>CM077115.1:421240872-426791162 GCA_039619475.1 Icerya purchasi
CGCGTGCTCCGGTTTATCGGGGGATACCTGGGCAAAGATGAGCACGGTCAATAGAGCCAAGTGGCGCTGTCCAGACTGCCGCGCAGTTACGCGCGGGACGCAGGCCACGGCGGCATTAGCAACAGTAACTGCTGGCACTGCCATGCAAAACGATCAGATATCGCTACGTGCCGATATATGCGCGATGCGAGCCGAGATCATGCTATCGTTTAACGAGATGCGTGATTCACTGACTGACAACGCGGCCAAGTTAAACAGTGCGCTGGCACTAATCGCGTCACTGCGCGAAGAGAATAGTGCGCTCAGAGAGCAAAATAATCAGCTGAGCAGTCGACTAGCTGTTCTAGAACAATATACGCGGCGCAACAACGCCATCATTAACGGCGTACCAGTGCAGCCTGACGAGAACATTGAAAGCGTGGTGGCAAAAATCGGGGCAGCAGTAGGAGTGACGATTGATGCCGCTGACATCGATTGCTGCCATCGGCTGCGTCCGCCGCAAACTAAAACGCAGAAATGTCCGGCTATTGTAGTGAAGTTCTGCCGTAGATCTCTGAAGGCGGATTTTATTAAAAACAGCCGAGTAAAACGGCCGACCCTTAAGGCTCTCGGGTCGTCCGATACAACAGCCGGTTCCCCAATATACGTTAACGAACATCTCTCGCCGACAAATTCACATTTGTTCTCCATGGCACGTCAACTGCGTTCGAAAGGATGGCTATTTGTCTGGACTAGAGACTCAAAAATATTTGCCAAGAAAAATGAGGACGTCCCAGCAATCAGGATTATTTCAGAAGATCAGATAGCCGGCCTCATGCGAAGCACCCCATGACTAGTATTTCCCATAAATGTAGATTATTTCATTGTATTTACCTATATCATGTACAACTTAAATATTTCAAATTCTTTCGTTTTTTTTTGTTGTTTTTTTTTTTGGTTTGAATGGAGCCCTCAACTTCGCTGTAACTTATTTAATATTTTTACTTCGGCGTTTATATACTTACGTAGTTCTACATTATTTTATAACATCGATTAAGCATGAGCTCGGAAATTAAATTATTTACGCTTAATATTAATAGTGTCCGCTCAAAATTTGATGAACTTTTAATTTTTTTGGCTAGTAATAATGTTCAGTATGATATAATAATTCTCACAGAAACCTGGCTGTACGAAGAGGAACTAAACCAATATGTCATTTCTGGTTATACGTCCATAGGACAATGTAGAGGTAATAAAAGATCAGGTGGTGTTATAATGTATATTAACAACAGTATTTTATTTCAAAAAATTGACATCTCTATCATCTCCGCAAACATAGTTGGAGCGAAATTGTTTTTTGATGACAACATCCACGTAACTGTTTTTGGTATCTATCGTTTCTGCAGCCATAATCATGAGGATTTTTTATCTGATCTGCAGCGCATAATAAATTTATCTTCAGCAACTTCAATCCTATCAGGTGATATTAACATAAATCTTTTGGACAAAGCGAAATCTTCCGATTACTTGAATTTACTATATTCATGGGGATTCACTAGTGTGGTTAATACACCGACTTTTATACAAGAACATTCAGGTTATTCATCTTGCTTAGATCATTTATTTGTTAGAGATTTTAATGATATACTATTTAAATCAAACATAATACACAAAATAATTAAAATAAGTTTTTCCGATCATTGTGCTATAAATGCATCAATTACATTTCATTCCAACCCTAAGTCCATTAAATCCAACTGTGTATACTATTTTGATAAAATTAAGTTCAAACATTATTTAGCAACTATCGACTGTGAAAAAATATATAGTTTGCAATTAACCATTGACGAGAAATTTGAGGAGTTTGTATCTATAATAAAAAATGGTATGGAGAAATCAAAATGTAAACGACGGACAAGAAAAGTCCATAAAAAATCGCCTTGGATTACAGATGAATTAGTCAAGCTTTCTCGTGAAAAAAATCTAGCATACATACTAACTAAACGTTATCCTACTGACCCCTATTTAAAATTACAATTTAAAGAAACTTCAAAAAATCTGCAGCGACTATCTAGAAAGGCAAAAAAAAATTATTATAATAAATTATTAGAAAAGTGTGAAAATAATCAAAAAAAGTATTGGGCGGTTATTAAAAAAACCTTAGGAAATAATCCACGAATATTACATAATATATCTATTAATGGCATCAAAACGAATGTGTGTGGTAATGAAAAATTAACCGCAGATTACTTCAATAACTATTTCAGTAATGTGGTGAAAGATATGATAAATAGTACAGAAACTTTTAACTACATCCCAACGAAAGAACCCACTACCCTCAACTCCTTTGGTTGTTTTTCAATTTTTTCCCTTTTTGGTATGAAATTAGTTATGGGTTTCGCTGAGTAATACAATGCCTGTAGTGCAAGTATCCTACGTATCAATTTTTTTTTATCAAAAGATTAATCACATTACACAAATAATCTCATATCATTTGATAATTTGCTATTGGTTATATATCGGTATTAACGCAGGACCTCAAAAAAGGGGTATACATATGTTAGTGATTTATTAGATTTATACGTAGCACGTATAAAAAATTAGAAAGAGTATAGGAATGTATGCCGTGTCTAGTACTAAGAAATATTTCGTATATATTTCTCATACCAACCCATTAAACCGTTTCTACTTTTTCACATTACTATTTTTTTGCTCCCTTTTTTATACCCACCCTGGTATGACTTCTATTAATTTTATTGATATTAACTCGTCGGCGTTTTCGATTTTATTGTTTATTTCGTTAGGCCGTATAAAATGAATCTTTAGAATTTCTTGTTGTTCGTTATTAGGCTATGTTAAAAAATAGTAAACTAAATCCCGTATTGTTGACAGAGTGTTGGGGATTGTGAGATTAAGCTTTCCATTATGATACTAAACCTAATGGATCTGAAGAGAATTCTTTTTTTTTGGGAGGGGGGGGGGGGGCAGTTCCTTTTTTATGAGACCCGACTTTACTTTCCCCCAGATCATTCTCTGGTGTAACCAATATTCAATTTCAGACTGGATATACATTTATACCTGGAAACAACTTGGACCTGGAACGAGACCACTCCCGAAAACATAGGATACCTTTAGTTTGGTAGCCAAGCTTAACTACTAGGCTGCCGCGCTTATGCTAGGCAATATATTTTATTTTATTAAAAATATTATAAAAAACGTGTATTACAGAAATTATATTTTAAAAATATTAAAAATAGCCGACATGTTTCGGAGTGACATACATGGGGAATCGTGGCATTAATAAAATATTATTTATTACTCGAATATATTTTATACATTTTGTATTCGAAAAGCCTATAATATAACAAACCATCATTTCTGGGGAGAACTTCTTATTTTCCCCGCGGCCAAGTAAAGTAAATTTAACCTGCTAGAACAATTTTGCGTATTTATATTGTTTATATCTAAATATTGCGTGTAATGCAATTTTAAGGTCATTGTATTTACTGAGAGTTCTTACGTCCATTATCCTCAGCTTCATACTGTTTATCTTTCTATCGTGGGCCCGTCTATCGAGTATATTAACATCTTTTTAATTTGTCCGGCTAATTGTCCTTTCGCAGCACTTTGCGGCTAAATTGATGAAAAGAAGAGTAGTGAAGATAGGACTCTATTACGATTCACGGACGACATTTTCCCGAAGTGCACTTCCCTAAACAAAAGGTATCCCGAAAAAAATATTTTCCCGCATACTGAATTATATTTACGTTTCCACGGAGTGTAATAGAAGGTGGGTGATACACTCCGTTGGTCATGCGTTCACAAAAATTCACGAATATAGCGAAAATTATAATTGCAGATGGCTCATGTACAATCGAAAATTCGCAATGAACGTATGTACTGGTACTGTCGACTCGTGCGAAGCAGGAGTCGTCGCACTAATAATGCAAGCGAGGGCTGGCATAACAGATTTCGGGTGGCTAAAGGGCACCCTAATCGGTATTCTGCTCCGAAGGAAGAAAGAACAAGCGGACGCGACAAAATCGTCATAATAAAACACTTTTACTAGGAGGACGAGTAAAAGCGGCCCCAAAACGAAAATGGTTGCAGTTCAATATACAGATGGTACCAAATATGACGATTACAGAGATGCACTCTGTTGTGTAGTTGACTACGTGTGCATCGTCGGCCACAATATTGTATTTACACAGTAAAATAATGTGTTAATGACGTAATGTGTTTTCATTCGGTGTAATGAATTCGGGTAAATGTCCGCCAACCGTCTATTACATAAAATTTTTTCGTAAAAACTTGATTTTTTGTTAACTTTTAAGAATTTTTCTTCCTATTTCGTAGATGTAGGCTATATACACCGTTCTGTTTAGTTTTATTTTAAGCGTATTCTGTCCACGACTGAGATTAACTTATTATATGGTTTTCAACATCGAATAGTTTAGTTAAATCTGTAAAAGGCACTAAGAACCGTTTCCGGTTTGTCAGGTCTTCGTTTATATGTTTAATTATTAATCGCGGCTAGGAAATGATAGATATATTTTTCCTAAAGAGTCGAATTGATTTTTTAAAAAAAAAAAACGTGTTATTATTATTTTCTAAATAAGCTCTTAAATGGTTCTGTACACAGTGTTCCAGAAGTTTAGCAAATGATATTCACATAATGGACATTATAAGTAGATCTAATGATTCAATGCGTTTTTAGTATTTGAGGAATCTTTCACTCTTTTATGGAATTACCCTGTTTACAGTTTATTATTTTTACTGTCCCTTATTCGATTTCATCCGGAAACCGTATCAATTTTTAGCTCTTCCGTTGATTAAGTCGACACAATTTCCCGCTACTGCCACAATGTAGAATGTTACACGATTCCGATAGCCTTCTCTGATGATCATTTCGAACTACGTGCAACGGTAATAAATAAATCAAGTCAGCCATAAGTGTCGCTGCATCTTGCCTTTGTCCTGCAAGTGTGGTAGAGAGCTTAGGAATAATAATGATGACGATGGTAAAATGACTTCCTGTCCAATATCTCGCGAATTTACCTTTCCATCTGCATTTATTACACCGCGGAGATACATACTTTTCCGTTTCTTAATTCCGGTTACGTTTCGTAAAACCTTAATTTTTCGATGATAATTTTTCTCATCAAATCAATGATAAAATAATATATTGATTGCATAATATAATTAGGTGAACTTTCTTTAATCATTGTTCTGCAATTGCCGCTAAAATTAGTTTGGACGGAATATTAACATTGTCCATTTTCGCCGTACGGAAATACGGAAGGATATCGTAAGGGGCATCATACAAACGGGGCACAGTTCGGAAACGTTTTGTAAATTTCCCTAATGACCGCGGATAATTCTCAACGACGACCCTTACATGTCCCGGAGGGTGCTGCTACCTGATTTCAAGAGGGTGCATCATAACGTGTTCGCTATATATTCATTTTGCGAAACACGGCTCGAATGAATTATTATTTTTAAATCAAAATCGTTTGTTGTGTTGTAAAATTATCAATGACGGTTTCAGAATTTTAAACGTAAATGTTGCGGGCATGTTGAGGAGACAGTATAAGGCTGTTATTAATTAACTCCACATTCAGACCTGATTGCTTTTCGCAATAAAATTTGATCAGCTCCTGAAATTAAATCTGTAAAAAACGATGATTATTATCAACCGCGCGAACACAAGCGCGACTTTGTTGAACGAAAACGTATTATAATTTTACCTTTTCGAATCTCTTTTATTACAAATGACGTAATTTGAAATAACGTACGTTTTTTTATTAAAAACAGTGATTTGACGCTTTGCGAACGCTTAAAAGTAAATTTTTAATAAATTTCGGAGGTTCGGGTAACTGATTAATAACTACGAGGGGCCATCACTAAGTAAGTTACACTTCGCGATAAGAAAAAAAGAAAAAAAAAATTGTAAAAAAATATGTAAATACACATCTTTGACCTTTCTCTGTTTTACGACACGTATTCACCTGAAATATTCAAGTGTACTTGTCGTATAACGTGATACCAATTTTTCGATGCCTTCTTTGAAAAACGTCCGTCCAATTTTGGCTAATTAATTCTCCTCCCAAGCAGGGCTGTTTTTAAATGATCAAACACATATAGACATCATTCGAACGAATGAAAGTTTCGACGCGTTTAACGTTTATGCAAATCTGTGTGCGAAGTTGACGGGTGACCGCTGCGCGCTTCATCTTACACGTAATCTCGTCTTTCCTCGACCGCATACGGGGCACTATTTGGACATCATATGGCTCTGGAAATTTTTTTATTACCGTACACTTTACACATACATATTTGTCGATGAATTTCAGCGGGACTATGATTTTTTGGCCACAAAAACCGCACTACACTTCGCCTCTCACTGTTTCGGATAGTCAATTCACACGATGCTCCATTTCAAACAGACACTGTAAACGAACCAAACGAGATACCGGGTTCATTATTTCACTAGAGGATAGAGAATGAAAACCGGGTCAGTTTAAGCCGAAGTGGAGGGTTGTACGTAAATTTAGTTAGAAACTACACTCGAATGTAACTTACTTATTGATCCTCTCCTCGTACCATATACGTTCACCACGTCGCCTTTTTTACTTAATCAAAAATCACGATTCATTTCAACAAATGAACGGTATTTTCACGATTTAGTTAACACGCCGATCGTAGGAAACGTTTACGTGTTAAACGTTGCCGGAACATTTTTTTGTATTCCGTTGTGTATCTTTCGCATCAGTAGGTTCTGATCGAAATATTGACTTTCTAAATATAACACTCGAGATAAATTTGATTTTACTTTGGAAATTTTAACTTCCACGTGTATCAATAACGTGAACTAAACTAGAACGTGTCAAATAAAATGAAATAAAAATTCGCTACGATCTATGATCAACAGTTATTATTCAAAATTTTTCCCAATAACTGTATCGATACTGTCACATCTATAAAAAATAAATGTAACGCTTCTTTATTACCGGACATGTCCGGTCTTTACAAATGAATGAATCTTTTTTCCCGATCAAACCGTAACATACTCAATAACTTAAAAAAACATTGGAACGAAACAAAACTTATGTGAACCCGTAAAAAATAATGAACCATATCGGTTTAGCGCATTCTAAACTGAACATTATTAATATATTAATTAGAACGTAATTTTTAGGCCACCCCCATCAGAAAAAATGTCCTAATTTTATGTAACGAAAAATGTCCCAAAAAAATGTCCAAATTTTATGTAACCTTTGTTATATTTTATAGGATTTTTTTTATGGTTATTTTATTACATTCATATGGACCGATTTAGAATTACGTTGTAAATTTTGATCATTTTATACAAAGTATAGAAGAGAAAGTGACAGAAATGTAAGCAAGAGGGGTCAAGGAGTACAGCTCCTTGCGAGGCCAAAATGACCGAGTTATATACATATATTGTGTGTATAAGAGAAAAACTCGGCCCCTTCGTGCCACGCAAAGGGTTCTGTCTTTTGACCTCGCCTGGAGACAACCTCCCCAACTCTATCACTTTTGTACTTCGTATAGAATTCATTTTTAACCCGAACTACTTTTTCTGTCACAATTTTGACTTTTACATATATATATATATATATATACACATACATATATATATATATATATATATACACATATATATATATATACATACATACATATATATATATATATATATATATATATATAATATGTGTAACGTTTTGGGACAAAAAAAGTGATGGTAGTCGGGCTAAGAATGGCGTTGTCATTGAATAAAAGAAAAGAAGATAAATGAAAGTTTTATTTGTAAAAAAATGTAGTTTTATTTATGTAACACACCTAAAAAAAGAATAATAATAATACTTGCGATACGAAAATTTGTAAGGTACGTTTTACTGCCGTTATAGATAATTTTAAATGTATTTATCGTTAAATGTAATGGTATATGAAAAAAAATAAATAAATAAAAACAAACGAATTTCATTTGTAATATGAATTTTCTGAACTTTTTCAAATGAAAATAATAATAAAAGAAGACAACATTTCCAGTTTTCTGGAAGTAGAGTAAAAATTATAACCGATTAAACAAAAAAAATTCTTCATTTATGTGCAAATTCCAGCCACCTGATAATGATTAACTTAGATTCGCACAAATGTAGCTGTTATCACGAATCAAAGTTTATATTTGATTTTTTTACAGTTCGTTCTGATTTTGCTACATTCGTAGTCGGCGACCGATAAAAAGTTTCATATTGTAATAATTTTAATAATGGTACAGCCAAAAAAAGAAAGAAAAAAAAAAAAAGAAAATAAACAGGAAAAAAAAGCAGAAAAAAAAAGGATTTTCTTAATTACGGAAAAGGTATAAAAGTTTGACTCGAGATAATCAAGGAGTGGCGTGGGTCGGACACTTTATTCTGTAACAACTGCCGGATAATTAATGCAAAGCCTGCGGACACTATTCCAACTAGCCCTGCACCGATAAAAACTTTCCAGCTAACAATCGTCGGCAATGGCTAAAATTTTCCGAACTGATTTTCATACCTGTAAGACAACAAATTTTCTTAATCGAATCGCGTTTTGGTAACGACGATAATGATAATGGCAGCGGTGACCACAGTACGGGCCCGGGGAAAACTTTATCATAACTCGACGAATTTTCTTAATTTCTTTACCCTTAAGGGAAGAACCGAAAGAAAAACCGAAAAAAAAACAAAAGACACCGGGCAGGGCGTTTGATATTATTTGTCGGGCCTTCTGCCGCAATCGTTTGGCCAGCAGCAAACAAGTGCTGCCGTTTGTTTTTCTTCTATTTTTCGCTTGCCAGCTAAAAGATAACTCTGTTGTAGCAATTAAGGAATTAATTGCGGATTTTATACCGGGCTCGCTTTAAAAATTCTTTTCTCGGCCTTCTCCTTCCTGTTTCTATTCGTTATTTTTATTCGCATAACTCTTTACCCGGCTCGTCTGCCATTTTTCGTCTTCTTTCTTCCCCTCTTTGTATTTTTCGTTTAGTACGGATCATCCGAAATAACGAACGAAACTTTTTTCTATCCTTTTTAAAGATACATCGCATTATCAATGTAGTAACTTTCTCTCTTTTCACGCAAATTTCTTAGAAATGTTCTTTGGCCGGATTGCTTCTTCGACCAGGCCAACATTTTATGTACTGGTACTAATCGAGGCCGTTAGAATTAAAACACGGCCGAGAAACATTTTTTCGGCCCTTCATTATTCGCTATAACTTACGCAATAGAAATGCACCGAAACGATATAGTTTATGCAGAAATGCCATCGACTAGCGGTCAACAAGTCGATCGTAAATCGCGGATAGTCGCTGCGAACACTTTTCGACAGTGTATGCTGCTTCGAAAGGCGGACGGTAAAATTAACCACTGTACCTGGTGTTGCGTTTTTTCCTTGCGAGCTGGTTCGGACTGAAGAGCTTTTATGGTACAACTGGTCGTTGTCGCATCACTTTTTATTGCGAAATGCAACTGTTGTCCTTACAGCGTTTAATCTATTTTAAATTTACATTTTTCAGTTGAAAATAGAATATTGAAGATGATGCTGCAGATTGTATGCATCATATAGCATTGCTCTCATAACAAAAATCGAACATTCACCCTAAAGGCAATACATGTGAACAAGTCCATTGGCGAGGGTTTTTTGTTTTGCGAAAAAAAAGGAAAATATTTTAGCACGCATTCGTGTAATGTTTTTTTTTTGTCCATTAAATTCTGTACAGATGAGATATAGGCATGCATTCACTTACACAACGTACACTCACACACATGTTGCAGACAAAAGACTATCATATTGCTTGTTATGTTCTACATACTGAAGACAATTAGCTCTTTCGACATTTTTCATACACTAATTTGTCTATTGACTTATCGTAGTTTTTTTCATTGGTAATACACCAACACACACTACCATAGTAACATCAGACAATAATAAAATAATCTACTATAGTTAGTAATGCTTCATTACATATCACACAGATTAATACTATATACATATATACATATATATATATATATATATATATATATATACACACATATATATAAATATACATACATACGAGTATATCCACAAATATATATTTGATTCCGTGACCGGTATTTGTACCTTCTAGTAGTGTTTGTGGCAATTTTTATATATATGTATAGCGCGAGTGACTATATTTAGAACCGATTGCAAATGTTTGATTTATCGATATACAGTGCAACCCCAAGTACGTCTGTCTTCACACCAATTCACGCTTATATTATACGTGGTAGTTTGGCGTTGTCTACCACCTGATTATTATTAACTATTATTTAATTACTTATAATCATTTTTTTCGTCGCGTATTCAGGATTTCCGGAACGAAATTTGAATGTTTCAGTAACTAGGCTATCACAAATACTCATACATGTATGCACGAATTTTGTAAAAAAAAAAAATTGTGCAAAAGCATCACTTTTGGTACAACAACCGTTCGTAACCAGTATTTCATGGTGAAACCTCTTCTTGAACTTTTTTCAGATTAAACGGTCTGTGGATTTATGGTTTTTTGCCATTATTTCCGGTTCTGTGCAATTTAGGTTCACAATAACTCTTCATCAAATTATCGGTCAATGTGCATCCTGCCAACGATACTAAAAATTTTTGAGAAATGCGTGAAGGAATTTTAATTAAAGTTTTTGCACAAATATTCTTTCTTCAGTTCAAATCGACTTGGCTTTAACAAATTATATCACCGCACACCATTTATAACCCAAAGCTTAGAAAGCAATTTCAGCGTTACGGCCGTTTATTTTGACATCAGAAAGGCCTTCGACAAATCATGACATCCTTCTGGATGAATATTTGCTTGTGGTTTCCGTGGTAATATTCATATCGTATCTTACGAACAGAAAATATCGCACTAAGGTAAATGGGGTACTCAGTGAAAGTTTAATTCAACCTTATGGCGTACCAAAGGGGAGTATTTTTGGCCCATATTTATTTCTTATATGTATATATATATATATATATATAAATGATCTCTGTGACTTAAAGGTGAATGGAAAAATTATCAGCTACGCGGACGATACTGTTCTCTTACTTAACTCTTTTTTTCGGACTACGTTTCAGTCGCTTGTGCAGGAGGATGTAGTTAAAATTATAATGTGGTTAAGGCAAAACAAATTATCTGCCTACGTTATTAAAACTATGTATATATTATATATACTTCGATAATTAGAAAAAAACAAACAAAAATGTATTTCCCCAGTGTGTACTGCTGATAATTGCTTGAACATGTTATTGTACAGTATGGATGATAATTGAGATAAAAAATTATCGGTCGTACAGTACGAACGGGAGAGATGGTAATGTAAAAGAAAAAAAAAAAAAATTTACGTTTCTTGGCTCTGTAAAAAACTTCGCTATTCCATGTAGAGAACGATGAATTCGATCAATATTGTAGCATGAAACTGCATTCGTTTGGTGGAGTCTTCGCATCCAGAAGAGCAAGTTAAGGTAAAAGAAACAGAACCGGTAGGAAAATCATATTAGGAAAAAGGATTCAAGTTTTTGGGAATTAAAGAAAGTGAGAAATTAACAAAAGAACGAAACCAATCAGCTTTAGAAAGAACCCATTTTTTGAGCATAAGACGGATTAAAGGAAGACGAAATATTGTTTAAAGGAATGATGATAGAAATGAGGTCACTTCTAAAGATATAGTACATAGTACACACTAATGAAACTGAGAAAGCAGTGAACCCACAAGGCAACCGTTCGTCTGTGAGTTCTCAACACAGCTATAATATTTATTTGTAATAAAGCTTGCAATATTTCATCGTATACAACTGATCCGAATATAAATTACATCGGCAATTTTTATACGTAATATAATTATAATAAAAATCTTCCATTAAAAGAATGACAAAAGAAAATTGGAATTTACACTAATACTAATAATTTCAAAAAAAAAAAAAGGAATAATTTTCCTATATAGAACAAACTAGCAATTCAATTTATATACCGAACTCTAGCTATATGAAAGATTAATATACTACGAAATCATGACAGTCCCATTTATCTTCGAAGTCATTAAAGTTACCCAGTAGCCAAATTTTTCATTTCTAACAAACATTTTTTTGGTTCGTTATGTTCATAATTTCAATCGGAATATTTTTTAATAGGTCAATCGAATTCTTTATTCTATTGAAAGCGTCAATTATACCTTTAGGCTTTATATATGAAATTTTAGAAGAAACTCTAGTAATATTCTCTATTTTTAAATAGTTGAACAGGTGATTCGTTACGGGTGGAATTAAAGAAGGGAAAATCACGAAAATTGATGTGAGGAGAGCTTTTTAACCGGATTTCAGATTGCAGAGCGATGCTAACATATTGCATTAATTCAACAGTCTAGGGGTTTTTGTTGGCCCTAATACCAAGTTCCATTGTGGAGTATTAAGTTTCAGATTGAAGGAACCTAGAAGAACAGGTTGTAAAGGTAAAGTTAGAGAAGTGATGGAAGAACGTGAAAGGCAAAAAGAGGAAAGAAATTGAAAAAGATTATGTGAAACTTAAAACGGTACCATCGTCGTAGTCTAATGTAAGACATGTCAATAAGCCGAAAGTTAAAAATAAAAAAGAACAGATAAAAAATCTTTAGGATATTGTTAATTCGAATTAAGCTAGATTTTTCTGATCACTGCAGCATAAACGCAGATAAATTCTTCTATACAATTAAAATTAAAAGACATTCTGGAACACTCTTTTGATAAACAAAAAAAACATGCACAAACGTGATATCAATATATAACACAACGTAAATAAATAAGAAGATGCTATTTAAGAAATCAAGCGCTTCTTCGGAAATTACACGCACTAGCCCGTCGATTACATTGAAATTGAAGATTTTTATTAATTATGATTATAGTATGACACGTCGGGCAACTCTTAAAAACAAGAAAAGAAAATAGAATTTTTATTGAAAAAATGTGACCTAACAGGGATTAAAAGAAATAAATTAAAAAAAAAAAAGTAAAAGTTATTAATCTGAAGTAAGGAAGAATGCAATGTTTTATATAAAAATTAACGGTTTCTTCTTCCGTGTATTGATAACTTTCAGGGAAAGAAAACTCGCGCGACACAGCATAATTTCAATGCCCATATTACAAAACTTAAAAAAAAAAAATTGAATAAAATAAGAAAATTAAGATTTATTAAAGACGTAAATGATAAATTTAAAAATGATTTAAAAATGTACGTACCTTAATGTAGTGGCTTTGATGTACAAAATGAAAATAAGAGAGTATAACAGTAGACAAAAAGAAGACAGTAGTTGTAGATAAGGGCAAGGGCGTCGCCAGCCGATGAGCCGTTGTGGGGCAAGATGATAGAAAGAGGATATGAGTTATAGGAAAATTAAAATTCAGAAGTTATAAAGGCTTAATATTTTATTAAACAAGAATAAAATCTTAATTAAAACGTAATTTTCGCGGGTTTCTGGCAAATTGTTCTACTACTTTATTATAAAAGTCTTCCAAATTGTCCATGATTACGCGCCTATTAATACTCATCATGGCCAGTTGATTAAAAAGTTCCGAAGCTCTAGGGGCGGAGCTGCCCTTCCATCCCCTCGCTGGCAACGCAAATGGATAACGGTATTTTTTTTATTTCTTAAATTCAAGTGACACAGCCAATAGAACTTACTCATAAATTAAAACAAACTAGAAACCAAACCTAACCATCAAATTTAAATTTACGTTTATTAATATAATATTTACAAGACATATAATATATTAATATATTACTAAGAAAAATCGATATAGTATCGATGAACTAGAAATAATACGAAAATGAACTGACGGCAATAATGTAATATGAACGAAAAAAATCAAATAAACTGGGGGTAGTTAAGTAAAGCCCCCCCCCCAAAAAAAAACAAATTTTTGTAACGTTTTTTCATATTCTTCTGGCGCAAGAATTTCATCACTATTTACTTTTATTTGGGATTGCCAACTATGATATCTTCATGAAAACTGTTCGGCAAAATGTAAACCTTGTAATCTTATAAATATAAATAAGAAAAATTAAACAAATATAAAGGGGTTTTCGGGAAAATCTTCAACTAGACAATTACGTAATATTCTACATTAATTTATACTTACGTATCTTTTTTAGCTGAAGAAGGAATATTCTCGAAAACGTTTCGAACATATCTGATTATTTATATTCATGATTATTCATTTTTTAAACTAATTAACAAATGAGGTACACCTATAGAAAGACAGCTAATGAACGGTAATCGCGTACCGATTGCAGAAATCTGCAACGTGAAAAGTCGTCGATAAGGGCAGCAATAGATGTCGATACTTCCCGCTACACAGGTGTGTTATTTCAATTAACGAACATTCTGAACGATTAATTATGGAATTTAAGATACGTTTCGGCAGTTTCGTTTTAGTGTGGTGACGCCTTAACACGATGCAATTAGTTTAATATTACCGTTAAAAATGTCGAATTAATTTTTTTCAGTCAACCGTCAGCGTTGTTTTGTTTGCGAAATGTTGGTTCAGCGTGATATCAACGATAAAACGACTGAAGGCGTACCACCTCGTCTATTCCGTGTGATTTATGACAGCTAACCGAATTAGTTTGAAAATCAGATACTATCCGGACGACTAGAGATTACTGCGTAAAATTACGCGGAGAAGATTATTCCTATACCTAATATTATGCATGTATATATATAGGGCGCCGAGTTAGCTGCGAAAGGGGGCGGTGAAATTAGAGCGAAGCGTGAGGCAGGGATGGGTATTAGCATTAAAATATAGAAATGAATAAGCGAAATATTTCGCAGGCGGTGAAGGAGATGGGAACAAAGTCACACACACCATATTGCAGTGAAATCCGACAGAAGGCTACCGTCATTGAATGTTTCTCATGCCGGAATACAGGCAGCGGCAGAGAGCTATTGAAGAAGTCTGCTCGGCTTCGGTTCTCAACAGCTACCGAAGACGCTTCAGCTAAGCCAGTTGGTCGCTCTTCTATTACTTAGTTTTGTGCTCTTACCGCATTCCCTTAACTTTATTAAACGATTAAACTCGTTCCTACCAAATAAATCATCACCCTCGCTCGTTTTAATAATGCAATGCTCCAACTAACTTGTTTACTTGTCTCGCTAGAAAGTATCCGTTTTTTATTCTCTTCCTTTTTTTACTAGATGCCGTCATTTTTTTGACTTTTCTTCATTTTACCATTTCTAAAATTTTACTTTCTTTCTTTAAAATTTTACTTTCGGCCGAGGTTTATTTAACCGTTCGGAGGTAAACGTATTAAATTAATCACGGTGGTTCTCTACAGAGTTTCAAAATAACACGACGTTCATTTGGTATAAATTATGTTCTATTTAATACATTCCTGTTCAACAATTGTTTTCTTCCTTCAAAACATGCTGAATACTTCTCAAAAATTTCGATTTAACATACGATTAAATTTATAAATAATGAAAAACGGGAAGACATTAGTAAATGTTCGTTATTACTTGTGCGGTAATGCAACAGTGTAGCATCATCATCCGATAGAACAGACACAATAACAAATTGGAAAGAGCAGCTGACACGTTAATGAAATATATTTCAAAAAGTGGCGTGTTAAAATAAACAGCAATAAAACGGAAGCCATTTTATGTACTAGAAGACGGCCATGTAAGCGAAAAGAAGTAAACATCCAAAACAGACAGATGGAATAATGGAAGGATGAAATTTAGTACACCTAAGTTTAACACTTGATAAAAGATTAACACTTTCACGAAACTTATCAAAAATAAAGTTATAAAAGCTCTCAGAGAGAGATTTGTTGTCTATACCCCCAAACACTTTAATAGAAAATCAATACCAGAAAACAAAAACTTATTATCTATGAATAAATCATCCTCCTCAAAATCCTATATGCGATAATAATTTCGTCGTCTAGCAATTAAATTATTTTTTTCAGGTACTTTAAAGAATTTAAAATCATTGTCTACGAATATAGTACTAAATGAACCAACATCAACACTATAGGCGTGAATATGTAAAAATACCGTACATTCAGGAGAAATAATTACAGAAAAGAGGCGGAAATTTTTTGAAACGTGCAGTGCATCTGACTTAATATTAATAAATGATACAGGTTGTTACGATTGTGAAAGCCTAAAGTATAGATACAAAAAAAATATAAGCATATAAAGTCATACTACCGACACACTTAAATGAATAATTCTATGAAACTCTTCCGTGTCTGGCAATTGCATAATGTCTAAATTATGTACATTTTGTATCATCTCGTATTAATGTTATGCAAGTTGCGGATTTCGATTTTTCGTACGTAATATTCGTTACAGATTAAATTAGTATAAATCTTCCTTTATTTTTTGGATACTTGCGCATGTATGAAGGTTTCCCCTTTTTTTATTGTTTTCCCCGCAAACTTTAATTATGTACGACTAATAATAAGTTAATTTATAAGTCTGTAAGAAACACCTTCGCTTTCGGTATGGATAAAACAAAATCCAAATGTGTTATATTACTGTATAGAGAAGTGTACAAATATACGGTTGTTTATGTTACGTTAATGTAATTAATATGTGTATTGATCCATTTTTGTTTCAATGTTGGCTGACAATAAACTTTAAAAAGTTTTAAAGAGAACATTTTCCTCTGCAAGCACGTATATAATGAAACGGGAAGGACTAAAATGTTTACGATATTACCGGAGGCCAAAGTATTTCTAAACGAATGTTAAGCGCATGTTGATTGTAGATTGTCTATTTACGAAATACGATTAAATATCAAATAGGAATTCGACGTCCTAAAGAAAAAATTTAAAAGGATAAATAAGACAACGAAATAACTAGGCGTCGGCGATAATTAAATTATTACATTATTTTATAATAATGTAAAAGATACGCGGTTTAATCGATATCGCATTATAGAAAGTAATTGTCGACTAATTTCGCTTATTGTAATTGTATTATTATTATTAAGAAATAACCGGGATTATATTTTTAAACTTTTTTTCATTTTTACTTATTTGTTTTTATTTACGTAAATTTTCGAAAATGATGAACAACGGATATTTGGTCGTTTCCCTTAGAAAAAAAGTGTCAAACGTTTCTCCCCGGACATCATTGTTACTCCAGCGAATCGTTTTCCGTCTTTGGCCGCATTCGAGATAAAACCTTAATTCGTGATTTCATTATTATTATCATTATTTTACATTAACGCTCTTCATTTACCGATCGTTGGTGGCGCGGATATACATGGATTGGATGTCAGTATGTAGAAACAGTGTCAGGTTTGACAGATAAGTGAAATTGTAAAGACGAAAGAAGACATTCAAATGTAATAGGGGTGACAGATAGAATGACTTTACGACGCGCCCTGAGGAAGTTCAGCTCTGATAAATAGGTGAGGTGTCATTCTTGATGACCAAGTTGGAGTCGGTTTCCTGGGAATGTTGAGTGGAATACCGTTTCCGTTATCATGCATATTGTTATGCTAAACTCTAATATATGTACTATTTAATGTCCACAGTGTACTGAGATATTAAAGAGGTAAAGCTGCTTCCTTCGCCGCTTTCCATTTCGTTTCCGATAATACCAATGTGAGTCGTGATCCAGAGCAGCGTGGCAGTGATCGGTCAAGTCTCCTTTAGCGATTAGGTTTACACAATTTCTCCGCTTACTGGATATTGATTTATACATCGCAGACTGTTTTTAGAACTGTAGGCGGGTCAGGGTAGACTGTCAGGGACAGTTATATTCAACGTCTGTAAAGTAGCAGACCATAAGATTCTACTTGTAAAGCAAAAAACTGCCGTTGTGCAGAGGAATGAAGTTTATCTTTAACACAGTTGAGTAGCGAAGACGTAGAAGACCCGGATCTAATCGTATAGAAAACCAGCAATGCTGAAGTTTGAGTAAGACACTTTTTTCCCGATTTCTACATCAAGGGGATTAACTGTAGTACGGCGGGGTTAAATTTCCACGATGGAATTGCTACGTTTGTGTATCGGAACTCGAGTTTATAAATGTGAAATTATTGAATACAAAAAGCCTTCCTCCGAGTAGGCTCGGATGTCGATGAAAACGATCTAGATGATGTAAAATAGTAGGCGTCTTGGTTGGAGGCCGCTTCGTTGTAAGCCAAAATGTATTTTGTATGATATTTAAAAGGCATTCTCACATTGTTCAGCAGATTACAGCATTGTACGAAACGAATTAGGCTACCGTAAATTCAAATGTCCCATTTGCACCACACGATCAGTGCGCCAGTTTCCGTAATAAGTTAAGAACTGCCGGAAGAAGCAGGATTTATTTAAATTAGGCGTATCTAAAGTTTCAAGATGGTGTGTATGTAACAGTCGTATTGCTCGAATTCGAGCGTCGTGACTACCTATTCGTACATTCTAGTTGTACAGAATAGGCAGCGCTCATAGCAATTGTTATATGCAACGCAGGTGTACACATGCAAGAAGACTACATTCGGAACTGATAGTAGCCGCTTGTTATCGCGCACTAGTGCAGTCCCGTGTGTGTCTGCTGTGTACTGACCTAGCGCGCATATGATGTTGAACGTGGTGGTTTGCCATTGCCTGCCACGTGATTACCGATTATTTATTTAATTCTTGTAATAAGTTTGTCGTCGCTCGGGATCGAACCCGTGACCGCCATATCGGAAGTCAAGCGCTCTAGCAACTAGGCTATCGCGACGACTTCAAGATGGTGCTGGTGAAAAATTAAACCGATAAAGCGAACAGAGGTATTGAAATGTCGTAGTTGAATTGGTACATCGCTATGCACCGTTTCAGTCAGTGATTTCAAGTAAATTTGATTCCGTTTGCCTCGTATTAGAACAATTAGAGCTGGATGCATAAGTAGTTTAAATTTTTCATATTCAGGAACGAGGCTATGGCAATTTATTTATATATGTAGCGGTAGCAGGAAGCGAATTTTTTAGTTAACAAATTTTAAGAGAAGAACGATGTCAAAATCACGAAGATACATTGATATACTCTTTTTAAAAAATGTAACTAACGTTACAGATATGTTTCCTTTTTATGCAGAAAAATGTATTTTCTCAATCTCTGTTTTTCTTTTTTAAATTTTGTCACTTCTTTGGAACAATGATTGTTTTTGTTAGTTTTGATAATTTTTATTATATTCATTTTCATTATTACATATTTAATTTTATCTGTTTTACTAAGTTTTTTCGCTTAACTGTTTGGCCGTTATAAGGCTAATTTGTTAAATGCAGCATAGGCAAACGTATTTTCGTTCGTTTTGTCTGATTAGTTTGTTTTCTGATTACTTATCGGTGCATTTCGCTTTATCTTCCTATTTCTCCTCGTAACCGCAACGTGTGTTATCCTTGATTTTAATCAATTTCTCTTGCTCATCGTCGGTTTTCTTTTATTAATTTCCATATGGTTTTGTATAAAAACATTTAAAATATTATTTTACCAAAAGTGTTTTTTATGTGAATTCCATTTACTCCATTATTACTTGTTATTTTTACACGCTTTATTTAGCCTAATTTTTTCATTATAAAAAATATTCTCGTATAATATTCATAAAATTAAGCCGTTGAAATCGCTTGTTTTTTTCATCTTTTATTTTTTAAATTTTATTATGCGATTCGAGTCGTTTCTTTTCTATATTTATTTACTATCGGAAGTATGTTTCTTATTTTTTGTGCAACATGGAGCATAAATATTTTTTTCCGGAGGTGCGCAGATATGTGCAACCGGAGGGCTTCGAGTCGAAGGGACAGGGTGCAACCACAGGTGGCGGATAGTGGAAAGGCCTCCAGATATAGTTAGTTGCATAAAACAGTTGCAGACCAGGAACGGCAATACTATCAGAGTGTAGTGGAGAAACCTTGGGAAAGTTTCTTTAAAAAAAAAAAAAAATACTGCATAAATCCTACAACGGTGTATTGCGACAAGGCGAGTTACAGCCACCATAAGCTCCTCCCCGGATAAATGGCAACTGGCTTATCAGTAGCTTCCAAGGGCAGAAATCAGAGGGATTAAAAGGCTTTGGAAGAATAATATAAGGCGCAGTGGAATGCACAAAAACGGCTTATGTTTCAGTGGGGAGGAAGACAAGGGGAAACTATTGGTCTCAAGATTATAAACCTTTCAGCGATACAATAAGGAATATGTTATGCGATGCGATCCGACTAGCAACCGGCGCCAATTGGATTGCAGGTCCGTTGGTTTGAAATATACTATCGGGCGTACGGATGTGAGCAACCAGGCTACGCAGGCGAAATGGACAATTAGAAGAACTCGACCATATAAGGAAAATAAACAAAGTCGGAATTGGCATTTGGAATGTCAGAAATTTACTTGATATGTGAAACAAGATGGCAAGAGTGTTCCTTTCAGTCACACATTTTTATTTTTTATTCTAAAATTCTAAATATATGTACTAATTTATCAATAGTTAACAATTTAAAAAAAAAAAAAGTCACCGATCACCCCCCTCCACCGGAGATACAATGTGTCCATCAGAATGGACAGTGTGACTCAATGGCTGCAAATATATTTCCTGCGACTAACCCTAAAATTAAGAAATATATGAAACTAAAGGTACACAAATATAAAAAAATTAATAGTGTATTTGTAACAAAAAATATTGTACAGTAATTAATTTTAAACACCAATTTAGAACAATTATTTAATTTATCAAATACCCCGACGCGTTTCGAAGACAAAGCTCTCACGTGATCATGAAGTTTCGTCTTCGAAACGCGTCTGGGTATTTGATAAATTAAATAATTGTTCTAAATTAGCGTGTTTAAAATTAATTACTGTGTACAACATAAAAAAAAACAATGAGTGAAATAAACAAATATAGTGATAACAATTAAATAAATGATGTATACATAAAAAATTAACAGTTAGCAGAGTAATAAAATCAAAAAAGAAACAATTCTTCAGAATCACTAATATTCAAGGGTGATGATGTATTTTGTAATATTTCAAAAATTTCATCGTCATTTAAAATAGGTTCCATTATATCACGGTGTCTACTCAAGTGACCAGACCAATAAAATAATATAACTTTTTTCAAAAAATATAAATAAGATATAAAAATATTGTAAACACAAGAGAAGATATAAAAGTTCGTAAACATAATGTTTTAGTATGATATATATCATTCACACACTATCGACATAATCTCAGTGTTTCACTAATTAGCTGCTTTTATAAAATGATAATTTTTGCAAATTATTAGTTAACGAACCGAAAGAAAGCCGTACATGATTGACCTTATAAAAATACACGTCCATTCAAATGGACACAATTGTTTTAATGGGTGTAAAATGTTTCATTTTGACGTTATTTCCGGTTTTGTTAGCTGTCCATTGAAATGGACACAGTAACTGAAAGGGGTATGGAGATTTTGGTTTAGAAAACTTTAGAATTACTTATAGTGGAAATGAAAAACCCGGACAGAATAGAGTTGCAATAGTTCTAAGAGGAATATGGAGGGAAAATGTAGTAAACACGTTCCATGTCGATACGAGCATTGCCTGTAAACTTAGTTATTATACAAGCATGCTTTCCAACAACAAATAGGAAAATTGAATAAATAGAAAAACTATATGAAAAAATTCAGGATTGCTTTCCCCTCCGGTGATAACAAAGACAACATAATGATAACGGGTGATTTTAATGCGGTAGAAGGGTGCAACAACAAGGGGATAAAAGTTGCGGTAAATTTGGTTTAGGAAATAGGAACCGTAGAGGAGAAATGTTGTTGGAATTTTGTAAACAACACAGACTTGTGCGTACGGAATACAAGCTCTCAAGTTCCTAAACGTTGAAGATACACTTGGAAAGCATCTGGTGACTTAGAACGATATCAAATATAATAGTACAACAGCGGTACAGGAATCAAATCAAATCGAATTATACATGTGCAGGATTGGAAATGGACAGTGATCATAATGTGATGATAGCAAAATGCGATTTAAGATTAAGAAAAATTCGACCGACAAATTTCAAGATTTCAAAAAGGGCGGATTAGAGAAACTGAAAGAAACAGGTATAAAAAAGAATAAACAATGAAATTGGAGAACAAGTGCAAAGCGTGACTTGGAAAGAAATAAAGAATACACTAAAAAATGAAATGGAAAGATGTATAGGACACCACAAAAACAAACTAAAGCCAAAGAAACCGTGGATGACTACAGAAATTCTAGAATTAATAAGAAACAACTTTAAAAACAAAAAAAAATGATTTTATTAAGTACGGGCAGATAAAAAATAAGACAATCGATAAATGTCGAAGAGCTAAAGAGAACTGGCTAAAGGAAAGATGGGAAGAAATTCAACAATAATTAAATTCAGCGGAAATAGATTATGTCCAAGTAAAAGCCTTACAACGAAAGCGGGAGACTAAAAGCGAAGTAGTTAAGGATGAAAAAGGAAAAATTCTTTTCGAAATTGAAAATATTGCAAACCGCTGGAAAAAATATCTTCTTCTTTAAAGTGTCATATCCTCATCGGACTTCAGGCTGTTGACATGAAGATAATTCTTTTCCATATTTTCCGATGCCTCCTGGCTGTATGAATTATTTCTTCTGTTGAATGTTTTGTCAAATTTTTTATCTTTTCAAACCATGTCGTATTCTTCCTGCCAATCCATCTTACTTTTTTCTTCGATCTGCCCAAGTACAATTGTCCTCCTCAGTAGCTGATATTTAGGGCCACCTATTATGTGTCCCACGTATTCTAGTTTCCTCTTTTTTGTTGTATTCACCAGTTCCCGATTTTTGTCCATACATATTAGTACTTCTGATCTTCTCCGTCCATGAGATCTTAAGCATTCTTCGGTAGCACCACATTTCGAAGGCTTCTAGCTTTTTTTTTTTTATCATTACCGTTTTCAGTGTCCATGCCTCACATCCGTATAATAGCCGCGACCATACGTAGCATTTCAGAACTCTCACTTTCAGCGATATCTTGAGGTTCTTAGATGTTAGTACTTTCTTCCAGTTACTAAAATCATCTCTTGCTGTCGCTATGCGTACCTTTATTTCTTCGTCCGGGTCTGCCTTCTCATTTATCCAGCATCCCAGATATTTGTACCGGGCCACCTTTTCAATGTTTCTTCCTGATAATTTGAGCTGTTTATTGTCCAATCTTTCTTTGCTACTTATCACCATCTTTGTCTTTTCGATGTTAATTGAAAACCCGTATCTTTTACTTATTTCATTGACACTATTTAATAATTCCTGAAGGTCAGACACTGCTACCAGCATTGTGTCATCTGCGTATCTAATATTGTTTAAGATTTCACCTCCAATTCTTTTACTCCTATATGCTTTTAGCGGTGAAAAAGTCGGAAATAGGGAAGAATGTATTGAAAGCGAAGAATTAATGGATCAAAATGCGGCGGGACTAGCAATTTGTAAGAGAGAATTCGAAATAGCCGTAAAGTCGTTGACGGAGAAGAAAGCACAATAGGAATAGATGGAATACCGGCGAAAATCCTAAAATGTGTAACAGAGAGCCAAGGTACGGAAAGATCACTATTTCAGATAATAAATGAGTGCTACGAAAACGGTATAATACCAGCAGATTTTATAAAAAGTGAAACGATCCAAAAAAAGGGAAATATCAATGATTGCACAAATATAGAACAATTACGCTGTCATTACACGCTTCAAAAAAATTGATTGAACATTATAAAAAATCGAATAAAGAGGAAATTGAAGAAAATTTGGCAGAAGATCAATTTGGGATTTAGCAAAGAGAAAGAAACCAGAGAAGCGATAGCCTTAAAACTCATACTGGAAAGACGATTAGATGTAAATAGAGATACATATGTAGCTTTTATAGATCTAGAGAAAACTTTCAACAACATTGACCGGAAAATATTATTTAAAACGTTAAAAGAATATCGATTGGAAAGACCGAAGGTCAATATCAGTAACTTATACAAGTTGCAAAGAACGGTAATAGAGGTTAATGAATATAAACCCAAAGTTAAAGTAAGTCCTCTTTCGCCGTATCTGTTTAATGTATGAATAGAAAAAGCAATCGAAAGGATGAAAACGAAATTAAAAGGAGTAAAAGTTAACCGGATACAAATGCACTGCATACGGTTTGCTGATGATATTGTAGCGGAGTTAGAGAAGAATATGAATCAAATGTGCTATCAGTCTTATCAGAAAAATTGAAAGTAAGTATCAGTGAAAGTAAGTATAACGAAAGTAATGAAGTTTAACAAAAGTGCGACAAAGAAATTAAAAATACAAGATACTCCATTGGACCAAGTAATAGAAATAAGTTATGTAGGGAGTGTAATAAGAGATGATAATAGAAGCATAACAGACGTTAAGAAAAGAATAGGACAAGCTAAACAACAAAAAGTCAATATTAATAAATAGGAAGATTAGCATAGACGTCAGGAAAATGTTCGTAAAATCGTACGTGTCAGGAGTGTACTAAAAAATTATGCAGTTGGTGCCTAACAGCTCAGGAAAAAAAGAAACTTAACTCAGTAGAAATGTGCATCTGGCGCCGCGAATGACAAAAACGTCCTGAAAAGAAAAGAAAACGAATGATAAAATTCTAGACGAAATACAGGAAGAAAGAAGTTCAATAAGTCATATTGAAAGACGAAAAACGAAAAAGGACACTCTTAGGACACGTATTAAGACATAATGATTTTCTTAAAGAATATAATAGAAGGAAAAGTTACAGGTAAAAGGCAAAGAGGTAGACCAAGGACACGTTTATTATAATGTATGGTATATTTATAACAGATTAAATATAAATAAATATGTCGGATAATGGCTCTGGACAGAACACCATGGCTGCGTCGACAAAGCATTGCCTTTAGTTAAAAAAAAAAAATGTATACATATATATTTATTTAATTTATTTAATAGGGGTATACACAACATCATGAAGCCAATTACAGTGCATACATTAGATCTATATACATGTATATATAATAAATATATAACAACACACAAACCATAAGCAAAACACACTTTCACATGCAGACACACACACACACGCCAATCACATATAACACACATATGCATACACTCACCATGTAACACATAAGAATACCTATATGCCATGTAACGAATTAATATGATTTTAACCCACGATCAATACAAAAATAAATGTATTCCTTATGTACAAAAAATATCTTCTCAGTAAGTACCGATTGCAATGAAGTTACATGCGCGTTCATATATACGCACACACATATACACAACAACCACATATAACACGTATACACATCCATGGCACATACAGACGCACATACTATATGACACAAGCGAATTAATATAAATTAAGGAATTAAAATTGTTTTATATTTGTATATAAAAATGTAATTTGCTTTCGCAAATTGCGCTGTTGTGCAAATGCGAGAAATTGTTAATATATACACGTTAAAAATGTTAAATAATTTTAAATTTCAATTTTTCTAACAAAAAAGGAAAAAAAAAACCATTAAACAGTTTATCTTTTTCCTATATTTAAAGCTCCGCCCACGTAAAAAATCATTTATTCTAATATTAAATCTCGGAATCTTTTCAATAAACATAATGCGAAATTTAAAACTATTAATATTAGAATACTACTCGTTAAGTGTTTAGTGATTTTTAATTATTTTTGAGCCCTGTTTATTTTGAATTAAATTCTAAAAATCGTTTAGAATGTTTCTTTTTCAAATTTTATCCTCCCCCTCTTAGGATCCTAAAATGCCTTAATATTCCGCAACCCCCTCCGATATTTGGTTTGTCGCTATATCGTAAAATTGCGATTATTTCTATGGTAATTCTAAAGGCTAGAAGGTAATTATTATCTGGAATTTACGATGTTGGGAAATTTCGTCGTTTTTAAATTATTCTATAAACAGGTGTATGTTAAGTAAGATTAGGCATAAAACATATTATGTACTATACCGGGTTGCCTGTTTGATATTTTTTTTAAATTTACAAATATAAATTTAGGTGCCATGTGTAACTTTTATTACGGCACCTAGTAGACTCACTGGAAGTTATAGAAGGCGGTGCAGTTTGTTGGATGCTGCAAAATTCAACACTGCCCGAACACAATACGGATGGAACAGACGGTGGGGTGAGATATAGCTAGAAGTACGGGAAGTATGCCGGCACTATTTCAGCAGATGCTCTACGGTTGGCGAGGCCATGAACCCGCAAAAAGGACAAGAAGACGAAAGGCGAGCTCCTTCGAAAACTTAGTTGTGTAACAGTTTAGTGTGCCTCAGGCACAGTCTCGACAGAATCGAGAAATCCCTACGTGAGACGGGGAACGGCGGCCACCGTGGGTTGGTGTTCAGCTTTACGGGCCCGAGCCAGGTCGTTTGTTCTAACCACAATTTGTTTCCGTATTAGAACGACTGAGATGGTCCTAATCGAAGCAGTACAGTGTTGAACGGCATCGGGCTAGATGGAGTTGCCTAAGTCAACCCGCTCATTGCCAGGAACCCCAACATGGCCAGGGACCTATAAGAATGTGTGATATATATATATATATATGAAACCCGCGAATAGCAGGTTTTTTTAAATTTTAGTTAGTAGAGAGTTGCAAGTGTCTGGGTTCTGGATGGCTTTAATAGATTGAAGCGAGTCTGTACTAAGAAGGGCATTTCGAGACGCTGGGAGCTGAAAGAGTATATCTCAAGACAAAGATGATTATTAAACTGAACGTACTATGAAATTATGAAATTTTCACACGTCTGATTTTTCTAAAAATATGTTTTTTTTTTTTTTTTGTTGAGACAATTTAAGAAGTATCTATATGACTGTATGCCTTTCGCTTCTCTATACTTTTCCCGTTCAATTTTATTATATTAGAGCCCTGTGCTGATTGGAATACTTCTTGAGTGCTGAAGACTCAAAAAGTATTCCAATCAGCACAGGGCTCTAATAAAAAAGATGCCACGTAAAAGCCGCTTGTTTAGATAGTGAACATGATAGCGAAAGTACAAAAAACAATGGCGGCTATGACCGTATTCGATAAACCGAATATCAACCGTTAATCTGATTTTAGCCGCCTGAAAGTGCCGAAGTAATCGGTTGGATTTATTAGTCCCGAGTGAATCTCGACTTTTGACCGTGTACGAGGGCGATCTGTACAGGTGCTGCTTAATGGGACGGATTAGCGGGGTAGTTTTCGTCAAAAACGTACTCCGAGTTACATCGGATCGGAAGTATATATTTGGGCTTAAATGACGGTTATCGACGACAATCAGAAAAAAGTTATTTATTGGTCGATTAAGCCTTTAATTCGTAACAGTGTGTACATAATTCAACAAGTAATACTTTTTCAGTTGAAATGCTACCATGAGGATATATAGTTAGTATAATTTTACTAAACTTTAACTGATTCGGTCATTAAATTCAATTAGTTCATTGGAAACGCCAGCTCGGTTTTTTTTTCTTCCTAGATTTCTTGTATGTAACGAAGAGTAAAAGTAATTCAGTCAATTCAAACTACTAAACTTTTCGTCAGAATAAACGGATTTAATGTACAGATTACTGAAATTTACATTATTGTGTATTGTGTAACGTATTTAACTAGAATATAAAAGATAGTACGTAATATAAAAAAATACAGTACCTATTTACAAACATACATGCGTCTAAAATATAAAACAAAAATGTTTTTGTATAATATAAAAAATATGCACGTATGTACAGTACACTACTACAGTATTTACTTATGTTTGTATTCCAAGATTAGTTCGTAAATAAGTTAGGCAATAGAGTATAAATCACTTTTTGTTTTTAGGAATGCGAGATAATCGATAATTTTAGTCACTTATATTCAAAATATTTTTATTTTTTTTAACACATACTGTAAATCCTAGCGTATCGAACATATTTCAGTTTTCTATGAAAAAAAAAAAAAAACGGTAATTTTACTTCCATTTAAAATGCGCGCCATTCGACATCGCAGTTCGGATATCATTTTTAATAAACCTTCAGCACCGGAGCTTTATGAATGAAATACGATTTTTTTAGTTTTCCTAAAAAAGAACTAATGAGTGAACATTATTTAAAGTTTCACCGTCCACTTCAGTAGTTGTGTCTTCTTCGCCATCGTAAACATTATTATTGTCACCACAGTGTCTACTTCATCATGCATCATCGGATGGATATGGATTTTGTTGTTGCATGATGATTCAGCTGCTAATTGATTTATGTCGGTACATGGATCATGCAATCCCTCGTGTCTATTAAACAATAATCTAGGGCACTAATTGAACTTCTTTTTTTGACAAACTTTGTCCGTTTCGCAGAAATCGAATTTCCAAAGTCATACTTATTAAAGTGTCCGTGTCCGTAACTAGGAAATATTTCTTTATATTGTGTCTTATGGGAAAATGCCGGCGATTTTAAAATTGTCCGCTATTTCGTTAGTAGAAGTTTTACTATATATAGTTTGCAGAAATGGAAATTATAAATGATACCAACATGATTTATCGAGTTTCTGTTTTATCTGTTCCTTCTAGTAATGAGTAGATTCGTAAGGATATATGTATATCCGAGGACAATCGCACGGCGAAGTTGATGATGTAACTTCGATTGTAGTTCCCCGAACAAGCTTTGACCCAGCATAAACCGATGAGCGTTATGCAGTCATTCCGCTGCAGAAGCTGAAATCTACAGATCTCGAAGACAGAACAATAGACAGTCTGTCCTTTTCTGTTTCATACTGGGAATGAATATCTGAGCAGAAATAGTGAAAAATGGTAGCATCGAAATTGGAAAGTTATCGTTTTTTTTTTTTTTTCTGCAGGCGCAACAATCTTTATGATTATGCATTCCGGCATTAGCTATTTTGCAATTTCCAACATACGTAATCTGACCTAACACACATTGGTATAGGTTGCGTCGTCGACAACCAGTGCCAACTATTTCCAATTTTTCAGTGAAAACGTAAACATCGAATGATCCGTATGAGTCCGATATGAATAGGTATGTTCTCGAACCTGCGATTCAGTTCCCGTTCCGGATATCCAAAGAAATAACAAACTTACCCATTACACTAGTTCCTTCTACAATGTCGTTATTTGTTTTCTTTTCTTTTAAAGATGTTTTTGTCATTCTGCGCCCGATCCACGTCTCCGCTGAATTCAGTTTCTTTATTTCCTGCGCTATTTAAGTCCAATTATCACAGCAGTAATTGAGCACGCTCCGAATAATATATGTTTTAACAAATTCTTTCCGGATTTCCCCGTACTAGTTTGTTAACATGGAACTTTGTGTTATTATTATATTGCGCCTTTCCTATTCTTCTTTTAATGTTGTGCTTTTGTTATTAACACTTTCTAAATGTTTCCGATACTTGGCCTAATCAGGTATTATCGATTTTTATGTATTTGATTTGCCTCTTGTGTAATAATTGTTTCTATTTAATTAAAATTCTTCCTATAGAACTGTTAACATTTTAATTCGCATTCTTTTTTGATTCTGCTAATAGAGCAATGTCATCCGCAAACCGTATGCAGTGGGTTTGTTTTCCATTTACGTTTACTCCTTTCGATTTCTTCTTCACCATTTTGGTTCTTATATATATACATTAGCATCTATAAGCGTTCTTTGCGGCACTTATATTGGCTTAATTTTAACTATTTTTCCGGGGTTATATTCCTTTTTCTTAACGTTTTAAGTAAAATTTTCCAGTCGATGTTGGTTTTTTTCAGATCTATTAGTCCTTTTATTTTTCCAGTAGTATGGGGTTCCAAGATTGTCCCTTTCTTTTTTATCTTCTTGCAGTCTTTCTTCAATCTTACTTTTATTCGGCGTTTTATATTTAACAGAACTTTCGAAGCTTACAAATGTTCCCCTAATTTATACAGCCATTTTTATTTCACCTTTTTTTTTTTTTCTTTCTTTCTTCTAGTGAAGTATTTGCTTCGGAATTATGGTTACTCATACTTAACTGCCTTCGACATATGATTGATTTTTTGTTCATCCGTCTTCTTCAGTCAGCATTTGAACAACTTTATGTAATTATAAGAATCGTAATAATCTCGGTGAATATATCGTGCGTGTTAACGAAGCGACTGAGAATTCAAATATTTCGAAATTAAATTAATGTCAAAAAGTTTCGGGCGTCAAATTCAAGATTTTTTTATTTTATTTTTTTGAAAATTTCCGCTATTAAAAAATAATACAAACGCGGGGTGATATTTTGGTTGTTGTTGTTTTTTTTTCTTTCTTTATAATGAAATACTAAATATCGTCTTTTGAAAACATTAGTTGGCAACTATCTTTGTTATCGTAACGATGCAAAGCCATAAAAGTCATTGTTTAAGTTTAGCGTTGCAAGTGAAACTATTTTATTATTATTTTAACCTATTAAGCGTTACAATCATTTGCGAAGACTTCCTTTATTGTCGGCCGTAACAATGAGAGAAACTAAATCAAGCCTGGCCGAATTACCAATTGTTTCTGATAATACAAATGGGCAGCACCGGAGTCGTCTACATTTTGACCCCTTTTTATGGAAACCATTTAATAAGTCCCCCATCTCTCTGGACCGGTGTAGACAAACTTTCTACAAACCTGCGAATCTCGATTCGGCCGACCATGATTAGTCGCCGTTGTGTTTCTCGGAAAAATTTCCTTCCACGAACTTCCTAACACGGTAATCGCAACCGAGCCGACACGATAAATTTAACTCATCCGGTCCTGCTTCAGTTTACCATTGTGCGCGGCTACTGTTGTTACCGTGTATATTCTTTTATTCGATTCCTCTCGTAAACGACTGTAAATTTTGCGTTACATCACTAGAGCCGCGTTAATAGATATTTCACCGTTTCTAAATAATGCCGTTACGTTTCGACGGCGTCTCTGAATTCATAAGATGCATAACATTTCAAAATTTCGACGATTATTTATACGGAAAATCCGCGTTCGTTGTTTCATGTACCTACAAACATCGCCGAAAATTTATGTCATGATATGGATTTTTCGTTCATTCTATTACCGATGGCCGGCACTAATGTACTCAGCTTGTTTCATTAAGCATTATCGCACATAGATTTTTTCGTTGCACCTGCTAAGGATTATTCGAAACTAAAAAAATAAAAAAAAAAAATGTAAAGAAGAACTGCAGTGAAAGAAACTTGATGTGACACATAAATGATGGAAGTGGATAAAAATGGAATTCCGAGGATAACCAGGTTAAGAAGAAAAATAAAATTGGACTAATGTTTAGAGGAGGTAAGAAAATTCTCTGAAAAAATAAAGTCGATAACGCCTGTTAGGTAAACTTTTTCCTGAGTACTCTCATCTATACGCCGAACTTTTGGCGTTGCATCTTCCTACCCCTTTCAATGCTTCCTTTATCCTTTCCTTCCCATCTTCAGCCGTTATTCCCCTCCTTCTTTCCTCTTTATACTTTCTATCTTCGATCGCCTCAGAATCTGAGTAGGTGATCTAAGTCCATGTAGTTGGGTCAGTGTTAACACCGAGCCCATTTAAAAAAAAAACGATTAATTTGCGATTAAATAAGATATTACTGAAAATATATTTGCAAATTTAACTAGAATATTCGATAAGAATGATTATTATTACTTTTTACGTATGCGTAATACTTAACTTTTTTTTTGTAACATGTCACAAGTTATATTTTAACTAAGTGTGACGACAGAGATGAACACTGTTGGGTAATTCTTTTCTTTTTCCTTTTGATTTTCTTCCCTTTTTTTGGTTACTTTCGAAGCTCGTACCTTTCAGTATGGTTTACTTTTACTTACGAGGAGATCCTACGGCCTCGGGGAAACGAATTTCAATAATTTTCAGTGTACAGTGGTAGTATACCATATTATAGGTAGACTATGTGTAAAATATTAAGGTGCAATACTGAAATATAATCGAGAAAAACGAATTTAAAATTTTTCCACACTTAATGTATTGGTTATATACGAGTTATATAGATTAATTTACCTGACATTTCCGCGACCTAAGTGGTAGCATTCGTGACGCGTATTTTATTTATTTACTCATTTGTTTATTTTTTTATTACTTATTGTTTTTTTATAAACATTCTACTATTCCCTACGTCTAATATTTTTATAATTTTTATTTTTATTAAAGTTATTACTATTTGAATACAATAAAAAAAATTTGTAATCTTAGTATCATTTACAATAATTAAAGATCGATCTAACTGTGAACACTTTTTTTTTTTTTTCTATTCATACATAAATTCTTATAATTTATTTATTTACTCGTTCATTTATTTATTTTGTATTTTCAATGCTTTTTTTAGTATTTATTTATGTTTCTATTGGAGTAGTAGAAATAAAATTAATGAAATAAGTAATAAAAAAACATTGCAAAAAAAAAGTAATAAAAAACAAATGAATCAGTAAATAAATAAATAATTTATTTGCTTTTCTAATAAAGGAATTCGTTATAAGTATTTATCTAAAAAAAAAAAAAAGGGAAAAAACTAAATGCGAACAGCTGGATTTGAATCCGCGTATCGAGTGTACGCGTGACGCTACCACTTAGGTCACAGTAATTTCAGGTAAATTATTCTATAACTTATACGAGAATGGTTCAAATATAAACCGGAATTTCGTCACAAAAATTTTTATTTTATACTTACAGTGCTCATATTTTTTACAATTTTTCGAGATAACCCCCCTCGCACGCTACGCACTTTTTACACCTCTCCGGCAATTTTTTTATTCCTTTTTCGTAAAAATCTCGCGACTTGTCACATAGCCATTTGCGCACGAACGATTCCACCTCATCGTTGCTGTCGAAACGTTGTCCACCAAGTGCTTCTTTCAACGGGCCAAACAAATAATAATCACAAGGCGACAAATCTGGACTGTAAGGAGGATGTTCAAGTGTTTCCCAGCCCAATTCGCCTAATGTCTCCATCGTGAGCCGAGCGGTATGTGGCCTGGCGTTGTCTTGAAGCAGTATCGCACTACGGATCGGAATTTCGCGCCTTTTTGTTCGATGGTTTGACTGTGTTTTTTAGGAGGTTACTGTAATACTGCGCCGTCACAGTACGTTGTTCAGTTAGGAAATCGACTGCGATCACTCCCTTCATGTCCCAAAACACGGTACACAACACCTTCCCAGCTGACTGTGTAACCTTCGCTTTGACTGGCGCTCCCTCTTTTTTCTTCCGCCATTCCATAGACGAGCGTTTACTCTCCGGCGTATAGTAGTGTACCACACAAGTTTCGTCCGTGGTGAATATTCGCCGCAATAAATACTCTCATTCCTCTTCATACCGCTGCAGGAGACGCGTACAAACTTCCCAACGAGTGAATTTCTGTTCAAAATTCAGAAGTCTTGGCACCCATCTGGCTGCAATTTTGCGATAACCTAGCCGATCATGAATTATTGTCTCAATACTACCTATGCTGATGCCCAATTCGTCGGTCATATCGCGTACACGGACGCGTCGGTCAGCCAAAATGAGTTGTTCGATGGCTTTGACGTGTTCATCTGTAATGTTGGTTTTTGGGCGCCGCGCATGTGCTATGTTTGACACCACTTCACGTCCTTTTCGAAACGCGGAACACCACTCGTACACTTGAGTTTTGGAGAGACACTCATCGCCGAACTGTTCGCGTAATTTTCGGTAAATTTCCACGGATTTTACGTCGTCTTTGACTAAAAAACGAATAATGATGCGTTGCACAACAGACACTGGTACTTCTTTTTCACTCATGGCTCTAACGCTAGACTCCATTCGCAATGCTAAAATTGATACTTTGCAACGCGATACGATCGTACCAATTTTTTTGCTTCTATCCATATCTGCGCCAGTAGATTGCGCCAGCAGATGTTAGCTGTACGCTTGATGTCCTAAAACTGTTAACAATTAACATTTAGCCGGTTTTGCTGTAACTGTGGAAGTTTGAATTTCAATGTTCTAATATATTATAAAGTGTTTGATGTACCCCATATTTGTATTACATAGTTATATTAATTGCATCCGAAAGCACAACTATGAATACTGTATGATATATTCTACTACATTACTCCCTTTCTATTGTAATCGATATAAAAATAAAGTTTTATGGTTAACTTTAATTTGAAAAAGTTCGGATATTACACGATATTAATCCATCGAGCGAAAGATTATATTTACAAAATAATTATAAAAGCGACTAACAATGAACATTTGGGAAATTATCTTCTATATGCAGTATGTAATGGTTTTCAAGTCATGGTTTCAACATCATAGGGGTTTGAATATTAAAAAAAAAGTTGTCGATTTATAAATGCATAGTTAAAACATTACAGTTATTAGTTAAATATACCCGTATGGTTACGAATTTTTTTAAGAAGCATTTTGTAATAATAATGATGAGCAGAAATAATGGTAATAAATGAAATAAAGAATTAGAGGGAAATAAAGTTCAGAAAAAATCTCACGGCAATACAACTAATTATTCAACTAACAACAATCTCAGAAACCATAATTATGTATACTCTCGAACGTAGGAAAAATGTTGTCTATTACTTATGAACTTATTTTGTATAGTACATCGAAAAATCTAATACAAACTGAGACACAGGATTTCGGAAGTAATTAAGGTGCTTTAAAAAAATTTAATGGTAAACGATCTTTACATAATGTTTACAATTACATTCAGTTAAAAGTTGTGTCTATTTAAACATCATCATTACATATTCAGATATGCAAATATAAAAACAGAATGATGCAAATTTTAATTAAATGTACAATTATGATTAGGAAGACGCGTCTTTTTATAAATAAGTAAATAAAAACTCGCAAAGCATTGACGATTTTAATAAAATGTTATGTGAGTTCCGACGGCTAATCTCTGTGGAAATTGTTCACGTAAATAACTTTTTTTAAATCATTTTCTCCCGAAAATAATTATTAAATTTATGTTTACTTCGGTTGAAATTATAGTTTTGCTTTTCCCTCCAATTCACATCTTTTTTTAAACCTTCGCTTTTTTTTACATAATTATAATAAACTAGTTTTATTTTTACAATTTTTATTTTGCACGTATTTATTTTAAATAATTTAGAGTTAAAGTTAGTAGTAAGTGTATAAAAAATATTTCACATCGTCTAAAAATAAAACAATTATTAATACTCTCTACATAATTTATTATAACATTAAGAAAATTTTTCTAATATAAAATACATAACATTTGTTTAAATATTTTAAAATAAAAAGATAACTAGGCTGTTGGTTTTGACCTCTAGTACACGCTTAAGCATTAGACCCGTACACATTACCACTAGACCACTATTTCACTTGGATAATTAGGTCTAAAATATTGTAATATAATATTATATATAAAACCAGTGCGATCGTGAAGCGTTGCAAAGTATCAATTTTAGCATTGCGAATGAAGTCTAGCGGCTCTAACTAGACTAAAAAGTGACGTTACGCCGTTCTAATTGCTCTACATAACAAACCGGTCTAACTGCCAGTGCAACCACTTTTTCCACAATAAATTTTTCGCGCGTTTATTTAAAAATTCCGGTTTATATTTGAACCACCCTCGTATATAACTAATACATAAAGCGTGGAGAAATTTTAAATTCGTTTTTCTCGATTATATTTCAGTATTGCGTCTTAATATTTTACACATAGTATACCTCTATGGTATACTACCGCTACTCCAAAAATCATTGAAATTCGTTTCCCTAAGGCCGTCGGGTTTCCTTGTTAGACAGATATTAATTTAGGTTTATTTCGTTTTGTTTTATATAATCAGCATAAATATGCGTAGTTTGTAATTTGTTTTGAGTTGAATAAACGATAATCAGAGGGTTGGACGTGTTATGGCCGCTCAGTTTGCTTTCCCATTGTCAAGTATATCCGGATGTTCAGGAATATACAAAAATTTCACAGTGCAGATTTTGTTCTAGTAAGCTGAAACAGGAAGTTCTTATTTTCACAATTAAAAGGTGGCCATAAGGCGCATGGATTTAAGACGTAGCGAACGGTATTTTAATTTCGGCGGTTATTCGTCTTCAATAAGTGTTCAAGTATTCCAGCTCATACTTTATTCTATACAGTTTCGTGTCTAGCAAACATTCATCGTTTATTAGGCGCAACCGTTTGTTTCATTGTGCATTACGAAAGAGCTATTTAGGAATGGGTCCGTGACTCCTTCTGCTTTTAAGTATATTGCCAGAGTATCTATTGATATACTGTAAAACTCAACAATGCCAAAAGAAAAAAAACACACATATTATTTTTTCTAAAATGGAGAAATCAATGTTTATTTGCAGAGTCGCTCGAGACGGTATTCTAGTTTCTGGCAAATTTTATAAAATTGAAGAAAATGGAAGATTACTTATTGGTATTGGAAATGGACAGTTATACCTCAGTTAAAATTCGCACGTTGGAGCCAAGTGTAATTAGGAGATAGGAATTATGGATAGGATTGAGGAATTTATTCATGCTTGAAAATTTGGGTGAATGTTGGTCTTGGATTGAATAGGTATTTTAATATGGGAATGATTTTGATGCATCTGGTTTTTGGATACGTGCTGACGCCAGAGCTTCGAGTTAAAGCCACAACATTTTATGGTCTGTTGAAAGAGAAATAGAGATAGTTGTTGAGTTTAAAAGTGGCAGTGAAAAATTTGACACTTTTTATAAAAATCAATATGGATAGTTTTGGGCTTTAAAAAAAAAAAAGAAGCAAAACGAGAAATCATCCAATTATTTCTGGGATCTGTTGCTTTTGCTGAAGGATGTTTTGACCACAGAATGAGATACTTAAAGAGATAAGAATTTGTTAGGATCATCTCTGTGTATAATCGGCTTTTATGGGCGGCGGGATACAGATCATTTGAGTAACTGCAGATACTTGTAGAATATCGTTCTCTGTTAGAACGGGTTTTTGATAATGACAAACTAGTTTTAAGATGGAACGTCTTTTTGCATAAAAAGTTGTTTATATAGCCGCCCATATTACCAATATCAGCTTCATCGATAAACTATATCGCCATATTAAAAGCTTTTTAATGTCATGGAACATAGAGGATTTGCCGTTGAAGACTTGGTAAATTTTCAACTGCAGCTTTGATTCGGTGACTTTCGATTTTGACATTGAGAAAAAAAAATTATTGTGTTCCGGAAAGAAGAGGAGACGTCTATTAACCACTTTTTCTCCATTTTTTTAGATGGAAAACTTATTAGGGAATGAGGGTTTTTGTTATCAATTACTGCAGCTAGCTTCTGGGAAAAAATTTCACTGATTTATTCTATTCAAGTTCTGCGTAAGTGATTATTTTATAATTTTGAGTGCGTGTCTAAAGTATTAAAAACTTTTAAAAGTTCCACGAATAATCCCGATTCAATCAACAAAATCCCCTCGTCATCCTTTAAATTCGGTAAAAGAAACACAGTAGAATTTATATCGCCGATCAAAAATAAAATATTTACAAAAGTTATTAAAGATATTTCAAAAACAGCTGGAAAGAGACTACAATTTCCGGTGAGAGATGAAGAATCTGTGAATAGTAAAAAACAGTATTTAAAGACGTAATTTAATTATAAATGGTTAAGTCAATATTAACATCCATATTCAAAATCACAAGTCTCCCTGCTAAAGACATATTAGGAAGACATAATCACTCAACTATTGTAGCATAGTCTATAGTATCATAAAGCTCGGATTACTAAAATAATAAGAAAATTCAGAGTCTAGGTATCAATTTTCATAAAATTTGCTTTGTTATTTTCGAGATGCTAGCGTTCGAAAATTTAAATATACGATCCTTAAGGTCCAGTCGCATTGGGTGCGTACTCTGACGAGAACTGGTTGCCCTAAGTATAATTTCATTCGTCGCGTTGGTTGTGGTTATATTAGATTAAAGTTAACGTTGCGTTTTTGTCAGAATTTGGCAAATAAACAATCTTATTTACAATACGAGAACAATATTGAATTGTCCGCAGTAAAATATAAATAAATATTTGCGAAAATCTGTAAAATTATATAGAAGTATTGAAAATGGAAATAAATAAAATTAATAAATAGTTAGAAAAATAAAATGCCGATACTTGAAGATTTACTTTACAAATTTAATAAAATTTCACTAAAATGTATAAAATAATTATTCAATAAAAAATGAAATATATTTCCGAGTAATATAAATAAGGATATTACGATTATTCCTTAAATAACATTAATACCTTAATTATCAAATTGCAACAATAATTGAAAACCGCATTAAATGTTCCTGATGTTTTTCCAGTACTTGGTTTACAGAAAATGTATGATCGTGTTGCTCTATATTAACGCCATGATTATGAATAACTGAAATTACGGGCTAATATTTTTTTTAAAGTGTTATTGATTATTATAATTTTTAATTACCACAATTATATATATATATATATATATATTTTTTTTTTTTTACTTTTCATTACAAATATGTTAATTGGTAATGTGGATAGACCGATCTAAAATAGTGCTAGAAATAATATTCAAATTCTGTAGTGATGAGTTTGTAAATCGCAGTTCTTGGAGGAAACAGATTATACCTATCAGCTTTTGAAGTGCATTTACTCTCTTTAACCTTTTCATTATGTTTTTCTATTATAAATCGTGCTTAAGAAAAATTCTATTCTATTTTCATTTCCAGTTCTTGTAAACCTTTTATAAAGCAGCAGATGTATATTCTTTCGAATACTGATGTCTTCCTAAATTATGTGAATCCGTTACTTTATTCCATATATTTTTAGAAGATAAAAATAATAAACAGTGCCGACAAAAAGAAAGGTTTGACAGATTTCTACATCTACAGAACAAAAAAATATCATTCTGTATTTATTGACATAAAATTTAAGTTTTATTGAACTAAATTAGACAATAAGTTTACTTTTTTAGATTATTTTTCTTTTTTTTTAATGAATTAAATGAATATCTAAGCAGTTATTCAATTGAAGAGTTTTACATCGATTTTTTACATTAAAGTTATTTCCTTCCATTCTGAAATGCTGCAACAAACAATGCTTTAATGATATTATCAAGACGCATGCGAAAAAAAAATAAACAACATATAAAACTCGGGCGCATATATTGCGCTTACATCCTTAGATTAAGAGAAAAAAAAAGCATAATACACGCGCATTACCAACTGGTTTGTAACATTATGCAGGTCAGCTAAGGTGTAGTTCCAGATCTTACACATAGAACTGCGGCTTTTGTTGTTCAATCGATTTTGGTAAATACTCTGAGCATGCAACTTTCATTTGTTCTACAACTTCATGCACAACAAATTGCACTCGCCATACTTTCTGCGCTGCGTACGGAGTTTGATGCAACTGAAAATCGCGTTAACCTGTTTATTTATCAACATTTATACACAACTCCGTTCCGAAAAATTAACAGTTCACTTTTGACATAGATATGTCTTACCGGTGGGGATCAGCTAAATTGTTCGTCACGCTTTTTTTAAGAGCAAAAATTGTAACGCTATTTAATTAAAACATATGAGTTATGGCAACTGAACCGTGTGATATTAATTATATGGGTGATCAAAATAACTGCTGCTACCATACTATCAAGGAGTATCATAACCAGGAGAGTGGAGATCTCCTGCAATTTTACATTGGACATTTTTTAGCTGAGGAAAAATAAGACATATCCATGTAGCGATGTATCTGCATGTAGTGTAGATACTTTACATTTTTTTTTCTTTATGTTTTTCGAAATGTAGGATGATCCTTATTATGTGGAGGAATCGCCATTTTTAAAAACTGATCTCTCCCCAATAGTTTTCTACTAAATACCAATATCAGTTTTCCCGTGTTTATTTTACTGTGAAGAGTGATACTGGATTGAGTTGTTTGATAAAGTTTAATTGTGCTGCACTTTTATTGCTGTACTATCGGTGTGATCGTTCATTTTAATTTTTTCGCATTTGCAGTCGCGTATTTATGTATTATTCTTAATCTTTATTAATATTTATAATTTAATCGATATTTTGATTTATTAATTTTATATCGAACACGTCTGACGGGGAAGGTAAACCTCAATTCAAAGTCAACGGTACAAAATCACTGTCTAAAAACAAAACACCTCAACATGTATCTTCTGTAACTTCTTTTAACACTCTTTCGGCTACCTCGAATAATAATCATGTTTCCGCACCAATTAATGATATATCAAAATGGGGACACAACAACTGTTCACACTAAACTGCCTAATTCAAATAAGCCTGATGACATAAACGAACCTGCTACTATTACTACTTTTTTCCGAATAATTATGTAGGGAAAATCGTCACATTAGTCGAAAGTTTGGAAAATAAAACTACCGCTAACCTCCATCCGATGTCTCTTTAAGCAGATTATTTTACAATAAAGTTCCTAGTATTTCTTTAATTATTCGATCGGGGAAAAACTTAATGAAATTAAATTTTACATCTAGGACCAATCAATTTTTTCTTGTACAGAAAAAATATATATATATATAGTTTGGAGCATTTATTCCTCAATCTCTGCTGTTTCGTTTCAGTATTATAATCCGAGATATTCCTTCCGATTTATCTATCGATGAACTTCTAGCAAACTGTACATCCGAGGTATCGATTTCCGGAGTATTTGAAGAATGCAAAGGTGTATCTCAAATAATACCTTCATATTCGTACTTCCATTATCTAAGTTTCTGGGCACCACGATTCCTCGTTTTATTTATTTTTACGACCCCTATCGCGGAAAAGTTGAACTTATGGTACAAAAAACGTAAACTATGCCGGAACTGCCTCCGCTTTGGCCACTTTAGTTCGTACTGTCGAAGTAAAGCCGTTTGCTCCGTATGCGCCGATAGTCCCAACCCTCTTAACAACACACCGTCACTCAGCAAAACAGTACGGTCTTCTTTCTCACTCTATCCAAATTGACTTAATATGAATTCCAGGACTCACTCTTTAATTGGAGATAACAACTCGGCTGATAAACTAACCTGTTCAACCGGTAGATTTCTTAGCATATTTTCATCTCACAATACTATTCTCCTCTCCGTAGCCTCACTCTAAACTATAGTTTAATTTGTATTCCTTCAAATTTTTAAATCCAGATTCTTTTTATCTCTCGGATCACTCTAACCTATCGTCTTGGTTTTTCAATTTCTACTTCCTGCAATTTGTCATCTACGCTCTGGATTTGCTTCTTGCATCGCTTTTCTGCTAGGCTCTCCTTTTCGCTCTATTTTTTTCTTCCTTTCCACACAACGTTATATGTGATGCAGATTACATTTTATGCGAATGCTTCTTATCGCTTTCGAATTTTCCTCTTTTTACTCTTTGCTTTTATCAGTCGGCCTTCCAACTCCTTATTGTGCGTCTTTTATTCTCTTTTTACCGTCTTCTTCGGTTGTTTTAGCATTCAAGTCCTTTTTATTCTCTATATCTGATTGTGTAAATAGCACCTGGTTCATTTTCCCGCTTTTTGGGATAATGCCTGTTTTCAATCCCCCCTCTACCTTAAAAAAACAAACAAAAAACAACAAAATAAAATTTAATTTACTTCTAAAGATGATGGAAATAATTTATGTGACCAACAAAAGGGGCTGGCCACTCGGGCATATTTGGCAATGAAGCGGCTGATTCCTTGGCTCGGGCTGCTGCTGCTTCCTCTCGTCTTTTTTTTTAAAAAATTCCATCCGATAACCTTCTATCAATTTGTAAAAGCTTTCATATCCGATTTTAGTCGGATACCTATGTTTCTTCTTTTTCCAACAGTTGTTCCTTTTACCTGTCAGTCCAGCCTTCTCTTCCTTCATATTGTCATGAGCCTACAGTGAGTAACGTAAATAAAATATTGATTTTGTGTTTGGAATTCTGGCTTTACTATGCTGTGGGAAATGAAAAACATAGATTAAATTTTATATTCCTTATTTTATTTATTATCGATCAACATAGCATAGTATTTCGTATATAATTCTCTCGTAATGTTCGAACCGAGTAAAGTAAAGTAGCTGATTAAATGGTTCGAACGGTTGGGAAGTTGGAATATAATTCCGATGCCGTACCAACACAATTATAATAACGTAGAATTAACTAAGGCTAGACGCGGATATACTGCCCGACTAAAGCGACGTAATTTTGCCAAAAATTACGCGTTTGATAAGCATGATGTGTCGTTGCGACTGGTCGGGCAGTACCGACAGCTGATCGACTACCTGGGTTTTCGCGAGTCTTGCGCTCGTTCGTCAAGAGTTAGTATCCGTTTTGCTCTAAAAAGAGTTATCGTAATTTGAAGCGTTGCGTGGTCAGCGGACCCGCATCAATTTTTAAATTAAATTATTTGTCCGTCGACATAATAATTAATACGTGTGAAGAATTTTAATATTTTCATATTTGCGTTGTTTATCTGTTAAATGTGTCGATCACCTGCTTTTGTTCCGAAGTACTCTAGTCACCGACGCGTGGTCTAATTGTGTATGAATATATCTTTTTTATCAATAATTTGAATTTATTCGCGTCTATTACGTGACACATAACACGAGCCTCCAGGCGTGGTTGATAGTTCGGAGGACACGGCAACCCGAGCCGCTGTGCGATAGCTATTTGTTTAGCTTGGGTAGTTTCTCCGTCCTTTTATTGATCTAATCGTGAAACTGGAGGAGTTTGGAGAAGCCAGAGTGACGTGACATCAGAATTGAGCATACGATAATATTCATGGTTTCTTTTGCATCCCTCCCTTCGTCGTTCTGATGTTGTTTCCATTGTTCGCATGCGCTTTGGCCATTCTTTGCTGCCTTCCTCCAGATTTCGTTTCTTCTTGATTTCTTCTCCACACTGTCCTCTTCATCCGGATGATGCAATTATTTGCGACGCCGATTATGTGTTCTTCCAGTGTTCATCCCTCTCCGTGGAGCGTTCTGCCTTATATTCTTATTTGCTTAAGCTTGGACTTCCTACCCCTTATTGTGCTTCCTATATCCTGTCCTTTCCTTCCCTACTAATTATTCTTGCTATTTGTTCCTTTTTAGTTCAAATTTCTGATCGGATCAAAATATAACCGACTTCTTTCCTTACCTTTTGTTTCTGGGTTTGGTTGACGAGCCCAAAAAAAAAAAAAAAAAAAAAAGGGATAATGGGAAATGAATTCAAAAAGTAGATAAGTAAATTAGGTAACTTTAATTTAAGAATTCTAAGGTGAAATAATTGAAGTGTATTATTTAAAGGAAAGTTATAAACACATTAAGAAATCTATTTCAAATTCAATACGTCTGTTTACATTAACAAACTTTCCTAAGTTGCCGATCTAATAACTGCCAGTTCGCTGCACTACCGCCACTGTACCGCTTTCCGTTTGCCACAGATTTTCGCTAAGCGTATTTATAAATTAGGCGTGCGAACGTCATTTCGCTATGATAAAATAACGGTCATGTAGTTCACACTTCCGCAGTGCAAAATGTATAATTTACTGCTGACAGTCGCTCAAAGTAGAGAAGTACTTGGCTCGCTATTCCTCCATCTGATTGGCTATTTAGACTGCTGTTGTAAGTGTGTGTACGTCTCCCAATGTGTTCTTAGGGACTCACTAATGTTGAAGAAAGGGCAGAAATTAGAATTCAAACTGGACACCAAGAGACCCAACTAGCATTTTATACATGAAGCATTTTTCTTCGCATTCTCAAGTAAGGTTCGTCCAATTTCTACTGCCAAGTTAAAAACCGTCTTTTTGGCCAAAATAATATTTGCTTTTGAAGAAATGGTGGCAGATTCGTTTTTTATCCATTTACTTTGGTACTTCGCCGCATGATTAGAAATACCGGATACAGCGATCAAGTCAAAAAAAAAAAATAAAAAAAAAAAAAAATATATATACGTGTATAAATTATAACCGAAGTACGACGTTAAAAATATATATATTATGGCGTTTTAGCCATAACAGGGCTTAACAGGAAATTATAATATCAATTATTTGACGACGGTATAAATAAATTTGTATGTGTGAAATATACGAATAATTAAATAAACTTCTGGCTTACAATTTTCGATAATTTCTGGCTAGTCAATGAGCTAATTAAATTTTATTCAGAATGAACATTTTTAATTTAAAAAAGAATACGTTTTATTAAAGTAAGAATTTTTATTAAGAACATTTTGGTTTAAAAAGAGAACATTTTGTTTTATTTTATATCTTAAAGAATTACTGTTTTGAATTTTATTTTAACCAGTTTTTAAACTCAGCCTATCCATTATGGTTGAGCGGTTTATTACAAAATTAAATAACTATAATTTTTATTAAAGTAAAAGATATATATTCATATAAGAAATCGGAAGAAATTAATCGGTATAAAATAAGATAGAAAAAGGAGCCAATTCAGTGGAGGATTAAACAACTAGTTATCCAAGTATTGAAGAATTTACAGAATATACTCCGGCAGAAGAAGCAAAGAAATAGGACCTGCACGCAAGATACAAACAGTGATTATAGTATATTTATATTTTATGTTTTACGTGTGAAATTAGAGACCATTTGTATTAATGTGAAGATGTTAAAATTAGTGTGCGTGCGGCGTCGCGAAAGGGCCCTCAATTAGATAATCGTCTTATTAGTAATTCAAGCATTTTGTCATTTGTTTTGTTTATATTTTATATTATAATTATTAGTATAAATTAAATAAAAGTGGTAATTTATTTTATTGAAGACAATTCACAAAAATAGTAATGTTGTTTAGAAAGCCGCTTATCCAGAGTTTAATTTTGACGGGATATTTAAAAATTGGTTTATTTAAAGATTTGTAAATTAAAAAAAAAAAGAAAAAAAAATACGTAACTAGTCAGTTTATTTGACTGGTCACGTAATAATATATATATATTTAAACTATGCTAAAAACACCCTTAAGATGTAGTCTGTCCCAAAATCTGGCCACTATTTACAAAATGAACGAACGAGCCAACGAGCGATTTTTTTAGAATAATCTAGCAGAATTTACAGATACTTTTTTTTGATTCATAAGTTCGAAAATAGAACAATTAGACTTTAAAGCGAAAAAGTTTCGCTGCATATGTAAATAATTTTTTAACGGCCATCACTCACTTACGATATCCAAACGTTATTTAGATATTAGATTTCTATCTGAATTGAAATCGAATTGGTCCAATTTAACGGATTTGATTTGATTTGATTTATTTAGCATTAAAATTACCAACTTGTACCCTAAATTTACTGATAAATATTAAAAATAGCCAATACAACTGAGTCGGAACAGAAGGGAAAAGAGGTAAACTAGTCTATATCTGATGCAGGTCTGTTTTCTTTAATCTATAAACAAATCATCGCGGGTATTAGAGACCTAAAAAGAAAAAAAAAAAAAATCAATAAAAGAATAAAATAAATTGGAAGAACGAAGAGTAAGAATATTAGTTTTAGAAATTACTATGATATGGCAAAGTGCATATAAGTAATCCAATTAAATTATATTTCATTCTCTCGAGATCCTTAAAACTGTTAAAATTGATATTATCTCTAAAATTTGAATGAATCTATAGCGACGCTTTACAAAAATACGAGCGAGAGCAACGGAAAACGGGTGTAGCTAGCGAGAAGCGGTTGAAAAATAAACGCTTTTGAATTATTACGATAATATTGAAAAGGAAATAAGAATTTGCGTGCGTTTTTTTTATTTCTATTTTATTCTTTTTTATTTCGTATTTCGAATTTTGTAATATTTGTTAAAGAAGGGAAAACAGATGTGCACAACTCCTCTCGCTCTCTCTCTTTCTCTCTTTCTCTCTCTCTCTCTCTCTCTGGGTCTGCTGTTCGCGTTAAAAATACGCTTAAAGAAATCGCGGTAACTAGAGCTGTATACCGGAAATCGAATGGTCCTGCCGGGAAGAAAGGAATATCGCGTCCAAAAGGAAATTGAATCAAAATTCTAAAAAGAGCGAGCAAAATTTACATTCCTCCTTTTGCTCTTGCCACCTGCTTACACGAGTGGAACGGGTAAAAAATGCGTTTTGAATATATCGGAATTTCTACGTCACTTTTTTTTTTTCTTTCGTCCCGATCGGTGTAACAGCTCCTCCTCAGACTCCTATTCTGCGGAAGGAAACTAAACAGTGGATATCGATAATCTTTTTGAACCAATCAACCCCTGTTTAAGGATGAGTAATTTTAATCTTCCTTGGCGACCTTGAAACAAAATTGGAAAGAAACTCATTAACGGTTGTACGGGAACGGTGACGCAGAAGTGTCATAAAGGAAAATATTTTTGACGTTAGTTTTCTCGTAGAATAATCAGTATAAATGCATTATTATCACACACATGCGCCTTATGCCGCTTATATATTACGTGTTTTCGAACGATTTTTAATATTCTTTTAGGTGGATTTTTAATATGAGAGTTTTTTGATATTTTAGATTGTGGCATTAGGAGTTTGAATGTACTTTCATTTCTCATCTATACTTAGGGTGTTTTAAAATTTCGAAATACGATCTATTTAAGTTTATTGGGGTAATTTTATGAATGTTGTACTTTAGAATGCTATGTCTACGGATTCCCTCGAATTTATCTTTCAATCAGGCACATTTGTGTACTTGACGAAACATTTTCTTTATTTTAATTAGTTTCGTCGGTTTTACTTTAAACAGTAATGATTACACTTTTTTTTTGTTTTTCTTCGCTCGTCTATTATATTCCGCGTGTTAATTATATGTAGCTACGGTATTTAAAACGAAATTCTGTAAAATAATTTAATACGAGTAATTTTTAGTATGACGTAATCGCCGCCCGAACTTTTTCCCCTTAGTACGTACTTATCTATATAAAATAGAAAATTGCATCTTCACAAACAATTCCAAACTAAGCAGTGATTTTTGTACATTGTAGAATTTGGTTTCCATCGCTACAACTGTAACGTAAGTAAAGATATGTACTAAGCGACTACCTGTGCTATCGGACATTTTACTTAATTCTTCATATAATTTGCTCTTGCTGCAATAATAACCTACTGACGAAACTTATACGTTCGGTAAAATTATATAATCGTACTGAGTCTTCAAATGTTAAATCTCTTTTTTTTTTTTAAAATATTTTCACTCTTTTTTAATTCAACTAAACAGTCTCTTGGTGTTTGAGAGTGCTGTAACGATATTTTCTGCAGATATATATTACATTTAACGTTTTATTGTATCGAGATGTTATTTGCTGGCATGAAGTTAAATTCGCCTTCTGTGATATATGTATAGTGTTGACGGTCGATTGCGAAGTCGGAACTGATCTGTAAGTTCACCTGCGATGTAGTTTCCTGCAATCTAGTCTTAATATTTATTTTATTCAAAAAAGAATGTTTTCGTTATGAATTTTCTTTAAACCCGAAAAGGAAATTTTATCTTATTTTTTATTTTATTCATTAATTTCGACGAAACGAAATGTCGCAGTATGGCTTTTTGTTATTAATTTCTTTTTTGTTTTTAGTATAAGAAACCATCAATTAAAGATCGACAATATGAAGGAATTGCCAGTAGAAATAATGACACAGAAAAGTTAGAATATGACAAGTAAACAGTGTGAATAAAGTGAAAATGCTATATGATCTCTGTAATGACATTAAACTTTTCATAATTTATTCAAATAGATCTGAAGAGAATATTGATGGCCAGTTCCTCTCTCGCAGGATTTGCCATTATTTTTCTAGATCAATGTTTAGTTTCAGATATTAAGTGCATGTATCACATCGTGACAGCGACTCGAGTTCGGGAACGAGAAAACTCCCGAAAACCTGTGACATCTCTGGTACCAAGCTGAGCACCTTGACTATTAGGCTACTCCATCCTATGTGCAGGAAGAAATAGGAAGCGTTTTAATATTTGTTCATTAACTTTTTCGAATATTGCTGATATTTATGTGTTTTTCTCGGGCGTACATGAAAAATTCTAACAATCAAATGGCAGTTTCAGACAATAACTATCTTAGAATTGTCATACAGCATAAACTTTATTTATCAGTCTCAACGAGGAAGATCCCGCTTGAATCATTAAATGCAACGAAATCAACATTTTAACATATATATATATATATATATATATATATATACCTTTTCGAATTACCTGTTGTAGTGATATATTAAAAACTTCCGAGTAACACAGGATTATTGTAGAATTGTTTTACAGCGCGACTTGTGGCAACATTGTGATGGTGCTCGCGGTCTCGTTGGAAAGAGGGGACATTTCTGAGTCAGTATATCCAGTTTTCATAATAGTAGTACGTATATCTCGCGTTCTGCGGTCGTTTAAACAAAGGAAGATTTTTGAACATGGGTCGTGAAAATGTGCCATGTAAATGATCAAATTCTTGGTCAAACGCAGATTAAAACCGCCGTCGGAAGTTACAAGACGTGTTTAAGGAAGACGCTATGAAACAACCTTTTCAAGTGGGCTAAGCGGTTTAAAGACGGCCGTGAATCAGTCGAGGACGATCGGCGGCCCTTCTACTGCAAAAACTGAAAGCAAATGTTGGACGTGTGCGTATGCGCGTGCTCCAAGATCGTCGAGTGAATTGTCAAATGTTAGAAGAAGAGCTAAACATCAACCACGAGACCATTGATGGTTCCAAAACTGCTCACAGCTGAGCAAAAAGAGCTATCTGTCAGTACACGATTGATCGAATTGATGCTGAAGGAAACCAGTGGATGTCGTCCATTATCAACGGAGGGGGGGGGGGCGAGTCTTGGGTGTTCTTATATGACTCTGAGACCAAGAGACAGAGCCGGGGAGCGTCCGAAAAAAGCTCGCATGTCCAAATCAAGAGTCAATTCTCTACTGATCGCTTTCTTCGACATCAACGGCGTTGTTCATCACGAATACGTTCTCGCAGTCCGGACAGTCAATGCACCATTCTACATCGAAGTTTTGAAACGGGTTACGAGTGTACCGCGCACGACCCGAATTAGCCGAGAAGGGTTGGGTGTTGTCGTATTAGTATTTCCATTAAATGGGAAAAAGAAGTGTAATAATGAGTATGTAAGGTATTAATCGGAGAATTATCGCGACTCATTACGGCTTTTTCGCCTTTTTTCATTCATTATTCTCATCTCTTCTCGCTCAAATTATCACTTCTTTTTCGTATTTGTTTTCTCCTACGTCATGTTTTGCAAGTTAAATATTCCGTATTGAGCAATCGTTGGAAGGTTTACTCGGTGTTTATTTCGTTCATATTGGCCTTTGTACCGGTTTTTTAATAAAATAGTCCTTTCCACATTTCCATACTTAGGCTCTATAAAGTTATCACATTTTTATCTCCTCGTACATCGGCTCCATTATAACTGTTGCATTTTTCCTTTTGCTTACCCTTTTATAATTGAAGGCGACTGGAACTCTCCTCTCTGGAACTGTACGTAGTAGAACAGACATTAATGATAATCAAATTTTTAATTATTATTCGATACAAAAAAAAAAAAAAAAATTAATCCTATTTTCGTTTCATTACCTTATCTGTTTTTAAGAAAACTCTTCGAAAACGTGCATAATAAATACATGTTTCGTCCAATGGTTACGGAACGTGTAACAACTTCCTATCACTATTTTTGACTTTCGCTTTTAAATCTTGCAGATTGTATTTCATCCTTCCGATGTTTGTTAATTCCTCTATTTACAAAAAAAAAAAAAGTCATTTCCGCCTTTACAATTGTTGTCTCGTCCTTTGATCATGGTTCATCTTCTAACATTTTTTTAATGAAGCGCACAAGCTCCGTATCTTCTTTTTTTTTTCGTTTCTTCGATAATCAATATTTTCCAAAGAAATAAAGTTGTTTATCTTTTCATTTCTTCTTTTTCGCCTTCAAACGAATTTTGGGATGATTTATATCGAGGTTTGGCTTTAGCTTCACTCAGTTATTTAATGTGTATCTGTATGTAGTTTATTTTAATGTATTAAATGACACGAAAATACATAATTCCTACTCTTTTTAATATTTATTTCCCCAGTCTTCTTTGCTCGTTCCTTGATATAATTTGCTGCTGCGATATTCTCATCTATCGGTTGTAATGTTCTTTTTGCAGTTAATGATTCAGCTAATTTTCTTTGAAAACACTATCTTCGTTTTTCTTCTTCTTTAGTTAAATCTGCGGCTATATCTTTCACTTTTCGTTTAACCCCTCTTTAGTTAATGTATTCCTGTTTCCTTACTCAACAGCTGTTTGTTATTCTATGATCATACGAAACATATGTATAATTCCGCTCTAACGAGAGAAAATATTTCAAAAGCCTTCTCCATCGAAAACTCTATCCAAAACTCTGACGGAAATTTCCACTTGTATTTTCTTTACACTGTGTAAATCAACCACTTTACTAAAATCAGTTCTCATTATTCCTTTATTTATGGTAACGTTTCAAAAACTCTTCAGATTTGATATCCAAATCATTACTTCCATTTATTTCCTCATGATATCTTTTTCCGTGTATACAATTTTACTTTGGACACTCAGTCACAACGTTGTAACAGTGACATAGTGTTCACTGGTTGCCCCGTTCCGCTGTCGATTATGGTCTATAGTTCAGAGTATTTTTCCCGTTGATGGTTTTTGCTTTCGCAATCGTCATTCTCACTTCTGTCTCTGGAAGGATTTTTTTCTTTTACCGAACATTTCAAACTACTCCTTAAACTTTGTTTAGATTTCGTTCTTTTACTAATCTTCAGCGTTCCACTATTTCCATTTTAGAATTACAGCTCAATTCGAGTTCCACGTTTTTGGTTTTTTTTAAACTACACATTCGGCAACGACTACATACCCTCTTCGAATGTTCATCTTTTTATTTCCGTTTTTTTCTCAGTTTGTTTTTTTATTTTTTTTTGGGCGTCGAAAATTCAACCCTCCTGGCATCAACACAAAAAAAAAAAATAACATAACCACAAAAGTCCTATTCTAATATTTAACTTTCATTATATAAAATTAAGACATTTTTTCGTTACATTTTTCGTTACATATTTCATTACATAAAATTGTTGCATTTTTTAAATAACAATAACAAAAATAATGAATGCCATTTGCAATTATTTTATTAGCGATTATTCGTGTTTTGACTTCCTTCATTTTAATAACGTTGATATAAAAGCATACAATTTACATGTATATATTAATTACAACGTAATTCTTAGGCTACCCCCCATTCGAAAAAATGTCCCAAAAAATTGTCCCAAAAAATGTCCCAGAAAAATGTCCCAAAAAAATGTCCCAGAAAAATATCCCAAAAAAATGTCCCAATTTTATGTAACGCAAAATGTCCCAATTTTATGTAACGTTTGTTATATTTTATAGGATTTTTGTTATTGTTATTTAAAAAATGTCACAATTTTATGTAATGAAATATGTAACGAAAAATGTAACGAAAAAATGTCTTAATTTTATATAATGAAAGTTAAATGTTAGAATAGGACTTTTGTGGTTATGTTATTTTTTTTTTGTGCTGATGCCAGTAAGAATTACGTTGTAAATTTTGATCATTTTATACAAAGTATAGAAGAAAAAGAGACAGAAATTAAAGCAAGAGGGGTCAAGGGGCACAGCCCCTTGCGAGGCCAAAATGACCGAGTTTTATATATACATATATATATATTATGGAAATCGAAAAAACAAATAGAAAAAATATAAAACACCAAACTAGTTTTGAACTATATCGTTCATGATCACACAACGTGTAATGTAAAAAAAAATCTTTCATTTGTTGAATTCTAATTATTTTTAAATTTACTTTTTTATTTTTTTTACTATTTGCTCCAAATCAATACCTTTCGTAATAGTTAGCACTATAGTTTAATCTTTTTTTTTTTTTTTTTGGGCTGGTCAATTACGGGCGCAGGTGAAGTTTTTCTCTACTTACAATTTACGGCAGCGGGACACCGGGTCCTACGTTAAGGAAACGCCATTGCCTAACTATCTACGCTATTGGGTTGTGTGATAAAAGTGCACACATAGAAACGTGTGAAATAAGCGCACAATTATTGGTCGAAATTCGGTAGCACACCTATGTAGTTTAGTTGATTTTAATGGATTCTAATTACACCATGCTTACCGCCTACCCCTAAAAACCGGTTAAAACCACTTTCTTCTAGTTCCTAGTGTTTCTCTCAATACCATTTATGTTCTCGCAGTCGTTTAGATAACTCTGTTAGCGACAGTATCTCAGTATAATCTTGTTTAAGTGTCTCGTTCAAGTTTTGTGAATATTTCAATGGAAGTTTTAGTAACTAACAAGGGCGAGCCTGCAGCACATTATAATGGATACGCTTACACGGAATTTAGAGAAGAAACAGAGATGGAATGATCGTTTGGCGACGTCAAAGATCTAGCAAATGCCCGGGGTTTTAGAAAAAACTGATCACTTATGCGGAGCACCCGATACAGTCCGACTAGAAGTTAAGAAGACATCATATTCCAGCTTGAAAATTCAAAAAAAAATCATCTTCCCTACAAAATGCCGAGGTTCAAAATCTTGAGGTTTATTCCGGGAATATTATTTCCTTGTGTGAGCTTTTTTCACCGTGCGCTTTCTTCGCGACACTACGCTTTACGATAGTGTTCTACTAATAGAATGGTGTGGGTGACCCACGATACAATGAATTTTTCAGGTCACAGTTTTTGAAAAATTTGAAATATAAATTCTGGTGTTTTAAGTCTGACAGTCCTCTGACTGTCGAGGAAATTTCGATTGTTTCAGGTCAAAAATTTACTAGCTTTAATAAATCATACAATACTTTCCTTTTTAAATTTTGTGCGGTATCTACGGATTTAAGTAATACAAATTACAATACTGAGTTAGCAAATTGAAAAATAAAAAAAAAAAACAAAAAAAAAAAACGAGGTTCTTAAGTGACCTTTTCTAAATTTTATACTTCCAGCCAAACATAAACCGACACTTTAGAACTCTTCCGCTGAACAACCATCATTTGTTGAAATCTAACAATAACTGAGATACGATAGTAAGAAACAAACACATCTTGGTAGGTTGATTACATAGTTACGGATACATTGGTCCTATGATTCGAAATCTGTTGCAACAAATTTTTGACATGTTAATCCCTATAAGATAGAGGTTGATATGTAGTTAATTTCTCCTCTAGGCTATTTGTTATTTCTATTAGATAATGCGGAACTCAACTGATTACACATCCGATTGAAAAAATGTTGGTGCTTATTTAAAAACGGCACCGACCAATACGAAATGTGTTTCAAAATATTTCATCCGATCGAGAAATGTGAATTAACGGCAAATAAAATCTGTCACGTTGTGATCGACTAAAACAAAACGTTAAACCGGTTACCTTTCTTTTTCTTTTTTTTTTTTTTTTTTTTGCCCTGAAATTAAACATATCACATCATTATACGCAGGCGAAAGAAAAAAAATCAAAATTTTTTTTTTCCCGGCGTGAAATTACAACATTTTTAAAATGCATAAGAGGATTATCTCGAATGTCGAGCATTTTTTTCGTAGGACTATGTGGAGTTATCGAAAAATTTCGTAGCTTGAAATGTACTCGTATCAATCGACCGAGTTTAAGAATCTCAAATTGGTTCGAACTAGGCCGTGTATCATTTTTATTTATTTATTTATTAGCCGTTACAGTATTATAAACGAAGCGTGTAATATATGTATTTATAAACATTTATATTAATACATTAAAAATAAAAACTAAAACTAACATATCCTGAGCAAAGGCCTCCCTCAACCTTGCCCATTCCCTTCGGTCGTGGGAAATCCTTTCATATTGTTTATTATGTAAAAATTTTGTTGAAACTATCTTCCCATCGTAGAAACTGTTTACCTCTCTATTCATTTTATTTCCAATATACCAATTTTCTTATTCTGTATGCCCATCTATCGTTAATCTCGCCGCTACATGTCCATTCCCAGTTTTTCCTGCTGCATTCATTGACAAAATTTATTGCATTTTTAAGCTTACCTTTAATAGTCGTATTCTTCACTCTGTCTTTACGTCTGATGTTTAGCATTTATGCATTGCGTTATTACTCCATTTTCCTTTCATCCATTTTTGTTGCGGACCACGTTTGGGATCCGTATGTCATTGCTGGAACGACATAACTATTAAATATCTCTGCTTTTCGCTGTGACTTCAAAAGGACCTTTAAATACACATCTTTCATTTTTAGAATTAATATTTGAAGATAAATCCACTTCGATTCTGCTGGCTTTTCTGCTACTGTATTGCGACAGTAATGCATACAGCAAAGATGCTCAACGAACCTTACCCTCTAACATAATTGTTTAATTTATTTCTCTCTGTTCACGATTCGATCAAATCGCTCTCTTTAGTCGTGTATGTGAGTTCAGAAGAACGTTATTATTAGTACACGTTATCAGAAAAAAAAGTTTTACCTGTACATTATTATCGAAAATTAAATTATTTTTATTTGCACACATACGTTACATTAGATATTGTTCAGAATATTTCGGTTTAGCACGAATGAAATAGTCGTTTAACTAGTTCTCTCGAAACGTATGTAATTGCCGTGCCATTTTTGTTTTTCTAATCAAAGAGTGTGTACACCTATAAAGTATGTATGTGTATTCCGAGTGCATGTATAGTTCATAATTAGGCCGGGCAGATTCAATAGTAAAAGCAATCATTTACGTAAAGTTCTTTGCAGTTACATCGTCTCGTGTTTTGATCAACTTTACAGTATTTTTTTATTTTATTTTATACTTTTTTGTGTATTTTACAAGTACTTATTCTTTCTCAAATATCGCAGTTTTCCGGGAAAATAGAGTATTTTTTCTTTAGTGGGTCAGTTCATTTTTGCCTTCCTAGTCTTTTCTGAACTGAACTTATTTTTATCGTCTTATAATATGTATTTTTTAGTTCAGATAATTACTAAATTTCTCCATTTTTGTGCAGTTGAATAATCGGAAATATTTTTATCGCCCAAATATTTGCTATAATAATAATAGGAATAAAGAAAAGAGACCTCCTCCACTTCCTTTTTCGTGTCCTTCTGCTCTCGGATTCAGTATGATATATTTTCTAATAAAGGAACAAAAAATCGATTTATTTAAGTGAAGTCTGCTAGATATTAAACTGGTTGTTAACGACTACCAAACAAATGCTTCCTACATTTAACTCAGTTTGTGGCGTTAACTTTTACATCTTTAATATAGTTCGGTTACGGGCGCACGGTGCTCAAATGTCTATTACAAGAAATAAAAAAAAAACAAAGTATAACAACTTTTCCAAAAATTATAAATGTGACTCCAGTTTTAAGTATGAATTCGATCAATCGTTCAATTTTCATTAAACGATCCAAATATTATTACGATAATTTGATTACGTAGAATCTCTATAGGTGTTAAATTAAAACGTTAGCCCTGGGGGTGTCCGTCACAAGTGAATGTGTTCTCTGGCACCCTTGGACCTCGCGTTGTTGCGCCCTTGAGTTCGGTGATACGCAAAGTGTACAGTTAGACACTGAGCAGTTTAATATGATCGACTGTAACACTATCGTGTAATTAAAAAATTTCAAATGCCAAAGGAAATATAAATATATAAAATAGCGGTGAGATTTTCTTTTCTTTCTTTCTGATGGAAACGTGTCATTGCGCGTGGGGCTTTCTGTGTCAGGAAGCAGAGTTTAAACTAATTAAATCCCGATACTGATAAACACAAAAAGAGTGCGTATGAAACTAATTGATATATTTCGCTATAAAAATTCAACAGTTACCTTATAGACGTATAAAATATTTCACTGTACATAAGTATTCAGTAAACATAATATTAATTAACAAACAACGTGTGTAAATTAAATTCGATATATATATATATATATATATATATATATTATAATTTATGATAATTTTAAACATATAAAATGAGATATCAACAACTTATATTGCACACTTTACAGGAACAACAAAAATGTATGTTTCCGGATGTCCGAAGAAACTCAAAATTGAATAGAAAAATTTTAAAAATTATCTAGGTCTTATACAAAAAAGGGGTAATCTCGCACATTACAGAGAAATAAAAATATAAGTATGTAAAAATACATTTCTAAAAATTAGTTTTACTTTCAAAGTCTCTTTACATTTAATGCATATTTTCGAAGAAGACACTGTCAAAAAGTTTATCTATTTTATGTATATATATATATATATGTATTCTGCTTAAGCACGAAGTAAGACCGTACGGTGAAAGATAAATTTTTAAGCGCGATCGATGAATTTATACGATGTTTATTACATGTGAAGCACGATGACTTTTAAATTTTAAATTCATTATTAAAATTTTCGTAATTAATTCGTAAGAATGATTACAAACGATATAAAAATAATTCCGTTTTTACGTTATGTTCTAGTTAATGAATTCCATCACTCATGCGCTAATACTTACTTTATGTTACGGGCTTAATTTTGAAGTAAATGAAAAAAAAAAAAAAAAAGAATAAAAGTAATAAAAATAGCCATTTTTATTTTGACAATCAAGTAATGGCACGCAGTTCACAGTTGGAATGCAACGCGAAACGATTCATTTCTAAAATCACCAGACGTCAGCAGTAGTAATGGTCTGTTCAGGGAGCTAACTGTTCTTAAAGAACAGGTTTTAAAAATGAACTGGTTTCACGAAAAGTTCGTAAATAATTGTAACAGTTCTCAGCTTCTAGCTCTTTTAACGCGCTGTTCAGTCAGTAGAAAAAAAACTGCAGCATAGAGGCAACAATCGAAGTAAGTTGAACACAAGGAGAACAGTTCTTTCTGTTCGGGTTTTAATGATTTTCGTTGTAGTAGAACAAGCGAAGAGTATTGCATTGAATCGCGCATATCTCAATGGTAAATATGTTCATAGTAATGATGTGTCACTACCATATCAGTAACGTTGTGGTAACGTGAATTCGCTGATCTATGCATTTCGTGTGAGAAGTCCGTCGGGCGCCAATATTGCGCTTTGACGTTCAATTCATTGCTATTTCACATCAACCGGAGGCCATTAAAGTACTGTAGTTAGGCAACAATTTCGATTTTAAATAATTTAAAATTGATTTTGCTAAACAAAAAAAAAAAAAAAGGAAAGGCCTAACCTGAAACCACAATGTTATTAGCAATAACTGGTAAGACACGCTGGTTCAAACTGTTTTCGGCAGATATTACAACTTTTATTCTATATTACGCATATACAAAAAAATTGTAGTGCGATCGTACGTTACTGAGAAATTGCAGTACCGCTTATCTGAGAGCTGAAACAGTGTGAGATGAGAACTATTACACTAGAGCTGCCGTACTATCTGTTCGGAGAGCTGTTTAAAAAACAGTTATTACAAAATCGGGAGTCAGGAGCTAAAAGAGCTGGGAACTGATAAGGAGAGAACTGTTTTTTAAAATGAACGGGAATAACATAAAGAACAACTCTTTGAAAAGAACTGTGTTTGGGTCATCACTAGTCAGCAGCATAGACGTGTCATCGCATCACGCGTTCACCTATTTCCGGAAAACCGAAAACCAATCGGAACAACTATTCAGCGGTACATCGTAATACAAGGTGATTTTCGTAAAGCTACAATAATTCGCTTCTTCCTCGTTTTTTCCCAAATTTTATAAAACCGACAACGTAATTTTTATCAGAGTTCTAAGTCAACTCAGAGTAACGTTTAAGAGAGAAATCCGTGTTTAAGTAGGTTATTTTAATTTATTAAAGTAAATTATTTTACATACTTATTACCGATGTATCTATTTATTTTATGTATGACATATTAATCAGTGTGTGTGTGTGTGTAATAATAGGAAAATATTTGTTTACTAACTTCTCAGTATGGATACAGTGTGTCGAGTATGTTTAAAAAAAAAAGAGGAAAGAAAATCTAAATAGTTATAAATTATGTAAAAAAAAAAAAAAAAAGCTTTTTGGTTCTTAGGTGTACTAATGAATGGTGACTCCTTCTTTTAGCTGCATTCCTTTTGGCTTGCGTGTAAATGTTGTTTGAGGATGTGTGATGGGTATAAATGTATTAGTCTAAACATTAGATGTAGTTTAGTGAAAATAGAAGTTAAGTGCAATTATGTAATATTATATATATATATATATATATATATATATATATATATATATATATATATATAATTACATAATTACACTACTTTTATTTTTACTAAACTACGTCTAGGGACCCGTAAAATATTTAAAAAAAAAAAAAAGATGGGCTCTTACAGAACTAACGGGGGGGGGCTTAGGAGTGTGTAAATTCGCTTATTTCAAGTATTTGTTTTCATTAAGATGTGAAATATTACGATAAATAGAACTACTGCGTTGTTTTTCCGATTCCGTTAATGCCTCCTTGCATCCGAATTTATAACACATGCGGACGTTAAAATAATTCCTGGAGGGGTCTTATTAGCAATCGTCTAGTCCGATGATGCGTCGTGGCTTTTTCTATCGGTAAATTCACAGATCACTTGTATTCATGACAACATTCCGGCTGTAAAAAGGGTGACAGTACGCACTTTGGAAATTGAATCTGAATGGTCGATTTTTGATTGTTAAATACATCGATATCATCCGCTACATGAAAGCATGCGAGATTTTTTCTTTCTTTCGTTCTCAGGTTTATTTAATAATTATTACCTATCTCACTTTGAGCCCCTCTCTTGGTTGTTCGGACATGTTCCAGCATTATCATCGCTACGATACTATTATTACTTTCAACAAATTTTCCCAACCAGCTACAACCCCGGTTGTTGTTTTATAAAACAGCGAACGCACGCTGATAAAATTCGCGAACTCGACGGAATTCCACAATGTTTAACAGAAACACACTCGGTTTGATACAAAATCTACAGATATATACACTGATAAGGGTGGTGGGGTTTGAAAAAATTCCTACTCTCTGTGGGCACACTTCGTATCGCGCAGACGGATGACAATCAAAACATGTGACTTCTCACGAAGGTTCGTTGCATACACGATGAATTTGTACATGTAATGTAAAAATAAAATATCATCAAAAGCTCGAACAAAATGAAACGGTGCTCTTATGATAATAACGTCGCAGCGAGATTTTAGAAGACTATTCGAATTTTCGGCTTGGCGAATTTTGTGCGAGTTTCTGTTTTTACGCAGAGGGAAAATTTCGTTTACCGCTGTAGCATTTGTATTCTTTTTATTTCGTAAGAATCGAGTTTTTAATGTTGTCTTTACAGCAATATAATCGATTAAAAATAAATGCGAAACGGGAAAGAAATATTGTAATCTAGCATCCTTTAGGGAACTGCCGATAAATTTTGTTCTAAAATATTCGTTAATTTTTAGAGATGAAACTTTAAAGACGCATTTAAAATAAAATTTATTACGTAAAAGATTTTTTTTTCGTTATTTATTTTTTTTTTTTTTGAGGGTCGTTACGAGGTTTTATTTATAAACAAGATCTAAGTTAATATTTCGGAGCTAAAAGAAAATTTTATATTTGGATTCTAAAATTACGGCGAAATAATGCTTTTTTTTCCCTTTTTTATGTAACACGAATTAAATTTATCCAGTTTGACGAACCTTATTCTTTCCCTTCTGCACGGAATTCTTCCTGCCACTATCAACGAATTAAAGTCTGTTTCTCTAAACCCTTACCAGTCCTACATGTCTAGACGGTATTCCGTAAATTTAGTCGTAAATTGGCTTCCGCATTTAGGAAACATTCATTTACCATTTATACGGACTGTCACGCTTTGAACTTTGTGATAAGCTCTTGTTGATGTGAAGAATTATTCGTTTACGCGATATTCCGATTCACGTTTAATGACAATCCGAAAATTCTCCTCTCAGTTTGACAGATTTGTCTTGCGACGACGAATGTAAGTTTGACCAGTTCTACATTTAACTTATTTCTAATAAAATTTTTATTATTTTCAAAGTCGAATCATTTTCACTATTACTATTTTATTTTAAATATATACACACACATACATAGATCCTATCAAGGGGAAGGGGTGTTCTTTACTTTATATATATATATATATATATATATAGCCGTCGGAACACCCTCAGGAATCCCAAATGATATGAGTTGGCTTTTATTGGGGATTTTTAAATGTTTTTTTTTTTTTTTTTTAATTCTCTTCCTCACCTTTTTTACATGCGCCGTTTGTAACTACTAAGGTCATTACAGCACATATTACATGGAGGTAATTTATATGTGTTCGGTCAAACCACTCGTTCTAACGAAGGCTATAACCCTTGTGATGTTAGTTGTAGTATTTGCCAGACAGTCCTGTATGTTGTTGGGTAGGCTATGTTGCGTCCTGAACGTGGCAAACTTTTAAATGTTACATATAATCGATACAGAAAAGTTACACATATAATCGATATGAAAACGTTATATCTAATTGATACAAAAATGCTACATTTAATTGATACAAAAACGTTATACGAAAAAGCTACATGTTTTTTTTTTATTTCACCTCCGCGTGCTTAAAAATGAAATAGTCATTTTATATATACATACATACATATATATATATTAATTACAACGTAATTCTTAGGCTACCCCCCATTCGAAAAAATGTCCCAATTTTATGTAACGCTAAATGTCCCAATTTTATGTAACGCTAAATGTCTCAATTTTATGTAACGCTAAATGTCCCAAAAAAATGTCCCAGAAAAATGTCTCAATTTTATGTAACGTTTGTTATATTTTGTAGGATTTTTGTTATTGTCATTTAAAAAATGTCACAATTTTATGTAATGAAATATGTAACGAAAAATGTAACGAAAAAATGTCTTAATTTTATATAACGGAAGGTAAATGTTAGAATAGGATTTTTGTGATTATGTTATTTTTTGTGTGTTGATGCCAGTAAGAATTACATTGTAAATTTTGATCATTTTATACAAAGTATAGAAGAGAAAGAGACAGGAATGAAAGCAGGAGGGGTCAAGGGGCACAGCCCCTTGCGAGGCCAAAGCGGCCGAGTTTATATATATATATATATATATATATATATATATATACACACATATTATATAGGAGTAAGGAAAAAAACCGAATTTTGTTTTAATTAAATTAAAACATATCATAATTACCAAACTAATTCATCTTTCATTTATCCATTGCATTCTGATAATTCCTATTGTGTGATACTGACGCAAATCATGTATTTTACAAAGTTCTTGTTTCTGCCCCAACTATTAAGTCTCAGTCTTCCTACTATATGTTAAGCATATTCCTTCTCTACTATTTTTTTCTTTTCTAGAAGTTTTCATTAGTTTCATATTGAATAAAATAAAAATATATGGACTTTTTCTTTCCATTCCTTCCATATTACCAGATCAGTGCTCTCTTATAGCAAACTCATTTTAAGAAAAAAAAAAAAAAGGTTCATAACCACTGTCGAAATCTGGCAATCGGATTTTCGACTCAAGACCCAAAGAAAATAGCAAAAAAGAAAAAAAAAAAAGAAAAAAGCTTAAATCATTTTTATTTAATTAATCGAGCTCTTTTAACACGCTGTTGACTAGTTTTCATCTAATAATAAAATGTTTCAGATGCTCGCACTAATTAGCGATATTTAATTTTCGTTTATCCGGTTCGTAGATGGTTAACGGAAGTTCAAAATAACGGTATTAGTGTTATAGTAACAATATATAAGTGATAATAACGATAATAATGAAAGTAATAACAACGCTATAACAATAAGAAATGATTTGTATCTCGTTAACGAGTTAAAAATAGTCGAGGTGCAATTGTAGTTCTAAATTAGTCGAAAAATCACATGGAAGGCAACGTAATAATTTGGCACACTTCGTTCGACACTTTACATACAGGTAAGTTTATTTACAGGTGCGTCTTAACTGTGTTACCGTATTACAAAATAACCACATTGTTCGTAGTAACCAAAACACGATTTCGGAAAATCGATAGAGATTACAGTATTTTAAATGAATAAGCTACAATTTTACGGGGTTGCACAACAGCAACGACCACGATGCATTTAATGCACAACCATATTTTCCTAACGCGGTTACATCGTTGAGCTTGATATGTGTAGAATGTCAAGGAATATTTATGACACGATAATGACCGTCCTGCGTACATTTCACGTGAACCAACTTGCTGCTAGTAGTATAACGATTACGTACCGCACTTTTATCAAGTCGAACAGTCCGCCGCTGCAATCTAAAATCATACGGAATTAATTCTTATTAATTGCGGTTTTCTGAATTACAATAATTAATATTTAGCGCTTTTTTTTCATAAACCAACCCACTTTGTCTAGCTCGTTTAATTTGTTCGCTGGCAGGTCCTTCGCTCACAATGATCTTTGCCAAGTAACATTTCTTCAAATAGTTCCGAACGTTTTTCTATCCAACAGCTCATTCAGTCTAGATTCTTCTCGGTTTATTATTTCCATGTTATCAATTTCTAATTATCAAATCACCGCAGTAGAGATGATAAAAGTTTATAGATTGTTTAATTTGTTTTTTTTTTGTCTTTTTTTTTTCAGCGTACGTTTCTTCTTCGGATACAATTTCAAATTTTCTATTTTGTTGCTTCGTTTAGTATATTTATGGCATGATTCCTGACGATGTCTGTCCAAAGTTCTTTCGTTGGATAATTGAAAACTTTTAAGCGCCATCTTTATTTAAATATTTGGTCTCGTTTGATGGGAATTGTGAGAAAAAAAAAAAATGTAACAGTAAAATTATAACAATGTAAACAGCCGGGAATAGTTTAAGTAATTTCTTGTCAGCTGATAGGCTACAATCAGAACAGAGTGCGAAAAAACTATAAGTGAAACTGTTTTTTTTTGTATATTCAGGAGAATGTTTTGATGGCTACAGCGTACAGCTGGGGGGAAATCTTTATAGATATAATTCTTTTGTGCGTGTGTATGCGACTAAACTGCTCCTGGCTGGACTGATTTTGGTGAAATTTTTCGTGTCTGTTCAAGTGGATTCGAGAATGGTTAAGATTCACAATTCGGTCCGCTACAAAATGTTTTTACGAATTAATTTTTTATTTATAAGTTGTTGTTGATCGTGGAATGTTTTACATTGGATCCGGCAGATAGCGCTATTTTATTTTACTTTCAGTTTGTCCCGATAGTTGGCGCTGAAAACCATACATTGTGCAAATTCGGTGCGGTATTGAAGTGAGTATTTTACAAAAACAGTGAAATTTTCATATTTTTTACGTAATTTCGTTTATTTTAATTCAGTTTATTCAGTTCGATTCGTAAATGTGAAGTTACAAAATTTAAGAAACGCCGGAAACTGACAACCGCGTTAGAAAAATAACTGGCTCGCTAATAGCAGAGTAAAGTTTACTATATTATTGCTTTCAAAGTAGAACCATCATTTTTGAAAATCAGATCGTAAGGTATTGTAATAACTTTTTTTATAAAAATTTTCATCAAAACGGTCCCCAGATTGTTACAATTTATTCAAAGAGTTTGAAATTTTCGGATTTATGACGAATTTATGAAGAAAATTCACTTTTTTTTGGCCGTTTTTGGTCCAAAAGGAGCGTTTAAATAATTTTTTGTATCCGTAATTTTTGAACTTCATGAAAGGGCTCCTGTGTTTTGTTTTATATTTTGAATTTCGCTTTTAAAGGGGGTTGTTATCTGGCGACGAATTAAGATTTTTTTAAGGGCGATTTTTGAGGTCGTTCTAAATTCCATATTATATATTCTAGACGGTTTTTTGCCGCCCAGGGTAATTGCTCAGTTTAAAGTTGTAAATTGTCACAGATAGAAGTTTAATTGTAATTTATGATCCAATTGCGATAAGTCAAACTTTTTTCCGAACAATTGTAGAAATAAATATTTTTGTCGTTTCCGAACTATCTTATTCGGATTATTCCGTACATTATAGTGTGTACGGAATCTTAAAAAACAACCGTTATAAATTTACTTTAAGAAATTAGAGATCATTAGAAACACGTTTTTTTTTTCTCGTGTATAGCCCCCATCATCAGCTAACTGCACAGAGTACAAACTTTATTAATTAAAAAGTATATAAATTGAGTGTGTGCTCTGTGTTCTTAGCTGATGATATAGCCCGAAAAAACATGTTTCCAAAGTGTAATTTACTTTAAATTTTTAATATAAATTTATACTGATTTTTATTATTAATGCCTTGCTGTCACGTGAATTGCATTCATTTCAATGTAATTATAATATTTATCTTTTTGGTTTTTGCGCATTTATTGAACTTAATTCATTTTGTGTATTCATTTTTTCTTAATAAAAAATTTAATTTAATGCAGCTAATAAGTTAACACAATATTTATTGATTGTAAAACGGTACGAAGTTTGCTGGGTCAGCTAGTCTAATTATAAAATTGGTACGATGATTTTAATAACAATGTAGAATATTGCTTTCCAATCGTATTCTTACTTGTTACAATTAATTCGATCATTTTTTTTTTTTTGAAACCATTATTTAAATTAATTTACGCGATATTAATATAAGCCCTAATTTAGCGGTCACCGAACCCGTTGTAATATATGTAAATAGCAGAGTGTAAGGCAAAAATATTATTTTAATGCACACACTCTTCGACTATCCGACGAAATGCATTTCCGCTTCGAATAAACTTAATTCCCCCAGGAAATAATTAAGCATGCTGTGTTGTCTTACCATTAATTAATTGAAAGACGAAGGAAGATTTATAGAATAAGAGCAGTTTGTAATATGACGCTAATAAAGGCGAGAGAAATAGACATTATTATTATTATTATTATCCTCCATCGCATTCTGTGTGAGTTCTACATTACGTGCTAAATATTAATGTTTTCTATTAACGTGCTACGAAGACGACTTAAAAATGAATTCGTTTTATTAAAAAATTTATATTTTTTCATTTTGTTTTAGTTACTAATTAAGTTTACATACGTGTCACGATTATTCTTTAACTGTAAATTGTAAAAATTTAAAAACGTAAAAAACGAAAAATTACCGGGTAAAAATCTCGGAAAACCGATTGAACTCTAGTTTTATACGTGAAAAGTATAAATTTCTATGAGCTTTGCTACTGAATTTTATTTAAAAATTATTCAATACGCTTTTGTAAATTGTAAATAATTATGTCAGACGCATTGCTAATTTTCAAAGTTGTTGGAGTTCGAAATGTGATTCGAAAAGTCAGTTGCCAGTCCCTTAATATTCAAACTTTCAAAACTAATACTTGTCCTTTTTTTTTTTTTTTTTTTTGGTACCTATTAGAGACGCTATTGCAACGTTCAATTATAACTACGGAATTCTATATTTCCGACTCACTTCAGGTTTTGCCGCAGAAATGTTTTACGACGTTTTTTCTAATTATTCGCTTAGTTCCTCGGTCATATCTCGTATTGCTTCGATAAGTGAAGTTTTCTTTTCGTACAAAAATATTTCGAAATCGTTCCGGATGCTTACATGCCGGAGAAGTATTGTTTAAAAACTAGGTAATTTATATTCTTCTTCTTAAAGTGCTAAATTATTTAAAGGCTTACTCTTCTCGAGAGGGAATTTTAATTTGGCGAAAAAATTTCAAGTAATCGTATTTGTTTCTTTGTATCGTAAACATACGGCCATCGAAAGTTACATCCTTTTAAAAGGCGATGCCAGATCCGAAAGTATCGAAATTATTTTATCTATTTGTACTTAATTTACGCTAATTGCAGTCCCCCCACCCCTGAATTTTTAAAATTTGTACTCGTCCTCTTTGCGATAATGATATTTGAAATTTTTGGTTAATTTTTGGTTTCCGTCACTAACAAAAAAAATCTTATTTCCATTTAAAAATAACTTTATTCAATTATATTTAACTTTAACTTATTGTTAGTTGTATTCCGAATTTGTTGATTTGATTGTATTTTATTTTTACACAATCTCGTCTAAAATTAACCTACACATTATAATTTTCCTTTAAGTTTTTATAGACTTTGGTTTGAAAATATCAGTTTCTCCATGTAAAAAATGTTTTTAAAAGAAAATTTTAAAATGTTTGAAAAGTTAATCACATAACAACAAACATTCGTGTCCATATTTCTGGAGGGTACTTGGTCTTTTCCTTTGCCTTTTACTTCATCGCGTCGCCAGCATCTTTTCGTCTTTTTTTCTACTTTTCCCCTTGTTCGTATCCTCTTTCTCTCCAACTGATCCATTGTAAATAAGTTATAGTTTTCAACGTATTTTTTTATTGCATATATCTGATTATTTTATTTTTTATTTATTGATTTTATTATTATTATTATTATTATTATTATTATTATTATTATTGTTATTATGATTATTTTTTAAAACATAGCATTAATTGTACCAACATAGTACGGTGTATGAGTATGTATATAATAAAGACAATAATAAACATGTAAATTTATGTGAAATTATTTTAAAATTTCTGAAAATAAATGGGATAATCAGATTTTTAAAAGAATAAATAAAGTAGAATAAAAAAATTTAAATGAATTCTTGAGATTATAATACTGAATCATATATTCGAGGCTAAGATAAAATTCGATACTTTTTAACATTTATTTGTTATTAATATTAACCGAAAACACTTTCAAAAAATTAGGAATACAGACAGGTACAAATTGAGCGTAACTATATGAGACCATTTTTAAGTTAATCTCTTGTTTAATCTCTTATAGTGTTCGACAGCTGATAAGGAATTATTCGGTGAGTTCGTTCCGTTTATCTTTCTAATTCGAATATTGTTTCAGTTTTGATTTGCAGTGTAGAAGCTTGATTTTATTTCGTACATTTAATTCGACTCATTTCTTTTCATTTATTTATTTCATTTTATTTGTTTATTTATTTATTTTTTCTTTTTATTCTAATTTACTCTCGTTTATTTTCTCATTCGATGAGGTCGTCTAGTGGGGGCCGCCGGGCGGCTTCCTCTAAGGATACTAAAAACCGTTAAAGACGGGGTTAACTGTTCCCCTGATGGAGGTTGACGTTTCCATGAAACCTAAACCGTCCGATCCTCTCTCGCCAGTTACGTCGTTCCCCAATAAGGATCTGCGGCTATCGCAGTCCGATGAATCCAAGCCTACCAACAAAATTAACAGCAATAATAACAATAGTTCTCATAGTAATAGTAGTAAAAATAGTGATAACACTAATGCCATTAAAGCAATCAAAAATTTTAATATTAGTAAATCGCTAACAGTAATAATAATAATAATAATAATAATAATAATAATAATAATAATAATAATAATATGATTAGAGGCCATACTGTTGTGTTATAGTGTTGATTTGCCGTAAATAAAATAATAATAATAACAGTAATAACAATAACATGATTTTTTCCTTCTTCGCTCGATCGAGATCGATCTTTTGTGGATTCCTGGCCATTTAGGCATTGAGTATAATGCATTAGTGAATACTCATTAGCCTGTTCTTCTATTTTCAGTGGCAGATTTTTAGGAACATTTTTTGCTGGTAATATTGATCTTCTTTTCTTAAATGACTATAGCTCAAGTCCTATTCTTCTTCATTTTCCAATCCTGCTCCTTTTATTTTTCTGTTCAGCCATCTCTTCCTCTTTTCCCAATTTCCTTTCTCTTAAACGCTCTTCAATCTCTGCTATTTGTCGCTTTCGCTTTAACCACAGTCTCCTTTTCCACGGTTTTCATCTACTTCTACTCCATTTTCTCCTTTTCATCCCCCTTCTAACTGCTTTTTCTGCGGCTCTGATATCGTGTTTTGTTCGAATGCCCGGCCTTTCCTAATGGACAATACTCCTCCTACTTTTTTCTAATAAAACTCGGTATTCCTACTCTCCCCTTATCGGTGCTTCTTACATTCTCTCATTTCCTTTTGCTATTCCTGCCCTTGAATTATTTTTATCTCGTATCCTCAAACGTTTAAGAATATCTCCTTCTTCCCATTTCTTGGGCTAATGTCCTCGTTGACAAAGCCATTAAAAAAAATATGTTTGTCCGCATTTTTCATATAAATACCTGCAGCGTGAGACAATTATTCGAAAATACCGTTTTGGACATCGACGCTGTATACATGCACTGAGAACAGAGCTATTTTTTTTCTTTTTTTTACAGGGGCTATTTCTTTCTACAGCGATATACGGACAATAGAAAGAGTCGATGTGCCGCTACGGTTGTCCTTCCGTGTTAATTTCCGCATTTTACTGCGTAAATTTTTGTCCGATTTTAATTGATCGCATAAAGAGTAGAAATTTATCGAAGTGTAGGCCTGTGCACTTAGTTTACAGTTTTTCTAACTTCCGTCTGATCGGAAGGGATCGGAGACGATTGATATCGTCATTTTATATCACCTAGAATATCGCGCTGTTTAAGAACGATTAAATACAATTCGACTAGCTACTGTGATTTCTTCGCTGTTAAATTTATTTTCACTTTCTTGCCAGCTATGCCGTTAAATATTGCATTAATTCGGTATTCTTTACTTTAAAAAAAACTATTCCGATTACGCATACCAATTTCAAAACTGACCCGATAACGAGATAAAACGAACACTTATCTGTTTTAAAAGATACCTAAGAGACGAAATAAACATTTTTCGCGGAATTCGAAAAAGAACACAATACGGTTTTTTTTTTTTTGCCTTTTTATATTAGGAAAAAAAGGTTAAGACTTTTTCCTTCGTAACATCGGCAAAAATATGACGCAGAATTTAATAAATAAGCGAACGAGTTTAACTTTGTTCCCATTTAATAAATTTATTTGCATATTCTCTTTTTTTCCCTTTTGTTTGTTTTGGCACGAGTTACAAATAGAATAACAGAAATAACAGTTCACGGACCCTTCTATGAAAAAGAACTTATTTTCGGGGGACTTTTCTTTCGATGCGACCGTAGACAAACCCTGCTTGCTTGTTGTTTAACTTAATAATTGTTCGATTTTCGTTCACGGTCGGAAGATTTCTCGACAAACCGTTTGAAATTTTTTATTATTTTAACAACGATAAATGTCGGCAAAGAGCAGAGTTGCAAGACGATCGTCATTATTTTCAAAAATAATAATATTTCACCTTCTTCGCAATGCTGGCCCGACCTTATCGCACACCGCCCTCCTCAATAGCGCACCTACAGAAACGAAATGAAGTACGATATCAAAACAGTGCTCGCGCTCATTGTTCGATTTATTACGCTCGAACGATTCGTGAAATTTCTTTTTCACCTTCTACTTCGTCCTGTTATCGTTATTCTTCTTCTAGCTGTCTCTTTATGCTTTGTTTTTTGTTGTTTTTGTTTTTTTCGTTTTTTCGTTTTTTTTTTTTAATTTACTTTAGTATTTTGACCTGTTAGGCAAATTGTAAACAAAGGAATCATACATGCAGTAATGACGTCTTTACGATTCTTTTCAGTTAAAGGTATCCCCTCATACCTCATAGCGCTTTGGCTAACCTGGAGGAGAATCTCTGATAAACCGTAAAAAAAAAAGCAACAAAAGCACGCTGTTCAATTGAAAAAATGAATGAAATTGAATAACAAAGTAAAAACGAAAAAAACAATTGCTGTAGACCTACTGTTTACTCTTGTCCGCATATAAGCGACCTAAACATAGATCTTTGCAGCCTGGTATCTCCTTTCCAGCGTTCAGTCGTAAAAAGTGATCACTTAGATTACTGTAAACTTTATCATCCGGAAATCTCGTTGATTTCTAGAAGAGGTGTTGAATGGTTAGAAATTAAACATCGTTACAAACGATTAATTTGTCGCGGGTTCCCAGCCATTCGGGCATTTCGACATTTTTATGTCTTTCCTTTGGTACATAAACTCGAAAGGCGTTACGAAATGGAGAAGTGTTTCCTATAGCGACCTGTGAAGATCGTAGGTTTGTGTATTTCGCACGTTATTTCCTTGTTTACATTTGCTGAGCGCACAAAACAATTACCGTAGCAATTATAACTTTAGTCTCGTGTAAACCGTTACGGCGTGTACACTGCGTTCCTCTATTCCAACGTTTCCCGCGAAAAGGAAATCGATGATATATGCAAAGCCGAAACGACGATCGATAGACACAGCGTGTGCTACTTTTTTCGACATCCCTCCTCTCAAAGGGGACAGCGTTGTCTTTGAGCGTTACCTACTGCCGTAATCGATCAAGCTGTAAGTTTCTCTTTATCGATGAAATAAAGCTGTTCTACGATTTACCGATCGTAGTCTTTTTAGTCTGTGCTGATTTCAACATCGATTTCCGTTTGGACGAGGGATAGCGATTCCGTCAATTCATGAATGAAACGTTCGGTTGTAAGAATTCGGTGGACCACCTCTCGACAAATATGACATGCATCGACGGAATCTTTACTCGAAACGTATCGAACGTACAAACGTTGCTTACGTGTCGTACTTTTCTCACCATCGGCCATTGCTCACTATTACTATCTACCATCCCTAACGATAATGATGTAAATAAGGAACCTTGTATACTAGCGGTAGTTAGTCGTTAAATATATATTTTTGCCCATACGTTGCAATATAATATATATAAAGGAAATCACAGGTTGCACGGCAACATTCTCATGTCGACGGAGGCCGCGAAGCGAACAACATTCTAATGTCGGCGGACGCCTGAATGGCTGTACGAAGCCTACTTTAAAGGGGAAACATGAAAATGTCTCACTGTGTTGCGGGCTTGTACGCAAGCTGTTTAATATAGTTTTTTGGTAATGAAATGGCGGATTCTTTGGTACTCAGGCTGTTGTTTCTTTTCACTTCTTTTATTAAGAAAAATACCATCCTCTAATCTCCTTCTGCTGTGTAAAAGTTTTCGTCCCAGATTTTGGTATCGGATATATTCGTTTGCTCTTTTTCTAACAACTGTTCCTTTTTTTATCAGTCTGTTCAACCTAGTCTTCCTGTTAACCTATGGTTTTCTTTGTTTCCTTCACTTCGTCACTTTGTGCTTCTTTAAGAGTTATAGATGTTTCTTTGTAAAAATTTCCAGACGTCAACAACTTATTCGTGAAACGAACTAGTTGGAAAACTCAAAAAAAAAAAACAATCAACGTATTATTCTTATAGAAACAAAAAGAAAGAAGAAACGTTAAAAAAAATTTTTCCTTTTTCTTTTTCTGTTGGAAAGAGATTTGAAAAACACATTTAACGGGGTAAAGGGTATTGATTCGGAAGTACAAACCAAAAGAAGATGCGGTCATGCACGTCTATCAAAAAAAACCGAAGAAACTCTTCAAAAACCCTTAAACATTACGAGATGGAGAGTCTATAGAAGGTCAGCCATGTTACATTGCTTGCTAGCTACATTAAATAAAATAATATTCACGCTTGCGGAGTGGGAATTTGTCGTAGAACGCGAACATTTTCCGTACCGTACATGCGCGCAAGAAACAACAAAGCGGATAAAACGATATTTTCAATGTAAAGTAAAATCTGGGAAAATCAGATGGTTTGGTCGCTTTGTGCGACTTAGAAGGATAGTAAAGGAAAAGAAGAGTAGGTTAATCAAGTTGAAAAGCTTTAGGAGTTTTAGCAATGAGTCGTCGAAAACTGAGTCTTTCTGTGATGACTTTTGAAAGAGTAGGGGCTGAAAAGTCGACCGAGGGGACAGAGGAACTCAAAAGTTATACACAAATGTATATTTGCCGCGGTTGAGGTGTACAATTTTATCGCGGCTTTGGAACTCAATTTATAAGAGGTCTGTCGCTACGGTTTTATTGGGTAGTTTTCTTTCTTTTTTTGTTTGGTCACATTAATGCAACGGGACTTGTCAGCGAAGATTATTTTCATTTCTAAAATGTTGCTTGCGATGCAGCTGCTTCGTGAAATAAAGCCTATTTCGCTGTGTTAGAAAGTCGATCGTCGCCACTCTAAAGGCAAAATGTCTTCATTTCGGCGAAACGATTTTTATTATTCGCGTAAAAAGTGAAATTGAACGGAAAATGCGGAATGCGAATACAATGTATAAATATAAATATTCTCTTCACTTTCTTCAGTTCCTTTTTGTTCAATGTTTCCTTACTTTCCTTATCGTTATTAAAAATGAATATGTACACACGGTTTTTTCTGTTTAATCTTTTTCTTTTTTTTTTTCGGAGGAAACATTTTCTTCGGTTATATTTTGAAAAATTACGGGGGTTCTATGTTGTTTTTGTTGTTGTTTTTTTGTTGTTTTTTTTTGTTATTTTAATGAAAAAAATATGTAAAAAAAAATCGTTTATACGTGGTGGAAAAATTCAATTACAGACTGAAAGGCATTTGTAGTTTCGGCCGGCAATGTCGAGTGGGGAATATTACCGCTGTAGTACAGAATAAAGTGGCTTTTGGTGGGATGTGAATCGTTCAATTTAACTTGAACAATGCACAACGGCGCGCCGACCTGGCTCAACTTTGAATGCTCTGCATAAACTTCATCCTTCCCCATACCTCCTTTAGATCTCCCTTTCACAGTCTCTCCTACTCTTTATTCTTCATCTTTATTTACATACTTTATTCGAGTTTCTATTTTTGGCTACTAAAAGTCTGTCCATCTCGTTTTCTCCTACTCCTTTGTCGGGGTTCATGTCTTATTTAAGCTGCTTTCGGCATTTACGTACATCAGCGATGGTCATTCCCAGATGGGGTTATTCTATATATATATATATATATATATATATATATGTATATGTATATATATGTAGTTGTTTACTTTTTTCTACTTTTCTATAATACCATTGTATTCATTTTTTTCCCTATGCAGGAAATATGACGTGTTTCGCTGTATGAAAGTACTTTATTAAGCAATTTCTATATCACGAAGCACTAATAATACGGATCGAGTTGTCCCTTTACATTATTACAGAGGCATTCGATTAATTTTTTATTGTTTGCTTGCGTAGAATAAAATTGTTTACGAGTCCGATAACAGCTGCGTAGAAGAAATGTTGTCGACTATGCTTAAAGAAAAATACGTTTAAATTGAATATTAAAATTAATATTACCGTAATAAAGAAGCTTTTTTTTTTTTTTCTTTTTTATTATTAAAAAATAAATTGTACGGGTCCCACAAGGCATACTGCCCGTCTGTAGGTGCCCAACACGCTTATCATCGTTTATTCATAAGATAAATTACAATATTTCATTTCAATTAATTTTATAATTATAAAAAGTAAGAAAAAAACAAAAAAGGAACTATTTATCATCATGCAATCAATTCCATTCCATCGAATGGTCGATTCTCATAGCCAATTCCCAATTTATCTAACTTAATGTCACTCATTAATGTTATCAATCAACCATTGCTTAATTAATACTTTCCAAGTTCCTATTTCATTTTGCACTATATCTTCTCGGATTCGTTCTAGCAACTTAATTAAAACTATTCCGTATTATCAATCTTACTATTTTTATGCCTTTCAGTAGAATAAAATATGCCTTCCTATTATTCCTAGTTGTCCTGCTTCTTGTCTTCGAAGCTATAGATACCGGTAATAAAAGTAGCACATCCTTGGAGACATTTCGTTTCCCTCTCTTCGCCAGCTAATATTAAACCTGATCTTTATTAAGGATTATTACCTTTAAGCATTTTTTTTTGCTGACAACTAATCTTTTTGATTATTGTCCCTTTTGCTTCACCCGAAATTGATATCCCTTACATGATTTTTGACAATACTGCTATAATACACACGCAAACTGCCATAGAAAGAGTCAATTTAGAAAGTGCCTAGGTATCATTTGCCTGATTTTATTAGATTAATTTAAAATATGATCGTCTCAAGATAATGTTGCGTCGATGATTAATCCTAAATATTTAACCTCTTCCGTCGTTTCCAGTTGTGTACAACCACAGTTCGAAGTATAAGTTAAGCAGTTATGTAAACAAATATTGTTACGCATTGTAATACGTGGTTCATTCTTATATACAAGGCCTTCGATTTTTTTATATTAATAGTTAGATGTTTATCATGCGCCCATCTACACATACTACTCACATCCTCTTGTAAGAGTTTTTCGGCCTCATGGATGTCGCGGTATTCGATAATGAGTGTTATATCACCATCCGCATAAGCAACGACTGTCGAGTTTTTAACGAATTTATGAAGGGAGTTGGTATAGATCGCAAATAACAACGGAGCCAGAATAGTTCCTTGTCCCATCCATGTCGATGTAATTTCCTCTCTACTTAATTCTTCATCGATTTTTACTACGCTCTTTCTATTATACAAATAACTTTTAAACCATTTATTTTTCCTACCTATGATTCCTATTCCCTTTCATATCTCGCAACAATATTTGATGGTTTACCACGTCGAATGCTTCACCGATGTCTATAAAAATAATAATAAATTGTTTACCGTTTGCCAACCCTTTATTTATCCCATCTGTTAGTACTCTTAACAAAGAGACTGTTGATTTTCCTTCTCTGAAACTAAAATGATTATTATGCAGCAATTCGTTTCTCTCCAAATAATTTCTTAGATGAAACACAAGGTATTATTCCAAAATTTTTGGGCTAAAACCGAGATTATAGTAATTGGTCTATGTCACAAGCACTCATTTAGTACTTCTATAGTAAATTGATTTTACATTACAAAGTCTTTGCAAATCTATACTTATACTAGTGAATCGTCCAAACTAGACACACACACTTTGTTCTCATAGTTGTTATAAAGTTGAATTGAGTAATTTAAAAAAAATATATATATAATTTACGATTCGCATAGAAGTTTATAATAAAATGTAATAGAGAAAAGAATTTAAATAACCGTTTTTCGTAATGTTTTTTTGTAGCGGTTTTCTCAATAAGATTTTTTTAATACTAACTACTATTAGGGAAAAATTGACGTTGTCATATATCCGTACATTATATGAATTTCGAATGTACCTTTTAGGAGATGAACCCGGCGCCGGCGTTTTGTAATCGACATTTAAAAATTAGAATCAAGTTAGTAGTATACAAGGTTATTATAATAATATAACATGGGAACCAGATCAAGCCGATATTGAGGAACCGAGTTAATGGAAAAAGCTGCCACAGTTGCTGGGAAGAATATTCGGTACAACGTGGAATGATCAAATAATAAATGTAGACGTATTAATTAACGTCTGGCGATCGCCTTAGCACAGAAACGTATGAAGCGGTTGAGCAGCAGGTCATTCGGGTGGACGACGAACGGATGACGGCTAAGAAAATATTATACGACCTGCTGGTGCACGGAAAATGACTTGCATCGTCCGAAATTATGGCCACAGAAGACGTAGTAACAAACGGTCTAAACGGAATGCGAACGATGGAGTTAAATTAGGAAAAATGGTTGAACGCCGTTATGGGAGAAAGTGATATTAAGAGAAAAAAAGGTGTACCGCAAACTAGGGCAAACAGAATTACACCGGCCAATATGAAATAATCAGTTGTAGCGCGCGTCAAAACTCATATTTTATATCCCACATAAATACCGGTAAATAACGTAGCTAGAGGTTAATGGGGAATCGAGTGAGATACAAAAGACCAGAAAGAACATGTAATATATTTGTATTTATGTAGTTTTATTTGCATCTGGACGTGTGAAAGAATTGTTTGGAAGTTTCGTTATCACCTACCGCGAGAAAAACTAAATTTATCTTTTAATCACGGTACAGTGTGAACCATTTTGCGCCCCACGTAATAATAAGCTCAAATGTATATCTATATTGGATATCCCTTTAATTGTGATTAATGGCAGCGATAAGGAATGAAAGAAACAGTTCCTGCAGAAGTAACACAATATCGTTTTTGTATTTAGTACCGTAAGTAGCGGGATAATTCAAAATGTACTAATTAACACGTCGTTCACAGATACATACAGATACAGAGCTGCTTTTCAAAGTGAAGCCGGCAACAGCCATATTTTGTGTAAAAGTTTTCGTTATGCAAAAGTTTGTAAACATTTTTTCTTTTGAAATTTATAACACTGCGATACTCACGCGAACATACTCAACACTTTTGTAAATTACTGGATAATTTACTTTCATTTTTGCGATTTTAATTTTTTTGTTTACGTCAAGGCCGTGTCCACGGGAGGGATAAACTCCCCCCCCCCCACCCACATTGGAACTGAAATAGTTATAATAAATACATATAAATCTGAAAAAAATCAAAAATTTAAAATAAATATTAATGATTTTTTAGGGTTTTCTTACATTACAAAAAAAGAAAAAATATGCTCCATATTTTTAGGTAGTTTATTAATATTTTATGCAAATTTTTTTATTACGAATATAATCAATAACATATGTTATTTTTATTAATGTGTTTATACAGAGTAATTCATTTATGTAAATTATTAATATATAAATCAAAATTATGGGAATTATTAATAGTACGAATATTTTTTTTTTTTTTTTTTTTTTTTTTTATTAAAAAATAAGTTGTAGGCCCCGTAAGGCATACTGCCCGTCTGCAGGTGCCCAACACGCTTATCATCGTTTATTCAAGAAAAAATATGTTGCAATAGTTCTTTACTTATACTATTAATTTTCATACTTATAAATAGTGAAAAAATATAAACTAAAAATAAAATAATAATACTAAAACAAGACTAAAAAAGATAAAAACAAAAAGAAAAACTACTTATTTATACATTTTCATAACCACATGTTCGACAGATATATCGGAATGGTCGATTCTCCGCCACAGCCAGTTCCCAATTTATCTAATCTAATGTCACTCAATGTTATCAACCAACCATTGCTTAATTAATAATTTCCAGGTTCCTATTTAGCATTATTATATCTTCTGGGATCCGTTCTAGGAGCTTAATTAAAACTATTTCATCAGTATTATCAATCTTACTATTTATGCCTTTCGATCGAATGAAATATACCTCCCTATTGTTACTCGTTGTGTCCTGCTTCTTGTCTTCGTAGCTATTGATATATATTTGTGGTGTCTTATATTCAAGTAATCGGTGATAAAAGTAGTACATCATTGGATTAGTGAAAAATGTACTGTTATTTATAAAATGAATATGCGAAGAAAATTTTCAAAACCTTTCCTTTTCAAAATTCTGGAAACGGACCTGGTTTACTACGCGGCGGTGTTCAAAGTCAATTTTCACTTGAAAATTAGAATAAAATTCATTACAGTAATTAAATACGAACTGAAAATTAATAATTGCAATATATTTTCCTCCGGTTAGGAGAAAAAATATTGGATGAAAATAACACATAAAGGAAAGAAATTACGAGGATGAAATAAAAACAAGATATTTAAAGATATACACTCTATTTCATACAATATGAAAAACTTCAGTTGGGCTGCTTTCTCAGCAATTGACCATTAAAATATTCTTCATCGGAAATTTTATTTAGCCACCTTTTTATGCTTTTGTCATTAGCATTCATGCAAAAACAACAAACGTTTTGTCAAATAAAACACAAACTAAAACTACACATATATGCAACCCAAATTTCAAAACGAAATCACATGTACGACAATAAAAACTATAATGTATAAAATCCTACTAAACGGGCGAAAATAATAGTGTCGACTCTAAAAGCTACCGAAGACCATGATCATTTACCTCCATCCGTTGTTGTATGTCTATAAAAAATCTAGTGCTCGATTACGCACGAGTATATCCCAAATTTTATATTTATCGTTTGTTCTTACGACATCATTGTAAATAAATTCAACATCATACCATCCTATGTTTTTCTCGTTCCCTTCCTTATCGGGCTGGTTCCTGTTCTAGTTTCTTTCATCCATTCTATCTCGCACACCAGATCAAAATCTGAGAAGTGACGTTATTTTTGTGCTATTTTTTAGATGCCTTGGTTGATTGGGCTGTGCTGCTCGTCATTGGCCTATATCCCATCACTCAAAGAAAGAAAAAAAAAGCATATTGTAAGCGTTTTCATAAAGAGTAGTTTTCATGCACGGCGGTGAATCTTGAATAACGAGGGCCCCACAGTCCAAAACCTGTAATTGCATTTTCTTTCTTTCTTTTTTTTTCTTTCTTTATTGACGTGCGATCTACTCTAATTATTTAGAATAATATTTTCATTTCGAAGACGTTATTTTCCTATATTTACGTCATACATTTATATACGATATTTATGAATTAGCTAATTGCGTACGATCTATCCATACACGAAGTAACACATAGTAAACTTACTTATGCCTCTGGCGTCGTTCCAGCCAAATGGATTTTTGTCGTGTGATTTGCGTTCGGATTTGTTGATTTCATTTAAGCTGGAGCCGGAATCTGTACACGTTCATGTAAAAGAAAGGAAACCAAACGGTTAGCGTGTTAATGAAATTTTACCGAGATCTATATTTGATATTTTTTCATTAATTTTTCTAAAGGACATAGCAGGGTAAGATAGTGAAAAATGCCCTATCGATTTATTTTCGAAATATTAAATAATTCCTGTTCAATAGCCTGGTGGCGTGAACTCTTGATCGTTGAGATAGTGGTCAAGAGTCCGATTCCCAGCGGCGGCCAAAAAGAAATAGACCGATTTAATTTAATGAATAGTTAGTGGCCAAATGGTATTTACAACCAGGCTAGGTTTAAAAAAAAAAAAAAAGGGAAAGGAGAGGATAAAGGGAGAGTACTTAAAAACATTATGTTAATTTCTGTCTCTTTTTTTTTTTTGTGGTTTGTCAACTATGGGCATTAACCATATTCAAGATGTTTGTTATTTATGTACATAATTTTATTCATTGCTTTATTTTAATAACTGCTTTAGTTATATTTAGCTCGTGATTTGTTGTGATCTTTTACTGATAAACTATTATTATAAGTTATCTGTTTTTTAATTGGATTGTTTTTAACAGTTTATAAGCGTTTTTCCGGGAAATGTTATGAAATTATGTTTCGTGGCCTGGCATTAAACACCATTTGGTCACTAACAGATCATTAAATTAATCCTTCAGCTTGTTTAGTTCAGTCTACAATTTTTCCGTTGTTTGGAATCGAATCCATGGCTACTGTCTTATTCACGCCACAGTAGCTATCGCGACTATTAAATGTTTCTAAATTTTCGACGCCCACAAAAAAAAAAAAAAAAAAAAATGTTTCTAGTCGACTTTGCTCGATGCACTTCATGTATTCAGACTGTGGCACGGAAATGATCCTCTAAGCCAGGATAGACATTACGTATTAGATAACGTGGTTGATCCGTGTTTGTCAAATTGTCAGTAGGGGAAATATTATAAACATTTTAATTAGGAAAGAATGCGTTTAAATAATTGAGTCCTTTTTAAGCTGGTTAGTGCCTCGCGTATCATAGTTAATTTGTAAAAACAAAAAATTAAATAAAAAAAATGGCGTGATATGTAAAAAATTATTCGGCAAAATTCAATCAAAAATTTAAAGGTACAAAACGTATGCAGTTAATGGAGTTGAAAAGATTATTGCAAGAAGGGAAAACATCGAATGAAAGAGCTCCACCATTTAAATCCCGATTTTACATACAAAAAATTCTGCGTCTACCAGGTATACATTATTGTGATACTTTACAAAACGTCTGTAGTCTAAACTAGTTTCTTCGTTATTGTTTTTTTGCTTTTCACTATTTCACACTATGTGGATATCGTATTTCAACTGATATTACATTTTTAAAGGGTTTGGACTAGATTTATTCAGAGTGTAACGGTTATTACGATCTGCGTTGAAGTGTCATTTGCAATATGAGCTTAAAATTACACAAGCTCGTACATCAAAATTTGTTTACAAAAAGTTGTTGTGTTTTTTTGTTGTTTTAAATATTCAAACTCGAAAAAAGGATAAAAATACATCACAAAATATTTTTAATTTCGATTTTCGTAGTGATTGCAATAATTAACGCGGAATTATGAAGATATTCTTTCCTTCATCGGCATTCGTAGATCGTAAATTATTTTTTAATTCTACTTAAATTCCGAACGAGGTTCAAAATAAAAGATATATAGAAGTAATAAAATTCGTCAGATAAATCAGATTGAAATTCCGTTTGTTCTAGTCAATTTAACGGGCGGAAGAGTGATCGGCTAATCGGTGTTGCGGAAGTTCGATGAATAAATCCCATCTTAATTTAAAAAAACAAAGAGCGTGAAGAAGAAGAAGATATGTATATGCGAATATATTATTAATTAATACGCTATACTCAAAAAGGCGTTTCCGAACAAGGGCGTCGCCAGCCGATGGGCCAAGGGGGGGCAAGATGAGTTGCCAGCAGTCAGGGGGGCATGATGTTATATAAAAGAGGATATGAGTTATAGGAAAAATAAAATTTATAAGTTGTAAAGGCTTTTAATATTTTATTAAACAAGAATAAAATCTTAATTAAAACATAATTTTCGTGGGTTTCTGGCAAATTGTTCACGATTACGCGCCTATAAATACTCATCATGGCCAGTTGATTAAAAAGTTTCAAGGCTCGATGGGGGGGGGCAGCTGCCTCCTGCCCACGCTGGCGACGCCCATGTTTTCGAATATATGTTTTTAAAGAATTCAAAAACTAATCCTTTCAACATCTCAAATGTTAATGTGCATTTGTCGAATTAAGTAAAAATACATTAAATTAAACCAGTCTGAAATAGATTAAGATTTATTTGAAATTCAAGATAATTAGATAATGTATGAAAAAAAAAAATTGATTCTTCGCGGAGAGAATGCCGATATTATTTATCATTTTCATCATATTTAGCCTAAACATTTTTTTACAGAATCAACAGAGTTTGTAACATTATTTATTGTTTTTCGCATCTAAGAGAACTTTTGTTGTCGGATTGCCGTTAACGTACATACAACGGCGTTTATCAGCTAGAGACGTTTAAAAGTTTTGGTAAGAAAGCGTTGTCGTTGGGGGCTGAGTTTGAAAAAATTCCGTATAAAATAACGCGTTGGCTGAGGAACATGTGTAAGTTCTAAAATTTGATATTAATAAAACGAAACTTTCGCGACTGCTATTTTATAGATATCGAATTTCGTCGTTTTATGATTAACCAGCGCTCATAATTTATCCATCATTCTACATCAATATGTACGGAGTTCACCTTTTTTCCTTTTTACGCGTATAGCTAATGAATGCTGACATTTCGAATTTTAGCCTATCGTTCAATGTTCCACGTTTATTTCGACACATTATTTAAATTGAAGCTAAACTTTTTTTTTCTTTTTTTTCCTTTTTTTCCTTTTCTTGGTATATAACTTATTCTGGAAATTCGTTTTCTGTCAAAATAAGCTTGCGCATACGTACTTTTTCGATCCTTATGCCGAATTTTATGCGAATGTTCCTTTCCAGAATTCAACGATATTCCTTCCATATTGGATTCTGCAAATCGAAGAAGATATTATAAATAATGTATAAAATTATTTCTAAATATATATATATATATATGTAGCAAGTACTGGAAAGGAGTCAACTGACTGATAAAACATAAAATTTTTGTAATATGACAATAGGCGTAACATTCTTTTAAATACACGTTATCGAAACATAATTTTCCGCAGCCATCCCTATAGTTCTGCTCCTATCGGCAGCCGCATTTCATACAAAACAATTCTTTTAACTAAATAAGGTATTTTTGTAAATAAATTAGTTTTTTACTCAAAAATATAGGACATAGGATTTTCCGAGTAGATCTAGTTTTATGAAAATTTGCTTCAATAACGTCATTTCCAATACCTATACATTCGTTAATTGGTATGTATCCGAAAGTAACAAAGAATCTATATTCATCTGAATAAGCCCATTTAAATTTTGAGCGGTTTTAGATGGTTTTTTATAAAGGCTATGAACCTCGATTTCTTATTCATTTTTATACGATCCGTTGTGATTCACAACAAACAGTTTCATTTATATATTGAAGTAAATTAAACACAGATCACCGTGATCATGAAGCTTTGTCTTCCAATCGCGTCGGGTATATAATGAAAATTAAATTATTTTATATTGTTGTATTTAAATTTACTTAATATATAATAAACATAAACGCATATTAAATAGATATATTGAGTTTAATTTATACCACGGATGATATAATTAGTTTAATAATGTATAATCACGATGTTTTCAATTTATGTAACAATCTTTTTACACGAATCTTTCGTCTAGATTCATTCCTATTTACTTCACAGTATTGGCCTGCGGTATTTCTTAGTCCTTTATTTTTAACTTTGTGACTGTAATCGAGGGTAGAAAGCAACGCATGCGACTTTTCAGGTTATATTTTTCAGGCAACCTCTGTTAATATTTCGTATTGAGAGGAGTCAGAAAATACATTTTTCAATCTCGGGTGTCGCGTAAACGATAATACGATAATACGATAATACGATAATGCAACGGAGGAAAATATGAAAATTAACATTATTTTTAACAATATAATTACTATTATTACCATCGCTATTGACATTACTACGATTACTGTCAGTTTATGGTAATAATAATAAATAATCATATAGTAATAATAAAGAAAACTTAATTTTTTTCTCTATTCATCCAGGGTCTTTCACCGTTCGCGTTAAAAATTGCTCCACAAATAAAAAAACCTAGGTAACCTTCATTAGCCTTTGCGAGGTTAATCATTTTTGTGTTTCCTCTTTTCCTACGAGCATTGTCCTTCAAGGCAAGTCTCAGTCAAATTTTCATCTGCAGTTTAATTGCTCTTTAGCGCATTCAAAATTTTTATTGTCGCAATGTTATCTCAGACATTCATTTGCCTTGTTCTAAAGAAGAAATGTTCCGAAGTGATTGAGCCGCCAATTCCAATTGTTCTCAATTTTCCGTGCATGTCGTTCCTCCGATGGGGTTAAAATTCCTACACGTCTTGTTAAAACCAGGTTCATAATAATGCTTTTTCGGAATTTATACCAATATTTCAAATTCGGTTTTCTGTTTCCTTCAGAACTGTTCATCTATTCAATATGCTTCCTTTTTGGACCCATCGCGAGGCGCTGTCGTAGTTAGCCTATCGTTTGTTTACACTGCGCTTCCAAATACCTAATCTCAGAATGCAGCAACCTACAGAAATTTCTTCCGGTCTTTTGCGTCTTGGTCTTCCTACGCCTTACAGCGCTCACAACATCCTTTCTTTTCCTTTTCCCTCGGCTATTTCTTTGTCAGCGTCATTCATATGCTTCATTTCTAAGATTTTTCTTATATAATCATCAATGCTGTCATACCTTTGAATTGGGTAAAATGCCCAAAAGAGCATAAAAAAAAAAGTTTCTGTCTATCGTGATTGTAGAGGGGTCAATTTTTACGACTGGTCCTTTTCCTAAATAAATTCGGCAAGGAGAGATGAAACGTACAATGGCATTCGAAAATATCTCCTTCCAAATGGCTACTTATTTCAAAACCGCTACAGTTTAGTATTACATGCCTTTTCGTCTGCCGATCGGGCCTTCTGCAAAAACTCCATTGTAACATTCGCCTCTTCTTTCTAATTCTCATCCTTGTCCTAAATCTTCCACTTTCCACAAACACCGTAATCCTAAACCTTCCTATAAATCCTCTTCTTAATTCCTCCCTCTTCTATCTAACCGTATTCGATCCCCTCTAATTGATGGGTACTTAATAGGCCTGTTATTTTTCAGTTAACCTTATTTCAAATAATAATCTTCGCCTAAATCTTACTTCTTACTCCTAATTCCTCTTCTTCAGTTAACAATATTATTTCGGCAGTTATTACGTTTTTTTCAAAAATATTACTTCTTCCTCAGTTTCCTGTCTAATAACATACGAGCTTAATAATTTATCTTCCTAAAATTTACTGAAAAACTAGAAAGAAAGGTGAATAGATTCAAGGCTCTTTCTTCCTGTTCTCTTTGATTTTTTTGTTACTTCCCTATATTTTATTTTTCACTATCTCGTTTAATCTCTTTTCTACTACCCATATGAAACGTACAAGTCAGTCGATGAAATATTTAATCTTAGTGTTTATAGTGTTTCCGCTTCCACTTTTTCCTGATTTTTTTAACATTTTTTTCCTGATTTATTGAATGTATTCTTGCTGTGAAATGGCTACGACCGCTAGCGAGCATCTCGTTATGTTTGTTACGTTTCTTTTTCTTTCGAATGCACTCGTGTTGAAATGACTCGCTCGGTGTTCGAACTGAGCTGCATTCGTATTATTTTCTCCCATTTGCTGCTTCATTTCTGTGAGATTCGTCCTTAAAAACTAATTTTTACGTTTCGCGGGTATAACTCATCCCACCTGGAATTCTTTCATCGTCATTAAAAACAGCTCTTCCTTAAGTCCCATTTCCTTAGCGTTCCTACATGAGAAAACTGCTTGATTAAGCAAACACATTATTTGGTGGTTAAAGTACAGTAGTGTATTTTTTAGTAATATGTTCGGCTTTTGGACTATCCGATTGTATCAGTCATTTTGTCTTTCATATATATATATATATATATATATATATATATATATATATATATATATATAAAATATACATATATAGTATATATATATATAAATCATTTACCTAGGAAAACCTCTTAATTTTTCTTCAATGATATATGTTGTGCATTTGACAATATTCATTAATGAACTCTAAAAGACGGAATGCTAACAATTAACATTCCAGTTCAGTGTAATACTCATAGTATTATTAGCCTCATGATGAATGATTTTATCTATTGCTCTGCTCCATTTCTCTATACTTAAGAACGATTTTTCGAGGTCTTCCTTAAATAATATCTGTATTACTAGTCCGGTTCGTTTCTCTTTAAATTCTTCTTTTTTCTTTGTTGCTGATATCCTGCCCTTTTAATAAACTCGTAATATGACATCAGCTAATGAAGCACTTAATTCGTTTCACATTTTGCTGGAGCATTCTCTTGCCTCGTATTCGCCTGCATTCTTAAGCCATAATATCTTTCTCCTGTTTTCCTTTTTTTGTTAACTTCCTACTTGTCTGAAACGATTATCGTGTGTTTATTAAATGTTCACTTCTTTCTGTTGAACGTTCTACCCTTTATTCCTTTTTGCTGAAACACAATATCTTTCTTCTATTCCCCTTTATATTTTGTCTTCTCCTTCTTCACGCGTTATTCTCGATATTTTTTCTTTTTTATTAACAAATCCGATTAGATTAAAATGTAACTGGCACCGTTTCCATTTAATCGTTTACGCCTGGTTAATGAGCCCAAAAAAAAGAAAGAAAAAAAGAAATGAAAAAATCAATTCTGAACATACGAGATTAATTGTTAAAATCAAAAAAAAAAATCCAGAAATCTGACAAAAACTGTTTAGAGCCAGGCCGAAGAAATAGGAAAAAACCAAAAAAAAAACCCCCAAAAAAACTGGGAAACACGCGGCATATTATGCATATTAATTTTCGCAATGTCCATCGCATTATTTCGTATTATGTCATGTTCGTTTGCCTGTCATTACATTGTGGGTCAGTGTGTGCGTATCCTAGTTTTTTCCAAAATGATAACACCTTTCTTCTTTGGGTCGAATTTCATTTTTACTCCAAATGTGACACTGTCATGATTTTTCAACTGGTGAATTTCAATTCCATCACGAGTACACCTGCAAAACACAACGTTCTCGATGATTGCACGTGCTGGTAAATACACGCAAGACCCGTACAAGGTAGCCGTGCGTGAAGTTTCCCGCCGAAACGTACGCACCGCGTCGATGTCGCACAGTGAACAGTCGATCTGCGGTCTACATTTTGCGCGCAGATATCATCTTACCGCGTGCAGGCTGGAAAGCGAATTCCAGCTTCGCTATACTGTACAGCGTTTCCAGTAGTACCATTTTCTGGAAATACATTATGCATGAACTGACAAGCAGTTCTGATTTCTCGCGGTACTTAACATATCGCCACATTGTACGAATTCGTTTCGTCTCCGATATTTTTATCTTTTCCGCCGAAAATTGATACAACAAACTGTATAAATTACATTTTCCCTCCGCAGGCTCTTTAGGGGAGGTATGTTCACCAACCTTTCGGCTAAAATTTTTATTTCATTCTTTTTTTTCTTTCTGTTTTTCTGCTTTTTAGTGTGTTTGTTTTTCGATGCAGGCAATTGTTTGTGCTGCCGTTTTTCACACGTGTCTGGCGTGCATTAGCGACCGAACGAATAATTAAAGTATCGAAAAGGTCGAATTGTCCGCACGTTCGCGTTGATATTGTTATTTGAATTTTAAACATTATTCATAACCTTTCCGAATTCGTACCTGGTTAAAAATCGGTTCGTTAAACAATTTTACGTATAACCTCGATATACTCGTGTTAAGTTGTGTCGCTGGAAATGTTATTTTCACCGCATTTTTAAATCCGCTTTACATTGGTGTCATGGGCGCAGCTAAAATATTTTCCTTGTGAGTTGACCAGCTGATTATATATATCCCTGTCAAGAAAGTATCGGGAATTGTTAAATAAAACGAACAATTTTTAATTTTCATCCAAATTTATTTTGTCACCTTCAAAATAACATCCATTCGAAGCGATGCACATATGCCAACGCTTTTTCCACTCGGCAAAGCACTTCTGATAGGCGGTTTCCGGGATGGCCTTTAGCTCTCGCGTCGCATTCGTCTTGATGTCATCAATCGATTCGAAGCGCATTCCCCGTAGCGGAAATTTGAGTTTTGAGAATAGGAAGAAGTCGCAGGGTGCTAAATCTGGTGAATACGGCGGTTATTCGATGATATTTACCGAGTGTTTGGCCAAAAACTCATTCACAATTATGGCTTTGTGAGACGGCGCATTATCGTGATGGAGAATCCAAGAATTGTCGACCCACAAATCGTTACGTTTACGACGGATAGCCTCTCTCAAACGTCTCAAAACACTTAAGTAAAACTCTTTGGTGACTGTCTGTCCGGCTGGCACATATTCATAGTGTACCACGCCTCGAATATCGAAGAAAACAATCAACATGATCTTCACTTTCGATCGGCTTTGGCGAGGTTTTTTCGGCTTTGGCGCGCCAATTGGCCGCCATTCGGACGATTGCTGGTTCGTAAGCGTGTCGTACTCGTACACCCATGTCTCGTCACCAGTAATTATCTTTTCCAAGAAGGTAGGATCCAAATTGGCTCGATCCAGCATGTCTGCAGCTACCTGTTCTCGGTACTTTTTTTGAAAGAAATTCAGGTCTTTCGGAACAAGCCGAGCCGCAACGCGTTGCATACCCAATTTTTCGTGCACAATCGTACGTACGCTCTCGTGTGACATGCCCAATCCATGAGCCATCTCTCTCAAGCTCACATGACAATTTTCAGCAACGATTTCCTTGATTTTATCGACGTTATCATCGGTCACACTCGTTGAAGGCCGTCCAGAGCGAGGCATGTCTTCGACCGTCTCCCGACCATCCTTGAACGCTCTGTACCACTCGTAAACCCGCGTTTTTGATAAAGCAGATTCACCAAAAGCCTTCTGTAACATTTTCAGTGTATCGGCACAAGAAATTTCGTTCGAAACACAGAATTTAACACAAGTACGTTGTTCAATATTTTCACTCATTGTAAAACTTCGACAAAACCTTCAAGGTCGACTGATTTTAACAGCTGCTGTAAACACACTGGTTGACAGATCGCGCTAAAAATAGGCATCATAATACAAAACAGTTGTACCAACCTGGAAAAAAAAAATTATCTGCCTAGCTATTACCCGGGAGATTTAAATTGACAATTCCCGATACTTTCTTGACAGGTAGTATATATGTATATGTATATGTGTATGCGCACATATAATCGTATTATATTAAAAAGTTGATATAAAATGAATAACTTAAGTAAATATATAACTGAAATAATTAACAGCTTATTTATATTTACAGATCACTTAATTTTTTAATAACAAGGCAAATCCTTACCGGAGAATTCAATTACTTCAAAATAAGATTCGGTTTATTATAGTATACTGTACTGATTTGTAGATTTTTTATATAAGTTTCAATTTTTTGTGTTTGAACCGATTAAATACTAATATCGACATCTAAGAGCTTTCTTAACAGCTTAGAAAGCAATACAGAATTTTATAATTCCGAGGACTACAACATAGCTAGAATAGTTTCGTCACCATACAGAGAAGGTAAAAAAATACAAAAAAAATATTGGATTTTCTTCTGTTTTTACTTTCTATTAAAAAATAACGAAAAAAAAAAAACCTCGCAAGTTGCAGTAATGCATTAAATGAAAACTAGTGAGTTTCCAAAAGTACCTTTAACAGCGAATTATCTTTACGGAATTTTCAAAAAACGAGTGCCGAAACTTTTCAAAAAATATATTAACCTCGATTTAGAATGAAATCGACAATAAAAAAAAATAGAAGACCTTTTCTTGAGTTCATGAAAATATTGAAGACGGTTTTTCTATAGCTATATGAGATCATGACATCTAGGATACTGTAAGAAGTGAGTTACCTAATTAAGAATTATCGGAAAAACATTCGCTTTTTTTTAACGCCCGATCAATCGGATCGATAGATTATCCATTTCTACGACGTCCGAGAACAAAATGAAGCAACTCCGAATATATACACATTACCGTTAGTTTTTTGTTTTTTTTGTAAACTTTTCTTTAGCGGTTTCCCTTGAAGCCGACAGAGAATAACGACTTCATTCTACATACTTTAAGAGTTGTTCGACTTTTTTCGAAACTAAAACATTGTTCTGGGACGATGTTTACTGCCGTCGATGGAACTAACATCTAAAGAAGCTCGCATTAATTCGAGGAATTCCCGTTATTATAATTGAATTACTTTCGTCTAAAATTTATGTTCGGTTGACGTATAAAATTTAGCGAAAAAAAATCGTCAAATACAACAAGAAACCGATTCGAAATTTCAAAGAATCGTCCAATATCTCCTTTAAAACTATCCCTCTCATTCGTCTCTATACGTCGGAATTGGCGATTTACTAGCGGGAATCCCTCTTTCTCATATTTCATATGGCCAAATTTTCTTCAAAAATGGTATATCTTACAATAAACTTCCTTGCTTTAGCTTTAATTTTTTTACAGATTCCTCGCTTCCTCTTAATTTATTTTCGCTGTCTCGTCACTCTGGAGCTCTCTTTACTAATCGAAAATTCCTAAATGCTCCTAATTCTACGTTCCCTTCGCATTCTCTCGTTTTTACTGGCGGATCGAAGGGCCCACCACTTTGAGACCATCTTTCCTACATTCTGCACACACAGATACTTTGAATGTTAGCTTATTCCATTTTCATTTAAACGAAATCTATCGAGATATTACGAGCTATTCTTTTTTCATATTCTCGAGTCGAGGTAATAATAAATTTCTAATCATTTCTGATGCTAAAAGTGTCTTACAAAAACACAGTTACTTTTTCGTTTACTCATCGTGCGTGATCCTTTTATTCTTCGAATTCGTTCAGTTATTTGTAACCTTTCTGAACTCGTTACATATTCAGATTGATCTCTTTTGAATGTTCCAAATATGCTATGTTGGTTGAGAATGAAAGGGAGATCACTTGTCCTGTGATGCAGCTGTTCACTCTCAATTGACCGCTGCCAGTAGCATACGTTTATTAATGTCTAAGAAGCACCATTTTAAGAGTTTTGTTCAGACTCTTATTTTTCCTCCTTTTTTAATCGAATTAAAAAATTCCTGTTCAACCTTTTCTTCTACCGTATTCTTGGTTTCATAACTTTTCTTCTTTACTACATTATTTCCTCCTTATTTCGTTTCAGTCACAGCCTCTGTGTGTCCTTCATCTCGCTATTGTTTTTCACTTACAGACTCTGCTCGCTGCATCCTACCAGTGATGATCAAGAATGTAATTCTGATCACATCCGTTTCGAATGCTTTATCGCCCGAGCGTCTCACTCTTTACTCATAATTCCTTAAACTTGATGTTCCTCCTCCTCTTCCCTAAAGCATCGGTTTAATTTCGATCACCTTCTGTTTCTTGGTCCCTTCGTTGTCGCTTTAGCTGATCAGATAGAAATTTAAACAATCTATTTTTTTTTTATTTCTATTTTTTATGTCGAACCTAGGTCAATTTTCTGCTGGCAAGCCCTGCTTATAATCCTAATGAAAAGCATACTAAATTCCGCTTTTCCATGTCGCTTATGGAGATATTTTTTAATGATCGTGATTTCGAGCTTTTATTGATTTATCGAATACATTTTCGTAATTTCCTTTATGTTTTTTCTTCTAAAAATTACGGTTCATTCAAATGGCTGATTGTTAAGAACTATCCAGACTGCGGGCATATCACTTGAATTGGCCATCGCTGCTTTCGTCAAAGTAAAATTTTGTGGTTGCGAGGGGCGCATTGCATAGAAAATTTTCCATTCCTTTGATTTGGAAATGAGCATGTTTTTTTGTTTTTTTTTTTTTTGAAGTTATGTAATCAATCGCGTTAAATTTAACCCTACAAAATACAACAGTCTCTTTGTGAAGAAAGGTTCCAAACGCACTGACGATAATATTTCACTAAAGAAAAAAAATGTTCACAACCCCGGTTGAATGTCGCCTTGGCAAACCGCGTAACTGTTCAGTTTTTTCTATCGTTTCTATTCTTTCTAATACCAAAAAGGCACTATATCGTTGTTCGATTTCTAATTGAATTTTATAATACGTGAGAAACATTTCAGAAACTGCCCGACTTTTTTGTGTTTTTTCTTTTTTTTTTACTTTTTTAACGTTTCTTCTTCGGTGTTAGATTTTAGTTTTTAATTCGGACATTCCGGTTGTTATTTCGCGTTCATCGGTTTAAGAAACGATTAAAGTGTTGAGAAATTTGCACGGAAGCAATCTGTGTTGAGACGAAAGATGCAGTTGCCTATTTCGCGAGGTACCTTGAGGATGATCAATCTGCGATTTCTTCCACTCTTTGCTTAAGTCCGATAATGCATCTTTGGGGTACTAAATAATTGTTTAGTGCTCGAGGATACGATCATATTTTCCCGCGTAATTTTCGGCTTAAAAAAAGAAAAAAAAACAACAAACAATCGTTCACTTTCCTATCGTCAGGTATAATTAACGCTAAAACCGGCATTTACAACATAACCATTTCCAAGCAATGACGTTATTCTCGTATGATGGAAAAAAGTTTTGCAAGTTTTTTGTTTTTTAACATTCGTCTTGTTACTACGTAGTAATATTGAAGTGTATTTTCGTTAAAAACGAATTTATAGCGATCGATTTTCATTCTTGCACATTCTCCCTACAAGCTATGAACTGACTCTGCTGGTGTTAGTTGGCGAATATTTACTTCCGCATAAAATTTCGTTAGTTGACCGATAACTTTTCGATATCATGTTACATTGTAGAATAGCGTTGTTTTGTGAAAAAGCATCGGAATGTTTTAAATTTGTAAAACATTTCCTTTGTTCATGAAGAAAAAAAAAAAGAAGCAAAACGATTGCACAAAATTTAATAAGAAAACAAATCAATAATCGTTTCCTATTCTGGCTATTGCACTCATTTTCAGATAATATAAAATATCGCGATCAATTTTAATCACGCAGGAAATTACGACATCGCGACAGGCTGCTCCTATTCACGCGTGATAAGTTAAAAATATCCTCGAACCTGGGAAAATCCAAGATTTCGAATTATTATAGGTGAAACGAATAGAAATAAATTCGAAATGTTTTCTTAAGATACAGCGATGTCTTGCAAGCGTTTTGAATTAACTGCGAAGAAAATTATATAAACCGGCTCAAAAAGTTAATGTCGTATTTTCGGGCATGATCGGGCGGATACGCTACATTTGTCTGTTTGCTAAGTCGTCTGCGATTTTAATTCCCGAATATTACACAGTAATCTCAGAAGACAAATAAACAATAGAAGGCGGTAGAAGTTTTCGAATTGGTAAAACTAAATTACGTAAACACGAGTTTTACTGCGAAAACTTTATTTAAATTTGCGCGAGCCTTTTTATTAGCTTGTCCGAGCTTTTTTATGAATGCCGCGGTGACGCATTAGACTCTTTTTAGACTCTAAACTAAAACAGGAACAGGCATGACAAGAGAAATGTTTTTTGATATTTCTAGTGTTCCTTCTTTCGGAGGAATATGTCGGAGCAGAACAGACGTTCTCTTCATAACTAAGTTGATCACGAGGCGTATAGTTCAATAAAGAATGCAAAGCGATTAAAACAAGCCAAAACCGGCGTGAAAGCAGCCAAAGAAGGCTGGAAAAATCTCTAGAACATACAAAAGAAGAATAAAAAAGAAGAATGCAAAAGAAGAATAGAAAAGAAGACTGTGAAATTTTATTTCTATAATTATATTCGTACACGTGTTAAGTTTATTAAGCGTCAACTTGTTGGAAAAAAAAAAAAAAAATAGTCAGTTAAAAACTATTTGATTTTTTTGTCATTTTTCTTCTTCGTCACTGTTACCACTAACACAGGCGGATTGCCAATGTATTTTTTCTTTTTCCTAGCCTGAGCGTGCCGCCGGCCTTGACCCAACAACATGATAAATCAAGAGATATAACTAAATAGTCAGGTGGCCAGAAATGGAACTCACAAAGGACAGCGGGAGTGGAACAACTGAAGGCAATGGGATGGAGTATAGGTAGCGTTAAAGGGAGTAGTTGGGCGTAAAGAAAGGAGCGTTCGTTAAAGAGTGCAGAACATTCGAAAAGGATATGATTTGAGTCACAAATACAAGCAATGTACAGAAATATTTAATTGATATTACGTACACACACACATATATGTTACACACATTATTATCTAATTTTATTCAAACAGAGTGAACGTAATTTTAATAAAAGCGTGTGATTAAGATAGCTTACCGATATCGCGTCGTGCTGTAGTTGTGGAAGCTGTGGTAGGAGGAGGTGTAGTTGTCTTCGGTTCTGAAACTTTACAGGACAACAATAAACAAACAGTAAACAAACAAATAAAACAGGAACTAAATTGTTAGTGCGACAAACAGCGTTCAGGCGCCCACTAATACACGAACAGACGTACAGAATAGTTGGAAAGTACACGTTTTTTAACGTAACGGTTAGGAAAGGAAGCACCATCTAAATTTGCAAGCATTTTTGACACGACAATCGAACAACAGCGGCGTAGTATTGTAATTCCTCAGCGATAAGTGAGATAAAGCGCATTATTGTAGTGATCACTGATTCACCTATCCATATTACTTTCATACTAATTTCAAAGTCTATATACCTTAAGTAAGTAAAGTAAAGTAAGTCCCATCGGGTACATCCTTGATAAGGGATATAGCGGATAGTGTGAAATTAAGCTTTTCATAATGTACCCTTAAGGTTCTGATAGGTCTAAGGAGAACTTTAGGGCTAGTTCCTTTCTCATGGGATCCGTATTTACTTTCCCCCCAGATAATTCTCTGCTATAACCAATATTCAATTTCAGATTAGATTTATATACCTGAAAGTGACCTCGATATCCGGAACGAGACAAGTCTCGATAACACCTATGACACCTCTGATTTCGTAGCCAAGCACCTTAACCAGTTCATCGTCGTACGATTCTGCTGTGTAAGTTATACTAACGGATGGGAAAAGAAAGACGCACATCATCGACGTATCTTTAAGCGATACAGGAAAACGGTTTTTAACGAGAATATAAGAAATTTCTTTCTAACTATCATTTATTTTATCTTAACATATAATAAGTAAAAACACAGTAATACATATAAGACAAGAAATTAATATTTATTTAACCGACGTGTTTCGAAGTCAAGCTTCATCATCATGGCAGTTATAATTGTTTTATATTAGTGTGTTTTTACTTATTACGTTTTAAAAATGAAATAGCAATATCATTTATTTTCACATAGTGAGAGTCGTAGGACCACCCCATGCAGCAATCCGTAATGATGTTCGGCCGCCTACATTTGGTGTTATATGTACCCGATATGGCGGCAATCTTTCATGTTATAACCATGTCATATGACATTGCTTACAAAGTAGTTATCGGTTTATTTTGGACTGCTATTTCTAGCTATGTTGTTTCACGTTTATCAAGTTCCGTTTGTATAACTTTTTGATTTTGAAATGTTTTATAAAAATGTTTGCGCGCGAACTTTTTTTAATGTTCACCAGGTGACGCTTATTTGTATGTGCGAAGAATGAGAGGAAACTTTTTTAGTTATAGAATATGTATTAAATCTCCCCCGTATGAAGTTGTATTTTTCGAACATTTCGGAAATTTTTTTTTGAAAAGAAACATCCATTATTTGCGAAACGTGGTTATAAATTTTTTTCAAAATGAAACAGTTTACGACTTTTACGTAATATTCTGAAAGTAATTTTACCGAGATTAGAAAATACCATTTTATTAAGTCTACTCTTGTTCAAAAAAATTTCACCTCAAATTTTGAATTAACTTTTGTTCCCGGTTTTCCTACCTTCCTTTTAGACGATATCAGCTCTTCCTTGTGTAGGCTTCGATCGACAATTGTCTTCGTCGCGCTATCTTCACTTGTAAAAATTTTCTATATTCTACCAAGAATTATATCTCCAACCGTATCTGTTTTGAATATCCCCTCTGTCTTCTGAACATTTCCCCTACAGTACTCTCAATATTCATTAATCTTAATATTCTTACCGCGCACAATGTTGCTATTGATCTCTCTCTCCTTTCAAAGACTTTCCCATGAATTTATTAGCAAATAGAGTTTACGATTTTATTATTTTTGAATTTCATGCTTTTATGCAATGAATAATTTGAAATAATTTTTGCGAAAAAATCATTTCTCGTTCCGATTCCGTTTATAACAGCATCAAATTAGCCGGAAAACATTACAATACTTAATTCGTAAGAAATATTAAATTGCGGCGATTAAAAGTTTTACTAGGGCGATGCGGTTTTGTTGTATTAACAATAAGGACGTTAGTTGTCAGACAACTACTGATTCTGTATGTGACGGACAGCTAATATGTAAAAATACGCGGACAATTTCGAGCTTATCGAAATGTTCATAGAAATTCAAGTAGGCTCGTTGTTAGCACACCGTTTATGGCCAAAATTTTGACCACCGTAATTTAAAGGATGATGTAAAGGTATGTTTTTCCTTTCTTTTTCATCATTATATTTTGTTATTACTACTTTTTTTTCTAAAAAGTATTTAACATCTAATTTTCTAAAGTTAAAAAACAATATTTTTGCCCCCTTTTTTTTTTTTTTGGTTTATTTTTGTCGGTACAATTTTAATTTGCGTTTACAGATTTTCTTTTACTTTTTTTTTCATAGCAGAACAGAGTCTCCTTATTTGCGGTTTTGGGGATTAACTTGATTAAAACGACAAAAGGTGCGCGGGGGTAATGACTGGCAGAAATAAAATTAATAATTATCTTTAAACCGCTTTCGTCCGTTTAATTTTCGTTTTATTTTTCGAGCAACCAGCTCTGTTTTACAATTTTTCTAGTTTTGAAAGGAATATTTTTGTTTGTCTGTTCACGCTGATGGTGTGAAATGCCCTCATTTTTATTTTTTTTTCGTGTGTGAAAAAGCATTTGGTTGGGACACAAAATAAAGGGCGAACCAGGCTGTATATGCCCAAAACAAAAACTAAAAATATCGATTTTTACGTTTTATTTTTTTTCTCTCCTTCTAATGATTAGAAAAATTTGAAAAAATTCGCGAGTACTCTTCAACTAATAACTTTTACGTGAAATTTTTTTAAGAATGATCAAGTTAACAACATGACTTGAAAAAAAATTATTTAATATTTAAAACGCGATTTTGACCATGTTCCGATGTGGGAATGGTCAATACTGTTTTTCCCCCTTGTAGAGCGGGAAAAAATACATTAAAAATGTATTTTTTCTTTTTCTAGTGTGGGGGCCATGTCGAAAAATTCGAAAAACCGTTAAATCATCCACAATTCTTCACATGAAAATATTGGCTTTCGAGTGATTATTATTTCTTAGTATCTGATACTTTTTATGCGGAATTCTTATTTAAAACAGCTCGTTCAGTAAACTGATTGGCCGATAATAACACGATAAGTGTAGGGTTTGTTAAATGTTCAGACCAACTGATTTTTTCTGCAACTATGGAAAATAGTCTATTTGCCAAATGTAGCAGGAGTAGCGTATTTTTTTTTTTTTTTTTTTACCGTAAATGAGATGAAATTTCTGTTGTTATTTCATCCGATCCGGGCACTTTCCGGTCGGAGCTTTATTCGGACGTTCACATACTTCACCCAGAAAAAAATGATTTAATACAAAAAGTAATTGCAACGGTTATTTTAAAGAGTGTTGCATAAAATCCGAGTGCGTAGGGATATCGTGAGGAATGGAAATAGTTTACAGATGAAACGAAAAAAGGCGTCCGCTTTCCTTTATATCCTGATTGTACTTTTCCGGGGCCGTGTCATTTCGGCCTCAACGATTCAGTCTCAAGGTTCCGCCCCCGATACCGTTTTTTAGCCTAGATCATTTCGGCTTCGTTACGTTTCGGCCTTGTCTTTTTTCCAAATAGATCTAGTTTAGTGTAAGTGAGTTTTCACTTTTTTTTCTTTAATTAATATCATATTTGAGGCGTAAAATAATCACTGCATCACACACAAACACCCGCAAAATTAGTAATTAATTTGCTTAGAAAATATTATTAATAGTTGTTCTTTTTTTTTTTTTTTTTCGTTTATGCATCGCTTAAAAAATGATTTCCTCCTATAAAGACTTGAAATGCGGATTATATATATATATTGAATTGACCGGTCATTTCAATAAAAATTAATTAAGGTTAATTTATTTTTCATTTTTGTGAATTTAAAAATTTGTTATAAGGCACATGTTTTTTTTTTTTTTTGTTTAAAAGCAAAGAATCTGTCATAGTGGGAAATTATTTCCGAGATCGACTAATTTTTTGTTATTGAAATAATTCGGTGAATGAATTATATATAATCAGCATTTCGAGTATTTATGAGAGGAAATATTTTTTTAAATGATAAATGAACGTAAAACAAAACCACCGAAAACTGTGCTGATTTATTTTCTAAGCAAATTAATTACTAATTTTATGGGTGTCTTTTAGATTCAATGATTATTTTACACCTTGAATATGATATTAATTAGGGAATGAAAAATTAAAAGCCGTACACTAAACTAGATCTACTTGTAAAAAGGACGAGGCCGAAACATGTCACAGGTGAAACGTAATGAGGCCGAAACAATACAGAGCCTACTTTTCCAGCCTTACGTTGTATACTATTTGCATTTAAATGAAGGTGAATACATGCCTGTTTGTTATAAACTGTATAATAAAATAACAAACTTCAATAACAAACAAAATATAAGGGTAAAAATAATTTATAACAATAAATTAAATATATACCTTATTTAGAAACGTTTTCGGGTATAACTTATCATCAGCTAAAACTAACTAACTCAGATACAACTCAAAAAACAAGACTATACCCGAAAATGTTTCTAAATAAGGTATATATTTAATTTATTGTTATAAATTAGTTTCACCTTTATATTTTGTTTGTTATCGAAGTTGGTTATTTTATTATATTTGGATTTAGTTTAGTACTTTCTTTTTTCTGCTATCTACACTGAGCCATTCTAAGTGCCTAATGATTTAATTAATTTTAAAATAATTAATTCTTATATTTCCTAATTTTTTCCTTGATTTGAAATGTAATTTGTTTTGTAAAGTATTCTTTAAAAAAGCTATCGAATTACGTTCTTCCCGCTGATCGAGTTATTATTAATTTCCTGAATTCCATCGGAATATATTTTCATTTCCATTTGTACACTTTATTTTATATTTAGTGAGACTGATAATTAAACCAGTTATATTCTTAACAATAGCATATCATTTTCAAATTTTAGTTTTACTTTTAGACGTAAATAATTGTAATATTTTAAATTTTATTACGTACAGGGGTGTTGTTCGTGGTTCTTTAGTTTTTCCCGAAGGTTAGAAAATATTAGATAAAAAAATAATTTTACGGTGGTCAAAAATGGTGTTTAACACCGGACCCGAAGAAAAAAAATGAAGCTATAGTTTGTAATACTTTTTTCTTTTTTTTTTTTGAAACGTTCAATATATGTAACTCCGCTGAGGTCATTATAATGATTGCAGCAAATGAATCGGTCTAAAAGGTTTGTTATATTGTTGGCACAAAGGATTATACTATTAGTTACGGTAAAGCAGCCATCTCAAGATGTATTAACCTCAGATATTTAAAAAGGAGTATGCAGTTGGGAACGAAGACTAAAAATGCAGCTGTAACCGAGGCAAAAAAGGTCCTCTTCTTGAAATAAGAAAATGCAAGCTTAATAAACACGGTTCATTTGGGGATTTTTGGAAAATATTCCTGCCTATAAAACTAAGATGTATTTCATATTTTTTTTTAAAGGTAGGACCCATCGCATTATTCTATCTACGAAAAACCAGTGTAGATTCATTTGCAGGTATGTGTAGAAAGACAATGTGCATTCCAACTTGGGTTTTTTTTTTTTGTTTCTTTTTGTGGGGGCGCTAGCGGCATTGACCCAACAACAGGAAAAACTAAGCTAAAGAACTGAATAGCTAGGCGATCCGAAATGGACTCAATAAAGGACAGCCCATAAAAGATGAAGGAAAGGAGAGGATAAAGGAAGAGTTATAGAGAGTGACCTAATGACAAGAGCTGACTGTATAGAAGGGAGCGTTCATTACGAAGAGCAAGACACTCGAATAAAATATGATAATCATCACATATACAAAGAGGATCATAATCGTGAAGAGAACAATAAGGAGAAGGCGATAGAGCAAATCGAAAGCGAGAGACGGGGAGGAGAGAATGATTGATTCGGAGTCGAATTAGGGAAACAAAGAAGAGCGACGACCGAAAGGAATAAAATGGAACCAAGACAGGGAACGAGGAATCGGCTGAATAAAATGGTAATGCAAATGGCGATTAGAAAATAGAGAAGGATATAAATGTCCCGCCAAAGTCTGGCGCGATTGGAGGTGGATAAAGAAAGGATGTCTGAAGACGGGAAACGGTTGAGGAATGAATCAAGGTGACCAGCAGAACGAGCTAAAGAATCAGCTGCGTCATTTCCATCAATTCCTGAATGATAAAAAATCAATAAGAATAGAGCGGGATGACTGCAGAGTGGAGGTAAGAGAACGAATTGAGAGAATAATACTATCAGAGGAATGTGAAGGAAGAGAGGATAGGGCTTGAAGGACGCCTTTAGAGTCCGAAGTAATGAGGAATTGGGAAAGATCGCTTAAAGAGGAAATAAAAGGGACAGGCTGAAGGATGGCGATCAACTTGGTAGAGTCGTTATGGTAGGAGATTAAAGGGAAACCGGAAAATCGCGGGAACGAATGTTGAAACCACTTGGCAATTCGTGTACAGTGTGGGAAAAGGTATAATATATGGTTTATAGCATATAGGGAACTAAACGCGTACGTACGTAAATGATAACGAATGTACGTGATCAAAACAGAGAGCCACGTTTGCCAGAAAACTCGAGAGAGATGATACGTTCGCGTTAACTCGCTTGCTCTTATTTTTATATCTCGCAGTTGCAAAAGCAAAAAAAAAAAAAAAAAAAATACAAAACTGCGACCATTTTTTACTTTGGTTTGCTTCGCTTCCAATTTATATTCGAAACGGTTTATTCCCCACCAAATTTTATTAAACAAAACCCTTATTTACACGGAAATTACGAAAACGAAAAAAAACTTTACAACTCGCTTACTGTGTAATTGTGTACACTAAGGTGCAAGGAGAGCGTCCCAGAGGAAGATGCCCACTACGATGGGCTGATCAAGTAAATACACTAACCGGGTACAAGTTGTCAGAAGCATTCCACGTAGCAATGGCGGAATTTGGGGTGAGGCAAAAATTACAGAAATGAGGAAAATCAACAAATTGCAAAAAAAAAAAAAATGTTTAAAACTAGTCGTACACAACGAGAGAAAAACGCATTAGCTAACATCACTTGGTGGAACAAAAATAACGAAATGTCACCAAAAATGCTTTATATTATTACAGCAAATTATTGAGTTGCTAAACTCAGAGATAGGCAGTTAGCAACTAGAACAAGAACGTACAGGACTAGAAATTGCGATAAGCCTTGCTATGTACGATCTAGGGCGATTAACAGTAAAATAGACACAATGTAGAGGAAGAGGTATTAATAAAATTAATGGGGAACATACCAAAGGAAATTCGAAATGAAAAAAATCTGGAGAGATGGAAAAACAAGGTTAAAATTTGGTTGATAGCATGGTGTAAAGAGAAATAGAAATAGTAACAAAAAAAAAAAAAAAAAAAAAAAAAAAGTATCGTAATACTAGTAATAAGCACTTTTAACATTGATTACGTTGACGTGAGACTCGTTACTAGCTCCAGTTTTAAGCTGCTAATGAGAGAGCGGTAGTTGTATAAAAATTATATTGTATTATTGTAATATATAAGTTATCATATTAGGGGTATTGTAATAGGAAATATTATTTTAGATGATGGTATAATTGTAATATAAATGATAAATAATGAGAGTGTGGATTTTATAGTATAGTGATATATAAGTTAATACTTTTTATGCTGTAACAGAAAGTAGAGTACTTAAGTTAAGTTGATGTTATATTGTATAAATAAATGATATAATTATGTTGGGAACCCACAGACGGGCTAGTGTGCTTTGTGGGACCCGCAAATTATTAAAAAAAAAATAAATGGAAGGAAACGGTAAAAGGAATATGATGCCGCCACGTCCTTACGTAGGACAATGAACTTCGTTATAATGATGATATTAGAGATTAAAAGACACCTCTCTTTGTATTTACTTTCGATTTTTTTTTTTTTTTTTTAAAGTATATGTCACATTAAAGAAAAAGAAGAAGAAATGGAACACAGTCGCAGGCTTAAAAATGAACAACTTTACACAGCCTAGAATGAAGTCTGTATGTCTGAAATCACGTTCACCTATTAAAATTGCACAATGCGGATGCTAGCAATTGCGACAAAGTGTGGAAGATAATTCTGATACCATTCGACCTTCGAACTTGACATTTCATCGGATGATAAAAAAGTTCTCCGAGTGCGGTAGGAAGAAAGTGTACACAAAAATGCTTAAGATATCCTGGCATAGAATTTTGAAAAAATCAACCTATTTTTTCTTTTGCATTTTCTTAAAGTTTAGACCATTAATACTTCGAGAGAAAATTTTAAAATTCCAATAATTTACGGAGTTATAGAGCTACTTTAGTAAGGCAGCAACTAAGCCCGTCGCACCGGAGCTGACCATTTTCGATGTGACGACGTTATATAAATCTATGAATATAGGGAACCAACCCCAAACACTTCAAAATCGATTAACCGTAACGTATTTTTTTGAAGAAAACCTTTTCGCGTTCAGTTCAGCTCGATTTAGCTTCCATCTTCAAGAAACGTAAATATGTGTATGTACGCTGCTCATAATTAAGAAATAATAATTTTTTTTTATCCCGAACTTTGCCAACTTATAAATTTTTAAATTTGAATTATTTTTTTTTACAATTTTTTTTTTCGTATATTTTTTAAATATCGATAAATATCTCGCAAAAAATGGTTAGTAAATGTATATATATTTTTTTTTTTTTACAACAAATCGACGAAAATTTATGCCTCTAGAGCACCCCTTAATTCGAAAATTCGAACAGTTCTGTTTTATGCAAAATTCCTGTCTGAAATTGGTGCCCTCTTTTTTTCTTCCTCATGTGAAAACAAAAAAAAAAAAAAAACAAATTGCGCAACATCTTTCTGTAAGAATGTCAATTTCTGGACACGTAAAATAATAACGCTGTTCGATTGTTTACAGTGGTCAGGCCATTTTGTGTATGTTTGTCTGTGTTTGTTTCCGATTTTTTCTCTTTTTTTTTTTGTTTCGTCGCAAAACACAAACTAAAGCCTAAATATGGCGCGGGAGTTAATTAATTAGATTTCAGTTTTGTCGGTAGGTAATTGAGTCGAAAATCGCGCGTGTGTATCTCTATGCGCGCTTCGAAGCCGACGACGAAAATGCATCGCAGTCAGGGGCTCGCGCGTTGCCGGAGATCGCTATGACATTATCTGCATCTTTGTTGTTCGGTCGTTGAAATATGCCGTCCAATTTTTCTCGTTTCGGACGATGGCAGATTTATCTTTAGCAGCGTTCGGTCCTGCTGCAGACAGAGACCGGTGAAATCAAGCTTACTTGCGGCGAGAACATGGCGAGAACGTAGCGAGAACACAGCGAGGACATGGCGAGGACATGGCGAGGACACGTGAAACTGAAACACGGAAAACATTTAAATATACGCGGCGACAAACGATGAACAGCGCCAACGGCGCCGACTCACTCTGGGGCAACAGTGTGTCGCTGTAATTGGTTTTTACCGAGTTGAACGAACAGCCGGCTATCGATGCTGGGCGCAGCTTTCGGCGAGCGGGCTACGGTTGATTTACAGTATTAAATTAAGGGATAAATAGAATTTTAATACGAGCGAATCCCTTTTGTTCGCAGCGTATCACTCGTCAACAAGCCTAGTTTGTTACTGTTACAAACTCATTACGAATGGACCGGTGGCCGTGCACAGCAGCACCCTGCCACCCCAAAAACGACGCGATACCTACAAATTTATCATCGCGCTCCGACTGACCTGCCCTGCTCCGAGCGGCTTATCGCAAAGTCAGCCTTCATTCATCCGCTCAAATCTTGTTCGATTATCAGCATCAGCGTTCGCCTTTCTAATATGCACTTTTGCCGTTTTGTCTCCGTCAGCGGACCGATTATTTTCTCGGCCAACAGCCGTCTACAACTGCCAGTCGTTGTTCCCACAGCGGCCGCGCTGCTTTCGACTGGCATCAGAAAAAAGCAAATCACCGAGCATGTCTAACAGAGAAATTTGCCAGTTTCCGTACGATTTAAGGCCAGGCGCGCACAAGACAGAAACGCTTTGGCGTGCTATATGTGCAAAATTATTTCCAACAAATTCCCATTCGTTGGTGGCCTACCGTACACGCACTGTGTGGTATACGGTAGCGTTCCCCGTATAAAACTCAGGTATGTGCGGATAAGCCGACTGTAATAATGGCATTGTCATCGCAGTATTCGGCGTCTGCCGATGGGTCGTACCATCATTATTCGCCAGCTATATTTTGCGTGGGTGTCGAGGTATTGCGTCAGGAAGACCTTCCCGGAATTCTTTTTTCCCTTTTTGTACGAATTTCCAGAACGGATTAAAAATCCAAACTTTTCCGCGGGTGGCTAGCAGTGAGTATTTTCGGTAAACAGCCTGTCAATAGAATCACTTGTTGACGTCTTTTTTGCTTGCACTAAGCGTTATCACAGTAAACGAAACGATAAACAAATAAACGAGAAAAATACTAAAGATACATAATAAAAAACGCTGCAAGTTGAAGAAAGAAAAAGCTGAAACTGTATAAAAAGAAATAAATGAAATTACCGGAGGAACATTATTGAAAAAATCAAAAGAGTAAGGTTGTAATGATTCAGCATTAGCCAAATTACTGCCGATTTATTTTATGCTAATAATGTGTTAGTCATTTTTGTTTCCAATTTCGACATTAATACCATTTAAATGTGTAGTATGTACTAGTAGTATGACTAAATATGAAAGGAAACTCACAAAAACAGAAATACATTCGACAATCATCCACAAATTGTACACTATAATTTATGAATTGTTGAATATACATATTTCTGTTCTTGCGAGGGTGCACTTTTACATTTAGAGGTATTGAATCAAATCGAAAAAGGAAAGTGCGCTCGAAACATACGAACGAACCAATCGGATAACAAGCAGTCACGGTAAATTAAACTGGAATATTCGGAAACATCAGATCGTGCAAGCGGGCAAGAAGAGATTGTGTATTAAGGTGGGATTCCTATAGCGCGTCAGACGCATGTCTCAAAGGCAAAGCGGTTGACATGCAAGCGCCACACGCACGACAGTACATTATTCGTATTATACCTGCAACTGCCGCAGCTGACTGAAATGTAAAGTCTCCGTGACCGGTTGATTTGTGTATTCGAAATGGCTGAGCACAAGTTGTACTAGAATTATTTCTAGAAGAAAATAAAGATGAAGAGATTTCGCTGCAGGAATTACGAACGGAACGCTGAGGTTGATCCAGTATTTATGTTACAAATTAAACCAGGATATTATAATACACTGTTCCCGAAGTCCTTTAATACTAGATGACAAGAAATTTCGGGAATTTTTCAAACACTATGAAGCAGTTTAATTATGCGCTGAATTTAATAAAAAGAGATGTCAGGATTAGTCATAAGGCTAAGGTAGATATGGTGCAAAAGAATTCTAAAATGTAATTTATAATATCAATTATTAAAAACAGATTAACTCGAGTCAGGCGACACTTCAATAGTACGGCCATCGTATGCATCGCAAACAGGTGAATTATATCTTGCTAATCCAGTTTAAAATCGTCTTCAATCGTGAATAATACTTTTTGATTCGTTACTCTTCAAAACCCAATATAAACAAAACAAAACTTCCTTCGCCGATTACTTATGCGTCTACTTGTACTGCTCTCAAAGCGGTATAGTCGTGCGGCTAATTCTCACTCAGCGGCTCACGCAAACTGTTGATGCGGATAATAACGAATTAGTGTTCCATTACTTTCCACCGTAGCAGTGCCTTGCGACAGCCGCTTTTCATCGGTCGCGTTACAGGAATCCTCCGGGCTTTAAGCAGAATCTCATAAAACTAACACACAGACGCTAACTGCAAAGTGAACTTTCACCATCAAGTGGATTTTGTGATACTCAAAGTCTGTCCATTGACCATGTCATCTCCGTATGCCGAAAACTCAACGAGGAGTGTGAGGAAGTTTTTTCATTCGCACATAAAAAAAAGAATCACCGTGGAAGAGGGCAATGGCGAAGCTATAGTCCCGAAAGTACTTTTAGATTTTTAAAAGCTATTATTCCAAAATAGATATAGTTTTTAGTTGACTTATTATAAAATTATTTGTAATTGTTATTTTCAGATTTCTGAAATCTACAGAAGATATAATTTTCCGTTTAAGTACTCTAAAATTATCTGTAATTATCTAAATTGTAATGTATAGTAGACGCAAATGACACCTAGAAGTCGAGCGTCTTTAAATATAATTTGAATTTGAACTCAGCGCTTTTTGCAGCCAATCTGATATATTTTATGCTATTAATATTTTTTTTTTGGTATTTTTATGTTTCATTTGTAATTTGAGCATTTTGTTTATTTCTTTTTATCTAGTCTCGGCTTTTTATGTTTACTCTCTTTTTTTTTTTAAACATTCAGTGTTTTATTTCTATTTTACCGTTTATGTCGACTTTTACTAGTTACCCCGTTGGAAAACTTATTTACCGTTTCTTTAAACTGATGCCGACGGTAGTAAATGCTATCTGAAAGGTCAGTCAAGTAATTTTATTAACACAGTCTTTCGACAAAAAAAAAACAAAAAAAAAAAAACAACTTTATATTGGTAATTGTAACGACGTTATACCGGAATTAAATAAGAAACCATGTAGAGCAGCTCGTTATATATAGGGTAAATATTTGGTTCTCTGACTTAAAAAGTTGGTACGTACAGACCAGCTTGGTAGTGCACTAGATTAAAAACTCGGAGTCGAGATCGTCTGATTTTGTAAAATTAGTTCAGCAACACAAAATGAATAAAAGCGGCTTTTTTAAACGGGATTCTCAAAAACTTATTGCTAATTAAATATGATATAGAATAAATGAACTGATGATCATCGACGGAAACGATAAGATATACGAAGCGCAATAAGGATTAGGGAGTTTAAGCGATAACACAGATCGGAGTACAAAGAAGCATGTTCGTTCACGAGAGATGGACATTCAAAGAATCTACATATATGGTCAGGATCGTAGACGGTTTCGTCGTCAGGATAAAGAGGATAATTAGAGGGTAGTGCGAGATGAAAACGAAAATGTGAGGGGAAGGAAGAAGAGTACGATTGAGAAGGTAAACGGGGATAATAGAGACAATAACGGAGCGGCGAAGCGTAGGAAAATTGTTAAACCGAGGCCGAATAATTAGGTTGGATGGGAAAATAAAAGGAAGGTTAATTGGAAAAGGACGTGTAAAAATCTGACTAAAATCTAACACGAAACTTTTTACACAGTGGCAGCAAATTAGAAGCGGGAATTTTAGTGAAATTAAAGCGGAGGGATATAGCAATCTCAGCCAAGGAATCTGCCATTTTGTTACCTGGCAGATTCCTTGGCTCAGATAGATGCTCCCGCTTTTATTTCACTGAAATTATGACTAGGGATCCAGAGCCTATCAATGCGGATATCATGAAGTGAGAAAAGAGTGCGAATGAGAGGGCGAATACGAAGGATAAAAAAGTCAGAGGAGTGAGAGGGGAAATATGAGGAAATAGCTTTAAGAGCACACACGGAGTCAGAGATAATTAAATATTTAGAAGAAAATCGACAGGAGCAAGTATAAATTATGGAACGTAGAATGGCCATTAGCTCGACCGTAAAGATTGTACAAAAAGATTCAGAGAAATTTATGCTCGGAAGGATGAAAAAAGCTCCGACTCTATTAGGCCCCTTCGAACCATTCGTAAAATTGGTCAGGTGAGAAGGAAAACGAGATTCGATATAACTAGGGGCGGATTCAGAAGGACATTTGGGGGCGATTATATAATTACGTAAAATCTTCTACTGTAGGCAGTAGATTTGAAAAATACCCCTTGTACCATAAAGAAAATCAAATATCGACCTTTATAGAAATTTAAAAATGTTTTAAAAATACGTAATTATTAAAATTTTAAATTTAACTTTTGTTTTACTTTTAGGGGTGAAAAATAAAACGAAATTATAAAATTCCAGCCAAAATGGTAGTTTAGAATTATTAGACTTTACTTCGTTTTTTATTTTTGTTAGTAATCCGAATTCTCTTTGTTCGTGAGCAAGTTTAAATATATATTTTGTCATTGAACTACTATTTTTATTTAAATTACAAAATAAAAAAATAAGAAATAAATAAAAAAGACAAAAAAGATCGACAACAGTATTGTGTTTAAAATAGAATAGAAAATGGGACATTAATAGTTTTACTAGAAAATAGTAATATTAATTATTAAAATCCGTAGGTAAAATTCATACAAAAACTTTTATAGAATAAATTAAGTTTCTGTGTTATAACAAATTTTTTCATAGGGCTTTGTTGGTTCTTTGTCGGGAGAGGAATGTCCGCTATTTTCCGCCCGTGGATTCGCCACTGGATATAACTATGGAATTCCTGTATAACTGTTGTATCGGAAAGCGATTTTTATCAATAGGACCGAATCTACATCTAACTAATTATTTTCCCTCGTGTCGTTTCTGGACGAAGATCAGTTTGCTGGCATATGGGCATGGTGGGGCGGTTAAAAATAAAAGTAGTTCTGATGTATGATTGTCTTGTTTTTCTTTTCCCTTTTTTTTTTTTTAAGTCTTTTCCCAGGAACAATAATGTTATCAATACGAAGAATCAAACAATAGGAATAATAATTTGAGGAACAAGAAAGAAGGTGTAGAGGAAGCTGAAGTCTCAGCAAATAGAAATACAGAGAATCGAATACTAAAAACAAGGAGGTGAACACTCGTAGAATTTGCAATCAGCATCGCGAACGGCTGCACCATTTGAATGCAGAGGTTGTCAAGAAAAAGCAAGCAGCGGAGAATATTTAAAAGGTAGACTAATAACGGTGGAAATATTTTTCCCGGCACATCAAGTGTTGTGCTTTTGCGATAGCATGCACAGTGTTCAACTGAGGTCGTTTTATTTATTTATATCGTCACCTTTTTTTTTTTCGTCGTTATATCTACAGTTTTAATTGATCTCATCCTTTTTTATATCTTGCTCTGACGTCGTTATCTAATTTTTGGTTATTAATATTATTTGCTCCGGTAATTTAAATTAATGCCGGATTCGTCTGACGGGGGAGGAAGAATTTATTGGCGATGTCCGCAAAGAACTCAAGATTCGATCTTTTATTTCCTAATCTCTCTTATTCCGATTGGGTATAGTTCGTGATATCCCTATCGATTTTCCTCTTGAAGAACTTTGTCGTAACTGTTCATTTGAAATTCCGATCTCTATTATTCGCCCCGACCGCAGAAACGTACATCTGGTGATTTGCGTTGCCGAAATCAAGAAGGTAAGCTCCGCCCATCTTTTATTTATTTTTATGGTTCCTACACCGTATTAAATCCAAACTTTGTCACGATCGTCTCCGTTTTGGACACTTCCGTGCTTTCATGGCCTAGTAAAGGTACTTGCACGCTGTGTGTTTAGAATGCACCATTTCTTTGCAAAATGGGCCTTCAAATAACCTTCGAGGCCGAAACCATTCTGCCATTCTCTTGCCGAGATTTTAAACATCAAGTTAAAATTCCCAAAATCACGAGCCTTCAAAATATTTGTTTTTCTGAGCTCAAAAATGTCAGCGAAGGCACGAAAAGTTTCCCGCTTACAAACCGTTTTGCTAATGTTTCAAACGCTGCTAATTTTAACCTTCCATTACAAAGACGAAACAATCAAACCATTCCAGCAGTGTTCGTCTTTCTCTTGCACCAAGATTCGGTCTCGAAAGCACTATTCTAATTCGATGTCTCCAAATCTTCTTAACTCATTCTAATCTGACTCCCGACACATTGAACGCTACTATACCACTCCGATATTCCTACGTATCGTTCAGTTTTTCAGTGGTCCTATCTTCCTCCGATGACACTCAAGTTAACGCTACCACTGATAACCCTCCTTCTCCTTCACCGGAAAACATCTTTACTTTTACCCGGTTACTCATTTAATTCGATGGGGATAAAGTTTTAGCCGTATGTTACGTTTTTTGCAATCTTAGATACGGCTAAAGCAATATTTTAATCTATTTTAAGTTTTTACTTTGTTTACTTTCTTCTTTTCATTCCCCTTCTCCGATTGTTTTTCTATTTTTTTTTTTTTTTTTTTTTTCACGTAGTATTTTTTATCATTTTCATAATACCAACGATACTATTTGTCCCCTCTGTCCGTACGTTTGCATTCTATTGCCGCTTTTATTTTTTTTTGTAGTCTGTTCGTTTCGGTGTTGCTTGCCTTTTTTAACTAGGTTCATTGCTGGTATATGAGAACCCCGACACAGTATTGTAGCGATGAGAGTTACTTTTGAAGAGTATTTTTGACTTCATACACTACTTCTAGCATGGAACATATTTTAGCCGTGTCCGAACTAGTAGAAAACGTCACACTAAAGTGGAACGCGCTTAACCGGACTTTGATTTCTCCGGAATATTGCCCATCCTCTATCTTGAATTCGCTGTTACATTTGTCGACCATCAGTGTTTATGTTTATTCAAATATACACCGTGGTATTAACTTACGGTCGAATCCTAAATCATTTTTATATGGTCACCGATTTATTTTACGAACATAAAAAAAAAAAAAAAAAAAAATGTGCCTAAAAACAGATCACTAATTAGTTCTCAACAATTATGACTTGGGAACTGAAGAAAATTTCGTTTTTCAAATAACCCCTCGTATATGTTCAATAAATAAATTCATACACGTCAGAAGAACTTTAAGGAGATTTCCTAATACGGGGATATTATATTAATATTGCTTGGGTTTGAATTTTAAATTATTTCGTCGATTTTACCCGGGAAGGCATCATTATTCAGCTTAGAAAAAGCGCTCTTTCGATAATTCAATATTACGATTTCACGTTGTAAGATGCATCGTTTTTAATACATTTTTCCTAATTTTTATTTTACAACTAATAATATAAACGTATCTTTAAACGAAAAAAAAAACAAAAAAAAACAAAAGTTATCCACGCATACATTTTCGGTAAAAACCTCGTCGAAACAATTCATATTGAATTCCAACGCTTCAAAAAAAGATTGGCCGTCTATGAACATGACGGAGTTCATTAATTACCATGACAACCATCAGACTCATTCTAGTCATTTATCGCATATGAAAATTTGAAAGAAAACATCAGAAGACGAACAACAGTACTAAAAAACTGGATCGACAATGCGCTTGACGTTCAATGCGCAGGATTCCTATTACACGATTGGAGGGGATGATGATCAGCCGACTAATTGTAAGAATTATTCATAAAATCTTACACATAGCCATCTGCTGCTGAGTAATAGTTCAAGTCCATGTCGGAGTTACGCCACATATTGCAGCGGTCTCCCAGCATCGTTGCAAGAGAAGTTATCAAATACGCATAATTTGTTTCAGTTTTTCACATCCTGTAACCTTATAAATAAATTAAAATTAACTACATACATATATGTAAATGTTAACCGATAGAGATATGGAATATGGCCTACTAAAGCGTTAAATCTCCAAAGAAAAAAAAGAAAAAAAAAAGAAGAATTATCCGACGACGACCTTCTCTAACGACAAGCAGTGTAATCTCGCAGTAAGTTTTTGGCGAAGATATACCTGAGGTTAAACGATTGATTCTATTCGTCCGTTCCATAACGTTCCGATTTTAACTTCACGAATACTTTCAGGGAAACTAGAGACAGCAGTGTGTGGTAAGCAAGTAGTGCTCGTTTGAAATAAAAATGATTACTTACGATATAGACGTATAACTCCTTCGGTTTCGCCGCGAGGATTTTTTGCTATGCATTTGTAGGTGCCGAAATCTTCTTCAGAAACATGAAAAATTGTTAGCTTCATGTGGGTTTTGAAAGACGGTGTTACAGCCACGTTTTCCGTACGATACTTTCGATTATCATGCAGCATCTGATTATCTTCTCTGGTCCAATAGTTTAATGACGTCGGGTGCGCTTCCGTGTAACACTGCAGTGTAACATTGGATGCAATCGAAGTACCGACCAGCTGATTAGGTATACTTAATTGAGGAGGAACTGTAATTAAGAAAAGGTCGAGTTTTAGAAAAAAAATCACTTAAAATTTCTTTGCGCCATTATAAACATGCAGTTTGATAGAGTGTGTACGTTACGACTACGTCATATGTCAGAGGGGTAATATGAAAAATCATGTCACGTTTTTGTAAGAATTAAATGTAATATTTTAATTCTAGCAGAAGTATTCGTGAAAGCTACTGATGAAATAGGCGCTATCTGCAGATGATAGTTGGAAATTCTCAGGCAAACCGTAAATTAAAAAGTAGCACAGTCAATTAATTCTCCCCGTTAAAATTATAGAAAACACTCATCTAGGGGTGGTCCGGGTGATTTTTTGTTATGGTGAGATTCGAAGGATCAATATATGTATACATATATTTCTCGAACTTTGCCATAATCATTTAAACTTCGGTACGGTAACTTTCTATAATTTAGAAGATATTCGTACTGATCGCGGTCATTCTTTGCAAAATAATGTCAAAAAAACTATTTAGAACCGATAAATTTAATTTACACGGTTCGCGTAGTAATTTTCGTTATAACTTTCGTAACGAAAAAACGTTACATAATTTCTATATAACGCAGAAACGTAACGGAATTTCTTATTACCTTTAGGGTTAAAATGGCAAATATATTAATGTATAATTTATCAATCAAACTGTACTGCTGATGATGATTTTTTTCGTTTTCAGGTAAAATGTTATATCTCTAGTAACTAATTTTAAACAGTAATTAGTACATTGTCGTTCGATCATTTTTGTTTTTTCTTTTTCCGAAAATTCAATATTGAAGTAAATGGAACAAATAACTTTTTATTCGGAAAATATATAAATTAAAAAATTTAGAACTACCACACCGACATTAATCGTGGTACTTTACATTGTGAAGGGTCTGTATTCTCGAAACATGTCGGTGTTTTCGTTTTAAATTTATACATTTTCCGAATAAAAAGTTATTTGTTCCATTTACTTTAATAGCAATCAGTAAAGCCAAATAATTGTATTAGCAGCCGGTCGTTTAGGTATATAATCTAGGAGAATTGTAATATTAAAAAAAGAAATAAAATTACGTTTTTTGAAAAATCTTTAATATACCTAATTTTGTTATAATTTGGAGACGTGGACGATTAAAACAATAACTGAAGAATTTATATGTCCTAAATGTTTACTTTGAGGAAAATCCTTCACATATACATAAAATTGAACAACCATATCGATGAGACAAAACCGGAATGGGTCGTTTGACGAATTGAAAACTCTTAGAACGATCAATAAGCTTTTTCCAGAACTATATTCTAAAATCTTTTTTTCAACCATATTTTTCTGAATCTATTCATATAGTTTCAAAATGATTTATTCTAAAAATTTAGGGTTTCATTTATTCCGAAATATAATTTCTTCATATTTTGTGTACATGTATATGTAAATATTTCTTTTTTTGGAAATGTTTCTCATTCTTTTTGGTTACGAAAAAAACACATTATTACACAAATTAAGTTCATCTATAAAATACATTCAATTAATACGGTTCTTTTCGATGATTAATATATAAACCTTCATGATACAGTTATCTTTTTGATCGAGCAATTGTTATCATAAACAAATATTATATATATATATATATATATATATATATATATATATATATATATATATATATGTATATATATATTGTATGCACGAAGATTTACCAACTTTTTCATTGAAATAATCGGACGTGGTCAAATAGAACGGATGGTGAATTATTAAGACAACGCAAATGACGAAAGGATGTGGCGTGGTAGCCTAGTAGTCAAGGTGCTTTGCTACCAAACCAGAGGTATCCTAGGTTTTCGAGAGTCGTCTCGTTCCAGATCAAGTCGCTCCCTCTGGAATATACCTAATCTGAAACTGAATATTGATTATAGTAGAGAAAGTCTGGGAAAGCAAAGGCGCATGAGGAATGAACCGGCCGCAATATTCTCTTCAGTCCTATAGGCTTAGTACCATTATGAAAAAAGCTTAATTTCAAAATCGATGATACGTTGTTAAGGCTGTGAGACTTGTTACTTTACTTTTAAATGGAAAGTAGAAAAAGGACCGAATTTATTAGTCAGATTTTTACCAGAAAAATAATGTACGAATCGATAACCGAATGAAGTGAAGAGGTCAAGTCTTACCGATAAAAATAAACGTGTTCCATCACGACGTTGGGAAATAAGCGGACGAGAAGAACGAGGGTGGAGGAATACGAACTCGTTAGGTTTAACTAGTTCCAAAGAGTTTTTTTCCTTTCCGATATGCAACAGGTCTAGGCCCTGGGGGTTTCACCTTTTTCTTTTTTTGCTTCAGTAATCGTGCTCCATTTTAACCTCCTGGACCACGCTTTTAGCGGCTCCGAAAATATTTTCTAAAAAATCGTTTCCAAACAAAATTATCATACTACCGAAATACAAAGTGACACCGATTTCAGTAATATGATAAATAAGTTGCTTAGACAACGATTTCATCTAACAAATGTTTAAGATTTTCTCTTATAAGAATCCCTAAAAGATAAAAGATCTTATATGATTTCGTTTTTGTTTTTCACCTCAAGTTCGGACATCGTCGCGAATTTAATCACTCGCTTTATCTTCGTGTAATCCGTACCTGCGCGTAAGTCTACCGCTGTTTGGCATAAACCACACGGTATTCTCCAGCGGTGTATGTTAAGATATCTACACTCTTTAAAAATTCCTTTCGTTCCGAATGCTTGATTTTATTTCTTCTTAAAATTTAGCCAATATTAACAGTCAAAATTTTTACATGCACGGCAGAGGATAATGACCGGATTCATTATTTTCAAATTTTTCGGTGCGGGGGTATTAAAAGTTTCTTCTTTGTTACATCAACTTTACAAACCGTTTTTTGATATGGATTATTGGTATTTCGACTTTTTTCTCTGACGCATATTTTTTCCCACTACTTCCTAAAGACCCCTCCTTCTCCCCTTAAAATGATGCGCAACTTTGTGTGAAGATTTCGGGCAGGAGTTGTGGTGGCTTCCACAAACCGGAGAAATGGTAAACACAAACGTAGCATTTCCTTACACATTGTCGCAGTTAGCCCTTTTTATTTCTTCTTGCCCATTATGTTTCTTCTAGATGTCGTATAGTTAGTTTTTTTTTTTTTTTTTTTGGTTTTTCTTTGGGCGCGTTAATTCATCTAGACTTGATGATATTTTTCTTCTTCCATATACATAACCGTTCATCATCATTTTCTTTATTTTTGCACGCATTTTGAGTTTAGTACAAAAAATATTCGTAAAAAGTAGCTTACGAAAAATGGAACAAAACTCAGATGTAATCCCTAATAGTGACTTAAAATGTGCTGGAGAAATAGCATTAAGTGGAATGACATTAATTTACCTAAAATGAAAAACCCGATTCGAACTTGTTTTATGTCGTTATACCACGTCAGTATCTCTGAGATAATTGCCGGTGCATGCAGCTTCGTCAAAGGGGCATAATTGATGTGAAATGCGGTGGCAAACAATAAGACAAGGAAAACACGAACCGATTCGGATAATCCGATATTAAATACGTAATAATAATCATCGTTTCCAGCGCTGACTTCTAACGTTTCACGCAGTCCTGAAGGTAAAAATAGTTTTGCATCACCGATCAACAGAGACGAGGCGTATTTTTAGTTTCGGCAATTATACGCGAAGCTTACGATGTGGGGTCGGTGAGATATTTAGCGGCATTATTTCCGCTGAAACACTAACGTCTGTGGGTGCACAGATATCGTGATTAAGAATGTCGCGCGTTGCAGATACATGGCGATTAAAGCTTTCTTCGTCATGTCAAAATACCTGTGAGCCTGGCAGCATTCTTCATCTGTTCATCGTTCATTTATAATCATTAAAAACAACCATCACCGCGATTATTATTACCATAACAGTGGCAGCATCATCATCATCAATGTCATCAATACAAAAGACATTACTCTCCCAGCGGCTGCGGTTACGCAGGCGATTAATCTTTGTTAAATGGCCGCACCGCGTTCACGCTTGTCATTTTATATCGTTCGGCTTCACACTTCACCATTCTAACTGGGCGGCTTTTGTTTCAAATTTTTTTCCCCATCTATATATACGCGGTGATTTTTGTCTTTAAAAAAATAAAAATAACGCAAAAAAAATAGAAAAAAGGAAACGAAAAAAGTTCCTTAATGAGAAAATCTTCGCTATTTAAATCTCCGGTCGAAATAAAGAGAAATTATCTTTAACAAAAGAGGAGTCGGTTCGCGTTCAATTTTCCACGCCCAAAGCAGGCTATTTAGCGGTTTAAATATATATATTATTAAACAAAAAAGATGGGTCGAGAAAAGAGTCGTTTGAATTATTAAAAACGTGCACATTTCTTTTTCGGATTTTGAAAAATAACTTTTAAACTTTCTTCTAGACTTTCCGAAGTTGCGAGATAATGCGTAAATGTGTTACGCAGTTAAATTGTAATACATTCAGGCAGAGGAAAAGTATGGTGTTTAGTACTTTTTATCGCGTGGCATTTAGAAAAATAGTCGAGAAAAAAAAAAATGTTTTTACTTTTATGTCCTCATCACTACCGTTACGGATACTTTTGAAACGAAGTTCTTTTACGCGGTTTGTCGATACGTGGCAGAAATCGTCACGGCACGAAAAAAGCGTTATGCGTCTTGCAGACGACCTTCACACTCTTTTCATATTATATACGGTAATGTGTGTGCGTATGTCCGTGCGAGTATCGTGATTCGAGCAGCAAGCATTGTGCGCGGTCAGCTGTTCAATTCTAAACACGCGTAAATTTTATTCAAGCTAATTTTTTGTTTTTGTTGCTTTTTGTTTTAATTCATACGGGATTTATATAGTGTGTGTCATTTTTTATCGTATACTTTAGGAATGACACTTTATACTTGTATATCTACCAAAAAGTGAAAAGAACTCTCTACCGGGCGTCTAGACACCATTTCTCTTTTTCCTTTTTTTTTTTTTCAGTTATCACCTATTTTTCGAAAACAATTAATCCGAAATAATATTATTCGCGTTCCTTCGATGCGATCGTAATTTGGCACGCAAAAAGGTTAAACATTTAAAACTTACACGGCGGATATAATTATTAGGAATTCATGGTAGAGATCGCGCGTGTTTAAAAAATTAATCTTAAAACTTAACGTTTCGGAAAGCTCACACAATTACCATCATCAGAAAATACGTTGGGACATGTTCACAAATGTGCATTCCGCTTCTCTAGTTGGTAGTATAAATAAGCGGGGACATTGCAAAAATTCTCACTAATTAAAACGAAACTAATTTCGCGGTTCATCGTTATTTAATAAAAAAAACGGATAGTCACTAGGGAGGTTTTTATTATTATTTTTTTTTTTTTTTGATTATACAATAATTCGTTTTTTTGATTTTCTTTTCATTACGATTTCGACAATATTGCGAGCGCTATATTAAACAAAGCTATAAAGCTTCCTCGGTAAAAGAAATTGGAGATTCCAGTTCACTTTAAGTTATTACTATCCCCAGCCGTTAAATTGTTTGTTTTTTTGGCGGTAAAGAGCATCTAATTGCTATATTTGACAGCGACTATAATCCTTTTTTGTTTTCATCTTTGGAATATATTTTAATCCGAGACTTAATGTCGGATATCGGATAGTACAAAATAATCGGATACTAACAACATTCGGCGACGCAGGTGTTTTCGTCGTCACGACCTGACTGACTCTTCCGAGCGAGTATCTTATGTTGGTAACATTTTTTCGCTTACATTATTTTCTGAAGGCAAAATTCGCGCAAATTATTATAATCTCTCGCGCATGCTCTTATGTCGGTCTATCATCGATGTTATCAAAAATGATGGAAAAATTAATATTAAACCGACTATCGGACTTACTTACAACTAAATATAATAGTAATTCAAAATTATCAATTTCGGTTTTATTATTAAATAATGACACGATAGTAAATAAAAACTAAAAACAATCGTGAAACAAAGTAGATAATAGCTGCGTTTATTGCTCAAGATGCGTCACAAGAGGGGTTATAAATTGCTACTTCCGACGAATTTAATCCCTTATGGAGATATAGATATTCTTGCATCAACAATCGGAATTTATCGATACGCTTTGAACGTGAGCCTTTTCACCCTGCCTTATCTGGGGTAGTTCATACGCTTGATTTATATAATGCCGATTTCTCCGGTAATGCGTGTACAACATTCGCCGCTAATACGGTCTCCTACGTTTGCGAATAAGTACCCGGTAGAATCCGCTAAACAAAGCAGAAGACTAATATTCAGATAATAGAAAAGGTTAAACGAACATAAATCTGTCAATGTTCAATTTACTCTTAGAAAAGTTACGGTTCCGTCCGTCAAGATTGGCCTAATGTAATCATATCAACTTAAACTAAAGACTACTAACATAGCGATAACGAATTAGGAAGTGAATTTTATAGGTCTAAATAGAGCGTTGTCGTAATAAACGCTACGTGCACACTAGCGTAGTTTTATGAAGTACTACAAAATCGACAAATATATAAAAGAAAGTAATCCAAACAGTCCAGAACTAAATTTTAAGGATGTTAACAGGTGCATCTATGATGCCTTGCATAAAAATTTGAGCGTTCCATATGTGTAACTAGCGAATTGAGTATGCTCGGAGACACGCATACAGCGAGGTCCATTCTGTGATGTGTGTAGATTAATGTTCAGTAAACCGCTAGACCTTTCTTTGCAAGATGTCAACGATAGTTCATTAAAATTTCGCAGAATGGCCTTGTAAAGTAAAATTAAACGAAAAAAAAAATCCTTGCTTTATCAATTTAAAGAATTCATTATTGGTGAAAGTATCTTTCGGATGAACCGTTTTGTTTTTTTTTTTAAATTGAACGTCTTATCCCGCCATCTCTTAAATTCCTCTATTTTCTGGGGTCCATAATACGGAGAGTATGGCTGTATAAGGTCGACTAAAAGCAAGAAATAAGTGACGGTTTATTATTTTCACTTAAAAATCGCTGCTATTATTACTGGTATGCGTGCGTGTGTCCACCAATTTTTAGTCGAATTTACAGTTTGATCTATCATATCTCCCGAATGGTGAAATAGGAATAATTACATTTCTCGCAATTTTTAGTTTTCCTGTGGCCAAGCTTAAGCACGTGACCTGATCGATGTACGCCTGTAAAGTTTCGTACGAGGTCATTTCCTGTCCATTTCGGTTACTAATCATTTCAATAATTAGGTAACACGTTTTATTGATAAGAAGGCAAATACAATTCAAATATTTGCCATCATCTGTATTGAATATAAGAAATTGATCAGTTAATTAGCGGCTGAGAAATGACCGGGAGAGTGATTAAGGTGTAATTTTGGGCCGTCTATCGTTTCGGCCTCGTTCTATTTCGAAGCGGATTTAATTTAGCGTATTAGATGATTTTTCAAATTAATCTATATGAACAAAATATATTAAAAAAATGTCTTTCTAGTTAACTAAAGCTGGCCTATAAAAGACAAAAAAAAAAAACCCATTAAAAATGGCTGATGTATTTTGTAAGATTAATTAATGATTTCTCGAGCGTTTTTTTTTTTTTTTTTTTTATTCTTCATTTTACGCCTTTGAAGTATAATATAAATTTAAAAAAAAATTTCTTTCTTTTTATTTTTTTATTTTTTTTTTGAAAAGCATCATCTAAGAATTACAAACAAGGATTAAATTTTAATATATACGGATAAGTAGAGGAAATTAACTCTGCTAAAACTGAAACAACATCTGGTGAAGGAAAGTATGTAATTTAAGAAGCACAAAAAATTGAAGGTGTAAGAACTCAGTGTAGAGAAGTGAGCAGCGCTTCTGCACAATAAGAAAACATTCAAAAAGAACGTTAATACTGAACTAAGACTATTTCGAAATTGGGGCCGATTCACAGTATGGCGTCGTAATTTCGTATCCGATAGTGGTTTAATTTGGAGCAAAAGGGTATATTACTGGAAATCTTACTTCCGGTTAATCCCGGAAGAAAACTAAGGGAAAGATTTTATTACGATACGGTATAGAGTTATTGTTGAATAATGGGCCAGTATTTTGATTTACTGAAATCCAAAGAGAAAATGCTAATATAGTTTTTTTTTTTTTAAAAACGCCAAGAGATTCATCGTAATTCGATGTTGCTCCCTGGAGCCCCATGATACCGAAGAGTTACCCCGCAAAAAAACAATAATAACAACCGCAAAGGATGAAATTTTTTATCGGGAATAATTTCCATGACGTGATTACGACTAGAAGTAGAGGTGAAATGTAATTTATCAAAATTCAGCTATAACTAATATCTAGAAATCGATGCGTTCCACCTAGAGAGAGTAGAGTAACAAATGAGAACAACACCATGTTAGTGACGGTTGACGTAACCGGCTAGGGGGCATCCTAAATTTATATAAATATACCTTAAATAGACCGTGCTCTGTGTTATAAATTGAACATTAAAAAAATTTGGCGTATATTGATTATTTTTAAATCTATCTATTATACTCGGGAAAAATTGATATACGTTGTTTCATTATAATTATTCCATGAAATTTATTTATATAAAATTTATTCATAAATTTGTTCATTTGTTTTACTTTAATTAGTTTATTCTTATATTTAAAAAATGGTGTCATATATAATATTACGTTATTGAACGGATGATCTATATTAATATTATTTTTAATTGCGACCAAGCTTATATGTTTTTGTATTTCATATTCGATTGGTTTAATACCAGCTTTAACTATGGCCGACAAATAACTGATTGTTCTATATGATTTAATCATTTTTATAGCTGTATAAGCCTTTGAAAGCTTTTTAACATTTTTTGAAATTACTTAGTTTTTAAAATTTCTACATATATGATGATACTATTATAAAGAGTATGTTAGGTAAAATAATACCTTTATACAACGTAACTCCTTTTTTATAATTTTTACAGTTTTGGTTATTATACAACTTATTAAATATTATTAAGTATGAATTTGCTTATTTTGATTTTAACGTAATTAAAATGTTCATAAAATTTTAAATTACTGTTTATTATTACTCCCAAGTATTTTATTTGTTTTACCTAGTTGATCTTCAAAACCGTACTGTGTTCTAAATTTAATGGTCTATTAATATCAATCAAATTGGTATTTCAGTCGTTTGACTGGTTCGCCCCTATCGTCCAAGTCCCCCACCTATTCCTATCCGCTGTTCGCCTTTTCAATTCTGCGTATGTCTTAATGTTTGTTTCCTTCTTGATTGTATCTATCAGCGTCTGCCTTGGTCTTCCTCTTGGTCTGCGCATTGGTATTTTTCCTTCTATGATGTCTTTCAGTAGGCTATTATGTCTTAATACGTGACCTATCCATTTCAGCCTTGTTTTCCTGATCGTATTCAAGAGTGACCTATTTTCTTGTGCTCGACTAAAAACTTCCGCATTCGATATTTTATCGACCCATGAGATTTTCAACATGCATCGCCAGCACCAAGTTTCAAAAGCTTCAATTTTCTGTATATCTTTCTTATTTAGCGTCCATGTTTCTGCAGCGTACAGTGCCACCGTCCATACATATGACTTAACTATACGTTTCCTCAATTCAATAGAGAGTGTATTCTGTGTAATCACCTGCCGTTTTCTCATGAACGCCACTTTTGCCATTGCAATCCTCCGCCTATTAATATATTTTATATTAAATATCATATAATTAGATTTAGCTCCCCTTAATCCTAAGGTTAAGCTTATTAAGCGAAAAGTGAATTTTCACAAAGCCCTAGTTGGACGAAAGAGAACGACGACAGCGTTCAAAACTAATTTAAAATAAAAAAATAAAAAAATAAAAAAATAGCGAATATTAAATGATGTCGCAGCAAAAAAAAAGAATTAAACAGTAACGCAAATGTGAAAAAAGGAAATTGTATTTTTCATAACGACAAACACGGATAACAAAAAAGTGCCGTACAAACTAGAAACGGGCTGTTTCTAATTAGGCGACGAATGACCGAACGAAAGGAGAAAACCGAAACTAAATACACGAAACGTGTAATACGGAACGCAAACAATTAATAGAAACACCTTTTTAAAAGAGAACGAACGATTAAAACGGGAAGTAGCAAAGCGGACGAAATTGCAACAATAAAAAAATAAATATTTACAGTGGCGGTTCGGTGAATTCAACAACGGAAGAAAATTATCGATATTTTGAATAATTAACCAAAATAACTAAAAAAAAACAACAAATAAAATAAATGAAAATACAATTAACGATAATGAAATAGATAAAGCAGATTTAAACGAGACTAAGTAAATGAATTAATTGAAATAACGTGTACAATATAATTAGAAGTTAAGGCAAGTGCAAACATAGTTTCCGTCAAGCAGTGTTAAAACGAAATCGACGTCCGATAATGCTTTTCACCACAATTTGTATAAGCAGCGCCCCCCCCCCTACCCACCGTTCGGTACTGGTATAAATTAAAATTATGGATTATATTTGCCGAAAATAATCCGTGCACGCTTATTGTGAGGGTGACGTTAAAAAGTAGCAAACGGGACAATAGCTAGGGAAAAATGTCGCAGTTGGAACTTCGGCGATTTTGACGAAATTTTATATCATTCGAGGCGCTACTTGGAACTTTCCGCGCGCCATATTATTTTTAACTCGTTATTTATATTGCGGCGAAATTTCGGAAACGAACCGAAAGAAGCGCTGATTTGGAACGCGTTCGGTTGATCGTGTTTCGCAGTGTAAAAAGACATTTTACGTAAATTTCAGGTATTCACGTTCGAGCGTGAAGTTGATCCAGCGGACTAGCGCGTTTCCCTGTTCCTGGACATATGTTTAAAAAGTTCTACGATGCGAAAATGTAATAATCTTTTGCGACGAAAAATACGAGGGGACGTCTTCTATTGCAACATTGGAGTGCTCTGCTGAATTTCGTGTATAAATAATATGCAAATTACTTATATAACTGGGAAGCAGCAGATAGCGGAAGAAGTGTAACATATTATAAATATTAATGAATGCTAATTGGAGGGTATTATGAAAAAGACCGAAAAACAAAAAAAACAAAAAAAAAACAAAAAAAAGAAACCGTCTCTGTAACACAAAAGCCTGGATTTTTATTAGGCAGTTTTTTCTTCCTTTGTTGCTTTTGCCGCCCCCTATTCTGGGCGCGAATGCTTTTGGCAACATTCTAACACGGTCGTTCGTACGCTAATACCGTAATAGACAGCGTGAATGGGAAGCGGAAGATTTTTATTATTCGATTTATTTAAATTGTCGCCGGTACGCATCCGGCAATGACGACTAGCTTCTTTGCTTTTTAATCTGAATATGTGTACAATTTAAAATTCGCCACTGCCGTTGGCGTTCTCTGTTAATTATGGCTACCATCATCGGCTTTCCGCTTTCTCTCGCAAGTGTGTAAAATATATTTATCAGTTTGTATTCCGTGTCTCTGCCTCCTCGAAGAAAGGTAAAATGTCGAAATATTACGAATAATTTATTTACGTATATTTCATTGTAATTTATTTTTCCTTCCTCCGTTTACAGCCCTTTGACTAGGATCTAGTTTTAACTCAAACGCTTTTTTCTTTTTTTTTTTTTTTTTATGGTAAAGTTGAGTAGCTTTCAGAATGGTAAGGATCTTGAGATTTCGAGATCTGAAAATAAGGATCGTGGTGCAGTTCGTCGGATATGTGCAGGTTTGTACAATCAAAACACGCGATTTATAAATGAAACACTACAGAATTTACACGAATTATATTCATATTTTTACTTTGGAACGAGAAGATTTTTGTCATTGTTAATTCTTCTATTGTTATCAAAGTCGGAACTGTGGAAAATTTCGAATTGTTTCACGAGAAACCGATAACTCTATTTTAACAATTCATCAGACTAGACAGTAAATGGCTAAATGTTTTTTTGTTGTTTTTTTTTTAATTTTTTTCATTTAAATAAGTTGTGGGTCTTCTTACAAGGTATGCCTATTTTGTGAGTGCTCGACACTCTTATTAACGTTTATTTAATAAAATTACAACTATTCTTGCTTATCCTATAAATTATAATAATATTAGTCAACTTAAGATTATATAAATTATTACACACATACAAATACGTACAAATACTCATCTGTATATACATGAGGGTAGATAAATATCTTCAAATACAATGAAAAGAGAGAAAATAAAGGAAAAAAAACAAGAAACAAGGAAGGACGAAGACAAATAAATAAAAAGAGAACAATGAAAGAAAAATATAAAATAGAATGATTCGAAACGTATCTTGGGTTTTACCTTTTACAGCCAATTTTTCATTTACCTACTTCCTTTTTCCACACAACGAGTTTTTTTTTTCTTTTTCCATTTAATATATGATTAGGGATTGTACTTATTAATTTAATTAAAACTGAATTATCAGTGTTATCAATTCGTAGATTTACGCCCCCCCTCTCCGGGAGTATAGATGAGATATATATTATTTTGGTTTCTTGTTAATCGAATTTTTCGACTACTACATAGATGGTAAATTTATATTAATGACATTAAATTCTAGTAATCCTATAATAGAAATAGTGTACATCTTGGAGGACATTTCGTTGTTTTCGTTTCATACGTAATTGATCTAAAGTCGATTTATTTTCAGTAGGCGAATATAAGTTCCAAACGCCTTTTCTGCATTTTGCTTATTTTATTTATTTTTGTTTTCTCTTAGCCTCGCGTAATATATATTTAAATTTCATATCAAATTCTAGACATTATTATTGAATTGTGCGATATGCTAGAACCTGTTTTATTTTAAATAAAGCTGGAATTGACTGTCTTATTTTCGAATTTAAACACTTTGAATGTGTTTTTTCCAGTTCAAGGATGTTTATATATATATATTTTTTTTTCTTAAAATTTAAAGAAGAAATAAAACTATTTTTAAACATTTAAAGATACATGTTTTGATCGGCTCCTTGTGAACAACGATTCTTTTTTTTTCTTCAAGAGCACTGACCTAACGCTGCAGTTCAAAAAATCATTACTAGAGAAAGCAACTAGATTTAAATACGATGAAAAGACAGGACTACTATAGAAGATACAGGGAACGAAAGAATGAAGGAAGCGTTATTATGGGGAATAGAAAGGCTTAAGAGCTGAAAGTAAAAACACGAGAGCTCGGATGATCGGTGTATATTAAACTACAATCATCTGAGTGAAAAAATAGAATGGAGGGGAAATAAAGGCCAAAAAAAACGAGAGGAAGGAGGTAAGTTATGATTAAGGCAAAGACGAGACAGATGACAGAAATGAAAGAAGGACGGAGGTGTGAAAAGTCGTGCTACCACGGTACCGTGCTACTATAGTCGAGGTGCCAGGACTGTGAATCGACAGATAAAAGAGAATTAGAGTGACCGTTTTTGGAGAGAAGAATTTTATGTCAGTGGCAGTGTAAATTTTAGTAAGAAAACGACGACTGTTATTTACGAACCGGGGGTCAATTCCAGGTTGTAGGGCAGATCTGAAGTTATTGTCCTTTGGAAAATGAAATACTAAGACGATACTGCCTCCTGAATTCGAGGTGATGGCAGACGGAAAATTATGGAGGGAAGACATCTTTGGCACTGAAAAAAAACATGCTCCGTAGATGGAAAGAACTTAGGTACAAGTGCACGGGCAAACGGTTGAGGTCTTCCGTCTTCCAACGGGTAATTGTGTAACAGCCGCTTCTGCTAAACAGACAATAGACTCTACCTTCGATGTCCCATCCGGGGGTTACCGGACAGGTTTCTCGACAAGTTGGAGGGATGATTTTTCAATGTGATCGATCCCCATCGATATTATGATATTTATTAGGGAAAAGAAGAAAGTTGATTTTGCACGGCATTAGCTTTCTTCGTTTTTTTAGTTGTATCGTTTCGTACCAAGTCGACTCTTAGGCTGATTCTTCATCATTCGAAAATGTTTTTAAGGTTGACGGAAATGTTTAGGACTGATAAATAAACAGTCGCTGTTTTTAAATATATTGTAATGCGCATGCATCCGGCTAGAGTGATGCTGCCAGAGTTGTTTTTTTTCGAAAAAATAACATTTTCATTTTCAGAAATATAGAATATTAACCAATGGAAAATAATTGTTATTTTTTAGGCGAAATTGTATGCGTAATAAAATTGTGGGTGTGCTGCGAGACTGAAATCACTTTTGTAATAGGTACCTATTTAATTTTTTCTTACAATCGCGTAAAATTTTCTTATCGTAAACTTTAAAAAGGCCAGATATCCTTTTATCTTAGAGTTTATATTGTAAATTAAATGTTGATCCACAATCGCCTTTCGTCTATTAAACCTAATCCTTTATTTCAGGCCTTCCATTTCGATCGAGAAGAAAAATATTTTGTGAATTAATAATGTTTGTAAAACTTGTATTTTAATTTAAGTAATAATTTAATATAAATAAAGTTATATGTTTTAATGAATTGAAAGGTACTCTGTGTCCGTGCAATATATAAAAATATATAACTTTTGTAACGTAATTTAAGGGTTTTAAAATATATAACTTATCATATTATTGAGACAAGCGATTACAGGAAGAAATAACACATAAAGAAAAAAAGTGTTATATTTTACCTAATCCTACCTTGTATAATAGCTCGCGACCCTTCTCTCTGTCCATTTTCCCAGAAAACACCATTCACTAACTAACATTTTGTTCCGCTTAATCCTGCTTCCAGACTTCCTTGTTCGCTCCTCCTATCCGATTCATCTTCTTATTTGTTAATTTCTGCATTCCTCTAACCGCTTTAATTTAGTTTAGTACTTTTTTTTAGAGCCCATATGGTCCGTCAGAACAGCTGCTGGCGTCTGTATTATTAGAATAAAATAAGAATAATACAATTAAAAAGATAGAAAAGAAGAATACCCTTTTTCCTTTGTAACAGGGAAAAATTTAACGAAATTTTACCCATTGACGAATACTAGAATAATGTCAGTTTTCAAAGGAAATCCTTGAATCAGAGAACCGTAACGATTGAATAGCACGGAGACGATTAAAATAGGAGTACCCATTTCATCTTCTTACTCCTCCATCCTTCATCCTTTCAATTCTTCTAGTTTCTATTAAATTTCTTTATCGATTCATTCTAAATCTGTTCTTCAACCTGTTGCTAAAATCGAATTTTCAAATATTTTATGTTCTTTACTCATGTCTCTCGCTATTTTCGCCGAGGGCTTCAACAACTAAACAGAATTGGTTCCGACTTTTGTTTCCTGCCTTGAACTATTCTGAATCTTTTAAACTTCCTTCCTTTTATTTGACGTTTTACGCGGCGCATCTTTTTTTTTCTCTTCCTTACTTCCTCTCGCAGTGTCTCAGATTTCAAAAATGCTCTGTAAGCTATTTCAACTTCTCTACCTTCTTCTTTTTCCGATGATGTAATACTTTTCATACATTCTCTCATCCGTTAAAATCTTTCTTCGAGATCGATTCCCTGTGGATTCCAGATAATCGCAGTCTCCTTCTTGTGTCATTTTTTCACTTCTCATCTGCATCTGATCCATTCTTTCTTTTCTCTTCCACTCACTTTCTCTGTGACGCTGATCATGTTTTATTTGAATTACCGGGTTTTTTTCGGATGAACAATTGTCCGCTTTATTCGTGTCCATTAAAACTCGGTATTCCCAACCCCCTTATAGTGCTTCTTATATATTTTTTTTTTGTTTGTTTGTTTTTTTTGGGCTCGTCAACCGGGCACGAACAATTAAAAAAGGAAGGAATCAATTATATCTTTATACAATATATCAAATGTTGTCAGCAGGAACGAACAAATAGTGGGAATAATGTACAGAGAAGGAAAAGACAGAATATAAGAGGCACAATATGGAGTAGAACAAGTATCAATAAAATGGAATAGAAAGCAGAACGCTCAGCAGAAAAAAATGAACACTTAATAAACACATGATCAGCATCGCAAACACGCTCTTCGTTTAAGTGGACAGTATGAAGAGGCAACCAACGAAAAACGAAAACGGGAGGACGATAATAAAGTATGGCTTAAGAGCGCAACGAATAACGGAGACAACAACAGAGTGACGAAGTGAAAGAAACAAAGAGAACCGTAGGTTAACAGAAAAACCAGGTTGAACGGACAGATAAATAGAACAATTGTTGGAAAAAGAAGAAATGTGTATATATCCGATACCAAAGTCTGAGATGAAAATCTTAGCACAGCGGAAGGAGATAGGATGGCATTTTTCTTAATAAAAGAAGTGAAAAGAAACAACAGCCTGAATACCAAAGAATCCGCCGTTTCATTACCTCCATTTCCTTCTACTTCTGTTCTTCCTAACTTCGAATTATTTTTATCCTTTATCATTAAACATTTAAGAATAGAACTTTCATTTTCTCCTTCTTCGCATTTCTTTGGCTAATGTCTTTGTTGGCGCCCTCGTGAAAAAAAAAAGGAAAAAAGAGACAAAAAAAGTAACTCCTGCAAACGGTAACTTTAATTTGGGTACATACCGGTACAATGTTTTTTTTTTTTTTTTTTTTTTTTGGTAATCGCAATTGTTAATTTTTTTAAAGAAAATGTGCTTCAATTATATATTGTTTTTTCTATTTTCAAGTTAGACGTGAGTTCCTTAGGCCCAACTTAATCAAAAACGGTATTTACTTTTTAAACTGACGCGGATGTATTAGGGCTTGCGGAGTTCTGAAAATCGTCGCGTATCCCCTGTCATTTTTCGTCACACTCTTATCTGTTTATCTCGGTTTTTATCGACATCTAGCCTGGTGGTTAAGGTGCTTGGCTACTAAATCAGAGGACACGGGTTCTAGACTTGTCTCGTTCCAGATCTGAATCGCTCCCAGGTTTATACCTAATTTGAAATTGAATTGGGTACCGGTGAAAATCTGGGAAAGTAAAGGCAGCCGTGAGAAAGAAAATTCGCCCTAATATTCCCATCAGATCCATTATGTTTAGTATATTATGAAAAGCTTAACTTCACAATCCCCGACACCCTGCTAAGGGTATGGGACTTGTTTTACTTTACTTTTAGGCCAGTCATCTGTTCAATTCCTTAGATTTTATCGTCGTCTTTCATTAACTTTTAAGTGGTAAATGTTGCCATTCTGTTCGATCTTATTATGTGGCCAAAGAACTTAAGCATTCTTCTGTACACTCTAATATGTATGTAATCGTATAATTTATTTAAATCCACGAGTAAATCCAACACTCTCATTTCCTTAATTTTTTTGAACTGGTTTACATTTTTTTATTCTTTCTTTTTTATTTTCATTTTTGATTATTATGTAGCGGCCTAAAAGGGAAATTTCACGTAAACTTTTCTTTTCTTGCTTCTATTTTCGGTCACACGTTATTTCCCTATATATCCCTTTATAGAGCCATAATTTAACATCTCTTTTCCAAGCCGTCCTTTCTTACACATATTTTATAATCTATAACTTCGGTATTTCAAATTGCCAGAGTAGTGGGTTTTTTTTTTTTATTAAATTACAATTTATTTATGTACATATAAAAATTGAATGTGGTCAGCGGTGGAAACCATTCAATTAAGTTTAGGATTTCTCCATTCTACATTGTACGATCTTTAATCTTTATCTTAAAATACTTTAATTGTAATATATATTAATGCTGATTTTATCTAATTTGGTTGTCTAAATATTTTCTCTTATTCGGATATTTTTAATTTTTGTAATCGTTTCATTCTACGGTAGCGGGTTGTTTGCGACTTGTTGTCCCATTTATAGCTCGGAACTCAAAGTAGTATGCTGCGTAGGCAAAGATTAGCGTATGACTATGATTCTTTTTTTCCCAATGCCGATAGATCAATTGTTTTGGCACTATCCCTTTTATACATATTAGTTACCTGAGTGAGCGGTTATTTTTCCCTCGAAGAGAACCGGTGTTGAGGCACAATGTATTACACCACGGCCTCTATAACTATATTAACCTGCATCGGAGACCTTACAGAAACCTTTCTATGATTGTTTCACTCGCCGCTTCATCTTCTGAATTCGCTATAACCGCGCGTTGAAGATTTTAAAAATAATTTCCTTTCTCCAATGACACTCTCCACTTCTTCTTCCTTCCGTGGTTTATCTAATTATTCACTCTCCGTATATGTCGAAGAAGAACGCGGACGGAGTACACCTTTTTTATGAGGAAACACTTGAGTAGTGTAAATACGCACATTATTGTATTCTACTTCGTGAAAAATCTAATTTGACATTGTGTTGTAAACAAGGAAGTTTACTATTTTCGCTGGTACGTAAAATTCGTACTATTTCTAAATCAACTGTCTTATAATGAAGTATTTGATTTGTCGTGTACCTTTCATTTAAGATGTTTCAAAGGAAAATTTTTTCAGTAGGAATTATCGTGACACCATTTTTTTCCTGAAACTCTAATTATCTAGACGGGTGTAAGCGAATATTTTGAAGTTTTTTCCTCAAAAATATAGTTTCATTTTATCGAATAAAATGCTTTCTTCTAGCGCCGAGCGAAATCATGCAAACATATACAGTGATACGATATCTTCTGGAACGGTTTCTAATGAATAATACCGAAATTTTCATATTAATCGTCAACTTCGAAATGATAATCTCATTGAAATTCAAAGTTGCAATGTTTGTTATAGTAATTTGAGACAAAATACAAACATAATAAACAAATGTTTAAACGTATAAACGATATATATATATATGTATAAAACTCGACCCTTCGTGCCTAGCAAAGGTCTCCGCCCTTTTATCACACCTGGGGACCTCCCCCCCGGACCGAAAGCTTTATCACTTCTATAATTTTGTATAGAGCGAGCAAAATTGATAACGTCGTTCTTTCCGACCGCGCGTTATCCATTTCGTCGGTACTTTGTCTTCTCACATACACAATATATGTGAAGTTTTGGAACAAAAAAAGTGACGGGGGTGGGACTAAGAATGACGTTGCCATTAATATATATATATATATATATATATATTAATTACAACGTAATTCTTAGGCTGCCCCCATTAGAAAAAATGTCCCAATTTTATGTACCATTTGTTATATTTTATAGGATTTTTGTGATTGTTATTTAAAAAATGTCACAATTTTATGTAACGAAATATGTAACGAAAAAATGTCTCAATTTTATATAATGAAAGTTAAATGTTAAGATAGGATTTTTGTGATTATGTTATTTTTTTGTGTTGATGCCGGTAAGAATTACGTTGTAAATTTTGATAATTTTATACAAAGTATAGAAGAGAAAGACAGAAATGAAAGCAAGAGATATCAAGGGGCGTAGCCCCTTCTTCTTCTTCTTCTTCTTCTTCATTTACGTGCCATGAACTGCAACAAAGACCAGAGGCACGGAAAGTTAGGATTCTATAGTTGTGATAGAAGGTTAGTGGAGTTGAGATAAGCGAATAATTTTTTTATATTTACTTCATTGTTACTTAGGAGTTCTTTCAAGGTAGACGGAAGAAAAAACGTGGTGCGAGTGTGATTATATTTGTTGCAGTCTAATAGAATGTGTTGGACGGAGAGAACTGAGGAACAGGTTTCACATAGAGGTGGTAAGGATTTGTTCAAGAGGAACTGGTGAGTAATCCGTGTATGGCCAATGCGCAGTCGACACAGTGCTACTTCCTCCTTTCTGCTTGGCCGGAACGACGATTGTCACAAGTTAGTGTCCTCTTTGATGGAACGAAGCTTATTCGACGTTGGGGTGTTGAGCCACGAGTCGAACCATTCCTTTGATAGGCTACTGGTTATTTCTTGAACAGCGTCGTTGGCAGGTATTTGGTTGTTTGCTACAGGAAAGCATGACGTTGCTTCTTTCGCGGCGCGGTCTGCTGATTCGTTCTGTGGAATACCTTTGTGTCCTGGTATCCAAGCAAATATGATCTTGATGTCCACATTAGCTATCGTAGATAGTATTTCTTTAGCTATCGGGTGCTGCGACTTATCGTGGGACTTTAGCAGACATGTTAAAGAATTTAAAGAGTCAGTGCAGATGAGGCAGTTTTGTTTGGACTGTACGCAGATTTCAACTGCCAGTTTAATTGCGAATAATTCGGCAGAGAGCACGGAGTAAAGATGTGGAAGAACGTAACGGATAGTACCTATCTGTTCAGAGATTACGGCACATCCTACGAGAGAGTTTGATTTGGCACCGTCGGTAAACAGAATTAACGAGGACGGGTATTTCAGGAGAAGTCCATGGAAAGCGCTCAGAATAGTATTAGTAGGGGAATGTTTGTTCAGCTCTAAGAGTGAGAGGTCTATATTCAAAGCTGTAGTTTTCCATGGGGGGAGTATGGTGAGGGTTGACTCATAGATTTTTGTTAAATGCATGATACCTGACATTAGTGATTTCGTCGCATAGGATAGGAAGTGATATGTTTTGGGATTTTTATTGGAAAGCAACAGAAAAGCTGGAGTATTTGGGGAGGATAAAATACGTATTAATAGTCTTGCGCTAAAGTATCGTCTTCTGACATCTAGGGGCCATTCTGGACATTCGTATAATATGCTAATTATTGGAGAAGTTCTGAAAGCTCCTAGCGCCAATCTTATTGCGGTGTGATGTATGACGTTCAGTTTGCTCAGGATGGCGGGCTTCGCTGATGCGTAAATTTCTGCGCCGTAATCACACTTTGTTCGGATTAAACTTCTGTAGATGTGTACTAAGGATCTACGGTCTGCTCCATATGAAGTATGCGACAGTTTTCGCAGAACATTTAATTTGTTTAGGCATGACCTTTTGAGCCCGTTTATGTGAGATTTCCATGTAAGATTTTGGTCATATGTAAGGCCCAAGTATTTTACCTCTTCGCTTGATCGAATCGGAATGTTGTTTAAATGGAGTTGAACATTGTGATTACAGTTTCTAATTCTACAAAAGTGAACAGCGGTGGTTTTGCTGGTAGAGAACGAGACTCCATTTGAAACGGACCATCTGTATAATGCGTTGATAGTTTTTTGTAAGATTTGTTGGCCCGTAATGATATCTGAACAGGACATGAAGATCGTTAAATCGTCCGCGTATAAAGAGCATTTCACTGGAAGTTTTATTTGTTCAATGACGTCATTAATGGCTAAGTTAAATAATGTTGGACTCAGTACGGAGCCTTGAGGTAACCCATTAACTTGTTCTCGCAGATCTGAAAAATCCTGGCCAATACGTACGGTAAAAAAACGGTTAGCTAGGAAGTTCCGTATGAACACAGGCAGTCTTCCACGAAAACCAAGTTTATGTAAGGTTATTAGAACCTTGTAGCGCCATATGGCATCGAATGCTTTAGAGCAGTCAAAAAAGACTGCTAACATATGGCGTTTAGTGGCAAAACAATCGTGGATGGAGTTTTGTAGGAATAGCAGTTGATCTGTCGTAGATCGGCCTGGACGGAAACCACATTGCTGGTCCGACAAAAGTTTTTTGTTTTCAATTTCCCATGTTAATCGCGTGGAAATTATTCTTTCTAAGATTTTACACAGAACGGATGTTAGCGAGATTGGACGGTAGCTATCAAGGAGAATTGGGTTTTTGTTTGGCTTAAGGACAGGGACGATTGTTGCAATTCTCCATGATGAAGGAAATTGTCCAGACATCCATATTTGGTTGTAGATATCAAGTAACCTCTTCTTAATTACATCTGGTGCATTTTGGAGTAAAGAGACATGGAAATTGTCTGGACCCACTGCGGCTGGTTTTGCGACTCTTATCGCAGTTTCTATTTCGTGAAGAGTGATTTGTGAGTTATACGGTTCTCGGTTGTCGCTGGAATAATCCGGGTGATTAATCTCGTTGGATATCTTTATTTTACGGAATTCTGATGTGTAATTTTTATCACTCGAGAATTCGGCATAGTGCGCAGCGAAAGCACTTGCTATTAATCTTTCTTCTGCGATCAGCTTAGTACTTATGCGAATGCTAGTGGGTACATGAAAAGTCGGATTATTCTCGATCGATTTGATTTTCCGCCAAACGAGCTTTATCGGAGTTGATGAGTTTATTGTTGAAATAAAGTTCAGCCAAGAATCACGTTTGGCTTGCTTTAGAGTCCATCTAGTTCTTGCTCGCTGTCTCCTGAATTCGATGTGATTTTTTTTTTTCATCGGGAGTCATTTTTAGTTTTTTCAATGCTGCTCGGCGGTTTCTAACGGCTTCTGAACATTTTTTTGTCCACCAGGGTAGAAACTTTAGTTGTGATTTCATAGACATTGAGTTTCCATTAGGATTTGGGCTGCATGATTTTGCTAGCGAAACTAGTTGATTGGTAAATGAGTTGACTGCCGAATTAACATCAGTTTCTTGGATTTGTTGATAATCACATATGCAGGAGCGCTGATACTTGTTCCAATCAATTTTCTGGTAGTTAATTTTGTTATTTAGAACTATTGGTTTTTGATTATAGTTGTCTTTATGAATAATCACTGGGCTGTGGTCGCTTCCCGCTAAATCGGTATGAGTGTAGACTAGTAACGAGTTAAGTAGCTGGGGAGAGCATACTACTAAATCCAAGTTGGACCATGTGCGGTAAGAGAAACTGTAATGGGTTTGTGTGTTTGTGTTTAGTAGCGGCAAATATAGTAAAGTTAGTATTTTTTCTAGGATTTTACCGTTTCTATTGTACCGTGAACTATTCCACGAAGGACTGTGAGCATTAAAGTCGCCCATTAAAATAAACGGTGACGGTACATTTTTTATGATGGTGACGAGATGATCTTCGGTTATGTCCTTATTAGGCGGGAAATAGGCTGTGCAGATAGTTAATGGATATTTTAAAAAAATAGTTACTGCCAGTACTTGTAAATTTGTCGGAAGGTTTACTTTTTCGAAATGAATGTCTGATCGCACATGCGAGGCCAAAATGGCCGAGTTTATATATATATATATATATATATATATATATATATATATATATATATATTAATTGGAAACCTTTTGATCAGGCATAGCTGACCATCGGCTAAAAATTATATCATTTTCTTCTCCTCATTCACTCTTTGTGCTTACTGGATATGTGCTAAAAAATTATATTAGTTCGTTTAAAAATTTACACTCTTTCTATCATTTATCTCGAGAATGTATCGATATTCCGATGAATTAATTGTCTTATTAAAAATGTTCTTTTAACGGAGATGATTTTTACGATAGACTTACACACCGAGTTGATGGAATTCGTGGAGTCGAAAAAACTAGATAAACTCCGCGAATAAGAAATAGTCGAAGTGGTGAGGAGAAAATATCTTAAAAAACGGCACGGCGCTATTTATAATTTAATTTTCGTGACCGTCCGCGACTGAATATTAACGGAAACGAGAAAAATGCCGAATGAAAAAGGCACGAAGGCAGAAGAAGACGAGTGGGCGGCGCGTAGTGTTGATACATTATTAAGGGAAAGATCGGTTTTTCGGTTTTCATATTTCGTTTATGTAAATGTGAGAGCTCGCACGTTGCAAACTGCTGTCATAATATCAATCAAGCGCATTTGTAACACACCGTCAGGTATTAAAAGAGAGAATGCCGGCAGGCTACTTATTCGTCGAGATGAGGTCGCCGGATAATTTATAAAACATACAAATTCCATTCGGTGCCATCAATCAATTTACCACTACCGACGGAGCGCGATTGTTCTACGGCTGATTACGCAGCGCGCCCGTGCCATCGAATGCCCGTGAATCTAGCCGAAAAATACGTTCCACATTACGAATCGGTCGAGACGGAAATTTAATTTGAGTATTCGTAGTCGAGCGATTTTTATTAACGCAATATCAAATTAGTCAAATGCTCTTCACCGCTGATCTACCGCGAGTAAATACGTAAACGTTCTCTGGTCAGCGTATTTCTATCGGTCCGTTAACGTCATTATTCCGTTTGCCAAATAATTAAATGATATATTGTACCCCTCCGCCAGTGAAAAAAGGGCTCTAGATGTCTGTTCATAAGGCGCAGATTTCTCGTTCTAGAAATTTCCCCGAGCGGATGTTGTATTTTAATTTGGTTACCGCAATCGACCAACTTGCGGTACCCAGAGACATATATTTAAATAGTAACCGCTTTCGTTACCTGTAGCGGGATATCCGAAATGAAAACTGCTGGTCGTGCCACCCCGCAATTTCGATCCTGAAATGAAAACCGGCTGAGTGATTTTTTCTTCTTCTATTTTCATATTAGATCAGTGGGAGGTTTATGGCCAAAATTAATATAGAAAGCGCATACGACTAATAATTATAGATGAGCATTTGAATAATGTACGCGTTTAAATTAAGCGACAAAAAAGATATGCTCCGGTACCCGCAAAGGGCAACTACGCCGGTGACTTTGGATTAAAATTAAGGATGACATGAGAAAAGCTTACTTATGAGCGTGCAAATCCTAGCGATTTTTTAATATTCAGGCGGGTTGTTGATTTCTAAGTGAAAAAAAAAAATTTCCTATATAACCCTTGAAATATTTACGATGCAATTCGATGAGAAAACCTGTTTTTTAACTTTATTAATGACACTTTTCGAAGAATTGTCGCCAAAGTCATTAAAAAATAAATTTTTCCAAAATTTTGAGCAGTCCATTTATTTTTCTCGTCGCTTTGTCGAGAAAGTTTTGAAACTTTTCTTCTATAACGATTTTAAAATAAAGCCAAACATAATATAATCGGGTGGATTTTTAAGTTTATTATTTTTCAATAAATTTTAGTGATGTTCGAATTCTTAATTTTAATTTATTCCCAACTACAAGATGTCCATTTACGATAGATAAGGAGCAAAATTTTTTTTTTTTAAATTTAGGTACTCTATTATGACACCAATCAAATTATAATTTCTCGGCGTTACATAAACAATGGGTAAAGTGCGGTGGTAACTGAGCGAACAAAGTGGGAAAAGTTTTGCGGTTTTAAATAAAAAAGTTTTAGCAGCCGTATTTTAAATACGTCTTCTTTATAATAATTCGGCAAAATATAACTTCAGAGTTAAAAAGCTTTTAAAATACCGACATGTTTTGGATTCACTCCATAATTATGGTTACATGAATAAAGTTAAAAATGTATAATATACAAATAAACAAAAAAATCGATTACAACAAACGTTCAACGACTTATCTATAGGTTATGTTAATTATAAATTTTAAATAGTGAATTATTGTTCAAGATTATATTATTATTCAGGATTATATTATTGTTCAAGATTAGGTGATTGTTCAAGATTAGGTTCTTGTTCAAGATGAGATTATTTTTCTAGATTAGATTATATTAATATGTTTCTGCATAGTACAATAAATGCTTATCAATTTATACATTTGAAATCTCTAAATCAGTGTCAATATTGAAATTCATGTTTATTTATAATTATGTGTTCTGCCGCAAGTGACTTTTATATTATGTTGCGGCGATATGTCCGCGCGTTTGTTCCACACAGAAAATGACAATTTCAAAATTAATTTAAAAACAAAAATTTATAAATATATGTTTTTTTTGTCCAACACGAACTCTCTCCATTCTTGAACTTATGGTCGATTTTTCCATTCGCATCTATAAAATCTTTTTTTGTTTCGGCATCCCTTTAAACTGGTCAGTCTAATTAAGTATTCCTTATTAAACATTTAAAGCTTCCATAGCGATTACTCATAATAGATAATTTTCGGAAACAACTGTGTTTTAAAAGAAATATCTTTTAAAACACAGTTGTTTCCGAAAATTATCTATTATGCGTATTCCTTTCAAAACTGCAACCGTAAATAGCCCGTTTAACTGAGGGATGCCTACGTATTATTTAAATAAATAAAGTCGCTAACACAGAACACCTAAATCAAATTATTTTCAGTTCTGTTTTTTGATAAGGTTTTTTACACATTATTCGCTAAATATTTATAATTAAAAAAGGCTGGTTTTTAATTTTTTTACTTATATTTTTATAATAGTAACTAATTTCACAAAATCCGAGTACTCGAAGAGATTTAAATTTTTGAACTACAAAATCGGGTAACAAGCGACTACTTCAAATTGACTTATTTTGTCATAATACTTGTATTTTCTGTACAATGAATTCGGGACAAGATTTTAAAAAAATCGAAAGAATTTCATTAGGATCGAGATAAATCGTTGAGCTGGATGAAAAGTCGCTTTGTTTGAAACGATAGGTTCATTTCTTGGACTGGCAAGAACTAGAAATATTTTCTATACGAGTCCCCGCAGTAAATGTTTTAAGCAGTTTTATGTTTGTTTAAAGCGACGAATGAAGACCGACTACTATTATCGAATGCTCAGCAACTGAAATAGTCAAATTGCAAACTAGATCTTGACACATTAATTTGAAAATTTACGCTTGCATCACTTTGTCAATCAGATCTAAATAAAAAATCTCAGCTCCACTCGTTATTGTTGTGATGTAGCGACGAGGTGTTGCTCGCTGTTTGCAAAGTTGTCTTCTTTTTCATATATATATATATATATATAAATTTACAAATATAAATCTAGGCGGGCTATTACAGCACCTAGACTCGCTGGAAGTTGCGGAAGGTGGTATAGTCTGTTGGATGCTGCAAAATTCAACATTGCCCGAACACAATCCGAGTGGTTCGACAACAGACGGTCGGGCGAGGTATATCTAGAAGTACAGGAAGTATGCCGGCACCATTTCAGCAGATGCTCTAGGGCCGGCGAGGCCATGAACCCGCAAAGTGTCTTCTTTGATATTTGGCTAAAATGGGATATTGAATCGATGATGGTTTATGAAGACAGCGGCAATTACAGAATAATTTAACGCATTAGGATAATTATATTTCGTAATTTTTCTTCATTAGAGACGGATAACGTATATATATATATATATATATTAATTACAACGTAATTTTTAGGCCGGCCCCCGTTAGAAAAAATGTCCCAATTTTATGTAAAGTTTGTAATATTTTAATTTTTATCGGCTTCCAAAAAAAGTAGGTTATACGTTCGTCGCGTATTTTTTTTTTTATGTTCACTCATAATTCATATTTATATAGACCGATTTCACTGATTCTTTATCCGTTAGAAAGAGTACTACTCAACTTAGGTACCATGTGAGTAATTATGAAAATTGGTGAACATAAATTAAGTATTCGTTAAAAAACATGAAAAAATGTGGTCCCTTCGGATAACTGTTTTTTCTTATTATTTTTTATTAGTGTAACAGAGGCGGTTGACTTAAAATGCTATCAATTTACAAAATTACCATGGAAATGTAGCTTGACTTACAAAAACTAGGAAATTACACGTTCATTCCGGTTTTTTTTTGTTTTTTTTTTTACGTTCGCGCATAACTTATATTCATATGGACCGACTTAGAATTACGTTTTTATAAGAAGTATAGAAGAGAAGGGGGCAAAAATGTAAACAAGAGGAGTCAAGGGGCATGGCTCCTTGCGAAGCCAAAATGACCGAGTTGTATATATATAGGTGTATATATATATATATATATATATATATATATATATATATATGTACATACATATATAAGAAATCATAGATAACATGAAAGAATTTCAACTTTTTTAAAATATATTTTTTATTTCATGACTTCTTAAAAACATATTGACCCATCTATAATAATTTTAACGGAATATAATTTATTAGGATATATTAAATTATTTAGTCAAATTTGTTTTTGTCAAGATCAGTTTTGCTGCTGCCTTCGTTTTCCATAGTACCACACTTCTACGGTAAGCGGCTGAGTCAATATCTCATTTTAGCAAAATATCAAGCACGAGGAAAACAGCAAACAATGGCTGTTACGAATAGCATCCATCTTTTTTGACACCGTTTCACAGTTCTGAATAGAATGAAAAAAAAAGATCAGGGTATATTTGTAATTGAAAAAAAAAAAATCTTAAAGAGACGAAATGAATAATATTCGAATACAAAATGAAAAAAATAGTTTTATTCTTTTCATTATGTTGAATCCCGAAAGGGCAAAATTGAAAATTTCACTACTTACAGAAGCGAGTAAAAAGAGTTGTGGGAAAATTTCTGACAATCAAAAAAAAAACGTATTTGAATACAGCGGCCAAAGCTTTTCCGTTTAAGAGGGAGCAATAATAGCTCAAAATGTCCAAAAAATTATTTTTTTAAAATATATCATTTAATAGCAGTTTCTTCTAAATAAGATTTTGTCGGCGAAACTCAACTGTAACGGTGGTTATAAAATAAAACCTCCAAAACGGAATCTTTCAGATTATTTTGTAAATATTAGCATTTTTAGTGAGAGCCGTGAAATCTATAGGAAAATTTCCTTATGTGTTCACAATTAGTGGGTTAAAACAAAAAAAAGGAAACGCCGAGAGAAGTTTTGCAGGCTCATGTATCAATTAAAAAACGGATCATCACAATCAAAAAAAGCAACGACATACGAATGTCTAAAAAAAGATTATTTCAAAAATGACGAAAATTCACGTCACTGAAATATAATAACTCACATAATATTTAGCGACTAACGGAGGAATAATATAAACGCTTTTATGGCTGCTTATGCTTTGAAAATATGTTTTATTGTTGACCAGCCACCATTAAATTTTTCTAACCCTTTACCAAATCTGCTGTTTTGCGTGTGTTGTTTTGGGATTATGTTCTATTGTGACTGCCAACCATTAAATTTTTCTAAGCCCTACCAAATCTGCTGTTTCTGTGCGTGTAAGCTTTGAGGATGTGTTTTATTATATCTGTAACTAGCTGATGTTAATATAACTCGCTAACCCAATATTACCATTTCTGCCATGTTTGTTCCAACAAATATTCCATTGGAAATGTTTTGATGTGTTGGTTAATTGAAACTAGGCTAATCTTTGCTAGCAATGCTTGTTTTCACATGTTCACATGCCGTTGGTACTTGTGGTATGTTCAGAACCGTACTAAATACTTGGCTCATACACAATTCTGACCTAATAATACTCCTGCTACAGTTGTTATGCCGACGGAAGAAAATAAAATACTGAGATTCCAACAATACAAACAATAGAAATTTATACCATTTGTGATATTTGCTGATTTTGAGTGCCTCCGGCAATAACTGCTAAACAATGATTCATGTGATAATGATGTCAATGATGAAAATGTGTTTAATAGAATTTCTAGGAATGTGATTATGTTTATCAAATAATAGAACTCGTGTGAGAGAAAGAATGTGTGCTCCGTTAAACAGGTGAATGCTACTTGCTAATTAAATTGTTCATTGTGCTCATTGCATGGTATAATTGAGCGGTCAAAATTAGTTCTTATATATTGTTGTTATACATTAAACGCTCACACCAGAATACATGAGTAGCTCGTTAACATCTGAATACCTACAATCAGTTTGATTTCTTAATTTTAATCTACACTAAACAAGTGTATACTATCGGGGCTGCATCAAATCTGTTACGGGTGGTAATTTTGGGTGTAGATATTGCTCCATTGCATTAGAAAGTGTACACATGCACGTACATAAACGCGCAGTGCTACATATTAATATTAGCACAATATTAAGAATTACCGACTAAAACTAAATCGCACAATAATGAGAAAATACAGCGTTACATTCGGAAATAAGCGGAGAACGATTTCGAGTGGCTAAAATATACTATGCTATGAAACAGGTAGCGCCGTAGTCTAGTGGTTAATGTGCTTGGCTACTAAATCAGTGGATACGGGTTCGAAACTTGTCTCGTTCTAGATCCGAATCGCTCCCAGGTATATGTACTTAATCTGAAATAATCAGAGAGAAATCTGGGAAAGTAAAAGCGGCCGAGAGAAAGGAACTGACTTTCCTACTCTCATTAATGTCGTTGCGCTTAGTACATTATTAAAAGCGTAATTTCACAATCCGCGACGCCCTGCTAAGGATGTGGGACTTAGTCTACTTTATGTTATGAAACAATTTAGAACGTATTTCAGGGATTAAAATGACGGTTTTGGGGAAAAAATAGACATTTTTTAAATTTTCGACATAAAATTGGACTCCGCAAAAAAAAAATAATAAAATTCCTCGCGCTATATTTAAAATTACTTCCAGCTACCATAGTCGGAAATTATCAAAATATCTGGTTTTTTTTTGCTTTTTTTTTTTAATTGGGCTCGTCAAACGAGGAAAACAATTAAGGGAAAACGAAATTTATATGGTGAGGCGATCAGCTATCGCTAATAAGAAGGAAACAATGGAGGTTGATAATAAGTGTAGAAGGAAAAGACAGGATATAACGAACACAAAAAGGAGCAGGAAGCCCCAGCCCAAGCAAGTGGGAATATAGAGCCGAGCGCTCCACCGAAAGAGCAGAGCACTCAAAGAACACGTGAACGGCGTCACAAAATTTTTGATCCGGCATAGTCAGTTTAATACTACGAAGCTTTAAATTTTTCACCGTACCGGATATTGTAAAATTTATAATGGTCGGCGGAAACAGATGGTCTGAGAAACGCGGCTATTTCATTTGGAACAGCTTTAATCGATCGGTCTCACAAGAGTTTTCTTCGGGAAAATCCGATTAAACGGACAATTCGGAACGGAAGCAACTAGCATTCGTTTTTATTTTTAGGCTGTTCTAAAAAGCGAGTAAAACGTGTTAACACACTTATTCATAGCAAATTAAAAAAACAAAAGTAGACGCATCTTTGTTTCGTGATTCAAATGTACATTTGTTGTTTATCACGTCAATTAAAAAACATGGGTCGTGTTTTTATAGAGATGATTAATAAGGTCGTTGTCGGCCGAAATGTTTAAAAGTAACGCATTTTACACAAAAAAAAAAACAAAACACAACAGATGATCGAAGAAAAACAACGTACAAATCTGCCAAATTCTCCTCTTTATTAATTTTACGCAAACACGACTTTTACCAATGACGAAAATATATATATATATAAAACGATACACCACACGCTTTATGTCTTCGAACACCTAAAGGAGACACGTTTCTTCCGCAAGCCAAACATACAATAATCCACGCCCCAATCCGATACTACACGTTTCTAAAACTAAAACTACCTGATGCCGACCGGCTACCCTTAAAAATAAAACCGACGCTATCCTGACAATATGGCGACTTTTAACTCTAGCCGCTAGCATGCAATTAATAAAATAAAAATATATAAATATTACGTGCGGACGAAAAATAAAATGCTTTTTACAAAAAATAAATATCGATACTTGAAGGTTTATTATACAAATTTAAAAATGCACTAAAAAGTAAAAAATAATTACTCCCGATAAAAAAATATATATCAGAGTGATACAACACCTTAAGGGTGATATCGTAATTCTTATACAACATTAATTTTTTGGAGTTGGCATCAAATTCATGTTAAAAGAATAATTAAAAACTGCATTAAATGTTGATTAAATTGTTCCTAACATGAATTTAATTCCAACTCTAATAAGTATTAATGTTGTATAAGAATTACGATATCACCACTTAAGTGTTATATCACTCTGATATATATATTTTATCGGGAGTAATTATTTTTTACTTTTTAGTGCATCTTTAAATTTGTATAATAAACCTTCAAGTATCGGTATTTATTTTTTGTAAAATAGCATTTTATTTCGTTACTTTTTAGTGCATCATTTTTATTCAATTTTTTTTTTTTTTTTTTTTTTCCACTGTACCAGTCGAGGGACCACAAACAGCGCCAGTATTAATTTTAATATATGTATTATAAATTAAAACATTTATTTCCACGGTAAAAACACCAAAAGCTACATTTCCATGGTAATTTGGCAAATTTATAGTATTTTAAGTCAAAAATCTAATCCGACGGTAAAAACAATCATGAATGAAAACCATCCAAAAAGCTTCAATCTTCCGCATTACTATTAAGGATAACTCAAAAACTATCGGTCAGACCTTGATCAAATTTAAATGGGACCATATGACAAACACCACCTTTCAAATAAAAGAAGAATCATCAAAATCGGTTCATCTAGAAGAAAGTTCTGTAGTAACACACATTAAAAAAAAAAAAAAAAAAAATACAGTCGAATTGAATACCTCCTTCTTTTTTGAAGTCGGTTAAAAAATAGAAATAATTGTTAAACGTAAACGGACTTTGTCGTTACACAAAATTATAAAAATAAAATACGGAGGGAAATAAGAAAAGGTATTAAAACAATAAAAGAACAGCTATAAGGAAGTGAAAGCGAAAAGAAACAGCCAAGTCGGAACAAGAAGGGAAAAAAGAATGACGACAAGAAAGATCTTACGAATATTTTTGTTCATTTTACGTAACGAAAGTTGTAAAAACATTACCGCGGTATGTATGTACATATGTAGGAGGAGAAAATCTCGTATCGTGCACGCATTATCGCTATATTTTTAATTGTCTGCCGAACTCGTTAATAATTTGCACGAGTTCAAAATACAAAAAACTCCGAGCAAAGCTCATGTAATATTACAGGCTTCTTTTAAAAAAAATAATTAAATTTTAACCTCCGATAACTAGTGTTTGCGCGTTCATTTTTTAAACAACCTTTTTTTTTTTTTTAATTATTCTTTCTTCGATTACCAATTCTTCGTCAGCAAAAACGGCGCAAATTGTTTAGGCTTCACTCGCCTTACTCTGTCATTCGAAAGAACCTTTACGATTTTCATCGAAATCTTCTGGCAGATATTTTTCCTTTTTAAACAGTTACAATTGAGTTCGTCTTAAACACAAAAAAAGGAATTCGCGCGCTCGAAAAATCAGGTTGAATTAGAAATGAGATTCGAAAATCGTCGGGAAATTTAAAATTCCAACGGCGACATAGTTGTTGACAGTGAAAAACGGTACTCGGTGCTTTGTAAAATTTTTAATTTTCAAATGAAACACGTTTCGAGAGGACAGCGCACGAGGTTTAACATCGGCGAGTGTTTGTTATCGTAAAAGACCAGGTGGATATTTTTTTAAGTTTCCAAAATTAGGCTGGAAAATATTTGAACGAATGTACGTTTCCTTTTTTTTTTTTTTTTTTTTTTCATTTCGATAATTCACAGCTTTTTTTACGACAGCAAATAGTCGCGTTTCAGTTAAACGTAGTCAAATCAGTACACGTAGAGCCGTCGCGCTAGTCTAGTAGTGGCGTGAATTCCTGATTATTAAGATAGTAGGCATGAGTTCGATTCCCAACGGCGACGGCCAAAAAAGTATAGACCGATAAAAGGTTAATTTAAAAAAAAAAAACAAAACAAAAAATCAGTAGTACGAACGTAGAAAAATATGCTTCATGCGTCTTATTTTCCCGGTTGTCCTTTAATATTTCTTCTTTTCAAATTAGTCAAAAACGATTACAATTACATCTGCATTTAGATGGTACGTCGTGATTCTTGCACGACATTTACTGGTCGCGGCGCAATGGTTTTTATATGCCGCGTGTATAGAATTCACACTGTGACACAGACGTGCACATCCGAACATAAAAATTAAATCTTCCGCGCGATGACTCTATTCTATAAGGAAGGAAATCGGATGTGTTGGCGCCTGTGAAGTTTTCTTGCCAGCGACCCACTTCTTGTCTTCTGTTTGTTGCCAGCATGACACCATAAACTCCTCAGACGCGATCTTCATCAGTGATAGAAGCGGGATTGACAATAATAAAACTGCGCGAGATTCCTAAAGTTTACAAGGAAGAAACAGTTATAAAGCAGCTTCACCGATCGAGAGAGAGAGAGAGAGAGAGAGAAAGAGAGAGAGAGCACCGTGTCTCGTTCTTACTCTGTCCGGTTTATTGATAAGTCCGCGCTAACTCGGCCGTTCTTATCAATTCGACACGCTGCAACGGAAAATATTTTCTCCTTCCGGTTTATGAACAGAATCACTTTTTCCCCCCGCCTCGGTTTTCTATTTGTTTCACTTCGAAAAAGTTTTATTATTCGAGTTTTTTACTCGCGGTCAAACTTTCGCTCGCTTAATTAAATTCATTATACGCGTTGTCGGATGTGTGCACATTTACACGCTTGTTATATGTGTGCGTGCATTGTGAAAAGTTTCCTATAAAAGTACGCACTTCCGAAGATTAAATATTTTTCGGAATTACATAAAAGCGCTTCCGCAGCCATATCAATCGCCGCGCGAACTCCAACTAAAAATTACGCTGCTATTACGCCGAATAAAAATCGTACATATACCGGACATCTACCGGACATATACTGGACACGCGGATTTTGTTTTTTTTTTTTTTTAATGCGACTTTAACACAACAATGAGGTTATCAAGCCGCGCTTATGTTGTTAATTACAAAGTATAATATAAATTACAATTTTTTTAGGAATACGAAGAGAAATCATATTTATATATGGACACTATTATTACGTAGTAAATGGGATAGGTTTGAGGACAGATTAAATTTTTGGCGGGATTCGGATAAGTTATTGCAACTTGTTCGGATATGTCGAAGAGTAAGCTGAGGAGTGTTACAAAAGGGACCGGATGGAGGTGGTGTGTTATTGAAAAGGTATGAATGGGTTATTACATTGGTATGAGTCTTAATCTAGATAAAATTATTTCTTTTTTTTTTTTGTCTAACTGACCCTAGTTATAAACTGGTTCCGGCAGACATTTTCACACTGTGCATTCCGTATTACGAAGCCGTTCCCACGGCGGCTGCTTTAGTATAAAAACCAAATGGAAAATTGAAAAATTACAAATATTTTCGGTAAATCTTTTAATAGAGTACTTTTTTCAAATTTTCAAAAATTTGACGTACACCACTTGACCCTTCCGATCTTCTGGCTGAAATTTCCAATCGCGAACTGATGGTTTGACTGTATGTAGGTGTGATGGATTTTGTTGTTTCGCCCATTTTTTCTGCCATAATTTCCGAAAAAGTTTTTTTACTCGCTTCCGTGGCATCATCGGGTGGAATCCGAATTCGATGTCTCTTTGGCGGCATGATCGGCCATTAGGTGGTTTCCTGGTATCTTTGCCTAATTAGGAACCCACAGGAAGTTTACCCTCGGTGGTGAATTATGAAGGATTATATCTATGGAGTCAGCTATCAGGTAGTTTGATTTTTCTTTTGGATGTTCTGTAAGGCTGTCTGTGAGTCCATGGCTATATTGTTATTATATGTTGGTTTGATTTAACCGCGTGTTACAAAGCTAGCAGGATGCCACACAATTCTGCGTACAGAGCGGAGAATAGCGGCGGAAGCGAAAATCTGAGAGTAACGTTTTGACCAACTACGACTGCGCAGCCAGCAAATTCTGCTGCCCTTATGCCATCTGAGTAACATAATCTATTTCTTTGCAGAGAAAGTAGTTTATGTACTATGAAGAAGTGAGAGTGCTTGTTTGGCAGCAACGAATAGTCAAATGAGGCGAGTTTCGCGGTGGACAGATTTTTGCAGGTTTACCATCTACGTTGAGGAAGTCTTGAATCGCTGATAATTCGGTGGGAAGAGATTCTGATGCGTAGAGTAAGATCCTTTTTACTCGAGTTTCTAAGAGTCTGGTTTCCGAAGGGCTCTGGATTGATCGTATAACATTGTTTGCTGCTGTAAGAGACGGATTTGCAACGGTGCGTAGCAGCAGATTCACTGTAAGATAATCGCGTTGAAGCGATGATGGAGACCACTCTGAAGCTTCGCAATAGAGGCTAGGTATTGGGGATGTTTGAGCGCGTCTGTAACTAAGCGAGGAGAGGTGTTATGGATGGCATCCAGTTTGGAAAGGTCTTTCTTGGCTGCTATGGAAAACAGGGGGCTTCATAGTCGCATTTCGAGCGGATCTGCGAGCGGTAGATCATCATTAATGAAGAACTGTGGGCTCTGTACGATGTGTGCAATAGTTTTTTTTAGCAGATTTAGGTTTGTTGTACATGATTTAGTTTGTTGAGCTATATGCTTTCTCCGAGTTAGTTTATTGTCGAAATGAAGTCCTAAATAACGGACATGAGGGTTGAATGGGTGAAGTGTTTAGTAAGAGACGTATGTTATTGTTGCAAGATCTTGTTCGGCAGAAATTCACTGTTTTTGTTTTTTCCGGAGAAAACTGTATTTAGTTCTATTAATATTACATTCAATTCATGTTTTGTAATTTTAAATATTGATATTTTAAAAATAGGTGTATATTTTGTTCCTTTTTTTTTTTTTTTTTTTATTACTGTTCATTATGTACAATTGTGAAAGTATTATGGCATATGAAAATAAAAGTTGCTACAGAAATTATTCAAGTATCTCTATTTTTTTTTATTTTTCCAAATAAGTTCTATGTTCTTGACCTGAAAGGAGATGAGGATACGGAGACGTATTGGGCTAAAGTATTCTGTTTCAAAAACAATGCAGAGTAAAAAAATGTTCCCAAATTTGAAATTCGCAATAAGCTTATTGCTCGTTGTACCTTTTTCAAATGCATCTGTTGCATGAAAATTCAGCGTTCCGAATAATTTAAAAAGAAAGAATCATAATCGCCTGGACGCTAATACTGTAGTAGTGCTTCTTATCAGGGAGGGTATCAAGGAACAAGGAGGAAGTTTAAATGTTAATCCCTCAAATGAAATGCTGACAAAAACGATTTAGCACAATTAAGCATAGCATTGATAATATGGAGGAAAATTTATGTTTGTATTAAAATAAAATTTATGAATATGATATAAGTAACTGAGTGTATGTGTAATTACATAATTATTATGTTTCCATTTTTTAAAACGTAAATATCATTAATTTATATCAAAAGTACTTTTATTATTTTGATGATAATTTGCTGGGAAAACGTGGTGGATCGAGAATTTTTTATCCCTAAAATTGGGGATTTCCACTGAGGCTTTCGGGTAATTTAGAACATAGATATTGGAAACCCTGGTTATAAGTCACATATTTTTCCGAAACAGTTGCTATGTTTTCCAAGATATACGCAGTAGATGGAAAATTAGTTAATAATTGAAGTATATAGAGAAAAAACCAGCTAAGTAGGTTGTTTTCCTCAATCATAACCATCATCCGATATTCACATTAGCGAAGAGACAGTAGTAGGGACTTGAAAGTTAAATCAGGAAGCGATTAGAAACAGAAGAAATAAAGATAGCCAATGTAGGAACAACAGAAAGCGTTTCATTATTTGTTAATCCTTTGTGCTGGGTAAATGTCCTGAGTTGACGCGCCCAAAGAAAAAGGAAAAAAAAAACAGAGACAGTAGTAATGAAACCAAAAAAGCAAATCAATCAAGAGTTACGCGTTTTTGAAGTTTTGGTTTATGAGCAAAAATCAGCCTTTTTATTTCCTCCTTTTTGAGACACGCCAACTAACGAACTTTACTCAGAAACAATTAGAAAAGGAAGGAAGGCGAGCCAGCATTATCACTATACTTTCCGTGTGCAATATTTACGATATATACATATATACATACATACATATATACACACATATATATATATATATATATATATATGTTTAAATAATTAAAATTATCTTCCTCCATTTTTGTGTTTTGATTACTATAAATTGAAAATTACATTTTTAAACACAAAGTATATTCAGTTTTTATAATTTTATTATAATTTTAATTGTGAATATATTTGTGTTTAAACGTGTAATTTTCAGTTTATTAATATATATATATATATATATATATATATATATATATATATATATATATATATATATATATATATATATATATATATATATCTGTTTATTATGTTTTATTATATTTCGTCGCCCAATCTATATCCATGATTGGGTTTTTCGTTTTGTGTTGGTGGTGTATGTTGTTTCTCATTAATGAAACGGTGCGTTTTAGAGATAAAGAAAAAACCGAAATTAACTCGGACGAAAGGACAAAAGAGAAAATCGAAGGCGTATTTCTGATAGGGACAAAAAACTGAGTATGCTTGAAATGGAAAATGATTGTAACTGTTCACGTTTGAATGGTTTCGACTGCCTCATGATGAACAAAATGCTTATTTGCGTGATCTGATGTATACACGCACAAAGAAAACTTTGTCGACCAAAAGGATGTGTGCTATTTTACGGGAAGCTACTTTCGCGTATACATGTAAGCAATGACAGCCAATTCCTACCGATCTAAGAGTTTAATTATATATAAATGAATACAGAATAAATACATAAATTCTCCTTAATAACAAACAAAAATAAGTATATATTTATATTTTAATGAATTCAAATTAAAATACCTCAATTTAAAGAAACATTTTACTATCATCAGTTAACAACTTCAATTAAAACCAGAAATGCACGTTTTAATTAGCTTTATAATTGAGTGTACTCTAATGTTTTTAGCGTATGATACGCTATAGGGTGTATCTTTAAATTGGGGTGTATATATATATATATTTATTAAAATATAAATTTATACTTATTTTTGTTTGTTTTTTTTTTTTTTTTTTTAAATTTAAGGAGGGGTACTAAACTACATACTGCATGGTAACTACCTAGGTTATCGTAGTGAGTGGACCCACGTTTTAAACCAGACCTCTCAGCTCGTTAGACTGAACGTTCAAAGCGGTAGAGGTATTTGAGAGGATGTCTGCAAGTGATGTAATCTGGCCGCGCCGCATCCCATTGAGACGTGTGCATTTTAGCAAGATGTGCGAAACTGATGGGTATTCATCGATAAAACAAAGTGGACAGGTACTTTTGGAGCTTGTTTGAGGATGTAGTCGTGGTAAAAAGACGTATGTCCAGGCGATTGACTGCCGAAAACACTCTGCGTTCCGTTCCAACAGGAGGCCACCATGGCTCCGTCGTAGGTTTCAATTCTCTGAGAAAGGTCGATTGATGGTATCTAGTCATGATTCCACTGTGCGAAGACTGCATCCGACAGGAAACTTCTCAAGGATAAGCAAATAGCGGCATTGGATGGATGACCGAGTGACCAGGTCTACTCGCTCATTCCCCGGAATTCCGGCATGACTGGGGACCCGTAAAAAAAAAAAACAAACAAAAAAAAACCGTCATAGAAAATTGTTCAGATTATTGCTTATTTATTATCAATAGAATGTAGTAGTACATTTAGGTTGATCAGAAAGTTAGTAGGCTGTGTATCCAATTTATTCAGTTTTTTCCTTCTACAAATGGAACCAAGAACAGTATGCGGATTTAAATTTAGCAACTTGTTTTCAAAATTACCATCACCGCCTTTTTCCGCCATGTACGGTGACTGCATTTTAAAAACCTCACCACTAACCATCTCGCTTCAGTATGCTAATGTGGAAGACACAACCATGCTTTTAAAAAATCTCGGATATGCTCTGATTTTCTAAAATTTGCTATTTTTACAGTTTCCGCGCGGATCAATTTGTTATCGGAAGAAGTTGTCTAAATGCAAGATGTCGTTTTTTTTTTAAGATACTGAAATAACAGTAAGAACTATTTTCATATGTAAACTAGAGGAACAGATACTGATTTCGCACCGACATTGTACAACTCACAACTAGTGTCCAACTGGTTTTCTCTTCTTTACGTATTTGTGACGTTAAATGTATTTTCACATCATTATGCGAATATCTTACGATAAAGAGTAAACGACAAAATTGGCAATACGCTTTCATCAAGTCAAATAGCAAAAAGCTTTTACGATTTTTAATTCTTTCTACGAGCATCATTTTATCGAAAAATTTTTCGCGGTATTCTATTATTTGCAAGAGCTATAGTATTATCTCGAACATCGCTAGGTGAAGAATACAAGAAAATCTAAAACAAGGGATGATGTGCTCGAGTTATTACTATAGTCCGTTCAATGAAAATTTTCCGATGGAAAAAGTCGATATAAATCGATATTTATGATCCACTTACGGGGCCACCGTTAGTGGATAAAAAATATCGATTTATATCGACTTTTTCCATCGGAACATTTTCGTTGACCGGACTAGAGTTCCAACAGTATTCCGATGATGTTTATTAGTTGATACATTAGACACACAACGGCTTTGATTTAATTAAATTGGAAAAACTGTTATTATTTTTTACGATCAGCACACCATGTACACACATATGTGTACATGTGTCTAAGAAGCAAGAAAGGTTTCATTCGATTATCTTAGAGCACACTTCCGGGCAAAACTTATGGGGGGGGGGTAATATTGTTGCATGAAAATTCGTATTTTATCTGTTGGAAATATTTTGCACCGTGTTTAATGGATTCTTCTTTATTTGTCAATTTGTTCAAGTATTACCGTGTTTCATGCGGCTAAGCAACGCGAACGATTTATATCCGGTCGAATTGCATTTGGAACGAGCAAGCTGGTCACAAAAATGATAAACTACTGTTTTCTTGATCTTCAAAACTAGGAAAGCACATTACGTACGTATTCCTTTGAATTAAGTTATCCAAATCTAGTTGACATATAAAACAATAATTCTTAATGCGTATATATCTCACCATTCACCGTTATTTATTCGCTATAAGTTATTTTTAAATCGGTTTATTTCCCAGAAAATTCTGCGTGTAAAATTTGATGCAGATATTTCCAAAATGTTTCAAACTCGTACGAAGTTCCGATGTTAAGGAATTCATTTTTAGTGATTTCTCGTTTCTATGTTAAGAAATTTGGGGCTTATTCGCCGTGGAAAATTTTTATACTTTTCCGTTTATCTTTTTTTATCGTTTTTTTTCCCGCAAATGAATCGAATTTTGCATTTATGAAAAATAAGCTAGTCCAGGTTGGCAAATTTAAAGTGAGAATTCTTTCATTAGTTCTTTGGACTTACTGCGTCTAAAGGGGCCAATTTTAATACATTTTACGCGTACGTTGAGGTGGTAAGACGACGATTTTCACAATCTTTTCGGTAACGGCGGGATTACGAGCAGGTTAAGTTTCTGTTTTTCACATCTAACTGTGTGTGTGTGTCGGGGGATATTAAGCAAAATGTTCGAGGAAAACTATCAAATTTTTACGTTTATTTTTCATTCGCAGAAATGTAATAATTTAAAAGTTTTTCCGACAGAATTGACAAATTCATCTCGTACTTAAATGACACTTTTGGTTTTCAACTCAGCTATACTGAATGTATTTGGGGGGAAATTTTTTCCGTGGCGCCGCCATCGTCACATACCGTGTCGTTTTCAAATACGCATTCAGACAATTTGTACTGAAATTAGAAATGATTTAAATTCCTGATTTATCGTCTCTACTTTCGAAAATAGTTTATTCAAATCTATATATCTTTTTCATTAAAACCGTAATAATTTATTCTTCCGTTTCTCTCATTTTAACGATGAAATAAAATATACTATTTAGTATTGAAGAATTCATAGAAATCGTTCGAGTTCGATAAAATACCAAAATAAGAACGCCTCTCCAAAAAAAAAAAAAAAAAAAAAAAAAAAAAGATTTTTCGAAAATAATAGTACTCATTTCGAAAACCAAAGTGAGTTGTAACCGCGCGTGTTAAATAAATATAAAATCTATTTTGCTTTCGGAAGATTTTATTTTAAGCCTTCGATAGTGTGACCGACATTTTCCTCGGCATTCTTTTTGCCGTTTAGTCTGTCGCATATGCTTAACATAAAAATATATACGATAGTTACGCGAAGTATAAACACGCATAACGAATTCGCGACAACGCATCAGTAGTACTAACGAAATAACGTCACCCGTTTATACACTGCTCTAGGGCTAGTTCTACCCCGTTCCAGGTAATAGGGTTTCAACAATCGAAAATCAATTCATCCAGCAGACAGAGAGAATCTTGGTAGAATGAAGTTGCGTACAAAGTGTCTAGCGGTTTAAACACTAGACTTGGCAAGATTCGAAAGCAGATAATTCGATTATATAGCCCGATCTATATAGATACTGAACGAAGTAAGTAATAAGTTTTAGGGGTAACGCTGACCTATCGAACCATTATTACGCGGTCGACCGACTTTACATGCTACCGAAAAGATTACCAGGTCACCGTTAAAGGCTTTTTATTGTAAAAGAGTCGGGTGATGATAATGACGGATTTGCAAGATAAGGCACTATCGTTAAGAAAAAAGGCAAAAAAGAAGATAAAAACGAAACTACTTACAGTCTACGCTAACTTTGATGCGTTTGCTAACTGCAGGTGGTACGTTGTTTGTCGCTATGCATAAGTAGGCGCCCATGTTCATTCGGCTAATCCTGATCAGCGACACCTGATTTCCTTCCCATTCGGTCACTGTAAAATTTCCAATAAAACAAAACTTCAAAATGACCGCAATAGTATATACGCACTACCAATGTATCCAACTACTCCGGGAAAATTATTGAATTATTTTCTTTTCCACGCAGTGACTATTATTATCATTTTTAAAACTAAGATAAATTCAGAAAAAGAAGATTTTGCGAATTTTTTTTTCTTTAATTTGTTCGCGCGTAACTTTGAATGATCATCGTAATGTATCGATGAGTCACAATGTCAATATCATTATCATATAATATGAAAAAAAAAACTCTATTCAGAAGAATCAGTTATTATTCTTTTCAACATACCTAAAATATTATTAATGATATTTAGGAAACGATTTTTTAATAGGTGTTTGTTTTATAAGCGGAAGCTTTTATTAATTTCGAATAGGGAGCAGCATTTTTACTTCTTTTATCTCTATCAAATTCACTCTAAAAATTGGAAATTTTTTAAGAACATGCCGACTTCAACGCTAAAAATTTAATAAAAATGCGCTGAAAATAATAATAAAAAAAAAAAATACTCCTTAAAATCATCTCCTATATTCTGATTAATTTTGAACAACGTGCAATAGTTTATTTCGGTCCACCAAATTTCAAGTGTCACATTAAGATCAGTGATAATCGTTTCCTACAAGCCAACATATCATTCATTTTTTTCATTTCACCTCTATTTTCGGCTATTCTTTCGCCGCTACTTTTAATTCGCACTCTGTTAATTTTTCTTCTCTATATTATAGTCTTTCGAACCGTCTTATTTATCAATTTGAAATTTCGAAGGAATAACTTACGGATAAAATTTGCTGAATGTAGTTAACGAAAATTTCGGTATATTTGAAAACAGGAAATAAAATAAATATCGAGGAAAAAATATTGTTCTATCGGTGACCAAACAGACAGAGATTACAAGTAAGAAATGTTTCTAACGAAATCTTAGTGGAAAAAAAACTCGAACATTTAAATGGGGTAATTGAAATATGATTGCAGGAAGTTAAAAATTGTTAAAAAAAAAATGGCGAACTACAAAATAAGATAACGGTAGTAGGTGAATAATAAAAATTAAATATATAAAAATAATGATATAAGAAAAAGACAGATGGTAAAAAATTAAAGTCATTAAACATTTTTAAGATGTATTATCTTTATAGCCTATTTTTTCGTGAAGTTAAACGTTGAAAAAGACCACCACTTTGAAGCGTATAGGTAGTTTCAAGATTTGATGCTGCCGAAAGATTATCAGAACTCCACGGACTGCGAAGAGAACATTACAGGAAACTATTAGTGCATTATAATGTTCAGAAACGGGATTTCAGTGCTTACTCGTGAGATGAAATATTTCAGATACGCTATGCGAAAATAAAACGGTACGTAATACCGGATAATATAAGCCGATGCGGAAGGAACAAGATCAAGGGTTTGACCGCAAACATGATGAACTGATGGGACATGGAAATAACCGAATGAAGCTTACATGTGTGCAATGTCATCGAGCCGAAAATCAGTAACAGTGACGAAAAGTATCCATCTTGCCATAATCATGATCACGACAAGCCTTTGAAGTCGACCACGATGGTGATTAATTCACAAAATAAAATTAAATCGACACGTTCCGGAGTCAATGACGTTTGTAAAACTCACACAATTCCTTCATTCTCTTTCATCTGTCGTTCTACTTTCAGTATTAGTTTGTGGTCAATAGCACAATGGAAATTACTTCCTTATGTTGTTGTCGTAGTGACTAGAAATAACGAATATCTATTTATTCTATATATATAAAAATGGATCTCCGTGTATATGAGATCGATAAACTCCGACACCGTTTGACCGATTACCATGGAAGTTGGCTCATATATGTACTTTTTCATAGAGAAGGTTTTTATGCTACCACTTGGTTGTAACTCTGCAGAGAGTAAGAGAAAAAAGTCCAAAATTTAAATTGCGAAAATACTAAAAAAAAAAACAATAAAATGCAGGTGTTTTTTCTGTAGATTCTAATGAATTTTTGAACAGTGAGATAAATTTATCCGAAAATAAAAAAGAAAATTTGAAACGGGATAATTTTGGGGAAGAAATTAAGTTTAAAATAAAAAATTGGAAAAATATGTATTTCGTATGTTTCTCTAAAAATCGATTTACTATTTAGTGTCTCGATTGATTATTTACTGGCTGTCAAATATTGTGGCTTGCCAGTATTTATTAGTTGCGATATATATATATGTATTTATTCTTTTAGTTTATTAAATTGTTACATATTAATCGAAATGCCATTTAGAAACTTGGCTTCTCCTTCTTTTGAGATATTTAAAGTTAGCTCGGTTATATGACGAATGGAATATTAAAATATATTGTTCATTCCCGTGAATTATTAAAAAAAAAGTTATATAATTTATCATAAATCTGTAATAATAAAAATAATAATAATAAAGTATTATAAATCTTTCATTTTTATATATTTTACGACAAAGGTTTATAGATTTTTCATTATAATATACAAACCATCCATTTTAGATATATATAGAATAATAAATAAATATACACCGGCAGGACAACGTCTGCCGGGTTCAGCTAGTATACATATATATACATATATATATATATATATACACACACACATGAATATATAGTATATAGAGTATAATAACGCGGTATAGAAATCAAAATTGATTCAAAGAAAAACTAGTGAATGTTAAACTACTTGTATTTAATTTATTTGTAAAAATAATGATAAAGAAGAAAAATACCTGTTAGCGTTTTATTTATGGTCATATTCATTCCGTCATCTCTTTTCCACTTTATGGTAGGTCGAGGGAATCCGACGGCATAGCAAGAGAGTGTCACGTTGGACCCCTCGCGAGCAATTATGTCACTGCTGCTGAGCGCATCATCGATATTCGGCGGAACTGGAAAAGTAAAACAAATTTAAAATTTATAAATCGTCAGTTTTTGTTTAAATTCCATTTTGAATCATGTTATGCTAATATGAAGATCACAACTATTTAGAACTGTTTTAGTTTAATCTTAGAATTTCCTAATAATAATATGCCGTTTTTGGAAATGAAAATAGAAGAACTAGCTTTTTAAAGAAACTTTTAGATTGTTTTCGCCTTTAACAATAACGATTTTAATGATTTTCTGTAGTGTACCAGTGGTATTGTTGATGAATTCATTGGTGAACCACCGGTCATTAAATAACACGAGAAAATAGGATTTCTTTGAAGAAGGTTTTAGAAATATAGTAAATACGATTATCGACGTGAAATAATATCAATTTACCGTGGAAACGTAAGTTGGAAAAAAATAATCTAATATAAGATACCGGTGAAGAAAAAAAATTTGAAATCCTCACAGCGTCATTTACAAGACTACCGTCAACGGAAATATGACGTCTTTACATTACTGCGTACAACGTTTGACAATGTGCAGTAATTTGAATGAGTCTTTGTTGATTAGAAACTGTATTGGTTGGTAGTGGTTCGAAATGAGTACCGATGAGTATCGGTAAGTATTCACTGTTAGTGATCACCGGATAACGTTAGAATTTTTTTGAAGATATAATTTTTTTTGTGCTCAATACATGTAGATGAAAATTAGTTAAAAAATTTTCATTGCAATATAGGCAAAATATGAACTCGTAAAATTTTAACATTAGAGGGCCCATGAATGCGAGTGAGTTAAAATATTACTAACATTATTTTGTACAATTATATATATATATATATATAAACTCGGCCATTTTGGCCTCGCAAGGGGTTGTACCCCTTGACCCCTCTTGCTTTCATTTCTGTCTCTTTCTCTTCTATACTTTGTATAAAATTATCAAAATTTACAACGTAATTCTTACTGGCATCAACACAAAAAAAAGGTAACATAATCACAAAAATCCTATCCTAACATTTAACTTTCATTATATAAAATTAAGACATTTTTTCTTTACATTTTTCATTACATATTTCGTTACATAAAATTGTGACATTTTTTAAATAACAATAACAAAAGCTTATAAAATATAACAATGTTACATAAAATTGGGACATTTTTCTGAGACATTTTTTTGGGACATTTTTTCGAATGGGGGGTAGCCTAAGAATTACGTTGTAATTGACATATATATATATATATATATATATGGATTCGAATAAAGGTAATCAGTTCAAAATCTGTAAAATGCGATTTACAAGTTCAACATTGATGAAATTTTTACATTTGTCTCAAATCAATACCCAGTTTTAAACAGTGCAGAAGGTCTAGTGTTTCTATATTATCGCTCAAAAAATGGTGAAATAAATTTTTTTCTCTTAAATATTGACTTCGAAATTTACTCCAAAATTTAACAAAAAAATAAATAAAAAGTAAAAAATAATTATTCAACAAAAAAAATAATATATTTGAGAATAATTTACGTAAGAATATTATGATTATTCTTTAACGATATTTATTTTTTAGAGTCAGTGCCGAATTCAAATTCCAATAATAATTGATAAGTGCGTTAAATATTCCTGATGTTTCGCAGTGAAGGAATCGAAGAGCCATCGATAAATCCATCTTTCGAATATTTCAATCTTTTTCGGTGCGGTTGCCGCATGACGTCCATGTTTTAGCTGCGTATTCGTAGCCTACATGTAACACATCTAATTAGGTGTAGCTTTGATTCTGTGTTACTATCATGATTGCACGGTATGCCTTTGAGTTTCAGAAGTGCGTTTCGTGCCACCTCTGTTCTGCATTTAATTTCCATATCTACCTTTTCTGTAATCCAACTTTCTGATAATTTAAAGTATGAACCTTTTTCTATCTTCTCTGCTTCTGTTCTAATTTCTTCAACACCTCTTTTCGTTTCTTCCTAGATGTATTCGCGTATATAGTTTTATTAAAATTCGATTCCGAAATCATTTGCGTTTTTGCGTATATCCACATTGAAATATAATCTTTTTATCAAATAATTATTTTAAACTTTTTAGCGCGTTTTTATCAAATTTTTAAAGTAAATCTTAAAATCGGTGTTTTTTTAAATAATCTTTTTTATTTATTTTTATTTTTTTCCCGTTATTTCACTTTTTCTCAATTTCAATTATTCATTTATTATTTTTTTAATATTAATATAATCTGTTAGATCTCTATAAACAGAAGTAACTTCAGTTCTTTAATTTAGCGCGACACTGGTCTGGTTTTTTATTATACATATTTGGTTAGAAGAAAAGAAATTGTAGTTGTGAAATATTTTATGGTCATGGTAGAATAAGGCGTATAAACACTGCTATTTTACATTCGCGTCCTTTCATAAGGAACTCAAAGCAATAATAAACTTTCGGCTCCCAAACAGTCCCCGGGTGTTCGCTTTATTTCGACGAATAATGACGTCATAAATGATCATTGATATTACTTTGGCGATACTTTACAATGATGTTTAAGAAAAAATCGAGTAAATCCCATAATTCTTAAAATATTGAGTATATTAGATGTTTCGAAAAACGAAATGCGTTGATAAAGAATTTGCACATCTCTGTGTAAATGTATGAAAATTGCAAATTTTTGCCATTAAAATCGAACATTTATTATTCAGCACAAATCATGGTTTTTTAATCGATATTTCACGGTAATTTTTACATTCATGCGCCTTCAAAATTTTTAGTGATGTATTCTTTTGCAATTAATTTCATAGAGAAGTAAAATTCAACATTGTCCACCTGCGTAATAAAAATATGTATATTCGTATCTATGTAAATAGTTTTTCTCTCTTGTGAGTTATTTTCGTTTTGCAAGTTAACCAGGTTTTTATTAAATTTTCATATTCGTGTACAATGCTGCACTGTAACTACGGCTTCGAAATTTCGATATGTTCCAACTGTTTCGGAACGATAATATTTATATTTCAAACGATATATTTCAAGTATAAAAACCGTGAAATTGTTTTTATTTTGCTCTTTGATGGTCGTTTAGACAAATGTAATTTTTTTGGTATTTAAATAGTTAAAAATGTATCTTTTTCGAAACTGTTTATTAATTTATATTCCGTTATCTTATGAAATGTTCAATTTCACTCAAATATAAACAATATTTTTAGAACACTCACAATAGAAGCTAGGAGATATTAACAATAACGCAATCACCAATAAAATTCCACTTGTACGCATTCTTAATTTAGTAAATGTGAACTTTTTTTTTCTTTTTTTTTTTTTCGGTATTTAATTTGAAATAAAAATAATATTTATAATTTTGTTAAAAATTGCCGTGAATAGTAGTTTATTTATACAATATTATTAAAAAAGTACATTATTTGTATTTTTTTTTAAATATATTTATTTATTGTCGCTGGACAATAAAGCCATTTGCGACGAATATATTACATCTTAACAGTTAATTTATTTAGATACTATATTATACATATTTACATGTTTTAGGTATGTTAGCACATTTTCACAATTTGATCTGTTGTTGTAAAGGAGTTCTGGTATAGGTTTTCCTACCATGTCGCAGGCTGCTCGCTGTGTTTCCCACTTTTTGCATGTGAAGAGGTGGTCTACCGAGGAAGTCTCTGCGCAGATTTCACAAATGGGCGCCGGCTCCTTGTCGAGGATGTACTTGTGGCTAAATGAGCAGTGCCCTATTCTTAGTCTCGAAATAACTGTTTCGTCCTGTCTTTTTGGCCAATAGTTGGTTTCCCAGTCGGAAATTTCGTTTTTGATGCGGCGTAGTTTGTTTTGGATTGGAGAGATTCGATTCCACTCTTTTTGCCAAGCTGAGCGAGTCATCTTTCTGATATGTCTGGTTAAGGACGAGTCCATTTTTTCGCGTCGGTTTAAGTCTGCTATGGTTATTTGTATTTATGTCATATGTATAACTGTTTTGAAACAATAAATCTTTATTGCGCATTTCGTGAAAAAATTCCATCCAGTAAAAGTACAGGTATATACGATCATTTTTCCGTATTTAAATATAAACCCTAAAAAACTGTTCGACTTGACCGAGAACAATCTTTTAATTAAAACGATATTATTAATACCGAAGAATTATGTTTTAATTTCAAATGTCCGTTTAAATTAGCTGATTTTGAAAATTTGGTATCACAAATATTAAGACAACAGCAACCCCATGCAAGGTACAAAATAAGAAAACTGAAAGAAAAACAATATGCAAAATGAATACCAAAAGAGGTAAAGAAAAACCTAGGAGCAGAAAAGAGATAATAATAATATAAAGGAAACCATGGAGATTACAAGGTAATTGAATTCCGACCGAGCGTTATCCATTTCGTCGGTACTTTGTCTTCTCACATACACAATATATGTGAAGTTTTGGAACAAAAAAAGTAACGGGGGTGGGACTAAGAATGATGTTGCCATTAATATATAATATATTAATTACAACGTAATTCTTAGGCTGCCCCCATTAGAAAAAATGTCCCAATTTTATGTAACATTTGTTATATTTTATAGGATTTTTGTGATTGTTATTTAAAAAATGTCACAATTTTATGTAACGAAATATGTAACGAAAAATTTAACGAAAAAATGTCTTAATTTTATATAACGGAAGTTAAATGTTAGAATAGGATTTTTGTGGTTATGTTACCTTTTTGTGTGTGTTGATGCCAGTAAGAATTACGTTGTAAATTTTGATCATTTTATACAAAGTATAGAAGAGAAAGGGACAGAAATGACAGCAAGAGGGGTCAAGAGGCACAGTCCCTTGCGAGGCCAAAAAAATAAAAATATAAAATTCAATCGCATGTTTTTCATTCCCTACAGCATAGTAAAACCAGAATCACAAAATCAGTATTTTATTTACGTTACTCAGTGGTTATTAAAAGAGCTTGTATAGCTTTTGAACTAACTGACGAAAAGAAAAAGATACGGTATTGCTACAATAATATGTTATTAATCTGAAAGTAACTGAAAAAACTGAAAATTTATCGGAGGAACATATTAAAGAGAAAAAAACGCGTACAAGTATAAACGTTTAATATTTCGCTAGTTTAACAATTAATGATGTTGCACGTGTGCGAGCAAAACGAACAGGAGGGGACAGAGCTTAGTAATATTATAAGTTTAAATCATAAATTTTTTTACGACTTTTTCGTTATTTTTGCGAACCTTGTCGGCCCCCTTCCTTGTGAAAACATGGCGGACTTCAGTTAAGAACCGCTGAGTCAGGTGATTTGTCATATTTTTATCGCTTTTTTTGTTTCTTTTTTTTTAATTGTACGTAATGCCCTTGTATTAAATCTTATTTGACAATCGTAGTTGTCGATTTAAAAGCTTCTCTCATAACCGCTTTTATTCAGACCACAAGCTCTTCTGATTATGTTCGTTATTTATTTTAAATATTGAATAATTCCAAAAAAAAATCTAACAAGAGGATTGATTTCGTTGCTAAATAGAAGGTGCCTCCTCCGGTGAGAAATTGTTTTAATATGCTTTTCTGTATAATAGTCCGTAATATTTTGCTTCGATATTTATGTACCAGTTCCTCGAAAACGAATTAGAATTCGTTTAATATAAATTATTAAATAATAAAAAGTTACATAACGGGTTCTAAACTTATTTGCTCACCTTAAAATACGCAGTACATTGAGATATAAGTAAATTTATGTTTTTTTTCCATTTTTGTAATATATGTAGGGTTGAGCTACAAGTTAATTCACAATTTATCGAAGAAGGTGGTATAATGAAAACGGCTGAAACAGTTCGGAAACAACTGGGAGTGAAAGATCCCGAACAATTTCCGTTTAGGCGCATAAAGAGGTTAGACAGTCACAAAAATAACGCGTAAATGTACACGCTCGAACTAGCCTTTTCTCCCATAGAATCATATCACGCGGACAAAATATGACCAGAAAAAAAAAAAAAACAAGAAATACATCTGATACTTTTCGATGTGAAAAATTAATATTCAACACTAGACTGCTATAATCTCTGGCATTTTTTCGCCCTATTTCACGGATGCAACTGGTGCTTTATATCTGAAGATGTTGATTACCCTGATCTTGGCTTAAAATCTGCAACAGCCCCTGAGCAAATGTATTAGCGTTATTTTAACTGCCACGGGAAGGTTCAGAAATCGAGATACAGAGCGCTGCAGCTCCGTCCAATGGCCAGCTAATTGTACGTCGCAAGGACACACTTCGTTTGATTTCTTTCTTCGGAGATGTGCCAAAGTTTACGCTCGGAAACTACATATAATGTAATCAATGCGGTACAACGAAATGTATTTCTGATCATTTAGAAGACGACGGTATTTTATTACAAATAGTTACCAAAAATAAAATCTATTGCTCGTGAACTTTTTTTTAACACGCGTGAATTAACGTTTAAATTATTTTTGACTTCATGAGTGTCCTCCAGGCGATCTGCTCCCCCCCCATTCCGGATCATTCGTGCGATTTTATTATTCTACACGCATACGATGTCTTATCCATCTTCTTTCTTAGCGTCACTCCTGTTGTGGGTACCCCCAGCCATGTAGATATCGAGGGTAATGAGCCGGCGGATTCTCTGACTCGAGCTGCTGACTTCTACTATTCTTTTTACAACAAAATTCGATCCTCTAATCTCCTGCCGCTGTGCAAAAACAAATCCATCTTAGATTTTGGTCAGATATATCTATATACTTTTTCTTTCTGCAACGCTTTCTGTCTGCCTGTACACAACCTAATCTTCCTTTTGTTTCATGGCTTTTCCAGTTTCCTTCACTCCCTCATTCTGCCGTTGTTTCTATTATTCGTCTACGTTTTAATCATTTCCTCCTACCATCCTCCCGTTTCCGCCTTTCCGTAGTTTTGTCTCCATAGTGGATGAACGAATCAGCGGTTTGCGACGCTGAACACGTTCTCTTTAAATGTCCATCCCTTTCTGCTGAACGTTGCGTTCTATATTTTCATCCGCTGAAGCCTGGGCTCCCTATTCCTTGTTGTACGTCTTACATCTTGTCCTTTTCTTCTTTTTCCAGTTCCTTTGCATTGTGTACATCTGATCGAATAATTAACTGACGACTCTTTTCTTTTTCTTTTTTTCTGGGTAAAGGTCCCCTTGGTTGACGCGTCCAAAAATAAAAAAAGGAAAAACAAAAAAAAAAGACATTTAGCACAACCTGCAACACTTAATGACAGTTAGAAATTCTTCAATTACTACAGTTCCAACGCTTATACACCGATTTTCTCGTAGTTCACCCCTTCACTGATTTTTTTAAGGTTTCGCTAACGATATATATATATATGCATATAAATATGTATTAATAATATCGTTCTCGCGCCCAGGCATAATGTAAAAAAAAAGAAAAAAAAAACGGTAATGAAATGTATCGCGCTTTTAATAGAACGTTTTTTTCTTTTTCAAAGGATAACTTAACCAGTTGAAATTTACTCCTTCGTAAATATTATAGAACTAACATGGGGGGGGGAGAGGTCCAGGATGGCGATCGAGTTTCTGGAAACACAATTTTCACATTACGAGTAGAATTATTTTTTTAAAAATTAAAATCACCAATGGTATATAATTATAAAAATAACTTTAAAAGAAATGCAAAAAAAAAAACAATTCGTTCGGCGTAAGCTGATGTTTTATTATGTTGGTACATGAAAATCTGGCAAAAAAATAATTCACTGCAAGCAGAGATGATGCTGTAGGGGAAAGGCTTCGCGTTTTATCGAAAATGATTAAACTCTTTTTCCGGTTGAGGATGAAAATTCCACCGTGAAAAATCGTCTCATACGCGAATAAATGAAATTTTTTAAGGGTAAATTTTTCACTCGCGGATGAGATAATCTCGTATACAAAGAATATATCCATTATTTTATGTATATTTTACGCGGCCGCGTTTTCCTAGTCTTTTTTCGATATTTTTATTTCGCGAAAAAACAGCGTCGCGCAAATGTATTATTGTAAGGAGCGTCTCTGTTGGGCTTTCAAGTGGTAGTGCATCGATATCACCGATGCACAGGGTAATAAAGCCCGTGGGGATAACGAGCGCTGGAATACCGGAGACGACGACATTTTCATGAACAGTTCATTGGAAGACAGCAATGTAAAACGTGACCAGACTTTGCGAGCGGATGCTGTTCGACGCTGTCACATGGTTCCTTATTTCGTTCTGCCATCGGTCGCTCCCCCCTCGTTCTGCCGCCCCGTTTCCTCAATTTTTCTTTTTTATATCGTCTACCACCTGCAACGTTGTTATTTAAATTCGTTCGAACTAACTTCTTTTAGAACACCGTCATTTTCTAGACGGCATCTTATTGCATTCTCAAGTGTACGCGATTAATATAGGCGGTGCGATTCATCGCACGCGACTTTCTTAAATATGAACATCTACACGGTAAAGCGGGAGCCTTTAAATTAAAAACAAATACTTTTTTACTTGGCGCCATCCGACTACTTCAGCAGTATTTCCCGGTCTGATGGTCGGTTAAAAAATCGGTACTTTTTGTTTTCTAGCAACGTCAAATGCTTTCTCGTACTCTGATAACGATTTTAACGGATTTGTAAAATTTACCCAAAAGTACACAATTGTGCCACTTCATTTTTGTTCCTATACTATTCGCGTATTCACAAAAAAAGAAAGTTGTTCAAAACAAAAAAAAACGAAAGGATTGCGCAAAATTTTATTTTATTTTTAACCTTTACGACTTTTTAAATTGTTGATAATTTTTTCTTTACTCCCCCCCCAGTTTGTTTACGTAATTTTCCTTTTGGCGTTGGAATTATATTGCCTTTTGGGGATCAAACATGCGTGTAGCGATTTCATATTGAGCAAGCTCATCATAAAGCGAGTCACGGATACAGACTAACTTGCTCTGCTCAGGAGAAGATCTGTATTCTAAAAGAACGCATATATGGTAGCCCTAATTTAGGACGAACTCTGTATATGGAAATACTAATGAAAGTAATTTCTCGCAGATTTAGTGGTAATACGATTCCTCTTGAGATAATTTTAGAATTTAAGTATGCTTCCAATCGGAGTCTCTTCACGAGGGTCTGAATATTCTGTCTGAAAATGATAGAAACAAAATTGATAATATAAAAAATAACTTAATTAGAAATATTAAGAGTTAAAATTAAATATTTTGAATTTTTTATATTATTATATTGTAACATAATATTAAATTTTGAATAATGGATTACGGAATTGTATAGGTAAGTTATGATTAAAAAAAATATTCATGTTTTTTTTTGTATCTAGTATTGAAATTTCTACATGTCTGTCTAATGTATATTTTATGGGGCATGTATTACACACTATTTTATAGATACCTGAATGGGGTTGTATTTGCTGATATTGTTGTTGCGATTATTACTTATTTTGTTAATGTTTATTAATTTATTATATATGCTATTATCTGTTGAAAATGATATTTTAAATTAAATTTAAAGTAAGTCGCCATCTTCGATTCATCTGTTGCTAGCATCCGTTCATATGTAAGGAAGGAGTCGAAGTGAAACTAGGGACGTCGTTTCTCATCCTTTTATCTCCACACTACAACACTTGTGTGCCATTCGAGATGAAGGAAACAAAAACTACCCATGATTCCCCTGTTTTCTTAGACGTATAAGCAAACGAGCTTTCGTTCTGCATTTTTTTTTTGAAAAAAATTAAATCTCGTTGTGACCGTGTTGTCTTGAACGTTTAAAGGTTTTTTATTGTTGGTTTATTGCAAACTTAATTTCTGTGTACTACCATGGGACGCGTTGGTGTCACTAATTAAATGTCGTCGGAATTCGCGAGTTACATTATTGATCGCCTAGGTGAGAATAGCAAACTTTCCAGCCTAACAAAGTATTGGAATTTTACTTTGATGCGCAACCAAATCGGCTTTTTGCCGCTGCATCGATGGTCGAGTAAGGCAATAAATAAAAACGGGGTAACGGTGTCACACTAGAGCAAAAGTCTTGGTTTACCATGATGTTCACATAAAGGATCAGAGCAGTTGATATGAAGACAAGGTCTGTTATTGAAAGCGTGTTATAAGCCTTAATACGTTTTGTTTTCGCGTGTTTATTTCATTACTCTTGATAAGAAATATTACATTCGGGCTGTAGATTGCGTGAAATAAATTGCCAGAGAATGAACCCACAACTGGTAGTAAGTACGCAGCACATAAACACATAAAACGCAGTCCCATCAGCCATTCATCGCCATCATTCGTAAATGAAAATGTAGGAATGAATCGAGGAATGTTAATAGTGAGCAAACGATAACCTAAATAAGATCTGCGAAGAGACGAGGGCGTATTGCATTCAGCAAAATTGCAGGTGATTTAAAAGCACCAATTTTGGATTGTAGGCACAGAAGAACTGTAATCAAATTTAGAACGGATGTTGGTTTATGCAAGAAGATCGGAATATAGGGATCACCAGCAGAACATTTTGCCCCCTTCATTAGTAGAAAAGATATTCCGTATATTCGGAAAATATCAGATTACCGGAACAATTAATCTTTCGGAAGGGGCACATTGTTTAATGATAGATTAATTAAAAGCAGGATCATAAGGACAAAGCGTAAAGGCGATAAAAGATTTAGAAGGAACGATTTTTTCCCCCTAATATAGCTTGTGATAAGGACAGCTACTTTATTTCTGCAATCTTAGATCTAATCTAAATAAGAAGTATATACTTGTAACTAGCTTAACATGTGCAGAGGTATATAGACCCCAATGGCTATGCTGTGTTAATTATATTACTTGATAACAACTAAGCGTCACAAAATTTGAAACGCTCAAGTCTTCTTAAGTCCAGATCGGTAGACAGAAGTGTCAAGGCCTTCGGATTCGGATGATAATAAAGCCGTTTCTGATGTTGTCGAGTACAATCATGTAATACTTCGTTGACCCATTTGGTCTACACATCCGCATGGAGTGCATCATTTCGTTAAAACTAACGAGCATTAGTAATTGGCCGAAGAAACTTATTTTGAGTCGTTTGATTTTCGATTCGATACTTTAGTACATCTCCCTATAGTTGTATTTCGTAAGTCCACATCGGATGTATAACGGTTTTATATACGTTTCTTCTCCAGGTTCCTTTGAGAGTGACGCTCAATGAGAAGGAAAGATAAAAAAGGAAATTGAAAATAGGAAATACCATTTTAGTTTAGTGAAAGACTAATTACGGTCATCACTGGTAGTTATAAAATCATGGGAAGTAAAAAAAGAAGGAAGAAAAATATCGTGTCAGCAAAGAATAAAAAGAAAGAATTCAAAGAAAGAGAAGCAATAAAAATTGAAAAGAGCAGAACTGAGGGAGCAATCTTGAAAAGGCCCTGAAAAACCTTTCTTGCAGCGCAGATAAATAGAAGAGAGAGGTTGACAGAACTAATTACTTATCGTGAAATCAATAGTAAGAAAAATAAAATGAACTGCAATGTTAATTACCGATATTTTATCTCTTACAGTAGTACGTAGATGAACATTGAGCGAAAAAAACATCGATAAAGGAAACTGGGGTTTAATATTTCGGAATGAAACATTTGTAAGTTATGAACGTAAGCGGGGCCGATAAGATCGATAAAAGGTGAATAGGCCATCAACAGGAATGTTGAAATTGAAAGGATGTTCAGAGAATGGCATAGTCATTTTTGAAATGTATAAAAGAGGATTAGTTCTAGAGAAAGACAAGTAGAAATTTTTCCAAAATGACTTTTTCGAGGTTTCAAATATTCACCTAGCTCTAACGTTTCGCCTGTTTATGAACAAGAAAAATTTCAGTCGTAGAATTCGAATAAAAGTTTCTAAAAGTGCTATGGTCAAATGGAGCGTTGCACAGATCGTTCTATCAAAGAAGAGAATGTATTGTGCAATGATTAAAGATTGTGAAGGGTCGTGAAATAGTGAGGAAGCGTTAAGGCGAACGTGACAGATAAACACGTATTGGATCGGAGCCAGGCTGAATATTAAGAAGTAAAGAATTACCGAAAGAACGGAGTAGAGTTTAATTTGTTTTAGATAGATTTTGTCGAATAAAATGAAAATGCCTGAAATAAGTAGAGAAAGGAAAATTAAGGGGTTATTAGGATAGCAAACCGTAGAAACTTTAAAGTTAGTCGTGGTTAAAGCCAATCGCAGGTGCGAATCAAGGAAGCCAAAGACAGATAGATTTTTAAAGTAAGATTAAATTATTGGAAAGAATACAGCTTTGCAAGGGGGTGGAACCAAACAAATATTTCGAAAAAAGTAAATTTAAAAAGCTCTCGTGAAATTTAGCTAAAAAAAAAAAATCCTAACAGTCACGACTATAATTTCAATTTAAGGCCCACCTCTGTACAATTAGATGCGAAACAGAAAATAACAAGTAGCAATGTTTTTTGAAACAATAGTTAAAATTACTAGAAAAATCACACGTAAGTTTTCACGACTTACTTTTTAAAATGGCTTAAAATTGAAAATATATTATCATGGCCAGTGGAACGGAGGCAAAGTTACACACTGATGGTAGAGAAGTTTTAAAAACAACTAGAAGTACATACTGGAGATTCTTTTAGCGGTATAAACACAGCTACAAATATTACTTACTATAGTCAAAGAAAAAACCGTCTAAAGTTTCGCAACAAGGCTACAGAGTGAATTGGAAACTGTCAACATCTTTGGTAGTGTTGGTAAAACTAATAGTGCTTCTAACTAAAAACACTAAAACATAAATAAGAGTGCTCTTCGAAGCATAAAAATTAATCTAGATCCGTAATAGCTTCTATTTGGAACGAAGTTCTTTTACACGGCTTGCCGGTAAGAGTAACCTGGCAGAAATGACGAGATAACGAAAAAAGCGTTATGCGTCGTCCTCCAGGCGACCTTAACTCTCGTTCTATTATATACGGGTGTGAGTGTATGTGTGTGCGCGTGCGAGTGAGTATCGAGATTTGAGCTACAAGCGTTGTGCGCAGTCAGCTGTATAAGCTCAATTCTGAACCCGTGTATATTTTATTGAATTTGAAAATTGGCGCTTTTTTTTGTGCGACGTTACCACAATTCAACGAGTCTGATGATTTATTTATTATTTTTGTTTTAGTTAATTCATACGGGATTCGTATTTTTTGTTTTTGTTGTTTTTGTTTTAATTCATGCGGGATTTATATATTGTGTGTCATTTTTTATCGTATACTTTATGAATGACTTTATACTTGTATAACTACCAAAAAGTGAAAGGAACTTCGTTCTTACCGGGTGTCAAGATACCATTTCTCTTTTTTTCCTTTGGCTTTTGAAATCTTTTAAAAGAAAAGATAACCCGCTATATCAATTATGATTTTTCAGCTGGTTATGATTTTAGATCCACGATAGCTTAACAAAGATTAACATACACAGTATCGCTTCGCGTGCACATATCAACTTTAGGTTTAAATTTGATTTCAAAAATATTTGCCCGTAAATATGTAGAGAGACTCTACATTCAGCACACATTCCTCTTTGTTGTTTTTATTATTATTATTATTATTATTATTATTATTATTATTATTATTATTATTATTATTATTATTATTATTATTATTTTAAGTTAAAATATCTATATTGAAAGTATTTCGGCTAATACGAAATATTTGCGTATCACTAAAAATTTTGGAATTAAAGTGCCACTCGTTGACTGTGGGTTCGTCTGTATTTTAGATTTCCGTATTTAAATGTTTTATCGTTATTAAAAGTAATTGAAAAGTGAAAAGTGAATAAAATTTCCATCAGTTAATGTAAGCTAAATCATTTGAAGTACGATAATTACTATTTTATTATTTTTAATTTATAGTTTTATATGTTTTTTCATTTAAACATTTCTTACAATAGAAATTTTTTACATAAATATTTGTTATTTATATTTTAAAATTAATTTCTTTGTAACGGATATTAGACTAGGATGAAACATAGCACAACTAGCGCTCTTTAAATATGCGAGTGCGTGTATGTAAATTCGCTTCTTTATGTACAACGGTGATTTGTGTTTCTGCCCCCATCCGCGGCGGTTCGTAAAACGTTAGCACTCAACTACCACCAGAAAAATTTTAAGTATTTCGCTTGTTCATAAAAAATTGAATAGACTCGTAATTTCCAATATTTAACTTAATTTCTTCATCATTAAAAATATTATTCTATATTCATGAAACAATATATAGCCATTGAAATTATATTTATCCGTATTTATTCTTTTATTTCTTAGATTTTATAATAATACGATTTGAAACGTTTCTTTTGTATATATTGAAAGTATTTTTCTTATTTTTCATACATGTAGTACTACATAAGTACCCCTATGTTACATATAAATATATATATATACATATTAGTCAGGGGCGGATCCAGAAGGACATTTGGGGGGGGGATTATATAACCACGTAAAATCTTCTACGGTAGGCAGTAGATTTGAGAAATACCCCTTGTTTCATAAAGAAAATCAAATGGCGATCTTTATAGAAATTTAAAAATACATAATTATAATTTAATTTAAGTTTTGTTTTATTTTTAGATGAAAACTAAAATGAAATTATAAAATTCTAGCTAAAATGGTAGTTTAGAAATAGTAAGAAACATAGTATTTTTATTAGACTTTGCTTCTTTTTTATTTTTGTTTGTAATCCGATCCGAATTCTTTGTTCTTGAGCCAGTAAAAAAATATATATATATTTCTTATTGAACTATCTTTAATTCAAATTGTAAAATAAAAATTAAAAATAAATAAAAATGGCAAAAGATCGACAGCAGTATTGTGTTTAAAATAGAATAAAAACGGAACATTAATAGTTTTACTAGAAAATAGCATTAAATATTAATTATTAAAATCCGTAGGTAAAATTCATACAAATCTTTTATAGCATAAATTAAGTTTCTCTGTTATAACAAATTTTTTCATAGAGAGGCTTCGGTTCTTTGGGGGGGGAATGTCTCCTATTCCTCTTCCCGTGGTTCCGCCACTGATATTAGTTGTATAAAAATTTTGTAATTTGCTTTCGCTACTCGCGCAGTGCACATACGCGGAAAATTGTTTATATATATATATATATATATATATATATATATATATATATATATGTATATGTTAAATAATAAATGAATAATTTCAGTTTTAATTTTCATATAAATTTTTGAGAACGAACTTGTTTCTGTTGGCGGTAATTTATTTTTTAAACTATTATTTTTTAAACAGAAGAACAGTAAAATCAAATTTAGAACGGATGTTGGTTTATGCAAGAAGATCGGAATATAGGGATCACCAGCAGAACATTTTGTCTTTTAATAGTAGAAGAGAAAAGATATTTCGCATATTTGGAAAATATCAGATAACAGTAGCAATTAACGTAGGGAAGGGGCACATTGAATTTCGGTATTTTTTATTATTATTGAAAGTGAGAGCGAATCATTTTTAGCAGGATTATTTGCTGGAATAATCGTATTTTTGTTTAATTTTACTCGTTAAAGGTGGCGATTTTTCACAGTATTTATCTAAGGTTGTATTTTATTGCGCTGTAAATGTGTATTTAGTAATCGGTGTGTATGTTGATTAGAATAATTCGAAATTTCGTGAACTACTGCGCCTGTGTTATCGTTGGTATTTCAGTTTGCTGTTATCGTGTTTTATTTTTATATTAAGGAAATTAATTTTGTAATATATTTTAATATAACTTTTGTTAAATTCGTTTAAAATCTCGGTTTTTGTATTAGAATTAAATTCATCGAAACCAATCGGGGGCTATCACCGATGTATCTGATATAAAGTTTATTTCACTATTTTTTACACTAGTTTCCTATACGAGATTAAATCTTCAAAGTCTGTTAAAAATAATTCGCCTTCAGCCAAGCCGTTTTCTTATACGTAAAATGAATAATTATCGAACGCAAAGTAATTCTGTTGACTAGTATCTTTTATTACTTGTAATAGTCAGGTACTACTATCTATATTGTTGTGTAAAAATGTTTCGATCATATTCAACGGGTTTAAATTTTACGCTGTTTGAAACTATTTTAATTTCAATATTTTCCCGGTTTTACAATTCTTCCCTGTTATCAGAACCATTTTGATCTATGTACTACTGATTGCTTATTTTATAGGTCAGTGTGATTTCTTTCAAATATCGTACATTTCACGTTCTTTGATATATACCGATTTTGTTACTAATAGGCATAGGTGTATGTTCGTTCGAATGTGACAACGTAAAATTTTTAATTTTACCTTTACTTTTTTTGATGATTGCGTTTTCACGTGTTTTACATATTAAGAAATTGCGAGAATGTTTTCCAGCTTTACAATAAGAATATTACAAAACGATAGTTGTAGAAGAATTCCCGTTTTTTCCATCGTGTGTGTGTGTGTGTGTGTGTGTGTGTGATCTTTCGGACTTTATGTTAATTTCAGTTTAAAAAAATATATAAAAAAACAGAGATACGTATATGTAAAATAAATAATCTATACATGCAGCCCGTCAAAACAAATAATTACAGCATATTACAGAGAAAATAATAAAAAAAAAAAAACAAACAGAAAACAGTAAGATTGTGTCGCCGTACCACAAATTCGTCATATTCGTACGATGAATAAAGTTTAGCACTAGCGAAATTAAGGGTTTTCTCAGCGCCATACGGAAGCAGGGTCCACTTTTTAAGTGACGTAATAACCAGGATAATAATTTTAACAATTGTTGCAATTTAAATTTGCTACACCGGCACTCTAAATTAAAACATTAATGTTTAGGAATAATCATAGTATCCTCTCCCTTTTGAAAGACCGTATATTTTACTGCATAGTCTTTTTATCGAGTAATTATTTATTTTTTAGCGTATTTTCGTTTAATTTTTAAAGTAATTATTTGAAATCGGTGTTTAATTGTTAATAAAAAAATCGTTATTTTTTTATTCAACTTTACACATCCTATTTCGAATTACGTAAATAAAAATCTCCGAATTCGCCGGGGTTAGCGAAATGCCGTGAATATAGAACGGAACTACCAGTACTACAATAGTTATATGAAAAAAAAAAAAAAAAATGGTTAGATCCATAGGCGTAGCTGGAGGGGAGCAAGGGTGGGTACTGCCCGCCCTAGAAAACTCGTTGCTCCCTCCGGAACAATCGTCTAAATGTCGTACGTAGAAAAATTATTTGAAAAGTGTAAAAGTACAATGCACTTCGAAATTCGATACCGTGATTATCACGATAATTTCCTATGCGCATGCAATTAGATGACGCTTTCAGCAGCGCTGGTAGATTAAGTAGACATCAGTATTGGCTTTTGATTATTTAAAAGAGCTTCCTCGGTGACTATTTTTAGACCGTACTTACTTAACGTCTTGGAGTAAGTTGCACCATCCGAACGTGGTCACTAAAGAAAGAGAACTTTTAAATAATTAAAAGCCACCACTGTTAGATATTCTGTGTGACTATATATATATATATATATATATACACCCTGTCAAGAAAGTATCGGGAATTGTCAATTTAAATCTCCCGGGTAATAGCTAGGCAGATAATTTTTTTTTTCCAAGTTGGTACAACTGTTTTGTATTATGATGCCTATTTTTAGCGCGATCTGTCAACCAGTGTGTTTACAGCAGCTGTTAAAATCAGTCGACCTTGAAGTGTTTTGTCGAAGTTTTACAATGAGTGAAAATATTGAACAACGTACTTGTGTTAAATTCTGTGTTTCGAACGAAATTTCTTGTGCCGATACACTGAAAATGTTACAGAAGGCTTTTGGTGAATCTGCTTTATCAAAAACGCGGGTTTACGAGTGGTACAGAGCGTTCAAGGATGGTCGGGAGACGGTCGAAGACATGCCTCGCTCTGGACGGCCTTCAACGAGTGTGACCGATGATAACGTCGATAAAATCAAGGAAATCGTTGCTGAAAATTGTCATGTGAGCTTGAGAGAGATGGCTCATGGATTGGGCATGTCACACGAGAGCGTACGTACGATTGTGCACGAAAAATTGGGTATGCAACGCGTTGCGGCTCGGCTTGTTCCGAAAGACCTGAATTTCTTTCAAAAAAAGTACCGAGAACAGGTAGCTGCAGACATGCTGGATCGAGCCAATTTGGATCCTACCTTCTTGGAAAAGATAATTACTGGTGACGAGACATGGGTGTACGAGTACGACACGCTTACGAACCAGCAATCGTCCGAATGGCGGCCAATTGGCGCGCCAAAGCCGAAAAAACCTCGCCAAAGCCGATCGAAAGTGAAGATCATGTTGATTGTTTTCTTCGATATTCGAGGCGTGGTACACTATGAATATGTGCCAGCCGGACAGACAGTCACCAAAGAGTTTTACTTAAGTGTTTTGAGACGTTTGAGAGAGGCTATCCGTCGTAAACGTAACGATTTGTGGGTCGACAATTCTTGGATTCTCCATCACGATAATGCGCCGTCTCACAAAGCCATAATTGTGAATGAGTTTTTGGCCAAACACTCGGTAAATATCATCGAACAACCGCCGTATTCACCAGATTTAGCACCCTGCGACTTCTTCCTATTCTCAAAACTCAAATTTCCGCTACGGGGAATGCGCTTCGAATCGATTGATGACATCAAGACGAATGCGACGCGAGAGCTAAAGGCCATCCCGGAAACCGCCTATCAGAAGTGCTTTGCCGAGTGGAAAAAGCGTTGGCATATGTGCATCGCTTCGAATGGATGTTATTTTGAAGGTGACAAAATAAATTTGGATGAAAATTAAAAATTGTTCGTTTTATTTAACAATTCCCGATACTTTCTTGACAGGGTGTATATATATATATTAGTACTTGAAAATTAAGTGATCTGTAAATAAAGCCCTTTTTTAAATAAGCTGTTATTTATTTCGGTTGCATATTTAAGTTATTAATTTTATATCAACTTTTTAATATAATAAGATTATATGTGCGCACACAAATACACATATCTCCCCTCCTTCCCTAGGAGAAATTCCTAGCTACGCGCATGTTTAGGTGGTATGTTAATTGAAAGAAATCACGCTTGGTACACATACTTAAGGGGTGATATTATTGTTGGAACACAGTCGGATATACATATTATGTACAACTTTACTGTAAAATATATGTACCTATATAATAATAATAATAATAATAATAATAATAAAATAAACGCACTAGTTCAGAAATTTGATAAGGTAAGTATGTGTTTATGAGTTAAATTATTGTTTATTTAATGAACGTTAATGTTATGTTATTTCTTTTTTTACTTCACTCATAATGCACGTAATGTAATATACACTCACGAATACGGAAAACTTTTAGTCGCGAATATGGAAAAGACGTCGCAAAATATTACACCGCGAATAACGAAATCGCGAATACCGGAATATGTATGAATAAGGAGATTTGACTGTATTCGAAAAGGAAGAAAATTTTTTTCGAAGCGAAGCTGGAATATAAGATAGAAGTGATTAATCTTGATTTTTGAATCCGCCCGGTTACAAGCCTCCTGCTGAGGTTACATCCGACTACACTACTCTTCTTGACGGTTATTCTCTAGCCTTAAAGCCTTGAATCACGACCGTTGCAGCCGAGAGTTTTCTCGCTATACTATCTCATATATCGTTTCGCCTTTATAAATTTTCCCCTTTTGTCATTTCTCATCACAAGCTTCCATTTTTTTCTTACGTCTATTCCAAATTGTTGTTAAAACCACCAAATATCATCTTCACGCCATGCTTCCTTAAATCCTCTCCCTCTCATATCGTCAGTATGGAATTTAATAATACAATAAATTCTCTATTCCGTGATCATTCTTTAATTTTTACTGACGGATCGAAGAGCCGGAGCGGAGTTGGGGCGGCATTCTTGTGCCCTCAGTTCTTTCATTCTCGGTCCTTTAGACTTCCGTCTTTTTGTTCTGTCTTTACTGCAGAATCTGTTGCCATTCTACAAGCCATTATTTATATTTCCTCTTCTGCAAGTCCTTCCAAATTCCTTATTGTTTCTGATTCTTTAAGTGTTCTTCTAGCGCTATCTCCACCTTCTCGTTCTCCTTCCACTGATGCTATTATCCTTTCTATTCGTTCTCTTCTTCACGATCTATCCTCATCGCCGTCTACCCAGATTGACTTTCTTTGGATTCCGGGACATTCAGGCATCGATGGAAATGTAGCCGTCGACCTCCTTGCTAAAGCTGCTGTTTCCAATGGAAATTTTATTAGTAGGGTTCCAGCACACAATATTCTTCTTCCAACTAAATCCTGCCATCTTAGGCATTCTGTTTATGTATCTCTTTTCGCTAATCCTAATTCCTTTTATCTCTTGATTAATCCTGTTCCTCCTCCTCGTCCTTGGTTCTATGAGTTTCCCCCAGTTTGTGTCGGTCCATAATTACTAAATTATCTCGCCTCCGTTTTTCGCATAGTCCCTTCTTCACTAAATCGCTTTTCTTTGGTTACATCTCGTAATTATCCATTGGATCATCCTAAAGGTTCCCAGTATGTTTGTGATGCGAATCACGTGCTCTTCGAGTACTCCGGTTTATCTCGCGAGCGTGAGTTACTTTATTATCATCTTTTAAAGCTTGGTCTTCCTGCTCCTTTCAACGCCTCTTATGTTCTTTCTCTACCTATTCTCTCTGTTGTTCCTGTCCTAGGGGTGTTCCTTGATTCCATTGCCGACAGAATAAAAATATAATTTCTATTCTATTCCATGTATCTATTCCTTTTTGCTAGGCTAATGCTCTTTGGTAGCAAACCCAAGGAGGGTAAAAAAATAAAAAAAAAAATGCTCTACTATCGTCGACGATATCTTACGCTATACAAGCATGAGGTCCTTAATAAATCTGAACATCGGAAAATAAACGCTATTCATAAAAAAAGTTTATAACTCATAGCTAAAAGGATTTAAGTCGGCGGAGGGGTAATCTTAATTGGTGGAAGGAAATGGAAGAACTACCGGCTAAATTGAGGCATTATCTATTTATTTTATGTGATTATAAGCCGCATCCTCCCGACCTTAAGACCGGGAATGTAGTGAAGATAACTAGAGCTTCGTCCAAAGTTGCATATTTTAAGCCTAAGGGTATAAATAATTTTATTAATAAGAACAAAGGACTCCGTACTGTCATTGTTAGGCAAAATTCCGATGCATATTATGAACATTGAGAATCAAAAAAAATTGCTTCTAGAAATTATAAATTGGCTGCTAAGCAACTCTACAATGACTGCAATTAAAAAAAGAACTATTAAATGGATTATGTAAGTGTTTTTTTTTACATTTTTTTTTCTTGTGGTTTTTTATATGAATTGTTATTTTGTTTTGTTTATTTTTTGATTATGCGTTCTTCTGTTATTTTTAGCGCATAGTTATGTTACGTTTTTGTTTTGTTTTGTTTTTTTTTTTTGTGTTAAGAATTGTGACACATGTTTTACGTATTTATACCGATTAGTTGTGTATGATCGATTGTAGCTTTACTATAAATAACCGTTATAGCTGTGTTGAGAACCTACAGACGGGAAGCGGTTGCTTTTTATATGTTATTTAAATAAAAATAAAAAAATCCATCTTTTATGTTTTTATACTCGATATACTTTTTTTTTTTTTTTTTTTTTTACTTTTTTTGCTGCTCCTTGTCATTTTATTTTATGTTTATTATTATTTTTTTTTACATTCTTCCTGTTTTCCTTGCCCCTATTTTTTCCTTCTCTATTATTTTCTCGGGTATTTTAGCAGAGAATTTCCATCCTCACGCTATAATTATCCACTTGGTCAATTTAAGATTACTGCTTAAGTAACGGTGAAATATTTGTTCAAATAATTATTGGAAAAAAAAGGAAAAATTGATAGAAATTGCGCTAATTTCATTCGTCCGATTTCTGTATATTTCCAGGTGCGGGGGCGGTAAGCAGCGAAGGAAGAGGCGTGTACGTGTTTACAAAATAATAACAGAGCGAAGATGATAATAGGCGCTGTGTGGTACAGGATAGGAGTAGGAAAGGGTTATGCGGTTGTCGGAGTTCGGAATTGATTAGGTGTCAACGGTGCCGGGCGATATATCATCGGCGGACGACAACACGTTACAAATATGACAGCATTGGCTGCCACCTGAGACCGCTGCATGCGCTTCTGTGCGACATCGCGCGCATTGATCTTGATTGCGACAAAACGGTTCGCAGACATCCGGTTACGGCTACATGTCGCCCACCGTCAAAATTCTCTATCCCGCCTTAATCAATTCTCCATCTTGCCTCAACACTGTAAAAGACCGATCGTCAAAAATATTTCTTTTTCCCTACCTCTAAACGTTTGACGCTTAACTTTGGCGCAGCACACGCGCCACTTTTCTCGCGCGATTCCACACTTGTCTTTGTTACGCGGCACCTTTGTGTACGTAAAACTAGACATCCGACGACCGTCCGAGGATGGATGCGGTAAACCAAGAGACGATATATTTTCAACTTCACCCATTATGCCCTCTATCTGTCGACATTCCGAAAATTTCACTAGCCCGACAATGTTGAAAAACTTCCACGTCTTTGCTTATTTCGGCTTCGTACCGCGGCCCGTACATGGCAAAACATTTTTGCCAAACTATTAACAACGTCTTCCCGCGCAAAACCTATCCGCCTCTCTATCGCCCTTTTCCCTTCCCCGTTCCTTGGCCGACGGCCGTGTTATCTCAGCGCAGCCTTTCCTCGAACAACCCTCTTCAAACGCCGACGACTTATTAAAAGTTGTTCAATCATTCGAAATGCGCGCGGTCGTTATTTTTATTTCTGCCCTTCTCCTAATGGATAGAGATTTATGTGCGTTAACTTTAAGTGGTTCAGACTTTTTATTAATTTTTCTCGATTTTCAAATGGCAACGGTAGCAACCATTTACACGAGTTTGCCAACTTGTTAACCTCCTCCGAACAGTGTTATCATTTATTTGCCATGCCGGAGGGTACCTTTTTTTCTCTTTTCTTTTAAAGACGTAAATGCGATATTTACAGAGTTATTGCACGCCGGTTAACAATTACTAACGTTTGCGAGTGCCGGATGCATGGGAATTCTCGCAACTCGAAAGCGCATAAAATCACCGATTAATTAATATAAACATGTCGACGGTCAGAATTGCTTACGAGATTTTATTATATGTATTCGGTTCAATGCGAGAATGTCGAACGTAGCCTTCGCGTATTATCAGATGAGCTGCTTCGATTTTCTTTCATTCGGCAAGAAACAATTTTAATCGAATAACTTTCTTTTCTATTATTTTTTAAGATCGAAAGAGGATTAGACTTTTAAAACTAGCGCCGCCAGTTAGTAATTTATTTCTGTTTTTACATTGAATCATTGATAATTTTTTTTCAATACCGTTCTATTTTACATTTTAAAGGTGTTTGCTTATTTCATTTCGTCAGCGGAAATCGTACGGCCGCGTAGTGTATGACTGGCATTGTTCTGTTCGGTAAACGGACTTCCCGCGAATTTCTCAGAAGTATACGTTGGGCAGACGACGATTTAAGGGACAATAATCTCAAGAGGTGGAAACTCCGTAAGAAAAAGATAGTCGCTAGACAGAGCTATGTGTCTTTAAACGACTAATGACGGTGAAACTTGTGCGAGACATGTCTCTTTGCGGCCATCAGGCTCTTGTGTTTGTTTGATCGAAGCCAAACACGCAATCCATTGTGTTTTCCAGACACTCTCACAATGTTGCGGCAAGAGCGCGTGTATACACGGATTCTGGGGAATGTAGCGCTGATCGAGCTGCTGTATCGGCGCGTTCATTTCATCGTATTCTCACGTGACTGTGGGCGACCCAGAGAAATGACATCGGCTAATCTCTTTTACGCCGTTTGATTAACGCGTTCTATATATTTGAATGAGTGTTCGGGTTTTTGCTGAGTTTCACTCATTCTACGACAGGTACGGAATCGGCTACTACTAGCGCCGCTTTTTGTGGCTTGGGTTGTAGCGAAAGATAGTATTCTAGGCTGTATAAAGTAATAATGAACAATAACAGCGTTACTTTGATGAACGCTACGACAATAAACAGATTTACAGAAAAGCAGAGAATCAAAGAAAATCACGATATTCGGTGTCGTCGAAATTTTTAATGCAGTAAAATGATGAACGAAATTAGCAAGTGTAACAGACGCTAAATAATTACGATCAGACATTTCCAGGAATATCATCGCAACTTCGCGAAAGGAAAGGAAATCTACGCTTGCAGGATAGCTTGCAGGAAAAATCGTTTCCGGCATTTCTACTGGCAATTGTTTATTGTAATTATTCATTACTTTGTTTCAAAAACTAAGTAGCCGTTGCCCATCGTCGTTTCGCTCGTTGTTATCTATATCCGTTTGAAAATTCATTGCTCTCTTTTTTTAATCTCTCCGAAACCTGTTGTAACGAATCTTTACACACTCCTTTTTGAAATCGGAGCAAAATTCGTTCAGCAGCATATTCAGACAGGCGCCAATATCATTCATTAAAGATTAAACACCCGCGTCAAAATGAATAAAACAGTTTAAAATTTTTTCTAGAATTTAAGCTATACCAAACAATTATCTGCTTCTCCCCCCCTTTTTGTCCAGAGTGTTTTATCCTTCTCGCTTCAATAAAGAAAAATAAATAAGATCAAAAGCTTATACATTTTAGATCAATAACATATAAATTTCTTACGAAAATCTTTTTCAATGATCAGTTTATTCGTCGGTGGAAAGCGGAACAAATTCGGTTCGGCGCTTCTTGACATTAGTACATACAGAAAAACAAATAGACAGACGAACGGCGAAAACGACTCCATATTTTTGATATGTATGCTCGTACTATAAGTAGCTTGTTGGTAGTTTAACAGTTAAAGTGTCCGGCTACCAACCCCCCAGAGGTGTCATCGGTTTTCGGGAATTGTCTAGATCCAGATCTTAGTGGCTGCTCCAGTTGTGGTAAAAAAGTAAACTAAGTCGCATACCTTTGATAGGGCGTCGGGATTGTGAAGTTATGGTTCACAATGTACTAAGCCCAACGGCACTAATGAGAGTAGGGAGCCAGTTCTGAAATCGAATACTGGTTACTCGAGAGAATTATCTCTGGTAAAAGGTAAAGGTGGATCCCCGAGGAGAACAAACTATTCACAGTACTTACAACGAAAGTACACGAGTTGTCAGAAGCCGATTTTGATGAAATTTCGATATGTTGTAGAGTATAAAAAAATATTAGATACGTGTTTTTTTGTTTTATCGGCCCATACGCAGATTCAAGGGGTGAAAACTAAAGTTCACCCCCGAAAATCGTTTTTCCTAAATATCTCGTCTTCAACTCTATTTATTTTTTTATGAAACAAAATGGAAATTATTTTTCGTGCAAAGGACAAATAATACACAGTGATTTAAGCAGTGGAGTTGCATCCACTATTTTCTAGGGGGTGAAAACACCTTTTTTTTTATCATAATTATGGAATAAAAAATTATAAAATAATATAAAAAAATAAGAAAAACATTTTTCAACACACACAATTAAAGAATAAAGTTAACGTGTTTCGGCATTTTCATGAATTTCACCCTTAAATGGGGTAAAGCACCCCTTTACGAGAAACATCAATAAACGCATGTATCAAATAATTCAATTTCGTAACAAATTTGTAGGTAAGGGTTTTTGAGGTCGCTGATTACGAATCCGTCATCAGATTTCGGTTAATTCAAAATGGCGGATCCAATACGGCGGACAAAAAAGTTTTAATTTTTAAGACAAATTGTATATGAGGATTTTTGAGGTCGCTGATTACGAATCTGTTATCAATTTTTGAAAACTCAAATTATTCTGTGCTTTATAACCTTACAGGCCCGGGAGCCCTAAAACCTAGACAGCCATTCAGCCTGTGTTTTTTTAAACCAACAAACCCCAAACTTCTAAAGCTCAGACAGGCCAGAGGCCTATGCGTTATAACCATACAGCTTCAAACCTCTAAACATCGGACAGGCCGATTGCCTATGACTAAAACCGCACACTCCTAAACTGCAGGTAGACGAACGACCTATTCATTAGGGTATACTGGAATACCGTTCTTGTCATTTACTTATTTAAAAATTTATCGGTACGGTTCAACTAATGTATTTATGTATTTCTTTACATATTTATTAACGGGAATCACTCTCTTCTTACGAAAATAATAACAAAAATAAATTAAGAAGTGGCCAAAGTTAATTGGTAATATAATAATTTTTTCTTTTTAGTATGTACCTTAATACATTAGGAGAATTACATTCAATGAGTAAATCAAAACATTTATTACTAATTCTCACAATCAATAAACAGTAAACAGTATATTAATGCTATTATAGATATAATTCGTACTGCTATCATGCTTAATAAATCTGCGAGAATCTGAAATATAATAATCAACATTTTTAAAAATTAACATCTTTAACTTTTAACATTGGCTAGTCCAGGAAGGTGGTGTTCATTTTGCTCGTTATAACTTTAGTCGAAACAGTCTGTCTGGGGTTTGGGAGTTTGGGGTTTGTTAGTTATAAAAAAAACACAGGCTGAATTGTATGGTTATAAAGCACAGGATAATATGAATTTTCAAAAATTGACAACAGATTCGTAACCAGCGACCTCAAAAATGCTCGTATACAGTTTGTCTTAAAAATTAAAACTTTTTTGACTTTTTTGTCCGCCATATTGCATCCGTCATTTTGAATTAACAAAATCTGATGACGGATTCGTAATCAGCGACCTCGAAAGCGCTTACATACAAATTTTTTACGAAATTGCATTACTTGATACATGTGTATTTATTGATGTTTCTTGTAAGGGGTGCTTTATCCCCTTTAAGGGTGAAATTCATGAAAATGCCGAAACACGTCAACTCTATTTTTTAATTATGTGTGTTAAAAAATGTTTTTCTTATTTTTTTATATTATTTTACAATTTTTTATTCCATAATTATGACCAAAAAAAGGAGTTTTTACCCCCTCGAAAATAGGGGATGCAACTCCACTGCTTAATTCACTGTGGATTACACTTGTCCGTTGCACGAGAAATAATTTCCATTTTGTTTTATAAAAAAATGTAGAGTTGAAGACGAGATATTTGTGAAAAACGATTTTAGGGGGTGAACTTTAGGGGTGGTTTTCATCCCTTGAAACTGCATATGGGCCGATGAAACAAAAAAACACGTGTCTAATATTTTTTATACTCTACAACATATCGAAATTTCATCGAAATCGGCGTCTGACAACTCGTGCACTTTCCTTGTTAGATCCATTGGAATAACCGTAAGTACATTATGACTAACTTCATCCGTTACGCTTAATTACTCGACTTGATATACATATATAGTAGATAATAATGTTCAGATTTTAACCATAATTTCTCCTCACATTACAGTTACTATTCTAAAATGTAAAAATTTGCACTTTCAGATATTTGTCGATGCCTCCTCTAAATATCAGCGATTGTTTTACCGACAGTTGGCCTATAAATCCCTCCTTACCTGTATTATTATAATAACTCGGATGCTGTTCGGTAGGCGGTTTAATAAAAATATTTTTTTTTTCATAATCGAATGCGAAATGGAAGTTTTTGTTGGAATATCTTGTTTTAATTGCCCGTAAACCAATGTCATGGTGTCAAAATATCTATAAATGGACTGGGGTATCTGATTTCGGGAAGCTATGTCGAGCGACAGAATTCTCTTAGTGTTGTCCGCTAAAACTCACGTTATGATAATCGCCAACGCTCATGGAGTACGAAGAAGAAAACGTTTTAATTGCGTACTACTGTATCGAAATGTGTACCGAAAGACGACAGAGATAGAAAGTCATAGGCGAGGTAAGTGAAAAATTAATTGTTATAGTAAATTTAATCATAATAGAAAATCGCAAGCGTCACTTTTTTATCACTCGCTTTCGCTAGTACGATATTTTAATTCAGGCATTTAAATTTTAACAATTAGCATTCGTATTTTTACATTGCAAATTTAATTATCTTTAAAAAAATATTGCATGAGAATTGTTATTTTAATTTAAATTTCCACGATTTCATTTTTTTTCAATACGTTCAATGATCGAGAATCGAATTTTCATTCAAATTGCAACATTATAATAATGCAAAAATGTTTACATTGTGTTGTCCTATTTTGTTTCCTCCATTTATGTAAGATTCAACTTTTAAAAGAGAAAAACCGGCCTGTATTTTCATAACACGTATATAAATATTAGCGGATGGAAATCCGGTTGTTTATTTGTATTACAGTAATTTTCTTATTCAGAAAAATAATTAAATTACAAATTTCACCCCCCCTTTTCGTAAAAGGGTGAATTTCCTCAATTAATTTTACCGCTTATCCAATGATTCTGGTCTCAAATTAAAATACATTATCGGTAAATTTTAATTGTAGATCGTAGTTTTACTTGTTGCATATATTAAAAGGAGAGGTTCAATGCCACAGAAACCATCTCAAATGCACAGTTTTAGGACCATATTCTTAAGGAATTTTCGGGGACCGCTACTAGCGCGTATTTTTCTTTTTTTAATGCACCGTCGATTTTTTATGGGGGAAATTTACCTCTTACACCAGGACGATGGCGAGGAATATGAGCTGAGCGTCTTTATCGAATGTTTAAATAACTAAATTGAGCCCTCATTGACACAATTTGAGCAACGTCTCAATGGATCGAGTTTTAAATAATGAAAAATCTTGCAAGAGAATAATGAGTAATCGATTATTTCGGAAATAATTTTACGTACCGACGACATTCAGAAATCCGTATTGAGTCTTAGCCATTATAGTATTTAATTGGCACATGTACCGCCCTCTGTCCGCTTCTTGAACGTTATTTATGTGCAGATACCAAGTGCGATGTTTATCGTGAGTGACAGTAATTCTCGGATTTCTCGTGATCACGTGACTATTTACCGTAAGAATCGCGGACTGTTCGAAATGCATCCAGGCTACCTAAAACATTTTTTCAGTTTTTATATTATTATTACTATTACGCATATAGAATTCGTTAATTCTTGTAAAATTGTTTTATAAATTAGTAAAAAAAACATATGTTTGCAGGGGGAATAGCGCCTCATAGCGGCTAATTACGCCACCCCTTAATATTTCACTTAAAATTAGGTAATAAATTTCACTACATGACCGTTCCTATATGTTGCGTTATCGGTACATTTTCAAACATAAGCTTGTTCATTTAAAAATTTACCGACCAACGGTAATCATTTGAACGAAAATGATCTAACCAAAAAAATTCCGCGATCTAATTTTACTTTGTTTTTGTATCGATAATCGTCAACTGAAAGCGCTAATAAAAATTTTTTAAACTGCTGATTCTTAAAGAAAATTTAATGTCGATTTTAAATTTCTCGTCGATTTTTTAAAATTTTATTTCATGTAAGTACCCAAAAAATGTTTTTTTTTTTGTAAAATGTCAAACGCAAGTAATAACAACGCCACTTTTTAAATTTTTGTTTTCCCCTAGTGTTTGCGTAGATACTTGGCGAGTTTTCGTAAATATTTTACGACTTCAAAACTGTTGCTTTAGATAGTATTACAATAACGGCGCTACCAGTCGAATTACAAGTATTCTGGGAGAAATGTACAGAAGATAATTTTAAAAAAAAAACGCTTAAAAGTGTAAAGGAAAAGGTAATGTCCGTAAATAAGGGGCAAATACGGTTCTTAAGATTCCGCGACGAACTTTGCGGGACCTCATCGCTACAAACAAAACTAGTAAAGAAAAACTTGGCCGTAAACCTAAGTAAAGCTGAAAAAAATGAATTATATAAAAGAATCAAAGCAATTGGCCGAAATAGGATATCCATTGACATCGAAAACTTTAAGAATTAGTGTTTATATCGGTATTGCAAAGAAAACAGCATTCCAAATCCATTTCGAGAATCGGAAGAAGTAACGGGATTGGTTCGCAAATTTTACACGCATGTGTCAAAATAAAATTTCTTTAGAAAAAAGTTAAAATTTGAATCCTGCTAAAGCGCAGAAGTCGAATTGAGCGGTAGTCACAACTGATTTTGTGTCTTTAAAGAAAGTACTGCAGAGAAATGATCTTTTCGATAAGCCACAAGCAATCCTACAACATGGATGAAAAAGGCTGTCGCTCCTGTATTTTAAGGGGAAGATTAGTCTTCTGTAGGTAATTACGCCACATCATAGTACTTTCTTCAATCGTTTCTGGGGCGAAGGGATGAATTGGTAGGGGGTTGGATTTTTTTAAAAGTAGGTAATAGGTCACCTTAAAGTGTGATGGACCCTTTTTTTTTTAAATCTTTTCCGCTTCTTTAAAAAAATTCAAAAAGCTTAAAGTGGCGTTATTACCTGCACCTACTATATATATATATATATATATATATATATATATATATATATATATATATATATATATATACATATATTATTTTTAAACATAATTAAATATTCGCAAGTGCACTTAACGAAAACAATTCCAAAAAAAAATTATCGCAGATTTCCTATTTAACAGAGGATTCTTTTTTTTTTTTTTCATCCTGGCCCATATCTTTTCCTCCAATTATCCATTTTTTTTTTTGTTTCTGTATCATTCGGCAAGAGTTACAATTAGTGGAGTTCAAGCAATGGAACGCGACCGTGGGCGTACGAAAATCTCTCATAAATGAGCGGTCGTCGACCAACAATAAATGCAGTACTGTCAGTTTTCCAAGGCAGCAAAGGTCTTTAAATCTTTGAACTGGTTCTTCTTTCTTCCTGCTGTTTACATTAATTAAAAAGGAGCAGGAGCCAAAAATTACAGCCATTTCTTGATAGCTCCACATGAAGTTATTATATACCTTCACTACTGAGTGTATCGGAAAGAGATTTTAAATTCGTAAATATTATAATTATCTAAAAAAAAAAAAAAAAAAGAAACTTACAGAGACGAATATTGTTAGAACTGGTTGAAAACCGGTTATTACGACGGAAATTTCGGCGCCCACGTAAAATGTTATCTTTTAAAAGGGCATTGTGCCACAAAACTTAACTTCGAAAGTTTTTACGAATGTAAAAAAATTCAGTTTTGATTTTTTATACAGATAAAAAAATATTGTAGAGAGCGAAGACACGTAGCGTTCTATAATTAAACGCACCAAAAAAACGATATCGAAGTTTATTCTGCTGCGTTTTATGTACCATTTTATTTTTCTGATGACAAAACTTAAAAGACTAAAAAAGAAAATAGTTAAATATTAGAAAACCCATTCGATTGTATACTGGGGGATTGCTAGTAAACTTTTAATATTCCTACTTGCCGCATTCATACCTGTGGACCGTAAACGATAATTCTGCTGCTTTCACTATCAACATCGAAGAAGATCATCAGTCAAATTTCGTGAAAAATGTAAAATCTTTTTTCGCGCAGAACGTGAATTTTTGTTTTAAATAAACTTTATAATACTTGCGTTTTCTCGTTACTGGAATAAAATAAGATATATAAACGAGAGGGCTAAAATCCTAAATTCAGAGGCTAAGTTTGCATTTCGTATTAATAAGTGGTTTCCTCCTATAGTTATTTTTGTTCTGTTCCATGTGTTGTTAGTGTGAAGATCGTGAACGTGTTTTATTTCCGAGACAATTCTGTTTACCGCTCGTTTTGTTTATAAATTCATTATTTTACGTAAAATACCGAGTCCAATACAAAATTTATCCTAAACAGTTTAACGATCCCACAATCTTGACAATTTAAAAAAATCGAGAAAAAATTCTTCAGTATTTTGGAAAAGGTAAAACCAAAATTGGAAAAAAGATTCGTGAAAAATTAAAAGTTGGAAAATGGTTTAAGTCCTAATAAAGCGAATGTGTTCTTGTCAATGATCTAATTTTAAAAGAGCTCAAGATAAGTCTGCTAAAGAGAACTAGACACGATTTTCAGTGTTCAACGTCTTGGATACAGCGGTTTATTGACACTGCTTACCTGTCTGTTTGAAGATTAATGGAAAGGTAGAGTTGATGTTACAGACGGAATTTACAAAAAAAAAAAAAGGAAGAATTGGTTGGAATATATTTAGCCCCTTAAGTTCTCTTAAAATATCATCAATAATTTAATTTTAGATGAAAAGCAGATTAACAAAAGTTCAGGAGGTGTTTCGTATTTCTTCTCCGCGATCTAACATTGAAATGAATTTCTAAGTTTAATTAGTGAAAAATCATTCTTACATTTTCTTTTTTTTTTTTTCAATATCCGTACGTACACATTCAATTTTTCTTCGGAAATAACTAATGTAATTATTAACATCTTTATTTTAGCTTTCGAATAAAGTTCATTAATCTGAGCCTGAGCTTCGTTTTGGATAAATGCTATTCCTCATAGACAACAGTTTTTCATCAGCATTGAACAGAAGACATTAGACACCGTGAATACCGCACTTATTCTAAGCAGTACGGATCCGAAGTATGCTATTGAAAATAAGTTATTTTGATAATTATAAATATCCGTCTAAAAAAAAATGATAAGTCTATGATTAAAAAGGCTAAACTACAAACATTGACATAAATAACAGAAATGTGTCGTTTTTGGAGTAAAGTACAAAACATTCTGTTAAACATAAAAAAAACAATACAAATAGCTGCATTATATGATTATGCAGGAAGTGACGAAGGATGAGAAGTATCAAACATTGTAAATTGTATTTGAATAAAAATCTTTTTAAAGCTAAATACTTAACAAGTAGAGCACTCTATTAACTACAAATGATGAAACAACAGGTATTATTAAAAATTTAAAAAACAAAGTAACCGTTGGATTGGACAGTGTATGGAGAACAATAGAAATTAACGGAAGCAGTCCAGTACCAACAGTAGTCGGTTAATGATTTTCATAGAGCAATATCGAACTTCAGTAAAATTGACGATAAATTCATATTGAATTTAAACAATATTGTACCTAAGACAACGTGTGTAATTCATGAAAATCAGTTTGGATTCCTAGAGTACGTCTGAGATGATAGCCATGTATACTATAAGAAATAAAGTTATATAAACATAAATCGTACACACCGGCGCATGAACGCCGAATATTACAAAAGCTTTCGACGGTCTAAACTTATATAAGCTCGTGTCAAATTATCGGATCAGAGTTGATAATAATTTAATAAATATAATAAACGTCCGTTTTAGAAATAAATCTGTTGGCAATTGTAAAAATAAAAAGTACCAGGTAGTTTCAGGCGCACTGCAGAATATTACAGCCTTACACTCATGGAATAATATATACCTTAGCCTGAAAATGTTAAAGTAATAACCCCTGTTGTTGATAATGTTGCAGTGGTGATAGCCCGCAAAAGCAACAGATAGAACATAAAAACGCAATAGTATGTGATAGAAAAATTTGTTAATGAATTTGAACATTTAATTAACGTAGCCGAAGCAAATTATGCGATATTTAGCAAGAAATTTAAAAATACAACATTAAAACGCAATGTGGAATTAATATTAATATGTTAATCAAACGAAACGTTTAGAAGTGATTATAAATAGCAAAAGATTTAAAATAACTTTTTAAATAAAATTAATAAATTTTTAATTATTTTTACGAAATTATGTAATAATCCGGAGAAACTATTAACTATAAAAAAGGAATTATTAGACGGTGATACTACTCCCCAACGTACTGAATGGTAGCATTATCTCTATACGGATATGTTACAAATTAAAACGGTTAAGTAACTATCAATTGATTAAACTAATTAAATCATTCGGGACTTATCTAGCAATATTATAAACCAATGGAAACGGAAAAACGCATTACCTTTTTTCATTATTAAAAATAAGTTTCCAGTTAAATAACGAGTTTAATGACGAAAAATATATTTCCATAAAGATACATTTCATTATCAACACCAACTAATCAAATTTCGGAAATGAATTATACGTAAATAAATTTCAATACATTTGGATTCATTTTAAAGAAATGGCCTATCAGCACTTCCCGAAATATCAGAAAGAATACATAAAACTTCTACCCCTAATTTTTTTAAAGTATTATATAAAGGGGCACCTTCCTCGTTTATCCGCGCTGCCAGAAAGGATTTTCGCGGTCTTCCTCAATACATCCTTTAAACCCCTTTTTCTTATTATTCGCTGATGACATTTTGCCTTTTGAAATATATTAGTCGCCAATGAATAATTCGTGTCTTTCATTGCACCATACTGTTCTCTGCCCTAATATTTTTAATCTCTCTTTATGAACGGCATTTTTTTTTTTTTTTTTGGAGTAACGAAATGAAACATTGTAGCTAAGCATAATTGTATGTTCCTCAGCTTGTTCTAATTAGTAGTTTACTTCTGTCGAATTATGCTGAAATATGAAAGAAAACGTATTATGTGTAGAAGCGCGAACATTAAACAGTTTTTATTATTTTTATGTGCCCCTATTGTTATGCGCATATAAATCAGCATCAATTTTAAGATTGATCTTGTATGTGTACACGTTTAAACCGCGTAAGAAATGTGAATTGATTTCAGTTTAATTATAATTAGAAAAGCGACCTCTGAACTGTCATCGATCGAAAATTGGAATCTGCATGATGCATGATGGTTTAAACATCGTTGCTTTGAAAATTACCACCATCGACACTTAGATCTCCTAGCCATGAGCACGGCCCACATCAAGTCCTCACTTGGAACTTCTACCCATGAGTTTCATCTTTCGTCTGATGATTTCTCTTTCGAGGAATCATTTCAGTTGTGCGTATTTGCTGCCTCTCATGTCATGTTCCAGAGAGATGTTTTTTTTTTGTTGTTTTTTTTTTGTTGTTGTTTTTTTTTTTTTGATTGTCAACAGCAACACCTTCCGCTCCCTGCCATAACAAACTTCTGCATCGATGATTTACTACGTCCGAGATACATTGAACATTCCCTCCTGTACAGGAACATTTGGGAACTAAATTTACATCCAACACTTTATTAAGAGTCTAAGCCTCACACAACCGTGCAGAAGAGATGACGTAGCGTACTGTACCGTGCGAATACATTGAAGCTCAACACTGGACTGTTGACTTTGCTCAGGTTTTTTCGAATTTTAACCGCGTTTCTAAGGGCGCGGTATTTATCGGACTTCAGGTTCTTAAGAAAGTTGGTGTTCAACTGTTTCGTCTGTGACGGTGCGCGAGTAATGGGTAAGTGTTTTTTATTTATACGCTTCGAATATATTTTCATTCTTTCGCAGAATCAGCATCCGCTTACGTGGAGAGTGTTATTTAACCCCTCCTTTATAAACAGATTTTTGCCGAGATATTTTAATTTGAAAAAACATTTTAATTAAAAACTTTATCAGAAAATATATTTAAAAATTTTTATATAACATAATCATGGTTATTACAAATGTACCCCACGATGATGGATTGCCGAAACATGCCGGTAGTTATGTAACAAATTTTTAAATATATTTTTCGATGAAGTTTAATTAAAATTTTTTTTCCAATTCGGATCATCAGGAGAAGTCACGGATGATCACTAAGATATTTTAAGTCGACCCCAGCTGTCATTTTCTAAAACAGATTTTACAGTTTCCCCCTAAAGCTAAAGATGGAATTACCCAGGCCAACACCGTCAATATATTAGGGAAGAATTAAGAACGTAGGGGGCGCGTATACGTTTTGATAATAATAACAAAATTCAAATAAAACACGTACTGATTCCCCGGATTAAATTGATATTTATGGGATGAGCTATAGCCGGAATGTGAACTGAATTAATAGTAAAACTGAATTAATAGTAAAACTGAATTAATAGTAAAACTGAATTAATAGTAAAACTGAATTAATAGTAAAACTGAATTAATAGTAAAACTGAATTAATAGTAAAACTGAATTAATAGTAAAACTGAATTAATAGTAAAACTGAATTAATAGTAAAACTGAATTAATAGTAAAACCGAATTAATAGTAAAACTGAATTAATAGTAAAACTGAATTAATAGTAAAACTGAATTAATAGTAAAACTGAATTAATAGTAAAACTGAATTAATAGTAAAACTGAATTAATAGTAAAATTAAACGGCATTTTTGCGATTATCAATGTCTCTTATATGTTTAATTGTTTACATTCGCGCGCGGTTAAATTCAGGCCTTCTTAGTTATTTCACTTCACACGAAATAGCCGAGATGTTTTTTTCATGCACTGTACATATATATATATATATATATATATATATATATATATATATATACGAAGGGGAAAGGAAGAAAGTTCGAAAAAAGAAAAGGAAATTAATAAATAGGAATACTGGGGGGAGGGGGATTAATTCTTACTAACAAAATTGGCCAGACGCCGGAATATTTATGTAGCCGCTCCAACGGGAGATACAGCAATGACGACGATGTAATTTTCTGCAGACCGCTAGCGATTCCTACGGCAGCAAATGGAAATAAAATAAAAACGGTCTTGGAATATGTGCACAACCTATGGCAACCATTTACAATCGCGTATGATGTCTTTTTAATTTCTCTGTTCCATTGACAACTCTGTATATTAATATAATTTTGTTCCATAGACGTGAATAGTCACTGGGAAATTCTGTACGTCAATGTAATGTGCAAAAGTACACATTAGAGACTTGTACAGATGTACAGTTGATTTTTCTTACCATGTAACTATTAAATCGATTTTCCAAATTTCTACCTTTCGTCGCTGTCCAATTCCCCAGAGACATAATAATTCGATCGTTCTAGTTCCAGTCAACTTTTCCGTATAAACTCGAAGATGTAAGTTACACAGTGCTTAAAAACGATGCAATTGATCTTCCCCAGTTTAGTTTAATTAAGTTGTGCCCGCGCGAAAAATTAATAATAATTTCATATCTGTCCGATCTTTATAATAAGAAATTTTTGGATTTACATAGTTCGTGTGTTTGACGTCCAAATGGAAAAACTCGCCCAATCTTTTTTTTTTTTTTTTTTTTTTTTTTTTTTTTTTTTTTTGGGATAGGCTGAGAAACAGAAAGACAAAAACGAAATTTCTTTAAATATACATATACTATAGCGTACTGCGTAAAGATCCGAAAAAAAAAAAAAAAAGGTAGATTAAATATAACGCCAGTTAAATTCTAAGATCGGGAAAAAAAATTTCGAAAAAATAAATACTAAAAACCCCGATTATTAAGTAACAAACTAGTATAGTATTTTAGCGTGGTCGTAGTGCCAGCAAAAATCAGAAATTTGAGCGTGTGAAAAAAGTGATAATGTCGGTGTTGAGTAATAGCTGAATTATGTTCACGTTCGACAGCAGGCGCTCAGCCATCCAATAAGCATTTACGCAATGTAAAAATCAGATCGAGCGTGTTTAACAAAAACGAGGTACTTTTTTTTCACTATGACACCGAGCAGCTACTACTTGCATGTTATGCACATTTTTTAAAATCCGAGCGATATACATATGTAGTTCTACGTACGGCTAGACTCGATCCGTCACTATTGCAGTGTCCCATTAAGGGGGTGGCGATAAAACTACATGTCCGAAACAAGGAGAAAAGAACATTTCGAGTTTAGTTTTCATGCGACTGAGCTTTACATTCAAAATTTCACGCCGGGGCTTCCAGTCGTGTTATACGATGATATTGTTCATTATCTTCGTAAGAACGTTTACAAACTGCAATAACGGTGTTGTAACTTTCGATTTTATTAATAAGCTCCGAGAGAACATTCGAGAGCCTATGCCTCTAAATAAAAAAAAATGTAAAATTTTTCATTTTTCCGTGGAAAAGAAGAGAAATAAAGAGGGGGCTTGAAAAAGTTTATACCTTTTTTCGGGCTATAACCATATTTTTCGGTGATGCACAGACAGAGCCGTTGCAGGACCGATCGTGTAATCAAGAATGTAGGCAAGTAGGCTCCGTCGACGCGATGCCCGCTTTAATAACGACGAATATATCGATATAATAAACCAGAGGCGAGGTCTTCTTTTATATGGAGCTTTGGCCGACTTCCTGACATTAGTCGCAGCCGGTGTCCCGTACTATAAAGTGTCGGTAGCCGCATGAAGGACCGGAGAGCGTTTGTTTTTCGAAGCGCTTTGCGAGTCTCCACTTCCTTTATTGCTCTTCTTTTCGCTCAGTCTCGTCTGCATTTACTTATATCGCTATTATGTTTTGCGTAATAATGATAAAAATACTACAATACTCGACTAAAATAGCTGTTCTTCCGGCGAAAGTAGTCCCATCGAACGGGCGGCGAACGCGACCACCGCGGCCGGGCCCGTTTGCGCAGCATCATCGTGTAACCGCGTGTACCGCACAAAACGCAAAAACCGCAGACATTACGTATTCATCCCGTCGAGTCGTGTCCCTTCTGCTCATAACCGCTTTAAAATTGTCGCTGCGACCGGGAAATCCCACGCTGCGAACGTATCGCTTGAAACCCTATTTCCAATTCCCAAATTATTTCTCATTTCCACAACTGTCGCTGGCCTGCTTGCCGTATCACGCTCGTTACTTTATTGCGGAGCCGCACCGTGTTCGCGTCGTCGTTTAAACAAAACTTCGCATTCGCTCGGAATATTAAACGGCCATCGTAGCGTTTTTGACCGGATGAAATTCGAAACAATTGACTTTCTTTTATTACATTTTTTCAATCGACTACCACCGCGCAACGCCGATTAATTATTTATTCCTTCTCGTTTTTAAACGTTCGATACGTTTTTCCGTTTCGAAATCGTTTCGGACCTCTTACTCTACTACTACTACTACTACTACTACTACTACTACTAATCGGTTAAACAATTCGCGGTACAATTTACTTTTTGTTAACCGCTTTGACCTCCTCTTCGATTTCGTTTGTCACAAATTCGAGTTCTCTACCGTCGAGAATACATAAAAAGTGCGCTCAAGTAACATCGAGAATAAAAATCGACACACGTATTTGTTAAGGTCGAAGAGGATGATGTATAATGCGACAGAAGGCATCGGTGGAAAGTTTAAAAATAAATAAATAAAAAGTGTCGAATAGTTTGTTTTATGTTATACTGCTGCGAAGATGTGTCTAACGGAGGAGGAATGGTTGAGAAGAGCCGACGAATTTTTTGAAAATAATGTAAACGTATTCTACCGACACGATGTTTTCTGCCCCCTTGAACATATTACAGAGAGGTGCGATTTTTGAGTTTAAAATTGCATTTTAATTGGCAAACCTGTTAATTTTATTGTTCTTGTTTTTTTTTTTACTCATACCCAATCGGTGATAATCGTAGACCAGCGTAAGCCGGGTTAAGTTGGAAGCTCACAAGAAATAAAAATATGAATCAGATAAATAACGAAACACAAAAGATTAACTTCTTTTATTAATAGAACGTGTTCTACTTAAACGGTTGAAGAGGGGTAGCGACCCCAGTGTTCTTCTTATTCTATATAAATCTACTATTCGTTCCAAACTTAATTACTGTTCCTTCATTTATGGCAATGCTCCTAAACATCTTCTTTCCAAACTCGATAAAGTCCAAAATTCATGTCTTCGTCTTTGCCTCGGTGTTCTGAAATCCTCCCCCATTCCTGCAGTACTTTCAGAAGCCAACATTCATCCTTTACACATTCGTAGATCCTTTCTTGGGGATCGCTTCCTCATAAAACGTCTTCCTATTAAGTCTTCTAAATTAGTTTCTGCTTATTCCTACATCCTGGCCAATTGGCGGTTTTCTCCCCTGAAAATTCCTATTCTTTCTCATGTCTCTCGACGTCTTGCTCCTTATTCTTCATTTATCTACTCATATCATAAACTCCCGTTCTTTACATTCAGCTTTATCGATTTTTTATATCCTCTCAATTTGTTTTTCCTTCCTTCTCATACTAAATATTCACCTTCTATCGCTTTAAGCGACTACAATGGAGCTTTGAGATCTCTATTTCCTTCCTTGTCTGTCCTCTTTACGGATGGTTCCAAAAGCGATGAGGGGGTCGGAGCTTCCTTTCTTATTTCTTCCCTTCTACACTACGAACTTTATAAACTTCCTTCCTTCTGTTCCATTTTCACCGCAGAATCGTATGCAATACTCCGTGCAGTTCTCTTCATTGCACTTTCCTCCTATAATAATAAATACCTTATTTGTTCTCACTCCATGAGCGCCTTGCAGGCTATATCCTCCCCTTTTCCATCCTCTTCATGCGACTACATTATCCTTTCCATTCGTTCCTTAATTGCAAATCTCTTCTTAGTCCGTTCCATTCAAATCGATCTTCTTTGGATTCCCAGTCATAGCGGCACCGCAGGCAACAATCTAGTTGACTCGTTTGCTCGCTCTGCTTCCTGTAACGGCAAATTTGTTAATAAATTTCCTGCCAATAATATCCTCTTTCCATCCAAACAAGCACACCTCAAATCATGGTCGGATACCTCTACATTACTTCCTTTTCCAATCCTCATTCCTTTTACAAACTCTTGCAACCTCTTCCTTCATCACGTTCCCGATTTGCTGATTTCCCTGGTTTCAGTCGTTCCGTTATTTCCTCCATAACACGTCTTTGCCTCAACCATAATTGTCTTATTCCAACTCTCTTTCGTTTTTCTATTGTTTCTTCCCCATACTGTAATTTTCATCCCTCGGATCATGACTGTGTTTGTGATGCAAATCATATCCTTTTTGAATGCTCTCTTCTTGTACAGCAGCGTTCCCTCCTCTACACTAAGCTTCTCCACCTAAAACTACCTACTCCTTTTTGTGCTTCCTACATACTTTCCTTTCCTTCACCAGATGTTGTTCCAATCTTAGCGGAGTTCATTTCCTCTATTTCTTTATATATCAAAATTTAATCCTGTTTTCGTAATTCTTTGATGATGGGTCATTGCCCTTGGTTGGCGTTCCCAAAAAAAAAAAAAAAAAAAAAAAAAGAAGACATAATATACAACTAAAAAAAAAAAAAAAAAACAGCAACTATATTTTGCGCGATGAATTTAAAAAGTAAAATTTTATCGGCGGAACAAAGTAGTTGTAAAATATGGATGGGATCCACGAGATCTCTAGAAAATTGGCGCATCTGTTCATGTTAAATCGAGGACAGTTGAATGATTAATATCTTTTCCAAAATTTAATGATTACAATTTAGACCCGCAATATGAAAATCATCGTCCAAAGTTTACAAGCAGGCCCGTCAAAAATTTACGGCTGGTCAAATTAGACGCGAGATAAAAAAAAAAGTTCCGGAGTTTTGTACCATACGGAAATACGATGGCGGTTCAGGTTAACGAACTAATTACGAGAGAGTGGTGAAAAACACAAAAACAAGTCATTTTTGAAATCTACAGACAAAATTTTCTCTGTTTCTACGTGTAAAATCGCCGCTTCTTCCGAGACCTTTTTTTTTTTTTTTTTTTTTGTAACGAGTAGTAACAAATCTGAATTGTGTGACAAACCTAATAATACATATATAATTAATTGGAGCAGACAGTTGCGTGTTGAAAACTTTCCCGAATTCAATGAGCGCAGAACATATTTATTCGAATGAGCAGACAAAATATACCCCGTCCATACTTCCATCGTTGAAAACATATTATAATTACCGAAACTGAAGATAGACAAGTAGCCGCAAAATACCCCCCTGATACTTCTAGGATGACAGCGGAACATAACTTTACAAATAGGGCAGAACCGCACCATCGCAGTTACTAGAAACGGAGCAAGACGAGTAGTGCTCAACAGGAGAAACGAGTGCAAACCATAAGTCAATATGCATAAAAACTTGCACCAACCGATGTTGAAAAATAAAAAGTTTCAATAGTAAAATTAATCGAGACACATCCTTTCAAACACATCTTTCGCTACGAGTGAATTTGCTGCTCGTTAGAGTGACTGACCAAAATAATCCATATTCCATAAGTCGTAGTAACCTAGTGTACTTACACACGACATATAGAGAGAAGTGTCGATGAAAAAAAAAAAAAGAACCCGTTTATGAGCACATTTCGATTGGAGTTGTTTTTGTTAACTTTTAAGCCACGGGGATGTATGTTGTCGACATAATTGAATTGCATGCGTGGCTTACGCAAATTCATTGCAGTCGTGCGCGAAACACGTTTTTAAGTTTTATGATGGAGAAAGGTTAAGAATAATTTTTCCTATTCCCCCCTTTAACGCTACCTATATTCTTTCCTTCCCATTGCCTTCAGTTATTCCATTGCTGCTGTCCTTTGTCTTTTCCATTTATGACCGCCTGGCTATTTAGCTGTAACTCTTAAGTTTTCACGTTGTTGGGTCAAGGCCGCTGGCGTGCTCAGGGTAGGAAACAAAAAAAACAAGAATAATACGAGAAAAAGCTTTATTCCAGCAACTCGAAGAAATTAAATAAAGACCATTGCTTCTAACGAAAATTATTGCGAAAACTTAAAATGATCAAATGACCCCGGTTTTAAATATCAGATAATCGATTGATTTTGAATGTGTGTGCATATTTTACGATTTGATTCCAATTGTTCGGCAGAACAATCTTTCTCCGAACCAGATTAAGAAAATTAAGGAAAAGTAAGAAGAAGAATTGAACGACTTCGTTTTACCGTGTATCGAAGTCGGATCAGCGAATTCCTTTTTATTCGTAATTGATATGTTACAACGGATTTTGACGTTTCATAAGCTCGACTCAAATTTGTATTTCAATTAAAAATATACCTTTTTTTAATTACACGTTCTTAAACAAAATGTTTTTTTTTTTTTTTTATCATTTTTGAAAAACGTTTGTGACTTTCATAAATTAAGAATACAGCGAGGATGGTTGGTCCAAAAATTTTAGCCACTTCCCTCGCTTCGCACGGAAAAATAAGTCAGCGAAAACTAAACTACATACGCTTGTAGCGTGGAATGTTTTACATCAATTGTGAACATTTCAGCTCGATATATGAGAATACTTTAGTATATGGAGATGATCCGCGCCAAGACTTATCCCGCCTGCGAGATTTCGTGTTACAAAAAAAAAAAAAAAAAAAAAAATCGCAATTATGTTACAAAATTTTAATACACATTTCAGTCGTCGTTTACATTTTTATTGCTCTCAGGTTTAGCTGGCCTCTGAAATATAATTTGGTACCGGTAATATCTGGGAAAGTAAAATCCGAAGTAGAAAGGAACTGGCCCCAGTATTCTCCTTAGATCCATTAGAACCTTAAGTACCATTATGGAAAGCTTAATTTCACAATACCTTATCAAGGATACATATGGGACTTGTTTTACTTCACTTATGTTTCACATAATTTGTTTTCTACCCATTTCACCTTAAGAAGTTTTCCTAAACGCAGTCTAAGGAACGCGTTTGAAATCCTCTCACAAGCGCGGGCTGCTTACGTGACGACGTAAGGCCTATTTGAGTGACGAGAAGAGCCAAAAATCACATGGCGCGACGTCAGGGAGTGTGTGTCAACCCTTCAATATTATATTTTCGTAATAATTCGGTGGTAAGTTTAGAGTTTTAACGTATTCAGCATTATCGTGGTGTCCAACCTCACGAAAATGCTCTCCGGAATCAAGGCACGTGGAAATCACTTCGTTAATACAATACATGTACATTCAAACTAGTAATGAGTAGTTCGTGAACGAACTGATTGAAATAACTGATTCATGAAAAAGAACTGAAAGGACTGATTCGCAAAACTTAAAAGAACTGGTTCTGTATGAACTGTTTCGGGTGAAAGGCGAATGAACAGAATGAGCCGGAGCACTTGTTTAACTATATCATTTTGTTCATTTTTATTGTAAATATATATCCGTTTTTACCTTTCACTGATTATTTGATGACATCTTTCGTACCCCTGTTCGAAGCATGTCAAATTTCAAATAAATAAATAAATAAATAAATAATGCGTATAGCTCTGTGTAACATACACTTGAATTTTTACACAGCTGCTTAGTGCTTAGTATAGTTGTTCAAAATGTAATTTGGCCACATTTTCAAACTGATCGTGTCGGAGATTGATAATATCATTACTGCACGGCATGTGTTAGAAAAGAAGCTTTCGTTTTTTGAAACAATTTCAAAACGTGTTAAAAAATATATATTTTTTTTTTTAAATTTCAAAGACACTGTACATGTTACTTTGACCAAAAAATCACGTTTTTATCTCATTCGGTTCGGAAGATATAGTCCGGACAGACAAAACAAAGACGATTACACACAGTGGCTTAGTATAGTAAGATTTGTTTACAGGTATCTGTAAACGATTTTCGAAAACAATCAGTTCATTGAGAACGGGATCTTTTTATCAGTTCTTTACAGTGAACTGATCCGCAAAAAGAACTGTAAAACCCATCACTAGTTCAAACGATATTGCTTTTTTTTTCTCCATCAGCTCTCGGAGTATTTGTACTGTTCAGCTACGTTGTTCTTTTATCCGCAACAGCAGTATTATCGTGCGAGTCACCGCGAATAATTCACTCTGAATCCGTAGGCGGATTTCGATACGACTTTGCGCGCAGGCCCCTTACATAGGAGTATCCATTTCAAGCTATCGAGCTGAAATTTTCAGAATTAATGTTAAACATTCCCCCTACTAGCGTGTGCAATTTATTGTTCGCTGACTTATTTTTCCGCTCGATCAGAGGGGTGTATGTTGTGCCAACCATTGTAATTTAAGACAAAAAGAAAATAATTTGTATTTACCTAATGTTTAAAAATACAAAACTTTGTACTCACGTAAAAATATATTACTTTTATATTTATTAATACATTAGAATTTTGGTAAAATTTAATTACAGATCATATCAACAAAAAAGAAAAAACTAATTTAATTAGTCAAGCTTACAGATAATTTCAAAAAGAAAAACTAATTGAAGTACTCGAGCATTGTTGAGAACTATTTAAAAAGTAAACATAGTTCTTTCATTTGAAAAATATAATCCTTCGTGTTTTTTTTTTGTTTTTCTTTTAGAGCGAGGCAAAATATATTTCAATTAATTTAGCGTGGAGTTTCATTAGAAAAATTCATTTTTTTTTTTTTTTTTCAAATATTAAGTAAGTTAGAAACTTTCGTGTTTAACTATTAAATTAAAATCGCGTTTATTAAAGAAATTAATTACTGCTTTTGCTTCGGTTACGAAAGAAACGTTATTATTCGAAGTTCAGAAATTCCAAACTTTTATTTATATATATGAAAAAAAAAAAAAAAAAATACAGACAGATAGAGGGTACCCCGCCTTGTTACTTTTATCATCCTCCTGCCTGTTGCGGTACAATACTTAATGGACACCACGTGAGAAACTGCGAGCCATTCAAGCCGGCAGTTCGTTGTAGGCAGTCGTTTGAATTAGTTGCGTTAAGTGTGTTGTGTTAAAAGTAGGTAAAATTGTGTTTTGCGCAGTGATACAATTTTTCTTAAAAGAAAGTTCAATGTTGACCGAAATTTATTCGAGGATCATGAATTTCCTCCTTCGATTTCCACCATGAAGGAGTAGACGGTCCCAAGTTTAAACGTGGAAAATTTACAGATGGAGGAAATTGCAAACACAGTAGGGATATTAAAAAAAAATAAGGCTTCGGTTAAATTTTGCACGAGCGAATTGCGCACGGAAAGGTTTTGAGTAAGATGAATGCTGCGCGTGCTATCAAAAACGTATTTAAACGACATTTTTCGAACAGTGTTTAGCATGTTTTACGGAAAAAACACAAGAATGATTTTCTAAGTTGATATGTGATAATCGCAGGGCGGAATCATGGCTTTACCATTAACGCGGAAAGCGAAATAACAATCCATGCACTAGACAGGAGCCGGTTCTTCAAAAGAGGACAAAGACGGCGACATCAGCGGGAAAGGTTATCAGCGTTATAGAATGCAAAATTCTGATGATCGACTATTTAGAAAAATACCATAACTGAGGGATATTATTGTAGTCCAAAAAAAACACAAAGATTCGCGGAAACAGACCTGGCTTGTAAAAAAAAAAAGTATTCCCTTAGGGTGCACCTGCTTCTAAAATTGTCTCGGAAAAATTGAAAGATTTGCGCTATGAATTGCCGCAAAGGTCGTCTTATTCCCTAGTCCCTCGGACTTCCATCTATTCCCGAAACTCTCAAACTCTATTCCTTGTTTTCAACATTTTCCGAAGCAATTGTTGACGGCTACTTTGCAATAGTTCTGCCGAAACACTATGGAGGCAAATAATTGGAACTTAAAAGAGATCATGTTGAAAAATAAGAGGTTTTTGGAAAGATAAATTTTCATTTTCACTAAAAGGTTGAGAACTTTTCAGACCAGCCCGAATATCGATGAATTTCGTCGTAAGAAAACCTTTTTATTGAAGAATCCTCGCGTTATAACAAGCAAATTCGAAAAATTCGTGAGACAGAACTATTATTAAAATTATTTATTTGCAACAATATACAAAAAAACAGCCTTTCGGCCAATTACAGTTTGCACTTATAGAGCTAAACAATAATAGTGTACATAAATTATTAATCTAGCTGTGAAACAAATTAAACCTACACTGGCAAATCAAAACAATACGACACCGAACAAACTTACACACTGGTAATTATTATAATATGGCGACATGTATCCCTCAAAACTTGCAAACCTACATTCAAACTCAGTCATACACATCTACACCGAAACCCATATACATACACGAGCATTCCAGTTGGCCGAAAACTCCAGCTGGCAAATAGTTATGAAATTTTAAAAGACGATAGTATTCAATTTTATCTTAAACAAACGAACGGCACAGTCTCAGCAATATATACGCTCAGTGAATATGTGAACGGAGAAGTAGAGTTGTAGTTCAGTCCCAGTAGTCGACTAAGATCTTTAAAATTATGATATCAAGTCCATTGCACTTATCTAAAATGTTATTGTAATTATTCAGCAATGCTTCCATCGAAGAACATGAAAAATGCTGTGTCTTAGCTTTCCACATGATGTGAAACAACACACTTTTCCGACGGTTAAATGATGGAACTTTAATACCGATATATATTATCATTTGTACATATAGCTCTACAGCAACGATCTGTGTGCTTTGATTGGTACGCGATTTAAAATCACTGTATAATATATTGAGTAGAGAAATATTTTTACCTCTATCTTTGCGTTCGATTTGCTATTTACCATCCAAAAGAAGTATTACTTTTCCTTTTAGTAAAACCTAGACACGTAAGTAATAACTAAAACGGATATTATTCTCCTATGAATTTCCATTGAACAGGCTGGTCTTAAGTTAAATAAAAAAAAAAAAAAAAATGTTTCATTCTGATAACAGATCGAGACAAAACGATAGAGCCGATGTCAAAACCAATACTGGATTTTGAACGAAAAGGTAGTGCGATATACTCGGGAGCATATCTTGCTGAAAAGGGAGGTTCGGAAGAAAAGGCAAAACTGGCAACAACGAAACTAACACAGATATGGAAAAGCCACGGTATCCGAAAGGAAGTTAAATTATACCTGTTGAGAACATTCCCTATAGAGAGTAATCGCGAAGAAAGTTAAAAGCGCTGGAAATGACTGCTCACAGAAGGATATTAAGAATCTCATGAACGAGTCACAGGACGAATGCTTCAATCCTTCGGGAGTTAGATATTCAGCCCAACCAAAGAATACTTTCTTTATTATATTATATATAAGAATGGTAAAATTCTCTCAGCATGCGATTCGTGCCAATAGTACCGCAAAAGGTGGTGTTCCAAGGAAAAATACAGGGTTCGAGAAGGTTGAACACTAACGTTGCTCCAACAGTCGAAAAACTCATCCGCAAAACCGAAAGCAGAGAAGTATAGCGCAAACTTTCAGCGATGCAATAAAATGGGTCACGACGCTCGAAGTCGAGCGCATACGAATGAGAATGGATGGATGGAAACAGTTAAAAGGTTTAGATGTGGAAACTAGACAGAACTTTTTCTAGTTAGTATTAAACAAAAAGTCTTAAGCGCGAGAAAAAATTATCGCTTTACAACTACATACTTTCTTTTTCTGCATGGATATCTGCTAATTACGAAATCATAAGCAGCAACATTGGAAAAATACAGCGGCGCTAAAATAAACCGATAAGGGTAATTATTGCATTTCGTAGCGTATGAACAATGAAAATTGTTGGCAGTTCAGAAAGGTATAAGTTCGGATAATTTAAATATGTCTATAAAATTCATAATTAAACCAAACCATTTTGAAGGAAAAGAAAAATAGGTTCTTCGTTGCATTATATTTTTTTGACATGGGCTAAGAATACACGTGTGTATACAGTGCCGGTCATAATTATAAGGACAAAAACCGATTTTTGCAATTGCACTCTAAAAACATGACTGCACGAAAAGTGTAAAAACGTCATTTGATTCGGCAGGTAGAAATACATCCAGAACGGTGTGTGACGCATAGGTGAACGCCGTGCGTGGCAGGCAACGGAAACTGTTTCAAAACATTACAGAAAAAAAAACACGTTTTTCGACAAATTTCCATCCCGAGCCGACTGGTACAGTAACTTCCAAAAATCTATACAAAAAATGTGCACCGTTAGGTAACTGAGCAGAGCCCAGGAAATGCGTGTTTTTCGTATATGAGGACTGTAGATGCGTAACTTCCAATGAATGAGATAATTGCGATGGAAACCTGCAGTACAGAAATATATTGCACAACATGATGAACACAAATACAAAATGCGAGAGCGATATAAAAGAATAGCTCAGACTACCAAAATAGTACAGCAGACAAACCGAGTTCAGTAAAGAAGACGGCAATTGATACAAAACGAAGTCTGATACGCGAAAGAAGAAGCAAAATTTAATATTTTGTGGAGTCTCCACGGAAAAGGAATCTTTGGGGTGAAGAGGACACCGCGTGGAAGAGAAACGAAAAAGTGACGAAGGGAGAAAGCTATGACTAAAACGAAGGCAACATACGGCGGTGATCAGGGAACGGCAAACAGAAGAAAACTGTTTAACCCAACAGGTGGGAGAAGTTAAAGGGCCGTGAAGAAAGATAAAAGGAATTCGGATTGAAAAAAAAGGGAAAAATAAACATCACTTCATAATCTAAGATGAAACTGTTGCCTGTATAGTCGTTTCCTTGTCGACAAACGTGGCTTTTTTCGGTCATTTTTTGAAACAGTTTTGGTTGCTACCGCGTACAGCGCAAGGCGTTCGCCTGTGCGTCACACTGTATTAGATGTATTTTTACATGCCGAATCAAATGGTATTTTTACATTTTTGGAGTCAAAATTGCAAAAAATTGTTTTTTCAGGATGTTCTTATAATTATGACCTACTCTGTCTATATATATATATATATATATATATGTATATATAAAAACTCAGCCCTTCGGTACTCGGAAGGACACAAGCCCCCTTCACCACCAGGTCGATTTCTTCTATAATTCTTATAGAAGAGTAAACTTTTTCATTGGCTACGCTTTAACTTTCATTACATAAAATTAAGAAATTTTTCCGTTACATTTTCGTTACATAAAATTGTGACTGGGACAAATTTCGTGACAGGACACTTTTCCTGATGACCCCTGGCGCAAAAATGGCATAACCATTAATATATATATATATATATTAGAGGCGGATCCAGTGAGACATGGGGGGGGGGGGGTTGATTAGCGCTTTTTTTTACAATACGAGTTTGCGTACAAAGGGGTCAAGCCAAGCACCGCCGTTAAGCTTAATCTTGACCTAGAACCTTCTTAGAATAAAATTTAAGTAATAAACTATAATTTTTTTTTTTTTATATATCGAGGTTTGAGAAACTTAATACTACACAGGATCCGACGGGTTCGTGTACTTATTTAATAGATAGTAATATTTTTTTTTTTTTTTTCTGAAAGACGCAAGTGTGATTGATTTCGGTTTGATTTACCATTTAACCTAAATTACATATGTGTTAATGAGTAGATTTTAAGTGTAATGTTTTTTATTTAATTGAATAACATAAATCATTGTAGGTTGTTATTTTTGCTAGTAAATTTTGGTTTTAAAACTAAGAATACGAATTACTGAAATTTAGTTGCCAAAGTTGAATTGCTCAAATTGAGGTTTTCTATGTTGAAGTGTCTGATGTCATCATACCTACTGCACACATTTAGGATACAGTTTCCTTGTAAAAAGACTTCCCATCTCATTTTCAAAGATTCGTCTCACATACCTCTCTATCTTTCATAAATGGCGCTTCTCTCCTAATAAATATCCTATTTTAGCCCTTGTTTCTCATCGTTTAGACAAATTCTCCTCCTATACTATTTCCCACAGTAAACTTCCTTATTTTATTTTTAACTTCTTCGTGTTTTTTCATCCTCCAAAACTCTTTTCTCTTCCTTCATTATCCAAAACTTCTGGCTCCGCAGTTGCCAATCAAGAATTTAATTTTCTTATTAATTCCTCGTTTCCTTTTCATTTCTTAATATTTACTGATGGTTCCAAGAGTTCAGGAGGAGTAGCTGCTTCCTTTTTCTCTCCAGCCAATAATTCTGCTCAATCCTTCAGGCTCCCGGCTTTTTGCTCCATTTTCTCCGCAGAACTTTATGCCATTCTTCGAGCCGTTATATTTATTTCCTCAACTCGTTCTTCAGATAGATACTTAATTATTTCAGACTCCAAAAGTGCTCTTCAGGCTATATCCTCTCCCTTTCCCCCTCATATTCCCTCGATTTTATTGTTTTCCGTATACGTTCTCTCATCTATAGTCTTTCCCTTTCCCATTCCATTTCCATCGACCTGCTTTGGGTTCCAAGTCATGCGGGTATTGATGGTAACGAGACGGTGGACTCCTTAGCACGCTTAGCGCTACACTCTCCACATTTTGTTAAAAAGATTCCTGGTCACAACATACTTCCCCTCTCCAAAAGAATGCATGTCAGACTTTGGTCGGATGTGTATCCTTGCTCCTTTTCCAATCCTAACTCATTTTACCTTTCTATTCAGTCTAGACCTCCTCCTTGTTCTTGGTTCTATCATTTTCCTACTCTTAAACGTTTTTTCATCATTGCCATCTGCCGTCTGCGGTTCAATCATACTTTGCTCCCCTCCTCCTCTCGGCATCGTTTTGCTCTTTTCCCACCCCCTTATTGTCCTTTGCACTCTGGCGACTGTTCCTTCGTTTGTGATCCTGACCACGTGCTGTTTGAATGCTCCAGTCTTTCCTCCGAGCGTAATATCCTGTACGTCCAGCTGTTAAAGCTGAATTATCCTACTCCGTATAGTGTTTCCTATATCTTAGCTTTGCCGGCATCCAATGTGGTTCCTATTCTTGTCTCTTTCCTGTCATCGATCTCTGACCGGATCAAAATCTAATCTCTAATCTAGTCCAATTGTCCTGGGTAGCTGCCCTAAGTCGGTCAAGCCCAAAAAAAAAAAAAAAAAAAAAAATACCTACTGCAGCGAAAGATTACATAATTGGCGTTTTCAATTTCCCCACAGTCACATTTGTCGTCTTCAGTAATTTTGTATTATTATTTTAAGTAGGCTCCGAAGTGTCCGTGGTCAGTGAGGAGTTGGGTAGTGCAAAAGTCAGATGTTAACTGTAAGATTGTTCTAATATTTAGGATTAGCCTGTGGGTATACCGACCTGCTGTATCTCTTTCCCAGGAATTTTGCCATATGGACATGAAATAGTTTTTAATGTGTCTTTTGAGTTGTGTTAGTGACATTTTTATATGTAAGTCAGGTTTTTTATGGTAAAAATGATTGATCTAGTGGAAGGACTCCCGCAAGAGCAACAGCGGCGCTATGAAAAATTGTTCTGTAGGCCCTGCAGGTGTTTATTAAGTATTTACGTTGTGTAGAGCAAATTTTTTGCTTTAGAGTTTTCTTTTTTAGATGTTGGAAAAACACAGAGCTACAGTATTCTTAACAAGTGACTTGTGCAATACAAGTCTGTATCTGTAATCAAAGCTCCATGTATTTCTGCACACTTTTATTAATTGATAGTATTTAGCGTCAAACTTAGATGTAGTGTAGTCTATGTGTAGTTTAAAGGAAAGTTTATTGTCTAATACTCCTAGGTATTTCAAATGTTCGACTACTTTTAGAGTGATCTCCCTGTAAAGTACTTTAATATTTTTCCTTTTTAGTTTTAGGGAGTTTGTGAAAAGGGACACAAAGCATTTTTCAACTGAAAGATTAAGTTTTACTTCATATAGCTAGGCTCCGAGTAACTCAAGCGTTCATCTTCGGAAGTCTTGCTACTACCTAGCTAATTACTCGGTTCTAAACCTATATCCTTAACCTACTGCTATCCAGTCACACCACAGTGACTGTTGCACGTGGGATGTGATATAGTCAGTGTTAATTTTATATTCTATCCTTTTTAGCACTCGCGGGCTATGTCATATCATTGCGACCATGTGTGTTCGAATTGTATTGTAAACGTTTAATTATCAGTGCTAATTCCATATCCTTCTTTTCGACATACGTGGGCTATGTTACATTATTGCGGCCGTGTTTGCTCGAACTATATTGCTAACGATATTCTTTGCTCCTATTTCGATTCAATCTACTTATTTATATACACTAATCTATTAGTTTAGCTTATTTGTAGAAGTTGTTAGTGGCCAGATAAAAAAACAAAAAAAACAACAAAAAACAAGCGTTTCGTTAGCTGTTCTTTTGAGATTGATTTTTGTACCCTCCGTTATTATAAATAGTAAGTCATCTGCATATGTGCGCATAGGTCAACGTTCTTTTCGTATGGTACAGCTTGGTTGAATAATATATTCCCGAAAAGTGGACCTAAAACGCTACCCTGTGGGCAGCCATTATTAGTTTCAGTGTTTGCACCATGATTAGCTACTTGAAAAGTTACACGTCTGTTTTTAAGATAGCAATATATTGTACTTAGCAATGGTATGTCTTTGATCAGAATAGATTTTAAAATGTCAAACAAAGCAGGAGTTATCAAAGGCTCCTTTTTGATATCCACTCCTATGACAAGAACGCTCGATTTTTTCTTAAGGCTGCTGCTAATCTTGCTGATCGCATAATTCACAACATGTTCTGTGGACAGACCTTGTCTGAATCCAAATTTTTTTTTATTTAAAAAGTTTGTTGAGTTCAGATGGCAAGTTATCCTACTTTTTTAATAGTTTTTCGTAAATTTTGCTTACAGTATTTAAGAGACATATTGTGCGATAGAAGCTTATAAGATTTGCATCTTTGTTTGAATTATGAAGTAGGATTACATTTGCTTCGCGTCCGGTTTTAGGGAAATAGTTCAAGGAGAAGATTTTTTTTGTATAGGAGTGAAAGGAGTTTTGGATAAACCTTTTGGATTAATTTTAGTGTCTTATTTGTAATATGGTCAGGTCCACCAGCTTTGTTATTTTTTGTTGAATTTTTTATAATTTTATTTTGTGCGGAAGTATCAAGAGGAGTTTGTTGCGAGTGAGAAACGTTTTCCTGTATGGAAAGTGTAAAGTTTTCTCTTAGTATTTTCTGTTTTTTGCTGTCTTTGTCAGTGCTGTCTAACGGAAAAAGAGAGAATAGGGAGTAGTTTAGATTCTCTGTCACATTGGTGATTTTATCGCAGTTATTTTTTGTGAAAAGTGGAATATTGTTTGGTTTGTTTGATTTCAGAAACGTTAATTTGTAGCTTAAGCCCCATGGTTTGACATTTTCAAAGAAAATTTTTTTTTTTTTTGGGGGGGGGGGAGTTATATAATTATGTAATATCTTCTGCGGTAGGCAGTAGATTTGAGAAATACGTTGTTTCATAAAGAAAATCAAATAGCGACCTTTATAGAAATTTAAAAATGTTTTAAAAGTACATAATTATTACAATTTAATTTAAATTTTATTTTATTTTTAGGTTAAAAATATGCGTCGCGATAGCCTAGTTGCTAGAGCGCTTGACTTCCGTTATGGAGATTACGGGTCGATCCCGAGCGACGACGAACTTATTACAAGAATTAAATAAATAAATAAAATAATCGCGTGGAAGGCAATGGAAACCACCACGTTTAACATCATATGCGCGCTAGGTCAGTACACAGCAGACGCATGCGGGACTGCACTGATAGCGCGATAACAAGCGGCTACTATCAGTTCTGAATGTAGTCTTGCGTGTGTACACCTGCGTTGCATATAATAATTGCCTAGTACACTACCTATATCTGTACAGCTAAGATGTACGAATAGGTAGTCGCCGACGCTCAGAAGCTGAGTATGGCACTATAAAGAAAAAGGTAAAAAATAAAAAAAAAAAGTATAAAATTCTAGCTAAAATGGTAGTTTAGATTTGAATAGTAAGAAATATAATCCGATCCTAATTCCTTCTTTGGGAGCAAGTTCAAAAAATATGTATATATTTATCTTTGATTTATTTTCATTTACATTACAAAATAAAAATTAAAAATAAAGAAAGGCAAAAGATCAATGAAAGTTGGGTTTAAAATAAAATAAAAACGTAACATTAAAAGATTGTGTGTGTGACTTGATAGCGGCTGGTAGCCAAAGGTAGTTCTCTACATAAGTCTCTGGAGTGAGTGCGCTTCGTTCGAAAGCTGTAACGGCAATACTGAGTCGAGGAAAGATTTTACAAATCCCGTTAGAATCAGGCAGGGTAGCTAGTGCGGTACCGATCGCAAAGATCATTCGAAAAACTTTTGTGTATAATCACCGCTGCCTTTTTATTTATTAATTGGTTATTAATAGTCCGTTGAACGAAAATGTGCCGATGGAAAAAGTCGATATAAATCGATATGTATTATCCACTTACGGGGGCTCCATAAGTGGATAATACATATCGATTTATATCGACTTTTTCCATCGGCACATTTTCGTTCAACGGACTATAGTATAGTCAATTGAAAACCGTCGCCAAGCATCGTTCTAGTCATCGTATCGCCGCTTCATAACGTAGCCACGCTGTTTTAATGTCATTTTGCCACGTTTCCGAGTATTTTTGTGTCTTATCGATTCTAGTCGTGATCTTAAGTGGCTTTTTTTTTCCGTTGTTAAATTAATTTGTGTCCGAAAGTAACATAAATACATACGCGGTTTGTTAAAATACGATTTTCTCATTCGGTTATTTTTTATATCATCAACATTCGGTTCGTGACCGTAGCGAGAATATGTGCGAAAACGATTTCGGAGTTGCTTGCGTTAAATTTATCTTCGAAAAAAAAAAAAAATAAAAACCTAGTATCCTAGCGATAATAAGTTTTCCGATTGTGGCATGGAACTGTACGTCACTAGTGTCCGCAATTTCATGTAAAAAAAGTATAGATAAGAGAGAAGAGAAGGAGATCAGCTTAGAAAATAGTCGATGGAGTTAGAATCAAGTGGCAGCCGTGAAAACGGAGTCCCGTAATTCGGCAGCCGAAAAACTCAATCCATATCAATATATATATAAACATGCAATCGGCATTGTTTAAAGTTATTAAGGAGAAATATCTTCAAAGTTTGATAAATACTTTATAAGGATATTCACAATCTCTTATAAATGTACAAATATAAATTACGAAAGGGTGGTGTTTGGAATAGTAAAACGAGAGACCTTATTTCATTATATATTCTACGAATTTATTTATCTCGAAATTAATAATTCTATAACTTGTTCGATTAATGCTAGGCAGTCGGTTGTTTCGACTCAGAATAAGTCCTTCTTAATTAGGTACAGTGGGTAAATTTTCTAGGGCTACTAATTACTATGTTAATTGGATTCTATTATATGCGCTATAAAAGCACGTGCATCTCTCTACCACGCTGAATCTAGTGTCGGCTTTTTAAAAGCGTATTTTGAAACAAATAAGCGAGAATTTTTCTTCATCGTTACCAAATGACGTTCAACATTTTTTACGTTCTCCTCCGAGTTATAACGACTGAAACAAAAAAAACCCCACACTAAAAAACTGATCAATGGGATCGTAATGCAAATTAATATTTATTTTTTACGTATAATAATCGCGAGTAAAACGTTTGAGTGTGGAATAAAAGAATACGAAACGGAAGAAAGTTTAAAATGTCGCTTCGCATTTCAGTTAGACCAACAAAAACGTAAATGGAACTTTTAAAGTATCTGCACTTTATGGCCTAAAGTTCAGTACACATTCAGAAGTTAAAGTTACAGTGTCTCATTCTTTTCGACTCAACCGAATAACAAAGCGTTATTATCGCTTTAACGGTTTTTACAATTGTAACTGAACTCTACTAATTAGTAACTATTCTGGGTCCCTGTAAGACACGCTTGTTTCACTGTTTTTTTATTTAATTTTCATTAAATTACTGTTCAGAATTTTTAATCTTACTCATGTTTAAAAATGTGTAAAATATTGCAATAGAGGAATGTAATAATTTTAATAAGGAATCTGTATAAAACGGGCAAATATGTACTACTCTTGGATCGACCGGATAATCAAACTGACTAGACAGCAAAAGATATGGATGTTCGCAAACCGTTCATTTGCAGCAGTTTTAGTATTGCACCTTATAAGGTTTTAGAATTTTATTCCATATCGCAGATTTAATAATATGGATTTTTACGATTCAACTTAACTATAATATTGCGTAGGACAAATTCGAATCTTTCTCTACATTATAATAGTCGAAATTTGTTATTTAATGTCACGGTAAATACTGTTAAGAAAGAACGTGGAAAACCAACGATTAACTAAACGAAAAACAGAAAAGAAAAAAAATTACTCTAAACATTTCCTCGAAAAATTCAATAAAAATGTTCAGTAAAAAGTAAAAAATCCGATAAAAAGATAATATATTCTACCGTAAATATACCCTTAAAAGGTGATATAATAATTATTCTTAAACAACATTCGTACCTTAATTATAATCTCGGTACATCGAATGTGAATTGCAACGATTAAAATATCACATCAAGCGAGCTAATCACTCGTTCTCTGCAAGGCAATTATTAGAAACGTCTAGAATCTTTAATGCCGTTTTTAATTGTTATTGTAACACCTGAATGCTCTAATAGTTATTAATGCAGATCGCAAATAATCGTAATATTCTCAAGAATATTGTACCGCGAAATATATTTTTTTCATCAGATAACTCTATTTTCAGTGTATTCTTTTAAAGTAAATCAAGAAGATTTTTTTCTTTTTTTCTTTTTTAATTTACCTTTTTAGTGTAAATATTTTTCAGTGATTATACGACGACGGGCCAATCTAAAATGCTGATACTTTCCTTACTGTATGAAACCGGGTATCTGTTTAAGAATATTTTTTTCCCCCTTTAATTGCTAATTTATAACTAGCCAAATGGTGAGGCTATCTAATAAATCGCAAGTAGAAGGTGCATCCATTGATGCTTCCTCTTCGAAAAAGATTATTAAATTAAATGTCTCTTATTTTATTTAAAGTCGTGATGTAGATGACGCATCCGTGTTTAAAAGAACGACTGTCATCTGGTTTAGCTGGTTTCGTAGTCGAGTCAGGTGCTTTTGTGCGAGCCTTCGGATAATTTCTTCCGCTGTGTTTATTTTTTGGACTCCGATGTATAACTTCATTGGATACGTACCGCGGCATTCGATAAATACAGCGCAACACCTTGTTCTGAAATCGCGCTGAATAACCAGCTTATTAGACATTTTTGCGCATCCCTACAGTTGCGCTGCATAAGTCCATATTGGTCGCAATTCAGTTTTATAATAGATTAGCAAACGATTTTTTAGTAACAATTTAGAGTGATTATTAGCCAGTAAAGTTGTTTCATTCTGATATTGAGTTATCTTCTTTTTTCTTTTGGATGTGAGTCTTCCATGTCAGTCTTTGATATAAATAGGCTCCTAGGTATTTCATTTGGTGTTTTTTTTCTTTGGAAGCTCTTTATTATCAATTAGTACTCGTTTGTCGTGGGATCTTCTGTTGAAGAATGAAACATGTGTAGACTTCTCTGGGTTTATAGCTAGTTTCCATATCTGCGTCCATTGGTAAAACTGGTCTACACTATTTTGCAATTTAGCAATAGAAACATCAGGATTTGTATCTGATGCGATTATCGCAGTATCATCGGCAAACGTTGTTACTTGAACAGTTTCATTCGTCGGCAAGTTTACTGTATACAGATTGTATAGCAGCGGTCCCAGGACGATACACCGTGGAACTCCAGCCAGGATGGAATATACATTAACCTGGAATTGCCTGTTGCTTAAGTATGGCTGTGTATTAGTAAATAGTACTTTTCTCGCAGAAAAAAATTTAGTTTGTACAACAAGTCGTCGTGCTATATTTTATCGAAGGGGCCTCGGCCATCGTCAATAAGGCTTACTACTCTATGTGATTGCTGGACAGTAGAGTGCCTAGTTCTAAATCCGAATTGTTCAAGAATATAACGCTCAAATTTCGATAAGCTTGTGCGCTGTAGAGGTTTCAAATTCATCATCTTCAATTGAATTCTCTATTTCCAAATGAAGCTCACCTTGGCGATATTTTGTCACTCGCGTCTATCGTTTCTTTAATTTAAAAATTTTGAGGACGGTTCACTCATCGATACTTGTCAGTACTTATTATGTGGGACCACCCCACAGACTCGTATAGTTTTCCAATAAACAAAGAATACCACTGCAGACAGTCCAGATTATTAATATCTGAACGCGGTAATACTAACAAGGAAAGTATACGAGTTGTCAGACGCCGATTTTGATGAAATTTTGACATGCTGTAGAGTATAAAAAAATACTAGACACATGTTTTTTTGTTTTATCGGCTCATATGCAATTTAAATGGATAAAAACCACCCCTAAAGTTCACCGCCAAAAATCGTTTTTCCTAAATATCTCGTCTTCAACTCTATTTATTTTTTTATGAAACAAAATGGAAATTATTTCTCGTACAAAGGACAAGTAATCCACAGTAATTTAAGCAGTGGAATTGCATCCACTATTTTCTAGGGGGTGAAAACACCTTTTTTTTGATCATAATTATGGAATAAAAAATTATAAAAGAACATAAAAAAATAATAAAAACATTTTTTAAAACACACAATTAAAAAATAAAGTTGACGTGTTTCGGCATTTTCATGAATTTCCCCTTTAAAGAGGGTAAAGCATCCCTTTACGAGAAACATCAATAAACGCATGTATCAAGTAATCCAATTTCGTAACAAATTTGTATGTAAGGATTTTTGAGGTTGCTGATTACGAATCCGTCATCAGATTTTGTTAATTCAAAATGGCGGATCCAACGCGGCGGACAAAAAAGTTAAAAAAGTTTTACTTTTAATGACAAATTGTAAACGAGGATTTTTGAGGTCGCTGATTACGAATCTGTTTTCAATTTTTGAATATTCAAATTATCCTGTGCTATATAACCATACAGTCCCAAACCCCTAAAACCCAGACAGGAATTCAGCCTGTGTTTTATTAAACCAACAAATCCCAAAACCCCAGTCAGGCCAGGCCAATGGTCGGTGTTTTTAAACGATAAACCCCAAACTCCCAAACCTCAGACAGACTGTTTTGACTAAAGCTATAACGAGCAAAATGAACACCACCTTCCTGGACGAGCCAATGTTAAAATTTAAAGATGTTTATTTTTAATTATGTTGATTATTATATTTCAGATTCTCGCAGATTTATTGAGCATGACAGCAGTACGAATTATATCTGTAATAGTATTAATGTACTGTTTACTGTTTATTGATTGTGAGAGCATTAGTAATTTTTTTGATTTACTCATTGAAGGTAATTCTTCTAATGTGTGACGCGTTTGTAAAGAACTTTTGCGTAATAATGATGACTGGAAAAAATTTCGTTGTGCCGTATATGCAAAGTGTAACTGGAGTACCGGCTTCCAAAATTAGTTCCTCCGCTATACATAATCCGAGCGGATATAACGCTCATTTATTCATTTGGGATATAGCATATGACGAGCAAGACATTCCGGTAATAGCAAACAGCGAAGAGCCAATAAATATCATTCTCAAAGCGTGTTTCAGAAAAAATGAAAATAAAATTCATTGATACAATCGGTTTTATGGTGCGCCATCAAGCCTTCAGAAGTTGATTAGTTTTATTTGTCTGACTATTCGCTTCATCATACAATCAGGTTACATTACATCGTCTAATTTGCTAGTTTCGCAGAAAGGGAGTTTCCCGCATTCGTATGTATCATCGTGGAAAACATTGGAAGAACAAGACTTCTAAAAAGAGTTATTTCCACACAATTCTGTGGCGAAAATAGATATTAGTGAGGAAAATTACTTACACGCTTTGAATGTTTGGAATACGTTAAATGTTCATGCGCTCTTCGTCCGTATAACCATGTCCTATCTTGGAACACTTCTCTCTGATGTTTTTGAAAACTTTAGAAATGTTTGCTGTAAAATTTATAAATTATTATACAGATCTTGCATGGAGTTTTACTGCTGCCGGATTAGTTTTCGACGTAACGTTAAAGTAACAAATGTCTAAAATTAAAGGTGCTCTTAACCAATTATGATATGATATTATTTTTCAAAGCCGAAATTTTTTTAATTTAGTCTACACTAGTGAAGTCACATAATACTGGAACTGCATCAGATCTGCAAAGGTTGGTAAATTGGTGTAGGTATCGCTTCATTGCATTAGAAAGTGTACACATGTGCATATATATATATATATATATATATATATACATGCGTACATACCATTATCATCATCACTACTACATTCAGTGCATTACACTATACATGTGTATGCATATACCGTGTGTCAAACATATGTAGTGCATATCAACTCCACACCTGTTAGTGTACCAAAAGATTTTAGCTCGTCATAGTCTAAATTTTTTTTTATACCGATGAACAATATATAATTAAGTGAGCAGATTTAAAGCATAACAGAAAAACAACCGTTATAAAAATAAAAAAAAAAAATTGTACAACCAACAGGCATCCTTTGTAGCAATTAAAATGGTAGTTTGTTGGTTTATCAGTTTTTATCAATAGTCTATTCAGATAAATATTTGCAAAGCATCTTACTAGAAACATATGGGTGAGGATAAGAACAAACCTCAATAACGGTTAGTATTATAGTTATTGAGGTTAAATGTGTATATATGGGAGCACCTAGCAACATCTAGAAGTTGGAACATATCTTTTTGCTACATTGCTAGTACAGTTAATGAACCTTTTAAATTACATAAACAAAAGAGGTGCTTTAAACGTAGGTGAAACATTCATCAGATTATATGCTTGAACAATCAATGATAACAAAGCGTAGTATGTAATTTTACTTGAGCTAATTATTACATCAAAACATAATTTCAGAGATATATTCATTTGGACAGACATGTGAAATACTTTAATATTGATTTCGTCCAGTTATTAGCATCGGGTAATCTTATGTACAATAAAACACATCCTTAAAAGTTAGTCAACAAGAAGTGTTTTGTCAAAAGCATACATAAACATATGAAATAATTACGTGCAGGTTAACAAATGGTATTATATTAGTTAGGTAATAGCAAGTGCATTGTCAAAAGCACATGCAAGCGTGTGAACATGTGTTTGTACAGGTTAGAAAAATGAGTAAAATTGGTTAGTTAATTGTACTATCACAACATGTGTACAACGTTAGTGTAACACCAGGGATCAATTCGGGAATCTGTTTCCGGGGAGGGGGCAATTTATTTTCCTGGGGAGAGCAGAGATTTTTTTTATATTTTTACTGAGAACGTTTTTTTGGGATATTCCGGAATAAAACCAAATATGTAAAAAACGAATTATTATGTAATTTAAAATAATGAAAAAGTAATCTTGAACAATAAATTTCAAATAAAATAACCGATTATAAACAACAACGTTTTCTCATTTGGTTTTAAAATGATTAATTCTAATTGTAGCATTAAAGAACATCATATTGTAAAAACATTCTAATTGGTTCATTGTCTTTTTATAATAAGCGAATAGGCCGTGGTGTTTCAGCTGTTTTAAATGGGGACTTTTCTTGGAAATAAAAAACAAGAAAAAAGCACAGAGAATGAAATGATGTCTATAGATCATGTTGCTTTGAAAAAAAAAAAAAAAAAAAAAAAGAATAAATGGAAACCGAAAAGAAACCTTTAAAAACAATTTATCATGGGCGTTGCCAAGAAGGGGCAGGGGAGGGCAGCTGCCCCTCATGAAGCCTTGAAACTTTTTAATCAACTGGCCATGATGAGTATTCATAGGCGTGCAATCATGGACAATTTGAAAGACTTTTATAACAAAGTAGTAGAACAATTTGCCCGAAACCCACGAAAATTATATTTTAATTAAGATTTTATTCTTGTTTAATAAAATATTAAACCCTTGCAAATTATAAATTTTATTTTTCCTACAACTCATATCCTCTTTCTATCACCCTGCCCCTCTCGGCTCATCGACTGTTGGCGCCCTTGCAATTTATTGATATTAATGATAAATGGATCGACGTAAACCGTGATAATTCCCCTTTTAAGGCTGACCGAAAATACTAATTGCAGCTAATATTGTTTCCAGCTCGTCAGTATTTTACATCTTTCGTACATTTGCAATAAACGCATATCGGCTTTTTCGTAGGATAACAAGCAAACGTCAAAGTCAAAATTTAAAAGATCATTTATTTTTATTGTTATTTTATGATTTTTCCATTAAAAATAAATCTCGTAATTTTGAAATTTAAAAATATACGACATTAATTGAACCATTTCAAAATGTTTTGGCGGCAACTTTTGATATAACTGTAAACAAAGCGAATAAAAAGAATTTATTTCCTGTTAAATTGCTGCATTCTTAAATAGCTTGTATTAAGTTCTGGCGGAGTGGGCAATACCCAACACTAGCACTTCTACATCTCCCCGGTAGTGAAAATTGGAACTCTGTCCCAGAATGAAGGTTTTTCTACTTTATTTTCTTCTTTCAATGTATTAGCCGTAGATCTGCTATTTAAAAGGTCTTTTTTTTTAAAGTTTCCTTTAGGTAGTATCTTTCATTTTTTTTTAGAATACCTCTGTTTTAATTTTTTATTTTTGTGATTTTTCAGATTTTTTCTCTTCGATTCCAATTTTAAACGTTTGCCTAATGTGTATTTATTAACTAATAGTTTTTTTTTGTTTTTTTTTCATGCTTTGCTATGTAACATTTTTTTTTTTTTTTTTTTTTCATGCTTTGCTATGTAACATTATTTTTTTTTTTTTGTTGAATATAATTTTCACGGACATTATTTAGGCTCCATATTGTATAAACACAAAGACAATTTTTCTTGTCAGTTCACAACTCTACAATTAGGCTGCAGAAAAATACCAATTATGCATAAATATTTACTTTATTCGGAATATGTAAAAGTACATAAAATGATTTCATTTTTATTTGGATTATAATGTTGGTATTTTATATCAACTGTGTAAATGTGAGACAGAAATTGAATAAAATCAAACTGGACTTAAAACTATACGTACGATGTCAATAGCAAGCATTGCATTCTGAAACATGGATAATTTGTTAATTAGGTCTACTAATTATATGAAAATAATTTGTTTTGTATTTGGTTTCTACATCAGACGTATCTATTAAATTTGAAGGAGTGCGATTTTCGATGATTCGCCCAATAAAACAGGTAGTAGAACAACACTGAAGTGCATATAGTAACATTAATTATACATAGTAATAGCACTGCACTTACTTTGTACGAACCTAAATTCATCACAGAGCAAGATAATCTAACGCTTCTCCCAACTGACACCGTTACGTTTTCTATTTGTTCCACAAATTCTGGTTCTTCATTAGCTGCAAAAATGCATTAATGAACAATTTAGATCACAATTTATCCGATAGTTACAATATATTCTTTATTACATTTGAAATATCATCGTCATTAATCGAACTATACCTAAGAAGGAGAGGTCACGATCTGCGCAGAAGACCATGACTACATGAATTGTGTAAAATATCAGAATGCACCATTTTTGATTTACGCGGGAAATTTAAATTTCTAGAAGCTGTATATAACGCATGCTATGAATAACCGTTTAGAAAGAAATATGCAATAAATTTCGTATTATGTTTATTTACCTCGGGCAAATGGTTCGGAATTATTCCGAAAATAAAGTACATTAAACGAAATAATGACTAAAAAACAATAAAGTAACTTAAAAAAAATCAATTTTAAGTTTAATGAAAATTTAAAGGCGTCACTTATTATATTTATATAGTATAAAAACACGCACCTCGCTGGATTTATTTCCTAATGTTGTGGTAAAAGTGATAATTTGTAGAACATAGATAAGGGGCGAGGCTTTGCATCCACCGTTGTGTCGCGAAAATTTTTATTAAAACAGGAATAAATATTTGTAATTCTATTTTTATTATTAATGAATTCTCGCCTATAAAATATGTTTATCGTTCATAGAAATGTGAATAATTAATACAAAATTAAAAATGTTTACTACATTTGTATAGAGTTACATATAAAGAATTAAAATAATTATAAATTAATAATAAACAGCGTGAGATCGAAAATTTTACACGATAATTGACGGTGGTGGACCGGACACATTTGCGGAACAAATTCAGAATAATTTTTGTTTTTATACTATATAAACATAATAAATAACGTTTAAATTTTTGTTAAATTTAAAATTGCTTTTTCTTGCATCACTTCATTGTTTTGTTTAGTAATTTTTATGTTTAATATGCTTCATATTGTAGATTGGTCGTCCACGCTATTTGCACGAAGTGAAAGAGAACATAATCTGGAATTTATTGTACATTTTTATTGACATTCGCTACATGCGGTTTCTAAAACTTTAAACTTTTCATGTAAACGAATAAAATGCATTCTAATATTTTACACGATTTATATACTTATGGTATTTTATTGATCTGTAAAGTATCATGCAAATTGGTAACTCAAACATCAACATCTCTGTCTTTCCTTTCCTTTTTTTTTTTTTTTTTGTTGGACTCGTTAACCAAGGGTTGAGAAAAAATTAGAAAGGAAATAATATTTTGATGCGATATCAAATGTTCTTAGTAAGAAGAAACAAATAGTGATGTGTAGAAAAACAAAAAACAGAACATAAGAGACGCAATACGGAGTAAGAAGATCAGGTCGCAGCAAAGTGGAGACTGCTCTACAGAAAAAGAAATGAACTCTTAATAAACACGTAATCAGCATCGTAAACATCGCTACGTTTAAGTGGAGAATACGGAGAGGAAATCAAAACGATAAACGAAAACCGGAAGAAGATAATAAAGTACGGCTCAAGTGCGCAGACGAATAATGGAGACAACATCGGAACGACGAAGTGAAGAAAACAAATCGAACCATGGTTTAGCAAGAAGATTAGGAAAGACTGATAAAAGGAACGCATGTCAGAAAAAGAGGAAGCGTAAATGTCCGATACCATGATCTAAGTTCTTTACGCAGCGAAAGGAGACTGGACGATAGGATTTTTTTAAAGAAGAGATGGGAAGAAACAGCAACACGAGCCAAGGAGTCCGCCGAATACTTTTTGAAATATGAAAAGCTTCTAAATATCATTTTTCGATGATTCTGTTGTCTAGCTTAATAAAATCGAATTACTAAAAATCGTGTTCTTTGCAAAATGGTAAAAGATTCGCCTGGTAGTTATCTACTGTGTCCGGTTCTCCTTAATTTCATTACAAATCACTAAATGAATCCTCGTTAGATAAAACATTTTTCCTGTTGCTAATCCGAAGTTACTATTAAAAAACAGGGTTAGTGGCGCATCTGTCAACTTCTTTTTAGCCAGTCTGAATAATATTTCTCGCTGCAATCAACATTCAGACATATTTAAACATTTTTAGAGTGATTTTTTGAGATCCTCTATGTTTCTGTTCAGTTGTTCTTTTTTGATTTTCGGTCTTCACTTCCGTCACCGTTCCTCTAGTCGTGTTTATGTATTTCCAGCCCCCCTCCCCCCCCCAATTATTAATATCTATGTTCTGCATTCAACTGCCCAGGCTATTGCGGAGCATAAAGAGCTATGCGAATTCTACATAAATGTAATTTGGTTTCCTTGGCAAATGCCAAAGTTTTAACCATAGCATAAGGAGTATTGGAGAAAATTTCGTGCATAGGGATCTCCATCCGTGCTGCTCGAACTTCCTGTAGTTATAAATCAGAAGTATCACATTTATTTGGCCGCCTACACAAGGGACAGCTTGTTGTATGTCTCGTCTGGAAACGATTAAGTACTGAGTATTCCTTCCTGCTAATGCAATCAGGAAGAGGAGCTTTGTATTTATATTTTTAAAACACCTGACTTTGAATATTAGTCGTTAGTGTAGCAAATATTCATAACTTTAGTTCAATGACTGTTTTCAAATTCTAATAAATTTTATTTAATTTTTTTTTTTTCAAATTGATTTTTAAATTAATTTCTGTGGTGACCTTGTGATGTGTTAAAATTATTACCAAATCTCTGAAACATATCGAAATAAAATACAGCGAGTATAGTTTACGACAACCACCGTTTTTTGCTTTCGGCGTCGTTCAATTTCCTCAGAAAGATAAGTTGAAATTGAACTTTATTTGATGCAAGTCGAACTTATTAGTTAGGAATACGACTGTGCTAATACAGTTTATCAACGATCTTCCGAATGCTGTTTTTATTTGAACATTGTCGTTAACCAAATGAGGTTATTCAGGCTTAGGAATAAATTGCTGTATAATGTTCTTTCGTATAATAAGCGATCAATATGTTATCGACGTAATGTTTTACCATAGCTGCGTGTCATGAATGATATGCATGTACGTTTTTTTTTGTTTTTTTTTTTGTTGTTGTGTTAATACAGTCTTTGCCCAAAAACAATACGGAGAGGAGAGAATAAATTAGATAGAAATTCGATGAGAGATTGACAAAATAATAGGAAGAAGAATGATGAACAAGGAATGAAATACCAATACGGAAAACAAAATCACAATGACAGATAAGAAACTTAAACATTAGCGTACGGAAATATAAAAATTAGAACGTTTAGTTGAGAAAGAAGGCATTATTGAAATCACAGAAAACTTGGTTTTTTGGGCGAAGGGGACAACACAGAACTGATTTCGGAGGGAAAATGGAGCAGAAGATAATTATTGAGGCGTAAACGTATAACGGGGAGACGATAGGAAAACGATAGTGTAAAGGAAAATCATAGAACCACGAGTAGGACACGGAGTATTAGGTTGTACGGGCAAATAGAAAAATAGATTATTCGAAAAAAAAAAACGGAGCATAGATGTCGAAATAGATTTGTTGTAAGGAAGTATAAGGTTCTTTTATTTTTCTTTGGGCTCACTAGCGGAGATAACCCAGGGCTACTATAGTTGAAGATACTAGACGGAAGAAAGCAAACCAGATCATAATGCGGTTAGGGAAACGAGGGAAACAATAACAGAAACTATAGAGGGTGAACGAAGTGTAAGAATGAAGGATACGTTATAGAGACAAGCCTAGAAGCTAAAGATAGAAACACAAATGTTTAGCATAAATAGCGGAATATTCAAAGAAAATGTGACGACTGGCGTCGAAAATTGAACTGCTGCAGTCAGGGTGGAATTGACAAAAATAAAACGTTATTAGAAGAAAAATGAAAAAATGATGAAGGTAACAAATTATGACTAAAGCGAAGACGACAAATGAAAAGAATGAAAGTAGAACGGAGATGAGGATAGTCACCAGCAAAAGCTGAATAGAGAGGTAAAAATATTGAGAATTAATAAAAAGGAAAGGATAAAAAGGTTCAAACTTGGAATTTTATAAAAAGCACGCGAGGATTAGAATGCTGACTTGAATCTAAACAAGATTAGCCATATTCATATGAACCGACAAGGATGTTTTCCGTTTTTGAAAAATGGCATCTTCGTGTCGTTAGGGTTGATTACTTTTTATAGATAAATCGCAGAACAATTAAATATACTGTTTAATATTTAATACTTATCCAGAGTAGTGTATATTGCCAAGCGTATAAAGCGTTTAAATTAAAATAAATACGGAAAGGGACCGTTATATTTTATTTAAAAATTAAAAAGAATAAAAAAAAAATTGAAAAAAATCCCCAACCGGTTTCGAGAATATTATTTTTTTTATATTTTTACTCGTTAATTGATAATAGCGATCGTTTTTCATTTTTAATTTAATGCAGGTACGCGCCCTGCGCTATTACTTGTGAGACAAATACGTAATTTATTGTTCGGTTTCGGAATTTTACTTAGGATAATTTAGACCAGAGTATCCCAAACTTTTTTTCGTCGAGCCTTCCCGAATTATAAATAACATTTTCATGCCCCCTTAATTTTTTCATTAAAAAAAACGCATATTGGTTTAACAATAGTGTACTTATTTATTTTAATTCTAAGTTGTAGAAAATAAACTTTAACCAAATTTAAAACGTTTTTTTATCGAAATAATTTATTATAAATAAAGTACTAATGAGATACTTGAACTTGCATGTTCTACACCAGTTGGTTGATTCTAGGTTCAGTTTCTGCCAGAGCTATCGTCAGGTCGTTATCAACGGCAAAACGATTTCGCTGCTTAGTTTTAATTAAAACCAGAGCTGAAAACCCTGTCTTACAGAAGTAAGTCGAAGAAAAAGAAACAAGTATATTCAATGCAAGAGAAGCAACTTTGGAATTAACAAGAAATCGTTTGATTTAAAATTTCTCCAATATGAAAAGATGGAAGTCATGTTTCGTTTTCGAATCGGCCTTCATTTCTAGAAATTCTTCCTGAACTGCTTCTGGTAATTGTAAGACATCGACAACAAATTTGTTTCTAGTCATGTGCCATATTGGTGACTCTGAATTAATGTCTCGATAGTATCGGTGAAATTTGTTTTCCAGCGCTTGCAAATGAATTTGTATTTCAACTTGGAATAGAAGGACTATCAGAATCAACATCCTCGCAAAGCAAACTAAATAATCGACTGTTCAAAGCGCTGCTCTTGATGTAGTTTACGATCTTTATAGCGAAGACCAAAATCTGGCGTAATTTCTGTAGCAATGTTTCGGAATCCAAAGCTTGTGGATGAATAAAACAATTAGTAGATACTATCGCGGGATTCTTTTCCTTGAGATTTTGAACTGAACCTGATCGTACGCCTATCATTGTAGGGGCGCCATCCGTGCAAAGTTCAATAAGTTTATTGCAATCCAAATCATTTTTTTTCGATGAAATCAGATATTGAATTAAGTGTATCTTCAGATTTAGTGTCTGCTGTCAAAGATTGGGAGTACGAAATCTCTTCTTCAATGCGATCTCCACTGACGTAACGCACGTAAACTATTAACTGTGCACAATTAACGATTTCAGTAGATTCATCGCAACTAATGCAAAAAATGGCGATAATTTCACTTTGTTGAGTATTTGTGAAAATTTTCAGATGCCTGAAAGGTCATTTTCGAAGGCTTGTCACATTATTTATTGAACATCTCACGGCCGATGTTTAATTTACGCGGCAAATTAATTTTTCTTTCGCGCCTCCCTTAACATCTCTCTGTGTCCCCCTGGTTGAGAACTCCTGATTTAGACGATCGATAAAGCACGTTTTTGCAAACCTAGCTTAATTGACACAAACCTTAATTTTATCAGCCAGTAACCCCCGTGGCATCTTTGGTGTCCATGTAATGTTTGACTTCTGATGTTTGTTTTATATTACCGACTATTAATTTGCAGGTCAATTTGAAGCCTTTTTCTAGAATAAGTGCATAAAAAGATATTTTCCGGCGTTCACATAAACATATTCTGTAGATCTACGCTACTGTTGAAACGCAACCAAAAATCGAGGCGTATGCCGTGAGGTGCGTTGACGATTACAGACAGTTACGTAAACGTTTAATTGGAGGTCAGTATTTAGGATGCGAAATGATTGGTACACAAACATATTGTCGTTATTAATAGTAAATGTTGTTGCAAATTGTTGGTCTCACGCGTTAATAGAAATTCCTTGCTCAAACTCCTATAATTTCTGCCATAGACTCCGCATACTGTTTAAGAGATTACGCATTGTACAAACATAAATGAAATATTAAATGCCACAAATTAGGAAAAAAATCTCAGAACTAGATTTGACCCTTGCACCAGAAAAGTTTTAACGAATTACCCTAGAAAATCAAAAGTTTAAACCGAAGTTGTAAATAACTTGAAATATCGTGACATAATGATCGATCGTGAACTTAAATTTTCCTCCCAGCTTGAGAGTAAAAGTGAATATGCAACAAAATCGGAACATTACTCCCTAATAACTATGGTCTTCGCCACAAAGAAAGAAAAATCTTTTATAAAGGACCAGTTCAGTCCATAAATGGTTATGGAGCACGTATAACTCTATAAATAAGAAAAACCTGCATTTAGCGAACAAACATCAACGCAAATTCCTATCAAAAATTTTTTCTCTGTACATCCCATCATCAGAAGTATTTGTAATTGTTAATATTTCGCTGCCCCTGGATTTTATTTCGGTAGAAAGAACAAAATCATTCCTAAATATAGAATAACACAAAATTTTGAACACGTTACAGCTCTGAAATTAATACAATATAATAATATTATAATAATTTTAAACAACAATTTTAATAAAACTGTTAAATCAAATCTCACTCAAATTTTTCAATCAGATTGGCATGAAGATGTCACAGGCAGAAAAACCTATCTATTCTTCCTCGATATAGAGGCCAAATTAAGATTTAAGATTCTGGACATCACCTTTACTAATCACGGTAATTTTTGTAAATATTTACTCCGTTTTAAAATATCAGGAAGTTCTAATTGCAGGTACCGCGGTCTTAACTCTACATACAATACCCGACATACCATATTTGAATGCGACTTATTCAATAATCTACGAGATCAATACATTAATCGTTAGCAAACAATACATAGGAGGTTAACTGACAGGCCTCTGGATCAACCATCATAATTACTAAAGTGTATATACGAGTATTAAATAAATAAGTATACGAATGAAGATTTATGTATATGTATGTATGTTTAAATATAAGTCTAAATCTAAGAACATACGAGTGTGCACATAATGCAGGTATGTATTTATAATACATACAGATGCAGTTTTATAAATTTCTCCATTTAAATCTAACTATATATAGGTATAAAAATTCAGATTAGCCATCAGTAATAAGAACGAGCGTTCTGTAAACAATATAATTGTCAATAACAATAATAATATGCAACACGCAGTAGAAAGGAACTAAAAGATATAATGATATAATATAACTGAGATTAAGTTTTAACATCCCTAATACACCATCATGTAATCCGTGTATTCGTAAAATAATATATATTTATACATACATACATATATGTATAAATATATATACATATATATATATATATATATACATATATACATATATGTATATATATATATACACAGTAAAACCCCTCTAATTCAACAAAATGCGGACCACAGTCGGTGCGAATTAGCGAAAATTCCGAATTTAGGAACACTTCTAAAATCACATGTAATCCGAACTTTTACGAACATCGTGTACTTAAATTAGATAAATCTCAAAGCGTAAATGTATGTAATAATTTAAGTCGGCGAAAAATAAGAAGTATAAAAATGAAAAATTTTAATTACTCTATGTTTCATTTTATTAAAAATTACAAAATGTATACTACATACTAATTTACTATACAGATTACATATTCTTTAAAAACACTAAATACAGTACTGTACTACATACACTATTTACATACGTATAGTATTTACGATACCTTTTCATTTGAAAAAGTCTGAAATTTTTTTTTGGGTGTATTGTTTTTGGATTTCTTTTGACACAATGTGCTGCTTCATTTCGTTTAACATGAAGAAATATTTATTAAATTCACTGTTTGTATTCATCATCATCAATGAGTATCCCTCGTGGAAATATCGTAATTATGATCTGTCCATGTGATGTATAAGATGTCGCCACTGATCTCTGTTATGGGCCAGTCGAACACATTCTACGGAACTTTTTCCTACAGCTATCCGGATCATGTCTGACCATCAGGGTTACGTCTTCTTTTTCCTTCTACTTTTCCTTTCAGAATTCTGGTCTCAAATCCATTTGCTCTTATTATATGACTAAAGTATTTTAGTATTCTTCTAATTACTCTCGACGATAATCTTTTCGTTACGTATATTTCTTGTAACACCGAGCTGTTTGTTCTTTTGACTAAAACGTCTTGAAAGTTGCTCGTGAAACGAAATAGTCAAATGAAATCGCCCAACGCAACGACTATTACTCACTGCATGTATTTATATATATTTATATATTTTATAGGCGTTTCACGTTAAATCAACAGCCATGTGCCTCATTTTCTGTCCACGGGATTCGTAGCATTTGCCTCCAAACGGTAGATTTCTAATGCATCTATCTTTCATCGATATCGGATTTACGTAGAGTCCAAGTTTCTGCGTCGTATAGAAATACAGAGAACACCAGACTATTCACTAGCCTTATTTTTACTTTCTTTGATACCGCGGGATCAGCCCATATACGGTTTAGCCGACAAATAATACTTTTTGTTATGCTTGTTCTGTGTTTTAATTTCCGTTTCAGATCGCCCTCGATTTTCTACTATCGAACCTAGATATCTATACTGTTTCACAATTTCCACGCTGTTAACACCATGCAATTCCGAGCTATTGTCGTTTTTCCTGTCTATAATCATAATTTTCGTCTTATCTTTATTGATTATTAACCCATATTCAGCGCCGAATTTTTCATTGTTAGAGTTTGCGCCATACTGCTTAAGCTACTGGTTATTAGTGTTATGTCGTCTGCATACAAAAATTTACACATGATGTAGTCTCCATAGATGTTGTACAAGAGTGGAGATAAAATGCAGCCTTGTCGTACACCGCATGATGGGTAAAAGTCTTTCGAGTGTCTATTTTTATTTATTCGAACTTTGGATGTACTACGCTTGTCCAAAGTACGAATAAATAAAAATACATACTACACACCTTAATAATGAATCGACGTCATTTTTAGCATCAGTTAGTTTTACAGTCTCTTCTTGGATTTCTTTGCAGTTGTCTTCTTCACTATTGGAAGAATCTTGTTACACATCCCCAACTAAACGTTCATTTACGACAGCCGCTATTTCTTCATCCGTCTGGACGGGGTACCTTAATTCATCTTCATCACCATTTAACCAGTCCCGTACGTCTGCCACGGTGCATTCTTTACCAACGTTTTGTAAAATATTTATGTACCTGTCTTCTTCAATTTCGCTTACACACAAATTAACGCGTCAGCATCAAAAAAAAAGTTTATTTTTTTTCAGTCCGAATTATAGAAGTTTCTACATAATGAAGTCCAAATTAACGAAGTTTTACTATATATATATAGAATAAAATGTTTATTGCATTAATCTTAATGATACACCACATTCTGCACACAAGTTATACCAATACTAAATAATAAATTAAGCATGAAGTTCACAATACATCTTTGTAACTATAATATTAATAAATTTGCTTTGTGGATATAACCTAGACTTGGGGATGAAAAAAAAGAAAAGAAAAAGTTTTACGCTAACGTTTTGTAGATTAGTACAAATAATTTGACAATCGATTTATTTACTGTATTATATACAAAAGTTTACCAGTTGATGCACCGTTTGCCTGGGGATATAAAAAGATCCGAGCGGCAGTAACCGCGGTTAAACTGAATGTGGTAATATTGAAAATGTTCTTACAAGCTTTTGTTAACTTCCTGCTTGATTTTCATGATAGCAATGTTTGTTACGTGTTCCACATATTAATACGATTCCAACTGATGAAGATTTTCTTGTACCACTTTGATATTGTCCGCCTAAATCTTTATAACAAGCGCTATATAATCGACGATTTTTCTGAACATCTTCAAATAATTTATTACCCGTGCACAGGGCCGGGTTAAGGAAAAAAATACCCCGGAGCCAAATAATTGCTGAAGGCCCCCTAAATCCCCCCCCCATAATTGAAGTACACATTTTTTATGTTATTTATTCAGCAAATTAATAAAATCGACCCTTAATAATTAATTCTAAACGAGACACACGCGTCGAGATTTTTTAATAGCGAAAGTTTCAATTAGATTATTAAAATTGAATTCACGAAGTATGCATCACATTCGGAACTTAACATCACCATGAAAATCAGAATGATATATCGTTTCACCATCTGAGTGCGCGTACTTTTCATGCTTGTAATTTTCAATTTTTGAGCGATTAGCGGGTAGTCCCTTTTCGGTGAAGGGCCCCTTTTGGTGACGGGACCAGGGCCACTGCCCCCCGCTCCCCCCTAAATATATCCCTACCTGTGCATGTATCTCGATGCCGTTTTTGAAGCATAGCTAATTGTTTACAAACAGATTTAGTGAATGTTTTGTATGTTGGTAAAATATCGTTTTTTCTGTTAATATTATACAATTCATTACCGCATTTGAATTTAGAAATTATCGCATTTCATTATTTACAATTTTAAAAATCTCTGCTCATTTATTAAGCGTCGGAATTAGCGGTGCTGCACCGCCGAGGTTCTTTTTGAAACGGGATTCGATGTTTTTGTGTTTCTGACATTGAACTCGAGTGCATTTTCAGAAATGCCGAAGTACCGATTTATAAAATTGACAAGCTAATGAAAGGTGCTCTGCTCGGCGCTGGCTTTTAACTGCTCCATCCGAAATTTGACAATTTGATTCGCGAAGAAACATCCCAAATTTTTCACATCACTTTTTATGTTTTCATTCGCGCACATCGTTTGCCTTCTATTTTTCTCTTTCGTACAGGGCGGTTTAAGAAAGAAAAAAAAAACCGCGAAAGAATTCAGTTTTTCTCGGAAGCTTTTCCGCTTCTTGCAAGGGTGTAGGTTTTCCGAGTTAAACAATAACACACTTAGATCGTGTCTGTTCTGTATTTGTTTATATTTCGATCTTGCCTGCAAATGCGCATTCTGAAGGGTCCTTTGCGTTTGATAAACAACATTTACGTTCATCATTTTGTTTTCTTTACATTAAGACAAGGAACAGAAAAAGCCGCGCTGTCTGACTCGGATTTACCGAGCAGTCAGAACTTACCGACATCGTTTTGTTTGTTTTCACACGTGCGTCTTTATCATTTCCATTTGCATGTTTGATGGGCATCTTTAGTTTAATGCCTTTCGGTAGAACGCAGAAAATAATTCGAATTGACGTAATACTACCAAGTCGATATAACAATAATCTTTCGCCAGTAAAACATACATATAGTATATATTATATATATGTATGTATCGAAAAAAATCGTAAATTTATTTTATGCTTTTGCGACGGCGTTGTTATATAGTTCGAATTGGAAATGCTGATTTTATTTACAGCATTAGAGTGCGTGTAAATTTTAGGTGATGTGCTGTTTATGCGTGTGTCTGAAGCTTCTCGATTAGATTATTTTGAAACAAATTTTATATGCAAATTATTGGCCGACTGTAGCTTGTAGTAACTCGGTTTGTTTAAATACTGTATACAGTGCCATATCGAGCCGCAAGTTCTCATTTGTGTTGCAAATGTAAAGCTGACAAACTATTATTCAAAAATTATGTAATTTGTAACATCGTTTATGCCGAAATTGTAACAAAAATTCCGTGTTTGCGTATTATTTATATGAACTATTTCTGTAACAGACTTCTGAATTCCTCCACTCATTTGTGTATCTTTTTTAAATTTTCACATTTTTAAATTTTCACAATTATAAATTTTCACAATTATAAATTTTCACATTTATAAATTTTCACATTTATAAATTTTTACATTTATGAATTTTCACACTTATAAATTTTTAGGTTTATAAATTATCACATTTTTTAATGATCATATTTTTAAATCATTATTTTCATGGTACCAATTACGAACATTATTAAACTAATAATAATTTTATCCGTACTCGTCAAAATGCATTGCTGAAAAAATTTTTGGAACTTCAAGCTAATGGGTTGCGATACGGCTTTTGCAAGAATGAAATCATTTACTACATATATTCATTACTAATATATTGCAGTATCCTTAAGACAACTTTTCTACAATGTAAGTTCCGCAGTGCTCTCTTGGTTCCAGGGAACCGTTACAGCACGAGAGGTAAGAATCGATCTTTTTCCTTGCTGGCCTCGACAACTGATGATACGAATTTAACTCTTTTTTCTTCTTCTTTTTTTCATGCCTCTTTTCTTTATATATTCATAATTTCTCCTTCACCGCTCCCGAAATTCGCCTCATCTAATTTATCCTGACACGCTCTTTCGATTAACGATGGTCCACCCATCTCAACTGGTATGCACTCTCTTCACGCGCTCTACCTTCATTAGACCTATTTTATTACTGTTTCGTTTCTTGCCACAAAAATACAACTTGGATGAACCGGGGGGATTTTTAAAGAAAAGACCTAAAATAGAGAATAGAGTTTTTTGTTGTTTTTTTTTGTTTTTTTTTTGGAAACGTCAGAAAGAAACTATGAAAAAGAAAGAGCCAGTTACATAGAGGTTCTGTCAGACACTGGTAATATAAATAAGTTGAGAACGAAAGGAGGAAAGTGTGTAGCACAATAGGAAGTTGTTACTGTCTTTTTGGATGCGTTTTAATCTATACCATCTTAAGTAGCTCTCAGTTAGTTTTGATGCAACACCTTTTGTGCGTTCATTTTCGATAGCGAATTTCCTATCACCATCTCATCATTTTCATTTCCATCACACAAAGGGCTCGTTCTCCCGTTTAGTTCTGTATTACAACTGGTCCAGTCGTAGTGCCATAGACTTTTGAACGAAATTCCCGTCACCGATTTCTAATTTGTATTTATGTCGAACTGTATCTCGTACGTTTTCATCGGCCTATAATCACTTGAAGGTAGCAAAATTTTGCTCCCGACTTTGATGAATCCTGCTGTATTTAATTGTCGCATATTTTCCGTGTTTTCTTCGGAAAGAAGTCGTTTCTATTATTACTATTTCGGATGCGTTTTAATATCTAAGCTGGCACTTAATTTTGATGCAACTTTCAATATGTTCTGCAGAAACTCAACACAACTACTAGCCGGTTGATTTACGGAAATTTGTACAATTATTAACGAATTAGCATTTCCCTGGTCTAAGAAAGAAAATCTCTATATCACTTACATAGCACATCGAAATTTTAGATGGTGTACTTACGATGGTACGAAACCGATCTCGTACATAGCAAAAATGAGCTATACTGGCATAGGCACTTGGAGCTTAATTCAATTACCGGTTAATATCTACGCGCGCAATGTTCGATGATTATACGAGCAAATGTGCACGTTTCTTTTCAGTTACAGCGTTTGGTTTTATCGAGTTGGATATCATCATCATCATCATCACCATCATCGTGTATTAAGAGCTTGTTCTTGTCGTTGTATCTTAAACCGTGCTATCCTTTATCACTTTTTCCTATCTTGCGCGCCGTGTTTTTAATTTGTTTATGTGTCATTTGCGTTTTCAAATATCAGCGACGATATTTTTTCCCTTCTTAAATTAACTTCGAACCAGTAAATTTAAATAAAATGTTTACCGCAAATAATTCATAGTCAAGCGGCTCACAGGGAAAAGCTCTGTCCCACGCCAGCAGATTTTCCTTAGCTGAATAAGTAACAAACAGCAATGTTATTAATTATCGGTACGCGTTATCATTTTAGCAATCTATTAATTAAGCTCAACGCCTTTTGAACGGATTATTGTTGGTTTTTTTCTTTTTCTACTTTTAATTTTCAGTCGGTCCTGGAAAAGGTAAATTTTTGATGAAAAATAAACAAAGTTTTAAAAATTTTCTCGGAAGGAAATTTAATTAGGTGCAAGTGTAGCACACAACTACGCGTAGAAAAAAATGCGTGGATCCGGTAAAAGTGCGTCGTCTGACGTTGCATTAGTAGGTGCGCAGACCAGACACACGAAATAACTGAACGGGGAAGATAGCGAAAAAATTTGACAGGACCAGGCGAGCCGAAATAAAACTAATAATCGTAACAACGAAAACAGTAATAATAATTTAATGTAATAAGGGAATTATTCGGGGGCAGGAGGCTTCAAGATGGCCTGGTCGGAAACGGAGATGTGTTACTGATAACGCCAGATGAAATAAATTGCATTTCGTGCTTCCGCATAATATAACCGTCTTCCATATTTCTGCATACATCGTGCGACAAAATGCCCTTTCTTTTGCTCTACTAAAATTTGTCCGATTCTCTTATACACCCATAGATCTATCTACATATATATATATATATATTTATACATCGTTCGTCACTTGTTATTCTTTTTTTTTCATTCTACCGAATTTCGCTCTTATAATCCTTTTATCATTTTTCAGCACAATCTGCTTTTCGTACGTTTCCTTTTGATACACAGTTTCTTCTATATCGTCTGCCCCTCCCGAGGTTCGTTTTTTCTCGTCAAAAATTTCCCGTAATTTAGTTTTTGTCTTTTTTTTTTTTTCCCTTCGTTTTCGTTTAGTTAATTTCCCCGGATTATTTCAATAAAATCAAAATTAATTTCAGCCCGCTTTAAACTAACTTATTTTTCGAATAATTACCGACTTTTCTTTTTCGCTAAAAATATGCAAAAATATTGACGTTAAAAATAAATACATTTCCATATCGTTACCGTTTGATGTTTCGGAAACATTCACATTCCGCTATCGGAAATATTTCTTTATCTTCTCACAAGTAATATCGCAAAAGTTCGATACTTAGAACTAGAACGGATTAGAATTTCTGGTAAATATTAATTTCTCTTAAAGTTATGCAAATATGGTTATTATTGCGCCGCGTAAAATTTATTGTTATTTTGAATTTTGCATGACTTTTCGAAATTTTTAAATTATACTGAACATATTCAGAACTCTGAAATGCTATATGTCTGGTCGGTATTAGTATATATGGTGTTGAAACGTGGACACATTGACGTCCAGAACACTTCATAGATTAGAAGCCGTCGAATTTTGCTGTTATCTTATTCAGGATCCCGTGGACGAAAAAGAAGACAAATATGCTGAGGTACTACAGACGATGAGAAAAGAAAAGGAGCTGATCGACACTGTCGAAAGAAGAAAAATAGAATACTTCGGTCATGTGATGCGTGGGCCGCAGTACACATTACTGCAGAATATATTGATGGGAAAGGTGGAAGGAAAAAAACCAAGAGTTGGACGAACAAGATTATCTTGGTTCAAAAACTTACAGACGCGGACAGGTTGCAGTGTTGAAAAACCGTTCCACACAGCAAAGGATAGAAAGAATCAATCAAGCTTGCCATCAGATGAGCCTAAGATTGAGAACGGTCATGGCACCGAAAGAAGAATAAGAATACCTGATATTGACCATCAAATCGACTGGTTTATAGGTTTCCGCAAGTTGTAGCTCCTGTCGTTGTCCAGTCATGCATCTAATATCCGGAAATCGAATATTGGTTACACCGGAATAACAGTCAATTTCTGAAAGAGAAAACGGAAACGAACTGACCGTCAATATTTCCGCCAGATCCCTATGAAAAACAGGACGTTGACGCCGAGGGTATGGAACTCACTTTAACTGATACCGCGGTTAAGTTTTTTTGCGATGAGGATTTCACCGGGGTCTTCTTTCACGTTATTAAAAAGGTTAAACAGCAAATAAATGCGTAATCAATTATACGAGTTCGGTATATTTTGTCATTACCGATTTCCGAAAATTAATTTACGCTAGGAAAATATTATACGTACGTTGGGTTTGGCTCTTGTCTCGTTCCGAATCGAAGTCGTTTACCCAGCTTGAAATAATTCAGTACCAGAGAATTATCTGGGGGAAAGTAAAGGCGGATAATCCAAAAGTAGAAAGGAACTGGTCCCTGTATTCTCATTAAATCCATATTAGGCTTAGTACCATTATGAAAAGCTTAACTTCACAATCCATGATACCTTATCAAGGGTATGACACTTACTTTACTTTACTTTAATTTACGTTTCAAATGTCATTGCAATCGATGTTAATAAGTACATTTTAGGAAACAACTCAAGTTGAAACCGAATTAATCCCAAAAAAAAAAAAAAAAAAAAAAATCACTACTTCTATCGTACTTCATGAAATTTTTGGATTACAAAAAAGATCTAAAGCTACAGATTGTAACCGGTCGTTGATCTCACCTCTTTTCCAGAATCGAAAGAAATTACAGCAAGCAAATGTGCATTTTAGCGCACTCTATGATTATTCAAAACGCACAATGTTACAGGTAAACGATTTTTTTTGTTTTCCGTCGTGTGATCTTTACGAGACATTAAAATGTTAATGTTTCCTATGTTTGATTTATATAAATGAATTATAAAATCTGTATGTCCCAGGTAAATTAATAGTATGTGCCACCGATAATACAGTTTTATTAATTAATTCTCGATACCCAGATATCTCGTAAAATCTTGCTCAATCGAGAATTGATTCTGTAATTGATTAGTTAAACTGTAATAGATTAATTTTGTAAATTTATCAAAGACTAAATATATGTTGTATAGCTCTCATAATTACTTGTCCAGTGAAAGTATAAATCTCAAAATTGCAAGCAATCTGGCAATTGATAGAATGTCAGATATTAAATATTTGTAGCTTAAGTTGGTTTTTACTACACCCGTCACTTATCGCTGGTAAAATAAGATCAATTTTTTATTCTATTATTTATCGCAATATTTTCCGCCTTATCATTTGCGTAGAATTTACTTTGCGTTATAATATCATCAATCGGTTATTTCATATGGTATCATTTGGGGGGGGGGGTGTTGCTAAATGTCATTTAAAACCCTTAAAAATTCTACAGGAGCCAGTTTTGAAAATTATAAATTGCGGTATGAAAAATACTTCACTTATTCCGTTACTGAAATTAGGTGACATATATAAATTACAATTACTTATGTACGTGACTGAAAATAGGAGTAAATTTTTACTTTTAAACCTGGTTCAACTAGGTCTGCTAAAGATTATTATTATGCCTAGATTCCCAGATATTATAAATTTCATACAAGAATTCAAATACAGTATGTACTGTAGCTGTTATGTATAATTCTTTACCGGCAGATGTAAAAACTTTACTAAATAATCCCAAACACAGGCGTAAATTATTGAGTCCTTATACTTATGTTCTAGTACTTTGTAAATAAATGAATAAATTGAAATACAAATAAATGGATTTATAAATAGAAAGAAAAAATTAATTAATTATATAAATAAAAATGGGAAAAATTAACAGTTCCAACACGTATACTTGTTGCAGTATGTGTGGATGTGTGTGTGTGTGTGTGCTTAAAATAATTTCGCGACTTTTTGTATGAATGTACATATGATATGGGATATTCTTGTGGCTGAATGTATGTTTGAAATGGGAAATGTGAGGATTCAATGAATGATATGTGGCTGTGCATACTTATTTACAGTTATTTGTAAAGTTACATTTTCAGTTGTTTATGTATAATCTGTTTCTTGTTATTTGATTTAAAATGTACCGAAGAATATTATAATTAAGAGTTTAAAAGTTTATGTAAAACCTTCTTTTTACTTATTATAATATTATCTTCTCGTGCGCATCTATTGTACTTCATTGCTCGCGCTAAAAAATTTCATACTTGATATTTGATTTGAATATCACTATTCTAGAGTTTCATAAACTATCGGTAGGTCTTTTCTAACACGAAAAGAGTTTTTTAAATATACGCCTGCAATTCGTACAATTAAAAAAAATAATACCTGTTTCGAATACGTATAGATTTGGTGATGTAAAAACATTTCGTTTTGTACTTGTAACGATCAAGTAAATTTTATATTGAACGAAATGTTTATGTATTTTTTCTGATTATCACATTGAAGTCGATGCCCGTCTGTAACACGGACATCAGCTTATTAGCTAAAAAATCGTTAATATTTATCATAAAAATATGAGCATTTTTAAATGAACAAGAATTGAAAGAATAATAATCTTTTCGGTAATATCTAAAATAATTTAGAAAATAAACCATTCTCATCGTAAAAATATGATGATACTTCTTTTTTTAGTAATAGTTTATATGTTTGCTCACACTAAAACATAATAAACTGCTTCGAATGTGCTTTACAGTTTTGAAGCCTGCCGAGCATAACTTATTATCATAACTAGAACGACACAAACTACAACGTTAGCTTCTGTTGATATCTTCACTAGTTATTTTTTGTCCATATAATCGCTAAAAAAAATAGAGGGAAATAAAAAAATACTTAGCGAAGAAAAATATTTTAGAAAATTACTACTACACCGAAATTTATGAATTACGGAATAATGAATATAAAAATAGATTTCTTACTTAATGAAATGTCAGAAAAATTATGAAACCAAACTGACGACAGAGTGATTGCCGCAGAACGAAAGACGAAAGGTATTTTTTTTAAAATGATGTATTTCCTAAATATCAAAAAAAAAACAACTGACGGATGACCGAAAGTATATTTATCGCAGAAACGTTTTCAGGCAAAGTCCGTCTTCAACTGGAAAAGAAAAACATAAACATCGGACATATGTTGCGAACAAAATTATGACAACTTTAAAAACACGAACGTAGGATATGTATCGCAAACGAAAAGTAAAACAGTAAAAATAGTAGCGTAATTTTACGTTTCGCTCGCGATACACGTTTTTGTTTTATGCTTGTTTTTGAAAATTTCTATACTTTTGTTTTCGCGGCAGGTTCTCTGTGTTGGGGTTTTTCTTTTCCGGCTGAAGATGTGCTCTACCTGAAAACGTTACTGCGATAAGTGTATTTTTAGTTTTCACTTGTTGTTTCGATTAACTTGACGATGACAGTTTATGTTAAAACTAGTTGATACTTTTTTTTTAGATTTTTGTTATATATTGTTGTAACCATTTCTTTACTGGAATAGTGATTTCAACAATCCTATTCTTCCGTACTATACAGGTATCTTAATTTTGGGCGCCAGAGCCGTCAAAACGACTCAATAAAAAAAAACTACTTTCCAAAACACGTAAAAATTCGATAAAACGACGATGATACTGGCCTCAAACGGTGAATCTACGCTCACGGCTTCCAACAGCACACAGACAACAACATAAGCCGACAGATTTACCCCGGTCGATGCATGTGATATCGCCGCTATTCAACCCCGAACCCCGCCAGTGTATCTATTTAATCGCAGATAAACATTTAATAATAATAATAATAATAATAATAATCGATTTATGTTGCTTTAATTTTCGAAAGTGTTCAGTGCAAAATTTCCGTCTCATCTGCAGGCAACAAGTACGGAATTCCTTAATTATTGATTTTACATTAATTCTCTGTTTTCATTGTTATTTACTTTAAAGTTACGTTACTTTCCCGCATGAATACACTATTTAAAATATAAATTATAATTGAAACGATAACACAAGCCTAGCCAGATTTTACGTTAATTTTCTTACTTAGACTTAATTATAATAAATTGCTTTTAAATAACGACACGAGCATTCGTGGTTTCACAACAATATATATATGTATGTATATACATATATATATATTTTTTTATTTTGATTGGTATATTATTGCAATTTAACACTGCCGTAAATAAATAAATAAATACCTATTATTTCTTTATTATTTAGGAAATGCATTATTTCTGAAAAAGTTAGCAAACAGGTACGAATAAAAGTACTATTTTTTGGGGAACTGTTTCGTATAAAAATACGCCATGATAGCGAGCGCTGGGCGATTATGAGATATACTAACGGAATCACTCGATTACGAATATATCTCGAAATATCTCAATTACTATTGTTGTTAACCAGGGCCGTGCCCAGAATTTTGAAAGGGGGAGGTTGAAAATTTTCTTCGTATATTTATTTTATAAATAACAATACATTTTTCACTAATATTCTCATACTATTAATAATTTCCATCATTTTGATTTATGTATTATTAATTTACATAAATGAATTACCCCGTATAAACATAAATAAAAATTACATGCGTTCTGGATTACACTCGTAATAAAAAATTTTGCATAAAATATTAATGCAGTATCTAAAAATATGGGGCATATTTTTTCTTTTTTTTAATATAAAAACGCCCTAAAAAATCATCAATATTTATTTTAAATTTTTGATTTTTTTCAGATTTTTCTGTATTTATAATAATTATTTTAGTTCCAATGGGGGAAGGGTTAATCCCCAAAACCTCCCCCGTGGACACGGCCTTGTTATTGACTACTTATTCGAATTATCATTCGGTGTTTACAAATGAGAAAAGATTAAATAAAAAAATCAACTTTTACAATACGATTTGATTTTTTTTTTTTTAATTTCATTAATAAGGTTAAATTTATTTTAAATTATCATTTATTTTAATGTTAACGGTAGTATCCAAAATTATATAATAATTATGAGTTATAGTTGTGTGAAATAATTCGATTATGAATAATACCGATTATTAACATTAGTTATGTAGAATAGCTTGATTATGCGAGAACACCTCACGAATGCCGATTATTCATATCAGTTATGTAAAATAGTTTGATTATAAAAATTATGACATCTCACAAATGTCGGTTATTGTCATTATTAATTAATAGGGTAGCGGTAATTTTACTGAATCTAAATTTGTTTTTATGTGCACACGGATATAATAAAAAATAAATAAAAGACTATTCTTTTGAAAAATTTGTATACGATATTATTTTTATTTTAAAAAACATATAAAATTTGATAACAATAATATAAAAATACGAACATACATTTCAGACGTTTGTAATTTTTAGAAAGCTTTTTTTTTTTTTTTTTTTTTAAATTCTAATAATCTCATTCATAAAATCAAAATAAGAGCTAAAGTAAAAATTTTCCGTTAAATCGATAACATATCTCAGACAACCCCATTGGTGATTCTTAAAAAGTGTTTGTAACATCCCTTAAAAAAGCGCAATATTAATTTCGATATTTTTTAAAATATAATTTATATCGGTATTCTTTATAATTTCCGTATACACATTATGTGATTACCACATAAGCAGTTTCATATTTTACCTCTATGATTACCAACCCCAATCGTCGTTCACACAATTGAACGATCCTAGTATGCTGCTGCATTCTATTTTGAATACTAATTGAATTTTTAATTATCTACTACAAAATCCTATTGTTCCGAAATAAATATTAGACTTATATGTTAATATAGGTTAAAATTATCTCGTTAAAATAATATATACCCTTAAAAATTAACGTTTCATTTAAAATGCGCATTATAATTTTAGAAAATTAAAAAAAAAAAGCGCTTTAAAACATTACAGTATATTCTAAATATGATACCCGTGTTATTCGTAATATGAATGATTACTATATAGTCATTACTCGTCATTCGTCGCCTGATTATACAGATCAATCGGATACAGATTTTATAATCGATTATCAAAATTAGTAACTCATGGATCAAACTCGATTATTTAAATCATTCGTAATCGCCCAGCTTTACACCGTAATATTATTTATCGCTAAGAGCACATGGAAGACTGTCCAGTAGTCCTGTAACTGAATTGTCGTTGGCTCGTTTTTTTGACCTAGGTGTCCTATTACATCGATGAACTCGAGTGAATGCAATGATAGCTATACTTATTTAAAAGGATAGCCAGATTTCAGTTATTAACATAAGTTGTTTTAATAAAATTATATAAATGTTCATTTTCTACTGTGGCATTTCGACGGTAATACATAAACTACGTCGGATGGTAACTACATTTCAATTTTGTATTTATTAAAAATAACGGTATAGGTATGCAAAGCAGATCCATGCAAGACATGTATTAGGACAACTAATTATATATATATATATATATATATATATCAAGGGATAATGTGAAGAAAACAACGCGTTCATACTACACATTGCCAGCTGTTTACTTGAAAATGCCAATTATAGTCTCTAGCTTATTTCAGCGATTTTCCTTCGAATAAATCGATTTCTATTAATGATTTTAAGTCTGCAATAAACGGTAAAAGTCAAAAATAACCGGATTTCTCTGCTCGGTCGCGTGTAATTTTGCGTTTAGTTCTTCAAATCGTGAAATTCAAGAATATTGATAGCTTTCATGGTTTGAATGAATTATTTATTAAGGAAGCGCAAAATTTTCGGCAACCTTTGCTCCCTTACATAACATCTGAGGAGCTATTAAATTTCATCAAATTCTGTCATCGGCTTTTTGGCACTGTTGTCAAATTCGTCAAAATCTTCAAATTCGTCAAAATTGTCAAATTCATCAAAATCGTCAAATTCGTCAAATTCGTCAAAATCGTCAAATTCGTCAGAATCGTCAAATTCGTCAAAATCGTCAAATTCGTTAAAATCGTCAAATTCGTCAGAATCGTCAAATCAATTTTTTCTTACAAAACCGTTAATAAATTTCTAATTATCCATTCATCCATTTATTTGAAATTTTACAAAAAAAATTTATAACAAGTGTTCATTTCTGAAAACGAAAAATGCATTTTTCAATACGTTTTAATAATTAACGTATTTTACACCGGTTAATATCCCGATTGTTAACATTTTCTTCGGTGGCCACAATATTTGTCTTCCGTTCAGGTAGTGTACGATGAAAATGTTGTACAAGTGAAGCTCGTTACTTTAACAATAAATTAATAAATGCATTTTAATTTTCGCATCGAATTATTTCAAAAATCGGTAAAGTCAATATATATTGTGAATATGTCCGATTTCGTTTATCTCTCGCTATGTGCAACATACCGTACAAAAAGAATCAATTTACAATAGATTTCTCTCGTTTTTTGCTTTTTTTTGTTGTTTTTTTTAGCACGGTGCATTGTTATATCCTCCTCATTAATAATAATAATAATATATGTTTCCTTGTACAATTACACGATGTAGAACGCGTATTCCTTTGATCGAAAATGTACCTATTAGTTTTGAAAATGGAAAACCGCCAAGTGATAAATAAAACGGACAAATATGAAAAGCGAAAGAAATGGAAAATAAAAAGAAATAATAAAAATAGAACTTCAGCTAATAACGTGGAAGAGGAGCGATGAGCATGCGTGTGTACCTGTCTAGTGTACCGTATGAAAACAAAGATAAAAGCGTGCCCCTCTTGCAGGCCGATATTGTCAACGAAAGCCACCTCGATTCCTCTGAAAGTGTAGGTCCTTTTAAAGAGAGTTCCGGTAGAGAAATGATAAAAAGTATAACCGGCAGAACATTTTCAAACGCACTAATTCAATAAAACGAATAGACACGCCGGTTTTGTACATTTTTCTTTTAATACAATTATTATCAGTGTTGTTCCTTTTAATAGGTAGCGTTAATATTATTTAAGTGAACTTGAAGATACGTAATCTTTTTGAAAGGGGAAAAGCCGTGATCTGTCGGTTAAATTCTAACGACTGGATTATCTGCTATTCCGCGGACATAATAACATTCCGGGGAAAGCAGGACGCTGCGGCAAAAGGTTAAGGTGAACTCTACAGACAGTCGGCCATTATCTATTGATCTTTTTCGGAATCCATTTGAAAATAAATTTTTCCATTTTAAAATATTACCGTGGTAATCAATACCCTAAAGGTCTATTCTAATCGCAATCGTTAAAAATAACTTTGGAATAGCGGTGCGACAAAATATTTATTTTGTTTTCATCTAAATTGAATTCGCTTTTGCCATGTTTGCAGTGATTTTTACACTACATGAGCTTTAAGATTCATCGGCGGGTATTTCAATGTTCGGTACCGGAAAGAACAAAGAGCCTGCTTTGGCCGCAGTATCTGCGAATGAATTTCCCTGGATTCCAACGTGTGATGGGATCCATGCGAACGAGATACGGATACTTTTACTACAAAGAGTGCGAATAATTCCTTCGTCTATTGGGTGTTGGTGGCAAGAGATGTATTTTTGAATAGACGTGATTGCATTTAATGCGTGTCTGTACGTATGCAGTGTGAGGAGTGAGGATCATAAGTTATTATATTTTCTATCGCAAGTTTCATAGGAAATAGTTCCGTTGAAAGTATAGTGAATAGCGCCGGAAGAGAGTAGCAGAGAATAATTTTTTCGTCAGATGCTATTCCACAACCTGTTCCTTCAGGTGTTTTGGAGCAGTCAGTAAAAACTATTTTGCAACTACCATATTTGCTGATCATGCATTGATATGCGGAACGTAAAATGCTGGGCCATGTTTCTCTTTTTGAGAATTGCTGCAGTTAAAGATCTATGCCGAGATGCAGGTTTACCCATGGAGGTGTTGGTGCTATGGTTAGTTAATATTTCGGCGGTAAAGTGAATTGCATCGAATCTAAGATTTCAGTGACTTGCTTACGGAGACTGGGCACCGATGTATGAGGTGATGGCGGAAGCGAGTTCAGCGAAGGAAGATTGACCGACGATTTCTTTTGCTTTAATCAAAGGTAGCTTTATAATTATTACTGTCCGTAGACAAATAATATCTGTGTCAATGGAAATCCTTCTGAAAAATTGTTACAGTAATTTTTTCTATTTGCACAGATCGACATTTATCAATTTCCATTATCGTGCTCGTAAATTTTTCGCATTTTACATTGTTGTGTAAACCACGCCATTTTATTAGTCACTTGCGTCTTCACACTGCCTATCGTTTTTTCCAATGTATATTTTTCTCAGGTTTTCCTACGATCTTGGCTTGTTTTTTGTTTTTTGTTTTGCTTATTTTACTTAATTCCGTTTTCGATAATTTACTTTTTTTCCCTTATAGCCCTATCTTTCCATCGACTAAATTTTGTTCGCTTTTAATCTTTCTCTAAGTTCTAAATTCCGTTCCATTAAGTGTTGGAAAAAATTTTCATTATGTAACGACTCCATATTACATCTTTATTCATTTCATTTATCCATTTAAAAAGGTTTTTTACGCGTTTCTTTGATAGTTGCAACGGATGGGTTGAGATTTTCCGCGGCGAGGTAGCCCTTGTTGTTGTGTTTATACTATTGTGAGAATTTTCAGTGGTAAGGTATTCGGAACACGCAAAAGAGTCTGTTCAGAGGCATTTCTTTTTGTATTCTCAACGTGAACTGCTAGTAGCGTTTTGCTTCCTTAACAACTTATTGTTAGTCAAACTCCAGATGTTACGGTATTAGTTTCCTTTTACCATATTGGAGTTCCATTTTATACAGTCAATATTATTGAATAGTCCTCGGAGGCCAAAAAAAAATGTGACGCGGTTTTCTTTGATGTTTTAAACAGGCGTAGAGTATGGCGCGAAGGGCTGCTCTATAAAATCCGGTGCCACCTCCTATACTAGTTTTTCGAATTATTTAAATCTTACCTTAGTGAACGATATTTTGTGGTCAAGTATAGAGATGAAGAAGCTCTATTGTATCCGATAAAAGCTGGTGTACCGCAAGCTAACATACTGGGACCAGTTCTTTACTTAATTTATACAGCGGTTATACCTGTGCCAAATAACGCGGAAACAGTTATACAGCAGTGATTTGTTTAGATTCGTCGTTAGAAAATGTCGCAATAGAATTAGCTGTTAACATACTCTCAGTATGGTTCAAGCGGCAGCGAATAGTAATGAACGAGAAAAAATCCGCCCATGTAATATTTACAAACAAAAAAAATCTGCAATATCAAAAATATTCACATTAACAATCAGATAATTCCAGTTAAGGAATCGGCAAAATATCTCGGAATAATCCACTTGGACAAACAACTAACGTTGAAAATCCATACAGTTAAAAAACGGAACGAATTGAATATGAAGTATAGGAATATGTTACGGCTTATAGAAAGAAAATCCGAACTATCGCCCGAGAATAAATTACTACTGTATTATCAAATTTTAAACAGAAGTCAACTGTCGGGCTGTGCTAAACAAAGTAATATAGCGATAATACAGCGTTTCTAAAATAAAACACTAAGAACAATTATAGATGCCCCGTGGTATGTAAGCAATCTTACAGTGCACACGGATTTTTTTTTTTTTTTTTTTTTTCCCTTCTACAACTAGCCCTTACAGGCTATCTAGCAGATCTTTATATGAAAGGTGCGGAGTGGAGAAGGCTAGGAGGGGGAGGGATAGGATGGAAGGTGCAGAGTGGAGAAGGTTGGGAGGGAGAGGGACAGGAAAGAACATGACTAAGAAGAGGCCAGCGTGACAGAAATGCAACCACCCGTTGGCGGGCAATTTCTGGTGCTTACGCAGTTAAATGCACGTTTACACGGTTAAATCAAAAACTTTCCTTCTCTGTAGACGCCTAACTTCCTCGGAGTTGTCCATCAGTGCGATCGCTAGCGGATTATCGTGATTCTCCAGTCGACGAAGGTACTTCGTCGCCTCCTCTGATACTACTTCGGAAACATACTTCACGTCGAAATCGGTATGTAGCGTTTTATTTGAAATGAACCAGGGAGCGTTTGTCATCATACGCAGTACTTTGTTTTGGAATCGTTGCAAGATTTGTATATTAGTGTGTTTCGAACATCCCCATAACGGTGCTCCGTACCGCCAAATTGGCTTTAATAGCATCTCATAGAGTAATATCTTGTTCTCCATCGTCAATTCGGATTGTCTTCCTACTAGCCAGTTCATATTGCGGAGCCTGATGTCCAAGTGCTTACGTTTCACCATTATGTGGTGCCTCCAAGTTAGTTTGTTATCCATGTGTATACCAAGATAGCATGCAGTATTTTTTTGTGGTATTTCGTTATTACCGATACAGATTTTTGGCACCGAAGTTATATGACGGTTTGTGAATGTTACGTGCGTTGACTTAATCGTATTTATTTTAAGGCGCCACTTGTCAAACCACGATGCCACTTCTGTGACCGCATGTTGCACATTCGTAATGCACTCCTGTAAGTCATTAGCGGAGCAGACCAGCGCAGTGTCATCTGCAAACGTGGCGATGTCGACATTTTCAACCTCTGGTACATCAGATGTGTATATGACATATAGTAATGGCCCCAGTACGCTACCTTGCGGTACACCGGCGCCTATTTCACGTACTGCCGACAAGGATTCACCACTTTTGACCCGAAATGTTCGATGCTGCAGATACGATTTCAGCAGCACGCAATACGGAGTAGGTAGTATTTTCGCCAATTTGTCCATCAGTCCTGAATGCCACACAGTATCGAAGGCTTTTTCAACATCAAGGAAGACAGCAGTGCAGACTTCCTTTTTTTCCAAGCAGTCTTCAATTTTACAGACGATACGGTGTACCTGTTCAATAGTGCCGTGTTTCTGCCTGAACCCGAATTGATGCAGCGGAATCGTGTTTCCAACTATTTCCACTAGTCTTTTGTGCAACAACTTCTCAAATATTTTTGACAAAACAGGCAGCAACGATATCGGTCTGTAGGACCCTGTTTTTTCCGGTGGTTTACCTTCTTTGAGTATTAGAATAATTTGCGCAAGTTTCCATTGTGTCGGGAAATATGACAATCTCAACATTGCATTATATATGTAGGTTAGCAATACTACTGCTTTGCGAGGTAATTGCTTTACTATTTTAGGTGTGATCAGATCATAGCCGGGGGCCTTCTTTGGGTTTAAAGTCTTTATTACTGCTTTGACTTCTCCTGGTGACACATATTTTATGGATGGCGAGTTCACTCTTTCCCATGAGCAGTAGGTTTGATTATTACCAATGTTTGTAGCTTGCGGCTGAAATACCTTTTCTAGGTAGTCTGCAAATTCCTCAGCTTTTTCTTCATCTTTCCTAGCCCACTCTCCACTTTTTTTAAGTATTGGAGATTCGCCTTGCTTCGGCTGTTTCATTTGCTTTGTAGCCCTCCACAAGCTATATCCATTTGCTTGTGAGGGCGACAGGTGCTTGACGTAGCTATTAAATGACTTGTTTTTTAAGTCCTGTAATGTAAATCTTATTCTTTTAATAGCACGATTAAGTTGATTTTTCATTTGTGGATCTCTGTTTCTTTGCCAGATTTTCCTCAATTTCCGTTTGTTTTGAACAGCTTCCCTTATGTACTTAGGATAATTTTGCACATGTTGATGCGGTTTAACTTCCATTGTTGATGCCCGTGCTGCTGAGCATATATTGGTGACAATATATTCGATAGCATTTTCTATATCTGAAGGTGATTTTAGTGGAATCCTTAACGACAAGTTTTCTTCTAGTTCATCTGCAAACTGTGTCCAATTTGTATTATAATTTGTAAGCGTCATTGCCTTTTTCTTCATTATTATACTAGCACTGATTGTCAAAATTATGGGAGTGTGATCCGAGGTTAGCGATAAATCGTCATCTATGGCCATGTAATTTGAAGAGATTCCTCTGACAATAAAGAAGTTTAGAAGGTCCGGGGTTTTCCTTCTATCGCTAGGCCAGTATGTTGGTTTTCCAGTTGATATGGCGTCACATTTGCAACACTTCATTGCATTCATTAGTTCCCGTCCCCTGGGAAGAGTTAGCCGCGAACCCCAATATATGTTTTTGGAATTATAGTCTCCACCTATTATGCATCTACTTCCTAATGTTTTAAAAAATTTGACAAAATCTGCGCTCTTGATTTTGTGTTTCGGACCTCCTATACTAGTTTTTCGAATTATTTAAATCTTACCTTAGTGAACGATATTTTGTGGTCAAGTATAGAGATGAAGAAGCTCTATTGTATCCGATAAAAGCTGGTGTACCGCAAGCTAACATACTGGGACCAGTTCTTTACTTAATTTATACAGCGGTTATACCTGTGCCAAATAACGCGGAAACAGTTATACAGCAGTGATTTGTTTAGATTCGTCGTTAGAAAATGTCGCAATAGAATTAGCTGTTAACATACTCTCAGTATGGTTCAAGCGGCAGCGAATAGTAATGAACGAGAAAAAATCCGCCCATGTAATATTTACAAACAAAAAAAATCTGCAATATCAAAAATATTCACATTAACAATCAGATAATTCCAGTTAAGGAATCGGCAAAATATCTCGGAATAATCCCTAACGTTGAAAATCCATACAGTTAAAAAACGGAACGAATTGAATATGAAGTATAGGAATATGTTACGGCTTATAGAAAGAAAATCCGAACTATCGCCCGAGAATAAATTACTACTGTATTATCAAATTTTAAACAGAAGTCAACTGTCGGGCTGTGCTAAACAAAGTAATATAGCGATAATACAGCGTTTCTAAAATAAAACACTAAGAACAATTATAGATGCCCCGTGGTATGTAAGCAATCTTACAGTGCACACGGATTTGGCGGTTAAAGCTGTCAATGAACAAATACAAGAAATAGCTCGGGAATATGGCATTAAACTAGATCATCGCACAAATATTTTAGCTATTACTAGACAATTCGGCAGAAATCAGACGATTAAAAAAGCCAACAGGTTTATTATAAATAAACGGTAAAAATGAAAAAGTATTAAAATACAGGTAGTGGAAATCCTTGTCGCTGGATAAGGAGCTCCACAAATCAGTCATATTGTGTTTAAAAAATTGCTATATAGCCCAGAGATAGTTGCAAAATTGCTGGAAATGACCAAAAAAATTCATCACTGTATTTATCTTATCACCATTATTATTTATTATTAGTGGCTATTTATTTCGGATTAATACTTTTTCCAGTGTTAGTATTATAAATTATACTGCAGAGTCAGTGATGGTATAGTTGTATCATACAATCCCCCTCTCTCGTTAGTTTGCCTTCCATTGTGTTCCTCATAAAATTATTATGCTTCAATACATGACCGAATAATATTATCTTCATTTGTGTAATATTGTTGATTGATTTCCCCGCTTTTTTTAATTCCCGTTAGAACTTTTTCGTTTTATTTCTTTTTCTACTATGATGTTTTTGTTATTTCACGCCATGTCCGCATTTTCATTGCTGTAGCATATTAATTTCTCGTCTGCTTAATACCCAGCTTCCACACTCATAACTCAAGATACTCGATACAAATGGTGTGACAAATTTCTTCCTACTATCTACATTTAAATGCTCGTTGTCGTACAATTTTTTGATTTTAAACAGTATTTTTGGCTAGTAGTATTAACATCTGTTATATTTTTGTTAAAATCTGCAATTATACCGCCTAGATGGTAAAATTGTGGAACTTGGTGCAATAATTTTTATCTGTCTTTCATCCGTAATGTCTGGATTTTTTCTTATTAACATCAGTTTTTTTTCTATTCACTTTAATTTTATCTAATTCTTTTGTTAGTACAACTAGTATGTGATTCGTGATTTTTTCCGTTGAATTGATGCCTATCCTACGTTCCACTATTTCCAAATCACCTTTCCTCTAAATTCTTGATTATATCTGACTCCATGACCGCTCTTCAGATTGTTCTCCCCTACCTGATAATTCCTGTGATTTTATTGTACTTCGTATACGCTCACTTATCCAAGTTCTTTCTTCCGTTCGTTCCATTCAAATTGATATTTACTACGAGTTCCTAGCCATTCGGGCATATTCGGCATTGAAGCGGCGGACTGCTAAAGTTCCACCGTTTAATATCCTTCCGCTATGCAAAGGTTTTCATCTCAGACTTTGGTATCGGATGTATACGTTTCCTCTTTCTCTAACAGTTGTTCCTTTTTTTATCTGTTTGTTCAACCTGGTCTTCCTGTTAACCTATGGTTATCTTTATTTCCTTCACTTCGTCGTTCTGTTGTTATCTTCGTTATTTGTCTGCACTCTTAAGTCATACTTTATTACCTTCCTCCCGTTTTCGTCTTCCGTTGGTTGCCTCTTCATATTGTTCACTCAAACGAAGAGCGCGCTTGCGATGCTGATTATGTGTTTATTAAGCGCTCTGCCTACTATCACATTTTTCCGCGACTTAGTCTTCTTACTCCGTATTGCGCTTCTTATATTGAGTCTTTTCCTAAAAAAAAAAAAAAAAAAAAAAAGACCTTTTCTGTTTCTACTAGTGGGATAAATTATCTGCAAAGTGTATGATATGGACTTTTGTCCCTCTTTCTTTTTTATAAAAATCTTTAGTCTTTTTTTTCATCTTTTGAACAAGCTCGTCTACAAACGAATTAAACGGATACACTAAAAAGACTTGAAAGGGAAAATCGAAAGGTTAATTTGGCTATAACAATATCGTGGGAAGAGGAAAAAAGAAGAATGTCATCAGCAAAGAATAAAGAGAGATAATTTAAAGGAATGGAAGCAAGTACTGATGACATGAATGTTAAAAAGATTAGGACTGTGGGAGTAACCTTGAGGAAGACCGCAAAAAACCTTTCTTACAGTGTAGAGAAATGGAGAAGAGAGGTGGATAGAACAATTCGATATGAGCTTAATAATGAGGGAAGTGAAACTGTCTGAAATGTTAATTGCAGTCATTTTATTTCTCAAAGTTGGTAGGTGGATATTATCAAGAGCACAGGAGACATTAGTGAAGGAAGCCAGAGCTAATGTTTTCGGATAAAAGACTTATATAAATGCGAAACAAAAAGACTAATACAGTCAGGAGGACTAATAGCAGGCCGAAAGCCGAACACATTTTTAGGATGCACATTATCATATTCCACCCACCGGACGAGACGCTTGTTCAACATACCTTCAAAAAATTTTCTGATGCACGATGCTAAGGAAATGGACCGTAAAGAAGAACTTCTTTTAAGGACGGGGACAATGATGGCAGAATTCCAAGAGGGGGGAATTATATCCCTGAACGGGAAAGAATTAAAAATATTAGGAAGGAAGTTAAGGGACTGTTTAGATAGATTTTTAAGAGCAAGATAAGGTATGCTGCCAAGGCCTGCAGTAGGGTTTCAAGATTTGCATAGAACAGACTTTAATTCATTAAAATTGAAAGCCAAAGTGAGGAAGTAGGAAGTAGACTTCTGCGGAAATGGATTGGAGTACAATTTATCAAAGGAAGAAACATAAGCAGGAGCGACAGAATCCGTAAAGGATATTAGACTATCCTCTGAAACATTAGAAGAGGAAGGACGTTCAGAGGATGGGAATTTAGAATTAGGCCCAGAACCAGGGGGAGACGAATCAACAGAGGAGCGAAATAGAGTCCAATTTGTTTTGGTGAGATTTCATCGAGGAGAATGGGGAGGCCTGAGGTAATTCGAAGAAGGAGGACTATTAGAAGTTATTAATGTAGGAGCATGGTCACTTCCGTAAGGAGCCGAAAGGGTTCTTCAGGTATATAAATAAGACCGACGGGAGGAAAAGAAAGAGTTAAATAAAGAAGAGCTGGAAATAAATGCATTCCTAAAATAGGTTGGGAAGAGATCATTAAGGAGTACTAAATTATGAGAAAGGATAGCATTCTCAGGATGAAACTATTGGTATTGCAGGATGTGCAGCCCCACAGGAGAGAACGGGTATTCCAATCCGCGACGATAATGAACGGTTACGAGATCAAATTAAGAAATGCAGGAAGAGGGAAGTGACGAAAATCATAAGTCGGAAAAACATAAATCGAAACAATGTTATTAATAGGTTGCATAGTAGGAGAATGGATGGAGATGTGAACAATGTTAGGTAGATTAGGACTAGAAGGAAGGTTGAGAGAAATCTTGTGAGAGTGAAATGGAATGTCATTTCTAGCGAGGATCGCAGAATCATCGCGATCACTTCTGATTATCTTGAAGCCTCTGATATTAAATTCCATGCCTGGCCGACGAAGCCACGTTTCAGAGATGGGAGTAGCATTGATATTATGAAGATCCAATAAACCCTCCAATGAATTTTTATTGGCTCTGAGACTGCGACAGTTCCATCGTAGTAGGTTAAACATAGCTGTCATTATGGAGTTAAAGAAATATTAGAAGTGAAAGAGGTAAGAAGAATAGAAATGGGAACTATAGGCAGTTGATACAAATGAAATGTATGTATATATTTAAAAAACTAAGATAAAATTTAGAAGGAAGTAAGTTAGGGCAGCTAAATTATAAGGGAATACAGGGAGCGGTAGAAAGAGAGATGCTAGGGCACATTCGTATGCAGCGATGAAGGAAATAAACATAGATTTTTGGAAAACAGGGAAGAGGTTTGAAAACATTCCCATATAAATACGAGTACAATACTATCAGTTGAAGTTAAACCATGGAGATTAAAGGTGAAGTTAAGCGTATTACGTAGTCATAGTTATACACGCTAGCTAATCTCACAACTGTATAAATATAACAGTGAATGTGAGAGAAAAAAATAGTCCAAATGGAACTCAGCTTACAGATTGAATTAGTCATCTCAGCGTGAGCCCATTCGGGAAAGAAATGAGTAGAATAAAAACACCAATGCGCCCGATAGTAAGTATGACTACCGCAGCAGCAATGGTACCGTTAACAAATTAAAGAAAATGTGTAACAGGAGAAGGTAATGATTGATTAACTGACTTGGATGGTTCATATTGTATAGAAGGAAAAAGATTAGGCAAGGAGGTGGAAACGAACATGGAGGAAAGTACTCTAAAGAGATGGGAAAGGAAAAAAAAGGAAAAGATTACAAATCAGAAAGAAGAAAATCTTGCCGCGAAACTTGTCACTTTCCGTCCATTTTATTCTTATTTGTTTTTTCTCTGTTATTAGGAAAAATAATTAATTAATATGTATATTATTAGAGAGGAAACAAAAAAGAGATATTAATCAGCAAAGGGTATGGAAGAAGCAATGCTATTTGAAGAGAGTAGTTCCAAGACCGCTGTTAAAATATTTTTAATTAAGGGTGGAAGGAGTAGTCGAAGGAGGGGAATTGGGAATAATCGAGGATACAAGATTGGGACAACTTTCTAAAGTAGAGTGCGGCAGAAGAGAGACGGATTTGTTGAAAGTCCATCCATTAGAGGGAGACGGGTTAAGGTTAGATGAAAAAGAAGGGAATTGGAGAGAGGATTTATGGAATACCGTTTTTTGTGAAATGTAGGCGATTTGGAAGGAGAGAATTAAAAAGAAGAGAGGGGAGTGATAATGGAATCTTTATGGGATTATTGTGGGAAGAGATTGGCACGGAGACTTGATCGGCAAATGAAGAATCATGTGAGACTAAAAGATATTCTCTAAGGCTATTATGCGTTTGATCTTTTTTTTTTTTGCCTAATCCACTCACAGGACAAGATCGATCATAGGCACAGTGGGCATCTTTGCAATTACGGCAGACGGGAGCTTCTTGTAGGCAGCTAAATTCTGAGGCTGGGTGCCTGAAAGCGCAGTGAGGACATATATTTAAGGAACTACGGCAGTGCTTTGCAACAAGAAGAAAACATTTTGGACATCGCGTAAGTGAACGGACGCGGGGGGGGGGGGGAACAGAAAAACGTAATTTGTAAATTTAAACAAATTCGGGAGGGGTAGTATTGTGGAATTTAAGCTCGACAGAACTTTAATACCTTCAGTCGGCGGATTGAAGCAATAAGGGGATTGGTGACTTAATTCCTTCAGAAATTTCCTCCTCGGAGAAGGACGGATCGATGCCTGAATACAGACATTCAGATATAGAAAGTGATTATTTTTTGATTTTTTTTGATTTTTTTAATGTTTGTTCGTGCACTTTGGGCTAATTTCAACCTTTGTTTATTCGAAATTGTACCATTCAGTGGTCGTACTCCCTGTGAGTATATCGGTGATGGTAATCAAAGATTCTCAGCAACCATTCAAATAAACGTTAAAAAACGAAGTCGCTTTAGATGATTTCTTTTATTTATTAATATAGCAGACGTGATTGACTTGAACGTGGTTTTAAGAAAATTAATGGTTACCAATATTATTGCCAAGGATCTATTCGAATAAAGAAAACGAATTCTAAACCGCTATCGAGCAAATTAAAAATCTTTTATTTCTACAAAAAGTTGATTTTTATCAAGACGAAAAATTTAAGTATCATCATAAAAATTGTTTGAAAATAACACAACAGTCAGCACCGAAGAAACCCCAGCAGCAGCTAAACGACCCCACCCACAAACCCCTGATGCTTCTCAAAATACTACGGAGCCCGACTTTACAAATAGCACAAGAGCTATTCTTTTCCCTCTACAAATGCAGACAAACGAACCAGAAAACAGAAAAAATCCAAATGCGGTAGAAACCAGAGACAATGGAGCAAACGTAGATTTCAAACCTCCACCATCAAAACTGAAAAAACAAAAATTTCCTACTATTGAACTCCTAAAGCCCGCAGAAAGCAACATCAACAATAAAGACTATCCATTGTCTTTCAATGACTTCGTATCCTTAATGGAAACGATTCAAGGACAACACGACCCGGCGAGTATAGTAGCCAACTTCACTGAAGACATAGATGGATTTATTCACATGCTCTCAGATAATTACTCCTTACTTCAAAACCGATCAATGAAGACACGTTTCACTAAGCTAATCAACAAACTTGCTAGACAGTCGGATTCAGATCAAACAGCAGACTAAACATATTTGAAAAGCTAATAGTGGTCATGGTTCGTAACATTATCCTGCAGTGGAACTGTCGAGGATTCTACCCTCAACTTGCTGAATTAAAGCTACTTATTTGAAATCACTCTCCTGCTGTGGTATGTCTACAGGAAACTCATTTGAAGCCCACAGATAACCCAGCCCTACAAAACTATTCCCTTTTCACTTTCAGCAATGATCAAGGGTTTAGAGCAAACGGAGGGGTTACCATTATGGTCCACTCCTCTGTCCCAGCAACACAGTTGAGTTTTAGTACCCCCTTACAAATGATTGCAGTGGTCGTCCATCTTCCTCAGATATCTGCCACCCCGATAACTCTATGTAACTGCTATGTGCCTCCGAATTATATAATCACTGCAGATATGTTTCAGTCAGTACTATCACGGGTCAGCCCGCCACTAATATTACTCGGTGATTTTAATGCCCACTCACCTTTGTGGGGAGCAACACTGGAAAACAGACATGGCTCTGTCATCAATAAACTGGTCCTAGATAACGATATGATACTGCTTCCCTCCCCAGGTTACACCCATTTCAATCTGTCCCATAATACTTTCTCAACAATCGACCTACAACTTGTTTCCACTTCCATCTTCCCTCACCTGAGCACTTTTGTGCTACAGGACTTATGCTCTAGCGACCATTTTCCTATACTCATATGCCCGTCCAAAGCCCTCCCTACCCAAACCCCCCACCTAAGCCTCAATTTCTATTCCACAAGGCGGATTGGGATATGTTTTCAGTTAAAGTAAACGTTCCCAGCGAGCCATCTGAATCTTTATCAGAGAACATCAACTCCTTTATCGACGCTATTACGAATGCTGCTCTAGCATCTACTCCTAGGTCTGTCCCAACAAACAGATCCCGACGGGTCCCATGGTGGTGCCCCGAAATAGGAACAGCCATACGCCAACGTAAACATGCCCTTAGGAAGTTTAAATCAACAGGCTTATATCCTGATTTGATCGAATTTAAAAAACGCTGTGCAGCTGCGAGGAGCCTCATTAGGCGCAAAAAACAGGAATCTTGGCAGCAATTTATGCATTCAATCTCCATAAATACTTCTAGTCACAATATTTGGCACAAAATTAAGGCACTGAACGGTATTAATCGGGCGACCCCTTCCTTTTCGATAAATCAGAATGGTTCCATGTTATCCGACCCGTTGGAAGTCGCAAATGCTTTTGCGAATCGTTTTTCAATGGAGTCATCCTCATCGTCATATTCGTCTGTCTTCTCTTTAAAGAAATATTCCATGGAACAACAACCAATAACTATCATCTCTGACTCCTCACTTTCCTACAATTGCCATTTCACCATCTCTGAACTAGACTATCAACTCCAGTACCATACTGCAAACAGGCCATCTGGGCCCGATTCCATCCATCCATATATGTTAAAACACTTACCTCCATCAGCGAAAAACTTCCTCTTACATATCTATAACCAAATATGGTTCTCCGGATCAATCCCTGAGCCATGGAAATTAGCAGTTGTTATTCCTATTCTGAAGCAAAATAAAGATCCTCTTTTTCCACAAAACTACAGGCCTATATCCCTCATAAGTGTCCTCTCAAAAACGCTGAAAAAAATGGTTAATCGGCGTCTCCTTTTCTTCCTTGAACAGAATAATCTCCTATCCTCGTCACAAGCCGGAGGGCGTAAGAAGCGTACTACAGTTAATCATCTACTGAGCCTACAACGGCAAATGTTAGCAGCATTTCATAGACGCCAACATGTATACTCCGTCTTTTTCGATATAGAAAAAGCGTTCGACAGAGTATGGCGATACGGCCTCTTTTCCAAGCTGACGACAGCTGGTATAATTGGAAACATGGCCAAGTATCTGAATAATTTTTTAACAAACAGAACGTTCCATGTTAAGATTGGTTCGTCAACATCGAGCACCATTCAAACTGAGAATGGCTTACTACAAGGACCTGCCCTTAGTGCAACCTTGTTTATTTTTTATATCAACGATATAAATGATTGCATTGCTCCGCCTGTAAACGCCCGGTTTTACTTTGACGACTTGAACATTTCCCTGTCTTCCAGTTTTCCAGCAAATGCTCAAGAAATCCTACAAAAAACTATTTCAAAACTACAATCCTGGTGTAACAATAATGGTCTTGTGTTTTCTCCATCTAAGTCTATCTGTGTTGATTTCTATAGGGGACGTCAAAACTCTTCCAGCATCCGCCTCAATCTAGAAAATTCCTCACTTCATTTCCACCCTACTGCTACTTTCCTTGGACTACTGTTCGATCAAAAGCTAACTTGGCGATCCCACATATCCAATCTTAAAGTTAAATGTCATAAATTCCTATCTATTCTTAAATATGTATCAAACACAAAGTATAATGTACCTCCGAAAACTCTCCTCTCCATATACAAATCCTTAGTCATTTCCAGAATAAACTATGGGTCCCAGGCGTATGCGTCAGCCAGTCCCTCTTTACTTAAATCCCTTGATTCAATACACCACACGGCGCTCCGCACGATACTTGGCGCACATAGAACTTCACCGTCTGTAAGTTTGTGTGCCTTGTTAGGCACTCCCCCACTAAAGTATTTCCGAACCTATTATTACCACCGTGAGACCCTCGCTCTTTTCTCTAGTAAACGTGCCTGTCCTATCGACACAAATGACCTCCCCAACACCCCAGAGTTCCCTAATGACCCTCTCCCAGAAATCCTGCTCCTAACATCATGATTCCGCAGTGGGCCCCTTTAAACATTGATGTTAACTTTTCCCTGACGAAGTATAATAAACCCCTGCATCCGAATATCGTTCAGTTGACAACAGCAACAATGCTAAAATACCCCGACCACCTCTTTTTCTACACGGATGCTGCCAAGGCTACCCCAGAGGCTACTTCATTCCCAACCGCCTGTTCCTTTGAAGTCTGCGACGTGATTCGAAGCATTCGACTGAATGACAATTGCTCGGTACTGGATGCTGAAATATACGCAGTATTTTTCTGTTTGGAATATTTTCTTTCTACAGAGCCTACATCACAGAAAGCCCTGCTGGTATCTGATTCATCCGCAGCTTTATTGAAAATTTCTAATCCCCTCACCAAACATCCTATAGCAATTCGAACCCAGCAGGTATTATACGAACTTATTAAGAGACAGTGCTCCGTATCCTTTCTGTGGGCGCCCAGCCATGCAGGGATTCCTGGAAATGAACGCGTCGATACATCCGCCCGAGCAGAAATATATTGCCCCTCGCCTAGTAACAGCCCATCTCCACCTTATCTTTCGAACATAATCTTTAATAATCTCACGTCCTTATGGAAAACCCATTGGTCCTCGTGTCAGACTTTCTCGAGGTTAATGAAACCCTCAACCGAACCATGGTGGCCGGAAAAAAGCATTTCCCGCAGAGATTTCTGTGCACTTAGCCGCTTGCGCACAGGCCATACGGCCATGTCGCATAATTTTATTTTGCAAAGAACCCCCTCTCCTATGAATTGTCCTTTCTGTGGCCAAGATGTTGCTCCCTCAACTCCTCATATACTATGCGACTGTCCAGCATTATCACCTCGCCGGCTCCCTTCAATTAATAACAAAACAGTCACCAACATTCTTGAGAATTCCCCCGATGCAATTTTATCCATAACACAATTTATCAGAACTGGCGGAATAATCAGATATCTATAAAAACAAACTGCGCATCTTCGTACTGTAATAGCCACAGCAGTTAAAAACGGTACAGGATGACGCTTTCACAAAAAAAAAAAAAAAAAAAAAATCATAAAAATTGTAAAGTATTAAAAAATAAATAAATATATATATATTGATATTTGAAGATTTACTTCAAAATTGCTTCTTTGTCTCTGAGTTTCCCTCCCCTATCTTTGCTGATGATATCCTCATTTATTCCTCTCATCGCAACATCGCGCAGGCTAACTCCCTCTTCAAAATTCCTTAATTTCATTGCAAAACACTTTATTCAACATCCTTAATAAAAATACTCTGAAAAAGTAAAACACAATTATTCGATAGGAAGATGGCATAGAGAAGTATACACTTAAAGGTGTGGGGTATCATGATAATTCTTAAACACCGTAATTAGAGTCGGCGCGAAAAATTGCAATAATCATTAAAAACCGCATTAAATATTCATTAAATTGTTTCTAGACATTGCCGATTTCCGTGCCGCCGACTCTGATTAGGGCATTAATGCTGTTTAAGAATTATCGTGATAGCCCTCACACCTTTAAAAGCTTTAAGTGTAATCGAAGATAATGAATTATCTTTAGATATTTCGGAGAATTTTTTGAACAGCTTAATTTTCTTCTAGTTTATAGCCGAGTCTTGGGTAAAGAAATGGGGCCCCGGCTGTTTAACATGCTCAAAAGCGTTTCACACGCATAATAATATCAGAGCGAACGAAATAAAAAATTCCGGACACAGATAGCTGTTTGTATAAACAGGAACCAACGACCGGATATGGTGGTAAGTTTTTCGAGTTCGGGAAATGCTGCTTGGACGGTTTTGTTAACTTTGCTGTAATTTCGGTAAACATCTCGGCGATTTTTTCTCAATGAACGAAAAGTGTACTGTGTAACATACTAGTTTTCAAGCGGGTCTCGCGTCTATTCTGCGGACTAGACCGAGATTGAATCGGCGATGTAGACAACGACGTCGAACAAAATAAATAGAGTACGCGCAATGAATATGAGATATCGACGGATACCGCGGCAAAAGGAAAAATTTTCCAGAAAAGTTTTTGATTTTTATTTAAAAAATAAAACGGAAAAAACTTCGAAGGAGAAGGAAAAAAAAAGGTACGCGGAAGACGAATAAGAAAGCACGCGGTTACGGGGTGTACTACGAAAATTGCTTGGAACGACAAGTCGAGCGAAGTCTGTCCAGCATTGGGCGCGAGCTGAAGCATGAAACAATATTAAGAATCGATGATACCGGGCGCATGCTACTCGTCGTTGGCTGCTTTTTTTCTCTCCGGCAAGCTCGGCGCTTGATCAGTATTCAAAGCAGCTTGTTAAAGTCAACGATGATTGTGTCGAAGTCTTTGAAACTGAACAACTTTTAACTTTGAACTTTACGCGCTGCAGTAGAACTTTGAACACATTGATCATCTGTGCTCCGTCTTTCTCTCTCGATCGGAATTCTGCTACTAATTTATGAGATTATACATTCTTCTTCAGCGACCACCGACTCAAACGAACACGAGAATTATACACATGTAACATATTGCTCGGAAATTAGCATAATTCAAAACTTCTTTCCGCTAAACATAAATTTATTCTAGTACACTTCCGAGAGGCCGCCCTTCAGCCCCATTAACGAGATAACATATCCCCATTAATAATTATTTTCATTCATTCGGTGTAAAAAAAACAAAAAAACAAAAAAAAAAACAACAAAAAACAAAAATCAATCGATTCGATGCAATATGAGAATATTTCTCGCGAAAATATTTTTTTTTCATTTTCCATATGATGCAATCTTAGTGCTGCGGCTAAATAAGCATTATAATAATAAGATACTCGATATAAATAATATTAAGTGTATACGTGTACGGAGTATGTATCTCATTTGGCCATACACATATGCAAATGAAACTATTTAACTATACTAAGTCGACGTTTAAGCCGCTTGATATTACATCTGGTACCTTAACTTTACAATCCCAACGCCCTGTCAAGGGTATGAGACCTACTTTACTTTACTTTACTTATCCGATAGTTGGACAGCCGCTGTATTATTAACGTGTGACTTCAGTCGCTCCACGTGCGCTGTTGCAAACATTTTTCGATAACGTCATTGACCACCGACATGCGCAGATCTGTGTCATCATTACGCGAGTACCCCCATATTGCACGTTTCGGGTTTAATGATTTTTGCTAATATAAAGACGCAGTTTGTCAAGGTACACATCCAGTAAAGAGATTGCGCTTCCTAGCAAAAATAAGTGTCGCGTGGTCAGTTTGATCTCCGAAAAAAGATATTATTTTCTAGAGTTCGGGCGCATTCCGAGATATCTGGCCCAGACTCTGCTTGCAGGATTAATAGACTGCCCTCGAATACACCCTGTGTCCACGATTGACTCTGGTCTCAACGTAAAGTTAACGTGAATTGATTTCGGCTGATTAAGTTTCCAATTTGCATCCAGAGAGAATAACCCGGCCGACTGCTAATTACTATAATCTGTGAACTCATCCTGATTATCACTTACAGACAAAGTTTCGATGTCATCTGCAAATGTGGCTGTAAAATATTTACATCATCACTTGGTAAATCACTTGTGTATCAAGATGGATCCCAAAATACTAACTTACGGAACCCACACTACTATTGTCAAGAGAGAAAGAAGTCCGTTTGAGTTTCGTTGCCGAGCATGATGCTCAAAATAGTGTACTAGTAATAAGACATGTATTGACACTTGACGCGTATTTCGATATTACTGAAAAAAATCATAATGTCATCCTCTCCGGCTATTCCTCCCCTAAGCAGTAACCATGTTTTTGTTTCATCCTTTGTACGTTTATCCGTTTTGTTTTTTTCCCGACCTGTTCTGATCCCCAGACGGATCACCACACATAGCGTTAACAGAATGCCTGTTATATTTGATACGCGATGGACTGAAAATTTAAGGTCGCCTGATTTCGTGACGTCAGCGCGTTTCATTTGTTTTACGAACGGACTTCTTTCGTTTGACAGACTATATCTGATAAATTGATTGCGCGAATAAAATTTAAAAAAAAAACAACTATTTAGCGTGTAACCTTTACGAGCGGTTGAAGTAAATTTTTTTTTTCCCTAATGGCAGGTATGTTTTGCGATTAAGCTAGAACGTAATAACTCTTTAGTAACGGCGAAAGTAACGTTTCATTTGCTTATCTAAATGTTCCAACTTACTTCGGCCATTTTTACAAAAGGCATTGAGCGAACTTACTTTTTATTGGATACAAAACACTATCTAGTAACACTGAAAAGCAATATAAAATTTTAACACAAGCACTAAACGGTAAAAAAATAGAAATAAATTACCGGAAAAAATTAAACAAACTATTATGAAAAACCTACACGTTCAACATTTTAAATTTCATATTTTACATAAATAAAGTAATAGAAAATGAAACCTTAAATGATACAAAGTTATCAAAAAACCAAAGCGATTACTGATAATGGAAAGTTATTGCAATGCTTAGATTTTTTGATAGTTTATTTTTCCTAGGCCAGTAATATTTGTTAATTATCTGTATCATAATTCACAGTATACGTATTATTATTTTATTGTCTTGCGGTTCGGATAATGGCTGGTAGGCAACATGTTAGTAATTATAATTGTAAATAATTTTATCGGTAAACAGGTATATTTATAACCCTACAGTAGCACGAAGAAATTGAACTCATACTTTCCTAGTTTAATGCAATATTTTAAGATAGACGCACTGGCTTCCTTTTCATCCTTTCTTGATCAGTATATTTGCAGTTTAGGAATCCTGACTCGATAGCTGTTCTTTGTCATAATTTGTTATAATTTGAATTGGGATACTGTGGTTATGGTTGGTCGTTGCTGTTGAAGTTTCCATTAAATAAAAATATAAACTTGTAGTACTTATAGCGTCATATGTTTTCTAAGAAGTTAGAGAAATTCCATGGACAATAAACGCACACTAAATTTCCAGGCAATATTTTTCTTTGTATTAACAAACAATTTTTTGGGTGTCAAATAAATTTCCGTCTGGGAGTGCTGATATAATTTCTCCTGGATAAATCATCGAGTCTAATGCCGATCTAAAAGGCAAATTCGAGGAGTCGGTGCGAAAAGATTTACATTTTTTTTTTTTTTTTGGAAATAACTGTAAAGGGTCCCACGAGGTCTATATTGTGGGTGCCCAAACAATTATTATCGTTTATTGTATAAATATAATATACAATATAATATCAACGTCCGACTATAAGCTAAGCTATTACTAATATAATACATATCGGCATATCTACTGGAATAGCCACAAAACCACGAACGCGTGAAATAAAACAATAATCTTCGTAAATCAAGCTAATATCTTATTCTATTAACAAAACGTATAAACTTCCGACCTGGAAATTTATAACTAATAATATTATTATACAGTATCATCGCAAACATATTCCAACCGATACAAGTAACCAGAAAGTACAATCAGGCAGAGTACAACACAGAAGAAATAATCATATCCTATATACATTAACGCTATTAATGTTAAAAACAGAACAATATATCCGAATAACGGCTAACGCAACATAGTTAACTATAATAAATACTCTATACAAATATCAAATAGGTAATTATGCTCTATTATGCCACAATGCACGTAAGCCCGAATACCTTTTTATATTGTATTTGGAGAGTGACCAAGAAACCTGCAAATTATTACTCCCATCCTTGCAACCATGCAATTAACCAAATTTTTATTTTTTCCTTCCAAACTGCTAAATGCTGTTCTGTCCAGATTTCCTTCGGTACTCTTTTCATTAATACATTTTCTTCGACACTATCTATTTTATTATTTACCCCCCGCCGGAATTGAAAGGACAGTTCTTTAGGTTGTACTTCAGTTCTTATCTATTAATGGCTGTTGCATGTTCTGCAACTTATCTTTTAGCAGCTTGTGATAATAATACATCGCTTTTGGAGGTAGTTCCTTATTTTCTATCCACCATACAGGTTCAGAAATATTCCTGTTTCCCAGATTTCTGGAGGGAGTTATTAATTTCAGACATTCCGCTAGTAAATTGCTGATTTTGCTCATTTCCGATTTTTTTGCCTCACCCCATACTTGAACAGCATAATGAACCCTCCACGCTATGAAAGCCTTATAATACATCTTTACTACATCGTGGGGCATCAGAAATTTTAATTTACATAATGCTGGTATGGATTGTCTTATTTTTAGAGTGAGGTTATCTATATGCATTTTCCATGTTAATGCGTTGTCAATCACTAACCCCAGCAATAAAATAGTAAATCTTAAGGTAGGTGCAAACGCGGATAATTTTTTGAAATGTATGAGTCTTTTGCCGTAAAAATAAGAACAAATCAAAACGTTTGATTTTCTCAAATTGAAATTATGCCGTTTTATAGGACACATTTGTTTACTATTTTCCAGCAGAAAACCCCGACAATGCCTTTGCATCTGTATTTTATTTAATGGCTTTTAAGAAAACGTAAATTAAACAAGAAGGATCTTTACTATAGAAACTTGATTAAAAGAAAGTATTAGTAAAACTGCCCCCAATCGCAGCTAATGGCAATAGTCTTTTTTCATTTTTTTTTGTTTTTGTTTTTTTGGGTTTATCAACGAGGGCATGAGGAGCCAAATGTCATTCACAGCAAGGCCAAAAAAATAAAAAAATAAATAAATGGGAAGAAGGGGAAAATAACATTCTTAAACGTTTAAGGATAAAAGATAAAAACAATTCGAGGGCGAGAATAACAAAAGTACAAGGAAATAAGGAAGCATTATAAAGAGTTGGGATACCGAGTTTTACAAAAGTAGAAAGACGATTAATCAGCGGAAAAGGTCCAACATTCAAATAAAATATGATATCAGAGTCATAAAGAAAGTCATTTTAGAAGAGGACTGAAAAGGATAAAAAGAAGCAGATGCAGATGAAAAACGAGAAAATGATTAAAGTGAAGGTGAGACAAATATCCGAGATCGTGAAGCGTTAGAAAGGCAACATTAAAAGTCGCATATGTAGGCTTTATGACACTTAAAATGTTTACATTGAAATCTAATTTAAAACTAAAAATTTTACATAATAAAACTTTCTTCGCATTGTGAACTCTTCTCGAAGATTTCGATCGTTTAATCAGCTCTTGAAAAGATAAAAAGTGAATCCCCTTTTTACTTATGCTCAATAAAAACACGCATTAAAATTAAAAACATCTCTGTCATCGAGTAATTCATAAACCGAAAAATCCGGCCCTACAATGTTTCAAACTTGGGGTCATCTTCTCAAACCGCTTTATGCGGCTAAACAGTATAAAATGTGCGCATCCTCAATTTTCCAGCACTTCTCCTAATCCTGACATTGCTAAATGTATCTAATGTTCCGGACCACCCCATTTAGTCGAGAATTCTTCAAAAACTTTTAGACAATAAAAATTCTATTCAGCGTGGTAGACTCGCAGAAAATAACACATCTCGTCGGTAAAATATTAATACTGATTTCTCCGAAATAGTACAGTTATTTAAAAATATTAATATTATCAAAGTATATTTAATATTTTTAATACAAATTAAATAATCCGAAGGACACGTTTTTCAAAATAACACTTAATGACGCAGTAATTTAATTCACTTCTACATTAAAAAACTATTTACAAAACTGAATATTATCTTTACGATTACGTAAAATTTTGGTAATCTCATCGTTTTTATATTACGCATCAAATATGTAACAACTTACAAAACAGCAACTCTGCAAATAATTATAAAATTTATCTGAATTGCTTGCTAAACCATTTCCTGAACGATTAATACGCATTCTAATATTAAAATTTTAGCTTGGAATGCTAATTCCATTGCTTATAAAATTTTGAAATTAATAAAACATTTTAATATCATTATTAGCCTACCTCGAAACTTAAATCAAGACTAAAATCATACTCTTATTCGTCCTGACGTTAGCGCTTATAAAAACGGTGCCACAACTATAGAGAGGAAGTTGCAATCTCGGTTCATAGTTCTATTGAATATGATTATGTTCCAAACTGCGGCAACTAAACATATATATATATATATATATATATATGTATATACGTGATAAAAATACGAAGGTCCTTTGTCATAGTAAATATTTTTCTCGCGATTCGGAAGCATTGTGTCGTTTGTTTGCGTTGTACGTTAGCGTACAGACAGCACATTGTCTAGTAATCATAATAGGGCAAATGGAAGTGTAGAGGGTCGAAAATCGAATCAAAGCGAAATAAATAGTTTGTCGGACCATGGAAAACGTACATCAGATTTTTCTCATATTCCATTTACCCGTAACTCGGAATTTCGTCAACAGTGCGAAACGCTAAATCTTCGAGGGGAGAAAAGTTGCGACAACTGTCGAGAAGGGTAGAAAACAAAACTAATAAATTCATAATTTTAGAAAAAATATCTTCTTTTGTCCTCTCTGGTGGAATATATTTCGTTGCAGAGCAACATTCATGGTTTATTATGAAATTTTATAACTGTATTGCTTAGCTGTTCGTATCATTCGTCGGTTGGCCATCTTGAATCACGCTAAAAACAAAAATTACCGTTCTAGAAGTATGAAATTATCGATACTTTTGAGTTTTGCGATGGCCAGAATTTTCGGCATATTTTAAACTTACAGAGGGCGTATAGTATTCTGACATAGCAAAATTTGTGTAGGGGTGAAAAAATCACTCGATAATTTATTCAGAATTAACTGAATTTTGGAAAATTGTAGGAAATCCTTCAAGGAAGGTGTCACAACTAATTGATACTTCTGCTAGATTGACGTAAGGCGTCGGTTTTTTTTTTTTTAAGGAGGAATCATTCTACCAATGCGGCTAGTAGCTGGGAAAATAAACGGAGTTATTGAACCTCATTACGAGTATATATTATTCAAAATAAACATTAAACACGTTGTCACTCTTATTACGCTGGTTGCATTTTTACCCCGGGTGACTGATTATATTCGGCGTTTGTTATTTGAAACGGGGGGATGACAGTTATTCATTTTTGGAAGTATTTACGTATTTTTCGGATATCTATCATTGTTATGTCATTTAACAGTTAACTTAATTTTAGATTTTGCTGATAAACGTTGCGTTTTCGTCGTATTTTAAAACAACGCGTTACATCAATCTAGCAGCAGTTTAGTTGTGACCCTATCCTTGAAGGATTTCCTACAATCTTCCAAAATTCACGTCGTATTTTATTTAACGAGAATTGTGAAAAACTGCTTTTAGCTTCCAGTGAGAGTTCTTTAAAACGGCGGCACTGACGATGGTTCGCGAAATTCCGTGATGTTGACTTTAAAATCTCAACAACGCTCCCCGCTTAAGTTACGCGAGGTTAAAAAAGTAAAGCAAGTCCCATGGATATCCTTGATAAGGTATCGTGGATTGTGAAATTAAGCTTTTCACAATGTACTTAAGCAAAGGGGTACTCAGGATGTTTTTTTGGTCGGGGCTAGAATTTAGAAGATGAGTTATGGGGTAGAGTAACTCGATAACTCGACTAAGTACCTATCTATTTCCTTGGTCTGTAAATTAAATAAAAAAAAAAAAAAATTACAAAACCAACGAATTTTATCAAAAAAAAAAAATACAGAATTAACGAATTTTATTTTTAAAAAATAATATTAATAATAGAAACGTAACATTATGTTTGTAATAAGCACAAATTAGGTAAACATACGAATTTTATTTTAAAAAAATTACGTAAAGGTATATAATATTATACTTGTAATACGTATAAGTAAAAAGTAAATATGTTTTTTTTTTTTTTTTTTAAATCAAGTAAAATAAAACATTACAAAATGAAATTAGGTTTTCGAAGATTTTTTATAAAGATGTCTAATACCTCGTCGGCAATTATACTTATTTCACAGTGTATATTCAACATCGCAAGTCCATTAAGACGAACTTGACCGATGTGATTTCGCAAATACGTCTTCAATCTTCTCAACGTCGAGAATGATCTTTCTGCAGTGACTGTAGTAATTGGGATGGTGCAGAGAATGCTAGACTCCATTCGCAATGCTAAAATTGATACTTTGCAACGCTTCACAATCGCACTGTTTTTATATATAATACTATATTACAATATTTTAGACCTAATTATCCAAGTGAAATAGTGGTCTAGTGGTAGTATATGCGAGTCTAATGCTTAAGACATACATTATCACATGGGTGTACTAGAGGTCAAAACCAACAGCGAAGTTATCTTTTTATTTTAAAATATTTAAACAAATGTTACGTATTTTATATTAGAAAAATTTTCTTAATGTTATAATAAATTATGTAGAGAGTATTAATAGTTGTTTTATTTTTAAACGATGTGAAATATTTTTTATACACTTACTACTAACTTTAACTCAAAATCATTTAAAATAAATACGTGCAAAATAAAAATTGTAAAAATAAAACTAGTTTATTATAATTATGTGGAAAAAAAGCGAAGGTTTAAAAAAAGATGTGAATTGGAGGGAAAAGCAAAACTATAATTTCAACCGAAGTAAACATAAATTTAATAATTATTTTCGGGAGAAAATGATTTAAAAAAAATTATTTACGTGAACAATTTCCACAGAGATTAGCCGTCGGAACTCACATAACATTTTATTAAAATCGTCAATGCTTTGCGAGTTTTTATTTACTTATTTATAAAAAGATGCGTGTCTTCCTTATCATAATTGTACATTAACTTACATTTGCATAATTCTGTTTTTATATTTGCATATCTGAATATGTATTTAATGATGATGTTTAAATAGACACAACTTTTAACTGAATGTAATTGTAAACATTATGTAAAGATCGTTTACCATTAAATTTTTTTAAATCACCTTAATTACTTCCGAAATCCTGTGTCTCAGTTTGTATTACATTTTTCGATGTACTATACAAAATAAGTTCATAAATAATAGACAACATTTTTTCTACGTTCGAGAGTATAATTATGGTTTCTGAGATTGTTGTTAGTTGAATAATTTGTTGTATTGCCGTAAGATTTTTTCTGAACTTTATTTCCCTCTAATTCTTTATTTCATTTATTACCATTATTTCTGCTCATCATTATTATTACAAAATGCTTCTTAAAAAAATTCGTAACCATACGGGTATATTTAACTAATAACTGTAATGTTTTAACTGTGCATTTATAAATCGACAACTTTTTTTTTAATATTCAGACCCCTATGATGTTGCCAGCATGATTTGAAAACCATTACTGCATATAGAAGATAATTTCTCAAATGTTCATTGTTAGTCGCTTTTATAACTCTATTTTCTAAATATAATCTTTCGCTCGATGGATTAATACCGTGTAATATCCGAACTTTTTCAAATTAAAGTTAACCATAAAACTTTATTTTTATATCGATTATAATACAAAGAGTAATGTAGTAGAATATATCATACAGTATTCATAGTTGTGCTTCCGGATGCAATTAATATAACTATGTAATACAAATATGGGGTACATCATACACTTTATAATATATTAGAACACTGAAATTCAAACTCCTATAGTTACAGCAAAACCGGCTAAATGTTAATTGTTAACAGTTTTAGGACATCAAGCGTACGGCTAACATCTGCTAGCGCAATCTACTGGCGTAGATATGGAAAGAAGCAAAAAAATTGGTACGATCGTGTCGCGTTGCAAAGTATCAATTTTAGCATTGCGAATGGAGTCTAGCGCAGAGAATGCGTAAGAGTGTATTTACAAACTGTCAAATGATGTCTCATCGCACAAGTTCAATGCCGTGATAGCGTTTTTCGGAATTTAAATATCTTGATCGGAATCACGAAGATCACAGTACAACATCGGAAGCAGACGTACACCGGAGAAAGATTATAACTTTTGCGTGGTGGGATAGGTGTCGCATTTTTCAAGCTTCTGCCAAAAAGAGCTAAATCAAAATTCGTAAGTGACCTCTGTCGGCAACTTAACAGCTCCAAACAAAGTCAATTCTGCAGAAACGTTCGGAGCTCGTTCATCGTAAAAGAATTGCGTTTCATCATGATAACGTGATATTACAAGTTCGATCATTGACTAAAAAAAAAATATTTATATATATATATATATATGTATATATATATATATATATGTATATATATATATATATATATGTATATATATATATATATATATATATATATATATGTATATATATATATATATATGTATATATATATATATATATGTATATATATATATATATATATGTATATATATATATATGGCAGCTTAAATGAGTTATGCTGTCACACCCGCCACACTCGTCTAATCTTGTACCGTCAAACTTTGCCACTTGCTGCGCATTCTTCAGAACTGCTCGACCGGATCATCATCCGCGGATGATAAATGGATCATAATCAAAAACTGCCAACTGAGCGAGCGCGGTTAGTTAAGGCGCTCGGTTGACCGGTTCATGGCTGTGTCCTTTGTATATTATCTCTAATGTGAAATTGAGAGTAATGGTTATACCGGAGAATTATCTGGGCGAAAGTAGATTGCACGAGACAAGAGCCGACTCCGAATATTCTCTTTGGATCAGATCCGTAAGTGCATTATGAAAAGCTCTACAATCCACGAGATACCTTTTATCAGGGGTTTTTGGAATATGCTCTTTTTTTTCTTTTCGGTATTTCCCACGAGACAGGAGTTACTGTAGGAGTTTTTCGACAGCGGATCGCGTTAATAGGCAGACCGGTCTGCTTTGACTGTTAACAACTGCGGATTATCCGCTGTTGCATTGTTATTCTAACGACATTTACGCGGCCCGGCTTAGTGTCGGGTAATTTGTAAATAGGCACGACTTTTTCGGCTCTAATTTTATTTTCGTTTTGCGGCTGCTATCGTTTCCGGCCATTCCGGGCTGACAGTCAGCTTGTGACGTCATGATATTTCAACGGCTTCATTTTCGCGAAGAAGACATCGAAGGCGACGGCTGCCGGCGAACAGGGCGAGCTGGATGTAGTACACTGCTCGTAGCAGCGCCGGATTATCTGGAAGGGAACAAAGTGGTTCGTTGGTTGCCTAGCGCAATATCTATTTCCTTTGTACAACTTTCCGACGGTCGTTTCTGATCTACTTTCTGTTCGCAAATTTCCAGCAGACGAACGCATTACCGTATTTCTTCATCCGCGTTTTATGATTATCATTATTTACACGCTTTAGGGTGTCATTACCTTCACTAATCTCGCCGACTTATAATCATTTACAATTGCATCGATATACATTGTTAACGGAATAGGGATTGCACCAGCATCGAAACACCACGGCAGTCTCTTCTCGTCAGCGACTCAGTGCACCAGAAGAAAAACACCCTCGGTTCCAGTCGCCGTACACTCGGCAGTGTGCACGGCCGGGCCCGTGTCTAACAACGTCTCATTTGCATAATTGAAATTGGTTTCCCTCCCTTTTGCAGCGGTAGAATCGTGGAAGCCGACACGACAGTGGCGAAATAGACATTTTCGGAAATACAGTCGTGCTTCGGCCAGGCAGCATAATGGAACTATGGACACAAAGCGCCTCAACCGTTCCAATAACGCTGTAAACTTTCTCAGCAGAAGAAGAAGAAGGAGAAGACGAAGGAGAAAGCGATAGAATTGGTCGCAACGTCTGACCGAAAACCAAAGTGTACCAACTTTGACCGATCTAATTATATTCTCACTTGCCAGTTTCTTCGCAATAAAACAGAAAGACATGCGAGCACAGATCATCGCCCCCCCGCTCTGCCATAGTGCCACTATATCTCTTTGACATATACAACCGCAGGCGCTTCCTTAATTACAGGCTGCCCCTCTAAGCATTCTAATGAAAACAAACGCTTTTTCTTCGATTAATCGCGCCGTCGCGCCCAGGTTGGTCCAAGTTGCCCTCATCGAGATCACATTGTAAACCCGAAAAATTATCGCAATTTACCTATTTCTCATTTCTCCAATTTCGTGTGGATTACAGTTGTTTTTTTCTTTTTCTTTTATTTTTTGTTTTAAACGTAATTTTAATTAGAGAGTTCGGGTTAGACCGGGGCACATTTGAGGAGCTAGTGCTCTTTGTTTCTTTTTAAAGAGCAGGTTGTTTAACTCGCTCGTGATTTATTTTTTCCACTTTAGGTGTGAAAGATGCCCTCTGTTCTTCAGTACTAGTAGTTCTTTTTCATTTCTTTACTTTGTTCTTCATTTTTCTATTAGACAGTTTGTTTCGTAACGTCGATATCACGTAAATAATGATTAATTAAAGTGAAAATGCAGTCTTATGCTGAAACTTTTTACCGCGTTAAATAATAAAGGATCTGTATATGATAATTGTAAATCTAGATTAATAACAGCAGTAGAATAATTCTAAAAAGGTATTATTCTAAAAGTTTATTATTATTAAAACTACCAACTCACCCTCGGCGAACTGTCAAAGCAGAGGAATTTATTGCTTTTTGTTTATATTACCAACGAAAAAACTACGTGAGGATTTTTTAAGGAAAAAAAGAAAGGAAGTTTTGAAAATTTTATAGTTTTTTTATTTATTAATATTTGAAATATGTAAAAAGAACAAATTAAAAAAAAATGTATATATATATATATATATATATATATATATATATATATATATTTATAAGTCAGGAAAACCTAACCGCCGAGTAGTTTCAATTTATCATAAATGAAATAATTTTCTTTTTATTTTCAATCAGTGTTTTGCGTTTGTTTATTATTTTATATTATTATTATTATTGTACGATGCGATGAATTAATACAGTTAAAAAACCATGAGTACCTCAAATATTCCGTAAGTAAATTGAAAGATATTAATATATTAATAAAAGTGTTTAACCCTGCTGTAGGGAAATACACTTTTCAAACTCTTTTCAACGGTAATGTTAAAATCATTTCTGAGGACGAAGAGTCTGACAGATATGTAGCAAAATTTTTAACTACAGTTAAGGAAAATAGAGAACATGTTTGAAGATAGCCTAGTTGCTAGAGCACTTGACTTCCGATATGGAGATCACGGGTTCGATCCCGAGCGACGACGAACTTATTATTACAAGAAATAAATAAATAAGTAATCGCTAATAGTCACGTGGAAGGCAATGGCAAACCACCACGTACAACATCATATGCGCGCTAGGTCAGTACACAGCAGGCATAAATAGAACTGCACTTGTATAACGATGTAAATCAAACGATTACCAATCAGTTCCGAATGCAGTCTTGCGTGTGTGTATACCTGCGTTGTATATAACGATTGCCTGCTACACAACCTGTAATATCGGTACGGGTAAAAACGCACGCGCCAGCGCGCTATGTAGCGTACGGCATCTTAAGAAGAAATTTGAAATGGCATTGAATACCATTCATACCCCGATGTGAAGCAGATAAATCTCCTATCAGGTGGTTTTAAAAGGCTACATTCTACTACTAATGTTGACAACATTAAGTCAACATTCGGCCATGAAGTATTGCAAATGTTCACAAAAGACATTAAGGCTAAAACAGCACAAATTCCTCTGCCGTTGTTTTGTGTAAATGTAACACACCAGAAGAAAATTTTCGTTTTGGAGTTAATTACTTAAAAGTAGGAGATTCTTAAGGTTAAAGAATAATGATAATTAAATCGCGTTGACTAGGAATGGATCTGCGGAAACCGGAAGAATATTTTTAAACGTTTTAAATTTACATTAATATTTATCTGTGGATATGTAAACCTTGGCGCTTTTACATAAGTCGAATATCGAGTAATAGAACGAAATTACATATTAAAAATATAAAGATAGCATATATACAATAGTTATGTGCTAATTAGTATGTTGTAAACAATGTTAAAAGTTATAAAATAAGAAGACGAAGTTATTATGATTATTTGTTAACACTATTCTTTTTCTTCTTCTTCTTCTTCTTCTTCTTCTTTTGCCTGCGTTACATCATTGATTCGATGTAGGTCTCCCTTAATTTACTTCATCGATACTTGTACTTCACGAAGCCATTGTTTCCCTACTGTTGCCACAATATCATCCGTCCTCCTTCTGAGTGGTCTTCCTTGTGCGCGTTTTCCCGTATATAGTCTCCATTGGATCAGTTCGTTTGTCCACCTTCCATCTATTTGCCTACCAACATGACCGGTCCAGAATCGATTGTGCAGAGCCACCCTTGTCCAAATTTTGCCTTTGTTAACACTATTAGTACGTTGTATTTTTTGGGGGATCTCGGCCGATGAAGATGATCTTGTTGAAGTTGAAGCTTTGGTTGCTTTAATATCACATCTGGGGAAACTGATGGATTTTGTTGCTATTTAGTTTTGTTGTCATTAGTTACCTTAATGTAGAGTTGCCTGGATATACATAGTGAAAATGAGATAACAACAATCAAAAAGAAGGTAGTAAGTAGCAGATAACGGACGGTATTTTTTTTTTTTTAATTCAAGTGACAGCCAATAAAACTTACTTGTAAATTAAAACAAACTAGAAACCAAACCTAAATTTACACTTATTAATATAACATTTACAAGACATATAATATATATTAATATATTACTAAGAAAAATCGATATAGTATCGATGAACTAGAAACAATACGAAAATGAACTGACAGCAATAATGTAATACAAAAAGGAAAGAAAAAAAAAGTGAACTGGGGGCAATTAAGTAAAGACTGACCTATTTTATATATATATATATATTTATTCAACGCCCATTATCGATATATTTAATTAGTAAACGATTACATTATTCCCATCAGTTCATTTTTGATCGTAATTTTAGTTCGTTCATTTTTGCTGTTATTCATAGTGTGCGAACTAACACAAACTATGAGCAGGAAAATGAGCCAACTAAAATTACAAGCAAAAATGAATATAATGCGGAAAAAGCGAAGTAACGTAGAGAGGAAATTGTACAAATATCGTCAGAATAATATATGAAATGTAGCCATTTTAAAGAACTCGCAGGTTATTGAATATACTAAAATGACATACTTTAATAAGCGGGATACATTTATTCAAAATTTTTGTTGATTGCTAATAAACTGTTTCACACCGAGCATGTTTCCTAAATACTTTCTAAACGAAAAAAAAAAAAAAAAAGTAAAAAAAAAATTTAGGTAATGGAGTTAAAAAAGAAATAAAGTAAAAGAAAGAAATCGGTAAAAACGAATTTTACCTAAAATACAGAATAACACGATGTGTGTAATATAAAATTTTATTACGATCTAAATACGCACGCGGCGTCACATAATTCTATTTCGCTGGGCATCGTAAGTAGGAATGCAAATGAGATGAATATAGGTAACAGTTATACAACAGTAACTGGTGGCGATCAGTAATTTTTTTTTTTCCCCATTTATAATTGGCAGCTAGTGAATCAAAATATTTATACCAATGTCCGATTTAAACAGAGTTATATGTACTTTTAAATAAAATGCAAAAAAAACAAAAGAACAACAAAAAAACAAACCAAAAACCAAATCTGTTACATGCAATTTTTACTAGAAATAAAGAAATAATATGACATGTAAATAAATTAATAACAATAATGAAAAAAAAAAAAAAAAAGAAATAAAACAACCAAAAACCAAACTTACTTAAATTTTAAATTATGATTTCATATTTTTATTTAATTTCAATAAGATAAAAAATAAATTTATCGATAATTATTCGCCAATCGAGTAAGCTGGAAATGAACTATAAAGTAACGGCGCCGTACATATCAATCTTTTTTCTCTCCTCAACCTTATCGATTGGTGGGCAACCTAATTGTATATCTCAGTTGTACAGACACAGGCATAGTGTATACTAGGCAATTGTTTATATGCAGTACAAATGTGTACACGCGCGAGACTTCATTCGGAACTGATTAGTAATCGTTTGATTTATATCGGCATATACAAGTGCACAGTCCCGTGTATGTCTGCTTTGTGTACTGACTTAGCTTGCATATGATGGTATGCTTGTGTGCCATTATTGCTTTCCACGTGATGATTAGCGAGTATTTAATTTAATTCGTTGTAATAAGAAGTTCTGTCGTCGCTCGGGATCGAACCCCTGACCTCCGTATCCGAAGTCAAGCGCTCTAGCAACTAGGCTATCGTGTAAATAAGCAGAATGAACTGGTGGATGTAATGTGAAAATTTTCCGAGTATTGAAGGCTTAGCGGAGTTACGTTTATTTTGTCGTTTCGGTTGAAATTTTACAGGAACGTATTTACTTTTTTTTTAGTTTTTTCGCAAATAATGGTGGAACGAAAAGTTGCCGGTTTTGAAACGAGAAGGATTTTGTACACAAACTGTCGCCGGGTAAATGCAGCGTGTATGGTTTTGGGTGCAGAATTAAGAAACAAGGTATTTCTGAGATGCTGACGGTGTTGTACGAGTATGTATCACACAGTTAGGCGATTTCCGCGATGCTTTGATAGGAATTGTTGCGTCTTGAATACAAATTCAAAATAAACTTCGTCATCTTGATCTGACTTTTGAATATTTCGAAAGCTAAATTTAAAATCATCTTCGGAACTTTTTTTTATTAACGAATTTTCAACTAATCCATATTATGTGTACTGATCACGACGAATGTGTACGGTAGAGAATTTCGGAGGTGGTGATTTTGTGAAAGAATGACATCTCTAAATCATTTCGGAAAATGAAATGACATCGGATCGGTCGAAGAAGTGCTCTACACAATCGTTGAGCGCATAGAGTTGTCAACGTGGACACGCTGCTGATAATCTCTTTCTTTACCATTTTAACGAGAGAATTCAGAAGCGGACAAAAAAATCCGGATAGCTCTGCCGACAAAGCAAGACAAGAAAACGAAAATGAAACAAGCGGGAACGGAAAATGAATGTGTTAAAAGAAATCCGCGAACTGTTGTTTCGTATTACAAATTGCCGCCGCCATAGCCGCCGTGCAAATAGAACCGAAAATCGTTCCCCTCAGAGCCTACTATTTTTTCCCTCCTCCCGCCATACGATCAATTAAGACATTTTAATGGCGTCATAGCTCATTACATGACTTAATGAATGGCGCATTGGCGCGCGGTTAGAAGCGGACAGTGTTTTCAGCGTCGACGGTCGGCTATTTCGGAGAGTTAAAGTAACTAATTGAAATTATGAAACGAGGGTAATTTCAGCCAGCCACTGAAATCGTCGCTGGGGTTGTAAGATCAAAGAGCGCACCGCGTGCTATGATAAAACCAAATCTTAATGACCCAATAAACCGAACCCAGTTTTTCTTGCCGTTTCTGCTGCTACTTTCAAGCCGGTCTCGGTGCAACAAAAGCACGACGACAATAGTAACGAAATCGGTATACGCGACGCAACATTTAAAAGTTCCTCCTTCGTAATTTGCTTTTTTTCGCCGCTTTAAATGATCTGCAAAATAAATTTCATTTTCGGTACGAATGAAATGAATAATTTAAGTAAATAACTAAAAACACTCGAAATTCTTATCATTAAACTTTTCTAATTTTTTCTCTCTTTTGTTCGTTTATTTTACATAAATCTAAATTATCAAAAACTCTATCCCGCTGAAGCAGTTCAGTCGGTAAACATTCGAAACGCCCCGAATTCATGAATGTTTTCATTTGCAGTAAGTCACACAAACTGAAAAGATAGGCGTCTTCATCTGATGGAACTGAACCGGAAAATCCACAAACTGAATCCGAAATGTCATCGCAATTCGTTATTGACGGCATCGCAGTACAGACAGATAACACCATAAATACAGAAAACAAAATCAAAGGAAGTAGGAAGAAAAAAAGCTAAATTAGAAGCTATTAAATTGGGTTTTTAAATCCCCTTCGAAATAAAATCGATACAGGAACAACTTGAAGCATTAAGATTATCTGATCCCAGTGATTGCCCCCGATAACCACTACCGACTTTGTAAAGCTGATACAAGGCTTTAAAACCGAAAAGGATAAAATTAGATATATCAAATAATACACTCCTCACCTCACAGGAATTATCTTTATGGTAGAAGAAATACGCCCCCCCCCATTAAACAGGGACGCAAAAAGATCGCTAACCTGGCTTCTAAAAAAAAACTAAAAGCCGCTGCTGAACTACAAAGTCAATGTACTTCCGATGATACAGACTATACAGATTATTACAACCCAGACACAATGGAGATAAATAAAAGCAGTAACAATTAGAAACTCTGGCTGTGAAGCCGCAAGGTACAGAGCGAAGTTAATAATAATAATAATAATAATAATAATAATAATAATAATAATAATAATAATAATAATAAAAAAAACTCGTTCTGAAATAATGCGGATTTTGTAACAACATCCCTTGTTTGAAACAATATTTTTAATAAATCTTACTCGAAATATTCGCCAATTTTTTAAGGAATTCATTTATTAATAATTTATTAAAACGTCCCCGTATTTTTTCTCAATTAAAATTACGAATTTTTCCGGCTTTCTGTATTCAGAACTATTTCTAATTGGCGTACATTTCCCTACAATAACTCTGTATTTCATTCTTTGCGCTGGCATTATGATTAATCGAAATTTGTGTTTTTATGCAGTACCTATTGGGCATGCACATTAGTAAAGATAACCATCAAGTTATTCGCTTCCACTGCTAATGTTGAGGAATGACTGTTATTAGAAAACACTTCTTCGAAGAATGCAAAAGATCCGAAGAATGCAAAAGATCCGAAGAATGCAAAAGATCCGAAGAATTCAAGATAAATAATGTAGCGAGTTAATATATTTTTCAAACACTTTTTTGACATTTTTATGTCTTTAATTTAGCATATAAACTCGAAAAGCGTTACGAAAATTTCATGTCTTTACTTTGATACAACTAATTACTAATATTTTCATGTTTTTACCTTGGCACATAAACCCGAAAAGCGTTACGAAATGGAACGTCATAGAAAAGCGTTACGAAAATGTCATGTCTTTACTTTGATACGACTAATTACTAATATTTTCATGGCTTTACCCCCAAAAGTGTCACGAAATGGACAAGTGTTTCCTTTAACGACTTGTAAAGATCTGTGAAGATCGTAAGTTTGTGTATTTCACCACACGTCATTTCCTTGTTTACACTTTCTGAGCGCATCATACAATTACCGTAGCAATTATAAATTAAATGTAACTTTAGTCTCGTGCAAACGGTTGCGGACTGTACACTGCATTCCTCGATTCCAACGTTTCCAGCGAAATGGAAGTTGGTGATATATGCAAAGCCGAAACGACGATCGATAGACACAGCGTGTGTTACCTTTTTTCGACGTACCTCTCAAACGGGACAACGTTGAACGATTGCCGTACTCGATCAAGCTGTAAGTTTCTCTTTATCGATGAAATAAAGATGTTCTACGATTTAGTATCGTTGATTCCGAGTACATCTATTATTATCGGCGTATATTAGCAAACTAATATAAAAAAAAAAAAATAATTTTTGTTTTAAACGTCGCTTTCGAGCAGGGATTCGATAAGGAATGGTCTTCTGAAAATAAAAAAAACAGTTTGCGTACAAGTGCGCAACACAGTGAGACATTTTCATGTTTTCCCGTAAAAGAAGTAGGCTTTATACATTCATTCAGGCGTCCGCCGACATTAGAATGTCGTTCGCTTCGCGGCCTCCGTCGAGACATGAGTATGTCGCCATGCAATCTGTGATTTCCTTTATACATATTATATCGCAACGTATAAAGCGTTTCGAGATTGAACCTACGTACTGCACCAGTGATTTCCTTTATACATATTATATTTTAATGTATTTACAAAAATATATGCTTAACAACTAACTACCGCTAGTATACAAGGTTCCTTATTTACATCATTATCGTTAGGGGTAGTGGTAATATTGAGCAATGGCCGATGGTGAGAAAAGTACGACACGTAAGCTAACGTTTGTACGTTCGATATGTTCCGAGTAAAGATTCCGTCGATGCACGTCATATTTCTGGAGAGATGGTCTACCGAATTATTTAGCTTACAACCCAACGTTTCACTCATGAATAGAAGGAATCGCAATCCCTCGTCCAAACGGAAATCGATGTTTTATTCGAATGTTCGACTTTTTCCGCTGGGCAATCGTTTTTCTTCTCTCCTAAAACTACTCCCTTCATCGGTGCTTCTTATATTCATCTCCTTCTGCTTCTGTTATTATTGTCCCCTCGAATTATGTTTATCATCTATCAAGAATACGAAACTTTATTATATTCGACTTTCCACTTTTTTGAACTAATGTCCTCGTTGACGAACAAAAATGAAACAATGCAAAAAAGGTAAAAGCGAAGAGATACTGAATAATGAACTTTGAATAGGGAAAAATTATATACACTGGGAATCAAAAAATTGATAGCGGTACATGTTAATCAAAAGTTTATAATAAAATTTACCGGGAGATTTTTATAAAAAAACTGTCTATCGATTTGCTGATAAATCTTTCAAAGTCTGTGTTTTTAGGAAATAAAATAAAAAAGAGAAGTGGTGTCCAGAGGGGGACACCCGGTAGAAACGAAGTTTCTTTCCCTTTTTGGAAGATGTATAAAGTTATTCATAAAGTATACGATAAAAAATAGAATAAAATTTACACATGTTTAGAATTGAGGTTATACAGCTGACCGCGCACAATGCTTGCTGCTCGAACCTCGATACTTGCAAGTACACACACACACACACACACACATACAGCCATATACAATAGAAAGAGACGAAGAGAAAGAGAACGAGAGCGAAGGTCACCTGGAGGACGCATAACGCTTTTTCGTGACAATTTCTGCCAGTTCATTCCTACCGCAAGCCGCGTTAAAGAACTGCGTTCCAAAAATGGATCAAAAAACCGTTACGACTACTTTAGAACACTGACCTCAAACGGCAAGCTAGGAAAATGAAAAAAAAAAAAAGTCATCGATTAAATTTCCGCTATTTAATTGATAAAAGTGCAAATATCTTAGCAGTTACTAAGGATATCTGACAAATTTTATAGACTTCATACATCACAGAGCATAGTAAAAAAGCAAATTCATCTATGCGCAAAAAAATTAAATTACAATTCAAAATCGATTAATGAAATTTTTCTTCGATACTGTGAAGTAAACAATCTCGGTACGGATCAAGTTTAATTTAAATGCATGGGTGAAATAAGGATACCGATTGAACATGTACATTCAGGTAAAGCGCATTGGAACGAAGTTCTTTTACATGGCTTGGCGGTAGGAGTAAACTGGCAGAAATCGTCATCGAACGGAAAAGCGTTATGCGTCCTCCAGGCGATCTCCACTCTCCTACTCGTTCACTCTGTCTCTTTCTATTATGTACGGGTGTGTATGTGTGCGCGCATGCGAGTATCGAGATTCGAGCAGCAAGTATTGTGCGCGGTCAGCTGTATAACGTCAATTCTAAACACGTGTAAATTTTATTTAAACTTATTTTTTGCTTTTGTTGTTTTTGTTTTAATTCATACGGGATTTATATATTGTGTGTCATTTTTTTTTCGTATACTCTATGAATGACTTTGTACTATCTACCAAAACGTGAAAGGAATTTCGTTCCTACCGGGTGTTCCCCTCTAGATACCATTTCTCTTTTCTTTTTTTTTTCTTTATCTTGGCGTAATAAATAAATATAATGATTTTTTAACGTGCCGCATGGTTTTATGCCAGCTGATTAATGAAGCGCGATGCGAGCACTCTGCTAATGTATATTATTACCGAAAATTTAGTCTAATTACAAAAAAGAGATTAACAGTAAAACGGATGTAAAGTATAACAGACGGAATGACAATGGAAATCGTCTCTTGACCAATTCTTGACTGGTACTTAAAAAGAGCACGTGAAGGTATCATGATTCTTCAAAATTTGTTCTACTCCAAAGCTAAGATGTTACTCAAGGAAAGTTGCTTCCACCGGTGCTTACCTTTGCTGATAATTCCAACTGGACCGGTTTTACAATACTCTTCCAACGTCGCAAAATAAAAACGTCAGAATTATTCTAACAGCTCTTCTACTTTATCTGTCGCTCATTGCTACCCGTCTTTCTAATTTTTCTCCTGTTGTCCTTTCCTACAACACTCTCCCGTACTTCTTTCATGACTTCAATAGTCTATGGCAGCCTATTAAATTTTCCTCTCTTCCACTTCGAGCCAATTCCTCCTCTCACGGTGCAGTCAACAATGAATTTCTTCATTTGTTGAATTCCTCTTTTCCTGCTCATGTATATTGATCTTTACTGATGGTTCCAACAGCGACGACGGCGTGGGTGATGCGTTTACTGCTCCGTCGCTTCGACATTCTGAGTCCTTCCGGCTTCCTTCCTTCTGCTATATTTTTTCTGCCGAGTCGATCGCCATCCTTCAGGCTATCTCTTATATTTCCTCTTTAAACGATCTTTCCCAATTCCTCATTATTTCGGACTCTATGGGAGTCCTTCAAGCCCTATCCTCTCCTCCTTCACATTCCTCTGATAATATTGTTATCTCAATTCGTTCTCTTACCTCCACTTTGCAGTCATCCCGTTCTATTCTTATTGATTTTTTTATGGGTCCCCAGTCATTCCGGAATTGATGGCAATGACGCAGCCGATTCTTTGGCTCGTTCCGCTGGTCGCCTTGATTCATTCCTCAACCATTTCCCTTCTTCAGATATCCTTTCCTTATGTACCTCCAATCACGCCAGACTTTGGCCCGGTTATTTATCCCTCCCTATTTTCTAATCGTCATTCGCATTACCGTTTTATTCAGCCGATTCCTCGTTCACTGTCTTGGTTCCATTCTATTCCTTTCGTTCGTCGCTCTTCTATTGTCTCCCTAATTCGTCTCCGGATCAATCATTCTCTCCTCCCCTCCTCTCGCTTTCGAGTTGTTCTATCGCCTTCTCCTGATTGTTCTCTTCACGATTGTGATTCTTATCCTATATGTGATGCTGATCACATTTTCTTCGAGTGTACTGCTCTTCGTAACGAACGCTCTCTTTTATACAGTCAGCTCCTGTCATTAGGTCTCCTTACTCCCTATAACTCTTCCTTTATCCTCTTCTTTCCGTCATCTTCTGTGGTGTCTGCACTGCTGTCCTTTGTTGCATCCATTTCGGGCCGCCTAGTTATTTAATTTCTTAGCTTAGTTTTCTTGTTGTTGGGTCAATGCCGCTGGCGCGCCCACAAAAAAAAAAAAAAATAATAAAAAAAAAAATACTTCATACAGTAGGCTATCTACCCGAAGGAACCATTTTCGACTTAAATCACAAAATCCTTTCAATAAATATTACGTCAATCGGACCCGATAATGTCCGTTTCAAAGGTTTCCGTTCTGTAATTTCTCATCAGTCACTCCATCTGAGATTTCACTTTCCTCTTAATCTAACACCGATGAATTTCCAGCTGCTAATAATTCTTCCTTTTTCTGCTGGTCCTATATCCTACCTCTCCCTTAAAGTGACTTAACTTCTACGTTATTTTCTACTCTCAGCATAAATTCCAAATTCCTATATCAGACCGATAAAATCATCATATTTTCTCAAATTTCACTTTTATTTCTTCCTTATCACAATGCCTATTGCAGCAATGTATACATTCTCTTTTTTCTTTCCTTTGATATTTCTCCGTTTGCAACGATTCTTATAAATGGATTCAAGACTTATTTTGTACAGGAATAATCGAATTCACCCTTTCGGCTCCAACATCAATCTTACAAAGTTTTTTTTACTATTGTTCTCAGCTCATGATTCCCGATATTCCGTCAAAAAACTTTATGTAAATAGAGCATACCTGTACACATATTTTTTTTTATCTTTAAAAAGTCCATTGCAAAATATTATGGTCGAAATAAAAAGAAACTCGCGCTAGTAAAAGTCATTAAATTAAAGCATCGCTAACAATAAAATGCGCGTTGAACAATCATGTGATCGCTGCAGAATGAATCGTTGGTTTCGGAGGAATTTTCCGACGCCGTTATTGTACGGCCGTCAGATGAAAATGCAAATAAATATTCGACACAACATATTCGAATTCTAAATAACAGAACCAGCTGCAATGTGGTCGGAAACGATACACCGACATTGCTGCGAGGGAAGAAATATCAGTACGTTTTCAGGAACTCTGTGATGATCGCATTAAACTATCAATTAGGACATCAACATGAGACGTATGCTACTCTACGACAAGTTCACAGCCATGAAAGCATAAAGCAACTCATGAAAACTGTAGAAGCAGCTGTGCAATGTCAGAATCGGTCGTTTTATTAACGCGATTCTTCTTTCCAGAAAAAATGCAGAAAACTGACGTTTGACTAGGTAGGAAAATGATCGTGCGAGTTTTTTAAAATACGATAGACGCAGTAGTAGATGAAAATGGAGAAAAGCTAGTTCTTCCTTCTTGAACTACTAAAAATAGTTAATTAAGTGTGATGAGCACGATTCATATTTCAAATCTAATCGTAATATCCATTGGAGAAGAAAAGAAAGATAGTATGTACTCGTAGTTTCTTTCTTTTTCTGCCTTTAGCCTGGTTTTTATATCGTTTAATCGAACCATCTTCTTCTCCGCTAGAGATTTATTAAAAATAGTTACATCTGCAGTTAGAAAAGAACATGTGATCGCGTAGTAAATACACCGGCAGGGTATAAATTTAGAGGCAATAAATCATTTATCAAAAATTCATCGTATTTTCCTGGTGTGCCCTGCGATGAAGCTAGACTAACTTTCCCTGTCGGTTATTTTTATTTTAGCCAACCGAACTGTTTTTCAATTTCTTATCCTCCAGATATTCATTAACCAGTCTGGCCGTCCTTCTTTCAGTTTAGACTGAGACTTTTCTGCTGAAAATGTTCTTACATTCCACCGTGTTTTGCCTTTCTAGGATTCCCTATGCACATATAATGTACGGAATAATCCTAGTGAGATTGTTCAGAAACGACAAAATATTCAATTGAAATGTGCAATAACTTACGACCGGCTTAATTTATTAATTTTAAAATTTGGAACACAAATTACGATTAAAATTATCTCTAATCCGATTTATAACTTCCAAGATTTATCCTGAACGGCAAAAAACCCAAAAAACCGTTAAGAATATATGATAAGGAATTTAAATCGACCTCAAAAATCACCCTTAAAAAATCTTAACTCATCACCAGATAAATATCTTTAAAGGTGAAATTCAAAATATAAAATAAAATGCAGGAGTCCTTTCATAAAATCGAAAAATTACGGTTAAAAATTAAATTAAAACCCCCCTTTTTGGGGTCAAAACAGCAAAAAAAAAAAAAAAAAAGATGTTCAGGCAACTAATAGTCCGAATAAAAAATCTGAGGAAACCAAAACGTATTTCAAAAGAATGCATAAAAAACCGCTTCATAGGAAAAATAAAGCCAAGCTTACAACTTTTTATAAGGCGTCGAAAGGTCAAAAATTTTGAAAAAAATATTTTTTTTCAGGGCATATATCGTTGGTAAGCTCGCTATTTGTCGGGAACAAAACTGTATTTCACATTCTCAACGAAATTTTATGGCGATCATTTTAGAAAATCGCAAAACGTTTCGAAAATATCAGAATTGAATGATACAGCTACTACGTGGTTAACAGAATTCTTCAATACAGTAGTAAATACTGGAGTGTTCCCCTACAGCTGGAAATCTAGCATAATCATACCAATATACAAAAATAAAACCACCCAGCAGATTGCAGCAACTATCGTTCAATACGATTATTATCGCATACATTTAAAATATTAGAGCGAGTCATTGACGAACGGCTACGAAGCGTTGTAGAATTTTAACAAAATAAATCAGTGTGGTTTTGTAAAGGGGTGTGGTACTACCGGCGCAATCTCTGCACTCCATTCGCTGATGGAAAAACACAGGAAGAAAAGAGCAAGTATACATTTAGCTTTCATAGATCTATGAAAAGCATTAGATCAAGTTCCACATTGCCTCATCTGGCATGCACTCTGCGTGATTGTGGAGTTCCAGAGCACTTAGTAAAATGGATACCATTACTATATATAGAGAAGTATCAAGTAGAATCCACTGTGCAGTGGGTGAATCAGATGATTTCCCTATTCAAATAGGGGTCCATCAGGGATCCGCACTCACGCCACTACTATTTAACATTGTCCTAGATACCGTCACACGGAATATACAAACTCCAGTCTCTTGCACGCTGCTATATGCAGATGATATTGTGCTAGCTGATAACACAAAAGATGCTCTCCAAACTAGAGTCCAGGCTTGGAGCAACCAGTTGTTGAAGTGTGGACTTAAAGTCAATGTCTAGAAAACCGAGTATTTCACAACGGACCCAAATATCAGCGGATCTATCCAAGTCGGCAGCGAATTACTGCTCCGAACAAACAGTTTTAAATATCTCGGATCCTATTTCGATGCAGTCGTTGTCGCATCAGCGCAGCATGGCTAAAGTGGCGATCAATGACCGGTGTGCTGTGTGACAGATGTATGCCTGTAAGGTTAAAGTCAAAAATTTATCGGACTGTCATCCGTCCAGTGGATCTGTATAGCGGGGAATACTGGCTTGCTCGCAAGCGGAAAGAGCAGTCACTGCAGGTGATGGAAATAAGGTGATCACTGATTATCGGATCATATTAAGAATGATGTTGTCCGGAAAACAATGAGAGTCGTGCCAATAACGGACAAACTGTGCGAGAGCAGGCTGAGATGGTATGCGTACAACGGGCTCGAGAAACCAGAAGCAGATCGCTGCTGGCGCTGGTAGACAGAGTACAGGTCAATGGCAAGCGGCTGGTAGGTAGGCTAAAAAGAGGATGGATGGATGCCGTCGCGGCGGATGTCAACGGAGTTGAAGTGGATCCATCCCTATTATTTGATCATTTGGGCTGGAAACATGCCATAAGTCAAGCAGACCCCGCCCCAGCGGGAAAATGCTGAAAGAAAAGAAGAAGAAGAAGGAGGAGTATTTTGTAAATATAAATTATACTTATCGTTAACATACGGAATTCTCAACATCATGCTTGACTTTACTTGTTTTTTTAAAGCTAATGCGTTTTTTAAATTTGCATTAAAACCACCGTGCGCCTTATCTTTTTTATTGTTGAGATAAACCGCTCCTAATTTAGTTTTTTATTAACGATTTTGACCTGTTCTCAACAATGATCTACCGTCCCATTCACAAATGTTCTCATCATAATCATGTGTCATATTCAGTTCCGTTCTAGCCGTACAAACATTAACTGTTGTGTTATATACAATGTGAGTATACACCCGAAAGACTCTACACACCCGGAGCTGACACTGTGATTGATTTATCGCGAGACACAAATGTAGTTCTATTTATGTCTGCCTACTACACATCAATTAGCGCTCTTATGGCGGTACGCATGTTTGCCATTGCTTTCCGCGTGATTATTAGCGGTTTATTTAATTATTCATTCTGTATTTTCTGCTGTCACCTGGGATCTCAAATATGCACAGAAATCCACTTCATTCTTTTTTTTTGGCTCGCCCCTATGGGCTTTAACTCGGCGCAAGAGAAATTTTTCTATATTTTCAACGTGCAACTGCAGAATTCGCATATCCGAACGAGGCGCCACTACCTAACGAACTGCACTACAGTAGCTTTCTATATTTATCAGCCTATTAAGAATCTGAACTTATTTAAGTACGTATACAGATCACGCATATAAAAATATCGATTTCTGCAATTATTGTTGCAATACTTGTAGAAATCGGTTATTAAGATCTTACATTATACCTTAATTTCGAATCAACTTTAATTGTTATTATAATACTTATGAAAGTATCAGTGTGGCGATGCATCTGAGATCTTTTTAATGATCTATGTATTTTCAGAATCAAGACTACGTGCTGAATATTTCTTTCTGACTTTTAAAATTAGGTGAAAATATCTGCAGGCTTTTACCTTTACTGTTACCAACTTCGCTTGTGCCATTACTTCTTAGAGATAGACGTGTAAAGATGAAAATTCTTCATTCGCCTAAATGTTAAAATAGCTGATTAAGAGCGAAAATGGTATTTGGTGGTACTATAAGATAAGTATTCGCCGTCTAAGTAAGATAAAATCGATTCGCTTTCTTTTCTCTGTTTGATTTTTTTTTTTTGTTTTTTATAACTTCTTGCAATGTTCATTCTTAGAAGTCATTTTTCGAATTCTATTATGTTTCTATCGCGACGAATTTTCTTCTCACTCGGTGCAACCAGCACTTTAAAGAATAAAATTCTTCGGAAACGTGGACGTAACATCGACTTTTCTAGATGAGAGACCATCGGAGCTGGGCAGTGGAGTGGTAAACTCGTAAAAGAAGAATAGAATATATAACGAAGGAAATGCTATATTACAGCAAAAAGAAAAATGTAAACAGTCTGCTTCCTGATAACACCGTGAATATTACAAGAAAAATAAAAATAACGGCAATAGCAAAAGGCCAGAAAATTTTTCGAGGCTTAACGCTGAATAAGGAAAGGTGTCTCCCGTTACGCTATTTCGAATAAAACGGGGAAAAGTTAATAAGAAGGTTAAAAAATGACTGCATAATTTACGACGGTTTTTTGTATTCTGTATAGCAGGACTTCCGCAAGAAATGTTCGCCTATATTTCCGTCTATTTATTATCCCACGCTTATCATCTTTCGCCGTAATTATCCAGTGAAAATTATAAAATTAAGTGAAAAGAACAATGTAAAGACTTGGCCCGGAGAGATTTCAGTCAGTTTAGAAAGAAAATTTACGCATGTTTAGAGGTTAAATTATTCTTAATATGTACAAAATAAAACTGTTTAAAAAAAAAATCATCTTCAAGATTATCTTCAAAATTATTTAAACAAAAAAAAAAAAAAATAATAATTCGAAGTAATATACATGAGAATATTATGTGATCTTTTTTAAACAACATTAATACTCATTAGAGTCGACACGAAATTCAAACAGTATAACAATTAACAAAAATAGTTATTGATCACTCCTTTTTCTATAAGCCAATATTAAAAATATTAGAAACGTTTAATAATTATTCGTACAATTTGAATTTGGTGCCGGCTACAAAAAAGTGATTTAACGTTAATTACAAAAATCGTAATATTTTTGAGTATCCGAGACCTCGTATCGTGTAAAATTTTGTATTTTTTTTGTAAAAACGCTTTAAAAATTTTTAAAGAGAATTTTGAAGTCACTATTTTTAAAAAAAAAATAATTTAATTTCGCATTTTTTTTTGTGTAAATATTTTTGAGTGATAATGTACACGAATAAGGCCTTATGCCGTGCTACCTTTCGGCTGAGCATTAGTTAAGGAGCGTATTATTCAAAAGTAATACTTCAGTCAGGGACGGTCTTGTAAATCGTGCTTGGAATTTCACTTTTATTGTCTGCATTCGAAAATCCCCATATTTCCATGGATAGCTACGTTGGAGGCGTGGAATGAAATTGAGCGCAACAAAGGTGAGGGCTCTTTTCGGATACTACCTGCCAGTCAAATTTGAATTTCAAGCGCGTATGGTAAACCAAAGAAGGCAGTGCGTTTGCAAGTACTGGTCACTCTGTATAGAGCGAGTGTAGAATATATGTGTAATTTTGTTAACAATTAGTCCACCTTGCATACGAAAGATTTTTTTAATAAGGTCACCTACGATTGAAAACGGTCGGGACTCGAAGAAGAAGAAGAAGTTGTTGTGAATGGTTTAAATGTGTCGGTTGTATTGTGTGTCGATTTTTTGGAAAAGTACCTGTTGACAACGAAAATTCGGCTCTTACATTGGATTTGGAAAATTTCAGTCAGGTGATCTGTTTTGTTGATGTCTTGGAGGAATGGAAAAGTTTGGAAGCGTGCGATGACGATTCGGATGAAGAAGTCGGTCCTATTTTCGAGATTCGTAATTTTTTGTGTCTGGTTCCAGTTCGGATGATTGTTTTTCTCGCTGTGTCTCTAGTTCTGATTTATCTGATTCGTTTAAAAATAAATTAGGTATGTGTTTTCGTAAGATTTCTGACATATTTTCTGATGCTTCGGGACTGTGTAACCGCTTTATGTACAAAATCGCGATGCGGAAACATGAGGTCTACCGACGAATGCGTAATTGCCCGATACCGTTTTCCCGCAGAGAGGCTGTCGGTCGAGAGGTTGAGCGTATGAGACGACTTGGTCTCATTAGCCAGTCTTAGTCGCCATACGTGTCGCTTCTGGTGCCGGTCTTTAAGAAAGATAGTAGTGTTAGATTGTGTCTTGATGTTCGGGACATCAACAAGATTATTGTCGCCGAAAATAATTTACCTCTGCCGATTGGAAATCTTTTATATATTATAAGTATTCGGATTTTAAGTGTTTGTCCAGTCTTCATCTTGCTGTGAGTTTTATGTGTCCGAGATGGTGTCTTTTCCGGCATCGAACGACAGCGAAACTCGGGAACAAATCATAGAATCGGTAAAAAAGAGAATAGACGACTACAACTATCGGCGTCGTGCTAAGCATGACGGGGCGGCGAATTTACGCGAGTACCAGGTCGGTGAAAGAGTTTATATCAGAAATCATGTATTGTCGTGTAAACCAAAGAAACGTACGAAGAAATTGAAACTGTCGTACATCGCACCTTACGAAGTTATAGGACGGCGGCATGAGGATGCTTATACGCTGAAGAAAGTTTCCGATGAACGTGATGTAATTTTACGAAATGTTATCGATTTGCTACCAGCTTAATAGAAAATTTTACATTTTTGTTACACACTTCTATTAAAATTATACTTAAATTTTATTGTGATGCTTTGTCGTCCTGGGAGTGTTCCGTGATCAGCGCATATTTTAAATTTAAAATTGATTTTATAGAGAGTTTGCTGCTGACTGCCCGGAGAGTTTTGTTTATGTTTACATCTGGCACCGTTAAGGCAATGGATATGCGATGTGGGAGAGTGAGCTTGATTTGTTTGTTTCACTCTTCGTTCAAAATTTTATTAATTCAAATTTTATTTTCTTATTTTTATACTTTTATCTGGGCATAATGCTTCGGACCTCGGATTTTGCTGGTTTTCCCGTATGAAAAACAAAAAAAACTTGTTTTCTGTATGAACACCGTGGAAACTTCATATCAGTGCCTATCACTCTGGTCCACAGCCTCTTGCGTTTACTACGTGTGAGTGTGTAGTAAACTACGGAGCTACGGATGCATACATGTATATAATGATATTTTGTATTATTTGGGGTTAATTTTTTATTTAATCTATCATGTGAAATGGTGTTTTAATATTCGTACAGTATTTTATGTGTAAATTTGTATATTGATAAGGGAAGCCGATAGAAACGCGATTGAGCATTTATGCCTCAAAATTGATTTTTTTTTTTTTTGGTTTTCGAAATGAATTTTTATTATTACTTCATTTTGTTTCGTCGCCGATCTTGCGGCCATTGTAGTCTGAGTTGTTTAACTTTCCTTTTTTCCCTTTTTCCCCTAACCTTTTCTCACTTTCTTTCTGGTTTACCTTCTCTCCTCCATTTATTGTCCCCTGTCACTATGGTCGAGTGTTCTGGTTGTCGGTCTGCGTTGCTAACAGTGTGGGGAGTGCCGCATTAGAATTAGTTACTCACGGTGAGGTTTTCCTTATCGGTTCTCTGTTTTCCGCTCAGTTCTTCTTTCCTTCTGGATTTCCTTCCATTCCTTCTTCTCCGAGCATTTATTTTCTGTCTTTCTTTCCTTCCTTTCCCCCCGATTTCCTTTCATCGCGTCACTCGATGGAATCTCCGGCCGAGCATTTCTGTCCGTGATCGCGGTCTAGTGACAAATTTTGTTTTTCCTGGTGCATATATCGATTGCCTAACACGCCACCTATATCTGTACAGCTGAACTGTACGAATTGACGCTCAAAAGCTGAGTAAAGCACTATATAATGATGATGATGATGATGATGATGATGATGATGATGACGGAGATAGACTAAATCATTACTATAATCAGAAACACTCTTAGCCGGTACTATATGGATGGTTTAAGGTAGAAGTGTTGTTATTGTTTCTCCATCCTTGGTATAGCATTTTTTGTCAGATTCCATTCTTTGTTACTCCTAATTTTTGCTATGCACACGTGTTGATGGGTAATCGTCCGTTGCTGACAAGCCCAGGGAAAAACGCAAACAAGAAAAAAAAAAAAAAAGGCAGAAGTGCATTATGTCTGCGCAAACTCTTTGAAGGTTTAATAAATAACCGTCTCGTTTGGTGGCTTGAGCATAATAATCTAATTCCTTCTAATATGTTCGGTTTTCGCCCCGGGCTTGGCCCGGTAGATTGCATCAGTACCTTCCTTGCAGATATCTATAAATCATTCCTATCAAAGAAATTTACTGTCGCTTCTTTTGTCGATGTCTGCTCTGCATTCGATAATGTGCATCTTCCTTCTCTGGGCTCCAAACTCCTCTCTCTTAATCTTCCTCCGGTTCTTATCACTCTTATACTCAACCTCTTTCAACATAGAACTCTTTATCTATCTTCTCTTTCCACCTCCAGATGCGTCTATCGTGGGCTTCCCCAGGGTTCCTGCCTTAGCCCCACTCTTTTTAATATTTACTCCTTCGATATTGCTTCGCTCTCTATTCCCTCTTTCTCTCTCCTTTTTGCTGATGACATTTTAGTTTATTCCACCTCAGATGATCTGTCCTCGGCCACCAACGAGTTAAATCATTCATTGTCCCATCTTAGCAATGCTCTATCTACTCTCCACCTCTCTCTTTCCCTTTCCAAGTCTTCCTGTATAATTTTTGCTCTCCGCCCCTTTAATCGTGCTTTTATAAACATCAGCGTATCTGGTACACCTATTCCCACTGTTAACTCCATATGTTATCTAGGTCTTTTCTTAAATAGTCGCCTTACATTTCATGAACATATTAATTATATCTATAATTCCTCGATCAAAAGACTTAATCTCCTCAAATCTTTATCTCCGCTCAGATGGGGTGGAGACTCGTGCATTCTATTAATTCTATATAAATCGATTATTCGGTCCAAACTCGACTATTGTTCCTTCATTTATGGCAATGCCTCCAAGTCTCTCCTTTCGAAACTTGACGCAATTCAGAATTCCTGCCTTCGCCTATGCATTGGCGCTTTAAGATCTTCTCCTATTCCTGCGATTCTATCCGAAACTTGCACTCAACCTCTTTCCACTCGTCGTTCACTCCTCGGTTATCGATTTTTAATAAAACGCCTCCCCATTTTGTCATCCAATATTATTCCTTCCTATCTTCATATCAAAAATCACTGGCGCTTGGCTCCTCATAGAATTCCGATTTTATCGCATATAGCTGCTCGTGTTTCCAATTTTTCTCCCTACGTTTCCTCCTATAACAGTCTTCCTTACTTTTCTCTCGATTTTAATAGCATATGGCAGCCCATCAATTTCTACTCTCTTCTGGTCCGAGCTAATTCTTCCTCTCACAATGTAGTCAACTTCGAATTCCTTCAGCTGCTGAACTCTGCTTTTCCTTCCCATGCCTTAATTTTCTCGGATGGCTCCAAGAGTGATGGGGGCGTGGGTGGCGCGTATACGTCTCCTACGTTCCTGCACTCTGAGTCTTTCAGACTTCCTTCTTTCTGCTCTATCTTCCCAGCCGAGTCGATCTCAATTCTTCGTGCAATCCAATTCATATTCTCTACGAGTGGGGTTCACAAATTCCTGATTGTTTCTGATTCCAAAGGCGTTCTTCAAACCATCTCCTCTCCTCCTTCTCATACTTCTGACGGTATCATCCTCTCTATTCGATCTCTCGTGTCTTCTCTTTGTTCTCGTCCCGTTCCATTTTTATAGACTTTCCCATGGGTTCTTAATCATTCGAATATAGAGGGGGCAATGACTCAACTGACTCTTTAGCTCGCTCAGCCGCCCGCATTGGTCCTTTCCTTGACTCTTTCCCTTCTACAGACATTCTTTCTCTGTCACGCTCTAATCATTCTAGACTTTGGACTGACATGTATCCATCTTTATTCTCTAATCATTATTCATATTACTGTCTTATTCAACCGGTTTTTCCTGCCTTGGTTTCAATCTATTCCTACCTGTCGTCGTTCCACTGTTGTTTCCTTAATTAGGCTTAGAATCAATCATTCTCTACTCCCCTCTTCTCGCATTTGTTTTTCTTTAGCTCTTTCTCCTTTCTGCTCTCTTCACGCTTCTGAGCCTTCTTGTGTTTGTGACTCAAATCACATCCTATTCGAATGTTCTACACTCTCTAACGAACGCTCCTTTCTTTACGCCCAACTTCTAGTTTTGGGTCTTCCTACTCCCTTTAACGATACCTATATTCTTTCCTTCCCATTGCCTTCAGTTATTCCTTTGCTGCTGTCCTTTGTCTTTTCCATTTCTGACCGCTTGGCTATTTAGTTATAACTCTTAACTTTTCATGTTGTTGGGTCAAGGCCGCTGGCGCGCCCAGGGTAGGAAAAAAAAAAAAAAACCAAACGCGTTTACATTCGCAGTTCATAGTAATTACTGTCCCGTCTGAATTCAGCTCTTTTTCGAAAAAAATTTCAGAAATACGAATATATTTGAAGGAGCGCGCGCAGATTTTTTAGGATTTGGGAGAATACATACATATATATATATTTTTTTTTTTTTTCGAAATCCGGTAGTAATTTTATGAAAACATTCATGCAAAAACATAAAAACGCTCATTTTGGGTTTCTTTTATATATCTAATACCGAACCACCTTAAACCTTTTGTTTTTTAACAATTACCGCTTTATTACTGTCGAGACTGTTGGTAGGTTCATTAAACTTAATTCTTTCGAAGCGCCATTACCATTGTACGTCGCTCTACGATTGGTTGTTCCGCTTATGTAGTCTTTTATAATAATTTCGTTATTTTTAAAGTGTAGTACAGCTTTAAAACCAAAAAAAAAAAAATATTTTTCTATCCAGGAAATTAAACAAAAGTAATTAGTAGAAGCGTACAAATAATGTTAGGTAAGAATGAATTATAAAGAATTCCTTCAGCTTGATTATCGAGAGCAAAGATTTAAGAGCTTAGTGCAAATTTTGAATTTCGCATCATGTTCAGAGTAAATTAAATAAACCTTCAAAAATCGCGTGGGAAAAAAGGGAAAAGAAATAAATGAAGAAAAAAAAAGTAAATCGGAAATAACGCGATATTACTTTTCATTTATGTTTTGTTTTTATGGAGAATATATTTTGATAACGGACAACTTTTAGAGTCGTCTGCAGGAAGGCTTCTAGAACGAAATTGTTCGCAGAAAGTTTCTTTTCGGGCTATTTCTTCTTTCTGTTGAACTGGAAGAAAAAATAAATTTACATAATAATAATGCGAGTGTAAAAATAGACGTCGGTAGAAAATGTGTTCAAATTATTACGATTTTGATGTAGACAGCCTAAATCAATACACCGAAAATCTACTTTTTAACTTTCAGTCGGAAAAAAGATAACGGGTGCCGGATCTTCGACTTTTTTGTTACATTGCGTTTCAATAGGACTTGCATAATAACGCGCTTCCGGATTAAAACCTGAAAGAAGGAAAAACAAGCCCTGCGCAAAATGCAGTATTGTCGGCTGCAGTGGTGGAAGGATTCAATTTATACACTAATAAGTCGCGATGACAATGTTGAACTTTTTTACGAAATGCAATTTTTCCGCGTCCGGTAACACGCTCGTTCTGACGGGAAGCGCGTTCTGACGTCATTTTTCAGTTTTTTTCTCACGAATTAGTCCGATAATTTCGGCATTTTTCGCCGAGTCGTTAATTCCTATGTACCCTGCACGCAGTCTGTCGAAGCGTCGGCGTCCTATTTTGCAAACCGTTGTTGTTGTTACATTTAAATCCGCGTTTTCAGTCAGCCTCGGTCGGATTACACGCCAGATTTCACCGGGAAAGCTTGCGAAAGCGTGATGAATATGAAACATCTCTTTTCCCGGTAGAAATTCGATAAGATTCGCCGGCGACGATTGGGGGATGCGTTGAGAGGGAACATTTCGATAATCTCTTCTTAGATTTGCCGCGAAGTATTTCATCCCTATTAGAGAGAGCCTTTCTTATTTCCGGATTGGGTGCAATTCCAATTTCTCGTAAATGCCTTTAAAACAGATTTACCTATTCTCCGTCAATAAGCCATAGATAGCGGAAACGAAACAAATGTTTGCGCACCCTGCCCAGTTGGTAAAAACGCGGGATGCGCACATTCGACGGAGAAAACACTCGCGTCATCCGCGTATGCCGCTTAATGCGGGCATAATAGCGCCATTTCAAATGAGGAGAATAAAGAGGTTTTCCGGTAAAATTGCACTATGTTTAAAATCGGGAGGTTTTTTAAACTTTTGTGAGTCGATTTTCCGGGTTTTTTTCTCTCTATTTTAACCCTAATATTCACATCGGAAAGACATGGCGCGATTGTGTAGCATCAGAAACGTCTGTGTGTCATAATACGTCTTTTTCTGCATGTACATGCTCTGAATTGAACCTTCGTCGATCAGTTTGAACTAGCGGATTTTTACGCAACTCTTCGTCTGTCTTGCGGTCGCCGGGATAAATGTTACGGTTGACGTGGTATGGAGGATATAAGCGGGCATCTAATTATTGTCTAAAATTCTCCTCCATGAAGGAAGAAAGAAAAAGAAAAAATCCGTTGATTTAAAAGCCTTTCGTTTATTTATTGTGGGCATTACGTTAAATTCTAAGCACATCAGGTAAAACGGTGTACGATGTAAAAAAGAATTAGAATACGAAGTTAAGGGGAGAAACCTAAACTACGTTCCAAAGAAAAAACGAAACACTGGCCTTTTACTATTAACGGCGCTGCTGTTGGGCTAGGCGATTCACTTTACTTACATCGGTAATTTTTTTGAACTAATTGAACGAGTTAAAGAAATTCACCGTAACGTCAGAAGTGCTACGAAGGAATTCTCATGTTAAACGTAGAATTTTGTATGGCCGGAGTGAGCGTTCGAAAATACGGAGACTTTTTTCAATTCACACTATATTATACTATGGTGCAGGGACGACCATCATTGGACAAACGTTTAAATGAATCCGCGCGACATTCAGTTTATCATCAGGCGTAGCATTTTACGAATTGCACGGACGAAGACCGGATAAACTTTGAAAGATGAAACGTAAGCTGATGCTTTGATAGAGCGTCCAAACGCCAAATGCCGCGTTTAATTACAAAAACAATGGAGACCAACAAACAAGGACGAAAGACTAACGTGGAGAGTGATCGACCAAAGAACTGTGTGCAGAGACGAACCGCATGATTTAGTCTGACTCGGTATTATCGTCAGGGCGCGGCTGTGACGTAAAAAAGATATCTCTAAAGTAGAGAGTTTTTCTTACGCCAAAAGTGTTGCAAACGGACGCGCAGAGATTTCAAACGTAAAGAAGTCACGTAGGAAAACGTAATTTTAACAATGGAATTCTCGGATGTTGCTAGAAGCCCGGATACAGCGCGAATATTAAAATGAGACTTCTGTCTGAAGATGACCAGTAAGAGAATGATTTGGATTCTTAACGATATACAATAAGTATGATCGTAAAGTCATCGTTTAATTTAACGAAAAACGATACATCAACATTTAACTGAAAACAAATAGGAAATCTTTCATTCAGAAACAAAGCTCAAGTAGGGGTGAACTTTTTAAAGAATTTAAACTACGTGACTCTTTCAGAAGAATGAAAAAAATTCAGGTTTCTCGGAAAAGACCCGATTTAGTGCATCATGACGACAATTGTGCTATACACCGATTATGTCGTTTGATTTGTTTTTCGATAATGCGACTAATCTTAGAATCATTTCGGAGAAATTCGTAATCACGTAAATTTCAAAAAAAAAATTCTACACACGTAACAAAAAGGAGAAGATTTGCCTACTAGTTATACTATACTACGGTGATACATTCGTACGCTATTGGTTAATAAGTATATATATATTTTTTCGGTAGATTAGCCTAGCACGGAAAAGAACACGTCATTTCCTTATTTTTACTCGTATTCCCTAAATGAAGCTAACAACAATCCGCTCGCAGTAAAAATGGATATTTATTAAAATTCTTTTTTTTTTTTTTTTTGGTAAAAAAAAAGAATAATAATATTTGTTCAACCGTGTATAAAAATCTATAACGGTGGTGTCCTCTTGCAGATACCGTAGCAGCAGCATACAGTGTTTGAACGAAAAACTTAATGCTTATTTTTATTCTCCGTTCAATGCTCAGTTTCGCTGAATAGTTCAGGTGATAACGAAAACTAATTTGAAATTAGAGATGAATCTTCATTCGAATTGGTTACACGCGACTTTTTTTTTTAATGACCTCTATTTCTTTTTAATGAAAATTAATTGCAAGAACAAAAATTTATGATAAAAACAAAATTAAGAAATATTTCGTCACAGGGGTAATACCCCGGCATCCTTAATAAACCGATATAAACTATTATGCCTGCTGCAATTAAACAAGTTCCACATTGTATCTAAGATGCGCTAGTAATAATTATAAAATATTAGTAATAATAATAATAATAATAATAATAATAAGGTACTACTAAAATAAGACAATTATTTCTTAAATATACATTAAAAAACACGTATCACAGAAAATGATAATTGTTATAAAAATATAAAATATAGCCTACATGTTTCGGAGTTACCTAAATCACGGCAATTGTCATTATTATGAAGTACGTTAATGTATATTTAACAGAGTGATAAAACAGAAAATAGATTCGAAAAATTTAAAGACACTTATTTATAAACCTAATAATCACTTCATGTCGGAGACCAGAATCAAAAAATACCTCGAGGATATTCTGCGGGGTTTTTTTTTTTTCTTCGTCAAATCTAATGCTAATGAAATTTTGCTAAAACATTGTACATCTTTAGTGAAAAAAGTTGCTTATCGACTTGGCTAATTTCGCGCAATTTCGGAAACTGCCTCAATCTTTATATTCCTCGATTTTGAACAAAAAACAGCACCATCAGGAAGGACACCAGCTGACGAGAAAGTTCTTTGAAAGAGATAACAACGTGAAGTGCGTCCTGATGACGAAGGTTCGCTGTAGTTTGCTAATAAAACCGAAGAGAGAGAAAGAGAGAGAGAGAGAGAAAAAAAACTTTTGATCGAACTGATTACGTGCGTGTGCTTGTGTATAATCAAGTGCAGTGTACGCGTTCGAAATAGTGCTAAGAAAGAGGGACCGACTAACATGCTCATCAGTATTTTAAACGGGACATGCATCCCCTATCACGCGCCCAACACAAAGCTCCGACGACTCTCTCTTGCCATTTTTAATACATTCGACCGAGTACCCCCCAACTCAAGCGCACACACAACTGTGACGGCATCGTGCTTGTGTAAATGTGTTTCTTCTTTCTTATCAATATGCAGTACATGGCCTCTTCCCGCAGTTGATTGATTACAAGATGGCTCAGTGACCACCCTGTCGACTGTTTTTGCTTGTAACCAGCTGCATCGCAATCGGTCCCAAAAATTAACTAACGTACGTATATACGACAGTTTTAAAATTATGATAAGGAATTTTATCTTCCATTTTATCAGAGTAAAAAATTCACGGTTGGATAATTTTTTTTTTTTTTTTGGTTTTATTTAAACAAAAGATTTGCTTCGCTTTTTTTTTTTTTAATATTGCAAATTTTAAGATGGTAGAACACCCCAAATAAGCTGTAATATATCCGATCGACAGTTCGAGGTATATACCGTTAAATATATGATAATAACGCAAACGCAATGTGATATAATAATAATTCAAATTCAAATTTATTTTTAAATAAACAAAATGCACATTACAATAATAATTTTAAATAAATGTAGTATTCGGAAGCGCTTATGCGCTATAAAAGCACGAGTAGCGAAATATTCTAAGAATACATGAGCTAAATTTATGTTTAAATATCTAAATATAAAAATACCCTCTATAAACAATAAGTCTTCTTTTGTACAACATATATGTTTAGCCCATGTTTACATTGGTTATTTGAGGTGGAATAGTGAAATGAATAATCATATTAATAAAAGTAATTACGTAATTATAGATAATAAGCCAAATTAACTTTATATGTATCATTAAACTCACAGATACACCCCCCTGGAGCCTTAAACTTTTTAATCAACTGGCCATGATGAGTATTCATAGGCGCGTAATCATGGACAATTTGCCAGAAACCCACGAAAATTATGTTTTAATTAAGATTTTATTCTTGTTTAATCAAATATTAAGCCTTTACAACTTGAAAATTTTATTTTTCCTATAACTCATATCCTCTTTCTATCATCTCCCCCCCCCGGGCAGCTGGCGACGTCCCTGGTACCCCTATCTCTTCGCCAATACTATAAATATTTCAACTGTGATTTATAAATATAAAGCTAATCTCTTAATTAAAATATTATTATAATAATACTAATATCAATAATAATATTAATAATTATGACAAAAAAATAAATTTCAACACTTATTAACAATTATATGTATATATAATTTTTAAATCCCCGACGCGTTTCGAAGCAAACACTTCATGTTCACGGGAATAATTATAAATATAAATAATGAAGAACGATAACTACATTTAAATATTAATAATAACGTATTAACAGTAATATTAAATAATAATAATATTGTAAGCCCTAAGAATAAATAGCAGTAGTGAAGTTATTCCTAAATGAAATCAAAAAGATTACTCAGCTTTAATAAATTTAATAAAGACAAAAAGAAAAGAAAAAGTAAAGAGCATTCAGATTGGATTTATATATTTAAAATAGAAAATAAATGACCTATAATAAAAGCTTTGCTAAATGTACATTGATTAAAATTAAATAAATTCTATTTTAAACTGTGATGTTTACGTAACGATGTTTGGCAACATTGCTTACGATTGTTAATGTTTACAGTCTTTTGTTTATATTTATTTTAGATTGGGCATTTGTTACTGCATACGACGTTCAAGTTTGAGTGAATTAAAAATATACATTACTTTTTTGAATAACTTCGATTGCTATAATTAGAAAAAAAAGAAAATAATTTAATGATTTGTACATATTAAATGAAGATCGTCAATAATTGTTGTAATTTAATTACTTGTAATGATCTTTAGATATGATGCGTGATACTTGATTTGCTTGTAATGTTATGTCAGTCGATATGTAACTCACTAACAATTTATTTTGTCAAATTGTAATATCAAAGTTTTGTATTTAATGTTATTATGTAATAATAATAATAATAATAATAATAATATGTATAATAATTCGGGCGTTATAAGGATTTCTTCCATCAAAATTATCCACGAAATCGTGATAAATTTGCGGGTGATTTTGAAAATTATAATCGTATACATTTCGTTTAAATGCGACAGAAGAAAAATAAAAGGTTTTCAGTTTTTTCGAGAAAAGTATTTAACAGTACTGGCTTATTATTTCTTTATAAAGTACACTATTTTTCTTGCAAAAATATATTAATAGACAGAGGCTCTCGGTCACGCCCATACTTCTTCACTTGAGAAAGAGTCTACCACTTGTAAATCTTGTACCGTTCACAATGATATAACAGGAGGCCCCACATATTCTTAACAACCGTACATCGTCTATGAATCGTTCCGCAAAGGGGTTATGGAAAGTTGCTGCATTTTAATATTCGGAGGAATAATAAATTAAGGCGAAATCAGGATAGTATGTTGTAAAATTTAAGTTCAGTATGAAGAAATTTAACCGATCTAGTAAGGATTTTAACATCATCGGAGAAACGGTACAAGCGTGAACAGAAGGCGAGAGATTTAATTAATGTCTTAGCCTCTCCTAAGATATAATTTTCTGAGCAAGATAGGACGGACACTTGAATTGTCGCCGGTTTGCTGGTAACGTTACGGGGGGGGGGGGGGGATTATAATGGACTAAAAACATATCGGTGGAAGAAGTAAAAAGAAATTTGACTGAAATTCGGTCCTTACCTTGTTTGTGTGGCACAGCATTCGAACGGAACGAGAAAAAGCAACAGTTTAACTCTATACTAAGGGTTTGATAAAATTATTCATATATTTTTATCGGGGAAAACCAACTCTTAACGTCAACAATAAAAATCTCTCGATGATCGAAAGAAAATATTACATTTGTTTTTGTTATTAATATCGTTATTTATTCATTTACATTAATGACCTCGGCAATTTAAATGTTCCAGGGAAATTAATTACATAGGCATCGCGTTCTATTATTAGCGTTGTTTTTCAAAACGGGATTAATTTAATCGTAGACTAGATGAATAATAACAAAGTAGTGTATCTGAAATGTAAATAAGTCGAAATATGCAATGTACACCTTTTCGCTGACAAGAAGCAATTAGAGGCTGCTTCGAAAAGAATTAATTTGAATTCAAACATATTAAATTTTCACAAATTTTATTTTTCCAGTACGTGCAATACGAATTTTCGGGCGCCTGCTGTAGCTTTCCATATTAGGATTCATTTTCTTTTTCCACTGAAGCGAGGGTCGTGTTCGTTAATTTCAATGCGGTCCTTCGGAAATTTAAAATCTGACGCGACTGCGACCATGATATTGAGTATAACTTTTAGATGGAAAAGTTATCAGCAACGAATAGAAGTAATAATTTTAAAACATTTTATTCGTTACGGCAAATCTTTCTTTCTTTTTTTGTTAAATATAAAAATAACGTTACATACCGATGATTCCCCGGTGTGCAAGTTCGAAGAAAGAAAAAACTAAGTCAATATTTACATTTTGCGTACTAAATAAACAGCAGTAATTTTTCATCGCATTTCTTTATTAGAATGTTCGCTAGTAGATTAGTTTATTTCATGCATTCGTTTAAATCCGCAATAAAGAACAGTGAAATAATATTTGTTCTCACTTAAGAGCGGTCGTCTCGATTATTGTGAAAAAGTTTGAACTTATTCTGTTGTAAAATGTATTACTTTTTCATCATACATGTACACGAACACACACTTGTGTCGACATATATATATATATATACATATATGGCGACTATAGTCAAAGTGGAAACTTTATACATTTTTCATGACGGACTTTGTTGTTCGGCGCTTCGCCTTAACTTCTCCATCCGTCCAGTTTATTTTACATTCTTTTTGTCTCTGCATAAAATTGCGTACGAAGTTATCAAAATGGTATAAGAAAGCTCATGAGTTAGGCCCCGAAAATCCGAATCGCAACTCGTTAGAACTCAATTTACGACCGCGATGTTCTATTCGCGATTGTGTCGGATGTTTGTTGTTTTTCAGCCGTTTACCTAAACTGTTAAAATACTACGTGCATTATTTGTCTGAGGTCACTATTTTTCGCGATATGCGTTCGAGTGTAAATAGTATTTATTATGCGCGGTTGAACCTATTTATCCCGTTGCAAAAGTTCCCTTTACACTGGCGAGACTTGAATAAAACATGAATGATACAACTCCGTATTATTGTCTTCGCAGACGTGTCCGCTAGCTATTGTGGCGGTATCTATTGAGCGACGGCTGAATTATTTAGAACTGATTACTAATTTCAGCACGTATAGGCCGTGAGAATAGCGCACATTCTTCACCGTAGACCACTAGCGCGCGATGCAGCGCTAGAGAGATTGGTTAAGGGTGTAGAATGTAAAAGGGGAGAAAAAGGTAATGAAATTTCAAAAATCTTCCTTTCTTAATAAATGGAAAGAAGTTTATAACAAGCGTTAACGAAAAAGTTTTCATAATAACCAAATAAACGTTTCACCGGAGAAAAAAATCACGTATTTTGCTGCAATCGAATTGAAACGAACTTTCAAGCTGGCTGAGGGGAGAACTTTTAATATAAATGTATATCTATATTAAATTTAATTCCGTTTGTCCAACTTCTGTAGAAAAAAAAGAAATAACCTATTTAGCGCATTAGTAAAGTCTCAAGTCTAGTCATTTAAATGACGGATTTTTGCGATTTCTTCTGAAGATAAACTCGTTTAAAAGCCGAGCACCAACTTTAAAAATGACTACCATTAATTTTGCAGCGAAATAAAAAATTAAAATTTTGGAATATTTTTTTTTTTTTTTTTTTCCATAACAAACGCGATTACAGTCAAAACATGTAGTAATATTTATGGACTTACTCCGTTTTTTTTTAAAACTTCTTCACCGTGATAGGTCATACGAATTTTTTCGTTTTTTTCTAATTTTTTAATAAATAAACAATGATTTTTTTTTTTCGACTTTTGCCATCTGAGGACCACGGAAATATTACACGAATAACGTCAGCTACATTTCGCCCCCCCCATTTTCTTTCGTTTATTTGCCCAATATTCTTTCATTCTTTCCGAGTGCGCTTTCTTCATTTCTTCTGTCCACTTTCGCCCTGTTTTCTTCACTGTGTCCTTCCGGAATCCTTGAAAAGTCTGAACCTTCCGACTGAACTTGTTTCTGTCTTCAATTTCACTTTCGCTGATCCCCATCTGTTCCAAATCTCTTTTTACTTGTACTATCCACAGTATCCTACTTTTCGGATTGTTGTCGAAGTAGTCAAAGATTCTTTTGGTAAGGCGTTCATTATCCATTCTTTTGATGTGACCATAAAAGGCGATTCTTCTTTTCCTAAATGTGTCACTGACCTTTTCTATTATTTCGTATACTTCATTGTTGCTCCTTAATTTCCAGTACTCATTGTCTCTCCTGGGGCCCAATATTTTCCGGATTATTTTCCTTTCGTTGATTTCCAACTGGTGCATTTTCTTGTTCGAAGTCATGTTCAGGCATTCAGCTGCGTATAGACGCTGCGGCTTAATGATCGTGTTATAGTGTTTTATTTTGACATTTCTAGATATTGATTTTTTATTATACGTGCTTCTTGTTAGCTGAAATGACCTTTCCATTCTATGTATTCGTTCTTGCATCGATATTTTATCTCCAGCGTTTACTTGGATCGTTTCTCCTAGGTATTTAAATTCTTCCACTCTTCTTATCACTCTTCCATGTGTTTTTATTATGTTGGAATACTTTTTATCACTCGTCGTGAATTTGGTTTTCTCGAAAGCTATTTCCAGTCTGACCTTTGCCGTCATCTCACTTAATATTTCCACTTGACGCTTAGCCTCTCCTACACTACCGGCTATCAGTGCAAATGCAAGGCAGTTTATCTGCAGGTTGTTTTTCTTCCGTCCAATCGTCACTTTTTTAATTCCTTCCTGCTCCGTGGCTTTTCTCCATTTCCGTGTATTATCTTTTCTAAAACGCAATTAAACAGTATGGGCGATAATCCATCGCTTTGTCGCACGCCGGTTCTTATTTTAAATGGCTCCAAGAAGTATTCGTTTCGGAATTTGATTTTTGATCTTGTGTCCGTTAGCGAGTTTATAATCAAACTGATTATTTAAAGTTTTTTCCAACAAAGGAGAGTCGGCAGTTTCTTTAGAATGTTACGTTTTTAATCAGTTAACTTTCATTATGTTATCTTATTTTTTTAAGAAAATAAATATGTGAATGCGATCCTCACCTTCCATTATTTACGAGGGGTAAATAACGTTTTTTTTTTTTGTTTTTTTTTTTTTTGTAAATAACGTTATACGACTATTAAAGGAATACAGTACATACTACTTTGTCTGGAAATCAAATATTGGGTCAGTTATAACTCCATCTTCATTTTGACTCATATTTTTTCCATTACGAAGGAAAATGATTTAAGGAAAAAAACCGAAGCTACATCAGAGCTTAAGGCGCGATATAAACGATAAAAGTTTCCCAGCATTATTACCCGCGGTTGAATATAAGCATATTTCAGAATATTTGGTAACTGCTACACCAAGAATACTGTCCTTGTAAATAAAGTAATAGACTTTTGTGATGGAATTATTCAACGTAAAATGAAATCAGCGATGGACCCCTATTACTTGTTATTCTAATTGGCGAAACAACAAACACTGCGCGTATTTAATTTTGCCTACCGATAAACTGATTCAGAGAAATTTGAACACTATAAAATTAAGAAAATTAAAGAAACACTTTTTGAAAAGTTTTTGATGTCACCGAAATCGCGCAAAACTAATTATTAATGATATTAAGAAGGTACGGACTTAAATTTTCTTGTTTCAACAACTTTACGACCGGATTGCATCTACGAGTAGATGTTTTGCACGACACTCGGCCATATGTTTGTAAAATTTACCTTAGCTTTTTATGAGCACTGCAATGCATATTGCCTTAAACTGTTAACTTGTATTCACAAACAGACATGAAAAACATGACACATATTTCGAACAATTTAAGGTACTAAATCGTGACGATAGCCTAGTCGTTAGAGCGCTTGGCTTCCGTTACGGGTCTCGGGTTCGATCCCGGGCGATCACAGAAATTATTACGAAAAATTAAATTGAATAATCGCTAATTCATGTGGAAGTCAATGGCAAACATGCATACCATCAAACATACGGGCGCCAGTATAGTACACAGCAGATACATACGTGGAATTTGCATTTGTATAACGATAAAAATTTAAAAATTAGCAATATCATTTCGAAGTCTAGTCTTGCATGTATACACTTACATTGCATGTAACAATTGCTATGAACACTATGCCTATGTCTACACAGCTGAAATGTACAATTAGGCGGTGGTTGACGCTCAGGAATTAAGTTTGGCACTAGGATAATGATGATGATCTCTCGTGTTCATTACAAACGTTTAATCGCAATATAACACGAAGTATTCGTACGTTTTCAAAAAATATGCTCAGCAATGGTGGACGTCATTGAAAAACCTTAAACCGAACCGTAACAAGGATACATTACAACAAGCTGTTTGAATAAAAAACGCACTTTTCATTTGCAATTTTATTACGGCAGTTCTTCAAAAAATTATGAATTATCCATTATCAAAACTATTGCAAACGGTAGTGTAAATTCACTGTTGGATTTTTTAATTTGCAACTTCAAAAAAAAAAAAAAAAAAAAAAAAAAAAAAATAGGTTGTGACAAATTTTTAATCTGTTTGAAGAAACAACACAAAGACAGTTCTCGAAGAGAACGGCGATACAATGAAGATACCACTAATTGTTAGCCGACCCAAGTATATTGTTCTGGTATATTGGTACAGATCCGATTTTCAGATGATATCATAAAGCAAATAATGAATAGTTTTCTGCAAACATCAAAAACTACTTCTATCATTATCTAGCCTTTTTAAAAAAAAAAACGTTTAAATTACTTTCTAGCGTCATTGAGCTAATTTTATTATTCTCATTAGTTTTGTCTGAAAGAAATGTGCCTATGGTTAAATCATAATTTGGAGGACAAATTAGCAGAAAGTGGGCATCGAAAATGGAACAAAAATTAAACATGTCATATATGCGTAAGTAATATTTATTTGTGAAAATAATCAAGTTGGTACGTCCTCTATTATAAGCATTGACGATTGCCGTGAAACGATTTGAAATGTAGTTTTGAAACTTTTGTTGTCGCGATAGCCCAGTTGCTAGAGCGCTTGACTTCCGATATGGAGGTCACGGGTTCGATCGCGAGCAACGACGAACTTATTACAAGAATTAAATAAATAAATAATCGCTAATAATCACGTGGAAGGCAATGGCAAACCACCACATATAATATGCGCGCTAGGTCAGTACACAGCAGACATACACGGGACTGTGCACTTGTATAACGATGTAAATCAAACGATTACTAATCAGTTCCGAATGTAGTCTTGCGGGTGTACACTGCGTTGCATATAATAATTGCCTAGTACACTATGCCTGTGTCTGTACAGCAGAGATGTACGAATAGGTAGTACCCACCGACCATTAGGTTGAGCAGAGAAAGAAGAAGCAGAAGATTAATCAAGTTTGAAATTCATAAGTGAAATGGACTGGTGACGAATATGGTTCGAACCAAATGATAAAATACTGAGAGTTTGAACGAGTTGCAAACATGGAAGGGTGAGGTAATAATGGAAAAAAAAATTAAGCGAAGGAAGATGAACTATTTGGAAAAATGAATTAAAATAAACACTGTACAGTAGCACGGTTAAAGTTGAGGATTTGTTTTTTTTTTTTTTTTTCATGTTAAATTAACTATCCGCACGAGAAAAAGTGAGGTAAGTAAATCAATAATTACGTACATTATATTAAGCAAAAATGCACATCTAGTCCTTATTAATTTTTTGATGAACTGTGGATTAATTTATTAGGTGGCGAACCCTAATTTTTTTTCTGGTGCCGCTCTGAAATTAAGTTAAAATACAGTATCCGCAATTAATTTCAGGTAAAAATGAGAAAACGTCGTAAAAATTAAATATGAAAAAATAAATAAATAAAAAACTCGTTAAACACGAAATCAGCTGTGTCCTGCATGAATTTAGAAATTTTCGTAATTACGCGATTACAAAATTCTGGCTTCAATTTAAGATTATTTATTAATGCATTTTCCATAGATATCACGACGACAGGTTATTTGAGCGGGGCATACAAATACGGCTTAATCTTTTTCGGTACAGAAACCGAACGTTCACTTGCCGCTACTATGAAAATAAAGCTAGTTTTTCACACAAATCAGTCAATTAAAATCATTCGTTTTATGTCATTTGCTTTCTCACTGAATCAGTCGAGCCAAATTTGTGATTTAGTACAATTATTATCAGTTGTAAAAAGGAAATAACGTTATGAATATCATGTAGAATCCTACGAAAGCAATAGTAAAATAAATTATGGATTCATTCGATAAATTTAAAAATATTATTTAATTCCTTTCATAATTTGTTTTTACATTGATTAGTTAGAAAAAGAGAAAGCGTACATATTCCACCAATATATAAGATGAAAATTTTTACATAGCGGAAGCAGCTGAAGGGCATAAAGTCAGTTATGATTAAACATGTAGAGGAAAGGTAATTGAAGGAAATGAAAATAATGTAACCATAGCCATCAACTGGACTGCGAATGTGGAACAGAAAGGAAGCAGACGGAGAGACCCTGAAAAATCAAAATCTGGGAGGATAAAAAAAGCACCGACATCACCTGATCGGCTCACATGAATATCTATGAACATGACAAAATTCATCAACTAACAAGGCAACAATCAGATTCTTTTCAACTATTAAGGAAAGCATCCAACAGATAGTTTCAAAAAAATTGCACTGACAATGCGCCTGATTATGGTTCAATGTGCAGGATACTTGTTACACGAAAGGAGGAGAGACAGTTATTAAGATATTAAGGCTCGATCATACAAGACTCGCACATAGCCACCTACTGAATAACAGATTCATGGCGTAACCGTTGCAGCACCGAAATATCCGTACCACATTCTGTAGAAAAATGTCAAAATTATAAAGCATACGCAGCAGCAGCCTCTCAACGTCATCACAAGGGAAACTAAGCAGTCAAAATATGTACAACCTGTTACAATTCCCTAGGTCCAGAGCATTCTTATAAATCATATGTAATTAATTAATTATGTATACATATGTGTAAACGGTAATCTATAATCGTACAGAGCGTAGCCTATTTAGGCGTTAAGTCTCCAAAAAAATAAATAAAGAAATTGAAAAATTACATTTGGGCGGACAGTTTTTGATAGAAATTCAATTATTTTCAAAACAAAAATACCATTAAATTAAAAAAAAAAAAAAAAACAAAACAACTGATTAATGCATTTTCCCAGTGATGAAATATGCTGAAATACGAAACAAAAATTACAAACATAGATTATAAGTATTCCAGAGGTTAATGAAAGATATACATTTGGAAATTACGAAAAAAGACCGGAAAACAATAGAGAATGGATTTGAGACAAAGCAGATGTAACCCCCCCTATGTAATAGAAAGGATTCGTACACTAAAATAGCACAATGTGCTGGCCATATAGCGAGAAGGAAAGAATCAAGATAAATGACAGATATTATAAATTATTGGCCTTCACCAGGAGTTAAAAAAGACCTCAAAAACGACTACATATAAGATGGGATTACGAAATCAGATATTAACGGTTTTACGGAGCCGAATTGCACAGAACCGGAAATTTAAAAAAAAAACATTTTAAACACCGGACAGTTTAATCCGAAAAATTCAAGAACAAGCTTTACCATGAAAAATACTAGTTAAGCAGCTGACTATGATGATAATACATTTATCCACATAAATTACTGGCATTATGTATAATCTAGATAGTTCGTCTAATGCTTAGACAATTTGTATAATGCACAGTTGAAAAAATATAATATTTGACGGTGTTATATCATGCAGGGATTTATTATAAAATTTGTTTTGTTCATTCAAATTAAAATAGGCGTACAAAAAAAAAAAAAAAAAAGAGATCGTATACGTTTCACTTTTATGTATATACATATATATACATTATTTTTTATCATATACTTAGCAAATCGTCCTGTTATTCTCAATGAACTGTATTATTCAAATATTACCACGTTTTATTTACACACTTTTAAACTTTAAAATAAGTTGTTTCGACTATTTAGTGAAAATATAAATTCAGTGCAAAGATCTGTTATAACTTTTGACGTCACAATGGACTTAACGTCGCAGTCCTAAAGTGATAATTCTCAGACCGTAACAACTGCTCGTGATGCGCACAAATACTTGCGCGTAATTTAATCGAATTAGTTCTACTTCACTTGACGTGATTAATTTGGTGCGAAACCAGCCTAAGGTTGTATAACTTGAAAATTTCCTCAAAACTGGATTCTCCATGTGTCAAAAATATTTTCATAATGGCTGAAATTGACTTGCTAATATAGTCGTAAAATTTTTGTATTACTCTTAATTCAATCTTCAGTTGTATTTCATCGAAATATGTTCCATAAGTGTCTGAATAAACTTTTTTCAATCTTCCGTTTTTAATCATAGCGTTTCTGATTTTAATTATGTTGATTATTTGAGAGAACTGCAATATTTTCCGAGGCACACGATGGAGGGTTAATAAACTTCCCTTTCCTGAACAGAAAATTAATTTTAAATGTATCAGTATTTCTTTATTCGGCGCATACATATTAATTATTAATCTATCCATCTATATATGTTTTGTTTTTTTTTTACAACACAGTATCCAGATAATTATGAAAATGGAAAAAAGGTGAGATTTATAGGATTTTAATACGAACAGAAATGGAGGAAACGAAGACGTCTGACGCAATATTAATACGGTTACGTTTTTTGCCTTTATATGTAAAAATACTACATGCCAAAACAAATTCGGCATCAATTTTTTCGATCCCTTTCCCTGATGTATTTCTGACACCGCTACTAATAAATGTAGATATAAGCCATTGAAAGCGAGAAACGAATGTTAAACTGTAAGCTAAAAACTAGCGGTAAAATTAAAAAAACCTATGATTACACCGCTTAAAATAAGTGGCATAAAACATGTCGTTTTGACCGAATCCGTATCGCAATATTATAAAACAGAACATATAGCTAATTTACAAAATATTGAAAAGAAACATTTTCTGAAAATATGAGATAGTAAATTAATAAAAAAAAAAACAGGTATAATGATCTATTATTCTTTTTAGGAGAGGAGGTTCACTCTGTAATGTGAAAGTACGCGAACGATTAAAATAAAAATGTCAACTCCCAGGATGGCTTCATTAGCGCTCCCAGTGAATGTGCGTCTAATAACCTCAAAAACCACAGTGCACCCATCGTTTCCTAAAACGCTACGTGAGCATATATATTAAGTGCTTGTTCATTTCATTATTTTGGCAAGCAAGTACCACAGTGAGAATGCTATCTGCCGGTTATAAAAAGTTTGGATATGGTTCCTACTGCTGGATCGTTGTACCGTTCGCCAAGTATTACTTGCTTATAGGATATGCAGAAGGGGATTAGTTTATCGCTTGCAATAGTTTGTTGTTCATCGAAATCGTGAAAAGTTTAAAGATGATACACAGTAATTACCCGTTCCTTAAAATTAGCATGAAATTATATCATCGTAATTTATAATTTTTATCTGACTAATGATAATTGCTATGCATATATATATACATATACATATATTAAATACGTATTCGAGATATTTTGAGTTTTGATAGCAGATTAATTGTATGACAGTGACGTTTTTCGATAAAAATGGATTTCTAAATTTCAAGTTTTTGAAGTATCGCCACTCTGCAAACTTTCTTATTTTTTTTTGCCACACCGGCCAAACCTGGCCATAATTGGCATTTCTCAATAATGGTCTAAAAAAAAAAATTAAATACGATATTGCTTTCTCTCTCAGTGGATATGAGGCAACTGATAATAATATAGACTATATTTAAGAAATAATATCGGTCCACTGACGCGTGATATCCTCTTGACTTTCTTGTTCTGCGTTGAATTTTATTGGAGCGCCGTTTATCTTTCGGATACTTGGTAATATATAGAAGGTATGCTAGCTCACTTTACTTTTAACTTTAGTATATATTTTCACCATAATAATGGTGCATGGTCTCCGCCGAAACATGTCGGCGTATTAATTTTCTAATAATAAATTTATGTTTCCAGTCAATGTTTAACTACTGTTATGTTACATAAAATTATGAAAGACGGGTTTTTAAAAATTCTTTAATAATTATTACGAAAATCGAATTATTAGAATGAAGGGTATTAAAATGAATGAAATTCGTCATTGCGGCACACCGATCGTCATGTGATTCTTTAATAATTAATCTGTAAATGTGGAAAGATCTGGTAGTAAATCAAAAAAAAAAAAAAATAGGAAAAAATTACAACGATAACGGACCGAATAAATCAGAAGAGAGCCTTATTTAATCGGATTTAGAGGGTTAGAAAACCTAACTTGATTGGCGCAGTTACCTATTTATTTCGTTACTTTTTCAATTAGGATTATACAGAGGCACATGCGCGCACTACTGCTGATAAAACGCATAGCCATTTTTCGGTCGCGCTTTATTTATTATAGTTTATTGTTCTATAGCGTTAAAAGATTTTTACATTAAAAGCAGACCCGGCCCTCTCTGCTTTGTTAGTATTTTATCCGCGTTCGCCAGCAACACCGGCCGCCGAGTATATTATTTTCCTCCTTCGCCTAATAATGATAATAATAATGATGATGATGATGATAATGATAATAATAATAATAATAATAATAATAATAATAATAATCCGTGCGACGATGTTGCCTTGTCCCGGCACTGCCGGATAATCCACACGCATGAGTTTGGTCGTTTGTTTGTACACATCGGTAGCATGATTTGAGGTGGGTCGGGCACCGTTCCGTTCTGTACTTTTTTACCATCAGCTCGCGAACATACCGGGTGCCAAAGACCCGTTAAAAACCATCATGTTCTTCAGGCACATTGTTGATGATAACGTCGGCGATATTCCAGCCATTGTTCGCTGCGCTATCTACCTATATATTATAGATGTCGGTAAATGTAACTCGGTTGGCTGCTACACTATCTTCGCTGAAAGGGAAAAGGTCGTACGTGACCTGCGAGCAGATTTAACCGGGCAAAGAATTAGGACTTTGTCGAGAAACCGAATTTGGCTTAGTGGCGCGATCACGTCGGCAAATTTACGACAACCTAACGACTCATCTTTCTCCCCCGCAACGCTTCACGCGGGCCGGGAAACATCGTACCGATAAGTGGTATCTGCATGAAGCGCTAGCAATTGCTCGAGCTAGATAGAAGTTGTCGAGGAAATGGTGTAGGTTAAGGCTACGTATGCATCCAGGAAGACCAGCCGACGAATAGATATGCAGGTTACGATAAAAAAATCCCTTTGATTACCTTCTGTTTTTAACTGAATTTTGTAAAAATATCATTGTTATCCTCCGGTTCGAAGGAGGAACTGCCCTATTTCTGGTTCCGTCTTCTTTGTCTTTTCCTTTTTCAAATGTAGACGACAGCAGTAAAAAGGGGATCGTCGATATATTTTTACTGGCATAAAATAGACTGGGAAATCATCGAAAGCTCTCAAAACGCAAGTCTTGCATAATACGGAATTTGTTTTTCTTTATTCAATCTACAAAAGGACACTGGAACAATCCCCTAGGCGCCTCTCGCGGTTTTGCGCTATCTGTTTACTGCAGTGTTGTAATTCAATCTATCTTTCAGATTGAATGTCTTGCAATTGCGTTATCTTCCGCATCTTACCACGTACTACGGCGATGTTCCACCTTGGATGCAGTAGTAATGCATCGGTATTTCATCGGTCCACCCTGGAACGGACTTTATCATTCTCGGCAGTCACATCCTTGCTTTGTCACTGTAAATAGATAGAGAATAATCTACTCCACACTGAGTGAAGTCAATAGCATTAGGAAAGAAAATATAAAACGAAAAAAAAAAAAAAAAAGTCGCGTATTATATATGTCAATAAAGAATGTTTAACCAAACGATATAAACGGGAACTATCCCGATTTTCGCGTTAGTCTAATTAGTTCTAAAATTTAAATTTAACCGGGAAAAATCAATGTATGTAAGACAAATAGAAGTCTCGTGTGAATTATATAATACGTAAGAAATACCACTTTATTTTTATTTATTTTTTTTACCCCTCGTCGCGGGGGGGTGTGTCAGCAACGGATACTGGCCCAGAAACGACACGAGGGGAAAGGATCAATTAGATGTATACTTTTTGGTCAGCTATTGATAAGATAAAGGAACTGAGGATAAGAACAACAACAGAGATCGACGGAAATGAAAAGATATACGAAACGCAATAATTTCAGTGATAACAGATCGGAGTACAAAGAAGCGCGTTCGTTCACGAGCGATGGATGGTCAGGATCACAGATGGCTTCGTTGTCAGGATGAAGAGGATAATTAAGGGGATAAAGCGAGATGAAAACGATAACGTGAGGAAGGAAGAAGAGTATGATTGAGACGTAAACGGATAATAGGGAGGACTTTAAGGATGACTTAACTTTTACGTTTGTTAAAATGTACATAGTAGAAATCATACGGTACATTAGCACTCGAGTAAGAAACGGGGATCGGCCAGAATTACGTGTAATTTCAAAAAAAGTGCAATTAATTTACTTTTAACTGTTCACAACAATCATTCATTCGCTGAGATTATACAATCACAGTGTCTTGTACTAAGTTTTCGGTGTTACATGATCTTCACGGCAGATCTTCCGGGTTACGATGAATATCATGACTGCTACGAGCTTGCGGATGATGCAGGAATTTTAGAACAAAAATCCCGATGTTGCCTCTCAAAACTTATCTAGCAGAGTTTCAGACAAATACAAGAGTGGTTTCGTAATATCTTGAATGAAAACAAATCGATCCGAGTCTATTTTTACTATATATGAAAATCCAGCCTATTCTTTCATATGGAATAATTTTTTTTTTTTTTTCTGGCGGGGGGCGGCAAAATTTTAAATAAAACCCATAAATACATTACAGAATGCGTTGCTTCGCAAAATCCTGCCTTTTGAGAGCTTTTAATCTAACTATGATATATTAACCCTACTAGATACCTTATATAAAACTGGTTTGTTTGCTAAATTTTGTAATTTTTTTTTTTTACTTTTTTACTTTTTTATTGAGCTTGTCAGCTACGGACGATTACCCATCAAGAAGGAAGAACGTAGGACAAAAGGAAACTGAGGACACTAAGAAATTTATTCGGGGAAAGTGGAGACGGCCAGAACTACTATGGAGAGATAGCAAGGGAGTCAAAAAAATATCGGTACTAAAACTCGTGCAATTAGCAGTCCGAACGGTAATAAATGTGTAGACGAAAAAATATACAGGATGATACGTTAAAGGAGAGGAAAGCTCTCTCATGTCTTGTTAGCCGTTATACCTGATTATAATATATTATATCTATTTAAACTAAATGCGCAATGTGACCAGCATAAAAAGAAAAGTATTTTTATCCATATCTGCGATTGTTGGGCAGCGCCCACAAAAATATCCTCATCAACAATATAGCCGCAACTGCAATGCAGTGCCCATAGTGCCCGATGAGGCAAGAGACAAGGCATCGCTATTCGCCTACGGTTGCGACTGCAAAGCAGTGCTCGCAATTCCCGTCCAGAAAAGCAAAATGATTGATTATCCATTATTCAAACGGCATCTGCGGACGACGAGCTTACAATATATTAAGGATAAAAGGGAAAGAGGCTCCACATCGGAAGAGGCCAGCATGAACGCCAAATAGCGTAGCGTTCATATCAACTCAGGAAGATCCGCACCACCTTGACCCAGTACCGCTATGGCCACCATACGAGCAAAGAGGCCCACAGTGCACCAAGCGAAGGCGGCGGGGGAACCAAAATATTAAGATAAGAAAAGGATGAGGGATTTGCTTAAATGTTTATACGGTCGCGGATTAAATACAAGAATTTAGCAATAGGAGGGACAACAGACAATGAGGGAAAGGCGGGGATAAAGGAAGCACAGTACGGCGTGGGGATATTAAGGGATAGTAGATCTGAGTATAGTACCAATCTTTCGGAAGACAAAGATGCACACTCAAAGAAAATGTGATCAGCGTCACAATTGAGTGTGTTATCTACACATAATGGACAGAGGGGAAGGGGAGTAATCGGAAACCGATAAAGAGAAACAGGGAGATAGCTGTGACCAAAGCGAAGGCGACAAAGAGAGGATATAGTAGAACGACGAAGGTGTGGGAAGTCTAGGAACCAAGGGTGTGAGGATGGAAACGATTGAATAGACAAATATAAGGACCGCGGATTTGTAAAGGAAGGACCATACAAAGATTTCCAATTTTCAAATTGAATTTTTTTTGCTATAGTTAGCAATTCGGAGGAGGGAAATCGTCGGACAAGACGCCCGGAAGCCAAAGCCGAACGAGCAAGTTAGTCAGCCTTTTCATTACCATGAATCCCAGCATGGCTGGGGACCCATAAGAATCTTATATGCAATGAACGTGAGCGAGAGAGGACAGAAAAATTTTATAATTAATAACAAAGATGAATTTAAAATATTTTTATAAGATATCTAAAAATACTTTGTGCCACAGTCTCAAAGTATTTTAAATACTATACGAGAAAGTAAGTGCGGTATACTGGTGCTATTATATTTAATGCCCTCCGCTCCGAAGTGAAATACCTACTAATAAATTATAAACGCCGCTATAAACGCTTAAAAAATACTTCAGTAAGATATATTTACTGTCTTATACATATTCTGGATTATATTATCGTTTAGTAATACGCCGCGTTCGATGTGCCAATCAGTGCCGTTGATGAGCAATCATCGCGCGCATTCCTTAAGGCGACATCGATTCTGTAAACACCCGCAGCCGGGAACTGGTTCCCATTCACACACACACACACACACACACACACACACAAGCACTCTCGCACTCTGCCCGGCCTTTATTATCTTTCGTTAAAAATTTAATTTATTATAATTTACTTTTATATTATTATTTATTTTTAATTTCTATTTTTATTAATTAATTTATTTAACATTTCCACGTAATGGACACATTCTTCTTTAGGTGCCGTACGCTACATAGCGCGTTGGCGCAACCTATTCGTACATTTTTAGCTGTACAGATATATAGGTAGTGTACCGGGCAATTATTATATGCATCGTAGGTGTACACCCGCACGACTACATTCGGAACTGATTAGTGATCGTTTGATTTACATCGTTTTACAAAAGTGCAGAGTCCTGTGTGTGTCTGCCGTGTACTGACCTAGCGCGCATATGATGGTATGCCTGTTTGCCATTGCCTTCCACGTGATTAGTAGTAGAGTATTTTGATTTTAATTCTTTGTAATAAGTTCTGTCGTCGACCGGGATCGAAACCTCCGTAACGGAAGTTAAGCGCTCTAGTAACTAGGCTATCGCGACGACAATGGACACATTACAGTAGACAAATTTATTTATTTTTATTTGAGTTTTTTTTGCTGTGTTTGTTGAATATGAGATAACGTGTATTAGGAAAGCGATAGTTGCGTTTTTGTGTTGATCCGGACAAAGCATTGAAAAAGTTTCCTAATTTCCATGCTTTGAACGATATTTCAGACCTACATGTAAAATTATGTACTCAAACGATAATATTCATTCTACAAGTGCTTCTAAAATTGATTACAACTTTATTGCAATGCATTTCTTCGATTATTCGCGTTTATAATCATTTATTTCACGATTGAAAAAAATGGAAGAAGCGTTTCATGTTCGATTATTAGCGATAAATCAGAAATCTACGAATACGGGGCATCATTTCCTTCGAAATATTCATATATACAACTGAAACCAATTGAACGCGTATTGGGTGATGATGATATTTTTAAAACCGGTATTTAGTCCCTATTTGGCGAGATTTATGAAAATGTTTGTCAATAAAGATTGCTCTACTTTTTTAAACGATTTCTTTTTTTTCGTCCGCTTTTAGATTTTTAGCCAGAGATCCATTTAAGAAATATTGATCGGTCTGTATTATAATTAGATATGACTTACGATAACTTTGAACAAGGCGTGTTATAGCCGGATTATTTTCTATTTTTTTTTTTTTTTTTCGATTATTTTCTAGATATGGGCAGCTTAATTTTACAATTTATTCCCGCGTTAAAAAGACCAATCTGCTTTTCTTGAACAATCGGTCAATCTGTCACGAGAAATGCCGCATTTAATTTAATTTCCTTAATATTAAATTGAAAATTACACATTTTTGCTCTTGTCTTATGTAACCGGTTAACATTAAACAACCCTACTCTACCCGATACCGTTTGCTCCGCTTTACGGAAAAACATTGATCATGTATATGTTTTCGGATGAAATGATCAATGTTTTCCCGTAAAGCGGTTAAAATGGTAACGCGGATGATTTCAAATAAATACACGTGATATTAAAATATTCTCCACGTCACTCTATTAGCCCTTCCGTCATCAATCACAGTGTGTGCACAGTAGCTAGTATCATTTTATTTAAGTACTTATAAAAATTGAATGCGGTCCAGAGGTGTAAAACTATCCAATTAAGTTTTTCCTTCCTTCCGGCATTTTACAATTTTTAATATTTATGTTAATATAATTTATTTTTAATATAAGTTTACATTAGTTTTTCGATATTTCAGTTCCTTCTTGACAAATTCATTGAACATACTTAGTTTTTTCCGCACCGGTTCTTTCTGCAATTTTCCTTTATTTCTGTATTTAATATGTTACATCCATTCAAAATATGCATGCAATTTTCCGTTTCTGCTCTATTAGACCTTTTCAGGTAGATTTTAAAATTTCATTTCCATGTCCTGATATAAACTGTGTGTTGTAGAAATTTGATGTATAGAATGTGTTACCGAATCATTCTTTAATTGTTGGACAAAAAACTTTTAGTTACTCCATCATGATTTAAACACGTGCTTTCAAATTTTTCCCCATATATTGTTCGCTGATATTGATTTTAACAGGTATATAAATTTGCTTATACAGCAAATGAAAATCAAATGCGACAAACCTGCAAACAAGTCATTGCATGTGAACTGGAATAAAACCGAAAAAGAAAAAAAATATGAAAAGCCGAAATTTTTTTAAAATATATTTATTTATTGTCGTTCGACAATTGAGACATTTGCGACGAATATATTATATCTTAACAGTTATTGGTTAGCAGAGCCCCCAAAAAAAAAAAAAAAAAAAAAAAAACTTATTTAGATACTATTATACATATTTACATTTTTTAGGTATGTTAGTACATTTTCACAATTTGATCTGTCGTTGTAAAGGAGTTCTGATATAGGTTTTCCTAGCATGTCGTAGGCTGTTCGCTGTGTTTTCCTCATGTGAAGAGGTGGTCTACCGAGGAAGTCTCTGCGCAGACTTCACAAATGGGCGCCGGCTCCTTGTCGAGGATGTACTTGTGGCTAAATGAACAGTGCCCTATTCTTAGTCTCGAAATAACTGTTTCGTCTTGTCTTTTTGGTCAATAGTTGGTTTCCCAGTCGGCAATTTCGTTTTTGATGCGGCATAGTTTGTTTTTGATTGGAGAGATTCGATTCCACTCTTTTTGCCAAATTGAGCTAGTCACCTTTCTGATATGTCTGGTTAAGGATGAATCCATTTTTTCACGTCGGTTTAAGTCTGCTATGGTTTCTTGAAAGGTTGTGTGCCATGGTGGTATTTCTCTTATGTGCTTTACAATGTCTGTTGTGCCACAGTTGATGTTTTTAATTGTATTTAGGCATCGTATTCCCAATGGCTTCGGAGTTTTTGGGTATTTCTCGTATAGTTGAATAAAGTTTGGCGAAATAGTTTTTTCGGAAGTAGGATTGGCTAAATTTGAAGTCATTTTTGTATAGTATTTCAGGGATGAGAAGATCCTTCTATGTTGCAATGGAAAGATGTTTGATTCTACGTGAAGGCTAGCAATTGGGCTGGTGTAAAATGCTCCTGTAATGAGTCTTAGAGCTGAATTTTGAACGGTGTCCAGTCTTTTCAGAACATTTTCTTTGGCACTACTGTAAATCACGGAGCCGTAGTCCAACTTGGAAAGAATCAGCGCCGAGTAAAGGTTTTTTAGAGATTTTCTATCTGCACCCCATTTGGTATGAGAAACGATTTTTATCACACTAAGTGATTTATGACAGTTTGTTTTTATTAAGTCTTCTATGTTTTTTCCAAAAGATAATTTTCGATCTATTTCTAGTCCTAAAATCTTTATGTTATCGAAACTTTGAATCAGCGTATTATTTAGGTGGACGTTAATTAATAGGTGATGAATAGTCCTCGGTTCCGCACAGAGTTCGCAGACTGGAGGTTCACCATCTCCGAAGATATACACATGCGTTAGCGGGGTATGGCCGATTATGAGCCGGGAAAGTACTTTTTCATACATGCGACTTTCTTGTGTCGTCGTCCTCAGAGGATAAATATGGTGCTTTTAACCACGCGCAATTTATTTGCTGGACCAATGCTAATCTATTTTTATTTCCAGTTCGGTAGTACACAGCCCATGGTGATGGAACGAATCTTTTTCCGCGGCAGGTGCAGAAATTTGGCCACTCCAAGGTTCAGGTCTGTTAAATCTGCTCGAACCCTGACAGCCATAGAGTTCGTACCTGAGGGGACCATTAACGCTAGATTGGGATGATTTATCCTCGTCAGCATTGTTGCTCCATAGTTTACCGTAAGCATCTGCCTTCGGATTTGTAGCGGCGGTTCGCCTGCCAGCGCTAGTATGCTGAGTGAGGGGCTAGTAGGATAAGCATCTAACGCTCTTCTTACTGCAGTGTAGTGTATTGTATCCAGCTTCCGAAGTAATGATTTCGACGCCGTACGATACACAATATACATCCATAGCCCATTTTTGACCGGATAACTTCATTTATTATTGTTCCTGTTAGGGTTGTTGAATTTCTTACATGCGAGATTCGGTATTATTATGTTTTTCCGTAAGCATTGTTTGTTAAAATATATATTCGCAATAGTTTCATGAAGTCTGCTAAGTTCATGTTGTTATTTCTGTATAAAATATTCATGTTATTCATTATTAATATTTTTCTTACTATTATGAGTCTGTATGGTATCAAAAGTGCCGGAAAAAATACTGTCATTAGTGCGGGTGCGTGAGGATACTATTTTTTTGAAATATAGATGTATTTATTACGAGTTCAAAGAAAGGGACGCGTTTGCAGTTGGTAGATGGTGGAACGGTCTTTAGATATAAAGATTAACAACTGCGAGCACAGAGTAATTAGTCGCGCATCGCGAGCGGCTACCGGTCGAAAGTTTCAGTAAGACAATTTCACCAGTGTGCCAGGGCAGTCAGAGAAACTGTCTTATCAAAAACTCTGCGTTTGCTCATCGATTGACTCACCCTGAACGAATAAAGGTCGCCGTAAAAATTTTAAATAGCTCCTACTACCAGTAGCACAACCTGTGCCTTACAAATAGGGGTTTCACCCATAGAGTGCCAGCTTAAAATTAATGCCACTCTCGTTATTCTTTTCCTTTTCTTCCTTTTTAATCTCCTTTTCCTTCCGGAGGTTTTCTTAACACTACTGCTCTTCACAGAGCATCCGTCTGCAAACATGTTCGACTAATTGGCCGCCTTGCTACTAGATTACATAACAGACAACATGCGAATATGATGGCGCTGTGGATCTCATGTTCTTATTGCGAGCCGTTATGTCGCTTTAAAAATGTAATCTCCTATATCCTACTTCTTATACTTTCCATAAGTTATACACTTCATTATTAAATTCTTCGCTTCTCTCTACACTCCGTATACGTAGCTTGTCTGATCATATCTCTTAAGTAAACACGTAAGATTGGCGATGAACCATTGAAATTTACGGAATAATGGCACAATTGAAAATATATATGTGCCGTATCCACGCACCTTATGCGAGATGTCAAGCCGCAGATAACCACTCGTGTCAACGTAGGTTAGTTTGAGTTCTCCCGTATCTGTACGAAACTCTTCAAAAAGAAAATCTAAGAAAAACCGAATAAACTAAATATGGAATAAATAGATACTGAACTTTCGCAACCTGTAACATTTAGAACACTTCTGGATAGAGTTACGAGAATTAGACTCATTATCGCAAAACTGATAAATATAGTAATATCGACATCGCAGCACTTAATGAAACAAGAGTCTCAGAAGAAGGGCGATTCGAGGAAGAAACAGCAGGATACGCACTGTGTTGGAAAGGTGTGCGATTAAGCTAAAGAAAATAATGGGTAGTTTGCGATAGCTATTAAATAATTGTTACCGTATATACGACGGGAAAACCTTTATGAATTCAATGTGTAAGTCACGCCTGCAAAAATCAGCTTGTCTCGCGTGATAACTGCATACTGAGGGTCTATACTCTAAAAATAGTTCTGACCAAGAATAGAACTCCGCTTATGACAATTTAGAACAAAATCGTAGATATCGCAAAGACTACACTAGTTTTCTGGGACATTTCAACGTGCAACTAGGATATAATATGGAGGGACGGCATTTATCAAAATGGCAAAACCGAATTAAAATGGTAAACGTCTTCTCTAGTTTTGTATAGAAAAACCTTCTATTTACTATAACGCAAATTTTCAAATTAAATCAAATCAAATAAATTTATTGTTATTAAAAAAATTCCATAAATGCACTACATGGCGCGAGTAGTGGAAACGAAACGTAAAATAAACATAAAATCTACAAATTAAGTGCGAATACAGGAATAAAAAACAAAAATGATCAATAGTTTTTAAAACGAAATCGGAAATTTCAGGTTTCGGCTGAAAATTTTGTTCCGATCATGCAACCATGGAACTTGATATTGACAGACGGCTTTGAAAGCAACGCATCGCCATCCTTCCACTGAGAAATTCCTTCAAAAGTTTATTACAAATTTTTTAACGAAAGAGTTTCTTCAAAATTGAAGACAACCATCATCCTACCTACCAAGAAATTTTCAGCGACCCAACTTCAACTAAAAATGGCTTTCCTTGTAGTAGCAACAAATTATATTCTTTTGCATTCACACAGCGTGTAGTAATTTTTGAGGATTAATTGTTATCAAAAGGGAATTTCTTTATACAGTTTTTTTTTTTTTTGGAATTCTTTCAAAAGCCACTTTGACATTTGATATGATAATCAGTTACAGACGGAAACATTTTAGGTCAGCGGCAAATTTAATAATCAAATCCTAAACAATACGATTGACTCTTCAGTTAAGCGGCCACCATCTATGTCTCGATCGAAATGCAGCTCGGAATGTAACGGAATTTTTTCCGGTGGCTCTGTCGCACGGACTGAATGGAAAGATCGATCGTTTCTCAAAAATAACTGAAAACAACTTTGTTCACTCTATTTAACTCGTATTGCTTCTTTGTAAGAATTAGTTGTAAATTTTTACTGATATTCTCTAGCACCGAATTCGGCAAAAACCATGCGAGCTTTTAATACATTACCTGTCTCAAATCGGAATCGTTACAATGAAATTGCCGCAACTCACCGCAACCATACCCTTTTTCCTATTCTTAGCGTCTTCGTTGCCGTTTCCATTTCTTACAATAATAACATTTCTAGTCTTCTAAAACTCTATACTATTATAGTTCTGTGGAAAGTTAATCGCTATGAAGCATGATTTTGAAAGCCGCAAAGAATTCAAAATTGCCCGTAAAAGTTGGCAATTTCCTCGGGTCTAGACGTAAACTTTTACTTTTTAAAATAGCGGTGATCACAGAGAAGATGACTTACTTTTTCCCGGGAGGAATAAAAATTTTAAAAGAACGCTATTTCCTTATTTTAGCTTTTACCGGAACGTGCAGTTATTAAAAGTAAGTTGGTCACAAAAAACTGTTATACGGGACTGCGTAAATTAGTGCGCATCGGTAATAGACGAATAAAACACCAGTTTTTCACTTCAGAAATTCTTGAACGGCACAAATTTTTACCAATTCTGGGTCTCAAAATTTCAGTTCGGTTTAAGTTTCTTTTCACGTTAATGTTGCGAAAAGAGAAATCGAACAAAAAAAGCAAAAAAGGACACAAGAATGGAAATTGGCCATCCACATGATGCATATTGGTTTAGACGTCGGTGCTCTGAATTTTTCCACCAAAGAACGTTGTGGTCACCGCATCGTAGACCTCCTAGCCATGAATTTCGTCATTTTTCCTTCTAGAGCCTATAACGATATAGATAGTCTTCGTTTTGATCGTCGACAGCACCTTCTTCTCTCTTCTTGTTCGTTGTAAAATTCCTGCGTCAGTGATTTTTCCAAAATATATTTGGCATCCTCCCGCATATGGCTTCCAACACTTCAAAAGCCTCGCTGCCATACAAAGTAAAAAGCCCACATAATTTAACTTAGAAAGGGATTAAATATTAATAAATTTGTTACAATCGAATCGGTCGGTAACGTTTATATATAAGTCTCTCATAATACACAAATCAAGACTTACTGTTGTGAGAAATTATTTAATGGGGAGAGGCATTTTCCGTGGTCATGACCAGGACCGCCAATTCTATAATCAATAATTAAAAAAACATTTTAGGGATATATTTCCAACGAGTCATCCAGTTAAAAAGCAGAATCGTTGATTGAAGTTAATTTTAATAAAATTTATCGCTTGTCCACTTTAATTTATGATGCATTCAAAAACAAGAGAAAAAAAAGGAAAGAAAAGCATAAAGCTTTAAACTCCGCTTTAATCATTCCAAACTTTGGTTGGACATGTATCCATCTTTATTCTCAAATCACCTTTCACAGTACCGTCTTATTCAACCGGTTCCTCGTTTCCTGCCTTGGTTTCATTCTATTCCTGTCTGTCGTCGTTCCACGGTTGTTTCCTTAATTAGACTCAGAATTAATCATTCTCTCCTTCGCTTTGCCCCCTTCTCCTTTCTGCTCTCTTCACGCTTCTGCTCTCTTGCATTTGTGATTCGAATCATATCCTTTTCGAATGTTCTCCACTCTCCAACGAACGATCCTTTCTTTACGCCCAACTTTTAGCTTTGGGTCTTCCTACTCCCGTTAACGGTACCTATATCCTTTTCTTCCCATTGCCTTCAGTTATTCTGTTGCTGCTGTCCTTTGTTCTTTTCATTTCCGACCGTCTGGCTATTTAGTTCTATTTCTTATTTTTTCATGTTGTTGGGTCAAGGCCGTTGGCGCGCCCAGGGTAGGAAAAAAAAACTCGGTCTATCTCGCTAAAAGACTACCTCTAACCCTAGTACTAATTCTGTATGGCTTATGATTACGTCATTCTCTTTTTCGGTATATCAAAAAAATAGACAGTTTTCAGTTTTAATTTGAACCTAATTTTTATTATCCATTTATTTTAAAAACACAACAGAGAAACGTGACATGTTTCATTAGCTAGCCGCAAAAATGACGTTATCATAAATAATAGTAAATAGAAATTCATATTAAAGGACCTAATTAAGCGGGTCAAAACTGCCTACGAACAGATCGGGATGATGAGTATACACCCTCATATTCAGCACTAAAAATGATGATGATTTCTAAATTTTCAGCCCAAAATATTCTAACCTAACCTCAAAATTAAATATTAGGTATTTTTCAGTTTTTTTTTTTGTGATATCTCAGCCTCTAGTTGACCAATTTGAAAAAACCTTAAACGATTTTGTAGGGATTCCTAAAAATTACATCATCATGATTTTTTTCAGATTTTTTGACGTGAAATTGAAATTTTTATAAATGTCTCAAATTTGAAAGGCTCGATAAAAATGGAACGAAAAATATGGTTTTCTCGAGAAAAATGAAACGAAAAATATGGGTTTTTCGAGAAAAAAAATTTATATTGTGTATTTTGTTGCTAAAAATGTCATTGAAATTTTTCAGAATTTTCGAAATGGTGGAACATAGGACCGAAAACGCGAAAACCCGTTTTTTCGGGCGAATTCGCTTCGGTACTTGAAGTTATCATTTGAAAATCGCCTAAAATCACACCGAACTTTCGGATATATTTTTCAGGTTATATTACTCCAGATATTGAGTGTTTATCTCTAGAACGACGGAATGGTGGAACAGGAAGAAACCTTTGAATTATAATTACAGAAAACATCTTTAATCACGGGTTCCAAAAAAAAAAAAAAGTAATATCATGTATTTCAATTTTGCATAACCATTCCAGAACAAAATTTTAAAAAATACACTACGAAGGTTAGTCATGAAAATTATTAGAAAACCATGAAAACCGTTAAATGGAGAATCTTTTATTTGATCTTTCATACGGATGATGTTACACATTTTTAGAATGATTTCCAACTGGATTTGCCGAAATAATAATTAGAATCGAATGTTTATTTTGACTTTCACACGTTATCCCAATGCCACGAAAATTGTGACGAACCTCTTAATCCTCGTCACTGTCTACATCGATTACAGGTGCAAAATTCGTTTTTACAAAAATATCATTCTTTCTGCTGGTCGCAAGATTTTAGATTGCTATCCAGCATTAGGTAAATAATAAATAAGTGCCGCTGCATATGCGCAGCAGCCTATTCTGTTCTTAAATCGTGTTCGCACAGTCGCAGAAAATTCAAAAATTTAATTATATTTTAACAATAAAAAAAACAACAAAATTTAATAGTGGAATATACAATAAATAAAAGCGTATCCGCGCTAGTTTCAGAAAGTTAATCTACAATAGTAGTATATATGTCCGGTAATTTTTTTTACTAACAGTCTGTTAAAAGCCGAATATAAAAAAAAAAAAAAAATTGTATGAACGGTAACAACTTAATATTCATTTTTTTTTTGTTTTTTTTTTTTTTTTTTTGTGGGCCCAGACTTATTGTCTATTTAGCCACAATTAATAACATATTCAATTAATTATTTATATATTTTCTTAACTATTTCTCGTGATTTTTTAGTGTTTTTTTTCTTCTGTTTTTTTCTTTTTGTAATTGTAGCGCATAATTATAAAAGTTAAAAAACAAAAACAAAAACTAATTGAAACCACAAATACTCGAAAAGTAGGCGTCTAAATTGTCTATTATAAATTCACATTAGATTTTAATTATCTTTTTTCGTTAAAAATTTTTATCACCAACCCCTTCTAGGAAAATAAATTACAGTAGGGGAGAGTTGAAAGCATCTGCTAAAAGAAACTTATGCAACAATATGTTTACGGTAGAAAAATTATAATATGCTTTTATTAATCGAAGAATTTTACGGCTCAAATTCTTTTGAATTATACACGGGGAGCATCACACTGAATCTGGATAATAATGGAATATTTATCAAAGTCGCGATTAATAGCACGATAATTCCAAAAGTGATTATTAGCTTTTTGTAGCTAGAGATTTGATTGAAATTTAGCGAAAAAGTAGTGAAAAATTAGCAAAAGATGTAGAGCATACTATTTTTATAAAAATCAGTCAACTTTCCCAGCAGAGCCAGTTTAGCGTAAAATCGAATTTCGCGTATGATAACTGCTTTTGAAATGAAATTCATTGAATCGTTCGTTTTTTCGTCGATTAATGCGCATGGTCAATAGTCGTCGCGGTGGATTTTTACAATTTCAAAAATTCAATAATGACGCGCTATTTTTTTCACACTTTTCTTCAATTCACTTTCACGTCTGATGGTTTGTCTGTAATCAAATCTGAAAAGCTCCATTTAAGGCATTTTCCGTTGGTGAAAAATTCTAAAATTTGGCACAAACCTTTGTTTTAGATTACAATATGATAATAATCTATGGTTATTTTCCACCTATATGCGTTACAGAATGTTCAGGGTATGTAAAATCTTTTCTGAGAGGAATTAGGCTAAATAATATCTCGATACATTACATATGACTGTTACTGGATAATAAAAACAAAAAAAAAACACGAAAACAGGAAACGAGAAAAAACATGTTTCTAATCTTGTTTGCTTGGCATTATCATTTTTAGGTTTTAAGTCACGTTAGCTACAATATGAAAAATTATTCACAATAATGAGAGAAATAGCCTTCTTCTTCTTCTTCTTTTGGTGTCGTACTCTTCGAAGAGCGTTGATGATCGCAAATGTCAGCATCGAAAACTTCTATTTCTGGAATTTTGCATGAGTCTTTCTTTTGACCAAGTTCTCATATTCCTTGATGTTATCTAGGCAAAGTCGTTTTCCGTCTTCCTTGGCCTCTCTTTGCGTCGTAAATGACGCTTGGAAAGAGCTCGTAAAAAATATCGTGAGAAGAGGGATGGAGAAAATGATAACGCCTGAGATTAGCATAATCAATATCCATATCGAAATGGGGAGAAGTGCTGAAACGAAAGATCAGCGTGAAATCAGAACTCGATCGCCAGAAACATTCACGGCTACGTGCAAATGTAAGTTACGGTTTGGAGACTGTTCGTAAATCTGTCACACAACATCGTGCAACTGAGAGCCAATCAGAACTAGATGCACGAATGCAGACTGATGGATAACATAAATTTATGTGCCGTGCTGTGGAGACTTTCGAGAAACTTCAAAATCGTTTGGAACGTGAACGGACAACAGCGGCAACAATGAAATGCTGGAGTCTGGAAACGCGAGGTTTGTGCGAAGCGATGCTATCCGAGCCAAGTGGCAACGCTGACATTTGCTCAAACAAAACCATCTTATTTGCCGCCAAAATTTTTTTTTAATCCTCCGCCCCCATGGGCAAACAGATCTTCGCACAGAAATGATGGAAAAAGAATCAGTTAGATGTAGAGTCGGCGTCAACTATTGATAGAATAAAAGAACTGAGGATCGGAACAACGGAGATCGATGAAAACGATAAGATATACGAAGCGCAATAAGGATTGGGGAGCTTAAGTGATAGTAGATCGGAGTACAAAGACGAAAACAAAAACGTGAGGAAGGAAGAAGGATTGAGACTGAAGAATAAGAATCAACTGCTTCTTATCATCGATGCAAGGAAATTTTGTCGAAGCGTAATTCAGCAGACGAACGTTGGTACGTATCACGCAACAGCTGACAGATTTGATCCGAAACCGACGAGAAAGCCGGAATTCTAAATGCATCGTGGAGTCACGCAACTATGGAAATTTTCACATCTCCATACGCTGGTGTTCAATGTTCTTCTATGGCGGTACTCGCCGACATTGTCAGAGCATCTATATTACCACCGAGTCGATGGAATCGTACAACATTGGACAGAAATTTGATTGCAGGCGATGAGACATACATTGGAATTACGCACCAGTGGACAAAAGAATGCTCATCCCATACCGGAAAACGAATACTTGATGGTCCGCAATTTCGATGTCATCAAACAAGATTTCACTATGTATGGCCAATCCCTTCACATCGATTTTTTTTTTTGGAAACCTCAGAGATAATGTAAACGCAGCTGATATTTAAGTTAGCGGGATGCTCTGATAAGTTTCTTTTAGCACAAAATGTGTGGCAAATTTAATTTATATAGATCGAATAAAATGTGTTAATTTTAATAACTACGTTTATGAAAGATTTTTGAAAATTCATTTATAAAGTCACCTGTTCATGTGTACTAATTTTGACGTGTGCAGAGTAAATTGTATTGTGTGTTGCTGTAAATTTAATATTTTATTTCGGTTGATAAATTTTCTTTATTTGTAGTATCAGATTTATGCAGAAAGTTAGCATATGTACTATGTGATGTAATAAATATTCATGATTAATTTGTTCAGTGTGTACTATGAAATATTTTTCAAAAAATTTCATGCCAGCGCCCACACTTTTCATTTTAATTTTTCATTTTCACACAATTATTGTGTTTATTGAGGAAATGTTTTTAAGTTATATACGTGCTAAGGAATTAATTTTTTTTGGTACATTTTTTAGAAAAGCGTGTTTCTAATTTTTTTTTTTTTTTTAATTTTTCTTTGTACATTTCCCCGTACAATATATGATAAATTTCTTTTTTTTAAATTTCGCTTTAATAAAATGGCGAAAAACAGATCGGAACACAAATATATTGCAACAGTTCGCGATTCTGGTTCCTGAGGCATGTATACAGTTCAAGTTCTTTCGTCAACTTTACTTGTCTCGAGAGTGAATTGTAACGATTTTCCTCTATTCCACGACGCAAGTCTTTGTCTTCAGAGTCAATGAATCCGGTTTCTGCAGAAGTCTCTCTTGTTCAAATCTAATTCTCGACGTTTTATCTTCAATTTGAGTTCAGCCGACACGCATCGCTTCACCGATACAAGTATTACATTTCTTTAAATTATCTTTTTTTTTTCCATTTCTTTTTATCACAAAAAAAAAAAAAAAAAAAAAATAGCGAGAAACTTTTAAAACTTTTCTGTCGTTCGAAAATTGTCTTTTACACAGACATTTAATAAAATTCAGTAATTACCAAAATTTTAAATATATATTGCACGAAATAACCGCAAGTGGAAAATTAAATGGCAGCGACTGCCCCATATATGTATATCCAGTTAGCCGAATGATAATGATTTACGACAGGTTTCGGCAGGTAATTTTACCGAAAGAAAGCAAAACAAAACGCAAACACCGCGAAAAGAAGAAAGCGATCGATCTTTTTTTTTCTATTACGGCTCACTAGATCCTGCAAAATTCGCGGCAAATTGTCGACCGAAATTAATTACCCACGTTCATCGGACTCGTAATGGTAATCAACAATCGCTCACACGACGTCCGACGATTAATGGCCGTTAAGTGACAATTAATAGTTCTCCGGTGCTACCTACACTCTTATCTACCTGCGATGATCAGTCGTCAGGTAAATAATTCTCATCCGAACAGCGAAGCCGCTGATAAAGACGCGAGTCTTTTAGACACGAAGGTAACAGAATAATTTCGGCCGCTCGCTTTAATTAAAACGGAGTGGCCGACAAAGGTAAAAACCTCCCTCGGAACTCTAACGAATAAATGAAACAGCTCCGTATCAGTATTAAGAGTAGACCGTTTGGGATTGTGAAATTAAGCTTTTCATACTGTACTAAGCCTAATGGATCTGATGAGAATACTGGGTCAGTTCCTTTCCTTCGACCGCCTTTATTTAATCACTGAATAGGATCAATGTATGCAGTGAATTACATGATTCCTGGTGGAGAATTGTGATTTTGTTGTGTTGTCGATGATAACTTATTTGTCATGTTTCGCTCCAATCTATGCTTTTCAGACATATTTTCAGAAAATTCGACCCCCTAATACGTGAATAATATATTTTTTCCATCAAAGTCTTCATCTTTCGTTACCATTTCTGCGATTATTAATTTCATAACTTCCGAACAAATAATATGTTCAAAGTATTCCAAGGATTTCCCTGTGAACTTCTATTTCTTCCAGTCTCTTTCGGTATAACTGGCTCTTTTCATCGTCCAAGCGTATACGTAGCAGTACAAAAATATTGAGAAAATCAATGATTAAATTTATAATAATCATCAGTTTATGTATCGTGCGATTTCCGCTTCATATATCCATGTGAGATGTAACGTGATTTTAGGATAACTTTACTGTTTTTTCAATATAAATTCTAAGCTATTTCGTAATAATCGCGTACATACGTTAATTAAGTTAATATTCTATTAATAATTTCGAATTTATTTGTATATTCTAAAGAGATTATGCTTTTTTTTTAGATTTTCCTAATTGTTTTAATTTACTTAAGTTATTCTTCGCCGCTTTAATTAGTGTTCAGATATGTATTAATGCGAAATATGGCGTGTGTGATTACATATCAAAAACATACAGGAGAATTATAAAATAAATCAATAAATAGTACAGTACATTATTAATTTGTATTAATTTTTAATTCTTTTTTTTTTTTTTTTTTTTTAATATTATTGGAGTTATATTCATTATCCAGTTCTGTTGAAAATATTGGAATGACGAATAGTTTAGTATGATTTTTTAATTTTTTTTCCGATAAATTTTTCGACTACCACAAGTCACCGACTGCAAAGACGTGTCTCATTCTAGACTCAAGTTGCTTTCAGAAACCTTTCTAAAAATTAAGCTATGCATGCTATATAATCAAAAGTGATCGAAGTAACTCTGGCCCCCTCTGTTTTCTCATCGGTAACGAACTTGAACTTTTTACAACCGTCAACGCTTTGTTCAGCGGTGTAGAATTTTACTTTCGACCTAATCTTACGAGACATTATTACGTATGAACGAGAATGTACAGCGCAAAGAGGATCGGAAAAAATAAACGAAGAATAAAACGAAAAGGAAATAGATAAGCGATGAGTTAGCAAACGCTTATTATTTTTTGTCAAGTGAGCATGGGGCATAATAGATTCTTATTTTGTCGTTCGTGCCTGTTTGACGATAGTTTCATTTTATAACAAAAAAAAAAAAAAATAATATATTTTTCTAAATATTATTTGCAAATAAAGGTAAAAATAATCAAAAGTATTTCGTTACGTCGATCGTTTTATTGTTTCCCTCAAAAAATAAAAGAGGGTAAGTCCGTATTTTGTTAAAATTCGTAGGTATAAAATAAATAAATTCCTCTTATCAACAAACGGAAATAAACATTAAATTACACTTTGATAAATTTTAAAGTTACTTTAGAAACGCTTTCGGACTATATCACCAGCAGCTAACAATACCGAGTGAGCACTCCGTGTGTGTTTTTAGTTTTAATTGAGTGCACACTGGGTATTGTTAGCTGATGAGATTGTACAGACCAAAAACGTTTCTGAATTAAGTTTTTTTAATTTATTAAAGTAAGTTTGTACGTGTTTTTGTTTGTTAATTAATAAATTTATTTCATATTTTGGAAGAAAAAGAAGAAAAAAAATAATTATATTTTACGAGTTACTAATTTATGAAAAGAAGAGAAAATTGTTAAAATTCCGAAACGGGAAAATTATCAGAAAAACCGCAGTCGTCGTAAAAACCTGATTTTAAGATTTAAAAATTAAGTTAAAAACTGTAGGTGTTTACTTACAATTTAAATCTTCAATAATAGCCGACGATAAACTGCACGTCAATCGCACAACAACAGATAAAATAAAACCGAATAAAATTTTCGTCATGGCGAATAACGATTTAAAATAATAATCGCCGGTACGGCAAAAGGTATAGCATTAATAATAAATAATCGAAATTAATCGGCGAATTAACAGTACGGCAATTCGCGGCAAGTTTGTGAATTTCGTTTACGAGAATAATGCGATTTCTTGGAACGTGCATCGGTTTGCGACCGTGAACTGTGCGAGCGAGGTAAACGCGCCTTGTTCCAGGCCGTTGCCGATATTCTTTTGCCGAATAAGCAGATTGTGCCAATGCGCTGAACTCTGACGCCGAAACTGCTACAGCGCCGTCTTCTATCGAGTCAGCCAATAGCAGAGCGGTAGGCGTGATTCTGAACCTTACAAGAGAGAACTTTGGACGTCGCCGTTTAAGCTGAACAGACTTTTAAAATTTCATCAAATTCCATCTCGTTCAGAGCTCTACTGCGCTACGACGACCTGATTCTCGGGACAAAAATTTCAAACGACCGCGAAAATAACGAATTTACGTGGATTTCCTTTTAGACTCTTGATTGCGCGAGATTAATTTTAACTTTTTGACAATATTATCGGCATATAAGATTTCCGAAACTTTATCATTATCAGTAAAAATTAATCGCGGTAAAACTGGTTTGCATAGAGCAATGAATGAGATTCCACATCTAAACGATACAGTCGCGGGGGGCCTTTTCCAAAAAATCCTAATTATTTTCACCTTCTCCTTTTCCTTTTTTTTTTTTAAGCCGGGCTAAAAGGTCTTTTTAAAAAATCGGAACTTAATGAACCTGTTCGACTGATGCTACCGGAAAATTTTAATAAACACAGTCGTAAATCACATCGACGTTCAATATTCACTTCTTTATCAACAGTACTGAAGTAATTTTTTTACCTTACAACTGGAGTTATCGCCATTGGTCTTTTTGATTTCCAAATTACTACTTCCGCGTTTAATTGAAGATTCGAAAAAAGTGTTTTACGAAGTTCGGCAATTACATTCATATTATTATTTTTTTACAAAAAACTTACACAACAGATTTTATTATTCGGATTTATTATTTATCTCTTTTTCTGTATTTTTATTTATTTAATTATTATTATTATTATTTATTTTGTGCTCTTAAAACATCGTTAATTTCATTAAACCATAAATACTTGTTTCAATCCGTTTGGTTACATTGAATATAGTACATGTTAAAAAAATTAATTAATAATACTCGCAACTCCTATTAGTTTTTCTGCGACTTTTTCGGTTGAGCAAGCCTTCTGCATAACTTTTGCAACTGAAGATTAATCAGAACAGACGCGGGTGATTAAAATTCTGAATCTTTCACTTTTACAAAAAATATATTTCCCATCACGCGTTATTAAATATGTTAAATAGAATACGTATACGAGAGTACAACCGTCGCGCAGTTAGTTAGACCGGTGGCGTTTCGTTCGAATAGGACTCGGTTCGAATCTCGCTGCTGTACATTAACACGTACAATAATTTCATTCGCGTTAATGTCTATAGCTTACGCGCTAAAAATAAAAAATAGAAATTAAAAATAAACATATACCTCTATAATATATACTTATATAATAGCGAACTTGCTCACAACTCTTCTGAACTTGCATAAAAGCATTCGTGAGGTGTTTGCCATTACCGAAAGCTACGCTTGTACGGGTTGCGTTATTTTTCTGTATAGGGCAGTATTCGCGCACGTTGTTACATGAAATAAAATCAAACTCAAAATTCATCAGCTACAAGTATTGCTTTAAATTCTTTCCGGTTGACCTAATATTTACAATATCGAAATCGTGCAATTAAATGAATTTATTTGATCACGAAACGAAAATTGTCCGTTTTCAATTTACTACTTACGCAATTAGGTAAATAAGCGTATCGCCTTTATTTAATGTTCAGTAAGTCCTAAATACCGATGTGATCATTGAAAGAAACAGTTTTATGCCAATCCATTTAAGAATCGCTCGTTTAGCAACAGCGCATTGCAACCGATCGAATTTTGAAAAATTCCTGATCCGTGAAATTCACCGAAAACGTTAGACGATAATTGCTTATTAGTAACATACATTTCAACCGACTTTTTCTCTGATTTGTTCTCAGCTTGAAAATCAGTCAAAGCATTAATTAGTTTCACAAAAATAAATATAGCAGTAATACGTCCGCCATATGCATGTTATATTTTTTTTGTGGACATTACGTTACTTTGAAGTACCCTCGCATTTAAATAAAGTAAAATCTTAAGTAAAGTAAAATCTTAAGTAAAGTAGAATCTTAAGTAAAGTAAAATCAAACATTCACAAGTCAAAATCCATTCGTAGAAACCAAAATATTATAAGAATTTCAATTAACACACGTATAAATTTCGTGCGTGAATATATTTCACCGTGAGGTAAAGATATTATTGTACCTTCATCTATTTCCAATTTTGTGGTAAATAAACACATATTATTTTTTACCCGGCGGTGTAATTGAGCATATTGAATGCACGCATTACTTTTTAATCTGTCTTAAAAATATAATGGCCATTTCCTGGTCGACTCCCTTTTTAAATTGTTCGATTAATAGAGTTTTCTCAAAGACAAGATCCTTTTTTTTTCTCCTTTTTATCTGCATTTGAACAATAAGTAGCAATGTTATGTGTTATGTAAACCATGGTGGAACGCTTCTTCCCAGTGGTGGTCGCTATTCCCCTTATTTGTATGTAGGTTATTTATTGGATTATGTTGAACTATACAAATTAATGACTACGGACAAAATTACAGTTCAACTAATGTGTCGTTTCAATCGTGTCTGAATCGTACGCTATTCTGCGAAAGATTAGCTGCTAGCGGATTAATGTGGTTTCCAAGTCGATGAAAGTATCTTCTAGCAAAGGGGTCGTAATTACTTCTTTAACAACCGTATCGGAATGCAGAGGTCTTTGTGTATATTATCATTACGTACAAACCATGGTGCCGCCAAAATATCTAGTAGGACACTGAAATCTTTGTATAATTTTAAGATTTGAAATACTCGTCGTTCCTCAGATTTGAATATCGTATGTCCCCGCACAGGTTCTAAGATTGCCCTGTAGAGCAGAACTTTATTTTCAACCGATAAAGATGAATTTTTGTTCATTAATCGATACATGTTGCGGTATTTGATATCTGGTTGCTTTCGTTTTGTAATAATATGATTCTTGAGCCGTTGGTCAAGATGTAACCCGAGATATTTCACAGCGCATGAGTTGGGAATTGTCTGCCCATTCAGCTGGATCGGCAAATTTTGCCCTTTATTTAAGGTAAACAGAACCTGTTTTGACTTTGATTCGTTAACTGCAACTCTCCATTGCTTAAACCATTTGTCCACACATAGCAGATGATTTTGGAGCTGTTCGGTTGTTATGATGTTATCTCGGTGAGTTGATAAAATAGCCGTGTCATCAGCAAACAGCTGTGGTTGTATCATTATTTTCTGGGAAGTCGTGTGAATAAATCGGATACAATACGGTCCCCAGTACACTGCCTTGTGGTACTCCTGACATTATAGGGTACATTCGTGAATAATCACCATTTAAATTAACAAGAAAGTGTCTTTCTGCTAGGTAGGACTTTATTAACAATGAGGCAGTTGACTCTTAACCTCTAATAATCCCTGAATTTCATTAAAATCGGTATTAAATAAAATTTATATTATGGACTATGCTGTGATAATGAGAAAATTTTGAAACGAAATCCGAAATTTGTAACGGCTTCACACGCCTATTAAGAGACGCTTATTTCATCACTTTGCGAAGAGCGACTAAATTAAATGTAGGTGAATACATACTTGTTTGTTAAACCTGTATAATAAAACAAACTTTAATAACTTATTGTTTGTTATTAAAGTTTGTTTTATTATAAGCGACTCAATTTCTATAATTTATGCGAATGTTTTTATGCGATTTTATCTGTGTAATTACTTGTTGCATTATTTCAGAAATATGGAACAACAAACGGCGTAGTCGATTTAAAGCGTTTTTTTCTATAAGAATTATTACAAATTACAATCTAGGCTCTCGAGAGACTCGCCGTAGCAAGCTGTATTTAAATACGCATGGGTCAGAACGCGATTATTCAACTACAACCGATGTCGGAACTCGTAGCATAGACCGCTTTTTAACATTTGTAATTGTTGCGTTGCAGGTAAATATTTCTATAATCTTTCATTCGACTCGATAAGTGCTTTAGAGAGAAGTATCAGGCGCTTGCGACTATGCTATTTTTATAGCCTTTTATGTAACTCGCTTTGTCAGTCTGTCTGTCATTTTGTCTGTCGGCGGGGAATTTTTAAAACGATTTTTCACCTACTTTCCGATGAATTAAAAAAGTGTCCTTTTACAGAAATGTTTGTTATAGATGACAATAATACAATACTATGCAACTTTAAAATTAAACGCTCGGGACGCCAAAAGCTCAAAATTTTGGAAAAAAATATATATTTTTTTTCGGGCATGTGATATATCGTTTAAAAGATCGCGCTATTTGTCGAGAACAAAACCATATTTTATTTCTTTAATGAAACTTTCAAAGTTTACGAAAAGTTCAAAAAAGCGCGAGATCTAATATATAGCTCCCTATCTGCGGCGCGAGACTTATAGCTAAAAATTTGGAACAAGGTTGAAAATATGCACATGCACGTTAATTTCTTTGGTTTGAAACATCCAGGTTTCTAACTTTAAAATTAGCCCTTCGGGGATTCCAAAGCTCGAACTTTTGAAAAAAAAATATCTTTTTTTCCCGGGCATATGATATACTGTTGGAAAGAGCGCTATTTGTTGGGAGTAAAGTCGTATTTCATTTTTTTAACGAAACATTGGAAGTTTACGAAAAATTTAAAAAAGTACGATAAGTGACGTATAGCCCCCCCCCCCGTGGCTCAGCTTTATAGTTAAAAATATTGAGCAAGGTTTAAAAAATGCGCATCCTCGTGTATTTCTTTACTTTGGAACTTTTGAATTTCCAACTTTAAAATCAAACACCCCTGGGGTGCTGAAAGCTCGAAAGTTTCAAAAAAATATATTTTTTTTCGATCATGTGATATATCAATGGAAAGATCGCTATTAGTCAAACATTGTGTTTCATGTGTTGAGGATTTTCCGTATGTATTGTATGAAATACAAAAGACAATATAATTGAAAAAATGCGATCCATTATTTAATAATAAAATGTAACACAAATTTCTGTAAATGTCCTATAACAAGATATTGAATAAAATAAAATAAAATACAATTGTAAATTTATTGTTTTTTATTGAAATACATAATAAAAAGTCCAGACTAAAAAATTAAAAAAATTAAAAAAATCTTAATTTTTTTTTTTTTAAATAGCCTTTTATTTATGCACTAAAAATTACAACTTCATTAGTGTACGACTACCAGATACGCATCTTAACATTAAAATCTGGAACTACAAAATATTCTGAAAAATAAAAACGGGTGCCGCAGATTAATAATTAAATATTAATATTATAATACATCCTAGGCTGAAACTACAATCACTATTTAATGTTGTTCTATTGTTGCGCATCACAATACCGCACACACCGAATATTTTTGTAACTGCGGCCACCGCTTTTATTTTTCAGAATATTTTGTAGTTTCAGATTTTAAGGTTCGGATGCGTATTTGGTAGTCGCACACTAATAAAGTTGTACTTTTTAGTGCATAAATAAAATACTATTTTAAAAAAAAAAAAAGTTATTTTTTTTATTTATTTCGTTTTATTCTTGACTGCTGGAAATCGACATTAATGTAATGTACGGAAAGTGATATTTGTCGGGCAGCTTTATTACACTTAATTTGCCAATATGTAAATTATTGAATAACAGAATTACACCAGTAATTAACAGAAATATATTAAATAATAAATATTAAAAAATACCGACATGTTTCGGAGTAAAGATATTTTCATAGTCTAATAAGGAACGAAAATAATGTTTTTAATATTTATTGTTTAATATATTTGCGTTAATTACTGATGTAATTCTGTTATTCAGCTATATAAAATGACACAAAGGACGTGTATCATCATGATAGTGCCATGTCCACTACCGAACGTTGGCTAACATGTGGCCAATGAAACGTCTATCAGCAACTCTCTGATATAAATCAGTGGAACACTGATGTTGTGAATCAATCTGTCAGATAAATTCCATGATTTTCTTTTTCTTTCTGGTGATCTTTTCTCGTTTATTTTTCCTCGCAACATCAGTATCGGAAAGTTGTATTGCGTTGCATTTCAACTTGCGAGTTTTTATTGCTTTTATGCTTTCTAAGTTTTTTCCCATGCGCCGAAGTACTTCTGTGTTTCGTATTTTTTCCATCCAACCGATGCGAAATATTCTGCGGTCTACAGCCACATTTCGAAGGCATTTAACTTTTGATCTATTATTGTTCTTTGACTATCGCCCAGCTCCCAACGCCGTATAACAATATTGAAAAAATATAACAGCGAACTATTCTTATTTTTAAATTTAAAAATTTATGCTTCCACCTACAGTTTTAAAAAAATGCCTTTCTCGCCTGCTAATTGCGAATTTTTATCTCTTTATATTTATATCCTAATTTTCATTTAAATTGCAACCCAGGTGTATTGGATATCTGTAACTCTTTCTTAATTCCATAGACTAAAAGAGATTTCGTCGATTTCAATGAAGCTTTATTCACGATTACATATTTTGTTTTTGTAATATTCAATTTCGGACCGTATTTGGTACACGTACTAGCTAGTGTATTAAGGAATTGCTCTAGTTCTTGAATATTATTAGCTATTAACAACCGTATTATCGGCGTATCGTATGCTATTAATTATGTGACCATCAAATATTTAGCCGATATTTCTTTAAATATGTTCTCCGAATGTATGAGTCAAATAATAACGGCGATAAAATGCGTTGTACACCTTTTTGTATAGATATTTCTTCGGACACGTTTTGTCCCATTTTGACGAACGTTTTCTGACATCAGTATAGATTGGTAATAATCCGCAGGTCATTACTGTCTATGCCTGTCCGTTGTAACATATTTATCATCATCTCGTTATGTTTCACCGTGTGTCAAACGCTTTGTCAAAATCTATAAAGCACATTTATCCCGTGTTCTGATAATATCCCTACACATCCTTGGACTAAATTATGAATGCTAAATAGCGCATCTCTCGTGCCCAAACGTACGATACCGACATTAACTTACTGTAAATCGTTGATTATTAATTAATAACACCGCGTTTATTTCAATTAAAATAAGAACGGTAAAATTATTGTCATTTATTTATCCACCATTACATGCATTTTTTCTTTTGAACAAAAAAGCTCAAAATTAATGACGTGCGTGTGTTGTAATAACTTGGATGTTAAGCACATAACGCGTCAGTTACCGCAAAAATATATTAAAGGAGAAAATAATATATTTTTACATAAACTTTAATATTTACTTGTACGCGACGTTTATTATGCACAATGGTTAATTTGTTCGACAGATTTTAAGTAATTTTTTAATTGCGTGTTCTACGTTTAAAATAGCTGATAGAATAAAAAAAAAAAAAAAAAAACGAAAAGAGTATTGTAAAAGCGATTAACGGTATAACGATATTGGAAAATATTATAGATTTCTTTTCTTAAAATTATTTAATATTTAAATAAAATACTTCGTTGTTTTGTCACACATTAGGGATATATATAAACATATATTTATAAAAATGTAAGCGATATTAATTTTACTTCTAATAAAATAATTCGTTCGTTATGAAATGTAATTTTACAAATTTATTCCTTATATATATATACTTTAAATATATGTTTAAATCTAAAAGTTCTTTTTAGTATGCTTTTAATTTCGTATCGGTTCTTTATTGAATGTATTGAAGATACCAATCATCGAAAAAGTACATGCACAAACGTGATTGCGAACAACTCGTCTAAAATCTGAAGTAAACTAAGCAACGGGTTGAAAGTGAAAAACTGACAGATGAGTAGAATGGAGCTTTTAGTTTTACCTCACATGTAGCGAATTCTCGGCACTGATCACTGAACCGGATCAAGTGTGGAAAAACACACGCATAATTCTCATACAACTGTATGTTTAAGACTGTTCCGTCGCCAACTATGTGTCATCCGTCTTGTTTTCTAATGTATGAGCTACCATTAGTCTCACACATACGAAAAATACCATCAAGTCTTGTTCATGCCTCTTTTCAGTCGATTCCTGACGAACTTAAATAATCTAATTATCCAAATCAAATGAAATTAATGGCGCCTCTCTCCTAAAAAGAACTATAATGCGAAAATCTGTAATTTTTAGGTGTGTGTGTCGTAGTGATACGCGACCTTGTGAATTAAATTTAAATTAAAGAACAGTTCGAAATGTAAACAAAAATTAAATTCGACGTTCTTGTTGCAGAGATTATCGGTGATTTGAGAATTACAGAAAACCATCCGAAACGAAAATCACGATTACACAACGCTATAAAAAAGTGAGAAAGAGATGTTAAAAATATTTTTAAGCGCGTTTCTAAAATTTGATGGTAGAAATAATGATAAATTTTTGTTTAATTTAGGAATAGTTCTAAATAAGAGAAAAAGACATCCAAAATAATAAACTCCGTCTGTAATACTTAAATCTGACCAAATGACGATAGACAAATTGTAAAAAAAAATATATATTTAATTTTTTTTCTAGTTTAGTATTAATTTATTCGCTAATTATTAAAAATTCCCGTCTCTTTAAATTTTTAATTCTATTTTTGTCATCCTCAGAAATTAAACCCGGCTCACTATTTTAGTACAGTACTTAATGGTCGCAGTGCTTAATGTGTAAATTTCGTGTACTTATAAAATAATAATAGCAATCTATCTCTCTCTTTTCCGAATATAAGTGCTGCCACATCTCTGTCTTATGAGAGCTTGCGGCAGAGGTGAGGTGTTTTCAATAGGATATAGTTATTACTGAAACCGCATAGGCGGCAACAAATCGCTGAGTTATCTACAGCGGTATCCCGGTGGATCATAAATGTGTTCCCTCCTGGAGAGTTTCGCATCAAGCGGGTACAGGATAACTCGAACCAACCTGCATCTTTACGGGGGAGGCTACCTCACGGAATGGCTAAAGACTCCTTTCTTGACCCAACAACAAGAAAACTAAGCTAAGAAATTAAATAACTAAGTGGCCCGAAATGGACGCAACAAAGGACAGCAGTGCGGACACCACAGAAGATGAAGGAAAGGAGAGGATAAAGGAAGAGTTATAGGGAGTAGGGAGACCTAATGACAGGAGCTGCCTGTATAAAAGAGAGCGTTCGTTACGAAGAGCAGGACACTCGAAGAAAATGTGATTAGCATCATATGTACAAGGAGGATCACAATCGTGAAGAGAACAATCAGGAGAAGGCGATAGAGCAAATCGAAAGCGAGAGGAGGGGAGGAGAGAATTCGGCATTTTCTTCCATTTCAGTACTTTTTATAAAATCATACATATTTATTTACGTAGGATGTGGGATCAGGAGCAAAAAAAAGGAAGAGGGAAATAGTCAGAAAGGATAAAGAACACATAAGATTGGATAAAAGACGAAGCAGCAGCTTAGCAACGGTAGAAACTAACATGAAAACAGTACTCAGAGCAAACCCTCATACTGCCAGTCAACAACCAGAGGGTGATTCAGTGCAAGGTAAATCCAAACGACTGGATCTACTAGTACTGATGAGATTAGTGGGGCGCGGTTAAAAAGAAGCAAAGAGTAACTATTAGAATGAATCATGGAAAGGAAATACATGGCTAGAAAAATTGATGTAAGAAAATGTAGGAAAATAATGTAGATGGAGATAGATTACTCTTTTGTGGTGAGGAATTCTGTTCGGTTAAGAATCCCGATTGCGAGATATTGTAAGGCTTTAATGACGGCCAAACCTTGCCGAGGATAAAATAGTCACAGGATTTTACAGGCTTTTAGCGGACATTTCTTCAAGCTGCCCATCTGCATCTTCGTGCCTTATTCACTGCTACCACACTGGAATCGTTAAGGCTTTTGGCCAATAACCGCTCTCGGTGCATGACTGCTTATTATTGATTATTCACAGCTAACTAATATATCTATCAGCCGTTCCACTATCTTTCGCCTATGGTCGCGTCCTGTTCCTGTGGGATTCCCGACCCAGAGATTGTGATCCCTAAGGAGGTTACATATATATACATATACATACATACATATATATTAATTACAACGTAATTCTTAGGCTACCCCTCGTTTGAAAAAATGTCCCAATTTTATGTAACGCAAAATGTGCCAAAAAAATGTCCCAATTTTATGTAACGTTTGTTATATTTTATAGGATTTTTGTTATTGTTATTTAAAAAATGTGACAATTTTATGTAATGAAATATGTAACGAAAAATGTAACGAAAAAATGTCTTAATTTTATATAACGGAAGTTAAATGTTAGAATAGGATTATTGTGGTTATGTTATTTTTTGTGTGTGTTGATGCCAGTAAGAATTACGTTGTAAATTTTGATCATTTTATACAAAGTATAGAAGAGAAAGAGACAGAAATGAAAGCAAGAGGGGTCAAGGGGCACAGCCCCTTGCGAGGCCAAAATGAACGAGTTTTATATATATATATAATATACAAATATATATATATATATATATATATATACTAGCTGTGTCCCACGGCTTTGCCCGTGTATTAATGTCCGTTTAAATCTGTACTTGGAAATTCATAAAAAATTTTTTGCTTTATCTGGAATTGTATTTATGTTAAGATTTTTTCTCTCTTTGGGAAACATATTTATTACCGTCCAACAGAAAAATTCTTCACGTTCCACGTTTAGCTGAAGATTATCGATCTTTCTTTAACCTGTCGGTCTTGATCTAACAAAAAGTTTTGCTCAACTAAACAGCACATACAGCCATCGGTTTGTACTTACTCACACGGTGATCTCTCATAATTACACATTTAAGAGAACATTTTCTTCACTCATATCTTTCAACCACCCTGTCTCAAGCTTTTTATTAAAATTAATTTATTACCGCAACAACAAACTGCAGTAGTTGAGTAAGAATTTTAATACTCGTGGTAGCAAATTATTAAAAAGAAAGTTAAACGGTTAATTTAAAAAATTTATACAGCAGTTTTGGCCCAAAAGTTCGAATATTTGACATATCAGTTAAATACTCTATTTATTTTTATATGTTATCCATTAAGTCCAATAGTATATGGCTTAAACCTCTTCCAGTTTTTATAAACATATTGTACAATACATTTTCATATTTCGACTCCTAATCATTCATTATTATACAATAAATAAGATAGAGATGAAAACAAACATGTACCATCCCTATCTATGTATTTAACATAATGGGCAACTATTATATCCCTAACACATATTAATTCTACTTTCGTAATTACAGTGAGTATTTATATATTAAAATACTCACTTCAATACCGCACAGAATTTGCACAAACTGAAAGTAAAATGAAATATTTTTGAATATTAGACACCGCGATCGCACCGCTCTCTGCCATTCCAATATCAACAACTTTTCTTCCGACCTCCCTGTCTTCAGCATTTTATTAAAATTAATTGATTACCACAACAGCAAACTATACGTAGTTGAGTAAAGATTTCAAATTTGAATATAAATAACGTTCCCGGTAGTAAATTCCGTTGCAGGATATTTTAGAAAACAGCACTTTTTTTAAACTCTCCGTAATGAGTACAGCAGCTAGCTAGGAGCGCGCGACTTGGAAGTTTAATGATTTCAATAACGCAAAAATTGAAGTAACAGAAGCGGCGTATTTACTTACACCAGAAACTAATAAAATAACCATAGTAATCATTTTATTTAAATTTTTAGGTTTAGTTTATTTTTACCGTGGTAATCATTTTATTTAAAAATTAATTTTTTGTTAATTTCTTTTTATTCATCCCATATACATTTTTGTGCCCCTGGTCTCATCTCAACTATTTAAAACTCTCATATTTCGTGTAGTGGACCGAATTGTGAATCTAAACCATTCTTGAATACACTTGAACACACACAAAAAATTTCATCAAAATCGGTCCAGCCGTTTAGGAGGAGTTCAGTCACAAACACACGCACAGAAGAATTATATATATAAAATATATATATATATATTAATTACAACGTAATTCTTAGGCTACCCCCCATTCGAAAAAATGTCCCAAAAAATGTCCCAAAAAATTGTCCCAATTTTATGTAACGTTTGTTATATTTTATAGGATTTTTGTTATTGTTATTTAAAAAATGTGACAATTTTATGTAATGAAATATGTAACGAAAAATGTAACGAAAAAATGTCTTAATTTTATATAATGAAAGTTAAATGTTAGAATAGGATTTTTGTGGTTATGTTATTTTTCTTTTTGTGTTGATGCCAGTAAGAATTACGTTGTAAATTTTGATCATTTTATACAAAGTATAGAAGAGAAAGAGACAGAAATGAAAGCAAGAGGGGTCAAGAAGCACAGCCCCTTGCTAGGCCAAAATGGCCGAGTTATATATTGATCCCTCTTGCTTACATTTCTATCTCTTTATCTTTTATACTTTGTATAAAATGATCAAAATTTACAGGGCCATTCTTACCAGCATCGACACACAAAAAAAAAAAAACAATCACAAAAATCCTATCCTAACATTTAACTTTCGTTATATAAATTTGGGGGGTTCGGTTACGAGTAGCAACGGTTACGGGTGTACGTTATCGCGTTAAACATTCTAATTTCGTAGTTATTTAATCTACCGATGATGAATGATAAATTTTTAGAAAAGTTTAACGAGCTATGTGATAGTGTCGAATCGATAAAGTCGACGTGCGATAGGACAAATAAAACGTTGGATAGCATAATGTCGGAGATCGCAGGTTTAAAAAAGGAAAATGAATTAATTAATGATAAAGTGAAGCAGTTGGAAGAAGAAAACAAATATTTAAAGACGGAAATAGAGAAAATTAATCAGAACTCGCGGAAAGATAATCACGGTATTCCATTCGAGGAAGAAGAAAACCTAAAAATAAAGATCAGCAACATAGCGAGTAAATTAAATGTCAAGCTAGAAGAATACGATATAAAAGCTCTACACAGATTAGGGATGCAAAACAACAAGGCGGCAGTGATATTAAAGTTAAACAACAGAGAGAAGAAGAGTCAATTAATCGCAAATGCAAGGAAGGAGAAGATAACGGCAAAAGATGCTGGTTTAGCAGCAACAACAAAAATTTTTGTAAACGAAGACACTACGCGCCACACGCGGGATTTACTGGCGGTAGCGAAACAGGCACGCGATTTGGGTAAGCTAGCGTACGTGCGGAACAGAGAACAGAAGATATTCGTCAGGGTATCAGAGAAAGGTAAAGCGATCAGCATAACTAGTAGAGATCAGCTCAATCAGCTGATAGACGAAGAAGGCAGGAGCGGACCAGAAACAGATCACAACTCGAATGACGATAACGACGCGTTATCACCACAGCAACAGCAACCGCGCACGCAACGGAAACAGATAAGACAAACGTCAATCAGCGGTTTCACTAGCGTTAATAAGAACACTAACTTGTCAGAAAAGAAAAAAACAAAAGTTTATAAAAATAAGTGAAAAGCAAGGCCGAACTCAACCGAGCGCCCAGCAATGCCTGGTCAGCAAGGGCGTATAAGACCCGTCCCCTCAAACCAGCCTAAAACAGTTAATTTAAGTAAGCGTATTGGTTATATTAATTATAATAGAAATAAAATTAGAAGAAGTTTAGATATAGGCAGCCTAAATGTAAGAACATTAATGAGTAATGATAAATTAATAGAATTAGAAGATGCATTTGGTAAAAGTAAGTTAGATATATTAGGTTTAGCGGAGATTAGAAGACCGGGAGAACATATTCTACAACTAAAGTCAGGAAAGTTATTGTGCTGGAAAGGAAACGAAAAAGGACTATGCGGTGTTGGTTTTTTAATAAACAAAAAGTGGAGGTGTAACCTAATAGAATTTATAGGGCACACAGATAGGTTAGCAACTGCTAAAATTAGGATTAGCAATAATCAAATATTAACAATGGTGCAGGTTTACTTTCCGACAGCAGTCTCTGAAGAATCCGAATGTGATGAAATGTATACAAATATTAACGAAATCCTAAGAGGCCAAAAATGCAATAATAGACACCAAATTATATTAATGGGAGACTTTAATAGCCAGATAGGAGAAAGAAAACCAGGGGAAAACAAGGTAATGGGGCCATATAACTACGGGAATAGAAACTTAAGAGGGGATAAATTAGTAAATTTCTGTTTGCAAAAAAAACTTTAAAATTGTGAATAGTTTCTATAAAAAACGTAAAGGTAGATTATGGACATGGACTGCTCCGAACGGGAATTATAATAATCAATTGGACTATATTATAACTGGCTGTTATAAAAACATAAGCAACTGCAAAGTACTATATAATTTTCTATTTCACTCGGATCATAGACCAATAAGTTGTAAAATCGATTTAAAACCACCAAAACGAATAATAAGTAATAAAACAGTAGAACCTAAGATTACAGAAAACAACAAAGTAAATTACGGTAATACGTTTAACGATTTATTAATGGCAGAGAATTTAAATGCTTATCTAAATGACATAGACGATTTGGACTTGATTATTACTAAACTAATTAAAAAATCGACACTACACCTAAATAGCTTAAAAGTAGATAAAACTAGGGAATATAGAATACCGATTCATATAAGAGAGAAAATTAAGGAAAGACAGCGTTTATTAAATAAGAGGTATAAATCAGGTTTAGAAAAAATAGAGCTAAATGTAGTATGCAAATTAATAAAATATGAATTAAGGGTATTTAATAAACAGAAGGAAGAAAAAATGATAAAAGAAATAATCGAGTCAACAAGAAATATGAAAGCTATAAAGAAAAATTTATGCCTAGGACAAAAATGGCAAACTTGCCTCATTGACGGAAATGGAATAAAAAAGAATAGCAGGATAGACATTATAAATATAGCCACGGATTATTTGTCTCAACTGTACAAAAGCGAAACAGTCGTTAATATTAATGACTATGCAAAACAAAGTGTATTAGAGGAACCTACTTTTTTAGAAATAGAAATAGAGGAAGTGATCAAGGGCTTAAAAATGAACAAAACACCTGGTCCGGATGGAATAACGAACGAACATATTAAATTAGCGGGTAAAAGAATGATAGAATTACTTAATGTTCTGTTTAATTTAGTTTTAAAGAATAGAAAAATCCCTAAATCATGGAAACAAGCAGAGATTATCTTAATATACAAGAAAGGAAAAAAAGATAAAATAGAAAACTATCGCCCAATAAGTTTAAGCTCCACGGTGTCTAAAATATTTTCTAAGGTTGTAATTAATAGGTTGAAACAAATACTAAATTTTGAACAATCTATAGAACAAGCTAGGTTTCGAAATGGATTCTCAACCATCGATCGCTTACAGGTGATAAATCAACTTTTAGAGAAATGTAAGGAATATAAAATAGGGATAAATTTAGCATTCATAGACTATAAAAAAGCGTTCGACTCGTTAGAGCACAAATATTTAGACAGAGCATTAAAAAATCAGGGAGTGTTCGGAAATTACAGGGAACTTATAAGGGATATGTACACGGATATGAAGGCAAGAATAGAGTAACAGACATAAAAGGCGAATATTTTAATATAGGAAAAGGGGTAAAACAGGGAGACACATTATCTCCTTTATTATTTAACACTGCTTTAGAGGAAGTTTTTCGAGAGTTGGACTGGGAGGAGAAAGGTATAAGCATAAATGGGATAAAGTTAAATAATCTTAGATTCGCAGACGACGTAGTGATTATGTCCGACGATGTAAACGAACTACAGAACATGCTAAATGATTTAAACAAGGCGGGAAAGAAGGCTGGCTTAATTATAAATTTAGATAAAACAAAAATACTATCTACAGACGAAAATAAAACAAGAATTACAATAGACAACACAGAAATCGAAAAGGCAGAGAGTATAATTTATTTAGGACAACTAATATCTCTAAAAAATAAAACAAAAAAAGAAGTAGAACGTAGAATCGCACTCACTTGGAAAAAATACTGGTCGCTGAAACATATTTTTAAGGGACCTTACAAAAATGAACTAAAAAGGGAAATTCTAAACGCGTGCGTCCTGCCTACCTTAACATATGGATGTCAGACATGGACAATAACAAATAATATCATGAATAAAATTGAAATATGTCAAAACGCATTGGAGAGATCTATGATTGGAGTTAAGTTAAGAGACAAAATAAACTCAAAAAAAATCAAAAACAAATTAAAAGTTAAAGACAATTTTACATGGGCAATAAAAAGGAAAATATGGGACTGGGCAGGACATATTGCAAGAATGGATTCCACAAGATGGACTAAAAAAATAACAGATTGGACAATATACGCAAAGAGAAAAAGAGGAAGACCGGAAAACAGGTGGGAAGATAGTTTCGCTAAAATGTTAAAACACAAACAATACCATCAGGTGGCTTATGACAGACTAGAGTGGGCTCGGTTGAGGGAGGCCTTTGCTCGTTTTCAGGGCTAAATTAAATTATACAGTAGTTTATTTACTTCAATGTATATTATGTAACATTATATCATCACTAAGGCTAATAAATAAATAAATAAATAAATAAAATATAAATTTGGGACATTTTTTCTAATAGGGGCCGGCCTGCGAATTATGTTGTAATTAATATACATATATGTGGATATATACCTATATATATTTACGCAGAATGGTTTAAATTGAATATTTTATTGTACTTTTATAAAAATCTTGCAACACTCTTAATCAAAAATCAGTTTAGTTTTCATTTTCATCGGTCTTAAAAAATAGCGTGTGCATTTCGAAGATGCATGACCCGAAAAATTATATTTTTCTTTTAGTCAGAGGGTGATAAGTTTCCAGCTATGAACGTGAGTTCATCTCTTCGGATCTTTTCAGGTCATAAAAAAATCATATTCATACTATAATGCTAATTTACTTTTCAAAATTTAAAGTTTAAAATTTATCATTTAAAATCACATCTACATTTAGAGTCAATTATTAAATTTTATAATCGTTCCTATTTAAAATTATTTATTCTATTAATTATAAAATTTATATTTTAACTCAATTTTTAAACTGCGCAATTATTCGACTTTTTTCGTTCTTATACATCGATCTGTCATATTTATAATAATATGTTACGTTTATTTACAATAGAAATAGTTTGTTTTGTTACCGATCACACCATGAATATGAAGATTTTGCTCCGAAACATGCCGCGGTAGGTTTTTAATATTTTTTAATATTAATTATTTAATATATTTATATTATTACTGGTGCTTTCATGTTATTTTAGTAGATAAAGTGACACAAAGGATATGTATAATGCGAATACGTACCTAATTGAAAACTGTCGCATCCTGCATTTCGTCTTAGTTTGTGATTTTTCAGAAATTTTTACGACAGTGATCAATAGATATACTTACATGAAACCGTAATTTTTGATGTGTACATTTGAAACCCGTAGTCTATATTGTAACTGACAACTCTTGTCATTTTACGCCATTCTTATTATTACACTGTTACTATTGTTATTATTATTTTTAATTAACGTGGTTAATATTGGGGGTTGTGCAGCTTGAAAGCTTTGGCGCAATACGAAGTCCCCGGTCATCATTCTGAATTTCAAAACCATTATTTAGTCCTTGTTTTAAAGCTTTCAATGTCTGTTACGAAAAGAATGTGCTGGACTCTTAAGAGGAGAGAAAATATCTCTATTGACCATATTTTCGAATATTTTTCGACTTTCAAAGAAATGGAACGCTAACTATTGAGCAATAATTATTTGTTTTGTTTCGGATTCGGTTTGCTTCTTTCCGCAGACAGAAATAACACGTATAAGCTGTTAAATTTTAGCCCCTGCCAAGTTGAAAATGTCCCTCCCACCCACATTATATTCAAGAAATTAAACTTAACGTAATTTAAAAGTGAAACGTAAATATTACTGAAATTAGGTAATGTAACCCGGTTGAAAGTTAATTTGCTAGATCGATTAATTTCAGTATGAAAACTAACAGTAGTACCGGAAGAAGATGTAAAGAAATATTTCCTTTGGAAGATAAATAACCAATGAATATAAAAAGTATAAGAAACGACTTGACCATTTCGAATGCAAAACACTTTCTTCTGATAAGAAACACTCAAAATTGCAACTCTTTACCCCCTTTTTTCCAATGAGAAGATGCGAAGAATTCTTTCGACTGGTTATTTAGAAAAGTTATGTAGATTGCAAGTAAACTTTTCTACTTTTAATAACAAAATTAACAACGAGCATAAGTAAAGGTGAAATATTTAGGGCTTCACCGGGAGGCTCAAACACAAACTCTACAATGTCAAATTTTAAGCATGTTTAACGGATTGAAACTTTGGGAAATTCATCTTGGTACAGGTGTTTCTCAAACTATCGTGGAAGGGTATAATACTTTTTAGTCTGGATTCCAGTTCCACCTTTCGTGGTTCAGTTTCAAAAAGTAATCTTAGGAAAGCATACAATTGGAAAAAAGGTAAGTCTCGTAATATTTCTCTCCCATTACTAGAAGAAACTTGCTATCTGATTATTTTTTGTTAAAACACTATAATCATAATTATGCAGACTGAGGTAATGATATTTATAATATCTTTACGAGTTGACTTATTCTGTCCATATTATTATTGTTAGCATCAAAAATTCTACCATACTATAAGTACAGCCCGGCATTAATACTCGCACATTCATCTACAGTGGTTTTTTAAAGTATAAAACGAATCTCCTGCGGTTTAAGATAAATACAACGCTATTCTCGGGATATAAACATATTCACCCACCTGTGGCAGCGAGGTAGACAATTATTTCACCAACCCGATCAACGAAAAGTTTCCAAATTTTATCAAAAATTTATAGATGGTTTTTAGACGAGGTTAAGTGTCCTGCGAGAGCAGCTTTTACTATACATGGTTTCACTACTTAGCGTTTTAAGCTTCCCATCCGAAGGCTTCGATTTTTTCGGAAGAACTATAAGGCTTATAAGTATTTCCTCAATATTCTTAACGGTTTCGGTAAATACTTTGTAATTAAAGCCTTAGTTTATTGTCCAGCTCTCTTTACAACTGTTCATTTAAATTGACACCTGACTGTATAGAACATTAAGGACAAGTGTATTAAAATCGCTGACTATAAAGGAGTAGCGCAGTTTTGCTGGACGCCCCGGTCATGCTGGATGTAGCCTAAATGACGCAACCGCTTATGCGATCAGGGAAAGTCATCCATTATTCGATCATTCCCTCCCAAGATGCAAGAGCCAGAGTTAACAGCAGTGTTAAACGCGATTATTTGCATTGTTAAAAGAAGATTATCGATTTATTTTTATTTCGATTAAATTTGTTCTATTTTCATTTTACTATCGTTTACTTGTTTTCCATTATCATCAACAAACGTCACCCTAGATATTGGGTGTTTATGATAATTTTAAAACACTAAAAGTACTGGAGACTAAAATGATATTATCGAATAAAACCCCTTTTTTTTTCTTTTTAGGATCGCCAGTCGAGGGCATTATCCAACATTAAGTTGCGTTAGTGAGAGAGAGAGAGAAACGAATTAGAATTGAATATTGCTGGAGATAGAAGCAATTAAGAACGCTATAATAGGAATGATAGCCGAGGATGGAAGAGAAGGAATAAACGAATTATTATATGGAATAGGCAAACCGAGGTTCAGGAGTTGTCTACGGAAGCGAGAACGTTCCATAGATATAGGCGCGCATTTGAACAAGATGTGATTTGTGTCGCAGAGTAAATTAAAATCATCTAGCGGATGAAAGGAACAAAAGGGAGAAGAGGATATAGAAAAGCGAAAAAAGGATGCCGGAAGTCGACTATGACCTAGGCGAAGCCTGCAAATAGAAGAGATAAGAAAGCGCGAGAGATGAGGGAAGTTATTAGCACCAAGGGTATGGAGGAGGACGGGTTAAACACTTAGTAATAACTATATAAGGCGACGTTGACTTTTACAAAAACTACGAACGAGCCCTCATCAAAAGGTCTATTTTTAACAAAATAATTAAGAAATTTGGACGTAAAATTGTTAAACTACGGGATGCACAACAAAGTTGACAACGGAAATAACAAACTATAAATGGTCACAAACAACAACAAAGAATGGAATCAGTTTTTACCGTAATTTTTTTGTTTTTGTTTGACACTGTGCTTGTTACTCCGGTTAATAGCCGATATTTAAAACAATTAGTCACGATCGGAATTGCGGAGTCTTAAATTCGCACCACTTTTGGCTACGTTTCGCCAGCCCCGCCCATTTTGAGTTGGGAAACCAAAATAGGCTTATTCGTTTGTGCTTCGTTTGTGCTTCTTTGTGCCACTAAGTTTTTTGTTTGTGCTCTCCCCCATCATAGTTTAATTAGAAAAGTCTTTGGGCGGGGCTAGCGAAACGCAGCCCCGCCCATGTAAAATTAAGGGATGAAAATTATGTCATTCGTTTGTGCTTCGTTTGTGCTTCGTTTGTGCTTCTTTGTGCACGACTTTTTTTTGTTTGTGCTCACCCCCTCCCTGATTTGGTAAGGGTGGGATCAGCCCCGCCCATGTAAAATTAAGGGATGAAAATTATGTCATTCGTTTGTGCTTCGTTTGTGCTTCTTTGTGCACGACTTTTTTTTGGTTGTGCTCACCCCCTTCCTGATTTGGTAAGGGTGGGACCAGCCCTTCCCATGTTGAGATGTGTTACTCATTTGTGCTTTGTTTTGTGCTTCATTGGGCACGGATTGTTTTTATTTGTAGTGAATTTGAATGGGCGAGGCTGGAGAAACAGTACCTTAAGGGTATGAAATGGGATGTTGTAAATACAAATATATACGCTTTTGACAGTATGATGTGTGCTCTAATGAAATTTAACCATCAATCTTCTGTGTAATAGACAATTCGAAATTAGCTCAATTATTTGTTTCTTCCGCCTAGCGTTTTTAAATTCATTTCTTTCAGGGACAATACATTAAGAAAATAATGCTACACACATACTAGGTAAAGCATTAATATACAAGAGTATAACAACGAGTCATTTTGATTCTAATTTTCAACTTCAGTTTTTCAGACTTCCTATATTTTATGTTGTTTTCTCAATTTTTCACATATCTTGTTTTAAACTGTAAACATTTTTTTTTTGTCTATTTGAAGATAAATTTTATGTTTTGTAAATTTTTTTATTATTTCATCATTTTAAAATTTTTAGAAAATATAAAACTTTTTAGAAACCATAAAAAATGTACCTCTATTTAAATTTTAAATAAAAAAAAAAGAAAATTAATTTTACTCAATTGAATGTGTTTTAATATAATGCGATTGCCATATTTTTGGAATTCAACTCAATTAATTTAATTAAAATTGGTTTAAACTTAATTAAAATTTTTAATAATCTTACATTTATAAACACATTTTTTTGATTTTAATTCGATTTTATCTAACATAATAATTCAGATTTAGTCTCACTTTTAATTTGAAAGCCACTGTTTTATAATATTCAGAAAAATTAATATAGTTGCTTAAAGATTACTACACATATCTTCATTAATATGAATGTCATATATATTTCACTTTTATTTTCTTTTTATTTTCGAGTCTAGTGTTCTAATAGTATTTATCATTGAATGAATTTTTTGCATATATGAAAGTATTTAATTGCCGTTATATAAAATAAAAAAAAAACTTTATGTAAAAATATTAGAAAGTAAAGTATAAAATCTTCTTCAACAACAATAAAATTAGTGCTAAATAATAATGATGAAATATACCAATAAAAATTATAATTTAAATAAAATAATAATATTTTAATATAACATTTTATATTTCAAGATTAAAATTTGAAATTTCAATTAAAATATTATCACAAAAAGTAATTTGATTTATTTTTAAACATCGCATGTACGTAATGACTGTAGGTTTCAACTGTCCTCAAAAATGAGCAATTTTGCAGTCCCGACAGTTTTGACTGTGACGAGTCGTGTTTCGGAAATGTTTTTTTGTTAGTTATTATTAATATTCTTTTTGGTAAAAGTCGTTCAATTCAGTATTTAATTTCTAGCCATCGCAGTCCATCTGATTCATGTTATTTTTCTATGCTAACTGTCGCAGCTGACGATGAATTGAAATTGTATTTTATTTATTCTAGTCTGGAGCCATGCCAAAGTTTTCTTCTAATCGAAATTGCTAGCGTACTTATATTTTGTTTCTTCTACGTTGAATAAACATGTAGTATTTAGTAAATAGTAAACAATTTAGCCAGTTCGTTTCCATATGTATTAACTGTTTCGTCTATTCTAATTTTTCTAAAATGGAACGGGAGGAAGAAAGAATTTTAAGATTGTTAGCCAATATTGACGAGGAACCGGTATGTATTGCAGTAATTGTTCCGATGAATCTAATATTGATGTATCGGAATGCAGTGATCATGATTCGAATTCGGAAATTTCTAACAATGAAATATGTGAAAATAATGAAGGAAATGATTTGAGTCCAAATGATGCACCGCAATTGGTGTATACTGGAAAAGTTGGCCACACTTTGTGGAATATACACTCACCTCCGAAAAATATTAAAATTCCGAAGAAAAATATTTTACGAATTCGTATACCCCGAGTAATTGATAACGCTCAAGATATTAACACACCCACAGATATCTGGAAGTTATTTTTTACCAATGAAATTGTTGAAAATATCACAACAAACACGAATATATGGATTCAGAAAAATAAGGATAAATTCAGTAGAGAAAGTGATTGCAGCTGAAATACCGTCAGTAAAGTTTAAAGCTCTTTGTGGACTACTATATTTAGAAGGAGTTCATAAATCTTCGCACATTAATTTAAAAGACTTATGGACAACAGATGGAACCGGAATACAATTCGTTAGAATTTGCATGGCACAAAACCGGTTTAAATTTTTACTGCGAGCGATACGATTTGGTAATTTAAATTCTCAGGAAGAAAGGAAAGGAGTGGATAAACTAGCACCAATAAGAGACCTTTTTGAACCATTTGATAGGGGAACTGTAAAAGCAATATCAATCTTAGGGAACATGCAACGAATGATGAAATGCTACACCTTTTTGCGGTCGATGAACTGGTGTGTTTTGATTTATTTGTATAGAAATTAAAATTAATTTTTTTTATAATCGTTGAAGACATTTTTATGTTTTTACATGGTATTTTTAGAGAAACATAAGATGATGCATTAAAAAGTGTACAATATTTTTCGAAATGCTTAAAACTAATACTATCATACACATATACGCTAACATTTTTAGTTTTTCATGTAGAAGGATAACTACATAATGTATGTATGTATATTTCTATAACTTTTAAAACGTTAGTAGCGTATGTTAAAATATAGAATTTAGTGACTCAGAGAAATCCTCCGTGTGCGTCCTCTTGCGTCATTTATTCTTTGCGACCCCTCGCGGGTTAAATTGTTTTCAAGGAAGATGGAAACATAGGGATGGAAAGTTTTTTGGGAATAATTATTTATGCCTTCAAATGTTGCGGCCGAAATGCTTGCAAAAACATTAGCAGTAATATAACAACTGATAAAAATCTTATACATATGAGGGTAGTTCAAATATAAACCGGAAATTTTAAATAAACGCGCGAAAAATTTATTGTGGAAAAAGTGGTTGCACTGGCAGTTAGACCGGTTTGTTACGAAGCGTGTAGAGCAATTAGAACCGCGTAACCTCACTTTTTAGTGTAGTTAGAGCCATGAGTGAAAAAGAAGTACCAGTGTCTGTTGCACAACGCATCATTATTCGTTTTTTAGTCAAAGACGACGTAAAATCCGTGGAAATTTACCGAAAATTACGCGAACAGTTCGGCGATGAGTGCCTCTCCAAAACTCAAGTGTACGAGTGGTGTTCCGCGTTTCGAAAAGGACGTGAAGTGGTGTCAAACATAGCACATGCGCGGCGCCCAAAAACCAGCATTACAGATGAACACGTCAAAGCCATCGAACAACTCATTTTGGCTGACCGACGCGTCCATGTACGCGATATGACCGACGAATTGGGCATCAGCATAGGTAGTATTGAGACAATAATTCATGATCGGCTAGGTTATCGCAAAATTGCAGCCAGATGGGTGCCAAGACTTCTGAATTTTGAACAGAAATTCACTCGTTGGGAAGTTTGTACGCGTCTCCTGCAGCGGTATGAAGAGGAAGGAGAGAATTTATTGCGGCGAATATTCACCACGGACGAAACTTGGGTACACTACTATACGTCGGAGAGTAAACACTCGTCTATGGAGTGGCGGAAGAAAAAAGAGGGAGCGCCAGTCAAAGCGAAGGTTACACAGTCAGCTGGGAAGGTGTTGTGTACCGTGTTTTGGGACATGAAGGGAGTGATCGCAGTCGATTTCCTAACTGAACAACGTACTGTGACGGCGCAGTATTACAGTAACCTCCTAAAAAACACAGTCAAACCGGCCTATCGAACAAAAAGGCGCGAAATTCCGATCCGTAGTGCGATACTGCTTCAAGACAACGCCAGGCCACATACCGCTCGGCTCACGATGGAGACATTGGCCGAATTGGGCTGGGAAACACTTGAACATCCTCCTTACAGTCCAGATTTGTCGCCTTGTGATTATTATTTGTTTGGCCCGTTGAAAGAAGCACTTGGTGGACAACGTTTCGACAGCAACGATGAGGTGGAATCGTTCGTGTGCAAATGGCTATGTGCCAAGCCGCGAGATTTTTACGAAAAAGGAATAAAAAAATTGCCGGAGAGGTGGAAAAAGTGTGTAGCGTGCGAGGGGGGTTATCTCGAAAAATTGTAAAAAATATGAGCACTAAGTATAAAATAAAAATTTTTATGACGAAATTCCGGTTTATATTTGAACCACCCTCGTACATAGTCTTTATAAATGAGACCGAATTTTAAAGTGTGAAAATCATTGTTAAATCGAAATGCCAATCGTTGTGTTCGTAAAACGCATCCTGCTCGGTTGCGGATGTGAACATTTTATTTTAGTTGTCTCCGAATAGTGTCGCTTTGTCGGTTATCAAAAACTAGCTGTCTTTTAAAAGTAGACCGTCTGGATAAATAATATTATTACAGAAATAAATTATATGATATTAACCAACACATTTTTATAACTAAAAGTAAATACTGTAAGTGAATATAAAAAATAAAATAAACATATTAATTATTTACTAAAATCAATTTCAGATATAAAAAAAAAAGCGAATTACCAAACACGGTATTTAATTATCGGCTGTTAAGAATATGTAAAAAAGAAAAAAAAAACATACCAAAAATAGAAGATCTGAATTCGATATAATCCACTGTGTATTAAGAGAACAAAAATCCAAAATTTGTAAGCACTCAGTTTAATAAAAATTAATAAATGATCATAAAAATTTACTCACAGAAGAAACACATAAACTGACAGAAATAAAGCCAAAACAGAACTAGTTATCTGAAAAAGACTGTGTTACTATTATTAGAGAGAAAAAACAATAACTGAAGAAAAGGATTACAAATAAAAAGGAATTTAATATTTTGGTGCATTTACATTAGTGTAAATCGACGCAGTGTACATTTACTGTTACGAGCAATTGTTGACAAGATGGTCAGTTATAGTAATACGTGTGAATTGCTCAAAAATCAGCAAACCAAAATGCTCAGTGGATGAAAATTATAAATATGTAATTATGGCTAGACTCGAATTGCGCACCGTCGTTTACCTGGCCGACGGCTAAAAAAGGTCTAGTAATCTAAACACTCGAATTGCGCACCGCACCTTTGCCGCTCTGAAATATAAAAAAACAAACGAAAACGGCACCGGGACCATGATATTTGTTGGAATCGGTGGTTCCAAAACTGACTGCTGCTTTATAACATTTGAATGTTCGATGGCTTTAAACATTTTTACGCGTCATCGTATAGTTAAAAAATGACATTTCGTCACTTAACAAACCTCTGTCGTCCTTGCATTATTTAATTTTGATCAATATAGGACATGTAATGTTAGTTCGGTTATCTTCTTCTTTCCTAACTATTTCCCGGTGTGGGGTCCGTTTGGCAACACTGTCTTCTCCATTTTCTACGATCCTCGGCGTCCTCTATCCCAACACCGACTTCCACCATGTCGTTGACAGAGTCTATCCACCGTCTTCTCGGTTTTCCTCGTGGTCGCTTTCCTCCAGGGTTATAATCTATTAACATCCTCATAGGGCTATTGTCTGTTTTCCTCATGATGTGACCGTACCATCGAAGTCTCGCTTCCCGTAATTTCAAACGGACAGGTGCAACTCCTATACGCTCCCTTATATCCTCGTTTTTGATATGGTCGAGGAGCATGTGCCCAAGAGACCAGTGTAACATTTTCATTTCAGCCACATGAATTTTTTGCTCCATTTTTGTGGTTGTCGCCCAACATTCAGCTCCATATAGCATTGCAGGTCTGATAATCGTCTTATAAATCCTCCCTTTGAGACGTATCGGTATTCTTTTGTCATATAAACGTTAGTTCGGTTGTGTATTTGTAAATAGATGATTCTTCATAATTCTCCTACTTAATTTTACACTTCGATTAACTAATAAAATAAATTTGAATTTTGAATAACATTTAATGAAAACACATCAAATAGACATCAGTTTGATTTCATCAAACAGCATGCAATATCGAACACCATTAAGGTTACACTTTAAATTGGTCACCAGTGCTTGCGTGATTGAAATAAATTGAGAAATTTAGAGGTCAGTTAATTTACATTTAGTAGTTAATAATTTGTCGGCCACCATTACATTTTTGAACATATTCTGCATAACACTAACCTACCTAACTTAAACTTTTATACATGTAGAATCCACACGGTAGCGAAATAATATATACATAAATATTTCAACAACTTTTTCAGTATACAGCCGATTTTTTGTAAAATCCGAGCTAACTTCGAATTGTCTATTACACAGAAGATTGATGGTTAAATTTCATTAGAGCACGCACCATACTGTCAGAAGCGTATATATTTGTATTTACAACATCCCATTTCATACCCTTAAGGTACTGTTTCTCCAGCCTCGCCCATTCAAATTCACTACAAATAAAAACAATCCGTGCCCAATGAAGCACAAAACAAAGCACAAATGAGTAACACATCTCAACATGGGAAGGGCTAGTCCCACCCTTACCAAATCAGGAAGGGGATGAGCACAAACAAAAAAAAGTCGTGCACAAAGAAGCACAAACGAAGCACAAACGAATGACATAATTTTCATCCCTTAATTTTACATGAGCGGGGCTGCGTTTCGCCAGCCCCGCCCAAAGACTTTTCTAATTAAACTATGAAGGGGGAGAGCACAAACAAAAAACTTAGTGGCACAAAGAAGCACAAACGAATAAGCCTATTTTGGTTTCCCAACTCAAAATGGGCGGGGCTGGCGAAACGCAGCCACCACTTTTCCTCATTTTACACATGTCTGAGGCTCCATAAGGCTCCGACTTCTCGAGAGCAACGGAAAACCGCACACCGTAAGCCGACAGATCCCAAAGCAGAAAATTCTCTGTAAACTAGTGACGTCCCTAACTCAGGTAACGGTTGATGAGCGACCATTTTTCCTTTTTTTGTGTGTTGTGCTACGGTAAATAAAAATCGCTGACTGGCATGCGCATTCTGCGAATGACAATCCCGTCACTTCTCGAACAATATCAGTCTATCTTATGTGTGCATTCACCGTTTTCCATTAATCGTTCCCACGACCATCGTGGCAATTCTTGTTTTTTCCCATTACATGTCCAAAAAAATTGCATCACTCTCATTACGAAAATCTTTGACAGATCCTTTGCGTAAAGCCGATTTCTTGTAATACTGATTCATTCGTACGTTTCGTCGTCCATAAAATCCGTAAGAGTCTTCTTCGGCACTACATTTCGAAACTGTCGATTCTTTTTCTGTCCACTTTCTTTAATGTTCAGTTCTCCGCCACATATAGCATGATGGAAAACACGAGCGTCTGAACAGATCTGATTTTCACATTTTTTCTAACGGAGTTATCTTTCCAGATCTCGTTTATTTTTATCATGGCGTTTTTGGTGATTTCAATGCCCCGTCTTATCTCATTTTCGAAGCCTCCTTTATCGACCAAAATCGAACCCAATGAATGTCCTTTTATTAGGCGATATTATGTTTCCTCGATTTATTTTTGTCTCGCTATTATTTACGCTTAATCCATGTTGTGTGCTGATTTCCTCCAGTCGTTGTAACAGTTTTTCCATTTCATTCATGTTTACAGCTATTAGAGTCGTATCGTCTACATGTCTGAGATTTGTCATCTTCCTTACTCCGCCGTTCCATTTTTCTAGAACTAATCTTATTACGTATTCCCCGTAGATGCTGCACGGGCGACAAAACGCAGCTCTGTCTGTCTCCTTTGCGAACATTAACTTCACCTAAAAAATTTTTTTCTTTAAATTTCGTTTTCTACCTTTTTCCGAATTTACAAAAGTTCCTGTTCCGTCTTCCGTCTTTTTCGATCTTTTCGATCATTCGTATTTTTTGGGAACAGCCCTTTTCAGGGATAATTACGTGATAATTTTTTTTTTTCGAATGCCGTGAAAAATATAGTTTTCTTGTTTTATTTTCTACAACCTTAATCATTGTTCTTAACGCTACATCGTTTGATTATTCGGTTTTTTTTTTTCCGATTAATTTTGAGTACCTACTTTAATGTTAACAATAAGCAAGGTTTTATTAGTTATTTTCTTTTACTTTGTTGATGAAAAAGGTATACAAAATAAACTACTTGCCCTACTCCCTATAACTCTTCCTTTATCCTCTCCTTTCCTTCATCTTCTGTGGTGTCCGCACTGCTGTCCTTTGTTGCGTCCATTTCGGACCGCTTAGTTATTTAATTTCTTAGCTTAGTTTTCTTGTTGTTGGGTCAATGCCGCTGGCGCGCCCACAAAAAAAAAAAAAAAAAACAAAAAAAAAACAACTATTTGCAAATAGCTTATTACCTGCACGAAAGGCAACAAATATAATAAATAAATAAAATACTAAAATTTTGAATGAAAAAAAAAGAAGAAAAAAACGTATACATAATCACCTGTCATTGTTTCAGTTTTGCAAGTTGAATTATTACTATAACATAGAAAATTTACCATTTAAAATTACTTTCCTATTATCACCAACGACAATATATAGAGTTACATGACAACATACAGTTGCACGGCGAAATAAATTTTTTTTTTCTTCCTGTAAAAATAAGTTGTAGAATCCCCAAGGGTGAAATCCTATTTAGATTGGAAGCATGCGAGAGGTGTGACTCCGATAACAAACAATGTATAATTATTACAGATTCTCTGGCTTCCCTTCAAGCTATTCGGTCACTCACCATAATCCTCTAGTATACAAAATAAGAACTACGGCGCATCGTCTTACCCAACAGGGGATGCAAGTAGGGTTCTTCGGGTGCCGGCACATGTTGGAATATCCGGAAACGAATGAGTACACAGTAGGTCGCCAAGGCAACATTGTCTGCCCCTGTGCCATTTAATGCCGGATCTCCAGAAATAGTTTCCTTCCTACGTAGAAGTATGAAAAAACATTTGTGTTCATCTTGGTCCTAAGAAATATCCAAATAGTTAATCTTGGTGGCCACCGATCCAAATGTCCAAAAAAGAATTCTCTGTTCTTACTAGGTTGAGGCTGGGACACACATCCGTATCCCATAATTATATTCTTCAGGAAGCCCCTCCACCAATTTATTGCCCATTTTGCAATACAGCAGTGGTACCTTCTGTTGAGCACATCCTGAAACAATGTAAACGTTTAAATAGAAATAAGGACGCTACACATTCACTTGGCCAATCGCCCAGAACAAGTTCAAATAATACTAACTTTCCTCAACATAAATTAATAATTCGCCGTGCCATAATGACCCTGGCAGTTATACACGGCAAGCAAGTAGATAGTAAATAATAATAAAAAAAAAAAAAAAACTGCCCGTCTGAGTTCCCGACACTCTTAACGTTGTTTATTCACAAAATAAAATTACAGCAGTACTTAAGGACTAACTAACATAGCCGAAAACGAAAACAACGAAAGAAGAAGACAAAAAATAATAATCTATACAACATGTGATCGTATCGCAGTCAGAGACGATACACTGTTTAGCTCTCCGTAAACTCACCCGTTTATGTTCTCGACCAGTCACTGTTTGTAATTTTCACCGTCCTGACTCTCTACTCATTATAACTTCAGTAATTTGCTCCAGCAATTTAATTAATACCATTTCATCAATGTTATCTATCTTACTATTTCTCCCTTTCGGTCGTATGTAATAAAGCTGCCTTTGGTTACCCTATCCTTTTCTGTTGACGAAATTAACATATTTTTAGTCTTATATTCGATAAACCGGCAATAGTAATGTATCATTTTTAGAAACAAAGGAATTATGTAAGCAGTTGCTATCATGCATCATACTGGATGGTTTGTATGTTCTATATTTGCTGGACGTTCTGATACGCAATTTTGTATTAATCGTTAACTGTTTATCATGCGTCCATCGACACATAGTATCTACATCCTCCTGCATAAGTTTCTCGGCTGTATGAATGTTATCATGCTCAATTACCAGTGCTATATCACTGGCATAAGCATATATCGTCGAATTTTTAACATACTTATGAAAGGAATTGGTTTAAATCAGAAAAAGCAGCGGAGCTCCAAGAGTTCCTTGCCCTACCCCTTCTAATGCTATTTTCTCCCTGCTTAATTCTTCACCAATTCTAACTACCCCCTCCCACCCTATTATCTAAATAATTTTTTAAAAACCATTCATTTTGCCTACCTGCAATTATTATGCCTTGCATGTCTCGCAATAATATTTGATAATTTACCACATCAAAGGCTTTACTAAAATTAATGAAAGTTATAATAAACTGTTTTCCATTTGCCAATCCTTTATTGACGCTACTAGTTAATTCTCTTCTTAAGGAGACAGTTGATTTCCCTTCTCTAAATCCAAAAACTGGTTGGCATGTGGCAAGTTGTTCCGCTCTAAATAGATTCTTCAATTACACGACAATATACAATTGCACGCCAATATATATAATTACACGACAGTATACAATTGCACGGCAATATATAATTACACGACAATATACAATTGCACGCCAATATATATAATTACACGACAATATACAATTGCACGACAATATATAATTACATGACAATATACAATTGCAGGACAATATACAATTGCACGACAATATACAATTACACAACAATATATAATTGCACGACAATATACAATTGCACGACAATATATAATTGCTTAAATTTTCGCACACCTTTGTTAATATTAGTTCATTAATGATTCTAATGTCGAATCAGAAAAGCGCCAATGCGTGAATTTTTTCATGCTAAAATGATAGCATTCAGTTTATTGACGAACGAATCCATCGTCGTAAAATTCGGCTAATAAAAATCCGATCGCCGGAACAGGGTAAAAATAATTTGAAACCGGGATTTAATATGATGCGAAAACAATTGCACTCTGGCAGCTGACACTGCAATAATAGACTCACTCGTCCCGGGAGGTCGCAATAAAAGTAACATTACGTGACAATGGTGAAACCGGCTTGATGGGAAAATGTTTTGCTTGACGGAAATAAGATAAAATATGAAAAATAGCCGGAATCAAAACATAAGGCGCTAATGTGTTAAGCGGAGCGGATTATATATGATTTTAGATGTCAGTTGCGGTTCAATTAATTGAAAAATCGCGCGAAAGATAACTTTAATATATCTTCCGAAAGACCGACAAAGTTCTAACAGCGATCCGTTTAAGCTAATCGTACCGGTTTAACGGAATAGGACTTTTCATTATCGTAAGTTTATTAAGGACCGGAAAATTCGGTCGGGGATTTCGGCAAGATAAATATAGCGGCGTAAAGATGCGTGTAATTACCGAAAGGTTTTTCTCTTACGGATTAGCCAAGCCTGTGGAATAAGGACGACTGAGGGGAACAGTTGCGCGGGAACGGCGATGGCGGACGCGTGAAGTTACACGATGGCCAGAAGAGCGGAGAAGGACAGAGAACTGATAATAATAATAGAGTAATAAGAAGGAAAATGAATGGGATGCGAAAACAAATAAGGATGGATGATTTAGATAGGCCCGACAGGGAAACGTGCTGCTTTTCAGTAGGCTTATGCCGAGAAATATCATCAGTCATTCCGAACACTGTCAAGTAGGGACCCGACTGGCCTGATCTTTATTCAGATCATAGAACCTCATTGTCATTCTTAACAGCCGAGTTTTGTTTTCTCATTCGATACGTAACCGAATTCACTATCCGACACACTCTCCCTCTGCCGCCGTTACCTTAACGAAATTTGCATGTCCTTTTCCTTAGTCTCTCTTTTGCTTCTCATTTTTCGATTTCTTATATAAATATTTTGTATTTTTTGTTTTTCGACGCGAGTTTGCTTCGTTTCTTGTTTTGTTCTTTTCCCGGATTCGTCGGATTTTTAAAAAGAAGAAAGAAAAAAACGTACGTACCCAATTTCTTTTAAGAAACTTACCATTCTGATACTAATCCAAATTTGTAGTCCTATTCGCACACTTTTGCTTATTCCTTGTACGAAAATTGCAGCCGAGTAACAGGTAGTATTTCAAGGTCTGTTCTGTGGTAGCCGGTTGTGTTTGTCATTTCCTAACCGGTTCGTAATTAAATTTTAATAAAAAATACTTAAAAACTAAGCCAGCTACCGCGTGACCTGGTCGATTAGGCAGCGTGATGTTTCGTTCGGGTATAATATCTTTCACTTGCGTTGAGTTAGTGTTTATAATTAGATGCGCTCAAAAAAAAAAAAAAAAACAACTAAATTGAACGATGCTTTTTATTTTGTTTTGGAAAAAAATGACGTTTTGTTGATTATTTTTATAAAATTGCCAAATCACACATCTCACAGCTTTGAAAATGTTCTACGTATTTATTTAATTCTCAACAAATTATCGAAAATAAAGCTAAATTTGCCGACATTAATAAAATCTTTTACAATCTTCTGTTGGAAAACCTTTTATTGGGCTAGTCCCCAAATTTTCTAATACAAATTCCATTAATTGTTGATTCACTGGCTAAAAAGTGAAAACTAATCCAAAACAAGAAGAAAAAAAAACTACGAAAATGTTGCTTGAATTACTTAGTAAGTAGATTCTTAACAAGTCCGAATCGAAATTAGAGTCCCCCGTTCCTGTAACCCCGCAATCATTTCGACCTGTAGTAATATTAAGTATTTAGCTCTTAATAATAACGAGAAATCGTAACTCCGAACAGAATGAACTTGTAATAGTTTCGACAGAACTGAAACCGGAATAGAAATTGACTTGATGATGCAACACAATTTAGTATATGACGCTTGCATTAATTTTTAACGTCGATTACAATATTACTGCGTCATTATAATCATCGTTGAATCTATTAATGAGGGGAATGGTAATCATTTTTAATTTAGAAGCTTTTTGAGAGAAAAATTTACGTAACCACGAATCGCGGTGACTATACTTCTCTTATTCTTTCCTTTGTATCGATCTTTCTTTTATTTTCACATTTCGAATAGGGCACATCAACAAAAATAGACGCATACAAAATGTTCATTCTACTAAAAAGAGGAGAAATAAGCTACTTCGAGCTATGCGATTCCGATTAAAGAAGTTACAGAAAAACCGAGGAAAGATTAGTTAAGTGAGTGGAAAAGAAGTTTTCAAAAACGCTTTTGGCTATTTCTCCGACAAAGTATTCTCCAGAACGAAACCATGACACAATTTAGGCTCTCCTCCTAAAACCGGAAGATGCAAAAAAACTTTTTTCATTCCTTTTTTTTCCCATTTTTATTCCGCTTTCGGTTTGCCAGATCCGAATGAAACGCAACCATTTTTTGCACTTTTGAAACATTGGAGGAAAATGGATTTTGAATAGAAATTCTTGAAGGGACGAGTGATTACGATCAATTTGCAATTAGAACGAGGAAAACTAGCACCATAGAGTGCACGTCTAAAATGGTTCCTGATTAATGGAGCGAAGAAATTTCAGCCCGGGTAGACAACGAACGGCATAATGATAAAGAGTCTAGACTGAATTTTTCGAAATCACAGGTGTCTGAAAATCGGAACAGATTTCAAAAATAAAAATCTCGAAGATTCTGGTATATCGCCGAACATAAAGAATTTAGAAAAACGTTTCATTAAAAAAAAAACAAAAAAAAAAACCCTATTATCCGAACAGGATTTCACCACTGTTCTCTTCCTTTTAAAGAATATTTTATCCGTTCCGGCCGCTCCCAACACGTTCGGCAGCGGCGTCCAGCTACATAAACGGTGATTTTAGAGAAATTCGGTTTACGCGCCAGTGTTAGTAGTGTTATATTAAAAGCAGCCGGTCATCGGTTTAAGATGCCGCATTGGATATAGTCAAACACACCGGTAAACCTGACGAGATTTAAATTCATCGCTCACTCGGTCATTGCGGAGTGGAAGAAGCGGCGAAAAAATAAAACAAAATAGGATAAATAGAAGGGAAAAAAGAAGAAGAAAACAGAAAAAAATCTTAACGGAACGATTTCAATAAGGCTGGTGGGAGTAAGAAGCGCAGAGTATCGAGCTAGTCGGCAAATATGTGTACGTTCAATAAAAGTTCGGAAGTAAAGTATTTTTTGAAGTAATTTCGTATACTGACCACGTCGTCGTTTGAGACGGTTGCTGATGTTTAGCTCATTTAAAAAGCAGCTGATTGGGTAACCGGCGGGCAAAGAGCATTCTATAGGCCTAATAATATCATCATCGGAAGGCCATCTTCTTGACCAACCTCTAATTTCGCATCCACGACATGCGTCTACTAACTCGTTTATTCCAATCAACGAGCGGTATTTCTCGATAAAGAAAAAGAAAGAAACACCATATACGTATTGCTGGATAAGCGCTTTCACCTTATTCACTTCTTTAAACATACTTTTCTTAACCGCCCCAACCCCCCCCCCATTCGAATAACCATAAGGACAAATATTAAAAATCTTTTGCGCCTCAAACCTCTCTGCTTACAGCAACATGGAAAATCGTTTAATCCTTGCGAAATAATCCATTTTCAAATTTTAAACCTTGTAACGGGTACACACTCTTAGCATTAAGCGAATTTATCGACAGCGAAGTGGTTCGGGGTTATTTCCGATCGCAGGCCGCTTCTCTTATCAGTTAAGAGGAGCTGTGTGGTGGGTATCGAATGATGCCAAGTTCACTTTACTATTGTTTTGCGTTTTTTCTACTCTATCGAATTACTTATTCGAATTTTAAAAAATTTCTTTTTATTTGCGTTATTCTTAATCCACGTGCAATAATTTATTATCCAGAATTTAGAAGTGCATTATATAAAAATATATGAATGTATGTAACTTTTTTGCTGTGTGAAAAGTACACAGGTATTGTTTACTTAATTTCGTTCCTAATTGCGATCGGATTTCATATATTTATCGAGTAAAGTAAGTCCCATATATCCTTGATAAGGTATTGTGAAGTTAAGCTTTCCATCATGAAGCCTAATGGATCTGATGAAAATATTGGGGCTAGTTTCTTTCTCTAAGCCGTCGTTACTTTCCACCAAATTTCTCTGCGGTATTATTCAATTTCGAATTAGGAATATACCTGAGAGCGATTCGGATCTGGAAGTAGACCGAACTTGAGTCCTCTGATTTAGTAGTAGCCAAGCACCCTGATCACTAGAGACTATCGCGCTATCTATTTATCGAACAATACACGTTAATTATTGAATTAGTTTCGGATTTTACATTCTGGTCAGATTATATTCATTTTGATCATCGGCCGAAGGATACGCTATTCGGATTTGCGAGTATGATAATGGAGGAGATATAATTTAACATCGAGTATTATTTTTAGTTCTAGAAACCCGGATGATACAAAAAGCGAAAACTTTAAAATTAACTGGTATCAATACGAGTTTAACGCCGTAATTAGATAAATTTTGTTTTAGATACTCCTAAAGAAGAGAGTCAAACTATAACAACGTTAATACCAGTTTTATTGCCTCTCCTCTGAAGAGATCTGGTTGAAAATGTCGCACAACATTGGTAGTTGTGTATGTACATGGTTGACTTGAGCATTTAAAAATTTCAATGGAAGCTGACATATGTTGAATCGAGTGTGCGGTTCGAGCGGGAAATCGCAAAATCACTAAGACAAAGTGTTTGTACGCCGAATCTCATATTTCCTGTTCTTAATTTTCGAAGCTTGCGACCCCCCCCCCCCCCCATTTCCATTAGACCGGCAATAAAAATAATCGTCCCGACGGCAGAAAGGGATCTCTTTGTCTTTTTCTGTTTTAATTTACTCTATTATTATAATTATTGTTGAGCGCGCATCGGCAACAATAGTACAATTCGAATTATTACCGCAATCATTTACATATCCGGGGGCATTAAATTCGCTTTATTAAGTCGCATAAGATGCGCGCACGTGAGATAAACAGTAGATGTTCGAGGTCGCGTCCGGCTTACATTTTATAAGTAGCGCATTGTGCAGTTAGATGATAGTACTCTAAAACATTAGAGATATAATCAATACAGAATTGTGCATGTGTCAGAAGTATACATCGCTGGTATTTACTCACGTTAATTGATTGAAAAAATTAAACATTTGAATATTTCACGAGATCCGTTTGTACGAAATTAAATCGACGTCTAGAGTTTTGCAAACGGTGAGTAGAGCTCTCGTCTCGGTATAAATTATCGAAAATAGTGCCTATCAGAAATGTGAATAAATTTATCTACATAAAATTCACGTTTTATCATTTTTTCTTACACCGGCATTTAAAATTCAATATTATTACCATTAAAAAAGTATACAAATAGGAACAAGCAATTGGCGAATATTATAAAAGCGCATTCGTACAGATAACATATTAATTTGCGCATAGTGTTTATATATCACTTTCATAATTGAACAGTCCACCGCTCTATTCTTATTGATTTTTGTATGGATCCCCAGTCATTCCGGAATTGACGGCAATGTCACAGCTGATTCTTTAGCTAGGCTGCTCGCCTTGATTCACTCTTCAACTATTTCCCTTCTTCAGACATCCTCTCTTTATCCACCTCCAATTTATCCCTCCCTATTTTCTAATCGTCATTCGCGTTACCGCTTTATTCAGCCGATTCTTCGTTCCCTGTTTAGGTTCCATTCTACTCCTTTCGGTCATCGCTCTTCTATTTTCTCTCTAATTCGTCTTCGGATCCATCATTCTCTCCTCCGCTCTTCTCGCTTTCGATTTGCTCTGTCGCCGTCCCCTTATTGTTCTCTTCGCGATGGTGATCCTCCTTGTATATGTGATGCTGGTCACATTTTCTTCGAGTGTCCTGCTCTTCTTAATGAACGCTCCTTTTTATACGGCCGGCTATTGACAATAGGTCTCCCTACTCCCTGTAGCGCTTTCTTTATCCTCCCCTTTCCTTCTTTTTCTGTGGTGCCTGCACTGCTATCCTCTGTTACGTTCATTTCGGACCGCCTAACTATTTAGATTTATAGCTTAGCTTTTCCTGTTATTGGGTCAATGACGCTAGCGCGCACATACAATAAAAAAATAAAAAAACAAATAAATAAAAAAACAAATAAATAAAAAAACAAATAAATAAAAAAAAAAAAAAACAGTCCAAGAGCATCAAAGTAACAATTATTTTCCCCCTCCCTTGGGCTCGTCAACCAAGGACCTTAACCCAGAAACAAATAGAAAGGACAGAAGCAAAACAACTACCTAAAAGGTTAAAATGCTATGCGATCAGAAATGGAAAATACAAAGGAAAGTAACAGGGGGGGTATAACAGCATGAGTCAGGAACGAAAGGACAAAAGTAGCACTGAAAGGATCAGAAAGACCTAGCGCCAGGAGTTGAGATTAGAGGTGAGAGCATTCTGTAGAAAGGGCGCAGTATTCAATCAGAACGTGATTGAAATCGTAAATAAGAGGAGGATCTAAAACATGAAGGGGACAAAAGGGAGAAGGAGAAAACGGAAAGATAGGAGGAAGGACTTAGTCTAATTAAGGAAACAATGGCAGATTGACGAAAGAAGGAAAAAGCTTGAATCCAAGGCTGGGAATTTGGAAGGGGCTGTAAAAGGAGGTAATTGAAAAAATTCAAATTTAGACACATATTTAACTGTCTAATATAATTATTTAAATAATGGTTAATCACTGCGAAAGTTTCAAACGCCTAATATAATATTCTGTTAGATGTAACCAGTGAAAGAAAATTATTAATTAAAATGTTCGGAAAATTTTTGGAAGAAGCGGTTTATTAATCAAAGAGAAATAGTGGTTGTGAAATTAGCGATGATGAATAATAAAAACCAGAGTAACGACGATAAAGGCGATCTTAACGGATAGCAGTAATATTCGAAATGTACAATCACACTATTATCTTATACTCGTATATTAAATTCAGTCCTACTTTTCTATATTATGTTTTCGTTAATAAATAGTTTTTTTTTTTTTTTTCCCAGTAAATAGCTTTCTTTTTTATTCGAAAAAAGCATTTATCATTCACTCATAAAATATATAATACGTAGCGATTACATACAAATTTGCTATTCTTTTCGAATTTAAAAGATGCTTATTTTTTTCAGCGTTAAATTATATTCAAGTCAATATGCAACCTTTCGATTAGTGCACTCATTTTATCTGACGCAAACCAGTGGTAGATCTACGGAGGGGGGATAAGGGGCATCTCCCCAAGAACTAAATCCTCTATAAAAAATTTATTATAACAGAGAAACTCAATTTATGCTATAAAAGATTTGTATGAATTTTACCTACGGATTTTAATAATTAATATTTAATACTATTTTCTAGTAAAACTATTAATGTTCCTTTTTTATATTATTTTAAATGTCGTCGATCTTGTGCCTTTTTTATTTATTTTTAATTTTTATTTTGTAATTTTAATTAAAAATAGTTCAATGCGAAATATATATATATTTAAACTCGCTCACGAACAAAGAGAATTCGGATCGGATTACTAACAAAAATAAAAATAAAGTCGAATAAAAATACTATCTTGCTATTTCTAAAGTACTATTTTAGCTAGAATCTTATAATTTCGTTTTATTTTTTACCCCTAAATGTAAGACAAAAGTTAAATTAAAAATTTTAATAATTATGTATTTTTAAAACATTTTTAAATTTCTATAAAGGTCGCTATTTGATTTTTTTTATGAAATAAGGGGTATTTCTCAAATCTACTGTCTACCGTCGAAGACTTTACGTAATTATATAATTCCCCCTCCCATGTCCTTGTGAATCCGCCCCTGGAGTGAACAGTTAATTTTTCCTCGTTGCAAGGGACTATTCAGCGTAGCCTGAAATATCTAAAAATTACTAAAAATTATTTATTCGTTTAATTTAATTTATGTTTACTTTCCATTCGGTAAATGAGAGCTGCAAGAGAGAATATTTAATTTTTCGCGCGTTCTATATTATGCGGTGTCCGAAAATTCCACTCCAAAGAGCTCAAAAATCAATTTTTTAAAACGCGATTAATGCATATAAGAACGTAATTTTCGAAATTAGTCCTACAATTTCAAATATCTACAAATTAACAAAATTTCAACTTTCCACAATTAACCTAACTAGATCAAAGATCCGATTTTGAGTAGAAATTTAACTAAAACACACACATACATATGTGTTATATATTACCTTATGATAATTAAAATACGCAGCAACGACTAAATATAGAAAGATATATAGCTGCATTTAATGAATCAAAAAATTACAAGAGAGAGAAATTTTTAATTATAAAACTGCGAATGAGTTTTAAAAATTCGTAAATTCCGAACTGCACCTTAAAAAATAAAAATTCATGGCGTAACGTTTTAAGTATAAAGTTCAAATAACGTTCCTAATAGTCACGAGGAAATTATAGAATTTGAAGAGTTTTAAATTCCAAGTGCAAATTTTTTGAAGTATTTTCCGATGAAAATCAAAATGTTTAACAACGTTGATGATTGGGAAATTTAGTAGGCATAAGACTTTGTGTACGCACATGTTTCCAGCTTAACGACAAAAATTACATGTGAAATATAGAACAAACGGAAAACAATTTTTAAATATATTAAGGACGATTGTAATACACATTGATACGCGTTTCAGAGGCTACTGCTCCTCATAATCACGGTGAATATGCATTCATCATGATCATGGAACATTAGTCTCCGAAACGTGTAAGTTAAACGTTTTTTAATATATATGTATTATTTGTTTTCCGTTTGTTTTGAATTTCACATATAATTTTACATAAACCTTTTGACATATACATACGTATATCGTCACGAAAAATGTTCCCTATTCGAAACCATTAATGAGTCTAAATTTCCGGATTTTGAATTATTTCCATGAAAATCAACTTAAAATTTTGGTAATGTAACCCAAAATCTTATCTGACCTTAGAAAGGGGCAAATTTTAAAATTTCAGTGTTCTTGTAAAAATTAAAATACTCGATAGCAACACAGTAGAAAGCTGAGGTACCCGTTATTTGTATGCGTTGATATCTCAAAAATTTTAATTAACTTTTTTAGATCAAAACACTGGCAATATCTGAACGACGTAGAAATTTTGAATGTTTGTGTCGTCTCAACTAGTGTGTAATAGTAGGAAAAATTACGCAATATCTAAATATTTTCAAAATTGGAAGCCTCAAAATGACGCGGAATTACAAATTTTTCTTACCAAAATTAAAACTCGCAGCAGTATCATCCCCTTTTTCGTATATTATAAAAAATTTAGAAAATTCGAAATGATTTTTAGACATTAAACAACATTTTCTAAAAAGTACGTTTATAGCAGTGTGTAGTTGCCGGAGAAGTCGAGTTTATTGTATAATCTTTCTTATGTTTAAAAATAATTTTATTAATTTCAGAATAATTCGAAAAATAATGTGATATTGAACAAGTAGCGTGCATAAACCGCCCGTCAACAGATGATTTTATTAATTCAAAGAAACTATAAACGTAAAATTTGATTCATTCGGCATTTGTAATCCAATAGTAAACTGTAAAAACTATAAAAAATCAGCGCGTTTTTAAATAAAAAATCCGGAATATGCTGTGAAACTGCAAAATTTCTATCGCTTTCGTAAATAACCGGTTTACACACGTACATAGGTATTTTATATTTGATCATTTTTTTTTTTTAAATAATTTTAATGAAGTACATCACGAACGAAAATAAATTTTGAAAAAATGACCTCATGGAGCAGGTAGAAATTATTTTATTTCATTCGTTCCGACCTGTTTGTTGCAGTACGGTGTTTTTACGCTGTTTTGAATAAAAGAGTGCGTTCGAAAACTTGTAGTATATATTTACTTTTAATAAAATGTTTTTTTACAGAAAATAAGGTTTATTATAAAAATTTAATAAAAATGCACTAGAAAGTAAAAAGTAATTGAATAAAAATGAACTAAAAAGTAAAAAATAATTACTCCCGATAAGAAAATATACTTCAGAAAGATATAAAACTTAAGTGGTGATATCTCGTAATTCTTATAAAAAATTAATACCTTAATTAGAGTCAGCATCAAATTCATATTACTATATCTAGGAACAATTTAATGAACACATTTAATGCAGTTTTTAATTATTATTTTAATATGAATTTAATGCCGACTCTAATCTAATATCTTTAAACGAGCAATTCTTGTATATATATGTATATATATATATATTTTGCGAATCTCGGAAACGGCTCTAACGATTTGGATGAAATTTGCACACTAGGGGTATTTTGGGCCAATAAATCGATCTGTCAAGGTCTAATCCATGGCAAAATTTGGTTTCGCGAGTTTTAAATGAATTTTAATGTTTTCAGTACGATGCGAATCAGGGTTGGAGGCGCGATCTTTCGACGAGGATCTAATAGTTTGTTCTGGCTTTAGTATTATTTTTTGATTTTCAAACGTCGTCCATTATCAGCTCTTGTAGGTTCTTTGTGTACGGGGCCGGTGGCGACAATACTGGTAGGGCAAAGCAATAAAACATATGGTCAGCAAAACAGGCGAGCGGGTAATTCCAGATACCTGAAAGGACGCGGAACGAATGGACAAAAAAAAACATCGGTCTTGAAGAGGCCACATTTTTTCACGTTTTTCGACGAATACACAGTTAATGTTCACCGATTTTCATCAGTATTTACATTTGGGTACCTAAGATGAATGCTACTCTTTCTAATGAACAAAGGATCAGTAAATGAATTATGCGCGAACAAACATAAAAAGAAATAAAATAATCGCGACAAACGTATAACTTCCTTCTTTTTGGAAGTCGGTAAAAACGGGTGTAATTTTATTTTGATTTAGGCTGGAACGCGTTTTTTCAGATTTTTCTGCAGATCTTCCAGATCTTTTTTCAACTGAAAACATTCAATTGAGTTATTTCCATCCTGGGAGCATAAAAAAACGCAAAAAAAGAATGAAAGGCCAATTTTAATCAAGAAGTTTGGTTTTGCGTGGATTTATCGTCAGATATTATTCAAAAACGCTCCGAAAAGTTACGCGGAATTGTTAACATTCAATATTTTTTCCCGTGATTATGGATTTCGAAATGCAATCGCGGAAAACCAAAATTTTAATTTCTGCGCTTCGTTCGGTAGTTGAAGTAATTTTTTTGGAAACACATTCGTAATTATAAAAATTCAGACCGTTACGAATTAGACGTCGAAGCGAATTAACAACTTTCAAAGAATAAAAACTGTTATATATACGGACCGTCGCAGTAAAGGAAAATTGATAGTCCTGCCACACATAGTCGAATTATTGTTACACACATTAATTTCGTTCAACTTACGTTTTACAATATTTTACTGTAATATCACGCGATTTTCAAAAAAAAGTATTAATGTTATCAACGTTGATGTGCGCAAGCAAGATGCCGATATTTTCTTTTAGTCTTTATTCCAATTTCGCAAACGTTCGCCAGAACTAGGAAAAGATGCTTTATTAAACTGCGGACCCGTTGATTTATAGCGGTTTGGTTTTATTTTTCAGTAAAAAATAAAAGACCCTCTCGTTTTATTGAATTTTCAGAATTTTTTATTGCCAAACTTGGGAAAGAGAAAAGAATATCTTTTAAATTATCTACTTAACCGGTTATAAACATGCGTAATTTGTTCGATTTATTTAATTGTAAGTTTAAACGAATTTATTCGAATTACGCTCGGCGCCGGAAGCGAACAGTACCGACAGACAGCGACGTTCTAGAAATATTTATCAGTTAATCTCAACAGTGTCCGCAGAAAAATAAATCACTCTGATTTGAAGATAATTTGAAAGAGAATTAACCAGGCTGGCCAACTAATGGCCGCGCATAACTCTATTTAAAGAACAAATAGGAAGATGTGAATTACCCACATTCGTACCAGAAGACTCCCTAAGTTTTTAAAGTGGTCCATTAGAAATTTTTAGGAGAAAAAAACAATTAACGCGAGATTCATTGAAAATAAAAACTGGCGAACGTAGGAAAAAGACGATATTGCACGCAGCCTGACCCGGGGTTAAAATAAATCATAAGTGAAACGGCTCGACCGTTTCTATAAGAGAAGCCACCGTTAAATCGGAAAAACCCTTGCAGGGTCAACTGGAATTGATGAAAATCTGTACATCGCCGGCAAAAGTTTCGAGGGTTTCGTGTGCCCCAAAAGGTTGCGATTGCTAAACGAAATTTAAATTCGGCGAATAAGTGTCGCTAAAACACAATTCGTCAGTTGGCAACGTATCTATTTACGTGTTTTTGCATTTTTCCTAGCAAGATCAACAAGTTAGGGATATCTAGCGAGAATACGAACAACGACAGTAAACACATCGTATGGCAGCTGAAACTGTCTCGCGTAGCATTAAATAAACGTAAAAGAAAAACTTCTAACGTACGAGGAATAGGAAAGTGCGCGCTGATATATATATGTATTTTAGTAATTATTTCAATTAACAGATATGTTCGCGGTGAATAATTCCGAAAAGAACAGGCTCGCGAATTAAATGTGTTCCTTACGATGCGGAACGGCAGTCGGCATAGAGAATAAAAGCGGTGAAGAAAGTGAACACAGAAGATCGCAGAACAATAACATTTGCGCAAAGTTGCTGTCGACTTTTCCTTTGTTCGGAACTGGCGTACCAGTTGAAATTTGACAATCCGCTGTCGCCTTCGGCGCTTGGCGGACTTTTTAGTATTCAAAGGCCGTTCCGGTGAAGTTAACGGTTTTTTTGTTGTTTTTTGTTGTTGTTGTTGTTTTCTACGACGAACGCGAATCACTCTTTTAACCGCTTGTCATGTTTTAATTCCCGCAACAAAAAGAACAACCGGCAGCGTGAATTATTTCGATGTTTTAATTTACTGACGACTGTTCTCGGGAATTTCCGCGCATGCAATTGTGACTTTTGTCTTATTCCGCTCCCGAACGTCGTCGTCCGCTGCGCAAAATCCTGACAGTCGACGATGCAACTCAAAATTTCGCACCTGTTAGCTATCAGGCTTAAACTTCGAGCCGATTCTCGTACGAAGTTGAGGAGCACTCTTTCCACTTCTTTCCCATTTTTTCGTTGCACCGAGACCACCACGTTATTGCCGATGATTTTAACTCGAATCGAATCGGTAGCAAGCAACGAACACGTTTGATGTGAAAAACGGTAAGAAGATTCGACGTTAGAGAACCCTAGGTCGATAATAATACGGACACTGATTTCGCTTAACTGGCTCTGATAAGCGTATAAAGTAATTCCCCGTATTTGCCTATAGCCGAAAAAACATGAATGGAATATTTACTTTTCTATAGTTCGACGAAATTAGAGAGCTTAAGTTTTCCATTAATATCGAAAGAACACACATTTAAAATGGCGACTGTTTGAAAATTCGATTAAAATTGAAAATCGAAAAAACTCCAATTCGGCCCTATTAGCGGATTCGTGATTTATTTATACAATTGTATATTCACAATCTAAAATAATTTCGGCTTAATTAATCAAAAGCTTATATAGGTGAATAATTTAATATATAACCATTTTGCTACATTATATCTTAAATTACAAGTGTGTAAGAAAAATTGCAGGCAAAATTAATTAATTGATAAAACCTACGTAAGACACACTTATATACAATATAAAGGATCGGCGACATTTTCAGGATCAGTCTCTGTTACTATTTTCAAGATCCGGAAAATCCGATTATAGACATCTGCGGAAAAACCGGTTGATTAACCCCAGAGTTAAACCTTTTAAGGGAGCCATTTCAACGTTTGTCCATCTAGTTCCATTGTTGGGAAGCGCCAAAGCGTAGGCTCAAAATCAGTTTTTAAGCATTTGATTTTGTGCAACTTGGACCTTTTTAATGTGTAGCATCTTGCACTCTCCTCCCCCCTCCATACGGGCGCGTTGTAGTGTATGGCGGAAATATAAAAATGGTGTCTTAAAGAGAAGCGTAATTTTTCTTTATTACACTTACGAGTGGCGAGGTCCTAGATATCAGAGGGTACAGCAATTTTGTTAGTAGACTAACTGTACTGCGGGACCGATCTTCTTTTTATTCTTCTTCTGAGTTGCTCAATCTAGATGGATAGATTGGTGGACAAGCGTGTTTTAAAAGTCCCCGGATGAAGCCATTTTCTTCATATCTCCGTATCTATCTTCACGTTTTCCTTTATTTGCTTTATATATTTCTGCCTTGGTTTTCCTCTTGGTCTTTTCCCTTCCATGGTTCCTTCTATTATTTGTGTTAGGTATTCATTATTTCTGTATGTATGTCAAATCCATTTAAATCTCCTTTCTTTTAGGTTTCTTAATAGATTTCTTTTTTTTCCTTATCTCTGATACTTTTTCATTCCTTACTTTTTCCGTCCATGATATTCTCTCTATTTTTCTGCTGCGCCATATTTCGAATGCTTCCAGTTGATTGCTCAACCGTTGATTTAAATTCCAAGTTTCTGAACCATATAGTAATATACTCCGTACGAATATTTTAATAAATTTTTTCTTTATTTCTCTTCGGATATTTCTAGATGTTTATATTAAACAGCGTAGGAGATAAGTTGCAGCCTTGCTTGACCCCTTTTCTTATTCTTGCTTCTTTTTCTATAATTTTCATCCTATATGTTTATGAAACTGTTAAGTTGTCTAAAACAACTCCGAAATGTCTTACTTCCGGTTCCCAATGCACAATATTAAATGGATTTTGTCGGATGTAGCAAACTTTGTCCGTTTTTCTAATAGATCGCTCGGATTTTCTCGCGGTTGATATATATATATATATATGTATATGTATTTTCCATTTAGTGAAATAGGCCTGGATTTGGTCTCCGGCTAACTGAAGATTTTGTTCGGTGATGTTAGTTGCAAGTTTGTCTTCTGCGGTGAGGATGGTGGTGTCGTCGGCGAAAATTGATGTCACGCAACCGTCACACAAATCAGCTGTGAAAATATAATAGTGTCGGTGATAAGCAGGCTCTTTGAGGGCGTCTGTTGTAAAAGTTCTCTCTAATATGCATCTCGAAGGGAATCTGTTGCTGAGGAAGCTCTAAACATTTTCGGTAATGTAAGAAGGGGAACCCTTTCTTTTATCATCTTGCAGAAATGCAGTAGAATACTGCCTTGATGTGCAATATCGCCATTATTCCAGCAAATTACCCGCTGTGTAAAGTTACGCTTGTTATCATCTGTATTTTACCTTCATGAACGGTCGTCGTATTATGTTCTCTTCTAAACCAGCATTGTTGCGGATTGGAAAAGTAAGGTATTTCTAGAGTCCAATGTGGACACTATTCGTTTTAGTGTTATTTTTTCAGGAATCCATTGCTGGAGAAGACTTAGAGTACGGTGATTTGGAGAAGGTTTTGCTGGTTTCTTGATGAGTATAACTTCTGCACTTTTCCATACCGTAGGGAAATATGAATGACGCAGGTAGTAACTATTAGCGTCGGAAATGTTAACCCTTTGCGGTGTAGGGCTTTGAGGCAGCTGTTATTTATTTCATCGATTTCCGGGGCTTTTTGCTTTCAAGATCTTTCAGAACATTAAAGATTTCAGTAGTTGAAAGCTGGCACGGCATTTTCGATAGAATTTTTCGTAGCATTTCGTAGGTTATTTACCGCGTTAGTCACTTGGTTTATTGTGCCGAGATCAGTAACGTTCACCGATAAAGAATGATTGATAAAGAGGATTACACTATAGTAAATAACTGTGTAAAATTAAGCGGTAATACCGGGGACAATCTAAGCGGATGCTGGGCTGTAATTGCAGGAAATTTTGAAACGAACTAACGAAAACAACTTCAGCTTCGTGATTGCAGATCATCGCGTTTTTCGCGAAGTGCAAACGAATTCATCAAATGACTGAACCGAAGGGGAAGATAGCAGGAAAACGATCCATTGGAAGAAGACAGAACTCCTGGATGAAGGATTTAAGACGATGGTTCGGATGCTCATCAATTGAGCTGTTCCGGTCCGCTGTCTGAAAGATCACCATTGCTTTGTGGATCACCAACCTCCGTCGCGGAGTCGGTGCGTAAAGAAGAAGAAGAACACGAAAACAAAAATAGTACAATACGATAGCTAGAATTATGACAAAGAAAAACAAAGATTTGTATACGAAAATTTACTATAGTTTCGAGAAAAATACGCGACGAACAATGTATAAATGATAAACATTGACCAGATTGATAATCCGAACTGATCTTTCTCCAAGAAGAAACAGTTAATTCCTTCGATTCCCAGCACCACTTCCCTGAAGACCAAAAAATGTATATGAACAACAAAATGTATATACCACAGATGATTTGCGCGAGTAGTGGGATTATTATTGTATAAAATACTGAATAAAAATCTTGAATGTACAGTAAAACATAGTACAATGGCCAATGGTTGTTGAATTTGAAATGTAATACATGTTCTGTAACAAATTCGTACAATTTCATCAATCATCTTTGGTCATTGTTTACAGAATTAAATGTATATAATTAGTTTTAAGTAAAAGAATAAGTACATGTTACTCATGCTTACACGTATTTTAAACAATCACATTATCACATCCACACAATCATATAAATATTAACATGCATTCAAAGATAAAAAAGTAACAATTGTACATGTATCCATATCATTCATACCCTAGCAAATACTTAAGCTTACATTCATCTTAATAGATATTTAAATATAACTATCTTTAATATAGAGAAGACGAGAAGAAACGAACGATATTTAGATCCACAAAGTGTCCCTTGTTCATCCTCAATTGTATTTCAGTAGTAATAATGAAATGTTAAGTAATATTGATAATAATAATATAAATAACAATAATTATTGTATTAATTAATAATAATAAAAATAATAATTTAATATACAGATTAATATTAAAAGTGTGAACAGAAGTAATAATAAAAACTCATTGTATAAGCTAATACTATTAAGCTAATTATAATCAATATTTGGCATAGAATGAATTTTGAATTTTGAAGAGATTGAACTCATTGGACCCAGTAATGCTCAGAAATAGTAGAAACTTACACACTAAGTTGGAACATAGGATAAAATTTAGATGAACAGATTATCCGGTAACATGTTTGGTTTTGATGTGTTTAATTACGTATTTACGATGATTATTTCAATACTTCAATAAAGCCATCAGAAAGCTGATTGTAAAGTACAGCACCCCCATATATGCCGCCTGTATCCTGGAGTGATATTTCCTGAACTTCGGTATAATAACTCGCTCCTTCATGAACTTCTAGTTACACCCTCTGTTCGTGAGATATTGAGCGGTTTTTTATTTTTCAGAACATACTGTAGTAAGTTCACTTCATATAATGAACGAATATTAAGAGGGCCAGAATATGGCAAATAGTTTTTATGGTGATACTTTATGGTACCTATAATGAAAACAATACTGAATTATTAATGTGATAAAATTAAAATTTGAGAAATGAAAATACGGAATCACGGCAGTGTCCCCCCCCCCCGTAACTGTTGATAAAAATCCTGAAATTTTCTGTCCCACATTTACCATTCAATTTTACTTGCTTTCACGATAACATTGAATTTTTTTTGGCCGAATCGATCAACAACTTCTTCAAAATCTTCGTGGCAATCAACGTTTGAGCGACCAAATTCTAATTTGACTAAGCCAAAATTTGGCAATGATGCTCTATTGAATTGGCAACATGTTACATACAGGCACGCGCGGTACGGTAATCTCAAAAACTATTTTTCGCACTAGAGGTCCCTTTTCTCACCGAACGTCACATATATATCTATATTGTTAGAAATCGACTTTTTTCCTCAGTTGTTTTCTGGTAAATAAAAAAACAAAGAAAAAAAATTGACGATAACGGAAATTCTATACAAGGACGCCAGTGGCAAATGACGGTTTGCCACTACCGGAAAAGTTCTGCCTAGCAGAACATTAGGCTTTTTTAACAAAAGAAATAAATAAAAAAATATTGCCGATAAAAAAAAATTGTGTGTAAAAAGGAAAAAAATCTAATTCCGCCGTCCGCAGGCGGTATTCTCTCCGAAGCGGAGATGTCACGAGGGCCCCACCACGTGTCCAATAACGAAACTTCTGGATACAATAAATCGCGTATGTTAAAAATTACAAAAAACTTGATACAAACGTGCCGCGTACAAATTTCGGACTAGAAAAAAAACGACTTAAAGAAAAAATGACTATTTAAGTAAATTTACATAGTGTACAGCATGGCAAAAGCTGACACAAAAACGCTAACGCCTATACACGCGTCGTCGTGCAAGAACGGTAATAGATTGACGAGAGATGCGGACAATTATAATACGACTGACTAGCTTGACAAGTAATATATCGACGTATCTAAAACTAAACGAATGGATGGGCCTTTACCGATCGATCGAACTTACCCGTTACCTTATCAATTAATAATTACGCCGATTTTTCTAGAACGTTCTTAATTTCTATGTATTTTAAAGTGGCAGCTGCGGGCTGCCCTGTCCCTACGGGGTTTGTATAAATTCTGTCACGACTCTTGTAGCTATACGCTTCACACTTATACGCTTCAACGGTAAACGCTTTATCTCCGCATTTTCGACCGCACGCTTTCCTCTATGAAACCAGTTCGCTCCCGCAACACAGCCGACAACCGGTTGCGTCCGAGATTACCACGCTTCTCGGTCGAAATCGGAAATAGTGTCTCTGATCGCAATTCACCGTCATTTACTCTGCTCGAGAAAACCCGATAAATGACATAAAATCGAAGAAATAATTTCTACCTCGGACAGCGTTATCAGAGAGCATATAAAACGTAATTAAAACGCAATAACTGCCGAATCCGTCTTAATAAATATATATATATATATATATATATATATATATATAATCCCTAAATCATGGAAACAAGCAATATCAATGAACTAAAGTCTGTTCTCCTAAACTCTGCCAGTCCTACACCGGGTATAGATGGTATTCCATACATAGTCCTTAAAAATCTGTCTGAGCAGTCACTTGCGTTTCTCCTTGAACTCTTCAATTCCTTTTTATCCAGAGGCATCACTCCGTCTTCCTGGAACTCCTTTATCGTTATTCCCATCCCGAAAAAAAATGCTTCCTTACGTCCTATCTCTTTGGCATCATGTTTCAGGAAACTCTTTGAAGGCATGCTGAATAAACGTCTTGTTTGGTGGCTGGAACATAACAACTTACTTCCTTCCAATATGTTTGGCTTTCGACCAGGCATTGGTCCTGCCGATTGTATTAGCTCCTTTGTTTCCCACGTTTATAAATCCTTCATACATAAGCATTTCACGCTGGCTTCTTTTATCGACTTATCCTCAGCCTTTGATAACGTTCATCTACCTAGTCTAAAAGACGCAATGGCCGCAATTAATCTCCCAGTCAAACTCATTTCGCTGACTATTAATCTTATGATAAATCGCATTATCCACATTTCCTCTCCGTGGTTTCGAGCTACAAGAAGTGTTTTCCGCGGTCTTCCGCAAGGTTCGGGACCCTCAGCCCCACCCTCTTCAATATATATACCATTGCTGTAGCATCTCTTCCTTTAAACTCCCTCTCTTTATTCTTTGCGGATGATATTCTTCTTTTTTCCTCTTCCTATGACTTGGTAATCGCCAACGAAACTCTTAATTCGTCTTTGCTTGCACTTGAACAGTCCCTATCTTCTATTCACCTTTCTGTTTCTCCTTCTAAATCCTCTTCTATGGTTTTTACTCTCCGCCCCTACAATTCCACATTAGTCAACCTATCCCTGAATCAAGTTTCCCTTCCCCGTGTTATTTGCTGCTGCTATCTCGGTATTTACCTTAATAGTCGTCTGACCTTCTCTGAGCATATTGACCACCTTTCTTGTTCTGCCGTTAAAAGACTGAACTTGCTAAAATCCTTGTCTCCAACCAAATGGGGAGGTGATCCTCATCTGCTCATTTCCCTGTATACATCCATTATTCGCTCCAAGTTTGATTACTGCTCTTTTATCTATGGTTGTGCCTCCAGATCCCTTCTTTCCAAATTAGATATAATACAAAACTCCTGTCTCCGTCTTTGCCTCGGTGCTCTCAAATCCTCTCCCATTTCAGCAATGCTCGCGGAATCTAGAATACCTCCCCTCTCAGTTCGAAGGTCTTATTTGGGCTATCGATTCCTTTCCAAACGTTTACCTTTCACTTCGTCTCAACTTATTCCTTCCTTCATTTACATTGCCAAGAACTGGCGTTTTGTTTCTAATAAAATCCCTATCTTAGCCCCTATTTCTCAACGTCTTAGCCATTTCTCCTCCCATATTATATCCAGCAATAATCCTCCGTACTTCTCATTCAATTATTTCGACCTCTTACACCCTCCCAAAGTACATTTTCTCCCTAAATTTTCTAAGTTTATGCCCCAGAACGTCATTAAACAGGAATTTCGCAGTACGGTCAGTTGTCTTTTTCCTTCTCATGCACTTGTTTTTACTTATGGCTCTAGAGGACCCGGTGGGGTCGGATCGTCTTTTATTCTTCCCGACTCCAATTTCTCCGAATCCTTTCGCCTCCCATCTTTCTGTTCTATTTTTACGGCCGAATTGATGGCTATCCTTCGTGCGATCATACATATCTCGTGCAATCCTTCGTCCTCCGACTATCTAATCATTTCTGACTCCATGGGTGCTCTCCAGGCTATCAGTTCACCGCTTCCTCCTCCCTCTTCTGATTTCTTCATTCTTCGTATACGATCTCTTATTTATAATCTTTTTTTCCATCACTCTGTACACATTGACTTACTGTGGGTTCCTGGTCACAGAGGCATCGAGGGTAATGAAATGGCGGATGCTTTGGCTCAGGTTGCTGTTCGTTCTCGCTTCTATTTAAAAAAAATCCCGGCTGTTAATCTATTACCCCTAATTAAGAAGTTTCACTTCAGATTTTGGTCGGATGTGTACCCTTCTTCTTTTTCCAACAATCGTTCCTTCTACCTTTCAATTCAACGTACACTTCCTTCTCATCCATGGTTCTCGGAGTTTCCCTCTCTTCCACGATTTATAATTTCCTCTATTGTCCGCCTGCGCTTTAATCACACACTGCTGCCCTCTTCACGCTATCGTTTCTCTTTGCTTGCCTCTCCTCATTGTCCGTTGCATCTAGATGAAGCAGTTGTCTGTGATGCTGATCACATTTTCTTCGAGTGCTCTGCTCTTTCTGCGGAGCGTTCTCTTTTCTATCTTCACCTTATAAAGCTGGGGCTTCCCACTCCTTACTGTGCGTCTTACATCTTGTCCCTTCCTTCCCAGTCTGTTGTTCTTGTCCTTGGTTCCTTTATTTCAGCTGTCTCCAATCGAATTAGGTTCTAGTTAGTTGTCTCTTCTTCCCATTGTGTCTGGGCAATGGTCCATAGTTGATGCGCCCAAAAAACACTCACTTGGAAAAAATACTGGTCGCTGAAACATATTTTTAAGGGACCTTACAGAAAGGAACTAAAAAGGGAAATTCTAAATGCGTGCGTCCTGCCTACCTTAACATATGGATGTCAGACATGGACAATAACAAATAATATCATGAATAGAATTGAGATATGTCAAAACGATGATTGGAGTTAAATTAAGAGACAAAATAAACTCAAAAAAAATCAAAAACAAATTAAAAGTTAAAGACAATTTCACATGGGCAATAAGAAGGAAAATATGGGAATGGGCAGGACATATTGCAAGATTGGATTCCACAAGATGGACTAAAAAAATAACAGATTGGACAATATACGCGAAGAGAAGGCTTATGACAGACTAGAGTGAGCTCGGTTGAGGGAGGCCTTTGTCCGTTTTCAGGGCTAAATTAAATTATACAATAGTTTATTTACTTCAATGTATATTGTGTAACGTTATATCACTAAGGCTAATAATAATAATAATAATAATTCAATTCAATTCAATTATGTACAATCTTAAATATTAGAGTAACTAAAATATGTTTACCACAAATGCGCATTGTTGCGCGAGCAGTGGTGAATATTATTATATAACTATTTATTACAAAAACCAACCTGGTTATTGATTATTGGCTGTTGTTTACGAAATTTCATCTCATTAAATATTAAGTATTGTGTACAGATTTAAGTAACAGTATAAAATATGTAAATCACAATTACCAATACGTTATAGTAAAGTATTTTTCACTTACGTACCACATCTATACACCCAAATATACACCCAGTTATACACGCTTACAATCCATACATTCCAATAATAATAATAATAATAATAATAATAATAATAATAATAATAATATGTGATGGCCTAGTTGCTAGAGCGCCGCTTGGCTTCCTTTACGGAAGTCTTGGGTTCGATCGCAGACAACGACAGAAATTATTAGAAAAAAAAAATAAACAATCGCTAATAGTCACGTGGCAGGCAATGACAAACTACCACGCGTATACTATCGTGTGCGCGCTAGTTAGTATGCAGCGGGACACACACGGGACTGCATTTATATCGCGATAAATCAAACATTTACAATCAGTTCCTAATATTGTGTGTACATTCCCGTTGCAACAATTGACATAAACACTACCCCTACGTTTGTACAGCTAGAATGTACAAGTAGGTAGTAACGATACCTCGCTGAGCTGACCGACGCAGAAGAGGAGAGATACGTATATACATCGCTCACGTGTATGTAAAACCGATTATAATTCCGAAAACAACAGTGAACCATCCGCAGAGAATTTAAATAAAATAGCGTTTGAATGCAGGTGGTAGCATCTTCTTAAACAATTATATTTGCCTTTGCCGGTTACGTTCGCATGTGGCAAATCCGTATGTTTTAACTATATCAGTTCTCCTACGTTTGTCATTGGGCTCAGTCAGTTGCGAACCTTAACTTCATAATTTACCGATGCTTGTTTAATGGTATTCGCTTTACTTTACTTATATCGATTACAGATAATTGGTATTTCAGGAATTAATTTAAGTGAGGTTCGTGGGTAATAAAAATTTGGACAAAATTCATAAAACTCAAAATGTCGTGATCATAGAAATGTATTTCGACTTATAAGTTATATGACCTAAGCAGCTTAGTGCTCAACTAAAATCTTCCCTCTTCTCGTTTTTCTTTTTCTTTTTCACCTTCTTCCTTTTGCCCTCTCCACTCTACTGATCCTCCCTTTATATGCGACTCCAACCATATCCTTTTTGAATGCTCTGCTCTTTTTCCCGAGTACTCTCATCTATACGCTGAACTTTCAGCGTTGGATCTTCCTACCCCTTTCAATGCTTCCTTTATCCTTTCCTTCCCCATAATATGAAAGTATTTAAGAAAACATGTTCTCTTAAATATGTAATTCCGAGAAATTACTATATGACAAGCTCGCAACTCTCTTACATTGGAGTATTCTATGAACATAAAATAAAGAGAAGAGATGTTGTTGATTTTATATATTTTGAAAATGACGGCCGCATGCGTTCTGCTAGAAGGCGATAGACGCAGGTTATAGAAATCCTGAGAATTTTCAGCTGAACGTGAAGATCGCTTTTTGTCGGAGAGTGATAAATACGTTTCTTAAGGAGAAAAACAATCTTTACGGAAATATATTAATTAAAAAGCAAAAGGAAACGACTAAACTTAAATGCAGCAGATGATATTGCACATTTCAATTCAAACAAAATTAATTTTTCGCCCTCGCGATATTCCACGTTATCATAGATAAGTTCAAAAGTCAAGCATTTAGGAAAGCCAGCCTCCAAGGTTAGCATTTAGCAGCGGGCAAGATTATATGTTTAAAATCTGTTAATGAGATAAAAATTCTAAATATACAAACATAACCTGTTCGTTACAATTTATAAATATGAAATAAATAAATTCCCCTTTCTAAGAAAAACAAAAATAATTACAAATTAATTTACTTTTAAGTAAATGTATGCCCGAAAACGTTTCTAAAATAAAGTATTTTTATAAAAGAATTTATTTATTTTATATTTATAACAATTTTGAATATTAAAAATAGTAATAAAAAACAAAAAAAAAATGATTTACAGAAATACTGGAAAGTAATTAATATGAACATTTATCATTATAAGAGAAGACGGTATATATTATATACGAGTATATTATTATTCGGCAAGCGTCTTATTATTTAAAAGTTTTTCTATATTAAATTCTTGCTCCATCTGTTAAATAATAAACTAATATTACTCGAAACGAATTATAATCAGCCAAAATTACATAATTTCGAAAACATTTTCATCTCATCATTAGCCCAAGACCATCCGAGAATGTAGCGAAGGTTTAAAACGTGTTTTGACTGTACTTCGCACTTTCATTACATTGTCCCTTGGCTGACAACGGGCTAATTTCGGAAGTGTTTTCAAAAATAATTATTTTAATTACATATTTCAGCAATTCTTCTTTTTCTTCAGGTGCCGTAAGCTACATGGCGCGTTGGACTATCCCACTTGTCCACGTAATTCGCCGGTCTCCGCCAATCGGAAAATATTCTCCGCGCCTCCAATTCCAGTCCATTGACGCAGGTCTCTAAGCCATGAATGTTGTTTCCGTCCGATTCCTCGTTTACCTCCCAGTATGCCAATTATCATCAGTTTCGGAATTACATATTTCTCTCCTCGAAGGATATGTCCCAAATAGGCAATTTTCCTAGATTTGATAGTCTCCAGGATTTCTCGTTCTACGCTGGCACGTTTTTCATTACTTTTAAATTCGAGACCTTCTCTATTCATGGTATGCGTGGCATTCTCCGCATTAACCACATTTCGAAAGCCTCCAGACATTTTATAGACTTGACTTTCAGCGACCGAGTCTCAGCTCCGTACAGTAACTCCGACCAAACGTAGCACTTGACTATTTTAATTTTCAAGTTGAATGGTACGTCTCTACATGCTAAATAAGTGCACAATTTTCCGTACGCGCTTTTTGCTCGTCCTGTTCTGACGCGTACTTCTTCGTCGTCGTTGTCATTTTTTTCATTCAGCGTTGCACCCAGGTATTTGAACGATAACACTCTCTGAATCTGTTTTCCACCTATTTGCAAAGTTGCATCTGGATGTTTCTCTCTGCTAACAACCATAAATTCGGGTTTCTTTACATTTATGACCAAACCATACTGCACTCCAACTTCGTTTATCGCATTTGTTATGCTCTGTAGATGCCCGATGGTACCTGCGCTAATTGCCGTATCGTCAGCATATCTGAAGTTGTTAATGGACCTTGATTCCCTGTTTTGCCTTTTCCATAGCAGTACGGAACGCGTTTTCCAAGTATAGGTTGAAAAGCATTGGTGGCAATATGCATCCCTGACGTACACCCTTTCGCACTTGCAATTCATCTGTTGTAAGATCGCTTCCGATGCATATTTCTGCCTTTTGTCCCCAATAAAGATTCCGGATTAATCTAATATCTTTACTATCTGCTCTTACTTATCGGAGCAGGCGTATCATAGTGTCGAATGGTTTTTGGTAATCAATAAAGCAAACGAACACGTCTTTTCTATAGTCGCAGGCCCGCTGCAGTAACATTTTCATGGAGATCAGGGCTTCTCGTGTCCCTCGACTTTTCCTAAAACCAAACTGCCGCTCGGGGAAAGGCTATTAAATAACTTGTATTTTTAACTTTCTCCCGGAATGGAGTTATTCCCGCAAAAACAAACAGATCTCATTAATAATTTCATAGACGTTTTAAATACTTCTTCCAAAATGATTAGGGCGTTAAAAATAACGCTTCGGGGAATGCTAATGAACTTACTCAACATAAATAGGAAGTTGGGGCACATCTTAAATATAAACATTGTTTGCCTTGTTTCCGAAACTCATTTTACCAAAAAAAAAAAAAAAAAAAAAAACATATTTCACTATTCAAAAATATACATTACACAATATATCCCCCCGGAAAAGCAATTTGGCTATTATCGTAATAATATAAAACATTGCGAATTTCCAGTGTAAAAAAGACTTCTCTTCAGCAACCACGATTACAGTTTCTCAAAACACGGGACAGCCGGCTAAACACAGAGTCACTTGTGACCACTTTGGTCAGTTTTTCTACTCACTGGACTCCAAGAGTATGTTGGGAGGAGATATTTTAATGCCGAACATGGCTCACGACTGATTACTGCAAAACTTATTTTGACGTATTAACAATTCCTGTAATATGGAAACATTTTCCACGTCGTATTTACCGGTCCGCCGATAAGAATAAAGTCTCAGATTTGTTAAACATGTTCATTGCGGAAGGGATAGGAAACAATTATGTTAATGTCGAGCCGTCTAATGATTCATCGTCAGACCACTCTCGAATATTTGCCATACTACTCTGGGCAATTATTATAGAAACAAAGGGACTCAGATTTTTATAATAAAAAGAAAAACAGGCCGCGAAATCTCTCTACAGACACAGTAGATCAACACCAATATCAACTTAAAAATTTCTATTTAAAACTGGTGACGAAATAGATAAAAATGTTAATAAATCAACACACGAAGCTGCCTATAGAACTGCACCGACCGTATGTAAGTACGCGATTAACCGGCAACGATAAAAAATATGATTTAAAAAAAAAAAAGGCAAACCAAGCAAAACAATGGCAGGTGTTCAACTGGTGTCCATTAATCGCGATATATCTTAACAAATACAGTAAAATAATCGAGCCATCCATCAACTACTTATAAAAATAACACAATACAGGAATATTTGTCAAAACTGCCATCTTGTCCAGATATGAAATTCTCGTTATAGTTAAAATCGACGAAACAATCGCAATGACCCAATCTTCCGATCGAAAAACAAGGAAAAATAAGTGGAAAAATAAGTGGAAAAATAAGCAGAAAAATAAGCGGAAAAAATGTAACATCGAGAAAACTATTTAGCTTTTGCGCAGTACCTGTCAACAGTTTTTTGTCCTAATCACACGTAGCAAATAAATACTTTTCGAAACACGCTGGGAACACTGAGCCCAGCAATCGTGATATCACTATTCAAATTTTCTTTTAAAAAGCCCATTATAAGGAAAGAAATGGAACGTAAAAAAGCTGCACGTTACGACAGCATTAAATGGATACTTCGCAGAAACTGATAAATAAATCAAATACCTCTATATCGCTTTTCTTTTCGGTTGCATGCTAGAAGAGCAGATCACCACCAGCACAGTGGAAAGGAGCAGAGGTTATTTTAATATCGAAGTAGGTAAACCTCCGCAAGGAAGCTCTTTTAAATACCCATTAGTTTACTGTCAGTTTTAATGAAAATTTTTCGGAAACTCTTAAACGTCAGCTAGCCCCATAATGAAATAATGCAATACCGTATCAGCAATATGGATTTAGGAAGCAGTCATACACTATTATAACAGGTACATATAGAGTAGCTAAAAAAATATCAAATAGTACTGAATCCCCAGCAAAAAAATCGATACGGTAGCATTTCTTGATATGTAGTAGGCGTTCGACAGAGTTGTTAAAGGCTGCTATAAAAAACTAAAATCTTTACTTCTAATAAACGATTTCTAGTAAATCAGATGATACACCTCAAACAGAGATATTTTCGCATCAAGTACCAGGTTACAGATTCGTAGGAGATCCGTTCCTGGCTCAGTACCGTATACACTATCTTTACGACAGACTTACTAATTACAGAAAATATACTCGTAGTCGCCCTGTATGCGGATGATGCCACAATTACATCGGCCAATATACAGGTTCCACTGTTGCATCGCGACATCTTCAAGAAGGAATGTTACAAATACGGGAGTGACTTGATAAAACTAAAGAAAACGTAAGCGATATAAGCCACTTTCGTAGAAAGGTATGGAAAATTGTCCATCAGTGTAATTAATGGGAGACTGATGTAGAAAGAACACATTAAACGTTAGAATAGAAATGACCTTAGAATTTCCGCTGGCTGACTGATCGGGTGTTGCCGTATGTTTCCACATGAGTCCGAGCTATTAATATAAACCCCAAGACCGATCTGGACCTTCCGAGCTGAATGACTGCGTTTCAAACTCTAATATATCAGTAATATTTCGGTCGCAGATGTATTGCATATCGTACGCACCTTGGTGTGACTCAATTCATCGGTATGTTAATGTGTAGACGGTAGTATGAAAGGTCGCCCGTCTTTGAAACTATCCTGAAAATCTTAAACACATATATTATCCTAATCCGTTACCGGTTAGTAGATAAAATAACGGCGATGCTGTAGGTGCTGAAACCATTGAAGCCTCAACATCTGGCGGGAAATGTAATAATTACTTGTAGTTAAATATTTCTCGAAAGAGTTCTCTTGTATCATCACCACTCACGTCGCACCGCTAAAAACAATTATTTATTGTTCCGCCTTTGGAATAGATTGTAATATAAATAATTATTAAAAAAAATCGAAAAATCTGCTGTTTTTTAATTAGCTATATTTCTGTACTTTATCTCTGATCGCGGTAGTATGACGACGAGTTATAATATTTACTTTTTTATCGCTTATAAACACTCTCCTTCTGTAAGTCTTACTATATTTGCACCAAATTATAAAAACGAAAAACAACTAAATAAATAAAGACGTTTCATAATTTAAAGTTTATATAAAAATAAAAGTAGAAAGAATCCTAATACGGTTTTTTCGTAACGACGAGAATAAAAATGCAAATAAAATTAATTCTGACGACACGTAACGAGGTAAAAAATAAAGATAACAAATCCGAAATTAAATGGTCGTGTAATTCAAAAAAATTAATAATTACAGTCTCATTTCTTATTTTCATACTTTAAAACTACGAAAAGACACAAAATAATGCTTTGAATTTTTTTCGTTAATACTTGAGGTAACATTTTTTTAATTGTTGACCCGTCATTTTGAAATTCTTTGTTCAAAGGCGTGATTAAAATCATTGATTTATTTATTTTTATTTATTTATTTTACGTGTCATATACAGCAACTTAGGCTAGAGACACAAAATCATAGATTAAAATATTATTTTAATTAATAGATTAAATGCAGACGCGTTAATATGTCGTGCAATATTTTAATGCAAATTGTAAACGGCTATTTTATACAAGTGCGGTTCATGCATTGATGTTCGTGTGCATTTGCCACCGCCATGCATTATGCGACTATTAACGATTATTTGTTTTAAATCAGTTTTACTTGCCCGACTAGTTCTCAGACTAACTATATCCAATAATTTTAGTAATCCGATCATTCTATTCAGTCGACTGTTCTGACGACACTCAAAAAAAAAAATGTAAAGCAACTTTTCAAACGGAATTGAATGTTGCAAAAGTCAGTCTCTATTATTTCTGCGTTGGTTATCTCTGAGAATAGCTTATTATCGTTACTGAAGTAAAATTATTATATGATTATACCGGTGGAATAATAATAATAATCTAAACGACATTTTTCCTAAAATGAGTAGAGTAAAAAAAGTGGAAAAAATTAGTAATGTTAACAATGACACTTCAAACGACAAACACGCTTATCTGAGGGGATTGAATCGATTAACAGTGTGATATGGCGGAATTCAAAAAATTTTTTGATTTTCTATCGAAGAAGTATGACACAACTTAACCGAGAGTAACAATTCGTTTAACCCCCTTATCCGGGCAGGTAGATTTACTAGCATTGTCAGTCAGCCCGGGTCCAGCAGACCCCTTAACTAAAATAGCTGCATATTTCAAGTCTTGAAAAGTAATATATTTTTGTTAAACTTGCGTATTAAAGATAACTCGTTTTTACTTAGTCTTTATTTTCATGTAAAAAAATATAATTATATAGATACAAAATTATAATATTATTCATTACAATTACAAATTACCTTAGTTAGCGAGTGTTCATTACATATATTTTTATTGCACGAGTCACAACATTGCCTTTGTTTCCTGTCTTTCTTGGCGGGGCACATGTAACATCGTCTCTTTTTACTGGCTTCTTCTTCTTTTCTGGCTTTTTTTCGAGCTGGCTCTGGCACCACATAACTATTTATGCAGTCCTGTGTGACGGACATGAAGTTTGCAGTTCTTCGTCTTTTCATGTGCGGGATTACCAATGCCTCACCTAAATTTACCAAGAACAGTCTTCTTCTCTCGTGTTTATTTTTATTCCACTCAGAACTTATATTGGTCTATAAAACATAAGCAGCTACCCCACATACATCCAAAAGATTCATAAAAAAAGCAAAATGCCAACAATTGGTTCGTCTTTTGCAGGAATATTTATGCACCATTTGATCAAGAGTGTTAACTCCGCACTTTGTACCGTTATGATATAGTATTATTTCCGGTTTTTCCTTTTCATTATCTTCACATATATTATTATAATGCATGGTGGATAATACTAATTCTTCTTCGGAACATACGACACTAAAGTTGCTTTTTCAGAAAAACCGAACATTGAAGTTTTTTCAACTCGTTGTTTATTCGGAAAAGATTCTTTTGGAATAAAGCGTTTATTTTTTTTTTACTGTCCCAGGACATGTAAGTCCATTTTGAAGCAAATGTTTCGCTAGATGTAAATCCGTAAAATAATTGTCAAATGTCACATTCCGATTAGTTTTATGATACGGTTCAATTAACTTGCGCACTACATCACTAGCGAGACCTTTTGCAACTTTATTTCCTTCCTTTCCGATGTACGGCATACCATTTAACGGATAATAAGTTCTGAAATCACAAACTCAGCAAATTTTCATCCCATATCTATCGGGTTTTGACGGAATGTATTGTCTAAAGGGACATCTTCCTCTGAAAGGCACGAGTTGTTCATCAACTGTTATGTTCTCTCCTGGCAAATAATGTTTTTCCAAGTTTGAATTAATCTTTTCCCACGCATCTCGAATAGGAGCCAATTTGTCCTTATTTCGTCTTTGGGGTCTTGTTTCTTTGTCATCAAATCTGATGAATCGTAAGAAAAATTTGAAGCGTTTCAATCCCATTGTCGCTCTGAAAATCTGAGCCTCATACAAAGAATTCCAGAGTACATCATAACTGGTATCATTTTCGCTCAAGTGACTCGCAGCAAGTAATAAACCAAAAAAAAAAAGCTTTCAGTTCAATCACGTCACAAGGTTTCCACGTAACGTTCGTTAAAACCCTTTTAGCTTCATTGTTGGTATGCATGACTATTGTTTCAAGAATACTATCATTCAAGATCATTTCGAATGTTTCAATTGGTTTTTCGATTACTTTCCCTTGAGGAAGAATAACCTTATTTAGCTTGGATTTGACAACATTGCAGGCACGAGCTTTTCCAGATAGATACGGCTAACTCTTCCATTGTGAACCATCTTTAGAAATGAAAGAGTTTACTGCAATGGATGACGGAAGTGATTGAGTTGAGTCATCGTCTTCATCTGCATCTTGAAGATCTTCAATTTCACTTGCGACAGATACATTGTCATCTTCAGATTCGGAGTAGTCATTTTCATCAAAATCATTATTTGCCAAATTTTCTTCATCAGTTAGATTTTTTCTTGCCATTTCGTAAAGATGTACAAAACTCTCCAAAACCACGACAAAATTCGAAAACTAAAGCTACACTTTATCTTTACAAGTTACCTCCACAAGTTTCGTATTCGCACTGACAAAATAAAATTATTTAGAACCCTTTTTCCTCATTTCCTATACCTGGATGTTGTTATAGGACCGATGATGTGGTCTGTTTTGTTTACAACTAATGTGGACGGATTATTGACGTCGTTGTTACTGTAAACAACCGCTTTATCCTGTTGCCGACTGACTTGTTTTTCCACATTAAAAATCAATTACTATTTGAAAACCCCCCACCCCTCAAACATGATTTTAAAAACGTAAATAACGGAAAATTCCAGAAATAATTTAAGAAGATTAGAGTACCTGAATTTTCTAAGGAAGTCATGAAGGTAGTAGATAATCAAATGAATATTAACTGAATAATAGGCTTTTAATTGATCGAGCGGGTCCGACAGACCCCACTTGCCCGGATAAGGGTTAAAAGCAAAATAAAAGCGCTTCGCGAACAGGTGTCAGCAGCTCTCTCTGACCAGGTTTGTAAAAAGAGATAATAAGATTACGGAATTAAAAGTTACGATTCGAGAGCTGGAACAGAAGAAATAGGAAATGTCGAACTTTGTAAAGTATCGAAAACCTCTAAATAAAAATTTATCCAATTTACTAATTCAAAAACAGGGAAGAAATTAGTCGTAAATATACAGACAGGAGATATTATCGGAGCAATTCATCGTGTGCCATTGAGAAATACGAGAACAGCTAGGCCTATTATCACGAAACCAGGAAGACGAATTGCCGACTTGTTATATTGAGCAATCGGGGAAAAAAAAAAAAAGCGCGATACTCGACAAGGACATAAGTGCGGATACCTGGCTGAGGATTTACGTTAATTAAAAATATTTCACCTTATTATAAACAGCTATTCTGGAAAACTAAACAGAACGGTAGATTATTATTACAATATAACTTTGTTCGGACAAAACGTGGGAAAATTTTTGTAAAAAGAAATCCAAATAAGAAGATAATTAGAATGAGAAACGACGAAAATGTGTAAATAAATTATTATAAATCGATCGAACGAAATTAGTGTAATAATTCTTTATTATAATACGGTAATCTTTAAATTTGTTATTTGTTTGCTTTTTTTTTTATTATTATTATTTTTACACGCTATGTGTACAGAAACTAGGCTGGAAGCGGGCAAGTATAATTCTAAAACTTAATTTATATTGACCGAAGAAAAGCGGCAGATCTAAGGAAAGAGAGTATAGAAGAAATTGCAGTTGGATTGTCTTGAAGGATAACGGAAATAATATTGTTGTCAAGTAAATAACCGATGCCGTAGAGAGAGAAGAGTATAAAGGACATTGTACTGCAAGATCATATTAACGTGACATAAAACATATTGCGCGTGAGAAAATTTATTTAAGAGTGCGATTGTGCGTCAGGCATGTCCCAAGCGAAGGCGACACAAGACGACCTGTTCTCTGCAATCAGCTGGTTGATAATTCCAGGCTGTTGCGTGATTTTTGATGGTGTAAAGATCTCGGCCTGATTTATCCCATTTTGTTGCCACAATTCCAGCGAACAATCTTTTATTCAGCTAATGGCACGCGACGAATTTCTCCGATAATATCTCCTGTCTGTATGTTTAAGGCTAATTTCTTCCCTGTTTTCGAATTAGTAAATTGGATAAATTTTCATTTAGAGGTATTTGATACTTCCCAGAATTCGACATTTCCTATTTCTACTGTTCCAGCTCTCGAATCGTAATTTCTAATTCCGCAATCTCGTTATCTCTTTTTACAAACCTGGTCAGTAAGAGCTGCTGACGCTTGTTCGCGAAGCGCTTTTATTTTGCTTTTAAACGAATTGTTACTCTCGATTAAGTTATGCCATACTTCTCCGTATGTGCAATTATAATTCTCGCATGCTCTTATTTGTCTCGTATCAACTCCGTTATATGCAATCAGTCTTAGTTTTAGGCACATGTACGATAGTAGTAGTGTAAACATTTCTAGCAGCATGGGGAATAAATATAGATCTAGGAATGTATGGTTTAATTGGAAAATTACAAGTTTCAAGCGAATAAGGGACATCTACTTTATAGACCTGCCTAAAAATAACGCAACCAGTGTAGGGTATAAAAATTTGTTTAAGAAATATTGAAATATAACCAAAAACGGAACAACCAGAAATTTTGTATTACAAAGACAAAATTGAAAAAACCAATAATGACAGAATAAATAGATTAATCAATAATAAACATAGAGAATATCAGCAGATACGGTCATAGCAACTGATTGTTATATACTTTTCTTCTGAAGCAATTAAGTAATTATTTCTTTAATTTATACGTTTGTTTGCGAAAATGTAATAATAATTCAGCGCTACATGTATGCCACTTTTGGATGTTGCGCTATGATGGAACTAGTGATAAACACTCGAATGATCATCATCATCAATCGTTAAACCCTTTGGTTCGTTTTCTCCATTCGCTCCTGTTCCGTACTATTGCTTTTAATTATTGACTGTACGTTGTGCACTTCATTTCCTTACATTATTTGAGACATAACTGTTTCTCGGTCTTCCTCTATGTCTGGTTTTCCTTATTTTTCCCTCTATAATTTTGGATAATATTCCATCACTACGGTTCTCGATGGTGTTCAATAAGCTGCGAGTTTCCGCCGCTCCGTTAAGGACATTTTCATTTTTAAGCTTTTCGGTCCATTTTATTTTTAGCATCTTCCTCCAGAACCACATTTCTGCCTCCTCCAGCTTTTTCTTTTCGTTTTCATTTATCACCTAGGTTTCGCACCCGTACAACATTATACTACAATTTAATTAGTCGCTTCCGTAGGTTCATATCCATACTTTTGCTTGCTCTAGCATTTGGACTTCTGATGAACAGCTCGAAAACAAAATTTATGGTTTTTTCGAAGAAGCCAACCAAATGCACCCTGGAAATTAATGGCGCAGAAATAGAGCAAGCCACGTCAATCAAATACCTCGGCACCACTCTGGATGACAGCTGCCACCTCAAAGAAAGAGGTTCGTTCTCAAATCGAAAAGGCTCGAGCAGCGTTTATAACCATGAGAGATCTTTTCACGAGACGCGAATTGAACATTGATCTAAGGCTAAGACTCCTGAACTGCTACGTGTTTTCGATCTTGCAGTATGGTTGCGAAAGCTGGACGTTGAATTCCACACTGGAAAAACGCATACAGGCATTCGAAATTGTACACTTATCGTCGTACGCTACGGATATCATTAATTCAAAAAATCACAAACAGGGAAGTGCTACATCGAATTGGAAGACAACCCATGCTATTAAGCTCGGTTAAAGAACGTAAGCTACGGTATCTGGGTCACGTAATGAGAGGCCGTAAGTACGCGATCCTGCGAGTCATCCTAGAAGGAAAAATAGCGGGCAAAAGATCTATTGGACGCCGGCAGAACTCCCGGATGAAAGATTTTCACCGATGGCTTGGCTACACATCAATTGAGTTGTTCCGCTCCGTTGATTCAAAGGTCATGCTGGCAATGTGGATCGTCAACCTCTGAGGCGGAGATGGCGCGTGAAGAAGAAGATACTTTTCTGGGTGGTTTTTTAAAATATTTAATGCTGCCTGCATCTCTTCTTACGATTCCGCTAAAATTACTATGTCATCCGCAAATCTGATCATTGATATTGTTACTCCATATATTTGCACACCAATTTTCCGTTCTCCCAACTCTTGTTTTATCAGATTTATCGGTTTTTCTATATAAATATTGAATAAGGAGGGTGACATTACGCAGCCTTGTCGAACTCCCGTATGTATTCCTACTTTACCGCTATACTCTTCCCAATTCTGAACATTTGGTTCCTATACAATACTTAAATTGTTTTAGCTTTCGTATTTGGTACTCTGATTTCTTCTAGGATATGAAACAATTTGGCCCAGTTGACTCTATCAAACGCCTTTTCCAGGTCTAGAAAAGCAATTATTACCAAAAAGTAACATATGAAATGAATTACGACTTCACTATTAGATTCTAGTTGTTTCTCTATTATCAACCGTAAAGCTAATATGGCTTCTCTCGTTCCCTTCTGTTTTCGAAAACCAAATTGATCACTCGAATGATGTAGTTTAAGAATATTGGTGTAATGTTAATCTCCTTGATAGAAAACGTTGATAAGCGTGTATCCATACTATAGGCAGCATTGCTCAGCGGGATCCGCAACTAATTTTATAAAAAAAAAAAAAATTAAATAAATAAATAATAAACTATTTGTATTGCATTAATTTCACATTAAAAGTTAGATGCTTTTTCTGTACTTTAATTTTAGGCATTTAAATTTATAGCCGATTTTATATTTGTCCTTGGTAACACTGTGCACGTAAACTATTTGTAATTTTACGCGACCTTGCACATATTTGTTAGCTACTTTTTATCAATCCGGCTTCGGTGTGTAAAATTTTCCAACTAGTATAAGACTTTTGAAACGAGTGTCTTTATCAAACAAGAAAAAGGTCGTTGATACTTTTATTATCTTTTTTTTTTCTCTCATAAAAATTACGAGAAGAGACGAGAAAGGGGAAACAAGAACACGTGCGCAGGCATAGTAGAAAACCGAATAACTGGAAGGGGCTTTAAAACATTTTTTACGCCGTTTAAAGTGATTAATTCGTTGTTCTTTGTCTAGAACCAAGTTTAACCGTTCGCGTGTGGGGGGATTTGAAAAAAAAAAAAAAAGTAAATGAAAAAAAGGATTTCGCATTATTTATCAGCATCGAATTGGCTGTCAAGCGTTCGCCGGCGCTTGCGTTTACAGTTCTACTACCTGATCAGTGTGACAATAACTCTTTGTTTGCTCCCTCTGCATCCTATCGAGCACACGACTTCAACGACGCGACTCCTTCTGTTCCAAACCACCCTCGACTGACAACCATTCCGACTAATTATCGGGTTCGTTAAGAGGGCGTTCTTCCCCTGTTAAACATCTCACTAAGCTGCTAATTGCTAATTTCTGGAACTCCGCGTTTTTATCGGAAACTATAAGGAATAATGAAAAAAATAATAATAATAACAATTAAAAAAAGAAATAACACAGGAAGAAATGTAAAGAAATATTTACGCTCCTACGGGGACGCGTGTTATTCATTTTTTTTTTCTCGCTGATATAGCGCGTTTTTTTTTTCTCCTAGATTTTCCGCCACACACCTCTTAGAATCAAGCGTACAGGATTAATTTTTTAATTTTTATGTTAAAAAAGGTAAATTCGCTTTTTGAGAAAACATCGAATCGTGACTGTGCTTTTTAATCAATTTGATATAATTTAGTCGTAAGAAATTAATTTACATCACTCTTCTAAATTTGTAACTTTGACGTCAAGCTTAAACCAAGTCTCGTTATGTACTCTCATCTCGTAATTACGGACGTCAATTTGATGTTAACCGGTTGTTTCAATTTATTGCTACCGGATCCTTATTCGTTTTAAGGAAACGATTTGGAAAAAATACAACACAAAAAACACATATAACCGTGGGAAAGTTTAGGCTTCCGTATAGTTTATCACTGAATCGTTAAATAGCCGGAGAAAAAAAATAGGAAATCCTCTGCTACGAATTTTATTTAAAGGCGAGAAAGATATTTTCACTAGTAGTGAATAAATAGGGCAACAGCTGGGAACCTAGACGTCACAACCGAAGAGCCGAGAGCCAGTGCTGTACAATAACACCTTTTTCGCTGTTTAAGTTCAAATCCCCTCATCTAAAATTAAATTGAAACTTCTTATCCTCCTCCGAGAATTAAGCCCCAACTCCTAATTGCACGTACGGGTTCACAAAATTCGTGTATAAGTAATTTAATCTAAGTTTACTATTCCGAATCGCCTGACATACGCCCGCCATCCATGTGTTTCCGTGAACGTTGAAGCCCGCTTAATGCATGACCATTCCTGTGCACATTGAAAAGGTTACCAAGCTCCACATTTGGTATTTGAATTTTATTTATTTATTTTTTTTTTTTTGTGCAATCATTTAATATACATGTAGCATGATTAGCAAATCTGTCTCTCTCATTCTCGTATAATAATCTCTCATTTTAACTTCTATTCAACCTATATTATTGCAACCGTCGCAGCTGCCCCGTTCATATTACTGGACTTCTAACCAATCAATATCGTCAAACAAATGATAAATCCCTTCCACTGATAACAATATTTGAAAGACGATGAGCTCTGACTGTATTGAATGTACTCTCTTCTGTTATTGCTGCGGTATTGTTCATTTATGAATGCGTTAAGCACGCAAAGAAGTCGCAAAATGTTTTGCTTCCACTGTTGCTGGCTGCAGTGCTAATAACTGTCTAACTGATATTAGTGCTCGAAATGTGGATTCTCATAACTTTATCAACCGCTAGATAATACCTCATACTCTACTCGAACTAATGCTGCTAATTGTTTTTCGAAAATTTTTTTTACTGCAACAGGTGATGACGATGATATTCATATTCTCGAAATAATAACTCACCATCATCATCGACACACGCGATCGCAGCCGCTACAATCAACCAAGCTGGCACTATAGAAAACACAAAAACAGGTTTATGCATACGGCAAAGTTTGCACACGGACCGCACAATCCACATCGGTTTACAATTCCCTGCGCTGAATATATGATTTTAGTGGTATTCAGATGCTGCTCAGTTCATTTAACGATATTGAAAAATTTCGATTCAATTCAGTTCAATTGATTTCCTTAAGAAATAACTACAATTTTCATAAAATATAATACAGATTTACACCACACATGCGCATAGCTGCACGAGCTGTGGCGATTAATATTAGAAAATTCTTAAATTTATAAATTTATTTACAGTGGCCGTTCATTCATTCATTATCTCCTCACCCAATTCGGTTAGCGGGAAACCTATTCATACATTTTTTTTTTTTTTTTTTAGCTGTACAGATATAGGTTGTATATCAGGCAATTATTATATACGCAAGACTACATTCGGAACTGATTAGTGATCGTTTGATTTACATCGTTTTACAAAAGTGCAGAGTCCTGTGTGTATCTGCTGTGTACTGACCTAGCGCGCATATTATACGTGGTGGTTTGCCATTGCCTTCCACGTGACTATTAGTAGAGTATTTTAATTTTAATTCTTTGTAATAAGTTCTGTCGTCGATCGGGAACGAAACCTCCATAACGGAAGTCAAGCGCTCTAGCATACTATCGTGAATGTAGTCGTATAAATTTATTTAATACAACTGAAATAAATAACTTAATTTTAAAATTAATAACAAATAAAATAAAAAATAAAAGAAATGAAATAAATGAAAAGCACGCTCTTCCTCATAAACTACAACAATTGTAACAATTTATAATCTTAAATTTATCGCGCAAATGCACTCAACCACGCATTTACATTCGAATGCACTTATAACCAAGCAGACATTTTTCAAACTTATGCCCACTCGATACTATTTACATGGATATAACAATATCTTAAGTAATAAACAATTACAATTGAAGCTACTGAAAGCACTATGCTACCTACACTGTTACATTTAGCCTAACTAATCCCCAGGTATATATATATATATATATATATATGTATATAAACTAAAATTAAGATAATTATATGAAAATAATCATAACAATAGTGTGCTTAATTATAATTATACTATGAGTATTTCGATATTTCGTAATAAATCTACTATAATTAACGAACGCATGTAGAACAGTTGAGCTTATAAATATATGTATACATAAACCAATTCACTATCAATTAATTTTGAACTGTGAATGTGTAAGCAAAATGAAAGTGATAACATTGGCTTATGTTAACAATGGAACTTATACTACCTGTGTAGTGCTACTCACACGTCGACCCCCTTAAATCCAACGTCTTCTTTATGTGCTTTAGCGCATTTACAAATGAACAATACTGCGGCAATAACACACCAGAAGAGGAGAGTACATTCAATACAGTCAGAGTTAATGTACTTTTCAAACATTGTTCTGTCAGTGGAAGGAACTTCAGCAGCAACTGCAACGAAGTAATCATAATACTGAAATAGAAGAACAAGAGTAATAAATAAAACGACAGATTATTAGCAATAATAATTGCGGTGATCAGTGTAATCCTAGTAGTATAATAAATGTTGAACAAATCATCGATAAATATAATATAGTCGATTTTAACCACTAATGATATAGTAAATGCTATTTTACAATAGATTAACAATATACATAGGCTGTTCGATAAGTAATTCCTTCACCGCTAGATCTCAGCACTGCAAACAGCTACAGTATCGGGCATGTGTTCACTGGAAAAAGGGAGAAATCTAGTTTCTAGTGATGTGTGTTTTCGAAGGCTTACGTGTGTTCTCGCGTTAAATATGGCAGCAAACGTAAAGCGAAGTAGTGAGCATCGGTACAAGCAGAAGGCAGTCATCGAGTTTTTAGCCCGTGAAGGACTTCAACCAAAGGCCATTCACGACCGTTTAAAGGTTATTATTTATGGTGAATTCGTGATGGACATTAGTGCTGTGCGCAATTGGGCTCGTGAAGCGAAGAAAGATTGGATACCATTATTCGACAGGGATTGTCCGGGCCGTCCAGAACTGCCAAACACAGGTGAATTGCGTGGCAAAATCGATAAAACAATTCGTTCAAATCGACCGGTCACTCAGCGACAATTGTCAAACCGGTTTGGTATCACAGTTGGGACTGCGAATAAGTTTGTTGGAAACCTCGAGTATCGGAGGTTTTGCGCAAAATGGGTGCCCAAGTTCTTAACGAATGAAATGGAGGCAAAGAGGAAAGCTGCCGCTGAGGAACCGTCATCGCGCTACTTGAATTTTCTTAAGAATTTAGTCACAGGGGATGGAACCTGGATCAGTTATTACGATCCAGAACTACCGTCAACGTCAAAAGAATATAGGCGCATAGCAATTTACCGCGACCAAAAAAAGTGCGCAGCGAAAGATCCACCGGTAAGCTAATGTTGACTGTGTATTGGGGTATGGAAGGAGTCGTGCATCGGGAATTCATGCTGCCAGGCAAGCGAATAAATTCAGATTCATACTGTGTCACACTTGCGTCCTTGAAACGGCGAATAAGACGTTTGCGACCGAATAGACAGCTCTTCCTATTGCAACACGACAACGCACGCCCTCACACTGGTGCCCAGACTACCGCACGTCTGGCTGCACTTGGTTTCGAACTTGTTATACACCCTCCGTACGAGTACAGCCTTGATCTCGCTCCTAGCGACTATTACCTCTTTAAACACATGAAGAGACATCTAAAGGATATTCGCTTTACATCAGACGATGAATTACAGACCGCTACGTCCGCGCTTGGCTGCTTGAAGAACCACAAGAATTCTACGAGAACGGGTTTAGAAAACTTATTTCACGGTGGCAGCGTTGTATTGAATTAAACGGCGATTATGTGGAAGGTTGTCGTTTGTAATTTGTAGAAAATAAAATTTCCTATATTTTAAAAACAAAATCAGCGCGTAATCTTTTTTTGTTCACGAGATATAGCGGCGGAGGAGTTACTTATTGAAACAGTTGACGTAAATAATAACATTTCCTGTATTTAGTAATAAACGAAACAGAAGTGCTAACAACAATATCTGTAATAATCGGAGTAGTAATCAAAGCAACACTAATGGTACTAATTTAATTCTGCTTCGATAATAATTATAATTTAAACTATTTTAATCAGACTCGGAAGCAATGCAAAAGCCAAATCTAAGAGCCAAATTTCATTTACGTACTAAGAACTTGTAATATCTCGAAAAAGTAAAATACTAATGATATTTATTATTTCAGCTAACCACATAATTGATGCACGTATTAAAACGAAATCTGTGAACTACTAAAGTTTATGATATTTTTTGGTTTTATACAATGACCGCAGATTATTTCCAGACTTAAAGCCGAGATCATAACCGTATTTACAATTTAAATGAACAACTATTTAGTATAAGACCCCGAACGAAAGATGCAACACGGGATATAATGTTTTTGGCAACGGTGGTGTAACATTGAAGGTTATATTATTGTTTAATGAAATGCCGACAAGAACGATAATTCGACGAAAATAAAAACATTTTCATTCAGGTTTTGATGATTTAAAGCAACCATAAACAAACTACAAAAAAAATAACCACGAATTTATTAGTTTTACGTTTTGTAATCATTAATAACTTAGTTGCTGTCGTGTTTTCCGCGATAATTAAAAAAAAAAAATTAATTGAAATAAAATATAACGGAAAAACGGCGTTACAACTAATTTGTACGTGTTAATGTTAGTTCAGTGAACTATGTGATATTCAAGTGTAGTGCGTGCGATCAATAAACATAACGATAGTATTGTCACTGGTACGCAAATATGCTGCGGAAGTGATGGAGATTACTTTAACTTCTAATTATGTGAAGTGTACATCTTCGAATTAAAATATTCCCAGTTACATACGTTTTTGTCGCGCATTATTTAATTTAACATATAATATGCAAGCACACACTAATATAAACAATTGATTAATATTTATTTATCCCGACGGTCTTTCAAAGATAAAGCTTCATCATTACGGAGTTATTATCCTCCCGTGATCATGAAGCTTTGTCTTTGAAACGCTTCCGGGTAAATAAATATTAATCGTTTATATTAGTGTGTTTTTACTTATTATAAGATATTTCCAATCCTCACTTTTTTTAATCACCGTAGAACATTGTTGTTTATGCGACTAGGGCAACTATATCTGTTTCTTTTTTTATTCCGAGTCATCGCATCATGTTGTTTTGCCAGCTCATTTAGCGTCTCCATACGCTAAATTGTTCACTGTATTCTCAGTTTTTGTAGAACTTTCATTATTTTCCTCTGATGCAGCAAATTTTCCTTTTAATTTCTCATTGTCTGCCCTGATATGTCTTATTATTGCTCCTATAGTATTTATATCTGATGAGACAATACGTGTCTTATGATCGCTAACTCAGTGATAACTTACTTATCGTTTTCTAAGGATGCAAAAATAGACTTCAGTCGCTTATAAGAAACCACTTTGTATCGAAAAAAGTCTTTACTTGTCGCGCTGTTACTTAGTATTCGTGATCTAGTTCTTTAGCATCTTCAGACATTCCTTTTTCAGATGTAGTAAGTAAAGTAAGTCCCATATCCTTGATAGGTTGTCGGGCTGATTGATAAAATATGGTCGAACAAATCATATAAATAAATCGCAAACGAAAAATTATGGCTGTATTATTATAAGCACAGTAGTCTCAGTGTTTAGTAGGTTCCAATGTAACTTGCTGTTTTTTATATATATATATATATATATATATATATAGATTCCAGAATACATAATCATTTCTTAAAGATTATGTATAACCCGATCGTGCTGTCTAGTAAAACTTGTTTTTGTAATAAGTATATCGAGTCGTCGTTTATCACAAGCTAGTACAACGAATCAGGGTTGCATTTCCAGCCTTTAAGACATCGTCGGATTGCCGGATGTTAATATCGATTTCATTATTCCGAATTTTCAACTGTTTATTTTGTTCAACGTGTCTGTCATTAAGGTTAATTCGTTGCGTGAAATCGTATCAACTCGATCTTCTATGCTTGTAACTTTTGAAGGGTACATTCATTTTACAAGTCTGCCAATTTTTTCATCTAAATTACTACACCATGCTTGAATTCTTAAAAATGGCGCGTGATCTTTAACTAGTTGTCTTCAAGTATCCATCTTTGTTTGAACTTCATTTACTATTAATGCTTGTTCAGAAGCCTGAACATTGCTCAACAGTCCCCTAATGTGACTAATTATAACTACTCTGCTGTGAACCTGTAACGTTATCCGTGCGACTGAGACTATTTTTTTAAACAATGATTATTTATGTTTATTTTAAATGATTACATTTTTTTTTTTTGCTAGTTTGAATTGAATTTAATTTTAATTGTAAATATGGAAAATCTGAAATTTACATTTTTCTCGCGACGCTTACACTTTTTTTCCTATTTCTTCGTCATCTTCTGGAAACCGGTATAGGCATAATACTAAAACACATATACATATTCGCATAATAATAGTGAACCGTAACAAACACACATAAACGATTAGCGAATATATATATATATATTTGAAATCAAATTATAGACACACTTACAACTTCATCCGTGCTCGCTGCACGAGCCATATCACACCTTTTTATGCGAATGTTTTAAAACGTCGAACGCGCTAAAATTACTTGCTATTATAAATAATAAGTACCCCGCAGAAACTCCTATTAACTTTAACTTATCGCACGTTATTAGTTTGTTCACAGATGGATTGCGACTGTATATTACAGCAGCGCTCGACGTCGCAACCTGCGAGAACTGGGTACCACCACTCTTTCTAGGCTGAGGCTAATAAGAAAATTTTGTATCAGCTTTTTAGTCGCGGCAGTTACAATGGTGTAAGAATTACATAGTTGAAATGTACTCTCTATCGGTACTTTAGAATAATTTTCACTTATCGGTCCGGAAGCTGTTTACATATATGGCCGAGCCCGGCGAACTGATTTACACTTTCTACAGAGAATACGGGAAATGTACATTAACTTTATTTAGCTTAAGATCGAAAAATGAAACGAAGCAGCTTCACGCACTCTCATAATATATTTACCACATCTCGGATTAAAACGAACATATAACGGCATTGGAATGCACTTCTATCGCTTTGGTTGCTCTTTGAATCTTCATTTCTGTCGATTATTTATCGAAACGGAAGGGAAAGTTTTATTTTACTAATACCAGTTGGTTTTATTTAAGGGAAAAAAGAAGCCCTTAGAATACGACGCGATCGTTTATTTAATGTTGTTTTATTTCGAAAATCTGATTGTATAATACGAAAAAATTAAATATCACAAGCGACCATGTACGTAGATTGATTATATGGAGGAAATAGTTTACCGGCTATCTACGGCAGTTCTTGGTCTCATACTTCAGGCAATGCTTAAATGCCAAATTATCTCTTTCTTTTGCTAAATTTAAACGTGTACATCCAATTCGGGGGAAACATATTTAAATTTATGCGCAGCAGTTTTTATTAGCTTTTTCACGTTATAAAAACCTGCTTTTTTCTACAGTATAGTCAGATCAAGAATTATACAGCTAATGATGATAATGTTTAGGAACAATAGAGTGTCTTCGGACCTGTTCCAGCGATGTAGTCAACTTTTTCAATTAAATTTTAGTAAAAAAAAAAAAAAACTGGAACTGTTAAAATGTGAATAACGGGAAAAAAGAATAGTTAAAATTAAATCTGTTTAAGGAATAACAGATATTACAAATGAGGGGAACAAGGCTGCGAGCAAAAGAAGAAAGAGATAGTATAGTATATAAAGATTACAGTAGATTATGTTTTAACCCCCTATGCTTATATTTTGAGTACATAAATTGTAGCTGCCTGGAACCGTAATGCCCCCGATATGATTAATAAGAGGATTTCTATGAGTCGAGCAATTTTCAAAAAATTCCTTTCCCGAAGAAAGTACATAATTACGAAGATATAGGACAACTTGAGGACATCATGCATTACTGGAATCCTGGTAAAGCGAGATAAATACGCACCTAAGACATTTGTTTTGTATGAGCTGTAGTTGTTTATAACGGACGTTCGATATTAAGGATAAGATTGCCTTAATAAGTGCTTTATATGGAATTAGTTATGAATATTTAAAAACGATCTACGATGGAACGATGGACATAATATAGTGCAGATAGCGCGATTAGTTTTAACGATAGCGCGATCGATATGTTTATTAAAGTTTGGCCTTTTATCTAGTATCAGGCCGAGGTAGTTGATCAGACCAAGGAACATCGATGTACCTTGTATGTGCACTTTCTTAGAGGTCAAAGGGTACCTACGAGAAAACAGAATCGCTTCAGATTAAGCCGGATTAATTATTTTGTAAGTAAACGCTCAACACCAAGTTGGAACTTGTTAGGCGATCGTGTTCGACCTGTATGAGCTGCAATACAGCATCGTCGGCAAAGAGTGCCGTGTTAATATGAAGAGAAAAAAACACTCGATTGAATCGGAAAGTTCGTCAGATACTTTTGCTACTGTATTAAGTTGAAACTGTATTAGTATATTTGAAAAAAAATTCTAATCAGTTCAAATCTCATTTGAAACAGCGGTTCGTAAATTAATAATTAACTCTTTTCTTATTTAATACAATGTAATCGATGACTTTTTAATTATTCATATATCTGTTATTTTTTTAAACTTTAGCATTATTATTTGTATAATCGTGATTATGAGTGACAGTCATGGGTCAAGGCCGCTGGCGCGCTCAGGGTAGGGAAAGAAAAAAAGTTTGAAGCGTGTCGAATTTAATTTTGTGAATTGATATATTTCTGTTTTGTTTCTTTGTTTTTATTAAAGCAAAAACGGATTGCGACTTTATTAATTTTAATACAGAAAATTGGAAATCCGATGTAAAAACGAATGTTGTCCAATGCACCCGGTAAGAGACCTTAGAAGTAAGCGAAGTTACGGCTAAAGTAAAAAAACCATCGCCGCTGATTACTCTACAAATAATATTTATCACTCGGTGGACAGTTGCTGATAAAAAAATTGTTGGTATTTCGAAATTTTAAATTCTACGCGTAACGGCAGTTTTCGTTGTTAACCGTGAACCGAATAACAGGTAATAAAAAAAAATGCCATTTCCCGTCTGAAAGCGCGAAATAATGAAAAACAAAGTTAAACAACAATTAAACACGATATAGCAAATTACTTGAAGCCTAGAGTTCAATTCATGCAATAAACTGGACTCTGCCGGATGCGATCCAGAGTTCGTTCGATTCGATCGAAAATTACCCTTCTCTTGTGAAAAATGTTTAATAGTGACGGTTACATTAGTATTAAAATTAATCCGGTGTACCAGATTTATATAAGTGTCAAACTCTACGTTAGCTTAATTAATAAAACGACGATAAAACTTTCTCAAATTTTCGTCAATCGCTAAACACTAACGAGATAAGTTATAAGATTCGGTAACACTTACCGTAATATATCCGGACATAAATGATTAACCCGTACGCAGTAATTCATTAAAATTTTTCAGTTGCAAACTCTTTTTTTTTTTTTTTTTTTTTTTCGAATTTGCATTATATTTTAATTTACAAAAATCTCTATTCTAAACTGTTACGAAGGCCGCCCCCGGTAACTTTATAGTGTAATCAGTACGAAGTTATAATTAAATACCTAATTATAGTACAGTCACTAATCGACGTCCTTCAGAAACTGAATATTAAAGTTTAATGGTATAAGGGTGGCGGAAAGAAAAATTGTAATGTCAGGAGGCGATCGGTGATTTCAGGAAAGAAAGGGAAGCATTTGAGATAGAAAAAAAAAGAAGAAGAAAAAAAAAGAGGCTAATTGAGCGAGGGAAAGGTTCTCTCGATCGAAATATTTCGATGGGTGATTTCGAAGTTATGTCGATTTTTCGATAACTCGTCCGATTATTAAATACAGATTTCGATAGTTCGTGTTTTCGTTTCTATTGCCGCCTTTATTGTGCGACTATCCCAAATTCCAGTCAAGTTCACTTAGCGTTCTTCTATGCATCTGGTAGCGCGTACGAAAGACATGACTGATATTCTCTGAATCTCGAATTTGCATCAGTCGACGTTCAGGGGAAGTTTGCTCGCTGCAGAAGAAAATGTTCGGAGTCGGGATACGTACTTTAATGAATTTCACCGTTTTCGATGCCCAAATGAGCAGAGCTCGAATTCGCATTTTGATCTCACGAGAGTAGTCACATGTTAGCCAATTTCATTAAATTTAGCCTTTGAAAATAGGATTGTTCGATGAAACGTTCTCTTCGGCTAAAGTAATTCACTGAAATTTGGGATGAGGAAGCCGTTTAGGGTGGTGACGACCATAGTTTTTGTTCGCACTTAAGACTGTCAAAATTCTAAGCGGAAGAGAGATAATTTCTTGTAGAGCTCGTCCTTCTTCTTTTTCTTTGAGAAACGATATTATAGCACACGGAAGAAGTAGTCGTCAGCAAAGAATGCTAAATGTAAACGTACGATTTGTGGACTTTTCTGGTGACGTGACCCCAATGATTAGTCGACTGGACTTAGCCGGAGCTACCATAAATTCTTTATTTTTAAGGAATCGACGTCTCGCAGTATTATATATATATATATGTATAAGCTGAGAAATAATGTAGTTTTTCCATATGTGCTGTTAAAGACATTCTTCAAATCGAGAAACACTACGAGTAGTAGACACGTTGCTTATACAGAAATAGTAGTAATACAACTGACAAATCTGACGTGTATGGAGCGAAAGAAAAAAAAGGTGAAAAATTTCAATTGATTCCGATCAAAAGTCATCAATAAAGAACAGTATGGGGAGTTTCTTAAAATTGATTATACGCGTTTCAGGCGCGATGCTACGGACAATTATTCCGCAACAGCTGGCGGGAAAGGTAAAAATTAACAGAAATTTAGATGACTTTTAAAACGCGCCGAGAACGTTGTCTCCTAGCCAGAGCATGGAGCAATTCTGCTAGAAAAAACTTTTTAGAAATTTTTTATAAATGTTACTTATTATTTCGAAAATGAAAGGGCAGACAAACTTCTATTCGTGTAATAGACCCCCCGTTAAAATTTATTGTTTCTTTTTTTTTTCTTTTTTGTCTAACAAGACCTCGTAAATCGTATGCTGAATAATAATAAAATTCGGTTCAAAAATAAACTTCTCTTATTTATTTAATTATCTTATTTTTTATAGAAATTTCTATAGAAAATTACCCAACTTCGCCAGAACATATGAGTATATAATAATAATAATAATAATAATAATAATAATAATAATAATAATAATAATAATAGAGGTATGTGTAATGTTGAAAAAGTGTTGGAAAAAAAAAAGCAAAGGAGGAAATAGTTTTTGCAAAACTAAGAACCAAAGAAAAAGGAGAAAGAACAGAAGAAAGAAAGCCGGGGTATATTTATGACGGAAACGGAGAAAAAAAAAACAGCCATTCTCATTTTCGACGGTAGATGTTGACGCGTATGTAGAGAAATCTTGGCAAAATCAGGGAAACTTGCCGGTTATCAAATTCCGGATAATTGAAAACGGCTTGGCTGTTCCTACCCTAATAAATTGGCACAGGGCGAATCGGGAAGCCGCGTGGTGTACAAGTTCGTTCCAAATTGTTAGTAATTTATTATCAGCAACCAATTACAAGCGTTCGAACGAGTTTTCTAAAATACTGTATTCTTTGTTCGCAAGTGGTACGGAGGAACCCGCGCGCCAGCCGCACCAGTTGTCGGAACAGTTCAGGCTCGTTCGGCTGTCGTTGTTTTTAATTTTTCTTTTACGGGGCTCGGCTTTTTCGACTTGCCGTTGTTACACATGTGTAGGCGGCAGCGGTACAGATGGCACACGGTGCACAACTCAAAGTTACCCTTTTCTCGCACTCTCTGTATTAGGGAAGAATCTGATCAGCGCTTGTCTACATTAACAGTGTTCACGGCGCGCTGATAAAATATTACTGTCTGTCTAGCACACCGCCCGCTTTCGTGATGCCGATTGCCGACCGGTAGCGAGCAGGTCGCGGTCGGTATTAAATTTTTAACCTACCTCTCCGGAACCGAACAGACACTTTAACAACTTTTATCTGGCCCGCGTTTTTTGATATTTTTCACGTTGTTTTATTTTCCGCCCTTCGCGCATACTTACTTCGTCGTGTTTTGAACTCGCCAACCACTTTAGATCGAGCGTCTTTAATTAAAGTTGTTAGGAAACACTTGGATTTATCACTTGCACTGTATCGCCGTCTGATGTTCTCTTCCCTATTTCTCTAGCAGCGATTTAAAAACTACTTCTTTTTACGATAATTTTTCTGATAAGAAGATGCTTTTAAACCAACGGGGTTTTGATGTTTATTTCCATTCCGCGAGAAATATTACATTCGAAAGATATAACATATTATTATTATTATTATTATTATACGTATATTAATGACTACGTTATTTTTTAGGCTGAAATTAATTGCCTCGGAAATTCTGTGACGGAAGTGATGTTATAAGTTTAAAAGAAAAAAGAAAACAACCAGAAAACCGTTTTGTCCAGGCTAGAAAACTCGTTAATTCAACAGATTGTTTCATATTAAATGGAAGATACGAAAGGGAAGTGGCAGATGATATTTCAGAATATGAAATTTAAAAAAAAAACGAAAGAAACCCACTGTATTAGTGTAGAAGTGAAGAAAAGGAAATATCGAAGAAAATATCCCGAATTTACCTTCAATTACTCTTTATTAGTTTAATTACAAATAATTATACATTTACTTCTTAATTTGATTCGGTTTAATTTACTTCAAATACGTGTACACACTAATCCGATGCTTCTAATTAAATTTATCAGTTTTGTTAATAAAACACTCATTCATTCATTATCTCTTCAACCGTTCGGTTGGTGGGCAACTGATTCGTACATTTTTAGCTGTACCGATATAGGTAGTGTACCAAGCAATTATTATATGCAACGCAGGTGTACACAACACGCAAGACTACATTCGGAACTGATAGTGATCGTTTGATTTATATCGTTTTACAAAAGTGCAGTCCCGTGTGTGTCTGTTGTGTACTGACCTACCGCGCATATTATACGTGGTGGTTTGCCATTGCCTTCCACGTGACTATTAGTAGAGTATTTTGATTTTAATTCTTTGTAATAAGTTCTGTCGTCGACCGGGATCGAAACCTCCGTAACGGAAGTCAAGTGCTCTAGCAACTAGGCTATCGCGACGACTTTAATAGAACACTAATAATTATAATTACACGGAGGTGCAGGAGGTCTTGGCGCGAAATCGAGATTTACAAATATCCGTTGGTTATCGATTGCGTTTATAAATGCGTAATTTTAAAAAGACCGCTTCAAGAAAAAAAAATCGAACAATACTAAATAATAAAATAACGATTAAATACTACAATTTTCGACAATAAATGTATACACATTTTTAACATCGCGATATATACAATTACGACTAGAATAATACATTTCGATGATATTTTATTACCTGGCTCGAACATTCTCTGCTAGCTATTAAACGTGTACAAACAATTACGACAAAAACACACAAAATGTACGCATTCCTGTTTTTCGAACGAATGGAAAATAGACGGGCTACTTGAATCATCATATGTAAGTCTAACTTGCACTTCAACTTTTCGGGAAGATGCAGTCGTGAAAAATAATACAAAAGATTTATAATTTATGTAGGGTGGATAGGGGGGGGAGAGGGAAATTATGAAACCGTGTTAAATAAAAATATACTCGAATTCATTTTTGATTACTTACGTTTGGGGGGGGGGGGTGATTTTTGGAGATGAAAAAATATATTTAGACTAATTTTATAATACTTAGACATAAAATAAAAAGATACTTGTATGAACAAATTATTGCGGGAATACGTTCAAAAATTAAACAATAATTATATACACTTTACACAACTGGTTCAGATTTTTGTAAATTTCATCATTACCAGTAATTTAATTTATGAGGGGGAAGAGTGAGATAGAAGAAGAAATAATTAAAGAAACGGTATCGGAAAGGATCGGATAAAGACGAAAAAATAATTAGGAAAAATCTATACAATAGAACGAATAGATATCGATGGAAAAAACATGTACGAATATATCTACATACAAATGTTTACAAAATTGTTAAAACAAACGAATTAATGAATTTTTAATCCGCGCGAATTGTACGTTGACAATCGATGCAATCTTTTACTTTCATACAATTTCGAGTACTATGCTGTAATGTATCGTCATCGAAATAATATTATAACGTATGTAACATATTTGTCGAATAAACGATAATAAGAGTGTTGGGCACCCGCAGACGAGCAGTATGCCTTGCGGGACCCACAACTTATTTAAAAAAAAAAAAAAAAATAAGGGTACGATCAAGTTTCAGCAGACTCAATGACAATGTCACACGATTGAATTCGACGACATGGCAACATGCATGCAAGGATATGAGCGGAGCACTTTTGCACTACGACTGTAGGCAGACATATTGGAGGGAAAAAAATATAATACGAAAAGTTTCTGAAAAAATATTTAGAGTTTGAAAAATAATATATTCTTAAACTAATAAACTCGGAAAACAAATTATTATGAATGATGTGGAAATCATTGTTAGCAAACGAGTGCGTGGGAATGGCTGGTGCTGTTTCACTGTAGTTTCGGGTGGATGTGCTCATGAAAAATAATATGAAAGATTTGTAATTGGTGTAGTGTGGATAGGGGAGAGAGACGGAAATTATGAAACCCCGTGTTAAATAAAAACATACTCGAATTAATTTTTGTATACTTACGTGTGGAAAAAAATGTTTGGAGGGGAAAAAAAATATTTAGACTAATTCCATAATACTTAGGCATGAAAAATTATTATGATCGATAAGAGAATTAACAGTAGCAGATGAGTGCGCATTAATAATGGCGAAGACATTGACGGATTTATTTTTAGAACCGGAAAAAAAAAATACAAAAATTATGAACGGTCGGAAGAAATGATCGGAAGCGTAAAAAAATATACTTAGGCTATTTCTATAATAGTTGGACTTAAAAAAGAAATATTCTCAACGACAGGAAAACTAGCAGTAGTGTGTGTGGGATGTGATATCGCGGCGGATAACATTAAGGTGGATATATACGTGGGAATGGTTGGTGTGATTTTGCAACGGCTATCGCAGCGGTGTAAGCATGTGAGGTAATTAATCGTGTGCTTTGGCGGCGGACACAGAAAAAAGTAATTACCGCTCAATATGAAATATCGTAGGCGGCGGGGTCATCGATCGGAGGTTTAGTGGACATAACAAAAGTAAATAAAATGCAATATATTAGATATAAAAATGGCGGCGGCGGCATGCGCAGGATTGGATGTTAGGCTACCATAGTGAGTAGGATGATCAGAGAATAAGAAAAAATAAATAATGTATATTATAATCGATCTGAAAATAGGGTGGAAAGGGTAAAGGAGACTAAGATTAGTTTCATACTTTAAATATAACTTAGTGGTTAATTTTAAAATGATTCAGATAGCTGAAATGTCCAGCGGAGCAAGGGTTAGAGGGACTATTTCTGGAGTGGGTTGGTTTTCGGATTAGCAGAACCATTGGGGAAGCTTGGTAGGAGAATTGTAGTTATAATTTAATTTGCGGAGGATCCTTTTCAGTCGGTCAACGTTCGGATTATCAGTCTGGCACAGCCTAGAGGAACTTAGGATGGGGCCTCCTTTCTCTGGGCGGATGTACTGGTTGAGGGTTATACTTAGGTGAACTCTAGGATCCCCTGACGGGAAATTCGGTTACAATTTAATTATATACAAGTAAATATTAAAATATAGGTTACTTTATGGCTATAGCACAAGAATTGGGATTGAGGGTCTTTCTCCAGGCGATGGGGTGTTTTGGATTACCTTTAGGGTTAGGGGTTGGACTAGACCGTGTTTGGATTATCGGGACTACGGGGAACGGGGCAGGGGAACCGGAGAAACGGGGAGTAATTTTGAGCATCTGGACACAAATTGGAGTTAGTTTGAGAACCCGTGATAAAATATTTAGGTTACCTTCTGCCCTCTGCACACGGTTCTGGGGTTTTGATTAGAGGAAATATGCGGAACCCTATGGGGGGATTTTTGGAGAAATTTGGGGAAACTTGGGTGACTTTTGAGCACCCGGACATGAATTGGGGTTAGTTTGAGGCCCCGAATGAAACTTAGGTTAGTTTTCGACCTCTGGACACTGTTTATGGGTTTGGATTAGTGGAACTGTCCAGGAAATCAGAGGAAAATTTAGGTTAATTTCGGGCTCCGGGATGGGAACTGGGGTTAATTTTGAGCTCCAAAACAGAAATTGGGGTTCGAATTAGCGGGAGTTTCCAGGACTCTGATTTATAGACTACCATAGTAACGCCTGACACGATTGACCCGAATTCGATATTTTTATACTTGACGACGCACCTACAAACACACTTCATCCTGTTCTGCAACAGTATTTTTCGATGGGACGCCACAAAAATGCAGATTATTTTTACCTAATGATCCGTAAACATATGATTCGAAATAATGCTAATTTCATATACGATGAACATGTTAATGGTATGTGTCCGTTTAAGACTTTTAAAAAAATTTGTAAATTATGTTAGAAGAATAAGCACGGGTTTCTGGTGATTGATATAGAAAGCGAACTATATAAAGGAAGATTCAGACTTGGTTTAGACGAGTTTATAATTATTGGCGATAATCATGTTGAATAAGACGTCGATGAATAGCGTTAAAAGAAATATTGAAGATGAATTACAACTTAAAAGCAAACTGGAAAAGATACACGGCGGTATAATAAATAAATATAACGCATTAAATTCCGAGAGCAAATGTATTACGAATGTTACGGCTGCAGTGTTGGAACCTGTCACGAAACCGTTGCCAGAGATGCGAGAGCGTTTGGTCGAACACTGGATAGTGGTTTTAATTTAAAAATTTGTAAGTTTTTGGCATGGTAAAACGAATCTATCAGTTACGAACGAATTTTTCAGTTTTCAGATGTGACCAGTAAACGAATAAGCTTGTTTTGAATTTCGGCGGAAACAAAAAAGAGCTGCGTGCAATAAAATTTCGCAACCTTTTGCATAAAAAATATGCAAGCGCATATCATCATTGATAAAAGTTTTGATTTTTTGTAAATTATGCGACGATCCTGAGAGGAACCGGTCACTTGAAAAGCTGCAGGTGAACGATGCTTATAGATAATTAGGTTAAGAAACTCTTGCACCAGTAAGCAGAGCTGTTCTAACTTTATTACCTAAAATTCCGGCTCAGTTCATCCTTGCCGTACAACTCTGGGGCAGCCTGGCTTTCAGCCGTGAGTTTGTCTGACATCGTTAAACGAATTCCGACTAGAATTTAATGAAATTACTTTTTCGTTTCTGTTTCGTACTGGTTAACAGTAATTTTATTTCCCAGTTAGCCCTAAAAAGATTGAAACCGCGCGTAATTTTTGTTTTTAATCGAATTTTTTTCCAGCCACGAGAAATTGTTGTACTCAATTTCAATATCGGCTACCGACGTACAATTTTTTTTCGTTGCCCGTACCCGCTGATGACTACGTTTAATAATAGAAAATTTACTCGTTGCCTTTTGCGATTTTTTTTTCTCCTTTTTTTTTTCAATCTTTTTGATTTTCAATAATCGACTTAAAAGCCAATACGGAAAAAATGTGTTCGTTTAGTTAACTTGCAGCTGAAATTAAGCAAAATCTAACTGCGATCTCTATTAAATTAATAATCTGCGCGCATATAAAAATGCGATTTCGACTGAAGAAAGCGAGCTAATACTTGAATTTTAATTGAATTTTCACTGACGTGCGAATGATGTAACCGGATGTAATTGATTAAAGTACCTTTCGCAGTTGGTATTAATAATGTTCAAATTCATATTATTGACATAAATCATTGTGTCATCGTTTGAAATATTACTGACGATTGTATCTAATTTAGAGAAACGGAGCCATCAGCATAAGGAAAAGAACATAATTAAACTTGACACGGATTTCAGGAAATGTTTCGAGATTGTATTCAAGAACAGACTCACATGGTGGACTGAAAATAATAACATTTTCCCGCACGGACTGTTTGGTTTCAGACCTGGTCTAGGAACCATAGATTGCATCGCCCATCTACTTAATGACATCTACCTCTCCTTTTTAAACAAAGAGAGTTTTTAGTTGCGACCTTCTTGGATATAGAGGGAACCTTTGATAATGTATCGATTCCCATTTTAGTAGAAAGGATAAGAAAATCGGGTATCCCTGATAGTTTTGCTAAATTCATCTGTTCACTTTTTTTAAAGAGAACCCTTTTTTTCCTTAATCCAGGCAAACACAAATTCATTATTAAGCATGCTTACACGGGTCTGGCTCAGGGCTCGGTTTTGAGTCCAATATTATTTAATTTTTATGTATTGGCTTTATTTCATACACCGATACCGCCAAACTCACGAATTTTGTCATATGCTGATGGTTTTGTTATCTATAGTATTCATAAGAATGTCTCTCGCTGTGTTCGCGAAAATCAACTTTGTGTATCTCGTTGTAATGGAACATTACATGATATTGGGCTTAATATATCTCCCGCTAAGTCAGCATTTTTCATCTGTACAACTAGATTATCCTTTTCTCGTGATTTTGCAATTCACATCGGTGATGAGCCTATTCCCATGGTTACTTGCGTTAAGTATTTGGGGATGCATTTGGATATGAAGCTTACCTGGTCTCGCCACATATTACTACTCCATAAACAAACCTTTAAGCAAATTACTAACTTGCTGAAAGCCATTGGTAACAGCTCCTGGGGCGCGGATCCAGCAATTCTTAACTTAATTTTTAGAACCCTAATTATTTCTCGTCTTGACTATGGTTCCATGTTCTACGGTTCGGCCTCCAGATCTAATCTGTCTAAACTTGATATTATACAAAACCTTTGCCTGCGAATTATTACCGGTAATCTGAGGTCTTCTCCGTTTGCTTGTCTCCAGATCGAGAATAAAACACCTCCCCTATTTATAAGAAGGAATGTTCTTACTGATCGATATGCGCTCAAATATTGTAATTACCGATTTCCCTCTCTAGTGCATCAACTCAAAGTTATCAGCACCCATTGGAGATTTGTTTCTTCTAAGTTACCATTATTAGCAAGACGAATCTCGATCTATCACAAGTATTGCCTCGCTCTTATTCCTAAGGTTCCATCTCACTATTTCTCTTATACGTTTTTCATTAATATAATAAATATAAATATTGACACCACATTAGTTCAGAAAATTAAAGATACTAATCTATCGTTATCCGTACTGTGGTTCAATAATTTTATTAATAACAAATATCCGGATTGCATCAAAATATTTACAGATGGTGCTAAGCTCATAGGTCCCCATAGTCTCACTGGTTCCGCTTTCATTGTAGCTAACGTTACAATTCAAAAATTCAAGCTTCCTCCTGATGCATCTGTTTTTACCGCCGAACTGTTGGCTATCGATAAGGCTCTTGATTTCATATTAAATGTTCTTAACCCGGATAATAAATTTACAATTTTCTCCGATAGCCTGGGTGCCCTGATCGCCCTAGATCATAGTTCGTTTAATTATAAATGTCACCCGCTTATTTACGAGATCAAAACTAAATACCTTCAAATTATTAATAACAATGGCTGTTTAAACTTTTGTTGGATTCCCAGTCATCGCGGGATTGGGCTAAATGATGACGTTGATGCCGCGGCTAAATGCGCTGCCTTGAATGGAATTATATTCCCGTTCATTCCTTCCTCAGACTTATATCACAGGAGTCACAGGCCACTGCCTTGGAGGATTGGATAACTTATAGAGATAGGCAGAATACTGGTAGATATTACAATATGGTTCAGTCTGATATACCTTCGCTTCCTTGGTATTTCGATATTCCACAGTCTATCCTCGGTCGTCTTATTCGTAAGTATGTCACACTAGTTTGTAGATTGCGTATGGGGCATTCCCGAGTGCCTCTAAATTTTGCAGACTCCTCTGGATGCAACAGTAATAATACTAGGTCTACCTTCATTGATGACATTAATCATTTGCTGTTCAGCTGTGACAAATACGAGCACAATAGGAAAAGGTTTTATAAAGAATTAATTTCATGCGGATTGTTCCCTCCATATAGTGTTCATTACTTACTGTGTTCTGGACATACAGCAATTTTTATTATGGTTCGCTTTATAATTAATAATAACATTTTGATTTAATTATAATATTAGTAAATAGAAAAAAAATATATAAATAAATAAATAAAAAAAAAAAAAAAATAAATAAAAAAAAAAAAAAAAAAGAACAAGATAGAGAAAAAAGAAAATTAAGGAAAGATTTTATTAAAGGAACCAGAATTTTTTTATTTTATTTTATTTACTTTTTTTTCTTTTTCGTTTCTTTTCTTATTTATTGAAGTTTATTACTTTATTGATGAAGTCAGTTAGTTTTATTTCATTTTATTCTTTATCAATCTATTTGTTACATTCTTTATTCAATTATTTATTTTTCTTACAACTTCCTTTTCCCATCAGGCATTGTGAACATTACCAGGCAACTGTGGTCATATTGTAAGATGGGAATTTTTCAATTTTTAATTTGTATTTCTCATTTTGTCTTTTTGTTTTTTGTTTTCTCCTCTGAAAGAAAAATCTGATCTCTGTTTATTAAGTTTCATCAGGCATTGTGGGCACTGCTCTGCAGTTGCGGCCATAATGTAGAAGGGTAACCTATTTTAATTTCTTCTTTGTTTTTCCTTGGTTAATTTCATTGCGCATTGTGGGCACTGCTCTACAGTTGCGGCCATAATGTAGAATGATAACCCAATTTAATTTCTTCTTTGTTTTTCCTTGGTTAATTTCATTGCGCATTGTGGGCACTGCTCTGCAGTTGCGGCCATAATGTAGAATAGAATGAAATCTCCTTCTCTGCTTTTTAGTCCTTTTTCTGTTAATATTAATTTTCCATATCTATTCATAGTGTAGCTTGCTGGCCAAATAAACTGTATTTGTTCAGACCAATAAAAAAAAAAAAAAAAAAAAAAAAAACTTGACACGGATGATAGATTTATGCAGACAAAATAAGGATATAAGGGGATCATCGACCGTTTTAGTTTGAGGTGGGGGTTTTCGGTAAGTTTAGCATTTCGATTGACCAGGAGGAAAGATATTTTATATGTTCGGAGAAAGGACTGTCCAAGAAGATAACAGGAATATCGCGATAAAAAGAAATATTTGTAAAGCTAGATTGATGAAAGTTCGATTATAAGGACAGAGAGTAAATATAATTTAGTAGGAAAAGTGGACACAATCGAGGCAAGAAAATTATTATGAAAAGTTAAAAATTTGCTCTTGAATTGCATAGTAAGTCTGAACTAGCGTGAATATGATATGAAAGGGTTTTTCCTTGCATATTCGACCGTACGTCACATTTAATTACGACGTTTATACTTTTTCCTGTAGTATTTCACCTAGCATGACTTTAATGCACTTCAACGTTGTTTCCTACTATTTGACATCCTTTTCGAATACAAGTATTTTTTCCAATAGTACAATTATACATAAGAAGTTTTTCCACTTTACCCGCCTTCAACGTATAATTAAGTATCGTTTTCATTTTTACTTTCACCGAACGATTTTCCAATAGACTAAAGTACATATATCTGCAACTGCTACGCGATAAGTCTGCTATTTTCCGCATTAGCAATTTTGACCGGTTATAAATCAAGACTTATTTTATTTTCCATGTGCACTCTCTATGGCACTAGAACACAGTTACGTAACAACGAAAACTATATGCAAAAATAAATCATTCATCAACCACATTTGCAACAAAAATCGCGCACATATAACAACTCTTATTTTTCCGAATGAAAAGAAGTCAGATTTTTTTTTATGCTCCCAGTAGATTAAATTTCCTTAAGTCCATTTCGAAGATTACATCAACTTCCCTTCGTAAGTAACAATAATATCGAAATTTTCTTTTTAAATTCATTTTCTCCCAACAGTCGTTATTTGTACCACAGTCTTATCTACTTGTGACGTTTCCCTGTGATTCGTTTAGGTAGCTTTCTTTTTCTTTTTTTTCTTAATAATTTTAACTTCCCTAATAATTTCAGTCTGATATTCACTTACAAGAAATTTTACGCAGAAATAAAACAGTTAACGTGTATAACTGCCATTATTTCTGATAGTCATTGGTATTTTTGTTTCTTTTTTTAAATTTCATTGTAGCTTTCTTCTTTTACGTGTGCTTCTTTGTTTATAACTAAAAACATCTACAAAACCGACAAAATATAATAAGAAACTCAACTACAAGTGTGTTCTCACAATAATTTAATGAATGCTTTTTTGTTTAATTTTTCGCTTTACGTTCAATGCCAACTCAGTCGGAACGTGTGCATAGAGAAAAGAATTAGATCGTTAGGATAGTGAATATTACTGAAGTTAATACAATGCGTTAATTTCATGTTTGTTAGTTCATTTCGCCTACTGAAATAGAGAGAAGTCCACGCTATATGTACCTTGGTTAAGTTAGTTCGTGCCTTAAAGATGTTTGAAGATTTCTACATATAGTGCGACATGTAATGATTCCAATTCGTCAGACATGGCATACGATTCCACACAACGAACTATGCACATTACTGAAATAATAGTTCAATAATCGCAAAATCATTCTGCATACCATGCCCGCTACATCGGTATACAAGCGTGTGTGAATTTTTGGAATGAGAGGAAATGTTATATATTCTGGATCGACTAGTGATCGTCAACCGTATAGAGAATAACTGGCAAACAATACGTGAAATTGAGGGTATTGAAGTAGTAAGCCGTTTTACTATAGTGGAAAACAGCGGCGGATGTAAAAGTAAGTTACGCCACAGAACACAGATTACACGTAACGCAATGAGCCGTTTAAAAGGAATATGGGCTGACTCCGCTGTTAGTAAAGGTGTAACGATTCGGCTAGTGAATTTCCTCGTCTTCTCAGTGTTTTTATATGGTGCGAAGACCAGGATCGATGACCAGCGCAGACAAAAAACGTATAGACGCACTCGAAATGTGATGCTGGAGGTGTATGCTGCGCGTCCCATGGACAGCTAGGAGAACCAATGGCTCCATACTAAATGGTAACCCGAAGAGGCTATCATCGGTGGTGCTCTGCAGGATACTGCGGTATTTTGGTCGCGTGATCAGAGAGGACAATTTGTAAACGCTGCTCATCCAGGGAAAGGTCAACGGAAGAAGAAGTCGAGGTCGTGCGCCGACTAGATGGTCGGACGCAGTGTGCAAAGCTGCTGGTCGTACCTTTCAGGATTGTGTACACATCGCAAGGGATCGGAATTGTTGGCGCAGTCTGATCAACCGGATGACAAATCATGGTCACGATATTCCTGCATGGGGTGAGACGATTCGATAATAATAATCTCCTTCCAAGTCTGCTATTATCATCTTTATGCTAAGACCATACCACCTAGAGGGTTTGTGTATTAAAATAAATGATTCTCCTATCCCTGTTTATCTACTTGCGTAAAATACACGGATTTTCATTTGAATTCCAATCTTACCTGGGCTTATCGTATACATTCAAAACCGGATTTTGAAAACGTTCAACTATTGAAGGCTATTAGTATCACGTTACGGAGGTCAAATGCTACTGGCTTTATTATACAAGTCGTTAATTTTTTTCGAAATTAACTATGATTTACTGTTTTGCGGCTCGGTAATCTGAGAAAGCTGGATATTTCACAAAACATCGGCCATAAAATCTATTAGAAGCAACATTCGCGCTGCGCCCATATCCCGTCTTCAAGTTATAAAGTCACACCCCACTATATCTAAGAAGAAACATGTCGACAGATAGGTTTTTGTTAAAATAATGTAATTTTAATTATCCATACCTACTTAATCTTATTGTTTATATTAGTAATAATTGGAGATTACTTTCTTCTAATCTGTCGTTGCTGTTAGAGAGGGTGTTTCGATACTGTAAATTTTTTTTTTTTTTTATTATTATTATTATTATTATTATATAAATTATCTCCTTTTCAAATAATTCTTGAAATTACAAAATCTTAATAAATAAATATAAAAAAAATACTGTAAATTTTACCCAGCTTTAATTCCTAAATATTTCTCCGTATATTTTACTATTCCATATGATAGAAATCTGATAGATTTAAATATTAACGGAACACTATTTGCCCACTACAAAAACGTGATAATTTACCCTCTTTAGGTCGGAATGCATCGTTTATCAATATTATAGTGGAAACGGTATTCCCTGATTACCCAAAAATTAAGTTTGTGATTACATTCTCAACATACTTGGTGGTAAAGGTAAATACGTCGTCTGTAGCGATAACCTTAGAACTCTCTTTTGGCTCTACGAAATTCCCCTCTCAAGTACAACCATCGCCCTATGTTTGGGAAGTAAGGGATAAGTGTTCGGCAATTATCCGGCAAAGTGGCGTTTTAGAGTCTTGTTGGATTGCGGGTCATGCATGATTAAATTGCTGCCAGAGAAGCATTCTCATTAGGCATTGAATATCCATATATTCCATTTGCGGACTTAAACACTGAACTAAAACATGATCATTATGTTTCTTGGATTGATCAATGCCGGTCCACAAAAGAAACCACGCATTTTAGTATGTTCAGTCACGTCTCCCGACATTCCCATGGTGTATGTTCATGTATCTACTGCAGTTTCTTCGTATCTTCTTCGTAGATATATCACCACAATATGTAGGCTACGTAGGGGTCACTTCCCGACAGTACTTAATTTTATACAGGTAGGATAATCAAGGGTATTGTAGTCAACATAGTGCAACTAATTTTTATGGAAGTACAAATCGTTTGCTTTTTAATAATTAATGTGCTCGGGTATTTATCCATCTTATTCTTTGCACTGTCTACCGTGTTGTGCATTGACGGTTCTATTTCTAATTCTTAGTTCTATTTATTAAATGTGTAAATTCCTTACAGGCATCGGAAAATGCCTTGCTTTTTAGTTTTTATAATTTCAATAGCGGCTGAAGAATATTATTAGCTGTTAAAATTATTTTTTGGGAAAAGTGAATTTAGTTTTATTTATTATTTATTTATTTATCTTTTTATTTATTTTTAGTTATCGTTTTCATATTACCAAAATAACAATGTAGTCTCTCCTCTGTCCTTCCTTATTGCACATTGGTATAATTCTTCCTGTACGACATTTCAGTTTCCGGAAATCGATGTTCCTTACATAAAAAGATTTACCACCGGGCTACGTGATCGATTCTGGCCACATAATATGCAGAGATATTATATATAACGTAACTGTTTTAATACTATGAGTAATCGCAGTCTTAACATTCCTTTTCCTACAAAACTTAAGCCCGCCGCATATTGAACAACACAGTGCGCGCACACACTCACAGACCACGGTCACGTTTTTTCGTAGGAGGAAGCATGTGAAACAGCGAATATTTCATCAATTTCGAGACGGCTATTTGAGTTCTTCTTGATTTGAAATTAAAATCAGAGAATGAAGAAAAGTTACTTTTGTTTTATAATTTAAATGAATGTTAAAGCTGCGTGCATTTAAAAATAGTGAGGCTGTAAAATGTAAATTTGTTTAATATGAAGAATTAAATGAAATTGGCTTAAGTCAAATCAAAATTAAAAGCTACCGCGTTAAATTAATTTACACTTTAATAATCGGTAATTTTTTTTTACATCAAAATAAAATAAATTTTTTTACTCTGACTCGTTTTTCAATATTTTGATTTTTTTGATTAAAAACTAAGTAACTTTTTTCAATTTTTTTTTTTTTTTTTTTGTCACTTTATTGTAAACATAATCGTGAAAAATATAGCATGAATTTAATTTATATCGATATTTTTTGTATAATTATAAAATAATTTTTCTATTTTAAGAATATTAAGCACTAACATATACTGTAAAGAAATATATAAATGAAAAACACACGAATTGTATAATAATGGAAATTAAATTAATTGTAATAGGCTGCCGAAAAAAAATCATTAAAACAAACTAAATTTCTCTTTCAGAATAAATGTAACTGAAAAAATTTAAAAAACCGAAAATTTTAAATAATAATAAACTTTATAAGGTGATATTAAAGTAGATACAAACTCAATCGGCACAAGTATACCTATATAGTTAAATTGTTAAATAAATTACAAAATAATTTACAAGAAATGCCATAAACAATACGAATACATCAAAACACAAAGTTACAAAAACATGAAGTTACATCAAAACTAGTTAACATTTTATCATTTTTTCGTGTTTTATATAATTTCTGTTTTAATAATTTGTATCGAGAAGCAGCATATCAGTGCGAATTATTTCCCAACTTACTTAATTACATAATAATAAAATTTGAAAATACTTAAGAAATATAAAAGTTATTAAAATAAACGCGAACAAAGAAGTTATTCGTTTAAATAGGATATCAAAATGTTTAACAACTAAAAAATTTAAACCAACCCATGCACCCATGAAAACTGTGTTCTTCGCATAGGCGATTCACGCGTGGCCGTGGGTTGTGCGTGGGCTGGGTTCAATATGCGGTAGTCCATTTAAATAAACGTTTTACAGAATAAACTCTACGTGTACTGCGCGTGCTGTATTCAATATGCGGCGGGCTATATTCTACTTCGGACTTGATCTGGCCAGTGTTCTCTTTCTAATTATTCTATGCAGGCATGTATGGGTAATGTTGCTATGTCGCTCTCACAGAAGAGTAATATAAATTATTAATTAGATGTTGTAACGAAAAATGTTACAATTTTATGTAACGAAAAATGTCCTATTTTATGTAATGTTAGTTAAATGTTAGGATAGGATTTTTGTGATTATGTTATTTTTTTTGTATTGATTCCGGTAAGAATTACGTTGTAAATTTTGATAATTTTATACAAAGTATAGAAGAGAAAGACACAAAAATGTAAGCAAGAAGGGTCAAGGGGCACAGCCCCTTGCTAGGCCAAAATGGCCGTGTTTACACATATATAATATATAGAAAAGAAAAGGGAAGGAGAAAAAAGAAGATAAAAAAAAGAAAAATAAATTCGATAGTGACCGAATGGATTGTTGCCGAGCCAAAAAGAACCTTCCAGGAGTTTATAGGTTACGTTAATCACATTTTGTTTGAGTGCACCTATATCGCTTCCGAACGTTTTTCCTTTTACTCTTCTCTTTTGTCCATTGATCTTCCAACTCCGTATTGTGCATCTTTTGTCCTATCCTTGCCATCACCCTCGGTCATTCCAACACTTGAGTCTTTCCTATCTTCCATATCTGATCGCATAAACATCTGAATCCGCTTCTCATCCGTCCCCCTCTTCTTGAGCCAATGTCTTTATGACGACCCCCCCCCAAAAAAAAAACAAAAAAACCTAGGAACAACAGGGAGATAGCCGATGTGAACTGAGGAATTATGTAAAAACTAAACTGCGGATTATCTAAAAAAAATATATTTGTACTGAAAATCAATTGTTGATAATGAAGAAAAACTTAAGATAATCGAACTTGAGAAATAAAAAAAAGTGTGTATTCGTTTAGCTCTTTCATTAACGTTCTTGTATTTGTGTGCAATTTCTCGGGCCATAAGAAAACCGTTTTTTATTGGTAATAATATCGCTAGAAAGTGTACTCTGCCGGTATAGCTCAACGTATCTATCCGGAACTATAATACTTTACTCTAAGACATTTTCAATGATAAAATTACTTAGCACCTTAGAAATAACTGCTAAAATTAATTCGAAATTTAAAAAAGTTGTTTTTTCTAATTTCCGCATATAATCCGGTACTTATTCATTGATAGGAAAAGAGACAAAATAAAATAAGTTGCCCTTCCCCCCATAAAAAAAAGAACCTGAAAAATAAACTTTTATAAAGGTATGCTTTAGAAAGAACCTCCCTTTCCAGTTATGTACCTCACAAACGAACCAATGTCACAAGGCTTGACGTACATTTAAAACCGGTAATATTAGCACTTGGCAAAAATTCAGTTTTTCCTTTTTGCCGTTCTTTCCAAAATCTAAAATTAGCAAGAGCCTTTAATTTTCCGACATAACCTTTCGCCCGACAAATAATCCGTCTTATGTCCCGAATCTCAATGACTCTGTTCCTTACTTCATCTTGATTCTTCACAACGATTTTTTACCTCCTCAATAAGCTTCGATAAACTCAGCTCTATCCTTCACAAAACATAAAACTTCTCTCCTGACGCAAATTTCCCGTACTGAGTATTAAAAAATCTCTCCCCAGTAAATGCTTTTTTTAATATTTTTATTTCTTCTTTAGTTTCCGGCTGCACTCTCCCCTGCTGGAATTATTTCATTATACCAATCCTATTCCCAAGAAAAACTCTTCTAAATTTCGTCCTATATTTTCCTAAATTCCAGTTTTAGGTCATTTTTCGAAAGGATTCTGAGTAAGCGTTTAGTTGAGTAGCCTCAGCGTTATAATTTTGTCTCTCCTAATATTTCGTTTTGATCTCTTCCGATCGTTTTTCTATCCGGCGTTGTATAAAAACTTTTTAAATAATGATTTCACTATAGCCGTCATGTTTCCAGCGCTTTCGGTGACGTCCATCATTGCAACGTAAAATGTTCTCTTTTAATCTTCCTCCTCAATTTACTTTTATTATAATCTTTCGCTAAATCGCACGTTACCGTTTCCATCTTTTCCTTTCAGTACATTCAATACTGAAAAACAATATTTCTGTATGTAGTCTTCTTTTTATCTTTATAACTCTAGGTCAGTGTTTCATTGCTTCATTTTTTGGTCCCTTTAGTTAATAGCTTTTGCTGTTATTTTTCTTAATGGCCCCATCTTTGGTTTACTAAACCCGCGCTTCTTCTTCAACTTATTGAAGAAACCATCCCCTCTGATATATATATATATATATATATGTATATATATTCATTGAATTATTCAAATCTAAACTCGATGGCTTTTCTCTTTATGGCAGTGCCTCTAAGTTGTCATTGTCCGAACTTGATAAAATACAAAACTTTTGTTTTTGCCCTTGGTCTTGATGATATCTTTCTCTCTATTCCTCTATCTTAGATGACGCTCTATTTTGCCCTATCGACAGTCTTTTCTTATTAATTGGTTTTCCCTCAAACATCTAAATTCTCTTCTCCGAGATCTCATCCTTTTTTTTTCTTCACGGGTGACGCTTTATTCCAACAAAACTTTTCCCTCTTTATATATAGCTTCCAACCTGTACAGCTCTTTTAGCTTTACCTTTTGTTTCAGTAGGTTTCTCCTTATTTCCTCCCCAATTGCGCTAAATACTCTCACTCGTTTAGCTTATTCTCCATATTGCATCCGATACTCTCTACACGTTCCTCATGACATCGCTATCCGAGAATTCGATAACTTCAAAAACTCTTATTTTCCTCATCGACATATGTAATTTTTATCAGTAATTCTAAACGGTTGTCTAGAGCAATAGGAGGTACCGTGTTTACTTTCCTCCTAATATTTTAAAATCAATCACACTCTTTGACACTCTTTTTCTTTGCCAAAGCTGCGTAATCTTCCGAGCTGTTTTCTTTATTCACTAGTGTCCTAAATTTCTTCAAGTTTCCGATTCAAGAGTGTTCTTCAACTTCTCACATATACTTAGTTTCCTCGCGCAAATTCATTATTTTCCTTACTCGTATTCCATCATGTCCGATCTCAAACTACGTGCCACCGAAATCGACTTTCTGTGACGGCGGTACCAAACCACGTAGAAATTTAACGCAACGTGAATTAGCTGATTGGTCGGAACATCTGATGATGATTGTCCTTCAAACGATTTTTCCTCCACTAATTTCCTCTAATTGCATCGAAAATTCTTGTACCAAATATAGTCTTAAATTAAATAATTGCTAATAATCCATCAGGAAGACAAAGCCCGCATACGATCATTAGTGTATAACCCCACTCACACTTCGGACTGCATTACGATCGGTAAATCAACATGCACAATGAATATTGCCATGAAAGATATAGAGATCTGTACGGCTAGAATGTATACTAATGGTCCGGGTCGAGCAATGCAAGTTAGCATATAAGTCAACTCTATATGGGCCATCAGAAGAATTGAAAGTGAAATTGTCCAAAGAATGTGCGACAAAGTTCCAAAAATAAAATCCCGTACCAGCAGCTTCGTACGATTACATTTAGATGGTTTATTTGTGACGCGTACATTTTTGAAAATGCGTATTTCTAAGAATTTTGTCGGGAGGGTAGTTTTAATACGAACATTATAAACACGGACTGCGGATAGTGTCTAACTTTTTCAATTTTACTTTTGCCGCGGAGGTGAAAAAATTGTTAACGAAAAGTCGGCAGAAGAGGCAATAAGGCGATTTTCAACGTTTCCCTACCAGATAATTGTCCCTATTCATGGCTTTTCCGTTTAAAAGGACGTGTTAAGCGGGCTGCCTGCAGTTTTCCGCAAGAATAGTCCTAAACGAGTTATCCTAATCATTCGATTACGTTAGAACGTTTTCCGATTTCGAATTTTCCAATTTCCCGCTAGTTCATCTTCACATCTTTTTTTCTCTCTCGCGCGCGCGCGCCAACTTAATCGCAATAACTCGCTGTATTCATTTTTATTCAGTTTCTTTTTTTTTTTCCTTTTAATTTTTAACCGACTCCGAAAATAATAAGCTTACATCTCTGGTACTGGCCATTCTTTCGTTATTTAAAGGGGAAAAATATTTTCCAATCAATCCGTTGTCTTTTTCCATTTTTGTTGCGGAAAATCTTTCGATAATTTTTTATCGCGGTCGGAAACCTAGATGCTTCTACAACTTAGAAAGTCCATCGTTGTAGCAGAAATGTATTTTTGTAAATTAATTAACGCGCAAAAATGGCTCATTTTGAAAATATTTAGCACATCTTCTATTAATATACGGAATTTAGTCTGATATTTTTCAGTTTCGACACAGTCTGTGTGGGATCATCACTCTCTTTTAGACGTGAATCTTTTCGGTGGAGGCTTTTTTAGGTGTGGATCTCGTTTAGGCGATAGCGAGCGAGTGTTTTTATTCATATTTTTTTACGAATTACCCGCGATGATTTTTTTAGATATCATTATCCGCTAAATATTATTATTTTTGTCAGTGGAAACATGGGTTACCAGGTTTTCACTATAAAACATCGGATTGTGCATTCGACCGATTATTAATATTAATCATCTTCATCCGCTTCGTACTGTTACTGCTAGCAGAACTCTTAAATATACGTCGCAAAAGTCTGTTTATTTGTATTTCACACCCAAGTTGTCATTTAAAAAAGTATCAGAATATTTTAAAGAAATAAATAATCTAATAAAACGATTTAAAATATATGTTTTGTGATTATATATATGTCTATTATATATATATATATATATATATATATATATATATATTTATAGGGTGTTTTGAAACTAATTCATGAAATTTGTTTTACGCTATGAAGCTCATCAAAATGAACAAAACAGTCCTGAGCGAAAAGTCATTTGGGCGAACGATTAAAATTAGTTATAATTAATTTATTTAATTTAAATGAAAAAATATCTTTTTTATAAATCAGTATTTTGTAAAATAAAAATAAAATAAATATTGTAAAAGAAGTAAAATACGTATTAAATGTTGTCGTAAATGTATAGTCAACAGTGATTTGTCAATGGCCTCTAGAGCAAGTGCTCAATATGTTGGCCATTTTACTGCACTACCAACTATTACAATGAATTTATTAAATTAATTATAACTAATTAATTGTTCGCCCAAATGATTTTTCCCTCAGGACTTTTTTGTTAATTTTGACGAGCTTTATAGCGTAAAACGAATTTCCCGAATTAGTTTCAGAACGCCCTATATTATATATATATATATATATATATATGTATGATATATACTATATATGTGTATGTATATATACTATATACGCGCAAAAGCTAAATCGTTAAAAAGGAACGGTATTTTTTGCGTGCAATTTCTAGTGGTAGTAAATGGATTATGTAGAAATGAATTTAGTAACTCGTGTTTCTCACTGACACAAATGATAATTTTTAACGGATGATGATCCCTGAAAATCACCGCAGGTAATTCGTAAAAAGGTCTGAGTAAAAACCCTCGCTGCTAACGCCTAAACGATCCACGCCAAAAATACGTCTGTGCCAAAAAGATTCACGCTTAAAAGATGCCGCCTAAAAGAGGGTGATACCAAGAATACAGGCTGCTCCTGTTTTCATAATCTATTGCTGCAAAATTATTAGCACACACAATGAATCGAAACTAAACGAAAAAAATAACTAAAATGTTACTTGTTCCCTCGGATAACAGAAAATTGGAAATCACGAATAAAAACATTAGAACATTGTTTTTAAAAATTAAAAATAGTTTATTACAGAGTTCAGAAAGAAAAATCTACATGGATTTTCGTTCGTTACGCAAGTAAAAGAGCACAAATTAATTAATTACATTTCAACAGTCGATGACAGTTTCTGTTTTTTGACCTCACCTTTGACATTGACTATAAAAGTGACATAAACTACCCTGGAACCGGTACGTTCCACCTGCTATACAGGTGTTTAAACTATTTCAGTGTCAGCGGACTTAAAATTTTACTGCTAAAGGAACTTCAGGGGTCACGATAAAGACCGCTTGGAAACGACGTACCACAACTACTTCAAATTACGAACACACAAAAGTCGAATTTTGTTTATAACGCAAATAAATAAACATCAGTAACTTACTGATAACGCGCCGATACGATTCTACAACTACTATGAATCATAAACACTCAAAAGAGCTTTAAGAAATAATGAAATAAACCGACGGATTTTTTTTTTGTGTTTAGACGCCACTCCTTACACCGTGTTTAATTGCTGTGGCTATTACAATACAAGGATGCGCGGTTTGCTCTTCTAGATATGGTTAGTCTGCCGTCTGGTCTGAATCCGACTGCCTAGCAAGTTTGTTGATCAGCTGAGTGAATCGTGCCTTTATTGATCGATTTCAAAGTAAGGATTAGTTATCTGAAAGCATGTGAATAAATCCATCTATGTCTTTGGTGAAGGTGGCTACTATACTCATCGGATCGTGCTGTCCTTAAATCATATCCATTAAGGTTACGAGATCAGTGAAAGACAATAGATATTCATTATTGGTGATGTTGCTTTCTGCGGGCTTTAGAAGTTCGACAGTAGTCAATTTTTGTTTTTTAAGTTTTGATGGTGCAGGTTTCAAATCTGCGTTTGTTTCGTTGTCTCTGGCCTCCGCCGCATATGGATGCTCTCTGTTTTCTGATTCGTTTGTTTGGATTTGTAGCGGTTCTAATGGCTTGGCTCCTGTTTTATCTGTAATGTTAAGCCCGGAGTCGTCTGAGAACCATCAGGGGTTTGTGGGTGAGATCGCTCAGTTGCTGCTAGAGTTTCTTCTGTGTTGACTGTCATACTATTTTCAAAGACGGAAGCTTGAGTGTTTTCCTCAGTGGAGCCGGTTAGAGGATGCTATCTTCTACAGATGGAGCAGTGGTCGGCATGTTTTGCGCACGCGTTTGGATAAATATTCGGTGTTCGCGTTCATTACCGACGGATTTGATAACTACTAAACGCGGTAAAGTATAAACCATAAATTGTTCGCATTTCCACCGAACTGGGTCAATTTATGCTATATCCTGTTATCTATCGGCCGAATAAACCGCGTCAATGTCGTATTATCAAAATGTACCCTATACTTCCTGTAATACTAAAATGTGATCTAAATCTTAGACTACTTAAGATGATGTTCCAAATCAAATTTAATCGTAATTCACTTTTATTACAAGATTTGATATATATATATATATATATATTAATAATTCATTCATTAAAAATAATAATTCACCTATATTTAGCAATTATATTGGAGTATTTTTAAATATATCTGTGAGCGTATGAAAATGTTACTCAAATTATTATATTTCAACCTAGCCTTTCACAAAAATATTATTTATTTTTGGTATTTCTTAACTCTGGAAAGATCACAGACACCGTTTTCACTAAATTAGGTGTCTTCAAATTTAGGGAAGCATTTGTCAGGAACTATATTTGTAATATTGTGAAAAAATATCAAAAAATATTTGCTCTGGATAGAAACGTTAATTAGTTAAATACATATATCGGCATTATTATTAGTACTGTTAGAAATATTAGATAATAGTGTAAAATGTTTCCAGTGAAGAGCCATTTAATTTCGAAATATTCCCGAAATTTGTGAGGTTCTCGACTAGTGAAATAAAGCAGTATCGAATTTTGTGAAAATGTTAAAAATAATATTTTTATAAATTTATGGTTATATACTGAAATGAATTTCTCCCTCAATCCCCGTCACTGTTTATTTGTTTTCAGCCACCGATGCATTAATTTTCAGTTATTCCAGAGGATATCCCGACTACCGAGGCCAATAAGATAAATCATACAGTCCCTCTCCGGCTTGTCGATAAAACGACTAGAGCTTAGTACGATGACGAGATAATTAAACAAAGAAGCAATTCGCAGAAAATATTTTTTATCTTAAAAAGAAAATACTTTCGCACGCTGCGGAGGCGGCCTTCCCCGCATCGGGAAATCAGTAACCACCCGAGTGTTTGAACTTACGCCAAATGATGTACAACAAACGCTTAGCAATGCGGATAAATACATATAATTCCAACAATAGTTCGGTTTCTGAATAAAATACGAAAAAACAACGGCAAATCGCGACTACTCGATATCGTTAAATTTATCAAAACGACGGCACCACCGGCTTAAAGACGAGCGGACAATTGCAACTTTTATAGTGACTAGGCAAAGAAACGCGATGCACAACGTTGCACTGATCGCGGATGTAAACATTCAGCAGTATCAATGATTAATTTCACTCGCAAGCACGGCTCGATATCAAACTAAACAATTAACGGTAAACTTAAAATTAAGATAAGGCTATCGGCATATAAACCGATATCTCAGCTGATCGTACACACGCTACAATGCCTCTAATTATTCTTCTCGCGTGGCTCACGCTGCCGTCAGACGTTACCTGTTGTCGCCGGACACGCACACACCAGGACACTTACACAGGCCCCGAATTCATACGTGCCGAAATTTCGACCGAAAAATTAGAAAATACATTTTCGGCCGTGAAATATTTTTCTAGCTCGACATCGCAGCTTGATAAAATACCGAATTCGTATCAATATACGGTGAGTAACGAAAGTATTTGTACACGGCAAAAAATGGCTACTCGCAATATGCATACTACAATGAAGCATGGAGGTGGGAACGTTCTCGTTTGAGGCTGCATGGCGGCTGGCGGATTCGGGAACTTGGAGTTCATTGAAGGTAAAATGACAGCCGTCTCATGTATGTGGATGTGCTGCGCAAAAATGCAGAGATTCTGTACAGATATATTGTGATACAATTGTTAATAGTTAAATGTGTTGAATACGAGCATGAAATATCCCGGGCAAAACTATACGATCGAATTGCAAAACGTAAAAAAGACTCAGAGGTAAGAATATTCCTGATACAGAATGTGGTCACAGTGACGGACTCGGAAAATGTAACGCTTTCTTAAAACACTTTCTTCCTATAATAAACAACATTGCACGTCACTTCTTTTTGTTCCTACTTCCGCGACGTACGCCCTTCCCCCGCTGTTAATTGTACATTTGCGAATGACGTAATTAAGACACTTTTAAAAATACGAAAGCATGTTTATTTATTGTGTTTTTGATATATATATATATATATATATATATATATATATATATATATATATATTGGTCGTTCATTTTTAATTGTGTTTTGAACTAGTTCAGTTTATTACAATATAAATAATGTTACGTATAGTTTTTGTGAATTTTGAATGTCGTTCGAGTAATGTGAAACATGTAGTAACTGCATATTAACAGTCATTTTCAATTATTTACATTTATAACAAATACGAAAGTGTCAGCTAGTGATAAAGTTAACAATAAACCAGTGAAGGAACCTAATTTACAGTTTGCGGAAATCTTCACAACACTTTTTATTAAATGCCCAAGTCCAAAAGTTTCGCGAGGAGACCCTCGAGAAATATCATGAAAAGAAAAGAAAAAAAGTGGTAATTTGTACCGTTCTGTTGAACAGTAAAATTCTTATGAATATAATTAAAGTTTACGGTGACGAAAAATCAACGGCGATGTAAGTTCACTTAATTATTCTTCACAGGAGACTATATTTTTCGTCGTGTAATATGTGAATTATTATCTTTAAGTAAATTTTTAAAAACACCGATTTTTGCTTCAAGTCGTACACAATTGAACTTTTTCTTTTTTCCCTACACATTGAAATAACCGGAAATACGGATTTAATATGATATATTTTTTTGAGTGATGAATTTTTTCTTTTTGCAAAAATCTGGGTTTTGTATTTTCCGTTTCGTCACTTTTATCGGTGATTTATCAAACGAGCTGAAGTATAGGAGACATCGAATCGTATTTAGCATGCGAGAGTTTTAAGGGGTTAGGGGCAGTCAGAGACACGAAAAACCAAGTATTTTTAATCATTTTTTTTTTATCAGTAATTTTATTTATTTTATAAAAGTAACAATACTACATCATTATGTCATGTTTCAACTTGATTTCACCCAAATTTAAAAAAAAAAATAATAATTATATAAAAAGTTATCGCTATATGTGTTGACCCCTGTTTCATAAGTAACCCTTTGCGGTGACCACCATAACTTCTCAACAGTTCACCTAAAATCATTCAAATAAAAAAAAATTAGTATTTTAATAGTTAATCTAGTGTTTGATCGAAGCTCTTTTCTTTTTTTTTTTTGAAAATAAACAAAATGACGACCTCAGACAATTTACTCTCCAATTTTCCCGAAAAAAAGCAACAGTAAATTGTTTATAAAAAATCGATTTTTTGGAGAGAAAAAAAAAAATCCTTCCATCAGTCACTAGTTTAACATATTTTAAAAAAGTTGTATAAATTTCATTCAAATCCACTGAGCGGTTTTTGAATGACAGTGGTCACCGACCTTCAAAACATAGTTTTGAGAAAAACGCGTTTAAAGTTTTACACTCGATTTATGTATAGAAAGAGGAATCATTTGATTACTTAGACCGAGTCATCGTATTACTGGGCCATATAATAATTCTTCAGCCGATGTAGAAGCTTCCGAAATATCAATTTGCTGTTGTCTACGTTGCATTCTGCCTTCTCGAGTGTTATCGTTAGCGCGCTTATCTGCCACCTTCATACGCGCAACATCCGTTTTTTCGGCATACCGATGAGAATTAGGGCCACAATTAACTCCCAGTGTGTTCATAATTATCATTAGTGAATGTGTACCTCTTTATTAAATATACCAGTAGCAATGTATGCAGCAATCTGTACGATGGTATAACTAGTATTTATAGTTTTTGGGCATATTTTCCACACTAGTTGATTAAACCTTTCACTATTGTTTTGATTAAATCCACCGACATATCTTAAGAGTAAGTTGTCACGACGCAGGTCGTTGTAAATTGGTTCGATAGCCTCTAAAACATCAGGAGGTAAGGAAGCAAAATCTTGAGTGTAAGTATCAAGTTCTCCATGCGCTTCAGAGCGCCGGTAAGAACACCAGGAATCTTCGCCTTTTGGACATATATTGTGATTTGGATGGTCATCGGTTGAGCCGTAGTGATAAAATGTCGCCACACTCCTCGTATTCAGTCGTATTTATTTTGTTCTTTCAACATTCACATTGTTTACAATATGCACTTTTAATATTTAAATCAAGAATTTTACCGGTAAAATAACCAATTATAGAAGAAACTGCAAATGAAGATGTATATCCACGCTTGTGCCATGTTCCATTTTTATTTACAGTCAGTTCATTCGTATCTTTATTTTCACTTGTTGACGTTGATTGCTTTCGTTCATTCACGGCTTTTCTCAACAAAGATTCTGCGACAGCTGTACTACAATCTAATATTTGCTTCAATAATATTGTATAAGTGTTTTTATCTAAAAATGACGGCATGTCCATTAGACCACAAAACTTTCGCATTCCTTCAAATCCTATTCCTAGTATTCCCATTACTAATATAAAACGTCTATTTATTTCATACGAATGTCCAACGAAAGAACAGGAAGGAATTCATTTACACAATCATCACATGAAACTACAATTTTAAATCCCAGACCATCTTGCTGTTTAAAATTTAACATTTCCGTTGCACTTTTTACACTTAACAATACTTGAAATAGCATTAAATACCATAATAAAGTTAATAACTCTAAATTCAGTACTACTATCTTCGGCTACATCTTCTTTTCAGTGTGCTCCGTTTCAATTTTTTAGATGACGTACTGCTAATACTTTCATCACGTTCCGCTGTTTTCGCATTGAAAACATTTTTTCTTTGAACGAGACGCGATTTACGAAAATTCTTAGAGCTCCAAAGTTCTCTCGAACCTTTTGCAGAATCACGTCCCATGATAAATTACTCGAAATAATCTTTTTTTTTTAAACGCTCAACTATTGACTGCTCACTGCAACTACCACATAGGCGGCATACTGATGACAAACAAATAACTTTCAGCACTTTTGCAACCTAAAATTTGTAAATGTATGTATGGGGGTGTATAATAGCAAACAATCTATGACAATACAACCGGAAAATTCGGTTGTCTACTGCTGCCGCCAGCTACCCGCTCTCGAGCGTCAAAGAGCCCGTCGTTCATCGTTGAATAACTCGAAAATTATTCGTTGGATTCTCTTGAAATTTTCAGAGAATATTTTAAAAATATTATACTTTGAGAAAATGCGAAAAAAAAAAAAAAAAATCGTTTTTTTGAAAATTCTAACTGCCCCTAACCCCGTAAGGTTTAAAATTCAGGGTAATTTCGTGCAAACTAATCGAAATTTAATATCCGGTCACATATATATGAAAACGACCGGGGGGTGGGGATAACGTACAACGAAGAGAGGGTGAAAGTATAGAAATTGTAAAAAAAAGTAGAAAACTAGAATTAAAAAAAATAAAAATACATATTAATGAAACAGAACTATTCAGAGTCACGATCGCAGGCAAGTGATTGTAAAGGAAAATGCAAGATGATTACTTTTTTATAGGAATCAAATTTTCTTGACTTTCGGGCTTTAAAAAAAAACTTTATTCAAAAAGAAATTGTACAGATTTCAAATACTTTATAAAATTTTTATTACGCTCAATATATCCCAGTAAGAAAAAAAAAATAATTTAATGAAATTTCGTTTTACTTACGTTTAAAAAAAAAAAAAAAGAAAGAAAGAAAAAGAAAAACGCGAAACAGAATTATCTTATATAATTCGCACGCCGTGTTTTTTTGAAAAACAAAAAAAGAAAATCCGAATCACTAAAAAGCACGTGTCTCGAAATTTTGCGATTGTTTGTTTTACAAAAAAAATTCTTCGTTTAATGAGACAGAAAAATTACGAAATTTTTATCACATCATTCTTTATAATTTGAATTTTCTCAGTTTCCCAGAAAGAATATTCATAATACGATAGGGCTGCAAAAGAAAAAGGAAATGGAAAAAGGCGAAATCGTGAGAAAAGAAATGTCGAATGATCAAAAGATCAACACGGTGACATCATTACAGGCAAAGCCACAATACGGAAAACGTCACGAGGATTAGAACAAGGGAGAAGATGCAGGAAACAACAATGCAAAAAACCATAGGAAGCTCGTACATATTCTCGAATGAAATACCTTTCGCAGGGGGAAAAACTGAAATTTTCTTCTTGTCGGGCGACATTCCGTAATTAAATTTGAAAACAAACTAGTCATTTATGTAACCTCTGTAAGACCGATTTGGACTTACGGAGTACAGATATGGGGATGTACCAAAACATCAAACAGAAAAGTTATTCAAGCAGCGTAAAATAAATTCCTCCGTATGATAACCAATGTGCTTGATGATTCCAACGAAATGAATCTTTACATACTGATTTAAGGATCAAGTGAGTGGACGAAGTCATTAAAGACTTTGCCCCCATCGTCACGAAGAAAGACTCCATAGGAAGCATTGGACTTTTTGCTTATTACAGAAGATGTAAGACAGCTTAAAACCGAACGGCCTAGTTGTAAATTTTTATTGTTTTATTGCATGTATGCATATATAAATGGCAAAGTATAGTTATGGTCGACTATACTCCTTTGCAACGTGTTAATTTACTTTTAGTTGTAAATGTTACGTATTTAAAAATAGTTTTAAGATTGTAATAACCGTACAATTCTTTTAAAAGGCTGTTTTACAAAAAAAAAAAAAAAAAGAGCAATGATCATAGCGCTCAACCAGCTCTTAAAGAATCTCTATACGTCTTTATTAATACTCGCGTTGATCGGGAAAATCTACAAAATATTTATCCCGGAATTACAATCCTCGCTATAACTACACAATTCCGATTCCCAAAGCTTCCATTTTTGTTCATTAAATACTTGCAGCGGCCTCGGTTGGTTCTACCTCGGTTCAAATTGTATCACGCTGCCGGCTGGGTGCCTGGATTTGATCTCAGCAGAAAAGCGTGGTGCAATTTGAACCGAGTTAGAACCAACCGAGGCCGCTGCAAGTATTTAATGAACAAAAATGGAAGCTTTGGGAATCGGAATTGTGTAGCTGTAGCGAGATTCAAACAAAGCCGCACTTTATTAATTTGTGTGTAATAATACAATTTCAACAAAGACCGGATTCTATCCTTCATTCTTTACCAATCCTCGATCTTTTTACCTTTCTGTTCAACCATTCCCTTCCTCTCTTCCTTGGTTTAATCTTTTCCCCTACCTTAATCGTTCGATTACTTCCTCTATAGTTCGCCTGCGGTTCAATCATAGTTTGCTTCCGGCTTCTCTTTTCCGTTTTTCTATTATTCAATCTCCTTTGTGTCCGTATGACTTTCCAGAGCTCAATTATACCTGTAATGCGAATCACATTTTGTTCGAATGCCCCTTTATTTCCTCCGAACGTTCTACTCACTATTCTACTCTTCTGCGCCTTGGCCTTCCTACTCCTTATAGTGTCCACTCCATTCTTGCATTCCCCTCTCTCAATATAGTTCCTTTGTTGGCCTTCTTTATCTCCTCAATTTCCAATCTTTTCCTTATATAATGTACAATTCTTTGCGTTGGGTAAGTTCCACTGTTGACGTGCCCAAAAAAAAAAAAATCAACAAAGGATTGACTGGGCTACATTTTCTTGAGGAAGGCGCAGTAGAATGGCTGACGAATGTTAATTTTAGAAATAGATAATATTTTTTAATTTTGTAATTTTGTATTTTTAATCTAAATTTTACTTTGATAAGCGCGTAATTGATACGATAATTAAAAAGAGTTTATTCGAAATCATAGGACGAAACTCGATCAGATTCTTACGTCCGAATGAATCTAAAGAGGGAAAGCGATTGTCTTTTAAAAACTTTAAATAATTGGGAATGTTGTGCAATTTTCATTTACGGGAGTGCGGAAAGACAAAAAATAATACGAAAAAACTTGAAAGAGTTAAATTAGAAACTATTTTTTAAATTAAAATGTTTCGAGAACTATTTAATAATTCAGCGTTTTCGAGATTTCCCAGCTAAGAGACCTCTATGTATGTACATATGTGACGGAAGAATAGGTCTTCTAGCTGGGGAATCTCGAAAACGCTGAATTATTAAATAGTTCTCGAAACATTTTACAGTTATTATTATAATTGAAAAATACTATTAAAAATTTATTCAAACAAGCAGGGAAAAAAAAACGAAGAAAAAAAAAGGTATCCTTTAAACTAAAATATTAAGCATTGAAAAAAAGGCGGATTTTATTGGAAGAACAATGTCAATGACGCAAAAGGTATACTACGTGTGTAATATATCTTTCAAAATACACTTCTTCGTCAAATGGTTCGTAAACGTGTTTAATAAACATTCATGTTGTTGATAATGAAGCGTTTCGCAAACGGTAAATATGAAAAAATGAGCGAGCGCCGGTGGAATTTCCTCAACTTACTGCGTAGTACTCGCAGAAAAATTATGACGAAGCTCGCGCACGCACACACAAGCACGAACGAAAGGTTCTGCGAGTGCGATTACCTGTAATTTACACCTATTGTTATCAGTACTTTAAATTGCGCTAGACTTTTAACTGCCCCCGCCCCCAACACACACACACACCCACACACAGGGTCACTTTATACTTTTACGCTGGTTAACTTCTTATTTTTCCGGAATTTTCATCACCCGGTAATTTTTTTCTTCAATTTACTTTCATTTACTTTCATTTACTCGTTTATTTATTTATTTCATTTTTTTATTTATCTTTCGCCGACAGCGAAAATCATCTTGATTTTTCACGTCATTGAAAGTTGGCAAAACTTTGCACAAACACTAGAGCATCGCAACATAACCACTGTTGCTGTTTATTATTATGTGCGCGCATCGGACACAACTTTCTCTTCTTCTGTTCGAAATTGCATTAATTTCGACGGCAGTACTGCTGCCCTCGTTCGAGGAGGAAATACTTGGAAGTTTGCATCACGCGTAAAGAAGAAAAGTTCGGAGCGGCGTCGGCGAGGTGGCAAGAGCGGTGTGGAATGGTCGTCGCTGCTATCGAGGAAATAGCTTCAAATAATGGAAAATAAAGTTAACACACGGAATAAAGTTCAGCGAATTCTAGTCGGCCGAGCGGGAGACGGATTGTCGACGGTATTCTAGCGAGCAAGTTGCGAAGAGGCGGGCTGGAGCGGTATAAAAAATTGGAAAGCACGGCTGCCGGCGGGCGGAGAGGTATTAAGTAAGCTCGCTAACGCCGATAGAATAAATTATTATTTACCGAATTATGTTGTTCTTCCACATTGCTCACTTCGGTCCCTTCGCCCGATTCCTTTGATAGGTCACGTCAAACGGTAAGGTCCCGCTGCTGGCGTACCTAGCTCACGGATGCTGTTATTTTGACAGATCTGCGCCTCCTACCGCTCGTGATATTCGACTTCCTTTCTCCAATCCAGCGGCGACTTCGAACTTGCGTTCTGTATTCTTTTTATTTTTTCTCCTCTTCTTCTTCTTCTTCTTCTTCTTCTTCTTCTACGAGTTTGACAATATGCGGAACAGGGAAACCCGGTAATAAAGTCGAATAAGATGTCTGTTCTCTTGATGGATTGACGCATGCGGTATAGAAAAGAGTTTGGAACCCTGTACATTCTGGTAACTGGAACGCGCCGGATCAAGAAGACAGCACGCGATCTATTGAAAGGTCTGGAACTAAACAATCGCACACGACCGCGAACCGTCAGAAATAAGGAAAAGGCCGAATCGGAGGTTTTTATAATCGGGAGCGGGTTTCATTTTACAGTTAAGCTGCAAACATGAACGCGCGGAATTTATCGAAGGAAAAATATACCGCGAATTAATTAATCCGCAAGAGTATAATCAGAAAGACGCTGACAAATGAAAATGATTTTCAAAATCACGAATGATCGTATTTTACATGTAAGGACAACAGTTTATTTGAAAATTTCTATTTCATTAATCGCAAAGGTTTTCAGCAAATAAGCGTGATGAAAGTTCAGTGTTAAAAAATTTAAACTTTCACGCTAGAATTGAAATTAAAATCAGCTTTGTTAATATCAATGGTTTTTTTTTCTAAGAAATATCTTCATAGGTCGCTTTGAATAGAATGAACTGCTTTTCATAAATATCTTTATCAGCCATTTCAGATAAACTACACGCACTAAGGAACATTGCCAGTCGTTTTTCAAATAGGTTATAACTAACAAACCGTTTTTAATGAATCTTTTTACGGATCTTTCGAATAGGTTATACCGAAGAATTCTGTCACTTATTAATATCTTTATCAGTCGTTTCGAATAGATTTACTGATTCTAATAAATTAAAGACTTGTTGGTCGTTTCGAACGCGATATATTAAGGAATACTGCTATTAAATAAGCAAGATTCTAGCTAATGGGGAACAGTGTTTAATATCGTTTATAGGCATAACAAAGACTTAGTGAATCATAATACGCCGATTTTCGACCCGGACAAAATTGGCATTAAGCAGTGCCAAAAAGAATGGTTCGTTGATTACTTGCAATATAGGAAAAGTATGGTTAAGATTAACGGAAAGCTAAGCTCTCAAGTGAATTTGATGCGCAAGGTACTGTCTTATTCCCGCTGCTCTTCCCCATTTACGCCAACATGGATGGGTTGCGCCAAAAACTCCAGAACCGGGTCACTAAATATAAGTGTATCTAGGGTTAAATATGGACCAATCTTTAACATGGAAATATCATATTGAGGAAATAGCTAATAAAACGAAGCAGACTATACCGACACTCTATAGATTAAAGCTAATGTTACTACCGTATAGAACTGTTCGGCTATTTTTTGAAGCCATAGTCGTAGTCAGAATTAGATATGCTATACAAATGTAAGGAGAAGCGAAAGAGACAGAGAGAGGGAGAGAGAGAAAGAGTTGAAGAAAATCGGTAATTTTCAGAGAAGATGCTTAAAAATTATTCTCCCCCGTTGGACGTCAGGTAAAGTCTCGATGGAAGGAAAAGAAGGAGATGTCTCCGAAAATGGCGTTCCTTTATTATAGGCTGTACGAATACAAAATTAATGAAATCTAGCATGAATTACGGACTACAAGGAATAGTAATGGCACGTACTTTATATGGCCTAGAGGGATAAAGAAGAAAATTGAAAATGTAAATGAGCCGATTCTAATGAGAAACTACCGGAGCTAATACTCTAGGATACACTGCAAGAACGGCAGATGGGATTGTGGAAGAACGCAAGGTTAAAGCATGGCTAATGGAGTGGTGCACAAAATAGGTAAATTATCCCCTGAGAATATAAACGTAAAAAAAAGGAAAACGAGAGGGGGGCACATTGTCCTTACGAGAGTTTTAGTAATCGTACCTTACACATACGGTTATTATGTGGATATATCGGAATTTTCAAGTACCGCGGGACTTACATACGCGCTGATTAAGCATGCTTGCTCATCGTCATATGTATCCCCTCTGCTAGAGTTTGCGTTAACTTTATTGTTATTATTGTCATTGATAGAGCTAATAACACTCTCTATAAATGAACATTTATGTAGAGTAAGTATATTCTGAAATAAACGTTGATAAGCGTGGCGAGCACTCGCAATACGGGCAGTATTGCTCAGCGTGACCTACAATATATGTAAAAAAAAATATTTATATATATATATATATATATATCTTTATTGGTCATTTCAAATTAGGACTGATTCTATTGAATATCTTTATCAGTCGTTTCGAATGTATTATACTAACGAACTGTTTCTGATGATTTATCAATCATTTTGAATAGGTTGGAACTATTCTTGATGAGAATATCTTTGTCAGTCGTTTTTCGAATAAGTTATAGCTAAAAAATTGTTTTGCGCTAATGATTAACCGCTAAGTTGTCGGGTACGTTGAATAAAGATAATTTTAAAAACGACGCGTGACGTTCATATCGAAAATAATTTTACTTTTTAATCTATCCGGAATCTATAATTTTTCGGTAAATTATTGTTGCCAACTTCACGGTTTTCGTAAATAAATAACCGTTCGAAAAATCAGTATTTCCGTGACGCTGAAGAATGTTAATAATGAAACAGAAATCGTTTAACATTGTTAAAAATCTGTACAGACACTAGAGGCTTGTGTGATTTTTTTTTTTTCTCTGATAATGGGGGATTTGTTTTTTAAGCGTTTTAAAAATAAAATTGCAAGGATTCAACGGCAACGTTGTTGTCCACAGTTCGTATTTTTCAAAAAAAATAGGTCGCTATCTGTTTTCTATCGGTAGAAACAAGACATCATCGGCACCCTTCAAAAGAATCAATATAACTTTTATTTATTTTTTTTTAATTAACTAAATTGTATTTCTGAGATTAGTAAAATATTTCAGAACAACGCTACGTAATAACAAGAGCCTCCTTCGGAATACTAATGAAAAAGTTTCGCTATTTTAAAAACAAAGTTTATATCCTAACTGGAATGCACTGGATATCTTCTTATACCTTTTTCGATTAGTCACCTCAACAAACTAGGAAAACTCTTAGCAGTTCATTTTAATAAGATAGTTTTATATCGTAAAATTTCGAAAGTAAGTTTTTTTGAAGTGTTTTTAAATTCGTCACTTATAGGCTCAAAAAAGAAGAACGTCTTCTTCGTTTGAATTACATATCTAATTGATTACAACAGCCGATTCTAAAATACTTCACAAGACATTACGGATTATTCCCGGTGAAGTTTCTCGACTGTGGCAAATTTATCTACGAAGCAACTGGCTCTAGCGTCGCTATCGCTTTTTCTCCGTATACTGATTGTGTAAACTCCAACGACATCGGTACTACCGTGTTTTTAATAATTCCATTAAATTGTAGAAAGAGTTTTAGTTTACGAAATTTTCAACTTGGAATTCCGTGTAATCGTAAACTCTGAAAGTTTAAAGGATAAAGTTCACTTTTCGATGTTTTTTTTTTTTTTTGGAAATTCGTAAATTTTTTAAATTTAAATTCTTTCACAGTTATTTCCAAACATATTCCGAAATATCGCTACCATACTAGTTTACCGGAGCGTGTTCGCTAATTACCGGGTTCGGTCCGCGGACGAAATTTGACGGTACATTAAAATTATCAGCGACAGAAGCGAACTACGTCAAGAAATGAACCGGATTCATTTTTCCGACCAACTTTGTCCAAACAAAAAACATATGTAATTTATGATAAAATGTGCACACGCATCGTGTAGAAAAATTACCAGTCTGAAATTCACGTTGTCTAGACGCCGCTCCGTTAAATATTATTAAAACCAGTAAAAGTAGGATGGCGTATGGTGAATTTCTACTCCCGATGAACCGTCGATCATCTACAGGAAAATCGCCCTTCCACCTTTAGTATCCCCGACGATAGCCTTTTTCCTTTTATTGATTCCGTCGCTCCAGCTTATGTTCCTTCTGTTGATGAATTATACTCTTCTTTTCCGGAAAATTCTCCTCCTCACTTCCTAACTTCGGCTTTCAATTTTAATGAATTAAAGTCTGTTCTCTCCAAATCGTCCAGCCCTACTCCAGGGCTTGACGGTATACCCTATCTCGCCCTTAAAAACCTTTCTGAACAATCCCTCAGTTTTCTTCTTAGTCTTTTCAATTCATTCCTTTCAAAGGGTATAACTCCTTCCTCCTGGAATTCTTTTATCGTAATTCCCATTCCTAAGAAAAATTCTTCCCTACATCCTATTTCCCTGGCATCTTGTATTAGAAAACTATTTGAGGGTATGCTCAACAAGCGCCTTGTTTGGTGGCTAGAGCATAATAATATATTCCCTATTAATATGTTCGGCTTTCGGCCTGGTATTGGCCCTTCTGATTGTGTTAGTCTTTTCGTTTCTCACATATACACAAATCTTTTATCCAAAAACATTTCACCCTAGCTTCCTTTATTGATGTTTCCTCTGCTTTTGATAATGTTCATCTTCCCACTCTAAGAGATAAAATGACGGCAATTAATATCCCAATTAAATTCTCTTCCCTTATTATCAATCTCATGTCAAATCGTTCTATCCACTTCTCCTCTCCATCTCTTAATGCTCCAAGAAAGGTTTTCCGAGGTCTTCCTCAGGGTTCCTCCCTCAGTCCTACTCTTTTTAACATCTATACTATCAGTATAGCTTCTCTTCCTTTAAATTCCTATTCCTTATTCTTTGCGGACGACATTCTCCTGTTTTCCTCGTCTGAGGGTGTTTTAGCAGCTTATGAAGCACTCAGTTCGTCGCTCATTGTGCTGGAACATTCTCTCTTCTTAATTAATCTTTCAATTTCTCCCTCTAAGTTTTCTTATACTATTTTTACCCTCCGTCCCTATAACCCTGCTTTGGTCAACCTATCCTTAAACAATGTATCTCTTTCCCGTGTTAATTGCTTTTGTTATCTCGGTGTCTTTCTTGATAGTCGTTTGTCCTTCTCTGAACACATCAAATATCTTTCTGCTTCCACTATTAAAAGGTTAAACTTGCTGAAAGCCCTGTCGCCAACTAAATGGGGTGGCGATCCCTATATGCTTATTTCCCTTTACAAATCTATTATCCGTTCCAAATTTGATTATTGTTCTTTTATTTATGGTAGTGCGTCCAAGACACGTCTTTCCAAACTAGATGTAATTCAGAATTCTTGCCTTCGTCTCTGTCTTGGCGCTCTTAAATCCTCTCCAACCACTGCTATTCTTGCTGAATCCAATTCGTCACCCCTATCCATTCGTAGATCTTATTTAGGCTATCGTTTCCTTGTTAAACGTCTTCCTCTCGCATCCTCTACCCTTGTTCAGTCTTATCTTTCGATTTATAATAGCTGGCGCTTCACTCCCATCAAAACCCCTATTCTGGCTTTTATTTCACATCGTCTCGGTTCATTTTGGCCGTATATTATCTCGTTCAATAATCTCCCTTATTTTTCCTTCGACTTCGCTGACATCTGTCATCTTCCTAAGGTATTTATCCTCCCCTCATTTGCAAAAAATCTCCCCCAAGCCGTAATTAAACAGGTATTCTACAGCACTATCAATTCCCTATTTCCCTCTCATGTTACCATTTACACGGATGGTTCGAGGGGGCCTGGTGGTGTTGGTGCTTCTTTCATCCTTCCTGATTTTAACCTCTCAGAATCATTTCGCCTTCCTTGTTTCTGTTTCATATTCATAAACGAATTATTCACTATCATTCGCTCTATTATTTTCATTTCCTCGAATCAATTTTCCTCTAAGTTTTTAATTATTTCTGACTCTTTGAGCGCCCTTCAGGCCATATCCTCTCCCCTTTCTGATCATTCGTATGACACTTTGTTATCCTCTCTATATACGTTCACTCATTCACAATCTTTCCTATCTCCATTCAGTCAATATTGATCTGCTGTGGGTACCTAGCCACTCGGGCATATTTGGCAATGAAGCGGCTGATATTCTTTGGTACTCGGGCTGCTGCTGCTTCCTCTCGTCTTTTTTTAAAAAAAATTCCATCCGTTAACCTGCTATCAGTTTGTAAAAGCTTTCATATCCGATTTTGGTCGGATACCTATGTTTCTTCTTTTTCCAACAGTTGTTCCTTTTACCTGTCAGTCCAGCCTACTCTTCCTTCATATTCATGGTTTCTTTTGCATCCCTCCCTTCGTCGTTCTGAAGTTGTTTCCATTGTTCGTATGCGCTTTGGCCATTCTTTGCTGCCTTCCTCCAGATTTCGTTTCTCCTTGATTTCTTCTCCACACTGTCCTCTCCATCCGGATGATGCAATTATTTGCGACGCCGATCATGTGTTCTTCCAGTGTTCATCCCTCTCCGTGGAGCGTTCTGCCTTATATTCTTATTTGCTTAAGCTTGGACTTCCTACCCCTTATTGTGCTTCCTATATCCTGTCCTTTCCTTCCCCACTAATTATTCCTGCTATTTGTTCCTTTTTAGTTAAAATTTCTGATCGAATCAAAATATAACCGACTTCTTTCCTTACCTTTTGTTTCTGGGTAAAGGTCCTTGGTTGACGAGCCCAACAAAAAAAAATAAAAAAAAAAAAAAAAAGGAAAATGTAGAGAAAATTTTGACGTTGATAAAAACGAACTTTAAAATCCATAGCTTAACCTTCCGAAGGTTGCGGTGATCTAATATATGGACATCTGTTTTTTGTGTAATATTGTCATCTAGGCGTCGAGTGTATTTTTGATACTAACCATTATCGTAATTTTATCACTATTGAATTTTATCTAATCTCTATAGAGTACCTCACGACCTCTTTCATTAAATAATCAGTTTTTTACTTTTTTCCCCAAACTTGTATTTCTTGAAAACCACGCAACAGTTTGTAGTAAACGAGAGAAGCCGATGATTTATTACAAGTACGGCGAACAATAGAATTTCATTTACCGAAGGGATTTTTGTTTGATGGGTAATCCATGTTCTTTCTCTTCATTTGCACTTCAATTGCATTTCGCGCCGGAAAAATTAGGAAAAAAAAAAATACAAATATAAATTTTTTTTTTTTTTTTTTTTTTTTGAGCATGTCAGCTAAAGACGTTACTCAATCCAACGGTATGATAGTATTAATAATTATAAAGGAAAAATATTACAAATGGAACATACGAAAGAAGCTAACAAAGGAATAACCAAGGGAGACGGAAAAGAAAGGATGCTGTGAGCGCTGTAGGGCGTAGGGAGGCCAAGACGCAAAAGACCGGAATACAGTATCGCGCGTTCTGAAGAAATGGAAGGACATTCAAGTAAAATGTGGTTCGCATCACAAACGAAGTTTGCTTCTGACGGATCAAATGGACAAAGAGGAGACTGAGTAATGGAGAAACGAAAGAGCGAAGCAAGAAGCAAGCTGTGGTTTAACCGAAGTCTAATTATGGATGAAATAGTTGACCGCCTCATGTTGGGGAAATCAAGAAACCATGAAAAAAGAGGAGGAGTGGGTTGTATGGATAAGTAAAAGGAAGCAGGATTGGAAAAAAAAGAAGGATAGAGATCAGACCAACAGTCACGGTGGCAACGCGAGGAAAAAGTAAGAAGACTTTGAGCTGGGAAATGCCTAATAAAGCGACCGTTTAAAGCAGCCGAACGTGCCAACGAGTCGACCAGCTCGTTGCCCGAAATTCCACAATGACTAGGATAATCTATAATAGATCAATACGAACAGAACGGGAATGAAATAGATGTGAAATTAAGGAACGTATGTGAAGCACGATAGGATCAGCGGATGGTTTAGGAAAGGGAGTAACAATGGCTTGTAAAACGCCTTTTGAATCAGAAGATAAGAGAACCTTGGATATATTGTTAGAGGAGGCTATAAAAAGGATTGCCTGTAAGATCGCAATAGATTCGGCTAGGAATATGGAGGAGAACGAGGGGAGTTTGAACGACTCAGAATAGCCGAAGTCCGGCAAAGTAAAAGTCGCTCCAACCCCCAAAGCTGACTTTGAGCCATCTGTAAAAATTAAGGTATAAGAAGGAAAGAGCGAGGATAAAACATAGTTAAATTCGTTATGAGCAGCAGGAGAGGGAAGAGACTTGACATACGAAGGAAGAAAAAGTAAACTGGGTGAGTAAATAAAATCTAGGAAATTATAGGTAAAATAAGAGCATTTGTTGTAGGATAGAACAAAAGGAGAGAAGGCCCTGAGTGGTGAAGAAATCAAGGAAAGGATTGGGGTTTTACGAGGAGAGAAACGCCAGTTGTTGAATATAAACCAGTAGGAATTAAGCAAGTAGGAATTGGAAATATGAAGACGTTTAATCAGAAATCGTTCACCTAGATAAAGTCTTCGGATGAATAAAGGACAGGAACCAGTTTCTGCCAAAATGGCTGCAATAGGAGAGGAGTTTAAGGCACCGATACAAAGACGGAGACACATATTATGGATTTTATCAAGTTTAAGGAGAAGATATTTCGGAGCACTGGCGTAAAGGAACGAGCAATAATCGAATTTAGAAAGGATAGTGGCCCTGTATAGCATCAGAAGGATATAAGGATCCCCACCCCAATTACGGGAGGAGAGAGCCCTCAACCAATTAATCCTCTTGAGAGCCGACGTATAGAGATAATTTATATGATGATGAAAGGACAAGTTACTGCTAAGAACAATGCCAAGGTAGGAGACAGAACTAACTAAAGGAATAAGAAGATGGCACACGGATAGATTGACTGAGGAACGACTATAAGGACGATAAGTGAAAACCATAGCTGTTGATTTATCAGGAGATTTAAAAAGGTGAAGAGATCGGATAACGCATTATCCAGAGAGAAAAGAGAGTTGTTAAGCTCCACGACGGCGAAAGAAAGATTAACTGAGGAAGAGTAGATAAGTATATCATCAGCAATGAAGAGTAGCTAGGCTATGGAAATAGATGTTAAAGAGAGTAGGGCTAAGACATGAGCCTTGCGGAAGACCCCGAAAGACCACTCTAGACTCTGAGAAGAAGGGAGTGGAGAGCTGAATTGATCTATTGTAGAAAAGCTTGAGAATTAAGGAAGCGACCTGTAAAGGAACATTAATAGAACGCATTTTATGTAGAAGAGAAGGTAAGTGAACATGATCGAATGCGGAGGTAACATCAAGGAAAGCAGAAACAGTGTATTCTTTGCGAATAAGAGATTTATACACGTCAGATAAAAACAACGATAAACAGTCCGCCGTTCCCAGTCCCGTACGGAAACCGAACATGTTACTGGGAAGAATGTTGTTGAATTCCAGCCACCAGACTAGGCGTTTATTAATCATTTGTTCAAACAATTTTCTAAAACACGAAGCCAAAGAAATAGGACGGAAATAATTAGGATTCTTTTTTGGAATAGGAATAACAATAAAGGAGTTCCAAATTGGTGGCGTGGTACAGAGTTGTAGATAGAAAGCAAGGTATTCAGTGCAGAGATTGATAAGCTCTTAATAACCAGGAAAGGAATGCCGTCCACTCCCGGACTGGAGGAGGAGGAGGAATTCTTTAAGGAAGAATGGAGTTCATTGATGTTAAAATCGGAAGACAGAACGTGCATAGAGGATGTAGGTGGAAACGCCGGAGGGCATATTTCCTCCACGGATGGAACATATAAGGGAGCAATTGAGTCCAGAAAGGAGATGAGCTTCTCCGAAGGAAGGTTGTAATAGGAGGGACGTTCGGACCGTGGGGACTGAAAGGCTTTCGCCATTTTCCAAAGATGAGAGATGGAGGTGGATCTAGAGAATGATGAATAGAATTTCTTCCACGCGTTTTTTTTATTCTTTTTGAGAATAAATCTGGCCTTAGCATTGGCCTCCCTATAAGCTATGAAATTATCGAAGGAAGAGCAGGACCGGAAGGCCCTGAACTTCAAAGAACTGTCTCTAAAAGCGACCGAACAATCGTTGTTCCACCATAGGGAAAAAGCAAGAAGATTAGGGATCTTTTTAGAGAAGCGGAACGCCGAGGTAATCGAGTCGATGAACCTGTTGTATTGAAGAACAGGATCTGTTTGGGAATGCATGTTGTGGAGGGCGGAATCGACTCCAGCCCGAAATTTATCCCAATCAACTTTGGTTAGGGACCATTTGGAAGCATGGGGGAACTCTGGAACAACTAGGATCAGGAGGAGGACGAAGATCGTGAAAGGAAAGAATAATTGGAACATGGCCACTACCGAAGGTACCCTGCAAGGTTCTCTAATGACAGCTGAGACCGAAGTTGGGAGAAGTGAAGGAAATGTCAACCGAACTGCAAGTTTGTGCGCCTCTAAAGAACGTCGGAGAATGATCATTAAGAATAACGAAGCTATTGTTAGAGATGAAATTTTCAAAAACACGACCATTACAGTTATAACCAACCGAGCCCCATAGAGGAGAGTGAGCGTTCCAGTCACCACCAAAAATAAAGGGAAAAGAAAGAAAATTGGACAATAATGTAAAAGGAAAATTGTGGAGATCAAAATGCGGAGGGACGTATGTTGAGATAATATGGACTGGTTGAGGATGAATATTAGGAACAGAGATATGCACCAGGTTTGGTGACCGAACGTCAGAAGGAAAACAAGCGGAATGATTGTGAACGTGAAAATAAATATCGTTCCTTATCAATATGGCGGCGCCGCCATATCCATCTGCACGATCAGAACGGATTAACTTAAATCCACGAATGGATATACTCACGGACTCAGTAAGCCAAGTTTCGGACAACAGAGCAATATGGACGAAGTAAGAGTCAAGAATCCCTTCCAAGGCCTGTTTGTTGGCTCTCAGGCTCCGACAATTCCATTGGAGAATATTCAACTTATGAGTCATGAAAATAATTCGTAGGATGAGACGAATGGCTGGACCAGAACGCCAACGCAAGAAGCAGAAGCCAATTGGCAAAGGCGAACCATGCAGCCAACAGAACTAGGGCAGAAACAAAACAAATAATGGAAAAATGAATCCGCAGCAATCAAGCAAAGAGTATATTCAGGAGAGACATACCGAAGGTTAGAGGACTTGACCTCGATCTTGGAAGTTACTGTCAGTTTGCACCACAAGACAATCCACAGTACAGCATGACGATCCTTATTTTCGGTTGCCAGTCGAAGACGTAGCGGAACGCATACGCGGTTGGTTAATAGAATCGCCGCCCAGAAAGGCAAATCGTTATAAATGCGATTAATAGCTACCATGGAGAAATTCTCCAAACGAGTGCTATTCTTGATGAGCCTATATTTCTGGTAACTTGTCCTATAAGCATAATCGAATGCGATTAGCTTTACAATGGCTATCCTCGAGAGGCACCACTGTGCGAAGATGGGGTTAGGCCATCCCACAGCAGCTCTCCCGACCAAAGTGCCATAGCGGAGAAAAAGTGCGGAAGAAATACCTATAATACTGCGGATTGCTCGATAACAGAACCTAACAATAATCCAGAGGGATACAACAGGGAAGAAAGTAAAATAAGAATTAGCAGAAATGTAAGTTACTAGAGAGAAATGCAGAAAGAGATGTGACAAAGTTAGGAGAGGAAGCTATATTGTGGGAAGAAAGCAGTTCTAAAATTGCTGCGGATAGGTTATTGACGGCGGATGGGGATGAACCCGACGCATTGGTCGGTATCCCGTCCGAGGATGAGGAAGGTAAGGCTATATTTAAGTCAGCGTAGAAAGAATTGTCGTTTGAGTTATGTTGAGTGAGAGTCCAGCCCCTGGTCGGGTACGGAATTTGATTGGAAGGGAGAGGAGGAAATTGAGGAAGAGATTTATGAGGTGCTTTCGATTTGCTCTGTTTACGAAAAGTGGGGGACTTGAGGGGAAGTTGTGGATTAGGGACAGAAATATTGAGAGGAACACTAGCTTTAGAAGGAGGGATAGCGGCTCGGTTGGCATATGAGAAAGCTTGTGTAGAATAAGAATTGCTTCTAATGACCGAAGCCTCCTGAAAGGAAACGTTTTCAAAGGACATTATTTTTTTTATGTATCTTTGTTTAGTCCATTCCGGACAACTACGGTCGTTGGAATAATGTGCGCCCTTGCAGATTCGGCATAACGGGGGGTTATGAAGATCAATACATTCTGAGACGGAATGTTTTTGGGAACAATGGGAACAAACAACTGAAGAACTCCGGCAGTGTCTAGCTATATGTCCGAACAGGAAACACTTAGCACACTGCATTGGAGGTTTAACACTCGGAGAGACAGGAAAACGAAGTTTAAAGATGGAAATGAAGTTAGGAAGGACGGTTTTGGAGAACTTAAGTTCAACCGAATTCGTTGGAACCTTCTTGCCTTCGGCAGTGCGCAGGATTCTTCTGGCTGAGATTACCGGGACATCAGGTGATTCTAGGCCCTCTAAAATGTCATTTTCAGAGAAGGAAGGATGAATACCTGAGATCACGCCTAACCTATATAATGAGGTAACAGGGATAAAAGCTTTAAGATTATGCTTAGTAAGAAAATTAAGATTTTGAAGGAAAGAGTTGGCTGCAGAAGAAGAAGAGAAAACGACAGCAACGCGATTTTTTCCTCGCGGGGTAATATCTGTAAAAGAAGAAGAAACGGAACTAAGAAGTTTGGCCAAAGCCAGGGGGTGGTAGTTACCTATATTAGCGTCAGCCGAGGTGTGCTCGACTATAACTGAATAAGGACCCGGGTGGTTTTGAGGATAAGTTTCAAAAGGATTAGGACTCCTATTGCTTTCGCTAATATTGGGATTATCTCCATCCTTATTGATGACGTCTGTTAAAATATTATTATTATTGACGATATTGTTATTAGGTTCGAAAATTTCATTAACGGGATCGCTACTCTTAGTGACAATGTTATTATTTAGAAGTGTATTCTGAGTAATGTTGACATTATTATTATTAACCCTATTTCCATTATGTTCATCGCTGCTAGAAGAACTGTTATTAGACTCGGAAGGGTTAGACTGCGACAATCGCAAGTCTTTTGAGGGCAGTGACGCCACAGGGGATAGTGGGCTCGACGATTTACGTTTTGGTGGAGCATCAGCAACCTCCATTAAATTCAACGACAGATCCGTTTTGGAGGGCTTAAGCCCAGTAGAGGAGGCCGCTGTGCGGCCCCCCTTGGACACGCCTATCTGCAGTAATATAGAAGAATTGGAGACACAAAACAAAAGAAAAAGGAGGGGGAAAAAATCTAGAAATGAAATATACTGCTAACTAAATAAATAATATTAACGTAAAATAATAATGACCACTGGTCGAGTAAAATTACGCGGAGAAGAAATAAATCGAAATATAAACGGTAGAGAGATAAGAAAAAAAGAACAATGAACGATCTCACCGAGTTATCTGGTATGATGAACGACGGAGTCGCGTTGTGATTAAACTGATAACGCGAGAGAATCGAAGACAGCAATCAACGCACGAAAAACCGACTTTACTACGTGTTAAATTTCTATTGCTAGTACAAAGCAAAATATAAATAATTCGAACCGTGCTGAGAAATATCTAAAAAAAAAAAAGAAAAAAAAAGTAGACCATTAAGAAACTTTTCATCGGCACAATATGTTTTTAAAATAACAAACAAGATGATTCTAATGAAGAAAATGAGAAAGAGACTCTGGGTTATAGTGACCCGAAATAGAGAAAAATCTAACGAATTAGGAAAACCGTCGCGACTAATCTTAATACCTGAACGCACTAGTCGAATTAGTAGTCAAAATAACTGAGAACGATTATCACGCAATAATAAGAAAAAACAAAAACTGTGTTGCGATCGTGTCGTATTCGAAACGGACTGCTGTTTGGATCACTTCAGCCTATGGGGTAATGTTTAGATCACCGTTATGGGGCATCGTATTCCGACATAAAATAATATGAACTGAGTCTAAATGGAACGGAATAAGAGCGTTTAAACTTTCTTCTTCTTCTTCTTCATCCGGCGTCTCCGTTACGAATGGGTGAACAGCGGAACCAATGATGAAAGTCATTTGTCCACGAATTTTGTGGGCGCCCTTTTGATCTTTTTCCCAAAAGCTTTCCTTCCATAATGAGACGTAAAATCTCATATTTTTGTCCTCTCATGATGTGCCCTAGATAACGTAGTTTACTTTTCTTAATCGAATGTAATAATTCCGGGCATTTATTGATTCTTTTGAGGACTTCTTTGTTTAAACTTTAACTTAGATGTAATATTTACTCTGATTTTATATTCTTCTGTGATTTAGAGGTATGACATTGAAATAAAACGATTTTTTATCAAAAAAATTAGTTTTTATTTTTTTTCAATATGGCGTACCTTTTCAATTAATTCAAGGATTTGAAAAGTTATTCTACGTTGAAGAAGACATGAAAAAAAAATTAGTTTCAAAATTGTACAAAAGCGTTATTATAAAAAAAAAATAATAATTTTCTGAAAAAAAGGCCCGTTTCTAACGGTTATTATAAAGATTATGAACTGTTATTTTTCCCGAATATATATATATATGTATATATATCATCATTATATCCTCAACCATTCGGTTGGTGGACAACCTATTCGCACATTTTTAGATGTACAGATATAGGTTATATACTAAGCAATTATTATAATATGCAACGCAGGTGTACACACGCAAGACTACATTCAGAACTAATCGTAGCCGCTTGTTATCGCGCTACCAGTGCAGTCCCGTGTGTGTCTGCTGTGTACTGACCTAGCGCGCATATGATGTTGTACGTGGTGGTTTGCTATTGCCTTCCACGTGATTACTAGCGATTATTTATTTATTTATTTAATTCTTGCAATAAGTTCGTCGTCGCTCGGGATCGAACCCGTAACCTCCATATCGGAAGTCAAGCGCTCTAGCAACTAGGCTATCGCGACGACTTATACATATATATATATATATATTATAATGTGTCCAAATTTCAATCAAATCGGTGATTGCGCCGTTTTTAAGAAAAGTTTTTTTTTATTTTTTCATTTTTTTTTTTTTTTCAATTTATCCAAAAACCAAAATAGACAGAGGTCTGAAACTCGCAGCATCAACGTACCTTATTAGTACTAATATACTCTCAAAAGATGATCCAGATATCCCGCTGGGGCTGATTTACTATGCTTATTATTGCGTCGTATGACCTTTATCTTTCAATAAAATGCCTCCGACCAAGTAGATCGGGTATCTTTTTCCTTTTCCGATTTTCAACCCTTCCAGCAGTTCGTTTTTGCAGGCTATGTCAAACACCGAAGATTTAATGAGAGTAGCGGGTTCCAACGAAATCGTAAATTTCTACAAAAAAAATCACTGAAATCGCTTTTACACACCATCCGGTGAATAATTTCATTTAAACCGGCGCTACACACTTATATGGATGAACTTATTTTGGTTTTGAAGTAAATTCGCTGTAAATCGTTTCTTTCTACGTGTCGTAATGTAATATACCCGTAGACATTATGAACTTTTTTTTTTTTTTTTTTTTTGGGAACGTCAACTATGAACTCTTCCTTAATAAATATAGCACTGAGACTGTACAAAAAAAAAATCGTATCAATCGTAAAGAGTAAAAAGAAAAAGTTTCCCGCGCCTCGAGAAATCCCGTAATATTTGGTCCATTCACGTAATAAAAATAATGTAGCGGTTCTCTAAATTTCAGGTCAAATGTGAGCGTGAGTCATATCTGTGTGAGTCGATTTGTTAGAGGTAAAATTTTGAAAGAAACCGAGAAGGCAACTGTTACTAATTGGATAAGACTAATTATTTCCATTTTAGAAGTTGCGTTAATTATCGCGATAAAACTGCTTAAACTAATAATGGTAATAACAGATAATGATGAAAATTCAACAGTTAGACGAGGAAAAATGAAACTAGGTGTCATTAAATGAGGGCAGTTTGCGAGAAAGTTACACCCGAAGGCACCGCTAAACGGGTTCTGCATTAAATAAGGGAACAAGCGCCGAAGGGTATAGTCTTACTAGGAGCAGGCTATTAAAAGTCGCAGATTCGCCCTCTTCTTTCCTACCACGACAAGAGATCCCCGATAGCGGCTCGCGGCACATCCATGCTCGAACAAACGGATTGCGCACTTTCGGTCATAGAAATATCGGCAAAATTTATTGACTCTCTTATCGTGCAACTCTACATTCGTAACGACAAATTTACCCGCCGGTCGTACGGCGACATGTGATTTATGTGAATTTTTACTGCGTTTTCACTTTGAAAAACACAACTAAAACAATCGCCTTTCAATATAACACACGCACACACACACACACACACACGGTTATAAACCTGATATCGAAAAAAAAAATCTTTTTGATTCTTCTTTTTTTTTGTTCCGTTTACTTTCGATATCGAGCTCTGATCGGTGGTGTAGGCTTATTGGAAAATGAATAAATTCATCAAAGAGTATTGTGACACAAAACCGTTGAATAAAATAACGATTAAAACGGTTAAAGTAGCGAACAGAACAGCGATTAAATATCGCTGATCGTTAGATTGGAAAAAAGAATCTGTTGGGTGATTTCTGAATTTTTCATCCAATAATGTAGGGGGGGGGGGCTTGCTGAAACACTTGACCTATTAAAATATCAACATCTGCCCTCGATTTTCAAAGTAAAAATTTTTTAAGCGGTGATTTCCCCTTCCAGATGAATTTATTGTCGAGTAGAATTTCGAAAATTTTCATAAATTACCTCAGTGCATTTTGAAAGTAATAATGTGATTTCATATCTGTTTGCTAGAATAATAATTATTATTCGAAATAATGCATACACCAAATAGCAAAACTAATAAATAAAGGATATAGAGAGTTATCTTCAGAAATGAAACGTTTAAAACTTCGCAGTGATTAACCATGATATGAATAATTTACGGACAACTGCGTTTATAAAGAGAAATATATTTATTTAAAAAATATACAACGCCCGTTTTTAACCGCCACATTATTATTATTATTATTATTATTATTATTATTTTTTTGTCTTGTTTTTAAGAAATTTGTATTGTTTATATAAAATTCCATCACTCGTAAATGATTTTAATTTCACATTTAACATTCGAAAAAAGTGTACCGTTCTTTACCGCAATTATTACGAAAAATATTAATTATTTTAAAAATCAACTTTCCAATACTTTTAACGAATATTCAAATTATTCGGAAATAAATTGTTATTATTATCGCAGAAATATAAAAACCTACACATTGCGTAAAGTATGTCAGAATTAAAATTACTTTAAAATAGAGTGCATTGTTGTCTTGACCATGAATTATCATCCACACTTGCAGAATAAAAAAATAAATTATAGTACGAAAAGAAAAGAGAGATGTTTATCATCTTTCTTTCTTGTGTGCACATTTTGGGGGCATCGACAACTGGCCCATCTTGTTCATTGGTTCTGTAGTAATAAGTGTAATTAACCGGCATATTATTGTACACTACACATGAGTGGCTGAAAAACACATCATGAGCATAGATTTACACGATAAAGCCGTGATTGTAAGTAGTCTGTATCCTTTCCTTTCAGTGTCTTAGACTAATTCAAAGGCCTACAACATCCGTTCTACTTTATTAAGTTTCGCAAAGTTAATTTTTCGATTATAAATCAATCTAAACAGTACAACTTACTTGTTTCTTTCCGATCGGAACAATAGACATCGGTGAACTTGTAAAATGCGAACTATTAATCATTATTTTGAAAATCGAAGATAATTCAGCATTAACTAAGACCGATAACACGCTCGCTACGTCTTTAGTGCTCTAGCAAGAATATTAGTTGCTCTTCAGACTTTAAACGTTCTATCGAAAATTCACGGCATACGTTCGGTACAATTGTCGATATTCGTTTTCTCGATCGCTGTTATTTTTAGAACTGAAATACATGTAGCTCCCGCTGCAAACGTGCACAATCGATCACAAACTTCTAAAATGAACGAGGAACGTAAATTTAAACATTTTCGGAATGCTAGAATTAATAATAATTTCGCAGCTCGTAATTTCCGAGAAGGAAATTATCGAACAGTGGTACAACGAGAGAATAATAGTTAAACTGTGAACCGAATCAACTTGGTTATATTCTCGTACGATTTATTTCAGCGTAAAATGAATATCTCTAGTAGAAAATTAAAAAAAAAAACCAAAAAAGTGGCGAGAACGAGACTGCTCGGCATATTCGTAAAATTCTTTTTGGAAATTAAATTTGAAGAACATTAAAAAATTATCGTCGTGTTTAAAATTAGAAAAAATGACCCCGAATAAAAAATACGCTATATAAAGAACGGTTCTTCGGCTAGATGGTGAATAATATTTCAAAAGTTATCAGGAGGAAATGTAAAGAAAAGAGAGAGAAAAAAAAAAAGTGAGGGGGCAGAAGAAATAGCAGATGAAAAGAATAACTGTTAAAATTTCTGGAGCGGTTATTCGAAGGTTATTAAAAATGAAAGAAGTAAAAAATAACTTCACAAGAAATAAGCAAACGGAAACGATTACTGTGTGTCTGTGGTGGAAGTGGCACAGAGAAAGTTGGAGAGAATCATAACTTTGTCGGTTTTCGAATAGTGGCCGTCAAACCACGACGGCCGTGGAGGTGTGGTAGCGGTTTGTTCGAAAGCCGAAAAATAAGTTGCCTCGCGCCGATGTAATTTGAATTCATCTTTACACAGTCCTATGCCTTTTCTCTCTGTAGTATTCGGCTTTTATGGTACAGCAGTGGCGTTCCGACTATTCCGCAGACAAAATTAAGTAAACCCAGCGCAGGCAGCGGTGCTCTTTTTCGATGATGGTACCACCGTTTTCTTTTATTCTAATAACAATCCATCCACATTTTTACCTTTTCCACCCTGCAACCAGACCATATTTCGCTATCCAGGTCGCTGCTCAAATTTTCGTAAACAGCGAAACTTCTTCGTTGCGAATTATTTTAATTATTAACAAGTGTCGTTGAATATTGAACGAATTTCGGATTTTCAGTAATTGACACTGCCCCCTCGCCGCACCGTCGGCCGCCGTCTTCGTTTCAACCTTCTAATTTCCTCGTAGTAAATCCTTTCGCCGAAATTGTTAACGGAATCCGATTGAGAACTCTATACGAGAGAGAAAATTAACCGGACACGCCGTGTTGTCGGAATGAAATCTTTTTGCGGTCTACGAATTCGAATCGCTTTCCGTATTCCGAGAAAACTTTAAGCAGAGGTTAAAACTACCGGTCATGCCTTATAGCCGTGCAAAAAATTCTTTTCAATAAGCGACACGGTCCTTTTTCTCGGCACAACCACTGATAGCTGAGATTTTTAACTTCCTAGTCAAATAACTCGAATCCTACATCTTAAAGCACTCCGTCTCGCGGATTATATTTCGATTCCGCGTCTCCGGTGGTACAAAGATTGAAAAGCATCCGGCGGATTCGGCGCTCTTATTCTGCCTGCAGATTACTCCGAAGTACTAAAAATTTTAAGTTACAACAACTAATATTATCAACCATTTCTCCCTATGCTGAATAATTCATTATTAATGGATGAATTATTAACCAAAAGAGTGTAATGTGCAAAACGTACGGACGATTTAGCGCAAGATGATTTGAAATAATTGTCTAACGGTATGTAAAGAAAAGTTGAATAAATAAAAGAGTAGATAAATAGAAAATAATAATTTAAAATGATAAATAGAAAAATGAAATAAATATTATTGCGAATATCTTTTTTTTTAATTTTGCATCATTGGTTATTATAATGTTACTGAAGCGTGTTTATGTTTAATACGGAATTGAACGGACAGGTAGAAGTGGAAAGTTTGTTGTAAAAAGAAATCCGAATCTAGTCTAGAATCTTTCACGGAGGTGAAGCAAGTTAAGAATTTTAGTAAAATAAAGTCAAGAAGTTGCGACAATCTGAGCTAAGAGGAATCTGCCAGCATCCTCTACTAACTAAGAAGTAGCTACTCGAGACAAATTAATACGGATAGAAAATGAACGCGAGCAAAATTATTGTGGATAAGGGAACGAATGTGAAGGTGTGGCAAAATCGCACAGGAGAGCGAGTAGGAAGATGTAAAACGAAACGAAGTCGGAAGGAGCGATAGCTTTTGAATCGTTGAGGGCTGCATTACGAACGTATTAATATCAGTCGGAATATTAATTAAAAATCGTTTTACCGGTTTTTTTAGGTATCGATGCGAGAATAGCAATATATATTACAGGAGTACTCAGGTAATAACTACTCAGCTATAATTCTCACAAACGTACGTGGAAACCAGCGTTGTAGATCGTCCGAATTGGATCATAGTTCTTAATCGTGACTATTTGGTAACGTTTATTTAAAGTTAGCTGAATTCTAATATATAATATATATTAATTACAATGTAATTCTTAGGCTACCCCCCTCAGAAAAAGTATCCCAATTTTATGTAACGTTTGTTATATTTTATAGGATTTCTGTGATTGTGTTATTATATTCATATGGACTGATTTAGAATTACGTTGAAAATTTTGATCATTTTATACAAAGTATAAAAGAGAAAGAGATAAAAATGTAAGCAAAAGGGGTCAAGGGGCACAGCCCCTTGCGAGGCCAAAATGACCGAGTTATATAAGTATTTATATTTTATTAATTAAAAATTTACTAATTTTCAAAAGATTAAGGACTACGTTAATGAAGTATTCGTGCACATCCACCGGACCTAACTTTTTCAAAAATAGTAGGACAATTTCCGACGCCTTTTTAATCATCTCCGCAATCCGTTTACAACCAAATCTCACGCATCGCATTTAAAAAAAACGTGGAAAATACCACGCTGTTTTTTATCTATTTAATGACTCAAGTTGTTCATGCAGTCCCGAATTTACCCAGCGCGAAATTTTGCACCATTTTAATAAAGCCACTTCTGCGCAAAAAGATTCGAACTGTTCACTCTTGCATCTTAATATTTATACCCCCCCCCCCTCCCCAAAAAAAAACAAACTTTAAAAATGCATTTACGTTCGGAATTAGTCGAAACCGATACTTAAGTAACAAATAATAATATTCGATATGAACATTTTTCTTGGCCGAAAATCTTTAATAGATTTGACACCAAGTTACTAGAGGCGCGCTGGAAAGATAAGACATTGAATGTAAATATCGCAAAAACGAAAATTGTGATAACCTCGAATGATGTTTACTCGAGTAATCTTCTTTTTTTTTTGTGTGTTCGTCTACAAGGACATTGGCCCAAGAATAAAAGAAAAAAGACGCAAGAAACTCAGATCTTTACACGATCAGAAATAGACGACAAAAAGGAATCAAGAACCTGAACAACAGAAGGAGAAGGAAGGGAGAGAATGAACCAAGCACTTATGGAGTGGGAATACCAATTTGTAAAAGAGAGGAGTAGAAAGCAGCTTGATCGGTTGCAAGAGATGAATACTCGAACATTATGTGATTGGGATCACACACAAATTGAATATTGGAGAAGTGCAATGGACAAAAGGAGACGGCACAAGAGAGTAACGAGGAAAGCGAGGAAGAAAGCAAACTGTGCCCAAAGCGCAGGCGGCAAATCGCAGAAAAAGTCAAGAAACCAGGGGAAACGAGGAAGGGAAGGCTGAATAGATAAGAAAAAGGAATCCGGGTTGGAGAAAGAGGAGCCGTAAAACGACATTTCAGAAGATGGTTCACTGAAATTCGAAATGGCTGCCTTTAAAAAAAAATTTGTAATATTTGTTGCACAGAGTTTATAATTGAAATGAGTTCAGAATTTCATACTATTATTTCCGAAGTACATTGAATTTGTAAATACGGTGATGATAGTAGTCCATACCATGGTGGAATATGAAAAGCCACTAATTTGAATATTCAGCTGCGAGTCTTTATATATGGAGGATTGTACGGTTTTTTACATCTACGAAACAGATTTGAAATGGTCGCGCCCAATTTAATATATTAATGCGATCGACTCTATTCGGCGATATTAACTTGTTCGCATTTTTTAATTGAAGAAACTCTGTAAATTTGGATTCAACTGTTCCACTTGAACTGACAGGAATTCTGGAAATAAATAGCGAAGTATTAAAATTATTCCTTGTAAATGACTTGTATGATTGTCGCAGATTCGTAGCGAATGGAGTTTATTGATTTACTGATGCCTCGCGTTTAATTAATGAAGGTACGAGACTCGATAACTGGAACAATAGCGGTCAGTGCGTGTACTGTATTTTTCTTAGAACGATTTTTACATGTTTCTCGATTAAGTGTAAATATCGCCTGTAATAATTTCAATCACAATGGATATCTACAGTCATTAAATTCGGCTCGTTAGTCTATAATATAGCATAATTAAAAAGTGGAGCTGCATTAATTGTTTGGAATGTAGTAGAGCAACTGAGTTGAAATAGAATTTTCCCCGTTCGAAATGTAAAAACGTTCATATTATTATGGCACAGAGCTGCCATGCATACAGAGATGGCAAATATAATTGGACGGAAGAAATATCTTTCAGGGAAGATGATTTTTCGTTCATCTTGATCAATTGTCGCAACGTCAATAGCAATCAGTGCTCCGCCGGAATGGGCCAGAAAAATTACACAGTTTAATATAAATTATGAACAATGCCGTCTTTAAAAGTCAGAGGTCCCTAAGCCTTGCCAGTTGGGGTCCCCACTTAGAGAAAACGATTTTATGCAAAAATACAAATTCCAGCACGACGACCGACGCGCATCATCACCGAAACAAAAAGGAAGCCACGTAACATTTCATTGGCCCGAATGGCCAACCCGTTAACTTCACAAAGGCACATTCTTGTTTTCGGGAGTCGAAAGTTATTCTCCCGAAGACAAGAACATACCTTCTGTTTATCAACAGAAACTGGATTATTTTTTTAATTTTAAATTTCTCTCCCTGGTTCCATCATCTTTTGACATAGTGGCGCTTTAGTCTGTTTAAAAAACAAATGTGAACTTGCCATCAATACGAGAATCAGCCTGATCAAGTTTCAACGTCCTGCTTTTTAAGTTACCAGCGTGGCGACCAAGGGCACCATGTCAACACTAAAATACATGGCACCCTCACAACACTTTTACACACGATTAAACAACTCTGAAAAAAGAAAGAAGAAATTATTGTATAAAATAAGTTGTGGAGTATGTTTTGGAAAAGAATATACTCCACTAAAAATCTCCGTTTACCAACACAAATGGAACAGATAAACTTAAAATCGAAACTTTTTATCCCATTGTTGATTCTCTTTGTGTTAATATTAAAAAACAAAAGTTAGCATATCATTACATGACAATTTTAGTTGTTTTTTTTTTTTGCATTTACAAGATAATGAAACAATAAAGAAAAATTGTATGAAACTTTCTGAAAAATATGATATTAATAAAGATGCAGAATTTTTAACATCTAAATGTATTCGCTTTAAATTTTACTTCGAATCATCAGAAAAAAAATGCAATTTATCTATAATAGACTTGTACACCCGAATAAAAAAAGAATTCATAGTTTCTACCTTTCCTAATATAGAAATACGCTTTCGAATATTTTTAAGTATGTCGGTCATTCCACACTTGAGTCTTTTCTATCCTCCATATATCTAATCGCATAAATATCTGATTCCACTTCTCATCCTTTCCCCTTTTCTTGGGCCAATGTCTTTTTGACGAACTCATCTTGAAAAAAAAAAAGAAAGAAAAGTATGATGGTCACAAATTTCATTGGTGAAAGAAGTTTTTCAGCATCCAAGTTTCCTAAGAAAAATCAGCATAGAAGCACAATGCTTGATAAAAGAAGTTTAGCAATAATGTTTATTGAATATCTGATCTATTTTGGAAAGGATCAATTTTGAAAACATTACCATCCCTGAATTTGCGCTGAAAAATACAGAAGAAAATTGTAAATTATTTTGTTTTTTTTAATGTAATAAAAACTCCTTTAATTATGCCTTTATTAATTAAACATTAATATATTGCTCAAAAACACGACGTAAAATATCATGGAATTTTATTCCAATATGTTTCAATTTCACAATTATTGATTTATTAAAATAAATTATTTACATTTTATGTTTGAAATTTATTTTTATTTTTTTTTAATATTCTGAACTGCGCAGCCAGTCTAGCAATTAGGGGCTCCGAGTTCGAATCTCGGGTTGGAATAGAAAAAATGAGGTAGTGATTCAGTACACCGTAAAAGAACAGCAACGAGGCCCCTTGCTCCTTGTAGGACCTATGGGAATATATACATATATATATATATATATATATATATATATATATATATATATATATATATATATATATATATATATAACTTGGCCATTTTGGCCTCCAAAGGGGCTGTACCTCTTGACCCCTCTTGCTTGCATTTCTATCTCTTTCTATTCTAAAATTATCAAAATTTACAACGTAATTCTAAATCGGTCCATATGAATATAATAACATAATCACAAAAATCCTATAAAGTATAACAAACGTTACATAAAATTGAAGTTCGTCTTCTGTTTGCTATTCAGCTTAATTTCTTTATCGCCATATCGATCTATATAACTTTTATATATCAGTTATTTCCTCTTCGTCTATAACTAACGTTTTATTTTTGAAATGTGATGGTATCTACTTATATCCCTTTCCCTATATTCCTTTTTTTTTTCTTTTGATACCATCTTGCACTACTTTACATTGTCCTTCGTAATATGTTTCTTTAAATTTCCTTCGTTTCCTATTTACTTTGTTTCTATATTTTTTGTACGTTAGCTGTATCCTTTTTGTATTGATGTTTTAAAATTGTCTTTTTTTCCCATTAATAGTTCAACTTTTTTATCTGTTTTTAATTTTCATTTTTCCTGAATAATTAAATGCCGTTAGATTTGTCTAATACATTGTTTTGAATACACGACTCTCTTTGCAAAACAAAACAAAAAAAAATTGAGTAAATAAAAAGTGATTAGATAAAGCAATTTTAAAATTGATGGGGCTAGCCTTACATTTCCTAGGAAGTGTAGATTTTAAAGGGTGTGAGGACAAATTTCGTGGTTTTATGGAGAACCATAAAAGCCAGAACCTGAAGTTAAAGAAAGGTTCCAGTACCAGAAAAATAATTTTTCATTCGTTTAGAAAAAGAATTGAGCGTAAACTGTAGAGTTTCCACTAGTAATATATATATTTTTTTTTTATTAAATATAAAATAATAATAATATTTTATATTTTCTTTTAGGCGGGCCAGCGGCTTTGATCCAACACCTACAGAAATTATAGAAAGGGTTAAATAGAGAGACGATTCGAAATAGAGCTTAGGAAAGATATTAAAGTACAGGCATTATAGCTGAAGATAAGGAAAGGATAATGCATGAATTATAAGGAGCAGGAAGACCCAGTGCTACGATTTTGGAGTATAAAGTAGTCGGAAGCAAGGGCGGGACATTCAAAAAATATGTGGTTTGCGTCACGTGCGGGAGTAGAGGTAGAACTGTGAAGGGAACAATCGGCTGAAGAAGACAGGGAAAAACGAAAACGTGAAGAGGGAAGAAGAGAGTGATTAAATCGCAATCTGTTTGAAGAGACGATCGTGAAGCGCTGATGAGAAAAGAATTGAAACCACGACTGAGGACAGGAAACTAGTTTTATTTGAAGATAATGAAAGGTAGGATTAGAAAATAAAGAAGGATAAATGTCCGATCATAATCGGGAATGATTGACTCAGGAAAGATACTAATAATATTAAATCATAATAAATAAATTTCGGAAACAACTGTGCGTTTAAAAAGAAATTTAATTCGCTTAACGTTTCGACCAGCTTACACCGGTCATCATCAGAAGCAAATTGACGAACGGAGCAAAAATTGCGATCGACAATACCAATAAAATAAGAACCGAAAATCATGAAAAACCCAACCCAAAAAAAAAAACCTACCTAAACAGGAAAAACCGACAATACACACAACAGATAGAGAATAATAAAATAATATAAACCGCAACATAAAAAGTCGAAAAAAAAATAAAACAGAGGAACATCAGGTTAAAATTGTGACAAAGGAGAAATAAAAACAGACGACTTAATAAATACAAAAGTGTATACAGTGAGCATCCAAAAATCGAAAAATAAAGAACCGAAAATCCCGAAGGTTAAAAAAACGAAAATACTCAAGTAATAAATACAGGCCAATGTAAGCTGGTCGAAACGTTAAGCGAATTAAATTTTTTTTTAAACACAGTTGTTTCCGAAATTTATTTATTATGAGTAATCACTGTGAAAGCTTTAAATATTTTTAATATTAAATCAGTTAACTTTTTATATTTTAAAATTGCAATTCAAATTAAACGTACGTTTCTATTTCTGCATTTCTTGGAACGCGATAAAGCGACATAAATATGGAGCTAAATATTTTGTCTCAAAAAAAAAAAGTGGAAATATAGGTTTTTAGAAACCGGTTAGAACACAATTTATATTAAACGTTTTTTGTTTGTTTTTTTTCTGTCTAAACAATTATCTATATATGTAGCTATGATAAAGATATGAGCCGAACTTATCTGGTAAAATAAAAAAAATAGTTTAACGCAACAACTTCTGTTTCATTATCAAAAACATACATTCTAGATATTATTTTGATGTTAAATCTTTCGTAGGGTCATAATTGAACGATAACACGGTTTATAGAATTTATTTATTTCAAGTCGCTCGGCAGCTAGGGCCATTTTCGATGCCGAAAAGTTACATCTTATAAGTAATAGATTAACACATGAAAAGTACAAAAAAGAAAATTAAAATAAACAATAGAAAGAGAAAAAGGAAAGAAAGGAAAAGAAAGGAAAAGAAAAGAAAGAAAAAAGGCAAACGCTGCTGAATATTAAAACTACATATGTAAAAAGGAAAAGTCGGGTAAGCTTTAAAAATTCGAAAATGTTTCCACAGGCCTTTTCATTATCCGCCAGAATTTCGGCCAAACCAGCATCCTCCTTGAAACAGACGGCTCTCTCTTGTCAAAATTTGTGGCACGAGGTGAGGAGATGTTCCACCGTAACCGACACTCCACAAATTTCACATGTCAGTTGCGGTTGTTTTTGAAACAGTTGGCTATGTGTGTACAGGCAGTGGCCTATGCGCAGACGAGCTAGTGTTGTTTTCTCATGTCGGTCCTGTCTGTATGAAGTGCTCCATCGCCGAAGGTTTCCCTTGACTTTGAACAGTTTCTGAGAGCGGCAGTTTTGTTCCTATTCGTGTTACTAGACGGACTGTAAGTGTTTTTTTTAAATTCGGACTTTAGATTTTGGCAGCACGATATAAACCAAGAACTAATTATTAAAATCATTGACGCAATTAAATCTTTGACAATGAAAACATTCAAAAAGAACTATAACGGATATAAATTTAGTAAAAAAAGAAACAAATCCTTAAAGTTAAAAAAAAAAAAAGAAATAAAAGGCTGTAAATTGATGGAGGACAATTTGGACAAGCGTTAAAAATTTCAGATACGTTTTTGTGCGTTATCGAACAGGTTGTGCGTTATCGAACAGGTTGTGCGTTATCGCGTTCATTGTCGGCAAATCGATAGTGGTGAGATTGTTCAATTATTACTTCCTTTTGTCTTTCTTATCACTCATTCATCGGTTGCATCTTTTTGGAACACGTTAAACACGATAAATCACTTTTTCGTTAACCGTCGTGTCTGAATTTCATATTTTATCATCTCTCCTCATTTTCTCACCTCTCCTTTTCATATTAATGAGCTCCAACTTGCTTTACATAAGGCGTCTAAATCCTCACCTGGAATCGATGGAATTCCCTACCTTGGTCTCCAAAATCTTTCTGACAGAGCTCTTCAGTTCCTGAATTCGTTTTGTAACTCCTCTGTTGACACATGAAATACTCCCTCCTCTTGAAACACATTTATTATCATCCTCATTCCCAAAAAGAACTACTCTTCTTTTCGACCTATGTCACTCACCTTCTGCCTTAGAAAGCTCTTTGAAAGTATTCTCAATAGGTGTCTCGTTTGGTGGTTGTAAAACTTGAATATCCTTTCTAGTAATATATTTAGTTTCCGTCCGGGCCTTGGTCCAGCTGATTATATAAGTGTTTTTGTATCCGATATATATATATATATATATAAATCCTTTATTGACAAAAAATACACATTGGCAGCCTTTATTGATATCTCTGCTGCTTTCAAAAATGTTTATCTTCCCTGCCTTTAATAAAAAATGTTATTCATTAGTATTCTTCCTATTTTCGTTGATCTTGTTCTCAACCTTATGCCAAATCGGTCTGTCCGTTTGTCTTCTACAACAAATTCTCCTTCAAGAAGAGTTTTTCGTGATCTTCAGCAGGACTCTTGTCTCAGTCCCACTTTGTTTAATATCTATATGCTTAATGTCGCCACTCTCCTTATTTCTTCCTCTTCCCTGTTCTATGCAGACGATATTCTCCTTTACTCCTCAGCTATAGATATCACAACCGCCAACAAGGAACTTAACAGATCACTAACCGTCTTGGAATTTTCTCTTTCCTCTGTTCATCTATCTGTCTGTTCTTCTAAATCATCCTGCGTTGTATTCTCTCTCCGTCCTTACAATTTATCCACTGTCAATGTTTCTCTGAATAATCTTCCTATATCCCTAGTCAACTGTTTCTGCTATCTTGGAGTGTTTCTAAATAGCCGCTTGTTCTTCTTTGAGCACATCAATTTCCTTAATATTTTTTGCCGCAAACGACTCAATTCGTTCAAGGCCCTGTCACATACGAGATGGGGCGGTGATCCTTAAATCCTAATCCTGCTGTACAAATCAAACATATTATCTAAACTAGATTACTGTTCTTTCATATATGGCAATGCCTCCAAATGTCTCCTCTCCAAACTGGATTTAACACAAAATTTGGTTCTTCGTTTTTGCTTAAGGGCGCTCAATTCCGCTCCTATTCCAACTATTCTTGCTGAATCTAATGTAAAGCCGTTGTTCATCTGCCGATCAGGATACAGTTTCTTTCCATCTCGTTTTCTAAGATTCGTCTCTTATATCTCTCTATCTTTCATAAATGGCGCTTCTCTCCTAATAAATCTCCCATCTTAGCCCTTATTTCTCTCATCGTCTAGACAAATTCTCCTCCTATTCTATTTCCCATAGTAAACTTCTTTATTTTATTTTTAACTTCTTCAGGTTTTTTCACCCTCGAAAACTCCCTTCTCTCCCTTCATCATCTAAAACTTCTGGCTCCGTAGTTGCCAATCAAGAATTTAATTTTCTTATTAATTCCTCATTTTTTGTTCATTCCTTAATATTTACCGATGGTTCCAAGAGTTCAGACGGAGTAGCTGCTTCCTTTTTCTTGCCAGCTAGTAATTCCGTTCAATCCTTCAGGCTGCCGACTTATTGCTCCATCTTCTCCGCAGAACTTTATGCCATTCTTCGAGCCGCTATATATATATTTCCTCAAATCGTTGCTCCGATAGACACCTAATCATTTCGGACTCCAAAAGTGCTCTTCAAACTATATCCTCTCCCTTTCCCTCATATTTCCTCAATTTTATTGTTTTCTGTATACGTTCTCTCATCTATAGTCCTTCCCTTTCCCACTCCGTTTTTATCGACCTTCTTTGGGTTCTAAGTCATGCGGATATTGATGGTAACGAGACGGTGGATTCCTTAGCACGCTTAGTGTTACACTCTCCACATTTTGTTAAAAAGATTCCTGGTCACCACATACTTCCCCCCTCTCCGAAAGAATGCACGTTAGACTTTGGTCGAATGTGTATCCTCAATCCTTTTCCAATCCTAACTCATTTTATCTTTCTATTCAGCCTAGCCCCCCTTCCTGTTCTTGGTTCTATTATTTTCCTATTTTTAAACGTTTTTCCATCATTGCTATCTGCCATCTGCGGTTCAATCATATTTTGCTCCCATCCCCACGGTATCGCTTTGCTCTTTCCCCGTCCCCTTATTGTCTTTTGCACTCTGGCGACCGTTCCTTCGTTTTTGATCCTAACCATGTGCTGTTTGAATGTTCCAGTCTTTCCTCCAAACGTTATATCCTGTACGTTCAGCTATTGAAGCTGAATTTTCCTATTCCATGCTTCCTATATGTGTTATCCAAGGTGGTTCCTATTCTTATCTCTTTTCTGTCATCGATTTCTGACCGGATTAAAATTTAATTTCTAATCTAGTCCAATTGTCCTGAAAGCTGTCCTTGGTTGGCCAAGCCCCCAAAAAAGTAAAAAAAAAAAATAATAAAATAAAAAAAAATTCAGAAATAAACTAGAATCAATCGGAAGCATTTCCGATACTTTAATAAAGAATCTCGATTTCATAAGCTAAAATCGGGATTAGAATTAAAAACATAAATCAATAAAAAAAAAGAAAAAAAGTTCAGCATAATGAGAAAAAAAAATTTTGTCGTGAATAATAATAATTTTGTATTATTGTTCGTTACGCTCTTACGTTTCAGATGCATCCAAAAAAATCGATATTTATACCGATGCATTAAAATATTTTTACTTTTCCGTTTGAAAACTCGAATTTGATAATGTGCAAACGGAGCAAACCCCTATCATGAAAGTAAAATATTTAAAAAAAACTTAAACATTTTAAAACTTACTTTTTTCTAAAGTAGCGAGTTGTACGGTGATTATGAAATTGATTAGATTACCGAATTTCGGAAACAACGTTTATAGAAGAACAACCTGTGATGGCTTATAATCTAACCGAAATTATGCCAGGAAAAGTGATTGTTGATTATAATCTAACCGGAATTACGTCAAGAAAAGTGATTATTGATTAACCTCGATATGAACGAAAAGGTTGGCCGAGAATCTCGATACAACATATAACAGATGGGTTAATTTTTATGGGTAATTTGCGTTTCGTAGAACGGAATGAGGAAGATTACCAAACTTCTTCTTAAATTTAAATTTTTTGCGCCAATAATTGTTATTTCTGTTGCGATTTTTTTTTTATAACCCAAAGAATATAAACCTTCTTTTAGTATTCTTAGATTGAGCTAAATTTTATGTTGTAATTTTTTCGGAAACTGATGTCCACCTTCTTTCCGCGTGATATATTATATTAGACCGCATCGACGGTCAGTCTCAATCGCTCTTCTCATTTTAGCCCGTACTACGATCGTGTGTAATATTTGTTCAAGTTCCGAATCAAATGGCAAAAAAAAAAAAAAAAAAAAAAAAAACGGTTTTATTCACAAACCGTTTTAAATTATCTCCCGTACGCTAAAGATTTTTAAATGAAAAATATAAAAGTTCTGAAAGTGGTTTATTAAATTTATTTAAAAACAAAAAAAAAAAAGAAAAAGAAAAAACAGAAAGTACAAAAACGGGTAAACAAATGGAAAACGCCTGTTTGAACAATTTTCAGATTTTCGAATTTTCGAATTTTCGGATTTTCGGATTTTCGGCTTCGTAGACTATTGTACTGCGGTCAATTTATTTCAGTCACATCCGGCGGAGGACCAAGGCCTTGTATTTTTTTTCTAATTTATATACCGCTTTTAAAATGCGTCACCTCGACGTTAAATAAGGCATTGTAGTACGCGGACCTTGCAACGTGCACATTTTCGACAGTCATGCGCGCCCATCTTTCAAGAATTAGTTTCGTATTTTCGCATACATTTTTGTAAGAGCTTCTCTTTTGTTAAGCAATTGCGTGAAGCATACGAGTGGCTGAGGAAAAAGAGGGGAAAAAAAAGCGAACGTAGTAAATAAGGAAAGTGTCATCGAGGGTAAATAAGTTTAGAGATTTCTTAAGGAGGGAGTAGCTGTGTTCTTTTTAGTCAATATTCTCGTTCCTTTAGAATTGGATTTTTTAACGACAAATTTCATTGCTCGCCTTCTTTTGTGACCTCAGTGAGTAGTCTACTTTCAAGGGATTACATACTTCTGCCATATTCGGCAGCGACACCTTGAAAGCAGTCGGTGCCGGTGCATCTTCTTTGTAGCGTTAATTTTATTTTCACGTTCGTAAAGGGCCATTCTGTTGCCGGTAATGTAGTTTCGAAAACAGTTCTGGTCGCTTCAGTGTTCTACTTGTCAATTTAACGAGGAAAATTATACCGATTCCGAGTCAGCGTACTTGAACAGCCGTTTCTAGCAGTGCACCGACAACTACAACTACTGTTCCCCTCGGCAGCCGTTCAAGCAGACCGCTGAAATGGAAATAAACACAGAAATCGGTAGAACAAAGATGGCACGACGAGCAACAAGAAAGAAATATTCTTCAACGCGCCCTAGAAATGGGTCGGAGATTTCTTCTGTGCCGACTTCCTTATTGGTCTTCTTTTGTACAAAACTGACCGGGCAGCGTCCTTCAATTATTCGTAGCCCATTTGAAGTGTAAATTAATTAACGGCATACTTCGTGACAACGCTATTATAGTTTTTCCGTTTTCCACTTTTTTCCCCCTTACCACCGAATATCTTTTGAAGTGCTATCTCTTTTCGTCCTTGATGATCCGCCCTTATAATTCGGTCTGTGCAGCATTTTTAGGCGGAATGTTACTTTCAGAGGATAAAGGACGACCGTGCTTGAAGTTATTTAAAATGAATAACAGCGATGTTTTCGCTTTGCTTTTTTTTGTAAATAACCATGAAAAAGTGCAATTTCGATACCTTCAAACATCTGATTACCGGTAGTCTTAAGCTTGTTTATATAAATTATATACGTAGGGCATTTCAAAAGTAACGCACATGACGTTCTTACGCAGCCTGTACGCATTTTGAAGGAAAAGAAACAGAAGGGATGTATACTATAAAGAGTTTTGTCAACACTATAATGTGCACTGTGATTGGTTTCGAGTGAGTTGTACGTACGTACAAAAGTGTTTTTGTAATGATGGAAGACCGCTCGGGTCGCATTACAAGTCTGGACCAGCGCAATTTTTTTTGAAAATCGAAACTTTTCGTGATCGTACACCTACAAAAATTCATTCTACACTAGAAGTGTGTGGCAGTGACACCATGTGAACCGTGAGCAGCATTTCCCGTTGGAAAAAAAAGTTTAAAGAAGGCCGTTTGTTTGGGTAGGGATACGCCTTGTATCGGTCGTCTATAGACTTCGCGTGACAACACAAACATCGCTATAATGGCATCACTGATTGATGAAGATCATCGTATGACATGCGAAGAGAAAGCTGATATAGCTGGTATTGAAAACTTGTCGCCCACTAGCGTTTTTCGTATTCCACGAAACGAGTTGAGGAAAAGGAAGATCATGATAACAACGCACATCCTAATGATAATGATGAAATTCGAGCAATTTTTGCAGAATACGGCTGGGAATTGTCACCACATCCACCCTATTTACCGGATATGGCTCCTTGTGATTATGACTTGTTCTGCAAACTCAAGGAGCCGGATTTAGAGGTCTTAAATAGTGCTGTAACCCGACGGATTCGTGAACTAAACTTCAAAGGCCTCTTGGACAACATCCAGAACCTTCCGCGACGCTGGGAACGTATCATTGTGGACGAGGATAACCATATTGAAAGATTATAGAGTATTTACATAACTTTGTTAAATAAACTTTTTTTTATATGGACATGTGTGAATTACTTTTTAAATGCCCTACGTATACCCAAATACACGCGTGTCTTTTGAATCTTGCCACAGGGATCCCCTAGATAATGGTTCTTCTGTAAGTATTCTAGAAAGAATAAATTTCAATTAACCTAAGCCGTTTGTAAAAGAAAAGAGGTAAATTTAGCGGTTTGCGTGGAAATTTCAGTTGCAACTTCAGTTATACACTTCATAACGGATTTACACTTAGCGCAAGAATCATTGACACGTTGTCATTAATGTGATTTTCTCTCTTTCAGACAGCTAGAGAGCTAGGAGGACACCACCTGCTGGACCTTCGGACGATGGTTCGTCCGTAATACTTATAAAAGAATAAATTTCAATTGACCTACGTCATTATTAGAAAAGACAAATAACTTTTGTACATGGTGACGTGAATATATATATATATATATATATATATATGTCTTCCGAATGGTGCGTAAAGTCTACGTGTTGTAATTATAAATAAGACATACTTCCCTGGTTAACTGAAGTTTTAAGTAAAAATCGTTATAAAATTTCACGGCATTCCTTTGTGGCGGACAGAATTTTAGATTGAGTATAGAATATTATATATATATATATCGATGACAAAAAGAAAATCAATTATCGGTTTACGTAGAAATAATTCCTATTACGACTTCGGTTACATATTTCATAAGAATTTTTCGCATTGCCTTTGGCGCGAGAATAACGTTGCGGACGTTTACAGATGATGATGTTCTTCCATGATACTTCTGAAATTACGAAATGAAAAAAAAATTACGAAACGAGAAAAAAATTACGAAACGAGAAAAAAATTACGAAACGAGAAAAAAATTACGAAACGAAAAAAAATTACGAAACGAAAAAAAATTACTCACTTACAATTTTCCTTCTGTGTAGGTTATTTGGTGGATTTAAAGCCACTGAAAGTGGCACTTCTTCGGACGCGATGAACGTTCGAACGGTTTCCCGAATAACAAGACGAACGAGCCAAACAAAGTGTAACTTTTATTTTATTTTTTATGTTTTATTTTATTGATACAATCTTAACTCTTAATTAAATAAGTATATACTTTAGTAAATGTTTCTTTAAACTATCCAAAAACCCGTATGGAGGCAACAGTCCATTGACCACTGCTCATAACATATTACATATTTGCAATAGATAATAATTACGATCATACATCTTATATACATGTATTATAAAGTCAAATCTGATGGATGGCGTCGTTTAAGGCGCCTTACGTCTTCTCCGGTGTTAAGAAGTCGAACCACTTCTGTGTTAACGTGTCGATGAATCCATTTTCCATGTTTAATGACCATTTGCTTAATAACTTCATTGACCATATGCAGGCCCCTATGGTGGATATCATCATTACGAGAATAGCGATATGCATCGACTATTGTTCGTAAAATGATGCTCTGCCTAGCCTGAATTTTCGCAAGGTTTTCAGTTACTAGTACAACCTCATAGTTGTATTGTCCGTATCGGCATAATGATCTGACGGTACAGAAAAGCATCCAGTGGCCATCTGCTGCGACCTATCGACCACTATAATAATTGTTTCGTTGCGTGCTTAATTTGTTGCCACTTCATCTTAACGTGTACATTCCACGTAAGTATCCAAATGCATACCGAAATACTTGGCAGAATTTACCTGTAGTACAGGCTTATTCCCGAAATATACTTGGTACATTGTCATTGTTTGGCGTATATGAACCTAATATATGCTGATTTCTCTTTATTCAGCTTGACTCGCCTACTTGTGTACATTATTCAAAGTATTTTGTAGATTGTTTATAGCTTCGAGGTGGCTCCTGCTAACAGCTAAAATAGCAGTATCGTCGGCGAACATAGCTGTCATTGTTTTGTTGTCAGTCGGTAGGTCTTGCCTATATAGAAGATACAATATAAGTCCTAAGACACTACTACCTTGTGGAACTTCAGCCGTTATATTATAAAAGTTCGACGTAGAACTTTCGTACGCTACCCTGAACTGACAATCGGCCAAGTACGATTCTAACAATTTACATAGATTGCGATATTTTGCTCAGCTTAAAGGCCTTCATGCTACATCATGTCGATGGCTTGCGCAATATCCAGAAGAACTGCCGGACAGTATTTCTTATCTTCAAACACTATATATATATTTATGATAGACGTAACTCTGTGAACCTAGTCAATTGTCGAATGATGTTGTTGAAATCCAAACTGGTGAATCGGCAGATCTTCTCCAACCAGCGGTAACACAATCTCTTCAACAGTAATTTTTCAAATAACTTGGATATTACCGGTAACAGTGATATATATATATATATAGGTGTCTATACGATGTTACTTCAGAATCTGGCTTATTCGGCTTCTTAAGCATTATAATTTGCGCTGTCTTCAAGCAAGACGGGATGTGTTCAAGACGTGTACAAGGTCAGCATGACAATACACCTTTTTTAATGATTCTTTTAAAACTCCCGCGGATATTTCATCGATTCCGGCAGTGTCTTCTTCGAATTGATATTTTTATCGATTTCTCTGGCTATCTCATACGATGTAAATCTAGCTAATCGTTTGTTTTCGCTATACGTGACGGTGATGTCCACATCGGAATCAATATCGTGAGGCTGGAACACGTGTGTCAAGTAATGTGCAAATAGTTCCGCTTTTTCGCTATTTTGTCTCGATCAATTTCTAACTTCATCTCGCAGCGGAGAAACATGCTTGACAGGGCATTTAATTCGACCGGTCGCTTTCCAAATGGAATAATCTTTATCCGCAAATGGACTCAGTCCCTCTAAGTAATTCGCGAACGTTTTATTATTTATATTTTTTATCAGCATATCGAACTGTCGACTGATTCGATCAAACGCGTTCTCTTATCTTGTGGATCACGCGGGTTGGCCCATCTACGTCTTGCTGTTCTCCTTTCTGAAATTTTACGATGTACTTCTAAAGGAAGCGTGGATTTCCTGTACAGTATTAACCGATAATTCCGGAGTAGAAACTTTTGCTGCTTCGCGGATCACTTCTATGAAACATGCAAATTGTTCCTTCAATTCACCAATTGTCGTTTTTAGACGTATTGTCAAATTTATTCGATCCAATTCTTCTCGAAATGTGTACCAATCTGTATGTTTATTTGTCAGAAAATGTTATATTGTAATAAATATGACGAGTTGGAGGATAGATGCCGAAAACGATGACTGCGAAAACTAAAAAGCGGCGATTGATGTGGACTCCTAATAATATAATAATTTCATATTGTGAGAGTTGTTGAGCGATTCGAAGCTGCAATTTGTAATACTTTTTATTCACTTTTTTTCTTCATTTTACGGTTAAAATGTTTCCCGACTATATATGTAATGTACACTTCTTTTTTTTTTTTAATATTACTCCCAGCGGCAGATAAACTATGTTTTTTATTAATTGTTTATTTATTGCGAATTCGAACATCAGTTTTCCGTTTTTACTAAGAATTTTCTTCCGAGAAAATCTATTACTTAAATTTATTTGTTAACTTGTTTCGCTGCAAGAGATTGGTTGCATTAATAACATATCCTATGGTAATTTATCACAGCCGAGGAATATATTTTTACCGGTAAGATGCGCAAAGAAATCACTGCTCTCCTCGTTATATTCGAAATCCAATAATGTGACTCATACATGTAAATAAAACGGAACGTAATCATCACAAGATTGTAACTACTAGAAGAGTATTGGACGCTAGTGATGACTGCTTTTTTTTTATTTTTATTTATTAAGTGCATACGCTTCTATCGCGATCGAATTGCTAACACCTTCCAGCTGTTATCGGAAGGATAAAAGATTTCCATAAACTGGCGATGCTATATCTCTCTGTAATGTAGTGGCTGATCGCTCATCATCGCGTAACATACTTTAGCTGTAGCGCCACCATTCTTAATAGTAAACGATTTTAAGCGATGAATCAATTAGTTTCAATATTCTAGCGCTGAAAATATATTATGATTTTATCGGATAATAATTTTAAAAATCCAACTCAATTTTTTTGGTTTTGGTTTTTTCCACAATTGACCGGATTTCGTTTGTATATATTGCAGTAGTGTCGCGGCTTTGTAAACAGCATTAGCATTTCTTTGTTCGTGAATGCTTATTTAAATAACTTTTCTTATTGGTCTATTACGATTATTGTGCATCCCATCGGCATCGAGAATGGGCTAATATTGTTTAAGCTGAGTACTTGAAATTCGTTGCGGTATGTTGCTAACTAAATAATATGAAATTTTTTCTTTTGCTGTATTCAATTTTTATTGCGAAATATTTACTTTTGGAATCATCACCAAGTATTTGTGGAAATTCATACAAATCACGTAACACATCTTTCTAGAATTATATCGGCGATTTTTTTTTTTTTTTTGCGACATCGAAAATCTCTTTTTCAGTACCCTGATATATATATATATATATATATATATATATATATATACCCCGAACACCGTTCTCAGATGGAAGAATTAAACAAAATGGGAGTAAACCCGTTTAATAAAGAAATCGCTATCCACTATAGAGTACCGGACGTTTTTTTATTTAACCGTTCGATCACAGTTAAAAAAATTTATGCGAATAATTCGACGCAAATATTACCACAGTTCCAGTTATTTCGTATATACCTTTCACAAGTCTACCCCGCGTAAAAGTGCAGGTTTCTTCATTCTGTTCATCGGTTTTTTCTGGCAACTCCCTATATGCTTTTACGAAAATAAAATCGATTGTACCACGACAATTTCTCAAAAAAAAAAAAAAAAAAATTGTTCTTTCAGCATATTTTTGTCGACCTAAAAAAGTATTAGACGGTTAGTATATCACTGAAAATTTTAGCGGCACTCGGCAGTTAACTGCTCAATTCGTTATCGCAACTTTCTCCTTTCTTTATATCATTATGCGCCGAGGGAGTACTTTTATTATGTGCAAAAGAGCAGACTCGATTGATTATTAATTCATAACAATACTCCCAGACTGGAAATATGTTGCAATATCGCAGAATGTATATATCATCGAAAAGCTGGCAGATTGTTATTTTCGGCACGTCTTTTTTAACGTTTTGCGCAGCCTTCCTATTTCATGTTGAACTTGTGATTTTTAACATTTAAAAGACCAGTTGTTTGCTTGAATGGAATTAACTATTCGACGAAAACTGCCCTCACTCGCAAGTAATCACGAGAGTCGCCGGTACTATATTTTATTACTCGTATTATTATATATATGTATATCGTATATACATATAGATGTCCCGTAAAACGTATATTTTTAGGAAAATATTTAAAACTTTTTTATTCTTAAACCACGCATCATTTTCCAGAATATGATTATCTAAGGTCGGTCGATGTAGGATAGTTTAGTGCACTTTTACAGCTTTTAGATGTTGCAACATCCGTTCCACTTAAATTATTTATTACTCTTTCACCTCTGCAAAAATCGAAACTCGGAACAGACAAAAAAAAAACTTACGATCCATATCTTCTCATCAGCACCTCTCATTATTCGAATGCGTATTAATTTCATTCAAAAAAAAAAACATCGCATTAATAAAAAATGAAAGCGTTTCGAAAGTAGATAGCTAACCTTTATACAATTTATTAAATATATCATATATAATAAAAGCACATACTATTACAGAAAATAATAATTGTTATAGAAATATAAAATATAGTCGATATGTTTCGGAGTTACGTAAATCATGGCAATTGTCATTATTACGGAGTACGTAACATGTCGGCTATATTTTATATTTCTATAACAATTATTATTTTCTGTAATATTATGTGTTTTTATATAATTTAATAAAGTGACAAAACAGAGAATAGAGATACGAACATTTATAATTGAAATTTATACGTATACAATTTGTTACGGAGAAATTTATTTCGCGCGCAAAGTTCATTTAACTTCGTGCATCACGGTTTGGAAAATTTTACATTTCCATATAGTTCTAAGTGTTCTCAAATCTCTTTCTATCTGAGACCTCGTTACATTTGATCAGTTGTCTCTTTTCGGTGTCTCGTCTGAATTTCTATTGTCTTTTCTTGATATTAGATTTTTATACATTTGTATTTATTTTATACCGGTGCAAAGTTTTCCCGGCTATTCTCCGTGCTTGAATTTTGTATCTTAAGCGTGATTCTATCAGTAGTGAATTATTTTTAACGTTCTACTACTTATGTAATTTTTTTTTCATGTATTTCAATCTTCTTGGCCACATGATCTGTATTCTATCCTAAAAGTTCACCTACTGCACAATTCCTAAATACTTGTAACTTTGCATCTTTTTCGATTATTCCGTGATTCCTTTCACTTTCCTTCTTTTCCTATACAATGTGCGCATTCAGATGCATTACAATTTTCAACTCCGGATTCCCCTTTGTTTCTTGCTCTAAGTATTATTTAATTTTAGTTTTCGTTACATTTTGAAATCGTTATCCTGTTCTCACTTATACGTATTGCTATTAACTCTGTTATCTCAATATCTCTATGTGCAGTCATTATATGGCTATGTTGTCCGCAAAAGTAAGCAATTGCAGTGTTTACGTTTGTTATTATATTTAATAAGATTTTTGTTATTTGAAAAATGTCACAATTTTATGTAACGAAATATGTAACGAAAAATGTAACGAAAAAATGTCTTAATTTTATATAATGAAAGTTAAATGTTAGGATAGGATTTTTGTGATTATGTTACCTTTTTTTTTATATTAATGCCGGTGAGAATTACGTTGTAAATTTTGATCATTTTATACAAATGTAGGTGAATACATCCTGTTTGTTAAAATGGTATAATAAAACAAACTTTAATAACAAACAATATAGAACAATAAATTAGATAAATACCTATTTAGAAACGTTTTCGGGCATAACCCATCATCAGCTAACACTAACTTAAAGGAAACTTAAGACATACTGAAGTGAAATATAGGGAATACATGTGTATATATAGAGATGTGAAAAGGAATAAACATAGCAGGTATAAAAATCAATAGGTTGAAAATGCTAATAATTAATATAAAATATAAAATAAAACAAGAAGACAAAAAGTTAAATTTTTATATTAAACAGTGGATTATTATTATTAGGTGTTTGGTCATTTAAAATATTATTTTTATATTTATTTATATAATAATTTTCTGCAATGTTCATATTATATTACCTTTGTGATAAGTGGCCAGGATGGTTACAGTATTTTCTATTGAATTAGGTTTATGTTTATTTTTAATTAGATGTTCTGCATAGGTTGATTTTTCTATTTCATTATTATTAAATGCTTTTATATGTTCTTTATATCTGCAATTGATTTTTCGCCCTGTTTGACCAATGTATGATTTCTCACAATCAGTACAATTTATTTTATATATACACCGTTATTTTCGTAAATATTATTATTTTTTAAATTTAAGGTGTTTATTTTATATTTTAAATTATTTTTAGTTTTGAATGCTACATTTAAACCTTGTTTTTTGAATAAATTGGTTAATTTGTATATGTTATTGTTTATAAATGTGAATGTTATCCATCCTTTATTGTTAGTAGCATTATTGACTTTTAATTTTTGTATATATTTTGATTTTGATTTTATTTTGTGAATTAGTTTATCTATTATTTGTTCGTCATAACCGTTATTTCTTGCCAAAGTCTTTAATATATTAATTTCTATTTGTTTTTTATTTATATTCATGGGTGTAGTTAATAATCTATTTATTGCAGTCGTGAAGTAAGCATATTTATGTTGGTTTGGGTGATTTGATGTTTTATGAATTATATTATCAGTGGTGGTTTGTTTTCTATAAATATTATATGTTGACTTATCCTTTGATTTTATTATTGTTATATCTAAGAAATTTATTTTGTTATTTTCTTCTTTTTCCATAGTATAATGAATATTTTTGTGAATTTTATTTAAATCATTTAGAATGTCATTTTCAGTATTACTACTATTTTCATCAAAAATTAGTAGTGTATCATCTACATATCACAATATTAAATCTTATATTAGATATGTAAAATAGATTATTAACTACACCCATGTATATAAATAAAAAACAAATAGAAATTAATATATTAAAGACTTTGGCAAGAAATAACGGTTATGACGAACAAATAATTGATAAACTAATTCACAAAATAAAATCAAAATCAAAATATATACAAAAATTAAAAGTCAATAATGCTACTAACAATAAAGGATGGATTAATATTCACATTTATAAACAATAACATATACAAATTAACCAATTTATTCAAAAAACAAGGTTTAAATGTAGCATTCAAAACTAAAAATAATTTAAAATATAAAATAAACACCTTAAATTTAAAAAATAATAATATTTACGAAAATAACGGTGTATATATAAAATAAATTGTACTGATTGTGAGAAATCATACATTGGTCAAACAGGGCGAAAAATCAATTGCAGATATAAAGAACATATAAAAGCATTTAATAATAATGAAATAGAAAAATCAACCTATGCAGAACATCTAATTAAAAATAAACATAAACCTAATTCAATAGAAAATACTGTAACCATCCTGGCCACTTATCACAAAGGTAATATAATATGAACATTGCAGAAAATTATTATATAAATAAATATAAAAATAATATTTTAAATGATCAAACACCTAATAATAATAATCCACTGTTTAATATAAAAATTTAACTTTTTGTCTTCTTGTTTTATTTTATATTTTATATTAATTATTAGCATTTTCAACCTATTGATTTTTATACCTGCTATGTTTATTCCTTTTTACATCTCTATATATACACATGTATTCCCTATATTTCACTTCAGTATGTCTTAAGTTTCCTTTAAGTTAGTGTTAGCTGATGATGGGTTATGCCCGAAAACGTTTCTAAATAGGTATTTATCTAATTTATTGTTCTATATTGTTTGTTATTAAAGTTTGTTTTATTATACCATTTTATACAAAGTATAGAAGAAAAAGAGACAGAAATGAAAGCAAGAGGGGTCAAGGGGCACAGACCCTTGCGAGACTAAAATGGCCGAGTTTATATATATATATATCATATATACAATAGATAATAAAAGGAAACAAGTTAAACCATTTTTTTCATTTTGTTCACCTAATATGAGTAGACTATCGTTTTTCTTTTTAGGAAATAGCTTTCAAACCATCGCTTTTACTATAGGTCCTCTAATTTTTTTTAAGTTTCTCGTGACTTACTGTGTGGCAGATGCTTTTATCAGATTTATGTACGTCAAAGTATAAGTTCCATCATCCTTGACAAGATGTCGAGAATTGTGAAGTTCAGCTCACTTTATTACCTCGTTTTTATGTACTAATCGGGAATCTATTATACCTCGCATACTCTGTTAAAACCTTGTGACTCCCCCCCCCCCCCCCCCAATGGTTAATGAAATTTTTGTTCAATTCTAATCGCGATTCCGTTTTTCCATGTAACAATAAATACAAAAAGTTGAACAACGGTAAACAAATATTAAATACCGACCATCATCTCGTACTAATGCGACCTTTTCTATCGCTTCCAAAATCCGAATGAAAACTTCGCTAAAAAATTCATTCCGCAACATCTAGTTCTTCCCGATGCGCAGTTAGCAGCATCCGCTTTCTGCTATATATTTCGTTCGAGTTTCGACATACGGATTTCGAAAAACTTTGAATTTTTCGTGAAATTCGCTTGGCAGTTTCCTACAAAAAGAAGAAAGAAAGAAAGAAAACAAAAAACATCCGGATGTTGGCAAGGTGTCGAGCGAAATATGAACTGCTTACTTTTAAAATACCCTGTCTCGCCGAAAGAAATTGAATTCGATTCTGCAGGGAGTAAAGAGTGACTCTGAATTACATTTCATATACTACCACTCGATTCAACGGAAAATACAGAGAAAAAAAAAACAAAAAACAAAACAATTGTTCATAAAATATTTTTTAAATTTCATTAGAACAACACGTCCCCTAAAAGGAATAGTTACGCAAACTGATAAACTTTAAGGAAATATTAAACGAATGTCACACAGTCTGCAACAGGAAATGCACTAAACTTTCAACTCTCTCTCTCTCTCTCTCTCTCTTACTTGTATCCGTTTACGAAACAGTTGCAAAATTTCATTAAAATCGCGGTCTCTTCGAAAATGATTTTTTTAATTATTAATTTTATAGTTAACCCGAGAGATCATCCCCGGCAGTGCGGCATAATTTGGAAATTGTTAAAAAAATTTCGGAACATTCAGTTTTTCCACGGTAGAATTGACTGGTAAATTATTTAAATAAAAATTTCGAATATGACAACTATCGTAATGAAAAGCGCTTTTCAACGGCGTCTAACGGCAGATGGTGATAGAAAAGTCCTAGAACAGCCCGTCATATTATTTATGGCGATACAATAACACGTTAACGGAACACGTCCTTCCTTGCAGTACTTCCGCATGCGAAAGCGAAAAGCAAATAATTCCTTTGACAAATTCCCCGCTGGCGTCAATCGCGTGTTCTCCCATTAAACTTCTCATCTGCTTGTCTTTTTGTACGTTCCGTTCCGTTCTGTCCGTAATAACAACCCTTTCGTCTCGTTCTAGCATTCAATGCGCAACGAGCCTACCCATATTGTTGCCATATTGCTCAGTGGTTCTCTTTTCGCTTCACGCAGTCGATAAAACTCTCGCCAGACTTCTTGCCGTTACTGGAGCGACGTTTCCCGCCCAATGCCCAATGCCTGTTCGGATCCAACTATTTATATGTAGGTACGAATGTGTCGCGTCTGATATAGACGATAATATCGAGAAATGAACAGGTTGTCATCTCGGCGGCGATGTTTCGAAAATAAGGCGGCCGGCAAATACTTTACTATTACATAATTCATAAGATGATATACCGACGCTAATAGGTAAACGATGGCAGTAGGAGATGGCGCGTCTCATCTTTCATTCCCCAAGAGTGTTCCTGTACGATCATTTTCACTTTAATTTTAGTCCCTCGTTCCGTGTGCCCATCCAGCGTGTCTAGCGAGTGCGCAAAATACGTCGTTTATAAATTTATAACTTAAACTACAATCGTGCGGCATGCGCTGTTAATTTCCTTATGCCGCATCGCATCTTAGCTCGCGAACTTGGAACAGCCTGACTAATGAGTTTTTAATTGACGAACCGGGTCGCGAGACATGCCACAAGTTCAGTGTCAAGCATAATGTCGGTCCGCTTTCATCCGTTGCAACCTCCTGTTATCGCTGGTAAATTTTTGAAATAATATCCTTTTGCCCGGATCAAAAAGAAAATTCCAACTATCAACAACCGCAAAAAGCGAAATCAGTTTCCAAAGGAGCATGTCCTAGTCGAACATTTTATTGTAAACGGCATCGTGTAACGCAACCGAAGGTAAAACTCTTTGTACTTATTCGTTGCCTACTTTTCCAACTAGTTTTTCTCCCTCGTCTTTACTCAAATTACATTACAGACCTCTTTTCGAACCATTTAGATTAACCGGGAAAGGAGGTTATTTCGACGATATAATTTTTTATGAAACACTTCCACAATGGGCTCGGCGAAACCTATATGTAATCGGAAAAAAAGGAATTTTTTTTTAATTCTCTATCTCCAAAACTGTTCGATATCATATAAAATGTCTTCTCAACTAAATGAAATTATTCTACTAGAACAATTTCCTCTATTCATTTCTGAATTATTTAAAATTAAACATATATACAAATAATCGCTACTGGTAGCCATAAGCTAATTCGCAGGCTACTCTAGTTTGTTATATTTCTTTATTAAAGTAATAAAAAAAAAAAAAAAATATATATATATGTATGTGTGTGTAAATGAAGTTTTTTTTTCTGATCAACAAAAAAATGATAATGATATGAAAGTACAACAATAAACCGCATTACCGTGTATGTATAACTTTACACGACCTCTTCAGTAGTTAAGATTCAATATTTTGTTATCTTTCAGCTAAGTGGCGCCATACTTGCAAAGCGCATTTACTATAACTACAAACAAGCCAAATGGGATTTCTTTAAGCATCACATATCCGGCAAACTTAGACTCAAATAGCACAATGCTAAACAGCACTTCCGAAATAGACGTCCGATTGGCTAATTTAGCCGAAATAATCAACACTGTTATCGAATTGGCAGTCCCTATACGGAAAGTTACTTCCTCTCTGCTACATTCTGTACCATCGTACATAAATCATAAAAATAAAGAATTACATCAAAAGACGATATATTTTACATCGTTTCACAGCACGTGGTCAATCATTAAAAAAACTCCCAAACTTTTCCTTACCAAAGCTTTTCGCTTACTTCTCGTTAAAAATAAACATAAAAAGTTATCCAACCTTACCACTAAAGATAAAAGTCTCCGGAAAGTTTACAGGAGTTTTAACAGTCAAGCATCGTCACTCCCTCCGCTTCTTGACCCGAATGCTAACTCGTACATGGTAATCATGTTACTCTATAAATATGAATATTTAAAAAGATTAGAACGGTATCTTTTCATAGTGCGCTGGTTATTACAATTTTTATATGCCGTTTCGTAGCTATTCGATATATGTATATTGTATATATTTCAAATAAACGATTTAACTATGTTCGGAACCTACAAGCAGGTTTCCCCGCTCTATTGGATTTGCAAATTATCTAAATATTCAAAATGGCGGGAAAAGAAAAAAGAAAAAAAAACGTAGAAATAATAACAAATTTTTTAAATTTACATGGCGAAAAATCTTTCAAATAAGTAAAGCAAGTACGCGAAATCGCAGAAACTTATAAGACACACGCAACAAATAAGTGAAACTATCAGCAAAAGTATGACGACGTTTTGCGATCCGTACAATACGAGTGTCCTAAATTTATAATTTATACATTTAAAATCGGGTGATTGCCTACGAGTACCTTATCATTATAAAATAAAATGTTGATCGACCACTTTGAATATTTTTCGGCAAATTGGAAAACGTGAATGAAGCATCTGCTATCGATATTGGAAAATTAACTACCTCACTTTGGTCCATCGCGGAGTCAGTCGATTTTTTACGTCACTGTTTCACCTCCAATTCTGTTTAGATTGAAGTAGTTTATATCGCGTACGTTGTCCCTTTTTAGCCGCTAGAATGGCTCTTCCACTCAACCATATTTGATCATTTGTTCCGATGCTTTGAAATATCTTTTCTACTAATTTTTTTTTTTTTTTTTTTTAATTTACAACGTTGCAGCAATTAGATGGGAAGGTGATTTTTCCCGATAATCAAATCAATTCTGATTAAATATTTCTGATATATTTTGGATATAATTTTGCACATCAATCAGTTGGTCACAGTAACAGCTTTTTCTCGCACTGACGTTTTTTATCCAAGTCAAAACTTTTTCCATAATACCAATGAAAATCGATAGCTGCTAATTTCTGTTTACACTGATTCATACGTAACAATGATAGCTACCGAATTCGGTTGCTAATGATTTCTATTCTAACCGTGAACAGACTAAAACTGTATCACTATACTCGTAAGTAGTTTCCGCTCGAAACAGCTCGCCAAATACCTCTCAGCCGATCCGCTCTATCAGTTATTACTATTATTATTACTATTATTATTACTATTATTATTACTATTATTATTATTATTATTATTATTATTATTATTATTATTATTATTATTATTATTATTATTTCTTCTTATTTCTTTTTTATATAATATCTCTTTTCCATTACTACTAATTACTAGTATTACTAATACCACATTTCTAGACTACCATCGTATATTGGATTTTATTATTTTTAAAACTTTATTAACGTATAATTCTTCGGGTCCTTTAGATTCCATTTTGGGTATGTTGCACTTGGTTGTCATTCTTATCGTAAACAGCTCATCTTTTCTGTCGTCATTTCTAACGCACGTGTGGGACTATATGTTACCTAATTTTATTTTAAATGAAATTCTATTGTTTAATATTGGTGGTTCTTGTTTACTTTCTAACTACCATCGTACAATGAATTTTATTTCTATTTTCATTTTGGAAATTTTAGTTACGTATAATTCTTCGGGTCCTTTAGATTCCGTTTTGGGTATGTTGCACTTGGTTGACATTCTTGTCTTAAATATTTCATTTTTTCTATCGTTATTATTAATGCACGTGTGGGACTATATGTTACCTAATTTTACCTTAAATGAAATTTCATTATTTAATAATGGTGGTTCTTGTTTTGTCCGTGGGTTTCAAGTTACTAATTTTATAATAGCACGTAATTATTTCAAATCCGCTTAAATACAATATTATTCATAGTACCTTTTAATGATGTATTCAGAAATTAAATTATTCACACTTAATATTAATAGTGTCCGCCCAAAATTTGATGAATTTTTAATTTTTTTATCTAATTGTGACACGCAGTACGACATAATAATTCTCACAGAAACCGGGTTATACGAAGGGGAATTAAATCATTATTGTATTCCAGATTATACATCCATAGGACAATGCAGAAATAATAAAAGATCAGGCGGTGTTATAATGTACATTAAAAATAGCATCTTATTCCAAAAAATTGACATTTCCATTCTCTCCGCCAATATAGTCGGAGCGAAAATATTTTTCGAAGACAATATTCACGTAACTATTTTCGGTATCTATCGTTTCTGTAATGATAATCAGGATGATTTTTTATCTGATTTACAGAGCATAATAAATTTATCCTCATCAACCTCAATCTTATCGGGTGATATTAACATAAATCTCTTGGATAACGTTAAATCTTCCGATTATTTGAATTTACTATACTCCTGAGGTTTCACTAGCGTTGTTAATACACCGACTTTTATGCAAGAACGTTCCGGCTATTCATCGTGTTTAGATCATCTTTTTGTTAGAGATTTTAATGATATCCTGTTTAAATCAAATTTAACACACAAAATTCTCGAAATAAATTTTTCCGATCATTGCGCTATAGACGCATCAATTAAATTTTATTCCAACCATAAGACAATTAAACCCAACTGTGTTTATCGTTTCGATAAAATTAAGTTCAAACAATATCTTGCGACTATCGACTGTGAAAAAATATATAGTTCGCAATTAACAATTGACGAGAAATTTGAAGAGTTTATAACTATAATAAAAAACGGTGTAGAACATTCTAAATGTATATTGCAGACTAGAAAAATCCATAAAAGGTCACCCTGGATTACAGATGAGTTAGCTAAGCTTTCTCTCGAAAAAAATCGAGTATACAAACTGACTAAGCGTTATCCTACTGATGCTTGTTTACAATCGCAGTTTAAAGAAACCTCCAGAATGTTGCAAAGATTATTGAGGAAAGCAAAAGTGAATTATTATACCAAATTACTAACGAGCTGCGAGAATAATCAAAAAAAGTATTGGGCGGTTATTAAAAAAACCCTAGGAAACAATTCACGAGCATTACGTAACATATCAATTAATGGCCTTCAAATGAATGTGTGCGGTAACGAAAAACTGATTGCTGATTACTTCAATAATTATTACAGCAATGTAGTTAACAATATGATTGATAACGTGGATACTTCCAATTACACACCAGCGAATGAAAACATAGCCCTTCTCTCCTTTGGGTTTATTGATTTTTCTTTGGATGAAGTTAGGCTTGGAATAATGTCAATGCCTAATAAGTCCTCTTTCGGATATGATGGAATCTCGATTTCGTTAATAAAAGATAATTTACACTTTTACGTAAAACATTTAATCTATTTATTTAATACATCCGTACAAGTTGGGAAATTTCCGGCAGTCTTAAAATTTGGTATAATTACGCCCGTTTTTAAAAGTGGCAACTGTACTAATATTTCCAATTATAGGCCAATATGTATTCTTTCCACCATATCTAAAATATTTGAAAAATGTATTAAGCGTAGATTGTTAAATTATTTGTTAAATATTAATTTTTTCAGTAAAAGTCAGTATGGTTTCCTTCCTGAACTTTGCACTGATGACGCGCTTTTCGATCACATTTCACTCATTGCATCCAATCTAGAAATGGGCGTTTCGGTTGCAGCAGTATATCTAGATTTAAAAAAAGCGTTTGACGTAGTTAACCATAACATTTTGTTGTGTAAATTGTACAACTGCGGCTTTCTGGGTATTATCCATGAGTGGCTTAAATCATACTTAACGGATAGATTGTATTGCACTAAAATTAACAACATAAAAAGTGACTATGTAAAACAATTTCACGGAGTACCTCAAGGAAGTATACTGGGACCCCTCCTGTTTCTAGTTTATATTAATGACTTGTGTAATTTGAATGTACATGGGAAAATATTTTGTTACGCAGATGACACTGTGCTTATGGTAAACTCCCGCCAACAAGCTACTCTCCAGAATCTTTTACAAGATGACTTGCACAAAATCAAAAACTGGTTACGCCTTAATAAACTGTTTATTAATCTGAGTAAAACTAATTATATTATTTATAGCCACATACCGCAATTTAAATGGAATGATTTCAAAATTTTCTGGGAAAATGACGTTCCGGTGGATAGAGTTCATGATGTAAAATATTTAGGTGTTCAATTAGACTGTAAATTGTACTGGGATAAACATCCAACTTACCTTGCATCGAAAATTAGAAAATTAAATTATATATTTTATTATCTGAGCAAATTTTTTAATACCATACACCTCCGTAAACTATATATGGCCCTATACCAACCGGTGCTGAGTTATGGAATCATGCACTGGGGCAAAGCTGCAGACTACCATTTGAAACATCTGACACAACTACAGAAAAATGTTATAAGGTTATTTGATAGAAGTCAAGACACAGTTGTAGACTATAATATTATACATCTTTCAAAGCTTTACGAACTGCAGCTCCTTATGTTTGTCCTTAAGAATAGAAAAAAATTTAACATCTCCGTTACACAGGGTATTACAAGATCAGCGGGGGAAGAATTAGCAGCACTACCAAATATTAACAAATACCATATCCGGAATCAGTCAATATATATGGGTCCCAAACTTTTTAATTCGTTACCCTCATCCTTAAAAATAGACTTAAAAAACTACAAAAAACGCCGTAAAATTCTTGTATCCTACCTATCATCATAACTATAACTATAAAAAGATAAGGAAACATAAAGAAAGAAGAGAGAGAAGAGTAATAAAAAAAAAAAAAAAAAAAAAAAAGGTTCATCAAATTTTAATTCGTTTTATATTTGTATAAGTTATTGTATTAAATAAATTAATAGTACGCATTCGGCATTTTTTTTTTTTTTTTTTTTTGCAGCTTGAAGAAAGTTTTAATGTTTTTTTTTTTATTTTAATACCCATCGCTCGCGCAAATATGCGCATAGATGGACTATTGTAGCAATAATAATAATAATAAACGTATTTTTGATTTTTTTGATTTTTTTTTTATTATTATTATTAATTATTATTATTATTATTATTATTATTATTATATTTACTTTAACTGTGTGTTATAAAAAAAAATAATAATAATTTTGACAACAGAAAGTAACCGGTGAGTTGGACCGTCGACTATCAAAAAAATGTGTTATTTTTATCTAAATGTATGTTTGTTATTAACGTGATCAGTTAAAACCTGCGTAGGTTAGTAGGCCATCCAAACCCGCTGGCAGTTGCCTTATTAGACTCAGGCAACGACAATCATAGACTAAATCGCGTTATATGCCCCTAGATCTTCTCCGCCGGTTTGATTGACTGGGAAAGCAACGCGGAGTGTTATTGTTGAATGGCATCTCCCAGCATGTCGTAACCTACATTCCAATTGCGCTTATAGGCTACATTAGCCAGATCGCAATTTAAAAGAAATAAAAAAAAAAAAAAAATTGAACATATTTTATAACAAATGAGTGAGAACAGTAATGTAAGTGAAAAAAATAAAGTCATTCGTCCGGTATAATTGTATTTATTTAAACCCCGCAAAACGCTTTGAATTTCCCGTTCCCCTGAGAACTTTGCGATAAAAAGTAAAAATTCCAAATCGATCCATCGACTACTTTTTAAGTTTTACATGCACAAACATACGGGGAAACTGAATTTTTATACATAATAAGAAGATGAATTATTTTTTCGGTAAACAAAAAAGGTTATACCGGAAAGTATTTTACGGAAGTTTTGACCGTAAAACAAAATTCTGTATCTGATAACGAATGCAACAACGAACATCAAGACGTGCAAGATCATTCACCCATTTTTAGCCGATTTATAAACAACCCGCTGAATGAGGGTGGCAACTTTTTCTCAATTATTCTAATTTTAATGAACGATTTATACGGGGCACTTTCCCGTAGGTTAAAAATTTGTTAAACTCGAAAGATTAGAGTAATTTAATACATATATATATATATATATACATAAAGGAAGAGAAGTTGGCTAAATTATAGCGCGATAGATAGGAACAGATAAAATCGGCCGGCAATGTTATTCGTAACTGACTGTTTTCGGTATCCGAGCTTTAATTGAGTCAAAAGCTGGCAGATAATACTTCGCCATAGGCGGCATAACTCGTGACCGGGATATATTAAAACTGATGCGCAATTTTTACAGCCGCCCTCCGCGAGCCGATGGACAGAGAGATAGGCGCGGCAGGGAAACGGTTAGAGAGACGGAATACAGAGGAATTAAGCTAAAGGGTTATCATAGTTTTAAGTCAATTGGTAAGGTGAGCAGCCTCGGGCAGTTGACAAAAATCGACTTGGGAGCTCTTCCGCCGCCCGACAGGATTAGAATGGACTCTCTTAGACGCGAACAACAAACGAAACGTAGGATGTAAAATGTGGACAGCTAGCCGGAGGTGGTGTCACGTTCCTGTAAGAGGGTTAGAAATTCGCCGTTTTCTGAATAAATCAAGTATCAGCCCGGAGCAGATGAACACGAACGGACGGAAGAAAACGAGACGTGGCCCAGGCGCTCGGGACAGAGACACGGCGGTCGAGGGCGCTGTATCATCGGAGTGCTTGTCAACAGCTGCGCCAGGACCGCCGCTTCGATGCAATGCGCAGAGTAATTTCGGTTTTTTACAGTTGTCCAACTTGCTTAATTCTCATTATAGGGGGAATTAGGAGCCGGCCGGAGGATTGATTGGGTAACTTTTGCCGGCTTTCGCGTTACGCGATACCACTGGCAGGCTCCCCGTCTCCTTCCTGATTAAGAAATTGTCCGTCATTTGGTAGACGAGCTCGCGATGATGTGCACGGTGTCGCCTATCTTTCAGCGCTCTTTTTTTCGGAATGGGCTTTTTCATCGGGAACCGCTTTCGACGAGGAAACTTTTTTATCCGACGACGCGCTGCGAACAAGACCCGGAAAAATAGGGAACAGCCGCTGCAAGACGGATTGTTTACGTTTAGGGGTTAAGGAGGTGTTTATGCACAATCGACGACAATTACGAGGCCCGTTTACGGACTTTGGCCTGACGACTATTCAAAGTTTGTCGCTGTTGTAACATTGAACGGCATTAAGAAATTTTCCCCGTGTCACTCTATTCCCCCGGTATCTGTTTTATTACCGAAACAGTCGGGGACGCATTTGTGCCGTTATTTTTATCTCCCTTCTAAATAGTACCGGATCAGAAAGGTTAGCTCGTTAACCGAACTGACGAATCTCCCCCCCCCCGTTTCCACCACTAACCTTTGCCACATGCAACTGGAGGCAATCTGCTTCGTGTTTTCTCGTTGCATTTAAGTAACTACGAAACTTCCCCGTCGAAGAACATTAGTAAGAACTCTGAGTTGTTTTCTTAAGGAAAAGGTACCCGCTTCGTGAAATCGGAGCGAAATTATTATTAAACGGTTGAAAATATCAGATTATTATTTTAATTTGACGAGTTTTGGTTCTCTGTTCTCTTGTGCGTTTCTCTCCTCCGCTTAATTGCTCAAAATTGGAATTGGGTAAATTGCGCGTCCATTGTTTCGGGTCTTTAATTTTTTTAAAATTGACCTATTTCATGGGTTTTTTTCCCTTTTGAAATAGTTATACCGAACGATGCTGCGTCTAGATCCATTTTTTATTAAAATCCTTTTTTCTAAATATATTTTCGAGCACAAGGAGCGCGCCTAATATCTGATAATACTCCAGTTAGTGTTCCTCGGGTGAACACGTACTAAAAAAAAAAAAGGATTAAAGCGATTAGCCCCCAGACTGTTCTCATTAGATCGTCATTACATACAGTTGGCGTGGATGCGCGTCAAGAAGCTCAATTCCGCAATACACTATAGACTTAATGCGACACTCGGTTTAAACGCACTGTGGGGAAATTTGTTTCGTTTTTTTTCCATATTCTCTACCCGAATGAAATATCACTGCCTACTATGGCAGCTGCCTGTTTATTCCAGTTGGAATGGAAACTACTATTTTTCTTAGATCTTTCGAAAGTAAAAATATCGCCGAAAAATGTCCCCATCGAATACGAATTAAAAATAACGCCCTCTACACGTGAAAAATTACTACTGGCCAAATTCGTCGAGTTCTCTAATTTTTCTGGTTTCCTCGTCCTTTCAAACATCCTCCTTTGAACAATGCTAATTTCGCTGGTTTTCCGAGATATTTAACACGCAAGCGCAGAAATTCGTACTAAATACCGCACACGTTTTACAATTACGCGGCCGAAAATTTTTTTGTATTTTTCCCTAATAAGTGAAATTCTGCGCGAACCGTCACACGGGTTCTCGTGTTCTTGTCAAAAATTACGTTTCCCAGCGCTGTGCTTCAGTCGCATCGTTCGCGAAATTCCAGCAGAACGCGGCACATTTCCAGCTTGTGCGGCTCATCCGCAACCGGTGCAACTGTTTAAGCGGAAGAACCGAGCTTAAATGCTCGTTCGAAATCGGCACACTATCGCGCTGGTTGACCAAAGTGCCAGAATTACACTTTTTCATCATTAGCTACTTCGGATCGTGTAAAATAATCATAATGCCGGATCCTCCGACAAATTATCATCGGGTTTGCTAGAGATTCCGCTATGATTCGGAAAGTAGGGTTTTTTTTTATCGCCATTATCGTGTTATGAATCAGATTTAGTTCATTTTTATTAGCAGAAAATGATTGTATTTGTCATCCTGCCTCATGCACTCTAATCGATGCCAACCTGTCTGTACTACTTTTTCGCATTCTTCTGCGATGCTATTTCTTTGATCGCATTTTAGGCGTGTGTTTGTGTTTCACCGTTGTTCCCTCACAAATTTCCCCTATTAAACAGGGACAGTGACCACAGCCACCGATGAAACTGCAGTACCACCGATTCAATCTTTTTTTTTGAATCACAAATTTTCATTGGTTGCGTTTTTTATCTAAAAAATCTGGTTTCGACGGCAGCACGATCCAAAGTATTTAACCGAATTCCAAAAGCGTTATTTTCTTTATCATTCCCTCTGGTGTACTTGAAACATCTTTATAAACTGTATAGAGTTTTCCTTTCAGGTCTCTATCACTCAAAAACGCTTTAACCGAGTTTTTCGATTTAATTGATTTTTTTCCCGGCAACAACTCGGTTATTTTTTCCAACATCCGTCTTAGCATTATCGCATTTTTCTTATATTTAACCGGAGGGGGGGTTGCCAGCCGAGGGCATTACCTAGCATTAGATTATATTAGTGAGAGAGAGAGAGAGAGAGAGAGAGAGAGAGAGAGAGAGAGAGAGAGAGAGAGAGAGAGAGAGAGACGAATTAAATCAGAATACTAATTCATATGCTTACCTAATTTGTGCTTATTACAAACATAATGTTATGTTTCTATTATTATTATTATTTTTTTTTAAATAAAATTCGTCAGTTTTGTAATTTTCGTAAAAATAATATTCGTTAATTTTGTATTTTTTTTTTTTATTTTAATTGACAGACCACAAAAATAGATAGTTACTTAGTAGAGGTTCCGAGTTACCACTCCCTAACCTTCTAAATTCTAGCCCCGACCAAAAAAAAATCCTGAGTGCGCCTTTGGTGTGCCCGACACTCTTATCACCGTTTATTTAAAATTCAAAATTACAATTATAAAAAAAGAAAAAAAAACAATTATTCTTGCTTATCCTATACATCATAATAATAGTCAACTATGATTATATAAATTATAACACAGTACACACGTACAAATACGTACACACACCGTATATGTACCGATTCACGAGGGCAGCTAAATATCTTCAAATACAAAGAAAAGGAAGAAAGAAAAGAAAGTAAAAAAAAAAAAACAAAGAAGGACGAAAACAAATAAATAATAAGAGAACAATAAAAGAAAATTGAACCATTGTTCATATCAATAAGGAAAAGAAGATTATTATTTTACGGACATATTACCAGAATGCAAGAGGACAGGTTAACCAAGAGAATTTATGAATTCGTGAAAACAAAGAAAATAAGACATGCATGGTTCAATGAATGTGAAATGGATATGAAATCAATGGATGTTACTGAAACACAGATGTTTAATAAGGAATGGTTTCATAAAACAGTTGCGACGTCAATCTTTAAAATAGAACAAGTTAACCGGAAGAGGTCGCTTTCGGTAAGCCATAAAAATGCCTTGATGGGGGGTTCCAAGAAATACTGGAAAAATGTTAAGGAAGGAAGAAGGAAAAGATGTAAAATGAGAACTTAATTGTTTAGCGTAGTCCATAGAGGCTGAAATCGAAAAAAAAAAAAAAAAATTATAAAATAGAATGATTTGAAATGTATCATGGGTTTTACTCTTTACACCATTCTTCCAGCCATTTCCCTACCTAATTTTTTCATACACCAAGTTTTTTTCCCTTTAATATGTGATTAGGGATTGTACTTATTAATTTAATTAGACCTGAATCATCAGTATTATCAATTCATAAATTTCGCCCCCCAAGGGATAGATGTAATATATATTACTCTAGGCTTTATTATTAATCGAATTTTTCGCCGAGATGGTAAATTTATATTATTGACATTAAATTCTAGTAATTTGTAATAAAAATAGTCCATCTTGGAGGACATTTCGTTGTTTTCCTTTCACATATAATCGATCTAAAGTCTATTTATTTTCAGTAGGGTAGTATAAGTTTCAAACACCTTTTCTGCATTTTGCTTATATAATTTCTGTTTTCTTAGCTTCATCCCATATATTTGAATTCCATATAAAATTCTAGACATTATTATTGAATTATAGTATACATAAGTAATGTGCGATAACCTGTTTTATTTTATATAAAGCTGGAATTGACTGTCTTATTTTCGAATTTAAACTTTGAATGTGTTTTTTCCAGTTCAAGGATTTATCGATATATATATATACATATATATATATATATATATATATATATATTTACAATTTTTTACGTTCCCAAGTGGTGGACAACAACACAAATGAGTATTGTTATTTATACGAAGTTCATGTGTGCAATCATTATTATGAAAGGTAATTCGCAAATCGCGTATCATATATTTAGTACTGTTTCGATTGTGCAGTAATTTCGATTTATTTATATTTATACATAACCTCCTATCATCATGTGCCCATTTACTAAAATTATCTATATCCTCTTGTAATAATCTTTCCATTATTTCTAAATTCTTATGCTCCACTAATAAGGCACACAATATCATCGGCAAACATATATACCGTTGCATTTTTAATTTGCTTACGTAACGAGTTATTGTAAATTAAGAAGAGAATAGAGGCCAATACGGTGCCCTGACCTACTCCGTAATAAATTGTTTTTTCATTACTTTTATTGCCTGCGATTTTTGCTATACTTTTCCTATTTTTTAAGGTAATTCTTAAACAACTTTAGTTGATTATTTATAATGGCCTAAATTTTCCAAGTCCTTAATCAGTAATTCATGGTCAACTAAGTGTCTAAAACGTTCGAGATAGACCAATAAATGTAATTAGAAATTTGTTTCCCATCGACAATCCCATATTTATCTTATTTGCAATCGATCTTAGTAATGTTATTGTAGATCTTTTTTTCTCTAAAACCGTATTGATTTTCATATAGTAAGTTGTTTTTTTCCACATAATTTCTTAAATGTTTATCAATGTAATGTTCTAATATTTTAGCTATTACAGGTGTGTAATTGTTATTGGACGATAATTTTCAGATTGATTTTGCGGTTCTTTTTTATACGTCGGTCTGAAAATGCCCCTTTGTCAGTCCATCAGGAGTGTTAGCTTCCGTTATAGAATAGTTGATCATGTTTGTCAAAATAGGAAAATACAGATTTATTTGGATTTTGTTTAATATCTTTAACCCTAATTTCGTCCCATCCAGGTGCCTTATGAATTTTTAGATTACTAATTATTGATTCTATTTAGGATTTATTTGCAGGTGGGGAATGAAAAAAAGAAGATAAAATAAAATTATCTGAGTTAGTATTCAGTAACTGAGTGTGTGGTATTTGTGTGTCTACGTTGTTCAACTGAAAGTATAAAGTATTCACTAAATTGCTTAAGCTACTATTGCAGTATTTTCAAAATGTTTTATAATAAAATCATCAATTGCTGTTCTGTTTTTTTTTTATTAACAGTATTATTAATTACATTGCATACTTTTTTACAGTCATTATTTGCTTTAACTATTTGACTTCGATAATACTTCTGTTTAGCATTTCTTATTTCTATTGTAACTCTATGTTTCGATATTTCCTAAATAGGTTTTTAGAACGAATACTGGTACTATTCCGTTTACTAAGTTTTACTGGTCTCTTATTTTCGTAAAATTTATTATTTTTTGACTCACCATATTCATTCTTAGGGCTATATTTAGTCATCTTTTCCCTCTTCCGTACTTTCAAATTGCATTCGCTATATATGCTTCTAAAAACTGAGTGTATATGATCATATACATATATGCTTCCTGCCGTTGTGAACTTCCTTACTTCATCCTAGTTGTATTTAATTATCTTATTATGTTAAACCCTTTTTTCATCAAAGGCATATTCTAGGTAGTTTTTAAGATGGTAACATTTCGGATTCAGTATACTAAATGCACAACAGATGATGTAGTGGTCAGATATTTTCGTCCCGAGAAGTAATATCATTTGAGTTATACCTTAAAAAATATGTTGTCCATACAGGATTGTGTACTTCTATCTATCCGATCTTCCTCTCTCGTAATTCCATTTATTAGCTGTACTGCTCCTGCCCATATATTATTACATTTAAAAAATTCTCGTGCATTATGGAGCAAGAAATCGATATTGAAATCACCGAAAATCGAGAAATTATCTTTATTACTTAATTTTTTTAGGAGTGTAACGGTTTCGTTTATAAATTCGCCTACGTTTTCGTTCGGTGATCTATATACGGCAATTAAGCGTAGAGGATTGTTTTCACAAATATCTATATACCTATCATCGCCAGGTCCATACTTGGCCTATTATTAACTTCACGAATGTGACATTTAAATTTATTATTTATCAACACATGTATTCCTTCGTTATACCCAATAAGTCTTTGCAGATCAATACTCGCGAATCCGGGGTTATATTATATAAATTTAATTTATCCTCACTTATATTAATTTCGGTTAATACGATGACCTGTGAATGTAAGTCATGAACTCATCCCAGTTACGTCCCGCAGTTCTTATGTTTAAGTGCAGCACATGGAATAATTCCCCGTATTAATTTGTAATGTAATATTTATATTTAATACGTTTTTTATATTATCGGTCCATTTTTTGATATTACTATAATTCCTGCAATTTTGTTTAATGCGATGCTGAATTAGGGAAGTCATATTTGAAAGGAAAAAACTGTCCCTGCTGGTATGATTATCAACGAAACCTAACATTAATGCATACTCAACACGATTACTTTCTTTACAACACTGGTTCGATGACGGCCTTAGAGGAACATTACAGAACGATGCAGAAGAAGCGAATTGATCGTATTTTGACAAATATTAAGCTACTACAGATTTTACGCGTATAACGGTTATCCATATTAACTAATTTATCGCCGAACTCATCAGTAATTAAACTAGTATAAATAATATACATACACACACACACACACACACACACACACACACACACATATGTATACAAAAACAATTTCGCACACTCGCACATCTTTTACAGTTTACCACGCTGAACACTATACACGTATAGAACAACGAGTTGATTAGTCGCAAGGAGTATACATATATCTGAAACAAAAGAGACAAAGGAAATAGTGAATAACAACGAAATGCTCGCCACCGCACGAAATCGCACACTATAAGGATACATCAGCGGCATGACAGACTTGCTGCTAATTCACGCTCACACTTCTCTCTCCCGTCAAAATCCTTACGCTTCCATCGCCTGCACTTTCTTTCCGCACTTACCAAACAGAACCTAGTACACAAACTAACCACGCGTTCACAGCCTAACATATATACTTGATCAACAAATTTACACTGCCGAACCGATGTCCGCCACCTGTGCAGCCTTAGCGGAGTGCAGGAAAACTTACGATCATCAGCACACGCCACACCTACTTTCACACTGCACACACCTGAAATTTTGCACTGTACTCTCGTGAGAATCAAAATACCCTTCTTACGACCCACTCGCGTGCTACCTGCTCCGCCTTCACATCGTTGACCCGTGACGCGCACACACACCACATTCACTTCAGCACACCCCGGTGCGACCACATTTACGCTGAAATTACCAGTTAAAGTTAAAATAAAAGCAAAAACGATAACGAATCTAAAGCTATCGTACATAATAAATAATTAGTAGACTAATTACATTTCATCAATTTATAGCAATTTATTTACATCTCGGTCGATTCTTATTCTGTGATTGTACGCTCAACTGGATTTCTTTTCACAAAAATCTTGCCACGTTTTGTCCACACGAAGCTCTATTGAAAATATTTTGGCCTGCTTTTTCGCTTTCCATAAAAAGTGCTGTTTCTAGTACGGTGACAAGTTTTCATTTACGTAAATTCTCATCCTCTGCTGAAAATTCTACATAATCAGAAATTATTGTAATTTACACATTATTTCGTATAATATTCGCGCAAAAAATGATTTTCTATTTTATGCAACATTTCTTTAAATATGTGTACGTTCGCTAGAGATTGTTAAAAATATTTCGAATAAGCTAACCGTACTGCTAATTGGATAATAATAGCCTATTTTTCGCAAACCCTTAAAGAGGTTTTTTCGAAGCAACCGAAATGTTATTCCAAATAGCAAACGTTCCCCATCGAGATATGATAAAGCATTTTGGAAGTCACTGAAAGAACGACACTTTTACTGATTTTATTCCTTCGTTGATTTTACGAAATCTGGAGTATTTTTTTTAAAGAGAGGGCAAGCTATTTCGGGTCGCGGTGCGAAATTCGAGTCCATGAAGGGTTGGTGAGCAATTTGGGTGTCCCCCCCCCCTGAATAAAATTTTTTGAATTCTGCCATATCATCATTTTTTAGCGATTTATACCTTCGGATACTTGTTCCTCGTTGGAGAGGTTTCATTGCTAGCGTTACTAATCTGCCGTCTGACTTTTTTTGCTCTAGTCATTTTAGGAAAACGTATTGAGGTTATTATTATTCAATACGTAAAGAAATACAATAATCTTACTTTAGTTAACTACGATAACGCTGATAAGCTATAACAATGCGGAAATAATAGACTCACTTCGAACAACGTTAACATTAAATATTAAAGCGTATTAATCTCTTTACACAATAGCGATGATTGATTTAAATGAAAAAAAGAAAAAAAAAAGGATAGAATGTAAACAAATTTTGCCGATATAATTTTATCTAGAATATACCACGATTACATCATCCTGACATATTTGTATCAACTTTTTTGGGGGTTAGTTCAATAGCGATTACAAAATTATCAGATTTTTATCTTATAATCGAATAAATAAAACCGCAAACGTTACAACACACATTATTAAACTACAGATATACACATAATATATGCTCTTTCTTTTTTTTTCTCTCTTTTTTTTTTATTATTATTATTAAATGGGTTCGGTGTCAGCACTGATCCAACTACATGAGCTTAGATCACCTACTCAAATTCTGAGGCGATCGGAAATAGGGAATATAAAGGAAAGTAGGAGGGAAATAACGGCTAGAGATGGGAAGGAAAGGATAAAGGAAGTATTGAAAGGGGTAGGAAGATCGAACGCCAAGAGTTCGGCGTTTAGATGAGAGCACTCGGGAAAAAGAGCATCGTAAACATGACCGCATCCAAAACTCATGTCTTCATCTCTGTATCGGAGTACTTAACTCCTCGACAATTCCAGCCATTTTGGCAGAGTCGGGATTCCTTCCTCTTTTCATTCGAAGACTCTCTTATTAGGTGAACGATTTCTGATTAAACGCCTTCCCATTAGTAATTCTAAACTCCTAAGTTCCTATCAATTTATTTCCGATAACTGGCGCTTCTCTCCTCGCAAAATTCCTATACTATCCTCGATCTCTTCTCGGCTTATGCTCTTCTTGCCTTTTGTTCTCCCTTTCACCAAACCACCTTACTTCACTTTTAATTTCTTCGAATTCAAGCATTCTCCGAAGTTATTTTTGTTCTCCCCTCGGACATTAAATCTCTTCCTCATCCTGCCGTTCAAAACGAATGCAATCACGTGTTATCCTTATACTTTCCTTCCCATACAATTATCTTCACGGATGGTTCGAAGTCTGATGTTGGCGTTGGGGCTGCGTTCATCATCCTCGCGCTTACCTGAATCCTTTCGGTTGCTCTCCTTTTCCTCTATTTTGCTTGCCGAATCCATGGCTATCCTGCAGGCAGTCCTTTTCCTATCCTCGACAAATAACATCTCTAGATTCCTCCTATCCTCGGACTACTCGAAAAGTATTTTATTGGCTATCTCCTCTCCTTTTCCTAGTCATGTCACTGATCCAATTATTCTCCAAATTCGCTTCTTAATTTCTAATTTATTTGCATTCCGTTCTGTTATAATCGATCTACTATGGATTCCTGGTCATTATTCGTGGCAACGAGTTGATTAACTCGTTGGCACGTTTGGCGGCAACCAACATTCATTAGTAGATTTCCTGCTCAAACTCTCTACTGTCTTTCTTATCGTTCCCAGCACGATTTCTCGACCAGATTCTATCCTTCATTCTTTACCAATCCTCGATCTTTTTACCTTTCTGTTCAACCCTTCCCTTCCTCTCTTCTTTGGTTTAATCTATTCCCCTACCTTAGCCGTTTGATTATTTCCTCTATAGTTCGCCTGCGGTTCAATCATAGTTTGCTTCCGGCTTCTCTTTTCCGTTTTTCTATTGTTCAATCTCCTTTGTGTCCTTATGACCCTCCAGAGCTCAATTATACTACCTGTGATGTGAATCACATTTTGTTCGAATGCCCTTTTATTTCCTCCGAACGTTCTACTCTGTATTCTAGTCTTCTGCGCCTTGGCCTTCCTACTCCTTATAGTGTCCACTCCATGCTTGCATTCTCCTCTCTCAATATAGTTCCTTTGTTGGCCTTCTTTATCTCCTCAATTTGTAATCTTTTCCATATATAATGTACAATTCTTTGCGTTGGGTAAGTTCCACTGTTGACGTGCCCGGAAAAAAAAAAAAAAAAAAAAAGAAAAGAAAAAAAAGCAGGGCATTCAAAAAGGATATGGTTGTGATCGCGTATAAAGGGAGGATCAGTAGAGTGAAGAGGACAAAAGGGAAAAGGTGAAAGAAAAAAAGAAAAACGAGAAGAGGGAAGGAGTGAATGACCAAGTCTCAGTCTGATTAAGGAAACAATAGACGAGCGCCGAGAAAAGGGAAGAAACCGGAATCAGGGCTGTGAGTTGAGAATAGGCTGTAGGAGGAGGTAGAAGGAGGAACGATTGTCGAAAAAAGAAGGATAGATGTCAATCCATAGTCTGGCATGGAGAATTGAGGAGAGAAAAAAGATATCTGAGGTAGGAAAATGGGGGAGGAGTGGACCATTAAGAGACGCCAAGCGAGCTAGGAAGTCCGCTGCTTCGTTTCCGTCAATGCCAGAGTGGCGGCCAGAAACCCATAAAAAGTCAATAAGGATAGAACGTGCTAAGCGCAAGTTGGAAATAAAGGCACGAACAGAAAGAATAACATCGTTAGACCAGCGGGAAGGAGGAGAAGAAATAGCTTGCAGCACAGATTTGAAATCAGTAAAATGAGAAATTTACAGATCCCTCTTGAAGACGAAATAAAGGAAACAGCACAGAGAATGGAGACTGCTTCAGCAGAAAAAATGGAACAAAAGGAAGGAAGTTTGAAGGATTCCGAGTGATTATAATTAATGTTTCCTCTAGACTTTTCATATCTTTCTATTCTGCAAGCTTGGCGGTTTACTCCCAAGAAAATTCCTATCCTAGCCCACATTGCTCTCTAGTTGTCCTCTTCATCCGGACGACGAAGCCATCTGCAATCCCGACCATATCTTCTTTGAATGTCCATCGCTGGTGAACGAACGTACTTCTTTGTACTGCAATCTGTGTTATCGTTTAAGCTCCCTCTACTCCTTATTGTGCTTCGTATATCTTATCGTTTCCATCGATCTCCGTTGTTCCTATCCTCAGTTCTTTTATCTTATCAATATTTGACACCGACTCTACATATTACTGATTCTTCTCCCTCGTGTCGTTTCCGGACAAAGATCCTTTGTTGACATGCTCAAAGGGCGGTTAAAAAAAATTAATGTTTCATTTTTCTGCGCGGGAAAATATCAGTTTTACCTCTACTATTACCGTTTTTTCTTTTAGAACTTAATCCTTTATTATTATTTTTTTTAAATAGTGCGGGGGGGGGGGGGGTCGTGTATTATGGCATAACGGGCATGTCTCGAATTTAAATTAATGTTAACAACTCGTTTTAAGAAAGCCATTTTCAATCGTGCGAAAAAAATTCTCGTATAAAGGGGATATTTCTGTGAATGCTCCGGCGCTCATTTGTTTACAAATGCGGCCCATATAGGAAATTTATCTACCGCAAAGTCTTCCGGAAGAAAAGGGCGTACGGTATTTGTAGGCCGATGTTTCCCGGATTGTGTATGGACATGATTAGTTTCTGCGAATTGACATCTTTTTTCTAGACCTGAATTTGAAATATTAGACCGCTGCGGTGAATGAGTCGCAGCTTCTATTACCGCCCTACAGGCGCGCGGTTTACAGAAAAAATCCGCGTACGATAACATGCGACGAAAAATTCTGAAATTTAACGTACAAGAAGGAATGGTCTGAGTTGAGAGAGAATAATCTCGTAATTTGTAGAAAACGTCAAACGCTAATTGTATACATACGGCGCCGCGACTCTTCGTACATTCTCCTCCAAAAATTATCATCTTTAGAATTCGCGTTCTCGTGTTCTTTTCGACTCGATCTACGATAATGAAGTTAGCGGCGTCATCCACATAGCGACACGTTGATTCGATGGAGGTACGACGACATACATACGGTGTGGTAGGTTGTAAGCTATCTCTAAAAATTAAGTCAGCGGTTTAAAAAGGTTTGTTTTTTTTTTTTTTTTTATGTATTATTAGGCGAATATTAAACTTTTCTCGAAGAAATGTCCTTCACAATGAAAAATCCCCCCCCCATTCCCCCCGTTCGTTCGCTTCAGAGACCGTCAATATATTAGTTTCTAAACTATTTATTATCGAGCTAAATTTTTACGAAAACAATATCAGCGAAAACTTATTATTTTTGTGCGCCGAGAAGGAAAAGCAAAAAATATTTCTGAAATATTTTGCGCTAGCTTCGTCGTAACACACAAATTTATCCGATTATATCGAAAAATTTTCCGAGAAAAATAAGAAATTCCCATACGATCGATTTAATATCGCAATACGCGCGCGAGTCGCGACTAAATTAATTCGCGACCACCGGACCAGAAACAAATTTCCGTGTTAATTTTTGTAGGACATGCGAAAAATAGGGAGTAACTTTATTTTCTAGAATTTAGAGACTTGTCTATTTCTTAAATTTTTCCGTATGTCAACACTAACGCGTAATAATGTGTTTAAATGCTGTCCATTATGTTATCACGATAAATATTCGCTTTGTTTTTCAATACCTTTTCTTATCGCGGAAAATGTTATTCGTTAAGGCTATTCACAGTGTGTTGCGTTTTTCTTGCAAAAGTCTTCACTTTGAGTGAAAGAACACGAACAAAAGAAACCCCGATGGCGGTGGCGGTGGCGGTGGGGTGAGGAGTCAGAAAAACAATGACACTCCGCCGCTGTGTGTTACTAGTCGACACACGAGTAAATTATATTTCGATAAAGGTACTTTTATTTTTCACGAATAGTTTCGTCGGTAAGTGCGAGCGTTTCAAGGCTAAGAACGGATAGATATATGCGAGGTGAAAAGAACGGATAGAAACTTCGGTAACGTGAAAAGTGCTATTTCGCACGGGCAGATTAAATCGAAAAACGTTTCGCGCCGCAGAAAATCGTTACTTTCGCGTTGAGACTAGTCGAGATAATCGCTCTTCATCATGAAATCTGTTACATTTTTCGATAGCACGGTATCATTTTTTCTAGTAACTTTAATATCGATCGCTGTTCCGTTACTGGCGGATGAGGTACATGTGAAACAGCTCAGCGGAGAATACGAGGTGATTAAAAATCCAAATGGAACTATGGAGATCAAACCTTTATGGGAATCTTCGACAGAATACTACTTCGATGATAATACTACTCCCACTAGTACCAGAGGCAGTAGGGAGCGACGGCATACGCCGGATAATTGCGAGCCCGGAAAGAACTGCAAACGGCCGCACCACTCAACGGAAGAGGAGCCAATATCGGATTCATTCGATCCTTACAGTCAGTCGTCCGACTCACTATCTTCGACCGCATCCTGGCATGATGCTGATGCGGTATCAGTTGATGAGAATAAATCACGTTCACCGATAGACGGCGCTTCGACAGCGACACCGACGACCAGCAATTCGTGGCCATCGCCGATAGGAAAGGATACTCCGCCACTATCGTCATCTGCGATTCCTACAGCTGAAAGTGAATCCGCACCGTGGCAGGTTCCTTCAAAAGAAGAACATTCACAATTGTCTAAACCGATTTCCGATAGGAAAACATCGGATAAAGATACTGGCGGATTATTTAGCACAACTACCACTACGCCAGATGGACTAAGTCTAAGTATCTCTGAAAGTTCGCCTACGACGACAACGGTTCCAGATAGAACTTCACCGAGTGCAAGTATTTCTGAAAGTTTGTCTACCGCCACGAACATGACCGCACCACCATCTTTGTCGACAACGCCGCCTCCTTCTTTCGCACATCAATCCAAGTTCGCTATCGTAACCGGATTAATAATTCCCCTTTCGATGCTAGCAGGTACATCGATGTTTGTTTAAATGTCCTTCTTTCTGTACATCTGATAATTTTTTTTTTCTTTTTCTTTTTTTACCTCTAAGACCGGCTTCTATAGAGGAGCCGCCGTTCATTATTCACTTCAATTGATTTGTTAAATATATTTACACTTTTTTAAAGTAACATAATATTTCTGAATTCTACGATTTAAATAACTGTTTTTTATTTTAGTTTTGTTTTTTCTTCTACCTCACAATATATATATATATATATATATATATATATATATATACACGCAAATTGTAGTTAAATTTCGAATGAAAAATTTAATTTCCGATTTCGAAAAAAGTATCTAACAATTTTGGCCTTTTTTTTTTTCTTTAATCACATTTCGTAAACATATACGTATTCGAAAAACGCTATATACCGACCAGAACTGTTCTCTCACCGCTTCCTAGAGGTATAATTTAAACACAGCACACTAGCTCGCGGTACAAATTGCATTCTAAAAAAAAAAAAAAAACGTAAAATTACCGTCGAAGTTCTTCAATAAAAATTGTTCTAGTTTTAATTAAGAATTTCTTCTTTTGCTTTTTTTTCTCTCTTCGTTATTAAAGGATTTAACAATTCCGTAAACGAATTAACACGTGTGGAAGAATAGCGATTTTCCTCTGGGAAACTGTTGATTTTATTATTGCGTGAAAACGCCTAATTTTAAAGTGAGAATTTTCACATGAAAATCAGTCGTGTATATTCCTCGCTTCTTTCGAACACTTTAAGATTCTTCCCTGGTTACTACTGGCCAGGTTTATCAAATATTTTAAATTCGTAATTATGCTTCGTATATTTATATTAATATGTACATTAACTCACACACACACACACACACACATATATATATATATATATATATAAATATATATTTATATTTAATATTTAATATTTAATATTTAATATATATTAATGTAATATTTCTTAATTACGTGATTTTGATCGCAGTGTATCTGAATGTAATCGTACTAATTTATGCTTTATAATTTATAGTAGAAAAATTTAATAAACCTAAAAAACTGATTTTTTTTTTTCGATAGATTTTTTATTTTTCGTTATAGATTTTTTTTTTTTCGTTATAGATTTTGTTTCGGAAATTCTACTTTGAGCGCATTTTCGAAAGTTCGAAATGTTCATTAAAAGAATATTGAGCAAATTATCGGAACATATATAATACGTATAATTATTAAAATGAAAAAAGTTTAGCCGTGAGAGGAGCATTTTCTCCGACGAAGTTTTCAATCATACACAGCATTCCTTATGATTCCGCTGCCTTTGTAGTTTTTTGTATTTTCCAGCTCGTCAACTATAAACATTAATAACCTAGCACGAGTGAAATTTTTGTATGTATTCAATAGGCGACAGCGGCATTAACCGAACAAAACGCCATTCCCCCTAAAACCGATTACACCACGGCAGCCAGCTTGTAAAATTGCTTTTAACTAGAATACTTCTTGTATAATTTTTTTTTTTTTTGTTTTCCGACAAAACATAATTCGCGTCTGTTAAGTGTTCATCGGAACTGCTTACAACCAAACCCGGGATGCAAGATGATTTGCACAATTACCAGCGGGCTTCGGCATTTCCCTCTCATCCCTGTGCACGTTAGAGTCTCTTTCGATTTCAGACACACGTTCTCAACTTTTGCAGATTTCGACTGTGTATTTCAGATGCAGGTCTTGCCTATATTTTATTATACTCTACCGTTTCGACATCTAAAATTTGTCATGACCGTGTTTATTCTATCGGCTCGAGATCTGCAAATCTATCGTTGTCCGCTAAACTTTATCATGTTCCTTAACAACTTCGATTCTTGTTCATAACAGGTCGAATAAGTCTCTCTATATATATAGTAAAGGATAAATGCTGAAGACACGTGTATTATTGGTGTTGAAATTTTGCTAAAATTTTTGTCACCCTTCAATTTTTGCAAAATTTCCGTTTGCCTAATGTTTATTCCGTGGACAACGTTTAAAATGAACTTTCGTCAATCTTTAAACGAGCCGAGACCTATCATCTCGTACACTAGCGTGAAATATAAGCAGCTAAAAAGGTATCACCGAAAAAACAAACGTCCTCAGTAACTTAATGTTGAAAAATAAACGATTCAACATTCGAAAAAGGTTATTAAACGATATGATTCTGAAATTGTTCTTTAAAGCATTTTACAAAAAATAGCAATTTTTCGCTAAGAGAATGATTTCAAGCAAAATATTCAGCAGTAATTTAAATCTTAAATTTCGAAAAAACAAAAAAAGAATTAGCACACAGCTGTAATGAATTCGGAAGAGGCAGATCGAATGATGTGTAAGTAAAAATTTTGCTAAATTATTTATATCACCGGTTTCTTTCTGCACACTAACAGAGAAATACACACCATATAAGCGCGTCTATATAGTTGCATTTCCTGTATGTGTAACATTTCACTTAAAAAAAATTAAAATATTTAGATAAGAAAAAAGCATCTACAACACATAAATAAAATGGCAAACGCTAAAAATTCATAATTAAAAATGTTTCCCGATTATCGATAGGAAGTTATCCGAAACTAGTCGGGCTAGTTTTAAAGAGAACTTTGACGCTCCCAACGTTTGCGCTTTTAATTAATTTAAGGAATTACGATGGTGGTAAAACTCATAGAACGCGCACTCTTTAACATGACCGATTACAGAACATCGAACTTGAATAATGCTGAAAAATCACAAGTTTACATAAAAACTCACAGCAATTAACAGCCAAAACATGGTTTTTAAGAGGATAAAAGAGCAGCAACATGCACACATTCGATAACCAAAAAAATTTTCATCTTTCATACTTTTCCGAAATGACGCATGATACCCTCCGCGTCATGATAATAGCGTTTTTCTAATCTCAGCTAGACCAACGGAATGTCTCGGATTTCGTGTTATTAATTTCGTATTATTAATCAGTCCATTAGAATCTTGTGAAGATAATTTGCACTTGAAGGAGCGTAACATTTATCACCTATTTCAGCAGGCAATGAACATTTTGCCACCTTTAGATGAGAATCCGACGATCGGTTTGTAGAACTAACAAGCAGAGGTCGCGTGACTTGCCGGTCACCGATTTTGATGAAATTTTGCTGTTCGATAGAAGACCTAGAGTATATAAACTATGTAAAATATTGGAATGCACCTTTCTGATTTACACGAGAAGTATACATTTTTAGCAGCCGCATTTAACGGATAATATAATACATATATAATATATATATATATATATATATATAGCCTTATAGACAAAAATATAGGCAAAAAATTCCAGAATATGTTTATTTACTTTGTGTACATGGTTCGGAAGACTGATTATTCTAAAATGAAGCATATTAAACGAAAAACAAAATATTAAATAACAATTAAAAATAGCTTTTTAAAAAGTTAATTTTTAATTTAATAAAAATTTAACACGTCATTTATTACATTTATATAGTATGTCAAGTCATGACGAACTTGTTTCGTGGTGTGGTGGTAAAAGTGATGTCTTACTTGATATAGATTGAAAAAAAGGTACGCGTTCGAATCGCCCCCCCCCCTCCTGATGTCACATAATACAACTTTTGATCTTATATTTTTAATTATTAATTCTTATTATCTAATCTATTTTAGTTCGTTATACGTTACTCTATATAAATATAATAAGGGGAAAGCCACGTCAATAAAATGAAATATAAATATAATAAATATATTTTTAATTTTTTATTATTTACATTTCTATAAACGATAAAAACATGTTTTATACGCAACGAATTCATTAAGAAATGTAAATAATGAAAAATTGAAAATATATTTATTATATTTATATTTTGTTTATTTTATTGACCTGGCTTTCGCCTTATTATATTTATACAGTTATGTATAAAGAATTAAAATAGATTAGATAATACGAATTAATAATTAAAAATATAAGATCAAAAATTGTATTATGTGACATCGGAGAATTTGAACCGGTACCTTTTTTTTTTTTTTTTTTTTTTGGCCTGAACAAATACAGTTCATTTGGCCAAATCTTATTTTCAAGTTGTACAAATAGACATCATTATTAGCCGCTACACCACAGAATAAGTTTGTCAGGGACTTGACACTTTTGTACTATATAAATCTAATAAATGACGTATTTAAATTTTCCTTAAATTAAAAATTGATTTTTCAAAAACAATTTTTAATTGTTTTTTAATAATTTCGTTGTTTAATATATTTCATTTTCGAATAGTCAATCTTGCGAACGATTTGCGCACAAGATTATTAAACGTAATCTGGAATTTATTGCACATCTTCGTCTAAACGGCTATATGTATGTATATTATCCGTTAAATGCAGCTGCTAAAAATTTTAATTCTCGCGTAAATCAAAAAGTTACATTCTAATAGTATTTTACACCTTAGTTCATATATAATCATGGTCTTCCGTCGATCTGCAAAATTTCATCAAAATCGGTGACCCGCAGTTCGTGCTTATAAGGTGAAATTAAGTAAAAAAGTCATCGAAACATTTCATCGACGAATATCAGTAATCTAAAACAGTCGTAGAGTTTTCTTTTGGTTTTTTTTTTTTTGACTCCTTAACCAGGGGGGTACCTTCGCCTAGAAACAATCAGAAAAGGAAAATACGATATCAAATATTGTTAATAAGAAGTAATCAATATACCGGAAGTATAATGTGTGGAGACGGAAGAGACAAGATACAAGAGACGCAATACGACTTCGGAATAATTTGACTACATAGTCGAACGCTCAACAGAGAGAGAGAGAGAGAGAGAGATGAACATTTAATAGGCACATGATCAGCGTTGCGAACAGCGCTGCATTTGAGTAGACAGTTTGGAGAGGGAAAAATGAAAACGGGAAGAAGGCAGTAACAAATAGCCGTACAGAGGCGATCTCGTAATATGTTTAATGGTTTTAATTCACTTCTGTTTTAATAGTGAAACGGTGGTTATTTTTGCTGACTTCAAAAAGAGGAAGTTATTGTGAGCGACGCTCATGCGGACATTAACGATTCCGTTATCATTTGAAAGTGCATCGGGGTCAGTAGTGGGACCGTATGAGTGTATCGATATGTAAGTACCGGTGAGCAGCGATACCCAATAGTCGTTAATCAGTAACATGAAAAGACGAGGTCTTTTTAGAGAGAACTTTTTAGTAGTATAAACAAACGCGATTCGTTAAAATATTATCAATTTACCGTAGGGGGGATGTTGGAAAAAAACTAATTTTTAATAAGGGAAAAAAGATCAAAGTATTAATAAAAGTAAAAGTAAAGCAAGTTTCCTTGATAAAGTATCATGGATTTTACGGAAGTTACGGTTCACAATGTACTAAACCGAACGAAGACAGTAAGCGGCTAGTTATTGAACTGACTCCAGTAATATCCTTTGTTTATTAGAAACTGTACACCAAAGTCAGTGGCCGCTCTAGGGCGGTGCGACCGCACAGGGCGCCAAAATCAATTGAAACCATTAAGAAATATTAGTTACCGATTTTCAGGCGAAGCTCATGAAGTAGATTTAGCTATTCCTCCTGGTCTCTCATCTGGATTTGAAAATATTACGGAAGATATATTAGTTATAGAGCATCATTATCATCATTTTTGAGACCATACAATTATGATGATATTTCAAAATTGCCGCTTATCAATTCTGCCACGAGAGATTAAATAATTATTCGAGGTCCTGTACGTAACGAAATCAGCAATGAAAACTGCTCGAGGCAATATGATTTTTCAAAAACGCATTTTGAAAGAGTAATGCCAAATAATATGAAAACATTCAAAAAAAGGATAGCGGCGGATAAAGTATATTGTTTTTGCTGCCGTTTATTTAACACAAATTTTCACTTTAATCTGGGAAAATAAGGATTTGACGACTGCAGGCACGTATCAACGCGTTTCGAAAGTCACAAAACTTCCTCAGATTACCGACGTGCTATGAACAATTGGATAGAAGCGTCGGATTAGTCTGAAGAACTTCAGATTTCGAATAGAACTTGCAAAAACAAATTGAAGACGAGAAATCTCGGTGGGTTGCTATTCTCGAACGAGTGATGTCAATAATATTTTTCTTAGCAGGCAATAATTTATCGTTTAGAGGGAGCTCTGGATCTGTGAAACTTTATACACTCCTAATATTCGAAACTTCTTGGGCTTAATGTAACTACTAGGATAATTTTATAACGCAATGATTCTGAATTGCTGCCAGACTTATACCTAATCTGAAATTGGATTGGGTACCAGAGAATTATCTAGGAGAATGATGAAGGCGGCCGAGAGAAAGGAACTGTCCCTAATATTCTCCTTAGATCCATTAGACCCTTAAGTACCATTATGGAAAGCTTAACTTCACAATCCATGGATACCTAATCAGGGATACATAGGACTTGCTTTACTTTTAATGATGGAACGCCTTCGCCATGTTGTAAATAGAGAGACCAATGTCCACTATTTTGGCAAACGGATTTGAAACGAGTTAATTGACTTAGTTGGAAGTGAATTTCGAAATAATATTTTAAATATGGTAAAGTTGGCTAAATACTTTTCCATCATGCTAGACTGCACTACTCCCCTGATGTAAGCCATGTTAAACAATTATCACTAACATTCCGTTTTGTCGACACTGATGAAAAAGCAGTCAAAGTACGAGAGTGTTTCGTTGCTTACAAGCCGGTAAGTGATTCTTCGGGAGCAGGATTCACTATCCTTTTTTTTTTTTTTTTCATACAATTGCACAAGAGTTTTTGATTTGGACATGAATGATTGTCGAGGTCAATTATACGGTAATGGTGCGAATATAGTAGCGGTAAACAAAGGTGTTCAAACTAGAAATCTTAACCAATATCCTCGAGCAATTTTTAATCCATATGACTGCCATAGCCTGAATTTAGTGATAGCAAATGCAGCCAAAAAACATTTGTTAAATCAGTTTCTTTATTTGGATTTCTCCTAAGACTGTTTGTTTTATTTTTTGGATCAGCAAAGCGATGGAAAGTGATAAGCACATAGAAGTATCATCGTTGAAAGCAGTTAGCGAAACTCACTGGGAGAGTAGAGTTTCTAGCCTTGCTGCTGTTCGCTTTCACAGTCGCTTCAGTTCATGATGTCATAAATTTTCACAAAGAAACAAATGATTTAGTTGCAGAATCAGAAGCCTTATCGCTAGTAGAGAATATGGAACAATTTCAGTTCATAATTACACTATGGTGGCTCGGTATGATGTACTGCTCCAAGAAAACATTGTAAGTAAGACTATTCGGTCTGAAACTATGGAATTACCAGACGCATCGCAATAGCTGAAAAACTGCATTGAACTCGTGAAACAGTACCGGACTTTTTCATCTACCCTAATAGCAGCTAAGAAAATAGTATCCTAAACTGAGGTAGATACGATTTTTAAATCAGTCCGATCCCGAAAAAAGAAACCGTTATTTGAATACAAATGAAACACCAACTGATCCTGAATAATTATTCAAAATAAACCTTTTTTTACCCTATGATTGATACAATCGAGAATGCATTGGCCGGTTGATTTATACAACTGTCAAAATTCAACGATACACGTGGCCATTTTTATACAACATCAAAGTAATTCTTCAAAAATCCATATTGGAAAAAGCCTATGCTGATTTGCAAATTAATTTAACCAATGAGGAAAAATGTAATGTATCCGGTTGCAAATCGGTTGAGGAACTTATGAGCCTGAACTAGTGATGTGTGTAAAGTAACGAGGAACGTAACTAGAAACTAGTTCCAGCTTTAAAATAATAATTCGTTTTATTCCAATCGATAACGTATTTACGTTACTTCGTTACTCCTGTCACCATCCTGTAACAGAAATAAGAAGTAACCATTGTAACTAAAAGAACTGAAACTGTGCAACTAGTGTCTTTGAACTACCGAATGAACGAAAGAAACGAATAACTACGCAATAATAATATCAGACGATGTGATCAGGGGGAATTGAAGTACAGATGACGACACACCTTTTATCTTTATATCACTCGTACAGTTCGTATGGATTTCCCACACCGCTTGCTCTGTTATTGGTCTCGCAACTTACCAGCTCATTACACGGCGATATGTACGTAGTACGATCAGATGATGAATAAAACAACACTATTATTCTGCAGTAACCGGCTGGGAACGAAATTCTTCAGTTACAAATTTAGTTACAGTAACTAAATAACGTATAATGAGTTTCTACATTCATAATAGCTAAATTTTCGCTGTTTTTGAGTATCATTACCAGCTGGAAACGACGTTATTTACGTAATGCGGTTAAATCTGTATATTTTGATAAGCAGAGTATGTTTGCTGTACCGTAAGATGATCGCACATAATATACTAGGATGATGACTGGCGCTGCGGCGATTAGCAACTCTGGAATTATCGTCAAATAATAGCGGTTTTCATTAAAAAGCAGTACCGGTTTGTTTACCTTATTTTATTTGGATGTCTATTTATCGTATTTCGCTGTTTTTTAAAATGTTAAGATGAAACTTTCATCTACTGACTCCAAGTTATTTTAGCTTTTAAACATTATTTTATTTTATTAACCTCAGTTTTGATTGGGTTTTTTTATAATTATGTTATATGACACATTTAAATTTATTTACATTTTGATTACATAAGTTACTCATTTTGTAACGGTTTCTGTAACTTTGTAACTAAGTTCCTGTTCATTCCCGATCATTAGGAACTTGTAACGTGACATTCCAAAATATTTGGAACATTACCCATCGCTGGCCTGAACTCATTATTAAAAGATTTTCAGTCAGCAAAGCCATTAAAAGTTCTTCGACTTATAAAACAAAATGCCTGGCTGGATATTTTCCGGACGGCGCTTCGTATAGGACTGTAGACCTCTAATTGTCGCTAATGGAGAACGAAATTCAGTAAATTAAAACTTATAAAAACTTACTTACGATCTACTATGTGTGGCAAGAAAGACTATCAGTTCTTGGTATTTTATCTATAGAAAATTCTATCGCCCGGAAGTTAAATTATTCGGACTTAATAAAAAAAATTGCGAGCGCAAAAGCTAGAAAGGTGGCCATCTATTTTTTTTTTTTTTTTTATCAAATTGGTTGTTCTTTTACTTTTTAAAATTGATTATTGTCTGTTTAAATAAAAGCTGTCAAACAAAATACTAATTGCTATTATTTCTCTTCTGACAAGTTGACATTCAGATAACTGTTTATATATAAAAAATTACATTCCCTTTCGCCTGAACGTAAACTATGTAGAGAATAATCACAGGTAAGCTATAGAAAGACGCTAAGTTTTATATTTAGAGGGGTGCCGCCATTTTGAGACCTCGCACCACCTGAAAATTTTGCTAGGGTCACCATTGACTAGGGTCAATGGTAGTTCCGTACGAGTACCGGTAAGTATCGGTGAATATTGGCCAAGTAATCATCGAGTAAAATTTAAACAAACAAAAAAAAAAAAAAAAAAAAAAAAAGAAAAAAAAATGAGTCTTCTTCTTAGAGATAATATACCATTGCTCAACATAACCAGATATTAATTAGGAAAAAAAATCTTCACCGGAATACCGAGAAAATAGAAACACCTAAAATTGCAAAAAATTAAAGCATTGTTAAACGAAATGTACAAATTCCTCACACTACTATTGGTGTAGGATTTATGTTCCCGTATAAATTAGTACTTCGGGGGATCTAGTGTATTCCGTGTATTGCTGCGACTATTCTAGTGTAAGACTAGTACTCCTGCATAATTTATAGTACTCCGCAGGCTTCACTGTAATGGTGTCTGAGGAGAAAGTATTTTTTGGAGGTATAAGAAAGTTGCAGCGTTACAGAATTACCGGGCTAGATCATTTTTAGTTCATAACACTGCGGACATTATATAGCAAAGAGTTTTTTAGTTGGGGTAGAATACATCGTTATGGGATAGAGTTATAACTCCTACTCAAGAATCCGTTGTAAAGGAGGGATGACGGTCATTTGACTAAATATTGCTATTGATTAGTTGAGTAAAAAATATCATTAAATACTAGCTCTGATTTGTTAGTATTCCAGAAAGCACGTTCTTTAACTACTTTAATACTACGCTAAATTCAATCAGTTCGTTTGCTAAAATAGATTCATGGAAACTTCCGGTTACGTAACCCATCGATGTAAAACCCTCCAAAAAAAACAAAAAACTAACCATTCTCTATTGCTAACACATATTGTATACGAATCTGTATGTCGATAAACATCACTCAGTGAAAAATAAACCAAACTTATCAAATAAAATATCTACATTACGAAAGATTTCTAACTCGATGATGAACTGTCGCCAGTTGTTTACATTATGACTGCACAAATCATTTCTAACGGCTAAGTGAAGACTAAACATCGAGAGTGTTGACTTGCGGAACACTCAACTCGACTTTAAGCGAGTCAACATCGGAGTCGACAGGTCCTCGAGTTACGCTATATATCTGCATATTAAAATTAACCACGAATATGAAGCTGATAACTGTAAGTATAACGTAAAATTCTACTTTATTTTACATATATGTATATCCGTTCAACGTTATTTCTTTAATAAATATCCGTCTATATTTTTTTTTTTTTTCAATTTTACTCATTTATTTATTTCTGCAACCAATCCGTTTGCGACAGAACTAAAATCTTCAACAAGACCTTTTGCACGACAGTGTTGTAAAATTAACGCGCTCAACTGACAATGAGTGAGAGACGAATGATATAAAATGACCGATACCACTTACTCGTAATCCAAACACTTCGCTTTTTCATTTTTGTTCATTTCTACATAAAGAGAGTTTGATCACTTTTTTCAGCGTAATTTAAAGAATCAAATCAACGACCTTGTACGCATTCCGCAAAAACGGGAATCGCCTAAATCGTTCTACGTATTTCTCATCGTGAAATCGTTCTACGTTGCCTCTAGGAAAAAATCATTATAATTACGACAGTTTTATGGTAAAAATTAAATATTCCAGAGATACATCGGAATCGTAGTACACAGTGCCAATTAAAAACGGTAATAAATTAATAATTACATCTTTTAAACGTCGTTTGGAGACTGTGTCTTATACGGGCTTATTAATCACATTAATTAATATTTTCAAACACTTTTTGAGGCTACGATTAATATCTGTATTATTCTGCAAAAATAATTTCGTATATATTTCGATAGTTCTCAAAAGAAAATTAACAGTTTTGTTTTTTTCGGTGGTCTAATAAAATGTAATCTTCTAAGAAAATATTAAATATAATTTAAATTAAAAACCCCTAAACTAATGTGTCTAAAATTAGTGAGGCATTTCAAATTGATCGGAGCATCCGAGCTGGCTATCTTGAATTACGTCCTTATTTAAAGATGTTCTGTACAGCACTTCAACAGCTTCGCCGAAAGTTCGACCGGTTGTCGGACTGATTAAATCCCAAACATTATTACTCAAAGTCCTCGACAAGTTTTCTAAAACGCCGTCAAACGAACCCTGCGACAGTAACATATTCGCGATTTCGGCCGCATTTTTTTCCGAATTATTTATTCCCTTTCTTTGATCCATAATTATCTCAAAAACTAAACTTAAAATTTTACTCCATTCCTTTGATACTACTAATAATTTATCGTAATTTCCTTTTTCTTGGTCAGCAGTTGACGGATTATTACGTTGTGCAATCGTTTCTACAGAATTTTCACGCACGTCAGCATGCGATATCGACTGGAATCAAAAAAAAAAAAAAAAAGGTTTAAAATTAACGAAATATAATTTTAAAAATACACGTGTACACACTTGAAAAATCTTAATTGCTTTTTTGGAAGAAACGAAATTGTAGAAAATTCTTACACAGCTTAAAAGCACACAAACGTGGCTAATTGAAAACTAATGCGCAGTTATCTCTATAACTCGGGAGAATAAAAACAGATGACGTGCAAAAAATACGTTAATGAGGGGCAGAGACCTACACATAATAAATCTACCGAGAAATTTATTCAAAGGCTAGGCGAGTAAAATATTTTTATTTTTATTTCAATACGAACGGGTTTTATAGTTTAGGTTCACTTTAAAATTCTAAATCAAAAAAAAAAAAAAAAAAATGAATGTGGGCACAGGACAGAAGTGACACTTTGAAGACATTTTCCCCAATTTTGATTTTAAGTTGTGGTATTAGTACCAAATTTACCAAGAGAGCAAGAACCAATTGGAGGGAGATCTGTGGTTCTTATAAACGCAAGTATCTATGAAGTTTCACTTAAAGAAAATCGAAAAACAAAACAAAAAAAAAGTGATTCTCGATTCACTCGTGATTTCCATCCGTCGAGTCAGTCACATTCTCAATTTTTCACGCGTCATTCCGTCTTCGGAGTGACATCAATTGGCGGTTACCCAGCGTTACAAAGTTGGTCCGTTACCATTCCATCTGGACAGGCTGCAGGTCAATAGTTCTTTTCATAGCTATGCGCCACTCTAATCAACGCGCATTAACTGATCGTCGCGCCCATTCTGCGGCATACGCATCATCAGCAGCTCTAGCAGTCGTTCCTCATTTCGGGCTGTGAAAAATTGCTCCACAGTGAGGACCGCTCCCCTAGTCGTCCGTTTCCTATTTGGTCGCGCTATCCCTGCTGTAGATCTCATCTGCATTCGGCTCCAGTCGCTTGGCCACCAGCAGCATCATCGTTGCTGCAGATTGATCGTTTTCGGTGTTCGACTTCCAGTAGTTTTCCCCTGAGTTTCAGATTCATCTTACTCAACTCTTCGCATACACAACGCATTAATAGCAGCAACATTACAAAGCGATATTTCGGGGTTTTTTTTTTGCGAAATATACTTCTTTTCGAATTTAATTCGTCAATTATTTGACATGGTCCTCAAGAATCAGTATACTCATCAAGTTGATCATCCGGAGCGGATTGCCCGTACAGCAATTCGTGAATTCCGAACTGAGTCTCGAACAACACGTTTCATTACATTTACGAAAACGTTTTTCCGTAAATTACAATTATAAACATGCTTTTTAATTGGAATATATATATATACAGTAAAGGGTAATAAAGTAAAAGAAAATTAAAAATGAACCGCTCCTACTCTCCGAAAAGGGGAAATATTTTTGATTTTTAATTAAAGGAAATATGGGAAAACCACGAATTATAAAATTCCTGAATTTTATAACTTTGCGGTTATGACATTAAAACTATTCGGAAACGTAAAATTCTCTCCCCGGTTTTCAGTCAACTGATTAAAACTGAGAAGCGGCGTTTTCAAATCTCCGTTCGTTCCAAATAATAAGTTTTGCTTCTCACGTTCAATAGAAAATATTACATTCGAGGCCATGAGATGATCCGCTCAATGCCGAAAGCGTGCATGCTGAACGCCAACAGATACACCGAAAGCAGACACAGAAGAAAATCAAGCCGCTACTTCCGATATTAAGCACACACTTAGTCGTCGCGACATCCTAATTGCTAGAGCGTTTTTTGGCGTTCGTTACGGAAGTCTCGGGTTCGACCCTGAGCCTCGACAGAAATCATTACTCGCTAATAGTCACGTGGAAGGCAATCATATGCGCGCTAGTTAATACACAGCAGACACACACGGCAGCTGCATTTCTCTATATATCGATAAATCAAACATTTACGGTCAATTCCGAATGTAGTCTTACATGTGTACACGTTCGTACTGCATATAAACAATTGCCATGAGCACTAATCTGTACAACTAGAATATACAAATATTGTAGTTAATCACGATGCTCAACGACTGCGAATGAGACACAAAAGTCAGTCAGCCGTCCACTGGAATGTACAAAACACCTTTCCATCAACCATCCATCGCTATGATCATAAGAATCATCAAAAAACCTCTTCAACATAGGTCACCGTCCGACAACCTAGCGTCCAGCAATCGCCACGAGCCGGCCCACTACGCGAACTCATGCGCAACTCTCAGTTCAGATGTAGCGCATAAAAGAACGACACTGTAATTTATCCAATGCTGTTAGTGCAGACGGAATCTACCCGCTTACACAAACGCAACAGCAGCACTGTATACACACAGGAATCTAGCGTAACACATCCCGTCGTCAATAATAGGAAATTTCCTTCTTTTTGATGATTAATAATTCCACTACAAAACTCACGAAAGCTCTGAATTAACTTTGAACAAGTTCGAGCATGCTAAATCAACGAGAGAGAACGCAAGCAATGGAACACCTCTGCATTAATGAACTTCAAGATAATCAGAGCCTAATACTGCCGTACATAACGTCACATATTACGGATTATTTTGTCGCGTTTAAAGATCAAGTTGGAGGTTCAACAAATACGGATCAGTAATGACAGAGTAACCATTTTCTTAAAAACAGATTCGTTTTTTGCCATCGGGGACACAGTACAGGATGCGAAGAATCGAACATCCGGCTAACAAAATAATTCTGCCGAATGTATCATCGACAATATCAAACGATAAATTGTACCGGTACGTAGTAGCAATACTTTTACTAAATGCAGCCAATTGCCAATTGAAAAAAAAGTAATCCTACTAGTGACGAATTTGGTCATCTAATGAGTTGGAAAAGACATATGTAAAACATGAGCAGCTGTAAAAACAGAAACCATGGAATCTGTTCAAGTTTTGAAGACTATTACAACTGCAAGATATTACGTCGAATTGTAACTAAACAGTCAATGGAGGTTTCCGTATCAACTAATTGGGGGGCAGATGTTGAAACGGCAACTTTGGAATCTAAGCATACAGACCTGAGTGTAGATCAGAGAAACTCAAAGAAATCAGCAACGTTGCAGGAAGCAGAGACGAAAGCCACTAACTCGCAAGTTTCAATGACACAACACTAAATTACTACCGACAGCCCTCCTTTTTCCTTCAAAACACCGTTTCTAAACCTAAGAAGTAGCCCTTAAAAATATAAATGAAAAAACCGCAATGGCTTAACTATTATTTGACGATAATCAAAAAAACCTTACGGCATTCCGAAGGACCAAAAAAATTCGTTCTAAATGTCATTTAAGTTCTCGACTATATATTTTTCGTGCCGAATTTCATCGAGAATGGCTTATTGTACTTACTTATAAAGTGAATAAATTAATAACGACCACCGATATATGTATTCCGGTAATGCGCAATAGAACTGCAAAGGTCTGTTCGAACAAATAGAAGAACTCAAACCGTTAATTAATGATTGCGCGCCGAGCATAACTTGCCAGTCTTCTCGCTAACCACGGAACATATCCTAAAACACTATACCCCCATGCGCATCCATCCTAGCGTCCTCCAACTCCCTACTGCACTGTCCAGCCAGCCAAACAAATTCAGGGCGCCTTATGCTACATAAGAGCAGCTAAACTGATTAACCATTTCCGAATCCGCCCTGTCCGTGTATTATAATAAACTCGGCAATTACGCACAGCACATGCATGAAAATAATTTATAAAAAAGAAATAAAAGGTAACTGTGAATAATAAAAGATTAACAACGGATATAGAAAAAAATGTGTTAAATATACCTGCATGCAAATTAAAATTGCAAAAAATGAGAAAATAAATGACATTTTTCCACGAATTATTTTTATCTAACTCTTGTAAGTCTCTAACTGAAATGAGCGATTTAAACTAGCGCAAACTTTTGTTCACACTTATGTTATCGTGAACGGAAATTGCGACTGGGATAGGTAATTAATGATCGATTTAGGAATGTTATTCATTAGCATTGCGCAAAAATACTCATAAATAAAATTTATTTTTTTCAAATTCGAATTAACAAGACCCCGCAGGTACGTCTTCTTTAAATTATACGTTTTAGGGAACGATATAAATGACTGCGTAACAATAAATTACAATTTTCTTGACATCGCGTCACAATTGTTAAAATTCGGATCAACTTTAAATATACGGTTTGCCGTTTTTTATACAATCATCTCTGGAAACGAATTTGTACGTTCGCCAATCAATTTTTCGTTTAGAACGGCTGATAACAGTGGCGAAGTTATGACAGAAATTCTATAACACTCAAAACTTTAGATTTTTTTTTAATCTTAACAGCGAATAATATTTTTCCTTTAATAGTACATTTCTCTAATTAATTAATTAATTATTGTTTAATTATTACATTCATGTTTTATATCAATAGTCCATTAAGCGGTAGAATAAAGCGGATGACCTCATTGCAGAATATATGTACTATATATATATATATATATATTTTATCTCCAACTTTAAGAAAATGTTTAACACCATCCGAAAATATGTTGCCTGCGGTTTGGCATACGATTACACGTGCAATTATGAAACATTCTAAAAGATATAAATCGCAAATCATCGTACGAGATTTTAATTTTTAAACAAGAAAGAAAAACATAATTATTCTTTGCTTATTCTTCTAATAACCACACCAACTGAACTGGTATCGCCGATCATAAAACTGTTTATTTTCATATATACATATATATATATATATATTACTTATTTTCAGTTTTTTTTTTTCTACGTTCTTCATTGTTTTAGCCCTATTTTAAAACATTAAGAAACGGAAACTTATATTCTCATAACTACTTATAAATTATTATACGCAACAGTTTTTTTGCTTTTTTTTTTTATATGATTTTTTAATATTATCGTATTGCGAAATATTTCTGAAGGAAACTAGGGACTACTGGCGACTTAAACTCTAAAGTTAACTCTGGCTTAAAATCATGTGTCCCTTTGGACGGACAAACGTTTAAAAATTAACCAATTCAGTATAAATCAATTGACTAATTCCAAAAAAAATAGCGGCGGTTCGTCTTTAGAAGAATCAGCTTACTCTTTGTCAAGAGGTAGATTTTTTACTACAGTGTAAGCGAAACGGTCAACACACATTAATTTTTTCAGACTAGATTGTCTGTTACTATCATTAAACTGACGCTGTTGCTCGATTATTTTTTCCCATTAGAAGCCATATTTCAGGCTGTGTTAATATTATATTTTTTTTTTTTTGGTCTCGTTAACCAGGGGGACCTCACCCAGAAACAATAGGAAAAAAAGTTAACTAATTAAAACTTAATTCGATCGGAAATGGCAGAAATAAAGGAACCAATGGCAAGAACAACAGACTGACAAGGAAAGGATATAGAAATCACAGTTGGGAGCAGGAAGCATTAACTTTAAGAGGAGTAAATAAAGGGAAGAGCGTTCCGCAGAAAGAGCAGAACACTCAAAGAAAATATGATTAGCATCACAGACAAATACTTCATCAGGATGTAGAGGGCAATAAGGAGAGAAAATCAAAAAAGTACGATAGCGGGAAGATGGCAATAAAGTGTGATTGAAGCGTAGGCGAATAATAGGAGCGATAACAGATCGTGGAAGAGACAGGGATTCTGAGAATCAAGAATTAGTCGGAAGGCTAGGGTGAATTGAGAGGTAAAGGAACTATATCATTGGTAAAAGAGGAAGGGTACATATCCGGCCAAAATTTAAAGTGAAATTTCTTACTTAAGGACAATAGATCAAAAGCGGAAACGGGCAGCAACCTGAGCCAAAGCATCCGCCATTTCGTTACCCACAATGCCTCTATGACACCAGGGACCCCCAGCAGATCAACGCGGATAGAGTGATGAAAGGAGAGATTGTACATATATGAGAGATCGTATACGAAGAATGATGAATGCTGAAGCGGGAGGGGGAAGAGGTAAACTAATAGCCTGAAGGGCACTCATGGAGTCAGATATTATCAAATAGTGGGAAATGTTACGGTAGGGGGAAATATAAATAATCGCGCGTAGGATAGTCATTAATTAATTTGTAAAAATTGAACAGAAAGACGGAAAATGAAAGGATTCGGAAAAGTTTAAATCGGGGAGAATAAAGGAAGCCCCGACACTATTAGGTCTCCTAGAGCCATCAGTGAAGGTGCGCACATGGGAATGAAAGAGAGAACTGATAGTGCTGTGAAATTCCTGTTTAATAATTGCCTGGGGCATAGACCGGTAAGAATTAGAAAGAAGATATACTTTGGGAGGATGTGAGAGATCAAAATAATTAAAGGAAAAGTAAGGAAGATTATTACTGGAAATTATATGGGGCGAAAAATAACTAAGGCGACAAGATATAAGGGCTATGATGAGAATTTTATTAGGAACAAAACGCCAGCTTTTGACGATGGAAATGTAGGAAGGGATAAGTTGAGAAGAAATAAGATCTACGAACTGAAAGAGGAGAGGTACTAGATTCAGCAAGAATTTCTGAAATAGGAGAGGATTTAAGAGCACCGAGACATAGACGAAGACAGGAATTTTGTATTCTATCCAATTTGGAAAGACGGGATTTGGAGGCACAGCCATAGATAAATGAACAGTAATCAAACATGGAGCGAATAATGGACCTATGGCAAGGAAATGAGTTCAAGAGGATCACCTCCTTCGCATTTAGTTGGTGATAAGGATTTCAGCAAGTTCAGTTTTTTAATGGCAAAACGAGAAAGACAATTAATATGCTCGGAAAATAAGGTAAACTCCAAGATAGCAGAAGCAACTAATGCGAGGAAGAGGTATCCGATTCCGGGAAATATTAACAGAAGCAGGATTATACGGATGCAGAGTGAAAACCATGCAAGAAGATGTGGAAGGAGAAATAGAAAGATGAACAGACGACAGAGAATGTTGTAGCGCAGCCAGAGAAGAATTAAGCGCCTCGTTGGCAGTTGCGATGTCGCAAGAAGAGGAAAAAAGAACAATATCATCAGCAAAGAATAAGGCAAGGTAATTTAAAGGAAGAGATGCCATAGCAACAGTGCGTATGTTAAAAAGAGTAGGACTGGGAGGGGAACCTTGGGGAAGACCGCGGTAAACACTTCTTGGAGCTAAAGGCTCTAGAAAGGAAAAGTGGAAAGTGCGATTCATCATAAGATTAAAATTGTTAGGGAGATGAATTTGACCGGAAAATTAATTGCTGTCATTGCATTTCTCAGAGTTGGAACGTTGTCGAGGGCTGAAGAGACATCAGTAAAGGAAGCAAATATATATTGTTTGTGAATGAAAGATTTATAAATATGGGAAACAAAGAAGTCGTCGCGATAGCCTAGTTGCTAGAGCGCTGGACTTCCGATATGGCGGTCACGGGTTTGATCCCGAGCGACAACGAACTTATTACAAGAATTAAATAAATAAATAATCGCTAATAATCACGTGGAAGGCAATAATGGCAAACCACCACGTACATCATATGCGCGCTAGGTCAGTACACAGCAGACCCACACGGGACTACACTGGTAGCGCGATAACAAGCGGCTACCATCAGTTCCGAATGTAGTCTTGCGTGTGTACACCTGCGTTGCATATAATAATTGCCTGGTACACAACCTATATCGGTACAGCTAAAAATGTACGAATAGGTTGCGCCAACGCGCTATGTAACGTACGGCACCTTAAGAAGAAGAAGGGAAACAAAGGAATTAATGCAATCAGCAGGGCCAATGCCTGGCCGAAAACCAAACATATTATAAGGAAGTAAATTATTATGTTCCAGCCACCAAAGAAGAATTCCTTCTATAGTGAAACGAATACGTTTTTCTGCGTATTCATTAGCTTTCTTTGATTATATGAATGTGTATACGCGGATGTTTTCTTCATTGAAGAAAACAGAAAACCAAACGTGCTGTGTAGAATAGTTGTGTTATCGTATTAGTGGCAAGCAGTACGCGATTATAGGATCGCCTTACATTGCAACTTTAAAGCTGAACTTGTACTACTAGTAACAAACAATTAAACAGGATAAAGTCAACTTATACAACGTTCGACTCGACTCTAAACAAATCAACTTATCGATTTGTACCTACCGAGTCAGAATCGCCCATCTCTGAAGAAAATACATCAGTGCATGATTATAGAATAATTTCAACTAAAAATAAAAATTTTATATTTCAATTTTTGAAATTTCTGGCGTTGAGTACCCTTAACACTTCTTGTCCATATTATGACTATTCAATACACTGCTGGAACTCTTTTTAAAATCGAAAAATAAATTAATATATCGCGTGTAGTACACAAAAGATCATGAACATTCATGAACTTTACCTTAGATTTATTTTCCTTAATGTTTGTTAAAAATACACATCTATACATGAAAATAAACACAATCTTTCAAGAAAGGAAATAAATAGCGCAATGTTTATTATATCTGCCCGGAGAAATCGCTCTATTTTGAAATAAGTGACGGAAATAATTTTATTCAGCTGTTGGCACGAGGTGCAGAAATGACTTGACCACTTGACATGATTTTGTTCAACGGACGCGTTATTAAATGCTTCAAAGGCAGTAATTTGTATGCATATTTCAAAGCTATTACATTTATTCGTTTCAACGCATTTTTTAATAATATCGTAGCGTTTATTGATTATGTTATTCCTACCGGGGATGGCAAATGTAACGTGTTACAACGCCCTCAATTATGCTAAAATGGTATTTAAAACATGGCGGACATGTATTACTTTAAATATACTTGTAGTTTTATTTATTTAAAAGTTATTTCAATAGATATTTTAAATTATTGTGACAGTATCTTATGTGATTTTTTTAAAATCAATTTTTGTATCCGTTGACAACTAAAAAGACAATTCCTGTAAATAAATATTATACATATGAAATTATAATATAAATATTGACAATTATAAATTGTACGCGTCACTCTACTGCAGCCGGACTAAACGGATCTTCTCATAGGCAGGCGGATGTACATTAATATTCCGGACCGGGATGATGATGATAGCGGATGAGAAGGCTCAATAACTAAACCTGATTTTTATTTAAATCTATGTTTAATAATCAAAGTTGCTTTTACGAAACTTTATAACGAGGTTTATATAAAAAAACAACAAAATTCGACTTTTTCTGACCTGTCACTTTGGCACTTCTAAAGCATTATTGATTTCGGATATACACCAACACCAGATATTATTACCGAAATTTGATGAATATTATCCGGTGACTGAACATCTTCTAATACTAATATACTGGTCCTCGATCTTCTAGCTCTTTCCATCGGTCCTATGCCACATCCCCACTACCGCTGAATTGTTGTTCATTTGCTAGGAAAAACGATTTTCGAGGGTGAACTTTAGGGTTGGGCTTTCACCCCTTGAAGATGCATATGGGCCGATAAAAAAATCACGTGTCTATTTTTTTTACACTCTACAACATATCAAAATTTCATCAAAATGGGTGTCTGACAACTCGTGTATTTTCCTTGTAAGTAATTACTCACCAAGTAACTACATTTCCTTGATGCAATCGTTCCTTTCCAACCGGAAATTCCGTGCTGTAAATGATAATACCAGATCAAAATTTTACGAGTTTCGAGTAGGAGTACCTCAAGGAAGTGTCCTCGGTCCTCTGCTGTACCTACCTTTTACAGCAGACTTTTCGAGGACAAGTAGCACAACCTTAGCCTGTTTGCCGACGACACTGCAGTCCTTGCAGTAGGTAGCACACAAAATTAAGCAAATGCTAAATTACAAAATGCATTAAATTTAATCTCTCAGTGGACCTCAACAAAGTAGAGGACTAAATTAAACGAGGCAAAGTCAGTTCACGTGACCTTTACTTTACGTTCAATAGGCATTCGTCTGCGCGTTTATATAAATAACATTCAAGTACCAATATCCAGCTCGGCTAAATATCTTGGCATCCATTTGGACATTCGTGTCTCACTTGACAGACGCATATTAAGGTTAAAAAAGAGCAAATAAAGGCAAAAGTTAGACAACTTTACTGGTTATTGGGTCGTCATTCGAAACTAAGCTTATATCATAAGTGCCTAATCTAGAAAGTAATCATCAAGCCAATCTGGACTTATGGTATTGAATTATGGGGACGTGCCAAAACGAGAAAACGTAATATCATACAGCGGGCTCAAAATAAAAAAGTATACGGATGATAGCAAAAGCTGCATGGTTTCAAAGGAATACAGACTTGCACGGAGATTTAAATCTGAAGTATGTAGATGAGGTCATTCGAGAGATCGTAAGTGCGTGCTACGATCGGCTTCGGGATTATAGGAATCCAGTAATCCAACAGTTGCTGACGGAGGAACTCAAATCATGTAGATTCAAACGTTGTAAACCTGCAAATCTCGTGTAAACTGGCTGTATCCTTAAAAACTAGTCGCTGGTCTAAGTTTTTATTTCACATTCCTTTCCCAGTTGTTATATTTATTACTTATTTAAGATTTATTTTAAGATCGTAACAATTTCTCAAAAAAAAAAGAAAAAAAAATGTAACATTCTGTATTTTTTATTTAAAATATACGAGAAAAAAAAAATCAAATAGTAATATATTAAAAAGTAAAATAGAACAGTAGAAAGGGTGCACTACGCAATAATTTAATCAAAACGTTTACAAACATTATTTAGTGAGCTATGTAACCGCATGCGCATTACAGGTAAAAATCTCCTCGCAGTCCTACGGTAATTACTTTGTGTTTAAAAAGTACACTAGTGTATTTAAAGTAATACAACATTTCTAACAAATACAAGGTTAACCTATGTGCAGGCAAAGAAATGGAAGGGTGTTATAATAGTCGTTATAACAGTCATCAATACACTAGTTCTGTTTATGGCCAAGTTTGTAAAAACGTCTATTGGCCGTTCAGGTAGATAAAATATGTATGTGCGAAGGTCCGTTACCGCACACAGTGAATATTAACGAATAAAATAGAAATGTGAAAATAAAAACAAAGTTTTTTTACACAACTGATAATAATAGATATCCTTAATATAGTTTCCATTTAGAATTCTCACATCATCTAAGAAGGAACGAGGAAAATTTCGTACCTATTAAGTAATTTTCAGTCTGTAAAAAAACTGGTCGTATATACGAAATTATTGAACGAGGCTTCGCGTGAAACATAATCGATTTCTTTACTTATAGTAAGGCTTACAATTTCACGGATAATTCGATTTATATTGAACACAATTTTCGATAGTGAAGAAAAAAAGTAAACAGATTCAAAACCAAGGCGAAGTCACCAAAGGGAGCATGTTAACGTTTTATAAACAACGAAGACAAAAATACAAAATACTTCCCCCCACACAGATCCACATACCCTCATTAGCGCGCGCACAAATAAACACATACTTGAAAAGCAACTGAGCATTCTGCATTAACGAATTATTGTAGTTTAATATTGAAGACCAATTAGTATTAATATACACTGTTTTAATGATTTCAGTAATTCTTCCAATTCTGACTGTTTACTACACTGTTACGCAAAATTTTATGAAAATATATATAATAAGATCGGCGAATATCTATAGTTTTGAACTGTTAATCTTTATCATTCAAACATTTACATAAAAACTAGAGTGTAATTACAATTTCTTATTTCAATCTAAAACTGCTCCTTTGAATTCAAGCCCACCAAATGAAATTGAAATGCATTATTGAAAACTTTTAAACAGACTTCAGTGTAGAGGAAAATATTAATTGGTCTGGTTTTTTAAAGCAATCAACCTACAGTACTCTTGAAATTGGAAAAAGTTCATATAACGTCGTTTCGCAAGTGCATTAACAATGCGTGTCATCATAAATTTACCTTAATTGTGATACACGTTAATTTTTAGGATTCCGTACATATAATATATAGGAAATCCTAATAAGATGGTTCAGAAACGACAAAAATATCAAAAATAATCAATAATTCACGAACGGTTTGACTTATAAACTTCAAAATTAGATCATAAATTACAATTAAAATTCCCTTTAAGGAAATCTATAACTTCAAAATAACCGATTACTCTGGGCAGCAAAAAAAACAAAAAACCGTCAACAATATACAATATGAAATTTAAACCAACCTCAAAAATCACCCTTAAAAAAATTGATAACTCATCAGCAGATAACCCTTTAAAAGTAAAATTCAAAATATAAAACAAAACGCAGAAGCTTTTTCGTAAAACCAAAAATAATATTTGAAAAAAATATTTTTTTCCCTGGGCATGTAATATATCGTTGGAAAGGTCGCTATTTGTCGGGAACGAACCCGAATTTCATTTCCTTAACGAAAATTTCGAAATTAAGAAAAAGTTCAAAAAAGCGCAAATGTGACGTTAGCCCCTTTTTCCCTTGTGGAGCGGGTATTACAGCTAAAATTTTTAAACAAGGTTAAAAAAATCCCGTATATTTCTCTAGTTTGGAACATCCAAATTAGCCCCTCGGGGTGCCAAAAGCTCGAAATTTTTTTAAAAAATATTTTTTTCCCGGGCATGTGATATATGGTTGGAAAGAAAGCTATTTATCGGGAACGAAACCGTACTTCATTTCTTTAACGAAACGTTCGATGTCGGTGAATAGTTCAAAAAAGTTCTGCTTCTTTATGGCGTAAAAAATCTGATTTTTTTGTTTTGAATTTATCATTATGAAAATGTAATTATGGCCTTACATACGGAATCTTCAGCGCATGAAACATCACGCTTGTTTCTGAACATGTTTAACCCTTTGACTACCAATTATTAGATTTTTGAATTTTTTCAGTATTTTCGTTTTTTCCTGTTTAGGCACGTCTTTTTTTAGTTCAGAAACGAAGAAATACAATTTTTCGATCAGGGGGAAGGGGCAAAACAGGCGGGACATATATGTATGTCCCGGTGATATTTTATGGCTATTCACGTTTGACCCACTAGTATTTTTCTTCCGCAATAAAAAGTAAGAGTAAACCGTAAGAAAACAATTTTATTTAAATACAAGTAAACTGAATAAACATGAAAATACAAAACTATATTCCAATTAAAAACAAAACTGAGGAATCAGAAAATTATCTATGAAGTGTGATAAGGTGTAAAACATTGTGTGCACAACATTGTGTGCACAAAGGAACGTTGCATTGTGTGTATATCAACTTTGTTCTTTTCTCAATGTCATTTTGTGAACACCGTAAACATCGTTGTCGTGTTGATCCCTCAACAAGGAGATGTCCGCCTACATTATGCAATAGTCGTGTTTGTTTTGAGGGCCTCCCTTGCCTGGCCCGACATTTGACTGTATAATGTTGTTTTCCATGCAAAATCAATGATTCTGCAAGTGGAACCAAGAATTAGAGCTACTTAGTTTTTTTCTTGTGTAAATCTCTATGGGATAATCCATGCACTGACTACAGCGACCATGAGAAGGCGATAAAAAACCCTTTTCCACCATTTCAAAGACTTTCTTCCAAAGTCGTAACAGGCTATCTTCTGGTCTGATAAATCTACACCACCCTATATAGCGGTTGTAGAACTTGACCCGAGCTGGACAAGGAACCTCCAAATGTGCCCCGTCCTTCTGTTTTCTCGTAGCAGTCATTGAGGTAGCACTGTGATAGTCGCTTGCAATCATGAAATCTTTGCTATCCTGCCACCTGCTCACTAAAGCCCTTAGTTGACATTCTCCTTCCCTCAATTTCCCCGTGAATTTAGGTACATTTTTACGATTGGAAATCAGTGTACCAACAGCGGGTTGTTGCAGTGCCCGCAAAAGACTGATACCGGTAAAGAAACAGTCAAAATAAATTTATCGATAGTTATTTGTCAAATGACTAAACTAGAAACAAATTATAAAATAGCGACTTTGTACACATCAATATGAACTGTAAAAGAGCAGAATGAACTGGTGGCGGTAATGTGAGAATTTTAATCTACACCTCAACTCTTCTTTGTTATATCGTATATATTTATTTTAAAAATAAAGTCGTAGATTAAAAACAAATTTAGATTGAAATAAATACGATCAGCTTTTACACGAAAATAAATTTACCAGCAGAATTTTTTGCTTTGTATTACAATTCAATCTAAATAAATAAATAAAACGTAATCAAATATTAGTTTGTGGCATACGATTTTGATAATTTCATTATTTTTACTTACCAACAAAACTAAGTAACCGGAAAAATACACAGAAAAAGCTATCAGAATTTTTAGCAACTATTTGTCGTCAACACAAACCAAGAATGCAAAAAACACAACAATAAAATGATAGCTTATCACAGTTGAGCGCTAACCATTCCTGTAGTGAGTAGATACTAGCATCTAGAGGGGTTTGGTGGAACTACAGATTCTAGGGAACACGAAAAACCCATGGGACAGTCGTATATCGGTTTTCAATGGGAATTGAGCTGTTTTGTAGTTCTTGGGCACCTACTGGGACATATATAACCAAATGGTAGTCAAAGGGTTAATACGGAATGAGTCGTTGAAAACGAATTATTTGGAATTTACCAGCCACTATTTTTACCATCCTTTTCATTGTAACATTCTCGTATTAATGCGAACGCAAATCATAAGTATTTTGTTTAGGTGTATGCGGTATTTTCAAAGTATTCTCAGAAAATCAAAATGATCCAACTGCTAGATTTATTTCCATCTTATTTGGTGTAAATTCACTTGTTGCCAAAGTGTCACACCGAAGCTATCTGTATAGAGCATTTTTGGAGGTTTGCTCTGTAATAATTCGCAGTTGAAAGTAACAGAGGGATTAATAATTTTACGTATTTAATGTAAATTTTTTTAAATTTAAATATCAAATATCTATGTACCTATATTTAAGTAAGTGTTTATTTCTGGTTTCAACAAATAAAACGGAAATAAAATTGAACCAAATATAATAATTCTAAATTAATCTACAGACTGCGCCTCCCTCTAAAGACAAATTAATTAAAAAATTAAACTACAATATACCGAGCTAATTGTAAAAATCAATATATAATAAGTTATAAATGAATAGATTAAAAAGTATAACTTAAAAAAACTCACAACTGAACCAAAAAAGAAAGAAAAAACGGAAAAAGTATAATTTTAAAAACCTACTTTTCACTTTTAAAACATAATTATCTAGTCATATATCCATCATTAGTAAATGACTACATAAAAACAAATGAAATATACATTTAATAGAATCATCTGGCGCAAAATAGCTAAAAATCACTATATTTTCCACATATTTTTTGTAGAATATACATTCGATATTCATAATTTCGGCAATTGGTACAACCCTACATTATAAAAAATGGATTTTGAACGAAACGTCTTAAATATTGAAAGTTACAAATGTTCGTTTTCATTTTATATTTAAAATATTTAATCGATCGCAACAAATTTTCAATTCAATAAAATGTGAAGTTGTTTTTTTTATAAAGCGTACTTCCAAAAAAAAAAAATTTTTCAAGCCGCCAAACTTCTAGTGAATTGTCCAGCAACCCAATTGCCGTGTTGTTCGGGTGCGTTTCTAATCTGTAGGCATACTTCTTTGCGTCGTCGAATATTACTTCTTGAACAAATTTTATTCAGAGGTCTTTGTGAAGCGTAACGCGCTAATTTTTTAAACATTTATGTATAATTTTAATCTGTTTCTTAATGAGAGTTTTTTTCTGGCGTTTTCCTTTTCAATTGTTTAAATCCATTTTCATAATTCCTCATGGTTTATAGCAGTATTAAAATAGCTTAAAGAAAACAAATACGCCGCTAAAGTAATGAAAATAAACTAAGCAATCCGAACAATCAAATAAAAAAATAATTGTTGCTTCTAAAAGAAACACAAAAAAATGGTTTAGAAAACATTCTTCGATCTTTACTAATATAAGATTATTATTGCTTACGGGTCTTCTACATTAAAATTTATGTACACTTCAATGTGAAAACTTAGACCAACTGGATTTTTAATAAATTTAACGGAAAAACCTAAAAAATAAAGAAAAATTTTCCGCTATAATGCGAATTAAATTACAGACTAAAATATTAACTTGTTTATAAAAAAATTTTACAAAAGAACTGACAACACTGAACATGTAGCAATGTTCAATAGCGGAATCTTTTCTAAGCGCAAAATGCGAATAATCCTTGACATTGTTGTAGTGATATTTCTTAGAGGAAGGTACTTTTTCATTTATTTCGCTAAAACTCAATAAAATGTACGCTTATATAAATAGAAAAAATGTTTAATTCTTACATTAAAACATTATACTAAATATAGAACAGTATTCCAAAAGGAAAAACTAAAAAAACTTAATAATACAGAGTACTTTTATAATAGATGCCAAGAAAAAAAAAAATTCAATTTATTCTGTTGAGTATCACATAAATATAGAACAATTTTTTACCATCATCAAAAATTATAACTAAAACGTTGTAGTGTGACATTACTGAACGCGCGCATAAAAACGATATTGGAAGAAAACTGAAGTCTAAGAATAAAAACCTAAGTGATGTTCAGAAATTTAAAAGGTTACTTGTATTATACAAGTTTCAATATTTAAATATGTTTATTTTTTAAATTTTCATTACTTATTTTATATAAGGTATTAGTAAAAATAAAGAGTAGAAAAATATATATTTAAAAAAAAAAATCAGTATCGATTGGCAGCACTGTGTACTCTTTAATGTTATTGTATTTATAAATGCGTAATATATATTCGTAAATTTCAACGAAATAGTAAGATAGTTAGCGGTTTATCTTAATCGATCGATTAACTTTTTATCTTTCTAAATCAAACTGCTGGAGCTTAAATAGAAGAAAATTCGTTATTCGACAATGAAAATTCATGTATATAAATGTTACTTAAACGGTACACAAATAATTTCGTCCAAGAATACAAATAGATTCCGATTTATAAAAAAAAATAAAAAATAACGAACTAAAATAATATTAAAAAAACAAAAAGAACAAAAAAAAAAAAAAAAAAAAAAATAGTACCACTAACTTTTAAAGAGAGCGGCAAAAAAGGAGAAAATTATTAACTGGTCTGCGAAATTTAAATTTTAACGAAGACTAAAATTCAAGCACAGTTCAGCAATTATTCTGTTTAGGAACTGCCAATATTAAATTTCCCTTTTTAATGTTATATTAATACACCAAAAAATTGTAATTTATTCACTTTCAGCGTCATCTGACTACCGTGGGACAAAAGGAACTAGTTAACATCATTAAACAAACTGTATTGCTTAACATTTATCCGCAAAGTGATCCTGAAAAAAATTATATCAATTACCGAAATTATTAATTTTTATAGCTTAACAATAAAAACTGTTAATGCAAAATAAGTTTTTTTTTTTTTTTTTGCTTTAATAAGAAACATAATGGAAAAAAATCATAAACAAAGAGAACGCAGAAAAAACGATGCCGTTCATATAATTATCATTTTTCTTGTATTATATATAATAGCAAAAAATAGCAGTTTCTTTTAGGGCAGGGGACAAATTATATTAATTCAATCAGCCATTATCATATTTATTAAAAAGCACGACTTAATCCAAAACAACTAATTTAAACGAGCTGAAAATTTATTTAAAAAAATTCAACTTTGCGAATATTAGACATGAAGTTTTAGTTCTACAAAAACGTTTTTTTTCTATCTTTTTCTTTCCCAGTATTTTCAATATTAAAAACAGCGATCCTTTAGATCCTCTTCTAACTCTGCTCTTTACACTACTACATTACAGAAAGTTTCTCATTTGATTCATTTTGAATGTACTACGAAATAAATTAATTAAAAAAAAAAAAAAAAATGTACAACAAAAACACACAAAAAAAAACTTTCATTGTTGCGGACACGTACAAACTAAAGATTTACTGATGACTCAGCGTTTTCGTGTCTTGGTTAATTCGATGTCGCTCGACCGCGTATTAGCGCAAACTGAACTAAACTAAGATTATTCTACCTTTATTTATATTAATTCGGAGAGAATAATCTAGAACAGAAACGAGAATCGTCGATATGTAAAAAAAAAAGGTTTTTCCTTTCGATAACCAAATTTCCAATAATTCTTTTTTTACGTGTTGCGTCATCGTCTTTAATTCGCTTCTTTCCATCCGTTGTTGAATTATTCATTCATTTTTTTTTTTTTCGTTTTATGCTATGTCGCCACATCAGCCTCCTTCCAGTGACATAGTCACAATAATGCTGCTTGGAGGAAAATGAAACTACCATTCTCCGGTGATCATGGCTTTAACCTGAGGTATCGTGCAATTCCGAAGTGGTTGACCATATGTGGATTGCCTGGTAATTGTGTCCCAGAGATGCTTTTCTCGGAGGTCAACTAAAAGTCCGTAATGAGCGAGGAACTTGATTCCGATAATCGGCTTCCGTACGTCTGCGATGACAAAACGCCACGGGAAGTCCCAAATTAAGCGTTAAATTTATTATACCATACGTTGCGATGCTTGATCCGTTTACCGCGCCAAGTTCATATGAAGAACGTAGATGTCGTCGGTTGACGTGAATTCTGGGAAATACGCATAAATCAGCTGCAGTATCGACTAGGAATTGCAGTTTTGATTGCAGATCTGTAACGAAGAGTCGGCTCGAAATTGGGCCGGTGTTACCTTTAGCCGAATCTAGTGCCTAGCTTTGGTATTTTTCTGACGGGAAAGTACAAGGTTTACGGCATTTTCAGGTATTTGTACCGTAATTCGCATGGTATCAGCAATTTCTATTCTCACTGGGCGGATCTCTCGACTTCGAGCGAGCGCGGTATTTTTTTTCTTGAGAAAAACTCCGTCTTCGTGGGTAGTGAGCTGTGGAAACGGCGGCTATCTCTTTACGAACTTTTACCATAAGTTGAACTAATTTTTCTTCGATGATTGCCTCAAAGCTCCTTGATATGGTGTTCGATGTGTTGTGAGCGGTGACCTCGAAGATGCTTGAAGAAGATCCCATAGCGTCGGCCATAGCATCAGCAAAGTCGGCTAACTGATTTAATTTCGTGTCCTTTTGGGTTTCGAGGACCAGTTGCATATTTTATGGTAAATGCCCAATCCAAATAGTGTGTAATATGGTGACATTGATTGCGCTACCTCCTAACTCTTTTATGGTTTCCTATCACCGAGTTGATCACGTTCGAGGAGCCGGCTGATTTTTTCTTCTTGCAAAGATGACCGGCGCGGAGATAAACTCGTTTCTGATCATTATATACGGATTATTTTTAGGTGGACTAATCAAATTTTTGTTAACAAAAATTATATGTTTAAAATTTTAAAAAATAATTATAAATTTATATTTCAAAAGGAGTTTTACCCGAAATAATGTGCACAATTGCTTCCATAAATTCTTCAAAATCTGAGCTTGATTATATTGTTTCTAAAAAAAAATTATATATAAATAAATTACACACACAAAGAAGTATAATATATATATACATGTACGTACACACACACACACATATATATATATATGCGCGCGCGCGTGTGTGTAAAAATGTCTCTATTATCGTCATTTCACGTCACAATTAAGAAAATAAAAAAGAAAACTGTGTACATAACTGATGAAAACTGATTTACTCACTGAAAAAAAAAAAAAAAATGAAAATAAATCAAGATACACCGATTTATTAAAAACCATGCTTAAATTCAAAATTATATTTACACATGTGGGTGTGCATACACTATTCAACAAGCATAGATTGCCCTTAACGTTTTATCTGTGATGATCATATCCATCGAAAAACTTAAAAGGCTATAAAACTGACTGCATATTCGATAAATATAATTCACATAGTAAGACCAAAGATCCTTCGCGGTTAGATATAAGGAACACATGTATGCATTACGGTATGACTATATTGATAAGTCAATTTTCGCCAAACATTTAATTTTAGAAAAACGTACGATAGGTAACAACCTAGATGAAGACTTAACCATTTTAAAAATTATTAAAGACAATAAATGTTTAGACTTTGCTGAGAATTATTACATTCATAAGTATAGGAAGAACATTATAAATAGGAACTTGTCGTATCCATTTATTTAATGTTTAATATTACATTGTGCAATCTTAATTTTAATTTTAAAATAATTTTCATTTATTGGCTGTTTTAAATTTCTTATATTTTAAATTGATTAATAATTAGTTCGTTGATATACTTTGATTTAATTTATTATGTTTCAAATTTCGTTAGTTAATGGTGACTTCATATTTTCACTGTTGACGGATTTATTATTGTTGTTTTAATTTAATTGTTTATACACACTATGAAGTTGGATTATAATATCCGAAACAAGTCGGTGTTTTTATATTTATTATATTTATATTGTTAAATTACATCATTGTGTTTTTAGTGTTCATTCTATTTTATTCATTTCAATCAAATTATAACACAATAGTATGGATGACAATCACATTAAAACCAAAAATGATATTACAAAATCGACTTTCTTTGTAAACAATTCAAACATGTTACAATCCGCAATTTTTTCTCTTTTTTGGAAGGAAAAAATGTCGGTATCCGTCACCAGATAACAATATTAAGCGATATAAAATACTATTCTTTTCAGTCAACTTCACATAATGGCAGCTCTGGTCACATTACTTTTTCACTTTCAATTTATTTTTAAATGTAACCCGATAATCCATATTACGCTAACAGAATGCGCTGCCGCAATACGTTATTAGACAAGCAATTTTTAGCCAATAAAACTTTACAGTCCTTGAACATTTTTTAAATTTCTCTGACTAAGCACTGTGCGATTTTTTTCCTATTCCGCAAAATTAAAGATATGCCGAAAAGGACCCATTTTTCAACGGTGGGAAAGGTACGAATAAAAATGACGGAGATCCAGCGCAGCCTAACAAAAAATTATATGCAAAAATATTCTGACCAATGAGAAGGGCATACGAAGAAATTTATGGATTCGGAAGGGAGCTATTTTGGAAGTGATAAAATAAATAGTCACATCATCGGTCGCATTATTTTTTGACAGTATATGAAGAAAACACACACTTTAAACTAACTACAAGTGCTCATTAGTGACACGAGTGTAGTAAAAGTGTGTGTGTGTCTATACTAAATTGAGCGTTTATGATGGTGTACACAATGGGCTGCAGTTGTCAGCTACGATTTCTAGAATTAGTCATATTTGAAACGGAAATACCAGCATTACAATGCGTTAACTCGTTAAAAAATTAGATGAAAATATGGAATAAAGGAATTCAAAAATAGGGTCAGCAAATAAAAATTTTTAACACAGCCGGTATAATTCTGGTAAAATTCTTATAGATCTTCCATCAATATTTCTGTCTCCGACACTATTCTATGTCTTCTTAAGTATTTCTTTTTAACGTCTTTTTATTATTCTAACCGCGAAACTTAAATTTGCAACGTTCTCTTTCTATATTACGACTCCTACACAAAATAGCCGCACTTCCAAAAATGAATCTTTCAGCAATCTCAATATCCTGAGATATATATAAGTACAGTCGACTCGCGATTACCCGGATCAATTTTTCAGAAAAAAATAAATAAAAAAAGAAGAAAAAGCCGAAGTGCTTTCATAAAATCCACAGCTATATGCAATACGTATCTGAATATTTGTTTACATTCGCTGCAAATGAAGATGCTGTGAAATTTTTAAAATTTAGTTTCACAAAGAGTTTGTGTCTGCAGTTGCGAAACATTTGTCCGACAAACAGTTATCGAGAAAAGCAATCTTTATTCTCGACAATGCACCTTTCCATCCGGCAACTGAAGAGTTACAAAATGGTGATATAAAGGCAATGTTTCCACCAGCAATCGTTACATCGAATTGTCAACCTATGGATCAACGAATCCTAGAGGCCTTTAAAAAAATATATCGACGCCGCCTTCTCACGAGACTAATACCGAGCGCTGAAAATGATAAAGACTATCAGGTTGCTTTAAAATCAGTTGATATGCTTGATGTTATCATTCGATTACCTGAGGGATGGAAAGAGATTAGTTTCATAGCATTAGCACTAGTCGTGGAAAATATTATTAGATCATAAAGTCAGTGATAAATGGGATGAAATTGACAAAGAATGTGATTTGGACAGTTCAAAAGATAACGATGAGCTTGTTTCTCTAATAAAAAATATTCCAGGATGTGAAACAGGTAATACGGATGACGTTACAGAATGTATGGGCAGCGACGAGATCGAAGAAACGGCAGATCATGATATCATGGTACTCAACGAGGGTCCAGTTGAAGAAAATATAGATAACGAGCCCCTTCAAAGTGTTATACCACACGATAAAGGACTGAAGGCGATCGAAGTAGCGTTGGAGTACATTACTCGACAGGAAGAAGCATCACCGGCTGATACCATTTGTTTAGGCAAGGACGAGATATATCGGCAAGGAAGAGAATGCAGCGTAAGACACAGACCTTAATCACAGACATCTTTAAAAACTATTCAATGTATCGTAAGTTAATTTTCATGTTTACTTTTTTTTATAATAAGTTAATTTTCATTTTTTCATTTAATTCGCAGTATTTAACCTTGAACTCCGGCGGATCCGGATTTTTTGCTATCCGGCCCGGCTGGCCGCCTAATTAATCCGGATAATCCCGAGTCGACTGTATTTTTTATCTAACTAATCTATTTCATTTCTAACACACCTATCTAGGCTTCTCTAAGTCTATCTTGCAAAAACTTTTCTTAAAACGTATTTATTATTCATAATCTACTGCTAGAAATAAAATGCCACAGTGTCTCTCCGTAAATTTGTCCCTCGCTACTTTATTCTTTCGTACCCATGGATGAAATAAAATCTTTTTTCCCAATTTTACATTAAAATTTCTTAGTACTAGTAGGTATTTTACTTAATTCTGTCTTGTCCTTAATACTGATTCCAGATTTTATCTAAACGTTTATGTAATTTCAACTTATTTTGCTGTTTGTTTTGGAATCTTTAACTGAATTTTTCTCAAATTTTTTAAATTACTAAATTTAATTGGTCATTCATATATTCTGTTTTGTGTATGTATATTGTGTGAAATCTAAAAAATCCGATCCTTATTCCTTCCATAAACGCTTAAGTTCAATGTCCAGTAGTTGACTCAATGAGAAATCATACAGACAGCACTGCGAACAAATAAGAATATGAAACTTTGGTACTCTACATCAGTTCTCTTTACTCGATTTAGTTCGGTATAGTCTTACGTTTCTCTAAAGCGATTACAACTTTTGATGACTTATACATAAAATTAGAGTGCAAAAATTTCTGTAAATTTTCAATTTTACAATAGTTCACTTTAAGGAAAAATGTCTGAAATTAGTATGATTTTTGTCAGTGACAAATGTTACTTTTCTTTAACCGATCAAGACGCATACGTTCTTTAAATACTTAAAATACTAAATTATTTTTTAAATATTCCATAAGTTTCCTTAATTATCAACTCTTACATCGTTAAGTAAAACCGTTGGCACAAACGTTAAGGGTGGTGTTAAAAATCTAGTTGATTCACCGTGCGCCTTAAGCAAATGTTCTGCCTCTGAACTTCTAGCGCATTTCCATATCATCGGCCAATTAACGATTTCCCATTCATCAGCACACTAAATAATTAAAATAGCGATATCAAATTTTAATTAAAATATACCGTTTATTAAATCGTAATGCAAATAGCCATCAATATTCCAACCACACAAACTACTAATATAAATATATACATCTTTCTTTAATTCGATATTTTAAAATAATCCAAGAGTGCTAAAGTAGAAATGGAGCGTATGGGTCGTCGATTAATGTGAAAAGATATGATTTTAAAACACACCATATAAAATATGAATTCTCACCTTCTTTGCAATAAAATCCGGTTCTGAGTTATCTGCGATCATACATCCAATGTATTTTAAAAGCAGTAACTTATTACGTATATATTTAACAGCGCATGAGTGGATTTTATTCGCATCACATTCCACATTTTTATGCTGACAGCGGAATTCGTAACGATCATTCCCTACTGGGATTGTCTAAATAAACGTACAACAATTATATAACAAATAATTCTTTTAACTAAATGTAAACTGTACAGACAAACTAGTTGCCAATTTCTAGGCTTATAAAAATATTTTTTAAATTTTTGAAGGATAGTATAAGTAAAAGAAATATTCCAAATTTATCATCAAGGTAACAAAACATGCCCATTTTCCTATTATATCTTTCGAACTAAAAGTATTTAAGCACACCACAGTAAATAAATAATATTTCAAATATTTCCCTTTCCTAAAACTACAAGTTACATTTTCATAATTGCTGAATAACAAAAAAATATTTGTATTCTAACTAACAAAAGATAAATATCTAGATTATCAGATTATAAGTGTATATGTAGTTTACTGTAAATTTTTATTTAAAGCAATTCTGTAAATTTTAAATAAAAAACTTCACTTAAGCACTAAGTGATTTATATATTCTTTAAAATTAATATGTGCATATAGTGATCATAATCAGAAAACGCATTAACTGAAATTATATATAAGCCCACAAACAATAATCACAAATCTACAGACCAAATTATTATAAATAGTTGAACAATACTAAATGTTCTTCATGCAATAAACATTATGTTTTGTTCAAGGTTCTAATATTAACATATTACTATCATTGCTTTTGCAATGCTTTTACACTGATCATAAGGCAATTTATATAGATCAATGTTTAACTAGTTTTTCTACTTATGTAATGTTCAAGTGCAATGGACATAAAACTTTCAAAATTATAATTATAACAATCTATTGCAAAATAATTATACAAAAGAAAAACCAAATTACCACACTGCACAGAATAAATAATTGCGATAAACATCAAAATAAATATACACTACTACACTGTGAGCCAATGCAAGTATATAGTAAATGATAGATGGGACATCACAATTCTGAAGTGGTAATTACAACGTCTCATTTTTCTAACAACTTCTAAAACGAGCTGGTATAAAGGATTACTTCTTCACACAGAAAAAAATATAGAATCATTCTTAAACATACAGTTTTAGGACAAATCGGCACATTAAAATCCAGCATCTGATGTAAATTTTTGAATAGTTTTTCTGCATATTATTGGCAAAACTTTTAATTTTTAAACTAATAAGGTACATAAATATACACAATTTATTTATATATAAATAATTTACTGTAAGCTTTCACCAAGGCCCACTTAAAATTTGTTGTTACCAATTGGTCACTCAGTCACAAAAGTAAAATTTTAAATCCAATTGTCGAAGCTTAACAAAGCGATATTTTACAAATACTAAATTCAGTTTTATCAGATACTGGAGATTTTGAAAACAATAGTGCTGAAAATGAGGACATGGTATTTGAAAAAGAAGAAACAGAAAGTTCAATAGAAAAATTTAAATATTCAATTAAACAATTTCAATAATTGGTTTTTGTCATGTGAGTTGAGGTATTATATATTTAATTGCTCATATATACGATAATGAATTGGTCAATGACGAAGAGATTACAACTTATAATTCAAAAAATGAAAATAGTTGGAAGATAAAATTTGCATAAATCGTCGGTTTATCCATTTATAAATTAATATTAACTTTTTTTTCTTAAAAAAGAAAGGTGTACGCGAAAGAGTTAAATAGTAAGTTTGCAGTAAATTTTAAAAATTTGTCAAAAAGTTCTTTACTAAAAAAAAAAACGTTACAATAAACTAAACACAAAGATACATAAATGAATATAAAATTGTAGCAAACATTTTTTCTCAAATACACATCTACAGGGAACATTTATAAAACTATAACAGCAACAAAGCGCTCATTTTCTTTGATAAAACAAGTTAGTGTTTATCACGAAAAACTAATAAAATATTGAACGTAATAGTAAATGAAAAAAATAATTTAACAAGTGTTAGTTTATAATAATAATTCTTGCTTGGTTTAAAAATATATGTTTCAGTTAGTTTTCTTTTTTGGGGCCAGCTCTTACGGACGTGATCGTTTAGGCGCGGACAGTTCGGGCGGTAGCGAACAAGGGTTTTTACTCAGACCTTTATACAGGCTACCCGTGATAATTTTCAGATATCATCCGTTAAATTTTATTATTTGTGTTAGTGAGAAAAACGAGTTACCAAATTTATTTCTACACTACCCATTCACTGCTATCAGAAATTCCACACAAAAAATACCGCTCTTTGTCAACAATTTAATTTTTCCAATTGTATAGCATGTTATACATACATACACATATATATAATCACAAAATACATATTTTATATTATTTTATTGAGTTATTCATTTTTTTTAAAATGTTTTTTATTTTTTAGAAATAACGACTTCGGTGTGAAATACAAATAAACAGGCTTTTGCAAATGTAAATTTAAGACCCGTTAGCATTAGTAATACGAAACGGATGAAGATAATTAATATCAATAATCGGTCAAATGTAATATCGGATTTTTTTCATTTTTTATTTTTTTTTATGTATAGTCAGCCATATTTAAAAAATTACAAACCATCAACTTTACGTCATTTAAAGTGTAATATAACTGGATTGAATTTTCTTCTAATATACGAGGGTGGTTTGAAAAGTTCCGGGCCTCGCCGAGAAATAGCGCTGCTAGGGTTAATTCATCGAGCGCGTTGAGCAGTTCCATTCTTCACAGCGCCGCTGAACAAGTTTCAGCTTGGTTGAAAACGTATTACCAGTTTTACGGCAGTTTCAAGTAGAGAATTCGTGTGTTCCGTAAAAAATGGAAAAAAACGAAATACGAGCAGTGATTAAATATTTCTTTTTAAAAGGTTTAAATGCAACACAAATACAATTTGAGCTCAATTTTAAAGGAGTCTTGTCCTTCAAAAACCACCGTTAGACGCTGGGTTGCAGAATTTAAGATGAGTCGTACGAGCACAGAAAATGAACCACGCAGTGGACACCTGGTAGAAGCAACCGAGGCCAGAAATAAATTAAAGAGTTAGCTGAAGGTGTAGGAATATCGTCTGAACGAGTATATCATATTATACACGTAGTTTTGGGCATAAACGAGCTATGCGTAAGATGGGTGCCGCGTTTGCTCACACATGAACAAAAACAGCGTCGAAAAGACATTTCAGCTCAAAACTTTCAGTACTTTAATCGCAATACAACCAAAATTTTGCGTCGATTCATCACTGTTGATGAAATTTGGATTCACCACTATACTCCAGAGTCCAAAGAACAGTCTAGGCAATGCATTGAGAAAGGTCAAGCAGCTCCGAAGAAAGCAAAGCTGATTTTGTCCTTCAACAAAGTCATGACGACGGTTTTTTGGGATGCACGCGGAATAGTCTTCATCGACTATCTTGAAAAAGGTAGAACAATGAACGGAGCATATTACGCGGCTCTGCTTCAAGCGAAGATATAAAAAAAAACGTTCACATTTGACGAAAAAGAAAGTCCTTTTCCATCAAGACAATGCGCCTGCTCATACCTCTGTGGTCGCGATGGCAAAAATCAACGAATTAAGGTTCGGATCACTTCAGCATCAATTCGCCAGATTTGGCACCGTGCGACTATCATCTATTCCCCATTTTGAAGAAATGGCTCGGAGGAAAAAGATTTGCAAATGATAGTGAGGTGATCGTCGGTGTTGATGTATATTTTCGAGACCTTCCTGAAGAAACCTACAAGGTCGGTATTAATAAACTTTCCGAACGATGGAACAAATGTGTTTGCCTAAATGGATACTATGTTGAGAAATAAAGCGCTGTTTTCATAAAAATATGTTTTTTTCATTGGGAGGCCCGGAACTTTCCAAACCACTCTCGTATATTCATTATATTATCTTTCTTTTTCATTCGTATCTAGCAAGTTTTTTCTGTTATCTATAATTTTAATTATACATTTAATTCCTTGACAAAGTTACCTAGGTTTCAAAAAAATATCGAAAAAGACAAATAAAGGCACAAAAAGTTTTAAACACATAAATAAACAAATTTATGTTAATGCTGGGTGAGAAATATATACGATATTACAAATTAAGAGGAAAAGCTTTCGTTCGCTACCATCCGAACGATCTACGCCCGAAAAAGGGCGACCCTTATTTCTTGTCAGAAATAAAGTCCTTTAATTTTTTTTGTTATTGTTTAAATATTGAACTTAATTATATTGATCCCGCTATTGAATATTTTCTATGGTTTTAGTTTCTCCAACTAAGTTTTGTATTTATCCGTGTAAGATATAAAGAGAAACGAAAAAGTATATTAAATTGTAAAACTTAGTATTCTCCGCAATCCAATGTTATTTAATTTTTCTTACATACAGTAAGCAAAATCTATTCTAGGGTTAATATTATATGATAGTATTAGATTACTAAAATTATAAATAATCTCTTCAATAATTATAATTATAAAGAACTCGCATTTACTGTATTATTCGTATAATTATTAAATACATCTAATTACCTCCGCTTTTCCGTATGGAACCAGATTTACATTCAACTTATATGGAACTTTTTCAACGGACGGAATCAAATGACGCAGTATAAATCCTTTAGAATCTGGGCACAACGCTTCATAGAAAACACTTATAACCACGCGAGACTGATTCGACGTCTCCAAATCGTAATCTTCTATCAACTAGTGTATTAGATTATTTTCGTATGTGAATAAATTTTAAAATTGTATTTAAATTTATTATAACAAAATTATCGGTAACTATATAATGAAAAGGCCTCAAACACAAAAGTAATAATATTCAATGTATCTATTCTACAAACAATAATAAAATAACTCTGTATTAAAATAAAATTAATATATTTTTGAATATTATAAACATAGCACATTTACTATTCGTTATTCGTCGTCATTTAGAAATTTTAGAATTCTAAATAATTTAAATAGGCAAACTAAATTATAGCAAGAAAAAACAATACGACATTAAAAAAATATATTGTAATGTGTACATTACATGAAAAATATATAATAAACAAATTAGTAATTAACATAGAATCTAAGGCGAGCGGGAGTGTAAATGTGTGTGTAATTCAGCGAATGATCGGGGTTGATGATGCCTGGAGTGATGTTACGTCACGTCTGACGTAATGGAAATAGTGCTGGAGGAAACGCCGTCCGACAGTGGAGGGATCTTCGATTTGGTTTTGGAGATCGGAAATACGTTCACGAATGATCAGTCGTTCAAGTCAGATTTTGGAGTCGGAAAAAGACAGTTTAAATAAAGGCTGAGTGGGAGTCCGCGCCGGTGGCCCACGATATCGGCCAGACGCTTTCCGTGGTTGTCATATTCGGCCATATAAAATAATAATTATGTTATCGCGTTTATTAAAAAAAATATCAATGAATTAATTTAGTTAAAATAAAACGAAAGAAAAGATTCGAAACCAAAAGTCCTACGTCAGAAAATATCAACGAAGAGGAACAACAAATCAGCATCATCATATCATCGGCAACGACACCCCGGAATTCGAGATATGTATATACTTTATTTAAGTTTATATTAATCATTCGGTGGAAATTTATTATTTAAATTGTAGTATTTCATTATTTTTGATTTTAAATAAGAATATTCAAATTTTATTACGGTCGACCGTCCACGAAAGATTTATGTACGAGTTGATAATAAATAACTAAATAATAATTAACATTCTTGTGTACGTGAATAAAAAATATATATAAATAAAAAAAAATAAAAAAAGTATGTATATAAAAAGAAAATAATAAGCTAATTAAAAAATAATAATAATAATATTAATAATTATTATTATGATTAGGAATTATATTAATTAATAAAAATAATCATAATAACAGCAATACTAAAATTCCGCAGGAATAACTCCCGCGGTGGCATCCCTGAGATAAGAAATAAAAAGCCAAATAAGATATAAGATAACACTTTAATATATATTACAAACGAAAATCAATAGTAATTTCCTATTTTACTATAACTACTTCGAAGAGAGCATAGTACTTCATATTTTAATTTCAAGAAGATACATGCACTAAAACAGAATTCTTATCTTCCCCCAAAATAGCGTTATTCTTACCTTGCATGCAAAAGATAATATAATTTATTTCATATCTCAATAATTTAATCTCGGCGTTTTTTAATACAACAGGTTTTGCTGTCATGCATAACACACCGGCTGAAAATTAAATATATAAGCAAATAAAATAACCATGTAAAAACAATAAATCTGAATGGTAAGGTTTTACATCAATCAATCGCCAGTTCATTTTTGCCGTACTTTTGGTTTATCCAGTTAATGTGTTCACGTATTAAGTTGAATTTAAACTATAGTTGATGGCAAAAATTGAACAACTCGACATCATAGAAAAGGGTCGACATAAAAATGAAAAGTATTAATTTAAAAAATGACATTAAACTAAATGAACAAAAAGCATAAATTTGGGTATTATGTTAAGCTACTGTGCTACTTTAATTGTTTACAATTTGAAATTATTTGCAAATGTGGCTAAATTAAAATTTCGAAGCAAAAAGTTTTTTCATTATATCTTTTTTGGTGAGTTTTATATAAAACAATTTAAAATTATTTCAAATTTAAAACTGCTTACAATAAACGAACAGAAACTATGAATGACGGCAAAAATGAACAACCTAAGGTAATGTGATCTTTCTGGTCATCATATTTTGGAATTTTACTTCAGGCATTCGCCATAGCCACTCAATGTTATTAATGACAACCCCGGTGCTTATATTAATAATATAGGTTTTCAAATGATTAAAAATAAATAAATAAATAAATAAAAGGAATTTTTTTTTTAATGAGAAAAAACCGGGGAAATCAAATCCGGTACTTATGCCACCAACGTACCAGAATAGAGATATAAATATCCTTCATTCGCAGAAAATTTCTGTGTGCAAATTAAAATAAAACTATTAAATTAAACAAGTAAATTGTATAAATTGGTAGAAGCTTAAGTAAATCCTCACCAAGGGTAATTTTTTTATACGATGAGTAAACACATACACTTTATTAAAAATGTATTAGCAATGTCAACGTTTTCAGAATTTTATCCACATCCGGAATACGTGAGCCACTTCTTGAAACGAAACTGAAGTATAATAATGCATTTACAAAATTCCTCGTTTTACAGAAAATAACGTGAATTATAACAAACAATTGGAAATTTTTTCTACTACATGTCTAAACAGTAATGGAATAGAGTAATATCAGAGAACACGGGCATTTTTTTTAATGTACTTAGTTGGCAGCAATATCTGTCACCGTACTGGTAACCTCCACATAAGAGAATGCATTTCCTATTTACTTCATTGCAAAAACAATAAGCTTCACATACTGCGTTACAGAGATGCATAAAACTGATTATTGGGAATATATATAAAAATAGTAAGAATCAAACATACAGTGCAATTTTTTACAAATAATGCAAGATTTTAAATTTAATTATTGGAAAACATTTCAATTAATAATCCACGAAAAAAGAACGAACCGTATTGTTAATATTTTGTTTCTTAAATGAACAAGTAAACACCGGCTAAATACTATCGCAATTCAACTGTAGGTATCGAAACTGTAAATGGATCGTTTAAAATGACAAACACAATTTTCTTTTTGACAACTATCTAGTTAATAAAACAAAACAAGACTTTTTTTTTTGTGATAGGAAGAAAAAATAAACACGCAAAGACAGGATGTATCCGCCACACCATTTATCGAAGCTATTCAAATAAAATTAATATTTTAGATGCCTGTATAAAAAAATTAGAACAAAACTGACCAGACAGAATTCGGTGAAACAAATTCTTGAACTCGACTGAGCAAGAAAGATACAGAATTTAAATTAATATTACAAATGATGATGTTCAAACTTCACGCTTAACAATGTTTTATAGTTTAACTGTTATATTTATTCAACTTGAATATCAATTATACCTTAATAGATCTCCACTTTGAATTTTCATTGTGATATCTGTAAATCTGCCATAGTATTAATAAAAAAACCGCAACAAGTATATACGTAGAATATCTTGGCCTACCGCAAAAAACCAACATGAGTGCTAACGATATAAAGTTAAACTTATAAGGTTAAAAATATTAAAAAGCTAATAATTATATATATATATATTTATATATAAATATATATATATATATAACTACATAGTTGCGATCATTTAAATATCACATATTTTAAAACTGCAACACTAATAAACCCTCCTGTCCTATCAAACATTTAGCCAATAACTAATCGGAAAAGTACAAAAAAGAAAGAAATATGAGTTTCGACTTTCGATTTTCGAGAAGATTTTATTTGTTACAGGAATGTCTACTGTTTAAAGGATTCAAAGAGGGAAGATGCTAAATACAGATGGCTTCAGCAACCATGACGTCACATACCATGTATCACTGTTAATACATCGAATCGAAAAGTTCCATCGAGGTTTGAAATTGAAAATGAAGAAAATATATGGTTGAAGCAAATAGTAACAGTGCAAAATAATGTGCAAAATAAATTGGACCATAGTCTCTTATTTGTAATTTATACAAAAGAAAAAACTTGTTAATTTAATTAAGATACAGAAACAATGTTAATTTTAATACATAAACAGTAAATAAAAGTTGAAAATCGATTATTATAATATTAAGTTACAAGTTATTCTATACAAACATATTTTATTTTTAAACGTAAAGTAGATTTCCTGGTTCAATAAAACACTGCAAATGCTGCAAACTGCTATTTTTATTTTAAATTTCTGCCTAAATTAAATCAAACAATCATGCAAATAGTATGTAGCAAATGAAAAGTAATCTAATTAAACTTTTTTGCTATTATACATTCAATTATATATACAATAAAATTCAAATGTATTATTAAAATTTGAACTAGTTTTAAAATTTTTGCAATTAGATAAAGGTCATCTTACAAAAAAAAGGGGAATGTAATTAATTTTATAAAACAAAAAAACATTAATCAGATAATATTTACTTCACACCTATTGCATTTTATAAACATTTCGTTATTGCATTAAAATTTTTTAAATAGTTCTGCTGCTAATATATGTAATTATAGTAAAAATATTGGTTTTCTTTGTACATTATCTAAAATCATTTATGTATAATATGTTTAGATACATAGCAACCGTAACATACAAAAGAAAAAATATATTTCCGTTTCAAATCGTTGCTTTTTCTTGATGATAAAGAAGTGTTTCTTATTCCTTTTAGTTCGTTTCCTGTATAAAATTAAGTAAGAAATGAAAGCATTCCACGTTTGTTGTGGAGCGCAAGTTAATTTTTCACATACTACATATTTGATATAAATAGTATAAGAAATCTTTTTTAACAAACATGATTGAGTTTCATTTTTACTATGAATCTAGGAGAAAGTGATTCAAGATGTAGTAACATTTTTAGAAGACGCATTCATGGAAATAAACGGGTTATTCCGATATTTTTCCGGTAATCTTTCATAACCATAGTCCGGATAATATAAAAATACCACACAAAAATGTTTACAAACTAAGCGAAATTTTTCAAAGTCATAACAGTTGTAAGATGGAACGTTAAAATTAACTACATAATGCAGTTTTGGATTTTCTTCACTTTTAACAAAGAAAATATCATTATCTTTTTTTTTTTTTGATTTTGTCAGTAGTATATGCATTTTCCACAGATGTGTACCTTCGGTAAACGTTTTACATACGCCATTGGTTGCTGATGTAAAAAAGCAGGTATATGAGGATCAATTTTTTTCCTTTTCGAACGCTGTTTTTTTGGTAATATTTTTGATATGAATCTGGTAAAATTTTTTCTAGAATAATATTTAAAGCACCACGTAATGATTTGTCACCAGGGCCAATTCTAGACTCATTTTTTTGGGTGTGGGGGAGGATACGAAAATATATTTATAATTATACACATATAATTTTGGTCCATTTAATTCAAGCAATTATGATTTCGCAAACATTTCAGGTGGGGGGGGTGAACCCACCCCCTCGCCGATACGGCCCTGTCTGTCACTTGCCTGTATCAAAAAAGCAGTACTTTGTAACATGCGATTTTATCTCTCAATATCATTGTTATTAGTTACTTTAATTAAATAGTCGTTATCATAAAAAACTTCCGTCCATTTGTGTTTAATTTTTATAACCATTGGTTAGTGAAATAATCCTGAGTTCGAACATTATTTTTCCATGCAGAACTTCCTTTTAGAATCTGAACACGTTCTTCATAAATTTATCAGAATTTTTAATTGAAGTTAAGAATTTATCGTCATCATTAACATTAACTGCCATTCCATTTGAATTATTAATTAATAACGTAGTTAAAAATTTGATAAGTAGAGCATAATAAATAACACTTGGTAGCAACTAGCAATTTGACATTCAAATTTGATGCACAACTAAATCTATTGCATATATTAGATTTTAATTTCGTAGAGCGTTTGATGATTAAGTAAAGAATACTATGATTATTATTACACCACCATCAGATGGCAGTTTAGAAAGTTATTAATGCTTATATTTTAATGATTTATTACATATTTACATGAATTTATATTTGTTTACATATCAAAATTCACTTAATTTTTTCATTGATTATGGGCTGGAAGTAATACTTTTGGTTCCGAAACATGTAAGGTTTTAAATAACTAAAAAACAATTATTTTTAACTTCAACATGTAGAAGTAAAATTAAAAAGAAAACATATAATGCTATAAACTAAAAATCAGCTATAATAAAGTTTTTTCTACTAATCGTATATATAAACACTTTTTTACTTCGATAATGTCCTTATTTGATGTTATCTTTTTAAATTACGAATATTATATGTTAAGTTTACAAAGAAATAAACGTTCATGTCTTATTTTCTTCATTTACAATTTCAAACCTCGATGTTACTTTCTGATCCAATGTATTTAATATGATACACGGTATGTGACGTCATGGTTGCTGAAGCCATTTGTATTTAGCATCTTCCTTCAAAGAGCGCTTTTTGGATCCTGACGTCACAAAATGATTACGTCATTTTGGTATAAGTTTAACTTCACGATTTCTGTGATTTATTTAATTTTTAATTGCTACATTTTTTTCCGTTTTGCACTGGTAAAAAACAATGTATAATTCAATAATGAAAATAATTTATTTTTATTTTCCTTTGATTATTATTCGTACCAATGACAGAGAAAATATAGAATAAATTAGTAATTCTAATAATACATTAAGGAGCAATATTAAACGTTTACATAAAAAATGATGTCAACAATGTAAACTCTATGAATATAAGCGGTAAAAAAATTGTTTATTTTTGCATTTAAAATCACACATTTATTATTCAGTATAAATTGCAGGTATTGTAATTTTTAATGTTATATTTCTTGTTGATTTATATATTTATTTACACTAAAGTTGTATATTAAAATAAAGTTTAACTCAAATAAAATTCAATATAATGTATTTGTAAACTACAGAAGAGAGAAAACTAGGACTGTTAAATAGAAAATCAAGCGATTAGTTCCAATAGAAAGGTAAATAATAGAAATGAAATAAGAATAAATCAAAAAAGGACGTACAAATCTACCAAAGCTGTAAATGATCAGAAATTTTGAGTTTGTTAAGACCAAACAAATATCTTTTAAAAATTTAAATATACAATTTAATACTAGAAGAAAAAAAAAATAGAACAAATATGTAAATAGACAATAGTTGCTTTAATGTTTTACTGTTTAACCCTTTTGGTGGATCTTTTTCATTTTTTACCAAAAAAAAAATTACTAGTTTTATCTTCCTTTATTTATACCTCAAGTAGTAATCTAAAACTAAATTTACCCAAATAGAACTTATAGGAACTTTAAAAAAAGTTGTGCTCAAATGATAACAAAAACAACCAATGGTACTTTTTACTACATGTTTTTTTGCTAACATAAACTTTTTATATATTCAGATTCCACTAAAGTGTAATATATAACATGTTATAAACTATACAGAACTTATTGAACAACATAAAAACTAAATTTTGTTTTAATAAATTTTATTCACAGGAGTCAAATTTACATTGACGTATGGATCAGTTTCCTTTGTATTTACAGTTCCATTTACATCATTCCAATCTTCATTGACTTCATTTACCTAATAACAGCGTATATGGAGTTCATATAGAAATAATAATTACTATTTTCATATAAGACTGGTTGAATGAAAAGATACATACTTCAATTTCTTCTACCAAGTGATCAACATCATAGTATAAATATGTTTCCAAAACCGCTTCAACTTCCTCATCTGAATCAAAATCAAAATCTAATCGATCACTGTTTGAAATATCAAATATATCTTTGTCACATAGAACACTCATGCTATAAAATAAAATATATCATTACTATACTACAATGCCAAAGTAGGTGTAGTTATATAGTAAAAACTTATTTTACAAACTCCATTCAGTGGCAATGTTCCCCAAAGGGAAATACAAAAGTTCAAAAAAATATTACAATTCTATTGTTGATATAAATGATTAGTAAACTACATACCTATTTACAACAAAATTAATGAAAACATAAACTATATACCCACTAAAAATTACAAAAACCAAGTAAAAATCACACTGAAATCGCTAATTGTAAACAAACAAAATCACTGAAGAAAAATCTTTTTTAACTTTCACTCCAGTCAATTAATATATGTATATATCAATATTATTTGATTAAATAGGATGTTCCCTAACGGAAACATTATATTTTAATGTATAAAACATACCAGGTACCTATAAATAGTAAATATAAAATGATGTTTCCAATTAGACGTCTAGCATGCGAAAGGGTTAATTGTCAACTGTAAAAATAATATTGATATGTTGATTATAAATAATTTGTTTTAATGGTAAATATTGCATACTTCAGAAAATAGATGCAAGCGCTATCTAAATCAAAAAAAGTAAACGTCGAATAACGAACATGCATATTTTTAATCCATTTGTTTTATAACATTGGAATTCTATATGAAATTATATTCTTTACATCACATTACTGAAATTAATTTAGTATTTTTTATTCATATTAAAAACAATATTTTAAATAAAACTCTTGCCATGTATTCATGGGCGTCGCCGGCGGGGTGCAGGGGGGGGCAGCCCCCCCCCCCCCGAGCCTTGAAACTTTTTAATCAACTGGCCATAATGAGTATTCATAGGCGCGTAATCATGAATAATTTGCCAGAAACCCACGAAAATGATGTTTTAATTAAGATTTTATTCTTGTTTAATAAAATATTAAGCCTTTACAACTTATAAATTTTATTTTTTTTATAACTCATATCCTTTTTCTATCATCTTGCCCTCCCCCTGGCCCATCGGCTGGCGACGCCCTTGCATGTATTGCAATACACGTGTTATGAACTTTACTTTTAAAATTATTTGGAACTTTTGAATTCATCAGACAATTCTGATTTCAAGCAGATTATTAATTTCTTGTATTTTATAACCTACATCAAATAATTATTTATTGTTTAATTTAATGTTATATTACTATTTTATTAATAAATGCTGAAATAAAACTAAACTGGATAATTCATTACCACATATGCAACAGGAAAGAAAAAAAATAGTTAAAAAAATATAAACTATAAATTATAGTTCGAATTTAATCAAAACTTACATTCAACGCAATAACAATACATTATTAATTACAAAATTAAACGTAAATTTTTACCTTCAATGAGCTCTCTGTCCAACTCTGGCAGCCGCCATGCAGCCCCAAACGAGAACGTTCCCACCTCCATGCTTCACTGTGGCATGTATAATGCGAGTTACGAGCTCAGTGTTTGTCTTCCTCCACACAAACTGCTTCCCGTCCAATCCGAAAATATTGTACTTTGACTCATCAGACAAAATCACTGAATGCCAGAACTCCAGCGGTTTGGTCAAATACTCTCTGGCAAACTGCAGGCGTTTCTTTCGATTCTGCTCGGAGATGTATGATTTCTTACGCGGCGGGCGACCATAAATATTGGCAGAATGTAATATACTACGAATATTTTGCGGATGAACTTGTTTACCCGTTGTTGTTGCGATATCTGCCGCAAGCGCAGCAGCGCTTACGAATGGGTTTTTTTGTGAACGACGGATGACGGTTCGACGTTCATGGTGTGTCAACTTTCTTGGCCGGCCTTTTCGACGCTCATTCTCAATTATATGAGTCGTTTCGTACTTTTTCACGACGTAGTTCACAGCTGTGAACGACACCTGCACTTTTTTAGCAATTTCGCGATACGACTGACCATTTTCTCGTAGCGCAATTATTCGTGCACGATCCTCAAGGGATATTTTCTTTTTTTTTGCTTGGCATCGTATTAATTTACGCGAATGCATTCAAGAAACGTTCACTGTATACTGAAGCGGTACTTGAGTTTACACTGCTTCGCAGGTATGGACAAGTCCCGCTTACCGTTCATTCGCATGGGTTTTTTCCAAGGAAATGAAGTTTCCCAAACTAAATCCAAGCAGAAAAGGTGGAAAAGTCTAAAAATCAACGCGTCGCAGATCCGGTCAGTGATTCTTCGTCAGAAGCAGATCACGAGCACGACGAAGCTTGAATTTTTTGTAACGAACTATATTCTCGCTCCAAAAACGAAGGTTGGATAAGGTGTGTCAACTGTTTATGTTGGGCACACGAGGCTTGCAGTAATGCTAATGAAGAAGATGACACTTTTGTGTGTGATTTTTGTCAATAATTGATTCAGTTTTTATATATTTTTTGTTGTTTTATTTATGTTTGGAATAAATGGGGCAAAATCGGGTATCACTAAAAAGCATACCCGGTTGTGCCCCACCTAGTGGGGCAAAACCGGGCAAATGTAATTTTTTTTGGTAAACGCTCTCTTTGCACATCTAACAGAAGTTGCCTAAGTAAGTGATTCTATTTCAGTTTAGATACAAATATATTAACCTACAAAATAATTTTTATCGAATTCTATATAGCAGGAGATTTTCTAGACACGATAATAGCTTAGGGTCCCGATTTTGCCCCACTTTCCCCTACAATAAATTTCAACTTCTTTTTGGATTATGTACTATTAAGGGGATGGGGGTCTTGGAGGTAACAAAAATTGATTTTTTTTTTATTTCATAAAATGAATGTACAACATCACAAGAATATTGCGTCAAAATTTCAAATAAATCGAAGCAAAACTAACAAAGATATGGCATTATAACTGTGCGCCGCTCTAACTCTAGTAAAAGAACGAAAACAACTAGCTGGCCCTGACGCACAGCTGGATTAAAGAGCATATTTTTCTGTCCCTTTTGTATAATCCCTTAATTGATTTTTTCGAAAAAGATTTACGCAGGTAGGTAAATGTTTATAACTATACCTTGAGACGGATTCGGTACGCGTAATGCTATTTCTTGACGACACGACGTTTCAGTTAGAAATTAGTCTCTGTTTGTTCATCTATTCACGATCTCTCAAACGACATTCTAGGTTGCATCGCTGCTTTGTCGTGTCAAGGATACTTACTCGGTCAAAACCGAAAATCCCTGTGTTCTGTTGTAAGTCCGGTCGTTTGCACTGCTGCATCGGGGTAGAGATGTATTTGTGTCTGAATGGTAGTGGTCGAGGCACTGATTTGTGCTTGCGACGGAAAGCTCAATACTGTGTGTCAAGTAACGCTAAGCTGAGTGAAGATTTTGTATGTTATAATCAACAAAAAAGAATGCGTAGGACACGTCCAAAAGAGGATGGAGACCCGTTTGCGTGCTTTAGTAAAAAAAAAGTGTAATAGATACTGAAACTAAGGCTGCAAAGAAAATACAAAGAAAAACACTTTCTGGTAAAGGCCAGCTCACTGCTAAATTGATTGATAAACACTAACGCGTTACTATGGTCGTGCCATCCGTTACAATTCCCATTATTCTGTAGAAGAAATGAAGAAGGTCATTTGGGCGACTTATTATCACTACGCCTCAACTAACAAACACCCACAGCAAAACTGCCCGAGCGGCGAAAATTCATGGCGTGAATGGCAGAGAGCCGCAGCTGCAAACGAATTGCGTTTTTTCAAACACTCTTACTCTGCTCTACCAAATGATGTTCTAGAAGGGATTAAACGCCAATTTATGAACATCTGAGCAAAGATGCCCTCCTGGAGCGATGTATTGGCGGATTCTCTCAAAACAATAATGAGACTATCAACCAACTTATTTGGAAAATTTCGCCAAAAACTGAGTGGTTCAACAATTATTGTTGAGTTTTCAGCTCATGTGGTGCCTCTACCTTCAATGAAGGCTGTATTGCTTACCTGACCTTTCTGGAAGAGATGTGAATCAGTACAGGCCCAAGTTCTCATGGATGGGCGTAATCAGTGGACAATACATGAATTGGTAAAGCGGATGAGCGAGCGGCAGAACATACCAAAGAAGAGAGAATTCGTTGTAGGCAAGTGCAAAAAGATGCTTTGGACATTCTAAATCAAAGTTCTTCACTTTATGGGCCCGGCATTGATGATTTTGCGTGAGTATAGACAACCTTATTAACGTTTAATTTGTGATTTTATACCATAAAAAACTTTAAACGCGTTTTTCTCGAAACAACGTTTTCAAAGCCGGTGCACTCTGTAACTCAAAATCTACTGCACCGATCGTTCTGAAATTTGGTACACTATTTGTATAAACAATTTGCAAGGTAGCAACGTCGGGTTTTTTTGTTTTTTTTTTTAATTATTATTATTTATTTTACAATAACAAATGGCTAATTTTTACTCGAAAATCGGTATTTTCACTTCCAAGTATTACCAACGATTAAAAAATAAAAAGAAATTAAAAAACTCACCGTTGCTACCTACAGAAACTCATTAACTAATGAAAAAACTTTGGTTTTTTCATTTCTCATAATCCAGTGTTAAGTTATGCGGTACACCGCAAAACAGCTTTTTTTCGAGGCGCCTGCGAAAATTTTGCTGCCATTGGCTTAATTCTTTATACTTTTCAATGAAAATTTAACACAATATTCTTCAGATGTTACTTTATCATGTACCAATTATGTAAATAAACTTGCATTAACCACATTCTCACAAAAAAAATTATCAAAAAATTGTCTTTTTTTGACCTCCAAGACCCTACCCCCTCCTTAATAGAGGTACATATAATCAAAACCGTCAGTAATAAAAGAAACTTCAAACAACACATCACCACGTAACTACACTAAATACAAATAAAAAAGAACAGTCAAAAGAAATATCATGGACGTTGTGAAATAACGTCGACCTTTTATTTATAGCAACCAGAATATATAAACTTGAAATTTCTTATATATTGTTAAGAATTAACTCTCTTCACTAGTCCCTGTTCTTAGGCGACATTTGTTAAGAATTAACTCTCTTCACTGGTCCCTGTTCGTAGGTGACATTTGTGACTAATTCGTTATTTCCCTGTTCTTTGGCAACATTTGTAACTGACCACTTTCTTCGATGATATTAAAAGAAAATGTAAAAAAAAATAAACGAAAATAAAAGTTCCGGGCGCCAACGTTACTTCAGGTGTAACGTAACCGTTAGCTCGTTCGGAAAGAGCTTTAGGCTTTCCTAAGGTTTAAACGAAAAAAAAAAAGGTCTCCGCGGCGGAGATGTCACGAAAACGTGTCCTCGCAGCGAAAAGAAAAAAAAACACAACAAATCTTTTGGTAAGACGAGTAAATCGAATTATATTTGATTTAAAAAGAACATATTTAAACTGACCACCAAAGAAAATGTCGAAACGGTACTATTTGCCTTAAGCGGCCAAAGCAGTGAAAAAAAAATATAAATTTTGCCTCGAACGGCGCGTAGCTGTGAAAAATACAAAGAAAAACGAACGTGCCCACGGGCCAAAGCAGTCGAGATCTGCCTGCGACGAGCAGCAAGCGGGAACTCAGATTATAGTAAAAAATTGCCTTAATGGCGCGTAGCAATGAAAAAAAAACGAAAGTGCCCACGGGCCAAAGCAGTCGAGATCTGCCTGCGACGAGCAGCAAGCGAGAACTGATCGGCCCGAATTCACAGAGAATTCGACCACGATCTTATTGAACGGCCATCTTGCCTAATAATAAAAAATATATATATATAAAAATGAATACGCCACCGATTTTTCTAGAACATTCTCAAAATCGGTGGAACGGCGGGTACCCTGCGTCGGTTTTTTCGGGTTCTAAAGAAAAAACTTCTCACGCCTCGACGTAGCTCGAATCGCATCTCCGACGCACACAACGCCAGATCGGACACAAACATCGGACGAACCACCCTCATATAATTAACACACACATATGCACGGATCGCCAAATTGGCGCCGTGCACATTGGCAATTCCCACGAAATTTGTCGATCTAGCATTACGGTCGGAGAATGCTCAGTTTGCACGCTGCCCGAAGAAATCGGAGGCCTGAGAAACTGTCAAAATGCGGAGAAATGAGGAATTTAGAATTTGGAAAAGAGTAATCATTATCATTTTTTAATTCGGTACAGCGTGAAAAATATCGAAAGTCATGGCGGCCGAATCCGTCACAATATATAGGATTACTGAAGACTATTATACGCTGTTCACTAAGAAAGAACGCTGGATGATCATTCAGTGTCTAACGTTGGAAATTTTGGAAAGCAAAATTTAATCGCGTTTTTAATTTTTCAAAACAGTAAGCAGACTGATAATCAGTATATATTTACACATGTTCAACATATGAAAAATGAGTTAAACGTAGCCCTAAGAGAGAAATTTAGTCCTTTTAATTAATTTAAATATTTAATCACAATGGCGAGGAAATGTTTGTTTAGATTTTTAACCATTTATTTTTGATAATAATATACGGCTGTTAAAATATCATAATACATGGCACTATTAAAAAAAAAAAATAATTGTGATCAATTTCGTTACTTTTGGCTTAATAAAACATGTCGCAGAGGAAATTATAAATTCATTAGTTTACACAGTTTTATTTGAATTTTATAATTTAAACAATTTCTATGTTTCTTTTAATACACATTAATTTGTTAGTCATTTTCAATCGTTCTTACATTGGTATTTTGTTTAATATAATGATACATTTAATTCCGTTTTAACCGTCTATCAATGTATTCGTTTTCTCGCATAGCACGAGACTTTTTTTGCGACGTCCGTAAGACGTCTTTATAGAGACGTTTCCAAGACGTTTGTAAACAACCTCTTTAAAAAGTCATTTAATAACTTCTGTAAAAGCAATTTTTATAAAATATAAATAAGTAGAGAAATACATCAGTTTAAATTTGTGTAATAACATTTTTGCATGCCTCAAATTTTTTATTTATAATAAATTTAATTATCAAACGAAACTCTATAAACTACTTAAAAATAATTACATTAATAAAACTGGCACATTTACCCATTAATTTTAAGTATTTAAAGAAAAATTTAATATTTTAATAGCGATTGAGTACTGTCACTTTAACAAAGAGTTCTTTTATCATTTTATAAGAAAGAAAAAAAAAATCAAGTAAAACACTTGAAATACTTTAATAACGATTAATGCGAGTAATGAGAAATGCTACATTATTGTTAGAGAACAACTATAGCTTAAAATCGAGTAATAATTAAAAAATGAGATCAATGTATATTTAAATTAAAGTATGCGAAAACAGTAAAACCACACAAACCATTTACGCCATACAATTCACATCGACGAACTGATCGCATCATTAAAGATCACGTTGCAGTATACAAGATGGTCGAAGATGAAAAATTTCTAACAGCGTGACGTCACAAGCCCCTCTGTAATTCTTATCAGAGAAAAATTTTTGTATGTATGGCTCTACACGAATATCTAATATAGTAATAAAAACATACGACACAAGTAGGGAAACAAATTTCGGTCTCAATCCGGTAAGTACATTAAATGTATATTATAAATTTATTCAATAATACACAAGAATAAATTTCTGTTTAAAGTTTTATATTCTGATTTTATTTTATTATATTTATGATATATAACTCCAAATTTAGAATGACGTTTTTTTTTTAAAGAAAAATATTTTCAGATCTGTATGTCAATCACATTTGTAAAGAATTCAAATAATCGGATCATGTATAATTCGTGTATGAATATATAATTACAAACTTTAATCAGGTAAAATTGTAATATATGAACTAAATTATTAATTTATACCTATGTATAAATAGATACAGAAAATATTTACTATTTTCCCAAGAAGATTCGTTCCCACGCGTTGACTTGTATATTTCTATTAATGTATTCACAACTGCTGTTGTCGTAAATACAAATATTTTTTTTTGATAAGAATTACAGACGTGCTTATGACTGCACACTGCTAGAAATTTTTCATCTCCAGTCGTCTTGTGTTGCAATGCTGCTTGTTAAAATACGATTAACATTACTTCTTAAAAAAAAAAAGTATAAAAAATGCAATTACTCTATAATAATAAAGTAGAAACGATAACAACGTGCCAAAAAAATAATCCAAATAATCCTAAAATAAATAAAACATCTTTATAATCTTAATTAAAATAAGATATATCGGTAGGTAACATTGTACTGTAAAAAAGAAATAAGAAAAAAAGAGTTTCTGTTTTTAAATCGCATCACACATATTTATACCTTAGGAAATTAAAAACAATTCAAAAAATATATATTAACGTTTATAAATACCTATCACAGAACACATCTAAAAACAAATGTTACATAATAACTTCATTAAAAATAAATTCTAAAAAAAAAAGAAATCAAATAATACATGCTTTACATTACTATTGTTTTTTAAAGCAAATTAGTACATTTCACAAAGTTTATAAAATATCGGTTTATATTTAATCATATGGCACATTTACATTTCGTATGAATTATCGTTAAGCTTATAAAAATGAACATAAATGATGAGCTGAAATCACTACAAACAGGGCCGTATCTGAGGGTTCCCCCGAAATGTCTGCGAAATAATAACTGCTTGAATTAAATGGACCGACATTCAAAATAAATTTAGTTCTTTTCAATTTTTGACAAAATAAAAGAAAATTGATATTTTTATGAATTCTATGGAAACGACTATTTTTTATTTGTTTTTATTGTAGTGTTCAAATACTTCATATACAATAATTGACTACAAGGATTTAGTGTACTATTTATAAATAAATATATTTTATGATAACACACATATAAAAATATTTTCGTAACCTCTCCTGAAATTTTGGTCTAGATGCGGCCCCGACTATAAATGATATTTTCCTAAAATTACGCAATCAAATATTCTTTGGAAAAATCAATATAAATCTTTGAACAATTATTTTAAAGAATATATGAATATTTAAATGTAGATAAACCGTAAACTGTTTGTTACAATTTATAAATATGAAATAAGTAAATTCTTTAATAACAAACAAAAATAAGTATAAATTAATTTACTTTAATAAATTGAAATAAATACCCCTTTTTAAATTTATTAAAGTAGATTTATACTTATTTTTGTTTGTTATAAAAGGGAATTTATTTAATTTATATTAATATATGAATATTTTTCACTTTACAAAATATCCAACATACTAAAGACCCATTCCTTTAAAAGCTCAAACAAAACATTGAAGATAATAAAAATAAAGAAAAGAATTGAAATAACTGTAGATTAATTAATTTGTTGACGCTTTGCACAAATTTTATCACAATTTCCATGAGAGTATTTGACAACAAATATTTTAATCTCGTTTTTTGATTATGTTTCGCTTCGCAAATTATTGTTAACTTTTAAAGTAGTGTTTCTCGTTACATTTTCTAACAAATTTTACTGCTAATGAAATAAATCAACATCCGTCCAACAATGTATCCAAATGAAGTCGCAGAAATCCATCGACATAAGTACTTCTTTCTATGATTTTTGGTGATAAGTTCACCGCGTTAGCAAAAATCGTATTAAAGCTAGTTCGAAATGGGTAACGAAAATAATTACAATGTCCTAAAGCGGACCATAACGGAAATTGTTTTGCGACCCGTTCCAAACATGGAAGTAGCTCGGGAAGGTAAAGCGAGTTAACATCGTACCCTTCTAAAGCAGAAAACTGTGCAGGTTTAATGATGTTCTCAATAAAATCACCAATACACGACTGGCAAGAAGTATCATCAAAATTGCTCCCACTCATTCCGCCTTCCTCTTCACTGTCGCAATCGTAATTTTGTTCCGATTCTAAATTCGCTATCAACGTGTCGTTAAAATAGCCCGTATTTGCGTGACTCAAAATATACCGTACAAGCTTTTCACGCGCGTCCTTTACAACTATGTTTTCCACACAGTCACTTAAGTACACCTCGGAGTTTTCGTACCGCTGAGAGGCGACAACGCAAATTAATCGCAGCACTTCGACGAAATCCGGCAGAGAACGACAAATAACTAAAAGCGCGATAGAACGAATGTAAAAGTCGCGTATTTTCCGTCCAACATTTCGGATGCATTTCCATCGGTATACCGCGCCGAGGAAGCTAGTATAGTCGATTCGCAAATATGACCCACTCAGGTTGCAAGGTAAACCGCCATTCTTTGTAATCAGTTTGAAGCATTCGTTCACGTATAACGACAAGGCTATATCGTTAAATACACGCGAACACGCGCAAATAATAGCCGGCGAATAGGGTAAAATTATTTCTTTCGGCTTTTTATTTTCCACGCGTGCTAACCATCTTGTCAACCATAGCTGTAACGTTTCACTGCTTCTGGTCTCGGTCAACAATTGCGCGACCGACAACGTATAATGATCGAAACTGATTACGATACAGTAGAGAAACATCTGACCGGAAACAGCGCCATTTGGACGAATTAGTCTGTGAGCCTCTGTAACGAGTGAACCTATGATCACTCGCGATGGCAGTGGTAAAATAATATCGTCCGATTCGTTGTTCAAATCGCAGTAATTCGTATAGACGGACTGCTGATCGTTGGTATCGTAAAACACAAAAAACGGCGCTAATGAAAACTGATGAATGCACTCTTTATACTTGTCTACAAGCATCAAACCGATTATCGCATTTATCGGATTGTATAATCCGTCGAAAGTAGCCTCTTCTTTGCCATTACAACCGTCGTCACTTTCTCCCTCCACCCCTGTCATCAACATTTTGTCCGTATGAGTCGCTTTTTCACCGCTGGTATCACGTGTCCTTACGTAAATACACAATTCAGCACCATCCTTTGGTTCTTCATACGTGTAGCCGTCAAAGCGATTTCTACAACTTTCATAACAACACTGTCCAAAAATTTTTAAGAAATATTTCCGATTCGGCGAGGTGTACATGTACGATTTTCCAAAATTAAATAAACAAGGTAAACCGAATTGTTTACGGAATTGAACGCCGACAATTCTTCGTAATATAAGCGCTCTGAGCGGATACTTACCGCGATTCGGCTCCTTAAAACAGCGAGGTTTAACTTCAAACCATTCTGCCGCTGACAAAGTAAGGTCGAAAATATTTTCATCTGGACCGATATTGTGGACTTCAATCGGAGATCGCGGACGTGAACTACAACCTTCCTCCCGCTCTTTTTTCGTACTGCTCAATGAGAAAGATGATATCCGCTTTTCCTCATCGGTCTCCTCTTCCTCGCTCAAGTCGCTGCTGTCGGTATAACCTTCTCTACAGTCTAACGGTTGTAAACTAATTCCGGATATAGCTCGAGCTATACCTACAATATTCCGTCTGTTATATCTGACGTTTACTTGCCAGTTATGCGATGTCCACGCTCCGCCAGTTAAACTACTTAATGATTTCCATATCGGCGAACCGTACTCCGGATATTCATTGGTCTTAAACAGTTCCATATGATCCACAAGAATTTCCACAGCTCGATCTATAGATACGGCACATCTTCGCGGCATCCTAATATCATTCATTTCAGATATTAATAAATATAAAGAAAAAAAAAATCCCTGGACTTTCCGCGTTTTACTTTTATTACTATGTGCCCGTTTGAGAAATTAATGAATTCTTTTGATTTTCGTACTCTGTTTAGTTTCCGCAACGAGAACTGTTTCAGAATTTACTCAGTAATGCAAAAAGAAAAAAATGAAGTTACCACAACTTAATAATAACTCGGACAATTCATAAATGATCAATGTAAAATCTGATTTTCACAGTTGGTGATGACGCTTCAAAGGAAAAACCTCATTGACAAGAAAATATAAGAGTGATAGAGAAAAAAGTAAATGAAATAGTGAAGAGGTAAAAAAAGAGAGCGGAACATATTTACCGGAGCAGTAGTCAGGAGTTTACAGAGCAAAATGAGTAATTTTTGTTCTGCCACAATCATGGAATTTGATTAGTCTTGCGAGTGAATTCTGTGCAAGGAACAATTGAAAATTTAAATCCGGAACAGTACAAATAAGTTAACTAACGATCTTGCTAGGTCACGGCGCTGTAAATTAGTACAAGCAGATATCAGTAGTTTCATATTTTCGCATAGTGATTTTGCCTTCAAAACTTAAAAAAGACTAATGAATCCTTCCTGGTAGATAGTTAATATATACGTACATAAACGCGATGAAAATATATAACTGCACGGTGAGTGGAATTTGTGTTTAAAGCCCCCCTCCTCACAAAAAAACAACAAAAAACTGCAATAATACAATGAACAGCAACGGGGTTCCATTTTTGTTTAAAATATTCGAGAAATACTAACTTATTACTACCTACATATACTTACGATTTTTATTACAGATTTCGGTAGATAAAACTTACAATATTTTTCAATACTGGTAATATAATCATTAATGAACGTCAGATTTTCATGAAACCCCTATTTTTCACACTGAACAACGAAAAAGTACTGTACAAATTGAAAATATTTGGACCATATTATACAGCATATTTAGACAATGTTTCGAAACAGCACGAAACAACCCATAAATTCGATCGCGACGAGTTAATATTACAAATATACGCTTCATAAGTGCAGTTAATTTTTGCTACAGAATCTGGATCAACTAAAGAAAACTTATCGTCGATATACTTTTTCTCGTATTTCCTATAAAATATTGACTGCTTTATAAACACCAAAAATCGGAAAAAATGTCATCCGAATGTAGTATGCATTCAAAAAATAAGTTTACACATTTTTGTAATATCAGCAGTGGTGTGTAGCGCTATGCATTTTTTATTTTCTTCTTTTTTACATAATACAGACTAGAACACCGGTATATAAAATTATTGCATACGGAATGGTTAAATTACTGCATGTCCAAACGATACTTCCCTGTTGGGATTAAATTAAATTAAGAGGAATTATTCACTAACTCGACAAAAGAAAAACCAACTCGATAAAATAATGGGAAAGCGAATAACTTGTAATAATGCAGCGGTGAAATACATTCCAAAAATAATTAACCAATTAAAACCACAGTTAGAACAACATAATAATATTGGACTAAAATAAATTCAAGTACAAAACTGATGTAACTAGCTGACCAATAAAATAATTATAACTGCTTATGTTTGATAATGAAGGATCAAGAACAATTAGGGAGCACAAAAGAAACCAATTTGTAATACCATTTTCTTAGTGAAATAGTTAAAAAATATAGTGGAAAATTATTTATTACACCACTTAGATGATGAAACAAATTAAGAATAGAACAGACACATTAATCTAATACCAAGAAGACATGCATAGCAAAAACGGAAACCAAAATAAAAATGTAGCTATAAATGATGAAAAATGTTAACTTTTGGGCAACAGATAAAACACAGTCGGTTTAGACATGAACTATTACGAAAAAAGACTAGTATAAAAATTTAAGAAAAAAAAGTACGCACAAAAATTACGTAAATTTAAACTATAGTAATTACAAACTGACTCCCGCTCGATCGTTAACTATCACTGAACACTATAGTTACGACCTGAGTAAATGCGTCAATTTACTACGGAAAATAATAAAACATAAAACACACCGATGAAATTTTGTAGTTTAAAAATAAAACTGACAACAAGGCTAAATGATAAGATTTTTACATATGAAAATAAACATTATATAAAAATATCAAAAATATTTTTAATTCGATTGGCTTACAAAAGAATAATCAGGCACGGTTCATGTCAGTTTGTTCATATATTATTTACATATTAATATTTTAATTTTAATATTAATCATTATTCAGATATATTAAACACGCAAACCTGTTTCATTAGATTTTTTACTAATGAAAATAAAGCAACAAACAAATAACTTCAAATACAGCTACCACAAATAAAAACAAAACAACAAATAAGACATACCGCACTTTTTAAATTATCGATTTGTTTACTATTTGCAATCAAAACAGGAAAAATTAGAAAGAAACTGTTATTTCCTATTCTGTTAAAGCGAATCATATAATAATCTAAAATTATAACGGAAAATTCGTCTTTAGAAAGAAATATTTACTTTAAATTATTTTTTAATTATATTTATTATCAATAATGGTTTATTTAAAAAAAAACAAACAAAGAAAAGAAGAATGATGCTGAATTAATAATTGCGTCGAAAATGAAAATCGATGTAAATGATATTCTATATCGATTCAAATATAACTATTCTATTCTGCATTTAGCATAAAGCTGTTGTACGAAATGTGAGTGTTTGTTTAGTTCACCTTTTTTTTTATTTTTTTTTTTTATTTTTCTAATATCTACATTTTTTAGTGCAATATTCTATTTAACATTTTTAGAAATGAATAGAAACTGGAAAGGAGTAATTTCAATCAGATTTAATCAGGATCAAAGTAAGAATTTAGGTTTTTTTCATCTTAATTACGCGATAGGTTTTTATTATAAGAGAACAGTGAATATTAAAACGTAAAGGGTTTTATATAATTTTGTTTTTTAAGGATCATTTTATCATGAATTTTTCAACTACTTTATTTGCCTTGTAAGAATTGTTCCACTTTTAATATTTATCTTCGTTTGGTATGTATTGGCATAAACAACAAATAGTTTTCGAATGATTATAGTTCATTCAAATTTTAGTTTAGTGTAATAGGAGCTGATGTAATGTTATATAAACATTTAATCTGTTTTTTCTTTTCCCTTTTTTTTTTAATAATTAATAAATGTAATTTTAAATTTTTGATTAACCAACCTGATTTTTTTTTTAGGTTGTTTCACGTGCTGTACAGACACTGGACCTAGAATTTTTAATGTTGATCCTTTGGTTGAAAAATGTTGTTTTAGTAAGAATTTTATTGGCTTTTGTTTATTTATTTATTTATTTATTTATTTATTTATTAAAAAATATATATATTGGAAGGTTTTTTTTATAATACAGTTAGTAAATTTCAATCAGTAGTGTGTAAATCTACGGCAGTCGTGTAAATAGTGAGACAGTTAAAACCATGCAAGTTCGTAGTTCAATACAGTTAAGTAAGTGGTGAAGAGAAATTATCAAAAAAATTCGAATTTTTTTATTAACTTTTCTGTTGATGAGAGAATTCACATAGAATAAAAAAAATACTTTAACAAAGAATCAGTAAGTATACAATACACTACGGAATCTTGCGCTACTTGCAACTATAAAAGAACCATCCGTTTGTATCCTATATCTTATAAATCTTCATTCATATCCTATATATCACCATTTTTGTAGACTGGCCATTCTTATAAAACACCACGCCATCGAGAAAATCTGTTTAATAGCTGAAGGAGATGAAGGCGTTTATTGCGGCTTACTTTTGTAGTAAATCGCCTTTTTATTCGTTTTTTTTCCTTTTCCTCTTCTTCTTTATTTTTATTTGTATTTGCTTCTCCGCATTACTTCTTTCCTTTTCGGTTCCGGACCTTTATGTGATCATTAAAAGTCTCGCGGTGATAGATTCAAATAAAAGCTGGAAATCGTTCAATTGACCAATATAATAAGATAATTGTATCGTATTATGCTAAAAGTTATTATCGATCTCGCGATACTATAGTGCATTTGCTCATGTTATATCTCTTCCTATGATGGTGTACTATTATATCCCTATTGCTCTTGTTTCCAACCCTGTTTTATTCTACTTTAATCCTTCATACCTATCTGTAATTTGGGAGGATGTATGTAAAACCGTATTATATTATTACTGATTCTATGTTGAAAAAATCTATTTTTTTCCTGTTATTATTCTTTTTTTTTTTGTTTCGCTGACTATATCGTGTAATTGGCGAGAATCAAACAAATTTGAATTAAGTTATATAGAAAAAATGCCTAATACGATGTCAGAAGGACAATATTTCTTTCGTATCGTAAATTTTTCCCGCGTTTTTTTTAAAGGAATAAAACCGTACATTATGAATTAAAATAATTACAGTAAAGAAAATTTTATTAAATTACCACCTTCCCTATTTTTTTTTCAACAAATGCTTTTCTAATTCATTGCAATGGTTATTTCACTTTCTATGGAAAGTATGGCAAGATTAGGTAGTCCCTATGGTAGATCTGATTCAATTTTAACTTACTGAGAAACATGTAACAGAACATGTTGGGAGTGTATAATAAATTCTCAGTGCAACACAAATATTGAGAAATGCACCGCCCAGATCTCTATTATTAATAATATTAAGTAAATCAAGAACATTAAGTTGTCTTAAATTACTAGTTTTAGTGACATTAGTTATATGATCCTGAAAGACTACTGTTTCAAATTTGTCGAATGTTTAATACCGAAGTCTACAGCCTGACCTTTCACCTTTTTTGGTTAGACAATGTAACGAATTTTTCTCCAAGTAAAAAGGGAAAAATTATTATTTATATACTTGGCACTTTCCAATCTGATCTTTAATTCATTAATTATTCTATCCATATCTTTTATTTCTTTCGGCCATTTTTCTGAGCATTTTTTTGCTTTTTACATACTCTGTAACTTCAAACTTGATTCTATACTAATACGTTCTGCCATTTGTATAGAAGTTCTTAAGTACGAAAAATGAACGTAACTTTCTTTAATTTCATATTCGGTTTTTTTTTGTTTTGTTTTTTTTGTAGCTGATCAATTACTTGGCTCATTGATTGAGTTTGGTTGATCTCAGGAGTTCGATGGTAGTATAGTACTTGTCTTGCAAAACATCATTAGTAATGTTCTTCTAAATATGATCGCCCATCATTTCAATTATTTTATTTTGTGTTGTCTTTGAGAAGTAAGAAACTTGTGGCCTTTATTTAAATTTTTTAAAGTAGATTTCAGTGCCGCATTTAGACAATAATATAGTTAAATTTAAGAAGTTTCCTTTTACACGTTGACAACTAAGTCAGTTACCTGATCTGACTTTCTATGTGTCTTTTAATGAAATGTACATGCCAAGTAAAATATTGGCTCAATTACAACATGTAAAATTTCCCCCACTTGAATTTTTCACATCCGATTGCCTTTTTCAATCGACTGCTAAAACCGGTATTCATCTTAATAAAATATTCTTTACGTAGTTTGGAACCTTCACGCTGGCATAGCTTCCTTAATATTTTTTTCTAGTTCGTCAAACAGATAAGGAATACATTTACGATTTAAAAGTTTCTATACTCTTAAAAAGTTTACATGGAATGCAAAAAACTGAATTATCTTTTGTAGAATACAATGACCGCGTTCTTTCAACACGTTTTCACTGTTAAGTAGTTCTTTATACCAAACTGAAGGCATAATTTCGATTAAACTCGAAACATTTAAATATTTCGAAATAAATTTTGTTAATTTAATAAATAAAATTATTCATTTTATCAATAATAGTGCCAAGTTAATGACTTAGATGAATTAAGTAAAACTATCCAATTAAGACTTTTCTTCTGCAGTTGATTTATCAAATTTTGTACATATTTTATTTTTGATAGTTTTCTCATTAAAAATATTAAATTTTGATATTTCAGAACGGTATTGTATACTTTTCTTCTACAGCTAAAATTCGAAATTATGTTTCAGCCTTCGGTAATTTATTAATTCGGACCGGTAGTAGCAATTTTCTCTATCTCTATGTCTATTTCTAAATCACATGGGAATGATGATTTGTAATCGCATCTACAAATTTTAACATTGATTCGACAGTTATTTTCCACTTCGCTAATACTGAAATCTGTATGAAACTCTTTAGTTGTTGATCACGTTTTTTTTTTATTTTTATTATTGCTTGTTCTGCCTCTCAGATGCGGCATTCAATGTCTGTTTCTTTCATTATTTTTAAATTTTCAAACAAAACTATATTTTATAATTCAGTTTCAACTGTAATTTTTATGATGTTTCGTATTATTGTGTTTTTTTATGCATTACGATAGAAATAGTGGCGTGTTATAAATACATTTCTAGTTTCTGAATAATTCCTCCGCGATGGAGGAATAAAATTAACCAGTTTTTTCTAAAAAAAAAAAAAAAAAAGAGGAAAAAAAGTAGAAAAATCCGCACATTTTAAAGTGGCTGATATCTTTTATTATAGACATAAAATATCGAAAAATTGTCGCACAAACTTTTATAAACAAATATCTTAATCAATTTGCAATCTATTTAATATTTTAGAAATTCTCCATCGTTCTTTGTTTACGTCGAATACCAAAAATATAGTTCTACAGTTTACGCATTTTACAAGTCCCATGCAAAGACAATGCAAACAGGCAAACACAGTTTCGATAGTGGTCACACAGGCGTGTAGCGTAATTTTTATCGTTTCGATGTTTGGAGTAACAAAACCGTTTTTAAAACAGTCGAATTAACAAACACAATTGTATCTTTTAGTTATCGCCAAACTATTAACCATTACGGTGGAAGAGATAAATGTATCAGGGGTCATAAACGAGTGAAACGAAATTTGTGACTTTATTGTTTTAGCGATGCAAACAACAGAGAAAAATATCTTGAAATGTTAAACATAGTGCCTTATTTTACTGAGATAGCGTGAAAAAATAAAACTCGTATGAGGTTATTGGTAAATTTGTAAGGTTGAAGCCAAAATTTAAAAAGCAATCAGCACAGTCCTTCCTTTTTAACACGATATGATTTCACTTGTGTAGTATTTTGAAAGACATGAATTTTATGTCAACTCGGAGGTTTTAAAATCGCTACGTCTAAATTTTGATGAAACCGTTAATAAAAAAAAAAATGCTTCGCACATCTCTTTTGCCGTTAGAAATTTATAATTTCGGTGGGGTGGGGGGGGATTAATATTTCGAATACAATTTGAACCAGTTTTTGTCAATATGCATTTTACAGTATAACATTAGTTCTGTATTATCCGATTAATTATATTTTTGTATTGGATTTTATTTTTGACGATATTTTTAAATGATTCACTGGGTCGTACTGTGAGTATATACAAAAATGATTTCACGCTAATACGTGTCTTTTATATAAATCGCTTATCTCTGAATCAATTTCGACGCTGAATTCTCTAAGTGAATACCAAGATGTACAAGAAAAATTGGTATGTTTTTCTCTTCCCCTTTTGAAATGGCGCTCACTTTCGATTAGGGAACTACTAACAACGAATGGAAATGATAACTATGTTTGTCAGGCACACTTAATTGTTCATTATTGTCCGGAATTACTTCCTTGCTAATTAATTCGAAAATCATACCTTTTACTTAGACGAGAATGATACGCATTAATTTTACACCTTTTCGAATTATATTTAAACATAACTGTCGATTATTTTAAAACGCAAATTCGCTATAGTTTTGAGAGAGGAAAAAACGTAGGTATAACGAATTGAACAAGAAACTTTCAAATTAAGGGAATATTTAAAGCAGATATTTTAGTAGCTCAAACAGTAAATTTGAGTTAATTATGGTTTTGCACAAGATATAGTCACCTGCGCGTGAAGTAACTTCGTTTTGATTAATCAGATTGCTCATTAACTTTATTATTGTTGCTACGAACGAAACCATTGCTTTACTTATTTAATATAATTGTAAGAACAGGAATCTGACTTGTGTTACTTAAAACTGCTAGAATTACTTCTATATTTATGTCTGGTTATTGTCATTTGATTGAGAACTATCCCGGCCCGGTACCATAATATCTACTCCTGCTAAGTTATTAGAATCTATACTGCATGCTAAGCTGTATAAACACGCGCGAACTAAAATTATCCCTGAACAGTACAGTTCTATGAAATGTAAGTCAACTGCAACAAATCGGGCAACATATGCAACTCAAATAATAGATTGGATGAAAGATGGTTATGAGGTTGATGCTGTTTACACTGATTTCAGTAAACCATTCGATTAAAAAAAAATAACAGAATACTGTTACATAAACTCGGTAGTTACAGACTTTCAAGAAGTTACGTAAAGTTGCTCAGTTTGTATCTTTAAGTACGTGTATCTTACGTAGTATATAATGGTTATTGTTCCGAAGAATGTACGCCTATTTCTGGTATCCTTCAGAGTTCGAATTTAAGTCCGCTGTTATTTACCATCTTTGTAAACGATATAGAACCTTAAATCCAAATTTATTTTATTTGCAGATGACTTAAAGATCTATACACCAATACATTTTGTGTTTGATTGTACAATATTGCAAGGAGATGTTGACGAACTTGCGGTATGGAGTAAAAATAATGATTTACTATTTAACTATAAGAAATGTTTTCAAACGCTCTGTTTGGTCGTAGTCGAATTAAATATTACATTATAGATGGTATTGCAGTATCCGCTGTGAACTGTGTGCGTGATCTGGGAGTTTACACTGACAGTGAATTCAAAATTTTTGCTTCATGTTAATTATACGGTTCAGCGGACTTATCGAACATTCGGTTTTATTATAAGGAATTCATCCAGATTCCGCAATTCGAAAACTTTTTTCTTCCTTTACAATACTTCAGTAAGGTCCCAGCTGGAATATTTGTCAGTTATATGGGATCCGTATTATGATAAATATACTAAGATAATTGAGAGAATCCAGAACAAGTTTCTGATGTACTTGTATTGCTTGACTGAAAATTTTCCTAAATATGCAAATTATCTTACATCGCACAGTTACTTCAAGGTTAAACCACCATATATGTGTAGGAAAATGTGTAAGCTAAAGCTTTGAATGATATATGTACTGAGCATATAGATGATGATTATTTGCTGTCAACTGTTTACTACATGGTGCCAAAACATGGTAGCAGAAGTAGACGCTGTTTTTATGAACCACGAGGACGTACAAAACTGGGGTTTAATGTGTTCCATTAACCTTAACTTTTAGGCTACACAATTTTCTATTAGGTTGTTATCTCCGGTTAGATATTCATGTAAGTAATGAAAATATACGAGGGGAGTTTCAACCGCCACGCTTTCAGATCTCAGCTTGTGGTAACACTGGCGAGATAAACAATACAACGTTATTATATTCGAGACAATTGTGAGAGTAAATGGTAAAAATTTCAAGATCCTCATTCAAATAGCACACCGTCAGTGTTCGTTTAACCATGGAGCTACCACTACAGTGCGTGTCCAACTTTTGTAACCAGGTTGTCACGTTGTTCTTCAGTTCGTCGTCCTTGTTGAATCGTTGTGTACTCAAAAACCGTTTCAACAAGTGGAAAAGATGAAAATCAGCCGGCGCAAGGTCCGGGGAGTATGCTGAATGTTCGAAGACCAACCATTTCAAATTTTTCGATGTGCTGGAGCGTCATGCGAGGGATCAGAATTATTTTTTTTTTTTTTGTCAAAAGACCCGATCGCTTATTTTCGTTATGGCTTTTTCCGAATTATCCAACGTTTGACAGTAACTATCGAAGTTAATAGTGGTACCTCGAGGCATAAATTCGATCAAAAGAGGTCCGTAATAGTCCCAAGAGATCGTGGCCATAAGCTTCGTCGCAGACTTCTCTGCCTTGCATTTTTTCAACCGCGGTGAATTTACCCGTTTCCACACCATGATACCGATTTTCGCGGTTTAAAGTGCTGAATTCACGAACGGGTCAGTTCGACATTGCATTATCACCATACGTATTTTTCAACTCGTCGTGTATTTTTTTATCTGAAAAATTTTTCGTAACGAGCTAACGAATAACTGCACGTTGTTCACAAAAGTTGGACGCGCATGGCAGTGGGAGCTCCATGGTTAACACTGACGGCGTGCTAATTGGGATCTTGAAATTGTTACCATTTACTCGCACAACCATCTCGAATATAATGTTATATTGTTTATCTCGCCAGTGTTACCACAAGCTGAGATCTGAAAGCGTGTGGCGGAGACTTTTGAAATGCCCCTCGTATATCATAATTTAATTTTAACTTTAATTTACATATATTACTCCGTTATGCGCTTCTGTATGTGATTATTTCGGAAGGAAATACCGCGTAGTTTGCTATTTCAGAATTTTAAATAATCATTTATTCACCCAATAAATTTTATATTTTAATGAGCAGAGTGATATTATATTTATTTTTCTTTTTTCTTTTTATTTATAGTTACAGTTGTAATTATTTTTCTTCTTAATTTTGTATATCACGTTTTATTTCTAGTTAATGTATATTGCGGGTGACATGTTTTGAATAATAAGACTAATGCCTGTTCGAAACATGTCCGAATTATTGCAAATAAATAAATAACAGCGCTCTGGAAACCGTAATTCTAGTTTCGCTAATGGTAACTTTAATTTATCTAACAGTCAATATATGTTCAACTTTTACTTTTGTTTAGAAGATTTAGGGACTATTACGCAGTGCGAAATGCTGTACAGAACGAATTTGTTAGCAATGGTAGCTGGCGGATCAAATTCTAAATATTCGGATAATACTGTTTTGGTGTACGACGCCATCAGTAAAAAGTTCGTGTTCGAACTGGTTTTTAAAGTTCCTGTAAAAGCTGTTAGACTGAGACGTGATAAGTAATTTCTGTTTTTATATTTCTTATAAATTTTGTCTGATTGTTTTGGCAATACAAACGTATGATAAAATATAAAATATACGTTCGTTATATGTTTCGAAATATTACAAGTTAAACAAAAAATCGATACGATGTTACTACTGTGTCCAAAAAATAAGACCAGTTTTTATTGTATTCAAAAAATCTTCATTTATTTTTGCAAATCTACTTCAAAGTAATCCCCCCCGGGCACAATACACTTATGCCAACGTTTTTTCCAATTCTCAAAGCATGCCAAATAGGCACCTTCCAGTATTGCTATCAGAACGCGCTGTGATTTACGCTGAATTTTTTCAATCCGCTCAAAATCGTGTCCCTGGAGCGACCTTTTGAGTTTAGGAAATAGCCAAAAGTCACGCGGTGCTAAATCAGGTGAATACTACGATTGTGGAGTGATATTAGTTGATTTTTTAGTAAAAAAAAAACTCACGAAGAATCAATTGGCGTTTTATCGTGATGTAAAAACCAAAAGTTTCCTGTCCATAAGTCCGGCCTCTTTTTTCGAATAGCTTCACGTAAACGACGCATAACACTCAAATAATATTCTTTGTTGCCAGTTTGGCCCGACGGAAGGAACTCATAATGCACAACACCACGATAATCGAAAAAAACTGTTAGCATTATCTTGATTTTTGAGCGACTTTGGCGCGATCTTTTCGGTCTTGCTTCATCTTTGACACGATATTCACTCAATTGGTCGGTTGTTTCCGGATCGTAAGCAGAGATCCAAGTCTCATCTTCCATAATAATGCGTTTTATAACGTGCTGGTAGTCCATTTTTTCGCAGATTTTAAAGTGACGATCTTTCTTGGAAAAATTGAGTGTTTTTGGTGCCAATCGAGATTTGACACGTCTGAAGCCCAAAACATCTCTTAAAATGAAGTTAACTGATCCTTTTGAAATGCGGACAGCATCAGAAAGGGCCCTACGTGTTAGTCGACGGTTCTCCAGCACCAAATCTCGAATTTTTTAGACGTGACTTTCATCGGTAGTGGTTGATGACCATTCGGAGCGCTCTTCGTCTTCAATTTATTGTCGGCCTTTTTTGAACTGTTTATACATATCACTTGTGTAAACATTTCTTTCCGAAAAGTCTGTTCACCGAAGGCCTTCTGCAACATTCGAAACATTTGCGCAGCAGAAATTTCATTTTGTAAACAAAATTTAATACAACTTCTTTGCTCAACAAAATCAGACATAAAAATTGCCAAACTCACTTTTTGCATTGTACAAAACTAAGTGTAGCCTAAACACTAATAACGTGTATATTAAATTTGGCACAGATGTCTGTCGCAGTGCTGCCAACTTAGAGAGAAAAAAATATTTTTGAGATTTCATATACCCGCGCAATTTAAATTGACAACTGATCTTACTTTTTGGATACAGTAGTATATGTTTCATTTATACTTCCCGACGGTACAATTAACACAAATGGAGAAAATTCTCTTTAGGATCGTTGTGGCTACACTGCATCAAGTTTGTGTATTTTCGTTCCCGGCTCCTATTCAACACTTGTTTACGTTCGAAACTCGTTTTAATAAATACGGTTTATGCGAAGTAAGTCCGGTATTAACTGCTGAAAGACATTTAGTTGCATTTCCCGCTAATAAAATTGGCAGTATACAACTTGTTGTAAGTATATTGAGTTTAGAATTTCATATATTTTTAAGTACCGATATTATTATTATATGTGGTTTATGTCGTGTTCTATTACAATAATGTTCTTAAAGTATGGAAAAAAAAAATAAATATCTTGAATAAATAAATTAAACTAACGGTAACAACTTGTAATATCGGGTGTGTTAACGAACTTTTGGTAAAACAAGAGGGAACAGATGAAAGAATGTATATTTACAGCAAGTAAAAATTCATAGTAATAATACATTGTCGCAAGAAAAAAGTAAGAAAATTGGAGAATAAATAAATGAAATAAAAGACGACTCAAATCGTGTCGCGAAGGAAATTGTACACTTAAAAAACAAAAAAAAAAAAAAAACAGTAAAATAAACGTAACTAATTATATGAAATAGTTTAAAAATAGCTAATGTGGAAAGGTTAGTCGAATAAGAAAACAGTAAAATCATGAAACGATAATAATCAGCGTATTTAGAACAGGACTAATGATACTTTAAATTGAAATATATTGGAGCCAACGGCTTCATATTTAGTGTACACATGAATGCTAGTTATCTACAACTAGGGAAGTCGATGATTTAGCAAAGGTCACTATCACGAGATAAACAGTTACCACAAAACGTAGTACACTTAGGTATTTAGTAATTTATGCGTACAAAAAAAATAAGCGAGTAATATATCTCGCAAAAAAATTTTATGTTATTTTTTTTGCGCTTGTGAGGGAAGGGGGAAGCTAAATTATAGTGTAAATCAGAAAACCTACCTTGGACACGAATAAGCCATTATTGAATGTACCTTATGTAAAGTTAATTTGTTACATTGATGTGCACGAGCGATAATTAAATAGGGGATAAGTTACGGATAAAATTTTATTTGCTTTTTTATAAAGACAAGAGATGTTATTGAGAATTATCCTTGTATATTATGTACTATTCCTAAATAACGTACTTATACAAACGAGAGTTATATCTCGTTAACTTTTAAATTATTACTTAGCTGTATACGAAAGAAAAAACAACTCAGAATTGATAGAATCTTAAGGTATCGGCTATTTTTAACTGAAGCTTATAATTAGTATTAGGCTTGTTCGAACAACAGAATAAAATTATACCATTCGCGCATAAAACTGTCTTTTAAGGGCCACTGCACGCGGTATCAAGCGGTGGAGCGGTGTAATTATATTGTGTATGATGTAGTTGGTGGTGGTCATACAACGAGTGATAAACCGCGACGAAGAAACGGATTACAATTTTAGTTTAGTTTATTTTAATTATTTTTTGAATAATATGCCTTATATTGAGTGACATACACACATGTCCTAGAATTATATCTCTCTTTTTTTTTTTCTTCGAAATTTTTTAAAAACTACTGCAGTCGAGAATATACTTGGATGTATGAAAAGATTTCTTTTTAACGGTGCGGTAAATTTATTTGTACAATATGTTTTCTATCACAATCCATTTTTTAGAAAGAAAATTTACATTTCAAGTATTAAAATTTTTCCGAAGAATACGATTTTTGATTAGTTGGAATTGAATATTTTCGATATTCCTATCCATTTTGGTATGTTAACTATATTTCGAGTATTAACACTTTCAGAAGAAAAATACGTTTTACCTAACTAATAATTTTGGCTAAACGAAAAAATCGTGAAATATACCCGAGCATAAACTTTTTTTGAAGTTTCACACGGACGATTGATTATTGCAAAAAACTTATAGTAATTAATATTGAAACATGTACGCTGCTCTCATTCAACGTTGTAAAGAAATATATATGTATGTACATATAGAGAATAAAGGAAACAACATAATTTTCGTTTATTTTAAAGTCGTATATTAAAGTAAATACAAAAAAAAATGTACATAAATAAAGTATACCACATCTGTATTAATAAATGTATTCAATGACATGTTATATGATGTTCCATTTGGCATAAGTTTTAGTGTACTCGTACTTAAGCTTTTGAAAACGTATCTAACTTTTCTTTAAAAATACATCGCCTTTTACATTTCGGAATATAGTTTTAAAACGTTTTAAATAATTTTTGAGATCCTTTTCTTGTAGAGGTGCAAATTTGAAAAACATATCTAAATTCTTTTTTTTTTTAAAAAAAATATAAATACATCGCGTTTTATATTTGGGAATATAGTTTTAAAACGTTTTAAATAATTTTTGAGATCGCTTTATTTTAAGTAAAACTTTGGGAAACGTATCTAAATTCTTTTTTAAAACTACAACGCGATGGAAATTTGCTAAAATATTTGTAATCAATTTTATAAAATACAAAGAGACATACGACGCTGAATTAAAATATTAGAATTTCCTAGAAAAAAATCTAAAATACCTTTCGTAGTCTTAGATTAGAGTTCTGTGTTGCTAACCATGTTACAAAATTATATTGGTGCATTATGTAACGAATAATTTTTGAAACACTTTGCATGTTTGCCGTAGTTTATTTATAATTTCGTGAATGTATTTAAATACATTTTTTTTAAAAAATCGTAACCGAAGTAAAATCACTTCAAGGAAATTATTGTAAATATTTATGTTAAATTTGAAAACGTGTTTTATACCGAATAAGTTTTTTAAACAATTTGCGTGCTCGCTGTATTTTAATTTAAATTTTAAAAAGCTCGGAGTATAGTGATATATTTCGAAAATTATATAATAGGAAGCATTTTTAAGAATTCGGAAAACCAAACAATTTGGACTAAAAGAAAAAACTTTGATAATTTCGGCGGTTGGATCGTCACATGAAAAAACTTTATGACACTGTAATCGCTGTAATGTGAAGCCAGCGGGAAGATGCCAAAACGCGATCGAACGGCTGGGATAGGGGGCCAAAGGTCAAAACAGAAAAATTCGACGTTCGAGGCGCTGATGGTTTGCCTTAGGGGTTGCAGAAGGTGGAATACGGTATTCAGCGGTTAGGCGGGGCAGAGGGGGTTGCTCGAACACGAACGAAGAGCGTAACGATCATTATTATTATTATTATTATTGTTATTATTGTTATTATCGTCTGCGACGTCACTGCATGGCTCAGTGATACGGACTTGTTTCCCTATCTCTCTCGCACACATTCTGTCAATATTCTCTGTCTATCTCTCGCAATTTTGTCCCAGAAGTAACAGGTGAAATTCGGTGGGTCGGGAGGCGCCTACCTGGTCCAAATGTGAATCTAAACCATACATGGGCCTTCTCGAACACCCACAAAAAATGTCATCGAAATCAGTTAAGCCGTTTAGGAGGAGTTCAGTGACAAACACGCGTGTCCTTCGATTATATATATATATATATGTATATGTATTAAGATATCTAAAGATATATATTAACAGAAAAAGTTACGAATAATAATGCAAAAGTGAAAATTATTGCAAATATTGGCGTAAATAAATTAAAAACCAATACTACTCGTACTAGTAAGAGACTCTTGAGGTGGAAACAGAAAAATTATTTTCCTAGTATGTATAATAATTACATTGCACAATTATTTAAAAAGTTGAAAATTTACATTTTTATTTTAAATATTCGTAAAAATTTACACGAATTTATAAATCGTAAAGGAAACTATAAACGTAAAATGCAATAACGTCTATCATATGTAAAAGAAGATATGACTATATATTCAATACGTTAAAACAATGATCTTGCTCCGCAGTACATTTGAATAATTTTGAAAATTAACAGATGCCAGAAATTTAACTGAAAAGAAAAAATTCAGCTTTTCAAGTTTAACTTTTAAATTATATCCAGTACGCTGAAGAATATGTCTAAATATAGGCGATGGGAGGGCGGAACGGATATTGTTATTGAATTCGCGTTACATATTTACAGGATTTGTGTAATACCGATGTGAGTTCATCAAGTGCACCGGTAACAATAAATGCTCATCAAAGTGAAATAGCCTGCCTTTCGATAAATCAAAGAGGAACTATGGTAGCTACTGCGAGCGTCAAAGGTACGTTAATTAGAGTTTGGGAAACGGTTAAAAGATATCTTCTCCATGAATTACGTAGAGGATCAGATCCGGCTCTTCTATACTGGTTCGTATCGGTTGTTTATAAATTTTATATTTATTAATCGACTGTAGCTCAGCTCCGCTGGTTGCTTTAGTAATTGTTAACCACAGTAAACTCAAGAACCAAAATAATAATAATTTTCAAAAAAAAAAAAAAAAGATTAAATTATATTTAAAATATGTACTACCGGTATATTTGGTAGCTCTCTCTGCTTCCGTAATTTTAAAAATGTTACATTAAATAAACAACTTGGTAGGTCAGGCGAAAAAAAGTTCATATTAAATTTAAATTCCATCGTGTTCAAGTTTCGTTAATTTTCAAAATAGGGTTCTCTTAAGACCGGGTAAGAGCCCCGAGTATTTGATATTCTGATTTTCTTTTGTTATGATGCAGTGTGCTGCGAATGAATTTTACAAGCGCATATGCGTCAGCGAGGTTTTTATAAAAAAAAAAAAAACCTTAACCAGATTATAACCGTCACGAAATTCGAAATAATTAAAATAAAAATTGATCTACCGAAATAGTAAATACGGAATAAATTTTTAAAACTACATAGAATTCCCGGGACGGGCGATCTTACCGGCATTCAGAAATTTGATGACAGGTAATTGCGCGCGCCTTTTACGATATGTATTCATGAAACATAACAGTTGCGCTCATAAAAATGCAGCTCTACAATTCGGTAAACTAAAAAATTCGCCGTAGCGACGAAGAACAATGATGCAAAATATATAATGTTCGAATTGGATTTTTCTGATATTCTACACTAAATTTTTTATTTCTTTCTCTAAAAAAAAAAAAAAAAAAAAAAATATTCGTTTACTTCAAATAGATAATTTGTCTTTTCGATTTTTAATTAGCGGCTAATGAACAATAGATAAACCGAGCTTTTATAATATACTGGTCGTAACTTTGACCATTATTCTATGATTTTCAATGATCCCAGGGGGGTTCGTAAGAATCGACTGTGTGTGTATAAAGTTGTTTTATTTAATTCCGAAATAAACTCTGCTTTTATAATAACAACATTAGACGCTTTAAAAGTCGTAATAAGCGATTAATTTTTACGCGGGCCAGCACGTTATTAATCGTGACGGTATTTAGTGCGTTACATTTCGCGTACGTATAAAAAATTTGATGCTTCGTTGAGGAGGATTTTTATTATTTTGTATACCGTAAAATTTTTTGAAGTCAAACTTCTGGGCTCAAAGATCGTTTTCAGACCTATCCGGTCTAAAATAAAATTCGAGTATCAGAGAAATTTAAGTAAGGGCTGAAAAAATAATTAATCTTTCCTTTCCTTTCTCAGTAAGTTGTGAACTTTAACTTCAGACGCGTTATCGTTAACGGTCTGCATGATGTTTTGCTTTACGCGTAGCTTTTATTAATTCGAAAAGCTGATAAGTACGGATCAGAATTCCGGAAAACACCCGATCAAAGTGCACAAGCAACGATTAACACAACAGCGACGACGTCAAGTGTATAAGAACTTTTTTTTCTCAATATTATCTATTTCTTACCATTATGTTATTTGTTTGTTATTAATTGCGAATTTTATTTAATTTCAGTATTAATTTCAGTCAGTGTTCCGATTTCCTCTGTTGCGCTAGTGATAAGGGTACCGTCCACATTTTTGCTTTGAAGGATTCTCACTTAAACAGGCGTTCGAGGTAAAACGATAATAACAATATTTACTGTAATTGTAGTTAGAAAAACACAATATCTACTCGTAATTGCAATCGCAAGATCAATTTCGTTTAAGAACTCTTCCGGCACTTTCATTTTTACTAGAAGTTCCGCCGAATGACTTTACTTAAAATTCGTTATATAACATCATATAATCGTGCTTTTGAACTGTTACTGTTTTAATTTATTTTTTTAACGCGAAATTTTCATAATTTGGCTACTTTTCAAACCGAGCGTTTTTGAAAACTTCGCACGCGGTCAATTCTTCTAGTGAAATATTATTATATACTATTTGTTCCAAAAGTTATTATAAATCATAGAAATTAAATTGATTAATACTGATTTTAGTTTGTCGAAGATCGGATTTCTCGGTAATTACATCGAATCGCAATGGGCATTAGCGAATTTTACTGTTCTTCCAGAATGCGCCTGCATATGCGGTTTCAATTCGAGAAATTCCGTTATTGGTTAGTTTTTAATATATATCTGTTATTTCTTTTAAATTGTAAGCCGAAACATACGAATCCAGTAAATATTTAACACTGTTAAATTGTTCTTTAGTATAACCATGTTTTTTTGTTTTTTTTTTTTTTTTTTGACATGCAATTACGTCCTCTCCCATTCGTTCTAGAATGGAAATTTAAATTACACCTTCAAGTACTTTACCAAGCTTAAAATTTAATGGTTATTATTAAAATGTAATTAAGAGTATATATTGAAATGGAGTCCCTATCTGGCTAAATCAGCTTTTTTGTAAAATTCTATAATAATTGTTTAATTTTACCGCTGCACTAAGAATTATCGATAGAAAAATATCTTTCTATTTAAAATTCTTCGTACTCGTATAAATATACTAAAATACTAACGTAAACATGTAAAGTGTACACAACAACGCTGTTTTTCGTTTTTTTTTCTTTTTCGAATTTTGTTGCGTTTGTTTTTGTTTTAAAAATAATCCACCAGAGAAAAAAAAATGTCTTAATTTTACCTTTAAATTTCTATTAATTTCATTTTTATTCCAAGTTACTTAACGGCCGTTTTTCGCTAATTAGTCCATTTTTTTTTTCTTCTTCTAATTATAGTCGATTTGTCTTTTTATACTATATTTGTCAGCATAATTATTCTGCGGAGCATTAAAATGCCGCTTCGTGTGTTATTCCTTCGTGGTAATTTACTTTCAACAAACTGCTCCATTTTCTCTTCCGAATAATATTTTGTCTGATATTTATCTTCTTTGTTGTTCAACGCTATATAATAATTCATTTCGCGTGCCTTAATCCTTGCAAGTATTTCCTCACTCTCTAACCTTTTTGTAATCGTTTTATTCCTAGCAACATTTTCATCTGTGAGGTTTTCGGACGCATCTGCAGACATAAGGTTTGACATTTTTCGTTGTGGAGGGGTGATTTCTCGTTGCTGTCTTCCTTCCCACTTTGCATAAAAGCACACGGAGAAGAGAAAGTAAGACTTGTTTTACCCCGGTAGTATTTTAATCGAATTAAACAACGGTCTACCGTTCACTACGGATTTTATTTTAATAAATTAATCTTTACTCGTAGTATACATTATTTTACGTACTGATCATCAGCTTCACTCGTGTTTTCGACTCAAAGCTTGGTCAATGCTCCTGCTACTCTTCTTTGTGTGCCACGTCCAAACTACACGCAGTCAGTATTACAGCATTGCAAGCAATGAATCTTAGCGTTTCCCTTTCAACCGATTTTTAATATCTATGCTTTTCTTTCCTTTTCGACGCCTCTACTATTTCCTAAAACTACTGTCAGTGCGCCACTACGCATGCATTTCTTCCGGTTATTCTTTTGTTTTCTTAGTTAGGCACTTAGATGTTTTGCTGGTGCAATATTATCCAATTAAAAACGTACGCCCTCCAAGTTCTTCAACTTATGTATTTTGATTTGTATGATGATGATAATTGATTAAATTTTACACCGATTATTTTTATTAATACTCTACATAGCGAGAGATACGGTGACAAGTGATTTAATTATTCGTCGTAGTACTGAAATGTAATTATGTTTGTTAAGAATTCAGAATTCTTTGCAAAGTTTTTCGTTTATGCATGCTCAACACTTAACATCAGTTTCAGTCGATATCACTTAAATTTTAAACACTCCCAACGCGATATAATTTTCGAAATATCTCTATTGTAAATTTAGTTTTTTGTTGAAATCTAGTTAAAAACAATTTCTTATAATTTTGGAATGCATATTTTTTATTTAAATCTTATTTGGTTCCTTTGTGGAATACGTTGAAATTATAAAAAAAAAAAAAAGACAAATTGTTATATGTAAACTATTCTAATAAGATATCGCATTTTTGTTATTTTTATAACATTAGCTCGAAGATAGAGTTCATATTTTTCTTCGAATTGTTTGATTTAAAATTGTAAAATTACAATGCTGTTTGAATTTTTTTCAGCAATATGCGTTGATGGAACATTTCACAAATACATTTTTAATGCGGACGGAAACTGTAATCGAAATACGTTTGATATATTTCTCGATGATTTCATTGATGAAGACTGTTGACATTTTGAAAATTTTTATGCTTAACTATTTATATCATTAACTGTAATGTCATTGTTATAATTTTCAGGTTTAGCTATCATGTTCATATTTACTCATTTCTATCAGTTGTTGACATTTTGCGTATTATTATTGTTCCTTTAGGTTCGTTAACTTTGCATGTTTAATTATTTACATCAACGCTGCTGTGGTTATTTTAATATATATATATACGTAAATAAAATTATAATACGTATTATACATTCCTTAGAATATTCGAAATCAATTGTTTTAATTGCTCGCAAAAATAATAAACGAAAGGTTTATGGAAAATATATTATTATTATTGTTGTTGAAGTCTTCCTAAATTTTATACCTTTTAATCGCATGAAAATGTATAAATACTCGCGTTAATTTTGTTGATTATATTTTTTATATTCTTTATATTTAGAATTAATTTAGATAACCTTGACTTTCATGTAATACAAAACATTATTGAATAAACCGTTTTGAGTTTGTAAGATTATTTCTTCTGTTTAAAAAATGTTTTATTTCATTTTTAACCTTAACGCAACTGTATATTCATATATCTGTATATCGTACATACGAGTATATACATACTTTATAAAATACTAGCCAGTCCAGCTACGCTTTGCTGTGGGATAATCTGGAGGAAAACAAAGGAAATAAAATATCAATATATATATATATATATATATATATATATATATATATATATATATATATATATATTACATTCACTCATTAAGTTATGTTGGCCCACATGGGTGGTAATTTGACCTTGTATTTTAAAAGTTAACATAAAAGAGTCTTGAACGACTTTTGCGGCTCCGAAAGAAGCCATTGGAACCTAGTATGCTCGCTAGAGAATGCTGAGAATCAGATGACACGCGTGAAAATAATGACAGCAGTGGCCCAGTTGGTGGACGCAGTGTTGGTAATTTAATTTTTCCATTTTGGCAGCACATCCCGGGGGGGGGCGTTTCGTCTTTGAATTTTAGCGCACCGCAGTAAATGCACACCGTTTCCATTCTCCTAATCGGCCTAAACTGCAGTCAGACGCAGAACTGTAGTTAAATGCAGCAAATTTTAAATTAGCATAAATTGTTCGCCTTGCGGAAACATTTCGCATTTGTTTTGATCGCTTCTTTGAGATCGTTGCTCATCAGGGTGTGCGGGATTGTGCTCTTTGCAGTCGATCTGTTTCGCGCCTACCTTCACGTCAGATATAGCCGTGCGGGACTGAGTTGTTCGCATTCGATACACGTTATTTTTTCTTAAGCGTTCCTGATCTGATAGAGATGCACGGGATCGTACTCTTTGCACTCGATCTGCTTTGCGCTTTTTCTTCTCGTTGTTCCTCAGAGTCAGCCGCGCGCGACTCAGAATTTTGGATATTAACTACTTCAATGCTTGCCTGCCTTTCCCCTCATTGATTTGTGAAGCTCGTAACGTTCTTATTCTACACGATTCATTGGAAGATCTACCAATATTAGCAGCACGTTTGGGAGACATAGCTAACCTTTTTATCAAAATACGGAATATAAAGTAATATAATATACGTACAATTTAGAGGAATAAAAAAGTGTTCTATCTTGAGCCAGAAATTAATAAATTGTTATCTAGAGCTTATATTTATAATTATCATAATAATCATTTTATTATAATGTTTACATTTAATTTATATATATATATATATATATATATATATATATATATATATATATATATCATGGTAATAATGTTATTTAAAAAAACATACAGACGAACAGACAAACATATCCCTTTTTACATGTAAAATTATTAAATTTTTTAAAATAAAAGTACATATATTCGTTTTATAATTTTAGATTTGCCAAGTCCATATTTATCGCATTGTGTGTGGAATTTGTGTGTTGATGTAAATGCCACGAATATGAACTTCATAAATCTGAAATTAGTTGCAGGCATATGTACGCAATGTATTAGATTTATATAAAACTGAATGAAAAAAATAAAAGCATATGATATTTACTCGAATTAAAATGTCCGTTACAAGCACGATGTTGTTTCATGCGCTGAGGATTCTATATGTTAACTTATAAATATAACTATAATTTACATTTACATAATACTAAATCCAAAACAAAGGAATCTGATTTTTTGCGCCGCAAAGGGGGAGCTTCACGTCATATTTCGCGCTTTTTTGAATTTTTCGCTAACTCGGAACGTTTCGTTAGGGAAATGATATACGGTTTCGTTCCTGACAAATAGCGATCTTTCCATTAATATATCGCAGGCCTCATAAAAAAAAAATCAAAAACTTCGAACTTTCTGCGTTCTAAGCGGCTAATTTTAAAATGCAAACCCGGAAAACTAGAGAAATGTACGGGGATGCGCCTACTTTTAACTTTGTTCAAAATTTTTAATTATAATACTCGCGCCTATTTTTTCGCGCTTTTTTGAACTTTTCGCCAACTTCGAAAGTTTCGTTAGGTAAACGAAATATTTGTTCGTTCCCCATAAATAGCGATCTTAACAGGCCCGGAGAAAAAAATATTTTTCAAAACTTTCGAGATTAATTTGTGAACTTCACTATACATATGTTTGAAATACATTTGTTTCAACTTTTTTACTTGGGCTATTGCTTACGTTAACGTCCTTTCTGTTCAGATGTTGACAAGTGCGGATTCCTATTAGGTTACTTCTTTCCAAACAAAAATGATGGACCTTTAAACTACATATCGTATTAGTAATGTGTTAAACCCTCAATTGACATCACCTCATATGTAGTGAATGACAATTTAAAATTTAACGGATATATAAAAGCAACTGCTGCGGACAAAATTAAATACAAAATCGTAAAATTTTTAAACTGCAAATTTACAAAACTTTTAGCTACGCTTTTCACTAAGTGTATCGAATTCTAAGTATTTCCTCAGTGTTAGAAAGTAGTTAATATAAAGTCGCGTTCGAAACCTGGTAAAGATCCCTCCCTCCCTAATAGCTATCGTCCAATTTCACTTCTAAATTTCATTGACAAGTTGTTTGAAAAGGTTGTTCCCAGATTCCTATTGAGTGAGGTGTCTAGTAAAAAACCGCTACACCACAATCAATTTGGCTTTCGAGCTGGATTCTCTTCAGAGGGTGCAGTAGATGAAGTTTTAATAAAAATCAAAAATCTATTGACTCCAGCGGATCTGTAACTACTATCTCCTTTGACATCAAGGGAGCTTTCGACAGCTGCAAATTTTTGGCAGAATCCATTTTATATAATATTTTCTATTTATTTCGGCTTTTTGACATATCAGAGAATTCATTTCTCTTGTATCCGTAAGTATCGTATTTTTCCCATCTTTATTCTAATATCGGTCTTTTTCCCGACAACCTTGAGATGATATTTTGACTCCAGTACCACCTTCCGCATGGACCATGCGCCCAAACCAATGCAGACCAATTTCATGAATTTTTTATATTTCATTAGTGGAAATCTAAATTTCTTATTTTAACATGGATTTTGGGCTTGTAAATTTCGAACGGTGCAGATAGTTTTATGACAACGACACTTTTTCTAAGAGGAAAGCAATTGAAGAAACAGAAACTGACAGATTCGGGGACACCGCATAGCCGCATGCTGCGCTTTTTCGGAAAAAGTTTGGAAACAGAAAATATATAAAATTAAATTTTAAAACTTATTTCGTCGAAAACAAATTTAAAATTAAACACACTTATGCTCCAAAATTTGATTTAAAAAGAATGACATGTTGATTTTTCTTTTTATACATCCAGTCAAAAAAATAAATAACTAAAATAAACTAGCCAGTATTGAACATTCCGATATCGTAAAGATTTCCCTATATAATATTATTAAATTAAATTTACATGCTATGTGCAGCTACTATGACTAGAAGCACAGGAGGAGGATTAGAACAACGAAGATATTATTTCTTACCGAATTTGTATCTACCGTATTAATTGTTCCGGGGCCTTCGCTATCGCGCAATAAATAGTAAAACATACTTGATACTTTCATAGAAACAATAAGTAGTATCAAAACAACGGACGTTTTGAGGCAGCCAACTCAACTGCTTTTGTCGCATTCCTCGAAAATGATATTGTACAATAGTTCAGTGACCGGCGCGCGCTACTTGTAAAAAATCAGACTTTTTCCTTTTTCTACTCACTCAGTTAATTCTCGAAATAGCACTTGTTTTGTTTCTGAAATACCACGCGGTAAACGGTAAATGTGATATAAAAATTAACGATCTGTTACGTTTATAGTGTAGAACTTTGTATCTCTATCACGCTAAGCAAAAATTTTGCATCTTAATTTTATTTTTTTCCGCTCACTGATATTATTAAGTTTAACATTACGGATGTTAAAAAACGTACCAATCTCAAAAGTGTGAGCAAAAGTTGTTAATATTTGTTTGCGAAAAAACAAGTTCAATAAAATTTAGCAAATAGTACGAGAAAAAACCCTATTAAAGTCGCCAGTTACCCGATATTTTTGTTTATAAGATGCGACATGTGGCTTTTGGGGCGATGGTTCAACCGGTAAAATTATTCTCAGAAAACGTCATTAACATACATTTCAAAATTCGTAAGAACATTAACCATTCAAAAAATGATTATTAATAAAAATCCGATTTATTAACGTATTTTATTGTAACACAGCGGTTGTATAAATAAAAAAAATATATAACAATGGTATGTGAGAAAAATAAAAAAAAATAAATAAAATAAAAACAGTACAGATAATTAGCGTTGCGCGTAAAATTATTAATTATTTAAACGATACATATTTAAAAAATATTATTTTAAAATAAAAATATAGGAACATTAAAAATAATATCGGTTAAGAATTATTAAGAGTATAATTACATGAAAGGACCTGAGACGGCTTATTCTAAACGAAATCGTGAAAGATGTGAAAATATCCGTGTAACAGTGTTAGGAAGCCACTAAGATCCCGACTAAATTTCGAGATGTAACTTGAAAAAGTTTACACTTCTACTTGGTAACTCGCAGTTTAATTATTTTTCTGAATCACATTCTTAATGATACCGATATTACAAAATAACAACAATTTTATAAAAAGTACATCCTTTGTACTGGTTTAACTTGTTACTTTTCCAGAAAGTTTAAAAGTACAAAACAAATGATAATTCTGACAGAATACATCATATACGAGTCTTAAGTTGCGAAATTGTTAATAAAAATTTTCCCTTTTTAAAAGCTAATTATTAGGACAGCTATCCATTTAAGCGGCGAAAATGTAAAATATGGAAGTTAATTATAGTATGTTTTTAAATATATATCGCCTACCTATTTCAGGAAGAAATGATTGAAAACTAATTTCTAGCTCAAATCAATAGCAGAATTTTTAAAAATGCATCACATCACATCTCTCCAATAGCTTACAGACCCACGCCCAAAATAAACTAATTGTTCTTTTTAACTAAAATTTGACACGATGAAATTAATTTCTCCATTATCCTTTATATAAAATGAACTCGTTGTAGAAGAAGGATGATTTTTACAGCTGCTTTTTAGCAGATGTCCAATATCTCATCGGGCAGAAACTAGTTGCGAAAAAAAACTAAAATTATTTCTGATCGACTCACGTTATGGCGACAACCTCGATGTCAAATAAACTGCGCCACATTTTCACGATTTTAAGTACAGAGTGCAAAGAAGATAATTTACGACACTAAAGATGTCTCTTCATGATCGTAGAAATTACTTCACAAAAAACCAGTTCAAGGTCTTTTAATTATTTTAATTTAAATTTAAAAAAACAAAAAAACTGAATACTTTTAATAGTGAAAAAATCAAATGGAACTTATATTTCGAATGGACATAATGATTTATGCACTTTTGTAATAAACACGAGCACAACCCTGTTGAAAAGTACTCCGCTAACGTTATGCGTCTTGTTGAAACACTAGTTTTTCGTTTGACGAACTTGCTATAGCGGGCAATTCTAACTTGTTCGATTTCAGATTGTGTAAAAAAAATTTTTTTTTTGATTCAGTGTATAACGATTCTTTGCAAATTACGAAATCAAACTGTAACTTCTACGAAAGTAAACAAAAATTTAGTTTTAATCATTCATTAAATGCACCACTTAGTGGCGAAAAAATTGTATTACATTAATATTTGATCAGTAAGCATGCCACATATGTTAGTAATGGGCGTAATCGACTAACGATTAAAACTGCTAATTCGATTATTTTAATAATCAAAAAAACTATTAATTTCATTAGCCGCTTTTCAAATCAAATCAAATATTTTTATTGTAAAATTCCACACGTGCGCAGTGGAGTACAATAGATACGCACGAGAAGAAAATATTATAAAAAGAAGGTTTTACATAAATTTTATTACATAATTTCGTTATCTAATAACCATTTTTATAAATGACTAACATTAGCCGATTCTTAAAGCTGACTGATATTTATTAATTTATTTCTATAAGCCGTTGTTGTATAATTTGGTTCAAATTTTATTATACTTCATATTTGTTAAAGCAGGTGGTAAAGTAAAAGTAAAGTAAGTCCCATACTCTCGACAGGGCATTGCGAATTGTGAAGTTAAGATTTACAAAGTACTCAAGGGTCAAGTGGATCTGAAGAGAATATTGCGGGTTAGTTCTTTCTTTTCAGCCGCTTTTACTTTTTCAGATTTCTTTGGTATCCAATTATTTCACGCCGGGTAAACCTGAGAGTGACTTGAATCCAGAACGAGACAAATCTCGAACGCATGACTTCTGGTTTGGCAACCGAGCAAACACTGTACACAAAACTCGCAACTGTTCTTCAAAAAAAGTTTAACACAGCTTTCCCACAGCGGTTTTTTAAAAATTTCTCATATATTAGTACAAGATATGGTTAGTAGAATTTGTTACATTGTAAATATTCCTTTAGAAGGTATGATGCATATTGCATATTGCAGTTATCAATTATTTACACATTTTAAAATTTTTCGACAATAAATTATACAAACAAAAAATAAACAATTTAAAGTTCTTTGTAATCAAATTTTTGAACATATTATCACAGAGTGCTTTCAAGGACCACACATGCCATTGTATGTTGTGAATCGGTATTAAAGGTGATATGTAGTCGGGCCTTATTCTGTTAATACATTTAAGGAAACGAATGAAAAACTTTTTTACAATTTTAATTATTACTTTAACGTAAAATACTAAAAAAATTAAGTTTATTACTTTTATTTTTTTAATACAAAGAATTAAACTTTATTTAAAAACAAAATAGAAACAATAAACATATATACATACATACATACATATATATATATATATATATATATATATATATATATATATATATGTATAATTTTATTAAAATGGCGTATTAAAAAAAAAAAAAAACAAAAAAAAAACAGTCTTTTATATTCACAGCGTATACTTGCGTTCAAAATTAATTAGTCATATAAAAAAGGACAAAAATACGCATATAAAAATAAAAATTTACATATAAAAATAACTAAATTTAACTTTTAATTCCCTACATGAAATTAATCCTTAAAATATAAAAGGAGTTTAAAAGCAATTTAAAAGTTTCTACCTTATTTATCGTTGCAGTGCGTAGAAAAGTGTAATGACTAAATACGAGGAATGTAATACTTTTTAAACTGTAACCAGAGAGATGTCACTAAACAATGATAAAAACAATGATAGTGTCCATCAGAAAGAAGAGTACGTTAACACGATTTAAAGTGCTTTAGTACTAACAGTGGTTGCTGATAAAGGCAACAAATCAGCATTCAGCGATTTATTAGAATGACAGGATTGAATAGTTTCCTTTATGGAATTGAGTTCGAACGGTGGATTGCTTCCCATTGAGCTGACTCGAGTAATATCAGGAGACGTAGGTGCTGATATATTTTCGGGAGTTCCTAAAATTATATATTTATAGATCGCATTAAATTTTTGATAATACTTAAATTTTAAGAATACAATATTAACCAAGAGCGAAAAGTACGTTATTAAACAATTATTAACGGAAGTCGTGAAAATAAATCATACAAATCGGTAATTGTTAAATATAGTGAACGTGTGCCCGGAAAACAGCTGACGTACGCTTAAAATCACGTATCGTTAAGGCGTCTTTGGGTAAGCGCCTCCTTCACCTTCCGGGTTTAAAATTCATTAACAACGTTTTCCCATTTTTTAAAGCAATCTTAATTAACAGTTTTCGGAATGGCCATCAGCTCCTTCGTTTGATTTTGTTTTATATTTTCTGCATTCACGAATACTTTTTTTTCAGGTATATTTTTAGTTTCCGAAATAGCCAGAAATCACACGCAGTTGTGTTAAGACTGCAAGATGTCTGTCGAACCTAAGCAATGTAATGTTTTGCTAAAAAAAAAATATTCAGCGCAGTGCGACGAATGTATGCTAGCATAATATCGCGATGAAGCATCATCCAATTGCCACTTTCCTAATGATGAGATCGTTTTCACCTTGTAGCGCCTTTTAACCTTTTCAAAGCTGTTAGATAGTATTCCTTGTTGACTATTCGACCTTCCGGGGTATATTTATGACGTACGACATTTTTGTGGTAAATTTATAAAAAAAAGAAAGAAAAAATCCAGCTTTCATTTAAGGCTTGCCGTCTACCTAAGTTGTCAACGTTAGTTCAACTTTGATAGCGTCGGCTCTAATACATCAAAATTCCGATCATTAGCTGACTGATGGTACGGGGTTTGTACGTCAGCGCCTCATGTCGAATGAACTTCAATGTTAGGTGGACGTGCACTTACGGCAAACTGATCCATTGTTCTTAATGCCAAGGTGAGCAACGATCCTCAGGATTACACGTAAAAAATTAAAATAAAGACTTTTAGTCCACATTACGGTAAACTATTATATTCGTTTCCAAATGCAGTCTACGGCCATAAAAGGTTTACATATCACGGAGTTCTTTTAAAAATTTTTTTTTTCGAAATTTCGGTCAACATACCAATAAGTAAATATTTTTGAACATAAAAAAGCTATTAAAACCTAATTATTTTTATTAGTAACTAGAAAACTTTTTTCTAATTAATGAACTTACACTTTTTTAAGGAAAACAACTGACGTTTTATTATCACGGCTTCAAAATGAAAGAGTAAAACATTAAAGAAACATTTTTCAATTATTGTAAGTTAATCAGTTTTCATTAATTAAAGAACTTCATCAAAACAAATTAATGAAGGTGTGCATAACAGGAAATTTTCTATACAAAATGAATACATTAACGGTAGGCCAGAAACATTTGTAAGACACTGTTTACAAAATAGTAAGTGTAGTTATGGCATATAATAATAATAGGTAAGTAAAAAATGAATTTCCAACTAATATTGATGAAATTGAATACGAAAAATGTATAGAAATATTTTCTGATTAAACGATGCAATTAATTTCCAAAAACTGTCATTTATAAACTTTTAAATAGCTCATATACACAATATAGAGGAGACTGTCAACGAGTGTTTTGGAAACCTGATTTCATGCGCTTTAATGATGTGAAAGTTTTGTAAATACGAGTGCGTTAGTATTTATCTATTTATTTTTGTACCTATTTACACATTATTTCTATATTAAACTTAAAATAACTAAAATTTTCCCTCATTTGGACCAGATAAAGTTTTATTTTTACTACTTGTAAAATTTAATGAAAGTTATTCTCGAAAATATATAATTATTATTATTGGAAATATATTTTAATTATTCTTTAATTCTTGTAATAAATGTGCTTAATTTAACAAAAATAAATAAAATAAAATAAGTAAAACTAACCTCCTACATAATTTAGTATATCACATTCCAAACTTTCCGGCAATGATGCTCCAACAGAGAGATGCATTGCTAAGCCTTCTAACCAAACTTCCATTATTTCGAACGGTGGTCTGTGTGAAGTTATGCAGTACAAATATACATACTTAATAAGTTACTTTTATATTTCGAAAATTTGTATTAATAATATATATAAATAATACAAAATTATGATTTTAAAATTAACATTTTAGTCAATGGAACTACTTTTCCTTTATATACAGATCGGTATAATTATAATCAACAAAACCCATATTCTGGTGTCTGCGAGCACCAAATATATAAATATGTGATTTTTTCTTCCTATTGTCAGTAATGTTGCTTTTACACGTGAATTAGATGCGATACACCGTGTACCTATAAAATATCGCTTAACTTTTTTTTATAACTCTATTCTTTTGTAAGAATGAATTTAAGAAATTATTAAAAGCGAGGTTTTTTAATAATTTTTCTACTTATCGGTACACCATACAAAAAGAAAACATTTAAGTTCTACTATCCATATCGCTCGAAGTAGTCCCTAAGTCACATTTTCTTCACAAGTTCGACATGATGCTGCCTTCTGTTGATTTCTATAAGCCGTAAAAATAAATATGATTAGACAAAAAGATGCTTTCAAATTCTTCCGCACACTTTGATTGGAGATATACAAGAAAATTTAAAAATATTCAAAGAATGAAATTTTTCAGTATGAAAATAAGCCGCATATATTTAATAAATTATGTCGTGATCAAATAGACAATAGAAGAAACGGGCAACGGCTATTACTTAATTTCTGCGAAATCTTGGTTTTTTTACAGTCAAAAGTTAGACCAAATAAAGACAATAACTTTAACGATTTCGACTTATCAATTCTGAAAACACTATCAAAATAACAGGATAGTTGTTCTCTAAAACTTCATACTACACAAATGTTACATAGAAAATAGATTGCACTATCAAAGATAACGGTAAAAGTAATAAAAAAAAAAAGTACCAAAAAAAGAACCAATGCGCCTTTTGTGAAACCTTATAAGAATCAAAGGAAAAAAAAGCGATCTTTCGAAATTGTATCGGTAGTATGTGGGACGTACAAAAGGGTTGTATGTTATTGGTACGACTGATAATTAAAAATCCCATACGTTGAATAGATAAATTTATACATGCCCTTATGCAGTAGGCAATAGCATGTTCAATTAATTGTTATTTTATTTAAAAATAAACAACATAAATATAAATACATACATTTTAGTTCTATATTCATCTTAAACGTTAACACTAAAACAAACGTTTAATTTTTTGAGAGTTCTTTATTTGTTAATGCAATAATACTTGTCTTTTTGGCAGTTAACAAAAAATGTACTAATTTAGATCAACTAAAAATGAAATAGACAGATGAGAGAAAGAAAGAGCACAGTGAAATAATGAAGAAATACTGAGAAGAACGAAAAAGGAAAAGTATGTTGATTTCACGTGGTTCATAGATGGCCGAATTCGAAGAAAACAAAAATAAATAATGATAAAATATTTAATATCTTACATTAGTTTCTGTTTTAATAAAATTTCACATCTAGGGTCAATTTTTATTTAACACATGCTCATTATTATTACGCAAAATAATTGTCCTATATAGTTCGTACAAATTCAGTTTGAATATACATTTTCTGCCATTTAAAACTTGAATTCAAAAATTTACATCCTCATTCGAAATATATAAAAACGAAAAAAAAAAGAAAAAAAACGTATTTTTACCTTTTATCAGGGTTTAAGTCGCAGCATAAAAATGCAATTTTACAAAAAGGTTCTGGACAAGACAAGCAAAATTTTTCTCTAAACGCAATTTGATTCAAACCAAAATCTGATAATCTTGGCAAATAATCCGGATCTGCTTGAACGCGGCCGATTATCTAAAAATTTGTAATATAATCTTTAAATTACGCGATATTAAAGAAATAAAGGCAATTTTACGGCGTTTAAAAAAATCAGTTCAAGAAATTTTAAAGACCATTGATGAATTTACCTAGTTAATTTTTCGTACATTATTTATCATGTTAATCGGAATCGATAGTTAAATTGTACTAATTTCGAAATTATTATATTCGAATTTCAGGCATGAATAAATACATTTATTTTACATTTTTTGTGTATCTATTATTAATTGAAACGTAATTCTTAGGCCGGCCCCCATCAGATTTTGTAACGAAACAATGTGTCCCAATTTTATTTAACGAAAGTTAAATGTTAAGTAAAAATGTCATTCTTAATCATGTACCCATTACTAATAAGTTGTTTCGGTAGTTTAATTAAATTTATGCTATAAATTATTGGTTGTATTGCTTTTTTATTATATAAAATTAATTTGAAAATATTTTAACTTAAAGGAAATAGGGATAGGATTTTTGTGATTATGTTTTTTTTTTTGTTTTTTTTTTTTTGTGTCGATGTCGGTAAGAATTACGTTGTAAATTTTGATAATTTCATACAAAGTATAGAAGAGAAAGAAATAGAAATGTAAGCAAGAGGGGTCAAGAGGCTACATTTCGGTCTCTTTCTCTTTTATACATTGTATAAAATGATCAAAATTTACAACGTAATTCTTAGGCCAACCTCCATTAGATTTTATAACGAAAAAATGTCCCAATTTTATATAATAAAAAAAAAAAAAAATACAATCAATAATTTATACTATAAATTTTATTAAACTACCGAAACAACTTAACAAACTATAACGCATATAAATTATACGATTTTTTTTGCGTTCCATGGTATTATTAAATTAGCAATATAGTCTCTTTACATGCTTCTTCCTGCAGTGTGACTTTGGATTCATTAACTTGCACAGTAATAAGAAGAGTATTTATTATTTTTTCAAAAACGAAAACCGGCAACGAACGCAAACGTGAATTGCGGCCAAAAAATCAGTAAAATCGGTCTATATAAATATGAGTTATGCACGAACAAACATAAAAAAAAAAAAAAAAAAAACATACGCGAAAACGTATAATTTCCTTTTTTTTTGAAAATCGGTAAATTTAAAATATTACAAACATTATGTAAAATTGGAAGATTTTTTGGTACAATTTTTCGTTTCATAAAATTGGGACATTTTTTCTAATGGGGGCCGGCATAAAAATTACGTAATAATTAATACATATATATATCATTTTTTCAATTTTCAGTACGTAAAAACATCATACATATATTCACTGATTAACGTCCATTATAAAGATAATACATTTTAACAAACATCAGTATTTTTAACTTCATTGTATTATTGTACTTTTTATACTAGTAATTACTAATTTCTATCGTTACATTTGATTACGATATCCATTATGATTTACCTAAAAAGAATTTAAATGGATAATAATACGTAACTTTTAAAAATTACCAAAGTGTATATTTTTCATTATAAATGCAGAACGTTTTTTTAATTAATTTGGATAAACACTAGTTTTCTATAAAATGGCATATATAATAATCGAAGTAGAAGTAATTTTTATTCACACGTATGCTCTCGTAATCATTCCGATCGCCGAGTATAAAAAAAACAAACAAACAAAAAAAAACTGTACTATTAAAAGTCACGAATGAAATGCAGATTTTGCAGCACTAGTTCGAAAACAATATTAATCCAGATCGCAAAACAGCTCGTGTAATTTAAAATTAAGTAAAAACGTTTAATAATATAAATATAAACGAGGAGAGTTACCTCACATAACACAATTCCAAATGAAAATATATCAACTTTTTCATCGTACTTATTGCCTTTCATCATTTCCGGCGCCATCCAGTATGGATTACCAACAACAGTATACCTTTTTTTTCGCTCAATACGGCGAGTATTATTTCGAGCAGTTTTCGACGAACTGAATTTATTGGCAGCTGCAGCGGCGGGTTTACTACTCGGTTTTAGACTCGAACGTGAATTTGTTGCACCCATTCCGTGCGAAATAATTCGTGAAAGACCGAAGTCGGCAACAACGATCGTTTTATCCTAAAGAAGAGCGACGACGCATTTAACAAATAAAAATACTTAACATTTTTGCGAATTCGAATACATCTACTCGTAATCCAACAAAAATATGTAAAAGAAGTAATCAATGTGTACTCTCTATAGAATCTGTAAATAATATCATAAATTTATGTAGTATAGTTTGTTATAAATAATAGTTGTTTTTAACGTATTCATTTTATCGTGGCAATAAGCGTTCGCTAATAGGTTTTTGTACAATATTATAATAGACCTACGACTTGTCGTCGTCGTCGTCGTCGGGGTCGCATCTCTTGCATCAAGAGGTTGTGTACATCTATATTCTTCGATTCCTGGCATATCTAATCGTGTCTTGTATACTTTTGCATGGGAAGTTGCCTGTTGCATTCGTAGTTGCTAGCTCCAATCTTCTTCTTCCTTTAATGGGTTTTCCCTGAACTCGTCCTTGCAATGCCAACATGAAAACGCCGTTTTCCCGGATTTTATGTGCTATGTATTTTCGTATTCAAATTTCTCTGTTAATGAAATTTTTAAAATATTCGAACAAATAAAAATTTTATTCCACTCTTTTTCGAACTACATCTTGCTCCCTAGATTATATTATAAGCTTTTCTTTTCATCGTCTCTCGCTTTTATTTTCCCCCTTTATTTATTTCTTATGGTTTAACCAAAGTAACACAATTTCTCCTCAATAATGTTACTTTTTTTTTTTTTTTTTATTTTTATCACTTTGAAACATGAAAATATAACCTTCGTAATATTCACATGTTCTTTGGGTAATAGTGGAATATTCCCGAAAAGGTTCTCAGAAGCTATCACTCAATTTAATTATTAGATTATATTTATTAATTTATTATTTATATCTCTTCGCGCCTTTTGGCACTTTTTTCCAACTTTAAGTCTTGTATATATACATATATATATATATATATATATATATATATATATATATATATATATAGTTCAACAATTAATTAATATTTTTAATACTGAAACAAAAACACTTATTAAAATAATACATTTTTTATACACTCGCAATTCTGACATGTTTCGAAGCTTAAGTCTTTATGATCACGAAATATTCCAACGTTTGTAATATTCTGTGATTATGAAGTTTTAAGTTTGAAAAGGGCGCCAAAATTATATAATAAATAAATTATTTTAATAATTGTTTATTTCTTCAATTCTCCCCATAAAACGTTTTTTTATAGATCCATAAGAGTATCATATGAAGAGGCTACATCAGCACTTTATTCGATACAAGCAGGTGTTCCGCAAAGTAGTCCCTCAAGACCTATCTTGTACCTATAGCATACGACAGGATATGACAACTGCAATGTTCGCTGACACGGTGGCCACTCAAATATAATTTTTAAATTCGCGGGTTTCCCGATCCAAATCCTTCCGATTTCCCGATTATCAGAATTATACAAAAAGAAAGAATGGAATTTTTTTGTTACTATTGATAAGTTACCAAAAACGTGCTCTCGGGTTTACGGCAATTACTTATTGAGAATTAGCAGTACGTTGAATTTGAATGTACAATAGTATATAGTCTGTCGAGCGAAAGAAGTCCGTTCGTAAAACAACCGAAACGCGCTGACATCACGAATTCAGGGGACTTCAGATTAACCTTCAGTCGATCACATATCAAATATAACACTTATTTTGTTAACACCACGTGATCCGTTTGGATCAGAACAGGTCGGGAAAAAAAACTAATGAGCGTACAGAGATGAAACAAAAACGAGGTTACTGCGTCCGAGAAGCGGAGGAATAACAGGAGAGGGTGGCAACATGGTTCTTTTCAGTAATATTGAAATACTCGTTAAGCGTTCATAAGTGCGCCCTGTTGCTAGTACACCAATTTGAGCATCATACTCGGCAACGGAACTTGAACGGACACTTCTTTCGCTTGGCAGACCACAGGTTGGTCCTTAGGCTTCATGTTTCATACAAACTAACCGTTCAGATATCATTGGTATACTTAAGACTGCTGTAATAACTGAATTAGGTGTCGATTTGCTCGTAAAATGACTAAGGTACGTCGTTAATATTCTTATTTTATAGCTCTTAATTTTTAACAATTTGCTCCTGTAAATCTACGAGCAAATGTGATCGTTGGTTAGAAAGTCGTTTACTACTTAATAGGTTATGTTTCTGGTTTCTTTGCCACTTTTTTTAACAAATTAAATGTAAGCCGTGCAGTTGCCACGGTAGTTTTAAACAATTAGAGGTTCGCTAAGCGAAATAAATCACGGCCTGGCGACGTCAAAACGATGTAATATAATGAAGACCAACTTGTATATCGTAAAGTAAAGTAAGTTCCATACCCTTGATAGGGTATCATGGTTGTGAAGTTAAGGTTCACAATGTACTAAAAGCCCAACGGCACTGATGAAAATGGACAGTTCCTTTTTCTCAACCACCGTTATTTTCGCAGATTTTTCTAGTACCCAATTCAATTTCAGGCTAATTCTTAACGAGTAATTGCCACGAATCTGAGAGCAAATTTTCGTGACGTTGATTTTCTGATCATCGGGGACTGAGTTGTAAGGCGTCATCAATTAAAATGAACAAAAATGCGGAATATTTTACAAGTTTGCGTATTTCCAGAACGACTATATCAAAATTCTTTATGCACCGTTCTAATTTTAATATATCTCAACAATAAAGTTTAAATACTCGATAAATCAATTATTCGCAGTTTATAAAAGACCGGTAACACTACAGTTACGTATGCAAAATAAGAAAGTAAAGTTACACGAGGACACAAGTAATATCCTCTTAAAAGTTTCCACTTGAATATGCGAAAGGAACAAAATGCAGCAATATACACGGTCATTAAAAATATTTTGACACTTCTCGTTTTCAAGGCTAAAGTGTGACAATAATATGAAGAAACAACAACAATAAAAACAAACCCATCCAATGTGTATATCTTTGATGGTAGTAATTTTTGATTGGTGGTCCTTGAAAAAAAAACCGAAACAAATCGAATCGTACACACACGGTACTACTGAAAGGTACTATATTGTTTTCTACTACTAGAACGATTTTTTCTATTTAAAATTTGCAAATTTTGAACATTTTACGATAGCCAATTTCAAGCTGAATAGAAAACGTAGTAAAAAAAATAATCCCACTACTCGCCCATCAAGCAGAAAATTCCGCGGCAGCAACTTTCTAGCGACATTACTTCGGTGCATTTCAGCGCAAATCTGTAACGATTGAATTGGATAAAATGTTAATTAAGTGACAAAGTAGTTTTAACTTGCCACAGCGACATTTGAAAAATCTTCCAATGAAAAACACCAAAAATAAAATCGAAAAATTTCTACTACATAAATTTATTACAGAAATTGAAATTAAAAACCACATTAGTAGCAACATTGATTAGATCAGTTACTTACACTTCTGACTAGACAATTATGAGAATTGAGATCGCGATGTATTATATTCATGGAATGTAAATAGCTCATGCCAGATGCAATATCTTTAGCAAAGCTCACTCGCTGCTCCCAAGGTAACGGATTACTTAAATCGTGTATCAGTTCTTTTAATGTACCACCTGGAATGTATTCTGTTACCAAATTTAATTTTTTATCTTTATACAAAACGCCAATAAATCGCAATACGTTATTATGATGTAAACTTCTCAGTACAGCAACCTGAAAAAAAAGAAAAAAAATACAATATTTTTAGCCAATTTTATTCAAAACTTTCTGTGGTCAAACTATTTTTTTTCTCCTGCACTGATTACATAAAAGGAAAGAAATTTAATTCTAAAAATGCGTAACACTTGTGTTATAATAAAATCGATAATAATTTACATAAATACTCAAAAAAAAACGTTTTATTTATGCTTAGACGATTTTTTTTTATTTTGTTGGCGCAAAATCAAAAACGGGCGTTAACTTTCTAATGAGTAATAAAAAAAACTGCCTAGCATTTCCTTGAATTATTTCTTTATATGCTGCAAATTTTGATTATTTGAAAATTACTAATAGCTTGTTTCTCAACGTGTGCATATCATTTAAATGTTAACTTACAATAAACAAAATCACACGATACACAATGAATTTACCTGACTTTTCCTAGCTTTCCAAATTCTTCCGGCCTTTTTTCCGATTTGGAAAATAATAGTCATGCGAAAAAGAAAAAAAACAAAAAAAAAACGCCACGTAATTTTTAAATATCGAGCTCCGATACAATCTAATCCCGATGATGAAATCTCAAATTAAAAATGTTTACTTCTCGTTAAGGGAGGGAGGGTTAAAGTTTTTAAACTTTTTTTTTGCATTTTTTTTTTCATTTGCTTATATGGATGTACAACATTTCAAGATTATTGTGTCAAAATTTGAAGTCGATCGCAACAAAACTAACGAACCTATAGAATTTTGAGTGAGCGGTGCTCCGCTCCGGTTTTGCATACCTACTGGGCAGCTACGTAGCGCGGCTACCTGGCAGCTGTTTCGTGCTCTTTTGAACTTCGTATGTTCTAGTTTCGCTGTGATTGTGTATTTATCATTAGTAAAATGCCGAAGAAAATTAGCAGAGAAGATCGCAAGATTACCAGTTCCAGATTAGATCGATCAAAAAAAGTAATACGTCTACAGAAATGCAAGACAGACGATGTCGAAGCAAAAGGTACATCGTCCAAAAAAAAAAAAAAAAAAAAAAAAAAACTAAATACTTTTGTGCCATTTGGGCTACCTACTAACATTACTGTTCGATGGACGAGAAACCGCAGCACGACAAATGCTCGAGCGGCCAAGACTCGTGGTGTGAATGGCAGAAAACTACAGCTGCAAATGTCCTGAAGTAATTCAAATACAGTTACACTGCACTTGCAAGCGACGTTTCTGAAGGAATTAAACCGAGATATATGAAGACTTGAGTAAGGGGGCACTTCTGCAGCGATATCTTGGAGGATTCACTGAAAACAACAGTGAAAGTTTGAATCAACTTATTTGGAAAATTACCCCAAAATCACTGAATGGTACCTCAACTGTTGTTGATATCACAGCTCATGTGGCTTCATGTATGTTCAATGAGAGCTGTTTTTCTTTGCTCTCATTTATGCAAGAGATAAAAATCAGTACAGGGTCAAGTTCTCATGAATGGACAGGCATAGTAGATTGAACGAGCATAAACAGAGTGGAGCAACAAGCTGCACTTGAAAGTAAAGAAGGCAGAATTCTACGTTGACAAGAGCAAAAGCTGCCTTAGATTTTACAGTTGAAAGCTGTGAGCTTTATGGGCTTAGCATCGATGACACTGAATAAGTATATTAGAAAAAACACTCGCGTACTGATGTTTAAGTCAAATTTTTTTGTACACAAAACTTTAAAGCCTTTTTCTCGCACTTGACATTTTTAAAGTCCGTGGACACTGTAACTCGATAACTAATGCACCGATTCTTTTGTAATTTTGTACAGTGTTTCTGCACATCAATTACGAGGTAACGCTGGGAGGGTTTTTTTTTTTTTTTAATTATTACTTATTTTGCAATAAAAAATTTGTCGATTTTGATGGCGAAAATCACGTTTTTGACTTCCAAGTGTTAACAAAAATTAAAAAATCAAAAAAAAAAAAAAAATCCTCCCAGCGTTACCTCAAGAAAATGATTAACTAGCAGAGCATTTTGATTTTTTTGATTTCAGATGACCAGTGGTGAGATATAGTGTCCACCGCAAAACAACTTTTTTTTGAGGCTTCTTTAAAGATTTGCTGCTAACGGCTTATTTTTTAATATTTCTTATTTAAAATTTCAGAAAATATTGTTCAAATGTTACTTTATTATATTACACTTAATAAAAAATATTTGCATTCACTGGAGCATAAAGAAAAATTATTGAACATGAGCCTTTTTTTACCGAAATTAACTTTACCCCCCCCCCCTTAAGAAATTAATAAAATTCGTTACCACTTTAATCTCTTGTTTTGATGTTAGCGGATTTCCAAACGCAAAATTTTATTATTTTATTATTACTATATGATTTATTAATCAAAATTTTAATAATGTTCCAGTTTAATTTTATATATGAAATATTGCTAACAAATAACCATCTGCCATTAGGTAGACGTGTAATACACATTTAGCGGCAGGATTATATCATTACTATTGCCAGTGATGATTAACTGATCTAGTATCGAAAAAAAAAAGGTAAAAAAAAGTTCAACTATACTTTAAACAGCACCGATATCAGATATTATCTATAACTTGAAGATACACTAGTATTAAGCATTACATAAAAGAAAAATAGCAGCAAAGGATAATAAAATAAAAGGTATCGGTACGACTGCAATAAGAAATAACCCAAATAAAGTTTATTTCTCACGATGAAAAATGGTAAAAAAAGTTAGCCTGGATGAATAAAGGGTGAGAAAAATATTACTACTGAAAGATAAATTTAAAATAATAGAAATTAAAGCAATAGAGAGACATTAAAAACCAAGTGAGTATAAAAAAATAAATCTTGGATAAGTGAATATTTGGAAATCAAATTAAAAGATCGGTCGAATATATATATATATACAATGTGTGTGTGTGTACACGCGGGCGTGTATGTATATGCATATATATGTGTGTATATATGTCGTCGTGATAGCCTAGTTGCTAGAGCGCTTGACTTCCGTTACAGAAGTCACGGGTTCGATCCCGGGCGACAACAGAAATTATTACGAAATTTAAATTAAAGTACTCGGTAATTCACGTGAAAGCAACCCACCACGTACACCATCATATGCGCGCTAGTTAGTACACAGCAGACACATACGAGCTGCCCTTGTAGTGCGATAACAAGTGGCTACAATCAGTTCCGAGTGTAGTCTTGCGTGTGTACATTGGCGTTGCATAGAGCAATTGCCAAGGACGCTACCTATTCTGTACAGTTTGGTTGTTCAGATAGGTAGTCTCGACCCCCCGAGACCGAGCTAACGAAATATAAGATATATATTAATTACAACGTAATTTTTAAGCTACTCCCCCATTAGAAAAAATGTCCCAATTTTATGCAACGAAAAATGTCTCATTATTATATTTTATAGGATTTTTGTGATTATGTTATTATATTCATATGGACCGATTTAGAATTACATTATAAATTTTGATCGTTTTATACAAAGTATAGAAGAGAAAGAGACAGCAATGTAAGCAAAAGGAGTTGTTGTTGTTAAAACTGGATACGAGAATATAACTTCGCTGAATAAAGTTGTTTATTTGACGAAACGAACAAACGAAAGCGGAAGTTCGCGATACGAAAAAGCAGGTTCACAGCTTCAATTACCCAAGTAACAATAAATCCGAAAAACACAGCTAACTAAATTTAGCGATTACCAAAAAGGGTTATTTAGACAGTTTAACACGCGATTATGCAATAAAATCGAACGGAAGCTCTGAAAAGGGCTATTTCAAATAAGTAAAAGCGAATAAGGAGGAAGGAGTTAAAAACGAATTAATTAGAGGAAATAACGAAAATAAGAACTGGATGAATTTGAATAGAAGAAAGAAATTAATAAAAACGAAGTAAACGACAACGAGTAAAAGACAAAAATAATTAAGCGAAAAAACGAACACCGACATATATAGTTTTACTCTGCTACGACTAAAAATTCAATTGCCATAGATCATCGATATTAACAACTAAGCGAAACTATCCATCAAACAATATCGCATTTCGATTTCGCTTTTCTTTAATTATTAGTTCCAAACAGGGGTCAAGAAGCCTAGCCCCTTGTAAGACCAAAATGGCCGAATTTTTATATATATATATATATATATTAATTACAACGTAATTCTTAGGCTACCCCCCATTCGAAAAAATGTCCCAATTTTATGTAACGCTAAATGTCCCAAAAAAATGTCCCAGAAAAATGTCCCAATTTTATGTAACGTTTGTTATATTTTGTAGGATTTTTGTTATTGTTATTTAAAAAATGTCACAATTTTATGTAACGAAATATGTAACGATAAATGTAACGAAAAAATGTCTTAATTTTATATAATGAAAGTTAAATGTTAGAATAGGACTTTTGTGGTTATGTTATTTTTTTTTTTTTTTGTGTTGATGCCAGTATGAATTACGTTGTAAATTTTGATCATTTTATACAAAGTATAGAAGAGAAAGAGACAGAAATGTAAGCAAGAGGGGTCAAGGGGCACGGCCCCTTGCGAGGCCAAAATGGCCGAGTTTATATATATATATATATATGTGTATATATACCATACCACCCACCGCCCACATGCGTGCATATATCCACACTCACACACACACACATCCAAATGTTTTAAGCTTAGAATAATTTTTACTTCGATTATGCCGAAAGTAATAATGGCGATTGAAATAATTTTTGAACTAAAAAAACTTTGAAAATTTAAAGATAAATCAAAAGAATTTAATCGCATGAACAATTATAAATGACCAGAAATAAAAGTCAATATTTACCTCCTTAAGGAAACTTTTCTGGGCATCTTCATCAACTCGATGTAATTCTTTCATGACCATAACTTCCCCAGTATCGCGATGTGTTACTTTGTAAACACAGCCAAAAAATCCTTGGCCTAACAAATCTCCTTTTACTAAATCTGATGCACGAAATATTCGTTGACTTTTTATCGGATCAACTCTAAATGATTTTGTTCGGGAAAGGTGACAATCATCTCTGTCATTTGACGGCGATCTACAATAAAGAAGAAAATTATTGTAATTAAAAAAAAACAATATATATATATATATATATACATAAATGTGACGGTCGCTGAGAAAAGGTACATAGTGCGTCAAAAATGCGGTTTTGACTTGACAACGGTTTCGGACACTTGAAAGCATGCTTTTTAACGTGAAAAATAGGTTAAACGGGTGAAAACAAATTTTTTCCCGTTGTAAATCATAATTGTATGATTAAAATTACGAGCTTAAAGTGTATTATAGTGCAAAACTTTAAACTCGTTTTTCTCGATTAATTATTTTCTGCCACTATGTATAGCTTTTCTCAGCGACCGTCATCACATATAGTGCATGTTAAAAATTAATCATAATTATACCAACAATGTAAAGCAACAAAATAAATTCCTAAATATCTGAACGTTGATCTGAAAATTACAACGAAAATTGCAAAGTAAATATAAATACGGATGATATATGCACATGAAAATTAATTAAATTGCATAAAGTATTATAACTACATATAAGCGAAGAAAAATGTTTAGTTAAACAACATCAACGATAAACAGAAGTAAAGTTAATGAATAATGAACGAAAACCTTCATGCTATACCGTAACGAATAATGACTAAAACGCGAAACGTACGTAAATATTGTATTTCCTATTTGTGTTAATTACGGCGGTGTGCGTATACGTACGTCATACAGGCATGAAAAATGCGGTGCACTTAAGTTTCACCAGTACCAGTGAATCATCATCAAAAAAAATTCATACATTACTTAGCGTCTTTTACTTTATACGATATTTTTATTAATTTGTTTGTTTTATTAAATAAATAACTCGGTAATACTGAAATCGAAATTTTATTAATTAAGCTGGAAATTCGCTTAATATTTCACTGATTCCGAAAATTTTTAATCATTCAAGTTAAAAACAATTTTCGATATATTCAGCAGCCAACTTTCGTAAGAAAGTTCAAAATTATCATATACAGTTTGTGATATTATGGCAATAAAAGATGTACACCATCATCATTAATTCTGCTTTCATATTTTATACATAATTACATTTCTATATTGTTTCGTAAGATCTCACCTTTTAGTGCTTTAATATTAAAATACACCACACACACACACACTTTTCTAAACTTTTTCGACCGATTTGAAATAACAAATTAAATAAAATACTTTATTATTCAGTCATAATTTTATTTTTATTAAACGGCCAAGTTTAATACGGTGGAAATATTAAAAAGAAACTTTCTGTTAAGGATAATATTAAAATAAATATTTGTAAATACGTTTCCTTAGTTGTGTACGAAAAAATAATATTTAATGTTACATGTAACTGAACTTGTACATTTTCGCTGGAAACGTATAATATATTCCCCTTGAGCAGCGATACAACTTATTCTTTCAAAACGAACAAGAACGAAAAATTTAAATATATCCTCTTAAAAAAAAAAAACTGCTTTCGTAAGTAAACCAGCTAGATTTTTTAATTTTAAAAGAAAAAAAGAAAAATAATGTTTTCACTTTAATTCTATCAAAATCTCTCATTCTAACAATGTTACGCCTTTACACTCCACAGAAATATTAAGTGAAACTTTTAACTTTCAAAAGCGAAAATTACTGTGTTCATCACATTGGAAAATTTGATTTACTTACCTATTTGAAAAAAGGGACATCTAAAAAAAAAAAAAAAAAAAACACTTTTTTTTAAACAAATGTCATTGTGCGTGTGTGTATATGCGTATGCGCCATTGCCGGAATTTTATTACTCGTTTACGCTTCAACAAATAAAGGTATTTTTACTACTAGCTCATCATATTACTCGATGCATATTAATGTGGAATCATGGCCATTAGATGATGTTCCGAAAATTTAAATGTCGATATTTTTTTAACAATTAAAAAAATATGAAAAAAGAAATTTATTTCGCAAAAAAACCAAACACGATTTTAGTATGATATGAATCGATATGACTTATTACAGATCAAAAAAATCTAAGTAACGGGTTTCTTTAAAAAAAGAACATTTAAAAAAAAATTGTTCATAAGTTGTAGATATGCTTGTGTATTTTTATCACCCATTATTTTGTAACAAATATGTACATCCGGTGTTCTCTTTACTAGCAAAAGTGCATCGCCAACTTGTGTAATTATTACCTCACTAACAAAAAAAAAAAAAAAAAAAAAAAAAAAAAACAATGACTTCAGTAATAGAAAAAAAAAATATATTTTTTTTTTATTTCTATTTTCGTTTGTTCAAAAGATACATCGGTATACTAGTAAAAAATAAATGAAAGATCATACAAAGTTAAAAAATGAAATCGATAAAATAATACTATACCCTTCAGAAATCCGTGACATTGACGATGACCTTTTATTGCATGCACTAGAACGACGATTTTTCTTCAACTGTTGTCTGTTACTTCTAACCAATGAGTTATGACTATCATCTTTTTTCTTATATATACGTTCCTTATCGTTAATGTTAAAAGCACTACATAATGATTCTTGCAAATCATTATGAATCAATGACACCGTTTTCCTACTATTAATCACATCTGGATCGTGTTCTATAGTCAACTAAAAAAAAAAAAAGAAAAAAAACAATGTTATTTATTTATATTGCAAAATGTGAAGCGCAGAATTTTAAAATAAACATTTTCCAAAAATTAAGATACATAAAAATGAACTAAAATCATTATAAAACCCGATTTTCAAAAACTCGTCAAAATATACGTGTAAAAAAATATTTAAAATTTGTATACTCGTGTTAAATCTTTACAATGAAAAAGAAATAAACAAATCTGAATCTCGAGAAGTAAATAGTACTCGGATGGACTACTTATCATAAAATAAAACAAATGCTTAAAAGAAAAATTAGTGAAGAAAATGGAGCAAAATTGTCAAGTGCGTAATACCAATGATGACATACACCGCACAGACTTGGCCTTTAAAAAAAATAATTGAAAAAAAAAGAAAACCGGAAGTCCGTAATATAGCTACTAAAATATTTAAATTCTATAACTTCTATGATTTTTCCATTGATTATAACAGTTGCAGCTGATTATTATGAACTTTTTTTTTTTTTTTTTTTTTTTCATTAATTAATTCCAAGTTCGTACTAATTACCAGTCGAATAAATTCTATTCACTAGCTGTTGTATTTCTTTACAGGAGTTTGTGAACAGAACGGTATCATCACTATACCGAATACAGTTAACGTGATTGCCGTTTATTCTGATTCCAAAGTTCTTGTTCTGTAATGTATCATAAAAAATCGCGTCAGCATATACGCTAAACAACAATGGTGACAAAATGCATCCATGCCTTACCGCTCTGTATATATCTACTAATTCTCACTCCATACAATGTACATGAATTTTAGCACTTCGCTTACGGTGCAGGTTCTATATCACACGGTGGTGGCCACTTAAATATAATTTTTAAATTCCCGCGGATTTCTTGTTCCAAATCCTACCGATTTCCGGATTACTAGAATTGCTCAAAAAGAAGAATTTGAATTTTTTGTTACTATTGGTAATATTTGATCGCCGCAACATAATTTATGTGAATAAAATAATTTATTTTGAGTAAAGTGCATTAAAAAATGTATTTATTTTGAGTAAAGTGCATTAAAAAATGTATTTATTTTGAGTAAAGTGCATTAAAAAATGTATTTATTTTTCGCTTCAAATGATTTTTTCTTATTAAAAATATCGTTTTTAGTTATTTTTACTTTTTCCCGGTTTTAAAACAAAATTCCCGGCTTATTTCTGGGTTTCCCACGGATGTGTGACCACCCTGTATTATTTTCTGATCGTATTAATTCACAGCTTTTTCGTTTAATATCTGTATTAATTTGTCATGTTTACCACGATTAAAAGTTCCTTTGTAGTTTAAAAAGCAGATAAAAACATCACGGCTCTGGTCCTAGCGTTTCTGTAATAATATATTACCATAACTAACGTTTCTCTGGAGCCAAATTTTCGTAAAAGCCGAACTGACACTCGTCTAAATCTTGTTCACAATTATTACATTTTTAACAGTGACTCATCAGGCTAATCGTTCTACATTTATTACATGTTTTAGCTGTAATAAATATTGACGCGAATATAGATATTATTAAAAATCTCGATTAATTTTAAAATGTTTGTGTTATCCATTAATTTAATAATATCAGCTGGTACATTTGTCCACACACACCGCTATCCTAGATTTTGTTATATTACATGTTCTACTTTTGATTGTAAAATTAATTTACCTCTTTAAGTGTGCGCGTCAGATCTATACCTCTTATATCTTTAAACGTATTCTCTATAAGCCTCGTCCAGACCATCAGTTTATCTTTCTTGTCGAATGCTAATGCGCCGTCTTCTTCGTTTTTGAGACTTTCTTTTTAAATAGATTTCTTTTTTTCTTTAATTTTCCAATGCATGTTAAAAGCATCATGTTTCTTTTCCATTTCTTCAATTTCTTGGCTCTGCTCTTTCATCCAATTACTGTTTTCCTGTCACATTTTACGCTGCATACATTATTACGTCTTTATATTATTATTGCGTATAACTTCTGACCATGTAGAGTGATCTGAATAATTCTCTATTTATTAGAAACTGTATAGATCAGTGATGTTCCAAACGAATACCGACGAGTATCGCTGAGTTTAGAGAGATGTACTTTCTTTGCTTAATATAACGAGAAAAAATTAGCCGAAAAATTTTCATGAAAATAAACATCCAAAATTTTAAGAGACGATGAACGCAATGAGCGAAATAGAAGGTGTTCTGAATCTTGCACCTGCCACATTCACATATGTCATCTTGCAGCAAGGAATGTGAAATGTGAAATGCATAATATGTTTTCGAAAAATCAACTAGTGTGCATTTGAATACAACGCTGTCCGTTGCAGTGGGATATAGTTGAAATAGTCGAATGCGACGAGCGAAGAAAAATATGATAGTTTTTTAAAACACATTTTTCGCATTTCAGCACTTTTTATTAAAAATGTTGGTAATAAGCGCACAACAATCCCTTTAGTTTAAGTTGTTTTCTTTCGTATAATAAAGTAAAATCACAACAAACTGCTATAAACAATTATTTAATATTAAATTACCAGACGCGTTTCGAAGACAAAGCCTCATGAACTTAACGTTAAATAATTGTTTATAGCAGTGTGTTGTGATTTTACTTATTATTTTCTTTCGTTCAAATTAACAGGTACAATATTGTCACCATCTAGTTCATTTTTAATTCAATGGTTGTACCAATAACTATCAATAAATTTATTTTATATCTTGCTGAAAATTTTAAAAAATACAAATTTGCATTTTTTGGTAATGTAGTAAAATAAATAATGTATAATTTAAAGAAATTTCACACTATTCTACGAAAAATATTTTTCAAAGGAATTTTAAAGTAATTGTAAAAATTTTAATTTAACTTTAAAATGTAAGGTCCAATTTCAGAATAATTAGTATAATTTTACTGTCAATTTTAAAAAAGTTATTATAAATTAGTGATCAAATTATTTTATATTGAGTGATAAATTAATTTTTTTACTTTAAAAATTTTAAGTTAGTATTATAAGGACGTTTACAAAAATTTTTATTAATAAAAAAGTGTTAATTTAATTAAAACCTTAATTATAAATTTTAAAATAATGCGTTTGAGCCCGTTAGAAGACGCCAATTCCACGCATATGACATACAGTGTGATTTAATGTCCACTTGAAACCATCGTCCGTTCATTTACATCACAATACCAATGTGATCTACTGTACGGGGTTCTCTTCTCTTTTGTCGTTTCGTTAAATTTTAAATGTAAAACGAAAACTTTACGGCCGTAATTAGTGAAAATTGACAATTTACAAAAATAATTACTTTTCAATTTTTCTGCTTAAAGTAAGAGATTCATTAAAGGAAAAATCAGAAATGTTAAAACAGTTAAATTAGTAGCAAACAATTTGACTATATTAAATATTATTAATTCCAAATATATTTAAATTTAGTGGTATTTATAAATATTTTAAAATATGTACATTATTAATTTGTGAGAATTTACCTGTAAGACGGTATCCGAATTTCGCATAATATTTTCAATATTTTCTATCGGCTGATCCTTTATTGGGGTACCGTTTACTTCTAAAATTCTGTCGCCAATATGCAAAGCCATGATGTCATTATTCAAATCGAACCTTCAAAGAATAAAAATTATCGATTTATCAAAAAGTATTCAAATAGTATAATATAAAGTACTCACATTTATTATTATTTTAGTATAAACTATAATAAAATTGATCACAGTAATTATGAACGATACGTTTTCATGGTTCATATTAAAATTAAAATTTTCGGTAGCGTACTATTTGTTGTTTCGAAAGCGTTTGCAAGATCCATATCATCAGAAACTAAACTAAAACTAACTCGGTTATTTCAGTCGACTTCGACTTAGTAAATTATATATTTTTTTCCCCAGACTGGAATTGGATCACTGTCAATGATCTAATATCGACTGCTCGTAGATTTTCCATAGCAAGCGGATCATTATTACTTATTAAATTCCTATGCGGTTTCTGACATCTTTGTATTTTGTATATCTTAATAGACTAACAACAGGTATCCAAGAAGAATTCAGCTGCAAACCCTTCTACTAAAATCATAATTAATAATTTCAATAGAGATGGGTTTGTAGCTGAGTTTGTCTTGGAAACTTGTCAGTCTATTAAAAAAAAACAACACACAACTGATAATAAAATAAAATAAAAAAACATTATACAAAATACAGAAGTGCCGAAAAACCCACGCAAATTTAATAATATAACAAGTGAAGAACACATCAGTGAACAGAAAACACAAACGGAAACAGTTTACAACCACCCCAACGATTTCAAAATAGGCGATAAAATCGAAAAAGGCGCAGAAGACCTTCGATTATTTCCAAATCTGTAATTCAGATTAGGAGAAAGAAATAAAGAAACGTTATTTTTATATTTTTTTTTTTTATCGTAAACGATATTTGCACACCATTAAGTTTTTAAATGTTTTCAATTTTTAGTTTTCAGTTTAACAAAATATTAATAAGTACATATTAATTTTTATAGTTAAAATAAATTTTAGTTCCAATTATTAAAATTATCGATATCTTAACTCCTTCATTTCTATTCACTTTGAATAATAAGTCGTGGTTGTTTGCGAAAATGAGAAAAAATGATTAAGAAGATAAAATTACAGTTAAAGTATTTAGCGCATAACTACGAGTAAAATCTGATGCGTTAAAAGAAAAAAATGAAATAGCTACCAGTACAAAAATTACAGTTCTAGAGATCTTAACCTAAGAAGTAATCTTAATATCTTTGATGAACATTAAGAGTCGTTTTTAAAATAGAATTTATCATACTTCATAATTTATGTGATAAAAAAAAAAAAAAAAAAAAAAAACGGGATTCAATTTAATATTTTAGAAAAACATAGATTCATCGAAATTTGAGGAACTTTTTTAGTTCACGTGTTCGTATCTGAAATAAATTACAGCAAATTAATTTCTGTCAATTAAAAGAAATAATTTATGAATGTAACTGAATTAAAATTTAAATAAACTACATAAAAAATAAATATATATCGTTTTAATTCTGTGTTCATTTTATACATCAGTGAAACTGTGGACTCCATAAATTGTTTGTTTCAAATCGGCTATTTATCGATAAGTTGAAAACGTTTTTTTTCTTTTTATTTAATTTCCCAACCGTTGTAAATTCTATTCAGCATTCAATAGGAAACAAATATTGAATAAGTGGGTTAAAAATAACCGTTGTTAAAAGCAATCTACTCATTTTAAAAAATAAAACGCCTAATAATACTTATTTAACACTACTCTATTTCTAAATAATGTAGTATTCCATAATATCCCTGAGATTTCTGTAGATTAAAAATTCTCCGCGTTATTTCAAACGTTGCAGCATCAAAAACGTATCAAAACCTTATCTATTCCGAAATAAAATTACATTATCCTAAATTTAACACTCATCTGAAATTGATATGATTCTAATATTAACATCCATTATTAATTATAATAATAGCGGTAGTATCAGTGAATAATTAATAATTATTGAAATAATTTCAAATCATTTATTTATTTTATACAAATTTAAAATAATAAAACGGTATTCTATACAACATGCAGAATTAATGAAAACTTTAAAAAGTATTGGTGTCGATGATGCAGATTTAAGAATTTTACAGTCCCTCTACAAAAATCAGCATGCAACAGTACTAACAGACGATCAGATGACTGGAGCAATAGCAATACGAAGAGGTGTTAGGCAAGGCTGTGTGCTTTCGACAATGTTATTTAATTTGTATTCGGAGGTGATATTTGCCCAGGCTTTAGAAGAACGGGACAAAGAAATAAGAATTGGAGGAGAAAAAATTGCAGTGAAACGTTTTGCTGATGATACTGCACTGCTGGCGGAGAGTATCGAAGACCTGCATGGACTGCTGAATTCAGTTGCTCTTGAAAGTGGAAAAAAGGGCTTAGCATAAACATCAAGAAAACCAAGTTCATAGTGACCTTAAGACAACCAGTTGTAGATAAAAAACTATTCCTTAACGGTAGGGAAATCGAACGGGTAGGAAAATACAAGTATCTCTAGGTTGTTGGATAACGAAAGATAATGACCCTGACGTAGAAATAAGAACACGCATCGGGATAGCCCGGGATGTATTTATGAAGATGAAGAATGTACTTGCAACAGAAAATTAAATCTGGAAGTCAAGAAGAAGGTGCTAAAATGTTATGTGTGGTCCGTACTCTTATGTGGGTGCGAAACGTGGACAATAAAAGGACATATGGAAAAGCGTATTTCATCATTTGAAAAGTGGTGTCATCGCCGGATCTGGAAGATACCATGGACTAAAAAAATGAAAGATGCGCAGGTGTTATAATTGATGAAAACGGATCCGGCACTAATGGACATAATCACACAATTATGATGGGAGCGGTAGAAGGGAAAAGGGGACGAGGAAGAAGAAGGATTTCTTGGCTCCAAAATATTAAGATAGACTGGAGTTACAAAAGTAGGAGAATTGTTCCAGATCGCGAGAAATTGAGACGCGTTTCGTCAAATGGTTGAATCCATGGAAAGTGGTTAAACTATACACGAATCGGATTGCACAAAGAAGAGGAATTCTGTTCGTAAATTGTTTAAAGTGTAATACTGACTTTGTTGATTAATAAATTCGAGGATTTTCATACTAATCAAATCCTCAATTTAAATTAAAAAAGTAAAAATAATAACAAAAATATACATTATAATACCAATAATAGTAGTAGTTATAGAAGTGGTAGTGACAAAATAAAATTTTCAGTAATAATTCAAATTATAAAATGATATTAAATAAAGGATAACATCTTGATTATTCCAAGTTCAATTTAAAATACACATATATATATATATATATATGCCAAGCGTATTCTAAATTGCTTTCAATTTTATTATTAAAAAATTTAATTTAATTTATTGTTTAATTAATTTTTGCCATATTATATAACTATTATAACATTATTCAAAAATTTATCATATATGTGTTATACTTTATTGAATCTGTTTAATAAAAAACTATGATAAAATTTTAGTATTATTATACAAAAATTTGTTTTCTAAAGTAAAAAGACCCAAATAAAAAAATAAATGAATAAACCTAACTTGTTTTACCAAGTAAATTAAATTTGGGACAGAAGAAGAAATATTAGAGAACTATTTATAGTTGAATATAATCGGTAATTCGAGATGTACATTATAAGCCATTTGCTTTATTTAACAGGAGTACTATTATAGAAATTATTATTTTTTTTATATAAAAAAGTTATACATACTTAGAACAAAAATAATATACAAAATTTTAATGAAAATAAAATTACTTCATTTGTAAGAGGGTAGTAATAACCTTATAGGCAATATAAAACCCCTTATCTTCTAACAAACTTAATTAAAGGTAGTTTAGAGTGTGTCTGGACAAAAAAAAAAAAAAAAAGAAGAAAAAATTTAAATCTCTTTCAACATTAATCATGTAGATTTTACTCAATTTTCGCAATGAGTAGGACAGCCCGTATACAGCAGATCTTTGTTTGTCCTAAATTTGTCACTATTGAAAATTAATTTTCCTAACTTTTCATCTTCGCGTTATACTCGTGGAAAATGATTTACTATACACGTTCCACATCTGACTACACACAGACAAGACTAAATTAAGCCTTTCGGATGGATTCGAAAATGTTTCTTTCTTATGCTGAAATTTATTACTCTTAGTACGTACATTTTAGACCAACAATATTATTGTCGAGTGTACAAGACAAATAGTTTAATAATACAAAACGAAATATGAAGCCTTGATAATTTTAAATTTGGTTGTTATAAACTGAATTTTTAATACTTCATTTATGAAAGTAACGCAATAGATATTTCTTCTACAAACCAAACGTCATTTCATACAGCCCTTAAATTGAATAAAAAATACCCTAGCGACTTGGAAAAAAATGTATAATATTCTCGAAGTTGTAAACTATTTGTCTACATGGTCGCCTAAACCATTTATTGTATCGGTAGTTAAGTTCTCCGATACCGGCGGCATACTACGCGCCGTCACGATTTGCGAAGAACGTATTGTGCTTCCAACTCATCGACCGATGCAAAATATCTTCCATCCGGTGGTTTTTCAGTTCGGAAAACAGAGCTAAGTCGGGAGAGTATGGAGGATGACCGAACACTTTCCACTTGAAATCGGTCAGTAAAGTACGAGTGACAGCAGTAACACGTGGACGAACGTTGTTATGCAAGAGAATGATCTTCTTGCTCAGTTTTCCTCGTCGTTTCAATTTGATTGCAGCACGCAGGCGCATAAGAGTATTGAGGTAACTTTCTGGCGTGATAGTTGAGCACTCGGATAGGCATTCAACTAACAAAATACCCTTACGGACCCAAAAAACAGTAGCCATAATTTTACCTGGCGACAGTGTTCTTGAAATTTTCGCGTTGATTTCCCATCTTTCCCTTTCCAACTCACTGAAGCTTGCTTGGCTTGAGCAGTCCAGCATGGTGCCCACGTTTCATCTCCCATTATAATGCGGTCTGAAAAAGCATCACCTTCCGTATGGCATTGGCTTAAGAGGTTTAACGCCGCCGCGCAACGTTTGTCAAGGGGTGCTTCCATCAACTGTCGCAATACCCACCGCACACCCACACTTTGCACATCTTGCAGTTTTTATTTTTTTTGCGAAAACTTATAAACCGATTTCAATTAAACAAAAAGACATTTGTTCGCATTTTAAAAATCTATAACGAAATATTTTTTTTTTTTTTTTTTGATATTATTAATTATTTTTTTCTAATAGAAAAAGGCGAAAGACCAGTTTTCCTCACATTTGCTAATTTTTTTCTATGCAAATCCCATACAATTTGGTGTCCATTCAGTAACAATTTTATTCCTGACATATTTTTTATAAATTATCGCGGTGTAAAATTCTTATTAATCGACTTTTTAAAAATCGACCTAAAAGTTGACAATCCGACTAGACTAAGTGTGTTAACGCATAATGTTGTCTTTTCTTCATACAATACACGCGTAATAAAAATTTGAAATATTTACTCATCCAGAAGGGACCTACATTAGTGTTTTGTCGCATTTCATTTTCTGGAGTGTCGTACTCCACAGAAATCTCTTTAAGAGGTCCAACAATAACAACCTACAATTATGCTTGAGTCCCGCTTTCCTTGAAACATTTTCGTTACCGTTAAAATGTTTTGAACCAACTGCTTTCCATGTTTATCGCTAACTGCTGAAAAAGTTTTTGGTGAGAAATTCAAGTGGGAATGCATAAAATGGATTTTCAAAAATATTTTGAATCTTACGAAGCTGCACGATTTTAAAAGATTATTTTAAAAAAGAAGTAAACAACAACAATATTTGTTAATAAAAATATTTAAATATTATTTTGTTGAAAATTTTATTAACAATGTAGTTCTCGTCAGTATTATTTGCATCCATTTCTCCTATCACAAGACATTTCTCAAAAAAATTATTTTCAGCTAGCTTGTATATGGAAAGTTTATTAAATGACATATAACATACTGCAAGTAAAACATTGTATTATTTATATAATCTAAATTTTTATTGTTTGATGACGTTCAGTTAAAGTTTATAAAAATGGATTATCTATTACGAGTTCACCGACAGTAAATATATTTAAAGTACATACAGCCGGTATCAGACAAATTAATCTCGATAGAATTACATGAAACTGTTGAAAAATACTGTTTTTAACAATAATAAGTAAAAAAACCGTAAATATTAAGATAAAAAGTTTATAACATTAAACATAAAAAACGATAACTACGAAATTTCTTTTAGCTAAAATTAATACATATAAAACGAATCAAAAAGAAAGCTTTATAATACATACAAAAGTAAAACCTATTTATACCAGGGCAGAAAACTACCGAATTACTTTAAAAAATGCTTGTCCTAATTCAACTTTTAGAATAATTTAATAGTTACCGTTCCTTTTTTTCAAATATTTTTCACTCTATTATTTTTTAAAATAACTGTTTTGTTCGATTTTTTCATCAAGCATCACTAGAAAATGTTAATACATTAAAGGCAAATAATATTAATCTTAATTCCATTTTATTTAAAATAAGTTAAAAATAATGTTTATTAGACTATCAGAATGTTTTTAATCGAAAGCACTGCTTATTTAATTACTAATATAATTAAAACACTCTATTTACGCAAATCGACCGATTTCAAACCGATATTTGTAATTTTTTAAACAAAACCAAGGACAATAATTCAGAAATATATTTCAGTGTTCAAGGAAATAAAATAAAAGAAACTTCGAAATTAATAATCAACTTTTAGACATGATATAAACACTATATTTACTTACTTTGGGTTTCTTTAAAGCTCTCAAATAGTATCATATTTAGAAGAAAAAGTCCTATCGAACACAATTAATGCTCGTACCCATAATATATATATATATATATATATGAAACATTTTGATCCTTATAGAAATTCCAAATGTAAATTAAAAAGCTTTAAAAGAAATTAACAAGAAAGATATAAATTAAAATATTCCAAAACATAAATAAAACAAAAATTGAACACTTACAAAACATTTAAAGGCAAGAAAAACACGACTAATACACAAAAAAGAAATTTCAGCTTGTATTAAAAATCTAAATTTAAAAGAAAACATAATTTCAGTACAAAACTTAAATCAGTCAGTTGATATATAAACTATTTAAAAAAACAACAAAATTTTCAATTGAAGATAATTCTAAAAATACGTCCAAACAACTTAATTTCAAAATGATAAGCTTTTAATAGAACTAACGCATATAAAATTTAGAATTAATATAGATGGACTCACATAGAAATATAAAATTATTCGTACGTGTAGGCGCTAGTATAAAATCAAAAATATTAAGTTAATTTCAGTAACACGCTAAGAAATCATATTTTGAATTTAGTTAATACTATATAAGTAAATATCCATGCAGAATATTACATAATAAGTAATTTACATAAAAAATAAAATTCAATATGAAATCTTTTAATAGATTCATATAAAGAAATTTTTTTACATATCCGTGGACCAGACGGAAGACATAATCCTTCTGTCACGAAAATAATTTAAAAATTAAAAATACCACAGTAAAAGTAACAAATACAGTAAACGCAAAAACTTAAGCCCAAATATAGACAGATGTTTACTAAATAATTTAACCAAAGTAACACGTTTTTCAAAAATAATTATAAGATTAGTTTCTAAATGAATACCCCACATTCATGTTTTTCTTATATTTAATTTTACCAACCCAATTTATTTCCTCTATTGAGTTTTCTTTCCTTTAACATTCCTTTATTATTTGTTTTACAACACGATTCTAGATTTTCCTTTATCTCCACTTTTTTACATTTAACTTGATTACAGAAATTCACAAAGCGGCTATTACTACTGGAAGGTTTTTTTTTTTTAAACTCAAGACCACAGTACCAAAATTTTATTACACAAACATGTTAGAAACATTCCATTAATACCTGCTATACACTAACCGAAAATTTTATGTTATCCATCCTTTCATTATTTTTTAAAAGTACTTTCAAAGTATCTCACTTCAAGTTCTTTATCGGATTTCAGCGTGTCCTTATCTTTCATCTATACATTCGGAATATTATAAGCGTCATAAATTTAGAAAAAAAATTAAAAATTATTCTAATACTAGCGTAAAAAATAATGACAACTAACCAGCCATACCATTACATTCGCGTAATGAATTTTATTAATATATTTATTTAATAATAATAATAATAATAATAATAATAATAATAATAATAATAATAATAATAATAAAAATGCACGGGTACGTACATACAGATTGCATCTGTATTTCGATAATAATCATTTATAATTATCACACACCCGCTTTGCATTACCGTCAGTCTTACCTATATCTCTACAGAAAAAACGTATGAAAAGTTAGTTTTAACAATTAAGAAACAACTAAAATCCAAAGTCTGACAGTGGTATTTAAGTGATCTTAAAAAGTGGAAAAAATCTAGAAAATAACTTGTAATATGTAGTAAAGTTCACATTAACATATATTAAAATTTTCAGCAACAAACACAAATAACAAAAAAATATTTATGTTAAAATAATTTACATAAAATAATGTGTTTTATTTACTTTATTCATTTGTTTATTCATTTTTTTGCATAAATAATTTTCGTTGTGATACTTAATTGGCGATACATGTGTGTCACCTGAATACGTACCATAAACACATTATGAAAAAACAATTTCTACCGTTTATTCAAAATTAAAATACAACTTTATAAATAGTCGCATGTTTTTAACTACTGTAAATAACGTTTAAGAAGAAGCCAACAAAGAATAAAAGGAACGCAAAGTATTTGAAATCCACCTTTCATCACCACCACCATTAAAATTATATAACGAGCATTTTCTGTGGTAACAAAAACAGTAATAACAGAATTCTTAAATACGTTTAATATTTTTAATAATTATTTCTTTGTTTTATGTCGAAATTTTCGGACATACTGATTACTTAATATCGTTCATTAATAGAAAGATTTAATTGTCTGGAGCTTTATTTTTCTTTGATATCGCCGCAATCAGATTAAGATACAACAAATCTCCCCGTATATTTTGGGAGTACTCAAAAAGTGGCAAAAAAAAAAAGTACAATATTGAAAACGAAAAATATTTTATGAATTAAAACTTTACTACCCAATAATTTTTTAAAGATAGAAGTTTTTAACGGTATTACTGAACTAAAAATGTAATTAACTACAAAACGGAATAAATAACCGTTTTTCAATACAAAGTAAACGATTTTTAAATCAATAGCATTCCTACTACTATTGTATAAAAGTCAATAATGTTGACGTAAATCATGGCAAAATTTCACAGCCAATTATTTTACCAATTCACCTAAACAGCACACATGCATTCATTCAAGCATTTTATTATACGCAATTACATCATTTCCTGTACATTATATATCATTAGATTTAATAAGAATAGGAAATTCCGCATCAACGTAAAACATGCAAGCACTAAAGTGGGTAGTAAAACCAATTATCGAGTTCATTCTGAATTCCAAAAAAAAAAAACAAATAATGAAACATGACAAAGAGGAAACTATCACCAAGATAATATATGCGCAATTTAAAAATTAATTAACACGTCAAAACTAGAAAAAATAACATATATATTGTCGTACCTATATCGAGATATGATACAACACACTTTAATGATGCCTTTTAAGAAAAACGCGGCTAATTGTATCACTTTATCGGTTAAACTATGAAATAATCTGTAAGAAAAAAATCATAGTAACAATACAAATTGTGTACCAATAATAATAATAATAATAATAATAATAATAATAATAATAATTGGTAGTAGTAAGTATTCGCCTGCTGTTGGTAAAATAAAAACAAGCTATAAAAAAAAATACCATACGCAGTCCATCATAAATCAAATATATTTATGATATTGAATCGGAATTTAATCAAGTTAATTCTTTAATGTATTACATATATTTCAATATTTCTACTTTGATAAGTTATCACATTTGGGTTGTCATCGCAAAAAGGGAATAACATATTTATTACTATATTTTACGCTATGATTCACCGTTATAAATATAAAAAAAAGATACCTCAAAAATATTTAGGTCAATTTTTCCAAAACGTATAAACTTAATTAACCACGATATATATATTATTCACATACATCGCCAATAAGCAATATAAATTTGACAATTAAGATTTTTAAGTAGCCGTGCAGTACATCTAAGCTCGAACTGCTTAATACAAAATATAATAAATATTATTACACTGAAAAATTTTTCAAATACTGCAGCTGAGGATCGTAGTTTCAAAGTTTACTGATTTTATATAAAATAAAAAATAATGAACTGTATAACAATTATAATCTCAGCATTTGCTAAGTAATGGATGTTAATACAGAAATTATAGGAAAATGTAAACATTTCAAAATTAATATTTAACTTATTTTCTATTAACCATTAAAATAACTTTATAGGAGCCTCTTAATTATACTAAACGTTAAGATTTTTTATTTTATTTAGTAATAACATTATTACTAAAGAGCAACCCGTTTATTTCATTTAATAAACAATAGCACATATACACACATTTTGTACTATGCATAAATGGAGAAATGTACAAGAATTTAAAATTCCGTTCTTGATAATTCGTAACAAATTATATATTTTTTAATCAATAAAATAGTACATTTTCTTTTTAGCCGTTAAAACAAAACAAACCAAAATCTATCTAGACGAAATTTGAAAACTTACGCTTCAAGAATGTTCTAGGGGCTAAAAGGTAAACTGCTGAGGAAACCCAAAATATATCCCCGCGAAATGATTCGGAAATGTTAAGTAAGAGAGAAGTGGTACGGAAATATTGAAAACCAAAGAAAAAAAAGAAAAAAAAGAAAAAAAAGAGAAACTTCAGCCTATCAGACTACTGTGCATGCACGAATGAAGGTATCTCTGTCCGACGATTCCGATGACTCATTTAAACTTACCTATTACTGGTTTATTTTATAATCAGAAAAAGAAAAAAAAAATACATACAAATTTCTGAGACGTACTGTGTTTATTTGGTTGTTTTTAATTTTTTTTTAAATATTTAAAACTGCTTAGTAATACTTCTATTATTAATTTTATGACATCTAATGAATGGCACGTTAAAAAAACACGTTATAAAATACTTAAGCAATTAAAAAGTCAATAAAATGAACAACAACAACCTTCTTAGAAAGCGGGGCCAGCAAAATACCTTAGTTTTAATCTTTATGTTTAATGAAAATAACGAAAAAACCCGACAGTAATCATTTACAAATATTTTTATGTAAAAAGGAGAGCACTGAAAATACTACAAATGGAAAAAAAGTAATATAGGGAAAGCATATTTGATAAAATAACAAATATTCAATAATTTAAAAAAATACACCAAATTCTGATTTCTCCACAATTTATTATTCTGCAATTACAACATTTTTAAGCTCATATTCAAAACTACAAAAGTTCTATAATTTAAAAACTGTGATTAACTAAAATAGTATATAGGGAAAATAATTCAGAAAACTGAAGATAACAAATTTAAAATAAAATTTCTAAACTGAGAAATATGTCGATATATTTAGTGCATTATCTGGCCACAATTAATAAAATAGATATTTTAAAAATTTATAATTTTTATTGATAATACATTTTTTAGACTTAAGCATTCGAATTACATTGTTACTACAAAGACACATAATGTTCTGAAAAATGTTTATATGTAATCTGTCCCCCAACATTTAATATATATCCTTCTTTTCTTTAATTTAATTATTTTTATTTGTTACCTTTAAAAAAATTTTGTTTTGCATATTTCAACTTGTATACTTTTTTACTCAGAATAAATATTCACGTGCATTTTAGTTATATATATATGTATATATAATAAGAAATTACGAATTTGAAAACGTTCACAAACAACGAGATTGCAAATACGCTGATATAGTAATAAAACATCAAAACTGAAAGATTTTCATTTACTTGCTCCTCAAAATCTTTTATGATGTGACACTTTAGTACACATTATGTAATACACCTATTTACTTACGGCATCATAAACATCAAATAAAATAAAATGTATTATCCTTTATGGACAAAATTCAGTTGCATATTTTTATTTATAAAATTTTTTTCAATTCAAATATTAAAACTAATATTTTTTCTACCTATCAAAACAACAGATTATTCATTTTAAGTGTTTATTACAAAAAAAAAACAACAACTTCGATTTCTATATTTAAAATATGTTCGAAACCTGAGTATATTTATTTTATAACTAAACCAATATACGTTCAAATCTGACAAAAGATATTCGATTGTATTTTCAGTGTCATTTAATACAGTTAACGTCATCACTAATAACTCACAACTGTAAATCTTCGTTAATTTTTATGATCCTCAAACACTTTAAATAAAAACAATATAAAAAAGTAAAAAAAACAAAAAATAAGTGTACATAAACTCACTTAAAAACTACTAGTTAGATAAACTCTACATGTAGCACAAAATACAATCAATCAAAAGTTAATAGAATGGCAATCAGAAGAGTTTCCACTTATTTAACGTTTCAACACGAACACACCAATACTTAGAATTAACGATTTTAGTTCATTAGATAGAAATGCTCAGAAAGCATCGTTTTTTACAAACTCCATCTAATGAACCGAAACGGTCGGTGTAAAATTTATCTATACCGGCATCCTAGCGTTTTAAATGAGCGATGGTTTTAGAAGTGAATACGTCGTCAAAAATAAAGACATGGACAGTATCTGGTAACGCGTTCATTTTATTCATCTATTTTCCAAATTATTAAAACTGACATGCACACACGTACGAAATATAGTTACCTGGAAATCGTCGATGTAGAATATGATGAAAATGGTTGCTGACGAGAATTTTCAATACTAAGTTTAATACCAAGAGTAGCTTCAGTAGTAGAAGGTATTTCAACCAATCGAATGGAATGTGGTTTCCGAGTAAATGGATTTGTACCACATGTTCTACTAAGTGGTTGCATTTGACGTTTGTAACAAAATCCGCTGTTATATTAATAAAAATAATAAAGATATATTAAAAGCACGCATATATAATGAATTAATTTATATTAAATTAATCTTCTCAATAAGTGAAAAATTCAAAACAGCGTCCAGATATATTAAACAATTTTCACCAACCAAATTTTTTTCTGAATTTAACAACTGTTTACGTGTATCAGGGATCAGCATTTCCTTGGCAAAAAATTTATTTTTAGATTGACTAGAAAAATAACACTAATGATTCATCAAAATTTGTTGAAAAATTAACATATATCCCTTTCATAAGTATTGCATCAAATTTTACAATTTATTTTCAAGTACTAAAAATTTTTTTTTAACTACAAACCATTAAGAAAATAGAAGATAGAGATGATTTTCATATAGTTGACTTTTTATAACTACAAATTAACTATTGAAAACCAAGTGTAATTTTCATTTTCCTAATGCACAGTTAAATACATTTTTTCTGTCAATTTGTAATGGTTCTAACAAATAACTATGTATCTTATATATGTTTAAAAATGAACGTTTGTTCGTTTGTCCCGTGTGCATTCTTGTACCGCTGAATAGATCAGGCTGAAATTTTCAGTGCACATTAGTGTTGCCTCAAGGAAGATTTTAAACTACGGCAGAGTGTTTTATCCTCTCTCCATTACGAAATATGAAGTTTTAAATAGTCAAACAATGAATGTATATTTGCGTAACTTAAAAAGCAGAACTGCTTACGAAAATCTGAAAATGGTTGAATCTACGTTAAACCGTCTAAATCGCAATTTTGTCCCGGAGTGTCGTTATCTTAGTTTAACAAAACGTTCCTCATCGTTTTCCGTTTTATATTTTGTTTCGTATTGCGCGTTGCATTTGATGCATAATTAAAACCCGCATTAAATATTCATTATGTTTCCAATAGTCGGATTATAGAAAACGAGCGACCATGTTATTTTAAACTGCTTCTAGAAATAATTTTAATTTGGTGCTTACTCTGATAAGTTTTAATGTAGTATAACGATTATTGTAATATCACCGGTGTACCACACTCTAATATATTATTTTTATATCAAATTTTTATAATAATTCTTGAAGTCGGTATTATTTTTACCATTTTATTCGTAATAAAAATTCCGACTTGCCAATTTTTAATTGTTTTTTTTTTATATGATAAATTAATTTAATTTGCATTCTAACTGTGCTCTGGTTTTTCTCTAAGTCGGGAATTTAAAACTGTTTTTGCAACATTTTTATTTCGAAATTTTATTTATTAATTTAAAAAATTTAATTACCTCTTACAGGTAGATATATCGTGTATGATTTTTCGATTTCATGCATCCTAAATTACAAGCGATTTTGCAAACATTCAAAGTTCAGGGAAAATTTATCACCGCGCTGGCTCACTACTACCACTGCCAAACGCAGATTATAAATTTCTTCAAATTTATTTCACGAGAAACACTGATGAACAAACTGGTCAACATTATCGATACTCAATACAGAGACTAAACGAGAAATTGTCACTGGACTACAAACTTCACTCGGTTAACACAACAAGTTAATTCGATTGGTCAGAACCGCCGTTGAACAAATTCCAGCTGCTAACTACAAAATCGTAGTTAGAGCAGACAAAACACCTGACGTCCAACACGAAAGACAAGATAATACGCCAACAATTGACGAAGTGGCGATCGCTATAGTTGGCGAAGAATTTAACTCGCGTGATATAATTCTTCATCGCAGAAATGGTAATGTTCAGCGAGTCTCAGAAACTCATTGCTGCTAATACGACGGATGAGAAGACGGATATCATTATAACATCAAATTAAAAAATTCACAAACATATAAGGAAACAAATAAAAAGGTCAATTCCACGAATAACTACTTATATCGACTCACGATTCGTGAAAACGCTGAAAATCATATCTTGAAATTTTGACAATTGTTCTACCAATACATTGTCGATATGTACGTAATAAAAGAAACTGAACGATTTCTCCACATTCGACTAAATCAAACGAAGTTGCATTCAGAAGAATATATTCGTTTATGAAATGCAATCGCTAATAATGGCAATGTGAATCGCAATGCATTGGGAAAAATGATCGTACCGTCGGCCACATTTAAAGGTAGTGCACGGAACACGCATGAATACACACAAAATGTAATGACATATGTACGCCCATATAGCCGGCCAGATATGTTTGTTACATTTACACGTACATGGGATGAAATTAAAGAACTTTTGTTACCTGGATAATCATCATAGGATCGTCATGATATTACCGCACGTCTGTTTAAACAAAAATTTAAATCTTTAATAGATTTCATTGTTAAACATCGTGTTTTTTGAGAGACACGCTGTTGGATATATTCCACTGAATGACAAAAAAGAGGATTGCCACATGAACATATTTTAATTTGGTTGATAGAAAAAATCACATCAGATCAAACTGATCAAATTATCTCAGCAGAAATACTAGATGTCAACATTGATCCCAACTTATTTGAAGTCATCACCAAAAACATGAATTATGACCAGTGTGAAGGACTGAAGAACAATTCACCAAACATGTCTAATGAATAATGTACGAAACGATATCCAAAAGACTTACTTGCCGATACTACAAGTATTACTGGCAATGACAAATATCCATTCTACAGTTGACGATCAACTGAAGATGGCGGCAAATCCATCACTTTAAAAATACGAAACAATGATGCTGTAGTCGATAATCACTGGATTGTACCGCATTCACTGTTACTTTCGAAAACGTACAAAGCATACATTAACACAGAGTACTGCAATTCCGTTAAATCAATCAATACATTTGCAAATATGTCACCTAAGGAAGCGATATGACGGTATTTGGAGTGGGAAATGCAACGGCACCTATCAATGAAATCGACCAATATCAACTAGAACGCTACGTTAATAGCAATGAAGCAGTATGGCGTATTTTATCATTTCCAAACCATGAACGACATCCAACAGTTGTTCATTTGACAGTGCATCTTGAAAATGGACAGCGCGTGTACTTCACAACAGAAAATTCAAATGAAAAAGCTTTGTCATCACCTCGCAACAACGTTAACTACATTTTTCGCACTACGCTTTTGCAAAAACGCTACTTTACTCTAAAGTGACAATACATTACACATGGAATGCATCAGCGAAGATTTCACGATGCAAACAAGGTACCTTAAAAGATATCACAATTTACATTCGACCGACGCGTTAGCTCGTTTGTACATTGTTCGCCCATACAATGCAGAATGCTTTTACTCGCGAGGAATGGGGAAAGTACTACAATTCTGTCAACTCATTATATGGAACGAATGTACTATGGCGCACAAAAAAGCATTGGAAACGCTTCCTTGTACACAAGATATCAAAGGTAATGTACAGTTCCTCTTCGGTAGTACACTCATTTTACCATCCGTGGATTTTGGACAAACTTTCCCCGTTATATCACTCAACACCCACTAATGAACGTGTGATTAATTTTCTTTATCTATGTTATTATATATCTGTATACTATTATTATCGGTGTATAATAAATTTATGATTCTACGTACATATCTTACGGACGAAGCACAGCAACGGGCCATGCCAGTAATCTATATATGGAAATATTCTACTCAATCTTGAACTGAGACTTATCGACATTAACATATTACGATTCTCTGTTTAAAATGTTTAATGTAATTTTTTCTTTATGTTTTTTATTATTCCATTAATCTCGATTTTGTTTTTTACCCACTTTAACAATCTGTATAATTCTTTGTAATATCTCCGGCATGACAAGTTGTTTTTTTTTTATAATACCTATAATCAACTTATTGTAATCTATAGATTTTTTAAAAATCTACTTCTAATAGAACATTTGTTATTTTCAATTTTTTTACCATTTATTGTATTATTTTGTGGTTAAAACTTTCATATAGTTAATTTTTTTTTGACCTTCTATTTTTTCAATGCAGTTTTTTTCCGATATTTTCTCAAATTGTAAATTAACGCCGATTTCTCAAAATTACACACGTCGCGCGCAATTTAGAATGACCTCTAGTACAAAAGTATATATTTATGTTAAAAAAAATAAGAAAAAGAAAGATAAGCAAGATTAAAAGAAAGGAACAAAAATACAAAACAAAAAGGTGAAAAAAATCAATGAAAACAAGAGAACAAGCCTGCCAAAGGGCTAACCATTACTTTTCTTCCTCCAACGTCTGTTTCCAATTACTTATAAATTACAACAATTTCATTAAATACTGTATATTTTAAAGATATTTCTATTATTCAGTGTTAAAGTAAAAATATTTATTTTCCCACTATGGCGAAAGAAATCAACAAAAAACAAACGGCCCATTATATCAAAGCTTTCTAACAAGTTTGTCTGTAACATACGAGTTTTTTCTGCTCATACTTTATTTTTTAAAACATAAATTAACGTATACATTTTATTTAATTATCGCACGAATCATAACTAAATGCAACAGGTAAATTTATTATAATATACATTTGAATTACCAATATAATTTGGATCTTTCCACAAGAGCGTATGATTCCCCATCGCCAATAAAAGCTCCGCATAATGAACAACGAAAACATTCAGGATGAAATTTATGATCACCAGCCACCATAACAGGTCCTGTTATAATCTGCAATAGTTTATTAATAAAAATTAACAAAACAGTTTATACATAAGATGAATGAAACAAAAGTAAACACTTTAATTCTAAAAAACTACATTTTACTTTATATATACATACGCTATTCTCAAAACATTTACCATTACAGTAACTACAGAACTATTATTAAAAATAAATTTTAAGCGCAAAAATTTACTATCGATTACTTCTACTTGAAAAGTTTCATTATTTTCCAGTATTCCAGTAATACATATTTCATATACTATGGATACATAACATTTCCATCTTTGTTATTATTTCTTTCGATTATACAATACGTTAGCAAAATTCGTAATTTATATTTTCGAAAGTTTATCAATTCAATATAAATAACAATAATATATTTTTTAGAAAACATTAATAGCACAATTTTAAAATTCGAAAATGTTCAATAGAACATATATACCATATTAAATGAAATTATTGTTTATTGTGCAATTTTCCAAACCTGAGCACAATCTTGACAAGATTCCCCATATTTTGACCAATAATCATCCTTGCAAAATAGTAATCCGTCTTTTTCAAAATACCAAGCACACAATTCAGCGTCGCAAACCGAACATCTAAAAAATTGGATAATAGTTAAAAGTATATAATACATCAAGATGTATAACATAATTATCGGCAAAAGAAATTAAAATGAAACCTAAAACAATCTGTATGCCATATTTGATCCAAAGCTTGCATATAATCTTCATTTTCAACAACATTTAAACAACTCGCACATGTAAATGATAAACCATTTACACAATCGTTTTCATCTGAAATAAAAAATATAAATTAAAAACCTTTAAAAGCTTTCATTTCATTCTCATTTTTGCATTGCATGTATTTAAAAAAAAAAAAACAAAAAAACACTTAGTTTGTAAAGAAATAGCACATTTTCATTTAATAAAACCTATTTACTTAATTTATAATCAAAATATACGTACCAGGCACACTTTCCATAGCGTTATATTAAATGCGAAATAGAAAATTTTACATTTGGTGTATTCGGTAAATAAAAAACAACATCCTAATTCACCAACGACACATCCACCACCAAATGCCAAACGCTTGATATTTATTAAAACATTTAATTAAAATACACAATAAATCGAAATCACTAAATTCCTTTAAATCAATTACTCCGCACAAAAAAAAAACAATCCACAACAATCAGATTGCTTAAGATACAGTTTTTGCGAACGGGTAATTGTTAACATTTCAAAAACAGTGCTTGCAATTTATTAAAACAAATTATTGTTTGGAGTATTTACATTATTTCGAATAACTTTCATAATAGTATTTTTTGTTTAATATAATTCAGAAAGATTAATCGTAATATATATTATATAAATTTCGTAATATAATTACAATTAAAATTTAAAAAAATATTATTTCAAATTACAGACTCTGATCGATTAGCAATAACTTTTATATATAATAATATACTTCTAATACGCTAAAATAGAAACAATTTTTGATTTATCTATTCAAATGTTTATTGATTAAAAATCCATAAATATCTTTACAGCATTTTATACATAGTATACGGCTACATTGATTGAAAATGTTCATCTGTTGATTGTAGCGTTATTGTTTTTGTGTTACGTTGAGTTGGTATATAATATTGTGAAATTAATTTTTGATTAAATTTTTGAAATGCTGAAAAAACGATTTTCTACTCGTTCTAATTCCGCTGTTGCTATTGAAGACGATGTAGATGATGATACCTTTTTAAGAAATTCCAGGTCTCCTAGAGCTACTTCACCATCACCATATGGTAGATCATCAGACCCATCAATTTCATGTGAATCACCTAGTAAGTTGTTTTTCCAGCAACGGTGTGATAATTTGGAAGATCAAAGAGCACAGATAGGTAAACAAAAGCAGGAGATTGAACAGAGAGCTTTAGAATCTACCAAACGTTCTCTAAGTCTGTTGCGTGATTCTGAAGAAGTTGGTATAGCTGCAGCGCAGGTAAATTTCAAATATTGTTAAAGTTATTGATAATTACTACATTTTTTTCGTAATTTTTAGAACTTTTTTTAAAAATACGTAAAATCGTTGATAAATACATATATATCTCTAACGTATATTGAAATCGTATGACGATGAAACTAATATTTCTGTTTCGCATTTAATTTTGTATCGTAATATGAAATAATTTATTCTGAGTTTTAAAAATTTTACATTTTTTCCAGGAATTAACCGAACAAGGCGAAAAATTGGAAAATACAAATCAACGGTTAGATGAGATAAATGAAAATCTGCACTACAGTGGACGACATATACAGGGAATATCGGTTAGTCAATTTTGAATAAGGAATTGCCGTTTATAAAAGTTAAAATTTATTTCTTTTCCCGAAATGAAGAAATATTGTAATAAGTAATTTAATTTCAATAAAAATTTATCATTTAAACGAAATGCAGATACACTTAAAGAGTACTGTACTTTTGAATAGTGTTAGGTTTTGGCACTAGTTTTGACTGGATAACTAAGTAATTGATTGGTAATGAATGCGGATAAGCATATTTTATCTCATAGTGTGCACTGTTTGTTCAAGGTCGTTTGTTATTAAAACTATAGTAAGTTTGGTTAATTATTTAAGTTAGCAAACTATAAAACATTTGGCTTGCCATTGTGATGGACAAAAAAACAGTTTCATATAATGTTTAGGTTATAGTCTTACGTATCTTTTTTCGCTGTGTTTATAAAACAAAAGTATAAGATTTTTTGTCAGGAAATAAAAAAAAATCATAAGATTTTTTAATTTATTTTTCAAATTAGAATTGTTTTTCGAAAATTATTCGTAATATAATCAAATTCAGCGGAATGAAAAGTTTTTCTTATTTTTGAAATATTTAGAGTATTATAAATTTTTTTTTACTAAAATCAAAATCTAGTTGATCTGTTGGACTGTCTGACTTATTTCTTTGAAATTTTTGAGTAATTTTGCTTTACGATACGATAAAATAAAAATCATCTGAAACAAAATAAAAAATTTGGTCTTTAATGTCTGTGCTGGTTTTCCCTTTCAGAATATTGACTACACATTTTAGTCAAATGCATTTTCTTCTGCCTTATCGTGACGTTTGTCTCGCCGAAGTTTGTATATATATATATATCACATTCGACTACTTTCCTTTCTTTATTTACTTGTAATTTCCTCTTCTGCATCGCTAATAGACAAATTCCCTTTTACCGATCTTATTATTCGTAATTGTTTTGTTTTTTGATGCTTTATTTCATTTGCTATGGTTATTTTTCTTCACTAATTTCGGTACATTACTTCTACATTTAAAATTAATTTAATTCTTAATATTTAATATTTTACAATAAATCACGATCTTTAGTTTGATTTTTTTCTTTATCTTTGGTTTTTTGACTCATATTCGAACTCTTCCAACTGGTCATCGAGTCTACAAATGTTTATTTCCTAGATTCTGATTTTTTTTTTCGATGTTCTAATATTGTTTCAAGATTGACGAATTATCTTCAGAAAAATAACTATTGTTTGTAATACATTTATTACTTTTTTCTCTTTTATCTTTTTCAGCGTTTTTGTATTTATATCGTTTCTTAAACTGCACGTTGATTGAAATATGGTTCTAATTTTCTTTGCTACATATTATGCAACAATGTTCCATCTCAATTGCTAATCTATTAGTACTCGACATATTTGTTATGTAGGAACATTTCATTTCATAAACAAATTATTCTTTCGCATTTGTTGAGTTGTTTATGCAACGAAATCGTATAATACAGTGCATCATCATGTTTCATAAAGACAAATCCCATTTATTTTTCATATGATCCTTGCCTTAGTAACTTGCATTTATTTGTTAACTTGTTATCGCGCGCTAATTTATTTATGATTATACATGTTTTCTTTAACATTTTTTTTTTTTTTTTTTTTAAATTTTATTTACGTCTTTATAGATAGTTAATAAAGCTATTAATACCATCCGATAAAAAAATACATGAAATGTTTATATTTGTAAATAATAAAGTAGGAGCTAAGTTATTGTCCTGTAATTCTTCTGCATTAATTGTTAAATTTTCGCTTTGAACACTTAAAATGTTTACAGTAATTCCTCTGTATTCTGTGAAGCATTGGAATCATTTTTCAGTGTTAGCCTATTCTTATTTCCTGAAATTTATTTAATAATATTTTATGGTCAATTCTGTCGAATATTGCAATAAAATTTATGAAAATTATCAGCATCTTATAACCTTTCCTTTAGTTTGTATATGAGTTAGCTAAATACTCTGAAAGTTTTTTTTTTTTTTTTTTTTTTCGAAATTTGCACAGAGTACTTGGTTAAATGAACTATTTTTATATAATATTTTGTTAGATGGTTTCTTACATTTTTTTCTAATATAATCGTAAAGTGATATTGTTTATTGCAATAAGTCTATAATTTTCATAATCCCTATGGTTTTTCCTTTTATATATATCGACTACTTTTGGTATTTTTGAGTTCCCTGGTGTTTTCTCTTTGATTTTTTAATTTTGTTATATATATATATATGTATATTTCTTATAGAGCTGCAAGAAAAAAAAAATCGTTAGCCCGTTCTATAGTAGCTAGAGAGTTAACTTTTTTTTAACCTACGTATTTTCTTCGTGAGATCATAAAAAAATTATAAAATTCTAAAAATTTTAAAGATAAAGTGCCCAAATTTCGAAAAATGTGAAAATTAAATTTTAAGAATTTTTTTTTAAAAACATCCCACAGCCGGTTCTGTGTGAGTTACGGTATTGATTTTCTTTTTAATCTACAAAATAAGGTCTCCAGAATACAGGAAAAATATAAAATTCGAAAAATGTTGATATTTAAGGACCACTATTTGGGAAAACTCACACTTAAAGCGGTAAGACTAACCTTTTTCATGGTAGCTGGAGAGTCACTTTTTTTTAAAAATGATGTATTTCAATCACTACAATATAGGAAATATACGAGACTCCCAAAATTTTAAAATCAAAGAGTCCAAATTTGGAAAAATGTGAAAGTCAAGTTTTAAGCAATCAATTTTTTAGAACTTCTACAGTTGGTTCTATGTTAGTTACGGTACTGGTTTTCTTTTTAACTTGCATATTAAGGCCTCCAAAAAGAATTAAATGTATCAAGTCCCCGACGCCATGTTAATGAGACTTGCTTTACTTTACTTTTACTTACTTTATATTCCTCTCACATATACTACCCTGCTGCCGGTTTCAATTTTTCAGATATTTTAATCTAAATTTCACTTTTTAATTGACGTATTAGTGTACTTCTATTTTTTTTAAAAAATAAATATATGTGAACGCTACAGTCTTTATGAAAATTTACAAAATGATACAATTTAAAGTCCGAGGGAACAGACCGCGAAGCGGCTAGCGAGATCAATCCCCTAGTATCTTATAAAGCTGCAATAAAAAAAATCATACAGCTCGTAGCTAGAGAGTTAATTTTTTTTTTTTAATCGGCGTATTTTCTTCGTGAGATTATAAGGAAATTATAAAACCTTCAAAATTTAAAAATTAAAAAACCCAAATTTTGAAAAATGTGAAAATCAAGGTTTAAGAAGAAAAATTTTAAAAAGTTCCACAGCCGGTTCTTAATGAGTTACGGTACTGACTTTCTCTTTAACCTGCATACGAAGGTCTCCAGAATACAGGAAAAATATAATATTCGAAAAATTTTGATATTTGGAGATCAGAATTTGGGAAAATACACGCTTAAACCGGTAAAAAAAGTTAACAACTCTTTTCATGGTAGCTGGAGGGTCACTCTTTTTTTTTTTTTTAAATCATGTATTTAAATCGCTAGAATATAAAAAAAATACGAGACCCCCAATATTTTAAAATTAAAGGGCTCAAATTTTGAAAAATAATTTAAGTATATAAATTCTGAAATGATTAGGGTGATGGTCACCAGTGGCTTAATATATTATTGCTTAAATTCTAATAAAAAAAAAAAAAAAAATTCATCATTGCATCTAAAAAAATAAATATTGTTAATATCTTACTTTAAAAATAATTAAATTTAACATGATTCTCTTACATATATTACCCCGCTTGGGATTTCAGTTTTTCAGATATTTTAATTTAAATATCACTTTTTTGATTGACGTATTCATGTACTTCTTTTTTAAAAAAAAAAAAATAATATATATGAACGCTGCAGTCTTTATGAAAATTTAAAAAAATAAAATAATTTAAAGTCCGAAGGAACGAGCCGCGAAACCGGTGATTGGTTTCATGAAAATGTAAAATAGATTATATTTTATGAATGATGTGACTGAAACTTTTAGCCAATAATTTAACTAATACAAATTTAATGAAGTAGTTAATTAATTGCTAGGTTTAATTGCAATTTAGTAGTTCTATTTTATTGCTAAATTATAAAAAAAAGGACTATGGTATAATTCCGATTATATACATAACTGTCGCAAAATTCTGTGCGTCGAGAATACGTAGTGCGCCAGACACTTAAGTTTTAAAAAAAAAAAAAAACAAATAACTATCGGTCTATTTATTTTTAAACTGGACCTTGTATGTTCGTGTTAAAATACATCGATTGATATCACGTTCAACCTCATATGATTAGCTTTTATGAAATGCTCAAAGATACTAAACATTAATAGGATCGGAAATGTTTTTTAACTAAATTGAAATTAACCCACGATTTGGTGATAATATTTTATTGATGTAAATATTTTTGGTTTTTATTAATAACGGTGTAATTTTCATAGAAATTTGAAATTTTCAAATTATAAAACTTTTTGATAAGCCTGAATATAGCTTTAAAGTTAATTTATCAACTACTTGTGACGTCCGAAGTTCTGACTTCATTGATTTACACTGTTTTATAGTATTCAAAACTTTAAAATATATTCAGGTAAGCAAAACTTATATTTACCTATTAACTATTTGACAATTTTTAAAGTATTTTTGTAATTCTGATATTAAAAAGTAATAATAGTAATAAATTTGCTTAAACTAAACCAGTTTAAAAAAATGATTCTTAAATTAAGGAATTGTTAGGAAATAAGTATTTACTACCGAAAATGAAATTCTGAAAATTGAAATTGAAAATTTTAACATACATTTTGTTTTCAGGTATAAAAAATCCAAAAAGGAATTTTTTAGACAGATGGGCACATGCTACGTGCAAATCTGTGGTATAGATGTACTTGAAAAAATTATCTTATTTACTTTTCGTTTATGTAATTCGATACGTATATATATATATATATATATATATATATATATATATATATATATATATATATAAAAGAAGGTGTTTTGTGAAATCTAATCGTAATATGAAGTTGAGATGTCAAATGATGTATCTTGACACAGAGTGTGCATATAAAAAAAGAGGCAATTGTTTGTTTTTTTTTTAAAAAAATAAAAGTTTACAAGTTTTTGATATCTGTGTAAAATTTATAATGTTTTCTCAGCGCGCGCAAAATTTTGTTATAAACATGTATATAATCGAAAACTTATTACTATGGCTTTTACTTGTTATAAGTTTCCGTCGTGTTTTAAAATTAATGCAGAATTACCGATACAATGTTTACATTTATTTATATATAAAAAGGAATATGAAACTGGTAACTAAATTTTTATTGTATGTTGAAAATGTAAATGATAAAATATTTCCCTTAATCATTTCTCATTTATTAGGATAACAACTTTCGTAAAGGTGATTTCATTTTTGTAAAACAGACGTTTATTTTTAACTTGTAGGAATTTGTTCTGTTTTAGCAATTTTATTAGATTAAAAATATTAATTATCGCTTTTCTTATTATTTATTAAAGAGCATATTTGGCAGTTTCAAAAATTATTGGAGTAACAGAAAATCGTCTGTTGATAAACATAAAGAAGTAAGATCCAAATCGCCTCGATCAGTTTCTTTGGATGCGACATCCCGTTCTAGAAATCAGTTACAAAATGCTCTCGACAGAGCTAATACTAATATAGATGCGGATGAACATCCAGGTTTGAAAGCATTATATTTATTTAATTCGGAGTATTTCATTTTAAAATTACTCCACTGAAATCATTCTCTTAAAAACACTTACCGCAAACAGTATTTGTAGCTGCTGCTTTGGCTCTATTTGATATATTTCTTTAATATTTATCAAATAATTGTTGTTGCGTTAATAATGCCCGTCCGCTACGCCTACTTAAAACGAAAACACTTGTATAAATTTATATTTTAACTGTATTCCATTAATCAGTATTTTTATTTATAAAGTATTTAAAACAAGGCGAAAATCTAAAAATAAAGCAATAGATCTTGATTCTGATTATGGTCTCTGTAAGCTGATCGAAACGTTGAGCGTTAGAAACGAATTTTCGCAAAACATGGTGTCTACCGTAAATCATTTTTCTAATCATATCGACCATGAAAGTCTAGGATGTTGAACTATTAGTCATGCATAATTATCATGTTGCAAGGTGCAGTCAAAAATTAAGTTCTTTTTTTTTTCTCGCTAAGATGTAACACTATAAAGTATGCTCCGATTTCAACGGAATAAAATGTTACATTGTTTAATAACGCTGCAAAAAAGAATCTTGTTCAGATACTGCACTGTGACATATTTCTATTGTTACTTTTATTGTTACCATGTGGTATTTTGTAAATGGTACCGCATTAAAATTACTTAAATTTACTTTTTTTCATCTTCCACTCTTATTAAATCGAGAAAAGGTTATTTTTTAAAGGCGTACTTAAAAAAATTGGATAAACCTGGTTTAAATGGTCCGATTATTTAGTAGTTTAGATAAAACAATGAAAACATATAAAATACGAGTAGCTTTAATATTAAAGTGAAAATAAATGAATAAATGAAAGACTGCCAGTTACGGATCGCATTTAACTAATAAAAGAAATTTTTACATATATAAATTTTGGTATGTTTGCAATAGTTCGAGAATCACTGAGTAAGCAGGGATGGTTTCTTAGTTTAACTTTATTATTGCTCAATTGTCGTTGATTCTTAAAGTGAATATAATCTAGGCACATTAAGATTCATTAATTTTAATTCTCCCAGATTTGAACCAATTTTCCAAGGTGTGTAAATGATCCTGTAGTCGCTACGTCACAGATACGACATTATTGTGCACGGACAATATTGCCGTATCGTCGATAAAACATGGTTGTTTTCATGTCAGGATATTCAGGAAAGTCATACGGATCCATTTGATATTGCCCAGGTCCGAGGACACTTCTTTGTGGAACTCCTGTGTTGATTGATTGTATGCTCGAGTATGTCTCATTAAAATTCACCCCAAAATGCCTTTCTTCGAAATAAGATTTAATTAGCAGATGATATTGATAGGATAATTGCCGTTTAATTTTATATAAAAGAAGGTTATTATACCATACTCTATTGAAGAATTTTTCTATGTCTAAAAATGCTGCAGAGCAAGATTTTTTTCTCAAAGCTTCAATTTATGAGACAACACGACTCCGTATATTTGTTCTATGGCGCTATATTTCTCTCTAAATCTAAACTAATACTCAGGTATTACTTTATTTTTAACTAATATTGGTATTATTATTCTTAACAGTAATTTTTCAAATATTTTCGAGAATGCGGTAAGTAGACTTGTTGGCCTGTACCATGCTACATTCTCTACCGGTTTACCCGGGTTCTACATAATTCTTTTAGTGACATATTTGCGTTTAATAAGGAATAAAGTAGATAGCTATTTCATTTGGAAGTGATGTATACAAAACCTGAAAATAGTTATAAGACAGAGAATAATTTTGAGACTAACCTTATTCAAATAATGAAAAATTATGCTAATAGAAATTATTTAAAATATAAACTTATTTTATAACTCATTACGTTTGAAATACAGGGAAATGAACAGATTACATATATTATATATCTATCTATATATATATATATATATATACTAGCGGACCCGGCAGACGTTGTCCTGCCTGAATGTTGGCTTGTCTGCTATTAGCGGATTGAGGAAACGTTTTTTCAATATTCTAATTTTCTACGGTTGTTCAAAGCAAAATCCAAAAATTAAGTGCAATTTCTCATTATCCTGCGCCGTTCAATTCTCGTGAAACTTAAAAATTTTTCAAATAAATTTAATGAAATCGTAAAATGAGGGCCTACACAGCTGGAATGAACAGCTAGATGATAGTAACAGATGTGGTAGGTAGACAATTTAGACTGGGGCAGCAGTCCATTTTTTCGATTCTTTATCTTTTTACATATAACCTTTTTATAGTTCTTTTTTTTCTTTTTTTTTTAACTTACGAATAATCTAAACGATTGAACAAAAGAAAACAAAACAAAATCTATACATATCTTTTTTAAATATAGTATCAAATATTATTTTGTTGTTTTCTATATTTGCTTACACGTTCTGTTGTTATTTTAGGCCTGAAACGCAACGGGCATTTAGCAGTCGATGTGATAGGCGTCTTTAACATTTTTAATTTTTTATTTCTTGCTACCGGCATTCCTCACTTATTTACAAATGGAAAACAAAAAAACATATTACATATATATATATATATGCAAGCTGTGCCCCACGGCTTTGCCAGTGTCGTTGAAATCTGTACTTGGAAATTTATTAAAAAGTTTTTGTTTTATCTGGAATTGTATTTACGTAAAGTTTCTTTCTTTCTTTGGGAAACATGTTTATCACCGTCCAGCAGAAAGTAGTCTTCATGTTTCACGTTTAGCTGAAGATTGTCGATTTTTCTATAACCTGTCCGTCGTAATCTAACAAAAAATTTTGCTCAACTAAGCAACACACACAGCCATCGTTTTGAGGAAGCCGAGAGTTATTCACACGGTGATCTCCCATAATTACACGTTTAAAAGAACATCTTCACTCATATCTTTCAACCACTCCGTCTCGAGCGTTTTATTATAATTAATTTATTATCATAAAATCAAAATAACAGTGTTGAGTAAAGATTTTAATATTTCTGGTAGCAAATTATTACAAAAAAAGTTAAACGGTTAATTTAAAAAATTTATACGGCGGTTTTGGACTAAAAGTTCGAATATTTGACATATCAGTTAAATACTCTATTTTATTTTTATATGTTCCCCATTAAGTCCAATAATATATTGCTTAAATCTCTTCCAGTTTTTACAAACATATTGTACGATACATTTTCTTCTACTCCTAATAATTCATTATTACATAATAAATAAGATAGAGACGAAAACAAAGATGCACCATCCCTATCTATGTATTTTACATAATAGGGAACTATTGCATCATCAACACATAATAATTCTACATTCATAATTACGTATATTCCACGAATTTTTTGTAAACAACAGCGAAAAAATTTATTTTATCATTCATCGATAATAACGCCATGCGCCAGCGATAAACATGGTTGCATTTTGATTAACATCGCACGATACACAAAAGTCGCCACGAAAATAGTAGTCGGTACTCAAAAAATAATAAAATTGTCAAATTTGTTTTTTTTTAAAATTAATTGATTAAATTATTTAATATAACAAATATTTATGTAAATAATTAAAGCAAAAAGTAATAGCCAACAATTAAATTTGTTTTTTTAAATTGATTGATTGAATTATTTAATATAACAAATATTTATGTAAATAATTAAAACAAAAAGTATCCTATCTGTTAAGTTGGACCAAATTGCATGTACTTTCAAAATTTTATAAAAATCGGTTAAGTAAATTCCGAGTTTATCCTGCACAAACATAAAGACACGGGATTTTTATATATATAGATATATATGTATGTGTATATATATATATATGTATGTATATATGTATGTATGTATATATATATATATATGTGTGTGTGTATATATATATATATATATATATATATATATATATATATATATATATATATATATATATAATAAAGGCTGTCATTTTGACGCTGGGCGAACGAAAAATTCTGCTACGTTTTTTCGTTATAGAAGTTACGTTAGGAAAATGCGTTATGGATTTTGTAATAAAAATTTCTATGTAAACTGTAAATTAAATTTATCAGTTCCGAAAAAATGTTTAATTACCATGATAAATACGGAAAATGGCACGCTGAAAGCACTTTTCTATTAAAATTATAAAAGACTCGAGAAGTTCAAGAGGTGTTCTCATGATGTAGTCCGAAGGATCAAATTTTATATATTTTTATATATATATATATATATATACGCGTGTGCGAATGCTAACAAAAATAATACATTTCTGCGAAAAACAATTTCAGTTGATTTCGCTACAAAACTGTTAATTTTTAATATGGCGGTAACAATCTATCTTTAATTGGCGATCATAATAAAAATATATAAACAAATAGTTCAAAAAAATGTGCATTTTACCACTTAAAGTATATAGACGTATGCGTGTGTGTATGTGTTATAATGGATAAATAAACCGCCGTATATGAATCAAATTTAACTGACGTGAAAGTGCTGCTACAAATTAATACTATTTGTCAAAAATTCCATAAACATAATGAAGTTTGCTATTGAGCTCAAGCTTTTGCAGGCAAAAGCTACAATTTAAAGACAATTAGCTTTAATTATTTGAATTAATTTACGTATCAATTATGTTTAAATATACATAAATGTATAATGCATACCCATCTAATTTCAAAAATGCCCAATTTTAGTTGCAGTTGATAAAACTTGTCTATGTGTACTACCCGCTCGTGTAAATTATTTTAAAACAATTTTAAAGTAAAATATTAACGATTTACCTTGAATAAGCTAGTATTGCATAAATTTTATCGCTTAAAATTCTTTTCTTATAATTATGATTAATATTTATGTTATTAATTTTTAATTATTTAAATTAACTTGATAATAAAGGATTTTTGTTTTTTTAATTTAACAATGAATGTAGTTTTACTTTAATTTTAAAGCTTCCGCGGTTATATTATTAACGTTCATATCTCTCATTCTTTGTAGTTAATAGTCGTTAATAAATAACAATTTTTAAGTTAAAAGTTAATTAGTGAAATGATATGCTTAAAAAAAACATGAATTATTTTGTAGCGGTTAAGAAAATTGTGTATTTTAAATTCTTGAGTTTAAATTGATTAAGAAACATCGATTTCAGCAGAAAAACCCTTAAAATTATACATATGATTATATATTTTGAAGTTGTGTTCAGATCAATAAAAAGCGGATAAAGCTGACACATTAACCATTTCGAACAATAACTTCATTAAGATATTGCACTCTTAATTAATGTGATTGAACGAACGTACGCTAATACATTAGTTTTTTTAATCCTAAAAAGTCGAAAAAGGCTAAAGTAATGAAAGGAGTGTGACAAGACTGTTTGCTTTTACCAGATTTGTTTAACGTGTTTGCGGAAATAATTCTCAAAGAAATATTTGTTAAGGTTACATATGGAATTAAGATATTACGCTGTTAAACTTGCTAACTACCAGGTTTCATTAGCCGATAGTGCCAAAACATTATCAACAATGATCCAAAAGTTAATAAACATGGAATGAAGGTCAATATCTCAAATGCTAAAATCATGGTAATTGGCAAAAAGATAAAATTAGGAAATAAGACATGGAACAAATATTAAACTTCAGGTATTTTAAGCGATTACGTATAACATGGATTGTGCGCAGGAAGTTGGCAGTACAAAGAGTAAAAATGTATTCCAAGGCAAGTATCCCTTCGTCACTCAAAAATCGTTGTCCATCATAAATTTACGTAAAAATTTGGTTGCAATATTTGTTTTGGGTCAATTGCTTTATGTGGCACGGAAACATGAAAGTTGAAAAAAAGAGCGAATTACGATTAAAGCACTCGAGATTTGGTGCTGGAAGAAGTTAAATAAAATTAGCTGGACGGACAAAGTAAATAATTAAACGGTACTGAAAATAATTGGTGAAAAAAGAAATATTCTTCAACAGATTCTTAAAACGGCCCAGCGGTTAAGGCGCATTTAGCGACAGAACCAGAATATATTAAAATACATAATAGAAAAGAAAATAATAGGGAAAAAGGAGCGATCGTCCTCAGATCAGCACGGATATTTTACTGAAAGGACCTGGAATGTTATCAAATTCCGAGCTAAAGAAGAGAGCGCTAGACAGGTCTTTCTAGAGATGGTTGGTACATGGTGCGAACCAGCCGTCAGGCTGGAACACTGATAGTGATGATAAGTCCTAGAACAACTACCCTCTTCTGCATCCTGCATATTTATTTTTATCTTAAATTTTTTAGGTTCATTTATACCTGTAAAGTAAAGAAACGCAAGTTGTTCCACCTTTTTAATCTTTAAATTTATTCGATTTTTTGTCTCTATTACCACAATAGGCTGAGTAAAACCGATACCATCAGAAACATTTGTTGTAGTGCCCGAGTAATATAAACGTTTGATTAATGCTTCCTTTACGATACTTACGCTTATGGAAATTATCTAACATTTTTTTAGTTTCTAACCCTTATTTAATTGTTGAAAGTCCTTTGGCGATAAGTTCGCTGTAAGTGAAATAGATTTAGTAAGCCAGAGGTCTTTGGTTATGACATTGGAGACAGCGTAATCCATATGATTATCCTTTTAGCAGTATTGTGAAATAATTCCGAGTTCATAACAGGTTATGAATCACAGAAGTTTTTTGTTCGCCATCGAATAACAGAGTGAACCAGAAAATGTGTTCAAAACATAAGCTCTTTAGTTTGCACGTCGTAACTAACAGATATTCTTCATCTGAACCAGTAAAAATCGAAAAGTAAATACATATTTACAGTAGAAGAAAAAAATAGTTGTTTCTAACATAAAATGTATATGTTTGAACTCTTACCTATTAATGCAGTAAGATGAACTAATTGCAGGAAATACCAGTTATATCATGTACTAAATAAAGATGAAAAAGAAGATTAAAGTTCATGGAGTGAGAAAAGCATAGGTACAAAATTAATTTCGCATATATTGGGAGAGGAGGGGATAGAGATTAAATAAATGGTAATTGCGTATGAGAATTCAAAGCTGGACTATCGAAAAATTACCATTCCTTGCAGCTATAGTGGATAATACAAAAAATGCCAAAGAAACATCATGAAACCAATATCACTAATGGAAGAACTAGTCATATTAGGCGATTTTAATGCCAGGTTTGAGCGAAAATTATGTATGTGACGTGGAACCTCTATCAAAATATATCCAGCTAACTTTAACGAAAAAATTATATATATATATATACAAGTAACTTTTATTAATGGAAGTAAAACAATTTAGTGTTCTTTGGAATATTTTTTCAAATAAATAAATACTAGTGTACTGTTAAATACGGAAAATCGGTAATATAATTTAACAAGGAATTCTGCAATAATTTACACTGAAGTTGTGTAATGATACTATTTAAATTTATAGTTAAAGAACGTTAAGTACAATATTTTAAATATTTCATTAATCTTTTTTTTATGACTCACTGGTTACACTATTTGAATAAGTTGTAAAATATTACAAATTATTCCAGAAATTTTCGCAGGGTTAAATTTGTAAATAGAAATATGTGGCGATAAAAAATTAAGATGAAATTCTGGTTCAAGCGATTTGATAATTGATAAAACAACAGAATTATAAGTAATCCTAGTATTATAATTAATCCTCAAATAAAATTATGTTTACTATTCACCAGATTTTATTTTTAGCAGTGATATCATCCCATTGGCAATACTTTAATGATCGTTATTTAAAAAATGAGTGGAATTAAGTGGTTAAATTAGTCTCATAAAAGAATATTCCGAAAATATTTTGTGTTGGAAAAATACCCAATAACATAAATAAAACATAACTGTGATTTATAATTTAAAAATAAAACCGTTTAATTTTGTACATAATGAAAAAAAAAGTTATCTTTCGCTAAACTTTTTTCGACTGTACAATCATCTAATGAACCCAAAATTAATAATTCGTATTCAGTTCTTTCGAGAATGATTCTGTTAATTACGCTCAAGCGGTAACTTTAACACACAGCAATGAAATTAGTATTTTGATTTGCAATTTAAAAATGAAGCTAAGCAACATTTTTTTTTTTTTCGTTATTCGATGTTTATTAATAGTGTATTTCACCTGTTTTAGCATTTCGTATACGAGGAGTCTCAGATACTAGTCAAGGTAAATCATCGACAGATTCGGATAACATAAACACTATGTTAGATAATAATCTTGAAAAAATTGCAGAATCTTTATCACGCCTTAAAGGTAATTTATTTTTATATGTTCAACAGAATTTTAAACGTATGTTTTATTATCTGCGCTTCTTAAATAAATACATGCGCATCTTCAAAAAATAAATATATAACATATAATTTAGTTCTGACAACATGAAAAATGAACAAGAACAGGGAACTGGCTACTGCTTTTTCTTGTTAAATTCAAACCTTTAGTATCCTGACAGGATTATTTTATCTTTCTCCTTTATTACTTTTCTTTAGCGAATCTTCTTGTTCCTTTATGCCTTCTTTCTTCTCACTCGTCTTTCTAGTGCTTATTATTTTGACACCATAATTCGTCTAAATACTGTCGTCCATAATAAAAAAATATTTGAAAGAAAGGAAAATGTATATCCAATTGCATGTATTTGAGCAGAATTTTATTCACTAAAATTTCAATTAAAATATACTGTTTAATGAAACCTTTACACGAGTAAAGATTATTTATTTATTTTATTTTTTTTCATTCATCTAAATTTAGTTTAAATATCACCTGTGAATGTATATTAAGAAAGATTAAATATTAAATTATAAAATGAAATTTTGAATCCTTATTAATAGAAAATAGACGTACTTGTTACATATTTCGATAAGCGCGAAGAATAGTATAGTAAAGTACAATGTATCATAGCAATTTTAAATTAGCAAAACGTTTTTAATTAGTAATATTTTTTGAAGTACAGTAAGAGAAATCGTAACCCATTATTAATGAAATGAGAGATAAAAAAATTAAAAGTGCGCGCAGAATATACAAAGAAACGTATATTAACGAGGAATTGTGTTTTATAGTAAACAGTTACTTTACTATCCGTTCAAATTTTATTACAGTTACACTGCTAAATGTAGTCATTAGAGATAATTCTACAAATTTTCTCGTTAAATTAGTTATACATTTTTTATTTCAGCATTTTAACCAAAAATTCGTTTCGTACATTTTTGAATCTTGTTTTCTACATCGTTTTAAAATTAGAAATTAAATTTTTCCAAAAATATTCCCCTCTTTCTTTTTTTTTCTTTGTAGTACGGTGAAAATCATATAAAACGATCTTTCCTAAATATCAGTTTTTTGAAAATTTTTCGCAGTCACATTCTGATGAACGGTCCTTAACTTCTAAATAATTCTGATTGTAATCACATGTTAAATTTTAAAAAAACGAAAAAGATTTATATCATTGCAATGGCAAGTAATTCTACGATCAAGTTAACAGTGCTTTCTACCATGTATATATTATAACCGTAGAAAGTACTGTTAACGTGTTAGTAGAATTACTTAAAGTTGAAAATTGTTAGTTAGATATATATATTTTTACACATTTGTGTCGTATGTTGAAAGATGTTTTAATTTACAAAAATAAAGACATAAATGACTGTGAGATTTAATTTTACATAAACAGTGTATTTTAATATTTAGTTTTAATCTTTAAAACATTTTTAGAAACACTTCTTATTGTGTTTTGTTTATTTTTTTATAATTGAATCGTTTTTAAGTTGTTTTGATCGAAAGGTAAAACACTGTCAACATTTTGCCGGATTGAAAATTTATATCCTCATATCTACCAAGAACTTTACATTTTTCTCAGTTAAAAAAGTCGGAAATTCCTTTAAAGTTAGTAAAATAAAGTGAATCCTACACATCCCTAACGGTGGAATATTGGGGATTGTAGAGTTAGTTAAGCAACGGTGTTTTGTTCGAGTCAAACTCGGTTCGAATCCCGCTGCCAAATTTTGAAAGACATCAAAAATTATCATTACTTTAGGTTAATGTGTGATGCGCTCGAATAAATAAAAAAGAAAAAATAAAACATTCACACAAAGCCTAAAAACCAGTCACACAAAGTACCACTGGGCTTTGGTGACCTAGATTTTTTGGTGACATTCAGTTTTATAAAATTTTTGTCAAAAATATAATTTCGCGAAAAAAGTACAAATTATTTATTTTTGGACTACTATACGTAAAAAAAATATGTAACTATTACAAATGTGTTTATTTTAAATAAAATGAGTCGAAAAATTTTATCATTTGTTTTAGGTTTAGCTCAAGGTTTAGGTAATGAACTGGATAGTCAAAATCATCTTTTAGATGACGTAATTAGCAAAACAGAAAAAGCTGATATAAATATTGAGCGCCAGAATAAGGATATTAATCGCTTGCTGAGGAAATAAAATGAGCTTTTCCATCGTATTATGTCTTCTTTTGTTTATGGCTATAAAAATCGAATAATTTATGCACAATGCTTTCATCCTAAATTCTACTTAGAACATTCGTTGATTTCGAATAAAGGTACGTATTACATTTTAGTAATTAATTTTAAAAGAATTGAAATTTTAAAAAAAAAAACTTTTCTATTTCGAAACAAAATTCGACAACTTTAAAGTTTTAGTTTTTTTTTTTTTTCGGAACTTTTCTTCTGCTCACAGTAAAAAGAGAATCATAAATTTATATAAGAAGTTCTTAAATAAATTGATGACCATCTTTTGAAAGAATATATTGGTTTTAAATTGTTTATTGGACAAGTCTGGAGATTGTTACTTTTTGTTTATACGATTATTTCACGCTGTGATCTTGATCGAGTGTTTAAAACTAGTCAGTATTATATTAAATTTTAAATATTAACTTTTGTTAGTGAAATTGATTATATTTTAAATGTTTTTTGACTAACATATTATTTTATACAATAAATTATATTATAAAATTGACTTAATGCTCGCGTTTAGAAAACTATCGTGCGCGTGTACTGAAAGATTCTGTGAGGTTCGATATATTTGTGTGATAATCTGTCCACAGCGTTTTCAGCATTCAACACTAAAAACATATTTGAAAAATTTGTTTCTTTCCGTTGGACGGTTTTACTATTGTCAAACTTTTACTTACGTATGAAATAGTAAAGAAATTGACAAGAGCAGTTTTTATAATGTTACTTGATTATTTCGTCAAATTGTCCCTGGTTGTATGGTATGAGTTTAAGGTTCAAAACGATTCTTTTTGAATTGCATAGTTCTCCGAACATCTGAAGTCATGTTGGAGTTAAATTGTGAAAAATTCGCTGTTTCCCACGTACATTTCATGTTATTACAAAAGTCGTTTACTTCGAAACGATTACCTAAGATAAGTGTATAATGAATCAACTTTTTTGAAATTATAACTAGTCTTGAGTTAAAAATCTTTAAAGAATTTCTACGCTAAATAGACGTCAGTCAGATTATAAACATTTCCCTATTTACCAAACACTTGAAAGTCATTCTTGTGTTACAGCGCTTAGTTGATGTACCAATTTTTGATTTAAACCAAACCTGCACTAAAAAGTATAATACTGACATCTTTCCGGAATCACAACCTATCTAATTGTTGTTTCCCAAAGTTAAAATCTACAAGTGTAATCTTTACAACTGAGTTGTTGCTAAAAAAGAAGTTAAACGAAGCAATCACCTTCACATTTCTATATCTAATGAAATTTTCTACTTTTGCATTTATAATTTTGCACGTTTTAAACTTTAGTTAAGTAAGTTATGTGATTTATTAGATTCCCTAAGATTTGGGTGCCAGAGGTAATATGAAAATTTTGTATCGAATAGATGAAATGCTTTTGTGTAACAAAAGTGAAATGACTGTTACAAATTGTTGCGTAAACCATAAATTAAAAAATTAGGTGTTCAAATGAAACCACCGACTCTTCTACAAAAATTATAAAAAACTATTATCTAGGGATCCATGGGTTATTTCGACGGCGTAGTCCGAAGGATCGACTTTCATATTACGCATAAAGGAGCTTCATTCAGATTACCATAATTCTGTAGTTCAAAATTTAATCTGTGTGAAAAATTAAGATAATACAGGAAAATTATTTATACATACTTTAACTTTAAAATACACAAAATCATCTACAAAGAGAATATTTGAAATCAAATAATTGATATTTTGTTATTGCTACGTGCGCATGTGCTTGCTTTATTGCATTAAAAAGAGTTTACGTTACAATTTCAAAATTCCAAATAGAAAAACATTTTTTTTTTTTTTTTAAATTACATTTTACTAAAGTTCCTCTACAACCTAGTATGATTAAACTCTAAAAAGAGTGGTTTACAATCTTATTCTACTTGATGGAAAATGCTTCTTTGTCGAACGGTACGTAAAAAAACTCCGGTAGTAATAAAGTGAAGTTGAACTAAAATACTATAGACACACATGTAAAAAAAAAAATTTAATGCACAGTTCTAATTTTTATGATTTTCGAAAACTTTTAAAACGACATAGCTACATAAAATCGATATGTGCTTTTTGCAAAATTTTGGTCTCAAGAAATTTTAACTCAACTTAATTTTACTTCTGCAACGGAAATAATCGGGGCAAATTAATTTCTAGTCGTTAATCGACAAAGTATTATTTATGTGAACTTTTTTTTTTTTTTCTTACTTTCAGCCGTAAAATTCGTCCGTGGAGTAATTCTTTTTCCTTCCTATATTAGTGACAAAAGGCAATCCGTAAAACTTCGCAAGTAATATTAAACCAATTCACACTTGTAAGCTCCTATTATTGAAGGTCAGAACGCATTCTTTGAAAATTTTCTTTGTGATTTTATGAACAATATTTACATGAAATTCGACTTTCTATCGCATTTGTTTTGTTTTTTTTTTTAATTTTTTATATTTTATAATGAATCCTAAAAAAGGGTAAAGAAGCTGAAGGAAGAAAAATCATATACAAACAAGCGTGACGCATGCGTTTGTAATGTATAGTAACCTTTTTTTTCGTTTTCTCTGAGGAGGGAGATAAAAGTCGAGTCCTAGAAAAAGCTATTTTCACACTCCTGATTCTCACTGTTGCAGAAGTGTGTTTTTTTTTGTATATATATATTTTTAAGGTATTTTGTGCAATTTTGTTGATTTATACAAACGCAGTTCTTTTATTTAAAAAAAAAAAAAAACATTACACGTTTTAATTATTATTCAATTTTTACTTTTAAACTTGGTTTGCAGATCTATCAAATTTATCTGCCACTAACTAGCCTTATTTTTATTGACCTTTTATTTTTAATGCGTGAACGATGATACATATTTTATGTAATCTTCGGACTTTCAAATGATCTGTAGATTTCTAGTTTTCTTTCAATTTTTCCTCCGTACCGCGTAAATGTTTCGGTAAAGTTCGCAAGTTTATATCTAGTATTATTATATTTTCAAGTGATTTTCCACTGTACAAATGGTTCATGCCGTAATTCCTAAGTCATCTCGACTCCCCGAGTATCGTGACTATGTGTGATTGTACGTTCTAGTTGTAGTAAGGATAGTGTTCATAATTGAAAAGTTCAAGAAGTGAACTATCATTTTAATACTTTTAGGATTCCTCTGGTAACGATTAAAATGTCTAACTGATAGAATTGTGACTTTTAATAACCCTTTTTCGCTGTGCGGAACAGTTTTGCTTGTCTATTTATTTTTTATTTATTAATAATTACCTAAGTTTAAATAATACCATTGTTGCGGAGTCAAAAATCGGTTTTGATCTTGACACTTTTGTTAATCCAGCAGTATGTAATCGTGCAAGTTAGATGTAGTTTTAGTGTTGAAATGCATTTTCGCTTTCTTAAAATTTGACTATGTTAGTTTAGTTTTGTGCAGGTTGTTGTAATTACAATTCTATCACAAGGACTAAATTATTTCATGCTACAGATAAGTAGAACCTAATTAAAACCGCGTAAATGTGTATACTTTTTAAAAATATCCACAGCTGAACGTTTTTCGTTTTTAATATGTAATCAAATGTTTTGTAAATTAATTGCACTATTATTGTGTCTGAGGTTAAATAAAAAAAATTAGGTTAAGAAGAAAACTAGTAGACGCGTTTACATTGTGTATCGGATAGGCATATATTGTAATTTGTGTGTTTGTGAGTTTGTGTGAAGAGCTGTTTCATATTGAAAATGAGGAGTGTCGAAAATAATTTTAGAATTACGCAAAGGTAGCAAAGGTAACGTGGAAGTGTAAACAAAACAACGCGATAATATTGTTCATTTGCGGGTAATGAATGTTGTTATCGCGTGTACGTGTACGGTAGGACACGAAACTCACGAGACAAGCAAAAGGCCGACTTTCCTTATCATCTGACTTTTGATCATCGCGTCCACCCGATTCGAACTGCATGCCCATTCTTCGAACACCGCTACGCGTTTATTAACACAGAATACTCCTCCCGTTCTTTCTCCTAAACTATTCTGGTCACTGTTAATTGTTATAATATCTGATCGACAAAACAGATGATTATAATATTTTGTCTGTCAACTGACTGACTTGCTGATAAGATGTAACTGTGAAACATCTCAGCTTATGCTTTAAATAATTTCCACGCATTGTATAAAATAAATCGACAAAAAATCCATAAAAATATATGCGCTACGTTTATTTTTGTCAACTTTGTAAAAGCGAAAAGTTCTAAAGTACTAGAAATCACATTTCGTCTAAACGCTATAGCGTTATAGATAACTGAAATATAAATAAACTTCACGTCGGAAGTATTGTGTGATTCGTGATTCATTAATTTCTGAAATACTTAGAAATTAATAGGATAAATTAAAACGCTTCTTTTTGTTTTTGTTTTTTTTTTCTATTTAATGGATTTGTAAACGAAGACAACAGCTCAAGGAATGGGAAGAAGGAGAAAATAAAGTTGTATTGTTAAACGCTTAAAGATAAAGGATAAAAATAATTAAGAGAGCGGGGATGACAGAAGTAAAAGGATATGAGAGAATATAAGAAACCGATAAGGGGAGTAGGTATAGTGGGTTTTAATTGAGCAGAGTAGAAAGATAATTGATCGATTCGAATAAAACATGATATCGAAGTCATAAGGAAAGCATGTGGCAGATGTCAAGTATCTAGAAAACCGAAAGAGGTAAAAGGAGGCAGAATTTAAAAAGTGAAAAAGAATAGAAGTTGAGCCATAATTTGGAATGCGTGATTTAGGAAAGAAGAACAACAATAGAAGCTAAAAATGTGCCCAAAAATCATCTGCCACTGGAAAAGGAAGAACGGGCAAAAAAATCCGTTATCTCATTTCCTTCAATGCCTAAGGTTCTTTTTGCAATAACTATAAATATAGTTTTAACTAATCGGGCGGTTGAAAATTTAATTTTAAAAATAACTAAATAACATTTTCGAGCAGATGTATCATAAAAAGTATCTTTTTTAAATCGAGATGTTTTTCTTCACTTACCTCTTATTAACTCGTGCTGATATTAGAATTTGAAAATTTAAGTAATTAGAAACAATCTTCGTAAATTTCTTTTTTTTTTTTTTGCGGAAACATACCGAATCGATCAAATTGCGGTTTTTTTATATAAGTTTATCGTCAAGGAATTACCCTGCATTATCGTAAAAATCAAATAGCTGGCTTCTTTTTTTTTTTGTTTTGTTCAAGTAGTGTTCTTTGAGGGACTTCGCAAAACAAAGTTCCGTCTTTTTTTGGGAGGGGGAGAGGAACTTCTCTTTCATCGACGGCATTCGAATCATTAGATTTTAGTTTTTAAAGTGTTTAAATTTTGCCCGTTTCAGATTAAAAAAGAGAACAAAAGATTATTCAATTTTAACGAAAAAAATGCTTACGTAGAAATTTTTTTATCTTTTTATGGAAATTTTGTCTCCGTGTTATATGCACAATTCAGTTTTTACGTTGTTTATACATGTAGATTAAAACGAAAAGTAAATTGACGTTTTTTCACGTTGAGGAAACATCTACTTTAAAAAAAAAATCTCTTTGACTCGTCTATAACACATAATGACTACAATCTACTAGTTTCGATGTCAATTTTCTCTTATTCGTCATGTATTCTATGCTTACATAACATCTTTCCTTTAAAGTTAATGCCTATAACTTGCTCATAATCATATCCGCTCGGATATTGAACTTTATTTGACGTACGATTATTAATGTAACTCAGGGATGTCATTGGCAGCAATGTAAAAATACAGCACCCTATTAGTCTAAGGTTGAAATTGTCTTGCATATGTTGAAACTTGTGATATGTCTTTTTCGGTCTTTGATAAAATTATGGAAACTTTTGAAACAAAAAAATAATTGACGTTGCTAATATCCCTTCAGATTGTGAACGATTATGATAAGTTCACTTAACCGTATGCTTTATTTTACTTTTGAACGCGTCGACAAAAGACCTCCACTCAGAAACAATATGAAGGAAGAATGGTTACGTTCAGAGATTAACAGAATGAATGTAGAAAGAACTGAAACAATGAACAGCGAAGGAAAAGGATGTAGGAGGCGCAATGAGGAGTAGAAAGCCCGAGAGATAGTAAATTAAAGGATAGCACGTTCCGCCGAGAGGGACGGACATTCAAAAAAGATATGATTAGGATCACAAATAGCCCCCTCGTAAGTAGTTTGAAGAGGACAGTTTGCGAAGGTAGACAAAAGAAAACGAAAACGTGATGAAGGTAGAATACTGTGGTTAAGGCGCAAACGAACAATGGACACAATGGCGGAACGACGTAGTGAAGGGAAATCCTATAAAACAAAGCGTGAGCAGAAAGATTTAGCTGAATGGAGAGGTAATGGGGCTCTTTGTTAAAGAAGGAAGGAACATAAATATCTCTTAAAGTTGTTTTTAACGTGTTTAAACATTGACGCACGTTATGATTTGTCTCATTTACAAAGATCTTTTTTTAATGAAACTTTACATGGTTCAATAATTAATAACCGGTTAAGGGAGAATCAGACTTCGGGTCACCCATTTTTTCAGTTTACGATACCCGGAAGAGAACTGCCAGCACTATGAAGCTACAAAGCAGAAAAATGCGACTATGACACGTTAAGTATATAAGAAGTAATCGAATAATTTTTAGAAAATCTTTGCGGCGTTTCTGCACTGTTTGCCCGCTAGAAATTCAAATCGGCCCCTTTTCATTTAATTTCTTTTTGACTTTTTTTTTTTTTTTATGTTAATAAAAATAATTATTCCATTCATATTACTTCTTTAAAATCCAGAAATTTTATTTAAAAAAAAAAAAAAAGCAAATAAAAAACAATTTATCAAATGTTCTTGTTGCTGCATTATTTCCATTGCTTAATGCAATGCGAATATGGATGTGACATGACGTTACTGAAAATAACAGAAGGTTCTAGACATGGTTCGTTATCCGGTTTCCTAATTCTTAGCCGTTATAAATAACGTTACCGGGCGCACGGTGAAAATGTAATACAGACTGGGTCGTGCTACTTCTGAAGTACATTTAAATGGTAAAATTTGTCTTATTTAATTACAATCATTTTTTATTTTTTTTTTTTTGCTTTTTGATTTTGTCCAGAATATTGTTTTTTGAATTTGTGTAATACCTAAAAGGGCGTTTCATAATTAATGAACGCATTAAATGTCAGGACATCTTCCTGATTTTTTACTACTACGAATAGTTGTTTCATATTTGAAATTTGGGAAATTCAGTATTATTTTTTATTTACTTAATATTGATTAATCTGCATCCGCAATATTCGTTGTCATTTGAATGAATTTTCGGCGTACTTAAATACTGACCAGTCAAAGTTTAATTTCCAGGCATAGAGCATTTTAAAATAATATAAAAAGCATAACTCGTTGAAATTTTGCTTTGCGTAATTTTGTACCGTCATCATTAATATTCGACTAAAAATTGACACTAAAATTCTAATCTTTGATTTTCTATTTCCTCGTAACCCATTTCCTTTTTTAGGATTCTATACACATATATATAATGTACGGAATCCTAACATGATGGTTTAGAAACGACAAAAATATTCAATTAAAATATGCAATAACTTACAAACGGATTGATTTATAAATTTCAAAATTGGATCATAAATTATAATTAAAAAACTCTTTAAGAAAATCTATAACTTCAAGTTAACCGATTACCTTGGACGCTAAAAAGCTAGCTCAAAAAACCGTCGAGAATATATAATGTAAAATATAAAACGACCTCAAAAATCACCTTTGAAATATTCATAATTCATCACCAGATAAACCTTTAAAAGTGAAATTCAAAATATAAAGCAAAACTTAGAAGCTCTTTCATAAAAGCAAAAATTTCCGGTTAAAAAGCTATACAGACCCCTTCCTTTGGGCCCAAAAACAGCAAAAAAATTATGTTCAAGTAAACAATAGCTCGAGTAAAAAAATAGAAAAAACCAAAGCATAACTCAAACTTATGAACAAAGGTATAGCCGAACCACAATTTTTCATTTAGGCCCTCAGGGCGATGAAAGCTCGAAAGTTTTGAATTTTTTTTCCCGGGACATGTGATATATTGTTGGAAAGATCGCTATTTCTCGAGAACAAAACCGTATTTCATTTCCTTAACGAAACTTTCGCAGTTGACGAAAACTTCAAAAAAGCAAGGAAATTACGTGTAACCCCTCTTGCACGGCGCAAGTATTACAGTTAAAAATGTTGAACAAGGTTAGAAATATGCGCATCCCCCCATATCTTTTTCTAGTTTGGAACATTCGGATTTCCGGCATTAAAATTAGATCTTTGGGGCCCCGAAAGCTCGAAATTTTTGTAAACAAAATTTTTTTCCAGATATGTGATATATATTGTTGGAAAGATTGCCATTTCTCGAGAACAAAACTGTATTTCATTTCCTTAACGAAACTTTCGAAATTGACAAAAAGTTCAAACAAGCGCAAAAAATTACGTCTAGCTGTCCTTGCGGCGCAAATATTATAATTAAAAATTGTAAACAAGGTTAAAAATGTGCGCATCCCGGTATATTTCTCTAGTTTGCCAAAGGCTCAAAATTTTTGAAATTTTTTTTTTTCCGGGCATGTAATATGTTGGTGGAAAGATCGCTTTTGGTCAGGAACAAAATTGTATTTCATTTCCTTTCAAAAAAGTATGAAAAATGGTGTATCTGTCTTTCTTTATAGCGCGAAAAATCTGATTTCTTTGTTTTAAATTTAGTGTTATGTAAATGTAATTTATAGTTATGTTTAACTTAACATGCGAAATCCTTAACGCATGAAAAATCATGCTTAAGTGCACTTGTTTCTTTCTAATTAACTCCTTTCTTATTAAAATCCTGATTTTGTTTTGCTTTTTGTTTATTTTACTTTTATTCTGCTTCTTCTTTTCACTCCTTCTGCTATTTCTTTTACAGTAATACATTAGAAAAGGGATGTCGGGGATTGTAAAATTACGGTTCATAGTGAACCCAATGGAACTGAGAAAGTAGTTCCTTTTTTATATAACAACCTTTCTTCTTCTTAAGATTGTCTTACTCAGTCCCTGAGCGTTGACGATCACTATCATTACAGTGCTTTCTTCTCCGCTTTTCTAATCAACTCATTGAAAGTCCAGTCCAGTCCAGTCCAGTCCTTAATATTGTATAACCGAATGTAAGATGACATATTTTCTTCCTCTAATTACGTGTCCAAGATATTCAATTTTGCGTCGTTTAATCCTTTCGGTATTGGCTCGTTTCAGTACTTCTTTGTTTGTCATTTTTGCCGTCCAAGATATTTTTTTAATTCTTTTTAGTGTTCACATTTCCAATGCTGCATATCTATCCAGTTGGTTTTTTATTAAGGGATGCTGGCTCCCATTACTAATGGTCCTCGACTATTATCAAATAATTTTTGTAGATAATTTTTCCATATATTTTCTTTATCTTTTACTTCCAGCACCGGCATTCCTTTTTCATCGCATAATTTAATTGTGCTTTCACCACGTGTTCGACCTGTTACTGTTTTTATTTTCTTGTACATTTGGAACAAATCAAATTTATCAATTGATTCCTTGATTTCTGCACATTGGTTTTTCATCCATTCATTTTTAGCCTTTCGGATAATTTTCTGAATCTCTTTGTTCGGTGCTTTGTACTGGACTTAATTTTTATTTTTGACCTTCCTACGCTCATCCATCATAAGTAGGATTTCATCAGTCATCCATTTCTGCTGTTTTTTCGTCTCTGATTTCAGAAATTGTTGACATACGGTGTTTAAAGTTAAAAGTAATGCTTCGTCTGAACAATTTTCCAGTCTTCTGTTCAACTGATCTTGTACTTCAACTCTAATTTTTGGGTTCTTCAACTTCGTTACATATGTTCTTTTTAACTGATTATTCTCCTTCATTATGTTCTTAAATTTCAGCCGCATATTGGCTACTAATAAATTATGATCACTTCTTACATCTGCACTGGAGTATGTTTTAATTCCCTTAATCATATTTCTGGATCTATGATTAACGATGACATAATCAATTTGGTTTCTTATGATGTTTTCCTTATTATCTTGGGGACTTTTCCAGGTGTAAAAGCGTCTTTTTAGTAACTTAAACCGTGTATTCGTAACGGCCAACTTATTTTTTTCACAAAATTCTACCAATTTATCACCGCGATCATTATTAATTCCGGGTCTGTGCGGACCGACTGCATTTTCTCTCGTGAAATTGCCGACCTTCGCATTAAAATAAGTATATCTTGCGGTTTCAGTCTGTTAATAATCTTCTCTACACTTTCGTATAATTCTTCGCTTTCTTAATCGTATCTCAAGTCAGAGGTTGGGACAAGACTTTTATGATATTAATTCTCCATTACGCTTCTTCCATTTGGAGTAGCAATATACGATCCGATACTGGTGTAAAGTTGATTAGATGCCTGACTAGCCTATGTGCCACTATGATACCACCGCCATTATTTTTTATGAGTTCCATCCTCTGTTCCTGAGTACTAAAAATTTCCGTTTTCTTGTTGCACGATTCCATTCTTAGACCAGCGGTCCTCACATATACCCATAATGTCGAGTTTAAGTCGTCCCATCCCGTGTATTGCATTTTGGATTTTTCCAGCAGCATATAGCGTTCTCACATTCCACGTTCCTATTCTAAGTTGGTTTTTCACAACAATAGTGATCAGTGAGATTCTTCGCACCATGTGCCCACTAAAGGGCCGCACCGGACTCGGGGCCATTTGTATATTATTTTCCGCCATATATGATGTGATCACCTGAGGATAGCCCTTGCTTTCTCTGATATTTTTCTGGTATCGATTAGTTTACACGAGCAAACGTGGATGTCACACTAGTCCAAAGTATTCTTGAAAGTAGCATTTCGATAGATGAACACATATCAATTACTAGACTACTGCGTCCAATAGTTTTTGTTTAAATCTCTTCAAAGTACTTATATCGTTCTTTCTATTTCTCTAGAATCGGATCTATTTGTAACCTTGCCTGTCCACTTTATTCTCTTCATGCTCTTCTCCGCTCTTTCTTCTTGTTCATCATTCGCGACTACATGCAGCGGGACACTGCTTGCAAAACATTTTACTAACCTTTGTTTCCAAACTTAGTTCCCGCTTTTTTTTAAAAGATTCGGCTAACTGCTCGAGGCTTTTTCGACATTTATAATTCTCGTTTCTTTCTACTATTTTTTTAAATATTTCCAGTTTCTCGATTTTCTCTTACATTTTTCTCGTGATCTTTTTTATCGCCAGTTTCATTTTCTCAAATTATTTTCACTCTGTACTTGTACTATATTCATTTTAATTCTCTTAGAATTTGTTGTATTTTTTAAACATAATCATCCGGAAACCACCTAGCGTTCTTTCTCCTCCTCTTTACTTTCACTGCCAATAAGCTCGTTAGCCACCTTCTTCTGAACGTACATTAAGAAAGGTTGTCCACAAATAATGATTTGCTTCACTATTAATATTAGTCGTTATCCGTTTCGTTCTTTATCAAGATAATTTAATAATGCCATCTCTTATTACTAATTTTCTTATCTTCATCTTACACTATTTGCATATTTCCTGTCGTTACTGCTGCACTGCTAATTCCAGTAAATGGGTTTCATTTTTACGTTGGGCTTATATATTTGTATAGTATTTATTTCAGCGGCAAAAAAAAGAAGTTCAATTTTTTTAAAATTTATTAACATATTTGTTATATTTCTCCGCTATTTATCGTGATTTTTTAGTATAACTTCACTCGTATAACACAGTAAAATATGATAAATATTTTACCAATATACGTTAAATATAATATTTTTTGGCAAATTTGCTCTTTTGTTTATCAAATATATTAACTTACAAACCAAATTCAATATTTATTGACTGCTAAAAAAATATTTTAATTATCGACTGTGTACGTTTTAATATATATGCTGGTAAGTATAGGTTCAAATAAACATGAAAAATATATATATTTATGTTGCGCGTATATTATAAATTAACACAAAACCGCGTTAGGATGTAATGAAAACAAAACACAAAAACTTATTGATGTGTTGTATTGTAACGTATACGTATTGCATGTATGAGTTTGTGTGTAGGTTGTCTATTGCTCACAGTAATAATAATTGATGGCAGAATTCTAAGAATTTCGGTATTTCACTCCTTTTGAATGAACGCTTTCGTACATATTTACTATATAAGTGATATATTCTAATCACGATAAAACGTTAATTAAACCGTGTACCTTGATTGCCATTATTACTTCTCTTTTTAATTAGAGAGAAAACCTTACTAATATTATTAATACTCTTAATGATAATGCATAATGGTTATATTACGATATTCTCGTGATCGCATTTAACCTGTTTATCTTGTCTGCTGTTTATAATAATACATCGTCGCCGTTAAAATACAAACATTTTTTTCTGCCATTCACGTTTCTAGACCCATCAGTTCTAATTAATGTTAAAAATTACGCACAAATGTAATTATATCGTAATCGAATTTTAGTAATTATATACTACTTTTACCTGAATTATACATTTACTTTATACTTATAAGAATCAGTGTATGTAATTTAATATTGAAACGTTCTCTTACGTAGTCAATATTTTAATACAGCGCATAAATTCGACAATTAAATATTTTAATAACTGGATGGGGAAAAAAAATTTTAAAAAATTTCTACGATAAAAAATGAATAGATTAACCGCTGCGACGGTTAAATTGATATAAGAAGAGTACACTGTGCACGGTTAGAAAAAATTTCTGCGGATCTGATCTGTTAAATTAAATTAAAAAAAAAAAAAAAAGCATATATACACATTATTATACCGATAATAATAAAAAAAATGATTAAGTTTTTCTTTTACTTTTTTTGGTAGTGTCCCACACTACTTATAGCTATTAAAAACTTTTATTTCGAGAATAAAAAAAAAAAAAAAAAAAAAAAAGAAATAAAAAGAAAAACGTTCAGAGTTTTTAAAAGAAAAAAAACCCTTATAGTACATGAATACTCATGCAATGAATGAAAAATTAGGGAAGGTGATCTCTGTTTTAATTTTTAATTTTACTGAATTTAAATAAATCCGTTATAGTACACCTTAACGTTGTATTTTTTTCCTCGATGAAAATAAATTTAGTTCATTAACAACTATAGCGTAAATCTCACGTAAGGGAAGAGAGATCTAAATTGAAAGAAAAGCAACTCACGTAATTAATAGATGACCCCTAGGTTTAGTGTATAGTGTTGAAATCTGGGAGAGACCTGATTCACCTTATATACGCGTACACACGTACATGTATAAAGTAAGAGCTACAAAGTTCTTCTATATTTATCTTTTTCTAAATTTCGAACTCCAAATTCAGTCCACATTTTTCGGGCTCATCCTTACTAACATATCTTTGGTTTTCTTTACTAGATGAAGGTAGGTTAATTAGGTCACCTTCAGATTCATCAATGTAATTTATCTTAACCAAAATATTTTTCTTTTCTATTTTCCAGCGATATTCCCAAAAACTTTCGAGAATATTCATTTATAATTATTAAATATTTGTTTTTGTTTATAATTTCAAATATATTCTTATTACGAAATTAACAAATAAGACATTATACGGTACACGCTACATCTAAATAATTTATCATTTTCATAATATCGTTTGCGGTACAAATTATGTGTTCAATTTTAATACTCTACGAATAATATTTCTGCTTTTAAAATATCCGCCGTAATAATAAAGTATTTCGTATTTTGGCATTTAAAATCAGACATCTTTGTATGTTTAGTTTTAGCAAACTATTGGTTCCAGGTGTCCTGTTAAATTACTGAAATTTTAAAACCACAAAGTGCATATTATCCGTTGGCAATGAAATTAAAAGAAAAATTCTAAGGAAAAAAAGAATTTATTATTAAAATATTCTTTTTCTCGTACATCGTTAAAAATATGTAGAATATTTAAATTTACTTATAACACCTATACAGAAAAAACCGATTTTCTATAATCGGAAAATCATTGTTTAAAATTAAGAAGAGGATAAATCCAAAATGCAAATTATCATTTTCGGTGCTGCTTAAAGAGTAACACCGCAACAAAACAAAAACGAGAAAAAAAAAAACAAAACCTGTGTGCAGTATTTTTTGTTTATTTAAATTAAACAGATATGGAAAACAGTCGGTATATTTATAATTAAAAAATAAAAACATAAAAATCCACCGACTCGTTTCGAACGTTCATAATTACAATATGCGTATTGAAAAAAATTAAAATTCTTATTTGAATTCAATATGCATTACATTATGAACATAATGTTCGAAAATCAGATTTTTAAATTTTTATTTTTTAATTATAATTTATTGGTTTTTTGACTTTTGTTCAATTTAATTTACTATATATTATATGCTCTTGATTATTTTTACTGTTATAACATTAATAAACAGTGTAGTTTTGCTGAAAATTAGAATCTGTTATGTACATTTTTAAGTATGTAGAAATGATAAAAATATTTTCGGAAAAAGCCGTATGAGTAAATTTTCTTCGATATATATTTTTCTGAAGTCCCAATTGCATACTTTTCCCAAAAATCAATTTTTTAGGAATCATAAAATGGTTTTAATTTTGTGAGACTAAAGGAAAAAATATAATAAAAAAATAACTAGTCATTAAATAAAATACTCATTTTGAAAATTAACAAATTTTAAAAAGTTTAAAATTTCTCATTATTATTATTATTATTATAAAATCTCTAAATATTATTATTATTGATCCCGAAAATATTTCTTCAATTAAGCTTGGGATCTTATAGTGCATTTTCAGATTTATCGAACCGACCCAATATTATAAAAATTGTACCTCGTACCAATTTTTAAAAAGTATGTTTTTTGGGAGAAAAAAAATGATTATGAAATAGTAACCCATTTTACGTGAATATTTCGAATTTTTAATTTAACCAATTGCACCATTTCCTTCTAACTCTTTCCATGCAATCATTTTAACGGCGAATTTAATGTCAAAAACTTTGTAATGAAAGATTCATAAGTATTTTTTTATCGTAGTTTATTTTTACTTCCCTTCAGTTCGGCTGCGCACAGCTAGTTATACCACCCATATGACTGTATGTGAAAGAATTGAAAAAAACTGTTAGAAAATCTATAAGAAACTGTTGTGCATCATCGGGAAAAAAAGGATCATTACCGAAAATAAAGCAGTATAGAGTAAAACTTATATATTTCCTAATAAAGAGGAATATGATGTTCTATATGGCCAAAACATATTAATTAAATTAAATACAATTTGGAAAAAACGTAGAATTTATAATGATTTGAAAACTGGTTATGTTTCTGCTTTCAATATGGCCTTCGAAATATCAGTACTAATAAACTGCGACAAAAACGTATGAAATAAAAAAACACAAGTTGATGCAAGTAAAAAATAACAAATAGGGCGTGTCGACAGAAATTCTAGTTCATAAATCGAGATACTTTGAATATGCGACGAGAAAAGAAGATGTTAATAATGTTTTTCGGAGAAAATTGATAATAAAGAAAGAGTATAGCCAAAATTTCTAGTGCGATAGAGCGTCTTGTGCGGAAAATGAGGAAATAAATTCTCTGCAAATTACAGATGGTAAAAAAAAGTATAAGAAAGAAGTTGACGAAGCATATCGCTCATTAAATACAATAACGTGTCATAACTCAACAAATAGCGAATTTGAGTTATGTATATAGTTGGAATGCATTTTATGAGTACAATTAAAGGGGTTAGAACGCCCCATATTTGTAAATAAGAAACTAGGCAAAATACGCATTGCTTTTGGAATACCGTTCAAATTATAGTAAATGTTAATTTGCGTTTTCTGCGAAATAGCAGCGTTTTTTGAGTTATGACGTTATTATATTTAATGAGCGAAATGATTATAATGTAGTTTAATCGCTGTTATATTGATTTTGATGGATTTTAAACAGATCGGATAAATCGCTCGTGTTAAAAATAATTGAGGTTAATATACTTTTTTGGTCATAAACCGTATACATGGATCAGTTTGTTTGAAAATTGCTTATCTGTGTAAATCCTTATAACTAAAAATTGGACTTAATTATATATTTCGTATTAATGACTACAGTTTAACCGGAATGTAATAAAATATATTTTTTCGAAACTAATTTGAAATTTCCAGTGACGCAGTGTCAAAAGGAACGGAGAATTACTCACACAGTCGGCATTTTACGAAATTCATATGTTTTTGATCACTGTAGTGAAATTTACAATACAGCAACATGCCCAATATTATCGCTGCCCACCGTTTGTGCTTCGGATAATATATGAAAATACTTCAAGTATCAAAATACAATTAATTCATTCTATGAGCACATTTTGTTTGCAAAATATTGCAAGAGTTTACTGAATGCATGTAAAAAATGTATATAATCCTCAATTTAAAAGATTTCATTATACAAGTTTCAAAAAGAGGTTTCGAAATTTTGTACAACGGAAACTTGACTGCGGAAAACAAGAAATACGAACGTAAAATACTTGTATTACGTATAAATTTTTTCAGAATCAATCTGTTCAAGTAGAAAGAGAATTTTTTTAAATATTCTTAAATGATCGTGTTTATAAATCAGTTTATTATGGCTGCAGTCATATTGAAAATCCGTTCATTTTAATACGCTCTAGTGAACCTGGGCATTTTAAATGCCTTAGGTGATGTTTATTTCAAATCGCATAGTTTTTACCTTACTGTTAAGGCAGCAGTAATAATAAGCAGACGTAAACTTCCTTTTCCACAACTTTTTAGTTTTCAATCGCACATTAATGGAAAAAATTTTAGTCCAGTTGTTAGAATTGAAATACTATTCTTATTTCATCTCGAATACGAAGTTAGGCCTTTCTCAATCCAGTTGGTTACTTATATCATAACACATAAAAAAAGGTTAGGTAAATATAACAAAAATAATTTAACATATTCGTAGTATCCTTGAAATCCTTAATAGTAAATAATGTTTGCAGCTTTACTAAAATGAATAATTTTCATTTCAAACGTATTTTCCAACAACTGACTGACGCAATGTTCATTTGCTATTGACGGCAACATCTACTAGTGACGAAGTTCGGAATAAAAACGAACTTTTGGCCTCTTTATATGTCTCTGTACGCACATATATATTATATACGTGCATGCGCGCTTGTGTGTGTGTTTGATTTACGGAAATTTCAAAAAATTGGTTTATTCAATTGAAAAGCTCTGGATTTTAATGGTATAGCTTTAAAAAAATCGGATGATTCAATAAAAATTTTGTATTTTGCATATAATGTATTTAGATGTACTAGAGATACGATATACACCAATTTAATAAGTTTCGGGCCTGGTGAATATTACTCCTGGTACGTTGGGCGTTAGTTTGTACACTTCAAGCGCTTTTGCTATATTCTACGTGTGTTTTGAATATATTTTGAAGGTTTTAATAGTATTTTCGTTGTTACAAATTAATACTTTCGCAATACGCATGCGTAGAACAAACGTTAGAAATTATCAAAAAAGTTATCCCTTCTCCGTGTCATTTCTGATTTTGTATCGTGAAAATTAAAGCCACTAATGTTGTTCCTTGGAATTATATATAATGAGAGTAATAGTGTGAAAAAATCAAATTGTTCTTCATTTTCTACCTTGTATACTTTATTACTATCCATCCCTTTATGAATAATTCTTTCTCCAAAGACTCTCTTTATCTAACTTCCTCCCTCTTTTTAGAAATAAAATTCCAACTTCAGATTTGCACTTTCTATTTATATTTTTTGACAAAGATATAAATATATATATATATATATATTGTTTTTTGCACTCTATTATCAATAAACAGCAGTGGGACATATTTTTATGCCATGAATTTTATTTATTTTCTTAATTTTATCAGCTCTTTGCGATGATTCTAGTGCAATCTGTTTCATATCAGCTGTTTCGCGCTTTGCGCTACATTTCAGTTATTGTCTGTACCGTGCTACGTAACGTTTATTTAACTTATTATTTAAATGGTACACATCAAACGAAGGAAAATATTTTTATTGACTTTATTGTTTAAAACTGTTCATCTACGAATGCCAAGTGGGTTGAAAATATTAATTGTTAAGGAACGAAATCGTTTCTGTTTACCACACTGAAAACAATTAAGATCACTTTTATTCAATTTTACTGTGTGCTTTATGATTTATGTAAAAATTTATTTGAAATAAAGTTTTTGCCGTTTAACAGTTTTTTAAAAAATATTTTATGTTTCAGGCGCGATGTTTGAAAAGTATTAGATACTTGCCGCCTACGCTCCTATAATTTTATACATGATACTCGTGTGTGGTCGCCAAGTAAAGGTCGATCTTACTATCCTATTATATTATTGTTACTTTTTACTGTTAAAGTCTATATTAATAATTTTACCCGGGAAAAATTTTATAAAATACTCCAAATAACCTCGAATAGCTCATTAATATTGAAAGGTTGGAATAGCCAACTTTTAGACGTCTATTATGGTAGAGTAAACTGGTTATTATTATTATTATTATTATTCGTAAACCAAGTTTTAATTTGTGACGTCATTAAATTTTGTAGAATAATTATAGTAAATGATGTACAGAAATGAAGTATGTTATTTAAGTAATAGAAAAATTAAGATTCATGTAAGTTTCACTAATGAAAACGTAATTTGTTAAAAATTTTAAAAGTTTTTTCGAAATTCTTTTTAGTTTCATGTAATATTATATTTTATTACATATTATATATATTGCGTTTACACATACGTAAAAATTGATTGCTTTTAAATGTGAAGGCAAAAGTATACCTACAAACAGTGAAAGTAATATTGTATTTTTTCGTTGCATTTAATCTTCGCATAACAACGTGAAATGTCATTTTTATTTTCAGAAATAATCTTTTAATACGCATATAAAACACTACACGTAAATAACGAGAAATTAATGTATCTCTAAAACAATAAAAATGTAAATTATTAATCGTGTAGCAAAACTATGTATGTATTATATATACGTATATGGCTAAACATATCTTAGTAACAAAACAGATGGCTCATTGTAGAATTGAATGAATTTTGTTAGTCTTTTCGTACAGTACATATTTCGTTCTTCTTAATAACTGTACATTCAGTTTAAATTAAGTATTTTATTTGTAAGTTAACCCTTCCTTTAAAACTTACAGGTATCTGCTACCGACTACATATCAAGGTGCTTTTACAAAATGCACACATGCGATCTTAATAATTTCTTCCTTTCATGTCAATTATTTTTTTCCTCTTCTTTTATTATTTATTATTAATATTCTATTTTATATACGCGTATTGTAATATATTTTATCGAAACATATCCGCAATCTATGTCAATCTATGTCAATTCTTTTTGTCAATTCTTTTTCAATTTTATATTTTCTGCAACATTTATCGGTGTCCTTTACAGAGCCGCATTTGTATAGTTTTTTTTTTTTTTTTTTGAGGGGGGGCCTTGGTTCTATTATTGCAATTAATCCGTTTCTAAATAAGTAATGGGAATAATAGTAACTTTGGTATAAACATACAACACAACTCTTGTTAGAAAATATTGATTATTTCTAACTCGTTATCCGGTGGCGGTGTCAGCTTCGGTTTGGATGATATTACCACAATACGAAACTCTTAAAATCAGGAGATACCATCAAAGGAATATTACCTACTATAATAATTAGAAATAGATATAATTAGGAAAATTTTTAAAAAAAATAAAAAAGTAAACGTCAGCACTAACGAGTTATTAATTAAAATAATATCGATTAAAGGTTTGTAAAAATACAAAACAGTCAATTTTATTTGTTATATAATAAATAAAAAATTTTCGGCTAGTTTCAGTGTTAAAAAACCATAATTGATAAAAACGCTTGGTATTTGGTATTTTTTCAAATTATCATAGTTAAATATTTTTTTAAGTCGATCATGGGCGTCGAGTTTTTTAGTATTCCAAAACAGAATGCAGTCTAAATTTGTGTGTGTGTGTGTGGTGATTTTATAATGCATACATGTGATTGAAAAGTAATAATTTTTTAATAAAAACATTTTTAAAATAAAAAATAATTCAAAATTACCCGTCATATTTCGACTTGTATAAATATTATTTAAAACACAAGCAATTTTTACATAAATTAATTAATATCCGCATAATATTGTAGGCACAGTAAAATAAAAATAAAAATACAATATAGAAAAATAATGATTAAAATGAAAATAACGTTAATAGTTTATTATACGAAAGTACTCTATAATCAATTAGAATAATTCTTAGCCTGACCGTTTTATAAATAAACTTTATAGGATCATCGCGTAAAAAAATGTTTTGCAAATATCGTGATTACAAGAAATGTGTAACTTTTTAACAATCAGGACTCATTAAAGTCGATCACACCTTTACGGTGATTATTCATAAATGCGGCTCTGGTCTTTCGCACGACAGTGCACTACTCAATTTGTATATTTATAATTATAATGTTTTGCGATTTGCTTTATGCAGTTGTCTTAACCAGGCTGGCCACCCAATCGAGACACCTGGAAAACCTCGAATAAGCCGGTAATTTTCATGTAAAACCGGGAAAAAAAGTAAAAATAGCCAAAAACGATATTTTTAATAAGAAAAAATCATTTGAAGCGAAAAATGAATGCATTTCTTAATGTTCTTTACTTTAAATAAAGATTACGAAGTTCTGTTTTATTGATATAAAATATGCTGCGGTAGTCAGATATTATCAATATTAACAAAGAACAAAATCCACTCTTCTTTTTGTACAATTCTAGCAATCAGAAAATCGGGAGGATTTGGACCGGGATAACTGGGACGGAATTGGACCAGGAAAACACCGGAAATTTAAAAATTATGTTTGAGTGGCCACCATGTTAACGACAATTCTGGCGCTCTGTTAATAAATAAATCCGTTCTGTTGAGAATAAGTAATATTTAAAATCTGATTATCGGTGTACTATTAAATATAACATTTTCACTAACGTTTTCAAAAACAAATTTTATGTCCTATCTAAATTAATTGAAAAATTATATTCGTCGTTGTAATTAATCGACTTTAATTTTAAATCATAAATTGTCTAAATTTCATTCTTAAAACGTTGATAATCAACTTCAATTTTTTCAATTCATATAATTTCTGAAAATTTGAAGGTACAAGTATTCCGCCTGTGGTGGAAATTTCTTTTGCTGAACTGTTTTTACCTCTTATTTAATTTAACTTCTCAATCTACTTCTTTTATCTTCAAATTTCCCGTTATTCTCCTTTTCGTAAGGATTCTGTCATATATTGCATCTTTTCGCATTGAATTCTTTCTTATTAACTATTATCTCCTCCGTCGTTTGTACGTAAAACAACATTCGTATAAAAAAATATATTATTAAACGAAATTTCCTCTTTCTCCAAATTTTGATTTTTAAATATATCAAAGTTTTATAAATTTTTTTTATTTTTTTTTTTTTCGCGGATAACTATTTTTGTAAATTTAATTACGTAGTATTTTAAATGAGAATGAACATTTTTGAAAAATATTTTTGACTTTTTTTCCTTTTTTTAATATAAATTATGTTACCATTCAGTTCTCTATAAGAATGTATTGAAATGACAATAAGAGTAAATTAAGTTTCAACTGCAGTTTTTCTTTTTGAAAACCTGTAAATTATTCGAAACTAACTCCCCTTCAAATATTTTTTCTATTTAATAATAAGTTTTTTTTTTCGACGAATTGAAGTCTGTAAATAAAAGAATCGACTAAAGCCCATAAATGTTTTAAAATGAACTATGATTCTCAGTACTGATGTTTCCTCTTATTTTTATTTTAATTTTACTATACTATACTATAATATTTACTCGGTGAATAAATTACAAATTCGCTTATAATTATATACCGAAGTTCAATGTAAAATTTTAAAAGTTTTACATTTCTCAATTATTCCTATTTTTTTTTCTTAAACATAAAATAAATTTTAAAAAAGGGATAATTATTATATACTTTGGCGATTAAATTGTTCTATTGTTACCGAACTCTTTTATTTTGTGTATTTTTTTTTTCTCATTTTTTGTAATGTTAAGTAGAAATGTTATATCATTAAGCGCTTCTTCCAGTGATTAAAATTATTTTTTCTTTACTATTATATTACTACGATATTATTATAATATGTGCTATTATGTTATAAAATTATATGGCTTTCATTTTTTCTTATATTATATTTATCGCGGAAATATATAAAAATATGTTTTCTTTCTTTCTTTCTCTCTGTTTCTTTTTTTTTGTATAGAATACTATAATCCTTATTTATTGATGATGTTATAAAAGTGTATTTCGAAAATTTAAGATCGTTAAAAACCCCGATCTGAAGAGTAGCAAAACAGTAGGAATGTAATTTTAAATTCACCAGAAAATATTCCTTGTGATTTTAATTGCGTTGGTTTAAAATTCCCATCTTCTTTCACGGCATAAATAATTTCTTAACGTACCAGCGTATATTTTTGTCTTTATGTATTGAGTTCTTGAATTATCGCGATGTCGTTATTCTTATGTGGGAAAAATTAAAAAGCTCGGCAGCAAATAATCGCAGCGCATGTAAAAACGGAGACAAATAAACCCGGTTGATTTTAATGTACAAAAACGCGTCATATTTCTCTTATTCCTTTCTCCGGGTCAGATATGAAATTATTGTTGACACTAGAGGTACTTTGTTCTCCTTCAATGTTACTGAAGGCAGACTGGATTCTAGGTTTCTACAGTTTATTTGGGTTATTCTTTAAAAATTTGAACACATCGTACATTTAAAGTGACAGTAAAATTTTTTTCATAAACTCATACGGGACTTTACACTGTAGCAGCCATTACGAATCATTTTCATTAATTCCTTCATGCAAAGGATATTTTAAATAATGTTCAATTACGATTTATAATCAATTTCGAATTATAATATGAATATCAAACATCTTATTTCCTGTGCAAAAATATTTCTATCTTACAATTAAATATAATTTTTATAAAGCAATGAAGTCATAAATACGATATAATAATACTGCTATATAGATATGAACGATAAGCGTTAAACAATTAACTTGACTGAGCTGCAGTTTGTTATCTGTTTTGATATAGCGCAATGGAAAGTAAAAAAAAAAAAAAATGATACGCATACAACAAGCTGAATGCTAACAAACAACAATTGCGAATTACGAAAAAAAATATATAAAAACAACAGAGATTTGTTAATTCGTTATTTAGTAATATTGACTTATTACATTAGTATTTTTAGTATTGGATAAAAGGCAGGTAAATCGCTGTTTACCAGGCGATATTAAGCTTAGGCCGCATCACTGTCGTCTACACTTTATACCTGATTCGATGTTCTCCCTTCAAGAATTTGTTGTCGGGAAAAAAGTTATTTTTAAATATATTCGGGTTTATTATTGTTAGTTTTTAGGTTTAGTTGACGAAGATTTTATTTTATTAATTAGTATTAATTTTCGTTTTTGAGTTACAGTTGTAAGTTGTTGTTTTTTTTATTTATTTTTTTTAGCCGTAGAGAAAATAAAAAACTGATACTGTAATGTGATTTTGTATGTTGCACTTAATTTGATTTCGTATAAAATACTGTAATATTACTTTAAAATGTTAAATTTTCAAAAATTTCTTTTCAATCAAGTTTCAAAATTCTTTTGTTCGTATCCAATTTTTTTCGCTTTTAAATTATAATTCTCTCGCCTTATTTTATATTATTACTTATTTTAGTTTCGCAATTTCCATTATAGCCTTATTACTTATTTTAAAGTAAGAATTCTGAAAAGAAAGCTGTTGAATTTTTATACAATCGTACCGATATGAAATTAACAAAGTTCCCCTTAAACCTTAAGTAATTTCTTTTTTTTTTTCATTATTACTGATATAAAGTAATTTCAATTGCTTTATCCTATTGTATAATATATGCATCAAAAAAAATTTTCAATATGTATAAACATTTTTCTTTTTGATTATCTTTTGTTTAATTTGTTTTAGTTACCTTATAGATCACTTTTTCGATTACTTTTAATCGTGTAAAAAAAAGGTAAACAGGGCGTTGGGGATTGTGTACTTAAACTTTTCATAAGGTACTAAGCCCAACGGCACGAATGAGAGTAGGGGGGCCAGTTCTTTTCTACTTGGGATCCGCCTTTACCTGACAACTTTAAATCCACTATTCAATACGGTATTGTATAATACAAATTTTTTTCATTATCATTTGCTTTATTTTTTCACACTTCTTCCTTTACTTTATCCGTACAAAAATATAAAATAAAACGTATTATTCAATATAGCGATATACTTAATATAAAATTATCGAACATAATTTTAAATGTAATTTAATTAAAGCTAGAAAGAAGTGACTTATCCATTGCGGTTAATTTTGTATCTAGACAAAATGTGCTTAAGGACAGCGTAAAAATTATTACACTTTTGTACCGAAATTTGTCGGTTACGTTAATCCGACGAATTTAATGATTTATTACACCGCATGTCGACAAGTATAAACTACTTGCTAGACATTTTCGTAAGGGATCCACATAAAGAAAACCCCCGGAAAGGGTATAAAAGTTCTTTGAAGTGAAAAACCGTAACAATTACACGAAGGGTACAAATTTCATTAACGGATCCTAAAAATGTATTTTGGAAAAATTATTAGATTCAAAATTATAGTAGTACGAAGATTAAAAAAAAAAAATCATCGAACAACAACATGTGGGTCATTTTAAGCAAAATGTGATTGGTTAATGCTTGATTGCTAATGAAAGAAATGGTGTCTAATCATGCTCTATACTCGAACTTAATACCTTTTTTTTATGGTAAACTAATCGTGTGATAGGTGACATTGCTTGAGTGTGAAAACTTTTGTTGAAATTTTTTTCATACAACTACGATTTATCACTTTTTTTAATTTAGCGTAAAAATTATAATTTTCTATCTACCGCATTAGTGACAATTAAAATCGGTGACTTGAATGAATGGTCGCATTAATCGTAACTGAAGCAATTTCTTTCACGTTTATTTTTTATTACCTGTTGTCGAAGTTGCTACAGTATATTCACTTCAAACTCTACATCACCCGCGGAAAAACCCAAATTCCGGCAAATAATTCTATCAGCGTTTTTCTTTCTTTTAAAACTGTAACAGGCTGAAGTCCTAGAAAGGGGCCACAAGTAACTCGTTCGCGTCTTTTAATTACAGTAGTCTATCATGCCATTGTTCTTTGTGGGGTATTATTTACGATCAGAGTTAAAAATGTAAAATTTGTAACATATAAATTATTGTTCGGGCTACTAACGTGCGTTATCGCACTTGGATGTGTAATAACAACGACAACTTTGCCGCGATATTACATATAAACAATATGCACAATTCACGGAATTATAATCTATTGTTGAACGCACAATGTCTGTGTAAATCAAGGGAAAACGAACTTTGAGGTCATATTGCGAGCAACATACAGTATTATAGGACGACAGGTGTTTGTATTGATGGCGAGCCTCGTTGAGGCGGGATTCGTTTTTTACACAACTCACATGTGATTAAAATACACGAGAGATTGAAAACTTCTCACGTGTTTGTTTGATCACTCTGGGCCCGTACAAAGTTTACAAAACTTCTAGCAAGGGAACCGTAACAAATAGCCTAGCTGTGCCATACGCTGATTATATAATCACTTCTCATTAATAACTGGCCGTAATTAGTTTCAGTAAATGTTAATTATTTTATTGAAATAATGTTTCCACCTCATTTATTATGAATATTATTTCCTATATATACATAAGCATTGTATGTTATATATTAGTAATAATTGTAAAAATAGAAATATTACAAAATTAACCAATTTACGCATATCGCTTACTTTCACTAATTAAAGTAAAATTATAGAAATGCGTTTAAATTAAAGTTTACAAAAATTTAAGTATTTAACTGGAAACGTGAAAAACTGTAGAACCGTTTAAATATCTTCTTTACTTATCATGAAAAAAAAAAAACAAAAAAAAACTTAGTTTTTAATTTCTTTCTAAAAAATAATTGTTTTCAAATCATTTGGCAAAGACCGTAACTTTTAACAGTTTTATTTTTTTGTTTGTTTTCACTTTAATTTGAGTCTAAAAGAGTAATTTTCATTTTTTAAAACCATTGTAATATTTTTTACCATCCTATCGTAGTTATAATAAATATTTATATCCTACTTACATACCCGGTAATTTTAACGTGAATATGTTTTTGCTTTATACAAAAAAAAAAAAATTACGTCGATAAAAAATGTATCATCATATGACGCTAGTTTGATATTCATGTAACAAAAAAATTATAATCCTCAAAAAACCTATTTACGATTCAATATTTCTACGATTAATGTAAAAAATTTTTTTTTGAGCTCAGTTATGTAGCTTTTTCTTTTTTTGACATTCTAAACAGTTTTTCATTGTATAAAATCTATTAACTACTTGCAATAGAGATTGTCTTTTTCAATTTTAAACTATTGTTCATAATCAAACAGTTTTTTATAGCCTAGAAATATCTGAGACTTTTCCCAGTGCTAAAGAACACTTATGTTCACCTTTTTGTTATAATTTTTGTTATTATCCGTAATCCAGAAAATTTTCCAATTTTTTGAACAGTAAATTATACTCATTTGGGGGGGGGGGGAGGGCTTGTGAATAAATGTAAGTTGTGACCATCACTGTTTAGCTAATAATTTACAAACAATGACAATGTAAATATTATTCTTCCCTAAAGTAATAATTTGATATTCCAGAGATAGTAGTGCTACTTTTTTTTTTTTTCTTGTTTGGGTTTTTCCCTGGGCTGGTCAGCAACGGACGATTACCCATCAACACGTATACACAGCAGCAATTAGGAGTAACAAGGAATCTGACAAAGAACGCTATACCAAGGATGGAGAAACAATGACAATCAACGTCGAAAAATGCCAAACATGAAAAGAAAAGGAATGACATTGCCGAAGGTAAGAGCAAAAGGAGTTAGCTGTCCCACACCATGGCCACATCTGCAATTACAGAGCCCACAGTACAGACGGACAAAGAAATCTGGCTACAAATAATTAAGGACGAAGAAACACGGGATGTTTAAAAAGCAGTTAGCAAGCACCACAGCTATATAAAACAGCGCTTAGCGTCCGTAAACAATTATCCGAAGGTTTAATGACTTTCTCCATCACTATAAAGCAAAGTTTATAGTTCTTAATTATGAAACATTAATAATAGTTATGGCGACGACTGCTAAAACAGCGCCTACCATCCTGTTAAAAGGAAATGTGCTAGTACAAATAGAATTAATAAAAAGTAACAATATACTAAAGGCTAATGTATTATTCATAATTTACAAATTCCGGTTAGTTTTGTGTTTACAGTTTATCATGGAATATGTATGACCGTTTAATACCGGGAACTAATCAGCATTATAAACAAGTATATCTGAGTTTTATAGTTAGTATTTTACTATAAAAGAAGAAAAAACGCAATGAAAAAATCTAAGTACTATATAATTTGTAGTTCCCGTTTGAATTATACTCGCACCGGACACAGGGAAGAGTTTATTTCCCACCCTACAAATTTAGTATGACACATTTTTTTACGTATATAATTAAACGTGCATTTCTGTTAACTCGTTTAATCTTTCCTTCTCCTTTTTTGTTTATCATTTTAAAACACGGCCCTATTTAGAGAAGCTATTAATGTGAGGTGCATCTTGTGTGGAATTATATTAATTCAAATAATGCAGGAAATATGCTACTTACTAATGTCAATGAAAAATAACTTACAAATTAGCTACTCCTTAAACGCAACTTTTTACCCTAGAAATGCTCATTGTAGACCTAGTATCTTAGATAGGTTAATTACGAAGAACTGTAGTAAATTCTCAACACCCTAATGAGTAAGTAAATTATCTTTAGCAGTTCAGAATAAAAGAACAATGTATTTCAAGTAAACCATGTATAATTAATTGACATCACAACTGAACAAATACAATATTGAATAGAAGAGTAATGAGTAGGCATCAGTCGATAGATTTTTTATATTTACCTATATATAAACTCGGCCATTTTGACCTCGCAAAGTGCTGTGCCCCTTGACCCCTCTTGCTTACATTTCTGCCTCTTTCTCTTCTATACTTTGTATAAAATCATCAAAATTTACAGTCCATATGAATATAATAACATGATCACAAAAATCCTATATAATATAACAAACGTTACACAAAATTAGGACATTTTTTCTAATGAGGGGTAGCCTAAGAATTACGTTGTAATTAATAATTAATATGTATATATATATATATATATATATATATATATATATATATATATATATATATATATATATATATATATATATATATATATATATTATACGTAGGTTACTAGTGTATAATTTACATAATATAAACTGAACGATATAAAATTAAAATAATTTAAAAATAAAAAAAAATGACGTGCCCAAAAAATATAATATAATAAAATAATTAAATGACACGGCCACCTGCACTCCCTCCCCTTGTAAAAGATGGAAGTGGAAGGGTAACAATTCACAGCGAAAGAAAAAATATGTAATTTCTAAATCAAATTGCTAGTTTTATTTTTCTTCTCAATTGAGTTTATTTTAGTTCCATCTAGTTATTGATTTATCTTCCGGTGGAAGTGGTAATCAAATATGCTCTGTTTCCCATTTGTTCTATAGGAATCCGGAATCCATGCCGACCTGACATGCCGGTTGGTTCCTCTAATTGCATTATTTGCGTTGTATTTTCTAGACTTAGCAGGAATGCTGATTTGAATCTGCCAACTGATATAGTTCGTTTTTCATTGCCATAATCTTTGATAAATATTTTTTCTCTTCTTTAAAGGACATGATATGACATAATACATAGTCGTAATGAGGTCTATGCTGCATCTTCACGAACCAGAACATGCAAGCATGTATTTAGTTTTGGTGCTACCAAAACTTAAGCCTTCTGATAGTGTGAATTCTCATATTGCCTTTTATGAGCTCTGAACATATGGTTCTTCTGCCTAGGTTATACCTAGTTCTTATTTATTTCACTAGACAAGTGTATCTGGAAGCTATAATTCTGTTCGAAATACCAACTGCGCTGCTGATACATAATTCCAGAAATCAGTAACGCAACCGGTCAGATGCTGATATATATTTTAGCATCGTTTTCAGTGTACGGTGCCGTCGCTTAAAAACACCATCTGCAATTGGGTCGTACAGTGTTGTTTTTACGAGCTGAATGCCCCTTATCTGCGTAAGCCCTGAGAATAAGTTGTTCGTAAATTAACGACCCCTGTCTTATATTAATTTTTGTGCTATGTTATATTACGATATTTTTTTTCCTGCACTAATGCTGCTGCAACTGATTTTGCTAAGATGTCTACTAAAGTTATCACTTCCATCCATCTCGACCATGTGTCTACAAAAGTGCAAAGATATTTAAATTCATAAATTTCTTCCAGTGACCCAATGATATCAATATGCACATGTTGGACTTTTCTGAATGTTGGAAATTTTTGAATCGGTGACTTGGAGTGACGCTTTATTATTCGATAACTGGAATGGTTGACATTTTTTAACCTATTTTCGAATTTCTTTCACCACATTTGGCCACCAATATTGCATAGTAACCATCTTTACTGTCACTTTCTGTCCTGTAAGAGCCATATTATGAACTGCTTCGAATATTCTATGTCATAATGATTTAGATATTACTGGCCTCTTAATTTTCTTGAAAATATCGCAGAAGACATTTAAGTTATCTTGTGTAAAAATTATGGTCGCCAAAACCATTGCTTCGTATTTTTTCAGTTTCTAGGTCTGTGTTTTATAGCGTTGATACATCTGTTAAAATAACTGCTCTTGGTGTTACGTTGATTGTTTCAGTCCAGACTAGGGAAAGTGTTACGAAAATTTTATGTCTTTACTTGGATACGACTGATTACTAATATTATGTCTATGTCCCTAATTGGGCACATAAACACGAAAAGCGTTACAAAATTGAGCGTCACGAAATTCAGTGTTACAAAATAGAATGGCGCGTCGTAAATATCGAATCCAAATTGACACAATTTACTTTGGCACATAAACTCGAAAAGCGTCCCGAAATGGAGTGTCATGAAATAGAATGGCGCGCCATAAATATTGAATCCGAATTTAAATTTAAAACTTACATTTTATTGCTTGAACATTTTATAAAGTTTTTGATATAAGAACCACCAACTTTTCAACACTTACCCTATAACATTTTCCGTCCGATCCAGTGACTCGATATTTTTAAGCAATTCGTCATCCGCCGGATATATATATATATATATATATATATATATGTTTTTTTTGTTTTAATTGAGAAAATAAAGCGTTATCACTTGGACAAGGTCCGAACTGTAGTCAATTGACAACTCGGCGGTAAGTTCTCGGGTAATGTTCGCTGTGAGTGACCGTGCATTGTCATGCAACAGTTGAATTGCTTTCTAAATTTTTATCTCTCTCCTTAAATTGATGAGTGTTTCCAGTAGTTTAGGCCGTTAATGGTCTGTCCACGCTCCATGAATTCCACTAAAATAATGTGATATCTTTGTTGTCTCAAAACATCAATATTGAACGGATTTTCTATAAGATTAAACTAATAACGGCGCAATAAGCAAACTAGTCTCGTTTTAAAGGTAAAACTATTACATTTAATAATTTTTTGTTGTACAGTGGGAGAAAATGACGTTTTTTCGTGTCTTTACTTTGGCACATAAACTCGAAAAGCGCCACGAAATGGAGCGTCACAGAAAAGCGTTACGAAAATTTGATGTATTTACTTAGATACGACTGATTACTAATAAGTAAGCATTTAATGAGACTGATTTCCCACATACGCGAGTATGCATTCGAAAGAAGTAGATAAAAGTGTTACCTATAACGACTTGTAAAGACCCGTGAAGAACGTACGTTCAAAAGTCATTTCCTCAATATTACCACCGCTAACGATAATGATGTAAATAAGGAGAACCTTGTACTAGCGGTAGTTAGTTGTTAAATGTATATTTTTGCGAATACATTGAAATATAATATGTATAAAGGAAATCACAGGTTGCATGGCGACATTCTCATGTCGACGGAGGCCGTGAAGCGAACGACATTCTAATGTCGGTGGATGCCTGAATGGCTGTACAAAGCCTACTTTTAAGGGAAAACATGAAAATGTCTCACTGTGTTGCGGACTTGTACGCAAACTGATTTCAAAGATTCTGGAACAAGTAGATAGTAGTTTTATCTGAAATTTCAGCTATTCCGCACTTCATATTGGTCTTCACCAATTGCAACAGTTCCGAATAAAAGAACAACGTATTAGAAGTAAACCATATATATATATATATTTAATTGATGTCACAGCTGAACAAACACACCACTGAACAGAAGACTAATGGTTTGCTTCAATAGATACGCACACCCCTCCCCGCACATGTACATAATATGAAAATGAAGAAAATAACGTACCCAAAAAATAAATAGATAATCTTCTGACCATAATACCCGTAACTTTTACTATAAATAAACACACTGAATATAAATTATCTTCTCCGGTATTTAACTATTTCAAATCGAACCGGAAGGATTTTAAAAAGTCAATACGAGAAATAATAAGACATTTCCTGTATTAAATTCGCCAGATGCTACAGATAATTTATATCTTTTAACGCAATAATACTAACAACAGCAAAAAATCATATTCCAAAAATATCATTGACGCGAAAGAATAACACAGTATTAAATAATACAAAAGTTTTAATCGAGTTTAAAACTAACATTCGTAAAATGCATCAAAGGCAGATCAATAAATAATCCGTAATCTATAAATAAGTTTATAAGTTAAATAATCTTACTAAAATTAAATTAAAAATAGATCGTATGCAACAATAGAATAACTTTTTAAAACAATTCTCACCAACCCAGCCACGTGGGAATTGAGGGGAATGAGGTGGCGGACTCATTACCACGTTCTTCGACGCATGCAACGCACTTTGTTAGAAAGATGCCCGCCGGTAACATTCTAGCCCTATCCAAGGAATATCATTTAAAGCTCCGTTCGGACACCTATGTGGCATCATTTTCAAATCCTAACTCGCATTACCTGACAGTTTAGCCTGATCTTCTAAGCTTCCCTGAACTCAAATTAATGTGTACACTCAATGGGAGAAAGAAACGAGTGTGAAATGAAAAACTGTCATAAGTTACAGATAGTAACTCAATATAAATATTTTTTGGGGCAGTGATGAACCAACGTCTAAGATGGGACATACACATATGGAACGTGTTGCAAAGAAAATTAGGGCAATATTACCAGCTTTATATACATTGAGCAAATAGGACATTAAAAATGGTTTATTATGCGCTAGTAGATTTAAGGACCGGATGTGGAATTCAGGCATGGGGAATGGTGAGGAAAATATATCTGAGGAAAATAAATAAACTGCAAATAAAATGCTTGAAATTAATAGCAAATCATAAAGGAGAAACTAAAAATGAAATAATTAAATAAACATAAGAGGAATGTATTTATATGTAAAAATATGGAAATATGTAACAACAGTAAAGAAAATTAAATTGGAGGAAAAAATTAGAATACGAGCTGAGGAAAAGATTTACACGTACCAACTGCCAGTAGCGAGAACAAAGATGGAGGAGCAAACGAACAAATATGTCATAACTCAGATGTTAAATATAATACCTAAGGAAATAATAGAGAAGGAAAAAATAGGGGAAAGGAAAAGGAAAATAGAAGAATGGCTTCAGGAAAAAGGGAATGTTAAAAATATAGTAAACTTAAAATAAGAGAATGCGCAACAATAAGTAAAAATACGAAACAAAAGAAAATAGATTACTATTATTTTGATAAGTACAAAAATAGATTAAAATGTAGACGATAGATATTACACGAAGTTATATGTATAAGTTAAGCTATAAATGTTATAATGCTTAAATATAAAATAATTGGTCTGCAAGCGTTTTAGCTTGACGAAAGAAACCAATGTAATTAAAAATAAATATAAATCTCTTCCGAATCTAACGGTCGCACTAAAGTTATTTATAACAATATGTGTATTAGTTGCTTCATGTGAGAGGAGTTTCAGCAAATTAAAATTAATTAAAAATTACTTGCGATCTACAATGACTGAAACCAGATTAAACAATCTTGGTATTTTAACGATAGAACATGAAGCAACACAAAATATAAATTTTGATGACGCGATTTCGGAGTTTGCAAGTGTTAAAGCTAGAAGGAAGAAATTTTAATTTTTTACTAACTAAATTGGTTTCACATAATATATAAAAATAATTTGTAATATTTTAATAAAACGTAAATTATTATTACTTTTATTTTTTATTTTAACAGTTTCGATTGAGTTTTGGGGTGACACCTACAATATCCGCCCCGGGTGCCACCCATGCTAGCTACGCCACTGTCTGTATCATACATTTTCACTCATCCGCACAATGTTACGTAATTGTCTATTCAAAGGATAATTATAATATAATTTTTTAACATACGTGATTAAATATTTACAGCGTTTTTTGTAATTTAATAAATGTACTTTCAAACTGTGTGGTAAAGAGTTATACAAAATTGCACCTTTTCGGGTGTGATATTTATTAAAACGTGGCCCACGTGAATAGTCACTTTGACCCAATCTGGTAATGCTATGTGAAAAATTTGTAGTTTAGAAGATTAACTCTCCTTACGAATTAGACGAAAAATTAATCTTTGCAGTACTTCTGAAAGATTAAAATGATTTGTCGCTGACCCACCTCAATGCATGAGATTCCATATCCCAAAATAGGCTGGTATAAAGCCAGATATAATCGGTACAAATATATAGGAGAGAAATGCTTGATGATAAAATTTACAATTCATTCTTCTTAATTTTTTTTCAGTTACCAAAACATTCGAATTTCAGATTAATTTACTGTCTAACACTAACCCGAGATATTTCACTCTATGATATTTAACACTTTTTTAACTCCCTGAATCTTAAAATTTTCCCATAAGTTTTGTACTTGATAACTGTATATAACGACATTTTGTCTTATTTTCGTTTACGACCAGAGTTTATTGCTATGTAGTCAATTAGTAACTTACACCTAGTTGAACTATGTAGTATAGAAAGATAACGGGAATTCATCATAATAACTGTGCCACTTGCAAACTTAAGATACCACTTAAACTTAAGTTATAAAGGTCATTAATGTATATCAGAAATAAATACGGACCTAATTATATTGTTGTAACATATTTTTACTATATACGTTATTTATTTTAGTCATATTGTACCTGTTTGTTGACTATGTTTTAAACCAACTATAAATAATTCCTCTAAATTCGCATGTGTACAATTTTCGTAAAAGAACATCATAACGAATTGTATCAGAAGCCTTACGTATATCAAAGTAGACGGCTGATATTGATCTACCCTTCTCCAAATTTTTAAAGATATACTTGACATGCTCGAAAATCCCATCATCTGTACATCTATCCTGCAAGTTTAATCTGAAGAAATTGTTTTGATAGAGGAAATTGAGGATAATTTTTCTCACACATTTTTTTTCAAAAATTTCGGCTATTGTAAAGGAAATACAAATAGGTCTGTAATTGGATACCTCTTTTGTATCGCCACATTGGGGTAATAGTTGCTACTTTGGAATTTCTGGAAGTATTCCTACATTTATGGAATTATTGAACAGTAGTGTTAGAGGTTCGACAAAAAAAAATTAAATTCTCTTTTATTGTAGGTAAATCCGAAGGAGGAAGTCTTGTTGGATATAGAAAGTATTGCATTTTTGATATAGTTTTGTAGGAATTCAAAAAATGGAAAAGAAGTTAAAGTCATTGTTGTGGTATTACTTTTTTTTTTTTTTTAATTTGGCATCAAATTTGCTGCTTGCGAGACACTACTTTCGAAATATGAATTAAAATACTCGAAAATAATAATTTCATTCCCGGAAATGCTTACTGTGCGATTGTTAATTACTATAATTAAATAAAGAAAAACTTACATTTAATAATAAAGAACTGAAATATTCCGAAATAATACTAGATTAGAATCTAAACTTCAATTTTTACATATTACTCACATGTTGAACAAAATTAAAATATTTTCCTACAAAATAAATGCATTATACAACAACATTTTCAGACTATGCAATGCTCTGTTTCGAGATCGATAATTGAATACGAAGACGCAATGTAATTTCCGAAAATAACTAAAAAAACGCTAAAAAGAACTGGGAAAGAACAGAGGAAAATATTAATAGGTATTATCTCAACATACAGAATGGTGTCACGTGCTTTTGCATGATCATGAAATTATTGTAACATATTCAGCATTTTTAACGACGAGTATCCCACAGCCTTTAGGTATATCCAGTCGAAAGGTTTTTGAATATCGAAGGACCTCTATTCTCTGTTTTTTCCAATAAATTGTAATTTAAAAATCATATTCGTCACATTACGGTTTTGTCGAAAGTCACATTAACCTTATGGGAGAAACGAACTGATTAGACACTTCAGCCTTTCAAATCAAATAACGTTTATTATTATTATTATTATTATTACCGTAAAAGGCCATCTATGCTCATATTTGCGTGAGCGATGGGTCTTTAAAAGGAAAAAGAAAAACAATAAAAATTTTCTTCACAATGAAAAAACCCTTAAAACAATAAATGTACAAATAAAAATAAAAATATAAAAGTAAATACAGTAATCCAAACACTTTTTTAAGTTCGATTAGAAAAGTAATAAAGATAATGAATCATCCGGCTTTATAATAATCTATAATTAATATATAATTATTTATTATAAGGTTACACGCATCTACGCTTTAATATTTGAGGGACAAATTAAAATTAATTGGAGGAAGAAAAATCGATCCGCCATACGCCATACAAAAGTAATATAACAAAAATTTAAGCCGTTTTTTGTAAGTTTTTGAGGTTTCTAAGATTATCCAACACACATTCTGGTAATAAGTTTTAAAGTGACGGGGCCATATATAATGCTTGCGTCCTGGAATGGTACTTATTAAATTTGGGTAAAACGGCTAATACCTTACCGGAACTCCTGGTTACCCCATCCTTGACAAAGAAACCGAATTCATTTTTGTATTTCAATAAGAATATCAATAGCTGAGTTTTATAAAGTGTATTAATATGATAAAAATTATAACCAGTATCAGGTTAAATATTTTTACTAATTAATTCAAATATCCTATTATGCAAGCAATTTATCTGTTTTTTAAGTTGTACTGCGCGACATTTCCCCAGTGTAGTAACCCATATGTTAAAACGGGTAAATAAAGCGACTGGTATAACCGGTATAAGTGATTACCATTAAAAAAGTCACTTAAATAATAGAAAATATAATTTAATTTTCTTAATTTTTCTTGTACGTAATTAGTATGTTTATTCCACATTAATCGACAGTTCAAATGCACCCCTAAATACTTAATATAGTAAACTCTGTCTATAGCTATCTTGTCATTTAAATTAACCATTACTCCATCCTACTTGTTTTGCTGTAAATTACTATAAACTATAAATTTTGTTTTTTTTTTTTAATTTACTATTAGTTTACTTCTATTAAACCAATTTAATATTACATCAATCCCATTTTGTGCTAACTGTTGTAGAATCTCACTATAGCGTGAGCTCACAACTAAAACAGTATCATCGGCATAACTGAATATTTGTCCAGATATTTTGAGATCACACAATTCATTTATGTATATTAGAAATAGGATGGGTCCCAAAATACTTTCTTGTGGTACCACACGGAATTTCGTAATATAATCACTGTGTACATTATTCATCTTGGTTTTATATTTTCTTTGGACTAAAGATGTGAACCAGTCGTAAATGATCCCTCGGAAACCATACGAATATAATTTTGCGAAGAGAATTTTATGATCAATAATATCAAAGGCTTTTTGCAAATCGAAATAAACTGCTAGACAAAATTTACCACACTCTAAGTTATTGGTTATGTATGCGATATGTTTAAATACCGCTAAGTCAGTACTTTTCCCTTCTACAAACCCATATTGATTTTCACTGAAAAAATTTATACTATTTTAATAATTTACCATCCGAATCTTCATACATTTTTCGAAAATTTTTAAAATAGTGGGTAAAATACATATCGGTCTGTAGTTTATCAACTCGCTTTTATCACCGCTTTTATATACTGTCAAACTTTACTAAATACTTTTCCCGCAGTACATGGAAGATGTTTTCCTTTGTAATTTGTAGACCGCCTATCGCCCGTATTCTTGTAAATGGATATTATCATTGTTTTTTTGTAATCCCGCGGTATCATCGCTTCATTCCAAATTTACACTCCTAACATCTTTTCTTTCAATCTCATAGATATACATACATCGATATACCATTGAGCCCTAGAGATTTGTTATTGTTTAGGCTTTTAATTGTCTGGTAACTGATCTAATTCATTGATCAGGTCTTTCACCGACATCGTTTGGAATATAGTCATCTCAGAATCACTAATCAGCAGCTGATAAAAATATTCTTGCCGTCCTTCTATTAACTTTTGCTTATTAAGAACAACTTCCTCACCGCACTTTTTAGAACAATTGTTCTTTGAAATTTTGCTCCATATATGGCCTTACTTTTTTTGGACATCCGCTAAGGCGTGACTATTCCGTGACTTGTTCTTTCATCAATCATTTTTCAATCTCCCAGTTTCTCTCTATTTTTTTTTTCTTTCTTTGGGCGTGTCAACACAGGACATTTACCCAACACAAAGGACTCACAAATAATGAAACGTAGGAACTTGAAAGTTAAATCAGGAAGCGATTAGAAACAGAAGAAATGAAGGTAGCCAGTATAGGAACAACAGAAAGAGAAGTCTCTCTATGTTTGGACCGTTGCTTTTTTTGAATATGATACTTCAGTAAAGCTGGTTAAAGACGGGGTCAACTCTTCCTCTGATGGAGGTTGACGTTTCCATGAAACGTAAACCGTCCGATCCAGTTACGTCGTTCTCCAATAAGGATCTGCGACTATCGCAGTCCGATGTATCCAGACTTCGCAACAAAATTAACAGCAACAATAACAATAGTTCACACAGTAATAATAGTAAAAATAGTAATAACACTAATATTCCTTTTGAAGCAATCAAAAACTTTAATATTAGTAAATCACAAGAGAATATTAACGAAAGTGGTAACAATACTAACGGCGTAAGTAGCAGCAATGGTAATGCTATTAATAATAATGTCAATGACATAATTATTAATAATATTAATAGAGAACATGTCTTTCCGTTAGACCACCCTGGTCCTTTTTTAATATATTTAGAGCATCTCGAAAAGAAGTATTGGTAATGCACATCCCTTGGCCATAGCTAAGAAGTTGCTGTTTAAATCAACTGCGGAATGTTTAAACATCAAAAAACAAGGTTTTATTCCCCTCTGCGGTTTCAGCTAATAAATTCTTAGATCAACGTGATTTTATGATGAAAAATAACCTCAAAGCATTCGTACCCAATCATGTTTTCTTCCGATACGGAATAATTTCTAATGTTCATACTTCCTTTTCGGAGGAAGATATCATGGAAGGTATCTCCTCGTCCATTCCTGTTGCTTCAGTTAGGAGATTTTTTAAAAATGTGGATGGTGTTCGTCTGTCCACTCGATCGGCAGAGATTAAATTTGTTTCTTCCGTTCTTCCTTCCCATATCTCCATTTTTAGATTAATTTTTCAGGTATCGCCCAATATTAGATCTATTCAATGTAATAAGTGTCATCTTTTTAGTCACACTTTTAATCTTTGTCGTAGTCCCTCAACTTACCGCGTTCATTACAGCGACAAACATTCAATTTCAGAATATCCTTCGACTAATTCCTATGCCGAAATTGCAGAGGGGATCATCGTTCTTCAGATCGACACTGCTCTGAATGGCTTCGACAGAAGGAGATAAAACGTATTATGGCCTATGAGAACATTCCGTTCCAAGAAGCTCGCGACATGAAAAGTAAATCTTTCGCATCATCAGCCTTTTCTCACGCTGACAGAGCCGCAGCTCAACCCAGGGATCCAGTCCCTTCATTAATAAATCCTTCATCTGAAAAAATGTTTCCTCAGATGAGAACACCAAGGTCAATAAAAGGCCAGTACTTTCACCGTCAATCTAATAAAAAACCGCAAACTAAAACTTCTCAATTTCCGTTTCTACCGCCCAACATATCTTTTCCATCTAATGGTTGGGCTTTGAAATCTAATGCCATTAATGTGAATAACTCGGCTGATCTTGTTACTTCCGATGATTCTTTTAATGATACTCCCACGCGAATTTCCTCTCTAGTTGAGTCTTTCTCCGCTGCATTCATACAGCTCTTAGCTAGACATAACATTGCAGCTTCCTCCGAACTTGAAAAATCTTTTCAATTTTTGCTCTAGAGCTTTATGCCTCATGCCTTATAATATATTAACATATACAACATTTCAAATTTTGTTATATTTTGAACTCTATTTGTTTATTTTTTTTTACACTTTTTTATCTTTAATAAAGCGTTCATCTTTTCTTTCCATGTGTTCTATTCTCTATTTATTTATTTTTTTTATTCTTCTCTATCGTGGGCACAAACTGCTAATAATGGTCAAAGTTACAAGTTTTATTTTCCTTTTCTTACTTCTATTCCCTTTACTTGTTATTTTTCTTCTTAACAGATATTACTCCTGCTACACACACTTTACTGATTTGTTCAGTGGTGCTGTAAGACAAATTCTTTATCTTTTAATATTAACCGGTAACGATGGCTCTAATTCCCTTAACAGGATGATTAATAGTTGACGATAGTCTTCAATTAACGTATATTCGTACGAAGGCAACGATTGTTTCAATAATGATGGCTATTTCAGCCTACCTTTTAGTTATCATAATAAAAGTATTTTTTATCCTATATTTTCTAATTGCTGCTTTTTCTACTCGCCACTTTTAAATAAGTTGGTCAGTAGTAGTGAAGGACAGTTTTCTTTCCTTTTAGTATCATGCTATCATATTATATTTTTTACCTATTGCTGTTTCTCCTGCTCGTCACTTCTAACTAATTTTTTTTTTTTTTTTTTACCCCCTTGGGTTTGCTACCAAATAGCATTAGCCCAGCAAAAAGGAATAGATACATGGAATAGAATAGAAATTATATTTTTATTCTGTCGACAATGGAATCAAGGAACACCCCTAGGACAGGAACAACAGAGAGAATAGGTAGAGAAAGAACATAAGAGGCGTTGAAAGGAGCAGAAAGACCAAGCTTTAAAAAATGATAATAAAGTAACTTAGGCTCGCGAGATAAACCGGAGCACTCGAAGAGCACGTGATTCGCATCACAAACATACTGGGAACCTTTAGGATGATCCAATGGATAATTACGAGATGCAGCCAAAGAAAAACGATTTAGTGAAGAAGGAAGGAGACTATGCGAGAAACGGAGGCGAGATAATTTAGTAATTACGGACCGATGCAAACTGGGAAACTCATAGAACCAAGGACGAGAAGAAGGAATACAGGGTTAATCAAGAGATAAAAGGAATTAGGATTAGCGAAAAGAGAAACATAAACAGAATGCCTAAGATGGCAGGATTTAGGTGGAAGAAGAATATTGTGTGCTGGAACCCTACTAATAAAATTATCATTGGAAACAGCAGCTTTAGCAAGGAGGTCGACGGCTACATTTCCATCAATGCCTGAATGTCCCGGAATCCAAAGAAAGTCAATCTGGGTAGACGTCGATGAGGATAGATCATGAAGAAGAGAACGAATAGAAAGGATAATAGCATCAGTGGAAGGAGAAAGAGAAGGTGGAGATAGCGCTAGAAGAACACTTAAAAAATCAGAAACAATAGGGAATTTGGAAGGACTTGCAGAAGAGGAAATGTAAATAATGGCTTGTAGAGTGGCAACAGATTCTGCAGTAAAGACAGAACAAAAGGACGGAAGTCTAAAAGACCGAGAATGAAAGAACTGAGGGCACAAGAATGCCGTTCCAACTCCGCTCGGGCTCTTCGATCCGTCAGTAAAACTTAAAGAGTGATCACGGAATAGAGAATTTATTGTATTATTAAATTCCATACTGACGATATGAGAGGGAGAGGATTTAAGGAAGCATGGCATGAAGATGATATTTGGTGGCTTTAATAATTTGGAATAGACGTAAGAAAAAAATGAAAACTTGTGATGAGGAATGACAAAAGGGGAAAATTTAGAAAGGCGAAACGATATATGAGATAGCATAGGAATTTTATTGAAGGAAAAACGCCAGTGATGAAGGATAAAAGAATAAAAGGTACTGATATTTGACGAGGAAGTGGAAAAACGTTTAATGAGAAAGCGATAACCCAAATAAGATCTTCGGATGAACAGAGGACAGATATTGGATTCAGATAGAATGGCTGGGATAGGAGATGACCTCAGAGCTCCGAGACAAAGCCGAAGGCAACTGTTTTGGAGACGATCTAATTTGTAGAGAACGGATTTGGAAGCGTTGCCATATAAGAAACTGCAATAATCCAATCTAGAGCGTATGAGAGATTTGTGCAACATTATTAACACAGAAGGATCACCTCCCCATCTCGTAGGTGAGAGAGCTTTAAGAAGGTTTAAGACTTTAAGCGAGAAAGCATATAAATGGCTGATATGTTCGTGGAAAGACAGACGAGGGGATAAAATGATACCCAGATAACGAAAAGAACTGACTATTGGAATGGAATGATTTTTAAGATTTATTTCAAATGAGCCCGGGTTGTAAGGTCGAAGGGTGAAGACTACAGCTGCTGATTTAGGAGCGGAAATGAAGAGATGAATGTTAGAAAGGTCCTCTTCTAGAGTACTTAAGGAGATGACTTTTCCGTAGATTCGTTATCGCGATGCATAGACTGCGTATGAATAACTACCCGCGTATCCCATGCGTCAAATTATTTTTTAGAAGACACAAATTACCTTCTTTTTAATTGTGAAAATTTAAAGATAACAGAAGCGGTATTTTAAAAAGAAACCGTAGTCCTTCGGTTTATTTTATCGGCCGTATTGCTTGGCTATGTTGCAAGAAAACAATTCTATTTTTAGTTTCTAATTATGGTTCGCGAGAAATAATTACGTAAATATATTTGATAGGCGGCGCGCAGGATTATTTTAATTTCGCCTATTCGGATTTTTATTTATCTAATTTTCCTCGCATTTTTACTTTTGTTTTTATGACTCCGGTAGCAAGTGAAGAGCATTATCAGTCGCTAAAATAAGTCGTAATGGAAAGCTCGTTCAGTTTTATCTTAATTTATTTTCGGCTTCTTCCGTCTTTTTATTTCTTTTTTGCTCTGTAATATGCGAGAATTTATATTAAATGTAGCTTCTCATTTATACTAGTGTTCGCTCATTGGTCAAAATTCGAGGAAAACATATATGAATTTGCATTTTCCAAAAAAAATTTTTTCTACTTTTATAACATTCTTGCATATCTGAGAATACATACTTTTATATGTACTTTACAAAACAGTTCGATACCATTAGAATTGAATAAAAACGAAATTCAATAAAATAACAGTAAATCACAATTTAAAAACCCACTCATTTATCGACCCTAAAATTTAGTACACTGTAAAAAACCAAATAATGATGATTATTAAGAAAAATTAAAACATTTTAATAAGAACAGATTTACTGGCTATAGCGATTTCATTTTTCACTTTTTGTATTAAATTTTTATTTAAATAAGAAAAAAAAAAAACTGTTTCCAAAATTTTTTTACTAAAAACACTAAAGATCGTCAATAACTACTAAACAAAAAAAAAAAAGAAAAGAAAATTGGTTAATAATCAGAGAAGAAAAACTGTTCTATTTTTGTCTATTTATATATAGATTTCCTTAAATACACTCGGTTTTCTCTTACCACCTCCCTTACCACCTCCCTTATATTTTTTTTTCTTATTGAATTATTTTTTATTAAGATTAATTTTGACATTCTACTTTAGAGACGTGTCGACTAATGTGATCGATTCCATGAGGCTAAGATTCTTCTTCTTCTTGTGTCTTACGCATGACTGCGCGTAGACGATCCTTGGTATTTCAAATTTTCAAATTTTTCGCCCTTCTGCAGCCCTCATTAGATCTTCCACTGATTTTATCCCAGTCCATTGATGTATGTTACTTAACCATGACATCTTCCTTCTCCCTGAACCTATACAAGTTTTATCGTTTTAAATGATTATTATTATTAAAATGTACTAAACATTAACTATAATATTGAGTTCGAGAATTTACTCCACTTCGAATAATACTGGCTACGTTTTCTCCTCCTAATTATTTCTATATAGGCACACCTCCTCGGTAATGTTAAAATATTTTTGCGTCCAAGTTTGCTTGATATTTTTACAAAAGAAATAATATATTCGTTCTATTCAAATATAGAGTATCGATAAATGGTTCGGCGAAAAGATCTTGTGCCCTTGCGTGATTATTATTTCGTCTTATCCTCAAAAAAAAAAAAATCAGTTTTTATCTTTGTTCTGCGGTTATTTTGATAACAGCTTAATTATTTTTCATTAGACAAAAAAAAAAAAAAAAATAAGCGTGCGTTTAAAACCTAGACGTAGCTAATGTTGCGGCGAATGATACTTCGTTCGATATAGAGTTATTTTTCTATATATCCTTTTACATCCTTTCAATCGGTCTGGTCGAACTTACTAAAAGACAGAATAGAGATAATTATATACTCGCGGGGCAAATACATCTCTCTCTCTCTCTCGTGTTAATTGTCTTTGTAATCTTAATATCTTTCTTGACGGTCAGTTATCCTTCTCCAAATACATCAAATATCTTTCCTCTTCTACAATCAAAAGGCTAAACCTGCTAAAGGCTCCATCTCCAACCAAATGAGACGGTGATCCTTATATCCTTATTTCTCTATATAAATCCATCATCCGTTCTAAATTTGATTACTGTTTATTTCTCTGTGGTTGTGCCTCTCAGTACCGGCTTTCTAAATTAGATGTAATCCAAAAAGTCTTGCCTTCGTCTATGCCTCGGTGCTCTTAAATCTTCTCCAATTCCAACTGTTTTTGCTGAATCTAATACCCCACAGGTCTCCTCGAAAATTCTATTTGGGCTATCTCTTTTCTTGCCAGGCGTCTTCCACTCGACAACAAGGATTTTATCCCTCATCTCTCTTCGGAAAATGTTCGTTTCGCTCTCACATAATTTCCTTTGTCAGACTCCCTTATTTCTCTTTTAATTTCGCCGAACTTTGCCATCTTCTCCTAGTATGTTTACTACACCTACACTCTCCAAATTTCTTCCCCAGGCCCTAAATAGACAGAAATTTCACAGTACTATTACTGCGACTTGTTCTACTCCATATTGTGTCTTTTATACTCTGTTTTTTGTTTCTTCACATACACATCGTTCCCACTATTTGATTTCTCCTCTTAGCAATATCTGACGGTATCGAGATATAATTGACTCCTTCCTTTTCGAATTGTTTCTAAGTCTGTTTGACGAGCCCAAAAAAAAAAACAAACAACAAACTTATATTTGCGGAAGTTTTTACTATGAAAAGTCGTAAGTTTAAACCCCTCACCCCCGATTTTATTTCATTCTCATTCCATCTTAGTTGCTTTTCAGTCTAACACGCCCCTTTTTGTTACTGAGAACTTTCCATAAATTAATATGTCTGAAGAAGCAATTCCCCATCTCCAGCTATGGTACCTGTACTTCAATCTTTTCTAACCTCTATTTCCAATTGTCTCTTTATTTAATCCTTTTTTATAATTTCTGTAGTTGTTGGGTCAAAGCCGTTGGCGCGTCCAAAAAAAAAAATAAAAATAATATTATTATTTTATATTTATGAGAAAAAAAAAAAAAAAAAAGGCAATTTATCGGAAAATAAAAATTAATAGTAGGGAAAAATAAAATGAATTAGCAAAACGAGAATTAGTACGAAAAATTTCTACAAATTTAAATAGGCTACTACGTATTTTACATAATCGCACCTCGGCTGCTGCTACCGGATACGAAGAACTTTGAACCGTATTTATTTTTTTTGAAACACCGAATAGTTTTCAGATTAATAATAAGGAAAAGGCGGCCGGAAGAAGAAGGGAAGTATATATTAAAATTGGAATTTAAAATAAAAATAAATGTTGCAATAATAATGACGATGATTGTGTGTACCAACCACGATTCTCAGTGCACCATCACGGCGGAGAGCTGTATTAAAAGCTGGAAATGGAGGTGTGTCTGACGTGACCTTTGAGATAACGGACGTACAACGAAACGTATTATATTTATTTATAACACTACTGCCGACGTATATGATATCAATTAGATAATTTTTTCCCCCTTTTTGCGTTTATTTTTGTGATTTATTTTTTTTTTTTGAAAATCGCAACATACTACCACCAGTGTATGTATATGTGTATTTCGCATCACATAATCCCCCGACCTAATTGCCGATTTACGTAAATATACGGAAAAATAATCGACTCGTTCAAGCCCCTTCGAAAATTTTGCGTAATTTCTAGGAATTTCCTACAATGATTAATTTTAAGGAGAAAATACGCGAGCAATCGTCGAAATGTCGCAATTTTCTTTTATTACGCCGCAAAGAAAATATGACTCCATTCGGTTATTCTTATCTGCCGATCGAGATTTTTCTTAGTCGAGCGTAAAATGTAACTCGTCCGTAATCCGCAATGTGCATCGTACCGGTATGCATTTCGAAATGAACTGCATTATGCATCTCCAAGCCGCGGAAAAATTGTTTGAACAAGCTCGACCTCGAGCTTACTTACATCTCTCTATACATTTGTTTTCTTCTTAATCGACTTAACTTGCCGAAACAAACAGTACGCCGACCGAAACAGATGGAAAAGATTCTCGGTCACTGTGACCGTGAAATTATGAGATCAAACTCGTTTCCCCAAGCGGAAAAAATTGAAAGAAAAGCCTTAAAATTCTTGCAAATTAGAATTTATACGATATTTTAGTTGGACATTTTTAGTAGCTGCAAATTCTGGAGAAGAAAAAAAAGTATATAAAAAAGCTCAATTATAATTTTTGGTGATATCGAGAATAAAAAACGTGGTTGAACATGCGTGCCTGTGTATCTCTAAAACAAGAATTACGCGGCTGGGCAGATCGCGTTGGATAGCGTGTATATCCGTTTATTTTCTCTGAAGACATAAAATCCAAAGTTAAAGGCACATTAAAGACAAGTTCAATGTGGGCTCAGTCCGGTTCCGTGCTGGACTGTCGATGTGCCCCCGAGCTAGTTCGTAAATTCGTTACTAAATTACACACTTATAGGTCACAGATAGCTCTTAATTTTGTGGACAGCAGGGATGTGCAGAGATCTCGCGATAATCACGTAACTTTGTTGAAGACGCTAACTGTTTATTATTTCTTCTTCTTCGATTGTCATAATCTGCGCGTTGACGATCCTACTGGCACTAGACTAACATTATTTCAAATTTTTCGTTAAATTTTTCGCCCCTTCGCTGCTTGCACAAGGTCACCAACAGCGTTTAGTCCTGTCCATTACCGCACATTCTTCAGCCAGGAAGTTCTCCTTCTTTCCCTTCCGCGGCGTCCATCAATTTTTCCTTCAATTATCAGCTTAATTGGTTCGTATCTCTGACCTCTGATTAAATGTCCGAAATATTCAATTTTCCCTATTCTTGATTGTCTGCGTCAAGTATCTTTTAACATCTGCCAGCTCCAATACTTTTTCGTTGGTCACCTTCTGTGCCCAAGGAATTCTCAGAGATCTTCTATGCAGCCACATTTCACCGGCTTCCATAGTTTTTTAACGTCTTTGATGTCACTATCGCTGCCTCTACTCCATATAATAGAATACTATAGACGTAACATGTCATCATTTTGTGACGCGTGCTTTTAAATTTAGCGAACGGTTTGTAAATAAATTTTTCATTTTCAAGTAAGTAGTCTCGGCGTATCCAATTCTTCTCTTAATTTTTACTTCGGGGTGGTCGAGAGATTCGGTTATGTAGCATCCTAAATATTTGTATTCTCGCGTTATTTCGATTTTTTGTCCGTTGATCTGGAGTACTGTATCCTTTGTAGCCGTCTTACTGATCACTAACAGTTTAGTTTTCTTTACATTAATATTAAGTCCATATCTTGATCCAGCTTCGTTTACTAATCTTACCAATTCCTGCAGATCCTCCATTGAATCTGAAAAGAGATCTGAATCCACTGCGTACATCATATTGTTTAGATACCCTCCGTTCACTTTGATTCCTAATTTTGCATCTTCCGAAGCTTCACAAAATATTTTCCGCATATATTTTGAACAGTAACGGTGATGGGATGCATTCTTGCCTGACCCCTCGCTGAATTTCAATACTTTCTGTCAGCTTTCCATCCACTAATATTCTTGCCTTCCGTTCTCAATATAGATTTTTAATAATTCTGCGGTCATAAACCTTTTTCGCCTCGAGAATTTCTAGGAGTTTTGTATGTTGCACTCTGTCGAAGGCCTTTTCATAGTCCAGAAAGCAGAGGAAGACACATATTTTTGCTCATCTCTACATTCAGGTAGTAGTACGTTTACTGCTGCCGGTGTTTCTCGAGTTCCGCACCCTGGTCTGAAGCCAAACTGAAATTCGCTTATTTCACATTTTCCTCTAATACGTCCACGAAAATTATTTCCAGAAAAACTTTTAAGAAATGACTCATTAAACTTATCGTGCGCAATACTCATGGCACTTACTAGCCGACTTTTTCTTAGGTAGGATTACAAAAGTGGAATATAACCACTCCTTGGGTATACGGCTATTTTCGTAGATTTCATTAAATATATCGAGAAGACACTTAATGTTTTCGTCATTGACCATTTTGATCATTAGCCTGGTATACCATCAGGCCCAATAGCAATTCTACGTTTCATTGTTTTTATAGCACATTTCAGCTCTGACATCAAAATAGGTAGCTTCTCATTCTCGTCAGGTATATAATATCGATCTCTTCTCTTTGTTCGGTGTATAATCGTTTCACATAATTTCTCCAGCATTTCAATGCTTCATCCAGCATCAACACTAATTTCCCATTGTCCGCTATCAGCTTGGTAGCTATCTTTCTTCTGTATATTCCCGATATTTCTTTTATTTTCCTATGCATATTCACTGCATCGTGTTTCTTCTGCAGTTTATCGAATTCTTTACATTTTTCATGCATCCAGGCTTCTTTAGCTTTCCTTATTTTCTTTCTAATTTCTTTATACACCTTTTTATACCCTGTTGTGCTCAGTCTACGTTTCTCCATTAAATCTAGGATTTTATATGTCAACCATGGTTTCTTTTTCTGTTACTTTTCATTTCTTTTGTACACATCTGTCTTATTTCTTCTGCAATTATTCTGATTTTCTCCGTTGCTGTTTCTGCTATTTGTTCTTCACATACTCCTTTGAATATACTGTTAGTTTCAACTTCCACTATCTTCGCAACGTTTTGGTTCTCTAGTTTTTTTATGTTTATTCTTTCATTCCCATTTACTGTTTGCTTTTTCATTAGCCGCCGTCTGAGACCAATTTCTGCTACCACCGGATACTGATCTGAAGCTATATCTGCTCTAGGGTGTGTCTTAGCACATTTTATGGCGTTTCTGAAGCGCTGTTTGATTAATATATAATCTATCTGATTTCTGTTTATCGAATTACAATCATCCCGAGGAAATTTCCATGTACATAACCTTCTGTTTAGCATTCAAAACCAAGTATTGCTTATAACGAGATTATTAATTTTACAAAATTAAACTAATCTCTCTCCTCGTTCATTCATTTCTCCCAATCCATATGATCATACCGCGCTACCATCTCTTCCAGCTCCAACTTTTGCATTTAGATCGCCTAATTATTGTCATCTCGTGGATCTCTTGTTCCATCAACTATTTTCTGTAGTTCTTCATAAAAATCCACTACTTCATCACCGTATTTTGGGTCAGCTGTAGGATACTTGAATTAAATTTATCACCAGCTTGCCTGATTTTAATCGGAGATACTGGTACGAAATTATCTATATGTGCTATAATCTTGTTATCTACTATGAATCCTAGACCGTTTCTGTGTCACCAGAGTAATATACTTTTCCATTTTCGCAGTTGCTTTCACCATTACCAGGCCAGCGCTGTTCACTAATGTCCAATATTTTTTTATTCTTAATCGTTTCATCTCTTTCCTGACGTTAGCTAACTTTTCCACCTTGGTACAAACTTCTTACGTTCCATTTTCCAATTTTTGTAACCTTCGCAGACGGCGGGTTTCTTAGCACCCTGTGCCCACTCAAGGGCCGCGCCGGACTCAGGGCCATCATTCTCGTGTTTTCTGCCATTGGATTACCTGGTGATGAAGTACAACGGTGGTTTCCCTCTTGCCTTCTACTGGATTTTCTGTTAGGGTTTACTCCCTTAGCCGAAAAGACCCAGTTTTGAGGCGCTGTATACTAGTCTGCTCGCTCTGAGTTGATAACCAATCCGACTGGGCACTTTTGTCGCCGGCGAGTTGCTGATAGTCTGCTGTCGGTATTGCAGCAAGAAAAGCTTAACGGTATTTATTGATCAGAGCACCTTCGGCAAGTGCATCCCTTCCGTTTTCCTATCAGCAGTATAATGTGAATTCCGATTTCGCTTTTCTAAGCAGCGCTAAGTCCGCCGAAAAGAAAATGACCAACCTGCACAATGCGGACGTACAGAATTCACATGGTTTCCGTTTCGGTTCTTGGTCGGTGGGGCTAGCACCATATGACGGTCGAGTGACTACTTACTAGAGAAGGTGACTCTAGTTACAGCAACCTGTGCCCTGCAGGGCGTTTATTATTTAGTCGTAGTAAATATGTAAACAGCAGGGCGCTGTTTTATATTATACTATTAGATATGAAGATTTTTCCGTCATACTCTCATTATTAACTTTCTTCTGATAAAATCAGTGCACGGCTAGTTGTTCGTTTTATTTTAAACAAAAATATAATTAATTTATGTGAAGAGTTTATTCTTATTTTGTTGATGCTATTTTAGTTAAGTTGTAATTTATGTTCACCATTTTCTTTTTCTTTTCTTTATTTAATTAGCGATTCTTTTTTTTCTTCATTTTTTTTTTTACCGCACCGTGTACACAACATTTTTGGCTAGAAGTGCGGAAAGTTGAGAATTATATTTTTTTAATTAGTGCAGACTCTTTAAGAAAATACAGAAGGAATATAATAGCTACAAGATCATCTTGCAGTTGAGATTTAAGGTTAACAGGTAGTTGATGATTGAGCTGCAAAGGCTTTGGAGTAATGAACATAGGACGAGAAAATGAGTAACAGAGATAGAGACGTTGAATGAAAAGCATAGCGGAGCGAAAAGTCTAGACAAAATGTGGTCATGTAAATATCTTGTGTGCCCGATGCGAAACGGACACAGAGCAATCTGATCCTTACGAAGCGAGGGAAAGCCATTCCATGGATAGACGTTGTCTTTAATGAGGCGAAGGTGAGATGGTCTGGAGTTAGTCCACTTGTTTTGCCACAGGATCCGGAAAAGTTTTTTGATTAAATATTTAACATCTGATAGTGGGGTCCTTATATTCGAAGCAGGTCACATCGGCGCTGCTTCCTTTGCCGCTCTGTCAGCAATTGTGTTTCCCGAAATGCCTGTGTGTCCCGATGTCCATATACATAACGGAATGAGAGATCGGTTTTTTGCAAAAACCTTATAGATGGACGCTATTACGTAGTTGCGTTTTAGTATGGAGTCAGTTACAGCAGTTACGTTTATCTGGTGCATATCTGACGCATACGTCAAAGCTAAGAGTATACCGTACAATTCTGAAGACAGTGCCGAGAAAGAGGATGGTAAAGCTTAAATATGTATTTCTGCACGCCAAAGCACATCCTGCTGAGCTTTCCGAACTCAGTCTATCAGTGTAGTAAACTATGTTTCTACCAAATTACAATAGCTTATGATTAATTGCAAACTCAAATCCTCCTTTTTTATATAGCAGTGAATAATTAAAGCTGCGCTGTTCGTTTACGGAAATAAATCATCCGAGGAGTTGCAGATTGGGCCCCATTCTTTTGCTCGGGGTGACGGGGGGGTGCCTATATTTAATAAGTCATATGGATAAATCGAAAGGCAGAATGCAGAATTTAGGATCTACTTGGTTGGAAGAAATTTTTTATTTATGTATTAGTTTCGTATTATTTGTCAGTGGACACACGAGTATGTAGCGGATGTCTTCCAAAAAAAAATCCTAATTTGGCGGCGATAAAAATTGTCATTATACTACCTAATACGTTATAGAAAAAAATTTTAGAAAGAAGATTTTCGACAAGAAAAGAAATCATAACTAGGCAATGAAGGAAATTAAGTACCAGGATAATATCAGTGTATGTGGCTTTACTCGGTATATTATCTTTTTTTTTTTTTTTTTTTTGGCGCGCCAGCGGCATTGACCCAACAACAAGAAAACTAAGCTAATAAATTAAATAATTAAGCGGTCCGAAATGGACGCAACAAAGGACAGCAGTGCGGACACCACAGAAGATGAAGGAAAGGAGAGGATAAAGGAAGAGTTATAGGGAGTAGGAAGACCTAATGACAGGAGCTGACTGTATAAAAGGTAGCGTTCGTTACGAAGAGCAGGACACTCAAAGAAAATGTGATTAGCATCACATGTACGAGGAGGATCACAATCGTGGAGAGAACAATCAGGAGAAAGCGATAGAGCAAATCGAAAGCGAGAGGAAGGGAGGAGAGAATGATTGATCCGGAGACGAATTAGGGAGACAATAGAAGAACGACGACTGAGAGGAATAGAATGAAACCAAGACAGGGAACGAGGAATTGGCTGAATGAAACGGTAATGAGAATGACGATTAGAAAATAGGGAGGGATAAATATCCTGCCAAAGTCTGGCGTGATTGGAGGTAGATAAGGAAAGGATATCTGAAGAAGGGAAATGGTTGAGGAATGAATCAAGGCGACCAGCAGAACGAGCCAAAGAATCGGCTGCATCGTTGCCATCAATTCCGGAATGACTGGGGACCCACAAAAAATCAATGAGAACAGAACGGGATGACTGCAAAGTGGAGGTAAGAGAACGAATTGAGAGAACAATATTATCAGAGGAATGTGAAGGAGGAGAGGATATGGCTTGAAGGACGCCCTTAGAGTCCGAAATAATGAGGAATTGGGAAAGATCGCTTAAAGAGGAAACATAAGAGATAGCCTGAAGGATGGCGATCGACTCGGCAGAAAAAATAGAGCAGAAGGAAGGAAGCCGGAAGGACTCAGAATGTCGAAGCGACGGAGCAGTAAACGCACCACCCACGCTGTCCTCGCTCTTGGAACCATCAGTAAAGATCAATACATGAGCAGGAAAAGAGGAACTCAACAAATGAAGAAATTCATTGTTGACTGCACCGTGAGAGGAGGAATTGGCTCGAAGTGGGAGAGAGGAAAATTTGATAGGCTGCCATAGGCTATTGAAGTCATGAAAGAAGTACGGGAGAGTGTTGTAGGTAATGACAACAGGAGAAAAATTAGAAAGACGGGTAGCAATGAGCGACAGGATTGGGATTTTATGAGGAGAAAAACGCCAGCAGTTTTTGATATATAGATAGGAGGAAATAAGTTTGGACGAGGAGATGGGAAGCCGTTTAATTAAGAAGCGATGCCCAAGCTGAGAACGGCGAATAAACAGTGGTTGGGCAACCGACTCTGATAGAACTGCGGGAATGGGGGAGGATTTCAAGGCTCCAATGCACAAACGGAGGCAAGAGTTCTGGATCGGGTCAAGTTTAGTGAGGAGAGACTTGGAGGAATTACCGTAGATAAAGGAACAATAGTCGAGATTGGACCGGATGATGGCTTTGAAAAGAATTAGAAGGATAAACGGATCGCCTCCCCATCTGAGGGGAGAGAGAGATTTAAGGAGATTAAGTCTTTTAAGACAGGATTTATAGCTTCAAGACCAGAGGACACTAGTCGGAAAGCACAGCAAACAAATTTGTAACGTCATTATTTTCGATTACTGGGCATTTCATTTCTTCTTTATTTTATTTCGTTTTTTCCGAATCTGAATGTTAATCAAGGTTCAATGATGTGCAAAGTGTCTATTTGTGATCAATTAAAAATAGTAGTCCCTCTGGGCAGTTTCTAAAAGCCCAGCTAGAAGTGTTCAATACTTTTCCAAGTAGCAAATAAATATGAACTTCTCTAAAACTGAATCTACCTTTTTTACATGTAGGAAGTCTTTCGTTATCTAATGATTTACTACATGTAAATAATACTTCTATGCAGTGGTCCAAGCAGGCTCGTTACTTTAGTATCATATCAGGTAAAAGATCGAAATATTCAATAAACATATAAGCCATATCGATATTAAACCTAACAAAACTATTTCCGCTTTCCGTATATCAACCGCAAATTACGTTTCTTTTTTTTTTTCGGGCCCGGCATCTAAACCATTTGGCCACTTTCAACACAAATTTACTCTAAACAGAAACTAACCTTCTTATTTCAAATATATAAATAAAGTAAAAAGAGAAAAAAAACAAAAAAAAAAAAATAAATAAAAATGAATAAATAGACGAAATAGAAAATAAATAACTCTCTAAACTATTACCTTCTGAATCATAATGTTGCAATCGATTACGAAACTGAATAAGGCAACCAAAGCCTGATCCCCACAACAAAGCAAATACTGGATATTATAAGGAGGAAAAACCGACAAGGAAATTAAGTGCCTGAAAAATTAGAATTCTGCGTCTGTCAAATAATTTGCAAGAAAATAACAAATGCCTTCCGAGTAACTAATCATCTCGTGACCGCTACAAATCAAATTTGATGTTTGACTTTGAAAATCCTGCAAACCTCGTACATGTTCCATACGAAGACAACAAATCGAGGTAAACAATTTCCTAATAAGCTTTTCAGGGATAATTAACGGCACCTGATAATACCATGATCTTGACAGATGTTTGCACTGTATTATAGAACCTAACTAAATTTGAGTTGTTTTTTGTATTTATCCAGTTTTGTCGATTGTCTCTTTTAATTTTCCAAAATAAATCAGTAGAAGGGATGAAAGGATATGGGACGCCTTCAGAAGCACCTTTCTTGGCAAACAGATGGACATTATCATTTCCATCTATTCCACAGTGACTCGGAATCCAACAAAATTTCAAATTCATTCCTCTATTAATTATCTTAAGCATTTATTTCTTATTTCATATATACCAGCGCGAGTGTTATTTTGTAGTTAAGCGTATCACATTGCATCGCTTATAGTGAATATAAGATGACACTGATAATTAGGTGTATCTTTTGTCGACATCAAGTGTGATTGTTAGAAACTCCAAAGCCTTATCTATAGCCAATAATTTAACAGTATAAACCGTTGCCTTAGACGGCAGCTTAAACTTCTGTAATGTTATTTCTTTGATAAAAAAGGCTACATCCACTGCACTACCACGTTCTTCGATTTTAGATCCGTCAGTAAAAATGATAACATACTCGAGTAGCTTATTTTAGGGTACTTTCACACATAGTTCCATTTTTATCCGCCAAAAATGTATGAGCGCTAGTGTCGCGTCTGAAAACACGATCCGCTCGCAGAAACTAACATATGTATTTTATTTGGGAGGCAAAAGTAACCAAAATTTTTTTGTTCCGACGATGCAAATTCATTCGAGTTTTTTCATGATTCACTAAATTTCCTCAAAATTCCCCCGTGCGGTCCCCATGCATTTCCGATAATTTGGAGCATTTAAAAATTAGCTTAAATATAATATTTAAAGCCGGAAACCAAGCTCCGATCGACCACCTTTTATCATTCATACGTATTTTTTTTTATTTTATTTATTCCATCCGTAAGTATTTATGTATGTTTTCCCCGGTTCTAAAAATAAATCCATTGATGTCTCGCCCCTCAAAGAATGCGCACCGTCCGATCCCACGCACATTCTACTCTCATTAGTTTCCCTATCGTTCATAATATTTTTCCGGAGCCTAAGTATTATAAAATTAGTCAAAATATATTTTTTCAATTTCTACGGTTCCAAAAATTTTTTCCTTATTCTCCGATCGTTGCAAAAGCGTACTGACAGATCACATGCTTATATCTATCATAACGTTAGCCGTTGCGAAAGCATACCGTTCGATCCTGCACACACTCTGCTCTCGATAGTTTCCCTATCGTTCATAATATTTTTTCCGGAGCCTAAGTATTATAAAATTAGTCCAAGTATATTTTATTATTTTTCTCATTACGATTATTTTTCCATCCGTAAGTATTATAAAATTAGTCTAAGTATATTTCACATTTTCTACGGTTCCAAAAATTATTCTTTATTCTCCGATCGTTACAAAAGCGTACTGACTAGTGATGGGCAAACTTCGAAATGTTTCATTCGAATTATTCGATTGTTCGATAACTTCGAATGCATTCGATTGTTCCACAGTTGCATTCGAAATGTTATTTCATTCGTATAATTCATTCGTATTCACATCAATCATTCGAATTAAAATCATTCGAATCAAAATAATTCGAATTAAAACCATTCGAATCAAAAATCATTCAAATCAAAATCATTCGAATTAAAATCATTCGAATCAAAATCATTCGAATCAAAATCATTCAAATTAAAATCATTTGAATCAAAATCATTCGATTGTTTTGTTTTTTTTGACGATTGTTGATTGTTTCGATTGTAAAAACATTTCAAAATCGCACATCACTAGCACTGACAGATCACACGCTTAAATCTACCATAGTGTTAGCCACCACGAAAGCGAACCATTCGATCCCGTTAACACTCTGCTCTCGATAGTTTCCCTATCGTTCATAATAATTTTTCAAAGCCTAAGTATTATAGAATTAGTGCAAGTATATTTATTATTTTTTCTCACTTACGATTACTTTTCCATCCGTAAGTATTTTTATGTATGTTTTCCCCGGTTCTAAAAATAAATCTATCGATGTCTCGCCCCTCAATGAATGCGCACGCATCATTCTCGCGTACGTGTCATTCGTTCGCGTTACGACTTTTTTTCAAAATTACTCCAAGTATATTTTATTATTTTTCTCATTGCGATTATTTTCAGTCCGTAAGTATTTCTGTATGTTTTCCGAGGTTTTAAAAATTAATCCGAACAGACATCCAGACTGTTGTGAAAGCACACTAACCATTCCCGCACAGATTCTACATTATACGTTACTCTATTGCGAGTTCTTCAAAAATTGATTCAAATATTTTTTTCATTTTTTTTTTCAATCCTAAAAATTCATTCTTTCTACCCCCGCCCTTCCCAGCTAAAATTACCGATCTTTCGTAATCTTTATTTATTTTATCGATTCTAAAAATTAATCAATGGTTCACTCGAAAGCGTACCGTACATTCCCACACACATATCTTCTATCACGAATTTCCCTATTGATCATGAACATTTTTCAACGTTAGCCACAATAGCATATCACATTGGTCTCGCACACGCACCACATGTAGTTCTATATGTTTAATTTTTTATTAACGATCATTATTTTTTGTACAGGTATTACTTTTTCCTACACAGTCATGTCTTCATATACACTTAACATTGTCAAAATAATTTTAACCTTTCGAGAAAGAAAAATCTCCAATCAATAAAAAATATTTATTAACATCACAATTATTTTTAATATTATTCGTTTCACTATAAACATATTTTTTTATTTAATAAACTCATCCGCATCATCAATCGTTTCAAGACATTATTGTTTCGAACGTCAATACCTGTTTTCCAAGAATCGATAACCTCTGCAGGTATATATCTCGTCGTCGCAACAACCTTTACCTGCATGACTCACATACCTTCAAGACCACTTGTACATTGCTCGCACGCTATTTACCATTATTCGGTACAAGAATATTTTTCACACTCCCTCACATATGCGCATACACTCAAAGTCCTCGATTACTTTGTTTGTATACAAATATATTCAGCTTTCTCCGACGGAACAACATTTTTCTGACGTAACATTTCCACCGCCACAACCGATTCAAAGGTAGCTAATGAGATAGACTATCGAACGGAATCATTCAAGCAGTCAGTATTAGTTTTATGTTAAACATGTGTATTTTCTCGAATCTGTGTTCACGCATTATTAAAAAATTTACGTCAATGTTAAAGAAAATAATTTCCTACGTTTTTTCTCTTTTTTTCTCTATCATTTTTTTTTCTGTCTTTTATCTTTTCTTTTTCTCTTTCTTTTTCTCTGTCTTTTTTTTTTAGTGAAAAGTTTGAAATACATATTATTCAATCATGAACGCTAATATTGTTAACGTAAGCAGCAACTCAAAATCAATTAAGGACGCCAAATTTATTCAGAATTCATTTTCGAGTGATATTGTCTCGCATACAGCTTCATCACCTCCAACACCGCAATTAGATTATGGTTATACAGCAGAAGAATCAAAATCTTTTGTACGTAATAACATTGATCCTGTATTATTATCAGAACAAGCAGATATATCGGAATATTTTGTAGATATCAGCATCCATATAGATTGTGATTATGATTTTCAAGTAACCAAACTAGCAATGATTGATATGTCTGGCGGGAAGTGTTTGCATACACTGTGTGAGCCAAGCAGAGTATGGCATGCATCAAAAATGCCGCATTTACAATGTTCTTCGATGAGTCATTACTTGAAAAACCCTTCATTATTTCCCTGTCGGGAAGAAATATTCATGGCACGCGATATATTCACAATATTGAACCGAGAACTCGCATATATATTTTAACGGTATATGCTAAACTTACACTAATGGAACTTAACGAAAAGTCTGAATTGTTGCGTGACTTAGACTATGAAATCGTTAATATGGATCAAGTCTTTCGACTATATAGTATTGAGAATCTACATGAAGAGTATTTTGTTATAAGCAATTTGATAACCTGTAAACATCTTAATGAGAATGTTAGTTTTCATTGTGCAGTGAAAAACGTTATGGTGATGAAGGCCTGGTACGATCATGTTATCCATCCGCTGAAGCTTATGATTATACCATGGACGGCCAAGGTCAAAAATAAAGACGTTTTAAGCAGGTGGCAACTGACAGAATACGATGTAGTAAAAGACGTAATCCAGAGAAAAAGGAAATACCTCGCGCATAAGATCCGAGAAGGAGGAATTTTTGTTACAGCGATGCAAGGGAAAATAAAAGGCAAAACAATAAGAGGAAGGAGACGAATCGAAATGATAGAAATTGACGGGAAAAAATGCAGCGAACTAATTCAGATGGCAAGGAACCGCGAAATGTAGAAATGGTGTGAGCAATCCCCAGATTGGGGCTGCTACTTGATGATGATGATGATGATGAAATGATTTAAGACAGTTGTTCATTATAGCCACCAAAGAAATGATAATTACATTATTTCCAAGTTGTGTTGGAGACATTTATGCATTTCTACCAGATAGATTAAAACAGGATGTTACGATAAAATCACTTCTACCATGTTTTGAACATGAGAATGATGAAGAATATTATTTCGATGACGATACATTGCGACAGAGTACTCGAAATTGTATGAAAGTAAAAGATTGTATTGATTGTCAATATACAATTCGCGTGGATTAAAAATTCATTATTTCAATCGTTTAACAATTTTGTGTATATTTGTATATATTTTGTATATTAATGTATATATTTTTCCCCAATCATCCGCTCGTTCGTTTTTTATGTTTTGTTAATCATTTTGTAAATATATTTTTATACATATGAAAATTTTGTTTGTATATATTTGTGTATATTCCCCCCCCCCCCCCCCCCCCCCCCCCCCATCAATATGTTTCGTTCTATTGTATATATTTTTCCTAATTATTTTTCATCTTTTTACACTCCTTTTCAATTCCGTTTATTTAATTATTTCTATATCTCTCTTTCCCCCTCTTAACTTAAAGTACTGGTAATGATGAATATTACAAAAATCTGAACCAGTTGTGTAAAGTGTACATATAATTATTGTCTAATTTTCGAATATAATCCCACATAATTTGTTCACATCTTTATAGATTAAAAAATTATATTTTTGATTCTTTCTATAACAAACGAATCTAACTGTTCAAGTTTTTTATGTACATCACGTACATCAAGTATTTCCGGAACTGTGTGAGTTTTCATTAATTTGTAAGACTCAACCTAAGACCTGGAGAGTTCTCTCAACCTAGTAGTTTACGAGACACAGCATGTTCAAAGAAAAAATGAGCTAGCACAAGCTGATCAGAGTTACAACGTGCGAGTGAGAGATATATTCTCGAGAGCAACAGCTTGATTATAAAAAACGTCGAAGATACATGCTTCTATCCGTGAACAATTATCACATCAAACATAAAAAAGGTTAACTAAAAGAATATTATTTTCTTTTTCATTCATTCTCGCTACTATTACCACTCGCGCCCCACTGTCAAGACCTCTGAACATACATTACTAACGTCGCCAACACTATAATATTTTTGCTCTGTGTTATTAAATTAACCCAAATATATTTTTATTCGTTCATTACACAAACATTTTTTTCAAATCTTTTGTAATATGTCGTGCACACATTTATAGCCTGCAGACACTACTCGCTTCATTACCATGAAAACATCTCTTTCATTGGTACTTATCATAACATAGTTTTCCTAAAATTGTAGAAAAATTCTCTTCGCTCCATTCTTCCAAGGTGATTTATTTCCAAATTTCAAATCATGCATAATTATTTTAGAATCAAATTAAGTATATTTTGTCATTTCCAAAAAATCAAACATCTCTGTACAGGGCATTAACTCATTTTCACATCAAACATATTATTTTTTTTAATCTACCATACATATTATTTTTTATCATTTAAATTTTTCCTTAATTCACAAGTAGCTAACCTATAGAAAACATATTATTGTAAACATGCATGACGAAGTTACTCCTTGTAATTACATCATGAATTAATTTTTTCTTCATTTTTTTTTTTACCATCATGAAATTGTAGTAGTGTTTTTAATTTTTTTTATTTCCCATACATGACAAAAGCAATAGAATCACTGCATCTATGAATGTGTACACTGTACGCCTCCAATAACCTATCAGGCATTTTTTTAAAATTAGTCCAAGCATAGTATTTTTTCAATATCAAAGCCGATCATACATAATTTTTTCTTCTATATAATCACTAACCTATGAAAACACTTTGTTCGTTTTACTCATACCGAATCAATCACTCTTTTTCCCTCATGCTAACAAACTTCAAAATTTAATAATATAACACGAAATTATTCTAAATATATGTTCATGCTATTAAAATTAATATATCAATTAATCTTTATATTCCTTTTGTACATTTCTGAAAAAATCCTACAACATGTTTTAAAATTAGTCGAAGTATACTATTTTATTACCTAAAATCAATTATTCTCTCATACAGTTTTTCCAATCATACATAATTTTTTTCCATATTATCATTATTTGCAAAGTCATACAAAACAACAACATAATTTTAATCATAATTAATCCTTCATTCCATTCCTTTCATGCTATACACCATTATCATTCAATTCAACGTTATGAAATTAGTCTAAATATACATTCATACTAGCAAAGTTATTATCTCACCCTTTGCATTGTTTCAAGATGATTTATTTTACATTTTTTCTTTAAATTTCCCTCATACTATGATTTTTGAAATGTAGGATGATGACTATGATTAGAATTCATGATTATGAAGAGAGAGACGCGTGCTGAAATTGTCATTGTATATGCGAGATGATATGTGATTGTGGGTGAGTATACATGCATGTAAAATATATGAGTGTGTTAGTAGAAAACATCCGTTCAAGCGTGAACACAGGTACAAATACAGTTATAGAATAAGAGAGATAAAAATATATATTTTGTTATGTTTGATATGTGTATGATAAAGAGGTGAACAATGAATAATCACATTACCCTCACAACTTAGACATTGAGTTATACCTTTACAGTATTTTAGATGTAAAAGCAGTGACATTGACATGTAGTAAACGTTTTCATCACTTTTGATTAATTATAACCAATTTTCCAACATTTCTCATCATTTTCTTACATTTTAATACTTTTACACTGTTTTAGTTAATTTTTGCTATTTAATACCATTTTTCCAGTGTTTTTACCACCTTTCACACAATTTTCATCATTCTTTCAATATCTTTGTTAGGTTTCTTCTTACAACTCATTACCATTTCGATCGTCATTATTGATATCCATCATTATTTATGCTTTCAATCCTTCTGCTTCATCTATGCACACATACAGCTTAGCAATCGCCGCAGCCATTGAACACTGTAGAACCGCAATCGCGATCTCCATTTGATTATTGGGATTTAAAAGTCACATCTTTGAGCGCTTGATCTAATGCATCAACATGATCTTTATATTCGCCCACCCACTGTTGGAGGTTCCGCTTGATATCTTCAACAGACTATCATACAGTCGTTTAATAAGAGAATCCGTAATACCCGAGACATTTACTTAACGTTTTCCCAACACATTCACAGACCTACCCTGTACACTAAGGAAATCTTTAAACATCTCTGTAACCATTCCTTTTAAGCTGGTGGGAGCAAGGGACTCCTATAAACGTTTGTCAATCAACACTTCATTGTTCATTGCCCTGGTTGCACTCGCCATTACACAGTCATGTAATAAACATTTTCTTCTTGTACAATTTTCTTATGCTTTAACACTATTACAACATTTTTCCTCATTTCTGACTAATTGTAACCAATTTTCCACTAATTCTTAGCATGTTCTTCTATTTTAGGACCTTTTTTGCGCTATTTTTTCATCAATTTATATTATTTCACATCGTTTTTCTGATGTTTTTAGTGCCTTTCACACAATTTTGCTAATTATTTTCGATTATTTCTTAACATGTTCTTCCGTTTTAGGACCTTTTTGCGCTGTTTTTTCATCAATTTATAATATTTTCCATCATTTTTTCTAGTGTTTTAGTACCTTTCACACAATTTTACTCAATTTTTTCACCATCTTTGAAGATTTTTTCATTTATCTCATACATTATATGTCTGAATGTGACGATTAACTATCCTTTTAAGTACATTTTATAATTCGATATAATGATAGATAATAACGAAAGATCTAATTCAATTTTGTTTAAAATTTATTCAATAATTTTTATGACATTCATCATAATCAATAAAAATGATCATTGCTTCAATGCTAAATTATATCAGTTAATTATTAAATATTCATAATATACAGCATAAAAAGATTGATTTAACTGACTATATCCTTCTGCGAAATTTAAACCAGGTTCCTACCTGAACGAGACACCACTGCCTCCTTCCGGCGTAACTCCTATGCGACAGCTGCACACCGGACTAATTTAAGGTGCTCAGAGCAGTGCTCTCCTTTAATAATTACGACCATCATTTTTCTAAACGCACGTGACCGAAACGTATGTTTTGGATAGCTCAGAAAATGATCTTTAAATGAAACCCCACCTTTTCCTATTTGCAGAAAAGAATCTGTCCACTTTTTTTTTCACAAAGCTATGTTCTTTATAACTGTCTGTTTGAAAGCACTACTTTTCATCAGGGACAGTCAGATAAGTTGCTGTCTGTGCTTCTCTACTTAAACAACTCTCCTCACTGTACGTCATATGTTATCGGACCAACCGATTGAGATTTAAGACCACGTGAAATCGGCCAAACTAATTTTTTTAAATTCTCATTCGATTCACGTTACGCACCGCGCTTGGATAAGTGATAAGCAAAAAATGAAAAAAGGCGTGGTCGGAGACATCACATTTCGGGAAGGCAAAGGACACACGTTAATTTACCGTGCAGAGTATCGCAACACGTCACTATTCACCATAGTGATTGATCAATCAGTCGGGCAGTTACGTCGACAATCAGAACTTGACTTCAGGTTATTGTTCGTAATAATACGCGCGTTAAACAAAAATAGTACGTCATCCGAAATCAGAGAAGACGCGTCATCCGATGTTTTGGTTGTTTTAATATGACGTTGTTGTAATTTTTTTCCTTCTTATTAATATTAATTTTCAATAACAACGCAGAAAACGACGGTAACTTATAAAAAACAGCGGAGCTAAAAATTTTCGATTTTGTTTTTTCTTCTTGTTGAATATTTAAAATTGTACATCAGCTATCTAATTTCGAGCTGAATTACTGGAATCCGCCAATTTATTGCCTTCTACCCCCACCCCCAACCCCACCCCACCCCTGCATGAGACGAGGAGCCCATAACAAATTAATACGAATTGAACGAAGGGAAAAACAAGCATGAACGAGAGAACCAAGTACATTCCGTTCAGTTCATGACGTCACATTATCCACATTTTACAATACGCGATTTTTTCACTCTTTTTTTTCTATTACAACATTACTACAACGCTTAGTGATAAAAGTGAAAATTTCTTTTACAATAGCTTATTTAATTTGCTGAAAAAATCTATTAAAGAGAATATCCACTGTGCCGCCCCTGTTACATGCCTGTTTATGGAGACAAATATCCTCACACCTTGTTTCTTCGAGAAAATATTTTGATCAAACAGATTTTGTTACTACGTATTGTAATTAACAGTTCCCCGAATTGTTTAGTAGGGTTCAAATTACTTCCGAGATACTTGGAAATTTTTTATGTTCGAAACGCTATTGGCGGATAAGTACCGCCCCACTCTTCTTCAGACTCAACTACCTATTTATATATTTCACACGATTAGGTATGTAACAACATACAACTCGACATTGACAGGTTCTTATCTGATAAAGTAAGAAATACGTTCCAAAACAATTCGCGGGTAATTAATAATTATTCGCAAAAATAACACTCAAGCTCATTGCGAAAACAATATTTTTATTTACGCGGACGGATCTAAATTTAAGTTCCCAAATCATCTATTACACAGAAAGCGTGTGATTATATTTTGAATGTTTTCACCAAAAGTGAGAGATTTTTAATATGCAGTAATTGGTTTTTTATCAGCAGGGGTTAAATTATTCTACAATAAACGTTTGATTTATTTATAACTATTTATTACTTATTCTACGTAATGTTAACACAATCGATTTCATTAATGTGTTCATAGATAATGAAGAAAATTTTCTCGAATAATCGTAAGTAAAAACTATGTTGAGGGTAAAATTTTTTAATATAGTTCAGTTTTTGCATTTAACGCTCTTCCGTTTTCGAAATATTCGTTCCTTTTTTTCTTTTCGTTCTCATATAACATGTAAAAATAGCCTTCAACGTATTTTTCAAATAGCGTCGGTTATACTACTTTTCGTATGATTATTGATTTTTTTCAAATTTTTAAACTAATCTAAAGTAAACTTTTGATGGCGAAAGAAAAAAAAAGAATCATCCTATAAAAACGGTACCAAAGCCCCAAACGCTCCCTTTGTATTCTTCTAGTTACATTGCTGTATGCCCATTTATTTTATTGGTTTGTTTTTTTTTCAAAAAAGATGGAAGCCAGTCAAACAATGGGAGCTATATTCTTAATAGAAAATAGAAGAAACAAAGAAATCGAATATAAGAAAATTGCTGATAGAAAAGGGGAGAAAAGGATACACAAAAGAACTAAAAAGACTCAAAGTTGGAAAGTGAGGGTCAAATTTTTTTTTTTTCAATTTTTTGGACACGTCAACAATGGAACTTACCCAACGCGGGGAATTGTGCATTATATAAGGGAAAAAGATTAGAAATTGAAGAGATAAAGAAAGCTAACAAAGGAACTATATTGAGAGAAGGGAACGCAAGAATGGTGCGAACGAGTGGGAAGGTGAAGGCGCAGAAGATTAGAATACAGGGTAGCACGTTTGGAGGAAATACAGGGGCATTCGAACAAGACGTGATTCGCATCGTAAATATAATTGAGATCTGGAGGGTCATAAAGACGCAAAGGAGATTGAACAAGAGAAAAACGGAAAAGAGAAGCCGGAAGCAGACTATGATTGAACCGCAGGCGAACTATAGAGGAAATAATCGAACGACCAAGGTAGAGGAAAAGATTAAACCAGGGAAGAGAGGAAGGAAATCTCTATAGGAAGGTAAAAAGATCGAGGATTGGTAAAGAATGAAGGATAGAATTCGGTCCAGAAATCGTGATGTGAACGAGAATAGGACAGTAGAGGGTTTGAGTAGGAAATCTGCTAATGAATAGACTTCACTGATCATCGCCGAACGTGCTAACTAGTCAACCACCTGACTACGTTCAGGTGACGGAACCGAGCATTCTAAGAAAACACGATTAAGATCAAGAGTCAGCATTATACAAATGAGAGCAGTTAGGGTGACTAGTACGCAGAAAGGCAAAAACGTGATAAGAGCAGGAAAGAATTAAGGATATTGGAGAGAATTTATCAAGAAATTAGGCATTGATAGTGGGATCAGAAGAGTCTGCAGTGTTACCGTTTCCTTTTATTTACACCGATAATTTAATAAAATGAAACAAGTACCATATTACGTGGAGGTATAATTTGTAGAAAACTGCATTTCCTGTAAACATTGATCGTCTGTTTTTAAATATCAATATGTACACCGAAGCGAAGTTTTTTCTTTTCTCTTCTGTCTGTTATTAGACTCTATAGGGAGCTTTATTGAATATATTACAAAGCACTTATCAGCTCTGTTAATAACAATAGTTCTTCATTTATGTTGAATTTTGATTTTTTTTTTTTTAAAGAAATACTCATTCGACGCGAATATTTTTTTTTTTTGTTTGTTATTCTTTGTATATTCGAAAGTTTATATTAGCCAGCGGTTAGGGCTGAATCTGAGAGGTGGCTACCGGGACTATAGCCCCGGGCCCCAGCCTCGAGGGGGTGCCGCATTTTTGAACAGAAAAGAATTTAATTTTCCACGTGTAAAATTTAAGTGTTTATTCTCCAAAATACTCAGTACTGTAAAAATGCAAGATTTTAAATTTGCGATTTTTATTTTAAAAAGAATTCGGTTAATTTTTATCTATAAGAAAAAGAAAATATATCAGTGTTCATTAATGAAATTACATACTTTTTCTCTATAAAACTTTCTCTTTTTTCCCAATAAATTAAAGGCTGCATAAAATGAATGTTTATAAAAATGTTCTACGATAAATTTAATTTATTGTATTCAAAAAAATTAATGAGCCTTTTAACGTACGTATTGAATAATAAATAAACATTAGTCGATTAATAACAATTCTCTATTCAAATATTGTGTGATACCTATGCAATCGTTGTAAATTTTTCTGTATAAAAAAAAGTTTTACGACTTTTTTTTTTCTTTTTTTCTTGTTTGGGTTCTTCCCTGGGCTTGTCAGCAACGGACGATTACCCATCAACACGTGTTCACAGCAGCAATTAGGAGTAACAAGGAATTGACAAAGAACGCTATACCAAGGATGGAGAAACAATGACAATCAACGTCGAAAAATGCCAAACATATGCATCCTGAAAAGAAAAGGAATGGCATTGCCGAAGGTAAGAGCAAAAGGAGTTAGCTGTCCCACACCATGGCCACATCTGCAATTACAGAGCCCACAGTACAAACGGATAAAGAAAATCTAGCTACAAATAATTAAGGAAGAAGAAACACGGGATATTTAAAAATCAGTTAGAGCCATCAAGCACTACAGCTATAGAACGACCTGAAATATTCTTAATTTTAACAATATTTTATTTTTTATTTTTATTGAAAGTTAATACGTTTTATTTTGAGCTGAATAAAAATTATTTCAAATAAAAGCGAGCTTTGATTGACTGCTGATTTTATAAATATATTTGTATTTCGAAAAATTTAATAAACCATACTGTGTTTCATTCACTTTTTCCCGATCGCATAAACAATTATGGAATTTTAAACACGCTTGTTTAATTTATATAAAGAAAAGGACATGAGTGTATCAAAATTAACTTGAAAATTAGCAACAACACCAGCGCAACACCGCTATAGATAAGGCATTATAAATAATGTTTATATTTTTATTAAAAAAACGATTATTTTTTTTACTACCTACAATATTTAATTTGCATAGGTATATAAATATTTTTTTTAGAAAAATAAAACAATGTTATGAATAAAAAATTACAAACATTAACATTTATATATACCTATATATATATATATATATATATATACATATATGTGTGTGTGTGTGTGTGTATATGAAATTCCTTTTTGACGTTCAATTTATCTAGTATTCAGTTTCTTAGGGTAAAAAAGCTGATTTTTTGAAGACAGTGTAATTTTAATTTTGTTAGTCATTTATACGTACGAAGTAGGTCCTTTTTTTTTTTGCTTATTTGTTTCCACATGTATGACAATGATTTTTTTCTCCGTTCTTTTTTATTTTTTGAAAGGGAGCCCCTCATTCAAAATTAATCCCGGACGCCGTAAATCCTTAATCGGCCACTGGTTATCGATAAATATTGGTGATAATAAATACTCAGTAATTATTGCAATAAAGGTTAAAAAGAGAGGGGGAGTTCTTTAGAGAATTTTTTTGGTAATATAACAAACCCCTTGACTCTTCAAATATTATTAATATTGAGTATGCAAACGTAAATTAGGAAAAAACGTAATTTTTAATGATGACAAAAAATTAAAATATAATCGATCTTAACCACGTATAAACATATAGATTGGAATACAATAAACAAATTCGAAACCGCCGTAGCGTATTTTATCTCATTACTGACGGTAACATTACGTATCTTAAAATTGCTGCGTCTAACTATTTGACAATATATGGTGTTCTTTGTTTATTCGTAAGTTTCCAGTCACAGTAGTGATTCTATATACATATATATATATATATATATGGGGGAAACCCCAGGAAGTGTGATGCGCAATATACAAACGCTCAAGAGGTTTTTTGTAGCCTCTCCACTTCTACCCCGCACTCGCCTTCACGAGGTTCCCCTGTTAAGTCAATGCTTGATGGAGATCGGGTAACCAACCCTGGTGGAAGTCATGATTGACAAACAAAAGAGTGTAAGGGGGGTCTATGGAGGGCAATTATACGGAGACTGTAGAAAGGCCTTCATAGACTGGGTATATATATATATCGGTAAGAATCAACGAGTGCTAATACTTCGCGGTTATTAAAATAAAAGGTTGAAAAAAAAAAAGTATTTTTAATACTTTCTTTGCTTAATATAGCCAGACAAAAATTATCTGAAAAAATTAAAATTTAACGGACGATATGTGACTTAAAGTATTATAACGTTAGTTTCTTAAAGACATGTAGATTCGAACAAAGATATTTGAAACTCCTAAAACGCAATTTACAAGTGTCCGTCGTTGACAGAATTTGAACATTAAATTCTTAAACCGATACCCAGCTCTGTATGCAGCACCGAAAGTGTAGCATCATTTTAGGTGTTAGTCCATCATCCGTATTACCGCTCAAAAATATTTACCATAAAAATTTGTAAAATTGTAAATGGTTCAAAAAGAATCATAGCGTACTACGCAGAGAGATGTGATCTTCATAATAATTTGAATTGAGACAATTCTGCTTTTTTCCTTAGTTTGATGCGCAGCATTGTGATTCTCGTCTGAGGCTTTTGATTCATCAATATTTGTTGACATTTTTGCTTTAGACTAGACACCGTCTGTTTGGATTTCATTGTAATCTGTTTCATTGATAATACTTTATTATCGTTGTTTTTATGTTTATCATTAACGCTCGGAAATCTAAATATACATTTTGTTTAAATTTAGACTACATGATGAATAATCGAAATAGAAATGTTTGCATGATCTGTTTTTCTTGTTTATCTTTTTGTTTGTGTTTTTAATGTTTGATGCCTCCTCTTTATTTGATTCTGTGATAACTGATAGAGATAATTTTGTTTAAAGACGGAAGTTTCAATTTGATGAATCTCTCGAAACATCAATATCATTATTATTATTACGATTCCAACGGTAACAAAAAAGAGTGAATTAAATGGAGTAGGCGGCTATGGAGCATTATATTGTTGTTACCGTTGACAAACAGAAATTATAAAGCGGAAGAATAGGGACATTTTTAATAGAGCGTTCGAAAATCCGATACTTGTCATTTTTCTTTCTCGTCAGCAAATTAACTGAAAACGGTGGAAAGAAAGAAAGGCCGATTAGATTTTAATTCGGTCAGTTGCGAACAATTCGAAAACTCAAATAGCAAAAACTATGGACAGACATGGAAAAGATATATAGAAACGCTCAATAGCCAATCTCAGGGGGCCAAGTTCCAACAAATTGAAAAAAGATAAATAAAAAAGGGCTCGAGAAAAAGGGGAGAATACTCGAAAAATAAGTAATCGGTATCGCATACAGCCGCTTCACTGAAGTACAGGGGGCAAAATAGGGAAAAGAGATCAAATAGAAACGAAAGGAACAGGTAACGCCCAAAACGCAAACAAATACAATAGAGAGACTTATCAAGAGAGCTACGAAATGAAAAAAATATTCAAGAACTCGAAAGAAAGATTAATAAAATCGCGGTCACATATGAGGGGAATAAAGAATTGATAACGCCGCGAAATTCCTTTTTGTTGCAGCCTGAAAAAGACATTTGGAACATAGGAGCAGGAAAAATAGGCGAGAAGAGGATGTAAAAATTTTCTCCGGTAAAATTGAATATGGGGAAAAAATTAATCGTAAAAATTGTATGAGAAGGAGGCAAGGCAAACAAGAAATATAGATTAAAATGAGTATCTTCCGAAAAAATAAAACGCCAATTATTCTACAAGTGAAAATACAGGAATGTACTATCAAAGTGAAATCTACGAATGGACGTGGAAGCGTATTAAATTCCGCAAAGAAATCTTTAAAATCGGAAGGGACATCACTGAAAAAGAGACAAAGACAAAAATTTTAAATTTCCTATTTTAATGGCGGGGGAGGAAAGATTAGCATGATCGGAAAAGGAGAGAGGACCCCTGAGGGGACGCATCGAGATAGGTATGTAAAGCGAGAAACAGAGTCATACTGTTTAAATGAAAACTATATTTGAATTTATGAGGATGAAAAGGAAAAATAATGCAAGAACAGATTTAGAAGAAGGGGGACATTAAGATGAATTTAACAGGAATAATGCAGCGCAGAAAGTGTCACACTATATACATAGATCACAGTAGGTACATCAACATTATAGGGAGAAGAGAGCTATAAGTGGTCGGCAAACAGCAACGAGTAAGAAATGAAAGGAAGAGATGTGACAACGATAGTAGTGTAAATATTGAACAGAGTAGAGTAGAGGAGGAAACCCTGCTCGGCATAGAACACGATAGAACGATTCATTGTGGGACCCAAAATAAACGAAGTGAACTGGAGCGGAATGTTTCTCAGTAGTGATGTGAATAATCGCATTATTAAGATACTCGATTACTCGTATTCATATAAATATCCTTGCAGCACGACTACCATACAACTTTATTCAATTCTGTTCATTTCGACTCTGAATCAAATTTTAACATGTCTATAAATTTATTTTTCGAGTCATTTTTCAAAATCGATTATTTGATCATTTATATTTGAAATATATAAAAAGGATAATTTTTTAAAAAGTATATTAACCGCAAATGTCGGAAATTATTTATTTTTAACTTTATAAATTGTCAATTATTTGCAAATTACAAAAACAAAAATATTATATAACACGTAAACATCAATACCATTTAAATTTATATTATTAAAACTGATGTTGTTTTTCTTTTTTGTTGAAGTCGTTTTTCTTAATAAATAGAAACTGTTTCACATTACTGGTTGAAAAATTAAAACATTATTCGGTGTATTTGAAAGAACTGAAAATTTAACTTTAACCCTCTCGGGAGAATATTCTGATCTAATTGAATACAAAGTTTGGAATTTGATATATAAATTGCCACCTATAAGTGTACGATAAGTAAAAAGCAATTTACTTCATTAAAAAACAGCAACCGATTCAAATGTTAGAAGTTGGACCTATTATGTCTACCACTAGTAATGATTAAATTATTTTTTGAGATAACATCATTTAAATTCGAATCGATAAGGTGATTACAATTGCAAATTAACTTTGGCTGATTTAAAATTTTTAAATATTTACAACTTTTTGTACTGTAATAAGCTAGTGAACAACTTTATAGCTATTTAAACGATAATTTACTGTATATTAAAGGAATTTACTAGTTTTAAAAACACTTTTAAAGAAATCTCAAATAAAATATTAAACGTTATTAAAAAACACATCTAAATAATAACAAAAACGTATAAAATTTAAACTAAAAGTATTTTAGGATTTCAGTAATTGCAACTGTAGCAACAGAATTAACTTTGTTCGGATTCCGATTGAACTAAACGTTAAATAATAAATGAAAGTTACATTTCACAGTAATCACGTTGAGCGAAAATGCGACGATTTTAATACCGAATGTGAATTAACAATTACATCGTCCACGTTTTTTGAGTTCAGTTTTAATCACTTTTAAATAATCGCATCGATGCAATACGATTCGAGTATTTCATTAATCGCATCAATGCGGTGTTATTGTAATACTCGCATTATGCGAGGATTTTAATTCGAATTATTACATCGTTAGTTAACACAACTGTTCCCATCTACCTTCAACAGTGTGAACTAATGATACGCGATTGCGAAATGTTTTTACAATCGAAACAACAATCGACAGTCGCCGAAAAAACAGTCGAGAGTGATTTTCATTCGAAATAATCATTCGCAACGAAAACTGATCGCTTCGATTCATTCGAAAAGTTCATATTGATTTTCTTAAAGGCTAGAAATTAAAAATAGAACAGTCACATTTACACCAATTACATATTTTATAATTATAAATTATATTTTAAAATGTTCTATTAATAAGAATTTATTGTACTTGAAATATTTACGAATTTGAATTCAATAAGTATATATATATATATATATATATATATATATATATATATATATATACACGGTGTGTCGGAAAAGTTCCCGAACTTTTGAAATAAATGAAGTACAATTGGATGTAAAGTAATTTATTCGCACTAACTTTCAACATACTTCCCGAAGTATAGACGTACTTGAGCGCTTGGACAGCGATTTGATGCTTCTCTGGTACTCCTTTGAAGTAATGGCTCTGAGGCGCTCGGTGCAAAAAGTTTCAATGGCGGACACGTCGTCAAAAAATCGTCCTTTCAGGTGCATCATTTTAAGCTTTGGGAATAGGAAAAGTCGGCAGTTGCCAAATCAGGCGAATAGGAGGCGTGATTGATCCGTGGGGTTTGATTTTTAACGAGGTATTGACAACGTTCGCCGAATGCGCGGGCTCTTATTGTCATCCAACAGACTCCACGATCCGGGCTCCTTGTACTCGGGCCATAGGCGCTGAATCGGACGCTTGAGACATTTTAGGACCTCGACGTAGTAGCTAGCGTTCACTGTTTAATTTGAAGCAGGTATTCGTGATGAATTAACCCTTTTGCATCAAAATAAGCGATGAGCATGGCTTTCACCTTGGATTTTTGTTGACGCACTTTCTAAGAGTCCTTGAACCGCCTATGTGTTAACAGTCGGACGTGATACTACACTTTCACCGAAACCATCATCGATCAATTTTTGCATTTCCGAAAACGTTTTCTTAAAAGTCTAACACAGAATTTAATCGCGGAACGAATTTCTCACTTTTCATCCATTTTCAAATTTGCACATGCGACCCAAAAACACACCTTCACTAAAATACGTCTAACTCACAAACCGATCAACGGAAACTGCTGAAATTTTATACACACAATCTAGCAGGATGTAACAATACCGTACGGGTATTGTTTAATAGATCACGTCACTTGTATGCGTGCTAGAAAAGAAGTTCGGGAACTTCTCCGACACACCGTCTATATATATATATATATATATATAGAAATTGAATTGAATTACATTTTTAAGATAATTTTCGTTAAAGTACCGAATTAAAAATTATACGCGCATATTTAAGGTAATATGAAAATCTAGAACAAGCGAAAAGTAGTGAAACACAACTAAATCCAAAAACTTTATACTTAAATAAAATTCTTTAAAGGGAAAGTGATAAACGATACAATTTAATTTAGTTTGCTGATTTCTTCAAAAATCAGAAGATTAATGTAAGAAAAGAAAAAAAAATTAATTTCAAACGACCATTGCGAATAATGCATGAATGAACAACTACTCTTCGAATAAAACCCGAAGCCATTTGAACGGAATATTCGTTAAACATCGACTCTACATTCTTTCGAGGGAAATAACATTTCAAAAGCAACTACTCAACACAATCGAAAGGTTTCGACTCCATCGAACAGTCGAATAATTCGAATAAAACATTCCTAAGTCGCCCGTCACGAACATTATTCAAGGCCCAGAAAGTATCTCTGTACGAGGGAGTAATTTTTAGAATGGAACGGGGAACGTAATAGACAGAGCCGATGTCTGATCGAAAAACGAAATTTCACAGGTACACCTTGCTACGTTTCGGCCACTAAACTAGCTGTTTTTAAAGCGTATTTTCAAAAAAAATTCTAAGATACAGCATCCGAGCGAAATAGGGCGTAAAGGGGAGAGTTGTTTGAAGTAATTCTACGGAAAATGTCATTTTAAACAGCAAGTAACGGATGAAGAAAAATTGCGAACGTACCGCTTTGTAAACTATCAAACTTATTAAAGATAAAAGGATTTTAAGCCAGCCGAATTCGGAAACAATCAGAAAGAGAAGAGGACAGTTAAAACTTGGGATTGGTCAATGATGGCGGTAATGAAACGGGATGAAATGTGATTCAGTTGCAAGTGCAAGGAGTTGCTAAAGAATTCAACATAGGAAAGAGATCAAAATTGGGCACAGAGCTTCACGTATCATTAAAAAAAAACAAAAAATCATTCGACTACGCTGAGTTTGGAAAAGCTACATTTCCGCGCAAACTTACATGAGCCATGGGAAAGAAAACGCCCGGACAACTGTGTAATACTCGCGGAAAGAATAAAACAATATTTTTAACCAAAAAATTAACATTATTATTTTTAATTATAAGAAACTTCTCCAATGCAGCCCCATCTTATTCGGATATTTTCAGGCAAATAAATACATATTCGACGTTTGCAATTCGTTCTATAAATAGAATTTTAGAACCGTGCCTATCAAAATTTGACGCGTCCGTTTATAGTTAAAATCACAGACGCGCATAATTGAAGGGCTATCGAAGATGATTCCTCTAAATAAGGAATACCCGAGGCGAAAAAGCTCCCTAATTTTATTAAAATGCTTTAATAGGAAAGCGTGATCGACGTAGTAACCGATGAAGTCGAGCTTTTGTACATTTTTCTGCGGCAGACGCGGCGATGTACAAACCAATTGTTTTCTTCGTATCAAATGATCGCCTTGTAAGATGCGTAGCGTGACATTAAAACTCCCCCCTATTACGATTCTTACAACATTTTTGTATTTAAAAAGGCAGTAATATTATTTTTATTTATTTACTTTTTTTTAAATCAGTATAAAATATCGAAAATATAATTTTAAACACATTAATATCATTTTTACTCGCAAAGTAAAAGCGCATCCTTACTTTATCGATAATCGTTTTCATTACGTCGTGTAGCATTGACGCATTTGACAAAAAATCGGGTTTTCTTTTCGGGATAACATTCACCAAAGTGCGTCCCGTGGTTGTGTGAAACGCGCTGTGGAGATACGGAAGGATTTGAAATTAGAACATAAAACAAATACGCTCGACAAGCTCAGGGGAATGCTGCAACAAATGGAATAGCATACTGTCGAAAAGACATCCGAATCCCTCGTCGAAGGTAAAACAGTGTGTGAAGACAAAAAACGTAGGCCAAAAATTGAAACACGTGACATTGAAATTTTTAAACAATAGCTTAAAAACCGTTATATTCGATTTTATTTCATTCTTTTTCTTAATTTTAAATCAATGACTCTAATTTTTTGAAAGGGTTTAACTAAAAATATTTAAAAGTAAAATACGCGTACCGAGACGGAGCTTACCAGCGCGCAAAGGGAATGCAAGGGACATAAAGGAAAATAATTTGATAACGATTAAATAATAAAATGATAATACACGAGCAAAAAGAGTAATGACAAAAAAAAAGGGCCAAAACTCATTAGAAATTCAGAACAGGGCAGTTTCAAATGATGTTAAACTGGCAACTGCTTTTGATAAAACATTTCGCCAACGTTTCTTCTTCCTCTTCCGTCTTCACATCTTTCCCCTGGTCCATTGAAAAACACACCTCCGAGGCAGATAATAATCTACTATTTCTTCCCACCGGTGAAATTCGAGTAGTGTATGATGATCGGCCTTTCCCTCTTTTCGAACTGAATTTTGCTCTTAATAATAAATCGAAAGCGGGTACATCTAGTGACGATTCGCGGACCACCTGCTTCCGCTTAAACACCTTTCTGGGATAATGTCACGTTATTTCTGCTTCAAATATACAACCAAATTTGACAGTCAGAAGACATCCTCCTGAAAAATAACAGTGGTTATAAAAAAAAAGATCTCTCTCTCTCTCTCTCTCTCTCTTGTCAGTGAAAAGTTATCGTCCAATATCTTTATTAATCCGTCTAAAACTCTAGAGATTCACCGTCTCAAGCCGGAAACCGTAAAGCTAGATTAGTATTGTCTCTTGATCGCAAATATTAACGGGTTTTCAGAGTCACTAGCAGCTAAATAACACCATCTTGTTTGACGTAGGAAAAGCACACGATCGAATGTCACGGCTTGATAGTCAAATTAAGAAAATTAGGCGCAGCTGGGAAGATGATATAAAGTTCGACTAGAACTTGCTAACGGACCGAGCTATCTAAAGTCGGTTCCACTCTGTCGGATTTTATTCATACCGAAAACGGCATTTCTATCGTATTATACAATACTTGTTTAACCGGCAGAGCGGCAGACAGCCTTTTTATTGACTACCCTAAGTATCTCTCTTCCATCCCGCGGTCCATAGCCTCCAGTCGAACCAACAAAAAACAAATGCCCTAATAGAAATAGTGTAAATTTTTCATCTTCGCGAATACCGTGTAATAATATGTCGATGCTGAAAGGAGACACGGTCTGTTACCAATTCTATCTCTTTCTGTCGTGAATGACATAAGTTGATCTCAAATGTGCGTTCAGCGAAATTCCTTTTTCGACGGGCGATTAACTTGGGGCCAACATGTATCTCTCCTAAAAGTCTCTCGCCTTAAATTCCTTCCTATTATAAAGTACCTTTCTAACCCTAGACTCAATGTTAATCCAAAATTATCAGTTTAAATTGACAAATCCTCGATCCTTGATAGAATCAATTAATTCGCAAGACTAGAGACGTAGTATTCTGCTTTACGAAAAATCTCAGGCGCTCATCATAAACCGTGCGACTGTGCCTTAACTGATGTATTTCCATTAAAAAATATTATCGATCATCCCGCAGCCTTAATATCTTCCCAGATAAATTTTGAAAACTTTCAAAATTTTCCGCCTAATTGTTTTCTTTCCACAATGATTGATCCGCTTCCTTAAGTTTATAATTGTAATTGCAAACGTACGATTTCCTACAGAAATAAAACCCGGAACAAAAAACATCCCGAAATGCTCGGAGAACTGCAACCTATATTGATAAATCGTTCGATTTTCGAATTATTACAATATCACTTATATTTCAGAAGTAATCGCAAAATACCAGAATTATACAGAACACGGATGGAGCAAAATCAATAACTCTCGGAGCCAAGACCCTTCATTAACAGCGTATAATATGCATTCAAAATCAATAGAGAAATGCCACTAGACGCGGAATTATTTAGAATCATCTTTTTTATTAAATTTTTTTTTTTTTTCTGAATCTTAAAATCGATTTTTTACCCGCTTCTAATAGAACCATATAATTTCGAAATCTCAACGCAGTTGCGAGTTTCCGGTGACAATATAACATTGTGCGAAAATTTTGAATCTGTACCGATTTTAAGCGTCATAAAATCATATTAAAATTTTAGCTCTATATAGCAGATACACTATAAATATACATTATTACAAATATGTCCTGCATAAATAGAAAAAATAACTGTACAGTATTAACCAAAAGTATAATTAAAATAGGTAATATCATTTTTCCGTCACGAGCAAAGCGAGATGGTTTCAGCGGTGAATCGCGCCTACTAACGAAATAAACAATATTACTTATGAATTTTCTAATTTTGCTTTGTAAAACACGATAATATTTCAGTATTGGTTTTAAAACCGTTAATTAACATTTTATCTTTATGAAAATCTTATTATTTTATTTTTTTTTTTAAATAAATGCTTCTATAGAAAATGCACTTGGAATGTAGATTATTATAATTTCGTAAAAATGAACTAAAAAGTAGAAAATAATTTTTTTCCATTACAACGAAAATACATTTTAGAATATTGGATATAATTTTATTTTTACTAAAAAATAATCATGTACTTCAATAGCGATTCGATAAGAAAAATTTCTGATTACAATGATAAAACCATAAATCATTTATTTAAGAATATATTTGAAAATTAATAAATATACATCGTGAAGTTTTTATTTTATCGTAATTGGAAAAATTTTTTCTTATCGCATCGCTATTGAAGTATTATTATTTCTTAGTAAAAATAAAATTACATACACTCATTATAATATACATTCGTTGTAATGAAAAATGCTTTTTTTTTTTTTTTGCTTTTAAGTTCATTTTTACGGAATTATAATGTTTATTTTTTCATTTCAAGTACATTTTGCATAAAAGCATTTACCTTAAAAGAATTTTTTTTATGTATTTCATTCGTTCAGAAACATATCTATCAGCTTCACAACAAAAAATCATCAAAGTATACTGTGGTACATAATAACAGATTCACTAGCAGTTGTAAATGTTATAGCGTATCAAGGGATCAATTTCCCATTAGTGGACGAAATCCCTTCTTGCATATCGCGTATTCAATCAGACTATTTCATTTTTGTAGATACCCCCCAGTGGTAGTTCGGGCATTGTAAGGAATGAAAGAGTTAACTTTAGGGGTCCACTTTGCTATAATGTGCCCTAAACTATCTTTTCCGCCAGGCCCACCATAAGTGTCGAGTATTTTATTTTTTTTTATTAAGATTGTATCAGGTAGGCTTCACAGCTTCCGCTCTGCATATAGTCAAAGAGTTCATTGATCCACGGTGGCTTCCATTAAAGAGGAGAAAATCTGACTTTTAATAAATCGTCTACGGTTGAGACACACGGAGTTGTCTCAAAATTACATCTTCAATGTGTTGATCAACCTTCTTTTGTCTAGAGGTCAGGTATATCCGTCCGTTCAACACCTCTTCCTTGAGTGCAATAGGCTGACAGGCTACTCAAAATACGAATAGGGGATATCTAGGCTCTATCGAAGTCACCTGGGAGCATAAGGTAAAATCTGGACTCTCTAAAGGAAAATAAACCTTAACCTCCATCATAAATGTTAAAAACGGTCCATAAAAATAATTTTTTATATATCCCCCCCTACCCACTAAGGTATTTTACGTTTTTTTTTATTTCTTTTTTTTTTTTTTTTTTTTTTTCGTATTACAAACTCGCATAGCCGCTGAAATTTACTTCTGAGACCGGCCGTATTTTTTGAAAAATCGAAAAATAATAAAGAAAAAAAAATTACTTCTAAGAACGTTTACGTTTGTAGCGTTCTAGCTATTATTACTCCACAAAACTCTACACTTACGGATAGATGCGGCGTCAGAAGTGTTTCGTATTATTTTAACGTGAGTTCTTTTTTATTTAAAGCCGTACCAACTGACAAAGTAATCGGAAAATACGAAAACGAAGCCGAAGAATAATCTTCTTCTTCTTCATTCCGTCGTCTCCGTCCGAAGTTGGGCGATCATCATGGCTATTGTTGATTTTGATTGTACGGATTCTTGTAGTTCCGCTGCGGTACGTCCATACCACCCCCTCATATCTGCTAGCTAGGACATTTTTCTTCTACCTGGTCTTTTCTTTCCTTCAATTTCACCCTCTCGTACTAACTGCAGAAGTTTTCCGGATGCTTAGAGATATGGCCGAAATATTCGAGTTTTCGGGCTTGTATAATTTCCAGCAGTTCGGTTTCTTTGGCCATTCGATTGAGAACTTCCGAGTTCGTGACATGGTCTGTGTATGAGATTTTGAGCATCTGTCGGTATACGTACATTTCAAAGGCGGTTAATTTCTTCTTCAGGACTTTAGTGAGGATCCAACTTTCCATGCCACAGAGCAGTACTGGCCAGACATAGCATCTTATTAGTCTTACACGTAATTGAAGGTTTAACTATTTTCTGACCATCGAAGAATAATACCAGTAAAAATTTTGACTACAACATACCTGGTGGTGGAATTGAACATTTTATAATAAGTTACAATTACGAGATTTTACAGGCAAAACCATTCTCCGTCACAGTTGCGTGTAACAGATTAATTTTGATGATCGATTACAAAAATAATTCCTATAGTTGAGATTAGTAATGAGCAATAATTATAATTCATAATTACAAAGCAAATTCGTCAAATCAAGAATCTAGGTAATTAGCGTTATATATGAGTACGATAAATTTTTGTATTTAAAAATCTGGATGGCGATTTTAATATGTCAATAATAGCATGCATATACCACCGGAAGCATATTTTCACGCGGAATGACAAAAAAAAATTAAATAAATAAATAAATAAAAAAAACTAAACTCAACCTTCATTTTTTTAAGTAAAAGAGAGAGGAGACACGTAACAATAAAAGAGCCGATGAAAAAGAGAAAAATTTAAAATGCGGAAAGTAAAATTAGAATAATTATTTCCTATCGCCGCAAAATCTAAATTTCTCAGATGAAACATTTACGGAGTCGGGTCAAAGTCAGCAGTGAGCCCGCAAAAAAAAATAAATAAATAAATAAATAAAATAAAATAAAATAAAAAATTAAAATAATTTTGCGCGCGAACATTGTCTGGCAAGGTAGAATGATATTATTTTTTCTGTCGGATTAATAGATGTTAATCTAGCGTGAAAAATGTTATACATTTTTTGTGTGTAGCAGAGTTAAGAATTTTGTAAGTAATTACCATTACGTTTATAATTTATTGCCGATCTGCTAGTATTATTATTGCAATTAATCCGCTATCATCTATAAATAATTAAAATTACCAAGAATTAGTAATCTCGAAAAATTCCCAATTCCCAATTAATTGTCGCTGTAATCGAACGTGTTTACGCCGCGAAATTACTTAATAAGAAACAGATAAAAAATTCGTAGCCAGATGAAAGGATAAGCGTTCGTTACGGCCGACCGAAATTGATTGTAATAAATATTAAATAAAAATTAGATATATTTAGATAATTAGAACAAAAATTAAATAAGATAATGAAAAGTTATCAGAAAAATAATTTAAAAAAAATAAAGTGACATCAGCACGAATTCGTTTTCAACTTTGTTTCAATAGTAAAGTAAAAGGAAATATCGTTTTAAAAATGTAAAATACTTTATTTTTTTAATTTAAAATAATATGCAACATACATAATTAACCTATGTTTCGATCATTTGAATTTGTTTCTGTTAAAAATCTTCGTTCAAAGTTTCTGCGGCTTAATTTGCTTTTTCAGTCTTTCTTATAGTTATAAATAAAAATCATTTTTTTTTTCTTTTTTTTTTTCTTTTTTTTTTTATATATATATAGAAAAGCTGAAAAGCTGAAAAGCTGAAAGAGGCATATTAAAGTACGGGAAAAACAATTTTCATTTCCGGGTACTTAATTTAATATTTCCAGCGACTGTGAGATTGTTTGCCGAAAAATGCTGATACTGATGTTTTCCACATTCTCGTCAAAATCTCTTTCACTATTGGCAGGTGTCGTATCAAATTCTTCAGAAATTATACATGAAAGTCGAATTTTCAAATCGAGCTTGATCTTTTAGTGCAATGTAAGCAGACATTCGTAAACATAAGAGAACTTAACTCCAAAATTCTTCCCTAATTGTATTAATAATTTTCGTGCAGTGGCTTTACAATATTTCGGTTCATTCTGTTGAAATTTCCGAAATATTTTATGCAACGTAAGAATTACGTTGATAATTTCATCTTTTAGCCGTTTGCGCCGTGACTGTTCATCATGACTTCTACTTTAATGTATACAAACTGTCCCGAACTGACTTTTATTTTCACTGCTTTTCATCGCTTTGCTTTAGCCGCTCAGTAACGTTATCGTATTTATCTCAGCGACCTTCCCCAGTGTCTCGTCGCTTCCACTGGTCCCATTAAAATATATATTTCAAGACTGGACTTTTCCCTTCGTATGGCATGTCCGTAGTATGTTAAGATTTTCTTTTGACAAGTATTGAAAAGACGTTGTTCAATGCTTAACTGATCCGAAATCGATACATTCTTACGCTTCGCTTCAATGGCAGAGAACGTATCAAGACAAACGGTAATAGACTTTGCTTATTCGCAAAACTAAACAATACCTAAAGGGACGCTGTTGATGACACGGTAAGTTACGTCGCTATTAAATAGACTTTACTTGGAAGGAGGCAGCAGCTCTTTCAGCATCAACTACTGGAGGAGGTGATGTGGACTGGAACAACAGGAAATTAAACAATATTTAGCGACTGACGAGAAACCACTCCACTACACTTCTCCAAGACAACGTTGCTAATAGCAGACCATCATAATATGTATTACTTTATCCCTTAAACAAATCTAATGCTTTCACTGTAAGCTTCAAGTAAATGTCGGGCATTTCTCAATATATATATATATATATTAATTACAAGGAATTCATAGACCGGCCCCCATTCAATTTTGTAATCAAAAAATGTCCCAATTTTAAGTAACGAAAATTAAATGTTATGCCGGTGAGAATTACGTTGTAAATTTTGATCATTTTATACAAAGTATAGAAGAGAAAGAGACAGAAATGAAAGCAAGAGGGGTCAAGGGGCACAGCCCCTTGCGAGATCAAAATGGCCAAGTTTATATACATTATATATATATATATATATATATATATATATACATGTGTGTATATATATATATACATATATGCATATATATATATATATGTATATATATACATATATATATAATGTATATAAACTTGACCATTTTGGTCTCGCAAGGGGCTGTGCCCCTTGACCCCTCTTGCTTTCATTTCTGTCTCTTTCTCTTCTATACTTCGTATAAAATGATCAAAATTTACAACGTAATTCTTACTGGCATCAACACAAAAAGAAAAATAACATAACCACAAAAGTCCTATTCTAACATTTAACTTTCATTATATAAAATTAAGACATTTTTTCTTTACATTTTTCGTTACATATTTCATTACATAAAATTGTGACATTTTTTAAATAACAACAACAAAAATCCTATAAAATATAACAAAAGTTACATAAAATTGGAACATTTTTCTGGGACATTTTTTCGAATGGGGGGTAGCCTAAGAATTACGTTGTAATTAATATATATATATATATATATGTATATGTATATATGTACATATATATGCACGAGTTATAATAGCTTATCGACTTCAAAACTATGGCTCAAGATATTCCAGATGGTTTCAACACTTCTAGGTAAATTTGTTTTTTTTTTCCCGAGAGCAATTTTGTATTTTATTATTTCTCGGTAAATATTGGACAACTCTGAATTAATCATACATAATTCATTAGTTAAATCTGCCGTTAGTATTAGAACCATCGGTACATTTGAATTATTGAAAAGAAATTTTTGAACATTTTCCTCACTTTTAGAATTACTAGTGAATCCCTTATCTCATCTAAGTCATCGATACAAAGTCTCCTAAAGGTTTTGAAAGCTTTGAAAAAATTGCTACAATTGTCAATAATGTTAGCAACAGTTTTACCGCGTACTAAATTAAATTTCTGACGAGTTACACTCACAATAGTTTTGCGATACGTATAAAAGTTACATACTCTTTAAAACTCACAGCAAGCCAGTGCTCTCGAATTTCTTAACATCGTCTCATAGTTGATCCAATGAACAGGAATGCCTAATAAATCTGTCTTACTTGTGGTCAAATCAAATGTCCACTACGGTTCAGACATAAGTTGTTTTGTCTAACAAAGTTCCTTGATTTTTTAAATTTGCTTATTATGAAATTTCTTCAGTCGTTCTCGCAAACTCCTGATTAAACCTAGTTCTTTGGAAGTTTAAATTGCTGAATATTAAGGATAAATATGAGCTTCTATAGTATTAACTCTTTGTAGGGCAGTGGTTAATATTATTAATATACACATCTGATTAATTGACCGCCTACATTTTTCTTTTGTTTATTGCATAATAGACAATAAACAATACTCTACACCCCACAATATATCCTGTAGACGGCACAAACATGTAAGAAGAAATTCAAAGTTTTTCTCCCCATTTGGAGTATCAAATGTATGATAACATCTGTCGCTCGAAGAGTTAAAAAAATGCGAAAAAATTATTCAATGACTCTTGTTTGTACAAATTTAGATTTATCGGTTCTAATAAAGATTATACCATTGTATTCTTCCTTTTCTCGGATTAAGATTTACATGTTTTAACGTGTCCACGTTTGTTTTTTTTCGGCATATTTTAAAAAATTTGAAAAAGACTTGAGCCTTTTATTTCAACATTACATGGTTAAAAACTTTCGCGTATAGCCGCAATGGTCAAGTTAATAATTTAATTAAATAATATCTGAGAATTACCAGCGATTAAAATATTTATTTCATTTTCAGAATTCAAAGCTGACGTAGAGATTTCGAAAAATCGATGGAACAATAGTTATGAACACTCTTTTTAACTACTACAGATTGATAAACTTGTAAAATGTTTTCAGCTTTCTCCTACTATTAACCGCAGTAGGTGTTTGTCCAGAAAACATTTCTCGAGTTTATTAATGACTATGCCATTCCTACGACAGGGGCCCCAAAAAGAAAATCATATAATAAAAGAAAAATTACCTAACAAAACTTATATAACATTTTTATGCAACGTTTACGAAACATTTATTTTATTTGACGAAGAATAATCACATTTTCATAGATAATGCGTGAAGTCTGTGAACACGTTAGTGACAGTTTTCAACTACAACATGCTAAAAACGAAGCATTGCGAAGTCAATGAAGGTACATTTAGTCTCACTGTAGATACGCGTGCTTCGTAAACCTCTATCCGTGCTGATAATTGACCGGTGTCTGCAAGCTAGATTAGCCAGCTACCATTGAACGAAGCAGGTGACGTTTCCTATGAACGGAACAAGTTCAAATCCCGCCGCTCCCCGCGTAGAAAATATATGAATTAACTTATGATTCTTCTTTCGAATGCGCCGCAAATCACGTTTTCTTTTGAATGTTCGGTCTCATCTGTATTCTAAAATCTTGGTTCTGGGTCTTTTCCAGCTTCCCACGGTGCTCCCTTTATCCTTTTCTTCCCATTTCGAGTAATAATTCCCTTTTTTTTTCTTTTTTTTATTTTTTGTACTCGTCAACCGGGGATTTTTACCCAGAAACACTTAAAAAAGGAAGGGGTCAATTATATCTTCATACGATATCAAATGTTGTTAGGAGAAAGGAGAAACAATGCGTGGGGAAGGAAAGGACAGAATATAAGAGGCGCAATATGGAGTAGGACAAGTCGCAGCAAACTGGAATAAAAAGCAGAACGCTCAGCAGAAAAAAATAAACACTTAATAAACACATGATCCACAACATCACCGATACACTCTTCGTTTGAGTGGATAATACGGAGGGGCAACCAACGAAAAACGAAAACGGGAGAAAGATAATAAAGTATGGTTTAAGAGCGCAGACGATTTGTTCTTTTCAAAATCTAAATTTCTAACATAATACATTCAAGTGGTTCAATCAAAGCCAAAGAAAAAAAAAAAAATCTTATTGTTGCCAAATTAACTTTTTATAAGACAAGGAAAAGAAATCATTTTACGTAACACACAATATGTTCGTACAAAATTATTCTAAAAATCGTTATTCCGTTTTATTAGCCGAGTTTTAGTTTTTTTTCTTCAGATCCAGAACGTAGACCTAAGCAGCATTTTTATTCGTTAATTTTGTTACATCTCTTTTTTAATAATGAGGGTAGGTTTAATTTATGTAAAATTTATTCTTTTACACACGCAATCACATATTTCCGCATAACGGTAATTTGCATATACTATTATTAAGGTGTAAAAACTGCTATTCAAATATCCAAATATTTAACTTATCGTATTCGTGCGTAATCTCATCGGTACTGAGATTTTTTAGTGGACCGATAGTAATTCGATTTCATGAATTATAATTATTATAAATTAAGAGTCTCAATTATAGGTAGAATTTTTCTGACGAATTACGAAAATGGATATCGACTACGCCAAATTCGCTGGAATCCGATTATGACGGAAAGCGTTGAGAATAGTTTTTGAACCGTTTTGCACAAAGAAAAAATTGATTAAAATGTAATGCGGTCCGCTACAGAGTCAACATCACTTAACATCATCACGTTTTTAAGACATTATCGCTGTACTAAGCTATTATTATTCGATCGCGTAATATAGCTAAAATATGGCTAAAATATGGCTAAAATATGGCTAAAATATTTCAATATATTTTTAAATAATCCCGTATACCTTCCGTGCCGAGTTTTTGTCAAATGGATATTTGCAGTTCAAAATATTTTTCCAGATGCCTCCATCGATTGCCCAGGTTTTTGCAAAATTATCAGAGGTTCTACCCCGGTTTTTTAGAAATTATGTGCAAAATTTTACGAAGTACACATACTATTACCTTACAAACGTTTGTTAATCCTTCTAGATAATTTCAAATGTACTTGCTTTATATTATTTTAATATTTAATCTCGTGTTTTGTATTATGATTATTCCTATAAAACGCTGCTAAATCGGCATAAATCGGCGTTATCAAATTCGAATACGGCGTATTATAAGCTTTAATTTTTTGCTAGTTCTTGAAGTGTGTAATAACGACATTTTTGTAGTACTTTTTTCGCATCACCATATTCGAAACAGTGTTATTGTCTGTTAACAGGGTGTGTGATATCTCTTTATGATTTTTATAGTTCGGAAAATATTTATCCGAATTTTTCTGATAAAAAAGGACTAACTGGCAGCTCCTTTACGGTTGTTCCGATGACCACAGTTTAAGTGCTTTATTCTGTGTCATCTCTATTGCCATGAATTTTTATTCTTCGCGGAGCGCACAATCGAAGAATTATGCCCCGGTTTTCTAATGAGATTAGCTAACTGATCCGATTTAGTCCGCTAATCACAATTTGTAACATTTTCTCATTATCTTTCTCACATTTCTCATATTTCTCATATTTCCATGATAATATATTTAGATTTGTAAAATTCTGTGACTTCTGCCATTTTGTGATTTATTTTTAAATATCGTCTGTGACGCTAACATTTATAATAACGATTAAAACTTTCCTAAAAAATCCGTGCCTACTAAGCAACATCGCAACAACGAAAGCAGTTTTTCCCAAATTCATTTGTCCGCTTCATTATCGAGGAAATTGAAACTGTTTTCAGAGCCAATACCGGCCTCAGTATTTTTCTTCACTCAACGGCATGTTATCGGAAACATATCAAGGGCCGCTATTTTTCCGGTAAATAGATATTTCCGAAAAAGCTGACTATGAATCAGAATCGAGTGGACACGGAGCAAAGGCCGCGATAAAAGTCCGCCAGAATACACATCGGAGTTACACAGGCATCTTGAACTTTCTCGGTCACATTTATACGCAAGTTTTCTTCGAATTGTAATACGTCTCTTACGCTATATCCTCCACGTCTAAAAGGCGCCATAACAAATAAACCAAACGTGATAATGAGAAACTATTATCTGTAAGAGCGGTGATAATAATAACACAGTCGTATTCTGCTGTTCCCGCGTACTGTCTCCCTCTGTCTTTCTCTCTGTCACGGATGTACGGAATTTAGAAAAGTAAATGGTACAGATAAGAAGTTGCGTTCGTCTGTTTTTATAACGAAACGCATAAATGTTAAAAAGGCAAAGAAAAAATCGTAGGGTGTGTCGACAGATGTAATTAAACCTTTGATACTTTGATAAAAATGCATGCGTGGCCTTTGCCATTATTTACAGACCACCTGTGTGCGTGTGTGTGTGTACAGTGTAAATAGATAAGTACACTTGCACACGAATTTACCTTTGAAATCGGGCCCACATACGTGTATGCATGTGTTTATCCGGTACGATATATACATACTAGCACACAACGATAAGCATCTCTTTTTCTTAAAACACGAGACCTACCGTGTCTTCATATACGCAACGCTGCACACTACATAAACGATTCAATGCTGTTAACCGTCAGGTGTGTTGCGCTATCCACTCGACAACAAAATTAAAGTTTCTCGAATGTGTTCGATTTCTTCAATATTGAAATCTCTTATCAAAAACACGTGTCTTGAACCACAGGTTTTCTAATCACGAATCATTTAATCGTTATCAACAATTTTCAAAACGTGTCTACATATTCTAGAGTTACAATTAAAATAAAACGCGAGAACGTATAAATTAATAAAAATCGTTTGCATGGGAATCACGTTTTAATAGGCAGCGATTCGGTTTAAGAAATAATTCTATAATTAAACCAGATCAGATGGTACATTTAGTTTATTATTTGTTAGTACGCATCATTATATCGTCCTATGCGAATATATCAGTGCAAAATGAAATAATAACACGTGGGAATTTTTATTTTAAAAATTATATGAAATATAATAAACATTGACCAGTTTCGAATCATCCATAATTACACTTCTTAAGTATAGATGACGCTGATCCCGAACCAGCCCGGGCTTTATTATATTTTAATAGTTTTTTTAAAAAAAAGATTTTTATATTTTAATGAATTTTTATTTTTATTTTATACCATTATTTATTATTGCCGATTACGCTCATGTAGCTATATAGCTTTTTTCTTTTCGCTTACCCTCGAGTTTTTCTACTGTTTTTTTTTACGAGTTCATAAATTACTTGTATATTGCTAACTCGCGGGGTTTTCCGATTACGAATGTTTAATTTCAACAAAGAAGAGAAAAAATGAATAGAGAGTATTTAAAATTTAACAGCAAAAAGGAATACAACCGCTTTTACGAATATTTAATTTAAAAAAATAAATATTAGCCGTGCCTCTACGCGACTTATTTGCCGCAAAACTTGTCTCATATTTATACTTGATTAATGTATAAAATCATCACATTTATCAAAGGAAAATTAAAAAATATAATAAATTTAGTTAACGAACGTAGAAGGAAAAAGTGTGATTGGGCTGGAAATGTTGAGAGGTTAACGGATAATAGATGGACATATAGGATAAAAAAAACTGGTATATTAAGGATAAAGGAAAGAGAGGTAGACAATTTTTCAGATGGGAAAACGAAATAAGGAAATTGTTTATATGACAGTATGAGAGATTGCTCAGGACCGCAGGGAATGGGCGAGGTTGAGCGAGGGCTTTGCCCAGGATAGGGACTTTTAGTTTTTAATTTTTAATTTAGGTTTAGTTAATCAATAAAGTAATTTTTAAGGAAATGTACGATGTCATACTCGGCGGGTGTGCATGAGAGTGTAAATGAGTAGTCGTTAAGTACTCGCGCCATAAATTTGTTATAAAGGCTAATAATAATAATAATAATAATAATAATAATAATAATAATAATAACAATCAGTTGAATATTAAACATAAAAAAATTTAAACCTTTTAAATAGACCGTATTGAATATTATACGTTTTTCTGTTGTTGTTTTTTTTTTTAGATTTATTTCAAAGTATGACTTTTTAAATGATGGAGCAATATATACACGAATCGAAACGAAAATAATAATAATACCTATCTGGAATCTAACCGGCTAAATCAAACTAAAAGTTAAAGTTTTGTAATGCACCATCTGAAATATTATTACTTTCTCGCCGTTTTGTAAGTAACCACCCATTAGCTTAATTTTTTAAATTAACTTTTTGATGTGAAAACATCTTATACGGCGTTTTTCGCTTGGGAAGTGAAAATGTATTTTCGAGCGTTTAGCAACATAATAAACGTGATTAACTTGGAATATTATTAATTGACCTTCTTCTTCTTCTTCTTCTTCTTCTTTCGGTGCCATGATCGTTCTCGATCTTAGGCTCATCTGATGGCAAGCTTGATTAATTCTTTGTAGGCACCCCTATCCTTTGCTGCGTTGCTGCGTGGAACACTTCTTCAACGCTGCAACCTGTCCCCACGGAAACATAATTTGGAAAAAAAACTAATTTTTTATGAAACATTAAAATATCAATGTTAATTATCGTCGAAATTAAAATTCGAATAAAGAAAACGAATTTGAAATGGCCATAATATCATTTACAAACTCATCACTGATGGAAATAGTACGATCTTAACCGTTACTTATACAGCGTTTTTCGCTTGAAGAGTGAACATTTTCCACGGTTACCGTTACCTTTTATAAAAGGTACTTAAAGATTGTTTTAATTATTATATTAGTAACATTCCCTAAAAGAGGGGAATAAAAAAAAAAAAAAAAAGAAAATAAATCTTTTGGGAAAATACATAAATCACCTGTATGAAAAAAGAGAAAAAATAAAAGATTTAAACACGATATTAATACACCGGTGAAACCACAGGCAAAGCTAGCGAGTAGGTAAATGGGCCGTTTATAGGATAAATATCATTAGTTGAGGAGATTTCGTTGCAAAATTTATAGTCTTTTAAATGAATTAGCCTTTTTGAAACCCTGCCGCGACAAGAATGTTTTTTTGTTTTTTTTTTATGGCCTGGCGGCTAAGTAGCTTACCATTTGACCACTTCCATATCAAAATAAGTTTAAATTATTCCACTTCTCTTCTCTTCGCCACTTCTTTTTCTATCTTTTTTTTTTCTCTTTTTTTTTATATGAATAAAGAAAAACGTATTGGAAAAATGAGCAAATGAAAATCTAGTGACAAGGACAATTCACCAGCCATCTATCCGGACCAACTGAGCAAGATAAATATATTTTTTTTGAATTTCCGGACAACTATGGCCGTAAATGAATTAACATTACCCACAGCCTGTCTGCCTGGAATCATTTATACAATAACCTGACTGTTCTGGTCAGTACCCGGGAACTTGAAATTCCAGACTCAACTGAACAGCCATAATATTTTGCTCGTTTTCGCAAAAATCAAACACAGTCTGTCTAAAGGGAATAATAGAAAACTGTTTTACGACTTAAGTAGAAAATTGGTAATTTTGGAAATAAGAAGGGTGCGTGTACAACTATCCAAAATAGAAAATTCCTGACTGAGTTTGGAATTGTTCTTGAAGAATACCTTGTCTAATGAATTATGGGAGACATTGGATAGAATCGCAGCTAATCAAGTAAGGAAAATATTTGTGGTCTCCAAAGAAAAACAAATTAAAAAGTTTGGCAAGTTACGGAAAAGTTGTAATGATAATGGTGATAAGAATGGTCCGGATGTGAAACAGCGTACGAATATGGTCAATTTGACGGGCATTAGTTTAAGTAAGGAGTTAGTCCGTGCCCTTAATAAAGGGTTAGGATTTTCGGTGGCCCCAAAACAAGTACCGATTAAGGATATTCTGTGTAGTATTGAAGCTGGCTTGAAATGTACTTCACAAAAAGTCGCAGAGGTGGTCTCAGGCAAGATTGCTCATCAATTCTTAGAACGTGTAGACCTCCTCGTCCAAACGTGACATATAAAGAAATGACGGCTTTAAAAGATATTAAAAATAATAAAGAAGTGGGAAATTCAATTGTGATTATGAAAAGGGAGGTGTATAAAAAAAAGATAATGAAGTTATTAAATGAGGGACCCTACACTGAGATAAGAAAAGACCCCCTAATAGGGATGTGCTTAAATGTTGCAGAAGTGGTTAAAAGTTCTAATTTGGATGGGCTCCTAAAAAAGAGTTTGGTGTCGCATGTTCGGTCTTTTTGTTGTTTTTTTTTGTTTTTTTTTTTTGGGAACGCCAACCAAGGGCAATGACCCATCATCAAAGAATTACGAAAACAGGATTCAATTTTGATATATAAAGAAATAGAGGAAATGAACTCCGCTAAGATTGGAACAACATCTGGTGAAGGAAAGGAAAGTATGTAGGAAGCACAAAAAAGAGTAGGTAGTTTTAGGTGGAGAAGCTTAGTGTAGAGGAGGGAACGCTGCTGTACAAGAAGAGAGCATTCAAAAAGGATATGATTTGCATCACAAACACAGTCATGATCCGAGAGATGAAAATTACAGTATGGGGAAGAAACAATAGAAAAACGAAAGAGAGACGAAGGAAGACAATTATGGTTGAGACGAAGACGTGTTATGGAGGAAATAACGGAACGACTGAAACCAGGGAAATCAGCAAACCAGGAACGTGATGAAGGAAGAAGTTGCAAGAGTTTGTAAAAGGAATGAGGATTGGAAAAGGAGGTAATGTAGGTATCCGACCATGATTTGAGGTGTGCTCGTTTGGATGGAAAGAGGATATTATTGGCAGGAAATTTATTGACAAATTTGCCGTTATAGGAAGCAGAGCGAGCAAACGAGTCAACTAGGTTATGTTAGCTGCGATGCCGCTATGACTGAGAATCCAAAGAAGATCGATTTGAATGGAACGAACTAAGGAGAGATTTGCAATTAAGGAACGAATGGAAAGGATAATGTAGTCGCATGAAGAGGATGGAAAAGGGGAGGATATAGCCTGCAAGACGCTCATGGAGTCAGAACAAATAAGGTATTTATTATTATAGGAGGAAAGTGCAATGAACAGAACTGCACGGAGTATTGCATACGATTCTGCAGTGAAAATGGAACAGAAGGAAGGAAGTTTATAAAGTTCGTAGTGTGGAAGGGAAGAAACAAAGAAAGGAAGCTCCGACCCCCTCATCGCTTTTGGAACCATCCGTAAAGAGGACAGACGAATAAGGAAATAGAGACCTCAAAGCTCCGTTGTACTCGCTTAAAGCGATAGAAGGTGAATATTTAGTATGAAAAGGAAGGAAAAACAAATTAGGAGGATATAAAAAATCTATAAAGCTGAATGTAAAGAACGGGAGTTTATGATATGTGTAGATAAATGAAGAATAAGGAGCAAGGCGTCGAGAGACAAGAGAAAGAATAGGAATCTTCAGGGGAGAAAATCACCAATTGGCCAGGATGTAGGAATAAGCAGAAACTAATTTAGAAGACTTAATAGGAAGACGTTTTATGAGGAAACGATCCCCAAGAAAGGATCTACGAATGTGTAAAGGATGAATGTTGGCTTCTGAAAGTACTGCAGGAATGGGGGAGGATTTCAGAACACCGAGGCAAAGACGAAGACATGAATTTTGGACTTTATCGAGTTTGGAAAGAAGATGTTTAGGAGCATTGCCATAAATGAAGGAACAGTAATCAAGTTTGGAACGAATAGTAGATTTATATAGAATAAGAAGAACACTGGGGTCGCCATTCCATTTGTGTGGAGAAAGAGCCTTTAATAAATTAGTTCTTTTAAGACAGGAAGTATATAGGTAGGAAATATGTTCGCGAAAGGATAAACGACTGTCTAGGAAAACGCCAAGATAGCAGAAGGACCTAACTAATGGAATAGATGAATTGTTCAAAGAGACATTAATTAAGGAAGTATTATAGGGATGAAAGGAAAAAACCATACAAACAGATTTAGAGGATGAAATGGTTAGATGAATGTTGGATAGAGCGGATTCAAGCAAGTTCAACGAATTATTGAGTTCATCTTTAGCAGAGAGGATGGAAGTTGAGGAGTAATAAATAAGAATATCATTCGCGAAAAGGAGTGTAGAGGCTGAGACGGGAAGAGAAGCTATTTCAAGCGAATAGACATTAAAAGGAGTAGGACTCAAACATGACCCTTGAGGAAGGCCACGGAATACACATCTAGAGCCAGAGAAGGAAGGAGTGGAAAGATAAATGGTTCTACTTTGAAAGAGCTGAATTATCAGGGAAGAAAGTTGAACAGGAATGCCAATAGAAATCATCTTATTTTTAAGGGATGGAAGATAAACCTTATCGAAAGCAGAAACTACATCAACAAAGGCAGCGATCGTGTATTTTCTTTCGAGAAGAGCTTTATATATGTCAGAAATAAAAAGGCTGATGCAGTCAGAAGGACCAAGACCAGGACGAAAACCGAACATATTGTAGGAGACGAGATTATTATGTTCCAGCCACCAAACAAGGCGCCGGTTTAGCATACTCTCGAATAGTTTTCTTAAACAAGGAGCCAAAGAAATAGGTCGAAAAGAATTTGGAATTTTCTTATGGGATAATTATAAATGAATTCCAAATAGGAGGTGTAAGTCCTGAAAGAAGAAAAGAATTGAAAATTTCGAGGAGAATTTTAAGTGAGAAATTAGAGAGATTTTTAAGAACAAGGAAGGAAATTTTGTCGATTCCTGGAGTCGAATTGGAGGATTTTTGCAACGAAAAGAGGAGTTCATTAAAGTGGAATTCTGAAGTGAGGAAGTGAGATGAATTTGGAAGAGAAGAAGAAGGAGAACTTACTTCGTCAAAGGAAGGAACATAACTGGGAGCTAGATTGTCAATAAAGGATTCAAGTATGTCAGAAGAGATGTTATGATAAGAAGGGTGTTCGGATTTGGGAGTTTTGAAGGCTTTGGCCATTCTCCAAATTTGGGAAATAGACGTGGTCCGGGAAAAGGAAGAGCAAAATTTTTTCCAAGATTCCTTCTTGGCTTGTTTTAGGATGTATCTGGCTCTAGCGTTAGCTTTTCTATGGTCAATAAAATTTGAAAAGGAGGAACAGTGACGGAAGGTTCTAAAAGTAGAGACGCTGGCATCAAAAGCCACCTTGCAGTTATTATTCCACCATAAGGATGAAGCTGCATGACGGCGAGGTTTAGAAGGCACCGGAGGTGATGAGGAAGAAAGGGCGAGTAAGATGGAATCTGTAAAGTATTTGTACTTTGAAATAGAATCTAAGTTATGATGCAAAAGGGAAAGAGAAGAGTCAACAGAACGACTAAATTGTTCCCAATTAGTTTTGGGGATACACCATTCGGAGGCATAGAGGGGCTTGAAATAAATGGATGATGGGGGAAGACTTTTGAACGATACAATAATAGGGACATGGTCACTTCCAAAAGTACCATCAAGAGTTTTCCAGGAACAGTTAAGAGCGAGATCAGGAGAAGAAAAGGAGAGATCGACTGCGCTATAAATGGAAGGGCTTTTTTACAAAGTAGGAGATTGATCATTAAGGAGGATAAAAGATTATGTCCAAGGATAATGTTTTCAAGACCCACTCCATTACTGTTTCGACTAGAACAACCCCAAAGAGGAGAATGAGCGTTCCAATCACCTCTAATAATGAAGGGGGGAGGAATACTATTAAGAAAGGAGGGAAAGGAAAAATTATTGAGATTAAAATTCGGAGGAAAGTACGTACAGACTACGTTTAATGGGCGGGGAAAAATGGAAGGAATAGAAATGTGGACTACATTCGGATCACGAGAAGATGGCACAGAAGAGAAGTGTACATTTTGAGATTGGAAATGTATATTATTTCTAATAAGGATGGCAGCACCACCGTAGCCGTCTATTCTATCAGAACGAACCACGGAGAAATCTTTAAGATGAAACGTTTCAGATTGTTTGAGCCATGATTCGGAAATTGAGGCAATGTGAATTTGATGTATATCAAGTAAACTCTCCGAGGCAAGTCTATTAGCTTTAAGGCTGCGACAATTCCACTGGGGAATGTTAAATTTGAAGGACATATTGAAAAATTAAAAAGAGGGAGAGAAACATAAAAGAAAAAGGAGAATGAATAAGGAGAGAATTAAGATAAAACAGAGTTAAAATTTATCTAGAAGGTGAAGGAGAATATATTTGCGAGTGCAAAGGTGAAGCAAAGAATAAGGATTATTTAAGGTGAAGGTTACTAGAAAGAAAAGCGGAAAGAGAATTAGCAAAGTTTGAAGAGGAGTCAACGTTAAAGGATGATATCAAGTCTAAAATGGCTGTTGAGAGATTATTAATGGAAGGAGAAAATTCAGAAGAAGAAGAGAGGTTAGAAGGATTGTTAGAAGAATCGTTACTAGAGGATGGGTAGGGTTTGCTTAGTGCCCATCCATTTGTGGGAGAAGGAATATGATAGACAGGAAGAGAAGGAAAATGGGGAGTAGGCTTAGAAGAGAATTTAGGCGATTTTGTTTTACGGAACGTTAAAGATTTGGTTGGAGGTGAAGAATGAATAGTAGGAAAATTATGAGTGTTATGAAAAGGAACAGAAACAGATGCGCGATTTGCATATGAAAAGGCTTGAGACACTAAGGAATTATCCTTGTGCTTTGATGCTTCATGGAAAGATAGGTTTTCATACGCCATGATTCTTTTGATGTCCTTTTGTCTAATCCATTCAGGACATCTACGGTCTTAGGAACAGTGGTCACCTTTGCAACTACGACAAACAGGAGGATTTTGAGTATTCGGACAGTCTGATAAGGAATGCTTAGAAGAGCAGTGAGAACAGACAGTATTAGAACTACGACAGTGCCTCGCAATATGACCAAATAAGAAACACTTGGAACATTGTGTAGGAGGTCTGACGCTAGGCAGAACTTGGAAACGGAGTTTAAAAATAGTAATAAATTCTGGAAGGAAGGATTTAGTAAATTTGATTTCAACTGATCTAGTAGGTGTCTTTTTACCTTCGACGGTTTTTAAAATGCGCCTGATAGAGGAAAAGGGTATAGAAGATTCAAGCCCCTCCATTATTTCTTCTTCAGAGAAGGAAGGATCAACTCCAGAAATAACTCCCAATTTGTAAATGGAATGTTCGGTCTTTCGAAAATTCATAAGGAGGGGTGCCCTATGAGGCCTATTGTGTGTTCAATGAACAGTCCGAAATATTTCTTGGAAGGATACACTGCCAAACAGCTTAAGACTATGATTGGTGCTGTTGATTCACACGCATCAAATTCAGAAGAATTTGTCAATAAGGTGAAACAATTAGTTGTCACAGAAAATGATCTCTAATGGTCAGTTTTGACGTTGTGTCATTGTTTACGAATATTCCGATTGAAGGTTTAGTATAAAAATTAATAAAAAATATGGTATTAAAAAAGGAATTAGCCAGTTTCATTGACGTAGTTACGAAAACGAATATACTTTCATTTGATGGTAAATTGAACAAGCAGGAGGATGGCATGGCTATCTAGGTTGGCTCCGGTGTTTGCGAACATTTTTATAGAAGAGATTGACAAGTATGTGTTAAACAGGTGGAAACCAAAATGTTGGTTTCGGTATATGAACGACACGTTTGTTGAATTTTGGAACGACTTAAATAATTTTCACAGGAATATTACGTTCACCATGAATATCTTCATAAAAGCTCTCATTACTGTCCGAGCCAAAAATTAGGAGTTTTCAAAATATTGGTGACTAAAGCCAAACGTGCGTCTTCAAAACAGGACTTACCTAAGGAACTGGAAAAATGAATGGAGAAGATGACAGTTAATGGCTACGGTAGAAAAGAGGCGGAGTATTATATACAGAGGTTCAGCAAAAATTACGGCATTGAGGAAGGAAAAGGTAAGACGGAACAAAGAATTGATGGGTCAGTTTGCTTACCCTACATTAAAGGAGTGACAGATAGGATTGGCAGAGTACTCAGGAAAAATAATATCAGACCAGTGTTCAAGACACGCGTAAAAATTAATAATTTGTTGAACGGCGTAAAAGATGATCTCCCCCCATACTATGCGGCGGAAGTGTACAAGATTTCGCGTGAATGTGGTAAATGTTACGTTAGACAAAAGTACACCTATAAAAGAGCACCAGGCAGATTGTGCGCATAAGCGCATGGAAAAATCGACGTTAGTTGAACATGAAATAGTTAACGGACACACATATAAAAGTTTGACGAAACAGAAATTTTGGCAAAGGTGGACAAATTCAAAAATAGAGTGATCAGAGAAGCCATCAAGATCGAAATTAATGAAACTTTTAATAGAGAGGAGGGAGTGCAGCTTAGATCAGCATGGAGACCACTTATGAGTGTATTGAAAAAAAGCATAATTGATAAAGATAAGAAAAATTCTGCAAAAAGAAAATACTGTCATGTCCGAAACTACTGAGGATTGTCCCAATTCAATGATTGTTGACGACACGCCGATTATGGAAAACCCAGATGTGACTGGGGTTGGGAATGACGCACAAAAAAGCATGGGTGACGGTGGAAATAGTGATAGCGGCCCCTTTGAAAAAGAAAAAAGCTATTATTTATAAAGTGGTAGTCGGCTGAAACAGGCGAGTTCGATTTTTAGTTTAGTTTCTGATGATGGACCGTGTAAATGTATTCAAAACTTTAAATAGTTGTGCTGGTGCTTACCAAAAAGTTGTGATTTTAATGTTAATACGAACCGCGAAAATTCTTTGCGTGTTGTTATTAAGAATATTTGTTAAAAATTCTGCATAATAAATCGATGTTGCTAGGCTCATATGTATGTTTTCACATCTTCCAAGGGTCGCAAGCGACGCTTAAAATTTTTTTTTCATCCTTCGTATACTTTGTAATCAAATCATAAAATGATTCACGTAACTATATATTTAAGTAATTATATATATATATATATATATATATATATATATATATATATATACATATTAATATATAGTTTTTAACAAAAAGTACAGTAAGCAATATACTTAACGTAGCAACAACAAATGATGTAATAACATCAAATGAAATAATAACTATTATTAAAGACTTAAAGAATAAAGTTGCCACTGGGCTGGATAATATATCAAATGGTTTTTTAAAAATTTTCAACATCAAATTTCCTAAAGTAATTACAACTGTTATAAACATACTCTATCGAAATCAGTATTTCCCAGAACAATGGAAAATAACAAAAACAGTAATTATACCAAAAAGCAACAAACCACTAAATGATTCGAATTCTTACAGAACGATATCGCTTCTTTCAAATTTCAGTAAAGTTTACGAAAAATGTATCTTAAATAGACTTAAAAATTTCTGTACTCAGAATAATATACTTAATCAACATCAATTTGGATCGTTAGAAAATAAATTCTCGAAACTAGCCATATATATATATAGTATATTGCAAGACATTAAATTATATAAGCAAAAATCATATATATTTGCTGTCTCCTAGCGCTCGATATTACAAAAGCTTTCGACAGTTTAAACACTTAAATAGCCTCGTAAAACTATTGTATAATTTAAGAGTGCCAGGCAATTTAATAAATATAATAATAAATTATTTTAGAAATAGATTTACAAATACAAATATTGGTAATTATACAAATAAATATGCGGTGGTAACAGGAATACTACAAGGCTCTGTTTCAGGACCTTATCTATGGAATATCGTTTTTTCCAGAATGTATGGTTTAGTATTTCCGGAAAATGTAAAAGTAATATTGCGGTAGTATTTGCGGTAAAAACGCAAACACAACTTGCAGATAAAATTGCAAGAGTTTATAATGGAAATAGAAACATTTCTAGCAGAATTTGGACTGTCAATTAACATCTCAAAATCAAATTATACGATCATGAATAACAAATTGAATAGCAGTCTGTTAAATATAGATCAATATGGTTTAGATATTAAACATGTTATTCAACTTAAATATTTAGGGATAATTATTGATAGTAATTTAAAATTTTATAATAATTTTACTTTTATAAAAAATAAAATAAATAAATTTTTACTTATATTACAACAATCAAAAGGCTGTAAATTACAAAAATGGAATAATACTTTACAAGTCAGTAATACTAAGCAACATATTGTATGGCAGTATCATGTTTACCGATATGTTAAAAATACAACGTTTTAAGAAAATGTTACATATCTATCAAAGACTCATCATTATAAAACTAATTAAATCGTATAGAACGATAAGTTATCAAGCAGCTTTAGTTATTGCAGGACTTAAACCGATGGATATGGAAATTCCTGAGCGTTGTTTTCTTTGACATAAAATGGTTCCAAAACATGAACAATATAACCATCAATAGTACAAATTGTAAATGGTTTACACACGGAGGATTTTTATAACCTGAATAAGATTTTCTTTGGTATTCGTTGTTGGAACTCTTTTGGCGTCTTAAGTAAGTTCCATCAGCAACTAGCGCAAGATTATCATCACTTACGCCGTAAAGATTTTTGCGGAGAATCGTTGAATGACTACGAATTAAGTCATCTCGATTTGCGTTTTTTAAGCCAGAACGGAAAGACAATATGTACTTTTTGAAAGATTTTAAAATAGATTTCGAAACTCAAAAACTCGCTGATGACGTTCAAGACCAAGATCAGAGCAGATCATTTGAATTCGCTTTCGTAACCTAAATAAAAAAAATAAATAAAAAAAAAAACGAGGATTTTTGTAACATTTCAATTATCCGAGTTTCTGAAGTAAACCATCATTTCACACAATCAGATCAACTCCTCCCAATTTAATCTAGTAAATGTACGAATTCTCTTTTCACAGATAGAAAAATCATCGATTCTGTCGTGTAATTCTCTATTCGAAGTTACACTGAAATCTTTCGATAATTCAGTTACATCTGCAGCCGTTATAGTAAAATTGAATGTGAGACTGTTCTTAAACTTTCTATTTCATCTGCGTGAAATCATTTCTTTATTAAATGTTTTTGACAGCATCGATTACGCTTTGGGATGAATATTTGTTTTTCAACATAAAATTTTTGACGCGCTTCAAAAGGAACGACAACGAGTCCAAAACTATGTTCGCACTGAAAACAATAATAGCGTGTACAAACTACTCTTCTAAAAGATAACTCCATAATTTCTTCTTCAACTTTTTTCTCTTTCGATCCGAGCATCTTTTTCTTTTTTTTTTTTGATACACCACAACTTGCGCATTTTTCATCCGTATTTGTAGTAGACATGGTGACTGGGATTAACGAATGTAAATAATCGGCACGGTCATAAACACTTGTCTGGAAACACCTTGGGTGGGGATACAGCATTTAATGTCATCATTCGTTGTTGCCATCCATTGTGTTTTCAAAATATAACTAGTCAGAGCGTTTTAATCGTTGATTATGTACGTATTTCGATCACATTCGCGATCGCAAAGCTGACTACAGCGCCAGTATCAAGTAAAATAGATAGCTTCATGATTTTTATGATTACTCCTATAACTATATATTTATATAATGGCTGATGGGTTGTCTTCATATAAGCCCCCCGCCAAAAAAAAAAAACAAAAAAACAAAAAACAACTATATATTTAATATGTATATCTTTAAACAATTTTATAAATCCTCAAAAATAACCAACGCGATTGAAAAAAACATCCCACTAAACTATTATAATGCAATATCAAAAGAGACTTATAATAATGTTTCTAGGTGAAAGTGTATGGTTTGAAGTTAAAATTCATTTCTGACATACAAATAAACGATAAAAAGTGGTCGATCGTGTGTACTAAACGTATAGAAATCTGATAATCAATCTTGAGAATCGGTATTAATACATGAAAAGCCGTAAGGACCTATTAATGATAGTTCGATAATGTGGCTTTTATTTGTTTCATAATACTTTACGATGAAGCGCTCCTACGGAAACAATTTTTATCATCCTGGTAGTATAGAATAAAATCAGAAATGCCATATTTGGAGTATCAAGCAGGTTACCAGGAAAAACTTAGAATATGGTCAAAAAACCGGAAATATGCGGTTTTTAAGATTTTTGAGTACGTTCCACCACTTTTAAAACTCTGAAAACATGTATACATATTTTTAGAGAAAAAATGCATAAAATATTTTTTTTTTTTTTAGAGATGAATATGTTTTTGTTTTCGAGAAATCGAGTTTTAAAATTTTTCAAACGCTATAAAAATTTGAATTTTGCGCCAACTTTTTGTTTCGAGTAGAACAATTTTGTAGAGCTTAAAATCCATCATAATTTGAAGGGGGAAAAAATTTCCTAGCTTGAAAACTGACCGAGATATTGTAAAAAAATCTAAAGATCGCAAAATCGGACCTTATCTATGAGGGTTTAGGTGTCTAAAAATCTTAGAATCAGCGTTTCCATTGATGCCGAACATAATGACATAATTACTTTTCCAAATGACTTAAGGGCCGATTTGACCATTTTATCCGGCTAGACCCTTTTGTAGAGATCGGAAGGGAAATATAAACCAAGAAGGTAAGAGAAACGAAGAAGTCGAAAGAAAAGTATGAATGTTTTTCGTAAAAATAAATATAGAAGGAGAGAATTTGACAAGCCGAGATTAGCTGCATGCGATAAAAAAGGATTTCTTTTTGGGAACAATATGTTGAAAATTAATGTTGTTTTTGATAAGGATAGCAGCACCATCGGGCCCATCATCGCGATCGGCACTAACGATATTAAAACCGCAACATGTGCGTAAAGAGTTCTTCTTGAGCTAAATTTCGGAAAGTGAGGCTACTGGAATTTGATGAAAATCTAAAAAGTGTTCTAAAGAACGTTTATTAGTCCGTAGACTACGAATATTCCATTGCAGTATGTTCAAATTAGAGTAAACCATTTCTCAGCTAAAAGTGTAGAAATGAAAATATAGAAAAATGTACAATAAAAAACTGAATAAAAAAAAAAAAAAAAAGGATACGAGCAGAACGAATAAAATCGAAAAGGCAATGCCCAAAAGTGGAGCACAAACATTGCGAAGACCCTAGTTTCATTTATTAGAGGTTGAAAGGAGATAAGTAATGTAAGACAGACTGGAAATAACCAGTACGTTGCAGTAGGCTAGGGCAGGTAGTGCGTAAGAATATAAATACAAACGAAGATAACAATATAAAGACGGAAGGTGGATGGAATACTTTAGGAAGGTTAAAATGAATATAATAATTAGGAACAAAACGGGCTTGCCAGCGCTAATATTATACAATATCAGAATAACTTAGACAAAAATACGCTTTTATAATTAGGAAATGTACTTCCTAGCACTTTGGATAAATTATTACAGAAAGAAAGGGAACAAAAAAATAAAATACGCGTATATATAACATTACAATACATATATATGCGAGCATTTTGCAACACGACGAGAGTTGATAACTTTGTTGTTAGAAACCACTCACCGGACGTGTTCACATTTAAAAATGATTTTAATATGTCCGAATAAGTAACATTTGGAACACTGACGCGGAGACCATACCCTTAGGGAAACTAGAAAAACAAGGTAGTATATAGAAATGTAGTTGGATAGACGAGTATTTTCAAATTTTTTTTTTTTTTAACCCCCCTTTGAGCATGTCAACAAAGGATCTTCGCCCAGAAACGAAACAAGGGAGAAGGATCAGTTAAATGTAGACTCGGTCAGCTATTGACAAGACAAAGGAACTGAGGAGAGGAACAACTGAGATTATACGAGGCGCAATAAGGATTTTCAAATTTAATTTCAACTGACTGTGTGGGAGTTTTAAACGCCGTCTTTTGATCTATGAATAATAAGTCGGACAGAGATGACAGGAACAAAGGACGAAATACCATCAACGACGTCGTTATCCGAAAAGGGTTAGGGAACCCTTGTGATGACCCCGAATCTAAATAGAAGATGACTGGGGATAAACGCTTTAACGTTATTGTCTATGAAAAACAATTTTTGGTTGGGAAAGTTATTCGCTGAAGAAGCCGATGGAAAAATGATGAATAAACGACTTTTACCTTGAGTTTTTAAATGCAGTCAGAAATAATAGAGTATTTAACAATAGATAGAGGATGGCAATTACCAATATTTTTTTATCAATGTTTTCCGTGAAGATTAAATTATAACCAGCGTGATGTGAGGGAAAGGCTTCGAAAGTATCCAATAGGGGAAAGTTTTAATAGGCAGATTCGAGCTGTATGAAAGTTTACGTTTTATTGAGGTAGTAAAAACGTATTGAGACCGATTAATAGGAAGAGGAGAGTGAAATAAAGGAGTTTGAACAAGAGTTCTAGGTAAAACGGTGGGAGCATTACGTGGTTATTCACGGACAACATGCAGGAATAATATTAGCAATGTTACTGAGTTCGACATCGTCAGGCGGTTTCTTTTTTACGTCCAATAGGCGAATGAGTAATCATGGCGTAATGAGATCACTGCACTCAAGGGAGCTTAATTGTGGGAAGAAGGATAAAAAAAAGATATTAGAGAAGATTAAAACTAAATTAAACTAAACGATAAATAATGTGAGTACTAATTTTACCGGTAGAAAATAAAATAGAGATACTTTTCAGTGAAAGGAAGTAATGCGAGATAATAAAGGAAACAAACTCACCGAATAGAACGCTGAAATGTCATAGCAGCACAGTTAGAAAGTGAACCATTAACTCAATCATTTACTTACAGTGGTTTTTACCCCCCCCCCCCCACCCACCAAAAAAAAAAAAAAAGATTTCAACTAAGCATTGATTTCTATACCATGCTGCCAACCGTGTACACGGATTGATAAATTTGATGTCCCTTGATGTGAACATTGAAAGCGTAGCTGTCATCAAGATGGGTAACTCGTGTACCATCTTGTTCATATCAACAAGTATAATTTGATTACTTGGCTAATTATCCTATTCGAACTATACACAAATTGGAGCGTTTTACGGATTTGCATGAAGGGAATTCGAGGAAAGATCAGGCGTTCTGTAACGATGTCTAATGGTAGTAGATAAGTTGTGTACAAGGTGTAAGCAAACGAGACAGTCGTGGCAATTTACTCTCACCAAACATCTTGTAACACGTCTGACAAACTGAAAATTCTGCCGGACCCCACTAGTGATTTTTGCCTTCAAAAACTATCTCTCTACTTTTTTTTGGATAGTTTGCGTAATTAATTTCTGAATCGAGGACGATCAGCACGCTAATCCAAATTAATTCTCTAGAAACATTTAGTGAACTCTGTACCAGAGAGTGTACACGTTCGGTTATGAATTACATGGCCGCAGATTCAACAGGTAGATTCGGTTCAGCCTCCTGTTCAGCTTCGTGAGCTTGTTTCTGTTTCATCGAGCATTTTTCACTTCTTTATTGCTATCGGCATTTGCTTTTTCTATTCTTCCGACAGTACAATCGGCTTTCCAGTTTCAGTTTTTGATTTCTTATTCTCACAATATTGCTTACATTTGTAAACGTTCTTTCTTTTTTTCTTTTCTTCTTCTTTCTTCTTTCGAAACGCGGAAATTTTGAATGGAATATCAATCAGGAATTTATTTAATTGTTTACAGTCTCTTTCTTTCTGTTGACACACTAACGCAAGCGTTTCACACGTTCAGAATAGGTGACATCTTGACTGACCTATGCTGTGCCTATACTAATGGGCGAGTAATTTTCTGCATGTTGCAAATTATAACTTAATTGTATCATTTTAACGTCGCGCACCATATTTTCGACAAAATCAAGCGATGAATTTCTGTGCATGTTGCAATTTATAACTTAATCGCGTAACCATGTAATATTGCATCATCTCAAGCGTGTTAATTCTTCAGTGTGAAGAAAAGCATCAGGCGAATTTTTGATTGACCTCCAGCCACGAGACATATATTTATGTGAAAAATATACTAAATCGATGGCTTTCGAATACTAAAAGAAATAGCTTGCAGTTTTATGAAGTCAACCGTTTCTCAAGCACTTCATTTCGTTCCAATTTTATTTTAGCATACCTTAATGTTCTGCACAGCCGCGTGTCAACGATCAAGCCGAATTTTATAATCCGGCATGATTATGAAAGCGTAATTTGTTACGAAGTGATAATTAAGGAAAAACATTTATCGTCTATTACGGTGTAATAATTACAGGCTGATATCGCAGCTCATGGATTATTCGTCGAAGAATAGATACTTTTACATGTCCCGTGATATTCTTTCTTTCGCCTTTGTCCTGACACATTTTGGCCAGATTTAACTAAAACTATTTTAAAAATATCTTTTTCTATACGCGTCCGTATTAAGCGAATGTCGTAGTAAAAACAGTACGAGAGAACACACTATTCGCGCAATGGTTATCGAAAAAGTTTCGAAATCCCAGCGAGATTTTATTACACTTTTCGTTATCTCACACCGTCGAAATAGCCATCATCGTTAATTATTTTCACCTTATCCGAGGGAGCTAGGGTTAGCAGCGATTTCCGATTTTTATCTTGCAAATCACCATCATCGAATCAGTTTCTATATTTTTATCAACAGATCTGCGAAAATTTTCAGCTGCTTCCTGTAAATTGTTGTAAGCGCAGGAGGGCCACCACCGTAGGTAAAACGCTAATTTCTCATCTTGCCTCAAATTGTAAAGTCTTTTTGTTCAACTAAAAACAAAATCAATTTGCCCCGGAGGGATTTTCGAAGTAGATTTAGTAATATTAATAGTTTTCCAATTTTCTAAAATACTAATTATATTTCAAAAAAATCTGTGAAATTATTAATTGCTTTTTTTTTTTTTTTTTATTCGGTAATTATTTTACACCTTAAATATGATATTAATTAGAAACACGAAAAAAAAAAAAAAAAAAAGAAAAAAAAAAGAAAAAAAATAAAAAACAACTAATACTAAACTAAATCTACTTCGATATAGGACCAAGACGGAACTTTAGAGACCCCCTTCCTCCGGTTCATCATTTAAAAAGCTCTTCAATTTGATACATTTCCGAGGGAAGAAAACTATACTCGTAGTCTATGTTACCCCGTTTCATATGCTCTAAGGTAACTCACTGATTTTTATCTATCACGTGTGACGGTCGTAGACTCAACAACGTACAATCATTTATCTAGAAACGTTTGAAATGTAAAGTTGCACGGACCTTGATTATTTGTTCGATCATTTACAATCTTTTTCGATCTTACCGAATACGGTCGATTGTCTGCGTCGTAATACTTCAATTAGCGAACCTCCCCTTTGAAAACTATACCGTCGACAATGTAGTACTTTTATGTGAAAAATTTCATCTCAAATTCTGGTCCGACTTATATTCCTCGGCACCACACTCTCAAGTTTTTTATTCCACCTAGTTTTCCACGTCACTCTGGGTTTTGCAATTTTTCCTCCTTACAACGTTTCGTACCGTTTAGCTCTGGTCACATTTCTTTATCGCGATATCCTTTTTCCCTAAGCTCATCATACTCTTTTCACTCTCTTAATGACAGCCAAGAGTATGCTCCTGACCACGTTTTCTTTGAATACTTCACTCTGTCTTAACTATTCCCACGCTCCATTATAATGCTGTTTTCATCTTTTTCTTAACCACTTTACCATTTGCAGCCCAATCGGAGATTAAATAGCTCTTCTCCTAGAATGTAGGTTACGCTCAGTGAGCGCACTAAAAACTTCACTTGAAAGTGCAAAAGCTGCGCAATTTATAAAATGTTCCGGTGGCAATCGACGAATTAGCGATCCAATCGGTCTTATTGTACATGAAACGGAAAATAATAAAAAAAACGATATGTTAGAGATGGCAGCCAGCTATTTCAAAAAGAGAGAAAAAAAAAAAAGACCGGTTCACTAAAGAAAAAGTTAAACTATAGTTTATATATATCTACGCCCCGGCAACTATGACACGACCGCGGAAACGTCTTCAAATAGTACTTTATACAGCGGGAAAATATCGTGTACACGAGTCAAACATTATGGTAAAAATAAAACAAAAATTTTACTATTATCTTTAATTTTTTTATTAAAACATACAAAATTTAAATATCCGTCTATTCGCATTTTAGGATTTACTCAGAGAATATTAAATTCAACATACCTACGGGCATGAAATAAGTAGAATACAGATTATTCCAACTTCGTCGAACAAGTAGAAGACAACAGATGAACATTATTGATTAATAGTAGACTTAATGGATGGAACAATACATTATGACATTGAAACATAGTTGCCGAGATGTGTGTCGGTAATATTTCTTTTCCGGAAATGAAATAGTCAGGAGGAACAAAGATAATAACGACAAGTGGAATGTCCTAGAATCTGTTTACAGTAGAAATTTTTTAAAAATCAAACACACTAATTTTCATCGATGGCATTAAAGAAGTGTAAATATTACGTAACTTATCGTGTGCAAAGGTAATGATTATATTCAGCACCATTTTTCAAATCAATTTTCTATTTTCACTTTGACACTGAAAAATAAAATATACAAGTGTATTTCCTTTTTTTTTTTTGTTTTCGTAATCAAACTGAAGTATACGAATACATATAAAAGTAAATATTATACAACCTCTTGTACAAAGGTAAATTTATATTTGTGCTTTATGTATGTCTAATTTATACATCTTCCATATACAAAAGCGACGAATAATATTCACTGACTTATTACGAAATGTGCAAAACCACTACTAAGCAAATAATAACGAACTTTTGAAATTTTACGAGCAGTTCCGATGTAAATGTACTTTTAAAAGATTTTTAATTAAAAATTTTGCCCTATATTGTAAAATCAAAAACATTGCAAAACGTGAACAAAACAATCCGACTACCGAATTCACATTTCTGTACACTATATTGACCGGGAGCTAGACAGAGAGAAGTTTTATATAGTCACCATGAGAGTATATGGGGCTGTTGTCTTCGAAATATGTCGCAATGTTATTATAATATTTCATTAGTGTTTTCCGTGCGAGTAAATTATTAAGTAATTTTGAATAATTATAACAATTAAACGAGGAAATGTAAAATCGCAAATTATTTCATTATTTTCATAACATTCGACTTAAAAAAACCATTAAAATTTCCGATACAATAAGCGAATTTTTGGTATATGCACTTCTTCCTAGTAATTCCAATAGTTAGCTTGTATTTTCTCATTTCCCTCTGCTTCAATTATTCCTATCCTTGAATTATTTTGATCCTCTGTCCTTAAGCGTGTAAGAATATAAATTTATTTTCTCCTTCTTTCAATCTCCTCGCTGACAAACCCATTAAAAAAAAAAAGAAAAAAAAGAAGTTATTCTTATTAGCGAAAGGATACAACCTCTTCGCAGCTAGACATTTTTCTTTCAGTAACACACGTTCTAATTTTTTATTAAATGCAAAAAGGAGGAGGTTGATTTTTTTTATTTTTTTTTGTTATATTGATATTCGTACATAACTTTTAGTCATGTAGATTGATTTTAGTGATAATCATCAAAAAACGTGAAAAAATGTGGTCCTTCTAAATAGGTTTCTTTTTTTTTTTTTTTTTTTGGTAATATAACAAATACATTAACTTAAAGGAAATGTAATTTGTAAAAGAGTTCATTTTTAGCAAGACAAAATATTAAATCACTATCAATATTAATTTCCGTAGAGGTATTATGCTGATTCGAGCAAAGAGAACGAACCGCATAGCGCCATTTGCCTCTCATCACTGACGGAAAACCGTAACTTTTGACCCTGTGGGCTGATTCGAATGGTTTCCTTTGTTTATTCGAAACTGTAGCGGTCAATGAGATGGTCGCCATGATTACCGATGAGATCGGTGAATACTGATTGGTAGATTCGAATAAAGATACGGAATTTGAAATCTTCCCAAGCGCGATTTACAAACTACCGACAGAATTTGAACGTTACTTTTGAACCAATATCTAGCTCTATGCAACATATTGAGGGTTGAGAGTATCCTTTTGATTTGATCTAAACGTATCATCACTCAAAAAATTTCTCCTTTCCAATACACAGATAGGCCTTCAAATAAACGAGATGACAAAATTTACTCGAAATAACATTTTTTTAAAATTATTCTTCTTTACATAATTTCCCTGGACGCTACAGCATTTTGACATTGTATCACCATTGGTAATATTTCACTTGACTTCTCAGCAACTAGCTCTGCCATTGTTCGATATTGCCATTCACAAGTTACGAGGTTGACCTTGTCTTCTAACTTTTGCCACCCTTCCTTCTCCGCTGTTTCCGATAGGTGATGTAGTTTTGTACATATTTCCTCATAATCTAGAGCGGGCCTAGTGATGTTTCGAGTTATAATGTATACCACTCATGCATGTATATTTTTAATTGACTACCCATAGTTTTAACACAACAACTCTATATTTGACTGTATCAAAGAATTACTGTAATTGTGTGCTCGGAAAAGGCATTTTAGGGTTTTTATACTGTTTTTCAGCGGTATACTTGCTTTTCTACTACAATACACACACACAATGTAAGTCTCGGGGTTTTCCATATATTTATACGCTGGTGCTAGTAAACGAAATAACATCGCATGCGTTTGGCTCTGTTACCCCATCCTACGATGTCATATGTGCTCTCAGGCTGCTGCAAGCGTGCTATAACATTGATCTACTTATTATTATATTTAAGTTGTTAATTTCTTTCCAAAGTTTTGGACCATGTGTTGAGAGTAGAGGTTTATGGGGTCCGATTTAATCTGAGAGCGCAACAGTTGCATTATTATTGAAAAAACCAATACGTCAATATTTTACATTGCCATATTTATCCTATATTTACTACTTTCTTATAGTTCAGACGAACTAGGACTCCCTAGTATGCTACTTAAATGAACACCCGAATCTGAAGAAGATTAAGAACCTTAGAAATTTATGGAATACTTTAAATGCAATAGTTTTATCAGAAATTGAAGGGGTAGCTGGAATAAGGGTCATTTGTACAAATTTCCCGTTTTAGGGAAAATCGATTTTCTGAATCGGCCGTTCCTACTTTATCATCCTACCAACTTTAAGTTAATTGTCGAATGTATAGAGCGCGCTAGTGTAATTTTTATACACGGAGTATTACTATTTTCGCAAGACACCTACAGCAGAATTTCGAATACATTTGAAGCAGTATGATTATTATAAAAAACCCTGAAGATAAATTACTTAGAAGATCCACATACGCGACGTGTTCTCTGTAGAATTTGATCACGCACGGAATGCTCCGAATGCTCCCGGCTGGTTTAATCCGAGATCGAAAATTGATTACAGCGAAGAAGTCATTAAGCTGGGAAAAAAGAACTCTGATCGCGCCAATATTCTCTTTAGATCCTTCCACATTATGGAAAGCTAATTTTGTAGCCCACGATGTGTGCTGAAGGAGTGATACTTTACTTTTAACGTACTTTGCCCCGTCAGCCAAACGGTTCGTTTTTTGTTTTTCTTTTTTGTCTTTTTGTCTTTTTCTATTTTTTGGATCAGCTATCTTGAATCTTTAAAGGTTAAGGACTACACGGAACTGTGATTAAATGCCCTTAAAAGCTTCCAGGTGACTTGAGAATTCTTATCGCTATGCACGTGAATCTGCGCGCAGTTTTCTCACAATATATTCCAAACTCGGGGGGGGGGCAATCGTGTCAAATTTTTTTAAAACTCTAAAGCGAATTTGTAATTTTTAATCGAGCTACCTCGGAGAGAATAAATTCAATAAAAAGGGGGTTATTATTTTTATTTTTTATTTTATTTTATTTTTTTTATTTATTTTTTTTTTTTTGGCCCGGTAAGAAACCATTTGGCTACCAACAACCTCGATAAATAACCTAGACTAACAGAATAGTGTGTGGCAATATTAATACTAATAATTAGACATCCACAATACAATTCAAACACACATGGCCGCCAGGATATGACATAGCCCACAAGTGTCAAGAAGGATATGGAATTAACATTGAAAATTACGCTCTCATAATACAACTTGACCACACATGGCCGCCATGATATAACATAGCCCACGGGTGTCAAGAAGGATATGGAATTAACATTGAAAATTACACTCTCATAATACAACTTGACCACACATGGCCGCCATGATATAACATAGCCCACGGGTGTCAAGAAGGATATGGAATTAACATTGAAAATTACACTCTCATAATACAACTTGACCACACATGGCCGCCATGATATGACATAGCCCGCGAGTGTCAAGAAGGATATGGAATTAACATTGAAAATTACACTCTCATAATACAACTTGACTACATACGGCCGCAATGATTGACGTAGCCCATGAGTGTCAAGAAGGAAAGAATATAAAATTAACACTGATCACATCACACTCCAAGTGCAATAGGCACTGGGATGCGACTGGACAGCAGCAGGGCAATGATATAGGTTTAGAACCGAGTAATTAACAAGTTGTAAGACATTGGAAGATGACATTTACTAGCCACATCAGAACTCCTTGATGGTTAACTGAAGCCGGGCCACAAAATCAAAAACAAAAAAAAAGTAAAAAAGCAAAAAACAAACAAAAAAAAAAAAAAAATTAAATAATGATTTTACTTCTTTTAATAAACTTGAATATTATTAACAACACACGATTACCTGAAGCGAGTAAGGGAAAAATACAATAAGGTGGAAATGAACCGCAGGCCTTTAAATCCTCCAAAAGGAAGACTCGGTCTCTGGCTAGCGCCTCGCAATTAAACAATAGGTGATTAATTTCCTCACGATAATAACCTGTACTAAAATGCTCATTACAATTGGAGTGTAGAGGGGTTTCAACCCCAAAATTTAGTCGCACCCTGTTATGCCCTGTACGAAGTCTGCAGATAGTAGTCACAAACTTTCGCACTAAACTATCCGGAACATTAGAAATATTGAAATACCAGGGTCTAACTGGAAGAGTCGATTGGACCAATTCGTAAGACCTGCCTGTACTAGGCGCACTCTTGATAATATTTTCCCATTCGGTTAAGTTATCTCTTTTAACCTTCTCTAAAAGATCCGTTGACGGGATGTAGGGGTATATTATCCCATCCCAGGCAGCGTCTTTAGCTGCCTGATCCACCACTTCGTTCAATATGATCCCACAGTGACTAGGGATCCAACAAAACTTTACTGTACCCCCATTGTCCCGAATGTTAGCGAGTTTTAATTTGATTTCGAATATCAACGGGTGGTTCTGATGCTTAAAGTGACTGTTCCTAAGGGCCAAAAGGCTGCTTAGACTGTCTGAGCATATTACCGATTTTCCTCTATCGTCTGCAGCGTTTAGAATAAAATCGCAGGCCTTGTCAATGGCGAGCAACTCAGCAGTAAAAACAGAAGCCTCAGGTGGAAGCTTAAACTTAAATACTAAGTTCTCTTCCGTTACGAATGCCGCGCCCGTCGCCTTCCTAGACCCTGAGAATTTGGCGACATCCGTAAATATTTATTCCTAAGTCGGTTAATTGCTTAAACAGGATGGGAATGGAAACATTGTCAAAAGCTCCCTTAACATCCAAAAATGTGGCCAGAAGAAACTCCCTATTAATGAATGACTGGTAAACGTCATTTAAAAAGCTAGCAATGCAATCCAAAGTCCCTAAACCTGGACGAAACCCAAACATATTGTGCGGAAAGACGTTGTTACTTTCAAGCCACCATATTAAACGATTCTTTATAACCAGTTCAAATGCTTTTCTTAGGCAGGAAGCCAAGGAAATTGGCCGGTAAGAAGATGCTTGAGCAGGAGATTTCCCGGGTTTCAGGATAAGACATACAAGAAACCGCCTCCAGTCATCCAGAACCAAACCCCGTTGCAGCAGATCATTAAAGATGCCGACAAGAATAATTTTGGCGTTTTCAGACATGTTCTTTAGGACCGAATATGTTACACCATTTATGCCAGGTGCTGAATCTTTCTTCTTATTTAATGGGACAAATAGTTCGGTATAGGAGATAGGTTGTAGCAAAAAATGATTCGCCGCCGTATGAGTTTGTGGCGCCTGATTGATTTCATTTAACTCATCCGCCGTAGGCACGTACGGAGGGGACACCAAGCTAACAAACTCCTGAAACCAGTCCGCATTACCTACGACATTACTCGGTGTAAGGGGGTTACTGCTGCAGAAGTTGGTTGATGAAATAGTGGGTCAATTAATGTACTAGCACAGAGATGTGTATGCCGAGCAGCTTTTTTTGCTACTATGAAAATTCGTCATTTGTTGGTACGTATGGAATATTTAATAGTTAAACAGCCTAAGTCGAAGAAATTATTAAGCTTAGCGATAGTCCGGAAACAGAAACCAAAAAATACTGACTTTAAGATTTTTGTTCTAAAAATTTTGATAAAAACACGCTAAAAAGTAAAAATACTCCATAGAGAGGATATATATTTTTTTGTTTTTTTTTCCACACCGGCCAAACCTGGCCATAATTGGCATTTCTCAATAATAATCTAAAAGAGAAAAAGTAAAATAAATTAAAAGCGATATTGCCTCCTCTCCCAGTGGAGATGAGGCAACTGATAATAATATACACTATATTAAATTCCACATGTACGTGCTCTTAAGAAATATCGGCCCACTGACGCGTGATATCCACTTCTCTTTCTTGTTCGGCGTTGAATTTTGTTGAAGCCACTTATCTTTCGGATACTTGGTAACATACAGAAGATATGCCACCTCACTACTCGTGGGCGTAGTATAATAATGACCGAAGCACACTTGACAGTCTTATTATCGGTTGGATACAAAAGCGAACATTTCCTTACAGTTGATGGATACTAGTTCTAGTGCCATTATAAAGAGAACGATCAGAGATATTTTTAAGAATAGAGAAAGTAATTCCATCCACTCCGGGAGCAGAATCTGAAGAATTGCGTAAGGATATTTCTAATTCGGTGAAGGTAAAAGAAGTGAGCGGAAAATGTAAGGAGATGGAGGAGGACGGAATGCGACATGGCTCATTAAAGTTTGGATCATAATAAAGAGCAATGGAATCAATAAAGAAGATTACTCATCATCAGAGAGATTACAGGAAAAAGGATGCCGGCAAATAGGGAACTTGAAAGCCTCGGCCATTCTTCAAACCTGAGAAGTAGGAGTAGAGTGAGAGAAGGAAGAACAAAAAAGTTTTTCTATGCATTTTTTTTTTTTTTGGCAATTTGAGGATAAATTGAGAGAGATAATTGTTGAAATTTGGGGCGAAAAGCTCTAAAAATAGTTAAACTGAGATCAAAAGCAGCCTTACAATCTTGATTTAACCACAAAGCGGATGACGACTTCGCCGTTTTATGAGATGAATAACGGTCAGGGGGAGAGGTACAAGTTAAAGAAAAAGAGATAGAATCAATGAAGAATTCATATTGGGAAAAACAATTCAAGATAACAGGAATAGAAGAGAGTGAGCAATCGACGGAGGAACGGAATTTAGGGTAATCAACTTTAGAAAGAATCCAATTCGGAGTATTAGGAGAAGTAGGGGAAGGCGAGGAGTCTCATTCATTAAGATAGCAATAAGAACGTGGTCACTTCCAAAGATGCCGTCTAAAGTATACCATGAACAACTGAAGCCAAGAATAGGAGAGGTAAGGGATAGATCAATGGAGCTGAGAAAGGAGTGACTTCTGATGCACTTAGGTGAACCATCATTGAGAAGGAATAGATCATTCTGAAAGTATTGTAATTAGAACTCAAAGAGGAGAGTGGGCGTTCCAATCACCACCTATGAGAAAAGAAGGGGAAAGGGAATTGATTGAAGTTAGAAAGGGGAAATCACGCAAATCAGAAGTAGGTGGAATGTAAGCAGAAATAAAATGAAAGAGCCTAGAAGAATAGTTTTTTTTTTTTGCTTTTTTTAATTCATTTATTATAAAATACAATTTTACAATAGCAGTAATATGGCCTGAGGATCACTTTTTGCTGAATTCGCTTATCAGTGTTCCGCAGGTCATCACAATTATATTAATTAAGTACGCTACTTAACGTTAATACCTTATTATTTAAATGTATTTCTCTTTGTTTTTCATTATTTCATTTACATATTCCACCGTTGTTTTTGTGTTTTTCCGGTTGGTAAACCATTTCTCATTGATTTCTTCTATTTTATGAGTTAGGAATCGAGATATGTATATCTGTTTATTTCACTCATTATTTCTTTTATGTTGTACAGTAATTAATTTTAAGCGCCAATTTAAAACAATTATTTAATTTATCAAATACCTCGACGCATTTCGAAGACAAAGCTTCATAATCACGGGAGTTATTATAATACATACATAAATTAAACAAAGACAACTAAGCTGGGAAAAGGAGGATTAGGAGGAAACAAAGGACACATGGGCTAAAAACTAGACATCGTTCCTTACTAAAATGGCTGAATCACCGTAGCCACCACTGCGATTTGATCAGATCAGAGAGAACGTATCAAAATTGATATCAGAAGAGCTTAATAACCAGGTTAACGGAAGTAGCACAATACTAATATCATATTCATATTCAACAGCCGTTCCAAGGTGTTTCTGTTGGCCTTAATGCTCCGGCAGTTCCATTGTAGGACCTTAAGTTGGCCGGACATAATGAATTCCTAGATAGGCGAAAGTTGGAAGAAGAAGTAGAACATTGAAAAGTTGAAAAAACACACCAGGACAAGAAGGAAGTAAGATGAAAAAGAAGACGAGAAAATAACCATTAAACTATTTCCATAGTCCAACAAAATAAAAAACACAATAACGAGAAAAGAAGAAAAGCTGGACAGGAACAAGAGAGGGAAAAAGACAAAGTAATATAGCATCCTCCGCTCAGAAAAATCTTTTTGCGAAGAAGATTGTGGGAAGCAAAGGGGAAGAGGATAGCGGGAGAAATGGATTTTAAAGACATCAGGGAGAATGATGCGATGCCCGTTGCAGTTAGAGTGTAAAGCGGAGCGAGTTAAGTAAATACCGCAGCACGCGGCAGAAGTCGCACTAAAGTGAGGTAATAAATAACTTGTTGACGGTGTATCTCCGACTCAAAAAAAAAAAAACCGAGACAAAAGTACACTGGTGAAAGACAACATTAGTAGATTTAACCACTTCAGCGTCAGTACATTCGCTAAATAAGGAAACAATTACTGCAATCAAATCAGTGGGCAATTCGTCTGAATGTCTCCAAATCCAAAGAAGGGGAAAAACTACAACAAATACAGAAAAGGGAGGAAAGACACCACAGAAAGTGGAAAAGGAAACACGATACATACTATACATAAATAATTATAATTCAGCATAAAGCTACGAAGGAAGAAGAAAGGGGAGAAAAAAGAAGGAAGCCTTGAATTTCTTTTCTTTTACTATTTATTGTTGGCAAAACGAGTAATTAATTAAAATTGATGAAACTATCCGGAAAAAGCGGTAAAGATTCAGCAAGGGAAGGAGAAAAAGTAATGCTTTTCGATGCCAAAAGCTTCAAGAAAATTCCGGATAGGGAGGAAACTAATGGAAAAAAAGTAGAGAAAGGATCAGAAGAAGCTAAGGAAAAAGAACACAAAGTGCGGAGTGACTACATTTGGTGGGAGAGGAATTGCCAGAGGAAGATACGGATTTATCAAGGGCCCACCTATTGGAACGAGAGGGAAGACGATTAGAAGGGAGATTAGGAAATTGTGAAGGAAAATTGAAGTGGGGTTTAGGAGAAGATAGTTTGTAAAAGGTGGGCGATCTAGGGCGAAGAGTGGATTTAGGCAGCGAAAGAGATGACGAAAGAAAAGAACTAGAGGATAAATTATTAGGCCTGGAACGGGAAATATTTGGATTTATTTTCCTGTGGGCGATATCAACGAAGAAAAACGCAGAGGAAGTACGATTTTCTTTTTTTTACTGGCAAGCTTCATTGAAGGATAGCGGAGATATCGGTAAAAAATAACCGAAGCCTATTCCTGCCGGCTCGCACGATTTCGCTGATTGCAGTGGTCTTACGGAATAAAAATTTAGCAGCTGCAAACGGATGCAGACTACTGACGTTTTTATCGGTGTGAGATTCTAGCAAAACTTGAATAGAACCCGTGAAGCTGCTATGGAAAAGATCGACATTACGCGAAGTCGGTGTGTTATTGTTAGCGAAGTTACCTTCATTGTTGTTGTTACTACTATTGTTGTTTATATTATTAATTTTATTATTTTCAACTTTCCTATCGTTAGAATTATCTTTATCGTCATCTTTTATTTTATAATTTTCGATGGTGTTGCTTATAACGACGGAGTTCGCCGAAGGTATCCATCTCCATCACATTGAGGGAAAGTGCAGGCTTAGAAAAGGCCGGCGTGCGACCTCCCTTAGACAAACTCATCAGCTAATGTAACAATAGATTATAAAAAAGCTCACAGAGAATTATGGGAAAAAAACACGATAATGAAAATAAAATTAGAAATAAAACGACGGAACAAGTCAATAAGAAACGTGAACCGCTACTAAAAATGAATTTAAGCGAATAAAAGGAACGAGCTCACCGATATCGGATCCTTATCAGTGCGTTGGAAACAGAAACAATTAACCGCGCAGAGGATTTCGATTTATGAATAGAGTTATCTAAAAACCGTTATCGGACGAAACAATGAACGCGTATGAGAAAGTGTTTATTTAAGTGATAATAAGACCTTTACAAACAGGATATCTTTCTCCAAGTAAAAAAAAAAAGAATAAAACCTTCTTGTCTTCTTTACAAATGAATTTGAACAGAGTATTTACTTTCCGATCTATCTTTTAGGATTTTTAAATTTATATTGTCAATTGCCCGAGTTGAATAATAGTGTCAGCAAACAAAAACGAATATTTTCACACTAGTATCTGATTGACCGTTAGTTAACAATGCTACGTTATCTTCGACCTTGTGATATCTTGTGAACCACGTACCGGATATGTAAATATATATATATATACATATTTCCACAATTTGTGATACAAATTTGTTCTAGACGTGCTGTCTTCAGTATCTAGCTGATCATTTGCAGTTTCGGTTCAATTAGATAAAGTATCAGATGAAAACGAAATCACTTACACTCCATTTGAAGTGGCCGATTTAAATAATTTTCGTGTTGAAAATTTAGAAAAAATTCTTATTTTTAAGTGTAATCATTTTTAAATATAGATTTAAAATTTAACGTTTTCTTTTTTATATATATAAATTAATGTAAAAGAAGAAAATGCAACATGTTAGTAAAAATTTTAGGCGAAAAACAGAGGATTTTATTTTAGTATTTTGATACGCACTATCTATTATGAAATTTCTAGTGCATATTTTGCGCATATTTTTAGTGCACACAATTCCGACCCTTATTTATAACAGTTCTATTTTGTTTCTGACAATAAGCACAGTGTCATCGGCAAATCGTAAACTCGTAATTTTCTAACCGTCAATTGTTACTCCACCTTGCTAGTTGTCCATTATTATTATTTTTTTTTCATAATATATTCACTATATTAAAGGTAGTAGAAGATGTCGAACGGCTTTTTGAAAACGCATTTATTAAGTGTTTTCCAATCTTCATTATTGTGCTGCTGTTGCTATAAGGATTCGTATAATACATCAGCAATACGTCTCATACTATCGATCAAAGAATACTGTGGATTATCTCCGAATAATTATCTGCAAGTATTAAGCTCCGCCGCAGTACAATAATCTCTAGATTTCTCAATTAGTTGTTTTGAGTATTTGTATCTTCGGTGTTTCTTTTCCCCCTGCGAATTCAATTTGTTCGCTCGCTGTCTGCAGGATAATAATAATTTTTTGTACGAAAAAAATAAAAAAATGTGTTCTACAGAAAATGTTACTTACATGAGAAATTTTTTTTTTTTTTTTTTTTTTTTTTTTTTTAAATTTAAGAAGGGGTACTAAACCACTCGCTGCATGTAACTACCTCGGTTATCGCAGTGAGTGGACCCACGTTTAAAACATACTCCTTAGCTCGCTAGCCTGAACGAAAGTCATAAGATTGTTCAAAGCAGTAGGGGTATTTGAGAGGATGTCTTCAATCGATGTGATCTGGCCTCGCCGTAACCCATTTAGACGTGTGCATTTCAGCAAGATATGCGAAACTGACAGGTATTCATCGGTAGAACAAAGTGGGCAGGTACTTGGCTTTGGGGCTTGTTTGAGGATATAGTCGTGGGAAAAGGACGTATGTCCCGTTCTCAGACGATTGATTGCCGAAAACACTTTGCGTTCTGTTCCGACTGGAGGCCACCATGGCTCCGTCGTAGGCTTCAGTTCCCTGAGGAAGGTCGACTGAGACATCCAGTCATGATTCCACTGTGCGAAGACCGTATCTGACAGGAAACCTCTCAGAGATAATGGACCAAAAGCAAATAACGGCATTGGGCACATCATGAATGACCGAGCGACCAGGTCAACCCGCTCATTCCCCGGAACACCGGCATGACTGGGGACCCATAAAAAAACAACTCGGCATCCCCTTCGGCTCAGCTGGTATAAGATAGCCAGGACTTCTAGGACCATTGGTGATTCCGGGTGTTCTGACTGCAAAGCACGTATGGACTGCAAGGAATCAGTCACCAGTAAGATTCCGAGCGGTTGGGATCTCAGTTCTAAGTATGCCTGAAGACAAAACAACACAGCATACATTTCGGCTTCCGCAATGGATACAACGTTGTTCAACCGCATGCCCTCTGCGATTCCGTCTATTTCGAAAGCGCATGCCGCTGGGGCAGCCTTGGACTCATTAGCTTTGGATCCATCAGTGTATGCTTTCGAGAACGTGGTATATTTATTAATAATATTTAGTGCCCTGTGCCCTCGCAGCGCCGGTGGGTGATTATTATCAGTAAGAGTTGTGATAGCTTCTACCTGAAAAGAAGCCCAGGGTGGGGGTAATTTTGAAAAGTCCGTTCTGGGTGTTAAGTTGGGCTTTATGTTATTTTGCAACAAGATTGCATTGACTTCAGGTAGGTTATCCTTGGGAAAATCAGGCTCCGTAGTTACGTCGCAATGATTCTCCGCAGCCCATGAAAGCATATCGCGATAAGTGAAGAACTTTCTGTTGTAAGACAACGGTGGTATACCAGCTAACGAACATAGGCTTTTAGCTGGAGATGTACGATGGGCGCCAAGTATCATGCGAATAGCGGCGTTATGGATTGGGTCCAGTGTTTTTAACAGGGAACCACTCGCTGACGAGTACACCTGACTCCCATAATTGATTTTGCTGAGGACCAGTGCTTTATAAATATTTAAGAGAAACTTTGGCTGAACATTAAATTTGGGATTTGACAAGAACTTGATTACCCTTAAAGACTGAAGGGATTTAGTTTTTAAATCAGATATAAAGGGCTTCCACGTCAGGTTGGCGTCCATCAAGATGCCTAGGAAAGTTGCTGTTGTTTTATAAGGAATTGGACTATTGTTCACTTGTAGTGATGGCGGATTCTGAACAGGACGACCTCTATGGAACACAACGTATTGAGACTTCTGAGAGGAGAAATCCAGTCTTTCCTGACCATTGCTGCAATCTATTAATTGTATTTTGCAGGATAGACTGGGCCAAGGAAGGGATGTTAGATGCCACGGATATGTTTAGATCATCTATATATAGGCGAGCACTTACTGGAGGCCTGATGCAGTCAACAATATCGTTTATATAGAGGATAAACAGGGTAGCACTTAAGGCGGAACCTTGAGGTACCCCGTTCTCTATTGGAACTTTTCTCGATATCGAGGAGCCAATTCGGATTTGAATCCATCTATCGCTCAGATAGTTGTGAATGTATCGCCCCAGCTTACCGCCCACCCCGACCGCTTTTAATTTCCGAAGCAAGTGTTGCCTCGATACGCGGTCGAATGCTTTCTCCATATCGAAGAATACTGCATAAAGGTGGTGTCGACGATGAAAGGCAGATACAATTTGTCTTTGAAGGCTCAATAAATGATTAATGGTTGACTTTGATTTTCGGCCTCCAGCTTGAATTGGTGATAGGACAGCGTTTGCTTCAAGGAAATGCAGAAGTCGCCTGTTCACCATCTTTTCCATCGTTTTAGACAGGACAGACAGCAATGATATTGGTCGATAACTTTCAACTTAGAAAGGATTTTTATTCACCTTTGGGATAGGAATGACGGTCGCAACTTTCCATGCATCCGGAATAGCCCCAGCTGACCATATCTGATTATATATATTCAGTAGGAATTCCTTAACATGGCCCGGGAGATATTTCAACATGTAGGGGTGTATCGAATCTTCACCGGGTGCACTGTTCTTGTGTGATACTTAAGTTGGAACTCTAGTTCAGCCATAGAAAAGGGGCAGTTATAAGGATCGTCAGCATTGGAATCGAAATTAATGGACTGTTGCTCATAAAGTGTTTTTTGCTATTGGAAATTGCTGGAATACTTCAGTGCCGAGAATTCTGTGGAAAAATAATGTGCAAATGCTTCTGCAACATCTCTAGTCTCTGTTATGTGAACTCCATTGACTTTTAATGTTGGGTGCGTACGGGTACTATTGCTGTTACTAATAGTTCTGATTTTTTCCCACATTACGTGAGCCTTAACTGTTTGATGAATTGATGCTGCAAAAGAATTCCACGACTCCTGTTTTTTGCTGCGGATGAGGTCTCGGGCAGCTGCTCTACACTTCTTAAATGTAATTAGGTCCTCAACCTTTCCAGTTGACTTATATTTCCTGAGAGCTCGTTTTCGCTTTGTTATCGCTTTTTTAATGTCATCGCACCACCACGGAACTGGTCTGCTCCGCTTTCTTTGTGATACTTTTGGAATTGTTGCGTTGGCTGCCTCCGAAATCACATTTTTTACGACATTTATATTGATTTCTATTGACTCTGTTGGTTGAGGAAGAGTCGTCACTCTCTTCGAATATGCTTCCCAATCTGCTCTTTGAAAAATGAAACGCGGCATTAATCCTTCAAGCTGGTTGGGTGTCACTGTACTTTTAAACTCTATTATTATAGGAAAGTGGTCGCTCGAGCATAAGTCATCCATCACCCGTAGGGAAAATTTAGGGGCCAGCATGCTTGAGCACAGGGCTAGATCTATCGTTGAGAAAGTGTGATGCGTAAAATTAAAATGGGTGGGTGAAGTTGTAGTGAGTAACACCAGGTCGCTATTAATCACAATATCGGATAATACTCGTCCATGCTGATTTGAGGACAACGAGCCCCATAATGGCGAGTGAGCATTAAAGTCTCCGAGGAGCATTGCATCACTTCCGAGCGCACTGATGAGGGAATCCATTTGGCTGTGGGTTACCTCGCTTCCAGGAGGTCGGTAGCAATTACAAATTTTTACTTCTGACGAGGAAACAGAAGGGATGTTGACTCGTATAGTTACAGCTTGAAAAGTAGTTGTAATTGGTATCTGTTGCGCTGGTAGTGACGTGTGTACTAGCGTCGCCACACCACCACTCGCTCTCTCCCCGTTTGGATTATCATACCGGAAAGTATTATAATTCTTAATGGACGTTGTGGCATCTGGCTTAAGTTTGGTTTCTTGCAGGCATACTATTAGTGGAGAAATCTCGGCTATTAGCTGTTCTAGTTCGGCCCTATTGCTTGCGAAACTTCGACAGTTCCACTGCATTATCACTCCTTTATTTTCCAAATCCATTTTTATTTTCATGAAAAAAAAAAAAAATTTACTGTAATATTAAAGCTCTTACCGTGGGGCCGCCGAGAGTGTCTTATTTAGCAACGTTATGGTGAGGAGTCTTTATTATCTGCACGAAGTTCATCGTTATTTATCTTGTCTGGTGCGTTTTGCATTTTTGAAATTTTATTTAGTTCTTTTATTATACGGGTGCATCTATTTTTAGCGTTTGGAGCATTTAAAAATGGTTTTACCGTTGATAACATGTGTATGAGACCATCTTTGTCCTCGGTGTAATCATTGGCATAATTTATAAAATCAGGGGTCTGAACATACATTTTTCATAAATAACTTGAACTCCTCATAGTTCATATATAAAGGGGAGTTTTTGCTGTTAAAGAGGTGTTTAGCCCCAGCAATTATTTTTTCTACTTCTACCGATTTATTGGGCTTTTGAGTAGGGTTGGTGGCCACTGTGGTCGATGTAGTCGACTGCGCCGAATCCATTTGTATCGGCATGGTCACAGTCTCCTGCATCTTTCCCTCCGAATCTTCATTTTCCATACTCTTCCGCTTGGTTTCTGGCTGGAAAGAAAAATTCGGCTGTAACTGATCTGCGACGGGGGGTGGCGGCGATATTGGATGGAGGCGTTTCTGGGCTGCACTAGCTTGGTCATGGGTACTTTCATCCACACTATGCCTCTGTTCGTCCTGTTGCATCGTTATGTGTTCTGGCTCGTTTACAGTATCTTCTTTAGTTTTGGTACGTTTACAATTTGTACAACCATGATCTTCGAGGTGGGTGAAAATGCGGTATTCGTGGTCATTGTGTTTAATTAGGAAAGATTCAGGGATGTGAAGGCAGTCGACGCTTTCAATGTAGACTTGTCGCCTCCGGCTAATTATGTGCCCGAATTCTGGATCGGAAGGATTAACCCGCAATATAGCTATCGGTGAGAGTTGTTTAACCCCCATGATAGACGACAAGTATTGTGCAATTATTTCGTTCGGTATGGTGGCTGAAACGTTAGACAGCACGAGTTTATTAGCCGGATTTCTCACCCTGCGTGCTTGGATTGTTTCTTCACCTATCGTTATTGTTCCGTTATTTTTGAAGAACGAGTCTGTTAGGTGGACGGATTTTAAAAAAATTATTATTCTATCCCCGCTGATGCGAGAGCCGGCTGTGATATTATGAGCACCACCGACTTTGTCTTTCAGCGCTACGAAATAGTCGCGAATTGATCGAGGAGAGATGTACGGGAATATTATGCCCTGTTCATCTTTAGGGTGTTCAAATTTCGTTAACGGAATAATTTTTTTCGTTGTTTTAATTTTTTCCGCGAAGGTTTGTTTGGATCGCGTATTTGAAAACTTAGCGGGCGCATTTATCGACAGTGGTAAAGCGGGGAAATAATCGTGATCAGATGTACAGCTCGGCAGTGCAGAGCTGTTCGTGTTATGTGTAATGGTTGTGTTATCAGTGAAAGAGTGTTGGTGTGTGTCTGTGTGGGGTTGTGTGTGAGTGGATGCGCGATCACTCGCATGTTTTGGTATCGAAAGAAATGAAACGGTATCACCTGATTGCTGTGGTTGTAGCTTCGTTTGGTTTATCGGCGACTGAGCCGGATTCCCGGTCGATGATGAAGCGGGTAGCATCGCTCCGTTCAATTATCACCGAACGGTATGCGACGTACAGATAATACGATATTACGAGAAATCTAATTAATTATTACACTGAACGCGTTAATTAAATACAACTTGTTAGAATTGAACTATTAAGTTTTGTAGTTATTAAAATCTTTCGTAGAACCTTTTACAAATATTGTAATGTCTGCCATTCGCCGGATTAACTAGCTATGTTGTTTAACTTTCTATTTTAAATCTCAGTGCTTTTAAGCATTCTGCGGTGATCTTGACAACATCCAGTGTTTTATGTAATGACCAAGTAATTGTATGACGGCTTCGATTTCAGTAAATAAAATTTCGAGTCTTTGTCTGTTTTTATGATATCCCGGTATTTATCAATTCATATTAGTGTTATGAATTTCATTTTGATTTTAGTCTTTTCTACCTTCTCTCTTTGTTTTCTTTCTTTTAGAATTATTCGATTTTTGACCAGTTTAAACGTTGCTTCAGAGAGCCAATGTTGCGAGATTCTTTTGCACAATCCGTATCTCTGCCTGTATTTTGTGGCACCACACTATGATCTGATTTATTATATTTTCTTTACATCTGCCTTAAAAATTGATCGTATTGTCGATTTCAACCAAATTTTAAGAAAATTAAAACAGGTTGCTGACACGATCGTTATTACAGAATTTCATGAGAGTTTTTGCAGTTATGGATTAAGTTGAATAGCAGAGAAGAAAAAGTTGAATCAAGAAAGCTAAAGATAGGTAGACTCTTAAAATCAAGATGGAAGGCAAATTTAATCATTAAAAAAGATTAAATTATTGGAAAGGACAGAATTCTCAAAAATAACTGAAATGAGAAAGTAAATGCAGCTGAAAGAAAAGAACTGTCTCCTCTACTCACATCAATACCGTTCGACTTAGTACGTTGTGGAGTACAGTAACGTCATAGTTTCCAATACTCTCTCAGGGGTATTGTTCGCATCTTTTAATGCCGTTTGTATATCAATTCATTAGAATTTTGCAACCCTACGATGAAGAATAAAAGTATTCCAATCACCGCCGATGATAAACAGTTATGAGAGAATTAAAAATAAAAAAAAAAGAAAAAGCCATCAAGGGACGCCGGGCAGATGTGAAATATCATAATAGATGATTTATCAAAGAATCTATAATTCATAAATATGTGTAATAATAAAATGTAAGGCTTCCTCGCTTTGGTGGAACAACGATTGTTCGGAGGCCGTTAGCGACAGTACTTCTTGTTTTAGGCTCTTTCGGGCGTGTTCCCCTTTTGAGAACTTCTTAGCTTATAAGAAGGCTAATGCCAAGGCCAGACTTATCCTTAAAAAGGTCAAAAAGAATTCATGGAAAAACTTTTGCTCCTCATTTTCTAGATCCACTCCTATTTCCCAGATTTGGAGAATGGCTAAAGCTTTTCAAGCTCCTCATTCTGAACGTCCTTCATATTATAACCTTCCTTCCGAAAAACTTACTTCTTTCATTGATTTTATTGCTCCCGCTTATGTTCCATCTCTCGAAGAAACACTTACTCCTACCTATGTTCGTACAGCTCATGCACATATTCTTTCTTCTGACTTCAGCATCGGTGAACTCCGTGCCTCTTTGGCTAATCTCTCCAATTCTAGCACCGGATTAGACCGAATTTCATACCTTGCTCTTAGAAATCTTTCAAACTCTGCACTTAATACTCTTCTGTTAATTTATAATCGTTTCCTATATACTGGCTCAACTCCGCCTCTCTGGAATTCCTTTATGGTTATCCCGATTCCTAAATAAAAAGCCTAATTCCTTCCGTCCAATATCCTTGGCTTCTTGCTTAAGGAAACTTTTCGAAAACATGATCAATAAACGTCTGGTCTGGTAGCTAGAACATCATAATATACACTCCCTGACAATATGTTTGGTTTCCGCCCGGGCCTGGGCTTTATGGACTGTTTATCTTTATTCCTTTCTGACATTTATAAATCTCTTATCCTCAAAAAATTCACTGTTACTGCGTTCATTGATGCCACCTCTGTCTTTGATAATGTCCATTTACCTTCCTTGCATGACAAAATGCTCTCCGTTAATATTCCACTCCACTTCACTTCCCTGGTTATTAATTTTTTCTACAACAGGATAATTCACCTTTCTACTCCCTTTTTTGATGATTCCAGGATGGTTTACCGAGGCCTCCCGCAGGGATCATGTCTTAGTCCTACTCTTTTCACTATATATTTTCACAGTCTCGCTATCTTTCGAGTTTCCTCCACGTCGTTATTCTATGCTGATGATATTCTTATCTATTCCTCGTCGGATAATATATCTGCGGTGAACGCGGAGCTAAATAATTCTCTTGCCATTTTGGAAAATACGTTATCCTCTCTTCATATTTCTATCTCACCCGAAAAATCTGCCTCTATGGTTTTCACATTCCGTCCTTATAACCGTTCTTTAATTAATCTTTCCTTGCGCCAAATTCCCATCCCTTTAGTCAATTCCTTCTCCTATCTCGCTATTATACTTAATAGCATATTGTCCTTTCGGGAGCATATCAGTTATCTGTGTACGTCCGCTCTCAAAACGCTCAATATACTAAAAGCTCTTTCGCCCCGTAAATGGTGATCCTTATATTTTACTTATGTTATATAGATCAATAATCCTTTCCAAATTTGACTACGGCGCATTCCTGTACGCTAGTGCTCCCAAACAATTTCTTCGTAAACTTGATCGCATCCAAAACTCATGTCTTCGCCTCTGTATCGGAGTACTTAACTCCTCTCCAATTCCAGCCATTTTGGCAGAGACTGGATTCATTCCTCTTTTCATTCGAAGACTCTTATTAGGTGAAAGGTTTCTGATTAAGCACCTTCCTATTACTAATTGTAAACTCCTAAATTCCTATCAATTTATTTCCGATAACTAGCCCTTCTCTCCTCGCAAAATACCTATATTATTCCTCGATCTCTTCTCGGCTTATGCTCTTCTTTCCTTTTGTCCTCCCTTTCACCAAACCACCTTACTTCACTTATAATTTCTTTGATACTGTGTAATAATATTATTAGTTATAAATTTCCAGATCGGAAGTGTATACGTTTTGTTAAGAGGATAAGATATTTGCTTCATTTAAGAAGATTGTTGTTTTATTTTATTAGTAATTGCTTAGTTTATAGTCGGACGTTGATATTATATTGTACGTTATATTTATACAATAAACGATAATAAGTGTTTGGGCACCCACAATATAGGCATTAGCCTCGTGGGACCCTTTACAGTTATTTCAAAAAAAAAAAAAAAAAAAAAAAAATTCAAGCATTCTCCGAAGTTATTTGTTCTCCCCTTCGACATTAAATCTCTCCCTTATCCTGCCGTTCAAAACGAATTCAATCACGTGTTATCCTTATACTTTCCTTCCCATACAATTATCTTCACGGATGGTTCGAAGTCTGATGTTGGCGTTGGGGCTGCGTTCATCATCCTCGCGCTTACCTGAATCCTTTCGGTTGCTCTCCTTTTCCTCTATTTTGTTTGCCGCATCCATGGCTATCCTGCAGGCAGTCCTTTTCCTATCCTCGACAAATAACATCTCTAGATTCCTCCTATCTTCGGACTACTCGAAAAGTATTTTATTGGCTATCTCCTCTCCTTTTCCTAGTCATGTCACTGATCCCATTATTCTCCAAATTCGCTTCTTAATTTCTAATTTATTTGCATCCCGTTCTGTTATAATCGATCTACTATGGATTCCTGGTCATTATTCCTGGCAACGAGTTGATGAACTCGTTGGCACGTTTGGCGGCAACCAACGGTCTATTCATTAGTAGATTTCCTGCTCAAACTCTCTACTGTCTTTTTTATCGTTCCCACCACGATTTCTGGACCGGATTCTATCCTTCATTCTTTACCAATCCTTGATCTTTTTACCTTTCCGTACACCCCTTTCCTTCCGCTCTTCCTTAATTTAATCTTTTCCCCTGCCTTAGCCGTTCCATTATTTCCTCTATAGTTCGCCTGCAGTTCAATCATAGTTTGCTTCCGGCTTCTCTTTTCCGTTTTTCTATTGTTCAATCTCCTTTGTGTCCTTATGACCCTCCGGAGCTCAGTTATACCTGCGACGTGAATCACGTCTTGTTCGAATGTCCCTTTATTTCCTCCGAACGTGCTACTCTGTACTCTAATCTTCTGCGCCTTGGAATTCCTCCTCCTTATAGTGTCCATTCCATTCTTGCATTCCCCTCTCTCAATACAGTTCCTTTGTTGGCCTTCTTTATCTCCTCAATTTCTAATCTTCTCCTTATATAATGTGCAATTCTTTACGTTGGGTAAGTTCCACTGTTGACGTGCCCAAAAAAAAAGTAGGATAAAAGTATCAATACCTGACTGCTACGATATGTCTCAAATTAGATGTATTTTGGTCATTGTGAGTTTCAATTATAATATCACCTATTGCTCGTATCAGGGCCGTATCTGATTGAGGGAGCCCCCCCCCCCCCCCGAAATGTCTGCGAAATAATAACTGCCTGAATTAAATGGACTGAAATTCAAAATATATTTATTTCTTATCAATTTTTTTGACAAAAGGAAAGAAAATTGAAATTTTTATGAATTCTATAAAAACGGCTGTTTTTTATTGTAGTGTTCAAATATTGCATATACAATAATTGACTACAAGGCTTTAGGGTACTATTTATAAATAAATATATTTCATGATAATACACACACACACATATATATATATATATATATATAAACTCGGTCATGTTGGCCTCGCAAGGGGCTGTGCCCCTTATCCCCTATTGCTTTCATTTCGGTCCCTTTCTCTTCTATACTTTGTATAAAATGATCAAAATTTACAATGTAATTCTTAGGTCGGCGCCCATGAATAATAGGTTCTCGCCAATCAGTCCGGATTGAACAAAATAAATTTCGTCACTTACATATAGCTTTATATAAAAGTAATACAATTTTTAAACAAAGACAGAAAGAAACCTTTCACATTAAACAATAACTTTCACTTTCAAATAATAAAAATTTTTTATTAAACTCCTTCTTGTAAAACACAAATAAATAATAAAAAAAAGATACAAAATAAAATATTTTACATAGCCAGCAAAATTTAAATGATTAAAACAAAAACTTGCGAAAAATCTAAACGATTATACAATCGGGACTCAAACGTAAAAATAAACAGGACGAACGTGTAGTAACCTCCTTCTTTTTGGAAGTCGATAACAAAGTTACATTTCCATGATAATTTTGCAAATTGATAGCATTTTAAGTCAATCGCCTCTGTTATATTAATAAAAAATAAGAAAAGAAAACTGATCCAAAAGGGCCACATTTTTTCATGTTTTGGACATTTTTTCCAAGGGAAGGTGGCCTATGAATTGCGTTGTAATTAAAATATATAAAGTCGATAAAAATTAAAATATTTACATAAAATTGGGACATTTTTTCTAATGGGAGGTAGCCTAAGAATTACGTTGTAATTAATATACATACATACATACATACATACATACGTATATGTTTAGATACAGCCCTGGCTTGTGTTTGATTGTGTACTGCGAAAATATGAAATAAAATGGTAATATATTAATATTAATAAATAATATATTAATAATAGATAATTTACTAAGGTTTGATTTGAATCGGTAGATTGCGTGCCCGCGTATTCGACACTTTACTGCAGCCTGCACTTACACGTGTACAAGCGGCGACGCGTCTATATACTGTGCATCAAGTATATTGTAGATGAATAGAGACGCACGCACTACACACTCCCGCGTAAAAGCAACGAAGGGTACAATATACACGTCACACACATACAAGCGAGTAGGGTGCGGCGGCGGAGTGGGGGGCATGACGACATGAAAGCGTTACGCCGTTTGCCGTCACGGCATACGAATCGGTTTTACCCCCAAGGCGGGCCAATAGATGTTTCACATCAAAAAGGTAGTAAGTGACGTGGATCGCAGTTGGGAAGAACGTGAATGGAAAACATGTCAAAACGAAGAGCAGGGTTACAGGAAATAACAATGTAAACAATGTCAGTTTGATTAGGACAGCGGGGAAGACTTAAAGGAACATCGTGAGCGTGATAATGAAATTTCTAGCGATACTTGCAGTATCATCTCGTAGCCATCATCACGATTGCATTTGATCTGTTTGGAGCAGCCCCCGATATTAAAGTTCATGCCTGGCCGAATAAAAATTTCTGAGATAAGAGAAACAGAGCGGATCCGATGAGTCTTTTAATGAATTTTTCCCCGGTTCTATTTCATTGTTACATATTAAATCCGGCAGGTATAACGGAGTTGCAGGGATGTTAAAGCGAAAAGAGGTAAAAGAAAAAAAGAAAAAGCGAAACAACGAGCAAAAAAAAAAGTAAAACACTGAGAAAAGTTATTAAAATGAAATGAAGAATAATCCTACTAGTAACAAATAATTAAAATAAGTGAAGAGAGTGGAAAATAAAAATGAACTGTAAAATATAAAAAATGAAAAGGGTTGTAAGTTGAAGCTATCGAATTAGGTGGGAGCTGGAATCGAAACGAAAGAAACTGTTAAATAGAAGCAGACATATATGTAGGTAAAATTTGTCAATAAAAGAAAATAGTTTTTAAAACAACCAGACAATACGGTACCATGAAAACTGAGGAACAACGATTCTAATTCGAAACATAATTAATACAATAGACGCGAGCCTATCTTGTGACAGTAGCTTGATTAAAAGAAACGAAAAGCAAAAAGAAAGTAATGATACAAATGCAACTCAATTCATAGATGGGTTAAGGTACTTTAACGAGTGTGCATCAGCGAAAAAATAAGTAAAGATAACAAAACAAAACACATCAACGACAAATAATAACAGTAACAATCAGAAACTCTGGCTGAAAAACTGCAAGGTATAGCGGAGTAAATAAATAAATAATAATAATAAAAAAAAAAATAAATAAAAAAAAGTAAAGATAAATATGTTGCTGTAAAATAGTTATGACAACTTCAGCAACGACATATTCAAAAGAAAAAGACAAGAAAGGGGAAGTGTAAAAACTAATATTCGGATAATTGACTCGTTTTTTTTTTTTAAATAAAACACGTGAGTCGAAGAGAAATTACTACTATCAGAATGGGAAAATTTGAAGAAGAAAAGAAAAAGGGAAACTTAGCCCCGCCGAATACTTTCATTTTCTTTCAATCATTTTAAGAGAACTTGTGAAAAAGATGAATATTATCTGAAAGGAAGCGAGGTAAAGAAACGACGTTATTCCAAGAAGTAACACTCCATTATGGCTGCGGAAATGTTTAAAATTAAGCGAGAAGCAATAGAGAAAATGGAATCAGGAGTAATCAAGAAGACCGAATTAATATTAATTTGACTCGGAAAAGAGGTTATTTTCTTAGTAAAGTTAACTGCAAAAAAAAAAAAAAAAAAAAAAAGTAGATTTGTTAAAAGCGCATCCATTAAATGGGGATAAAATTGAAAATTTTTGGATTACAGGATTAATATAGGAGATGGAAGATTTAGGAAAAGAAAATTAAGAAGAAAAACGAAAGAGCAATATTGCAGGAAGGTATTACTGAAGCTCGCTCGGCATATAAAAAGCACGAGAAACTAAATCGAACGTTTAATTTGGAAAACTCTTGGACAGAAAGGTTTTTCGAAAACATGTTCTTTTTCTTTATATCTTTTCTGAGCAACACAGATCAAACAGAATGGATCTTTCTAATTACGTAGTAGAAACTTTTGTAGGTTGCTGAATCCAAAACAGAGCGTCTAGAAATGCGGTAGAAGCGGATGAAGAGGGAACAACGACAGTGTTTCGTAATCTCTTCAGGGGAAAAAAAAACAGAACATTTAGGGGCACTGTGTAGAACATCAATCCGGAAAAAAAACCAGGAAATCGAAGTTTACAAAATGAAACGAATCCGAGGAAAAATAGATCCGGTAGGCACTTCAATATTATCGGAAGAACAATAAATACAGCGCGTAGAAGTTACAAAAATTAACGGCTCGGTCTGCTAAAAAGATATCATTTTCTGATAAAGAAGGATGGACCGGCCCTAAAATAACGCTTTTTTAATATAAAACACTATTGGAGATATGTACTTGAACATTGTAGAATAAAAAGAAGTTAGGATGGAAGCCAAAAAGACGTTAAAAATGAACCGCAGGGAAATCTAATTAAAATTCGGACCTCGCCTTAAGGAAAAAAGGGCTACAAGGGAAAGTTGCCTCCCCCCTGGAACTTCGAAACTTTTTAATCAACTGGCCGTGATGAGCATTAGACGCGTAATCACGGACAATTCGGAAGACTTTTATAATAAAGTAGTAGAACAATTTTCCAGAAACCCACGAAAATTATCTTTTAATTAAGATTTTATTCTTATTATTTATTTTATTTTTTGGTTTATTTAAGGTCGCTCTATAACAACTAGGAGTTCTAAGTGTAGTAATTATACATTGGTCTGATCGATTAGTTGGAATCGTTGGTCTTGGTGAGTGGATTATATCTTGTCTTACCGAATGGAGCTTAGAGCTGATGGCTTTCCACCTTTTGTTCCAGTGGTTTTTCACAGTTTCATGGATACTTTTTTTTTTGCTTCATGGAGTTGGACTGATATTACTTCTTGAGGTTTAGGCATGATTGTAGCCTTTTTGCCTACGGTATCGGCTCGTTCATTGCCTGTAATCCCTTGCGTGTTCCTCGAGTTCGAAGATCATTGATTAAGACTTGTATTGATTGGACTATTGGATTTTTGGTACTATAGTTTTTTAGTGCTGTTAGACTAGACAGTGAATCAGAACATATGACTTATTTCGTGTCAGCGAGGTTACATTTGATACGTTCTAAGGCTTGGCATATAGCATATACCTCACAGCTACAGATTGAGAATTGACTAGGGAGCCTGATCGATATGCAGTCCTCGGTCTCTGTGGTAAGTCCGCATTCTGCTTGGCCTTCTTTGATTGATCCGTCTGCGTATAGGAATGTGTGGTCCTCATATTTGCTTTTGTTTTCCAGAAATAATTGTTGATATGTGAGGCTGTTGGTAACCGATCTATAGTTATGTGTTAGTTCTATAGATTCACTTGTTTAATAAAATATTAAGCCTTTACAAATTACAAATTTTATTTTTCCTATAACTCATATCCTCTTTCTATCATCTTACCCCCCCCCCCCGGGCTCATCGGACTTATCTTTGACGAATCTGTCACGTACGAAGTTATTAAATTTAACCGTCGAAAGCATATAAGCATATTTTGATGAATTCTTGATTTTCCTGAATGATTTTATAAACACGAGTTATGGACATTATGCGGTTAACTAAAACGCGGGTTTTCAAAAATGAACTGTATACCGGGAACATTTTATTCGCGCTCAATGTAAAGAAAGTAGCTCGTGTATTAAAAATCACCAAAATTCTGAAGAAATACGTGCCATAACTAATAGTATTAATATTTTAGATGTAAAATTAAAACTAACTAATAATAACTACATATCACTTTTTTTTTTGGTATTTATGAATTCTGGATATACGCTGAATTTTTAAATTGCTTATCTCCGATACATAAGGGAGGAGATAAATGTGACACGAGAAATTATAGACCAATTTTCGTATTGCCTGCTATCGGTAAAATATTTGAAAAATGTTTTAAAAAAAGAGTAATGAGTTTCCCGCATCATAAAAATTATTTTGATATAAACCAATATGGATTTGTAAAGAGGAAAAGAACTAATATAACGTTGTAAACATCTCACATTACTGAAAATTTGGTCAGCGGTAAATCGTTTCGACTTACGAAAACCTTTGATGTGGTTGATCATAAAACTCTTTAAGCGAAATTACATTATTCAGGTTATAACGGGTTTGAAAATCACCTCAGGGCAGTATGGCTTATTTTATTTCTTATGTATATATGATTAACGATTCGTGTAACTCAAGTTCATCCGGTAACATTTTCACCTATGTAGATGACACAATATTTGTTACAAGCCCCCGGTACAACCACATATTAAAACAGTTGACCCATAGAGATAATGATATTCTGGTGGATTGGTTTACAACAAATAAACTTGTATTAAATTTAAAGAAATCTAAATTTTTATGCTAGACATCACTAAATATAATAAAGTGCGGTGAGATTTAGTTAAATATGATAATAAAGAAATAAAAAAGGGCATTTGATATTAAATATTTAGATTTGAAATTAGATGGTAAATTGACGTAGAATAAGCGCGCAGAGTATTTAGATTCAAAATGAAGTAAGTTAAACTATTAATTTTTTATTACTCGAGTAATTTTTTTAAGGAAGATCATCTATATCGGGCACTATATAAGACGGTTTTGACCTGTGGGTTGATGCACTGAAGAAATATCGCCAAATACAACTCTAAGCAAGTAAGTTAAACTTTCCGATAGAAATAGAATAATTCAAGTTGATCTTTATAATATGAGACATATTACAACGTTCATTTCATTTCATTTATAATAAATAGTAGTGAAGAATAATTTAAATTTTTACCGAAGGAAAGTATTACTAGAAGCTGTGGAATCTAGTTTGAAAAAATATCACTCAAAGATTCAGATATTCTATATATTCCCTCTTACATGTAATAGTTTACCGCAGTATGTAAAGGAGGATTTACGAAATTATATAGAAAAAAAAATTAATTATCAATCTAAAACTAATTTGTACAATTAATTATAAAATAAACGATCCGAATAATAGATTATTTATGGATAAATATTAACTTGCCACATTTCGAGAGAAGTACAAAAATTCGACATCCTTTTGAATATTATTTAGGGGTACATATTTGTTTACTGTGCAGAATATACAATATTCTCATTATATTGTTTCCTGATGACTGGTTTAAGAGAATTACTTTAAATTGTTAAATATGTGTAGTTGTATAAATTTCATTATGATGTTATAAAAGGATTGCCCCCTATTGTTGTTTTGCTTTATTCAAAAAATTTTATTCTAGTGTAAATGTACGCATAAATGATAACCGGTACTAATAATAATAATAATTAATTATTTTTTTTGAGCGAAAAATGATCAACCGACGTTAGAAACGGTAAAGAAGAACATTTAATTTCCATTATGGCATAACACTACGAAATGACAAAGGATCAGTCGTATTTTGCAAGATCCAGATTTCTTTTACGTTCTAACATTTTATTACGTGCGGAGGTCTACTGAGATTATCATCTCTATGGAAGATAATTTAAATAAATAAATATAAAGCGGAAAAAATATATACATAAATAATATGCGCGTATAAATGAGATTTAAAAATGAAACGGTCAGTGAGTTTTAGATCGAATAAAAGAAGTATAAAATAAGAACAATCTCACCGGAGCGTTGAAAAATTAGATTAATGATAAACCGATGAGATAACACGACGAAATCCGCAACTTGCATTCTGAGAAGATGATTCCCGTTTTTTTATAATTTGATTATTTTATAGCTTTTTCAAAAAATATAAATATATAATCCCAGTGGCGGATCCACGGAGGGCGGAAATAGGGGACATATTCCACCCCAAAGAACCAAAGCCTCTATGAAAAAAAATTTGGTATAACAGAGAAACTTAATTCATTAGCAAAATAGTACTTAAAGTCAGGCCAAAAGAAGAAAAAAAAACCTTAATTTATATTATAAAAGATTTGTATAAATGTTATACATATGGATTTAATAATTAAAAATTTAATATTGTTTTCTAGTAAAACTATTAATATTACGTTTTTATTCTGTTTTAAACACAATACTGTTGTCGATCTTTTATCTTTTTTATTTATTTTTAATTTTTACTTTGCAATTTTAATTAAAAATAGTTCGATGAGGTATACTTAAAAGTTGCTCACGAACTAAGAGAGAATTCGGATCGGATTACTAACAGAAATAAAAAAGAACTAGTAAAGTCTAATAAAAAAATACTCTATCTTTCTTACTATTTCTAATCTACCATTTTAACTACAATTTTATAATCTCGTTGTATTTTTCACCCCTAAATATAAGACAAAATTTAAATTAAAAATTGTAATAATTATAAGTATTTTTAAAATACATTTTTACGAATTTCGAAAGAGCTGGTCGCTATTTGATTTTCTTCACGAAACACAAGGGGTATTTCTCAAATCTACTATCTACCGTATAAGATATTAGGTAATTGTATAATTTCTGCATCCCCGAAAAAAAATGTCTCACTGGATCTACCCCTGATAATCCAGATTCCAGAAGTACCAGCAAAATCATAGAAATGGTACTATGTTATTCCATCCGTGAATTTTTTTAAATTTTTTTCTTTTAATCAATTACCTAATGGGATATGTTTTATTTACGGTTTTTTCAAAAATTCTAAAATTGGCGCCATGTTTTAGTTGTTTTTTTGTTTTTTTTTTGTGGAAATAGAAATACCGCTGTTTTATTTGCTTTTCATTTTATTCTTTTTACTTAACAAAAAAATGTAGTTTGGTTTACTACCTTTTTTCTTTTTTTCCGTTTTTATTTCGTGCCGTGTGACCAGGTAAATAAAAATTTTTAACAGCCCAAAAGTGACCAGTTAAAAGAAAGTAGAAAATTACTCATCAGATTGAAAAGATAAAAAAGAAGACATCCAATAATGACCAAAGTACCAGCTCAAAATCGAACTAGCTGCGAATGGGGAAAAAAAAAGATTAACAGTTATTCGAAAGGACAAATAAAGATATTTTAAAACATAACGTTTACCGCAAATAATTCTTATTTCTAACATTACCCTGAAAGTTGCAAACGTTTAATTAGCTCAAAACGAAAAGTTAAAAAGCTACAAAAATAGATCGTATTTGATTTGAATTAAGAATGAAATTAACGAAAAGAATGAATAAAGCAACGATAAAAGCAACAGTGTGTTAACGGAAGAGCGCATGTGATTCGACATTAACCAAATTGGTTTGTTCCGACGGCCGCAATTAAAACACTACTATCCTGCTCCATTTTATTACGGATTTTGTCCGTTTCGCGTTTACTGCATACAAAGTAAGAAAACAAAATCTGTTAACAAAATGACGTGTTCTAATGACATACAAGCGATAACACAGACGCACACACACACGTACAGGCAAGGCCTCGGAATAACGTTTACGCACAAGAATTACTGCGGTGCAATGACGATGGAAAAAAGAAAGAAAACAGGGAATGAATCGGCATAGGTACACAATAATTACGAAAAGAAGAAATGTTGGAAACTGATAAAGGATGCGAAAGAAGGAGAGAGAAGCTTCCGAATTGAAACGAGAGAGTGAGAAAGATAGAGAGGGTGCGATAGAGACGCGGTAGTGATAGACAGGATTTGAAATATTGCATGGAGTAAAATCAGTGACCCTTGCTCGTATGACGATTAACTCTCCGTAGGGATAATCCTGCGTCGTAGCTCTTCGTATAAAAGCCCTCCAACGAGTCTGTCAAGCACATTCGTTACTTAATAAGTCGAACTAATCAGCGAGTTCATTTAAAAATTCGTCCAAGAAAGTTTCCTTTTATTCAGTACGCACTCAAAAAAAATTCATATTTGTTCTATCGTTGTCAAAAATTTTTCTTCCGCAAATCGAAATGGCAACTATTTCGTTGGCTGATACACTGGTAAGTTTTTCACTTCCGCCATATACGCTAATTATGTATTTAATAAAATTCATCACTGCGTTGCGCTATTACAAGAAAAGGTTACGCGTAATTTATTAATGGTTGTTTGTTTTTGTTTTTTTTTTTTTTTTTTTTTTTTTGTTTTTTGATACATATATATATATTTTTTTTTTTTTAATAGAAAATAGATGTCTATAACACCGATCCGCTTAATGTTGAATATGGAGAGCTAGTTTTTAAAAAATGTAAATGTTTTCTTTTTTACTCAATTTTAAAAATCTCCGTATTTGATATCCTTCTTTCTGTTTTTTTTCTCTTACTTTCTTTTAATAAAATTCAACGTAACTTATAAAATATTTCAGAATAATTAAACTTTTTAATTTTAAAATAAATACGTTAAAATTTCAAATTCTCTGAAAATTTTTTTGGTTTTTAAGTGGCAGTACCACTTTTTGTCCGAAATAAAATTTTACTATTAAATTTCACTGCCGATAGTGGTTTTCTTAAAAATACCTCACACTTAAATCAATCGTAATAAAAAATAACTTGAAAATATTACAAGTTCTAACGACAAATAAAAAAAAAGGAGTAGGTGGGAAGCAATCCATAATAGTACTTTTTACGTTTATTTTTAATTTTTTTTGTTCTCAACTTCCTTTTTTTTTTTAAATATAAAAAAAAATTGCATTATTTCTCGCAAAACATTTTATCATATTTATCGATTTCGATAATTATATTTTATCTAAAATATTGCCACGTTCTCAACCGCCGACCACAAGTACATATTTATCCCGCACAAATTATACTATCTTTTTCCTCTCGTTGCTCGCTAACATGTATTATTTCCCACTCCGGCATTTCCCTTATCAGCCCAAAAATGAACAATTTCATATGAACTCAGCGCAGTTATCCTATACACTTTTCAATGTGCGCGGCATCAGGATTCAAATTCTACTCGAACGAAACACCATTAAATAATTAACTACGGTAGCTGGCTTTTCGATGAAAACATGCCTTCTAGTTACGATCGAATACTCCATGTTCATAGTAATCAATCGATGCGCTATAATAGAACAGTTTACCGATCAAGTCTACCAAAGCGCCAAAATGATCTGCGCTGAAATTATCTTCACTAAAATTATCTTCAGAAAACAGCTCTAAAATGTGAGAATTTCACCGATAAACTTTTACGAAGTTAACAAATTTGTAACAGCCCTTCGCTATTTCTCTTCTAAAGTCTACATTATCCAAAATGATTTTTGAAACAGATAAGCTTAAACAGTAGAACCAGGGCCGGATCGATATTTTCGGGGATGGAGAAATTATATAATTACCTAATATCTTATACGGTAGATAGTAGATTTAAGGAATACCCCTTGTTAAAGAAAATCAAATAGCGACCAGCTCTTTCGAAATTCGTAAAAATGTGTTTTAAAAATACGTATAATTATTACAATTTTTAATTTAAATTTTGTCTTATATTTAGGGGTGAAAAATACAACGAGATTATAAAATTGTAGTTAAAATGGTAGATTAGAAATAGTAAGAAAGATAGAGTATTTTTTTATTAGACTTTACTAGTTCTTTTTTATTTCTGTTAGTAATCCGATCCGAATTCTCTCTTAGTTCGTGAGCAACTTTTAAGTATATCTCATCGAACTATTTTTAATTAAAATTGCAAAGTAAAAATTAAAAATAAATAAAAAAGATAAAAGATCGACAACAGTATTGTGTTTAAAACAGAATAAAAACGTAATATTAATAGTTTTACTAGAAAACAATATTAAATTTTTAATTATTAAATCCATATGTATAACATTTATACAAAACTTTTATAATATAAATTAAGTTTCTCTCTGTTGTAACAAATTTTTTTAATCGAGGTTTTGGTTCTTGGGGCGGAATATATCCCCTATTTGGAAGCCCTCCGTGGATCCGCCACTGGTAAAACTATTGACAGTTAAAGACTAATTTTTGATCAAATACGACACACCGCGATGTTAACACACTTACGTGCAAGTGCTATTTTAATGTATCCTTAAGAGGTTCGACTTTTTTCGGCTATGTCTTTTTTTACGATTTCACTTCTATTTACGATCGCGTACAGTGCGCTCCCGCGTTGTCTGCGTCGGTAATACATCGCGATAAAATGTCTTCATTTTTATTTTCTTCAGCCCTTTTATCAGACGGTATGCATGATCGATCCGTCTGAACTAATGAGACCGGAACCAAAATTCGCTTCAAAACCAGTTTCCCACTACAGAGACTACAGCATTAATACGAACGATCCACTGAAGGAAAGAGTGAGGAAAACGTACACCGCAATGCACACGTATCAGAACGTTAAATTTGTTCAAGGTAAGACTGATATTTCGTACACACTAACATATATGTATGTTATAATCGATGAAAGCAATTAGCATTTTTACAGACTTAGGGCTGGACCGAAAGGTAAGTAAATAAAATGAACATTATCTTATCCTATTTAAATATATTTTAACCTGCGAAAATTCACGCGTGTGCGCAGATAAAATTGCCAATTGGACAAAGTTCGATAAGTTTCGCGGGACAATAATGGATACGTTGCTCAAACTCAACGACCTGGTAGACGAAAGTGACCCGGATGTCAACATACCGAATATTGTTCACGCTTTCCAAACTGCCGAAAGAATCCGAGAAGAGCATCCGGATAAAGACTGGTTCCACTTAACCGGTCTAATTCATGATCTTGGAAAGGTACGTTAAAACCCCTTTTTTTTTTAATTTCTACAAATTAACTAAAAGTTGAAAAATCTATTTTATCTCTCAAAATTTTATTGTCCCACGTAACTGCGCCTGTTATAATGCTGATGAAACAAAATCGGAGAAGTTTGTAAAAAGGATTTTTCATTAAAAAAAAAAAAAAAAAAACAAAAAACAACAGTTTCAATTAAAGGGTAAAATTAAAAAACAAAAGATAATTTTTAAAATGGGTATTTACAAAAAAATCAAAACTTTTACAAAATTCTTTTTAATATTGTAATAATACTGGGGGGGGGGGGGGGGGGTTATTACGTGCAAATAAAAAAATCGCATAATTCTCGAAATAGGCAAAAAATTGTACATTTCACGAACTATACAATATCGTTGTGTACGTAATTCGTGAGATGTGCTAATAGCTTTTGCTTATTTTGTACATTGCATTGATCAGGGAAATACGAATATTTAAATTATTTTGCTCAATTACTACTTACAACACAACACTGCATTAATAGTAGAAATAAGAATAAACGCATAAGTGAAGGGTTACACACATGAATTGTTACATGAAACGAACAAAAACCATTACGCATACTTTATAAACCGCTTCGAGAAAAAATTTTTGTATAATAAAAAAAAATCTTTGAATTCAATTTTTTTTCTTTTTCTTTTGCATGACAAATGTGAGCATTATAAACCGTTTCTGAACTAAGAGAAACCATTAAACCACTTCGTGACTTTCAATTCTTGAAATGTGGCTGATTTCATGGATTGTACGATTTTATCATCTGCACGTAATACATCTACACACACACACACACACACATACACTGAATAAAATTCATTGAAGCCGTTCATTTTTTTTTTGTCCCTCAATATAATTACAACGCCAGAATATACATAATTTCTCTTGCAGCAAACTAAATCTTTAACAACCTCTTGAAATGAATGAACAAAAATACGTTTAAGTAATCGGTGCATATATATATACATATATATATATATATATATATGTATGTTATGTGTGTATATATAAATAGAAAACTTGTACTCAAAACTCCATAATGAATGTTCACGTGAAATTTATCGAGGGAATGTTTCGAACAGTTTTGAACGAGGGACTACGAAATAGTCTAGACTCTCAAACGAATAAAATAAATGTATGGCAATAATAGGATAGTGATTTTAAAGATCACGAGATTTCCGAAATAAAGCTGAGGAAATAAAGTTGGAATGGTGGAAAGACGACTAAGAATAAGTAAAACGTAGATGTGCATCACATATTAAAAACTATTTATCGTCTAGAATTAACTCGTTGCAAATTTATTTCTTTTTTAATATTTCTAGGAAAACTTAATCAGTAGAAAACGTTTTATTTTTTAACGGTATCATTCAGATTAATAATAATTTTATTCGTAAAATAGCTAGACTAAAAATAAATTAAAGCCGTTACATTCTCATTAATAAATTTCGTTTCAAATAGATAATGGCATTTTTCAATGAACCTCAATGGGCTGTTGTTGGAGATACATTTCCGGTTGGTTGCGGATGGGCTGACTCTATAGTATACAGAGAAACTACTTTCATGAATAATCCAGACACATATAATCCCACATATAGGTAAGGTTACAAGAAAAAAGTGTATCTACTGAGAGCATACCAAATTGTTTTGTTTTTTTTTTAAATGGTAAAAGTAAATTCCGCATTGTTAAAAAAAACAACACTAACCGTATTCGTATAATCAAAAATATAAAAAAAAAAAAGAGAACGGAAGAAAAAATGTTTGGGCTGCAAGACCGGGGTCAGTCTAAACAAATTGAAAAAAAAAAAACGCTATTGTTTTGTTTTAGTTAATGAACTAATGGCGGAATAACCAAGCTTCTCAATATTTACACTATTATTATTTTTTAATTTTATATTCTGTGTAACAAACTGTTATGAAGCTAAAATTTCAAAATTTGTATTTCATTTTGCTATTTTTTAATGATGCCGTTAGTGCTACAGGGAAAAACGCCCGCTAAAGCTAGTGCGATATAACGATGAAGATGTAGTTTAGAGGGGTAGTTCAAAGGTTAGACTACATACTGATGCAATTTGTCAAACAATTGCTAAACAATAATCGTATCGCTATCCTAAGAGTGCAACTTGTTACACTTTTGTTCCTTCGCTTGTGTGTTCTCATTAATACAAGAATAAACGAAAAATTAATATAAAAAAAAAAATTAGATTACCTCGCTGTTAAATGTTAAATTTTTAAACATCAAAATTTCAACATGTAATCTGTTTTGTTTTTACGTATAATTCGGAAATTGTAACATGTAACAAGCTGAATTACCTCGGTGGGCGTTTAGTTTTAAAAAAGTCTAATCGTAATTGTTTTTCTATCGCTCATCATCACTTTGCTTCGATGCTCTCCCTTACGGAAGTAACGACATTTAATGGCAAATTTTTTATTTGAATAAGTTACGAATTATACACGTACAAAAATTCATTTCTGACGATTAACATTTGTTCAAAAAAAAACAATAAATAAAAAAAAAACTATATATTTAACATACATGTACGCAAAAAATAAATCTGCGGAGATAGTACCGCAATAATAATCTCAATCGCATATCAACAATTATTTAACGAAATACCGTAATTTATTATATTCTCCGAGATGTAGCGTATTTGCGATTTTATACCGAGAGGGGGGAGATTCGATGTATATAATCGTTTATCGGCGAAAGGTTAGTTTAATTAAAAATTATTTAAAAAACGGCAAATTTTTATTCTATTTTATTTTATGAAACTTGATAAATGTTAAACTATAACAAAAAAAAGCTTATAAATTGGAATTTTTGAGATTCCTATAACACTTTTAATCTCGTCTAATTTCTCCGGCAATATGTAAATATCAAAAATTCGAAGGTGTAATTATAAAAAATTTCATATGTAGTTTGATCTGTTATTAATATTTTATGTTCTTTAACATTCCTGTTTGCCGATGATACCGAGAAAAAATAAGAATATATTCATTCTGTTTAGCAGCACAATTAAAAATGAATAATATTTATACTTATCTTAGTAACGTTTTCGGGCACGGCCCATCTTCAGCTATAAACAAAAAGAAAACGTAATAAGAGCGGACCCAGGGCCCCATGTGTAACAAACGCGTGTTTTCAGATTCCACCTGTTACACACTGGGGTCCTGAGTCTGCTCTTATTTCGTTTTCTTCTTGCCACTAGCTGAAGATGAACTGTGCCCGGAAAAGGTTATTAAGATATAATATTATTTATTTTTAATCGTATTGCTAAAGAGAAGTGATATATTTTTATTTTTCTATTATCGATATAATGACAATACACTGTCGATAAATCGATTATCTAATGGAGTGTTTAAAATTTGTTCGAAAATTAATAATTTAAAGCGGATGATGTACCCATTATATTAATTAATTTTTTTTTTTTTTTTAAAAGGAATAACATAAACACAATAAATAAATGAAATTTTAAAAATTCACATTTGCACTATCAGAGGTGGTCGGTTTTGAGGGCGGCCCGAGAATGATCCGTTTTTTATTCTTTCTCCGGATAACACATGTTTTCGATATTGCAATCGTACTTTAATTTATATTAGTTGTTCTCCTTTGCGCTCATATGAGCTAATTTTCAATGTAAAATCTATTTCAAATTTAATTACAATCTAATAAAGTAGGAAAAGTTTAAATTAATTTAAAAACTTTATGTAAAAGTTCATCCAAAAAAATGATTATACCTCTTTTAGTCTTATAACCTATTAAAATTAATAAAAGTTTGAATTCGCTTGTGTTACAGATCAAAATACGGTATATACAGACCGAACTGCGGATTAGATAATGTTATCATGTCGTGGGGTCATGACGAATACATGTACCGTATGCTGATACACAATAAATGTGAACTGCCAGAGGAAGCTCTGTATATGATCAGGTACCTTAATATCAGTGTTATACAAAAAATTTGTAAAACTGACGTTTTTGAAAATAGTAATAACTGCACAAAAAGAGGGAAATGCTTTCATAAAATCCCGGTCCTTCCTTAAAATCTTGCAATTTTATTTTAATGATATTATGAAAAATCAGCCCTTCAAACTTAACCAAGTCTCCTGGACCTCCAGATAATAGTTCTTGGATAATGTGTATAGAAAAGTCATTTCAACTGACGTCATTTCTACAGTAAATGTGTGTGTGAATTTTATTATACCAAAAAAAAAAAATTAACCAGCAGTAGTCATCAATTAATTACCATAAAAATGTGAAGTATAGTCTTTTTAAAACGTAACAGAAAAACTTCCGTATTTTAGAACGGTTTTTAAAAATGCTTTTTTTTTTCATATTATCCTCAATGCAAACGAAAATAAAAAGAAGCATAAAGCTGAACACCCCTCAAGTTTTTCATAAATTCGGGTGATTCGCAGTGGCACACTCTCTGTAGGTGCAAAGAGTGCGGCACAGGTCCTTGAAGATTTCAATATCACTGTCACACTAATTGGTTGAATAGCGACATTTACTGCGTAATCACACGCATCAGTAGTTTCAGCGCAGAATATAGTCACATCAGTGGTGAAACATGCATCTGTATTGCCATCTCACTTTCATATTAAAGGCAACTAGTTGCCAAATTAGCGCATGCGCAGAAAATACTCTCCTCGATGTACTAGAAAATAACAGAGAATTCGAAATACCACATTAAAAGCAGATCTGACATTGAAATTTACACGCAGTAGCGTACAGTATGACTGCTGAATATGTGTACACCTGGTGCGACTAAATGTGCTGAATATAAATTTCACACCTAATTTCACTAATGTTTAGTACCAATATACAGAGTATATCGTCTAGGGTAGACCGGTATGTCTAAGTACTGGTTCACTTGAAAGGAGAATAATTAGTGTCTAAAAAGGGGCCCATTTGAAACATTTATCAGGCTAAAAAAGAATAAGTGTACCAGTGCGCGACTACCATTTTGTGGTGATCTCTTCGCTAACTTGAATTCGTCACCGTGATTATCACCTAAAAACTATTATCCTAATACTAACTACAAGATTAAATCTCTTTTTTTCATTTCACTCAATTAATGGACATAATTTGTCACTACTGCAAAATCTGAGGGTAATCGAGTCAAAAAAGAAAAGAAATAAATAAAATATATAAATATTGATAATTTTAAAACAACGTATATCGTTTACGGCAACGAGTAGCTATTTTTTTTCTGTCTGTGAATACTCTGTCTTAGGATTATCATAATATTCCAACCGGAATAATAAGGCAACAATCAAAACGACCAAAAGTTTCCAAAAAAAAAAAAAAAAACATTCAAAATGTTCCGGTGACATCAAGTTAAAATGCCCCAGCGCTGGGTAGGTCGATTGCGATTAACGGGTTAAGCGCTACTGGCCTACACACTACTGTTAAAACGAGCTGGTGTAAAATATTAATTGCACTAATGAAATTAATATTTTTTCCACATAAAGTAAAGAAAGAAATTAAAACTTATCGCGCTATTTAAACGTATTTTAATTTTTAAATGTATGATTTTTGGGGCCCCTTCCAAAATAAAGTCTGCAACCATTACTGTAAGAAAACAATACGAAAAAAAAACGATTTTTAAATTAATCTCATCTGACCGAAAAATATGCGCCATTCATTTTTTTTTTTTTTTTTTTTTATGGACTCGGTGTTAGCACTGACCTAACTACATGAGCTTTCACCTACTCAGATTCTGAGGCGATCGAAGATAGAGAGTATAAACGGAAGAAGGAAGGGAATAACGGCTAGAGATGGGAAGGAAAGGATAAAGGAAGCATTGAAAGGGGTAGGAAGATCCAACGCCAAGAGTTCGGCGTATAGATGAGAGCACTCGGGAAAAAGAGCAGGGCATTAAAAAAGGATGTGGTTGGGGTCGTATGCGCAATTCATACTCACGATATAGTTACAAAAAGACATATTATCACTACCATTGCTTTCAAAATACCTATTTTCTTCAATGATTCACCTCATAACTTACTAATACCTTATTTTTTTCTGATCTCTAGATATTTGATTAGTTTTATCTCACCTTTTTATATTTTTACCAATCCAATCTATTATGTTCGTTCTGTTCTTACACGAGGGAAAAATAAAAATAAACATTATTATCATTATTATTATAAGTATTATTTTTATTATTATCATTGTGTGTATATGTATTTGTGCATGTGTGTTGCATGTTTATAGAAGATAAATAATGCTTTTTTTTTATATTCATATAGATTTCATTCTTTTTACCCATGGCATACTGGAGGAGACTACAGTCACTTGTGTTCAATAAAAGATTTTAAAATGAAACCTTGGGTATTGGAATTTAAGTACGTATAACTACATACATAAATAACAGATTTATAAACGTTAGACGTATTTATGTATTTCTTCAGTCATAACGTGAAATTACATTAACATCAACTAATTTTTTTTATTTTTAAGCTTTTTTATACACCATTTACATGCGTTTACTTTAAAAAATAATAAATAAATAAATAAAAATTCATCATTTAAAAATTTTAGCTCTGATAATAGTATAAACGTCAAAGAATCGGTGTTAAGGAATTCGTTAATTGTTCTGTTATTTCCAAGTAGTGAGCTTTCCATCAATAATACGCTCTAAAAAAAATATTTATTCTAGAATTTTGGAATTTGCGGCGTCCCGGAGGGCCCAATTTTAAAGTTATCAATCTGGCTATGCAAAACTAGGAAAATTTCCTCTCGAATGTGCACATGTTTGAAATTTTAATTATAATACTCAAACCGCAAAAGAAGAAAACAATTCTTCCATCTTTTTTTGAAAAAAATTGAAATATGATTTTTATTCCTCTAAACACCAAAAACTTTTCTTCAATACATTGCATTTTTTTCCTAAATTTTGAATTTTGCAGCGCCCGGAAAATCCAAATGTGCAATGGCAATGTCACTAAAACTCCCTTATATATATAGGGTGCGGCAGAGAAACCTACCACATTTCAAAAAATTACAGCGCCGGTCCTATTGAAGATAGCGAAATGATTTTTTTTTTTATTGAAAAGAGGAAGAATGCCAGTTTTTTTTAATATAAAAATTTATTTTGACAGCTTCTTTGTTTTAAAAATAATGTCCGACCTTGATTTTCAATACCATTACGCATACGTAAATCAAAATTATCGTAAACTTTTTTCAACATAGTCATCGGAATAGCCGCAACATGACGTTGAATCTTTGCTTTCAACTCTTCCAGGTCTCGAGGTTTGCGTTCATAAACTTTTGACTTTAAATACCCCCACAAAAAAAAAATCACAAACAGAAAGATCGGTTGAGCGCGCTGGCCTCACAAAACGCTTTTCTGCTGGAAAAATCGGCGGCTAAAAGCTGTTGGCTATAGACTATCTTGTAGGGATGGAAATTCAGATTTTCGTGAAGAATTCTTCTTACAGTTCGATCAGACACATTCAAGTTTTTTGCGTGCATACGGGCGGAGCGACTTGGACTCGACTTAATGGCTTCACGAACACACGCGATCATCGGCAAGGTTCTTACGGTCTTAGGAACTCCAGGAGGTTTTTTTTTACGCACAGAGCCGGTTTCACGAAAGTTTTTAACCCACAAATGTAAAGTTTTGTTAGAAAACACAGGTTTCTTCCCATCTAACTCGAAACGTTTTCGAAATTCGCGAACTGTAGTAGTGTAAGAATCTTGATTGCGAAAAAACTGCTCTACAGCAAATGCGCGTTCAACCGCAACCAGTCATCCATGGTGGTTCGTAATAGTACTGAAAAAATTCGGCACTCTTCATCTTTCGAATACGACTAGTTTTATTTCGCTGCCTTGCCTACAGAGGGCGCTATAATTTTTTGAAATGTGGTAGGTTTCTCTGCCGCAGCCTGTATAATTATATGTCTAAAATATATTTTAGTTTTTTTGATTTCTTTACTCGAGATACCGCTTACAAAAGCGTGTCTTTTTTGTCGCTTTTTCCCCAGAGGCAGAGACATTCTAGAAGGTTCTCATATCTTCGAGCAAGCGTTAAATTTATAAATGCCGATTATAAATATTGAATTTTTTTTTTTTAATTCGCCGACTTAGTATCACTTAGTATCACCATAGCCTTCGTATTTGGCATATTGTTTTTATGTTTCAACCGAAACCATAGCGAAAGTTTCATGTCTTCAATCTTTTGACTGAAATTGAAATTTCATCGAAAGGTCGAAAGAACTAAAACCCGAAACAATTTTATTAAAAAACTAAATCCGCATTTAGAATTTTCCAAAAGTGCCAACAAAAAATATTGTTGGGAAGACACTAGTCCCCTATCGACGGCTCTATGCAAAAGGGAATTCAATTTTATTTGTTGGTGACTTTTGCGATTTATAAAAAAGTCTGTGATATCTATCATTTATACTTTTAATTTCATTTTTAGCAGGAGTTATTTGGTGGTGAGTTAATAAATTTTTAAGTGATTTTTTATGTTATTTTACATTTAAATTGTATTTAATTGTGATTCATGTACAAAATTATAAAAATTCGTAGGTCAAGTTATTTCTGAATTATTGCACACTTTAATTTTATATAATTTGTAAAGTTCTTATTAGGATCCGTACATTATATGTACACGGAATCCCAATAAATTATCAGCGTACATCATGACAATATAGCGTAATTAATCGTATAACCTAATAAAAACAGAATCATTTCAAAACTGCATTTCGGTTATCAAATTAAAGACATTTTTAAAAAGTTTCATAGGCAAGTAGATTAGTCACCCCCCCTTTTTTTATTAAAATTAAAATTGTATTTAGTAATATATTTTTTTAAATAATTTAAAATAGAAAAAAATACATACATATCCTTCTATTAACGCAAATTAACTGTATCAATTTATAGCAAAAAAACAATTTACACATTTAATAATACGACTAGTGGTTTCATTATTGTTCCTCCTTCTAAAAAATTACTTCATTTGAACAAATTTCCGTTTATGTCACAATAGATCGCACGCCAGTAAGTAAATATGTGGAGCTGAAAGAAAATAATATTCAATGCTTTTTCCTCGATTAATATACTTCTGCTGTGGTGTAATTTTGTTTCATTCACCGACTATTAATTTCGCCACTTCGTTTTTCATCAAAATTTTAATGGCGTGTTTGCCATAGTTTTTTTTGTACGCTTTCTTTTTTAATCTTTTCCTAAATCAATTATAACTAATGAACACAATTTTCATTTTCAGTAAATACGATCTGTACACAAAAGGTGGAAAAATGCCAGATGTCGATGAACTGAAACCGTACTATCAAGAACTCATCGACAAGTATATTCCAGGCGAATTAGATTGGTAATCAGTATAAATACGACAAAAACGTGATTATGATACGATTATCGTACGTATCAGCAATTCTAAATTTGCATTTGCAGCATGGAATTTAGGAAAAACAAAGTGGAGGATGTCCCCATTGGTTTCATTTCAAATGATTTTTGTTCCTCTTTTACATACATGTATATATGAAATAGATAAACTAAATAGCTCATATATATGACGATAACATATTCGTGCATCGCATTCTGTATATATTATCAGCATTTTACGACATTATCGGAACACCGAGAGTATACATCTAATATGCAAACCGGTGAAAATAACAATTATTACTTAGTTTTTTCTGAATTAGTATACGTTCTATAACAATCCATGTAATAAAATATTTAACTAATTTTTAAATATATAAAATAAAAAACTATTACCGTTACAAACATCTGTCCGATATTGTACAACGAAAAATACTGCAATGTATATATGATGTGTGTAAATATTTTATATTTTATATTTTGCATTTGTTAAATTATTTTTATATTATTAAGAATAGCCGTAATTTTTGTATATTTTTGAACGATGTATTATAATGTCACATTTTAGTTTATGTAATAAAATATTTGAATACATTAAATGCAGTTTCTCACTTCTGGAACTTATAAAACAACTCTTTAAATGTATCTTACACAAAATATACAAACAATTTAAGATAGTATTGTAATATGAAATTTGTTTGAAGATCATATTAGAACTAGTAAAGGAGGAACTAAATAAAAGATATAAGTAAAACGTAGCACTGTCTTGAAATTTCATAAAGAAAGCAGCATTTGTTTTTTTCCTTTTACGTGGCTCTAATAGTATAGCAATTAGAATAAATTAAAGATACAACATGAAACATGTGCTGCAGCATAATTTAGAACAGCTACATCCTATATCATTCATTATTCTTAATTTATTTGTATAATCACTGTAATCACTATTTCTGATGTTAAATCCAGAATTCCTGAATTCAAAATTTCAGTATAAGCAGGCCTGGATTTAGAAGGAGGCTAGGGGGCTGCAGCCCCGGGCCCTGCCTTATAAAGGGGCCCCCAAGAGACTCCCACCTCCGACATGAATGGTTAAACGTGCAATAATAGATGTTTTTGGAAACATTTATATTGCATATAGAATATTTGTAACTAAACCGATTACAAATTGTTAGACGGAAAGATCTTTTTCGATATTAAAAAGAATAAAAATATGTACAGATCAGTCATGCCAGATGATAGATTATCGGTGTTATCAAGATTAACGATCGGAACAAATTTTCTTCATTCAGTAGATTTTAACGATATTATGCAAGAATTTGCAGAAAAAAAAAAACAAGAAAAAATCAAAAATTCTACCCATTGTCTACATGATATTTAGTTTTGTTTACAATGTTAATTCGTGAATTCAAAATAATATTATTAATTTAAATTAAAGAAAATTTAGTTATTCTATAAAACTGATAATTTTATCACTTCCGAAAAGGGCCCCTAATATTTCCGTAGCCCCGCGCCTATAATACCCGAGCCTGAGTATGAGATGTACGTAGCAACTACCAGTATGTTCATGTTTGTATTTTTTTTGTTTTTTTTTTATTATAGCCTTGTTCTATAAGTGATCAATAATGCGTGATTTTTTATTTTATTGCATATATTGTAATTATACAAGTTTTACTGTATTTTTACCCTGTAAAAATAAATAGTCCAAATTTTCGTTCCTGTATTTCTACTCTTGTTTATTAATGTAAAAATGTATTATTACCCGAGTCGTAAAAGTTACAATGTTTGTTCATTACAAACTATAATATTTTCCCGTTATCTCATTTGCGGATCTAAAAGATGTCGCCGAATTATTTATAGGGATAACAAAACATTTATTATAATTAGTTTTCTTTAATAACGCCTAAGGAGTGTATCATTATTGTATAAAGTGAATGCAAACGTTCTTCATAATACATTTTCTAAATTTACATTGTTACTTTCATTTCAAAGAACGCTACAGCAGTTAGCACAAAGATGTTTACATCGATATTAGCGAATTTGCAAAAAGCTACATTTCCCCCTGCCTGTTTAATAACTTTTTTACACTCTAATAAACATTTCAATATTTCTTACTCCTGCTGCAACAAACAGCAATAATCGCCTGCATATGTCCGAATGAGTCTCCGTATACTTCGCTACAAAATTTCTCTCATCACCTCAAGTTTTATACGTGTGTTTTTTCTGCTTTTTAAGGGGTTCATCAAAGAAAAAAATATAGTTCTATTCTTAAACGTTTAAAGATGAAAAATAAAAATAACTGGCGGCAGGAATAACAAAGCTAGAAGGAAACGAAAGAATATAATAAATACCGATAAGGAGAGGTGGAAAAACCAAGTTCTGACAGAGCGGAATAAAAGGACAATTGCTCGGTTAGAAATAACGAATTCAAAGAAAGTGTGATCAACGCTACAAACGAAATGAGTGGAAGTGGAGTAAAAAGAGCAAAATGAGAAACGGGAAAATGATGCGGGAAGGAGACTATGATTAAATTGTAATTGACAAATAATCGAAAGGTGAAGCGTTTTAAATGGGAAAATTCTAGGAACAAGGACGAGAAAGGAGAGATGATTGAATAGAAAAAAACAAAAAGTCGGAATCTAAAAATGAAGAAAAATAGGAATTGAATCACAATCTAGGATTGGGAACCGAGAAAAGAAGAGCAAATTTGTAAGCTGAAAATGTTCCCAAAAATCTACCACTAGACATAAAAGGAAGGCGAACTGATCAATTCATTGCTTTCAATACCTGAATGGCCAGAAATCCAACAGAAAATCGATTTCGATCGAGTAAAAAAGGAAAAGTTCACGGATGAAAAAAATTGTTAGAAATATTAAATAATCGGAAGAGAAAGAAGATAGAGAAATTGAGATAGCTTACAGAACACTTTTAGGATCCGAGACTATCAGGATTTTACGGAAAACTAATAAGGAGGAAAACAGAACCAACTCCATTTGACTTTTTGAAGCATTCAGTACCGATAGTGATATGAGGAGGGAAAAACAAACTTAAAGCATTGGAAAGAAACAAATTTGGAGTGAATCGGTAAAAAAATACATTTAATAGGATGAAGGAAACCAGAAAAACTGATTAAACAAGCACCTCATAATAAAATACATTACAAACTATTATCTTTAAATTTCTCCTCAGTTTCTCCATTTTAATGCCTTTTTAGATAATTTTTTAGCCTCTTTTCATTAGTTATATTCCTCTGGTTGCAATTATAGGCTACAGTTACGTTCTTCACCTAGTTTTTACATTTTGCTGTATTAATCCTACGAATTGATTTTTTTTTTCTTTTTTATCCGCATTAGGTTTGATTCATTAGATGATACAATGCTAATTAATAGCTCTGTATTAACCAAAAACCTTTCCAACATGGATCATAATTGATTCTCTTTTCACTTTATAGATGGATTCTATACAAATTTAAGTCTACAAAATTATTATGTCGTAAACTAATTCTTGAAAAACTCTTGCCAATTCGAATATCTTCAATGTGCTTGTATAAAGCATGACGGAGTAATTGTTCACTGTACAGAGAACGGTTGATGACATAGATATATTAGAGAATGTATAGCACACAGGAGGAAAGGTAATTAAATGCTGTGCCGTTACAATGCTATTCATAAACATCAGACATTACAGTCAGCTTTTAATTGTATTTGCCTTTTTTTAGACTTCGATTTAAACCTCCTTTGACAGTATCAGATTATATGCCATTTTTCGGGAGTATTGAATGTGTTTAAATGATTAACATTAAGTAATTCCTGAAAGTCATTGTGCCAGTTTAGTATAAAAGAAGATGTCAGCGAGTTATTTGTTGACTTATGTGCTGACCATTGAAGTGATTAAACGCGTTTCTCCGTATTTAAGTTTCACTCGTTTTAAAAAGTATTAAATTTAAAATAATATTTCTATATATACATATTTTAACTGCAGGATCTGTCAAAACCAGATAAATTAGATATACATCAAATTAATGTGTATTTATTAAAAAACTTGCCAATGACAACATATAAATTTACAGAAGCAAACATTAAGAACTACTCATAAAAACTATAATTTACTAAATCGTGTTGGCCAGCAGGGCATAAAATCCTAAAATATTTATAACCATATTGAAAGGCAAAATGAAATATCACCTGTGAAGAAAGAATGCTACTGTGGCTGTATAAAATAGTAGTTTTAGATAACAGCAAAAAAGTAGTAAAATAATTATACAATTTCCACCCAAAAATAAGATCATCATCATATATGTATATATATATATATATAAACTCGGCCATTTTGGCCTCGCAAGGGGCTGTGCCCCTTGACCCCTCTTGCTTTCATTTCTGTCTCTTTCTCTTCTATACTTTGTATAAAATGATCAAAATTTACAACGTAAGTCTTACTGGCATCAACACAAAAAAAAAAATAACATAACCACAAAAGTCATATTCTAACATTTAACTTTCATTATATAAAATTAGGACATTTCTTCGTTACATTTTTCGTTACATATTTTATTACATAAAATTGTGACATTTTTTAAATGACAATAACAAAAATCCTATAAAATATAACAAACGTTACATAAAATTGGGACATTTTGCGTTACATAAAATTGGAACATTTTTTTGGGACAATGTTTCGAATGGGGGGGTAGCCTAAGAATTACGTTGTAATTAATATATATATATACTAAAACAATGCAATCACTTATACAAAAAACTTCTTTAAATTATAAAAAATATTAAGCAGTTTTAGCCAAAAGTTTTTGTGGTAAAACGTAGCTAATTACCATTAAAGTTTTTTAAAATGGTTAAAAATTATACCAATGAAAAAAATATCAATAACAAAAGTTACAGTAACACGAAGAAAAAATATTTTTGTTAGATGCATTTATATCATATAATTATAGTAATAGTACTGCTCAATTCACTTCATCAGAATTTAAAAATTTTGTTCATTCCAATCGTGACAACAGTTCAAAGAATGACTAATGAATGTGGAGAAAAAATGAAAATTTTTGAAAAATAATTTTTGGTTGCATTTAATTTGCATTAAGAGCAATCATTTAACAGGACATACATCAAGTCGATAACACCCAGCAAAGTTAATGTTTGGTAAAATATCGGAACATTTTTTATCAGTTAAATCCAGATTTAACTAAATGAATGTTATGAAAATAAAAAGAGTACTACGATCAACAAAAAAAGAAAAATCCTTTCAAGATGGTGAATTGACATATATCAAAAACAGAATTAAGCAATAAAATGTAAAATTATAAAAATAAATAAAGTAGCCAAAATATTGGGTTATAATAAATGAAGAAAAATATAGGAAACATTCAGAGACGCTGGAATAACACACGCTGTGTTAATGCAAATATTTTGCACGTTATCTTTTAAAATTAGGAATCGAAATAAAATAATTAATATGTAGCTTTATATATGAGCTATCAATCAAAGTAAAATATAATAACTCAAAATAACATATATACATTTCTACGTAAGGGATATGAAAGGTGAGAGAAAGTGTACACATCCTGCATGTGTAAAGGCTGGCCGGAAACGTACTCTCAGGTTAAGGGGATTCTTCTGGTGATAGTAATTTTTTATAATCATTGTTTCTTTCTTCCGTGTTGTTAGCACTATCTCGGTTTTAGGTAATTAGTAAAGTGCGATTTTAATGTATATAGGTATCGTTTAATTACGCAAATCTCTATTGTATTAATAGCAACTTAAATAGGCGAGATCAGTGCACAACATGACATAGTTAAAATGTAGATTACAAGTTACTAGGGCTGGTGATTTTAACGGGTATACGGATAACCCGGTTAACCGCCGTATCGGTTTAAACCGATCATTCGGGTGAAAGCCGTGTTTGCGGTTTTTACGGGTACGGTTAACCGTATGAAACGGTTACCCATATTAATCGCGATTTCGGTTAACCGTATGAAACGGTTACCCGTATTAATCACGATTTCGGTTAATCGTATAGACGGTTATTTAATAAACTATAAAATTTTATTTTAGAGGGTATGGCCGGTTAAAGGGTGTAAGAGTGCCTTTAAACCAAACTTTGTAAAAAAGTATATATAAATCTAGGGCATGAAAAAAGTAGTTAAAACTGGAAGTTTCAGACCCCTATTCCTACAGGGGGCTCCTGTAGTCACCATTTCGTTATTTTCGGGTTTTTTACGATATCTTAGCCATTTTTCAATCGATTTTAAAAATTCTTGTTGGAGGTTAAACATAATGGAGAATTCTATAATGTTGAATTTTTTAAAATTTTTAGACGCTAAATTCAAATTTTTAGAAACGTTCAAAATATTTAAAATGTCATAAAAAATATTTTAAATTTCAGTTACGACGGAAAAAATATATAACGTGTTTTGTGGTGTAAACTACTTATTGAAATTTTTTCAGATTTTTAAAAGTGACGGAGAGGTTCAAAAAAAATAAAAACATGCATTTTTGACTGGAAACCATCTTGAAATTCAACTAATAACAACGAAATAGATATATGTTACGTATTTGAAGATAACATGTTTTCCTGAATTTTTTCGGATTGTTAGAATAAAAAAATATAGAGATTCTGCGCGAATTTAAAATTCCCATAATAGCAAATTAGGTTTATGGTTTGCTTCCAGTTGAAGTTTCAAAGGTTTTTCAGACAAAAATGCAAGTTTTCAATTTTTTTTGTTCTTGTTTCATCTGTTCTTGAAGTTCGAAAAAATTCAGAAAAACATTATTTTAATATATGTAACATATATCTATTTTGGTGTTGTTAGTTGAATTTCAAGAGGTTTTTCAGCCAAAAATGCATGTTTTTATTTTTTTTTGAATCTCTTTCACCACCTTTAAAAATCTGATAAAATTCACCGTTATAGAACTTTCCATTATCTTTAACCTCCAACAAGAATTTTTCAAATCAATTGAAAAATGGCTGAGATACCGTAAAAAAAGCGAAAATAACAATATTGGGCATTCTGTTATAAATAATTTTCAAGTGATTTGCTATTGCCGAAGGAGAACCATTGTATCCTAAGACGGCTTTGCAATAATTACATATTGCAATTGAAAACAATATCAGAATTAAACTATAGCTTAAGAAAATAAATCGTCAAAACTAACTTTCAACCACTTAATACAACTTTTTTTCCCAATGCGTTGTAAATAAATCGCACTGGTTGGAGCGGACTGTCTTTTGTAGCATAGCATCCTGAGTGACTCACTCCCGTTAACAGTGCGCGTACGCGAGTGATTATGAAGTAAGGTTTTAATTCACCGAGCTGCGGTTTTCCCGTAAATAAATAATTTTTTGAAACTACGATTGATGTTATTAAATGACAAAGCGATAACAACAAAACACGAGCCAGTACAACTAAATCCCGCAATGATATTAATTACACAAAAATCCAAAAAGAAACGAAAAAAATATTATTATTACTATTATTATTTAATCAGCATTGCGATTAATACGAATGTCGTTTCGTACAATTAACCGTATCCGTGAAAACCGTAAAACCGATTTTCACCCGTATCATCGGTTTTTAACCGTAACCGCGGTTACCCGGTTACCCGGTTTTTAACAGCCCTACAAATTACATATTATAGGCATTTGATAATTAAACAATGAAGAAAACAACTAAAAAAGCCGTATGACATCGTTAATACAATTCTGCCATAAAATTAGTTGTGGCACCTACGAACGCATGACAAAATGGGCAGCAGAGATTGCGAAGACTTGGAACAGAGTAGGAGGAATTAATAACGATATTTTTAACATAACCCACTTGAATATTAGAAGCCCGAGACGAAACTGCAATGAATTCTTAACACACATTCATAATCAACCGTTTACGGCTATTGTGCTCACTGAAGTAAATTTAAGCGACGAGGAGTTAAAACTGTATGAGATAGATGGATATGATAAATACGCCCTAGGGAAGCCAAAAAACTACAACGGCGGTATATTAATATTTGTTGCAAAGGAATGGAATTCTAAAATACTATTTACTGAAAGTGATGCTTACGATAATATAGCGATAGAAATTAGCTGTTTAATAAATTAAAAATCACTCTTTTAGCTATATATCGGTCACCGAGTAAAAGAATCGGCGCTTTGATAACAGGAATCGATGAGGTTCTCAAAAAGTTGGGCCGGGAAACGGAATGTATAGTATGTGGCGACTTTAATATTAATCTTGAATTAAGGAATGCTGCGGCAGCGAATTTCTTAAATATTATAGTAAAACACAGGGGTATCAGATTAATTAAGGGAACTACACGGGAGGAGATAAGAGGAAATAGCCTTACAAAATCTTGCATTGATAATATTTTTATAAAATATACAGCTGATGAAGTGGTAGCTGGTATTATGAAGACAAAAATCTCAAACCACTACCCAGTTAACTTCGCGTTTACGATTAATAGTAACAAATGCATTGCAGACACTTAAACAAACTGTAGTTATTTAAACGAGATTATGTTAAATGACAAAGTAAAAAAATGTGATCGGCAGAGCATGCATGAGAATGCAGGTGCGGAGCAAATTTCAATAAACATTGTAAACGCTTTCAAAAGTTGCTACGAGGAATGTAGGTATATAAAACAAACAACTGCGAAAACGAGAAATTGTCTCCTAGGGGAATGAATGGATGAACAGGAAAATATTAAATTACATTCGTATAAGAGATCTGTATTATAAAAGGCGTAAAGGAAACAACTCAAATAGACCATGTAAAGAATTATACAAGAGATACAGAAATCTATTTTAATTAGGAAATAAGACAAGCAAAAGAAAAATATTACATACAGGAATTACTCAAAGAAGCAGGCAACGACATGAAGAAAACTTGGGGAATAATAAATAAAATAGTCTGAAAAAAGAAAAAAGCAATAATATACTCAAGAATTTTGCTAGTTGTGATAATGCAGTTAACGCATTCCTAAATTATTACTTGTCCATTACAGGGAAAATGAAACACTTCTGTGATAATAAATTCTTAAATACTGTAAAATAGATGATGAAACTAGTATACCCTTATACATTCCAAGAGCTACAGAGGACATAATAGAATCTATAATAAAAAAACTTAATCCGGATAAAGCCCAAGGATACTATGGAATAAGGATGAAGGATATCAGGAGACACTCAAAACTACTAACCCCATTACTAACGAAAATTATTAATTACTCCTTGAAAGAAGGAATATTTCCCAGAGAGTTAAAAATCGGTATGGTGCGGCCAATTTACAAAAGTGGAGATAGAAAACAGTGTGAAAACTACAGACCGATCACATTAATTTCAGTCATAGCAAAAATAATTGAGAAATACGTGGGGAAACATTTGAAAAATTACTTGGAGGAAAATAAGTTGATAAATAGTAATGAATTTGGTTTTAGAGAGGGAAAATCGACGATATTACTACTTCAAACACTAATATCAGATATAAATAAAGGATTAGCAGTGGGTAAATAATTTCTGTTAGTTTTTTTAGACCTTACTAAGGCTTTTGACCTAGTGGACCAAGAATTGAGGACATAAGAAAAATGGGTGTAAAAAGGAGGTATCTAAAATGGTTTCGGAGTTACGTAGAGGAAGAGAATTTTTAGTAAAGATCGGGAATGAACATAGTAGAAAAGAAATAATGAATAACGGAGTTAGACAAGGGACAATATTGGCACTAATACTTTTTTTGATATATACGAATTCGCTCTACCGATATGTAAAGAATTCTAAAGTGTATGTTTATGCAGATGATATCGCACTAGTTATTGAACACTCTGACATAGAAAGTGCTGAAAAAATGTTACAAGAAGATCTCAATAATGTAATTATTAATTAATGCTCCAAGCCAGTTTAGAACGTTCGTCCCCAAATTAATTTTACATAATACAAAGTGTTTACATAGTAAGGAAATATGTGGTTGTGAAAAGTTAGAAAATGTGAATAAATTTGAATATCTTGGGATAACATTAGATAAAGGTGTAACATGGAGAAACCATATTGACAATATTGCGGGGAAAGTCAGGTAAACTATATTCTTGCACTATATAAATTAAAACAAGGTATGGCATACAAAAGCCTAAGGTTATATTTCGAAGCTGTAATAATGTCCAGAATTAAATACGGAATCGGAATTTGGGGTGAGGCAAAAATTACAGAAATGAGGAAAATCAACAAATTGCAAAAAAAAATGTTTAAAACTAGTCGTACACAACGAGAGAAAAACGCATTAGCTAACATCACTTGGTGGAACAAAAATAACGAAATGTCACCAAAAATGCTTTATATTATTACAGCAAATTACTGAGTTGCTAAACTTAGAGATAGGCAGTTAGCAACTAGAACAAGAACGTACAGGACTAGAAATTGCGATAAGCCTTGCTATGTACGATCTATGGGGATTAACAATAAAATAGACAATGTAGAGGAAGAGGTATTAATAAAATGAATGGGAAAGATACCAAAGGAAATTCGAAATGAAAAAAATCTGGAGAAATAGAAAAACAAGGTTAAAATTTGGTTGATAGTATGGTACAAAGAGCAATAAGTATCATAATACTAGTAATAACCACTTATAACATTGACTACGCTGACATGAGACTCGTTACTATCTCCAGTTTTAAGCTGCTAATGAGAGAGTGGTAGTTGTATAAAAATTATATTGTATTATTGTAATATATAAATTAACATATTAAGTTATTGTAATAGGAAATATTATTTTAGATAATGGTATAATTGTAATATAAATGATAAATAATAAGAGTGTGGATTTTGTAGTATAGTAATATATAAGTTAACACTTTTTATGTTGTAATAGAAAGTAGTACTTAAGTTAAGTTGATGTTATATTGTACAAATAAATGATATCATTATGTTGGGCACCCACAGACGGGCTAGTGCCTTCTGGGACCCGCAAACTATTATTTAAAAAAAAAAAAAACATGCATGCATTTATCATGAAAAAAGTGAACGTGCTCTTTATTTAAAAGGGGAAATAAATTTTATTTTTATTAATTTGAATTTTTTTTTTTTTAAATGTTCAAAATTTTCACAGTGAACCCTATTCATAAAAATTAGTTTTCTATGTCATTATTTCTGGGTTTTTTTTACTTTAAAAAAAAAAAGTAAAGAATTTAAAAATAAAAAAAACACTCATTCTTCTTCCTTGTCATTATAACAAAATATTGTATTTTAACAACTTCAAAAGGGTAACATAGAATTAATAAAATCTTAATCTATCAATTAAAAAAGTTTTAATATTAACGAGTTTCTTAAATACTAGTTAAAATTAAGTTTAAAAATATGTAGAGGCATAACTCATACATTACTTTCTAATTCACATTTATGTGTACTATTTACAAGGTTAAATTTTCTGATTTAAGACGATTTAAGATCGTCTTATGTTCAATTCAGTATAGAGGAATTAAATCACTTCCACGTTCACGTGCTGGTGTATTTTCTTTTAAAGCCTCACGGCAAAGTCTTTAATAATTTCATATTAAGATATCTGTGGTTATCATCATTCCTTAAGTAAAAATAGGCGCTCATAATAGCTCGAAGAGTAATGATACTTTAGCGTGCTTGAATCCTTTAGCACACGCTCAGATTTCTTGGTCTAAATAGGTTTAATGATTTGTTAGTATAAAAACTGCTTGCAGTAGATATTCAAGGTAGAACGTTTGCCGATTAACCAGTATAGATGGCGTATCTTAAGCTTATCTGCACAGTTTCCTTATTGAGATGAGCTCTGTGCATAAGTCTTAAGTCCAAATGAATACATAATGCGGAATCTCGTTCCATTAATAGTTAGACAATGCTGGCGTCTGCGGATCGCTACCCGCACACGCACAAACTTGTTTATTAAGCTTAATTTTTCACATGTGCCCTTTTGGTGACCTTGTTAAAAGCTTTCTAAAGATTCTCAGTGACTCCAACTTACCATTTACCGCCAAAAACACCGCAGAAGATGAATATTAATTTTGTTTGCATAATGACAGTGCAGGAATTAACATGTCTATTTGTTTCTTAATCTCTCGATTTACTATCCCGGCACGATTATTTTTATTTCTCCTCTTATCGTTTTATCTTCCTTCTCCTGCAGTTTTTGCCATTTTCGTTTATAGCTTTTTCTTTGTTATTCCTTCTTTTCTACTTTTTTTAAAAAATTTTCCTCCATAAAAAAGTCTGTTACTGATATTCATGACAGCCTGTCACATTTTTGGCTTTTGCTTCAATATCTGAAAATGTGGATCGCATTGTTTGGACATATCCATATAATGATTCATAAAGGGTGCATCCTGTATTAAGGTCTATAGTAGACGATTGCAGCGACGCAATAGTCGCTTGCACGCGTTCTAGAATACCTTTCCACGTAATTGCCATTATTTCCATTTCCAACTTATTCATCTTTAAAACTAGTTCATAAGCTTGATAACGACACTCTGCCTTTTGTTGCAAATATCATCCAACACTTGCTTGATAATGGTAAAACCACATAAAAGTGCCTTCGTAGCATCAACTCTGGCGGACCACCTAGTATCGGACAACCTTTTCAAAATCGGAGTTTTCGAAGTAAGAGATTTCGTAAGAAGACCCCAACGATGTGTAGAAGCAGAAAAAAAATTATAAAGATTTTCAATAAAATCGAAAAAAAAAAAAAAATGAATCTGTACAACAGTCCGCAGCGCACTTAGCAACTAAATTCAATGAATGTGCAAGACAAGGAATGTATTCTGCATACTTATTTATTCCTTTAATTCGTGCTTGCAGGCCGCTGTATTTTCCGCTCATGTTGCTGGCATTATCATAGCTTTGTCCACGATAATCTTCGATATCAATGACATTCTTACTTAAGAAATCTAGTAAACTTTGGGCAAGTTGTTCAGCAGTATGGCTTTCCATGTCAATGAACTTAACAAATCTCTCAACTGGCCCAGATAGTAGAACATAGCGAACTATCAGTCAGTTGGTCTACATGCGACATATCTGGAGTAGAATCTAATGACACCGAATAGTATCCTGAATTTGGCTTACAAGTTGACGATCTTACTATGTCAGGATTACGAAATGGTTGAGAAATTTAATTGCAGGAAATCTCTCATTACTTTTGTAACTTACATAGATTTATTACTAGAAAATAATGTTTTGGTATGTGATTGCTAAATTATAATAAAAATAATGTAAACTGTAAATCTTACAAATAAGTAGACAATTTCAACATTTTGAATCGAGCCATTTCAATTCTACTACGCATCCACACTGACTGTCGAGTAAGAGTGCTCGCACACGTCAGACTTTTTGAAGAACTTGTGCGTTTACCTTATGAAATTGTGTTTTATTTTCGCCAACGAAGCAATGGATTGCCTTGGTTGGAAAAGGTGTAATGTTCCACGTTTTAGTGACATCATGTAAATTCAATATACCATGACTTAATAAGTTTCACTCAAAAAATTACGCTCAGGCGGAGGCGAGTCTGGATACACGGGGACCGTAGCAATTGCTACTCTTACTACGTAGTTAATCCGGCACTGGTAAGAATTATCGAGACACAAAAAATAATTTCTTTTACTTTAACCTATTTATAAGAACAAAAAAATTAGTTTTTAAAAAAGAAAAAGAATATTAATTAAAGGTTTCGGAAGACTAAAACTATGCATAAAAAAATGTTTTAATAAATATATTAATTTTTTGGAAAATAATTGACTGTTTTTTTTTCCTGTTGTTACAAAATTAGATATTCTATTGTATTATCGTTTTAACAGAACATGAATTAAATTATTATTTTACCGCTATTTTACGTTGCAATCAGGTAATAAAAAACGAAAAATTTTAGCTGAAGCAAACGTGTCCACACATATTCAAAATTATACACTTGGCAAAATATTAAAACTGGTCATTATTTTTTGGTTCACGAATGTTAAACGTCCATTGCATTATATCTTCTTCTTTATAGCGCCATACTCAGCTTCTGAGCGTCGGCGACTACCTATTCGTACATCTCAGCTATACAGATATAGGTAGTGAACTAGGCAATTGTTATATGCAACGCGAGTGTAGACGCGCAAGACTTCATTCGGAACTGATTGCTAGAGTGTCCCAAAGGCAGTTGCCTCACTTGTGAAAGGGCACGAGAAACCAGTTGTATCTCAAGAATTAAAAAAAATTATCCATGATTAGTTTTCTATAAAAAAATAAAAACAATACAATTTTTTATATGATTCACTATGTCATCTTTCGCTTTTTTTTTTTCTTTTCTTAAACTTGTATTTATTTGTTATAACAACCATACTATCTATTAACTATAACAAATAGAAAGTCATTATATATATAAAATAAAATTTATATCAATAATGTATTCAAGAACATTTCTAACATTCCAAATTGTGAGGGGTGAAACACCGAAAATACTAATTCATGATTTCGTGAAATTTAAAAATGATTATTTTTTATACAGTACATAGGGTATATACTAAAATGTTATATGGTGTTTTTAACATTTACGCAATATAAGTCTTTTATTTTTTACTGTAGCAGTCAAAATTGATTCAGACGAAACTGCGAGGATCAAGAATATTTTTAAAATACGCCGAATTTTTAAACTATTTGGGAGTAAATATGAAAATATGTGACAGAGTAATTTGCCAATTGGTAATTAGAAGCCAATTGATACAAGCCAACTAATAACCAACCATCTAGTAGGTTTTTTATGTCTTATAAAAGTACTTTTTTTTTTTTTTTTTTTTCGGTACGCCAATTTTGATATGACCAATAAGGCAAATTTATTGAAATATTATGTGTATATAACTCGGCCATTTTAGCCTCGCAAGAGGGCTGTGTCCCTTGACCCCTCTTGCTTACATTTCTATCTCTTTCTCTTCTATACTTTGTATAAAATCATCAAAATTTACAACGTAATTCTTACCGGCATCGAAACAAAAAAAAAAACATAATCACAAAAATCCTATCCTAACATTTAACTTTCATTGCATAAAATTAGGACATTTTTTCATTACGTAAAATTTTGACATTTTATATATAAATATGTATATAAATTCGGTAAAAATTGAAATACAACAAACGTCATACAAAATTGGGACATTTTTTCTAATGGGGGGTAGCCTAAGAATTACGTTGTAATTAATACACATATATATGTATGTATAATACAACTATATAAATATTATAACGGTATTAATTAATTAATTAAATTTATTTAGATATGTGAAGGCCAACTCAGAACTTCTATACTTGATTTTTCGTTCAAAGTTAGGCAACAAATTTCCATGTGGTCCATTATGACACTTTTGTTTTCCTTAAGAATTTGCATAATGAATTTTATAAGTTTTTTAAAGTATTCTTTTTACATTCATAATTTTTCAAAAAAATGTTCATTGATATTGTGTTTCTTCTAATAATTTTGAATTTTTCGCATACGTGAAATGTATGGTCTGAAGTATCTTCTTACATTCCCTACAAAGGCTATTATCAATGATTTTAAATTTTTTTAGATAAACTGCGAAATCACCGTGACCTTAGATACTGTGTTAGAAAGTAGTTCGATCTAAAGTTTTTTTAGGATTCCGCATACATGTAATGTACGGAATCCTAATAAGATGGTTCAGAAACGATATAAATATCAAATAAAAATGAATAACTCACGAACGGTTTGACTTATTAACTTCAAAATTGGATCATAAATTACAATTCAAATTCTCTTTAAGACAATTTATAACTTCAAGCTAACCAATAACCCTGGGCACCAAAAAACCAAAACCCAGTCAAGAATATATAATATTGAATATGAATATAAAACAACCTCAAAAATCACTTAAATATTCATAACGCTGCCCCCCGTCTATCAGAAATTCTGTTAGACTCCAACATTGAACCTGAGCACTTAAAGAATATTAATGTCCCATCTCCTTGTTCCTTTTACTCTGACCTGGTTTCGTCGTCCTCCCGGCTCCATGACCATTGTTCCATTCTCGATGCCGAACGTTATGGCATATTCTTAGCCCTTGAATCTATAATTAAATACCCTCCAGTCAGCAATCGCATTTTGATTGTATCTGATTTGTATGCAGCTTTGGATACCCTTTCCCAACAAACCCCATTGAACTATATAACTACTTTAATCCAATCCCTAATCCTAAAGCTGATATCATTCTCCCATCAAATTACTTTCCTGTGGGTGCCGAGCCACACTGGACTCATGGATAATTTGTTAGCTGACAATGCTGCTAAGTCAGCTCTGTTGTGTCCTACGCCTTGCCCCCTCCCCCCGACATAATAAAGTCCATAAAAATGTTTGTGCAATCACAATGAAAGCAAGATTGATTCTCCAGACAAACTTGCTTTCTAAGGGAGATAAAACACGGCATTGACTCCTGGTTCCCTCCGTCCGACCTTCCTAAAACCCGTTTTGTCGCTATGACAAGACTCTGTATCGGACAGATTTCCTGACGCACGATCATCTTTTACCCAACTGCGAGCCCCTTTTTGAATGCCTTTTTTGGTCTCTCCCCCCTGCTCCTGGAATGCCCTTCTTTTGCTCTTCAGCACTCTAATCTCCGCATAGTGTCTCTGCAGTCATCTCCGGCTAACTTATCCTTGAATATCGCAGACACTATTCAGTTTCTTTATACAACTGGTTTGTTTCGAGTCATTTAGCATTCCCACCGTGATAGTGTCATAAGAGCCCCGGCAACTGCACACGGCACTTGAAAAAAAAAAAAGTTAAATTCTGAAGGCTGGAAGATCTTAACAAATGGTAACAAAAATTTGCAATAAAGAAAACCCGCTAATTAAAACAAATAAGAAGAGCCTAAGCAAGAATCAGCCTATCGAAAACTCAAAAAAAGTGGCAAGGAACGAACAACTTTACATGGCGTTCGATCACCCCGGTGAAGTGGGCTGGAGTCGGCAGTTGAAACCGGCGAACAACAGATAAGTCACATTTTTATTATATTAAATTTATTTTTTGGAGATAAATATAGATATTCCATAGTCAGGAGCTATCTAGTCGGTCTGATTTCAAATATTCGTTACCCGCGTTAGTACGTTATATTTGTTTGCTTCTTTCTTGTTTTTCTTTTGTTCGAATTTACACGAACTATTGAACTGTATGTATGCGGCGCTATTCTTGCAGAGCTCTATATTTCGTTACCGATAATTGTGAATTTATTTGTGAATTGCATTTATATACATTTTGTATGGTAATTATTAATACATCCGTCTTTACAGAATTTTTTTTTTTTGTTGCCTGTTCCGGCTGAACCTCATAAACTTCCCTGTGCTATTTTGATAGGTCCTGATCGAAACGTTACAATGTATACTAGTTGTTGCCCGCATAATAATTCCTGTTTAAAAACTTTCATTTTTTAATCTTTACGTAATCTCTATAATATTCTTACTAAAAATGTATTTCCTTTATTCAATACTTAACAAATATCTATTATTTTTGATTATGTAGTATGTGGCCTCTTTTGATAAATATGTATTGAACAGAAGGAAACTGAAAAATTAATTCCATTAAGTGGATTATGCAATACGCGGTCGAAAGACGGCCAAAATCGCTGAAAGAAGATTATAGCAAAAAAGAGGTCAGCAAAAACGTTAGAATCCATAACGAAAAAATAAATACAGCACAACGAATTGATGGTTCAATTTGGTTGTCCTATGTAAAAGAAGCGATAGAATCGGCAGAACTCTTAAGAAAAATAATATTCGATCGGTATTTAGCATGTACGTAAAAATTAAAAATTTGTTAAATGGTATTAAAGACAATTTGCCCCCAAACCGTGTGTCCGGTGTTTATAAAATATTCCATGCACATGTGGTAATTGGTTATTTTTTCTTTGACCTTTACTCAGAAACATTTAAAAAGGGAAGGAATCAATTATACCTTGATGCGACCAAATATTGCTAGTGGGAAAGAACAAATAGCAGAAACCATAAGTGGGAAAGGAAAAGACAGGATATAAGAGGCGCAATATGAAGTAGGAAGACCAAGTCGCAGCAAACTGGAATACAAGGTAGAACGATCAACAGAAAAAGATGAACTCTCAAAAAACACATGATCAGCATTGCAAACACGCTCTTCGTTTGAGTGAAGAGGACAATAGGGAGAGGAAACCAACGAAAATCGAAAACAGAAGGAAGGCAGCAGAGAATGACCAAAATGCAAATAATGAGACAACAGAAGGACCAAGTGAAGAAAACAAAAAGAACCGCTGTTATATTGGATATGAACAGACAGAACAATTATACACGTATCAAAAACCATAAAACGGACTGCGCACATCAAAGTGTAGAAAGGCAGCATTAGCCGAATACGAAACAGTACCCGGTCACGTTTTAAAATTCGACAAACCGAAATTTCAGCTAAAATTAGTATATTTAAAAATAGACAAGTTAGAGAAGCCAATAAAATCATAATTAATAATATTTTCAATAGAGACAAGAGTATGCAACTGAGTTCGTCTTGGAGACCAGCTATTAGTATATCAAAAAAAAGCATAATTAATAATGAAAGACGAAAAAAATATTATACAAAATACAGAGGTGTCGAAAAACCTGCGGGAATTTATCAATTTAACAAATATTAACGATGCACTGGCTACAAAAAATTCACGAGTAATCGACTTTAAAACCAATGATAATATTCTTTCCAATTCGAATCTGGGGTAAAAAAGAAAAAGTATAATTTAGAAATCAACCGAAATAACCGAGTTCGTTTTAGTTTAGTTTCTGTTGATGGACTGTGTATACGCGTTCGAAACGTTAAGTAGTATTTTTAATCTGCTAGACTAAAAAAGAAGATGGTGTCGTGATATTCTACATACACAGATGGAAGTACTATTTTAGTATTATTATTACACAATTAGTTTAAATCTACCATGTCTGACACAAATGTAACGGTTAACTAATAAAAGCTCCATTACTCCCAATCGGAAGAAGGGACTAAAAAGTCACGTTTGTATACATACCCTCATCGCTGATTATAGTATAGTATACCGATACAGTGCAAAATGAAAAAAAAAAAAAAATTGTATAATTCAAAATTAGATTTTATTTAAAATAGGTTATCGGCAATTTCTTGTGACATAACACACACGTTTTCTGTTTAAAAATAATATTAAAAAAAAAAAAAAACGGGAGTGTCGTGGGCGACCCCCAGAAAATGTGAGAACATACATATAAGCCTAGCAACATAGATTTATTATGCAGAATTTGTAGCAAATATTCTTAACTTAAAATACGTGCTTTCGTACTATTTGTCGAATCGGCATTTTCAAAATTTTAAAGAATTATATTTATTCAAATTTTATTTTTCAGAACAAAAAAGTAATCAATTAAATTATATATTTTGAATAAAATAAAAATAATGGTTGAAATCATAAAGAGGAATGTAAATTATGTTCTCAGTAAATAAATAAATAAAAATTTATCAAATATCTTTTAATAGAATAAAATATTTACAAATGTACATACATATTTACACGTATATAAAACTGACAAAAAAATCAAATTAAAAAATATACTCATATAATGTCGATTCATCGTAAAGAATCTCGCTCATCGCTTTTTACAACAGTAATAATCGGTTTATGGTAACTAGGAGATGAAATTTTTAGATCTAAAATCTTGAAAAAACAGCGTCTACAATTGTACCACCCCTATGGTAGTAGATTGACTTTGATCATTAATGATATTTAAATGTAAAAAATCTTGAATGAAGTCGAGTAATAGCTGCGACGTTCCATTATTTAAGTTAACGTTAAAATCACCAGAAACAATCATAGGTAAAGTATTATAATTCTCTTGCAATGTAGAAGAACCAATATCTGAATATGGTAGCAAATTGAAACGTAAAAAGTATACGATTTCATTAACGATGTTATTTGGTGAAATATAAACGGGAACAATAATTATTTGCATTCCATTTTCTGTTACGCATTGCGCTGTGCATAAGTCACCAATACTAGATTTAGTTGCAACTTCTTGAACAGTACTTTTCACATGCAAATCAATATGTACAGTAATAACATGTGTTATATCTCGATGACTGAAAATAGCCACTCCTCCGGATCTAACATAATCGCGCTTAAATTTAACGATACAATTGAAATTCGGAATATCGCACATTAAATCACTAGCAATATTAGTTTCTGAAAGTATCAAAACATTACATATTGAAGCTACAGGATCACTGTTGATTTGCGATATATTTCTAGCTCCTGCTTCTACTATCTTCCCAGCAGATGAATCTCATCATTGTTATCATCGCCCATGGTTAACACACCACCAATTTTATAGTAATTTTAAAACAAAAATCACTTTTCAATTTAAACTTGTATGCAATTGTACAAACGTAAGATGTTTTGATGATTCAAGGCAAAAAAAAAAAAAGAAATATGTACACAAAGACGACAGACGGCACCAAGCAGTCCAAGCACTAATCGAAGTAGGTACGCACGCACACATTCATCGCTCTCTCTCTGTCTTTCTCTTTCTACCTCACCAACAGACCATTTTCTCTGTCCGCCGCCCGTTCTCACGCTCCCACAGTCGCTCTCGTGTGTCGTCGGCTTTTCTCGCACAACACGAGCCAGCACGAGCTAGCACGAACCAACACAGCCTACTATTGTATTTATACATAGAGCATAACGCAAAATGAGTCTCCAAAAAAAGGTACGCCCGAACATTTTCACTCCCGAAGCGTAAAGGTCTAGACACTGTATAAGATGTTTTCTTATCAAAAACAAATTTTCATTTTCCAATAATTTAACAATTTAAAACAGAAAAAATTAACTTTATTAAATTAATCTTTTAATATTTAACAAAATAGTATGACTACCAGTATAATGAAAATGTTTGAATGGCAATAATTCAACGTATAACGCTGCTATGAAATGGTAATCCTAAAACGACTAGAACACATTGATTAACGGAGAATATTACAGTCTGTCATGTATCGATTAATTCATATCAGTTCGAAGCTTCCTCCGAACTTCAAGAGCAAGCAAGCATAATCATTGCACATGCGCGCACATACTAGTCTGCCCAACGAGAGTAGTCCGTTCGTAAAACAGCCGAAATGCGCTGACGTAACGAAATCAGGAGTCCTCACATTACGCTATATTAATAGTATTATTCAATACACTATCAAGGATAGTAGATGATTATGACGATAATTTAAATGAAACGATAAATACTACGTAAAAATCTGAGATTATAACGCATGAAAATTTACAACTAATAATTTAATATTTCATACAAAATATGTTCAAGGCTATTTTCCACTTAATTATTAGGATACTTTAATGGACAAGCTACAACAGATTCTAAACTATATTCTGATATGTCACTGAAAATAACAAAATCATCGTTATCAGCATCTTTAAAATTTATTATCATGTCGTCTACTTCTATATACATCTACTTATCAGTTCCCTAATATTTATTTTCCAGCCTTATTACGTACCTTAATTTTATATTATTTATATTTTCTCTTGCAACTTCTTCTAATTTTATAAAGCTGAAATCTCTACTAGTATTTAATTCCCATACTTCCCATTTTATTAACTTCAGTTCATCGTATATCAGATATAACATTCACTAGGTTACATAGGTAGATCAATAAGTAAAGTTCCCCATGCTCTCCTTGGGCGAAAAATTAAGTTAGAAAATCAGTTTTTACCTTAAAAGAAAGGAAATTTTATTCTGTTAATGTTCTACATAATCCCCTTCCCGATCGATACACTTTTGCCAATGTTCCGGCAATTTTAACGAACATTCGTTCCAAAAATTCTGTCGTCCAACTTGTTGCATCCATTGTTCGAACTGCAGATTTGACTTTATCCTCCGTCGTGAAACGTCTTCCCTGCAGAAATTTCTTTAGGCTGTCAAAAATTTGGTAATCGCAGGGGCTCACGTCCGGCGAATATGCTGGATGCGGATTAACTTCTTACGAGAAAGTCTGCAGCAGCGATGTGGTTGCAGTGGCGGTGTGCACACACACATTGTCGTGCAGCAGTAAGGGTTTAGGCCTCAACTTTCCTGGCCTACGATTTTTTTGGAGCTGCATGAATGTATCCACAATATCATGCGGCGTTTACAATTTCTCCTTTCGATAAAAAATCAACAAGAAGGGGTCCATAGTAATCAAAAAACAACGTCATCATCACTTTTCCAGTTGATTGCGCGTACCGCACCTTCGTTAAAAAAGGTAAACCTGCATGTTTCTACGCCATCGACGCCTGTTTTGAAAGTGGGATAAAGTGAGTCAGTGTTAATGCAATGAAATAGGGGCGAACGTTTTGATTTTCTCGAATCACGCCGTCAATCTTCTTCTGCAGACATTTGGTGGAAACAGGCACTGGTCTTTCTATTCATTCTTCGTCATCGATATTCCTTCTGCCACTTTGGAACAGACATATCCACTTTCTTACATGTTCGATGCTCATGACACCATTTCTATATGCAGCTTTCATCCGTACATGAATTTCAGGCGCTTCTTCATTTTTGAGCACTAAAAAAACTGGATCACGGCGCACTGTTCTAACTTGGACAGTACTCTGATGGAAGCACACATGTTTACACACTCGCCAAACGCGTTTTACTGAGCCGATCGCTTTCACACTTCGTACACTTCTTCCCAAAAGTTGTGTCAACATATACCCGAGAGATGGAGTCATTACTTTCATTTCTCATCGAGAGGGAGTGTAGGGAACCTTACTTATTGATCTGACTATGTAACAGCGCATGTGGTCCGTCTAGATTGTAAACAGGTTGGAAAAAAAGAACGTCTGAACGTACCAAGATGAAACAAAAACGCGATAACTGCTTCTAAGAAGGGGAGGAATAGGAAAGGGCAACACTCGGCAACGAAACTCAAACAGACTTCTTTCGTTGGACACACTATATTTCTTGTATATTTCTACGTTAATGTTAATTTGTTTTTTAATAATCAATCCGTAAAAAGAAACATGTAAAGCAAAATGAATGTAACAAAAACAAAATTTTATAAAAGTTTTAAAATTCATAAATGTTTTCTAACATTTACATTAAAATAAAACCCAAACTATATATAAAAAAATTAATTGTCTGTGATGGCTGCTCGAAGGATATATATATTACATCACTACAGAAATAGCAATGTATAATAATGATTACAAACGCTAAGCTGTAAATTCAGTGAAAATAAAATCGCAAACTGAATAAAAAGTATAACACAAAAATTATATAAACTTTAAAATCAAATTCATATAAAGATATCTTTGAACTCTAGACTTTAACTTATCCTAAATTATAAAATTAATAAAACAATAAAAAATAAAATGCAAAAATCTATATAACATTGCTCCACAGAAGTATTTAAGCACCACAATAGTAATTTTCTTATTTACATATGTATATCCCTATTTAAATTTATATTTTTTCGTGAATTTCATCGCAACATTAAAATTAATTTACCCATGCATTTAATTTAAATGAAAAAAGTTAATAATGTATCGTATATAAAACGTTGTGTAAAAATAAGAAAAAATACAAGCAACCTTAGTATAATTGCCCATTTTTTCCCATAATACTTTTTAAACCGTATATAAAATTTTTACTCCACCCTTTTCGATCATGGTTTCACTGTCATTCGTATAAAAATTACGCCTAAAATAAACAACTTTAAATAAAAACATCTATGGTTTTACAAAAAAAAAAACGATTAATATCTTGTAGTATACGACGAACTATTAAGAATTATGTATTTTAAAATGTGAAAACTTTTACATCTGTGTAAAGAGATATATACATATTTTTGATAAGCAATAAAAACGACATAAATCACAAATGTTCGTTTTTCAAAAAGATATTTTGAAATTTTTCTTAAAACGTACAATTATATAACTTCTTATCTAATTGTTGAATTTTTAAATTAGTAAATAACTAAAGTATGCCATTTGGTCCCATGATAAAATATAAAACAAATGTGGTCAGAAAATATATTATATAATTCATTGGACTAAATATAAGTTAAATTCAGGTGCCCATTTATCATATTAAAATGTATAAGTAATAATTAGTTATGTATTTACTTTAATATACAAATATATTGATTATTTTTCAAATTCTTTTATCAGTTTAATTGATTTTTACATAAAAACTAATGAACTGATTAAACCAAATACATTACGCAAGTTCCCTAATTTCTGAACGTTTTAAAACACTTTTCCATTTTGATATTTTGATATCTACTACCAACGCTAATTTCATAAAAATAAAAATTTGTAATTTAATTTATTTAACTTTTTTATGCTTAATTTCATTTATTTTTTAATAATTTTCCGATATATACTCCTCAAGCTGTTTATCCAAAGTGGGGCCAAATTTATATAATTTTTAATTTTGTCTAACTCAAGAACTTTTTTAAAACAGTATTAAATATAAATCTGCTAAAATTATATTATATATAAAGAAAAACTAAATGGTTATTCAATAAAAAAAGAGAATAAATTTTAAAAAATAAACAGATTAAATTTTCGCTTGGAAGCAAATTTATAAACCAACAGTGATTAAATGTTCTAATAAGAAACTCATACTTCTGTTACATTTAATTACCCTTCGAATTTTTCTTTAAGGGTTTAAATTTTTTTTTTTTCAACTTGTGGTAATATAAATAAGTGTTTCCGCCACTACTCACGTTAAATTGCGCATTTACAGTTGATGACCTGGGTAACAAGCAAATGTAAGTGTATATCATATACACATTTTTAACCTAAAATACGTTTTATAGATAGCGGTAAATTTTATAAGAAACATTTCTAGAAGTTTTACTAAAAAATATCTCTTTTTCGCCTTACCTTTCCGCTATGCTACTTTCGCTAATCAATTCATGCATACAATTTAAAAATATAAAACGGTATATTGTTAATTATTCACAACGAACTTAATCTAATGGTGTACACTACTAAAACTGTGTAATTGTTTAAAGTAGTTACTGTATGTAATTATGATGAAACACTGGTATACGAAGATGATGAAAAAACGAAATTGTTAAAAATACCTTATTTTAAAAATTAATAAGTAAATAATAAACCCGCAAAAATTAACTAAGTATAAATTTCTTTTAAGATAACGCAGAATGAACAAGCACTGCTAGTGATAAATAAAAATTAGGAAAAACATTACAAATTTATCGGGAAAAAGTCATGATCAGTACACAAATACCTATTATAAAAGATAAGCGGTTCAATTTATAATTAACTAGTTATCAGTGATAAAAATACAGTAAAATCAGGTTAACTGATAAAAGAAATTTAAGATTCCAGCACAGAAGTCAGTAACCGATTACAATAACGTGGCTTTATGAGCCGATCTTTTTGCTGCCTTTAAGAAAAACAACTTATCATTAAAAATTTCATATTTTTATGAAAAAATTATGTATTTTGTGAGTTAAGCGTAGCAACTATTTAAATTATCATGTTAGAATTATTATGTATAAAATACCCCAATCATTCGTATTACTTTAAAGAAATAACATAATTCAGTTTTTAATCAAGTTTAGACAAAAATTTTCTTTTACTTTAATTATATTAATTGCAAAAAATCACAATAAATATTTCCATAAATGTATAAACAATTATACTACTTAGAAACGTTTTCGAGCATAGCCCATCATCAGTTAAAATTTATAAAATAACAAAGTTTTTTGTTGAAAATTTTACTGTTCTGTGACTTTATTGAGAAAAGTATGAATCCGATATGTACTTTATATAAATATAAATCTAGTGATTAAAGATTATTTTAAAATATATTTATCATCGACCAATTTGCTTTTTAAAACAGACTGGACAATTCCTTGTTTGTACAAACGCAATTTAATTCGTAGTTTTTCGTGACTTTTAATATGTTTTGCTAAATAATCTTTCCGATGAAATGTTTTACCACACGATTCACAACTATAAAGTCTATACTTTGAATGTGCATTAAAATGACGCATTAAATGTAAACGACGTACGAATGACATGTTACAAACCGAACATACAAAAGGTCTTTCTTCTCCATTACAAAATTTTTGGTGCACAGTTAACAAACACATCGTTTTCACTTTATAGCCACATTTGTCACATATAAATCCTGGATATTTACCTAAAGCTATTCAAGCATACAAATTGTATTCCACACTTAAATACAATAATTTAAAGGGTTATACTAAATTTAAAAATATATATGTATTTCAGTTTCATTTATATCAAATGCATAAACTGTATCGTTATAATATCATTTGTTTTTTTAAGTATACCTTAAAAATTAAGTCACAAACTTTTTGATTAATTCGTCATAGTGAAATAGTTTTAAATAACAATTCATTTAATCTGTCAGACTGCAGCTTAATGTACCCAAAATCTGATGCAGATGTATGCCCTACATTCCGTAATTTCGTATAAGAAAACGACACAAAAGAAACGCCCATTGTTCAACTTCAATGTTCCTTTACGTATTATCGGAAATTATCTCAAGAACTACTTTATTAATAAGAAATGCAAAAATATTTTTTATTTTACCTATTTTAAAAGGGGTCAAAACTTGCGGAGAAAAATGTTATCGCATTATTCGGATCACTTTTTGAAAACGTGTTTTTTTAACTTTTGTAAAAATCTGCTATTCTTAATTTTTCATTATGCTATTTTAAAGATACCATCTAAATAGTTTCTAAAAATATGTAGCTTTCCTTATCTCTGTTAAGTTATAAGAACAAAATAATCTGAAATTTCGTTGAATGATAAAATTTTTAATAAATATTGGGAGAAAAATTGCGCGGCATTTACGAGCTATAAATTTTGAAAAATGAATATACCCAACAGACCTTAATGCACGCTAACATCGTCGCTTTCAATCATCACTAAACAAGAATATCTCGTTCTTGTACCACTATATCTATACCTATTTCAATACAATCGAAAAATTAAACGTTAACATAACTGAAAATCAAAGAAATAAAATAATCAGTATGTAAATATGTACATAACCATCGATGTGCAAGTTAAACTCGCATTTGACCAATATTGAGTAAATAAAAATATTACTATGCTGCATGAATTATTTCATAAACCCCTTTGGAAAATAAAGTTTCAATACTGAAATAAAGTAAAAAATTACCTATACACAGCTGATGCAGAAATAAGGCGAGCGTTAAATAAGTTTTAATCTAGAAAATAACTTTAGAAAACTTATTACCGAACTGAAAATATAATAAATCTTAAATTTAACATATAGTTTAATCGAATCTTAAACGGAACATTTTCAATGGAAGTGTAAATTTATATCGTGATAACCTTTTAATCTTTTAAACTGGAAATTCATTGTTAAAGTTTTTTAAGTTTACTCCTTATACAGTTCGATTAAATTGTACCACATAACGATTTTCGTGGATAACTAATCTCAACACAAAAAACAGTTACAAGTAATTTCCTTCCATATGTCCTTTTCTAATTATTGGAGTTCATAGTAGTTCGCTAATTCATTTTCATAATAATTTTAGTTCTATTTCAAATATTCACTATATTAGAAATAAACGAATTGAAATTAACAAAACAACTGTTAGGAACTCGCAGGGTTACAGCCTCACCGTATCATTATTAATGCCAGCTGTGTTACGCGCACAGGCATTAACCTCTGAAAAAATTTAATAGAAAACAAAAACAATATTCATACTTTTTTAAAACATATTGCTTAAAAATTTATACAAATATTTATTTAAATTGCAAATTACCTATTTTACGTGACTGAGCGTTTTTAGCTTTATTTTGATCATTCTTTTTCTTTTTTCTTATGCTGGAAATATCTTTATTTGCGGTTTTTACATCTACGGTTGTGTTTTCTATCGTACTTACTCTTTTAAATACACTTTCGCAAGTGGAAGAAAAATCTAAATCATCGGCGATAGAAAGACCAGTGTTTTTCTCTATACTTGCATTTGCAATTTCTACTTTATTCACGCCGCTAAATAAATTTTCGGCAGAAGAAATGTTTAATCCGTCATCGGCAGGAAAAGTAGATTTTTCAATTTCTAATCCTTCCATTGAAGATAACTTCCATTGTTGACCATTCAACTTCTCTATATATTGGGTTAAATATGTAGACAATTCGTTCGATTTTAAAACTTCGCATTTATGAAATTTATCACAAGAAATAGGCGATAGGTAGGCATATTTTAATTTATCATAATTAGATTTTAAAGAAGTTGCTTGTTGTATACGAAATAAATACTGAGATAAATCCTCATCACTAGACGATGAAATACTTATCATTATTATTAGATTAACAAAAACGTTATTTTTTTTTACTGCGCGTAAATTTCATTGAAACCAAAAAATATTACTAAAAAAGTTTTTACATATTTTGTTAAAACAATTTTTAATCCAAAATCGCAATTAACTCAATTACTTCGAAACTTTGTTTACTGATAAAGTTTAAAGAGGGTTCTAACTTCGAAACTACCACAAGTAGATCATAGCAGCGAAGAAAAAAACTCGATATATTCAAATTCTACGAATACCATTTAGTTCCTCGAAGGCAAATAGAAATTATAACATTTTGTTCTGTTGTACAAATATTTTTTATGTAAAATATTTGAAAATAAAAATATAAAAAAATGACAACATATTAAATATCAAGGGAATTTACAAGAGATTTTAAGAATAGCTGAAGAATTTTATGAATATTTGTAAAAATTCTAGGGATTAGCTTTACAATAAAAGTTGGAAACGACTTTAAAAATCAAATAATAATGTAGTTGAAGTTTAATAGAGTTTACGTTCTTGATTAAGCTCTTAGCTGTCAACTCACAGAACTTTAAATGTAGCTTTTGAATTAAACTTTCGATATTTCAAATTTTATTAGTTTTCAGCTTTCGGCTTACAAAATAAATTTTAATAAAATCTGATTGAAAGCAATTATTATATTTAGTTTTTTATGCATTAAACTATTAAGCACTATAGTTAAGTTTTTCTTTTATGTATCAAAATAAAAGTTTTTTAAATCAATTTTTTTTTGCAAATTAAAATATTGATATCAAAAAATATTTTTGTTCTTTAATAAATCTTACCTCTGAGTCTGCGGCGGACTAACGGGGGGCGGAAAGGGCGGCCCGCCCCGGGCATCTGGTCCTGGGGGCCACCAAACGTCACCATGTTTCCTTGATCAAATCCTAAACAAAGCTTTAAAAATATGCTTAGTACCTATCTAAGAGGTAGTTTAAAGTTGGAAGGTCCCATACAAATATCATCCCATACAGATAAAATACGAATAAATAAATACAGCCTGTACCAGTAATTTACAATTTTTGAAATAAAATTACTACTACTGCTATTCTAATGTCTATACAGTTTTCGTTCCAGTTTCACTTACGTATTGCATTTCATATCTTTTTTTACTATCCTCAGCCCTTTGCTAAAGGCTATCTTATCATTATAGATAATATAGATAGTAATGTCCGTACTTTCAATTTAAAGAAAAGTTTCAAAAGAAATTTATTTCACTGAAGTTATTGAGGAGTTCAGTGAAATGAAGGAACGAAAACACATATAATATGCCATAATAGCTACATACTTACTAAAAATAAAAACTACCTATACTTTATTTTTACTAATTGGTTTTTTTGCCGATCGATTCATATTTTATTTTTCTCATTCATATCCATATTCTATGTATGTTTATTTAAGTCGAATTTAAATTTCACTTGCAAGATTTTAACTAAATAAACATAAACATACATACAAATGTGAACTGAATAAAATGATTGTAAAATTACATCAACTTCTTAAACTGGGGGCCTCATTCAGCTTTGTCGCCCCAGGCTTCTGACGGGCTTAATCCGCCACTGCTCTGAGTGTAATAAACCATTGTCAACTTCCCCACATGTGCTCTCTGTGAAGATTCACATCCAGCTAATTATAGGGGTTGTACTGTATATAAAGATTTGCAACAACATTAGAAAAGCACCCAAAATAAATCTCAGGATCTAAATCATATTCCTCAAAATCCATCTACCAGTGACCGTTCAACCTATAAACATATGCATAACATGCATTTTTGATCCAATAACAAAAATAATTCAACTGACATGCCTTATTCTCATTAATTTAATCCAAATAGACTCACATACACTGAAATACATAAACGTTCCTTACTACATGAATATTTTCCTTTCCTGGTAATTTTAAGGTGCAACCTTCTACTGAAACCGATAAAATATACCCAGAATCCTAGTTGAATTCCTGAATGATTTTAGGTCATTAATCACACTTTTAATTACCCTTAGTATCTCACCTAACAACATATCTTCTTTCCAAATAAAATATAAGTAATTATACATAGCAGTTACTAGCTATCCGGGAGGGTTTTGGAAGTTAACCCCCCTCCCTCTCCATTAGAACTAAAATAGTTATTATAAATGCACAAAAATCTGAAAAAAATCGAAAATTTAAAATAAATATAGGGTGTTCTTATATTTAAAATGTATATATATATATATATATATATATATATATATATATATATACTCCATATTTTTAGGTACTTCATTAATATTTTATGAACTTTTTTTTATTACAAGTATAATCAGTAACATGTGTAATTTTTATTAATGTTTATAAGGCAATTCATTTATGTAAAGTTTTAATATATAAATCAAAATAATGGAAATTATTAATAGTACGAATATTAGTGGAAAATGTATTGTTATTTATAAAATAGATATCCAAAGAAAATCCCCCCCCCCTCATCCTTTCAAAATTTTGGGCACAGTCTTGGTCTTATGGAATGCCAATGGAATAAATTTACATTATAATAAACTATATGTATTACTTAATGAAAAAAGAATCAACATAGCACTTAAAATGAAACTTTTCTTAATAGTAATCTCAAATTCCATATTGAGGGCTATTTCACATACCGATTTGATCATCCTGATGATTTGTCCCAAGGTGATACAGCTATTTTAGTTCGCAATACTATCCGACATCATCAAATTCCTTACTTATCCACTGCCCAATTACAGACAACTATTATCACAATAAATAATATGAATTTTTCATCTATTTACTGTCCTTCAAATCAAAATATAACTGTGCAACCCTTCCTTTCCTTTTTTCAATCTCTCTGAAATTAATTTATCATGGATAGCGATTACAATTTTAAACATATCCAAAGGAGATGCAGGACTGGGAATACACGGGGTAATATATTATTTAATCCAATAAATAATCGTTATGAAGTTGTTTCACCCTTAAAATCTACATACTGGCCTTTCTCATGACATAAATTGCCTGATATATTGGATATTTTTATTGTACCTAACAGTTTAAATTTACATTATGTTATGCAAGTTTTGGAGGATCTATCGTCTGGTCGTAGTCCAGTCCTACTTTCATTAAATCTAAAAGCGCTATTAAAAACATCATCTGATAGATTGCATACATAAAGAAATAGCAAAATTTCTTAAATCAAAATATTAATCTAAAAATTTTGTTAAAAACTGCAGAGAAAATTGACACAACCGTAAATGCTTTCACTTGCAACATTCAGAAAGCGGTATGAAATGCTTCTGCATTATACCACCCTTATCCTCCAAATTAAAAATTTATACCATTATATATTAGTTTTAAAAAAACTCGAATATCTTCTGCTGAAGGAGAAAATAGATATAGCCTAGTTTCTGAGACACATTTTACACCATGGTCGTATACTAAAATTAAAGAATATATTATTTACATCACTGAACAATCGAGTCATAAAGCCCAAGGAGAGGCAGCAGTAATAATTAAAGACTTAATAAAGCATTTTGCGACCGAGAATTATCAGCTAGAATACATTCAGGCAGCAAGCATTCGAATTAACGATAGCAATAATGAATAACCTTTCTGTTTCTGTAATATATTGTCCACCTGGATCTACAGTAGATGAAGACAAGTTTACGGACTATTTCCTTTCACTGAATAACCGATTTATAGTTCAAGGTGATTATAATTCCAAACACATATATTGGAGATCGAGACTAATTACTTCCAAAGGTCGAGCTCTATTAAAATCGATAAAAGAAGTTGATGCAGATGTTGCCTCATCAAGAAAGCTAACATACTCATATTGGCCAATCGATGCAAAAAAGACTCCAGATTTACTCGATTTTTTTGTAGTAAAAAGAATACCCTTTAGCTACATGGAAATTGAAAGGCTCGTAGATCTAACATCGGATCATACTCCAGTGTTACTTACACTAAGTTCGACAATTATAATGAAACAGAAAAAGTTAACCCTTACAAATAAAAACACTAAATGGGTAGAATTTAGAAACATGTTAAGCGGCTTGGTGAAATTGTCAGTAAGACTAAAATCAGCTTCAGATATAGAATCTGCAGTTGAAAAATTTACCAATGATACTTATTGATATTGCTAAAATAGCAACAGCTCGTATGTCAGGTAAATGTCGAGGACACATATATTCCATGGAAATTAAATTTAGTTCAACCAGTGGCGGATCTTAGGGGTGGCGCGGGTGGGCCTGGCCCCTCCGCACTTTTTCTGGGCCCCTCCATGGACCCCCCCCTAAAATTGAAGATTTACACGAGAAGAAATAAGTAAAATTTTCCTCTTCTACAAACATCACACGAAAAATATTACGTCTGTCGAACACTAAAATCTTGGTGTTGTTACATTTGTAATCTGTCTCTGCACCTATGATATGCGTTGCGACAGGCGGCGACGGCGGCGCCGTATTCGAGTCAAAACTCTTGATTGTGAAAAACAAATCATTGGCGTTGCATATGATATACTATTTATAGTTCACCGTTTTAATCATAATTCTGAGAACTGAGGGGACGTATGTTTTTTATACCAATACTAATACAGCAGATTTAAAAAATATGAAAATTGTATAGTTTCAAGTTCTGCGACTGAATCGGACGATGATGTTTTTCAAGACGAAAGTGACTATAAAATTAAAATTTTCTATCCTATTTTAGATTTGGCCATTTCTGAACTAAACTCTCGATTTTCTGTTAATAATCCTATTTTAAAAGCCATCGAATGTTTCAATCCAACAAGTGATACTTTTTTAAAATATTCCTTATTGGAACCCTTAGCTATTCACTATGATGTCGACGTTGAAACTCTACAAGCAGAATTAAAATTGCTACCAAAAACATTGAAAATTCACGAAAATGAAAAAAAAAGCAAAAGTTAAATCTACTATGATGGTCCTTGATTTTCTAGAAATTTACAAAAATTGTTATGTAGAAACGTATAAATTGTGTGTAATTAGTATTACTATATCAGTTTCCAGCGCTCCATGTGAACGGACATTTTCTTACATGCGTTTTATTAAAAATTACCTAAGAAACTCCATGTCAGACGAACGATTACATAATTTGGCTACACTTTATATTGAAAAAGATATTGTAAAATCGCTCGATTTAGACGAAGTAGTCGAAGAGTTTGCTATTAAAAACAAACAATCTCGCATGATATTGTATTAAGAACTCGTATTTACCTACATATTACCTTTCAAATATATATACGTATTTTGGTTTTGTTATGTATAGTTTTTTTTTAGCACGCAATTTTGTGCCCCCGGGGAAAATTTTCAAGTTTTGGTCGCCCCCCCCAAAAAAAAATCCTAGATGCGCCACTGAGTTCAACAGAAAAGGAAAGCAAGGAAATTGTGCACAGAACACGCACCAGTAGATGAGTCGAAATGGAACCGCATTAGCAAGATACTTCATAAAAAATATTATGTTCCTCTTTCTTCCTGCAGCGGAAAAATCAAATTCCTTTGTTTTGAATTTAGTATTATGTAAATCATAGGTGTACCCAGGCAAGTTTTTCCGGGGGGGGGGGGGGGGTCCATTAAAAAAAACACTTGACAGAAAAAAGGATTTTACTTAGTAATTCTATTTTATTAATAATCTCGTGTATAATAGTTCTAAATGCGTAAGACTTTTGTTCATTTTCATTTTGAGAATAATTTACACTAATACATAGTTAGTTGTACTGTCAGAATGCCTGGTACCAAAACATCATAGGACTCACTCTAAAGCGACAATACAGCAACGTAAAAATCCATTTCGGGTGGGGTTTGAACCTCCAAATCCCCCCCCCCCCCCCGGGTACACATATGATGTAAATATAAATATAATGGTTATCGTTAACTTACATACGGAATCCTCAGCGCATGAAACATCATGCTTGAATGAACTTGTTCTGTTTTATTATTTTTACTGGATTTTCCAGGAAAGTTCATTGACGAATGTTGATCTCTGTTCAATAGCGCTGTTAGAGGAATATAAAGAATATGAAAAAGAGAACGAAACTGTATTGCACTAATGACTAATAAAAAAAACTGTTTTGCAGCTAAATATTTAGTTGCTATAGAAGTGATTTCCTGTTTGTCCGCTGCCGAAAGATTAAACGCGTTTTAGTCAAATACTATTCTTTTTTTACATTGGTATTAGCACTTCAGTTCTTTAAAAACATTCACTTTTAATTATGTAAAAAATGTTTTAAATTTTAATTTAATTTTCCCATTGCTTAAATAATTTTTTAATTTTTTTTACAGGCGTATAAACGGTCTAAGTATTCATAACTTGTTCAATACGGGACATAAGTAATGCACTTTTTAATATGAAATAATTTTTAACTTTAATTTTGCTACCGGATCATTTTTGGTTTTACTTTCGTCGCTATTTAAGTGGTTTCAATATTTATATTTCATTATATTTTGGGGAAGACAGTAACACTGCATCTGAGGAAACAGAGATACCTACTATTCTAGAGAGTGAAACAAAATTCGCTATTAAACAAATGAAATGTGGTAGATCACCAGGTGAAGATGGAATAACACCAGAGATGCTAAAATACGGCGGCGAAGAACTTATAAAAGAACTTACAAGCTTATTTAATCGCTGCATTCTAGAAAAGCAAATACCAACCTCGTGGAACAATGCAACTATTATTCTATTACACAAGAAAGGAGACAAACGAAAACTGGAAAACTACCGGCCTATTAGCCTTTTATCAATGCTATATAAGTTATTTACAAGAATAATATCTAACAGACTAGAACGTGTATTAGATGAACAGCAGCCGATAGAACAGGCTGGATTTCGGAAAAAATACCATACGATAGACCACATCCAAACGTTAACTCTATTGATACAGAAATGCAAAGAATACAACTTGCCGTTATACCTAGGATTTGTCGATCTCAAAAAGGCATTCGATTCTATTTATACGCTTTCAATTATAGAAGCTCTAAAAGCTAGTGGTACAGAAAAGGCATATATCGAGATACTGGTAAACATATATAAATCAGCAACAGCTAATGTAAGACTACATAACGTAACACCTACATTTCAAATACTAAAAGGAGTCAGACAGGGAGATACAATCTCACCACGACTATTCACAACAGCATTGGAACATACAGTAAAATCATTGGATTGGAGTGAAAAAGGAATAAATATAAATGGCAGATATTTACACCACCTCTGTTTTGCAAATGACATTGTGATCATAGCACAGACTAAGGATGATTTAGAATGCATGATAAAGGAACTAGAGACAGCGGTTAACAACGTCGGATTACAAATAAATCCAAATAAAACAAAGTACATGAAATATATTAAAAATCAGGACAACGATCACACACAGAACGAAATACAAATACGAAAGGGAATCATAGAAGAAACAGACCAGTTCACATATTTGGGTAAAGTATTCACAACCGAAAAACAAGGGATGAAATTAGAACTCGAAAAGAAAATATCAAACGGTTGGATTGCATACCATAAAATAAAGCATATACTCAAGACCAAAATCAGCTCACAAAATAAAGTGAAAATATTTAAACGTATGCTGCGGAAACCTGACCATTAACGAAGGAAGTTATAGAGAAATTAAGAAAAACAGAAAAACGGATGGAACGAGCTTTACTTCATATAAAACTAAGAGATAGGATTAAATCAGAATATATCAGAAATCAGACAAAATTTGAGGACATCGGGACAAGGATAGCCCCGAACAAATTGGCCTGAGCTGGTCATGTTGCAAGACAAGTAGATGGAAGGTGGACAAAAGAAATGATCCAATGGAGACCGTATATGGGAAAACGCGCACAAGGAAGACCACTCAGAAGATCGACGGATGATATTGTGGCAACAGCAGGAAAACAGTGGCTTCGTGAAGCACAAGATAGACAACGATGGAGTAGACTAAGGGAGGCCTACATCGAATCAATGATGTAACACAGGCAAAAGAAGAAGAAGAAGAAGATACGAAGTCCCGTAGTATAAATACTTAACTATACATTTACTCATTTTGGTATACTACTAGACCCAGACAGACATACTTACACATACACACAAATACATACCTACCTTACGTTTAACGCGTAACGCGTAACCAAAATTTTTTCCTACCACGCGTTAAAAAGTTTCACTTCAAAAAAAAAAAAAAATGTTACTAATAGGAAGTATACAAAACAGAAGGGGACATATTTTGAAAGTACAAATCTTGAAATCAAAATCCCATATGCACTACTTAACTATATTGGAGTGGATAAACAAAAAATATTTTAAGTATCGCTTGCGACCCCTGGGATGAGCCTAACAACATAGATTTATTATGCAGAATTTTTAATAAATATTCTTAACTTAAAAAAACACGTGCTTTCATACTATTTTTGGGATAGGTTTTTTCAAAATTTTTAAAACTGTTGTTTTGCGATATATTTGTATCCACTGCTTCTACTGTCTTATCGTCCATGGTTAACACACTATCAATTTTATAGTGATTTTAACACAAAGTGTAAGATGTTTTATGATTCATGGCGAAAAGAAATATATTTCATCGTTAACTATGTGTATTGAACGTATAAATACTTTATCAGAAAGAAAAAAAAATGCGCGCCCAAAATCTCGCTGTAGGTAAAGACGGCAGATGGCACCAAGCAGTCTAAGAAACTTTCTTTAACACTCTTTCACGAGCGTCGTCGGTTTTGCCTCTGCAGCACAAGCCAGCTCAGCCTACTATTACGAGTATACCTATATATAGAGCATAACGTTAACGCTTGAAAAGTTTCATTCCCCAAACGAAAAACGCCGTATAAGTAACATACTATTTCCATCAGTGATAAGCTTATAAATGACACTATGGCGATTTCAAATCTGTTTATTCGAATTTACATTTCCATGGTAATTAAAATTGAATTTCAATGTTTTAGAAAAAATTCATTTTTTCCCAAATTGTGTTTCCATGATAAATTAATAATATTTTAAGTTAACCGCATTTATTATGTTGCTAAACGCTTGAAAAAGGTAACGGTAACGCTCGAAAATTTTCACTCCATAAGCGAGAAAAATGTTTTTCATAAAAAATAAAAATATAAAAAATAGATCAGCAAGGTTATGACATCAGAAAAATATGCCTCCATAAAAACAATAAGATAAGTAACCTCAACAATCATAGGGACAACTTACAAATAAACATACTATACAATATGTTAAACGAACTAAAGGAACATATATTAAACGATTACCGCTAAACGCAAAAACAACCAAATTAGAACTACGGGGTCATTCAGAAATAACATTCTATTTACAAGAAATTGGAAAAAATCTAAAACTACATTTCATTTTGGTAACACTGATTGCGTAAAAGAGGGATATTTTATTAAAACAATATCCGGTTTTGTCGTTCTATTGTTTACTATTATTAAAATGGAACGCGTTTTAATGGCTTGTCAGCTCTTTGAAACAAAAAGTGTCGTGATAGTTCAACGAAATTTCGTGAATAAATTTAAATACGAATATCGGAAACAACCTACTCGAAATATTATTGTCTAGTAAAAAAATTCATTGAAATGGGCAGTGTACATGATAATTGTCAAGGTAAAGTAGGACGCCAACGAACGATGCGCACACAAGAAAAAGTGACGAAAGCAAAGCAGCTGTTAAAAGCATCGCCTCGCGTCTCATGGGCAACAACATATCATATTTTTATCGAAGATATTTGACTTTTCCCCTACACGATTCAGGTTATACAATGTCTATCGGAACATAGCAAAGAAAGACGGTTAGGGTTTATTGAAGAATTAGAGGCAGAATTGAACGATAAAAACTTCCTCAACATTTGGTTTTGAGATAAAGCACATTTTTGGCTAGATGAATTTGTGAATAAACAAAATTTTTGGTTATAGTGTCCTGAAAATCTCTTGATGATTGAGAAGCCACTGCATTCAGAGAGGTGTACCGTCTGGGTGACGCTAAGTACGTGTGGACTAATCGGGCCGTATTTCCTGGAAAGAACGGTAACCAAGGACTGGTACGTGCCTTTGCTGGAAGAATTTTTTTTCCACAGTTAAAAACACGCAAATTTTCAAAAAGGCGATATTTCAGCAAGATGATACCAGACCACACATATCCGATGAAACATTAATGCTGCCCCGGAAAACTTTTAAAGATAAGGTTATTTCTAATCGATTTCCTAAGATGTTTAATGCAGGCTGGTCGTGGCCGCCGTATAGTTCGGATCTCTAAATCATTGATTATTTTTTGTGCGGGTTTTCGAAGGACTGGGTATATCGAAATAACCCTACCAATATTTCAGAATTGAAGTGGGCGATTGGAGAAACAATGATGAATATTCCGAACGGTATGCTGGAACTCGTGGTCAGAAATTTCATTTCTCGATTGAAGCGTGTTGCAGAAGTTGGCGGCTCGAATTTAGAAAATCGAATGTAATGAAAAAAAGTTCCTGAATTCATCCAGCATCTTTTGGTATATTATTTTTTGTATTTGCTTAATTTTTCATTTTTAAATAAACGATTCAAAGTAGAGCCTTATTACTGAATGACCCTGTAAAAAAATGGTTTACAAAAAAAAGTCTAAAATTAAACAATCAATCATAGTTACCCTTCATCAAGTGTAGACTAAGTATCAAATAACAATATGTAGTGGAAAAAGGAACACATGCATTAGAATAAGAAAATTATCCTTATCTAAATGTGAATGAAAATAATTTATTGGTATTGGGCCAAAGTTCATATATATATATACATTATAAGAATTGCCGATAACTGTGTATGTCTCGGATTCGTTAGTTATAGTATTTATTGTATATATTAACTAATAAAAAATAGAGACATGTGTTAATTTGTAGGGTCCTGCCGACAACAAGCTGCATGGCTTGAAGGGATCCTTGAATGTAATGCGCACGCATAAAAAAAAAAAAAAAAAAAACGCTTGTTTTTTATTTTTTCATAACACACCTAGGGGTTTGTAACAACTGCTATGAGGAAGGTTATGAAATAAAAAAAATAAAAAATTAAAAGATAGTTAAGAAAAATTAAAAAAGTGCAAAACAAATTACATACAAAATAATAAAATAAAATGTACAGAAAATTTTTAACAAATTGAACTTTGAAATTATCACACAAGTTGAATAAAATCTCCCGCTAAAAATATCTTCAACTTAATTAACAGTTTTACTCCTCAGATAATACTGTGTAACAGCTGCATTAATTACACTCAGGAACCAAATACCCTGTGTATATACTTATATATAAACACAAAACAAAACAAATAAAAATAAAATCTTATAATGTAAAAATAATAACTTCAGAAAAGAACGAACACAGAAATATTTCATCATTTTAATGTAAAGTAAATATAATTTAATACAAATTATCACTTACTGATAAGGTAATATTCGGACAAATTCTTAATTTCATAAATGCTAAATAGAATCCATATTAGGTTGACCGATACTTTATAATTATACATTAAGGCACGCAAATTAAAAATATCTTCACTTTTATCTTATATTTTAAATTTTAATTACTGATTTAGGTTATACTTTCTAAACGATAATAATTTAATAGAATTTGATAAAATAAAGCTTAATTAATTACGACAAATTTAACTTCTACAAAAACCCTTAACATTTACAGTTTTGCGAACAAAAAAATAGTGACGGGAAATGTAAAATTCTGAATATAGGTACGCAGCTAATACAATAAAATATATATTAAAATTTAGTGTTTTCTATTTTTAAATTGCAATAAAAAAAAAAAAAAAAAAAATATTTGATTCTTTATTTTTTTTGTAACAGAGGTATAAATTTTTTCCAAAAAATATTTTTGTACATATTTTTGGTCAATTTGTTGTTATTCGTATTAAAAAAAAAAACAAAAAAAAACAAACAATAATTTAATATTCTTTACTTTTTATAAAAACTAATTTTTAGTTCTTATAAATAGTTAAAAAGATAATAATTATTATTTTCACCGTCTTGGTATTTACCCCTATGCAATTCAGAAAAAAACAAACTCTTAACATTTGCAAATTTAACAATTACGAAGAATAATTTTTAGAATGTATCTCTGACGAATATTATTAAGGGTTTACTATAATCATTTTAGATTATGTATAGTAAAACTATTAGTTGCCACAATTGTTGATTTTTTCTTCATTGTAATAAATTTTTCATTAAATATTTTTAAAGTTTAAAAACGCGAGGTGTATTTAATTAATAAATTTCAATTTCATTATTATATCTATGGAGAAAAAAAAGAAAAATGCACGTTGTAATCACTATAAAAAGTAAAATACTTACAAAATCGAATTATCTTAATACATTTTATACATATTAGACACATAAACAACGTACAAATATATATATATAATTAATGATTATTTTTTAGAATCTAACTGCATTCCTTAAAATTTAAAAATGAAATTGTTCACTTATAAATTAATTTCTGAAAAGTTTCACGCATAAAAATTTGAATATTCATTATTTATTTTTAAGTACTTTATGTATAGCAGCTATATGACGGTCGAAATGATGCTGTTGAGAAGTGCTGTAACCACAAGTTGGACATTTAAATAATTGTTGAGGTATATTACGAGGAATAGCGTACCAGTCTTGTATAGTTTTATTATGTTTCCTTTGACAATGCAAAAATAACGTCCGATATCGATTTGTTCCATATTCACAATACTCGCAGTTAAATGTGAAAACTGTTGTATGATTCAAATATAAAATTTTATTCTGCATGAAATCGCCGCAATCAGAGCAAAAATAATGGAAATCTCCATGAACATTACCCAAATGGTCTAACATCATTTCTCTTTTCGAATAAACAATTTCACAAAAATTGCAAATATGTATAATGTCATTACATTCTGTTCTAAAACCCGGGAGGTTATAATTTAGGAAGTTCACTTTCCGCGTACCTGCCTGAAATCATAATTTATTATTACATTTTATATAAATAAGAAAAATTCACATTACTTTACACCCACAAATATATAATGTATATGTATCAGTAACAGGCATAATCAACTACACTATTAGTTGTTTTTTTTTTTATGAATAATTTGTCGGTTAGATAATGCGTGACGACATTTACGCTCTAGAACCGATTTAAATACACACATCCAAACTAACTTTCTACTCTTTCCAACTCTCCTCTGCTATTCACTGTGTCTATTTTGTCTAACGTTTTTCTTTGAATTTCGTCTCGAAATATTTCGAAATCACAATTTTTTAATTCTTTCGTTCCTTTAAATAAATCATTCGATGACGTTAAATACTGAAGTAAAAAGTATTTTGAAACCTTGTTTACACAATATAGTCTTATACACAAAATTCGGTGTATATGTATTTAAAGCCAAACAATGTGAGAAGGCACAAACATGTTTAAAATAATTATGTCCGCATAAACCGAAATTTAAAAAAAAAGTATATATAATTTTATTCATGGTATTACTTTTTATAAATTGAAATGGTGTTATTTGTTTTTAGTATTTAATTATCCTCATCAATGATGCCAAATGAAATGTTATAGTATTTGTTTCTATTAAATCCACGGAGATGCCACCATGGTCTCTAACTTACCGCGGACGTTTTTAACGATTACTATTATTATTATTGTTGATTTATTAAAAAAATTGTTTTTAGAAAATAGATATTAAATTCTGCAGTCTGCTGGATCCCCTTAATTTTTGTATATTATACCATGGTTATGCTAGATTTCCAGCTGTAGGGGATCATCCTAACATTTACTACTGTATTGAAGAATTCTGTTAACCACGTGATAGCTGTATTATTCAATACTGACATTTTCCAAACGTCAACTGGTATATTGTCCGGTCCTGGTGTCTCTGATAGTTTCATTTTACTAATGGCTCTAGACATTTCATCCGCAGTGATATTAGGAATAGAACCCATAATTTGTTCTCCATTCGGGAAAACTGGGTATTGATTTAAATCAGTGGCTTGCTCACAGAAATATTGCTTCCAGCGCTGCACAATTTTCATTTTGTCATTTAGCCGAGTTCCTGTTGCATCTTTTATGAAAATATAATGCGCAATGTCTTGTGTGTAACATATTTAGCACGTGCATTAGCCAAACGGTATATACACTATACAGTTCTGTGTAATGATGATACTTCGCTTTTGCTACCGCTGTCTTTGCCGCTTTCTTTACTATATTATATGCTTCCTTTTTTTCTTGGATTTGATATACCTGCCATTCCTTGAATGCCTTTTTCTTTTTGTTAACAGCCTGCTTTACTTCGTCGTCCCAGAACCAGGTTTGTTTGTCAATACGGTCACGACGTCCCTGTTTATAGGTGCCTAGCGCTGATCTTGCAATTGTGATGACGGATTTGTTCAATTCATCCCAGGCATCTTCTATTCCGTTGGGTGTCACCTCTGGGAATACTATATTGTTAACTACCGTTTGTTTGTAATTACCTAAAGTCCACCATTTTATTCTTTCCGGTATGTCCGTAATGCGAGTTTTTACCTGTCTGGGCCGAACTTGTATTCTAAAATCGACTACTGGCAGTTTATGCTGCGTAACGACATTTTCAGATGAGATTACTTTAGGATCCAGTATATCCTTAAGGTCGCGTTTCCGTAGTAGGCAAAAATCAATTTGACTTATGTTTCCGTCATTGCTATATATCACTAAGTGGCTATCTCTCTTTTTAAAGAGGCAATTAGCAATTACGAGATCATCGGATTCAGCCATATTCAGAATGCGTTTTCCATCAGTATTTTGTATCCCATATCCAGAATGCGTTTTCCATCAGAATTTTGTATTCCATATATCCCCGGTAGCCGCGGCAATTATACCCATTGCTGTCACGCCCTATGGGTACAATTGCCATAACCTCAGTGTGATTTAGAATTTTTTCTGGTCACATACTTTGTGTTATTTTATAAATTTTAGCTGATGATGGGCTATGCCCGAAACCATTTCTAAGTAGTATAATCGTTTATACATTTAAATTTGTTTGTTATACTTGTATTTATTACAATTTAGTACACTTCTATGTTTATTGTTTCATAATTTTTAAAATATTACATAAAAAATGATTAAAAGATGTGGTATTATTATGTTAAAATGGAAAATTCCCTAACTTATTACCTCCCACTTCAACAATGACTTTTATATTAATTATAATACTAACCCCATCGGTGATAAATTCATAAAGTGATTAATTATTTTCAAAAACATGTTCAAGAATTTTATTAACGCATTCATGATTTTCTTTAACACGCTGCTTATATTTTTGAAATTTCACTGCACAAATGGTTAAGAATAGTTTAACAGCTCATTCCCATTACAGAATAAAATTTTCATTTATGCGTTATTTTGTTCTAAAGAGCATATAGCAAAAGGAAGGATAGCAAAGCGAACTCTGACAAGTATTAAAATAATGTCCCATCTATTATATCCCCAATTTAAAAAAAAAAAAGAAACAATGAAAATTTCAATTTTTTAACAAATTGTACAAGTAACTGTGGTGAACGTGCGTTTTTTTCTAACTTGCATATTTGATTTTCCGTTGATTTTCATACTTTTCTAAAGTATTTATAAACAAAAAGAATAAAACAAATGCCTTTTTTTTTTTTTTTTTTCGGGACAAAATTTAATTTCTAACAAAAAAAGGCAAAAATTAAATTTAAAATTCTCCGGTAAAAATTACGTTACTATCAAATAGCAAACAATACGTTTCACATTTGATAATTCATCATCGGAAATAACAATAAAAAAAAACAATTAATTTTAACTTCAATAACAAAAAGGATTAAGCTTATTGCAACTAAGCATGGCTAAGGACACATATGCAAGTTCTCCGCGATAATAAACCGACACTGTGTTCACAGATAATATTATCTGATGTAACAAAAAAAAAAAATTTTATTTAACAAATTTATAATTTCTTGATTGCTACGGTACAAGAGTATTTAGGACTACTTAATTATTATGCCATTTCAAATGTAACAAAAGTGAAAATAGTGAAAAAAATAAATAATTTCTATTTTTTCTCCGCATACTGTATCAAATTAAAAAAATTAAAAAAAAAAAAAAAAATCGAGTCCAGAAAGATAAACAAACAGTATTTTATCAAATTTTTGAACTGTATAATGAAAAGATATGAAATTACCTTCTTTAATTTCCTTTTCTTTCTTAAAAACCAAATTTTACTTCAAATAATTATAAAGTTGTTTTGTATGTACTTTTTTGTGAATGTTAAAAAAACAACAAAATTCTACTATAAATATCTCCAGATTAAGAAAATATTTGGAAATCGAAATTTTTCAATTATATAGAAAATAATTAAGTTAAGGCGCCGTTTTTTTTGTTTTTTTCATATGATATAACGAACCAGGTGTCATTTAAAACCCACCCCGCTAAAACCCACTTGGCTACTGTTGGTACGACTTGTTCAACATATTCTAACGCAGAAAAGATGCCTTATCTTCATTTGGTTTTAATCTGTTCAACTAATTGTCAATTTATAGAACAAGAGGCTACTAAAATTTATAAGTTATTCTTGAAATATGTGATACAGAAAAAAATGAGATAAGACTATTGATCGAGAAAAAACAGCGTAAAATAATGTACAGAATATTTGCAGTTTTCTACGTATGGTTCAGAGACATAGGCACTAAAATCGAAAAAACGTAAAAGATTAAAAAAACCTTTGAAATGTGGGTATAGTGAAAAATGTTAAAAATAAAATGGACAAAGAAAGTACAAAATAAAAAGTGCTGAACAAAGTGGATGGAAAGCGGGTTTTACTCGAAGAGATAGCGAAGAGGAAAAAACCTGGATAGATTATACATTAAGCGGCAATAGTTTACTGGAAATGTTATGGAAGAAGGCGTGAAAGATAGGACAAATAAGGCTAGAAATTTTACGTCTACTTAAAAAGAGGAAGGCCATATAAATAATTGAAAGCAGCGCTCATGAAAGAAAAAGATAAAGAAATTATCGATAGATATAGTAAGGGAAATTCCTTCCACAGACCTGCCTTAGGCCAGAACACATAATGATAAACAGCAAATGTAATTAAACACGAATCTATAATAGCCGCAGAAACATTTAATTATTTTTAGCATTTTTTTAACGTTTTTTAATCGATTTTATTAACATTTTCAACACGGCTGAAACTTTATCAATATAATTCACAATTCTGGAATTGTTTACATAAGCAATTTAATGTTCGTTACTTTACACTGAAATCTACGGAAAAATTGAATTTTTAAGTTCTACCTTAAAAGGATGTTTTAAAGAACTACCATTTTCAGAAATTCATCAGTATAGGTCTACTAAACAAATAAGCGAAAATAAATATTTATGAACCACTAAAAATAATTTATGGTAATAATTTTTTTAAATTATATAATTTTAAATCGTTTTCAAGAATAATAAAACATTCTTAAATTTTCTTTCCATTTTTTATACTTACAATTTTATAAAATACTTCGGAAGTTCTTATGCAACAAGATCACATACACACATATACATATTTATATGCATATAAATAAAATAATACGTACTGTATGACTCTTCGCTTTACATTGTAGCTCATCTAAAATAACAGAAAAAAAGATTACCAACTAATAATAATATATCTCTTGAAACACATAAATTTAATAACACAAACACCCGTCACACCCATTTAATATTACTATTATTAGTATTATAGTATTTCAATGAACACAAAAAAATCTGTCTATGTCATATAGTTTTCGATCTTCTTATTCGAAATAAATTGAGTAGATATTTTTCAAGTAATTATTATTGTTTTTGTTGTTGTTTTGCTTGTCTATTAATCTGTTTATCACTTTTTAAAATATCTATAATATTATGAAAAAATAGAAAAAAATAATATAATTTGATAAAGTAACTAATATCCATTTCTCCATCTATACGTGTAACAGCTTTTTTATTTTCTGCAAAATAAATTTATTTTAACAATCCCGCACATATTCGAAATTTTAAATAAAACATGCGTAAAAATACTTTTATTTTTAAAATAAAATGCACCAACATACAATTTCCATAAAAATCTCTAATTATTATGTTGATGATTAACACCTCTATGAAGTAATAATTTTATTTCAAAATTTTTCCCTTTAAAATAATATGCGAAATATTCACATATTAAAAAAAAAAACAAAAAACATCATGAATTATGTAACGAATCCAAATATAAGAGTATAACAATTAAAATACTAAATGATAAAATGTGAATAATAAAAAGCAATGATAAAAATGTATTACATTACAAAATAATTAATAAATAAATGCTCCGCATTTTGAAACGAAATTTCATATTTTCAAATTTTAAATTCGTAATGATGGGCAATGTCTCGTTTTGGATCCGAATCGCTCCCAGATTTACCCAGCCTGAAATAATTGGGTACCAGAGAAATCTGAGAAAGTAAAGGCGGCCGAAAGAAAGAAACTAGCCCTCCTCTTATTAGTGCCATTGGGCTTAGTACACTGTGAACCTTAACTTCATAATCCCCGACGCCCTTCTAAGGTTATGGGGCTCACTTTACTTTTTAATGATGGGCAAAATATTATTATTCGAACGAAAACATGATAATATAAAAATCAGAAAGTTTATCATAGAATATAAATTTTGAACAAAAAAAATGATATATGGCTTTGAATTTGTGCTAAAGCATGGTGGCCAATGAGATATAATTTTTAAATTCCTGGTTTTCCTGGTTCAAATTATCTCAATTTTCCCGGTCCAAATCCTCCCGATTTCCTGATTACTACAATTGTACAAAAAGAAGAATCGAACTTTTTTGTTACTGCTGATAATATTTGACCGCCGCAGAATATTTTATATACAAACAGAACTTCGTAATTTATTTGGAGTAAAGTACATTAAAAAATGCATTCATTTTTCGCTTCAAATGATTTTTGCTTATTAAAAATATCGTTTTTGGCTCTTTTTACTTTTTTCCCGTTTTACGGAAAAATTTCCGGCTTATTCCCGCCTTCTCGATTGGGTGTCCACCCTGTAAAGAAAATATTCAGGGAATTGTTTTTATTACGTTAATAAAAAACATTAAAATCATTTATGAACTTCGACAAAAAAATAAAAAATACTTTTATTTGTCACAAAGAAAGAAAATTGTATTCGTTTAATTTTTGTAATATTTAAATGTAAATTACTTTTCAATTTTCACTTGTCTATTGGAATGTTGTATTCATTTTAGAAATGATTGAATATTTTTTCAAAACTCACCATTTTTACAAAATGTTTATATTGGCTACTCATTGCTTTTCGTCTCTTTTTTTTTGTCATTAAGGCGACTATATTGAATGCTGTGCATAATTAGTCACCCTTAACTTTAAACTCAGATCTCTATCTTATTCGACCACTTACATATAAATTTGCTCGATAACATCTTCTTGTCATTTGAAATTATTAAATCTTTACCAAAATATCTAACTCTGTACCATACCTCATAAACGGATGCGAATTGTTTGAGTTTTCCATAAATACAAGTATACAGATTTTGCTTGCAACTAACACTTTGATATTTCATAGCTAGCCTTTTCCAGTATTGTAGATTCCAAATACATCAATTTAACAGTGAATAGAAGTGTAAATTTTGGATATTTTGTATATATTTGGCATATTTCAAAAGCTTTTACCTATTTGTGAAAGTCATATGTAAAGAAGACTCATTTTTGAAATTGCCGGAAAGATCAGAAAAAAAGGTTATGCCATCAAAAACACAAATGTAAAAATGGGAGCCAAGTTCAATATTCAGAATATGCATGATGGTTGTCGACTTCGCCGACAAAAGAATTGAGATCTAAATGGGTGCCAAGTTCTGTAGATAATCCTGAAATCTATTTATAAGAACATACAACATTCTAAAATTAAAACACAATTTCTTGTTTTTTTCATAGAAAGCAATGTTTGCTATTTAAAAATATAAATTATTAAATTTGAACAGTCGAATTATTTACACAAAGCAGATAATTTAGGATAAATTCTAACGATTTCATTTGGCTAGTTTTCACATACAAGTTATCTTATATTTGGCTAATCAACTTATCTTCTTTATGTTATACGCAAGTAATTGTTTTTACATTGTAAGGTCAACATATTTTACTCTTCTAAAAATTTGGTTTGCTGGTAAAAACTAGCCAAATGAAATCGTTAGAATTTATCCTAAATTATCTGCTTTGTGTAAATAATTCGACTGTTCAAATTTAATAATTTATATTTTTAAATAGCAAACATTACTGTCTATGAAAAAAAACAAGAAATTGTGTTTTAATTTTAGAATGTTGTATGTTCTTACAAATTTCAGGATTATCTACAAAACTTGGCACCCATTTAGATCTCAATTCTTTTGTCGGCGAAGTTAATCATCACACATATTACCTTAATATTGAACTTGGCTCCCATTTTTACATTTATGTTTTTGATAGGATATCATTACTTTTTGTGAAGAAATTATTATTATTATTCATTCAAATTCAATGACGATCTTTTATTGCTGGCCGCCTTTCTAATAACAATTATAAGTTTGCAACCTTTTATTGACGATATCTTTATAACTTCTCTGCCAACTGCAAACCGTAAATGTTTTGTATCTAATGCCGAAGAAACCTCCAATTTCAAACTTTTATGCGATTTAACTTTATGTAGCCGAAATAATACAATTTGAGAAGTGGAAATATATTTTCATTTCATGCAATATCCCGTCTGTACACTACTTACAATTAATTTTACATTATTTAGAATTTTAATTATTTATAATGCCTTTAAGTTAAAACATCAACTCTACCATAAAAGAAACTTTCTAATGATGGCTTTACTACCTCTTGAGGAAATCTAAATTTGTTCATTTTTATTCTCATTTAACTTTATTTGGTTGTTTCTTAATTTCGGATTCCGTTTTTCTTCGTACGGAATACCCATTTTTGTTTTTCGCAAAACTCATTTGCTTGTCCACCGTTGAAAATTTCACTGTTTTCTGATTTTTTTTCCCCTTTGCATACACACAATTACCCAGCTGGACGCCAAATTTCAACTTTCTAGGTCACCTAGAAGTGGGTTAGGTTTTTGATCTATGTATATGTCAGTCAGTGATAAAAATGACGATTATTAGACGTTAATATCTCAATAACCGTTTGAGTTGTATTAATGAAATTTAGGGTTCTAGTTAATCTAAGGAAGTTTAATAAATTAAACTAAATTTCATATGTTTATGTTAAATAAATTTTGAGTTATTAAGGAATTAAAAGTGGCTCCAAATGGGTCGGCTACCGCGTGTCTAGATATTAAATTTATAAATTCCTGTAGAAAATACGGCATCTATACGAAAAGTTATCTTCTTTTTTTTTTTTTTTTTTTTTTGTGCAAGTCTGTTATTGGATGAAAGAATTTTGCAGCATGCTCATTAAACAACAACAGACAAAAGCTAGCTGTTTGATTTTCTTAGATGTTGATTGAAAAAAATAAGGTTGAAATTTTCCTTTTGAATTGGATATTGAAAATATCCTTTAAAAATACTAACAAAAAAATCTTATACTTCTTTGCCTACTTCATAGCCATCGTTGTATTCCTTTATAGATAAAATATTTCAAAATTAGATTTAAGTTTTTTAATAACCATTATCTATATGAAATTTTTAACGCGTATTTTAATCATTCACGCATACTTTGAAGTTTTTTTATACATATTAATCCGGACCCTAGTTATCAGTAATTAAAGTAATTTTGATAAGATGTTTAAATAAAATGTACACCCTGTCAAGAAAGTATCGGGAATTGTTAAATAAAACGAACAATTTTTAATTTTCATCCAAATTTATTTTGTCACCTTCAAAATAACATCCATTCGAAGCGATGCACATATGCCAACGCTTTTTCCACTCGGCAAAGCACTTCTGATAGGCGGTTTCCGGGATGGCCTTTAGCTCTCGCGTCGCATTCGTCTTGATGTCATCAATCGATTCGAAGCGCATTCCCCGTAGCGGAAATTTGAGTTTTGAGAATAGGAAGAAGTCGCAGGGTGCTAAATCTGGTGAATACGGCGGTTGTTCGATGATATTTACCGAGTGTTTGGCCAAAAACTCATTCACAATTATGGCTTTGTGAGACGGCGCATTATCGTGATGGAGAATCCAAGAATTGTCGACCCACAAATCGTTACGTTTACGACGGGTAGCCTCTCTCAAACGTCTCAAAACACTTAAGTAAAACTCTTTGGTGACTGTCTGTCCGGCTGGCACATATTCATAGTGTACCACGCCTCGAATATCGAAGAAAACAATCAACATGATCTTCACTTTCGATCGGTTTTGGCGAGGTTTTTTCGGCTTTGGCGCGCCAATTGGCCGCCATTCGGACGATTGCTGGTTCGTAAGCGTGTCGTACTCGTACACCCATGTCTCGTCACCAGTAATTATCTTTTCCAAGAAGGTAGGATCCAAATTGGCTCGATCCAGCATGTCTGCAGCTACCTGTTCTCGGTACTTTTTTTGAAAGAAATTCAGGTCTTTCGGAACAAGCCGAGCCGCAACGCGTTGCATACCGAATTTTTCGTGCACAATCGTACGTACGCTCTCGTGTGACATGCCCAATCCATGAGCCATCTCTCTCAAGCTCACATGACAATTTTCAGCAACGATTTCCTTGATTTTATCGACGTTATCATCGGTCACACTCGTTGAAGGCCGTCCAGAGCGAGGCATGTCTTCGACCGTCTCCCGACCATCCTTGAACGCTCTGTACCACTCGTAAACCCGCGTTTTTGATAAAGCAGATTCACCAAAAGCCTTCTGTAACATTTTCAGTGTATCGGCACAAGAAATTTCGTTCGAAACACAGAATTTAACACAAGTACGTTGTTCAATATTTTCACTCATTGTAAAACTTCGACAAAACCTTCAAGGTCGACTGATTTTAACAGCTGCTGTAAACACACTGGTTGACAGATCGCGCTAAAAATATGCATCATAATACAAAACAGTTGTACCAACCTGGAAAAAAAAAATTATCTGCCTAGCTATTACCCGGGAGATTTAAATTGACAATTCCCGATACTTTCTTGACAGGGTGTATATTAGCACACCGATCACGATCATTTTTACTTGATAAATTATATGTAATTTAATTTTCTACAGAATATATCGAGTGAATCGTAGTTTTTTAAAGGACTCATTTTACCCGCATTCAATATGTGGAACTCGATGCTTTGTAATCTCATCACATAACAGAAAACTCGTTCAAAAAAAAATACTTATTTAATGTATTTATCAGCATCGTATAATAAATAATTAATATAAAGAATAGATTTTTACAAACTTTTACTCAGGCAAAACAAGTCGCACACATGTTTAATATAATATTGTAATTTTGAAATAATCAACCCGTATAAACTTATTTTTTGATCTGGAAAGGAGTGTACATAAAATTTTATTGATTTACATATGATACATACTTCCACTGTCTCTGTATAAGGGCGAATGACAAAATTTTATATTTAAAAGAATCGCAATATTTTTAGTTACGATTCTTTTTTTTTTTCCGATTAACATTCTCACTTTAATTTAATTTCCTTGGATAATTTTTAAACAATTTTCAAAAAAAAAAACAAGTATTTATGCATCAATTTATTTTTTAACATACACATACATTAAGAACGATAAAAAAAAATGGTCAGGTTAAGTTTCCCATTAAATTAGTAAATTATTTATTTTTCATAATTGTTGTTTAATGTTTTAATTTATTTTCAAATATATGTAAGTTAAATGCAATTTGCCATTATTCGATTTTTAATCAAGTTTTAATGTATTGTGAGCTGTTTTTTTTTATTGTATTAGTACGTCGTTTTTCCTCTTTTAACTCATCATACTGCGAACAGGCCAAAAACATTTCATATCACAGCGGCGCATATATTTCCCACATGGAAGAACATTTGACGTTTCCACGGAGTGAAATCTAATTTTCAAGTACTTTTTAGTGTAGTTTTTGAAGACTAGTATTTTTTTTATCGGTTTATGTCGCTAAAGGAAATGCATGTTCAGCAATTTTTTTTCCCCCGGTCTGGGGAAAATGGGACCACATGAAGTTTACGATAGGCGAAATCAAACCAATGTGTAATCCAGCAATATTCGTAGTGAGAGATACAAAACGAACATCAAAAAACGGAAATTTTAATTTTTAACGTACTTTTATACACTTAACTCGTAATAAAATTGCTTAAAATTACCTGTTTTATCATTTTGATTTTTTTCCCCTTCTGCATCAATTATAATACAACAGCTATCATCGCTGGTATTATTAATTTCAGTTTTTACATCCACCAAGTCTTTAGAAGTGGTAAATTCTTCTTTAACAAACGATAAACTCAGATGGTTTGATTTATTTTCAGACAAACTTTTTTCAACAACAGAATCTTCTTCAAAATATTTCGTTTTATTTTGAGATGTTTCAAAATTCTGTAATAATAAATGAATTATTAGAATATGATCAATTTTTTCATCCCTTAAGCAAATGTGATATATTTTGTTACTTTCAAAAATACTTGTATCGCTAATTTCAAGTTGCCTGATACACCCAAAAAAAGAATAAAATGGCTAAATTCTACTTTTCGTCGTTTAATGTATACAATAACTTATATCTTATTTTGTAAATAAATCATATCAATTATCAATCAGCGAAAATGTAGATTAGGATGATCAAAACTTCATTATAATTACCGCTACGGACACCTAAACACATTAATTCCAAACAATATGAAAAAAATTGTTAACTTACAAAGCTGTTATATACATTCAGTCAAAAAATTTATATCACCATATTTTAAAAAAAATATATATATATATATACTGAAGGAGATTTCTGGTTTTCTCTTGTTTTTCCATGTTTCTGTTCCAAAAAACCTATGAAACGAATTTAGAGTCTCTGTTCCGGGAATTCAATGAAAGGAACTTCTCGATTTTTCGTCCCTAAAACGAATTGAATACAAACCGTACCGAATGGAACCGAACAAATGTGAAGCGAGCTTTACTGCGATGTCGCACGACCGTGTATCAGCGCAAAATTGAACTAAGCTAAGATTATTCTACCTTTATTTATATTAATTCGGAGAGAATAATGTGAAACGGAAAATTCTAGCAAAACGATTCGAGAACCGGCGATATATAAAAAATGTTTATTCTTTCAATAACCAAATTTTCGATAATTCATTTTTTGTGTGTTGCGTCATCGTTTTCAATTCGCTTCTCGCCATTTGTTGCTGAATTATTCATTAATTTTTTTTCGTTTTATGCTGAGTCGACACAATAGTACACCACACTTAAGACAACTTCAAAAATAAATCTACTTTTTTTTCGTTTAATAATATTTGTGTTAATTTTTTATTAATGCTACTCTTTAATGCATCTAAACAGAAATCTCAAAAAAATTGATTACTGCTGTAAAATCGAAGTTTCGAATGAAGCCGGCTAAAAAAATTACGCTCGCCATTCACCGTGTACAGTGCTTATTTCGAATTAAACCATATGGTATATAATCGAAAAAAGTAAAAAACGAAGCATAAAACTCACTATTGCAAAAATATTTTCATTTTGTAATTTTCACGTTAGTATTTTACAGGCAGTAATTTCTACTTCTCATTAACGTAAATAAAATTCGTTACCACCTTCACCGTTTTTAGTACCAGCAAAATCCATTGAGGATTTTTGATTAACTATATAAAGTAAATGCTCATATACTAGCTTTGTAATCTTTTTTAAAACTTTCCAAAGTCTATAGATTACATAACACGCGATATTTCTGTACTTTCGTTAAATTCAAACTTTCAGCAAAATTTTCCTGACTTTTCAATGAAAATCTTACTTTTTCCCGTTTTCCAATAAACGCGTCATTATAGCTCTCCTTAAATTAACGTTTTGAAAGTTTGTTTCAAAAAAAAAAATGATAACAACTAGTAACACTGCAACAGTCGTCGCGATAGCCTACTAGTTGCTGGAGTGCTTGACTTCCGATATGGCGGTCACGGGTTCGATCCTGAGCGACGACGAACTTATTACAAGAATTAAATAAATAAATAAATAATCGTTATTAGTCACGTGGAAGGCAATGGCAAACCACCACGTACAAACATCATATGCGCGCTAGGTCAGTACACAGCAGGCATAAATAGGACTCTGCATTTGTGTAAATCGGTAAAAATCAAACGATTTACTAATCAGTTCCGAATGTAGTCTTGCGTGGTGTGTACCCCTGCGTTGCATATAACAATTGCTATGAACACTAATACTTATGTCTGTACAGCTAAAAATGTACGAATAGGTTGCGCCAACGCGCTATGTAGCGTACGGCACCTGAAGAAGAAGAACAATGTAACAACGAAAAACGATCAAAACGTCGCAGTACTTTTCTTTTTATATGAAAATTATAATACTGATCTATCATAGTATCGTCTGTTGGACAAAAAACCACAAAACATGAAAAATCTGAACATATTAAATTCCAAAATATTAAAAATTGTAACAAAAACAGGTAACATAAAAAAAAACAAAAATAGTTCCTATAGAAGGGTTTGAAAAAGTAAATTCGAAAGAGACCAACAGATAACATAAAATTCAGAATAGATCCATTAACAATATAAGTTATATATTGCACATTTAACGATGTTAATTTTAATAATTGATTACATTATAAAATAATACACGTGCTCCTTTTTCTGCTAATAATAATAACAGCTTCAAATTTTAGAAAGCATGAAAATTTTAGCTTTAAGTTCAATTCAAACTCCATAAGGAAACACAATTAGTTAACGTAAAGGTTATACTATCGAAAGTAGTCTAGCAGGTGACACACAAAATACTACATACTTAACGAATAATATAAGCATATACTACGCACCTCTAAATTTTTCAGTGACTTGTGATCCAGAGCTGAAACAGAAGAATTATTACGTATAATTTCACATATTTCACAACTCCAATAACTATTTTAATACAGTTTTGTACATACGATATCACTGATTCTTTGCTAATATTTTTAACCTTCTTATTTTTATCAAAATACTTGTGCAATTTACAAATTTTCATATTTGAAACACTATTTTCCATTAATGTAAGAAGACGGTCCCAGTGGAAACAAGAACAGCTTTTCCAAAGATTTTAGAAAATAATTAAACAAAACAAAAAAAAAAATAAAAGATAAAAGATAAAATAAAACGTTCATTCGAATGAGAAAAAGAAAAAATGTACTGTTTTTTACACAAGGATTTACAAAAAGCTAACCATCAATAGCAAAAGAATCGCAAAATAAAAAAAATGAAAGAAAATAATAAAGTGGGTAGGAGATTTAAAAAATTAGGGAAAAAAGAAGACAAATGAACTCGAATAAAGACAAACGGATGGAACAAGAGACAGCGATGGCAGGAAAATAGTTAATCGGTGAAAAAGAAAAGGGCAAGGTCATTGTCCACTCATAAAATTACACGTTAAATAATATTGTTTATAATAAATTTAAAGAATCAGATCAATATGTCATCATCGAAGGAAAGTAATTAGTGGACATAATAAGGAGCTAATACGTATTAGAACAAATCATTCAACAATACTACCGTGTTACGCTCATTGCCATTACCATAAAATAACTCATAGTAGATACTCTCGGGAAAATTGCTCGCAAAATGACGATTACATAACACTTCAGTATCTCTGCCAGTAAACTTTTGAATCACTTAAATATGTTCCATACGCAACTGGCAAGTCAAGATAACATACCTATGTAATAAACGACAAAGTGCGAAGGAACGGAATAATGACATGGAATCAGTAATAACCCCGACTGAACCTAATCGTAATAATAATCACTACACTGTCTGCTTTTATGATTGATGGATGCATCACGATAATTAACTTTGATTTTTCTCTACAAAAATGAGAAAATGAATGAGAATGTAGTTTCACTGGTTGGCAGCTTTTTTTGTTATAGCGTCCTCAATTTCATTTAACTCAATTCCATAATGGCTGCGTAGACCAACGAAATTTTAGATCACGATGTTTACCACTGCCTAGACACGGTGGCCACTCAAATATAATTTTTAAATTCCCGGTTTTCACGATCCAAATCCTCCCGATTTCCTGATTACTAGAATTGTATGAAAAGAAGAGAATTTTTTTGTTAATATTGATAATATTTGATAGTCGCGGCGTTTTTTATATGAATAACACGCATAACTTTATAATTTATTTTGAGTAAAGAATAAAAAATAAATGCATTCAATTTGATCAAAAAAATAGTGATGTGATTAGAGATCGTTCTAATAAAGACAATCGAAAAGAGCACAAGAATCATCAGGTAATTAACGCTGATGATAATGATAAAAATGAAAAATCGCCAGAAAACCTTATTAAAAGATTATAAATGTGATCTTAGAAAAACAAGAAAAGAGAATAAATAGAATTTTCGATAGATTAAATTCAATAGAAAGGAAGTTGAATAAAACTAACAATAAATGAACTTGATAAAGATAGCAACATTTAATGTAAATGGGCTCAAACATAGACGTCAGGAAGTTGAAATATTCTTATTAAAAAAAAAACAAAAAAAAAACGATGTATTATTAATATTTGAACCGAATATTGCGGAAAATACTTTTATCAAATTTAATGGCTATTGTTTGTACAATACTATGCATCCTGATGGAGGTGGGCGCAGAGGTGCAGCAATACTAATTAAGAATAGCATAAAGCACCATGTACTAGGAGAAATAAGCACAAAACAAATTCAAGCTACAAATGTTAAAATATATACTAAGAATGGAGGTTTAGTATTATCAGCGGTTTACTGCCCTCCTGTAAACCAGATAAAATTTGACGTATGGGCTGATTATTTTAACATGCTTGGCCTTCGATTTATCATAGGAGGTGATTTTAATTCAAAGCGCACATATTGGGGTTCAAGAGTTACCACAGGAAGAGGAAAACAGTTGCTACAGGCAATAAATAAGTTGGGATGCAAATGTTATTCAACCGGGAAACCAACTTATTGGTCGACTGATCAGAAAAAGTTACCTGATTTGCTAGACTTCTTTATTGTTAAGGGAATTACTGAAAGAAACATTGATATCGAACACAATGATGATTTTGTGTCGATCATTCTCCAGTGATCATGACTGTAAGTAAATCGATAATCCTAAAGCAACCATATGCTACACTTACCAATAATAAAACCGATTGGGATCTGTTCAGGAAGCAGTTGGACGAAAACATTGATTTAAAATTATCGCTGAAATCTAAGGACGAGATTGATATAGCTGTCATGCAACTTAATGATGCAATACAGCAGGCTACATGGAATTCTACACCCGTAAAAAATTATAGTAGTAAAAAACAAAAAATTTACCGTTTTATATTTCAGAAAAAATCAAGAAAAGGAGGAAGTTTAGAAAAACTTTTCATGGAACTCAGGAAAAAACAGATAAGGCCAAGCTAAACAAACTAAGTCAGGAAATTAAAAGATTGGTAATTAAATTCAAACAAAACACGTTTAAAGCCTATATAGAGAATCTCTCCCCTACACAAAAGACGAACTATTCTTTATGGAAAACTACAAAATGCATTAATAGACCACAACAGCAAAATTTCCCTATTAAAAGAGGCAATAACGAATGGATAAGAAGTGACAGAGACAAAGCTAATGAATTTGCGAATTATTTAAAACAAGTATTTACAATTGATACAACAGATGATGATAAAAACATTGTGTATCAGCAAGGGAAAGATGGATCCCTGAGACATTTTAAACCTAGAGAGATATATAATGAAATAAAAACAAGTATGTGTGTAAAGAAATCTCTCGGTTTTGATTTAATTTCGGTAAAAATACTAAAGGAATTTTCAAAAAGAGGCATAATGGCACTAACCCAAATATTTAATGCCGTAATAAGAATTGGATATTTTCCCCAACTTTGGAACGTAGCTCAAATAATTATGCTACCTAAACCCGGGAAATTACAGACAGATATTAAATCATATAAACCAATTAGTTTGCTACCCGTTATTTCTAAGTTGTTTGAAAAATTATTATTGAAACGATTGAACCCAATAATAGAGAACTATATACCCAATCATCAGTTCGGATTTCGAAAAGCACACTCTACAATAGATCAGATCCATAGAATAACAAAAATAATTGAAAAAAGTCTTGAAGAAAAGAAGATCTGTACAGCAGTGTTCCTTGACGTGGAGCGAGCCTTTGATAAGGTATGGCACAACGGATTGATAATTAAACTTAAGAAAATATTACCAATTAAAGTTTGCAGAATTATTGAATCGTACCAAACTGACAGATATTTTAGAATAAAGCATAATGATGAATACTCTGAATTGTAAGACATACAAGCAAGAGTACCGCAAAGAAGCGTCCTCGGACCAATTTTATATTTATTATATGCCGTTGATATTCCTGTTAACGAGCATGTCATGACAGCCATGTTTGCAGACGACACAGCTGTGATAGCTATGGGAAATAATATAGAAGAATCAACAATGAACTGCAGCAGTCCCACATCAAAAATATTTGGAAGTAGACAAGAAAATGGAAAATAAGCCTTAATGAAGAAAAATCTGTACATATTAATTTTACGAATCGAAGAATCCAGTACTGTCCGATTGAAATTAATTCAAAAATTGTACCCAATATAAAGTGCGTGAAATATTTAGGTATGCATTTGGATTCCCGATTGAACTGGTCTATGCATATTAATAAAAAAGTAGAACAATTAAGGTTGAAAATGCTGCAGATGAAATGGCTTATTGGAAGACAAAGTATCCTGTCGCTGAGAAATAAATTGTTGGTATATAATCAAATACTAAAACCAGCATGGCGTTATGGTTGTCAGCTTTGGGGTTGTGCTGTAGCCAACATAAAAAAAATCCAAATATTCCAGAACAAAGTGCTTAGGACTATCACTAATGCCGGGTAATATGAAAGAAACGATGATATTCATCGGGATCTTCATGTGCCAGAAGTTTCACAGGTGACAAAGGAACTGGCAAGAATACACGAGTTAAGGCTGCAAAAGCATATAAACGCAGAGGCGAGGCAGCTTCTGACTCATCAGGATGAAGTCAGGTGGTTGAAAAGAACTTTAACCGAAGAAAAATATAATGCAAGAAAATGCAGGATCGTCCATTGGGAATCCTAGTGTATATATAATAATTACAACTTATTTAGAGTATTACTCAATGTTTGTGAACCGAACAAATTGTAATAAAAACCACTTAAGTGGGGTTTTTTTTATAAAAAAAAAAAAAAAAATCGCTTCAAATAATTTTTGCTTACTAAAAATATCGTTTTTGACTATTTTTACTTTTTTTCTCCGGTTTTACAACAAAATTCCCGGCTTATTCCAGACTGGGTGGCCACCCTGATACAAATATTTACCTTTAATTTTACATCTAAAGGAATAGAATTTATAAAAGCCACTATTCTGATAAAACGAAAACAGCTTATAGATCAGTATAAATTAAAAATTTATTCCAACAAATTTTTTTATTTTTGTCAACAACTCTTTTTTCTCTTAACCGGCACCTTATTCCTACGATTCGACCTAATACCAACAACGAAGTTTTTATAAATTGACATACTTAAAACCATTCAACTTATTAGTTAAACTTGAATTTTTTTTCTTTTAGATTTTTCATTAGTTTAGCATATATATACATACATATTCCGCAATAACCATAAATTTACTTTATGCAGATTTTTAAAAAGATTATATTATGCTCATTTTTAACTAAAATTGATATATATTAGCACAGTAATTACACTAAAGTACATCAAATTTAATTAGCATTAACTTTGGTATACAACATCGAACACAGTACCACAACGTTGTTGTTAGTAAATATTTTAATTATCAATTTTTATACTTGTTTTTTTAATTACAACTTAGAGAACATTTATGACACCATATATCTATATATATAAAAATCCCGTGTCTTTATGTTTGTGCAGGATAAACTCGGAATTTACTTAACCGATTTTTATAAAATTTTTAAAGTACATGCAATTTGGTCCAACTTAACAGATAGGATACTTTTTGTTTTAATTATTTACATAAATATTTGTTATATTAAATAATTTAATCAATCAATTAAAAAAAAACAAATTTAATTGTTAGCTATTACTTTTTGTTTTAATTATTTACATAAATATTTGTTATATTAAATAAAACAAATTTTGACAATTTTATTATTTTTTGAGCACCAACTACTTTTCGTGGCGACTTTTGTGTATCGCGCGATGTTAATCGAAATGCAACCATGTGTATCGCTGGCGCATGGCGTTTTTATCGATGAATGATGATATAAATTTTTCCGCTGTTGTTTACAAAAAAGTTCGTATTATTATGGAGCTGTTGTTTATGGGAAAAAAAAATATATTGTGCGATATTGTGCGGCATTTAATTTATTTATATTTCAGTGTATTTAATAAACGTCCTGCCTTGATGAAAAAAAAAAAAAAAAATTATTTTAATATTCCCACAACATTAGTGTTGTGGCAGTGATACAACTCTGTGACATTGTTGGGCATCACAGTTGCTTTATATTTCAGTATAAGATAATGCCGCGGAGACAATCGAACCTCAACAATGCGCGTAGCAGAAATGCACGGCGTATGCGTGTTATGAGAGCTACTGAATCGGAAGAAGAAATTGCAAGAATAAACGCATGTTGCCTGCTGCTCACGTGTGGGGGAACACCATCAAGTCTATTCGTGTTAGCAAAAGACAGGTTGACCAAGAACATTGTGCACAAATTAGTGCTTAGATAATTTTCAATTTTATAAAATAATATAACTAATAGTTCGAAACCAATGTTATCTGCCTCATTTATAACATTTAATTTTTATATAACTAATTTATTTAGTATATTGTGTAAATAAGTCATTGATTACAGATTAAAGGTCAAGATTAGATAAATAAAATGTAAATTCAATAAGTGTATATTAGTTGGATAATTTCATTCTCTACATATGATTTGAAATCGGCTAAATAATTCCAGGTTTATTAGTAAAAATTAATTTGGTTGCATCACAATAATAAGTAAAAAATTAATTTAATCTATTATAACTACTAAGCCACAGCAACGCGTGGCTGGGTCAGCTAGTATATATATATATATATATATATATATATATTTGTGTGCGTGTGCGTGAATTAGTAAAATATAGGATGGGTCTGTAAAGTATAGAAATGTTGCCGTATAAATTTTAGGATTAAGTTATAGCATAATTATAGATTTGCATAAAAATAAATCAAACACATAAACACTACGTAGTATTCAAAATGAATTTAAAGCAGTTCGACAACAAATTTTTGCTAGCTAAATAAAAGTTTTAATTTATTAATACTTTGAATATTTAGTTACACAAATAAACGTACATGGTGTTTTTGCTATATAATTTCGAATTTATTTGTATAACGTCAATTTTTTGTTTACATATAGAAAACATCCGATTTAGGTATACTAATATTATAGAATTGTTTGTTTTCTTTTGAAAATTCCATTTTAAGTACTAATTTTTACACTAATGTTGAACATTTCCATTACGTGTCAAGTTTAACTTTTAATTTGCTTTCTTTTCGGTTATCAACAGCCCTTTTGTTACATTTTAACTTGTATTCATTATTGCCTTGAAAATTATTTAATTCCTTATGAACTTTTTATACTATTTTCTATCGGCATCTAAATCATTTATCGTTACTTTTAATTTGGTTAAATTTTCAGGGATATTCTCACTTCCTTTATCAAATTTTCTATCATAATTATCTGATTTTTTTCATTTCATTCAAATTTTTATCACGATACCTAAATAGAATTACATTAAAAAATCTCGGAAAAAGTTATGAAGCGGGCGCAGTTCAGATTGGAAATTTTAGACATTCGTTACCTTTATATTTCATTAAAATCAGATTGAAATTTAACTTCAATAATATAAGGATAACAAGAGAATTAACTAAAATTACAAAAAATACTAGCAATGAAAAAAATGAAATTAAATATATATAAAAATATATTAAGCACTGAGTAAATATTTACTTGAATTTCACGGATACATTTTTCCAACGAAGTGAACAACACAGCGTGCCGCTTAAATATTCAACATTACTATTACCATTAAAAAATAAATAAACAATAACAAAAACATAGCAATATATAAATGCAGCAGATAACTTATAACGATACGATATCTTCCGATTAATTTCTACAAAAAATGGTACATAGAATTGTCGGAATCTAAAAGTGAACTGTGCTTGCATCATAAATGAACTACTGGGAACAATAAATGAGCTGTGCCCGCTTTTTAAACTTTTACAGAACCTTTTGAGTGCGCATTTACTATTAGTTCAGATAAAAATGAAATTACTTTACAATTAAGGAAACTTATTTTCTTTTAAAAACATCTGTAGAAATCATTCCTCACTAAAAATGGCAAACAGTTAACATTTTTTACCAGGGTAAAAACAAAATTACTTTAAAATCAAAAATTACAGTCCACTATAGTTTTTTTTTTCCAAATTTGCGAAAACTATACTAAACTTCAACATGAAAATTGTACGGTTTACGTTTTAAAAATTTCATTACTTGCATATTAAAGGAAAATTATTTTTTACCTTCATCATCGTACGAGACTCTGCTTCCCAATTTATTATGCACATCAAGTTTATTTTCAGTATGAACATCATTTTTCATATTATTCACAAATTGACGATTTCCGACATCAACTGAATCCTCGGAAACCGTGAATTCCTCCTTAATAAACGACAAATTTAAATCGGCCACCTCGTTATCATTGCTATTTGGTTCGTTAAAGAAATTAGTTTCTCTTTTAAAATCATGTACATCTTTAATCTCAAGCTTTATTTTCTTAGCAACAGACATTTTCATAATTCTTTATATGTTAAATGTAATCTTAAAATTAAAACAGGTATAATTAATAAGTTTAACACATTATGTTTATGAAAATAATTGTAAACAAAAATAACAAACGCTGATAAGTATGAGTTATAACGGACTTCGGTTTTAAACTAGCACAGCGCAACAATTTAATTGTCTAAAACACGGGTTGGTGTGGAAAAGCAACTAAAACGCTGGAAGTGAGGATTGGAAATGAAAGAAGTTTGGTGACGTCATCGTTGCAAAATACGATAGAAAAAATTGTTAAACTACATCGATTGCTTATAACAATTATCGACTTCTTTGAATTTTTAATGCTATCTTCAGAAATTGAAATGATTCTCAGATGCCATTTAGTACTATTATCGGGTTTTGCTTTTCTGCTCTTTTGATGGATTTTACGCGTTTATTTATACATAATTTTGTAATTATTCAACATAAACGAAGTAATAATAATTGATAAAGTGATGAAATGTGTGTTTAGAACAGTTTGTGTATATAGTCATTTTAAATTTTTATTACGGAAAAATGTAATGGTAAAAAAGAAAGTAAAAATAATGAATATGGTCAGTAGATGAATTATGAAAAATATAATGTATCTTTTTCTTATCATCAGATGTACAATACATTTAGAGAAGAAACATAATATTAAAATGCTCAAATATGAATTTACATGTGAAAAGGGGTAAATCATTTATATTTCTATAAATAGTTTTAAGCGATGTACTATGTTACATCACTTTTTAAATTATAAGCCAATAAAAAAGTATCTAATCATATGTAAAATTATTATTACAATTCACATTCATAAATATATATTTTTTATAAAATTAACATTAAAATTACGTGAAAATGTTAATACTCAATGATTTACATGAAACAATTTTAGAATTTAATATATGGAAGCGAAAGCAGGAATCAAGTAATATAGAACAGTATAAACCGTACGATGCAGTAAAAGAAAAAAAAGAAATGTGAAGCTGTTTATTTGTAATTGTGTTGGCCAAGTAAAAACTGAAATACATAGACGTTGTATGCCTCGTAGAAAAGAACTTTGTAGGATTGGTGAGATACATATATCTGTATTATTTGTTAATAACTGAAAAATTTACTAAAATGAAAATAGTGCTTTTGGTATATAATTAATAGATTTCATTGCACAATTATAAATAAATGCGATAATTGAGTTTTTTGCAGTTTTGCTGAAATGTTTATTATTTACTTTTAAGCCTTAAATATTTTTTTGCATTTTTAAGGACATATGAAAATAAATCTTGTTGAAATTGAATGGAGTGGTATTTGTGAAAAAATTAATTGGTTTTAAAAAAATGATTAATATTGGAGTGTGTAACAATTTCTTAATATAGAGAATATTAAAAATGCATTATTTAAGTCAAATATGAAATAAATGAAAGTGGACATATGCTTAAATACTAAGGTAAAAAAAATTATATAGTTAATTTATGTATGTTTCATGTTTATTAATTTTTTTATCATTCGTTCACACATTTTATTCCGTTAAAAATTATTTGTTGTGTCTAAAATAAAAGTAAAACTTTAAGACTTTAGTGTGTAAAATTATGATAAGAATAATTGTTGATTCAAGTTTCACGTATCTATCACAATAAGGGAAATTATAAGGTAATTTTCTATTTGGAATGTTAATAGAAAGAATAAGAGAAGGAAAATAAAAAAATAACATTATTACTGGTTATGATTTAATATATAAATATAACTTAATAATTTAAGTATATAGGGTTATGTTTAGAATAATTACTAATTCAGATTTCATGCATAGTGTCTTTGGACAGCAAATGTAGAAAAATTATTTAAATTTCATTGAATTAAAGCTGACTAATCCTGTCACCATAAACGTACTTAAACAATAAAAAACAAGTAAAAAATTGATCACGGTTTATTTTTAAATATATAAATTACTTATATAAAAATTTGTTTATTCACCTTTTATGTGGTAACTAAAATTCTAGATTCAAAATATAATTTAAAGTACGTTATTTAATTTTTTTTTTTTTCTATTTATTTACATTTATGTTTCATTTGCAGATTTCACATGGCTTGACCACACTGTTATTTGGATCAACATATAGAATAAACTTTTGTGATTTGAATTGCTGTTGTTTATAATTAAATTAGACATTATATTTTATGTATATATACAAATTATTTTAATTTTAAGTCACAGTTGTAATTTACTATAAATCAAAAATCTCACATTTGTTAATGTGTAATTTATTGTGATTTATTTTTTCTACAGATTTATACTAAAAGACTTATTTATGTACTGTAATTTACACTATTGGAGCAACTTAAAGTATTTCAAAAAACTTTTTTACAACACGTATTTTATTCACTTTTGAAAATTTTCATTATTTCATTAATTTCATAGTGTGGATCTTTTAATTGCATTAAATTCCAGGATGTGTTTTTAAATTTATTCTATATTTTGTTAATAACTTTTATAAGTTTGCTATATTTCTTAATAGAAAAGGTGTGTGTACTACAAATCTCCAGTTTATTCATGTGGTTCAACTGTGTGTTATATATCTTTAAAACAAGGTCAATCAAGCATGGTGTTTCATGGGATAAAGATTTTGTATATTAAGTTAAAGATAAGTATGATTTACATTTACATAATGTTAAATTCAAAACGGAGAAATCTGATTTTTCGTGTCGCAAAAAGGAAGAAATGCATTATTTTCAGCGCTTTTTTGAATTTTTTTCTAATTTCGAAAGTTTCAATAAGAAAGTGAATTATAGTTTTGTTCTTGACAAATAGCAATCTTCTCATCAATATATCACATGTTGGAGGAACAAATATTTTTTTTAAAAATTTTAAGTTTAGACGCCTGAAGGGCCTAAATATAAAGCTGTAAGCTCAGCTATAGTTTTTTTATAATGTAGTCCTTCATGTATATATTTGAGATATGTTTTAGTTTCCCAAACTTTTTTATTTGAGCTATTACTTATGTGAATATACTTTTTTTTTGTTGTTGCTTTTGCTCCAAAAGTAAGGTTTAAATAATTTAACTATAACTTTTTGGTTTTATGAAAGAACTTTTGCGCTTTGTTTTATATTTTGAATTTCACTTTTAACAGGTTGCCTGGTAGTCAGTTGTTAATTTTTAAATGATTTTTGAGGTTCTAAATTCTATGTATATTGTTGGCGGTTTTTTAAGTTTTATGGTACCCGGAGTAATCGATTACCTTGAAATTATGGATTGTCTTAAAAAAAATTTTAATTGTAATTTGTGATTCAATTTTGATGTTTATAAGTCAAACCGTTTGTAAGGTATTGATTTTTATTTGATATTATTGTTGTTTTTGAACCATCTTATTAGGATTCCAAACATTATATGTGTATAGAATTTTAAAAATAATTTAACAGTCTCAACCAAAGTTATCTATAACAATTTTTAATACAATTATTACTAATATTCAAATTTATTAACGGAAAACAAATTAATTGTTGGCGTGTTTTTAAAATTTTATAAACTAAAACTAATTCTGGTTACAATCTTTAAGAGCAAATCATATTTTATTTTGATCTCATAGCTAAAATGTTACTACAAAATGTGAAACCATGATCACTGAATTAATTTTAGTAATAATTTCTTTCAAATTTATTTCACGAATATAAATAAATCTTAGCCGTATTGGAAATGTTTAGTATAATAAATAAAATTATAATCAAAAAAACAAAAACGAATAATAGGAAATATTATACTGTAAGAACTATCTTGAACATTTTAAGTAGTTCTTAACATTTAATAATTATGTTTTTGTTATATGTAGATTAAAATCATCTCAATTTTCTCCTATCTGTTTATTGTGAATATGATAAATAGGAAAAAGACATTGGCCTAAAGTAAAAAATTGTAGTTTATATTTCTTTTCGCAACGATATTCCTGTAACAGAATGGCCATTTTCAATTCGCTGTAGAATAATTCAGCAGCTGACTTTGAAGTTGTAGTTTTAGACATTAAAATAAAAAAGTTTTTCCGGTGGTTGCTACTGAATTCAACCTACAACAAAGCATGCATGATCAATTGAACGATTATTACAGAACATAAATAAATAAAATTTATGTAATTCAGATACCGAGCAATGAATATTTACTTTCTATAAATTAAAATTAATTCCTGAGCAATTGAGTAAATAAAAAAACAATCTAAAATAATTGAACAGCAGAAGGATGGGAAGGTAATATTTTAATAATAAATTTAATCTAAATATAAATAATTGAAATTTTGTTGTACACTGTTTTAAGTAATAACTATAAAACTTCGTACAATGTATTGTAAGAGTCCTTTAAATAGGAAGTTGTCAGATCGACATTACTCCAATTTGTTCCATTAGTAATCTGAACAATGATCCTGAATATTTGCAATCCTTTCATTATTTTGAATCGGATCACACTTAAATTTTGGTAATCAATGCGTAAGAAATGAATCCTAAAGTAAAGAAAGTAGCACAAATTAATATAAACAAAATTTTTTTTTTAGTGAAAAATTTGTGCATTTGTCTAACAGATGCTTTAATAAATGTTAGGAAAATGGAACTCTGAAACAAGAGAAAAGTAAATAAACTGTTAAAGGTTTAATTTTTTTTGTAGGCTATTTTTTAATAGAAAATGTTAATTACTTTCATGTATTTATTTTGCAAAGCTCTATATACCTTCATCGGGTATAATTTGATTTTAAACTAGCGATTTATAGCGTAAAATAAGAAATCTGCAATTAAGACTCGGATATATGTTTTCTATTCTGCATTTTAAGTAAAATAAATGTTCTCAATCCTTAAAATAATTTATAATAACGTAGGAATTAATTTTTATGTAATGGTTAATATTTTTATAATATAAAATATCCGTGCATTATGTACGATCATAAATTCTAACTGCTGTTACATATACATATAATCAGAGAAAAAATAATTTGTTTCATATACTGCCTCAAAAATTTGGTGTTACAGTGAATAATAGCGCCGAACAGGTTATAGAAACGAGAGCTGCTGTAAGTGGAATAAGTGCATAAAACTATAGGTTAATTTTTATCCAATATTACAACCAAAATTTGTTATTAAAGGTAAATTATGGCTTATAATGGCAGCTAAACATGTAGTTTTAAAAGTTTTTATAGACGAATTTAACTAAAATCTTCATTCAATTTTTTCTCTTAAAAATGGAAAAAGATGGCAAAAGACACTAGTATTAAATAATAAGTCACCAGTCAGATTTTAGTGAAATACAGTCAGCCATATTAATATTCAGTCACGGCGTTATGAAACAAATGAACGCACTAAACAGCAGATGGAAATGAAGTTATAAAAGTAATTTTTTTTTACATGCATGTATTTAGAGGATTTTTCTTTGTTATTTTATTTGAAAAATTACAAATGAAGTTTTATTTCTATCTGTTTGGTGGGTTCATTTGTACCACAACGCCGTGGCCGAATATTATCGTGCTTGACTGTATGTTATCGTGCTCTCATTCCTGATAGTTCGTTAATGCAGCTTCTCCACAATATTCCGGTGTTACGTCTTTAATAAGAAGAAAGAGGACAGAGGAACTATTCAATCTAAAAAGCCTACTTCATGGCGCTCGGACCACTGTATCCAACCAAATTATTAGCCTCGCATGATTAACACGAATAAATTCAATTGTTACTCAAATAAAATGTATATATTCACATAATTAGACAACGCGTAGTTACTCGGTGATGAAAGTATTTTGGAACTAGGATCAAATGATCAGAGCATAAAACAGGTGACGACAAAAAAATAATGAATATATTAACAACAATTCTTCGACTCGTATTAATTACTAAGATGACGGGCAATAAATTTAATTCGAGTGTTGGTATGAGTCCGGCGACCACGCAATCGCTTTACCAACGGTAACCGTCTAACTAAAAATGATTTAATCGCCGACGAACCGAAAGTGTCACTTAAACCCCAGTGCTACTAGATTAACCATCGGAACTGCACGACCAGTCGCACCGGCACATCATCGTGCATGCTTCTCACATTTATTCTTATCACATGCGTAATTTTGAAAAATTACGTCGCTTATAGTCGTCGGGCAGTATCTCCAGGTCTAACCTTTGTTTATTTACGTTAGATATCTTGATAGTGTTGGTGCAGCATTGGAATAAGATTTCAACTTCCCAACCATTCAAACCATTTAATATGAATTACGTTACTTTACCCGAGAGATACATACAAAAGACTATGCCGTGTACAGATCTAATAGTATTAAGATAAAAATATACAATTCCAGTCACGTTTTTCATTTCTCACAGCATAGTAAAGCCAGAATTCCAAAAGGAAAATCCAGAATTTTATTTACGTTACATCACAGCAGGATCATGACAATATGTAACCTTTTTTTATAAAAGTCATTAAATTTTTGTATTAGATTAACTCGGATTGTTACAGATTTCTTACTATTATAATAAAATACAATTATGAATAGACTGATTCAATTCCAGACTAAATTTGCATTTCACATTAAGCCATTTCCACATTATTGGTATTCTTTGTTTTATGTATACATATGTGGCTAGCGCAAAGTTCATAAGCATATTTTATTTCAACCCCATCATAAGCGAATTTTGTTTAGTATGTTTTATCAGTAAGTTTATTCAATAAAAAATATTTTTGCGATGTGCATAAATGTAAGATACTACTTATTAAAGAAAAAAACTGATATTACTTCACGTTTAGAAAATGAGAAGTTAATTAAAATTTAACAAAACAGTTCAACGTTCCTCATACCAAAATTTTAAAATTAAAAAAAAAAAAAATCGGAAAGAAAAAGTAAAACAGAATAAAGGAAAACTGATTGAAGTAAATGTACTGAATTTTAAAAACAATTTTACATGGTTTCAATTTCAATAATGCATTAGTGTTCATACTAGCGAACCAAATTTTACAGAGCAAACTAAAAAATTTGCTGAAAAACTAAATATACATAATTTTTAGTGTTCATCTTCATAAATACAGCAGTTTTTTAATTGCTATTGTACTGCCTCTTCAAAAACCACTGTAGAAGCAACCGGTATTCCGAATGTCCGACTTCAATTTGTTTTGAAATGTTATGCACAAACAATTCAACCTTTTATAAAATTTTGAGGTTCCAACTCACCCCTTCAATACATCTATCACTGAAATTAAATAATTAGTTTATTAAATCAAAACTTATTCTGTATATACACAAAAGTCATTGCATAATTTTCGAAGTATATAATAAACTTGCGCGTCAATGAAAAACGTAGTATATACGCGTTATACTGATAAGTAACAAAAAAAACTTGTGAAAACGGTCACTAGGACTTTTTAAAAAACTTATAACGTTTGTTCCATTCTTTTCTAATTAATCAATTTTGTGATGTGCCATGACTTTTGGACCACCCTGTATTTTATAAAAGTTTATATCAGAGTAATCATTCAGTAACAGTAAATTTTCAAATTAAACATGCGCTTTATTTAATTTCAGGCATAATAATGAACCACTTATTACAACGGCATCATTAATTTCCAGTAATGTTATTATAATTCATTTGCACTGTGTGAAATGATTAAATTTTCCTTTAATGAATTCCTGGCATAAATAATTATTTCTTATTGTACAGAACTTTTATTTATCTCTACTTGATTACCTATTTAAAAGTAACATAACATTATTGAATTTGATATTTTACATCACATATAAATTAGTTGCATATATAAAAATCATTTGTAAAATTTGTATTCGGCATAATAAAATTATAACTTTACTTATTTATTTCATACATTTACTTTCTCTACTTAAAACATTTGGTATTGAAAACAGTTTATTATGTATATTTTCGGTTATTTTTCATTTAGTATTATTTTATTAAGTTACGTAAATTTTAATCTTACTGCTTTAAGTAATTCATAATATATTTAATTGAAATCAATGCTTTTGAAAAATTTACACCATATTGGAGAATTTATGTTGAAAATTATCCAATAATACAGATATATAATTTTCTTCAAAAATTGCAATTCTATTTCTATTCCCATTTAATAGATAATTTTTCTAAATAGTTCTGCATAAAATAAAATCCCGCATTATAATTTCATTATACAATAAACAATATATTTTTCAAATTTGTTCTACATATTATTATAAATCATTTTTAAATTTTTAATTTTTAGAATTTTTTATGATGTATAGAAATCTATATACATATTTAAAAAACTAAAATTTATTTTCATAGATTAATATTTGCTGTCAGTTTTTGTTTTTTAAAAAGGAAAACAATTTAAAATATGTTTATTTCATTAACAATTTTATTGCATCTAATAACTGTTAAATAAATTAAATTATATATATATATATATATATATATACATATATAAAAATAATTAGTAGATATAAAATATTAATTAGTAATTGTAAAAATATTTTTTATTATATTTTAAGTATTTTTTTAATATTTAACACTAATTTGGATGAAAAAAAATCTAATTTGTGTAATTCACATTGAAAGCCTATAAAATATAATGACGTCATCAAACAATGACGATAACCAAATTTCTATTAATTCCAATCCTCACTTCCATCGTTTTAGACAATCGTCGTGTCCACGGGGTGGGTTTTGGGGGTCATGAGAACTGAAATAGCTTAGGTACTTCATTAATATTTTATGCAAAATTTTTTGTTACGAGTATAATCAATAACATATGTAATTTTTATTAATGTTTATAAAGTAATTTGTTTATTTAAATTATTAATATATAAATCAAAATGATGGAAATTATTAATAGCATGAGGATATTAGCGAAAAATGTATTTTTATTTATAAAATAAATATGCGAAGAACAAAACATATTTCGAATTCTGCATTAAGAAGTGTGTACATCAGTTTTTTTTTTGGAAATCTCAAAACTTACAGAGGTTAAATATACTATGTATTGTTTATGTAAATCAAATAATAATATAGGTGTTATTATTTAAGTGATTGTTCTAATGAATTTTAACCGTACTCTACTTATCGTAAATATTTCCCCCCGTTTTTCTATTTATTGCACCTAAGGTTTATTCGTTTGTTGCTACCGATTAAATGTACTGAAATTCAAAATAAGTTTATTTCTTTTCAATTTTTGACAAAAGAAAAGAAGATTAAAATTTTCATGAATTCCATAAAAACCATTGTTTTTTATTTGTTTTTATTTAGTTTGTTGAAGTATTTCAAATGTAATAATTGACTGCAAGGCTTTAGCAGTGTGCTATTTATAAATAAATATATTTTATAATAGTACATATGTACCTATATGTTTATAAAAATATTTTTGAACTCCCTTCCCCAACGGCTCTGCTTACATTCATTTATAATCTTAACCATTCGCTTCATTTTTGCCATACTTTTCCAAACACAGATCTTAAAACACTTCACCACATTCTTTCCTCTATGAAATTTATATACTATAAGTAAGGGTGGATCCAGAAGGTTTTTTTGGGGAGGGGGGATTATATAATTATGTAAAATCTTTTGCGGTAAGCATATATTTGAGAAATACCCCTTGTTTCATAAATAATATCAAATAGCGACCTTTATAGAAATATTTTAAAAATACATAATTATTACAATACAATTTAATTTTAGTTTTTAGGTGAAAAATAAAACGAAATTATAAAATTCTAACTAAATTGGTAGTTTAAAAATTTTAAGAAATATAGTATTTTTGTTAGACTTTACTTCTTTTTTATTTTTGTTAATAATCCGATCCGAATTCTTTGTTCATGAGCAAGTAAAAAAAAATATATATATTTCTCATTGAACTATTTTCATTTACATTACAAAATAAAAGTTAAAAGTAAATAAGAATCAAAGATCGATGATAATTACATTTAAAATAGAATAAAAAAGGAACATTAATAGTTTTACACTAGAAAATAGTGCTAAGCAAGGCCGTGTCCACGGGGTGGGTTTTGGGGAGTTAAACCCCCTTCATGAGAACTGAAATAGCTTAGGTACTTCATTAATATTTTATGCAAAATTTTTTGTTACGAGTATAATCGATAACATATGTAATTTTTATTAATGTTTATACAGTAATTCGTTTATTTAAATTATTAATATATAAATCAAAATGATGGAAATTATTAATAGCATGAGGATATTAGCGAAAAATGTATTTTTATTTATAAAATAAATATGCGAAGAAAATTTTCACCCCCCCCCACCACCCCCTTGCAAAATTCTGAGCACGGGCTTGGTGCTAAGTATTAGTTATAATTAAATCCGTAAATAAAATTCATACAAATCTTTTATAGCATAAATTAAGTTTTTCAGTTATAACAAATTTTTTCATATAGACTTTGGTTCTTTGGGGAGGGGAGGTGCTCCATATTACCCTCTCCCGTGGATCTGCCACTGCTATAACGAAATATAAAAAAATAAACAATATCTTTGAATTCCAAAATTTTGTTACATCACTTTCAGTTCGTCCATTAGTATTCTATTTTTTATAGAATGATTCTACTTAATTATGTATTTCTATAAAATAAATTTATTCTTAAACGTCGCAAAACATACTGCACAAGTAAAAAAAGTTTCCATTTTTCAGAATTTATTTATGCAAAACAACAATATACAATAAAATTTTTCAGCGCCAATTTATGACTATTGTTGGTATATCAAATTTCACTCAATTTTTTTACTACTTTCATGTGCGAGGAACTGTATTTCTGGGCTTAAAATACTTTGAGCAATTAAATCGAAAAACAAATTATTTTTCAATATAATATAATGAACAAATAAAAAAAATCAAATACTTCGCCAAACAATGATTTTAATAACAAATTTCCCGTTGGAAATTACTTTGTATTTCAATGTGTAGGCATTTTTATTTTAAACTGTATTACACTACAAATAACGGGAATCATGTATAATAATATAATTTTTTATCTTTTGTAATAAAGAAATCATTAATTGCCGACTGATGGCGCTGTAATCGCTCAGTGAAAATTTTTCTGTTCGATCACCAACGATGCAAACTTATACTCAAATTCGGGTTACATTGTGTTAAGCTAAATGGATCGTCGTGAAACGTGAGAGTTCCCGATTACGCTGACAAAAAATACCAACTGCAGGGAATAATTTTTTCAGTTCGCGAGTATTTTATTTGCAAAGAAGGCGATATCAATTTTTTTTCCATAGAATAACAAGCAAACGCCAAAGTCAAATTTGAAAGGATCATTTTTTTTATTGTTATTTTATCAAGTTTCATTTTTTCGTCAAAAATAAATCTTATTATTCTGAAATTTAAAAATATACGACTAATTAAACCATTTCAAAATATTTTGGCAGCAGTTTTTGACATAACTGTAAACAAAGCCGACAAAAAGAATTTTATTTCCTATGAAATTTCCGCATTCTTAAACAGCTTGTATTAAGTTCTGGGGGACACCCCCCCCCCAAGAAAAAACCCACTGGATTCATCCCTGATGTTATTTTATATGCGCATGTACCAGGACGCTTCTCTTCAATTTACTTGAGGCCTCCGTTGGTGCATGCACACATGAAATAATACGCCTTTTTATTTCGTGTGCCAACGTATTCCTGTATCTATGTAGTTTTTTGCGTATTTTTAAAGTCTGTAGTTGAAATCTTAGGCGTAAAATCGACTAGAGTTTCTGCTGTGATTCTTATTGCACAGGACTGAGCTAACTTAGTTATTACAAATCATTAAAAAAAAACCAAACGATGGCACTCGATTTTTTCCATTTTATTCATTTTTAAAGAATTGAAAAAACTTATAATTTTTCTTTGTCCTAAATATTACAAATGTATTTAAACTAGCGTATTATAACTGAAAAATAATAATGCTTTTAAGAAATAGAAAAATATAGAGATTCTGCACGAATTTAAAATTTCCATAATAAAAAAGTAAGTAACACAATGACAAATTGTTTAACTCACATTTTATAGTTTGCTTCCAGTTGAAGTTTCAGAGGTTTTTCAGCCAAAAATGCATGTTTTTGGTTTTTTTTTGGACTTGTTTTATTTGTTCTAAAAATCCGAAAAAATTCAGTAACATATTTTATTACAATATAATACGTAACATATATCTACTTCGTTGTTGTTAGTTGAATTTCAAGAGGGTTTTCAAAAAAAAAAAACGTATGATTTTATTGATTTTTTGCATTGTTTCACTCGTTCTACCCGTTCCAAAAATCTGTAAACTCAGGAAAACTTGTTATCTTCAAATACATAATATACGAGGGTCCTTCAATAAGTAAACAGACAAATCGCTCGGGGTGGGGGGGGGGGATTATAGATGGTAGCGACTTCCACGATAGCTCGTTTTATTAGTTAGTGTTGACTACGTACTGCGAATGTTGTGTTATCGTTGTGCGTTGTCGGTTGTTCGCTAGTGATTCCCAATGTGGTTCGGCGCCACTTCAAGAAAGTACACACTATGAACCGGTGTTATTCGTTTTTTGATGCCGGAAGGAATTAAAATCAGGAAATTTATCGGAGAATGACTGAACAATATGGTAGTTCGTGTATGAGTCACGCAAGTTTTAATTCGTAGGTGGATCAGTTCAAAAACGGCTGAAAAAGTACAACGACTAAACCGCGTAGTGGACGCCCAGTTGAAGGAATAAATATTACTCCAGTACAGTGTGGGTGCCGGTATCGTCCACAATATCATTTACAAACATCTCGATTTCCAAAAAACCTGCGTGAGATGGGTTTCCAAAATGTTATCCACGGTGCACGGTTTCGTGTTCAGAGCGACCATATTTAAAGCGGTGACTTCCCATTTCGCCTAAATTTAAGGTTTCGGTTACTCGGGTAATAAAAAAAAAAAAAAAAACAAACATACGAATGATTTCGTGTTGGCAACAGCGCGTCATCATTGTCGAATTTTAAACAGACTAAACGCATCATTTTTTTTTCTATTTGATTCCACTGTGTTAAGGTTTTTTTTTCTTTCCGAAAAGCAACAAAAACGTTTATGTAAAAATCAGAAGTGAAAAAATACCGATAAAAATGTTTAATGTAAATATACACGAAACGACGACTCCGATAAATATTTGCGAGTGATTCCATCCGAAGTCCAGTGCTGTATGGATATAAAAGCCTTATTGATATTTAGTGTGACATGAAAAATTAAGGTTTTCGAAGTTGCAGAAAAAAAGAAAGAAAAATGATCTAAATAAAGAGTTGTAAACGGATAAATGCTTTATTATAAATTGAAAACAATGCACATTTATGCTAGTTTTATCTAAGTTCCTCGTTAAAAAACAAACCGAATAATGTTTATATTTTTTTTAATTTTTTCATTTTGGACAGGAATTTGTTTCTAATATTTTCTTTTTAAATCTTAAAAAGAGGCAGAAAGTGTATTCATTTGTTTATTTGTTTTTTCTTTATTGCGTTGGACTTGTCAGTTGTGGACGATTACTCATCAACAAGAAGCTGTATTTAAAAAGTTAATAAACGAAAAGTAAAGTTAATATTAAGCAAAAATAACTTATTAATCTAATAGTATACTTTAAATTTTTTATTTCAATGAACTTGTTTTTAATTTTTTCTGAATTAAAAATAGAAAGAGGTTGTGTTCGTAGCGTTTTTTTTTTTTTTTGTTCGCGAATAACTCATATTCATGTTGATCGACCATTTTACTGATTCAGACGCCATTTTTCGGCAAATCCAAAAATAGATAAAGAAAAAAGATCTTCCATTTTACTATTTAAAATGTCTTAATTAAATAAATTGCCAAAAAATTACGATTTAACATTACAAAAAGGAAAAAGAAAGATAATATAAAAAGACGCTATTCAATTAACCAAATATTTTATAATATACTTCCGACGTACAAAACAAAAATTTATAGCAATTAAGAGAAAATAATTTTTTAATGGATGACAATTTTTTTTATTCTCTGTTGCCGAAATCTAATTGACGACCATTTCGTTTAAAGCGTAATTTGCAATAAATATTTCAATATAAAAATATTAGATATATATTATTTACCTGCTCAATTTGTTTTTATAAATGATACATCCATTACTACATATATTAGACTGACTCAAAATTTTTGTTTTATTCACAAGCGACAATTTATAATATTCAAGATAGAAGAATAGTTTCCTTCAGAATACGCATAAGACCCAAGCCAGAACAAATTACGACTTCATAGCAGTTTAGTATACGGTAATTTTCCATATATTGAGACGGATTTGGCATTTCTTACGACCTTTAATGACGCTGTTCGAGCTAGAAGAATAATAAAATTTGGGTAACAATCATTCGATTTCTCGGGCGGTCTCGGCAGCGGGAAAACGCGGCATTGTTTATCAAAGACGCTTTCTCGGTTAAAAAATCAAGGGATCCCCCGCTGCGCCACGAGCCATTCAGGAACACACTTGTGCCAGTACAAAATCACTCAAAAAGTATCGAAAAGTACTTAAGAAGAATCGATTATCGTTTTTAGTATTCATCACTTTAAATTTCAATTTTATTGAAAAATTAATAATTATTTTACATTTCTCAATAAAAAATATACAATAATTTTTTTTAAAATTTGTTAATAATAATAAATCATTTTTTTTGTTGTTTGTTTACATTTTATGCACTATAATTTTTAATTTTTAGTTTATTTCAAATCAAAGTACAAGTAATTTTTTCTTCTAGATTTTTAATTTAAGTAAATGAAGGAAGAAAAGTTTTTAACAATTTTATTAAGATATTTTTCCGTTAAAATGCAGGAAATTCATTAAACTCGACTTTAGAAATAAAATAACAAAACAATTTCATTTAATAGCATTGTAAAACATAGTAAATAAAATTTCGTAACTCTGTATGTAACATTGTATATATTTTTGATTGTTGCAACATTAAAAAAATATGAAATAAAGTTCACTTACCTAAATCAGATGTAAATAAGAAGTTTACGAACTAAAAAAAGTTTATTGTTTTACAGTAATAGAAGTGGTTGTCGCTATTACCGTCTATAATTATTAACATATTCAAATAAAATTTGTTTTATGAGTTTTTTGGAGTACACTGAATATATACTATACTATTAGTTAAGTATTTCACATAACACAAAAGTTTTCAACAGTGTGCAAAGGAAATCTATTTTTTCTCCGATTGCATATTATGTTACCTATTCAAATTGTTAATTCAATTATTGAACTATAAATTAAAATATTATTTCACAAATTGTCCGATCTCTTTTGAACATTATAAATGACTCGACATTATACATAGAAATTTTCTCTTCTTGAAGACTTTATTTCAGTCATTAAATAAATGATTAGATCAAAAGAGCACTTAAATCAGAAATAATAAAAAGTAGGTACAGCTTATATAAATTGACTGATTTTATTTTAATGCTACAGGTTATACCAATTATAATTTCGAAATTTTAAATCATTTCGAAAACACACACCTTATACATTCGCAAGAGATACCTTTCAAAATTTGTTTGAGAACGTTCAATGTACTTGTTATAGATAGGGAAGAGACAACGAAAAATATTTTTTTTAACCAACATTGTAAGAACTTGTAGTTAATTTTAAAAAAGAAAAAGAATATTAAATTCCTGAGTTTTCTTTTATAATATGGGTGACAAATTGACTAAAAATATGCGTAAGATTATATTTTAAATAATCATATTAATCTGATCGGAAAATAGTAGGCTGACATTTTTTTATGTCGCTGTGCAAAAAAATTAGGACATTGATTAAATCTTTTATTATAACATTAACAATAAGTAAACTAAGAATTTTAAAAAAGTACTTCTTTAGTCTTACCTTTTATTAAAACCTTAAAATAGAATGCAATGAAATTCAATATATATTTTACTGCATGAAGTATGTCCGTATATTCAAAATTTACCTTTACAAATTTTAAAACAGACTGCTATTTTTCTCGTTCACAAATTTTAAGGATTTACCGTAATAAAGTTAACGATTTATAAACAATTAATGTAATCGATAGCGGGAAAAAGTAAACTAGATACACGAAATTTCTTTAAGAATGATTTTTGCATATTTGACAAAATAAAGACGTAAACTAATTTTAATATTTTTACATTGAGAAAATCACTTGTATAAATTATATACAATAGAAGTTATGCTTTATTTTTGAATATTTGAATTCCACTTTTTGCTCAAATGCAATAATACACAAATCGTTTATGCCAAAAGTTTAATTTTTTAATAGAGTAACAAGCAGTGCTATAAACGTGGTGAAAAAGTTATTAAACATATACGAATAAAATATGATGGTGCATGGACGTCGCCAGCAGGGGTCAGGGGGGCAGCTGCCCCCCTGGAGCCTTGAAACTTTTTAATCAACTGGCCATGATGAGTATTCATAGGCGCGTAATCGTGAACTATTTGCCAGAAACCCACGAAAATTATGTTTTAATTAAGATTTTATTCTTGTTTAATGAAATATTAAGCCTTTACAACTTATAAATTTTATTTTTCCTGTAACTCATATTCTTTTTCTATCATCTTGCCCCCTTCCTTCCTGGCGGCTGGCGACGCCCTTGTGGCGGAGCATTTATATCTGCAAACCTGAACATGCCATGACACACGAAATAAAATTATAAAATGAAGTACATGTACATTGCGGCAAGCAATAACGGATGACTTACTTCATGCAATATTAAATGTAATAAGTTGAATAGAATAAAAACATTTTTCTTTTTAATGCTCATTTTCCATTTGTTTAGTTCTAAATTTATAAAATACAAACTAAATTTGTATCGGTAAGAATTTAAAGCTTTTAATTAATTTCATAATTTGTAATTTCCTGTTTAATATATAACTTGAAAGTTATTTTCAAAATTATAAAAGCACTTCATAGTTTGTAATTATAGTTCCAAAGGTATTAAACTAATTAGAAAAAACGTTTATTATTAGTATTTCTGAATTTCCAGCGTTCCTTTCTTCAATTTGACAATTGTAAATTTTTATCAAATGTTAAATATGGCTGTTTTTTCTTTTAGTAAAAACGATATGTTTAATTGGAGAAAATTTACTTCCAGTTACATTGATACATAATTGTAAACATAAAAAAATTGAAGTATACAATAAAAAAACACAAGAAATAATAATTATGATGTGTAATATTGAAAAAATATAATAATAAAGATAATATCGATTTATCACGGAAAAATAAATTTTAGCTGGCGTATTATTATAAACTGTACAATTATGTTACTATATAATTGGGTGGAAAAATGTAATACTTATGGGGTGACCTTTTCAGAAACCGTAAAAATAACAAATAGTATAAAAGTATATGAAAAATATATTAATTATAGTAGAAAAAAATTTAAATGCAGTTTGGAACGTTTTGTACCGCACGAATTCTTTATATGTCTAATTAAGGAAAATTTGACTGCAAAACATATTAATAAAATAATAGAAACAATTAAAAATAAATAAATATGAACACAAAAATAAACAATAATAGAAGATAATATAAAATATAGCGGATGAATAAATAGAAATAGTAAAATATGCGCAACTGAACAATAATAATCATCAAAATACAATAAAAACGTTCAGTGATATAGCAATAGTTACGTCACACGAAGATGTTAAAGAGGCAGAAATAAGGATGCAAAAAGATCTAATAACAATAAGTAAATGGGCACACGATAAAAGTCTAAAAATAAATGTAAAAAAGACTAATGGTACTGTGGAAAAAAAGAGACAGCTCTGATTTGTATTGTCCAAGTATAATAATGCACTCAAATGAATGTGTACATTCAATGGGGGAAAGACGCGAATGCGAAATGAAAAACTGTCAAAAGTTAGACATAACACAGTATAAACATTTTTGGGGAGTAATGATTGACCGACACTTAAGATGGGGCATACACATATGGGAAATACATTGCAAAGAAAATAAGAGCAGTTTTACCAGCTTTATATACATTAAAGAAATATGCAACAAATGAAACATTAAAAGTAGTTTATTATGCGCTAGTAGAGTCGAGGATCAAATATGGAATTCAGGCATGGGGAATGGCGAAAAAAGCATACTTGGGGAAAATAAATAAACTGCAAATTAAATGCTTGAAATTAATAGGAAATCATAAAGGAGAAACCGATAGTGAAATAATTAAAAAAGAAAACGTAATGAGCTTAAGAGAAATGTACTTATTACTGAAGATATGGGAGTATATATCAGCAGAAAAGAAAATTGAATTGGAGGAAAGAATAAACGCAGAATACGAGTTGAGGGAAAAACTTTTGTTCCAACTGCCGTTAACAAGAACAAAGATGGGGGAGCAAACGGGTAAATATAGTATAACTCAGATGTTGAATAAAATACCCAAAGAAATAATAGAGAAGGAAAAAATAGGGGAAGGAAAAAATAGGGGAAAGAAAAAGGAAAATATAGGAACGGCTTCAAGAAGAAGAAAATATAAAAAAAATAATAAACATAAAATAAAAAGAATGCTGGAAAGTAGCAGATATAAAGTTGCTCTCCAAGCCGAGGAAAGACCCCTCACTAGTCACTAGTTACCGTCCAATATCTCTTCTGAACTCGATTGGCAAAGTGTTCGAGAAGGTTGTCCACAGACTGCTTTTGAGTGAGGTGTCCTCTAAAAACCTGCTGCACTCTAACCAATTTGGTTTCCATTCTGGATCTCTTCAGAGGGTACAGTACTTAATCTAGTTTCTAAAATTAAATCCTCCGTTGTTAAAGGTAGGTCTACAGTGGTCGTCTCTTACGATATTCGTGGAGCATTCGACAACTGTAGATGATCAGCGCTGGTTGATATAATGGAAAATAATTTCAATCCATATTTAATTAATTTAATTATTAGTTACTTCACACTGATAGATTCGCCAGTCTCCAACTAGGCACCTCATTTTTCTCGAGGAAGGCTACATGTGGTGTCCCACAAGGATTCATTTTGCGTCCCACTCTATGGAACGTGCTCTACACCGTAGTACACCATAGAGTTGAGGGATTCTGTAACTGTTTTAACAATGAATGTCATTTAATATCGTATGCAGACGACATATGTCTGGTATTTGGCGTATATCGTAATTATCCTTATAAGCAAATAGAAATTATTTCAAAATACCTGGAAAGAACTATAGGCTAATTTGGCTTGGGATTCTCCACTCCCAAGTGCAGGTTTTCTGTATTTGATGATCGTGGAGTTGTTGGCCGGGTTTCCAGTCTTCCGCTAGTGTCCGGAAATTCAGTACTTCATAATCCCCTTTTAGAATATCTCGGAGCAATAGTGGATGAAAATCTCACTTATATTCCTCATTATAACACGATTATCTCTAAATGTGACTACCTCTACACAAAACTCGCCAAAATTCAACACAATGTTTAGCGGTTGGCATTTAGGGAGCGGTGCGTACTCTACAAAGGGCTAACTCAGGCCTTGTACGAGCATGGCACCGCTGTCGTATGATGTAAATAAACAAGTTTTACGTCGGGTAAATAAGCAACAGAGGAAATTTCTGTTGCGTGTAGCATCTTTATATAAGACTTCCCCTACCTCGGCACATTGTGTGACCTGTGGTGTCCTGCCAATGGATTTATATCTCATTGGTAGGACGATGATCAATGAGCACATGTTAGTGGCTGATACCACATCTATGAAACAATTAGACTTGCTAGAAAATAATTTTCTACAGATACCGCAGCCGATTTCCAAAAAACTAGTTAAGAAATATGTGGATAAACTGATACTGGATGAGAGACGGTGGGACAATGACTCCACTGGTATGAAAACATTCGAGTTACTGTCCGATGTTTCTCTTAGACTAAAGTTAAAAAACATTAAATTAAATTTTTTCAACACGCAGGTGTTGTCCCGGCATGGTAAGTTTCAATCCTACTTATACAGGTTTGTGCTTGCCGATGCCCCCGCGTGCGTATTGTGTTCATTACACTTAGTCGATGACCTGAGACACTTTCTGTTTGATTGCCTTGCCCTTTCTGATGTTCATGATATCTATAACTTAGAATCCTTACGCACTTCACTTATTCTCGACAGAAGAAATTATTCAGTCTTCCTTGAATATGCTGAAAAGGCAATGCGTTTAAAATTTACGCTCTCCAGTTGGTAATAGTTTGCCTACACCTTAATTCAAATGTGATCCCGAGTCTGTGGCGGGACTACTATGTTTACACCCCGTCACCTTCCAATAATCTAAGTACACTTGCAGAGAGCTACTACACACACAGTTTATTTTGTATCTTTTCATCTACATTTGTCGGTTACATGACACATAGACGCATTATATTCTTAAGTACTCGAGTTCCATGCTCCTTTATAGACAAATTTCAGAATAAATTTGCCCCATCCGCAATGTTGGAAATAGGGAATTAAAGGGGAAAAACAAAATTGAAGAAGACAGCAACGAGGTTTGATGTTTTCGATTTTATTTTTACTAGGTATTGAAATAAATAAATTCCTTTCCATGTACTAGACTTCTTGTATTCTTACTTGATAGTCTGCCTAAGTATAGTGTACATTTACATTACCTCATTTTGACTTAATTTTAGGGGATTAGGGTGCTACAAAGATCCATAAAAGAGCTCAGGCGAGTCGGTGTTTTTCCTGTCCATGGTCTTTGAAATAAACAACATATAGGTGAAATATAATTAATATTGTAACATAAACAGCTTCATTTTCAATAAAATTTTCACTTACCCTGCGTTTTTGGTAATTTTAACCATGACCCACCAACACTTTTTTTTTACCAAAATATATGATATTTAGGGGTCCAAGATACATCGAAACATTCCAGATTCATTTTTGTGCTCGTGTATTTTCATTGATAAAAAACATGAACAATGTTAAGAAGTGTCATTTGGAGGATCAAATGCGATGAGAGGGGTTGTTCATTTTTTCTAAGATGTCCTTCCCGAGTGTCTACAACATACTGAAAACTTTTAAAAATCTATCAATTTACGCTTGAGAAAAAAAATTACTGCATTTCAGTAAAAAGTGAGTCCCTTAAAAACCAGGGGAGTGAGTGATCTGAAACTTCTGTCACGAATGTTCCTTGCCGTGGTACCCATTTACGACCCAAATATCAATCCGATGGGGACCGCTCTTTCGGGCGCGACTCTATCGGGCGCAGGCGAACTAAGACCTTTTTACAGACCACCTACGGTGATTTCAGGTATCATCCGTTAAACGCTATCATTTGTGTTAGCGAAAAACACGAGTTACCAAATACTGCTATCAGAAATTCCGTCCAAAAAATACCGTTCTTCGTTAACGATTTGTTATATATGCATATATAATCACAAAACGCATATTTTACATGATTTTATTTCGTTATTCGCTTTTTTAAAGTATTTTCTATTTTTTTTTTTTTTGAAATAACGACTTCAGCGTGAAATACTGATAAACAGACTTTCGCGATGTAAATTTAAGAGTTCTGTTAGCAATAGTGATACGAAACGGACGAAAATTATTAATATTAATAATCGGTCAAATGCATTGTCGGTTTTTTTCGTTTTTTTTTTTTTTTTTGCTAACCTATAGTCAACCGTATTTAAAAAATTACAAACTATCAACTCTATGCCATTTAAAGTGCAATAATATAACTGGATTGAATTTGCTTCTAATACATATTTGTTATATTATCTTTCTTTTTCATTCGTATCTAGCAAGTTTATTTGGGGATACGTTTTTTGAAATTTTTTCTGTTATCTACGATTTTAATTATATATTTAATTCCTTGACGAATCAACCCTGGTTTCAAAGAAATATTGAAAAAGACAAACAAAGGCACAAAATTTTTTAAACATAAACACATTTATGTTAATACTGGGCGAGAAATATATACGATATTATAAATTAAAAATTAAATATCTTTGTTTTGAATTTAATATTATGTAAATGTAAATTATGGTAATCTTTAAATTAACTCACAGAATGTTTAGTACATAAAACATCTTGCTCGGCTAACTTCTTTTTTTTTTTTTTTTGGTTCGTTTAGAAAAATTTTCAATCTTCAAAACACTGGATTAACATTATTTTCATAAAAATTTTAATAAAGCCAATAAGGAAGAAACTTTTTTTGTTTTTTCTAATACTGAAGCGAGCGGCTCATAAAAAAATAATAATAATTAGAAAAATCGACTCGACAATACTTGATGCGTGTTTTGTAGGGAAAAAGAAAAAGTAAAGAAGTAAGTTGAGAATCAAAAGAGATTAAGTAATTTTCTACTGTGAAATAGTGTTTAATAAAAAAGGGAAAAGAACCATCAATGGCTATAACCACTTTGTAACTAACACTTTTGTTAATTACAAAACGCGTTTTAACCAAATTTTTTTTTCTAGAATTTCGTTTTTTTACTAACTTATCACACTAAATTTCAATAATACTTTCTAAATATTGTCAGTTCAGGTGGGTTGGATTTGAGTAACACAAAGCTTTAAAAGGAATAATTTGCAGGTATTCGTTATTCGAATCATCGTTTTATCAATTTACATTAAATATTTATATAACATTTTTGACTTCTGTTTCTCATCATATCGGCTTTCTTTACTAAAGGTTTTTTGGTTTTATTTCGAAAAAAAAAAAAAAAATCTTTAGTGACGGTAGTGAATAATATGAAAGAAGCTATATTTAGTTCTCTATACCTGCTTATTGGTAATGACTGCAAAACCTAAATGAGAATTACATTTTTCGACTGTTGGGCACGTCAATCAAGGACCTTTACCCGGTTTGCATTTCGATACTTATGATGTGTCGTTGCAAATACTAAATTATCCGTACACTTGCTTGTTTTCTTTTTGTATTTGCTGAACAGTTGAGGCAATGTGATCAAACAATGAATGAGTAATTGTTAAAATGAGCACGATCGTCTATTTGTTTTTATATAGTTATTTCATTAATTTGTTCAAAATGATTTGTCAGTTGGCCTTAGTATGTTTGTTTTTATTTTTGTTCGATTCCTTTAGGTTACTTTTTCAGATTTAACCTCATTTGGCCTAAAAGTAAAACGCACACAAAGAAAAAAATGTTTAATATTTATGAAAAAATGAACTTGCTCCTGCGCGCATATTTTGTAGTAAACGAAAACATAAAATGTCGCATGAAGTAGGCATGGAAGAGAGAAGAGGATAAATTTTGATCATATTTATAAGAAAAATAATATTCTAGTCCGTCGTTTTTTTTTGTTTCTTTTTTTCACATACGGCTTAAACACAACTGTGCGGATATCAAGCTGAGCATTTAAAATTAGCTTACAGCATACTACACAAATTACAATGTTTGGTCGTTTAGTAATAACTGAAATTTTCAAAAACCACAAAAACTGGAACAATATCCTCATTATTCTTCGATAAGGAATCAATCTTTCTTATATGAAATGGATACAGTTTTATTTAATAAATAGGTATTTTCTGTAACACGCACATTGGCGCACTCAAGGGGGGTGCCACGGGGCCATTGCTCCTCCCAAAAAATCTTCGAAATCTTAATTTCGTTTTGTAATGTTTTGTTTTACTTAATTTTTTTTTAAAAACATACATATTTACTTTTTACTTATATTAAAAATATAATGTTATATACTTTTAGCTAATTTTTTTAAAAATAAAATGTGTATACTTATCTAATTTGTGCTTATTACAAACATAATGTTACGTGTTTCTATTATTATTATTATTTTATTTTTTTAAATAAAATTCGTCAGTTTTGTAATTTTTTTAATAATAATATTCGTTAATTTTTTTTTTTTTTTTATCTTAATTTACAAACCACGGAAATAGATAGGTACTTAATCAAGATACCGAGTTACCACCCCCTAGCTCATCTTCTAAATTCTAGCCCCGACCAAAAAAAAATCCTGAGTGCGCCTTTGAACACGCATAAACAATATTTAAGTTACCAACAATTTCTTTCCATAGGAATAGTAATTTCTCAAACCATATATACATACAAGGTACAACGAGTGTTCATACAGCTAGTCGAATTAGAAATTATGTTTTTCCTCTTTCAGGTTTTCCCAACAAAATAAGAGTTTGCATTTATAATATAATAATAATATAGCATTAATTACAAATATAGAAATAAACGATTTCGAAATCTTACATATAAGTTATAATAATAATACCTATAATACATGCAAACACTAAAGTTAATTAATTACATTATGTGCTACACCACGAAGATAATCTTCAAGCTGAAGCTGATTATAATTTGTTGCGACTTTCAACAAACGTTTGTCGCAATCGACATATTTATTTTTTTTTACTCGGTTACTTTTATCAATAAGACTATGTTTTCTTTATTTTGTTAATATTATATCACGTTCAAAGACGAAGACAGAAACCATTATGTGTCAACATCCTTTGCGGCATTCTTTTTTTTTCGGAACAGAAAAGTAAAAATAACAATAATGGCATGTTTTACACGCATTCATTGCACTTTTTGTTGTTCTTCTGTTAGGAAAATTAACCATTTTCTTAGAAATTTAAAGCTGAATAGCCAATCGTACCGGTTATGAGCAATCCAGGTAAATAAATTTCACCTCTTATGAAGCTGTTCAGGATTTGGTAAAATAAACAGACTAAAGCACTACACTTATTTACAGAAAACAGTTTCATTCATTAATTCTCCGTACTACGGTCATTATTAAGAATAGTCTATTCGAAAAATATTCTAGTAAATTCTTCTTCCGCCGAAATTATAACAACTGCTTTACAATAAACCTATGGTCAATTCGAAGAAAAATATACGATTTTTTCTATGACGATTTAATCACTTTTTCTTCTTCTTTTAGTCCTACAGATTCGCATATTGTAAAATATTCCAGGTCCTATTCATTACCTCTTTTCAGTCACTCGCAGGATATTGTAAAATATTCGAGGTTCTATTCATTACCTCTTTTCGGTCACTCGCAGGAAATCTCCCATGGTGAGAACCGAACCGACAAAAAAAAATTGACGCCCGTTTGAGAAATACGAGCAGTTTACAATATATCCATAAAATTATTTTCCGCATGTATGCTTTTAGTGCTGTTGTATTTTTTAGGAATACTCACTGGCGATCAATATTTATTTGTTTTCTAAAATAATTACATATAACGGTTATAAAACAAATATATACTTATAAGAATGTCAAATAGTGGTTTAAAAATCGGAAAATTTTTGTTACTTAATTATGTTAATTTTATTACTAAATGAGCTGCTTTATTGATGTTTTTGCATGTTTTAAAAATGAATTCTGGTTTATGTAGGTTATATTTCACAGTAATAAGAAAAACAGATTCCAAGTAATTAATCCGTGTTAAATAACGTGCAGGATTAAGTATCTAGCTCTAAAATATTTATTTTTCAGATAACTAGATTTTAGAAAAAATAAATTAATTAATTTAAAAAAAATAAAATATAGTTTTATCGCAAATACAGCAAAGTGGTTGAGCATAATGTGTCAATCGCCAAGGATTTAATATGATAAGTATGAATTACCGTAATTTCAATTTACATAATACTAAATTGAAAACAGGGCCAGTCGGTTTGGCTCAAACGAATGGGTTCCATTAAAAGTAAACATAAAAATAGAAGAATAATATCTTAAAAGTAATAAACAATTTTTTTTAGCAGTTTTCATAAACACTAAAGTTAATTTAATTTTAATTTTTTGTGAATGTAAAAATTTATTATAAAGCACTTAGATTTCCTTTGAAAGCAGAAAATCTGTCACAGAGGCAAATTATTCCTATGATCTCTTAATTCTTTCTGAAATTTTTTATTTAAATAACCCGCTAAACAAATACATAATCAGCACTTCAAGTCTTTATAACTTAAAATGATTTTTTTTGAAAACAGCTAGTTTATTTTCTAAACAAATTAATTACTAATTACAAGGGTGTTTTTTTTTTGATTCATTACGCCTTAAATATGATAATTATAGAAGAAAAAATAAATAAAAAACTCACTAAGCCTAAACTAGGTTTACTTGGAAAAAGAACGAAGTCTAAATGTAACGAGGCGAATCGTGCTGCGGCCGAAATGATGCGACTCCTCAGGTAGGTATAAAAAGATTATAAAAAAATGTGATTACTCCTCCACCCGGCATAAACATGTAGGTTACTAATTAAGCATTAGTAGCTAAAAAATCAAAAAAAAATCGCGATACTGCATTTTTAATTTTGTGAAAACTATCCGCCAAGGTACGCCAGTTTATTAATTAATAAATATTCTAAAAACTTTCAATTATTATATGTATAAAAACTTTCACTGACTGTTTTTACTCGAACTTGGGACATTAATGTTCACCACACTAAGGTTAATGAATCATTATATAATTACTAAGTCATTAATATTTTTAAGTTAATTCTAAAAACGGGGAATGTGTCAATTTATATATTCTTGCTTGTACGAAATTTCAGGTAAATACAAAAAGATTATAAAAACCGTGATTTTAATTCGTTATTTAATTTGATGAGTCCTAGCTATTCAATAGGAGTGTTATTCTGGGTTGATTAAATCATTTTTCAGTGAAGATGTATCTCATATATTTACAGTTTGCCACTTCAGTCACGTGTTTATAAATACTAGTGTTCCCAATGGTCCAAATTCGACCATAATTATCATTAAAAATTTTAGGAAAATATATATGAATTTGTATATTTCCAAAATTTTATTCCCACTCTTTTACGTTCGTTCATCATATATCTGAGAACATATACTTTTATTTATACTTTCAATACAAAAATTAAGTGACACTTTAAGATTTAGTACACTGTAAAAAAGCCAATAATGATAATTATTAAGAAAAATTAAAACATTTCAATAAGAACAGATTTACTAACTACAGCGATTTCCTTTTTCACTTTTTGTATTACTTTTTTATTTAAATACGAAAAAAAAAAGTATAACTGTTTCCAAAATTTTATGTACTGATAGCTCTAAAAATAATCAATAGTTACTAAACAGAAAAAAAAAAAGGAAGAAAATCGGTTAATAAACACCGGAGAAGAAAGTACTGAACTGTTTTGTCTTTGCCTATTTGTATACAGAAGATTATCCATTATTTTTAAAATAGAATTTCACGCAGTGAATTTATCGGGAATATTGAAACAAATTCAAGATTTGAAAGCTTCTTCCTTATTAGCTGTATTAAAATTTTTATGAAAATAATATTAATCCAGTGCTTTGAAGATTGGAAATTTTTCTAAACTAACCAAAAAAAAAAAAAAGTTAACCGAGCAAGATATTTTATGTACTAAACATTCTGTGAGTTAATTTAAAGATTACCATAATTTACATTTACATAATATTAAATTCAAAACAAAGATATTTAATTTTTAATTTACGAGGGTGGTTCAAATATAAACCGTAATTTTTAAATAAACGCGCGAAAAATTTATTGTGGAAAAGTGGTTGCACTGGCAGTTAGACCGGTTTGTTACGAAGCGTGTAGAGCAATTAGAACCGCGTAAGCACACTTTTTAGTGTAGTTAGAGCCATGAGTGAAAAAGAAGTACCAGTGTCTGTTGCGCAACGCATCATTATTCGTTTTTTAGTCAAAATCCGTGGAAATTTACCGAAAATTACGCAAATATTTCGGGGATGAGTGTCTCTCCAAAACTCAAGTGTACGAGTGGTGTTCCGCGTTTCGAAAAGGACGTGAAGTGGTGTCAAACATACCACATGCGCGGCGCCCAAAAACCAGCATTACAGATGAACAAAGCCATCGAACAACTCATTTTGGCTGACCGACGCGTCCGTGTACGCGATATGACCGACGAATTGGGCATCAGCATAGGTAGTATTGAGACAATAATTCATGATCGGCTAGGTTATCGCAAAATTTCAGCCAGATGGATGCCAAAACTTCTGAATTTTGAACAGAAATTCACTCGTTGGGAAGTTTGTACACGTCTCCTGCAGCGGTATGAAGAGGAAGGAGAGAATTTATTGCGGCGAATATTCACCACGGACGAAACTTGGGTACACTACTACACGCCGGAGAGTAAACGCTCGTCTATGGAGTGGGTTACACAGTCAGCTGGGAAGGTGTTGTGGACTGTGTTTTGGGACATGAAGGGAGTGATCGCAGTCGATTTCCTAACTGAACAACGTACTGTGACGGCGCAGTATTACAGTAACCTCCTAAAAAACACAGTCAAACCGGCCTATCGAACAAAAAGGCGCGAAATTCCGATCCGTAGTGCGATACTGCTTCAAGACAACGCCAGGCCACATACCGCTCGGCTCACGATGGAGACATTGGCCGAATTGGGTTGGGAAACACTTGAACATCTTCCTTACAGTCCAGATTTGTCGCCTTGTGATTATTATTTGTTTGGCCCGTTGAAAGAAGCACTTGGTGGACAACGTTTCGACAGCAATGATGAGGTGGAATCGTTCGTGCGCAAATGGCTATGTGACAAGCCCCGAGATTTTTACGAAAAAGGAATAAAAAAATTGCCGGAGAGGTGGAAAAAGTGCGTAGCGTGCGAGGGGGGTTATCTCGAAAAATTGTAAAAAATATGAGTACTGTAAGTATAAAATAAAAATTTTTATGACGGAATTCCGGTTTATATTTGAACCACCCTCGTATAATATCGTATATATTTCTCGCCCAGTATTAACATAAATGTGTTTATGTTTAAAAAATTTTGCGCCTTTGTTTATCTTTTTCGATATATTTTTGATACCAGGGTTGATTCGTCAAGGAATTAAATATATAATTAAAATCGTAGATAACAGAAAAAACTTCAAAAAACATATCCTCAAATAAACTTGCTAGATACGAATGGTAAAGAAAGATAATATAACAAATATGTATTAGAAGCAAATTCAATCCAGTTGTATTATTACACTTTAAATGGCGTAGAGTTGATAGTTTGTAATTTTTTAAATACGGTTGACTATAGGTTAGCAAAAAAAAAAGAAAATGAAAAAAACCGGCAATGCATTTGACCGATTATTAATATTAATAATTTTCGTCCGTTTCGTATCACTATTGCTAACAGAACTGTTTATCATTATTTCACGTTGAAGTCGTTATTTCAAAAACAAATAGAAAATATTTTAAAAAAGCGAATAACGAAATAAAATCATGTAAAATATGTGTTTTGTGATTATATATATATATATATATATATGTATGCATATATAACATGCTATAGGCGCGGAAAAACTAAATCGTCAACAAAGAACGGTATTTTTTGGACGGAATTTCTGATAACAGTATTTGGTAACTCGTGTTTCTCACTAACACAGATGATAACGTTTAACGGATGATACCTGAAAATCACCGTAGGTGGTCTATAAAAAGGTCTGAGTTCGCCTGCGTCCGAAAGAGGGTGACCCCAATCCGATAGCTCTCCAGTGCAAATTTACCATTCTTATCTATCTATGGCTTTTAAATGTAATCACATTATAAATCTCGCCGGCTGCTAATTGTTTTTTTTCCTTCCAGAACCGTTATTCTTGAAAAATACCTCATAATTTTCTACTTTAAAAGCCAAAAACAAAACAAAACAAAACCAGTCAAGTTTGTACAATGTCTTTAATAAAACAATTTACATTGCCTCACCCCCAACTTTAAATTAAAAAATTGAAGCAATCATGTATTTTCGTACGGTTATTTTTAAAATTACTTTATATACTTAAAATCACTTCAGATAATTTACCATTGTAAAAGTTCTATTTAATACGCGCTGTTCTCTTTCCATAGGTTTCTTATTTTTTACTTCTAATATCTCGTTTTAGTGATTGCATCGTCTCCACCGATACCCCATATTCAATATGGTGCTCTTTATTCATTGCAACTGTTATTACCGCTTAAATTTTTTTTACCTTAATTCCCTTTCATCCGTTTCTTTTCATTAATCATTTCATCGATAGTCTTTAGAATACGCCTATGTCTTTTTTACTCGTGTTTCTTTAGGAGCTTTGTACTTTTTTTTTACTCGGTTCTGTTTATTTCTGTCGACTAAGGTAATAAAATATATAAATCGTCCGGGTGTCTTTTACAATTAAGGTAAAAGAGCCACATTCTTTTTCTGAATCAGCTTTAGTTTTCCACACTTTTTTACTAGTCTATTTTTAGGGTGGTGTATATGTCAAAGTCTGAAAAGGTACTGTCGAAGCTGTGATTTGTGACAGACCAGTACTTTAACTGGGCTTGTTTATTGGCGAGGTAAGGGAGTAACTTTAAGTTACATAATACTAGACCGCAGTGTATGGTGATTGGTAGTGCAAAATACATATTGCACTACCAATCACTCTGCGCCACCTGTTTTATTCGGTTTTTTAATTTCTTAATGGAAAAAAGTTTCTGTGTCAATTTATTTGTATCATTTAATAGTACCAAATTGCGCTAATATTTTTAATTATATTTTCTTAGGCATTTGGGGGAATTATAAATCGGTCAAAACAACAATTTTGAATCCTCATGTTCAATTATTGGGCGAAAACGCAGCTTATATATCGTACATCCGTTTGACGCAGTTTGTCGATAAGTACGTATATATATATATATTTTTTTTTTATGTTCCTTTTTAGGCTATTAGTAACAATCCGTTTGATGAGCATACTGCTCGAGATTTCAGTTGAGGACCGTGTCGGATAAATAACAGTGTAAATAGAGTTAAAGCCATAAATTGGCAATCCAGTGCTGACTGATAAAAATTTGTAGTTAATTAACCTTCAACAACTAGTGATAATGTATGACGTTATTAATTATGTTCATGTTCGAACATAGTTGCTATTGATAATACAGCCAAATATTGCACTGTCAACTGTTGATGGCGTCGTAGAAAAAATAACTAAATACACAGATGTCCCGCCTGCTAATGATCTGTTGATAAACTGCTGATGTCGTCGATACAACTGCTGAAATTTACTCGTTATACGTTGTAATGTGTACGTTATGGTTAACCATGTACAATAAATACAAAATAAAATAGGAAAAATTAAAAATGGTACATTTAGAAAACACGAGATAAATAGGTTACTTTCGACAGTTAATTGAGTAGATATATTTATATTCTTATAGTTGATCTTCACTCAAGTTCAAATGAGTTAGAATCAGTATAGTGAACTGAATTTGTAATGATCCATGTCAACTGATTAGAACAGGATAGCTAATGAGCTGAGTTTAAATGAACTATTTCCAAAAATGAACTCCTCAAAGCAAAATTAGTAATTATATAAACACCTTTACTACATATATGTTAACGCATGCATATTCTACTACCTAAAAATGTTTTCACCAAAATATGTAGCATGTACATATCAACTTTTTGTTGGAATGATAAATGCAACATTTTTAAGTAAATATTAACGAAATCCATTTGTCGCTATAGTTGATAAATGTACTTAACGATAATTGTAGAGGAACATTTAACTAGTCTTTTTTTTTTCATAAAATTACATTAACTTTTAGCTCTTTGAACGTAGTTTAAAAGAATTAAGGGAAATTGGGCATACTGCTTTGCAACAAAATACGAAACAAAAGAACTGGTCATATTGATACGACTGATCATTAATTTTTACAAGTGTCTATGTTCTTTAAAAATCCTCTGGCAGTGCGCCTTCTTTGTAAATTTTATTAAATATCTGTAAAAGTTGTTTCTTCTCATGCTGCGTTATGCATTTTATCACATCAACCGCTAGAAGATCATCTCCGACTGCTTTGTTATTTCTGGCTTTATGAATAGCATTCTCTAATTCCCACATTTCAATAATTGGCGCTTCTTCCTTCGTTGTTTTATTGTTCTGTTCGAATCGCATATCATCTTTATACAGTTCTTGTATATAATTCAGCCATGTTGCTTCTTGTTCTTCCTTAGTTATACAATATTCTCCCAACTTATTTCGTATACAGTTTATGTTGTTTTTTCTCTTTTTATGTACTTTCATCATTTCTTTAATTTTCGTATGCATTTCTCGCATGTTATGCTTTGAATCTAATTTTTCGATTTCCTCGCATTTTTCTTTGTACCAGTTACTCTTTGCCTCTGTGCAATTTTTCACGATGTCTTTATTTAATTTTTTATATTCTAAACTTCTTCTATCTTTTACTTCTCTTCTTTCCTCTTTCAGATTTATAATCTCTTGCGTAATCCAAGGTTTGTGTTTTTTCCTTCCTCTTTTTGGTACTGTGTTTCTGGCGGCTTTAAGGATCTTTTGTTTCCATGTACACCACATGTTTTCTACATTTTTTCCTACCTTATTTCCATCTATCGTTTCCTTCCCTATTCTGTCTAACTCTACCTGAAACTTTCCTCGGATATCATTTATTTTCAGTTTATTATAATCTAGCCACTGTAACTGTAATTGTTTTTCATTCTTTTTGCATTTCTTCAGTATTATTTTGCATTTAGCGACTAGTAAAGTATGGTCCGTATTGCAATCCGCTCCCGGATAGGTATGGCAGTTTTTAATCACGTTCTTGTAACGTTTATTAATCAGAATAAAATCAATTTGTTTTTTTGTTCTTCCATCCGGACTTGTCCACGTATAAAGTCTTCTTTTATGTTGCTTAAACCATGTGTTACATATCACCATATTACTTTTTTCTGCAAAATCTGTTAGCATTTCTCCTCGTTCGTTTTGCTTCCCTAAGGCAAATTTACCGACAGCCTCGCTTCTGTGGTCTTGTCCTACCTTTGCATTGAAGTCCCCCATGACGAATACGATATCATTATTTTTGGTTGTTTTTTTAATCTCTTCTATCTCCTTATAAAAGTTGTTAATTGTTACTTCGTCGCTATCCGCTGTGGGAGCGTAAGCCTGAATTAGTACTATAGGTTTGGGCTTCACATTTAGTCGTATCAGTATAATTCTATCAGTCTTCGGAATGATTTCGCTTATTTTACTGGCCAGTTGTGTTTGTATTAACATAGCAACGCCGCTTTCATGTCGGTTTGGTCCTGAATATGCTATTTCATAGTTTTCATCAACCTTAAATCTTCCACTCCCTATCCATCGTGTTTCACTAATTCCCATAACGTCAATGTTTAGTCGTTTCGCTTCTAAAGCCACATTTGCTAATTTTCCTTTCTGGTATAGAGATCTTACGTTCCAGGTAGCAAGAATAAATGCCTTTTTCCATTGGTTCTTTGTTACACTCGTATTGTTTATTATGTTGGTGTTATTTATCATGTTGGCGGGGGTTTGTATGTTGACGACCTGAGGAACCCGCTTTTTCCTCCTGCCGGGACTGGCGTAAATGAGACCGCCTGAACCAGTAACGTTTGCTATATCTGTATTCATATTCATAGTTGCTCCTGGGGATTTTAATGCGGTGGTTTCCCCTTGCCTTCCGCATGTTTTCTGTTAGGGTGAACTCCCTTAGCCGAAAAAGACCCGGTTTTAAGGCGCCGGATACTCGCCTGCTCGCTCTGGATTGATATGCATCCATCCGACCGGGGCACATGTCACGAGCGAGTTGCTGATAGCCTGCCGTTGTTAACGCAGTAAGAAGCTTAACGATATTTACTAGAAGGAACACCTTCGGCAAGTGAACCCTCCTTCGTTTTCCTATCAGTTGTGTATTTTGTGAGTTCTGGTTTAGCTTTTCTGAACAGCGCTAAGCCCGCCGATTAGAAAATTACCACCCTGCACGACGTGGACGTACAGAACTCACGTGGTTGTTGTTTCGTTTCTCCGTCGGTGGGACTAGCACCATATGACGGTCGAGTGACTACTTACTAGAGAAGATAGCTCTAGTTACAACAACCTGTGCCCCGCAGGGCATTTTAAAAGCATAAATTTTATACCGATTCCAAAAAAGAGTAGCTCGCAAACGTGTTCCGAATATAGAACAATAGCACTAATGAGTCATTCGCTGAAGCTGCTTCTACCAATTATAAATAGCAGAATAGAGCGGAAACTAGATGACAATTTAAGCGATACGCAGTTTGGTTTTGTCCCAAGAAGAGGAACCAGAGATGCAATAGCCCTACTTAAGATAATAATACAAAGAACCTTGAACGCAAACAGGGAGGTTTATGCATGCTTTGTAGACTATGAAAAGGCGTTTGACCGAGTTAATCATGAACAGCTTATAACAATACTGCAAAAATATAATATCGATAATTCAGACCTCCAGCTTATTAAACATCTGTATTGGGAACAAAGTGCAAAAATCAAGATAAATGCGGAATTCTCGGATAAGAAAAGCAATATTAAAAGAGGTGTACGACAAGGATGTCCACTCTCACCCAGATTATTTAATATATATGCAGAAGAGATTAAGCAAGCTGCAAATATAGGGAAAATGGGAGTGAAAATAAATGGACAACGTATAAACGAAATTAGTTATGCGGATGATAAAGTTTTACTGGCAGAAACAGAAAAACAACTACAAAAAATGGTAAACAAAATAAATAAAATCGGTTTAAGATATGGAATGAAGATTAATACAAAAAAAACAAAAATCATTAAATTTACCAGAACTAAAAACAGGGATGTACATTGTAATGTGTCCATTACATTAGTCATATATATTTGTATAAAAATAATTTGGAATGTGTGGTGCGGGTGCGAGTGTGCGCGTGCATGGAACTGTTGTCGGTGGGACCAGCCAATCAGTATCCTGCTGGAAACAAAAAGGATCTACCTGATTCGGCAAAATCCAGCGGTCACGGTCGAGTAGGCGTTCGATAATTTAAAAAAAAAAGGCGAGATGAAGATTTTAGTGAAAAAGGCAGGGCAGCCATATAGAGTCAGTCTCAGTTTTTTACCTTCGAGCAAGCGGTCTCAGTTTTTTACCTTCGAGCAGTCAGCCTCAGTTTGATCGTCGGCCAAGTCAGTGAGTCAAGTCCCGTTTTACCGGTAGAGGAGGCTCCGGTTTTTAATTTTGTAGAAATACTTCCGTTTTGATTTCTCGTGGAAAAGTCGCCGTCTTGTTACTACGTTCGACATTCGTTAAATTTAATTTAAATATCGAAGTGACGCGAGTAGTGATTCTTGCTGTTCGGCAAAGTTTGGATTCGGATATGCAACTGGCCCTCAACGAAAGTGTTCGATAAATCTTCCTCGACCGATTCCGATTTCTGCAACGCAACCGACCGCCGAATCGCCATCAATAGATCCAGGATCACCGACAACAGTGATACGTATCATTCATATTCACTTTACATATATATTGTTGTGTATTTATAATTGCGCTATTTTCGGACTAAATATTGTTTTACAGCGGTCGACCGGTAAAGAAAGCTAGGTGTACTTTTTAATAATATATTGTTCGTTATACAAAGCTCTGAAAGTAATCTGTCCAAAACCTCTTATTTTAAATATTCGATAAAACTAAAAAATAAAGAAAATCCACGAGGATAAAACCTCGTGGTTGGCATCCCTGACTACCAAGTTAACGTTTAGAACCGTTACATTTGGCATCCCTGGTGGGGAACAATTTTGTAAATTGTTCTTTCCTGGGACGAACTCAAATAACAAAATAATAAATTAGTTAAAGTTCATAATAATAAATTTAAATATATAAAGATGGAACCTAATATGATGGAATTTTTGAAATTACAATTCGAAAATATGAATAATCAATTTGCAGAAGTTAATAAAAAATTTGACGAAGTTAATAAAAAATTTGACGAACAGAGGTCAGATTTCAATAATAAATTCCTAGAACAAAATAATATTTTTAATAATAAATTCCTAGAACAAAATAATAATTTTAATAATAAGGTGGATCAGATAAATAATACAATCAATTCAAAGTTCGATAATTTTAAAAATGAAATTGACCAAAAGGTCGACAAAACAGTTTCCGACATAGAGGAGACATTGGAGGATAGAAAAATTAATGAGAGACAGAAGAAAGTGGTTGATGCGAAGGTCTCTGACATAGAGGAGAAATTAGAGAATAGAAAAATTAATGAGATGGAGATAAAAACTGATCGCGCTGAGTTAAGGAAACCAGCGAGCGAAGTAGAAAAAGAAAAGGAGGTAGATAAGGAACGAAAAGACAGAAAGAAGGAAAGCGAGAATCGAACGAAAGGGGTTATGCAGAGGAATAAAGGTGTAAAAGAGCTCGGTCAGGAAATTAGGAGAAAGGAAAAAAGAGCTCCCACCCAATCGAAAAGTGCGAAACGGCACAAGGTAAGGGAAAATAAGAAAATTAATTTCTCAAACTTAGAAATCGAAGTGAGAATTAAAAGTAATGCGGCCAAATGCGCCAATGCACTTATAAACAAGAATAGGGTGAAAATAAAGGATGCAAAAGCGTCCCTAAAGAGATCGTTAGCAAAATTGATTGGGTATTTCACAAAAAGTAGCGGTAAGGCTAAAGTCAAAATCAAAGTGAATACGAAACCTGCTATATCGAATAGAGACATATTAAGTGCTCCTCCTGCGAGGAAGAAGAGAGCAAAAAATCCCGGTAAGAAAAGAAACCGGAGAGTAGTGAAAATAGAGAAGGAAACAAACGTCGAACAATATCGACGTATAAAAATATTAAAGGAGAAAATAGAGGAAAATAAAATCTATAGAAGAGGGTCGGTAAAGCAACTGGAAAACTTCCCAAGTAAATTAGCAGAACGACGAAACGAAGCTAATTGGAGAAATGAAAAGCTAAGAGCCGCAAATAGACGGACAGATTATAGGAGATTGGTACGAATAATAAGCATCCGGAAGAGATTGAAGAAGAAATCATTGAAAGGTGATAATTTACGGAGTAATTTTAAAAGAACCTCCATAGAAAAAAGAAGGTTAACGTACGTACAGCCGGTAAGAGAATTGGAAGGCAGGAAAAGTGAACAGCCGTGGAAAACGTGGTTGTACAGGGTGATCACTTGAAATACCGCAATAAGAATAGTTAAATTCGTTAGCGCTAAATTTAAGTGTAAATAATGTAAATAGTTAATTTGTACGGCGGATAATGACCGCAGCCATTCGAGGGAATAAAGAACTAAAAAAAAAAAAAAAAGAATTCGCATGTGTTACTGACTTTGCGGGAAGAATGTCAGCATGTTGAAAAATCGGAATTACTTTGCAATTTGATGATACTAATGATCAAAATAACGATTAAATTAAGGATGGCGATGATAACAAGTATTGAAAGAAATTATAAATCGGTTGTAGTATTCGGAACAAAAAATAATCTAATTGACAAAATTTAGACCGGGTCACAAAGATAGAACAACGGTTCAGTGCAGGAAAGATTTCCGGAAAAAAAAAAAAAAAAAAAAGGGTCGAGGACGTATAAGAGAAAAAGGTCGTGTGGTATGGTGATCGTGGCAGTCGGCTCATGGCGAAAGACCGATCACCGACAAACGCCGATGCAAACGGTCGTGTGAGATCATGGTAACGAGACAAACAACGGTGTGTGCAGCCCAAACATTGATTTGTACTAAGAAAAGTCCAATACCCGAAAACAGAAAAGAAAGAAATGCAGGCCGTCGAAAAGAGAATATAATTCACATGCGAGGTCGTGACCAAGACAAATAAAATATCTAAAAAGAATAAAAAGAGGCCATCGGGATCGACCAAGACGCAAACGTGTGAAAATTCAAATCGAGACCCTTGCAAAAGCGACAAAAGACCGGTCTCACTTCATTCGCTTTTTCTTCAAAAAACCATAAAAACTAACAAAAAGAATATTCTATTTAAAGCCCGAGAATAGAAATGGTCGCGCGTGTAAAATAGCGGTACTAGAACATGGTTCAAAGAAAGAATACAGGTTGTAATATAATGGTCAGAGATTCTCACGAAAACACCCAGACGAGCGACGCGAAGAAATGAATGAGGATTAGTAAACAATATAACATCCGTCCTAAGGGCAAAGGCCCGAGCAAGTAACGCGACAAGCTTAAAACGAAAATATGTCGGCATGTGGAATAAAAATACGAAAGAGGAATAAAGTGATCATCCAGTTGTAAACAAGTGTAAATAAATGTATATAAATTATAATTATAATAAAATTATTAAATTTCAAGTATAATTAATGTAAAATATTAAATAAAAATTTTCCAAAATTTTTATTTTTTCGGGATGCGGGGATATGTAATGTGTCCATTACATTAGTCATATATATTTATATAAAAATAATTTGGAATGTGTGGTGCGGGTGCGAGTGTGCGCGTGCATGGAACTGTTGTCGGTGGGACCAGCCAATCAGCATCCTGCTGGAAACAAAAAGGATCTACCTGATTCGGCAAAATCCAGCGGTCACGGTCGAGTAGGCGTTCGATAATTTAAAAAAAAAAGGCGAGATGAAGATTTTAGTGAAAAAGGCAGGGCAGCCATATAGAGTCAGTCTCAGTTTTTTACCTTCGAGCAAGCGGTCTCAGTTTTTTACCTTCGAGCAGTCAGCCTCAGTTTGATCGTCGGCCAAGTCAGTGAGTCAAGTCCCGTTTTACCGGTAGAGGAGGCTCCGGTTTTTAATTTTGTAGAAATACTTCCGTTTTGATTTCTCGTGGAAAAGTCGCCGTCTTGTTACTACGTTCGACATTCGTTAAATTTAATTTAAATATCGAAGTGACGCGAGTAGTGATTCTTGCTGTTCGGCAAAGTTTGGATTCGGATATGCAACTGGCCCTCAACGAAAGTGTTCGATAAATCTTCCTCGACCGATTCCGATTTCTGCAACGCAACCGACCGCCGAATCGCCATCAATAGATCCAGGATCACCGACAACAGTGATACGTATCATTCATATTCACTTTACATATATATTGTTGTGTATTTATAATTGCGCTATTTTCGGACTAAATATTGTTTTTCAGCGGTCGACCGGTAAAGAAAGCTAGGTGTACTTTTTAATAATATATTGTTCGTTATAAAAAGCTCTGAAAGTAATCTGTCCAAAACCTCTTATTTTAAATATTCGATAAAACTAAAAAATAAAGAAAATCCACGAGGATAAAACCTCGTGGTTGGCATCCCTGACTACCAAGTTAACGTTTAGAACCGTTACATTTGGCATCCCTGGTGGGGAACAATTTTGTAAATTGTTCTTTCCTGGGACGAACTCAAATAACAAAATAATAAATTAGTTAAAGTTCATAATAATAAATTTAAATATATAAAGATGGAACCTAATATGATGGAATTTTTGAAATTACAATTCGAAAATATGAATAATCAATTTGCAGAAGTTAATAAAAAATTTGACGAAGTTAATAAAAAATTTGACGAACAGAGGTCAGATTTCAATAATAAATTCCTAGAACAAAATAATATTTTTAATAATAAATTCCTAGAACAAAATAATAATTTTAATAATAAGGTGGATCAGATAAATAATACAATCAATTCAAAGTTCGATAATTTTAAAAATGAAATTGACCAAAAGGTCGACAAAACAGTTTCCGACATAGAGGAGACATTGGAGGATAGAAAAATTAATGAGAGACAGAAGAAAGTGGTTGATGCGAAGGTCTCTGACATAGAGGAGAAATTAGAGAATAGAAAAATTAATGAGATGGAGATAAAAACTGATCGCGCTGAGTTAAGGAAACCAGCGAGCGAAGTAGAAAAAGAAAAGGAGGTAGATAAGGAACGAAAAGACAGAAAGAAGGAAAGCGAGAATCGAACGAAAGGGGTTATGCAGAGGAATAAAGGTGTAAAAGAGCTCGGTCAGGAAATTAGGAGAAAGGAAAAAAGAGCTCCCACCCAATCGAAAAGTGCGAAACGGCACAAGGTAAGGGAAAATAAGAAAATTAATTTCTCAAACTTAGAAATCGAAGTGAGAATTAAAAGTAATGCGGCCAAATGCGCCAATGCACTTATAAACAAGAATAGGGTGAAAATAAAGGATGCAAAAGCGTCCCTAAAGAGATCGTTAGCAAAATTGATTGGGTATTTCACAAAAAGTAGCGGTAAGGCTAAAGTCAAAATCAAAGTGAATACGAAACCTGCTATATCGAATAGAGACATATTAAGTGCTCCTCCTGCGAGGAAGAAGAGAGCAAAAAATCCCGGTAAGAAAAGAAACCGGAGAGTAGTGAAAATAGAGAAGGAAACAAACGTCGAACAATATCGACGTATAAAAATATTAAAGGAGAAAATAGAGGAAAATAAAATCTATAGAAGAGGGTCGGTAAAGCAACTGGAAAACTTCCCAAGTAAATTAGCAGAACGACGAAACGAAGCTAATTGGAGAAATGAAAAGCTAAGAGCCGCAAATAGACGGACAGATTATAGGAGATTGGTACGAATAATAAGCATCCGGAAGAGATTGAAGAAGAAATCATTGAAAGGTGATAATTTACGGAGTAATTTTAAAAGAACCTCCATAGAAAAAAGAAGGTTAACGTACGTACAGCCGGTAAGAGAATTGGAAGGCAGGAAAAGTGAACAGCCGTGGAAAACGTGGTTGTACAGGGTGATCACTTGAAATACCGCAATAAGAATAGTTAAATTCGTTAGCGCTAAATTTAAGTGTAAATAATGTAAATAGTTAATTTGTACGGCGGATAATGACCGCAGCCATTCGAGGGAATAAAGAACTAAAAAAAAAAAAAAAAGAATTCGCATGTGTTACTGACTTTGCGGGAAGAATGTCAGCATGTTGAAAAATCGGAATTACTTTGCAATTTGATGATACTAATGATCAAAATAACGATTAAATTAAGGATGGCGATGATAACAAGTATTGAAAGAAATTATAAATCGGTTGTAGTATTCGGAACAAAAAATAATCTAATTGACAAAATTTAGACCGGGTCACAAAGATAGAACAACGGTTCAGTGCAGGAAAGATTTCCGGAAAAAAAAAAAAAAAAAAAAAGGGTCGAGGACGTATAAGAGAAAAAGGTCGTGTGGTATGGTGATCGTGGCAGTCGGCTCATGGCGAAAGACCGATCACCGACAAACGCCGATGCAAACGGTCGTGTGAGATCATGGTAACGAGACAAACAACGGTGTGTGCAGCCCAAACATTGATTTGTACTAAGAAAAGTCCAATACCCGAAAACAGAAAAGAAAGAAATGCAGGCCGTCGAAAAGAGAATATAATTCACATGCGAGGTCGTGACCAAGACAAATAAAATATCTAAAAAGAATAAAAAGAGGCCATCGGGATCGACCAAGACGCAAACGTGTGAAAATTCAAATCGAGACCCTTGCAAAAGCGACAAAAGACCGGTCTCACTTCATTCGCTTTTTCTTCAAAAAACCATAAAAACTAACAAAAAGAATATTCTATTTAAAGCCCGAGAATAGAAATGGTCGCGCGTGTAAAATAGCGGTACTAGAACATGGTTCAAAGAAAGAATACAGGTTGTAATATAATGGTCAGAGATTCTCACGAAAACACCCAGACGAGCGACGCGAAGAAATGAATGAGGATTAGTAAACAATATAACATCCGTCCTAAGGGCAAAGGCCCGAGCAAGTAACGCGACAAGCTTAAAACGAAAATATGTCGGCATGTGGAATAAAAATACGAAAGAGGAATAAAGTGATCATCCAGTTGTAAACAAGTGTAAATAAATGTATATAAATTATAATTATAATAAAATTATTAAATTTCAAGTATAATTAATGTAAAATATTAAATAAAAATTTTCCAAAATTTTTATTTTTTCGGGATGCGGGGATATGTAATGTGTCCATTACATTAGTCATATATATTTATATAAAAATAATTTGGAATGTGTGGTGCGGGTGCGAGTGTGCGCGTGCATGGAACTGTTGTCGGTGGGACCAGCCAATCAGCATCCTGCTGGAAACAAAAAGGATCTACCTGATTCGGCAAAATCCAGCGGTCACGGTCGAGTAGGCGTTCGATAATTTAAAAAAAAAAGGCGAGATGAAGATTTTAGTGAAAAAGGCAGGGCAGCCATATAGAGTCAGTCTCAGTTTTTTACCTTCGAGCAAGCGGTCTCAGTTTTTTACCTTCGAGCAGTCAGCCTCAGTTTGATCGTCGGCCAAGTCAGTGAGTCAAGTCCCGTTTTACCGGTAGAGGAGGCTCCGGTTTTTAATTTTGTAGAAATACTTCCGTTTTGATTTCTCGTGGAAAAGTCGCCGTCTTGTTACTACGTTCGACATTCGTTAAATTTAATTTAAATATCGAAGTGACGCGAGTAGTGATTCTTGCTGTTCGGCAAAGTTTGGATTCGGATATGCAACTGGCCCTCAACGAAAGTGTTCGATAAACCTTCCTCGACTGATTCCGATTTCTGCAACGCAACCGACCGCCGAATCGCCATCAATAGATCCAGGATCACCGACAACAGTGATACGTATCATTCATATTCACTTTACATATATATTGTTGTGTATTTATAATTGCGCTATTTTCGGACTAAATATTGTTTTTTCAGCGGTCGACCGGTCCCGAAAGATAGGTGTGAGTTTTGCTTAATATATTTTTCAGTAATTTCAATTAAATAGTTTTCCGTTCGTAATCATATAAAGAAAAAGCAAACATTCTCTGATAAGCTTAAATAAAATCTAAACAAATCAAATCCACGAGCGTAAAACCTCGTGGTTGGCATCCCTGACTACCAAGTTAACGTCTAGAACCGTTACAACATATTTATTTAGACGGAGAGAAGATAGAAAACTTAACTGAATTTAGATATCAAGGTAGCCTCATCACTAATGATGGCAGAGATGACAAAGAAATCAAATCAAGAATTGGAATGACGAAACAGGCATTCAACAACCTGAGTCACGCACTAAAGGATTCCAGATTAAGTTTAAATCTCAAAAAAAGGATAATGCGCTGTTACGTATGGTCAATACTACAGTATGCATGCGAAACATGGATTATGAGTGCATATAATAAAAAAAGAATAAATTCTTTTGAAATGTGGTGTTATCGCAGACTGTTAAAAATTCCCTGGACAGACTTCGTCAGTAATAAAACTGTTTTAACCAGAGTAGAAAAAGGAAAACCTGTAATAGTCGACAGCATCCAGAAAAGGAAAGCGAAATATATGGCTCATGAGATACGAAAAAACGGAATCTACATGTTGGCAGCACAGGGAAAAATACAAGGAAAACCCTACAGAGGGAGAAGAAGACTGGAAATGGTAACATCGAATCTGATTAGCAAAACATTTCAGAAAACAGTAACGGATGCCAGAAATAGGATCATATGAGTTGCACGCGATCTCTTGTTCCAAGAGCTGCGACGACAACGACGACGACGACTATGTTCTTTCTTGTTTCTTCGTTTACTACATGCTTTTACATTTTATTATTTGTACAAGAATCACTTTATTTACAGAGAAGAGATTTAAAATATATACAAATGTTATTAATAGATTCTAAGTAACAATTTTATAAAAACTTGTAATGATTTTGAAATATGTTTCTAGTATGTTCTGACTTGTATATTTATTTACAGGCAAGGTTTTGATAATAGTGACCAAAGTGAGGAGACACGCATTTGGCAGAAAAAGGATAACAAATGGCAAAACATTCATTTACATCAATCATCAAATGCCTCTGCTTGTATTTCTGGAATTTTACAGTGATTAGAAAATAGAGATGACGGCGGATTAACTTAGCATTTCTAGAGGTGTTTTTGTCTCTTCCAAAATTCCATTTTTGTTGTTACTTTTTTTTTTTTTTTTTGATTTTTTCCTCATCTATTATTGTTTTTTATTGAAGTATGTAAAAAACCAAAGAATAGGGAAAAACGTTGTCCAAGGTAAATACAATTTGATTATTTTGATCTATAATAAATTGTTTGATAACACTCTTTATGATTAAGTTGTGGACAGATAGATTTTATATACTTTTATTTATTTATTTATTTTTTTTGTTTTTTTCTTTGTTATACTTACACTGAGGAGGAAAAGTACGCTTCGACTCACTTCGTTATTTCTTAAGGTTTTATAATAATTGTCAAATATATGCCCTATGAAAATGTGTTTTATCATTGATGCAACATGCTCCTATATGTGTATTATTAACATGCTTAATATTTACCTATTGCATTTAGAAACAAAAGCAATTAAATATATTTTTCTTTTATTTTTAATAATACTCGATTAAAGAGAAAAGAACTGGCCATAATATTCTCATACATGGCGTTGGGCTTCGTTCCATTATGGAAAGCTTAACTTCACAATCCATGACATACCTTATGTCAAGCATATGTGGAGATTTACTTTACTTTTTATATGTTGCCCCCCCCCCCATCTTGTTAATTAATTAAGAGAGCACCACTAGTGTAGAATTTTCAAAAAATCAATTTTTTTTTTCTTGCACTTTTCGATAGTTTATACTTTCAAAAATAACTCACTAAAATTTTAAATATTCATCTGAAATTGTTTTTATTATTACAGCCTTTTAAAGAGAATCTCAGATCCGCAGGTATATACGAATAGGTTTGTTAGCGTAATGAAACCTAACATTATATCTGTTTATTTCACTTATTGATCCTTTTATGTTGTGCAGTAATTAATTTTAAACATCAATTTAAAACAATTATTTAATTTTTATTATATACCCGATGCGTTTCGAAGACAAAGAGCTTCATGATCACGGGAATTATTATAACATATAAATAAATTTAATAAAGACGATGCCAAAATATAAAAAAATAACGGGGATCAAAGTCGATAACAAAAGTCGATTATTACATAGTTAAATTTAAATTAAATTACGAAAAGTGACTAATAAAAAAAATTAAAGTATTTAAAAAATTTTTTTTAAAAAAGTTTCTATAAAAGTTTAAGTAATGTTTAATAAAATGTAAAAGTTAAAATCGAATATAAATTAAAATTAAAACCGCGAAAATGAACAAATTAAATCACACAATAAGTAACCAGTATAAAAATTATATCTAAACACAATTACATAAGAAAAGAACGGTTATTAAAATGTTTTATTTAAAAAATTCAAAGATTGAATAGCGGATCTAATTATGGTCTATGCAGTTGTTTTTAAATTTGATAAGATCATGAAGTTTTGTCTTCGAAACCCGTCGGGGTATTTGATAAATTAAATAATTGTTTTAAATTGGTGTTTTTTAAAAATTAATTACTGTACCAAACGTAACGTATTATGTTAGCGGTAGTGCATTTGCTATTCGTTTCTTTAATATTTGTGATTATCATCTTTTAATCGTTGTTGAATAAAAGTTTATTAAGCATGGGTTTTTATCATTTTCCGTTGACTGATCGTTTGATTTACGTAGGTGTATTTGTTGTTGCGCCGGTTATTATTCTAAATATCCTCAGTCATTTCGTATTCGTATCGCTGTTTTCGTCTTGTTCGTACACATCGTAACCGACAACTTCCGAAAATAAGTTGTTTTTTTTGTTTTTTTTTTTTTTTATTGTTTTCCTTTTTTAGCTGCGAATTCGCGCTATTTATTTAGTTTAGACGCTGCATTTATTTAGTACTCTTGTAACTGTTCTAAAGAGCACATCGTTGGTAATTTTATTAAAAATGAGTGAAAAGACTACTCGGTATTCTGAGCAAAAATCACAAGAGAATCCCACGCTAGATCAACTTTGCGAAAACGAAAGTTTACGGGAAATCAGCATAAATTCACAAGCAGTCTACCGCGAATGTAAGTCGGCTGAAAAACTGTTACATGCTAACGACAAAGAAATTGTTATTGATCCAATTCATGGCTATTGTATTTTTAAATTTTTTTCGGTGTTTTCCTCAAATTTGTAATGTAGTAATTTGCAAACCTTTAAAAAAAAAGTGATTGTTTACGATCAATATAGCTGTGATGCGTAAATGCGGTATTTCTGACATTTATTCCGGGTCAATGATTGGTAATGAATTTGAAATAAATATACGTACGGTGGCTTTGATGCGACTCCTAGGCATCGGAGTCAACGGAGTGAATCTTTTTTGTGGTTTGATGGATGTAGTGAGTAAATCTTATTGTCTAAACTTTCGCTGGATGTTTCGCGAATTTATGAACCGCAGCAGAATCAGTGTGTAAATGTAGTATAACAAGAGCTGTAGAAGAGGAGATGAAGCTAACATTAGAAAATGAAAATTCATAAAAAAATTTAACGGTCTCTGGAGATGGCACGTGAAAAAACGTGGCTATACTTCATGTTTTGACGTGACCACCCTTGCAGGAAAATATTGCCTTCCTTCTATCTGTTCTATTTTTACTGTAGAATCGTATGCAGTACTTCGTGCAGTTCTTTTCATTGCACTTTTCTACTACAATAACAAGTACCTTATCCGTTCCAAGCGTCTTGCAAGCCATATCCTCCCCTTTTCCATCCTCTTCATGCGACTACATTATCCTTTCTATTCCTTTTCTTAGTTCGTTCCATTCAAATCGATCTTCTTTGAATTCCCAGTCATAGCGGCATCGCGGGCAACAACTAGTTGTCTCGTTTGCTCACTCTGCTTCCTCTAACGGCAAATTTAAACAATATCCTTCTGCCATCTAAGCAAGCACACCTCAAATCATGGTGTCGGATATTTACAATACCTCCTTTTTTAATCCTCATTCTTTTTACAAACTAATACAGCCTCTTCCTTCATTATGGCCTGGGTTTTCCGATTTTCCTGGTCTCAGTCGCTTCATCATTTCCTCCATAACGGGTCTTCGTTTCAACCATAATTGTCTTCCTTCATCTCTTTTTCATTTTTTTCTATTGTTTCTTCTCCACTCTGTGTTTTTTTCATCTCTTAGATCAGGACTGCGTTTGTGATGCGGATCATAAACTTTTTAAATGTTCCCTTCTGTACACTAAGTTCTTACATCTTGAACTGCCTACTGCTTTTTGTGCTTCCACATACTTTCCTTTCTTTCACCAGATGTTGTTCGAGCTTTAACAGAGTTTATTTCTTCTGTTTCTTTATATATTAAAATCTAATCCTTTTATTCGTAATTCCTGGATGATGGGTCAGTGCCCTTGCTTGGCGTTCCTAAAAAAAAAAAAGTCAAATTTAATGTATTTTATTTTAAAAATATTTATTTTATTTAAACCCATAACATTTTTTCTATGTGAGGTCGTCAACTCTGAAAGCAACTTAAACTTTCCAACATGCAACGCATGAATATTTTATAGTACAAATAAATTAGTAAGTAAATTTCCAAGTTTTTTTTCCCCTAGCTCTAAACCATTTAGCCACCATATCTAGTCAATGTAAGAATGCTGTAATTAAGAAAAAAACAAAACTGAAAGATAAAAAAAGAGTAATTACCACGTAAATTTTGGCGGAACCATCTAAAATTAATGTTATTCCTTTTATGATATTGATATATCAAACAAAAAAATGGTGGTACATGTTCTAACATAACCCATGAACGCCTGCATAATATAATTGGAAGGAGAAAGTCTAAAGTAATATATGTGCCACGAATGAGCAGTAAAAGTTTAGGAAACAACGGAATATTATATAGTTGAGAGTGGTTATGTGAAGACATAAATGCGGGTTCATGGAATTGATCACATACCTTAGCTGACTTCTATGTAAAGTACGGCGCTTTTAATAAGTAATAGATAGTTGTAATTCATGTAAGTTAAACGAGAATTATCGGGGTTTCCGTTGAAGGTAGTAAAAGAAACTGAAAAGTGCTTAAGATAAAGAGTAAAGTCATCATATATATTGAAAGAAAACAAGTAAAGGGGAAAAAAGAAAATGAATAAATAAAGATAACTAAATACAATGTCTACCCCCATACTTATTTTGCTCAAGAATAAAATACAATCAGTACATTAATTAGTAAGACATTAAATAACATTATACCAGCGAAGCCTTGCTTTGATGCGGATTGCAATAGAGCAATTGCTTTAAGAAGCCTGCATCTAAAAGCATGGGTGCTTTAGTTTAGGTAGCTACTTATAGTTTAAACGGCAGTAGGTAAGAACTAAAAAAATCATCAAAGAAAAAAAGAAATAAGCCTGGAGAAAGTTTCGTAATGAGCTATATGACAATCTGAACATAAGACATAGCGTGTCGATGAGTTAAATTTTCGACGCCAAAAAAAAAAAAAAATGGCGCAGAATTAAATTCTGTAAAATTTTATATACATCAAGCAATGCTTCGGACTTCACTGATAAATTTAATCCGAAATTTACAAAGCAAAGATTACAGATAACACCAACATTCTTTTTTATATTTTTCACAACTTCAAAAATATTGAAATATAACACTTAGTATCAGTGCCGTATCTGAGGAAAGGATTACAGGGTTCGACCCCCCCCCCCCCCAATGCCTGTGTAATAATACTGCTTGAATTAAATGGACCGAAGTTTAGAATAAATTGACTTTTTTCCAATTTTTGATAAAAAAAAAAAAAAGAAAATTAAAATTTTTATGAATTCTATGGAAACGACTATTTTTTATTTGTTTTTATTGTAGTGTTCAAATATTGCATACACAATAATTGACTACAATGCTTTAGTGTACATTTATAAATAAATACATCTCATGGTAACACACGCACAAACACACACACATATATGTATATTTATAAAAATATTTTCGTAACCCCTCCTGAAATTTTGGTCTAGATACGACTCTGCTTAGTATGCAGTTATTCATACTGATAAGAATTCGGACCTCATTTTATTAAAACAAGTTCAAGCATGAGGTTTCATGCGCTGAGGATTCTTTTGGTTGCAAGACGAACTGGTTACTTTACTAAAAAAGGTCGATATAGTTCCGCCATGTGACAAATACTGTCGTTCTACCGAGATGATTTTTTAACAATTCGGTTCTTTCTTTCGACTCTCTCAATACGTTAGACCATTATTAAATTTTTTTTTTTTTTATTTATTTACTAGCATAGTGCGTGTAATTGTTTAACAAATCGAAATACTATTCGCATCTGTTTTTCATCAGGCGGACGTACCACCTAAACAATGAAGCGCTGGGTCCGTTCCTTTTATTACACAGTTCATAGCAACACTAACACAAGTCGTAATGAAAATAACCAAACCGAAACCTGCGATCCTGTTCCGTTTTTTAGCCCTCATACTAACACTACTAACGCAAATTATAACAATCCGAACCAAATTTTAAAGTCGCTGCAGTCTCGTATTCCGATAAAGCCAAAAGAAAAATAACACCGATTAACAAACCCGCTTATTTCGTGCATTCAAGAAACCCACTTTTAACAAAACCAACATTTACAACTAAAAAACTATAAAGTTCTCGAATCAAATCCGGTGCTTGCTAGTTGTGCGCATGAGGAAATAATATTAGCCGTTCGTCGTGCGGATATTAACTTTCAACAGATAATGTTACCATCCGATATTCAACCAGTAATAGTCGAAATTCATACGCCAGCAGCTCCATGGGAGTCTCTAAACATAATTCCGAACCGTATTTAGAAACTTTTAAAATTTTCCAAAAAATTCAAACAGTCCCTTTCCTCTAGCGCCGCGAGTATTACAGCTAAAAATGTTCTCGACAAATAACGATCTTTCCATCGATCATGATCGGAAAAAAAATATTATTTTTAAAACTTTCGAGCTTTCGGCGGTTATGGGGTCTGAATTTTAAGTTGGAAACTCAGATGTTCCAAAATAAAGAAATAAACAGGTACGCACATTTTTTTAACCTTGTGCGAATCTTGAACTACAATATATTAATTATAAGCGGGGCTACACGTTATTTTTCACGATTTTATGAACTTTTAATAAATTTCAAACAGTTTCGTTAAGAAAATGAAATACGGTTCCGTTCCCGAAAAATTATACATGAATGTCCATATTTACTACTTTAGCTATAATACTCGCGTCACCAATCAATTCTCGCGCTTTTCCGAACCTTTCGGCAACTTTGAAAGTTCCGCTAAAAAAATGAAATACGGTTTCTTTTCCGACAGATAGCGATTCTTCCAACGGTATAATATATAACATGCCTTAGAAAACAAAAAAATTTTCTTCAAAATTTCGAACTTTCGGCGCCCCAAGGGTCCGATTTTTAAAAACTGGAAATCCAGATGTTCCAAACTAGAGAAATATAAGGCGATGCGCATATTTTTAGCAGTTTTCAAAATTTGTAGCTATAGTACTCGCCGCGTTAAGGGTGGGGGGCACGCAATTTTTCGCGCTAATTTAAGCTTTACAGCAACTTTGAAAGTTGTGTTAAGGAAATTCAATGGTATATCGCATGCCCGGAAAAAAGATATTTTTTTCCAAAATCTCGAACTCTCGGCGCTCCCAGGGTCCAATTTTAAACTGCAACTCGGATGTTCTAAACTAAAGAAATATACGTGGAAGCGCATATTTTCAACCGCGTTTGAAATTTTTATCGGTAATATTCGCGGCGCTAGGGGGGGTCACGTCATTTTTTGCGGTTTTTTGAACTTTTGGGCAACTTTACATAACTTTTGTACCGTAATTTTTTGATTATATCAAAATACTCCTGCATTTTAGTTTATATTTTGAATTTCTTATAGGTTTATCGGGTGACGAGTTATGATTTTTTAAGTGATTTTTGAGGTCGTTTTATGTACCATATTATATATTCTTGACGGTTTTTTGGGTTTTTTGCCGCCCAGGTTAATCGGTCATCTTTAAGTTATAGATCGTTTTAAAGATAATTTTAATCGTAATTTATGTTCCAAATTTGATGTTTATAAATCAAGCCGTTCATGAATTATTGATTTTTATTTGATATTTTTGTCATTTATGTACCATCTTATATGTATACGGAATCCTAAAAATGAACTGTTTTTACGATATTTTCGATTTGTTGGTTTTTTTTTTTTTTTTTTTTTTGTTATATACTCCTATATATTTTTACTGCATGCGTAGCCCATGATTTTCGAACAGCCATTATGTGACCGCCCGCTGATCGGCTGAAAACCAAGAGGGATGCCATTTTTTTTGTCTATTCGTTCTTCGTCATTTCCAGGTATCTGGAATTACCCGCCCGCCTGTTTTTCCGACCATATGTTTTATTGCTTTGCACTACCATTAATGACGCCACCGGCCCGTAAACAAAGACACTACAAGAGCCACTGTTCGACGACCTATTAGATCGTCGTCAAAAATCGCGCCACCAACTCTGATCCATATCATAGTGAAAACATTAAAATTCATTTAAAACTCGCGAAACCGAATTTCGCCATCCATTAGACCTCGACAGATCGATTTATTGGTCCAAAATAACCCTAGTGTGCAAATTTCATCCAAATCGTTAGAGCCGTTTCCGAGATACGCGAAATATATCTATATATATATACACAAGAATTGTTCGTTTAAAGATATCAGATATATATAAGTTTTTTTCGCGTATCTCGGCTTTAAAATATTTTGTGTTTTGTGAATTTGTATAAGATTAGAATAAAGTTAATGAGTTACCTAGATACGAATCACATACTTCTCTTAACTTTATTTTAATCTTTTACATATTCACAAGACATAAAATATTTTTAAAATTAATTTATGAACGCAATTATGAATTTAAAGCCGCTTTCCATAGTTCGCTTTTCATTACTGAACGCAACAAAAATGTACACAGGTCCTTCGAATTCGTTTTCCCCGGATGGTTCGGAAATGTTTTCAATGACTGCACAAGTTGAATTTTTATGAATATATTTCTATATGCGTTTTTTATTAGAAAAATTATATTTTAGTTATATAGGGTCGTCGTCGTCAGCCTGATCTATCAGTTTATTCGTTACAAAAACAAATAAAAAGCGTCTTGTAATTTTACCTGTGTTGAAACAATTGAAAAAAATTTCCGACTAAATCACCGCAAAATATAATAATAAGGGGGTTTTTGTAATTGTGCACAACATATTCTCAGTAATTCACTTTCACAAACAAATACATAAATACGCAAAACATTTAACATTTGTATATAAATAGGCATAGAGTCCTCCGTTGTTTATTAACCGATTTTCTTTTTCTTTGTTTGTTTAGTAATTATTAAAAAACATTTTTTTTTTGCTATTTAAATTTAAAATTAATACAAAAAAAAAGAAAAAATGAACTCTTTGTTACGATATTTTCGATTCGTTTATGTTTTGTTTTTTTTTGTTTTTGTTATATACTCCTATATATTTTTACTGCATGCGTAGCCCGTGATTTTCGAACCGCCATTATGTGACCGCCCGCTGATTGGCTAAAAACCGAGAGGGGTGCCTTTTTTTTGTCTATTCGTTCCTCGCTGTTTCCAGGTGTCTGGAATTACCTGCTCGCATGTTTCGCCGACCATATGTTTTATTGCTTTGCACTACCAGTATTGTCGCCACCGCATCGTACAAAAGACACTACCCCAGAGCTGATAATCGACAACGTTCGAAAATCAAAAATAAGTCGAATGATCGCGCCACCAACCCTAATTTGTATCATACTGAAAACATGAAAAATCATTTAAAACTCGCGAAACCAAATTTTGCCATGGATTAGACCTTGCCAGATCGATTGATTGGCCCAAAATACCCCTAGTGTGCAAATTTCATCCAAATCGTTAGAGCCGTTTCCGATATACACGAAATATATATGTATATGTACAAGAAAAAAAAAAAAAAAAAAGCTCGTTTAAAGATATTAGATGTTTCGTGTGTGCTTTAATGTGTACCATTTGTTTAAAAATGAAATATTTTTTAATTTTTTTTCCAATTGATTCGTTAAATCTTTAGACTTATAAAAATTAATGTAAAAACGAAATTCCTTTTAAAGTATCAGTAGACTGTCCCAAGACATTTAGATTGCGGGACAATATAAATATTTTTTTAAAAACATTCTATTACATTTATAGTGATTACATTGTGCGTTAAAATATCGCACATTATAAGTAAATCGGTATAATTTTACAAACGATTTTCAACTTTTTTTTTTTTTTGAAAATGTATTGATCATTATCATTTAACACATCGCTCATTAAATACAATAACGTCATAACTGAAAAAATAGCGAATTCGAGTTATGTGTATAGTTGGAATGCATTTTACGAGTATAAAATTAGAGGTTAGAACGCCCTATTTGCTAAATAAGAAACTCGACAAAATAAGCATTGCTCTTGGAATACCGTTCGGATTATAGTAAATGTTAATTTGCGTTTTCTGCGAATTTTGAGTTATGACGTTATTGTATTTAATGAGCGATATGTGTAACTGGTCAGCGGTATTTGTTTGTACGGATGCGAATGTTGGATCTTAAAGAAGAGCAATATGAATCGCTTGGCAACTTTCGAAGTGCGGTGCTATCGAAGGATCCTAAGAATCTTATGGACACAGCAAAGAAGAAGAATCAGGAAGTGCTGCAGATGATGGGAAATAAGGATACGGAACTAATAGGCATCATGAAAGACAGGAAGAAGAAATTTACTTTGGCCGAGCTCATACGTGGATCAAAATGCTCACTGTTGCGGATAATATTATTAGGAAAAATATCGGGGTAAGAGGAAGAGGTCGGACGAAGGAGGCTCTCGTGGATGTGCGATACCAAGACATGGTCGGGGATGAATACCGAACAATAATTAGTCTACTTTGCATACGAAAGATTTTTTTAATAAGGTCACCTACGATCAGAAGAAGAAGAAGATATATATTGTAATGTGTACATTACATGAAAAATATATAATAAACAAATTAGTAATTAACATAGAATCTAAGGCGTGCGGGAGTGTAAATGTGTGTGTAATTCAGCGAATGATCGGGGATGATGATGCCTGAAGTGATGTTACGTCACGTCTGACGTAATGGAAATAGTGCTGGAGGAAACGCCGTCTGACGGTGGAGGGATCTCCGATTTAGTTTGGAGATCGGAAATACGTTGACGAACGATCAGTAGTTCAATTCAGATTTTGGAGTCGGAAAAAGACGGTTTAAATAAAGGCTGAGTGGGAGTCCGCGCGCCAGTGGCCCACTATATTGGCCAGACGCTTTCCGTGGTTGTCATATTTGGCCGTATAAAATAATAATTATGTTATCGCGTTTATTAAAAAAAAATATCAATGAATTAATTTAGTTAAAATAAAACGAAAAAAAAGATTCGAATACCAAAAGTCCTACGCGTCAGAAGATATCAACGAAGAGGAACAACAAATCAGCATCATCATATCATCGGCAACGACACCCCGGAATTCGAGATATGTATATAATTTATTTAAGTTTATAATAACCATTCGGTGGAAACTTATTATTTAAAGTGTAGTATTCTATTATTTTTTATTTTAAATAAGAATATTCAAATTTTATTACGGTCGACCGTCCACGAAAAATTTATGTACGAGTTGATAATAAATAACTAAATAATAATTAACATTCTTGTGTACGTGAATAAAAAATATATATAAATAAAAAAAAATAAAAAATATGCACATAAAAATAAAATAATAAGCTAATAAAAAAATAATAATAATAATATTAATAATTATTATTATGATTAGAAATTATATTAATTAATAAAAATCATCATAATAACAGCATAATAAAATAGGTCCGCGGGAATAAAACTCGCGGTGGCATCCCTGAGATAAAAAATAAAAAGCCAAATAAAATAGAAGATAACACTTCAATAATTATATAAAATTCGGCCCTTCAAGATTCGGAAGGGGGCAAGCCCCCTTCTTCACCGTGAGGTCTAGTTCTTCTTTAATTCTTATAGAAGAGTAAACTTTTTCATTGGCTACGCCGTTCGACAACATTTTTTCATTACATTTTCGTTACATATTTCGTTACGTAAAATTATGACATTTTTTTAAAAATGTCCTGTCACGAAATTTTTGTCCCCAAAAAATGTCACAATTCTATGTAACGAAATATGTAGCGAAACTGTAACACAAAAAGATAACGAAAAAATGTGACATTTTTTTGGGACAAATTTCGTGACAGGACACTTTTCCTGATGATCCCTGCCGTAAAAATGGCATAGCCATTAATATATACAATATATATATATATATATATATATATATATATATATATATATATATATATATATATATATTGATACGGATTCGGTACTTGTAGCGCTATCTTTGGACAATGTCCGAGGTAGAAAGATATTCTGCAATGTTTCATTGATTCACGATCTCTGGAACACCGTTCTACTTAGCCGTCGCTTTGTCCTGTCAAGGACGCTTACTCGACCAACCCCAAAAATTCCGTCCCTGTTCGTTCTAATGGATGTATCGGGCTGAGACTGCATCAGTGTCTGTGTAGTGGTAGTGGTCGAAGGCTAAGCCAGCTGCATGTGCTTGCGGCGAAAGCGCGCATCCGTGCTGTGTGTCGAATAGTGTTGAGCTGAGCGGAGATTTTCTATTTATCCCGCGAAAGGTCGGGCAGGCCAGTTAGTGCGGTGATTCGGGTAGAAGTGTTCTAGAAACTTCGTTGCATCGTCACCTGGTGTATGCAGTTAGTCGATCGCCAACCGTTACTGCATTTACACTTTTATTCGTTGGATTGTATGAAAAACTCGTGTCACCAAGCCGTTTTACACGCTGTTTTTCATATAAATTTTGTGTTTTCACCGTTCAGTCGCGCGTTTTAATTTATTTTTGCTGTGTGTTTTCGTACGGCTGCATTCCGTTTAAGTGGAAATTTGTGTTTTTATGAGAATATACGCGCGTTTTTTGGTTAATTGTTGGTTAATTGAACACGTGGTGCAGTGCCATCTTTAGACTTTCCGTTACGACCGTGGTACAAAAAGCGGGCCCGCAATTTTTTATTATTCGGTTATTTTTTTTCAAGAATAAAAAAAAAACAACAAAAAACGAATGAAAGCCTAATACCCCGCCGCGGAAGCTGTTCGTAGTGATTACTAGTACCCGTGATTCTGGAATAGAAGAATTAATTCATTTTTTTCGTTGTTTCCGTGTGTTGTGACCCTCGAGAAAAGGACGAAACCAAATTCAACCACGAAAATCGGTTTACGTCAAAAGTAACTCCCGAGGAACAGGGACCGCGGAAAATAGCAGTTCACATCAAAAGTAAATAGCAGTGCAAGATGGAGAACGCAGTTGCCAACGCATCTCGCTTAGTGCAACAAAAAGTTTTTTCAGCAAGAATTTTATTTCAAAAGTGCACTAATAAACTGTGTGGTTTATTGGTTGCCGTATGTATGAGCGAATTTTTTGATGATTTTACGACTGGGGAGTTCAAGTTCATCAAGTATATGCCTTCTGATGAAGAAAGACGTGAACTTGGTAGTATTGATGTCGATCGTTTTCTTTCCTGTATACTGCTTAATAGTGAGTTATGTAATTTTTGGGTATTGCGTAATAAGGAGGCAATTCGTTATATCCACAACAATTATATGACACGCCGGGATCGATATATTAATGGTGGGGCCCCTTTAGCTGTGTTTTTTGATTTTGTTATTGATTTGTTACAAATATATCGGGGGGAAAAGTGTGTACTTAGCTGTCCCAAAGTTGAATCATCAAGTAATGATGACGCCAGTTCTGCCGGACTTGTTGAAGATCTAATTACAGAATCAGGTATGGATTTTGATCAAACACGTATTAGTTATGTATAACGTGTTGTGTTATTATATGCTTAATATTGGTTTTGGGGTTTGATAGCTTAATTCAGTTTAGTGTTAATAGTAGTTTTAATAATCGTGTATATTATATTAAAACCATATAAAATTAAGCCGAATCCCCCCCCCCCCCCCCGGATACGACGTTGTAAAAATAGGTGCGAAAGTATAATGCTAGGAAACGAAGAATAGATTTTATCTGTAGATTCGTTCGCTCGAATTAAATATAAGTACCAGTTGTCTAGTGTCAGCGGGAAAAATTTTAAGTCCCGTATAAAGAGACGTCATCGTACTTAAAAAAAAATATACATATATATTTATTTTTCTAGAATTTACACTTCAGTTTATATTACATTTTTTTTAGTTGTTTGTGTAACCCGTTGATGCCAATTATAGGTTTTCGCGGTCTCGTAGAACTTCCTTTTATACATATATCGCTTCGGGAACAATTAGCGTGCTGGTCGTCAACTTGTCAGAAAAGCGATCCTACTGATCTATAACATCTGGCGGCGCTGGAGAAGACTCCAAATCATTGATCGGTCTGAGTCTGAGCGGGTGGATTTAAGAAAATTCCGCTTCGAATGTTTTGCGCCGTCTTAGCTAAAATATAAATAAACTCGCTAATGTATGTTAAAAAAAAGCTTGCTGGAAGAATTTTTGCGGTAAATTATCTGTAAAGGAAATTTGATTATATCCCCAGCTAAACGCTTTAAGAACAACAAGGTACTAAAAAAATGCCACATTTTATAATAGGGGGGGTTGATTTCCTGATTGTTTCATATGTGCCAGCATTAGCCGAATTTAATCGGACTTTATTATTGTTTACCGCAACCCTAATAATGTCTTAGTCTGAATTCTTTGTCGTCCGACTATAGCGAAGAAAAATTCGCCTGCAGATGCCAAAAATTATTCTTGTCAGTATCTTTAATCATTTGTAGCAACATAGTTTGATTCCTAAGGGAATTGTAGTCGGTTTTGCGCGTGTACCATTTTGAAATCCGGAAAACTTTCTCCTTCTCAAGTAACTTGTTACAGGCCGCGTCAGAGCTTCCTGTCGAAGAAAAACATTTAAACTCGCTATAAAGAATCGTTTAATACGGCAGCTTGAAAGTAACATTTTTTAACATAATAAATAATATGTTCGGATTTGGTCCGGCACTTTATGTAGCTGGCTTTTTAAATAACCTTTTCCGGCTACCTTTCGACATAGCAAGAAAGCTTTAGCGATAATCTGGTTTAAGCAACTAAAACGGAATTAGGAATTCCACTGCGTTGGGAATGGTCAAAAGCTAAGACGGTGAGACACACGCTTACAACGAAAGTACATCCGGGGGGGGGGAGTCTGTATGTCGAGTGACATTAAGCTGAGGGAAGATTGTAAAAATCCCGCTAAAATCGGGCACGGCAGCTAGTGCGGGGTGATCTAGGCAGAAGTCCAATTCTCGAAACTTCTGCGTAGCCTTTGTTACTTTGATTCTTCGTGTGCTGCACAGTTAGCCATCGATCGAAAACCGTCGTTATTCGTTGTTACGGATCGCCGTTTACGCGATATTTTACCTGCCATGCTGTTTTGTTTTGATTTTTTTTTTTTTTTGGTTTTACTTCATCTAATCACAAGTGAATTCATTTTCATAGTACGCGTACGTATTTTAGTGTTTCCTTCGCGAAAATTGTTGTGAAATCGCTTCAGAAAATATATACACGTTTTTTGAGATTTCGTTATTTGATAGGACATGTGGCGCGTGTCGTCCAGCGTGCGCGCGGGGGAGGCGCCAATCTCTTTTTTCCCTGTTTATTTAACTCGGGTTCGAATAAATTCATTATTTTTTCTCCCGTGGTTCGGCTGGTTATCGAAAAGGTAGCACGAGGAGAAGCCTAATGCCACGAATTGTCACTGGTACTCCCGTTTGTATTAAAAGTAATTAGACTTATTATGCAGGTTTAGCTGCGAAAATCGAGATAGTCGGAAAATTCGTATCTGGTCAATTATTAAAATTCATATCAAGCGGCTCCCTTAACTAAGGGTTAGACCGATTCACTTTAGAAAACGCCTGTAAGGAAGCATCAATGTTCTAGGAGAAAAAACACTTTGAAATGGATAAAATATATTAGTGCAAATCAGTTAACGATTTTCTGAATTGACAGCTACAGAAGAAAGTGATTATTGGTAGACCGTACAGAAGAAAATTACTTTTTAGCAAAATTGAGATGCTCAATGTTAAAAATGTTTTGAGTTTATTAAAAAAATATTACAATCGTTATGTACGAAGCATTTTTGCAAATAATAAGTGTATATATTTTGGTGATTAAAGAAAAGAAAAAAAGAGCTTCACACATTGAAGTCGATACCCTTACGGGCATTTTGCCTGCATTACAGGTGGGAATCGGCTTCAATGTGTTCAAAAATAAAATCAAAAACCGGCTTACTACTTGGACTGAAGAAACTATGCAGCAGGATGGTCTGTTTTTTAATTTGTTGTAATTGCCACCGTCGCAATAATTATACATTTGTTTAGATTGTCGTTTTTTTATTTTTAATTCTATTCTGGGTACTAAAAATTTACCGTTCGATAGTGCGCAAATTCCATTCCTTCTCGATTTATTTTAAAATTTTATAAAATTATTTATGCCGCTCAATCAACGTAATTTGCTTTACCCCATTTTTTGTTTTAAATAAAATTTACCTGTTTTTCGTTTGTTTTGTCTCCAATTTCACAATAAAGCCCTTCAAAGCCTCTGGTCTATAGTGTGGTAATGCAATTAATTTTATCTTCAATGTTGACTAATTCCAATTGGGTTTGTTATATATTAATACATTTTTTTTATTATGACGATAATAATTATCTAGGTGTTGATTCTTTATTTTTGTAGTACTGTTTTAATCTCATTCGCTATATATTTACTATTATTATAGAGCGAATACAAGAAATCGTTGAAATGACGGAACACATAATGGTTGCAATTAGCAATGGTCATTTCGATGGATACAAGTGAGTACACGGTGGCGTTTTCTTTTGTAATTAGTGCTTTAATTAATTATTAATAAACGATGTTACTTTTACTCGTTCACAGTTAAATACGTGCTGATTTCAATTTTTATCTTCAAAAAAAATTCGCGAATATTTTTCTACAGAACACAGTTTGGTCGCATAGCGCTGCGGTATCTGCAATTTCGAAATTATTTTTATAAACTTCTTTTTTATTTTTTTGACTTTGTACTTTTATTTTCGCTATCTTGTGAAAATATTCGATGTCAGTTTCTACTTAATTTTCATTAGTATTGATATTGAAAACAAACCGATCGCAGAACTGTTCCCTGTTTTTTAACCATTGTTGAATGTCACATGTGTAGTTACTTTGTCATTATGTATTTTAATTCAGTATATTTTTACAATATATATATGTGCATGTAATAATAACTGTTATAAGAGATTCAAGTACGCGCGTTTTAAAACGGCATATTATAAACTATTTAGTTAAACAGTTAAAAAGATGCGCATTTGGGTATTTAGCTGTAAATTTAAAATACTACTTTAAATTGCAGCGTATTATAGGAGTTGTTTTTTACACTATATCTTTATTTTGCTTATAACATATAAAATGTGTACAGTTTAGGAAAAAGCATAAAAACATCACATTTTTTTCACTGATTAAGAAAACTCAATTCAGTATTTAAATAAAATATACCTAGATGCCCTTAAAACATGAATTTTACTCTTACACCATGTAATGTCACTTCCTATGTATATGAATATAACCTAATCTATTGCGCAAGAATTTAAAAAATGTTTTCTTGCACATTTTTAAAAATAATTAAACCTAGAGTACTGTAATCAATTATTTTTAGTATTTTTATAATTTCGTATCGAATCTTGAAAAGGAATACATTAATAATTTAAACACTATTAAAAAGCACTTACACAAAAATAACCGTACAAGAGTAGCATGTTGAGTATTACTTTCTGCTAGTATTAGTCTCTTGTAAAAACTCTTCAATAGTTGCGAACATTTAATAATAACGTGTTTCTTGATTTTCTCACTCGATTATTTAGAAAAATGTGTGATCCGCATTTAACGGCTTTTCAACCGGAAACATTGGGGAATCTAGTGAAAGGCATGAATTTTCATGAATTTTACTTCGAAAAAGGTAAGTGTCTAAAGTAATTGTACGCTATTTATACTGATATTTTTACCGATATGCGAGAATTTTTTCATTTATATCAATTACGCTATTAAGAAGAAGTACTATTACTGTTTATTGTTATTCGCTTTTTGTTGTGAAACTCGCTTATAAAGCGTGTAAAGGTGCGTATAGAGCGGCGAACTGACACGTTGGTTCACTTGGTATTACGCATCTGCATATACAGCTTTCAACGCCTAGAAGAAAGAACTTTTCTTTGATGGCGATCAGTGGCGGCTAGTGAGTAATAGAAATGCAAGTTCACAGTGAAATATATTAAATACTACGCAAATATTTATTGAATTAAATTTATCAAAAACTATACACATACACGTGTGTATGCATATTAATAATAATAATTTTCAATTAAAAGTCTTATAAACTAAATCTATTCTTCTGTCTTTCTTTAAAGCAAAAAAAATTTATCATGAAAGTGAGTAATGTTATAAAACATTTGTTTCTCAATTGATGACATAGCGCTAAAGCATTTAGCCGGTCTTCGCACATTGTGCTACGTAAACATTTTCTTATTCGTTTTGCAAAATTTCAACCTTTTTTTGTTCTTTAAAATACCTAAATAAAAATATACATAACTAGTTTTCGTGATTCGTATTATTAAAATTAAAATTTTAGACAGAAACTACGACACTATTAAAAATATTCGAAGGAATATATGCGGTCCATAATTAGAAATTAAATTCTGTTTCCAATAATGATGGATCATGTATACTGGATCATGTATACACGTTCCAAACGTTAAATAGTATTTTTAATAGTGATGTGGGTTCTACCAAAAATTTTAATTTTAGTAATATGAACCGCGAATTTTCGTTTAAGTATTTCAAAAACAAACAGAAGTTAAAATTTTACATTGTGTTGGTTGATATTGTTCTTTAAATCCATGTATTACGTTTAATCACATTATTTTAATTTATCAATTATTATACTTATTTTGGATTTGCTTGAAAAGAAAAACAATTAAATTTTAACACTGAAACGTCCGGTCAATATCTCAAACAGTATCAGTTTACATAATACGTGTCTGTCGAGAAAGTGTATAATAAAATGACAAATTATAAGGTACAGTGAAAATTTGCTATAAAAACTATCAAAGAGGCGAATAATTTGGTCGTTATAGATCAAATGAAGTATTATAATTTTTTAATGTCCACAATTTTTACTACTAATGAACAGTTCCAGTTATAAAACTGGCATGAAACATTTTATGGTATATACACTGCGTTAAATAAACAATTTTTAACCAAAAATACAAACACATACTTTCTTTTTTTTTTTTCTTCTTAAAAGTACGATGATAAAAAAAAAAACTTAAATCGGCATAAAACGAGAATAAAAGAGAAAAAACGTGCAAAAACGGAAGTTGTTTGGATGTTCTTAGTTTTGAAGAAATTTGTAATTTTTCGATTTTTTATTATAATAAAATGCAGTGGTCTTTTTCTGATATTCTTTGCAATGGTCTTACCACAGGTTTTCATCAATGTTACATTTATAATAAGCATTTCATGCGTCACACTGATAAAATAAGCAGAACAAGAAATAGCAATATATCTGTTCGCTTTGTATAAACTTCATTTCTTCATTGAAAAAAATTGAGGATGATGTTTTAGTTTGTTAAATTCACTACATAATTCTTTCAAAGTTGAATGTTGCGTCACTATGTCGTTACAAAGAATAATTCTTAATCTGCGCACAAAAATTTTGGTTGTGCTAAGCGACTCAACGATATAAAAGCCCTTCTCATTTTAACCGGTAGAAATTTAACATATAATTTTTACACAATTTAACCAGTTGCAACAATATTCACCGCTAAAATTCGTATGTCGTTATAGCCAATGGTGCTTTTCATCCATTGCAAATGTTTCAGACTTTTTTTTACCTTAATTCCCTTTCATCAATCATTTCTTCGATAGTCTTTAGAATACTCCTATGTATTTTTTACTCGTGTTTCTTTAAGAGCTTGTATACTTCTTTTTACTAAGTTCGGTTTATACAATATCCTATAATTCTCAACTTTGTTTATATTCTTCGTTATTTCTATCGACTAAGGTAAAAAATTATATAAATCGTCCGAGTGTATTTTACAATTAAGGTAAAAGAGCCAGGTTATTTTTCTGAATCAGCTTTAGTTTTCCACACTTTTTTACTAGTCTATTTTTAGGGTGGTGTATATGTCAAAGTCTGAAAAGGTACTGTCGAAGCTGTGATTTGTGACAAGTACTTTAACTGGGCTTGTTTATTGGCGAGGTAAGGCAGTAACTTTAAGTTACATAATACTAGACCGCAGTGTGTTTGTGTATAATTGGTAGTGCAAAATACATATATTACACTACCAATCACTCTGCGTCTACTGTTTTATTCAGTTTTTTAATTTCTTAATGGAAAAAAGTTTCTGTGTCAATTTATTTGTATCATTTAATAGTACCAAGTTGCGCTAATGTTTTTAATTATATTTTCTTAGGCATTTGGGAGAATTATAAATCGTTCAAAACAACAATTTTGAATCCTCATGTTCAATTATTGGGCGAAAACGTAGCTTATATATCGTACATTCGTTTGACGCAGTTTGTCGATAAGTACGTATATATATGTATTTTTTTTTTATGTTCCTTTTTAGGCTATTAGTAACAATCCGTTTGATGAGCATACAGCTCGGGATTTCAGTTGAGGACCGTGTCGGATAAATAACAGTGTAAATAGAGTTAAAGCCATAAATTGGCAATCCAGTGTTGACAATTTGTAGTTAATTAACACTGCAAACAACTAGTGATAATGTATGACGTTACTAATTATGTTCATGGTCGAAAATAGTTGCTATTGATAATACAGCCAAATACTGTACTGTCAACTGTCACAGAAGATGGTTAACTGATGATGGCGTCATAGAAAAAACAGTCAAATGTGGATATCCCGACTGCTAATGATCTGTTGATAAACTGTTAAAGCAGGAGTTCCCAACCAGGGGGGCACGCCCCCCTAGAGGGGCATAGAGAGATTTCAAGGGAGGCGTGAAAGAAAAATTAATTTAGCGCGTAAATTAAACATCGGACGAGGGGTGTTCAATAAATAATGTGACATGTCTTCGAAAATTACCTTTTAGGCATCTAAAAATTTTCACAAATAATCAACAAAGTAAAATCATCACAATTTTTTGCATTAGTTGCGATGAATCCACGGACATCGTTAATTGTGCACAGTTAATAGTTTTTGTTCATCACGTCAGTGAAGATCACATTGAAGAAGAGATTTTGTACTCCCAATCTTTGACAGCAGGCACTAAATTTGAAGATATATTTAATCAATATCTGATTTCATCAAAAAAAATGATTTGGATTGGAATAAACTCATTGGACTTTCGTAAACTACATCAAGAGTAGCGCTTTGAACAGTCGATTATTTAGTTTACTTTGCGAGAATCTTGATTTTGATCACAGAGTCCTTCTATTTCTTAATTTGTAGCTCTGTGAATGTTGTTTAAAAGAATTAAGGGAAATTGGGCAAACATACTGCTTTAAAACAAAAGAAAATACAAAAGAACCGGGAACCGGTCATATTGATGTGGCTGATCAATAATTTTTACAAATAGCTATGTTCTTTCTTGTTTCTTTGTTTGCTACATGCTTTTAGATTTTATTATTTGTACAAGAATCGCTTTATTTAGAGATTACCATTAAAATATATACAAATATTATTAATAGATTCTAAGTAACAATTTTATAAAAACTTGTAATGGTTTTGCAGTAAATTTCTAGTATGTTCTGACTTGTATATTTATTTACAGGCAAGGTTTTTCTAATAGTTCCCGATGTGAAGAGACGCGCATTTGGCAGAAAAAGGGTAAAAGGTGGCAAAACTTACATCTACATCGATCAGCAAATGCTTCTGCTTGTACTTCGGGAATTTTATTCGCAGCACAGAAATAAATCTATCCTACAGGCAGAAATCAAATTTGAATTTTACAGCGCTTGGTAAATAGAGATAACAGCGGCGCTGATTAACTTAGCATTGCTAGAGGTGTTTTTTTAACTCTTCCAAAATTTCATTTTTATTGTTACTTTTTGATTTTTTCCTCATCTCCTATTATTGTTTCTCGTGCTCTTTTCTACTACACACCTCGTTCACAAAATCGGATGTATTTACTTTTAATTATTAATTTGACATTTATTAACACATTTCTGTCATACGACTTATTTTCATTTATACATTTTATGTGTGTGCTTTCTTTTATTTATTTATTTTTTTATTTTTATTATTTTCTTAAATTTTTCAACTACTTTACCTAGTTTCATTGATTAATAATATTAATCTGTGCATGTTAAAATTTCAATTCATATGCTTTCTCAGTCACCTGTTATTTTTATGTTTGTTTACTTTTATTTAAAAATTTAACATTAATAATTAATCTATTATGCACCCCATGTATTATTGTGATAATAACATTTATATAGAGCATTTTTTTGTCTATCTATCCTTGGTGGTAAAATAATCAAAATTTTTGTACCATCATTTTTTTCATCTGACCACTCATTTTATAAACCACTAATTCAGTATTTTTTTTTTTTTTTATGCATTTGAAGTTTAAGTTTTTTTTTTAATAGATGAATCAAAATATATATTAATTGTCTTTTCTTCACCAAAAAGCAAAAAAAAAAAAAAAAAAAAACCCCTTTTCATTACAAAAAAAATGAATAAATATGTAAATGACAAATTCCAAGAATGAACAAAATATTTTAAAATGTAATATGAAATCAACTGAGTTTTAAATAAAACGCCTCTATGTATTAGGAATAATAGTTTTGAGTTGTATTTTAAGAATGAAATATGTTCTATATAGTCTAAAATGTTTAGCATTCTATAAATGATGCGAGAGAAAATTAAATATATATATATATATATATATATAAGATAGAAATTATTGAATTATATTAATTAGTAGGAACAAGAGTAAATAACACAGATGGCGAGGAAATAGAAACAATTTCTTTATCGAAATACATCAAAAATCGGTGATGTAAAATATATTGTCGTATGTAAAAAAAAATTAATTATTTTGATCCATAATAAATTGTTTAATATCACTGTTTATGGTTAAGTTGTAGACAAATGTATTTTATAGATTTACATGGAACTGTAGCTTTTTTTTTCTTTTTTTTTTTTGTTACACTTACACCAAGGAGGGAAAGTATGTCTTGGCTGATTTCATTATTTCCTAAGATTTTATAATAATTGTCAAAAATATATCCTATGAAAATGTGGTTTATCATTGATGCAACATGCTCTTATATACTATTGTATTATTAACATGTTTAATATTTACCTATTGCATTTAGAAATAAAAACAAATAAATATATTTTTCTTTTATCTTTAATAATACTCGATTAAACTTAGGTTGCCTCACCTTGTTAATAAATTAATATTTTTATTAAATATTGTAGAATTAACTTATAATTGACCGGTGATAATGTTATTTTGCAGTTCTATGTTTCAACGATAGTGTTAATTTTTTTATTAGTTCAATCTCTGTAACTATCGATAAGTTTCGGGTGTTTTTTTTTTTCTTTACTTCTATTTGGATATTTTTTTCCTCTTTTTTCTTCAAATTTCATCTATTAATTTTTTATTTTATATTCACAATATTGTAATACATATTAATTTTATCTTGCCATACATTTACTCGTATATTTTTATTTTTAAATACTTTATATTTTCAAACAGTTCTTGCCCTTGATTCCGAGCGCTCTGTTTTGTACTCCAAAATCTTGGCACTAGGTATTCCTGCTCCGTATAATTCTTCCTTTGTCCTTTCCTTTCCATCTCCAGATATAATCCCTGTACTCCAATCTTTCCTAAGCTCTATTTCTAATCGTCTCTTTATTTAACCCTTTCCTTAATTTCTGTTGTTGTAGGGTCAATGCCGCTGGCGCGCCCCAAAAAAAATCAAAAAAATCTAATAATATTGTTGCGATTGTGTGTGTTTGCCATTGATTAAACATTATTTGTATTATTCTCTTTACTATAGTCCGTTCAACGAAAATTTTCTTATGGAAAAATTCGGTATAAATCGATATTTATTATCGACTTACGGGGCCCCCAAAGAAAAGGAAACTGAATAAACAAAAAAAAACAAAAAACTCTGCATTGCTATTGTTCAGTTTAAGAATTACACGAAGGTCGAGTGGAAAAATATTTATCCATGGAAAGTCCGTTGTAATTCACATTAGATTATCCAGCTAATGTACCTCTACAACAGTGCCCCCAAGTTTCCTCCAGGGATTTCTTAGGAGCGAAAGCTAAAACATAATAGATATTTTATTTAGTTTACTAGAAATTAGCAATGAAATAAATGACTAACCGAAGCAGCTATTAATAAATTAGTTCTAGAACTAGCAACCATCAGTGAATTAATGCAGCTATTAGTAAATTAGTATTGACTTAGTAACTACCAATAAATCAATTAAACTCCAACCAGTTGTTCCTAGTAAAAATACCAGTACACTGATACTTATTTATATTACAATTTGAATGTGCTGAAATGTTTTATGGTGTTTTTTCTCTTATCTTATATATTTAAAGAGCCTTGCTCTTGTCGTTGCCGTACGCTACATAGCGCGTTGGCGCAACCTATTCGTACATTTAGCTGTACCGATATAGGTTGTGTACCAGGCAATTGTAATATGCAACGCAGGTGGTTCTATTGGATAAGAAAGTTTGTAAAATTTTTATAGTATAAAATTTTATTTTCTGCTATTATGTAATTTTAAAATTTTCCAGATATGAGGAAGAGGGTAACCCAAGAGAATGAAGAACAGAAATTCTTCTAGGGGGACCTTTTGGAGGCTTTGAGTATATACCTAGCTCTTGCGTTCGCTAGTTTATGAGAAATGTTGTATAGTTCAGAGTAGTTACGTGAAGACATCTATAGAGGTTCATGGAATTGATCCCATACCTCAGCTGACCTCTATGTGAAATACGGCGTTTTTAATGAAAATTGTTGTAATTCATGTGAATTAAATGAGAATTATCAGAATTTCCGTTGAAGGTAGTAAAAGAAACTGAAAAGTGCTTAAGATAAAAAGTAAAGTCATCATATATATTGAAAGAAAACAAGTAAAGGGGAAAAAAGAAAATGAATAAATAAAGATAACTAAATATAATGTCTACCCCCATATTTATTTTGCTCAAGAATAAAATACAATCAGTACATTAATTAGTAAGACATTAAATAACATTATACCATCGAAGAACAGTGAAAAACGGACTAACAATTATCATCGGCCTTTCTGGGACGCAGATTGTAATAGAGCAATTACTTTAGGAAGCCTGCATCTAAAAGCTTACAATAGGTGCTCTAATTTAGGTGGCTACTTACAGTTTAAACGGCAGCGGGTAAGAAATCAGCAAAGAAAAAAAGAAATAAACCCGGAGAAAGTTCCTTAATGAACTATATGACAATCTGAGCGTAAAAGAACCAAGGGCGTCGGCAGACGATGAGCCGGGGGATGGGGGGGGCAAGGTGATAGAAAGAGGATATGAGTTATAGGAAAAATAGAGGCTTAATATTTTATTAAACAAGAATAAAATTTTAATTAAAACATAATTTTCGTGGGTTTCTGGTAAATTGTTCTACTACTTTGTTATAAAAGTCTTCCAAATTGTCCATGATTACACACCTATGAATACTCATCATGGCCAGTAGATAAAAAGTTTCAAGGTTCCGGGGGGGACAACGGCCCTCCTCTGCCTTTCTTTCTTGACGATGCTCATGAAAAAAACTATGGTGCAGAATTAAATTCTGTAAAATTTTATAAACATTAATGCAATGCTTCGGACGTCATTGATAAATTTAATCCGAAATTTACCAAGCAAAGATTACAGATAACACCAAAATTCTTTTTTATACATTTCACAACTTCAAAAATAGTGAAATATAACACTTGTATGTAGTTATTAATACTGATAAAAATTCGGGCCACTTTTAAAAAAAAAAAAAAAAACTATATTTTTTATGAACTATATTTTTTATGAACTTTATTTTTTACGATATAAAGCTTGAATTGGGCTCATCAGCGATAAAAGTGATTGATTATATTTTGATAGCTTGAAAAAATCACACAAACACTCTTTCGGGCAATGTTTCTGTTTTTGGGTTGATTTGTAATGTTTCAGTCACTCCAAAATTTTATCTAAATAATTCTAGAATATGCTGACGGCGGAATTTATAAAATACTTTTTTTCGTTCTTTAAAACATACCAATTTACTAAAAATTTAATAAAAAACACGCAAAAAAAAAAAAAGGTAAAATAATCGCTCGATAAGAAGATAATATATTTTACAGTAAAATATTCCTTAGGGTGATGATATTATGATATTAAATGAGTGTAACAGCACAATCATACACCTGTTTTCTATATTGGATACGTCAGAAAAATATTTAATGCGGTTCCCCCAATTTACGAATTTCGTCTATTGCTAATTAAGGTACCTATATATGAATGTTGTTTAAGAATGATCATAATATCTCCTTTAAGTATTATATTTTACCACCGTATAAGATATATTATTTTTTATAGAGTAATATTTTTTACCTTTTACGTGTTTTCATTCAATTTTTACAGTAAATCTTGGAAGTTACGTTTTTTTCCCCGCAATTTTTAGTATAAATATTTTTGAGTGATAATATGCACAGACCAACCTAAAATTGTGCTACTTTCGATGCTGTATAAAGTTGGGTATTGGTTCAGGCGTATGTTCAAATTTCGCCAGTAATGAGCTTGTAAATAGAGTTTTTCAGATCTCCATTTCCATATGGTGTACTTAAAGTCACTCAAGTTCATCGCCCATTTAGTTTTAAAATTTTGGGTGTTCATATTTTCCTTAATATATATCAGATATGAATTCAGGAATCTGTTTCCGGGAGGGGGGGGGGGTTATGTTGTTGATGGACAGAGATGTTTTTTATATTTTTAATAATATGATTTTTTTTTTATACATTTCTGAATAATATGTAAAAAATGGTTTATTATGTAATTTAAAATAATGAAAAAGCAAGTGTGAACGATAAATTCTGAAGTATAATAACCCCGATTATAAACAACAATGTTTTTTCAATTAGTTTTAAAATTATTAATTCTAATTGTAGCATTAAAGAACACCATATTGTGTAAAAATCATTCTGATTGGTTCATTATCTTTTTATAAAAAACGAACATGCCGTGCTGTTTCACAGCCATTTTAAATTTTGTACTTTTCTTGGAAATGAAAAGCAAGAAAAAAGCAACAGAAACCGTGAAATGTTATCTATAGATCATGTCGCTTTAAAAAAAAGAAACGGAATAAATGAAAACCGAAAAGAGAGAAACCTTTAAAAACTATTTATTCGTATTAATTGATAAATGGATCGAAGTTCCCCTTTTAAGGCTGACAAAAAATACCAACTGCAGCGAATAATTTTTTCATCAGCTCGCCAGTATTTTACCATCTTTCGCACATTTGCTATAAAAGAGCATATCGGGTATTTCATAGAATAACAAGCAAACGTCAAAGCCAAATTTTAAGAGATCTTTTTTTGTTTTGTTTTTTTTTTATTTTTATTTTATGAAGTTTCTGTTTTTCCGTGTCAAAAATAAATCTCGTAATTTTGCAATTAAAAAATATACGAGTCTAATTGAACCATTTCGAAATGTTTTGGCAGCAACTTTTGATATAACTGTGTAAATAAAGCGAATAAAAAGAATTTTATTTCCTATTAAATTGCTGCATTCTTAAACAGCTTGTGTATTAAGTTCTGGGTGAAAGGTAATCTAAGAGTTCTGGGGGAGCACCCCCCCCCTAAAACCCACTAGATTCATCTCTGATATATATTCTAATAAAAAATTCTTGGTTAATTTTTGTTTGATTTTTCCCCCTCCTGGTTACGACTACGTACCATTTTTAACTGCTGTGGTCGTTACAGAACATGAGCCAGGGTGAGAAGGCTACTTCATATCTTACCTAGTAGATTATTAACTCTAAGGAACCCAAGTAGAATTCGTATACGCTTTCGGTCATTTGAGAGGATAGTTGAAAGTCTAACGCTAGTGAACGCGGAACGGGCGGAGAAAGTCCACACAGTGTTGCAATAGGTGTTTCACAGACAGGCGTAGGAGGGACCGAAGCAGAAAGTACATGAGGGCGGTGGAAGAGTGCCTTCAAGTACATAGTTGTGTGAGGCTGCCGTATATGTGTCCAACTCGCAACCGATTCAAAGCAGCATATTCCTGGCGGTAAAGAGAAGGAAACCATGGATCGGCTGTAGATTTTATACTTTTCATAAAGGATGGTTTCCTTTGCCACTGGCTGGTTCATCCAGCGCCATCGTACGTTCGTAGAAATAATCCTTCATTTTGCAGATTGGTGGGACTGCTAATGGTGTTGGTGCGCGGAGTGCAGACTTGGACGCCAAGTCTACTCATTCGTTTCCTCGGATTCCCATATGACTCGCCACCGATAAAAGCGTTACCTGTGATCTTGCACGATGGAACAGCTTCAGAGCGTAACTAACCTTCAGGGTCGTCATAATTGCATGTTTTTTTTGTTTTTGTTTGTTTTTTTTTATGGGCACGTCAGCACAGGACATTTACCCAAAACAAAAGATTAGAAGAATAGAAAGATGTTATTCTGTGTGGAGAAATCGAATTTAGAGATGCCGAAGAATCGCTTACTAAAAGTACGCCTCTATCCGTACATCTTGCCTGTAAACAAGCCTCGAGGCTAATGCATATGACGTACAATTCTGCTTCCTGCAAGGTTGTCCCGTCATCGACGAAAAATAACTAATACTTGCTTTGACCTTAGGAAAACTATCATCACTCGCTCGCGGCTAATACGAGAGCCAGCGGTTATGTTTAATGCGCTACCTGTTTTGTTTTTTATTGTTACAAAATAGTCGTGAACTGAACCGGGAGGAAAGAACGGGATTCCATTTTTCTCATTGGCTGGCGGGAAAGAAGATAACGGAGAGATTTTAGGTTTCGACGATTGACGTCGTTAGCAAATAAGATAGTTTTCGAATTATCGGTATTACGAACAATATCCGGTTTCCCATCTGAATAACGAGACTAAAAGAGGGAATATTGTTATATTAATGACTACTGAGATCAGCATTCAACAGTATTCTCTTACACTTATACGGAGGCACCATTTACCGATACAATTTCCAATAAACAAAGAGTATCACTGGAGTCAGTACAAATGGTCAAAAGCAAGGCCGTACGCGGGGGGGGTGTTTAAGGGGCCCACTCCGTTCACCGCACGAAATATTTTGGACTTTTTTTTTCCTTTCCTTTTTATTGTAAATAATGGAAAATAAAGAAGAGGGTGTTTTATCAATCGGTTGTTTTTCTGTACTCTTCTTAACGTTCCTGTTTCAACTCATTTTCTCATTTATTAATTCTGTTTACGCAAAGATAGTTTTTGTGCTTCATTATTGTATTAATACAATTTATAGTATTTCGAGTATTGTTTCTGTCTTTGAACCAGTTTTCAACATCATTGCTTATCTCGAATAGTTACTTCGTACTTATTTAAATGCTGAACATTGTAAACATGGCATGGTCCGACGTATCTGTTTTAATTTTACATATATTGCAGAGTTATCACTGTTTACTTTGAAAGTTTTAAGGTATGTCTGAAAATCTCCATGACCCCGGTTATGAATTAGAAAATAATTTGGCAGTATATCTTTATTTAATAATCGTTCTTCTATCCCGGCAATTAATTTGTACGTTCGCCGTCCTACTTGATCATTATATCACATTGTTCCCGCCATTTTGCTATGTATTTAATTCCAATTTCATTGATTCCTTCTTTTTTAGAGTTCTTTTTTGTCAAGATTTTTCATCATTTTGAATGCTTTTATCTCGTTTGCTTTCCCTAATTGCAGTTCTATGGGTAGAACACTTGCGATAACATTCATTGCACAATAAGATATAATTTTTTGTAAGCATATCTGATTTTATTTTGTTTCTGTTCTTTTTATTTAATTTAGGGTAGTAAATAACACTTTCATATTCTACTACTGATCGGCGGAATAAGGCTGAATATGGAATCCTTCTCTGCTTCAATTTGAGCCCAAAAGAATTTCGGTAAAGAGTAATCATCTCGCAATGTTTTGTTTTTTTTTCTGATTTTATACTCTATGCGACTAGTAAAATTAAGATTTTCGTCAATTATACTACTCCGAAGTATTTCATTTCATTCTTGCAAAATAATTTTTCTCCTTCTATTCTTATGATTTCTTCCATTTCTTTCTTAATTTTACATTTATCTCTATTTTCCTAGTCATCAAAAGCGTATTAGTTTTTTTTTCTAATTTAAACTTAATGCCAATCTTTTCAGTTCTCGAATAATAGTCCTGATTTCATAATTGATATTTGCTGTTTCTTTAATGTGCTTGAGGCCCTGCTATGAGTAGAAGATCATCTGTATAACTTATTAATTTTATATTGGTTTTGAGCCCTACTGCTTTACGTATCCACGCCATAGCCATGTTGAAAATTATTGGAGAGAGAGCTGATCCTTGGGGCACACCAGCTGTAAGTATTATCCGTTCGTACGTAATCTGTTCGTTGCCGTAAAATCTTATTACTCTGTTGTTTAAAAAGATTTTTAATTAAATTAATTAGGCCTGACTGAATTTTGCTCTCTTTTAAATAGTTTAAAATTGACGACCATTTTATCCTGTCAAACGCCCCACTGATGTCAAAGCTTATTAATTAATAGAATTATTTTATGATTTTCATTAACATTATTTCTGTATGTTTCAATTATATCCATACAGGTCCTCATGACCTGTTCGGTAGATTTTTCCCGTATGTATCTAAATTGGCTAATTGTGTAGATTTTCTTTTTTTTTTTTGGATCCCTTTTTCAATTTTATATCTTATTATTTTTTCGCATACTTTCCCAATGTTTGGTAATAGGGTTATAGGTCTGTAAGAATTCGGATGTTGCCGGTTTTTATCAGGTTTGTTTATTAGTTTGATTTTTCCTATTTTCCAGAAATGTGGAAATTCTTTTAGTTCCAAATATTTATTATAGATTGTAGTTAATAAATCAGGACGATTTTTATTTACAATTTTGATCATTTTATTAGATATTTCATTATATCCATTTGCCTTCTTATTATTCAATTTTTTACTTATAGAATTTACTTGATAGCTTTCAATTTCAATATTAGTATTGTCTTCCATATAACCGTTAATTGCATCATTCGCATTTAAAAATAACTTAATGCATATTAATTCATATTTTTCTGTTTCATTTGTTACTTGTTCGTTTCTTTCATTTATTAAAGGAGGAAAATTAAATCTTTTGTTGCCTCCCACAATTATTTTCTATGGTCTACTCCCATCAAGCCGACGATATAATAAATGCTCTCGATATACAATAAGGGCGCGAGCACAGACTCAGTTCTCAGTGTAATATATAGACAAGCTGAGGATCAGGCGAGACAACTGAATGGCGGTGACTTCACGATAGCTATGCCATAACGAGTAGGGCGCAAACAACATCGAAGCAATATCGAAACCGAAACTCCAATGGAGTATTATAGACGTGCTTTATTTATTCCGATTATTGACCATATTATTAGTCACCTGGAGGAACAGTTACAAGTCGGTTATAGGGTACCTATCGTTGCTAATGCCGTACAAGCTTCCCGTCAACACCAGCAAACTTCAGAGCGCAGTACAATTTTATGGCCCACTTCTCTGCGATGCAACCAGTTTTGATGGAGAGTTCGCGGTTTGGAAATCAAAATGGTCAAAAATAGAGGTTGCGAAATTACCCGTCACACCGATGGAAGTGCTGGATAATTGCAGCCCAGATATAATTCACAGGCTGCTTTCAATACTTGTGACTCTCTAACTGTGTCGACGGCGACACCAGAGCGGACTTTTTCTTCATTAAGAAGGCTGAAAACATTTCTGAGAAACAACATGGGACAGGAGTGGCTCATTGGCGCTAATGAGCATTCATCGTGATATCGAGATTGATCTGGAGGTAGTTGTCAGGCGCTTACTTCTCAAGGGCAAAAAGTAATTAAATATAAAATATAAAAAATGTAATATCATGTTTTTTAATGTTACGTATTGCGAATTGTTAGGAATAATCACCCCCCGTCCCCCGCCCGAAACGAATCGCTGGCTGAAGCCGCGGTCCACATGCAAAACTCCTCCCGAAATAAATTCCTGACTACGGCTCTGATCAATGCAGTAATGTTAAGTAATTTTCCGTCAATGAGCAGTCTGTGAATAGCGTTATGGCGGTTTCAAATTCGTTTCTTTTTTTTTATTCGAACCCATATTTAGCTGTCACATAATTAACACTGATAATATTTTAATTTTTTGTCATATTAAAATTTAGTTGTTTTCCGACTTACGTTTCCATGCTTAATATTGACAATATTCTTAAGTATCAATCGCGTTTGTGAAGTATTACAAATTTTTCAAAAGAGACTTTTTGTTTTTAACGTTCATTGTTTTTTTTTTGAACGTAATAACAAAGATCCTATGCCCAAAAGTAATATAAAGAGGAAAGGCTCAACAGTTAAATAGCAATTCGGTCAGAGATAGATATTATAAAAAAAAAAAAACAAAGTAGAAAAATGACGGACAAAGAAGGGAATGACAAAAGATAAACGAGACACAATAAGAAGCACGGACGTTAAGTTCTAAGATTTGAGTGTAAAAAATGAGAAGGACGGGCGCTCGAAAAGAATATGGCTGAAATCTGAGAAAGCCTCATCGTTTGTGCGAAGAGGACCGAACGGAGAAGATGTTAAAGAAAAACGAAAACGAGGAGAAGAAGGTAACAGTAAATGGTCAAGATGTTTAAGACGTAAGCGAATAATAGAGCAATGGCGGACGAGGAAGCAACAACTCGAATCGGAGAATCCGTTAATTCATTGCCTTCTATGCCTGCATCACTAGAAACCCATAATAAATCAACACGGATTGAATGAGGAGAAAAAAGGTTACGAATGAGAAAACGTATTCGAAGAATGATAAAATCACATGAGTATGTGGGAAAAGCAGAATACATGTCGTGTGCGGCATCCATGGAATCAGAGATAATCAAATAGTTTGTGAAATAGCGATAGGAGAAAACATAAACGACAGAACGTAGGATAGCTATAAGTTCAGTTGTAAATATAGAACGAAAGGAAGGGATTATAAAGGATTCAGAGTGATTCATTTCCGGAAAGATAAAAGAGAGGCTCCAATTCTACCAGAAGGACCCTTCGAGCTATTAGTAAAGATATTCATAAATGTAGAGTAAATGAAGAATTAACGATGTTATAGAATTTCTTTCCTGCATGGTGACTACTGTTCGAGATAAAGATATTCGAACGGTAGGGACAGATAGAGAACTTTAGGAGAATGAATGGGATTTCTACCTGTGTTTGCCAGTACTTTGATATATTCACATGGTATCATCAATGACCGATAAACTTTCGAATGAACAAAGAATCAAATAAATCGGTCTGAATAATTAAAAGTTATGCGCAAATAAACCTAAAAATAGCATACGCGATGAATTTATAAAATGTCCGGCGGCGAGTAAAAAGAACAGCTTCTGTAGAATTGCCTAGTCACTGTAACGACGCGTTAGTAGGAAATTAAGTAACTCATAATAATAACGAATATTTTAAATGCTCAGCAGCATTTGAAAACAAAACTTAATAATTTATATCCGAATAACAGAATTAATAAATTAAAATTTTTCAACAATTAATATGTTCTAAACGTTTAAAATGATTGAAATTGACAGATGGTTAAACGGTTTTTAGACAAAAGGTAGACACGCTTGAAGTAATGAATTTACAGAATGAGCGTTCACAACGTTGTCAAATGAATTGAAAATATTTGAAAATCTAACCAATATTTAAATACAGTTTTAAAACAAATTACATAAAAGTCGAACCCGTAAGTTCTATAATCATACATCTAATATTGTGAAATATTTTTAAATTTTGAAGTAAAATTTTCAGTTTTTTTCATACCGTAACATTTTACATTTACCAATATAATGTCATTTCATTATATATTTATACGAACGTTATTTTTCACTATTTAATATACTTTAAATGTAGGTGAATACATACCTGTTTATTAAAACTGTACAATAAAAACAAACTTTAATAGCAAACAAATATAAGGGTAAAAATAATTTATAGCAATAAAACGGTTAGGTTCTAACTTCCGACACTTTAAATTCAGTCAATTGTTTCGAAGATATTTACCTTTTTTACTTGCACAAACATCAGTATCATACATTTGGAGCAGTTCATAAATTAAATTATGAAAGTACCTTTCTTTAATTCGACCAGGAGAGCTAAAAAACTTCCTACCCCTTAAGTATGTACTATGGAAATAGTTCTCGAATACACGCATGAAAAAATCACTATCATCACCACTGCCACCGTAAATTCGGGGACACACGAATTACGCACCAGACCCGAAATAGCCCACCCGCTGACAACTCGAATTGCGCACCGCCTTTAAAAAAACATTCCGGATTTGATAAAATCGATGAAGGACTTAAAAAATGAGTAAAAGTCGCTCTTTCAGTGACTTCCAAAATGTGTTATCGTAATGAAACGCGTTTACTATTTGGAATAATAAGCGAACTACATTTCAGTCGATTAAAAAAGCCTTTAACGTTTGCGAAAAATAGGCTACTATCCCGTTAGCAGTACGATTGTTATTCGAAATATTTTTAACAACCTCTAGGGAACGTACTCATATTTAAAGAAATGTTGCATGAAATAGAATAATTTTTGCACGAATATTATATAAAATAACGTAAATTACGATAATTTCTAACTGAATATGTAGAATTTTCAGCGCACGGCATATTATGTTTCATGAAGCTTCTATTTCACATTAATACAAAATACTTTCATATCAACTGATTAATGTACATAAAATATAAATGTGACTATGTAAAATTTTCGAGTTTGCCAAATTGAATATGTTGTTATAATATAGAGTTACTTACGAGTTTGAGGGAACCGAGTTTCGGGAAAGTTTCAGTTCAGATTTTATTTTATCCATTAATCAGTGTTCAATCTCAGTTATAAATTGTCATTTGAATTAAAACCAAATTTGTTAAAAATCGTAACTTTTTTCATTTAGTGTACCAATACATAGTATTCTACTTAAATTTTAAATGACAACGCAAAAATTTACCATTAAAATAAAATCCTATTTAAAACAATTTAATTAAAACTTACAATGATAATAATTACGCAAATAAATAGTGTTAGTACTACTACCTTTTTTCTATAAATGTTAGTTGGATTTAACAAGATAATTTTCTTTCGTCAAGTTTTTATAATTTGTTGTTTATTGTATATTTTAAATAGTTTCTACTCCAGATAATATATATTTTTGCGCACATTTGGTTGGTATTAATGTATTTTGTTAGATAAATGATAAAGAAGCAGAAGTTTAAACTCAAATTTAGGTTATGAGAATAAAAAAGTAATTCTTAGAAGCAACACTGAAATATGATTTCATTACTTCTGTGTAATGTTTTCCATTAATACAGAACATGCCCGGGAAAAATTTTTTTTTTGAACTTTTAAGTTTCCAGCACCCTCCGGTAATTTAAATTTAAAGCTAAAATATCGTTATATTTTTCTTTCCAAAGTATCCGTTTATATATTTTCGAAAACTACATTCGTTTGCCGTTTTTAGATGCAAATGGGGTTTAAATGAAGTGCTTATTGAAAATGTTTATTGCGATGCAAAGTTTTTGTTGTTTATTGTATATTTTAAATTTCAGGAATAATATCGGTTGGTGATTCATGCATTTTGAAGTAATTTTTAGATAATTTTAAATTTGTCATATTACATATTCTTAACTCGTTGAGCGACTTTTAGCGCTCAGAGGTCAGAAGAGTTGTTCAAACGTTAGCATTTTCTAAAAGAGCATTTAATACTATTTTTGTATATAGCTTTACATTTTAACGTGTAAGCGTTATAATTTTTCCGCATAAAAAAACATCAAAAATTATCATCCGATTTATAAGTACATAACAGTAATTCGACACTGTTTAAATTACTGCTCTATTTTTAATCATAGAAATAAAATGATGTTTCAAAATTGTTATTTTACAGGCGCTTTGTAGAATTCAAACTGTTCTAGAAATATTTATCCCCATGATAAAACTGTTAACACTGATAATTTCTTAACATTAATGGTAACACGAAATTAACATTAACATGTATATATGAAAGTGAAATATTTTATTAATAATAATAACTTCCAAATAAGGAAAAATTTTAGCTGCCGCTATGTCAAGAGGTAGTATACATGTGTAATCATAAATATAATTCTTTTGAAACTAGAAAGATAAAAGAACACAAATGTAGACAATTAGGAGTAAGCTAAATTACTGGAAGTTGAGCTAACTGGTAAATTGCAAAAGCAGTTATTTATCGGAACTACTTGTTTTAAAAAAAAAAATGGAATTAGAAGTTTAAACAATTACGTATATTTAAAATTAATCTGGCGTATTCTCAAATATTTTTTAATAAACCGTTATACAGGAATGATTTTTAATACATAGACAGGTGTAGAGTATTTTTCATCAGTAGATTATTAAAAATTAATTGTCAAAAATACGATACGTAAAAATGCTGAAAGTTATCGAACATTAAAAATATAGTACGATCAAGCGCCATCAGTTTTGGAAACCCTTAGTCCAGTGAACAGCGATTATGGTCCGAGCGTCGTTTTCGTTTGTTTTTTTAATATTTCATGCCTGCAAACTTCCGGTGCGCAATTCGTGTGTGGAGATTACAGACCTTTTTTTAACCATCGACTCAGGTAAATAACGGTGCGCAATTTGAGTGTGGCCGTAAATTCATATGCACGCTTCGCAAGTGACCTTGCACCTGTGTCAATCAAGTGATCATCACAAGCCTTTACATATACGTTAATTAACGGTATTCGGTAGAGACTTTCAGTTTTTTTCACATACAGACACACAATGACGCACATACGGTTACGAACGTTCGCACACACGTGTAAAATTAGACATCATCATCATTGAACTCCGCTGTTATCAATCCTATCACCGGTCAGTCTGCAGGAATTGTGGTAAAATACAGGTTTTCACCGGGAAGTCAAGCTTGTAAATCGCGCACACATGTTTAATACACACACCGTTCCGCTATCTCCTGGAATCGCGAAGATTTTCATTCGGTCAGTCACGTAAAACTTATCCTTGTTTGATAAAGTATGTAAGGCTAAGTCTAACCCACACACCGCAAAAGCGACCTTGCATTAACTGTCACCGCGAAAATGTTTCACTCATATCGCTACATGCAAATGCTAACGCTACCGTTGAAACCGGATCTTAGCATTCTTATAATTTCTACTCCAATCTATATCTCTTGCGGAACTGCACCTTGCATGTACATACTAACACGAACTTACACACACACACACTCAATGTCCTTGACTACTTTATTCGTATATATTCCCCGATGGGACAACATTTTCTGATGTAACATTTCCGATTCAAAGGTAGTTATTGGGTAGATCGTTAAACGGATTCATTCGACCGCTCACTATTAATTTCTCATCAAACGCTTACACGTTCCTCACACGTTATTAAGATTTTTAACAACTTTTAATTTTTTCGCTTTTGTATAAATAAAAAATTGATATTCATGTATTCCGATCATTCATAATTTTTCTTTATTTCTCTCCGGTTCCAAAAAAAAAATCCGTAGATGTCTTGACCTCGACGAATACACACCACATGTTCCCACGCACACATCTGGTATCGATAGTTTCCCTATCACTCATAATAATTTTTTCCGACCTTAAGAATATTATAGAATTATTCTAAGTATTTTCACACTTACGATTATTTTCTATCCACAAATAATTCTGTATGTTTTCCCCGATTCTAAAAATTAACCCACAGAACATTCCGACCATCACGAAAGCGCACCATCCATTCCCGCACAGATTCTACATTATCTATATATATATATATAAAAATGAATGTATGTATGTCTGTATATTCACTACGGACTCCGAAACTATCCATCCGATTTTATAAAATTTGGGCAGTTTAATTATATGGTTGGGGGGGACAGTGTAGGCAACTTTAAAGTCAAAAAAATAAATAAATAAATTACAAAATGAATAAAAATTGATCGAAAATACGGCCAACTAGCGCCAAAACACCAGTTACTATCATGCCCGACAGATGGCGCCACAGTAAAGAAATTATTTCAGTATGCATTATTTAGATCGCGATCGGGAATACGGGCTCCTTTAATAATATTATATATATATATAAATCAATTGCGCATGTATAAAATATCATATCATGAGAATGGCTCGACTGATTTGGCTGTCTTTTTGTTTTTTGTTGTGTTTGTAATTGTCAGGACGAGGTTTGTATGAAATAGAATTTTAGAAAAATTCATCGAAGAAGTCGGAACATTAAAAGAATTTGGCAAAAATGTCGTCACGATGTGACGCTCAGTTTATCAGTTCTGCTGTCACATGATTTTATAACAACAACAAATTCCGCATTGAATATTGATATTTTTTTGCGAAAAAGAATTAAATTGAAAACGATAGTTCAACGTGTTATCGGTGATGTTCATATCATTAGTGCATTCAAAACCGTAAAATTCATCAATTAAAATTTAAATAAAATGATTACTATGGTAAATGATAATCTCTAAATAACGCTTTATTAATTTCTAGTGTAAGTGAAATAAATAATTTATGGTCTGTTACTTTTTTTTTTTGCGTTACTGAAATCATCAAAACTCTATGACATGATCTACACAAACAAGTCGCACTTCTAGCCTAATTACTGTACTCATTGCAGTTTTTTTTTTTTTTTTTTTTTTTTTATTTAAATAATTTGTGGATCCCACAAGGCATATAATGCCCGTCTGTGGATTCCCAACATAATTATATCGTTTATTCACAAATATAATACATCTTAATGCTAACACATTATATTGATCTTATATCTATTCCTTAATTATACTTAAGCTTTTACTTTCACTAAATTACATCTCATTTTTAAAACAAATACATTCATGCCCAACACACATTCTAAATCAATATTTACTCGTAAGCCAAAATGTATGCAGCTAAAGAAAGGAGCTACCGTGCATTTTTTTTTTTTTTATATACCTTATTTAATTTTTGGTGTACCTTATTTATAATTATTCTCTTTGTTTCTTTCCTTCGTCTACTCTTTTCTCAATCTTTGCACCACGCTATCAACCAAATTTTAATTTTGTCTTTCCATATTTTCAAATTACCTTCGTTTTTAATTTCCTTTCGTATGTTACCCAAAATTTGACTCCAAATTTCCTCTTCAACATTGTCAATTTTATTGTTAACCCCTTTAGGTCTTATAATAGATAATTTGTCATAGTTTCTAGTCTCATAAACCTTTTCCCTTGTCGGTAATATTCTTTTTTCTGTTTTATATCTTAATAGTTTACTGTAATAAAAAAACATTTTTGGAAACATTTCTTTATTATTATCCCACCAAGTAGTATTCGTTGTGAGATTCGTATTTCTCCAGTTCGGTAAAATTATTTTTAAACATCTTTCTTGTAGCTTACTAATTTTTCTTAATTCCGTTTTTTTTTGCCTCCCCCCAAATTTCAATTCCGTATCTGATTCTAGACATTATTAATGAGTCAAAATATAATCTTGTGGTTTTGTAATTCATAACCTGTTTTAATTTGTATAATGCCGGTATAGTCTGCCTGATTTTCCTCGCAATATTATCAATGTGACCTCTCCATGTTAACGCCTTATCAAATGTAATTGCAAGATACTTAAAATTGTCAACCGTTTCTATCGGGTCACAACAGCAAACTTCCGCTCCATGAAGACAATCTACATTATGCAATACTATTTTGGGAATGAATTTTCTAAATCTACTTGGTGTTCTTACATACATAAATTTTGATTTCTTGGCATTTATTACTAATTTTTTGTCGTGTACCCATCTGCAGACCTTATTCAAGTCCTCTTGAAGCATCCTTTCCGCAATTTCTACGTCTCGGTGTTCCATTACCAGAGCAATATCGTCGGCATATGCGTAAATTTTGGCGTTCATAATACAATTGTGAATGGAGTTGATGTAAATTAAAAACAGTAACGATGCTAATATAGTTCCTTGTCCTACTCCATATTTCGTTTTCCCCGTATCGCTGTATTCATTCCCAACTTTCACTAAGCATTCCCTTTCATGTAAATCACATCTAAACCAATTGAGAAATTTCCCTGTTATTTCAATTTTAATTAAATCCTCTACAAAATTTCCCTATCAACTAAATCAAAAGCCTTAGTAAGATCTAAAAAAAACTAGCAGAAATTGTTTTCCGGATGCTAACCTTTTATTTATATCAGATGTAAATGTCCTGAGCAGTGTTATCGTAGATTTCCTCTTTCTAAACCCAAATTGGTTATGAAATATTAGATTGTTCTCTTCCAGGTACGTTTTAAGGTGATGACCTACATAATGCTCAACCACTTTCGCAATAATTGAAATTAATGTAATTGGTCTATAGTTTTTACAGAGTTTTTTATCCCCACTTTTGTATATTGGTCTTATTATCCCTATTTTTAACTCCTTGGGGAATTTACCTTCTTTTACCGACTCATTAATTATTTTTGTTAACAATGGAGCAAGCTTTTTTACGTGTGAAATTACATCTTTCACTCGGATACCGTCGTACCCTTGAGCTTTATTCGGCTTCATTTTTTTAATTATGGTTTCTATCGCATCATTCGTGACTTGTGGAATGTAAAATGACGTAATCGTTGTACTAATATAGTCGGTCTTAATAAAGCACAATTATGTTTCAGTTTTTGTTTTTTTATATCCTCCACATAGTAATTCTTAAATTTATTAGCCGCATTTCGGTACCCATCGAAGTTCGCCCCTATAACCTCATCTATGATTGCAGCTTTTTTTTTACACACTATTTGATCTATTATCTTCCAGGTTTTTTTAATGTTATTATTCGCTTTTTGTAATTCCTGTTGGTAATATTTTTCTTTTTCTTGTCTTATTTTCTGCTTTACTAATTTCCTGAATTTCTTATATAGTTCTTTATATCTCCTATTAGTATTATTCCCCTTACATCTTTTGTAGTATTAGTCTGTAATATGTATGAAGTTCAATATTTTTCTGTTCATCCCAGCTGCAATAGGATTGTATCTCCTTTCCCTCTTTGTTTGTCTAGTAAATTTGCAATCGTCATAAGGTTTATTAAATATTACTTTTAGATTATTTACTATTTCTTCAACTCCTTTTTTCTCTAGCAGATCCTGCCAGTTGTAAGTATTTTATTTTATATTTTAACAAGTTTTCATTCAAACAAATTTCACATGAATTAATGTTCGTCGTGTCCTCGCCGCTATCTAAGCAAAGTGCGCCACTAACTATATAATGGTCTGAAATTTTTGTCTTTATAATACCTGCCACTATTTTATCTGATGAATATTTGATAAAGATATTATCTATACAAGATTTGGTAACGATACCTGCTCTTACCTCTTCTATAGTTGCTCCTTTAATTAATCGAATTCCTCCGTGCCTTGTCAAAATATTCAGAAACTGATCATTTTTTTTACTTCTTGAGTTAGTTAAAATATTGAAATCACCGCAAATAATAAATTTTATATTCCGATCTAGACTCTTCAGATTTTCATCGAATTCCTGTAGAAAGTGATCAACGTTGTTGCTCGGTGATCTATAAATTGCTATTAAATGGATTTTTTGATTCTTCCTTACGGTTATAAGCATACATAATTATAAATAACTAGTATCCGTTAGCATAAATTATTGCAACAGTTAGACGATCATAAATATATCATCAACATACATAAAAACTAGAATGATTACATAAAGCAACTTAGTAGGGGTTAGAAAAAAAAAAATTTAAAGGTGGCTGGTTAAAGCCTTTCCCCTAATCCATGTTTTGGTCGAGTGGTGTTACTAAGTGAGGGAGACCATATGCAGGTACTTCCAGAGAAAGCATGTGGTTGATTTGGGGTGTGATAGACATTGAGATATATGGATTTAGGTTTGTAACAGTGAAGGTGTGGCGAGCAGAAGAGTGTAATTGGAGTAGAACATAGTGGTGCAGTGATGAATGATGTGAAAAGAGTGTGATCATATGATTAAGTATTGACTCTTGATTAGTTGAGTAAAAAGGGGCGTGGTCACGTGACTAAATACTGGCTCCTGATTGGCTAATCTCCTAGAACGCAGGTTTCCTATCTACTGTACTATCTGCGAGACTTTCCATTGTAACGGAAAATAGCATAATTTAAAACATGAGTTGAATAAGCACACAAGAGCCATTTTTGGTCTTGTTGGTAAGTTCTTTATCATTTTAATGCTAATTTTATCGTGTCCTATAGAATTTTTGTTTTTTAGGCTTTTTATAAATGTAAATTAACTTTCTTGGGGCTAGTTATGTAATTATTTGTTGCGCTATTTGCTTTTGTCACGAAGTACTTATTTATAGTTCTTCTGATGTTCATTAAATGATTATGAGTAGATCATCTTTGATATTTTGTTTTTGTATTTTGCCAATGTGTTCTATTCAGATTTTTGCCTTACTTTTGGGATCATAATTCATTATTTGTATTTGGTATTTTGATCGGCGGCAGTTCCGCATGATTTCTACGAAAATATTTATTCAGTTTCCGCAAAGAGTTATCCTTCGGTGTTAGTCTTTTTAAAAATTTATTCCACCGGTTCTCTGTGATTAATTTATTTCGAACTAGTTTACATAAATGATTATATATTGTTTTATATAATGACTCTGAGATGTTATTTCTTTTTTGACTTTTCTTTCTAATAAAGTTTTTAATTTTAATTAAGGTTGCTGTATTGCTCGATATTTCTCTTGTTACTTTATTCGGAGAGTTTAACCGTATGTGATTTTTTGCCGCGGACAGTATTATGTAATTGAAATATTTGATATATTTATCTATTTCATTTGCAGTATTTAGTGTTAATATTTGCGTTTGTACCTGCTTTTTGTAGTCCTTCCGTTTTGCTTTATTATAGTTAAATTCTGGCACGGGTTGATTAAAGTGCACTTGATCATTTATTGTAAAAGTGATTGGATTGTGATCAGAGGACAAGTTTCCTATCGATTTCGGGGTTTAAAATTATTAAAATTTTTTGCAATAACTATATCAAGGACACTTGGTTTATTTGCTGTATTTCTAGGAAAGAATGTTGGTGCAAAGGAGAAACTTATTTGTAGATTATTTATTGTTGCTAAGCTTAGTAGTATTTTTCCGGCCATATTAGAATTGAAGTTGTTCTAGGCAGTGCATTTTGCGTTTAGATCTCCCATAATTAGAATCTGTGTATTTGTATTTAGTAGCTGTTTAACTTCATTTTTAAAGCTTTTCGGTCTTGTAGGGAGTCTATATACTACGTAAATGTAGAGCAGCTCTTTTCCTATTTTAATTGCTACTCCTAGCGATTGAATTTGCTCTGTCTTTGGTGTTGGAATTTTTAAACAAAATAAGTCTTTTCGTACCAGTAAACCTACTCCACTTTATTATTTTGGAAATCTAATCGAAAGATTTTATAATTTAAAATTTTTATGTTTACCCTCTGATCGATTTTTGTTTCGGTAATACCTGCTATGTGTATATTGTTTCCGTTTAGGAACAGTTCCAAATCTAACTGCTTGTGTCTTAGCGAATTTGCATTCCATATACATACATTTATATTACTACTCATATTTAACAATAGTTTTCAATTATAGTTTCGAGTACTATAGTGATTGTAGAGAATAAGTCAGTATTGTTAGCAGTCTTGGATTTACACCACGGACTTAAATGAGCTACAGCCCACAGCGGCAAAAGTCGAAAGGCGGCAAATTTGCATGAGATTGAAAAATTTTTTCTTTTGAAAAATACTTCAGATTTCGAAAATATTGTTACATATTATGGCGTTTTAGTCATAGCAGGGTAGGAGAGGAATGTGATAAAATCATTTTTTAATTAGCATTAATGTACAGAAAAGTTAAAATGGGAATATATTGATTTAGGTAAAATTTCCAAATGATTATAGACAAATGACATGTAAGCAGGGGGCAATCGAGAGATGAATTTAAAATTAATGAAGTGTAAACCAGAACACGTGCATTATTATTAGGCAAAACGGTGTTATAATAGCCGTTAAAGGAAATTCTCGAACTATGCACAATGGCTGGTCGGCATGATAAGAGGTCAAACAAGACTGGAAGAAAAACTGAAAATTCACAAATGTAGTAGTAGCGGTATCTCATTGATACGACAAAAGTTAAGAAGATTTTTCGAAGAATTATTTATATTATTTCTTGCCGTACCAAATTATAAAAGGTGCTCAAAGCAGCGTGGCACTGGGGCACTGCGGGAAGCGTGCTGGGCCCATAATCTGTTGAAACTATTCGGAATACTGAATCTGATGAATAAACACGCTAACGACGAAAATAATATATTATGAATAAATCTACACTTTATTTAATTTTTGTAATCATTTAACAAACAGAAGTAAAAACTCAATGTAATTGGGGGTAAACCAACTCTAACAACACTACAACATGCCTATTTTCACACGAAAAAAGGATAGTTTGATGATAAAAACCACTAACGAAGACAAGGAAACAATTATAAACCGCTTGAATAATATTGCTGATAAAGATACATTTACCTTTTCAGAACCGGCAAAAAGAATGCCTTACATTAAAATAACAGGGTTACCTTTTTCCTTTCGTTCTTATGATTCTGACCAAGTCAAAAACGAAATTCTTACTTCAATTCACCAATATACTAATCTCTCAATCGATCGGAACGCTTACGTCAAAATTATCAAGAAGCAAAGGAAAGAAAATACTTACTTGGAAGCGATTGTTCAGGTATCACCGGATGTATACAATTATCTAATTAAAGATGGATTTGTTCCTGTAGAATGGCGCTTATGTCGGGTCTACAAACATATTGATATTACCCAATGTTATTCATGTGGAGGCTTCGGGCATAGAGCTCGGCATTGCAAACTGGATAATGAAGAAAGAGGTAAAATTAAGGAAATCATTGATCGTGGACATTGTCCAAACTGTCACTTTTCAAATGTAGAAAGAAAAACGAACTTCAGTCTGGACCATAAGTATTACCAGCTTTACAAATGCGAAACTGCGAAAAGAATTCATTCAATTTTAGATAACAACACTTGTTATGGAGAATAATAATTTCGATTTCCTCTCTGTAATGCAATTAAACCTACATCATTCACGTGCTGGTAATAATTTGCTACACTTCGATTTATTGAAGGATAACAAAGATATTGTGTGTATCTCAGAACCGTATCTTATTCAAAAGGTAATCCCAGATATTACCAATGCTTATACTCAAACTACAAAGCAGTTCGTGTCAATTTTAGTTAACTCAGCATTACCATTTAAAGAGGTAGAATTCTTCGAACGTTGCGAATATATCGTGGCAGTTCAATTGGAAGAAATTTTTATTATCTCCTGTTACTTTCCGCCTTCACAAGATCTAACTAACTTCTTAGATTTGTTATCGCAATTTATTACTTTCCACCAGAAGAAATCGATTATCTTATGCGGTGACTTTAATGTCCGATATAAGATCTGGGACAGTCGGGCTTTTCACTCGAGAAGATCTAACATTTTTGAACAATTTATTCGTAGTAATAATCTTTTTGTCGCCAATGAACGAGATGAAATTACTTTTTCTAACGCCAATGGTTTCAGCGTTATTGACTTGACTTTGATCCACGGTCGACCTAACGTAATCAGTGACTGAAAGGTAGATAATAAAGCAATTTATTCAGACCACAGTCCGATTCAGTTTAAATTATCAGTAAAAATGAATATTACTAATAGCTTAACGCATCGCATTATAAATTATAAGAAATTCAATAAAATCGTTGTAGAACATTCGCACTTAAACTACGATTTTAAAACTGCTAATGATTCCCACCAACTGAAAATAATGTTAGAAAATTTCCGTAACACACTTCATGATACTATTAGTAGCAGCACTGAAACGATTCAATTAAATAGGAATTCGTGGTGGAATATTAATTTAGAGATTTTACGAATAATTCTAAGGAAATTGCGCAAACGGGTTCAACGCTCACACAAGCGGGGAGCTAATGATCACAATGCGCGCCTGGTTATGAATTTGGTACGAAAAATTTTTAATAAAAAAATGCGAATCCGAAAACCAAAAATTGGAAAAAATTTTGTTCCGATTCGAAACTATGGGGCCTTCCTTACAAGACTATTTTCAAAAATAAACGCCAGTTACAGATTCCTTCGTATTTTTTAGACCAGAATAATCAAAAAATTTTCGATAAGGATTCAAAGATAAAGGCCCTTCTTGATCATTTTTATCAAGTAAACTCAAACACAAATGGGGACGAAACCTTCCCATACAAGTTGCAAGAATTCCAGAGATTTAACCTTAGCGGCTTTAGTTTTAACAGCAAACTATTTATTTCCAAAGCGGAAATTAAGGATATTCTTTGCCGGACTAAAAATAAAGCTCCTGGCTTAGACCAGCTGACGAATAAATGTTTGAAGATCTTGAATTTCCACTATCCCAATTTACTTCAGAGCTTATTCAACGCTCTGTTGAGGTTCGGAGTCTTCCCGGAAGCCTGGCGAGCAGGAAGGACAGTTTTTGTGCTAAAACCCGGACGTAGTCCTAGTCTTCCATCTTCGTACAGACCGATTGTCTTGTTAAGCGCTTTAGCCAAGGTGTTTGAATATGTTTTGTTGAATCGTATACTGCCAGTTTTACCTCACGATGACCGGCAATTTGGATTTACTAAGTCCCGTTCCACGGCAACGCTTTTTGGCGAATTATCTAAGCAAATTGAGCGTGCGTTAAGTAAAAAGACTGCGATCGGCCTGCTGACGTTGGATATTAAAGGCGCCTTTGATAACTGTTCGTGGCCAGTCTTATTCCACAAAATTAGAGCACTCAGGCTCGATTATAGAATAATCTCAATTTTAAGACAATACTTAGATTCCAGAACTATTCAATTTATTTACGAACATCAAACATATTTTCGAAATGTTACTCGCGGATGCCCGCAAGGATCGATTTTGGGCCCGATTTTTTGGAATTTGTATATTTCAGACTTATCGTTGATGGAGTTCCCGTCGGCAGTAACCAGATATTTCTATGCAGATGATCTAGCATTCGCGGTCACTTCTAACCATCGTCCCTCCATTTGTAAATACTTCAAGATTACAATCAACAATATTTTAACCTATATGGAAAAACATCTTCTACAGTTGGACGAAAACAAGACTAATTTATTAATCATGCACAGGAAACGAAAAAGGGACTACTACAATTCGCTACATCTCTCTATACCGAACTTTAAAATGAATATCGTCGAATCACTGAAATATCTTGGTATTACATTAGACTGTCGCTACAGTTTTAATCAACATTTCAAAAATTTGTCCAGTAAAGCTACAACGGTTCTAAATAAATTGCACTCCGTGTCTGGACGCACGTATGGGATGAGCACTAAATACCGTTTAATAATTTATAATATGCTAGTTGTTCCATTATTCACGTACTGCGTATTTATGTTTGAAGAGGCTTTAAAGCGTAAAAGCATTCAGGAAGTACTAGTTAAATCCCAAAGGAAATTTCTTTTGTTTATTCTCCGCGCGCATAGAACTACTTCCGGTGATGCGTTGCGAACAATAGCAGGACAATTGCCACTGCATTCCGTATTGCAGCATAAAATCTTGTATTTCAAAGGGTTAAATAATCTCAATTTGGAGTTGGATCTAAACAATAGATTTATTGAAATGCAAAATAGCTGGAACAATAGCTCAACTGGAAGATTAACATTTAGTTTTGTCCCCGAGGTTAAAACCAATCCAATCAAAATTAATAATATTAATACGTATGTGACGCAATTTCTCACTGGACATGGTAGATTTCAAAGTTATCTGCACCGTTTCCATCTGGCAGACACCGATTTGTGTTCCTGTGGAGATGCTCCTGAAACTGTCACCCATATCGTTAATGAGTGCGCCAAATGGAAATTCTTGTTTAAAGACGTAAATTGTTTTCCATTAAACAACGATAATTTATCAAAATTCCTGCACGCGGCGAATTTTATCATGGCTTCCAAATATTCGGATCTTGAAGATTTTTCATTTAATGTATAATTTTATTTTAATTTTTATATCGGTTAAATTTTGTCTTTTTCATTTTCTTTTTATTGTTTCCAATCCATGAGGTGTTCATTCAACTGAGATACTCATGGCTGTGTTTCAATTACTATGTATTTATGTTATTATTCACTAATAAATAAATAAACAAAACAACACTACAAAAAACACAATTACAATAACGTGATAACATGATGAGAGAAAACATAAAATTAGCGCCGAATAACATTTGCTCAGCAGGCTCCTTTCCTACAATGAAAAGAATTAAAAATTTTTTCAGATCAACAATGTCTCACCGAATGAGTTAAATGATTTATCTGTTTTATTTATTGAAGAACAGTTAGTAAGGAAATTTAAACTTTGATGATATAATAAATGAATTTGCATCTTTAAAATTGCCTCGTAAAAAATTGTAAACTTTAATTGACACGTTAAAGAATAATGTATTTATAGAATTATAATAAAATTTAGGTATGTTTTAAAAATGTGTGAAATTTTTTAATTGAAAACTTTTTTAACTTTTAATTGAAAATTAATTTTTAACTTTCACGTCCTTTCTTACTTCAATTACTCGATTGTAATTTTTATTACTTAATTTATAAATTATTCCAAGTGCAACAGAAATTACTGAGCCCACAGCGGCATTTGGCTATATAATCCGGCCATCGGTTAGTGTTCCTTATTCTATGGAGAATAAGTTTTGCGCAGTTTATAATTTTGCTTAAACCTATTTCTTTGCATATTGGGAATATATACGATAAAAGTTTATAGGCTGGCTATCGCATTTGCTTTTTTGATTTTTAACAATGCTGGCGTAGCTTAATCTGTTTTTATTTGTCTTGTCACTATTTATATTTATGTTACTTTTATTATTTCCGGGTGTACATTTATATTTATGTTGTTCTTCCTCATTAGTATTTGCATTATTTTTACCTGTAATTTTCTTATATTTGAATATATTTTAAAATATATGACATTCGTTAGAATTTGCTGTGTGATTGCCGAGGCAGTTTATTATACATTTAATACATGAATTTTTACTGTCTTTGTGCGAGTGTTTATCTCCGCATCTAAAACACTTTGGGACCTTAAAATAATTGTAGGAGACATGGCCGTATTCTTAGCATTTATAGCACTGCATAATTTTATCTTTATTATTATATTTTTCCCATCTGATCGTACAGTAACAGATGGTTTTTATTTTAAATATTTCTGTTTTTACAGTATTCACCGGAAAGGTGATTAAATATACGGGTAACTTGATATTGATATTACTAGTTTTTTGATCTTTTTTAGTAATTTGTTTTATACCTTTTATTTTTGTTATACTATTTAGGCTTATCTCCTCAGTATTTAGAGTAATTGGTAGCCCTTTTAGGACTAATTTTATCGATTTTCTTTGAGGCGGATATACGTATGATGCTATATATTTCCCTTATTTAGATATTTGAGTAATTTTTATCATAATCTATAGACTTTACGTATGCGATATACTTATTTCTACTTATTTTCATTTTAACTTTATGTGTTAGTAACTTATTTATATTATTTAATAAAGTAACATGCGTAAATGTTGCCGGCAATGTGAATATTATTGAGTTGTAGTATTAATGGTGTTTTCGTTTTCGTCGTTGTTATCAGCATGTAGAACATATGCTACTACGTCTTCTATCAACGCGGAGTACCTGTTCTTTGTCGGGAATCCTGTTCTTGTCTTTGTTCGTTTCGCATATTTGCTACCACCACTCGGCTTTTGTGTCTGCCATTCATTTTCTGTTTCTTTCCCAACTTCCGAATCGCTTGAAGATAACGCTAGATCTTGTTTGATACATTTACTGTCGTCAGTAATTTCCATTTGCAATTGTTGTTCATCGTCTACCTATATATTTGGACGTTTCACTTGTCGCAACCGCCGGGCCCGGTGGAGGTCCGAACTGGCCGAAACACTTATTATCACGGCTTAGAAACCTTATCACTTATTTCGTATTTATTAACTCTGATAAAATAACTTTACGCATGAAATAATTGAACACAATAGTTCGCTCAGATAAATACGCCTGTACTTACGCATACACACAAATACACATACCTACCTTACGTTTAACGCATAACGAAAATTTTTCCCTACCGCGCGATAAGAAGTTTCACTTCAAAAATTTTGTGCCACACTCTAACACGCAGTATGAGTAAAAATTGATCTGGGGGGGCTAACTTGAGAATTTTTAAAAAGTAATTATGTCAACAATAGTTTTGTGCCGAATTGTGCTGATAATAATAAATTTTGTGCTGCATCGTAACACGCGGTATTAGTAAAAATTGATCTGGGAGCTAACTTAACGATAGCCCCCTCAAAATTTGAGAATTTTGAAAAAGTGATTATAATAAACGTAGATAATAATAATTTTGTACCGAATTGTGCTGATAATGAAAAATATAGTGCAGCACCGTAAAAAGAAATTTGTTTCGAAGATATTTGCAAAAGATTCTCAAAATTTTTAGATTTTTCAGGAATTCATTTTATTCGAAGATTTTTATTGTTTCATGTCGAATTGTTGTGTTAGTATACTCAGCGATGAGTGCAAATTTAACCTTTTCGGTGGAAATGGGCGATAGAAAGTATGGCGCAAATCGAGGATGGAATTAAATCCGAAGAACCTTAAAGAACAACTGTGAAACATGGCCTGGTGAAAGAGTAATGGTTTGAGACTGTTTCTCACCATATGGGGTAGGGGTTCACTCGTTTTTATTAATGGTCGGATGAATAAGGAAATGTATGTTGACATTTTACGTAATAATTTACTCCCAAGTGCCGAAAAATTTAGAATTGTGGACTCATTTTATTACTACCCGGATAACGCGATCCAATGCATACCGCAGTTTATACACATGAATGGATGCTCTATAATTGTTCCCATGTGTGATGCCTACCCCTGCTTAGTCCCCAGACTGCAACCCCATCGCAAACATGTGTGGGATTGCCTGAACAAGACACTTCCTCAATCACCAGTTCAAAACATCAGACAATTGAAAGAACGTCTCTTAACTGAATAGAAGAAAATTTCCGTGGAATATTGCCAAAAATTGGTCTCGTCCGTAGCACGTTGGTTGGCAGCAGTGGTTAAAGCTCGAGGTCTTCATACGAAATATTAAGGACATTTTTTTGGTATTGTACGAATATTTTTGTGACCTGTTCTATTCAACTCTTTCCTTTTCGTTCCGTTTATAAGTATGATGTATGATCTTTCTTTAAACTTGTTGTCTTTCATTATGTTACACAGAAAGTCATACCTACGAGTATCCCCATATGTATTTTTCATCATTAAAATTGTTTTTCATTGTTTCATGAACTCTTTTTCGTTTTTCTCGTCGGTGTACGAATATTTATGTGACTCACTGTGTATGTATACATACATACATATATATATATACATACATACATATATATATATACATACATACATATATATATATATATATATATATATATATATATACACATTTAAATATTTATATTTATTTGTTTCACTCCTACGGTAGAATGAAATTAATGAATATTTTAAATGCGAGAATTTCCAAACTTAACGATAAACGGCTAAATAATGGGGGAAAATATTTCAAGAATAATTGTTACAAAAAAAAGAAAAAAAGAGAGATACATTTCATATATTTTCAGAAATGTTGCAAAATGTGTACAAGTGTTTGTAGAACTGCGTTATTTTAACATCGGCCAGGAGATCGATATCTCGGATAAAATACCTGCCCTTTGATTGAGCGATCGCTAGAATTGCCGAATATATCTGCAGTTAGGTGTTCTTCTTCACGGCGTATGAATTAAACATTAATAATTTTATTTTTTTTGAAAAAAAATTCGAAAAAAAAAAAGTGTCAAATACTTTTTTTTTTTTTTAATATATATCCGAAAACGATGTTGGTAGTAGAAATCCCTAGAATTTTGTAATCAGCGGTATCAATTTTGACGAAAAACAAGAAATACCATATTTCTGAGTATATTCTTTTGCCCCTAAACCGCGCGTGCACATTGTAATATCCCTGCTACATCAGCGTAGTAGAGACCGTGTATCAGAAACGCGAACATTTTGTTACACCGATAGAGTCAAAATAGTAATTTCTACACGTTACACTGGGCAGAATATATCGAGCAAGACATCGAACATGTACATTTGTACAAAATAACTGGCAACGTCGTGTTCCGTAGTTCTGACATTCTCCGCGTTATAATAACTGCCCTTAGGCCCTCTTATTATTTTTTTATTTGTTTTGCAACTACCATAATAAACATATACCACATTTAAAAACTTAAACAAATGGCACACGTGAACGAGTTTATCATCTATAGCTATTCTATATACATATATAAAAATGAATGTATGTCTGTATGTATGTGTATATGTCCTCGATGGACTCCGAAACTATCCATCCGATTTTTATGACATTTGGATAGTTTATTTATAGTGTCAGGGGAAACAGTGTAGGCTACTTAAAAGTCAAAAAAATAAATTTCAAAACAAATAAAAATTGATCGAAAGTGTCAGGCCCGTGCCCAAAATTTTGAAAAGGAGGAGGGGTTTGAAAATTTTCTTCGCATATTTATTTTATAAATAACAATGCATTTTTCACTAATATTTATAATATTAATAATTTCCATAATTTTGATTTATATATTAATAATTTACATAAATTAATTACCGTATTAAAAATTACATATGTTATCGATTATGCTCGTAATAAAAAATTTCGCATAAAATATTAATTGAAGTACCTAAAAATATGGAGCATATTTTTTCTTTTAAAAGTAGATAAGAACATCCTAAAAAATCATCAATATTTATTTTAAATTTTTGATCTTTTTCAGATTTTTGTGTATTTATAATAACTATTTCAGTTCTTATGGGTTGGGTTATCCCTCGAACGCCCTTCCACCGTGGACACGGCCTTGGAAAGTGTGGCCCCCCAGCAAAAACACCGATTACCAACATTGCCGAAAGATTGCGTCACAGTAAAGAAATTATTATTTATGCAACTATGATGTAAATAAACGTGGAAAACGCGGTACTCTTTATAGTCCGGATGAAATAGACAAAAAACCTACTCGTTTGGTGAAATTCTTATAACCGGGACTTCTTGAGCTTAAAATTTATCTAAAAATCAGTGTATTGCAACCCTAAATTTTTTTGAGTATGTGAGAAGAGGTGTGGAACCGTTGTTTATATCGAGTTAAAAAAAAAAAGTGTTTTTTTTATTAGTTTTTTGCGATTATCTCGGTAAATAAGTCTCACAATTGACATATACTTGTCGATTTTGTTTCTGAGTAAATTTTACACAAGGATAGGCTATTGCGAAAATTCGCAAAAATTATTTAACATTGCACAATTAGCGATGAAAATAAAAACAGGCAAAAAGTTCAAATTGTTGCTATTTCGTCAATTTTCCTCAAAACTCAATGAAACTTTCGGAAAATGTAGCTCTTGGGGTACTTAAAATAGCTACCTACGCCAAACTCTCAATAACAATATGGCGGGGGCCTATTGGAAAGTGGTAAAGTTAAAAACGCGATTACGTATAATTTTGGGCCAGAGATAGCTAGCGACGTGCGACAAAAAGTAATCGAAAGGTAATTTTGCACAATACCTAAGTCCTTTTCAAATTTCAGATTTATAAATTAACAATTGGCTAATTTGCACGATTTTTCCATTAAGTTGAAAATTTTTAAAACATCAGAAGGAACAGAAAGAAATAAGCAAAATGAGAAAAAAAATTGTTTTCACAGGTGCATATTGTAAGTAGCACAATCTATTTTGCAACTAAGGACTTCTAGGAGCAAGGCGACGCTTTGCCGGAGCCGCGTGTTACGTCAGAGGGCTAATTTCAACTTAATGGAAAAATCGTACAAGTTAGCCAATTGTTAATTTATAAATCTGAAATTTGAAAAGGACTTAGGTATTGTGCAAAATTACCTTTCGATTACTTTTTGTCCCACGTCGCTAGCTATCTCTCGGCCCAAAATTATACGTAATCGCGTTTTTAACTTTACCACTTTCCAATAGGCCCCCGCCATATTGTTATTGAGAGTTTGGCGTAGGTAGCTATTTTAAGTACCCCAAGAGCTACATTTTCCGAAAGTTTCATTGAGTTTTGAGGAAAATTGACGAAATAGCAACAATTTGAACTTTTTGCCTGTTTTTATTTTCATCGCTAATTGTGCAATGTTAAATAATTTTTGCGAATTTTCGCAATAGCCTATCCTTGTGTAAAATTTACTCAGAAACAAAATCGACAAGTATATGTCAATTGTGAGACTTATTTAACGAGATAATCGCAAAAAACTAATAAAAAAAAACACTTTTTTTTTTTTTAACTCGATATAAACAATGGTTCCACACCTCCCACATACCAACAAATTTAGGGTTTCATTCCACTGATTTTTAGCTAAATTTTAAGCCCAAGAAGTCCCGAATATAAAAATTTCCAAATTCAAATGCTATTTTGCCCGGACTATTATTGCTCTTCAGTATTCGATTGCGGTCGTGAATTCTATCGTTCGTCGGGTTTCGACGGGCTTCTTTAATGGTATACCAATACATGAAAATTAATTGTGCGTGTATAAAAGATCATAACTTGAGAACGGCTCGACCGATTTCGCTGATTCTTTTGTTTTTTGTTGTGTTCGTAATTGTCAGGTCAAGGTTTGTATGAAAGAAAATTTGGAAAAATCTATCGGAAAAGTCAGAACAATAAAAAAAATAATTAGGGACCGGAATTTGGAAAAATACACGCTTAAAGCGGAAAGACTGAAAACCAAAAAAAAGTTCACAGCTCTTTCCGTTGTAGCTAGAAGATCGCTCTTTTTTTTAAATGGCGTATTTCAATCGTTAAAATATAGGAAAAATACGAAACCTCCATAATTTTAAAACAGAAAGACCCATATTTTGAAAAATTTGAAAATCAAGTTTTAAGAAAAAAAAATTTAAAAAAATCTCAAAAAATGTTTATCATTGTCCAACAAAAAATAGTATCCACGTTTTACGTTTAGCTGAAAATTATCGATCTTTCTATAACCTGACCGTTGTGATCTAACAAAGAGTTTCGTTTAAATAAGTAGGACATAGAGCCAGAGCCGTATCTGAGGGAGGGTTTTCCAGGTTCACCCCCCCCCCACGAAATGACTTCGAAATTATAACTACTTAAATTAAATGGACCGAAATTCAGAATAAATTTATTTCTTTTCAACTTCTGACAAAACGGAAAAGAAAATTGAAATTTTTATGAATTCTGTAGAAACGAATCCTTTTTACTTGTTTTTATTGTAGTGTTCAAATATTGCATATACGATAATTGACTATAAAACTTTAGCGTACCATTTATAAATAAATATATTTCATAAAAGTGCGTGCGCGTGCGTGCATAATTGTAAAAATATTAAAAAAATGTATACAGCGGTTTTGGTCTAAAAGTTCGAATATTGAACATATTTTTATATGTTCCTCATTAGGTCCAATAAGTACATGGCTTAAACCTCTTCCAGTTTTCACAAACATATTGTACAATATATTTTCGTATTTCTTCTCGTAATAATTCATTATTATACAATAAATAAAATAGAGACAAAAACAAACATGCACCATACCTGTATTTTACATAATAGAGAACTATTGTATCATCAACACATATAAATTCTACATTTACAATTACAGTAAATATATATATATATAAATATATATTGTTATCAATCGCTTTTTCACGGCCCCTGTTTCGGGAGCCATTTATTATGAATCGATCTTTTCTTCACTTATTTTTTGTTATTTCCTTCTCAGTTGTTTTCGGGTAAATAATAAAAAAAAAAAAAAATGGAAATTATATACACGGCTTGCCACTACCGGTAAACTCCGCCTAGCAGAGCATTAGGCTTAAGGTGATGATAAAAAATTAATTTAAAAAATTCTGATAAAAAAAAAGAATATGAAGGAAAAAAAACAACTCGAAAACCCGTCGTACGACGGCGTTAGGATCTTCCACGCGGGGACGTTACGGGGCTCATCACGTGTCCGATAAGAAACTTCCGGATATTTAAAGACGCATGTATATTTTTACGAAACAAATCGCAACAATCAAAATAGGGACAAACTACTAGATCAGTGATGTTTTGAGAAGCGGGTCAAATTTTGTTCATAACTTCTTTTAGCACTATCCCGTAGGTCACATGTAAAGGGGTAGGGAAGATGATTAAAAACTCATTTACCTTTTTTTGGTTCTCGGTTTTAAAATTCTTCTTTAAAAAGTATACGTTTTCTTTTAGTTTTACAACTTTTACTTTTGCAAGTGAACAGCACATAATGAAGGTTGACATGAAAAAATTAAGATAAACGGGATGATACCATAAATTACCGCACCAGACGACACCATGCCCAGTCGGCAGTCATTATACACAGAATATCGCAATGAACAAGGAATAAAGAAAATCACATATACGTATTATGAAATACATATTATTTATTGCTAATAAATATAGTTACAAGTATCTCTGTACGTGTAATCATTAAAGTTGATAGTAAAGTTGAAGTGATTTAATGAGAAATCTGTATTTATTTTCAGATAGTTTCTTCATATTAGGTTCGCATTCTGCATTCATTAATTTAACGCGTTTCGCAGTCAATTCATTTCCAAGTTTATTTCCGTCGATGGATTTTACAAAATTCATTGAAGAAAACAATTTTTCACACGAATATCTGGAGCCAAACATTGTCAAAAGAGCATTAACAAGTTTCTTCATTGATAGAAAATTATTCGCTAAAGAATCCCCCACACGTTTAGGATAATACTTCCAATGTTTAGTGCGGAATCATTAATACCTGTACTACTTTCAGACATTTCTCCTTCATCTACTTCGGAAATCAAGTCTTCAAATTTATTTTCCCATTCTATGCTGCTTTAAAATTCAACTAATCCCTTTTCTAAATCACAGATACCTGGCCATATGAATTCGGTTAACTCCATTATTTCGAATTTCCGATTGTGTGGATGTAAATTAAAATGAAATGCATTTTCCAGAAGTTTAAATTGATTTAATCCCTTTCCAAAAGCTTATATTTCCTTCATAATCATTACATATTTTTTAATTGCATTATCTTGAACGTCGAGCGTATTTTAAAGAATTATTGGGTTTTGAAAATGTTTTCGTAATTGAAGAAAATATTTTATAATTTTCATTTCCAAATCTTTAGTAAAGATATCAAGTTTCGTTACAAATATTTTAATATTTTCAAACATCGTTAAAACAATTTGTCCATTTCCTTGAAGTTTTTTATTCCGTTCATTAAAATGCCGGGTGATGTCGCATAAAAACATTAAATCATTTAACCAATCTATTATATTTGAAAATTCGTTTATTTTTTTTATTCAAAAAAAACAACAACTTAATTTCTTCTAATAAAATCACAACCCGATTAAGAACTTGACCGCAACTAAGCCATCGAACATTATTGTACGTTAAAATCCCTGAATACTGAAGCATTCAATTTTCTCTAATAATTGTGCAAATTGTTTATTAAAACCTCTTGCATTTATAAAGTTGATGACTTTTATTACAACTGACAGTACATTGGAAAATAATGTTTTTAAACCTTGCTTAGCGCATAAAACTTTCTGGTGTATTGTAGAATGAAATTCAATCAGAAAAAGTGTAATACTTTTCTTAAGATACCCCGGATGAAACCAACATTTTCCCCACCATATTGGGTGCACAGTCTGTTGTCACGGAAAAAATTTTCTCTGGGTCAATATCGATGTCTTTAAATGCAATATCAAATTCTTTAAAAATATCAAGACCGATAGAACACTTTTCTTTCAACCATTTAAATCATTACTCTCATCTAAAGTAAATGAATACATTTCTGCATAATTTAACTCGTCACGTATTTCTGAACAAATATTTCTTTCTAATTGCATTACTCGATCTTTAATTGTATTGCGACTTATTGGTAACTTATTTATGTAATCGAGTTTTTTTCTTTAAAAACCCGAAAACAAAGTAGACCTACATTTTGAAAATGCTTCCTTTATAAACTCTCCTCCTGAAAAATATTTCCCGTGGCGAGCAATGCAGTGGACAATTTGAAAACTAGCAGCTGTAATGTTATTTTTTGGAATGAAGAAAGTTTTTAAAACAGTATCGTTTCTGAATAATTCTCTTTTTTCTTTTGTAAAAAATCTGTTCTTCTTTTTTCAAAAGCCGAGATTAGAATGCAACATTTCACAATGGCTTTTTACATTTTATGTACGCGAAATGGCTTTTTCGTTATCAATTAGGCACACACGCAGTCGTTTTATTATGTTCAATCACACCATATTTATCAAACCATTCCGTTTGATATGGAACTTGTATCGTTTGTTTTTACTTTTTTAATGATTCCGTTTGATATGGAACTTGTATCGTTTGTTTTTACTTTTTTAACCGCTCACATAGTACAGGACTACAACTAAAAATATTTTTATTCAGCGTACGATAATTTGAGAAGAAATTTCTTATTAACGTACTTAGTGCATATACATATATAGATAAGAAACTTTATTATTAAGAGAAGTATTTATAATATTGAATTACTAAGCACTTCCAGATGCGTAATAAAAATGGCCGTCATTTAGTTCGTGTGTCACGTACGCTTCGTGATAAAACAAAAAAGTGAAACACGACGTTTTATGACCCTGTACATCATACACAAATGCAGTGACAATAGAAAATCAGCTTACGGTCTGTTTAGAAATATTTAATTATAAGTTCTACACATTAGATTTATATAATTTATTTTTTTAAATATTTTCGATGATCTGTTTTCTCTTTTATGATGTAGAAAATTTGTCGATAAGTTGAATTTTCGACGCCCAAAAAAAAAAAAAAAAAATGTTTATAAAAGTCTACACGTGGGTCACTTAAAAAGCCTGCGTGGGTCAGTGTCTGACCAGCGGGGTTTGTCATAACTGGACTAGATGATAGTACATGTAAAAGCTGCTCTTGACGACGACTATAAATAATTATAATACGATTAACTCGGAAAAAGATTATTGTACGACTAACAATTAACATATAAGACGATTCGGTTCTATCTAAAACCACACTAAACTTTTACCGAATAAACGGGAAATTACCGATCAACTTAACAATTAATAAAAGATAACGCTGTCGACTTTTCTAGAATACCTTTATATTATATTTCGCGTTCTTTGTCTTAACGGGATTTTATAAACTTCCCTCAGCTCAATACTTCTCGGCGCAGCTTCTACCCGAAACGCACTCGCCCCGGACTCATAGAGTACTCTCCGCTATCGGTCACTGCCATTCGCGTTTTCTGTCTTAACGGGATTTTATAAACTTCCCTCAGCTCAACACTTCTCGGCGCAGCTTCTACCCGAAACGCACTCGCCCCGGACTCATAGAGTACTCTCCGCTATCGGTCACTACCAGCAATACTCACGCACACAGTCTCACTCTGACGAAACCGTCCGTTCGACTGTGCCCGGGAATTTCGGTTTTAGCCGATAAGCATCTCCGATACCCACTACGATACGCGATTACGTCGAATAAAACGCGGTGTTCGATAAATCCCGAAATAATGAATTATTTTAACTAGATAAATAAATTACATGAATCAAACACCGCTAAAAGATTGCGATGCAGGTATCGAATCCGTTACAATATATTTCATTTCTGTCTCTTTCTCTTCTATGCTTTGTATAAAATGATCAAAATTTACAAGGTAATTCTTATTGGCATCAACACAAAAAAAATAACATAATCACAAAACTCCTATCCTAACATTTAATTTTCATTATATGAAATTAAGAAATTTTTTTTGTTACATTTTTCGTTGCATATTTCGTTACATAAAATTGTGACATTTTTTAAATAACAATCACAAAAATCCTATAAAATATAACAAATGTTACATAAAATTGTGACATTTTTTCTAACGGGGGGCAGCCTAAGAATTACGTTGTAATTAATATAAAATATATATATATACATATATAAATAAAAAATATATATAAATATATGTAATATATATATATATATATATATATATATATATATATATATATATAATACGAGATGCCTGAAATTTTAAAATTAAAGGGCCCAAATTTTGAAAAATGTGAAAATTAAGTTTTAAGCAAAAAGTTAAAAAAGAATCCTACAGCCGGTTCTATATAAGTTACGATATTACTTTTCTTTTTAACCTGCATACAAAGGTCTCTAGAATACAGGAAAATAATAAAATTCGAAAAATTTTGATATTTAGGGAACAAAATTTGGGAAGATACACGCTGAAAGCGGTAAGATTGGAAACTAAAAAAAGGTCCACAGCCCTTTTCATGGTAGCTGGAGAGTCATTCCCTTTTTTAAATAATGTAATCGAATACCTGGAATATATGGAAAATACGGAAACCCTAAAATTTAAAAGTTAAATGCACATGAACGGTTTGATAGAATTTCTAAATAAAAAATTCGAAGAACCGACGGAAGAAAAAATAAATAATAATATAAATCTAAACCAACATATGTGGTAGATAATAAAAATGAAAAAATATCTCTGACAAAATATTACAAATATTTGTTATCATAATCACGATATATGCATTTAGATAGATTAGAGCAAGAATACTTTGTTAATATATGGTGTAAGGTGGAAGAAGAAAAATTACGGTTTTTATTAGATTTAATCAAATAAAAATCCTAAGAATGGCTACTCGAAATGAAATAGACGAATGTATTGCAGTTGAAGGAGGTCCAAATCAGGAAAAATTTACCTTCCAAACTCATGTACACATGGTCCCCGATATATGTAATTAACATATTAAGATGGTATGACAGTTGTTGCCAGATTAGGTAAACCAATGTTTTTTATAACGACGACATATAATTCTAATTGAATAGTAGTAACATTAAATTTAAATGAAAAGCAATATCATATCGATTGTGCAGATTTACATTGCAGGATATTCCAATTAAAGTTAAATAATCTATTAAAAGTTTGAAAGTTAGGTCAAATTTTCGGAGAAATGGTTTATATTTTATACGTAATCGAATTCCAAAAAAGACATTTTCCTCGTGCTCATATTGTTTTAAGAGTAAAAAATTCGTCGGTAACTAATGAAGAGATTAATAATTTTGTTCAAGCCACAATCCGAATTTTTAAAATTTGATTCTTTAAGTTTTAAAATTTTTGCCCATTTATTTATTTCTACATTATAAAGGCGGAAAGACGTCAATTCAAGAAAAAAAATATATCTCCGGCTGCTATAAAATGGAACTGGGGACATTTTCTTTATTTTTTGATTTATATCTGATGCACCCGGAGTATTACAGTCGTGGGAGAAAAATAAGAAAAAAGTCAACAGTCCTCATAACAGCTACAGCCTTTTTTTTTTTGTTTTAATCAACGTCGTTTCATTAAAACATAAGAAAAACATGAAATATCCAAAATTTTAAAATTCAGGATTCCAAAATTTTAAAAAAATACAACAAAAATTATCAATGTCAGTTACAGTGGAAATGTAGCAGTTCCTGAAATTTAAGTATTTAAACTATGATTATAGAACGTTGTGTGCTAGACGTTTCCGTGTGAATAGAGTTAATATAATACTCGTAATATATTATTCTTGAAAACATTTATTTATTTATGTATACTGAATCAGCGTGCTAAACATAAAAAATTCATTATTGAAATCTATGAACATATACAGTTTATAAATTTATGAAAAAATATCTCGCTATTGCGAAGAAATTCTTTTTTCTTAATACTGCATGGCTAATTTCGTCGTTATATTTCGCCGAAGTTATACGTAAGTAGGCTGTATTAATTATTTAGTCGAGTAATTACTGATCTCGAGAATCAGAAACGCAGTGAACTGATACCAAGTAAACCATCATCGCACTCCAGCCGATAACAGTGATATGTATTGTTTTAAACATTTCCTTTATACTATCCGCAAAACTTTGTATATTATTATAATTGTGTTGTTCTCTAGCGGTCGACTGACAAAGAAAGCGCTTTAAATTGTAATTAGAATATCAAATTTCAGATAACCTATCGATATATTTCAACTTTCGCTTACTGTATTGATTTGCTTTTTAACCCGCATACTAAGGTCTCCAAAAAGAATTAAATGTAATATATTCCTCTCACATATATTACACTGCTAGCGCTTTCAGTTTTTCTGATATTTTAATCTAAATCCTACTTTTTTAATTGACGTATTGGTGTACTTCTTTTTTCAAAAAAAAATTAGTATATATGAACGCTGCAGACTTTATGAAAATTTACGAAGTAATACAGTTTAAAGTCCGAAAGAATGGGCCGCTTCCTCCGAGACCAATCTCCTATTATATATATAAATATATATAATATATATATATAAATATATATAATATATATATATAAATATATATAATATATATATATAAATATATATAATATATATATATATAAATATATATATAGGGGAAGGTCGGGTGCTCCAGACGGCGGGTAACCGCGGACATTTAAATTTCTAAGAAACTAAATACGAGTACGTCGCGTATGTAAAGCGTTGTTGTGAATATGCGTCTTCCAGAGTAGGAACAAATTTAGCTCGGTTGCAGCATGGTTCGAGTAAGTTAACCGTGAGGAAGTGTTTTGTTCCCGCTAAAAAATTTTCGTCGCTCCTGACAAACTCAATTGAAGATTTTCAAGCACAACAGCTAATATGTTTAATTTTCTATTGTTTAATTTTGTTGGAAATAGTATAAATTTACAGGTTTTAATAGCACTTTCAACATTTCTTGCACAATTTAAGAGATGTGTTTTAAAATGTTGCATGATAACGATCGGGTAGCCCCGGATATCTTTTTATGTTTCGAATTTTGCAATATTATTTTAACAAACTTTAATTGGTTTGTCGATTTTCTTATTTATGGAAAGTATTTTTAACGGGTGTTACTATTATTGCAGAAAGACCCGAAATATAACGAAATTTAAGGGAAGAATAAGTGAAAGAGGAAAATCCGACTACTATATCCGGTGCTAATCGCCATTTATTGTATTGCCAAAAAAATATGACCAAACTATACTCGTTTAAAAAATGTGATATGATTACTAATTCTTAATTAATATGATTAAAGAAGTTTCTAATTATTTTTTAAGTTAATAATTTAGACGTATTTTTTGTTTATTGGTAATTTTATTTGCAATTCTTTGAAGCATCCGGGGCTACCCGACGTTCCCACATATATATATATATATATATATATATATATATATATATATAAAATTAAACATAAACACATGAAAATAAAAATAAAAGAAAAACAATTATTAAATAAATATTTACAACACATAAAAATATAATACACAAATTCCGTAATTGATATATTTGCATTAGGCATAAATAATTGCCTGAAGCGCTTAAAATAATATATGTGGAATAATTCAAAAACAAAAAAAAAAAAAATTTAACTGTTGTCTTTGCCAGTAATTACGAAGACATGACAGAAATAAATAAAAAATAGTAAAAAGAAAGTTAAGTGGTGAATTAAAAAAAATTATACAGCGGTTTCGCATGGGCAGGCAATTTACAAAAATTTTTTAAACGATTAAAAACAGCACGTATAACAAACAAAACTTACGGAAACGAAATAATTTCGATGTAAACGATACGAAAAGAGAATACGCAGATCGAAACAAATTTGAAACGAACGCGGACAATACAGAAAAAAATTGATTGGTATGATAAAAGCAGCTTAATTTTTCCTAGCAATATGATAAATAGGAAGCGATTTTCTACTAATACATCGTACTAATATTTAATAGTTCATTAGATACATATTTGGACGTTTAAAGCGATTTAATTTTGCACATAAAGTTCCATACAATAGAGTAGCAAAATTTGTTTTATGGTATCGCAAATCCACAAAATAAATATTAATAAAATTGTACTAATCGTCATTATGGTTTAAATATCGTTCTTGTTTCAAACTCCATATTGTTTACGTTGTTATTAAACACTAAACAGCGCTAGAAAAAGAAACTAAATCGAAAATCGAACATGTTGAAACGATCCAGAGAAAAAAGAAATTGGAATCAGATGAAACTACCATTCTCTCCTTTCGAAATAAACAAATAATCACAACTGAACACTATGATAAAAATAGGTTTTTTTAATTTTTTCTTTGCATACGATAAAAACTGTTCGACAGAAATATTTCTGTCTCCTCCTAGTAATTGGCTATTTGAATTTTGAGACAATCACAGTTTCCGAAACCAAGCTAAGTACGTAAAGCGCATTTCTTTCCGTATGTTCTGTGATATTCTGAAAAATATATAGATTATAACCCTTCTTCACTCTTAAAATTCTGAAGATATACAAAAAAAATGGAACAACCTTCGTAAATATTATAATAATATGGTAAACCTAATTATTACGAAAATATAACGCTTTAGTTATTTTTTGTCTTCAACCACTTTTCATCGCGTAAAGTTCAATTTTTCAAAAAAAAAAAATTTTTTCTCATTGGATATTTCCGGTATATGCGGTGTGTTCAAATGGGCTTTCTGATAACCAATGCAAATGGTTTCGGCTAAGGCGTAATCTCACTAATCTCATGCCAAAAACGCAGTGAAGCCTTTGATACAATTAAACTTTAGGCTACTTAAAACAAAACGTGTACACACTTTTGGTATGCCGTATAAATAATATTAAGACAAAACTATAATTTAACAACTCATTTCTACAGAAAATATAACGGGTTTATGTACCTTTTTTTTTTTTTGAAAAATTGTTTTTTATCCCTTTCCACATCTTCAAGTTCAAATTTTCAAAAAAGCGTTCTTAATTGACATCATCAGTAGTATATGCATTGTATTCTCACATTAATAATCACAATTCGTTTAGATTGCAGCGTGATTTTTGCTTTTCTCGAAAATGTGATTCTGCCATTCTTTGACCGAAAAAAAAATTTTAGAGAAGGAAAATAATTTTGCACACTGTTAGTACACCATACAAGTATGTCTTCATGCGGAATTACAGTTAAACCCATTTGCACCAAAAAAATAACAGTTTGTGTGTATTTTCTTTTTCTGGGCAAACAGTTTTTAGCCGTTTTTCATCACTTGAAGGTCGAATTTTCAAAACAGCGTTCTTCTTCTACATCTTCAATATATACATTATATTCACATGAAATTACACGCGATAATCACTATAATATGCGTAAGGACTATAAGCGTGATTTTTGGTTTTCTCCAAAATAGAGGTTTGCTCTTTTTCCCAACGAAAATTTCTAGGTTTTATGAAACTTTTTCACGCCGGTAGTAGACCATATGAGGTATCTTTTTTTCACCGCTTGAAGTTCGAATTTTAAAAAAAAAACCTTCTTCTTATTTGACATCTTTTCAATATATACATCGTGATATTCACATGGAATTACATGCGATAATCATGATTTGTTTGGACTGTGGCGTGATTTTTGGCTTTCTTAAAAACGGGACGTTGTTCTTTTCCCGCCTTTAAATTATTAGGATAAAAAAAAAAATTGCACGTTCGTTTGGATTGTATTTTCGGTTTCCACAAAAATGGGGTTTCGCTCTTTTCCCCCTATAATCCTGGGGTTTGAAAAAAATTTTGCACACATTTAGTACATCATACGTTCATGCGGAATTTCAATTTGATAAACCCATTTGTACGAAAAATATTACAGTTGTGCGTTTTTTGGAAAACATTTTTTAACCTTTTTCCACTCCTTAAAGTTCGAATTTTCAAGAAAGCGTTCTTATTCTTGACATCTTCACTACATAAGTAATGTCCATGTAAAATTTCAGTTATCTGGTGTAAATGGTTTCGGCTGTAGCGTGATTATTTAAAAAGCGATTTTCTGACTTTTGTAGATTGTGTCGGTACATAGTATCGTTGTATTAAATGCCAATTTACAACTTCAGTAGTTGCAACGATATGTTAATAGTTGTTGTGTGACTTTCAAATATTTACAGATTTTCGCTTATATATATATATATATATATATATATATATGTATACATATATATTATATACATACATATTGATACGGGGGTTCGGTACTCGCAGCGTTATCTTTTGACGATGTCCGAGGTAGAAAATATTCTTCGTCGAATAAATCTCCGGTGTTGCATTAATTCACGATGGGAGGTACATCGTTCTACTTAGCCGTCGCTTTAACTAGTCAAGAACGCTTACTCGGTGAAAACCAAAAATCCCGTGCCTGTTCGTTCGGATAGATGTACCGGGCTAAGACTGCATCAGTGTCTGTGTAGTGGTAGTGGTCGAGGGCTAAGGCACTGGCATGTGCTTGCATCGAAAGCGCGCACCTGTGCTGTGTTTCGAACGACATTGCGATGAAAGCGAAGATTTTCTACTTATCTCGCCAAAAGTCTGGGAAGTTTGTGCGATGATCTACGCGGAACAAGTGATCTTCTAGAAACTTCATCGCATCGTCGCGTAGTATGTGCAGTTAGTCGATCACCAACCGTTCACTGTTAGCGTCGTATCGTATTGTTCCGTGTTTTTTTTTCCTGTGCGTTGCGTCATTCTAGTAAAAAACAAAACCAAATTCAACCACGAAAATCACGATGGCAGTGAAGTATGACCCGATGGATGACTCAGCGATGGATGAAGCAGCCTCGACTGCATATGATTTAATATCCGACAAAGAGTATCAGGTAGAACGTTTAATGGTGCGAACCAGAAGTAAAGTGTGCGGTTTGATAATTGCCGTATGTACGCGTGAATATTATAATAATTTCATGAAATTGGACTTAAATGAGTTACTGGGCAAGTTTAAGTATGAAGATCAAGATAGAAGCGATCTTTATGGGGTTGGTACGATGGGTGTTTTGGAAAGTTTAAAGCGTAACGAAAAATTATTACATTTTTGGGTATTACGCAGCGCTAAAGCAATCACTTTTATCAAAAGCAATTATTATCTATGTTGGCATTCATATCTTACGAAGCCAGGGCCCACTTGCCTTGAGTTTTTGGATTTTATTACTGGTATGTTAAATATATATAAAGAGGAAATGTTGTTAAGTAAATCGAGGACTGGATCAACAACTGATGATGACAGCATTTCCGTCAGCCTTACTGAAGCTGAATTAATTGATGATAAAGGTATGGATTTTGATTAAACACGTATTAGTTATGTATAACGTGTTGTTATTATATGCTTAATATTGGTTTTGAAGTTTTGATAGCTAATGTTTAATTCAGTTTAGTATTAATAGTTTTAATAATCGTGTATATTATATTAAAACCATATAAAATTCAGCCGAATCCCCCCCCCCCCCCCCCGATACGACGTTGTAAAACTAGGCGACAAAGTATAATGCTAGGAAACAATAAAGAATAGATTTTATCTATAGATTCGGTTCGCTCCAGTTTAATGTAAATACTACTTGTCTAGTCAGCGGGAAAAATGTTAATACCTGTATAAAGACGTCATCGTACAAAAAAAAAAAAAAAAAAAAAAAAAAAAAAAAAAAAATATTTTTTTTGGATTTACTTTAGTTTACGTAATTTTTAAGCGGTTTGTGTGTCCCGTTGTCACGATGTTAGTTTTAGGTTTTCGCGGTCTCGTAGAACTTCCTTTTATGCAGTGTCGTCTTTAAGAGTCGGGGGACCCTAAGCCTCGCCGGTTAGCAGTCTACTTAAAAAGAACGATTTTATGCAAAAATACAAATTTCAGTACAACGACCGACGTGTATCACCACCGAAACAAAAAGAGGAAGCCACGTGAAGTTTCATTGGCCGCGACTTGCCAACCCGCTAACTTCGCAAAAGGCGCATATTCTTGTTTTCGGGAGTCGAAACAGGTATTCTTCCGAAGACAAGAGCGCATACCTTCTGTTTGTCAGCAGGGACTGAATTTTTTTTTAAATTTTTAATTTCCCTCTCTGGTCCCGCCATCTTTTAACATAGTGGCGTTTTAGTTTGTTTAAAGTACAAGTGTGAACTCTTGAGAAAAATATCTTCATAATTTGAGAAACAAGTTTTCGACGGTTATATAGGAGCGAAACAAAAATATTTATTGAAAAAAATAAAATAACAATTAGTGAAAAAAAACGATAGACCGTGAAAGCACGAGCGTTACGATTAACGAGATTCGAGGGAAAAAGCGGTGATACACCGTTTTCAACGAAATAGATACGACTTAAAATCAAAATGTTTTATCCGATTGTGTTGATTCTCTCTTGGCGTTAATATTAAAAAACGAAAGTTAACATATCACATTACGTGACAATTTTAGTTTTTTTTTTTTTTTTGCATTTACAAGATATGGCAAATGAAACAATAGAAAAAAATTTTATGAAACTTTCTGAAAAATATGATATTGATATAGATGCGGAATGTTTAACATCTGAATAATGTATTCAGTTTAAATTTTACTTAGAATCATTAGAAAAGAAAAGCAACTTATCTATAACGGACTAAAAAAAATTTCTAGTTTCTACAATATAGAGACATGCGCTTTCGACAATTTTTTAAGTATGATAGTCACAAATTGCACTGAGGAAAGAAGTTTTTCAGCACTGAAGTTACTAAAAAAAATCAGCATTTGATAAAAGACTAAATAGTTTAGCAATAATTATGTTTATTGAATACCCGGTCTATTTTGGGAAAGATAAATTTTGCAAACATAATCTCTGAATTTACATTAAAAAAAAATGCAGAAAAAAATTGTAGATTATTGTATTTTTTAATGTAATAAAAACTCCTTTAATTATGTCTTTATTAATTAAACACATTATTATATTGCTCAAAAACTCTATGTAAAATATCATATGGAATTTTATTCATTCTAACAATATTATATTTTTCCGGTCATGTAGGAAATTTCGCGTTATTAACTCATCCGTGCACACTTATGTAAATACTGAGGGGTTATCCTGGAATATTCTTGCACAACGATTCTGTTTAATTTTCCGAATGGATTTTTTCTTTTTTTTTTTTATTTTTTCGCGGTATGTACACATCTCTAAGACTGTTTCGGCCAAACGCTACGCTTGTAATATGAAATGCCTGTATTAACTCGACTTGTTGGGGGGAAAAAAATTGTTTTTTTTTTTTCCGTACCTTGAGAGATGAAAATTTTTCGGATAGTAATACCACCGATTCTTTCAGAAAATTCTAATTCATTCTTACCTTTTTGTGCACTCGCTCCCCATTCACCACTCCAGACCCCATGTCTCACGTATAAGTGTAGTGTGAGTGAGCGTATTAATGTATAGGTTATAATAATATTTATGTGAATTTATAATAATAAAATTCCAAAAAAAAAAATTTAAGAAAAAAAACGGTTTCGGCGACTTACGTACAAATCGTGGAATGACGATACATTTAGTTGGCGTACAAATTATTATTTGGGAATAATATCATAGTTAACGGTTTATGTATTTATTTTGCTTATTATTGTATGTCGTGCGGACATGTTTTATCCCGCTACCTCTATAGCATCGTTATCAGGTTGTTCTATTAATTATTATGGTTAATTTGGCGTTCATCGGAAATATTAATATTGCAAAGGAAAAATTGTGAGCGATTTGCTCGTTCTTAGCTGGGTTGAGACCCATGTTAACTATGATGAATAGGATTTAAGTACTCCGATTTGGTATACATTCAGCGTATTTATATTGATACTAGCTGACCCGGCGAACTTCGTACTACCGCCTTAGAATCAATAAATGTTGTGTTAACTTATTAGTTGAATTAAATTCAGTTTTTTGCTGAGATAAAATTAATACTCAAAATGAATTAAGTTCAATAAATGTACAATATTTGGGAATATACTTTTAAAACGTTTTAAATAATTTTGCGTGATCGCTTTATTTGAAGCAAAAATTTGTGAAAAACATATCTAAATCCTTTTTTAAAAAATACATCGCGTTTTATATTTGAGAATATAGTTTTAAAACGTTTTAAATAATTTTACGTGATCGCTTTATTTGAAGTAAAAATTGGTGAAAAACATATCTAAATTCTTTTTTTAAAAATACATCGAGTTCTATATTTGCGAATATAGATGTAAAATATTTTAAATAATTTTTGAGATCCCTTTCTTCTACATACAAATTTGAGAAATGTATGTAACTTTTTTTTAAAAATACATCGCCGTTTAAATATTTGAGAATACAGTTTTAAATATAATTTTGCGCTGAATTAAAATTAGAATTTCTAGAACAAAATCATAGTTTTTCGTAGTCTAAGTTAGATTAGAGTTCTGTGTCGCTAACAATGTTACAAATTTATAATGATGCATTATCTAACGAATAATTTTAGGAACACTTTGCATGTTTGCTGTAGTTTATTTAAAATTTCGTGAATGTATCTCAATACATTTTTTTTTTTGTAAAATCGTGTTTTTTCGGAAAATATACTTAGATACGAATCACATACTTCTCTTAACTTATTCACAAGACTTTAAATATTTTTAAAACTAATTTATGAACGCAATTATGAATTTAAAGCCTCTTTCCATAGTTCGCTTTTCATTACTGAACGCAACAAAAATGTACACAGATCCTTCGAATTCGTTTTCCCCGGATGGTTCGGAAATGTTTTCAATGACTGCACAAGTTGAATTTTTATGAGTATATTTCTATATGCGTTTTTTATTAGAAAAATTATATTTTAGTTATATAGGGGTCGTCGTCGTCAGCCTGATCTATCAGTTTATCCGTTACAAAAACAAATAAAAAGCGTCTTGTAATTTTACCTGTGTTGATCAGCTGTTTTCCAAACAATTGAAAAAAATTTCCGACTAAATCACTGCAAAATATAATAATAGGGGTATACCGCACATAAGGGGGTTTTTGTAGTTTTGCACAACATATTCTCAGTAATTCGCTGTCACAAAGAAATATATAAATACGCGAAACATTTAACATTTGTATATAAATAGGCATAGAGTCCTCCGTTGTTTATTAACCGATTTTTTCTTTTTTTGTTCAGTAGCCATTAAAAAACAGTTTTTTTTCTTATTTAAATATAAAATTAATACAAAAAAAAAAAAAAAAAAAAAAAGAACTGTTTATTACGATATTTTCGATTAGTTTGTTGTTGTTTTTTGTGTTTACGTACTTATTGTTCGGCAGATTTATATTATGATTGTTTTTTTTGTTTTTTAGTTTCGTTTTCTCTCGTATTTGTCTTCGTACGTAGGGTTACTGGGACGGCGTCTGAGAGCATTTGGGGCAGTATTCAGGGCACAACGATCGTCGGTGCCCCGTCACGCCGGTGCGAGCTGTTTGTGTTGTGTCGGTATATGTGTCGTGAATGTGCATATACATTAGATCATCATGACTCTTTTAACAAAATTAGGAATTCCACTGCGTTAGTGTCTCTGAGTGGGAGTGGTCAAAAGCTAAGACCATGCACCTGCGACAAAAGTACATCCGGGACTTGTATGTCGGGTGACATTGAGTTGAGGGAGGATTGTAAAAATATCGTTAAAATCGGGCACGGCAGCTAGTGCGCTGATCTAGGCAGGTCCGGTTCTCGAAGCTTCTGCGTAGCCTTTGTTGCTTTGATTCTTCGTGTGCTGCACAGTTAGACATCGATCGAAAACTGTCGCAACTCGTTTGTTCCAGGTCACCGTTGACGCAAAATTTTAACCGCTAAGCCGTTTTGTTTTGACTTTTTTTTTGGTTTACTTCATCGAATCACAAGTATATTAGTGCAAATCAGTTAATGATTTTTTGATAGACGTGTATAGAAGAAAATTACTTTTTAGCGAAATTTAGATGCTCAATGTTAAAAATGTGTTGTTTATTAAAAAATATTGTAATTGTCATGTATGGAGCATTTTTGTAAACAATAAATGTATATATATATTGGGGTGAGTAAAAAAAAAGAGCTTAACACATTGAAGGCGATATCGGTACGGGCATTTTGTCCGCGTTACAGGTGGGCATCGACTTCAATAAGTTAAAAAATAATATCAGCATAAAACCGGATTACTACTTGGATTAAAGAAAATCTGCAGAATGGTCTGTTTTTTCATTTGCTGTAACTGCCACCATCGCAATAATTATTATGATATATTTACTAACATTTGTTGAGATTACTGTTTTTTTTTTTTATCTTTAATTGTGTAGTGAGTACTGGAAATTTGCCGTTCGACAGTGTAAATTCCATTCCCTCTCGATTTATTTTAAACTAATAAAATTATCTATCCCGTTCAGACGGCGTAATTTGCTTTACTCCATTTTTTGTTTTAAATGAAATTTACCCCGCCGTGGTAACAGTTATTTATTTTTTTCATTGTTTTTGTTTTGAATTTAATTTCAATAAAGTCTTTAATTTGATAAATTCCAATTAGGTTTCTTTGTATATTAATACATTTTTTTTTAATATGACGATAATAATCGAGAAAAAAAAGACGGTTATATTTATCTAGGTGTTGATTCTATATTTTTGTAGTAATGTTTTAATCTCATTGTTTACTATTATTATAGCGCGAAAACAAGATGTCATTGAAATGACACAACATATAATGGTTGCAATTAACAATGGTGATTACCATGGATACAAGTGAGTACACAGTGGCATTACATTTTCTTTTGTAATTAGTACTTTAATTAATTATTATAAACGAATTATTTTTAGAGATAAAAATTAAAACCAACACATATTTAACTGTGAAAGAGTAAAGTGTGTGCACATGTGTGTTGTGTATGTTAAGCAATGGCCGTCTGTTGGTATTGTAGATTACATAAGTTTTCGTAGTTGAAATGAAATCGAATAATTTATGTAAAATTACACGGTAAATATCAAAAATGCGAGCGCTATAGAATATCAAGAATATAGATCTTGAAAGTATAGGAATTTATATATGTATATACCTTTAGAGTTATATTAGTGTTTTTTCAGCATAATAATCGCCTAGGCGATCCAAATATTTCTCTTGGCGATCTATTAAAAGTTTTCTGGGTTTTCATAGAATAATTTATTAACTACATTTCGCTGTTCCCTATGCACCATTTTTGAATCGTATTCCTCTCGCTAGTGATTGTGTTTCATGTTTCAAAACAATCAGGAGAGACTAACAATCATGGGGAAAGATATGGTCCATTCACTTCAGGACAACTCGCCTCGTCGTACTCTTTACCGAATAGCTGCGCGCAGTATTGTCGTGGATGAAGAAGAACGTGGAATTCTTTTGCCATGAAATTCGATCGTTTCCAACGAAGTACTTTTTATAATCCGCGTAAAATCTCACGGTACGAAAAGCCATTTAGTGATAGCGCCTAATCCGGGTAACGAATGGAAAGAAGAGTGTAAAATTGTAATGTAAAACAGCATAGGGCGACGCTCCATTCATGCGCTTGCTCTGCTAACATTACGAACTTCAGAAATTTTTACACCGCGTAAACTCGAATATTTTCCTACGGAACGCAGTTTGGTCGCTTAGCGTTGCCGGTATCTGCAATTTCGCAATCATTTTTATAAGCTTTTTTTTTTTTTTTTTTTTGACTTTGTACTTTTATTTTCACTACTTGTACTTGTGAAAATATTCAATGTCAGTTTTTACTCAGTTTTCATTAGTATTGATATTAATAAACCGATCGCAGAACTGTTCCCTGTTTTTTAACCATTGTTGAATGTCACATGTGTAGTTACTTTGTCATTATGTGATTTAATTCAGTATATTTTTATGGTATATGAGCTTGTGTGCATATAATAATAACTGTTATAAGAGTTTCAAGTACGCGCGCTTTAAAACGGCGAATTATAAACTATTTAGTTAAACGGTTTAAAAGATACGCATTTGGTTATTTCGCTATAAATTTAAAATACCTACTTTAAATTATAGCGTTTGTAGTTTGTTTGTTTTTTTACACTATATCTTTATTTTGCTTATGACATATGAAATGTTTACACTTTATACGCAAGCATAAACTTTACATTTTTTCACTGATAATCAAAAAAAAAAAAAAAAAAATCAATTCGGTATTTAAATAAAATATACCTAGATTCCCTGATGAATTTTACTCTTACATCATCTAGTGTAACCAACATGAATATAACGTAATTTATTACGCGATAATTTTAAAAATGTTTTCTTGCACATCTTTAAAAATAATTAAACCTAGAGTACTGTAATCAATTATTTTTAATATTCTTATAATTTCGTATCGAATCTTGAAAAGGAATACATTAAATTAATGATTTAAACACTATTAAAAAGCATTTACACGAAAATAAAGAGTAGCATGTTGAGTATTACTTTCTGCTAGTATTAGTCTTTTGTAAAAGCTCTTCAATAGTTGCGAACATTTAATAATAACGTGTTTCTGGGATTTTCTCACTCGATTATTTAGAAAATTATGTGATCCGCATTTAACGGCCTTTGAACCGGAAACATTGGGGAATCGAGTGGAAGGCATGGATTTTCATAAATTTTACTTCGACAGCGGTAAGTTTCTAAAATAGCCTAATTTGTACTGATATTTTTACCGATATGTGAGAATTTTTTAATTTATATCAATTACGCTACTAAGAAAAGGGACCCCACATATTATTATTTATTGTTATTCGCTTTTTGTTGGTGAAACTCGCTTATAAAGCGTGTAAAGGTGCGTATAGAGCATGTACAACTCTCAACGCCTAGAAGAAAGAACTCTTCTTTGATGGCGGTCAGTGGCGGCTCGTGGGTAATAGAAGTGGAGGCTCACAGTGAAATATATTAAATACCACACAAATATTTATTATTGGAAAAAATTTATCAAAAACTATATACATACACGCGCGCGTGTGTGTGTGTGTGTGTGCATATCTATTCTATATATATAAAAATGAATCGCTATTTCCCTTGGCTACTCCGTAACTTGAGAACGACTGCACCAAATTGGATACTTTTTTTTTTTTTTATTCTGTTCATTATTGTCAGGAGAAAGTTTGTATAAAAAAAAAAATTTAAAAAATCGTATGGAAAACTTTTTAAAGTGTCATATAATATGAAAAGTAAGCGAGAGAGTGTATGTATATACAAATACCTGTAGACGACCGACAGGGAAAGGTAGATAATATTTAGAAGAGTAATTTCAGCCGTTTACACAGTTTTCGATATTTGGAAATAATTTACTGGCCCATATGATTTGTAACGAAACAGTTTTTCCTCGATCATTCATCATTCGTTTAATTTGATAAGTACAATTATGCATTTATTTACTTATTTAAATTAATTTCTCAGCGATTATTATTATATACGATACAATATCATAAAAAAGAATTTTATCTTCGATTCAGTATTACAAATCATATGAATATATACGAAAATTTATTCCTCTTTCACGAATTACTTTTTGATTTCCTAGAATAATAATTATTAACGATTTTTTAATAATCTTCATATATATATATATATATATATATATATATATATATATATATATGTATATAATATAACCCCAGCTGACCCTGGGAAATTCGTACCGCATTAGAAAATAAATGTTGTGTCAACTTATTAGCTGAATTAAATTCAATAAATGTACAAAAATCAAAATGAGAAGTTTTTTGAATTACATTAAAATGAATATAATTCACGTGGCAGCAGGGCATTATTCGCCGTACTAACAAAGATCAGTATAACCCAATAAGATGGTACACAAACGACAAAAATATTCAATTATACGATAGAGCTCGGAAACGGGGGTTGGCTTATCAGAATTGGATCATAAATTATTAAAATTTCTATCAATGACAATTTACAACTTTAGGCAGAGCGATTATCCTGGACGGCAAGGAACTGTCTAGAATATATAATATGAAATTTAGAACGACCTGAAAAATCACCCTTAAAGAATTCATAACTCACCACTGGATAACCCTTTAAAAGCGAAATTCAAAATATAAAACAAAACACAGAAGCCCTTTCGTAAAATGCAAAAATTACGATTAAAATATTGCGCAGAATTCCCTTTTGGGCCAAAAACAGCAAAAAAGAAAAGAATTTTCTTCATAAATTTTGTTTTAAATTTCGTATTCCGCTATTTGGAGCGGAGAAAAATCCAACAAATCAAAGATCATGAAAATCAGTCCAGCCGTTCTTCGGTTATAGGTGGTGTAACAGACCAGACTTTGCTTTATATATCTGACCGCGCATGGAGAAAGGGACCTAAGCGTAGAAAATGCAATTTTTCAGGAGGGCTGTTTACAGTTTAAAATTAGTTATTCGATTATGCATACTTCCTGCGCATTTCTTACGTTAGGTGGCGCTACATGACCCTGGGAACACGAGCTATCGGTGAAGTCGCCGCAACAATTTAACACTTTCAAATCGAGTAAACTCGTTCCATAATTTTAATAACGTTATTATTTAATTTTCAGTCGTTTACACATTTTTTTAGAACAATTATATCGAATATTATTTCAGTTGTGGGACTTCTCGCTTGTTTTCCGGTTTTTATTTATTGTGAAATCATTCAGTGAAATATTTCATAATAATTATTTCAGTGTGTCGTACACTATGAGAAATCGAAATATTACTGATAAAATTATAACTGTATTAGAAAATTATTATGATAGACGAATTCGAAGAGGTGGAAAAACGATATGATAATGATGATAATTGCTCTATCTCGTCATTGTCCAATTCCGATAATTATGATGGCAATAATAATAATCTCGTCATTGTCCAACTCCGATAATTATGATGAGAATAATAATTTTTCTTTTTTCCTTATTTTTGTAAGTAATTGTAAATTTTATAGCGCATTAAATAAACGCTTAATCAATGAAATGAATACTTTTTTAATTTTGTTGTATTTTTCCCCTTTTAACCACTCTATCTTCCTCAAAAATGATTTTGGAGATTTGGAATTCATTTCTTTCAATTCTCCGACATGTTTCACGCCAGATTATGAAGAAAACAAAAAAAAAATCGATTTTTTGACGCTTAGGTCCCTTTCTCTATGCGCGGTCACATATCTAGACTAGCTGACCCGGCGAACTTCGTACCACCGCCTTAGAATCAATAAATGCTCTGTGTTAACTTATTAGCTGAATTAAATTCAGTTTTTTATTAAGATAAATACTCAAAATGAATTAAGTTCAATGAATGTACGAGAGTCAAAATGAAAAGAGTATTTCAATTACATTGAAAAGTATTTTAATTACACGTGGCAGCAAGATTCCCCTTAATAACAAAAATCAGTATAAATTTATATTAAAAATTTAAAGTAAATTACTTTGGAAACATGTTTTTTTTTTTTTTTTTCTTCGGACTGTACCATCAGCTAACAACATATAATGTCCGTCTAAAATATATAACGCGGAATTTAAAACGAAATTTATGAAAAGAATTAATTTTTTTTTGTTGTTTTAGGCCCTTTTAAATAATTTTTTAACTATAATTTTTAGACTTTATGAAAGTTGTTTCTGTGTTTAGTTTTATAGTTTGAATTTCGCTTTTAAAGGGTTTTCTGGTGATGAGTTATGAATTTTTTAAAAGTGATTTTTGAGGTCGTTCTAAATTCCGTATTATATATTTTAAACGGACATTATATGTGTACGAACTCGTAAAAATCGGTATAAATTTACTTTAAGAAATTAATTTACGTTAGAAACATGTCTTTTCGCGTGTATAGCCCATCATCAGCTAACAGCACAGAATACACACTCTATTTAATAAAGTATATAAATTAAGTGTGTGGTACTCGTGTGAACAGCTGATGGTACAGTCCGAAGAAAAAAAAAAAAAAAAACATGTTTCCAAAGTAATTTACTTTAAATTTTTAATATAAATTTATACTGATTTTTGTTATTAAGGGGAATCTTGCTGCCACGTGTAATTAAAATACTTTTCAACATAATTGAAATATTCTTTTCATTTTGACTCTCGTACATTTATTGAACTTAATTCATTTTGAGTATTTATCTTAATAAAAAATTGAATTTAATTCAGCTAATAAGTTAACACAGAGCATTTATTGATTCTAAGGCGGTGGTACGAAGTTCGCCGGGTCAGCTAGTTATTAATAATTTTCAATTAAAAGTCGTATAAACTAAATCTATTCTTCTGTCTTTCTTTAAAGCAAACAAATCTATCATGAAAGTAAGGAATATTGCAGAACACTCGTTTCTTAATTGATAACATAGCGCTAAAGCATTTAGCCGGTCTTCGCATATTGTGCGTTACGTAAACATGTTTTAATTCGGTTTTGCAAAATTTTAACTTTTGTTTGTTCTTTAAAATACCTAAATAAAAATATATAAGTATAACGAGTTTTCGTGATTCGTATTATTAAAATTAAAATATTTTAGACAGAAACTACGTCACTATTAAAAATATTCGAACGAGTATATGCGATCTCCATCATTAGAAATTAAACTTCGTTTCCAATGATGTAGACCATCTATACACGTTCAAAATGTTAAATAGTATTTTTAATAGTGATGTGGGTTCTACCAAAAATTTTAATTTTAGTAATATGAACCGCGAATTTTTACTCAAGTATTTTAAAAAACTAACAAAAGTTAAAATTTTACATTGTGTTGGTTGATATTGTTCTTTAAATCCATGTATTACGTTTAATCACATTATTTTAATTTATCAATTATTATATTTATTTTGGATTTGCTTGAAAAGAAAAACAATTAAATTTTAACACTGAAACGTCCGGTCAATATCTCAAACAGTATCAGTTTACATAATACGTGTGTCTGTCGAGAAAGTGTATAATAAAATGACAAATTATAAGGTACAGTGAGAAAATTTGCTATAAAAACAATCAAAGAGACGAATAATCTTCTGGTCGTTATAGATCAAATGAAGTATTATAATTTTTTAATGTCCAAAATTTTTACTACTAGTGAACAGTTCCAGTTATAAAACTGGCATGAAACATTTTAATGGTATAAACACTGCGCTGAATAAACAATCATTTATTTATAATCATAACTACACGCATTTTTTATCCAAAAATGCAAACTTCTTCTTCTTCTTCATTCCACCGTTTCCGTCCGAATTGGGCGATCATCATGGCTATTGTTGATTTTGATGGTATGGCCTATTGTAGTTCAGCTGTGGTACGTCCATACCACATATCTGCTAGCCAAGACATTTTTCTTCTACCTGGTCTTTTCTCTTCCCTTCAATGTCACCCTCTCGTACTAATTGCAGAAGATGGTATTTTTCCGGATGCCTAGAGATATAGCTAAAATATTCGAGTTTTCGGACTTGTATAATTTTTAGCGGTTCGGTTTCTTTGGCCATTCGATTGAGAACTTCCGAGTTCGTGACATGCTCTCTATATGAGATTTTGAGCATCTGTCGGTATACGGACACTTCAAAGGCAGTTATTTTCTTCTCTAGGACTTTAGTGAGGATCTAACTTTCCATGCCATTGAGCAGTACTGGCGAGACATTGCATCTTACTAGTCTTTCAAACGCAATTGGAGGTTTAACTCTTTTCTGACCATCAAATTCTCTTCATACTTAGGAATGCTTGTCTTGCTTGTTCGATTCTGGGGCGTATTTCAACAGTCTGATCCGTGCCTTCGTGAAACCAAGTCCGTAGGTACTTGAATTGGTGGACGCGTTAGATAATTTGATCCTTTACTCGCAGTTTTAATTTTGTGACGTTACTTTCTTCTGAGCTTCTGAGAATACAAACACTTTTTCTTTTTTTCTTTTTCTATCGTACACTTAAATTACGATAATAGAAAAAAAAAAAAACTGCAAAAACGGAAGTGGTTTGATTTTTCTTACTTTCGAAGAAATTTGTAATTTTTCTGAGTATAGTATTTTTCTAATAGTATTTTTTGCAATGGTCTTACCGCAGGTTTTCGTCAATGTTATATTTATAATAAGCATTGTACATGTCACGCTGACAAAATAAGCAGAACAAAGAATAACGGTATAATATCTGTTCTGTTTGTATAAACTTCATATCAAAAAATTAGTGATGCTGTTATCGCGATAAGTCGTGTTTTCTGTTTGCGGTAGCATTCTTCTTATCAGGGAGCAGTCGGTGAGATTGTGTTCCATTTTCTATTATAATTCTAAACTGAAATTAGATTACTACACAAAAAGATTAATAGAAATCGAGATAACGCGTTCGCCTTTTGGAGGCCGCTCGGCAGCCGCCCATAAACCTGGCTTATCTATTAACCTAAGGGAGATGGACTCCTCCAACAAACGGAAGTCCGTCAGTCCAGTGTCACCAAAGGCAAACCCCTGGCGGCTAAGGAGCTTGAGCTCTCACAGCCTGACCTTCGTTCGTCCAATAATTCCGAATTTATGAGAAAAGCTATAGATAATATTTCAATATAAAAAATGTTAATCGAAATAATTCAAATGTTACTAAAACGGTACATAACACTGATTCAAATATTAATAATCATAATAATAATAATAATAATAATAGTGTAAATAATAATAGCAACAGGAGCGATAACAGTAGCAATAACAATTATAACAATGCTAATATCATCACTCACAACAATGATGACTATTCAAAACGAAATAGTGCTACAGCAAACGCCACTAATTGTAAGTGAACGAGATCGATCTTTTCCCCGATAATTTCACTGGTTCCGTTCAGATTATATTACAATCCCTTTCGGATAAAAATATCGGCAGTCTGTTCCGATTATTTCATAATGGCATTTCCTCGGCCAATGAATTTCTCTATTAGATAGTAACTTCTAAGAACAGCACAAACTTTAAGGACTTCATTCTAAGCTCGCTTTTATTTTCGCTCGGCATTGAAAGGGATGTTTCGACAGATGTCTCTGAAGAAGTCCTTTGCAAAGATATAACATCGTTAATCCCAATCGTATCTATTCGACGTCTTAAAAAGCAACTAGACGAAAAGCTGAGGCCTATTCCCGTAGTCGAGATTATATTTCTTTCGCATAAAATCCCCGAGTTTCTCCATTTCTTTCACCTCCGATGTCCAGTGGAACATAGCCTAAAACCTCCTATTCAATGTTCGGCCTTACGGAAAAAGTGTGTCGCAGTAAACCTCGTTGCTACAAATGTGGTGAATCGCATCGAGCTAACGAGTGCTCCCGAGCCTCTCACGCAACCTATATTTCTTAATCGCGGAAGTCTGCATGAAACCAGTAATCGTCTCAATGTCCTGTCTTCCAAGAACAGCTCGAGTTAAGAAAAATAATGGCTTTTGAGAACATTTCCTTCAACGAAGCCTGCCAGTTTGAAAAAGAGAACCGCTCATCGTCCGCATTTTCTTTTGCGGGGATATAGCCGGTAAAGAAAATCTTACTACTTCCCCTTTTTAAATCTCACTTTTTTCATAAAAAATCTCTTAACTTCACATCATAAAACCTTTTCATCGGCGCAATCTCACTTTCCTCCTCTTCCCTCTAATAGCCGTACTTATCCTGACGGTCTTTTCTTTTTCAAACCATACTTCGGTCAACAAATCTAGTCCCCCTACTAATAAAAGCTCCGACGTGCCAAATGGTACTTCGGCTAATCTTAATCTTTCCTTACCTTTATCGGCTCCCGAGGCAGCTTACAGGATGAATTTCATTTTAAACTGCTAAAAAATCACAATTGCGCAATAATCCCGGAAACCAACAGTTAGCATATAAATGGTCTGGCCGATTAAAAGGGGTAAAAGTGCCTTTGAACTAAACTTTATAAAAAATATATATATATATATACATTTAGGGCATGAAAAAAGTAGTTGATGCTGATAGTTTCAGACCTCCAGTCCTACACAGGAGGCTGTTGTAATCACCATTTTGTGATTTTCGGTTTTTTTACGATATCTCAGGCATTTTTCGATCGATTTTTAATTCTTGTTGGAAGTTAAACATAACGGAAAGTTCTATCTATAACGGTGAATTTTTTCAGATTTTTAGACGCTAAATTAAAATTTTTAGAAACGTTCAAAATTTTAAACAAAGATTTAGTAACAACGAAAAAAATTTATAATATGTATCGCAGTGTAAAATATCTACTGAAATTTTTTCAGATTTTTAAAATTGGTGGAAGAGGTGCAAAAAAAAAATAAAAAAAAAAAATATATACCCTTTTACACGGAATCTTTTTCTCGTTATTTCGCGGATTACGTGATCCAAGATTTTACCCGTAATTTTTTTATGGTTGTTCCGCGGCCGATAACAAATCATCTTGTCTATGTAGTACTGCCCCGAGGGAAGTTCCCTGAGGTACGAAAAAATTCGATCGCGTGTTTTTTTATTATTTTTTTCTCATCCGGGTAAATTTTATCAAATAAGAAAACGCCTGAAAGAAAAGAAAACTCTATATCCTGATCATCCCAAAAATCCGGGATTCCAAGTTTTTTCCTTGCTTCGTTTAATTTCTATTTTCAATCATGAATTCCAGACGAAATAAGACACAGTGCTATATCTGTAATTAATTTTTAAGAAAGACAAAAAGTACTTCCAAATTCATCTTGTCGGATGAGGATGTAGCGACTATTTTTTTTCTCGCAGTAGCCATAATCTATTATTTCGCAATATGGCTATTACCGATCCAAAATGGTGAAACCGGCTATTCAACAGGACTGAGCCAGTGATCGAAGAAGACAAAGACGAGGTTTGATGTTTTCCATTTCATTTTTACTGGGTATTGAAATAAATTCCTTTCCATATATTAGACTTTTTGCATTCTTAAGAAACTGCCTAAGTATAGTGTACATTTGTATTACCTCATTTTGACTTGATTTTGGGGGATTGGGGTGCTACAACGGTCCGTAAGAGGGTTCAGGGGACTGTCTTGTGCTTCTTGTCCATGGTCTTCTATTGAAATAAGCAGCATATACATAGGTGAAATATAAATATTGTAACATAAAAACAGCTTCATTTTCAATAAAATTTTCACTTACCCTACGTTTTTGCTAATTTTAACCATGACCCGCCAGAAAATAAATTTTGACCAGATATGTTATTCAGGAGCCTTTCATCGAAAAATTCCAGTTTCATTTTTGTGCTCGTGTATTTTCATTGATAAAAAACATGAACAATGTTTGTGATGAGAAGGTGAGAGGGGTTGTTAATTTTTTCTAAGATGCCCTTCCCATGTGTCTACAACATACTGAAAAATTAAAAAAATCGATCAACTTACGCTTGAGGAAAAAATTACTGCATTTCAGCAAAAAGTGAGTCCCTCAAAAACCGGGGGAGTGAGTGATCTGAAACTCTACTGTCACGAATGTTCCATGGTGTGGTACCCACTTACCGCCCAAATATCAATCCGATAACTCTCCAGTACAAATTTACCATTCTTATATACCAGGGGTGGCCAACACGTTGACCGATCGACCGCGAAGGTTTTGAAAGTAGCCCGCGAAGCTAAAATTGAACAATTTGCTTTCACTTAAATTAATGTTTGAAAATCTTAATGCGATAATTTATTCTTACCAGAATAGACTGTGCAACGTAGCCATACTGTTTGTATTTATCCCGATGAACAATGCAAGTGAATGTTAACTTTTAAATTAATTATAGTCGTAACGCATGAGGATATATAAATAGAAATCCCACAAAATGGCGCAAAATCATGTGCCCGACAGCAAATATTGAGGTTATTTCGTTTGAAGACAAATTTATATGCAATAAGTTTTAATTTAAAATTATGCCAAGAGAACTTCTGCTACAAATATGCGCTCATATTTACAAACTAAAGGTGATTCATATCTTCAACTAAATAATCAAAAATGGCTTCTTGATCTTTCTTTGTTCTGCGATATTACTGAAAAATTACACCAATTAAACCTGCAACTAGAGTATAAAGGTAAAACAATAATAGATATGATAAGCATTTTGAAGTCATCTAAAGAGAGAAACTAAATATGCTTGCAATGCAATTAAAACGTCGTGATTTAAAGCATTATCAAAACCTGGCTGATGAGTTTAAAAATAAAAAGAGAATCTTACAATAAATATGCCGCGATGTTATTGCACTGCTTTTAAAAGAATTTGAAAGAAGATTTCTATCATTAAGTGAACTGGAAGATATTGCCAGTTTTTTGTCTTGCTCATTTAATGACATCGATGTCGAAAGTGTAGCTCAGAAACTAAACAACTTTCTCGATACGACAAATTTAACAAGCTTTGAAGAAGAAATAATAAATATAAAATGTGACATAAATCTTAAGTCACTGGTTTCAGATTGTAATTTTTGGAAACTGATAAGAAAAGATAAATATCCAAATATATGGACAATTGTTACACGTTTCAATGCTTTCTTTGGATCAACATATTTATGTGAATCCGCATTTTCATTTACGAATGCGATCAAAACAAGTTACTTTATTGTCATCTTTTAAAGCTTGGTCTTCCTGTTCCTTTCAATGCTTCTTATGCTCTTTCTCTACCTATTCTCTCAGTTGTTCCTATTCTAGGGAAGTTCCTTGATTCCATTGTTGACAAAATAAAAATATAATTTCTATTCTATATTCCATGCATCTATTCCATTTTGCTGGGCTAATGCTCTCTGGTAGCAAACCCAAGGGTAGTAAAAAAAAAAAAAAAACAAAAAAAAAATGCAATTAACAGATCAACATTTGGAATCATGTTTGAGAATTGCCTTAAGTTCATATGAACCAAATTTTGAGAAACTTGCTGTACTTATGCAAGGTCACATTTTTATTCATTTGCTTATTTACGGTGTATTTTTTCTAAGTTGATAAGTATTTCATAACAAAAAAAATTAAAAAAAGTACAATTATTATTTTTTTTCTTTATTTGCTAAAATTTTTTTGTGTACTTATTTCTTTACATTGTAATTTTTTTTTAAATTTCATAAATATTATTGCGCTTCATAAAATAAAAAAATATAATAATCATTTGTTTGCTTTATTTGCCATAATATTTTTTTAAACTGAAATTCTTGTTAGTCATTTATTAAAATATCAATGAAAAATCCTGAAATTGTTTGCCCATATTCACAGTCGCCCGCAGATTACATTTTACAGAATAAGTCGCCCATAAGAGATAAAAGTTTGGCCACACCTGTTATATACCTATGGCCTTTACATGTAATCACATTATAAATCTCGCCGGCTGTTAATTGTTTTTTTTTCTTCCAGAATCGCTATTCTTGAAAAATACCTCATAATATACTGTTTATGTACGTTAACATTTTCTACTTTAAAAACAAAAAACAAAACAAAATCAGTCAAGTTTGTTGTCTTTAATAAAACAATTTACATTGTCTCACCTCCAACTTTAAATAAAAAAATTAAAGCAATTATTTTCGTACGATTATTTTTAAAACTACTTTAAAGACTTAAAATCACTTCAGCTAATTTACCATTATAAACATTTTTATTGATGCGCGCTGCTCTCTTTCAATAAGTTTCTTATTTTTTACTTCTAATATCCCGTTTTAGTGATTGTATCGTCTCCACCCGTACCATATTCAATATGGTGCTCCTTATTCATTGCAACTGTTTTTACCGCTCAGACTTTTTTCTTTAATTCCCTTTCATCCGTTTCTTTTCATTAAGAATACTCCTATGTCTTTTTTACTCGTGTTTCTTTAAGAGCTTGTGTACGTTTTTTTTTTTTACTCGGTTCTGTTTATTTCTGCCGACTAAGATAAAAAAATGTATAAGTCGACTAAGATAAAAAAATGTATAAGCCGTCCGGATGGCTTGTACAATTAAGGTAAAAAAGTCAGATTCTTTTTCTGAATCAGCTTTAGTTTTCCACATTTTTCGACTAGCCTGTTTTTTGTGGTATATATATTAAAGTCGGACTTGAAAAGGTACAGCCGAAGCTGCGATTTGTGACAGATGGGTACTTTAACTGGGCTTGTTCATTGGCACGGTAAGACAGTAACTTTAATTTACATAATACTAGACCATAGTGTGTTTGTGTATGATAATTGGTAGTGCAAAATATATATATTACACTACCAATCACTCTGCGACTATAATTTTATTCGGTTTTTTAATTTATTAATGGAAAAAAGTTTCTGTGTCAATTTATTTGTATCATTTAATAGTACAAAATTGCGCTAATGTTTTTAATTATATTTTCTTAGTCATTTCGAAGAATTATAAATCAGCCACTGCAAAAATTTTGAATCCTCATGTTCAATTATTGGGCGAAAAAGCAGCTTGTATATCGTACATTCGTTTGGTGCAGTTTATCGATAAGTACGTATATTTTTATTTTTGTTTTTCTGTTTTTTTCTCCCTTTTTTACACTTTAGTAACAATCCGTTTGATGAGCATACTCTGCTCAGTATTTCAGCGGAGGACCGTGTCGAATAAATAACAGTGTAAATAGTTAATGACATAAATTGGCAATCCAGCACTGCTAAAGTTTCCTCGTTATGCATTGTAATATGTACCTTATGGTTAAACATGTATAATAAATACAAAATAAAATAAGAAAAATTAAAAATGGTACATTTAGAAAACACGAGATAAATAGGTTACTTTCTACAGTTAATTGAGTTGATATATTTATATTTTTATAGTTGATTTTCACTCGAATTCAAATGAGTTAGAGTCAATATAGTGAACTGAACTTGTAATGATCCACACCAACTGATTAGAACAGGATAGCTAATGAGCTATTTATACTTCTCATTTCGTTCAAATAAACTAGTTTCAAAATTTAACTACTCAAAGAAAAATTAGTACATTATGTAAACACCTTTACTACATATATGTTCAGGCGTTTGGGCACAGTCAGAATTTTCAAAAAAACGATTTTTTTTTTTTTTTGCATTTCCTCAAAGTGCAATATTTTTAAAATATTCTCTGAAAATTTCAAGAGAATCCAACGAATAATTTTCGAGTTATTCAACGATGAACGACGGGCTCTTTGACGCTCGAGAGCGGGTAGCTGGCGGCAGCAGTAGACAACCGAATTTTCCGGTTGTATTGTCATAGATTGTTTGCTATTATACACCCCCATACATACATTTACAAATTTTGAGTTGCAAAAGTGCTGAAATTTATTTGTTTGTCATCAGTATGCCGCCTGTGTGGTAGTTGCAGTGAGCAGTCAATAGTTGAGCGTTTAAAAAAAAAAAGATTATTTCGAGTAATTTATCATGGGACGTGATTCTGCAAAAGGTTCGAGAGAACTTTGGAGCTCTAAGAATTTTCGTAAATCGCGTCTCGTTCAAAGAAAAAATGTTTTCAATGCGAAAACAGCGGAACGTGATGAAAGTATTAGCAGTACGTCATCTAAAAAATTGAAACGGAGCACACTGAAAAGAAGATGTAGCCGAAGATAGTAGTACTGAATTTAGAGTTATTAACTTTATTATGGTATTTAATGCTATTTCAAGTATTGTTAAGTGTAAAAAGTGCAACGGAAATGTTAAATTTTAAACAGCAAGATGGTCTGGGATTTAAAATTGTAGTTTCTTCCTGTTCTTTCGTTGGACATTCGTATGAAATAAATAGACGTTTTATATTAGTAATGGGAATACTAGGAATAGGATTTGAAGGAATGCGAAAGTTTTGTGGTCTAATGGACATGCCGTCATTTTTAGATAAAAACACTTATACAATATTATTGAAGCAAATATTAGATTGTAGTACAGCTGTCGCAGAATCTTTGTTGAGAAAAGCCGTGAATGAACGAAAGCAATCAACGTCAACAAGTGAAAATAAAGATACGAATGAACTGACTGTAAATAAAAATGGAACATGGCACAAGCGTGGATATACATCTTCATTTGCAGTTTCTTCTATAATTGGTTATTTTACCGGTAAAATTCTTGATTTAAATATTAAAAGTGCATATTGTAAACAATGTGAATGTTGAAAGAACAAAATAAATACGACTGAATACGAGGAGTGTGGCGACATTTTATCACTACGGCTCAACCGATGACCATCCAAATCACAATATATGTCCAAAAGGCGAAGATTCCTGGTGTTCTTACCGGCGCTCTGAAGCGCATGGAGAACTTGATACTTACACTCAAGATTTTGCTTCCTTACCTCCTGATGTTTTAGAGGCTATCGAACCAATTTACAACGACCTGCGTCGTGACAACTTACTCTTAAGATATGTCGGTGGATTTAATCAAAACAATAGTGAAAGGTTTAATCAACTAGTGTGGAAAATATGCCCAAAAACTATAAATACTAGTTATACCATCGTACAGATTGCTGCATACATTGCTACTGGTATATTTAATAAAGAGGTACACATTCACTAATGATAATTATGAACACACTGGGAGTTAATTGTGGCCCTAATTCTCATCGGTATGCCGAAAAAACGGATGTTGCGCGTATGAAGGTGGCAGATAAGCGCGCTAACGATAACACTCGAGAAGGCAGAATGCAACGTAGACAACAGCAAATTGATATTTCGGAAGCTTCTACATCGGCTGAAGAATTATTATATGGCCCAGTAATACGATGACTCGGTCTAAGTAATCAAATGATTCCTCTTTCTATACATAAATCGAGTGTAAAACTTTAAACGCGTTTTTCTCAAAACTATGTTTTGAAGGTCGGTGACCACTGTCATTCAAAAACCGCTCAGTGGATTTGAATGAAATTTATACAACTTTTTTAAAATATGTTAAACTAGTAACTGATGGAAGGATTTTTTTTTTTTCTCCAAAAAATCGATTTTTTATAAACAATTTACTGTTGCTTTTTTTCGGGAAAATTGGAGAGTAAATTGTCTGAGGTCGTCATTTTGTTTATTTTCAAAAAAAAAAAAGAAAAGAGCTTCGATCAAACACTAGATTAACTATTAAAATACTAATTTTTTTTTATTTGAATGATTTTAGGTGAACTGTTGAGAAGTTATGGTGGTCACCGCAAAGGGTTACTTATGAAACAGGGGTCAACACATATAGCGATAACTTTTTATATAATTATTATTTTTTTTTTTTAAATTTGGGTGAAATCAAGTTGAAACATGACATAATGATGTAGTATTGTTACTTTTATAAAATAAATAAAATTACTGATAAAAAAAAATTATTAAAAACACTTGTTTTTTCGTGCCTCTGACTGCCCCTAACCCCTTAATGCATGCATATTTTACTACCTAAAAATGTTTATTAACTTTTTGTTTGGAATGATAAATGCAACATTTTTAAGTAAATATTAACAAAATCCATTTATCGCTATAGTTGATAAATGGACTTAATGATAATTGTAGAGGAACATTTAACTTAGTCTTTTCTTCCATAAAGTTACATTAACTTGTAGTTCTGTGAATGAAAAGAGTTAAGCGGAATTGGGCAAACATACTGCTTTGCAACAAAAGAAGAAACAAGAGAACTAGCCATATTGATGTGGCTGATCAATAATTTTTACAAATGGCTATGTTCTTTCTTGTTTCTTCTTTTACTACATGCTCTTACATTTTATTATTTGTATAAGAATCACTTTATTTACAGAGGAGAGATTACCATGAAAATATATACAAATGATATTAACAGATTCTAAGTAACAATTTTATAAGAACTGTGTAACGGTTTTGCAATGTGTTTTTTTAGTATGTTCTGATCTGTATATTTATTTACAGGCAAGGTTTTGCTGGTTGTACCCAAAGTGAAGAGACACGCGTTTGGCGGAAAAAGAAAGTGCACTGGCGAAACATACATCTACATCGATCATCAAATGCCTCTGCTTGTACTTCAGGAATTTTAGTCACACAACAGAAATAAGTCTGTCCTACAGTCAGAAAGAAAATTGGAATTTTACAGCGGTTTGAAAAATACAGATAATGGCGGCACTGTTTAACTTAGCATTTCTAAAGGTGTTTTATTGGGGTTACTTTTTTTTATATTGCCTCACATTAGTAATAAATTAATATTTTTATTAAATATCATAGAATTAACCAGTAATTGATCGGTAATAACATTATTTTGCAGTTCAAAAATGGAAACCTGTTTTGCATGTAAATATAACAGTGTTAATTTTTTTTTGTATTAGTTCAATCTCTGTAACTATCAATAAGTTTCAGGTGCTTTTTTTTCTTTACTTCTATTTGGATATTTTCTATACAGTAAATAAAGGTAGAAGAAACAAACTAAAAAATAAATAGCGAATATAACTGATAAAAATAAAATTTATAAAGGTGCATGAAAGACTAAAAATACATAAAAAACCGTGCCAATTTAAAGAAAAGGAAACTGAATAAACGGAAAAAAGAAGAACTCATCATTGCTATTGTTCAGTTTAAGAATTATACGAAGGTCGAGTGGAAAAATATTTATCCGTGGAATGCTGTTGTAGTTTACACCAGGTTATCCAACTAATTTACCTCTACAACAGTGGTCCCCAAGTTTCCTCCAGAGATTTCTTAGGAGCGAAAGCTAAAACATAATAGATATGTTATTTAGTTTAATAGAAATTAGCAATGAAATAAATGACTAACCGAAGCAGCTTAATTAGTACTAGAACGAAGAACCACCATCAGTAGATTAATGCAACTATTAATAAATAAGTATTGATTTAGTACCAATAAACTAATATGACTAATAAATGAATATTAGATTTAGCACCTTTGCAAGTATATAACTACTTTAGTATGCCATGATTTATACCCTGTTAAAGAAAAAAATTAAGAATTTTATTAACAGAAAACTTTTAAAGATAATCTCTGTCAATACTGCCAAAAAAATGGATAAACATTCTTTATAAATCTTTGTGAATGATCGAGCCCTATTTAAACTTACATTTAAAATTTGATTTAAAGAAGAATGCACGCCTCCTTACTAATGAAAATTTGTAACACGCTAATAGAACGCCTTTAATCAGTATTTGATTTCCAAAAAAATGTGATATATTTCTTTAAGTAAACGCCAATAGACATTGAAACACATAATAAATCTCAAGGCTGATACTATCAGAATTCCGTACACATGTAATATACAGAATCCTAATAAGATGGTTCAGAAACAACAAAAATATCAAATAAAAATCAATAACTCATGAACGGTTTGACTTATAGAACTCAAATTTGGAACATAAATGACAATTAAAATCCTCTTTAAAACGATCTATAACTTCAAAATGACCGATTACCCTGGGCGCAAAAAACCGTCAAGAATATATTATTATGTAATGCGTACTGAGAAATCACACCTTAGGGTGACCGACATCAAAATTGAGATTTTTATCGATTCTGTTAATAAAAAGTACGAGAAATCCAATGAAATTTACCGCAAGTTTCTAGCTTGTTTCATTCACGAGATATAGCATATCAAAGTTGAAAAATGTGGTAAACTACTTTTCGAGAAAAACGAGCTTAAAGTTTGGCAAATTAGAAATGTCTCCTACGGATGATGATACAACACCTGAATGTAGAATGTATTTGACCAATTCTTGTAGAAAAAAGCACGAGGAATTCAATGAAATTTACCGAAAGTCTCTAGCTCCTTTCAGTAGCGAGATACAACATGTTGAAGATGACTCATTTTAAAACATAGTTTTCCAAAAAAAATTATTTCAAAGATTATCTTGTACGAACGATAAATTACCTTTCTGCGCTTCAATTAGATAGCTTCTCACGTACAAAAAAAAACAACGAAGAATTCAATAAAATTTGGAGAAAACGAGGGGAAAATATAATAAGAAATAATGGAAAACGAAATTACAAAAATACAAAGACATAATACTATAGACAAGTATATAGTATTTTCATTACGAAATGATATTGTTCCAATAGTCTTACGATACCCGAACCTGCTTTACAATGTTCGCGAAATTTTTCTCGCAAATCTTTTATTCGGGCTCCTGAATATTTTCTTCGGCCACCTTCCAAGGAGCAATTGTTTTCCTGACATGATATTCATTAATTCCAGTCATACAACGTCGTCATCGAAGCTCGAATGTGAACTGGTAGTACTGCCTTATGTGGGAAATGTTCTTCCATTTTTTCTTCGCGAACAATTCTGTCCAATCATAAAGGTCAATGTAAACTTTTCCCTCCTCAAGGTCGTATCGCTTTATTAACTTTTGATTGTGCCGTTGAAGCATTCACAACTTTACATAAATCGTCCGTATCGTGTACTTCTTCTTGACGAAATTTTTTCTTAATGAGACCAAAAGCCCAGTCACACGAAAATTTGCTATGGCCTACTGGAAGGAACATGGATTTGATTTTTGTATTTAATTTGAGAAGAACACGAAAGAGAAGATAATATAAATCATCGAATGATTTTTATTCTGAGCGCAGCAGTTATCAGCATGCAGTAGCATTTCTTTCTCGTCTATGCTATTTCTTTCAATGAAATCGTGCAAGAAGCTGACGACACAATTAGAACCTTTACTGATGACTACACTCTCGGGAATTAAATAATTTCCTTGATGATTGAGAGTGTCATTAATTACACCAAACAATTCAATTTTATAAGGCCACAAGAAATACAGCGGCCCAGGTTGCTCGTTCGTTTGTAGCGGTTCATTCTCTCTTCTTTTCTCTCCATTGTGTAAGAAACAGCTGTTCCAAACCTGCTTCGGCTGGCCGTCTATTACACGCGCCTTCCCATGTACCTGCGGCTACGAAACTTTGCCACAGTGTAGTCAAAACATGATAGAGAATAATTTCCCACTAAAAACTCAATTCCGATAAAAATCAACTTTTTGACCGTTTTTCGCGTCTAGCACGAAATTATGTTTTTCACCCTAAGGTATGATTTCTCAAAACGCGTCACATACGGTATTTAAAACGACCTCAAAAATCACTTAAAGAATCATAACTCATCACCCGATAAACCTGTAAAGCTGAAATTCAAAATTTAAAATAACACGCAGGAGTCCTTTTATAAAATCAAAAAATTACGGAGAAAAAGTTATGCAAAGTTGTCAAAAAGTTCAAAAAATGACGAGTGCCCCCGCCCGCGCTGCGAATATTACAGCTGAAAATTTTGAACGTGGTTAAAAATATGCCCATACTCGTATATTTTTCTAGTTTGGCTATCCGGGTTTCCAGTATTAAAATTAGACCCTCGGGGCGCCGAAAGCTCGAAATTTTGGAAAAATATATTTTTTTCCCAGGCTTGTGATATATTGTTGGAAAGATCGCTATTTGTCGCGAACAGAACCGTATTTCATTTTCTAAGCGGAATTTGATAAGTTGCCGAAATGCATCGCAATTAGCTAATTTCCTGCATCTGTTCTTGTGATTAAGCTTCGAACCGTCTCTGACAGTTTTTCCAAAGTGACGACAATGTCTTTGTAATGATGCCATGTGATATTTACGGTATTGCCCCCGGCACTCCATCGTGTACCTTGAATACGTTTTAAACTTTTGCCTGTAGCTACTATCAGAACTTCCCAACTATGTGCGGACATGGAAAAAAATGAATAGCAACGTTCTAATATGCCAAAAAAAAGTTACTGAACTCGCCTCAACTGAGGCAGCGTGTAAATAAACCAAGTTTAACAAATAATCTGAGCAAGGTACGAATTCAACTTTAGGATTTATTTCTTCAATTCTTTGCTGAACTCCTGAATGCCTTCCAACCGTTATGGTTCAGCATTATCATATTCTTGTCCTCTACAGTTGTTTATATCAAGACCATCAGCTTCAAGCTTGCTCAAAATCATCTTTGAAATTTCTTCAGCAGTTTTATCTTTTGTTTCAATGAAATCTATAAAAAAGATTTCACTACTTGTACTTTCTGATTTTCAATCACTACGTATGTTAATAGCTGACTTGTTTGATCTTTATGAGAAACATCTGGAGTACTGTCGAATATAATCGAATAATACTTGGTCTTTTTTGCTTGTCTGATGATATGTTGGCGCACTTTATTTCCTAAAATTGCAAAAAGTTCGTTTTGAATTTCTGGTGACATATATGTGATTGAAATTTTGCCACGCACATTTTAGAGCTGCTAAACATAACCTTTCTGCTGACTATTCTAGGCTGTTCTATATAGCCGACGCAGGTAAATGAATTGGTCTTTTTTTTTTTCAAATCATTGCATATGAATTCTATATTTCGAATTATGGGTTTTACAAAACAAATATTTATTCGCCGATATTGCAGCTTGCCGTCGAACTGAATTAACTTAAATTTCTCAAAGTTTTCAGTTTAAATAAACCAAAATTCATTTTCATTTCAAATTGCCAATTCATAATTTTATGTTTATTATGCACCAACATTATGAAAACGATTTTCACATTTGTTATCATACATAACCGGCAAATTTTTTTTGCCGACTTTGAATTAGAATTTTCCGCAAACGCTGACAGCAATTTTTGTTGTTTTTTTTGGGGGGGGGGGGGCTGATACGACTCCGATCACAACACGTACTTATGAGCACTGAAGTCATAGGTTGAAAAGCGTATACAAATATACCATTAAGTCAATATAAATTAGACGACTGATGATCGAGCAATAAACAAAACTTTCTTTGATTTATTAACGCATCACTCATGGACTTCCTTGAAGGGACTTACCCGTACTGTAACCTAATTTGCAAATATTATACAATATTGAACACTATTCTTCATATGAAAGAAGTCACTCTTGTTGAATATTAGTTGTAAACAATCCCCAGCACAAAATAAAACGGCGGGAATCACTGAAAGTCAGTGCAGACGGTGTTGTCAGTCACTACAACGAGTAAGATGGTTACATTCATTTAAAAACAAGTTCAGTCAAGCATGAGGTTTCATGCGCTGAGGATTCCGTATGAAAGTTAACAATAACTATAATTATTTAGTATGTAAGAAAATTTGTTTGAATAAATTTCTATTTTTATTTTACTATTTTAATTTAATATCTTAATAAATTTCAAAGATCTTTTCTAATAATAATTTAAAACAGTAAAGCAAAATACTAATTTGAATCGAAGACTTAGATTAATTTGAAGTGAAATGTAACGGTTATGAAGAAAAATTAATTAAATCCATTTTTTATTTATTTTTTTAAATTATTGGTTTAGATTTAATAATACTAATATTAAGGTTTTATGATTTTTTAAAATGTGTAATTTTGTTAATTCCTACACCTATCTTTCTTGAATAGCCGACCGTCAAAGATATTTAATAAATATATAAACGAAAACACACAAAAAATATTAATTAGAAATAATATTGATGCTACGTATCACTCTGCTGCGGCTGCTAGAATGTTGGTGTTCCCTGCTGGCAGATTGGTGTACGTTGGTGATTGCATCCTGGATTCTCGGCGAATGGGAGGGAGAGACACGGTAATCGAAATTATAGTTTACGAATTTTGTAAATGTCACTAATTGGAAAACCGAATTTCGAGGCAATTTGGTTACTTTGTTATTAAACTTCTTTCGGTTGCAAGACGAACTGGTTACTTTACCAAAAAAGGTCGATATAGTTCCGCGATGTGAAAAAGACTGTCGTTCTACTGTGATGATTTTTTAACAATTCGGTATTTTCTTTCTACTCTCTCCGTATGTTAGACCATTATTAAATATTTTTTTTTTATTTATTTACTAGCATAGGGCGTTAAATTGTTTAACAAATCGAAATACTATTCGCATCTGTTTTTCATCAGGCGGGCGTACCACCTAAACAATGATGCGGTGAGTCCGTTCCCTTCATTACAGTTCATAACAACACTAACACACGCCGTAATGAAAATAACCAAACCAAAACCTGCGATCCTGTTTCGTTTCTTATCCCTCGTACTAACACTACTAACGCAAATTATAACAATCCGAACCAAATTCTAAAAATCGCTGCAATCTCGTATTCCGATAAAGCCAAAAGAAAAATAACACCGATTAACAAACCTGTTTATTTCGTGCATTCAAGAAACCCACTTAAAACAAAACCAACATTTAAAACTAAAAAACTATAAAGTTCTCGAATCAAATCCGGTGCTTGCTAGTTGTGCGCGTGGGGGAATAATATTATCCGTTCGTGCGGATATTAACTTTCAACAGATAATGTTACCATCCGACATTCAACCAGTAACAGTCGAAATTCGTACGCCAGTTCCACGGGAGTCTCTAAACATAATTCCGAACCGTATTTAAAAACTTTTAAAATTTCCAAAAAATTCAAACAGTTCCTCTCCTCTAGTGCCGCGAGTATTACAGCTAAAAATTTTGAACAGGGTTAACATATGCGCTTCGACATATATTTCTCAAGTTTGGAACATCAAGGTTTGAAAGTTTCGTTAAGGAAATAACTTATGGATTCGTTCTCGACAAATAACGATCTTTCCATCGATCATGACCGGGAAAAAAAATATTATTTTTGAAACATTCGAGCTTTCGGCGCTTAAGGTTCTGAATTTTAAGATGGAAACCTAGATGTTCCAAAGGTAAATAAATAAACAGGGACGCACATTTTTTTAACCTTGTTCAAAATCTTGAACCAATACATAAATTACAAGCGGGGCTACACGTCATTTTTCAGATTTTTATGAACTTTTAGTAAATTTAAAACAGTTTCGTTAAGAAAACGAAATACGGATCCGTTCCCAAAAAATAGCGCTCTTTCCAATAATAATACACTTGAAAAAAAATTTTTTTTTACAAAATTTTGAGCTTTCAGAGACCCAAGCCACTAATTTTAAAATTGGAAACTTAGATGTTCCAAACCAGAGAAATATACATGGATGCCCATATTTACTACTTTCCTCAAAATTTTTAGCTATAATACTCGCGTCACAAATCAATTCTCACGCTTTTTTGAACTTTTCAGCAAACTTTGAAAGTTCAATTAAGAAAATGAAATACGGTTTCTTTCCCGACAGATAGCGATCCTTCAAACGGTATATAACATGCGTCAGAAAAATAAAAAATTTTCTTCAAAATTTCGAACTTTCGGCGCCTTAAGGGTCCAATCTTAAAACTGAAAATCCAAATGTTATAAACTAGAGAAATATAAGGGGATCAGCACGTTTTTAGCCGCGTTCAAAATTTTCAGCTGTAATATTCGTGGAGCTAGTGGAGAGACCCATAATTTTTTTTTTTTTTTTGAGCTTTATCGTAACTTTGAAAGTTTGGTTAAGAAAATGAAATTCGGTTTCGTTCCCGACTACTAGAGATCTTTTTAATGATATATCACAAGCCCAAGAAAAAAAATATTTTTTTCCAAAATCTCGAGCTTTCGGTGCCCCGAGGGTCCAATTTTAAAGCTGGAAACTCGAATGTTCCAAACTAGAGAAATATACGTGGAAGCGCATATTTTTAACCGTGTTCAAAATTTTTATCGGTAATATTCGCGGCGCTAGGGGGGGGGACACGTCATTTTTCGCGCTTTTTTGAACTTTACGGCAAGTTTGAATTTTTTGGTAAAGAAAATGATATAAGATTTTGTTCCTGATAAATAGCGATCTTTCAAACGATATATTAAATTACCGGAAAAAAAAATATTTTTTTACAAAATTTTGAGCTTTCGAAGCTCCGGAGTTTTATTTTTAAAGCTTGAGACCCGGACGCACTAAATTACAGAAATATACGTGGAAGTACATATTTTTAACCATGTTTTAAATTTTTAGCTATAATACTCGCAGCGCTAGGGGACGCGCAATTTTTCGAGCTTTTTTGAGCTTTATCGCAACTTTGAAAGTTTGGTTAAGAAAATGAAATTCGGTTTCGTTCCCGACTACTAGAGATCTTTCTAATGATATATCACAAGCCCAAGAAAAAAAATATTTTTTTCCAAAATCTCGAGCTTTCGGTGCCCCGAGGGTCCAATTTTAAAGCTGGAAACTCGAATGTTCCAAACTAGAGAAATATACGTAGAAACGCATATTTTTAACCGTGTTCAAAATTTTTATCGGTAATATTCGCGGTGCTAGGAGGGGGGGCACGTCATTTTTCGCGCTTTTTTGAACTTTACGGCAACTTTGAATTTTTTGGTAAAGAAAATGATATAAGATTTTGTTCCTGATAAATAGCGATCTTTCAAACGATATATTACATTACCGGGAAAAAAAATATTTTTTTACAAACTTTTGAGCTTTTGTCGCCCCGAGGGTCCAGTTTTAAAGTTGGAAATCCGGATGTTCCAAACTAGAGAAATATACGTAGAAACGCATATTTTTAACCGTGTTCAAAATTTTTATCGGTAATATTCGCGGTGCTAGGAGGGGGGGCACGTCATTTTTCGCGCTTTTTTGAACTTTACGGCAACTTTGAATTTTTTGGTAAAGAAAATGATATAAGGTTTTGTTCCTGATAAATAGCGATCTTTCAAACGATATATTACATTACCGGGAAAAAAAATATTTTACAAAATTTTGAGCTTTCGAAGCCCCGGAGTTTTATTTTTAAAGCTTGAGACCCGGACGCACCAAATTACAGAAATATACGTGGAAGTACATATTTTTAACCATGTTTTAAATTTTTAGCTACAATACTCGCAGCGGTAGGGGACGCGCAATTTTTCGAGCTTTTTCGAGCTTTATCGCAACTTTGAAAGTTTGGTTAAGAAAATGAAATTCGGTTTCGTTCTCGACTACTAGAGATCTTTCTAATGATATATCACAAGCCCAAGAAAAAAAATATTTTTTTCCAAAATCTCGAGCTTTCGGTGCCCCGAGGGTCCAATTTTAAAGCTGGAAACTCGGATGTTCCAAACTAGAGAAATATACGTGGAAGCGCATATTTTTAACCGTGTTCAAAATTTTTATCGGTAATATTCGCGGCGCTAGGGGGGGGACACGTCATTTTTCGCGCTTTTTTGAACTTTACGGCAACTTTGAATTTTTTGGTAAAGAAAATGATATAAGATTTTGTTCCTGATAAATAGCGATCTTTCAAACGATATATTACATTACCGGGAAAAAAAATATTTTTTTACAAACTTTTGAGCTTTTGTCGCCCCGAGGGTCCAGTTTTAAAGTTGGAAATCCGGATGTTCCAAACTAGAGAAATATACGGGTATGTGCGTATTTTTAGCCCCATTCAAAATTTTTAACTACAATACTCGCGGCGCTAAGGGGGGGGACACGTCTTTTTTTGCTGTTTTTTGAACTTTTGGGCAACTTTACATAACTTTTGTAACGTAATTTTTTGATTTTATGAAAGTACTCCTGCATTGTAGTTTATATTTTGAATTTCAGCGTTATAAGTTTATCTAGTGACGAGTTATGATTTTTTAAGTGATTTTTGAGGTCGTTTTATGTACCATATTATATATTCTTGACGGTTTTTTGGGTTTTTTGCCGCCCAGGGTAATCGGTCATCTTCAAGTTATAGATCGTTTTAAAGATAATTTTAATTGTAATTTATGTTCCAAATTTGAAGTTTATAAGTCAAGCCGTTCGTCAATTATTGATTTTTATTTGATATTTTTGTCATTTGTGTACCATCTTATAAGGATTCCGTACATTATATGTATACGGAATCCTAAAAACATTATGTACGATCACAAAATGAGTTAATAATCTTATAACGGTTATATCAGTACCCTAACTGTGAACATCGTCATTGTGTTGAAGCGCCGTGCTCTTTTAACCTGGAGAAATCCTCATAAATGATACTAATTAAAAAATAATTTCCATCACATTAAATGGAATAGTCAGATACAGTAAAATGAAATACAGACTACTTGTTATGGACATATAGTGATCAGTACCTGGGCGACCGAGCTTGATTTGGTATTTTTTTTTTGTAACTTTTTAACTTCATTTTAATCTTATATATATTCGCAAAACATGAAATACGAGTATTTTAAAACTAATTTATGAACTCATTTATAAATTTAAAGCCTCTTTCCATACAATTTTGCTTTTTAATACTAAACGCAAAAAAAATGTAAAGGTCCTTCGAATTTGCTTTCCGGGTGATTGGAAAATGTTTTCAAAGACTGCACCCGTTGATTTTTATGAATATATTTCTTTGCGTTTTTTATTAGCAAAATTATATTTTAGGTATATAGGGTCGTCAGTTTTACAGCTTTATCTATTGGTTTATTCGTTATAAAAACAAATAAAAATCTCTTTGTAATTTTACCTGTGTTGATCAGCTGTTTTCCAAACAACTGGAAAAAATTTCCGACTAAATCTCTGCAAACTGTAATAAGGGTGGGGGTTTTTAAAATGTGCACAACATATTCTCAGTAATTCTCTTTCGTAAACAAATATATAAATACGCAAAACGTTTAATATCTGCATATAAATACGCGAAATCCTTCTTTGTTTATTAACCAATTTTCTTTTTCCTTTTTTGTTTAGTAGCTATTAAAAATCAGTTTTCTTTTCTTATTTAAATATAAAATTAATACAAAAAAAGTAAAAAACGAACTGTTTGTTACGATATTTTCGATTCGTTTGTTTGTTTTGTTTTTTTGTTATATCCAAGCACACGGCAATTGACGCCACCGGGGCGCGTACACAAAGACACTACTGGAGCCGATAATCGACGTCGTTCAAAAATCAAAAAATAATACTAATGGCAGAACAAATTATCTATTAGATCGTCGTCGAAAGATCGCGCCACCAACCTTGATTCGTACCATACTAAAAACATTAAAAACCATTTAAAATTCGCGAAACCGAATTTTTCCATGGATTAGATCTTGACATCGATTTATTGGCCTAAAATACGCCTAGTGTGCAAATTTAATCCAAATGGTTAGAGCCGTTTCCGAGATACATGAAATAAATTTATATACATATATATATATGTATGTATATATAAATATAAATATATATATACAAGAATTACTCGTTTAAAGATATTAGATTTGAGCAAATAGTAAACATGAATTCACACAAGAAATTTTTTATATTATAAATAATTAAATTCAAAAGATTAGTTTCAAACACTGCGTTCATGATCATGATACATCACGATCATAAACGTAGTGTTCGAAACTGGTCAGTGTTCTTGAATTTCATGTTTTATAAAATATGTTTCGTGTGTGGTTTAATGTTTACTATTTGTTTAAAAATGAAATGTTTTATTTTTTTCCCAATTGGTTCGTTAAATCTTGAGACTTATGAAAATTAATGCAAAAACGAAATTCTTTTTAAAGTATCATTAAACTGTCCCAAGACATTTAAATTTCCGGACAATATGAATATTTTTAATAAAACATTTTATTACGTTTATAGTGATTACATTGTGCGTTAAATTATCACACATTATAAGTAAATCGTTGTAATTTTACAAACGATTTTCAACTTCTTTTTTTTTTTTTTGAAAAGGCGTTGATCATTATTATTTAACACAGGTGTAAATGGCTAGCGGTATTTTTTATTGTAATATGAATAGAATATTGGCTCTTCGTTCCATTTGTCTGTGTAATGTCATCTTGGGAAGGTTATGCGACAGTTTCCCTTCTATAGAGCCGTTTTTAATGAGTAAAATGACACTGTATCTGTTTTTAGGATTCCGTAATAATGTACGGAATCCTTATAAGATGGTACACAAATGACAAAAATATCAAATAAAAATCAATAATTCACGAACAGCTTGAATTATAAACTTCAAATTTGGAACATAAATCACAATTAAAATTCTCTTTAAAACGATCTATAACTTAAAGATTACCGATTACCCTGGGCAGCAAAAAACCCAAAAAACTGTCAAGAATATGTAATATGGTACATAAAACGACCTCAAAAATCACTTAAAAATCATTATTCATCACCCGATAAACCTATAAAGCTGAAATTCAAAATATAAACTACAATGCAGGAGTACTTTCATAAAATCAAAAAATTACGGTACAAAAGTTATGTAAAGTTGCCGAAAAGTTGAAAAAAGCGCAAAAAATTATGTGTCCCCCCCAGCGCCGCGAGTATTACAGCTGAAAATTTAAACGCGGTTTAAAATACGCGCATCCTCGTATATTTCTCTAATTTGGAACACCCAACTTTGAAATTAGACTCTCAAGGCGTCAAAAACTCGAACTTTTGAAAAAAAATACTTTTTTTCCCGGGCTTGTGATATATCATCAGAAAGATCGATATTTGTCGGGAACAAAACCGTATTTCATTTTCTTACCGAAACTTTCAAAGTTGCCGAAAAATTCAAAAAAGCGCAAGCTCTAGTTTGTAGCCCCCTCTTTGTGACGCGAGTATTACAGCTATATATTTGGAAGAAGGTATAAACCATATATATTTCTCTGGTTTGAAACATCCCTTTTGGCTTTATTGGAATAGGAGACTGCAGCGGTTTTTAGAATTTGGTTCGGATCATTGTACAATAATTTGCGTTAGTGTTTAGTTATTTTCATTAGGGCTTGTGTTAGTGTTATTATAAACCGTAATAAAAGGAACGGACTCACCGCATCATTGTTTAGGTGTTACATCCGCCTGATGAAAAACAGATGCGAATAGTATTTTGATTTGTTAAACAATTTAACGCACTATGCTAGTAAATAAATAAAAAAAAAAAAATTAATAATGGTCTAACGTATTGAGAGAGTCGAAGGAAAAAACCGAATTGTTAAAAAATCATCTAAGTCGAACGTCAGTCTTTGTCACATCGCGGAACTATATCTACCTTTTTTGGTAAAGTATCCAGTTCGTCTCGCAACCAAAAGAAGTTCGATCCAATAAGGTAACCAAATCGCCTCGAAATTCGGTTTTCCAATTAGTGACATTTACAAAATTCGTAAACTATAATTTTGATTATCGTGTCTTCCCATCCTGTTCACCGAGAATCCAGGAAGTAATCGCCAAAGTACAACAACCTGCCAGCAGAGAATACCAACACTCTAGCAGCCGCAGTAGAGTGATACGTAGCATTTATATTATTTCTAATTAATCTTTTTTGAGTGTTTTCGTTTATATATTTATTAAATGTCTTTAACGATCAGCTATTCATGAAAGATAGGTGTAGAGAATAATGAAATTATTCATTTTAAAAAATCATAAAACCTTAATATTATTATTATTAAATCTAAACCAATAATTTAGAAAAATAAATAAAAATTAAATAAATAAAAAATTGATTTAATTAAATATTTTATATATATTTGTTCTTTATAACCATTACATTGCACTTCAAATTAATAAGCTTTCGATTCAAATTAGCATTTTGCTTTACTGTTTTAAATTATTATTAGAAAAGATCTCTAAAATTTATTAAGATATTAAATTAAAATAATAAAAAAAAACCTTCAAATTTCCACGTTACTCGCGGAAGTATCAGTACATATATATGTCTTTGAGATTTAATATATTCAAAAAAATAGCTACCTTGTAGAATTGTTTTTGTAAGTAAAAAAGAATAAATCTCAAAACGTACCGTTAATTTTTAAATTTTATTTTTATTTTGTATTATCTATCATCATTTACAACATTCGAATTAACAGAATTGCAAGTTATAGATTATAATGGACGATGGCTGTTGCAGTATGCTATATATTCACGTGTTTCGAGATGATCGATTATAGAATCAATTATTTTTCTGCTTCGTGAAGTAGATATGGCGAGACCGTTGTTTAGTTGTAATCCTAACTCGGTGTGCATAAATCCAATAAATTCCGGTCTGTGCGGTCCTCTTAAATCCAAATTAAAGTCTCCACTAACGAGCATCGGTATATCGTGATAATTATGTTTTTCAGGTACCTTTAATTTAGGACTGTACGCTATAAGAATTAAGACGACGAATTGCTGAATTTTCTCAAACGATCTATTCGGTGAGATATAAACTGATGCGAGTATAGTTTTTTTTAGCATTGATTGTTGTCTTGACCGAGCAAAAGTCGCCAACACCGTCATGACATGTCGCGAGTTGATCCACGCTCATATTATTTTGATCAAACTTCCGCAAATCGTTTTTGATATTGTTAGACTGCAATGCGTTGGAAACAGTTATATTTTTGCAAATGGCGACACCACCAGATTCAATCGCATTCCTTTTAAATTGAGTGCGAAATCCACCATTTCAATAGAACAATCGTTTTCAGTCCACGTTTCAGACAAGGCAAGAAATTTACATCGCGGATTAATCACTAGTTAAATCGAGCAAGTGTGCGTTTAGTGATTGAGTGTTGAATGTACACAACGAGAACGACGTGGAATCCGTCTGCGTAGAACGATTCAGAAAATTCCGGAACTGATCACCTACCGTTTGTAAATAATGCCGTTCGAGACGAGTAAACTCTTCCCTTTAAGGATATCGATTCAGCTCTCTGCGATGGTGATAAAATGTGTGATCACACCATCGTGATTCGTTAGGAATAGTCCAGCAAAGAGACGCGAGAAAGGGCTACACAAACGAGCTGCTGTCCAGGACACTTACCGTACTTATAAATGATCGAGTGTAGCGCCTTGTGATTTGTGTATAGTAATTGCACAGGCTGCAATAAGGGGGACTTTTACAAGTAACGATTTTACTGTTTGTTTGCACGATGCAAGTACGTTGAGTTATCGATATCCACGAATGATCGATGTTCGGATTTGCAAGTACGTGTCCCTGGGCTTTTGAGCGCAGTAAACGGCCGATTTTTGAATGGTCAAAAGACAGCCAGAATCGTTTTATCACACTTGTTTCGATGTAGCGTAAAGTGCCGACTGAGCCGTTGACGAGACCATCTAGCACGTCAATATTCGCTCTGATCATATACGGTTTACCAATTTGAAGGCGAACGATCTTGCGTTTATGTGATTCCTGTGGCGAATTGGCCATTGATTTTGGTTCTACATTACAAACTTTTTGTTTTTTATTCATTTGCCGTTGTTGCCACTCACGGCTTCGTTCGGCACCACTCTTCGAAGACGATTTATTCAAATCGATGAATCGAAAGAAACGTTTCAAACTTCTCATTTTCGGTAGTATTGGAACCGAAAGGTGTTTCCTTCATGAACTGAAGGAATTCATGGCTGTTCTGAAATTCCTCGTCCATCTTGCGTTCACGTGATTCCTGCGTCGAATCAGCCATTGATTTTGGTTTTCTATTATTATTTTTTATTTTTTACGAGTCACGAAGTTGAATATAATTTACATATAAATTAAATCGAGTGAACAGGCAATTACGTGAAAATTACGTATCGAATTACCTAGCAAAAATTAAATCGCCACATACCATTCCAAGTGCTGGGTTTTTAATTCTAAATTTCGAGAATTGTCGCGCAAAACCTTTAGGAAGCAAAAAAAAAGTTATACGAAATTATCTGCGGAATGTTAAAATGTTTTACGAAATTAGAAAGAGAACGTTGCGTTTCGTTGCGTTTTGCGTTGCGTTTTGCGTTGCGTTACACGATTTTAGGTTGACCCCCAGCCTAAAGACATATATATGTCAACAAAAATGGAAGTTTATTCAAACAAATTTTCTTACATTCTAAATAATTATAGTCATCTTTAACTTACATACAGAATCCTCAGCGCATGAAACCTCACGCTTGACTGAACTTGTTTGATTACTATTTAGCGAAAAAGTTGTGCGTCAGAAACTTCGTGTAGTTCCGTTAGCCGCAGTTTTATAGTAATCATTTTAGAGAAAATGTTTTGATCAGCTATACGAGTTTCGGCAGTAGTAAGAAATATTTGCATTCTCAAATAATTTACGTTTTATTTGTTGTAGAGTGTTCGTTAAATACTACATTTGTTATCTTTGAAAAATACCAAAATATGTATGAAAACTTAAAATTTTAAAATAGCGTAGATGTTTCTTTATAAAAATGAATTCAAATTGATTTCTAAATTTTGATAATGGGGGTTTTATTACATATATAGATGCACTACCGTTCATAATTATTTGGTCACCCAAGTTTTTCTTTATTTATCGCAAATGTGAAGTTGTTTTAAATTTTTTCTTTTTAGTTAAAAATTAATAAAAAAAGAATTTTAATTTTATATATATATCAGTACATCTTCAAAAAAAAAATTAAAATTAGTTTATATCGTATTTGGAGTTTTTCTGCTGGAGCATAAAAAAAAAAAAAATCAACAGAGTTTTTGACCTATTAATGTGTGATGGAAAAAATATGAATTTTATCGAAATCGCACAGCTTACAAACGTCTCTTCAATCCTTTTTCCACATTTCGAACAATTTCTCTACAATTTTTTCCTATTTCAATTTAGTTTAATTTTAAATACCCAATAGTTCTCTCGTGTTTTCCATTAAATTTTGTCATTGGCATGACAATGATAAGGTAGGTTCCGTAGAAGTAATACTTTGGCTAATCCAGCCTCCAGATTTCAGCCCCACTGAACTATTATTGGACGAGCTTGATGCGAATGCAAACATCAAACGTCAAATATTCGCCCTATTAGCCTACTAAATAATCTCAGTAAGATAGCAGAAAAATCTATATTATCTCGACTTAAAATGCATTCCAGCAGACATCACTTGATTCCTAACGTTCAGTTCGGTTTTCGTCCTGGTTACTCAACCACTCATCAGGTGGCGAGAATTACGGAATATATTTCGCATAATTACAACTGCAATAAACATACAGGTATGGTCCTATTAGATGTTGCAAAAGCATTTGAAACAACATGGCACAAGGGGATTATTTATAAAATGATTCTATATAAATTCCCTCCTCATATTATTAATCTCCTTCATAGTTACTTGACTAACAGATTATTCTATGTAATTGTTAATGGAGCTAGGTCGTCCACTAAAACGTGTTTAGCTGGGGTTCCGCAAGGAAGTATCTTAGGTCCCTTTTTATTTACGTTATTTCTATCTGATTTTCCCGAGCTGAGGGAGGTGCAGGCCGCGCTGTACGCCGATGATACGGCACTTTACTGCAGTTCTTATATACCAAATGCAATTACAAACAAGCTGCAAGCGGGACTTAATTGCGTTTTGCGTTATTTTAAAAAATGGCAAATATACATAAACCCGAGTAAAACTGAAGCCGTATTTTTCACTCGCAGGCGGGCTGCCCGCGGAAATAAAAATTAATTCCACAATAATTAGCCGGTCGAATCACGTGCGCTATCTTAGAGTTATACTGGACAAAAGGTTGAACTACTCGGAGCATATAAATCAAGTGTTCATAAAAGCTAATAAAAGAATTTCTACCATATATCGTCCATTATTCAATCGAAAGTCGTTTCTTAGCATTAATAACAAACTAATTCTATACAAAACATTAATTCGTGTCCTATAATAGTTTGCTATTCATGACCGGTGTGGAGTTCAGTTTCTAATGCTAGTTATAGTAAGCTGCAGTTATTGCAAAACATCTGGTTTAAGATGTGTATTAAATGTGTCCCTAGAAGATACTCTAAAATTGTAAATATGCATCTGACCACCTTAGGACTACTACCTTTTATTAGAGATTACGTATTAGATTTAACAGGTAAATTCTGCGAAAAGTGTCTACAGCATGAAAATGAGTTGTTAATCTCTGCAATTGGTAATTATGATTCTACGCAACTCGAGTTCATGTACACCAGATAAACAAGCACAGAAGGCTTAAACACAATATACTGTAGTATTAGTTCCAGTGGTGTAGCGTTTAAGTTTCTTTACTTATCACAATTGTAAATCTTATTTTGACATGTATTATTTTTGTTTATTTATTTATTCATTTATTTATTTTTTTCTTCTTTTCTTTTCTCGTCCGCGATGCACAGGTTTTTTTAATTGCTTTTTTACCTGTTGTTTCAATTTAAGCTGTAATTTATCATGTCTATGCATTACTTTTTCATTTCAACTTCAAGTCGTGCGGTAAGCTATAGTTGGCGGTACGCAATTATAAGTTCTAATATTACTTTTTTTTTCATGTTGTTCCTCGATTGTTTTTTGCAATAAACTTCTTTCTTTCTTTCTTGATGCGAATGTTTGAAAATTATGTTCAACATTTTTCAATCGGCCTTTACGTGTAATACCAACACCACCTAGATACAAGGCTTTAAAGCAGGATTCAAAATGGCGGCGGAAGTAGGCCGAGAAATAATTTACGAATTGATCACATTCAGTTCACTATTAAAAACTATTTTGTATATAAATTATGCTACATACCGATTTTTTTTGTTGTCAAAAAATGGTAAACAACAAAATCGAAAACAAGTATACGATCTTACATATTTATTATAAAAATTTCATCTAACGCATTAGGTTTTTTCCTTATCACTAGAAAAATAAGGCCGAATAAGAAGAATAAACAAGTTGTTTGAATTTAATTTTGATAATTCGTCACTTTTAATTATTTTTAATACGCTGAATGAAAGCTAACAATTTCTTTAGAATTTAGTTTTTACATAGTTTTGAATGCAGTGTGCAATTGTCACAAATTATGAAGTGCATTAACATTATTTTTAGGATTCTGTACGCATGTAATATATGGAATCCTAATAAGATGGTTCAGAAACGAAAAAAATACATGAATGGTTCTGATATATCAACTTTAAATTTGGATCATAAATTACAATTAAAATTATCTTTAAAACGATCTATAACTTAAAGATGACTGATTACCCTGGGCGGCAAAAAACCCAAAAAACCGTCAGGAATATATAATATGGTATTTAAGACGACCGCAAAAATCACTTAGAATATCATAACTCGTCACCCGATAAACCTATAAAGCTGAAATTCAAAATACAAAATAAAATGCAGGAGTCCTTTTATAAAATCAAAAATTACGGAAAAAAAGTTATGTAAAGTTGACAAAAAGTATAAAAAATGACGTGCCCCTCTAGCGCTGCGAGTAATACAGCTGAAAATTTTAAACGCGGTTAAAAATATGCGCATCCCCGTATATTTCTCTAGTTTGGAACATGCGGGTTTCCAGCTTTAAAATTAGCCCCCCGGAGCACCGAAAGCTCGAAATTTTGGGGAAAATATTTTTTTTTTCCGGGCTTGTGGTATATCGTTTGAAAGATCGCTATTTGTCGGGAACGAAACGGTATTTAATTTTCTTTACGAATCTTTCAAAATTGCCGAAAAGTTCAAAAAAGCGCGAGACTGACATGTAGTCCCCTCTTTTTGCGACGCGAGTATTATAACTAAAAAATTTTGAACACGGTTGAAAATATGCGCATGCACGTCTATTGCTTTCATTTGGGGCATCTAGGTTTCCAACCTTAAAATTAGCTCCTCAGGGCTCCAAAAGCTCAAAAGTTTGGAAAATCTTTTTTTTTTCGGCCATATGACATATTGTTGGAAAGAGCGCTACGCGTTGATTAAGTTGAGACCAAACGGATTTTTCCAATCATTGAATCGAACTTTGACGACTGATTTGGTTCTCGGGCCTTACTGGATCGGTGTTCTTATGTATTTTTATTTCGGACTGCTATTCTTTTCAACGACTTCATTTGAAATCTCGCTGACCTTTCTTTCAAGAATAGTAAACGTGTGGTTATTTATGTCACTCGCTCCTGCAGATGCTCTTTCATCTTGTATATTCCTTTGTTTCTAGTAATTTTAAATTTTAGCACTTAAATTCAACAAGTTACTTCATTTTCCTTCTGAGACTAGTATTCTTTTCGCAATTACTAAAAAACAATTTCGTACTAATTTGATAGGGGAACCGGCGCTTCCATCGCTTCTATTGGCGCTATAACACTGCCGCTACATCAGCATAGTAGAGACCGTGTATCAGAAACGCGAACATTTTGTTACACCGATAGAGTCAAAATAGTAATTTCTACACGTTACACACTGGGCAGAATATATCATCGAGCAATACACCAAACATGTACATTTGTACAAAATAACTGGCAACGTCGTGTTCCGTAGTTCTGACATTCTCCGCGTTATAATAACTGCCCTTAGGCCCTCTTATTATTTTTTTATTTGTTTTGCAACTACCATAATAAACATATACCACATTTAAAAACTTAAACAAATGGCACACGTGAACGAGTTTATCATCTATAGCTATTCTATATACATATATAAAAATGAATGTATGTCTGTATGTATGTGTATATGTCCTCGATGGACTCCGAAACTATCCATCCGATTTTTATGACATTTGGATAGTTTATTTATAGTGTCAGGGGAAACAGTGTAGGCTACTTAAAAGTCAAAAAAATAAATTTCAAAATAAATAAAAATTGATCGAAAGTGTCAGGCCCGTGCCCAAAATTTTGAAAAGGAGGAGGGGGTTTGAAAATTTTCTTCGCATATTTATTTTATAAATAACAATGCATTTTTCACTAATATTTATAATATTAATAATTTCCATAATTTTGATTTATATATTAATAATTTACATAAATTAATTACCGTATTAAAAATTACATGTTATTGATTATACTTCGTCTTATAGTGCCGTACTCAGCTTCTGAGCGTCGGCGACTACCTATTCGTACATCTCAGCTATTCAGATACAGGCATAGTGTTCATAGCAATTGTTTATATGCAGTACGAATGTGTTCACACACGCAAGACTACATTCGGAACTGATTAGTAATCGTTTGATTTACATCGTTTTACAAAAGTGCAGTTCTATTTATGTCTGCTGTGTACTGACCTAGCGCGCATATGATGATGTACGTAGTGGTTCGCCATTGCCTTCCACGTGATTATTATTAGCGATTATTTATTTAATTCTTGTAATAAGAAGTTCTGTCGTCGCTCGGGATCGAACCCGTGACCTCCGTAACCGAAGCCAAGCGCTCTAACAACTAGGCTATCGCGACGACTATATTGATTATACTAGTAATAAAAAATTTTGCATAAAATGTTAATGAAGTACCTCAAAATATGGAGCATATTTTTTCTTTTTTCCTTTAAAGGTAGGTAAGAACACCCTAAAAAATCATCAATATATATTTTAAATTTTTTTAAATTTTTTTCAGATTTTTGTGTATTTATAATAACTATTTCAGTTCTCATGGAGGGTTAACCCCAGACCCCAGCAAACGTGGATAAGATCGCGGAAAGTGTGGCCACCTAGCCAAAATACCGATTACCAATATTGCCGAAAGATTGCGCAACAGTAAAGAAATTTATTATTTATGCAACCATCATGTAAATAAATGTGGAAAACGCGGTACTCTTTACTGCTCTTCGGTATTCGATTGCCGCCGTGAATTCTGTCGTTCGTCGGGTTTCGGCGGGCTTCTTTAATGGTATATCAATATATAAAAATTAATTGTGCGTGCATAAAAGATCATAACTTGAGAACGGCTCTACCGATTTCGCTGATTCTTTTGTTTTTTTGTTGTGTTCGCAATTGTCAGGTCAAGGTTTGTATGAAAGAAAATTTGGAAAAATCTATCGGAAAAGTCAGAACAATAAAAAAAATAATTAGGGACCGGAATTTGGAAAAATACACGCTTAAAGCGGAAAGACTGAAAACTAAAAAAAAGTTCACAACTCTTTCCGTTGTGGCTAGAAGATCGCTCTTTTCTTTAAATGACGTATTTCAATAGTTAAAATATAGGAAAAATATGAAACCCCCATAATTTTAAAACAGAAACACCCAAATTTTGAAAAATTTGAAAATCAAGTTTTAAGAAAAAAAAATTTTAAAAAATCTCAAAAAATGTTTATCATTGTCCAACAGAAAATAGTATCCACTTTCACGTTTAGCTGAAAATTATCGATCTTTCTATAACCTGACCGTTGTGATCTAACAAAAAGTTTTGCTCAAATTAATTAGCACAAACAGCCATCGTTTTGAAGAGGCCCAGTTATTCACACGGTGATCTCCCATAATTGCACATTTAAGAGAACATCTTCAGCCAGTGGCGGATCCACAGGGGGGGAAATAGGGGACATCCCCCCCCCCCCAAGATCCAAAGCCACTATGAAAAATTTTGTTATAACAGAGAAACTTAATTTATATAAAAGATTTGTATAAATGTTACCTATGGATTTAATTATAACTAATATTTAATACTGTTCCCTTCGATCTTTTGTCTTTCTTATTTATTTTTAATTTTTATTTTATAATGTAAATGAAAATAGATCAAAGATAAATATATATATTTTTTGTACTTGCTCACAAAGAAAGAATTCATATCGGATTACTAACAAAAATAAAAAAGAAGTAAAGTCTAGTAAAAATGCTATCTTTCTTACTATTCAAATTCTAAACTACCATTTTAATTGGAATTTTATAATTTTTTTATTTTTTACCTAAAAATAAAATAAAATTTAAATTAAATTGTAATAATTATGTATTTTTAAAACACTTTTAAATTTCTAAAGAGGTCGTTATTTGATTTTCTTTATGAAACAAGGGGTACTTCTCAAATCTATTGCCTACCGCAGAAGATATTACGTAATTATATAACTTCCCCCCCCCCCCCAAAATTTGCTCTGAAAATGTCAAATCATAGGGTTTAAGCTACAAATTAACGTGTCTGAAATCAAACAAACCAAACAATATTTCACTTTTCACAAAAAATAATGGCGATAAAATCACCAATGTGACAGAGAATCTAAACTACTCCCTGTCCTTTCTTTTTCTGTTAGACAGTACTGACAAAGACAGCAATAAACAACGGACTCTTCTTGATACTTTCGCATGAAATAGCATTATAAAAAATTTAAAAAACAACAAAGCTGCTGGACCTGACAATATTACAAATAAGACACTAAAATTAATCCAAAAGATATATCCAAAACTCCTTCCACTCCTATATCTAAAAAAATCATCTTCTTAAACTATTTCCCTAAAACCTGGCACGAAACAAATGTAATCCTACTTCATAAATCAAACAAAGATGCAAATCTCATAAGCTCCTATCGCCCAATATCTTTTAAATACTGTAAGCAAAATTTACGAAAAGCTATTAAAAAAGTAGGATATCTTGCCATCTGAACTCAACAAAGTTTTTAAATAAAAGACAATTTGGATTCAGACAAGGTCTGTCCACAGAACATGCTGTGAATTATGCAATCAGCAAGATAGCAGCAGCCTTAAGAAAAAATCGAGCGTTCTTGTCATAGGAGTGGATATCAAAGGAGCCTTTGATAACTGCTGGCATCCTACTTTGTTTGACATTTTAATATATATTCTGATCAAAGAGAATTGGTGAGTACAATATACTGCTACCTTAAAAACAGACGTGTAACTTTTCACATAGGTAATCATAGTGCAAACACTGAAACCAATAAAGGCTGCCCACAGGGTAGCGTTTTAGGTTCACTTTTCTGGAATATATTATTCAACTAAGCTCTACCATACGACAAGAACGTTGATCTATGCGCATATGTAGATAACTGACTATTCACAATAACGGACGATACAAAAGTCAATCTCGAAAGAACAGCTAACAAAATACTTGAGTTACTCGGAGCCCGTCTAAATGAAGTGAAGCTTAATCTTTCAGTTGAAAAACGCTTTGTGTCCCTTTTCACAAACTCCCTGGAACTAAAAAGGAAAAATATTAAAGTTATTTACAGGGGTTTAAATACCTAGGAGTTGTATTAAACAATAAACTCTCCTTTAAACAACACATAGACTCCACCACATCTAAGTTGGACGCTAAATAATATCAATTACTAAAAGTGTGCTGAAATACATGGGGCTTTGATTACAAATATAGACTTGTGTTTTTCCAAAACCTAAAAAAGAAAACCCTAAAGCAAAAAATCTACTCTACACAACGTAAATACTTAATAAACGCCTTCAGAGCTTATAGAACAATTTCTCATAGCACCTCTTGTTGCTCTTACGAGAGTCTTTTTACTAGACCTAGAAATTAATTATATAACGATCATGCTATCAAATAATGAATTTTTTACTTCCAATAAATCCTCTTCAGAATAATTCCTACATGCTAATCCACCATGACTTACATATAAAAATGTCGCTAAAACAACTTAAAAGACACATTAAAAATTATTTCATGTCCATATGGCAAAATTCCTAGGAAAGAGATACAGTAGGTCAGTATACTCACAGGCTTACTGTTAACATCTGAATTTTACACTACCCAACTCCTCACTGACCACAGACACTTCGGAGCTTACTTAAAAAAATAATACAAAATTACTGAAGATAACAAATGTGGATGTAGGGAAATTGAAAACGCCAATCATGGAATCTTTCACTGTAGTAAACCCGATATAAAAAAAAATTAAAGTTTATTACTTAAGTTTTATTTTAAAAAGGTTCTAGGTCAAGATTAAGTCTAACGGCGGTGCTTGGCTTGGCGCCTTTGTACGCAAATTCGTATTGTAAAAAAAAGCGCTATTGAAATACAGTTCTTAATCAAAAAAAAAATTTCCCCCCCCAAAATGTTTCTCTGGATCCGCTCCTGTCTTCAGCACTTATATCTTTCAACCACTCTGTCTCGAGCTTTTTATTAAAATTAATTTAATACCGCAACGGCAAATTAAAGTAAATCAGTAAGGATTTTAAATTTTCGCATCAATTGCATTACCCGTGGTAGCAAACTATAAAAAAGAAAGTTAAACTGTTGATTAAAAAAATGAATACAGCGCTATTGGTCCAAAAGTTCGAATATTGAACATATATATTTTTATATGTTCCTCATTAAGTCCAATAGTACATGGCCGAAACGTCTTCCAGTTTTCACAAACATATTGTACAATACATTTTCGTATTTCTACTCGTAATAATTCATTATTATACAATAAATAAAATAGAGACGAAAACAAACATGCACCATGCCTGCATTTTACATAATAGAGAACTACGGTATCATCAACACATATAAATTCTACATTTACAATTACAGTAAATATATATATATATAAATATATATTGTTATCAATCGCTTTTTCAAGGCCCCTGTTTCGGGAGCCATTTATTATGAATCGATCTTTTCTTCACTTATTTTTTGTTAGTTGTTATGTATCGAATTCTTTCCTTCTCAGTTGTTTTCGGGTAAATAATAAAAAAAAAAAAAAATGGAAATTATATACACGGCTTGCCACTACCGGTAAACTCCGCCTAGCAGAGCATTAGGCTTAAGGTGATGATAAAAAATTAATTTAAAAAATTCTGATAAAAAAAAAGAATATGAAGGAAAAAAAACAACTCGAAAACCCGTCGTACGAAGGTGTTAGGATCTTCCACGCGGGGACGTTACGGGGCTCATCACGTGTCCGATAAGAAACTTCCGGATATTTAAAGACGCATGTATATTTTTACGAAACAAATCGCAACAATCAAAATAGGGACAAACTACTAGATAAATGATGTTTTGAGAAGCGGGTCAAATTTTGTTCATAACTTCTTTTAGCACTATCCCGTAGGTCACATGTAAAGGGGTAGGGAAGATGATTAAAAACTCATTTACCTTTTTTTGGTTCTCGGTTTTAAAATTCTTCTTTAAAAAGTATACGTTTTCTTTTAGTTTTACAACTTTTACTTTTGCAAGTGAACAGCACATAATGAAGGTTGACATGAAAAAATTAAGATAAACGGGATGATACCATAAATTACCGCACCAGACGACACCATGCCCAGTCGGCAGTCATTATACACAGAATATCGCAATGAACAAGGAATAAAGAAAATCACATATACGTATTATGAAATACATATTATTTATTGCTAATAAATATAGTTACAAGTATCTCTGTACGTGTAATCATTAAAGTTGATAGTAAAGTTGAAGTGATTTAATGAGAAATCTGTATTTATTTTCAGATAGTTTCTTCATATTAGGTTCGCATTCTGCATTCATTAATTTAACGCGTTTCGCAGTCAATTCATTTCCAAGTTTATTTCCGTCGATGGATTTTACAAAATTCATTGAAGAAAACAATTTTTCACACGAATATCTGGAGCCAAACATTGTCAAAAGAGCATTAACAAGTTTCTTCATTGATAGAAAATTATTCGCTAAAGTATCCCCCACACGTTTAGGATAATATTTCCAATGTTTAGTGCGGAATCATTAATACCTGTACTACTTTCAGACATTTCTCCTTCATCTACTTCGGAAATCAAGTCTTCAAATTTATTTTCCCATTCTATGCTGTTTTAAAATTCAACTAATCCCTTTTCTAAATCACAGATACCTGGCCATATGAATTCGGTTAACTCCATTATTTCGAATTTCCGATTGTGTGGATGTAAATTAAAATGAAATGCATTTTCCAAAAGTTTAAATTGATTTAATCCCTTTCCAAAAGCTTATATTTCCTTCATAATCTTATATATAAAAATGAGTTCCCTTATGTGGGTCTCGCTTCTCCTCCAAAACGGCTGAACCGATTTGAATAATTTTTTTTTTTTGTTGTATTCGTAGTTCTTAGGAGAAGGTTTGTAAAAAAAAAAAATTTAAAAAAATTGCACTGAAATTGCACAATTCGCAAAAAACTGTAACTCAAGAACGGCTCGACCGATTTTGCTGATTTTTTTTTCTAAAATATTGGCTAAGATTTAAATTAGGTTCCTACAAAAAAAAATTTGAAAAAGTTGCACGGAAATTACAAAATTCGCCTAGATTACGCTAAGCAATAAAACATGCGGTAGGCCAAACAGACGAGCGGGTAATTTCAGATACCTGGAAACGGCGAGGAACGAATAGGCAAAAAGGGCGTCGGTCTTGACTATCAGCCGATCAGCGGGCGGTCGCTTAATGACGGTCCGGAAATCATGCGCTACGCATGCAGTAAAAAAAAACAAACAAACGAATCGAAAATATCGTAACAAACAGTTCGTTTTTTATTTTTTTTTGTATAAATTTTATATTAAAATAAGAAAAAGAACTGCTTTTTAATAGCTACCAAACGAAAAATGAAAAAGAAAATCGGTTAATAAACGAAAAAAGATCTTGCCTATTTATATGCAGATATTAAATGTTTTGCGTATTTATATATTTGTTTGTGAAAGTGAATTACTGAGAATATGTCGTGCACATTTTAAAACTCCCCTTATGTGCAGTATATTCTTATTACATTTTGCAGTGATTTAGTCGGAAATTTTTTCAAATTGGTTGGATCACAGACGTGCTTACATCTAACATTTGTGAGTTGTAGCGGACTAAATTTTCCGTCATTAAATGATCGCAACGATAAACTAAAAATATAATTAAAAGATGTAGCAGAACAATGTAGGCGAATGGTCGTTTAGCGAGTACAGTGCAAACCGGTCTGCATTTCTCTTAAACATGGTACACCCTAAATCGGGAAAAAGAAAAGAAAATAATAAACGACCCGACTTCACAAGTACCGCGAGAACTATCAAGAAAAATGAAACACACGTCCGGCAATCAGGTAACGAAAGAAATTTGAGAAGCACAAAGAGATTGTCGCAACAATGAGACATTTATACGACTGAAAGATCTTTGATCCGAAAAATTAATTACCGACATGAAATCGAAAGATTGACCGGAAACATTACAATAAGTGCATCAAACATTTTTTGCATTTATTTCGTGGTCCGAGTTATTCAGATCTATTCGTGTTTTCGTTTCGATAAATGTGCTTCATCTGCCCGTCCGTTACCCGCATATTATTCATGTGTATTCGTTTTTAAAATGTGTTCGGTATTTTCGCAATTTTCAGTAATATTGTATGAATATATTCACATTTGTGCGGTGAGTGCCAATTTTATATTTCAGTCGTATAAATATTGTGATTTATTATTTATCTTAGCAAGAAAAAAAATTTTAAAATGTTGTAAAAAGGCTATATATAAAAAGACGTCTACCACTTTAATTGCTAAATGCCCGTAAAAAACACATAGAAATATATTTATAAAAATCAACATGTGCAGTCATTGAAAACATTTTCCAACCATCCGGAAAGTGAATTCGAAGGCTCAATCGTGTGTGTTTTTAGATTGGCTAAAACGTTTTTATCTTTATCAGTAAACATTAGTTTTATAATATTAATTCAACGTATTACAACTGAGCCATAGAAACGCGTGGCCGGGTATACTATCTATATATAATGGCTGTCCCACGGGAAGTGAGAGTAACTTTGGTGTGAGTAGGCAACCACTCACAGCGCGTTTAAAGCCCATTTAACTAGCTATCGAATGCAACAAACCGGAAGTTCATACCTCACCCCTACACCCACAGCATCGATTTGAAAAAAAAGTGTTTTGTCAATTACTACAATTTTTTTCAAGCGGAGCGGATCGTAACGGGTCTCGCAATCAGATAATCCTAAAGGTCATTCCATCAGCTGTCAAATGCAACAAATCGGGCGTTTCTACGAGCATTATTACGTGTTTTATAGTCGAAAGAGTAAGACGCAAATTGTGAAAACCACGTGCAGTTTTGTGTTGTCAACATGGATAAGAAAGGTATCGAGCACGAACAGCCGTATGTGATTCGTTATTATTGTTGGTTGCAAAAAACGGCTAAAGAGACGTTAGATTTATTAAACAAAGAAGCGTATCCTAATGATATTCGACTCGGTAATTCAACAATATTTCGATAGCATAGCGCGATTTCGAAAAATATTCGACACCGATCAAGAAGTCGTGAATGCGGTACAGACCACTTTAAACAGAACACCTGTCGGCGAGTTTAAAGCGACCTTTACAAGCCAGAGGTGCCTATTTCGAGAAGATTAATATGAATGATGAAGACGGGTAATAATTTATGTAAAAATTTTGAAATACAGTTTCTTCCAAAATGTTGTAATTTTTTGGTCTAAAAAAACGGTGGCAGTCGACGAAACACTTTTTTTCAAATCGATGCTGCAGGACGAACCTCCGGTAGGTAGAAACTCCCGGTTTGTTGCATTCGATAGATAATTAAATGAGCTTTAAGATGTACCCGGAGCGAACGCGCTGTGAGTAGGTGCCTACTCACACCAAAGTTACTCTCACTTCCTGTGGGACAGGCATTGTATATAAAACAAAGTCGGGTTAGTTAAATCAACGACTGGACCGATTTTTATGATCTTTGATTTGTTGGATTTGTGTCTGTCCCGAATAGCAGAATACAAAATTTAAAAAAAAGGTTATGAAGAAAATTCATTTTTTTTTGCTATTTTTGGCCCAAAAGGGGAGTTTGAATAATTTTTTAACCGTAATTTTTAAATTTTATGAAAGGGCTGTTGTGTTTTGTTTTATATTTTGATTTTCGATTTTAAACGGTTATCTGATGATGAGTTATGAATTTTTTAAGGGCGATTTTTGAGGTCGTTCTAAATTCTATATTATATATTCTAGACGTTTTCTTGCCGACCAGGGTAATCGGTCAGCTTAAAGTTGTAAATTGTCATAGATAGAGAAGTTTAATTGTAATTAATGATCCGATTCCGATAAGTCAAATCGTTTCCGAGCTATTATATAATTGAATATTTTTTTTGTTTCTGAACCATCTTATTCGGATTATTCCGTACATTATATGTGTAGGAAATCCTAAAAAAGGGTATTAAACTTTAAGAAATTAAATTACTTTAGAAACACGTTTTTTTCGTGTATAGCTCATCATCAGCTAACTGCACAGAGTACACACTCTAATTAATAAAGTATATAAATTGAGTGTGTACTATGTGTTGTTAGCTGATGATATAGCCCGAAAAAGCATGTTTCCAAAAAGTAGTTTACTTTAATTTTTCAAAGTAAATTTATACTGATTTTTGTTATTAAGCTTGCTGCCACGTGAATTACATTTATTTCAATGTATTTAAAATACTTTTCATTATGATTTTTGTATATTTATTGAACTTAATTTTTTTTTGAGTATTGATTGCTGATAAGTTAACACAATATTTATTGGTTCTGAGGCGGTACGAAGTTCGCCGGGTCAGCTAGTCATTAAATATTTTTTAATTGCATTTTCTTGAACGTCGAGCGTATTTTAAAGAATTATTGGGTTTTGAAAATGTTTTCGTAATTGAAGAAAATATTTTATAATGTTCATTTCTAAATCTTTAGTAAAGATATCAAGTTTCGTTACAAATATTTTAATATTTTCAAACATCGTTAAAACAATTTGTCCATTTCCTTGAAGTTTTTTATTCCGTTCATTAAAATGCCGGGTGATGTCGCATAAAAACATTAAATCATTTAACCAATCTATTATATTTGAAAATTCGTTTATTTTTTTTATTCAAAAAAAACAACAACTTAATTTCTTCTAATAAAATCACAACCCGATTAAGAACTTGACCGCAACTAAGCCATCGAACATTATTGTACGTTAAAATCCCTGAATACTGAAGCATTCAATTTTCTCTAATAATTGTGCAAATTGTTTATTAAAACCTCTTGCATTTATAAAGTTGATGACTTTTATTACAACTGACAGTACATTGGAAATTAATGTTTTTAAACCTTGTTTAGCGCATAAAACTTTCTGGTGTATTGTAGAATGAAATTCAATCAGAAAAAGTGTAATATTTTTCTTAAGATACCCCGGATGAAACCAACATTTTCCCCACCATATTGGGTGCACAGTCTGTTGTCACGGAAAAAATTTTCTCTGGGTCAATATCCATGTCTTTAAATGCAATATCAAATTCTTTAAAAATATCAAGACCGGTAGAACACTTTTCTTTCAACGTTATTAGTGTCATTAACTCTTCTTTCGGTACATTGCCTGATTTATATCGAGCAAAAACTGTTGATTGTGCATTTAAATCATTACTCTCATCTGAAGCAATTGAATACATTTCTGCATGATTTAAGTCGTCATGTATTTCTGAACAAATATTTCTTTCTAATTGCATTACTCGATTTTTAATTGTATTGCGACTTATTGGTAACTTATTTATGTAATCGAGTTTTTTTCTTTAAAAACCCGAAAACAAAGTAGACCTACATTTTGAAAATGCTTCCTTTATAAACTCTCCTCCTGAAAAATATTTCCCGTGGCGAGCAATTCAGTGGACAATTTGAAAACTAGCAGCTGTAATGTTATTTTTTGGAATGAAGAAAGTTTTTAAAACAGTATCGTTTCTGAATAATTCACTTTTTTCTTTTGTAAAAAATCTGTTCTTCTTTCTTCAAAAGCCGAGATTAGAATGCAACATTTCAAAATGGCTTTTTACATTTTATGTACGCGAAATGACTTTTTCGTTATCAATTAGACACACACACAGTCGTTTTATTATTTTCAATCACATCATATTTATCAAACCATTCCGTTTGATATGGAACTTGTATCGTTTGTTTTTACTTTTTTAACCGCTCACATAGTACAGGACTACAACTAAAAATATTTTTATTTAGCATACGATAATTTGAGAAGAAATTTCTTATTAACGTACTTAGTGCATATACATATATAGATAAGAAACTTTATTATTAAGAGAAGTATTTATAATGTTGAATTACTAAACACTTCTAGATGCGTAACAAAAAAGGCCGTCATTTACTTCGTGTGTCACGTACGCTTCGTGATAAAACAAAAAAATGAAACACGACGTTTTATGACCCTGTACATCATACACAAATGCAGTGACAATAGAAAATCAGCTTACGGTCTGCTTAGAAATATTTTATTATAAGTTCTACACATTAGATTTATATACTTTATTTTTTTAAATATTTTCGATGATCTGTTTTCTCTTTTATGATATAGAAAACATGTTTGTAAAAATCTGCACGTGGGTCACTCAAAAAGCCAGCGTAGGTCAGTGTCACATACGTTTGCTATCACTGTTCTTTAAGAGAAAAAAAAAAAAACTTTAAAATTTATGCACGCGCAGCACGGCGAAAGGCCAGGTCGGACCAAACGGTAATACGACCATGTAAAAGCTGCTCTTAACGACGACTAGAAATTCATTTATCGACTAACTAAAGGTCGAATTATAATACGATTAACCAGAAAAAATATTATTGTACCACTAACAATTAACATATACGACGATTCGGTTCTATCTAAAACTACTCTAAACTTTTACCGAATAAACGGGAAATGACCGATCAACTTAACAGTTAATAAAAGTTAACGCCGTCGACTTTTCTAGAATACCCCTTTATATTATATTTCGCGTTCTTTGTCTTAACGGGATTTTATAAACTTCCCTCAGCTCAATGTTCTCGGCGCAGCTTCTACCTGACACTCCACTATCGGTCACTACCAGCAATACACATGCACACAGCCTCACGCTGACGCAACCGTCCGTTCGACTGTGCCCGGGAATTTCGGTTTTAGCCGATATGCAACTCCGATACCCACTACGATCCGCGATTACGTCAAATAAAACGCGGTGTTCGATAAATCCCAAAATAATGAATGATTTTAACCAGAGAAATATATTTCATAAATCAAACACCACTAAAAGATAGCGCTGCAGGTATCGAATCCGTTACAATATATATATATATATATATATATATATATATAAATAAACTCGACCATTTTGGTTTCGCAAGGGGCTGTGCCCCTTGACCCCTCTTGATTTAATTTCTGTCTCTTTCTCTTCTATATTTTGTATAAAATGATCAAAATTTACAAAGTAATTCTTATTAGTATTAACACAAAAAAAATAACATAATCACAAAACTCCTATCCTAACATTTAACTTTCATTATATAAAATGAAGACATTTTTTTGTTACATTTTTCGTTGCATATTTCGATACATAAAATTGAGACATTTTTTCTAATGGGGGTACCCTAAGAATTACATTGTAATTAATATAAAAATGATATATCGTTTGCCATCTGAGCGCGCGTACTTTTCATACTTGTAATTTTCAATTTTTGAGTGATTAGCAGATGGCCCCTTTTCAGTAAAGGGCCACGTTTGATGACTTGCTCGGGGCCACTGCCCTCCGGGCCGCCCTTAAATCTGGCCCCATATATACATATATATAAATATATATATAGGGGAAGGTCGGGTGCTCCGGACGGCGGGTAACCGCGGACATTTAAATTTCTAAGAAACTAAATACGAGTACGTCGCGTATGTAAAGCGTTGTTGTGAATATGCGTCTTCCAAAGTAGGAACAAATTTAGCTCGGTTGCAGCGTGAACACCGAATAAGTTAACCGTGAGCAAGTGTTTTGTTCCCGCTAAAAAATTTTCGTCGCTCCTGACAAACTCAATTGAAGATTTTCAAGCACAACAGCTAATATATATAATTTTCTATTGTTTAATTTTGTTGGAAATAGTATAAATTTACACCGGTTTTAAAATAGTATTTGTAACATTTCTTGTACAATTTAAGAGATGTGTTTTAAAATGTTGCATGATAACGATCGGGTAGCCCCGCCGGACATCTTTTTATGTTTTGAATTTTGCAATATTATTTTAACAAACTTTAATTGTTTTGTCGATTTTCTTATTTATGAAAAGTATTTTTAACGGATGTTACTATTTTTGCAGAAAGACCTGAAATATGACGAAATTTAAGGGAACAATAAGTGAAAGAGGAAAATGGGACGACTATGTCCGGTGCTACCCGCCATTTATTGTATCGCCAAAAAGTATGACCAAAGTATACTCGTTATATTTCTTTTAAGAAATGTGATACGATTATTAAAATGCTTAATTAATATGATTAAAGAAGTTTCTAATGATTTTTTAAGTTCATAATAAATACGTATTTTTTGTTTATTAGTATTTTTTTATATATATATAGAAATAAAATTGAACTTAAACACACAAAAGTGAAAATTAAAGAAAAACAATTATTGAATAAACATTTACAACATATACAAATATAATACATAAATTTGATAATCAAAGTAGTGACAGAAATAAATAAAAAATAGTAAAAAGAATGTCAAACGGTGAATTAAAAAAATTTATACAGTAGTTTTGCATGGCCAGGCAATTTACAAAAAATTTTTAAACGATTAAAAACAGCACGTATAACAAACAAAACTTACGCAAACGAAATAATTTCGATGTAAATGATACGAAAAGAGAATACGCAGATCGAAACAAATTTGAAACGAAAGCGGACAATACAGAAAAAAATTGATTGGTATAATAAGAACAGTTTGATTTTCCCTAGCAATGTGCGCTGTCCCTGTTCAGAATAAACACCATATTGTTTATACTGTTATAAAATACTAAACGAACCCAAAAAAAGAAACTAAATCGGAAGTTAAATGGCTCAAGAGAAAAAAAACATCGGAATTAAATGAAACCACAATTCTCCTCTTTTAAAATAAACAAATAATCAGAACTTAACACTATGATAAAAATAGATTTTTTTACTTTTTTTTTTGCATACGATAAAAACTGTTCGACAGAAATATTTCTGTCTCCTCGTAATAATTGGACATTTGAATTGTAGACAATTACAGTTTATAAGCCACTTTAATCCGAAACAAAGCTAAATGCGTAAAGCAGGCTTTTTTCTGGATGTTGTGTGATATTAAGTTTTCCTAAAAATAGATTATAACCCTTCTTCACTCTTAAAATTCTGAAGATATACAAAAAAAATGGAACAACCTTCGTAAATATTATAATAATATGGTAAACCTAATTATTACGAAAATATAACGCTTTAGTTATTTTTTGTCTTCAACCACTTTTCATCGCGTAAAGTTCAATTTTTCAAAAAAAAAAAATTTTTTCTCATTGGATATTTCCGGTATATGCGGTGTGTTCAAATGGGCTTTCTGATAACCAATGCAAATGGTTTCGGCTAAGGCGTAATCTCACTAATCTCATGCCAAAACGCAGTGAAGCCTTTGACACAATTAAACTTTAGGCTACTTAAAACAAAACGTGTACACACTTTTGGTATGCCGTATAAATAATATTAAGACAAAACTATAATTTAACAACTCGTTTCTACAGAAAATATAACGGGTTTATGTACCTCTTTTTTTTTTGAAAAATTGTTTTTTATTCCTTTCCACATCTTCAAGTTCAAATTTTCAAAAAAGCGTTCTTAATTGACATCATCAGTAGTATATGCATTGTATTCTCACATTAATAATCACAATTCGTTTAGATTGCAGCGTGATTTTTGCTTTTCTCGAAAATGTGATTCTGCCATTCTTTGACCGAAAAAAAAATTTTAGAGAAGGAAAATAATTTTGCACACTGTTAGTACACCATACAAGTATGTCTTCATGCGGAATTACAGTTAAACCCATTTGCACCAAAAAAATAACAGTTTGTGTGTATTTTCTTTTTCTGGGCAAACAGTTTTTAGCCGTTTTTCATCACTTGAAGGTCGAATTTTCAAAACAGCGTTCTTCTTCGACATCTTCAATATATACATTATATTCACATGAAATTACACGCGATAATCACTATAATATGCGTAAGGACTATAAGCGTGATTTTTGGTTTTCTCCAAAATAGAGGTTTGCTCTTTTTCCCAACGAAAATTTCTAGGTTTTATAAAACTTTTTCACGCTTGTAGTAGACCATGCGAAATCACAATTATGAACACCCATTTTCACCAAAACTATAACAGCTTGTGTATTTTTCGGGAAACTGATTTTAACCCCTTTTCACCGCTTGAAGTTCGAATTTTTAAAAAAAAACGTTCTTCTTATTTGACATCTTTTCAATAGGTACATTATATTCACATGAAATTACATGCGATAATCATGATTCGTCTGGACTGTAGCGTGATTTTTGGTTTTCTTAAAAACGGAACGTTGTTCTTTTCCCGCCTTTAAATTATTAGGATTAAAAAAAAAAAAATTGCACGCATATAGTAGACCATATGAGGTATTTTTGTTGCGGAATTATAATTCGGTAAACCCATTTTCACCAAAACTATAACAGTTTGTGTATTTTTCGGGAAACAGTTTTTAACCCCTTTTCACACCTTAAAGTCCGAATTTTCAAAAAAGGAGCCTTCTTATTTGTAATTTTCAGTACACACATGATATTCACATGAAATTACGTGCGATAATCATGATTCGTTTGGACTGTAGCGTGATTTTCGGTTTTCTCAAAAATGGGCTTTTGCCCTTTTCCCCCTATTAAAAATTTTGGGGTTTGAAAAATATTTTACACACATTTAGTACATCATACGTTCATGCGGAATTTCAATTTGATAAACCCATTTGTACGAAAAATATTACAGTTGTGCGTTTTTTGGAAAACATTTTTTAACCTTTTTCCACCCCTTAAAGTTCGAATTTTTAAGAAAGCGTTCTTATTTTTGACATCTTCAGTACTTAAGTAATGTTCATGTAAAATTTCAGTTATCTAGTGTAAATGGTTTCGGCTGTAGCGTGATTATTTAAAAAGCGATTTTCTGACTTTTATTCCTCTTTTTCATCACTAAAAGATTTGAATTTTTTAATGCTTTTTGTAGATTGTGTCGGTACGTAGTATCGTTGTATTAGATGCCAATTTTCAGCTTCATAGACCCCTAGTAGTTGCAACGATATGTTAATAATTGTTGTGCCTTTCAAATATTTCCAGATTTTCGCTTTTATATTGATACGGGTTCGGTACTTGCAGCGCCATCTTTAAACGATGTCCGGGGTAGAAAGATATTCCCGGCCGATCTACGGTGTTTCATTGATTCGCAATCTACCGAACATCGTTCTATTTAGCCGTCGCTTTGCCTAGTCAAGAACACGTTTACTCGGTCAAAATCAAAAATCCCGTCCCTGTTCGTTCGAATGGATGTATCGGGCTGAGATTGCATCAGTGTTTGTGTGGTGAGACTGGCATGTGCTTGCGCCGAAAGCGCGCATCTAGGCTGTGTCTCGAATGACGTTGAGCTGAGCGAAGATTTTGTACTTATCCCGACAAAAGTCTGGGAACGCAGAAGTGTTCTTCGAGAAGCTTCGTCGCATCGTCGCGCGGTACATGCAATTAGTCGATCGTCAGCACTGTATTACACACTTAGTCGCCGTATCGTATGAAACTCGTGTCAACACGCCGTTCTATACGCTGTTATCAATTTTGTGTTTTCACCACTTCGTCGGCGAATTAAGTTCTGTGTTTTGTATTTCGGTGCGTTGTGGCCCTCGAGTAAAAGACGAAACCAAATTCAACCACGAAAACCAGTTTACATCAAAAGTCGATAGCAGTGATGGATGGCGCATGTTCCAGTGCATATGATCTAATAACCGAAAACGATTTTTCGATAGAATCTTTATTGCGGGGATGCAAAATTAAAGTGTGCGGTTTATTAGTTGCCGCATGTATGCGTGAATATCGTAATGAATTAATGAATCGGGACTTAAAAGAGTTCCTGGGCAAGTATAAGTTTTCTAATCAAGAAAGAGATAAACTTTATGGGGTTACTGTGGTGAATATTTTGGAAGGTTTACAGCGTCACGATGAATTATGTAATTTTTGGGTATTGCGCTGCGCTGAAGCATCTGATTATATTCGCAAAAATTATCATCCGTGTTGGAATTCATTTGTTACGAAGAAAGAGGCCAGTTTAGCCGAGTTTTCTGATTTTGTTACTGATCTATTAAATATGTATAAAGAGGAAATGTTACCAAGTAATTCGAAGGTTGGATCATTGGGTAATGATGACAGCAGTTCCGTCAGCCTGGTTGAAGATGAAATTAAAGATTCAGGTATGGATTTTGATCAAACACGTATTAGTTATGTCTAATATGTTGTTATTATATCATCGGGCGTATGCTTAATATTGGTTTTGGGGTTTGATAGCTTAATTCAATTTAGTATTAACAGTAGTTTAAATCGTTTATTATATTAAAACAATATAAAATTAAGCCGAATTTTCCCCCAGATACGACGTTGTAAAACTAGGCGATAAAGTATAATGAGAGGAAACAAAAAATAAATTTTATCTGTAGATTCGTTCGCTCGAGTTAAATGTAAATACTACTCGCCTAGTCAGCGGGAAAAATTTTAAGTCCTGTATAAAGAGACGTCATCGTACTTGAAAAAAAAATTATTTTTCTTTAATTTACTTCAGTTTAGGCAATTCTGAAGTTGTTTGTGTGACCCGTTGTCACGATGCTAGTTATATGTTTTCGCGGTCTCGTAGAATTTCCTTTTATGCAGCGTCGTCTTTAATTGAGAAAAATTTCTTCATAATTTGAGAAACAAGTTTTCGACGATTATATATGAGCGAAAGAAAAATATTTATTGAAAAAAATAAAATAACAATTAGTGAAAAAAAACGATAGACCGTGAAAGCACGAGCGTTACGATTAACGAGATTCGAGAGAAAAAGCGGTGATACACCGTTTTCAACGAAATAGATACGACTTAAAATCAAAATGTTTTATCCGATTGTGTTGATTCTCTCTTGGCGTTAATATTAAAAAACGAAAGTTAACATATCACATTACGTGACAATTTTAGTTTTTTTTTTTTTTTTGCATTTACAAGATATGGCAAATGAAACAATAGAAAAAAATTTTATGAAACTTTCTGAAAAATATGATATTGATATAGATGCGGAATGTTTAACATCTGAATAATATATTCAGTTTAAATTTTACTTAGAATCATTAGAAAAGAAAAGCAATTTATCTATAACGGACTTGTATACTCGAATAAAAAAAAAAATTCTAGTTTCTACAATATAGAGACATGCGCTTTCGACAATTTTTTAAGTATGATAGTCACAAATTGCACTGAGGAAAGAAGTTTTTCAGCACTGAAGTTACTAAAAAAAATCAGCATTTGATAAAAGACTAAATAGTTTAGCAATAATTATGTTTATTGAATACCCGGTCTATTTTGGGAAAGATAAATTTTGCAAACATAATCTCTGAATTTGCACTAAAAAAAAATGCAGAAAAAAATTGTAAATTATTGTATTTTTTAATGTAATAAAAACTCCTTTAATTATGTCTTTATTAATTAAACATTAATATATTGCTCAAAAACACTATGTAAAATATCATGGAATTTTATTCATACTGACAATGTTGTTCAATTTCACAATTATTGGTTTATTGAAATAAAGTATTTATATTTTATGTTTGAAATTTATTTTTATTATTTTAAATATTCTGAGCTGCGCAGCCAGTCTAACAATCTGGGGACCTGAGTTTGAATCTCAGGTTGGAATGGAAAAAATGCGCTAGCGATTCAATGGACCGCAAAAGAACAGCAACGCGCCCCCTGTTTCTTTTAGGACCTATGGAAATATATATATATATATATATATATATATATATATATATATATATATATATTATGAATTAATTTTTTTTATTTCATCTTAAGACGAAGGTCCTAAGCCCGGGCTTCGTCGTCCTATAGGTAAAAACGGAACTGAATGCCTGCATTAACTCGACTTGTAGGAAGAAAACAAAAAAATAATTTTTTTTTCGTACCTTGAGAGATGAAAATGTTTAGGACAGTTATCCCACCGATTCTTTCAGAAAATTATATTTAGGTGTCTAACGAATTATTTAGGAATAATATTATAGTTCACGGTTTGTGTATTTATTTTTATATTATTGTATGCCGTGCGGACATGCTGTATCCCGCTAACTCTATAGCATCGTTATCTGGGTGTTCTATTATTATGGTTAATTTAGCGTTAATCGAAATTATTAATATTGGGAAGGAAAAATTGTGGGCGCGGTTGAGACCCATGTTAATTATGATGAATAGGATTTAGTACTCCGCTTTGGTATACGTTCAGCGAATTTATATTGATACTAGCTGACCCGTCGAACTTCGTACCGCCTCGGAATCAATAAATGTTGTGTTAACTTATTCGTTGAATTAAGTTCAATAAATGTACAATATTTAGGAATATAATTTTAAAACGTTTTAAATAATTTTTGAGATCCCTTTCTAGTACATACAAATTTGAAAAACGTATCGAACTTCTTTTTAAAAATACATCGCCTTTTATATTTGGGAATACAGTTTTAAAACGTTTTAAATAATTTTGCGATCGCTTTATTTGAAGTAAAAATTTGTGAAAAACATATCTAAATTCTTTTTTTAAAAATACGTCGCGTTCTATATTTGGGAATATAGTTGTAAAATATTTTAAATAATTTTTGAGATCCCTTTCTTCTACATACAAATTTGAGAAACGTATGTAACATTTTTTTAAAAATACATTGCCGTTTAAATATTTGAGAATACAGTTTTAAAACGTTTTAAATATAATTGTGCGCTGAATTAAAATTAGAATTTCTAGAACAAAATCATAGTTTTTCGTAGTCTAAGTTAGATTAGAGTTCTGTGTCGCTAACAATGTTACAAATTTATAATGATGCATTATCTAACGAATAATTTTTGGAACACTTTGCATGTTTGCTGTAGTTTATTTAAAATTTCGTGAATGTACCTAAATACATTTTTTTTTTTTTTGTAAAATCGTGTTTTTCCGGAAAATATACTTAGATACGAATCACATACTTCTCTTAACTTTATTTTAATCTTATGCATATTCACAAGACATAAAATAATTTTTAAATTAATTTATGAACCCTCCTTTGTTTATTAACCGATTTTTTCTTTTTTTGTTCAGTAACTATTAAAAAGCAGTTTTTTTTTCTTATTTGAATATAAAATTAATACAAAAAAAAATAAAAAACGAACTGTTTGTTACGATATTTTCGATTCGTTTGTTGTTGTTTTTTTTGTTATATATACATATATATTTTTACTGCATGCGTAGCGCATGATTTTTGAACCGTTCTTCGCGGTTTCTAGGTATTTGGAATTACACGCTCACCTGTTTTGCCGACCATATGTTTTATTGCTTTGCTCTACCAGTATTGACGCCACCGCCCTCCGTACACCAGGACACTACCAGAGCTGATAATCGATGCCGTCGAAAATCAAAAAATAATACTAAAGCCAGAACAAATTATCGATAGGATCATCATCGAAAGATCGCGCCACCCACCCTTATTCAAATCATACTGAAAACATTAGCGTATTCTAGGCGAATTTTTGTAATTTCCGTGCAACTTTTTTAAAAAAAATTTCCTAGGAACCTAATTTGAACCTTAGCCAATATTTTAGGGAAAAAAAAAACTAGCAAAATCGGTCGAGCCATTCTTAGGATACATGTTTTTTGCGATCTGTGTAATTTTCGTGCAATTTTTCTTATCTTTTTTTTCTTTTGCAAACCTTCTCCTAAGAACTACGAATACAACAAAAAAAAAAAATTATTGAAATCGGTTCAACTTCAGAGGAGAAACAAGACAAACATAAAGCAACTAATTTTTATCGCAACCCGTTGTTCCAGATCGCCGTTTACGCAAAATTCTAACCACCATGTCGTTTTGTTTTGATTTCTCTTTTTTTAACTTTATCTAATCACAAGTGAATTCATGTTCGTAGTACGCGTACGTATTTCAGTGTCCACTTCTGAAAATTTTTGGGAAATTGCTTCAGAAAAGATATACACGTTTTTTGAGATTTCGTTATTTAATTGAACATGTAGTGCGGCGTATCGTCCACCGTAAGATTTTACGTGCGGGAGAGGCGCCATCTGCCGGCCGGACTGCGGTGCCAATCTCTTTCTCCCTTCTATATGCAACTCGGGTTCGAACGTCACCACCTAGATGGAGTTAGAGGTAGACCGCAAAGGTAGTAAAGTCGATAGTAGTACATGAAGGAATCTTCCTAGTTTTAAACAACGCTGCATATTTAGACGATTGTGTCGGCCGATCGTTAACCGTTACTACGGCTTAACAGAAAGTAACCCGAATTTGAGTATAAGTTTGCAGTGTTGGTAATCGAACGGAAAAATTGTACGTCGCGATTATAATCAGTCGGTCGTGATGAAAATTATTTATGTTTACATTACGCTCAACCGAATGACTAACAGGATTTTAAGTAGGTAGAAGTTACTAATAATATATACTAATTATCGCAATTTCTAAAACCAAACATATTTCGAATTCTGCATTAAGAAGTGTGTACATCAGTTTTTTTTTTTTTTTGGAAGTCTCAAAATTTACAGAGGTTACACACCAAGTATTCTTTACGTAAATCGAATAATAATATAAGTGTTCTTATTTCATTGATTCTTCTAATGACATTTTAACCATACTCTACTTATCGTAAATATTTCCTCGTTTTTCTATTTATTATACCTAAGGTTTATTCGTTTTTTGCTAACGATTAAATGGACCGAAGAAATTCAGAATAAGTTTATTTCTTTTCAATTTTTGACAAAAGAAGATTAAAATTTTCATGAATCCCATAAAAACCATTGTTTTTTATTTGTTTTTATTGTAGTTTGTTAAAACATTTCAAATGAAATAATTGAATGCAAGGCTTTAGTGTGCTATTTATAAATAAATATATTTTATTTGTAATAGTACATATGTATATGTTTATAAAAATATTTTTGAACTCCCTTCCCTCCCCTTAAATTATAGTATGGAAACGGCTCTGCTTACATTCATTTATTATCTCAACCATTCGCTTCATTTTTGCCATACTTTTCCAAACACAGATTTTAAAACACTTCACCACATTTTTTCCTCTATAAAATTTATATACTATAAGTAGTGCTGGATCCAGAAGGCTTTTGGGAGGAGATTATATAATTATGTAAAATTTTTTACGGTAAGCAGAAATACCCCTTGTTTCATAAAGAATATCAATTAGCGACCTTTATAGATATGTTTAAAAATGTTTTAAAAATACATAATTATTACAATTTAATTTAAATTTAGTTTTTAGGTGAAAAATAAAACGAAATTATAAAATTCTAACTAAATTGCTAGTTTAGAAATAGTAAAAGAGATAGTATTTTTGTTAGACTTTACTTCTTTTTTATTTTTGTTAGTAATCCGATTCGAATTCTTTGTTCACGAAAGAATAAAAAATATATATATGTACATATATATTTCTCATTGAACTATTTTCATTTACATTACAAAATAAAAATTAAAAGTAAATAAAAAAGACAAAAGATCGATGATAATTACATTTAAAATAGAATAAAAAAGGAACATTAATAGTTTTACTAGAAAATAGTACTAAATATTAATTATTAAAATCCGTAGGTAAAATTCATACAAATCTTTTATTGCCTAAATTAAGTTTCTCTGTCATAACAAATTATTTCATATAAGCTTTGGTTCTTTGAGGGGTGCTCTCTATCACCCTCTCCTGTGGATCCGCCACTGCTATAACGAAATATAAAAAAATAAACAATATCTTTAAATTCCAAAATTTTGTTACATCACCTTCAGTTCGTCCATTGGTATTCTATTTTCTATAAAATGTTTCTGCTTAACTGTGTTTTTATATAAAATAAATTTATTCTTAAACGTCGCGAAACATACTGCACAAGTAAAAATATTTTTCATTTTTCAGAACTTATTTATGTAAAACAACAATATACAATAAAGTGGCTCAGTTGTTAACTATTCCTTCAGGGGTGCCAACCACCATAATTAGTATTATAATTATTCGTTATTATTATTGTTATTTCTTATTATTATTACTTGCTATTATTATTATTATTATTATTATTATTATTATTATTTTAATTATTATTCTCATTCGTTAGTTATTACTATTCGTTATTAAAAGTTCACTGGATTTATATTCAAGATATATTTATATCAGTACACCTGTTATTCCAAAACGGTCGAGCATAAAAACACAATTAATTAAAAAATATGCATATATAAACGAACATGACAATGGAAATCATAATGGGTATATAAAAAATATAATATGAATATGAATATACGTATCTCTGATTGGTCCGGCGAGACGGTCCTGTCGGCGATGGTTTTTGAGGATCGTCGAATCGAATAGCGGTTGCGCGGGTTTTCTTTTATTGAGTACGTAATAATGAAATTTTTCGTAACATTTTTTTAATTTGACTTATAGATCGCGGAAATTCAAAACAAAGTTTATTCAAACGAACGTTGCCCTTCCTAGCCACGACTTTTTCTGAACCGAAATTTTCTCGACATCCAATCTACGACTACCGATCGCTTCTCAAAAAACGAAGCTCCCTCCACCGCCGGGCGGCGTTTCCTCAGGCACTACTTCCGTTACGTCAGACGTGACGTAACATCACGCCATACATCATCTCCAGTCATTCGCCAAACTACGCACACATTTACACTCGCACTCGTTCAAGCCCTAAACTCTACATTAATTACTAATTTATTTGTTTTTTTATTTTATTTTATTTTTTATTTACATGTAATGTACACATTACAACAATAAAAAAATTTAGCGCCAATTTATAACTACTGTTGGTATATCAAATTTCACTCAATGTTTTTACTACTTTCATGTGCGGGGAACTGTATTTCTGGGCTTAAAATACTTTGAGCAATTAAATCGAAAAACAAATTATTTTTCAATATATAATGAACAAATAAAAAAAATCAAATACTTCGCCAAACAATGGCTTTAACAACAAATTTCCCGTTGGAAATTTCTTTGTATTTCAATGTGTAGTCATTTTTATTTTAAACTGTATTACATTACAAATAACGGGAATCGTGTATAATAATATAATTTTTTATCTCCGTAATAAAGAAATCATTAATTACCGACTGATGGCGCTGTAATCGCTCAGTGAAAAATTTGCCGTTCGATCACCAACGATGCAAACTTATACTCAAATTCGGGTTACATTGTGTTCGGCGTTACTGCGTTTCACTCTTATTGGCCATATTGTATAAAATTCTATCACCACATCGTTCTACGCGCTGTTTTTCGTATAAATTTAGTGTTTTTACTGTATAGTCGCGTTTTAATTTAGTGTCGCAGTGTACTTCTGTACGACTGCATTCCGTGTGGAATTTTGAGTTTTTGTAAGAATATACGCGCGTTATTCGGTCAATTGTTCTTGGTTAATTGAACAGGTAGTGCAGTGCCATCGTGAGATTTCCGGAGGGGAAGAATTAATTATTTTTTTTGTTGCTGTGAATTAAGATTTGTGCGTTTTTTTCCGTGTGTTGCGGCTCTCGAGTAAAAGATGAAACCAAATTCAACCACGAAAATCAGTTTACATCAAAAGTAACTCCCGGGGAACAGGAACCGCAAAAAAAAGCAGTTCACTTCAAAAGTTGATAGCAGTGCAAGATGAATGACGCAATCGCCAACGTATCTTTTGTAGTAAAAGAAAAGAATTTTTCGGTAGAAAGTTTATTGAATAGATGCAATAATAAACTGTATGGTTTATTAGTTGCCGTATATATGCGTGAATTTTTTGATGATTTTTCGACTTGTGGGGGCATCGACTTCAATGAGTTGAATAATAAAATTAATATAAAACCGGCTTACTATTCCGATTAAAGAAAATCTGAGGGGTGATTTGTTTTTTAATCTGTTGTAACTGCCACCATCGCAGTAATTACCATATATGATGCATTTAATAACATTTGTTTAGATTATTCTTTTTTTATCTTCAATTCTGTGTTGAGTACTGGAAATTTGCCGTTCGATAGTGCAAATTCCATTCCCTCTCGATTTATTTTGAACTAATAAAATTATCTATCCCGCTCAGACGACGTAATTTGCTTTACTCCATTTTTTGTTTTAAATTAAATTTACCGTGGTAACAGTTATTTATTTTTTGATTGTTTTTGTTTTGAATTTAATTTCAATAAAGTCTTTAATAGCCCCTAGTCTACGGTGTGGTAATGCGATTAATTTTATCTTCGATTTTGACAAATTCCAATTAGGTTTTTTTGTATATTAATACATTTTTTTTTATTATGACGATGATAACCGAGAAAAAAAAGACGGTTATATTTATCTAGGTGTTGATTCTATATTTTTGTAGTCATGTTTTAATTTCATTCGCTGTATGTTTACTATCATTATAGAGCGAAAACAAGAAATCATTACATTGACGGAACAAATAATGGTTGCAATTAACAATGGTGATTACGAAGGATACAAGTGAGTACACAGTAGCGTTACATTTTCATTTGTAATTAGTACTTTAATTAATTATTAATAAACGATTTTTTTTTTTTTTTTTTTTGAAGATAAAAAACGAGTAAAGTATGTGTACATGTGTGGTAGATGTTAAACAATGGCCGTCTGTTGGTATTGAAGATTACATAAGTTTTCGTAGTTAAAATAAAATCGAATAATTTATGTAAAATTAAACGGTAAATAGCAAAAATGCGAGCGGTACAGAACCTCAAGAATAGATCTTAAAAATATAGAAATTTTATTTATATGCTTTTTTTTTTTTTTTTTTGGGGCGCGTCAGCGGCATTGATTCAACAACCTGGAAAGCTAAGCTAAAATAAGTAACCAGGCGGTCCGAAATGGACGCAACAAAGGACAGCAGTGTAGACATCACAGAAAATGAAGGAAAGGAGAGGATAAAGGAAGCGTTATAGAGAGTAGGGAGACCTAAAGACAAGAGCTGGCCGTACGAAAGGGAGCGTTCATTACGAAGAGCAGGACACTCGAAGAATATGTGATCAGCATCACATATACGAGGAGGATCGCAGTCGTGAAGAGAACAATAAGAAGAAGACGACAGAGCAAAACGAATGCGATGGGAGGGGAGGAGAGTATGATTGATCCGGAGACGACAATAGAAGAGCAACGACCGAAAGGAATAGAATTGAACCAAGCCAGGGATCGAGGAATCAGCTGAATAAAACGGTAATACGAATGACGATTAGAAAATAGGAACGGATAAATATCCCGCCAAAGTCTGGCATGATTGAAGGTGTATAAGGAAAGGATATCTGAAGGAGGGAAATAGTTTAGGAATGAATCAAGGCGAGCAGCAGAACGAGCCAAAGAATCAGCTGTGTCATTTCCGTCAATTCCGGAATGACTGGGGATCCATAAAAAATCAATAAGAATAGAGCCGGATGACTACAGAGTGGAGGTAAGAGAACGAATTGAGAGAATAATACTATCAGAGGAATGTGAAGGAGGAGAGATTTATAAGTACTTTTTATAATTAGCTTAAAATCTCAATACGAAAAACCATTTAATGACGGCATGATTCAGATAGCGAATGAAAAGAAGCGTGTAAAATTGTAATGTAAAACATCATAGGACGACGCTCCATTCATGCGCTTATTCCGCTAACATTACAAAACTTCAGAAATTTTTACATCGCGTAAACTCAAATATTTTTGTACGGAACACAATTTGGTCGCATAGCGCTGCGGTATCTGCAATTTCGCAATCGTTTTTATAAACTTTTTTTTTATTTTGACTTTTTAATTTATTTTCACTATCTTGTGAAAATATTCGATGTCAGTTTCTACTTAATTTTCATGAATATTGATATTAGAAACAAACCGATCACAGAACTGTTCCCTGATTACCGTGGTTGAATGTCACTCGTGTAGTTACTTTGTCATTACGTATTTTAATTTAGTATCTTTTTACAATATATAATATATATATATATATATGTGTGTGTGTGTGTGTGCGTGTATACAAAGCCGGATCATAGTCAAATGCCCTGTGGCTTAGTAATTTCTGCCGCTCTTAGAATTCATAAATTAGGTAATAAGAAGTACAATTGAGTAACTAAAGTAAGAAAGGACATAAAAGTTAAAAATTAATTTTCAATTAAAAAATTTTATACACTTTTAAAACATATCTAAATTTTATTATAATTCTATACATACATTATTTTTACATGTATCAATTAAAGTTTACATTTTTTTACGACGTACTTTTAAAGATGTAAATTCATTTATTATATCATCAAAGTTTAAACTCTTTAGTAACTGTTCTTCAATAAATAAAATGGATAAAGCGTTCAAATTTTGGTGAGATATTATTGATCTCAAAAAATATTTAATTCTATTCATTGCAGCAAAGGAGTGTTCTGCTGAGCAGTTTGTCGAAAATAATGAAAGATAAATTTTGAAAGCAATGTCTAAATTAGGAAATACATTTTGCAAATGTTTACTTCTACTATTTTCGTTTAAGTTTTTCGAATTAAATTTAAGTAAATGAAGTTTATCATGTATGTACGAATGAAAATGAATACATTCTGAAGTTAATGAATCTTCGAGATCTGTGGGATAATTATTCATGACGTTTTTTGCACATTACATTACATTTACTTCAGATATCTCTTGATTTGAAATATACTTTATTTTCAAATATTTTTTTTTCTAATTACACGCACGGTCATTTAATTCGACAATTATACTTTTTATAATTCAGAAAAATAATTAAATTTTTAATCTTTCTCGTTCATTAAGTTCAACAGTATTCTCTCGTAACTCTCCACCCAGCAGTTTTTTAATCTTTTTTCGTTTTTTGTTTATATCATATTTATTATTGGTAAAATTTTCTGATATTTTACTTGCTTCATCTTCATAATGGTCAAACATATTCCGAATGAAAGCTACAGATTTTGATAGTGATTCATAAAGATCAACCCTATTTCACTTAAATGTCATCTGGTGCTTGTAATCTCGTATGAATTGCATAAAATCTACCCATCAATTGGTAGTTTTCATTTTTTTTGTTTCGCAGGAAAATTATGACATACTTCTACGAAAGCGGTCCATGCTCTTTTTTCTGCATTATTCAACGTATTTATAAAATTTGAGTCCTTCACAAGCTCTCGTAGTTGGGGATCTACAAAGATTCCTTCTTTTAGTTTCGCGTTGCTGATTCGAGGGAATTTGGTTTTGAGATATTGAAAGCCTTTACTATCTCTGTTCATGGCTTTTACAAAATTTTTCATAAGACTCAGTTTTATATGGAATGGTGGTAAAAAAAAAATTTTCGCTTTGAACTAAAGGTTCTTCTTTTACATGCTTGACTCCAAGCATCAAACTCGCTCTTTTTGGCCAATTTTTCACTACGTAGTGCTTACCTCTTGCGCGACTGTCCCACTCGCATAAAAAACAACAGAATTTTATGTATCCTCCTAATCTAGTTAACATTGCTACAGCTGTTAAATCAACACAGATGTCCCACGTGTACTGTAAATATTGAATTTTTTCCAATAACAACTTGATATTTCCATAATTTTCTTTCACATTTGTTGCATTCACTGGGAGAATTGAAGGATGTTTATTGCAATTGTGAAGTAATACAGCTTTTAAACTGATTTTAGACGAATCAATAAAAAGTCGGCTATTCCTCCGATCCTTCGGGAAAACTTATTTCTTGAAGAAGTCCTTTAGCATCATTACAAAATACCAAATCACTCTCTTTGGTGACATAACTCATAAAATCTTCTTGTCTGTTACGAAAATATGAGGCCTTCGTATTTTTATCTAACAAATTCCATTGTTGTAATCTTGATCCGAGAAGGTGAGTCCTAGATTTTGAGAGTCCTAAATCGCGAACAAGGGGTCATTCAAATCAGATCGCGTGAGAGGACGAGGTTTTGTTAAGTGTATAATGACGAAGAAGCAGAGGAAATACTCGATTGACTGAATTGTTAAAACCCCGTCAGCTGATATCGTTCTCTCTCTTTCTATCAGCGCGAGTGTCATTTTTACAAATACAATCTGAACTGAATAGTAATGCAAGAACGACAGACAAAATAAATGTATAATTTTGAGCTCTTAGAAAAAAATAAGAACATTTTAAATAAATATGTATACAGGTGATAGAAAAAAATGGAAGCAAATCTGGATTCAGCACGTTAAACTCCCCTCATATTCATCATGATTTTATTTAAAAGAGCATTTCGTTGCAGACCAGTGTAATCAGTTCACCTGATAATATTTGTAATATACTCACATATAAAATTTTAGCTATTGTTAGAAATAAAAATTTCCGATATTTTATCACTCTCATTAAATTAAATACCTTTCAGTGAAAAAGTTTTTATCACACAAATTAGCACAATTACACGTTTATAATAAATTGTAGATCAAGTAAGGAACTTTACAGCACAGAGCGCGAATTAACAATATTAATATAAACTTCGCCTATTTTATACCGAGCTCACGAAAAATATAATTCGGGCGCCATTGAAGAGGAAACTTGTCTTCAAAGTGTATTAAAAAAAAAAAAATAACACGGCGCATTTTGTCGCAAAAAAACAGAAGAATATTGCACACGCACTCGCACGCCCCTATGGACAGCAGCAGCTCGCGCGTGTACCAAACCACTTCGAATGCAACGGAATTGGAGTAGTGACACACTCTCACTGATACACCAAACTCCGCGATGACACTGTAATCTGCCTAGGCATAAAAAATTCCCGTCTCTAAGGCGATCGTCGTCGCTTACATCTCGGCATAATGAGAACTCAGCCATACAAACACAATCGAGAAATCTAGCCCGATGTAAAATCGAGCAAAATTCTGTCAAAATAGACTTCTATAATTCTCGCCGCTCTAGTCCGATACAATATTGCACTCTTTAAGAACTCGAGGATCTATGCTCAAATGAATACCAAATGTATTTTTCACAGTTTCTTACTACATATGATCTACTTATGTATATAAAAGAAAGTCGTGTTAGTTACACCACTTATAACTCAAAAACAGCTGGACCGATTTTCATGATCTTTGATTTGTTGGATTTGTTTCTACCCCAAATAGCAGAATACAAAATTTATGAAGAAATTTTTTTTTTTGCTCTTTTTGACCAAAAACGGGGATTTACACAATTTTTTAACCGTAATTTTTGGATTGTATGAAAGGGCTTCTGTGTTTTGTTTTATATTTTGAATTTCAATTTTAAAGGATTATCCGGTAGTGAGTTATGAATTTTTTAATGGTGATTTTTCAGATCGTTCTAAATTCCATATTATATATTCTAGACGGCTTCTTGCCAAGGCCGTAGCTAGGGGGTGGCATTGGGGGGCAATGCCCTACCTTAAAATATCAATGCCCTACCTTAAAAAATACCATCAATTAAGATAATATGCTCAGTAAACTGTTTGTTCAACGATAGTGCGCACTACATTAATCCCCCGATAGTAAATAAATAAATAAGTAAAAGCAAAGGGTTACAGATATAATTCGTTTGTTGCGTTAATTATTATTTTTAAGGGATGAATTATCTCTAACTAACAATGATCAGTTTATCATATTTAATTTAGGGTTGTAGCGTACCACACTTAGCAAAAAAAAAAAAAAACAGAAAGAAAACCTCCACCATACACCGAAGAAGAAAACAGGTATAACGGTATGAGTCAAGGGTCGTTCTAACATTTGTGAATTGTAGCAGACCACATTTACCGTCGTTAAATGGTCGCAACGCTAAACTAAATATATAATAAAAAGATATAGGAGAACCATGTAGGCGCGAATGATTGTTTAGCGAGTACGGAACGTTTAAGTGAAATTAGAAAACAACAAAGTATTGTTTTAAGTTTATCTGTAGAAACTCAAAAAAATATCTTATAAAGTTTCGAGAAAAAAAATCGTACAACCGGTTCTATAGCAGCTAGACAGTTCATTTTTTCCCCAATCCGACGTATTTTCTTCGTGAGATCTTAAGAAAATTATAAAACCCTCAAAATTTTAAAACTAAATGTTCCAAATTTTAAAGAATATAAAAATCAAATTAAAAAAAAAAATTTAAAAAATTTCACAGTCAGTTCTGTATGAATTATGGTATTGATTTAATTTTTAACCGGCGCACTAAGGCCTCTATTATGCGGAGAAAATATAAAATTCAAAAAATTTTGATATTGAAGGATCGAAATTTGAAAAAATACACCTTTAAAGCGGAAAGACTGGAAACTAAAAAATAGTCCACAGCTCTTTCCATAGTATTATTGATGTTGTACCTGCATAATTGCAATACAACTTTGCACTGTGCTAACTTTTTGTCATAGCTATTTTATATTATACTATTTTTGAACTAATCGTAAACTTTGAAGTTTCGTTAAAGAAATAAAATACGGTTGTGTTCTCGACAAATAGTGATCTTTCCAACAATGTATCACATTGCCGGGAAAAAAATATTTTTTTTCAAAATTTTGAGCTTTCGGCGCCCCGAGGGTCTTATTTTAAAGCTGGGGTTTCCAGCATGACAGGAATGGTATTTCTTGCCTTTGAAAAGAAAAAAACGAAGTCAGTTGATCTGAATGAAGTCCTTCGCATTTTTAATAATATGACGAATAGAAGAATTCAGCTGTTTTAAAAAAGTACTTTTTATTATTATATTTTTGGAGAAATAATATATGTTTTGCTATTACCTACCTAGAATAATTAAGTATTAGGTAGAGATCTTATACGATAACATGGTTCGCCCTTCCAAATTATTGTTTCTGTGAATTCTGTGTGCGAAATGATATCCTTACGAAGGAGTTTGTGTTTAGACTTTAGAGGTAAGTGTTTCGCTCAGTGACACAAAAGTACCGATTGCACTTGTTTTCGTTCGATACCAACCTCCACATGCACCAGGGATGAATTCAGGAATTTGTTTCTGGGGGGGGGGGAGCAATTTATGTTCTTGGGGGAGCAGAGATATTTTTAATATTTTTACTAAGAAATTTTTTTTGGGATATTCCTGAATAAAACCAAATATGTAAAAAATGATTTATTATGTAATTTAAAATAATGAAAAATCAAGTATGAATAATAAATTTCAAGTAAAATAACCGATTATAAACAACAATGTTTTCCCAATTGATTTTAAAATTACTAATTCTAATTGTGGCATTAAAGAGCATATTGTAAAAACATTCTGATTGGTTCATTATCTTTTTATAATAAACGAATACGCTGTGGTGTTTAAGTTATTTTAAATGGACTTTTCTTAGAAATAAAAAACAAGAGAAAAGCAACAGAAACGGAAATGAAATTGTCTCTATAGATCATGTCGCTTTTAAAGAAAAAAGAATAAATAAAAACCGAAAAGAGAAACCTTTAAAAACAATTTATTGATATTAATGATAAATGGATCGACGTGAAACACGATAGTTCCCGTTTACGCTGTCAAAAATACCAACTGCAGCGAATAATTTTTTCAATTCGCGAGTATTTTACATCTTTCATACTTTTGCAATAAAATCGTATCAATTCTTCCATAGAATAACAAACAAACTCCAAAGTCAAATTTTAAAAGATCACTTTTTTTTTATTGTTATTTTATGAAGTTTCATTTTTTCGTCGAAAATAAATCTCGTAATTTTGAAATTTAAAAAGTATACGACTAATTGAACCATTTCATAATGTTTTGGCAGCAACTTTCGACATAACTGTAAAAAAAATAATTTTATTTCCTATTAAGTCGCTGCATTCTTAAACAGCTTGTATTAAGTTCTGGGGGGGTGGGGCAATTTTAGAATTCTGGAAGATCATTGCTCCCCTAAAACCCCCACTGAATTCATCCTTGCGCATGCACACATGCATTTGACGTTTTGTTATACTTTCACAAATACATCTAAAATTGGTTAGGTTTTTGGTGGGAAGGTTCATGTTATCGCCGAAGATCTCTACCTCACTCACTCACGCTTACAAGTACGACGCAAATTGATTCACCAGATCAGATCAAGTAAAAATTTTATTTCCGCCCTACCTATAACCACCGCTGCCCTACCTCAAATTCAACTCTAGCTACGGCCCTGCTTCTTGCCGTTCAGAGTAAAATCACTCAGCTTAAAGTTGTAAATTGTCATTGATAGAAGTTTTAATAATTTATGATCCAATTCTGACAAGTCAAACCATTTCCGAGCTCTATTGTATAATTGAATATTTTTGTTGTTTGTGAACCATCTTATTGGGTTATACTGATATTTGTTAATAACGCGAATAATTCCTTGCTGCCACGTGAATTATATTCATTTTAATGTAATTAAAATACTTTTCATTTTGATTTTTGTACATTTATTGAATTTAATTCATTTTGAGTATTAATTTTATCTTAATAAAAACTGAATTTAATTCAGCTAATAAGTTAACACAACATTTACTTTCTAAGGCGGTACGAAGTTCGCTTGGTCAGCTGGTAGAAAATATATTATCTTTAATTTTAATCAGACGTAAAAGTTTTTAAAAACTACTTTTCTCCTATTTTTATACCTCTATTTGTTCAACTTTTCATGTATGTTTATATATTTACATTTACATATATATTGAGTATGATTAAGAAGGGCTGCCGTTACTCCGGTGTGAAAATATGAATTATTTGATGTAAAACAAAGGCCCTGAATATCTCAAAATTGAAAGGTTTTGTAAACAAAAAAAATAAAAAAGAATAGCATTATATGTGAACAATGCACGAGTTATGAATAAGTAAAAGTAATACGAATTACCGAGAAATGCTTTGTGTTATAATTTACATCTCTCATACAAAACATTATATTTTATTATTCTAAAAACTAATGCCGTAGATATTAAACAAATATTTTGGAAGTCTTAAATATTTTTCAAACGAAAAAAATTTTCAATCTCATGCAAATTTGCTGCCCTTCGAATTTTGCCGCTGTGGGCTATCATTTAAGTCCTTGATGTAAATCCAAGACTGTCTGTATGTAATAATAACTGGTATAAAAGATTTAAGTACGTTCGCTTTAAAACGGTGTATTGTAAACTATTTAGTTAAACAGTTTAAGAGATACGCATTTGGTTATTTGGCTGTAAATTTAAAATACTACTTTAAATTACAGCGTATTATAGGAGTTTTTGTTTTTTTTTTACACAATCTTTATTTTGTTTATAACATATGAAATGTTTACACTTTATACAAAAGCATAAACTTCACATTTTTCCGCTGATAAAGAAATGTCTATTCGGTATTTAAATAAAATATACCTAGATGCCCTGAAAACATGAATTTTACTTTTACACCGTGGAATGTAACTAACATGAATATAACGTAATTTATTATGCAAGAATTTTAAAAATGTTTTCTTGCACATCTTTAAAAATAATTAAACCTAGAATACTGTAATCAATTATTTTTAGTATTCTTATAATTTCGCAGCGAATCTTGAAAAGGAATACATTAATGATTTAAACACTATTAAAAAGCACTTACACGAAAGTAACCGTACAAGAGTAGCATATTGAGTATTATTTTCTGCTAGTATTAGTCTCTTGTAAAAGCTCTTCACTAGTTGCGAACATTTAATAATAACATGTTTCTTGATTTTTTCACTCGATTATTTAGAAAATTATGTGATCCGCATTTAACGGCCATTGTACCGAAAATATTGGGGAATCTAGCGGGAAACACGGATTTTCATAAATTTTACTTCGACAACGGTAAGTGTCTAAAATATTGTACGCTATTTATACTGATATTTTGACCGATATGCGAGAATTTTTTTACTTAAATCAACGACGCTACTAAGAAAAAGTACTATTTTAAAATACTTAAAATATATACACAATGTGGTTGGTGGCGAGACTATGTTTACACCCCGCGACCTATCAATAATCTAAGTACACTTTTTTCTTTTTTAAAAAATATGTATTTATTATTTTTTACATACAAAACTTTCGTCAAGCTACTTGTCGACGATTTATCCTATTGAACACTTTACCATCTTAAATTAACTTATACATATACATAATCGTGTAATATTTACTAATCTTAATGTATCGTTTTACTTATCAATACTTAATAATCTATTTCTATCTTTTATATTCGACTTTTTTTTTTGTTTTTTTTCTTCGGTTTTTTTTTTTTTGCGCCTTGACATTTTATTTTATGTTTATTATTTTTTTTTATATGTTCTTCTTCCTGAAGCCATTCCTTTATTTTCCTTTTTCTTTCCCCTATTTTTTCCTTCTCTATTATTTCTTTAGGTAAATCAACATCTGAGTTATAATATATTTATCCGTTTGCTAATCTATGTTCTTGCTAACGGCAGTTAATACGAAAGTTTTCCCCTCAACTCGTATTCTGTGTTTATTCTTTCCTCCAATTCAATTTTCTTTTCTGCTGATATGTACTCCCATATCTTCAGTAATAAGTATACATTTATTTTATGCTCATTACGTCTTTTAATGATTTCACTATCGATTTCTCCCCTTACAAATTTCCTATTAATTTCAAGCATTTAATTTGCAGTTTATTTATTTTCCCCGAGTATACCTTTCCTCGTCATTATGCCAGAATTTCATATCTGATCCTTGACTCTACTAGCGCATAATAAACTACTTTTATAATGTTTCATTTGTTGCATATTTCTTTAATGTATATAAAGCTGGTAGAACTGCTCTTATTTTCTTTGCAATGTATTCCCCATATGTGTATGCCCCATCTTAAGTGTCGGTCAATCATTACTCCCCAAAAATGTTTATACTGTGTTATGTCTAACTTTTGACAGTTTTTCATTTAGCATTCGCGTCTTTCCTCTATCGAGTGTACACATTCGTTAGTAGCCATAATCTATTATTTAGCAATATGGCTGTTACCGATCCAAAATGGTGAAACCGGCTATTCAACAGGACTGAGCTAGTGATCGAAGAAGACAAAGACGAGGTTTGATGTTTTCCATTTCATTTTTACTGGGTATTGAAATAAATTCCTTTCCATATATTAGACTTTTTGCATTCTTAAGAAACTGCCTAAGTATAGTGTACATTTGTATTACCTCATTTTGACTTGATTTTGGGGGATTGGTGTGCTACAAGGAGGGGACTGTCTGGTGCTTCTTGTCCATGGTCTTCTATTGAAATAAGCACCATATACATAGGTGAAATATAAATATTGTAACATAAAAACAGCTTCATTTTCAATAAAATTTTCACTTACCCTACGTTTTTGCTAATTTTAACCATGACCCGCCAGAAAATAAATTTTGACCAGAATATATGTTATTCAGGAGTCTAAAATACATCGAAAAATTCCAGTTTCATTTTTGTGCTCGTGTATTTTCATTGACAAAAAAACATGAACAATGTTTGTGATGAGAAGGTGAGTGGGGTTGTTAATTTTTTCAAAGATGCCCTTCCCATGTGTCTACAACATACTGAAAAATTAAAAAAATCGGTCAACTTACGCTTGAGGAAAAAAAAATTAACTGCCTTTCAGCAAAAAGTGAGTCCCTCAAAAACCGGGGGAGTGCGTGATCTGAAACTCTACTGTCACGAATGTTCCATGGTGTGGTACCCACTTACCGCCCAAATATCAATCCGATAACTCTCCAGTACAAATTTACCGTTCTTATATACCCACGGCCTTTAAATGTAATCACATTATAAATCTCGCCGGCTGTTAATTGTTTTTTTTTCTTCCAGAACCGCTATTCTTGAAAAATACCTCATAATATACTGTTTCTGTACGTTAACATTTTCTACTTTAAAAGCAAAAAACAAAACAAAATCAGTCAAATTTGTTGTCTTTAATAAAACAATTTACAATGTCTCACCTCCAACTTTAAATAAAAAAATTAAAGCAATTATTTTCGTACGATTATTTTTAAAACTACTTTAAAGACTTAAAATCACTTCAGCTAATTTACCATTATAAACATTTTTATTGATGCGCGCTGCTCTCTTTCAATAAGTTTCTTATTTTTTACTTCTAATATCCCGTTTTAGTGATTGTATCGTCTCTTTCTGTACCATATTCAGTATGATGCTCTTTATTCATTGCAACTGTTTTTACCGCTCAGACTTTTCTCTTTAATTCCCTTTCATCCGTTTCTTTTCATTAATCATTTCGTCAATAGTCTTTAGAATAGTCCGATGTCTTTTTTACTCGTGTTTCTTTAAGAGCTTGTGTACTTTTTTTTTTTTTACTCGGTTCTGTTTATTTCTATCGACTAAGATAAAAAAATGTATAAGTCGCCCGGATTGCTTGTACAATTAAGGTGAAAAAGTCAGATTCTTTTTCTGAAGCAGTTTTAATTTTCCACATTTTTCGACTAGCCTGTTTTTAGTGATGTATAGGTCAAAGTCGGACTTCAAAAAGTACAGCCGAAACTGCGATTTGTGACAGATCAGTACTTTAACTGGGCTTGTACATTGGCAAGGTAAGGTAGTAACTTTAATTTACATAATACTAGACCGCACTGTTTGTGTGTGATGATTAGTAGTGCAAAATATACATTGCACTACCAATCAGTCTGCGTCTCCAATTTTATTCGGTTTTTTCCTTTCTTAATGGAAAAAAGTTTCTGTGTCAATTTATTTGTATCATTTAATAGTACAAAGTTGCGCTAATGCTTTTAATTATATTTTATTAGTCATTTCGAAGAATTGTAAATCAGCCAATACAAAAATGTTGAATCCTTATGTTCAAATATTGTGCGAAGATGCAGCTTACATATCGTACATTCGTTTAACACAGTTTGTCGATGAGTACGTATATTTTTCTTTTTGTTTTTTTCTTTCTTTTTAACAATCCGCTTGATGAGCATACTGCTCGGTATTTCAGTGGAGGACCGTGTCGGATAAACAATAGTGTAAATAGTTAATGGCATAAATTGGCAATCCAGCGCTGACTGATAAAAATTTGTAGTTAATTAAGACTGCAACAACTAGTGATAATGTATGACGTTACTAATTATGTTCATTGCCGAACATAGTTGCTATTGATAATACAGCCAAATACTGTACTGTCAGCTGCCATGGAAGATGGTCAACTGTTGATGGCGTCGTAGAAAAAACAGCCAAATGTGAGTGTCCTGACTACTGATGATCTGTTAATTAACTGCTAATGTCACCGATACAACTGCTAAAGCAGGGGTGGCCAACCCAAATGATCTTGCGGTCACTTTCGAAATGCATAAAGTTCCGCGGCCCGCATATAAAATCATATATTCCCATATTACATTTAGACCCACTATAGACATTTTTTTATAGCGAAAAATTGAAACGTAATGAGTTATTATTATTGTGTTTACTATTGTTCTTACATGTAAACATAGATAATATAATAATAATGATACTAAACGCACATTGCAAAGAAATATACAACACTAAAAATGAAACATAAGAAATATATAAATATAAATGAAATAATAAAAAATTAAATCATTAAAAAATATTTATTTTACTAGTGCTACTTTAGCCATCCCGAGGGCCGCAAAAATGTTCAAGGCGGGCCGCGGGTTGACCACCCCTGTGTTAAAGTTTCCTCATTATGCATTGTAATGTGTATCTTATGGTTAAACATGTACAATAAATACAAAATAAAATATGAAAAATTAATAATAGTAAGTTTGGAAAACACGAAATAAATGGGTTACTTTCTACAGTTAATTGAGTTGATATATTTATATAAATGATTTTCACTCGAATTCAAATGAGTTAGAGTCAATATATTGAACTGAATTTCTAATGATCCATGCCAACTGATTAAAACAGGATAGCGCTTATGTGCTGTTTATACTTTTCATTTAATTCAAATAAACTACTTCCAAAAATTAACTACTCAAAGAAAAATTATTACATTATGTAAACACCTTTACTACATACGTATATGTTAATGCATGCATATTCTACTACCTGAAAATGTTTTCACCAAAACATGTAGCTTTGTTGGAATGATAAATGCAACATTTTTAAGTAAATATTAACAAAATCCATTTGTCGCTATAGTTGATAAATGTACTTAATGATAATTGTAGAGGAACATTTAGTCTTTTTTTCCATAAAGTTAAATTAACTTGTAGTTCTGTGAATGTAGTTTAAAAGAGTTAAGCGAAATTGGGCGAACATACTGCTTTGCAGCAAAATACGAAACAAGAGAACTGGTCATATTGATGTGGCTGATTGATAATTTTTACAAATGGCTATGTTCTTTCTTGTTTTTTTTTTTGCTACATGCTTTTACATTTTATTATTTGTATAAGAATCACTTTATTTACAGAGGAGAGATCACCATGAAAATACATGCAAATATTACTAACAGATTCTAAGTAACAGTTTTATAAGAATTTTGTAATGATTTTGCAATATGTTTCTACTATGTTCTGACTTGTATATTTATTTACAGGCAAGGTTTAGAAAATAGTGACCAAAGTGAAGAGACGCGAATTTGGCAGAAAAAGGATAATAAATGGCAAAACATATATTTACATCAATCAACAAATGATTATATTTGTATTTCTGGAACTTTATAGCACTTAGAAAACAGAGATAACGGCGACGCTGATTAACTTAGCATTTCTAGAGGTGTCTTTGTCTCTTCCAAAATTTCATTTTGGTTTTTTTTGGTTTTTTTCCCTCACCTATTATTGTTTTCTATTGATATGTGTAAAAAATTAAAGAATAGGGAAAAACGTTGTCCAAGCTAAGAATAATTTGATTGTTTTGATCCATAATAAATTTTTTAATATCACTGTTTATGGTGAAGTTGTAGACAAATGTATTTTATAGATTTACATGGAACTGTAGCTTTTTTTTTTCTTTTCTTTTTTGTTACACTTACACCAAGGAGGGAAAGTATGTCTTGGCTGATTTCATTATTTCCTAAGATTTTATAATAATTGTCAAAAATATATCCTATGAAAATGTGGTTTATCATTGATGCAACATGCTCTTATATACTATTGTATTATTAACATGTTTAATATTTACCTATTGCATTTAGAAATAAAAACAAATAAATATATTTTTCTTTTATCTTTAATAATACTCGATTAAACTTAGGTTGCCCCACCTTGTTAATAAATTAATATTTTTATTAAATATTGTAGAATTAACCTATAATTGACCGGTGATAGTAATATTATTTTGCGGTTCTAAAATGAAAACCTAAATACCAGTACTACTATCTACCAGTATACTGATACTCATATTAGCAATAAATTAACCAACTATCCAAAGCAGCTATTAATAATCATTAATCATAATATATTTACAAGATATTTTGGTAAAATCCAAAAGCCTAAAAGGTAGATTATCTTATATATTCAAACATTGCAGGGTAATAAGTTTAACAGGATTGCTGGATACCAAGTATAGAACTACTTTAGTATGCCATGATTTATATCCTGTTAAAAAACATTACGAGTTTTATTAACAGAAAACTTTTGAAGATAATCTCTGTCAATACTGCCAAAAAAATGGAAAAACATTCTTTATAAATCTTTGTGAATGATCGAGCCCTATCTAAACTTACATTTAAAATTTGATTTAAAAAAGTATGCTTGCCTCCTTACTAATGAAAATTTGTAACACGCTAATAGAAACCTTTAATCAGTATTTAACTTCCAAAAAAATGTGATACATTTCTTTAAATAAAATCCGATAGACATTGAAACAAATAATACTTCAAGGCTGATACTATTAGAATTCCGTAACATATAATGTACAGTATCCTAATAAGATTTTTTCAGAAAACAATAATATCAAATAAAAATCAATAAATCGTAAACGGTTTGACTTATAAAATTCAAATTTGGGACTAAAATTACGATTAAAATTCTCTTTAAAACGATCTATAACTTCAAAATGACCGATTACCCTGGGCGGCAAAAAACCGTCAAGAATATATAATACGGTATTTAAAACGACCTCAAAAATCACTTAAGGGGTAACGCCACTCTAGAATTTTGAAAAACTCGATTTTTTTTTCGGCTTAAACAATACTTTAGGGTCTCGAAAATTATATTCACTTCGTCTTATAGTGAAAATAAAATTTTAAATAACTTAATTCTTGATTTTGCTGGGGCATTTCAACGTTGAGCACGATGGAACGTGCAGACGAGAACAGACGCGCATTATCGTGTAAAAGCACTACTCCTTTAGACTGTAGGCCATAATCGTGATCCATTTGTACACACACTTACGCGTCATAACGTTGCTTGCACCGTATACTGCGCATAGTCTGCGATAAATTTCTGCAACTGCAACTCCTTCAGCTGTCAAACTTGTCTCGCTCATTGGATGGTTTACTGGCAAAGTTGTCAATGTTTTGATGGAAGTCAAAGTATTGCAAGGTTTGTAAGTATTGGCTGAAAAAAAGCGATACCGAAAAATACAAAGAATGGGCCCAATCTCACGAAAAAGAATGTCAAGTAAATCACATCGGCTCGGCGAGTAAGATGGTTGTGGATGCCGTTATTGAAATGTTCCAACGCTCGGAATCGCTGCACAACTTGAAGTACGTCAATAACGTAGGAGACAACAATTCAAAAACTTTTGAAACAGATGCACAGCCTTATTAAGCTTGTACTGTGAGTAAGAAAGTGTGTATCGATCATGTCCAGAAGAGAATGAGTTCTCGTCTTCGTAATTTAAAAAAAAAAAAAATACAAAAAGATCTTTTTTTTTTTTTATTTTTAAATAACATATGGAGAACCCATAAGGCAACCGCCCGTCTGTAGGTTCCCATCACAGTTACAACGTTTATTTGTAATAAAGTTACAATCGATCATATACAATTAACCGCTTAACTAACAAATGTGTCACAAAACGAAGTAAAAACAAACGTAATATAAATTTCCACTAACCATAACAGCATAACGCATAATTCAAAATCTAAACAAAACAAGGCAAAAACACAATAGCAATTCGTATAGAAACCCAATGCAAGAAAAATGTACAATAAAAAAAAATATATATATATATAATTAACTGAGAAAAGATAAGGAGAAAAAAAAAATTAAAAATAAATCACTTATCACATACTCCTTCCAACTCGTTCAGTTGCAGTCATTGTAGTTGCTCAACAGCCAATTTTTAATTTCTAAGAGGCAATTCTTTTTATTCTTTATTTTTATAATATCCGTCGGAATTTTCCCTAAAAATTCAATCAGTACAGCGTCCTTTGTTTTATCAATATAATTATTTATACCTTTAGGCTTGATATATGTAATTTTTGACGAAGCTCTAGTTATCTTCACTATATTCCTAGTCTTAAGGTCGGGAGGGTTCAGCTTATAATCGTATAAAATAAATAAATAATACCTTAGTTTAGCCGGTAATTCTTCCATTTCCTTCCACCAATTAAGGTTACCCCTTCCTTGACATGAATCCTTTCTTACTATGAGTTTTAAGCTTTTTTTATGAATAGTGTTTATTTTTTTATGTTCAGATTTCTTTGCTCCTCCCCATGCTTGGACAGCGTAAGATATCCTTGATGTTATCAGAGCATTATAGTATAATCTTAGAATTTTTGAAGGTAACAATTGCCTAAGTCTATAAATCGATGGTAAAGATTGCCTGATCTTTTTTATTAGTTCCAATATATGCTGTTTCCAACTTACCGTCCTATCAATCGCGTTACCCCTAAGTATTTGATTTTTTGCACATTTTGTAACATCATACAATCATCGCTATAATAATTAAGAGTTATTCGCATGACTACAATTGTAACATTTGATTAGAACTTTTGCGATGAAAGTCCTGTAACGGCTCTCGGTGTTCTTATGTACATCATTTTGGATTTATCCGTATTAATGGAAAAGCCTTGACTATGCGCCCAAATTAAAAAAGAGTTTAAATCTTTTTGCAGTAATTCCTCCGCTTTTTGTATATCAGAATTTTCCATCACCAACGCAATATCATCAGCGAAAGCAAATACTTTCGCGTATTTTATATATCTGTATAGAGTGTATTTGTATATATCAGAAATAATAAAGGTGCCAGTATTGTTCCTTGTCCTACGCCCGCGGTTAAATCCCCCTCGGTATTAAGACTATCATTTATTTTTACCCTTAACTTTCGATTTTTTAAATAGTCCGCAAACCACTTGTTTTGATTGTTAGCAATGCTGATGTTCCGCAGTTCACTTATTAATTTATCATGGCTGACAGTATCAAAATCTTTATTTAGATCGATAAAAATCACTAGAAATTGATTACCTTTGGCTGGACCTTCGTATATATTGTTAACGAAAATTTTTAGCAACTCTGCTGTCGATTTCTTTCTCCTGAAGCCAAATTGCAGTGGGGTATAGAATTTAATTTCTCTCTAGGTAATCTCTTAAATGGTTGGCAATATAGTGTTCCACTATTTTAGCAATTACCGAGATGACAGTAATTGGCCTATAGTTGGAACAATCAATACAGTTCCCTTTTTTGTATATTGGCCGCGCTATGCCTACTTTAAGCAAGTCTGGCACTTTCCCTCTTTTTACTGATTGATTTATTAAATTAACTAATAAAGGTCCTATCAATCCAATATGCCTTTTAATATCTACAATCCTAATCCCATCGTATCCCGGTGCTTTATTGTCTTTTATTTTATTTACTACTTCTCTAATTTCGTTTTCACTAATTTTCGGAATAAAAATGGTCACCTTGTTTAAATAGTTAGCTTGTATCTCATTGGTTATTAGATTACATCTGTGACAGCATGTAACAGAATTCGGTATATATTGGGTTAAGAATTTATCTGGAATGTCTTTCGACTTACCAAAATGTTTATTAATGATGTCATCTATTGAACTACTATTACAACCTTTAATAATAAAATTTATTTCTTGGCGGAAAAGGTAAACTTACTGGGGCACACCAATTGACGAGTTGTCGATTTATTATGGTTTGGCGATACGTAGAAATCATGATTCAGTGGAAAAAAATACGAAATGACATTTACGCAACTCTAAACCATAAATTATCGACGGACGACATTCCTAGGCATAACAAATGCCCGCGCGAAAAAGTCTCACGGTGCTCGTGGCAAAGGACACAGGCCACTGGTGATAGAAATGATGAACATAAGCCAGCTCTCTGGCAACAAGTTTATAAAGCGATTTTGCCTATTTACGAAGAATTAGGCGGAGACGAATTGCTTACTCATTGTTTAGCCGGCTTTACACGAAATAGCAACGAGCGCTATGGTCTATGGCTCCGAAATCGGTATCTAGTGGCAAACATGTACATGATATTGCTGTAGGCATATACAACGACGGCTTATCGAGTATTATGAGGGTCATGCAAAATTTTAGCACGACAATCGGGCCGAACTGTTACAATTTTTGCGTGCAAGCAGACGGGCGCTGCATAAAGTTTTCGGAGAGATCATTTACGAACGCTGCTATAAAACCCAGGCTTTCCATAAAATCGTTCAGGAAGGAAGAATAAGAGGCGAGTGTATTGAAGTAGATGACCAAATGTATAGGGCAAGTATCGCAGATTAAAAGGTAAAAAAAAATTTCAAGAATTTAAGTGTTCGTAAAAATTTAAAAGCGTTTTTCTCAAAATCACTTTTTTCAAACTGGGAGAAAAGATTACTCGAATACTATTGCATGGATGTATTTGAAATTTTGACAGTAGTTTCTCAATTACATTCTCTATAGAAGTACGTAGCCGTTTTTCGATCTGTTGTAAATTATTTTTTTAAAACAATTTATGACATTTTTTGTCCAAAAATCGAGTTTTTTTTTTGAAGAGTGCACCATTTTTACAAAAATTAGTTTAAAAAAAAATTCCTAAGTACTTTTGTAGGCAATAGTATATAGGTTAAGACAATTTTTGGTTTTTTGTTCCAGGTATTATAGGTCGCAAGAAACCCTTTCTTCTGCCAAGGCTATTCAAAAAAACTTGATTTCGAAAATTGGCTCTATCGCCGCCATTTTGTAACAAAATAATAAAAAAAAAAAAACACGCTTCAACTCATACTAAATGTACTGTATAAAAATAAATTCCATCCTGCTTCCCATACTCCCACAATAAATTACCAAAAATAGGCCTTTTTTTAGTCGCTAGAGTGGCATTACTTCTTAAAGAATCATAACTCATCACCCGATAAACCTATAAAGCTGAAATTCAAAATATAAAATTAAATGCACGAGTCCTTTTATAAAGTCAAAAAAATTACGGAGAAAAAGTTAAATAAAGTATCCAAAAAGTTCAAAATAACGCAAAAAATGACATGTCCCGCCCGTCGCGAGTATTACAGCTGAAAACTTTGAACGCGGTTAAAAATTGCGCATCTCTGTATATTTCTCTAGTTTGCAACATCCGGGTTTCCAGCATTAAAATTAGACCATCGGGTCGCCGAATGTTCGAAATTTTGGAAAAGGATATTTTCGTTGGAAATATCGGCTATTTGTCGCAACTGGAACCGTATTTTATTTTCTTAACGAATCTTGCAAAGTTGCCGAAAAGTTCAAAAAAGCTCGAAGACTGACAGTTACCACCCCCCCCCCCCTTTTTTGCGACACGAGTATTTTAGCTAAAAAAATTTGAACAGGGTTGAAAATATGCGCATTCACGTTTATTTCTCTGGTTTGAGACATCTAGGTTTCCAATTTTAAAATTAGCCCCTCGGGGCTCCAAAAGCTCGAACTTTTGAAGAAAAATATTTTTTTCCCTGCTATATGACATGTAGTTAGAAAGAGTGCACACGTTGATTACGTTGAAACCAAACGGATTTTTACAATTGTTGAATAGAACTTTAACGACTGATTTGGCTTAGGGCCTTGCTGGATCGTGTTCTTACGTATTTTTCGTTTGGACCGCTATTCTTTTCAACGACTCAATTCGCAGTCTCGCTGACCTTTCTTTCGAACAAAAGAATACTCCAGGACTAACTTCAAACTCGGCAGAAACGGTACCGAATCTCCTCTCTTTCCTGCATGGTGACTACTGTTCGAGATAAAGATATTCGGACGGTAGGGACAGGTAGAGAACCTTAGAAGAATGCAGGAGATTTCTACCTGTGTTTCCCAGTACTTTAATACACTCACGTGGTATCATCACTGACCGATACACTTTCGAATGAATAGAGAGTCAAATAAATCGGTTTGAATAATTCAAAGTTATGCACAAATAAACGTAAAAATAGCATACGCGATGGATTTATGAAATGTCCAGTGACGAATAAGAACAACAGTTTCTGCAGAATTGCCTAGTCACTGTAAAGAAGCGTCAGTAGGAAATTAGGTAACCCATAATAATAACAAATATTTTAAATGCTAAGCAGCATTTGAAAATAAAACTTAATAATTTATAATTGAATAATAGAATTAATAAATTACAATTTTTGAACAATTAATATGTTCTAAAATTAAAAATATTCGTAAAATTATTAAAACTGAAAGTTTTTAGACATTGGCTAAACTGGAAAACGTAGACACGCTTGAAGTAATGAATTCACAACATGAGCGTTCACAGCGTTGTCAAATGAATTAAAAATATTTGAAAATCTAATAAACTACAGTTTTTAAACAAATTACATAAAAGTCGAACCGATAATTTCTATAATCATATCTATTATATAAAGCTGCAAGAAAAAAAATCGTACAGACTGTTCTATAATAGCTAGAGAGTTAATTTTTTTTTCAATCAAAGTATTTTCTTCGTCACATCATAAAAAAATAATAAGACTCAAAATTTTAAAATTAAAGGACCTAAATTTCGAAAAATGTGAAAATCAAGTTTTAAGAAACAAATTTTTTAAAAATTCTGCAGCCGGTTCTATATGAGTTATGTTAACTATTTTCTTTTTAATCTGCACATTAAGGTCTCAAGAATACAGGAAAAATAAAAGATTCAAAAAATTTTGATATTTAGGGTCCAAAACTTGTAAAAATGCATGCATAAAGCGGTAACCCCGGAAACTAAAAAAAAGTCCACAGCTCTTTCCGTGGTAGCCGGAAGGTCACTCTTTTTTTTAAATGATGTATTTTAATCGTAAAAATATAGGAAAAATACGAAACCACCAAAATTTTGAAATTAAAGGGCCCAAACATTGAAAAATGTGGAAACCAAATTTCTAGGAAAAAATTTTTAAAAGATTCTGAAGCCGGATGTATATAAGTTACGACATTGATCTTCGTTTTAACTTACGTACTAAGGTATTCAGAATACAGGAAAAATAAAAAACTCAAAAAATTTTGATATTTAGGGGGCAAAATTTGGAAAAATACACGCTTTACGTAAAAATACTGGAAATTTAGAAAAATTCCACAGCACTTTCCGAAGCAGCTGGAAAGTCATTCATTTTTTTAAGTGATGTATTTCAATCGCTAGAATATAAGAAAAATACGAAACCTCAAACATTTTAAAATTAAAGGGCTCAAATTTTTGAAAAATATGAAAATCAAGTTTTTAAAAAAATTTAAAAAAAATATTCCATGGGGCCAAAATTTGGGAAGATACACGCTGAAAGCGGTAAGATTGGAAATTTAAAAAATGTCCACAGCCCTTTCCATGGTAGCTGGAGAGTCATTCCCTTTTTAAATAATGTAATAGAATTCCTGGAATATATGGAAAATACGGAAGCCCTAAAATTTAAAAGTTAAATGCACATGAACGGTTTGATGGAATTTTTAAATAAAAAATTCGAAGAACTAACGGAAGAACAAATAATTAATAATATAAATCTAAACCAATATATATGATAAATAATAAAAATAAAAAAATATCAGACAAAATATTACAAATATTTGTTATCAGAATCACGATATATTCATTTAGATAGATTAGGGCAAGAATACTTTGTTGATATATGGTGTAAGGTGGAAGAAGAAAAATTACGGTTTTTATTAGATTTAATCAAATAAAAATCCTAAGAATGGCTACTCGAAGTGAAATAGACGAATGTATCGCAGCTGAAGGAGGTCCAAACCTGGAAAAATTTACCTTCCAAACTCATGTACACATGGTCCCCGATATATGTAATTAACATATTAGGATGGTATGACAGTTGTTGCCAGATTAGGTAAACCAATGTTTTTATAACGATGACGCATAATCCTAATTGGATAGAAGTAACATTAAATTTAAATGAAAAGCAATATCATATCGACTGTGTAGATTTATATTGTAGGATATTCCAATTAAAGTTAAATAATTTATTAAAAGTTTGAAAGTCAGGTGAAATTTTCGGAGAAATGGTGTTTATATTTTATACGTAATCGAATTCCAAAAAAGACGTCTTCCTCATGCTCATATTGCTTTAAGAGTAATAAATTCATCCGTAACTAGTGAAGAGATTAATAATTTTGTTCAAGCCACAATCCGAATTTTTAAAATTTGATTCTTTAAGTTTTAAAATTTTTGCCCATTTATTTATTTCTACATTATAAAAGCGGAAAGACGTCAATTCAAAAAAATATATATATCTCCGGCTGCTATAAAATGGAACTGGGGACATTTTCTTTATTTTTTGCTTTATATCTAATGCACCCGAAGTATTACAGTCGTGGGAGAAAAATAAGAAAAAAGTCAACAGTCCTCATAACAGCTACAGCCTTTTTTTTTTTGTTTTAATCAACGTCGTTTCATTAAAACATAAGAAAAACATGAAATATCCAAAATTTTAAAAAAATACAACAAAAATTATCAATGTCAGTTACAGTGGAAATGTAGCAGTTCCTGAAATTTAAGTATTTAAACTATGATTATAGAACATTGTGTGCTAGACGTTTCCGTGTGAACAAAGTTAATATAATAATATATCATTCCTGACAACATTTATTTATTTATGTATACTGAATCAGCGTGCTAAACATAAAAAATTCATTATTGAAATCTATGAACATATATAGTTTATGAATTTATGAAAAAATATCTCGCTATTGCGAAGAAATTCTTTTTTCTTAATACTGCATGGCTAATTTCGTCGTTATATTTCACCGAAGTTATACGTAAGTAGGCTGTATTAATTATTTAGTCGAGTAAATATTGATCTCGAGAATCAGAAACGCAGTGAACTGATACCAAGTCAACCATCATCGCACTCCAGCCGATAACAGTGATATGTACTGTTTTAAACATTTCCTTTATATTATCCACAAAACTTTGTATATTATTATTATTATTGTGTTGTTCTCTGGCGGTCGACTGACAAAGAAAGGGCTTTAAATTGTAATTAGAATATCAAATTTCAGATAACCTATCGATATATCTCAACTTTCGTTTACCGTATTGATTTTCTTTTTAACCGGCATACTAAAGTTTCCAAAAAGAATTAAATGTAATATATTCCTCTCAAATATATTACACTGCTAGCGCTTTCAGTTTTTCTGATATTTTAATCTAAATCCTACTTTTTTAATTGACGCATTGGTGTACTTCTTTTTTCAAAAAAAAATTAGTATATGTGAAAGCTGCAGACTTTATGAAAATTTACAAAGTAATACAGTTTAAAGTCTGAAATAATGGGCCGCTTCGCTGCACGATTAAAAGTACCAGAGTATTTGTCACTGATCCCTAATAACTACTTTGTTTTTGTAGTATTTTTTTTTAAGTGTTTTTGTTCACTGCACTACTCGCGTAAGTTTCGCATTTGCCAACTTTTATAATAAACAAATTGACTAAATTGGGGGTAATGAATCGAAATTTTGCGGACTACCGAAAAAAATGTTGAAATTACAAATCGGTCAAATATTAAGAAACATCGGGAAAACAAGATTATAGGAAATCGACATCTTATTAAGAATTAAGAGGACGCTTTTTTAAATGAAATGTAGTTTCACAGAAGATTAAAGAGATTTTCTGTACCTTCCAAGTAAAAAGTTAACTAGTGTTCTGAGAATCGGGTTAAATATGTACCTCTCCGTAAGTGTTTGTACACAGACACCCGTAGTAAAAATGTACATTACATCTTTAAGTCTGATATCGAATTCTTTTCGTTAATATTCTACAGTAATTCGACGATTTGCTTCACTACACCATCGAGTTAATTGAATATTGCCTATTCCTTTTATAATCGCGTTTTATGAATGTAATGTAGACAGTACTGATGTACACAATTTTTTCCCTGGGCTCAGCTCTCGCCATTTCGTTAATCTACCCGTTCGTAAATTACCTTTTTGCGTTATTTCATTAATAACTATAACTCCGCGTAACGTAAGATTTTAAATAATCATATAAATATTTAATCTTAGAATCTAATTGAAAAAATGTAACCAGCAAAGTACTTATCAAGGATTAAATTTAATAATTGCCCCCTTCCTCTCGTAACGCACTACCATACAAAGCTTTTGATAGTTCATGTGCATTTTGAGTAGAATTCATCGATTATTATACTGAGCAACCGTGCGAGATGATAGTATAGAGTTACCTTTTTCACGGCACCATATAGTAAGAATGAAATAATTTGGAAGAGTATAAATTAATATGATATAACAATAATAAATAGATACCTTCTGAAACATTATAAATATATCTTTTACGGCAATTTGTCAAATCCGTACTAAGTCACTTCTTTAACTGATACATTTTTCATTTTCAATTTTCCCTTGCATCATCATTGGTAAATGTTTGTAATATACAGAGCATTCGAGGAAATTACACATCTGAAACTATTTTATATATGCAGCAGCAGCAGAATAAATAAAGCAATAACACACCCACATAGACCACACCCACACACTGAAAAAAAACTCTTTTTAAAGATGGACTTATTAATATACCTAACATTTTAAACGAGGAAGAAAAATATTAAAAATTAAATATAATTATTTTAGCTTAATTTACTTCAAAATGAAGGAGTGAAGAAAATTTTTAAGTGGAAATTGAAAAACGTCTACGTATTATATAAAATTACAATAGCGTGTGTAATGAAAGAAGAAAATAAATTTCTTTCATACATTACAACTATTCGTTAGTTAAATATAGTTAGGTAGTATATAAAACGCGATAGTGTGTTATTCAACCTGTTTATCAGTTTATTAATAAAATAATAAAAATACATTAAATAAACATAAATACAGTGGCTCACTCACAACAAGGTTCCAGATTGTATGCATATATGACCCATTATCAGAAAAAGAAGACTTTAATAAAAATAACATTTAAAAGATATACCAAATATTATATTTTAGTTATATTAAGAAACGCATAAAACTTAATGATTAGAATAATAAAAATTATGCGTCAAGGTTATCTCGCAAACGTCAAACTAACAATAACAAAGTGTAAATTAAGAAATCATTACCAATTAAGTCTTTTTAGCGAAAAGTAAACAAGAATGGATCGAACAATGGACCGTGTGTCAGACTTGCCATGGTGGCCACCAATGAATTGTTCCCGCAGAGACTTCAGTGTAATCAGCCAACTACGGACAGGTCATACCGCAATCTCCCACGGCCATCTTCTAAATGGTCCATTTTCTCCAACGCAGTGCCCTTTACGTATGGGAAATTTCATCCAGACCGTCCAGCACATATTAATAGAATGCGCGGTATTCGTATCAATACGGACACTCCTATCCTTTTAAAACACTCTCCGATATGCTATCAAACTCCCAAACAGCAACGTACTGAATCATTAATTTTCTTAAAATAAACAGAATAGCTAAAGTGATATAGTCACAAACCCCGCACAGTGTGTCGTGATAGCCGTATAAATTAAATACGGCAAACTGTAGCTTAGGGAATTAAACAAAAAAAAAAAAAAAAACTTTACCATTAAGTGTTGATTTTCGTTCTATTTTATTATGTACTCTTTTTTATTAGCCGATAATATAGCCCGAAACCATTTCATTAAATTGAGGTAGGTATTTATTTTATTAAAGTTAGTTTATATTTATATTTATTTTTTAACGAGCTATTTATTTTATATTTATCTATTACCATTGCTTTTGTAAACGTTCCAATTGACCAGATAAATAATATTTTGACAAACATAATTTCTTTAGCAAGGAAGCCGGGACAGTCTTTGGTTGCTTTCTTGTATATTTACGAAGCGCCTACATAAACAAATCACATAATTATATAAGATGTATTCGTTCATTATTAAAGTAATTACAAGACATTTAAGAAATTTTTTCAATTCGAACGTGATAGCACGACCGGTTCGTTTCGTTTTTCAATTGTGTACCCATACATAAAAGAAAACACCTCTTACTTTAATTTCAACGTATTTGCATACGACGTTTCGCGTTTTCCGAGAAATTTTAAATTCGTTACCGTTCCGAATTCTACTACTGCAAACAATGGCCTCGGGCAACAGCAGTAACAAGTCCGCTAATGAGGGGTGGTGGAATAAATGACAAAACTGTTCTAAAGCTCGTACATTTTTATGAACACTAATAACTTTCAAAACAGTTTAATAGTAGCGCTGTGATCGTAACATTGCTACAGGCGATTCAACATCAACAGTACAGGATACTGTCATGGGTAACCGCGGACACGGATAAAATTTTCGAAAATATATCCATCTTCGGAAGAAATTATCTTTGACAGTGTGATATTGCAACTGTTAAAATTTGATAAAGATGTTCCTGTGTGTTCGGAGGAACGCCCCGGGTTAAAGTTGAAAATACGGCCTAAAATTTCGATTATACACAAGGTATAAGTTACGTAACTCCATTGGAGTTTGAGTTGATATATCTACATAGTTGGATTATACACATATGTATATCCAATTCTCCTAGCAGAGTTGATTAGCGCATCTGCGCTTCCCCAATGGTGCTTTGCAGTCAACATTGTGTAAAATAGGACTCTGCATATGTAAAAACAAGTTTTTGAACAGTATTGCTGATGGAACAAAAAAAATTAATAAGCACTATGGCACCATTATCATGGCCACCGCTAATCCAATTACAGAAAGGCTCAAATGCATTCCGATTTTCGTTCACCTGTTAAACAGCGTAAGATAATAAATGAATTTTTTTTATTTAAATAAGTTGTGGGTCTCACAGGGCAAGTATGCCCGTTGTGTGAGTGTCCGACACTTTTATTGCCGTTTATTTAAGTTACAAAATTACAATTATTCTTGCTTATCCTATACGTCATAATAATAGTCAACTAAGTTTATATAACTTATGACATAGTACACACATACAAATACATACACACGCCGCAAGTACTCATCTACATGCCGATACATGAGGGTAGCAAAATATCTTCAAATACGAAGAAAATCAAAGAAAAGAAAAGACGAGAAGAAGAAAAAGAGAGAAAAAAAAAGAAAGGAACAATAATAGAAAATTAATAAATGTCATAATTCGAACCGTATTTTGAGTTTTACTCTTTACACCATTCTTTCAGCCATTTCCTTACTTCCCCTTTCCACAATTAGCGTTTAGAGAATCGGGAACAAACTAGTGACTTCAATTTTTCCACGGCTTATACACTAAAAACAAAAAGGAATTGATACTTTTTTTACCAGGTACATTGATCTCAAATTACTGCTTGCTATCAGTGTTTTATGATTTAATCATGATAAACAGATAATCAGATAATTTTCGTTTTTAAGTTCAATCACAAATATAAAGAACTTCTTAAAGACCCTTCATAATCCGAACAAAGAAGAAGCCTTTCAAATACTTATTCTCGTATTATTACCAATCACCATAGTCAGCTCTTTCAATCTGTGCGAATTCTCGTATTTAAGATATGAGAAACATATATCAGTCCGAGTATATATATTATCTAACACTATATATTGTAAATATGAAGAAAAGAGCAGCAGAGATCAGGATTAGAATGTAAAAACCACAAAAAATGCTCATAAGAATACAAATAGTGGAAGAACAAGCAAGACAAAGAGCAATAAACAATATCAAGCATTTTTATTTTAGTGAACAGTGCGAGGCATATATTCAGTGGCGGATCCACGGAGAGGAGGGGAATAGGGGACATCCCGCTCCCAAAAAAAACCTTTAGAATTTTAATAGTTTTTTTTTTTTTACCAGAAAATAAAACAAAATTTAAATTGAATTGTCATAATTACGTGAGAGTGTGGCGCATAGTGTTTAGGTAGAGGAACGGTTTAAACTGCGTTATCTTATCTCATATTGGAATAATTTGAAGTACGTTACAGTGTAATACAATATATGGACGATAGTAAGTTTTTATCTAATAATTTAACATGGATAACAAATTTTTAGAAAAATTTAATAAACTATGCGATGATGTTTTGAACATTAAGAATGTATGCACAGAGACGAATACGCGATGACGTTAATGCGGAAATTCGGGAATTAAAAAACGAAAATAATAGCTTGAAAAATCGGTTGAAGAGCTTATCAGAATGGTAAGAGAAGATGCAGTCAGAGATGGATATAATGCAACAATACTCTAGAATAGATAATATAATCATTAGCGGCGTGCCAATAGAAAAAGAGGAAAACGTAAAGCTAAAAGTGGAAAGAATAGCAGACAAGTTAAACGTTACTCTAAATCAGTGGTTCTTAACCTTTAAGTGATGAGGGACTATTTGACAAAATTTCTGTCTGCAATGGACCACCAACTGTATGGAGGTAATATACAGTAAATGTAAATGTATAAAGGATCGTTCTATCTATTTATAAATAAGACACGCATAAAATTGTTCAAAGCCAACAGTATTTTATTTATTTTTTTACGAAAATTTTACAGAATAGAGGTAAATATATTATTTTAATGCGATTTCTGTGTCTACATACTTTTTACTAACTTCTGAATCCTTGATTCAGTGCTACTGAAAGCCAAACACATGTCGGCACTGGCATCCAACCGATTTCAGTGCTTGCTTTTAATTATCAAAAACGCCGAGAACCCCTGCTCTCATAAATATGTCGATAATAACAAAGTTTGGTAATTTCTTGAATCTTTGAGAAGAAATTGCCGTTTTGGTCCAAAAATTTTCCAACAATGAATTCCTGTCTCAGATATATCTTTCAAGTTACTATTGTGTGGCATTTCAATCACTTCTTGAATTTCATCAGGCACCTCAAAAACGTTGATCACTTCACGAACACCTTCGTCCTTACAGCAGTCAGGAAAATAGCGACTGTGAATTCACTTTTTAAATTTTTCAAGTGAGGTATCATGTTCTATTGTATTTCTCTTTTAATCTCAGCACGCTCCCTGTCAATAATTTGATTTAGCGTATCAAACGCAGAAAAATTTTTTCTTCCAACCTTGTCGATCCATAGCTTGATTTTAGTAATAAATTCACTAATTTCATCTTCATATGTAAATTTATTGCTTGCGCCTTGCGCCTTGCAACTTCAAATTTTCAATTTATTTAGTTGCGCGAAAAAATCAACCAAACAAGCAAAACACATTTGAAATTTGGACTCGCAAAACTGATCTAGCAACTCTTTGTTCTCCTTGTTAGTTAATAATATTTGTACTTCCTCTTCAGGTTCGTATAACCCCGACAGCATATTTCCTTATGGAAAAGCCGAGTTTCGTATTCAGAGTTCATATCTGAGCACAATTGTTTGAAGAGACGGGTATTAAGTGCGCTTATTTTAATGAAGTTAACTACTTTTATAGCTTTAATATTTTTAGGATGGCTTCGCGACCACTTTGAGTGCTTCCAGGGACCACCGGTTAAGAACCACTGCTCTAAATGATAATGATATAAAGGCTGTGTTCATCGATTACCGGCGAGGGGTAGTAACGCGGCGATAATAGTCAAATTGAACAATAGGCAAAATAAAGATCAGATGATAAGACGTAGTCGACTGAAAAGGCTGAATACGGATCAGATTGGCGTGATCACTTCCGTTCAAAAAGTATACGTGGATGAGGATCTTACAAAGCTTACCCGACAGTTATTAGCTGTGGCGAAACAAGCGCGGGAGAAGGGTTACATTGCGCACGCCTGCTGTAGAAATGGAAAAGTATTCTGTAGGAAAACGGTGCATAGTAACACGATGAAAGTATCTACATTTGCGGAGCTCGACAACCTGATCAGTGCGGCGGCGGCGGAAGTGGCTACGGAGCAAAGTTTAAACGAGCGAAGCAGTCGAGAATCAACCGATAAAGCAAAGCAGGTAGCAGAAGGATCGAAACAACCACGCCAGCAGACACAGTCGTCGCTAGATCGTTTTACTAACCGCGTTAATACTCGTTTCCGTAACAATAATGTTTAGGTTAAGTGGCCGAACTCACCTTGCCCAGTTACGCTTGGTCCGCGAGAGCAAGTAAGACCTTCCCCCTCATCTCTCGTAGAAGACAATGGAGAAACGAAAGGTAGAAGTAATCATGAGGGTAAGAATAAGAATGCTGGCATTATCGTCGGCAGAAGTAGAACACTAGAAGAAAAAAGTAGCAGTAGGAGAATAGGCAGAGTAGATGCCCAAAAAAAATATGTTAAACGTTGCTAGCTTAAATGTTAAAAAGGTTAAAAAGTAATGAGAATTTAATCGAACTGGAGAATGCCTTGAAAGAATCAAAACTTAACATATTAGGACTGTCAGAAGTAAGGAGAAGCGGCGTTAATATGCTAGTGACAAAAGAGGACAACTTACTGTGCTATATAGGGAATGATCAGGGCCAGAAAGGTATTGGATTTATTATAGATCGACACTTGAAAAACAACTTAGCTAAATTTAAGGGAATTTCGGATAGGATAGCTGTAGCTAAATTTAATATAAATAAGGGGGAAAAAAATAATAGGACTATAACGATAGTGCAGGTCTATACTCCGACGGCGAGCTCAGAAGAAAAAGAATGCGATAAATTTTACAAGAAAATCGCGGATATTTTAAATAATTCTAAAGTCAACCCGGAGACTTTAACAGTCAAATAGGTCAAATGAATGACGAGGAACACGGGGTTTTAGGACCATACAATTATGGCGTGAGAAATGAAAGAGGTTGGAAACTCGTGAACTTTTCTATGGAACAGGAATTAAAAGTAGTGAACACTTTATTTAAAAAAAGGGAAGGGAAAAGCTCTCCAAGTGAGAAATATAAAAATCAAATCGATTACATATTAACCGCGGAAAGGAAAATAAAATAAAGGACTTTAATGTAATAAAGAATTTTAAATTCCACTCAGACCACAAACCAACTTCATGAAGAATAAAATTTTAATTAAAGCATAATTTTCGTGGGTTTCTGGCAAATTGTTCATGATTACGCGCCTATGAATACTCATCATGGCTAGTCGATTAAAAAGTTTCCTAGATGCAGTGTTGGGGGAGCTCCCCCCCAGGGCTCACCTTTGCCGGTGCCGATGCAATGACTTTTGGACCACCCTGTAAATATCAATACAGGTTCGGTACTTGTAGCGCTATCTTTTGACAATGTCCGAGGTAGAAAGATATTCTCCGGTATTTCATTGATTCACGATCTCTGGAACATCGTTCTACTTAGCCGTCGCTTTGCCTTATCAAGAACGCTTACTCAGCCAAAACTAAAAATCCCGTGCATGTTTGTTTGAATGGATATATCGGGCTGAGACTGCATTAGTGTCTGGGTAGTGGTAGTGGTCGATTGCTAAGGCACTGGCAGGTGCTTGCGGCGAAAGCGCGCATCCGTGCTGAGTGTCGAATGACGTTGAGCGAGCGAAGATTTTTTATTTATCACGCCAAAAGTTGACAGGGCGGTTAGTGCGGTGATGTACGCAGGACTGTTCTAGAAACTTGGTTGCATCGTCGCCTGGTATATGCAGTTAGTGCCAGTTAGTCGACCGCCAACTGTTACCGTATTTACGTTCTTAGTGGTCGTATTGTATGGAACTCTGTGCGTTGTTTTTCCTATAAATTTTGTGTTTTCGCGATAAAATACGAAACCAAATTCAACCGCGAACAAAGCAGTTCACATCAAAAGTTGTTAGCAGTGCAAGATGAATGACGCAATTGCCCACGCACTTTTTGTAATAAAAGAAAAGAATTTTTCGGTAGAAAATTTATTGAAAAGATGCGATAATAAACTGTACGGTTTATTAGTTGCCGTATTTATGCCTGAATTTTTTAATGATTTTTCGACACGCGGCTTAGATTTCTTGTACTCTTATAAACTTTCTGCTGCACAGAAGAAATCACTTCCTCATGTTGATGATCCGAAATTTATATTTCTTTTACTACGGAAACGTAAGAAGTTATGTAATTTTTGGGTATTGGATAGCCAGAAGGCATCTAATTATATCCACGATAATTATGGTTTACATTTGGATAAATATTGGAAATCCAACAATTTATCTGCGTTTGCTGAGTTTGTTACTGATTTGTTAGAAATATATTCGAAGGAAGTGTTCACAATACAGTTGGATGGAAATGATTCAGCTTCGGATTTTGATCGATGGAAGGAAATTGTCGCACAAAATTATGCTGGAAATAATTCAGGTATGGATTTTGATCAAACACATATTAGTTATGGTTAACGTGGTATTATATCATCGGGCGTATGCTTAATAATAATTTTACAGTTTGATGGCTAATGTTTAATTCAGTTTAGCATTAACAGTAGTTTTAATCGTTTATTATATTAAAACAATTAACGTAATAATGAGCCGAATTTCCCCCGGATACGATGTTGTAAAACTAGGCGACGAAGTATAATGCGAGGAAACGATAAAGAATAGATTTTATCTGTATATTCGTTCGCCGAGTTACCTAAATGTAAATACTACTTGTCTAGGAAGCGGGAAAAAATTTAAGGTCTGTATAAAGACGTCATCATACAAAAGAACTATTTACGTACTTTTTAAGTTGTGTGCTCCGTTGTCACGATGCCAGTTATAGGTTTTCGCGGTCTTGTAGAATTTCCTTGTATATATCACTATCCGGAACAATCGGCGTGCTCTCGTCAACGTAAAGTCCTGTAAGAAAGGCGATCCTACTGATCTGTAACTTCTGGCGGTGCTAGTGAAGGCTCCAGCGTGTGAATCATTAATTGGTCCGAGTCTGAGGAAGCCGAGCGGATGTAAGTTATCGCAGAGTTATTCCTAAACCACATTTTTTGTTGTGTTGTGACAACATAAAGTCGATGAATTGTTCCGGGAGATAGTTGTTGTAGGGGCGGTTTTCGGGGTCGCAAGGTCGTAAATTATGTAATTGGCACAGGGACGGAGGATACTGGACAGGGGTTGCGTAAAATTATTTGCCTAGTCAGAATTACCGCAGCGCCGCTTTATGTATGTATATTTTCCTAGTCACGTACAAACCCGTGCCCAGAATTTTTTTTTGAGGGGGGGTGAAAATTTTCTTTGCATATTTATTTTATAATACATTTTTCACTAATATTCGTACTATTAATAATTTCCATCATTTTGATTTATATATTAATAATTTACATAAATGAATTACCCCCCGTATATAAACGTTAATAAAAATTACGTATATTATTAATTATACTCGCATTAAAAAATTTTGCATAAGATATTAATGAAGTATCTAAAAATTTAGAGCATATTTTTTCTTTTTCCCTTTAAAGGTAGGTAAGAACACCCTAAAAAATCATCGATATTTATTTTAAATTTGATTTTTTTTAGATTTTTGTGTATTCGTAATAACTATTTCAGTTCTTATGGGGTGGTTAAGTCCCCCCCCCTGGACACGGCCTTTATCGCGTAAGAAATTCGCGTTATTAACTCATCCGCACTTATGTAAATACTGAGGTTATCCTGGAACGACGGTCTGGTTTTGCGAGCTAAAGGAAATTTTTGACAGCCGATAAAATGAAATGTTCACATCGGCAACCGAGCAAGACACGTTATACGAACAAAACGCGCATATTTCTCTAGTTTGGAACATCCGAGTTTGCAATTTTAAAATTCGGCGCTTCAAGCGCCGAAAGCTCGAGGATTTTGAAAAAAATATTTCTCTTTTTCCAGACATGTAATATATTGTTGGAAAGTTCGCTATTTGACGGGAACGAACCAATAAATCGTTTCCCGAACGAAACTTTTGAAATTAACGAAAAGTTCAAAATAGCGCGAAAGATGGCATATGTCCCTTTTTGGACGGCGCGAGTATCATGGTCAAAAATTTTTGAACAAGGTTAAAATCATGTATGTATATTCCGCATATTTTTCTACTTTCCGGCATACGAGTTTCCATCGCCAAAATTAGACCCCGAGGGGCGCGGAATCCCCAACATTTTGAAAATAATTTTTTTTTACCGTTCATGTGATATATCAATTGAGAGATCACTCTATTTGTCGGTTAAAGAAAACCGTATTTCATTTCCTTAACGAAATTTTCGAGATGGTGATAATTTCAGAAATCGCAAAAAACTACATGTTCCTCTTCGTCTTTGGAGCGGAAAAATTAAATTCCTACGAATTTAGCATTATGTAAACATAAATATTATAGTTATCTATAAATTAACATACGGAGTAACCCTGAGCGCATGAAGCAGCATGCTTGACTGAACTTGTTTTATTTACTTATTTTGTATTTAATTACGGATAACTATGCAGACTGTTTTCAAAGTTTTTAATTATTGTTGCAATTTGAATTCGATGCTGACTGCAAAAAATTAATGTTCAGCGTTCACTTTTTTGTGCATGCTTTTAATGGGTATATTTGTACCATGAGCAGAACAATGTAATTAATAAAATACAACGAAAATTATTTCAGTAAAGTAACACAGAAGTAGCCCTGAAAAGAGTTGTTTCTAACAAAAAGTTCAGCTGATCAGGAAATCGTGAAGGTGACAGAAAAGAAACAGGAAGAATGATTAAAACGAGACTAAATATATATAAAAAAAAAAAAAGTGATATAATAGAAAAGAAATGATTAAAAAATGAAAATTAACAAAAAGCCAAACTAATAATGAGACGTGAAGAATGAACCGTACTATGCACCAATATACTGCAAATCAAATATTAGAAATAAAATGAAGAAGAAATAAATGAAATGAATAACAAAAACAAAAAAATATTTTGGTTGCCTCTACTGTTTCCAAACCTGGAACAACAAAATTTACTCACGGTACATGTTTAATTCTCAACTGTCACGTTATTTCTGTTATCACGATTTTTTCATTTGTAATTACACTACGTACTAAATTTACACTCCTTCTACTGCTTAAAATAATATTTAAATCCATTTAACATATTTAATTAATCTAATATAATAATACCAATAACATTAACTATGTAAAAAATGCACAGTGAAGTTATCAACGCATATGTACAATTAAATGGAATAAATAGATCTTTATCTGGGGATATCGCGAGAGATTTTGTCGTGAATTAAAAAAAAGATATACACGTATATACGAGGCGATAGTAATTTTGCTGCGAGTAGTCGGGTAAGTGAATATCGATGTGCGAAAGTATTATGTTTATGTGTGGTATGCTGTTTGTTTGGGGCAAAACTCGAACTCCTGTCGATTTGAAATATGCTGAATAATAATTTCCTAAAATTGCTCGTCACTTATTTCATCTACAATTCACTAAACCGCGATAGGATGCGTATTTAGGTGTCGTACGAATTATTTAGAAATAATACTATAGTTAATGATTTTTGTGTATTTATTTTCTCATTATTGTATGCCGTGCGGACATGTGTTGTCCCGCTATCTCTATAACATCATTATCGAGGTGTTCTATTATTATTGTTAATTTAGCGTTCATCGGAAATATTAATATTGAAAGAACATGGTAAGCAATTTGTTTGTTCTAAGCGAGGTTGAGACGCATGTTAATTATGATGAACAGGATTTAGTACTCCGTTTTAGTATACGTTCAGCGAATTTATATGACTATGTGTATTTATGTTTATCGTTCGGCGGATTTATATTATGATTGTTTTCTTTTTGTTTTTTAGTTTCGTTTTCTCTTGTATTTATTTATTTTTTCGCTTTCCCGCTGATTAATTAGTCTTATATAGGGTTATCGGGACGGTGTCTGAGAGCATTTGGTGCAGTTTTCAGGGCACGATAACTGTCGATGTCGTCACGTCGGTGCTAGTTGTTTGTGTTGTGAATGTGCATGTATATCAGGTCATGACTTTTTTAACTGAATTAGGAATTCCACTGCGTTAGTGTCTCTGAGTGGGAGTGGTCAAAAGCTAAGACCATGTGCCTGCGACAATCCGGGGATTGTATGTCGGGTGACATTGAGCTGAGGGAAGATTGTAAAAATCCCGCTAAAATCGGGCACGGCAGCTAGTGCGCTGATCTAGGCAGAAGTCCGGTTCTCGAAACTTCCGCGTAGCCTTTGTTGCTTTGATTCTTCGTGTGCTGCACAGTTAGCCGTCATTCGAAAACTGTCGCAACTCGTTTGTTCCAGATCACCGTTGACGCAAAATTTTAACCGCCATGCCATTTTGTTTTGATTTTTTTTTTTGTTTTAATCCATCTAGTCACAAGTGAATTCATTTTCGTAGCACGCGTACGTATTCTAGTGTGTCATGTTTGTGAAATCGTTTCAGAAAATATATACACGTTTTTTGAGTTTTGGTTATTTGATTGAACATGTTGGTGTCGTCCGCCGTGAGATTTCTCCGTATACAGTAAATATATATATTGTGGTGAGTAAACTTCTTAACACATTGAAATCGATACCTGTGCGAGCATTTTGCTCCCCGCGATACTGGCGAGCATCGACTTCAATGAGTTAAAAAAAAAAATCATTATAACACCGGCTTCCTACTTGGATTAACCCGTTGTCCGGACCTCCGTCTCAATGTCGGTTGGCGGTCCATCAGAGCTGTTGGGAGGGTCACCCGAGGTATCGAGCGGCCTGGAATCGTCGTTACCTTCTCGTCTTCTGGCGAAGAACGTAAGGTTAGTTGAACGTTGTGCTTGCTTCATTTGTGTAGAAGTAGCGTGTATATTCTCGTCAAATTACACGTTTCCCATTTCAATCTTGATTTTTTTTTTCTCCTTTTTAATCAATTTAGACGTTCTTCTTGGAAGTCTTGTAACTCGTGTTTCTTTGTTTATATTTTATGTTTGTTTTATATGGTTAGATGAGGTTTTCGTATTTGTGGAAGTGCTTGCTCTTATACTCCTTTTGATTTGTACCAAATGTTTGAAGGCCTCAACTGTTTTTCTTTGTAATTTTTGAAAGTTACTCAACTATTTTTTCATGGTTTCTATTCTCTAGTTCTCTACTGCTGAAAGTAAAAAATGTCCTGTTTATTGCACCGTAATTAATTTTCAACACCAATTTAAAAAAAAATTATTTAATTTTTTATCAAATATCCCGGCGTGTTTCGAATACAAAGCTTCATGATCACGGGAGTTATTATAATTATAAAAAAAAAACAATAAGTGAAATAAACAGATATAGAGAAAATAATCTAAGTAGTAATGTTTACCATGTTTAATTTTTCGTTCTGTGATACAGCTCACAGAATTTTTCTGTGGAACTCCGAGAAGTTTATAGTACATTTTTTTTTTCAGTACAATTTTAGTGATTTCTCGTATTTTTTGTTTTGTAAAATTTTATTAATGGGTTTTCCGCAACTTGGAAAGGTAGGTAAATACAGGAAAAAATTTCATTAACCAACGTTTCTGAAGACTGAAAATTGTGAATGAAAGACTGAAGTGGAAAAAGTTGAATTTTTATCTATATGATTTTTTTCTTGAATTTGTATTACGATATTGATTTTTTATTAAAATCAATAAGATTTTGTTGAATAATGCCTATTAATTTGTTTTACCACCTTGCCTGCAAAAAGCAACGCAAAAATGGTTCAAAAAAGGATGACGTCTCAATGCGGGGGGTTAGAGCAGTTAAACAGAGGTCCGTACAAGGGGTTAAAGAAAATCTGCAGGGTGGTCTGTTTTTTAATCTGTTGTAACTGCCACCATCACAGTAATTACCATATTTACTAACATTTGTTTAGATTATCTTTTTTTATCTTTAATTCTATACTGGGTACTAGAAATTTACCGTTCGATAGTGCAAATTCCATGCCCTCACGATTCATTTCAAATTGATAAAATTATCTATCCCGCTCAACGACGTAATTTGCTTTACCCTATTTTTATCGTTTTAAATTAAATTTACCGTGGTAACAGTTATTTATTTTTTGTTTGTTTTTGTTTTGTCTTTAATTTCAATAAAGACTTTAATAGCACCTAGTCTATGGTGTGGTAATGCAATTAATTTTATCTTCAATTTTGACAAATTCCAATTAAGTTTGTTACATGTTAATACATTTTTTTATTATGATGATAACCGAGAAAAGAAAACGATTATAATTATCTAGATTAATTTTTTATTTTTATAGTAATGTTTTAATCTCATTCACTGTATGTTTACTATCATTATAGCTCGAAAACAAAAAATTATTGAATTGACGGAACAAATAATGGTTGCAAATAACAATGGTGATTACGAAGGATACAAGTGAGTACACAGTAGCGTTACATTTTCTTTTATAATTAGTACTTTAGTTAATGATTAATCAACGATTTTTTTTTTTAGAGATAAAAATTAAAACCTACACATATTTTTAATAGTGAACGAATAAAGTATGTGTACATGTGTGATATATTTTAACCAATATGGCCGTCTGTTGGTATTGTAGATTACTTAAGTTTTCGTAGTTGAAATAAAGCCCAATAATTTGTGTAAAATTACACGGTAAATATCAAAAATGCGAACGCTATGGAACACCAAGAATAGATCTTGAAAGTATAGGAATTTATATATGTATATACCTTTAGAGTTATATTAGTGTTTTTTCAGCACAATAATCGCCTAGGCGATCCAAACATTTCTCTTGTCGATCTATTAAAAGTTTTCTGGGTTTTCGCAGAATTATTTATTAACTACATCTCGCTGTTCTCCATGTACGATTTTTGAATCGTATTCCTCTCGCTAGTGATCGTTTTATGTTTCAAAACAATCAGGAGAGACTATCAATCATGGGGAAAGATGGCCATTGAGTTCAGGACAGCTCGCCTCGTCGTACTCTTTACCGAATGGCTGCGCGCAGGGTTGTCGTGGATGAAGAAGAACGTGGAATTCTTTTGCCATGAAATTCGATTGTTTCCATTTTATAATCTGCGTAAAATCTCACGGTACGAAAAGCCATTTAATGATAGCGCCTAATTCGGGTAACGAATGGAAAGATGTATATAGGTGTGTGTGTTATCATGAAATGTATTTATTTATAGATGGTACACTAAAGCCTTGTAGTCAATTATTGTGTATGCAATATTTGAACACTACAATAAAAACAAATAAAAAATAGTAATTTTCACAGAATTCATACAAATTTTAATTTCCCTTTCTTTTGTGAAAAATTGAAAGGAAATAAATTTATTTTGAATTTCGTCCATTTAATACAGCAGTTATGATTTCGCAGACATTTCGACATGTTTGAACCCGGAAAACCCCTCTCAGATACGAGACCCTTTTCTATAATATATATATGTATATATAATATGTGCATGTAATAATAACTGTTATAAAAGTTTCAAGTACGTGCGCCTTAAAACGGTTTATTATAAACTATTTAGTTAAACGATTTAAAAGATACGCATTTTGGTTATTTCGCTATAAATTTGAAGTACTACTTTAAATTATAGCGTTTGTAGTTTGTTTTGTTTTTTTTTTACACTATCTTTATTTCGCTTATCTATATATGTATATAAAAATTGATGTCCGTATATATGAGATCGGTCAACTCCGACACTATTTGACAGATTACCATGAAAATTGGCACATTTGTGTATTTTTGAAGTGAAACTTCTTATCGCGCGGCAGGGAAAAATTTTCATTACGCGTTACGCGCTAAACATAAGGTAGGTATGTATTTGTATGTATGTGTAAATATTGTGACGAATTCGGCCGCCATGACTTCGATATTTATCACGCTGTACCGAATTAAAAAATGATAATGATTACTCTTTTTCAAAATTCTAAATTCCACATTTCTCCGCGTTTTGACAGTTTCTCAGGCTTATTTCTCCGGTTTCTTCGGGCAGCGTGCAAACTGAGCATTCTCCGACCGTAATGCCAGATCGGCAAATTTCGTGGGAATTGCCAATTTGCCGATCCGTGCATATGTGTGTGTTAATTACATGAGGGTGGTTCGTCCGATCTGGCGTTGTGTGCGTCGGAGATGCGTGTCGAGGCGTGAGAAGTTTTTTCTTAGAACCCGAAAGAACCGAAGCAGGGTACCCGCCATTCCACCGATTTTGAAAATATTCTAGAAAAATCGGTGGCTTGTTAATTTTATATATATATATTTTTTATTAGGCAAAATGGCCGTTCAATAAGATCGTGGTCGGATTCACTGGGAATTCGGCCGATCAGTTCTCGCTTGCTGCTCGTCGCAGGCAGATCTCGACTGCTTTGGTCAGGAGGCATTTTTGTATTTTTTTTCATTGTTACACGCCGTTAAAGGCAATTTTTATTATAATTTCAGTCTTCGCTTCCTCGTGGTCGCGATTGGATCTCAACTGCTTTGGCTCGGGAGGCATTTTTTTTCATTCTTTTTCACAGCTACACGCCTATCCTGCTGCGAAAACCTGGCAAAAATACATCTCAGCTACTGCATATAGGCCTATTTCTTTACTTAATTCGTGTGGGAAGTTATATGAAAAAGTCATTAACAGACTTTTGCTCGAAGAGATTTCAAACAAAAATGTACTTCATAATAACCAGTATGGTTTTCGAGCCTCCAGGTCGGCTGAAGGTGCGATATACCACTTAACTTCATCTATCCATGAATCAATTAATGGTGGTGCATCTGCCTTCGTCGTCTCCTTTGATATCAGAGGGACTTTCGACAATTGCCGGTGGTCCCCTATCATTAAAATACTTCAATCCAACCAAATTAATACATCCATAATCAACATTATCATAAATTACTTTCAATCTAGAAATGCCCGCCTCAAAATAAACAACACGGTTCTGAATAAAGGATTAACCTGTGGCGTTCCTCAAGGTTCGGTACTTGGCCCTACACTATGGAATATCTTATATTCAAAAATACATAAAGATTTAGAAAATATTTGTAGTTTATTAAATATAAACTGTACACTGATCTCATATGCTGATGATCTATGCATTTCCTTCACCTTAACTCAGACCACAGACCTTAAAAAAATCGAAATCATTTGAAATAAGTTGGAAAGTTTAGTTGCTGAACTTGGCCTAACCTTCTCCTTAGACAAATGCAAATCGATTCTATTCGGCGACCAAAAACTATTAAATAATTTAAGACAACTCAATATTATATCGAGACAACCTGTCCAACTTGTAGATCAATTAAAATACCTGGGTGTGTTGATTGATCACAAATTAAGATTTACACCCCATTTAAATGAAATTAATGCCAAGTGTAACCGTATTGTTGACTATTTAAGAAGAATTCTTCCCAATACCTACGGGATGAAACACAAAGAAAGAATTATTTTATATAAGGGAATAATTTAAGCTATATACGGTCACGGCGCATGCATCTACATTAATAAGCGAATACTTCAATGTGCTAAAAAACAGCAAAGAAAATTTCTTTTACATATTTCATCTCTTTATAGGACCGCCCCCTACTTCTGCAGCATGCGTCATAGCCAATATTCCTCCACTGGATTTATTTCTGATAAATCGAGCCATAATATCTGAATATCGGATAACAAAAAATTTGGAAAAAGTAACTTCCGTAAAATTCCTACCAGATACAGAAATTATAAACAAATTAGGAAAAACTCCAATGATGAAACGATTAAAAAAACAAGTAAATATAGAAATCACAAATATTTGGCCAGCCCGTTGGGACAATGAAAGCACTGGTCGTAAAACCTATGATTTCTTTCCCAGTATAAGCAATAGGAATAAAATGAATTTTCCTGACATGACTTTCTTTAACGTCCAACTACTCTCTGGTCATGGCAATCTCGGTAGCTATTTATTCAGATTTCAGTTAAGGAACACTCCTCACTGCCAACTTTGTGGGGAGCCTATCATTGATGACATCCACCATACTATTTACACTTGCAAAAAAATGCGTGACATCCGCAGCAAATATAACGTCAACATTAACACTCAATTCGTAATAACCACAGAAAATTCAAAAAAAACTCTTAGTTACTTTCATGAACTGATGGCTAGGAAAATGATCCTAAAACCGAGTGACGATATTCATTTATAATTTACTAGATTAATACCCATAAATTTTCAACACACTTGTCAATATACAAATACAAAAGACATATATTTATATATATAATTACATACTCACAGTATTTAGCTTAAGACTAGATAACGTAATTAAATTAAACATAATGTATTCGGTGACTATGTATCAACATCACCGTTGCATTTTCCTACAACTTATATTAAGTATAAAAAGATAAATCTGAATTTAATTCTAAGTTTCCACTACACTGACGTACAACAAATTTTTATTCAAATTTCTTTTTTTTACAAGTACACTTTAAACAGTATATATAGATTATAAATAAAATATACTTGCCCCACTGGCTATGTCCAGAATGGGGAACCAAGAAAAAAAAAAAAATTGGTATGCCATTGTAACCAATTTTTACTGTATTTCAATATTTGGAAATTTTAATGTTGACAAATAGAATCAAGATAATTTTAAACACAACTGTTTTTAAATGTACAATATTGTACTAACTTGTATATGTATGCAATACAATAACACAATCGATATAATATAGATGCAATTATACACTTTTCTTATCAAATAAAAGTAAAAATAAGCACATAAATATACTCTAACCAAACTCTTTTTCCTTTAAAATTCAAATACAGTTATAAAGAGCAAAAAAAAATGTAAACATATAATTGTTTTATGAAAATTTATCGATTAACTCTGTTTATAATCAAATTCACTTCATTAAAGTACTGCCCACCTACAAAATATAATCTTGCAAGAACAACGCCTATCGTTTGGTTCACAATTCGAGTGTGCTCCATCAAGCCTATGTAACACATGCACTAACACAACATCATTTTTATCTTTTTGACACACTACTACATTGTACATACACGGTTTTCGATCGGGTCTGGTACCATTTCGCCTAAATTTAGGGTCGGGTTACTCAGGTAATAAAAAAAAGGTCAGACAAACATACGAATGATTTCATGTTGGCAACAGCGCGTCATCATTATCGAATTTTAAGCAGACTAAACGCATCATTTTTTTTTTCTATTTGATTCCACTGTTAAGGTTTTTTTTTCTTTCCGAAATACAACAAAAAGGTTTATCTGAAAATCAGAAGTGAAAAAATACCGCTAAAAATGTTTGATGTAAATATACGCGAAACGACCACTCCGATTAATATTTGCAAGTTATTTTATTGGATGTCTAGTGCTGTATAAATCCCACCCGCCTTATCAGTCAGTATATAAAAGCCTTGTTGATATTTAGTGTAACATGAACATTAAGGTTCGGAGTTGCAGAAAAAATAATAAAAAAGCTAAATTATAATTAGGTGTAGTTTCGAAGTGGTCGTGTTTATGTAAGAAAAAAGGAATAAAAATCGAATAGAATTAACATTAATGACATGACATCGAATGATTATTACAGCGGTAATTTTATTATTGATTATTAAAATTACAATTATAAGTACATACAAAAAGTAAATGTTAAAATTAGGAAAACAGTTGTTTCTTTTTTTTTTAACAAAAGTTCCTGAACCTAATTTCATTTTTCTTTAATTAAAAAAAAGTGAATTTGCAAATCGAAAGAATTTAAAAATTAACGTATACGATTACAAGAGATTTTTCAAAATTTGGATATTAGGACGAGAAAAATTACTAGATTTACTATTAAACTCTGTGTACAGCAGAAAAATAGGAGTAAGCAAGGAATAAACAAGGTGAAGACCCTGTTATATGGGGTCAGTTCATGGCTTTTATGGGATTAATAAATGAGCATAGATTTAAAAGCACCATATCAAAAAAATGTATATTTTAAATATTCTTATATCTATCGAGTATATTTGTTATATTTGATAATCTTTAACAATAGATTTTTAGTTGTAGAAAACAGTGAAAATAAGGACAATTTATTAAAAAATGGCGAAAAATTGGTTGTAATAAGCGGTTATTAGATTTTTAGATGTGTCGCACGGTATAAAAAAAATTTTAAAAGACACAGTCATGATTTTTTTCCCCATTCTACAAGATGAAACGGTAAAACTTAGCGTATGTTGTTAAAAATACTTCTAATTGCTGTTGGATTTTGAAAAATTCCTCTTCAAATTAGTCACGTTTATTATACTGACGATGTTTTTCAAGTAATTTCAATAATTAAAATGAAAAAAATAAATAAAACGCAAAAAATGTTGTTTTTAGAGTTTCTGACAAAGTAAAAAAAAAATTTTTTTTTCAATTTTTTGGGCACGTCAACAGTAGAACTTACCCAACGCAGAGAACTGTACATTATATAAGGAAAAGATTAAAAATTGAGAAGATAAAGAAAGCTAACAAAGGAACTATATTGAGAGAGGAGAAAGCAAGAATGGCTTTGGCACCGTAAGGAGTGGGGAGGCCAAAGCGCAGAAGATTGGAATAAAGGGGCACTGTCCTCCTTACTCTTGTTTCTTCTATTTCCCCAGTGTCCAATCGAATTAGATTATAATATTTTTCTTCTTTCTTTTATAATCTGTTAAGTCTGCCAGATTTTTCGGCAAATCCAAAAAAAGCCAAAGGAAAAAAACCTTTTATCTTACTATTTCACATGCTTCATTCAATAAATTGCCAAAAGATTACGATTTAACATTACAAAAAGGAAAAAGAAGGAGAATATAAAAAGACGCTATTCAATTAACCAAATATTTTATCATACACTTTTGACGTACAAAATAAAAATTTATAGCAATTAAGCGAAAATAATTTTTTAATGGATGATCATTTTTTTTATTCTCTGTTGTCAAAATCTAATTGAATACCATTTCATTTAAAATGTAATTTGCAATAATTATTCAATATAAAAATATTAGATGTATATATATTATTTACCTGTTCGATTTATTTTTATAAATGATATATCCATTGCTATTAGCCTAACTCTAAATTTTTGTTTTATTCACAAGCGAAAATTTAAATATTCAAGATAGAAGAATAGTTTCCTTCAGAACGTTGATACACATAACTCTCAACCCAGAACAAATTGTGACCTCATAGCGTAAAGCAGTCAGTATGCGGTGATTTTCCGCATATTGAGATGGATTTGGCATTTCTTACGATCTTTGAAAATATTAAAATTTTGGTAATAATCATTCAATTTCTCGGAAGGTCTCGGCAGCGGACAAACGCGGCATTGTTTGTCAAAGGCGCATTCTCGGTTAAAAAATCAAAGGATCTGACCGCTACGCAGGGGTAGCGAACTAGTTTCGTTGTGCGTGGCCGAGAAGCGGAAATAGAGCACTTCCTGACAGTATAGGCGTTTGAAATGCGTACCGAGCTACGTTGAGCCGGAAGAAGTTATTTTGATAAAAAGCCTAGAAAAGGCAAAAAGGCAGGGTGAACTAAATGGAGCTTTATTTATGTTTTCCTAATTTTAACATTTACTTTTTGTATGTACTTATAATTGTAATTTTAATAATCCATAATAAAATTACCGCTGTAATAATCATTCGATGTCATGTCATTATTGTTAATTCTATTCGATTTTTATTCCCTTTTTTCTTACATAAACACGACCACTTCGAAACTACACCTAATTATAATTTAGCTTTTTTATTATTTTTTCTGCAACTCCGAACCTTAATGTTCATGTTACACTAAATATCAATAAGGCTTTTATATACTGACTGATAAGGCGGGTGGGATTTATACAGCACTGGACTTCGAATGGAATAACTCGCAAATATTAATCGGTGTGGTCGTTTCGCGTATATTTACATCAAACATTTTTAGCGGTATTTTTTCACTTCTGATTTTCATATAAACCTTTTTGTTGTATTTCGGAAAGAAAAAAAAACCTTAACAGTGGAATCAAATAGAAAAAAAATGATACGTTTAGTCTGCTTAAAATTCGATAAGTGTTTTGTAAGAACCAACACAAAGCCACGGACAGTTCCTATCCAGAGCGGAAACGACAAGGTCGGATTAATGAGATAATGGCAACACATAATCTTAACTTTCAGGAGGCGGCGTTAGAAATACCAGCTGTATATCGTCAAGAACATCTTTATTCGAACACGCTGACTAGAAATCGATTCTCGCTGCTTACAGAAGAAGATTGTTTCCCACCCCTACCGCAAACTAGTGAAGAACAATACAATATAAAACCTTTTAATGCTAAGCCTTTAAAAAAAACAGGTTATTATGACCTAAATCAATTAACTTCCAACCGTGAATATACATTAAAACGTACGGTGTCATTTGTTGCATCCGATGAAGGAAAAAATTCACCCAGCAAGGGTTATAAAAAATTTACAGGGCCATATAATTTTTCCAAATCGAATAATAATAACCTTGTCAAGAAAATTGATACACCTAAACCTGGACCACCTATCCTCAAAAATAATACTAATATTATTAACAAAAAAGACGCGGATAAAATAGTAAGTAAGAACGTTAGTTTGAAACAGTATCCTAATAATAAAAGTAGTAATAAAAACAATAATAAGAGTAATGCAAAGGAAATTAAAACTTAGTTCAGATATTTTATTGTTCTGTTATCTATGCATGCTTGTTTGATAATATATATTTTATTTATTTTTTTATTTTTTTATTTTTTTTTTTCCTAGTTTAATTTTATCTTATATTCCTATAATAGTACGAGAGCAAGGGTAATTTAGGGTTACAATAATTATGTAATTTATACTAATTATATTTCCCTTTTTGTTATTTTTACGCTCTTTACCTCTCGGTCTATTGTTATTATTATGCTTTTATTTATTCAGAATAAATCTTTTCGTTATTAAGTCTCGTGTGCTGTAGCAAGTTAAGTAAATAATTATACCAACTGGCGCGAGTTAAAACTAATTAAACTATTCATCTTGACTCGATCGTTTACAAAACTATAAAACTCATTAAATTCAACATATTTTGATTCGTATTTTACAGTGGAATGCTAGAAGTGTAGTTTCCAATAAATGCGACCTGGAAGCTTTTCTGTCGAGTCATGAAGTAGATGTCGTCCTTCTCTCTGAAACATGGCTGAGTGTACAAAGACAATTTTGTATAAATAATTATACGTGTTTTAGAGACGACAGGGAGGATGGTTACGGAGGAGCGGCCATTTTGGTTAAAAATGGTTTGCAGCATAACTGTATTCAAACTAATCTTAGTAACCTAAATAACAACTGCAGATCTAATGTGGTCTGCGTATTAGTTCATTTAAAAAACTTCTCCGGGTATTTTATTTCTTATTACTCTCCTCCCGGGCATGTTATTGATCCTACTCTCATTTCAAATGAATTAAACAGATTGAATAACTTTCCAGTGATATTTGGTGGAGATTTTAACGCGCTCAATTATCTATGGGGATGCAATAGAAATGATCATAAAGGAGATGCCATGTTACAAGTTCTTCACGAGACCAACATGTGTATCTTAAATGATGGTTCTCCAACTAAAATTAGTCATCCATATCAGTTTGCTAATCCCGTCGATTTGACGTTGGTTTCAGCTGATATCTCCTTGTTATGTTCGTGGTTTGTTCTGCCTTGCTCACTAGGTAGTGACCATTTACCTGTTATGGTAGAGATTAATAAATCATCGCCGAACTCGAATTCTTCTACTCTACACTCTTCAAATCTAAAACATTGGAAGTTCAGAGAGGGCAACTGGAATTTATTTAGGGATCTTATGGAGCAGGGTATAAGTAGAGTCCACTCAGCAAATACATCTTTAGATAAATATAACATATTCTATAACACGTTGATTTCAGCCTTAGATCGGTCAATGTCTGTTGCCACTCCATATAAAGGTAAAAAACATCCAAACCCTTGGTGGAACAGTGCGTGCAAAGAAAAAATCGATAAAAGAAATGCTGCCTTAAGAAATTTTAGATTAACAGGATCAATGGAAGCCTTCCTTTCCTACAGGAAAATTGCAGCTGAAACACGCAGATTTTTAAAAACAGCTAAAAGGAATTCGTGGATAAATTTCTGTAGTAGGTTCAACAGACACACCCCGATTCGTGAGATATGGGCATTAGCGAAACGATTTAAGAACAAAAATAGCTACATGGCACCCACAAAGGATGGCAGTTGGTTTGAAGAGTTTACCCAGTTAGTCGCTCCTCCTTACGTACCGTCCTTTGACGAAATCAGCGGTCTTAGGTCTTCCACGGTTGGTGATAGTTCGCACTTCTTAACTAAGCCAATCACTGTGGACGAGCTATTTACTCCTTTACTAACAAAAAGAGATACTGCTCCTGGCATGGATGGCATATCTTATTCTGTTTTATCGAATCTGGGAGATAATTCTAGGTCAACGTTTGTGTCTATTTTAAATGATTTGATTTACGATAGAGTTATTCCCGAGCACTGGTCCAATTTTTTAGTCATCCCAATACTAAAGGCTGGCAAGCCTCAGTTACAAGCGTCTTCGTACAGACCCATTTCATTGGCATCATGTCTTAGAAAATCATTAGAAATTGTACTTAAGAACAGGCTCCTATGGTGGCTTGAGAATCGGAAAATATTGCCGGATGGTATGTATGGGTTTAGGCCTGGCTTAGGGTCGCTTGACTGTATTGCTCATTTCACCAATGATGTATACTTATCGTTTATCAAAAAAGATTATTTATTGGCCACCTTCTTGGATGTTAGAGGGGCGTTTGATAATGTCCGATTGCCGCTTTTGTTAGATCAGTTAATTAAGATAAGTGTTCCCGCACCGTTAAGCGAATTTATATGTAATTTATTTACAAAAAGAGTTTTAAACTTTATAGACCCGATTTCTAATTTGGCTACGATGAGAATTGCATATAAAGGCTTAGCACAAGGTTCTGTTTTAAGTCCTTTGCTATTTAATGTGTATATTATTCCTCTTTTTAATTTAACAACTCCTGATAATTCATGCATTTTATCGTATGCGGATGATCTGGTAGTTTATAATAAAAATAAGAATTTAACGAATTGTTTTCGTGAGAATCAGAATGCGATTTCTATTTACACCGAAACTCTTTCTAACATTGGACTTGACATTGAGGTCACTAAATCAACTTATTCCATTTATTCTACTAGACCCTTTACCTCCCAGGTTTCATATATTCAGATAGGAAATGAAAATATTCCTCTAAAATCATACGTTAAATATTTAGGACTTTACTTAGACTCTAGACTGACTTGGGCAAAACATATACAGATTCTACAAGTAAAAATATTAAAAATTCTCAATTCCTTTAAATCGATAAGTAGCAATTCGTGGGGTGGAGACCCGTTTGTACTAGAGTTACTTTTTAAGTCCTTAATTCGTTCTAGATTAGATTATGGCGCATTTTTTTATGGTTCTGCCTCCAAGAGCAACTTATCAAAACTAGAAGCCTTACAAAACATTTGTCTAAGATATATTACTGGAAATGTCATTTCTTCCCCTGTTTCTTGTCTCCAAATGGAGACTAACATTTGCCCTTTATTTATTAGAAGAAATATTTTGGCTGATAGATTCTTATTGAAATTTTGTAATTATCGCTTTCCCGCATTAGTCGCTGATCTAAATAGAATTACTACGCAGTGGAGGTTTGTTTCTTCTAAACTGCCTGTCCTGGCTAAGCGATTATCCTTATATTACAGATATAGCCCAGCACTTATTCCAATAGTTCCAGCTTGTTATTTCAATTTACCCTATGAAATTAATTATTTGAAATTGGACATTGATGATTCTCTTTTCAAACAACCGAGAGATGCACAGTTTTCTCCGGGTTTAATGAATGCATGGTTTGGCAATTTAGTATCTAGACAGTATAGTGACTTTATCCAGATATTTACAGATGGTTCTAAAGCTCAGGTGTACAACGGGCCGGTTGGTGCTGCATTACTATTTGCCGGGGGTTTATTAAAAAAATTTAGGCTTCCGCCTATGTCGTCGGTTTTCACGGCCGAGCTGCTGGCTATCGATGAAGCATTAGGAACTATACTCAACACATGTATTACAGGGCAAAAGTATTTAGTATGTACCGACAGTTTAAGTTCGCTTAAGACGTTGGGTAACAGTGACTTTAATTATAAATGTCATCCCTTCATATACGAAATCAAATATAAATGTGCAAATCTACTCACCAAAAGTGTACAAGTAAGTTTCTGCTGGGTGCCTGGACATTGTGGTGTTGGAATGAATGAGGCTGTCGATGCCGCAGCGAAGGCTGCTGCATTGGAGGGTGAGTTATCACCATTTATTCCTTCATCAGACCTTTATTCTAAGGTTAAAGTTGATAGTAAGGCGGAATGGATTGAGTTTATTAATAGTCAGAACCAAGGCAAATACTACCACTTGGTTCAGTCAGAGCTCTCCTCTAGCCCTTGGTTTTATTCCATTCCGGAATCTATCCCCGATCGACTCATTCGTAAATATGCGGTTACTATTTGCCGACTGCGTATGGGTCATTCGCGGATAGTTCTGAATTTTTCTGACCGAGGTGACGGTGTACTATGCAGTGATCATCACGCATCAAATTTCTTGGAGGGCATTAATCATTTGCTGTTTAATTGTAATAAATATGAACATTACCGTAGACCGTTTTGTGAACAATTAATGTCTCTTGGGTTCTTTCCTCCGTATACCATTTATAATCTTCTGTGCCAGAACAACCAGGTTCTGTATATTTTGTTTAAATTTATTTTATTAAACGACATCCAAATTTAACAACATACACTTATTTATTTTATTATCTAATTATTCTATGCAACTCTTGATGATACGTGATCCATTATCCTAATTCTTGATGCCCTGTCATGTTCAGGAAACCCAACGCTTCTTGAACTCGACTTGGGCAGTTTTTCCTTTGTTATGATTTTGTGCAGACGTCGTGGACTATGCTGAAGCATTTGTGGCCATGATTGTTTGTTACAATTATTGTGTATGATGATTATAATTCCTATTTTATTAATTTTCTGGTTAGGCAAGTTCAGGTAATGTACCTTGGACTCAGCCTGGCCAATTTCTCCTTCCTAAAGATTTTATTCAGGCTCCGTGGGTGATGTTGAACATTTACGGCCATGGTTGTCTGTTTATAACCTTTTTCCTAATTAAATATTATGTATCTTTCATTAGTTGGCAGTATTCTTATATTAAATGATTGGTGGCTAAATGGCTTGATAGTTAACTAAAGCCGAGCCATAGAAAAAAAAAAAAAAAAAAAAAAAAAAAATGTATATATAATTTCTGAATCGTAAAAAAGAGAAAGAATTCAACCACGAAAATCAGTTTACATCAAAAGTAACTCCCGGAACAGGAACCGCGAAAAAAAACCAGTTCACATCAAAAGTTGATAGCAGTGATGGATGACGCAAGTTACCAGGCATATACCTTATTAATAGGCGTAAAAGATATTTCGGTAGAAAATTTATTACCGAGATGCAAAATTAAACTGTGCGGTTTATTAGTTGCCGTATGTATGCGTGAATTTTCTGATAATTTCAAGACTCAGCGCTTAGAGTTCCTGCTCAACTATAAGCCTTCTAAAAGAGAAAGATATACACTTAGTTGTTTTACTGAGGCGGATATTATGAACCATTTACAGCGTAATGATAAGTTATGTCATTTTTGGGTATTGGATAACGAGAAGGCATCTAATTATATCCGCAAAAGTTTTATTGCATTTCGGAATAGATATATTGAAAAAGGGTCCAGTTTATATGACCTTTCTTATTTTGTTACTAATTTGTTAAAAATATATAATGAAAAATTATCACCTCGGTATACATGTAGTAGTGTGAAGGTTGGATCATTAGGTGATGACGCCAGTTCTGCCTGCCTTAGTGAAGATAAAATTAAAGATTCAGGTATGTATTTTGATCAAACACGTATTAGTTATGTTGTTATTATATCATCGGGCGTATGCTTAATATCGGTTTTAGGGTTTGGTAGCTAATATTTAATTCAGTTTAGTATTTAAATCGTTTATTATATTAAAACACTTGACATAAAATCAGCCGAATTTTCCCGGATACGACGTTGTAGAACTATGGGATACAGAGTATAATGCGAGTAAACAATAAGGAATAGATTTTATCTGTCGATTCGTTCGCTCAAGTTAAATATAAGTATTACTTGTCTAATCAACGGAAAAAATTTTAAGGCCTGTATAAAGATGTCATCGTACAAAAAAAAAAATATATATTTTTCTTGAATTTACTTCGGTTTACGTAATTTTTAAGTTTGTGTGCCCCGTTGTCATGATGCCAGTTATAGGTTTTCGCGGTCTCTTAGAATTTCCTTTTATATATCGCTATCGGGAACAATCGGTGTGCTCGTCAATGTAAAGTCCTGTAAGAAAGACGATCCTACCAATCTATAATATCCGGCAGCGCTGGAGAAGGCTCCAGCGTGTGAATCATTGATTGGTCCGAGTCCGAGGAAGCCGAGCGGATGTAAGTAATTTATCGCAGAGTTATTCCTTAACCACATCTTTTTATTGTGTTCTGACAGCATAAAATCGGTGAATTGTTCCGGGTGATAGTCGTCGTAGGGGCGGTTTTCGGGGACGCAAGACCGTAAATTATGTAACTGGCACAGGTACGGATACGGGATAGGGGTTGCGTAAAATTATCTTATTTTTCTAGTCAGGATTATCACAGCGCACATTTATGTATATTTTCCTAGTCGCGTAAAAATTTCGTGTTATTAACTCATCCGCACTTGTGTAAATACTGAGGTTATCCTGGAATATTCTTGCTCAGCGATTCTGTTTAATTTTCCGAATGGAATTTTATTTTTCCCCCCGCAGTAACACACACATTATGAATAACAGCGAAAATGAACCAACTGAAATTACGACCAAAAATCAACATGACGGCGAAGTAACGTAACTACGAAAAATAGCGCGAAAAGGGAAACTTGCCGGGAAAATAATCAGTTAGTAACGGACATATTTAAAATGGCGCGGGAAAAGCGAAATACTTTAAAGAGAGGGAATATTTTAAAAGTAACCAACATTGAACATACACCGTAAATAGTGATGTAAAAACAAAAGTCGTAAAAAGGAAATATTAAAAATAAGTCGTATAAAATACTATATAGAATGAATATCGTAGTATTTGTAAAAAAAGTAATGGTAATAATTTATATTAACGCCCCCCGCGTTTATTCCGATTAAAGAAAATCTGAGGGGTAGTCCGTTTTTTAATCTGTTGTAACTGCCACCATCGCAGTAATTACCATATATGATGCATTTAATAACATTTGTTTAGATTATTCTTTTCTTTTATCTTCAATTCTGTGTTGAGTAGTGGAAATTTGCAGTTCGATAGTGCAAATTCCATTTCCTTTCGATTTACTTTAAACTAATAAAACTATCTATTCCGTTCAATCGACGCAATTTGCTTTACCAAATTTTTATCGTTTTAAACGAACTTTACCGTGGTAACAGTTATTTATTTTTTGTTTGTTTCTGTTTTGAATTTAATTTTAATAAAGGCTTTAATAGATTAGTCTGCGGTGTGGTAATGCAATTAATTTTACCTTCCAATTTTGACAAATTCCAATTCGGTTTGTTATATATTAATACATTTTTTTTATTATGAGGATAATAATCGAGAAAAAAAAGACGGTTATAATTATCAAGGCTGATTCTTTATTTTTGTAGTAATGTTTTAATCTCATTCAGTGTATGTTTACTTTTATTATAGCGCGAAAACAAGAAATCGTTGCAATGACACGTCAAATAATGGTTGCAATTAACAATGGTGATTTCGAAGCATATAAGTGAGTACACAGTAGCGTTACATTTTCATTTGTAATTAGTACTTGAATTAGTTATTAATAAAACGATCTTTTTTTTTTTTTTTTTTGAAGATAAAAAACGAGTAAAGTATGTGTACATGTGTGGTAGATGTTAAACAATGGCCGTCTGTTGGTATTGAAGATTACATAAGTTTTCGTAGTTAAAATAAAATCGAATAATTTATGTAAAATTAAACGGTAAATATCAAAAATGCGAGCGCTACAGAACCCCAAGAATAGATCTTAAAAGTATATAAATTTTATTTATATACTTTTTTTTTGGGGGGGGGGCGTCAGCGGCATTGACTCAACAATCTGAAAAGCTAAGCTAAAATATAAATAGCCTGCAACAAAGGACAGCAGTGCAGGCATCACAGAAAATGAAGGAAAGGAAAGGATAAAGGAAGCGTTATAGGGAGTAGGGAGACCTAAAGACAAGAGCTGGCCGTACGAAAGAGATCGCTCACATATATGAGGAGGATCGAAGTCGTGTAGAGAACAATAAGAAGAAGACGATAGAGCAAATCGAAAGTGGGAGGAAGGGAGGAGAGAATGATTGACCCAGAGACGACAATAGAAGAGCGACCACCAAAAGGAATAGAATGGAACCAAGCCAGGGATCGAGAAATCAGCCGAGAATAAAATGGTAATACGAATGACGACTAGAAAATAGGGAGGGATACATATCCCGCCAAAGTATGGTGTGATTGGTGGTGTGTAAGGAAAAAAGGACATCTGAAGGAGGGAAATAGTTTAGGAATGAACCAAGGCGAGCAGCAGAACGAGCCAAAGAATCAGCTGTGAAGAAGGAGGAGATATTTATATACCTTTTGAATTATACTAATGTTTTTTTCAGCATAATAATCGCCTAAGCGACTTCAATATTTCTCTTGGCGATCTACTAAAAGTTTCCTCGGTTTTCGCGGAATAATTTTTTAACTACATCTCGCAGTTGCCCATGTACCATTTTTGAATCGTATTCCTCTCGCAAACGACTGTTTCACGTTTCAAAACAATCATGGAGAAATGATGGTCCATTCACTTCAGGGCAGTTGGTCTCATCGTACTCTTTACCGAATAGCTGCGCGCAGTATTGTCGTGGATGAAGAAGAACGTGGAATTCTTTTGCCATGAAATTCGATCGTTTCCAACGAAGTACTTTTTATAATCCGCGTAAAATCTCACGGTACGAAAAGCCATTTAGTGATAGCGCCTAATCCGGGTAACGAATGGAAAGAAGAGTGTAAAATTGTAATGTAAAACAGCATAGGGCGATGCTCCATTCATGCGCTTGCTCTGCTAACATTACGAACTTCAGAAATTTTTACACCGCGTAAACTCGAATATTTTCCTACGGAACGCAGTTTGGTCGCTTAGCGTTGCCGGTATCTGCAATTTCGCAATCATTTTTATAAGCTTTTTTTTTTTTTACTTTGTAATTTATTTTCACTATCTCGTAAAAATATTCGATGTCAGTTTCTACTTAATTTGCATTAGTATTGATATTAGAAACAAACCGATCGCAGAACTGTTCTCTGTTTACCATTGTTGAATGTCACACGTGTAGTTACTTTTTCATTACGTATTTTAATTCAGTATATTTTTACAACATATATATATATATATATATATATATATACATGTGTGTTTGAAGTGTATGTGTATGCAGAGCCGGATTTTAGTCAAATGCCCTGTGGCTCAGTAATTTCTGCCGCCCTTAGAATTCATAAATTATGTAATAAAAGAAGTACAATCGAGTAACTAAATTAAGAAAGGACATAAAAGTTAAATTTTTCAATTAAAAAATTTCATGCATTTTTCAAACATATCTAAATTTTATTATAATTCTATACAAACATTACTTTTACATGTATCAATTAAAGTTTACATTTTTTTACGACGCTCTTTTTAAATGATGCAAATTCATTTATTATATCATCAAAGTTTAAATCCTTTACAAATTGTTCTTCAATAAATAAGACAGATTAATCGTTTAACTTTTGGTGAGATATTGTTGATTTGAAAAAATGTTTAATTTTTTCCATTGCAGCAAAGGAGCGTTCTGCTGAGCAGTTTGTTTAAAATAATGAAAGATAAATTCTAAACGCCGAAATGTCTAAATTAAAAAATACATTTTGCAAATGTTTACTTCCGCTATTTTCGTTTAAATTTTTGGTTCTTCCAATTAAATTTAACCAAATGAAGCTAATCGTGTATATAACGAATACATTTTGAAGTTAATGAATCTTCGAAATCTGTGGAGTGATTATTTATGAGGTTTTTTGCATATTCTATTAGATTTACTTCAGATATCTCTTGATTTGATATATACTTTAATAATTAAGCATTTTTCAAATATTTTTTTGTAATTACACGCACGGTCATTTAATTCGACAATTATGCTATCTATAATTCAGAAAAATGATTCAATTTTGAATCCTTCCCGTCTATTAAGTTTAACAGTATTCTCTCGTGCTTCTCCGCCCAGCAATTTTTTAATATTTTTTCGTTTTTTGTTTATATCACATTTTTTATTAGTAAAATTTTCTGATATTTTACTTGCTTCATCTTCATAATGGTCAAACATATTCCGAATGGAAGCTACAAATTTTGATAGTGATTCGTAAAAATCAACACTCGATCACGATCACGATATGCCTTTGTCGATCCACTCCTGGATGAAGCCTTTCTCCAACATCTTCGATCCACTTCTGTTCTGTGCATTCCTCATCCAGTTCTTTCTCCAGCTACCTTTATTGTATCATCCGGCCAACGCGTCATTGGTCTTCCTTGCTTTCTTTTTTTGTCTATTGGCCACCATTGTAAGACCCGCTTCGACCATCTATTATAGTTTCTTCTAGCTACGTAACCTGCCCAACTCCATTTCATTTTAGTCATCCGTTCCACTGTGTCGTCTAGACCTGTTTGTTCGCGCATCCATGTATTACGAATGCGATCCATCTGCCTTATATTTAGCATTTTCCTTTCACGTGCATTTGGGTTTTTCTGATCCTTTTTAAACCAGTTTTTGCGAATGGCCACGTTTTCGAACTGTACGTCAGGACCGGAAGTACACATTAGTTATACATTTTCCTTTTTAAGTTAATCGGAATTTGTTCATTTCGGAATACCCCGCTTACTCGCCGTTATTTCTGCTTTCGTTATGTTCTTTTTATTCGTCGTGATTTTCTGACCTAAGTAAATGTAACTATCCGCCTGTTCTATCTCTTCCGAATTTATTGTTATTTTTATTCGGTGTTTGTCATTATTTTTGTTTTGTCTAGGTTCATTTTTAATCCTATTTTGTTAGAGTGTAAATTTAAGTCTGTTATCGTCGTCTGTAGTTCTTCTGCGCTTGTGCTCACTAATGCTATGTCATCCGCGAATCTGGGGTGATTTAGATATTCATCGTATCTATTTTGATACCTGCCGTATCCCAATTTAGGTTCTTGAATACGGCTTCCAATGCGCCGATAAATAATTTTGGGGAAATGGTATCACCTTGTCCAACTCCCCGTTTTATTGGGATTTTTTTCGTTTTGTTCCATAGACTTATTCGCGTTGTAGCAGAGCTGTAAATATTCTTAATACTGTTAATATATTTGTCATTAATCCCGGTGAGATTTAACGAATTTAGTACTTCCCAGACTTCTATTGAATCGAAAACGCCTTCTCATAATCTATGAAGGCTATGTATAATTCCATATTGTACTCACTTCTGTGTATCAATGATGTAATGGTTAATAGGTGGTCGTTTGTACTAAATCTTCGCCTGAAGCCAGCCTGCTCTCTCGGTTGATTGAGGTAAATTTGTTGTGTTAGTCGGTTCGTTATTACACGAGTAAATAATTTCTATATTTGCGACAATAAACTAATTGGTCTATAATTATTCAAATTTTGCGCATCTCCTTTTTTATGTGTAAGAACTGCTTGCGTTTCGGTCCGTGTTGTGGCGGGAAAGTGTTTCTTTCCATACATCGATTGAAAAGTTGACAAACAGCACTTAGCAGCGCATTTCCACCATGTTTAATCATCTCTGCCGGGATCCCGTCTGGTCCCGGTGCTTAGTTATTTTTTAATGCTCGAAGCACATTTCTTACTTCATCTTTATTTATCTTAGCTGGACATTTTCAATGTTTTCATCCTGATTTTATGTGTATTTATCACGTTATATTTGGCTGAATTCTTGCACTGTACAAATTTGTTAAATAGTTTTCCACTTCTTCCGTTATTTCACATTTGTCTATTATAACCTTTCCAGTAGCGCTCTATGTTTTTGTTAATATTTTGTTAATATTTTGTTAATATTATGTTAATATTATGTTAATATTTTGATAATATTTTGTTAATATTATGTTAATATTATGTTAATATTATGTTAATATTATGTTAATATTTTGATAATATTTTGTTAATATTTTGTTAATATTTTGATAATATTTTGTTAATATTTTGTTAATATTTTGTTAATATTTTGTTAATATTTTGTTACCGCACGACAGTGCTTTTCTAAATATTTTCGGACCCCTATTGTCGTCGATAGTTTTTTGTATTGGACGTTCGTTAAATTTTCGAACACCGCTTCTCATTTTCTTCCTCAATGTTTTATTCAACTCTGTCCACTGAATTAGATTTTTATTCTCATCAACTTTTATTATTCGCCGTTGTTGTAGTAACAATTCAGTCTGTACACTTAATTTACTGCTGACTATTTTGTTATTCTGTGCTATTTTAATCGCACAATTCTTCATTGTTTCCGCTATATACTTAGCTTCATTCTCAATTGATATTGATATTGTTGAGCTGTTTAGTAGTGCATTTTGCAAATCTTCCTGGTACTGCATTGCATTTTGTGCTAGTTTTTCTGGATCTATTTTGACTGACGTCTGTTTCGCTCTATATTGGTTAATAAGCTACAGATTAAATCCCTCTTTTTAAAGAATGTGTTCATGGCTTAGAGTTCGTTCATTTCGAGGAAGCTAGTTAACATTTCCCTTCTTTCATTCCTGACACCTGTAACATAGATTCCGATTGCTATCTCTTTTTCATCGCAACGAGTTGCGACTCTAGCATTAAAGTCTCCAATTATAATCGTATATTTACATTTGTCCTCGTTTAAGCTATCCTGTATTTTGTTACATAAGTTTTCTACTTCTTCATCGTGGTGAGTTTCTGTCGGCGCATATAATTGTATGACTTTGAGTTTCTGTTTCTCATTTATTTGTATTATAATGTACGCGATTCTGTCAGATATTCTAACACACTTTTCTATTTTCCCACACCACTTCTTGTTTATTAAGAATCCTACTCCATTTATACGATTATTGTCTTGACCCATGTGATATAGTACATGTTGTGATTTCAATTTTATTACGTTCTCGCCAGGTCTTCTTACTTCGCTTAACCCGAGTTTGTCCCATTTAATCTTGCCTATTTCCTCTTTTAATTCAATTAATTTGTCTTCTGTTGATAATGTTCGGACATTATATTTACCTATGTACATCTGACAGTTTTGGTCGTATTGAGGTTTTTTGTCATATTCGGGTAATTTATTTAGCCGGTGTTTGCTCCCTCTATTTGTGTTTATACTAGGCGGTGTGGGAGCTAGTGTCGTATCTGATTGCCCATTATGGCCTTGGCCGCTACTGCCTTTCCTTCTTCTTGCCGTCATGTTGGGGAAAATAAAAGCCTAATCTTCCATGCTGGCCAGGCAAATTGGGAGATACATTTTATCCCTACTGCCAGGTTAGTTATTTAGCCGTATGTGTTCATCTTTTATCGATATTATTATAATTATTGAATTATCTATTTCATTTTTCTTGATTTATTTATCGCCTTTAAGCTATTTCATTTTAATTTATATAAGTAGTAGTACTATTGTAAAAGCAGAGGTGGTAAGACTGTGTTATTCTGTTTTTGTTTTTCTGTCAAGGGTTACTTCCTAAGCCGAAGGAACCCGGTTTGGAGGCGCCGGATATTCGCCTTACTCTCTCTAGATTGATATGCACCAATCCGACTGGGACACGTTGTCATGAGAGAGGTGCTGGCAGCCTGCTAGTTATAAATGCAGTTGTAGCTGAACGGTATTTATGGTAGGAATACCTTCGGCAGGTAAATGTCCCCCGTTTTACTGTCAGCGATGTGTTATGTGAGTACTGCTTTAGCCTTTCTCATCAGCACCAAGCCCGGCGAAAAGGAAGTTACCACCCCGCACGACGTGGACGTACAGAACTCACTTGGCCGTTGTTTCGTTTCTCAGCCGGTGGGACTAGCACCATATGGCAGTCGAGTGACTACTTACTAGAAGCTGACTAGTTACAACGACCTGTGCCCCGCGGTGTAAAGATCAACATTATTTCACTTAAACAAATATCTGGTGCTTGTAATTTTGTATGAATTGCATAAAATCTATCCATCAATGTTGACCATATCATGCTTAAAAGAGCAGTTTCAAATCTTTCAAGGTGATGCATAATACCTTCAGCCTCAGATCGAATCGCAGCTTTTTCATTTAATGCCTCGTAAATATATCAAAACATTTCAAACGTGAATAGTTACAATTAGTTCCCATTTCATGCGTACTTATTCTGAGCTTTTTGTCTGCATTAGAGATACGTCCGATTTCCGTTTTTTTTTTTGGCATCCAAATTGGAAGACATTCTGTATTATCAATGAAACAAATCATACGGGTAAGACGAAACGCAAGATAAAACAGAAAACGAAAAAAACAATAGAATACAAGCCGACTATTGCGATAAAAAAGAGCAAATTATTCAACATGGATATACACTTGAATGATAAATTAACATTACCATATTGACATATTCCATAATTATTGAACCATCCAAGATGAAAGTAAAATTACACTGATTGTGCTGCCATCTGTCGTCTTGCGGCGAATATTAATTGACTTGCATGGTTCTTTCCCTGTTTTGCTTGACTTAACCGGTTTTTTCCGTGTACACCAAAACTACAACAGCGTATAACTCTTGACTAATTAGGTTTTCTTGCAGTTTTAATACTCTGGAAGGTAGTCCCCATTAACGTGAACCAAATAGTGACTATAACTCAATTTTGAAAAAAAACTGACTTACCCAGTTCTTTCTTTGTACCATTCATATATAGAAAATATATTATCTTTAATTAAAGTTTTTAAAAACTACTTTTTTCCTATTTTTATACCTCTATTTGTCCAACTTTTCATGTATGTTTAAATATTTACATTTACATACAGTGAGCCACATTAATATTGGAACGGTAGGTTTGAAATTAAGACTTGTCCAAAAAAAAGGAGGGAAAAGCTTTTAATTCAAAATTTATTTAAAAACATGAACAATAAACACTATCTCTTATAATACATGTGAAAAAGAAAACAGAAAAAAAAAAAAGAAACACAGCCGCTGTACAATGAACACAGAAAGTAAGAATTTGCCCGTCACATTAATATTGAAACGGTAACTAAAAGAACGGAAAATGGCTGCCCAAAAAGACAACAAATCACCTAATAAACGAAAATAAATACTTGTTGGCCGCAATGATTGTCTCCAAACGACGCGACATGGAAGGAACTAATTTCTGGAGGTAATTCCTCGGAATCTTCGCCCACTCTTCTTGTAATCGAGTTTGCAGCTCTTGTTTACCCGAAATATGGCACTCGCGTATTTTTTTATCTAAATAGTCTCATCAATTTTCGATTGAATTGCAGTCCCCGGACTGCGGTAGCGTTTCCAGGATCTTCGGGCAGTTGAACAACAACCAGGAACGCGTTTTATATGCTTTATGCTTAGGGTTGTTGTCTTGGTATAGTTTAAAGCTGTTCCGGATCTCAATTTTTTCGGCACTGATATGCAGATTTTTTCATAGTATGCCGATGTAGATATCAGCAGTCATCTTTCTTTCAATAAACACTAACGAACTTACTGCAGCCGCTGAAAAACATCCCCAAACCATTACATGTCCGTCGCCATGTTTCACTGTTAGAAGAACATGTTTTCGGTCGAATGCTGTATTCGGCTGTCGTCACACCTTTGCTTCCCTATCACTACCGAAAATATTAAATTTGGACTCATCAGTAAAGATGACATCATTTCAGAAAGTTTCAGAGGCCAACTGATATTCCTAAAAGCAAAATTCTTCTGATTAATTTTGGAAATGAATGGTTTGCTACGCGCAGTTCGTGAATTGTACCGATGTATCTTAATGAGTCTCCGAATAAACTTCTTTTCCAGCCTTCTCGTATAAAAGCGTGAGACTAGTTTCGTACTTTTCGGTTACATTTCAACTCGCATTATTAGCCGCTTATCCGGAATTGAAAGTTTTTCCGGCTGACCTTTCTGCAGAATAGAAGCGATTCGATCTTCGTCTTTAAATCGTCGAATAATATCAAACACGCTCGTTTTTGGTAAGTTCACTAACGACCCCCAATTGGTCGAATATGACAACAAACCCTTTCCACGATGATAAATGACTAATTGCGCTTGTCGAACGAAATATTTCGCGATTTTCGGTTCATTCTCTCTGAGACGTATCGCTACGCTCGATTCCGAGCGTCGTGACTACCTATTGGTACATTCTAATTTGTACAGAATAGGCAGCGTTCGTGACAATTGCTATACGCAACGCGAGTGTACGCACGCAAGACCACGCCCGGAACTGATTGGTAATCGTTTGATTTATCGATATACAAGTGCAATCCCGCGTGTGTCTGCTGTGCGCACTGAACTAGCGCGCATATGAATGGTATACGTGGTGGGTTGCCGCTGCCTTCCAGGTGATTATTCTTCTTCTTCTTCGAGTCCCGACCGTTCTCAATCGTAGGTGACCTTATTAAAGAAATCTTTCGTATGCAAGGCGGACTAATTGTTCGGTATTCATCCCCGACCATGCCTTGATGTCGCACATTCATGAGCGCCTCCTTCGTCCGACCTTCCTCTTGCCCGATATTTTTTCTAATAATATTATTTGTAACAATGAGTATTTGGATCCACGTATAAAATGGCCAAACTATTTCCTCTTCCTGTCTTTTATGATGCTTGTTAATTCCATATCCTTATTTCCCATCATCTGCAGCACTTCCTGATTCGTCTTCTTTACTGTCCATGGGATTCTTAGGATCCTTCGATAGGCACCACATTTTGAACCCACCAAGCGATTCATATTGCTCTTCTTTAAGGTCCAACATTCGCATCCATATAACAACGTACTCCACACGTAGCACTTAAGGATTCTTATACGCAGTTCTAAATTTAAATCGTTTGTTGTGAGTGTTCTTCTCATCTTGCTGAAGACCTTTCTTCCTTGTTCAATTCTACACCTAAGTTCGGCATCAGTGTTGCCTTTATTATTCATTTGAGTATCGAGATACCTAAATTTTTGTACGCTTTCTATTACTCCGCCGCGAATAGCAACATTTGGAACTGCTTCTTCTGTCTGCGAAACAACCATTAAAATTTAGTCTTTCTTGCGTTCAATGAGATCCCATATGTGCAGCTGACATTTTCAACTCTTTGAAGAAGTGCTTTAAGATCTTGTAAACTTTCTGCAATGAGCACTGTATCGTCGGCGTATCGTATATTGTTAATTTTAACTCCTCCTATTTTGATGCCCTCTTCAGAGTTTTCCAAGGCTTCCTTGAAAATCTGCTCAGCATAAATGTTAAATAAAATAGGAGACAGAACACATCCCTGTCTAACTCCTCGTTTTATAGCCACTGGGTTAGTAGTCAATTTATTCTCATGAGATATTATAGCGGTTTGATGTGCGTATAAATTTTCTATTATGCGACGATCCGCTGAATCTAAACCAATATCTTTCAGCATTTTGAAAAGTTTATTATATTGCACTTTATCAAAGGCCTTCTCAAAGTCGACAAAATATAAGTATAGAGGGTGTTGAAATTCCACACCACATCTCTGAATTAAAACGTTAATACAGAATATTGCCTCTCTTGTACCTGTTCCCTGCCTGAAACCGAACTGCTCCCTGCTTATGTTTTCTTCACATCTTTTCTGTATTCTTGCATGGATAATCCTTAAGAATATTTTTAATGCATGGCTCATGACACTTATCAGTCTGAACTCATTACATCTTCTTGGATTTTGTACTTTAGGTAACATAATAAATCTCGACAATAACCATTCTTCAGGTATAATTCCGCTTTGGTATATCCTGTTATAAAGATCAACTAAAATTTTTATGCCGTTACTGTGAAGTAGTCTTAGTAATTCAACAGGTAATTCGTCTGGACCTGGAGCTTTGTTTAGCTTAGCTGATTTAAGAGCTTTTTCTACTTCGCTTGGTAGGATGTTAAGATAATCTGTTATTTCCGTTAAACTTGGATTTACGTTCGTATCATTAAAGAGTTGGTATAAATGAGTTTCCCACATTTTCCGTATATCATCTTCATTTATTATTGGTCTTTCTTTTTCATCTTTTAGGGTAATAGGTTTTTTTTTTGTCTGTATACTCCGGACACTTCTTTTATTTTCTTATCTAGATTGAACGCATCATGTTTTTCTTGCCAATTCTCAATTTCCTGGCAACTTGTTACAAGCTGTCTGCTTTTTGCTTTTCGAATTTTCTTACGAAGTTCCTTATTAACTGTTCAGTATTGCTCCCTGCAATTCTTCACCGACCTTCTTTTCTCGATTAAATCTATTATGTCTTCGGTAATCCAGTCCTTCCTTGCCTTTTTTTCCGATTTAAGTTGTGCTTTAGCTTGTAATGTGACCATTACACGGCTCAAATAAATAAAAATATAAAATAAACTTAAAATACAAAAAATTAAAATTTTAAAAATAAATTAAATATTTGTCGAAAACGTGGTGCGTGTGAGAATGTGAGTGTGATTGAAATCCTGTTTGTCGGTCAGAGGGAAGATACGCGATCATGCGATTCGCCATGGAGAAATGCCCACCCCGATAAATGATGGTGATTGGTCACGGGGAGAACAAGAGAAAGTAACGAAACGGATAGGACATCGAAACCGAAGAAGGCAGTCAGTCGCGGAAAAAAGATCGATCAGTGGTAATTGCTCCGCTAGGAAGCGTCCGTTATAAAAAGGTCGGGAATCGTCTCTTATAGAAGAAAAAATTTGTTTTGTTCGTGAACTTGTCGCGTAAAAAAGCTCATAGTATAAAGACCAGTTACCGAATCGAAGTAAAAAGTCATTCTGGCGTCCGGCTCGTTTTCGTTGTTTAAATAAAAACTATTCGAATATTGTCGTCCCCGTGACCAAGCGGATACCTGAGATTCATCGCTGCATCCTGGAGTATCACCGGCAAATAGGATATGTACCATTTTTATTAATATTAATTCTATTACTATTCGCGTCATTTTTCGTACATAATTATGTCTTTTTAGCGGTCGGCCGTCAAAGAAATATCGTTGTAGGATAGTGAAAATATATCTCCCTTTTATAATCCAGTCTAATAATTCTAAATTCATAAAACAGAAAAATAATATAAATATAAAAATAAAATTTTAATTCCGCGGTGGCATCCCTGGAATAATTTAACCAAATTGAACTAAAAAACAGTAGTTAACCGCTTCAAGCTTCTTTCAAAATTATATCTTTCATAAGAGTCCCAGTGATTATTAACACTTTCGCTTCCTCTAGACTCTGAGAGTTTTCTATTTAGTTCGGAAGATATTGATTCCTCTAGTTTTGATTTAATTTTTTCATTTTTCAATAGTTTGTAATTGAGATATTCTTGCGAAGGTTTTTTGGTATTCTTCAATTTTACTGTCAACTTTGCTATCAGAAGGTTATGATCCGAATTTATGTCCGCGCTTGGGTGAGTTTTCGCCGCAATGATGGAATTTCTAAATCTTTTGTTGATGAAGATATAATCGATTTGGTTTCGTACTATATTTTCTGGGGAATCACCTGGCGCTTTCCAAGTATATAGTCTTCTTTTTGGCAGTTTAAAGAAGGTATTTGTAACAATAAAATTGTATTCTTGACCGAATTCTATTAATCTTTCCCCTCTCTCATTGCGTTCTCCGAGTCCGTAATTACCGGTTACCGGACTGTTGATTTTTCCAACTTTAGCGTTGAAATCTCCTAGAACAATATTGACTTCATCTTTTTTTGTATACTTTAGGGCTACTGCCAAATCTGTGTAGAATTTTTCAATATCTTCATCTCCACTTTCCGCCGTTTATTAGCGATTATTATTTATTTAATTCTTGTAATAAGTTCGTCGTCCCTCGGGATCGACCCCGTGACCGCCATATCGGAAGTCAAGCGCTCTAGCAACTAGGCTATCGCGACGACCGTTCGGTTCATTATTGACGACAAATTTTTCTTTACCAGGGAAAGTTAAGTTACCGAACACAACGGTACACTGTTACCTAAGGGTTGATATTACTTTGTATTAGTGATGTGTAGTTCATGAACGAACTGATTGAAAGAACTGAAAGAATTGATTTATAAAACTTAAAAGAACTGGTTCTGTATGGACTGTTTCAGGTGAAACGCGAATGAACAGAATGAGCCGAAGCGAATAGCCCGGACAGACAAAATAAAAATGATTACAAAAATCACGTTTTTATCTCATTCGGTTCGGAAGATACAGTCCGGACAGATAAAATAAAAACGATTACGCAGTCGCTTAGTATAGTAAGATTATTTTCTGAAAACAATCAGTTCTTTGGGAACCGGATCTTTGAATCAGTTTTTTATAGTGAACTGATCCACAAAACGAACTGTAAAACCGATCATTACTTTGTATTACGTACGTAGCTAGTACGTACCGGGGAAGGTCCAACTTCACATGACTCACACGTTGCACAGGTTTGTACACATATTCCGGCGCGTCATCGTTGCATTCCAATATTAATGTGTCGGGCAAATTCTTACTTTCTGTGTTCATTGTACAGCGGCTGTGTTTCTTTTTTTCTGTTTTATTTTTCAAATGTATTATAAGAGTGGTGTTTATTTTTCATGTTTTCGAATAAATTTTGAATTAAAAGCTTTTCCCTCCTTTTTTTTTTTTTTGGAAAAGTCTTAATTTCAAACCTACCGTTCCAATATTAATGTAACTCACTATATATTGAATCTCATTAAGAAGGACTGCCGTTACTCCGGTGTGAAAATATGAATTACCTGATGTAAAACAAAGGCCTGAATATCTCAAAATTGAAAGGTTTTGTAAACAAAAAAAAAAAAAAGAATAGCACTATATGTGAACAATGCACGAGTTGTGAATAAGTAAAAGTAATACGAATTACCGAGAAATTCTTTGTGTTATAATTTACATCTGTCATACGAAACATTATATTTTATTATTCTAAAAACTAATGCGGTAGATATTAAACAAATATTTTGGAAATTTAAATATTTTTTAAACGAAAAAAAATTTCGATCTCATGCAAATTTGCTACCCTTTGAATTTTGCCACTGCGGGCTTATAGCCCATTTAAGTCCGTGATGTAAATCCAAGACTGTGTTTATGTAATAATAATTCTTAAAGAAGTTTCAAGTCCGTTCGCTTTAAAACGGTGTATTGTAAACTATTTAGTTAAACAGTTTAAGAGATACGCATTTGGTTATTTGGCTGTAAATTTAAAATACTACTTTAAATTACAGCGTATTATAGGAGTTTTTGTTTTTTTTTTACACAATCTTTATTTTGTTTATAACATATGAAATGTTTACACTTTATACAAAAGCATAAACTTCACATTTTTCCGCTGATAAAGAAATGTCTATTCGGTATTTAAATAAAATATACCTAGATGCCCTGAAAACATGAATTTTACTTTTACACCGTGGAATGTAACTAACATGAATATAACGTAATTTATTATGCAAGAATTTTAAAAATGTTTTCTTGCACATCTTTAAAAATAATTAAACCTAGAGTACTGTGATCAATTATTTTTAGTATTCTTATAATTTCGTATCGAATCTTGAAAAGGAATACATTAATGATTTAAACACTATTAAAAAGCACTTACACGAAAGTAACCGTACAAGAGTAGCATGTTGAGTATTCACTAGTTTCGAACATTTAATAATAACGTGTTTCTTGATTTTTTCACTCGATTATTTAGTAAATTATGTGATCCGAATTTAACGGCCATTGCACCGAACCCACACAAGAGTTTACTGGAAGTCCAGGATTATGCGAATTATTACCGTGACTACAGTAAGTGTCTGAAATATTGTACGATATTTGTATTGATATTTTTAACGATATGCGAGAACTTTTTCATTTATATCAACGACGCTACTAAGAAAAAGTACTATTTTAAAATACTTAAAATATATACACAGAATGTGGTTGGTGGCGAGACTATGTTTACACCCCGCGACCTATCAATAATCTAAGTATACTTGCAAGGAGCTATATTGCACACATAGTTTATTTTATATGTTTTCATCTACATTGATGGGTTACATGACACATACACGCATTATATTCCTAAGTACTCTTCTTTATAGAAAAATTTCAGAATAAATTTGCCCCCCCATTCGTAATGTTGAAAGTAAGAATTAAAGGGAGGAGGGGGAATCGAAGAAGATAGCGACGAGGATTGATGTTTTCGATTTTATTTTTACTGGGTATTGAAATAAATAAATTCCTTTCCATCTATTAGACTTTTTGCATTCTTAAGAAACTGCCTAAGTATAGTGTACATTTGTATTACTTCATTTTGACTTGATTTTAGGGGATTGGGGTGCTATAAGGGTCCATAAGAGGTTTCAGCCGAGTTGGTGCTTTTTGTCCATGGTCTTGTATTGAAATAAGCAGCATACAGGTGGAATATAAATATTGTGACATAAAAACAGCTTCATTTTCTATAAAATTTCCACTTACCTTAAGTTTTTGCTAATTTTAACCATGATCCACCAGAAAAGAAATTTTAACCAGAATATATGTTATTTAGGAGTCTAAAATACATCGAAAAATTCCAGTTTCATTTTTGTGCTCGTGTATTTTCATTGATAAAAAACATGAACAATGGTATGAAGTGTCATTTGGAGGGTCAAATGCGATGAGAGGGGTTGTTCATTTTTTCTAAGATGCTCTTCCCGAGTGTCTACCACATACTGAAAAATTTTATAAATCGGTCAACTTACGCTTGAGGAAAAAATTACTGCATTTCAGCAAAAAGTGAGCCCCTCAAAAACCAGGGGAGTGAAGGATCTGAAACTACCGTCACGAATGTTCCATGGTGTGGTACCCACCTACCGCTCAAATATCAATCCGATAACTCTCCAGTACAAATTTACCATTCTTATATACTTATGGCCTTCACACGTAATCACATTATAAATCTCGCCTGCTGTTCATTGTTTTTTTTTCTCTTCCAGAACCACTATTCTTGAAAAATACCTCATAATATACTGTTTATTTATGTCAACATTTTCTACTTTAAAAGCAAAAAACAAAACAAAATCAGTCAAGTTTGTACAATGTCTTTAATAAAACAATTTACATTGCTTCACCATCAACTTTGAATAAAAAAATTAAGGGAATTAATTTCGTACAGTTATTTTTAAAACTACTTTTTTTTTTTTTTTTTTTTTTTTGGGCGCACCAGCCGCATTGACCCAACAACAAGAAAACTAAGCTAATAAATTAAATAACTAAGCGGTCCGAAAGGGACGCAACAAAGGACAGCAGTGCGGACACCACAGAAGATAAAGGAAAGGAGAGGATAAAGGAAGAGTTATATGGAGTAGGGAGACCTAATGACAAGAGTTGGCCGTTTTAAAGTGGAGCGTTCATTATGAAGAGCAGGACACTCGAAGAAGAAAATGTGATCAGCATCACATATATACGGGAGGAGGATCACAATCGTGAAGAGAACAATAAGGAGAAGGCGACAGAGCAAATGGAAAGCTAGAGGAGGGGAGTAGACAATGATTTGGAGACGAATTAGGGAGACAATAGAAGAGCGACGACTGAGAGGAATAGAATGGAACCAAGACAGGGAACGAGGAATTGGCTGAATGAAACGGTAATGAGAATGCCGATTAGAAAATAGGAAGGGATAAATATCCTGCCAAAGTCTGGCGTGATTGGAGGTGGATAAGGAAAGAATATCTGAAGAAGGGAAATGGTTGAGGAATGAATCAAGGCGACCAGCAGAACGAGCCAAACAATCGGCTGCGTCATTTCCATCAATTCCGGAATGACTGGGGACCCACAAAAAATCAATGAGAATAGAACGGGATGATTGCAAAGTGGAGGTAAGAGAACGAATTGAGAGAATAATATTATCAGAGGAATGTGAAGGAACAGAGGATATGGCTTGAAGGACGCCCTTAGAGTCCGAAATAAAAGAGGAAATATAAGAGATAGCCTGAAGGATGGCGATCGACTCGGCAGAAAAAATAGAGCAGAAGGACTCAGAATGTCGAAGCGACGGAGCAGTAAACGCACCACCCACGCTGTCCTCGCTCTTGGAACCATCAGTAAAGATCAATACATGAGCAGGAAAAGAGGAATTTAATAAATGAAGAAATTCATTGTTGACTGCACCGTGAGAGGAGGAATTGGCTCGAAGTGAGAGAGAGGAAAATTTGATAGGCTGCCATAGGCTATTGAAGTCATGAAAAAAGTACAGGAGAGTGTTGTAGGAAAGGACAACAGGAGAAAAATTAGAAAGACGGGTAGCAATGAGCGAAAGGATTGGGATTTTATGAGGAGAAAAACGCCAGCAGTTTTTGATATATAGATAGGAGGAAATAAGTTTGGATGAGGAGATGGGAAACCGTTTAATTAAGAAGCGATACCCAAGCTGAGAACGGCGAATAAACAGTGGTTGGGCAACCGAATCTGATAGAACTGCGGGAATGGGGGAGGATTTCAAGGCTCCAATGCACAAACGGAGGCAAGAGTTCTGGATCGCGTTAAGTTTAGTGAGGAGAGACTTGGCGGAATTACCGTAGATAAAGGAACAATAGTCGAGCTTGGACCGAATGATGGCATTGAAAAGAATTAGAAGGATAAACGGATCGCCTCCCCATCTGAGGGAAGAGAGAGATTTAAGGAGATTAAGTCTTTTAAGACAGGATTTATAGAGAAAATTAATGTGCTCATGGAATGTGAGGCGGCTATTTAAAAAAAGGCCAAGATAGCATATGGAATTGACAGCGGGGATAGGAATACCAGATACAGTGATGCGAGTTAGAGCTCGGTTAAGGTGGCGGAGAGAAAAAATTATACAAGACGACTTAGTAGGAAAAAGAGAGAGGTGAAGACGAGAAAGGGAATTATTAAGAATAGACAGGGAATTATTCAACTCATCAATAGCGACGGACAGATTGTCACAGGTGGAATAGACCAAAATGGCGTCAGCGAAGAGGAGGGAGGAAGAATAAATAGGAAGAGAAGCGATATCAAAAGAGTAGATATTAAAAAGTGTAGGACTCAGACAGGAACCCTGTGGGAGCCCACGATAAACGCATCTGGAGGAGGAAAGGGAGGGAGACGAAATAAAGAGAGTTCTGTTCTGGAAGAGGTTGAGTATGAGAATGACGACGACGGGAGGGAGGTTAAGAGAAAAAAGTTTGGAACCCAAAGCGGGAAGATGCACATTATCAAAGGCAGAAGAGACATCCACAAAGGAGGCAATGGTGAATTTTTTTGTTAGGAAAGACTTATAGACATCTGAAAGGAAATAACTAATGCAGTCAACCAGCCCAAGCCCACGGCGAAAACCAAACATATTAGGAGGGACTAGATTATTGTGCTCCAGCTACCACACGAGACGATGGTTAATCAAACCTTCAAAGAGTTTACGCAGGCAGGAAGCCAGAGAAATGGGACGGAAAGAACACTGATTTCTTTTAGGAATAGGAACGATAATAAAGTCGTTCCAGGATTTTGGAGTAGAGCCAGAAAGGAGAAAATAATTAAATGTATGGAGAAGGAAAAGCAGCGCAGCAGGAGAGAGATTTTTAAGTATAAGGAACGAGAAACCGTCCCGGCCAGGAGCAGACAAGGTGGATTTATTAAGAATGGATGCAAGCTCCTCGTAACGGAAAGGAGAAGACAGGAAGTGAGACTCAGAGTCTACAGGAAGAGACGGAAGAACAGTTTCTTCAAAAGAGGGGACATAGGCGGGAGCAATAGAACCCAAGAAGGACTCCAGCTGGGATTTTGAAGGGTGGGAGTGGCGAGGGCGCTCAGAAAAGGGTGATCTAAACGCCTTAGCCATTTTCCAGATCTGGGAGAAGGGCGCATCTCTGGAGAAGGAGGAACAGAAAGACTTCCAAGAATTCTTTTTGGCAGACTTAAGGATAAAACGAGCTTTTGCGTTAGTTTCTTTGTGGGCTAGGAAGTTGGACATAGAGGAATGAGAGCGGAAGGCTTTAAAGGTAGCGGAACTTTTTTGGAACGCTGCTTTACACTCTTCGTTCCACCAGAGTGAGGAGGCATACGAAGAAGAGCGACTGCGTGTGCTGGCAGTAGGAGGAGAAGATGCGGAGAGGGCAGAATTTAGCGTTTGAGTGAAAAAATCGTAACGGAAGAATAGTTTAGGAACATCAGAAAAAGAAGGGAGAGAGGAATTCACCAAGGAACGAAATTTAGCCCAATCAGTCTTAGAAAGAAGTCAACGGGGAGATTGAAGGGGCTTGAAAGACTTGGGAGGGAGCACGTCATTAAGAGTGAGCAGAATGGGGACATGATCGCTGCCAAAAGTGCCGTCGAGAGTCCTCCAGGAGCATAAGAGACCAAGATTGGGAGAGGAAAAGGAGAGATCAACTGAACTAGAGGAAGAAGGTTGCTTAAAGAGGGTAGGAGACCGATCATTAAGTAGAAAAAGATCATGATCCAAGATAAGATTTTCAAGAATCGAACCATTAGGATTATTCCCAGCGCAGCCCCGAAGAGGAGAGTGAGCATCCCAGTCGCCTCCAATGATGAATGGACCAGACAACGATGAAAGAAATGAGATAAGAGGAAGATTAGAGAGGCTGGAGTTAGGAGGGTTATAAACGCAAGCAATATGTAAAGGATGCGGAAGAAGATTCAAAAGAGAAATGTGAACCATGTTAGGAAGATTGGGATAGGGAGGAGGAAGACAAGGGATATCGTGCGATAGGTAGGATAGATCGTATCTAATGAGAATGACGACGCCACTGTAACCATCCACACGATCTGACCGAACTAAAGAATAGCCTTTGAAATGTAAAGACGAGGAGGATTTGAGCCAAGTTTCGGATGACAACGCCACATGGATATTATAGAGGTCTAATAAACCCTCTAAATTGAATTTGTTAGCTTGTAAGCTACGGCAGTTCCACTGCAGGATGATGCTATCTAGGATACAAGAAAATTAGAATAGGATAGAAAATGAAGGGAGGGACGTGAGTAGCTATAAAAGAAGAAAGAAAGGTTAATAAATAAGAAGCGAGCACATGGGTGCACTTCCAACTTGCGGAGGAGAAAGGAAGAACAAGGAAATTGAAGACGAAAGAAGTCCTGCCCATCACAATATGCGGGCCAATTTGCCGGACCTTTTCTATTCGTATCAATTTGGTATAATTCAAAGCGCAGAGAGGAGTACCTGCACGAACATGGCTGACCACCAGTTTGTAGGTCTCCCCCCCTAAAGGGACAATTATACCTGAATATGAACAAATTAAACGACACGAGCACAGAAGCATGTCTAGTGTTCTTGAAGCGTAAGTAAGGCGTTATCCTTAGCTAACAGGGTGAAAAAGGGGGCAGGGAGATAAAGACAAGGAGAAGGCAAAAATATGCCTTACGAGGAATGGACGTAATTGGATAAGAAAGAAGAAAGATTGTCAAGGAAAGAAGAGGAGGTGACTATGTTATTAGAAGCGAGGAGTTCCATGATTGCGGCGGAAAGATTAGTGATATTAAATGGGGAGGAATTAGGAAGCAGGCTGCGAGGAGCTAGAAAGTTGCTGGAAGGCAGCGAAGAATTCAGCTGAAGGGAATCTTCACGATTCAAGGCTCAACCAACAGATGGAGAACAGGTGTAGAGGGAGGGGACGGTGGGAAAATGAGGAAGAGACTTGGAATGCGATTTCGATTTAGATTTATGAAAAGTGGGAGATTTAGGACGAGGAGGAGAAGACAATTTATTAGTTTTAGAAGAAGAGGCTTGAGAGGAAGAAGGGGCTGCGGCACGATTAGCATAGGAAAAGGCTCTGGGAGACGACAATAGAGGATTTATGTTTGGCGGCTTCTTGAAAAGATATGTTTTCGAACGCCATGATTCTTTTAATATTCTTCTGTCTAAGCCACTCCGGGCAGATGCGATCGGACGAGCTATGGCAACCTTTGCAGTTGCGACAAATAGGAGGCTTCTGGAGGTTGGGACATTCCGAAGAGGGATGTCTGGAAGCACAGTGTGAGCAAACGGGATGAGAGCTACGACAATGGCGCGCAATATGTCCAAAAAGGAAGCATTTAGAGCACTGAGTTGGAGAACGGACACTGGGGGAAACGGGAAAACGGAGTTTGTAAATCGTTACAAACTCCGGAAGGAACGACTTAGCGAATTTAAGTTCGACACTCCTGGTGCGAATTTTTTTTCCATCAGAAGAGCGAAAGATACGACGAACTGCAACTACGGGGATAGAGGAAACAAGCCCATCTTTAATTTCGTCTTCGGAAAAGGAAGGAAAGATTCCAGAGATAATGCCCATACTAAACAGAGCATTGGTGGGGATATACGCGGTAATATTGTTGGACTGAAAAAATGAAGAATTGTTCAGAAACTCATTCGCCGCAGAAGCAGAGGGAAACTTAACCGAGATACGTCCCCTGCCCTGGGGAATGATGTCCGAAAAGGAAGTTGAAATTTTACAGATGAGCCTAGCCAGGGCCAACGGGTGCAAATTCCCTAAGTTCTCGTCTAGGGTGGAGTTTTCGATAAAAACTTTAAAGGGACCAGGATGATCGGTAGGAAAAACATGAATAAAATCTTTACTATTATTATTGTTATTATTGGTGGATAAAATGTTGTTGTTGTTGATGTTTTTATTACTGTTATCATTATTATTATTATTATTGTTATTATAACTACTACTAGCGATATTAAAGTTTTCGACTGCTTTAATCGCGCAGCTGTTATTATTTGTATTAGAGAGGTTGGGCAAGTCAGGTTGCGAAAGCCACAGATCTTTGTTTGGTAGAATCGTTGTTGGCGAAAGAGGGCTGGATGGCTTACGCTTTCCGGCAGCGTCAACCTCCATTAGATTCAGCGACATGTTTCCTATGTTGGTTTTTGAATCTTTGGAGGAGGCCGCAGAGCGGCCTCCACTAGACGAGCTCATCGGTCGAGCAAATCAAATTAAAATATACGTAAAATTAGGAAAAAAAGAAAAAAAAAAAAGATGAAAATAAATCGCTATACAAATCGGAATAAATAACAATAATCTAAGAATTCGTAGAGCGTCTAAATAATAGTGAAATACGACAACGAAGAGATAATAAATGAAACGATCTCACCGGTCTGCCGAAACAATTGATTATCGAGCTGATAACGCGATAACGAGAACGCGAGCGCACACGAGATAAACCATTTTTTTTTTTAATTCCCTTATATTGTATGTGCTGTGTGTAACTACTATGCTAATTACAGCACACACAAGGGAGGGGGGTAATTTAAATGTGGTGAGTTAAGCCACTCATTCTAATGAAAGCAATAATCCTGTTTATGGAGATTACCTCGTTTGAGAGGGTCTGCCCCATATCTATGGGTAGGCCAAGTTGCCTCCGCAACATATTAAACTTTTGGCAGGTAAGTATTATGTGGGAAACTGTCGGTGCGGTTGTCTGGTTGCACAAGGGGCATCTCATTACCAGGTACTCCAATTTGCCCAGGAACCCACAGCAGCGACATGTGACTATCCATTAGCTGCAATTCACTCAAGTAGTGATATATTTTTAGGATTAGCGGGTTGTTGAATTTTTGACTTCTAATCATGTTCAAAGACTGTAGGGAATCAGTAACCAGGAGGAATTCGCTGGCTCTGGTGTGAGTTGTAACGATGTGGTGGAAGCAGTGTGTAATTGCGTACAATTCTGCATCCAATGCGGAACAGGCATCATTGAGTCGAGTTTCGCATGAGATGTCGTGACCTTCGACTGCACAGGCTGCGGACAATGGACCTGCCTCGCCAACTGCCTTGGCTTCATCAGTGTAGTACACTAGGTGGTCCGGGTACTTATTAATTGCCCTAACTGCCGCTTCCACTGTGAGGAGAGAACTTGTTGTGGTTGGATGCTGTTTCAGCGACATATCAATATTTACCTGGAACGTGATCCAAGGGGGAATAAGGGTATTGAGGCTGGGTGTTGACCTCTGTACAGACGTGATACCACATCTTCGCAGGCCGGCCAGTAATTCTGGTAGTGGGTCGCCGGGAAAGTTTGGTTCAAGAAGATAATGTTCCAACTTTAGGGGGGGAGGTTTCGTGTGTGGCTGAAATGATGGTACATATTTCGCAGTATGAAGTATTTTCGGAAGTAGGAAAGTGGAGGGCACCCAGCTAGAACGCACATGCTGGCAGCTGGAGAAGTTCGATGCACTCCCAAAATGGTTCTCAGTGCGGAGTGATGTATCGGATCAAGAAATTTCAATATAGATTTGCTGGCTGAGGAGTACACCTGGCACCCGTAGTGGATTTTCGATAAAATCAGCGATCTGTAGATGTTGAAAAGGTAATTTAGGATTAATATTACATCTGGGGCTAGCCAGATATTTCAATATAGGGGTAGAATTGGTGCAGCTATGTTTTAAGTTGGCAATATGAGGTTTCCAAGTAAGTCTAGAATCAACGATTAATCCAAGGAATTTGACGGTGGCTTTCTGGGGAAGAGGAAGATTGTTTAGATTTAGGGATACACTTGGAGAGGAACGGCGCTCCCTGCAGAAATCAACATATACGGATTTACTTGCCGAGATGGCTAGACCGTTGTTATCAGACCAACTCTGTATTTTATCGATAGTTTTCTGGAGTATTTTTTGAGCGATAGGAGGGAAATTTGACGATAAGGAGATGTTAAGATCATCGATAAACAGCCGGGCGGTTATAGGCGGCGAGATGCATTCGGCTACGTCATTGACGTAAATTATGAATAAGGTTGCACTTAGAGCAGAGCCTTGTGGCACGCCATTCTCCGTTGGAATGGGTGCTGATAATGATGTAGCGATCTTAACCCGGATCGCTCGGTTGCTTAAAAAGCTAACGATATAATTGCTCATTTGGCCATTTATTCCTGCGGCTTTGATCTTTAGCAATAATCCATGCCGCCATATGCGATCAAATGCTTTTTCTAAATCGAAAAAGACCGCATATGTATGTTGATGGCAGTGGAAGCTCGTTATTATTTGCCGTTGCAAAGTTATTAAGTGATCGCCCGTCGATCTCGCTTTACGCCCTCCGGCTTGTATAGGAGAAAGGATATTATTTTATTCAAGGACAAAAAGGAGGCGCCTTTTTACCATTTTTTCCATTACTTTGGATAAGACGTTTAAAAGGGAAATTGGACGATAGCTTTCAGGACGGAATGGATCTTTATTTGGTTTTAATATAGGAATAATGTATGCCAATGTCCAGAATTGAGGAATATCGCCAGATACCTATATTTGGTTTAAATATTAAGAAGAAACTCTTTTGCCTGCGCTGCCAAATACTTAACCATGTATGGATGAACAGAGTCGGGACCAGGTGCACTGTTTCGAGTATGAAATTTGAGTTGAAAGTTTAATGCAGCCAAGGAAAATTTACTGTTGAAAGCATCCGTGGACTGTTGAAGGAAGGATAATTCTTGTTGTTCATAAGAAGCTTTTCTAGATGTAAACTTGGTGGAATAGACTAAGGAGGAGAACTCATTCTGGTAGTGCCGGGCGAAGATATCCGCAACATTGCTTGGATTGGATACAACTGAGTTGTTATGGATTAATGAGGTAGGGGGTTTGGATCGATTAAGGCCATTCATCGATTTAATTTTTGCCCAAGTCATTTGGTTAGATGTGGATTGGGCTATTAAATTATTGAAAGAGGTCCAGGATTCTCGCTTCTTCATCTTAATTATGAAACGTGCTTTGGCGCGTAGCTTTTTAAATTCAATCAGGTCACTGAGTTATTGTGAAGATTTATATTTCCTGAGAGCTCGTTTACGGTTTCGTATTGCTACGGCAATTTCACTGCACCACCAGGGAACACGGCGTGGGCGGGGCGAGGGGGTAGATTTAGGGATCGTCGTTTCCGCTGCGGTAAACATAGCCTCAAGAAGTATCCTGATATTTTCTACCGCAGAGGTCCTGAGTTGATGTGGGACAGAGACCTTGTCACGAAACGTTTCCCAATTTGCTTTGTGGAATAAGAAGCGAGGAGTTGTTGATGTGGAGACGTTTGGTATAGGACTTGTGGTATGTATTATAATAGGGAAGTGGTCGCTGAAACACAAGTCGGGCAGTACTACCGACTCCAATTTAGGATATTGGACAGGGGAGGAGAACGCTAAGTCAATAGTCGAGAACACATGGTATGAGAGGTTAAAATGAGTGTGTGTAGTTTGGGGAATAAAGCATAAATCAGTATTTAAAAGAAGTTTAGTGAGGATACCTCCATGTTTGTTTGTTTGTCTTGATCCCCAGATCGGGGAATGAGCGTTGAAGTCCCCTAATAGTATTATCGGTTTAGGAAGTTGTGTTATAATGGACTCGAGTTCGTGGACACTATTCATGCTGTTCGGGGGAATATAACAGTTACATAGTGTAACTGGAGAGTTCGATAAAAGAGGGGCATGCACTGTTAATTTCTAACGATTTATTTAAAACTACTTTAAAGACTTAAAATCACTTCAGCTAATTTACCATTATAAACGTTCTATTTAATACGCGCTGCTCTCTTTCAATAAGTTTCTTATTTTTTACTTCTAATATCCCGTTTTAGTGATTGTTCCGTACCAAATTCAGTATGATGCTCTTTATTCATTGCAACTGTTTTCACCGCTCAGACTTTTTACCTTGTTTCCCTTCCATCCGTTTCTTTTCTTTAATCATTTCTTCGATAGTCTTTAGAATACTCCTATGTCTTTTTTACTCGTGTTTCTTTAAAAGCTTGTGTACTTTTTTTTTACTCGATTTTGTTTATTTCTGGCGACTAAGGTAAAAAAATACAAGTCGTCCGGACAGCTTGTACAATTAAGGTAAAAGAATCAGATTATTTTTCTGAATCAGCTTTAGTTTTCCACATTTTTCGACTAGCCTGTTTTTAGTGATGTATAAGTCAAAGTCGGACTTCAAAAAGTACAGCCAAAACTGCGATTTGTGACAGATCAGTACTTTAACTGGGCTTGTACATTGGCAAGGTAAGGTATATAGTAACTTTAATTTACATAATACTAGACCGCACTGTTTGTGCGTGATGATTGGTAGTGCAAAATATACATTGCACTACCAGTCACTCTGCGTCTCCCATTTTATTCGGTTTTCTCCTTTCCTAATGGAAAAAAGTTTCTGTGTCAATTTATTTGTATCATTTAATAGTACAAAGTTGCGCTAATGCTTTTAATTATATTTTATTAGTCATTTCGAAGAATTTTAAATCAGCCAAAACGACAATTTCGAGCCCTCGTGTTCACTTATTGGGCGAAGAAGCAGCTTGTATATCGTATGTGCGTTTGACGCACTTTATAACTAAGTACGTATATTTTTTTTTTTATTTATTTATTTTTTTTTTCTCCCTTTTTACACTATTAGTAACAATCCGTTTGATGAGCATACTGCTCAGTATTTCAGCGGAGGACCGTGTCGAATAAATAACAGTGTAAATAGTTAATGACATAAATTGACAATCCAGTGCTGACTGATACAAATTTATAGTTAATTAAGACTGCAACAACTAGTGATAATGTATGACGTTACTAATTATGTTCATGGCCGAACATAGTTGCTATTGATAGCACAGCCAAATACTGTACTGTCAGCTGCCATAGAAGATAGTCAACTGTTGATGGCATCGGTGAAAAAACAGCAAAATATACTGTGGTGTTCTGCCTGCTAATGATCTGTTGATAAATTGCTAATGTCGCCCCGATATAACTGCTAAAGTTTCCTCGTTATGCATTGTAATGTGTACCTTATGGTTAAACATGTACAATAAATACAAAATAAAGTAAGAAAAATTAAAAATGGTACATTTAGAAAACACGAGATAAATAGGTTACTTTCTACAGTTAATTGAGTTGAGTTGATTTTCACTCGAATTCAGATGAGTTAGAGTCAATATAGTGAACTGAACTTGTAATGATCCATACCAACTGATTAGAACAGGATAGCTAATGTTTATACTTCTCATTTAGTTCAAATGAACTAGTTCCAGAAATTAACTACTCAAAGCAAAACTAGTACATTATGTAAACACCTTTACTACATATATGTTAATGCATGCATATTTTACTAGCTAAAAATGGTCATTAACTTTTTGTTTGGAATGATAAATGCAACATTTTTAAGTAAATATTAACAAAATCCATTTATCGCTATAGTTGATAAATGTACTTAATGATAATTGTAGATGAACATTTAACTTAGTCTTTTTTTCCATAAAGTTACATTAACTTGTAGTTTTGTGAATGTAGTTTAAAAGAGTTAAGCGAAATTGGGAAAACATACTGCTTTGCAACAAAATACGAAACAAGAGAACTAGTCGTATTGATGTGGCAGATCAATAATCTTTACAAATGTCTATGTTTTTTCTTGTTTCTTCTTTTGCTACATGCTTTACCATTTTATTATTTTTATAAGAATCGCTTTATTTACAGAGGAGAGATCATTATGAATATACATGTAAATATTACTAACAGATTCTAAGTAACAATTTTATAAGAACTGTGTAATGGTTTTGCAATATGTTTCTACTATGTTCTGACTTGTATATTTATTTAAAGGGAAAATTCTCACAGTGACGAGGATGTGTTAGAGACACGGATTTGGAAACAAAAGGATAACAAATGGCAAAACATACATTTACATCAATCAGCAAATCGGCGTAAAAAATATTAAATTTAAAAGTTTTCGTATGTATGAATTATTATTTTTGTCCTTTCATTGTTTTTTTGATTGCTTTTTATTTTCTTTCTTTTTTTCCCCTCCGTCATATCTAAATTGATTTGAAAATACCAGAATCGAGTGTAATAAATAATATAAACTAAAAACCTGGATTGTTATTTTTATTTATCACTTAATTCATGTTTTTGTTTCACACTTAGCAGTAACTACTTCCACCGTGGATTTAATTCACTTTAAAAGTCTTTGTTTTTTGTATTTTTTTTATTGCTGCCCTGGCCCCGGAACAACAATTTGTTTGAGAGCCTAGTGGCGTGAACTCTTAATCGTTGAGATAGTGGTCAGGAGTTCGATTCCCAGCGGCGGCCAAAAAGAAATAGACTGATTTAATTTAATGAATAGTTAGTGGCCAAATGGTATTTATAACCAGGCCAGGTTTATAAAAAAAAAAAAAAAAAAAAAAAAAAATGAACTGCGGTCTTAAAATAATATTATCTACATGCCTCTTTTCATCAGAATGTAACACGGTGAAATAAAACCGTACAATCAAAAAACAGAAGAAAAGTGAAACAAAAAAAAATATAATAAATAAAGGTAAAAGAAACTAACCATAAAAATAAATAACGAATATAACTGATAATAATTACATTTATAGAAGTGCATGAAAGACTAAAAATACATAAAAAACCTTGCCCATTTAAAGAAAAGGAAACTGAATAAACTTAAGAATTATACGAAGGGCGAGTGGAAAAATATTTATTCATGGAATACTGTTGTAGTTTACACCAGGTTATTCAACTAATGTACCTCTACAACAGTGCCCACCAAGTTTCCTCCAGGGATTTCTTAGGAGCGAAAGCTAAAACATTTAGATATTTTATTTAGTTTACTAGAAATTAGCAATGAAATAAATGATTAACCAAAGCAGCTATTAATAAATTAGTACTAAAACGAGCAACCATCAGTGAATTAATGCAGCTATTAATAAGTAAGTATTTTTTATTCCCTTAAATTGTATGTGCTGTGTGTAACTACTACGGTCATTACAGCACACACAAGGGAGGGGGTAAATTAAATGTGGTGAGTTAAGCCACTCATTTTAATGAAAGCAATAATCCTGTTGATGGAGATTACCTAGTTTCAGAGGGTCTGCCCTATATCTATGGGTAGGCCAAGTTGCCTCCGCAACATATTAAACTTTTGGCAGGTAAGTATTATGTGGGAAACTGTCGGTGCGGTTGTCTGGTTGCACAAGGGGCATGTAGCCGGAGGCGGCGTTTTATCAATTATATGTTTGTGCGAAATAGCGATGTGGCCATTTCGCAGCCGGCTGAGGATCTTAAAGTCGTATCGGGATGTTCCCCCCGGTGGCCACCATGATTCAACTGTGGGCTTAATGGTTCTTAAGGATGTTGTTGCAGCTGCCCACTCAGTTTTCCACTGGTTTTCGCACACCTTTAGGAATATATATGTTATTGATGAGGGAAGCTCCGCGTCCTGTGGCATTGGCGAGAGCAATTCAGAACGTGCTGCTCTGTCGACACTCTCATTACTAGGTACTCCAATCTGCCCAGGAACCCACAGCAGCGACATGTGACTATCCATTAGCTGCAATTCACTCAAGTAGTGATATATTTTTAGGATTAGCGGGTTGTTGAATTTTTGACTTCTAATCATGTTCAAAGACTGTAGGGAATCAGTAACCAGGAGGAATTCGCTGGCTCTGGTGTGAGTTGTAACGATGTGGTGGAAGCAGTGTGTAATTGCGTACAATTCTGCATCCAATGCGGAACAGGCATCATTGAGTCGAGTTTCGCATGAGATGTCGTGACCTTCGACTGCACAGGCTGCGGACAATGGACCTGCCTCGCCAACTGCCTTGGCTTCATCAGTGTAGTACACTAGGTGGTCCGGGTACTTATTAATTGCCCTAACTGCCGCTTCCACTGTGAGGAGAGAACTTGTTGTGGTTGGATGCTGTTTCAGCGACATATCAATATTTACCTGGAACGTGATCCAAGGGGGAATAAGGGTATTGAGGCTGGGTGTTGACCTCTGTACAGACGTGATACCACATCTTCGCAGGCCGGCCAGTAATTCTGGTAGTGGGTCGCCGGGAAAGTTTGGTTCAAGAAGATAATGTTCCAACTTTAGGGGGGGAGGTTTCGTGTGTGGCTGAAATGATGGTACATATTTCGCAGTATGAAGTATTTTCGGAAGTAGGAAAGTGGAGGGCACTCAGCTAGAACGCACATGCTGGCAGCTGGAGAAGTTCGATGCACTCCCAAAATGGTTCTCAGTGCGGAGTGATGTATCGGATCAAGAAATTTCAATATAGATTTGCTGGCTGAGGAGTACACCTGGCACCCGTAGTGGATTTTCGATAAAATCAGCGATCTGTAGATGTTGAAAAGGTAATTTAGGATTAATATTACATCTGGGGCTAGCCAGATATTTCAATATAGGGGTAGAATTGGTGCAGCTATGTTTTAAGTTGGCAATATGAGGTTTCCAAGTAAGTCTAGTAAGTATTGATTTAGTAACTACAGTAAACTAATTTGACTATTAATAAATGAATATTAGAACTAGCACCTACCGTAAATCAATTAAACCGACCAGTTGCTACTACTAAAAATACCTGGTAATACTATCTACCAGCAATGGCGTCGCTAGCGGCTGAGCCGGGGGGGGGCAAGATCAGTTGTCAGCCGGCGGGGGGGGGGGCAAGATGATAGAAAAATGATATGAGTTATAGAAAAAATAAAATTTATAAGTTGTAAAGGCTTAATATTTTATTAAACAAGAATAAAATCTCAATTGAAACATAATTTTCGTATTACGCTCCTATGAATACTCATTATGGCCAGTTGATTAAAAAAGTTCAAGGCTCAAGGGGGGCAGCTGCCCCCCGCTGGCGACGCCCATGTCTATCAGTATACTGATACTCATATTAGCAATAAATTAGCCAACTATCCAAAGCAGCTATTAATAATCATTAATCAAAGTATTTTTACAAGATATTTTGGTCAAATTCAAAGCCTAAAAGGTAGAGTATCTTATATATTCAACATTGCAGGGTAATAAGTTGAACAGGATTGCTTGATTCCAAGTGTAGAACTACTTTAGAATGCCATGATTTGTATTCTTAAAAAAAAAATACGAGTGTTATTAACAGAAAACTTTAAAAGATAATCTCTGTCAATACTCCAATACACTCTTTTTTAGCAACAGAAACATTTCCATACGGATTGGCGTCCATAATTCCTTTATAGGTTTTCTGGTCTTCATCGCCAACGTAATTGACGTATTTCAAAATTATGAAGTGATTCGATGCGCTGGAACATGTCAATGACGGTGTCGACCTCCATCTTGCCCGCTGAACCCTCATGATTTGCTTGGCAGTGAAATTCATGGTCAGCAAAACCTATTTCATCTTCTTTCTTTTTTCTTCCAATATTCACACACTTTACAATACTTTGATTTGACACAAACATCCAACACTTCACCACTATACCAACCAATTAGCGTAACGAGCCCGAAAAGAGATGTAGTCGAAATTTGCTTTTTTTAAAACGAAAAAGCGTTAAATGTCTTCCAGGCGATCTTCGCTCTCTTTTTTCTTTCTCTGTCTCTTTCTATTATACACGCGTGTGTGTGTGTGCATGCGAGTATCGAGATTCGAGCAGCAAGCATTGTGCCCGTTCAGCTGTATAACCTCAATTCTAAACACACGTAAATTTAATTTAAACTTTTTTTTTGTTTTTGTTTTAATTCATACGGGATTTATACTGTGTCACTATTTTATATAATTTATAATTCATTATTTTATATTTAATTTATTAAATGAAATTTTTTGGTTTAAATCCTTACTTTACGCTTTTTACATTGGAAAGATGATAAAAAGTAAAATATACAAATTAGAGAGAGAAAGAGTTGAATGAAAGAGGATAGCGTTTTTTGGCGTGACGAAAATACACTAATAGAATCAATAGAAATCTGCATATTAAATCACATTTAGAGTTGAAAAAATAGCGAAAGGAACTCCGTTCCTGACGGGGTCTCCTGACCGCACAATCTTTTTTCATGCTTGGACGTTATTGATTATAAATGCACGGATGTTTTAGCGTAATTTAAGCCAATAAAACAAAAATTTCAAACAGTTCTTAAATAGGCATCAAAACATATAGTAAACCTCCAGGCTGATATTATTGTTCAGAAACGGTTTGACTTATAAAATTCAAATGTGGACATAAATCCCAATTAAAATTCTCTTTAAAACGATCTATAACTTCAAAATGACCGATTACCCTGGGCGGAAAAAAACCGTCAAGAATATATAATATGGTATTTAAAACAACCACAAAAATCACTTAATGAATCATAACTCATCAACCGATAATAAACCTACAAAAAAATGAAACGCACGAGGCCTTTTATAGAATCAAAAAATTACGGAGAAAAAGTTATGTAAAGTTGCCAAAAAGTTCAAAACAACTTAAAAAATGACGTGTCTCGCTCGGTGCGCGTATTACAGCTGAAAACTTTGAACGCGGTTAAAAATTGCGCATCTCCGTATATTTCTCTAGTTTGCAACATCCGGGTTTCCAGCATTAAAATTAGACCCTCGGGTCGCTGAAAGCTCGAAATTTTGGAAAAAAATATTTTCGTTGGAAAGATTTGCTATTTGTCGCGAACGGAACCGTATTTCATTTTCTTAACGAAACTTGCAAATTTGCCGAAAAGTTCAAAAAAGCACAAAAACTGACAGTTACCACCCCACCCCCCCTTGCGACACGAGTATTAGGGTTGAAAATATGCGCATTCACGTTTATTTCTCTGGTTTGAGACATCTAGGTTTCCAATCTTGAAATTAGCCCCTCGGGGCTTCAAAAGCTCAAACTTTTGAAGAAAAATATTGTTTTTCGGCTATATGACATGTAGTTGGAAAGAGCGCACACGTTGATTAAGTGGAAACCAAATGGATTTTTACAATTGTTGAATTGAACTTTGACGACTGATTTGGCTTAGGGTGGATCGTGTTCTTACGTATTTTTCGTTCGGACCGCTGATCTTTTCAACGACTCAATTCGCAGTCTCGCTGACCTTTCTTTCGAACAAAAGAATACTCCAGAACTAACTTCGAACTCGGCAGAAACGGTACCGAATCTCCTGTCTTTCCTGCATGGTGACTACTGTTCGAGATAAAGATATTCGGATGGTAGGGACAGGTAGAGAATCTTAGGAGAATGCAGGAGATTTCTACCTGTGTTCGCCAGTACTTTAATATACTCACATGGTATCATCACTGACCGATACACTTTCGAATGAACAGAGAATCAAACAAATCGGTCTGAATAATTAAAAGTTATGCACAGATAAACCTAAAAATAGCATGCGCGATGCATTTATAGAATGTCCAGCGGCGAGTAAAAAGAACAGTTTCCGCGGAATTGCCTGGTCATTGTAACGACGCGTTAATAGGAAATTAAGTAACCCATAATAATAACGAATATTTTAAATGCTCAGCAGCATTTGAAAATAAAACTTAATTATTTATAACTGAATAACAGATTTAATAAATTACAATTTTTGAACAATTAATATGTTCTAAAATTAAATATTCATAAGATTATTAAAACTGAAAGATAAAAGTTGAAATTAATAGATGGTTAAACGGTTTTTAGACATTGGCTAGACTGGAAAACGTAGATACGCTTGAAGTAATGAATTCACAAAATGAGCGTTCACAACGTTGTCAAATGAATTAAAAATATTTGAAAATCTAATAAATATTCAAGTACAGTTTTAAAACAAATTACATAAAAGTCGAACCGATATTTTCTATAATCATCTAATATTGTGAAATAGTTTTAAATTTTAAAGTAAAATTTTCCGTTGATTTTACATTTAACAATATATTTCATTATATTTATACGAACATTATTTTTCACTATTTATAATTCATTTAATTTCATAGAGTAATAGTTTTTTTACATTCCATAATTTTTCTGGAGCAATAATATAAGCAACTGTTAGGTTCTAATTTCCGACATTTTAACTTCAGTCAATTGTTTCGATGATATTTACTTTTTTTACTTGCATAAGCATCAGTATCATACATTTGGAACAGTTCATAAATCAAATTATGAATGTACTTTTTTTTAATTCGACCAGGAGTGTGCTAAAAGACTTTCTACCCTTTAAGTATGCATTATGGAAATAGTTCTCGAGTACAATTTCTACAATGATTACTTGACGATCTCTCAAACGTGACTATCTGAAATTGTGTTTATTAATTTTGGCTAACGCTATACGCTCATTTCGTGAATTCATTGCTTTAAACGCCTATTTTTTCGGGTCAGATTTTAGCTATGCTATATTCTGCTTCGTGTCGAAACAGATTCGTTTTTTAAAATTTCAACTTATATTAATTTAAAATCTATTATCTTGCGCTTTCGAAAATACTAAATTCTATAAAAACGAGAAAATTTAATACGAACCGATAAAAGTTATATAATATACTATTTTGCTGATACTCGATTCTTATTTATTATGAATTGATAGTAAAAAGTAATAACGAAAAAGAATTATGATAAATTATAACCAATACAAATATAAATAACAAATTAAAAATAAAATTCTTACTTAGAAACGTTTTCGGGTATAACTCATCATCAGCTAAAACACAACTCAATACATGTGATCAGAAACTACTTCTACTTCAGTGTGATTTAAAAGTTGTTTCTGATCACATCTATTAAGTTGTGTTTTAGCTGATGAGTTATACCCGAAAACGATTCTAAATAAGCATTTATATTATTATTAATTTGTTTGTTATAATTTACTGTATTCTATAATTAATAAACAGGATGTTGAAAGATTCTTTATAAAAAGAATTAACTCTATATAAATGTTAACCGTATGTGGAGGCAAATTCGAAATAAAACTGATGATGTTGCGTAGGGAGCAATTTCGAAGTGTAAGCAATGGTAAAAAGTATTTATATTATTTTGCGGATAGTATTTATGTGCAGAAAATATTTATTGTTAAATGTGCGCATATTTTGTATGCTTTCTTCGTTGACGATAACTATACTTTTCTTTGTCAGCTGCCGCCGGTGTAGTCACTGGTTCGGAATCGGGCTCAGTTGTATATTCACCGGCACCTGGCTCGCAACTATCATCGGAAGGAAATAAACTGGAAAAGAAGCTTATTACGTCAATTACAAGTTGCGGAATCCGTGAAAATATACCATTTCCGGCTGAAAAAAAACAGAAATGTTTACAATATTTGTACAAAAATTTTGAATTTTGTTCTAATACTTCAAGGTAGAGTTCTTACTGAAATTTCCCCTAAAATAACAAAAATGATTAAATGTTTTTACCGAAAACTTGAAGATAAACTTGAGTGAATCTGGCACGAAAGTAGCTACTGATCTCGATAGAGAGAAAGCAGATTGGTCTGGAATAGGCAGCGCTACAGAAAAACCTTTTTCTCATAACATTAGGTAAAACCGGTAGAAAAATTAGATGAAAAAATTTATGGAGTGCTGGGCTTGGTCGAAACGAATTGAATGGTTGAGCAGAAGCAATTGGGGCGTACAGATAAGTAGTAGGCATACACTTTCGAATTTTTAAATTAAGCACCGTAGATGACTCAGCGGTAAGATGAAAACACCCCGATATACATCGTAGAACTTCAATTGAAGTATATAATAATAATAGTGATGATGATAATGATTGATGATGTGAATAATAATAATAACTTCAAAACAAAATGTATACAAGATGCTTATGGACTGTAAAAATAATTGTACAACATTGAAGTTAGCATGTACATGAAGGTCAATAATAATACATATGTATAAGTTGACCCCACTAGGAAAATGACATACAGCACCTTAAACAGAAACATTTTACACGGCAGATATTGATCATCTATAAAGAAAGATTCTGTTGATAGCGCAAAGACAAATAGCTCTAGCTACTGGTAAAATAGAGACAAAAGGTTTTATGACGGCATCGCAGGATTGTGTAGGGGAAAATAGTGTCTACAGAAAAGAAATATTAAAGGAAAATGCAGGAAACGAAAATTGTAGAAAATGTGTAATGGAAACCTCGAAATAGATTCTACACTCGCAGCATACCTTAAACTAAGGTCCGTTTCAACACCCCCTCCCACTTTAATATGTTTTTTCACATATAACGCAATCGTTTGTGCAGAAATGTGCACAAAGTTTCTTCCATTTGTGCACATCATTCCTATCTCATAATATGGAAGAAAACTAGTTGGGGGGTTGTTAAAATTTTATCTAACAAAATTAATATAAAGGAGCTTATAAAGTTGCTTTGGGGTATTTAGTTCATTGCAAAATAATGGTTTAATACAAAAATCGAAACAAATATCATGTAGAAAGCAGTTGATTATTTACATTTTTTAAATACATATAATGTTTTGATTTTGTAAAATTTTAATAAGACTATAATGAAGTGTTTTCGTGTCTTGAACGGGGGAAAAAAATTTAAAAAAAAAATATTTTCATGATGCTTAAAAATAATTAAAGAGAAAAAAGTTATTTCAAGATATAATTATAAAGTGTGGATTCGTCACGCATGTAGCCAAAATACGTTTTCTGTAGGTTAGGACACTTGCAAATCGGGGAAAAAATTATATGTACGATAGACTAAAAAATAAAATGTTTGATAGGAGATATGAGGTAAGTTTTCGATATTGCGATAGTATACTTGGATTTATTTATGAAACGCGGCCGTACAAATTATCTTGTTTTCCAAGTGCTATTTTCAGTAATCTTCGTTAGTCTGTGAACCTATAGTGTTGTGGTGCTTACAAAAACCAAATTGAAAATCGAGAATAATTGTATCGGTAGATAATATTGGAAACAACCGTTTTAAAATTAATTTTTCCAATATCTTTGAGAGAACAGGAAGCAACGAGATGATAGGTGTCTATATGATGAGACCACCTCAGACAGTTTGCCAGGCTTCGGTATAATAATTATCTACGGAAACATCCAAGCCAGTGGAAAATATTGGTTACGAAATTATATATTTGTGTTATACATACAACCACTTTTACAAGGTAACTCTTTTAAAAGCTCAGCTGTGATTTTAAGTCAAATCCAGGGCTCTTTTTCCGTTTCATATTTTTGAAGAGTTGCTGTATCTCACTAGGCGGTGTTATAGGTAGTAGACTCATTTGCAGCGGTTTATCCAGATATTCGAGGTTATCTGTGGAGTCAGCAGCTTGAGGGTTTGCGTTTCAATAGCCGGATTTGTATTCCTGGTTTTTCGTGATTTCCTCTTTTCACGCACAAGTGTTAGTATATATTTCGGGATATTATTAGACCCCTTGGGAAGTCCTATAATGATAATTGCTAGCCACTTGTGTCTCTTTTTATTCTTTTTCTACGCCGCAGTCCGTTTACGGACGTCGGGATCTGATTTTTTACTGTCTTACATTAATATATTTGTCCATATTGATCCTATATTAGCCATCGAGTTAGGAATTCCCACCCCGATCCAGCTTGCTATTTGGTCTATATATTGAGACGAATTCGGTTCCTGCAGCGCGATCTTTTTGACCGTTGTTTGAATTATTATAAAAATACTCTCTGGTAAAATGATTAATTCGCAATCTATCGAACACCGTTTTACTCGGCGTAGTAGCAGTCTGTAGGTATCGAGGATGCTTATCGGCTGAAACCACGGATGTGTCGGCATTGATACTGTGTGTGTGTATTGTTGGTAGCGTCTGAAAGCGGAGATAATTATACGAGTCCCCAAGGCGAGTGATCGTTGCATAAAAGCTGTGTCGAGCGACATCGTTTTATAAATCCGGTAAAAGTCAGGCGGGGCAACTAGCTCGATATCATTCGGAGATGTTCTAGGAACATTACCGTTATCAAATGTTTTATTGTTATTCGGTTCTTATTCAATCGGCTAGAGTTGAGATGTTCAGTTGATAGTTAAATAGTATTGTCCTGGTCGTCGCCATGCTGTAATCGTGGTAGCGGCTTTTTTGTAACCGTTTTACTGTTCGTATAAATGTTCTGAGCGCCATGCCGTATATTTTTAAACCGTTTTTTTTTTTTTTTGAAATGGCATTGCTTTTCGTTGTTGCACCCTAGCTCCTGTCGGTTATACACGTTCGATTCGCTGATTATTTTGATGTTTTTTATGTAGTTTTTTTCTTGAAATATATACGCGTTTTTCTAGTCAAAAGTTTCGTTATTGGATGCGTGGTTCCTTCGTGATATCTCCTGTACGGAAAGGCCATTTCGGGGCTGGATCATCGCGTTTTAATTTGCTTTTTACTTTTGCAATATCAGTGGTTTGTCTTTAGTTCTGCAACCGTTTACGTTATCCTGAAGGATAGTTTCTGTCGCTATGTTGGCTTGAACTATATGATTGGATAACGACTTTTTAGGTTTCCTTATGAAGAAGGGTCATATTCATTTTCGTTGATTTCTAATTCTATCGAACCTGCGTGTCGTCTAGGGTTTTTCGTAATGACTTCAAATATAAACTGTATTTCTTAAAAGTAACTGACTTTCTTTCTGTTTCCATGTTCGACTATGTTTCTGATCCATATTAAAGAACTGAAACACTCGAATTCATAATAATACAGATTTAGGGTATTTCGATATTTTGTATATGCACTTTAATTTACCCATTGCAAAGTAGTTAAGTAATTTTTTGGTGATCAGAACTAGCTCGGGGCAGCCAGTTGGATTGTGTTTTTTTTTTTTTCTTATTGGTACGATTTGCATTAAGCTGCTAGCTTGAGTTAGTGCTGTTTTATCTCCATTGTGACTATTGACAGAGAGTATTTTTTGCAGTTCCGCTGCCACAAGTCTCCTTTCCTTGGATAAATATTTTTTTTGTTGTTGAGTAATCGTCCATTGTTGATAAGCGCAAAAAAGAAATGAAAAAAAGTATTTATATCCCTTTCGATTTAGTCATACTTCTTTACTTGCACTTTTAATTTTATTTATAAAACTTCAAATGCATTTCTATTTCTACACTAATTTATCGTAACAACCATTAAAATGTAAAACATGAACAACTTTTTCCTTTTTTTTATTTATTTATATACTTACCATTGGTCGGAACGAAACTTAATATCCTTATTCAGCTGGTTCAACTGAATTTTCCAGTAAATTATCAACCAAACAATTTGTAAACTAACTAAATTTTTGTTTTTATTTTTTCTTGTTAAATTTTAAAAACGGTGCATTTTTACTTACTAAATAAATCGATAATGTTGAATGATGCTGCTCGCTCATTGTGCTTGTTCTGAAAATTAAGATAAGCTACATCTTTAACATCCTGCCAAGAGAAAATATCGAAATTTAAATGTCACTGTGGTGATCCGTATAACAAACAAAAACAAATAAGAAGTCGTTATTTTTTAACAATTTCAAAAAATAAAAAACTTAATTTATTTGAGGGAAAATTGATGCCTAAATTTAAAGCAAATAAACAAATCCATCATAAACAATCTCTGTCTTAATTCGTATTGCTTGATTCCGAGCGTAGTGACTACCTATATGTACATTCTAGCTGTACAAATATATATGAGCGTAGTGTTTATGACAATTATTGTTATATTCAAAACGCGAGTGTAAACGCAAGAGACTACACTTGAAATTGATATTGTGATTATTTGATTTATCACGCTAAAAATGCAGTTCTTCCGTGTAAATCCGCTGTATACACTAATTAATGCGCATATGATGTTATGTATGTCATTGTTTGTCGCCTAGAATCGAACTCGAGACTCCCGTAATGGTAGCCAAGCGCTCTAGCAACTAGGCTACCGCAACTACTTCGAATAAAATATCATTTTAAATTGTTCTAAAAGACAAAAAACTTGGCTAGAAATCTAATGCTTCAAAATTTTAACTTGGGCCTACTCACAAATTATTTTAAATTGTTTTATGTAAAATTATACTAGGGAAATGTAATCAAAAAGAAAATAAAAAAGAAAAAACGCCTCAAATTGAGATAACTCTTTTTATTTGTAGGTATAAATTACAAACGCGTCTATAAATCTCAAAGCCAGTCTTTTCTGGCGTCGCAATAATATGCTCGATAAAACAGAAGTTGAAACTTATTCTAGAGTCTGTTACGTGTACTTTATCGGCACTTGATGACGCAATAGTAGGGATTGATCGTGTCCACTACCATTAAATATGACACAAATCAAGTTCAGCTGTACGTGGGATGTTATTGTTTGGGTCAAAAAATGTACAACACGGTACCAAAGTAGAGAATTACTTGGTTGGTAAAATGTTCGATCTGATCGACTGTTTACAGAACGTTATCACGCGGGGGGAAGGGGGCCAGGGCTCCCCGAAATGTCAGCGAAATAGTGACTACTGGGATTAAATGAACCAAAATTCTGAATAAGTTTATTTCTTTTCAATTTTCTACAAAAGAGAAGAGATTGAAATTTTCATGAATTCTACATAAACGACTGTTTTTGTTTTATTTTTTTTGTTCATATTATATAAATTTTAAAAATAAAATACGTGCTAATATAGGTTTCTTGGATAAAGATTGATAACGAAACGAAATTTACAAAAGTTCAGTAATTGACTTTTTTCGTTAAAAATGTAAAAATACTTAAATCTACAGAGCAAAGTATAGTTCACACGAATTCAGAATGTGATTTAGACCTAGTTTCATTTGTAGAGTTTCAGGTAGGAAAATGCGGAGTGATGGAAACCAAATTCCATGATTTAGATATTGGTTGCTGTTTTGATAAGAAATGCCTTGAACATAATTTAAATTATTAATATCTGTGTGGGTTCTAGATGACAAACATGAATTCCCTATTCTACTTGGTGCTTCACTGCACCACTAAGAGCATTTGCCACTGATCTGTAATAACTACTTTGTTTTTGTAGTACTTTTTTTTAAGTGTTTTTGTTCACTGCACTACTCGCGTAAGTTTCGCATTTGCCAACTTTTATAATAAGTAAATTGATTAAATTGGGGAAATGAATAGAAATTTTGCGTACTACCGAAAAAAATGTTGAAATTACAAATCGGTCAAATATTAAGAAACATCGGGAAAACGAGATTATAGGAAATCGACATCTTATTAAGAATAAAGAGGACGCTTTTTTAAATGAAATGTAGTTTCACAGAAGATTAAAGAGATTTTCTGTGCCTTCCAAGTAAAAAGTTAACTAGTGTTCTGAGAATCGGGTTAAATATGTACCTCTCCGTAAGTGTTTGTACACAGACACCCGTAGTAAAAATGTACATTACATCTTTAAGTCTGATATCGAATTCTTTTCGTTAATATTCTACAGTAATTCGACGATTTGATTCACTACACCATCGTGTTAATTGAATAATGACTAAAAAAAGGTCGAGTGCAACGAAAACTATCCCTTTTATTATCGCGTTTTATGAATGTAATGTAGACAGTACTGATGTACACAATTTTTCCCCTGGACTCAGCTCTCGCCCTTTTGTTAACACTGCGGTAGTGGCACTCGTTTGATGAACGGTATTGGTCGCGTGCTGTCTGTCAGACGCCAGCATAGTTTTGAACTGAATTACTTTTGAAACTACTTTTTCAATTACTATTTCCGGCTGATTAGTTGCGATATCGCTATTCTCGGCTTTTCTTTTTAAAATTTTTCGAATGAAAGTTGATGTTAAGCGCGTTTTTATGTGCTCTTTAGTCAAACATATAGCGAGATTTCTAAGGAAGGTTCGTCTTTTCAGCGTTGTATGATATACGCTGATATTGTTGAAATTATAAATAATTTGGGAATTTATTGCTGCAATATTTAATAAGGGATAAAACACGACAACAGGCCACCGTCTTGTGTTCCGGGCGCAATTGTATAATGCGCACATTTTGTCTATCATGTCAACCCCGTATTTCGTCGCATTGTAAAAAGTCACAATTTCTGGTTTCCTTTCAGTCTCAGTGTCCGTGTCGATTTTATAGTCACGATACATCGATGAAATTATTAAAACATTTTTGAGTTTTTAGGGGAATGTAGGACACCAAAGAAACGTTTTCACTGAACCCAAACATTGAGAACTTTTCTGGATTTGATTTAAAAGTAACAAACTGTGCAGGAATTTGTTTCTTGTTTTTTCTAATAGTGCCTACAATATACACTTAGCTACAAACTTCACCTGTTGGTTTATGAAATAAGAAATAAATGTCATAAGATAATTAATAAAGTAATGAATTTAAAATTTTGTTGGATCCCGAGTCACTGTGGAATAAAAAAAAAAATGATAGTGTCGATCTGTTTGCCAAGGAAGCTGCTTCTAGAGGCGTCCCATGTCCTTTTATCCCCTCTACTGATTTATTCCGGAAAATTAAAAGAGACAATCGACAAAATTGGATAAATATAAAGAACAATTCAAACTTAGGTAGGTTCTACAATACAATGCAATCAACTATCCCGTCAAGACCATGGTATATTCAGGTGCCACTAACTATACCTGAAAGACTTATTAGGAAATTTGTTACTTTCATCTGTCGTCTGCGTATGAGACATACGCGAGTTTCACAGAATTTTCAAAGTCAAACGTCAAATTTGATTTGCAGCAATCACGAGATGATTAATTACTCGGAGGGCATCAATCATCTGTTATTTTCTTGTAAATTATTTGATAGACACAGGGATATATTTTACAGAAACTTAATTTCCCTGCCAGTTTTTCCTCCGTATAATATCTAGTTTGCTTTGTTGTGAGGACCAGGCTTTGGTTGCCTTATTCAGGTTCATAATTGATTGCAACATTGTGGTTTAGATAACAGTTGTTTGAAGTTATTTATTTTTCCTAGAAAGAAAAGAATTAAAAAAGAAAAAAAAATGAAGTTCCATTGGGCATTGTGGGAACTGCTATGCGTTTGTGGCCATATTGTAGAATGACAACCTATTTTAATTTCATATTCTGTCTTTTCTTTTTTGTTATTGGTTAATTTCATTGGGCATTGTGGACACTGCTCTGTAGTTGTGGTCATACTGTTGATGGAAATTCCTTTCCATGCTTGCTATTCCTTAATTTTCCGTTAATAGTCATTCCTTATACCTCATAGTGTAGCTTGCTGGCCAAATAAACGGTATTTGTTCAGGCCAAAAAAAAAAAAAAAAAAAATTAGCAACTCATTACACATTTCGTAGCTCGTAAACCAATTGTCTATGGTAACATTATGACCTGAATTTTTTAGACAATTATTTAGCCGTAAAACTACGATTTGTTGCTTATTTGAAATGGGCCTTTAGGTTGTTTCCCTGCGTATATTTCTAAATTTACAGTATCATACATTTTTGCATCTGCAGGACAAAAGGTTTTTATCCCGTATTTCCCGGGCTTATTGGGGATGTACTGTTTGAATGCACATCTACCTCTAAATTTTTCCAACTTCTCATCCAGCATCAATTATTCTATCGGACTGTAAACATTTTGACAAAACCCGTAAAATAGAGACAGAAACTTTTAAATCTTACAGAAAAACGAATACAGAAAAGCGTAAAAAAGTAAAATATAAACAAGGAACATATGAATTTTTTTATACATATATCCCTGTAAATATCAAACACTCTTCGCCACGAACAGTACGAGTATAACATTATAACTGAAACAGCACTAAATGCCGTTGTCATTTACAAGACGGAATTAGTCGCGTAACGCCTGTTAGATGCCATCCTCTAATAATTACAAACAGGTGGCAATAAAATGATTTTATGTGATGATTCATAGCCGTATTCTAGGAAGGTAAGCGGACATACAAAAGAATTAGAATACATTGCAATAAATGACAATAAATTATTGAATGTTGGCGCCCGGTAGACGCCACGCGACCACTGCAGTGTTAACCTACTCTTTCATAAATTACCTGCTGCGTTATTTCATTAATAACTATAACCCCACGTAACGTAATATTTTAAATAATCATATAAATATTTAATCTCAGAATCTATTTCAGAAACTGCAACCAGCAAAGCACTTATCGAGAATAAAATTTTATTAATGTCCCCTTCCCCTCGTAACTTTTGCACTATCTTCATGTGCATTTTGAGTAGAATTCACCATTTATTACACTAATAAGAGCTAGGCGAGCAACCGTGCGAGATGATTTCACGGTACCGTATAGTGAGAATGAAATAATATGGAAGAGTATAAATTATAATGATACAACAATAACAAAGAGATGATACCTCCTGAAACATTATAAATAAAAAAACTTAAAAACCGGCCTTTCTTAAAACGACGAAATGGATAGATTTACACCTAACTGGAACAGTAGGCGGAAATTAGGCTAAAAAATTTCCGAAATAATAACTTTCAGTCTAGATCCCTATATCTTTTACGGCAATATGACAAATCCGTACTAAGCCACTTCTTTAACTGATACAAACAACTTCTAAGTTTTTTTCATTTTCAATTTTCCCTTGCATCATCACTGGTAAATGTTTATTATATACAGGGCATTCGAGGAGATTACACATCAGAAACTATTTTATATATGCAGCAGCGGTAGAATAAATAAAGCGTTAACACCCCTACATAGACCACATCAACACACTGAAAAAAAAACTCTTTTTGAAGATGGACTTATTGATACACCTAACATCTTAAATGAGGAAGAAAAATATTAAAAATTAAATATAATTATCTTAGGTTAATTTGCTTCAAAATGAAAGAGTGAAGAAAATTTTGAAGTTGAAATTGAAAAACGTCTACGTATTATATAAAATTACAATAGCGTGTGTAATGAAAGAAGAAAATAAATTACTTTCATACATTAAAACTATTCGTTAGTTAAATATAGTTAGGTAGTATATAAAACGCGGTAGTGTGTTATTCAATCCGTTTATCGGTTAATTAATAAAATAATAAAAAGAAATTAAATAAACATAAATACAGTGGCTCACTCACGACAAGGTTCCAAATTGTATGCAAAAGATTAATTTAATAAAAATAACATTTAAAAAAAGGTACCAAATATTATATTTTAGTTATTTTAAGAAACGTATAAAACTTAATGATTAGAATAATAAAAATTATGCGTAAAGGTTATCTCGCAAACGTCGAACTAACAATAACAAAATGTAAATTAAGAAATCATTATTATCAATTAAGTATTTTTAGCGAAAAGTAAACAAGAATGGAAAGAACAATGGACCGTGTGTCAGACTTTTTTGCTTCAAGTAAAGTCAATGACCGAGCCATGGTGGCCTTCAATGAATTGCTCTTGCAGAGACTTCAGTGTAATCAGCCGACTGCGGATAGGTCATACCGCAATCTCGCACGACCATCTTCTAAATGGCTCATTTTCTCCAATGCAGTGCCCTTTCTGTATGGGAAATTTCATCCCGACCGTCCAGCACATATTAATAGAATGCGCAGCATTCATATCAACACGGACGCTCCTATCCTTTTAAAACACTTCCCAATATGCTATCAAACTCCCAAACAGCAACATACTCAATTATTAATTTTCATAAAATAAACAGAATAGCTAAAGTAATATAATCGCAAACGCTGCTCAGTGTGTCGTGATAGCCGTATAAGTTACATACGGCAAACTGTAGCTTAAGGAATTAAACAAAAAAAAAAAAAAAGAATTACCATGAAGTGTTGATTTTCGTTCTATTTTATTATGTATTCTTTTTTATTAGCCGATAATATAGCCCGAAACCATTTCATTAAATTGAGGTAGGTATTTATTTTATTAAAGTTAGTTTATATTTATATTTATTTTTTAACGAGCTATTTATTTTATATTTATCTATTACCATTGCTTTTGTAAACGTTCCAATTGACCAGATAAATAATATTTTGACAAACATAATTTCTTTAGCAAGGAAGCCGGGACGGTCTTTGGTTGCTTTCTTCTATATTTACGAAGCGCCTATATAAAAAAATCACATAATTATATAAGATGTATTCGTTCATTATTAAAGTAATTACGAGACATTTAAGCAGTTGTTTCAATTTGAACTTGTCTACAGCACGACCGGTTCGTTTCGTTTTTCAATTGTGTACCCATACATAAAAGAAAACACCTCTTACTTTAATTTCAACGTATTTGCATACGACGTTTCGCATTTTCCGAGAAATTTTTAATTCGTTACCGTTCCGAATTCTACTACTGCAAACAATGACCTCGGACAACAGCAGTAACAAGTCCGCTAATGAGGGGTGGTGGAATAAATGACAAAACTGTTCTAAAGCTCGTACATTTTTATGAACACTAATAACTTTCAAAACAGTTTAATAGTAGCGCTGTGATCGTAACATTGCTACAGGCGATTCAACATCAACAGTACAGGATACTGTCATGGGTAACCGCGGACACGGATAAAATTTTCGAAAATATATCCATCTTCGGAAGAAATTATCTTTGACAGTGTGATATTGCAACTGTTAAAATTTGATAAAGATGTTCCTGTGTGTTCGGAGGAACGCCCCGGGTTAAAGTTGAAAATACGGCCTAAAATTTCGATTATACACAAGGTATAAGTTACGTAACTCCATTGGAGTTTGAGTTGATATATCTACATAGTTGGATTATACACATATGTATATCCAATTCTCCTAGCAGAGTTGATTAGCGCATCTGCGCTTCCCCAATGGTGCTTTGCAGTCAACATTGTGTAAAATAGGACTCTGCATATGTAAAAACAAGTTTTTGAACAGTATTGCTGATGGAACAAAAAAAATTAATAAGCACTATGGCACCATTATCATGGCCACCGCTAATCCAATTACAGAAAGGCTCAAATGCATTCCGATTTTCGTTTAGCTGTTAAACAGCGTGAGATAACAAATGAATTAGCGTTGAAAGAATCGGGAGCAAACTTGCGACTTCAATTTTTCCGCGGTTTAGATACTAAAAACAAAAAACAAAAAAAAAAAAAGGAATCGATACCTTTTTTTACCAGGTACAATAATTTTATTGATCTCGTTAGAGTACTGCTTGGTATCAGTGTTTTTTGATTTAATCATGATAAACAGATGATAATGCTTTTTTTTCAGGTCAATCACAAATATAGAAAACTTCGTAAAGACCCTTAGTAAACTGAACAAAGGAGAAGCCTTTCAAATACCTATTCTCGTATTTCGTTCATCTAATCACATAGTCAGCTCTTTCAATCTGCGCGGATTCTCGTCATTAAGATATGAAAAACATATATAAGTCCCTGCAATGGCGTCGCCAACCGATGAGCTGGGGGGAGTTCCCAGCCACCAGGGGGGGGAGAAGATGATAGAAAGAGGATATGAATTATAGAAAAAATAAAATTTATAAGTTGTAAAGGCTTAATATTTTATTAAACAAGAATAAAATCATAATTAAAACATAATTTTCATGAATTCCTGGCAAATTGTTTTACTACTTTATTATAAAAGTCTTCCGAATTGTCCATGATTACGTGCCTATGAATATTCATCATGGCCAGTTGATTAAAAAGTTTCATGGCTCCAGTGGGTGGAGGGGAAGCTGCCCCCTGCCCCTGACTGGCGACGCCCATGAATTATCTAATACTATAGGGCATACGGAAGATTATTGTAAATATGAAGAAAAGAGCAGAAGAGATTAGGATTAAAATGTAAAAACCACAAAAAATGCTCATAAGAATGCAAATAATGGAATTGCTGAAGAAGAAGCCAAACAAAGAGCATTAAACAGTATCAGGCACTTTAATTTTAGAGTACAGTGCGAGGCATATATTTAGGGGCAGATCGACTGGGTGGATGGGAATAGGAGACATCCCCGCAAAAAAAACCTTTAGAATTTTAATATTTTTTTTATTTTTTACCTGAAAATAAAACAAAATTTAAATTAAATTGTAATAATTACGTATTTTTAAAACATTTTTAAATTTCTAAAGAGGTCGTTATTTGATTTTCTTTATAAAACAACGTATTTCTCAAATCTACTGTTTACCGTAGAATATATTACGTAATTATATAATCCCCTCCCCCCGTTTCTCAGGATAAAACTGAAAAATTTATTAGAAAAGAGATGTGATTTTTAAAACTATTAATAAATTAATCAGACGTCATTAAAATGTGTACTGATTAATGTTGACAAAAGTAAAGCACAACAAATTGAAATTTTATACAAAATTAAATATGATATCATAGTCATAACTGAACCAAATTATTACAATAACACAAGTTCATCGGTTTAACGATAAATTATTGAAATGCCATTATATCACAAAATATCGCAACAGTGACAAAAAAAATTTACAACAGAAATTATAAGAATAACTGAACATGTTTTAATTGTTAAAATACAAGAATTAACAATAATAGCTGCTTACTGTTCACCAAACGAAGAAATGGAAAGTAAAATCAACACAATACAAGAATATTTGGTTCAAAACATTAATAAAGACAAAATAGTTATCATGAACGATTTTAAAACAAAATCTGCACTTTACGAAAAGCTAAATAATGAAAAGTTAAATCACAAAAAAGGAACTGAAAGTTTTGAGGAGTTTATCATAAGTACTCGACTGTCAAAAATAAATACGATATTAAAATTTTTGAAAATAAAAATGGCAGTAATATTATAGATATATTCACTGGAAATAGGAGAATAATAATAATTATGAGTGATTTAAAAGTAAAAGAAAGCATTTTGTCCCAACATGAAACAATTACATTCGAAAGTTTTATGTGCGTCAGAACCGAAAATGATACGTAAGAAATAAAAACAATAAATTACAGTACTCTTGACAAAAAAATGGAAAATATCAAATTTACAAATGAAATAAAATTAATAAGCGAAGCTCAAAACTTAGAAAGAACAAATGTTAACATAATATCCGTTCTAAACAAAATTGATAAAATAAAGAATTTATGTACAGAAGTGAAAAATATTAATATTAAAAATACATGGTGGAATGTAACACTTGAAAATTACAAAAGATTTATCAAGAAACTAGGCTAAAGTATGAAAGTAAATCAAAAAATTACAATTTAAAAGCAATAATAATAGCTAAAATAATATCGAAATTAAAGAAGAAGTATAAGAAGGAAATAGTTAAGAACAAAAATGAAGTTTTGAAAAGACTGGCAAAAAATTCTACGGCTTGGAGTAAACCCCATAGAAAATAATTATGGGAAGCAACGAAAGATTTAATTTTCCTCCTTTAATAAATGAAAGAAACGAACAAGTAACAAATGAAAAAGAACAATATGAACTAATTTGCAATAAGTTATTTCCAAATACGAGGTGACATAGAAGAAAATACGAATATTGATATTGAAAGCTATGAAATAAATTCTATAATTAAAAAATTAAATAATAAGAAGGCAAATGGATATAATGAAATATCTAATAAAATGATCAAAATTGTAAATAAAAATCACCCTGATTTATTAACCACAATCTATAATAAATATTTGGAACTAAAAGGATTTCCACATTTCTGGAAAATAGGAAAAATCAAACTAATAAACAAACCTGATAAAAACCCGCAACGTCCGAATTCTTACAGACCTATAACCCTATTACCAAACATTGGGAAAGTATGCGAAAAAATAATAAGATATAAAATTGAAAAAGGGATCCAAAAAAAAAAAAAGAAAATCTACACAATTAGCCAATTTAGATACATACGGAAAAAATCTACTGAACAGGTCATTAGGACCTGTATGGATATAATTGAAACATACAGAAATAATGTTAATGAAAATCATAAAATAATTCTATTAATTAATAAGCTTTGACATCAGTGGGGCGTTTGACAGGATAAAATGGTCGTCAATTTTAAACTGTTTAAAAGAGAGCAAAATTCAGTCAGGTCTAATTAATTTAATTAAAAATCTTTTTAAACAACAGAATAATAAGATTTTACAGCAACGAACAGATAATACTTACAGCTGGTGTGCCCCAAGGATCAGCTCTCTCTCCAATAATTTTCAACATGGCTATGGCGTGGATACGTAAAGCAGTAGGGCTCAAAACCAATATAAAATTAATAAGTTATACAGATGATCTTCTACTCATAGCAGGGCCTCAAGCACATTAAAGAAACAGCAAATATCAATTATGAAATCAGGACTATTATTCGAGAACTGAAAAGATTGGCATTAAGTTTAAATTAGAAAAAAAAACTAATACGCTTTTGATGACTAGGAAAATAGAGATAAATGTAAAATTAAGAAAGAAATGGAAGAAATCATAAGAATAGAAGGAGAAAAATTATTTTGCAAGAATGAAATGAAATACTTCGGAGTAGTATAATTGACGAAAATCTTAATTTTACTAGTCGCATAGAGTATAAAATCAGAAAAAAAAACAAAACATTGCGAGATGATTACTCTTTACCGAAATTCTTTTGGGCTCAAATTGAAGCAGAGAAGGATTCCATATTCAGCCTTATTCCGCCGATCAGTAGTAGAATATGAAAGTGTTATTTACTACCCTAAATTAAATAAAAAGAACAGAAACAAAATAAAATCAGATATGCTTACAAAAAATTATATCTTATTGTGCAATGAATGTTATCGCAAGTGTTCTACCCATAGAACTGCAATTAGGGAAAGCAAACGAGATAAAAGCATTCAAAATGATGAAAAATCTTGACAAAAAAGAACTCTAAAAAAGAAGGAATCAATGAAATTGGAATTAAATACATAGCAAAATGGCGGGACCAATGTGATATAATGATCAAGTAGGACGACAAACGTACAAATTAATTCCCAGTATAGAAGAACGATTATTAAATAAAGATATACTACCAAATTATTTTCTAACACAGTTCATAACCGGGGTCATGGAGATTTTCAGACGTACCTTAAAATATTAAAAGTAACAAACAATAATAACTGCAAAATATGTGAAATTAAAACAGATACGTCGGACCATGCCATGTTTAGAATGTTCAGCATTTATAAACAAGTACGAAGCAAACTCAAGAGATAAGCAATGAATTTAAAAACTGGTTCAAAGACAGAATCAATACTCGAAATAAACACTTTGTTAATAAGTAATAATAAAACAAAAAAGACTCCTATCTTTGCGTAAACATAATTTATAAATGAGAAAGAGTTAAAACAGGAAGTTAAGAAGAGTCCAGAAGAACCGATTATTGCTTCTTTATTTTCTTTTAATTTACAAAAAAAAAAAGGAAGGAAGAAAAATAAACTAAGCACTTGTTCGCTTCTTAGTATAATTTAATATAAATTCGGAGAACTCGAATGTACCGAAACACAAAATAATGTGTAAATGGCTATACACGTCAGTTTTCAGCAACCGTAAGCAGACTATTTCTTTTTTTCTCCCAAGTTCATCAGCGTCGCTACTCGCTAGTAAGCACTTAATGGGTTTTACGAGCCAAAGCTAGTTTTTGACAGCCGACGAAAGTTTTGCGAGCCAACTAAAATGAAGTCTATGTTCTCACACCGACAACCGAGCAAAACGTGTTTTACGAACGCAACGATCGACATTTCGTTTCGGCGATGATTATAGAAAACCGCGGTGTTATCGGAAAATGGGTGGACAAGATTACAAATCAGGAAGTGCTGGGTAGATTAAATTTAAAGGAATTGTCATTGTTCCAGAAAATCATGGCTGGAAAAACGAAATATCTAGACTACAGCAGGACCCCGGTTATTCATACTAACTTCCAGCGAGAAAGTACCACTCGGAAAAGCGGGGAGAGGACGCAGGAAATTTAACATGCTGACTAGCGTAGAAGTTCTGGGTCGGAGCAACTTTTTTTTTAATAAGAGCAGCTAATAGAGTAATAATAACATAATGATTTCACTAAGGGCGTCGCCAGCCGATGAGCCAGGGGGAAAGATGATAGAAAGAGGATATGAGTTATAGGAAAAATAAAATTTATAAGTTGCAAAGGCTTAATATTTTTACTAAACAAGAATAAAATTTCAATTAAAACATAATTTTCGTGATGTTTCTGCCAAATTGTCCATGATTACGCGCCTATGAATACTCATCATGGCCAGTTGATTAAAAAGTTTCAAGGCTCTAGGGGGGCAGCTGCCCTATCCTCTGCCCCCCTGGCGACGTCCATGATTTTCACAGTTTTACAGTTCGGTCTTATTTATAAAGAATATACGTGCACATAAGCTTTTTTTATCAGCTCTTTCGTTACTGTTAATGTTTCGCAAACATTTTGATCGCGACACATTTTAAGACATACATATATAATCATATAGGCAAGAATATTTCCATCTCATTTTAATTAGGGCTGAACAGATTTTAATGAAATTTATGTAGATTATAAATTTCAGCCTAAAATGTATGTCATATTTGAATCGTTTCAATGTCTCAAAAGGTTTTCAAGATAATCGCGAAAATGTGTGCAAGTCCTTTTTCAATAACAAGTATAGCTCTCATTGTACCTAACAAAAAGACTACCAAACCACGATATTCATGAAAAAATATCTCTATTCCTTTTATGTTTTTATTTATAATATATTGTTATTAGCTTTATTAATTATTCATTTTTTTATCGTTTGTAAAGACAAAGTGTGAATATATTGCTTCATATTATCGATACTTCATAAACAAAGATATATATATATATATATATATATATATGTCCGTCGCGTTTTTATTTATTTATGTTACATTTGGTTACGTATAGATATGCAAACTGTTTTTAATGTTTCTATTTGTTCATGCAAAAATGTACCTACCACCGATAAAATAGTGATACGACCTCAAACTCTGTTGTAAAAGTTAAATAAGAAAAATGCAGTAAAAGTAAAAAAATAATTATATAAAAGGCAATATACATTTCGGGATAGTAATATACTTAACGATCTTATGATTATTCTTCAACAACATTATTTTTTTGGAACCGGTAACAGATCTCAACTTGAAGTAAATGTTTATTATTCAGCATACAGGAAATAAATTATTACACTATATTATACGTACACTTATTAATACGTTTTTAATTTTTTTTGCAATTTGAATTCGTTGCCGACTGCAAAAAGTTCATGTCAAGCGTTTACTCTTTTATGCATGCTTTTAATGGACATATTTGTAACGCGAGCAGAACAGAATAGTTAATGAAATACAACAAAAGATATTTCAGTAAATTAACACAAAAGAAGCTCTGATGAGAAGGGTTGTTTCTAACGAAAAGTTCACTGATCAGGAAATAGGCGACAAAAAAGAAACAGAAGGAATAATCAAAGCCAGACAAAATAAAAAAAAAGTGATATAATAAAAAAGAAATAATTAAAAAATGGAAATTGACAAAAAACTAAACTAATAATGATACGAGCAAAATTCACGGTACTATGCACTAACATACTAATGAAATATTGGAAATAAAATAAAGAAGACAAAATAAAAATGAATAACAAAAACAAAAAAAGTATTTCGGTTACCCCTCTACGTTTATTTTCCAAACTCGGAACAAAATCTGACCGCAGTACATGTCCAATACTTAACCATGGGCGTCGCCAGGGGGGGCAGAGGATAGGGCAGCTGCCCCCCTGGAGCCTTGAAACTTTTTAATCAACTGGCCATGATGAGTATTCATAGGCGCGTAATCATGGACAATTTGGCAGAAACATCACGAAAATTATGTTTTAATTAAAATTTTATTCTTGTTTAGTAAAAATATTAAGCCTTTGCAACTTATAAATTTTATTTTTCCTATAACTCATATCCTCTTTCTATCATCTTCCCTCACCCTTACCGATCGGCTGGCGACGCCCTTGTACTTAACTGTTATGTTATTTCTATTATCACGAATTTTTTATTTATAATTACTATGTACTAAATTTTTTATTCCCTCTAATGCTTAAAATAATATTTAAATCTATTTAACTTATTTAATTAATCTAATATAATAATACCGATAAAATTAACAGCATACAAAGGCCTATAGTAAAGTTATAAACACGAAAGTGCAACTAAATGGAATAAATAGATCTTTATCTCGATATCGTGAGATTTTGCCGTGAATTTAAAAAAATACGTGCTTGAATCATTGGATCATTTTCCTCCAAGTCGGACAAGCGAATATCAGTACGTGAAAGTATTATGTTTATGTGTGGTATATGTTCAGTGAAACTCGAACTCCTTTTCGCAATATGCTGAATATTCATTTCCTAAAATTGCTCGTCAGTTTCCTATTTCACCTACAATTCGCTGTACCGCGATAGCGTTGTTGCCAAAGAAAAATTTACTTCTTGTTCGTAAAATCATTTTCGTCATTTAAAGTGTCATTAATCACGTTAAAATAAGGAATTTGGCTCGCAGAACTGGTGCGCCCGCACTCGTTATTATATTGTTATGGGCGAGTCTCAGCGGATCTATCGAACAACCGTAACTGGATACTTCCGTTCGGTTTTAAAACTCATAAGGTCATGTTGGAACATAATAAAAACTCTGCCTTCACTGTATTTTTTTTTTTTTTTTTTTCTGAAATACCTACCCTACTTCCAAAAACTGGTCACACTGCATCGAGTTGGATACCAGACAAAAAATAACCGAAGCCAAATAACAAGTAGCCGAATTTGTTTCAATTTGCGTAGCAAATGTTGTTTTTTTAACCCTTCTTACAGGAAGTCCGGGCAGAAATGACCCGATCAATCTTTGCATTCTTATTACGCGTCATTGCATTGGAATTTGGCCTTGGCCGTTCGGGAGTACTTCGTGACATTTTTTATGTTAATATTAATCACCATCCGGAAAAAATCGCTTTGTTTACAAAAAAGTCCTATTTGTTTGTAGCAGTGTCTAGCAATCGGGTAAAAAACGCCACCACGTTGTGTATAATAATATAATATTTTTCAAACGTTCAGTTTTATTTCACAAAGATTTCAGCTGTTTCTTGTGTGTTCGTAAAATTCTATGTAAGTCGATCTCGTTATGAATTAAAATTATCTACATACATACATAATCGGAAAATATTCTGAAGAAATTAGAACGACAGCATACTGAATCCGATTTAGAAGAATCATACTCTGAAGAAGATGCGTCTTCAGATAAAACTATGGTTTCATTCACTCCAAGAAAAAATAAAAATGTTATATGCATTGCGGACATTGATCCCGCAACTCAAAAGCCGGATGTAATATTGTTTTACATCTCCACGAAAGGTGGTGTAGAAATTCCTTGGATCGACTTTATGAAAAATCGACCAGTTGACAAATAAAACGTTGGCCACTTCGATTTTTTTTATGGTGTATTCGATTTTCCTGGAATCAACGCTTATAAAATTTATCGATTCGATTCAGTAAAAGAAAGTGGCTAATTAGTTGCGAAAACTTTATTTCTAAAAATTCTTGCGAAATCTTTGGTAGAACCTCATGCGAGACTAAGGGTTCAAAACCGGAGCTTACCTTCAGAACTTCGAATTTGTATAAATCAGTTTTTAGAAACCACGTCATCCGTTCAGTGCGAAGATCGTAAAGCAAACAAATCGTGCCATTATTGCAACAGATCGATATGTGGAGAACATAGAACATTCATATGTCCCGCTTGTATTTCAAATTTAAAAATATGAGGTATAAAAGAGACAGCTCCGATTTGTATTGCCCAAATATAATAATGCACTCAAATGAATTTGCATAATCGATTAGGGAGGAAGAAATGAATGCGAAATGAAAAAGCTGTCAAAAGTTAGACGTAGTAACGCAGTATAAACATTTTTGGGGAGTAATGTTGGACCAATACTTAAGATGGGACATACACATATGGGGAATACATTGCAAAGAAAATAAGAGCAGTTTTACCAGCTTTATATACATTAAAGAAATATGCAACAAATGAAACATTAAAAGTAGTTTATTATGCGCTAATTCGAGGATCAGATATGGAATTCAGGCATAATGATGAGGAAAGGTATACTCGGGGAAAATAAATAAACTGCAAATTAAATGCTTGAAATTAATAGGAAATCCTTAAGGGGAGAAACTGAAAGTGAAATCATTAAAAAACGTAATGAGCGCATAAGAGGACTGTACTTATTACTGAAAATATGGGAGTACATATCAGCAGAAAAGAAAATTGAATTGGAGATAAAAATAAAAACAGAATACGAGTTGAGGGAAAAATGTTCGTATTAACTGCCGTTAGCAAGAACATAGATTAGCAAACGGATAAATATATTATAACTCAGATGTTGATTTACCCAAAGAAATAATAATAGAGAAGGAAAAAATAGGGAAAAGAAAAAGGAAAATAAAGGAATGGTTTCAGGAAGAAGAACATATAAAAAAAAATAATAAACATAAAATAAAATGTCAAGGCGCAAAAAAAAAAAAACCGAAGAAAAAAAACAAAAAAAAAAGTCGAATATAAAAGATAGAAATAGATTATTAAGTATTGATAAGTAAAACGATACATTAAGATTAGTAAATATTACACGATTATGTATATGTATAAGTTAATTTAAGATGGTAAAGTGTTCAATAGGATAATTCGTCAACAAGTAGCTTGACGAAAGTTTTGTATGTAAAAAATAACAAATACATATTTTACAAAGAAAAGAAAAAAAAAAGTATAATAATTTATTATATTATTACTTTTTTTATTTTAATGAATTTTAATAAATTTGTAGTTTAATTTTGGGTTATTCTTAAATTTTGGGACATGCAAGATTTATTAAAATCTGATATCTATCGAATATATTATCTGTTAATTTTTTTTTTATAAGGAGTTATACTTTTTCATATATATGTATGTTTTTTTTGGTGGAGAGGGCGGTCACACAATGCGAGCAAATTTAATATTTTGATGGTACCCAATATGTATGTATATTACTAAAATTTTCATTATAAGTAAATATATTTGTGAACCGGGTAAAAAATATTCGCCTTGTATAATACGCTACTACAACACACCTTGTGTGAAAAGGGTTAATTTTATTCATATTTTTATTTGTTTTTCTTTACATATCAAAAGTAATTTCTTTTTTAATAAAATAAATAAAAAAAAAAATTTAGCTCTTTCATTGGCTACATCGTAGTTTTTCGAAAAAATCATAACATTTTTTCATGTAGCACATATGTAGTTCGGAAATTACTCGGAAATTCTCTTTCGTGTTTAAATGAATGTAATACAGCGGGTAGGGGGGGGGGCTCCGATAAATTCGAAGGAGATGGTAAACTCTCTCTGCAGTATTTGATTTTAAAGGTTTTTACAAATTTTGTTTAATAATCTGGACAATGTTAAAATCGTCATCTTTATTGAATTGTATATCAGTTAACAGCTTGAATTTAATTTTAAACCAACTACCAACTTCAAAACTACCCCTTTCTTTGAAACGCTTTGTTTCATCTACCACCGCTTCCGGAATAGTAAAAAATAACTCACAACAACTTTCAGTAGATAATATTTTTGTACTTACTTTACAGTTCCTTGGACATTCGTGTTCTTCTATTTTGATCCCCTATTTTATATGTGTTTTTGAAAGTATATCAAAAATTTCCTCATGTGTGACCTGATAACAAATGTTTATTTCTTTTAATTTCAGAGGTGCATGCTTACGTACGTTTTGTGTAAGAGGTAGAGTTCTACGCGAGAACGGGCAGTGTAGGGTAATTGGTTATATTTGTGAAATTTGACAAACAACTTCTACGACGATTACAGGAGTCCTCACTTTGCTTTTTTTTTATTCCGATTAAATTTAATTGTTGTTTTTTTTTATATATTTAATTTTTTCAGATATAAGTGTATCGGTCTGCTGACAGGAGATCACGTAATTAAATTGAAATTAACACTTTTCATCGGAAATAAATAAAAATTCGATACCGTATGCATTTTAAAAGGTTAAAAATAAATCGAAAAGTTAATAATTTTAAGAGTCTTTACAAAACATACTTCAAACTCTACCCCGTTCATCAATTGTATAGTAATTTCGACCATTGGCGTACCCAGGATTTGTCCCAGGGGAAAGGCTAAAAGAGTAGCATACGGGAAAATGTAAAGGCGGAGGTCGAACATGTTTGATCTATATCTCTCTCTTCTTTCATTTATATATTTATTTTTGTGTAAAATGTATTATTTAAAAACACACTTTATATTTTTATCAAATTTTTACTGTCAAAAATTTTACCATTATTAACGATGTCCGTTTATTCTCCCTGAGGGGGGGGAACTGCAGCCTGTCAATGATTGCGACCGATATTTTCTGTTTCAATTTCTTGTTCCTCCTCCGCTGCTCTATACATTTATTTACACACTAAACCGATCTGTGTGTCGGTGGACCGGGGTGCTACCAAAGAGCATTAGCCCAGCAAAAAGAAATAGATACATGGAATAGAATAGAAATTATATTTTTATTCTGTCGACAATGGAATCAAGGAACACCCCTAGGACAGGAACAACAGAGAGAATAGAGGTAGAGAAAGAACATAAGAGGCGTTGAAAGGAGCAGGAAGACCAAGCTTTAAAAGATGATAATGAAGTAACTTACGCTCGCGAGATAAACCGGAACACTCGAAGAGCACGTGATTCGCATCACAAACATACTGGGAACCTTTAGGATGATCCAATGGATAATTACGAGATGCAGCGAAAGAAAAGCGATTTAGAGAAGAAGGAAGGAGACTATGCGAGAAACGGAGGCGAGATAATTTAGTAATTACGGACCGATGCAAACTGGGAAACTCATAGAACCAAGGACGAGAAGAAGGAATACAGGGTTAATCAAGAGATAAAAGGAATTAAGATTAGCGAAAAGAGAAACATAAACAGAATGCCTAAGATGGCAGGATTTAGGTGGAAGAAGAATATTGTGTGCTGGAACCCTACTAATAAAATTTTCATTGGAAACAGCAGCTTTAGCAAGGAGGTCGACGGCTACATTTCCATTAATGCCTGAATGTCCCGGAATCCAAAGAAAGTCAATCTGGGTAGACGTCGATGAGGATAGATCATGAAGAAGAGAACGAATAGAAAGGATAATAGCATCAGTAGAAGGAGAAAGGAAAGGTGGAGATAGCGATAGAAGAACACTTAAAGAATCAGAAACAATAAGGAATTTGGAAGGACTTGCAGAAGAGGAAATATAAATAATAGTTTGTAGAATGGCAATAGATTCTGCAGTAAAAATAGAACAAAAGGACGGAAGTCTAAAGGACTGAGAATGACTGAACTGAATAAAGCCCCAACTCTACTCGAGCTCTTCGATCCGTCAGTAAAAATTAAAGAGTGATCGCGGAACAGAGAATTTATTGTAAAATTTGATAGGGAGAGGATTTAAGGAAGCGTGGCATGAAGATGATACTTGGTGGCTTTAACAATTTGGAATAGACGTAAGAAAAAAATGGAAGCTTGTGATGAGGAATGACAAAAGGGGAAAATTTAGAAAGGCGAAACGATATATGAGATAGTATAGGAATTTTATCGGAGGAAAAACGCCAGTGGCGAAGGAAAAAATAATAAGAGGTACTGATATTTGACGAGAAAGTGGAAAAACGTTTGATGAGAAAGCGATAACCCAAATAAGATCTTCGGATGAACAGAGGACAGATGTTGAATTAAGATTAATACGTTAACATTAGTAATTTTTAAGAATCAAGGAAACTCTATTATTACTTTTGGAACTCCGATTCGCTAATCAATCGTTGATATCAACGTGTTACGAAATAGTTTCTTATGTGTGTGTGTGTGTTCGCTTGTTCCTATTTTCGCATTTGCATGCCTCTCCGAGCCAGTTATGTTGCTTTCGGTTTTTAAGAAAGTTTCACCGTGAGCTTCATGTTTTGTGTCTTTACGCAGGTGGTTTCCGACAAAGAACTGAGCGTCGTGTTCAACAAGTCATTTTAAATAGAACAACATTCTTTTCCATAATTTATTTTAATATATTTCTATTTTCATCGCGTGTTAAGGTTTTATATATCTTAATTTGCCCCTAAACTCCCTCCGTAGTCATTTATAAGTCAGTTGACACTCGGTCTTGATTAAAACAATGGAGATATTAAGAAATCAATCGAATTAGGAAAAAATGTATATGAGACTTTAAGGGTGTAAACCCCAAATTTTGAAATTGTTGGTGCATCCGAAACTGCAAACAATGAGAAACGACAAAAAAAAAAGATACAGTTACTTTGTTGTTTTTTTTTTTGACGAAAAATTTTTACACTCCCTGGAGAAAGTTGATAAGAATTCCTGAGTTAGAGTTACTGAAACCTAGGCTGAAAAAATTTGCTGCAACAAAGGTTTTTCTTTTCGGCGCGGATAAGATTATAGTCTACAATAGCGTACGATGATTTGGACAATGATGTTACATATCCTTGACCTTGATTACTATCGCGGCAGGACCGTTTAAAAAGGCAACAATATTACTTTTTTTTGATATCATAAAATACAATTTCGGCGTAAAATTACGGATATTATTATTAGATCGAAATAAATATACACATTATATAAATATACTGTATAAGCATCATCGTACTTTACCGTTAAGTCTCCCCTTATTAGCATATGCGATAAAAATTTCTACAATCGTATTTTACGTAGAGTTGTATTAAAAATTTTCGATAAAAAGTTTTTACCAAATTTTTTTGACCACGAAATCGAAAAAAAAAAAGAGTTAATGAAAATGTAAATTTATTTAAATTTTTATTAAGATAAATTTCTTACCTAGCAACGATCGAAAAGTGGCTAAATTACACTTGTACATTTAATTCGGAACAAAAAAAATAACACAGAAATGTGTACAATAGCGTTAAAGTCAAATATTACATATGATTAGTGTTTCATACGTATTATGCTTTTCTTTTTTTTTCGTAATTTCAGCCGAATTCATAATAATGAGGAGAAACCTATTTCCCGCTAGCGATAAACAAAATTCATATAGCAAAAGAGCGAGCCCCGCCTTGAAATAAATTATGGGTTTTACATTATTACGTTCGAACAGGAAGGCGAATTCGAATGTCATTATAGATATAACGATAATAAACTTGATATTAAACTTGATATTGATGTCGAAACAAATCTGCTACGGTGACAAAATTATTATCATAGCGTTTATACGCAGTAGGAGGGGGCACATACGTTTCATTCACAAAAATGTATCCTCTAAAAACGATTGCGACTGAAGGTAGCCGCATAATTGGAACCGCAATCGGACCGGAAAACAAGAGTGAGTACCAATAGAGTGTTACGTATGCGCAAGTATCATTACGCGAACTAAGTGTATTATAACATGGCAAAGAGGTGTCCTTCAACAACAATCGCATTTTAATTAATAATACGTTTTTCCTTCTTTGCAGTTTTTAAATTCCAGCGAATCTATTTCATCGGGTTAGTCAGCTATTGGTTTGATATGCAGTCACTGTTCCTTGGCAGGAACACAAAAAACATGTTAACAGTTAAACATTTATGATAGATAGTCAATATTATCTCCCATTTCTGTTATAATTGAAATACAATATGTAAAACGCATCAATATATTTCAGTGAATAAAATTATAAACTACCAACCGTAACGAGGGAATTACACATATTCGTGGTAATACCACGTAGATTTAAAATTAACTGACGAAAATTAGCCATACATAACGAAAATGATAAATGAATTTTAAGACTTGATGATCCTAAACTGCTTAATTACGCCAAAGTTCATTATACTAGCGAATTTAAAGATGACATTCTCAATAGTAACATAATTATGTCAAATAGTCCGCTTCTCAAAAATAAATTGTACTTAATATTTAATTGTACTAATTTCATTTTAAATTATGTAAATATCGATGTATGTATCGTCTTTAAGCATTTTTGTTATATAGCTTTTTTTTCTCTTTTTTAACCCGCCAGTACTCGTTGCGTGAGATTTTCTCTCACATGTCTGGATGAAACGGTGTTACCTAGGGTACACGAAGGTGGGAAAGTTGGGGCCTTGTATAGCTGGAAGGGAAGGGCACCTCTAACCAAAGGATACTCCTACAGTCAAAGTCAGTCACCTCTCTAGGCTTCGGAAGGAAGTACAGTAAAATACCGATTATCCGAAATGGATGTTTTAACGTATTTTAATTATTTTTAATACGTATGTAAGGTATTTAAGATTTTTAATATGTACGTACGTAATTACATATACGTACCGTAGGCCTACATGATACTACATTCGAGTTTTTATTTTTCATTACAACATATTACATTACTGTAGTTTATTAATTTTCGCAATTTTCAATGTTTTTTTTTATATGTTAAATACGCATAATGTTTCTATAAACACATGTAATGCTTCTATAACGATTATCGATTATCCGAAATTGTCAATCCCCGATTATTTCGGATAATCGGTACTTCACTGTATTTGTTTTCGTTAGTGCTGAGTTGTGAGAAAAACTCTCACACGCGAGTGCTGCAGTTTCAATTTTTTCGTCAGTGCCTGCGGTGAAACTTTTTCATGGGCATGTGGGGTATCATTTTCCATGTAATTTTGAGTGCTGAATCGATTGATATGGGTCGCACAGCCGTACGAGTACATGCGAGTGACTATGGGTGAAAAATGGGTGTAAGAGTTCGGTTTTTCGATGTTTTTCAGAATATAGGCATGTGGGGGGTATCGTTTTCTATGTGATTTCGGATGCTGAAGCGATTGTAATTTATTATGATTTTTATGATTTTGTTAAATTAACGTGATAAAATAAAAATCAAAAGTGTAATAAGTTGATTATTTTAAAATTAAAAAATGAATGTTGTATGCGGATTGACATATTTCAATAAAGATTCTTCGAAGAAAAAGCTGAATAAAAGTCAAATCGTTAAGGTGTATAGTTCCAGACGATAAAAACCAAAGGACGTGAATATATATATATATATATATATATATATTTATCGCTCTTCGATTGTCGGAGAATAGAGTAGCGATTTCTCAAGGTATTAGATAGTTTTTCAAACGCTCTTCATAGTATTAATGTGAACGGGAGATAATAAAATTTATATTAATAAATGTAAATAAATATTATTTTAGTTTTGTCGTTTTTAAGTCAATTTATTTTTGAAGAATATAGGAATATTTCACGACTCGGCCGTATTTATTATTCTCATACGACTGATCCAAAATAGACTATTGCGTTTCTAAGTATACCTAAAGGTACCAATTGAAAAAATTAACCAAAAAATAATGGTCTTCAGAGCCTTAATTTTTGGAAGTTGGAGTGTAATAGTGAAAAAGTAAAAGAAGAGAATGATGAATGAACAGACACAATTATTTTCAACCAGACTGTTCAAAAACTGGGTAGAGTTTACACAGAAATCGCATGTGAGAGAAAATCTCACGCGCGAGTACTGGCGTCCTGCTATGCCTAGCGAGTACTGGCGGGTTAAGAGAGAAGAAATCGAGGAAGAAGGATTAGGAGTAGCTAAGGTGACACAAAGTTGACGCTAGTATTGAAAAAGAAAAGTTATTACTTGTGAAATAGGATTAAGCGAAAAAGGAACAGATTTGTACATTTTACTTTTACATGTAAAAAAACACAATTTCGATGCAATGAGCGCCATGTTTTCAAAGCTTTAAGAAAAAGTCATGGAAAAAATTTTAAAGTTTGATATGTTTTGACACTCCCCCATGGTGTACAGTGTACGGCGCGGCCGCTACTTAAGAAATATGCCCCTTATTCAGGCGGACAGCGATTAAATAAATTTGAAAAAAAAGCTGGTGTTTAGACCGTTTTAAAAATTATTCAGGTTTCACCGTTTTCATTGTGCCGTTCTTTTTACCTAAACCGAGTTTCATGACATATTTTAGTAGAAAATGTAAATGGTCGGGGTCAAAATGATTTATTAAAAAAATAACATTGGCGAATTATTTATAACAGAATCAGAACAGCGGTCTTTTCTCACATGTTCGCGCAGAAGGGGGATGCCACCACTTTGATTTAATTTCCTGTTCATTTCACGCATCTGTGTCTCTTCTTATTCGGTAACTCTATTAAAAATATTTTCTCACGGAGATAAATTAGGCAGCTGAGATATCTAATGATTAATCGCAGACTATTTTTCATTATTCTCACGACGCACGACATTAACATTCCTTTATCGTTCAAAAAAGCATCTCGAAAAGAAGAAATTTCATCACTCTCATCGTTTACTGTGTCAGCCTGACGCTACAGATCGAGTATAATCGCTGGAAATAATAATTAATCGTAATTAAGAAAATCCTACGGTAGCAAATTAATACCACTTGAGTACGTATTTCAAATTTTATTCAGTTTATTATCTAATTATAATAAAATCGGTAGTATTAATTATTTTTGGTAAAGTACAATATGTGTAATATAGTATGTCAATATATTACAAAAATACTAGTTATAAAAACAAAAAGCAGTGTTATAAACTGTTCAATAATTCACAAGCTGTAGTAACACACTTCGCTATTTACTATTACTATATTACAATAGCTTATACGTAAATATTGTTCTATAATCAACAATTTTTCTGTTAAATAGTAATAGTGTAATAATGCACGGAAAATTTTACACATTTTAGTAATTCTGGAAAGTGATTCTAAGATGCTCCTTACAAAAAATAACGTAATTAGGAAATATCGATATTTTTACGGGATGTGTTCGAATTGGTTCCCGTAATAAACGGGAATTACTACATTAGGTGGTCGAATTGGTTAAATCAGTTTTCTTATTTTAAAAAGGTCGACATTGTTACTAGAATGATTGATGTGAATCAGTAGTGTGGGTTTATGTACACTTTATTAAAACATGATATTTAACCAAAAAGAAATATATTTTTGATAGTAGTGGTGAATTTCGCATAAGAAATAACATTAAGTTTAATTTACCTCTGATTGCATTTGATTTCTTTTTTTTAAAGATATAGACATGAAATATAAATCGTGAATAAGTGTACACAGGATTGTTGAGCTACATATGTGAACATTGATTCATTGGTGAAATATTATAAAAGTGCTAAATGTAGTTTACAATTATTTGTATTTTCCATTTACAGTTCAGATTTTTTTATAACAAATAATACATTAATATTGAAGACAGTTTGCAACATCGACGTGCAATATATCGATTGCAAAGAAACGAGAGAAAAGTGCGTTTTAAACATATCCACAAGAGACTTTTTTCATTTGCTTAATTTCGTTGACTACGTATTGAATAATAAAAGAATAAATGATAGCAGTAACAATTAGAAACTCTAGAGCTGAGAAGCCGCAAAGTACAGCGGAGTTAAAATAATAATAAAAATAAATAAATAAAAAAAAAAAAAGACTTCAACAACATAGAACGGGAACCAATTTGACCTCTCCCATTTTTACGACGTTGCTGAATTTTTACATCGCAGAAACAGACTTTACTTAGGCAAAAGTAACACGTGTCACAATTAAAACCACATTCAACACTTCATATTACGGAAGTGGATCCAGAAGGACATGATGGGGGGGATTATATAATTATGTAAAATCCTCTACGGTAGGCAGCAGATTTCAGAAATACCCCCCTTGTGTTTCATAAAGAAAATCAAATAGCGACCTTTATAGAAATTTAAAAATGTGGTTTAAAAATACATAATTATTACAATTTTTGATTTAACTTTTGTCTTATATTTAGGGGTGAAAAATAAAACGAGATTATAAAATTCTAACTAAAGTGGTAGTTTAGAAATAGTAAGATAATATTTTTATTAGACTTTATTTTTATTTTTGTTAATAATCCGATCCGAATTCTCTTTGTTTGTGAACAAGTTTAAATACATATATATTTCTCATTGAACTGTTTTCATTTACATTATAAAATAAATAAGAAAGGCAAAAGATCGATTACAGTTGGATTTAAAACAGAATAAAAAAAGGAACATTAATAGTTTTACTAGAAAATAGTATTAAATATTAATTATTAAAATCCGTAGGTAAAATTCATACAAATCTTTTATTGCCTAAATTAAGTTTCTCTGTTATAATAAATTTTTTCATAAAAGCTTTGGTTCTTGGGGGGGGGGGGTATCCTATCGCCCCCGGTAGATCCGCCACTGCATATTATGATTGGTTTTTACGATAAATTTTACCATTTTAGGTAAATGACTTATTATCTGCTGGATCGATTTTCCTCAAAAATCGAATGGCCTGCATTCAACATCAGTACGCATCGAATAATATATAAACCGAGGTGGTATAAAGAACGTACAGTCGTATCACAAAGGGACATTCGTTTAAAAAAAGTCTTCGTTCGTATGAATTTGAAGTCTTCCGATGTGTCTTGCGGTTGATTTTGCTATAACCACCCTTATATAAGGAATGTTAAGATCTTGGTGGAGAGTTTTATTACTTACGTACCATGCGAAGCATTAATTATTCTCAACGTCTTAGTTTGATATCGCTGTATTATATTTATATTTAAATCTGCGATGCAGCCTCAGAGTTCACAACCATACATCTATATTATTGGTGCAAGAATCTGCCTATAGAGTAATATTTTATTATCTACAGAGAGCTGCGACTTTCTGCCTAGTAACCAATACATCTCCCTTGTTCTAATAATTAATTCGTTTCTTTTTGTCACGATATGCATGCGCCATTTCAGTCTTCAATCAAGGTACATGCCTAGATACTTTACTTCCTGTTTTAATGTTTTATTCTTCATTTTAATAGGTTGATGATCTTATTAGTGAATATTATGTCGACCGACTTGTCAATTGGTTGATATTTACACCACTGGAAGATTTTATCAATTGACGCTTGCCGTACGGTATTAGCTATATGTGGACATTTATTAGAGCCCCCGCATCATCAGCAAAACAGTAAGAGACTCGTTCGAAATAGGAAGATCTGATGTAACGATAATATACAAAAGGGGACTCAACATACTCCTTTGCGACACCCCAGCTCTTGCCAGATATACATATATCGGATAATTCCTTCTTTTGTTTGACCTGAAACTTTCACCTGAATATGATTGCACTATTTTATAATAATTATAAGGCAAGTGAATTCGTAGCTTATACAACAACCCATCATGCCAAACCTTATCAAAGGCCTGACTCACGTCCAGGAAAACCGAGTCACAAATCCTCTTTTTCTCCAGATCATTTTCAGTTTTTTTAACCACCCTATGCACTTGCCGGATGGTTGAGAGTCGCTCCCTAAACCCAAACTGGTGTGAAGGAATTAATTGCTGAAATTCCATTACTGGGAGAATTATTTTTAGTAACAACGTCTCGAATAATTTTGAGGTGATCCATTAGTTATTACGTTGCATTTATTTAAATCCAGGTCTTTTTTCAGTTGACTATCTCTCGAAGTAATTAGCTTTGAGGTCCAGTACGTATTCATAGCATTATAATCACCGCCTACTATATATATGTACATATATTGCCTAGCATTTGTAGGAATACACTAAATTGCTGTCAAGTAATCTTGTGTCTTGGCAAACGGTATACAGCGGAGAAAACGATACTTCTCTTTAAACATTGAACTTTTACGCTGGTTGCTTTCGAATATTCCTGCTGGAATTTTTCGATTTCATAATGTTTAATATTATCTCTAATTGGTATAGCAGAACCCCCATGTGCAGTACCATCCGGGTGAGCAGCACTATACTTCCTATAGCCCTTAATGTGAAAGTAGTTATTATATACCGGTATTTAAATGTATTTTTATAAATAACTAGCTGACCCGGCGAACTTCGTACCGCCCCAGAACCGATAAATATTGTGTTAACTTATCAGCAATCAATACTAAATTAAGTTCAATAAATGTACAAAAATCAAAATGAAAAGTATTTTAATTACATTGAAATAAATGTAATTCACGTGGCAGCAAGGCATTATCCCTGTTAATAAGAAAAATCAGTATAAATTTACTTTGAAAAATTAAAGTAAACTACTTTTTGGAAACATGCTTTTTCGGGCTATATCATCAGTTAACAACACATAGTACACACCAAATTTATATACTTTTTAATAAAGTGTATACTCTGTGCAGTTAGCTGATGATGAGCTATACACGAAAAAAACAACGTGTTTCTAAAGTAATTTAATTTCTTAAAGTAAATTTATACCCTTTTTTAGGATTTCGTACACATATAATATGCCTGTCCCACAGGAAGTGAGAGTAACTTTGGTGTGAGTAGGCACCTATTCACTGCGCGTTCGCTACGGTTACATATTAAAGCCCATTTAATTATCTATCGAATGCAACAAACCGGGAGTTTCTACCTCCCGGGGGTTCGCCATGCAGCATCGATTTGAAAAAAAGTGTTTCGTCGACCGCCGCCGTTTTTTTTAGACAAAAAAATCACAACATTTTGGAAGAAACTGTATTTCAAAATTTTTACATAAATTATTACCCATCTTCATCATTCATATTAATCTTCTCGAAATAGGCACCTCTGGCTTGTAAAGGACGCTTTAAACTCGCCGACAGGTGTTCTGTTTAAAATGGTCTGTACCGCATTCACGACTTCTTGATCGGTATCGAATATTTTTCGAAATCGCGCTATGCTATCGAAATATTGTTGAATTACCGAGTAGTCGAATATCATCAAGATACGCTTCTTCTTTTAATAAATCTAACGTCTCTTTAGCCGTTTTTTGCAGCCAACAATAATAATGAATCACATACCGCTGTTCTCGCTCGATACCTTTCTTATCCATGTTGACAACACAAAACTGCACTTGGTTTTCACAATTTACGTCTTACTCTTTCGACTATAAAACACGTAATAATGCTCGTAGAAACGCCCGATTTGTTGCATTTGACAGCTGATGGAATGACCTTTAGGATTATCTGATTGCGAGACCCGTTACGATCCGCTCCGCTTAAAAAAAATTCTAGTAATTGACAAAACACTTTTTTTTTCAAATCGATGCTGTGGGTGTAGGGGTGAGGTATGAACTTCCGGTTTGTTGCATTCGATAGCTAATTAAATGGACTTTAAACGCGCTGTGAGTGGTTGCCTACTTAGTAGACCCGGCCACGCGTTGCTATGGCTCAGTTGTAATACGTTAAATTAATATTATAAAACTAATGTTTATTGATAAAGATAAAACCTTTTAGCCAATCTAAAAACACACAGGATTAAGCCATCGAATTCACTTTTCGGATGGTTGGAAAATGTTTTCAATGGCTGCACATGTTGATTTTTATAAATATATTTCTATGTGTTTTTTACGGGCATTTAGCAATCAAAGTGATAGACGTATTTTTATATATAGCCTTTTGTCAACATTTAACATTTTTTTTCTTGCTAAGATAAATAATAAATCACAATATTTATACGACTGAAATATAAAATTGGCACTCACCGCACAAATGTGAATATATTCATACAATATTACTGAAAGTTGCGAAAATACCGAAACACATTTTAAAAACGAATACACATGGATAATATGCGAGTAACGGACGGGCAGATGAAGCACATTTGCCGATACGAAAACACAAATAGGTCTGAATAACTCGGAACACGAAATACACATGCAAAAAATGGTTGATGCGCTTATTGTAATGTTTCCGGTCAATCTTTCGATTTCACGTCGGTAATTAATTTTTCGGATCAAAGATCTTTCAGTCGTATAAATGTCTCATTGTTGCGACAATCTCTTTGTGCTTCTCAAATTTCTTTCGTTACCTGATTGCCGGACATGTGTTTCATTTTTCTTGATAGTTCTCGCGGTACTTGTGAGGTCGGTTCGTTTATTATTTCCTTTTCTTTTTCCGGATTTAGGGTGTACCATGTTTAAGAGAAATGCAGACCGGTTTGCACTGTACTCGCTAAACGACCATTCGCCTACATTGTTCTGCTACATCTTTTAATTATATTTTTAGTTTATCGTTGCGACCATTTAATGACGGAAAATTTAGTCCGCTACAACTTACAAATGTTAGATGTAAGCACGTCTGTGATCCAACCAATTTGAAAAAATTTCCGACTAAATCACTGCAAAATGTAATAAGAATATACTGCACATAAGGGGAGTTTTAAAATGTGCACGACATATTCTCAGTAATTCACTTTCACAAACAAATATATAAATACGCAAAACATTTAATATCTGCATATAAATAGGCAAGATCTTTTTTCGTTTATTAACCGATTTTCTTTTTCATTTTTCGTTTGGTAGCTATTAAAAAGCAGTTCTTTTTCTTATTTTAATATAAAATTTATACAAAAAAAAATAAAAAACGAACTGTTTGTTACGATATTTTCGATTCGTTTGTTTGTTTTTTTTTACTGCATGCGTAGCACATGATTTCCGTACCGTCATTAAGCGACCGCCCGCTGATCGGCTGAGAGTCAAGACCGACACCTTTTTTTTGCCTATTCGTTCCTCGCCGTTTCCAGGTATCTGAAATTACCCGCTCGCCTGTTTGGCCTACCACATGTTTTATTGCTTAGCGTAATCTAGGCGAATTTTGTAATTTCCGTGCAACTTTTTCAATTTTTTTTTTGTAGGAACCTAATTTAAATCTTAGCCAATATTTTAGAAAAAAAAATCAGCAAATTCGGTCGAGCCGTTCTTGAGTTACACTTTTTTGCGAATTAAAATTCTTTTTTTTTACAAACCTTCTCCTAAGAACTACGAATAGAATAAAAAAAAATTATTCAAATCGGTTCAGCCGTTTTGGAGGAGAAGAAGGCAACTCATTTTTATATATAAGATTAAATTTTCTAAGCTTTTTATGTTTCAATAATTATATCGATTATAACGAACAATCAGTTATTACGATTAAACATTTCCGATATTATACGCAAGCAAAGAATTATCGCTTAATGCCTTAATGGTAGCGTAACAACATATGGAGCTGAAAGTTTTTATAAACGAATTAATAAAAATCGTTTATTATGTGAGAGTAATTAACAAGTGCAAAAGCGTTAATATAATAGCGAGTGTTGTAAATTTCGTCACTAGAAAGCAACACTAAAACATCAACATTCGTCATATCAGAGAATTCAGTTAAAAATTTCGTTTTCAGAATTCGGACGAATTAGGAGTTGTAAACTACGAATTTTACTAATCGATCGAGGAAAAAATTCCCGCTCCTAAAATATCGGAAATAATAAGACTAATATTTCGCACGATAATTTGTTTAGTGTAATGCCGGTGAATAATGCTGCCGATATGATTCAGTATGGAATACCCGAAGGAATGCCGCATCGTGCTCTTAAAAGGGCTTCTCGATTGGAATATTTAGAAGACAAATGGAAGAATATGGGCAGGTATTGAATATCGTATTTTCGATTTCTATCGATTTCTCTCAAGAACACAATCGAAACAAATTAAATATTATTCTTATTATTAATTATTAGATCGATAAATTAATCAATCAAATCATTTATTTAAAGATATACAACAGAAAAAACAATACAATAAAATATTTTAAAAAATTTATAAAGTAAATTAAATTAACTTCGGTAAATCTGCATATGTGCAAAAACGCCTAAGTAGCGGTTTTACTCTTCATGAGATCTGAGTTACAACGTTTTTACTAAATATTTAAGATTTGTTAAATAGTAAAATATATATGTATATATCTTTAATGTATACAAACATTTATATACAAATATAAGCTTTAATTATTGTACTTACACACACACACACACACACACACATATATATATATATATATATATATATGCGTGCGCGTGCGTGTGTGTACATATGAGCGTCGTCATCAAAAGTGAGTATTCCGCGCACATAACATAAAGTAAGGTTTTAAATTTAGACAAAGGTAATAGGAGTGGAGTTTAAACAACTGTATAGCATACAATATAACATTGTAAGTAAAGTATGCATACGACAAAATTATATAATAAAACGGACGAGTGTATTTAAAGACAAAATGTGATAGAGAAGCATGCATGACAAGTATACGTGTATTAACAGTTCGTACATGAACACACACACGAATCAGTCAGATGGCGGGCGAAAATTCTACATCAGCTAAGCACGAAAGAAAAACGACAACATAGGTAAGGTTGTTGTACAACTTTCTTTACTGCTTCTTCCCCAAATATGCAGCCAACTATGTCTAACGTATGCATGGTTTTTAATTAAATTCTCGGCTTACGCAGTTTTATAGATCGAGAAATCCTATATAGCTGAAGGGGAATGATGCTTCTGTGGCATGTTCATTATCGGTTTTTACAAAAATTTATTGAAGTTGGACATGATGCGATTCTTTCCGTTTTTGAAAAATACTGTGTGTCTTTTTCATTTAGATTTGCATGGTTTGCGTCAAAATGTCGTTTTAACTTCACCGGAAGAACCAGTGAACTCTTTAATAGAATTTTTTTGCAAATAAGACATTGCTCCCATCCGGGGTTCGCGTGTGTTTTCTGCGAGTAAAAATCCGAAAGATAAATAAGGTTCGTTGCATTTTCGTTTTTTCAAAGGTCGTTGATGTTCGTTTCTATCTCTTAGTTTCCCAACAATTGCAGTATGCCATGCTTTTCAAATTTGCGTTCTATGTAAATAATTAAAGCACCTTTAATAGAATTAAAATAAAAAAAAAAAAATCTATGTAATAACTAAAAATCTATATCTCTCTTTGAAATTATTTTTATAAATCATGTAAATCATACCAATCAACAACTACGCTTTCGAAAATATTATCCTGCGCTTTCCTTATTAAATGAACCGTTTTCAGAAACTGCGTTAAAGTTTTGAATTTTTATTTTGAAACAGCCCGCCAGTCATAAGATGATCCATGATAAACTAAAAAAAAAGATCAATCCGTAACTACATATAATCGGAACTTACATAGGAAAATCACGCACAGATGAATGAACATATACAGAGTGCCTCGCTTTAATATTCAAACACTATTAGAAAATCAAATTCCCCTTCTCGTAAATTTAGCCAAATTAGACAAAAAATAAACCTATCATGTTACAAATTCTTTGTTTAATTTTTTTATAATTATAAAATTGAACGATTAATTAATTTAAAAGTCAGATCGACATCAATTTTATTTGAAATGAACGAGTAATAGTTTTTGGAAACGAATAGCCACATTTTTAATGAAAAATATGATGTGAGTATTTTAAAATTTTAATTTTAACAAAAATAATACAAACTCGATTTAAAAATTATCGCAGGGAATTACAATGTAAAATGCAATTTTAAGTTTAAAACAAAAAATCATTTCTTTCCCGTTTTACGAAAAATTTCTGGCTTATTCTTGGTTTCTCGATTTATCCAGTTGGAAGGCAATCTTCATGATTTTCTCGCGGAACCCCTGTGACCGTTTTATGGAACCCACTTTGGGAACTGCTGGCCTAAGGTCTTGTGTGTTGGGCGCCGAGTTCTACGCGCTTTTCTACGAAATCGTCTTTTTGTACGCGCCTACAGACCGTACGACAATATTTCAGTATAATAATTGTTTAGGCGTTCTCTTTAGTTTATGGCAGATGTCGATGTCGGTGTTTCTAATCGTCATACCGATTGTATTGCCGATGTTAGCAATAGTTTTGTTTAGACTTTCATTCGATGTAACAGGAATGTTGCTAATAATGGCGTTGTTTTTATGAGTATATTGTTCCAAATCACGTACACACCATTTTAAGTTCCCATTTTGCTCTCTTAGCAACTTGTTTTCTTTACTTAAGCTAGTTATCAGCATCAGGACGTCGTTTAGCTTGCTGTTGTTTTGGTTGAAAGCAGTTTGTAGCTGGTTAAGAGTGACGTCTGCAATTCGATCATCGTTTTGGTTGTTAAAGATGAAGTATCAGTTTTTATGTTTTAGAAAATGGTATCGGTTGAGTTGTTTACAGCTGTACACGTTGGGAAGTAGACGTCTGCTTGTCATTTTGCAATGCCACTCGTGCTTTTTTTGTCAGAGGAATTTATCCTTCCATGTATTTGGTGTGACACACCACTACATCCAAAATGAAGTGTATTACTACACCGACCACATGTTACAAAATCACCGTTTATCAGCAAATCGACAGAACATTTTCAGCATATAGGAGCCATTTTAATATTATAATTTAAAAATGACACTTACCAATAGTCAGTAACCGTATCGACGGATAGAGTGAGGAAGATATGATTTATGGAATTTATACGTAAAAACAGTTTATGGTCAAGATAATTTTAAAAAAAACAAAAATGTACGAGAACAAACGTGCAACTCGAATAATAATAATAATAATAATAATAATAATAATAATAATAATAATAATAATAATCATCATCATAATAATAAATCTTTATTGAGGAAATTCTTAAAGTATGTATACAACAAACATGAATAGTATAAATTTGATATAGAAAAAAAACTAAATATTAAATTTCCTCATCCTATTTATGGCTACTCTTTGAACATTTTTGTTCAATAAAAAATTACAAAAATCTCATCTCTCCACTTTGTCAACTGATGCATGCTCCCTTCTTCATTTATAATGTGCAAGAAACCAGAAAATATATGTCCATCTGTCATCCTTCATCTTTGCTACATGACCAGCCCAAGCCCACTTTTGTTTTCTAATATATCTGACTGCATCTATATTATTTTTTAATTTTTTGTTTTATCAGTTTGAGTGGTACTTTATCTCTTTTTTCTTAATATTTCAAATAGACCACCGTTCGATTGTATTTTATGTCACCTTTATTTTATTAATTAATAATTTTTGAAGTCAGACACCAGGTTTGATTGCCGTATGTGTTAAACTGGGTATAATAGTCGCGTTGAAAATTAGACACTCTTGTGGTAATTGTTAAAAGGGCCTTTAAAAATATATTTTACTTGTTCCAAGCTTTCGTTATTCTAGTATTTACCTTCTTTTCAGTACGATTTTCGAAAGATAATTGCTGACCCCTAGGGGTACGTTACTTGATTTACTATAACCATTCCGTTTACTTGTACTATTTTAGCGTTTCGGTTTTTTGTAAATATTTTCCTTTTTTTCCCCGATATTTATGGAAAGCCCGACTTTTTTTCCCGCATCGTGTCTAATTCTGTTATCATAGTTTTTAATTTTTCCAAGGAATTTGACAAGAGAACACCACGACGACATCCGCAAATCTTAAATTGGAAATTCTTTTCCAATTTATGTTTATACCTTTGTATTATCCGCCAGTGCAACTTCCTAAAAATATCTTCCAAAGCGCAGTTAAATAAAACCGGTGATAATGGGTCTTCTTGTCTAACTTTTTTCTTAATATCAAAGAACCGCGCCCCTCTACTTCTGTTAATATTATGGCTCCAAGGTCCTTATACATATTTTTTATTAATATTATGTAGTTCTCTGGAACTCCTTGATTTCTAGGTGTCGTAAATAAGTACTGATGTTTTAAAGAGTCGAAAGCTTTATTATAGTCAATTAGAGCTATATATATTTCGACTTAATATTCTATGCATTTCTCAATGACATTTAGTTCATGCCATGTACAAGGGCGGTGCCAGCCTATGAGCCAGGGGAAGGGCAAGATGAGTTGCCAGCCGCCGGGGGGGGGAGATGATAGAAAGAGGATATGAGTTATAGGAAAAATAAAATTTATAAGTTGTAAAGACTTAATATTTTATTAAACAAGAATAAAATCTTAATTAAAACACAATTTCATCATGGCCAGTTGATTAAAAAGTTTCAATGCTCCGGGGGGGGGCAGCTGCCCCCTACCCCCCGCTAGCGACGCCCATGGACATGTACATAGGTGATCTATTGTAGTGAACGACCTTCTGAAACCAGCTTGTTCTACAGGTTGCTCGACTCTTATAACAGGCTGTATCCTATTTTCTAACAGCTTTGAATTTTTTTTTAAAATAGTCAAATTTATTGGACGATAGTTTTCAATTTTGTGTCGATCCCCCTTTCTAAAAAACATTATTATATCATCAGAGTACTTTCATTTACAGGGAATAATGTCTGTTTTTAAAACTCTATTAAATAGGATAGTTAAGATTTTTATTAATTGTAAACCTCCCAATTTTATGTGTTCGTTCATTATTTTGTCGCTGCCCGGGTTTTTGTTGCGTCTCAATCTTTTCACTATCTCCTCTACTTCTTCATTCAGAAATTCCGGTTCTACTGAGAAACTAATTTCAACAGAATTACCTACACCGTGACCGTTATCTATGTTATTATACAATTTTTTATAATATTCAGTTATGAAGTTATTTCTTTTCTATCGTATATTTTCTCTCCTTTCAGGTTCATAAAATGATTTGCCCATTGGTACTTATGCTGAGTTTCATTTTTAGCAATTTTATATTTTTACTTCCTAATTTCATTTTTTTGTAATTCAATCTTTTTTTTTGGAGACCTGTTAACGATTTTTAAAATTTCCATTCTTCTTTTATATATGTAGTTGATAAATGTTGTCTACTTCGCTTACCTGTGGGATATTTCCACTTCTTTTCTTGGATGTGTTTGTAAACGTTGTCGTTATCGTTTGAATATGGCGTTATATTAGTTCGTTAATCTTTTTTTTTTTTTTTTTTTTCCTATCCTGGGCGCTATTTCGTCAATCTCTTGATCTCTACTTAAGTTTATCTTCCCTAACTCTTCACTAATTATGTTTTCGTACTTTTCGTAGTCTAGTCTCGTATGTGAATTTTTTATAATTCTCTTGCAGTATTTTTCTTCATCAGTTGCAAGTGTTATAATTCGCAGTCTATGATCTGTATAGAAGCTGAACTTATATTCAAACCTTTTATTTCGAAATTTATAATTGACACTGATTCTTGCTAGGTACTAGTATATAGTGTCTATTAGTGATTTATACTGTCGCTTTGGAGGTATCCATGACCATCTCTATTTCCTATTCTTTTTTTAAACAAACTATTTACTATTTTTAGATTGAATTCTTGACAGAACCTTATGAGCATCCAACCCCTTTCGTAGCGTTTAACCGTATAAACCCATTGTTCGTTTTGCACTTTTCTTTCTTTCCCCTATCTGGCTATTCCAATCTCCCATAATTATTAAGTTGTTGTTTTTTATTTTAAATTGGAAATTTAAAATGTTTCTTAAATTTTCAATTTCCCAATCCTCTGCAGCTATAGTCGGAGCATAAACTTGAATACATATTAGAGTATAACTTTATTGATTTTTATTTTTAAGATTGCTATTAATGACAATTAATCCCCTTTGTCTCTACTACGAGTACATTACTCATATATTCATTTTTAATAATAAAACCGACTCCTTTTTGTCATCATGAGTTGTTTTCTCTATAATAATAAAATAGGTTCCTCTTTTACGCGCGTATAATTTTCCCTCCGGGTCTTCTTACTTCGGACAATCCCCCAAAATTTTAATATTAGATTTCTGAAATGCCTCTTCGGACTCAATCAGGCTTTCTGGGCTTTTAAGTGACCTTACATTCAGAGTAGCTATATGAACTTTGCGTTTTATTTTATTTTTATTACTTTTTATATTATTCGTTTGATTTAATTTTCGATTAACTAAACTTTTAGTAGTATTTTTAAATGATGGAAGTGATGCAGGAAAAAAGGTATACTCACCTTCGCTTACCGGCGTTTCAGGGTGAGGACAGTTCACGCTCACAACAGGCCGGGAAGCATTTCATTTATTTATAACTAGCGGACCCGGCAGACGTTGTCCCGTCTGGACGCTGGCTTGTCTACTATTAGTGGATCGAGAAAACGTTTTTTCAATATTCTAATTTTCTACTGTTGCCCAAAGCAAAATCCAAAAAACAAGTGAAATTTCTCGTTATCCTAAGTCGTTTAATTCTCGTGAAACTTGAAATATAAAAATGAGGGCCCACACAACTGGAATGTGAATGAGTGCGATATAACGGCAGTTAGACGATAGTAATAGATGTGGTAGGTGGATAATTTGGTCCCGGGCAGCAGTCCATTTTTTCAATTCTTTCTTTTTTTATATAGAACCTTTTTATAATTTTTTTTTTTTTAACTTACGAAAACTCCAAACGATTAAACAAAAGAAAACAAACAAAAAGGTATACATATCTTTTTGAAAATAGTATCTCCCATTCCTCATTTATTTATAAATAGTGTGACGGATTCAGCTGCCATGACTTTCGATATTTCTCACGCTGCATCGAATTAAAAAATGATAATGATTACTTTTCTCCAAATTCTAAATTCCATATTTCTCCGGTTTCCTCGGCAACATGAAAACTGAGCATTTTCCGACCATAATGCTGGATCGACAAATTTCATGGGAATTGCCAATGTGCACGACACCAATTTGGCGATCCGTGCATATGTGTGTGTTAATTATATGAGGGTGGTTTGTCTGATTTTTGTTCGGTCTGGCGTTGTGTGCGTCGGAGATGCGAGTTGAGCTGCGCCGTGGCGTGAGAAGTTTTTTTCTAAGAACCCGAAAAAACCGACGCTGGGTACCCGCCGCTCCACCGATTTTGAAATGTTCTAGAAATATCGGTGGCGGGCTGAATTTTTTATATACATATGTACTTCTATTATTAGGCAAAATGGCCGTTTTTCGTTAAATTGTAGTCGAATTCACTGTGTTTAAATTACTGCTCCACTTCTAATCATAGAAAGCAAAAAAATGTGTTTGAGAATTGTTATTTTACAGCGGCTTTGTAGAATTCCAACTGTTCCAGAAATATTCATCCCCGTAATAAAACTGTCAACATTTTGATAATTGCTTAACGTTAATGATATAATATGGAACTAACATTAATATGAAAGCGAAATCTATTTGATTAAAAATAGTAATTTGTAAATAAAGAAAAATTTTAGCTGTTGCTGTGTCAAGAGGTAAAATACACGTGTGATCACAAATTTGGAACTAGAAAGATAAAAGATCATAAATGTAAATAGACCGTTAGGAGTATGTTAAATTACTGAAAGTTGAACTAATTAGAAAATTGCAAAAGCCAGAATCAATTTTTAATGATTAAAAAATAAATGAAAGCATAAATATTTCACAGTTATTTATTAAAAGTATATAATATTTGTTTCGTAAACCTAAAATAAAACTGGAAGTTGAACAATTATGTACATTTTTAAACTTAACCTGGCGTATTCTGAAATATTTTTTAATAAACCGTCGTTATAGAGAAAATATTTTTAATACAGAAATCGGTGTTATTGCTTTTCGTTGGCGGATTAAAAATTTATTTTAAAAATAATATGCGTAAAAATGTTAAAAGCCATCGAACACTCAAATGTTATAAAGCGGCCATCAGTTTTGGAGTCCAACAAATATCATGCTCCCGGTGCCGTTTTCGTTCGTTTTTTTTATATTTCATACCGGCAAACTTCTGGTGCGCAATTCGAGTGTTAAGATTAGTAAACCTTTTTTAACCTCGGCCAGTTAAACAACTCGAGTGTTGCCTTTACTGTTTACCATAATAATCATTTTATTTAAATTTTAATTGATCAATTTTACGGTTTTGATGCACTAAAGATATGATCACCACCGATAACACACTGAACTAGCGCTTTCAATTTATTTCTTTTTCGCAAAAAAATATCAATATTCAATGCGGAATTTGTTGTTATGAATGACCAGCAGAACTGTTAAATTAAACGTCACATCGTGACGCTATTTTTTCAATTTTTTTTTATTGTTCCGACTTTTTCGATGGATTTTTCCAGAATTTTTTTTTATATAAATCTTGTCCTGACAATTACGAACACGAAAAAAAAACAAACAGCTAAATTGGTCGTTCTCAAGTTATCATCTTTTATACATGTGCAATTGATTTTTATATATACATACATATATACTATTAAAGAAGCCCGCCGGAACCCGACGAACGACAAAATTCACCACCGTGATTGAATAGCGAAGAGCAATGAGGAGTACCGCGTTTTTTACGTTTATTTGTGTGCACATGTACATCATAGCTACATAAATAACGCATACCGGAATAATTTCTTTACTGTGGCGCCATCTGTCGGCAATATTGGTAATCGGTGTTTTGACTAGTCGACGGAAGTGGCCTCACTTTCGATCAATTTTTATGTATTTTGTTTTTTGTTTTTTTTTGACTTTTAAATAGCCTACATTATTCTCCATGAACCCCCATAAATAAACTGTTCAAATTTCATAAAAATTGGATGTATAGTTTCATATACAGTAGCCTCCCGGAGCAAAAAAATGCATCCGATTTTTCCGGTTCAACCGATGCAAAAATGTCGGTTATTTTTTTTTTTAATCCGATTTAATCGTTATTTTCATACTTGACAAGGGAGAAACGATTTCGAACGATTAGATAACGCTTATCTTTACATGGCGCCACTAATTATGTTAATATCGAAACGCGACGTGACGGGTGTACGTGAGAAATAGAACTGTCATTTTCTCCCATTATACGTAATAATCGCTATATTCGAGTAGAAGATGCATGTTGTTTTTGGTTGAGTTGATGCATGGGCGAAATTGATACGCGATGTGAAGCGTTTTTCTGCTCATATAAAGTATTTTTTCTAGTCCATCGGTTAAAAAGTCGTGTGTTCTTAATTCCTTTTTTGTTTTTTTACCATGTTTGAAAAATGGATGCCAAATCGATAAGTAAATCTGTTACCAAAAAAAGAACCAAAACCTCGACAAAATCAAAACGTAAACGAGTTGTCGTTTCTATCGATAAAAAACTCGTAAGCCATCAAAAGTTTTAATCGAGGAGGAACACTACATACAGTCATTGCCTCGTACAATGTTTCTAGCAAGATTGGCGCCGAGATTGTAAAAAAAGTTGAAAAATTCGTCGCTAAAAGTACAGTAATTGGCACTGACAGAAAAACTATGAAATTCTTTATTTGTTGTTGTTTTACTCCCAGAGAAGTTTCGAAAAGCGTGATGTCCTCTTCTGGATATTAGTTACGAAGATGAACCGATCGAAAAAAACGATCTGAAATTTGAGAAATTTTTCAAAAAATACCCGGTTTTAGTGACGTTACTTTTGATGTCATTGAGAAATGGACCATCGAAGATGAGCTTGAATTAATGACGAGTCACTATGAAATCGTGGCATCCGTGTTATCTTAAGAGAACAGTTCATTGGAAGATTTTCAAGAAGAAAATGAGTTGAAAATTTCATCTAATCAAGCATATTCAGTTTTACAAATATGGTTGGACTTCATTGAAAGACCGCAAGGAATTTTAATTTTACGGAAGTGGAGAGACGTTGCCGCTCTTCAACGATTTTCATCAAAAAAACAAACCGTTTTGACTGATAAGAAGAAGTAATTTTTTGTCTTCTTATTGTTCGTATCATTTTGTTTTGTTTTTTTTTTTGAAGAATAAATATTTTAAAGTGGTATTTCTCTATCAAGGGTACAATTTTTCTTTAAAAAAATATGACTTCGGTTTAATCGACTTTTTATTCGAGTTTCCCTTGTTCCGATTAATTCGGTTAATCGGAAGGTTGCTGTATATAGATGTTTTGTTTATGTTTTTGCACGAGTGGTTGGAGGTGATTGTGTTATGGTTTGTGTGTGTGTTGCTGAGTATGCTAGTGTTGGAGACTTTGTGTATGATGTAGACGCTGTCAATAAGAGAACTCTTATCGATAAAACTTTTCTTCTGACCACCTTTGTGTTTTTCACTGTGTTTTACTGCCGAATCTATTGCACAAATCTTATCTATCTGCTTGGTTGTGTGGCTGATGTTCCGAGTAGTGGTACTCTCCTGAGTGAAAATCTTCATTTTCTTTCTTTAATTTATTAATTTTTTCTCTCGCCTTATCAATCTTGGTATTTGTATTACATGTTGTAACCCCTATACCTTTTATTTCCTCGTGCATTTGACTAAGCTTATAGAAAAATTGATTTTCCGTTTTTAAATTTCCAAATTCGAACGAAATGATAAAGTTATTTTAAATTCTTTGCCGAGTCTCGTATTTCTGACAAACGTAGGTCGTGTTACACACATAAGGAAAGCGGAAACGGAGTACGGTCAGTTGTTTGCGTTAGTAAATAAATAAATGGAATGTCCTTCCTCTTTGCTGGTTGAAAAATTCTTTACGCGGGAACGGTGAGAACGCGCTATCAGAGTTCACCGATTTTAACACGAAAACAAAACACATTTCAAAACAAATCACACCGCATGACTCATTAATTATTATGTGAAGTTTTAATTCACAGTAATCAGCTTAATTCGTAATAAATAAGCAAAACAAACTAACTGTATTGCAGCTACGTAATGCTAATTTTCGTTACACGAATTCGCTTTGAAAATATTACAAAGTTAAACATTAACTAAATTTACATAATCAAAAACTTCCTGCAAATTATAAAGATAATAAATATAAAGTTAAATATAAATTCGACGACCGGTTTTGTCTTATTTTAGTTAATGTTTAACTTTTTAATATTTTTAAAATGTTATTTTTGTGAATTGTAAATTTTAATTCGTGTAACGAAAAATATCATTACATAATACACGGTATATTATACTTGATTTGTTCTGTTTACTTCTTATTATTAATATTTCATCACTATTTACATACAAATTTACAAATTGTACAGGAGGAGTGCTTTAATACATATAAAAAAATAAATGCTACGTTGATGACGAGTTTTAATTTCCTGTTATTAAGGCTGTGTTGGCTCACAAATGTGAACAGCTATTTCGGTTACGTTTGAAAGTGACATATGTTGTTGCATCCATAGGCACACGGTAAAAAATTAAAAGAAAATTAACGAGAAAGAAGAATATTAACTTCCCGGAAACACTTGTAGTGTTTTATTTCTTAAAAGATATAAAAGACGGAGTACCGTGGAACGTGTTATTTAGAGGGGTGGTGACACATTGTGTTACGTGGTACAAGCTAAGAAAAATAACTGCAGTCTGGAAAAGAGCATTAGACAAAAGGTGTTTTCAAAGTGGTGTATAAATAAAATGGTATATTTAAATCGTACGGAAGGAAAAGAAGAGAATGCGGAGTGTAGTGTCAGTAAAGTCTCCGGGGATGATGAAAATGAAGAAATATTAAGAATAAGAGACCGTGTTAAATGTTTTTGGGATCAAAAGTCAGCAATGTTGGAGATGTAGACAAAAAGAAAAAGTATAGAAAACAATTTTTGACCAGTTCAATAGTAAAAATCTCATCTATTCCGCTAAGACAAAATTAGAAGAGTTGCACGTAAGGATGTTTCTAGTTTCGTGAAGGTAAAAGGAATGACTAAAAAGTGTGAGAAGGTAGAAGAAGACTGAATACGAAACGATTCATTAAAGCTAAGAACGTAACAGGGAACTTTAGATAATTTTAAAAATATCTTTTCAGAGATATCATGTTAAAATAATACATTTATTTTTGACATTTCGGATTGCACCGACCATCATCGAGGGCCGGTTCCACTGACAGTAAAGGAAATCTGTTTAAGTTTCTTAATGTCTGAAGCACAGTATGCTGTTTAGTGTGGTTTTGAACCAGACAGAATCGATTAATCAATTTACTTTATCATTACTATGTACTCCATGAGGGTTTTAATAGTATTGATACTTTCACGCAACATGTGTGAATTATAAATGTTCAGGGAAAGCAAAAAACGAAAAAAAAAAACACGACGTGGTAGACCGTTAATTTTTATAAATACTCGACATGGGCTGATTACATTATATACTGACCGTAAATTGTGTTTTTATTTAGAGATGCATTTACAACCGTTCTGTCCGCTCTTTATGGAAAACTGTTAACTGTGATGGGAATAGCATTCCCGATGTCAGAAGTTATATCAACCCACATTCCACACTCTTTTTATGAGGTAAGTTCATCGAATTAATTATCGATTATTATTTTCATTTCTGTACTCCGTTTTTCTAGCCATTCGTTTTAACGATGAATATGAGCCGTTAATTTTAATAAACCTAATCAATGCTCTTGCCGGCAGCCTATAGTAAATATCAACATTTTCTTGCAGTTCATACGCGCGAATTACACGTGCATCATTGCTTATTTAACAATAATTTGTCTCAAAATTTGGGCGTTCATTATGATACCTTTAAATTAGAACGTACCATGATTGGAAATTTACTTTCAGTTGTTTTTTTGTTTATTTATTTACCTATATTTTCATTCCGTTTTTTTTAATCCAGTTTCGAGCGGTTAGAATGCATTGTATACATCATTCAATTCGACTGTAAGTGGTAAATATTTCAAAGTTGAATATGCAGATTGTATTTTGAAAACTTTCCGTTGTTCCTAACATTTGTTTATTTATCTTCTTTTTTTTTTTTTTTTTGATATGGTTTTCGCCGCTTAGCCAGTTCTTTGCGTTTATTTTTTATAACTTTCTCAGTAAAATTATAGTAAAAAACATCATAATGTTTTCGAAAATTTCGTGTTTAAGTATAGATTGATATTGAAATTACCGGGATTTGGATTAAGATACTGGAGAATGGTATTTTTAAAGAGTACTTCCTTCCCCGTTTCGTCTTTATCTTGTTCAAACGAATTTTTCTAATTTTGTAATTTACACGGATGTAACCAGGGCCGTATACCAATATTTCGGGAGGGGTTACGAAAATATTTTTATATATATATTACCTGTAGTAAAAAAAAATCCATTATTTTTGCATAAAATTGAATTCTTTATTTAGCATAGTTAGAATAATCCGATTTAGGTCAAATATTCACCGTTTTGTTCGATAACTTGTTGCCATTTTGAAGGTAATTTCATTATGCCTCTCTCATAGAAACTCTTGTCCCTATTGGCAAAAAACTGAGACAATCGATTTTCACAAGCTTCTCTTGATGTCAATTTTTCACCAGCCAAATCATTCGTCATAGACAGGAACAGGTGGTAATCACTTGGTGTGAGGTCCGGACTATAAAGTGGATGCATAAGAACCTCCCAACCAAGCTCTCGGAGCTTCTAGCGAGTCACTATCGATGTGTGAGGCCTGGCGTTGTCCTGATGAAACACAATTCCTCTCCTTTTGGCCAAAGCTGAGCGCTTCTGGTCGATTGCTTCCTTCAGACGGTCCAATTGCTGACAGTACAGGTCCGAATTAAGAGTTTGGCCGTAGGGGAGCAGCTCATAGTGGATGATTCCGTGCCAATCCCACCAAACACAGCAAAACTTTCCTGGCCGTCAATCCTGGCTTGGCCACCGTTTGTGCCGGCTCACTGCCCTTCGACCACGACTGTTTTCGCTTGACGTTGTCGTAAGTGACCCATTTTTCATCACCAGTCACCATCCGCTCCAGAAATGGGTCGGTTTTGTTGCGATTCAGCAGTGATTCGCAGATGGAAATTAGGTCCATGAGGTTTTTTTTCGTTAACTCGTGCGGCACCCATACATCGAGCTTCTTTGTGTATCCAGCCTTTTTCAAGTGGTTCCAAACGGTTTTTTGTGCAATGTTTAGTTCCTGGGCAATCGAAACAGTGCTTACATGACGGTCAGACTCGACGATTTCCATTATTTTATCGACATTCTTGACAATTGGCCTTCCGCAACGTGGTACATCTTTGACATCAAAATTACCAGAACGAAATCGACGAAACCAAAATTGTGCGTGATTGGCTGTTACAGTATCAGGACCATAAACACTATTTACATTTTCAGTTGCCTGACTTGCGTTTTCGCCTTTATCGAACAGAAATTGTAGAATATAGCGTATTTTCTCTTTACTGGTGTCCATCTTTGACGCGCACTCAAACACTACTGAGTCAAGCACTCACAAACCGGTTTCAGAAGATGTTTTAATACGAAATCTCAACTTTCTAACGCCATCTAGTGTCATCCAATCGCACTTATATAACGCGAGATACAGATTACTACAGCCATCTATTGCAAAAATAATGGATTACTTTTTACTAGACCTAATATATATATGCGTGTGCGTGTATTATCATGAAACATATTTATTTATAAATAGTAACTAAAGCCTTGTAGTCAATTATGCAATATTTGAACACTACAATAAAAACAAATACAAAATAGTCGTTTCCATAGAATTCATAAAATTTTAATTTTCTCAAAAATTGAAAAGAAATAAATTTATATATATGTTATAAATTTATTTCTACACGAACATCATATTATTCACAAATTCACAAATATAACATTGTTAAATACTAATTAATTAACCGACTTCAAAAAAGGAGGAGGTATTCAATTCGACTGTATTTTTTTTTTTTTTTTTTTTTTTTTTTTTATGTGTGTTACCACAGAACTTTCTTCTAGATGAACCGATTTTGATGATTCTTCTTTTATTTGAAAGGTGGCGTTTGTCATGTGGTCCCATTTAAATTTGATCAAGGTCCGACCGATAGTTTTTGAGTTATCCTTAATAATGCGGGAGATTGAAGCTTTTTGGATGCTTTTCATTCATGATTGTTTTCACCGTCGGATTAGATTTTTGACTTAAAATACTATAAATTTGCCAAATTACCATGGAAATGTAGCTTATGGTGTTTTTACCGTGGAAATAAATGTTTTAATTTAATTGAATAAAAATGCACTAAAAAGTAAAAAATAAAATGCTTTTTTACAAAAAATAAATACCGACTTCAAGGTTTATTATAAAAATTTAAAAATGCACTAAAAAGTAAAAAATAATTACTCCCGATAAAATATATATATCAGAGTGATATAACTTAAGGTGATATCCTAATTCTTATACAACATTAATTTTTTGGAGTTGGCATCAAATTCATATTAAAAGAATAATTAAAAACTGCATTAAATGTTGATTAAATTGTTCCTAACATGAATTTAATTCCAACTCCAAAGAATTAATGTTGTATAAGAATTACGATATCACCTTAAGTTATATCACTCTGATATATATATTTTATCGGGAGTAATTATTTTTTACTTTTTAGTGCATTTTTAAATTTTTATAATAAACCTTGAAGTCGGTATTTATTTTTTGTAAAAAAGCATTTTATTATGTTAAAATAAATAAATAAAATAATTACAATAATAGTCCGACCGATTTCGTTAATACATATTCAAAAACATATAAGAAATAAATTTATTCTGAATTTCGGTCCATTTAATTCAAGCAGTTATTATTTCAAAGATATTTCGGGGGGGGGGGAGCGAAAACCTCCCTCAGATACGGTCCTGGATGTAACCACAATAAGCGTGCGGTAATTCGTTTTACATAGGCGAACCACTAACTTCTTGGGTCACTTAAGAATTGACAGAAATTCACTTTTAACTTTATATTGAGCTAATTAACTGCTGACGACCCTATTGATAAATTTGTTTTCAAGAACGAACAGACTGTATTGGAAGACTAAATAGAAAAGGGGCTACACTAGAAATCGGTAATGTTCAAAAGAAAACGGATGGTTTTAAAATGGAAAGGTAAAAGACATTTCACACTGGTTGTTAACAGCCATGATGACAATAAACAATTTTTGAACGATGCGGATTATAAATCAATAAAAACAACGATCACAGTCAAAATACCTATTCACTTTTTTCGGAAGTTGACCCATTTTCGATTATATCGGCTTTTGTTATTCCCTTCACTTTGCTTATTTAATGCGTTAATTAATTTTTACGGCAAGCATCATCTCTGGTCGGAAATTTGTGCAGACGCGGACTGTAAAAAATATATATTATATGTAGCTCATCTTTCACGGATTTTGTTAAATTGTCAGGGCAAGTCTGATTTCAAAAATTGTAGAAAAAGGCAATCTTATTCACTTCTCGATAATATAAATCGTGTATCATCAGCAATTGATGATAAATTCATACCTTCGAATTCAACAGTAATTATTTAGAATCCATAGGGATTTTTCGCAATGTGTTCGTTCCCCTTTTTGATTATCACGTTGCACATAGAATTGATATTCCTATCGCACAACTTATGCTATTTTTTCGCTCGTTACCTACATAAATCGTCTAGTCGCGTGGCATAAAATATGGAATTTTCACATATTGTCAGAGAACTGTATATGCATCATATATGCAACCATTTCAGCATAAAATTTCAATATTAAATATTAAATAAAACAGGCGCGTTTCTTTTGAAATTTAATTCAGATTTGTATTTAAAAAAAATCCCTATTTATAATTTTCATAAAAACACAAATGTTTGTCATTATTATTAACTGATATACTTATGGAAATTTTGAAAGAGTAGATAGAATAAGCATATTAGGAGAGGATGGCATCGGCGAAATTGGAGGAAAAATAAGGAGAATTTTTAAAGGAGATTGCATAAAAGGCGAGAGCGAATTAAGACGAAGGAGAATGGAAGACACGTTCAGCAAGGAAACAAATGAGATTTGCGCAGAGCTAGAGTTAGCGATTACATTCAGCAAGAACTGGTAAAATTTGGCAAGATTTAACATCATCAAGACGCAGTCGGAGGCAAGAAGAATTCTTGATTTACATCTAATCTAGAAAGACGAGACTTGAAAGCACAACCATAGAAAGTAAAAAAAAAGTAGTAATCAAATTTGGTACGGATGATGGACTATACAAAGAAATGAAGATATAATAATTATCACCACCCGATTTAGTTGCTGATAAGGCTTTCGATAAGTTCAACCTTTTGATTGACGATGAGGAAAGATATCTGATAAGCTCGGAAAAGGATAAACGACTGTAGGTATCTCAGTTGACACGAGAAAGAAACATACCGTTTGTTAACGTAAGTCACTCGAAATAGCGTGTATACATGAAGTAATTGACCTCTTCTGTATCGGAAGATCATGTAAGTAATGATATTTAAGAAAGAAATTAGGGAAATTAGGGAAATTAGGGGAGGTCCATGTTCGAAAACAAAAAATTAGTCGATAGCAAAACCGCGCTACTATTCGAATGATTATTTGAAAAATGATTTTTCTTTCTTTTTTTTTACGATCATAAATACCTGCTTAGTCATTTTCTACGCTGCACTACTGCTGGGTCAGTTTTGAATGTCGTAATCAACATTCAATACCGTAACACTTGAAACTCGCACCCTTATTCCTTAATGCAAGGGTATTTTGATTAGCACAACGAGAGAGAATCGTCCGTACTGTAACTTTCCGGCGTATTATCAAAAATAAGATAGAAGTAAAATAAGTCGTTTTCTAAAGTCAAGCGAGGATAGTGTGTGCTGTGCCAACGTTTCACAAATCGGTCAAAAGATTCACCCACTTGATACTTCATTAGCGTAGTGCTACACAGCACCGCTAGGAGTACGCTTATAGAAATATGTGTTATAAAGAGCTGGCTCGCTGTCCCCTAGTAATTATTAGATACAAAACGATTACAGATTATTATATGTTTTATTTTCTAAACAGGTGTTTTACTTATATTTGTACATAGGAAGCATGCTATTTCTTTTTTACATATACGTTATGTTAGTGGGTACAAGAAGCAACAAGCCAGCAGTTCAAAATAACGATTTCACCACAGGTAGGCTTCTTTTTTTTTTCTTTCTTTTTTTTTTTAATTGTATTCTTCAAATTTAGCTTATAAATGTTCGTATCCATTTTCTGTATTAACATTTATTAAATACACATAAAATCACGTATAACAGAAAATTAGTTATTAAAAAATATAATAAACCAAGAAACATGTCGCGGTGTTTATTATACATTTTTTAAATAACTAATTTTCTGTCATACGCGTTTTTATGTGTATTTAATAATTGTATTCTTTTAAAAGGTTAAGGGAGAAGGGGATTTAATAAATCTCCGATGAAAATTACGATTTCTTTTTTTGTTTTATACATTGTAAAAAAAAGTGTAGGACCACCACTCCGAATTAAACGCGGAGAATTCTCTTTTTAATTCTTTTTAGTGGGCAAAAAAAAAACAACAAAAAAGACAAAAACAATTGTCTACTGTAAAGAAAAATTATATTTAATATAAATCGCTCGAAATGTTTCCAATGAAAAGGATCTGGTTCCAAGTGAGAAAGGAATAAAATACCTTTTTTTTTTTTTTTTTTTTTTTTTAAAGTAAACCCTTATTCTTCGAGTTTTTCACTGTGCCGAAGTTCTGATCAAAAATAATTACTAAAGTCGCCGCGAATTATAAAGAACTCGATTGAAAAAAAGAAAGACATTAAATAATAGGCCGCCACAGGACTCCTTTTTTTATCTCTTTAAAACGTACGCGAAATAAGAGTATGAAGACACATTCCCCCATTTGTGATTCTAAAAATCCTTTTTCCATCTCCTCGAAACTAGGCATTTTAATATTTTATTCTTGAGGATCCTAGCTTATAAATCTGGTAATAAGATTACGGATAGAGCTAAGCAAGTCATCATTATCACAGTGACACACACTCGAGAGTTTTTGAACGTCAGCCACTATCTATTCGCACATTCTAGCTGCACAGACATGGTGACTAGGCAATCACAATATGCAAATGTAGAGCAAGAGACTGCACTTGGGGAACTGATTGTAAATGTGTTTGATTTATCGATGTACAATATGCAGTTCTATTTATGTCTGCCTACTACGCATCAATTAACGCACATATGGTGCTACGTATGTTTGTCATTGCCTTCCATACGGTTCTATTAGCGGTTAAATTTAATTATTTACTTTATAATTTCTGTCGTTCATTGCTTGCGGTCGAACTCGAGGCTCCTGCGGCGGAAGTCGGGTGCTCTAGCAACTATAGCCTATATCGCAAAGACTGTAAGCAAGTATCCCTTATATCAGTCTTGAATTCTTTCTATAAAATAATCTCGATCCGTATATTAAAACGACACATTCTTCCTTTTGGTCTACTCATTACGAAACATATAATCACGAAGATGGAATTTATTTATTTATTCAATTCTCTCTTTCAAACTATTCTTGATTTACTTGTTTTCCTGAATTTCCTCGCCTACAGTCCGTGTCTTTTTGCAGATTTCATTTCGGTTCTTATATTATTCGTTCTAGATTGCTTAGAATTGTTTCTATTTTTTGTTATGGTTTCCGTTACATTTTCTATAATTTTCACTCCCTATATTTTCCTTTAATATTCATTTCCTGTAAACACGTTTCTCCCAAACGCTATCCTGTAATCTATTATAAGACAGGTCTCTGGATACATTTTATCAGCTGCTAGACATTTATGAGTATTTTCTCCGTCCAATGAGTCTTTGTTTATAGATGCCCAATACCTGTTGTAGATGATTTTTCCTTTTAATGTACTGCATATTCCCGGGTTTCAACTGATACCTGTATCTGATTTGTTTTTCCTGTATATGCTAGCTTCAATGGTGTATGATTATTGTCACATGAGTATCTTGTCTTAATGCGAGTAGTTATTTGTAACGTAAATTTTTAAAGCATATCATTCCTGTGTTTCTCCTTTCGTTCGAGGTAGGATTAGACGTCCCATACTAGCATGTGGTACATTTGATATTCTGTTAGGTAAGTTAAATTGTACTCGGTGTTACTTCATTTGACAATTCTAAATGAATATATGAGTAGTGGTACTACAAAGGCATTTATCGCTTTAACTACATATTTTGCTTGTATTCGTCTTTTAAGTATTAATTTTTAATCAATTTTAGTATATGTCTATCAATTTTTGTTTCATTATTTTACGTTCTAAACCTTGTTTTTCAACCATTCCTAAGTACTTATAATATGCATCTGGTTCGACATGTTTTAGCTGCGTGGTATCCAATAGTGCCATTTTAGGTGTAGGCTCTCGACTTTTCCTTTTACAGTATGCAGTATGCCAAATTTTTCTATTCCGAATTCCATATTAATAATACCTTTGAATATAGAGCTGGCAATTTCTAACTGAGATCTTAGTTGTATACTATTTTTAGCATACGGTTTTAAGTCACACATGTAAAAGAGGTGGTTTAATAACGTTTAATCAGATTTAGAGCGTGTAGTTCATGGCCATGTTATGTTTTTAATATTGACGATATTAGATTCATAGCAATTATAAACCATAGTGGGCTAAATGCATTGCCATGAAATCATAAGAAATCTGCAAACGTGTATTTCACCGCTTTACACATCTTTAAGTATTTCCTGTAATCAGTATATGCAATACTTAAATTTCTGCAGTTTTTACAAGCCTGCTGTCAACTAGTAGTAGTTGTTCCTTTCCCATCGCTTCCTTTCGTACATCCTTTTGTTCCCAATATATTAACTGATTTTATCCCAGATGACACTCTATTGGCTATTACATATCGTTGACAAGCAAGCGATTGGTCTGCATTTTGCCGGATTGTCTGTATGCTGATCATCCTTCAGTTTTAAGTATGTTATTCCACCCGTGAAGTACTGTAGTATCAAGTTCTTCCTTCTCGTACTATATTATTAAGCACTTCAGCTTTCTTACTGTATATTGCGGTTAAACTTTTTCTAGCAGAAATTATATATTCCGTCCAATCCTGGTGTAATTTCCGGTTATTAGTTCCTTGTATTATTACTTATTGCAATTCTTTAATTCTAATGCCATCTCAGCCCATATTATTTAACAACTGGAGTAGTCGACTTTTAGCCAGCTACAGTTTTTATTATGTCTCTTTTTTTGATTCCATACTCACTTCCAATATTGTTCAATTTTGTTTCTATCTGGTAATATCTGCCTTCATGACCACTTGTTTTTTTTATTAATATTTCTGTAGAATATTTGCTTGTCGGTGACGAACCGTTTATTCTGTATTTTTTTGTTTATCTGACACTGTACGCTTTTTTTAGTCTTCCCGCATAAACTTATGCACATTTGAATTTTTTAATGTCCAAGATTACGAGCATTAATTCGTTTCACTTTTGAATGTGCTCTGATTTTGGCATTTCATATTTTTTTATGTCTTGATTTTTTTTTTTTTATTTCTCTTATTACGAGGTGCGGCGATTAAATAACGACTGGACACTCCTAATACAGCTGTAATAACCTTATAGCGTCTACTGTTTGTGTGCGCGCAGTACTTCTTTCTCTTGCTTAAAATGTAGTGGGTGCTGAAGAAAAGTATTCGTTTTGAATTGATGGAGAATGTCAAACAGAACACGGTACTAAAATCGTGCGCAAAAAAAAAAGAATTCCAACACTGCTTCGAACAATGGAAAAAACGTATGACTCGATGTGTGTAAATCGGGAAGGGAAGTATATAGAAGGTGACAAAACGTTTGTTCAATAATATTTATAATGCATCACTTTTTTTATATACAGTCTCGTTATTTAATCGCCGCACTTCGTATTGTGTTAATATGTTGACCTCTCGTCTCAATCGTTTTACTATATTTTCAAATCCTATTTTCCAGGCTGGATTTCCACATATCATTGGTATATTTCTAGGTTTTTGTCCATTTAACATTAATGCTGTTTGCGCAGCACTGTTATATGTGTACCTGTGTAGCTCTTCTAACGTAGTAACTTCTTGTACAATATCCCCGTTAGAACCATATTTGTTATTCTGACCAATTTATGTATGCTATGTTTGATTATCAGTTTTCATACCATAAACCATGATTCGGGACCTGTATTATATTACGTTACGGAGCGTTATGAATGAATTTTTAAAATTTTTAAAATAAACTCTATCAACACTGTCTCTGTATTTTGTACTGCTCGGTTGTTATTAACTTATTTCGATCTAAGCGATCTGTTTTTGTTTTAACATCCATATCTTTAAATTTTGGTGCTTCTTGCCTTTTTATATATTCGATCTCTTCAGTCTTTTGCATAACTTGAGCTTTCAAACCATCTTCCGGTTTAGTATTAAATTTTCTACCGTAAGTGTTCATATTTAATCTGCAATGCGCTGCATTGTTACACCCGCTAGATCAGGAATTATTTTTTTTATTGTATTATATCTGCGTCTATATCCAATCATTGTGTTACTTTATCCTATGTAGTTTCACAGTAATATTGCATAATCTTAATATTTGTATTATGTCCCATTTGCAACGTTTTTTCTGTGATTCTACATTAGTGGTCCATTTTGGGAGGGCACATTCTATGCGTGTGTAGATATTGTAGATATTATTAAACGGTTGCTACTCAGATCATTGTGTATCCTTGTTGCGTATCGGCTGTAGATTTTTTAGATTGCGCTGCATTTCGGACAAACATTTTCTCATTTCTTTCATCCTAGCATCCAGTAGGCGCCCGCCTGTTCTAAGACCGCATACTGTCATACCTAGCACCAGTTCCAGATGTGTCGTGGTGTTTTCTACGCAGCAGCCATTTACTTTTATTTTTTATCATAATTTTTCCATAAAAGATATCGCATTTTATCCCTACTGCCGGGTTAATTCTAGGTATTCGTTTGTATTTATGGATTATCAATAATCCCGCCTATTCGATTGTTTGCCGTATATGACCTATATTACAGAAGGAAATACGGGAAGTCAGCATCATCTGAATTTAAAATGAGATATCCGGGTTTACGACTACTATTTGGTTTACTCTCCAAGGTGACCTGTGCAAGATCTTTCTTAATCACAATCGTAGCGAGTGTAGCATTTACGAGAGATATTAGCATCAAAAGAAATAAGCGAAATAAACAAAGAAATGAGGAAGATATAAAATTTTTAAATTATAGATTGTATAATTCAGAATAATCGTGTTGTAGAACATAAGACTGTGAAATTAACGTTAATAATACAGAATCAATTAAAAGTTTGTTTTGTTTTTTTTTGTTTTTTCCTTCTTGTTTTTTTTTTTTTTTTTTTTTTGAGTCGTCAAACAAGGACTTCTAGCCGGAACTAGTTATAACAGGAAAGAGTCGGTAATATTTTAAAAGCGCTATAAGGCGAAAGAAGCCTAAGACTCAACAAACTGGGGAATAGAGCAGAGCGCTCTTCGGAAAGAGATGAACACTCAGACAACGCATGATCTGCGGCGTCACAAGTAACTGTATCATTAGGATGGAGAGGGCAATGAGGAAGAAAAAGTAATCTTTACCCAAGATAGCTGCAACGCATTAACGTAAATACAGCTCATCAGTGGAGTCACAAATTGTGTTTTTTTCGCCTACATCTCCATTCGGATGGTTGCATCACAATAGCTATAGTAGCAAGATTTTTTTTATAGTCCTTATTTAATTTAACTTCATTATTTTTATTATTATTCTCATCGCGCGCTATTTAGCAAATTTTATGCATTCATTTTCTAGTCCCTTCAAAACAACATTCGATCCACGCCATTAAAACTATATCTTCGGGAAACTTCATGTGACTGATTTTTGCTTATTCTACTACAACTATTTTTGAACTCTCTAGGATTTATTGCTTGTTATATTATTTTATAAAGGATGATAATATTTTTGTAGCTGCTCTTGAACCAATCTAAGCATCTAAGTAGAAGCATATACTTCGAAAGAGATAAAAAGAAGAGGTGACAGCTGATATACAAATTCATGTAGCTCGTTTTTTTTTTTTTTTTGTCATTTGGATTTTTTTTTTTTTTGGCTCGTGAACCGGGGATCTTTACTCAGAAACAATTAGAATAGGAGGGAGTCAATTATATCTTCATACGATATCAAATGTTGTTAGGAGGAAGTAATCAATATAATGGGAATAATCTATGGAGAGGGAAACGATAGGACATAAGAGGTGCAATATGGAGTAGGAAGACCGAGTATCAATAAAATGGAACAGAAAGCAGAACACTCAGCAGAAAGAGATAAACGCTTAATAAACACATGATCGGCATCGCAAACACGCTTTTAATTTGAGTGGACAATATGGAGAAGCAACCGACAAAAAACGAAAACGAGAGGAAGATAATAAAGAGTATGGCTTAAGAGCGCAGACGAATAACGGAGACAACAACAGAACGACGAAGTGAAGGAAACAAAGAAAACCTGTGGGTTAACAGCAAGACACTAGGTTGAATAGACAGATGAAATTAATAATTATTAAAAAAAGAGAAAGCGCAAATATCCGATACGAAAGTCTGAGATGAAAACCTTTGCACAGCGGAAAGAGATTGGACGATGGGACTTTTTTAAAGAAGAAGTGAGAAGAGGCAGCGAATATCAGCTATTTTATTACCGAAGATGCCCGAATGACTAGGAACTCACGGTAAATATCAATATAAATGGAATCGAGGGAAGAAAGAACGCGGGGGGATAAGTGAGCGTATGCAGAGTATGATAAAATCACAGGAATCATCAGGTAGTGGAGAATGAATTGAAGGGTGGTCATGGAGTCAGATATAATCAAGAATTTAGAGGAAAGGTGACTGGAGGAAATGAAAATAATGGAACGTAGGATAGTGTCATTAAATCGTTAATGAATATCAAACAGAAAGGAGGCAGGCAAAAAGATTCTGAAACGCCGAAATCTGGGAGGATAAAGGAGGCACCGACACATCATTCGGCCTCTTTGAATCATCTGTAAAGACGGTTGCATGCGAAGGAAATTGAAAATTGACAAAACTGTGGAAGAATTTCTGTCTGATTAGGGCGAATAGAAAAAATTTAGAGAGCGTAGGTACAGTAAACATATATTGTGAGGATGGCAGTGATCGGCGAAATTAAAAGAGAAATAAGGGGGAGATTGACAAAATATGTAAGGACAAAACGAACTGAGCCGAAGGGAGATGAGAGATAAAATAGGGGTTTTCCTGGGTACGAAATGCCAGTTCCTAGAAATGGAAAGGTATAGGAATGGATAAGAGTAGAGGACGTGGGTGGGAGACGCTCAGTAAGAAAACGGTAGCCCAAATAAGATCTGCGTATAGGAAGGGATATTGTATTAGATTCGGCAAGGACTACTGGAACTTTGGAAATTATCAATCAAGGACCTTTTTCAAGAATTGACAGGAAGGAAGAAGGTCAGGCCTAAAGGTTTCTTTTTCTGAACGCTAGGCACGCAGATGCTTATAATGTTATGGTTTTTGAGTATGTTAAAGATTTTTCTAAATGAACGGTAAATAATATTAACATTTATTAACTTTAAAATATTAAATAGGAATGTATTTAGGTGAAATTTAAAACCAGTAAAATAAGATAGGAATAAAAAACATGTTTATTTTGATTGCGAATCGTATTCTATAGAGAATTGCTTTAATAAAGGCTATAATATAGTGTTTATGTATTATTGGTGAAAATGTTTTTATTTATATTATTAAATCAACGAAATATATTATACGTTGAAGAACTGGATAGAACGGAATGGGAAGTGGTTAACGAAACTAACGCTCAAATTCAGCAGGATACGGATAACGTTTCGCAATGCAACTCAGAAATGAAAACAGAATCGTTCGGTAGCAAACAACAGTTTTCTATTCAAATCGATTTGGAGAAAAATATCGGCAGCAATATCAGTTTACATCCGGCCAAGATACAACCAGCGCAACATTTTGGAAGCTTCTACTTAAGAATGGGAGCCGTTTGTAAAAACTATTCTCTTGATATTTCTTTATCATTTATAATCGTCAGTTACTCGACAGCTGCGGTCGAACGCATGTAAATATGATAAACCTTAACCATTAATCGGCTCCGTTCGAAATTGCAGCCGAAAGAGCGATTAAATTTGAAATAATGCCTTAATTACGCTTAAACGTTACACTTTTCTGTGACGCAGTTTATTAAATTAAAACTGCAATAACTTAATCAGATATGGAACCACCGCTTATTTTAGTATTTTTCTATCATTCCAGGTGCATGTTTTGTTGTTTAAATGATGATGAAGTTCCGCACTATTTATTTGTATAATTTATTATAGTTTTAGTTTTTATTAATCCTCTTTTAGCTTCACGAATTATGCTTCGTTTTTCTTTTCGGTCTGATTTTCAAAAAAAATTCTATTTAATTTTTAAGTTATTACTAACTTTATTGTTATTAATCAGTTCTAGTAACCTGCATTACGCTATAAAGATAGGGCATAATTTTTAAACATTTGTTTAAAAGTTATTGGACTTTATCGCATCACAAATATATTTAAATATACCTTCTCCCAGCATTTTTATTCAAAATTTTTTATGAATTCTTAATTTCGCCGAGATTAATCACGGAATGCGCGGTGTTTCTCTGCAATATTAATTACACTATGTTATTCTTAGCCCGAGGTACACTACACTTTTTGTTCCATGCAGGGCCGAATCTAAGAGGGGGCTAGGGGGACTACAGTCCCGGACCACAACATCCAAGGGGCTCCGCGCTCTCAAACAGAGAAAAAAGTTAATTTTCCACGTGCAAAATTGAAGTATTTTTTCCGAAAATATTCAATATTGTAAAGATGCAAAATTTTAAATTTGCGCTTTTCATCTTAAAAAGAATTCAGTTAATTTTTATATATGAAAAAAAAAAAATATATGAGATTATTAATAAAATTATATACTTTTTCTTTATAAAACTTTCACTTTTTTCCCCAATAAACTAAATATACTACATAAAATGAATATTTATAGAAATTTTCTACGATATAATTTATTATATTAAAAAAATTGAATGAGTCCTTTAACGCACGTATCGAATAATAAATGAACATAACAATTCTCTATTCAAATATCCAATACACATACAATAGTTATAAAACGTTTTTTTTTAGGGAAAAATATTTTATGATCTAAAATATTCCTTATTTAAACAATACTTTATTTTATTTTTTTATTGTAAATACGTTTTATTTAGAACCGTAAAAAAAAAAAAAAACATTTAAAATAAAGGGAGTTTTAATCGATTGCTGATTTTATAAATCTATTTGTGTTTCGAAAAATTTAATAAATCATACCGTGCTTCATTCACTTTTTTCTGATTACATAAACAATTACGGAATTTTAAACATGTTCGATTTATATAAAGAATAGAACGTGATATAAATATTTTTTTATACAAAAAAAAAAAAAACATGATGTTATTAACAAAAAATTATATGTAGTATTCAGTTTTTTAGGTAAAGAAAGTTGATTTTGTAAAGAGAGCATACTAATTTTAATTTTATTAGTCTACACTAGGACTTTGATCTGTCCGTGTAAAATCGCATCGTTCATCGTTTGAATGGTATGCGGTCACACGCATACCATTAAAGAAGGAGATAAGAATGTAGATTAAAAGTACTATTTTCACCACACAAAATAGAGCTCCCTTTTAAGGTGGGAAACAAAAATTTTACTGGAAATTCCATAATTTAATGCGAAATATTCCAATTTTAATACAAACACAACTATTTTAGATAGAAAGTAATTTTTAATGAAAATTATCAAATTTTAGGGAAAGAAATCCAATTTTTCATTCAAGAACAACATGTTAGAAATAACATTACCACCATAACAACCTGACTAATTGTAAGTTTATTCAAACTATTTTAGAACTACACGTTCACAAATTTATTTCTTTAAAGAAATAACCGTAATTGTTAACATAAAAATTTATTACATAGTAAAAAGTAACACATTAATATCTAACATTGCACTTAATAATAATATTTATTTTTATATAATCATACAACATATACGTACATATATATTTTTATTATCTTGGCTAAAACAATATCAAATATCAAACTTTTTAAGGAATTCATTATAAATAGAGTTTCCATAAGCTAATGTATCTATTTTATTACTACATATTATTTATTTATTTATTTATTTATTTATTTATCATCTTTACCGCTTAATACTATTTCAGTCTGCTGTAGAGTATACAATGTTTATGACTTTGAATATTGATTACTTAATTTACTACACACAACACACAGATATATAGTCTAAAAAATTAAGTTCATTCTTAATTATAGGTGACTGAACTCCTTTTACATTTTTCAATTTTTTTATTATCAATAATACTTATAAAATACATTTTCGGACACAATTCAACAAAATCACTAATTGTGGTTCCAAGCGTCCCATCCTTAAATATTTCAAGTTTCCTTTTATTTTCAATAGAATAAGATGGATGATCCTTTAGATAATCACTTGTATTGGAATAACTGTGTATATTATCTTTAATATCTTTATAGAGATCAGATGTTTTAGGATCATAAATGAGTGTATCAGTATCATAGTATAAACAATTAATTTCTTTGCACATATTACATTGTAATGAAAATCAAACATTTTCAATTTGTTTATTTCTAAAGTAGCTATTTCAATATAATAATAATAATAATAATAATAATAATAATAAACCTTTATTGAGGAAATTCTTAAACTATATAACAAACATGAATAGTATAAATTTGATATAGAAAAAACTAAATATTAAATTTCCTCGGCCCATGATGAGCAAAGGTTTCCTGTAATCTCTCCCATTCAATTCTATCTATGGCTACTCTTTGAAAATTTTTGTTCAATAAAAAATTACTAAAATCGTCCCTCCACCTTGTCAACTGATGCCCCCTTCTTCTTTTATAATGTGCAAGAAACCAGAAAGTGGCTCTATACGTCCATCTGTCATCCTTCATTCTTGCTACATGACCAGCCCAAGCCCATTTTTGTCTTCTAACATATCTGGTTGCATCTATATTATTTTTTAATTTTTGTTTTATCAGTTTGAGTGGTACTTTATCTTTTTTCTTAATATTTAAAATAGACCATTCAATTGTATTTTGTGTTACCTTTATTTTATTAATAATTTTTGAAGTCAGACACCAGGTTTGACTGCCGTATGTTAAACTAGGTATAATAGTCGCGTTGAAAATTATACTTTTGTGGTAATTGTTAAAAGGGCCTTTAAAAATATATTTTAGTGCCCAATACTTGTTCCAAGCTTTCGTTATTCTAGTATTTACTTCCGTTTCAGTACGATTTTCAAAAGATAATTGCTGACCTAGGTACGTTACTTGATTTACTATTTCTATAACCATTCCATTAACTTGTACTATTTTAGCGTTTCGGTTTTCTGTAAATATTTTCGTTTTTCCGATATTTATGGAAAGCCCAGCTTTTTTCCCTACATTGTCTAATTCTGTTATCATAGTTTTTAGTTCTTCCAAGGAATTTGACAAGAGAACCACGTCATCCGCAAATCTTAAATTGGAAATTCTTTTTCCATTTATGTTTAAACCTTTGTTATCCCAGTGCAAATTCCTAAAAATATCTTCCAAAGCACAATTAAACAAAACTGGTGATAATGGGTCACCCTGTCTAACCCCTTTCTTAATATCAAAGTACCGACCCTCTACATCTGTTAATATTCTGGCTCTAAGGTCTTTATACATATTTTTTATTAATATTATGTAATTTTCTGGAACTCCTTGACTTTTAAGTGATGCAAATAAGTACTGATGTTTTAAAGAGTCGAAAGCTTTATTATAGTCAATTAGAGCCATATATATTTCGATTTGATATTCTATACATTTCTCAATGACTTGGTTCATGACATGTAGGTGATCTATTGTAGCGAACGACCTTCTGAAACCAGCTTGTTCTACAGGTTGTTCGACTCTTATAATAGGCTGTATTCTATTTTCTAACAACTTTGAAAACATTTTTGAAATAGTCAAACTTAAAGATATTGGACGATAGTTTTCAATTTTGTGTCGATCCCCCTTTTTAAACAACAATATTATATCAGAGTACTTCCATTTACAGGGAATAATGCCTGTTTTTAAAATTCTATTAAATAGGATCGTTAAGATTTTTATTAATTGTAAACCTCCCAATTTTATGTGTTCGTTCATTATTTTGTCGCTGCCTGGGCTTTTGTTGCGTCTCAATCTTTTTACTATCTCCTCTACTTCTTCATTCAGAAATTCTGGTTCTACTGTAGAACTAGTTTCAACAGAATTGCTTATACCGTGATCGTTATCTATGTCATTATACAAATTTTTATAATATTCAGTTATGAAGTTATTTATTTCTTTTCTGTCGCATATTTTCTCCCCTTTCAAGTTCATAAAATGAGTTGCCCATTGTGTACCTATACTGAGTTTCTTTTTTAGCAGTTTTATATTTTTACTTCCTTCTAAAATGTTATTAATAATTTCATTTTTTTGAGCTCGGTCCCTTTCTCTTATTTTATTTCTTATAGCTCTTGACACTAAATTTAATTCAATCTTTTCTTTTGGAGACTTGTTAGCGAATTTTAAAATTTCCATTCTTCTTTTACGTAATTGGTAAATGTCGTCTACTTCGCTTATCTATGGGATATTTCCACTTCTTTTCTTGGATGTGTTTGTGAATGTTGACGTTATTGTTTGAGATATGGCGTTATATAGTTCGTCAATCTCTTGATCTCTATTTAAGTTTATCTTTCCTAACTCTTCACTAATTATGTTTTCGTACTTTTCATAGTCTAATTCTGTATTCAAATTTTTTATGACTCTCTTATAGTATTTTTCTTTATCAATTGCAATTGTTATAATTAGCAGTCTATGATCTGTATAGAAGCTGAATTTGTTCAAACCTTTTATTTCGAAATTTATAATTGACTGATTCATGCTAGGTACTAGTATATAGTCTATTAGTGATTTATACTGTTGATTTGGAGATATCCATGACCATCTATTTCCTATTCTTTTTTTAAACAGACTATTTACTATTTTTAAATTGAATTCTTGACAGAATCTTATGAGCATCCAACCCCTTTCGTTGCGTTTCCCATAACCGTATAAACCCATTGTTTGTTTTTCACTTTTCTCTCTTTGCCCTATCTGGCTATTCCAGTCTCCCATAATTATTAAGTTGTTGTTCTTTATTTTAATTGAATTTAAAATGTTTCTTAAATTTTCGTAGAAATTTTCTATTTTCCAATCTTCTGCAGCTGTAGTCGGAGCATAAACTTGAATACATGTTAGTATAACTTTATTAATTTTTATTTTTAAGATTGCTATTCTGTCGTTAATCCCCTTTGTCTCTACTACATTACTTATATATTCATTTTTAATAATAAAACCGACTCCTTTTTGTCCTGAGTTATTACCTATATAATAAAAAAGGTTCCCCTTTTGTGTGCGTATAATTTTCTTTCTAGGTCTTCTTACTTCGGACAATCCTAAAATTTTAATATTAGATTTCTGAAATGCCTCTTCTAATTCAATTAAGCTTTCTGGACTTTTAAGTGACCTTACATTCAGAGTAGCTATATGAACTTTGTGTTTTATTTTATTTTTATTACTTTTTATATTATTGGTTTGATTTAAATTGCGCTTATCTAAATTTTTAGTAGTAATTTTAAATGGCGGGAGTGATGGAGGAAAAAAGGTATACTCACCCTCGCTTACCGGCGTTTCTGGGTGAGGACAGTTCACGCTCATAACAGGCCGAGAAACGTTTCATTTATTTATAATATTTTGTTTATTTTTTGCACGTGTGGTTGGAGGTGATTGTGTTATTGTTTGTGTGTGTGTTGCTGGGTATGCTGGTGTTGGAGACTGTGTGTATGATGTGGACGCTGTCAATATGAACTTATCGATAGAACTCTGCTTTTGGCCACCTTTGTGTTTTTCACTATGTTTTACTGCCGAATCTACTGCCATAATCTTGTCTATCTGCTTGGTTACATGGCTAATGTTCCGCATAGTGGTACTCTCCTGCGTGGAATCGTCAGTCAGCTGTTCGAGATCTGATTCGCTGGTTATTACCTTCGCTTTACTTAAGTCTGTTTTCCGTACATAAACTTTACCGTCTCTGCACCATGCTTGGCTTATTTTATCTTCTTGACGCGCTAGCCTAGCAACTGCATAGAGTTTCCTAACGTGGCGAATCAGATCTTGATCTATATAAATCGGTACTGATTGGGGTAAGCCAACATCGTTACTGTTTATCTTCAACTTCTTTGCATTACTTAGTAGTTGTGCTTTTTTTTTCTATCGTGAAGTTTCACGATTATCGGCGCCGGTGCGGAATCGTTGACCTTTTTAGGTAGACGATGGGCTGCTTTGATATCCCACTGCGCTAATTGCACTCCTAGTTTTATTCCTATCTTATTTATTAGTGACTTTACATTCTCCCCTTTTACGAACGGTACCCCGCGAACGAACACATTGTCCACTCTGGAGTACTGACTCAATTTTTGCAGCTCCTGTTTTAAAAGTTCGTTTTCTTTTTTGACGTATCCGATCTCACTTCTCAAATCTTCATTTTCTTTTCTTAATTTGTTAATTTCTTCCATTGCCTTATCAATTTTCGTATTTGTGTCGTTGCATGTAATCCCTATACCTTTTATTTCCTCGTGCATTTGATTAAGCTTATCAAAAAATTGATTTTCCATTTTTAGATTTCTAAATTCGAACGAAATGATAAAGTTATTTTAAATTTTTTGCCGAGTCTCGTATTTCTGACGACGTAGGTCGTGTTACATATAACGAAAGCGGAAACGGTATACAGTCAGTTGCTTGTGTTAGTAAATAAATAAATGGAACGTGCTTACTTCGCTGGTTGAAAATACTTCACGTGAAGAATCGTGAGAACGCACTATTAGAATTCACCGAATTTAACGCGAAAACAAACTACATTTCTAAATAAACCACACCGCGTGAATCAGCTATTTCAATATAAGTTGGCTTATTAAATTTAAAAGTTGTTGGATTTCAATGAACTGCAAACATGAACGGTCACTAAATATTGTCCTATCTTCAAAATTACTTTTACTAAAATTATCTTTACAAATGTTATCTAATGTGAGTTGTAGTTTAATTCTACGTTTAACATCCTCTGCATTATTTTTCCAAAAAAAAAAAAATAATAATTTATTTATCAGTTTGCAATAGTTCTTTTCAAACTCATTAATAGCTTGTTTCCCTGCAGAGTGCTCAAAGCAGATTGATTAAAACAAATGAGTTGATGTAATTACTTGTTTAAGGTTTCCATAGCAAACAGTGTAGTTACATTTTCCAGTGTATTGACCAGTTTGTTAATTTTTCTAATTGATTTAGATTCAAATCATAAAGGTAAATCATTGTGTTCTAAATGCAAATTTTAAGGATATATAAATTCAGCTCAAACAGGTAAACCAGTAGAGGGACATCATATTCCAGTATTTCATTCCAACTAAAATAGCCAAATCATACAAGTTTTTGCATCCAAAGTACCAGTGTATTCTCCATTACTATGCAGTCAATTTAACTATACTAAAAAAAAAAAAAAAAAAAAAAAAAAGAAAAAAAAAGGAAGTGTAAATAATAACAAACACCTCTAGAGATAATACTTTAAATGAAATTTAAAAAATAAGAGACAAAGATGGCAAACGCCGAAGATATGAATTCAGTAAAAATGAATTGTGCTAATAACTGAATAAATTAAAAAATTAACTTATAACAATCCTCCGAAAAATGTTAAAAAATACACCTTCCCGAACAAAATTATATTTAACTTCGCCACAATAATATTTAACGCCCAAAGATAATTAATACGCTTAGAAAGTAAATATTGAACTGATTGAGCGAAATCACCGTCAAAAAAAAAAAAGGAGAGAAATGGTTGCGAGCTTGAACGGAATAGGCGAGAAGAAAACATGAATTTAATTTAAAACATAATTATATTAATAAACAAAAATAGAAATATCTCTACAGTTAAAATCTGAAATTATTAATAAGCAATAAAAGTTTTTTTTTTCTTTTCTGCGTATATGCTTTAATTCGTGCAGACGTAATCTTTATAATATTATGATAAATCTAAAATGTTCGTTAATTAAATAATCACAATTTTAAAAAATGTATTTACTACGCTTTTTCCGTCTGTGTAATAATTGCTTCAACTAGTTTGCGTCGAGTGAGCTGTTTGTATTTATTTTTTTATTTTATTTTTTACTGTTTCATTTTTTAACGCATATTTTGTGCTTTTTCTTATTCGTTTATACGATTCGCCTGACGATACCTTTCTGTAACTTTAATCATATTTCTGTTTTTCCCCTCAATCTGTTTCTGTATCATTTCGCGAATTATTTTAATGTATTTTTAATCTATATTGCGATCTTTATTTTTGGATCGGGGTATACCTTGAATTTTTAAATATTTTTTATTGCCTATTAATAATTGCAGATTTAAATTCCAGGGGTACCATACCTGTTTTGCTATAAAATTACGTTTTAAATCGAATTCGCGTTTTTTTTTTTTTTCTTTTTCGGCTATTTTGTTATAGTTCTAATTTTTTTTCTTTTTTTCAGTTCAACTTTTACTTTCTAAACGTAATTATTAGCTTCAAGTGTTAAATATTACTGCGGTGAAGTTAAATAATTTTTTGGGAGAGGGTATTTTAAAATTTTTGCGTAGATTGTTATAAATTAATTTTTTTGATTATTCAGTTATTAGCGCTATTAATTTGTACAACTTATATAACTGATATTTCATGTATTTGGAATTTTTGTCTATCATTTTGTAAATTTTATTTGAAGTATTATCTATAGAGGCACGTTTGTTATAATTTATTATTTTCTTTTTTCTTTTTTATATAATATAATAATATTTTTTTTTTTTTTTGGTATAGTTAAAATATTTTCTTATTATTTGTTTAATTCGTATACTTTCTATTTAAGATGTTTAATCTAAAGCGTTTTTCATTTTCCAATTTTTAGCTAATCATGTAGAAATCTCGGCGCAATCGATATATTATCAATATGCACGGGATAGTGCATGCTATCCAGTTAGTAACATTGCTTTGTGGTTAATATGCAAACTCCGTTGAAACGCTCAAAAAATGTATTTCTTGTATGTTACTTTTATTTTAATGCGGACAAAAATGTAATTGATATTTAAAAATTACCAACATTTTTCTGTTTTCCAGAGTTTATCGTCGCAGAGATCGGACACCCCATTATGATTAAACTATATAGCAACATGTACCGAATGTAGAAAACTGGAATTTAATGTAATGAATATCGAAAAAATTTTAAAAACAAAGTCTCAAATTACTTTTAAAACTTTTGAAATTTTAAATGCTCCCTCAAAAATCGAAAATGTACAACGTAATGTAGACAGCTGAAGTGACATCCGCTGAAAACAGTAAGAAAATTATGAAAATTGAAAAATTTTAAACACGAGGTCTTCAAAAAACGTAAATTTCAAAATTTTTTAGGTGATTTTACGAAGACCAAAATACATAGCGATAACTAACGGATAAAAAGTTAAAAATTAGTAGACACCATCGACATGTAAATAATAATACGAAATTTAAAAATTTCAATCCAAACGGTCACAAAATTGCCAAACTCTGATTTGTTTCTTCATTTAAGATTTTTAAATTTCGTACTCATGAATAGTATTAATAATAATAATAATAAATATATCTGGTTATTAGAATCGGCCAAAATTCTTTTCATTATATTATAACAGTTAGCGTAGTTTTATGAGGGAAAAACAATTCGGTATTTAGACTCTAAATCTAAAAATTAAAAATAGTAGTATGTAGATATGCCAAATCAATTTCTCTTTTAATTTTGTTTCAGTCTATTTCAACAAGAACCTCCGTGCTCAGAAACATTTAAATAAAATACAATTCGATTAGGAATTAGCCGAATGAATGAAAAAAAAAAAAGAGCGACGGTTAATGCGGTAGGAAAAGAAAAGGGTCATGATACTATAGCACGTAAGAAGTTTTGGATTTAGTAAATGGGAAGAGAAAACAGAACTTTCAATTGAAAAGAGGGGAATCGAAATTATCGAAAATTGAAAAAAAAAACAATTATTTTCCTTTGACTCGAATGTATGTATAGTGGTGCCATCTATTATACGAGTCTAGATACACTTACCACTAAAATGCGCAAAAAATGAAATAATAGTTCTAACTAGGAAAAGAGTGCGTACATTGTCATATTTCTTTTATTCTTAATTATAACTTTTGAGGGAATTCGATTCGCGACATTTTTTTTTCCCTAAAGTTTTTCTAAAAATCAGATTTACTTGTAAGATCACACTCATTATTTCCACTATTAATACTACCGAAACAAAAATTTATTAAAATAATATATTTCTCATATAACTCCGAACCCATTTCAAAGCTTAAGGTTTCAAAAAAAAAAAAAACGTCAGAATTATATAATAAATATATTATTTTAGTAAGTATTCATTTCTATATATTGTTAAGGTTTTGATGTCATTTGTCAGCCTAGACCTTAATGAAAATAGCGTTACGTAATGCGACAATTGCTGTTTAGAGAAAAGAAATGTAAACAATTTAAAAAAATAACCATTAACATTCGGTTACTGATGTTATATTTTTTATATTACGCGAACGATCACAATTCATAAAAATATTTAACATTATATATACTGTAAAACACATTAAAAAATGAACGATTAATATATATAATAAAATAGTCCAACCGGTTTCGTCAATTGTTGAAACCGATCGGACTATTTTACTAGGTTTAGTGTGTTTTATCACCCCTAAACAACCAACGCAACTATGAAAAAATTTGTTATAGCGGAGGAACTTAATTTATGCTATAAAAGATTTGTATGAATTTTACTTACGGATTTAATTATAACTAATATTTAATACTGTTTTCTAGTAAAACTATTAATGTTCCTTTTTTATTTTATTTTAAACACAATTGTCGTCGATCCTGTGACATTTTTATTTATTTTTAATTTTTATTTTGTAATGTAATTAAAAATAGTTCAATGAGAAATATGTATGTTTAAACTAGCTCATCAGGCCCGTGCCCAATTTTTTTTTTGGGGGGGGGGGATTTTCTCCATATATTTATTTTATAAATAACAAAACATTTTTCACGAATATTCGTACTATTAATAATTTCCATCATTTTGATTTATATATTAATAATTTACATAAATGAATTACCCCCCGTATATGAACATTAATAAAAATTACATATGTTATTAATTATACTCGTAATAAAAAATTTCACATAACATATTAATGAGTACCTAAAAATATGGAGCAAATTTTTTCTTTTTTCTTTTAAAGGTAGGTAAGAACACCCTAAAAAACCATCAATATTTGTTTTAAATTTTTGATTTTTTTCAGATTTTTGTGTATTTTTAATAACTATTTCAGTTCTCATTGGGGGGGCGGGGACTCCCCCCGTAAACACGGTCTTGTTGCTCATGAACAAAGAGAATTCGGATCGGATTATTAACAAAGAAAAAAAAAGAAGTAAAGTCTAATAAAAATACTATCTTTTTTACTATTTCTAAACTACCATTTTAACTAGAATTTTATAATTTCGTTTTATTTTTCACCCCTAAAAGTAAAACAAAAGTTAAATTAAAAATTCTAATAATTATGTATTCTTAAAACACATTTTTAAATTTCTAAACAGGTCGCTATTTGATTTTCTTTATGAAACAAGGGCAATTTCTCAAATCTACTGCCTACCGTAGGAGATATTACGCAATCATATCATTCCCCCCTATCCACCTAAATACCTTTTTTATAATTTCCCCCATCTGGATCCGCCTCTGGTTTTTGTTAAAAATTAATCGTTCATTTTTCTTAATGTGTTTTACAGTTAATGTTCAATATTTTTGTGAATTGTAATACAAAAAATATAACATCAGTAACCGAATGTTAGTAGTCATTTTTTAAAATAACTTATAATTTATTTAGAAAAAAAACTGAATAACCTTTATATTTTTAAGCTTTCTTTAAGTGATGCTTGATTTCATTTTTAGTGTCGTGTAAAAAGGAGCCTTGGAAATTAGCATTATCATTCACATATGAGCAATTCTTAAACAAATTAAGATTGATTCTTTTTATGATTTGGTAATTCAAAAATTTTTGGCTAAAGAGGGAAGATTAGAATTAATTTATAAGTTGATATTAGGTATCATGTGGAGCGAGAAGAGGATTGTGGTTACTTTTAGGCACTTCACACGGTTTCTAGGTTGTAAAGGTCCCCTGTATGTCCCATGTATAGCAAAACTGTGTTAGAGCATGTCGAAATGAACGGCTCTCTTGAATTTTTTGTAGGAATATTTTCAAATTTTGCTTTTCTACAAGTATTTCATATTTTAACTGCTACTTGATTAAAATATTGTTTGAATTAATTGAACGTTTGGTTTCCTGTTACGCGAGAGTTTGTAAACAGCCAAAAATTCTTCTTGCTCTAAAATATGCCATATAGAATCGTTGCGCGTTTTTTATTTTTTTCAAATTAAATTATTATTACATTATTATTTTCCTTACACAGTAATTAGATAGGATACATTTTATTAATTCATATTTTTTATTTTAGGTTTTGGTATAGGTAGCATGATATATTCCGGTCTAGAAATTGGACAATATTTTGAACTGAAATACAATACGAAATGTCATAATGTGTTAGTCGCTGTTACACCGGCTACCAGAATGGCATTTATATTTATCCAGATGTACTTTATATTTCTGAATGAAGAAGTAAATACTATAACGCGAATAAGTTAGCTGAAAAGCTTAATTTATTTATTTTCAGATGGAATTTTTTTTAGATTTTAAACTTCTTTATATTATTATTATTATTATTATGTTTATTTTTTTTGCAACTTCGACAATTAATGAAAAAAATCTTGTCGATAGTTTAAAAAATATTTTCGCTAATTTGTAGTCAAACTCGTATTAGCTTTAACGCTTATATAGCCAGTAATTATTTCCCTACTGTGTGGCGGCAATTTGTACATATTGATTACATAAAAGCTGCTTGCGAGTTTTTGAGTTGAGCCTTTACTAGTAATTATTTTACGAAAACTTTAACACAGTATTGATATCTACTTTCTACATCAAGTTTGGGACTGTTAATTGTCCCCCTCTTTTCTGACTATATCGCCTTTGTTGATTTTACTAGTAAAACGTATTTTCTGTGCCATCGATCAGGAAAGTCTTCTTCAACAGCGTAATAAGGTGGCTGCTCTCTGTGGAAGTGTGTTTAATGAAACATAAACTCTATAAATATTATTATACTTGGTTCATTACATTGCATAATTGTTAATTTCCGAATAGAAGATTTTATATATATACATAATGCTAGAAATTTGGAAGATTCTTTTTCGTATTTATTTCGTAGGAGAATTACCACGATGAATTAGTAATTTTTTGTTTTTATATAAAAAAAAAAAAAAAACAACAAATGGATTAGAATATTCAAAAATTTTAAAATCTCGACTCATAAAAGAATTCAAGGGCGGGTAAATTTTTTTTCACCTCTCTCAGTTTAGTCAGTAATAAACTGTGAAAAAAAAAGAAAGAAACAGAAATAAACCTTTTCCACTTAGAACATCGAGGAGAGTCATTTATTACATGCGAAAATAATAAAGCTTATAATGAAAAAAAAAGTAGGAACTTTTTTAAAAAATTTATAAAAATTTTATCTTGAGATTTTCTAGAGAGATCAGTCCGAGGAAAGTAGGGAACATTTGAAAAGAAAACATGATTGACATCACACGGGAAAAAGGAATCGTCGGGGTTAAGAGGACACCGTAGGGAAGAGACGAGGGAAAAAGCTATGACCGAAACGTAGGGAACATATAGCGTGGTGACGAGGGAACGACAAAAAAAGAAGGAAACTTGTCAAACCGACACACGTGAGAGGAGGTAAAGGCTGAACAGAAAAATAAAAAGAATTCGGATTGGAGAAAAAGGAAAAATAAATGTCATTCCACAATGTAATAGAGAACTATCTGCATATATGATTAACATTGTGAGTAGGAAATTTATGAAGGAGTTGTCCAAACTCATATGCGAGCCAAAGAATTAGCCACTTCGTTACTCTAAATTCCAGATATGATAAATCAGTATGTTTTTTTTCATCTTTTTTCGACTGATCAATCAGAAACCCTTAAACCGAGAAACTACGGCAATTGCTGAAACACTTTAACATTTTTTCAGGCAGTTTACGAAAAGATTTTAAAATCGGTTTTATTCAAAAATGAAAAAAAAAGAAGCTATACGAATTGCAAAAAAAGGAAAATGTGAAATTGATGAAATGAAAAATAGCAAGATTTTAAAGAAATGGGACAGTGTTTTACGGAATATATGTAGGTTTAACAAGCAAAAACGTGTGGGGGAACAGAGCATTAAAGCGAAGAAGCAACGAAGAATCAAATCAAAATAGAGTACTGCTGTTAAGAGTTTGAAGATTTTCATCAGCATTCTGATTCGTGGAAGAATAAACAATTCAGCCAAAGGAATAAAAAACCGAGTGTACCATATCCCCGGCGACTTATACTGGACATTTTTTCACAACTCCATTAACAAGCCTCAATTGAAATATCTATTGATTAATCTGCATCTTTGTTTTTCTATTCACTTTTAATAAAGAACACACACACACAAACACACAACACACACACACTGGGGAAAAATCGTAAAGAAAATCTAAAACCTACGTGTTTACGCAGAGATTTATATTTTGTATTTATTCCAGCAACAGGTGAAGGTAATGAAACATTTCGTGTTTTCGCGTTTCGGCTTGATGCACATGATCGGCACGAATTTATCGGTGTGGTTAAATGTTTTAATCCAAGAGACGAAGCACGAGATTCTGACATTTTACAACCCGGAAAACAATACGATAGAATTTAATATGGCCACTCATCCGTACTTCAAGTCGCGTATGTATGAAGCGTAGTTTGTACGTGTGTCTTTATTCATGTTAACCGCGTGTCGGAAAAAAATTCCACAACTGCCATTTTATCGCAGTCGTCAATGCAGTGTTAAAATTTAAGTGTTCATAAAACGAAATGGAAATGCAAAGAAAAAAGCAATCGCAATTTTGGCCAGACACATATTCGAAAACGTCTCTGTATAAGGTGTTAAAAAGTACTTGACACGAAATTGAACGGTAAAAAAAAAAAATAGACAGCAAAAATATGATTCATTACGATGAATTCGAACAATCTTAAAATGAAAAATTAACAAATGAACACAATTAAATCGACATCACATATAACCAGGGCCGGATCATAGTCAAATGCCGCTGTGGGCTCAGTAATTTCTGCCGCCCTTAGAATAATTTATAAATTAAGTACTGAGAAATACAATCAAGTAACTGAAGTAAAAAAGGACATAAAAGTTATTCATTTTCAATTAAAAATTAAAAGTTAAAAAAATATTCAATTAAAAAATTTTACACATTTTGTAAACATATCTACTTTTTATTATAATTCTATACATACCTACGTTGTTTTTACATGTGTCAATTAAAGTTTATATTTTTTACGACGCTCTTTTTAAAAGATGCAAATTCATTTATTATATCATCAAAGTTTAAATTCTTTACTAACTGTTCTTCAATAAATAAAATAGATGAATCATTTAACTCTTTTCGGGTGAGATATTGTTGATCTGAAAAAATTTTCAATTCTTTTCATTGCAGGAAAGGAGTGTTCTGCTGAGCAGTTTGTTTAAAATAATGAAAGATAAATTCTCTAAACGCAATGTCTAAATTAGCGAATAATACATTTTTCAAATGTTTACTTCCTGTTAAATTTACCATTTGAATAATAATATTTTCTTCATTATGATTATTTTCAGTTTTAGGATTATTTGAACATAGACAACATTTTTTTTTTTTTACTATTTTCGTTTAAATTTTTGTTCTTCGAGTTAAATTTGACTAAATGAAGTTTATCCCGTATGTATGAATGAAAATGAATACATTCCAGAATTAATAAATCTTCTGAGATCTGTAGGGTTTTTTTTTTCTACCCTGGGCGCGCCAGCGGCCTTGGCCCAACAAAATGAAAAATTAAGAGATAGAACTAAATAGCCAGGCGGTCAGAAATGGAAAAGGACAACAGCAACGGAATAACTGAATGCAATGGGAAGGAAAGGATATAGGTAGCGTTAAAGGGAGTAGGAAGACCGAAAACTAAAAGTTGGGCGTAAAGAAAGGAGTGTTCGTTAGAGAGTGCAGAACATTCGAATAGGGTATGATTTTAATCACAAATACAAGGAGGCTCAGAAGCGTGAAGAGAGCAGAAAGGAGAAAGAGTTAAAGAAAAACGAAAGCGAGAAGAGGGGAGTAGAGCATAATGATTGATTCTAAGTCTAATTAAGGAAACAACAGTGGAACGACGACAGATCGGAATAGATTGAAACCGAGGCAGGAAAAACCGGTTGAATAAGACGGTAATATGAATAATGATTAGAGAATAAAGATGGATACATGTCAGACCAAAGTCTGGAATGATTAGAGCGTGATAGAGAAAGAATGCCTGAGGAAGGGAACGAGTCGAGGAAAGGACCCATGTGGGCGGCTGAGCGAGCTAAAGAGTCAGTTGAATCATTGGCCTCAATATTGGAATGACTAGGGACCCATAGAAAGTCTATGAGAATGGAACGGGGCGAGAACAAAGAGGAGACAAGAGATCGAATAGATAGGATGATACCGTCAGAAGTATGAGAAGGAGGCGAGGATTTGTTAAGGACGGACAAGAGTTCCTCATAGCGGAAAAGAGACGATAGAAAATGAGGTTCTGAGGAATTTGGGAGTGAAGGAATATTCGATTCCTCGAAAGTGAGGACATACAGAGGAGCAATAGAGTCCAAGAAAGAGTGGAGTTTGGACAAAGAAGGATAGAAAAGGTGGGGACGCTCAGAAAGAGAAGATCTGAACGCCTAGGCCATTTTCCATATCTTAGGGAGAGGCGTATCTCTAGAGAAAGAGGAACAAAATGATTTCCAAGAGTTCCTCTTGGCAGATTTTAAAATATACCGAGCTTTTGCGTTGGCTTCTTTGTGAGCTAAAAAGTTGGATATTGAGGAACAAGAGCGAAAGGCTTTAAAGGTAGCGGTGCTTCTTCGGAAGGCAACTTTACACTCCTCATTCTACCAAAGAGAGGAGGCATAAGAGAAGAAGAACGACCGTGCGAAAAGGAAGAAAGAGAGGAGGAAGCGGAAAAAGCAGAATATACAGATTGAATGAAGAAATTGTGCTGGGATGACGGGTTGGGAAAATCCAGAATAAGGGGGGGTGAGGAATCCGCCAAAAATCGGAATTTAGTCCAATCTGTTTTGGAAAGAAGCCAGTGAGGAGCGTGCAAGGGCCTGAAAGGTTTAGAAGGAAGAGCGTTGTTGAGAGTTAGGAGAATGGGGACATGATCACTACCAAAAGTGCCGTCGAGAGTTCTCCAGCAGCTTACAAGACTAAGATTCGGAGATGAAAACGAGAAATCAATTGCACTAGAGAAAGATGGATGTTTGAAGAAAGTAGGAGAACCATCGCTGTGGAGAAAAAGATTATGGTTTAGGATGAGATATTCTGGTGTCACACCATTAGAATTGCGCCCTGCGCAGCCCCACATAGGGGAGTGCGCATTCCAGTCTCTACCAATAATAAATGGATCAGATAGGGATGAAAGGAATGAAGGCAAAGGAAGACTATAGAGGCTGGAGTTGGGACGGATGTACACGCAAGCAATATGTATAGGATTCGGCGGAAGTATTTCAAGTGAAATATGAATCATGTTAGGGAGGTTAGGAAGGGGCGGAGGAAGAAATGGGATATTGTGAGTGAAATAGGATAGATCGTGTCTAATTAAAATCGCAACACCACCCCATACCCATCCATACGATCAGATCGAACTAGAGAATAACCTTTGAAATCAAGAGACGAGAAAGATTTAAGCCAAGTTTCAGATAACAGTGCTACATGGATATTGGAGACATTCTACACTTAGTTTATTAGCTCGTAAGCTGCGGCAATTCCATTGGAGGATGTTTAAGGCGCAAGACCGCGACATTATAGTTAGAGGGAGAAGAAAAGGAACTAAAAGAATGAGAAAAAGCAGCGAGAGAACACAGAGCTGGAATTGAAGTAAAAGAAAGGAAAGCAAGGGTATAATAGGAAGGGTATAATAAATAAGAGGAGATCGATTGTAGACGATCTAACAACTTAAAGAAGAAGTTGACAAAGGAAAAATGAGTAGAAGAGAGAAGACGTGTCCGAAGTTGGATACAGGCAAAATTGAAGGTATCTCACACCATTAGGGGTACCGTCAGTAATAAAAAAGAAACGGGAGAAATACTTGCACGAACTGGGTTGATGCCCAGTTTGTAGGCTTCCTTCCGCAATGGGATAACAATGTAGCGTAAAGGAAAAATTAATTAAAATTCGAACTGAGGAAAGTTTTGAGTTAATGAAGGCAACAGAAAAAAAAAGAGAAATAAGGATAACAAATATAGAATGGGATACAGGAAGATGGTCAAAAGGGGAAAAAAAGGATGAAAGAGATGGTCTAGTTGAAATGAACGTGATTGGATAGGAAGGCTGAACGATTATCAAGGAACGAGAAGGAAGATGATATGTTAAAAGAGGCAAGGAGTTCCATGATAGCTGTGGAGATATGGGAGACAACAAAAGAAGAATCGTTAAGAGAGGAATTGGGAGAAAGACTAGGAGGAACTGGTAAGGGACTGGAAGATATGGAGGGATTGGATTGGGGGGAGTCGTCATGATTCAGAGGGCAACCATTTGATGGTAAACGAGAGTAAAGGGATGGAACGATAGGAAATTGAGGAGAGGGCTTTAAGTAGGATTTGGGTTTGGAAATTTTGTGGAGAGTGGAAGAGAGGGGAATTTAGAAGTTTTTGGGGGGGCATTTAAAGAGGAAATAGGGGCTGCAGCGCGATTAGCATAAGAGAAGGCTGGAGAGGCGGAACTGGAGGATTTAACTTTAACGGCTTCGTGAAAAGAGATGTTTTCGAAAGCCATGATTATTTTTACGTTTTTCTGCCGCTGCTATTCGGGACAGGCTCGATCGAAAGCGGACTACCTTTGCAGTTGCGACGAAAGGGAGGCTCCTGGAGATTCGTACAATCGGAGGAAGGATGTTTAGAGGAACAATGGGGACATGAAGAAAGAGAGCTGCGATAATGGCGTGCAATATGCCCGAAAAGGAAACAATTAGAGTACTGGGTGGGAATACTTGGGGACACTGTAAAACGAAGTTTGTAAATGGATACAACCTCAGGGAGAGAGGATGTGGCAAATTTTAATTCGACACTTCTGGTGGGAACTTTGGATCCATCGGAAGAGCGAAAGATGCGACGAATAGATACTACAGGGATAGACGATTCAAGCCCTTCCGTAATTTCCTCATTAGAGAAAGAAGGATGAACTCTAGAAATAACACCAATTCTGTATAGAGTATTATGGGGAATGAAAGCTTTGAACTCGTGAGAATTGAAGAAGGAGCGATTGTTTAGAAAGTCGTTAGCGGCGGAAATGGTGGGGAAGACAATAGAGATACGCCCTCTACCCTGAGGGATAATGTCGGAGAAGGAGGTGGAAATTTTGCTGATGAGCCTGGCCAGCGCAAGCGGGTGGAAATTTCCAATGTTTTTATCGTCAGAGGTGTTCTCAACGGAAACTTTGAATGGTCCTGGATATTCGGACGGAAAAATGTTTTCAAAAGTATCGTGAATATGATCGGAGTTGTTGACATTGATCGGCGAATTAACAGTGTTGTTAGAATTATTATTATTATTGTTATTACAGTTATCGTTATTATTGTCCTGAGGACTTTTAATATTGAAATTTTTGATGGTATTAGTGACACTGCTGTTACTATTACCATTATTACTATTATTTTTAGGGTTGGAGACTTTGTTGCTATTATTATTATTATTATTATTATTATTATTATTATTATTATTATTAAGATTACTGTTATTATTATTATTATTATTAAGATTACTGTTATTATTATTATTATTATTAAGATTACTGTTATTATTATTATTATTATTAAGATTACTGTTATTATTATTATTATTATTAACATTAGTACTACCCCTGTTGCCATCATTAGGAAGGTTATCTAGATCGTTTAGTGACAGTCGCAGATTCTTACTAGGCAAGGACGCGACCGGCGAAAGGGGACTGAACGGCTTACGTTTGGCAGAAACGTCAACGTCCATATAGTTTAAGTTTAGATATACTTTGGGTGGTTTGACATCATTTGCGGAGGCCGTTGAACGGCCTCCCTTAAACGAATTCATACAACTTATAAAAAGAAATTAAATTTAAAAAAAAACGATAAAGTTGAACGAACAAATAACGTCTACTCACATCGCACAAACTTTGAAAATTATTTATGAGGTTTTTTGCTGATTTGAAATTATTCAGATTAAAGTTGAATTCTTATTTAAAAATACCACACCAAATTTTGATGTATCGATTAATCGATAAGTGATAAATTTTATTCAGTGCTAATCTTTCTTTGTGTTTTTTCCCATATCATGTTATCGCGTTATTACTATTGTGTTTTTTGTACAGCGTTGTTAGAGCTGGTTTACCCCCAGTTACATTTTGACTTTTTACTTTTGTTCGTTAAATGGTCACAAAAATTAAATAAAGCGTGCACACCTGTATTCATAATATATCATTTTCGCCGTTAGCGTGTTTATTCATCAGATTCAGTATTCGGAATAGTTTCAACAGGTTGTTATGGGCCCAACACGCTATTGCGCCACTCTGCTTTGAGCACCTTTCACATCGTTTGGTACGGCAAGAAATAATATAAATAATACTTCGAAAAATTTTCTAAATTTTGTCGTATCAATGAGAGATATCGCTACTATTCTTGTGAATTTTCAGTTTTTCTTCCAATCTTGTTTGATCTCTCTCATCATCATATCATGCCGACCAGCCATTGTGCTTAATTGGAGAATTTCCTTTAACTACTAATATAACCGTTTTGTCTGATAATAATGCACTTGTTCCGGTTTAAACTTTAAATTCATTTCTCGATTTCCCCGCTTACGTGTCATTTGTCTATAATCATTTGGAAATGTTTTACCTAAATCAATATATGTATATATTCCCTATTTTAACTTTTTTCTGTACCATTAATGCAAGTTAAAAATGTTATTATACATATCACATTCCTCTCCTACCCTGCTATGACTCCAACGCCATAATATGTAATAATATTTTGGAAATTTCAAGTATTTTTCGAAAGAAAGCAATTTTCGATCTCACGCAAATTTGCCGTCCTTCGAATTTTGCTGCTGTGGCTTGTTGTAGCCCATTTCAGTCCGTGATGTGAATCCAAGACTGTTTATAACCCTCACGCTAGACTTAAATTTAAAAACGTCAATTTTACGAGCAAAATTTCTATAAAAAGGAATTAGTAAATGAAATTGCAACGGTTGTTCGCAGAATTATGATTTTTAATTTCGCGATCATCAATAACTAAAAATTATATATCACTGTAAAAAACAGCTGATCAGACTGACAGAACTGACAAATTAATAACTTTTAAAGTTCATTCGTATCTGGAACCAACACTAAGCGAACGTCTGCAAGCGTCATTTTTATTGTGGGTCATTTAAAAATCTTGAACATTTTTTCATTCGCAGTTTATTCTTGTTTGTGTATTGAATGTAATTTTATTCGTTGTCGTCCCCCCCCCCTTTCCCCCGTGTTGCGGAGGAAAATAAGTAAATCATTTTAAAATTAAACGAAAAACATTTTTCGCAATATGAAAACTATTGAAACACATCCTACATGTGATTTTTGGCGTACACTTGAAAATTTGGGGCCGCTAATTTTAAACATGTAAGGTTTATTTTAAAAATTTGATAAAGAATGCGTTTAAAAGTACAAAATAAATATGCATTTAAAAGTAAAAAATATATTTTAGAATAATGTGCTTGTACGAATATTATAATTATTTTTGAACTGTATTAACTTTTTGAAGTCGGTACCGAGTTCAAATTTTAGAAAATAATTAAGAACTGTATTATATATTCTCCTGATGCTTTTAACACTAGGTTTTTTAAAAAACGTGCGATTGTGTGCTGTTAGTCTAAATTGTTTTTTTCCATATTGTAATTTGAATTTGATGCTGAATCATAATATCCCGATGCGCGTATTGATCTGAAATATATTCATTTCTTATCGAGCAAAATTCTTACTTTTCAATAACAGCATACACTTATTTATTTTATTATCTAATTATTCTATGTAACTCTTGATGATACGTGATCCATTATCCTAATTCTTGATGCCCTGTCATGTTCGGGAAACCCAACGCTTCTCGAACTCGACTTGGGCAGTTTTTCCTTTCTTATGATTTTGTGCAGACATTCGTGGACTATGCTGAAGCATTTATGGTCATGATTGTTTGTTATAATTATTGTGTATGATGATTATAATTCTTATTTTATTAATTTTCTGATTAGGCAAGTTCAGGTAATGTACCTTAGGCGCCCAGTCTGGCCAATTTCTCCTTCCTAAAGATTTTATTCAGCCTCCGTGGGTAATGTTGAGAACATTTACGGCCATGGTTGTCTGTTTATAACCTTTTCCCCAATTAAATATTATGTATCCTTCATTAGTTGTTGGCAGTATTCTCATATTAAATGATTGGTGGCCAAATGGCTTGATAGTTATAACTAAAACCCGGCCATAAAAAAAAAAAAAAAAAAAAAAATATATATATATATATATATACCTAGAGAATATGATGATCATAGAATGTATGTTATTCTGTGAATCTAGGGATACGCAGTTTTTCGAATTTATACGATATTATTCGTCTCGCTCACACTACTAATAATCGGCCTGTGTGATTTTTGTTTAGTGCACGTGAACAGCAACGCATCATCGGCCGATAATAATAAGGCACCCTCCAACAGTCATCACATCGTGGCGCGAAGCATAATGGGTCCGCACTACATTTACGATTGTCGTAGAACAAACATTATCGGATCGTTAGTACAGAATGCCAGTCCGTTCCTCTTCCCGTGCACCATTGAATATAGTCTTATATGCGCCGCTACGCTATACGTCATGTGGAAGAATATCGGCGCGAATAATCAACTGGAAGAGGAGGCGAACGCGACTGGCAATGAGGACGATACTGTCAATCAACCGCAGCCCGATAGACGGCCATACTACCGAAGATCTCCGCATCATTATTCGGTGGACTGCGATCAGGCTCACAAAGGTCTTTTCGTCGGTATCTTATTCCTCGTTCTCACCATTATTTCCCTTATTCTGTTCTTCGTTTTGGTTTCCAGACCGGAACTGGTCGGATTCGCCGTAATGGAAGTGAACATTTGTGAACTGGCGCTGTACACCTTATCCACCGCAGCTTCGATAGTCGGCATGATACAAGTATTTACAATTTCTATTACTAGTATGGGCATCGCGATAGCCTAGTTGCTAGAATGCTTGACTTCCATTATGGAGGTCACGGGTTCGATCCCGAGCGACGACGAACTTATTACAAGAATTAAATAAATAAATAAATAATCGCTAATAGTCACGTGGAAGGCAATGGCAAACCACCACGTTCAACATCATATGCGCGCTAGGTCAGTACACAGCAGACCCACACGGGAGACTGCACTTGTAGCGCGATAACAAGCGGCTACTATCAGTTCCGAATGTAGTCTTGCGTGTGTACACCTACGTTGCATATATAATAATTGCCTAGTAAACTACTTATATCTGTACAGCTGAGATGTACGAATAGGTAGTCGCCGACGCTTAGAAGCTGAGTATGGCACTATAAGAAGAAGAAGAAGAAGAAGTATGGGCATGTAAACATTATTTCCCCCGGTTACGTAATGAATTTTTAATTATAATCGAAATAGAAAAAATATATTACTGCCACCTATCCATCATTCCACCACCGAATGTTTTGCGCGCATCCATGAATTTATTTCTGGTTTTTTGCATTTCTCCATATAGTGGCGGCCGAGAGAACGGAACTGGCCTCTAATATTCTCTTCAGATTCATTAGGCTTAACAACAAAGGGCGTTGTCAGCCAATATAGGGGTAGGGCAAGATGCTAGACTGAGGATATGAATTGTAGGTAAAATATAAATACAATTTGTAAATGTTTAATGGTTAAGTCTGATGGGTTGATGCCATTCTTCGGTAAATAAAAATAAAGAGAAAAACAAGAAAACTAAAACACTATCATCTCGGGTTTCTTATGAATTTCTCAACCATTTTGTTATTAAAATTTGCTCAATGGATGATAATCTTTCGATGATGAAGTCATTACTACACAAAAAAAAAAAAATAAATAAATAAATAAATAAAACTGGGGGAAAAAGAATAAATAAATAAGAGCAAACCCGGCATGATGGAAGAAAGGATTATAAAATTATTGCAAACTTAGTCATAGTATATATAAATATCAGATCAATAAGGAAAAAATGGGAGGAAGTAGAAATTCTAGAGGCAGGGCAAGAGAATACGACATAATAATATTAGGAGAGATTAATATAAAGAAAGAGGAAATAGATTTATATAATTTAGAAGGGTACGAAAAATGGCATAATTTAGATGTAGAAGGAGTAAAACATGGGATTGTAATATATGCAAAAATGGGTAAAAAAAAAATACAAGTTCGCATGATAAGTAAAAGTATGGAAAATGCGGAAAGTATAATACTAGAAGTAACAGGGTACGAGGAAAAGCTGGGACTATGGGCGTTATATAGATCGCCATCGAGAAAGGCGAAGGCATACATAAAGGAAATAAAAGAAATGGATAAAAAATACTTCGATAATGATGCGACAATTTATATAGGAGATATAAATATAGATATCGGAAAAGATAATTCATTAGCTACAAAATATAAGAACACGATGGCAGGAATGGCATATGAAAGTAAGTTGGAAGCATTTACAAGGGAAGAATGGAGGAAAGATAGGCTAACGCAAACGAAAATAGACTATATTTACAGCAAAAAGAAGAAAAGAAATATTGATTTTAATCGTTACAATACAGACATTAAAATAGCGGATCACAATATGATAACGTGTAAAGTAAAAATGGAGAGGGAAAAAATCGAGGAGGAATCAAGCGAAATAAACAGAAGGATCGTTATAGAAAATAAAGTAAAAAATAAACTAAAAATGATATAAAGTAGGAAGAAAAAAGAGAGGAAATAGACGCTGAAAAAGTATATAGAGACATAAAGGAAAAATACGAAAAAGTATATGAAGAATGTAGCCAAACAAAAAATATGCAAGCAAGTGATAAAACACGTAGGAAAAAGGAACGGATGACACGGAAAATAATCGAAATGATAACGAACAGAGACAAATTGTGTAAAAAAGTAAAAAAGGAACAACCAAAATACGGAGTTAAGAAATAAAGTAAATGCAGAAATAAGACGGCAAAAAGACATGTTTATCGAGAAAAGTTTTGCGGGAGTGCAAGGGGACATCCGGAAAACATGGTTAAATATAAATAAGATCATAGGGGAAAAAAAGGAATCTAGGAGTAGATGAGATGATCGAGAAATACTTTTCAAAGGAGCAAGAAGGAATTGAAATCGCGAACAAGTTCAGCAGAGAATTCAAAAATGGTATAAAAAAACTAGAATACAAATGTAACAAAGTATTATTAAGGGAAAGAAAAGAGAATGAACTGAAAGTAAATATGCACATACCTAAAGCAAACATAGAGTAAGTGAGGAAAATTATTCAGGGATTGAAAGAAACAAAGGCCACGGGACTAAATAACAGATATAAAGACAATAAAAACATGTATAGTAAAAAAAATTACGAAACTGATAAATATGACTCTAAGTGAAGGAGGAATACCAGATGGACTAAAGATATCGAAAACGAGGCCAATATATAAAAAAGGCAAACACAGTGAAGATCACAGTAAGTAATGTAATTGTAACAATCTTCGAAAAGTACGTAGCTAATAGTTTAACGAAATATTTACAGGAAAATCAGATAATTGATAGAACACAATACGGGTTTCAAAAAGGAAAATCAATATCGAAAGCACTCGGTGAGTTTACAGAAAAAATAAGGGTAAATTTTGAACAAGGGAAGAAAGTACACTGATAATATTCATAGATTTAACTGGAGCATTCGAGACGATTGACCATAAAATATTTATAAATAAATTAGAGTAGATAGGAATAGAGCACAGTGTTAAAAAATGGTTCGAAAACTACCTAAACCAAAGGAAAACATGTGTGTAAATGTATTAAATGAACAAAGTGTGAAAAAGAGGAGTTGAATGTGGGAGTTCCGCAAGGTAGTAACTTAGTGCCAATACTCTGTTTATTATAAATACAAAAAACGGTTTATACAAGGAATTAAAATACAGCGATATATACTCGTTCGCCGATGATATAGCAATAGAGTTACAGCACATAAAGATATCAAGGAGGCAGAAATGAAAATGCAAAAAGATCTAATCGCAATAAGTAAATAGATAAAAATCTAAGAGAATTAATGTATCGAAAACTAAAGCAATGGTACTACGAATGAGAAGGGAGATAAGTGTGATGAATATTGTCCAAATTTAAAAATGCACTCTAACGAATGTGTACATGAGTGGGAAGAAAGAAATGAATGTGAGAAAAGATAAACTGCCGGAAGATAGAACTAGTGACCCAATATAAATATTTGGGGGGGTAATGGTGGACCAACACTTAAGGTGGGACGTACGTATAATACATTGCAAAGAAAATTAGAGCAACATTACCAGCATTATGGAGACTTTAAAGAAATATGCAACAAACAAAATATTAAAAATGGTGTATCATGCGCTAGTGGAATCGAGAATCAGATATGGAATTCAAGCATGGGGAATGGCTAGGAAAACCTACGTGGGGAAAATAAGTAAACTGCAAATAAAATGCTTGAAATTAATATCAGAGCATAAAGGCATGGCCGAAAGTGAAATAATACAAAAAAAAAGACGTACTTAGCGTTAGGGGAATGTATTTATTCATAAAGAGATATGGGAATACATAATGACAGAGAAGGAAATAGAATTGGAAGAAAGAAGAAGAACAGAATGCTAAGGGAAAACTATTTGTACAAACTGCCGTTAGCTAAAGGAAAAATTAACAAATACATTATAATAACTCAGAGTTGTTAAATAAAATGCCGAAAGGGCAATAATAGAGGGGGAAAAAATGGGGGGTGAAAAAAAAGAAAATAAAGGGAATGTTAAAAGAAAAGAGGGAAATATAGGAACAATAATAATAAGGATTAAATAAGAGAAGAGGGTACGGAAATAGTAATAAACAAAAGTGAAAAAAGAGAAAGGGAAAGAGACGGAACAAAATAAATAAATAAAATAATAAATAAACTAAAGAATAGATAATAGATTATAGTTTAAGAAATAAGGGGAAAAATAGGATTAATTTACGTAATAAAATATTTGCGCGGCGATAAAATTGTATAGTATATAAAATGTAGGCATATTTAGATGTAAGAAAACTCGTCGTGTAAATATGAATAAATATCGATATATTTTCAAAAAAAAAAAAAAAGTTTTAATTTGTTTTAGACTACTAAAGGATCACTCTATAGTACAGGTTAAGCGTGGTAGAGCAATTAAAAATTTTAAAACTTTATTTGTCGAAAGAAGACTTTCTTCGTGCCCCATTTAAGACACATCAACAACGGTCAGCTCAGTTCCGTTGAGTTTATTGTCGAAGTTCGATTTCATTTTTTATGTTTGGTAAATTCGAGAAGGCTTTCGATAAAGTTCAATATAGTAAACTTTTCAAGATGTTGGAAGATATTGGTTTAGATTCAGCTGATCGTTGCATAATAGAAAACCTGTATGTGCGTTAAACTGCTGTAATATCTGATGACCATAAATGTATTATCGATCTTCTAGTGGAGATAAAACGAGGAGTCAGCCAAGGATGTATCCTATCAACTACTTTATTTGATATTTACGCTGATCGGATTTTTGAAAAAACCTTGGACAGTTCTAATGAGGACATCGACATTGGAAGAGTAAAAATCAACAATATACGACGATACGCTGACGATACGGTACTCATAGCAGGGAATTTACAAGATCTTGACGCGCATGTTCAAAGAGTAGAAAATACACTGGTTGTGCATATCGGATATTGCTGAAAGCAAGAAAGACTAAAATCATGGTCGTCTCTCATACGGAAAGAACCAACCCAACAATTGCTACACACGGAGGAGTGCCGGAGAACGTCAAAAAATTCGAGTACCTTGGAACTCAAATTAATCATAAAAGTGACAACGAACTCAGGTATAGAATCGAAAGAAATTTTCTTCAATAAGATGAGAAAAACACTTACAGCGCACGATCTAAATTTACTATTGAGAATTAGAATCCTCAAATGCTACGTATGGACCGCCCTATTATATCATATATGCTGGCTGTTACGAAAAAAAATAATTTGAATCGCTCGATAGCTTTTGAACTATGAATGCTACTGAAGAATTCTGAAAATCTCATGGATAGCAAAGAAAACTAACCAGGAAGTTCCGCAGATGATGATTAAAGAACTCGAACTAATTAGCATTATAAAAGACGGGAAACTGAAATATTTCGGTCATCTGATACGTGGACCAAAGTACTCCTTACTGCAGAATATTTTATTAGGGAAAATAACAATGGGCAGCAAGAATAAAGTCGGACGAAGGAGGTGCTCTTGAATGTGCGACATCAAAGCGTGGTGAGGAATGAACATTGAGCATCAGCCTACACATTAAGGGGAAACTAAAATATCTTTAAAAAAAAAAAAGGGAAAAAGAAAAAGGTTTCGCTGGATGGTCACCTACGGTTGAGAACCGTCTGGATTAGAATAAGAAGAAATTGTAAAATTGGGTGAAGGTTTCGCAAGCTTCCATGAGATATCCCACTGGCATTGCGAATGATGGAGTTTTTTCTTCAGCAAACCACATTCTTCAAGAAAAACAATTATTTGAGTCCAAGTTAGTATTTTTAAAGATATTTTTTCCAAAATTCTGAAGGGTTTCGTTTCTATAACGTTTTCTTCCAACAATGGGTGGCACTGATGTCATCATGTCCTCCCAGAGTTCTCGAGACTTTCGGCAAAGTGTATCCCTGAAAGAGTTTCATCTGTCTTTTTCCCGGCCATCACGACGATGTCTTTTAGGCAATTGAACAATGCGCTTAACTGACTCGTCCGTAGAGCGGAACACGTTTACGCCAGGTGGTACCCCATCAAAGTCCGAGTATTTGCCTATCAACATAAGACACAGAATAAACACAGCGGCATGGTGCTGAAAGATTTTTCTTCAAGTTGCATTATTTCCGTCACGCGATAAAGTTTTCGAGGACTTGAAAATTCTCGTTAACAACTCTTTTGTCATTTTGTCAGTCTCTCGCTTCGCTAGAGTATACCTACATACATACGCACACACACCACACACACACAGTTTTCTAACACTGTGGAATATGTATGGACTCGTGTTCACATTCAATGCGTCTTTTAGAACGCACCGCGTGGAAATTATAAATCGGGCAATAAGTGACTTGGCGTTTGATTAAACTTTTTCGAGTCTCTCAGAGAGCAGTTGTTCTTCTTTGCCACCTCGGTCCTCTTGGTACGTTGCCAACTTTAACTTCATAATACCCAACGTCAAGCGTGTGTGAGACCAACTTTAGTTTAGAAAGTGGAGACCTGGGAATGTTTGGCCAGTAGTTGAACGATATATATATATATACTTACAGAGTGTAAGCAAGATGTTTGGGCATCGAGGAATGTTGCAAGATGAAAGGAAAAGCAAATTTCGAAATTGCGAATGTTAGAAATTATTGAAGAAGTACTCGAAATGTGAAGACGTTATCGTAGAACCGCAACTAAATTTATTTTTTATCGCGCGATTCAGATCAAGTTGGTACCAAAAAAAAAAAAATACCCTTTCTAGCAAATTGGCGAGTAATTTAAAATATCGCTTATGAGAAAATCCAATGGACACGTGCACAGAAATGATGACGGCAATACAGACTTGAAACCAAACCCCGCGAACGAGACTACCAGGTAAATCGCAAATTCTTACACCTGTATCACATTTCTTTTGGGTTACACTTTTTCAAAATATCACTTTTTTTTTTTTTTTTCTTGTTTATCTCGATAGGCGAATTTTAACCGAAATATCGCGTCGTTGTATTCGACGAGTAGTGAAAACTATGTAAGCGGAGACTTCTAAGGTAGGAAAATACGTGTCAATCTTCTCGAAAAACGAAAATCTATGAAAAGTAGGATGATTGTAGAGAAAACAGAGATATATGATACAAGTAATTTTGTCTTTTACATTAAGGTCAATAATTACAATAAATTTTTCAAATAGATGTTTATACGCAGTTTACGCAAATTACATATGTCGATGTCTAGATAAATTTCTGTTTAACAATCTTAGTGTAGTTAATATCGAGATAGCCGATAACGTCGAGCCTATGTCCGTCCCCCTTATACGGGCAGGGTCTTTAATTATACGAAAAGAATATACGTTACAAAAACCGGAATCTCACCCCCCCCCAATCCTAAAAAAAAAAATACTAAGGAACTACTAAATTTGTAGTAATTTTTTTATGACGAAAATTTTTAAAATTATGGTGAACATTTGAAATTACATTATTTTACCTTTTTTCGCCCTCGCGTGTTAATCTAGTAATACAAACGTAGTCGTTGAATGTCTAAAATGGAATGACTTTTAAACGCCCTGTATCAGTTACAAGTTGCGTGAAATGATATTTCATAAAAGAACCAATTTTATTCGGACATTTATTCAAATCAAATTGGTTTATGTTAATTTCATCTTGTATTTTTTTTTTTTTTTTTTTACTGAAAATTAAACAAAAAACTTCGTTGGCACAACTAAAGAAAAAGATACGAGAACATTTTAATTACAATTTTTCCAGGGAAAAATATGACAACGTGTTAATTGCAATGGTGGAAAATAAAATAGACTAGATTTTATTATGCCGTTTGTCTTAGTGTGCTGGAATAAATTAAAAGCGTTAGAGTAGTTGTGTAAAAGTAAGTGCAGAGAGTAGTGGTGGAGAAACTGGGGTTGTGGGGTTTTGAGTGAACTGGAAAACGATCGATTCTCAGAAATGGTTACCCACAAACTTTAAAACTGCGCGCTCGCTGCCAGAACACAACGTGGTAGAATGAACCTTCCAGCTGCTAAGCGAGCTTGACCCCTTTTCCTTTTTGGAACCAGTGCCGACCCGAGAACAGTTTTTATTATTTGTTTTTTCCTCTTTCTAGTCCTTTAGGAGAAAGGATACTGAAAGGCACTTTTATTTTCGCGCTACATGTGAAATTATTAAAGTCGAAAGAATTTTTTTTTCTTCTTTTTTTGAAATTTCATTATTACATTACATAACAAGCTGTACCATTTTTTTTTTTTTATATGTTAGAAATTAATTGACGGATCACAAATATCATTTCAAAGCCGTATGAACTAGTTATTCTGGGCCGCGCCAAAATATCTTATTAATTTACGAGCAGAAAATTATATATTACCGTTCATTTATTGTGATTTTGTGAAATCACCGTTTCACCGGTAACTTTCTTATAAGCATAAGTATAATAATAAACCGTAAATAAATGTGACAATAAGAAACGTATTAAGTAAATCAAAAGAGTAAAGCCAGGGGTCATTAGAAATATAAAAGAAACAGATCCGTTTCCAAAGTAACTTCAAATAGACTTAGGCAACTAATAGGGAGATTAACCCCAGTCAACGTGTAACAACAAAGGTCCTAGTCGATTTTTAAGATTAACCTATTTTAAAAAAAACCCATTAATAAATTTTACGTTTTTTTTCTTTAATTTTTTTTTTGGGTGCACCAATAAAGAGCATTGGCCTAGCAACAAAGAAAGCTGCATCGTATTATTGTCCAATCAGAAATAGAGAAGATAAAAATTTGAAGAACAAATTTAATTGCTTTATTCCATTTTTTCAGTGTATATTTTTTTTTTTCACTTATAATTCTACTGGGGCCGGAACGTAGAAAACACATGCGTACACTAAGTTCTTACATCTTGAACTGCCTACTCTTTTTTTTGTGCTTTCTACATACTTTTCCTTCACCAGATGTTGTTCGAGCTTTAGCAGAGTTTATTTCTTCTATTTCTCTATATATTAAAATCTAATCCTTTTTTATTCGTAATTCCTGGATGATGGGTTAGTGCCCCCTTGATTGGCATTCCCAAAAAAAAAAAAATTATTAAGACAAGTATTTATAAATTATCAAGGTACCAATAATTTTTTATTATTTGCGATGAACTACTTCAGTTGGCATATTCTTAGTAAATTACAACAATTTTTATTGAAATTAATTCTGCAATTATTTTCCCTTCAAATAGCCCTTTTCACCTGAACGAAGCAATGGGTTTAATGCCGATTACACCTTCTCTGAATGTTTATTCCTTTCTACCGCTCATTTTATTCTTAACGCTCACCTGCTAAAGCTACTTCCTATTACGTATCTTCTACTCTCTCTTTTCCTTCGCTGTTCATTATTTCACTTATAAGGTTCTTTTATATTGTCAGTATTAAAATTTAGCTCTCTTCATCTTCTTTCTGTTTCTGGGTGTAGGTCTCTGATAGAGACCTATCCATCAAAAGAAAAAAGAAAAAATCTCTGTAATTTCGATTTTATTTTCTTTGAAAGTTTACATTTTTTATATTATCATTTTTTTTTTTTAATTCGGGCTTTTCTTCTACATTCGCTCAGTTTCCTCCTTCACTATTGTTGGTCGTATTGTCACCGTCCTAATCACTTTCACGTATTATCGATACTCTAATCGTATTAGATTTGAATTAACCATTTTGTTCAACAATGCTGCCTTAGGTCTCATCTGTTATCGCCGTGCCCGATAGAAAAATAAAAATAAATAAATTATATTGCGCGTGTCTGAATTTAAATCTTTATTACACAAATATTTTTGTATGTAAGCACTACTTTCAATGAACTGTAACTAGAGCACGTCTTGCCAATTGATGACCCACATTTTGGTATACTGTTCTTGGCATCCGGGCTGACACCCTACAATTTACCACCGACTGTTGAGTTGTCAAAACAAGAAACACGTCCAGGATATTCTACACTGTATGAGAGTAGTGGCTAAGTTAATAAAACCTCCCTCTAAACACACAATCATACGTTTCGATATTCTTTTTTGCATGTTAGGATTATTGAAGAACTGGGATGCAAGACACACAGTATTTTTATGTTGTTAAGGTTAAATTTGTGGTTAATATCATTTATGTTTTTTTTTAAATAAAAAACTGGGCTCGTCAACAAAGGACCGTTACCCAGAAACAATTAGAGGGAAAAGAAAGTTATATAATAAGAAGACGATCAGATATCGTTAATAGGAAGGGATAATAAGTGTAGAAGGAAAAGACATAACGGGCACAAAAAGGAGCAGGAAGCCCAAGCCGAAACAAGCGGGAGTACAGAGCCGAACGCTCTACCGAAAGAGTTGAGCACTTAAAAAAACACGTGATCGGCGTCACAAACAACCGTATCATTTGAATGGAGAGGACAACATGGGGAAGAGGCTGATGAGAAGCGAAAGCGGCAGGAAGGCAACAAGGAATGATTAAAACGCAAACACATAAAATGGTGACAACAACAAGGCGAGGAAGTGAAGGAAACAGAAGTGGACCCGTGGATTAGGAACACTAGGTTGAACAGACAAATAAAAGGAATTTTTGAATTTTATTATGTAATTTCTATCCGAAAACGTAAGAACTATTCTCGATAATATTTAGGTTAAAACGACACGAATATTATCAAATGAATGCCGCGATTCTTCTAAAGTACTTTTCAAAATTTGTTTTAGAGTATTTTCTATCATTCCTTCTCAACTTTAATCAATAAGCACTCTTGAAAAATAGTTAATTATAATTAATAATTATTTCGATTGCAATAAAATAACCGTAAGATAGAAACGTTTGTTTTGAAACGGGGCCGGAAATATTAGAAAATATTTGACCGAAAATGAATTACGTAAATATATACAAGGAAAAAGCGAAGTAACGAACTCCAACTAAACTAAAACCGCGAAAAAGTACTTAAAAACGAACAAAACGAACCCGATGCTTCGGAAATTTCATGAAATTATATCGTCGCCTCCTGTCTCTGCGGGTAAGCAAGCCTCTACCGTTGTGACTGGCGCTTATTGGTCAAGTTGGACCGCCGTAATAGCCCTGAATGATTTGTTTGATAGCGCCCCTCTGGGCCGTCTGATATGTTTGCATGATCCGGCTGGAAATATTGCCGAACTTATCAGCCGCTAGTGACCAAATCCAACTGTCGTCCACTGATAGCAGTCGCTAGAACGAACTTCTCTAGTTAGTTACTGCATTCTAACGGCCGGCGAGCTTTAGATGAGGATGGTGCGGCACGGTTTGGATGCCTGATAGATTGTGTACATGGGCAGATGACATAGAGAGTTCTTTTTCTCCCTTAACAATTTGGCAGTGCAAAAATAACCACGCCATGGTACGCTTTTAATCATAAGTATTGAAGGTAATGAAACCATGATAAATACTAAATGTTAATTGTTTCATTTGAATTTTATTTCCTCAGAGCGCGTGCTATCCGATACTCTAATCTTTTGAGTCACTCCTTATAGCGCTTTTTGCATCCTTTCTCTTCCTTCTTTTTTGCCTGATCCTTTGTTAGCTTCTCTCATTTCTTAAATTTATAACCTTTTCTCAATATTAGTTATTTACACTGAGTGAACGACTGACGAGATACGTAAAAAAAAAAAAAAAAAAAAGCAATCCCTGGTGGATAATTTGGCAGGAAATCTCTCATACCCTTCATGTTTTACTTTCCCTCCTACACTATTGCTGTATAACGGAAATCGTAAAATACATCGGCATTTTCAATTAATATCACTAAGAGCAGAATTGTTCTAGCGATGTTTTTTTTTTACTTTAAATCGATTCTTCAGAAATAATGAATATTTTTTAAATTAATAAACCTTAGGCACGGATTAGGTTCTATTGTAATACAGATATAAATTCTTAAATTTTAGTGCGCTGATTAGAATGCTTGTTAAAAATTCCGGTATTTTACGTATGTCTATCTGCTATTCTCATTCAATTACGAGCATAAGATCATCTTCTAATTCTCGTAAATTCTCGTAAGAGAATTAGAAGATAGATAGCAGCACAATTGAGAAGCACGTAGGCTGGAGCGCATTTTCCATGCTGTTGACCAACCTGTGAAGGGGCATCGGTGGGTGGCGAGGCGAGACGACCGGCCTACTCATCGCTAGCTGAATATTTCTATTCAACGCTAATACGCACAACGATATTTGGAACTGTAGTCGCCTGTTTATTTTGAAGAAAGATACATTTATTTACATATTAAGATAACAGATACATACAGACGATGTGAAAGTATTATTGACTAACATCCGTACTACCGAAAACAATGATTTCTCATTGGATATATGCATTTACTAGTCAATATTTCATAGCGTAATAATGTATGTAAGATGCACTTATGAATATATGTTTAACAGGAAAAAATGAGGGAAAAAAACCTGTTTAAATTAAATTAGTCGTTTGTTAACACGCTACAAGTCCAAATGTGTCTATAGGCTGCTGTATACTAACTAGCGAGCATATTCTGTCATCGCCTGGGATCGAATCCGAGACTTCCGAAACGAAAGCCAAGCGCTTTAGAGGCCATCGCGATGATATGTATACATATGTAATTACTGTCTGAAAACTAAATAAAATTTAACAAAATATTTAATACAGCAATGATAAATCAAAAATAGGTTACCACCTTTAACATATCGGTGATGGATTGAAAATAAATTAATTTTAATATATAACACGGATGAGAAATATGTAATTTATCCGCGTTTGAAGAATTAAAAATATTGCAAAGTACGCGTCTATTGCTTTCGATTATATTAAGTCTGTACTAGTTGAGTTTTTTTTTTTAAAATGTAAAACTTTTTTTTGCACATTCCGTTTGTTTTAAATAAGTTAATTATAAGTACACTTGTAAATTAATAACAATCAACTATAAAAAATGTATATGAAATATACATGAAATATTTAACACCTTACGAACTTGTGCTTCAAGTCTCCGTCATATGCACATGTCTTTTGATTCCTCTAATATTTTAATCTACACTCTTTTTATGTGTTTTTTTTGGCCTCGCCAATTACCTTTACTCGGAGGAAACGGTAGGAGAAAAAACTTCTAAATTCAGATGTAGGCAAGATAAAAGAGAGCTGTTAATAGCAAGAATTACGGGCAGAAACACCATCGCAGAGCAAAAAAGAAAAGCGTATTCTAGGAGGTTAGATTTCAACAGATTGGAACAGCAAAAGATTAAGAAGAACCGGAAAGATTCCAACAGATTGGAACAGCAAAAGATTAAGAAGAACCGGAAAGATTCCAACAGATTGGAACAGCAAAAGATTAAGAAGAACCGGAAAGATTTCAACTAATTGGAACAGCAAAAGATTAAGAAGAACCGGAAAGATTTCACTGTTGCTTAGGGAGCAAAATAAACAAAGAGGGGAATGTATATAAAAACGAAAACAAGATGAACAGGTTCGAATATTGAAGAGCAGGAAATGACTACGAGAAAGCGATAGAGTGGTGGGGGAATTTCGAGGAATTAAGGTTCCTAAAGACATTTTTTAAATTATCTGCTGTTTACAATGAGATGGATTTTTTTCCTCTCAAACTTTTCCCTGTAAAAATCAACTGATTTATTTTGCCGCGATAAAACCGGTGCTTCAATTACATTATATGGTGTCCCCTCTGTTTTAATCTTTATTATTAAGAACGAACTTTAAACGCTGTAGAAAAACTGAAGGTACCTTTTTATTTCATATTTATAACGAAAATAACACATTACACGCAGGTTAGGAAGCTGAAATTCGATCAAACTCGCGGCTTAGAATTGGACAATATTTTATTGCTCGGAGCACAAACCGGAGTGTTCGTGTACGGCATCTTTACCATCATCGGAGGACATTTCACAAAAGAGAAGAACACCACCTTGGTACTGATAACGGCGTCCGCGTCCTTGATACAGACCATTTCGCAAACCGTTTTCATCTTGGACGCATCCAAACGATACTGCGTCACCCTGGGCCAAATGCGTAACAAGCCGGGTCGCGAAATAGTGACCTACCTGCTGGTCAGCAATTTGGCCATGTGGGCCATCAACACGCTGGAGAAATCAAGGGCCGATTCGCATCCGATTCAGTTACACTTTTACGGGCTCTGGGCGTGGACCATTATAACGCACGTCTCGATGCCGCTGGCGATCTTTTACCGCTTTCATTCGACTGTTTGTCTGTGCGAAATATGGAAAAAAGCCTACAAAACGAAACATCTGCTCTACCTGTAGACCAGCGCAACACTAACACGTTGCCTGAAAATTATACCTTTCGACGATACGTAATTAATATTTCCTTGTTAATTGTGCTCGGTTTAATCAGCCCCGCTCGTCGTCAGTCCTAGTATACTCTGCGTAAATAGGCAGCGAATAAAAATATATATGTGTCGGAATTTTTTAATGCAACCTACTGAAACGTCGTACGGATAATAATATCGTTTAATAAAAATTTAATTAAGATCAACGGTGGTTTTTATTATTTTTAACGAAAAACTAAAGCCGTCGCCACGTAGAACATGGAACGTTGCGGCGCCAAGCGTGATGCATAGCAAGTAAATTATCGTATTGTAATTTTAATTCCTTTTTCTTTTTTTTAATTGTTATTAATTTTTCTTTGTATTTGCATTTGATTTATATTTGTGATTCGAATGAAAAGCTTAATTCTTCCCTCATCTTTTTTTTTTTTTTAAAAAATTGCGGGTCCTACAAGCCACTAGCGCCTGTCTGTGGGTTCCCAACATAACTATATCATTTATTTGTACAATATAACATCAACTTAACTTAAGTACTACTTTCTGTTACAGCATAAAAAGTGTTAACTTATATATTACTATATAATATAAAATCCACACTCTCATTATTTATCATTTATATTACAATTATACCATCGTCGAAAATAATATTTCCTATTATAATACCTTAATATGTTAACACTTACATATTACAATAATACAATATAATTTTTATACAACTACCACTCTCTCATTAGCAGCTTAAAACTGAAGATAGTAATCTCATGTCAACGTAGCGTCAATGTTATAAGTGGTTATTACTAGTATTACGATACTTTTTTTTTTTTTTTGTTACTATTTCTATTGCTCTTTACACCATGCTATTAACCAAATTTTAACCTTGTTTTTCCATCCCTCCAGATTTTTTTCATTTCGAATTTCCTTTGGTATGTTACCCATTAATAATTTTATTAATACCTCTTTCTCTACATTATCTATTTTACTGTTTATCCCCCTAGATCGTACATAGCAAGAATTAATCGCAATTTCTAGTCCTGTATGTTCTTGTTCTAGTTGGTAACTGCCTATCTTCGAGTTTAGCACACTGAGTAATTTGCTGTAATAATATAAAGCATTTTTCGTGACATTTCGTTATTTTTGTTCAACCAAGTGATGTTAGCTAATGCGTTTTTCTCTCGTTGTGTGAGACCAGTTTTAAACATTTTTTTTGCAATTTGTTGATTTTCCTCATTTCTGTAATTTTCGCCTCGCCCCAAATTCCGATTCCGTATTTAATTCTGGACATTATTACAGCTTCGAAATATTAAGCTTTTGTATGTCATACCTTGTTTTAATTTATATATAGTGCAAGAATATAGTTTATATGACTTTCCCTGTAATATTGTCAATATGGTTTCTCCATGTTAAACCTTTATCTAATGTTATCCCAAGATATTTAAATTCATTCACATTTTCTAACTTTTCACAACCACATATTTCCTTTCTATGTAAACACACTTTGTATTGTGTAAAATTAATTTGGGGACGAACGTTCTAAACTGGTTTGGCGTTCTTATATGCATCACTTTTGTTTCGTTCTATACCTAAAATTAATAATACTCAATATAGCTCTTACGTAGACTTATTGCAACTAATTACATTCTTCAGCTAAAACAACGAGGGGAGAAAATCAAAACGAGAATAAATAAATGGAATCCAAATATTCTTCAGTGCCTGCGAAATAAATGTACACAGTGGTGTATTATCACTTGGTAAAATAAAACTGAAGATTAAAGAAGTAGTGCATTTATAGGTCAGTTGAATGCTTGAGGTCACAATTCAAGAGCTACGTTCAACTACAAGATAAGATCTTTTTTTTTTTTTTTTTGAGTTTGTCAATTATGCCCTGCGCAAGTGATTTTTTTTGTATATTTGATTCGAATCAAGTTCCACCCAAAAAAAGAAACACCACTGCCTAACACCAACCATGTCTCGTAACTGCTGGTGTCTAAGGATCCGTCACCAATTTTCAAAATTTAACCTTAATTTTCTACCCAGCTCCGAAAATTAACCCCAACCTTTTCCCGCGGCACAAAAATCCAATGGTAAGTAACCATATAATATTATATATTAACTTCAACTTGCTGCGTGTGTTCAAAATTTATTATGTGTAAGTATTCAAATATAACCTAAGTATACTAGCTTCTGAAAGTAACTGTACACAACTGTTAACACGCTGAGCCGGCTGAAGAACACTATACACTTCCCCATCGTATGTGGTTATCGGGGGAACCTTACAAGAGGAAATAATTTTTTAATTTCCAATCTCGGAATATTGTTTTATCATTGAGAAATATTTTATTTATTTTTGGGAAAATAATATAAGATCGATAAAAAGTGGATAGAAAATCCTGAAAATCATTGAAAACGATCAAAACTCGATGATACTTAGATTTCGAAATTTTGAAGAAAATTTTCCTTCCATATTCCATTATTACGTTTAATTTTTATTTTTTATTTTTCATTTAAACTGAATAGGCAGCTCTATACATTAAAGCGGAAATGAAAGATAGATTTTACAGATGAGGGGGAATGAAAACGCCATAGGCTGCTAAAATCATCCGAAATTCTTGGATTTCAAACTTTTTTTTTTTTTTTTTTTTTTTCAAAAAATGTCTATATTGCTACAACTATTCGGTTTTTTTAATAACAATTATCAAAGAGAAAAATTACATTACACTTCCAACAAAGTACTTTTAAAACTATAAATTTTACAGTAGATCATACACGATTTGTGCCTGTTTTGGTCTTCCCTGTTATCTCTTGAATGATCTTGTAGTTGTACTGCTTCAATGTTAACTGTGATTAACGTGTTCTCACATTTATGCGGGAATCTGGCGACTTTCTCGGTAGCTATTACTAACTTCATTTCGAACCTATAGAAGGGTGGTTATGTTTTGGTAACATTGAAAAACAGCCAGGTAGATCTTATTAGTACAACCCCATACAATTGGATAGTATAGATCTAAAAAATCAACTATGCAAATGACACGTTTATTAGATATAGGTAACTCGGAGAATATTTACCAACTAACCGATATACGCACAGTCTTCTCACCTTTTTGTTTATTTATAGATATTTTTATCGAACGTAAAGGAACTGGCCCCAGTGTATTTTCATCAGATCCATTAGGCTCAGTACATTGCGAACCTTAATTTTTCACAATCCATGATACCTTATTAAGGATATATGGGACTTACCTTACTTTAATGCTTCTGAATGTGTAAGTATACACTTAGCTGAATCTCTTTTTTTTTTTTTTTTTTTTGTGGCGTAATCCGTTGATTCAGTATCACTGCGATATTTTACATTTTTTTTTTTTTTTTGTAATGTAAAATTTACATGCACCAACTTTTCGCTATTAATTTGTATTTACCAGCGATTCTTCCGGACAGTTATGCTACTTAATATTTTCGAAGCAAGTCTGTGTCGGCTTCCCGGTCATTACTGCCAGAATTGCTGTGTCGTCACAAACATAATAGCGAACATTTGGCAGTTGACAGTTATATCGGCAATATATAAATTAGAGGTAAAGAACCGGTCTTAAGACACTTTTTTGCAATATTTCTGCGCTGATATATTTTTCTACTGAGCTTTTGTCTCTTAATTGTAGTCAAGTAAGATTCCGAAATTTATTATTAGCGAAATGGAAGTTGCTCGCGTAGTTTAACTATAAACTTATTAGGCCAGGCTTTATCGGAAACTTAGGTTAGGTCCAAAAATATCCTGCAACAATATTTCTCTTCCCCTCTAAAGCATTATGCATAGCGCTTGTGACGTGACACGCAGCTGATCTACAGTCGAATACTTCTTCCGAAAACCAACCTGATAACCTGGAATTAGCTCTTCTTTCATTATAATCGGTGTAAACTATTTCGAAATAAGCTTTTCAGACAATTGAGACATGCTGGGTATGTATAGGTCCATATGACGACGATGCTCTTCATTAGGAGATTTTCTTACGTTTCAAGAATACTATTGTTCTTTTCCATCGTCCAGGAGAATATTTTTCACGTAATGAGATATTAAATATGTTAAAATTATTCCGGGTAACTACTTCAGTATATACTGGGGCTAATTACGTTTTGCCCTGCCGCCTTTATATTATTATTCAAGGTTTTTATCAGTTTTCCTCCTCACTTTTACAGACGTGAAACGTTTTAAGTTTCCGTTTAGTTTTTTAAATGAACGACTCGTATCAAAGTCCGATTTGATTTTGTGTTTGGCTGGAAAACCTGTTTTAGATGTTTAGCGGAACTCTTCGGCTTTATATTCTCTCTGCGTGCTTAAGTGTAGTCCCGTGCTCAGAATTTTGAAAGGGGGCGTTGAAAATTTTCTTGACATATTTATTCTTGATAAATAACAATACATTTTTCACTAATATCTCCATACTATTAATTAATAATTTCCATCATACCGATATTTATATGTATTAATAATTTACATAAATGAATTACCCCCCGTATATAAACACATTAATGAAAAGTTTGTTCCTTAAGATATTAATGAAGTACTCAAAAATAGAGAGCATATTTTTTCTTTTTTCTTTTAAAGATAGGTAAGAACGTCCTGAAAAACCATCAATATTTATTTTAAATTTTTTTGATTTTTTTCAGATGTTTATGTATTTATAGTAACTATTGTGCAGTTCTCATGTGCTTAGATGGCATCGCTTTTGCCAATAAATGCCACTTGTTCACATTTGTTTCGTGGCTTTTCACAACGAACAATCTGTTTTATCACTGACATTAAAAGATTTTTTTACGGATACTTGAAAAGTAAAATTTTCAACTTCTTTGCGGTTCCATTTTGTCCCGATAGACAAGGCCGTGTTCACGGGGTGGGTTTTGGGGGTTAACCCCCCCCCCCCCTGCCCCTCATGAGAACTGAAATAGCTTAGGTACTTCATTGATATTTTATGCAAAATTTTTTGTTACGAGTATAATCAATAACACATATGTAATTTTTATTAATGTTCACATACAGGGTAATTCGTTTATTTAAATTAATATATAAATCAAAATGATGGAAATTATTAATAGCATGAGGATATTAGTGAAAAATTTATTTTTATTTATAAAATAAATATGCAAAGAAAATGTTCACCCCCCACCCCCTTCCAAAATTCTGGGCGCGGGCCTGCCGATAGATGCCGCGTCTTCTGTCGCTGTTTCTTGTTTTTTTTTTTTTTTTTCTTTTTTTGCAACACAAGATTCATTATTTGCACAGGGAAAGTTCTATCGTGCGATACCTTTTTAGTTGATCGTGACAGGTGTTGCAATTTTTTGCGCAGCATGTATAATTCAGCATTTCTATATCTGTTACCGATTTTAGTTTAACAGCTAGATCTGTTTCAACTTCTTAGTAGTTGGTCCTATTTAACTCCGCTAATTGGTTATTTTATTATCTTCTGTTTTAGTATAGGTTGTAGCGCGGTTATTATGATTTATTTGGCGCACTTAATTAATCAATTTGGGTTGGTTATTTTCTGGTCTATCCAATCTCGCAAAACGTAAATATCACTGTCCAATCGAGATAATTGCTGACATATGGATCTAGGTGTGTTAAAGTGAAATAAACACAGTTTTTCAGTAGTTTTTGCGTTTAGATTTAATCGAATCCATTCGCTCCTACTTGTGTAAATTCGAGTTAAAATTTTTTTACTTTCATTTCAAATATTTCATTCTTTTTAGGCGAATAATGTACAAAAAATCACAATAAGTTGATCCAGAAATGTTAAATTAAAATATACAATAACTTAGGAACGGGTTAATTTGTGAAATTGCGCACACGTAAAACACAGTCAGAGAACACCTTCTAAAAATATGTATAATTTTGGGACAACCGGATATCGTGTGCGACAAAAACCACCGAAAAAAAAACAAAACAAAACAAAACAAAAAACGTCAAGAATGTATCATATGAAATGTGTGTTTTTTTTTTTATAATATTTTTGAGCTCGTCAACCGTGGACATTTACCCAGAAATAATTAGAATAGGACGGAGTCAATTTGATGATATCTTCATACGATATCGAATGTTGATTAGGAGGAAGTAATCAATATAATAGGAACAATCTGTGAAGAGGGAAAAGATAATAAGAAGCGCAATATGGAGTAGGAAGACCGAGTATCGATAAAATGGAATAGAAAGTAGAACGCTTGATAAAAAGAGATGTATGTAAAACAACTAATGAAAAGAAAATCGCCGTTAAAAATTCATAACTTGCTACGGAATAATTCGATTTAAAATTTAAAAAAACATATAACAAAAACCGGAAACTTGTTCGTAAAAGCAAACGCATTTTTGATAAACAATTAATTTAAAGCAATTAATTTACAGCAATTAATTTAAAGCAATTAATTTACAGCAATTAATTTAAAGTAATTAATTTGAAGCAATTAATTTACAGCAATTAATTTAAAGAAATTAATTTGAAGCAATTAATTTAAAGTAATTAATTTTAAGCAATTAATTTAAAGTAATTAATTTGAAGCGATTAATTTAAAGCAAAAAATAATAAAAAAACAGTGAACCGGCAGCTCAGATATTTCACAAGTTAAAAAAAAACCAAAAAAAACCTACCTTAAAATAAGTAATTACAGTTTCTTCAAATTTGAATCCTCCGGGCGCTGCCTCGAGCAACTTTTTTTTCTTTTGGCATATTTGTGATAAAAAGCAAGCGTATTTTAAAGTAAAACCGTATTTCAATAATTTAAGAAACTGAAGTTTTCACAGAACGTTTAAAAAAGTACTACTACAATTAATATACTCATCATACCGACAACTTGCCGGAAAAAGTTTTTCTAGCCACACATAAATATTGTGAATAATGCTAGTCCAGGGTGTAGTTGAAGTTGAATTTACGAAGTACTATGTCAGACGAAAAAGTCTTTTACTGGTTCCCCTCCCGTATATGCACTAAAAAATTGCATTCTACGAACTTAATTCGTAAGGTTAGTTTGTTTCAAATATACTTTTTTCCCTTTTTTTCCCTCATAAATATTTTATAATGTAAATCCATCTAGGAATGATTTTTTTTTTTTTTTGATTTTTTATTTTATTTTTAAATAACATATGCAGAATCCATAAGGCAACCCCGCCCGTCTGTAGGTTTTCATCACAGTTACAACGTTTATTTGTAATAAAGTTACAATCGAGATCATATACACAATTAACCGCTTAACTAACAAATGTGTCACAAAACAAAATAAAAACAAACGTAATATAAATTTCCACTAACCATAACAGAGCATAACGCATAATTCAAAATCTAAACAAAACAAGGCAAAAAACATAATAGCAATTCGTATAGAAACCCAATGCAAGAAAAATGTAAAATAAAAAAAAACAAAAAAAACATATATATATATATATATATATATATATATATATATATATATATATATATATATATATATATATATATATATGTATATAATTAACTGAGAAAATATAAGGAGAAAAAAAATTTAAAAAAAAAATCACTTAATACTCCTTTTACCTCTTTCAGTTGCAGTCACTGTAGTTGCTCAACAGCCAATTTTTAATTTCTAAGAGGCAATTTTTTTTATTCTTTATTTTTATAATATCCGTCCGAATTTTCCCTAACAAGTCAATCAGTACAGCGTCCTTTGTTTTATCAATATTTTTATTTATGGTCGCTATATGACATCTTGGCCTTCAGCGACCTCGAAATTTACATTCGGTTCTTAAAGATTACGTATAATTGCTAATACTTAACAAGCAAAGAAAATAAAAGAAAAGAAAAAAAAGGAAAAGGAAAACAAAACAACAGGTTCACGCGATGTGTGACAAGCGTAGTTGTACATGAAAATTTAAATCAATTTAAAAAAGTGAAGCGTTTTTTTAGAAAATCGATTACTTTTTTACACACTTTATCGTCCATTGTCAATCCTGGATGGATATTATTGAGTCCAGCTCGGGCTCTGTCTGGCTGGTAGGCGTTGTCCTTTGTTTTATCAATGTAATTATTTATACCTTTAGGCTTAATATATGTAATTTTGAATGAAGCTCTAGTTATCTTCACTATATTCCTAGTGTTAAAGTCGGGATGATTCATAATCGTATAAAATAAATAAATAATACCTTAGTTTAGCCGGTAATTCTTCTATTTCCTTCCACCAATTAAGATTACCCCTTCTTTGACATAAATCCTTTATTAGTATGAGTTTTAAGCTTTTTTTTTTATGAATAGCGTTTATTTTTTTATGTTCAGATTTATTTGCTCTTCCCCATGCTTGTATAGCGTAAGATATCCTCGATGTTATCAGAGCATTATAGTATTATCTTAGAATTTTTGAAGGTAACAATGGCCTAAAAATTGCCGATAAAGATTGCCTGATCTTTTTTATTAGTTCCAATATATGCTGTTTCCAACTTACCGTACTATAAATCGCGTTACCCCTAAGTATTTGATTTTTTGCACATTTTGTAACATCATACAATCATCGCTATAATAATTAGAGTTATTCGCATGACTACAATTGTGACATTTGATCAGAACTTTTGCGATGAAAGTCCTGTAACGGCTCTCGGTGTTCTTATGTACATCATTTTGGATTTATCCGTATTAATGGAAAAGCCTCGAGACTATGCGCCCAAATTACAAAAGAGTTTAAATCTTTTTTTCCAGTAAGTCCTCCGCTTTTTGTATATCAGAATTTGATATTTCCTGAACTAGACTAAATAGCCGTTCGAATTAGTTTAGATAAGAATTTTTAAGATTATTTTTTATTAATCGAACGTTCCTTTCTGGCCGCGTCAAAATTAGTTTAATTAGTTAAAGACCGCTTAAATTTCACCGCGATGATGAGCAGACGGTTCGGCGTGCATTGAACGTATTCTTGAAGTGCGTCGATCTAAAAGAAATCTCTAGCACTAGCGAAAATAGTGTATCTGTGTTAGTGAATACGCTTTCGCATTATATATCAGAGACCACGTGCGCGACCCCGGCATACTAGGTGCACCTCTGTACCGCATCATGAAGCTTCTAAACATTTGCACCCTCCGCTACGGTTAAATCATTCCGCGTTCTCTTCTCGGCCGAATTGAATAATCACAATCTTCCCTTTTCAAAAGATTGAACAACAAAGGATGTTTTGCTCTTGGCAGGGACCAACCCCAAGTCACCCTACTTTCATAGAGAAACGAACTGAGCAAGAGCGCGACGGTAATGATTCATTATTAGTCTGACCGTCATGTCGGTAAAACTAGTAGCATAAAACATGAAACACGCATTCTTCCTGTGCCGTATATAGTACGTTAAGACTTTTTTTCGTATTTCGTTCGAATGAATTGTATTTCTTTTGTCTACATCCGACTTCATTGTAGAAAGACATTTCCGCTCCGTCGGTAAGTACTACCTATACGTATATTTCATCTTTCATATCGCATGAAATTGTTTACCTATATAGTTTGCTGTAGTAGTAGTGAAAGTGATTTAGCACGTACCTTTTTCATCGTCGGTTTGGTTTTTTCCTTCCTTTAACTACACCTATAAATTACATATCCGATACCGACACATTACCTTTTAAACTGTAAAAGCCGTTGATGAATCATTCCTCTTTTATCTTATTGATCTTTCAGATGACGCAATCAACTCTGAATTTGACGAAGAGAATCTCCTGCGAAAGTTCAGGGGCGTGCTGCTATTTTATCCTCCAAACGATTTTTTCAGTCGGCATTTTTAGAAAATTTCGAAATACGGGTTTATTCCAGTTATTTTACTTTTCTAGCTGAAACATAAAAATAATTTAAGTGATACACGTGCTACAAAATTGATTAAAAAAATATCAATATTTGTAAAACTTCTTAAAAAGCTTCTGACCGTTTAAATACCGTGGGTTACATAAAACATCCTGTTTTCTACTAGGCGAACAATCGGCAAATGCACACATGTACATTACGACTACGTGTAATTCGCTAACCTGAAAGTGTATATCATCGACATAACTAAACATTCACCCTTTAGTAATGCCAACATATTGTGAAAAGGTGCTAATGACGAATGATAGGATTTTCAGAATAATTATATTATATCATCATCTAATTCATATTGGAAAGTTAAGCTCACAGTGTGTTTACTAACAAAATGAAATATAATTTACTGCGGCTATTTCATTTATTTATTTACTTTGTTTAATAAGTTTCAATTGTACCAGCCTTCGTACTTTTAATTTTTCATTATAAATAAATAAAAATAAAATTTCGTATTATCTGCGGATTAAATTTCGGCGTAAAAGTAATTTGTTCGATTATTATTACACATATCATATTTTCTTTTCAAAATGTTCACGTTTTTAATTTAACATAAAAAAATTATTATTTATCAATAGCGTGCAATTCACTTGCATACACACACAGAGTACCGACTGGTGCGAATAATCCTCAATTTAATTTACTTCCCATTTGCTATTCACAATAGAGGCTACTACACGATATCTGTTTTAATATCGTTTCTTTGTTATTTAAGGAGCTGGACTTGGAAGTGTAGCAAATTTTTGTTTTATACGTTTTGTGTCAGTCAAGAACTTCCGATTTGGTAGTGGGGAGCGTTAAACCTTCCAACCGAAAGTATTACAATAGCGCTAATAATTTTTTTAATTAGAATTTTTAGAAAATTTTGAAACACATTTCAAGATTTTGAATCATTTTAATTGATATGAAATTTTAGATTCGGCTAAAATGCGCCATATATGATAAAAAAATTAAAAAAACAAATGAAAACAGGTATTAAAACAGCAGAGTCTTTAGTACGTTCGAAAGAGGAAATGTCATTTACAGGCAGGATAGAATTATATCTTACAATATTCCATACGAAATAACTCTAGTCTTTAAAATTATTGCAGACGTGTAAGCAAACAAGACGTCAGCAGGTGGTATTAAAGGTATACCGCGTAAATATCGTAAGTAGACGGTTTATAAAGAGGTATTATAAAGAGGTATTATAACTATTCCTTATTAGGAAGTCAATTTCGATTGATTCGCTTTTATTCTTCTTTAATTCTTCTTTGGGCTCACCAGCAAGGGGCATTCTGATCTACGCTTTTATTCTTACTTCAAGATAGTAGTGTTGTTCAATAGCCCAACAACTGCAACTCCTGAATGTGATTGGTAGTTCAATGTTCTTTTGTTTTCATGTTGCTTTCTGTTGTTTTTTTTTTATGTTCCATATTTTCCTGTTAATCTGCGAACCCGACATATTCACTGATAATATCTTCTGGGGCGGCCTACGTACCACCAAAATGTAGCCGGTGATTTGTCACTTGTTTTTTTACGTCAACTATTATTTTTTATAACAATTATTATTTTCCGTAATACGTGTTTTATATATGTATAGATTTAATTAATTAATAATAATTAATTTTGAAATGTTTAAATCGCCGCAGTATTTAAAATTTGTATGCGTATTGAATTATAAAAATATATAATAATAAATCATATTTTATAGTAAGATATCATCATTATCTGATAGTAGTGCTATTTGTGTCTGCCTACCACCACACATCAATTAGCGTGCACATGGTGGTATGCATGTTTGCCATTGCCTTCCCCATATGATTTTATTAATGGTTAATTTTAATTATTTATTTTGTAATTTTTGTCGTCGCCTGTGATCGAACCTAAGATTTCTGTAACGGAAGTCCAGTGTGCTTTAGATATAGTACACATTTGTTAAAAGTAATATAAAATTTTAATAAATTTATTTTATAATTAAAATGTAACTTTTTTTGGGCTTTTTGGAAATATATCTAATATATCTTTCAATTTTTACAATAATGTCTCTCTGTTGATGTATAAAAGGGCTAATCTATTTGTTTTTTTTCACTTGTGTCATTTTTAAAAAAAAATTTATAGCTATCTCGAAGTTGATATTGATCGTTCATTGCCTGCAACTGCGATGATAGGGGGAGTAGCAAACACTTTCGATAAATAATAAACTGTAGGAAGTTCGCCTCCACCGCGCACAAGAAATGCTTTTGAAACATTTTTGAGTTTATCATTTAATGAAAGCAATCAATACGAAACAAGGATTTTTCCTATAGCACACTATCCGTTGTGCATCGAAAATACTCATAATATCTTTGAATATGGGTTTTGATTGCTTTCCTTATCTGTAACTGTTTTTGTTTATTTGCTACTGGTTAGAGGGCATATGAATGACTGTAAAATTAATTGATGAGACACGTAAAGCGTTCTTTTAATTTTAACAAAAAGTTACCTAAGAATAGAGAACAAATACAAATATTCGAAAATACTATTCTAGGGAAGAAGTTTATAGATGATTTTTGTTAAACGAGAGGGGAATGGTAATTTGAGAATGTAGTTTTCTTTTTAGTCCCAACTTCAGAAGTTACCGATGAGACAACTTTATTACGCTGCACATTGTTACATTAGGATTTGTAGTGAGGTTGAAACAAACCATCCAATTAAGTTTAGGGTATTAGATTGACCGCATTTTACGTTGAACTTGTTAAATTAATAAAAGTGCATACACATTGCTTACGGGAAGTAATTTCAATAACGACAAATTCGTTAAACTTTTGAAAATCCTATGAGCATTGGTAATGGAAACTGGTATTATTACATGCAGTTAAGGTGTGTATTTGGGAAACTACATTTACATAATTCGGCAGACTCGGCAATTTTAAACCTATATAGATAGGTCTCTAAAAATTGGACAAACGTGAAAAAAAGAAAAAATGATATTATATTATTTATTCGAGGTTAATATGTATTTGGAACATATAAGTCGTACTATTATAATTCTTTTTTTTGGGCTTTAAACTCAAATTTCACCCATCGTCTTACTATTATAATTATCCCGTATGATGTGATATCCAGTTAATAATCTTTTAAACTGATTTAATTGTCGTAAGTAAATTTACCATTTTCATAATGTGTATATATTACTAACTCCAAACAAATAAGTAGTAATATTACTTTTAAGGCAAAAAATAAATTTATTTGTTTTAACAGGAATTATCGGGAAAAAAAAGAGAAAGTTTTATGTGGAAAAAAAAGTATATAATTTTATTAATGATCGCATATATTATTTTTTCATATATGAAAATTAACTGAATTATTTTTAAGATGAAAAGCGCAAATTGAAAATTTCACATTTTTACAGTATTGAATATTTTTGGAAAGGATACACTTCAATTTTTCACGTGGAAAATTAAATTTTTTTCTGTTTGGGAGCGCAGGGGCCCCTGAATGCTGGGACTCGAAGCTATATAAACCGTTACTCTAAACGTCTTAGGCGATCTTAGAGGTACACACAGTCGCTACAATTAAATCGCAATCAACAGATTATACAGCTGTATCAGCATCATACATGGCTGTGATAGTATTATAATTTATCGGAAATTCGATGTGTAAATTTGGGGTACAATGTTGAACGAAGCACACTACCTTGTGGAACACCAAAACGAATGGCGTGTACACCAGAGTAGGTGCCATTCGCGTTTACTTGCGGAAATATCGTTCGTTCGAATACGATTTGAATAGTGCTTAGTACACTGATAAGGCAGTTTACTTTTAATTTTAAGGAGGGGAATTTATTATTAAAAACTAAATCATTAAAATTTTCGGTGTCAAAACTAAAATATAACTAGAACGAAATTTGAAAGACACTAAATATAAATTACGAAATTTGTAACAATAAGCCGCGTATTTCCTACTCCCCTTTGTCTAATGTTTTTAATTCGACCAATCGCAAGCAGAAAGCTTTTATCTAATCTAAAGCCGTCTTCTCTATTAAAGTTTCTTTCTTTTTCTATTTCAGTCCTGTCTTACACCTAACCGATCAATTTTAGTTATCACACTTTAATTTTTTTTTTTTTTTTTTTTTTTTATTGGCCTGAACAAATAAAGTTCATTTGGCCAGCAAGCTACACTATGAATAGATATGGAAAATTGAATCTTTTATTTCTAGGAAAATTTTAGAGACGACTTTTTTTTTTTTTTTTTTTTTTTGGGAACGCCAACCAAGGGCAATGACCCATCATCAAAGAATTACGAAAACAGGATTAAATTTTGATATATAAAGAAATAGAGGAAATGAACTCCGCTAAGATTGGAACAACATCTGGTGAAGGAAAGGAAAGTATGTAGGAAGCACAAAAAGGAGTAGGTAGTTTTAGGTGGAGAAGCTTAGTGTAGAGGAGGGAACGCTGCTGTACAAGAAGAGAGCATTCAAAAAGGATATGATTTGCATCACAAACACAGTCATGATCCGAGGGATGAAAATTACAGTATGGGGAAGAAGCAATAGAAAAACGAAAGAGAGAGGAAGGAAGACAATTATGGTTAAGACGAAGACGTGTTATGGAGGAAATAACGGAACGACTGAAACCAGGGAAATCAGCAAACCAGGAACGTGATGAAGGAAGAGGTTGCAAGAGTTTGTAAAAGGAATGAGGATTGGAAAAGGAGGTAATGTAGGTATCCAACCATGATTTGAGGTGTGCTCGTTTGGATGGAAAGAGGATATTATTGGCAGGAAATTTATTGACAAATTTGCCGTTATAGGAAGCAGAGCGAGCAAACGAGTCAACTAGGTTGTTGCCTGCGATGCCGCTATGACTGGGAATCCAAAGAAGATCGATTTGAATGGAACGAACTAAGACGACTTAATGCTGGAATATTTTTCAAAGTTATTCAAGTTTTACATAGTAGTTGCGTTTTGTTACTACTCGGGTTCTGGTATATTTAGTCACATAATCATAACCTTTATTTCGGTTTGTTCAAATAATATTGCGACAAATACGAGCACAATAGGAAAAGGTTTTATAAAGAATTAATCTCATGCGGATTGTTCCCTCCATATAGTGTTCATTACTTACTGTGTTCTGGACATACAGCAATTTTTATTACGGTTCGCTTTATAATTAATAATAACATTTTGATTTAATTATAATATTAGTAAATAGAGAAAAAAAAAATATAAATAAATAAATAAAAATAAAAAATAAAAATAAATAAAAAAAAAAAAAAGAACAAGATAGAGAAAAAAGAAAATTAAGGAAAGATTTTATTAAAGGAACCAGAATTTTTTTTATTTTATTTTATTTACTTTTTTTTTCTTTTTCGTTTCTTTTCTTATTTATTGAAGTTTATTACTTTATTGATGAAGTCAGTTAGTTTTATTTCATTTTATTCTTTATCAATCTATTTGTTACATTCTTTATTCAATTATTTATTTTTCTTACAACTTCCTTTTCCCATCAGGCATTGTGAACATTGCCAGGCAACTGTGGTCATATTGTAAGATGGGAATTTTTCAATTTTTTAATTTGTATTTCTCATTTTGTCTTTTTGTTTTTCGTTTTCTCCTCTGAAAGAAAAATCTGATCTCTGTTTATTAAGTTTCATCAGGCATTGTGGGCTCTGCTCTGCAGTTGCGGCCACTTTAATTTTCATTAAATTTAATCATATGCTCCGGCTCGCTTGTTCGTGTTCGGATTTTTCAATACGCTTTTGTCAACAGTCTGATATAATACGAACATAAACTGGTCTTTCGGCTAGTCCAATATAGCTCGAACCACATACATATGTAATTGTATATACTCCAGTTGTATATAAATCCGGTAAGTTATGTTTATTATTATCTCGTAAAAAAATTTTAAATTTTCTTGTTATTCCAAAAACTGGTCTAATTTCATGTTTTCTTCAAGCATGTTTGATTTTATCCGTAACTTTGTAAACATAGAGGGAGAGCGTGACATAATTCTTAAAATCTTCCTGATTTACTTGTTTCTTTTTTTTTAAACAATTGTTGAGCAAGCAACGTGCTTCTCTTTTTTCCTTATAACCATTGTCTTTTGTATTTTATTCTCGTGACAAACTTTTTCCGCCCGCTCCTTACTAATGTCCTAAAAACACCGAGCTTTCGAATAGGGTAATATTATAAAGATTTTTTTTTTTTTTTTAGGCCTGGAAAGATATTGTGACTTGGTTTACGGGGAAAACGGATGTCTTCATCCCCCCCCCCCCCTTTTTTTTTCCATTGAAATACCGTTTTTAACTGCTAAGGTTATCACACGGTAAGAGCTGACTAGGCTACCTAAAGACAGGGTCCAACAGTCTGCCATCTTGAATGTACTTCTTCAAATTGTTATATACTATTATTGTTCTTTAATATTTTTGCTAACGATATGAAAGTGCTTGGGCGGACTGCATTAAAACTACGACATTCAATTAGGATATGTAATACTGACGGATATTTTAATTCAGCACAGTATTGACATGTGTTAGGGGTTAGTTATCTTTTGCAGTATGTGGTCATGACTTTTATTCTTAACCGATTGATCGTTGTGTATTTGATACGCGGGGGTTATTAGTCGGGGGCCACCATGGTGTTCGATCATCGGCTTTAAGAACGTAGTCTTGTACATCTATTCTTTGCTCTACTGCTCAATTATTCTTTCTCGTAGAAAAGTGTCAAGCGTTGTTGGGCCTTGAGATTTATGTGGGTATCGGGGGTAACATAGCAGACCGAGCTTCTAGATTCGCGTGCTCATTCCCTGGGATCTGAGTATGTGCAGGGCCCCCCACAGAAACTCGATCCGGTAGTCCTTCTGGTCTAGCAATAGCAAAGTCCCTTGAATATTTTGCGCGATTGATTCTTCCGCGTTATTATTTGGTAGACTTTGTATGGTGGTCAGAGAATCTGTAATAACCGGTATCTTTTTCCATTGAGCTTTAGAACGGTATGAGACAGAGCAGAATTACAATCATTTCTGTATCCAGTGGCGAACAGGCATCATTTAAACGGACCCCTACCGATATACACCATTAATGCTGCTGGGGACGATTTACCTGTATACACGCCTTTGTGAAATCTTCATATCTGTTAATAACCTCAGGCGCCTTCTGTTTGAGATCTTCTACAGGTGTGTTTGTGAGTTATTCTAATAGTGATACATTTATCTTAACTGAGTACTGGTCCCATGGTGGGAGCAGTAGTAACCGATTTGCTGACGAGTACACTTGACATGCATAATTTATTTTACCGAGTATTAATATTTCGTATATGTTTAGTAGTAGTTTTGGTTGAATATTGAAATTGCGGTTGGATAAAAAATTCACTATATTTAAGGAATGATAGCATTTTGACTTTAGGTTAGTTACATAGTATATCTCTGTGCTAACGACGGATCTAGCGATACACCACCCGGTGGAAGGTTGCTGATGATTTAAATTGGAGTTGCGATTCTTTTAGGAATAGAGCTGTATTTGGTTTTGAGGTTGGCGTTTTCGACGGAAATCAACGCATACAGATTTTTGACCGGAAAACACTAATCTATTGTACTCGGACCATTTATTTAGTTTATTAATTTTTTTTTTTTTGTAATAAGAATTTAGAGCTATTAACATTTCTTTCAACCCAAAACATCTAAAAGTGACAAACCTACATTTTTTCTTTTTTATTTCAGTAGTGAATTTGTGATGTTACTATTTCTAGCACACAATATTCTTCTTCCAACTAAATCCTGCCATCTTAGGCATTCTGTTTATGTATCTCTTTTCGCTAATCATAATTCCTTTTATCTCTTGATTAACCCTGTATTCCTTCTTCTCGTCCTTGGTTCTATGAGTTTCCCAGTTTGCATCGGTCCATAATTACTAAATTATCTCGCCTCCGTTTCTCGCATAGTCTCCTTCCTTCTTCTCTAAATCGCTTTTCTTTCGCTGCATCTCGTAATTATCCATTGGATCATCCTAAAGGTTCCCAGTATGTTTGTGATGCGAATCACGTGCTCTTCGAGTGTTCCGGTTTATCTCGCGAGCGTAAGTAACTTCATTATCATCTTTTAAAGCTTGGTCTTCCTGCTCCTTTCAACGCCTCTTATGTTCTTTCTCTACCTCTATTCTCTCTGTTGTTCCTGTCCTAGGGGTGTTCCTTGATTCCATTGTCGACAGAATAAAAATATAATTTCTATTCTATTCCATGTGTCTATTCCTTTTTGCTGGGCTAATGCTCTTTGCTAGCAAACCCAAGGGGGGGTAAAAAAAAAAAAAAAAAAAAAAAAAAGATGTTACTATGAAAGTTATTTAATTTCGATAAGAACTCAGACAATTTTTCTATCCAATATTGCCCGCATCATCAAAAAAACCTAATTATAATTTAGGTTGCCACTTTTTAACGACTATTTTTTTTAACCTGCTCCGTATAAATGTTAGCTCAAATAGGCACGCAAGCATAGCATCCTCTTGTTTATACGGCTTACCGTTAAACTGCGTTACTGTTTTAATTAATTTCATCGTTTTAACATGTACCTGTTGGCTTTTTATGATTTCCATCGTGTCTGATGCCGGAACATTCGTCAAATTCTTTAATTTTGTATATCTCTTTTCGGTAATCTATCGGAACGGTAACTACTGCGGGACGAGTGACTATTAATTCCCAATCAAACTCCAAATCCTTAACTATATCTTCGATAATGAAGAATTTTTTAACATTCTGTTTGTTAATTACAGGTAATATAGTAAGTTATAACAAATACAAATATAACAAACAAATTTAAGAATAAAAGATGATGGGTTACTTAGAAACATTTCCGGTCATCATCAGCTAAAAGCCAATATATGTGATCAGAAACAAATTCTAAATTTATCTAACTTTGGCTATTTTTCTTGAGGGATCTTTTTTTTTTTTTTTTTTTTAATAATAATTTGCGGGTCCCACAAGGCACCTCTGTGGGTTCCCAACATAATTATACTTAATTTTTATGTACGGCCCTTCATTAATTAGTTCTAATATTCCGCCATTCTAGTCCAAACAGTGCGTGTCGTCATATTTCGTTGAAGGATATGTCGCCACAAAATTAAAGAATTTAGTGGATACTACATAGAATTAACATCAATATTTGCCAATTGCTAGAACACTTTCTTCGCTCTCGGCTCGAACTAGAAATTTTTACGCTCTAGCTAAAATCTATAATGCTTATAACTAATCGTATATGGGGGGGGGGGGGGGGGGACAAACTATTAACGAGTTATCCGACAAAAACGGTGTTAAAAAGAACCGGAATTGTATATCAACGGAAACCGAGTGCGAAGGGGAGAATAAATTATTAGTAAAATAAACGTAACATAATCCAACCGGAATTGTGCGATAATTAAAATGAAAATGACGAGTCGAGTTCAAAGTAACAAAAAGAAGTACGTATATACACGTATATGTGTGATAATGCTGAAAAGATGGGTGTAGTAGTGTGTCATTTCACGACTTTCGAGTAATATTTCCGTCATGTGGAAGAATGAACGCGCGGATTTTAAAGGGAGAATTAAATGTGTGTACGTTAGAAGTTACACGTTTGAAGGATTACCATTACCAGCTTCTTATTTGGCACCCGGATCAAACATCGAAATCACCGTTACTAACGGGTAGACTGAAAAAAGTTCCTCTCTTAAGGGTCGTCGTCCTGCATTACAAGAGCATGCGCTTAAGAGAGGCTAGAGTAAAAGGCAGCTTTTGAAGTCGGAAGAATTGTACAATTTGAAAAGAAAGAGGCTTACGCTTAGTATTCGCAATAAAAGTTACGGCTCGGAGTAGAGAGAATTTCAATAGATAAAGGAATAGGGTTATTTGGTAATGCGAAAAAGGCCGGTCGAAAGATGAGAAAGCGGCTACTCTATCGATCAGTGACTCAAAATCGTATATCTGTAAATAATGCTAAGAAGAAAAAAAACACACACACACACAGAAAAAATCAGGTTAATAAAACTCATGCAAATTCTCCTTGTTCCCAGAGAAGAAAAACAGTATATTTTATCATCTATAATAAGGAAGAGTCAGTCAGTTTCTGCAAGGAGCCGGGGATATATGTATGGTATATGTAAGCTGTAATAAGAGTTGAGAATTTTGATGTAAAGTTATGATACCGCAGACACAAGATAACAACGCTAATTCAGCTGAATTTTGACTGAACAGACTTCGAGAAGTGACGATGAAATATTGAACGAAACTCGACCAGATCGGAACAAATAGCTCCGTGCAGATTATAGTTGCTAAACTGATTACATACAACTAAATTCTGTTATTTCCATTCGTGACTAAAAATATATTTACGCGTTCTAAACAACTTATCGTACAATCGAAAAATCGAAAAATCGAAAAATAACATGAATTTCATGTATCCTTGAAAACTGTACAGATATGAACAGTGTTTTAATGTAGAACATTTTTAATTCCGCCCATGTTTCAAAATAAATTTATAAAAGTTTAAAATATGTTCAACAAACACTACAGTCGATAATTCGCAGAAACGAAGTAATTAATTTTAAAAATAGTGTCTACATAATCGCCAAGTGTCCGATATTTCCTCGAAATTCCCTGATCTCAAGCAAAAACATTGAAAACGGATTAACAAAATAAATTCGACGAGAACTACAACAAAATACAGCTGTACATTTGCTACATAAAGATTTTTCAATTGATCACTGGTGTGAAATAGTACACGTATTCTCCAGATGGCTTTCCATAGTGGTACCATATTAACCGTAGAAATTAAGGAAAATTACTACAAATACACATGCCCGCTTAATAAATTGGCAAACAGCGGAAATCATGGGGCTTCTTGGCGCATGTCCAAGTATGAAATCGAGAATATTAGGCGTGCTAAAAAAAAAAAAAAAAAAAAAAAAAAAAGCAATCTGAAAAAGTAATGGCGGAACATCCGCAGGAAAAAGCAATTAAAATATTCTCTTCAAATTCCCACTAAAGACACTACTGGGTACATTGTGCAAAGAGATTGATCGTAAAATCTTCAACGGTAAAAGTCTAGAGACTAGTTTAAACTCTTATTTTTCTATTATTACCTAATTACACTATATAATGATTTTAAAAGGATTTTGTACCCAGTTGGAATTGCTTGGAATTGCTTCAAAGCGCCTCTTCATTCATCAGAGGCTAATGAGGTTCAAAATAAGACAAGTACAATAACACGTGATTAACGTTTATTAAGTATTTTCAAAATCACGTAATAGAAAAATACATTCAGTATAACTTTTGAGCACAATGATACTGAATTTATTTTTTTTTAGTTACCATTTTTAATATTTACAATTAGTTTCGTTAAGAAAAACAGTGCATTTATTCTATAAATTCAGACAGGAACAGCATAATAGTATATGTATATATACAGACATCTATACATTCATGTGTATATGTACGTATTTTACACACACACACACACACACACACACACACACACACACACACACACACACACACACATATATATATATATATATATATATATGTATATGTATATATTATTATGGATTTCAACGATGTAATCAGTTCCATTAAATCAGTGTAGTGAATCGTACTTTTAAACTATTTTCAAGCGCCAGTGAGGATAGCCCTCACACCTTTTGATGTAATTTGCGAAACTTACGGCATTCGAAGGAAATAACATACCAAAAAATAATTAGAAGTCGATTAAATAAATATTTCCGATGATTACGAAAAAAAACGATGTATTTGAGGCGTATTAGATCAAAAGTACAAGAAGATAATTTGAAAACGGAAACGAACGGTGTCTTGATCGGGGCAGACTAATGGTTAACAGAACACACCTTATTGGTAATCGTGCCGGCAAGTCGTAATTATAGATGACAATTTATTGTCCCGCCTGTGCATTATATCTACATCTTGTTTGTGGCGCAGTCATCCCTTCACTAATACACACGCACCCAGTCTCAAGCTACATGAAATATCCAGCGCTGACCGCTTGAACTACAGATCACCTAATCACGCGTTACACGAACAAATAAACTAAAAAAAGAACATACTACGTATTCGCATGTACTCCAGAGATGGCGCCACAATACTAATTTGTCACAATATGTATTTATGTTGGCGGTGGAAGTATGTTATATATACATACATACATACATACATATATATATATATATATATATATATATATATATAAATAAAAAAATATATAATATACATAATAGGGTTCTCTGCGTGTTTTCTTAATTTATTTAGTTAACTGAACTTATATTGTTCCATGCTTTCCTGACAGAATATGAAATAATATTTACTTATTTTACTAGAGCTCGATATTCGACACCTGTGCGCTAGTGTAGTTGTGAATTCCAGTTGTCCGGTTATCGAGGATTTATATTTTTGTACACTGTGACTAAAGATGGATGGTAGCGTAGCATAATGTTACGCCGAGGAGGTGATGTTAGGGATGCGCATTTCTAAACTACCTGCGTGCAAGTGCACAATGTAATTAATAAACGACAACGATTTGGTACGGTCTTACGTAGTAAAGCAGTAAATTTTTAATTGTTATAGTTATGACTTGTTTTAATCCAGTCGCGGACTATGAACAATGCCCGGTAAATTAAATGGATTGACAGTTCTGTTTTCAATGTCCAATTTAAAATTCAAATTCAGGAAAAGTAGTTATTAAATATACGAGAGCTTTTTGAGGCAGACTTTCTTTTTCCCCTGGAGAAACCGATTAAGTTATTTTCAAAGTCGCTAAAACCTAAAAGTTTAAAGTCAAAAAAAAAAAAATTGGTCCTAAAATTTATACTTTTTTATTAAAGTTACCGCATATAATAAAAGAAGCAGGAAGCCCAAGCGGAAAAGAAGAAGGATGTTTAAACAGGGGAGAAAATTACAGAGATTACGAGGTGGAATAGATAATACCAAACTATCATGTAGGAAGATAAAAACCAACATTAAGAAAGCTGCTGAGAGTATTCTGTACTCATAAATGAAAAATCAACCTCGGCAACTCTATTTCTTGGTATCGGTCGTGTGATTAAGTTTTGTTCATTTGTCTGTTGAAGAGTCAGTGAGATTATTTTAATTTATCTCTGTTATCTGCTCTTATTTTTATTTCTATCGTTTTATTTTATTTCGTTCTTTTCGTTCTTTTCGTTCTTGTCGGTTTCATTTCTCGTTTTGTCATTGCTTAATTTTTGATTTTAATTGTTAATTTAAATTTAAGTTTAAATTCAACTTATAAGGTAAACATCCCCCAAATCTTTCCCGAGCCGTCGGCAAAAACACTACCAACCCGGTCGTACAGGTTAAAATTAACGATGACACTAATAAAACGGTTCCGTCCAATGCACCTTTTTCTAAAAATAACACATTTTGACATTGTTTTTCTTTTTTCTCCAAAAAGAAAAGAATAAAATTGGGCTTGTTAACCAAGGATCTTTACCCAGAAATAATTAGAGGAAAAGGAAAGTTATATAATAAGAAGACGATGAGATATCGTTAATAGAAAGGTAACAATGGGAGGGATATTAAGTGTAGAAGGAAAAGACAGGAAATAACAGGCACAAAAAGGAGCAGGAAGCCCAAGCTTAAGCAAGCGGGAGTACAGAGCCGAATGCTCTACCGAAAGAGCCGGGTACTCAAAAAACATGTGATCGGCAACCGCAACATTTGAATGGAGAGGAAAACATCGGGAAGAGGCTAACGAGAAGCGAAAGCGGGAGGAAAACAACAGGGAGTGATTAAAACGCAAAACGCACAATGGCGACAACAATAAAGCGAGGAAGTGAAGGAATCAGAAGGAACTATAGATTAAGAGGAAGACTAGGTTGAACAGACAAATAAAAGGAGCGACAATTAGACAATTAGAAAAGGAGGAAGTGTATATACATCCGACCAAAATTTGAGACGGAAATTTTTAAACAACGGCAAGAGATTAGAAGATGGGATTTTTTTGAAGAAGAATGTAGAAGAAGAAGTAGCAACCCGAGCTAAAGAATCAGCCATCTCATTACCAGAATTGCCAGGAACTCGCAGCGAGTCTATATGGATCCGATGGAGAGAAGAAAGAGTCCGAATGAGAGAACGTATACGGGGAATAATAAAGTCACAGGAATGATCAGGAAGAGGAGATGAGATGACCTGAAGAGCACTCATGCAGTCGGAAATGATCAGAAATTAGGAAGAAAAACGATTAGAGGGGATAAAAATAATGGAACGTAAAATATCTATTAGCTCGCCTTTGGCCATGGATATTTCCAACAATATTTCTCCGGTTAATATTATACCCCTATTTCCGAACAACTTTGAAGGGCACATTGTGGTTTTAGTCCAGAATTCAGAAAATAAAAACATAGCTCAGCTTCAGTCGATGTCTTTAGCTAAAACGTTTTATGAGAAAGTCAACGGTTTATTCACTAGTTGTAAACTGATTGAGCTTATCTTCTACCGTTACAGCTAATCAGTTCCTATTTTTTGACAATGTCAATAAAGATACGATAATTTATTACGTAATTATCATTATTCCGTTTCGGCATAGTTCGTGATATTCCAACTGATCTATCCATATCCAGGAACACTTCTCTTAAACTGCTCATGTCAGGTGCCAGTCTCGGATATCCGAAATTTTTGAAAATTCGTTTGCGCTGATTCGCCCCTGTGTTATTGAAATTATATTTTTGGGTTCAACTCGCGTTCGTCTTTTGTCAATTTCTGCGATGCCTACTATCAAGGTTGAGCCGGTTATTCGGCGACCTAAATTTCGGCTCCGATTCGGCCATTACAGTTCTTCATGTCGGAACAAACCTATCTGTTGCTCCTTTAGTCATTCTTCTTCTGAATGCACTGTCACCTAACAAAATAACCCGACCAGTTTTTATTGCGTTCATTGTGATGAAAATCATTCTGCTCTTGTCCCTTCCTGTATCCGATACTTAAGGAGCAAGTAAAATAACATACGATCATCGGTCCCCAAAATGTTCCGTATTCCGAGCCTATAAGAATATCAGTCAAGAGAAACTGTGCCCCCCCCCCGTCACGGCTTTCCCTTTGGCTCATATTGCTAATGCCAACAATTTCAAACTTACAGAACTCTTCTAATTTCGTACGACAAGGAAACGGCAAAATTATTCCAGTAGTTTCTGCTCTTCATATATTAAACTAGTTTTCCAAAGACATCATTCCCAACCGAAATCGCAAAATTCTTTTAATAAATACTATTCTAATTTAACCATAATGCCGGCTTCTATAAAGGTCTCCGATCAATAATTTCTCCCTACTCCAAAAGTCTATCTGAGATTCTACCTTTCTCTAAACCAGTGAATACACATGTCTTCGACCGTCAATAATTCTTATTTATTTATTTATTTTTAATTACATCCGTATATAATATATAATATATACGAGTATATTAATGGCTATACCATTTTTACACCAGGGCTCATCGGGAAAAGTGTCCTGTTATGAAATTTGTCCCATACATAAGACTTTAATGCGATATTAGCGCTCCTACATCCCCCGTGGTAGTGAAAATTGGAACTCATCAGGGAAAATGTCCTGTCACGAAAACTGATAAAATGGTTTTAATGCGATATTAGCGCTTATACATCCCATGGTGGTGAAAATTGGAATTGAAAGATCTTTTTCTGTCGAACGGCGTAGCCAATGAAAAAGTTAACTCTTCTATAAGAATTATAGAAGAACTAGACCTGGGGGTGAAGGGAGTTTGCCCCATTCCGAAGCTCGAAGGGCGAGTTATATATACACGGTCGGTACAAGAAGTTCCCGGATTACCACTATAAAATCCGTACTAGTAGCGTGATTTGTTTGAAATTTACGATATACGCGTATACTTCAATGTTATGAGAAGAGACGACGAAAGTTTCCGGTCGCTATCTGCATTAGTTTCCTCAGCAGACGGCTAATTATGAGTGAACCTTTGTGTACTGTGCCACGTTTTTGTGATAATGGAGAACAAAGAGCCGCGATTAAATGTTGTTTTTTGTGTGGTAATTCGTTTTGCTCGTTATTCATATTTTGTTCAATTGGATCCTCGTTGAGTATCATGGCCAGCCGTTTCTTTGATCTCGTTGCTGTCTATCCATTGTGTAACGTCATTTCACATCCTGGAATATTTTTTTATTAGAGAAACAAGCACCTTGTTGTCTTTTGAACTGTCCAAATCACATTGTTTGTCAATTTCATCCTATTTATAACTGACTTTATGATCTAATAATATTTGTCCACCACGACCGCACCAATGCTATAGAACTATAATCTCTTCCAATCCCTCAGATAACCCCAAGTGTGATAACATCAAGCATATCAACAGATTTGAAAGCAACCTGACACAATCCCCATCATTTTCAACGCTTGGTATTAGTCTGGTGAGAGGTATTTTTTTTAACGCCTTTAGGATTCCTTGATCCATAGGTTGACAAACATCGGTTGTAACGTTTGCTGGAAGAAACATTGCCTTTATATTATCATCTTGTAACTCCTCCGGTGCCGGATTGGAGCATTGTCGAGAATAAGGATTGCTTTTTTCTCGGTAACTGTTTGTCGGACAAATGTTTCGCAACTGCGGGCACAAACAACTCTTTATGAAATCAAGTTTTAAAAATAGCATCTTCATTTGCGGCGAATGTAAACAAATATTCAGCTATACGTACTACATATAAAAGCGCTATGGCTTTTTCTTCTTTTTTTATTTATTTATTTATTTTTGAAAAAGTCGATCCGGATAATCGCGAGTCGACTGTATATATTAATACGAACTGGTGCGGCTAGGTTTCAAAATTCAAACTTACCGAGTATTTGTCCGGTTGTGTGAAATTATTTATTTAGCGCTATCTCTCGGTTCGTTCATTGAATGAATTAATTACGCGGCCGAATATCGGTGTATCAGATCTTATCATGACCGTAAAGTTCAATGCACAGTATCCTCTGTCGTGTGTGAGTGTTTTCGGTGTAGCGTTCGGTAGGATTTGAGGAATTCCCGATGTTCGGAGATGGTAGATGCAGATGTGTCCGTGTGTGTACATTAATTTCTGAAAAATCGCGTTGTGTTCGGCTAGCAGAACTACATATTAGATGTGGTAGTGCGCGCACGTAACAACCATTACGCGTGAAGTAACACAGAAAGCGATAGAGAGAGATATTTCGTGTAACTTTCGATCGCCGTATAGCTCTAGAGCGATACAATTGTTACCGGTCGTGATTTACCGTTAGAACACATTGTTGTAAAAGTTCGATTTTCGGTGGTCCATTTGATCAAAAACGTTGCTTAGTAATCTAGCGTCGTATCGTCGTATTTGCATGTCTGTCAAGCCAAAAAAAAAAAAAAATAGAGTCCGTTGGTAAAACAGCCGAAACACGCTGATGTCACCAAGTCAGGCAACCTCACGTTAAAGTTCATCGCGTATCAGATATAGCAGAGTCATTCCGCGTGGCCTGTCTAGATGTGAATAGGTTGGAAAAAGAGAACGGATGAGTTCGTACACAGAGATGAAACAAAAAGCGAGGCTACAGCTTTCGAGAAGGGGTGGAATAACAGGAATATGGCAATGTGATTGTTTTCGATATTATCGAAGTACGTGTCAAGAGTCAATGCGCGCCCTGTTGCTAGCACACTTCTTCGAGCAACACTCATCTTGGCAAGGAAACTCGAACCGACTTCCTTCGCTTGACAAGCTATACTTCCTAACTGTGTTTTTTGCATATCGTAGTCTACGACGGTTCGTTAATAATTTTCCTTCCTATACTGCTAGTCGCGCCTTCATATTGTCTAATGTGAGATTGTTCGTGTTTTGGTCGATACGTTTTTTTTTTCTGTTTTACTTACCACAAATGAGTAATATACATTTTAAATTCGTTTGTCCCCTTTTACGAGTCGTTTATTTGATGAACCGTGATCCGCAATCGCGATGAGATCCCCCCCAGTCGGGGAGAAATGCTTAGGTAGTTCCGCAGTAAAATCGGATCATGGTAGCGATTACTCCAGTTTTAAACCTTTGCTTCAGCTAGTCAGATTTTTCCGGTGCATGTACATTTTTGTTGAAGACCTGATGATGCTCTACTGACGAGAGCTGTTCAGAGTATAGCACTACTATAAGTGTAGCTGGCGTCCGTGATTTTCTGCGATTATTACATTTTTTCGCGAAATCTCGTTAACTTTCTTTTTTTTAACTAACAAGGAGATCAACCAGCTGATCCGGGTTCCGAAACGGGAACACGACATTAAATCGATAGCATTGAATAATATTGACAAGCCGAACACGAGAATAGTCAGATTTATTACACTGGCGACCGGAACAAGGGGATCTGAATTTGTCACATTGGCGCTGCGAAACGGGGATAGCGAATTTGTTACAGTATACATATATCATATATATATGCAGAAAAATAAGTTTTAAGATCAGTTTTAATATTATTAATTTATAAGTAACATAAATAGGAATAAATATTTATAATCGTATTTATATTATTAATGGATTCGTTACGTATAAAGAGTATGTTTATCCTTTATAGGAATGTAAAGATAATTATTAAAAAATTAAAAATTGTTTATTTTATTTATACAGTTATGTATGAAGAATTAAAATAATTTGATAATACGAATTAATAATGAAAAAATGTGAGCTCAAAAATTTTACACGTTGATGCATCCGTCTGCTATTCATGTTGAATGAATTTTAACAAATTATCATAATTTTTATCAGTACACTTCACGAGGGAACAAACTCAGATCAAATTGTATTCTTATAATACTGAATGGCGTGTTTAAATTTTTATTAAACTTAAAATTGCTTTGAATTACGAGTACTTTATTTTTTTTAGTATTTTGTTTAATGTACTTTATTTTGGAAAATAACCGGACTTGCAAACCAATAGGCACCCGAGGTAGTAAATAGACATAATTTGGAACTTATTGCAGCATCTTTTTGTCTAAACAGGTATGTATATCATCCGTTAAATGCGGCTTCTAAAAATTATCAAAAAGTTGCATTCTAATCTTTTACACGATTCATTTATACTCATAGTCTTCTATCGATCTGTAAAATTTCATTAAAATCGGTTACCCTGTGACCATTCTCCTCTTATTAGATCTGTAAAAGTACTCTCGTATTTTCCACATTCCTCGTGGACTTTTCGTAAAACAGGTAAACGAAAAATTGACTCGTTTGAGGTATGGACATGACGAAAAGTGCTAGGGATTCCATGGACATCAAACTGCACAAATACATACATCGATTTTTGATCAACTAAACATTAAGCAAAGCCTGCTCGATATCTGTTAAAAGAAAATCTTACGAACATGCCATGGAAAGGAAAAGGAATATAGCCTTCAAAAATGCATTCTAATCTAACCGATGGAAGAAACAAGACTCGCGCAAGACCACACCAACATGGTGGATAGATACGATAACGACTGAAACCAGGACAATGAAATGCAGTCAAAATGAAAATCATTACAGATAGTTCATATTTAATGAAGAATCTTTTTTCATACTGTTTGTTAAATATATAAGTATAATAAGTTAATAATAACAGATATAATAAACAATTATAACAAACAAATAAGATACATTTTCTTACTTAGTAACGTTTTCGGGCATAACCCATCATCAGCTAAAACAATATATGAACAGATACAAATTCTAAATCACACTGAGGTCAACAAGGGAATACTACAGTGGTTTATATATAGGTTTAAAATAACAAATATAGAGATGTACTTTACACCCTTTTAACAGTTATGACCATTGACTCTATATTTGTTATTTTAAACCTATATATAAACCACTGTGTTCCCTTGTTGACCTCAGTGTGATTTAGAATTTGTATCTGTTCACATATTGTTTTAGCTGATGATGGGAAAAAGGTTACTAAGTAAGAAAATTTATCTTATTCGTTTGTTATAATTGTTTATTATATCTGTTATTATTAACTTATTATACTAGACAGTTCTACACTATAGTATCACGATGAGCAATTCTTGAGCAAACGATAAAAAGAATATACATGTGGTCAGTGAATCTTCTGTTTAAAATGGGGAGCCCAATCACAATTTTAGTTTGTTGAAGAAAGCTGAAATTTTTAAAGTTTGTAGGTCTTTTGAATTTTACGAGAAATTTTTGAAATTGAGGTAACGCCTAATTTAACTGTGCGGACTACCGCGCACGTTGATATATCGTTCATACAGTGTGCCCGGCTAAATTATTTGACGTACATAGGTGAACACGGGTCGCTAAGCGGTCCATGAAGTAAACGATATTTGCAACTAATCGTAACAGTGTACACTTCCGGCTGATCTTTTTAGATAGTAAAAGTTCTTTTCAAAAAAAGTTGGAATGTAACCAGCATTAAAAATTTAATTTTGTTTTTACTAAAAAAAATAAATTAATTAATTAATAAAGAGAGAAGTCCTTTAAATTTGTTCGTTAAATACAATTATTTTCAAAAGAATACTTTACTCATTCTTTGGCACGCGTTGTAACATTAATTTGTTTTAACAAACTAGATCTCATAAAGAGGATAAAAAATGGCTGTATTCTAGTTTGCACTAATCGATAGGTATACATACACATATATATATATCTATTAATTACAACGTAATTCTTAGGCTACCCCCCATTAGAAAAAATGTCCCAATTTTATGTAACGTTTGTTATATTTTATAGGATTTTTGTTATTGTTATTTAAAGCGTCACAATTCTATGTAACGAAACAATGTTCTAATTTTATATAATGAAAGTTAAATGTTAGGATAGGATTTTTGTGATTATGTTATTTTTTGTGTGTGTTGATGCCAGTAAGAATTACGTTGTAAATTTTGATCATTTTATACAAAGTACAGAAGAGAAAGAGACAGAAATGAAAGCAAGAGAGGTCAAGGGGCACAGCCCCTTGCGAGGTCAAAATGGCCGAGTTTTATATATATATATACACATACATACATATATATATATACATGTATATACATACACACACACACACACATATATATATATATATACATATGAGCTGATCCAGCGAACTTCGTACCGCCTCAGAATTAATAAATGTTGTGTTAACTTATTAGCTGAATTAAATTCAGTTTTTTTATTAAGAAATACTCAAAATGAATTAAGTTCAATAAATGTACAAAAATCAAAATGAAAAGTATTTTAATTACATTGAAATGAATTCACGTGGGAACAAGGCATTTACTTTCTTGAAGTGAACCGAAATAATTCGCGCAGCATTGTTCCACTACTTTCTGTTAAACTATTTGCTAGACGGTTAGCTATCTCTTCCTTCTTATCCACGATTTCTAGACTTGCTTCGTCCCTAAAAAACGATCTACAATTTCTGCTATTTGAAGTTTTGCCCGTAATGTCCTTCCTACGCTTTCATTATCTCTCACGTGCAACTGCTCCATTTTTTCTTCTTCGCTTTTTTCCTCTCTCTTCCGTGCGCCGCTGATCATGTTTGGGTTTAAGTGGTTCCTTTAGTTCGCCTTTACTTTGCTTTTTTAAAACCAGCTTCTCTTACATTCTTCATTTCCTTCTTCTTCTGTTATTTCCGTCCCTTTGAATTATTTCGTATTCTCTAACTATTTAAGACTTTAACTACACTCCTGTTTTGTTGTTTTTTTTAATTTATTTAATCTCTTTTTTTTTTTTTTTTTTTTTTTTTTTTGAGCATGTCGGCTAAGGACGTTACTCACTTCAACGGTATGATGGTATTAATAATTATAAAGGAAAAATATTACAAATGGAATATACGAAAGAAGCTAACAAAGGAATAACCAAAGGAGACGGAAAAGAAAGGATGCTGTGAGCGCTGTAGGGCGTAGGGAGGCCAAGACGCAAAAGACCGGAATACAGTATCGCGCGTTCTGAAGAAATGGAAGGACATTCAAGGAAAATGTGGTTCGCATCACAAACGAAGTTTGCTTCTAACGGATCAAATGGACAAAGAGGAGACTGAGTAATGGAGAAACGAAAGAGCGAAGCAGGAAGCAAGCTGTGGTTTAACCGAAGTCTAATTATGGATGAAATAGTTGACCGCCTCATGTTGGGGAAATCAACAAACCACGGAAAAAGAGGAGGAGTGGGTTGTATGGATAAGTAAAAGGAAGCAGGATTGGAAAAAGAAGAAGGATAGAGCTCAGACCAACAGTCACGATGGCAACGCGAGGAAAGAGTAAGAAGACTTTGAGCTGGGAAATGCCTAATAAAGCGACCGTTTAAAGCAGCCGAACGTGCCAACGAGTCGACTAACTCGTTGCCCGAAATTCCACAATGACTAGGAATCCACAATAGATCAATACGGACAGAACGGGAATGAAATAGATGTGAAATTAAGGAACGTATGTGAAGCACGATAGGATCAGCGGATGGTTTAGGAAAGGGAGTAGCAATGGCTTGTAAAACGCCTTTTGAATCAGAAGATAAGAGAACCTTGGATATGTTGTTAGAGGAGGCTATAAAAAGGATTGCCTGTAAGATCGCAATAGATTCGGCTAGGAATATGGAGGAGAACGAGGGGAGTTTGAACGACTCAGAATAGCCGAAATCCGGCAAAGTAAAAGCCGCTCCAACCCCCAAAGCTGACTTTGAGCCATCTGTAAAAATTAAGATATACGAAGGAAAGAGCGAGGATAAAACATAGTTAAATTCGTTATGAGCAGCGGGAGAGGGAAGAGACTTGACATACGAAGGAAGAAAAAGTAAACTGGGTGAGTAAATAAAATCTAGGAAATTATAGGTAAAATAAGGGCATTTGTTGTAGGATAGAACAAAAGGAGAGAAGGCCCTGAGTCGTGAAGAAATCAAGGAAAGGATTGGGGTTTTACGAGGAGAGAAACGCCAGTTGTTGAATATAAACCAGTAGGAATTAAGTAAGTAGGAATTGGAAATATGAAGACGTTTAATCAGAAATCGTTCACCTAGATAAAGTCTTCGGATGAATAAAGGACAGGAACCAGTTTCTGCCAAAATGGCTGCAATAGGAGAGGAGTTCAAGGCACCGATACAAAGACGAAGACACAAATTATGGATTTTATCAAGTTTAAGGAGAAGATATTTAGGAGCACTGGCGTAAAGGAACGAGCAATAATCGAATTTAGAAAGGATAGTGGCCCTGTATAGCATCAGAAGGATATAAGGATCCCCACCCCAATTACGGGAGGAGAGAGCCTTCAACCAATTAATCCTCTTGAGAGCCGACGTATAGAGATAATTTATGTGATGATGAAAGGACAAGTTACTGCTAAGAACAATGCCAAGGTAGGAGACAGAACTAACTAAAGGAATAGGAAGATGGCACACGGATAGATTGACTGAGGAACGACTATAAGGACGATAAGTGAAAACCATAGCTGCTGATTTCTCAGGAGAAGTAAAAAGGTGAAGATCGGATAACACATTATCCAGAGAGAAAAGAGAGTTGTTAAGCTCCATGACGGCGAAAGAAAGATTAACTGAGGAAGAGTAGATGAGTATATCATCGGCAAAGAATAAGGAAGTAGATGATATCCGAAGAGTAGCTAGGCTATGGAAATAGATGTTAAAGAGAGTAGGGCTAAGACATGATCCTTGCGGAAGACCCCGAAAGACCACTCTAGACTCCGAGAAGAAGGGAGTGGAGAGCTGAATTGATCTATTGTAGAAAAGCTTGAGAATTAAGGAAGCGACCTGTAAAGGAACATTAATGGAACACATTTTATGTAGAAGAGAAGGTAAGTGAACATGATCGAATGCGGAGGTAACATCAAGGAAAGCAGAGACAGTGTATTCTTTGCGAATAAGGGATTTGTACACGTCAGATAAAAACAACGATAAACAGTCCGCCGTTCCCAGTCCCGTACGGAAACCGAACATGTTACTGGGAAGAATATTGTTGAATTCCAGCCACCAGACTAGGCGTTTATTAATCATTTGTTCAAACAATTTTCTAAAACACGAAGCCAAGGAAATAGGACGGAAAGAATTAGCATTCTTTTTTGGAATAGGAATAACAATAAAGGAGTTCCAAATTGGTGGCGTAGTACAGGTATGCAAGAAGGAGTTGTAGATAGAAAGCAAGGTATTCAGTGCGGAGATTGATAAGCTCTTAATAACCAGGAAAGGAATGCCGTCTACTCCCGGACTAGAGGAGGAGGAGGAATTCTTTAAGGAAGAATGGAGTTCATTGATGTTAAAATCGGAAGACAGAACGTGCATAGAGGATGTAGGTGAGAACGCCGGAGGACATATTTCCTCCAAGGATGGAACGTATAAGGGAGCAATTGAGTCCAGAAAAGAGATGAGCTTCTCCGAAGGAAGGTTGTAATAGGAGGGACGTTCGGACCGTGGGGACTGAAAGGCTTTCGCCATTTTCCAAAGATGAGAGAGGGAGGTGGATCTAGAGAATGATGAACAGAATTTCTTCCACGCATCTTTTTTGCTCTTTTTGAGAATAAATCTGGCCTATTTAATCTCGTGTCTATTTGTGCTATTTTCGATGCGCGTCAGAATATCGAAAATCATCTCTTACACCACCGGGTCATTTTCTAACAAGTCTGACTAAATTTAAAAAAAAAAAAGTTACGGTTTTAAACGTTTGAAATAGAGAATAAAAATAATTAGCGGCCGGGGGGTAGTAATTAAATAAATAAGCAGAGAAAATAAAAAATATAAGAAAACTCTTTTTTTCTTTCTTTCCGATGCTTTTGACGAATTTACTCACAAAACTAAAAACAAAAAGACAAGAAGAATGATAAGAAAGAAAACGACAAACAAGAAGTGATATGAACCTTCCAAGAAGAGTATGTAAGAAATTAAATTAATTTTTATGGCAAATAAGAATTTGAAATCGACAAAAATCTTACCTTCCTTTAAAACTCTGCGCTGTCGAGATGGGCTCAAAAATGTGTTATTTATTAATTTATTAAAAACATTTTTATTATATTATTTTTTGAGGCCGTTTCGTTTTCGATAAAGAAGGCACAGATATTTTCTAATTGTTTTAGTTTTTAATTAAATATCCCCCGACGAATTAAGTTGCACCCTATATACACGAATTTTATCTCTTCTCCATGACTTAGCAACGTTGAGGGAAATGAAGTTGCCGATCCCATCCTCACGGCATCGTTTTGCTCTTTTCCCATCCCGTTATTGTCCTTTGCATTTTAATGACTGTTCTTTCGTTTGTGATCCTGACCACGTGCTGTTTGAATGTTCCAGTCTTTCCTCCGAACGTAATATCCTGTACGTTTAATTATTAAAGCTGAATTTTCCTACTCCATATAAAGCTTATTACATCTTAGCTCTGCCCCGTCTTCAAAGGTGCTTCCTATTCTTGTCTCTTTCTTGTCATCGATTTGTGTGATACCGGATTAAAATTTAATCTTTAATCTAGTACAATTGTCCTGGGTAGCTGCCCTTAGTCGGCCAAGCCCAAAGAAAAAGAAAAAAAAAAAAAAAGAAGTTGCCGATCTTCTTGCTAGATTTGCAACCCGCAATAGGATAATAACACCTTTTACGAGTAAAGCCATTATATATTACCCTTTTCCCAACAAAATCCTGCCATATTTGTTCTCGTCTATTCTTTAAGCGTGATTTATTTTATTCTGAACTCTTAAAACTCAATCTTTCCCTACTCCGCACACAATGCTTCCCGCATTCTATCTTTACCTATTGTGTGTCAGCCGTATTCCTATTTTAGAAATATTAGTTCCGTATCTGATAAAAGAAAAAAATATAGTTTCGTCAATCTCTTCAATGTTGTCGGGTCAATGATCTTCATTAAGAAACTAAAGAAGAAAAAAAAAAGAAAGTATTATAATATAAAGAAAATTCCAAATTTATAATATTTTCAATCCACTTTTTTTTTCTTTTTTTTTTTTTTGTAATCTCGAAAAACTGTATCAATCAAAATTCCGCTATATTTTGAATTAAACCCCACATCTTCTTTGAATTCCAGGCGCGCTCTGTTTTGTACTCTAAAATCTTAACACACTGGTGGGTCTTCCTTATATTTCTTCCTTTGTCCGTTCCTTTCCATCTCCACATATAATAATTTCTGTACTTCAATCTTTCCTAAACTCTAAATCGTCTCTCTATATACATAAATAACCCTTTCCATAATTTCTGTAGTTGTCGGGTCAAAGCCGCTGGCGCGCCCAAAAGATAATATACATATATATAATAATATTATTATTATTTTATATTAATAGAAAAAAAAAATTAAATGCTTTATGACCGAAACGGAACATTGCAATTTTTAGCAGTTACATAAACCGCATTTGAAGCAAAAATAGAAAGGAAAAAAAAAAGTTCAATTTAAGACAACGTTCTTGAGATGTAATTCAATAGCGCTATAATTTGTCGGTTCATTTCAATAAAATCTTAGCCTCTCCGCGCTAATGCAGTTATTGTAACCTCTGCTCTTCGTTGACCGCACATTTTCGGGCTTTTATTCTACTGCTATCGTACGTATTAACGGAAACGAATCGACACTTATACACACGATATATTATTATTATTATTATTATTATTATTATACGTAGGTACACATGTATGTACGTGTATATTTATATAATTTTTTTAGTTCTTTCAATTCCATCTCTCTAAATAGCTTGAACGCATTCCTTCGACCATGCTGGCATTCCGCTCATACCCTACTCTACCTCTGAACTGTGCTCTCCTTCGTGTCTACACTTAAAATCTTTTCGTGATATCTTTCTTTCTTTCTCCATGTAACTTTTTCTTCTTCTACGAGGAAGAAGTTCTTTCCTACGACGATAATAAAAATAAAGCACGATGATAATGGTGACTTTCTTTTCTCAGGTGGTTCGCTACAAACGTAGGTCGGCTATTTGGCGGCCGAAATGATCAGGAGTCAGCGAGAACGTTGTTCATTTTGTGAGCGAAATTGACAATCGATGTGATGTAGAGAATTCCTGTAGCTCCGGTTAGATGGCACGGTGTGAGAAGTCATCAGCAGCGCAATAGAGTCGGCAGCCGTTGAATAATATTTCGAAAAATGCTATCTAGCACAAGAAATGGCAGTTATCTCGTATACATGTGGCAGCGTGTTGCGTCGACAGCAGTGCGCAATGGAGCCGTCTTGTAACCGGGCCAAAATTTCGTACCGTCGTTTGGCCTCCTATCGTAAACGTTCACTCGAAGTACGGCCAGCGCCTACCTGTGGCCGTAGAACATTCACTCCGTTCTGTCTCGTGCGGTTCTGATCCTATCCGATTCGTCTGATCCCGACTCGATCCGGTTGCTAATGCGTACTAAGTAATTTCGCTCGTTTAAACTATCTCCGTTGAAACGCGCGCGGTTACCTATATGTCGTTCTGATACAGTGCCCCGTATCCTCTCTTTGTAGCGTATGCGGTATCATCAAAAGTAACGCCAAGATGCAGCAGCAAACTGTGAAGCGTACAGCCACCGTCAAGGTAAGTGATCAAAATTATTATACTTCTTATTGCGAAACGGACGGCTCAGCGTGTACGTGAAACACGTGTTGATATTAGATTTAATCAATAATTTTTATTGTTCACGCGAGTTGTTTATCTAATTAAAATTAATCTAATGTCGTCACAATTATCAAAAATACAAGCTGTATATTTTAGACAAGTTGTCGATGAGGTTTAAGAAATCCTAGCAGTGGAAAGTTATATTAAGTGAACTTTCGATTATAATTGTTTGATAAATATGTGTGTTCAAAAAAATGTAAATATTCACTACAGAAGTAATTGAAAGCTGCACACTGTTATACAGAGGTAATGTGACAACACCCTTTCGTGACGCGATTTCCTTTGAGTAATTTTTATCGAATTATTCGTGACAGTGTGATATATCATACTGTAAAGCAGTTCCGACGGGACAGTTTTATAGCGGAACAGCTGGATTTTAATTATAACAAAGTGAGTGCTTATAAGAAAATAATCAAAATGATTAAATGCACATTTTGCAAATAAATAAAAAGAAAGAACCGTAACTCGATTTAGCATTTTAAGAAGATTTACAATAATATTAGGGGGCTTTTGCGAGAAATTCGCTTTGGAAAAAGCACTCTAAAACTATCGGAACATATTAGGCAAATAATATTTTATTTTATTTATTCCGCTGAAAATATTTCGCGAGTTTATGAAGCATTCGGTTGCCGTTCTCTAGTTATACATTAAAATATTTCCTCGCTCACTGGATCCTTTCTTCATTTCAGATTAAATCAATATCAGTATCAATATACTTTTTTTTTTTTTTATAAAATTCCACACGTGCGTAAAATTGAGCAAGCAGTGGAGTACTCGAAGAAAATTTTATAAAAAAAAAATATAGTTTTACATGAATTTCTGAGCTTAAAATTATAATATGTTCTGGTAAATTTTAAATGAAGTAACTTATAAAATAAAAAAAAACAAATTATTAACAAATGAAAATAATTGTAAAAAGAGTAAGTATGTACAACTATATATATATATATATATATATATATATATATATATATATATGTATATACCACCAACCGTTCATTAAACACTCTCACTTTTTACATTTCGTTCATACATTCAGCTATAATAATATCCCAATTCATACTGAAAGTCGCGAAAGTATCTTCGAACGTTTTTTAAAGTTATCCTGTTTTTCTATTACTGTGTTGAGAGGTTATTCAAAAATTTTCACCGCCACAGAAATTTTACCTTATCGTTCATTTCTTTTTTTTTTTTACTTTTATATTTGCAAAATCTCGAAACATGTTTAAATTATACACACGCACACACACACATTAAGTGTGTAAATATACTGATCATCTGTCAGTTTTGTTCAATTCTTTTTTTTTTTTAAATTGTGTGTCAAAGGATCAGAAAACATAAACATAATTTACAATATGTAAATGACACTCTAAATATCGCTTTTTTATTTAAATCGATGATTTTAATAAGTGTTCGAGTTGCTTTTTTATTTTCGTAAACGTGTATTTTTCTTCTTTTTAAATTTCTTAAACGTATATTTTTCTTTTTTTTTAAATTTCTTAAACGTATATTTTTCTTTTTTTTTTAATTTCTTAAACGTATATTTTTCTTTTTTTTTAATTTATTAAAAGTATATTTTTCTTTTTTTTTAATTTATCAAAAGTATATTTTTCTTTTTTTTAATTTCATTTCTGGACCTAATTATGCCACTTTTTGTTTCGCTTACATTTTTGTACCGAAGTTCTTCTTTATTCCTTAAAGCAGTGGTTCTTAACCGGTGGTGCGCGGACCACTGCTGGTCCCTGGAAGCACTGAAAGTGGTCCGTGAAGCCATTCTAAAAATATTAAAGCTAGAAAAGAACTGCAAGGGTCGTGAAATTTTAAGTTGCAAGGCGCAAGCAATAAATTTACGTATGAAGATAAAATTAGTGAATTTATCACTAAAATCGAGCTATAGATCGACAAGGTTGGAAGAAACAATTTTTCTGCGTTTGATACGCTGAACCGAATTATTGACAGGCAGCGTGCTGAGATTATTAAAGGGGAGAAATACAAAAGAGAACATGATACTTTATTTGAAAAATTTAAAAAGTGAATTCACAGTCGCTATTTTCCTGACTACTGTGAGGACGAAGGTGTTTGGAAAGTGATCAACGTTTCCTGAGGTGCCTGATGAGATTCAAGAAGAAGTGATTGAAATGCAACACAATATAGTAATTTGAAAGATATATTCGTGACAGGAATTAATTTTGAAAATTTTTGCAGCCAAAAGGAAATTTCTCTCCCAAAGATTCAAGAAATTTACCGTACGTTACCGAACTTTGTTATCATCGACATGTCTATGCGAGTAGGGGTTCTCAGCGCTTTTGATAATTAAAAGCAAGCAACAAAATCGGTTGGATGCCAGTGCTGACATATGTTTCGCTTTGAGTAGCACTGAACCAAGGATTCAGAAGTTAGTAAAAAGTATGCGCAGTCACAGAAATCGCATTAAAATAATATATTTGCCTCTATTCTGTAAAATTTTCGTAAAAAAAATTAAAATACTGTTGGCTTTGAACAATTTTATGCGTGTCTTATTTATAGATAGATAGAACAACCCTTTATTTATTTACATTTACTGTATATTACCTTCAAACAGTAGGTGGTCTATGGCAGACAGAAATTTTGTCAAATGGTCCCTCATCACTTAAAGGTTAAGAACCACTGCCTTAAAGGAATACTTCATGTCACACATCTTTTCTCCGACCACTTTTCAAGTCTGAGTTGCTTTCAATTATAAGCGCCTTTGCAAAAAAAAAAAAAAAATTTACCCTAGACACTGTTTAAACCTTTACACTTCACACATTGCACACAAAATATGTGATGAAAATGAATGACTCAAAGCGAAACAAAAAAGATAAAAGTATCAGAAGAATTGTTCTATGTAAAATTTTAATCAAACAAGCTTTGCTCGGGATGATGCATCCAGTTTGATCGCTGCTTGATACATATTTTATCCATTTTTTGATGTTCGCTTTGGCGTTCACTCTTTTTTTATTATTTTGAAACAGTAATTTCAAAAATAACCATGAAACCAGTTGCAGACTACGATGGAACGCAATAGTTGGGGTAACACTTTCACAGTGTGTTCTGAGGGCCGCAAATTTAACCTTTAGCCGGCGCGGCACTGAAACAAAATAATCAGCGGTGGGCATTTCACCACAAAATTGTTTTCACTATTTTTCAATTTTGAAATTAACTAATTATTTAATCGTTAATATGTTTTGTTCCTCGTTTAAAATGTTTTCCGTGTTAAGAAAAGGAAAAAAGTTCATAAAATTTCTGAGGATTATACACGATGATCCACCACGATGGCGATAATCATCTACGTACAGATTAAGATTGGTCGTATCCCTGTCTTCGGTAGTAATCTAAAACGAGAGAGAGCCAAATATAGTGCTGAAGTTGAATGTGTGTTTACATACTACAAAATCCGTTGCAACATTTAAGTGCTAAACACGTGCTTCGTGTTTAAGCCTCATGATCATTTACATCTCAATCACCTCAAATGCGCATGTTATTATAGTCGCAGCTCGTTGATTAGCCGGCTAACTTCTAGTTCTCACAACTTTATCAGTGCAGTGTTCTGTGAGTTTTTTTTTTTTTTTTTTTTTTTTTTTTTCATATTTAAAGTTCACCTTTATTACCATCTAATTTTGTCTTCATTCCAAGAGTCAACGAATTAGAGTAACCGCTCTTCCACTTTAAATTTGAAGTTAATTTTATCGCTTAGTTTTTCTTTCGTACTCTTTTAATCGCAAACGATCGATCTTAGAGTAAAGCCTCGTTAATTAATTGTTATTTTTCGATTAAGAAGCTAATATCCATTTTGTAGATTATTTTGTTTTAAATAGTATTGTATTATTAAACGCGAACGAGTCCCCCCGTTGCTTCATTTCAAGAATCGGATAACAGTCAGTTTTTACGAAAATCAAATTTCAAATAATGGAGATAAATCGTTCTTTTCTTCTCCCTGTTCAATTTTTAAGAATTATTATTATCATTATTATTTCGCGCTTTATTTTTCTTAACTGAGAAGCATTACGGTCAGGGCTGTATCTGAGGAAGGGTTTTCCGGGTCCAACCCCCCCCCCCCCCCGAAATGTCTGCGAAATAATAACCGCTTGAATTAAATGGACCGAAATTCAGAATAAATTTATTTCTTTTCAATTTTTGACAAAACGGAAAAGAAAATTAAAATTTTTATGAATTCCATGGGGAAACGACTGTTTTTTATTTATTTTTATTGTAGTGTTCAAATATTGCATATACAATAATTGACTACAAGGCTTTATTGTACCATCATTTATAAATAAATACATTTCATGCTAACACACACACACACATATATATATATATATATTAATTACAATGTAATTCTTAGGCTATCCCCCATTAGAAAAAATGTCACAATTTTATGTATATATAATGTATAATTATAAAAATGTTTTCGTAGACCCCCCACCCCCCGAAATGTTGGTCCAGATACGGCCCTGATTACGGTTAACTTGTAGTTTTTAACGGAAATCGTAAAAAAAAGCAATCATCACACATTGATTTCAGTGTCTCTATTCCAAAACAAATGCTCCTATAATTTATGATTTGTCAGTTAGCGCATTATTTCACACGTTTTTTTTTGTTTTTTTTTTGGTTTTTCTTGTCACTTATATTTCAGTATGATTTTATTACAATAAATAAATACCGTTACAATTTAACCTATACAACATAGAGTAGAAATTATGTACAGTTACGCAACTCAATACGCAGGTATATAAATGGATACATGAGCATACGAATGCCAACTGGTAACTTTTTAAGGGTATATGCGAAAATACATCTCCGAGAAATTGGCCAACAGGTAATCGGATTCCAAGCAATACTGGCCAACTGGTAACTGATAGTCAACCACCAAGAAACCCGACAAATCTTATAAAAGTGGATAATTTCGACACCGGCACGTTTCTCAACTTTTTCTCTACCTTACACTTTGGGCAACGTAGACTCTTGTTTATTTGCTCTCGGGCCAGTAAAAGCCTTTTAATAAATACCCAACTAGAAATGACAAATCGAATTTTATTGGACTCTGTCAAAAAATATCGATTAATTATTATTCACTTTCACAGAAACATATTAAATTATTAACCGCATCGCTGTTATTTTATTTACATATAATTGATATTAATATAGGTTTAATGTTTTCATAAGGGAACACGTTTGTTAATTTAATTTATAATTTATCGATAAAAAGTAAAAATAAAAATTAGGCAATTAAATATAATGAAACAAGATCAATTAAATATTTACATTTGCAATAAAAATAAATTCAAAACATTCCCGTTTGGAACACTTGTAAATATATCACTATGATAAATATTTTTCCCGCAGCATTCCTGTAAATATATATATATATATATATATATATATATATATATATAGGAGAATGCTTAAAAATGTTTGCGTCATTATCGTGCTTTTCTGAAATTTCTTTGAAAAACTCAGAAAGTTTCTAAAGCTTATTCAAATTAAATCTTTATTTACCATATTAATAACTATCACAATGTACTATCTTAAATTTTTATTTTTTCAACAATATTTTAATAATAAATTTAGTATACGGATAAAATGTTGCTGGGCAATAAATATAAATACGCGGAATTTTACATTTTAAATATGACTTTTGTCGCGTAGGTTTTCTTATTTGTTTTAATTAATACGCTGGTCCGTAAGCGAGTCATTGGTTACCGGTCGAGAATAAAATGATATCAAGTTTTTAATAGTTCACAGTCAAAGCATGATGAAAGAAACGTTGGAAAGCACTGGTCCGGAGAAATGAACAGGTTGTCATCGGCGATGAGTTGGGGCCTATTATGTGTTAAGTGCCGCAAAGAAATTACCTGATTTTTTTCAGTTACACGTATCTTCCCCTTAATTACCTCCGCAATATTTAGTTACCAGTCGACCAATTCCCGTATATGCGGGGTGATTATAATTAAAATTAAAGTTTCAAAACGCTATAAAAAAGAACCACTGATCGGAATGATGTAAAATTTGAACTGAATATTATTGACAAAGGGGGGAAGCGGATGGCATAAAAAAACAAATTATTTTTTTGTTTTTTTTTTCGAGCTCGTCAACCAGGGATCTCACCCAGGAAAGGGCTGTACAGGTGCGATTCTGTTAGTTATGTAAGCCCTTCCACCACGGCAAGGTCATATCACATCGGATGGGAAAAATCGGTTTTTAATTGTCCTGCTGTTGTTTCTCGATTTTAACTTGTTGCAGAAAACGGTGGACAGCATATTGAACATGTTTTGCGCTAGTCTTACGAAATTTATAAACCGATTTGATTGATGCTTTTTATGCGATTTTTGGCCTCAGGACAATTAAAAACCGATTTTTCCCATCCGATGTGATATGACCTTGCCGTGCTGGAAGGGCTTACATAACTAACAGTATTACATCTGTACAGCCCTGGTTGACGAGTCCAAAAAAAAAAAAAAAAACTTTTTTTTAATCTCATCTGCTCTCCCTCTTGGTCAATAATATTTCGTTCAAATTAGACGTCATTCTGATCAATGGTTCTTTTTTTTATAGTGTTTTGAAACTTCAACTTTAATTATAATCACCCTGTATGTATGTACACATATACAATTATATACGTATACACAAATACTTGCATATATATCGTTGAGCAAAAAAATTTTTTCATGGCTGTTCCTACCACAGCAATATGCTTATCAGGAATATAGGCGATTATAATTCCGAGCAACTAACCGGAATGTACGTTAAATATAAGCATCGTCGGATTAAACACAATTTAGTTAGTTAGTGATATCTGTAGGTTGTTAAGTAATGTTTTTAATGGTAACAATTGGTTGTAATTTTTGATTATTTTCGATTTTTTGTTATACTTTTTTTTGCCCTTTGTATTTTTTTGTATAGTATTTATATTTTCGTTAACAATACGTAAATGTACTATTTTTATCACACTAATGTAATAAAGTCTCTTTCGAGCTGGTACGCATTTTTGTTTATAAATGCTGTATTACTGTACTTAGCCAAATATACGTTCTGTTCTGTTCTGTTGTCAAGAAGTTGCAGTTCCAAGGCATCTAGATTGGGCTGTCTGTTAAGTTAGTTTTCACACGCTTCTGCACCGTAGTGCCATGGAATCTTCAAATCCGAACGTATTATATCTTCGTTGCGTTGGTACTAGAAAGCTCCAGCGATATTTTAGAGTCTCTTGTTTTGAGCGCGCTGAATAATCAACCGATATTGAATTTCTTCCCACAACTGCAAGATTGAACGCCATACATCCGCACTAGTCTGATGATCTGGCAATAATTAAGCCGTTTTTAATTGAGCTTGCAATAAAGCCCAAACAACTGATAAATCTGTATTGCGCAGAGTTTGTTCTTTTTTCATCTTTGAATCAATCTCAAATCTAAATGCATACCTCGCGTGTCTGGCATAGCCCGATCTCAGAATCGGAAGGCGATTAAGGTATATTCGTAAAAACGCTACACACCCCGATTTTTGTTCATTATCTTGATCTTCCAGAGTCACACGCCCATTTGCTAATCTTACGAACTGCACGTTGCATATTAATAGTAACCAATTCTTGCGAGTGACCAGCTAACAAGATAGCTGCGTCATCGCTGAGCCGTTGCTAGAATGTCAGCCGTATGTAATGCCATCATTTTTTACAAGAAAAATCTTCACAACGATGTAATAGATACGCGATATATATATATATATATATATATATATATATATATATATATATGTATATAATTAATTACAACGTAATTCTTAGGCTACCCCCCCATTCGAAAAAATGTCCCAATTTTATGTAACGCTAAATGTCCCCAAAAAATGTCCCAATTTTATGTAATGTTTGTTATATTTTATAGGATTTTTGTTATTGTATATATATATAAGAATAGTTTTGAAAAATGTCGATTTTACGATTTGTTCTAAAAATTTAATTAAACTACGCTAAAAGGTAAAAATTAATTATTTGATAAAAAATTTGAAACGGTGTCGTCGCCACTTACGTTATGACGATCGTATATGTTAAATATCAAACCGTTGTGTAGGAGATATTTGTTCTTTCAAATTAACAGTTGGCCAATACGCGTAAGAGAAAGCATAACGTACGTAAATTATACACCTACCAGACTAATGATTTATTCGCTCTATTCTTAAAATTGGTTGAATTTGCAACAATGTTTAAGTAACAACATGTGCGACCAGTCATCCTGATCACTGGTGCGCTTTTAAAAGAGTGATTACCACCGCATTATATTTACGATTTGTTCAACATTTCCTTGTTATTTCGTGCAAATTTAAACCGGTTACGCCACGAGAAATTCGTTAAAAAACATACATAAATTAAAATTGAAAAAGGTATATATACCGGTTCAGGCGACATTCATATTGTTACCTTAAAGTCACGTGTTTTCAGTCAAACAGACGATTAAGTTTTGTCCACCGACTTACTAGAATGATCAGCAAAGAAACGTCATCAGTACACTGGACACCGTGAAAACCTTTTCACATCATCTGACATTAAGATGTATATTATACGTTTGAAGCAACTGAAATTCTCGACACTATTTTAAAAAACAAGTGTTCAGTCAAACGTGATGTTTCACGCGCTGAGGAATCGGTATGTTAAGTTAAAGATAACTATAATTTACATATTTACGTAATAAAAAATTCAAAACAAGAAACCTGATTTTTCGTGGAGCAAATGGGGGGCATACGACATTATTCGCGCTTTTTTAAACTTTTCGCCAACTTCGAAAGTTTCAGTAAAGTAAAAGGAAATACGGTTTCGTTCCCGACAAATAACGATCTTTCCATCGATACATCACATGTCCGGGAAAAAAAAAATTTCTAAAAATTTGAAGCTTTCAGCGCCCCAAGGGCATAAAGTTGTAAGCTCGGCTATAGATTTTCTATGGAGCGGTCTTTTATGTGTACTTTTGAGATCGGTTTTGGTTTCCGCAACTTTTTTACTCGGGACATTACTTACGCGAACATTCTTCTTTTTTTTCTTTTTTTTTTTTTTGCTGTTTTTGGCCCAAAATGGGGGATAGGTTGAATAATTTTTTAACTGTAATTTTTTGATTTTATGAAAGGCTATCCTAAAGACATAAAAAACAAGGATATTTTTGTTTCCACTTTGCTATCCAAGGAGGAAGTTTTTACCATTTTTAAATCGACACAAATCACTTACTGATGTTCTTTATATTTAATTTTTTTCAGGACTAGTGATATTGTTTCGTATTCCTCTTTCAAAATGTTAGAATGACCGATAGGTATTGCGCCATATTTGTTATAGTGTCGTTTAAAAGAACACATTTTAAACTACGTTTTGAGCTATCAATAAAAAAATGTCATTCGTCTGATGTGTATTCTGATAAACCCGCTGCTTCTAAGAGTCGTTTTATATCATTACAGAATACCAGGTTATTTTCTTAAGAGAAAAAGGGCAGCAGATCCGTTTTTCTTTCACGATAAAATGTAATTGAAGTACCCGGTTTAAGCAGATTCTTTTCTTTCAATCTGGAAGCGAGTAAAGTAATTCTGAATACTTTTTTAAAAGGTTCAAGTCTCTACGAAGATCGTTCAATTCTTGTTGATTGGTCCGTAGAGGCTTGTCTGCATCTGCTTCAAAATCATTATCGCACATTCCACCTTCATTAGGCATTGATGGTTCAATTTCGTTTTCCAAAAGTCTAGGGCAGACTAATATATAAATAATGGAATGGGGATTTCATCCGAATGCGGTACCGGCCTCCTTGCTGAATTAAGATCGGGATATGTCCATTTGTGTCTAATTAATGCCTTTGATATTTACCATACAAAAATAACAGTCATCTCATAATGGTTTCTCGGTTCCCTCCAAAAGTATACTTCAAACTTCAGGCATTTTCTCTTTCCAATTGTCCACTGTCGCAAATGTTCAACGCATGTTTTACACACCAAATGTGTTAGAACCCAAGCTTTATTTTGATTTTCCAAGTGAACGCCGAAATAAGCAAGATAACACCGTTTCACAATATTAGAAATAGATTTTCTGCTTTCTTTTAAAGTGTATTCCCCACACACATAACAAAAAAATGTCGGGGTGATTCACACAGCCATTTAATTAACTCTTTTATGATTACAGAACGCCGAAAACAAAAACAAACTGAAAGCACAACTGCAATTACGCAAACTTAATTGTAAACTGAACCGGATACAGCAGATTCCGGGTAATATATATCGGCGGGTTCGAATGAGTGGGGGTTAAGCAGGTATAAGAGGTCTAAGTTGTACGGTTATCGGCAATTTTTATTGCCTAATATAATCTAGTTTTAGGTACCACGTTTCCGTTTAGGCCTGTAATGGTACCCCATTATTTAATTATTTGTGCCTTTTATAAAAATGAAAATCAATTAACCTGTATCTCAAAAACTAGAGCAACAAAAGCTAGGTATTTTTGAATTCAGCATATCAAATATATCCAAAATCAGTTCTAAGTTTTTCGGTACCGAAAAAAAAAAAAAAACCCTTGTTGCCCTGTGTAATTTATGAAGTTAAACCAAAAAAAACCTCTCTATATCACGGGCGTGAGTCACCTCGTTGACCTAAAATTCTAAAATTAATGGAGATTTCATGACCGGATATTTAAAAGTAAATGTTTATTTTTTAAAGTTATTTCTTTACAATTAACATCATAATTCGAGCCGAATATACAGTATATTCAATTTTTAGGTAATTTCAAGTAGAGGCCTGTAAAGGGGAGTATGGAGGTTGGAACTTCACTACGACTTTAACAGGAAAATGTTCTTGCAACATAATAAGCCGCAGAATTTAAAATATTTTATAATCAAAATTTTAACATAAAATTTATATATACTTATATCAGTGGCGTAGCTTGCCTTAGATGGGCTTTATATCAAAATTTGTTGGGGGGTCCCAATAAAGCGTAAAGATTTTTCACAAAAAGAAACAAAAACGCTCGCATTAAATTAAAATAATTATTTATCGATTATAAACTTGGAAAGAGTCCGTTATCCAACTAATTCTTAAGCCGAAGAAAAATCCATCTCTTCCTTCGTCTTATAGGCCAATCAGCCTATTAAACGCATTTTCAAAAATACTTGAAATGCTTTTACAGGACAGAATCCTCAAGGCTCCCTCAGTCAACAGCGTTATTCCTCATCATCAGTTTGGTTTTCGCACTGGACATTCAGCCATCCAACAGGTTCACAGAATAACAGATAGAATAGCTACGGTATTCGAAAAAGGACAATATTGCAATGCGGTCTTCCTCGATCTGGAGCAGGCCTTTGATCGAGTTTGGCATAATGGACTCCTCTACAAAATTAGAAGCATTCTTCCTAACGACATATTTGCAGTCTTGAAATCATACTTGTCGAACAGATCCTTTCAAGTTAAGGTGAACTCTGCTATGTCTGCTCCAAAACCTATTGGTGCGTCGGTGCCGCAAGGAAGCATACTTGGGCCGTTGTTGTACTGTCTGTACACGGCCGATCTTCCTGTATTGAAGACAACTATTACAGCTTCATTCGCTGATGACATTTGTATCTTAGCTGCTCATGAGGACCCAAATTGTGCTTCCTTGTTAATCCAAGAACACTTGGACAAGATTCAGAGTTGGGCCGTAAAATGGAAAATTAAAGTCAACCACAGTAAAAGTCAGCAGATTACATTTACCTTAAACAGGCGAACATGCCCAAAAGTTAAAATCAACAACAACTTTCTAACTCAGAGCAATACGGTCAAATATCTTGGCCTCGTTTTAGATCGCAGGCTAACCTGGTCTGCCCACGTATCATATACTAAACAACGCATCCAATCAAGGAACAGGCTGCTCTCTCAATTAATCGGTAGGAAATCTAAACTAAATTTGCCATGTAAACGGCTAATATACTCCGCAATCCTGGCACCAATCTGGAGGTACGGTATTGAAGTCTATGGCGCTACAAGCAGGAGCCATTTCAACCAAATCCAGCAGATGCAGTCCAGGATACTCAGGCAGATAGCCGACGCTCCTTATTTTGTCTCCAATAGGACTCTCCATAGCGATCTGAGGATACCATACACGCATGAATATTATAAAGAGCAGTATAGGAAATTTTTCAATAAGCTGAGGGACAGTGAAAACATTGCAATTGCCAGCATGCATCATAGAAACATTCAAGCGAGAAGGCTTAAAAGAGTATGGACCAGAGACATCCTGGACCCAGGTTAAGAAGATCCTGATTACTCTTAGAGACACAGCATATATAAGCTGGCTATTTTCTCTTTTTGTCTTGTACTAGATTTTACTATTTGTTAATAAGCTGGCTATTTTCTCTTTTTGTTTTGTACTAGATTTTACTATTTGTTATCTTGGCTTATCTACTTATTTTACGTACTTTACGCACTTTAAGGTTGTAATACTATTATTTATGTCCTTTTTCAAGGGAAACAGGCATATAAAACTGTAATTATTACTTAAGTTTAACCTATAATTAAGCTGTTAGCCTCGCCAATTGTGGTCAACAGACCGGGGTGGCTTAGAAATAAAAAAATAAAAAAAAAAAAAAAAAAAAAAAAAATTATTACTTACAATAAATGATGCTAGGAGGTAAGTTACAATTCAATCCAAACAATTCCACTTCAATCAAATGTACATTTTTCTCGCCCATTTTTTGTTTTCGGCACTCTTATTTATTAATTAAGTCATCCATAGATGAAGACGATTTCAGCTTTTCTATTGAATACGACTCTACTTCACAATAACTGATAATTGTGGGAACATAGATGAATGAGTGCGATTTTATTTCGTCATACATTTCAATTCTGAAAGTCATACTACATATTCACGAATTTTTGCTCACACATGTTCGGGGCCCCTGAACCCCGGGGGGCCCGTATCATTGATACGGCTGATACGGCGGTAGCTACGCCCCTGATATATATATAAATGCAGACTTCATATCTCATTTGTATCACAGTGAGTTCTTATGATTTCATCTTCCAGTACTTCTACCCGTGCACACGTTGTATAAATATGCCTCATAAACTTATCATTGCGATTAACCCTCTTATCGTACATGTTGCTCTGATTTCAAAGAAAACAAAAAAAACTTAATACTTCTTATCGTAATTATACGATTATTCGGCTTATTTTATTAATCAGCGCTGCTTCCTTAATTAGAACTTTGTGACTTTTAGCATATTCTGAAAAGGTTTTGTCTCGGAATCGGTTTCAGCTTACACATAAGTGTGCCACCGTTTGCAAGTATCCCCCCTTTCACCTTGTTTCAAACAACTACCGTCGTCCTCATAAAAGGGATATTAACAAATAAAATTCGCATAAAATACACACCACCTTTTATAAAGTAATATTTAATTATTGTTCAATGACCACTCTAATAATAACGAAATATTTTATTCTATAAGAAATATGTATTTTATGTGAATTTTATTTGTTAACCAATAGAAATAATGTGTGCACTAGAATTTCGACATCAAATGGGACATTGACTTTATTTTTACTTTATTATCAGACCTAATTCAAGAGAGGAATCGGTTAAAACTGAAAGAAAATAAGACACGGGTATAGTAAAAAAAAAGCCATTAAAAATCACAGCCGATATTTAATATTTAAATTGTTACGTTAAATTTCGGACAAAGATCGACCGTTTTTTTTTTTTTTTTGTTTTCCTCTGCCTTTTTCTCAACAGTTGAAATTTGATTCTTTTTTTTCTTTCTCGCTTTTCTACATTGCTTTAAAGGCTAACTTCAACTTTCATTGGGAACAGCTCGTTAAACGTTACTGATGGCCCGGTAAAAGTACAAACGTTTTCGCAACACTTTAAGAACGTATGTTGCTTTTCAGTAATATTCTCATACTATTTTAAGGTTTTCTCGATTAAAATTCCGATAATATCCGCTCTTTCGAATTATACAAAAAAAGTTTTATTAAAAATTAACAGGACCAAAAACTTAAGAACATTTTTAACATTACTTTCCGGTGATATTACTTCGGCGAGGTTACTTCCATGACAAAACAGCTGGTACCGGAAAAAGATTCATTAATATTTCACTTACAAATGATTTTTAGTGTCGTACGGCTCCGCTTGTTATTTAATTTTTTTTTTTGTGCACTCATCTTCCGGAAATGTTCCGGCTCGTTCGATGAGACATATTGTTTTTATTCGGTTGCTGTGTAGACCTACCAATAACACCAAATACTGCGAAATGTTTTTACTGATGATACACAGCAATACTGTTAAAAAAACCTACAATGTTTTTTTTTTGGGTTTTTTTTTTTTTTTGGTCCGGCGATAAGCCATTTGGCCGTTATTAAGTCGATTTAGGAATTATGCTGGTTAGTGAAAAAATACGTAACGTTGAAAATGAAATAATAAATGATGCAGACACATGGCCGTAATGTATATAAATTAACTCACGAATGTCTGTCTAGAATTATTATGAACAACAAACTGTCTAGACCGAGTCCAAGATAAGTTGGGCTGTTGTACTCGGCTGAGCAGCAAACACTAGAGGAAAATGAATCGACACAAAAAGGAACAGAACAAAAAAAAAAAAAACAAAAAAAAAAACAAAACATTTTCGCACAAATTAAATAATTATCTTATTTTTTAAAATAAAACTGAGAACTAAGTTTTTGTAGTCTTCTCGTCACAAGCAAGTAAATAATGAAAAGAATAGGGCGGATAAATTTTCATATTTAACTTTTTTTTGTTTGCGGGTCATTAAAACTGCTTCATCCGTGTTGTCTATCGTTTTTTGTTTTTTTTTAAATGGGTTCGCTGCCAGCACTGACCCAACTACATGACCTTTTTTTTTTTTTTTTTGCAAATCTAAGATTATTATATTATTTTTTTATATATGTAAAGATTTAATGTGGTTAGCGGTGGAAATCATCCAATTAAGTTTTGGTTTCCTCCTTTCCACATTGTACAATCATTAATCTTAACATATTATAATATTAATATAAATTGATATTGTATTTTCTGTATTGCAATTCCTTTTTGGGGGCCAAATTATTGAATATGTTTATTTTTTCCATCACCAATTCTCCTCCACAGTCGTCCGCGATCTCCAAGTTTAATATGTTACATCCATTCAGTATATACACTGTCCTGCTCATTGCATCTAATGCAATTTTCCGTTTCTGCTATCTCGAATCTTTTCAGATATATTTTGAAATTCCCATGGCCTGATGTAAATTGTACATTATAGAAATTAGGTGTATAATAATTGTTGTTTAATTTCTTTTTGAATGTTGGGAAGAAACCTTTCATTATTCCACTATGATTCGTCCACACCGCTTCAAACTTCTCCGCATATTCTTCTATGATAAATTTTTTGAATTGTCTGTCTGCTATCATTTTATTCTCTACTATATATTTTTTGTTTAGTTTGTTCTACCTTTAATTCATTTTTAATTGCGAAAATATTGATATATGTTTTTCTATTTCCAAGTATGAATATTCCAGCTATGACTAATGCATTTGTATAATTTATTGTTTTGTAAGCTTTGATTAGTTTAATTGTTATGGTTCTATGTATGCTTGCTAAAAATTTTTGAAATTTATTGAACTTTAGAAGCTTTGATTAGTTTAATTGTTATGGTTCTATGTACGCTTGCTAAAAATTTTTGAAATTTATTGAACTTTAGAAGCTTTGATTAGTTTAATTGTTATAGTTCTATGTATGCTTGCTAAAAATTTTTTTAAATTTATTGAACTTAAGCATTTCTTTGTAAATATAATGATTAAATAATATCACTGTTTTGTATAATATTAATATTATTCCTTTTTTGTAATTCATCTGATTGTTATTGCTAAACAGCTTTGTGAATATATTAATAAATTTCGTAATTTTTTCATTTATGTACTTGCAGTGATTGTAAAATTTAAGGTTTTTATCTATCAGTACGTCAAGGTATTTTAAATGATCCTTTACCGTAATCTGCAGTCCGTATTTATTTAAGTTTATGTTAATTGTTTTCTGTAGTTGAATGTCATCAAATTAATTTAGCTCATATTTCGATTAGTATATTTCTAAAAACTCTTTTATATATTCTTATAGACTATTGCTATTTTTTTTCCTTACTTTTATCTATTTCTATCTGCTACCATAATCTACGGAATCGTCTACAAATGTTATAATTTTAACATCATTCGGTACTTCATATATATATATATATATTTGTGCAAACGGTATATTCCATTAATATGGGCTTAAAACCGCTCCTTGTAATATACCTGTATCTACGTGTACCTTTTTTTTTGTAGTTGTTTATATTAATTTCCATATATCTTTGATCATAATATTGATTTAGAATTTCCAATAAGTTATTGTCTAATTTTAATTTTTCCAGTAGTTTTATGTCAATGCTATCAAATGCTTTTGTAATGTCTATAGTTAACATTACCTCACCTACTCAGATTCTGAGGCGATCGGTGATAGAGAGTATAAAGGAAAGTAGGAGGGAAATAACGGATAGAGATGGGAAGGAAAGGATAAAGGAAGCATTGAAAAGTGTAGGAAGATCCAACGCCAAGAGTTTGACGTATAGATGAGAGCACTCGGGAAAAAGAGCAGGACATTCAAAAAGGATATGGTTGGGATCGCATATAGAGGAAGGATCAGTGTTGTCCATCTTGCTATTTATACCTTTTGGTCACAGGTATAGTACATTTCCCTATCATTCCTAGTTGTTCTACATCTTTTCGTCGAAGATAGTGTAGTATTATTAGTCTTATACTCAAGCAGTCGGTGATAGTAATGTAACATCTTTGGGGACATTTATTTTTTCTCTTTCCACCAGCTAATGTTACTGCTAACATGATATTTTTTGAGGACTATTATCTTTAAGCATCTCTAATGGACCATGTAACAAATTGGAAGGACTATCCACACCACTTTTGGCCCTCCGCAAACGGAATCCTCGTCTCACGTAGTTTTCATAAATAGACAACAAGTGCCAGGCTCTGACTCAGCAAAATACTTCTCTTGGGTATACATCTAGCTGTGAAGCTGACTTAGAAAACTCACATTGTGTCAAAAGCTTAACAGATTCGAGAAAAAATAGGTGAAATGTATCGGCTTGTCGGGATTCTAAAATGAAGTTTTGAAAACAAGCGACTCATTTATCAAACCATCATAAGACCGATTTGGACTTATAGGATGGGGATGTACGAAAATAGCAAACAGAAACATTATTGAAACAGTCTAAAACAAATTCCCCCGTATAATCAATGCTTGATGATTGTTCCAACGGAAAAAATCTTTACACACTGATTTAAAGATCAAATGGGTCGACTAAGACTTTGCCCAACACCACGAGAAGGACTCCATATCCAACCGAACCCGGGGAGACATTAGATTTTTCAAACAAGATATAAGACGTCCTAAATAGTTTAAAGTCGTCGCGATAGCCTAGTTGCTAGAGCGCTTGATTTCTGATATGGAGGTCACCGGTTCGATCCCGAGCGACGACGAACTTATTACAAGATTTAAATAAATAAATAATGGTTAATAATCACGTGGAAGGCAATGGCAAACCACCACGTACAACATCATATGCGCGCTAGGTCAGTACACAGCAGACCCACACGAGACTGTACTAGTGGCACGATAACAAGCGGCTGCTATCAGTTCCGAATGTGTAGTCTTCTTGCGTGTGTACACCTGCGTTGCATATAATAATGGTCATGAGCGCTGCCTATTCTGTACGACTAGAATGTACAAATTGGTAGTCACGACGCTCGGAATCGAGCGATACGACTGAAAAGAAGAAATATTTTAAAGCAAATGATCTTATTGTAAAATTTTATTGTACGTATGTATATATAAATAGCAAAGCATGGAGATAGTGGTCTATTTATTTGCAACATATTAATTTTATCATTCGTTGACGAAAGTGTGTTCTATCGCGTTCGTGTTGATAAAACCGTTTACTTATTTCAACGAATTCGTAGTACCTTTTTTTTTTTTTCTCTGTCTCTCTCTTTCCTTTCTTTTTCTTCTTTCTGCTCGGTCGTCAAGTTTTCGGTGTTGCAGGTGGTTAACACCGCACATGGACGTGGACGAGGATGGGGGGAAAGATCCCCCCATCAAGTTAAGGGAAACAGGTAACAGTACGCTGTGCACCGAGGTAAGTAATTTTACAACTATTATTAGCGATGAAGACGGCGAAAGCAACATCTCGCAGACGGCTCAGTTAAGTAAGTCTAAAGAATCCGTAACTAGTGATAACAATAATGATAGCAACAGCAATCTTGATAAGACAAATAATGAAGCCGGTCATAACAATAGCACGAACAACTCGGCTCTTTCAGAACCTCGTAATTACATTTCTAACTTTTATCCTACTGATACAAATTCCACTCATAGCGATAAAGGTTTTAAAGTTTTTATTGAAAAAGCCTATCAACCCGACTCAATCAGACTAGCCATTAGTGCGTTAAAAATCGCCGAAATATTAAAAATAAATAATTTATGGAAAGATATTATTGAAATTAAGAAGGTAGGCCGGAATAGAGTTATTATTCAATTGTCGTCACCTCATTCCGCCAATAATTTAGTTTCTTGTTCTTGCTTTCTTACGAGCGGGTATAGAGCTTTTATTCCGGCACATCTGGTCTCACGATTTGGTGTTCTTAAGGGAGTGGATATCGAGTATTCCGTTGATCAAATCATGGAAATGATTGACTCCTACCCGTTTGTAGTTAATAACATTAAGCGATTAAATAGACGAGCTAATATCGAGGGCGAAATTAAATATTTCCCAAGTTCTTCTGTACTGATCTCGTTTGAAGGCCAGTCCTTACCATCGCATGTTTTTTTATGGAACGTCAGGTTCCCTTGTGAACCATTTGTTCGACGTACGCGTCAGTGTTACCGATGTCTCCGATATGGTCACCTAGCCAGACAGTGCAAGAGCAATTCCAGGTGTCTGCGCTGCGGAGGAAAAGAACATTCGGAAGAAGCTTGTACTAGTGCATCTCCAATTTGTGTGTTTTGCAAAAATCAGCATAGAACCACCGATACTTCGTGTCCAGAAAGAAGAAGGCAAACTCAAATAAATGAACTTATGGCGTCACATAACCTCAGCTTTCAAGAGGCCTCATTAGAAATACCTTCTCTATATCGACAAGAAAATCTCTATTCCAATACTGTTAGAAGAAACCGTTTTTCTCTCTTATCTGAAGAAAATAATTTTCCGCCTATTTCGCAGAGTAATCACGAAAATGAATCTCATATTATCGCTTCATTTAAACCCAAACCGATAAGAAAGACTGGATACATTGATTCAAAGCAATTAATTCCTATCTCAGATTTCCGTCTCAAACGTACCGTATCGTTTGCGGCTTCTGACGAAGGGAAAAAAACAAATTATTCCAGTCCAAAAAAGTTAGATAGACAACCTAGTTCGTCCAAACTAACCAACAGCACAACTTTAACTAACAACGAGCCGAAACCAATTCAACCAATATTGAGAAGTAATACAAATAACATAAGCAAAAAGGGTTTGGATCCCAAAATCTCCAATGTGGTGAATTCTAAAGGGTTAAAGTCTCTTCCCAATAACAAAAAAACTGGTAAGGCTATTTCAGCCAACAATTAATTTTCCGATTTTATATTATATTTATGTTGATTTAACCCTAGCATCATCCTCAATGGCGCTCGATTGTACATGGGAAGTTCTACTAACGTCTTTAGGGAGTGATCACTTTCCAATTATGATCACTATAAATACGAACAACCCAATATCATCTTATCGGCAGCCATATCAATCTGAAAATAATATACTGCGTTGGAAATTTATGGAAGAGAACTGGAATAAATTTCGCGAGTTAGTTGATCAAAATCTGGTAATAATTAATTCTGTGAGTAACTCCTTAGACAAATACTATACATTTTATGATGCTGTTCTTTCAGCGCTACAGTGCTCCATGCCTAAGGCATCCTTGTATAAAGGGAATAAACCTGCTGTTCCTTGGTGGAATGGAGAATGCGAGACTAAAGTTAAAGAACGAAACGATGCTTTGCGCACTTTTAGGGCAGTTGGCACAATGGGAGCTTATCTTACATATAGGAAAATTGCAGGGGAGACGCGAAAACTCCTCAAAAAAACCAAAAGGAACTCTTGGAGGGATTTTTGTAGGAAGTTTAACAGAAACACTCCTTTAAAAGAAGTTTGGAATCTAACTAAGCGTTTTAAAAATTCACATTCTCACGGTCGAGTGATTCAAAATGACAGTTGGTTTACTGACTTTTCAAACGCAGTTTCTCCCCCTTATGTTCCAATGAGGGAGGAGCTGGCCGGGGAAGGAAATACTGCACCTATGATATCTCATATTCTGCTCCGTCCAATTACGTATGAAGAGGTTTTTATTCCTTTAAACAAGAAACGAGATTCTTCCCCGGGTTTGGATGGTATTACTTACTCAGTTATACAGAATTTAAGTAATTACGCCAAAAATATACTATTAGAAATATATAACAATTTATTAGTGTCTGGTTTAATACCTTCTGACTGGTCGCGTTTTCTAGTCATTCCGATTCCCAAACCTGGTAAATCTCTCAACCAGGCGTCATCATTTCGACCGATTTCCTTGGCCTCCTGCTTTAGGAAAGTTTTCGAGGTTGTAATTAAGAACAGACTGATGTGGTGGATTGAGAGACAGAAGATACTTCCGGAGGGAATGTTTGGATTCCGCCCACATTTGGGTACCCAAGATTGTGTAGCATCATTCTTGGGGGATGTTTATTCTACTTTCCAAGAAAAAGGCTTCTTGGTGGCAACATTCCTTGATATTCAGGGGGCATTCGATAATGTTTCCATCCCCGTTCTTTTCAATCAATTAATAGCAGTTAATATTCCTTTTCCCATGGCTAAACTTTTGTGTAGTTTATTTTTATGTAGATCCCTCCATATTCTTAACCCCTTATCCAAACAGGTTGAAGTTCGCACAACTTATAAAGGTCTTGCCCAAGGTGCCGTTCTGAGTCCGCTTCTCTTTAATTTGTATATATTACCTCTCTTTAATATTCAAATACCAAATTTCTCCCGAATTTTGTCATACGCGGACGACTTCTTAATATATTCTAAACATAACTGCCTTATTAAATGTCTTCAGGCAAGTCAAACATCTATGGATATTTGCTTTAATTCCTTTGAGAAGATTCATTTTGAAATATCCCTTTCCAAATCCTCGGTATCCGTATTTTCACTTAGACCATTTGACTACGAACAAATACGTGTTCTAATTCAAAACCAATTCATTAAATTCACTAGGCATGTTAGGTATTTAGGATTGTTTTTAGATCCTAAACTAACATGGACTTTTCACATTCAAAAACTAGTTGAACTTGTAATTAAATCGTATAGCCCCTTAAAGGCTATAAGCAATTCATGGTGGGGAAGTGATCCGGTCATATTAAGCCAGCTATACAAAAGCTTTATTAGATCGAAATTGGATTATGGAGCGATTTTCTATGGATCGGCCTCAAAGTTCCAGCTTAGAAAGTTAGATTCATTACAGAATCTTGGCTTAAGATTAATCACGGGAAATGTCAGGTCGTCCCCTACCATCGGTCTACAAATGGAGACCAAAATTGCTCCTCTGAACATTAGAAGAAATTATTTAACAGATAAATTTGTACTTAAGTATTGTAATTACAAATATCCGCAGTTTATAAGTAAGATAATGCAGGTAAGTAGTGATTGGAGATTTGTTCCCCAGAAAATGCCGCTCTTGCTCAAAAGAACTAGGATGTATTATAGTTATAGTCCAGCTCTTGTGCCATCTTCTCCCTCCAATTATTTTAATTTCAGATACGACCTTAATCTTATCAAACTGGACATCAATATTAACACCTTTAAAAGCCAGAATTTGCATCTGTTGCCTGGTAACATTGTGAACTCCGTTTTTCTAGGTATCACGAAAGAATTATACCCCGGTTATCGGTTGATCTTTACCGATGGTGCCAAATTCCGTGGATTTAATGAAGGCGTAGGGGCCGGGTTTCTTATAGAAGGTATCACTGAGCAGAAATTTAAATTACCTCCAGAAGCTTCGATTTTCACGGCCAAGCTTCTTGCAATTGAAAAAGCGTTAGAGTTTGTGAAAAACGTGTTGCAGTCCAAGGGGGAGTTTGTAGTATTTTCGGGCAGCCTTAGCTCTCTCTTGTCGCTTCAGAGAAGTAACTTTGAATGTAATTGCCATCCAATTATTTATGAAATTAAGGAAAAGTATTTTAATATTTCCGAACTTGGAGGAGTCATTAAATTCTGTTGGGTTCCGGGTCACTGTGGGGTACCACTTGGTGACCGTGTTGATTTAATCGCAAAAGAAGGTGTTAGATCAGGTATTAAGTTTCCATTTATCCCATCCTTCGATCTTCTAGATAAAGCCAAAAGAAATAATCATGCGGATTGGATAAGTCTTATTTGTAGAGAGCAAGGACCTGGTAAATATTTTCATATGGTCCAACCATCTTTGCCGTCCATACCTTGGTTTTACCGCATTAGTGTCCCAGTTAGTTTGACCCGTAGGTTTGTGACCGTTGTGTGTAGGCTCCGCTCCGGCCATTGCCGATTGGGTTTAAATTTTTCAAACACTGGGCACTGCACCGGTTGTAATATCTATTGTCGACAAAATTTTAGAGAAGACATTAACCACTTGTTATTTAATTGCACCCAGTTCGATGACGCGAGACTTGCGTTTTCTAAGGACCTCATGTCCTGTGGTGTTTATTCTCCATTGTGTGTTTTTCATCTTCTCTGTTCCAGTGATAAAATTTTATTTGTCCTTTTTAGGTTTATTGAAAGAAACAGGATTGTTGTTTGATTTTTTTTTTTCTTTTTTTTCTTTTCTCTCCATTATTTTACTTATTTTTTTTTCTTACATCATTGTAGTCTTTGCCCAGTGTGGCTGTGACTACCTCCTTTTTCTCATAATGCATTGTGAGCATTGCCAGGCAACTGTGGTCATAATGTGAGATAGAAATATTTATCTACTTATCTATTTTTTCTTCTGCTCCTTTTTCCAGAATGGAAAAATCTTGTTTGTTTCTGTTTTGTTTCATTGAGCATTGTGGGCACTGCCAGCAGTTGCGGCCATAATGTAGAATGAATGAAATTTCTCTTCCTGAATTTTCTATTATTAGTATTTTTTAATATCTAGTCGTGTCGTAGTTTGCTGGCCAAATGAACTGTTCTGTTCGGGCCAAAAAAAAAAAAAAAAAAAAAAAAAAAAACATTAATTTCTAGTTATGCTATTTATTTAAAAATAATTCTAAAATTGTAATAACCATACAGTTTCCTTAAAGGGGGGCTGTTTTATAAAAAAAAAAAAAAAAACAGAAAAAACTCCAGTTACTCTACGAGTAATAATATATCATCGACAGTTAGCAGGACCGTATCTGAGGGGGAGTTTTTCGGGTTCAACCCCCCACCCCCGAAATGTTTTCGAAATAACTGATTGAATTAAATGGAACAAATTCAGAATAATTTTTTTTTTTTCAATTTTCGACAAAAGAAAAGAAAATTAAAATTTTTATGAATTCTATGGAAACGACTATTTTTCATTTGTTTTTATTGTAGTGTTCAAATATTGCATATACAATAATTGACTACAAGGCTCTGGTGTACTATTTACAAATAAATATACTTCATGATAACACACAAACATACACATACACGCGCGCACACACACACACACACACACACACACACACACACATATATATATGTATAATTATGGAAATATTTTCGCCCCCCTCCGAAATTTTGGTCTAGATACGGCCCTGACAGTCAGTATCGCAGTATTTGGAGAGGAAATGATACGTTTCTTATTTAATTACATGTTTCGCTATCAGTTATTAATACCACAATAATCTATCAAAGTTTAAAAAGGGATCACACATACCTATCAGTTGTAGAACCTAATTTATTTTTAAAATTAATTTTAAAATTTACAGGTATATTTAAATACTCCTGCGTCGAAAGAAACACCTATTGAATATGTGTAAATAAGTATAAACATAATTACTCTGAAATTATCAAATACCGTGTAGTAATAATAACTTCAGCACTCGGCAGCCTTCAGCATACAGCTATTCGCGTATCCATCGGAGCGTTTCGCACAACTCCCATCGTAAGTTTACTGTGCGAGGCCTCCGAGCTGCCCCCACGTATGAGACGGAATCATCACATACTGGTTCTTCTTCTCCACACAATCTCCTCGCCAAATTTACCTACTTCAAAACAGATTTTACGATCTCTCCAAGCAAACTCCTTTTTAAGATCGCACTTTCTCTCTTTGGCAGTCCTTACGTTAAACTCCCTATCGAGAATATACGCACAATCAAATATAAGCATACCTTTGGGTCTCAAAATTGAAGAGTTGTCCATACGTGGGGCGTTCCTCGAATCCAATCTTGCCGCCATGGTCCTGTTGGCTCGATAAATTTGATTTTTCCTTGATTAAACACCGCTCATCAAGATTTGCCATTGTACATAAGATACTATTAACGAGAAGGTTTTACATATTTTACACCGATGCTTCAAAATCAAAGAACCACGCAGTATGTGCTGTTATCCAAAACTCCGTCGTGGTAGATAGTTGTACACTACCAGCAACTTTTTCAGCAACATCTGCGGAGCTATATGGAATAAGGCTGGCAATCGAATGTTCAATCACCGCGAACAAAAACAATATAGTAATCTGCACAGACTCTCTCGGGGCCCTAAAATGCATACAGAAAAGATCAACGCACCCAATTGCTGATGATATTTGTGGTTATTTACTACGTTCTCCAGCGCTAGTTGCGTCTTTCCTCTGGATATCTGGACACGCAGATATTCCCTGGAAACAGACTATGCGGAATCAAAGAAGGCTGCTAAAAATTGTTTCCCGTTGAATATCAAAACGCCGTTTGGAGACATGAAAAACAGGTTAAAAGAGCTTCTGTTGGAGTCATGGCAACAGGATTGGATAAATAAATCAGAAGAACCTTCCCATCTACACTCTATCAAAAAGGAAATATGCGCATGGAATCACCAGCCAGATAGCTGCAGGGAGCAGGTCGTCTTGTGCCGCCTGCGTTTAGGGCACACTAGCCTGACGCAAAAGCACATCCTCGACAAAACTCCGCACAGGCAGTGTCTCGTATGCAATGTGAACATGACCGTAAAACATCTCCTGCTAGAATTTCCTTCCTATTCCGTCCTCCGGCAAGAATTGAACATCAGCAGTAACATTGATACCATCCTCCAGGATGACTCTAATACAATTTCCTCTATGTCCTCTTTCCTAAAATCTACTGGTTTCTTCCATTTAATATAACCCGTTATTACATTAGCTTGCACGCTCCTAGCCTCGTTGCTGTACATGGCGTATATTAAAAAATAATAATAATAATAATAATAATAGCCTGACCCTCCTTTTAATATAAAAATTTAACTCTTTTTCGATTTTTCTTCTACATATATTCTTAATTTATATTTTGAATATTTTGTCGGTTGAATTCGTTGCTACTGTGTTAAACAAAATCCTGCCTTTCGATTTTTTATGTATTTTACCGCCTTTGATTGTATGTAGTTCTACTGTCATCGGCCTATTATTTTCCTATATATAAACACATGTGGTCAGTCCCAGTACTTGTCTGCAGTGTGTTTTTAATTTTTAATTTAGGTACATTCTATCATTAACTGATGAACAGCTATGTCCAAAAACGCTTCTAAAATAAGTTAGTTTAAAATTTATTCAAGTAAATTATTTTATACTTTTTTTTTTATTATTTATTATTGAGATATTTATTTATTCTACATTTATTTAAACATAAACATAAACAACCGTATATTTGTGCACGCCTATATATGTTATAATATAACACATTTAGATTTTGTTTTATCCGTACCGAAAACGAGTGTTTCTTACCGGATAGGAACATGGGACTTATAAATTTACTTATTATTAGTCGTACATAATTAAAGTTTGCGGGAAAAACAATAAAAAAAAGGAAACCTGCATACATGCGCAAGTAACCCTTCTACAGAATAATGGAAGATTTATACTAATTTAATCTATAATGAATATTACATACGAAAAATCGAAATCCGCAACTTGCTTAACAATAATGCGAGATGATACAAAATGTATATAACTTAGACATTATGCAATCGCCAGACACATAAGAGTTTCATAGAATTATTCATTTAAGTGTCGATAGTATATGTGCTTTATCCTTCTATGTTTATATTTTTTGTATCTAAGCTTTAGGGTTTGATAATCATATTAACACCTATATTATTTATTAACATTGAGTCAGATGCACTGCACGTTTCAAAAAATTTCCGCGTGTTTAACTATTTCTTGAGTGTACACGGCATTTTTACATATTCACGCATATAGTGTCGATGCTAGTGTATCGTGTTTTATTTAGTACTATGAGTAGACAATGATTTTGAATTCTTTGAAGTATCTGAAAAAAATAATTTAACCGGTAGACGACGAAATTATTACTGCATATAATATTGCGGGAAGGATGATTTGTTTATAGGTGATAAGTTTATTTTCAGGTGTTAAATGCGATTTTCTATTAAAGCATGGGTATAGACAACAAAAATCTCTTTCTGAGCTTTTATAACTTTATTTTTGATAAGTTTCGTTAAAGTTAATCTTTTATCAAGTGTTAAACTTAGGTGTACTAGATTTCATCCTTCCACTATTCAACCTGTCTGTCTTGGATGTTTACTTCTTTTCGTATACGTCTTCTGGTAAATGAAATGGCTTCCGTTTTATTCGTTGTTTATTTTAACCTGCCACTTTTTAAAATATTTTATTAACGTGTCAGCTGCTCTTTCCAGTGTCTATTTGTTATTGTGTCTGTTCTACAGGATGATGCTACTATTGCAGTATCATCTGCATATAGGTATATTTCAGACTCTTTGATTTTAGGAATGTCGGGTATAAATAGATACGGTCCTAAAATGCTCTCTTGCGATGTGTTCTGAGGCGACTCATAATTATTTAGTTTGACACAAAATTTTCTGTTTAAAAGATATGATTTCACTATGCATATTAAAGAATAAGGATACGTAAGTTGAATTAGTTTAAATATTGTACCTTCTATCCGTGTGGTGTCAAAAGCGTTTTCGATATCTATCAGTAAAACTCTTGTATGTTTGTTTAGATTGAAGTTGTCGGTAATTTTATTATGGATTTTAGTTAGTTGTATTAGGTCGGAAACCAAACTGTTTATCGCATATTATATTATTTTCATCACTGTGCTTTCTTAATCTTGTAAATGTAATCTTTTCGAATAATTTACTTATATTACTTAGTAAGCTGATGTATAAACGCCTATTGGGTAGACCAAAATTGTCGGCTACCACCATAGTGTCGGAGTTGGTTTGCGGCTAGCAACTAGTTCCAAACCGGATTCTGTAAAATAGAATATAGCAAAATTCCACTCGCGCTTAATCGATGAAAAAGAAGACAAGAAAAAATGCGCAAACAATAAAACAAATTTAATTAATTATTTGCAAGGAAATTTATAAGAAGAGAAATTTTTCTTATAAATAATTGTATTTTAAAGGGTCTAATATGTGCTCTATGTATTTTGCACGGTGCAATAAGAAATTTTCACCTATGTATGTTGTACGTTGTAATATGCTGCAAATTATATATTGGATTGTTGTTTCAGTTTAATGTGGGAACGTTGGAAACGTCTGTGGTTCTATGCAACTCCTCCTGCTGTCATCAGAAGCAAATACCAGATTCAATGTAAGTGATTTTTTCACCTTTTTTTTCTCTCCTGGTTACTTTCTCATTTTTAATATTATTCAGTTTTTTCATTTTATTTATTTTTTTTAAATTTAAATCTGCATGCGACGATACATTGATTTTTTCGAAACCCGTTCTGAACGGATAACCAAATTAAGGCACCGCTCAATGCATGATGCAATTCATTTTGAATTCCAGCACCAGTGTGAATTTTATTTTACTAATGCATCAAAAAAAAAAAAAAAAAAAGGAGTTTTCAACGCGATACGACGAACTTGTATTTGTTTGTTTTTTTTTTTAATGAAATGGGACCGAAAACTGTATGCATATTATCAGTATCAAAACTGTTTATTTCATACATAACGAATCATTTTACAAGTGAGCAAACGCTATTATCACCGGAAGTCAGACCTAACCTCATATATTATACAAATTTTCGTAGTATTTTCAATAACATCTATACCGCAGAACGACAGACTTTTTTTTTTTTTTAATGGGCTCGGTGTTAAACCTAGATCACCTACTCAGATTCTGAGGCGATCGGAGATAGAAAGTATAAAGGAAAGAAGGAGGGGAATAACGGCTGGAGATGGGAAGGAAAGGATAAAGGAAACATTAGACTTCTTTCTTTCTTGTTAAATTAAAGATACTGTAACAATACGTTTAGTTTGCGATCGCCGCTGATTCCAGTATAATAGTTTTAGTTATACCACCTATTCATGTACTCCGGGTTTTTTTTTTGTTTTTCATCATTCCGGTCCTAGGAACACAATTGGCGCTGAAGTTTAGTTATCTAAACCTTGATTTATCCTACGTTAAGTTTGATACTTTTCCTCATGGGTGTCTTCTCACCAGAACAAGATATGACTTTTAAAATATTAATCGCAGTAAAAAAAAAAAAAACAACTTTCACACAATTTAAACACGTTTTATCACATTGTTCAAACAACCTTTTTTTTTTCTTTTCTTGGGCTCGTCAACCAAGGACCTTTACCCAGAAACAAATAGTAAGGAAAGAAGTCGGTTATATTTTAATCCGATCAGAAATCTTTGCTAAAAAGCAATCAATATAGCGGGAATAATTAATTTGGGAAGGAAAGGACAGGATATAGGAAGCACAATAAGGAGTAGGAAAGCCTCAGCAAATAGGAATACACAATGCTCCACAGAAAGAGATGAAGACATGATCAGCGTCGCAAATAACTGTATCATCAGGATGGAGGGGAAAGCAGTGTGGGGAGGAAATTAGGGCGAAATCTGGAGGAAGACAGCGAAAAATGGCCAAAACGCATGCGAATAACGGAAACACAACATCAAAACGTCGAAGAGAGGGATGCAAAATAAATCATGAATAGAGAGGGGAAGGGTAGGCTGAACAGACAGATAAAAGGAACAATTGTGCTGACTCAGATTAAATTATCCGCTGGATTGAGCGAGTAATATTACTTTCCGTAGGTTAAAGTTCACAATTAAATGTTTTAAACCGACCATTCTTTTTCACGATACAATTATTTACATTTTATTCTATGATTTTCACAATCGTACGTAAATTACTTCCTACAACGTGATTATAAATATAATTTTTATCTATTTATAATATATGACAGGCAAAACCAAATTTCGATTGAAATTTATATTTGCATTAAATGAAAACTAATGTTATATTATAATTAGTCTTCATTTGTTAAAAATTAGAAAAATCTTTAGTAAAATATATGTAATTTAAATAAAATTAGATTTACGTTTAATTTTAACAAAAGTATTTTACATTTTTGCTACGAAGTATATAAGAAAAGTTGGTTTTCTTTTTTTAAAACGAAATACCAACTTTAAAATTTACTCTAAAAATTTAAAAAAAAATGCGCCAAAAAATAAAAATCCGATAAAAAATAATTCCGAATGAAATGGATATTACCGGTTATTTTTAAACAACGTTAATGACTTGGTATTTTCATCGATATCACTCATTTTATTCGTATTATTAATTAATAATACTGAAATTACACTTATGAAAATACTCGTAGTAATATAGAGAATTTCAACGTTTATTGAAGCTTCACGATATCACTTGTTTTCTATAAGCTAAGTATTGAAAATAACCGAAATGTTTAAAAGGTTTCTATTGTTGTTGCAATTTAATTTGGAACCGGCTCTAAGAATTATTAAAAATAATTATAATCCCCTTACGTATTATTTACTGTAAAATACGAGTACATTTTATCGATTAATTATTTTTTATTTTTTGACGCACCTTTTTCTAAATTTTTTTAATTCGGTACTTTTTTAACACTTTTCTTTAATTCACTTTCACGTCTGTTTGTCTGCAATGAAATCTGAGAAACTCTATTATTTCAGAAATTCTAAAATTTTGCGTAGACTTTTGTTTTAGATGACAATATAATAATAATAATCCATGGTTATTTTCGACCTACACGCGTTACAGGATGCCTAGGGTAGGAAGTGTAATGTAAGATCAGGAATTAGGTTAAATATCTTTTTTTTTTTTTTTTTTTTAATATTTACTATGGGTTCGTCAGCGAGGACATTAGCCCAAGAAATAGGAATAGAGAAAAAATCAGATTTTTATGCGGCGTGAAACATTCAACAAGAATGTATCAAGCGCCTGGACGACAGAAGGAGAAGGAAGGGAAAGAATAAATGCAGCACAATAGGGAGTAGGAACATTGTTTGATAAGAGAGAGGAGTAAAAGGAAGATTGTTCTTCAGATGAAAGTGATGAACATTCGAACATTATGTGATCAGGATCACATACATGTTGACTGTTAGGAGAATGTAAAGGACAATACGGAGATGCCGCGAGAGAGAATCGGAAAAGCGACGGGGGAAGCCAATATATACGACTGTTACTGGATAGTAATAAAAAGAAAACAAAAAAAAAGCACACGAGTAGGAAACGAGAAAGAACATGTTTCTAATCTTACTTACTTAGCATTATCTCATTTTTACGTTTGACTGTAAACATTAGCTGAAATATGAAAAATTATTCGCAATAATGAGAGAAACAATTACTCAACGTAAATGACGCTTGGCAAAAAAAGCTTGTAGAAAATACCATGAGAAGAGGGATGGAGAAAATGCTAATGCTAAGCGAGCAAGATTGGCATAATCAATATACATACATATATCGAAATGGAGAAGCGCTGAAACGAAAGATCAGCGTGAAATCCGATTATAACTTGATCGTTAGGAACATTCACAGCTGCGTGCAAATGCAAGTTACGAAGGATCCAAACATCGGTAATGGCTCCAATCGATTGTGCGCAGCCGGATGTCGAGGATGTGTTGGAGGTTTCCGATAATGTCAACGAGATGATGATCAAAAGAAAAACTAGGGATGATATCGTTAATACCGAATAGGAACTGAAAGCAGAAGAGATTTTGCATGGTATTTTCTGTTTCCATATGGAATCAATGGATTATTGGGTGAATCTCGAGACTACAATATCTCAGCCCTCTGATCGCGAAGCCCTTATAAAATCAATTTAAATTTTATGGAACCCTTAGTGCCAAGTGAAAATTTAACAAGTAATTGTTTATATGTAAACAAAATTTGTTTGTTTTCTTTTTACTTACAACTTTAACTACGATTCTATATTAACTTATAATCAAAAGGTATCGCAATTTCTAATATATGTAAATAAAAGTTATTTAATAAAAATGTTTAAACAAATTAACGCGAAGAATGTGAAATAGTTTCACTGTTTTACTAATAATGGTTTTAAAAAACTACTTAGTTTAATATCCGACAATTATATATGCGTACGCCCGGGGAATAGCATCCGCAATTTGCTCTTGAGTTTATTTTTCGTTTATGCATAAAAGTCTGTTTGGTATCTCTATACGTAGTCATAAAGGGGAACACAGAGTTCAAAAAAAGTTTTCTTGGCTACTTCAGGAGGGTATTCATTTTTAATACTAACCTAAAACTCATTGATTAACACTGATTCAAAATGTGTATTTTAAAGCAATTAAACTATTCAGAAAATATCAATGAGTGATTCGTATTCCATCATTGATAAAGTTTCTGATAAATGGATTTTGTACCCAGTCGATGTGTCATTATCGATTAATTAGGGAAGTATTCTGAGACAAAGATTTTAACAGGTTCGCCAAATATTCCCTAGTGATGTTTTGAATTTCAGCTGGTAATTTTCTATATCAAGTTTCCTCGTAGTAGAATTTCTTTTAAAAGTGGGGAAAACATTCCACATTGTTTTTTTTTTCATACAAGAAATCTAGAGAAATTTAGTTACCTTTCTAGAGCTGCTGTTATTTTGTCTCTCGCAGTAAATGCGGCTGTTGCTTTTCATTTGTAAAGATTTCGGCAAGATGAGCTAGTTTCATGAATAGATCCGTCGTTATAAAAAAAAAAAAAAAAAGTTGCTTTAGGCGAAAAAATAGACATCAAAACATAAAAAATGAATGTAGTTTTTTTATAACTACTGATAAGTCTTATCGACAATCTGTATTTGATGTAAATAAGGCGAAGGGCTTCACAATTTTATCATTGAGTGAGATATATTAAACCAACGCTTTTTCCAATTTAAATATTTTTCTCTTATCGAAAATACCCCACCTTTTCGGCTACTCCTATTTCTTTCCAGGTTTACGAAAAATATTTGGCTTATTCTGTTTCCCGGCTTGGAAGGCAATCTTGATGATTCTCTAGCGCAGCGGTTCTTAACCTTTTTAAGTGATGAGGGACCATTTGACAAAATTTCTGTCTGCCACGGACCACCAACTGTTTGAAGTTAATATACAGTAAATGTAAATAAATAAAGGGTTGTTCTATCTATTTATAAATAAGACACGCATAAAATTGTTCAAAGCCAACAGTATTTTAATTTTTTTTACGAAAATTTTACGGAGTAAATATATTATTTTAATGCGATTTCTGTGACTGCGCATACCTTTTACTAAGTTCTGAATCCTTGGTTCAATGCTACTCAAAGCCGAAACACATGTCGGCACTGGCATCCGACCGATTTCGGTGCTTGCTTTTAATTATCAAAAGCGCCGAGAACCCCTGCTCGCATAGATATGTCGATGATAACAAAGTTCAGTAGCGTACAGCAATTTCTTGAATCTTTGGGAAAGAAATTGGCTTTTTGGTCTAAAAAAAAAATTTTCAAAATTAATTCCTGTCACGAATATATCTTTCAAATTACTATATTGTGTTGCATTTCAATCACTTCTTCTTGAATTTCATCAGGCACCTCAGAAACGTTGATCACTTTCCGAACACCTTCGTCCTCACAATAGTCAGGAAAATAGCCACTGTGAATTCACTTTTTAAAATGCTTTTTTTGTATTTTTCCTTTAATCTTAGCACGCTGCTTGTCAATAATTCGATTTAGCGTATCAAACGCAGAAAAATTTTTTCTTCCAACCTTGTCGATCCATAGTTCGATTTTAGTGATAAATTCACTAATTCTATTTTCATGTGGAAATTTATTGCTTGCGCCTTGCAACTTCAAATTTCATGACCCTTGCAGTTGAAGGTTCAATTTATTTAGTTACGCGAAAAAATTAACCAAATAAGCAAAACACATTTGCAAATTTGGACTCGCAGAACTGATCCAGCAACTCTTTGTTCTCCTTGCTAGTTAATAATATTTGTACTTCCGCTTTCAGTTCGTACAACACCGACAGCAGCATATTTCCTTTGGAAAGCCGACGCGCCGAGTTTCGTGTTCAGAGTTCATATCAGCGTACAATTGCTTGAATTGAAGAGACGATTATTAAGTGCACTCTTTTTAATGAAGTTAACTACTTTTATATACCTTTAATATTTTCAGGATGGCTTCGCGGACCACTTTGAATGCTTCCAGGGACCACCAGTGGTCCGCGGACCCCCGGTTAAGAACCACTGCTCTAGACTACTACCAATATAGAGGATGTTGGGAAGTGATTCACGCTTTCAGCAAAACGATTATCTTTGTTGTGCCCTGTCCATGGTCAAGTATAAGAGAATCAAAGGAACAATACAGACTTGCTTGAAAAAGCTTGTTAGACCGACGCGGAGAGATCGAAGACCTTCATTCGATTACGAAAAGTTTGACAGGATCGTCTGCCTATTGACGTGCAGCTCTGGACGAGTGTCTGGCAAAAATTCGATGCCCTGGTCCACCAACGTATTTTCTCAGCTTTAGACTTTCATTGTATCGACATGAGGGGCGAGCACTAAAATGCAAGGCACAACCGTTGACTACCCTGTTTCGTATACCTAGGCTCGAAACTTTTCGCTTCAGAGCAAGCGTCAGCGTAAGTAGAGTTAGATCTAATCATCGTCTTCAATTAACCGGTAATAAACCCTGCAATGTTGCCGCGTTAAAAGAAATGACACGCATGAGAGATATTCCTTGACCTGCTGATGATAAACTAAATAAAACTTTGACATTGTAATAGAAAAAAAGTGTCGCACATTTAATTTATATATAGATCGAATAAAACGCAAATATTATAATTTTAATAATTACGTTTATGAAATATTTATGGAAAATTCATTTATAATTACAAAGTATAAAATAAAAAAAAATTAATTTTTTTTTTAAAAACACAGTTTTTTAAAAAATTTTCCCGAAAATTAATATTGTCTATTAAACATATCTTTAATTCTAAAAAATTAACATTACCGAAAGAGGAAAAATTAATAGAGGTAAATCTTATTTATTGTTACCGGGGTTCGGATTTTGCATATAACGCATATTTTTTTTGCTTGTAGCTAACGTTTTGATACTTCGTATCTGGGCGTTTCAAGGGTTGTAGATTCAAAATATACTAATTGAATAGTGCATATAAATGCATATTTTTGACGTTTCGCGCATATTTTGCATATTTTGGAGATTTTTACGTACTTTTCACAATTACATGTAAAGAAAACCATTCACATAACAGTCACAACACATAAAATGATATATTCAAAACGATACGATCGGAGCAAATGAATGAAAATTTTCAATTTAATAAAAAAAAACAAGGTTATCATTGTTCTATTTTCTGGTAAGTCTGTAGTTGGATTATAGCTTCTTGCCACGTGCTTTTATGAAACGGCAAAAAAAAAAACAAACTTATTTCTCCTTGTCCGACGTGTGACTATCAGAGTGTTGTATCTCCTCACGGACAGGATATCTTTCTGCAAATAAAGAAAAATCTTTTTGTTTCCTTTATAAATGAAATGAATTTGAACAGAGTATTTACTTTACGACCTCGTTTTAGAATTCTTATATTTATATTATTAATTGCCTAAGTTGAATAATAGTGTCGGCAAACAAAACGAAATATTGTTGACCAATCTTTTTCACGTTAATATATGACTGATGCTAGTTAACAGTATTACACTATCTTGGACCTTGTGATGGCTAACTGTCTTCCGAACCACATACTGGATACATATATATACATATATATACATATATATACACATATGCACTTGTACGCATAACTTGTGACAAATTTGACCTGACATGCTGCCTTCCATATCTAGAGTAGATCATTTACCGTTTCGATTCAATTAGATGAAGTGTTAGATGAAAACGAAATCTCTTGCACTCCATCTTAAATGGCCGCATTTAAATATTTGCCAGTTGTGTCTTGCAATGTGAAGATATTGTTTTCCGTACTAAAAGCTACCTTAACAAACATAAGACATAATTTTCGCATTGAAAATTTAGAAAAAATTCTTATTATTAAATGTAATAATTTTTAAATTTTGATTTATAATTTAATGTTTTTTTTTTTTTTTTAAATGTAAATTAATGTAATGGAAGCAAATGCAGTATGTTAATAATTTGATGCGGAAAACAAAAATAATTTTATTTTTTTAATATATACTATCTGTTATGAAATTTTTAGTGCATATTTTAATGCATATTTTTAGTGTATATAAATTCAAAACCTAGTTATTTTACATAATAGTCTCTTATGGAATTTAAGATTATGTAGCTGATTTTTTTTCTTGCAACGATTAGAAATACTGTCCTCTGAAGCCGATTTCTAAGCTACGATTCTTAATGAAATATTCGCCAAGTTTTTATTTATATTAAATAAAATGATTTAGGAAATTACTTATCTCTTTTTTTCATACCAAATTCTCGCGTGACATTCATAGAATTAAATAAAGGTTCTCTAAGTAGTTTTCCTATCCAATGATTTGTATGAAAAATTAACGGTCGTTCTGTATTATTGCGTTCTCACAGAACTCGAGGAAGTTAAACTGATTTTTATTGTTTAGGAGAAAGGAATCCCCATTGCTTCAATAATGTACGCAATGCAGTGAATGCAGGACACTCAAAGATAAAGTGATTCAAGTCATCTATAGAGTCGTCAGAACAACAAGTGTACGACCATCATGATAAGGTTACAAACTTACCATGACTGCACTTGCGAATTATAGTTAATACCTAGTTTCTTCATTTTCATCCTATCCATGATACTAGAAAAGAATTAATAATTCTTCCTCCCAGTAGAATGTACATTTCACCTCCTCTGTCAGTCTACTGTTAACGCCCGTGAAACTTGTTTTTTAAAAAAATTGATCGGAAGATTGTCATTCAACGACTGCAATATTGTCCAATACCTTTAAGGATGTGAGCAAGTTCACATCATCGAGAATTCGATAAGAAATTTTAAATTATAAACGTTTTAAACGTTATTATCAAAAAAAAAAAAAAAAGCATAAACTTTTTGTACATTATCGGAAAAAGTATTAAATTTTCGAAAAAATAGGAAACATAAAATATAAGCTGAATATTTTGAAGAAAAAATTGCAGTGTTTCCATTTTACAACCTTAAGAGCTAGGGAAAAAAAAAGAAGAAAAGCAACGAAAATTTAAATGTTTTAAGGTATAGGATGCGGAACCCCAAACCGGGGTAATAAACATTACACTTAGTCACGTCAGCTAACGGTAGGTTATCATTTTATGTGAATTAATTTTTTATCTTTAGTACTACTTAATATCTTTATTTGATGTGGCCAGTAGTACTGAAGAAATGTACTGACAAATGAAATAAATAAAACTGGCAAAGTGTGTTGGACTTAAAAATTAACTCACTAAAAAACAAAAGTAATGCTAAATGAATTAGCATACAAAAATGACATTACGTATTGGAAGGCAAAACCCTGTAAGCAGTTTATAAATGTATTTATATATATATATATATATATATATATATATATTACAAGATTGCTAAGACAAGAAATACTCAGAACAAATAAACTTGGGTGGACTACCTTTGGTACGAATTCAATTATTTTCAATTCAAAAAGGAAACATTTGATCAATATATTTTCTCAGTGACGGATATACAACTATGAAACATACTAAACAATAACCATATAGAAAACATATGCGCATATATTACAGGTAGCTCAGAAATCAATAGAAAGATATATGTTATCAGTTACGAAAAAAGACCGAAAAACAATAGAATGGATTTGTGGAAAACAGGTGTAACCGATACTTCAGAAAGGATTCATGCACTAAAACGACTATAGACTGGGCCCATAAAGGTGGACTAAGAAAAATTACACATTGGTATCGACGGGAGGTTAAAAGACCCCGGAAAACGATTATATTTGATATGGGATTACAAAACGAGACGATGACTAAGGGTTTTGTGGCCCTCAACGGCACAGGACCAGAAAAAATGACAAAAAATAATAAATTACCACGCCATTTAATCTGAAGAATTCAAGAACGGTTTCACACCATGAAATACCGGTTGAATAGCTAACTATGATAATGATGATGATATATAAAATTATAAAATATATTTCACTCATATATTATTATTTGTAGTAAGTAAAAAAAATTGTATTGCTGAAGTTATTTGATTAAAAGTAGGTTCACTGAAGTGCAAAAATCAGTTGGACAACCCAATAATATAACCCGATATGCAGGGACCAAACTATTAATATTCATGGAACGAAAATATTTGAAGGCAATTTTTCTTGCAATATTTAAAAGATAAATTTGTCGATTAATGTAGTGTGTTGACCAGTCCGATACTGAATCGTAATAACTAATTAATTTGCAGATTACAAGAATGCTTTAATTTTTAGGATTTCCTGTAAGAGTATCTTTGTTTTATTTAGTCTGGCTTGCTAATTGACACATTAGCCCAACAGCTCAAGTGGTAATAATTTTCGATCTCCCTAAAAGTTTAATTCGAATTCTACTAGAAAAGGAAACACTGTAGATGGTGGCTGACTAATAAATGGTCGAGCTTCTAATTTACTTATAATTGTTGTTCATGTAGTCATCTAATTTATTTTTCAAAGTGTTGGTTCTATTTTTTATATTTTTTTAAAACCTTTTAAACCATTTATGTTTATTTTTAATAAAATTATATATATTAATTACAACGTAATTCTTAGGCTACCCCCTATTACAAAAAATGTCCCAATTTTATACAACGAAAAATGTCCCAATTTTATGTAACGTTTGTCATATTTTATAGGATTTTTGTGATTATGTTATTATATTTATATGGACCGATTTAGAATTACGCTGTAAATTTTGGTCATTTTATACAAAGTATAGAAGAGAGAGAGAGACAGAAATGTAAGCAAGAGGGTCAAGGGGCACAGCCCCTTGCGAGGCCAAAATGCCAAGTTATATATATATATATATACATATCTTAATTTCTAATATTTCTTAGCAAAAAAAAAAAGTAGCCATTTTCGAAACTTTTTGTCTTTGTTATTTGTTAATCATCAACGTTGCTATACTTTGTTAAATAAACTTATTTAACCCGTACATAAAATACAGATGGCACATGTGAGTGAAAGTATTTTTTTTTGATTAGAACTAACATAGTTGTTACTATAAAGTTGTTTTTATGATCATAAAATTTATATCAGTATTTTCACAGCAATAATATGTATGTTTTTTTAAATTTTATTTCAAACTTAAGAAGCTGCAAAAAGAAACATTTCAATCCATTTAAAAAAAACCAAAACATCTATGTATGTATATTATTGTGCATAGTAGCGTCGAAAGTACTTGTAATTGCAGAGTTTTTAAATTTAGATTATTAATATACATCGTCGTCATGATGGTTCTGGTGCCAGTTCTTGTGCGTAGCCTGAAAGTGTGTATTTTAAATTCAAGGATTATCTAAATTCCGAAATTATTGCAAAATTTATAAAATAAGAAACGGTCGAAGTTGTAAAAAAAGTTTCGAGCTTAAAATTAATGTGTTAGTAGACGAACAAGCTGAAAATGTAGCAAAGAAAACAGATCTTTAACAAATTGACGCAGCGCAAAACTAATGGAAAGTGAAAATTTTGAAAAATAACCAAAAAACCGAATAAATTCTCTTGCCGAAATAGTGAAATAACCCGTATCATCCCAGGTAATTCTGTTTTATGGTGTAAGGAATAAAAGAAGTTACGTTATTAAAGGCTCTTTGATAAAGGCTGTAATAGTAATGTTTGCTTCTCAGTGGATCGCCTAAACTTTATGAAAGCGATTAATAGTTATAATTAGGGTTCGGATTTTGCATATAATGCATACTTTTTTTTGCTTGTAGCTAACATTTTGGTATTTCGCATTTAGTCGTTTCAAAGGTTGTGGATTGTCTAATTTAATCACGTGTATAAATGCATATTTTGGACGTTTCGTGTATTTTTTTGTTTTAACCCCCCTTTGGGCATGTCAACAAAGGATTTTCGCCCAGAAACGAAACGAGGGAAAAGAATATCAGATGTAGAGTCGGTGTTAAATATTGATAGAATAAAAGAACTGAGGATAGGAACAACGGAATTCGACGGAAACGATAAGAGATATACGAGGCACAATAAGGAGTAGGGAGTTTGAGTGATAGCAGATTGGAGTACAAAGAGGTGCGTTCGTTCACGAGGGATGGACATTCAAAGAAGATATGGTCAGGATCGCAGACGGCTTCGTCGTCAGAATGAAGAGGATAATTAGGAGGGGATGGAGCGAGATGAAAACAAAAACGTGAGGAAGGAAGAAGAGTATGATTTAGACGTAAACGGATAATAGGGACAATAACGGAGCGGCAAAGTGAAGGGAAATCGTAAATCCAAGGCCGCGTGGGAAGATTAGGTTGGATGGAAAAATAAAAGGAAGGTTGATTAGAAAAGGAAGAAACGTAAAAATCTGACACCAAAATCTAACATGAAAATGGGAGTAAATTAGAAACGGGAATTTTAGAGAAAAAACGTGTATATTTTGGACGTTTTGTGCATATTTTGCACATTTTGAGGATTTTTACATATTTTTCATAGTTACATATAAAGAAAATACATACATAAACGCACACGTACACACACAATAATGCATTCGAAACGATAACATCAAATTTTTAACTTTACTAAAAAAAAAAACCAGGCGATCACTGTTTTATTTTTTATCAAGAGTCTATTGTTTGATGTTATCCTCTTGCCGTTGTGTTTATGAAACCAAAAAAAAAAAAAACAAAGAAAAATTTATATTTTCTTGTCGGTCGAGTGACTACTATTGTTATATCGCTTTAAGGGTAGGATATCTTTCTAGAAATAAAAAAAAATCTTTTTGTCTCCTTTAGAAATGGAATGAATTTGAACAGAGTATTTACTTGACGACCTTTCAGGATTTTTATATCTAAATTGTCAATTGCCTGCGCCGAACAATAGTGTCGGCAAACAAAAACAAGTATTGCCGACCGACCACGCTAGTACATGTTTGACCTCTGGTTAACAGTGCTCTGCATTATCCTCGACCTTGCGATGGGTGCTTAAGAACCAAGTTAGATGCTGTACTTCATCGTAATCCCGGATGGGATTTTTGTAACAAGTGCTAGTGGAAATTTTAGATGGAATGCCAGATGAAAACGAAATCTCTTACACTCCATCTGAAGTGGCTGCATTTAAATATTTATCAGTATAATTTTCGAGTAGAAAATTTAGAAAAAATCCGTATTGCTAAATGTAATAATTTTTAAGTTTAGATTTATAATTAAATGTATTTTTAATATAATTTAATTTAATGGAAGAAAAAGCAGCATGTTAAATAAAAATTTGAGATGAATAACAAAAGATTTAATTTTATTTTTTTAATATACACTATACATTATGAAATTTTTAGTGCATACATTGCAGTTTTTTAATACATATACATATATATATATATATATATATATAATCCGAACCTTAGTTATAATAGAATAGTGTATAAATAACAGTCAAGAACGATTATTATTACTATTATTTTTAAACTATTAAAATAAATATAATTACCAATATAGCAAACAACTAGAAACTGAATATAACAATGCGCTTATCGGTAGTAACGTTTTTAAGAGTAAAATTAATTGCATTATTATATACAATTTGTAGTTGCTTGCCGTATTCAAAATTATATTTATTTTAATAGTTTATAACTCTATTAAATAGGATACTGATTTCTCTGTGATTATTATTATTATTATTATTATTATTAAAGCTTTAGTTTAAAAATGAACCCACCATTTCTTACTACCATCAATGTTGGATACGTACCACTTCTATTCGTTTTTAACTTATCCTATTTTGTGAGGTTATTTAATCTCCAATATACGTGTTGTGTTTTATATTTCATCCAGCTATTTGATTATGGGACTTCCTTTAGTTTTTTATTATTTTTTTTCTGTATTGAAGCGGATCCCATTCGACTAACGTTATTCATCTGAATCTTTTTTATATAGCTCACATTACCAAACTTTAATTTATTAGTTTTGCAATCTACATCGTAATTATTAGTTTAGAACAAACAAAGTTAGGAATTGCTAACTGTATCAATTGATTGTACGCCTAGGATAAGTTTAACATTTTTTTTTGGTAACGTGAATTTTAAAAGGTTGCTTTTCGTTCAGGTCCCACACTGACATTCCGATTCTATACAAGTTTTTGATGATAAAAAGTATTTTTTCACGCATTTTGTATTTTGGTGTACATTTTGTTTTTTTGATGTTTTTTTTTTTTTCTTAAATGATATTAACAGTTTTAAATATTTATAATTGATTCCTACTTTATCATATTTTAAAATTTCAAAATTAATTTACTCGCGCAGTTTTTTTTATTAGCATACGCCGCTTACGGAATCGCCGGACTTCTCTGCTTCAGGTCTATCATTGTCTAATCCTACTAAAAACTGAATTCGGAGCTGCAATATATATATTTACTAGCGATTTCTCGAACCCTCAAATTTCTTTTTTTACACCCCTCCAGCCCTTAGGCCACTATTGGCGACGCTACAGTTCTTTTTAAACAATACTTAAATATAAATCAATAACTCTATACCGATCACCTTCATCGAGGTGTGACAGCATTGACAGTAGTAATTATAATATTATTACTTTAACTATGTATAACTCTTAATCTAATCTTAATATCTATTTCTACCGTAAACGATCTCGCCGTTACCGATAATCCCACTCTACTCCACGTACATGGGTCAGATGAGGAGAGCGCAGGACCTGGTCCTTTTTTTTTTTTTTTTCAGTTTAATATTTACGAACACGGCGCTTATTACTTACCTCCACTGCATTGTTCAGTATCATTGATACCCCTACCCTACACCATGTGCGTTGTTGAGGTAGGGAGAGCCTGCTTGCACTATTTCTGCAACAGCTCTGGTATGTACTCCATCGTTATTAGCTATGATTTAATACATCCCGGCACCACTTCCTTCTTAGCCTTCTTTGTGGAACGCCTGGAAGATCCTGGTGATACATGCTGACCACGTTGATATTACCACTGTCTGGCAGCTTTTCAAAGAATTTTCTATACTGCTCAGCATAGTACTCATAAGGAGCATGCAGATCATTATGTAATGTGTCATTAGAAACAAAGTATGGAGCTCCAACTATTCTAAATTTCTAAATATTATCCAAAATTCAGCTTTTCGCTTAGCCACAGGAGCAGTCGATACCACGTCAAATGATAGTTTGCATTCCAAAACATCAAAAAAATGGCTTCCGGAAATTCACTGCTAGTTTTTTTAACCAACTTTGCTGTACAGTCCAAAATTATTCTGATTTTTCAACGTCTACAATGGATCCACTGCCAACTTTGCAGCCAGTCGTAACCATCATCAATAGACCAAAAAGATGCAACCATTTAAGTTGTCAAATGCCAAGGGAAGGAAACCTAATTAAACTTGACTTACCAATACTCAATTTGAGAAAGATAGCCGAACTACCGAAGAAATCGGACAAAAATTTCTGCTCAAATTTCATTGTCATTTGTAATACTGCTATGCATCGAAATTTGGTACATTTGTCAGCTGTTCTCTATTCAGTCGTTTTGCATCCTTTTCATCAATTTATATGCCCTCTCCCTTGTTCTCGAGTCCCTAATGAGCTCCAACCCATATCAACCAATAATAGTATACGTAGATTCACTATTAACTATCGATTCTTTAGCTGAAGTATTTTCCATCTCCTTCTGTTGTTCCCATGTTATCCGCCTTCATTTCCTCTGTCTCTAATCGTTTGTTGATATAACTTGTCGCTCCATATGTCCTTCTGTTCTTTTAATCTTTTGTGCTGGGTAAATGTCCTGTGCTGGCGTGCCCATTTAATAAAAAAAAAAAAAAAAAAAAGTATTCAACCACGATCAACATTTAGTGACCAACGACAAATTAATATTGACAAGGTTAGATTAGACAATATCGCTTCTATCGATTCCGGCCCATGCATGGGAACGAACTAACACACAAAGCTGCGAAGGAAATTGCCATGTCTCTGTCAATGTCAGACATTTCAGTTCCAGTTTTGGATCTGAAGAAACATATTAAAACAGGCCTTCGGTTGGGTCACGCACGGCTGATACACGTGTATCAAAGTTTTCCTATGTACGACGTTATTCTCTTTTTGGTCACCATATCCTTATCGAGCGTGTTCACTTTATTTCTTATATAGCATACCCTTTAACCTTAGTGCTTCTCGTTAGTAGAATATTTTTAAGTATTGCTATACGATTTATCTCTGTTTGTGTGTTATTATGATTTCACTAATTCTGATAGTATTCGGAGTCGTAACTGTTTTCACCGTTTTAATTTTAAAAACGCGTTGTGTTTTACATATATTATTTCATAAATCCGTACATGTTTTAACTGGTTTAATAAATTTCTTCCAAATAGTGTGAGAGGTGACCATCAAAAATTGTCAAAATATTATGTCACTCTAAAGATAAAAAAAAAAATCAACCGAGTATCATTCCATATTTTTGTGATCTGCGCCCGCATCAAATATCGGGCAGTTAATCTTAAGTATCAGAAGCCAATATTCTCTAAAAAATGCGGTACTAGCCTGTATGCATGCATTTTGCTTAGCACAGATGCAATAATTTCCCAGATTCGATATTACGAGGTCGCGCGATATTTTTCACTCTTAAAATACGGCACAACAGCTTATTCTCTAAATATTAATTTCGAATAAAAATTTAGCGAACGAATTTGTTAAAATAATAATACGAAATAAAATAATATATCGCCCATCATCTTCAGTGAACATCATTTATTCTTCTTTCTTATACTGCAGGTCGATCTGTTTTCTTTGCATCGTGTCATTTATTCTTTTCCTATTTCCTTGCCATTCCTCCATATCTGAAGCACGATATTTCTCTTCTGCGCGTGACCTACTGATGCACCTTTTCTCACTTTTATTACTTTCTGCATTTGTCTGCCTTCTTCCGCTTCAACTCTTCCGGTTCACTACTTTTTTAATATCCATGTTTGCATCTCGAAAGCCTTTGCTCTGTTTCCCTTTAGTTTCTTTTTTCTTTTTTTATAGTCTTTAATCACGCAACAAACAGCTCAAAGCGGCTCTTTTTTACGATTAAAATTTTATCTCCCCATTGATATTATTTTTCTCGTGCAAAGTGTTTCCCGTTTTTTACTTTTTTCTGTAATTTTCGTACTCAAATATCTATATAGCCTCTCCACTTCTACATTTACATACTCGTCTTATTACCTATTTTTGCCACTTTTTTTTTTCCTTTTCGTATTCATCTTCATTTCATGAAGCTCTCAATTTTCTTCCAAACCCTAAAACTTTTTTTTTTTTTTTTTAATATAAAACCGTGTCATCGATAAAATTATGCAGATAACCGATTTTCTCCTGACATACTATTCACGAATTCCTTTATTTCCTATTCGTAGAAACTGAACAATTTTTTTGCACTGTATAGTTTTCATTTGCTTCTTTCTCTTTTATACAATTCGTAAAACTAGGTAAGGTCGATGAAAGTTTGAGCGATTTCGTTATATTATAATTTATGTCGTCATTGTACTTTAAAGTAAAAAAAATAATAATTTTTAAATAAATATCAGTATAGTAGCTCACAGTTACCGAGTGCTAAGCTATTAAACTATATAAAAGTCATGGGACTCACTTTGTTCTAAACCAAGAGATATATTCTTAATATGAAACTGATTGCCAAAGAGAAACGGTCTGGGAAAGTAAAAGTGGGCCATCCTAAGAATAAAGAAATTAATAATAAATATTCGTTTCAGATTCATTGTGCTTAGTGCATTACGGAAAGCGGAATTTCAAAATCGATGATATCCCTTATTAAAAGTATGGGACTCACTGTACTTTAGTTATTACAAATAATGTATGAAATTCAATAATTATAGGTACTAAAAATTGTTTTTTTTTAAAAAAAAAAAAAGAATACCAACTTAAAGATTTACTACTGTTAAGAATTTAATGAAAATGCACTAAAAAGTAAAAAATAATTACTCGACAAAAAATAACATATTTTATATAATATAAAAAAAAGGCGCTTTGATTATTCGCACAACACTAATATCTTAATTAAAGACTCGGTAGTACACGAAATTCAAACTAGAACAATTACTAAAAACTATTTCAAATGTTTTCCATAAAAGCCTGGTACGGGAAACATTAAGAATGTTTTCAATTATTGTTGCAATTTGGAAATTTAGCGCAGCAGGACTCTAATTAAGGTATTAATGTTGTTCAAGAATAATCATAATACCTCCTTAACGTACATTACTCTAAAAGATATTATTATCACTTTTACTTTTTAGTAAATTTTTTATTAAATTTTTACACTATGTCTTGAAGTCGATATATATATATTTTTAAACAATTTCATTTCAAAATATTTAGTGTAAATATATACTACTTTTAAGCAATAATATGAATAGACCAACCTAAAATGATACTACTTTCAGTATTACATAAAACTGGGTATTGGTTCGGGACTTGGGAGTAGTATTGAAATTTTACAATGAAAAGATTCATATAAATAGCGTATTGCGAGCTTTGAAATTACTTTTATTTAAATATAAATTCCATTAAAAAAACTAACGTTGGTAACACAGGTTGCCACTTGCGTTTATCGCCCCTTTAATTTTAAAATTTTGAGGATTCATACTTTCCCCATAATCTAATGAGAATTTATTGCTAATTTTTGTCTGGATTATATTAAACAAAAAAAAAAAAAAACACATCTCCAAGTAAACTCTTTTTTAACGTTTATTTTAATGACCGCTCAGTATGAATATTCACTGATACTTATCGACATTCATATAGGAGACCCCCCATTGTCAACCGGTGCAATTAGTAATAAATAAAGAATAATCGGAATCACTTCACACGGTCAAAAGTTATACACAGTAATCGTAATATTTCCGACCGTGACAAGGTTGTAAACGATACGTTAAGGAGGTTCCAAATTCGATTTCTTTATTCAAGTCTATTTATCCGCAATTATTAAGATTGATCATATTTTAATTTCTTATTTCATTAAAAATTAATTTTTTTCCAACTTGCTTTTGTGATAAATTAGTAATATATTAAGTCGGTTGTGTGGGAAATATTAACAGGGGCGGGATTGTGCGAACGCAGAGTGAAACCATGCAAGAAGATTTGGAAGGAGAAACAGAAAGATGAACAGACGACATAGAATGTTGTAGCGGATCCAGAGAAGAATTAAGCGACTCGTTGGCAGCTGGAAAAAAAGAACAATATCGTAGGTAACGAATAAGAAAAGGGAGTTTAAAGGAAGAGATGCCACAGCAACAGTGTAAATGTTAAAAAGAGTAGGACTGAGCTTGGGGAAGACCATGAAATACATTTCTTGGAGCTAGAGGTTCTGGAGAGGAAAAGTGGAGAGTTTGATTCATCATAAGATTAACTGTTGAGGAGGTGAATTTGACTGGAAGATTAATTGCTGTCATTGCACCTCTCAGGGTTGGCAAATGAACGTTGTCGGAGGCTAAAGAAACATCAATAAAAGAAGCAACTGTATACTGTTTGAAAGATTTATAAATATGGGAAACAAAAGAGCCAATGGCAGGCCGAAAACCAAATATATTATAAGGAAGTAAATTATTATGTTCAAGCCACCAAACAAGACGCTTTTTCAGCATACCTTCAAAAAGTTCCCTAAAACATGATGCCAAGAAGATAGGGCGTAAAGAGGAATTTTGTCTTAGGGAAAGGAATGATGATGAAAGAGTTCTAGGAAAAGGGAGCGATACCTCTAGACAAGAAGGAATTACAGAATTCAAGCAGGAACACAAGGGACTGCTCAGACAGACTTTTAAGGACAATATATGGAAATACCATCTAGACGCGGTATAGGAGTAGTAGAGTTTAGAAGAACAGACTTTAATTCATTGATATTGAAAGTGGATGTAAGAAGGCGAGGAGAAGAATTTTGTGTAGAAGGAAAATAATAAAGCTCGTCAAAGTTAGGGACGAAATCTGGGGGGGGCGATAGATTCGGCAAAGGATAAAAGACTATCAGAGGACAGGTTGAGGTTAGAAGGGCATTCAGAGAATGAGGATTTGAAGGCATTAGATAATTTCCAAATATGGAGGAGAGGAGTTGTTCTGGAAAAGGAAGAGCAAACATTTTTCCAGGAGGACCTCTTCGCGGCCTTAAGTATGTATCTGGCTTTTGTATTAGCTCGTTTATGAGCAAGGAAATTTTCGATAGTAGAACTGGAGCGGAAGTTTCTAAGAGATGCTCGGCTGAGACTAGTGAAGATGCCACAGCACCACGCTTGGAGGGTAGAGAGGAACGAGAAAGAGCAAACGTAATAGAGTGAAGAAAATAATTGCAGGATGATATGGGATCGGGGGAAGAATGATAATCAGGAAGCAAAGAATCAACAATAGAACGGAAAAGAGTCCAGTTTGTTTTAGAAAGATTCCATCGAGGGGAATAGAGAGGCCTGTAAGAAGTAGGAAAAGGAAGATTAGGAGTAGTTAATAAAGTGCGAACATAATCACTGCCAAAGGTACCCGCAAGAGTCCTTCAGTTATAGTTGAGACCAGCATTGGGGGAAAAAAAGGTTAGATCAAGAGAGCTAAATATTTCCCCGAATCGGATGTCACTTCCTCGCGTTAGTTGCTTCTGTCACCTTGGAGTTTATTTAAATAATCGACTAACCTTTTCCGAGCATATCAGTTATCTTTCTCGTTCTGCCATTAAAAGATTGAATTTATTGAAATTCTTATCACCAACCAAATGGGGTGGTGATCCTCTTGTACTCATTTCCTTGTATAAGTCTATTATTCGCTCCAAGTTCGATTACTGTTCATTTATCTACAGCTACACCTCCAAATCCCTTCTTTCCAAATTGGATAGAATACAGAATTCCTGTCTCCGTCTATGTCTCGGTGCCTTTAAATCTTCTCCTATTTCAGCAATGCTAGCTGAATCTAATAAATCTCTTCTTTCAGTTCGAAGATCTTATTTGGGCTATCGTCTTTTTTCTAAACGTGTACCTTGCATTTCCTCTCAACTTACCCCTTCCTACATTTCCACCGCCAGAAACTGGCTTTTTGTTTCCAATAAAATTCCCATCTTAGCCCTTTTATCTCGCCGTCTTATTTATTTTTCGTCCCATATAATTTCCAGTAATAATTTTCTTTACTTTTCCTTTAATTATTTTGATCTCACACGCTCTCCTAAAGTATATTTTCTTTCTAATTCTTCCAAGTCTATGCCTCGGGCGATTAGTAAACAGGAATTTTACAGAATTATCAGTTTCCTCTTTTCTTCTAATGCACACTCATCTTCATTGATGGCTCTAGGGGGCCTAGTGGTGTCGGGGCTTCCTTTATTATGCTCGTTTTTAATTTTTCAGAATCCATTCATCTTCCGTCTTTCTGTTCTATTTTTACAGCCTAGTTGATGGCTATCCTACGTGCAATTATTTATCTCATCAGACTTCATCATTCTTCGTATACGATCTCTCATACACAATCTTTCCTTTCATCATTCTATCCGCGTTGATTTGCTATAGGCTCCTGGTGTCAACGAAATGACGAATGCTTCGGCTCATGTTGCTGCCCGCTCCCACTTTTACTTTAAAAAGATCCCTAGTACTAATCTATTGTCGTTAAGTACGAAATTTCACTTTAAATTTTGGTCGGATATGTACCTTTCTTTTTTTACCAATGATAGTTCCTTCTACCTCTCAATTTAACCTAACCTTCCTACTAATTATCGGTTCTCAGAATTCTCTTCTTTTCCACGTTCTGTTATTGTTGTCCCTATTATTCGCCTACGCTTCAATCACACTCTACTGCCTGCTTCCCGTTTTCGCCTCTTTTTGGTTTCCTCTCCCCTTATTGTCATCTATATGCGAATGAGGAACTTATCTGTGATGCTAATCACATTTTCTTTGAGTGTTCTGCTCTTTCTGCGGAACGTTCTTCCCTTTTATTTACTCCTTTTAAAGTCAAGGCTTCTTGCTCCCTACTGTGCTTCCTATATCCTGTCCATTCTGTCTGAGTCTGTTGTTCCTACCATTGGTTCCTTTATTTCTGGAATTTCCGATCGAATTAAGTTTTAATTAGTTAACTCTTCTTCCTATTGTTTCTGAGTAAGGTCCCTGGTTGACGAGCCTAAAAAAAAAAGAAAAAAAAGTCGATTGTGTTTGTTGTATTATCAAAAACTTTTCTAAAAAGACCTCATGTTTTTATGTTATTTGATGACTATTCAGTCTCTGTTCATCAGTAATAATTGATACTTACATGGTATCTCCAGTGACCGGTATACTTTCGAATGAATGAAAAATCACTAAAATCGGTACACATGGATACAAGTTACGTGCGAAAATAAAATAATAATTTTTTTTTTTTTTTTTTTTTTTTTTTTTTTTTTTTTTTTTTGCCAAATTGCTCCTAGCTGATAACAGCTATCTGGCAATTTTAGTATTAGAGCGTAACATTGAGTAGCACTCTATCCAGCGATAGGTGCAGAAGATTACTTTTCCTTTTTGTTAGGCTAAGTCCATCGGCTTGACTCTGTCAAGCCGCCGAACTTCCATCGAATTATCCAACAATACGATCGCTAAGTAATTTGGATGTATCTCCAGTCTGCTAGCATACTTTTTTGCATCATTAGTTATTACTTCTAGCACGGTCTTGATTTTTAGATCTTCATGTAGTGTTAAGTTGGTGATATACCACGGAGCATTGACTATCATTCGAAGGATTTTATTCTGTATCCGTTGGATGATCGCTATATTGCTCTTTTTCGAGCAGCCCCATAAGGGGCAACCGTACCGCCAAATTGGCTTTAGGATTTGAGCGTATATTAATAGTTTATTTTCAGGAGATATTTCTGATTTTCTGTTTAATAGCCAGTACATTTGCTTCAGTTTTGCATTTAGTTCGATCCGTTTTGCTGTTATGTGTTTCTTCCATGTTAATCTTTGGTCGAGATACATACCAAGATATTTTACATCTGTGTGTTGTGGAACTGGAACATCATTCAGGATTATATCTTCCGTTGGCACAATTCTTCTGTTAGTAAAGATTACTCGCCTTGATTTGCTTTCATTAGTTTTAATCTTCCATTGGCTAAACCACGATGAGAGTTCAGTAACAGCTTCTTGAATGGTGTTACGCGCTTTAACCGGGCATACATCCGAGCATAAGATCGCGGTATCATCAGCAAATGTTGCTACCTGCACGTTGGAGGGCGTAGGAATATCTGACGTGTATATGAGATAGAGTAGTGGCCCCAGCACACTTCCCTGCGGAACGCCTGCTTTTATCGGATATATATCTGATGAGTCATCTCCATACTTCACAAAGAAGTATCTTTCGTGTAAGTATGACCAAAGTAATTGATATATTTCATGGGGAAAGTGACGTTTTATTTTGTGTAACAGACCGTCGTGCCAGACTTTGTCAAAAGCCTGGCTTATATCTAAAAACACTGCGTCACAGTACTTTTTCCCTTCGAGGGATGCCTCTATAGTGTTAACTATGCGGTGCACTTGTTCTGTTGTACCGTGCTTAGCTCTGAAACCGAACTGATGTTCCGGTATTAACTCTTTGTCGTTAATAATTGGCATTAACCGCTTCAGCAACAGCTTTTCATAAAGCTTAGAGACTACGGACAGCAAGGAGATGGGCCGATACGAGTCCGGTTCTGTCGGTGGTTTAAGCGGTTTCTTAATGACGATAATTTGTGACAGTTTTAGCTGTATCGGAAAATACCGTAGCCGGAGCATCGCATTGAAGACATATGTCAGAAATATAAAACCTTTTCTGGACAATTCCTTTAAAATCCGTGCCGTAATTAAGTCATAACCCGGAGATTTATGCGGATTTAAAGTTTTTACTAAGTTATTAATTTCCCCCGGAGATGTGAGTTTTATTGGTTTAGAAACATCATAACAGTAAGCATCAGGGGTCAGCGTTGAATTTCCAGGATATGGCTGAAATATGTTTGCGAAATGTTTTGCAAAGACTTCTGCTTTTTCTGAGTCCGTTTTAGCCCAAGTTCGACTTGATTTTCTTAACGGATGCACCGCATGTACAGGTCTTTTAAGATTTTTTGTTATTTTCCACAACGAGTAGTCATGTTGCGGCAGGGGCGATAGATTTGTTAACCTTTGTTTTAAGGATTTGTTTTTTAAATCTTGCAATAATTTCTTTAAAAACTTCGTCTGCTTATTTAATGCTGTTTTATGGGTAGGGTTTCTCGATAATTGCCATTGTTTTCTCAGTTTCCGTTTTAACTGGACCGCTTTTTTAATTTTATCTGGATAATAGATAACAGGCTCATAACCTCTTTCCTTTGGTGTGGATTTCCACGCAGCTCGTTGTATGACTTTAATGAAGTATTCTACCGCTTCATCTATTTGTTTTGCAGTTTTCAGCGGTATTTTAACGTTCATTGTACGTTCAAGCTGCTCTCGAAATGCATCCCAATCTGTGAATTTATTATGGAGTTTTGGTTTCCGCATTTTTCTAACTATATGCTGACTAATTGTTAGTGTAACCGATGAATGATCTGATGACAATATTTCGTCAGTCCTAACATCAATAAATGGGGATGAAATTCCTTTTATTATGAAGAAGTCCAAGAGATCCGGTGTTTTATTAAGGTCGGTTGGCCAATAAGTAGGTGTTCCCGATGAATAGACCATGCTGTATGTTTCGTCCATGGATGATTTTAATTCTTTCCCTCTGGGCACTGTCAGTCTTGACCCAAAGTGAATATTTTTCGCATTGAAATCTCCTCCTACAATGTATCTGTTACCTAAAGTTCTGAAGAAGTCGGTAAAATGTTTTTTTTTTATAATATGCCTCGGAGGGCAGTATACTGCTGAGAGAGTAATATTTTTATTTGGACCTTCAGTGATTACTACACTGGTCGCTTGTAGGTAATTGAATTTATATTTGTTCAGTTCATAGTGTTTTATATTACTTTTTATTATAACACCAGTGCCACCGTGTGCTGTATTATCTGGATGATTTGTATAATATGAATTGTATCCCGGGAATGTAATATGTCTTGTGTTAGTGAGATGTGTTTCAGATATTAGAAGCGCATCAATATTGTTTTGCAAAATGTACATTTGTATTTCATCGATATGATTAAGAACACCGTTAGTGTTCCAGGTAACTATTTTTAAATTCTTCATTTTTTATTAAGTAAAGCAGTTGTAATAGTCTGTATAACATTGTTAAGCACCTGATTTTGCTGTTGCATCATTTCAAGAAAAAGGGTTTTTATTTCAGTTAAGAATGTATGTAGCATTGTTGCAATGTCATTATTATTACTGTCATTGACTTCAGAAGTTCTATTTATTTCTCGTTTATGCCGCTGTCCTGCGATTTGCGCATAAGTCAAGCGCTGTGTTGAATTAAGACCTTCAGTTTGATTTGTCTCTGTATGTTCTTGGAGACCGGAAGGGGGCAAATGTCTGGAGTTTGCGTATTTGTCTAATGTATTGTTTCTACTTTTTACTGCATGTTGCTGGTGATTTCTGATATTTTGCAGCTTTTTATAGACGGCACATCCTTTATAATTTGATGGATGATCTCCATGACAATTGGCACATTTTGGTGTTTCGTCCCGTTTTTTATTACAATTGGTGGATGCATGGTTATTACCACATTTGATACATGCATACGCCCTGTTACAATAGGTTTTAGTGTGGCCATACCTTTGGCAGCGAAAACACTGAGGGATAATATTCTTTTTATGCGGAGATTCTATCTTAACTTTCATATGAAGTAATGTTTCAATTTTGTATATATCAGAATTGTTTTCGTGCGGTTCGAGGTCTACAAAGAATAATGGTAAGGGTTGCTTAGTTACCCTATGCTTGATATTAGTTATATGCCTAATTTGGTGTCCATTTTCTTCTAGGGCAGTCTTGATATCATTTATTTCTACCGAGTGATGTAGGTGTCGGATTACTACCCGAAAGCTTCTTTCAGATTTAATTTGATATGTGTGATGTTCTATTTCTTCCTGACGTAGATATTTAACTAGTGTACGATAACTGTCTATACTGTTTGATTTAATTTCGACTCTTTTGTCTGTTAGGGATCTGCAACGTATGTCACCAGTTGGGATGACGCTGGCAATATCTGACAACATTTTGGTATAATCTACTACTCCATAAATTGTTATAGCAGGAGGTTTTAGTTCCTTTTTGTGCTGTGTAGGTTCTATATCTTCGTTCTCGCTAGAATCATCAGATGCCAAGCAAGCAAACCTGTTTTTATTTTGCTTAAGTATCTTTTTCTCTACTTGCTCCGAGGAAACACTTCTAACGTATTCTCTTTGCCTTTTCCTCTTATTTACGATCTCTTGCCAGCTGTGGTCTTTTACTTGAATATTGTCAGTTTGCATGGAGGCTTGCAGCGAATAATTTTCCTCTGTTGGGATAGGAGATAATACATTGGTATAAACAGATTTCGGTTTATCTAACGATCGGTTTTTTTTTGTATTTGTATTTATTTTATTGTTAGAATTGTTAGTATTATTATTTTTCGTCACATCACCGTTAGTGCATGCGAACGGAGGTAAAGGAACGAACTCACCGCCGGTTTGCATTGAGCCGTCATTTTCTGTGTCAGGATTTTCGGAAGCATTATGTGTGTAATGATGCGATGAAGCAGCAACATCTTCGATTTGTCGGTTGTTATCCGATTTACGGTTTAGAATAGGCGAGCGCATGACCATAACGGTAGTTTACGCAGAAAGCAGAGATAACAAATACCGGCTTGCTGATAAGCAAGCCGATCACTGTACCGTACTTACGATAATTATACGCGATTAGAATGTAAATACTGTCAAGAGCAATTGAACGCGAACAATGAACAATAACCCGAAACATTAACTCATATGTAAAAATAATAATAGTAATAATAATAAAACATACAGACTAACATATAACCTCTTCATTTTAAATTTAGTTGAAAATGGTACTCATAATTACCTTTATACAGCTAGTAGATGTAGAAGTAAAGTTTTTTTTTTTTTTTTTTTTTTCGTTTTAAATTATTTTTTTATTTATATTTCATTTTATATATTAGGTATTGATTTGAGGATGGTTCATGCTGCTGAGGCTCTCAAAGGGGCTATGTCTTTTTTTAGTTTCTAATCTTACCGTTGTAGACTTATATATTCCCAAATTTGCGCTAATAAATTCCAGAATTTTTAAACTTCTGTATTTTTGCGGTATTTCACGGACAAAAAATATGACGATTAAAAAAAAAAGATAAATAACCCCTAGGTTACTATAGAACGGGCTGTGAAATTTTGAAAATTTTATTTTTGTACCCTAATATTCATATTCTTTAATATTTGAACTCTTTAATTTTAAAATTTTCAAGATTTCATGGTTTCTAATATTCTAGCGACGAAAATACGTTGTTTAAAACAAAAACTGACTTTCTAGCTTCCATCGAAAGAGCAATAGACTTTTTTTAGTTTTCCATCTACCGCTTTAGGTGCATATTTTCCCAAACCCGGGCTCTTATATTTTAAAATTTTCAGGTATTCCGTAAACAAAAATATGCCGATTAAAAAAAGAAGATCAATATCGTAACTGTTATAGAACACTCTATAAAATTTTTTAAACATTCTTTTCTTAAAACTCCACTTTTATTTATTTATTTTCAAATTTGGGCCCTTCACTTTTATAAGTGTTGCAGTTACGTAGTTTTTCCACAATCTGAATAATCATTTATGTCAATTGAAAAGAAATTATTCTAATCTGTACGATTTTTGGTCTTGTAGCTTTATAGGTCATATACGTCTACACACATACAAACAATATATATACATAATTTATATATATACGATTTAGCGTATCATTAAAAAAGAATAGAAATAAAGGAATAAAGAAAAAAGTTAGTAACAGAAATCGAGTATGTCGAAAGAGTGTTAGTACGATTGAATGAAAACCAGTTGTTGGTTGGGGTTGTTGAATCCCGATCGAGTTTGCTTTCGAGGGACGCGCGCGGTAATTTGTAAAAAACCGCGGATTGGTACATCAGTTGCGAGAGAGAAGATATAGAACGCATGAAAAAAAAGTTAATTTTTGGAAAATCCAAAAAGAGGAGATCAGCTTGAGTTCAGAAGCGGTAGAAGACCGATCTCTTTGCTCTTAGCTCGATCGTTCCGGTATCCGAATCGTAGAAAAATTTTGAATAAAGTAACGAATCGAAGTTAAATCGAAAACATATTTAAAAGATCAATTATCGCGTCTCCTCCCTTCACATAAACGGAATCCAGTCGAAACACCAACGCCGCAGTAACCAAGTGATACGGATTGTTTTACTTTTAGTTCGTTTAATTAATCATTATAATTTTTATATAGCACTTATTTTTGTTGTCTTTTTCACTAGAAAAATCGATGTAGGGATATTTTGGAATATAAAATTTAAATACGATCATCTAATTTAATATACAAACGTAACCATATTAATCAAATTAAACCTCATCCTCCCACCAAATTACTTTCTTGTGGGTGCTAAGCCACACCGGACTTAGGGGTAATTACTTAGCTGACATCGCTGCTAAGTCAACACTGTCGTGCCCCATGCCCTGTTCCCCTCCTCTTCCCGCCGACATAGTAAAATCCATAAAAATTTTTGTGCAATCCCAATGGAAGCAAGATTGGCTCACTAGACAATCTTGCTTTCTAAGAGAGATAAAACACGGAATTGACCCTTGGTTCCCTCCTTCTGACCTCCCCAGAACCCACTTTGTGGCTATGGCAAGACTCCGCATTGGACATATTTCGCTGACTCGTGATCATCTCTTACTTAATTGCGAGCCCCCTTTCGAATGCCCCTTTTGATCCCTTCCCCCCGCTCCTACAGTAAAACACCTGTTCCTGGAGTGCCCCTCCTTCGCTCCGCATAGCGTCTTTGCAGTCGTCTTTGGCCAACTCGCCTTTGAACATTGCAGACACTATTCGGTTTCTTTATACAACTAACTTATTTCGAACCATTTAACTTTCCGATTGCCATAGTGTCGTAATAGCTCCGGCAGCTGTACTCGGCACTCAAAAAAAAAAATTAAACCTCGAACAATAATCTCAATAACAATTAATAATTAAAATCCAAGGATATCGAAAAATATCGTGGTTGGCAATCATGAGGACATTAAAATAAAATTAAACCGTTACAATTAGCATCCCTGGTGAGAATCTAAATTCATAAATGCGTAATTTAACATTTCAATGTATATTGTACATATTACTGTAGAACCTGAAGTACGATTATTGGTCTTGCAGTTTCGCTCCGTACCCGCTTTAGGTTTTGAATTACTGACATTTTTCTTCAGAACTCTCAAGAAATTTATATTTAACTTTTTAATAGCGTTATTTTTAAAATGCGTCACCATCATTCCCGTTAACTGAATTTTACAATTTTGAAAAAAGCTTTCTCTTAGGGGTTTTGCATTCGGTTTTTTTGATCGTCGATCATACTTGGTTTCGAAATTCTCGAAAGTAGTCGAGTATTACTACGTATGTGTGCTCATTTGCCTGCATCATTCTTGGATTCCAATTTTTTGTAGTTTTCAATTAAATTACAAATCAGTAGTAATTTTAAACCTAAAACATCGCTTTGTTTATTTATTTTATTTTTTTTTCGTGTTCCTCCTAAAGAGGATAATTTTTAATTGCATAATGCGGTATATCATAAATATTATTAATTTACATTTCTGTTCTGAAACATATTTAGTAATATTCTTTTTTTTTTTTTTTTTTTTTTTTTTTTTCGGCATTGACCCAACAACATGATAATTTGATAGATAGAACTAAATAGCCAGACGGTCAGAAATGGAACACACAAAGGACAGCAGCAGCGGAATAACTGAAGGCAATGGGGGAAGGAAAGGATATAGGTAGCGTTAAAGGGAGTAAGAAGACCCAAAGCTAAAAGTTGGACGTATAGAAGGGAGAAATACAAGGAGGTTCAGAAGCATGAAGAGAGAAGAAAGGAGGAGGGGACAAAGCGAATGGAAAGTGAGAAGAAGGAAGTAAAGAATGATTGATCCTGAGTCTAATTAAGGAAACAACAGTGGAACGACGACGAACAGGAATAGAATGAAACCAAGGCGGGAACAAACCGGTTGAATAAAACGGTATTGTGAAAAGCGATTTGAAAATAAAGATGGATATGTGCCTAACCAAAGTCTGGAATAATTAGTGTGATGGGGAAAGAAAGTCCGAGGAAGGGAAAGAGTTGAGGAAAGAACTATTGTGGGCGACTGAGCGAGTTAAAGAGTCAGCTGAGTCATTGTGCTCTATGTTGGAATGACTAGGAACCCATAGAAAGTCTATAAGGATAGAAGAGGGCGAGAACAAAGAGGAGACGGGAGATCGAATTGAGAGAATAATACCGTCAGAGGAATGAGAAGGAGAAGAGATGGCTTGAAGAACGCCTTTGGAATCGGAAACGATCAGGAATTTGTGAAAACCCCATTTGCAGAGGATATAAAATAAATGGCACGAAGAATAGAGATCGATTCGGCCGAGAAGATAGAGCAAAAAGAAGGAAGTCTGAAGGATTCAGAGTGCAAAAACGAAGAAGTCGTAAACGCACTAGCCACGCCCTCATCACTCTTAGAACCATCCGTGCAGATTAAGACATGGGAAGGAAAAGAAGAGTCCAGCGGATGAAAGAATTCGTAGTTGTCTACATTGTGAGGGGAAGAATTAGCTCGGATCGGGAGGGAGGAAAAACTGATAAGAAAAGTAAGGAAGATTGTTATAAGAGAGAGCGTAGGGAGAAAATTTGGAAACACGAGCAGCTATATGTGATAGAATCAGGATTCTATGAGGCGCTAAGCGCCAGTGGTTTTTGATATGAAGAAGTGGGAAGGCGTTTTATTAAAAAGCGATAACCGAGGAGTGAACAACGAATAAATAGAGGTTGAGTGGCAGATTCGGATAAAATCGTCGGAGTGGGAGAAGATTTTAAAGCGCCAATGCATAGACGCAGGCAGGAATTTTGAATTGAGTCAAGTTCGGGAAAGAGAGATTTAGAGGAATTGCCATAAATGAGGGAGCAGTAGGCGAGATTGGACCGAATAATTGATTTGTAAAGAATTAAAAGAATAGACGGGTCGTCACCCGATCCGAGAGGAGATAAAGATTTGAGGAGATTAAGTTTTTTGACCGAAGAATTATAATTAATATGTTCATGAAACGTAAGGCAACTATTTAAAAACAGACCTAGATAACATATGGAATTTACAGTGGGAATAGGAAAACCTCAGGTACACACTGATGTTTATAAGAGCACGGTTAAAGGGGCGGAGAGCAAAAATTATGCAGAAAGACTTGGAAGAGGAAAGAGTGAAATGAAGATAAACGAGGGAATTGCTAAGAAGGGCCAACGAATGATTTCACTCATTGGTGGCGAACAGATCATCTGAGATGGAATAAACTAAAACGCCATCAGCGAAAAGAAGAGTAAATATTAAAAAAAGCGGAACCCTGAGGAAATCCACGATATACGCATCTCAAAGTGGAAAGAGAAGGAGAAGATAAATAAGGAGTTCTATGTTTTGAAAAAGGTTGAGTTTAAGAGTAACAAAAACCGGAGTGAAGTTTACCGGGTCAAGCCCGGGGCATAAACTGAACATATTTGAAGGGACGAGATTATTATGCTCAAGCCACCGGATGAGACGGTTATTTACTAAGCCTTCAAAGAGTTTGCGCAGATAAGGGGCTAGGAAGATAGGACAGAAAGAACATTGATTTTTTTTTAGGAATTGGAATGACAATAAAGTCTTTCCAAGACTCGGAGTAAAACCAGAGAGTAGAAAAGAATACTATGTTTACATCAACCCGGAAAAAAAGAAAAAAAATTGATTATACTGCAGTGTGTAAGACGAGAGAATATAGCCGTCATATTTCAGTGTCACAAACTATGGTATATAAATGAACTGTAAAAGCGAACTACACTATAAAAAAAATGAACGAACAAAAGTAGTAAAACCGTGCATCCAGCTGCTACCTTACCTGGTTGTTGATTTTAAGAATATTTGTTAGAGAATACGAGATGTGGCTATTAAATAACTAGACTGCGCGCGCTCTAGGGGAGTAAGGATGGAAACAAGTACGGCAGAAGAGACCTTGAAGTGTCTACTAACACAGTAGTTCCAAACCACGTTTTTGTAGTTCTATAGTCTATAGTATTTTTTCTATCGAGTGTTGAAGAGTACGTGATTTTTTTGGCCACCGGGTACTACAATTCTGAAATTTCTCATGAAATTGAAGAAAACTCCAGCTGAGTGTTATTACTGAAAGGAGCTTGCGGTAAGAATTCTCTTTCACGTGCATGTGTTTTTTTTTTTTTTTTTTTTTTGGTGCCGACGATTTTCTGAAGGTCGAGAGAGTGTTGAAGATGACCAACGTCCAGGTCGATCTGTCTCAATTTCAACTTCGCAACCGTTGCTGCCACAATCAATGAAATTGAGCACGCGTTCGGATGATTATGGTAAACGCCGGTAAAGAAAGCGTTAGAAGAATTTTACATGAAGAGTTGAACAAGAAGAAGATCGGAGTTGTGGCGGCAAAACAAGTGTCGTGGATCCTGCATCAAGACAACGCACCTGTCCATAACGCGCTGTCTATGAAGCGGTTTTTAGCTGATAAAAACATTCCAGTGCCCGAACACGCGCCCTATTCACCAGACTGGGCTCCGTGCGACACTTCTATTTGTTTCCGAAGGTGTGAAGTCTGCCCTTATATTAACTCATTTCGAATCAATGGAAGAGGTAAAACAAAGAGAATTGAACGGCCTTACAGAAAAGGACTTATAGAAAACATACTACTATGGTTTGGACACTTTAAGGTCTCTTCTGCCGTACTTGATCCTTTCTTTACTTTTCTAGGGCACCTATAATGCGCGTAGTCTCGTTATTTAATAGCCACACTTCGTAATATTATTCATCGCAGGCTATAACATTTTAACACTTTTTTTTTTTTTTGTTTTTTTCGAACGGGTTAACTATGAAATTTTTAGAAGTTTCAATGTGTGCGGCAGTGGGATATTCTACCCCAACACAATTAACTAATTGACTACGCCGCAGTAGCTGGTTGAAAATTTTTCCAACAATGTGTATGTGAACCGATTTTTAATGAAAGTACAAGCTAAAGCAATTTTTTCTAAATACTCATTGGGGATAGCCGAGTAAATTTTGATGATTGTCTTTCGTTCAAAATAATTTTTGTAATCGGACCGAATTAATTTATAAGTGTCGATTTTATTTATTCTCTTCGTCATTAATAATTCGTGTTATTATTATTATTATACATAAATATGTGTGATATTTGCAAGGCAGCCCCGGTATAGCGCCGAAAAAATTATAAAAATTTCGATTTTAAATAAATTATAAATATGCGCGATCGATTGCGTTATTATTAAAAAAAAAAAAAAAAACTCTGTAATAGCAATGTTTTTTCTCTTATAGAAGAAGAGTTTTCCCAAGCCGATCTGTGAGCTTTTAGCAGTTAATCTAATCATTATATAAGAGCTTTCGCGCATCGCATACGGCACGGTTTATTTTAATTTTATCCGCATACACAGAACTGCGGCATCGAAAATCGATAAAAAGGTCGATAAAAAAGACGCCTTTTATTAACGAGAACGATCATCATAAACCGAAATATCGTGTCAGCCCGTCAAGCAAGTAACAAATCTTATTGGCGGCGGAGCGTAAAATGCCTCCAATTTTCTGTATATATGTATATATAGATATATGTGTGTGTGTGTATATGTAGCGTGTCTGATGGTAAAAAGTTGTTAAAGGTAGAGCTCGCAACGAAACATTATGCTTTAACTGGTTCGAGTCAAAGCGGATTTCCATGCTCTCCGAAAATTAGCTTTCTGCTCGCACCATTCTTCTGGAAGAACGGACAATTTGAATTACTAGGGACAAAAAAAAAAAAAAAAAAAAAAACCCAAAAAAAGGGGCATTCGCTTAGAATGAAAAATCATCAATTGATTTCACAACTGCTTGAAGAAAATCGGGGTCTGTCCTAATCCGAAAACACTCATTATTAGCGGAAAACCACATCAAAACGGAAGATGTGTTTCGATGCTTGAAATAAAAATGATGCTGATAAGTTCGCGTTGATATTTGGCATACACCACAGTTTCAGATTTTCCTTTGCTCTCTCTTTATTCCATTCCTCTTTGCCTCTTTTCCTCCTTTTCTGTTTTTTTGGGTTTTTTTTTTTTTTTTTTTTTGTCACGAGGCTGTAGAACAACAAAATTGTGCCAGAGAGAGTAGCTCTCTGACCGGCGAGCTGCTGTGCACTAGGTTAAAGCAAGTCGCGTAGCTGGAATCGGCAAAGGTTTCCCCATGTGCACGAAATAGGTAAAAGAGCTGGAAGAAGGCAGTGTTGATAAATGTTCAGTCGTCTATGAAGAATACTGGCACACTGAAAGCGAACGGCTCCGTTTATTCCAGGTTAAAATTTGAACAACAGTGCACGCACACACATTCGCATGGGGACGTGTGCGTCAGTGTATCGGAGCACAGATAGCCGGCGTTCGTGTATGTAAATCAGAGATAGTCGCTGCTATGTTTGCAACTGGAATTTCGGCAAGGAGAAGGACACGATGCTGCCAGCAAACGCTACATCGTCATGTGCACAGCTTTGAACAAGTGTAGACGAGAAGGGCGCGCGCAAAAGAAACACATCGATGCCAGTGTAGATTGTGAAAGAGCGTCGTCGAACGGGAACGAACATCAGGCAAAGCGCTACGAAAGCCAGTACTGCTGGATAAATACTCCAATAAGAAGACACCATTTGTAAACTTCACCCTATTCGGCGCTTCCCCCGCGTTCCTCGATTGCCGTTTTGGTCCAGCGGCAGCAAGCGAATTTCCCGAATCCCTTTTTAGTCGGAAGTTCGTTCATCTATCGAATCCTCTGCCGGTGTACCAACGACCAGCAGTTTTCCCATCTCTCGATGTTCCGCACATTGTTCCGCGCTCCGGCAACGGCTTGATCTCAGAGTTGCCTCATTGTTTCGTGCGTTTAGTCTTGCGCGTTGTGCTGTGTTGCAAGTACCGTTGAACGTATCGCGTGCGTGTGTAGCGATACTCATATTCCGTCCGCTGCAGGGGTATGGAAAAATCGTTTTAAATACACATATACTCGTATGTATATATATATATATATATATATATGTGTATAAATAAATATATATATATATATATAGTATATAACAATAACGTAAATGAAACATAGCAGGGTTTAGCGAGAGTTAGCTTAAACTCACTTCGCCGTAGGGATATTGATAATCATCGGTGCCGGTTCGTTAGATTACCCAGGGGGAAGGAAAGTGGCCAGTGATTCTCGCGGGTTAATAATAATCAGCAGGTGTTAAACGGCATCGGGCGGCAGCCTGAAATCGCTCGATTTCGAATCAGAACGCTTACGACAGATATGCGCGCACATCTACGTCTCACGATGTATAAGTACTGTTTGTTGCCAAATAGGCGAATCTCTCGATGCGCCTAATCCGGAGTAGTCGATTACTTCGAAAAGTGATAATTCATTTTTTACCGAAATTATTCTTTCACGAAGACAATAATAATAAATAGCCTGTATGCATTATGCGCGAGCAGCCTGTTTGTTCAACATTTTTAAATGGGTCACACAGCAAGTGGTTGAGATGCGATTCGTTTCACGATCAGATTGAACGGTATTCCGAACCTGTCGTATACCGTAACGGAACTAAATGAACTAGTTCGTAATGTATACTTTACCTTTTTTTCACAAAATTGTACAACAACTTGTAATTTGGCCATTCAAATATGCTTTGCGTACTTTTTTTTTTTTTTTTCTCTCTTTCGTACTTCTTTCAATTTCCCGACTACTACTAGCCTTCCCTAAACTCAAACAACGCGCGTCTATTGAACTTATCCGAACGCTCACCTGTACCGCGAGCGTAATAATATAGGGGTTCGACGATGCAGTCTGTTGCTACGCGTTCTGCTACTACGTCCTCCGTAGAGTTATCTAAGTGTGTAGGGGCGAAAACAATAAATAAATAAAACATCTAAAAAGTTATATCGAAATTTAATTTATACAAAATATAATATATTTGCTATTAAAATTTATATACGAATTGTAGGTCGGTAATTTAACGATTTGTATAGAAAAAAGACAACACAAAGTATGTTTCTCGTGCGTTAATCCCTTCTCCTCATAGAGTTCTGTCTGGGTAAATTATTTATTTGTTTCTTTCTTTTTTCACTTTTAAATACAAAACTTTTACAACTTACATTTTGTGTTTCATATCTGGGCCGCAAAAAGCGATTCACACGCCATACAGGGCATCGCAACCTCGTTCTTTTAATTTGCTACATTTTAGAGCATCTTTGTACTTTCCTAACCGTCTTCCTAATTTATTTTTCGTTCCATCTCACGCTAAATTCTCATCTTTAATCGTCTTAAACTAGTTCAACGAGATTTCGAGTTCTTCATTTCCTTCTTCTATCCTTTTTACAGACGGCTCCAGAAGCGACGGGGGACACCGAGGCCTCTTTCCTTGTTTCTTCCCTTCGCTACCATGTACTTAATGAACTTCCTGTTCCACTTTTATTGTAGAATCGTATGCAATACTCCATCATGGCTGTTCTTTTCATTACTCCTCCTATAATAATAAGTATCTTATCTGCTCCGATTATCTATGAACGTCTTGCAGGCCATAATCTCCCCCTTTTCCATCGCTTCCATACAACTACATTATTACCATTTTTTTTCGTTCCTTAATTGCTAATCTTTTCCCAGTTCGTTCCATTCAAATAGATCTTCTTCGAATTCCCAGTTATAGTGGCATCCCGGGCAACAACCTAATTGACTCACTTGTTCGCTCTGCTTCTCCTCTAGCGGCAAATTCATCAATAAATTTTCTGCTAACAATATCCTTTTTTCCCGTGAAAGCAACTTCAAATCATAGTCGAACACCTACATTACCTCCTTTTCTAATCCTCATTCCTTTTTTAAAACTAATACACGGCCGCTCCCTTCATCACGGTCCTGGTTTTGCTGGTGTTCCCCCGCTCTTAATCGCTCTATTATTTCGTCCGTCTTCGTCTCTTTTTCGTTTTTTCGTTGATTCTTCTCCACATTACATTTTTCATCGCTCGAATCACGACTGCGTTTATGATGCGGATTATATTCTCTTTGAAGAATGTTCTCTTCTTGTGTACAAGATCTCTCTTCTCTATACTATAAATTATGGCATCTTAAGGAGAGGGATCCTGCTTTAGAAGTCGTAAAGAAGCTCTTTTGAAGATTTTTTTTTTTTGGAAGAGAAAAAAACAACTTGGTCCAGCGAACTTTTTAGAGTATATTTTCTTACGTATTTAAAGTATGTAAATAATTTTTATTAAGTAGACATAATTAATGGACTGCAGAACAACAATGTTTCCTAGAGCATCTTGCTACTGTAGTTCGCAATTGGCGGAAAGATGCAGTTCGTAATTGTTGTCAGAAACATAAAAACCAAAATAAATTTCTAATTATCATACATTTTTCTTCTAAAAAAAAAAAAAAGTAAAAATAATTGGGATATTATGACTTTTTCAGGCTTGAAAAGAAAAAAGGCGTGTTTTTAACAGAAAAAAAAAAAAAAAAAAAGATTACTTTTAAAAATACTTTTTTAACAATTTTGTTAGTTCACATAGTAGAGAATTCAACACTGAAGAGAATGAATTTTAGTTCAATAGGTGTCGTCTAGTTTTTTTGTTATTGCGCGGCCAATTCAGAAAAATCGAAAAAAGTGAAAACTCGAGAAAACGCGTTTTTTAAAGTTTTCCTATAAGAGGGAATATAAACGTTTCTGACGCTAATGATCGACTAATCAGCTATACCTGGTCTATACAGTAGTCCCTCTTCAAATAACTCGTTCTGATGCATTTGTTCTAGAGTGCGATCTATACGAGCCCCATTCGTGCTAAGTGACTTGTTCTCCCTTTCGTCCGTTTCGCGTCGGCGGTATTAGCAAAAATAGTTTGCATTGCTAGGCAATATTCAAATGCAGCAACTGCATATAGCATTCAAAATCGCTGAATATTCTTTATTAAACATGCCTGCAGCCAAGTAGGCGGATATTTCAACGACTTTTTGGCTGGATGGCACGTGCATTGATGCGCCAAATCATTGAGTTGAGCGACTCGTTTGAATTTTGAGCGTGACCGCCTAAACATCTTGATTTGATAGTTCTTGATAAATCGAGATGCGTACCCCCTCGTTTTTGTACGTGTCCCACACACTCACCTATTGTAACGGGGTAATCGTCACCATGTATAGATTTGTTTTCAAAATATCTAGAAAAGTTTTGGAATCGTAGTCGTCGATGTAACTGGTATACTTCACGCCGAATTTTTCTTCGGATCTCAAAAATATTTCCGTCATAGAATCTACCTCCATCTTTCCTGCTAAGCCTTCATGATGGAGGAGCATGATTTTCTTTGTGATTTTCATACCACTCTTGAAATTCGTCATCGTCTAATGTTCATTTTTTTTTTTTTTTTGATAAGGTACATACGTGGCAGTATGCACTTTTTACGATAAAGCCGATTATTCTGCCAAAGTAGTATGCAATGAGATTTGTCATACACCGTACAATGAGGTAAAGCTATCTTTTTTTCCAGGATCTATTTTCGAATGATTTTCGATTTTTCCTTTCTCAGCATTTTTTTTCTCATTCTTCTTTGACAACTTCCTCACTGGCCTTTTCGAACATCGATTTCGATACTGAGTAAAAGTGTTGCACTATTTTTTCATGATTCCGCCAGCCCTTGGCACAGGTTCATGAGGTCACAAAATACATCGATGCCTTCCCGTGAAATACCAAGAGTAACCTCATAACGAACACGATCTGTCTGTTTATTTCGCAACCGGTGTTTAGCGATGGTCCTGAATTGATTTCCCTTCGACCGCGCAAATACACGATAAAACGATTTTGAAACCTAAACCTCGGTGTCCGCACTCTTCAAACTTAATACTTTGTTTGCACGATCTGCAAACTACAATATCGAGAATCGTATGAAAAACTGTCAAGAATTCAATAATGCGATAACAACGAACCGGATTCATAATTGTATTCTCGCACTGGCACTCGTATCCAAGTCTTCATTGTTTTTACTCTTGTAAATCGATTACCGTGAAATTTTCGTTTATGCGACTTTGAAGTCCGTTTGGAAATTGATGTTTCACCTTTTGGATAGATTGCCACGATGTTTGGCGATGTGTACAAGAATCGGAGCAGAACTTAGAAGCTCAAAGTAGAAATAAGTGCACAGACAACTGTTATCACGCGCAGGAGAAGAGACAAGGTCGGAAAGAGCGCCCTAGTCTGGCTGAATGGGCGTACACCAGCTCGACGCTCCTTTTCGTTCAGCTTTGTACCTCCAAAAGTACTTCGAATTGTGAAATCTGTGACTTAGTGAATATATTCTTGAATAATTTATCGATTTAAGGAATAAAAAAAAATCGATTTTTTTCATCTTCTAAAGCAGGATTCCCCTTTTAGCTGCTTACTTCTTTTTATGCCTACTACATACTTTCCTGTCCTTCACCAGATGTTGTTCCAGCTTTAGCAGAGTTCATTTCTTTCATTTCCCTACATATTAAAGTTTAATTCTTTTGCATTTTCTTAATTCTTGGATGTTGGGTCATTGCCCTTGGTTGACGCCCCCCCTTATCCACAAAAATAAAATATTGCAACCGCTCCTGTTACCATTACCGTGTCATCAAGCGAGATATTTTTAATAGTTTCATGTACGTTATTATCGTGGTAACGTTTGATTTTTTGATTTTTTTTACCGTTAATAACAATAAAGCTCCTCTTTTTTTTTTTTTTTTTTTTTTTTTACCCTGGGCGCGCCAGCGGCCTTGACCCAACAACATGAAAAATTAAGAGTTATAACTAAATAGCCAAGCGGTCAGAAATGGAAAAGACAAAGGACAGTAGCAAAAAAACCTTTCTTTTTCGCTATATTATTATCGATGCAAACACTAGTTGTCTACTATCATTCTTTAATGCTTTCTTTGTTTTGAACCGAAATCAAAAATTCTTATCATAATAGGGTTCACCGTGGCGTATATTTACAGTACCTCTATGCTCTGATTGAAGATGAAATATTTTAATATGGTACTGATAATTAAACTGTTCTAAATAATTATTTTTGTACAACTTAAATATCTTATTTAATTTTTTAATTTTTTTTTTGTTCTGTTAAAAGATTAATTTGAAGAAGAAAAAAATCTTGTCATCGTTGAAGTTTCTTGCGAACTTTTTCTTTTCATTTCTGATTGCCTCTGTTTCAAACATGTGAGACGTTTGTATCATCAAACATTGAATGAAACGTTGTGCCATTACACTTAGTATTATAATCTTTTACATTATCCCCCCCCCCCGGGTGGTACCGAACAAACAGTAATGCCCAAAAATACACAAAGACCAACATGCCAGTTAGTTCTAGTGTGTTAGATTGCGATCTAATCACATTACATACTGCTGTTGCCCAATGTATAGGATAATTAAAAACGCGGCGATTAACATTTAATATGGAAGCAATGGCAGCATTCGACAAACAAGTGTACGAATATTTAACAGCAGCAATGAAAAATTAAAACAGGTATAATTTTTAAACCAAAAATAAAGGAACACCTTTTATACCTATTATTAGAACTGCTACAAATTCAATTTAGAAATACACCGTAATCTTTAACGCGGTTTATTTATATCTTTTCCTATATTCATTTTGCAGTATTTTCCTAATTGTGTCTTTTGGTAGTTTAATCCAAAATTTATTTTGATTTCGTTCTTTCATCGCTCCCCGCTAAAATTTTGTTTATCCCAATACACGTCCCACCCAAGGTTGTTTTTCTTTTCTTCAATTCCAAAATTTCGTTTGTTCACATTATTCATTTTAATCTTCTGCATCTCTGAAAAGCACATACTACTGCCATTTTCTCTTTTTCGTTTTCATAAACTAAATATGCACTTTTTTAGACTCTTATCTTCGACTTATCCTCGATAAAAATATCTGTCCGACCCGTTTTGTAAAACTCCTTTTCTGTCCGACTTCAATTTCTGTTAATTGAAGCGATTCACGAGTTTCACTAATTTTCGTTAATCTCGTACGGGAATCTGTAAATACGGCCGAGTAGTGAACCGGGGGGTTTTACAGAAGTTTTCAAAACATTCACTTGTCTGCAGACATCCGTTAATGTTATAACATAAATGCACAAACTGGAAAATTATGGAAATCTGATTATTTTTTTCTTGGATATGAAATTTTTCGCAACGCTTTTTTCGGCTTTAGATTATATATTTTTTTTTTTTTTTGGAAATTTTAGTAGTACGAACAATTTAAGCCTCCCATATGATTCTCTTTCTGAATGCAACGTAAAATTATTTTGTCACTTACTTCAAACAAACAAAAAAAAAAATATGTACTTCACCTATGTATTTATTATATATTCCAACGATGAGATCATTTTTATAAAACTTCAACTGACGAACATGTGATATGAATGTTCAAAGATCAAAGAGTAATCTCTGTTCGTTCCTTATCACCCCAAAATCAAATGCCAAGTTCAAACAACTTGTACAAATGGTTGGAATGAAAAATATTAAAATTTGATAACGAAATTGTTTATTATATATACGAGGGTTGTTCCAAAAATAATGCACAGCGCGGTAGACAGCTGATCAAAATGTCGGTGTGTAGAATGCAGTCTTAAGAACACGTTGGTATCATTGGTAGTGGGATTCGTTTAAAGGGGAACTGACAAAAATTCGAAAATTCAACGAGAACAGTCCGTCGGGTTGTAACACGTTTGGAAATTGCGCGCGAATTGCTTGCCCGTCACGAAAATGATAATGAAACTTTCTTGATCGCATCATCGCAATTGATGAAACTTGAATACGCGTCTCTGAACGTTCGTCGCCAACGATCGGAAATGAAAGAAATGATGATCTTTACTTATGACAAATGAGGCGTATACAGATCGAGTTCCGATGGATACTAGTGTCATTGGAGCGTGCTATGAAAACTTTCTTCAGAATGTCTCGCGTCCAAAAATCCGGAAATTGAGACCAGGAATGTTGCAAAGTGGTATGTTGAATAATGTGCGCTCGCACATCAGTGCATCGATCATCGAACTTCTCGAAAAATACGACTGGAACCGTTACCTGGCTTATAATCCTGATCCGAGCCAACTCTGACTTCGACTTCTTCCCCAAAAAACTGAAGAAATCCCTTCGGGGGTTATTTTAGAACGCTGGAAGAGTTCCGAAGAGAAGTGACCCGACAGATTTGGATGCTTAATAAGAACGGGACGCTGAACGGAATTCAAGCATATCAGCGCTGTTGGCAAGCGTGCATTGATAACGGAAGGGATTATATGTACATACATACATATATACCAGAGTTGTCTCAAAAGTGATTCACAGTTAGCTCTAACTCGAAAGTATATTTATTGAAGATCTATACAAGTGATTACAGACCTTTAATACGGAATTAATGAGTCTTTTATATTGTTCCTCAGAAGACAAGGCAGCGAATCTCTCTTCACTCAAGTTTTTAAATTCATGCTCAATGTTTTGTGTATATTTATCCCATTCGTTAGTAGAATTGAGGAATTCTGTAGTGAGCGCTCCTTCAGGCTATTTTTTAACGGAATCTGTATATTTTTACTCTTCTCAGGATGTTTTTGTCAATAACTTCTAAATTAATTTCACTGACGTCCTTATTTAGAGAAGCGAGTATCTGTTCTTCATTTTGTCGTAATTTCTACTAATTAAGCAATATCCAAACACACTTCGTTGATAAGATTGCCATTCGAAATCGTATATATTCAGGTAGCTAGATTTCACTCATTGCATTTAACGGTAGTTCTTCATTTCCCATTTTTAATAGATATTAGGCGAACTCTGTTCTGGATCAACGCGCATTGTCCTGTTGGTTTGCTCTAGGTTGAACTAGTAGAGACATTGTCTAAATTCGCCATCCAGAACCATAATTTTCCTCGAATATTTGAATTAGTGATTGCACGCAGTATTTGATCCGTATTACATAATCTATATTTAGACAATATAGGCGCGGTTCATCCATCAGGAACAGTCTACTTCGGCCAATTTGGTTTCTTTAACAGACCCAGTTTTGATATTTGATACTGATTCTGACATCAATGGCACCCCCTAAGTGCAAAGTTTTATAGCACGTACGCCCTTCAGGAAGAAGAGTAGAAGCAATTCCAGTAAATGCCGGGCATTTTACTTTGTATTTTTGACCGCAAAGGATATTATACAAAAACCTTTAAAATGAAAGTCTTGCCTGCACGTCTATCAATAAAAAAATATTTTTGTCCCAGATTTGTGTCATGTATAGCTTTCAAAATTGTTTCAACTACTTCTATTTGCATTCTCTTAAGTTGTTGGCGCATTTGTTCTCCACTGGCGTTTGATTCATCGTCATTTATTAAGGTCCCGGTGCAACGCTCTTTCTCGTGGCCATCAATGTCGTAAAATTTCTTCCTTCCGTTGCTTCTGTATTTAATTTGTAAGCGATAGTACGATAAGCACGTTTTATCGTCTCTTCAACAGCATTGTGCGCTTTGATTCCCGGATGAAATGTTCGGGCAAGTCTACTTTGAACATCTCCCACAAATGCTTAGGATTCTCAGCAGATGCGAATATTAAAATCTGCCTGAAACATAGCTTTGGGGGCATTCATTCTGTCTCTTTGCACGCGGCATTACATTCTTACCAGTGCATTTTTGTTTGTGACGTTGTACAGGGCCGATGTGTGTTCTATATATATACATATACATACATATACATATATATACACAGCATCAAACATATATATGCAGATTGCAATCACAAACGTTATTTCATACGCTGTTTAACGAATAATTCTTTAGCATCTTTTTTCCCTTTTTCTTGTTTCGTTGGATTTTCGACACTGGTAAAGAATTTACGTGCTTATTTCTTTAGTCATTTTTAGTTCCTGACTTTTATTCTACCGCTCTTTTATTTAGAAAAGTGTCTGATTACGTGTAAATCACACGATTTTAAATTCATCGGAAAAAAAGCAAAAAAGAGGAGTTTATCGAAATGTGCTTACCTAATTGGAGCAAGGGCATACCGATTTGGGAATACCGAAGGCAGTTTCACCGCCCCTCAATATTTTCTTTCAGTCAAATTTTCGGAAAATTTTAAAATACAGATTTAATTTTTAATCGAAGTTTTGGATCTATTCAAATTTTCGGTTTTTTCGGCTTCTAGGGAAATTTCGGTTTTGGCCTAAAAAAGATTTTTATAAAGCTACGATTTTATATTACGTACCTCTCTCTGTACAAGTTTATTTCATTAAATTCGAAAAATGATTCATTTGGAATGTTCAGACAATTCTGTTCAAAATGTGGTTTACATTGTCCAGAAAGGTTCACCTATTGCAGTGTACTATTCGTTTTGACAACATTAAATTTTTCTTAAAAATAAGTTCCCCAAACTTACCAATGTTCCGCAATAAACTGGTAATTAGCAAATAATTTAAAATGAGGATATTTTTTATTGTTGAACAATAAGACTTAACTGATCACTAATCCCGTTGTAATTATTTCAATTTTTTCAAACCTTGGACTGTGTACACGAAATGTTTCAATGTTAGTGGAAAAAGTTCTCTATTGATTATTTGTGGTGGTATCAAAATGAGTGCGTGATGTGTTACCCTTTTTTTCTTTTTTTTTTTTTTACATAAACTTCATCGTCGGTGCATTTATTTACTTTAAATTGAAACGGTGTCACACATCATCATGCCGGGAATAGAGCTAATAACGACAGATAACGGTTTTGCATAATTTTATAAAATAAATTTCGTAAAATCTTTTAAATTATTTTTATTTTCGTCTTTTCTTTTTAATAAAAAATAAATAGGATTTTTGTAGATTTTTTTTGTTTTTTTTTTAAATTTAAAGATATTTTTGGAAAAAATTATCTTCTTCTTTGGCATTCTAACCACGCACAAAAACACTCGTGTTAATGTTTCATAACGGCGAACTGGAAAAGCCCGAATAATTGCCAATTATTTATAGTATAAATTTGTTCGCCAGTAATTAAATTAAACGTTAGCCTAGTTGTTGCCACAACACTACTATTAACAAACGTATACATTCATCATCTACTGGAACAGCGCATCAAAATATACAACAACGTTCGTTTAAAAGAAAAAAAATAGCCAGACAAAAAATTAGAAGCGAAAAAAAAAATAATCATAATAATAACAACAATAATAATAATAATCATAATTATAATCATAATAATAATAATAATAAAATAACCGGCACCATTCGCCGCTGCTACTATGTGCTCATATGGCAACGGGTAATCGCGAGAGCGTGGGGTATGTACGTTTTCGTAAAAACCACAACTGGCAGTCGATTGAGAAACTTGGTCGCACGATGCGCATCAGCACGTAAACTTCGTTTCTTGTAATTAATGTTGTTATTATTAATTTTTGGTAATTTTTATGAAAAACGGCATAAGAAATTTTTCAATACCGCAGCTGAATAACACAGAGAGCGGATTTCAGTGAACGATTGAGAGGACCATCAAGCATGTCGCGATCATCCGACGTTAAGGTATCGACACTGACATCGGAAACGATGGTTCCACTGCCCGGAGTTGCCGGAGCCAAACCGCCGACAAAAAAACAAAATCAGAAAAAAGAATCCGCGTCGGCCACGTCCGAGCGACAGAAAAGTGAACAGAAAAAATCCCGTCCGCACTACATCTACTATCAGATTAAAAGGTTAGTGTGCTCTAAAAATGAAAAATCACGCATTCGGCCGCTAGTCTACTAATTTTAAATCGCAACTGTTCTTACACACACGCACACCTATACACCAACACTGTACTACACATATACACATATACACATTCGTACGTGCAAAAATAATATCACTACAAGTCGGTCGATACTAGTTCACTACCGACACGTGCCTTCTCACGCGCACCGATCTAATACGCTAATCGATATAAATGCTTTCGCGCTGTGGCTAGTTTAGTTAATTTATTAACACTTAAAACGCTTCAATTTATCCGTAGCTATTATTCACGGTTGTGTTTAAAAAGTAGCTGTTTCTTTCCGATATTACGCGATTAGTGTAGCAACGAAAGCCGAAAAAAAAATTCAAAAAAACTAAGGAAACTTGCGCGCGCGCTCACACGCACGCGCACTCACTGATTGTATATAATACCAGAAAATGCCTACAGTGCATCTCTACATAAGCATGATAAGTGATTTAATATACGTATATGTATATATAATATATATAAATGTATGTATTTATATCAATAGTGAATAAGAGTAACAATTGCCGCTGTTATTATTAGAGAGCTATAGTGTTAAGTCGTTAGAGGAATGCTCCCACGATATTCGTTACATATGTAGTACATAATCACCGCGTGAATTAATATTATTTCATACTAACTGTAACATTAATAAACAAATGTAAAATAACAGTGATCATAAAAAACATTAATATATAAATAAATAAATATTCGTAAAATGACAAAATTTATTTCTTTTTGTTAAAGTTTCCAGTGATTAGCGTTGTTTTACATTTATTTATTAATGGTGTAATTTAACATGTATAAATATATATATATATATATATATTTATATATTGCACTGGTAAGTAGTATGCGTTATCTCTCAGCTACTGAGAAAGATTTTTTCGGTCGGCATTTATAGAAAATTTTGAGAAAAGGTTTAGTTTTTGTTCAATGTTTCGGATTTTAGTTCTTTTGACTTCCGTTGAAATTTCAATTTTGTCCAAAAGAATTAAAAACATATAATTCTGCTTATAATTTTGGCTGAAACATGAAAAAAAAAGTTATGAAATACATGTTATAATATTAAATCGATAGATTAAGATCCAAAAAAAAAAAGGAGGGGGAGATTATCTTTACCCGACTTAGAATCTCCTATACCGACCTCTCTCATTCTCAATTAATCTCTTGTCCTTTCTGTCAAAACTACCTTCTCAACATATCGCACATCTTATTATCGTGTCCTTCATTTTAAAGATCCTCTCTTAATTTTCCGCGCTCAATTGTCGAAATTCTTTCTGAAGACTTAACTCACATCGACAACTTCTTCCTTTCTTGCAAAAACCTTAAACTTTTACACCTAATCTAATACCCTTTCGTAGTCTCCGGTTGCATATGGCCCGATAAGTAGCCGAAGCCATCTTTTTTTTTTTTTTAAATATCAATAATAATAATAATAATAATAAATATTTCTGATCGAAAACAGAAATAAACCTTTTATAACACTTGTATGTGTGCATGTATCATTTTTTTAACCCGTTCAGCTAGATTTCTTACAGCTGATTATTAATTAATTTTATCGAGAATTATTTACCTTTTAGATCATTATAAAATAATTACAAAAATACTCAAATGAGAATTAATAAAAAATTTGCTTCAAAGTTAAAAATATTTTCTACATACATTAAAATAAACGAGCAAACGTACAAATACCGAAACATTTAAAATACATCACTAATTAATTAAATAACTCTAGCTTAGGATTTCGATAATCCATAATTGTAATAGCGATAATAGTTTAAAATACAATTATATAAATATTAAAAACATTTATATTATTACGTGTTGAATAAATACGTATGTCTGCAATGTTTTTTTTATAACGCTGTGTAAGTTGGAGTGACTTTACTTAATCTTTATACAACAATTTTTACGATTTTGTAAATGTGGTGTCGTTGAATAATAATAATCAAAATTATTTAAATAACACTTTTATGTATCAGACAATCTATCCGGCATAAGTTTTAAAATTTTATACTTATATATATATATATACTAGGGAATTGGTTTCGCTGGCCGCTTCGCGGCCCGTTCCTTTGGATTTCAAATAATTTTACTTTGTAAATTTTCGTAAAGATTGCAGCGTTCACATATATTTATTTTTTGGATGCCACTGTGGTCTCGGTGTTTGTCATAGACGTAAGATTTAATTATTAATTTTTAATTTTAAATTTATTATTCCTACTTTAGTTATTAATTTAATGGTTAATTATTCAAGGTGCGAACATTGACATATATCGATACTTTATGCGAAATAATATATTTTAATTACAGTTTAAACTACTTTCTTTTCCAGTCGACCGCTAAAAAACAACACAATAATAATAATAATATACAAAGTTGTATGGATAGTATAAAAGAAATAATAAAATATAAAACAATACGTAACACTATTATCAGCTGCAATGCGATGACGGTTGACTTAGGATCAGGTCACTACGAAATTATCAATTCAGTATTAAGAAAAAATAAGAAACTGATGTTTCATTAATAACAAAGAATTTCTTCGCAATAGCCAGATGTTTTTTTATAAATTCATAAACTATATATGTTCATAGATTTTAATAATGAATTTTTTATGTTTAGCACGCTGCTTCAGTATACATAAATAAATAAATGTTGTCAGAAATAATATATTATTATATTAACTTTGTTCACACGGAAACGTCTAGGACACAATGTTTTATAATCATAGTTTAAATATTTGAATTTCTGCTGCGTTTCCACTGTAACTAACATTGATAATTTCTGTTACATTTTTTTAAAATTATGTACTCTTAAATTATAAAATTTTGGATATTTCATGTTTTTCTAATGTTTTTATGAAATGACGTTGATTAAAAAAAGATAAAAAAGCTGTAGTTATTATGAGGGCTCAGCTGGAGATATATATATTTTTTAAATTGACGTCTTTTCGTCTTTATAATGTAGAAACAAATAAATGGACAAAAATGTTAAAACTTAATGAATCAGATTTTAAAAAATCACCCAGTAGAATTCGGATTTGCGGCTTGTGCAAAATTGTTAATCTCTTCATTAGATACGGACGAATTCTTTACTCTTAATGCAGTATGAACATGAGGAAGACCTCTTGTTTGGAATTCGACTACGTATAAAATATAAACCATTTCTCCGAAAATTTCACCTAACTTTAAAACTTTTAATAAACGATTAATTTTAATTGGAATATTCTACAACACAAATCTGGATGATTGATATGATATTGCTTTTCGTTTAAATTTAATTTTATTTCTATCCAATTAGGATTACACGTCATCGTAATAAAAAACATTGGTGCGGGACATGTGTATATGAGCTTGCAAGGTAAATTTTTCCTGGTTTTAGACCTCCTATGGCTGCGACAGATTTGTCTATTTCACTTCGAGTAGCCGTTTGTAGGATTTTTTTTTTGATTAAATCTAGTAAACTGTAATTTTTCTTCTTCCATCTTACATCACATGTCAACAAAATATTCTTGCCCTAATTTAACTGCAATATTTTATCTGAGATATTTTTTTATTTTTATTATCCGCCATATCTATTTACCAACCAACTTAACTATGTGGAAATAATAATGGATATTGCAAACTTTCGTAAGCAGAATTAATTTTCTTTCTATATAATAACATTTCTCGGATCGGCATTTGGAGAAGTATAGAGCACTTCCACAATTTCAGCACAAGTTGGTCGATCACCAAGTACATAACGATGAGTTTTTCTAATACTTTCTTCAAATTCCAAATGTGACCGATTTCCCTACCTTCTCATTAATTCTATTCTCTTTGTTAAACTTTCCTACTAAATTTATAATTTTTTCTTGTATTAGTCCCTCCATCTTCTCTTCCAAAATGACTACCTCATTTTGGACCGTTTTGTAGGGCATAGTTTTAAAATTATCGATGTTTAGATTTATATTATTTATTTATTCTTCCTTTGGTTCTTTGAATTTTTTATTTAGGAATTCCATCAAACTTTTCATGTCCATTTGACTTATAAATTTTGGGGGTCCCATATTTTCAATATATTTTAGCGATTCTATTAAATTATTTAAAAAAGGAAATGACCCTCTAGCTACCATGGAAAGAGCTGTGGACTTTTTTAAAGTTTCTAGTCTTACCACTTTCAGCGTGTATCTTCCCAAATTTTGGTCCCTAAATATCAAAATTTTTCGAATTTCTTATTTTTCCTGTATTCTGGAGACCTTAGTGTGCAAATTAAAAAGAAAATCAATACCGTAACTCATATAGATCGGTTGAGGAATGTTTTAAAAATTTGTTGCTCAAAACTTGATTTTCACATTTTTCAAAATTTGGGTCCTTTGATTTCAAAATTTTGGGGGTCTTATATTTTTCCTATATTCTGGCGATTGAAATACATCATTTAAAAAAAACAATGACCTTTCAGCTACCATGGAAAGAGTTGTGGACTTTTTTTTGTTTCCAATATTTCCGCTTTAAGCGTGCATTATTCCAAACTTTGGTCCCTAAATATCAAAATTTTTCGAGTTTTTTATTGTTCCTGTATTCTGCAGACCTTAATGTGCAGTTAAATCGAAAATCAATACCTTAACTCATATAGAACCGGCTGTGGAATTTTTTAAAATCTTTTGATTAAAAATTGATTTTCACATTTTCCAAAAGTTGGACCCTTTAATTTTAAAATTTTGGGGGTTTCGTATTTTTCCTATATTCCAACGATTGATATACATCATTTAAAGTAAAAAGTGACTCTCCATCTACCGTGGGAAGAGCTGTGGACTTTTTTTTTAGTTTCCAGTCTCTCCTCTTTAAGCGGGCATTTTTCCAAATTTTAGTCCCTAAATATCAAAATTTTTCGAGTTTTTTATTGTTCCTGTATTCTGCAGACCTTAATGTGCAGTTGAAATGAAAATCAATACCATAACTCATATAGAACCGGCTGTGGTATTTTTTTAAATATTTTTTCTTTAAACTTGATTTTCACATTTTTCAAAATTTGGGCATTTTAATTTAAAAATTTTGGGGTTCTCGTATTTTTCCTATATTTTAGCGATTGAAATACATCATTTAAAAAAAAAAGTGACCCTCCAGCTACCATGGGAAAAGCTGTAGACTTTTTTTACCACTTTAAGCGCGTATTTTCCAAAATTTTGGTTCCTTAATATCAAAATTTTTCGAATTTTATATTTTCCCTCTATTTTAAAGACCTTAGTGTACAGGTTAAAAAGAAAATCAATACCGTAACTTATATGGAACTGGCTGTACAATTTTTCTTTTAATTTTTTCTTAAAATTAGATTTTCACATTTTTTTACATTTGGACCCTCGAATTTTAAAATCTTTGAGGTTTCGTATTTTTCCTATATTCTAGCGGTTGAAATACATTATTCAAAAAAAAGAGTGATCCTCCAACTACTATGGAAAGAGCTGTGGACTTTTTTTTAGTTTCCAGTATTTCCGCTTAAGGCGCGTATTTTTCCAAATTTTGGTCACTAAATATCAAAATTTTTCTATTTTTATATTTCCCCCGTATTCTACAGACCACAGTATGCAAATTAAAACAAAAATTAATACTATTAGTCATATAGAACCGGCTGTGGATTTTTTTTAAATTTTTTTGCTTAAAACTTGGTTTTCACATTTTTCAAAAATTGGGTCCTTTGATTTCAAAATTTTGTTGGTTTCGTATTTTTCCTATATTCTAACGATTGAAATACATCATTTAAAAAAAAGATTGACCCTTCAGCTACCATGGAAAGGGCTGTGGACTTTTTTTTAGTTTCCAGGGTTATCGCTTTAAGCGGGAATTTTCATAAACTTTGGCCTCTAAATATCAAAGTTTTTCGGGTTTTTTATTTTTCCTGTATTCTGGAGACCATAGTGTGCAGATTAAAAAAAAAAATTATTACCATAACTCATATAGAACCGGCTGCGGAATTTTTTAAAAATTTGTTTCTTAAAACTTGATTTTCACATTTTTTGAAATTTGGGCCCTTTAATTTTAAAATTTTAAGGGTCTTATAATTTCTTATAATATGACGAAGAAAATACGTTGATTAAAAAAAAAATTAACTTTCTAGCTACTATAGAACGGTCTGTACGATTTTTTTTCTTGCAGCTTTATATAATAGATATATATATATGTACACACAATAATGTAATAAATTATGAAACAAAGTGTTACCGTGAAGTCAAGATACTCTGCACGAAAAAATTAAATATATTATTTCACACTGTTATTACACATTTGGAGCAACATAACACAAAACCTATAAAGGAAAACAATATACCAATTTTCAAAAAAAAAATTTATTCGCTGATTATCTTTATTTATAAATACAAAAGACATAATTAATAAGTATTTTTATTATTTTATGTATGTATAAAGTATTTTTGAATTTTGGCACATGTTACATCAGTGACTGATCTGATGGTGATGGCGCCTTAGGCCCGTGTTGATTTGCTGCTTTTCTTGTAATGAAAGATATATACATATATATATATATATATATATATATGCATATATATGTATATATACATCGACGGGTTTCGATAACAATTTTTTAAGTCAAAATCGACAATTGTTATGTATGAATGATAAACTTACCTTAATTACGATAAAAATATATTATTTTTTGGTATATAAAATATACCAGATTCAACATAAAACATTATTAATGCCAAGTTTAAATTAGCCAAAACAACTTCGTTAAGGGGAAATATAATGTTCATAGGTGCAAAAGTGAACTGCTTCAATTCTACAACTATAATGCAGGACAGAAAATAATAAATGAAAAGAACGTTCGTATGTTTTAACAAATAGAATTCACATGGCTAGAATAGGCTTTAAACGCTATTTTAAAAGAACGCGGAAATTATGAACATCGCTTATCTAAAAAAGCAGATTTATTGTCGTTCATATGATTCTGAGCCATAAATTTGGACGGTGAAATATGAAAATCGCGAGGTAACTTGATATTAGTGTATTCAAGCACAAAGTTAAAATGTAATTCTGAGGCAGGAATAGAGTAGTCATTCACTTCACAGAACTGGTATTACAAAAACGATAACAACTTATTTTTAATGGATAAAACTGCACTTCACGTTCGAAGTAGAATCCCCCTGTATTATTAAGAGCTAAAAAATATCGCTTTTTGGTATCTTTGAAAAATCAATCATGAAGGATTGTTCAAATGCAGTACAGCTGAATCATTAATAATCAAGGTTGAACTCAAAGTTTTTATTATTATTATTAATAATAATAATCTAATCACTTTAATAATGTAACATTAATAACATCAATTATACTAACAGATTTACAACAGATACAAAACAACATACACGAGGTTTAAATAGCATATATTAAAAGCAATGATAAGAAATATGTTTTCCTATTTCTAAATATACATGTAGGAACCAAAATGAGTTTTCTATTAAGTGATGGTTTTGGCTAATAACAATAATAATAGTTATTATGATAACAACTCATTAATTTAATCCAAATTTACTTTAATAGTATAAAAATGTATATATATATATATATATTAATTACAACATAATTTTTAGGCTACCCCCCATTAGAAATAATGTCCCAATTTTATGTAACGTTTGTTATATTTTATATGTTATTATATTCATATGGACCGATTTAGAATGAAGTTGTAAATTTTGATCATGTTATACAAATTATAGAATAGAAGAGAAAGAGATAGAAATGTAATCAAGAGGGGTCAAGGGGTACAGCCCCTTGCGGGGCCAAAATGGCCGAGTTATATATATATATATATATACGTATCAATTTACATTCAAATAGATGCCTAAAATTTAAAAAAAAAACAATGTAGAAAGCTATAATCTAATCTGAAAAAAAATATATTAGCAGAACCAAACGAAATTACTAAATAAGATAAAGTTTTATAAAATGACATGAAGATAAAAATTATTTTATTAATGAGAGATATTGTTATAGTTGGTGTGATGAATTTATAATTCATCAGTTGAGAAAAAAGACGTTAATTATTTATAATTTATTAAGAGATATTTAGTTCGTAAGAGAAGAAAATTATAATAGCACCGGCATAGCATTTTCGTATGATATTTTAATAAAATGAAGTTACTAAAACGAAAGTGTTAGATAATTTGTACCGCTTTTTTTGAAGAAATCGTAACTTTTTCTTTATTTTTAAGAACAACTTCGATTATATTTATATTCAATCATTTAAATCATTTAAATCATTTTTTTTCTGGGATTACTGTAATCTTAATGAATATATCTTGTGAAGTGTTCTACGGTTTTAGGAGATAACGATAACAATAACAATAATATTAATAACGATAATAATATTTTTTAGTTTAAACGAAAAAAGAAACCCCTTATTTAATCTTAGGCTACTTATTTGAATTTTTTGCTAGCAAACCCAAGGGGGGGGGGGTAAAAAAAAAAAAAAAAAAATTTTAAATACGTATAAACAAATTTGAGCATTAGTTTCTATACTAATTTTCCATTTGACACACACAACTATGTGTCTAAAGTAATCTATGTCTTTTGATTTTTTTCACAGAACCTTTGTTCGATATTTTATTCTCTTTACTAGCGATAAAATATAATTAGATACTAGGAGATAACTGACGGCAAGTCAAATTGTTGAATTTTACTATTTTTACATATTAATGTACATCGTAGTAGCGTAGTAGTTAAAGTATTGGCTATCATCAAACTGGAATTTCGAGACTTGTTTTATTTTGTATTCAAGTCGCTCCTAGGTATATACCTAATCTGCACTTGAATATTGGTTATACCAGAAAAATCTGGAGAAGGAAAGGCGAACAAGAGATTGAAACTGGGACTTCTGGCCTTTCGGTTATATTGAGCTTGCTATGATGCGAAGTAGTGATGGAAAATGTGTCATGAAACACAAATGAAATGATAAACCTGATACGCTGCAATATGGATGATCAGTTTAATTTCTTTCGAGAACTAAATTAAAAAAATATACACATACAAACAACGAATGTGGTTACTTATAATAAAAACTGTAGATATATCACATTTTGAGTTACTTAAGGTTCAGGTAGCCTTATTTTGTTTTTCGAGTTTCAGAACACCCTGTATATATATATAGGTATATGTATAAAATTCCTTATTCGACATTCAATTTATGCAGTATTCAGTTTGTTAGGGTAAGAAAGTTGATTTTGTAAAGAGAGCGTAAGTTTAATAGTACGTAGTAGGTTTTTTTTTATTTGTTTTGCTTGTTTGTTTGCACTAATATGATAACGAATTTTTTCAACATTTTTTCTTCGAAGGGGAGATTGGTCCCGGATACCGTAAATCCTTAATCCGGAGTTAAAATAATTTTTTGCCGGTATTTTTTTTTTATTTCACGATCGCTTGACCAGATTTTTTTTTTTGCAGGGGGTTTTGGTAAAATCTTAAAGAGCATTTTAATTACAACTCATGTTCTAAATTTGGAGTTTACAAGTCATTCCTGAGCTATTGCATAATTTTTGATATTTTTGTCGTTTCTGAATTACTGTATTATGTTCAAAATATAACAATTTACCGTAATTCATGATTTGCCTCCGTTCTGTAACGTTTACGTAATTATAGAATGAGGATTTCAAATAAATAAAAGTTTATCGAGCATTATTTACGTTTTGGTAGTTTTGTCGGTATTTCAAATGTTTGCTGAAAAGCGTGTTGGGGAAATTATTGTTATAATTTTAAATATGTACATTCGAATTTTCTGAATTTTTTTTTTTAGCAACTATTATTTTATTTTGTCAGTATAATACTGTGCTACTCCTTAGCTCGGCAACGTCGGTTAGAAGTATTAGTTTGCAAGCGAAGGCGAACAACAGCTAATAAAATATAAAAATGTACACCTTTCATTAGCCTGTGTAATAATAAATTGTCTTCCACGAATTATTTTAAGATGCCATTTTATTAAAACTGAGTTTATATTAAAAATTTTACAAAAACGAGGACTTTTGTAGGGAGTAGTAATACAGTGAAGAAGACAAATCAGGATTGATAGTAAGCTAAAAAGAAATGTTTTCAACAAAGTTCGAAAATCCAATGCTGACAAAAAATTTAAAGTAATATTAGTTGTGAATTTGCACGGGGATTTAAGTAAGGTAAGCGTGAGCATAGAGTTTCATCAATTTCATTCCACGTGCGAAAGGTGAATTTTCAATATTTGACAACTGGTAGCTACGAATTGGCAAAGGAAATATACAATATCAAAGGCAAGACATTTATATCAAGGGAAGAAAAGTTGAAAATCATTTTTAAAAAAAAATGTATTATTACAGTCCTAGAATTAATAGGAATAAGACAGAAATTATGATCAAAAACGCTGATCGTGCTGTTCGAAAAATTATTGCCAATGTCAAAATTATTGGTTTAGCTCGTTTGTGTCTTGAGAGAATTTGAAAAAATGCGGGGCCTTAAAAAAGGCTAACTCAAACTTTTAAAATTAGGAATCGTTAACACATCTCACGTGAATTTTACCGAAAATAATAACAATATGAGCGTGCCCGATGATATTTTTTATACTTTTAGTATACGCTGCAGAAATGACGCGATTATTACGAAAAAAAACTTGTGCGAGAATGCACATTAAGAATTGGCACTTTTTTTCACAGCAGAATGAGAAATAAAGGATAATGACGGATGTTCAATATTTTGTTTATTCACCAGAGAAGTGCGTAGTAGAATAAGGAATATGGGGTTAAAGAGCAGCAAGGAGATAGACTAATCGAATCACAAAGTCACATACACACATTTAACTGATCAAGGATTGCATCGTTCGGTAGAACTGTCCTTGTACAACATGCTGATCGATTACTCATATTACATTCAGTTATTATATATTATGATAAGAGTAATGCTGCATCCTGCCAAACGGAGCTGAAAGGGAACAGATGTTTCGCCGTCAAATACAGGGATGTAATGACGATTAGACGGTCATCGAAAAATACATATTTTTAATCGCTGAATTCGTGATAGTTTTGTAATTGTTTTCATTCGAGATAATAAAATTAATAAATATTAAAGCGAAATCTAGTAACCGGATAAAAGTGTCACCCTTCAGCGCAACGGAGGGAGGGATGATTACCATTTGGGCATGATTAATAGAATTCGAATTTTCTTTCATATATACATATATATATACACACACACACATATATATATACATAAATGGCGGATCCACGGGAGGAATAGGGGACATCCCCCCCCCAAAGAGCCAAAGCCTCTATGAAAAAATTTATTATAACAGAGAAACTTAATTAAGCTATAAAAGATTTGTATGAATTTTACCTACCGATTTAATTATAATTAATATTTAATACTATTTTCTAGTATTATAAAACTATTAATGTTCCTTTTTTATTCTATTTAAAACACAACTATCGTCGATCTTTTGCCATTTTTATTTATCTTTAATTTTTATTTTGTAATTTTAATTAAAAATAGTAGTTCAACGATAAATATATACATTTAAACTTGCTCACGAACAAAGAGAATTCGGATCGGATTACTAACAAAAATAAAAAAGAAATGAAGTCTAATAAAAATACAAAAATACTATCTTTCTTACTATTTCTAAACTACCACTTTTTTAGGTATAATTTCATAATTTCATTTTATTTTTCACCCCCTAAATATAATACAAAAGTTAAATTAAAAATTGTAATAATTATGTATTTTTAAAACACATTTTTCAAAATTTCTATAAAGGTCGCTATTTGATTTTCTTTATGAAACAAGGGGTATTTTTCTAATCTACTGCCTACCGTAGAAGATTTTACGTAATTATACAATCCCCCTCCCCCCAATGTCCTTCTGGATCTGCCCCTGATATATATATATATAAAAAATCGGTCATTTTGCCTTCGCAAAGGGCTGTGCTCCTTGACCCCCTTTGCTTACATTTCTGTCTCTTTCTCTTCTATACTTTGTATAAAATTATCAAAATTTACAACGTAATTCGAAATCGGTCCAAATGAATATAATAACATAATCACTAAAATCCTATAAAACATAACAAACGTTATACAGGGTGCGGCAGCATAACTTCCTTTTTTTTAAAGGGGCCACTTTTTTTCTACTAAATTTTGTTAAAGGGAAATAATAACAGAAAATCGAAATAAAACTGCGAGGGAAGAAGCATACATATTGCCAACTACAGTATGTTATTTCGATTTTCTGTTATTATTTCCCTTTAACAAAATTTAGTAGAAAAAAAGTGGCGCATTTTAAAAAAGGAAGTTATGCTGCTGCATCTTGTATAAAATTGGTACATGTTTCGTTACATAAAATTGAGACATTTCTTCTAATGGGGGGAAGCCTAAGAATTAAGTTGTAGTTAATATATATATATATATATATATATATATATGTATATTTTTTGTACCTTGACTTTAATCAGTAGAAATAAACTAGAATAAATAGCACTACTTTATTTCTACTAATTAAAGTCAAGATATGAAAACAAATATATATATATAATATATTGATTACAACGTAATTCTTAGGCCAGCCTCCATTAGAAAAAATATCCTAATTTTATGTAACGTTTGTTATATTTTAACGTTTCAAACATTTCTTTACACCTGTCGTTTTCGAACCAAAAGACGAATCATCACGTATAAATGTGGCTAATTCTTCGCTATTGCACAGTTCGTCATCCCGTTTTCATTTCCGCAATTCACGTTTGCGTTCGATGGCGGTTTTTGTTTATGGAAACATAAGGAATACCCCTCTTATTACTGTGCAGGTTGATGAATAAGAAGTCCCACCATAAGTTTAAGCATGTAAAGACTATATTGCTAATTGAATAATACTATGGAAACGCAAAATTAATATTATTTACATGTGTTGTAGTATGTTTAGTTGTTTCGGTAGTTTAATAAAACTTATGGTATAAATTATTGGTTGTATTTTTTTTTTTCACTATATAAAATTGGGACATTTTTTCGTTATAAAATCTAATAGGGACCGGCCTAGGAATTACTCTGTAAATTTTGATAATTTTATACAAAGTATAGAAGAGAAAGAGATAGAAATGTAAGCGAGAGGAGTCAAGGGGCATAGCCCCTTGCGAGGCTGGCCGAGTTTATATATATATGCGCGTCTAAAGGAAAATTTGAATTCTATTTTTTTTTTTTTTTTTTGAATGGGCTCGGTGTTAACACTGACTCAACTATAGATGGACTTAGATCACCTACTCAGATTCTGAGGCGATCGGAGATAGAAAGTATAAAGGAAAGAAGGAGAACGGCTGGAGATGGGAAGGAAAGGATAAAGGAAGCATTGAAAGGGGTAGGAAGATCCAACGCCAAAAGTTCGGCGTATAGATGAGAGCACTCAGGAAAAAGAGCAGGGCATTCAAAAAGGATATGGTTGGGGTCGCATATAAAGGGAGGATCAGTTCATGCTCAAGCGATCAGCCCTCCCTCCATTACGCTGTAAAAATTATCCGCCACTGGTTAGATGTGTCTCCGATCACAACTGTTGGTTTGTGATTCGAATGGAAAAATATCTGTTTTATTTTTGCGAAGAATAATTTTACAAGATGTCAGACGCGCCGAATTTGTTCAATATATTTTAATTGGTTCTCGGAGGGATATCGGGAGGTTTTTGTCGTTTATTATAGTTGCGATTCAAGAACTTTTATTATTTTTTATTTTCCGCCTTTTTTGCTTTGCAGGATTGTCTCAAGTCTCCAATTAGCGACACACATCGGCGATGGAAAAGACAATTAGTACTGATGATAAAGTGTTTAATTACTGGTAATATTTTTATCATTGAAATGCCGCTTACAACGGTTTTTATGCAGATATGTCACGCTACAAAACTTGCAGACTTGCATTACACCGTTTCTACTCATAAGCAGTTATTTTTTGTATCGATGAGTGTCATTCAAGTTTCTTTCGAACAACGTTGAATGATTGTAGGCTAAAGTTTGTTCGTTTTGTAGATGAGTTTTTCTCGTGTTCCTTTTTGTAGGTACTCAAGATGATAAAACGCTGATCCGCTTAAGAAGGATATAAATGTCGACGAGTTTGTTTACGATATTCCTTTTCAGCTTTTTTTTTTTTTAAGTCGACGCCCACGAATGAGTTTGTTTTCCGGTAGTCAAGTTTTTCCCGGTCTGATATCGTTTCGATATGGAAATCTGAAAGGAAAACATTTGCACGAGGTCATTAATATCGTCTGCAAATTGTAAACACGTTAACGGGAAGAATTTTTCATTGTTTAAAATTTTCCGCCGATGCAATACGAGTAATTTTCTTTTATACCGTTCAGATGCTATTTTGTATCTGTTTTTCTTCGCGGAAAAGACTACAACAACTGTGTTATCCTTAGTATTTACTCGGGGCGGGCTCTATTCATTCGATCGCTTATCATCAATTGGTAAATTTATATTCGGTGTCTGTAGCCGGTTCTCTTTTGATTTTTATAGGAGAGATATCGATATTATCCTCCTCGGTAGGCTTTAGGGGGAAAGTCGATTTGTTTGGTTTTCGGAAAATGCTCGTGGTTTATCATCTGCCAGTCGCTATTTGCATTTATGGATTTTTGATTATAAAATTTAAAATTAACAGCTTCGACGTTTTTTTTTTTTTATTATTTTTGGACTAGTCAGCAAACAGAGAACCTTCGTGGGATACAGTGCGAGAAAAGAAAACTCGATTTTAATTCGATCGAATGTAGACACACGCAACGATTACTTTTTTTTTTTTTTTTTTTATCCTACATAGACATTAAGTAAGAAAAGAAAAGTCAACGTAAAATTTAAACTACTTACTGAAGAAGAAGCGGTCTGGCTGATGGCTAAATGTGATCGACACTTGTCAGGTTACATTTCATCGGGTAGACCATTTCAGTAGAGATAGTTGAAGGGTTACACCTAACTGAATGCTCGAAGAATAGACGTTTTTTTTTTTTTTCCTTTCCGTAATACAATAAAACAATGAAATTTTGAGGATCTGTGTTATATACATAATGAGTAGTTGAAAACAATTTTTTCTTAAATTGTTTTTTCCCAAAAATGGCGGCAATACAGACGTTTGAAGAGAGCATTATGTCCTTTTTTTGGAGGCGATCTTAGAATAACTTTTTTTCATCTGCACCTAGGACAACAATTTTTTTTTCTTCATAATTTACGCTAAATTTGTCAGAAAAGTAGGCTTTTCGCAAATTGACATAAATTGAAATTTTTTTTCTTTTTTTTTTTTAAACAAAAAATTGACGCTTCAATGTTCGCAAAAAATGTAACTGTTAATCAATTATTAAAATCATCGTGTGTACTTCTTTTTAAAATAATATATCTTTGAGCCTATACAGTTTTCAAGTCGATCTTGCAAAAGTTATTTTTTGCATGCCGACTTGATGAAAAACATGGTTTCGAGAAAAATACATTCAAAGTTTTGAAATCGATTTATTACGTGAAAAATTTTAAGAACTTGTTGATTTTTTAAACTCCACTCTGCTGCTATCCCAAGATGATAAAGCAACCCTTCCAAGTTAACATTCCCGTTCTCGGCTTCTTTCCATGAGGATTTTATGTCCTAACCTAGCGCGTCTTTCCCCTTGTTTTCGATGATGAACGATTCGTGGCTTTCATACTCGCCGATTTCGGAATTATATAGTTCGTTATCGATCGATAACTGCACACTTTTATAATTTATCGTTGTGTGAAACTGTTCCTATGTTGTTGCATCCCATATCTAGGATACGTTTGCCATTAGATATTGTTTTAGGCGCTGCGGTCCAAACGACTGAGTTGACTCATCGCTATTTATACCTTCTGAGGCATCGCGAAAGTAATTCTTCGACACCCGAATCATCATAAATTTTCTTCACCGCTTTAAAATTTTCAATTGGTAAAGTTGATTTATGTATGTGTTCCTTAAGACTGTTGTTGGCACGAGATCTCTGCCAAAAGTGCCAAGAATCTTCTCTAGCGGGACATTTTTCATGCTGTGGATTTTGATCCGTAGAAAGTTTTGTCCGCGCATGTCTTCAACTGACTCCTGGTGTCTGCGAATAACCCATAGTAAATTGACACAACTCGTCAATCGGTTTACCTCGTCCACCAAATTTTTTATTTATTTTTTTTTTAAATTTCTCAATCGAAAACCTATTCTTTTTTGAACGTGCCCGACATCAACGATCCCTCTGTACGTTTTCGAACCTCCGTCGCCTATATAATTTATGTATCGAGTATTGTACAAAGATTCCGAGCGCTTAAACATTTTCAATACTGCATCAACTTCCATCTTGCCGGCTGAGCCACTACGCTTGGCGCATTCTGATGTGAACTTAACCATCCTTCATATTCAACTGAATCGGTGTCTTTTTTCTCAGTGCTCTCAAATGATTTACAATATTTTGATTTTACGATCATAATTTTACCGGTGTTCCAGCCTATTATATCAAGTAAAGCCGAAAAGAAACGAGAAACCGTGTTTTGTCCATAATCCATCACTCGATGATACAGTTAGAGTTGGCCCACTGCTTGCACTAAAATTGTTTTCACTTTCAACTAGTTGTTTTGTCGATTGACTTTGCACAGCTTCTATAGCTGTCGACACTATCTTAACAGTTGTATCGTAAATTGACTGATACACAGGCATTCCAAGATTCATAAACGCGTAAAACTTCGAAATAATGTTCGATTCCTAGCAAACGAATCGCAAATATCCAGGCGTTTGTTTATGAGCGTGAGAATTAGTAATTATAGGACCGTTATTAACCGTTTTATTTTCACCATTTTCACATGAAATATTTATTTTGAAGCTGAGCCCTTATTTGACTGCGTGAATTTCCCCTCACTACCGCACATTTTGCACACAAAAATCTGGGACAAGGCAGCAAAAACCGAAATGAAATTGATGGAAAGTATAACAAAAAATAAGCTCAACTTCTATATCATCTGTAGGCGATGATTGCTTCACTTTTTTTACGAGTGTTGATGTTCCCGCGTTATTTTTTTTTCGAAAGTCGCCACCGTACAATACTTTACTCATTTTGAAAAAATAAAATGCACTTGTACACTAAAAAGATCAACAGTAGGTACATAATAATCACGTGTTGCTGGAAAATGTCGTAGTAGGTACACTTGTTTCTGCTGACTATACAGCTGTAGACGGGCAACTCGATTAAATTTTAGTACATTTACACTAGTGTATATGTTGTATGCGTAATATGTCCAAAAGTGCTGACTGAGCTAAACAGTTTTTACTATAGACGCGCCTAGCGTTCAAAGGCGTGATTTTAATTCAGAAATTTAGTTCGAGAATCATTGAAATTGAGGTCTACATGGGTTCAAATTACGCGCAAACAAAAATAAAAAAACAAACAAAAAACATACGCGAGGAATCTAAATACTCCTTCTTTTTTGATATCGGTAAAAATTAAAATCGAATTGCTGATATAGTAAAAGAGATTTATTTTTTCAAAACTAGTGTTTATTTATTTTTTCAAAACTAGTGTTTATTTATTTTTTCAAAACTAGTGTTTATTTATTTTTTCAAAACTAGTGTTTATTTATTTTTTCAAAACTAGTGTTCATTTATTTTTTCAAAACTAGTGTTTATTTATTTTTTCAAAACTAGTGTTTTTTTATTTTTTCAAAACTAGTGTTTTTTTATTTCCTCAAAACTAGTGTTTTCTTATTTTTTCATAACTAGTGTTTTTTATTTTTTCAAAACTAGTGTTTTTTTATTTCCTCAAAACTAGTGTTTTCTTATTTTTTCATAACTAGTGTTTTTTTATTTTTTAATTGTAAATATATAATACGGTAAAGAACATTTAATTCTTTACATAAATATCGAAATCGATTTTGAGCTTTGTGATTAATGAAAATTGTGACACTCTTTAAAATGGTAGCCCCTCACGACCAAGTAGTAATTCTTATAAAATTCGACTTTGATTCAATTTGTAAAAGCCGGATGATAAATACACATATATAAACAAGACAACATTAAATTAGTGCGCCTCGATTTGACTAATTGTGACCCCCCCCCCCAGTCATCAATAAATGCTGTATTTTTCTTCTCTTATCATCCATGAAATTATCGAAAAAGAATCTATCCATTTACGTTCCACCAGTTGTTCGTCAATAGAAATTAATACAATAGCACGGTGTGATTTGTCTAGGAAATCGTGCCCTTTTATTTTTCCACAAAAAGCAATCTACATAATGGGCCATCAGTAGTGTGCAATCATAATACAAGGCGCCACATAATCTCTATTCTCTCCGATGCATCTCAATGTGTTTAATTTTTCCGCTTTTAAAATAATCCGCGATAAAATAAAATCAGTTACAAAAAATAGTAGGCTACTTAAATTTAGGTCACCATATAGTGTGAAAAAAAAAAAAACATGATAATAATAAAAACAACGAAAAAAAATCAAATTAAAATGAAATGTTCTTGTAATTCAGGAAGAATTCGGCGGCATACGACATAGTAACCGAGAAGCAGCACATCGGTCTCCTACTTATATATTTATTAATAACACTGGCCGTGATATACGTATGTGTCATACGGTTTAATGTGTGTACTTAAGGGGGAGGGGCACGACACACACACACACACAGTGTGTAACACTTAAATGTGTTCAACATAGCGTATATTACGCTGTTCCTTCTTTCATCACGAATCCCTCTAACACTGGTGTTAATCGCTCAAGGTTAACGCCCAGGATCGGTCAAAATTATAACATAGGCCTTGGATGACCATTCTGCGACAACAGACTTTCCGCTGACTCGGAAAAGATGATACACATTATGCTTTCGGTGTTTTTCGTGCTGCACACTGGTGTCGTCGTGGGCTTTAGCCGAAACGCGCTACAAAAACAAAACGAAAGAAAAGATACAACTATTGGTCAAAAATCTTTTGGCCAGATACCAAAGTTTATATTTAATCTACATTCAGAGAAATGACGCGATGCCGCCGCCAGCGAAATTAATAGCAGTTTACAAATGATAAAAGCAAAAAGAATAATCCTCGAATAGAGTTAATGGCGCTCCGATCAGATTAACGGTCGACCGAAGAGCAGCGGCATGTGCAATAGCAATTCACTGGATCGTGCAGAATTATGTGGAACGCCGGCTGGGGGAGGTGCCGCGAGATGGAATTCAAAATGACGAGTAAGGCAGGATCACCGGTTATTTTCGTTTAACTCCTTCTTGGAGCGCATCTAAAGATAGAACACAAAGTTGTTCTGTCGGTTCTTACACTTTCTTACACTTTATCATTACACTTCGACGAATAAAAAAATTATTCATTTCTGATATCGGCGAGCGAGTGTGAGTGAAAGCGCCGATAATAATAATAATAATAATAATAATAATAATAATAATAATAATAATAATAATAATAATAATAATAATAATAATAATAATAATAATAGCAACATGTGTGAGAGCTGGTCGAAACGCGTCTCGAAAGTAGTTCGTTTTAAAATAAGCGTCGTCTATTTTATGTCCTACGTTATCGTCGTTCAACAATTATATACTCTTGTGATACCGATAATGTAACGTGTACATATCTCTCTGTAGATCGTTAGATGTGTGCGTGTGTTTGATGATGTAATACCGAAAGGTGACCGTGCTAGTGAGGTTGCTTGCAAAAAAACCTATTTTGGAACATTTCTTTTAGAATATTCACAGAATTGCGTAGATAGCAAATTTTTCCAAAATTTTCCGCTTTGCGCGTGAGTAATTGTTTAGCGGCAGGCTACCGCCATTGAAAGTATCGAAAATTACCCTTTGTGCGCTAATGACCACAATAACAAAATTTTTTAAAAAAAATTTACTTTCTTCTTCCGTTCGATATAGGTGAACTACCCCTATAGAACTCGCTAATTATGTGAGATATCGTTTTGTTAGTTTTAGTGTTTATCATTAAGTGATTCTTCCTCGCACCTGCACTACCGGCATACATATATATTTTATTTCTTAATATCGGATTCTCTGCAACGCATATTCTGAAAAACTGTTATCACTTCTTTACTTAATAAAATCCAAATCTCTAATCTGTTTCCGGGATGTAAAAAGTTACACTTTTTCAAGATGCTTCCACTTTTTTTAAATAATTACTCATTTCACCCTTCTATCCAACTTAGTCACTCTGCTAATTCTTGGTTCCTTCGGTTTTCTTCAGTTCGTCGAACTGTTGTTGTTCCCGTCATCTATTTTCCTAAGCTTCATACTCCACTACCTTCCATTAGCTTCCGCGCTGCATGGGGTCCACTGAAACGAAGCAATGGTCTGAAACGATTATCGTGTATTTTTTAGATGTTCATCTGTTTTTGGGGGGGGGCGTTATACTCTGCATTTCACATTTTGAACGCACCCTTCTTCCGGTAACTTCCCATCTTTTCGTCGATAACCTGAACACTTGCCTAACATCCTCATATGCCCAACAAACTTCTTTACAAAAAGTGTTAACAAACTTAGAAGAATGGTCAATCTTGCATGCCCTTTTCTCCATCCAAAACTAAATGTGTCGACTTTAATAGGAAAAAAACCTCCTCCAATCCTTTTCTTAGACAATTTTCCCTTTTCGCATTTTCCTGTACAGTCATTTTCCTTGGAAACAACAGCAATTATCCTGGTGCGTCCACCTGTTATCATCCGTTAAAAAGAAGTGCACTAAATATATCACTACATTAAAATACACCTATCATCCTACAAAAGCCATAACTCTTCTCCGAAATTTCTTTTAACACTTTTTCCATACCTTATCCTCAGTCATCGCTCCTACAGATGCTCATTATATTCCATCGTTTCATCATCCCTTCTTAAAATGTTGACACCACTGCAGAATTCTTTTTTCCGACTAATAATGGGTGCTCCCGCTCATAGCCTTCAATCTTTATTGGGCTCTCCACTCGTGGACTTTTAAACTCCTTCCGTGATTCTCTAAGAGGTGATCCTTGCCCCCATCTCCTAATGGCGCTGTCACCCGTCTATCGAAAATTCTATTAGACTCCATTAAAGAATATTATAATATACCATTCTCTCTTCTACCCTGGACTACCCTACCAGCCGTGATTGATTATTTCCTAGCCTACTTTCGAGAGGAGGATCCCTTTCCACCTTCCGCACCAGAATTTTCTCGACCTTACAAAGCTATTCAAACCATCAGTCCTACTATACTGATAGTGCGAAATCGTGCCCGAATTTCAAATCGTTCCCTACTGCTTGGTCCTCCATTTGCTCTGACCTGGTTTCATCGTCCTTCCGGCTCCATGGCCATTGTTCCCCATTCTCGATACCGAACAACTTTATGGCATATTTCTATCCTTTGAATTTATATAGTTAAATCCCCATCATCCAGCAGTCGCATTTTGATTGTATCTGATTCGCGTGCAGCTTTAGACATCCTTTCCCAACAAACCCCTATTGAACCATATAACTATTTAAATGCAATCCATAATCCTAAAGCTAATATCATCCTCCTGCCAAATTACCTTCCTGTCGGTGCCAGGCCACATTGGACGTATGGGTATTTCGTTAGCTGACATTGTTGCTAAGTTAGCACTGTTGTGTGTCCTATGCCTTGTCCTCCACCCCACCCCCCCCCTATTCTGACATAATAAAGTCCATAAAAATTGTTGTCCAATCCTGATGGAAGCAAGATTGGCTCTTCAAACAAGCTTGCTTCCTACGGGAGATAAAACACCGCATTGGTTCCCTCCTTCCGACCTTTCTAAAATCCATTTTATCGTTATGACAAGGTTCTGCATCGAACATATATATCTCTGACGCACGATCATCTTTTACTCAACTGCGAGTCTTTCTTTGAATGCCCCTTTTCCCCCCTTGCTCCGTCCATAAAACACCTGCTCCTATAGTGCTCTTCTTTTTCACTTCAGCGCTCTAATCTCCGCATAGTGTCTCTGCAGTCACCTTTGGCTAACTCGTTCTTGAATATCGCAAACACTATTCAGCTTCTTTATGTAACTGGTTTGTTTCGAGTCATTTAGCGTTCCTACCGTAATAGTGACGTAATAGCTTCGGCAGCTGCACACGGCACTCAAAAGAAGAAAAAAACAAAAATTTGTTGAGACTTGACCATCGTCAGTTACCGCCTCTTCTATGCTGTCTTTTCCTTCTTCACGAGTTATTCCAGGCTATTTGTTCCATGTTATTAACAATATCCGGTCGTATTAAAATGACTCTTTATAATTGTTTCCGAAAAAACGTCCCCTTGGTCTTATCATAGATTTTTTTTTCTTCTATAACAGACTCGTGAACGAGAACATTAGTCCAAGAAATGGGAAAAAGAAGAAAAAAAAGTTACATTCTTAAACGCTTAAACGTACGAGAATAAACTCGAGGGCAGCAATAGCAGAAAGGGAAAGAATAAAAGAATTACCTATAAAAAGTAAAGATATCAAATTTTAATCGAGATAAGCAAAATAATGACTATTCAACAGCAGAAAAGGTCGTATGTTTGTTGAAGAGATTGGTGAGATCATTTGAATTTTTCTATGTTATCTGTTCTTATTTTTATTTCTATTGTTTTATTTTATTTCGTTCGTTTCGTTCTGATCGGTTTTATTTTTCGCTTCGTCGTTATTTCATTTTGTATTTCGATCGCTAATTTAATTTTAATCTAAATTAATACCGGACTCGTCTGACACGAGGAAGATAAACTTGTCCCCCTAATCCTACCAGCACTCTGGATAAAATCATACTAACGCCGTCGTCATATAGGCTAAAACGATTAACAAAACTAATAAAACGGTTTCGTCCGAGTGGTCAAATGGTAAGCTACATAGCCGCCAGGCCATAAAAAAAAAAAAAAAAAAAAAAAAAAACTGTCGTCCAATTTGTCTATTTCTAAAAACAAAAAATTTAATTTCAATAACACAGGGGAATCGGCGCAAAAGAATTTTCAGAAATTTCAGATATCCGAGACTGGCGCCCGGCAAGAGCAGTTCAAAGAGAAGTGTTCCTGGATATGGATGGATCAGTTAGAATAGCATATGCCGAAACGGAATAATAATAATTACGGAATAAATTATCGTATCCTTATTGACAATGTCAGAAAGTAGGAACTGATTAGCTGCAAGAATAGGAGATAATCTCAGGTTCCTTCCTGAATGAGTAATTGTAGATAAACCGCTAGCTTTTTCATCGTGTTTTTATTTTCCAAATTATCCGCTAAAACCACAATTTGTCCCTCTTTGTTATTCGGACATTGTAGTATAGTAATAGCTTTAGAAGTATTTATTTATTATTAGAGTTAATGAAAACGTCCACGTCGATAGACCGATTAATATATTCTCTAGCGTAACATTGTTGGCTTTCAAAGTAGATGAATCGAATTAGGACGAAGAGTTTTATTGGTTTTTTTAGTCGTTTTAATTCGTATGACGGGGTTAATACGTTTTTAATAGCGGCGCGGGGAAAATTAGCGGGAGGACGAATGCGACATTAATTTAAATTAGTAGTAGAATTTGAAATTTCGATAATAAGAAATAAAACCGTTAAGAATGGACGGAATAAAATAAAACGAAACAACTATAAACAAAAGCGCGCAATAGAGATAAAGAAGTCGAACCACCTCATCAACGATCTCTCCGATAACGGATGATTGAACGTAACGCGAGTAAAACTTTATCACACAAGAATATCTTTATCACATTAGTTCTGCTGAGTCGTTCTAATAAATTGTGATTATGAAACTTCTTAAACTTTCATTTCTAAGAACCATTTCTGAAAACTCACTCATTGCGTGACATGTACCGCTAACGATGAAATGTACTTTTTTAATTTTTTTAATTGCTTTTTTAAATTTAAATTTGTTTTGTAAACTGAAATTATTCGATTATTTAGCAAATCAGCTCTAGTTCTTGTTTATATAAAATGTACTAGCAATAAAGACTCATTCGTAATTATATAAAAAACAAAAAAAAAAAAATGTTACATATCAAAAATCAAAAACTTTCATACTTCATTTAGACCATTTATATATAATACATATTGCAAAACCTTTGTTTCTTCTTATATCGACGTAACCGAAACTTTATAGAGATATATTCTATTTTAAATATTTTTCGTGTTGGCTAATTTTTGCTTTAATTCTACTACGCGCGCTCGATATTAATTATATTCTTTTAAAATTTTAATCGGTAAAATAATTAATTATTTTTTCTTCCTTCCTTCAGCCTTTTGGTAGCGGCGTGGGGAACTATTTGGTTTAAATTTTTGGGTAAAATTGAGTAGCTTTTAAAAAAGAAAGAATCTTGGAATTTTGAGTGTAACTATCTGAAAATAAGGATTCTCTGGAGTTTCGTTGGGGGTGTGTTATTTTCTCTGGGTAAGGAATTTTGAATTAAATTTTTTTTGTTTTTATTTATCGTGGAAATAATTGAAATTGTTAATTTCCGATTAATATTGAACAATTTTACGATTTCCCTTCGCTTCGCCGCTCCGTTATTATCCCTATTATCCGTTTAAGTTTGAATCATATTTCCTCACGTTATCGTTTTCATCTCGCTTTATATCCTTAATTATCCTCTTCATTCTGACGACGAAGCCGTCTGTGATCCTGACCATATCTTCTCTGAATGTCCATCTCTCGTGAACAAACGCACTTCTTTGTACTCCGATCTGTTATCACTCAAACTCCCTAATCCTTATTGCGCTTCGTATATCTCTTATCGTTTCTGTCGATCTCCGTTGTTTCTATCCTCAGTGCTTTTATTTGATTAATGGTTTACCGAATTTACATCTAACTGGTTCTTTTCCCTCGTGTCGCTTCTGAGCGGAGATCCGTTGCTGACATGCTCCCAAAAAATATTGAACAAGTTTGTTCTGAAAGAGTAAATCGGTTAATAAAATATGTGCACATCGTAATGCTAAAAACCAAAACTTTCAAGACCTTGTGAACATTATAATTTTAGATCGGTACTGGTTGTCTTTTCTAAATTTCATGCCATTTCTTTCTTAAATATCGTGATTTTTGAACATTTTCTTAAATGTATCGTTTACCAAAATCTTTAACCTTGTTTTTTTCCTTTGAAGGTTACAACTACTTTTAACCCTCCAGATTTCGACAGTATAAAGAAATAAATACACCAAATGTATGATTATGTACCTACATAATAACGATCCGCTTGCCCCATATAAGTACTCATGATAAAAGCAAATCAGCAATTCAAATACTAATTAGCATCCACGTATGGTAAGAATCTTTCTGTTTTCATTTATTTATTTATAATTCTTTAATCATTTAATGCCGGATAATTTAAATTTCTAAATGAACATTACCCATATACCGAACATATCAAAAAAGAAAGATTTTTTTGAAAATTCGGATTTTAAGGCGAGTGTTTAAGGTAAAAACAATTTAACCGGCGGGACAAGTGACTTTTTCCAAAAGCATAAACCGAATATCATGAAAGAGATGTGTAATATCAGTCAGATTCACAAATTGTTAACACTTTTTAATTTCTAAAAAATCTCATTTTTACTTCTTTTCTAACTTTTCACATTCGTATCTGAAATTGTTCAAGATCTACATAGTCGTTTCATATCGTTTAGATGGAAATTATTTTACTAAATAAACAAATAAAGGATAATCCGTGTAATGCAGTTACATAATGTATTACTTTTCTTTATATGAACTGAAATTCACGATTTATACACGCACGCATATATGTATATGTGTGTGAATCGTAAATTGTAGTTTGTATAACGAAAAAATAACATTAAGTAACTGCATCACATGGATTATTGTTTATTTGTTTGTTCAGTATAATAAAGCAGTTTACGGTAAGTTGGTAAGTTTGTTATATTCGCTGTTTTTAATCGTTTAACATTATAGGGTTTGTTGTATAATGGTTGTAAATAAAATGTGCTATATTTTTATATACTTAACTGTGTTCATTTAATAATTTTTATTTAAATTTTCACTTTTGTCTGTTCCATTTAATTTCTTTTTTTCTGTAAATATATTCTTTTCACTTTAATTAGGAATTTTGAATCAGCATGTATTAATAATGCAACATTCCTCATTATGTAAAATATGTAGATGGAGATGGTGTGCATGTTTCTTTTCGTTACTATCTTATTTACTGTATAATAACTATTGGACTTAATGTAGTATCAAATAAAAGTAAAATAGAATATTTAAAAAATATATGAAATTAACTTTTGGCATGCTATATTTTGAATTAATTTCGAAATGTGTTTAATTTAAATACTAACGTGATAATTGGAAAACAAAGAAATTAGAAATACAAACAGAAATTCTGGCGGAAGAGAAATTCATAATACAGTTTTGTTTAAATATAAATATTAATTTAAAAAATCATAAAAATCATTTACATTTGAAGCTGAAAGAAGCGAAATGGGAAGTAGGTAAAGTGTTCATTGAATAAATAGTATGGACATCGACGGAATAGTAAAGAACACATTAAAAGATGATAGTAGTGATCAAAGAAACTGTTCCGGAAAGCCACGAGTAACAGCTAGTATTGTATATATCAGAGTTACGGAATTGCGCACCAGACTCAAAACGCATCGGAAAGTATAAGCCGAATTGCGCAACTAAACCCTACATAGTCCACCCGTTGGGAAAACGGAATTGCGCACTATCTTTGAAATGGTCGAATTTTATAAAATCGGTGAAGTAATTAAGAACGAATAAGAGTCGCTCTTTTAACAGTGATTTCCAGGTTTATCACAAACTGCTGCTCCCAATATAAAACTGTTTAGTGTATCATATACATAATTACCGAATAATCCTACTGAGATAGTTTATAAAACGTATAACACAATTCAATACGACTCGATATGAGATAGCCAATTGCTGTGGGCGCTCAAAAATTACAAAAAAACCCATCAAGAACTACCCTAAGAAATCAGCCTTAAAAATTCACAACTCGCGTAATCCATTAACGTGAATTTTGAAATATATAACGAAAGTCAAAAAATTTGTCATAACTAAAAACATTTACAGTAACTAATTTAATTAGCTCCTCGTTACCTTTTTTTTTTTTTTTTTTTTTTAAGGCGCTTTTAATTGGCAAGATTATCGCGCCCCACCGGATTAGGGAGTAAGGGTGAGTTTTTTTTAAGAAAGGTGACTGTCACTTTAGTCAAAAACAACAGAAAAAAAAATGTTTTCGTAAGTGCTGGCTCGGCTATCGAACTTAAAAAAAAAAACACAGGCATCTTAAATATGTACATAAAAGTTAGCTGTAAAAAAGAAATACACAGTCAATACACTATAAACTATATAAAATCAGGAAAAAGTAATTTTTACAAATAACGCTGAAATATAAATATAAAATAAATAATTACCTCGATAACAAACGAAAAAAGTTTTTAATTAATTTACTTTAATAAATTAAAATATCTTGTTTTAATGTATTAAAGTGTGTAAGTTCGTTTATACTTATTTTCGTTTGTTATTAAAGTAATTATTTATTTATTTATTTTTTTTTTTTTTTTTTTTGTGGGCGCGCCAGCGGCATTGATTCAACATAATTATTTATTTCGTATATATAAGTATTAACAAACAGGTATGGATTTATTTAAATTTAACACTGAAATACGTTTCTTTACTGAGTAGGTAAAATATTATAAATAAAAAGTAAAATTCTCGGGAATGTTTGTAAAAAGATACCTCTACACATCTTCTAGACAAAGGTTACAAGAAATAATTTCCGGTTAAAATTTGTAGCTCTGTTCGAACAATTCGTAACGCAGTTATTCATTGATAGTCTACCTCAGTCTGTGTTTTTGGTATACGGTGCCCTTAACTTTTTATCATGGATTCGACTAAAATGTTCAGTGAAAAGGGTATAATATGTTTCTTTACTTCAATTTCGTAAATGCTAAGTTTTAGTACGGACCGCAGAAGAATTACAGAGAAAAATTTTAATCTGGCTTTTTATTTCTTTTTCAATTTCTAGTTTACGTAAGTTCACTAGCTAAATTGAATTATTCGGAAAATTTATTTCCATTATAAAAAAAATACTGAGCGAAACCTATCCTTTCCTCTACCCCCCATAATAATACCGTGATTAGATTTACTCTATAAGGGAACTAGTAAAAATTGCGTGTGGTGAACCATGCGGCTTAGACTGTGTCTCGGATAGTAAAATTAAAAAAAAAAAAAAAAAAAACAAAAAAAAAACTATATTATTAGGAACGATGCCAATTTTATTATTTACTAAAATAAGAACGAACACAATATTAACCGAAAATATCTTGGTCAGACAAATAGGCGTGTATTTTGGAAGGGAACAGCAGCTGATTTAAAAAAAAAAAAAAACAAATTTAGAAAATTTTTATGCCGAAAATTTAAAAAAAATATATTAAATATTCCAAAGACAGAAGTAAAGAGCTGACTGCGCTTCAATCTTTAGAAACAGGATTCATATCGGATAAAGACGAATATGTACAAAAAATAAGTTATAACCGCAATAGTCACACATTTCCCGTTAACGAACATCGAAAGTAAGAACTGAGATAAGCAAATTTTTGTCGGAAATATCGAAAAGCGGACTGAAAATTAAACATGAGAAGCAAAAAATTTGGACTATAAAATATTAGGCATATAAAATTTAAGAAAATAAATTTAAAATCAAGTCTAGAGATTCCCATTAAATAAAATTTACGAACTACCACGCGCAATATAAATAAAAACAGTGTTATATATAAGGTGATATTAAACGATAGAAATTATTGGTTTAAATTCGTTTATATTTATTAACATTAACAATAATAAAAATCAGCCGTTATTCTGCACGGAAATTCATGCAATAATATAACTAGAGCCTAGTTAGATATCGCCTCATAAAGGCTACAAAAAACCCTATAAAAGGGATACTATGCCTATTTATAATAAAAATTTGGAATGCTGGACTAGCCGCTAGACGTGGAAAATTAGGGGGCAAAATAACTAATAAAAATACAACAAAAATGGAACGATAAATAATTGTATATTTAACGGGACGATAGAATGCAAACGAGAGACAACAGATATAATGAAACAGCTAAACGGTTTAGAGTCGGTTAAAATGTAAGTGGGTGTGTGTGTGTGTGTGATGGGAGGGAAAAGAAGAAAATTAATGTACCGAAAACATGAAGAGATTAAAAAAAAAATTGGTAATGGAAAAGATGAGAAAATGAACTCGAAATTTTTTGAAAGGTCGTAGGGTGAAACATATAAAATGGCATTAGGCCGGTAACAGATCGGGAAAAACAAAAAAAAACAAAAAAAAACAAAAAAAAAACAAAAAAAAACAAAAAAAACACAAAAAAACAGATTTTTTTTTTTTTTTGGGTTTGTCATAAAGAAATTGGCCCAAGAAGAGGGGGAAGAATAAGAAGCGGAATCAGATGTTTACGCGATCAGATATGGAAGATAGGAAAGACTCAAGTGCTGGAATGATTTCTTTTCAAGTTAACCTACTAATAATTAATTTAAAAAAGGACGGCCGAATTTACTGAATTTGATTAAAATCAAACAGGCTTTGATCACAGTACAAGGCTCAAAAAACAAATTCAAATCAATGTTATTTTCGAAATTGAACGGCGAGGTTATGAAACTCGTTAGATACATCAAGCAGTATACTCATGGAAATTATCGATCAGCAGAAAAATCCGAAAAGAGGAAATAATACAGTCGAGATGATCGTGACTCAACAACCACTTTTTATAGTTAAAATTTTCTGACTGTCCTTTTTGCCTATCTCATGATGTCAGACCATGTTCTCTTTCAAACTGTAAATCTATGCTTAACACATCTATAATTCCTTCAATATCAATTAAAATATAAACGCGATTCAACTACTTTTCAACAAGGGCTCAATAAAATAACATTTCCGAAGCATACACAGAATTATACTCACTAATTAATATCCTTAACTAACCTTTCATTAATCTTAAAAATCGCGTATGCATATTAAAGCCATAATTACACATATAGAGAGGGAGAGAAAGAGAGGACGCACTATTTATGATTTTTTATAATAAAAAATTAAATAAACGTCACTTTTGTCGCACTTAATGTTGTTGCGAGCAAATTTCAATAATATGAATTTATAAGCGTATACAGTTCCGAAAGTTTTTAAAACCCCAAGCAACTACTTAATGTTCACACACATTTTTGAATCTGTCACTAAGTAATAATGTTTTAACCTTTATTTATAATCAATGAATTTTTAACAGTGAAAATGATGTTGAATTCAAAATGGAGTTGTTTTTCGAATAAATTTGAACGCATATTTTCGCAACAGAAACTCTATTTCCATTATCACTGTACTTATAAAAGTGATGAAAATTGGCGTATCGTTTCGATACATTGTATTATAAATTTAGAAATATTAAAATATTTTATAGCAGAGGCGCTTCTTTTTTTTCTTTTTTCCGTCTTTGGCGCATCAATCAAGGTTTTTCATCCAGAAACAAGGAGAAGAAAGAGAGTTGTCGATTAAATTTCTATTCGCGATCAGACACAAACAATATGAAGGAACTAATAGCTGGGATGACGGAAGGAGAAGGAAAGGACAGGATCTAAGACGCCGCACAATAAGAAATAGGAAGCCCAAGCTTCAGCAGATGAAAATATCGAACGCAAGGTTCAGAAGAAAGGGATAGATTTTAAATGAATAACAAAATTCATCGTGGCTAATTCGTTGTTTTTTTTTTTCGCGCAGCGATCTCAATAAACAATAATTTAATTTTAGGTAAACTCGACTACCAGTTGACATAAACATCTGAACTAGTTAAATGGAGATATTTGAGAGCACAGTTCTCGATGTAAAAATATATCGCCTATCTTCGACAATGGCAATGTTTAAAATGACTGGATACAGAGATGTTGGTAGTTTAAACACGAATTACAGAGAATAAATAACGAAGAAAGAATATTCCATTTTCCGAAGAGATTATTAAAAAAAGCGAATATCAAACAGTAAAATAAGAAAAATAGTTCACACTTTTTAGCCGCATTTTTTTTTAAAAATATTTTCTTAATGATGAAGTTTGAATAATTTTTAATATCGGATAAAATGAGATCTACAAACAATTAAAATGCGTTTATAACGCAGTATTCCGAAAAATGGGGAAAAAACATTTCAGAAGGGGAAACAAAATTCTAAAGTTGTGCATGGAACGCGACTACAAGACAATGAATGATAGTTAATGTGAATGACGAGATAACGAATTATTTTCTCGGCAACATCACATTTGGCAATGTTTAGGTACGTTTCAAGATTGATAGGGCGTGTAATGTCCTAATCTATTTCACTGACTTCTTTACAGACACAATTATTACAAGCATCGAACGAAGCAGTGGGTGCCTAATGTCTCCCCCCCCCTCGTTAATTCGAAATAATTAAATTGCATATCGAAATGTTAAATATCCGTTCTAGTTGTAATATTACGAGGGTTGTCTGAAAAATAATGTACACACGACAGTAAAATAACAATAAAACAACCTATACTGCGAGGTAGCATAACAAACTTTTACCGAAAAACGAAAAACAAAGTTTAGATGAAATACTTCTTCCGGTTAGCGTTCAGTCGAGCATCGCCACTTTGTCAATTCCCATTCTTCTTATTTGTCTGATGTGTCTCCGTGCGCGATTTTCACATTTTCCCATGTTAAAGCGAAACCTCAAGAGTAACTACTATGCCTCTGACGACGAGGTGAAAGAGGCAGTAAAGTCTCGGATCACTAAAAAAAAAAAAAGATGACAATTTTTTCTTTAACGGGATGAAAAAACTTGTCACACGCTGGAAAAAATGTATCAATGTAAATGGCGACTATGACTAAAAATAAATGCCATTTTAGAGGGAAAGAGAGTTGTACTTTTGTTTTTTTTTTCTGATCCCATCCCTTCAACCCCTCACGATCGCGTGTGCATTACTCTCCAGCCGACTCTCGCATCTATAGAATGATTAGCCGAAAATTTTACACGGATTGGAAAGAAATCAAAATAAATTGCGCAAATGAGTTGAGATTTATTCGAGATCCATGTTTAGCACATTGTTCGTGTACAGAAATTTAAAGTCGGATAGGTTAAACATAAATGTGAATGGTAAAATCGGACAATATCGAACAACTCCGAGCGGCGACGATTTCAGAATAGATGAAAAAAAATTGTTCGTTCATGCAAGCTTACACGTGCCGCCTTTTTGGCTTACAAGCAATTTAGTGCGATTGCTGCAACCGTCGGTTTAATAGTTATCGTCAGTACTACAAGTTCACAATATTTTCATCTGATATATTAAATGTGGTTCTACAAACCAAGTAACACGATTCGTATTTTAGATAAAGGCAGAAATAAAGGAATAATTGCACATGCAAGATGTATATGTGTTTGTTCATTTCACAAATGAGCATACGGAAGAAAAACTAGTAGGGTGTATATGTACGTTCTGGGTGAACCGCCAATCAGGAGCGAGTATTTAATCACATGACCACGCTTCTTTTACTTGGCCTATCGTGAGTCAATACTTCACCAAAAGACTATGTTCGCCATTATGCTAGCCACACTGATAAGATTTCCACAACCATACCTCCCCAAAATTGTACACCAACCACACAATCCTGCTTGTTGCATATATACATACATCTTCAGTATTACAAACAAAAACCATATATCCTAACAACCATTTAATGGAACAGCATCATGCCTTCTGTGTCGGGACCATCACTGGAAATACTCATTCCTCATGGAGATTAGAAGGAGGCTTTAACCAGACAATTACACTTTTGCTAACCTGTACTAAGTTGCTTTGTGTGCCTATGTGTTTGTGTGTGTATTGATGTTACATTTATGATTGCCTAGCTGATGTAATACTTTCCTAACCAGTGCCATATCCTGCTTATGTTTGTGTCCACTTGGAGAATATGTGTTACTGTTGGCTAGCCACCTTTAAACTTTTCTAACTCCTACCAAATTTGCTGTTTTGTATGTACATGATTTAGGGATGTGCTCTGCTACATCTATAACCAATCGATGCTAATATAACTTGCTAACCAGTACTAAGCTGTTTTGTGTGTACATGTCTGTGTGTGTGTTTTTGTCTATGTATGTGTGCATGTGCAAATACATGTGTTGTGTGTGTACACACGCGTAAGTATGTGTTTGCATGTGCATGCACTTGCATGGGAGTGTGCACGTGTGCATGTATGTGTGGGTGTGTATACTTTGGGGACACACTTTATTATACCTCCAACCTATCAAACTTAACATGCCCTGCTAACCTCTACTCTGTTGCTTTGCACACCCACATGTTGTTGCTAATTGTGATGGCAATGTATATGAGGCGATATGTCTCAGTTTATAGATTTCGATAGGCATTCCCATATATGACACCAAAATGAGCACAGTACTAGCCCTCACAAGGCTTACTTGTGTTCTAGCCTATATGTTTCTACCATGTTGCATTGTGTATGAGTAATCAGAGTGGATGAAGTGACAATGGAAATAATGATAGAGCGACCCTTTTAAATGCAAAAAGTATAATTTACAAAGTTATAGTCGGCTGAAACGAGCGAGTTAGATTTTAGTTTAGTTTCTGATGATGAATCATGTAAACAATAGGTGTGTTAATGTTGGCATGGTGCTCGCCAAAAATTGTGATTTCCAGGTTTAATATTGTTTTGGCCACACTAAGAGAGCATATATAGAGGATAAGAATATGTGTATTGCATAATTATATGGAGCTATGTATTATTATTAATGTGTTATATTAAACATTGTGTATTTTATCTTTACTGTGTAATAAAATTTTATATTATCAATTGCGTTTATTTCTTTAATTTAGTATATTTGAGAATGTGTGGGCTTAAAATAGTTTGCATAAACTTAGTTATGGTGTATTGAGATAGCGCCATTTCTAATTAAAATGTTGTATTTGTAGTAAAAATTAGGGTATTTTCCCTAAGATGGTCCATATTTCATTAAAATTTGGAGTTTTCTGCTCAAAATGGCGGTGGTTGAAATTGGGGCGATTGTAGTCGGAAATGGGATATGTTTGAGTAAAATTGTTGTTTTGTATCTAAAATGCTGCTATTTTTGGTTAAAATGAGGGTTTCCTCTAAAATTTAGTGTTTTTTTTTTTTAAACATGGGTATTTTAGCCTTAAACAGAATAATTTGCATGTGAAGAGGGTACTTTTTTAGCCTGAGATGTATACTTCTTGATGTGCCATTTCATTCATTGTGAAGCTATGTTTGAACTGATTGGTGACTTGTTATGGGGGTTTACAAAACTCTCTGATATAATGGTTATAGTATAATGGTTGTTGTGTGTTATTGAGATGTTGGTGTCTAGTTGGGAAGATGTATATTATAGAATTTCTGAGAGTGTGATTGTGTCTGTCAAATAATAAACTCGGCTAAGAGGTGGAGTGTGCTGCATCAAGCGTTGGTAATTAAATTGACCATGGTACACATTGCAGGACAGTTATAATATGTTTAGCCAAAATTAGTTACTGCATGTTGTTCTTGCTATACATTAAACGTTCACACTGAGAGACTTGATTGGCTCGTCAACATCTGGATCCCTCCAATCATTTTGATTTTATAATTTTAATCTGCACTGAACAAGTGTATATTACCACGGCCGCATCAAATGTGTTATGGATGCTAATGTTGGAGGTAGATATTGCTCCATTGCATTAGAAGATGAACACATACACATACATGACCACATAGGCTCACATGGCAACATCATTAACATTGTTACATCACATGCATATCATCAAGTTATAACATATGTATACTGTATCAAACATGTATAAGCATGTCATTGACACTTCATACACTGAAAATTTCATAAAGATTTGCATAATTAAATAGTAGACCCCGCACACGTCAAAAGTAGCTCATAAAAGAACATACATTGAGTGCATCCTTTGCAGCAATTAAACTGGTTGTATATTACTACATATTAGTGGCCTAATCAGTTTTATCAATCATTCACTCTGATTACATCACAGTAGAAACATATAGGCTAGAACTCAAATAAGCCTTGTGAGGGTTAGTACTACAGTTATTTTGGTGGCATATATGGGAATACCTATCAAAATCTGTTAGCTGAGACATATCTCCTCATATACATTGTCGTCGCAATTATTTTGATTAGATATATCATCAATGCATCTTTTAAATCACATAAACATAGCAGATGCTTCACACATAAGCGAAATAAACTTAATAATTATCCACACATATAGATACATGCAGCCATGCACACAAACACACACACACATGCTCGAGCACATCGATCTAGCAGGGGTTAGTAAATTATATTAGCACTGGATGGTTATAGATATAGTAAAGCAATCCCCAGAGCACACACACACAATTTTTTAGTGGATTAAAAAAGTTTAAAGGTGGGTTGTCAGCAGTAAAACGTATTCTCAAAGCATATACAAACAAGGTTAGCAAATTACTAGACTGTTTAAGCAGTGGTAGATGCATCATCAACACACATAAAAACACCATATGTACAAAGAAACTTAGCACAGGTTAATAGGGCATATTAGGTTTTGTAAGTTATAGGTATAATAAAAGTCACCCTAAAAGTATATACACCCACACATGCTTGCACGCATGTAGATTTACAACAAACATTCGCTACCATGTTCAAACGTTTAAAGTAATACGAAATAACTGTCTATTAATATTAAGCAAACAATTTTTACAATACTGCAATGGCTGTAAGAATTGGGGAAACTATTTCAGGACACCTCGAAGAAGTGAAGTTCAGCTTTTAGGGCAATTAGCGTCGCTGTAAACTACGTAATAGAAGCTGTCGCTAACGTTACGCTATTTATTTAACAATCTTTGTACGGTAACCTCATGGCATAAGCTATTTTAAAACGTGGAAATGTATAAAACAAATACATGAATACGTAAAAACAAATGGATACGAAACATGAAGAAAATGGCGCTATTCAAGAACTTTTTAACAGAGTTGTCCGCACAAAACCAAAAAAAAAAAAAAAAATAACAGATTGAGAAATTAAGAAGAAGAATATCAGTAATAAGTTGTAAACGAGGTTTAGAATTTTCAATAACAAAAGCCGAGGCAGTGACTGCCGTAAAATACCGTTTTGCAACCATTTGTTTATTTAATTTCTATTCGTTATTATTTAATAATATAATGAACTTAATATTTGATTTATTATTTAGTACACGCTCAAGCTAGCGTACCAACTAGCTTGGTTAAATCTCGCTGTGAAATACACGTTATAAATTTTGATACAAATAAACATTTGAAACATGAATTTTACAACTACACTGGCGCAAAGGAATTCCTACATTTGGAAATCGTTGTAAAGCCCCTCATAAATGGGTAAACGTGGAAGTTCGGTATATAGTGAAATACTCAAAGAAATCCTCTTTGGAAGAATTTCTGTTCTTCTTCCTTCAGACTACCCCCCGTTTAGATATCTTGAGGATGGCCAGAGTTTTTAAATTCCCCCCTCTGAGCGGCCTACAAATTTCAGCATTCCTTTTTTAATAGCCTATTATTACCTTTCACTGATTCTGTCGAGGAATCATATCCTATTTCATTGTCCTTCACAATTATTAGTACTATAAGGATTATTATGAGATTGGTAAAGTCCCATTTAAGCCCTTTTATATTTTAATCTGCACTTTACTTTCCACCAATAACATTTATTCTATACAAGTCCTTTTATTACATGTTTCAGTATGAACATCATGTTGGAGATGACCAAAAAAGAGTCTCAAGTGCCTGACCTGAAATGTTTTTTAGAATCAAAGAAATATACCATCGATTCCAGGAGAAGAGTTGGAAAAGGAATTATTTAAAAAATAACAAATTTCATTAATGCTGAAGTTAGAAGATAAGAAGTGTGCACGAGAGTCAAATGAAGAAAAAAAAAGTAATTAAGTCCGTTTCGACTGGAGATGTAGATTGGAGCAATAGAGTCTATAAATTAGATTAGTCTATCTTGAGGGGGATATTAAGTTTTTTTTTTTTTAGCCTGAACAAATACCGTTCATTTGGCGAATATTAAGTTAAAGGAACATTATTCCGATAAAGAAGTTCTAAAGGCTTTATCTATTTTTCAAATATGTGAAATAGTATTTAATTTCGTTTTTCAATTTTTCCTTTTTACCGGTTACGATTAATTCTAGTGTAATTTATTGTTTATCAACTCTATTAAAATTGTTATCAAATATGTTTTTGAAACTTTTCAGGCTTACCGTGAGTCTGGGTGATAAAGAAGTATTAGAATATTTAAAAAAAAAAAAATCGCGGCACATACAGGTGGCCTTAAATTTTCAATTTTAACAGTGCAGAACATAATAACAATGTTCAAAATATATATACCTTCAGCTGTAGACATTGTGCTAAAATTTTTTGATATTAGATATTAATATAGTTGTGTTAACTCCCGGCAAAAAAGAATGCAAAATGTTTATATATATTTCTGAAAAACCCTGGTTTAATTTATTCTACTTTTGCATCAGTCACTAATGAATTTTCAATAAAAAGAAATACCTTCGAAAAAAGAGCTGGCTCTTTTTTTGGTCCTAAACGAACATTTTTTCGATTTCTCCATTTTACAGTAACTATCGTAATCACAAAAAAATATTTTATGCATGTAGATGTGATAATTTTAATTGTTTTAAGTTATACTATGAAAGCTAAAGTATTGTTTGTTTAGAAAAATATTTCATATCGCTTAATATTATTAAAAAATATATAACATTACTTCATGACACAATGATCACAATTGAGGACGGGGTCTATATCTTATAAATAGAACTGGGTGGAGTTGAATTTTTTATTTTTTTTTTAAATTTTTTAATATAATTCATAAATATACCATAAATTAGATTTAATTCCAATTTCAACATAATTTGTGTCAAAAAGGGTAAATTGGTATAAATATAAAGCTTTGAAATTTTAATTACAGTTATAATGCTTAGGGTAGTAGTAACACTTTCACATTATAGTATTTCAGTTCTTCATTAACATTTACACATGCCTATCGTTTTGTCCGTTTTTTGTTTTTTTTTTGTCTATTTCATTTGATTCGCTTCATATTTACACCTCCTGTTCAATCATGTTTGTCACGCTGGGTAGTATACTAACACTAAATACTACTCCAAACGCACCGAACAAACAGAACGTTTGAACACAGGGCGCGCAATTTCCATTTATAAACGGCAGGTGGAAAACATTCGGTGCGCTCGGTTGTGTAAATATTCTGTCATGCGCACTTTATTCGCTTCAGTGCGTTTGGAGCACGATTAATTTGTAGTCGACACATCGCACGTATAAAGAGATGTTTTTTCATTTTTTCATTTATTTCAATGTCCCATCCGATATTGCTTATTTCATCATCAACTAATATAGTGTAAATAGCCGTAATAGACTCTCGCTGCATGCTTGAAAATAAATATGAATAGATAAAAAGTTCACAATCGATTAATCTGCAATTCACGTCAATTTTTTTTTACAGAACTTCGTTATCTGTCATCTTGAGCTTGTTATATGCAAAAATCGTGATTACAGCATGTGTTGCCATCGTTGCATCGCAAGAAATAACCCATCAACTACCGAACATGTATTACGAGGTAAGTCATTTTGTATTTTACGGTTAATCATTTTTAAATTTACAAAATTTCTGTTGATATTATAACCGGTTTTATTGTAGAAAAAAATCATTATTAATATATTATTAACTCGATTTCGCTAGCCATTAATAAATCAGATTACCTTGTTACTAAGCCCAAAAAAAAAAAAAAATCTTTTTTATTTATTTTTATTTGGTTTAAATTTTACCTTTGACCGGTTTCTATCAGTGACATTAAATTCAAGTACATTCCTTTCCTTCGTTATTTAAACTAAGAATTTTACGGCAAGATTCCCCCAAAAATGTTTCTCCAATGAGGAACCGTTTCGCTTCGAAATATTCCTGAAATTTATAGCATTTTCTTCGTTTTTACACGGCTTTTTATTTTTAAATTTACCCGAAAAAAATAAAAGCTGAAATCAATTATATCTTGCAATTTAAATTTGAGCTAAAGGTTAATTTTTTTAAATTGATTTTTCTAGAAACGAAATTAGTTTTTTAAATTTTTAATAAATAAAATTTTTTTCTTTTTATAACTTCTCTTAATTCTACCGTATATGTTTGTCTCCGTGAATCTAATCTTATAATTGAAGTATTTTCAATAATAAATATTGCTATTTTTTCGTTTTTTTGTTTCTTATTTATTGACACTGCGCGCCGTGATAGCAGTTTGTACCGGTAGATAGCGCTCGATAACGGTGACTTTTTGTATGTCATCCAACTACTAGAGGTCGTGTTATATTTTTACTTCCTTGTGACCACCCCTGATTACACTTCTTTATACAGTGGAAAAGAAGTACAGTATTTGTGGAGTATTTTGAATTTCACGTTTCAATAAAAATATCCATTATAACCATCTCAGGATCCATTTTAAGTCGTTTTTCGTGACGTCTGTGTACATATGTATAAATCAAAAACGGCTGGTCGTAGAAGGTTGAAATTTTTAGTAGGTAGGATCATCTTGGTATCTAGTTATGCACCTCCATTTTTCGTCAGAATCGGTTGTGTGGAAGGGCTACTTCCCCTATAAAGCTGCAGCTGTACCAGTTTATCACGCATATACTTCATGTATTTTACGATTCACTCTTTAAAATACAGTCGACTCGCGATTATCCGGATTAATTGGGTGGCCAGAACCGATCCGAATAGCAAAAAATTCCGGATACGCCGGATTTCAAGGTTAAATACTGCAAATTAAATGAAAATTAACTTATCCCATAATAAAAAAGTAAACATGAAAATTAAATTACGGTGTACATTAACTAGTTTTTAAAGAAGTCTGTGATTAAGGTCTCTGTGTCTTTCGCTGCATTCTCTTCCTTGCCGATATATTTCGCCACTTGCCCAAAACAAATGATATCAGCCGGTGACGCTTCTTTCTGTTGAGTTACTCCAGCGCTACTTCGATTGCCTTCAGTCCTTTATCGTGTGGTATAACACTTTGAAGAATTACCCATATTTTCTTCAACTGGATCCTCGTTGAGTACCATGATATCCTCATCTGTCGTTTCTTCGATCTCGTCGCTGCCCATCCATTCTGCAACGTCATTTCACATCGTGGAATTTTTTTTATTAGTGAAACAAGCTCCCCTCACTGTCTTTTGAACTGTCCAAATAATCACATTGTTTGTCAGTTTCATCCCATTTGTCACTGACTTTATGATCTAATAATATTTTCCACCACCGCACTAATATTACAGAACTAATCTCTTCCCATCCCTCGGATAACTCCAAGTGATAACATCAAGCATATTAACTGATTTTAAAGCAACCTGACACAGTCCTCATCATCTGGTGAGAAGGCGGCGTCGATATACTTTTTTTTAAAGGCCTGTAGGTAGGTTTACAAACCAATGTAACGTTTGCTGGAAGAAACATTGCCTTTATATCACCATCTTGTAACTCATCAGTTGCCAGATGCAAAGGAGCATTGTCGAGAATAAGGATTGCTTTTCTCGGTAATGTCGACAAATGTTTTGCAACTGCGGGTGCAAACTCTTTGTGAAACAAGGTTTTAAAAATTGCGCAGCATTTTCATTTGCAGCGAATTTAAACAAATATTCAGATACGTTCTGCACATAGCCGTGGGTTTTATAAAAGCGCTTTGACTTTTTCTTTTTTTTTTATTTATTTTTATTTTTTTTGAAAAATCGATATGGATAATACGGAGTACGGATAATCGCGAGTTGACTGTACTCGTTTATATTTTATGTTCGTGATTTCAGAGCTTAGTAGCGAAGCCCCCTCCCCTTCACATACTCGTACAAGGAAGTAGTGTGCTTGACCACAACAGATATTTTAAAAGAGAAAAACAAGTAGATGAGATAATATTTTTCCATAAATATACCAAAAAATAGATAGATAATATATTTTAAAAAAAATTATTTAACACTTCTAATATTTATTTACTTATGAATTGCCAATTCGCGGTTTTTAATAATGAACTGTAATAGAAGTAAACAAATATTTGAAAAAAACATAATGTATCTTTTAAAAATGCGCCAAAAATAAAGAACACGTACTTTTTCTTGAATGCTGATTTAAAAAAGTTCTTTAAATTATAATATAAATTTGCGTTTCTGCATTACAAGCTTTTTGGAATTATTATTCAAGAGAAATTGTCAATCTTTTAATTTTTAGCGCTTCTAAAAAACAGGAGAGAAACGTGTACGACGGATACAATGCGCTATGAAAAGACTTTTCAATTCTTTCGCAGCTAGTGCGTCCTGGCAGAAAAAAGAAATTGTGCTATTCATCTGTTATTTGTGAATTAATAATATTTCGACTGGTTTTTTGAAAGTTAAGAAAAAAAATCGTTTTAGGTTATGAAAAGTAAAGATTTTAATAAGTCGATATGGCCGTAAAAAAATAAGTTAATTATTTCCTACCAAAAATAATATTTCTGTTAGTGGTCAAGCTATAGAGTATCATAAGTATAAGTAAATGAATTACATTATTCATTTAGTTACATTCATTTCGGGCCAACGTAATATTTTTTATTTCACGTCCATCCATGTACAATTGAACACTCTAGAAGGACTTTTTGCTAAAACGCTTTCATTCGATGTCTATTTATAATTTCTATTACAACTTTCCGCATTTAAAACGAAAAAAAAAAAAAAAACTTTTCAACTTTTTCAGTTAAAATAATAAAATTGTTTTATTTGGCTTTTCTGAAATATTTTTTATTTTGTACTAATTTAAGATTATACAAAAAATAAGGTTGAGCCTGAGGGAAAAATTAATTTTTATTCGAATATTTAATAAAAATTAGTTCCGCTCTATAGTGGTATTGTACCATTAAAGGTTTTTTTTTTTAGGAAATTACTGTCGGCCATTTTGTGATGCTTATGCGTGAAGAAGAAAAAAAATTGAACATTTACAAACGAGGAGAAATAAACGTGTTTAGTTTTCAATAAAAGATAATAAAACTGAAGCAAGAAATATATAAATTAAAAAAATGTATTTATGCTACTGCCTCTCCCTTACATTCTTTTTAAAGAAATATTTTTTAGTTTGGTTATAATTCATTATTAAAAATTGCAAGTTATTTTTCCTGTAACTAAATAAATAATATAAATATTACATAAAAGCGTTTTGGTCCTCTTTTCTCTCTTTTTTTTTTATTTTTTTATTTTATTTTAGTCTGAATTACTATCGGCTCTTTACATCTACATTTATTATTGTACCATTTTTATATCCATGTCTGTTTATGTACATATTTTTATAGGTCTCGTACGTCTCTCTATATTCTCCAATACCGACACACGCTCCTGTACAATAGAGGCGGTATCGTTTATTGTAATTTGTTAAATTTACGGAGAAATGAATCAGTTCTTTCGATATACTGAAACAACATATTACAAATTCATTTGTTTCTGAAACGCTTTAAACCACTAATAAAAAATTCTACGGACGTAACAATTTATGCTTTTATTTTTTATTTCATTATTGCACAAATTTTTTCAATAACCTCCTTTAAATCCCACAAGTCGCTTGTGATGTTTTACTTCTTTCCAGTTGTTTTTCATTATTTTCTTTCTTCACTTTATACTTTCTATATGATTCTTTTAGTTTTCTTTTTACCTTTGCATACTTTTAAAATTGTTTTCTCTTACCATCGTAGCGTACAGAAATTTTTGTTCTGTCCATTTCCATACCTTTCATCGATAAACTTGTTAATCAGTCATTTTTGTCGTATCCTTTGCACGGTAAATTAGCTCCGTACGCAGCATTACCTCTTTTTATTTATTTTAATCCGTCTTATTCGTACTTTTCCTTCATACTCGCACAAAATTATTCTATTAGCTTTCTGTTCCTTTTTAGTCTATTTTTATCAATGCCCTAAAACTATCGCATCACTTTCTCACAAGCGATTCCATTGAACTCCTTTTCTAAATCAAGAACAATACGTATGCGAACCACTTCTATGCATTGCTACGTAACATGCTCTAAACTTTTTACTTTCCTTTTTAAAAATTCGTAACATTCCTCTGCTAATGATTAAATTCGGAACACATTATCACGCATTCGTTTCATAATAATAAAACTTCCGAATCGGGTTATTTAATGAAGAAAATAAAATCCTGTACAACAGAAATCACAACTCAGGAGTACCACAAGGTTCGGTTCTTGGACCGGTATTTTTCAATATAGCAATGAGTGAAATTCCATAATTTACACTTCAGTCAACAACGCAATTAAGCTATGCAGAGGATATAATGTTAGTCTCTGGAATTAATAAAATGCTTTTTTACAAAAAATAAATACCGATACTTGAAGGTTTATTATAAAAATTTAAAAATGCACTAAAAAGTAAAAAATAATTTACTCCCGATAAAAAATATATGTACATCAGAGTGATATAACACTTAAAGGTGACATTATCGTAATTCTTATACAACATTTAATACCTTAATTAGAGTAGGATTTAAATTACATATTAAAATAATAATTAATAACTGCGTTAAATGTTCATTAAATTGTTCCTAGATATAGTAACATGAATTTAATTCCAACTCTAATTAAGGTATTGATGTTGTATAGGAATTACAATATCACCACTTAAGTGTTACATCACTCTGATATATATTTTCTTATCGTGAGTAATTACTTTTTACTTTTTAGTGCATTTTTATTAAATTTTTATAATAAACCTTGAAGTTGGTATTTATTTTTTGTAAAAAAGCATTTTATTTTAAAATTTTTAGCGTCATGCTTGAATTTTTTTCTTGTTAAAAATCATTTTTTTTTCGCATTATTCCCCATACTTAATACTTTAAAAAAATCGATTTCTTTATTTTGAACTGCATTTCCACGGTGGAAAACATCAAAAGTTACATTTCCATAGTAATTTGGCAAATTTATAATATTTTAAGTGTCCATAAATCTAACTTGACGTTGAAACTAATCATGAATGAAAAGCATCCAAAAAGCTTCAACTCCCGCATTATTAAGGATAACTCAAAAACTACCGATCAGATCTTGATCAAATTTAAGTAGGACCACATGCGAAGCACCACCATTTAAATAAAATAAGAATCATCAAAATCGGTTCACCTAGAAGAAAGTTCTGTGGTTAAAAAACATAAAAAACAATAAAAAAATAAAAATACAGTCGAATTGAATACCTCCCCCTTTTTTTTTTGAGGTCGGTTAAAAAAGGAAGACGTATACGAAATAAATGAAATAATCACAAAAATTTAGGTAAAAACACACAAAACTTCGGCTTACAATTTAACATAAATAAAACCCAGGCACCATTAATAAGTAGAAAACAGGACAGAAAATGAATAATACATTGCAATGAACAGCACTTAAGCATAAATGAAGATAAAATAAAAATAGTAAATGAAATAAAATACTCGAGAATAATAAATTAAAGACGCAGTAAAATTTAAACTTTACTAAACACGTGTCGAATACATATAATAGACAAGATTAAGAACATTTATTTAAAACTAACTGTATTCAAATATGTTCGGTTTCAAATATAAAGATAGTACTTTGCAAGGCTATTATTTTTAGATCTATAACTGAATTCGGCAGTATAGTTTCCAGTTTTGCGGGAAAAAGACCAGAATAAGATGCTAAAATTACAAAGGGAAATATTAATAATTTCTGGTTATCGCACAATGTCACATACTTCACATAGCAAGAATAATACCTGTAGACGTAAAAACGGTAAACCAAATCAAAACATTGAAATAAGAAAAAAAAATATTTTGGTGTCTGCTGAGTGTAGTGTTTTGCTAGTTATTTCGCGTTGTGTTACTGGATCAGTTTCTGGTAAAAGCAAGCAGTATTCTTTGTTGTTTTTTTTTCTCTTCACTAAACTAAAATTGATAAAAAAGACGTAATTGCGGTCTACAATGTCTCAAACGAGATTAACCAGTTTTGAAAATCAAGTTTCAAAAAACCTAGATTTTACCGGTATTATCGGAGAGTTTGCTAACAAAAAAGCTAGAAAAATTATGTTTTATTTGTTTAATTTTTGATGTTCAGTAAATGTTTAGTGACTAAATGACAGACAATATAGGTATACATTGCATAGAGAACGAATCGGTGAAAAATATTAATAATAATAATAATAAATAATAAATAAATTTTTGTTGTTTTGTATTATATTAAATTCAATAAAAAATACGGTTATGACAAAAAGTAAATTTCAACACTTTTTTAACAATTATATATATATAATTTTTAAATCCCCGACGCGTTTCGAAGCAAAAATTTCATGTTCACGGGAGTAATAAAGGGCGCCAAATGAATGACTCGCCCGGCGCGCCTAGATGGTTGAGTCCGGCCTCGAACTCAGATGTGATAAATCAAGTAACACCGGAAATAGTAGTTGCAATCATTGAAGAAAGACTACAAATGAAACATTTTTACACCGATTATAACAACTTCAGCCAATTTTTAACCGGACATACGGGAATAATAATGAGGAGAGTCTATTTGAAACGTTTTAAAATCGCTGAATCCTTATTTGCTTAAGCTTGGACTTCCTACCCCTTATTGTGCTTCCTATATCCTGTCCTTTCCTTCCTCACTAATTATTCCTGCTATCTGTTCCTTTTTAGTTAAAATTTCTGATCGGATCAAAATATAACCGACTTCTTTCCTTACCTTTGATTTCTGGGTAAACCTTGGTTGACGAGCCCAAAAAAAAAAAAAAAAAAAAAAAAAAAATCGCTGAATCGGATATCTGTAAAGAGACTGTGAAAAGAAATCAGATGACTGACATTTGATCTTTGAATGCAAAAAAGTTTCAAAACGGAAGATAATAAAAAATCCAATAAATGCATAAACGAGACTTTTTTAATTTGCTTAACTTTGTTGACTAGGTAATGAATAATAAAACACTATAATTAACAATAAATAACAGCAGCAACAATTTTAGAAATTCTGGCTGAGAAGCCGCAAGGTACAGCAGAGTTAAATTAATAAAAAGAAAAAAAAAATGTAAACATTATTACAAATATCATCATCATATTGCATTCTAGCAGGCTCGGGATCTTTCATAGAAGCGCTTTAAAATCTCATTAATTAATTTATAATAGCTGCCTTGAATTTAGCACACAAAAAGCTCCTTTCTTCTGTTATCCACTATCATAGTGTACGTTACTGCTTTACACCCGTTAGTAGCCTATTAATACAACCCCTTTCAGTCAATTAAATTTTATTAAAACCATCTCATAGGACTTTTAACTCAATTAATCTATCCTCCGCTTACCAGCTACGCTACTCGACTTCATAATTTCTCTCGAATATAATTTACCATAATATGTGACAATATCATCTTTTTTCTGTAAAACGATGGTAGTTCAATTTTTTTTTATTAACTTGAAATAAGTTTTTATGCCGCGCGCATAAATATTTAATTCACGTGTTATAATAAAACAGGCTTCCATTTACTATATATATATATATATATATATATATATATATATATATATATATATATATATATATACACACACACACGTACACACATATACATACATATATGAGGAAGAAGGGGTTGTGCGTGGGTTGTGTAGGCAAGTAACCAACAATACTACTAATTTAATCTTCATTTATAACCCAAAAACGTGTTTCCGGCTTTCACGCATTCAATGGAATTCACAAAACATTTAATTTACATATTTTAAATCAACCATGTTCAATTCTGCCTTACTAAAAAATACTTGCATGTGAGATTCCGCAAATTTAACTCTAGGGTAAATTAACCAATTTCACATTAATTTCCTCTATGTAACTGAACTTTCCCTAAACAAACAGTAGGTAAAAAAGCAAAAGAATCTTTGTTCCAGATCCTTGAAGAATTTGTTTTACTATTTATGTATCTAGCCCACATTTTTAATATATAAAAAAAAAAAAAATGGTCAGTAGGCTATTTCAGACATCCGGGACTATCCTCTGTAAAACTGAAGAGGTGTTAATGGGCTACCCCTATTTATTTGTAAATCATATTGAGGCTATCGTTTCCGCATAAACATCTTCACTCCTGTTCTCTCTTCTTATCCATTCCAACCTTTTTCGATTTCTTAAAACTAGCGTTCTACACTTGAAAAAACCACACTATTTTATATTCCTTATTTCCACCTTCTTCATTTTGGTATTACCTAATCTCCTTCAAGAATCGCACTTATTTTTTCCCTTTAACTTAAACAATCTCCGACATCTGCTTAAAATATTTCTTCTATTTTCATTTTCAGACTTTCTCCCTCAAGACGTAATTAGACAAGAATTTTACAGTACTATTAATTCCCTACTTCCTCCTCATAGTCGTATAACGGTTTTTACAAATCCCAGGTGGTGGTGCCGGAGCCATTTTTATTCTTCCAGATTTTAACTTTTCAGAATTTTTTGTATTTTTTCCTTCTGTTCGATGTTCACAGCCAAGTTAATTCCCCTAAAATCATATTTCTTTCAATTATTTAATTATTTGAACCTCTGTGAACCCCTCTTATGGTACTTACTCTTCCATTATTCCCGATCATTCCTGCGACTTTATTATTCTCCGTAAACGTTTACTTATCCACATCGTTTTCTCTCTTCACTGCATTCACATTGATTTTCTATGGCTACCCAACCATTCGGGCATCTTTGGTAATGAAGTGGCTGATTCTTTGGCAATGGATTGTTATTTTTTCTCGCTTCTTTTTTAAAAACAACCCGGGCCCTCTAACCAACTACATCGCTGTATAAAAGTTTACATTTTAGGGGTTCCGTTAAGATATTTATGTTTCCTTTTTTCCGAACAAACGCTCTTTTTATCTATCCGTTCAACCCCTTTTTCCTTTTAATTCTATTATTCTCGCTACACTTGTTCTTTCCTATCGACAATATCCAAACAGATTAAAATATAAGCGATTCTTTTTCTCTTTATTTGTTTCTGGGTAAAAGTCTCTAGTTAATGAACCTTAAAAAAAAATTAATTTTTGACAGATTTTTTCCGTGTTGCCATACTGTTTTTTTCTTCCAGCTTCACTCCTTAATTCTTTCTACAGGTGCATTAAGTGGAAAACAGTAAAAATGTAGTACTACGTTTTTGGTAAGTGATGAACGGCTAGAAAATTTTTTCCACCGAGCATCTCTAAATTTTTCAAATTTCTCTACTCATTTAGATTTTGTACATTTGCTCTGCTTCGAATGGAATATCGAAAAAGATCGGCGGCTTTACTTTGAAAATGATCATTTTTCTTTTGATAAATCAATACAAAGCCGAACGAAAATTATTCTTTTTTCATTTTAATTTTTATGTTGCTAATAGAAACGCAAATATCGTCCGCACTTACTACGGTTTCCACACGGTCTTCACCTGACCACTAGAGAGTTCTTTCTGAAATAATTATCTGTTACGATTGCCGGCACAATATATCTGATCATTTTTTGAAAATAGAATAGTGAAACACGCGTGTACATATATGTAATCCTGAGATAGGCAAAAGCAAAATAGTTGCTTAGTTTTATTGCTTCCAATGAGAATTGCGCTTTGCGACCACTTCAAGTAACATTATCGATGACGGAAATATGTGCACCATAAAAGCTATTACCATCGGTTGAAGAACTTGATTAAGAGTTCGATGTCAGCGAAAAAGAACAATTAAAAAAAAAACAAACTTGATAGACACTTCGTTATGCAGTATAAAGTAACAGAATCTGAGCAACCCGGAAGAGTTGTAAATGAACGGATCAAATTCAAATCAAATCGAATTTATTGAAAATTTTTCATTACAAATAAATAAACATTACCGATGAATTACTGGATTTCATTTACTTATGCACATTAGCGGCAACATATTATTAACTAATAGATTATTATGCTCGAGCCACCAAACGAAACGTCTGTTGATTAAATTTTCGAAAAGTTTCCTAACACAGGAAACGAGCGAAATTAGACGAAGTGTGGAAGAACCGGGTGGTTTTCGGGTTAACGACGAAAGTATTCCAAGGCAAAGAACTAGAACGTAGAATGCAGTTAAAGAAGTTTAAGAGGAACCGAAGAGAAAAATCAGACAAATTTTTGAGAATAGGAAAGAAAATCCCATCTATTTCAGGAATATCGTAATTAGAAAAGCTATGTAAGGATGTTTCAAATTCCATTAAGGTAAAAAAAAAGTAACCCAAAAAAAAAAAAAAAAAAACGATGTGAGGAGGTGATAGAAGACGGGGAATGTGACATGATTCACTAAAGCTAGGAATTCAACAGAAAATTATAGAGTCAATGAAAGAGATGAATTTATCCGGGAGAGGAACTATGGTTAAGAGAATGCTGGGATAGAGATCTAAAAGCCTTGGCTGTAATCCGAATTTGAGAGATAGGAGTAGAACGTAAGAAAGAAAACCGGAAGCTTTTTCAACACCTTTTTTAGTCGTTTTAAAAATAAATCTGGCTCCAGAATTGGCCCTTTTATAAAAAAAAAAAAAAAAGTTGCTGAAAGTTGCAAAGATGATTTAAAAAAACACCAGAAGAATATTACAAACAACAAATGTTTGGAAGCACTCGCGATGCCACAATAACACATCGATGATAGATTCATGAATCCGAGCAAGAAACTATATTACTTTTAAATGAATTCAAAAATTTCGTTATTGAAAATGACCAATCTGATGTATCAGTGGGGATAAAATGCATTCTACGGTGAAGACGATTTTGATATTGTGAATGTGCCTAATCTTAAGCAGAGATATGTTCACGTAGATATTATGAATATCGGTTGCAGAAGTTTGTTTTATAATATTATGCCTAAAAAAAATTTGCAGACATTAAATTAAATTCCGAGACTTACCACCGAGTTGATCACGCGTGATATTAACATTTTCCCGGTATCAACAATTGAACGATGCTCCTTCTCATGACATATATATCTTTGTTCCTCCTTCAGAACAGAAATGTTAAATTATTTAAGTGTACTACACATATTCATGAAAATTACACCTACATTTTGAATCTTCTCTAGTGAATACATTTATGCCATGAACTGAAACTCACGGATCAACGTTTTCAACGGAATTCTTCTAGCAATTTTGATTTATCACTCGCTAAATTTAGATATTCACGCGTTAAAATTTTCAAAATTTCTTAATTATTATTTATGTTTGCATGTTATACTATTATGTTACTTATAGGGGACTCTGTTCTCTAGACTAGAAACATATTAAACATTGTTTTCGTGTTGATTGCAGTTTTTAATGATGTTTTGTGAACTACATTTACGGATGAGTTCATGTCAGTATGAGAAACCTTAATTTTCCTCTTCGATTGCGCACCCCGCGTGGGAAAGTGGAAAAGTACCGAGCCTGACAGTAACTAAAGTTTCAAAACATAAAAAAGGAGTTCTAATTATTTCAAAACGGGGAATCAATATACTAATGTAGTGAAATTGTTTTCTTTTCTCTTTGATTCGATACCACTTGCGACAACTTCAGTTCTCTTCCTATCATTTATCGCTACGCGCACTATAAATTATTACTGAACTCGATAAAATATATTTCCCATGAAACTTCGATTAATCCGCACTTATAGTAGTTGTTACCTTATTTTAAATATGCAATTTTATCGAAATATAAACAGTATTTTTGGAATACTTACAATAGAGAGAGGTTAGGAGGTATTAGAAACTTTAATGCAATAAATCGTGTTACATATTAAGTCACAAAAACATAATTACCAATAAAATTTCATTCGTATTACTGACTGTGTTTACTTCGATGACAAAGTAATTTTTGTTATATTTAATTGGGAATAAAAATGGTTGTTAAAATTGCGTTAAACATATATATATATATACACAGTTACTATAAACAGCACGTTGTTAATGCTGTATTTTTAAAAAAATACATCATTTGTGTATCTCTTTTAGATGTATAACACGTGTTTCGATATCTCAAAAAGTCCTGCATAATTATAGCACCTCTATGATACTTTTTTTGATTTATAAATATAAACATAAAAAACTGTTTAATTTGACGTAACCATCTTTTAATTAAAACAATGTTTTAATACTAAAAAATTATTTCATCTGTATGCTTCAATTTCAAATGCCTATTTAAATTAGAATTTTTCTTATCACAGATGTTATACTTTTCCATTATTAAAAGCAAAAAAAAAGCAGACTTAAACACAGAAAGAAAAAAAAATCTTCTACGCCAAAATTATAAATACAAATGAAAACTTAGTTCAAACCATGAAAAATTTATTCTAACGACTTCGTAATATTGAATGGGGCCAAACATTTATTATTACTTTCAGCGGTTTCACGATTTAGACCTTTGAATAGAAAGTTGTTGATTTCGGCAAGGGGGTGGGAAAAAAACTGATCGGAAAATAAGAACACGGGCAAAGATCAAATGGCTGATTGGTTGGAAATTACCTCCAGTCGAAAATAGTCAGTCAGTTTAGAGTGCAGTTAACTGTAATAAGTTACAATTAGCAGGAGCCGGACCTGCAACGAGAACAGCTCGAACCACTTATCAGAAAGACCAGCCGTGTTTAATGGAGAATTCTACAAAATCCGCAATCATAAAATTTCTGTGTAAGTATCGTATTCGTATGTCGTTATATTGTGGTCAAAATATTTTTAAATTGATTTAGTTCAAGTCCACCCAAGCCCGGATTATGATAGGCCCGGGGTTACGGAAATATTAAGGGCCCTTTTAGGAAGTGACAAAATTATCAGTTTTATAGAATAACTAAATTTTCTTTAATTTAATTCAATTATATTATTTTGAATTCACTAATAATTATATGAATTATTAATGTAAACAAAACCAAATATCATATAGAAATGAGTAGAGTTTTCGATGCCAAAAAAAAAAAAAAATGTATATGTTTATATATAAATTTAAACAATGAATTTTTCAGAAAATTTTAACCAAAGATTTGCATAAAAGGATAGTGTGTGTGCGTGTATTGCGCGTGTACACACGCACATACATTCATACAGATATTTCCTAAAAATGTAGATTTCGACTCGTTATACCTTACAACAAATTTCTGGTACGTTTTTAAGAAACTCGAAGTTTCACTATTACGAAGTTTCCTCTTCTAGGAGGAAATAAAAATGGATACAAAATTATTAACAAATAAATATATTAAAAAATGCACTTGCTCTTGTAAAATTAATTCTATTTATTAAAAAAAAAAAATATGTATATGATAAATGATAGATTCATTTTTTATTACATGTCGGAAGTAGGTGTCTCTTTGGGGCCCGGGGCTGCAGCCCCCCCCTAAAACCAGGCCTGAGTCCACCCTTTCTGTTACCGAAGAACCTGAATTTAGAATACCGTTGTATTCAATCCCAAGCTAAGAAGTAGCCAGATCATCGGGCCACGACAATAATATGTATAACTTATAAATATATGTATATGTATATTATGACTACGTCAACATTTATCCTACACGATTATTATTTTTAACAGGCGACCGACATATAAAAAATCTATATAAACTTTTAATCAATATAAAACTAAAAGAAACTTGCTCATCTGCTTTTATAATCATAATCCTATTTAAGAATAATAGTATCCCTGAGGTGTCTTAAAACGATCCAAATATTACAGTTTACTGCTAAAAAATTATGAAAATATTAAACGCAGCGTCTCCGACTGTAATTCTTGATTTCTAAAACATAAAATCAACAATCTGGGATCTCACCGAAGCCATGGATGTGGCATTTTATTATATTTTTGGAAATAATGTACATTTCTCTATTCCATAAGCTCAAAATAATAAGCCCGTTATAATCAAGGAAGACCGATATGGATAATGGGTATATATATTATATAATTTGATTAATTCGATCATGTTAACTCTGTAAAACTTCTCCGGTTTAATATTCAATATACACTGAATTATATAAATTCATTGATTTGCAAGGATTATACCATATTGAATAATTTAACTTGATTGAAACTTAACGTAGACACTATTGAATATTCTAAAATATATATGGTTTACTATAAAACTTAAATGCGCATAGATGTAACGCAGTATAAAACATTAAAACGACTATAATTTTGCACTGAATAACAAATGTGTAATTTTAATTATAACAATAAACAATTACATATATTTACAATTTATGTTATCTGCGTGCAGCTTATTTGTTATCGCATTTTAATTTATGTGAAATTTTATACACAGTGAACATTATATCATTTTATTCTTAAAAAATAACTTGTTCCGATAATAACAATATAATCCTTAATTTTATTAAACACACTATATATGTATATTACATAAAGTTAACCAAATTTTTAAGACTGAATTGTCATTATCAGCTGCTAGTCATAAACAGTTTTCTGAATAATTATAATTAATAAAATAAATTTTAATTGCTTTAAACTAATAAGTAAAACTTAATTACAAACGGAAATACCATTGTTTTATAATCAAAAGATGTAGTCAATGTTTAAGTTACATGCCATCAAAATTCATACGATATATTCAACGTGTAAACATTTTCATAATTTCAATAGATAAAAAGAACACAAATTATTAAAAACTTGTAGCAAGAAAAAAATATCAGCAATAATTATGGCTTAACCGGAAAAAAACAAAATGTAAACATTACGTAACTTGCAAAACTGATCACCTGATGGCGCTATAATCTCGGCACTGGGCCGTTCAACGTTTTAAAGACGTCTTTTAAAAAAATGTCTTAAAGGCTAGTTGGTCATCAGACGTTCCGAACAATTTAAGACTAAATAAAACGTCTTGTCTTTCTTTTTTTTTGGCTTAGCCTTCACCATTTAACTAGTTTTTTGTTTTTTTTTATTTAACCCTTTATAGGGTATTTTATTAAAACTTTCTCACTTATTATTTTTATATTTCTATCTTGTGGTACTTTATAAATTTATACACTAATGCAGCTAAATTCGACGTTGGATCTGCCACTATCTGTGTTATTGAAACTAAAAAGTTAAACAGCTCTGATAGGATTTCTGTTCTAAGTTTGTCCCTACCCTGCTCGTAAACTTTACATTGCAAAATAAAATGTTCTATTGTATCCTCTGTTCTACAACTACTGCATGTACTGTCCATTGATAATATTCATTTTTGTCAAGTGAACGGGGGTTTGTTGTGTCCAGTTCTCAATCTCCTTATCGTTACTATAAAGTCTCTTCCAAAGTTATTCGCTCCTTTAAACCAAGTGACCCTTGGGATATACTTTTGTATTCTCGAGTAGTCTTTCCTTTTTTTTTTAATTACTACTCTGCAGGTACTCGACGTTCCGCTCCACGTTATAGTATGTTCTTTAATTACCGGTAAAAGAAACCCCACCACTATTTAGTTTCTGTACGATTGTTCTACCTACTGCGGTTCTTGCAATTCTATCTACTATTTCATTTTCTTTAATTATCGCAGTGCGACGGAATCCATTACTTCCGTTTCTGCGTGTTGTAAATTAAATACTTGTCTTCTTATAAGGCATTCGATATTTGACATTTTCTTGCCAATTCCGTTTTAATAGTTCATTGTCTGTTTGACTCTTGTCAAATTTAGTAAATTCAAAGAGTACCCTAACAAATTTTTATCAAAACCTATGAATTTATTCCTTAGCATTAGTGTTACATCATAAAAATTTTTCATACAAATAAAACTCTGTCCTTCGAACTTTGCAAAGGGGCCAAACCCCTTGACGTTCAATTCTTTTTCTTCTAAACTTTTTTTAGAAAAATCGTTTTCAATTGCTACGTCATTCTTACCCGTCTTTTATTTTAAAAAAAAAAAATCCTAGAAATTGTACAATACAGCATTCAACCTTTTTATCTTAATTAAATTAACGAGGCATAATCATTTGACAAAAAATTCGGTGTACCCCATATATACACGTATATATATATATATATATATATATATATATGTATATAAACTCGGCCATTTTGGCCTTGCAAGGGGCTCTACCCCTTGACCCTCTTGCTTACATTTCTATCTCTTTCTCTTCTATACTTCCTATAAAATGATCAAAATTTACAATGACAGGCATCGACACAAAAAAAATAACAAGATCACAAAAATCCTATCCTAACATTTAACTTTCGTTACATAAAATTAGGACACTTTTGGGGACATTTTTTCTAATGGAGGCCGCCCTAAGAATTACACTGTAATTAATGTACTACATATATATTTGTATGGATGTATATAAATGATTGTTTTTCTTATGCTGAAGTAATAAAAAAAGTGCTGTTATGGTTTTTGTATTATGTTTATAGTACATTTAATTTTTTCTTTCGTTTTTTATCGCTTCGGGACATTTTTTTAACACCATAAGAAACGATATAACGATGAGTTATTTAAATCCTGACACGATCGATAATGAAAAATTTAGATTTAATAGGCGAAATACTAGGGAAAATTAAAGGAAATGAAAGCAGTATTGTAAGGAGTAGGAATATAAGGTTTACGATGTTGGAAATGCGAAAAACGGTCAAAGTATAAAGCGATGTACTCGACAAGGGTGTCAGCAATACATTTTTGATTATCATGAGAAAGATGTATAGGGCAATAAGAGGAATTTGTAAAAGCGAAAACAATGGCGTCGTGCTCAATAATGATACTTGACGATATGTGTTAAACAACAATCAGGGCGATATTTTCGATTTTACCTTCTTAAAGGAATTTTTCGACTATTTTTGCGGCATAATGTGTATCATTACTAGTAGAAAGAATTTCGATTATTCGAATAAGACAAGCTTTTGATAAGCACATTTTATTGTTTAAACTTTTGAATAGTTCAAGAGAAAAATAGTAAAATGTACCAAAAAACGTACTTTGATGGATTTTTAAAAGTTTATTTTAAGAAACTATGATGACGAACATAAACATAAATTTAGAAGTAATTTATTTATAATAATTCGGACATGGTTCGAACAGGAATTAGCCTTATTATTCTAAACAGGTCACTCACCATACAATTTGATTAATTAGCAGTAAAACGTGATCATACAAAATTGAAAAAAAAAAAAGAAGCTTCGGTCAATAAATAAAAAATACAACAAGTATGATCTTATTAAAGTGATTTTTTATTTTTTCTACCCTGAGCGCGCAGCGGCCCAGTTACTATGTATTTCTAATTCGTTTTCCCATAGATAAATTGGTTTTGGCATTAGAAACATTATTGTATAAGCTATGACTACAATAACGTTAATAGACTGTATTTAAGTGATTATCTTTTGTATAGAATTCTTAGTCAAGATTAAGCTTCGTTCCTTGGTTAGGCACTTTGTTTACACATTATAAAGAAGAAAAAATTAAAGTGCATATATAAGCCACGAAACTACATAAAAAAGTAAATACTAATAAAAAAATAGAAGAAAAAAAATAGTTGCAAGCTATGAATAAATTATTATTTTAAATTGTGAAACAACAAAATGCAGAGCATTTCCTGCTAATATATTCGCTTACGCATAGTAATATATGTGTAAATTGAAAATAAACGATGATAGACACCTCTATTACTGACGTGAATATCTGGGGACAGTAACTTAATAAGGAATTGCATAGCCTGAAAGTTGACGTCAATGAGACATTAAACCCCAAATTCGTACGAGTTCGCGTTTCATAAAAGCAACGTTTGTGTCACGTAGGAGACAGCAGATAGCAAGTGTATTCGTCACCTCGTCACCTACACGTCCAATGCATGTATCGTGCAAAAATCTTGTATATAGTGGTTTAACATTAAAATAATTACACAATGTAAGATATTTCACATATTTTGGATAGATTTCAGTCAAATAATACGAGTATTTCGAAAAACTAGTTTTGGATTCTGTTAATTTTTTAATATATTTATACCGATAAGAATCCTATACAACATTTAACTGGGACTTGCGAAAATATTGTAAGGGGAAAAAAGAATCGATGGATTATTGATTTTTTAAAACAAACCTCAATGTTCGATAAGCCTGCCGAGCAATATAATTAACATGAAACGAAAATTTAAGTTTGAAAACCCTATATTATACACGCACACACACATACAAGTTAAAGTAGATACTGCAACACCAACCAGAGTGAAATTGTAATTGAATTTTATTGTATTACGACTGAATAGCATTTGAGAACAATTTTCATAACTGAATGCTAAATCGTTATTTTTACTCCTCAGCACAAGTTCATTCAGATTTTTTTGTAATATTACACAGTCATTTGCAGAATGTATTGATATATATATATATATATATATGTATATATATATATATATATATTTAAGTCATCGGCAAATAAAAGAAATTTAGATTTAAAAATAGATCCTACATGGTCTACAAAGATCGCAAATAATAATGTACCCAAGTTGGAACCTTGAGGAATATCAGAAGTAGGTGTAGTATTCTCTTTGGAGCAGTAACCATTGTGTACGAAGATAAGAATTCAGAGACTTTATGTAACCACCGGAAAAATACGCTACGGATTCACTTTATCAAATGCTTTATTAAAATCAGCTTAGGCAGCATCAACCTGGAAATCACATTCCATTCATTGTATTATCAGAGTTACGTATGTTACCAGATTCGTTTTAGTTGCCTTACATTTTGTGAAAGCGTGTTGTTCAGGGATAATTTTAGATTAAAAGTGTTTATAAAGTCTGGTGTGTATATGTAGTATGTACAACGGCGTCGTCAGCCTATGAGCCAGGGAGGGGCAAGATGAGTTGCCAGCCGCCAGGGGGGGGGGGGGGCAAGATGATAGAAAGAGGATATGAGTTATAGGAAAAATAAAATTTATAAGTTGTAAAGGCTTAATATTTTATTAAACAAGAATAACATTTTAATTTTAAGTTTTCCAAATTGTCCATGATTATGCGCTTATGAATACACTCATCAATGCCAGTTGATTAAAAAGTTTCAAGGCTACAGGGGGGGGGGCAGCTGCCCCCCCCCTGGTGACGCCCATGGTAGTATACATTCGAATAGCTTGATCGGAGTAGATATTATAGCAACAGGATAGTAATTCTTGATCAAACGACGATTATCAGACTTGAATATATAAGTAATTCTACCAATCCAAATTCCTGTTCTTATAATTACGTAAAATAAATAATGGTTTTTCTAAGCTGAATGAACCTAATTTAAAAGCGTATGTAGGCGAATTATCGGGTCTTCCTACAATTCACTTAATTATGGCACTCCTCACTGACATTCGAGTAAGTTTCAGCTAGTTACTATCAATAGTCGAGTTAATAATGGTTTTAATATTGTATGAAATGGCATAATCCTTTGTATGGGCCGACGCAAAATGTTGAGCAAAAGCATATTAGGTGTATTCTTACTATATATGAGATATTAATTTTTGTAAACTACCGTGGTTTTTAATGAACGTGTATCTCTCTTACGCTTAACATAAGACCAAAAAGCTTATTCGCATTTTCCTCCTTTAATCTTCGCAGTATAATCAGTGAACGATTCCTTAATTGACTTCTTTACTTCAGCTCTCATTCGACTAAAATGTAACATAATCAATAAGTTTTCCAGTTTTGTAATAAATATTCCTGAACTTGATTTTTAATCTTAGTTTATTTTTGAAATCTCGTGTAAACCAAGGTAGATATCTAGAGTTTATGGACCACCGGTTTCTTACGTCAGGCAATATTTTAATGTACATAAATTATAATGCTTCATTCGGATCACTTAGCTCTAATTAATTAAAACATTTTTAGAAATTATTACTTTTGAGTCTGATATTTTAAAATTATATTGGTAAAATGGAATAGAATCTTCTTTATGAAACGAACATGATTGGATATGAAAAGCCGAATAAAATTTATCCTTAGGAAGTAGTAACGGGTCAAAACACTTCCTAACATTTAACATAATAGTTGAAGTAATTAAGGCAAAATTGAGGACTTTACCTAGGGGAAATTGACAATGTCGTTTAAAGGACTTGATTAATTATTACGTTGAACAAATTGACGACAAGGATGGAGTGCCGGTGGCAACGTTATGGAGAGGATTACAATTTTGACAATATTCCGGTAATCCGTATCCTTACAACTTCGCAAAATGAAGAAATAACGTTTTAACCTTAAAAAAGTTTACTTTTCTTTTTTTGCGTACCGAGTTAATTTATCATGGGTTTGATGACACGATAGTTACTAAAATGTAGAACCTGAAAACATTAATTTCATCGATAAAATGTTTATACTAATAAAAAATATACTATCACCGCCCGGTAGGGTTTGATTAAATATATATCTATACCATGAGGACATTTGAAACTGTCCAGCGTAGCTTTAAAAGGGTTTTCGATTTTGTATAATAATGCTCGGTTAGAAACGAAAAAAATAATATGCATTTTGCCTGTATACACATATCTATTATTGAAGATTCTTCGAAGATTGCGCAGGCCTATTTTCTTTAAATAAATTAATTTTCCCCAAAAAATAAATACCGACTTCGATAATAAGAATATAATAAGCGGTGAAAAAACTTCAGTTTCAGCCGGGGGATAGTACGAAATAAAAATTATTGTTAAACGAAGTGGGATGTGTAAAAATTTTGAAAATTAAACCTAGGTAACATTTAATCGGCGTGCAATGGCACGATGTTACATACCGGATCATTTTTTTATTTTCTTACCGCCAACTATTCACACAAACAGACAGCACACCTATACTCAGTGGGGTAGCTGTAGGTCCGCAGACCCCGCGACGCGTGGGGGGCCTGCTCAGTCTAAAAAAATTGACAGTTTTATTTTGAGCTGGTGCTGCGAATATATATGAATATGGATGGGTCTAACTGTATGCGTACGTGTAAACATATAAATAAATTTCAATTTATTATTTTTCTAGTCAAAGTTATTAGAGATGATTAAATATTTAGTAGTATTAAAACAATTACAGTTAAAGAATATTAATTTACACTGTACGCTACCGATAGTTATTACAAACAGCACTTGAAAATGTTAAAGGATTAAGGAATAATTTCGAAGACGTCATTCAAGGAGCTTCAGTTTTAGCTGAAAGTTGGGTAATATTTCATTAAATTAACTTACATAAACCGCAAATGCGCTAAATTTAGGCGCGAGCAGCGGAACTATTTATAATTATACCTGGACTATAAATATGTGCAATTATTATTGAAACAGAGAAACGACAATTTTGTAGTCCAGGTTTACATAGTAATAACGTACGGTTACAATAATTATTCTTCACTAAAAGTAAAATCTAACAATCATTAAAAATAAACAACTGTGAAGCTTACACAAAGGCTAATGTTTAGTGTACGAATCAACACAACAGTTAACCAAATGATAAAGAAGAAAAATTAGAACAGGTGATATTTACACGTTTCTATTAGGCCATGTTTACAAATATTCTTAAACGTTAATTTCAATCTAAGTAATACTTAAGATTTTAAAATTAAAAACTAAATACGCAGAATTTCAAGAAAAAAAAAACCAAAACGAACGAAAATCTTCTTCGATGAACTGATAGTTCCATGAAATAATTACGAATGCAAAAAAACATTTATTTTAAGAATACAAAATCTTCAATGCTCGCATTGACATAATTATTGCACAATTAAGCAATCGATCTGAAGGAATGAAATCAATAAGCCAGCGTTTTTGCTGTCTTCTCCCGGTCAATCTCCAAAAGATGATGAAAGATGATGAGTTGATTGAGGCATCACAAGAGCTAATGAACTTTTATTCTTACAAATTATCAACCAATTTTATACATCAGCTTTTGTCACTTCGAAATTTAATTCACAAAAATATATTAGAAAATACGTGTCCATTAGTTTTAATAAATACGTAGTGATGAAAAATCACTCATCATTTTTGAGTAATATTCCTGATGTGCTTATAAAACTATTAAAAACATTGCCAGTTACAGCAGTGAAGGCAGAAAGATCATTCTCTACACTGAAAAATAATAAAAAAATTATTTCTGTAGTACAATAGTGCGATTGGCTGGTTTAGCTACAGTTTGAATTTGAAAGAGCTAAAAGGCTCAATATTGATGAACAGCTCATCGACGAGTTCGCCACAAAAAATGCAAAACGTTCACAACGCTACCGTAACAATATTTTAACTTAAATAATTTCTGATGTAAGAGTTTTTTTATTTACATCAATTTTTACAACGTTTAAAACTTTTGTAACTTTCATAATTATTTACCTCCGTAAAGTTTTACAAACTACATTTATTAATAAATTTAATAAAAAATTATATTTCAAATAAATTATCTCTTTCAAATATAATTTACGTGTTGAATATCTGTTTATTTAATTTGCTTTTGTTTTCAACTAAAAAAATAATAATAGGTAAAAATAAAGGAAAAAGTGATTATTTGATGTCCTTAAGGGGGCCCCATTGAGATTTTCGCGGAGGGGTCTCCAAGGTTTCAGCTACGAATTCTCTTCGCAACCTTTCTCGTTCTTTTCTTTTTTCGGCTCATATTTCAGTAAATTAACGTGTGTCCCTCTAGCTGGAAAAAACAAATTATTCCGAGGTGTATAATTATTAATTATAATTAAATAGCGCGAAACAAACGATATGGAAATATTCGTTTCGAAAAAGTTTGATTATAATTTTTGTTTTCTAAAATGATGAATTATTTTAATAATTTTGTTTTTTTGATGGAAAAATCAAGTAAAAATTAATAATTCATGAGATTCGCGATCAGAAGACGAATGCGCCGCAATAATTTAAATATTGGCTAACGGAAAGTGTAGCAAACAAAAGAAAATAAAAATAAAATAGGAACCATGCCATAAAAAATGACGGAAGAGAAAAAAGAAATATACAAAAATAAACCCGGCACTGTGAATTAGGCCTACTAGTAACCGATGCTGTGATATTGTTCCACAGAACTCTTCAGTTTTAATGTAACGCATGAATAATCTCGGGCTTATCGGAGTTAAAAGGTGACCAGCATCGGGAAAGATGTTATTAGCTGATTCAGTAGCGACGAGCTAGAACTAACACATATCTCGAGATAATTGATTCTCGAAAAACTTACAAAGAAATTACATTAAAACAATTACGGACTGAGTATCGCTGACTCGAAAAAATGTTAAAAGAATTTAATATAACTCAGGCTTATAGGTGCAGAACAAAAAATCTCAAATTTCCACGTTACTCGCAGAAATATCGGTGACATGTACATGTCTTTGGGATTTAATATATTACAAAAAAAAAAAAAAACATAGCTAGAGTGTAGAATTAAAAAGAATAAATCTCGAAGCGTACCGTTAATTTTTAAATTTTATCTTGTATTATCTATCATCATTTACAACATTCGAATTAGTGGAATTGCAAGTTACAGATAATAATGGACGATGGCTACTGTAGTATGTTACATATTCACATGTTTCGAGATTATCCAATTTAACGAGAGAATATCAATTATTTTTTTGCTTCGTGAAGTAGATATGGCGACATGGTTGTCTAGTTGTAATCCTAACTCGGGGTGTGCATAAATTCAATAAATTCCGGTCCTCTTAAACCCAAATTAAAGTATCCTCGCTAACGAGTATATTGTAATAATTATGTTTTTCAGGTACCTTTAATTTAGGAGACTGTACGCCATAAGATTTAAGACGATGAATACCTGAATTTTCTCAAACGATCTATTCGCTGAGATATAAACTGATGCGAGTATAGTTCTTTAAGCATTGATACTCTCGACCGATCAAAAATCGCTAACACCGTCGTGACATGTCGCGATTTGATCCGTACTCATATTATTTGGATCAAATTTCCGCAAATCGTTTTCGATTTTGTTATTCCGCTTTTGGTTCCACATTGCAGACTTTTTGTTTTTCATTAATTCACCGTTGTCGCCATTCATGGCTTCGTTCGGCATCACTCTTCGGAGGAGCCGGTTTATTCGAATCGACGAATCGAAGAAACGCTTCAAACTTTTCATTTTCGGTACTTTTGGAACCGAAAGGTGTTTCCTTCATGAACTGAAGGAATTTTCATGGCTGTTCCGAAGTTCCTCGTCCCTCTTGCGTTTACGCGATTCCCGTATTGAATCAGCCATTGATTTTGTGTTTTTTTTTTTTTGTTTATTATTTTTTATTCTTTACAAGTCACACGACGTCTTTACTGGTTGAATTCTGAAACACGACTGAATGTGAAAGCGTGTTGGTTTTGGATTAACAACTCGTGTCAATGTTGTCGGTAAAATAAAACTAAAAAAAAATTCTATATTATAAATTTGATTTCATATTGTTTTGATGGTAATGTCGTTTGAAGAATTGTTTACTTATTTTAGGGCTCCTGTAATTTTAGGACTGTCTGTCTTTAAAATTATAATTGAGATTAATTCTAATTTACATACAAAATTAAATCGAGTTAACACGCAATTACGTGAAAATTACGTATCGAATTGCCTAGAAAAAATGAAATCGCCATTCCCCAAGTGCCGGGCTTTTATTAATTCCAAATTTCGAGAATTGTCGCGCAAAACCTTCGGCAGACAGCCAGAAAAAAATTTTTCACGAAAATATCTGCGGAATATAAAAATGTTTTACGAAATTATAAAGAGAATGTTGCGTTTCGCTGCGTTACACGATTTTCCGGTTGATCCCCGGCCGAAAAGACTTATATACACCCTGTCAAAAAGATCTATCGAACATATGTATATGGTTTGGGATTGCAAAATGAGGGGAATCGGGGAAGAGAATTACGTAAAGAAATCACTCGAACAAACGTGTTACCAATTTGTATTAGTCAGGTGATCAACCGATTTCGAGGGTAGCCTATAAGGAGTTATATCGATTCGTAAAGCTTAATAATATTAATGTATAATATAATTTTCAAAATAAAACTGTTTAAAATATTTCGATTTAGAAAACTAGTTAAATAGGTAATACCGGGGATAAGAAAAAAAAAAAAAAATTGATCGTTCTGCGTGTAATTTTTAAATATTTCTAATAAAAAATATTTCCATTTATTTATAGGGGTTCTTCATTTATTTGTTTTCGGTTTCGATTTTCTTCAACTTCATCATGTTCTGTTTCTTTTTACGAAATTGGATGTGCTGCGCGAATGAAGAACGCAAAAGTTCCGGCGATAAAAAGAAAACGGTTTCAACCACTTCTGCTAGAAAACGTTCGACAAATGCTTCAACGGTAAGTCCCCCTTAATATACCGATAATACGAAATTAATAATTTATAATCCACGCAACTCGCCCCCGCTGAATATGTTTTAAGTCACACATTTGTAACTGAAATATACACACCATCAGTCGAAAAAAAAGAAAAGCAAGCTAATTAGACAAATAATTGGTTTCTAAAACCATTAATAATAATTTTACGATATTATTTCTTTCTGAAAAATAATTTCATTCGCAGATAAAGTTTGATTCTTCGGATATCGATAATGGCCTCTACATAATAATGAACGTTCGTTTAATCATAATACAACTTGTTTCACTTATGCACATAGAACTTTATTTAATGTGGTTGTTGTGTTATCCACTTCCTGAAAATGGAAATAAATAAAAAATTTAGAATTTTTCAATTTCGAATCTCCTCCTTCATGTTTTTTTATAGTGACGTATGATAATTCTCGAATTTTTTAATTCGGTCAAATTTTTCTTAAGTTTAAACTTTTTTTTCCCCCCCTCCCGATAACACATATCCAGGCTTGGGTGGACTTGTTAAATAATCCAGCGCAAGGGAAATTTTCTTATATTTTTGATTTACAAAATCGATATTCGAATGCGGTGCCTAATGTGTCCGAGCCACTGTGTTCTCTGTAAAGCATATATTTACATTTTTTTTTAAACAATTTCGTTTGATGATTTTTATAACTTTATTAATAATTATTTAGTTTTTCGGTGACAATTACGTGAGAAAAATTGAAAAATCATTGTTAAGGTGTATAATGTATATTTTTTTTTTTTTTATACTGTAAAACTGTGAAAGGTGGTAAATAAATTCTGCTTCACACTTTCAGATAATCAACGCAATAAGCGATTTTTTTTTCGATTTCTTTTTTTTTTTGGGAGGGGGTCTAAACGTTAACGTGAAAACTAAAGACTGCTTTTTAAATATAAAGGTTTGGAAATAGTAAAAAAAAAATCCTTTAATTGTTTCCAGTTTTTTAATCTACTCGCGCTTTTTACACGACTCCCTAGCAATATACAGGGTGCGGCAGCATAACTTCCTTTTTTAAAATACGCCACATTTTTTCTACTAAATTTTTCTACAGAAATAATAACAGAAAATCGAAATAAAACTGCAAGGGAAGAAGCATACATATTGCCAGTGGGATCTGGAGAGTATGTATTTCGATTTTACGTTATTATTTCTGTAGAAAAATTTAGTAGAAAAAAGTGGCGCATTTTAAAAAAGAAAATTATGCTGCCGCACCGCACCGCACCCCCTGTATATGTTTTTTTTTTTTTTTTTGCTCGGAAAATATTATAAAACACTTTTAATTAATTCAATAAAAAATTAGACGTTTTAACTTTTTTCTCTTTTTTGGGGAATCGATTTTAGTTTGGAAAGAAAACGCGGTTATATGAAAACATTTTATTTAATACTAATATTGATTTATCCTTTTGCGACATTCAATATGTGTTACGGTTTAAGGTTATGTAGATAGAAAAATAAAAATGATCAAAGGGACGCAATTAAACGGGTTTTATTATTTTACTTATTGACATTATATCGATTTATTTACTAGAAATTCTAAATAATATAATTCCGTATTTGAAAAAAATTTAATTTTAACATTCCAAATACGAAATTATGTTACTTTTAACAGTCCTTCGGAATTATTCCAAAAAACACTTGAAGCGTGTAAATGAATGCATTTTGTTTTTTTATGCTTTGTTAAAGACTCTATTGAACTACTTCTGATTAAAACACAAGTATGAAAATCGCTTTGCCGTATAAATTTATGTTCCTACTCGTGCAAGATAGTATTCAAAAAATGCTCTATATATAATTCAACAGAAATAATTAGTTACAATAAAAATCGGTTAAAATGAAGTTAAATTAAAAAAAAAAAACAAAAAAACCCAGTTAATTACCTAATAATTTTGATGTATTATTTTTATTAAATATGATAAATGTTAGAATTTATATTTCATTTTTCACTAAGTACTTTACATAGAGTTTGATGTAAAATATTTAATTCTTTTCGGGACAATGTGTTTCAACTTAAACACATCGTATCGTTTTATTATAGTTAATAATTTTATAAGCGATATGATTTAGCGTTAAATAAAAAAGAAAAAATTAGAAATAATTTTTTTTTTTCATAAAAATACTTTAAAAGCCTTGTGTGTGCCTAGTAAATTTTACATCAGAAAATAGAAATATTAATGGATTTAGAAAAAGTAGGATGTGCATAGCTGTAAAATTTTTCTGTTTTAATATAGATTAATAGAATTACACTTTAATTTTAATTTCTTAGTCTAACATTAGCTTATCTATCCCCTCGGCTTTTCTAACTTGTGGGAATAGGATACAAAAAAAAAAAAAAAAAAAAAAAAAGAAGTACCAATACATTTTTGTATTTGGAATATTTGTGGATTTACATTAATCGTCGCAGTTTATACCACATTGATGAAGATTCGGCTTAAATCCGAAAATTACAAGGTATCAGTCAGGCAAAATAAATCCTTATCGCTTAAAAACCGTTTCTTCTGCTGTTCGAAATATCAAAAAAAAAGCCAGTCATTTATTATGCTATTCAACATAGTTCGCAGCCAAGTAAATCAATATGGAAAAAAAAAAAAAACGAAAAAAAGAATTAATTTAATTAAAAGAATCGAATAATCGGAACAACGAAATACCATGTTCATTATTTAAGAAAAACGCTGAAGAAAAATTAATAATTCGTCAACTAAAATGTAAAAATTAACCGACAACACGCACGAAATAATTATTGAACGCAAATTTTGCAATGTATTTCTTAAGCAAACTTTTTTTTAAATTTAAAAGTATAGGGAAAAATAAAGAGGAAAACGTTTTCACTTAAAATTACTATTAATAATTATAAAAGTGTATGTTATACACACATTACAACATTACAACGAATTAGTTGGCGATGAGCAGTGTGTCGGTTGCTTAAAAGATTCAGTGACCACTTTTTGGATCTCTGACGCCACGAATTAATTTGTTTTATTACATGTAAACTGTAGTCATTTTGTAATTATTAATGAACCGACATTGAACAATAAAATAGAATTATTTCTATTAATCATTGCGCTTGTAGCTAGTAATTAAAAGGCGCAAACAATATTAGTTTTTATAAAAATTTCGTAATAAAAAATTAAATATAGTTTGGTTAAATTTGTATTCCGAAGTTGTACATCTATGAATTTTGCATCTAAATGGTAAAATTGTTGGCACGTATTATCCATCAAATTCGCAGCAAAACTTATAATTTTACACGCTTTCATAGAGGCTTATGCGTGCCAGTCCACGTTATCAGGCAAAATTTCAGTTGGTATAGAAATTTTAAAAAAATAATGAAATTACCAAGTTTGGTAATTTTACTGATTTACTGTATAATGTGTGTATTATGCCTGATAAATAGAACAATTTTTTTTTTTTTTTGAAACGTATTTCCGGAAAATTGTTGTAAGTTAACCCAAATAGATAAGTGACATAACAATTGTAGAAAATTACAAAAAATAACAATAACAAAAAATAACAATAACAAAAAACTTCTTAAACAAAAATTTTAAAAGGATATAACACACAAAAGTAAAAAAAAAAAAAACATAATAATTTATTACACAGATTTTTGATATTCATTAGCACATTTAAAGTCTATATTTTGGAGGGTGTACGTTAACTAAAAGCAACAGCTCATCAAAACGCATAAATTAGAACTGTTCGAATATTAATACTGGGAAGCCGGAGTTTGATATTCTATTGTAAATTAAATGAAGTAAGCTAAGTTAGATGAAGAAGGAAGGAAAAGGATATTATAAAATGTACTACAGAGCGTAGGTAAATCGAGTTCGAGAAGTCAGCTATAGAGGTCGTTCAGGAGAAAGGAATATTCAACGAAAACATGATTAGCACGAAAGAAAGAGGGTGGTAGAAAGGTGATGAAGAGATGAAGAAAGGAAACTGTAACCGGGAAACAGAATAGTAATGGAATGAACTGAAAATGTCTTAACAAAAATTGTGGTTTGGCAGGAATCGGAAATATTGGTTGAATAGATAAATAGCAAGAGTTACGCGTTGGAAAAGTAAACATCGTTCAGTAGTTTAGAATCAAAATGCTTAGAGAGTAAATGGGAAATGTGAAGGAAATAACCATCGATGGTAGCAGAACGAGACAAACAGATACCTGTGTTCCATTGTGCTCAATCTCGTCATAATTCGACAAGGGTCAGCTTGACGGGACAATGTGTAAATCATGATAAATATATATTTTCAAAAAAAAATTAAAAAAAAAAATTATAGATTTGTAATAGACTATTTGAATGCAGCAAGTTAGGAAAAGATCACGATGAGATTGCTTTTAAGAAGGGCGATAGGAATAAAAGAAAGATGAATAAATTTTTTGCGGCAAGTTTTAAAGCCAGAAATTAAAAGAAATTTGTCACTACAATGATTAGGAAAAAAAAGTAACATTAGAAGTTGATTTAGCAGAAAAGGTAGAGCAAAAGGAACGAAACTTAAAAGATTTAGAGTAGTTATAAGAGGGGAGAAAAAGAGACGCCAATACCATTAAGTCTTTGAGAACCATCTTTAAAAATAACGGAGCGGTTGAAAAAGAGAGAATTTAAAACAATGTTGTGATCTAATTATACAATGAAGCAAAAATGTACAGAATAAATGAGCTGGGTACGAAAAAGACTAAAATAAACGAGGGAAAAGAAAAATAGATAAGGTGAAATATGAGATAGGCGAATGGGAGGTCAATTATGAAAAATTGAACGAAGAAAAAATGAAGCATTTAATTATAAAATGATAAACAAGATACTATGATGAATGAATCACGGAACCGATTTTGATTTGGAATGAATTTCAGGAATTGGGGTACACTTACAAGTTCCAAGACAAAAAATACGCCAAGAATGTTATATTCGATAAATTTTTTAAAGAAAAGATCGTGGTAACAATCGTGTATATAAAGGAACACAGCAGTTTAATTTAAAAAGGACAAAAATGAATAGTTCGCCACTCCATTTGAACGGTGATTTTAAAGTATTCATTTGTTTAAAACAATAAGTATATAGTTAATATAAGTATTCACAGAAAAACAAACGATTTCTTTAAAAAAAAAACATCTAAATATCTGCAGAAATCAATAGGAGGGACAGAGTAATTAAAGCCAGCTACTAACTAAAGAAGAATTAAATAGGCGGAAGGTAAAAACCATGGTAGAGGATTTAACAGGAAATCTAAAGAGATGAATATTGGACGAACGATTTCGAAAGACATCAAAATTTATTAATAACATCAGAAAATATTTCGGGAAGAACAATACACACCAGGAAGTCATCAGTCTAGAACGAAGAACAGGAATTTTGGCGTAGAGAAGCTACATTTAACGTGTAAACATTGAAAGTGTAAGATTAAGACAAGAATTTTGAGGGAGACCACACAATTTCTTCCTTTTTTTTTTTTTTAAATGGTCTGTTCTGAAACGCATTGATAACAAGAGGAGAAGTAAAGGGTACAGGTATGCGTTTAAAGAATTCGTTATATTTTTTTAAGAGTAGGAAAGTGCATGGTAAAATTTTTGTTAATAAAGCATTTATAAATGTTAGCGAGGGAAAAACTGATATAGTCAGGAAGAGCAATATCAGGACGGAAACTAAATTTGTTATTGGGAATTAAGTTGTTACTTCAAAAATCCGGATAATTTATTTAGCATACATTCAAAAAGAAGAGAGATTGAACGAAAAGAGGATACATATATTTTTTAAGGAGAGTAGTAATAGGTGTAATAATAAAAGAATTCTAACATGAAGGGGCGAAGCCAACAAAAAAAAAAAAAGAAGGAAAGAATTAAATATACCGACCAGAACCTCAAGAGAGCATTTTGACAAATTTTTTAGGATAAAAGGCTGAAGCGAAAGGCTAGAAAGTGCAAAGAAGGATCAAAAGAGGATTAAGCTTCATCTAAACTAGGAATATAAGATGAAGAAATAAAATCTATGAATTTACCCTAAAGCAGATTCAGATTAGAAGCATGCTGGAAAAGGGAAACTTTAAAGACCTTAGCTAATTTTCAGGAATGTAAAATTGGAATGGAACTAGAGCAAGTGGAACAGAATAAAAGTTGAATGGTTTATCCGGAATTTTCTGGTTGGAGGTCCTTGATTGACGTGCCCAAGAAAAAAAATAAAAATAAATAAATAAACGGCTTTAGCATTAGCTCTTTTATGCGTGAAAAGAAATTGGAATAAAAAAGAGAGGATTGGAGAATTTTAAAAGTGGAAAAACTTTAAATAGAAAACAATTTTGCAACCGTTATTCCACCACGACTAATCAGAAAAATAAGAAAACAAAGAGCAGATGAAATCGATGCATGACGGGTTTATACTGAGATGTGTATGATTTATACCGGCATGAATGTGGAAAAAAATGAAGTCACACAATTGAACGAAACTTAAGTCACCTGTTGGTACCTGCGAGGATATCCAATGTACGTTTAGAGTGTGGAGAAAGATAAAAATTATTAAGCGATAAGGTGATTACTAAGATGTAACTCAATGTTTTTCATAAACAACTGAATCAATATTAGGATAGGTTAAGATTAAAATCATTAAGGAAAATATATAAATTTTTTTTTTTTGGGAGGAAGGCGGAACTGTGGACATTAACCCCAGGGCAAGTGAAATTTTTGTAAGTTTCAATGTGCGCGGCAGTGTGATTCGAATCAGGTCCTACTCGAACAAACACCGCTAACAGACTGTCTTCAAGAATAATGTAGTTATTGTTATAATTAGAGCATCTCCAAGAGGGAAAAAATACTTATAAAGATTAAGAAGAAAGAATTAAAAAATGACAAAAATAAAAGAAATTTATAAAAATTTGAATTAGCCGAGAATCGGTGGGTATTCTGATTCAGTTTATTTCGGACTGGATTTTTATTTAGATCATTTCTAAGCCCGAAAAATATGTGAAAAGACAGCATTCGGTTTCAAATAAAAGATTTTATTAAATAAAACTAAGCCAAGTCAAATACCTGTGCGCACTAGATGAATGCGCTTATTTTGATGAAGAAAAAGTAAATCTGTTGAGTACAAAATTGTATTTAAGATCAAACCCTTTTATTGCCTCATCGGTAATATCCGAAGTAAGGCTCATAAAAAAAAAAAAAAAACAAAAAAAAACAACAAAAAACCGCGATTAAATAACGGCTGCTATTGATTAAAGATAACAAAATGCAACTAAATGGTTATTTTCTCGATTAATAAATCTAATATAGTTCATTGAGCATCGTGTGTGTAGGTTTAACTACAGTTACATCTATAAATATTTAGTCACAAACTCTGTAAAACGAAAACGAGAAATTGCATGAAAATTGCTAAATTAATTTGAATAAATCGTGCTTCGCTGAAAAAAGCTTAAAAATCTTTCCCGTTTTGTTAAAAATATTAATCGTACATATATTATTCAGTTATTTGTAGAGTACCTTTTTTCTTCTCGTTCGTTTATATTTAGTTTACCTTTTTCGATTTTGCTACTTAATTAGTATTTTTCCGCCGCTTTTATATTTGTATGTTTAGAACTGATAAATTCCTTCAACAACTGAAATAAAATAGGCATACAAATGCTAACGTGTAAATGCTTCAGGAATGGTTGCTTTAGCTGGAAAATGAAAAAATTCAGGTGCAACCATGATCAGAATATTAAAAGATGCTAAGAATTTTTTCCATGAAAAACAACTTCCGCAATTCACTGTTTTTTGTTTTTTTTTTTTTGTCTTATTTATTTATTTTTAATTATCATTTTTCAAACACCTATTCATTGAGATGACTGCTGCACTCTCAATAAAGAAGTATTAAATTATAAACTTTAATATAAGTTGAATATTAAATTACGAACGATATGCAGTAGCGCGCAATCGTTACGTTATAAATGTAAATATTAATTTATGGTTTAAGCGAAAACGCGGTTAATTTGGACTTTATAACGATAATTAGTAAAACACGCTACTCTTCTGAAGACTCCAATAACAACACCGCAACCGCTATTTACATTTTTGTTTTCAATGCAGAGCAATTAAGTTCCAGGGACCGAATCCTCGATAGAACGGTCACCGTTATTTGTCGAATCCACTATTTATCTTTAGACATTTGTACACGATGTTCAATTTTGTGTTTTTTAAATCCAAAGGATATACATTAAAAAACAAAATTAGTCTTAATACTGGCACACAGTAGATATATGTATATTACGAACGTAGTTTGCAATTAAAGTACAATTATTAATGCGAAAACTAATAAAACTATTTTCAATTAATTGACGATATAGTCTGACAAACTGGTACATAAATATATTAATATACTATATTACATGTATGTATTTGTATATTTGTATTCACAAATATTAATAGATTATAAAAATAAATTAACCTACTTTTCGTGTAGGTAAATTACGCATTTCCCCCCCTTCATATCAATATATATATATATATATATATATATATATATATACTCCAAATGCTTATTAAGTTGTTGATGAAAGTGTAGAAAATTACTATTTTAAATGAAGGTCAGTTCGTGCTGACAAAAAATTTATAAACAGCACCAGAAGTAACTTCTGCGCGTAATAATTAATTAATTTTACGGGGTACGGTGCATAACATGCGAACAAATTTACCGTATATTAAAATATATTCGATGTATTTTATCGTTATTATTCTGACTTTATTGAGCTTATGACACAACAGCACATGCCTGCCTATAATACGACACAATGCACGTGCAGGTAAGCACTATCATATTATAAAAGGCTTACATGCCGCAATATTGTTTACAGAATTTGCAGCTACAAAATATGCTTCAAATGAATTATTAATTGTTACATTGTTTTTCCTTTTTTATTATTATTATCCGAAATCAAAGATTTTAATATTCTTCTCATTCACCAGAACGATTGTATAACACAGCAGCTGTGATACTACTTAATCGGTTATATGCATTTCAAAATACTCGAACATTTCCATTATTATACAAAGAAAATAATACCCGAAACAGATATTTTTGCTATATTTCACAAATATTCTAGTAGCAACTAAATATCCTTTACCACTTATAAAAAAAAAATTTAAATCGAATACGAAAAAAAACTTTCAAAAAATTTTTCTACTCATTCAATTAAGCAACTGCTTGAATTTTTATCAAATGTTCGTAAATTTGTGTCAAGCTGACAAGTTTTTTTCTTTTCTAACGTAATTTTTGATTATTTTCAAACAGAGTCGTTGTTACTTCTCTATAGAGTTAGTTCATTGTCTTAAGAAGAAAAAAAAAAAAACTCCTTAGTTCAGTATTCTTTGTTTTTTGCTTTTTTTTCTTCTTTATATCGTAGTATGAACACGTCTTTCTCACTGTTCCCCGTACACTTTTTAATTTTCTCCTATTCTTTTAAACACACTACTCTACACACTAGCAATCAATCGCCCTTCGAAAGCCTTTATCCTGCATTTTTAAATTTCTAACAATACGATGTTATATTTTTATCATCTTCCGAAACGTATCGAGAAACAACCTATTGTTACCGCAACGTCAGATGATGTCCAGCTTTTCGTTTCTTTTCAAATTCTACACTATTTAGCCCTAAAACTTCAACAGGTTCTAGAAATTTGATCACAATATTGCACATCTCGAAAAAATTCAACGGCAAATTTCTATTCCATCACTTACCGAAAAATAATAACAAAGCTTCGAAATCGATGAATATCGTTTTACAACAATATAGTAGTAAAATAATGAGAGATGAGTACATAAATTTTAACCGGCAATCTAAAATATGTCGAATACGCAAGTTTAGCCGCTGAATTCACGAACGACATAGGAATAATATCGAATAATTTTATTACACAATTATTTTACGTAATAATACTCTTATTACTACTACTAGTGCTGCTATTTCCATCAGGTTACTACTCCGTAACTAGCGCATTATTACGCCCGTACACCGGGTGTCTCGTTATATTAACCGTGTAATTTTTATTCTTGTTGTGTCAAATTTTATCAGAGAGAAGTTTATCCACGTAAAATCAAGGATATAGTAAAATCGATGGAACGCAAAGACGTTCACGATGATTATAGTGAGGAAGATGTGATGAAAGAAGGTTGCTTTGAACACACTGGAAGTGCAACTTTGGTGGTGAGTTCATGTACAAACTTAAGCTGTATGCGTTTCTAACATATTCCTCATTGTACGTCTGCATATAATAACTATGTAACTATGTGTATTTGTTCTACAAACATTCTCAGTTTTTTTTTGTTGTTTTTTGTTTTTTTTTTTTTTCTTCCGGTATTCCTTCCTATCCATCGTAGATATATTCTCACACACCTTGTACAAATAATGATAAAATGCTCTCTCACTACATTTGCACGCCAGTGACGGCTCATGAATCTAAAATGGGGATAATCTTTTTCTTCTGATACTTTGTTTTGTAATTTTTACCAGTGAATCTAATACCGCAGCAGTCGATGGTAAATTTTTGAGGAAGGCAGTTTTCTTGTAGACCTTCAGAATTCATTTACTATAAGCGCTGTGCTAGAACATTAAAAATCCCGCCGACGAGTTGTAGTTTAGCTGAAAAAAAAAATCTTCAGAATTTTAGAACTTTCGTAAATTTTTTTACAGCGAGAATGAGAAAAATTCTTCTTGTTACACAATGATCCCTACAATTTCTTAATACCGTTTGGTCATATTTCTGTAAATTGAAAAATGTACAAAAATTCTTCGTTATAATAAATCGGAATCACCCCTTAACAAAAGTTATACTTTATTTTCTAGATTATCCAATGATTTTTCGGAACATTTAAATTAGCAAAATTGGTTGGCAACTAACCAATTAACAACCGATTTTTTGGAAAAAATTAAAGTTTCGTTCAAACAGCCTGTAAAAAAGTCAAGTGTATCAAAGAATTTTTTCATTTGTATACATTTTCAACACAATTTAAACATATCCACTCGGTCCTTGAATATGTAGCTAAAATTTAGAATTACAATCAACTTTTGAACCTATGCATTAAGCTAATTTAGATTATCATCTCAGTAGTTTGATCCACCCCACTTTAAAAACATTTTCGATATTGCATTAGTTGCATTAAAAAATATATAACCAATATAATTTTTCGACAAAAATTTCAACTCTTTTTGTCGCAAAATGTGTAGTAGAAATAATCCGAATTAAATATTTATCCAAGTATGATAGAATTTACGAATTTTTAAAAGATAGCGTGTATATTAGCGCAATACTTCCATCGTATATCACACAGCGAGCGCACACAGATAGATAGACATATATATATGTATATATATATATATAACATCTGCAGATGATAAATTGTCTACTGGGTTCACCACAGGATTGTACGCTGCCTTATATTTGGGAAAAATAATTTAAACTTTTAAGACACCTGGTTAAATAATAATAATATTATTAATTTTTATATTCAACCACTTAATTTGAATTATCAGGGTTGTGTCATAAATATTTACTCTTCCGCGTTTTTGTGCACTAAAACATTTCCGCTGCGGCATTAACTGTAACTGTAAATTTTAAAATAACCGATTATATAATTAAGAACATACGTAATAGGCAGAGAAAAAACACAAATGAAAGAAATTGTAATTGAACATAGATGCAGCCTGAATTCAAATATAAATATATACATGTATATATATAACAAATAAGAAACAGTATGTTTTTAAATTATTTTTTTCCTTTTTCATAATTGAAATGTAATTGGCTATGGTTGTTATTAAAATTAACATTAATAAAACATAAAAATGAAAAGTTTAATCTGTTTTTTTTTTGTAGTTTTTACTTTTTTTTCACATTTGAAATAAATTATCCCCGTTGGTAAATCAGCACAAATCAAAACCTCATAGAAACTGTTCGCGAGTCATTAACTAACCGGTTGATGTGACTTGCACACACCTTGCAGGGGAGTCTTTATATTAGCGCAAACTAGTGTTTTTTCCAGAAGTAGGAAAATTTAGTTTACCATTGGTAGCGTTAACGATAACTGGTGTTTAGGAACGGCTAGTGTGCACTACCTAGTCTGGAACATATTGGAACAATTTAAGTCATGAGCCGTCACTAAAGTATTTCTAACGAAATAAACACGTTTATCACTTTATTAAACGTAGTTTTCTCATACTAACAATCATTTTCATAATCACGCGCGTGTTTTTATTACTACACGTTTTTGAACACATTTTTGTTCGGTCAACAATTTACACGCTAAATTTCGTAAGGCACCGGAGTGAAAAGAGTATATATATATATATATATATATATATATATTATATATTTAAGGAACATAAAAGTGATTTGATTGCCAAACAGAGTCATTATTTCACCAAAATTCGTTGGTTTTATGAAAAAATATATACAACCCACTCTCACTTAGAATGATTGTCATATTTCTGTATTCTCCTTAATTTTACAGCTACTCACCCTGTGTATCTCTTCGCGGACTACTCTTGGCGGAAACGAAAACAGTCTATCCGCTGATATTTTAATTAAAACTGGCCTAGTATGTATATATATATTACTTTCGGGTAACAACTACGATTGAATAATGCTTGATTTTAATCAGTCAGAATTTAAAGGTATCTATTTATATATATAAAAATTCGGCCATTTTGGCCTCGCAAAGGGCTATGCCCCTTAACCCCTCTTGCTTATATTTCTGCCTCTTTCTCTTCTACACTTTGTATAAAATGATTAAAATTTACAACATAATTCTAAATCGATCCATATGAATGTAATAACATAATCACAGAAATCCTATAAAATATAACAAACGTTACATAAAATTGGGACATTTTTTCTAATGGGGGGTAGCCTAAGAATTACGTTATAATTAATATATAAGTATAGTAAGTCCCATACCCTTGACAGGGCGTCGGGGACTATGAAGTTAAGGTTCACACTGTACTAAGCCCAATGTACCACTAATGGGAGTAGGGGTGCAAGTTATTTTTTCTTTGCCGCTTTTACTTTCCCACACTTCTCAGGTGTATCCAATTATTTCAGGCTGGGTAAACTTGAGAGCGATTTGGATCCGGGACGAGACAAGTTTCGATAACCTATGAGACCTCTGATTTGGTAGCCAAGCAATTTAACCACATATATATATATATATATATATATGACTGTAGACAATATCGGCGACTACTCAGCATTGTAGGTTAGCTGAAAAGTATCTAAATTATCCGTATTTTGGCGGGAATTTGTGCAAAGATTTCGAAATTTTTGAAAACGTTTCAGCAGCTAAAATGTTTTTTGATCAACATCATAAATAATCATAAAAAAGTACTCATCTCAAACTCGTTTTTGCATGTCACCTTCGCATGGATACCCGGCCACAAAGGCATACCGGGCAGCAACCTGGCTGACAAAACCGCAAATCAAGGTGCTATAAACTTTCCAATTCCAAACGTACCAGTTCCCTTAGCTGATTTCCGACGCAATATCAAACTTCAACTAAAAGAACAATGGCAACAACAGTGGACTAACTTCGGCCACTACCATCTTCGCTAAGAAACCCACTATTGGAAAATGGAAATCAAACCTCTCATTCGATAGAAGACAACAAGTTGTTCTCGCACGCGTGCGTCTCGGTCATACTCTTCTCACTCATGGCCATCTCTTTACTCGCACCCCTCGCCCAGTTTGTCCAAACTGCTCAGCTGCTCCGATTTCTATTCGTCACCTTCTACTTGACTGCTCGGGAACACTTTCACAGCGTCAAAAAGTTCAGGCAAAATTTGAAATCCTTTACTTTGAACCGGTTTTGGACAATAGAATTTTGGATGAACAGAAAGGTCAATCTTTGTCACGATGTCTGCGTATCAATAAACTTAAAAAAAACTAGAAGAAGAGCTGTGCATACGCAAAAACGAAAGGCTGCTTAAACAATAAAGACGGCTTCTTGCAAGATTCTCTTGAATAATTGAAACGTACGCAAGTTAGAAAATTTAACTGAATCTTCGTCCACAACCGGAAAGTGAAAATTACGTTAGTTAAATGACTCGTAATCGCAAGAAATTGAAACATGAATGTCTAATGATAAATCTGGAAACGTATCTTGCAAGTAAACTGGACGATGAAATCTAAGGTGCCAAATAATGTAACTTTTCCGGAAGAATTTTTTACAATGTGTGGAAATAGAGTTGATACTTTTCTTCGATTGCACGGAGTGTCCGTACAGGTGAAACGAAGACTAGAGGATCTAACAGGAAAAATTTCACCGTTGAACAAAAAATTCTCCCGCAAGTGCTTCGGTCCAAAGCTATAGAGTCGAAAAAAATCACGCAGGAAGAGCGTTTTTTTCTCAAAATAATACATTTTATTTTTTATTTTTATTTTATTATCGGTTCGTTAACATCGGTATTGGCCCAATAACAAATGAACAGAGTAGCAAGACTCAGATCCTTACACGATCAGAAATAGCCGACAGAAAAGAATCAAGAGCTAGGATAACAGAAGGAGAAGGAAGGGAAAGAATGAATGAAGCACAGTATGGAGTGGGAATACCGATTAGTAAAAGGAAGGAATAAAAAGAAGCTCGTTCAGTTGATAATTACGAACAACCGAACAAAGATTCTGTAGAAATTCTGATCTAACAGCATGATGAAGAATACGTTTGGAAGGAATAGGAGAATAAAAGCAGTTAATAGGATGAAGAAAAGAGAAAAAATTGAAGGATAAATAAAAGAGTTTATCGTGAGTGTAGATATACGGAGAAAACCGGACAAGGTGGCCAGCGATAAGAGATAGAATAGGAGTTTTTACATGAAAATGAACTAGTTCTGTCGAGAGCATTTTAAATAAGCATTAAATAAAGTGTGAAGATTGTCAAGTTAAGGTGGGCTGAAGCCTGACGCGGCATTGCTGAATGTAAGGAGACTACCTTTCTCTCGGGCATCTTTATTTAACCCGGGTTTCTCTGGTATTTGATTATTTCAGTTTGGTTATAGACTAAGTAATGGATTAAGTCCAAATCGAAGCAATTCCTGAAAACATCTCGTGATACCTCCGGTTCAGTAGCCGAACACCTTAATCCCTAGGCTACCGTTTCCGCATTTCACCAACCGGGAAAATGAGGATACAGTTATCAATAAAAGGAAAGTTGAGAATTGGCCATTGTATTTATTCGCGAGCAATATTTCATTATTTACATTTGTAAAAATTGTAATAACTTGATCAAATGCGTTTCTCTGATGTAACAATATTATCGTAACTAGTAAAAATAAATGAACCTCTTCGATAGAAAAAATGTAATAAATCGCGAACACGTGTCTCCTATCTACCGTCCTGGTCAGTGCTTTACTGACCAAAGTCATACGGAACGAGTGTCACTACCCTCTTGAGAATTTGAAAAAGAAAAAAAAAATGAAAGTGAAAACTACTAAAAATAAGATTGGTTTCATTTAGTAATGAAATCGGTGGGCCATTGTAGTTTTTTGTTGTTTTTTTGAGGGAGAGGAGTGTCAAACATAGACATTAACCCAAAGCAAGTGAAATTTTTGGAAGTGTCAGTGTGCACCAGTTCGAACCAGGTTCTACTCGAATGAAACATCACTGCATAACGAACTATTCCTTGTAAGTTCACTCCTTATAGGTTAAGTCGTAGGGTGACCCGCCAGCTGATCGAGTAACCGCCTGTTGAAAACGAACATTTCAAAAATCTTTTAAAACTACCCGCTACTTTGTTCTAGCTCCACCGTGCAAACATGATTCTTATGTGTTTCAGGTATACTGACTCTTAAACTTTCTTCTGTACCGGTTTAAACTAGGTACTCTATAAATAACTTTTTAGTAAATAAAAAACGATCTACAACCAATTTAACCAGTTCGCAGCACTGTACAAATGCATCAAGCGAATATAAACTGACATTCCTCGGGGCAAATTACTAATTCAACGATTCGGAAAATACAAAAACATTAAATAAAATTCAATAATTTTGGAATGGCACAATGGGTAGTTTAAAAAGGTTTACATAATGTTAATCTCGGTGCACAGCCATTCGATCAGCCAGCCAGTTCACTCTACGACTAATTCAACCTACAGCAGTTAGATCTACAGTAAAATAAATGGTCTTCATATCTATACTTTTATAAAATAAGAAAAAAAGAAGGTAAATAATGATTTTCGGTAGAAATAAAATTATTCGCAACGTAAAGGCTATTTAATATTTTTATTATAAACTGTATACTAAAAATTCTTTAAAAATGAATTCTAAATTAATTAAAAAATTAATTTCACGATTTTAATTGTACTAACGAAGTGTTTTTTCTATCGTCAAAATATCTTTATCAATCTCTCTCCTTTGGAAAAAAATCCTGCTGATTACTTTTGTACAGTTCGTAAAATATTTGAATCTTACGTAACTCAAAAAATTTTTGCATACTATTCGTGAAATGAACAGAACTCATTACGCATATTACACAAATTGTACAGACAATGATACTGTATAATTTATAACCAGAAAATAAATGGGGAGGGGGGTACACATATTTAACTATAATAGTGGAATATTAAACAGGCGAAACCTAAAATAAATTAAATATTATATGTGTAAAACTTTAAATAAGCAAGATTCCGTTTGAAAATAATACAGTTGGCAGTTTAACCTTGTTCACTAAGAGCTGATTATTAACTATTGAAAATGAAATAATTAAATTTTAATTGCGGCACGCTGTTAGCAATTCTGCTATAATGTAAGAAGTTACGTTAATTTAGGTTGTAGCATATTTCTACTACAATACTTTTAGTACAAGAAGCACAGTGTAGTTCCCGTACCTTAATTAAATTTTTTAAATTTCTGTAGAATACTATATTTATTATAGTAGCAGGATAATGATATATTTCAAATTAGCTACAAAAATGATTTCAAATAAAAATTTTTCCTTCGATAATTTTAAAAGATATTTAGCCATTTTAGTTTTTCAAAAATTAAGTTACGTTAATTCGGAGGATATATGCAGGAAAGTGTCTTTATTTGTTAGCGAATAATAAATTAATATAAAAGTATTATAAAAAACTTAATGAAAAATCCTCTATTCTATCATTTATTTGCCTAATTTTTGTATATTACTCCACGTCATTTAAAATAACATTCTATATTTCTTAGATTTCCTCTCTAATCTGCTTATTTTGGAGGTCACATCAATTTTTCACGCAAGTATTGTTATTAAATAAAATGTCAGATTATAATGCAACTGGATATTTCAGTTTATTTATTTATTTTTATACATTTAGACTTGTCAAATATGGACACCGACCAAGCAACGCAAATAATGATATTTATATTTTCAATATCCACCAATTGGAATTGAGATCCACTTGAACGAAACGCCACTAACAAACTACACTACTAGTAGCTGACTTATTTTTCCTTTATGAAGACTTTTCTCATTCGCCTTTACAACCTCATTTTCCATCTCCGTGTGCAGTAATGTGAAGAACTGTGGTTAGTTGCTCATAGTTGGACACGAAGCACGCTTAGATTTAACATTTGTCCAAAAATAGAGCTTTTTACCTGCTTTGCTATAAATTGAGTACCTTAAAATCCAAATGTTTTCCAAAATATTCATAATTCTACACATGTTAAAAATCAAAGGCTTTGTGTCATGCTTGTAAATGCCAAAAACAATGAATAAAGTATCAATACTTTTCATTTAGAAAGGCAATAAATTACGAGGATAAAACAGCCTTTATCGAATTGTGGATGGGATTTTTGGAGCATCCCTTATTTAATTTTTACATTTTCACACAGAACATAATTGAGAAAAGTATTCTCTTCTTACCGCAGTACATCGTTTAAAATATTTGAGGCAGAATATTTATAAAAAGTTTTATATATTACCTTTAAACTGACATTTGGAATATTTGAAAATGTTAAACTTTACCGTACTTACTTCCAGTAGAATACTTTGAATTTTAGGCATTACTTAAAAAGTAGGCGATTTAGTCGGCATTTCTTCATATGTGATGCACGAAAAAGATGGAAATTTCCAAATTTACAACAGGTGCATAAAATGCGTTTAACATCAGTTGATCGAAGTAAAAATGCGTTCAATAACGTCTTCTGTGCCTGCAATTTTAAACATATATATACACATTTTAAAAAATTTTCATTTTATATAGTTCATTTGTTTTTCTTTGCGTTTTTGTGTTTTTTTTTTCGTTTCGTTTAATAATGCATGAGTAGCGATGAATTAATTTTAGTTTTATTTTCTAACACAGATGCTTGTTATTTATTTTTAAATTAAATTGAAACAATAATGAAACACGTATCGTTACAACACTTTTAATAAGATTTAAAAACTCATTTTGGTTTCATCAAATAATTCGTGTTAAATATTTATAATAGTAATATATACATACATTGAATAATTCTAGACTATATGAAATTTTATAAATCACCATAAACGTACTTCTTGATTCAATTTATGTTCATTTTTTCACAGTTTAAAACCACCAAATTAAAACGCGAAAAATAGAAGCGTGCCACGAATCAACAGAATGATTAGTACCACTCTTAAGTAAAAATATTTGGCAATCACGTATAGTAATGTAGCACACTCTGTTGTCAATTAAATAACGAAAAAATTTTTTGGAAAACTGTATTTTCTGAAAAACCGTTTTACGATGAAAAATTAATACCAAAAGAAACTCTAACGACTGAAATGACGATCTGAACAGAATGATATGGAATGCCGTATTACTGTGTTTAATATATACCACAAAAGACGAACGAAAATAAAATTATTAAATTTGATTAAACCGAAAAACGAAAATCAAAGTGTCAATGATTTGGAGCATTAAAAAGTGTATATAAAATATATGTGTATATATACATATCTTAGTGAAGAACGCGCTGGTAATTGTGCGGAGAAGCAGCAAAAAAAATTGAAGATATCTGCCAGGACTTCTCAGAAAGCATATATTAATAAAAGTAGAAAGACAATTTACTGGTAAAAATTCAATTATCAAGTATTGAAACATACGATGAAAAAATTTTGGTCACAGTTTGCCATTGCAGAGAAATAGTTCGATTTTAACTGAGTGATTTGTTCGCTTTCGTCTTTTGTTTGCCAGACGTGGCAAGTACTTCTCGAACATTAGAAAATCATAAAGAGTGCATTAACAAGATATACGTGCAAAGTCGAGAGTCAAATGATCAGAGGTGAACGTTTAAGCATCCAAATACTTCTTTACATTAGCAGAATAACTAGTCTGTTATACGTTATGCTTGTAATGGCATGGTTTACTTTAGGCGAACTTAACATAATGTGTAATAATTTCCGATCGGTCAATCAAAGAAAAGAATACTTGTAATTAAGATTTAAATAAAATATTATTTATAGGAAAAATTGATATTTATTCCCAGCACAGAATACCATTTTATTCTTAAATCTCCTCAATCTTATCTATAATACCTTAAGTTTCATAATAATTGTTATAATTTCTATAAATTTTAGAAAAGACACTTATTATTTGAACCGCGACAATAAACAAATATTTTATTTCATTTCATTTAAATAAAATTTATTTGAAGTGAAAATATAAAAAAACAAGTTTTTAAAAATTCCAAATTTCTATGAAGATACTATCTCTGATGAATAAACGCTTAACTAATTTCTAAGTTGAGAATATTTCAGAGATACATCTTAAAGTATAAGAAAATTTTACCGTTAATTTTTTGTATTTGCTTTTTTTTTATTCTTTTGTAAGGGAAAGCCTTAATGTGAATCATTGTAGATAATAGAATATTGTTAATTTCTGGCGTACAGCGGTAAAAGATGTACATTTTTCAACAGACATGCTCCTAAACGTCTGATACATACGTGTGCTTAACACACGTATTATATATGTTGTTCAAGCTTTTTTTTTTTTTTTTTTTTTTTTTTTTTGAACAGATTGAAATAGGTTAGCTATCAGTACAGAGTTAACCATAATTCATCTATTTGTCAATTTGTAATGCGTTTGACATAGTTGAACTGCTTCCAAACATAAAAGTTAAAATTATTTTCCACTTTACTAAAATCTTCATAATTTTTTGAAGTATAGGTCTGTGTTTGAGTGAAAAGTTACATTTCAAAATCTACTGCGGTAATATAAAATATATTCTTATACCGAATAGTTCAAAAAAAAAAAAATTATGAACGTTTTTTTTTGTTTGTTTTTTTTTTTGAAAGGGGGATTGTTCTACAGAGTAAAAAATGCTTGGTGAAGCTGTCTAATATTAATGAGTTTTTAAAATTAGAAATAATATACGAAATAAAGGAACAAATCAAAAACCGCATTAAACGAAAGAATAATCGGACTTTAATATAAAACAAACAATGTGAGATATTAAAGATAAGATGGTAGCCAAATGATAATTAATGAAGCCATATTTTTGCGTGTTTGCATTATTATAAGCTTGCACAGTTTTTATATTTAATCGTTTACAATAAAGAAATACGAGTATACGGTTTTGCGTTTAAAAAACCCGAATAATTTAAAATTACTTAGGGCGGGTGAGTTTGATAATCTTTGGAAGAAAATGAATGGGACTAATCCGGTAATCGAATAATACAAAAGAAACGAAATTTAATTAATAAATGATTTATACCGATGTTTATACAGTAAAACCGCGATTATCTGGATTAACCGCGCATCTCTTTAAACTTATTAATACTTAGAATGTTATATTATTTATTCGTAAAAAACTGGTCTTTAAATTTCTGAATATGTTTCAACGTTATTCAGCACATTGTTATTGTTCATAACTTTTATAAATACTTAATCTATATTAATATTAAACGTTATTTTATGATTATTATTTATAATATGTTCAGATAATAATAATTTGTTCATATTTTTTACATTCAATCAGGTAAATACGATCATTATATCTCATTTTAAACGCTCTTTTTGTTTATCTAATATGAAACTTTTTACATTTCTAAGTTGTTCATAGAAAACTCTAGACAATACTTTCAAAAGTGACCATATTTTTTATCATAAACTAATAGTCCTCTTCTAGCATCCTATTAGTACAAGCTTCTTTATGATTACAAACAGTTCCTCTACAAAACTAGCTGCATACAATTCGGCTGGTTTATTGCTTCCTCTCCTTCATATCTCCGTCATAACTTAGATCCCATTACGAAATATAATTACTTCGCCGACTCCATCTCTCTTATTTTCTTTATTTCTTCTCCTCCTGCTCTAGCTCTTTCATTCTTATACGATAACTGCAAAGAACCTTTCGAGGCCAATACCACTACTACCTTTAAAATCTACAGATACATTCTAAAACAAGTCAAAAGAACCTGCTGAAAAAATTTTGTTTCACCGTTCCTCCGTCACTCTTATCTCTTAAATTTCCTAAATCTAAACACCCCTCAATTCACCGTTTAACTTCCGATGCACTTACATCCCCTTTACAGTCACTAGCTCCTAGTTACGTTCCCCCTTCAATGAAGTAATTTCCCCTCCTCTTCATTCGATACTTTTAATTTCATTTGATTCCCATTTTGATGAACTCCTCTCTTCACTACAAAAGTCCTCCAATTCGATCTTGAAAAAATCGATGGAATTTCCCTCCTCGTTCTTAAAAATCTTTCCAATTTCACAATTAAAATTATTCTCGGTATCTTCAATAATTTTCTTCCCGTTCGATTTATTCTTCCTACCTGGAATTCCTTTATAATCACTCCTATTCTTAAGAAAACCCTCACTTTCCTTTCGACCGATTTCTTTGCCCCATGTTTAAGAAAATTATTTGAAACTATACTTAACCAGCGTGTTCTTTGGTAGCTGAAATAAAATAGTCCAGTCTCCAGTAACATATTTGATTTTTGTCCCAGTCTCAATCCGTCTGATTGTGTTAGTCTTTTTGTTTCTGATACATATAAAGCTCTTCTTGAAAAAAAGATGTGTTGTTCCCTGTCTATTCTTGCTTCTACATTGTTTTTCACCGACGATATGTCCTTGTTTATTCCTTTTCTCCCATTGCCAATACATCCAATGGCAAACTCAATAACTCTCTTTGAACATGTTTGAATCCTCTCTGTCTATCATCTACATATCCCTTCTAAATAATAATATTTCCTTGATTAATACCCTTACACAATCTACCTACCATGTCCGTACTCGTGCATCTACTATTGCTCGATCTGTTTACGACCGCGGTGCGCTTACCTCTCATAGATCAAGGGACGGCAATTGGTGCGTCATCTTGTCTTGCAACTAATCATCAACAAGCCAACCCCAGTTTCTTTTTCCGTCGCCACTTAATAATTAATCGCTAAAACTGGACTGGCGTGCTCAGTTAGGAGATGCTCCGCCATGAAGGCTTAGAGTCATCGAACAAGTGAGAAAATTTTAAGTTTTTCAGTCTTCATTAATGATTTTCCTAATTTATAATTACGCTAAAAAGAGAAAATGGAAAATTAATTTTTGAATAATAATTCCGAACAATGGTATATTAAGAAATTTGGAAGGTACGTTGTAAATTAAATTTATTCGAATTAAAAACTTTCAGAAACCCGAAATGTGCGCATTTTACCGATTTTGTTAATTTTTAATTATAGTCAAACGCATTTATTATAAAAAAAGGAAAATAATAACTTTTCCAATTAACCTTTTATTCATATATTATATATAAAATCAAAAATACTCGATTCATTTGGAATACATATTTTTAGTAGAAATATATTAGAACGTGCGTTCAAATGAAACCTATCTCATTTTTATTTTTTTGGCACCATGGGTGGTCAAATACAATACGATACTTAACAATTAACAGCTCTAAAATAATTTCGGTTTGCTGTAAGCACATGGTAGATACATATTAGGCTCGGCAAATGAGAATTAGAAAGAATTATCAAAGTTAATATTAGAATGCATGAACTAGATGGAAAGATACATTGATCGAAATTAACGTAAATCTTATTAAAATCTGCTCATAAAACTGATTATCGTTCTGCTAAGTGATATATAGTGTATGATACACGAATGCAGATGCTCGAAACCCGGCTTTTCATAATACAAAATTAGAGCAAAAGTGCTATTTCCTTATTTCAAAAAGATTAAAAAAATTTCTTTTTTTTTAAAAAAAAAAAAAAAATAGTATCATAGTTATCATCTGGATAATATTAAACTTCTTAGATACTGCGCATGCTTACCGTAATCAATAAACTATGACCTATTCGAAATTTAATAATTTGAAATAATATTCAATTATTGTACAGTAGACAAACATAAAAACAAGAAATAACAAAAAATGCTATTAAAATTATAATACGTCCGAAAAGTATTCTTAAAGTTCGATGAATGACGTTTATTAATTGCGGAATAATATACTTTTACTATTCACTTATACCATTGAAACGATAAAACTAGTTAAATTAATAAACTGTAACTATTTTTAATAAATAAACATTACAACGAACATCTTAAGATTGAACACTAAATAGAATAAACTGGAAACGTCTTTTCAAGAGAATTTCTCGTTTTAAGTACTAGAAGCAAAAAGAAAAGAGATATTAATAAAGTTAAATTTAATATTACATTATTTGAATATCTAAAGGAAATCTATAAATAACCTAGTTTCATTTAGAAAAGAAAAGCAAGGAATATTATTAAAAATTAACCTAAAACTAAAATAGAAACATATATATATATAAATTATTAATATTAAAGGAGTGGTGGTACGATGGAAATATTTGATTAGAGATGAAGTGCGTACCTGTTGGATTTATAAAAACGCTAATTCACCTGCTTTTGTTTTTTGTTTTTTTTTATTTTTCTACCTTTTTAAAGATGCTATGTGTGTTATTTTTGTCCAGGTCTCTAGAGTTTAATAACAAGATCTTAAATTATTTATAATAAATTAAACAATTAATTTTATTACCTACTTAAATTAGAATATAAAGAGAAAAGAAGCACATATTATGTACTGGTTTATCAGAAAAATGTATTTAATTAATTCTCAAACTTTTTATTTGTATTAAAAAACTATATCTTTAATGTTTTGTTTTTTTTTCTGTTTCGAGAATCAATTTTATGTGTATGAAAAATTGCCAAGTATTTAAATTATCGTTATTTTATATTAGAATTTAATCCGTGAAAGTTGTTTTTAATTGCTGAAACTATCGGTGAGTTGTAATTGTCCCGGTATATTTGAATAAAAAACAAAAATTAAAATCGTAAGCAATCGCAATTGTCCAGAGAGTTTTTTCAACGAACTATGTATTTTGTAGGGAGAATTTCGTACGCGATGTGTAAGATTTGTATAAGCGCAAAAGATTCATCGGGTACTTCTTCCGTAATGACGTTGTAAGTGAATTTATTTCACTAAGTGTCCCCTGTAAACTACACTTATTTTTTAATTACGAGTGATGGCTGCAATTATAATACACAATAAAATGGTTATTTTGCGTTAATTTAATTTGACCATTATTAAAGAGTAGTACAAAATACATAATAGAATGATTATTTTTTATTCATTTAATTTGACTGTAATTACAGAGTACGTTACTCCAAAGCATTTCCGTCTAATTTTTATAAATTTATGAATATATATATATATATATATATATTTCAATGCAATGATTAAAAATATAAAATCAGAATATTATATATTTTTAATCGCTGCATTAATTTACTGCAGTACGACTAATAACAAAAATGCAAAAACAACTCATTTTATAAAATAATGATCTAATCGAAAAGAACGCACATGGCTCGGTCAAGTTAGTTCTAGGTACGGTAAAAGGAACTGTTATTTTAATGTACATTATAATTTTAGGTCATTCGTAATGACATATTGACAGAAATTTACTGGGAACATATGATAAAATAAGTTTATTTATCACACCTTACAAGTCCTAAAAGTTCTCGATGAATCTTTTACTCGATAAATACATTCTTTTTAAATGTATACAAAATGAAGGAAAAAGGATAACTTCTCAATTTTTTGTATAACTCGACTCATATACATATATACATGTATATTACATATATACAGTCACTTCACATTATCAATACTGATTTGGTCGAATTATTATTATAAGTCAGAGCTCTTACTACATTTTTGTTTAGAAGCGTAATGCGCTTTTTATAAAAGTATTCGTAAAATTTGTTCGCTTTTAAAGAACAATATTACGCTTACTTTTATCAATTATAAATATTAAATTAAATAATCTATAAATCAATGACGCTTAAAATATGCCCATATACTGCAATACAGAAAAAAGGAAAGCTCTCATTAATTGTTTTCTAATTAACTCGTAATATTTTACGTAATTCTAACAATTATTTCATTTTTTTTTTTATTAAAGATGATTTTTTAAAATTGTTATCCTTACTATTTTCATTAAAAAAAAAAAAAAAAAAAAAAAAAAAACAATTTTACAGGGGAAAAAATGTAGTTTAATGAATGGAAAAAAAATACAAAACTTATTTTTTAAGATAGAGCAGCACTGGTAAGAAATCGAAATCAGACTCTTACCGTGTCCGTTCGAATCAACGTGCAAGTTATAGATGAATAATTTTTCAGATGGGGAGCACCAACGAAAGATTAATTGAACCATCTCCAAACAGCGATGAAGTCGAAATTGGTACCTACGGCAAAGATATAATACCCAATAAGAAGACCACTCAAAACATGCACCATTACGGCAGTTTCTACATGCGTTTGGGAACTATAGGTAAGAAATACAAGAAAAGAAAAATGGATCCGTGTTTAAACGTTTTCGTTTTTAGTATCATCTGAAAATTGTAAATCGTTAATAAATTGCATCGGAAACTAGAAAATTCTTCCGAGTTAGAGCCTATTATTTCCTAATTTGCACTATCCACGGTGGTACTGACAGGGCAAAAAATTGGCTATATTATGGGATTTAAATTTAAAATTTATTTTAAGCATTTCGTTTTTCAGGTATTTTTACAACACTTCTACAGAATCGTTAACACGGTTCGGGAAGTGATGTACTCTATTCAAGAAATGCACGACTAATATTCTCGGCGGCTACTATTCGTTAAAATTCTATATTACGATCGCTATAAACTGAAAATCTGTTTAATCCCAAATGTTAGTATAAAATCCTTTTTTTAATTCAAAAAGAGAAAAAAATTAATTAAAAAGCAAATGAGGAAAATTAAATATTAAAAACTGACTTGTTTGCCGACAGTGCATGAGATCCTTATTAACGACGTCTGTGAAAACTCAGTTCATTTTTATATAAAAAGTGGGGAAACCTTGGTCTGATCAATCGAAAGAAAAATAGAAAAAAATGAACTATTATTTTCTTTTCTGAAATGTACAATTTACAACAACTATTCGTAATAAAGTAGTTTGAAAGGAATTCCACGCACTGGAATAAAAATCGTTTTACAAGGCAAATTATTGTATTGATAAGCTTCAACATCGCATCGACTTGATCAGATGATAGCCAAAAATGGTGATAATTTGTTTTTCTTTATTTTTCACTATTATAATATACTATATAATTTTATCGAAATAACTTCAAGAGAAAATTATTTTAACATTTCGGCGGTAAACCTCAAAAAAAAATAAATAAATAAGTCGTTCAATTTAATTTTAAAACGGGAATGAAATTTTAGTAGACAGAAGATAAAATGTGCATTCCAAAATGCAATAAAACGAAACAAGCCCGTAACTGAACAGGATAATATTTTATACATTATGTGTGTGTGTATTCATCCGTGAATAATTTTTTTTTTTTTCGATTTCTTTCCCTCTATATTTATAGAAGGTTTCAATATTCTCTTTATTTGCAACAGCGATCCAGCTAATTTAAATGAAAAGTACCACCTATATTACACTTTAGTTTCAGTTATGTGTACATCTCAAATGAACCCAGCTGTTTTTTACAAAAAAAAAAAAAAAAAAAAAACAAAAAAAAAACAATAAAAAAAAAGCAGATTCGATTTTTGAAATATCCTACGGACTATCAAGAACTTCATTTTCCGTAGAGAATAAACGAATCACCGGTCGGTATACTCAAAAGTAATTACAAATTTAACAAAAATATGTTTGTGATTGGCAATCCCAAATTACTAGGAAAATATTGTTACAGTTTGAAAATTTTCTACGGAGAATATTATTGTAAAAACTTAATAAAAAGTTAAATTTAAAATTTACGAAACTAAAAAGTATTTTTACTACTACATTCTAAAATATTAGATTGATCGAATAAGATACTTTGAATAATGTAAAAATAAGTAGGGTGGCTACCGAAATATAATTTTCGAGTTCTCCGTTCGATCCAAAGGCTTCTAATTTCGCGGTTAATAAAATTGTACAAAAGTTTATACTAACATTACCTCTATAACAAACCTGAAATAAGGATAATTAAATAAAAACGCCGCATCGGTGTGTTGGCAAAAGTTGTTTATTGCAAAGAGTAATGAACGAAAAAATTCGAGTATATTAGAAACTTCCAAATGTTTCAGAGATATGATTAGAATCGAAAGAGAAACGAAAAAAAAAAAAAAAAAAAAAAACGACAGAAAACAGACATTACGAACGAAGAGTCTGGAGTAAAAAGCAAGAAAGGAAGATAATAGAAAAAAAAATTAATAATGATAAATACTGACACAAAAGACGTATACGTACATTGAACAAACAGCGAGGGAAAAAACACGGCCATTCTTATTATTCCGCGACGGTTAAATACCGACTGCCTCAAATATCAGGGATAATAGTAAGCACGCTCAAGTAATTTTACCACTTTACGCCTAAAGCTAAACTACTCGTAATACCAATAATAATTAAAATGAACTATTTAATTACGACTTTATTATTAACCATCTTATTCACATTTTAAATATTGTACTGTTATAATGACGCCCAATATATGCTTGTATTAATACAAAGGCGCACTTTTTGGTCGGAGCTAGAATTTAGAAGATGTGTTAGGGAGTGGTAACTCGGTACCTCCACTAAGTACCTATCTATTTCCGTAGTCTGTAAATTAAAATTAAAAAAAAAATACAAAATTAACGAATATACTTTTTTACAAAAATTATAAAATTGACGAATTTTATTTAAAAAAAAAAAAAAAAAAATAATAATAGCAACGTAACATTATGTTTGTAATAAGCACAAATTAGGTAAGCATACGAATTTTATTTTAAAAAAATTAGTTCAAAGTATATAACAACATTGTATACTTGTAATATAAGCAAAAAGTAAATATGTATGTTTTTTTAAAAAAAATTAAGTACAAACATTACAAAACGAAATTAAGATTTCGAAGATTTTTTGGGGGGAGCAATGGCCCTGTAGCACTCTCCTTGAGTGCGCCAATGTATTAATATGAAAAAAGTTAATAATCAAAATTCATAGCATGTTTCTTGGGTTTTTTTATATTAATATCAATTCATTTTGTGTACCGCCTGTAACTGCCGAGCTATCACGGCACACATGTATGAGGTGCTCTCTACGAACCTGTTTAGATTTTTTAACCCAATACACCTGAGTGTCCAAAACAGTTGGTCAAGGATATTGATCAGCATCGATTCAGTGGTTTTGTGAGATAGCGCAGTGGTGTCAATACTCGAGCATTACCCGAATAAATGATTGATCGCCGGTGGAACGGACTGAGCATGCTGTTGGAGGGAAAACACGTTCAAAGACATACTTATGTAACATGCCCGATTCTGCCTGTTTAGAGTTGAAAATTTTCCGAGAATCATTCTGAATGATGACCAGTAAGGCTCTGTGTCTGGTTTAATAGCTCTTAGCCATATTGATTGAGATAACCAAGACCGCTCTCACTTTTCTGAATAACATATTTGAAAAAACTTGGATTAGGGAGGAGGCATTAATGTTCACAGGAGTGGACAGTTACTTTAGTAGCCAAATCTACCTGCTCATTTCTTGGAACTCCGGTATGCGCTGGAACCCATATAAAAATCACATCACAACTTAATGTGAGAGCTATCTTACAATATGTTTTATTTTTGCAACTAGACAATTAATAAGACAAGGTAAAATGAGATATTAATTGCCAACAACAAATCCGTTATCAAAAAAAAGCATTTGATAATGGGTCTTTGCTAGATATTAAGGGTACGACGAGGTATAAGGGGAAGCCATACATTTCGGTCCCCAGGACTATTCAAAAATCACTCAAACGGATTACACAGATTTCATCCTTGATCTCATGGGCATATTATGTAGTAGCAGAGGGTTGGATTTGGCCACTGTGTCCTCTGCTCTCTAAAGATATTCAGCTGATACCACACTGTCTTTCTAGGGAGCTTCATATGGTGCGTATACTTTCTTTCTGAAGAGAGACCACTTTTGGTAATGGGGATGATTAGAATAAGATAGGAGAAAATACAGATAATTAACTGTAACCGAATGATGGTTAATGAACCATTGGACAAGGTCCGGGTGAGTATGTAATTCATGAATGTAGGACGACAACGGGAGAACTCCCTCGTTATTGCACAAAATGTTTAGTAAAAGAGATGTCCGACACGTTCTGAAAATGTACGACATAATGGTGCTTGGTAGATGGGACCTGAGCATTTCACGAGTAATTTGTTGGCCAGCCTGACATTATGCGGATGTTAATTTACTCGGGATTATAGATTGTAACTAATGATTTAAGTTGGATACAATATTTCTAATTCGCTAAATATTTTAATGTGGAAAAGCGGTTTGATTCGTTTACTTTGAAATTAGATATGTGCGAAACTAAGATAATTTAGCATTAAAAATCAGACTCAGGAATATGACGAAAGAATAGAATGGTGAATTATTTAGGAAAAGAGAAATGTCAGTTACAGGTTTTTCAATACGGCTTTTATGAAATTTAACGCAGACAAATTCAAAATATTATTATCGGTTCATGTGCGCAATTTATTTATTGTAGACTGGATTAAGCGTTTTGAATAAAGAAGTTAGAGGAGAAAGTGATATATTAAAATTATCTATGAATACCCGGCTGGCTGAAATAAGCAGCTGGTATGCAGTTAGCGATATCATTCAATTAAGGAATGTTGCACTCAAAGCCAATCCTTGTGGGTACTGGTACAACCGAAAAGATCGACGAGCCGATTTTTACTTTAATTGTTCTTTTACTACAGTAATTTACGATATAATTACCCACAATACCACTTATTTCAACATTCTATGACACGTGAATCACAACGCCTCACCACTAAAATAATTATGACTTATAAAGCTTACTTGAAATCTCACATTTACATTTGTAATCGTAGATGTTCACTTCGAGGAGTTTTGAAGCTTAAGCCTCCTCCCCACTTTTACTAAGAGAGCTTAGGCCTTCCAATAAACTGAAATACGTGATATTAACAGTATTTATAACTTACGTAAAAATTTTATGCACTTGAAATATGTGTAAATCAAACTTCTTTCAAGTCCATTGTGTTTTTTATCTTTTTGGAAATAACAAGTAATGGGCATTGGAAATGTGAAAAATGTGATTATATTTTTAAATTTTAATTTTAATAAAAATAATATAAATTCATTTACTTACTGTACACAACGTTGTAAACAGTTATGTACAATTAAAATGAAATTCCGACGCGGCATATGCGCCTGCGAAGCGCGAGTAGCATAATGAAAAAATAGTGTCAACTGGGATCAGGGCCGTATCTGGGGAGGGGTTTTCAGGGTTCACCCCTCTTCGCCGAAATAATAACTGCTTGAATTAAACGGACCGAAATTCAGAATAAATTTATTTCTCTTCAATTTGTGACAAAAGAAAAGAAAATTAAAATTTTTATGAATTCTATGGAAACGACTATTTTTTATTTGTTTTTATTATAGTGTTCAAATATTGCATATACAATAATTGACTACAAGGCTTTAGCGTACTATTTATAAATAAATATATTTCATGATAATACACACTCACACACGTACATGTATATTTATAAAAATATTTTCATAACCTCTCCTAAAATTTTGGTCTAGATACGGCCCTACCTGGAATGGAATGTATTAATGGTAAACGTCTAAGGTACAACAAATGTTAGTGTAAAAATTTAAGAACTACCGTTACTACAAATTTTTCGAGATGTAAAAGGTGAATCTTTTCTAAAACGGTTCCTCTGTTCATAATTAGTAAATGAGCTGAACATCAGATAAATCTAGAAAAGACAAAATTAGAAAATTAACAAGAAACCACTTCAGTAGCAATTTTTATTTCATGTCCCGCGATTATTTTGCTCAGCTTACTTACAATATCTTTTGAACTATCCAAAAATTTGCTTCTGCCTCGCAAATATTCCTTTACATAGTGCACACGCGTCGTAACCCCTTTTAATTCTCTATTAGTTTATTCTCTGCTGAAATGTATATTAAGGATTAATTGTCTTTATAGTCTGTAACCTGCGCTATTGCCATATATTATCATTTGATATGTTCCCGAAAATTTTTTCCATTTTAACATCCATTCTTGCTTTTTATATCTGAATTTTGTATGCGATATTTGATTTTTACATAGCTGAAACCATCATCGTCGCGATAGCCTAGTTGCTAGAGCGCTTGACTTCCGTTATGATCACGGGTTCGATCCCGAGCGACGACGAACTTATTACAAGAATTAAATAAAATAATCGCTGATAGAATCATATGGAAGGCCATGGTAAACCACCACGTTCAACATCATATGCGCGCTAGGTCAGTACATAAAAGACATACACGGGACTGCACTGGTATATCGATAAATCAAACGATTACTATCAGTTCCGAATGTAGTCTTGCGTGTGTACACATTCGTACTGCATATAACAATTGCCTAGTACACTATGCCTGTGTTTGTACTGCTAAGATGTACAAATAGGTAGTCGCCGACGCTCAGGAATTAAGTATGGCACTATAAAGAAAGAAGAAACCATCATGCTCGGCTATCACAAGCTTTTCTCGTTAAACGCTTACTGGAGTTACTGAAGAATATTTTAAAAACGATTACCATTAAAATTTTATTACATCGTTTCAGTTTTACAATTTTATCGATGATGATCGAAAAGGAAGAAGGAAAATTAATAAAAATTACCTCCTGTATTTGTTGTTTTTTTTTTCTCGTTAGGATTGGGATTAGGCGCAATGATCTACTGCGGTTTACAGTTCCGTCTGGTGGCCGATACGCAGTATATGTTTTTATGCTATCATAACTTGCAAACTGTGAACACTATCCTTTACATGACATTTATCTTTTTGCAGATGTATTTTATATTTTTACACGCTAGGGTAAGTAAAAAGATTTTTAATACATACTAAATGTAAATTAATAGTTTTAAGGTAAACGATAATGTTACAATGTTCCTTTTCTTTTTTTAACTATTAACAAGTTACTTCAAATGGATTTTTGCAGAAAATAAATCATCAGCCTGAATCACACAGATGCTGAAATAGGCGACAACGTATGAGTTGCACTAACAGTAGTAATAAACCGATCCATTTGTAATAATAGTATACTAATATATATATATATATATATATATATATATATATATATATATATATACATTAACATATACCTAAGGAGCAAATTTCAAAACTATTCACAAACTGCAGTTACTTCTGAAGTTAAATAATACAGTAGTGTGATAAAAATAAGTCTATAACACGGTATAGTCATTTTTAAATTAGTTTTCACATGACTTTAGTTTATTGTTTTATTAGTAAACAATAATAAATAAGGAAAACATTTTTCAGATACTGTGAAATAACAATAATTAAATGAAACCAAATCCAATTTTGTATATAAAATGATATACATACCAGTGATCGGTTAGCTGTAGCTTAAACAAGGTCAATTTTATCTCTCTCAGAATTTAACTTCTACTGTACAGTCCCTCTTTTAAGGTTATTTTTAAGTTCTCTATTCTTCTATTTAATTTGACAGATTCACAGAATAGTATACAATTCATCATTTTATTTAATATGAAATCTATTATGAACTGTTCATATGAGAAAAAGGTAATGTTTTTGTACGTTAATTTTTAAATTGTCTATGTAGTTAAAGCCTACTCTTTAATCTATAAAGTTTCTGTATTACATAAAATACACAAGAAAAACAATAAAATGCATCCATTCAACTGAATCATGCGTAGAATTTCATAGATCAGTTTTAACGCTTTTTTCTTATCGAAATTGTTTCGGATAATCAATATGATTAAAACTAAGACATTCTTCGAATGTTAATAAATCACTCCTTTTCAAGTCTAAAATTTTTTATAGTGCACTCATGTTTACACTAATTTTTAAAAAACACTTTAATATTTAACTTATTAAATGAAAATAACTAAAACATAATCACCGTAACTGGAAATATAAAATAATAAATTTCACACGTGAAGATAAACGGGGCATCCATTATCGGTTTTAAATCTGCGTAACTTACTTAATACTTTATAATATCAGCAGGCCATTAATGTCCAAAATAAGAAATAAACTTCAGCGTACGTGCAATAATCATTTTTATAAGAACGAATTACAAAAGCTAATTAAAATGTATTGCCTATCCTGTACGGGCGTGTCTAAAAACTGAAATCTTTGCACATACAATTATGAATGAACTACAAATGAAAAGTACTAGTTCACTATTTGTGATACTATTTCTACTAAACTTCTCTATTATACCATATTTCAGCTCTTCAAAAATATATATATTTTTTTCACATAGCTTCCTCTTACCAATCTATTTCATTATGCTATTTTCCAGTAGCATTAAGTGAATTATTACCTTAAAATTGAACCATTCCAAATTTTTTTACATTCTTTAATAATTAATATTTTTATATAGAAATTATCTCTTGTTTTTTTTTTTCTCTCTTTATAACAATAGCAAAACCTTAATTTGGCTAAAGGTTAAAAAAAACTATGTCATTTAGCTATAATAATCTTTTCCCAAAAAAATCTGATGCCATTTTGTTAATTTCTTTATAAAAATCGAAAATAATTGATTCTTGTAATTAAACAACATATTAAAAACTAAATACACACGCAATATCATACAACGGAATAGTGAAAATAGTAAATATGAAATTAGATTATTTAACTTTTCAATTTCATTGAATCAATTTTAAATTTAGTTCATTCAATCAGTTCATCGTTTTTGTTCTGAGATGAGGTCATAGAGATATATAGATAGGAGAGTTGCAAGCTCATCCATAAATGGAAATGTGCCACCAAAAGACTCTAAGAAAACTGTTTATCTTTTACTAATTATCACACGTGCACAATCAATACCACCTAGATACAAGGCTGGCAAGAGGCAGTTTAACATACTTAGAGATAGAACTGTTTACTCATCTTTTGTCTTTGTTTTTCATGAGATGATTTTGCGGTCGACTCCCCTACTTTGTTTGTACATAGTGTGTTCAGAAAGTCATGAAACATGTTTTTTTGTCGCGCCCCTCTTGCCTGCAGCACGCTGGAACAGGTTTGGTTAGGTGGGGCTAACTCTCAGCTTCACAGCGCACCGCAGTTCAGTCTGTTCCGAGTATCGGTAGCCAAGGGCGTCGCCAGCCAATGGGCCAGGGGGGTCAAGATGAGTTTCCAGCCACCAGGGGGGGGGGCAATATGATAGAAAAAGGATATGAGTTATAGAAAAAATAAAATTTATAAGTCGTAAAGGCTTAATATTTTATTAAACAAGAATAAAATCTTAATTAAAACATAATTTTCGTGGGTTTCTGGCAAATTATTCATGATTACGCGCCTACGAATACTCATTATGGCCAGTTGATTAAAAAGTTTCAAGGCTCCAGGGGGGGGGCAGCTGCCCCCCGCTGGCGACGCCCATGTCGGTAGCAGCAGTATCGGTGAATTAGTGCACCTCTGTTTGGAATCTTCGTCACGACGCACAATGTCCGATTCAATCGAACAACGTTGGGCGATCAAGTTTTGCACAAAGCTCGACAAAAAAGCTATCGAAACTTACACAATGCTGAAGCAAGCCTACGGGGAGTCTGCTACGAGTTATGTGTAAGTTACGAGGTGGGTGAAAAAGTTTAACTACAGCCAGGAAGGGGTGGACGATAACCCTCGCTCTGGAAGATCAACGACAAGTAGAAACGAAGAAAATGTGAACCATGTTCGTGAATTGTTGAATTATGACTGCCTAATGAGTGTTCTCGGTTGTTAGCTGACATCCTGAACATTCCAAAAAGTTCTGTGTTCAGCATTGTTACGGAAGACTTGCATATGCTGAAGATGTGCGCCAAGCTGGTCCCAAAACTTCTGACGGACGAACACAAAGCCAATCGCGAGTGAACTGAAGAAACGCATGGAAATTGAACCGGATTATTTGGACAGCGGTATTACCGGTGACAAAACGTGCATGTTCCAGTACGACTCGGAAACGAAACGCTAGAGTTTTATAAATCAGCCATCGTGCGTCGTGACGGGGTCTCCAAACAGAGGTGCACTAATTTACCGCTGCTGACGCTACCGAGCTCGGAACAGACTGAACTGCGATGCGCTGTGAGGCTGAGAGTCAGTTCCACCTAACCAAACCGGTTCGAGCGCGCTGCAGGCAAGAGGGGCGCGACAAAAAAACATGTTTCATGACTTTCTGGACACACCCTGATGGATGAAGCTGCCAGCTTTTAGGCACGTCCATCCTCTATACAAGATTTCAAATATTACCATTGTGCATGTCACAGAAAATATGTAATTGTTTGCACGTTGCTTTTAAATCCTTTAGTTTTATAAATAATATTAATTATAAATGTTTAAATTTAAAATGTGGATAAGTCAAAATTTTAAAATAAACATGCTGCGTCGAGATAATATGGCTCACTGAGTTTTCTTAACTGAAAGCAAAAATCGTAGTAGTTCGACGCATATTTTTTAAAATTATTTTTAAAAATTCTTTAACATGTTGTTACAGCAATCGACTATAAATCTTTATGGTTATTTTCAAAATAAAAAAAAAAAAAAAAAAAAAAAGAAGAAGAAAGATACGCACCCGTAGTCTTAGATACTGAAATTTTAAAATATTATATACTGTAACCTAAGTTAAATGTTTATATTGATAGTTCTATTTATTTACGTCACCATTATTAAATATAAAAATGACAACACCTCTCTACTCATAAAGAATTTTTATACAGTATTGGAAACGCATCTTTTCCAATTGCAAAAATCCTGTGGCAAAAGTCATATAAAATTTTTAGCGCGGTGGCCATCCGAATCTTGTTTGCTTGTTTCAGACCATGTAATATACAAATCGAATATTATATAATTTTACTAACTGTAAAGAGCTCGAGATAGCGTTTTTGACTAGCTGTTTGCAAGACTCCCATTTATTGACTTCTTCATGCGGACCTCTTTTCAACTTGGTGTGAGCTTCACAACGGATCGGTAAGAATAAATCTTTATTTTTTCATAAAAGAATTGAGGTGCGCCTTTTGGAATTTACAATTACCAACAATAGCGTTAAAATCATTGATTCGACATTCCATCGTGTCATCTAGGTGACTACTGAATGGGATTGTAAATTAAATCCTCGTCTCTACGCCTTTCAAAAAATTACAATAACCCTACTCTAAATAAAACACATAAAAAAATGAAATAACTCAACTCTTTCTGAATGTGATCCACCTGCTTTGTATACAAAATCATCAACATTTTAACTGAATTATTCATATCGCGGTACACAAGTTCAAAGTTTGTATAATCAAAAAATATTATTAAAATTATTTTTGAGTTAACAGAGTAGGGGAGACTGGGGACAATTGAAACAATTTTCATATTTTATTTTTTTACAGCCAACCTATATTTATTTTTTAAATTAATTTATAGTGTATATTTCTTGCACAATGTGTAAGGTTTGTAAATATATTTACATGTTTGTCTTATTGCCATATATAGTCAAAAAGTATTGGAAAAAAACTGATGATACCTTAAATGTTTCAACTGTCCCTGGTAAGGGGACGATTGAAACAGAATCCAGGAACAATTGAAATAACAGTGATGAATAATACGCAACTATTTGAAATATTTATTTCTTATATATTATAATCGATAAAAATTAAAACCTTTTTACATTATTCATGCATACTGACTACTAAAAATAATAATAAAATATTAAATCACTATATCAAAACAAAAAGTTAATATTTATTAATGAAAAATAATAATTGCTTATATAATTCAAATTATTTTATGAATTATTCAGAAAGACAATTATGGTGTATATAGAATAATTCTTGTCGAGTGCGTTCGTTGTGGGACCATTTGCGGCATTCTATGCATTGGACCCATTTTTCTTTAGGTCAGCTTGAATCATAAGGTTCCAAACAAACCAAGCTAAAATATCTCTTTTTTTTTTTTTTTTTTTTTTTTTTTTGGACATGTCAACAGTGGAACTTACCCAACGCAGAAAATTGTCCATTATATAAGGAAACGATTAGAAAGTGAGGAGATAAAGAAGGCTAACAAAGGAATTATATTGAGAGAGGGGAATGCAAGAATGGCATGGGCACTATAAGGAGTGGGAAGGCCAAGGCGCAGAAGATTAGAATACAGGGTATCACGTTCGGAGGAAATAAAGGGGAATTCGAACAAGACGTGATTCGCATCGCAGCTATAAGTGACCTCTGGAGGGTCACACAAAGGTGATTGAACGAGAGAAAAACGGAAAAGAGAAGCCGGAAGCAGACTATGATTGGACCGCAGGCGAACTATGGAGGAAATAATCGAACGGCTAAAACAGTTGTTATGCCGGCTTCATCAATACTATAAATATCTTTTGCTTCAAACTGATTTTGATCCATAACGAAGATGAGTTGCCAGCCGCCATGGGGGAGGGGGCAAGATGATAGAAAAAGGATATGAGTTATAGAAAAAATAAAATTTATAAGTTGTAAAGGCTTAATATTTTATTAAACAAGAATAAAATCTTAATTAAAACATAATTTTCGTGGGTTTCTGGCAAAGAATATTTATTATAGCCAGTTGATTAAAAAGTTTCAAGGCTCCAGGGGGGGGGCAGCTGCCCCCCGCTGGCGACGCCCATGTGTATGTTACTACTATTTTAAAGTGCATTTGACTTTTCGAACGAGTGCTCCGGATCATAAAAATCGAAATCAAACTTCAGCTAAATGGTTTGGTTGACTTCTTGAATTATAATGGGACATATCTGTTTACTAGATATTTTTTTTTATTGGCCAAATTTCCTTAATTGTCCCTGTGGATTTTCACCAGCTTAGTATTTTGGGAATAGTTGTTTCTTTATTTATCTGTTCTTTTTTTTAAACTCAAAAATGACTTCTCCCAATGTGAATGTTTGGTTACGTAGGCTACATGGCTTTTCTGTAAAAACTATAACATTTATTTCATTATGTGTGGCCTTTGACAAGTCTTTTTTTTAAAGCAGCCGATGAAACATTTGTGAAGTCAAATTTGAAAGTGACCCTAGAGAAAACAACCATTTTTTGCCTGCGCTAAAATGTGAGTATAATAATTTCTTGATATAACAGCACGTATTGTACTCGCTGTTTATCCGGTGCATCAAAACTATGATTACTAACAGACGGGAAATTTCGTATGTGTTAGCAAAATCAAATGTAGAGCTAAGTTATTAAAACAATTTTAGATCATTTTTCATTTTCACACCGGTCTAAATAAATGGTAATGGTAATGTGACCTTTCCGATTGCGCCACTAAGAAGGCCTTCGTGCCTTCCGGTGGCACCGTTTGCTACGGTTCCAGTGTCGGATATTTTATCGTTTGTCGCGCAAAAGTGGCTAATTACTTGGTCCAATATTCCAACGTCAAACAGATTGAGAGCCATGATGATGTTCACCGTTTAGATAAATACATCCCTCCGTTCGGTCAGAAAATAAGTCGTCTTTACCGCCTACGTGTTTTGATCATGCACAAATAACTCACTCTTATATCCGCAATAAATCCCCACAACCGATATATCAACTTTGCTCTGATTCCATTACAATAGAACATTTTCTAGTCAACAGCCCTAAGTATTATCCTCTCCGCATATTCCCACCCACGTTAGAATTTTTTCTGCAACATAAACGGTCAATAGTTGATAATCTCATTTCCTTCCTCCGAGATTTCAATCTCCTTCCACTAATCTATAATTTTCCTTCGTGCCTCTAACCTTTGTAGTAGTGTGTAGCACGTTGATGGAAAAAAAAAATGTTTTTTCTAAAAACTCTCTTTCTATTTGTTTCGATATTGTACAAGTAAATGAAACCATCAGTTTTTCAATTTTACTTTGCGCAGTAACTTTTCTGCAAAAATTCGTTACAGTTTTTTAAAATTTTTATCCGGTAATTATGCGATTTATGAAAAAGAAACAAATGCATCTCATGTACAAGCAGATACATTTTGATATTTTCATCAACTGTCACACATTTCTTCTACATGATAATTCACTTTGTTTAGAGATAACATGTGGTTCATTGTAACGTGGTTTGTACTGAAAACAAGACATACGATGAGCCAGAACAAGCCACGGAATTAAGAAATTTTTGAACTATTCTATCTGATATTTGTCATCATTAAATGATATACTCACACCGTGCACTCTTCATTAACATCGACGACTAGAGATAATTGATGAGGCTCTATTCAGATTTGTAGCGTGATATTTCAATTGTTTTCCTTTCTTTTTCAGGTTAATATACACTGTTATAAAATGTTAGCTCGATTCGGATTAATGCACATGTTAGCTACTAATGTTTGCGTTTGGATTCGCAGTGGAGTGTTCGAATGCATGAAAAAACTGAAAAGGCCGATCGTCGTCACCAATAGCACTACTAAAGCACCTTATAGCATAATGAAAGATTTAGTAAATGAATACAAGGAATTTTGTAAGATTTTTGTATTAATAATAATAAAAGTTCTAAATTATAATTTTGTTCCGGTTATTTTATGCGGCATTATTTTTTTCTTTCCGGATTTCAACTTCTGTACAGCAATCTATACGATTCGATAAACATTTATTTGCTTCGAAATAATATTTAACTTATTTTTGTTTTTCTTTTTTTTCATTGAGAAATCTGGCCAAATACAAACTCTGATATTCTTAATAATATGTATGTTTTATTAGAAAAAAGTAAAATATAATTATTTGAATTTTATTATTATTATTATTATTATTATTTATTTATTTATTTATTTTTTGATGATTTTAAGTAACGAGTTTATTTAGTGTTTATAATAAGAAAAAGGAACATACAGTCGATATTTTCTGGTAATATTTTGTTTATTTCCGGTATGTCATTAAAAGTTTAGATTCACTTTAAAAAAATACTGTCAGATGGTTTCTAAAAAGCACGACATAAAAACAATATATATATATATATATATATATATATATATACACACACACACACACACAGTATATATAAACTCTTTAGAACATTAAGTGATCTTTTAAAAAATAAATACGAAGAAACCAAGAGATAAAAAACGCCTTGGGTTGATCAACTAAAATCATTAATTGGATTAAACTTACATGAAGCACTACTGTTAGTTGCCCAGGATAGACTGCCCCGGAGGATTAAGGCAGATACTGCAATTTCATAACCGTGACCTCTTGGAGGTATAAGAAATGAAAGGATTATCTCATCCTCAATAATGAAGAAGATACCAAGAAGAAAAATAAGAACTGAGAGCGATGACCGGCTATCATCACATAAACCGAATGAACGAACAAAACGTATTACTACCATCCCCCTGATCTAACGCAACCACCCCGACTACACGAGATTTTACTTTAGTCTCTATACCGCTCGATATCATCAGCGCGTATAATCAAAAGACAATGTCCGAGATAATCAGAATGAAATGGATATCACTGAAAATGGATTTCTAATTTAAACATCGTCATTAGACGACAATACGCATATCGAATCCGGATCAATATATGTTATTTTTAGTGTGGTGCGCAGAAAGAGAAACCTGAACGGCAGCTTTGCTTTGGCTTTAATAATAGTTGATAATTCACCGAAGATAATATTTATACCGACTTATAATAGCCCATATTGATAAGAACTTTTTGTTTTTTTGAATATACTCGATGTTTTTTTTTTTTTTAATTTTTTGAGCACGTCGGCTAAGGACGTTGTTACCCACAATCCAAAGGTATGACGACAGCATTAATGATTATATAGGGAAAATATTAGAAATGGAGCATACGAATGAAGCTAACAAAGGAATAACCAAGGGAGAAGGAAAAGAAAGGAGATGCTGTGAGCGCTGTAAGCCGTAGGATAAGACGCAAAAGACCGGAATACAGTACCGCGCGTTCTGAAGAAATGAAAGGACATTCAATTAAAATGTGATTCGCATCACAAATGAAGTTTTCTTCTGACGGATCAAACGGGGTAATGGAGAAATGGAAAAGGCGAAGCAGGAAGCAAGCTATGATTTAACCGAAGTGTCTAATTATAGATGAGATAGTTGACCGCCTCATGTTGGGGAAATTCTGGAACAAAGGGAAATAGAGGAGCAATGGGTTGTATGGCTCAATAAAAGGAAGCAGCATTAGAAAATGAAGAAGGATAGAGATACTAACAGTAGCGGTGGAAAAGAAAAGAGAGAAGAAGAAAACTTTGGGCTGGGAAATGACACTACTAATAAAGCGACCGTTTGGAGCAGCCGAATATGCCAACGAGTCAACTAACTCGTTACCCGAAATTCCGCAATGACTCGGAATAGATCAATACGGGCAGAGAAACGGTCTATGTTGATTTTTGTAAAGCAGTCAACTTGTTTGATACCTATTGGAGAGCGGAAGGAAAACCACTGAAGTGCCGAACTAGTAGGATAACAAAATTTTGCCGGACCTGGATGATATTAGTTACTCAAAAAAAAAGTGTAATAGATTGGACAGAGGAAAAGCGACCTACACTCCTAAGAAAGTACGATATTCCAATGGAATAGTCAGGAAGTGCAAATGGTTAATATTAAGAAAGCATAATGTTGTTCCGATGTAATAATTGTAGAACGAGGTCCGTTTTGGGTAATGTTTAAATGCGATAATTCTCTTTATTCGAACGGAGCTATAAATGGATAATCAATTTTACTACGAGACTATTTAAAAAATTAGAAAATTTTAGAATTATTTTAATTTTCATCGCGACCTAATGGGAATTTTTTTTTTTTTTTTTTGTTGTTATTTCGAATTATTCAGCATCCGATGATCAGTTACGAAAAATGAGGGAATCCGTCCTGTTGCCGACCGATATGTTACAGTTCAATAAGACGGAAATCGACGAACCGTATACCGTGCCATTCAGCGCTATATTTGTCCGCACGGTACAGCAGATAACAGATAACGTTACAACGGCTTATCAGCGGATCGTTACTTCAACCATTGCAGCTCCCACCATCGCAAGTACCGTTCTTCCAACATCAGAATTTACCCGTCCAACAGCTCCCGCAGTTACTAGTACACTATCCAGTAGCATACAAACATCGACTTCGATGCAAGAACCAACTAGTACTGCATCCTTTTTCAGGTTCCTACTGAATAGGACTACAGTGGATACGCTTACAACGCCGGCCACAACTGTTATCACCGACGGCGACACATTGAAGGCTAAATTATTTGCTGAAAACGGTGAATAATACTACTACGTATATATGTATTATCATTTTAGACTGCTGTTTTAGTTGTTTAAACGGTATATTATGCAGGAGAAAAAAATACGCTCAACTATTTTTGGCACCTGTTAGTTATACTGAATTTTGTCGTTCAGAAATTATTATAAAAAAAAAAACCCGAACATTTAGTATTTTCAAGGAAACGGAATTTAACGTTAATTCTTTTATACATACATATATATTAAAAATGAATCCATCCGGGATTTTTTACATGAAAATATTTGGGCGTACTATTTAATGCAAAAATCAGCCGGTACCATCAAAAATCGTAAAACGACGATAAATTTAATTGAAGTAACATCTGGAACTAAATAAGAAACTTATCCGAAATCGCTTAGCACACTGTATAGAATATTACGAAGATTTTATTTGAATTACATTGTACCGCTGACTATATCTATTCCGTTGTTTCATAAATCGGGGGCAAAGTTGTGAACCTTATCCGCGGGAACTTACATCTTCAATACATCTCCGACAAACAAATTTTATATAAAGCTTGAAGAGTAGTGATATCCATAAACATAAATTCGTGGTTTAACCGGCACGCTGCATAATAATTATTGAAAAAGTAAAACGATTTTTCCTTTAATTAATAGTTTGCAAAAGCCTCAGCTAAATATTATATCCAACATAAAATTTCCCATTTATAATTAAGAACTTTGGATTCCACTCGATATTGAAATAGAAGAAAATAATATCCAGATAATAAATAATAACATTAATAAAATTCAATTTCAAGAATTTTTAATAACTATTATTTTTTTTATTTTTTTTTATTTCTCTTTTATGGGTACGCCAACGAAGAGCAACAGCCCGATCAGCCAAGAAATCTAAGTAATAGCTCAAACGGAGCATAATAGATTTCAATCTGGTGCGGGATTGAATGAATGAAAGAAGCTAGAACAGGAACAACTGACAAGGAAGGAAATGAGTCATTGTATGGAGTAGGAAGACGAAGATCCAAAAGCCGAGAATAGAAGAGAGAATGTTCTGAAGAGAGTGAGGAACATTCGAAGAAGACGTGATTGATATCACACAGAAAAAAAGAATCCTCCGGGTGAAGAGAGCACCGCGAATATTTAGATTACTAATATATATGTTAGTGGAAGATCCTTCTTTGGTACTTCTCTAGTTATGCGGCAAAATACTAGAGCAAATTGAAAAAATAAAGGGATCTGCCGATACTTCTCTGGCAGCAGAGATTACCTTGGCTAATTGGCTAATGGAGAAAAAATATTTTTATTATCTGTCAGTAAAAATCTGAGAAGCCGCTATTTGAGCATGCCGAGAAAAATGCTTAATTTATAAGACGCTAGTCAGTCTATCAGTATTGAGTGGTGATTGAATTGCAATTCGGTAACTTATTCGCTCTCTTGTTTTGTGTTCGCCAGGTGATATTTTTTTTTTTTTTTTTAGATTTCAGCCTTTGCGGACTACGCTAAAAACAACTAAGTCTTCAGTTTTTGTCAATTATTTGCATTTCAGTAATATTTATTAATTTCACGTTCTTTTCGCACTCATTAAACCATTTGGGTCTTGCCAAAAGACGTTGTGAGTATTTCTTTGACATTTTTTTTTTTTTTTTTTTTTTTAAATAAACCGTATATTAAGAAAATAAGTGTATAAAGGTGCAGAGGACTGTGTGTGTATTGTAACTATGAACTTAAGCTAACAGTCTAGGATTAATGAAAAAATGAAAACGAAAAATAAAAAAAAAAAAAAAAAGAGTTGTGTGTGAGAGGTCCTTTGCAAAAGTGTACTTATAGATAAATTGTGGGTATTAGTCAGGATGATAAAGAACATAGTCCCAACTATTACCAAGAAAATTAAAGTATTTAATTGCTATATTACATTCTTAGTTAAATTAACTGTAATAATAAGAAAGGTAAAAATACTGTAGCCGTAATGTACGAAAATAAAAGTTGTTGGGATAACGTTTGATTTAGTGCATACGTGAGAATTGTAAATTCTATACTATAATAAGCTACTAATATTTAATCAAAAAGAAATTAACGACTTGAATGAAACAAAACTTAATGGCTATCACTGAATTACAATTTATAAATAAATAAATTAAATTAATTAAATAAAATTAAATAAAATTACATTAAGTTAAATTAAGTTACATTAAGTTAAATTAAGTTAGGATGAGTTGTGAAGAGAAAGCAGATAATCCTGAATAATAGGGTTTCGTAAATGTTTGGATTTAACAGAAATGATTTAATTACTCAGTTGAAACTTACGCCTCAAAGCCGCCTCAGCAAACTTAAGTAAGGGGTAGTGATTTGTTCTATTAATGGGGGTGGGGTTAGTTTTTATAATATTGAACTTGGAACGTAAGTAACTAAACATGGGGCAATCAAAGAGAAAATGATCAACGTCATCAATAATATTAAGAGAACAGCAGGTACAGCCTGGGCTGCTGACAAGTCGGAACCTGTACAGGTAGGCACCAAACTTTCCATGCCCAGAAAGTACCTGAGCGCTATAGAAATTGATATTAATTTTACTCATCCTTAGCCTGTCTGAAATACTAGGGAGAAAATAATAGGTTTTCCTTCCAGTATGATCAGCAACCCATCTCCTCTGCCATTCAGCAATTATAGTCTGTAGAACTTGCTTTTTAAGTAATATAGAGGAGTTGTAATTAACAGTTTCAACCAAATTATTATTTATTAGGTTCAGAGATGTGAGCAATTTAACATCCTTGCGAATCCGATACTCGCTTGTGATAGCCCTGCCTGTAATGTACAAATCCATAGGAAATATACCAGTGATAACACAAGCTGCGGATGTAGATGTAGTTCTATAAAGAGATGCAATGTTGAGGAGAAACCTTCTCTGATAGCTATTGACATTTTTCAACACCTTATGATTAACGTAAGTAGCAGCTCCATAGCCAAATAAGGATTGAATTAAACCCTTGTATAAAACGATTCGTTCAGAGTAACGTAAACCCCAACAGTTATGTTGCAGTCGACTGATACTGCTAAACAGAGAATCGCATTTGGTTTTGATATATTTAAGGTGGGACAGAAAAGTAAGTTTACTATCTATGAGAATTCCGAGGTATTTCAATAAATTTGTGTGTTGCAAGCCCTGATCAGAGAGAAGTTTTAGGTCGTGAATTTTCTCTATTACTTCTTTGCTGCCAAACACAGAGTATGAACATTTGGAAACAGAGAAGGATAGTCCTAGGCAGTTGACTGTTTCATTTAAGTATTCTATAATTAAAGACATTTGCTTATAATCAAAGTGGTTAGTGACCTCAAACACCAGGCAGAGGTCATCAGCGTAGGATATCAGAGAGCAGCTGCTATTAAAGAATTTACAATATGTTTCAATCTTGTGATGCACAGAAGAATATAATATGTTCCATAAGGTGGGACCAAGGACAGAGCCCTGAGGAACACCGCAGCATGCACTCATTGATCTACTAGAGTTGTTTATGTTAAGGTGCGCAACCCTATCAGAAAGGTAGCTAATTATCATGTTAACTAGGAATGGGTTGATGTTGTTCTTTTGACATTAGACAACCATTAAGAGAGCATTAAGAAAAGTATAAACTCACATGTAACAACAACAGTGTAAACAACCCCAATCAGATAAAGCCTACTTTGGCAGAGCGACCAGTGTGCTGTACAAAGCATAATTTTTTTTTTTTTTTTTTGATCTGGTCAATAGCATTCTATACAACCAAATGTCTCGTATAGAGTGCTCATACTATCGCTGCATTACTGCTATGAATCGCTTTAGTAATAAGGAAAGAATCAAACGTCATCAGCGACATAATTTCCGTTTCTCATAAAAAGATGGTAGTCCCCTTCCTATTTTGCAACTTTTGGGATTATTCGCTGTCAGCCTCCAATCTTGTTCCGATATATGAAAAAAAAACTGAATTTTCAAATTAACCAAGTCACACTAGAAATATGACGACGATCCTTAAAGAGGGGTTAAAGTTTCAGCTTTTACCAATGATAAGCTAATTTATAATAAAAAAAGTAAACCGCCTGCGTGTTTAAAAGTGTTACATAATAAATAATTATAATTATGGAGAATTCTACTAACCTATTTTTTAGAATTATAAAGTATTCAAAAAAAATATAATTTTGGAAATAATAAACAAGCAGAAGCAGCATATAATAATATACTTACCCGCAGGAACATTCTCATCTCATCAACTAAAAGTAGAAACCTACTGAAGTATATTGAAGAAAAAAAAATTGACTAAATATGTATATATTCAACTTGCTTTTTTCAATATATCTTAGCAGGCTTCCACTTTGAGAAGATGATGATGGGCAAGGCTCGAAAGCGAATTCCTGTGGATAGGTATATATCGTTTCGATTTCATAAATTACATCGGCCGATAAAAGTAATGGCAAAGATTAAAAAAATGATCCTATGCCACTTAATAATTCAGTTTATAAACAAGAACAATAGGTAAAACGTCGTGTAAAACTGAATAATTTATAGTTGATCTAATTTACTTAATAGTTTGTAGCAATGGTTCTAACTTCTGCGCTATTTGTGTCTTGTTTTGAATATATAGTTACCACCGACTACGTATCCAATATGGCTGCAAATAATAAACTCTTCGTGGACGGCTTTAATAGTTTATTAGTCAGCAATAACAATAGCAACCTAACTTGTAACCAGTTAAATATTATGAAAGGTATTATGGAAGAATCGGCACCCTACCTCTACCCTTTTGCTATCGAGTACAGTCTTATCGGAGCGGCGGTTATATTTATCATTTGGCGTCACATTGGCCGTTATCCAAGGTAAAAATCTACTAGCTGATTTGCTTAAGTATCTTTGATTATTATTATATGTTAACGTAGATCGATTATCGAAAATGTGTAAATTATTTAAAATACGCAAAAGATGCGCATATTAGTAAAACATTGAATCTTATACGATAGTCACCCGGAAAGTAAAATTCCCACCCCACGCGTCTATATAATAATGAACGAAAATTCGAAACTTGCATTTTATAGTATTTTATTGCATTTTATTATTTCTTGAACATTCCACATTTTTCGGAACCTTCTACATTTAAACATTTATCACATCTTCCAATGACTCGATTTATCACTTAGAACAAGGTGAGATCAGGAAAAATTTTCCTTTGAATGCCACACATCAAGTTTGCCATCACAACTGAAGATAAAACTAGCAGTTGTAAAACGAAACCTCGCTCGCTCACCTACCGCCATTGTACGATGAACATTGCTACGGGAACCTTACTTTTCGAGTAACCCTCGTACTCATGACATATACTATTTGAAGTAGTGTACAATCAATAATAATTACAGGCTTTAATGGAATAAGACTTAAATGAGAAGATATTTTTATGTTTTATTTTTTAAATTAATCTCATTACTTTGAATTTTTATTTTTTGTCATTGTTGTTCCGTAAAATGCGTACGTCACGCAAAAGTGTTAACCCTGATAATATGTACATCACGCAAAAGTGTCACTTTGAAATTTTTACTAAAAAATTTCTTTTAAATTTTTACATTTACAGTAATAAAAATTTTATTAAATTTACGATCAAAAGTTCCAGTTCATGTTTTTACTAAAACGAAAAATAATGCACTACACTTCACGCACTGTCAAAATGTAATTCTGTACGGAAGGTACGAAAGTCTCGTTTAAATTTTTTTTACTATTACTCGCGTTAACTTTTAAACGCATTTTATAGAGATTTTTATTCGAAAAATTTTAAATTTTACTAGAGCATATCCAGTTGCAAATGAAAAATAACTCCACTCTGTATAAGCATTCGACCTTTTTAATTTCCTAGGTACGTTTCGGAGGAGAATATCGAGAGAAAATTAGAACAGATGTTATCACAGAAAGCTGTGGCCCTGGCACATGCGCAGAGTGGTACCAAGATGGACTGCGTCGGTGCAAGTAAAGGTTTATTTTTCGGCCTGTTAATTTTTGTCGGTTCTGTTATCTCTCTCATCCTGTATTTCGTGCTCGTCTTACAAACTCAGTTGAAATCGATGGCAATGGCAATCTACTTGGTCGATTTATCACATACAACAATTATGGCTCTCAGTATTTTGGCCATATTGATCGGATTCATTCGGTAAAATATCTTAGCGATAATTTTCAAGTTTATTCGGTTTTTTTTTTCTCTTTTGTTTATGTAAATTCCTCTATTAATGCTGTTTTACTATTTCAGGGCCAAAAAGCTGAAATTTTACCCGACAGACAGTAGCGAATTAAATGATTTGTTGTTGGCTTTTACAGCTGTGGGTATGTTCGTTTACTCGTTATTCGGAATAATCGCAGGTGCCCGTTACGCCGTTAATTCCGAGAAACATTTATTCGTTATGATCACGGGCATTGTAACAATTGTGCAGGTAATTTTCACGAATAGAGAAAATATAAAAGGAAAGCCTTTCAACAACTCTCTCGGTATAACAATAATTTGCTGGCCGCTTAAATGGCCATATCCCATTCCGCATGCATAACGTAACAGTTCTTTACCATTCTTTCGAAATACTTAATCGTGCTTTAATGTTTCTTCCGACTACTTTTGTACTTAAGCAGTCCGCACATTTTTCACATCTGATAGAAGTACCAAACGAGAAAATCGGCATTTGCACTGATATTCTGCTCCTCGTATACATAAACGTACCAGCTTGAATACCGTCAATGTGCAATCGTCATCTGAGTCGTATCGCTCGATTTCGAGCATTGTGACTGCCTATTTGTACACCAGCAGTACAGAATAGGCAGAACGATAAGTTAATTACGAAAAGGATACTGCTAAGCTTTGGCTAGTCCCTCCGCGTCAACAGCTACCTCACCTGTACGAGGTGACCTTTGCACGCTTTGACTAATACGAACGTGTATGTGTACCCAATCCCGTAGTATCGGTAATTGCGACAAACGAGAACGGTGGAAATGGGATTACAATCGCCATTTTGCCACAGCCCAGGTTAATTGAAACATCTAAGACGAGATAATTATATCGGAATTTCACATTTACATAAATAAAAAAAAGCACAATCAACTTCGGTTCTAACACTGAGGAGGAATTATTCCGAATCACATTTACATTCGCAGCTGAGCATCGTGGATTATGGTCCAAAGAAAGAAAAAAAATGCCCCCAGATGGTAACCTGTTAAGGAAATCCACCACTTCTAGGAGTGTTATTAGGCGAGCATTTTCTGGGCTGCCTACACCAAGATGCACTGGTGAACTTAATTACGGTAAGGAAAAAAAAGTAAACGTAAACATTATTTTGGAACATTGAATGTCAATTCATTAGTAAGGACGGGTAAACGTAAGGAACTAACGAAATTGATGGATAAACATAACATTTCGATACTAACGATGCAGGGAATCGGACATACAGATGAAGAAGCCTAGAGAGATACAGAATTTGTAAGGGAGTAAAAGCGATAAAAATAAGCAAGAATCCACCGTTGTTGTTTGGAACAGCTTTTGTTGTCAGTAAGAAAAAATTCTGGGTTCTATCAAACAATTTTGAAGTTCTTCGGAAAGACTGTCATTACCTTCTATTCAGTGAGCAAATAAAAGGTACACATTGATTAATACCCATGCATCTACAAATATGGACAATAAACGCGAATGTTGTTGCAAATAAATAACGATCAGAGAAATATCATTCATCGCTACAGGCGATAACCATCCATTACAACTTTATTATCGCCCGGTGTGTTTTAAATTTTAAAATAATAAGTAATAATTTATACAATTACTTTAAAAATAAACAACATCCGACCACTGTTACCGTTAATAAAATAATCTATAAACGAAGAACCTCGCCATATCCGGGAATACATTCATCACGCTACTACAAGGCAAGCCAGAGATAAAGAAAAAGATTATAATTTAAATTTTACGCCGATCAGATGAAAGCAAACAAAGAAGGAAAAAAGTAAAAATTATTAATGAAAAAAAGACGAGACATTTGAAATCCTGCATTTGGGCTCGTCGACTAAGTACATTAATCCAGCGCGAAAGAAATTTATCTATATTTTCAAGGTGTATCTGTCATGGTCCTACCTGAACGAAACATTACTGCTTAAGCTACATAACAAAAAAACAAGCTCTATATTCGGTATCTTGCAGCTTACCTGTAATATATTTCTCGTCCCCTACTCTCACATTAATATCGTTGAGCTTAGTTCATTATGAACCTTAACCCTGTCAAGGGTATGGGACTTACTCACTTTATATGACTTTTTCTTTCCTATATCTCTAAAAACGATTGGCTACTGATTTTGCTGATATTTAATTCAACCGGATTAGACAAAATTATAAAAAGAATAAACCCCTAACACACTTCGTGAAGGAGGAACAACAAGCGACTTTTTATACGTACGTTTTTAATAATCATAACGTAACTTAATAAAAAGAAAAAACTGGCCGGTAAATTTTAAACCATTATCTATCGTTTCAATATCGATTGTCTTTTTTTTACCGTTAGCAACTACAATTATTTCTGTTTCATCTGCAAAGATGCCTATTGCTTTTATTGGTTTCGGTCATGTGCGCCACGACCGATTTATAACTACTTTGCAAATGTTTATACTATCTTTATTTTAACAATCTTCATTCCAATCAATACCCAATTTTTAAAATAGTGCCGCCTTTCATCATCTAGATAAAACTAATTAGATGCTACGAGTATAGTTCCATGATAACTGAAACTAGTCAGCGAATCTTTTACTTTTTTATACATCAATTGTGTTTTTGTTTTGAATTGTTTTAAAATTATTAAATTCAGTTTGCATTAAAACGACGAAATAATCACTAATAAAAGAAAGTTAAGTGATGAAGAAACTGAAGTACTAATATCAAAAGTACAGATAAGACCGACGGTGGTATTCACAGTATTGTTGTCGTTCTCTATTTATCGGATGTACACCATTTTTTTTTTTTTTTTTTATTTTGTTTATTTTTTTAAGCGATTTGCATGTAACCGAATTTTCAAAAAGCAATAATAATTTAATGGCTGCAGCCTTATAGGGCAAATAGCCCTTCCGCTCAACCGATTCTAACCAGAAAGAAAGGTGCACGACATCCACAAAATTTCAATCTTTTACGACCAGCCGTTTTTGAGTTCTGCATGATAAACACATACATATATAACAACCTTAAAATAGCCCTTCCGCTCAACCGATTCTAACCATAAAGGGAGGCGCACCTGGCCTTCGCGGATGATTTAACTATCTTCGCTAATGATATAGCGCATCAGCAATGAATAATATTAACCAACTAATAAAAGTCTCACAATGTGTAGACCTAAAAATATGTTGGAAAAACTAGGTACGTGACGAATATTAATCACAGCCCAGATTATATAATTAAACGTGTTGGAAAAATTACGCGAGTTAAAAAATTGTAAATATTTAATGGAATTTATACAACAAAATGGACTAGAAGAAGAAGCAGTGAACAGTAAGGTATACAAATTAAGCCGGATATATATTATTCGGTGAAAAATGTCTATGATAAAAAAGCAACGAGCATAGGAGCAAAACTAAGGCACTATGCTACAGTTATCAAACCAGAACCCTAAATGTGAACAAGAAGGGATTAACTAATCAATTAGAAATAAGGGAACGGAGAATCTTAAGAAAGATCCTAGGAGTTAAATGGGGAATGATGGACAGTTTAAATTGGTTCCGAACGATAGATTACACAGCAAGATTGAACCGTGTTCATATCAATAAGGAAAAGAAGATTATTATTTTATAGGCATATTACCAGACTGCAGGAGAATAGGGTTAACCAAGAAGAATTTGTGAATTTATGAAAACGAAGAAAATAACACCTGCATGGTTCGATGAGTGTGAAAAGAATATGAAATCAATTGATATTACTGAAACACAAATATTTAACAAAAAAAGGTTTTTTTTTCTTTTTTTTTTTCTTTTAATGGGCTCGGTATCAGCACTGTGACCCAAGTACATGGACTTAGATCACCTACTCAGATTCTGAGGCGATCGGAGATAGCAAGTATAAAGGAAAGAAGGAGAACGGCTGGAGATGGGAAGGAAAGGATAAAGGAAGCATTGCGATTTCAGACTTTAAAATAAATCAAGTAAATCGGGAAAGATCGCTTTCGATAAATCATAAAAATGCTTTCATGGAGGGTCTCAAGAAATATTGGGAAGATGTTAAAGAAGGAAAAAGGACAAGGTGTAAAATGAAGACTTAATTGTTTAGCGTAGTCCATAGAGGCTGAAGTCGGAAAAAAAAAAACCTCTAATTCCGTCGATAAAGGTTATTTTCGGTTTGAAACGGATCCTTGATAGTGAGAAAATTTAGTAGAAAAAACTTGCCAGAAAGGTAGAAACGGATAAATTGTTAATTCTGTCGGGACTTTAAAAATGGCCGAAAATTTAAATTTATAAGATGGTCTATATGAGAATGTTCTGTATAATTTTAGTATTATTCTTGCAGTATCCCTATCATCCGTTGAAGCATAATAATATATCTATTGAAACTTTTTATAACGCGTGATTTCTATTTAAATTTTAAATTGGAAATATTGCTGCACAGAAATTTTAAATTATATTTCGGATAAAAAAATGTCCGCTTGTTATTGCAGATCCAAAGAAAAAAGAAATGCCAAAAAATAAACGCCTAATGCATTAGTTATAGAAACCTCAACTTGCCAAAATTCCAAGTATTTTTTTTTTTTTTTGTTACATTTTTAAAAATTTCATTATTTTGACGAATGCTCTTTACAATTTTCGATTTTACTTTTCACAGGTTGTTTTACAGTTTTTATTTATAAATGACATGTCAAAACGCCACGTTTACCTACCAGAACACGATCGAAACAAACCTGGTCGTCAAATTGTGACGTTTTTGATCATCTGCAACATTACTATGTGGATGTTGTTCGTTTTTGAATCGCGTAAAGTGTCCGTCAATCCAATTCAGGTAATTATTACACGTTGTATAACTAATCACTGATTACTAAAAAAATAAATTTAAAAAAAAACATTATTCTACTTAATTAATAGCTCTATTCAGTGAAAATTAAAAAAAAAAAAGCTGCATAAATCACTGACATTCTCGAGGAATTTTTTTTTTTCCGTTTTGAACTCCTTCATTACGATACTTAAAAAATACTTTATAAATGTTTTTAATAAATAACCTTGATTACAGTTACACAGTTATGTATTTTATTACACGAAATTAATCACTATTACATAAAATACACAACGTCATGTATTCTTTTAAATAAAATCAAAATAAAAATAAATTAATTCATAAATATATAAAAAAATAAACTTGTCCGACCAAATGTTAAATAAAAACAACTAAAAATACATCATTTTGTTTTAAAACGGCGAAAGTAAAAAAAATGAAATATAAAAGTTCGTAATTGCTAACGGAGTATTCGGAAAAGTGGGGTAAGGGGACAATATGTAATATTGGTTATATGATCCCAGAAACTAAAATATTTCTGTGAAAAATGAATCTCGTCTTAAATCTATCGCGTATGACAAGTTCTTCCCTAAATAAAAAGGGAAGAAAACCCTCGGCTCATAGTTGGCACTTTCCAATCTGATCCCTAGTTCATTAATTATTTTGTCCATGACATCTTTTATAAAGGGGGAAAATCTTTCTTCAGCGGAAAACAATCTGGCTAGTAACGTTGTGTGAGACTTTAGACTTGATTCCATATAGTCCGAGTGAGCTAGACTCGAAATATTTTTTTTTTTTTTTTTTTTTTTTTTTAATTACAGTTTATTTACGAACATATATATAAATATTTAATGTGGTCAGCGGTGGAAAACATCCAGTTAAGTTTTAGATTCCCCCGCTCCACATTAGATAATCTATAATGTTTATCTTAATATACTTTAATTTTAATATAAATTAATATTAGTCTTCCTGTATTCCAATTCCTTTTTGGCCAATTCGGTAAACATTTTTATTTTTTTCTGTACCAATTCTTTGCAATCTTCCGCTATCTTTGCATTTAAAATATTGCATCCATTCAGAATGTACACTGTCCTGTTCATTGTATCTAATGCGATTATCCGTTTCCGCTATGTTAAATCTTTCGAGGTAGATTTTGAAGTTTCCATGTCCCGATATGAATTGTACGTTGTAAAAATTTGGAGTATAGTAAGTGTTGTTAAATCTCTCTGGTTAATTTTTGAAAAAGAGAACTTTTCGTCATTCCGTTATGACACTTATCCACAACGTTTCAAACTTTTCCATGTATTGTTCGCTGATAAATTTTTTGAATTGTCTAGCTGTTAAAACGTTATTCTCTACTATATAATATCTTTTATTTATTATGTGATATTTTCGAAAGTTTGTGTTCTACCGTTAATTCATTTTTGATTGCAAAAATATTGACATACGTTTTTCAATTTCTAAGTATGAATATTCCAGCTACTTGAAATATGAAAAACTTATGAACGAGTCCACTTCCGGCTTAAAAATATATGTAGGTAAAAAACACCCAAATGACAACTCCGGGTTTCTATAAATTTCAATTTCCGGAATATCAATTTTGCAACTAAGAGCTTAACGAGAGCCGAGCGCGCTAGCAACGGCAGGCAGCATGATGTCAATTTTAAAATATTAAGCTGCTGCATGTAGCACAGACGCGTATTATGGTGCGTGTTTACGTATTTGCATGCGTATATATACTTGTACTAAGGTATAACGCTAGGTTTACGAATATTATGATTTATGGAATAAGTTAAGATAGTTTGTAATTTTTATATTTTTTGAATAAACGTTAATAAGAGTGTCGGGAACTTACATAACGAGCATATTTGCCCTGTAAGACCGACAACTTAGTTGTTTTTTTTTTTTTAATTACGTTATTGCTTTCATTCGCCGCTTTTATAATAGTTTCATTTACCTTATCGTCTAAATCAGGTGTGGCCAAACTTTTATCTCTTATGGGCGATTTATTCTGTAAAATGGAATCTGCGGGCGACTGTGAATATGAGCAAACAATTTCAGGATTTTTCAAATTTTTCATTGATATTTTAATAAATAACTAACAAGAATTTCAGTTTAAAAAAATATAATGCAAATAAAGCAAACAAATGGTTATATTTTTTTATTTTATGAACCACAATAATATTTATAAAATTTTAAAAAAAATTACAATGTAAAGAAATAAGTACACAAAAAAATTTTAGCAAATAAAGAAAGAAAAAAATAATTGTACTTTTTTTTATTTTTTTCGTTATGAAATACTTATTAACTTAGAAAAAATACACCGGAAATAAGCAAATGAATAAAAATGTGACCTTGCATAAGTGCAGCAAATTTCTCAAAATTTGGTTCATATGAACTCAAGGCAATTCTCAAACATGATTCCAAACGTTGATCTGTTGATTGCGTTTTTTTTTGTTTTTTTTTACCCCCCTTGGGTTGCTACCAGAGAGCATTAATCCAGCAAAATGGAATAGAATAGAAATTATATTTTCATTTTGTCAACAATGGAATCAAGGAACACCCCTAGAATAGGAACAACTGAGAGAATGGGTAAAGAAAGAACATAAGAGGCATTGAAAGGAGCAGCAAGACCAAGCTTTAAAAGATGATAATAAAGTAACTTGTTTTGATTGCATTCATAAATGAAAATGCGCATTCACATAAATATGTTGATCCAAAGCAGGCATTAAAACGTGTAACAATTGTCCACATATTTGGATATTTATCTTTTCTTATCAGTTTCCAAAAATTACAATCTGAAACCAGTGACTTAAGATTTATGTCACATTTAATATTTATTATTTCTTCTTCAAAGCTTGTTAAATTTGTAGTATCGAGAAAGTTGTTTAGTTTCTGAACTACACTTTCGACATCGATGTCATTAAATGAGCAAGACAAAAAACTGGCAATATCTTCAAGTTCACTTAATGTTAGAAATCGTCTTTCAAATTCTTTTAAAAGCAGTGCAATAATATCGCGGCATATTTATTGTAAGATTCTCTTTTTATTTTTGGACTCATCGGCCAGATTTTGATAATGCTTTAAATCACGACGTTTTAATTGCATTGCACGCATATTTAGTTTCTCTTTAAATGACTTCAAAATGCTTATCATATCTATTTTTTCACCTTTACCCTCTAGTTGCAGATGTAATTGGTGTAATTTTTCAGTAATATCGCAGAACAAAGAAAAATTAAGAAGCCAATATTGATCATTTAGTTGAAGATATGAACCACCTTTAGTTTGTAAATATAAGTGCATATTTGTGGCAGAAGTTCTCTTAGCATAATTTTAAATTAAAACTTATTACATATAAATTTGTCTTCAAACGAACCGTGTGTAATAAGCTCATTATTTGCTGTCTGGCACACGATTTTGCGTCATTTTGTGCGACTGCCATTTATATGCACATGCGTTACGACTATAATTAATTTAAAAGTTAACATTCACTTGCATTGTTCATCGGGATAAATACAAACAGTATGGGGCTACGTTGAACAGTCTATTCTGGTAAGAATAAATTATCACATTCAGATTTTCAAACATTAATTTAAATGAAAGCAAATTGTTCAACTTCAGCTTCGCGGGCTACTTTCAGAACCTTTGCGGTCGATCGGTTGACCGCGGTCGACATGTTGGCCACCCCTGGTCTAAATAATTGAATAATTGAAATAAGTTTTTACAGATGACGCTAAATTCTTTCGTTTTCCGCTTTTTTGTTTTACTTTTGCCTTTGCGACATTGCTGATGTTGAAATGGGTCTATGCTGTTACTTGCATATATAGGAGATGTGTTATCATCCGATAGAGGTGAACTGCTACTTTGTGGAAGATCGAGTTGGTCGACTATATTATTTACTCAATTATGCGCATCAGCGTGACTGGTGATTTTACTCTATCTATTTTAAGTAGTTCGTCATTATCCATGAGGATAACACTTGAACATGAAGGGGATATCGTGTACGATTCATCGCTTCCCAGAACTGTCAGCTGGCATGTGCTTCGACGTATAAGTGAGCATCGAGATAGTAAACACCAGCGTTGTAACTTACGGAAAAAATTCGATGACGAGTGCAGTGAGGGGAGCGTACCGCCAGGACGCGGAGGAAGACCGTTTTGTTTATCTCAGCGAGACGAGAACAGTAATTGTTCGTTTAAAAAAGTAATAAGAAATTATTAACCACGAGTAAACGCAGTGTTTACAATAACGGTTGTCGAGATTTTTAGAGTGAACATGATACCATTTGTTTTATAGATAATTCTGGAAAATCGAACGAGCGGAGAGCACGTAAACGCAAAACCCGCCACAAGAATGGTCTCCAGCGATTCTCAACTATGCGTTCGACCTATTTCCTGGAGGTCGTAAGTGGAAATTTTTCCTAGGGAGAGCAGCTGACCAGCTGAATATATATATGTGCGCGTGATTGTGTGTGTGTACAGTTTATTATAATATACTTTACTGATTATACATTTCTTATATAAGTTTCAATTTTCTGTGTTTTTTTCTCCCTGTTGCTGCCTCCCGTTTGGCACGCCACTGGCCTACCCTCCTACCTCCCGGCATTTTCCTATCTCGAACTGTGTAAGATATGGGACTGAGTCAGCTAATCGATGCTGTAGTGCCGGTTGATACCTGTACTTACATATATATGCATACACACATAGTCACACGGGATATCTAACAGTGCTGACTTTCAATTATTTAAAAGTTCTCTTCTTTTAGTGACCACGTTCAGACGGTGCAACTTACTCTAACGTTAAGTGAGTACGGCCTGAAAGTCGTCACTACTGAGGGATCTTTTAAATAATCGAAAGCCAATATACTTAGTCTATCACTGCTGTAGTAGAATAGTGTGCAGAGTCTCTAGATGGCCTGCGCGCGCATAGGAAATTATTGTGATAATTCCGGTATCAATTTCGAAGTACATTATAATACTTTTACAGTTTTCAAATTTTTCACCGTGTAACATTTAGACGATCTTTCTAGAGGGGAAACGAGTTTTCTAGGGAGGGACCGTGCCCGCCCATGCCCATTCCATAATCTTTACACGGTCTTGATCAAGGCTGATAACTTTCAAGCGGTTTTGAAAGAATGCCATTCTTTTAAATTTATTTGCTTTGTTCATTTATTTTAGTAATTCATACTAGTTCAAAATCACTAGACGTCTGTCGAATATTTGCGATGTGATACGATAGTACCACTCCTTTTTTTATAAAATATTTTAATCATACGGATTAAGCAAGTTCCAGCATGCAAACGTGTAAGGCAGTGGGTAAAGGTTTACAATATTTTGTTATTACTCGATGTAGAAGTGTCGGTTTGAACATCTCTAGAAGTAAAATTTTTAATTTTATTATTTTGAATTGAATGTTATCTATTTTAAATTTTACAGATTTAAAGAAAATTACATTTTCTAGCATTAAAAGCCTCCCTGTTACTTCTGCTATATTTTTAATAATAGTATGGACAGCTTCAAACTTTGTCGATCATCTAGAGTTTGGTTGGTTCCTTTTAAATTGGTTTTGGAATACTTTTTCATATTTTTATAGCGAAGACATTAAAAATGTTTAAAATCTCTGAAAATCCTGAATATGTTAAATGTTGCAGTTTAAACACAGTCGATAAATAAAAACTGAACTGAATTCAAAAAATAAGCCGTGCGTGAAACATGTCTCTTCTTCTTCAAGCAGCTTTCTGACGTCAATATTTGATCACAAATTCTTCCATCATTGTCTATCCTGAGCCTCACATATCCTTTTATGGTCGGCTTTTTTCATTATATCCTTGTTAGTGGGGGGGAACTTTCTTGTTTCCGTTTTCCTGTGTACGGTCGCGTCAATTCAGTACTTCCTTTGTCCATTAGTCTTTCAGCATATCCTGCCCAGCTCCATTTGTTTGTTGCAATTCTGGCTATAATATCATTAAACCCTGTGTTTTTTCGTATATCAGAATTTCCGATTCCCCCATTTAATCTTATTCTCAGTAATTCCATCTTTAAGCCTTTCCGATTTTATCCACCAATTCTCTTGTTAAAGGCTAGGTATTCGTAGCTCAGCATTGCTATGATACACTGATTAAACAGTTTGGCTCGGTCTGTTGGACTGATCTTACTTTGTAAAATGTTCTTCACTCTGCCAAACGCTATTCATCCGAGCTGTATTCTTCCTTTAACTTTTCCTGTAGAGCCGTTTTTTCCCGTTGTAAATTTCTTAACTAAATATACGGAGATGTCTCTATTTTTCCCATAGGGCCTTGTTCTAAATTCACATTTATATCGTTTCCTTCATCTTCTTCATGTTTATTTTTAATTCGATTGTTTTCAGTAATAGCGTCTACTTCATTCTTTAGTGAGGTTATTACTAACAACTGGTCTGATTATTAATCTTAATCTAACGCCTCACTGGAGTTGCTAGTTTAAACTTATTCCTGTTCTTTGCCTTTTCCTTTTACCTTTCCATACCTTTTCCTACACTATTTCTACCGCGAAAAACATCGCTAATGTATAAAAAAATAAATAAAAAAAAAATTATATTTGTTTTTTGTAATATAAAAAATTATTTGGCCGATTGTACTTATAAAACATCATTAATAATGTTCTTCCGGATTCATCCAATATTTTGATAATTTATGTGTTGCTTTATAAAAATAAAAAACCTGGTTTTTAAGTTACTTTTTTGAAGTAGACATCAATAATGCTGCGTTATGATTAGACGATAATATAAATTTAAGAAGTTTCTTCATTTTTTACATATAGACGACCATGTAAGTTTACTCTGAATTTCTATTGTACCTCTTAATGGAAAGAATTACATAACCAGTACAGTATTGCTCAATTACATATAACATTTCTCTTCACTTTGATTTTTCACATCTATGTTCGTCTTTACTAATTGATTACAAATTTCATTATTCATTATATAAGGGTCTCTCGAATCCTTATGTAATTTCGGACCTTCATATTGATGTCTCTGTGTTGTTTCATTCTGCTCTTCTATTTTGATTTGATCTTCACCGTTATTTCATAGAATTTTGTCTTCAATATTACAGATTGTAAGAAATTAAAATTTTTTATTACCGTTTCACTTTTCGCATGATCATTGTAGGCTTGTAAAATCTACTGCAAAATAAGTGAAAGTGGCAGTTTTGAAACTTTCCAATCGGTATATGCGTCTTTCGTTTTTTTTTTTTTTCATGGCTAAACATGGTTTCCATTACTGAAAATTGGCGCTATGTAGCACGCGATTGTTGTTTTCTTTGGCATACTTTATGACGCATGATTTAAATTTTGACGTGTACAACGATCTAAATGTTTTTTAATTTGTGATACAAGTACAATATACCTATGCTTATGTAATTCATTTTTTTTTTTTTTTTTTTTTTTTTTTGAAAAAACGGTTGCACTGTAACCCGAGTTACAAAGGGGTAACACTGTGATTTCGTTGCAGAAGAAGATAGAGCATAAAATAGGGAAAATTGAATAGATTTAAACCTCCGTTGCCCTATAATCATTTCGTTGGGCGCAAAATAAAAAAAAAATAAAAATTGCATAAAATTAATTTTGAAACATAGTGAAATAACGTAAGCAACTGCAACAAATTTAAAAGGAACACCTATAAACTGAGTGGATAACAAAATTTATGTAGATGGCTCCCCGAAAACGCTGATTGTTTTTTACCGTTTAAAAAACAATGTAATAACACGCATCCTGTTTCTACACGAAATGTCTAAGAAAAAAGTGCGTGCATTATTCATGGATAAATGCGATGTTTCTTTTCTTTCTTAGTTGGAGATAGTATTAATACCGAAATCGTTTCGAGCGTATTTATGTTTGTTTATTCTTAGTAATTATTTATTACATCTAATTACGATTACTTATTTCACAGTTGGAATATTACGGATTTGCGGCTTGGACAGTTGTTGAACATGTAACATTACCGCTCTGCATGTTCCACCGGTTTTACTCATCGATAACATTAGCCGAAATTTGGAAGAATTCCTATAAACAGTGCATCGAGTAACAAAGTCACAAGCGAATAATCGTATATAAACTGTGCAGTTCCATTTATCGAAATTCGATATTCGTTAAGGAGAAATTTTTACATACTACTACTTATAATCGCTTTATTTACTACTTGCATTATCGATGAAGATTTTCTTTCTACTATATTTATTTCGTTTTCGTTTCTTTCTTTCTTCGTTGATGTAATTAACATTTTGTGTTTTATTATATTCGTAATTATTATTCTCTTCTCTTTATACGTATATTGTATGTATCTTTAAGTTTGCCATTCTTTTTTATATGTAATGTGTGTCTGTGTCTGTGTGTGTGTGTGTTTGTATCGGCATTCATCCAAAATTTATGTACAGTAGTATAAAATATAAGCGTCTCCCTTGATTTTTGATAACAATCGTGCAAATTGGTACATTTTTACAAAAAGCCGTACTTCCATTCCATTAGCGTAAGTGTATACAGAGATCTTACGATTAATATAAAAAAAAAGAATTTTAACCAAGATTAATCGAAAAAAAGAAAACCAGTTAAGCAGTTTTTATGAACAGAAATCTAAATTACTCTAAGGACTATTTTCCAAACTAGCAGCATTATCACAACAATACTTACAAATGTATAAATCATTGGTTAGACATAAATGTAGCATATAATACATATCAGTCAAAACGATGTGAACAAAAATTACATCCACTTTCTTTTATATTTATAACATTTTATAAGCTAAACACAACTTTCTGCGAAGTCATGATATAAAACATGAACTACGCTGGAGAATAGTTAAGTGCTATGTTTTTCTCACGCTATTATATGCAACAGAAACCTGGGGACCTTTAATAGGCAGAAGAAATCAAACGATTAGAAGCGTTCGAGACATGGCTGTGTAGACGATTACTTGCAATGGACAGCAAAAATTACAAATAAAGAAGTTATGAAACGGATGAGTAAAGACTGCGTAAACTAATCAGATTAATAAAATTAAGGAAAATTACTCATAATTATCTGGGTCACTTGATGCGGAGGCCGAAGTACGAGTTACTACAAACAATACTGATGGGTGCAGTAAAAGATGTGTTCGTGGTGTTGGCCGTAGAAGGACGTCATGGATTTCCAACATCGAAAAATGGATGGCTGTTACCGAGACAGGAAGACTTTTCCATCTAGCACGAGACCGGCAAGCATGGATCAAAGTGGTGAAAGATGTAGACGCCAACCTTCGGTAGCGAAGAAGGCTCAAGAAGAAGAAAAGATAGGTATAATTTTCAGACTCATCGTTAATCGGGTAATATGTAATAACGAATTTTCTGGAACATGTACCGGGAATATTCGGGTGAAAATAGCCTTTCATTTTTGAAAATCTGCGAACAGATAGAATTGTATCACCTTGGAGTGTCTTTTTAAGAAATTTTTAACTCGGAACAAAGAAAAAAAAGTCTACACCGTGGCATCATACCGTAGAATTTTTAAATAATACAAATGCAAACCAATTCTGTCTCTACTACACAAGGTGGTGGAGTATTTAAAATCGTCTAGCTAAGTAACTAGAACGTTCGGACTATGTTCTAAATTCATTTGCAGTTGATGGCAAGTAAAAATTCTATTAAAAATATATACATAATCTTTACAGCGGCCATGTGGAAGGCGGTAGCATTGTGTATACTATCATTAATGCAATAGAATAACAGTGTAAATACTTAGAATTGCGCATTTTAATTAAAAATGTAATTTGCATATTTATTCGTACTTCGTAATGAATTCTCACCAGGGAACACTACCCAGAGTTTTATCTGTGCACAAAAAGGTGATCGAATAGGTAGGGTAGTTGCAGTTCGAATTGTCTAACTCCCTCCGTAACGTCATGTATTAGGTCCATTACTCGTTTGAAAGAAGAATGGTGAAGAACCGATTCAATGTTCCCATTTCAATAAATCCGCTGAGCGAATAATGTGTAGTTCGCGGTGAAACTTCTGAATTATTTTCTTTTCGTTTTTATAATCGTTATTTAATATTTTCATTCATCAATAAATGTACTATCTATGTATAATAAATGTGATTTGCCTTATTCGATGTTTAACTAAATTTTTGTATATTGTAAACGTTTTTTTTTTTTTTTTAAAACCTTATTTTATATCAGAATACCAAAAGGAATCTTCTTTTTATTATTTCTGAAAATTTTGAATAAAAAAAAAAAAAACACTGAAATGTGTGAGATATGTTCTTTATAAAAACTCGTCCGTTGAGCGGAACAAGATAAGAAATTATATATATGCTAGATTTCGAAATCTTAGAGTTCCGTTCAAATGGATAGCGTTGTTTTTAAATGTAAATTGATTTTAGACTTTACATTTTGCATTCTTCGCTCAAAACAGGCCTTATTATTTTGGCAACCATCATCCGACTTTGATACTTTTTAATGATCTCGGTTCGGCCGTAAAAATAATTCTTTAACTAAAGGCAAAAAAATGTATATTAATTTTTGAATTTTTTCGTTCGATCAATTATTATTACTACAAAGATCGATAATGTTAAAAATTACAGCTCACACGCGTTAATTGTACAGCATTATCATACTTTTAGATGCTAAAAATTGTACGAACATATCTCTTGTCCATTAAAAATATGAACAATACCAGAAAGAACTTTTTCGAAAATAACTCGTTTTGATTAAATATTAAATTTTATTTGCTTATAAGGATACGCTCCGGCACTATCTGCAATCCGTGTAAATAGAATGCTTTGTTTTATACTAGATTAATTATTTCGCCCATTACTGCGTATATGGTGTTTTTCTGACGATGGCTCCTATCAACGGCTAGAGAAGAAAGAACTCATTTTACTCATTACGTTTGTACTAAAACATTATTCGGTCACTGCCAACCTTGATGTGCAAACGTCGATAATTATTAAGAATAAATCGTAAATTATATACAACGTAAAAAAAAACAACAAACAACTAATAAGTAAAAGACTTGCAACAAAACTGACGGAAAACTTAAAATAACGTGAAGGACCACACTAAATAATGCTCGTTTGTATTAACTTGTTAAATCCAGCTAGAAATAAAGGTACTGATTTTTGTTTCTCGGTTAAACTTTACGTTTAAAAAATAGTTATTAAAACGTATTTTACCGAGTACATTAAGTGTGCCCCCTTAATGGAGCATTTTTTTACGTTATATTATTAAATACGTTTGTGCTTTCCGTTTATAAAATTTTCTTCGCACTTCCAATTTTCACTTTTAATAATGCGACATGCGCATATTTCTCTTTTTATTTAATAATTCTGTCATCATCACTTGCGGAAGTAGTTTTTTTTTTTCATGTTACGTTTATACAATTACAAATAAATTCCTTAAATACAGCGGGGAAAAGAGTAACAAAATAATTCGTCAGCAAAAAGTAAATGCAACGCATACATTTTTTATTTTTATTTTATTTATTTATTTTTTGTTTTTGTATGTAAATGTATACTCGCGTGGCTTATTTGATTAAGTTGTACATGTAATATATATTATAAGGCCACCATTTTTTTTTTTTTTTTTTGTTTTTTGCAATCATATACCTATTAAAAATTAAAGAATTCTAACGACAGGAAAAAGGAAAAAATTAAACGAAGCGAAAAATAACTTTTCGGCTGAAAGAAAACAAATGAAAAATTAAAAGTAGGGGACTCTTTTTTACTCTAAATTTTTTTAAAATATTACTCGTGAAAAATTAAATTAAATTTAATTTTCACCTTAAATTTTTTAAAGCTGTTGTGTTATCGTTTTCAATATTAATGCCAATATTAATTTTAAATTATTTAGTCATTTAAACATAATTTCTACTGTTTAGGTGAACAGCAATTCTCTATGTAGTTGTTATCTAACTTTTATTTAAATATATACATTTCGGAAGAAAGTTTGATATTGTAATTATTTCCGCGTTATTCCTTAGCGTTAAAAATGAAATAAATACCGTGCGAAATTTTTTTACGGACGAAAATTATTTCATTATCATGACATATTAGTTACTGGGTAAATTCTACTACTGCTGCTGCTGCTGCTGCTGCTGCTACCAATTTCTCCACAGTATGGAACATGTACCGTTAATTCTATAGTTTTTTACGTTAAATTTATTATTCAAATCTCTTAAAAGTTATTTATCGGTTTTTTTTTCTTTCTTTTTTTCTTTAAATCACCATTATGCAGAAATTTAGCGGGTTCACTATTTTTTTCTTACTAAATATTATTTTTTAAAACAATGACGCGAATTCGTTTATTTTTAACAAAAAATAATTCGCATAGCAGAGTCAATACAAATAAAATAATTCTCATAGACACTTTGATTTCAAGTGGAATAGATAAAAAATACACTACTCATGGGCGTAGCTAGGAATCTTTCCCCTAGGGAGACAGCTGACCAGCTGAATATATATATATATATACATATGTGTTGTGTGTGGGCACATATAATCGTATTATATTAAAAAGTTGATATAAAATTAATAACTTAAATAAATATTTAACCGAAATAAAAATAGCAGCTTATTTAAAAAAGGGCTTTATTTACAGATCACGTAATTTTCAAATATTTAAAAGTTCTCTTCTCTTAGTGACCACGTTCAGACGCTGCAACTTACTCCGACGTTTAAGTACGGTCTGAAAGTAGTCACTACGGAGGGAGCTTTTAAATAATCGAAAGGCAATACACTGATGTGTCTACTTAGTCTACTTAGTCTGTAGTAGAATAGTGTGCAAAGCGTCGTCTAATTACACGCGCATATGAAATTATTGCGATAATCACCGTATCAATTTTGAAGTACACTGTACTTTTACAGTTTTCAAATTTTTCTCCCTATGACACTTAGACGATTTTTCTAGAGAGGGTAACGAGTTTTCTAGGGAGGGGCAGTGCCCACCTTTGCCCCCATCCAACTACGCCCATACTAGCGATTACATATTAAAATTCTCGTATTCATACGTGAAAAAGCTTTTCATTTAAAACCGTATACTTTTAAGCGATATATGAAAGAAGTCAATATGTTTTTGTCGATGAGGTACACAGTTAACTCTGTACACCAATTCGGTTATTCAGCGGTACTTTAATTTACAATAATATTTCACAAATTGGTCGGCCTCTATTCGACGTTGTTCCAAAATACCAAAAATAACATATAGAAATTTAAAAATTTAAAGCTTTCACAGTGATTACTCATGATAAATAATTTTCGGAAACAACTGTGTTTTTTAAAAAGATATTTATTCGCTTAACGTTTCGACCAGCTTACACTGGCCATCATCAGAAGCAAACTGAAAAACGGAGCGAAAATTGCGATCGACAATAACATTAAAATAAGAATCAAAAATCATGGAAAACCCAAATCAAAACAGATAACCTACCTCTAAACAGGAAAACCGACGTAACGCAATAACAACAGACAGAAAAAATATAAAAGCAAAAAAAAGTGATAATAAAAGGAACCAAAATGTAAACGGGAAAAACCGACAAAACGCATAACAACAGATAGATAAATTATAAAAACATATGAAAAAAAAAAAAAAAAAAAAAAATTAATAAAAATAATAAAAGGAACACAAAATCTAAACGGGAAAAACCGACAAAACGCATAACAACCGAAGATAAAATGTAAAAACATTTTTTTTTTTTTTTTTTACATATATACAAATTACAACTGGCCAGAAGGCCATCCAGCAATTGGACTGTAACGCGAAAATAACTTGTTAGGGGTTAGCATCTAGCGATGGACCCCACTGAAATTTTAGTAACATAAAACTAGGCCAGATCAAACGGTCGACTACGTTTTAACCTTCGAACATCAAGACTATTATCAAGAAGATTGATCGCCAAAACGTTTGTGTGAGACTCCAAGCGGCCTATGTATCGCTTAGCAGCTCGCTTGATCTCGTCTTTCACATATGGGATATTTAAGTCTTGATGTAGAGTGTGGTTAGATACGTACCAGGGCGGTGAGACTATCAGCCTTATAGCCTTGTTCTGGTACCGTTGTATCTTGTTTATGTGTGTATCCTTTCCACAACCCCACAACATTAAACCGTATGTCCAAACGGGCTTTATAATTATTTTGTACACTAAGAATTTATTTTCCAATGATAAACTAGAGTACCTGCCAAGAAGCCAATTTAATTCTTGCAATCTTATATCTAGATGTTTTCTTTTTTGTGTAATATGCTTTTGCCATGTTAATTTGCGGTCCAAATGAATGCCTAAGTATTTTACATCTTTATCCTGGTTGATAACCACCCCATTTATTTCTAACGGCTGATACGTAAAATTTCGCAACGTGAAATCTACTTGCGTACATTTACTTTCGTTTACTCTAATACGCCAACGACTCAGCCAGTTTTCCACTTCCGATAAAGTTTTTTTCAATTTATTCGAAGTTTCACTATTGTCTTTACCGGTAGCTAATAGTGCTGTATCGTCTGCAAACGTAGCTGTTATCACGCTATTATCAACTGGAAAATCGGCAGAGTAGATTAAGTAAAGCACCGGGCCCAAGACACTTCCTTGTGGCACGCCAGCAGATACAGGATAGATTTCAGAATATTGATTTAGAATTTTAACCTGGCATGTGCGATCTTCAAGGTAGGATTTTAAAAGAAGGTACAAAGGATGCGGCACTATTTTTTTAAGTTTATAAAGCAGACCATGACCCCATACCTTATCAAAGGCTTGTTTGACATCTAGGAACACACCCGTGCATATTTGCTTAGTTTCAAGACTTTCTTGAATAGTATGCACAATTCGGTGTACCTGTTCAATGGTCGAATGTCTTTTTCTGAATCCAAATTGATGTTCAGGAACAATATGTTCCGCATTTAAAATAGGATTCAACCGCTTTAAAATTATTTTTTCAAGGAGTTTTGAAAGGATCGGGAGCAAGGAAATAGGTCTATAGGATGAAACCTCATCCGGTGCCTTACCGGGCTTTGGTACAACTACTATTTGCGCCAATTTCCAGGATAATGGAAAATACTGCAGACGAAGAACAGCGTTAAAAATATTTGTGAGCAATAATATACCTTTTTTTGGTAGCTCAGATAACAATTTATTGGTAATTAAATCAAAACCCGGACTTTTTTTATTATTAAGTTTAGTAATTGCGTATTTGATTTCGCTGGGAGACGTTGGCTCAATAGGAGGGCTTAACTGTAAAGGTACACTTAAAAAATCATGTATATCGGTTTCGTCGTTTAATTGTAAATTTGGCTTAAAAACATCAGAAAAATATTTGGCAAATTCCTCGACTTTCTCTTCATCAGTTCTAGCCCATGTACCATCGGGTTTGCGAATTGGGGGAAGGGGTTGAATGGGTTTATTTCGGCTTTTGATCACTTTCCAGAGGCTGTAATTTGTCGCCTCCGTGGGTGAAAGTTCCTGCAGGCAGCGTTGGAAAGATTCATTTTTGGTATTTCTAAGTAAAATTTTTAGCTCTTTCGATTTTTTATTTAACAGAGTTTTATAATAGGGATTTTGAGACGATTGCCATTTCCTACGGATGATTCTTTTTTCTTTTACCAGGTCTAGTATATGGCGCGGTATATTATGTGTTTCTTTTATTTTGTTTATATTTGGCGTACATTTCCATGCAATACTCTGTACAGCTTCTGTAAAGTACTGAACCGCTGCATCTACATCTGATTCCGTTTTTAATGATAAATTTAATTTTAGTGTAGAATTTACAGATGCTCGAAAATCTACCCAATTTGTATATTTATTATGTAAGTTTGGAGATTTATCTTGGTTTATTAATCCTGTACTTACAGTTAATATTACAGCACTGTGGTCTGAGCATAAATCAAAATTTGGATCAGCTTTTACGTTCAACATTGAAATTCCATTAGTAACAAAAAAATCTAAAACATCAGGACGTTTGTTTAAGTCAGCAGGCCAATGTGTCGGTACGCCTGTTGCCACACAACCAAAATTTCTATTTAGCATTATTTTGTTTAAAAGTTTTCCCCTGGTGTTAGAAAATCGTGAGCCCCATCTTATGTTTTTGGCGTTCCAGTCACCGCCAGAGATGAACCTACAACCCAAAATACTAAAGTATTTGCTTAACATACGTTCATTAAATCTGTGGTTTGGAGGGCAATACACTGCAGAAACTACAATTTTACCATTCAATGTATACGCCATTATATTTGTTGCTTGAATTTCTTTAGTAGATATATTTTGAAGTTCGTAGTGTTTTATTGTACTTTTAATCACTACAGCGCTACCGCCATGTGCCTTATGGACCGGTCTTGTAGTTACGTAGACATTATAATTTTTAATTCTAAATTGTGTTTTCTCTGTAAAATGAGTTTCCGACAACAATAAAATGTCGATTTGCTCAAGCTTAAGGAACATCTCGATTTCTAGTTTATTTTGAACTGCACCATTGGCATTCCACGTAGCTATGCGTAACGATGCCATAATTATTTAATTAATTTATTTGTTAATGCTGTAAGCAGGTTTAGCATGACTGAATTTTGCTGCATAAGCTGATTAAACATTGACTTGAAGTCGTCTAGAAAAGCTGTTATGATGCTTTTAAAATCAGAGTTATTATTTTGATTATTATTATGGGAATTGCTCACATTTTTATTGACATTAGTACTTGACGTAAGTTCATCGTTATTGGTAAGAGAGTTAATTGCGCTTGTTTTGCTTGCTGTCATTTCAGCATACGATACTTTCGGATTGACCAAGGTTTGCTTATATCTATTCCTTAGTAATTTTATGGCACTGTTTCCGGGCTTATATTTTTGTTCATGCAGTTTCTGGTACACCACACAACCCTTGTAACTTGAGGGATGATCACCTTCACATAAGGCACACTTCGGGGCAGTACTCTGCTCTTTTTTGCATTCCGTGGAATTATGAGGACCTCCACACTTTACGCACCTATACGGCCGGTTGCAAAAAGATTTAGTATGCCCCCAAGACTAGCAGCGCATGCATTGGGGAATTGTCTTCTTGGGATGGGGAGCTTCGACCTTTATTTTAGAGTAAAGTAAGTAAGTTAGATTAAATATTTCTTTAACATTATCTAAGGGCTCAAGGTCTACAAAGTGCAATGGCAGAGGTTCTTTTGTAATTTTATGCCTAACGTTTATTATATTTCGAACACTAAAACCATGCTCTTTAAGAGCTTCCATAATTTGTTCGTCCGTAAAGGAGTGGTGGAGATTTCTAATTACAACTCTATATGATCTTTCCTGCTTTAACTGATACGTATGATAGTTGACATCTTCTTTTTTGAATGTTGATACGAGTTTCCGGTAATCGTCAGGAGTTTGGACGTTGACTTTTACTGTGTTCTGTTTTAGGGTCTTAGCGACAAAATCCTGCTTGCCCAGTACTGTGGCAATTTTTTTAATCATAGACGCGAAATTTATAACTTCGTGTACAAAAAGTGGGGGTGGTGGAGGTATTTTCGATTTCGGATCGGTAATATCGTTATTTTACGAGAAAAAAGGTATTAGAAAAATTTACAACAGGAACAAAAAACATCGGGTCACAGTTGGGGCAGGGGGGAAAAACGAATAACAACTTATAAAAAATAAAACTGAAAACGTTGAAAACGCACGGAACAACCAAGTGAACAGAACAAAAATATGAAATATTACAACAGAAACAGTTGGATTACCTGAACAAGGACTGGGAACTACCTGAAAATTGCTTGGAATCCGCACCTGAGGACCCACTCGAAACCTGTCCGGAAGAAGCACCAGAGGGCACGGCCCCGGGCATTGGACCAACGGAAGCTTAACCAAACGAAGTGAAACAAAGCAAATCCAACCGAAGGAAGAAACCACTGGGACCGGCGGGATGTGGGAACAAAAGACCAAAAAGAAGTGAAAAGCGGTGGCGGACGTCTAGGTACCTAAAGGGACACAGTCAAAATTAAAACCAAATAACCCAGAATTGGAAAAGAAAAATGAAACCTACCTGGTCGCTGTTATAGATGCAAGTTCGTCAACCGTATGACTGGTTTCCATGCCGTGGGAACACGTAGACCTTCTTCTCTGTTAAAATTTGGCCATTTCTCAGTTTCGATGGCTTCTCGAACCAACCTCCTGCCGGTGTGAACTTCCTTAGCTAAAGGAACACTATCCTCAAATTTGATAGTATGATTCGTTTTCAACTGATGTTCCGCTAAGGCGGATTTGTGCACCCGCCTATGCGCGCAATCAGCCCTGTGCTCCTTCACCCTGGTTTCAATAAGCCTACTAGTCTGACCGATGTAGCTTAATCCACACGAACAGGGTATTTTGTATACACCGGCACAGTGTAACCGAGGTAAACTATCTTTTGGACCTCTTAACATGTTCCTTATTTTCATACACGTACCGAAGACTGGTCTTACATTGTTTTTACATAAAATCCTTCCAAATAGAAATTTATTTATTTTTACATAATAAATAGGGTACTACTATTTTGGTAATTACATAACACGGCGAAATTCACATATGACCCTCCCAGCACATTGCACACAAAATATTAAAACACATTTTCGCTTTTAAGCAGATGTTAAACGATAACCGATTAAAAAACATCTCAATAAAACGTGTACAGTATTGTTTAGAGTTTTAAATGTACGCATAACTTTTTTTGCATATGTTAAAGTATGTACAAACAGCACACTACTCCTTTTTTAATAAACGGCAAGAGCCGTATGTGTGTACGAATGAACGAATTTTAGTGTGAAGATGCCTCGTAAAAAGTCTATAAATGTTAACTTTTTTGTTAGTTTTAAGCATAGTTTTTAACTATGATATGGCACAACACTTTTCTGCATAATCAGGACGAAGTGAATTCTGATTTTAAATATTAAATATGGTTACACTAAGTTATAAAAATTTTATAGCACCATAAAATAATTCGCAAACTTACAAATCGTGAATATTTAAAACCACACGAAATAATCAAAATTATTCACTTTACTTTTTAATTTTTCAATGCATTATACATTTTTCTTTGCTTCTTTTTTTGAAAGATTAAATTTAATAATAATAATAATAATAATAATAATAAAACAAACAAAAAAAACGAATACTTTATACATTAGTTGATTATTTAAATTCGTCAAGGGTCGAAGCACGATATAGTTAAATTTTTACAGATTAATAATTATGGAAATAATATTTATTGTGTTAGTCGTGATTTAACCTTGAATAGAAAGGTCAAAACACCTGAAAAAGTTACTCTTACAAAAACCCAGCAAAAAATACTCGAAACAGTAAATAGAGCTACAAAAATACTTTTAAATATTAAATATTATTTTTGATGAATTATGGCTTTTGCCGTTGCTAGTAATAGTTACTTGGAAAAGTAGGGAACAAGATTAACGAAATTTGAAATAATTTTTTTTTTTTTTTTAAATTTGTTGGGCTTGTCAGCAACGGACGATTACCCATCAAGAAAGAAGAACGTAGGACGAAGGAAAAATGAGGTCGCTAGGAGAGCTATTTAGGGAAGAAGGAGACGGTCAGAACTACTATGAGAAATAACAAAGGAGTCAAAAGAGACCGATACTAGAACCCGTTCAACCAGCAGTCCAACGGTATAGGGAAAAAATATGAGGATGGTCCTAGAGGAAAGGGAAGCTTTCATGTCTTGCTAGCCATTTTACTTGTTTAAAATATATCTTATATCTATATAACACTAAATGCGAATCAGCGTCAAAAGAGAAGTAGTTATCCATGATTGCGATTGCTGGACAGAGCTCATAAAAAGATCCTCATCAAAACAATATGGCCGCAGCTACAAAGCAGTGCCCACAGTTCTCGATGAAAAAAAAACCAAGAAATCGCTATTTCGCACTACGGCTACAACTGCAAAGCAAAGTTAAAATTTCTTAAACGGTAATAATTCGAAAGATTTAAATGAATGTTACAAATTTAATTCTACATAACCATAGGAGTACGTAAATGAAGAAAGGGGATAATTGCTTGCCTTAGCTAAAATTAAATACAAACAAGTACTATCAAACCAATCGTCCACAGTGCGACTCGCTGACAAAAACTGCGTCAACTAAATGATGAACTACCACAGGGATCGGTGTTAGCACCCCTCCTATTTAACTCATATATTTATGGTCTTTTGCAAACTACTGCGAATAAATATATTTATGCTGATGACATTACGTTGGCAGTCAAAGACAGAGATACACCTGATTTAAAAGAGAAGCTTGAGGAAGACCTTAATAAACTTGGTGAGTATTTTCATCGATGACGCCCGTAGCTCAATAAATTCAAAACGGTTTCATCTTGCTTCCTCCTGCCAACCAGGTTGGCAAATAAAAAACTCAAGATCCACCGTAGCAATGAATTATTGGAATACGAATCCTTCCCAAAGCACCTAGGAGTATACTTGGATAGGCAATTGACGTTCTGCAAGCATCTAGAAAACATAACAGCAAAAGTGGCGGCTAGGAATAGTATTATCCAGAAGCTGACCGGCACATCGTGGGGAGTTTCGGCGTGAACGCTCTGTGAACAGGTGCATTGGCTCTCATATGCAGAATATGGTGCACCTATGTAGCTGAACAGCTGCTATAACAAAAATACTGGTCACTCAACTTAAGATCACAATGAAACTTATCACAGGGACAATTAAACCAATGTTTATTGCCCGGCTCTCGGAACTTGGTAACATAATACTATCAAATATTCACAGGGAAACTGCTGCAGAACGAGAATGGCTAAATCGTCGAGCTAACCGGGAACTTCCAAGAATCAAGTTCATGGTGAGCTCAACTCGTTTGAAGTCAACGAAACCAGTATGCATAACTGTAGACAACCTTATCGCAGATCACTTTGCTGGCATAATGAAATGAAGGGAATAATGGAAGTTATCAAACCCGAACAAACGAAAGATAATCATATCGCCCGGCGTTGCAGTAAAAACGATTTCGTTGTCTTGCAGGGAATGAGTGCAGTTAAATCGCATCCGCACTGAACACAGACGTTGTAATGAGAACCTGACGAGATGGAATATGAAAAATGGCTCTGCCTGTGACTGTGACCAGCCGCATCAAACTATTGAACATGTTGTGTGTAACTGTTCACGCAGTGCTTTTGGTGGAACTGTCAATGAAATTTGTGAAATGATTCGAAATCTGAATGTGTCGCTATAGTGTTTCCATGTCGAACCATACAAAAAGAAATACAAAAATTTAACCAATAAACAAATTAGCTGTTTTAAGTGGATATGTAAAATCATTGTATATAATAACAACCTCTTTACAAAAAAAAACAAAAAAATCATCAAATACTAGTAATTTTACATATTTAGTTTGCTTTAAAGCTAACACTGGAGACATGTTATTCTGGGATCATATAAATAGTTTTACTCAGAATACTAAAAAAATGTTGCCAAAAATACAAAACATTTTATAAGAAATGAAAAATGAGCGCCAAAATTAAGGAATTAGTTTAAAGTCAATTTTAGCTGGTAAAATAGCCGGTATGGCATGTATTTAGTAACTTTATCTAGGTGCCCGTTTTCTACTTTTTTTGTATGTAAATAATAAAACAGATAAATTTAATATTTTTGAAGTGTGCCTACGTCATATTAATGCTTTTAAAACATATACTCCATGCATTGAATGAAATCATATAAACAACATATGGCACATGCATTTGCTTTTTGTTCTATATGATATTTAAAGTTTTTTAAATACTGTATTTACTTTATTTGTTGTTTGGTTTAGATATCTGAATTCAGTCCAAATATAATCACGATATGTTCATTTCAATCCACTGCTGGATGTAAGCAATTCCCTAGAAGGATAAGTTGGCCTAATCCCCTGTCCTGGTCAGGTAAATTTGGAGATGAATTTTATACCTGCTGCCCGGTTTTCATGGTAATAGTTAATGAAACGTTAGTGTAGATGCAAGACCACACTAAAAAATGATTGCAATCGCTTGTTATTGTATCACAAATGCAGTCCACATGTCTGCCTACTATACATCAACTAACGCACATATGGTGTGGTATACATAGCAGTTTTCCATTGTCTACCATGTGACTATTAATGGTTATTTAATTATTTTTATAATTTCTGTAATAATTTCCAACATCGCCTGGGATCGCAAGGTTAACTACTTCATAGATTTTTAAAATCTGTATTTGTACAATTTCTAAATTATGTTTATGTGAAGAAGTAACTTAGAAGTAATGACAAAGAACAATCATATTTTTTTTTTTCTTTGATTTTAACTTTGGTATCAACTATTCAATGCATTACAAGCAAGGCTTGAAAGCTGAATAATAATACAGCTTATGTCCTTGAAAAATATAGCTTATGCTTTCAGCTTTTGGCTGTTAAAATTTAAAATACGGCTTAAGCTTTCAGCTTTCGGCTTATGAAATGAATTTCAATAGAAGTTAATTAAAATCATTTACTAATTACTATACATCAAACTATTAAGCATCACTATTAAAACTTTAACTTTTTTCTTTACACACAAAAATAAAAGTTTTTAAAAACAATTTCTTATGCGAATAATTATGTCAAAAATGCAAAATCAATAAATTAACAAAAAAGCTTAAGCCAAATATAAAGCTTAATTTAGCTTTTTCAAAAATGCAGCTTAAGCTTTCGTCTTTTGGCTGTTTAAATTTTGAATAAGCTTACGCTTTAGGCTTTTAGCTTATGAAAATTTAAATATGGCTTTTGGATTAAGCTTATGACATTTAAAAATGATTGGCTTTCAGATTTTAGCTTTTGGCTTTCGGCTGGCTTTCAAGCCCTGATTATAAGTATTTATAATGAAAATTTATTATAACATTAGTCATAGTGACATACTGGTTATAGAGGTAAATACTGCCAGAACTGTTGAAGGTCCATAAAACTATAAATTCATTTTTATCAATTACAACAATGATTGTAATGAAAAAATGGGTATTACAGCCATATTTTTGATATACAGGTAAATAATTGCCTATAACGACTTGGTGACATAAAATTTAACTTCAAACAGTTTTTGCAGATTGAATTAGCAAAAAAAAATTCTTAATAATTTTTTATGAAAAAAACAAGTTTGTACAGAATGGAATAGATATACTTCTATTTTTTGTTCCATTTTTGTTGTTAATGTAACATGTTAAATGTTTGTTGTAAACTTAATGAAACTGATGAAAGTATCTGTTACAGGATGTTACAAAAAATATTAGAAAACGACTTAATACTTATCTCTCTATAACGAAACCTTGAAAATTAAAAAATTCTTTAAAAATACCAAAAAACTGAACTACTTTTTATGCTTGTTTAATATTTATCTGCGCTCTATTTTTTCATGACCACACTTCCATGTATATAAAAAAAAGTGTTTGTTCTTTAGAATTTATTAAAAAACACAAGTAGCTATGATTATAAATAAATGATTAATTGTTTAATCAGTGAAAAAAGTTATTTCATAAAATATTTTATGAAAGTTTAATAATGGAGTAACTTTTCAATAACAATAAATATGAGGCATTAAAATTATTGTTACAAATATTAATTTATTACTAGTAACAATTTTCTGCATTATAATTATCAATTCGGTAAGATTTTATATAAATCTCACCAGTTTATTTTTGCTGCAATTTTAGCTTGTTCAGTTACTGCTATCACTTATAGTTCAAATTCAACATAATATGATTTTGAACTATAAGTGATAGCTTTAACACTAATCAAAACTACACAAAACAAGTTAATATGATAAAAATGAAAAATATTAATCAAAAAAATTAAATTAAATTGAAAGAACAAAGAGCATAAATTTAAGAATTTGTTAAAGTAAAATACTGCACAAAAATTACTAAACTAGGTATATTTTAGAAGCAGTTTGTGAAATTTATATATTCAACACATTGTAGATACTCTCATTGTTTGAAATTAAATCCTACATTATAGTAAAGAAAATGATCTTTCCAGTCACCATATTTCTTAATTCCACTTTGCATATTGCACTATAACTGTTCAATATTATTAATGGGAACTGTGGTGTCTACATTAACATAGGTCTTTTGGAGTGATTAGCTGTCCTGAATGTATATTGGAATCAGTAATAAAGAGTTTATACGAGAGCCTTTTACTAGATTTAATAATAGAAGTAGGTGCAATAACATGATGTATAATAGGAAGTAACATATCAGAAGATTTATCATAAATGATCTGAACCTTACCTTCTAAAGGAAAGGAGTGTTCATTAAAATAATGCATCGTAACCTCTGTAAATAACGGTTCAATTGGTGGCTGCTCTTGTAGATATTTATAATTGGAAAAGAATGTTGATATAGACACCCTACAACGAGCAAGACACATTGTGAAATGTGCAGATTTTTGAAATCCACATTGAGTTCGGCCTATTAATGATTACAATGGAATTTCAACTTTTTCTTGTTAACAAGGATGATATTGGACACAATATGTAAATTCTAAAATATAGAAAAAATAACTAAGGGATTAGATATTATGTTCAAAAAAAAGGGAAAAAAATACAAAGAAGTAGATGAAAAACCACCCCTAAAGAATTATATGATGCAGTGTTGTATGCAGAACTCTATTACTTGCTTATCTGTTAACTTCAATGCTCAATAAAAACAGATCGCACAACGTACCACGTAACTCCACTTTCATATTTAAATAAGAAAACAAAAAAACACAAGAATTAAACTCGCTGCATACTGAACCCTGCCCACACATAGCCAACACACAGTCTGTCCACACGTTCTTATATATAAAGCATGTGAAACATAACGAATAAATCAAAATTTTCAACAACTAAAAAGTTTAACCAACCCACAAAACCTAAGCATTCACGAAAACTATGTTTTTTCACACAGGCAACTAATGTATGGTCGCAGGGTGGGTTCAATATACGATATTCCATTTAAATACATATCTGCGTAGGCTGTGCGTGTGCCGTTTATGGACTGAGTTCAATATGTAGCAGACCTTACTATTTACAACTAAAACGGAACTAGTAAACTAAGAACTGACGGGATTTAAATAGAACTTTAAATTTTTACTCATTTCATGTTAGTTTATAAAAAATATATGTATCAATTATGATGTAAAGGTATGTTTTGTATTCTTGTGCGAACATACTTAAAGGTTTTCCAGAAATCCATTATTTAATTCATGAATACTCTATTTCTTGGCAATCATGTGATCTTTCATAGCCCGCTTCTGCTTGAATATTTCGAAACAAACTGCGCACAAGCATGGTCTTTCTATAGAAACACTAGGAAATAAACGACTATTTAAAATTAAAATGGAAACTATTCCAATTATAAAAACAAATGCATTTCATTTTGGCGCAAATAATCATTACTTTGTAATTTACATTACAATAAACGCATTTATCCATAACTCGTACTAGTTTTATTAATACGTACTTAAATATTTTAATAATCATTATTTACTAAAAAAAAAAATAAATAAACAATAATGTTCAAAAAACAAGCTTAACAATAAAACCGCATAATGTTTAAAATAAATCATTACAGATAACTTCAACTCTTCGCAGCTTTTATTCGATAACGAAGAAAAAAGGATGATATCGTGCGATTTTACGAACCGGTGCAAATAGCTCTGAAGTCCTGACAGTAGCGCATCTACTAGCTATTAAAAAAACTACGTTTTGTAATGAAAACAATACAATCCCATTTTAAAATGATTTATGAGTTATTGAAAAAATCATTTATTCAAAAATTGTTATAGATTTATTAAAAGAATAATCTTGAAAATATTATTACTCATTTATTGAAATCATGCGATTTTATTATAAACAGGAAAATCTGAATCCATGTATTCTGCATGTAATAGAACTAAACGGAGAATAAGTTCTTCAGAAACATTTTAACGATAAAATTGTAAAAGTCAAAAATAATGTAATGACTCACATGTTTCTAGTATCATAACAATTTTAAGTTGTATTTTCCAAGAAAAGTTTTACTGTACATACGTTTAATTTAACACAAAAAATTTACATTATATATTCAAAATATTTATATTGAATTGTTACCGCCAACTCACTCGTTGATTCGCACCGTATAAATAAGTAGCGCTGAAGTACAAAATTGGATCAAAATATGAATAACAAAATGAACTATAATTACTGAAATGAACTGCTGAATTTATTTAATGTAAGATATTTATTAGTTCTACATTAGTCTTGCACTGGTTGGTTGTGGTATCTTTTAGTTCAAATATTTATTATGTTCTGCTTATCGGAAATAATGATTTGGTTTTATTTGTTCATTAAATTTTTACTTTTTATTGATTTTAATAAACATTTAAAAAAACGTTAAAATTTGACATTTTATAATGTTTTTAATTAGTTAAATACAGAGAATGAATATAAACATCTACCTAAATGAGCGGCTGAAAATTGTAGAAAAGGTAAATATATCAAATAATACATAAAAATGTTGATCGTTTTTATTTTTTAAAGTTTATTTCTTGTTTATTAACTAATAAACAAAATAAAAAATATGAAGTCTTTACGAGTAAGGAGAAATTCTATTATAATTTCATAAGATGAATTTAAACGTTAATTATTTAAAATACCGCTTAAATTTTTTAAGTTAATCGAGCTATACAAATTATTTATAAACTATGGGGACATTGTCATTTAAATCCTGCAATTAAGTTTTAACAAAAAAAAATCTTTCATTACTCACGTTTTGGGGATGCACAGTAAAGTTATATGATAAACTTCTTAGTAGCTGAGATGGTTTTATTTTTTTATAATTCTTAAAAAATAACTTGTACCACTCTGATCGTTAAAAGTTTTTATTTTTTTCTTTTAAAATTAAAAGGATTTTTTTAAGCATAACACAATAGTTTATTGTGAAAGGGTATTTTAGGTTAAAAATTAAAATCACAAAATTTCAATTATTCTTCACTTTCATTTTTAATAAGAATATTTCTTATCAAAAAATTGATTTGAAATACCTTTAAAATAAGCGTTTAAGTTTCAGACATTTCGTTCTAAACAGAATTCAGTTTTTGGTTAATCATGTTTTTATTGTAAGTATACAAATTTACCCTTCTGATCGACATACACAGTAGTGCATACAGGAAAGTTAGAAAAATTAACTGGCAATGCTTGTATGATTTCATTAAAATGCTAAAAAGAAGAGTTTTTAAGATTATAAAATAAAACCGTATAGGAAAGTATTTGGACGTAGAAAACCGAAATTTGGTTTACGACTTTCACATATTATAATGAACAGAAAAATTGTAAAATCTAAAATTTTTTAAATACAAGTTATCAAATAGACTCAAAATGTGTTTGGGAAGAAATAATAAAAATAGGAGGGGTATGAGAAGATAAAGACGTTCGTTTAACGATTGACTAAGAGACCCATTTTTTTACATAGCACAAGAAAATCTAATTAAACAAAACTCTCGAATTTCGTTAGATGGCGATAAACGTAAGAAACAGAGGCTGAAAATCTTCAGCTGACGTGAAGACTGGTTGTTGTAAATGTCCGGCTGAACATGAATATGGTTCAACTAAACGGTCAAGATTAAAGTTAAGCATCATATTTTTTTTTCTTTTTTTGACTTGAGTGATACTAAATAGTAACAGAATCAGACTTGAAACATTTACCTAATCAATCAGTATTAACTATTAATTGTTTAAATTATATTCCATGTTTTTATCTGAATATATACATTATAGTTAGAAACGTAGGCTTGTAAAATTTTTGAAGAATATTAATAACAGTAACATCATTTCAGTACTGCTACTAAATAACATTTACTCTTTACACATGTTTTAAGTACAATTATAATATTTATATCAACGAGATAATAATGCCTTCGAATTATTTATCAGTAGTATTCGGTTTAGAGAATTTTGATAATACGCAAAGAAATTTTTTTTTTTTTTTTGCAACATATAATAAATTGATAATTTACAAACATAATCATTAAATTCATAATGACTAAAACTCAACATAACTTTTTGGGAAAGGAAAAGAAGTTTTGCGAAATTTTAACTATTTATTTAAAATAATTCAAACTAATAACTGAACAAACTTATGAAAAATTCAATTTTAATTTAATTATCTTTATTTATAGTTGAATTTATTTCGTTTAATTCGTAAGTTAAATAATAAAATTGATTACACTTTTATATAGTATAGGAAGAATATTCGTTAATAACACCAGAATCCTATAATTTTTTTTTAATTTTTTAAAAACTCATAAATGTTTAGTTTTAAATTGGCTAAAAAAAAACAAGATGCCTGATTTATTTGCATATGTTTACCGATTGTTTTAGTGTTATGATTAGATTTATGTAAATTTAATTCACCTGGAAAAAAATATACAAAAATATTATATGGAGCTATTTTAGATATCAAACAAAAAATAATATATGTATACGTGTATGTATATATATATATATATATATATATATATATATAATATATATGTATTGTTCAAGCTTTACCATTTTAATGGAACGGAAAAATTATTCTTCAGTAGAAATATACCGGTAATGTTTAAAGCTTTTACGGTGATTATTAATCATCTTAAACATATTTCAGAGACATCGTGTTAAAATAAATACATTTATTTTTGAAGTTTCGGATGGACTGCCCCGACCATCATCAGAAAATAACGAAACTAACGAACAGTAAACACATTATTATATAATAAAAAAGAAATTGTTTACTATTTTGTTAGTTTAGTTATTTTCTAATGATGGACGATGAAAATCCGTCCGAAACGTCAAAAATAAATGTATTATTTTAAGAGTCTCTGAAAATTATTTAAGATGTACACTTTTAAATATTGTCACTTGAATAAAATTAACATTTCAGGTATGATAATGTAATTAATTCTTTAATTGATAAATCAGAAACTAATTATATCAAGATCTACTGTTTATGAATGTATTTACAGTTCCATAATGTGTAAAAGCTGTATAATTGTTGAAACTCTAACAAAAAAACTAATTTGGTTTAATATTGCTCCATCAGCAATTAAATTTATTATATAAAAAATATTGCAGCATTCTTATTTATCTGGTATTACGATTACTTAGTTAATGTATTGGGTTGGTTCAAATTATTTTATTTACTAGCATATAACATACTTTTTATTTCGTCGTTTCAAAAGAAATCTTATTTATACTAAACTGATTAAAATTATTTATGATGAATAACGATTTAAACATTTAAAATTATTTTTATTACTTTTATTTTAATATTGACGGTTTTAATGATTTAAAATTTAGTATAAAATAATTATTCCTATTTACTTTGAAGTGTTACATATGCGTATATCTAAAAAAAACATATTTCTGATATTTAGTAATCATCATCATCATCACAGTTGTTTCTCCTGAGTCAGGAGATTGCATACATTTATATTATTCGTTCCCTGGGGAGATTTATTATCTTCTATAGGTTTTTGCACGGCAGATTTATTGGTAGGTTCGTTGTTGTTAATTCTAACCGTCTCCTTTCTTTTATTGATTTTCCAGGAATTTTCCCCTGCATCGCTATCATGAAAATTCCATTTTCTCGGATTTTATGAGCTCGGTATTTCAGTTTTCGATCTTTGATATCCTCCAGCAGTGTTCTCTTTTCTTCTCCTATTTTTGTCAATACAGCGGTATTTTTTGTGTATGTGGTCCACGATATCTTCATTAGCCGTCTGTAACATCACATTTCCAAAGCGTCTACATTTTCTATTTCTTGGTTGCCGATTTTTAAAGTAGTTTTTCTGGCACAAAGTTTCTTGAGAATTTCATCACTTTAGTTTTCTTAGCGTTAATTTTCCTGCCGTATTTTATGCCAGGATTTTTTATTCGATCTATCATTTTCTGTGCCTGTGTTTCGGATTCGGCTATGAGCACTCTATCATCTGCATAGCTTATTTCTCGAATTCTGCGGCCGTTTATTTTTATTATCATTTTTTCAATTCCGGCTTCTTTTATAATTTTTCCTGCATATATGTTAAACAATCTCGGCGATAAGGGGCATCCCTGTCTAACCCCTCCCCTTTATTTCGCATTTATTTTTGGAATAACTATTGCCAATCTTTATATTTGCGTACTGATTCCAATGCATATATTGTATTATGCTTATATCCTTATCATCTACTAGGGGGCTTTTCCCCCTGGACGCTTCGCGGCCCAACTCCCCACGGCTCCGCCCCAAACCCCCATTTTGTGGAAGTTTCGTCGTGACCAAGTTTGCTCTTAAAACAATGATTTTTTTTTGCTAAATTCGTACTCTGCTCTCGAATTTACCTTATTGTTTTAATCATGCAACAGTACTAAATTGTTTAATATTTTTTGTAAGTTTATTGCTCACAGAACTTGGTAGATGCACCTTGTTCTAATTTAAAATCGTCGAAATACACCAAAAATACACCATAGAGGAAACAAAAGATGTTTCGTCATTGTCCACTGTGAGTAATTCACGATGAACGAAAAGCCAGTACCGGTTGTAGGGTGGGTGGAAGCGCGGTACTCAATAGGTAAATACAGCAGTACCACGTTTTCATGTGATTGGTAATGATCTTATTAAATTAACGCTGATCTATTCACTTTTTGTTTTGAGTCCCAAGGTATGAAAATTTTGGACATTTTATAATTTCCCTAAAAGTCACTGACCTGGAGATGTCGATTAAAAAAAAATTAGCTTTCTAAGTGCCATAGTACGGTCTCAGGACTTTTTTTTGATTTTCCGTCTATTTATTTCCTTGGCGCTTTATTATATAGATATTGTGCTTCTTCAGTACATCGATCATTTTGTCATGGTTAACGTGGTCGAACGCTTTCTCGTAATCTATAAAGCACATAATAACTTCTCTGTTTGCATTCAAAGGTCTCTGTATGACCACTTTTAGTAAGGTAATTGCATCTCTTGTTCCTTTTTGGCTACGAAGCCATATTGGGTTTCACTTAAGTTTTCATCCAGTTTCCGTTCTATCCTCGCTTTTATTATCGCCAACATCAGTTTTAGACAAACAATTTGTTTAGGTTGAACTTTTCAAATTTTAAGAACCAGCCGCTTCTACTTGTACTTATGAATTAATTTACTTATATTTTGTTTCTTTTTTCTTTTCGATTTAATATGTATATATTAGTAAAGCAATAAATAAAACAAAAGTTTACTGCACAAATATGTTTGTACTGAAATAAATATAACCACTAATTCATTTCTATTCGGTTGAAATATATGAATATAAAATGTATGTATGGTACCTTTGATTTAGTATAATTCATATTTTTGGAAAGTCTAAGATAGCGTATTTATGAGATTAATACTATTAAAATTAAAAGTCAGATGTGACGCGTACAAAATCTTTCACAATACATAGCAAATATTTAGAAAAAAATTGAATTAAAAATAAATTACTTCTGTTTTGCAAATTTGTAAATGATTATTTTTGTTAAAATTACCATAATACCAAAAAGGGAAAACGATATAACAGTAAAAAATATACATTCAGATATAATTTACTTAAATTTCATGTATAGACGATATTATATTTTTTTGTTCCAGTACGATAAAACCTTTCTTCATTTTTTAATATTTTCTTTCTTTAAGAAGGTACTTTTTCATCGAGCCTGATCTTTACAAATATAAAGCCTTTCTAAATACTATATTTCAACAATTTAAAACTAATGATCTATTCATGTCGGTTACTGATAAGTACTGCTCAACTTTGATCTTGACCCCGTGATAGGCATATTTTTTAGAGAATAACAAAATCTCCAGTTCAATGTGAAGATCGTTTATCCTCGGCCCTGATACGTATGTTTCTCAAAGCGAGAGGGGATTATTAACTGACCGTACCAATATTCATATATATATCCGAAACCGTGAGCAACAGGGAGTGTAACATATATATTTGTATATCTTTACTTGTGACTCGATCTGGATCTGACGAATTTCTGCAACCGGATGACCAATTTGATGAAAGTACTGAATCCGAAGGACCACGTCGAACAATTGACGAATTAAATTTGCATAGAAATATCACTTCGTAATTTGTACAAAGAAGTATCTTCATAATGTAAAAATAGAAACATCACTTCGTAATGAGCACTAACTGTATTGCTGCCGTTAATGTGCTCTATGCAAAGACCCGAGCAAAATGAATCCGTAGCAATAATGTTGCTGCCCGACAGGAACTGGCGATTAAATAACTGGAAGCCGAATAAAGATAGATCCGCAGAAAAGACAACGCTGCCTGATATTAATCGACCATGTACGTTTTCTCTTTAACTATTGCTATTTTTATCTGTCTGTTCAACACCTAGTGTCTTCCTGTTAACCTATGGTTCTCTTTGTTTCCTTTACTTTGTCGTTCTGTTGTTGTCTCCGTTATCTGTCTGCGCTCTTAAGCCATACATTATTATCTTCCTCCTGTTTTCGTTTTTCCTTGGTTGCCTCTTCATATTCTCCACTCACACGAAGAGCATGTTTGCGATGCGAACCATGTGTTTATTAATTGTTGATTTCTTTGTGTTGAGTGTTTTGCTTACTATTCCATTTTATTGAGACTTGGCATTCCTACTCCATATTGCGCCTCTTATGTTCTATCTTTTCCCTCTCCACAGATTGTTCCTATTATTTGTTCCTTTCTCCTAACATATATCTGACCGTATCAAGATATAATTGATTCCTTCCTATTCTAATTGTTTCTGGGTAAAGGTCCCCGGTTGACAAGCCAAAAAAAAAATTAAATCGACCACTAGAATGAACGGCAATCACTCTACAACCCTTTTACGCTGTCCGAAATTATGAACGACTGCTGAACTTGCTAATGATGCGGATGCCGCAGAACCTGGGCGACGTAAGATTTGTGTCATGCTAAAAAGCCGACCTGATCGTAACAAAAGAAGGTACACCTCCTGAATAAAGCAGCACTTCGATGCAGCGTTAAACAAATTAATCAAAGCTATAAAGGCACAATAAAATTTAATACCAATTTGTATGATAAAATGATACAAAACTCTCCCCCGTTGAAAGTTTCTACCTTCAAGAGAATAGTGAAATGTGATAATTAATGAATAATAAACTAAACTGTTTTAAAACGAGAGATTGGGTTATAGTTGGACTGAACTAATATTTACATATTTCAATTAGTTTGTTACTGAAGCTAATATGATTGAGTGTGTATTTTAGTTTGCAAATACCGTTTTTTTTTTTTTTTTTAGATAACCGAAATGTTTGTTGCTTTGCGTATAAGCAATGGAACTTTCGGCTGCTCATACTCGTTTGTTGCTATCGTAATAACCCTAATCGATGTACCTGGAAAGTTTGTAGTTCACGCTATTGGCGTGGATATTTGAGTCGACCACATTTGTGATAGCTATTGCAACTGCGGTAATGACGACTGTGCCTGTTGCGGTGACGACGACACCGGAATTTGGCCATAAGTTACCTCAAACCAGAGTCCTCCGCCTGCGAAGTGTATGAATTTTGCAGTTAATTTTAAATAAGATTCGGATAAATCGATAAATTACCTGAATAGGCTATCAGACGGTGATAAATTTTAGATTGGCCGGTCCGCGTGGGAAACTGCTGATTTGATTTCTGCCTTTGTAGCTTAACTGGTGGTTATTACACCTGTATCGGAGATAGTCTCTGTAATAATTGTGGCTCCCAATTCTGCTGCTGTTGTACCAAATGAATTTGTCGAAATTTGACATGTTCTTGCTGATACTATCGCTGAATAGTAATATTAAGCGATTGCGAGAGATGTGGTTTCGAATAATCCTCTCGATAAAATGACTAGTAAATTTTGTTGCTGTACGCATCTATCTACCACCGACGAGAATTTCTGTACAAAATTGGAATGTTCTGCACAACCTTGATTCTATGTCTGAAATAACACATTTTCTACTATAAGTTTCGATTTCTGAACATTGACTTATATTGTCACCATGTAATATTGAATCGTGAAATTGTGGTTTATGTAAAACTTGCAGATATTGGACCAGAAATTACCCGTCCGAATTGAAACTTTTATAAAAGGGGTAACAAACGATCAAGTCGTACCTGCTATATATAAAATATAAGTAAAATGATTCTGCTCCGAGTAACAGGTCCATTTCTCCTGGACAATAGAATTTTGGGTCTGCCGGCTGTAGATCTGTTGAAACCTTAATGTGGCCTGAACTAGTAGGCTGGCCTGGCACGTGGTTGGTCATTTCATCTATTACCAGAAAACCTAGGTCTCTTTAACACCCATTGACTGCCGATTTGATGTGTGCCAATTTTTTGCTATTCGATGCTTATGGAAATTGTATACACTGACTCCTACTGTCTAACAGAACACGGGGCACCATTTAAACTAGGAGTGCGAATAGAAATTAAGAGTAACGTGGTAGATAATAAATTTACTTGAGATGACGGTGATGTCGATGTTACTGAAGCTAACGTCGGTGCTAGTGTTGCTTTTTCTTTGTAGTGAAGGAACGTATGATGATATCTTTTACTGCGCTTTTTATAATTACCAGATCGACACTCGTGAACTGAATATTTATGGAAACAACTAAAACACAATTTTAACGCGGTTATACAGTCACAACGATCACAAACATGTTAACGGACAACTTTGTCACAGTGATACAACGCGTGTTTTGACAAGAAATTCGATACATTGACGAACGATCGCGGCGGAGGTTAGCGCTTCTGTGACGTAAAAGCGGCTTTTGCAGAGAGAGCTGTCGTTCTGCAACACAATATTGCTGATCGAATGGACCGACTCTACTGGAATAATAGGATAGTGGATAACCCGCCGACCGGTGTCACTTTGAAGGCACGAATGATGCATGAAAGATTCAAAATATAACTTACCTGCGGGACAAAAATCCAGGTGTTTAAATATTCACGGGCGGCTTGCTTTGTAGCGTGGTTGGTTGTCGTAGCGCCGAAGCAACTAATAAAAATCAGTTTAATTTTCTGCGATTTGCGACACATTCGAAATTAAGATTTATTTATTTTTAGAAAAATTGAAATAACCCAAATAAATATTGACAAATTCGGCAATTTAACTTGGGCGACGAAAGATTCGAGTCGTGCTAAAAACCGAACTGGTAACTAAAGGTAAATCTCCCGTTAGACAAACCAAATCAAAGACGTAAAATCGGTTTAAAATTCAATACTAATTTATTATATATATAAACACATATATATATAAAACTCGGCCATTCTGGCCCCCTATACTTTGCATAAAATTATCAAAATTTACAACGTCATTCTAACCGACATCGACATAAAAGAAAATAACATAATCACAAAAATCCTATTTTCATTCCTTTTAAATTAAAATATATTTCAAATTAATTTTATGTAATAAAAAAAAAAAAAAATACAACCAATAATTTCTACTATAAATTTTATTAAGCTACTGAAATAACTTAACATATTGCAAAAGTATATATAATAAATCACATTAACTTAAATAACTCCTAACAAATTAATAACTAATGGGTGCATGATTAGAATGATGTTTTCATTTAACATTTAACTTTTGTTATACGAAATTGGGACATTTTTTCGTTACAAAATCTAATGGGACCGACCTAAGAATTACGTTGTAATTAATATTAATTACAACGTAATTCCTAGGCTACCCCCTATTCGAAAAAATGTCCCAATTTTATGTAACGTTTGTTATATTTTATAGAATTTTTGTAATTGTTATTTTACAAATGTCACAATATTATGTAACGAAATATGTAACGAAAATGTAACGAAAAATATAACAAAAAAATGAATTAATTTTATGTAATGAAAGTTAAATGTTAGGATAGGATTTTTGTGATTATGTTATTTTTTTTGTGTAGATGCCAGTAAGAATTACGTTGTAAATTTTGATAATTTTATACAAAGTATAGAAGAGAAAGAGACAGAAATGAAAGCAAGAGGGGTCAAGGGGCACAGCCCCTTGCGAGGCCAAAATGGCCGAGTTATATATATATATATATATATATATGGAAATAAAGTAAGTTACAAAGGTTCACAACGTGCTAAACTCAACGGTATCAATGAGCAGGGAGGTAGTTCCTTTCTTTCAATCATATATACTTTTCCAGATTTCTCCGATACCCAATTATTTCAGGCTGTTAAATCTACGAACGGCTCGAGTTCTGAACGAGACCTGTCTTGAATACGCGAACTCCGGTTTGGTATCGGAACACTTAACTACTAGGCTATCACGCTACCTATATATACATATTAATGACAACGTCATCTTTTAGCCTGATCACCATCACTTTTTTTGTCCCCAAAACGTTACATATATTGTATACATAAGAAGACAAAGTGCTGACAAAATTGATTGCTTGCCGTTGTTAATTTTCTTCGCTCTATACAAGTATAGAAGTAACAGAACTGGGGGTCCGGGGTCAAACGGGATCAAAGGACGGAGCCCCTTAAGGGGCACGAAGGGCCAAGTTATATATATATATATATATATATATATAAACACACGCTAAAGAATCGTACCTCAGTTCATTTCGCCCCATCATCACGCCATTTGTTCTCTGAACCTTGCTAAGTAACGCTTCTTCAAATACTCTGTTCATTGGCACATTCAATCTTGATTCCTCTCTTCCATGTGTATCGGGACGGTGTTATGTAAAATTAACCATGGGAAAATATTATATCGTCGTTCTTCGTAATCAGTTCAACTTTATCAAAATTTTGATTTTGTTACCTATTGACCATCATAATGGCATCAAATCTATCGGGAATTATAAGTATTCCTTAATTTTTAATATTTCTGGCTATTTGAATAAAATAATTATTAAATTATTAAATCAATCGTAACAAAAATAAAAATGTAACACGAAAAATCCATATTTTTTTCATTTATACATATATGTATGCACATTTGTGTTGCGCGTGATATATGTCTATTAATTATTACGTCATTCTTTCGCCAGGGGTAATGTGAAAAAAACAGTTACAAAATCACTGTTGATTTTTTGTAACGTTGTTATCTGGCATGTTACATAAGCGTCATAATGGCGTATTCGTAAATAGTTTTCAGTTTAGCGATTTTTACAAAAAAGTAATTACTGAATAATAAACATTAGAAGTGAACTCGTGTGGCATGATCCAGAGGGCTTGCTCGCCCCTTTGTGAGGTCCGTAGGACTGAGTTACATGCGCGCGCGCCACGCAACCAGACACACACACACATATGTATATTATATGGGTATATGTATGTATGTATTTAACATAATACCAGTAAATTATTTAAAGTTTTAAAATATATTATTAATTTTTACATTAAGATTTCAGTGATCCAAATTTTGATTAAAAGTCTGTATAAGTTTTAAATCTGATGAATTTAATTTTACAGTATTATTAATAGAATGTATCATGAACGAAAATAATTTTGTATTAGTACAGATGGACGCTTGTTGGGAGTTCCGAAATATTTCGGTTGTTTCAACATTATTTTATTAATTATTGCGACAGATCGCTTATAATATCTTGAGCTGTTTCGATAGAATTTTAAAATCATGTATTACTTAAGCACAAATCTTAAAAATAACCGAAAATTACAGAAAAAACTTTCAATTCTGAATATAATGAATTTTATATAAATTAAAAAATGTCGCGAAAATAGTATTTTAAATAATGCTGTTTAAATTAAATATAGTGTTCCCGTTTGTTAATTAAAATTAATAAAATAAAATAAGGAACGATTACAGACATAAATAGTCAAGTTAATAATATTTTTGAGAATGGCTCATCTTCCGTGAGAAAAGAAATATATTAGCAAAAACGAACAAGGTATATGCGGTAGGAATCCGAAGGGAAACTAAATTTCATTTAGTTAATGCTCTTGTTTATAATTATTCATTATTTTATTTATATTTAAATGAATTCTAAAAGGGGCCATAAAATCTATTAAATTTTCTTATTGGTGGGTTTAGAAAATTTTATTTTTAGGAATTTACAATTTACAGAAATTAGGAGTAACCACTCAAAAACAAGAATTTACCAAAAGTATAACTAAGCTTTTTGGATGAAAAAAATAATCGATACTAATTTATTTACCGATTTACTTTTCCTTAACACATTCATATTTTCGTTATTAATTTTTTTCTAACATGTTTCTGTTACTTTACATATAAGATTAATTATAAAATTAAAGAATACGATAATATGATAAATAAAGTAATCTATAATTAAACGATCAAAAATGACAGTCACACCAACTTATAACTAAATAACAGAGTATAGATTAACTGACTTACCTGTCAAATTATCGTATTATTTTTGTAATTAATTGTGTATGCAAAGTAACAAAAATGAAAAATTTGTTTGGAAAAATTAATAGGGGAAATGTAAAGTTAATGTGAATACATTAAGGGCAACTAATTTGACAAAAAAACAGATATCAGTTATTTTTTAAGCTACAGAACTGGCTCTACACTTTTTACAGATTCTTGTTTGTGAATTCAGTAGTTTCTGTTTTGTACCGAAACAAAATAATATTTGATAAGAAAAAATTGTCAGACGTGCAGTTTTCTTCCATATTTTTTTCATCTCTTTCGTAACACGTTAGAAATTAAATTGAAATTAATATTTCGCTTAATTTAGTGCATTAAGTTTTGATTTAATAAAAATTCCTAACTGAAAATTCTCGAATTTTATTTCTTGAAATAAGCTTTATTATAAAAAATATTTATTACAATTAAAAAAGTTACATAAGTTTCCTTGTCGCTACTAATATCAATTGCAAGTGTTCCCTGATAATGGAAAACTTACTTTTTCTGAAATGTTGATTTATTTAGATTTGATCACGTTTGTGCCCAGATTAGATTAATAATTGTTTACTTTTTTCTCCTTAAGTCTGGTTAAAAATTTATTATCAATTCCATGAATTGATACTAAAAATTTGTACACTATATTAAAATGCTCTAACCATTTTAAGGATGGAATATTTAATTTCTTCGAAGAGTATACTGGTTATTGGGGTGATAATAATGTACGCATTGATTTATGTTTTATAAGTACATACATTTTTAATAAGTTTATGTGAAAGTTGATGTTTTATTTTCGGTTTTTTTTCTTCTATGTATTTCATGGTAACTCGTGTTTTATAATTATTCCATTATTGTCTCTCTAGTACTGAAAATAATTCATCTTTAAAATATGTAATACGTAATTTAAAAGTTAATTTGGTGATTTGAAAAAAAAAGGTACATTAGATTAATTATATCGGGATATGTTTATTATTAGTATTTTTTGTAGAAATTTAAGGTAAGGATATATGAGTGTGTATTTGTGTGGACGTACACACACACGTATATATATATATATATATATATGTATGCAAAAATGAATTTTTGACGTTGCTGTAAAAAATTTCTTTTACATATAGGTAACAATTTTCCGTTATGCTTAACATGCGCATCTGTTTTGTTTACAACTTTTAAAATAATTATGTTTATTTCATTTAAAAAATTTGGAACAATTTTTTAACATCTTAGTTTAACATTAGTTCAATTTTTATTTAAGGTGTTAGTTTAATGCATTGGTTTTTGCGATAGAGTAGTGCATTTTAAGGACTAATTATGAAGAAACAATTTTTTCGAGTTAAGCAGCTAGCGGATCAAACGTTTTCTAGGTATTGTAATTTTTGATTTTTTGAAGTATAAGTATGCGTGTTATTGTGTTTAAATTATTCTTGACTGAGTAATACTTATGGCATTCTATTTGCTTTCATTTTTATTTTACTTCATTCCAATACATTTATGTACGATTCAAATTATTTGTTTCATACACTATTTAGTAGTTGATCAAAATTATTCCTATTTGTGTCACAGGTCCGGAAAGACAGAAGCATTATCAGATGATTTACAAGCCGCTGATAAAAAAATCGAATTTATTAAATTAGCTTGTTCTAATATCAGTAGAAGACTGTCGACCTCACTCCTAGCTATCGGTCAAGATGCTCAAGCGAAAGATAAAAGACTGGTAAAAATGATTCTATAATTTTTCTTTGACAAATAGTACATTACTTTCCATTTATTATCGTGATCCGAAAATAGGAATATAATATTAACTATGTAATGTACAAAACTAATTTTATAAATTTCATGTAAAAAAGTAGGTATTTGGATTTGTTTTATTAATTCTGCCCTTCGCGGGAAATAAAATTTATTACGCTTTATATTTTAAAGACTAGAACAGCTATATAAAGCAGGAAAAATTTTTGAATTTAACATTTCAGAAATATTTAAAATATATAAATATAAAGTAAATAAATACCTCAATAAGAAACAAAAATAAGTATAAATTAATTTATATTTTAATAAATTAACATACCTTATTTTAGAAACATTTTCGGGTTATATCATCAGCTAACATAATAGACAGTATACACTGTTAAAACTAAAAAAGTGTGTTTTTAACAAACAGGTACGGCTTTATCTGCATTTATATTTAAAGTATAGTTTCTGAATTTTCTGCACCTAGTAAAACCTGTTTGTTGCTGATCTGTGTTAAGATAAATAATATAGTCGTTTAAATTTGAACTAGTCTGATGCAGCTTTCTTTCGAAATCAAAATAATTTGTTGAGCCTTTTAAAAACTTTTACCGATAACAAGAGCAGTTTTTAACTTTAAATGAGGTATGCAGATAAAATGGTTTATTTGATTTATAAATTTCACTTTAATAATTGAACTTCTTGATTAAAATTAAAAGTACCTCAAACGAAAAACGTGGACAAATAAATAGTTCTAAGGAAAATTGTGAAAAATCAAAAAAAAGTGATCAAAAAGTAAATTCAATGGAGAAAAAAATTAGTAACCGGATATTTTTGTTATCAGTATTATTACTTACTGAAAATTTAAAACATATTAAATGGCAAGTTATCTGAGAGTTCACAGCTTTTGTTTATGTAATGATTTTTTTCATGTTTATTTGTATTATGATTTTCGATATTCATTATTATTAAAATACTATGGCTATGCTTATGTGTTACTTTTAAATTAAAAATTAAAATTAACCGCAGATGGTTATTAAAACAAAATAGGTATTGTCATCGGCGTAATAATTACAGGCATATTTATGTATTTGTAAATACTTCACTTGTTTCCACCGATAAGTAATTTTGAACATATCCATTTTATAAAAAAGTACATAAAGTGATTAATTGTTTAATTAATCATTTGTTTTTTATTTTAATTATAGAGAAAATGTACCGATTATCTTTTATCGTTAACGTTTTTAGAAAGCAGCAACACTGAAGAAGACAGTCTTTTAAGGTATAGTTAATATATATGTTTGTGCTTATAATGCATTTAGCTTTCTATTAGGACGATGTATCGTGACCGACACAGCTTTTGAGTAAATTATATTTCCGTAATATATATTAACTAAATAATTTAATATATGTTGAAACTGCTGTTTCGTTCACAATACACTATACAAAAGCTGTTATACAAAATTAAAAAAAAAAAAAACGGGAAAAATCATTTTCGATTTTTTCATCGTCGTAATGTTTTTTATTTCATTTTCGGAATCAGATGGTTTAGTTTCTATATTTGTGCGTGTATGTGAGTATATGAATATAAAGTGTTTTTAAAAGTATAAGTAATTAAAGTTTATAAAAAATATCTATATGTTTGTGTATATATGCACATATAGATTCTTTGATAGTTTTAGAAGTATGTAGTCTAATATTTCTGTATAACACATATATTATAAGTATTTCAATAATTAATGTTTAAATTGTTTTAATGTAAACCATGGGTATCTTTTTTTTTTTTTTTTTTTTTTGAAAGAGAACTCAAAAATACATTTATTTAATGATTTTACACTCTTCACTTATTTATTAAATGTTGTCGCATTCAACGAACCATTAAATCGATTAAAATACAGGAGGTATACTGATAACAAGTAAATTTATTATTAGAACTGATAAAGTTTATAAACACGCTGTTTATTGACATTCCTTCCTTTTAATGTACGTTTTGCTTTATATTGTAGAATATATTTTCTTATGACTAACTTATAATTTCGTGATTCGATTAAAGCGAAATTGTATTTTTTTATTTCTAAGTTGTGTTGATCTTCTCGACTTTTACAATTGTTTATATTTACGTAATTGTTTGATTATTTGGTCTCATTTGTTGTGGATATAGTGTTAGTTGTTTTCATTCTCAGTAGAGTATGCGATTATGATCGCGTGCTTATCGCAACTGATAGCGCCTGAATTCCGTTACCAAGTTATCTTAGTGCTCAATTGATAGCTAACAATGCTCTTATATACTATTTGTTGTCGCGTAATTATTTTAAATGGAAAAAGATAAAAAAGAACAAAAAATAAATTATTTTCTTTGTATTGTGCCATCATAATCATATGGTTATAGTTTTATTTAGTGATGTAGCAGTCTACAGTTAAGGAGAAGAAAAATAAATGTTTTTTTCCTATAAATTGTTTAATACTAATTTTCTTTTACCTTTTATTGTTGGCTGACTACCTTTTTTTTTTTTTTAAAAAAAAAATCATCCATTCTGTAAAAAAAAAAAATGGAAAACAGGCACAAATTTTGTTAAAATTGTTTACGTAAAAATAATAGACTAATGCGGATTTTAAAACAGTAGAGTGTTTTTAAATTAAGCTCAATTCATTTATATGTATGTATTGTTCACGTACAGTATTTTTTATATTGTTATTTTCCCCGTCATAGTTGCAAAGCAATAACCCCCCACTGATTGACAAGTACCTTTTATTAGTAGTAAACTGGTGTACTATTGTTCAATGAACTACCCAAATTGAAATAAAAATTAATTTTTCTGTTTACTTTAACAACTGTAGTTTTGCATGCAATGTCCTTCGGCAGACGAATTTTAATAGATCAGTAAAATTAAATACAGCTTTATTATTTTCATTTTTGGGCCTTATTTTGTGAACATTCTTCAAACTAAAGTATCGTTAGCGTGCTAGTAAATTGAATCGGCTCCAGTCGTTTTTCATCTTGCTATAAACGTATTTGGTTAAAAAACAAAAAGCGTTCTTTATGATTATATTTCCTAAATATCGCTAAACATATTGTTTTCTAGCTTATTCCGTAATAAATAAATATATATGTAATTACATTTAAATTTACATAACTCATTTTTATCTTACATAATTCTTTATTATGATACATCGAATTTTTTTTAAAACTATTCTGATCTTTTCAACTTTCCTAAAATATTTTTTCTCGCTTCATTTTCTATGTTTCCAAGTAGTAACGGAACAGAAATTTCGTAGTACTATCAATGCTCTATCTTTCTTCCTAAGTAATTATTTTTATTAATTGTTCAAAGAGCAGTAGTGTGTTCCATTTTTCTTTGTCCTGCGAGATTTTGATTTGTCGTATCTTTTTGCTTTTCTGTTTACCATTTCGCTTTCGATTGTTTAAATTTTTTCTAATTTGTTTTTCCAAGTTTGTTTCCGACTCCATGACTGCTACTTATGCTATCTGTCACCTCTTTTCTTCCTTTCCCTGCGATTTTATCATTCGTCGTATACGTCTTCTCATTCATAATTTTTCTTTCGTATCGTTAATGTTAATTTGAGTTTCGTGAGCGTTGTAGGTTCCTGGTCATACAGGCATTGAAAGTAATTGAATGGCTAATTTTTTAACTTAATCTGCCATTTATTTCCGCATTGTCTGTCCCTGTTCAAAAAAAAGTTTCACTCCGGATTTTAGTCGGAATGTATACTTGCTCTTTTATGAATAACCGTTTTTTTTTTGTTTTTTTTTTGTTTTTTTTTTTTTTTTTATTTCTCGTTCAATCTCCAATATTCTTTTAATCCTTTGTTCTTGAAGTTTTTTTACTTCGTATGTTGTCATTTCTATTAATCGTTTACATTTTAATCATGCTGCGCGTTGTCTCTCTTTCGCTGTCTTCTTTCGTCAATTTCGTTTTTTTATTTTCTATTTTAAGTCAGTAATACGATAATCTGTTATCTTCGCGCAACGCACAGGCACACATATACACACAATATACAGTGCGTTCTAAAATGATGTTAACAGTTAAATAGCGATTTCACTACAAGCGGCCGGAAGGGAGAGAAGGGCGCGTTTTTGGGCTTTAGTGTTAATGTAAGAAACGCAGCTGGAACCTTGATCTGTATAATGTCGCCAAGAGAATGTAACTGCTGGTCACAGGAACGAACAGACGACAAAAAGAGTATCGCAAACCACAGTGTTTCATAACAAAAAACAATGCAAAGCGTGTGAAAAACGTACATAACCAAAAAAAAATGGAAATGCTCCGAAGAAAAACATTGCGCGCATCTTATCCTTCGTTTTTCTTTGGGCCATTTCCATTTTTTTGCTAATTCACACGCTTTGCATTATTTCTTGTTATAAAATGCTGTGGTTTGCGGTATTCTTTCTGTCGCCTATTCTTTCATGTGCCCGGCAGCCTCACTCTCTTGGCGACATTATACAGATTAAGGTTCCAGGAACATTTCTTACATTTACACCAAAACCCAAAAACGTGCCCTTCCCCCCCTCTGTCGACCGCTTGTAGTGCAATCGCTATTTAACTGTTAATATCATTTTAGTATGTATTATACATGTAAACTTGATCCTTAAGACCTTGCGATGAGACATTCCCCGGAGTGTAGTCGTCTATAATACTGATGATATAAAAGTAAATTTCAATTACTGCCTATTCCTAAAATAAAATTACAGGTTGCGTTGCAGTTTTTATTACAACTTCAGTTTCACATTTTAAAACCGTTTTTTGTAATGTTTTTTCATAAAGTTTTTTTCTTTATCGCAATTTTTTATTCTAGAACTTTGATGTGCTGCGATTAATTTTTTTTGTCACCATGGAGTACGAGCAATATAAAAATTTAAAAAAATTATAAGTCAGTAAAAATTTTAGTTTTGATATTTCTTAATACGCCCTGAAATCATTATAAAGATACTCCCGGTTCTCTAAGAAACAGTGAGAGAAAATTTGCAACGGAAATCTAGTTTTAATTATCGTCAATTAATCACATTTATTAATTGTCATTTTTGTTAATGATCCATTCAACGCAGAGTTTTTGTCGCACTTCCGAAGTTGTTCTAATTTCTTTGTTAACTATTTTTATTCGTATATACACCTATAGTTCGATCGAATACTTTACGAATTTGATTTTAATACAATTGTATCAATGCGATTGCATTAATTTTTTTTACCCCCCCCCCCCCTCTTGGACATGTCAACAACGGATCTTCGCTCGGAAACGACACGAGAGAAAAGAATCGGTTAGATATAGAGTCGGTGTCAAAATATTGATTGAATAAAAAAACTGAGGATAGGAACAACGGAGATCGACAAAAACGATAAGATATACGAAGCGCGATAAGGATTAGGGAATTTGAATGATAACAGATCGGAATACAAAGAAGTACGTTCGTTAATGAGGGATGGACGCTCAAAGAAGATATAGTCAGGATCGCAGACGGCTTCGTCGTCAGGATGAAGTAAGGGATAGAGCGAGATGAAAACGAAAACGTGAGGAAGGAAGAAGAGTATGATTGAGACGTAAACGCGGTGAAGCAAAGGAAAATTGTAAAACCAAGGCCGGGTAGGAAGATTAGGTTGGATTTTAAAATAAAAGGAGGATTGACTAGAAAAGAAAGAAACGTAAGATCAAAATCTAACATGAAACTTTTTACACTGTGGGGGTAAATTAGAACCGGGGGAATTTTAATGAAATAAAAGCGGGAGGATACAGCAATTTGAGCCAAGGAAATTGCCATTTCGTTACCCTCTATCCCCATATGACTGAGGATCCAGAGCATATCAATACGAATAGCATGGAGTGAGAGGGGAAATGTGAGGAAATAGCTTTCAGAGCACACACGGAGTCAGAGATAATTAAATATTTAGAAGAAGATCGATGGGAGGAAATATAAATTATGGAACATGGAATGGCTATTAGCTCGGCCGTAAAGATAGTACAAAAAGAAGGGAGACGAAAAGATTCGGAGAAATTTATGCTCGGAAGGATGAAAGAAGCTCCAACTCCATTAGGCCCCTTCGAACCATCCGTAAAAATAGCCATATGGGAAGGGAAACGGGATTCGATATAACTATGGAATTCCTGTATAACTGTTGTATCGATTGCATTAATATTAAAATTAAGGGAAAGGTGTGAACGATAGATTAAACTGAATATGTAAACATTGAATTTTTTTCCCCCCGCTTATAATAAATTAAAATAGAAACGGTGTTATCCACGCTACTTGCATAAGCGTTTTTAGGTCGTAGAGAGGGGTATTGTATCATTACAACTGCAATTAATTATATAATAAATAGAAAACTTTTATTTTTGCTGTATGCTGATTTTTACTTTTCTATCTTGAGCTCTTCTTTTTCTTTAACGATAGATAAAAACTATTTCTGAGGTGGTAGTGGTTAATAAATGTCTCTTTAACAAATCATAACTTAAATTTTGAGAACCTCTACGCACACATGTATTTTATTAAAAATATTTTAACGTGTGCATTTGTTAAAAATGACATCGCTTGCGTAATAACCTCATATATATATATATATTTTGTAGAAAAGTAACTCCAGCATGTCTGTAATTTTAAACAAAAACTTTTTTATTTATAAGTGATTTCGTATCTATATTTAAACGTTTTCCTATTAGATGATAAATTTCATTAGTGTCACTATCTTGTTATCGGTTTAATTATTTGAGTTCTACAATTGTTTTTAAACAAATATATCCCTAAATTTAATAGCTCAATATTAATTCTATGCTGAGGATAATAAGAAATCCGGTAACGTTTTTGTATCAAATGTTCTTTAACGGAATCTGTAACACTTAATCTGCTATATTTTATTTATCTCGCTTATTTATTTTTATTTTCTTTTTTTCTAAAGAAATAAATGAGTTTATATCCCGAAAACATCGACATGTTTTAGAGTCGTAAAGTTGTTAACCACGATGATTTTATTTGTAAGTTTAGAACTATTTCAGGAGCGATATTAATATAAATTTAATTGTTTTAATTTTCCAAAAATTAGATTAACAAGTGAGTAAAGCGTGTAACTTTTTAATAGGTAAATTTCATATTTGTGCGATTCGTTGCTACGAATGTAAAGCTACAGGAATTAATTAACAATACCAATGTATAGCTCCTCCGTTTTTAATTTAACTTTTAATTTTAACCAAAAGTATCATTATTTTTTATACAGTAATATGAAATTATCGATTACTGTTATTTTTTTTATCCGGTTGCACAATCATGTTGCGTAATATTAAAAAGCGACCGAAAAATATAGTTTTATATCGAAAGAAGCGGTGTAATGTTGATAAAATTATTTTTATGTGTGTGCGTGCACGCTTTAATAATAATAGGCTGATGCCGTAAATTCTGGTAGTAATTCAAAACAAAAGGAATAGTATTTAACAATATTTTTTCTCTATTTTTAGGTATATATTGTTAGAATGTAGTAAAATTCAGATGTGTCTGGCTAATGCATTTGCCGATTATGATGCTCGTGTTGAAAATAACATCGTTATCCCATTAAATCAGATTGTTGATGTAGATGTACCGAACGTGATGAAGCAAAAACGAAATCTAACTAAACTTATTCTCGATATGGATTCTGCGAGAAATCGGTGTGTACTTTCATATAATAATTTTTTTGTGGAAATTCACCATAGGGTCATTACGGTGGTTTTCTATTATTCAATAAGCCCTTTTTTAACAGTGCATACAACTCTTCCCCCACTAGTTATTCTTCTTGCCCTCTCCTAAAACCTTGCATTATGATGAAATATTTTCACACATCTCATAAATGATATATGACTTCTATATTCGTAAAAAGTTGCAATAATATGCATTGAAAGTAATTTAAATTCTATTAAAATATTTAACGAGTGGCATTGTTGGCGTGTGTATTGTCCAGGGCGATGGTAGAACGAAAAGCGGAAGAAAGAATTTGGCAAACTACGAATATTTAGTGTGCAAAAAAATAAGTTAGTCTTTGAAATAAAATATTTAATCTGTTCAGTCTGCTGGACGAGTATGCGTGGGATGGTTTTTCTTCTTAGTTGCTCAACCTATATGGACAGATTGGTGGACAACCATGTTTTAAAAGTGTTCCTGGATAAGGCCATTTTCTTCATATCTCCGTATCTATCCTCACGTCTTCCTTTATTTGTTTTATATATTTCTGCCTTGGCCTTTTCCCTTCCATGGTTCCTTCTATTATTTGTTTTAGGTATTCATTATTTCTGTGTATATATGTCTAATCCATTTAAATCTCGTTTCTTTTAGTTTTCTTAACAGACTTCTTTTTTCTTTAACTCTATATCTAATACTTCTTCATTCCTTACTTTTTCCATCCATGATATCCTTTCTATTCTTCTCCAGCACCAGATTTTGATTGCTCAACCGTTGATTCAAATTCCAAGTTTCTGAACCATATAGTAGTATACTCCACACGAATACTTTAATAAATTTTTTCTTTATTTTTCTTTGGATATTTCTAGATGTTAGGAGGTTTCTTTTTTTATTGAATGCTAATTTCGCCATTATTATTCTTTCTTTTATATCATGATCATTTCTTCCATCTTTTGTTACTATGCTCCCCAGATATCTTTGCTTTTCGACCTGTTTTATTTTTTCTCTGTCTATTTTTATATCTATTTCTTTACTATCTTTCTTTTTTTTTTTTTTTTTTTTACTACATCTCATTATTGTTGTTTTTTTTTATTTATTTTAATATTTGGTTCATCTGATCTAGGGAGGACCTTAATTCCTGTTCACTGTCTGCTATTATTGCGATGTCATATGCAAATCTTGAAATATACCGTTATTATATTTTTGCTTCCATTCTTTTACCGCTTGTTCTGTGTATATATTAAATAGCGTTCTAATGCTTGATAAATTTCATCGAGCATCTGTTTCTCTCGACATTTATCTAAAAACTTCGGTGCGAAAAAAACGGATTTCTGTAGCTCTATTTAAGCTGCTGATTCCTTAATTTTCAAGTGAAAATGAATAGAGCATCGTAAAAACAATAAAAATCGTAAAAGCATTAAACTTTTTTCCTAACTGATGTCTAAGTATTTAGAAATCTTGGGTTGAATGGGCCATATCTATCAATTACATAGACTCAATATGAAAAATATGGAAGTTTACCGAATTTATTTTTGTCTTTGAATTTCTCGTATATAATAAAGTTAAGTGCAGCGGCGATACGCATGGAACTAAAATCAGAAAGCTAGTGCTTAGCTGCACTATTCAAATAGTGTCCTGATGACAATTTAAAATAATACTGTAGCGATGCTCAGTCGGAAAGAAATATTACAAAATGACTATCTACCTATATTCTATTAAGGCACAGAAGTATCGAAATTTTGGCTTCCAACTATCCGAGTGATAAAGCTGTGTGCCATGTTCTTTAGCACAGTTTATGTACATAATAGAATAATCATGCAGTTTAAAGTTGAGTACTTGAGATTGATGGTGCGCACACTCACACATATGTATGTATAGAAAGAATATGCTGGACGTTGAAGCGACAATGGTTAAATAAAGATCCGCTATGTTTCAAAATTAATTTTCTGATTTATTTTTTATTTTCTTAGAATACAGCTTCGTTTTTAAATTAAAATTTTCCAATATTTAAATGATTTCCTGCAGCGAAATCTATGAAATTAATATGCATTTCAAAATACGTGTATAATAAAAATTATTGTGATTAAGCTTTCACTGCTATATCTGTTTTTTTGTTTTTTTTTGAACGTGTGGGGGTGTATGTTGTAATGTTGGGCTTGATTCGAAAGCCGTCAGGGATGCCAACCTCGAGATCCTTTAGAACTCGTTGATTTTATTTTATTATTATTATATTATTATTATTAAATTAAGTTTGTTTTTTAACGGTACTTTTTTTTTGTTAATTTCTTAACATCTATATTTCTTAAACAGTCGACCGCTGAAAATACAATGATTAATTAAATACAATAAAAAAAAAAATTGACGATATCGATTAATTAAATTGATATAAATTGTACGTAACACTCTGCTGCTGCTGCTGGGTGGTAGTTGGTTCTTGTTGGCAGAGTGGTGTACAGTGATGATTCAGTCTGGATTCCTCTTAATCACGGCGAGGAGATGCGGTAATTGAAAATCATTTTTACGGTTATTTACAGAATTTATCGATTAAAAAAACCGAGTTTCGAAATGATCCGGTTACTAGAACTTCCTTAGAACGTGTTTATTTTGGTTACCAGAGTATCTGATTCTTTCGGCTCGCAATCGGTGTTGTTCGGCGACTGGACGAATAGTTGATGAATACTCGACAAAGACTTAACCAACACAGACTATTTTATTTTCTGATTTTTTTGTCTTTCCGCTTTTTCTTTCGAACAATCTCCTCTCACCACTGAAGTGCCGATTTGTTCCTTTGTGACTCAACAATTCCGTGCATCCAAGCTCGAGTAAAAACGTAGAGAAAACCAAAGCCTATCTCAAACTCATGTACAAAAGACCGTTTTATATGAAAATTATAGCCGAGATTACAACTTTATATTTAGGCCCTCGAGACACCGAAAGCTCGAAAGCTTTGAAAAAAATATTTTAATTTTCCGGGCTTATGATATATTGTTGGAAAGGTCGCTACTTGTCGAGGCCGAGTCCATTTTTCATTTCCTTAAGGAAACTTTCGAAGTTGGCGAAAAATTCACAGAATGCAAAAAATGACATATAGCTCCCTCTCGCGGCGCCAGTATTATAATCAAAAATTTTTGAACAAAGTTAAAAATATTCATATCTCCATATATTTTTCTAGTTTAGAACATCCGGGTTTCCCGCACTAAAATTAGACCCGCCGGGGGCCGAATGCTCGAAAGTTTTGAAAAAAATATTTTTTTTCCGGGCATGTAATATATCGTTGGAAAGATCGCTTTTTGCCGGGAACAAACCTATTTTCCATTTCCTTAACGAAACTTTCAAGATTGGCAAAATGTTCAAAAAAGCGCATGAGTTACCTGTATTGCACCACGAATATTGTAATTAAAAATTTTGAACAAGGTTAAAAATACGCGCATCTTTGTATATTTCTCTAGTTCGGAACATCCGGGTTTTGAATCTCAAAATTAGGCTTCTGGGGGTGCTGAAAGCTTGAAAATTTTGAATTTTTTTTTTTTCCTGGGCATGTTGTGTATCGGTGGAAAGATCACTATTTGTCAGGAACGAAAACGAATTTCGTTTCTTTAACGAAATTTTTGAAGTTGCTGAAAAGTTCAAAAAAGCGCAAAAAAGGACTTGTTCAGCGCCGTCAGTATTATAGTTAGATTTTAAACAAGGTAAAAATATGCGCATTCCCGTATATTTCTCTAGTTTGTAGCATCCGGGTGTCCAACTTTAAATACGGTCGGGGCGTCAAAAGCTCGAAATTTTTGAAAAAAATATTTTTTCCCCGGACATGTGATATTATGTTGGCAGAATGATCGCTTTTTGTCGGGAACAGAAAAAGTCAGCGAAAAGTTCAAAAAAACACAAGAAATTACGTATTTCTTCCTCTTTGCAGCGTGAAAAATCTGATTTCTTTATTTTGAATTTAGTATTATGTAAATGCAAATTATAGTTATGTTTAACTTAACATACGGAATCCTCAACGCATGAAACATCATGATTAACTGAATTTGGTTTCTTTAGATCCTAAAAATTACTCCACTGACTTCAACCGATATTTTTTTATGCGCACTAGAAACTTTTGATATATAGGTTTTCCTATGCTGTAATAGCCAGACATCGAACGCATTTTGATCGCTTACACCCTAGTAGGGTACAGCACCCCAAGAAGAAGATGCTGTAATAGGGGTGGCAGCTAAAACTGGTCCATTTAAAAAATTTCTGCCTATTGTATAAAAGGAATAAAAACGTACACTAAATACAGCAAAACGTTTTTATATTTCAGTTTTTTTTTTCTTTCGAATTTTTTATAGGTACTTTTAAATTGATAATTTAAATAGTAAAGATTAGACAAAATTTAAATACTGACCATCCTCTAATTTTATTTATTCTTTTAATTGTATCGCAACGTATATCAACATTTTACTTATCATTAGAATGTAGGTTGCTTATTTTAAGACGAATTTGTTGATTTTTAGAGAATGTGTAGAGGGACTTTTGTATGAAGATTTCTTGATTAGTAGACCACAAAAACCGACAGTTCTGTTTATTTACTGGGCCCAATAAATGAAAATAGATATCATCTGCCATCATTAAATTATTCAACAAAATTCCTCGCTCCAGTATTTTTGTAACATCACTGTGTAAAGTAGCTGGGTCTGGCTTCGAAATCAGATGCAGTTAATGCGTTTTCAAAATTTTTGTGTGGATGATGATTTATGTCAGAATTCTTTTTGCCGATCGATCCGAAAAATTAAGGAAAAGTGCATGTTTCCTCTTTGGACTTTTAATAAAGCTCTCCTTTTCTTCTCAAAGTTTGATTTTGGCAAAGGAGGGCGCTAGATATTTGGAGGTGACTTTTTTAAAGCCGTAAAAATGTCGAAAAAATTACTTAGCTATTCTTTTCTTTTTCAGAAGTAATCGTTTTTCGAAACTGGTTAATGAAACACATTAAAATTATCGATTGATTATTCTTATAAAGTTTTAATAACAATCGCGCCACGTTTAGCCAACTCTACTCCAGTATTTTGAACCAATGCAATCATAATATGAACTGAAAGAATTTTTTTTTTCCAATACCGTCTTTTTTATTAGCACACCGCAATTTTTTAGGATGAATGCGTTTTATTTGTCGAACCTCTGCATGTGTATTCAATATGTGTGCGAGCGTTTGTGTGTGTATGTATGTATCCAAATACTAAACTCTTAACATTTGCGAAAAATATATTCAAAAAACTTCTTCGCAATGTAAAATCAATTTTTCAAAGTTAATTTTTATTAAATAACACGGAGTTTTCTTATAATATTAAGAAAAGTTAACCGAAATCATAATTATAATTAAATTTAAAGTAATCATATTCATTGATTGGAAAATATAGTACTGTCGTTTTTTTGCCGTTGTTAAAAAAACAACATGTAGACCTAGACAGGTTGGCTACCTAATTGCAAGATTGAGAAAAAAAAGTAAAAATAGCCAAACGATTGTTTTGAAAAAAAAATCATTTAAAGCGAAAAATGAATGCATTTTTTAATGTACTTTACTCAATAATAAATTAATAAATTCTTTTTTATTTGTATAAAATATGCTGCGGTGGTTAAACATTATCGATAGTAAAAAAAAATTCATTCTTAATACAATTTGCCTCTAATTTTTCAATTAAAATACTTTTTCTATAATGGCGGGTCTATTTTCATGGTGAGTAATACTTATTTTTTGTTTGTCAGTACGTTTTAGTTAAAATTTTTATACGCATTTAAGTTTATTGAGAGGGTTTAACCCTTCCAGTAAAATTTTTGGAAGGGCCAGAGATCCGGTAAAAAACCCCTTGAAGTCATCACGTACGATTACAAATGTAAATATTAGACGTTAAATAAATTTTATAAGTCTGAACTATTTAAATGGGGAAGGGGTAAATTAATCTGTTATAAACTTTATTATTAACTTTTGTAATAGAAAAGTAAGCATACATTGCTTGAGTTAGTTAGTGGTCATTAAAGCGGTAAAATATTTAAAATGTAAATAAAACAACTTTAAAAAACTAACGAAATTTAATTTGTAATTTTTTTGTTTCTCCTACTTTTATTTGCCTTCATTTCAACTTGTTGGGTTTTTTGTTATATAAGCGAACGAACGTTCTGCAACTTGTTGTACAATTCTAGTAATCGGGAAATCGGGCGGATTTAGTCCGGAAATAAACGAGGAATTTAAAAATCATATTTAAGTGGCTACCATGCTGAATTAATTTTTATTTTTTCTTGTTGTATTAATAGAACGTAAATTAAGGATTTTAAGTAATTATTTTATTAGTGTTATTTTTTATTGTAATCTGAAAACAAAAAATGTTGAATTTCAATATAGATAGATTTTCTTGAAATGTACATATATATTCAGAATTTTACATTTCGTAAATGTTAAGACTGATTACTATTTTTTTATTTGTGGATGCAGAAATCGCAATGTTAAGGGTTTATTATATTTTATACCTTAAATTTGCTAAAATGGTGTTAGATAGGAAATATAAATAGTGTGTATGAATTTCTTTATTTTTAAACAACCTGCAGTTAAGAACAATGACTACATTTTTTTGTCATGTATTTCCATGTGTTGATGCACGATTATACTTATAGTTTATCAGTGTTTTTAGATTTATTTTTTTTTTTTTTGATTTTTTTTTACAAATTGCATTATCATTATCATTAATTATGTTTAATTTGGTAGGTATCATGCTGCGTTAAAACATAACTTAAGTACTGGATCGGGGACGAATATGGCAAAAATTGATTCTATAAAAGATGAATTAGAAGATATTGAATTTAAAGTTGAACAGTGTCGGGTATGTATTTATTATTCAGGCGAATAATTATATAAATTATTTTATTACTTTTTAAGTATTTTGCAATTTTTTCGATTTATATGTTATCGATATTTACATTCGAACAGGATGCTCTGGCTAGCGATATGTTTCAAATTATTTCTAAAGAGTCAGAAATAGCGGATTTACTCTTGCAATATATAAAACATCAACAGGCATACCACAAAACAGCTTTAACGTTATTAGATGAAATGGTTCCAGAGATTGAAGCACATATAGGTAATTTTTAGTTCGTTTATTTTTTTTTAATGACTTTTGGGTAACATATTGCTTTTTGTATACCTACTGAATGTATTTACCTTTTGTAATAATTGGAACGAAGTACTTTAACGCGTCTTGGCGGTAGGAGTAAACTGGCAGAAATTGTCCTATAACGAAAAAGTGTTATGCGTCCTCCAGGCGACCTTCGCTCTGGTTTTTTCTATTATATACGGGTGTGTGTGTGTGTGTGTGTGTGTGCGTGTGTGTGTGCGTGTGCGTACGAGTATCGAGATTCGAGCAGCAAACATTGTGCACGGTCAGCTGTATAACCTTAATTGTAAACACGTGTAAATTTTATTTAAACTTATTTTCTGTTTTTGTTGTTTTCGTTTTAATTCATGCGGGATTTATATATTGCGTGTTATTTTTCATCGTATACTTTATGAATGACTTTATACTTGTATATCTACCAAAAAGTGAACGGAACTTCTTTCCTACCAAATGTTCCCTTCTAGACATCACTTCTCTTTTTTTTATACATTTTAAGTAGACTAAATTATAGGATTCATTATTTGTTTATTTCTTCTTTATTTTTTTTTTATGAGTTCCACGTAATTTCATCAAAATTTAATGTTCCATAAAAAAAAAACAAAGGATGTGTTACGTCGTACATTAAATTATGTTATTTCTGTTTTATTATTTCATTTATTATCCTCAAATTAAAATTTTTCGAAATAACGAGTATACTATGAAAGTATTTAAATCGCGAAAAAGAAGAGGAAAAATTGGATTTACTGGTTTTTTTCCCCTTTAAGAAAAACGGAATGTTTAGTTTTTTTTATATTTTTTCCACCGTAAGTAAATTTTAAAATTTCTCAACTTTTGTTTACTAAATAAATTGATACAGGTAATAGCAATACTAGAAGAGTGTTTGGAATACCGTTAGAAGAGCACTTACGGATTACGCACAGGAAAATAGCCTATCCGATAGAGCTATGCATTTGTACATTGTTAGAACTTGGAATGGAAGAAGAAGGATTGTTCCGAGTAGCTGGCGGTAGGTTGCTTATATTTTATTTCAAATTATCCTTATTTTTTATTGAACATTTAAATTATTTGTAAAATGGTTTTAAAAAAAAAACAAAAAAACACCGATTTCAAGATTTACTCAAAAAATAGAATAAAAACGTGTTAAAAAGTAAAATATGATTGTTTGAAAAAAAGTAATATTCTTTATAGTAAAATATACATGAGGATAATATGATTATTCTTAAACAACATTACTACTTAATAGAGTTAGCATCAAATTCAAATTACAAAAATATTTAAAAACAATTTAATAAGTATAACAACTCTATCATTTGTTTTCTATAAGCTGAATGTTGAAAAGAACAGAAATATTTAATGTGGTTTTTAGTTAATTCTACAATTTGAATTTGCTGTATTGAGACTCTAATGAGTACTGATATTGTTTAAGTATAATTATATCATCCTTATGTTTATTTTACTGTAAAATATTTTTTTCGTCAAATTATCTTTTTTTTTTATATTTTTTTTAGTGCTTTTTTATTAAATTTTTAAAGGAATTTTCAAGTCGGTATTTTTTTCATTAAAAAAAAAAAATTGATTGCACATTTTTTAGTGTAAATAACCCTAATTGATAATGCACATAGACTAACTTAAAATGATATCACTTCTTAAAATGTATAAAACTGGATATTGGTTTAAGAATACAATGTTTAAATCTGGTCAACAATGAGTTTTTAAATCGCTCTTTGAAGGTTTCAAGTTCATTATTTTTATTTGGAACTATATTTCCATATTGTAAATAACATTAATAATACTTAAAGTCACTCACGATTCATTGCCTCTTTAATGTTAACATATTGAATCTTCATATTTTCCCTAAATTCTAATGAAAATTATTCAGCTAATTTTTGTCTGGTTATATTAAGACGCGAAGAGAGTATATATTGAAGGAAACTGAGTTTTTTTAACATTTATTTTAATAACTACTCGGCCAGTACCTACCGATACTCATCGGTACTCATTTGAAATCTAATAAACAAAATATTGTTTTAATCACTTCATAAATATGTAGCTGTGTTCAGTTTGTGGTCGTGCTTATCGCGCTTGCTCTCTGTAATTCGATTTCGTTATTGACGTTGCGTATTGTTATCTGTTAACTCGAACAAGTATACCTCGCGAGAGGTATACACCTGACGTAGGTATATGCCCCTGCAACGATCGCCCCCCCCCCCACCCCTAGAGAGTTATCCACTGTTGCAGTTGACGATACAACTTCCGATAAATTACGTACTACTACGAATTGCGATCCACCTTCGCTTATCAACAATGTAGCACTCCCCGCTGCCGATGAGTTCGTTCCGGTATCAGTTTACAATAGTAACACTAATACTAATAATAATCAGAACTCTAATGATACTAACAACAAACAATTAACAGAGGTGGTTGAAAATAGAAATCATCACACTACAACTTATATACCGTTATTATCTCCGCTTAATATGTCGTTCGAAAATACTGATATAAATATAAACTGTCAATATACGGGAAATGATGAAAACATTTCAAATACCCATACGAATATAAATGATTATCACTGCACAGAAACCAATTTAAAACACGGTTGGCAGGAAGTAAGAAGAAATCAAACCGAAAAAAGAAATAGATCTCTCTGGGTGTCTTAAGCATTGTGAGCAGCTCTAATGATACCAGATCTAAAAAAGTATTTATAACAACTAGAAATCGATTCGCTAACCTTGCTCCTGAAGGTGAAAGCGAAAATGACAACATCAGTGAAAACGTAAGCATTATTAAATCTACCACACCTCCTCCTGTTATGGTTTATGGAGTAACGAATTACAATAAAATGTTAGCTGACCTTAAACAGATATTGCCAATAGACAAAATAAGATGTAGATCTCTAAGTAATAAACGTGTTGGAGTTAAAACTAACGAAATTGATGAATATCGTAAATTAGTACAATATCTGAAAACTAGCAACTTAGAATACCGCACGTATCAAATTAAAATACTTGCAGGCAACACGTGTCACAATAAAACCAAGAAATAATCCAATTACATTAGCAGCCGTTTATTGTCCCAACATACAACAGCAGGCATTTATAGATTTTATTAAAACAATGGGAAATCAATTTATTATCGGAGGTGATTTCAACGCAAAAAGTACCTACTGGGCCTCGCACTTGACTACACCTAGAGGACGAAGCTTAAAAATGGCTATTGACTCGGAAAAATGCAATGTAATATCTGGAGGCCAACCAACATACTGGCCAACAGACTTGAATAAAGTGCCTGATTTACTAGACTTTTTTTTTATCATAAAAGGTATCTCGAGTAATTACATGGCAGTTGAAAACGATCTATCATCTCTATCTTCGGACCATTCAATCGTCCTACTATCGATTAATGTACAGGTATGGCCCAAGGAACATAAATTGGTATTATGTAATAAGTACACAAATTGGGATACATTCAGAAACCTGCTAGATGATTCCATAAATCTCTTAATTTCACTAAAAATCACAGAAAAAATATGGATGAAGTTGTTAACGTCCTTACAGTAAAAGCGACTTATAAAAGTACACCGCTGATGAATTACACATCTCCAAAATTTTTGCTATATCCTGATTCTGTGCGTAGACAAGTAGCAATTAAAAGACAGCTGAGGAGACGTTGGATGCGAACAAGATGCCCAACTGATAAAACAGCTTTAAATAGAGAGATCAGAAATCTTAAGAATAAACGCTATCAAAATAAGGTGCTACGATCGAATGATTAGGAGTACCATGGTATGTGTCCAACCAAACACTACATCAAGATTTACAAGTGCAGTATGTTACTGAACAAATAAAGCTAGCGGTTAAAAATCACTTGTCGAAGTTAAAAGGACATGAAAATGCTCTCGCAACGAATTTACTACAACGACCAGGTTTTTTTAAATGAATAGCTCAAAAATATTTTCTAGAAACTCAGTATATAGGATATAGTATATTTTAAAAGTAGCGCATCATTTATAAACTCATGTGTTGTGTATATATATATATATAATATTTTTATTTGTTTTAAAATTTCTAGGGGCGTCTAAAGTTCGACGAATGAAACTTAGCTTCGATGCTAATTGTATGACTTTAGAATCTGCAATGGAGTACAGGGATATTCATGTTATTTCTAGTGTATTAAAATGTTACCTCAGAGAGTTACCAGAACCGTTGTTAACTTATAAGCTGTATAATGAATGGATGGCTGCTATAAGGTTAATATTCCTTTTTTGTTTTTTAAATAAAAATTAAAATGTATATTATAAGATTTGCCGTAAAATGAGGAAAAAACTAAGGCGAATGCGCCACGTATTATTCCTTTTAATTATAGCGATGAGCTCAGCAAACTTTTAAATTTATTTTTTCAGAAATTTATTCAAAATAATTTCAGGAATTTGAAAAGCATTCTGCAATGTCTGAAAGTTAAGATTGTGATTTATTTTTAGTTAAATATAGTTTGAATTCAGAAAAAAAAAATGTATTGCGTTTTATCGCCAACGCAAACTTAAAATACTTATATAAAAAAATTGAAAAAAAAAATTTTTACATTTTTTTTCTATGTTTCATTGTAATGTTAATTAATGGAAATAATTATTATGTATTCACCTTTTAATTTTTTATGTAACAGGTGCACCGGGAATGAAAATGATAAATTAGCTGCTATTTTAAATGTGGTGAAAAAATTACCAGAAGGAAATTTCGATAATCTGCGATATGTAATAAAGTTTTTAAATATATTAACTAAGAATCAGGATGTAAATAAAATGACTTCTCAGAATTTAGCTATTGTAATTGCACCGAATCTAATATGGAGTCCAGACAATAATTCTAAAAATATGGGGTATGTAAAGTGATGTCTTTATATAAAACATTATTGATAGTGATATTTTAAATGTTTAAACATTTTTCGATAATTAATAAATAAGCATTAACTATAATAAGTATATAGTCTCGTTCTATGTCTTTGTGCTCGTTATAATGCTGTTCTATCATAATGATTTTATAAAAACTCGATTTTTTAAATTTGAATGCTGTATATACTGTTAATTCTGCTAGAATAAAGTAGGATAATTTTACATATTTAAATTTCAAATGGCTAAACAGCTTTCATAATTTTTAACGCGGTTTTTATTTTATTACTATTACCTTTTAAGGAAGTTAATTTCTGGTGCTAGAATGCAATTTTTAAAAAATTGCTACGTATATATGTATTTTTTTTACAGTATTCACATTTTTATTAAATTTGAAATATATTTATCTATAAAAAAATTGTTATTATTTAGCTATTTTTAAAAACTATCTCATTTATGTAATAAATGATGGGATTTAATGAACTACTTCATTGCTTATATTAAATCAAATAATTTGTCGTTATATTAAATGCGTTTTTATAAACACAAAATGTGTAAAAAAAAGGTCAAATAATCATAACCCCAAATGTTGACATCTGGTTATACGTAATTGTAAATAGTTTTTGTATACTACTTTTTTACACTAAAACAATGAGTCCATTATTTCAAATTGAATTTAAAAATAAACGATTATATTACTCAAAATGCCGAGTAAAATATTTTTTCATTGGATAAAAATTTTATTTAACGTTCATACATGTACACTATGTAATGGTTTTACGCGTTTATTAGACCCTTAAGGATGCCAACCATAAAAGTCTAATATCATAGATTTTTTTTTTTTTTTTTTTTCGTTTAGTTATTATTATTATTATTATTATTATTATTATTATTATTATTATTATTATTACTATTACGATTGTGACTAAAAGATCAATTTTATTTTTTATCTGTATATTTAACGATTTTCTACACAAATCTTTCGTTACTGGTCACCCGCTGAAAAGCAATTATTAATTATAAATATGACACAAAACAATGATATAAAATTATTAATAAAATAGTACGTATCACTGTTGTCGACGGTGGTCCTGGAATGCAGCAATGATGACGCGTTTCAGGCATACAATCGGCCGATAATTTTGGTGTTGTTACGGAGACGACTTTGGTTTTACTTTTCATCACGTAATAATTTTACAAATTCACGGATGATTTACGAACTGTTTCTATCAGGCGATTTTTGACTATTTCCCGTTGCAGACGTTATTGCTTATTTTTTTAAAAAAAAAAAAAAAATTGTTTTGTTCACTGGGACTATTTTAAAATAACAATTTCTTTAACCAGAGGTAAACCGCCGACTGCTTTAACTAAAAAATCACAGTCGGATCTTTTTTCATTTCTTTTTCCTTTCCGCCCCGTGACTATCGGCATTTATCGAATCAGGTACTCGCTTCTTATGGTGATCGATGATTGGGGTTAACCCCGACCTATAACAGGTTTTCAGGCGCGCGCACGTTTTTACTCGCACTACACTTTCCCAATTATTTTTATTTTTATTTATTTATTTATTTATTTATTTTTTATTTTATTTTATTTTATTTTATTTTACTTTACTTTAACTTGTAATGAACACATTGCAATATAAGTTGGTGATAAATTACTTTAAATTAGTTAAATTATTTAAAATGAATGGAGTAAAAAAGTCATTTTTTATTATTTAATAGTTGCATTTATATTTCAGGCTTAACATGAATGTAGCTAGTCAACATAATGCAATTGTAGAATGTCTGGTGTCTCATGCTGATCACTTTTTTCCAGATGGTTAGTATATTATATTTTTGGATAAATTAGTTACCACACTTTTTCTTTACGATTAAGTCAATTTTTTAACTGAAAAATATAATCATTTTACCAGCACTCATGTGCATTAAGCTTCGCAATGTCAAATTTTATAAAGCCGAAGAAAAATACTTTGTTCCTAAGTGTTTATACAGTGTTAAAATCACTTTGGAGCTTTGCCCTAAATTATTCACTTCTTTAATGTATTTTGAATAAGTATATAATAACTTGCTTTTATTTATTATAATTATCGATGTATGTTTCAGAGGATAGAAATATTTGTAGAAATTCCTATAAAAGTTACATTTTTAAAAAATACAAGTCGAAAAATAGTATTCTTCTTTTATATAAAAATATACGAATATTTTTCTTAAATCTGAATTTCTCCGCTTACAAAAAAAACATAATATATGAAATTATTATGAGAAAGGTTTATATTTTTTATTAAATTTCGAAATATGTCTTAAATGTTTACTTCTAAAATTTCCATTTGAACAGATGAAATGTTTTACATCTCATTGGAGATTACAAAGAAATGTCATACACGATCAAACAGCGCAGATATACAGTTAATATCAACGAATACGTGTACATCTGAGCCTACTACGCCTGTTCGGAGAACGCAGTCGTCCGATAGCTTAGTAGAAGAACCATCTTCAGTCATTAAGTTTGTTTTGATTTATTTTAAAATGTTTTTAAACTGATAATAATTGTAAAATATATTATTGATGTTTTAAAATACTCGTAGCGAAATATTTTGTTATAAATATGTGTTTAAACATTTTCAATAGTTAGTCATACTAAGAATGATGTAGATGTATAGAGAATTTATTAAATGGACGCTTAATAATGTTATTATCGTTGGCTGAAATTGCTGCTCAGATTGAGCGATTCCTTTCCAAACTTCTTAAGTCTAACATTAACTTCTTTAACGAAAGCTGTTATTCTATTGCTGTAAATTACTTACCACTCTCTCTTTTCGAATCTTCAATCCTTTTACTTCACTCTATTCAGCCTAGCTCGTCATTGCTGATACCACGATTTTCACCGTTTCGTAATTTCTTTCATTTGCTATTATCGCTTTAACTATAACTTCCTTCCTTCTTTTTTCCTCCCATTTTCCATAATTTCTTCTCTTTCATTTAGACGGTGGCAATCATATGTTTTTTCGAAGGAACGGTCGTGTTTTTATTTTTGGCTTTAGGTTTTTTACATCCTACCTCTCCTTATAACGTGTTTTTTATTCTTTCCCGCTTTCTTCATTGTATATTATTCCTACGATTTTATCATTTCTTTCCTCTATTTCTAACTTTATTACGATCTAGCTTCTTTTCTTCATAATCTTTTGAACCATAATCTTATTTAAACCTCGAATGAGATCAAATTTTAAAAATTACTGAGTGGAGTTTTATAGTAGCGTCGGGCACACACCAACAATACGTTTAACTTAATTTCTATTTAAATCACTCAGAAACGAAGTGATACAATAAGGAAAAAAAGATACGAAATTACGTACTACTTATAATGATATCTTGATTCATAAGTTTTTTATATATTTCTATCATTTTTATATCGATTTTTCAAATGTTCTTTTCATCTTTTACAAATTGCTTCTTCTGTCATAAGAAGCTTTTCTTGCTTGTTATTTATGATATTACCAGAGTTACTATTTTACGTTTTGGGTTCATTTTATTTATTCCTGTATATGCTTCTACTTTATTTTCTTCGAATTTCTTTTCTATAACCTTTACATTTGCTTTTTATCCATTTTTGTTTTTCTTCTCGACACTTTCTAGTGATTCTGTTCTTAATTTATTTATATTTTCTTTTACGTACCTCTGGTTCTATCGCTCTCTCAATTTCCGTCTTTCATCTATGTCTTGTATTATATTCGTTGTTATCCAGAGTTTTTTTATATTTCTTTTGTTTTTGTCATTTTTTTTTTCTGCAGCATTTGTGATTACTTGTTTTATCATTTGTCATTTTTCCTTTTTGTTGCTTATTTGTTTTATTTTTTTATTTCTTAGCAATTCTTGTTTAATTTTCTTTAATTTTTAATACTGATAGATCCCATTTGCGGGATAAGTTTTACATATTTTAATTTGATTTCGGTATCTTTGCCTGACTAATATATAGTCAATTTGGGGTATTTGTCAGTACCCCCCCCCCCCCGGGCACTATTCATGTGTATAATCTTCTCTTATGGTTTTTGAAGCTGTTCATACAGTTAGAAATTGTTTTGTTGCACCATTCAATTAGTCGTTTTCCTTTTTCGTTTATTTGACCCGGTCCATATTTACCAACTATTTGTTCGTATTTCATTTCCCTTACCGCTGCATTAAAATCTTCCATGATTATTACATTTTCCTTATTATTGATTGTTTGTAGGAGACTATCTAATTTCTCATATATTTCTTCTAGTTCTTCATCTTTTGTATTATTTGTCGGCATATATATTTCGATTATAGATTCTGTTTGTAGAATTATCATTATTGTCTCTGTTGTTTTGACATTTTGCCCACTTTGCTTGTCTAGTATGGAGTCTTCTCCTTTATTTCCTTTATTCTCGCCGCTATATATTATTCTGTGGTCTCCTCTGCTCCGAAAATCTCCACTTCCTTCGCATCTTATTTCACATATTCCTATTATATTCCCAGTTTTAATCTTGTTATTTCTATCTTTAGTTTTTCTAGTTTTTCAATTTTTAAACGAGTTTTTATGTTTCATGTTCCTAATCTTGTTATTATTTTTACTTTTTCCTTTGTTCGGGTTTCAGCTACTTTTCCTGAGAAATCTTTTTGATCATCTTTAACAAGTATATTCTCTTCTGCAGAGTTCTGTATCCATGAAGGTATGGGGGAGCTCGAGTCGATTGACGTATTCGTCAGTGACTGTCCAATGGCTGATATACTTTTCCAGGTATACCCCTTGGATGCAGCATTTATTATGATATTTCTTGTGCTTGTCGTAGTCGATCAATAAGGGGGGATATAATTTCGATAGTGGTTTTCCGCTGCCTTCTATCAATATAACAGCCGCCTCTAACATGGAGAACGCTTCTGGATTTTGAATAGGATTTAAGCTTATAGCGGTCATACTCGCTTTTGACACGATGCTTTTAACGAGTTTATGCAGCATTTTATAGCGAAAGCTTTCCTAAACTTTTCCCGTTGCACCCTGATACATCGCAGCTCGTGGTTTACGGTTGCTTATTCGTCGATGATTTATTCGCAATTAACCTCCATATCTGAAGGCCGTTCCACCATCCACCACCCATGGACGCGTGCCCTTTCCTCTGAGCTCGGGGTTCTTCGGTTACACATGTCTGCGTACCCCCGATAGGGAGGGAGAACAAATTATATATGAATTAATTAATTGTGTTTTGTGATTTTATATATTCACTAGTGAAACTATATATGTGACCTGGTCTACGAAAAGGGGGTTTATGTGCGAAAACAGGTTTTTGAGAAAACAGCTGTTAAAATTAAACAATTCGTTTCATCAGTTTCTCGTTAGTTGTTGCCTTTTCTTTGCGTTGCTTGGGGTCTACCTATATTCAAGGAGGTCAAGTGTTGTTTCTGCTCAGAATATTATCGTAGTTGTGAGCTGCTAGTTTCGGATTACTAAACGAGTAACACTGAAACAGTGAGTTTGCAAATGTTATCATTGTTATCACAGCGGCTATCTTTTTCGTTTCTGTTGGTCTTTTGCATCAAAAAATAAAGAAAAACGAGTGTTGAAGAGGAGTTTAATGCCGTCTACAATCAATATTTTCCTGAAAACGATGAAGACAATGATGGGTCCGATGATGATGTTAGTTCAAATGGCGATGATGATGAACTACATTTGTCTCATTTAAAAAATGATATGGAACAAAGTTTCGTTGAGATGGATTTATCTGATGTCGATGAAGAGGAACAAAGGCTGGTCAAATGCCAGGAATTATAGAGCCTGTTGGTTTATCTTTGGAGCGTCAGTGGTATATTTATCGGAATCTTCGCAGCTTAGTTTCAGAGATATAAGTAAAGCAGATGTTGTGGCTCCATTAACAAAAAAAGAGTTATCATCAAAGAAACAAAGGCGAGGGTTATTCTTGAACCAGATGCGGAACAAGGTCTGTCTTCCTCACAACCAACATGTAAAAAGGTCTCAAGAAAGACGGCGACGAAGAAAAATATAAAACATACTTGATACTTCAAAACATTCTTTTGTGTAAAATATGTTTTTTAAATCTTATAAATCGACGTATTTTCTTTATTGCAAATTTAAAAAAAAAAAAAAATAGTTTTTTTGTAATTGCACTCTCCTTTTTCTTAACTTTTAGTAAACTTTTCAATAAATTATGACTTTCTAGTCTTCGCCATGTGAAAAAGTGTCTCAAACTCTATCCGGATTGGCAAAAAAGTACAAAATGATTTTTTGACACGTAAGCCCACTTTTCATAGACCAGGTCACATATATATATATATTTTTTTTTTTTGTATTTGTTGTTTTCTTTTGTGTTTACACGTCACAAATGTAATACTGAAAAATAATTTGATCCCGATATGATTTTTTGTTTATACAGTGTGTTCCACGAAAGTCCGAAGCCAGTTACACGCACTCGTAAAAATAAACCCGCTCCTGTTCCTCCCATACAAAATACTATTATAGCAAATAAGTCATCAAACGATTTGACTAAATTAGAATTACATTTTAGTAACAATATTAAAGCCGCTGTTGATAAGGAAAATGTTACCGATACCATATCTGTTTCTTACAATGAGCCGCTAGTAGATATGACCAACGTTGCCCACGAAAATAGTAATAAATGTCTGAAACTTACCTGCATTAAGTACGATCTCAACGACGATAATAAATCTGTTATTAATGTTAATAAACCGGAACAGATGCAACAAAGTGAATCTAAACCGATAGTTCATAATAAATGTCCAACTGGTCAAAATGTTGTTGCCAACAGTTATAGCAATTGTAATTCTAGTTTACCATCACCGCGTCAGGTTAATGCATCGGCAGATGTTTTACTCAACGAGGAGGTAATATTACGTAAACCTACTATACCAGAAAGGCCTGCTTCGCTGCAAAGACCATTTAGTTCGTCATTTAGGAAGTTACCAGACTTGTTGGATAGTAGCAACATCATTGACAAGCAAGAAGTAAGTTTCACGTAGTTATGTATGTGCGAAATGAAACATTAATAAAATCGCCAATGGTTAAATTTATGTATTTTATGAAAATTTAAAACGATTTCATCTAATTTCAGTCGAATAGGTCCATGAAATTAAACGAAGAGTAGAGTAATGTTTAACTGAAATATATATTTTTTTTTGCTATTATTCAAACAAAAACTGAATAAATTTAATACGGAATCGTTTCCGTTAATTATATTTATTAAAACTGATATAACCGTAGAACCATTTTATTTATTTTTTTTTTTTTTTTTTGGAGGAGAGATTCAAAATTTAACTACGTTTTTAAAGAACTTTTAATATTTTACCGTTAGTAAACTAAATGATATGTACGCGGGATGTACAATAAAGACTCGGGGGTTTTTATAAAAATTTTACCTACTAATATTTACACCTGTTCAATGTATTCTCAATCAAATGCACTTCCACTTTTTATTGGAACCCTTCCTCGGACATTCTGCTGAAAATGGCCTGTGCAACTCATACAGCATCCGCTGCTGAATCGAATCAACGTTCCTCAAAGTCCTTTTTGGCTATGGAGGTCAGGTAAAAGTCGCAGGGTGCGAGATCTGATGAATATAAAGGATAGTGGAGCATCTGAACATCGCGTTTGTGTAGGAACTTATAGAAGCACGTGTTTATCATGGTGCAGTTTCTATCTTCCTCTTGCTATTTGTAGCCGCTTTACTGGGATGTGTTAATGAATTCATTTTTGCGCGGGATATCAACTTAGATCCCTGGAATAACGTTCGTATATATCACTTCACCTTTATTAAAAAAGTAATAACCATAACTGTAGATTTGCTTTTTCTTTCTTTTTTTTTTTTTTTTTTTTTTTTTTTTAAGGAATCGGACCGCTTTTTTCCACCCTTTTTGTTGGCTGCGTTTCTGGGTCATACGTGTGCATCTATGTAGCTAGTATCACATCGCCAGGCTACGTAGGATTTAATCTAACTTGTTCGATACCCGATTTATTTTTTCTAATGCACGCAGACGCGCAGTAAATTCGAAATATTGGTTAGCAAATAGTGAACGGTACCTGTGGACACGTTTAAAATTGTAGCGAGCTATATGATAGCACCAGTATTGGTGTTAGCCTATGTTAATTTCGTCCTGGTCCACCTCTCGGCTTAGTGTTTAGCCTGCTCTCTTTGAACTGCCGATACCACTTATAATACGTTAACTTTGCTTTTCGAAGTACGTAGGTTGTTTGAAAAGGAAGTATACACATTTTCGTTCTCCACTCACGGTAACACTGAAGCGATGAAACTGAGTAGACTTATTTCTCAAGATTACTACAATGTATTCTCAAGGATTGGAAACGATCGGTTGTAAATTACGTGTTTCAGAGCGAAAAAACGATGAGTACGACACCAGCTGTGTCGTCCAAATATGAGTTACGTGCAGTTATCAAATTTTTAACTATTGAAAAGATTCCTGGTACCGAAATTTATCGACGTTTATGTGCAGCGTATGGGGACAAAAATGTGATAACAAGAGCAACTGTATATCGCTGGGTAAAACAATTTGAAGAGAGAAGAACGGACACAAACGACGATGTACGGAGTAGTCGGCTTTCTGCTGGCATGAACGACGAAACAATAAACATTGTACGAACTCTCTTGGACGAAGATCGCCGCTATACAGTATCTGATCTTCACCATGAGATAGCGAAACGGTTCTCGTATATTAGCACGGGTCGTTTTTCTATCTATCGTATTCTTACAGAACATTTGCACATGACTAAGGTGGTCACGCGGTGGGTACCACACAGCTTTACCATGTTGCAGCTCAAGTGAGGTTCCTGCTCGCTAATTTTCGGTGGGACGTCTTTGGACATTTCACGTACTCGCCAGATCTCGCCCCATGTTACTACCATGCCTTCTCTGGCTTGAAGAGAAATCTTGCTGGGCGGCGTTTTCCAGATACATCATCTTTGAAGGAAACGGTCGCTGCGTTCTTCCAAAATTTGAACGTTACATGGTATGCGACTGTAATAGAAAAGTTGATCTCACGTTATGACAAATGCCTGCAGCAATATTACGATTATGTAGAAAAGTAGAGTAAGACTTCGTAAATAATAAAATATTTTTTCGATTTTGGTTTGTCCGTTTTTCCTCGTTTTCTAAGGATGGTATACTTACTTTTCAAACGCCCGTAGTAATTCCAACATTTCTTTGGATAACTTATTCAGCTTAAAACAAAATTGAATCGCATACCCCTCTGGGTTCCTAATTCGTCCTCTATAATGGATGTTCAGGCAATTTTTTTTAAACAGCTGTCACTCATGAACCAATTAACCAACTTTGAATTTTAGTATTGAAATGCTTTTTCTAACGATGTCGTGATTCACGTGTTTGCGGTGTTGCCAGATAAGTTTCAAAGACCGTCCGAGTCTTGATAGTGTATTAAAGAATTTTGTTATAATTTAATATTTCTTAGCACCTGTTTTACTATATTGACGATGCAATGGAATACGTTGGAAAAAAATGTACGTTCTTTTATCTGTAAGTACATGCACGGGGCTCTCGGTGTAAATTTGTCTAGTTGTTCGTTTATCTTAAACGATAATTTAAAAACTTTATTGATGTGACGAACATTAGTTAAAATAATTCGTTAATTAGAAGGAAACCCAAAATGCCGCATTTTCGCGTTATTAATGATTGCATGTATTTTTGTTTATTTACGATGTGCGCAGAATCATCATAAGAAAGGACCGTCGCTGGAAAGAACACACCTGTATAGCGTAGATAAACAGCAAGTTAAAATACACGTGAAAAATTCGGCCGATGAAGAAGTTCCTGTTGTTATTTCCTGCACTGACAATGCGTCGTCAACCGTTGCTGCTAAGTTGCCCAATCAAGTTTATGACAACTGTGAGGAACATGGCTCAGCTGCTATTATTAACAACATCGATTCCGATAAAAAGTCGGCATTTTCGTCCGAATGCGCGAAATCAAAATCGAGCGGCAAGATTGAGTCACCCGTATCGGATACTAATATTATTCTCGCTCAACAACCGTCAGCCACTGAGAACAAAATTCAGTCAACTTTTTCGAGTAATGACACCGGTTAGTATATTTATTCAGCTTTCTCGATTTATTATATGTGATTTCTTCCTGTGTAAACTTTTAATGTTAAATTTTATATTTCATTCTCTTAGAAAAATATATGTGCATATACATATTATACATATATATGCGTATGTGCAGATGTATATTATATATATTCCGTTTTTAAATATTTAAATCGATTTCAGTGGTTAAAATGTGTATTTATAAAAGATTAAATAAGAGTTAAACGTAGTCAGAAATTTTTCGAGAAGAAATTATCAGTGATATAATTTAAAAAGGAAGGGAAGCTAATAAAATAAATATAACGTAAAGAAAGAATAATTCAGTAATATTAGTAGTCTAACTACTTTTTTTTTAGAAGAACTAGGGAGAAATAAGTAAAAATTAATCAAAAAGTAATTCGCATTCCATCATTTTTTTAAAAATTTCAAACATTTTTGTTTTTAATCTAAGCGAATAAGTTAATATTTAAGTAATTAAATTAAAAAACAATACTTGCTACCGCATTTAATTTTAATTTTAAAAAGAGTAGGAATTAAGGTAAGCGTGCAGAACAACGTCGTCTCCAGTTCATTTTTGGTCGAAATTTTAGTTCGTTCGTTTGTCGTCTTAATCGTGGAGTGTGAACTAACATAAATTACGAATAATACCGAAAGTTGCACTTTACATTTTAAAATTAAAGTTTAATTTTTCGAAAACACATATTGTATATACTAAAATTGCAACGAATAAAAAAGATTAGCTTGACCCCTACGCAAGGATGACATGTGAAATTGTGAAGTGTTGAAATTTACATTTTAAAATTATACTATTAATTTTTCGAAAACACATATACTAAATTTTAAAATTAAAAGTAAATAATTTCGCATAAAATTTTTTAAAATTATTAATATTAAATTTATAATACTTTAAAGCCCGTTTTTTTAAAATTTTAGTAATATATAAAACAAATTTACTGATAGGTCAGTAATCAGCTAAATAATAATAACATCGCATGTAAGCATATAAACTAAAAAACTATTATGAACTGGGGACGCTGTCCTGCATTTTTACCGAAATTAATAATTAAGTCGAAATAAAAAAATATGATGTGTACGACGCGTGTATGAAGTTTTAAACAAAATGAATGAAATAATTTTCGGGTTAATATTTAAAATAAGACCAAAGAGTAGTAAAAAAACACTTAATGATTGAGCCTGGATGAAAATTAGATTGATTTAATAAACTGCAAATTTTTAATGTTATAATATCAATGTTGAGTCCTTATTACTTAAGTGATAAATGGAAAATAAATTATTTGTCATACTTGCAAAGTAATAAATAGTTTATTTCATGGGGATCCCCAAGTGATAAGTGACGAATAATTCAGTTCTTCTAAGATTAATGAAAAGCAAGGTGGTAATTGCTTTTTAAAACCAAATTTCCTTAATTTTTTAAAATTTTCACGATCTTTTTTTTGACTTTCAAAATTAAAATTGAGATCATTAATCACTGCAAATATCCGTTAACTCACTAATCAAAAAATGAATATTTTAAATTCTGTTTCTATTTGCTAAATAAATGTAAAATACGGTCTGGAATATAATTGTATTTTGTTTCTTCGAAGAAAAAAAAATAAAAAGAAAACAAGGAACCAAAAAAAAAAAAGAGAGAAAACAGTCGGAATATAGACGCTGAGTAGAAGAAAAATAAATTATTTAAAAATTTCAGTCTGTTTTTGCAGCTTTAATAGTGTTTTCGTGATTTTACAACAAATCCCATACGTGTATTCGGTTCACGTAGTTTGGGAAAACTTGCGTACTCGGCAATAAACGTGCGCATCACTAACGTCTTATAACACACATTTCGGTGCCTGTGACAAATGACAAATAAAAGTGAAATTTACCGATAACTATTGAATAAAAAATTTTGTATTTATTTACGAACGGTGGATGGTTAATTTTTCATTCGTGATTATTATTCGAATAATGGACAACTGTGTGTGTCTGTACATAACTAACTGATTGTGCTTATCTATTAACACAGCTCTCGTGTCTTCGGTATTTTCGGATTTTCTAATTAAAGCTTGCGAACACGTCTTGTTATTAAACGCCTACGTCCCAATTCACAATTCTGTACATCTCAATAACATGCATTTGCAAAAGCCAACGATGATAACGCGTGATTATACCATTGCGATACAAAAATCTATTACTTCATTTTTACCCCTATTCTATTGTGTAACCTTAACTTCACAATCCGCGAGGCCTTGTCGTGGAACTTACTTTACTTTACATTATGTAGTTTAATGTACCAGATATTTTATAACCAGTAATAGTAGCGAACCCCCCTCCTAAATAATAATACATGTAACACATTATGAAAAAAGACAGCGAATTACTTTTGATATTTTTTAAATAAAATTACGGGGTATAAAACATATATATATATATATATAATTTATACCATTGAAGAAAATATTAACATTTGTTTCATCGGCATTCTTAAAGTTATATAAATATCGCGTGAGCATTTTATTTCCGTTTAATTATGTATTATTTTCCCGCAAACATATTTTTGTACAGTCGTATACACACATACTAATGAAAGCTCTTTAAACTAGCACGCAGATATTCAAATATTAAAGTTATACGCAATTGGCTATGCTGATTAATGCGGATGAACGAGTACTATTCTGTTCTGTTTTTCAAATCCCCGACTACTATAATACTTCGCAGTTACGCATTGTAATTATTAAATTATATTTGTTTACGTCCTCAACTCTGATTGAGTATATAAGTTGCATGTAATCTTGCAATCGTGATAAATTGCAAAATTTTTTAATTCTGACCTGCAACATTTGCTGTTAAAAAATTGCAAATACTTTAAAATAAAAAAAATTAATAATTTCTAATTATTGAACAATTCCATTATTCTTAGTTATACCGGAATTATAATTTACATTTTTGTATATTTACAATTTCTCATGCTTCTACAATAAACGATTAATTATGACACGGTGGTCGAGATTTAATCTTTAAAATCGAAAAACAAAAAGTTTTTAAATTGTATGAAATTGTTGCTTTTTTTTTTCGTCAATTATAATTAATAGTACTATAATAATACATAAGATAGTTTAACATAAATAGTCTAATCTGAGAAGTTTCATGTAATGCGACGAGAGATTTTTTATCTTAAATATGCGACTTCGAAATAGTCATTATTTTGTATTTTCTTCGGAAAGATTAACGAAATTAGTAATATTTTTTAAATTTGTTAACATTCGTTTAGAAAAGAAAGAAACAGTCAAGGTAGGCGAAAAGAAGCCGGAACGACCTCCAAAACCGGAATCAATCTGCGTACGCAGCAATAGTAGCGCGCACAGTTCTAGTCATACAAGAGCGTTCTCCGACGGACATAATATCGATATTTACGGTACATTTATAGTTTTATCAAATAATAAATGTAACTTTCAGTATAAACATTTTAGGACTGTAAAACTTCAAAACTACTCTTAGATTTAATACTCGTATCAACCTAATGAACACTATGATGAGGTACCGTTTGTGTGGGAATGTAATAGCAAAGTTCTTTTTCTAGAAATACCTCCAACGCAGCGGAAGAATCTAGTGCATATTATGCGAACTAGATAAACAATACCATATCACGAATACAATACAGAGACGGTAAAGACCAATATAGGGGGATCACCACCGGAATAAGATAACATTCTACATTCCGAAAGCATCGATAAATTGTGTTGATTCAATAATTAAAAAACTAAAAATTGATAAAGCCCCCCCCCGGATGTGATGGCATAAGGAGTAAGGGAACATTAAAAATAATAAATAAATAATTTCGCCTTTGATCACAAAATTAATTTAGTTATTCCACTTGAGAGTGTGTTTACGATCCTTCCAAGGGTTAAAAATTGGAATAATTACACCTGTTTACAAAAAGGGCAGCTATATCCGACATGAGAATTATTATAGGGACCTCTGTAACCTTAATATCATCAGTTTCTAAAGTTGTAGAGCATTACGTAGAGAATCATTTTTATTTTAGAAAATAATATAAAAAAATCAGTAGGGCTTTAGGAAAAATAAATCTACTATTTCCTCACTTAGATTAATGACACAAAACAGGTGTGAACAAAAGAGCCTAGCAAATGGAAAACAGTTCTTAATGTCTTTCATCGATTTAACTCTAAAGCATTCGATGTTGTAAATCATAATAAGTTAACTGCAGATATTGACCGAATTGCCATAAAATAGAACCAAAAGGAATTGTTTATAACAGACTATTTGCTAAATAGGAGAAACGTGGTTAAAATTAACGAAAAATTAAGTTCACAAGCAAATTTGGTCATCTGGTGTACACTGTCTTATCTCCACTTCTTCTTCTTCTTCTTCTAGCGCCATCTCCGTTAACGAAGGTTGGCCACAATTTGTGAAAGACTGGATCTGTTCCTGGCCGAATGAAGTAATTTGTTGGTTGACTAGCCCGTCCACTCTTCTAGATTCTTTATTCACTACTCTTGCTAATTTTACATTATTTCACTCGCGGACTGCATCAGGAATTCCATTGTTTACTTGTATGCAGTTGATATAGGTTTGGTTAACATAAGGACATTCGAATTGCCGAAAACCCCTTACAAGAAGATGTTGCAAGCATTTAGGCCCATGATAAAAAAAAGATACAATATATAGTATGGTATGTAATTGAGAACCACGTACGTAAGAGCTCCTAGCAGATATCGTAAGTATGATCCTAAGATGATACTCCGTACAATGTTTACATACAAACAATAAAAATGCGCTGAGTTGTGGTTGCGGTCGCTTCGAATCTGTCACCAAATATAAATATCTCGGTTAACAACAGATTACACAAGCATTGACGCGGGAAAATCATATTGAGGAAATAGACAATATAATTAAACAAACTATTCCGGCGCTATATAGATTAGAATTTACTTTATAAAACTGCATGGTTATTTGTTGACTCCGTAATATTACGGCCGGAATTGTATACAAGTTGGAGGAGAAGCAAAAGATGGCAGGCTAAAAAAAAAAGTAAGCAAATTGCAGCGAATATGTCTAAAACTAGTTTTGTTCCACTGGACAACGAGTAATAAAAATAACGCTATCCAGTGGAGGACAAATATAATGAGTTGTCTCCGAAAATGATGTTTTTCTATTACACGCTTTACTGCGAATAAAAAAAATACATAAAATACGTCTGCCTAACGTAAATAAAGAACGGAAAACAAGGGGAATTCTAAAGATACGTTCTTCATCTGGCCCAACAAAGGAATGAATAATAAATGTGTCGACGAGTTGATGCTTATGAAACTTATAGAAGCCATACCTCAGGATATAGATGAGAAAAAGATAAAGTTAAAACGTCATTAATGGGATGGTGTGAAAAATAGACTGAACATGTCTCAATAATATTAAGCAATGTATATATTCCGACTGTTTGTTATATCCTTTTGTTCTGAAGTAATTAAGTAATTATTTTTTTCTTTTTAATCTATATTAATATTTGTAAAACATAATAATTCACCCCTATATGTATCATCCCCCTTTTGGATGTTGTGTAATGATAGAATTAGTGGTTAATGTTCAAATGACATAGTTTAAAACTATATTTGTATAATATTAATATTTAAAAATTTAAAATATTATTTGTTAATAAACTTGATAAGCGTGTCGGGGGCAGCATTATAAAGTGAGACCCACAACTTATTTAGGAAAAAAACGCCTAAAGGAAGAAAAAGGATGAAGAATGGTAATAAAAACAAGAAGCGCAACTGGTGAAGTAGCTTGAATTTGGAATTTTTTCGATCACTTCTTTCGTATCTAATATTGTTGACTCCCCTAATATGCAATAGTGCTGTCTTCATCTGTTCCGGTAGCAGCATAACGGTCATTTCCGAAATCAGAAATAATTAAAAACGAAATGTAAAAGAAGAAGCGCTGTGTTGTCCGGAAGAAATGCCAACTTGTTCTAGCGGAAGAAATTGTGGCTTTTATAAATGTGGAAATATTTATAATCTGCCCTTTATAGATAGAAAGGGATTTAAAGTTTTTCTCTCTTTATACATTTTATTCAGCACTGTGTATTGTTTCTACGGTTTTATGACTTGTTCGATTTGTCTCGTTACTTTCTCTTATTTTTTTTTTTTTACAGTTCCAATGAATAATTTAAAGAAATCATTGTCCCATTAGCGCGGGGGATAGAAAACCTCTCTTTAAAATGCAAGTGTGATATTATGTTACTCAAATAATAGAGCGGACCATCGAAGGCAGAAAGTTCTGTCCAGCGGTATTCCGAGACGTTGAAAAAGCATTCGATCGTGTATGGTACGAAGAAGGTCTCATACACAAATTGATCAATATTCTACCGCGCAACTATTGTGAAATTTTGAAGTCATATTTGTATAAGAGAAGAAGCTTTAAAGTGGAATATAAATGATTCACATCAAATCCCTATATGTAATACAAGCCGGAGTCGCACAAGGAAACGTACTGGGTCCAGTGCTATTCCTGGTTTATTTTGCTGATTGCACTGCTCTACGGCTCTTTCGGTTACGCTTTCTATGTTTTCAGATGATACTGTTCTGCTTTCAGTTAGCAGCTCTTATGAAATTGCAGTCAAAAACCTACAGCTCTTGATAAAAAAACTGGAAGATTAAATTGAGTGAACATAAATCTATCAGAGTTGAATTTTCTTTGCGCTCTGCCCCAGGTATATTTATTCCGTCAACTGTGAATGGGAAGCCCATTTCGAATAGTAGTGATTCGGCTAAATATTTGGAGATGCATTTCGATTGCCGTCTGAATTTGGAAACATCATGTCAAAATTAAACGCCAGGAACTTGGCATTCGATTACGCGAGTTGTACCGGCTGCTTGAATACCACTCTCCCGTTTTAGTTTAACTAACAAACGAAACACATATACTTATCCATCCTGAAGCCTATTTGGAGTTACAGTATCCAACTCTGCTGCTGGGGTACTACGAAGAGATCGAGCAAACTTATTATTCAAGGGATTTTAAAACAAAATACTTCGCCTGATAACCAAAGCCCCTTGGTGTGTTACCAATGATGTACTACGTCGTGATTTAAAAATTCTGAATGCCGATGAAATTGCGAGTCTTCACTCCAGGAAGCACGAGACCAAACTTTACGGTCATCAAAATTCAATCGCAGCTGAACTCCTCAATACAAAAAAGATACTCGCAGATTAAGGCGGACCAAACCATATTATTACTATAACTTGTTACTCTTATCTTATATATTCTTATTTATATTTAGATTTATCTAAATTTAAGCGTTATTTTAGCTATAGTTCTGATATAAGGTAGTGACCGACGTTTATTATTTCCTTATTATTAAAATTATTGTGTGTTTGCCGCTGGGCAGTTCAATATATATGTAGCAAATAAATGAAAAAAAAACAACAAACATCTCGTACGTTACATACCAAAGGCCACACTTTGTGCATTATAGCCTGATAAAATTTAATAAGTAAATTTATTTTTCAGGTACTGTACCCGGTTCGCACCACCGAACACAATATAAAATACAAAGACCACTACCTCCGCCTCCACCACCGCCAATACTCGCCGATAAGCATCGCCATAGTTCAACAGTGGACAGTACTAATTTGTAGTCTTATTAAACATCGTAATTCAAGCGTCTTCACTGAGTGCGAATTAATTTAGTAATTTCTCATTATTACGTCCAGTATCTATAATACCCCGCATTATAAGTATTTCGTTTAATTTAGTATATTACATACATTACACTACATTGCATTACGTGCATACACATCCATATGCACATACTATGTATATATATATATACATATATTCAGAAATGAGTCAGATTGCTTTGCGTGATCCCCCAGGGTTCACACGCACTTTTATATATATATATATATATATTACTGTTACTCTTTTACCATTAATAAATTTATAACAACATTACATTATTGTGTACTTTTATATTCTACGTTTGCGAAACCGCTAAATATTAACGTATTCTTTAATAATGAATATGTTACTGATCACGTTTTGTGGTTTTTATTTTTAAAAATATTTTAACGAAATTAATCCTGTTTTTATACGCATTTTCCTACGGACACGAAAAAAAAAAAATATTATATTTAGCGTGAAACGTATACAAGCGAAATTATATTATATATATTTTATTGCTTTTTTTTTTTTTTTAAGTATAACTTCGTGTGGTCAAATGAGAAGCATTATTACGCGGGAGAATAGTCATGTATAATTTTTATGGTATTATAATATCATATGTGCCTTTTTTATTAAGTAATTATTATTTAATGTATTTCTTTTAAGCGATTAAAACATAAATATCTATTCCTGTAAGTGTCTATCTTGTGATATGTTATAAATTAGTATATACTCGATTATGTATTCTCTGTCTTTCTGATAATAAGTGCGTAAACAAGCAGCTGTGTAACTTATAAAGTGACTTGGTCTTATTATTACTTGTTATTGTAACGATACTACTTTTTAATCTCTGAAATTAACATTTAACGTAAAATCTGCTGTCTGCATGAGAAATCATTTCAATGCTGGCGTCCGTTTTTTTTTTTTTGTTAGGGTGACAATAATGTTCTGCGAATTTTGTTAATAATTTCTCTTGAGAAATATATTTTTTACCTTACAAATATTGAAAAATTCTGATTTTTACTTAAAAGTCATCGCGTAACAACAGCAGCGCATATAAAATGAAAGTTATTCAGATTGTCTGCGATATATCACGCGATTAAATTTAAACGTCTTCTGAGTGTATATTTTTAATAATTAAAGTTTTTCGCCGGTTTTTAGTTTAAAAAAAACGTATAAACCTATTTAAAATCCCTCGCAATTATGTCAGTATTAGAGTTAAATTTTTTTTTTTTACAAACGCAAAATTATCACTCGGAATAAATCCGGGTGTTTTTCGTAATTCAGCATTATTGCATCATTTTTTATACCGATTCCAATTAATGTAATTCATGTTTTTTTGTTTTTTTTTTAACTTTAAAAAGCATACAGAAAAAACAAGAGAAAAGAAAACAAACTTCGATGATGAAATCAAGAGCGTTATTTTTTGTATTTTATATAAGCGATTTTTATGTATTTTTAACTCCTTTTTTTTTTTTTTTTGTTTGCTTGTTTTTTTATTGGAAAAATAAATATAATTTCAAAAGTATATCTATATATGCGTATAGCATAATTTACACATTAAAGATACTGTATTTGCTCGCATAATTTGCACGCAGCTTTTAACTGTTTTGATTATTAAAAAGAGTCAGGGTACATCAAATATGCAATCATTTTTGTAGTGACAGTTGCAGGGAAAGTTTTTACACATACAGTAATATGATAATAAGTTGTTTCATTAATTTTTTTCCCACAATTTTAATAATATTGGAATGAAATAACCTTGAAACTGAAAACACACTGTTATTTGAATCGAAAGTCGCTTTACATTATCCCCCCCCCCCCTCCCAAAAAATCGTACATTAAACGGCAGTTTTGACGAGTATTTCAGCCAAGCGTTAAGCGTTGCGCACCCGTATTATCTTTTAATTCTTTTTGTCTGAAGGAAAATAGAAAAACAAGTATCGCTCGCGTTAGCCGGGCTAGGGTGTGTTGGTCGTCTGATTTTTCTGCCTTCGAGTACGTACTACTTAATAATATGATATGAAAGCATACTTATTGTATGATATTTAAACAACTCAAACTTTAATACACAAATATATATTTATGTTGTTTATGTTTAAATACGTACTATTTGGTATTTGTCGTTTTTCTATTCACCAAATGCACCATCTTCTGCGACTCCTTATGGTGGTTTTGGTTTCATCCATTAACGCGCGTTAGATTCCGAATTTCTGGATTCTCTTCGTAATACATATTTCGCGGTTTTAGAACTAACTGAGGAATGTGTATCACTTTTAATTTGATCATCCGCTGAATAACTTCAATTTGCTCATTTTACAATTTTAATTTAAAGAGTTATAAACATAATTGAACGTTAAAATTATTGAAAACGATTAAAATGCCGAATACGCGCGCTGATGGCTGCAGTAGAAATAGGTTATTATCTATTCTTGCACCCATGGAAAAACACCTACAATTATTCCGTTTATTTTGTTTGGAAAATAAGTTGACGGTCACTTTTTACAGACAGTTGGAGAGATGAAAAAACGAATACCGTGAAATATTCAACAGAAAAAAAAAAAAAAAATTCTTTAAGCGGTAAATTAGCGAGTAAATATACTTGTTTTTGCATTTATTTTTTTTTTTCCTTTCAGATCTTAATATTTCGTTTCTTCTTGTATATTATATATATATATATATATATATATATATATAGCGAAAGTGCGATGTATGTAAGTTTAATATTTTTTATGGAATGTAAACATTTATACATCATATGCAATATGTGATTTTATTATTTCAACAATGCAGAATAGAGAACAAGGAGACAAAAATGTTTACTTTACACGTAGTATATTAAGATCTTCGAAGATTAATAAAACTATAACAATAAACAAATGCTAATGAAAAGTTAATGAACTTACAAAAAAAAAAAATCCTTTTAAACATTTTAAACGCATCTAACATCAGATTATAATAATTTTACTTCGTTCGCTTGTGTCGACCGTGTAAACATTTGAAATAAAAGTTTTTGTTTTTTTAATGCCGTTTATTTCTGTCAGTGTTTTTGCTTATAAAAGTAATTGTTAATTTTATTCGAAGAACGGATCAATTTTGATTGAAATACTTTACAATTTAAATAAATAATAGAACGGAAATTTTTATCTCGTGCATTTTTTCGAAATATGGATTAGTGTCGCATTAAATTTTAAAATTCGATATATATCTCCGGAACAATAAAAAGGTATAATTTTTTCTAATTTCTTCCGTTTTAAATTATTAAAATTAATTTTTTATTCGACTGTATTTTTAAGATTTCAAAATATATATGTAAGTGTAAAATACTTGGACAAGAGGTTAAGATTTTTTCTTTTTTTTTTTTTTTTTTTTTGAGTTGATGAAAGGGAATTCGCTAAATTGTTCTATTTAATGGAAATTTAAACTCGCGTATTTATATTGTTAGCGTAGTAATTTCCTTCCGCGATCTGACACCTAACATCGCGATCACGCCGTGGGTCCCTTTAAATATTGCTGTCGATTTTTCCCTGATAAAGTATAATAAACCCCTGCATCCGAATATTATTCAGTTGACAGCAACGATAATTCAAAAATACCCCCCGACTACCTCATTTTCTTCATGGATGGACACTGTCAAGGCCAACCCAGAGGCTACTTTATCCCCAAAACTGCCTGCTCCTTTGATGCCTGCGATGTGATCTGAAGCATTCGACTGAATGGCAATTGTTCGGTACTGGATGGTGAAATATATGGAGTATTTTTCTGTTTGGAATATTTTCTTTCTGCAGTCTACATCACTGAAGGCCCTGTTGGTATCTGATTCATCCGCTGTCCTATCGACAATCTCTAATCCTCTCACCAAACATCCTTTAGCAATTCAAACCAAAAACAGATATTATATGAACTTATTAAAAGAGAGTGCTCCATTTTCTTTTTATGGACACTCAGCCATGCTAGGATTGCTGGAAATGAACGCGTCGATACATCCGTCCGAGCAGCATTATACTGCCCCTTGCCTAATAACATCCCTCTTCACCGCTTATCTAGCAAACATAATTTTTAATAATTTCACGTCGTGGAAAGCGCATCGGCCTCCTTATGTCAGACTTTCTTAAGGCTAATCAAACCCTCAATTGAACCGTGGTGGCCAGAAAAAAGCATTTCCCGTAGAGATTTCTGTGCCCTTAGCTGCTTACGCACGGGCCACACAGCCTTATCGCGTAATTTTATTTTGCGAAGAACCCCACCTTCTTTGAACTGTCCTTTCTGTTGTTAAGGTGTTGCCCCCTTAACTCCTCACATACTGTGTGACTGTCCAGCACTCTCACTCTATCGGCCCCCTTTTATGAGTAACAAAACACAGTCACTAACATGCCTCAAATCCCCCCCCCCCCGGGTGCAATTTCATCTGTGACACAGTTTATCAGAATTACTGGAATAAGCATTTATCTATAAGAACAAACCGTGCATCCTGGTATATTGTAATAGCTACAGCAGTTAAACACGGTATAATAGGGTGTTGCGTTTACAAAAAAGAAAAAGCGTAAATCGTTTAGGCTCCACTGAGTAGGAAGTTTTTATTTAGACCCTTTGAAATTACTAACGAAATTCAAACTTCATCAGCTAAATGTCACCGCGCTTGTATTGTGAAAAACGCAGATTCTCAAAATTAGTATATTACCATATGAAAAGCATCTTTTCACCACTTTTTTCATAAAAAATAACTGTTATTAATTTGATTTCCCTGATACCTTTTTTTTTTTTTTTTTTTTACTAGAAAAGGGGTTTGAGTAATTTAAGCGTTAGGATCCAATTTTATATTAAATAAAATGTAATTGAAAAAACAGAGCGGTCACCGTAATAAGAGTAATTTTCAATATTAAAGGAATTCATAAAATATCATGAATATGAGACTGTGCTCCCGAAAGATGTCGGTTATTTGGTTTTTTAAATTTATAAATAAAAAGTTGTTTTTACATGTTCCTTTAATATTGGATTTTTCGGAAAAAGAAAATGTTTGATATAGAATATTGTAAAAGTAATTTTCGTTGCACAATTGATTATTTCAGACAAAAAGCCAAATTTTTTATAATTATTTTACACTTCGAGAAACCTAGCTAACCTTTTTTGAAAAAAATCAACTTCTTTATGTACTTCACTTTCATGAATATTCCTAGATAGTATGCGGGATGCTTTTTTTTGTTTTTTTTTTTTTTTTTTGCGAGGGGGAATTTTGCCTCAGATTATTTACGTTATTTCCCTTAAATATTTCCAGTCTATTTTTATAAATATCATAATGAGCGTGGTAAGAAGAAGACTTTCGAACTGCGGATTTATTCATTCGAATTGTCAACACTGTCTTCAACCGACTACTTTGTACTTGCGACCAGCTAATTATGTCGCGAAAAAAAAAATCAGCGCAGCAAGTTCAACTAATAATAGTCGGCGCTGAAATATTATATCCCGCAGATTATTATTACACTTTTTTTTAAAAGTAACATGACGTTGGACTCACGATGGAATATGTTCCCAAAAACACTGTTCTTAAGGGCAGGGTAAGGTTTTAAAGGCGAAATAAAGGCATATTTTCATGATTTTTTTTTTGAAGATATTAATAATATTGGTTTATTTATTTCTTATATACGGTATAGTATAACATCTAAAGTATCTTTGGAAAAATTTTCAATTAAAAATATCAATAAATAAGTCCGTGACAGCGAATCTCTGGAGGCGCGCCTCGAAAAAAAGTTGTTTTGCGGTGAACTTCATAATTCGTTACTGGATCATCGGAAACAAAAAAGTTCGAAATGCGTTTAAAAGGTGATATGTTTCCCGAGGTAGTCAGAGGGAGTTTTCTTTTTTTTTCAGTTTTTTTTTTTTTTTTGGCAGCATTTGGAAGGGAAAACACGATTTTCGCTAAAAAATTTCGGCGAATTTGTTATTATAAAATGGGAAAAAATTGTAAGAAAAAAAAAAACTCCCTCTGATTACCTGTTGATTTATGTGTAGAAATAGTGCTTAAAATTTCAAAAGGATTGGTCAAGTAGACTTTGAGTTATAATGTTCACGAACTTCAAAAATGACGTTTGCGAGAAAATCGATTTAAAGTTTTTTATACTCCAACATCCAAAATTGGTATAATTTTTTATACTTATACAGAATCATCAATGCCAGCTCCGTACAGTGAAACACTGCCATTCAGGATGTCCAATGCATCTTTTTGCTCTTGCCTACGTTGGATTCTACCCTCTTTACTTGGACGTGCAGCTTGTTCGTCCGCTCTGGTTACTCATAATCCGTCAGATGCGCGTGCCCGCCATTGGTGACCACTTGGGCCTGTAGAGATGCTCATATCATTCAAAATGGACAACAAAGCAAAAGATCCTTCATTGAAAGTGTATACTGCTACATTTGCTGCGATTTCAACAACGATTGCTGTGCCGCTCGCTGATTTTGGAGAAATTTTCGAAATAAGTTGACTGAAACTCTCGTTGATATTCTGCGTGTAACCTCCAAGACTCCGCTGCAAAAGTGCGTCCTTTCTCAAATCTTCGTAGATTGGTTTTATCGCTTCACTTCATAATGCAATTGCCTTGACCCTTCTTTCACTGTTTCACTAGATGGAACATACCGAGGCTTTTTGCATTTTTCAACTGACACTTTGATTTTGAAGTTCGTCTACATATTTATTTCCCTTCGGACTGCTAATTGCACGAGTTCTCTAGTACCGATCTTTTTAGACTCCCTTGCTATTTCCCTATAGTAGTTCTGGCCGTCTCCATCTTCCCCGAATAACTTTCTTAGTGTCCTCAGTTTCCCCTTTTGTTCTACGTTCTTCCTTCTTGATGGGTAATCGTCCGTAGCTGACAAGCCCAATAAAAAAGTAAAAAAAAAGGCTAAACCCTCCGTCTGGCATGTGCGAAAAGACATTTTCCCTTATCACAACTAACGCACTTCACTAATGTAGATAAAGTTGAAAATACTAAAAGGAAGTCTATAATTCCGTAATGTTTCTCTAAATCTTGCTCTACACTTCCTACAGTACTCAGTTTTATTTTATTTTTTTAGACAATACGCTAGACGCTTCCAAAATCGTCATTTTTGCATTTTGGGAAATTTTTTTTTCTCGGTCGACCCAAAATATCACCACCCTTCTGCCGCTCCTGTCTTGTCACTTTTTTTGGCATTTTACAAATAAATAATTAAATTTATCACGACAAAACACAAACCAAGCTAAAATGCAGCTACAAACGAATGAACATAAACAAAAATTAACGGAAAACTATGATAAAATTTTACCGTCTCTGTACACATCCACTCGGCCGAAAGTGGGCTTGTAAACTGATTTACCGGAAATATACCGTATACCAGGTGTGGCCAAACTTTTATCTCTTATGGGCGACTCATTCTGTAAAATGTAATCTGCGGGCGACTGTGAATATGGCCAACAATTTTAGGATTTTTCAAATTTTTCATTGATATTTTAATAAATAACTAACAAGAATTTCAGATTAAAAAAATATTATGGCAAATAAAGCAAACAAATGATTATATTTCTTTATTTTATGAAGTACAATAATATTTATGAAATTTTAAAAAAAATTACAATGTAAAGAAATAAGTACACAAAAAAATTTTAGCAAATAAAGAAAAAAAATAATTGTACTTTTTTTTATTTTTTTCGTTATGAATTACTTATTAACTTAGAAAAAATACACCGGAAATAAGCAAATGAATAAAAATGTGACCTTGCATAAGTGCAGCAAATTTCTCAAAATTTGGTTCATATGAACTCAAGGCAATTCTCAAACATGATTCCAAATGTTGATCTGTTAATTGCGTTCTTTTTTGTTTTTTATTTACCCCCCTTGGGTTTGCTACCAGAGAGCATTAGCCCAGCAAAATGGAATAGATGCATGGGATAGAATAGAAATTATATTTTTATTTTGTCGACAATGAAATCAAGGATCACCCCTATAATAGGAACAACTGAGAGAATGGGTAGAGAAAGAACATAAGAGGCATTGAAAGGAGCAGCAAGACCAAGCTTTAAAAGATGATAATAAAATAACTTGTTTTGATTGCATTCATAAATGAAAATGCGCATTCACATAAATATGTTGATCCAAAGCAGGCATTAAAACGTGTAACAATTGTCCACATATTTGGATATTTATCTTTTCTTATCAGTTTCCAAAAATTACAATCTGAAACCAGTGACTTAAGATTTATGTCACATTTAATATTTATTATTTCTTCTTCAAAGCTTGTTAAATTTGTAGTATCGAGAAAGTTGTTTAGTTTCTGAACTACACTTTCGACATCGATGTCATTAAATGAGCAAGACAAAAAACTGGCAATATCTTCAAGTTCACTTAATGTTAGAAATCGTCTTTCAAATTCTTTTAAAAGCAGTGCAATAATATCGCGGCATATTTATTGTAAGATTCTCTTTTTATTTTTGGACTCATCGGCCAGATTTTGATAATGCTTTAAATCACGACGTTTTAATTGCATTGCACGCATATTTAGTTTCTCTTTAAATGACTTCAAAATGCTTATCATATCTATTTTTTCACCTTTACCCTCTAGTTGCAGATGTAATTGGTTTAATTTTTCAGTAATATCGCAGAACAAAGAAAAATTAAGAAGCCAATATTGATCATTTAGTTGAAGATATGAACCACCTTTAGTTTGTAAATATAAGTGCATATTTGTGGCAGAAGTTCTCTTAGCATAATTTTAAATTAAAACTTATTACATATAAATTTGTCTTCAAACGAAACGTGTGTAATAACTTCATTATTTGCTGTCTGGCACATGATTTTGCGTCATTTTGTGCGATTGTCATTTATATGCACATGCGTTACGACTATAATTAATTTAAAAGTTAACATTCACTTGCATTGTTCATCGGGATAAATACAAACAGTACGGGGCTACGTTGAACGTCTATTCTGGTAAAAATAAATTATCGCATTCAGATTTTCAAACATTAATTTAAGTGAAAGCAAATTGTTCAACTTTAGCTTCGCGGGCTACTTTCAAAACCTTTGCGGTCGACGTGTTGGCCACCCCTGCTGTATACGATATACCGGAAATACACAATATATGCAGAGTCAGTTTACATACTTACAAAGCCCTATAAAAGTAGAAAGTAATTAGGAGTGTACAAAGGGATAAAAGCAAATTCCAGGTAGGCGCGTCTAGCAGTTGTCAGGCAGATATAAAAATCGACCATAAGAGCCGGTCGCTTGAAACGCTGTATCTTTGTTAGTTTTGTTCCGATTTTCTTGAAATTTTGACATAAAACTCTCGACATGTACATTCAGAAGAAAAAAATAAAAATAAATAAATAAAAAAAAGTTTTAAAACCTTACCCCCCCCCCAAATTAAATACACAATTAAATGTGTATATTTTAGATTTTGGTTTCCCTACTTCCTTTCTGAAAAAGTGGGATGTATACGTATTAGTCGTTATTATACTAATGTTATTTTTCTCATATAGAATATTTGCCACGAAAATAACTCTTATTTGGTCGATGAAAAAAGTTTTTTACTCTACCGTTTGATTTTGCATATATATATGTATATGATACATAGTTAATTCTAAATATCGAATATTTTGTGAAATTACACGGTGTTGAAATATGGTTTTTTAGTTTCATACTTTCCTAGCGGAAATCCTAACCTTATTAATGTACTCATCACGAAGAATATTTGGAATCATTATTGTTAAATATTTATACCGCGCAGCAGTGCAAAGCTGTTCTCAACTCGACATCTCTAACGTTCCCTGGTTCAGTTACATTTCGTCTATTTCTACCAATATTACACTATTATTCATCGTCATAGTCTTGGTTAGGTGTAAATCACCTTCCCCGTTTCTATATGAGATATGGGGGACTAATATTTTTTGCCTACTATCAACACCCACCGGACTCGGATAAAAGAGCAAACGCGGATCATCTCATATCTGAATGTAACTCGAGACTCAAATAATTAATTTATACATCGCAATAATTTACTTTCAGATTTCTCTTCGCCATCCAATGTTAACTCTCTCCTATCTATCGGTAGTGTCGCGATATACAAGCTATTATTTAACTACATAGATAAGTAAAATATTACTTTTTCTTACGGTTTTACCTTAATAGTTATAATAAATTGACGATAAGTGAAACCCGGCTATGTCTTCCAAAAAATAAAAAATAAAAAAGCATATTAACAATTTGCATCATTTGTTTTTCTCGTTTATCACGTATAAAATTATTTAAATTATATTCCTTACTTCATACCGAAGTATTTTCACTTTATTTTTATGTTCTGATAACATTAAATAAAATTACTTTATAACTTTCATGCTTCAAGCTCGATAAAACGGACGGTGAACTGGTATGTACGTAATAAATATTTAAAGCTTTCATCACAGTGATTACTCATAATAAATAATTCATCGGAAACAACTGTGTCGTTAAAAAAGATATAGAGTTATTCGCTTAACGTTTTGACCAGCTTCTTACACACTGGCCATCATCAGAAGCAAACTGAAGAACGGAGCGAAAATTGCGATCGACAATAACAATATAAGAATCAGAACCGAAAAATCATGGAAAACATGTACGTATTAATTTGAATCACACTTGCAGCGTCATATTTAGAAATTAAAAGCTCTATTATTTAGTTTAAACGAAGCATGCTGGCGATTAGGTTTTAAACGATCGGGAGCGATCTTTCATTTAGCGAACCGTTATTAGATCGTATGTATAAATGTGTAAAACAGGTATTCACCCCGATTTACCGAACGTACGTACTTTATCTTAGTCAAATATTAACACTGAGGTGTGGTCGGTAATCACTAAATTCAACTTCTTTCTATGTGCGATCTGAGAACGAAAATTATACCGGTGGTGTTTAAAATTAATTACTGTACAATAAACATATATTTTTTCCCACATATCTAACGTACACTGTGAAGGAATATTTTTCCGATAAATAATTTATGTACAACTTTCACTAACCATTCACAAAATATTTCACTTCCGTTAAGATCGCAATACATTTTATCAGCGGGATACTCAAAATCAACACCGTCTTCACATCTCCATACAATAATATAGTAATAAAAGCTAAACGTTTTACAGTTACTTTACTGAAATAGCACATTATCCATATACCATTTACCGTATATTGTTGTTGATATTTCTGATCACCTCTTTCACATTTATGACTGTTTTGTTGTTTCCTCCGAACAAATTTTGCATCGTCAATATTATCATCTTCTTCCATGATGTCAGACGACTTAACATTCATGGTACACCAATCATTTTTTTTTTTTGATCATTGTTTACACAGGCTGCAGAAGTCACTCGAAATCCACACGCATTATGAATCGTATAAACTCTTGCCGCTTATATTGTGCTATAACTGCAATATTTTATTCTCTTCTACAGGTGTTGCACACGACTTTATCAGTAGAACAATACACTGTGTGTGTGTGAGCCAAGTACTTTTCATGGTGCTCAACATATAATAAACGGCAGCGGTATACAAACAGGCGAGAATCATCTTTTGTTATTTTATGTCGTACCAATTTAGCCGGGCTCTTTGTGTCCGGTAGTAATATACTTTTTTATCACTCTGGGTTATCAATAATAAATCTGTATAACGCAATCTGCTCTCCTTTGCTGTTCGGAAAAGATACGCATTATTTCTTCGTCTAATAGACATGCACTGACGCATTAGGCTTATTCTTCTCAAATGTAGATATATCATCCAACGATGAGGCAGTTAAACGTATGCGTTCTGGGTGTGGGGTGTTAGTCGCAAGCGCGAAATGTTTTTATTTCCGAAATTAAAAATTATTTACCACTATTCTTCGATATAGCCGACTATTTTGAATAACAATAATTATTAAATAAGTTAGAAGAAAAATTTCGAAAAATTCATTAATGGATTTGTAAAAAAAATGTGTCTTCGAAAAGCTACGATCGATAAAAGTATAGAAATCGCTGTATAATTCACAATTTTTTTTTTCCAACTTTTCAAAAAAGGAATATTTTTTGTACGTTTACATGCGAATGATTAGAAACATATTAATTAAATTGCATCAGTGGGAAATTTAAAAAATTAATTGGGAGAGTAAAATCCGAGTTCAATAATTATTTACACTGTCTCTCCATAGAAAAGTTCAAATTATTAACTACGTCAGATGTTTGTCATTTAAGAAATTAAGCCTGATAACTGGGACAGAAATTAAAAAAAAAATAAATAAATAAAATAATAATCAAATGATCTGCAATGTTTAAAACCGACAGCATTAAATTAAACTTGAAATATTTAACGACCAGTATATACTCTCATGCACCACGCAACTTCAAAAGTGACTTAAAAGTCAAGTCATAAACTATAATTTAAAAGAAAAGCGCTCCCGTTCGATAGCGTCACTATGAGACTTCTTAAGTAGCTCCTGCGCCAAAAAAGGAATAGAGTTCTCACATATATCTGTAATGTTATTCAACGTTTTAAGTAAATGCTTCTTTGTAGCAATAAACAGAAAAGGTCGTAATGATTTTAAAACTTGGCAAATCGCTTGAACTTTTATCATTCTGTCGGTTAAAGTACTTCTCTATTGCCGACGGTGTCAAAGAGATTTTTAAAAAAATATTTCTAAACCGCTTAAAATTAATCGCTGAAGAAAAAGACGTTATTCCTAACTTTCCAGATTGTACACCCGGCAATAAGCACCCAACAACTGATTAGGTGTATTGAATTGCAAATGTTATCAAACGACCTTCTGAGAAAAGAACACCTACTTACTCTCCTGCTGCAGCATTTCTCGATGTAATGCTGAACTTCGATAAAGTCTGGCACGGAGATTTGCTGCGTAAATTAAATTAATTTTTTTTCTGAGCAGCTAATTTATATTAATGTAGTCACATCTGGGGGGCAGATCTTTTAAAGTGGGACGACACTTCTCCTGAAGATGAACCAGGCTTATATACAATATCCTCCCCAGGCAGTGTTCTCAACCAATATGTTACAGTTACTTTACATGTCGGATGTGTCAATTTATTTACAGATAATACACGGCTGTCTTTCAACGAATAAAACTTGAGAAAACTCAACCGAATCTTGCAGACAGCAGTTAACAAATGTACGACATGTGAGCGCTTATTAGAAAAACAAAAATTTTAAATCAGCGCGAAACCAAATGCCGATCTTCCTGCAATAATAATAAATATAGTCAAGTAATTCCGCAAAAACCGATTCTCAGTCAATTATTATTATTATTATTATTATTACTTATATGTATATTATAATAAATTCTTCTAATTCGGTTTTTCCCCAAAATTCAGCAAAAAAAAAAAAAAGAAAAATTTTTCGACCTCTCGTCCCTTAGTTCGGGGCCAATATAACAAATTCCGGTTAAGTCCATGTTCGGACTAGACAATGTTATGGATTCAGTTTAGTTTGAATCCTGACTAGTTAGTGGTGCTAATGTACCAAACTGAAACAATTCGGTTCCCCGCTCGGAATGTCAATGTAACAAATTCTTGATTTTTCGTGGTCCCTTAATTCGTTGCGCCGATGTAACTTCGGGTTGCTAATGTTATTAATTATTTTGGGTCGCTGTTGTTTCCGGGATTAATGATATGAATTTTGAGGTCTTGTGTTTGTAGTGTTTTCGCGGAAGAACTTCGCGATATCGATTAAAAAAATTATTCTCTTTTAAAAGAGGCAGAAACCCGTGGGCGCCAGTGACATCATGTGTCACAATCTGATTAGCTTTCTTAACGGCAGAGCCTAGGCTTTTTAATAACAACTTAATCGGCAATTTCCGATCAACAGACCAACGCATGTTGCCACCATGTGTATTTTTTAATCGGCGATAAGAGCAACAATTGTTTCGCCGAATTATTCTTTGATAACAGATAATCGTAAAATTCTTCTGCCGCTCGGCGTGTTATCTCACGCGACACACGGTGTTCGCTGTGTACGCGGTACTTGAACCACCCCAGCTAATACATAGTTCTGCTAGCCGAACTATACGCAACTTTTTGAAATTAATATTCACACTCGGACACGACCACACCCATCATCTCCGAATATCGGTAATTTATCGGATTCTATCACACAGCTCGATCGTAAACACACACACACAACCCAAACAGTGCAATGAACTTCACGAACCTGATAAAATCCGATACCGATATTCGGCACGTGCGTATTAATTCCTTCTTTAAATCAACCGAAAGATAGCGCCGCATAAAAATACAACGCAACAACAAATAATTTTGAATTTTGAAAGTAAGTTGCGCCAGTTCGTATTAATATATATTGTAACAAATCCGGACTTCTTCCTGCTTCTAGGCGCCAGTGAAACAAATCATATTTCCCTCCGATATGTTTTTCTCTTCCGGAAGCCAGTTACGCGGACGATGATGATAAAAAAACGAGCATTAGGCTTTTAATTTTTTTTTAGTTTTTTTTTTGTTTTATATAAAATTGCGGGTAAAAGGGAAGATGAAATTAAATAAATAGAGCTATTGACTTTTTTTCTTAATCCGCCCTCGAACGGCGATAATCTCTCTATACCGGAGATTTCACGAGGGCCCCTTTTCCACCACGTGTCAAACGAAATGCATTGTTTAAAGTATATTAAATTAATACAACAAGAAAAGCCAATTTTACGGCATGGCGCTGTTTGTAACGCGCGAAAAAACGGTATCGATCGACTAGATGAGAAAACGTTGCAACGACAATTAATTAAGACGACGGCGATTAGAACGATAAGCGAACGAACAATGTGTTCCGTGCTACGGCGACAAAGGCTACGCAGAAGTTTCTAGAAGAATGCTTCTGCAGAGATCACCGCTCTAACTGCCCTGCCTGACTTTTGGCGGGATTTTTTACAATCTGCCTGTAACTCAACGTTACTCGACACACATAATTCCGCGCTTTCGCCGCAAGCACAAGTCACTCTCTCAGCTCTCGACCACTACCACTCAGACACAAATGCGTCTCTACCCCGATGCGACCGTTCAAATGGCCGGACTCGCTACCGAACATGGGGATTTTTGGGTTTGGCCGATTAAGCACGCTTGACACGACAAAGCGGCGATGCAGCCTAGAACGACGTTTGAGAGATAGTGACTAGATAAATAATCAGAGCATAATTTCTAACTCAAACGTCGTCAAGAGATAGCGCTATTTATACCGAATACGTATCAATATACATATTAATTACAACGTAATTCTTAGGCTACCCCCCATTCGAAAAAATGTCCCAATTTTATGTAACGCAAAATGTCCCAGAAAAATGTCCCAATTTTATGTAATGAAATATGTAACGAAAAATGTAATGAAAAAAAGTCTTAATTTTATATAACGGAAGTTAAATGTTAGAATAGGATTTTTGTGGTTATGTTATTTTTTGTGTGTGTTGATGCCAGTAAGAATTACGTTGTAAATTTTGATCATTTTATACAAAGTATAGAAGAGAAAGAGACAGAAATGAAAGCAAGAGGGGTCAAGGGGCACAGCCCTTTGCGAGGCCAAAATGGCCGAGTTTATATATATATATATATATACATATAATTATTTTTAAAAGGGGCACTTACAATATTTGTTGGAGAATATATAATATAACATCGTGAATGAAACTCGTACCAACTGCTAGCGTATAAATCCAGCTTAGCCTTATAAATAAGCGGTTTTGTATATACATATATATATATATATATATTTATATAGTTCTAATTAGACTCATCTGAACCTGTCAGATGTAGCTACAGGGTTGTATCAAGCCGATCAATAGATCAATAGGAAGACAGCGCAAGAGTGACATAAAACAAAACCAGTTGAATATTATCACCAATGCCTTATATGGTATATAAGAAATGATACTTTATACTAGGATTTACACAAGCGGAAACGATTGATGCAGTCACAACTCGATTTACTTCGAAACATGAATATGGTTGTAGAAAGATCCCCTGAAAAATAATTGCATAAGTTAATAAATAAATTGTGTCAACTCACGTAACTTTTTTCTTTTATTTTAATAAATTTAAGGTTAGCTCAATTGGGAGGAACTTCTGTTTCTACAAATGTCATACTTTTATCTCCTACTATGGTCATGTAAATGCCCGAAAGCGAAAAATTTCATCCCACAACTCTTTAGCCGAAATTCTGGCCATTTCGATGATCACATATAAATGTATTAGATAAAAATTGATATTTAATTATTATCGTTGTCAACCTAACTTAAATACATTGAAATTATCAAAATTTTTTAGTCTTTTTTCTGATATAGCAAATTATGCAAAGTTTTCGGTAATGTATATATATATACTCGGCCATTTTGGCCTCGTTAGGGGCTGTGCTTCTTGACCTCTCTTGCTTGCGTTTCTGTCTCTTTCTCTTCTATATTTTGGATAAAATAATCAAAATTTACAACGCAATTCTTACTGGCATTAACACACAAAAAAATAACATAATCACAAAAATCCTATTCTAACATTTAACTTTCATTATATCAAATTAAGACATTTTTTTGTTACATTTTTCGTTATATAAAATTGGGACATTTTTTCTAATGGGTGGTAGCCTAAGAATTACGTTGTAATTAATCTATATATATATATATATATATTACGAATTAAAATGTGAACAAACACCGCACGCATAACATAAAAAGAAATAATTTTTTCCTATAAACATAATTAGTTATCAATCGACTGGTAGATAAACATACTTTTTCCTAATGTAAAATAAATAAATATTCGTTAATAATCACGTGGAAGGCAATGGCTAACCACCACGTATAACATCATATGCGCGCTAGGTCAGTACACAGCAGACCCACACGGGACTGCACTTGTATGTCGATAAATCAAACGATTACAATCAGTTCCGAATGTAGTCTTGGGTGTGTACACCTGCGTTGCATATAATAATTGCCTAGTACACTACCTATATCTGTACAGCTGGGACGCACGAATAGGTAGTCGCCGACGCTCAGAAGCTGAGTATGAAGAAAAAAAAAAGGTCAGTTTTCAAAAATTTGGCTATATAGAAATTTTCTAGTCAGGCTCTTTCCAGGTATGGAAATTTTCTTTACAAAAAAAAAATTAATATTGTTAGCGATAACAGTTGTGCATTACGCAACAAGAAAACCTGGACTTCGTTTACCATGCGTCATTTTAGTATAATTTTTTAAATGATATTTGTTCTAAATTTAATATTTTTGAAAAAACTGTTAACAAAGAGTTGAAAATTAATGGCGAGTGAGGTATCAATATGGTTAATTTTAAAACTACGATGGTATTTTTGAATTAGCTATTATGATTAGAAATAAGAATGACGTTTAATAATTTCAGCTACATCACGACTATGCCATATCGGTATCGCCATCGCATACATTAAAAAAGAGTACTTATGGATGTAGGAAAAAGTTTAACAGTTAATATTCACATAATGTATTTCTGATCAAAATATTCAATGTCCCATAAATTACGAAACCGGTCGGACTATTTTTTATTGTTTTTTATACATATTATTCACTCGTTTTTATGTGTCTAGAACAATTTTAAGTTTATTACAATATAAATAATGTTATATACTTTACGAATTATAAATGCCGTTCGAGTAATAAAAAAGAATAACATTAGTAACCGCATATTAACAGTTATTTTCAATTATTTACATTTATAATACCATGTTAAAACAGAAAACTATGGTGCATTCACTTATGCGCGCACTTATGATTCGGGCATAAATTCACGATAATTATATTTTTACTAATCTATGTACGATTAAAAACAAATGTCAGTCTGTGTATGATTAGAAAAAAAACCACAAAAGAACGTTTAAGACTGGCGGGCGAAATTTTAAATGGTTTTTGTAAAAGAACGGAAGATTATCCTGAAAAAATATTTTTCTTTTATTTTTCTCTTGTTTTTGATCTTTTTTCTCTTCCCTACTTCCCTATTTTTTATGTCTACACTTATGATTATAATTTAGAGTGCTCATGACAGAGTAGTGGCTGCATTACTTTATAGGAAACAAAAATTAAATTATTGGATAATATAAGTTAAGTGATACGCTTCAACAAATTAAAGAATATTATGTTTATTCGGTAATTTTAAAACGGAGATAGTATAGTTAGTTCTTAACTGTACTGTAAATATATAAAATAAATAATGCAATTATGTTTAGGAGCCACGGGTAGGCTTATGCCTTGTAAGATCCGCAAATTATTAATAAAACAAACAAAATGACGTTACACGTGCTTATATGTAATGGATTGCTTTACAATGTTGCTCACTTAGCTTGGTTTGAATAATATTACACAATAGGCTTTATACACACAAAATGAGATTAAATAAAATTACATGTAAAATAATTATCATTTATCAGTTAAATATGGTTAACATATCATTTTACTTACTCAATAAAAACATATATATATATATATTATAGGAACCAGCTAAGAACAGAGTTCATACGCCATTAACAAGCCACTGCTATAGGATCATTATCAATTTCTTCTTTATCTATCGAACCAGCTACAAATTTAGCATCGTCGGACCATATAGCAGCTCCGGAAAAACAATTATCACATTCAAGATAGTATAAGGTTAACGGCAGAATGTTGTTTAATGTTATTGCTTTTCCACACTCATTCCCCTTATTATATAGATTCATTAGGATTGGTTTCACGGTTCCTCTATAAATAGTAAATAACAAAAAAACTGAGTTAAAAACTGTTAAAAAATTGAACATCATCACCAAAAAAAAACAAACCAAAAAAACATCACTTAGGCAATAATAATGTAATAAGTACTATTTAAACAAATCAACACTGTCTATTAGCATAAAACCGAGTTATACTGTTTACATAATATTAATAAGGGAATTATTATGTACATTTCAATACTTCATACTTACGAAGGATACAAAACTATCTGAATCGAATGAAATATTACATCGTTAGTAAATCCCATTTCTTGTAACATATCCAGAGTTCGCCTAACAGTCACCATCGATACATAGTTGACGTACGGATGCTTTTTCAGTTCTTGCAGAATATCCAGTGCGGATCTCTTTAGTTTTTTGCTCAAATAATGCGCAATAGCATGAGCCATTTTCGTTGACACTCCGTTCAACAAGCATCTGTAAATACAAAGGAGCAAGTGTATGTTAGATGTGATAATTTCTTTCCCAATTGTCAAAAATACATATTGACAGTTAATTACAATTCAATTTTCATAAAATGGTTACATAATAAATAAATTTCTGATATAAAACAAATTTTAATAATATACAATAATCCTCCATCACAAAAAAAGAAAAACATTTCGCTTGTTCCACTTCTCAATCTATAAAAATATATCATTTATGCCCAGTTAGATTTTACTTGCTTCGCCAACAATGCATTCAATATTGGATAAAAACATTTTGAAACTACTCAGATTAGCGCGTGTTCGGTCATCTACTTAATATATTTTTTAAAAATATTGTGAGCATTCTTCTTTGATAATTGTACCTGCACCGCTAAACACAATTACGAAAGAATATTTGATAGGTTACTGCTAACGAATACAGTACTGCTTGTTTATCGAAGAAATCAATTTCAACGGAATAGCAGTATTTTAAATAGCGACACTATTAGTTGTCTCGTTAAAATACGCGGGGCGTTCAATAAATAAAGAGACATTCACGCTCGCTGTTTGGTGAAACCGCGTGAAATTGATGTGGGAGAAGAGGAGGAAAATTCGAACAGAACGCCAATTTCCGCATTCTGATCTAATTAGTAGAACTTCTGTGTGCACATGTGAAACATGTCGGTGAACGTTTCCAAGCCGGATTTCTTACAGCTGAAGAAGTTGTAGGTGCAAAAATTGATCGCAGACTGTGCATAACATACGATGCAAATAGCATTATGATGCGTAAGTGTGTCTCAGAGTCAAAGGAAGCGAGTAAAGTGTGAATAATGAAAGGTCAACCAGATCCGCCAAAAGCCAAAACTGAATGCTCTGCCGGAAGGTTCTCGCAACCGTGTCTTCTGGAACTGGCACGGACTCCTACTGTTGCAATTTCGTACACAGAAGGACGTGATAACGGAGTACACTTACCGTGACACTCATGTGACACTTCATCGAGCGATTAATGGGAAGAGACATGTCTGCAGTCTGGAGAGTGATGCTTTTGCACGATAATGCGCGACCGCACACGTCTGTTCTCGTTTGCATGTGAATTAGAAATCAAAATTGCGACGAATTTTCACATCCTACTCGCCTGATGTGGCGGTACCTTTGGATTTTCACGTTTTCCCCATTTGAAATGCGTGACAAACGTTTCGTAACAGACGACGGAGTCACGGGGGCAGTAACAATTTTTCTGCTAAATGTACCGCCCAGTTTTACCATAACGGTAAAACTCGTAACCCGGTACGTAATGATTTCGGAAATTATGTCAAAAAAATAGCGTTTTTCTTCTAGTTTCTTTGATATTTTTTTCATAATTTTTGGATACTGGGAAAGTTATTTTCGAAGCCACGTCACGTTATTTATCGAACGGCTCACATAAATATATAAAATAATGTAAAAAAAAAAAAAAAAAAGGATATTTGTTTATAATTAAAACTTATTCAATATCTATTTAATTTTGTGTTGCAACATTTTTATCTAATACACATATCTTTAGTTTATCTTTGCAACAATAAATATGATTAAGGATTACGTAAAAAAAAAAAAAAACTAAACACTTATGTTTAAAATGTAAACATTTGTTGGTTTTATTTGTAATTAGCGTAGTTACTTATTAATTCCATTTTTCGGGATAAAACTTGTGGGAAACAAAATTTTAGAATATTTAGTCTGAAGATTAGGCTCCCTCGAACGGCAAACTTTTTAAGTGGTAGTTTTATAGAGTAAATTTCTAAATTCACGAATCTCTTACGGTTAATACAAAAAAATATTTATATATTCAAAGAGCTCTGTTTATGTGGCATATTGTGTTTATGAATATTTATATATATATCTATGTACTCATGAAATATTAAATAAATAATTCTGTTCAGGCTTCTGGCTACGTGATGTGTGACTCGCACCATAATGTTATACACACATACATACATATATAGTACGCACGCACACACACATATATATATATATATATATATATATATATATATATATATAGATATCTATTATATAAAGCTGCAAGAAAAAAAATCGTACAGACCATTCTATAGTAGCTAGAGTTAATTTTTTCGTTTTAATATTGTTTCCATCCTCCTATCTTAAATTTGACCTGTGATGTAAATCACCTCCTATTCGAATGCTCATCTATCTCCTCAGAACGCGCAGTTCTTTATTCTAATTTGCTTGGCCTTGGCCTCCCGACCCCTTACTGTGCCCACTACATTCTTTCTCTTCCTTCTCTTTCTGTTGTTCCTATATTGGCTATCTTTATTTCTTCTGTTTCTAATCGCTTCCTGATTTAACTTTCAAGTTCCTACGTTTCATTATTTGTTAGTCCTTTGTGCTGGGTAAATGTCCTGAGTTGACGCGCCCAAAGAAAAAAAAAAAAAAAGAGTTAATTTTTTTTTCCAACGACGTATTTTCTTCGTCATATCATAAAAAAATAATAAGACTCTCAAAATTTTAAAATTAAAGGGCCCAAATTTCGAAAAATGTGAAAATCAAGTTTTAAGAAACAAATTTTTAAAAAATTCCGCAGCCGGTTCTATGAGTTATGGTAACAGTTTCTTTTTAATCTGCACACTAAGGTCTCCAGAATACAGGAAAAATAAAAGATTCAAAAATTTTAATATTTAGGGACCAAAATTTGTGAAAATGCATGCTTAAAACGGTAACCCCGGAAACTAAAAAAAAGTCCACAGCCCTTTTCGTGGTAGCTGGAAAGTCACTATTTTTTTTAAATGATGTATTTCAATCGTAAGAATATAGGAAAAATACGAAACCGCCAAAATTTTGAAATTAAAGGGCACAAATTTTGAAAAATGTGGAACCAAATTTCAAGGAAAATTTTTTTAAAAAATTCTGAAACCGGATCTATATAAGTTACGACATTGATTTTCATTTTAACTTACATACTAAGGTCTTCAAAATACAGGAAATATGTAAAATTCGAAAAATTTTGATATTTAGGGATCAAAATTTGCAAAAATACACGCTTAAAGTGGTAAGACTCGAAACTAAAAAAAAGTCCACAGCCATTTGCGTGGTAGCTGTAGAGTCCCTCTATTTTTTAAATGATGTATTTCAACCGCTAGAATATAGGAAAAATACGAAACCTCAAACATTTTAAAATTAAAGGGCTCAAATTTTAAAAAAATGAAAATCAAGTTTTAAGAATTTTTTTTTTAAAAAATTCGAAATATTTTGATATTTAGGAACCAAAATTTGGAAGATACACGCTGAAAGCGGTAAGATTGGAAACTAAAAAAAAGTCCACAGCCCTTTCCATGGTAGCTGGAGAGTCATTCCCTTTTTTAAATAATGTAATAGAATTCCTAGAATATATGGAAAATACCGGAGCCTTAAAATTTAAAAGTTAAATGCACATGATGGAATTTCTAAATAAAAAATTCGAAGAACCAACGGAAGAAAAAATAAATAATAATATAAATCTAAACCAATAGATATGGTAGATAATAAAAATAAAAAAATATCTCTGACAAAATATGACAAATATTTGTTATTATCAGAATCACGATATATGCATTTAGATAGAAGGTGAAATTTTCGGAGAAATGGTTTTTCCTCGTGCTCATATTGCTTTAAGAGTAAAAAATTCATCCGTAACTAATGAAGAGATTAATAATTTTGTTCAAGCCACAATTCGAATTTTTAAAATTTGATTCTTTAAGTTTTAAAATTTTTGCCCATTTATTTATTTCTACATTATAAAGGCGAAAAGACGTCAATTCAAAAAAAAAAAAAAAATCTCCAGCTGCTATAGAATGGAACTAGGGACATTTACTCTATTTTTTGCTTTATATCTAATGCACTCGAAGTATTACAGTCGTGGGAGAAAAATAAGAAAAAAGTCAACAGCCTTCATAACAGCTTCAGCCTTTTTTTTTTTTTTTTAATCAATGTCGTGTCATTAAAACATAAGAAAAACATGAAATATCTAAAATTTTAAAATTCAGGATTCCAAAATTTTAAAAAAATATAACAAAAAAGATCAATGTTAGTTACAGTGGAAATGTCCCGAAATTTAAATATTTAAACTATGATTATAGAACATTGTGTCCTAGACGTTTCCGTGTGAACAGAGTTAATATAATAATATATCATTCCTGACAACATTTATTTATTTATGTATACTGAATCAGCGTGCTAAACATAAAAAATTCATTATTGAAATCTATGAACATATACAGTTTATAAATTTATGAAAAAATATCTGGCTATTGCGAAGAAATTCTTTTTTCTTAATACTGCATGGCTAATTTCGTCGTTATATTTCACCGAAGTTATACGTAAGTAGGCTGTATTAATTATTTAGTAGAGTGATTATTGGTATCGAGAATCAGAAACGCAGTGAACTGATACCAAGTCGACCATCATCGCACTCCAGCCGATAACAGTGATACGTATTGTTTTAAATATTTCCTTTATACTATCCGCAAAACTTTGTATATTATTATAATTGTGTTGTCCTCTAGCGGTCCACTGACAAAGAAAGTGCTTTAAATTGTAATTAGAATATCAAATTTCAGATAACGTATCGATATGTAGGTGAATACATACTTGTTTGTTATGAATTGTATATTAAAAACAAACTTTAATAACAAACAATATAAGGGGATAAAAATAATTTATAAAAATAAATTAGATAAATACCTTAATTAGAAACGTTTTCGGGCATAACCCATCATCAGCTAAAACTAACTTAGTGGAAACTTAAAACACTTAGTTTTAGCTGATGATGGGTTATGCCCGAAAACGTTTCTAATTAAGGTATTTATCTAATTTATTGTTATAAATTATTTTTACCTTTATATTGTTTGTTATTAAAGTTTGTTTTTATTATAAACGTATCGATATATTTCAACTTTCGCTTATCGTATTAATTTTCTTTTTAACCTGCATACTAAAGTCTCTAAAAAGAATTAAATGTAATATATTCCTCTCACATATATTACACTGCTAGCGATTTCAGTTTTTCTGATATTTTAATCTAAATCCTACTTTTTTAAGTGACATATTGGTGTACTTCTTTTTTCAAAAAAAAAATTAGTATATGTGAACGTTGCAGACTTCATGAAAATTTACAAAGCAATACAGTTTAAAGTCCCAAAGAATGTGCGAGACCAATCCCCTAGTATATATATATATATATATATATATATATATATATATATATATATATTACACTAACTTCATATTATTATTATTCCTAATCAACATGTTGATGGTCTTTAATATTTAATAAAAATTTAATTGTTACTGGTTATTTTTATATTATTAATGTTATTACAAAAAGACATAACGGCCAAAACAAACCAATGATAATAAAAATAATGATAGAATATTTCATATATTCATTTTTGTCCAAATTCTATTCAATATGATGATACATACCGAACAAATGTTAAATCTGAACAGCAAAGAAAATCTATGTTGATCGTGCTAATACCGAGTCGTCTGCAAACTGCCAATCGTTCTTTAACCTTTAAATAATTCTTAATTAAATTTAAACACTTCGGGTGATTATAGAATATTCTTAATTCGGGAAAGATTAGCATCTCATTTAAGCTACGATGTAGAATCTGTGACTGCAAGGTAAATACAGCTGGACAGGATTCGATTATTTCATTTTCTATTCCGTATCGCTGTAATTAAAAACGAAATTTGAGAAAAAATGAAAAATGAAAACCTATAATAGAGCACAGGTCATGCTTGTATTACGTTTTAATAAGTTTTAATCTATATAAAAAAGTTAAACTTTGTTAACAACGTAAATCAAACATTCTTCATCGTTCAAATACACAAATTCGCAGTTTAAATGATTAAAATGTCACGGAGAGAACACTTTAATGATTTTTTCTACATTTTTAATTGAACAATATTAATTTTTAAGTTTTCATTTGTTTTTTCCAATTAACAAAGTATGTTTTCTGCATGTAAAAATAACGAAAACAAAATCGATTTTTTCTATTGAACATTTTTTTATATTAATTAATCAATTTAGTAATGCGCATTAATATGCATACCGCCCAGAGCCGTGCTCAGGGGGGGGACCCCCATGAGAACTGAAACAGTTATTATAAATACACAAAAATCTGAAAAAAATCAAAAATTTAAAATAAATATTGATGATTTTTTAGGGTGTTCTTACCTTTAAAAAAAACAACAAAAAGAACAAATATGCTCCATATTTTTAGGTACTTTATTAATATTTTATGCAAAAAAAGTTTTATTACGAGTATAATTAATAACATATGTAATTGTTATTAATGTTCATATACGGGGTAATTCATTTATGTAAATTATTAATAGATAAAAATCAAAATCATAGAAATCATTAATAGTACGAATATTAGTGAAAAATGTATTGTTATTTATAAAATAAATATGTAAAGAAAATTTTTATCCCCCCCCTCCCTCCAAAATTCTGGGCACGGGCCTGCGCAGAACCTTGTTTAACAATGAATTTTGCACTGTGGATTAAAAACTGGAAAAAAGTATGCGCAACAAAGGTTTTAAAAATTCTCATTGAAAATCGAAAAAATAATCCACGAAGCAATTTTCGAACAATCCTTTAAAAACGATCACTACATATTACTTTTGTCGTAAGTGACGAGGGAGAGAGGACTTATGAGAAACTGATATTCAGTGTACTTGAAGAATCCGAATTTATTGCGATAGAAAAAAAAAGCAAGACTAACAAATCGAAATTCGGACAGATGTTTTTTTATCCAAATTGAACCGACACCAGAGGGAGTTAAACCGCTTAATCGGTGCATTATTATTCCAACGTTTTAGAAATTATTAAAATTTTTGGACAAACAAATACAAATCGAATTTTTTATCTAGATAACAACATTCTGGCACATAATTTAACAAATTGTTGCGTGATAATAATTGTCGTATGATAGATTTAAGACGTCCCACTTTTTCTTATTTATGCGACATAGTCAAGGTATAACAACTTTCGCCGCCTTTTCTTGAAATTAAAAATTTCGTTGAACAGAATGTCTTTTCAATTTATACAAATTAGAAAGATACATTGACTGAAGTAGACTTTATTGCGTTATTTTTAATCGATAGAAAATATAAGACGTATAAAACGATTTGAGAATAAGACTGGATTGGGTAATATATAAATAACACACACACACACACACACACACAAATTTGCAAAAATAAGTATGAAATATTTTTCGTATTAGTTTCGCTAACTGGTATACCAAAAAACTGTTGAGCTCTTTTATATAACGATAATAGATCGCGTACGAAATTTACAGTTAGCATACGCAACAAACTTTCACGGTTAATATTACTAAAATTAAAATTAAAATTTGCGGTAGAAAAGTAATTTACCGCGGGAATTCGAAAAAATTATGGAAGAGATGATGTTTAATGATACGGTAAACGAGAAGCCGCATAAAGAAAGTTTTTAGCAAAAATGATAGAATTCATAAAGAAAAAATAAACACAGAATAACCAGTTAATGGTACAATTTGCTTGCCAAAGAGTGATAGACAGAATTAGAATTCTTAGGAAAAGTAATATCCGATCGGTGTTTAGCAGATGTGTAAAAGTTAAAAATTTGTTGAGTGGTATTAAAGATGACTTACCGTCGTCGTATCATGTGTCCCCGGTGTTTGCAAGATTTCTTATGCATGTAGTAACGGTTATGTTAGGCAAACTGGTAGAACAATTATAATGCACGCAACATCAAAGAACATAAAGCGAACTGCGCGCATAAACGTGTAGAAAAGCTAGCGTCAGCAGAACATTCCTGGCCACGTATTAACATTTGGCAAAACGGAAGTTTTAGCTAAAATTGATAGATTTAAATATTGTTAGGGAAACCACCGTTGAAATCATAATTAATAATAATTTCAATAGAAACGAGAGTTTCTAGCTAAGATTAGTCTATAAAAAAGAAATTTAATTGATGACAAAAAAAAAAAAAAAAAAATATCACTCTAAATACAAAGGTGTCATAAACCCCGCGGAAATTTACCGATTTCACAAATATTAATGACAAACACTTGCCACGAAAAAGCCACGAGTAATCGACATTCAAACCAATGGATAGTATTCCTTCCATATGGTGACCCCACTCAAATATATTTTTTAAATTCCCGGTTTTCCTGATCCAAATCCTTCCAGTTGTCCCGGTCCAAATCTTCCCGTCGATTTCCTGATTACTAGAATTGTACAAAAAGCAGAATGGAATTTTTTTTGTTACTATTAATAATATTTGATCGCCCCATCCGCGTAGCATATTTCGTATGAATAAAACAGAACTTCATAATTTATAAATGCGTTCGCATTTTAACGTTTCAAAATAAAATTTTTTCTTATTAAAAATATCGTTTTTGGCTATTTTTACATTTTTTCTCGATTTTACGACAAAATTCCCGGGCTTATTCCCCCGGTTGGGTGGCCATCCCCTTTGTTTCAATTCCAATTCCAATCTAGAGGAAAAGTGGGAAAAAATATATTTTACGAAGTCGAAGTCGGTCGAAATAAACGAGTTAGTTTTAGTTTAGTTTCTGGTATGAAGGAATACGCGTTCGAAACGTTGATTAGTACCTTTAATAGAGTGACAACACGTGGTTTCTACCGAAAATTTTAATTTTAATTTCACTTACAGTTACCGAATAAAACGAGTTGTTAAAAAACAATTCAAAACTAATTAATTACTTTCATTTTTGAATAGTTTGCAGCAACGTTTTCAGCCTCGAGTTTTGTTAACGAAGGCATCTTTAACAATACATCCCCGGCATTTAATTCCTTGAACGCATTTATGAGTAGCATCATATTTTTCGGATCCTTATGTAAAAGTTCCGTATAACGAATGATCTAAAAAAAAAAAAAAAGTTAAAATAAAATGACACGGCTTAGGGTACATAATTTATACGCACAAATAAAAATTTTTAATTTATAATTTAACTGAAATATTCGGTCTCGATTACACGGAATGTGAATATGACACTTAGATATAAAAAATCAATGTAAAATATTAAAAACAAAAAAAAATCCAAAATAATTATCATATAAATGTATAAACTTAAACAATTCTGGCGCCGTATACACACACGCAATCCATTTTTCTAGAATTATGTACTAAATGCTCCAATTGGAGATTTCGTTGTCCTTTTTTCTTTGATTTCACTTGTAACATTTTCTGATCATTCTATCTTACAAGAGACTCCCCCTAATAGTTTTTGTCTGAGTTCAAGTATTTGCCCGTTTTTAGGAATTCACTTTTTTTTTTTTTTTTTTATTTAAATAAAACTCTGCACTAAATGAGCTTTTTTTTTTTTCATTTTCCGTTAACCTGTTAGTAAAATTACAATTTGATTCGTTTGTTGACATTTAAAACGAGTACATTATAAAACGTATATGTGACCACCGGCTTGGAAGAAAGCGACTGTATCCTTAAAAAATCGATTTTCGGGTTTTGACAGTTTCTGGATCTTCAAGACTTCCTCTTTCACATGCCGTTTGCGGAATTCAAAAAATGCATTAGAAATGGCTGTAGATTGATTGTAATGTAACCATGTCATATCAAAAAATACGAAAAAAACCGGAAATACCAGTTTTCTGGGGGTGTTGATATTTTATGCCTTTAAGAGTTGTTCAAAGGGCCTTTCCTAACCTAATATCAATTAGCTTAGTAATGGGATGGTACTTGGAAGTAAAGCACCGCAATGGTGACCAAAGGAATTCGCACTAGTGCAGCAGACAGAACAACTAAATTTGAAATAGTGTATCGTAAAATTCTCCTAGACGATAAAACAGTGTTCGCAAACTTTAAACGCGATTTTCTCGAAAAGTGTAATTTAGGGATAAGGTCCCTTTCTTCCGAGCCGGTCACACATGTAATTTAAATGTTTTATTCGATATTACATAAATTGAACATTGTAGTTAATTTTCTCCTCTGCTCATGATAAATAACGAATCAGTTATACATATGTTATATTGGTAATAATAAAACCGAAAGAAAAGTTGGAGAAAATGATAAAACGATCGATTACAAAATTAATATATTTGTAGTTTTTCGTTTCTTCTTGATTCTTATTTTTCTTCCTAACTATATATACTAGTTCTGCAAGTTTTTATATCTAACTTTTTCAATCAAAAGTGGTACTTTTCTTTTCGGTTTTCTACAATTCGATTAATTTTTACATTACATTTTAAATGTTGCAAGTTTACAGCGAACAACAAATGTGTATCCTAATCCAAATGATCGATAGTAATTCTTTTTTCTTTCTTCAAAATTTATAACTTTCTGTTTTTTTAACGTATTTTTTAGAGCGACAAAAATAACAATATTTAGAAAAGACCCTTGTGTAAAAATGTAACATAGTCCTGAGTTTGTTATTTCAGAAGTAATAACCGAATAAAAGAACAATTTTATATAATGGAATGGCGATGAAAAGTTATACTATAATATACACATTTACCGTAGTCATTTTGGTCACATACATTTGTGTATTGCCTTTGTATAGCAATAAACGAGCGTTTATAACCTTCTGTGACACTCTTCGGTATTATGTATCGAAATGAATTCTAATGATCGAGATACTTCTGCAACTTTTTATGTTTTTAAAGTGTATTTTGAAGTTTATTAAAGTTATGTAAAATTTATAATTATATACTAAAATAAATATTACAAGCGTTCGTGCACTTTTATTTGTTTTCTTTATTTTCAGTCTTAAAAAAAAACAAATAATACAAAATAAAAACATGTAGCGCATTCATACATCCCTGTTTGGAAATTAGTTAATAAAAAAGTAATGAAAAAAAGATAAACACAATTACAAACATCGTAAGAATGAATATGAAATTAGAAACGTGAAAAAGAACAGAGAATTTACTAGGGAAAGGCGCAAATTTTTTAAATATGACGAATCGAACAATAATGATGATGGTCATGATATGTTACCAAAAAAGAGACGAGCGCTTTTGCTCTTCTAAGCAACTAAATTTTCGTTTAAAAGATATGAACTTTTAAAGAAATATAATTATTTAAAATCACTTTATTAAGTACGCTAACAATTTTATGAAAATAATATTGATTTTAACTTATCAAAAAAATAATAGATATAAATAAATAGCAGGTAAAAAGTACAATAAATATTCTGTTCCCGATGAATAAATCCTAGAAAGCATTTCATATTAGGCGTGTAAATAAGTTCCCGCTGTTTCGCCATTAGATGGCGGTATAAAAATTGTGTACATAGTTTAAGATGGTGACGTATGTACATTGAAGTACTATTTAACCAGTCTTTAAAATCAGTGCGTATCATTTTGCTAAGACAACATTTTTCTTTCGTAGCATGAAAGTTATCGAACTTTGTGTCAAATAAACCGTATCTGCAGGGAATTTTACTGCACTACTTTATTCAAAAGAAATCTGCAGCTGATGCAGCACACAGAATCCTTGTGGAGACCTGTAGTGATCATATTCTGTCGGAAACAATATGCGGAGATTAACTTCAATCACTTCGAAAATGATGATTTTGATGTTCTCGATAGAGAAAGTGTAGCGTGGTGTAGCAAAAATGTTTGAAGATGAAGAATTAGAAACATTACTCGATGAATATCCATGATGTCACAATGTAAAATTGAAGTAGCAAAATCATTAGGAGCTGATCAAACAACAGTTTCAAAACGTGTGGCAGCACTGGGAATGATATAACAATAGGAAGAATATGTTGGATGCCTTACGACACTTGAAATAAATCGAGAGATGCGGAAAGACGTTTTTTTCACATGCGAACAGTTGCTCCAATGATAAGAAAGAGAAGGTTTCTTCCATCGTATTGTGACTGGTGATAAAAAGTTGATTTAAAACGCTATGAGATAATATCCCAGGCGTAAAAAATCGTAGGTTAAGCCTGACCAAACGGTAGAATCGACGTCAAAGTGGGATTTTCATGGCTCCCAGCTTTTGCTCTGCATTTGGTACGATCAGCTGGACGTAGTAATATTATGAGCTGTTCAAACCTAACCAAACCATCACCGGAAATCTCGATTAACTGCTACCACTTATTCCAATCAATGATTCATGACTTGGTTGACAGCGCACTTCACTTCCTATGAAGATACCGAAAAATGATTTGCTTCGTAGATAGCTTCAAAAGGCGTGTCGTTTTCTCGACGTGGAATTCAAATGCTGTCAGAAAGATGGAAAAAAACAGTGGCTAGTGATGGGCAATGCTTTCATTGACTTGCTTTTTTATTGCTTCTCTAAATAAAGGATTTATTTTCACAAAAAAGGGCGAGAACTTATTCATACACCCAATAAATTTACTTAAATACTAAATGATCTTATAAATTATTTGGCTAGTTTAAAATTACTATAATGACCGTCAACTATATTTAAAAAGAAAAATTGAATTGTAAGTTGACGTCTATAAATTTATTAAAAAAGATTAGGTTAATGATATACATATATATATATATATATATATATATTCATAGTGAAAATTAATAAATGGAAAAAATTTAGCGTAAAATTTTATTTTGCCCTAGTCAGACACATACAATAATGTTTGGAGGCACTTTTGGTCAAATTTAGTAAAAATCGATAAAATTAATTAAACTTAATTTTTTAGTTTATTTTGATGTATATTTACCAAATTAACAATAAATCTTACTTTGTATATATACTTTATTCTTTATGTGCATGTCCACGAGAGCAGCAACGGAGCGCGGGCATTGAGAATGACATAATAGCACAAAAATTTTTGCGTACCTTGTCATCAGAGAGCTTTAATATCATCTTGCAGATGTACATATTCTGATGTATTATCCGAAAACTAGTACATTTATTTGATCCGTATGGATTCCATTCCGGAGCAATATTTATGGTTGACATCAGGTAGTGCCGCAGTACTATCTTCCAGGCTTGCCGTATAGTACAGTCATCACTTACTGTGCACATTTCACCAGCTGGTAAAGGTGAACTTAGATATTTGTAAATGTTATCAACGATATCCAATTTTTTTGGTATCAAGCGATGCAATCGTAAAACTCGGATTTTCGTCAAACAAAACTTATTAAAGCTGAAATTGTGAAAAACAGTTAGATGAGAAGCGTATAAAGAAGAAGTTTTCATTTATAAATTACCTAATATATATATATATATATACATATATTATAACGAACTGTTCCTGTAGCGAGAGTCATTTAATACTAACTGATGCAAAATTCTTATGCCTGCTGGAGGATCATTTAATACTAATTCTAATGTTTGAAAGATTCCTCTATCAGCGTATTTTAATGCAATTTGACCGATGGTTTCTTTTCGGCTCGTTATCATTATGATTATGGTTATATTAAAATGCCCGGGTGCCAGAACTAGTTAGTTAGCTTAACGATTTTTTAAATCGAATAAATATCTACTTTTTCGCAATCACGTTGAACATCACGAGAAATTCAGCAATGATTTTTCTTTTTTTTTTGAAAGCATTCAACGATTTAGTGTAAGAATATATCTCAACGAAAACAAAATATTGTAAAAGTACAGCCAAGTTTGTCAGCTTTAAATTCTACTTGTACAAAAATATTATGCAATTAGCCATTTTATTGACAAACAAAAATTGTGATATGAAAAATTCAGTGTCAAGTTTTTTATGAATTATATGTTCATCATTAATTTGTATTTCCATTTTAATTATATATTTCTTAGATTTATATTACTTTTACACGTTATAAAAATTAATAACTAAATATATTTCGTTAATACATTAATACTGAAAAAAATTTATTTAGATATTATTTTGTTTCACTATTCTCGATGATGTTAACAACACATCGCACAAAAATAATGATTGAATTAACACCGCCAAAATTAATGAAACGAAATAATATCTAAATAATTTTTTTTTAGTATTAATGTTTTAACGAAATATATTTAGTTATTAATTTTTATAACGTGTAAAAGTAATAGAAATCTAAGAAATATATAATTAAAATAGAAATACAAATTGATGATGAACATATAATTCATAAAAAACTTGACACTTCATTTTTTACATCACAATTTTTTTTTGTTGATAAAATGGCTAATTGCATAATATTTTTGTACAGGTAGAATTTGAAACTGACTAATCTGGCTGTACTTTTACAATATTTTATTTTTGTTGAGATATCACTACTTTTTGTATAACATGCTATGTTTAGCAGGAGCTACGCTGCAAAATTAGATTTTTGAGAGTATACTTAAAAATTGAACCTTATAGGCGCATTTAGAGTTTTGTGTACAGAATTAATCAGGTTTCATAATTTTTCTGTTATTTACTAATTAAAAGTTTTGAACATACCAAATTTAAGCTTTACTCTTCTCTTGTAGATTTTTCTGGATATTTTAATTTTTATAGGAATATTTCAAAGTTTGTGATTTTGATCCCATTTAGGGCTCTGTATTCATAAATTTTAGTTTTTTTCAATTTTCTCATTATTTACATGCTAAGAGCGCTGTATATACCGAATTTGAACCATTTACGTTTTATAGAGGCTTGTCAGTAAATATTTGTCTTAAGTAGTTATTTAAAAATTCGACTGTTTTAAGCCTATTTTGGAGGTTCATATTTGGAAATTTCCTGATTTTATAATTTTTCTGTTCGTTACGTGTGGTGAGCTGTCTAAATACCAAATTTCAGCTTTCTAGGTCTAGTAGATGTTGCTGTGTATTTTGGTCATCTTAAATGTATATATGTATATATATATATAATAGTGATGGGCATAATCGACTAATTAGCATTAGCAGTTTTTAATAAATCTGCTAATTAGCAGGTTTTAGAATGAGTAGTCGATTTGCAAATGTTTTTCTGGTGTTCCCAATTTAAAGATTACTAGTAGTCTGTTATATTAAACTATCGCATTATATTTGAATTAAAATATTTAACGATCTTAGCGATATAATGAATTCTAGGATTTTTTTTTTTTTTTTTTTAAATGTTTGGAAAAGATCGAATATTGGTTTTCTAAAAGTTTTCTTTACAGCAAACAACATTGTTTAGAAAACCTATCCAACAGATCACATATGAAGACAGCAAACTCTAAAAACAACATTAAACCTACCGTAGTACAATGTGTTATAGTACATACTAGTATTTTTAACAATTTAACAAGTAAATTTATGAAAAAAACTCCTATGAATTTATCTGTCCGAGGCAACAATGCGTGCTTTTAAACAAAATAGGAATAGAATGGTATTTCAATGATGGCTGCTCGAAGTACACGTTTATAGTGTACGTTAAAGTTAAAAAGTAATTTCTACTAAGGTTGACTGCAAGGCTTGAAGCCTACTTAATGGTCTAGTTTTTTTTTGATGTTCTCTTAGATCAGTCGAAGAGCCAAAAAAAATATATACGTAAGACAAAATATTTTTGAGTAGAAAAAAGCCAGCGAGAATATAGTATCAAAAAATATATTTCTGTTAAGGATAACAGAAACCGAAATTTAAACACGCGCTCAAGGATCTTACATGACGAGGGAAAGTACTCTGCATATTTTGAAAGTAAATTGAAATTCAATTATTTTCCTTTTACAATAAAATATTTGTTTTTTATTTGTTCTGTTTTAAATAATTTATGAGATATTATTTCGTTGGGTTTTGTAATATCTCTAGGCGTTTCAAAATTTATTAAATATTTATAATTCATTAAAAATGCCAGAAAATTAACCAATTTTTTTAATAGTTTACCGAATGTATTATTATAATTTTTCGTGAACGTGTGGTGGTTTTTCTACACAATCCTAGATACGAAATGAACTTCAAAAAGCGATTAATAGAAAACCATTATTACAACTTTGATCATTTAATTTTAAGAGATAGCTTCCAGTTAATGCAATTTATAATTTGCACTAAATTTTAAGCAAAGCAAATTAGTTCATCGCATTTTACATTTAGAATTACTTATTTATATAACACGCGCGCACACACACACACACACATAAGTGCGCCTACGTCTGTTATTAAATCATCCTGTATATAGTAATAAAAAATAAATAGTATTTTAGACAACCATTAATATTATTAAAATGTATTATATATTAGTGCTTTAGGAGGATTTTGAAATTGACTTTAAATAATGGAATAGAAATATTTTGTCGTTCTACGTAGATCCGTTTTGAAATCTACATTTTGACAAAACGAATATTGAGACCTTGTTTCTCAATTTAAGGAGAAAAAAATTGTGATACATTGTACATTCTTGAATATATTTAATAAATTTCAATATTATACATAGTTCGAAATTTAAAGTTCTTCTCACTTGACTATCATAATTGGAGTAATATTCTTCAGATCTATGCCAAATTCTTGAAGTAGCATAATGCGGCTATTTACTACATCTGCCGGTATGTGTAATACGCTAGGACAAGAAATAATTTGTTCTTCCAAGAATCCAACATTCTAAAAATAAATTTTTAAAAATTCGATTATTATTAATTTGACGTAATACATAAGGCTAACAAATTTCGTTCACGGGTAGTTATAATCCATAATGAATACGAGCGATTAATAATCAAGAATGCAGTATTTAATATTTAATGAAGATTAAATATCAAAATTTCAGATGAAAAATATTACCCCCTCTGGAGATTACTTTTAACTCACTCACAAATGCCTCTCGTCTGACGACCTTTACTACGATGAATATAACTATAATAGCCAATTCGTAAAACGAAATAAAACGTTAAAAAGGCGTGGAGAGTATTAGAAATAACACTGAAAAACAAAGAAAAAATGTGACCTGCTTAGTTCAGAATGCAGATCATAAATACCGTATCCGTGCTGCCGAAAGCAAGTTCACTAGAGACTATGAATCTGACAATAGATAAAAATGTAAAATTCCAAAAATATGAACATAATTCGACAATTTTGATTTAGAATTCTACAAAAAACAGTACTAAATCAACACAACCGCTTAAAATCGATTTATCTTCTATTTAATAAGGAATCAATCGATGTTTCGAGTTTCGAAAAACATCTCTTAATGAGACCATTTGAAAACAGTTTATTCCAATCCTGAGTTTTCTATCGGTATTTGTTGTGCAAGGATTTAATAATAATGATGAAGCAAAGAAGTAAGGACGGAAAATATAAGCTTCGTTCTAACGTTCAGAAATGCTCTAGAAGCTACACCGGTAAAATACAGTATTATTTTCTGAAGATAGCAAAAAGGCCAAAAACGTTCCTATTTTAACCCACCTTCTTCTTCTCGAAACTTATTTAACGAGAAAAATTGTTCTCGCTTTTATAAAAAGCCGACAAAATGTAGATACAAAAATATAAAATTTTAACGCACGCTTTGAAAATGTAGTTTAATAGACCTGAGAACGGTATAGTACAATGCAAAATCAAAACTAAACTTTACAGTTCTGAAGCAAAAGGAAAAAGTGGGTCAAAAGAAATGGATGAACAACGAAATACTCATAAAAATGGAGGAACGAAGAAGTCTGAAAAGAAACGAAGCAAAGTATAAAGAAATAAATAAAATCATTTGTAGAATGTGCCGGGAAGCGAAGGAGCAATGGTGGAACGAGAAATGCGATGACATTGAAGACCCGCAAAATAAACATGACTCGTTCAATGTACATGGGAAAGTTAAAGAAGTTACTGGAAAATTATATAGACCTAATAGAGGTAAATTGAGAAGCACAAAAAACAGGCTCATTGTTGAACTAGAAGACAAAAACTTAAACGATGGAAGAAATATATACAGGAGTTATACAATGATGATAGAATTCCGATACAAGAAAAAAGTGATTTAGATGAAGAAGGGCCGCCAGAGATAATGAAAGGCGAAGTAATATATGGCGATTACAAAACAGAGAAATGACAAAAACCAACGGGTCCAGATCAAATACATGCGGAAACCTTAAAAGTAATAGCAGAAAAGGATTCGATAGGATTGAAAGTATTAAACAGAAATGCTCAACAAAATATATAGAACAGGAATAAGCCCTAGCGATTGGTTAAGATCAACATTCATACCTTTACCAAAGAAGGCAATGCGGAACATTGTGAGGAATATAGAACAATAAGTTTAATTTCGCATGTTCTGAAAGTGCTTCTTAGAATTATTCACACAAGGATCTATCGAAAGTGTGAAGAGCAGATAAGTGATAGACAATTTGGTTTTAGAAAAGATTTCGGAACACGAGAAGCCCAGTACGCGATTAATACGCTTATACAGAGATGCCGTGAGATGAACGTGGATGTGTACGCTTGTTTTATAGACTATTGTAAAGCTTTTGATATGGTAAAATGCAACAAAATAATTGAAATTTTGAAATCCATTAATGTCGATGGCAAATATATCCCCGTATTATTAAAGAGCTATACTGGAATCAAACAGCTGTAGTTAGAATAGATAATGCAATGTGTATTGGCTATCAAGAAAGGAGTGCGACAGGGATGCATTCTTTCACCCCTATTGTTTAATTTATATTCAGAATATGTATTCAAAAAAGGTATAGATGAGACTTATGAGGGAATAAAGGTAAATCGGAGAATTATAAATAATTTACGATATGCCCATGATATCGTAATAATAGCAAGCAGTCAAGTAGAGTTATAGCATATGGTGGATAAATTGGTCAAAAACAGCCACGATTACGGGTTACCTGTGAATAATAATAAAACGAAGACAATGGTTTTTTTCAAAAAAACAAAACAATTTGCGATTAGTAATTGACGGCAATGAAATTGAACACAAGTCAGCTCGATCAGATATTTGGGCACATTATTAAGCGATCGTATCAATAATAAGGACGAAATCCGCGGAAGGATCAAGCAAGCTAGACGTGTCTTTCTGGAAATGACAAATTTGTTTACAAGCTTAACTATGAACACTCGAATGAGAATGTTGCGCTGTTACGTATTCTCAGTATTATTATACGGATGTGAGTGTGTTAGACTCTAGATCCTAGCATAGAAAAGAAGATTCAGGCGTTTGAAATATATTTATATAGGAGAATGTGGCAAATACTGTGGATAAAAAAAGTGAAGAACGCAGAAGTGCTACATAAAATGAAAAAGGATGCCGCACTTTTATCAATTATTAAAAGAAGGAAAGTGCTACATTTTGGACGCGCGATGCGTAGAGATAAGTACGAATTATTACGGATTATTGTAGAAGGAAGAATTGATAGAAAAAGATCAGTAGGAAGACCATATAATTCATAGATAAAGGACTTGCGAAAATGACCTGGAAGCAGGAAGGTGGATCTATTTCGAGGGACCATATTAAAGGGGAACAGACTGCCAGATGGACCGCTAACCTTCAGTAATGGAGAAGCGTATACAAGAAGAAACAGAAGAGTCTCGTTTTATGAATATGGTTTAACTGTTGCTAAATGAATCTAACGCGAATTGTCAACTAACTGCATCTGTGAAATGTCGATTCGATGGTTTCCGTTTTATCAATTTAATAATAGGGCAATAATAAGATTGTATGAAAATTATTCAAAATTAATACCGGTTCTATTACTTTATTACCGATATATATATATATTACTAGAACTGATAATTACAAATGGCATACTTTTATTGCTTGCAATGTACGTTTAAGATGAACTGCCGGAAGTAAAGCTACATGTTCATCTTGTTTTAATATTTCCATATACATCTTCCGTTTCATTCCTAAAAATAAAATGAATTTTAATTATTTCATTTCATTTATTTATTTTACAATTTGCCAGTGCAACAGCTTACGCCAATTACTGCACAGCACAATATGATAAAAAAGAAAACAAAAGAAATCGTACTAGTAACACTACATAGATAAACGTAATAAATATACTCACATGCACGCGCGCAAAGAATTAATATAAAGTAGTAGTTAACACACACCTACACACACAGCTATACGTGCACATATATGTGACATGAAAAATACAAATCAGTACCAAAATATGTCCACACACTGTCCCATGCTCACGCACGAAACACACACAAACGCAAACAAGCATACAGATGAAATCCAATCACCCGCACACATACAGATATTCTCAACGAAAGCAGATAGGACAATTCAGCCTTACGTTGTCAAACTCTTGAAGAGGATCGTTCGAAATGTTTTCAGCCTGACAAAGAAAAAAGAAATTTTTTGTGAAAGTTTTTTTATTTTTTAACATAGTCTCCTTTCAACTTGATATATACTTAAATCAACAATTCCGTAACATTTGAATACCCTCTGCACAATATTAATTGTCCAACTCTACAAAATAAATTCTATTTTTTTACCTCATTGTAAGAAATAAATATCCGTCCAGCTAATCATTTTTTCATTAAATTTAATATAAATTAAAATACTAGAACATTTTCGGAAATTGCCCATTTTTAATACTGGGGAAAAAAAAAAGAAAAGAGTTAGTAATAAAGATAAATTTAGTATTAAATGTTTGGAATCTGTAGAAAACGTAAATGATCTACTTTCATTTAGAAAAAAAAAATCGAAGAATAATATAAACGTTTGATTTTTAATTTGAAAAAAATTAAAATATAAATACACATACAAAAACTCTTCAATACTAAAGAATAAATATGATGGAATTATCTGATTAAAGATGAAAAGCGTGTTTATGTGTTATTAGATTTTTCGGGAGATTCACTTATTTCTGTCTGAAAAAGGAGAAAATAACTATTAATAAAGGTAAGTGCGGAATACGTAATCAGTATCTGAAGCTACCTACAGATTCCAAATATTTAACATTAAATTCGTCTTTATTAATTCATTTTCTTTTTGATTCTAGCTGAAGATAGCAAATTTCCGAAAACGTTTCTAGTATATTAATTTAAGTTTATTTAGTGTTTATTAGTGTTTATAATCTTATTATTTTATTAACTATTTAATAAACGGGATACATGAATAAACCAGATTTAAAATTAAAATGTTAATTATTAAAAATAAAAAAAAATTGGGCATTTAAACCACCGTTAATTTAAAATTGTAGGTAAAAATAAGCTTTTGTAAGATACACCTCAATTATTGATAACAGGGTTAATTATATAGTTTGAAAAAGCGCAGTCGCTTTTTTCCAATGCCATTATGTAAATTTTTACATCAACTATGAAAGGTGTTTTACAAATATTACGATTAATTTTTAATTATAATTACTTTTTTTTTTTTTTATTTAATTTCTCACGATAAAGAATATAAACAACAAAAATGTTAACTGAGAAAAAAAAATATTACTGACTAAATTACAATTTTATTCTCTCAATTATACACAATTATTTAACACTGTTGCTTATTAGCGAGGCTCACAATTATTAGATGTATTTACAGATTTTTTTTTTTATATTTCTTACTTTAAAGTACAATCTATTACAAATACCACGCAAAGTAATCCATTCTTGCAAATAAGAATAAGTAGTGCCCCTGCATTTTTTTCATTTTATTACCCAGTTATCATTATCGAATTAGTTCGAAAATATAGTGAAAAACAATAAATTACACATAAAATTACGATAAGTACATTTATGTCAGTATAGAAGGTTAATAATTTTCTTTTTTTTTAATGACCGAATATGTTCGTAAGTTCAAGTTTAGAAAAGTTTTAAACTGAATTAATACTATTAATTATTACGCCAAACATTTTCAAAAGAAACGACTGAAAATTTGATCACTTTGATGAAAAATAATATTGGTGCTAATTTTAAACAATAAAAATGTGACACTTTTGCAAAAACTGGACAAAACATTAATCTATAAGTTCATCTACCTTCCACATATTTTTACTTTTGCGTATTTCGCATACCGGTATTTCATCTCTTTGCAAGGTATTTTCAGAGTTGACGTTAAAAAGTTTTAACAATTTCGGTTCAAACCAATATCGGTGTTCTGAAGTTCAAGGGGTCGTAGAATTAAATACTTCAATACCAAATATTTAAAAATTAATGTAAGATTTTGCAAAAAAGTATAAATTTGAATTACCTTGGTCACATTAAAAAATAAATAAATAAAATATACAGACGGATGAATTAAATTCCCAATTTTTTGAAAAATGGTATTCTTAGTTGTTTATATGTTCAATTCTTAGTTTGTTCTGTAACTTAGTAATTATAACATTAACAATTTTAAAATACAAAAATTGTTTAAAATTCAATAAAAAATTTTAATATTTACCAATGTGCATCGCTGTTTTTTCAATTAATTGTTGCGTGCCATAAAATTTAATGTTTACAAAATGAATACGGAAAAATGGTCTATTAACTTTCCTAATTATAAACATTGTAATGAGAGAGTTTAGTAAAATTCCATATATTTTCACGCGAAAAACTTCTCCCGCCAATACAGTTCGAGAAACATCTAAAAAACAGTGATAAGCGACTTCGAAATAGTTTATTCGAATTATTCGATTATTTGATAAAAAATCGAAACCTTTCGATTGTTCAGCAGTTGCACTCGAAACGAAATGCAACAAATAATTCTGCTGCTTACATTAGACGCTTAACCGAATGTAGTCCGATTCGGATGTATAAGTTTACAGGATTAATAATCGAACGCAATTTGACCACAGCACACGTAAAGAAATTTTCCATTTTTCAAAACTTTTATTTAAACAAAACAACAATATACAACCAAATTTTTCAGCGTCAATTTGTAACCATTGTTGACATATTATCAAATTTCACTTAATTTTTTTTTATCATTTTCACATCAAAGGAATATATTTTTGGGCTTAAAATACCTTGTGGAATTAAATCAATAATTATTTTTGAATTTAATATAATAAACAAATTTTTAAAAAATCAAAGATTATACCTCTGTCAAACAATAGTTTTAACAGAAAATTTTCCATTGTAAATTGCTTTGTATTTCAATGATGTGTTGACATTTTTATTTTAAGCTGTATTATAAATAACGCGATTCGTGTATATATTTTCAGAATATTTCTCTTTTCGTAATATGAATCTTTATCGTCATAATAAAGAAATCATTAAATTGTCAATTATTAGCGCTGTAGGCAATTGTACAGTTGAAATTTTTCCGTTCGATTACCAATGCTGTAAACTTATACTTAAATTGGGCTATATTTGGTTTATTTATTTTATTTATTAGCCATTACAGTACTATAAACGAAGCGTGTAGTATTTATAATCATTTATATTAATACATTAAAAATAAAAACTAAAATAAACTAAAACTAAAAACCCATATCCTGAGCAAAGGCCTCCCTCAACCTTATCCATTCACTTCGGCCCCGGGCAGTCCTCTCATATTGTTTATTGTGTAAAAATTTTGTTAAATTATCTTCTCATTATAGAAATTGTCTACCTCTATTCCTTTTATTTCCTATATACCAGTTTTTTATTCTGTATGTTCATCTATCGTCTGTTAGTCTTGCTACATGTCCATTCCCAGTTTTTTCTTCTGCATTCATTGACAAAATTTATTGAATTTTTTAGCTTACCTTTAATAATCGTATTCCTAAATCTTTACGTCGGATGTTTAGCATTGACCTATATATTGCATTATTACTCTCCCCATTTTCCTTTCATCCACTTTTGTTGCGGATCATGTTTGAGATCCATATGTCATTGCTGGAACGACACGACTATTAAATATCTCTCTTTTCGTTATGACGCCAAAAGGACTTTTAAATATACATCTTAACGACCAATACTTCTTCCATGCTAATGCTATTCTTCCGTGTACTGCTCCTGAAGTCATGTTTCCTAGTTCTACTCTTTGACCCAAGTAAACTATTTCTTCTACATATTCAATACTTTGTCCGCCTATTTTAATTTTTATTTTTTCTTCAATGTTGGTAACAATTTTTGTTTTCCTCAAATTCATTTGTAAACTCGCTTCCTTTCCAACTTTGTTGAGTTCTGTTATCATATTTTATTTTCCTATAAGTACAACATCGTCTGCGAAACGCAGGTTATTTAAAAATTCCCCATTTACCGTAATACCCTTGTGTTCCCAATTTAGTTTTCTAAAAACTTCCTCAAGCGATCCTCGACTCTACCATTATGTACATATCCGATATTATTTTTCGATATATCCTTAAGACTCCTTGATTTTTAAGAGCCCCCAACATAAATCTGTGCTTTAAAGAGTCAAATGCTTTGGAATAATCTATAAAGGCTAAACACACTGATTTTTTATATTCCCTTGACTTCTCTATGATTTTATTTAAAACAAATAAGCGATCTATGGTGGAGAAACCTCGCTGGAAACCCTCCTGTTCAACTCATAAATGATAGTTCAATTTGTTTTGAATCCTTCTTGTTATTATCTTAGAATTTTTTTTTTGAGATTGTAGGGTCTAAACTTATTGGTCTGAAATTTTCGATTTTGTTTTTATTTCCTTTTTTATAGAGTAGTAATATTTGACTTTTTCCATTCACGTGGAATTTTTTGACCTTCTAGAATCATGTTGAACAATATAACCAAACACTCTATCAGATACAATCCCCCAAATTTTAGTTGTTCATTACTTATTTTATCAACACCCGGAGCTGTGTTCCCTTTCAGTCTTGATACCACATGCGATACTTTCGCTTTTATTATACTGGGTTCCTGCTCTTCCTCTAGACTTTCTTCATCTAACAGTATTAAATCTTCATCCTTATACATATAATTCCTTATAGTAGTCCATAGCGTGTTCTATTATCCTTTTACGATCCCAGATTTTATATTCCCATCCCCATCTAAGAAAAAAGAAACCTGTTTGACTTCTATTGCTAAGCTTTTCCTTATTGCTTTTGTACTTTTTGTACTTTCCAACACCGACTGAATGAACTCGTTTTTCTTCTTTTTGTTATACTTCTCAACCTGTTTCTTATAAATTTTCATGGAATATTAAATGCAATTTTTTCATTACTTGTTTTATTCGTCCATTTATTTCATTTTTCCATTTCAGTTATCAGCGGTTTTATGTTCTTCAGTATACCTACCGTGGATGGGTTTTTGTAATTTACGCCTTTACATTCCGTCGCTTTTTTTATACTGTTTGTTATTTCTGCGTATAATAATTCCTATGTTACCTATATGTTGTATGTTGATGTTTTTTAACCATTTATTTAACTATGAATCCCCGTCATTACCCTTATTTATACTTTTACAATCTTTCTTCTCGGAAAACGGAAAACGCCAATTTGAAAAATTGATTTTACACGAAGATGGTTTGTGGTCTAACAATAAGTGGAATTTAAAATTTTGTATTACATTAAAGTCCCTTATCTTATTTTCGCTTGCCGCGCTTAACATATAATCGATCTGATTATTATATTTTTGATCTGAAGAGACCCAAGTTCATCTTTTCCCTTCCCTTTTTTTAAATAAAGTTTTTAGTACTTTTAGTTCCTGTTCCATACAAAAGTTCACGAGTTTCCAACCTCTTTCATTTCTCACGCCATAATTGTATGGTCCTAAAACCCCGTATTCCTCGTCATTCCTCTAACCTATCTGACTCATTATTAATAAATGATGCTTCGGGATTTAAAATATCCGTGATTTACTTGTAAAATTCATTGCACTCTTTTTGCGCCATTGTTATAGTTTCATTATTTTTCCCCTTTTATTTATATAAAATTTAGCTACAGTTATCCTATCCGAAATTCCCTTAAATTTCGCCAAGTTGTTTTTCCAGTGTCTATCTATAATAAACCCTACACCTTTCTGGCCTTGATCATTCCCTACATAGCACAATAAGTTGTCCTCTACTGTCACTAGTATATTAATGCCGCTTCTCCTTACTTCTGACTGTCCTAATATGTGAATTTTTGATTCTTTTAAGCCATTTTCCAGTTCGATTAAATTCTCATTACTTTTTAATGTTCTAACATTTAAGCTAGCAACGTTTAATATATATTTTTTGGCATCTACTCTACCTATTACCTTACCGTTTCTTTTTTTTTTGCTAGTGTTCTATTTCTGCCGACGACAATACCAGCATTCTTATTCTTACTCTTATGATTACTTCTACCTTTCGTTTCTCCATTACCTACCAGTAATGAGGGAGAATGTCTTAAATCGCTCTCGCAGACCAAGCGTAATATTTGGTTAAGCATCCTAAATTTTGTAGAGCGTGTAGCGATTGAACAAAGAATACCGTAATCACTATTGGCAGTTTGGAAAATTATTTATGTTTATATGTTAATGATTTATTCCAATGTGTACATATTTTTCGGTTGTATGGGTAAACTATTGAAATCTAATTCAATTATTTTTTGAGATTATTATGCATGCAATTATGATTGAAATAAACATTTATATTTTATTTTCGTCTAAATTTATTTATTTGATTCACTCAAAACAATGAAGTATTTTATTATAAAAATATATAATTTTTTAAATGCAACATTAAAAACAATTTTACGCTGAAATTGGCAATGTTCTATTTTACAAAATTAGGACCCAATGTATGCGCGACAAATTTAGTCTTGCATTCGAAATGTTATTTCTCTCGGAAGAATATACCGTATTTACTCGCGTAATTTACGCACCCAATTTTTTGCACACATTTTTTGGAGAAATAATATAAACCATATTTTCGCGTTATTAAAATACATTAATAAGTTAAATATTACTAGACAATGTCTAATTTTTTAGAAGTAAATTGCCAGTAGGTACTCGAATTTATAAGTTACCCTAATGTAGTTACTTATTATTGTATAAAAGGTAACTGATTTCACTTAATGAGTGTTTTGTTTAAGTAAGAGGTAATTTTGAAATACACACCTACTACGTACAACCCGCAAAATGCAGGTTGGTCTGATTCTTCGCGTAATTTACGCACCCCCTTTTTTGGAAGGTTAAAAACAGCAAAAATGTGCGTAAATTACGCGACTATATACGGTATATAGTCGATGTTTAACGAATATTTCATTCGTGAGTGTTCAAATAACTTCGGTTCTTATCTACACAGGAATCCAGTTTTTGCAAAGATATCACTTTTCATGAGTATATTGCTTTAGAGCAGCAATGACGTAATTTCAAACATCACTTTGTACCCATGGCGCTATGGCCTGTGATGTATTTATTATTTACTAAATATAAATGCTACATGCAGTTTTATTTGCGGTTGATATTGAATAAAAATTCTAAGGATATTTAACAGTAAAACGAATGGATAACTTAATTAAATATTGATTTTCTTGTTTAAAAATACTGATACTTGTATTATTTATTATTCGCGTATCCGGTCTACTGTGTACGATAATTCGTCCAATATTTTATAAATTTTATTAAATCGTTATCAGCGTCACCATATAAGCTTTCAAGTCTATATTTGCCGCTAAGGAGGCATGTAAATAGATGATTATAGTCCTGAACTTCACATCGATCACTATCGATCGCTATCGGATATTCCCCACTTATAAAGACTATATTTTGTGCGCGCAGTTCCACTTCTCAGTCTATTCCAAATGGTTTTCCAAAGACCTGTAGTCTTAAGTGATTCCCGCTAGACAGTGCTTCCATTAAGCCCGAAAAGTGATCCCGAGACATTTGTATTTCTTCTACTGTTTATGGTTAATGCAGCTTTGCTGGAACTGATGTTGTTGAAACATTTAGGTGTTTAGATGCTAAGATGTGAAGCTGTAGAAATGTGTTATAATGAATTTTCCTAAAATTCCAACGGGTTTTTCTTGCGTTCTAAATATAGTAATTCGAGATATTATTTTATAATTAAAATATCACTAGTATAAGGTGTTATAGATGAAGAAATTTCAGATAATTTTCATAAAAACTGCTCCATAAATCGTCATTGCAGACAGCCTTAGGGTTTCTTTGCACACTACCGATATTTTGTACGAGATTAATTAAACCACTTTATTCATTAGTTACTTATTGTTTGGCATAATGCGTTTTTGCTTGTTTCAAATTCCGCTTTTTAGATTTTACATCTAAAAAAGTTACATGGGATATTGATGTGTATCTTACGCAGAGTCTGGTCAGTGCTACAAACTTTCTGTGGGACATTGGTATTGGTCGCCATTAGGGCTTAGTACTTACCTTGATCAGTCACTGACATGATGTTCGAGTTGACCACATGGTTCTCCATGTCTCTGTCTTATGCTTCTGGGAAAAGGACGACCCTAGTTGAGGAAGAGGGGCGCCTTCGGGCATGAAGAAGACTCCATACAGCTTCTAGAAGCCCTTCATTTCCAGTAAATCTTAATAGCGCACTAATATATACGAACACTAGATGGTACTTACTTTTTACTAATGATTTTGGGATGCGATTGCCGACCTTTATCTTGTTACTGTTGTTTAGGTATTTCTTTAGATACAGATGAATATGTCTCATTTTGTAACATCCGGTTGGTAGTATAATCAAATCTGGTGTTGCCACCAATGAAACTTACTCTTGACGTCTTTGTTATAGGGCAGTGATGAATTCAGGAATCGGTTTCTGGGGGAGGGCAATTTATGTTCTTGGGGGGCAAGGATTTTTTTTATATTTTTATTGAGAATTTTTTTTATATTTTTATTGAGAATTTTTTTTTGTGATATTCCTGAATGAAAACAAATATGTAAAACGTGATTTATTACGTAATTTAAAATAATGAAAAAGTAAGTGTGAACGATAGGACCCTACTTTCAGCCGACGTTAAAACGAAACCGAACATGGAAATCCGTAAAAGGCTTCAGAACGTTCTGGACCAGCAGCCTAATTCGTTTCGTTGCTTCACCGATGCGTCCAAAACACCATCACATGTCGGAGATGCCTTTTCCATTGGGAAAAGGATATATTCCTTCAGCTTGCCGAATATGTTATCAGTTCTTACGGTTGAGATGTTAGCCTTATTTCAATGTTTGCTGCAAATATCAGAATTGCCATCTGATCAGTATACGATTTTGACCGATTCAGTTTTAGCATTGCAATACATCAAAGTGATGAACTCGACTGTGGACCAAATACTGTTTAGCATAATCGAATTAAGTAATCGGAACACCAGAATCTCTTTCGTGTGGATCCCGAGTCATCGAGGGATAGATGACCATGATATTGTGCATCATGCGGCGAGAGGGCCAACTCAAACTTGTCTGCCGGCAATGCTAGGGGAAGACTTCGCACAGTGGTACAACCAGGAAATCCAACACTCATGGAATCAGTGGTTCCAGGCTCGGTTAAGTATACTTGGAAATACAAAGAAAAGCGCAGATGGTTGGCCGTTAATCACTGGTAATGTCTGCCCACCGAAGCTGGAAACAGCTGTTAACAGAATATAGCTTGGGCATACACGAATTACACATTCATATCTGCTGAATGGCCAGCCATCGCCCATATGTGACATCTCCCACGCACCCATCACATTATTTTAACCTGCCGAAAGTATAACCATCATGGCGATAATCAACTGAGTACAGATATTCTCGATGTGAACAACCTTCAAGCTCTTACACATTTTATAATTAAAACAAAATTACGAATAATAGTTAAGTGATTTTTAAATCGAGTAATAGTCATATAGACATTAACTAATCATAAAATAAAAAAAAAAATAAAAGTACGAATCAAATGAAAATATTGAAGCCATTTATATACCAGTAAATGTCACTAACAAAACTAAATTAAAATTTTGAAAAAATTTTTATATTTTATATTATAAAATGGATTATTATTATCGATATTTGATCAATGAATAAGATAAAAATATTGAAACCATTTATACAGCTGCAAAAATAAAATAAAAGTGATAATAAATGCCATTAAAAAAAAAAAAGAATTTAATTAAAATTTAAAAAATTTTTATATTTTATATTGAAAAATGTTTTTCTTACTAAGATGGCCTAAGCCTGAAAAGGTTAAAGTATACAATAAGTATACATGGCGGGTCCAGAAAGTCATGAAACATGTTTTTTTGTCGCGCCCCTCTTGACTGCAGCGTACTCGAATCGGTTTGATTAGGTAGAGCTGTTTCTCAGCTTCACAGCGCACCGTAGTTCAGTCTGTTCCGAGCATCGGTAGCATCAACATCGGTGAATTAGTGCACCTCTATTTGGAGACCTCGTCACGACGCACGATTGCTGATTCATAGAACTCTGGCACTTCGTTTCCGGATCGTACTGGAACGTCTACGTTTCGTCATCGGTAATAACGTTGTCCAAATAATCCGGTTCAATTTCCATGCATTTCTTCAGTTTACTCGCGATCAGCACTCGATTAGCTATGTGCAAGTCTTCCGTAACAATGCTGAACACAGAACGTTTTGGAATGTTCAGGGTGTCACCTAACAAGCGGTCAGAATTTAACAATTCACGAATACGGTTCACTTTTTCTTCTTTTCTACTGGTTGTTGGTCTTCCAGAGCGAGGGTTATCGTCTACCCCTTCCTTAGAATGAGAGGGATAAAAATATATATTTTGTTATGTTCGATGTGTGTATGATAAAGAGGTTAATAAAGAATTTTCACAATACCCTCACAACATAAACATTGACTTATACCTTTGCAGTATTTTAGATGTAAAAGCAGTGACACCGACATGTAGTAAACGTTCTCATCACTTTTAACTAATTATAAACAATTTTCCACTATTTCTTAGCATGTTCTTATGTTTTAGACCTTTTTGCGCTATTTTTTCACCAATTTATGCTATTTCACACCATTTTCCAGTGTTTTTACCACCTTTCACACAATTTTCCTCAATCTTTCACTCAGGATTTTTTTTTTTTCTTACAACTTTTTACTGTGTCGATCTTCGTCAGTGATAACCGTCCCTATTTTTTTCTTTCAGACCCCTCCGATTCATCTGAGTACATCTTCAGCTTAGTAATCGCCGCAGCCGTTGGATGTTGTAGGTCCGCATTGCGGACTCCATTTGATTATTGAGTTTACCGATCGTATCTTTGAGCGCCCTGGTCTAATACATCGGACCTGGACTTTGTATTCGCTCGCCCAGTGGTGGAGGTTCCTCTCGATATCTTCAACAGACTATCATGCTGACGTTTAGTAACAGCATCCGTAAGATCCGAGACGTTTACTGTACGTTTACTGTACGTTTACCCAACACATTCACAAAGCTACCCTGTACACTAAGAAAATCGTTAAGCATCTCTGTAACCATTCCTTTTAAGCTGTTGGAAGCAAGGGACTCCTATAAACGTTTGCCAATCATCGCTTTGTTGTCAATCACCCTGGCTTCACTCGCTACTGCACCGACATGTAGTAAACATTTTCTTCTTTTACAATTTTCTTATGCTTTAACACTATTACAACACTATTCCTCATTTCTAACTAATTGTAACCAATTTTCCACTATTTCTTAGCATGTTCTTATGTTTTAGGCCTTTTTGCGCTATTTTTTCGCCAATTTATGATATTTCACATCGTTTTTCTAGTGTTTTACTACCTTTCACACAATTTTACTCAATTTTTCGCCATCTTTTGCCAATTTGTAACAATTCAGCTCTCTCAACCATATAATTTAAAAGTGACTCTTACGTTTAATTGTCAGCACTTCTCTTGTGTAAATCCTATGATTTCCGAGATGCTGTATTTTTGCTATAATATCCACACCATTTTTTTGACTTGTTTAATGATATGATAATATGTAGTTACCGTCTCTGTGATAACCATAAATCTCGCCGCTCTGGAGTCTAATAGTTCCTCTTTCAACGCACAGAAGGGATCCATATACATGTTGGTATGCTAAAAATTTGTCACTAATTACAGTCAATGTCCCCCACTATTTCTCGCAAGTTCCTTGCATTTCACAATGCTTTTTACACGATATTTCACAAACTTATGCTACTTGAAACCATTTCATATGATTGAATACCTCTTATGTAGTTTTTCGACAATTTTCACTATTCCTCACAATATTCATATGTTCTAACAACACCTTTTATACAGTCTTCGTCTAATTTCACCGTCATTTATCAATAATTTTGTTATTGTGACTCTCTGAACTGATGTTTTACCTTACAAGCGACTGTATGTGTATATCTAATTTGTTGTTGATTTTTCATTTTGAAAGACGGCCTTTTTATAAATGGCATAATATTATGCTACAAATCATTACTGGGAAAAAAGCGAGAAAAAGGAGTACCAACGATGATTATTCTTAAATTATTGTTATACGACGGGCTGGATGTGATTCGAAATAGAATTATCGACGCAATATGTTGTCAGATTTTATATTGAGCATTTTATATTCAAATCAAACTGTGTGACAAGAAAGGATTTTGGAGAATGTATTAAAAATTATTCACCGCAACAATGTGAAAAAATTGTAATTAAATATAAAGCTCTATTGTTTGTTACATCCTACTCTGACAAAATACGCCGATAAGAGAATATCAAAATAATGAATTATTCCAAAAAAAGTTTATTGATGTGTAAACAAAACTTAAAATTAAAATATAAAAAAAATAAATCGTTTTCAGTTCGTATAAGTAAAAATAAACATTAAGTAGAATAATACTGATAAATCATACATTAAAAAAAAGGAAGAATTATAAAAAACGTAAAAAAGGAAATACCCTTTTTCGACACGCGTCTTGTTTGGAAGATTTGTAAAAATTTTAGAAACGATTCATTCAATTTTCCGTTAAGTAGCTGAACTATTTATTAGCGACCATTTTGTTCGAAAGTTCTAATTTTAAGAAATTATGATTCTATATGAACTTTATGAATTGAACATGAAAAAAGACGACAAATTATCGCAGCAAAACAAACAGTCCATTAAAATCTCGTTTACTTCGTTGTCTGAGCTGACAACAAAAAAAAAAAAAAAAAAGGTGTAAAATTTATGCATTACCGATTACAAATTGCGAGTTTAATTACAATTAAGCCGTTTGATATACACGCCCGGAAGCAAGTAAGGTGGAACAGGGAATAACGTCGATGCAATTTTTAATTTTTAATTGTAGAATCATTTCCTTTAATTTAGAATTCTATCAGATAATTCCTAACTATGAACTTTTTTTCTTTGCCTTTTCAGTTACTTTTCATCTATTGCAAAACTTTGATCCTTCCATTTAACTTGTTATTTCGTGCTGCCTATTAATCCTTAGATATCTATCTAGCAAGTTGATTTAACTTATCACGTAAATTTTTTTAAACGCACCCCCCAATCTAGTCAGCCTAGACGTTCGTTTATTATCTTTAACATATATATGTATGTATATATATACACTTTTTACATTTACAAAAGGGTTCAACTAATGAGTTTTTACGAAATCCTAATAATAGTTTTAGGTTACTAAGAGGTTCTACTCACTTACAACCGTTATGTTTTCAAAGGATAATTTGTTGACATAAAGATAAAACAGAAGAGTATATTAATTAAAAAAACATCGCGCAATATAGTTCATGGTTTTTTTAGAGCTGTAGGTTTAAAAAAGAAAGTTTATACATGGTCCGGAATCGAAATGGATCGGACTTCAAAAAATCATTAGAAAATTCTCTAGGAAAAATTTCTTTTTATTTTTTTAAAATATAAACTTACTTGTTTTTAGTTTTTTTATTTATTTTTTAAAAATAATATCTTCAAGATGGCGGCCATTTACCTTGATGCATTCTTGCATCTGTTTTACGAACTTTTCAAACATTTTTTTCACCATACTCCTTGGTATCGCGTCTGCGACATCGCGTATTGTGTTTCTGAGGTCTACCAGGTCTTTCGGCTTGTTGACGTAAACCTTGGACTTCAAATACCCCCCCCCCCCATAAAAAAAAATAGTCGGCCGCCGATAAATCTGGCGAACGACTCGACCAAACGATTTCCGCGCGCCTCGCGTAATTAAAGGGTTCCTAAACAGCTATCGCAGAACTGTCATCGTTTTGCTCGCAGTGTGCACTGTGGCACCATCTTGTTGGAACCACGTTCTTGACAGTTTCTACTTACGTCTCAAGTCCGGTCCGACGAATCCTAACAACATTTTATTGCGGTACCTTTCCCCGGTCACAATAACGTCGAAAAAGTATGGGCCAATCACTCCCCTTGCCACGATTCCCATCCAAACCGTCACCTTCGGCGAGTGTAACGCCTTCTCGTTGATGATGTTACCATTCGAATCACTCCAGTAACGAAGATTATGCTTGTTAACGTCGCCAATAAGGGGTAAACGTCAGCTTCATTCGTAATAATCATAATAAAATCCAGTGGAATTTTGCTGCCCTGAATTTTTTCAAGCATCACATTTCACCAAACGTTAATCGCAGCCTGTAATCGGCGGGTAAAAGCTGATGGGTGCACACAAAATTTTATTAAGACCCTCTCGTGAAGTATTCGGTGAACCGTTCTCGTTCGGGTATTTTCAAATTGTCTGCGTGTTAACGAACAGAACGCGATGGACTTTTCCGAATCGACTTCTGAACTCGTTCCACATTTTCCGGAGTTCTGACTGTTTTAACGGACCCTAGCCTTTTTTTAAAAAATTGATCCGGATTCTGTGAAGTTTTTCACCCACGTAAGCCCAGTTTTTTCAGTCGGAATATGCTGCAGAAAATTTATTTCGAAAATCGCGCGCGGCGGACACATACGAATCACCATGGAAAATAAAACGCTCTATCGCCTAAACACGCTGCTCACACGTCCACTCAGTCATTTTGTCAAACTGCTGAATATTAAAAAAAAAAAAAAAAAAAGTCTCGTCGAACTACCCGAAAACGCTGGAATGGTCGCGTTAGAGTAATTTATAGCTGAGATATGATTTTTTGAAATATGATCCACTTCGTTGCCGGACCCTGTATATGACGGACATTTAAAGGAAATATGACTGTAAAATGCGGCAGAATAATTGGCATGTACGTTTTTATGCCGACTGTAAGTCTAATTCCTCTTAGCGATTCAATGAGATTAGTTGACCTACACTCTGTCGTCACAATCAAGTTATACTTTACGATATTTAATGATATTTAATGATGTTTAATAATGTGCATATTTAGCGGACGGAGTAGATCGGTTATCATTGCAGTCAACTCACGCTGTATTTCACCGTGATGTTCAAAATGAAAGCTTATCGATATAATTAATATTTGTAGACATAATTAAATATTTAAAGCTTTCACAGTGATTACTCATAATAAATAATTTTCGGAAACAAGTGTGTTTTTTTAAAAAGATATTTATTCGCTTAACGTTTCGACCAGCTTCTTACACTGGCCAGCATCAGAAGGTCTTTTCCGAAAATTATTTATTATTATTATTTGTAGAGATATTTTTTTTAGTTGGTTTTTGTGAAATACTTTATAGCTAATACTTTGAATATTGTCGCGTTTAGGTACGGGCGTTTTATTTTACAACTACTTACAACAATACTGATTTAATAATATCGTAAACATTCGTCTTCATCTATACTTCGTGATTAACGATGCTGTTTACTTGCAGCAACGGTAAATTGACGTCGGCATTCAATTCGTTCTTCACTTTACAGTCAATTTTTCCGCTTGCATTGCTCCGACATAACACAGATGAATTATCGTTCGTGTCGCAAGTTCTCGATCTTTCAAGTGTCGATTTACCTTCTCCGTAAATTTCTGTAATTTAACAATATCGACGATTTTTAAAATATTTCAATATCAACTGATGATTGCGTGCACTAATTTTAATTTATTAAATACGAAAAATAAAAATGTCTCTATATTAATTTTAGTAATAAAAAAATGTTCTTTCTTCGAATGCTCTATCGCCTGTAAGTTTTTTTTTAAAAAATACTCTGCTAAATCTTTATCCACTACTGTTGCAGCATGCCTCAATGCGTGCAACTGATTCTATTTCATGGTTTAAGGACAAAACTACAACAATAAATGAGACATCTACGAAGAAGATGGGAGACAAATTGAAGGAGAGACGCACATTGTAAACGAGAGTAATGATACACGAGTGTACGAGAAACCGAAGTTTTCCGCGTAATGGTACAATTTTCAATAATCGCTACGATTGTCGCTGCGACGGTATTGTTGTACACGTGGAATAAGATCGGCTGACGATTTTAATTTTATTTTATACTTTTCTTTGCGATTAATTAATTGCATTTTAACAACCTTTTAAAGTGTCCGTTTATCCCGAAACTGCTCCCTAAGTTGTTGCACCAATCAACACAATGGTAAAAGTCGTGTAGTTTAACTGACGACAGGTTAGTATAATGTATACAACAGATATGTAGCGTATCATTTCATCGCCTCCCCCGCAATTGTGGGGAGGCCGTTCAATAGCTGTAGATCCTTGAGAGGATAGAAATGACGTTCGTATTACTTTACGAGAATAATTTTTGGCATCGCAAAATGCAGCCGGTGAAATTAACAGCTTCCGGAACGATTCTGCGAGTGCTCTATAATTTGTCAACGACTTAAGGAGCACAGTTTTTGACTGCAAATCGGCAGAGGCATCGCGGTATTCTCGAAAAAACGAAAGATTGGATTTCACTCGGAAATCATGTTCAATGGCAAGGAGCGGATTGAGGGGCGTGGGCCTTTTACACTGTTCTGCAAGATAATGCACGTTCGCATGTTGTTGCACGGAAGACACTAACATTTTTTTTTAAACAAATCCATAATCGTACGATTGAAGTGGCCAACTTGTAACGCAGATATAAACCTCATCGAGCACATGTTTGGGGCATACTGGGAAAACTACTTCAACCGCGGGTAAATTCTTTGACCAAATTACGGAACAGGTTTGAAAAAATGGAACTTAATTTCGCAGGAAAATATTTATACCTCTCCCCTTCCCATCGACACCATACTTAAGCGTCTGAAATGAACGGAGGAATGTTACGAGACTTCTGAACTGAGATTTTAAACCAATTCGATTACCGAGTAGTAGAAATCTGAAAGCGCGTGTTTTCATTTATACGACAAAATAAATATGATGTTGTGCGTCACGATTATGTCAACATTAATTTTTTGAACAATAGTCAAAAATTCATAACCTTCATAAGAAAAACATTCAGTTTCGGTTGAATCTCCAATAAAACAAGCATCTTCGATGTCTTGAACATTTACACTCGCCAAATTATATCAATTCCCTTTCGTACACCATAAATCATTACGCACAATAATAAAACATCGTGTTTCGTGCCATTTATTTACGATAAATTTTGTGAAATGAAATGTACTTTTTAAGTACTATTAATTATTATTTTGTAAAAATAAAAATAACTGTTCCTTTTTTTAATTAAAATGGATTTGGCATCACTGTCGATTCATTTTTTTCGGTTGTAATTAAAATGTACTTGATTTAGATACGTTTTTTCGTTTGAAAAACTGAAATGCAACCTTTTTCCTATAACGACGTTGTGTTTAATTCATCGCTTATCTTTTACACTATGGTCGACATTCTTTTCTTTGTTGCGAAAAATGCATCGTCAATTAAATTCGGCTTATCTCTGGCACATTTATTCGCTTATTTTTACGTAATACCTGCTCCTAGTGATGAGTAAAGTTCCAAGTATTTTTGAATCGTTACGTTACAGGTTCTTAGTGGTCAGGAACATAACAGGAATTTAGTTACACACAGTTACAAACTGTTAAAAAAAAAAGTAACTTATATAAACAATATGGAACTAAATTTAAATATAGTTTAAAAGCTAAAATAATTTGGAGCCAATAGATGATAGTTTCATCTTAATATCTCGAAAAATTTTAATTAATTATTCAAAATAACTGCGCTGTCTAAATTCAAAAATTATGAACATAATTTAAATATTAAATTTTTATAAATCGCATAATCAACAAATTTTCACACAAATCTAATAAACGCTATTGCACTTAATAGGGTTTATCAAAAAAATTAGAAAAGTCTTATCACTTACGGTTGATGAATGAAATTGTTTTTTGATCTAAATTTAATTATACTAAACTAATAAAATAAATGTACCGAAACAAGTCAAAAATGAAATAGTTATGAGGACAAATTATAAAACAAGGAAGCGTGACAGACATCCAAATAAAATATAGTAGTAGATTTGGAATTTATAAAAACAGTAAAAAAAAAATCGGTACTGCTTTTCAATAAAGATTGCTGTTAAAAATTTTGTAAATAGTGTACAATTCCAGAGTTGTTACTCGCTGCGGCGCCAGTTATCGTCACAGTATATACTATGCGCGATTATCATCATTGAGTCGTATGGTACATAAAGCGTATGGTGCTCTGCTAATATGCAGACTTTAATGGATTACATAAATAACGTCATTTCCAGTTGAATAGTAACACACACGACAGTTTAACCAATATATGGATAGAAACACATTATACGTAATTTAGCTATTGTAACTAAATTCGTAACTGAAGAACTTCATACCCTCCAGTCAGTTACATCAGAATATGGCGTTGTTTTATTCATCATCTGATCGTACTACATATATATCACTACGTAATGAGCTAGTGAGTTGTGATCAATAACAAAGCAAACAGTGTGAGAAACACATACGAAACGAGTGAACAAAGGTGTGTCTCTGTACTTCAGTTCCCCCTGATTACCGTCTGATATTATTGCGTAGTTAATCGTTCTTTCATTCATTCTGTTCCAAGACTAGTTACATAGTTACAATCACAGTTCTTTTAGTTACAACGATTACTTCTCGTTTCTGTTACAGGATGGTGACAGGAGTAACGAAGTAACGTAAATACATTATCGATTGGAATGGAACGAATTGTTACAGAGCCAGAACTAGTTTCTAGTTACGTTCCTCGTTACTTTACACATCACTACCTGCTGTTACCCTTTATATTTACCCTTTTTTAGTTTGAAGAAAAATATATTGTGAATTACCAAATCTTTTAAACACTGAGGTTCTTTTTTTTTAGCTCTGGATGACCGTATTAAATTATATTAAAAAAAAAAAAACGGTAAACCATCTCTCGTCAGTAAATTTTCTATAACTAATCTATTCCAAGTACACTAAACTCCGCGCAGCTATAGTCGTTTTAAACAGAAACTTCGTAACAGCCAAAATAAATAGCTGAATTTGGCTCAAAGTACCTAATGATCGTCTATAATGTAGCGCAATATATTAACAAAATTACGCTATTTAATATAAAATACGTACGCGATAGAATATAATCCAGTTCAGATAAATTTGTAATTTCTTTAAAATTAGACAAATAAGTACATTTCAGCACCGGCAAAACATCTGGATGAATTTCATAAAAGTACAACGGCTGGTGATAGCTTTTAAAATCATCAGTTAATGCAGCTATAGCCTAAAAAACGAAAAGAAATATTATTACTTGTAAAGGATGTACATACTTTGAATAATTACTAATAAACCGTTTATTCTTACAACTGCAAAATAAATTTAGTCCACAACTTATTCTATAGTAAGTTTTTTTTTTGTTTTTTTTTTTTTTTATCGACATGTTTCTAACGTTAAAATATAGAAAAATTACGAAACCGAAATTTTAAAATTTAACAGCCCAAATTTTAAAACGAAAAAGCCGATGAACGCGAATGGTTTAAATAATTATCAATATTAGTTATCCCTGGAACGCAGCTATTAATAAAGCAGTGTGACTCACCATTGACACTAGCAGTTTTAGCTATTGAGTTATTTTAATCTAAACTTCATTTTTATAATCGGCATTTTCACATCATTTTTTTTTAAAAGAATAAATACTATATAGGTATTACAATGCTCTTCTATTTCAAAAATTCATGAAGTAAAACAATAAAAAATTCGTAACATTGGCCGTCAACGACCAGCGAACCCAGTTCCCTAGTGTACATGAATGTTATTCTTATGCTAGGCACAAAAAAAAAAATTCCTATAACATTTTTATGCTCCGAAATTTAGTGAAAGCTATCAATTAATCGTTGCACGCCTAAATGTAACTAGTCAAACTAATTCATAAAAGTCTTTTGAGTTCTTTGTGGTTCGTAAATCCAATTTGTCTGATGTTCTTTATTTAGAACACGCCTAATTTGGGCAACTAGTATACTTCATTTATTCTTTTACATATCACGAGAAGTGAAGATTCTCTGTCACATGCCAAGCGCTCTTTCGCTAATAACATTGCAGCGATTAATATTAAAAAAATAAATTTAAACCATTTAAAAAAAATATCCTAATGCTCTGTCCTCGAGATACTAAATATTTTTGACGTTATTCGTCAGTTATTTATCATTCATTCAGTGTGATCTTTGGCGTTAAAGAGTAAAGTTCATAATATTGGCATTTGGAAACATAGATTTCAACAAAAACTGAAAAATTCTATGATTTACATAAACGTGCTTCGATAAAATAAATAGAACGATCTTTCGTTCTATTAAAATTAAATAAACAGAAACTGTACGGACTTACCTTAGCTGCTGTAAAATCAGTCCTCAAAATTTGTTTACAGTCGATTACAATTGGGATATTAGAACGGCCATTTTGTATTCCAATTTTGCATAATTCTTTTCGAAAATAATTCACTGCCGGAAAGTAGAGACTATTGCTAGGCGTCACTAGCACGTATTCGTAACCGGAAACGGTCTAAAATTATAAAACAAACCAATGTACTACGTAAATCTCACTTTTACAATTACCATTAATTATAACGAATAATACGGGATAATTATGATTCTCGTATTCTTATAGCTTAAATTGACGTCCCATTTGATTTTGCGGTATTATTATTGTTGGCGTAGTCATTGCGCTCGTCTGTGTAGGTATGCGTGTATACGTACGGACGACACCCTCCCACACACAAAACTTAAAAAGTATCCCGATAATAAATAATATTTTTCTTTAACTTTCGCTTTTTGCTAACAATTATAGTTAAATAATTTTCGGAAACAACTGTGTTTTTTTAAAAAAAGATATTTATTCGCTTAACGTTTCGACCAGCTTACACTGGCCATCATCAGAAGCAAACTGAAGAATGGAGCGAAAATTGCCATCGACAATAACATTAAAATAAGAATCAGAAATCATGAAAAACCCAAATCAAAACAGATAAACTACCTCTAAACAGGAAAACCGACGTAACGCAATAACAACAGATAGAAAAAATATAAAAACATATGAAAAAAAAAAAAAAAAAAAATTAATAATAATAATAAAAGGAACACAAAATCTAAACGGGAAAAACCGACAAAACGCATAACAACCGAAGATAAAATGTAAAAACATATGAGAAAAAAGGTATTAGAAAAATTAACAAAAAACATCGGGTCACAGTTGGGGCAGGGGAGAAAAACGAATAACAACTTATAAAAAATAAAACTGAAAACGTTGAAAACGCACGGAACAACCAAGTGAACAGAACAAAAATATGAAATATTACAACGGAAACAGTTGAATTACCTGAACAAGGACTGGGAACTACCTGAAAATTGCTTGGAATCCGCACCTGAGGACCCACTCGAAACCTATCCGGAAGAAGCACCAGAGGGCACGGCCCCGGGCATTGGACCAACGGAAGCTTAACCAAACGAAGTGAAACAAAGCAAATCCAACCGAAAGAAGAAACCACTGGGACCGGCGGGATGAGGGAACAAAAGACCAAAAAGAAGTGAAAGGCGGTGGCGGACGTCAACCTTTTTTCTCATATGTTTTTACATTTTATCTTCGGTTGTTATGCGTTTTGTCGGTTTTTCCCGTTTAGATTTTGTGTTCCTTTTATTATTATTATTAATTTTTTTTGTTTTCATATGTTTTTATATTTTATCTATCTGTTGTTATGCGTTTTGTCGGTTTTTCCCGTTTAGATTTTGGTTCCTTTTATTATTATTTTTTTTCCTATGTTTTTATATTTTTTCTATCTGTTGTTATTGCGTTACGTCGGTTTTCCTGTTTAGAGGTAATTTATCTGTTTTTCGATTTTGGTTTTTCATGATTTCTGATTCTTATTTTAATGTTATTGTCGATGGCAATTTTCGCTCCGTTCTTCAGTTTGCTTCTGATGATGGCCAGTGTAAGAAGCTGGTCGAAACGTTAAGCGAATAAATATCTTTTTTTAAAAAAACAGTTGTTTCCGAAAATTATTTATCATGAGTAATCACTGTGAAAGCTTTAAATTTTTAACAATTATAGTTGTTAACTAAGGCGCTTGGGTTCTATACGTGAAACATATATTATTTTGCTTATAGCTAATACTTAAATATTTCATATCTAAGAAGCGTTTCAAAAGGTGTAGATTCGAAATGCACTAACTTAAAAGTGCATATAAGCGCATATTTTGGATTTTAATATATGTAAATATGTATATATTTGGACACATTTTAAGGGTTGTTACGTACTTTAGTAATTTTACGTAAATAAAGCACACACACGCGCGCACGTGCAATTATTATTTAAAAGTCTGAGCAAATGCTACATTAAATTTATAACTCTTCCTCTAAAAAATACGTCATCTGAGAAAAATAACTATTTTTTAATTTTTTTGTACAATTCCGCCGTTGATAAATTTTTACAACATGCTCATTAAAGAAGAAAAAAATTCTAGCTACTTAGTTTCGTTAGAATGTTAATTGTAAAAGATAGGATTTTAAATTTTCTTTTGAACAGTATATTCAAAAATACTCTATGAACAAGTATGACAAATAACTTTTATTCTCCCTTGTTTATCTTGAACGCGGTTAATTTATTACTTTACGTATAAATGAAAGAAATTGAAACTGAACATTTACCCTGTGACATCTTAAAAATTCTATAAACGTCAACATGATATTTCTGGTACCAATTGCCAGCTGTCTTAACTGAGAAGCAAGAACAAAACAAAATTTTCCAGACTTGTGGTACATGATAGAAAATAAGATAAAAATCACTTTTTTCGATCCGGCATATGAAAATTATAAAAAATACACAAAAAATAATGATTTTTAACATTCACTTTTGTTTTTTAAACATACAAGCTATATATTAGCTTATTCTCAAAAAGTGTGAAAAATTGTTGAACATTTTAGAAAGGATATAACCGAATTAAAAAAGAAAAAAAAAATATTTTTGTGATTTAATGTATGAAAATCACAGTACAATTAAACATATCTAGCGCTCTTGTATATCTAGCAGTTGCGACAAATAAGGTTCTAGTTTCTATCTTTGGTTCTAGTACTGTTAACGCGCCGGTAAAAGTCTGGAAATCCAAAACATTAAGAACACTACAATTTCCGATTAACGTTTATGTCATATTCGTGGTCAACACAAGTCGATATTGTGCACACATAAGAGAGCGTTAGATATGTAGTAACCATGTTGACATGTTTTAATTATACCTATCCCTTAATTTTAATTTAAAGAGTACGGAATTTATAATACTTTTAAAACAGTCTATAATGAGCACGTGTATTAAAATTCGATACAATTTACGAAGACAAATAGTACGTACATTTAACTTTACACAAGTCTGACACAAAATAATGAAATAATCAGAGTTTTATTATAAATATATATCATCATCATTATTTGTCATCAATCCGAGGATTGTTTTGTAGCTCTATCACTCGGGAGATAATAAGGTAGTTTCCCCCTGCTTTCCTCATCGCAATGTCATACCCGATTGAATCAATATGTGATTTTCGCCGTACAATTGCCCTAGTTTAGACATCGTCGACATCATTTGTCTTCAGCTCCAAGAAGGTACTGGTAACAGTTGTTGTCCTGTACCAGAGACAGTAATCTATCTATCTATCTATATATATGTTATTTATATATATATATATAGGTATAAAACTCGACCCTTCGTGCCTCGCCCCGGACTCCAGCTCTATCACTTTAATACTTCGTATAAAACAAAGAAAATTGACAACGTCATTCTTTCAAACTACACGACAAAAAAAAATAAATCTTTATTTACGAAATTTTGGCCGGATCAGCAATCCATTTTGTCGATATTTTGCCTTCTTATTTTGGGACAAATTTTTGTGATAGAAAAAATAGTGGGGTAGAGTTAAGAATGACGTTGTCATTAACGCATGTATGTATGTATGTTTATATATTAATTACAATGTAATTCTTAGTCCGGACCCCATTAGAAAAAATGCCCCAAAAAATTGTTTCAAAAAATGTCCCAATTATGTATAACGTTTGTTATATGTTAATTTTTACCGACTTCCAAAAAGAATAAGGTTATAAGTATTGTTTATATGTGTTATAGTATGTTAAGTTGTTTCGGTAGTTTAATAAATTTGTTTTTTTTTTTTTTTATTATTATATAAAATTGGGACATTTTTTCGTTATAAAATCTAATGGGGCCGGCCTAAGAATAACGTTGTAAATTTTGATAATTTTATACAAAATATAGAAGAGAAAGAGACAGAAATGTAAGCAAGAGGAGTCAAGGGGCAAAGCCCTTTACGATAGCGGTTCCCAAACTTTTATGATCGCGGAACTCTTATAAAATCAATTTTATTTTAATGAACCCTCAGTGCCAAATGAAAACTTAACAAGTAATTGTTGATATGTAAACAAAATTTGATTGTTTTCTTTCTAATTACAACTTTCACTGCGATTCCGCATTCTATTAACTTATTTCTGTTCGCAGTAAATATGGCTGTTGCTTTTCCTTGTAAAGATGCAGTGACCTCGTTAAGTTTTCCAAAGATTTTGGCAAGATAAGCTAATTTCAAAGGCCCATTGTTCATTATGCAAAACACCGAAAATTTTCACAAATTTCAATACATATTGCCTTATTTGAAAAACCTTCAGCTCGTCTCCAAGATTCATATAACGTAACCAAAACTTTGCCTCTTGAAAGCTATCGGACTTTTGTATGGAGCATGACCGATTCATGCTGACCGCTCATTTATGCACACACTGTTTTGAACAATCTTGACTGAAGAGGACCGGATTTAATTTAATTTACAATCTTTACAGCTTTCATCTAAAACTTTCTTTAATGATGATGGCATTTTTTTCATTACAAGGTCATGTCGAAGCAAAATGCAACGACTGCTACCATATTTTGGCGCAACATTATTAATTCTTTATAAGATGCCTTTTATTTTTCCTACCACTGCAGAAGCCCCATCACTGCATACATCAATACATTTATTCCAGTGTTGTGTTTCCTCATATAACAATCTATTACATCGAACATTTCGTCTCCAGTTGTGTTGGTTTCCGAAGAAGTGCAGAGAATAAAATCTTTTTGACCAAAAATATAGCTCACAAATACAAGTAATATTGACGGTCCAGCAACATCGCTATTTTCATCAAGGTTTGATTGCAAACATATCAGAATGATCCAATCTATCAATTCTCACCTTCGATGTGATCAGATATTTTACGAATCCGGTCAGAGACAGTGCTGTTGCAACATTGCACTGCTACAACTTTCTTACTGTTTCTTCTCCAAGTATGCAGCCGTCTAACATACGCATGGTTTAATTAGATTCTCGGCTATCTGTGTAGTTTTCGAGGTCGAGCAATCCTATAGCTTTTCGAAAGAAACTGATGTATTTTTCATTTAGATCTGCATGGATTGTGTCAAAATATTGTTTTAACTTTTGAACTGTTTAGTAGAATTTTTTTGCAAATAAGGCACTGCCCCCATCCGGTTCCTCCGCGTATCCTGCACGTATAAATCCGAAAGATAAATAAGAATCGCTGTATTTTCTTTTTTTCAAAGGTCGTTGATGTTCGTTTCCGTCTCTTAGTTTCTCAACAACTGGCAGTACAACATACCGTGCATTCAAAATTTGCGTTATACGTAAATAATTAAGCCATCTTTAATAGAATTAAAATAAAAAACTTATCTATGAAATAACTAAAACTCTACCTTTTTGTAATTAATTTATAAATCATGTAAATCATGCTAAACAATCAACAACTACGCTTTCGAAAATATTTTCTTGTGCCTCGTTTTCCTAATTAAATGAACCGTTTTCAGAAACTGCGTTAGAGTTTGAATTTTTGTTTTGAAACAGCCCGCCAGTCCTAAGATGATCCATGATAAACTAAAAAAAAGATCAATCCGTAACTACATATAATCGAAACTTACATAGGAAAATCACGCATAGATGAATGAACATATACAGAGTGCCTCGCTTTAATATTCAAACACTATTAGAAAATCACATTCTCCTTCTCGTAAATCCAGCCAAATTAGACAAAAAATAAACCTATCATGTTACAAATTTATTGTTTAATTTTTTTATAATTACAAAACTGAATTATTAATTAATTTAAAAGTTAGATCGGTATCAACTTTATTTGGAATGAACAAGTAATAGTTTTTGGAAACGAATAGCCACTTTTTTAATGAAAAATGATGTGATTATTTTTAAATTTTAATTTTAAAAATAATACAAATCCGATTTAAAATTTATCGTAGAAATTACAACGTAATATGTAATTCTAAGTCCCAAAAAAAAAAAAAAAAAAATTATTTCTTTCCCGTTTTACAAAAAATTTCTGGCTTATTCTTGGTTTCCAGGTTTTTCCAGTTGGAAGGCCACCCTGAGGATTTTCTCGCAGAACCTCAGTAACCCTTTCACGGAACTTACTTTGGGCACCGTTGCCTTACGAGGCCAAAATGGCCGAGTTTGTATATATATACATATATATACACACACACATATATATACATGTACATATATATTGATACGGATTCAGTATTTATGCCGCGAGGTTGAGTGTCGTTTTATATTTTTGATTTTTCGAGCATCGTCGAATTACCGTTGTCATCAGCATTAAAGACGATCGAGGGGCTAACGGCATCGTCCGCGTCTGATTGATTTTTGACATGTGTTAAGGTTGTGGCTGGGTCAGTGTCATTGTGGCTAATAGTAGCGGTATAGCGTGTGTCCGTGACGGGTGCATATTGCCCGGTGGGGGTCAGCAGTGCTGCGCTGAGGGAAGATACAATGTAGCGTTTTTATCTGATAAGAATCGCGCTAGTCTTTTGGCTTTTATCTTCCAGTTCAGGTACTGATTAATTTTGTGAATAATCGATGTTTTGAATTCGTTATCGTTATTTTGTTGCGAACGGAGAGCTGTTATATACCGCAAGTTTACGTCCGCTAGTCTTTTTCCGGGATTTGGATTATCGATGTGTATGTCTTTATTGTCGATTTGTAAATATACGCGATATACTGAACATTTGTTTTTCTTGGTATTATAAAAAAAAACAACTAATTACAATGGAAGGTGTGAGACCTATTCTCACTGGCGCCCGAAACGAAGCAAAAAAAATAAATAAAAAATAAAAAAAACACAAATTTCTTTTAGTGGACCCGCAGTCTTGAGGCCGGTAAAAAAGAACGATTCGTCTTAGTAGCTTTCCAAAACAGAGACCCGAAAGGAACGATTCGTTTTAATATATATGTACATATATATATATATATATATATATATATATATATATATATATATATATGTATATATATATATATATATAAACTCGGCCATTTTGGCCTCGTAAGGGGCTGTGCCCCTTGACCCCTTTTGCTTTCATTTCCGTCTCTTTCTCTTCTATACTTTGTATAAAATGATCAAAATTTATAACGTAATTCTTACTGGCATCAACACAAAAAAAAAATAACATAACCACAAAAATCATATTCTAATATTTAACTTTCATTATATAAAATTAAGACGTTTTTTCGTTACATATTTCATTACATAAAATTGTGACATTTTTTAAATAACAATAACAAAAATCATATAAAATATAACAAACGTTACATAAAATTGGGACATTTTTTGGGACATTATTTTAGGACATTTTTCTGGGACATTTTTTCGAATGGGGGGTAGCCTAAGAATTACGTTGTAATTAATATATATATACATATCGAATCATACGTCCCAACCAATTCATTCGCTTCTGTGCTAAATATTGGTTGATAGAGTAACAGCTAGATTTGCTTAAGACTTCTGCATTTGTCACATGATCCTTCCACGTTATACGATGTATTCTGCGTAGCAGCCTTTGGTGGCAGGATTTAAGTTCGTGAAGTTGCTTTTTTATTATCAGCCAGGTTTCGCTTCCATACAACATGATTGGAATTTGAAGACGTGTATGAAAAAAATGTGGCCCGTAATAGGAAAAAGATTTACACAGATATAGTAAACTCATATGATGTGTTATAACATGGATAAATTTACTTCAGCATTAAACTTTAATAGGAAATTAACACTAATTAAAGGAAACGGAAAATACCATGTAAACACAGTCTTAGAAACATATAATTTGAAGTAAAAAAACGTGAACACTACTGAAATGAATCGCATAGTCGATATTACAAGTAGTATATTTTGTAAATGATCGAATAGCGGGCACTGTTCTTTCTTACATTTTTAAAACTTTTCTATCCTTTTTTTATTTCCCATTTCTTCCTTATTTTATCGGTAATTCATACGTATCTTCTCTTTCACGACATTATACAATTCCTAATTGATAACTTTCCATACATCTTCAGTTACACTTAACACTTAGCAACGACGGTTTAACGTGTTGCGTTTCATTGACGACATAAGTTTTGCAAAAGTAGCATTTTTAAAATCACGTACTACTAGCGTAAAATACTACTCCGAACGTACACAACAAACAGAACGTGCTTGAAAATGTTCCTTCAGCATGCTATAAACATTCACCGTGTTCGGTACATGTTATTTTCAGATATTCTATTGTTCACGTTCTGTTTGTTTACATTCGGAGCGATTTTGCGCGTCAATATGTAGCCTCAGATATTTATTTATTTACCTTTTACATGTATTCACATTTTCATAATAAAGAAGTCCCATACCCTTGATAGGTCGTTGGGGATTATGAAGTTAAGGTTCACAATGCACTAAGACTAATGGATCTGAAGAAAATTTTGGTACCAGTTTCTTTTTCCCGGCCTCCTTTACTTTCCCAAATTTCCCCGGTATAACAAATATTCAATTTCAGATTAGATATAATATGGCTCAGAGTGACTTGAATCTGGAACGAGACAAGTCTCGATAACTTACGTCACCTTTGGTTATTAACCAAGTACTTTAACTAATAGGCTACTACCGTGCTATCTTGTATTACTATAGTGTCTATAAGTAATATCGAATTTGTAATATATAATTTTGAAAAGCATACTTACTTTACATTTTTCAAAGTTCAAATTAGGTCTGGCTACTGGAATCAGAAGAAATATAATATTTATAGCAACACCTATTAAAATTCCGATTTCGACGCCAATTATTAAACATGCGAGGAATGTAGCAAATGTAGGAATTAAATCTTTTCCTGCAACAGAAATAAAAAAAAATAAATTTGCGCTAATAAAGTATTTTTACAAAACTGTGAAACTATAGTCAAAAATAATACACAATGTGTTTTTACACTATATATATATATATATATATATATATATATATATATGTATATGTATATATACTGCAGAGCTACGCACATTTGATCAATCAGAAGCAAACAAACATTTGTAAATTCTCCTTCATTTGAACAGAATCATTATATTAGTTCTATTACTTCATTGAATTGTCTATTGTTAGCTGATGATATAACCCGAAAACGTTTCTAAAGTTATTTTAATTTATTAAAATAAACGTATACACTTATTTTTGTTCGTTATTTAAGGGGAATTTATTTATTTTATATTTTAAAAAATTATGTACTACTAAAATTATTAAGAAGCTACGTCGCTATTAAAAATACTATACTTAACGTTTTTAATGTGTTAACACACGGAGTCCATCGTCAGAAACTAGACCAAAATTAACTCGATTGTTTCGACCGATTACGACTTTGTAAATTATACTTTTTTTCCCCTCAGGCTCGATTCGAAGGAATCTCTGTCACATTAAATTTCGAAAGTGCCGCGTAAAATAAAAATATTTTACGGAAATTAGAAATTAAAATAAGAACAGAATAAACGCACGTTTAAATAGAAAATACGCTACTGTTATGAATGATTCTTTTTGTTACATCGAAAGTTTACGCGAATGGTATTGATACAAAATTTTTGTTTTTTAAGAAAGTTGTTTTTATAATTTTAAAATATGAAGTTAATAATTGAATAACCATCGGTTGCTTTTTATTTAAATGATGTTTAGCGAAATTCGATCCAGAATAGACGTTCAGCTAAAACTTAAAACAAAAGTTTCACTCCCTTCAAAATTACCAACAATAACTGATAAGAAATAATATTTTCCTATTTAATGACATCGCAGTAATGCAGAAATTTAAATTACTTGTAGAATATTTTTCAAAACTATAAAGTGTGAAAAATGCTTACGATACTTTGACACGGAATAAATTAAGAAAAAACTTTCAGCGATTTTAGATTGCTTTTTTTATGTTTTTTTAAAAAATCTAATAAAGCGTATTTTTTAATTACGATTTAACACGTATCATCATCCTCGTAATCGCGATGAAGTTAAAAAAGGAAAAATTCCATTTCTTCCGATTTCAGACTAGATCTGACTATATCAAAAACTGTAATGACTCTTTATGACACGATAAAATAATTCGTTTAGCGGATGCGTGCCGACTATATCAAGCAGTATCGAACGATGAGCGGTTCACGTAAAATCCCGTTTTGTCAGGGGATAGTTATTCTCAAAAGTGTAAAAAGAGGATCCTTCCTTCACATTATTATTATACGGTCGTCTCTACTACGCTGCGTAAGGATGAAAATTAAAATTATATCATCTAGTCACTTTTCACTATTCCCATCGACTACTGTTGAGGAATTGATTTTACAGGTAAACTAGCGAATTGTTTGGAGAACTGCTGAAGAAAAACATTAAATGGCATCATGTCAAAATTAATAGTTTGTTGATTTGGGTCAGCAAAGAATTGTGTATTATTACGTATTATATTAACTCCAGATCCATTAATTCACGTCGCTACAATGAAAATTTCTTATATATACTATAGTCTGTCAAGCGAAAGAAGTTCGTTCGAATTTCGTTGCCGAACGTGAGGTTGTTCAAAGTAACGTACTATTAATAAGACACATATTAACACTTGACGCGTATTTCAATATCACTGAAAAAAATAACATAACCATCCCTTCCTGTTATTCTTCGCCATCTCGAAAGTAATAACCTCGTTTTTATTTCATCTCTATTACACGTTCATTCGTTATTTTTTCCCAATCTGTTCTGATCCAGACGGACCACGTGATAATAACAGAATGACTGTTATATCTGGTACGCGATGGATTGAAAAGGTTAATTTGAGGTCCCCGGACTTCGTGGCGTCAGCGCGTTTCGGTTGTTTTACGAACGGACTTTTTTCGCTTGGCAGACTATAAACGTATGTTCCCTATAAAAATTTTACTATTTATATTAAGTAATATCTTAGAATTTTCGAATAGGATTTTTTCTTCTGCTCCCGTATATTTAAGGGCATCGCCAGCCGATGAGCCAGGGGGCAAGATGATAGAAAGAGGATATAAGTTATAGGAAAAGAATAAAATTTATAATTTGTAAAGGCTTAATATTTTATTAAACAAAAATAAAATCTTAATTAAAACATAATTTTCGTGGGTTTCTGGCAAATTGTTTTCTACTACTTTACTATAAAAGTCTTCCAAATTGTCCATGATTACACGCCTATAAATACTCATTATAGCCAGTTGATTAAAAGTTGAAAGGCTCCAGGGGGGGGGGGGGAGCTGCTTCTCGCTGGCGACGCCCATGCGTATATTATCTCTGAATAAGAAAATCTGATAAATACCATTTACAGAGGTTCTTCTTCTTCGATTGCCATACACATATCTGCGCGTTGACGATCCTACTGGCACTAGGCTAACACTATTTTAAATTTTTCGTCCCTCCGCTGCTCGCACAAGATCACCAACAGCGTTTAATCCTGTCCATTGCCGCACATTCTTCGGCCAGTAAGTTCTCCTTCTTCCCCTTCCACGGCGTCCCTCAATTTTTCCTTTAATTATCAGCTTAATTGGTTCGTATCTTCGACCTCTGATTAAATGGCCGAAGTATTCGATTTTCCTATTCTTGATTGTCTGCGTTACATATCTCTTAACACCTGCCAGCTCCAATACTTTTTAGTGGTCCGAATTAGATAACTTACGTCGAAAATAATTATTGTATTACTACATCATCGGAAATATCTCGAACTTTTTCCGTTTCACTTCTATTGTCAACCTAATGTGCAGCAAATCTATTTCGTAACAAATGGATTGGCGATGAGGCAATGAATGTTCTAGGCGACAGTGATTCATCATCACTTATAGTATTGGAAAAAATTTGTATTCGATGATATTTCCAAATTTTTTTGAGTCATCAGGTAACGTTATTACCCGTGTAATAAAAGAACTCCAGCAGAAATATTAATTACGCTAGTGAGTTTCAATTGTAGGTATAGAACACTCTTTTAAATCATGAGAATGAAAGCATAATCTATAATATATATATATATATATATATATATATATATATGTATATACTTACGACTAGATCTCCACATCGGTTTGACAACTTCGTATTCGATCATAAAAATAACTGCACATATAATGACAGCGGCCAGTGAAGATTTAGGTATGTAATAAAAATATGGAGTCAATAAATTCAACGACAACACGATCAGTATACCTTTAAAATTCAGATAAATATAAACGAAAAATTTAACACGGATCTTACAGCTAATAGAATGAAGAAAAAAAGAAGGGGTCTCCAAAGTAGATTAAATTATAAAAGTTTTAAAATTAATTAAAACGTACCGAATTAGTTTAACATAAAATATGTGTGTTAATTATGATATTTTGAAATGCTATAAATGGTGTTGACCTGTGCTGTTTTTTGCTTTTGTTTTTGTTCGAATTTTCTCAACGATCGTCACATATGCTGATATTATTAGGATAACTGTTTTGGCATATTTTTCGGTTTTTGTTGATATTTTTACCGCGGATTTTGCAAGTACGCTTGGTCTTATTCAAAACCAACGTATGAGACTACATCATAATTGTAAAATCATGAGTAGCCCTATTAGAGACATCTTCAATTTCGGAAGTTAACTAAAAATCTGAAGAATTTTCTGAGGAAGCGAAAAATTTAATATGTTTTTTTCTTTTAATTACCAACAGTTCACGAGGAGATAATTTTGTTTGCGGTGTAAATTATTAACCTGTATAGGATATCGATATGTGTTTACAGTTTTAAAGACAAAATAAGTCATGAAGGTTATCTCGATATAAATTAAAATATAAGCGTACAAACCCAAAAGTAATAATACTCGTAATAATGCTATGAAAAATCGTGAGTACATTTTTACTTGTGTATGTATGCATACATGTGTAGAGTTGTGCACGTAAATAGAACTAATATAAACAGCTTCGAGGTGTTATTATCACTCGTAAATTTAAAGCAATATTAATAATATACGCGTGTCTATAAAAACATTTCTTTAAAACAAATTCAATGAAGTTTTATTTATTTTTATTTTTTTGAAAAAATTAAATATTTATTACCTTCGAATAACTAGAAATAACGCCTTTTAATAACTAATGTAAGGTTATGACTTTAATCATGGAACTTGTACGGGTTATAAAATATAAAAGTTAATAACTTTATTTCCTGAGTTTTGATATAAAACTATTTAATCCGCTCGACTATATAATTTTTAATAGAAAATTTAAAACACCTCGAGTATTTTCTAGTTAAAAATGTAATAATAAATAAACTTTGGAAATTTAAATATAATAAACTTCCAATTTCAAGATCGAAATTGTTTAGATTAGTGAGATAGAGGCAGAAGACAACTGTACCGGGAGGTAGTTCATATAAAATTGCAAGCAAAAAGCAAAAAAATATTATGTAAATTTACCTTCTCTTTTTGCACATATAAAATAAGATTCATTAATTTTCCGCACTATAAAAGACTGAAAAAATACATAAAAAGAATATTTAATGACTAAAAATTTGAAAAACAAAAAAGGTACGTTTTATTCAGAAAGTCTAATCTTTTATTTTCTTTTGATCTAAAATTTATTAAGACTGCGTCATCAAATTCTTGCATATCCTTTGTCTTCTTATATACATATTGCATGTATGTAACATTTTGAGACAAAAAAAGTGATGCGGGTCGGGTTAAGAATAACGTTATCACCACCCGGTAACCAATTTTCGGACACCATGAATGTCCAAAATTGAAGTTTTAATAACGGTTATGTTTTATGAACACTATGTATGTTATTTGATTTATGCTTTTAGTCTTTTTCATGCTCTACAGCAAAATTATCATTTATGAGAACATACATTCCAATTTTTTCTTTTCTTTTTGGGTTCGTCTACAAGGACATTGGCTCAAGAACAAAGGAAAAAGAACGTAAGAGACTCAGATCTTTACACGATCAGAGATAGCCGACCAGAAAGAATCAAGAGCTTGTGCAACGGAAGGAGAAGAAAGGGAGAGAATGAAGGAAACACTGTACGGAGAGTGGGAATATCAATTTGTAAAAGAGAGAAGTAGAATCTTGATTGGTTACAAGAGATGAACACACGAAAATTATGTGATCGGGATCACACACAAACTGGATATTAGAGGGGTGCAATGGACGAAAAGGAGACGGCACAAGATAGTAACGGAAAAGAAGCGACGCATGGAAGGAAAGTGTGCTAAAGTGCAGGCGGCAGATCGCAGAGATGTTGAAGCGACGCATGGAAGGAAAGTCAAGAAACTAGGGGAAGCGAGAAAGGGAATGCTGAATAGACAAGAAAAAGGGGAATCCGGGTTGGAGAATGAGGAGACGTAAGAGTCAAACCAGAAGAGTAATGTTGAAAGAAGAGAAAACAAGAAGAAACCTCTACCGGAAGAGGAAGATAATCGAACGAATGAGTCAACTAACTCATTACCCTCAATTCCATTATTTAATTATCGGCAATGTTCATTTTCGGTGATTTATAAATTTTACAAAATCAATAGATTATCGTAGGTGGCGAATTTTAAATTTTTAATCTACATTTTAGGTCGTTTCAAATTCCATATTCCATATTCCATATACCCTTGATGTATCCTTTTTTTTTTGCGATTATCAGTGCTCAAGATTTATGGTATAGTGTACACATTTTCATAAAGAGCGTTTTAATGCGGTTTATGTAAACAGTTTTACGTTTATATGTTAAACCGTTTCAAAGCCGTTAAATTTTATTAAATTTTTTTTTTGTAATTTCGTAAAAAGAAAGATTTTAAATACATTTGAAACGTCAGAAGTTTTGCTTGAAACTACTGCAAAAAAAAATACAAAAAAGCGGTTTCATTTGTTTTAAAATTTCTGTAACATAATATTTGATATTTCATTCGGGTTTTTTTTTTTTCATATCCCCTTAAATACTGTAATTTCCTCTAAATGTAGGGGTTTTTAATGCAGCATCTATTTCGGAACTGAAAATTTATCAGCCCTTTGAAAATTTCACTTCCTTTTAATGCTAATAATACACAATTAAGATGTTATAAAAAATATATCTGTTTTGTCTAATTTTTTCATTATTCTTAAAAATGTCTTTTATATATGTACACTATCTAACAACTATGAAGTTAAAGAGTGGATCGAAATACGTTAATTTTAAAACATTTCTAATATAACCAGCTGATGACTTGTTTTTTTAGTGCAATAAATTAAACTATTTATATTACATTAATGTGCTGCTTTTAGCTCGTGATCTTTCGTCATCAAGTGTGAAATACTCCTACATGTAAAATAGAAGAAACTTTTTTTTTTTTTTTTGCATCATACCCATAGAACCATTTGTTATTATTATTTTAAAGTTCCTCTTGAAAATCCTAATAAACTCTGCATTTTACCTGATGAACCGCCTGGGTAATATTCAAATTTAAAAATGGAATCTTTCCATTTGTTTAGTTCGAAGTCCTTCAACAGCAAATTTAAGTAACTGTATATATATATAGAGTTAAGTAAATATTTTACTAAATTTATCTCGAAAAAATATGTTAAAAAATAAGTTTATATTAGTACCAAAAAAATAAAATAAAATTAGATGATTCGTACAACATAGAATTTCGAAGTCAATGAACTCACAGCATATATGACAAAGGGAGTTCATTAATTAGTTCTCAACCTTAAAAAAGACGCAAAGAGAAACTCACTTCTTACATAATAAGTGTTTCTGTTATTAAAATTAGGCATATTAGTTAAGGTGCTTGGCTATCCAGAGATGTCTTATCCAGACTTGTCTCATTCCAGATCTAAGTCGCTGTCCCAGTGATATATACCTAATCTGAAATTGAATATTGGTTATACCAGAGAATTATCTGGTAGAAAGTAAAAATGGATCTCAAGTAGAAGGAAACTCTGGCCCTCCTACTTTCTTCAGTGTCGTTGGGCTCAGTATAATATGAAAAGCTTAATTTCACAATCCATGATATCTTATCGAGGAAGATATATGGGGGGACTTACTTTACTTACTTATTAAACGTTGAATTTACACTAACACGCGTTCATTACAGTACTTTATGATCGCGATATAACATTATATAAATTAAACACTTACTAGTATATAGTCCGCCCAATGGAGTACGTACACCGCTAACATTATTAACTGCGCTACGAGAAAACGATCCAGTCACAGGCATAGACGAAATGAACGAACCGATAATGTTGCAAAGTCCCAATGAATACATCTCTTGGCTGGCATCTATACAGCTATTATTTGCTGCAGTACGAAAAAATTATATTCGTTGTATTTTATCATTTTATATTACAGACGATGATAAGAATTACGTTTTTTTGGCTTAGCGACTTCATCTTATCTGTTAATTTACAGTATATATTAATTGAGAATCCTCAGATACTTCTAGTTATATGGCGAGAGACAGTTTTTACCTTGTGCCAATAGAAATCCGAGAAGGCGATTCTAAGAAAAGTACTTAATAACAAATGCCAATCGCCCATTACTATCAAATAGTAGTTAATATTTCGTGTTTTCTTCGCCAGACGTCGTGAGTACTTTTCTAAAGTCATTGAATCACTAAAAGCGCATTCAAAAGCATACGTACACATGAAACAATTAGTGCACACATGCAAATGGATCGAAGCGTTTAAGTGACCAGGGACTTAGTTACTTTGAACGAGCTACATGCGCGTTATACATACTTTTCGTTGCAAAACTGTGACGATTTTATCACAGCGAAGTGATGTTCACACATCTAATTTATAAATGCGCTTTCCGAAATACAATCTGTCGACTGTGACAAACGAAATGCAGTACAGAAGCGGTAGTGCAGCGAACTAGCGGTTATTAAATTTGGAGCCGGACGAATGTCGCTGTCAGAATTAATTTCTTTATCATTAATTCGTTTGTCACCACCTATTGTAACGAATTACTAATTATACTAATAAACAATTGTTTGTGTTTGAATTTATAAAATTACTTTAAACAACAATAGGATTAAAAGCAAGTGGAAGAAACGAGTTATAATTTGTTTTTTTTCTTTAAATCGATCAATTAGTCAGATTGTTTAAATGTTTAATCTGTGCCTTTACTAAAAAAAAAAAAAAAAAAAAAAAAAAACAACCAAAAAGAAACAATTGGTTAATTATACTAGAAGTTTTACATCCACCATCTCTGTTAAAATTATCGTATTTTTTATTTAGTATTCTTAATTCAATTTTAATCAATATTTCAACGGTTTTAAATTGAACGACGCGTTGCAATTTTTAGATATATCATTTGTAAGGGAAAAAGAAAAAAAAGAGGACAATTCAAAAAATTTCACACTAACAAATCAAAGACTCACATCACTGCCCAAGATCAATGTCTTTTCAAGAAGGTCGTTGAAAAAGGCAAAAAAAATATGCGAAGAGGAAAATATAATGGAAATATTAAATAACAAAATAGTACGGTTATTAACGGGTATTAGAGAAAAAAAATTTGATTTAATGCTTAAAAAAAATTTTAAAAGTAAAAAAAACAAAGGGAAAACAGAATTTTTGCCATAGTTGTAGGCAAAATATATGTGTACAGTTTACGACAAAATAATTTAGGCTGGTACACTTGAAGTAAGCAGAAAAATTCAAAATTAATAAAAACGACCTTATTTACACCTTACCTAAATGAGTCTATAATAACATGACGGAACCTAAACGAACCGATTACGAATTAAAAACTCCAAAAAGGTAGATTGAAGCGGACAGCCAAAAGTCGAGAACCGAGGGCTTAACAGGTTAACTGATACTCCAATTAAAATTGGAAAAAAATAGATGCACGCGCAATTCCGAAATAGGAAAACGATAATTGGAACACCTAAATAATGGGCAGCGTAAAACTGATGGATCACGAGAGGCGATGATCGGTTAAAAAGGAACTGAGCAATTATAAGATTTTTTATTACATACATTAGTCAATTATGTTTTTAGTTTCAGTGATAAGTAGCAACAATAACTGTATATAATTTTTTTTTTTTTTCGAACAAAAGCAGACACACATGCACAAACTTTTATGACACCTTTAGATTCGTGCAGTGCCACATATCAAGGAGCTCAGACGTCGATCCTATATTGTATATATGTCTTACATAGTCTTTTTTTTCTTTAAAATTAACTTTTTTCTGCAATTCCACCGTCTTTAGAACCATATATAGAATTTGTAATTTATGATAAAGTAACAAAGTATAATGGATTGTTCATCTAAGCTCTTGACTAATTAATCCGAAATTATTTTAAATTGTTAATATATTAAAATTGTTAATAAATAAATATTAACGACTTCGCACAGACGCATACATCATTAAGAGTTTATTATGTACAATATCACTTTCGAAATATAAAGACAATCTGTTTATTTACCGAAAGCTTTTGCGATGGCGACATTACTTAAGACTGCAATAACCGGTACTAAAACAATTGAGTAGCCAAGTTCGAAGCACATATCGATAAACGATAAGTAGGTTCCATCGACAACGGTAGAAAATGGAGGTGGTTGAAAAGGAGGAAAGCCAGATCTTACGTTACCTAAAATTTAACGAAAATCATTTAAAATTTTCATACGTAAAGTAATCTTAATTAAATTTATTTATTTACTTGCACGCGTATTCACAACAGTTAACATGGCTAATTACAGCGGAATAAATTAAAAATTTAAGTAATTTAAAAGTAATCATTAAACACACACACACACACACAAATGGGATATAATTGTGTGAATGCGTATATATATATATATATATGTTTGTATATATGAATGTATGTAATATAAACTCGGCCATTTTGGCCTTGCAAGGGGCTATGCCCCTTGATCTCTCTTGCTTACATTTCTGTCTCTTTCTCTTCTATACTTTGTATAAAATGATCAAAATTTACAATGTAATTCTAAATCGATCTATATGAATATAATAACATAATCACAAAAAACCTATAAAATATAACAAACGTTACATAAAATTGGGACATTTTTTCTAATGGAGGGTAGCCTAAGAATTAGGTTGTAATTGATATGTATACATTTGTTATAGTAACAATTTATTATTCAAAGTAGTATTTTAATGATAAATAAAAAAAAATTGTTATTCGTTATACTTTTTTTATTTGTTTCTTTCATCAATATCAAGTGTATATTGAGACGGATTCGATCGCCATATCCTTCTATTTCTCACGTTGTCCGAATTAAAAAATGATAAAGATTTTTTTCTAAATTCCGTATTCCATACTTTTCCGCGTTTTTTGACAATTTCTCGGGCTTCTCAATTTCTATTCTCCGGCTTCCGCGGGCAGCGTGCAAACTGAGCATTCTCCGGCAATAACACTAAATCGACTAATTCGTGAGAATTGCGGCTGTGCACGGCGTCAGAGTGGCGATCCGTTCATGGTGTGAGTTATTGATACGAGGGTGGTTTGTTCGATTTGGCGTTGCGTGTGTCGTTGGTGCGGACCGAGCTGCGTCGAACCGTGAGAACGTTATTCTTAAGAACCCGAGAATTCGGACGCAGGGTACCCACCGCTCTACATAAATTAAGAACATTCTAGAAAAATCGGTGGTGTGATGTAATTTTTTTGTAACATTTTATTATTAGGCAAAATTACCGTTTTTTCATTTCTAACCGTCGTCGAATTCACTGTGTGAATTTAAAGATCACTTTGCTACTCCACGCCGTTGCGACAGCATCTCTGCTTCTCAACGCTGGCGGAGTTACCGCGTTACTTTTCCTGCGATTCTTATAAGCTGCTTTGCACGTTTTGTCATTTTTTCGGTTTAAATTGGATTCGTTAATTAATTTTATCTACAGTTTTGTGTTGTATGCGTTGTATATCATCAATAACTTACCAACTGTTTCATGGTCATTTCAGAAATAAATAAACGGTTTCTTTCTATTAAAAATTTTTCTTTATTGGACACGTATTTCTTGACATCTCCGCTGCGGAGACTTTATATTTTTCTTTCCCCTTTAAAAGGCCTAAAAGTTCTGCTCGGCTGAGCTCACCGGTTGCGACACGCCGTAGAACGTCGTTGGTGCCTGATAATTTTCAATATATATATTTTTTTCTTTATTATTCTAAATCATCGCGAAAATCGGTTATTCTCAATATACATTACATATTTCTCCTTATTTCTAAGGGTTGTGTTAGTCTGCAGGGATATGAAATATGATCGCCTTTATTATTTTACTGATAATTAGTTTAGCTGTATATTCGGATGTCATTAGTTGGGGTTAGAATTATTGCAAAGTTTCGAACTGCATCCTAGAATGCTTGCTCTTTATTTACATGAGATAGTTTAAATCAGATAAAACTAATTGTAAGTGATGGTAGTCTTACATACGGAAATATTATGCAAACATTACTCCTGTCTTAAGTGATATATATATATATATATATATATATGTCTTAGTGAGTAAACACACTAGACTGAAATAAGCCAATTTCTCTGAGATCGCTTAAACACACATTCCCACTGAATGAAGGAACAATTTTCATTCTGAGCATTGTTATCATTACAGCGTAAACTAAAACGACACCGAATGTATATAACAGTAAATATTTCATTTCAAAAATGAAAATTAATAGTGAATTATACGTTTTTTGATATGAATGCATAGTGACGAAAATAAAAAATAATTTAAAAAGTCTAACTTATTCGCGTTAAACTTAAAACTTTTAACTTACACAGAACAACTTGGCTGAAAAGCTATTAAATACATCAGTTGAATAAAGAGGTAACACAACCTAAAGTCGAAATAATTATTCCATGCCAGAAATTCTATTAATTATTTTATAATTATCCTCTACTAAAAGTTTACTTACGAGTAAACTCAGAGAACGTCTAACCAAGTTTAATTTTCCTTTTTTGGTTTTCTGAGTACGGTTAACTAAGAGCAAAAGCCAAATCAATGCAGGGACATATTTTGGTTAGCCTAAAAGGAACACAACAGATTTCATTTTAGTTTGATGTGAGGTAAAAAGAATAAAGGACACTAAAACAGAAACGAACGTACTTCTTTGTACTCCGATCTGTTATCACTCAAACTCCCTAATCCTTATTGCGCTTCGTATATCTTATCGTTTCCGTTGAGCTCCGTTGTTCCTATCCTTAGTTCTTTTATCTTATCAATATTGGACACCGACTCTACATCTAACTGATCCTCTTTTCCCTCGTATCGTTTTTGGGCGAAAATCGGTTGCTGACATGCCCAAAGGGGGGTTAAAAAAAAGAAAAAAGAAACAATGGACAGGGAAAGCAACAATCACGGAAGCATCTGCCCAATTAGTGCGGTAAACAGATTTACTGAGCTTTTTGAAGCATGATAAGTATGGATGGTTGACGTGGTTATGGAATGACGATTATCTAGAAAGGCGCCCAAATAACGAAAGGGGAAATAAGGTGGATGCGCCATTATTAAGCACAAGGTTAATTAAAGAAGAATCAAAAGAGCGCGGTGTAAAAACGACACCAGAAGATTTAGTAGGGAAGATAAAAATTCGGATACTAGATAAAGCGTGTTTTAATGATTGTTAGGAAAACTTGAAGTTAAAAGTTAGCGCGCGAGATATAGTGATAAAAAGAATGAATAAATGTTGGTAAAAAAAAAAAAAAAAAAAAGGGAGAAAGGAATTTAGAGGCAAAGAAACAATTTCGATAAAGTAGATGCAAGGTTGGGTTAAGGCAGGAACTCCAGAAACAAGTTTTTAAATTGAAATTACTAGTCGACTTTTTATCATTCCGGAATTCAAATGAAGAAATTAGAATAAAACGTATACGAATATAAAAAAGCATTTATTACAACCGTATTTATACAAAAGAATTTGAAAACTCCTAATCAAGCGGCTACATACTAATTTTTTAATGGTCTAACGGGGTAAAAAAACGCATATACTTCAACTTTCGGCAGACTACCAGATTTAAATATCATTTTATCGACACGATTATTCGGAAAACCGGTTAAGAAGTTGTTTTTTCTCTTTCTTCTTCTGATATAACATTAATTAAATTTATAGTCTTCTTTGTAACTAAGCTTTTTCATTTATTTATTTATTTTTTATTTAATCAAAACACATTTTAAATTATAGATGAGAAACCTGTTTTAGCTTAATAAAACACATCTGCGAGTTTCGTGGGTTAATATCGCTGTTTATTCTACTTTTAAATTTGTACAGTATTTTTCGTTATTAGAAGAAATATACTGAAACACTATTAAAATATAAACATCAAAAAGAAAAAGAAGAATACGAAAAAAGAAACATACACTTTAGCAATTAAAAATATTTCGACATTAAGAAATTTCTTTTTAAAATGTGTACACGAATATCACTCTCCAAGTTATATATTACTCTGAAATATATTTTCTTATCGAGAGTAATTATTTTTTACTTTTTAGTGCATTTTTATTATCTTCAAGTATTGCGATATCTTTTTTTTAAACATTTTATTTCACAATTTTTAGCATACTAGAATTTTTTTTCTCGTTAAAAATCAACTTTTTTGTCACATTATTCTCCATATTTTATACTTAAAAAATGCTTTTTTACAAAAAATAAATACCGACTTCAAGGTTTATTATAAAAATTTAAGAATGCACTAAAAAGTAAAAAATAATTACTCCCGATAAAAAAATATATATCAGAGTGATATAACACTTAAGTGGTGATATTGTAATTCTTATACAACATTAACTTTTTAGAGTTGACATCAAATTCATATTATAATAATAATTAAAAACTTCGTTAAATGTTCATTAAATTGTTCCTAGATATTGTAACATGAATTTGATGCCAACTCCAAAAAGTTAATGTTGTATAAGAATTACGATATCACTTTAAGTTATATCACTCTAATATATATTTTTTATTGGGAGTAATTATTTTTTACTTTTTAGTGCATTTTTAAATTTTTATAATAAACCTTGAAGTCGGTATTTATTTTTTGTAAAAAAGCATTTTATTTTTTACTTTTTAGTGCACTTTTATTCAATTAAATTAAAACATTTTAATAAGAACAGATATTTCCACGGTAAAAACATCAAAAGCTACATTTCCATGGTAATTTGGCAAATTTATAGTATTTTAAGTCAATAAATCTAACACGACGGTGAAAACAATGATGAATGAAAAGCATCCAAAAAGCTTCAATCTCCCGCATTATAAAGGATAACTCAAAAACTACCGGTCAGATCTTGATCAAATTTAAATGGGACCACTTGAGAAACACCACCTTTCAAATAAAAGAAGAACCATCGAAATCGGTTCGCCTAGAAGAAAGTTCTGTGGTAACACACATAAAAAAAAAAAAATACAGTCGAATTGAATACCTCCTCCTTTTTTGAAGTCGGGTAAAAAAAAAAAAAAAAATCGATTTCTTTATTTGATCTGCATTTCCACCGTAAAAACATCAAAAGTTACCATTTCCATAGTAATTTGCCAAATTGATAGTATTTTAAGCCAAAAATTGTCTCTGTTATACTAATAAAAAATATGAAGGAAAAAAAAAAATACCGAAAGGGGCCACATTTTTTCACGTTTTCTGACAAATACTTAGTTTATATGTACCGATTTTCATAAGGACTCACATGGTCTGATCTGAGTGGTATACTTTCTAATAGACAAAGAATCAGTAAAATCGGTCGACGATATAAACATAAGTCACGCACGAACAAACATAAAAAAAAAAAACAAAAAAACAAACGTGACGAACGTGTATCTTTATTTTTGGAAGTCGGTAAAAACATTACTAGCTGTATTTGTATATTTAACCCTACTTGTAACAAATGATTGTGTATAAATTCTTTTTTCGCTATTGTAATGTTGTGAATGGCAAATTGAAAAAGGTAAAAAACAGATCATCATTTCTTATCATCGAATTCGTTCAAAGCAAATGCATTGGTAATCGATAAGTGTCCGCACGTAATAATATAGCTATTCAACCGAAAAGGGAAAATAAAGTAAAAAATTAATAGCTTAAAATAATCAGCGATTATCAATTAATAAAAAAATATGTTACAATATTAAATGATTACCGGTTAAAATGACAACTGAATGACCATTTGAATTACTGTACATATAAGCGAACGCGGAACTAATGATAACTACAATCGCATTCCGAGCAGTAGATATTAACCATAAAATTTTCTTCAAACATTTTCTTCGATACTGAGAGTGCAATGCATCACAGTCCCCTTTCGTTCTAATCTTTATGTCTTTAATTTTCTGTTAAATAAACAAATTAAACAATATCAATATGAAATTTTTAACGCCTCATATTAGTAATAGATGTTTTTTCTCTTGTTTGTATTTCGTAGCTTCTTCGCGTATTTTCTCTTTTTTCTTTTTCTTTATTTATTTCTTAAAACATTTCAAAACTGAGAAGACACTTGCAACGCTAACCATACCTTCCTTAAGTTATGCAACGTCGTATTTTACGAAAAAAATGCTGTTAAATTTTATCTAACTCCTCCGTTTATATGTAAAAACAAAAAAAAAAAAATGTATTCAAAATATACAATTTCTTGTAAAGTTTTTTAATTTTTAATTGAGTTAAAATACGAAGAAATTGTTCACGGTTATTATTAATAAAATTGAAATTAAAATTTTCGGCACAAACAGCGTAACTTCTTTTTAAAACATTAGATTTTTGTTTTAGATTCGCTTACCCTCATCGTCAGAATATAAAATAAACTTTTTTCGTCAACCTTTTAAAATATAATATCTTTTCATAGACGCAGGAAACGCTCCTTATTATCGGTCGAGCTATTAATTGCCTTCGAGATTTCGGAAATTCTATGTTCTGCTACTGATAGCCCATTTATCTTCCTTACTCCTCTATATTTCTTTAACATGAAACGATCACGGCTTACGTTTTAGAATTCGACGAAGCTAAAGTTATAATAGACACTAGTGGTTAAAGAGGTTACTGAAATTAAAATAAATAGTAATTTTAACAGTGAAGACGGCTTACAATTAAGTTTGTTTTAGAGACTGGTTATCAGTTTATTAAAAAGTTACTACATAGGAAGTAAGAAAAATAATGGAACAATCAACTAGAATACAGGATTGCCACAAATCCGGAGGATAATTAACAGTGATAAAAACTGAATTATACAAGGATTGAACTAAAGAAAAATTTATAAAAACTTCCCGAAGTTTGCAAAATCCGCATTAAAATTAAAACTCATCGTTATATTAAAGCACTTACTTAAAAAACCTAGAGGAGATTAAATATAATGTACTTTCTGTGGTTACTGTACAACTACATCCAACAGGTGTTACTTTTATATTTCAATAAAAACCTAGTTCTATTTAGTAAAAAAAAATTAGAAAGAAAAATTCTGCAAAGGGTATTAGAGAAAGTTATTTTTAAAGAAAGAGACAAAGGCAAACACAAAAGAAGCTAGAATAAAAAAATGGAATAAAGAAGCAAAAGAAGAATATGTAGTATAACAAAAAATGGAATTACTTCGGAAAAGTCGAGTAATAAAGAGAGCGGTAAAAAGTAAAAACTATATAAAGGATAATTGCGGAACGATTGCAGAAAGGGGGAATAAGGAATGCAATGAAAAATCAGCAATACCGATCAACGAATTGGAAAAAAAAGTGAAAAAATTATAAACGTTCACAAACCTTTTAAATTTTTTTAGCTGACAAGCCTAATAAAAAAGTAAAAAAAAAAAATTTTCTTCAAAAAAGACTAATAACTTTTCTGCTTCCCAACGTGAAGATTAATAATATTACATTTCAAAAACCCGCTACTTGAAATATTTTAATAGTTTTCTAGACTTAACCCTCCCTAAATGTTAATTAATGTATGAATTTCGAGGTACCAGCCGGCAGATCTCCAATTTTTTCTTTATTTTTTTTTTTTTATGGGTACGCTAGCGAAGAGCAACAGCCCAATCAACCAAGGAATTTAAGTAATAGCTCAAAAGGAGAATAACATATTAGATTTTAATCTGATACGAGATTGAATGAATGAAAGAAGCTAGAACAGGAACAACTGACAAGGAAGGAAATGAGAGAACATAAGAGTGTAATATGAAGTAGGAAGACCAAGATCCAAAGGCTGAGAATAGAAGAGAAAACGTTCTGAAGAAAGTGAGGAACATTCGAAGAAAACATAATATTGACATCACACAGAAAAAAGAAATCTTCTGGGTGAAGAGAATATCGCGGGCGGAAGAGACAAGGGAAAAACGAAAAAGTGACGAAGGGAGAAAGGGATGACCGAAACGAAGGCGACATAGTAGGTGATCAGGGGACGACAAAGAGAAGGAAACTTGTCAAGCCAACTGGTCTGAGAAGGTAAAGACTGGATGGAAAGATAAAATCGGATTGGAGAAAAGGGAAAAATAAATATCCTTCCATAATGTAATTTTGGAAATACAATTAATATTGTGAGCAGGAAATTTATGAAGAGGATGTCCGTTGGAAGTTCCTGAGCGAGCCAAAGAATCAGCCACCTCTTTACCCTCAATTCCAGCATGACTAGGAATCCACAATAAATCAATTCGGATCGAACGGAACAGGAATAATTCGTAAATTAGATATTGTAAATAAGGAGAATGAAAAGTTCAAAAGATGGCAACGGTAGGGGAGAAGAAATCGCCTGCAAGACACTTTCAGAGTCAGCTATTAAAAGAAAATTATCCGAGAGGATAGAAGAGGAAGAGATAAAAAAAATTGCATGAAGTATGGCAGCAGATTCAGCAGTAAATATAGAGCAGCAGGAAGGAAGTTTAAAGGATTCAGAGTAGTTGTGAGAAGGAAAAAAAAGTGCCTTCGAAAATATCATAGTTCGTATACAATATATAAATTAAAGCGAGCCATCCTTGGTAAGAAATCGTGGATTTTAAAGTTATACCAATCCTAACCGCATTAATGACGGCACAAATACTTTTCTTTCTCTAGGCCGCCTTTATTTTACCAGATTTCCACAAACCAGGTATTTCAAACTGCCATGAACTTGATAGTGACTATATATACTCCAACCACACCTTCGGCCATCTCCATGATGTACGTGTTAATAATAAGAATATATTTTAGAGGAAAAAAATTAAAATGAAAGAAAGAAAATAAAAACGACATAATTCGTAATAAAAAAGTGTAATTTACAATCATTTATATTAATAAGAAATTAATAAAGAAAAAGAAAAAACTACAAAATACGAAATTATCTTTATATCATCGTAAATGAAAATCTCGTGGTAACGTAACTAGCAGCCCTGTTTAAGTTTTTGTGAATATTTTCTCGGTCACTTCGGAATTAACTTTTATTTCATCTACATCATTCCCTTTAAACTCGTATTGCTAAACACAGTCGAGAAAAGATTAGGAAAAACTTCCGAAAATTACACATCAACGACAACTATATAAATCGAAATTGAAAAAACCTTTCTTTTTTTTTTTCCCCTGGTGGCGCCTATGCACCATTTTTAACTACAATGGTTATTACAGCACATGGGCCAGGGTAAAAGGCCTATTTCATAATTTAGTTATTAAGTTGTTGGTCCTAAGAAAAACGAGTAGCATTTGTATGCGCGCTGGGTCATTTGATAGTATAGTTGACAGAGGAATACCGGCAAAAGCGGAGAGGTCGAACGCCGTACATTGTATCAGTAGGTGTTCTACCGAAGGGTAAGAAGGGCCGGAACAGAAAGGGCACGTGGGTGGGAGAAGGGTACCCTCAAGTAGATAATTGTGTGAGACCGCCGTATGCCCAACTCGCAACCGATTTAACACAGCATATTCTCGACGCGTAAGATAAAGAGAAGGGAACCATGGATCAGCCGTAAATTTTATGTTCTTCATAAAAGATCGATCCCTTTGCCACTGGCTGATCCACTCAGCCATCATACGTTCATGGAAATAAATCTTCACTTTGCAGATTGGTGGCGCTGCAAACGGCATTGGTGCGAGCAGAGCTGATTTGGACGCCATGTCAACTCGTTCGTTGCCTTGAATTCCTATATGACTCGGCACCCACAAGAGCGTTACCTGATTTCTTGCTTGATGGAGCAGCTTCAACGTGTAATTGACTTTCAGAGCTAAGATATCCCTGTTGTTCTGTGAGGAAATCGATTTTAGAGAAGCCAAAGAGTCAGTCATTAAAAGTATGCTTCTATCTATACATCCTGACTTCAAACAAGTTACGAGGCTACTGTATACGGCGTACAATTCTGCTTCCTGTACCGAGCAATAATCATTTAATCGCAACGAAGTGATTTCACCGCCGATTTCATATGCGCACGTGATTGGAGATGGGGAAATTTGCGGGTCTGCTTTGGAAGCATTAGTATATATGTGCAAAGAGTTGGGATAACTATTGATTTTTTCGGCAACGCGGTGAGTTATGTCCACACCCTGTCCGCGACTTATTGCCTCCAAGAGAGATGTGTCAATCCTTGCAGAGATGTCTTTCCACGGGGGAAGTTTGTAATGAGAGCTGTCAGGATTTGGCAATTGTACGCCACTATCAATAGTTTGTTTGAATAATTCAGGGATTGGGTCACTAGGGAAAGAAGGGAGCGGAATATCAGTAATGTTTGGGAAGGAATTAATTTTGTACTGATGAAGGTACCAGTTGATTAAATCGCGTGCGGTAATAGAAGAACGTATCAGGGGAAGTGGGGGTATGCCGTTAAGGAAACAAGCACTTGCTGATGAAGAAGTTCGATGAAGACCAAGAATTAATCGGATAGATGTATGATGTATTGGATCAAATGACCTGAGTAACGACTGACTAGCCGAGGAGTACACCTGACACCCGTAGGTTAATCTGGAAAGGATAAGGGCTTTATAAATGGTGACAAGTAGCTTGGGATCAATATTGAATTTAGGACTGGACAAGTATTTTATAATGGAGAGGTTCTTCATGCATTTATTTTTAAGCTTGGAAATATGAGGAGACCAGGACAGAGCGGAATCAAAAAGTAGACCTAGAAATTTTACAGAACTGGAGAAAGGAAGAGGATAATTATTGAGATGAAGGCGAATTTCTTGGTTATCTCTGTGTAGACGACTCCTATGGAAGTTGACACATGAAGTTTTGGAAGAGGAGAACTTTAGCCCATTGTGTACAGCCCATGTATATAGCTTATCAATTGTCGTTTGGAGGATGGACTGGGCATTAGATAGAAGGTTGGATGAGATTGATATATTCAGATCATCAATAAATAATCGGGCTGTTACTGGCGGCCTAATACAGCAGGAAATGCCGTTAATAAATAGGATGAATAAAGTCGCACTCAGTGCGGATCCCTGTGGGATTCCATTTTCCATAGGAACAGGAAAGGACATCACAGAGCCTACTTTCACTTGCATTGCTCTATTAGATAAGAAATGTAGGATAAAATTGCCCATTTTGCCATTTATTCCGGCATTTTTTAGTTTAAGTAGCAAGCCGTACCGCCATACACGGTCGAACGCTTTTTCAATGTCAAAAAATATTGTGTACAGACATTGACCGTTACTTCGGGCGTGAAGAATTTGCCTTTGAAGGCTAATAAGATGAGATAAAGTGGATTTACGTGTACGGCCGCCAGCCTGTATGGAGGAAATTAAGTTGTTCGATTCGAGATAAAACAGGAGCCGTCTATTAACCATTTTCTCCATTACCTTCGACAGAGCACTAATTAGGGAAATCGGACGGAAACTATTGGGGAGAAAGGGATCAGCATTAGTCTTAAGGATCGGAACTAAAACCGCGGTTTTCCAAGCTGATGGCATGTCACCAGTCGACCATATTTGGTTATAGATGTGGAGAAGGAACGATTTAGCTGGGTTAGGAAGATGTTTGATCATAAAAGGATGGATGGTATCGGCGCCAGGGGCACTATATTTCGTTTTATAGGTTAATTGATAGTTAAGTTCGGAAAATGTGAAAGGAAGATTAAAATTGTCATCGCTCTCAGAAGAGAAGGATATCGGTGTTTTCTCAGCTTCTGCTTTAAGAGATTGGAAGTTAATTTAACTATATCAGAAAATATATTTAACGATTTTTTTTTGTATTTTCGACTTGATAATTATTTTAAGTTTTCAGTTAATACGTTGCAATTTTTTAGAAACATGTCGGTATTTATATAAATACTTTTTAAATATATTTTCAGATAAAGTTTAAAAGTTTTTTCGAACAATCATCAGAAAAAGTCATAAATGATCAAGTATCTAGAACTATATGATTATATAAAATCCGCATATGCTCTGTTATTGTAATGGTATATATCTGTGCCTATATATACGTATATATAGTGTCGGATCAACGGGGGAGGGGGGCATTTCCTCCTTCCAAAAGAACCGAATCGTCGATGAAAAAAATTTTATCAACAGAGAAACTTTATACTATAAAAAATTTGTATAAATGTTACACCTATGGATTTAATTATAACTAATATTTAACACTGTTTTCTAGTAAAAGCATTAATGTTACGTTTTTATTCTGTTTTAAATGCAACAGTCGTCGATTTTTATGTATTTTTAATTTTTTTTGCAATGTAAATGAAAATAGTTCAATGGGCAATATACATATATATCTGTTTTATTTGTTCACGGACACAAACAATTCGGATCGGATTACTAATAAAAATTAAAATAGAATTAAAGTCGAATAAAAAATACTATCGCTCTATTTTTTCTAGTAATTTACTATTTAAATTCTAAACTAGCATTTTAGCCGCAATTTTATAATTTTTTAATTTTTCACCTAAAAATAAAACAAAAATTGTAATAGTTATGTATTTTTAAAATATTTTAAAATTTCTGAAGAGGTCGCTGCTTGATTTTCTTTACGAAACAAAGTATTCTTCAAATTTACTGTCTAAGATTTTCAGTTTAAATTAATTTTATATTCTTGCATGCAAATTCTGCTTTTCGAAATTACATGTAATAACTGTTATTATAAGTTCAAAATAATACATAAAAGTAAAGACGCAATACATTTAAACCAATTTACATATTTCAAAATTTGTGTAATTAAGTTAAATAACGTCAATGCATACTAAAAGGCAAGTTTTATCACGATTTTAAATTTATTTCTACAAACACATTCTTGCCTTCATTTTGTTTTTTATTGTGTTAAAAAAAAATATTTTATTTTATATTATCTCAATTGCTTTTTAGTATTTTTAAATTACACACACATATATATATATATATATCTTTTTATAAAATTTATATTTAATGAAAATCATATTTTTTATTTTGTATTTGTCTAGTTTACGTGGCAGCTTGTTGGTTACATTCTTGAAGGTTACTTTTCATGCAATAATGCATATTTGTGAGAACCCAAAACTCGTGAATATGTAACTTACACAGTATTTTCCTGTTTGTGTTCTACTTATTGCAATTATTATATAAATGAATTTAATTTGATTTTTTATAATTATCCTTATTATTATTATTATTATTATATTATTGTTACAAACTTAGTTTATTCAAAGGAATTGAGGAAAGTTAAAGTAACAGTGCGTCCTTACTCGTAGAAATAGTAGAAATATTATGCAAAGTAATCCTAGACATGTATCATTGAACCTAGCTTCATGCAAATAACAGCTAACTTTATATAAAGAATCAATGAAGCCTTCCGACTGGAACCGTAATCCTAGCAATCCTTTCAGTTGTGATACCGCTATGATGACTGAAGTAGCTGATGTAAATCCAACGGTAACGGGTATAGAAATAAAATCAATCAATACACCTGTCGATTAAGAATACAGTATACGTAAAGTTACTAAAAAAAAATCATCTGTTTCGAAAAAAAGACAAATAACTTAATTCCAATCAATAAAATATAAACTCGTGAAAATATAAAATTAAATATTAAAATAGTAAATCCGTGATAATTTAATTCTAATCAGGCCAGAAGCTTATGAACAGATGATTCATTTTTTATTCATAAATATTTTACATATTGATTTATGTTTTATAAGTTGTATTAATTAGTTTTATAAATTATACAGCTATACATACTTATATATACTTACACACGTATACAGCTTATCTATACGTTACATTATAAACTTGTTTAATAAAATCGAAATAATAATAAGAGTAATTTTAAATTTTGATGCAAAAAGCGTATTTGATTATTTGTAAGCATTATCATAGTAATATGTAAAATCACGCATTATTAATTTAATAATTAATTATTAATAAAAAAGCTACAATAAAGAATAACTTGAAATAGATCGTAATCATTTTTGTGGAGTTTCTTAGGATTCTATTATCGCATTTAGGTTGTGGGAAATGTTTTGTACTCGGTGTTCACAAATCGATGGAAACATTGGGCGCAGAAAATAAACAAAGTACGCAGAATTTACTAATAATTGATGCGTTGCCGTCAATAACCTTAAGAGCTCATTCGAAATTTACATAATTAGATATATATACATTAAAAAGTTCGAATTAGGCTAGCTATTGTGTTATCATTTATATGTCTAAAGCGAATAAGTTAAATACAGTAATAGCAGGAAACTTTTATTAATTGTAAAATTATTCGGTTTCTACCTTTACGGTTGCGGTAATTATACGAATCTCTTTGATTTATGAATATACTCGTAATGTTTAAAGATAAAACTTTTAACACACGGAATTAACTGAATTCTTTAGTGTACAAAATTTAATAAAAACATAAATTGCGATAAATATAGATTTAAAAACATACCGAATGAGAGCTCTACGGAAATTAGAAAAAAAAAAAAATTAATTATTTTATACCAAATCATAAAAATTGTTCTGAATAATTTAATATACATAAATCAGCACGTTTTTTACTGGGAAAGTTCTGTAACGTGAATTTCCGTAAACCCTTGTTCCTTCTGAAGTGCCACTTAGTATCGGTTCCATAAGCTCGGAACATATACAAGTCGTCGTCCTCTTGCCGGCCAATCGCTGATGTACTTTATGTTGAAGAAATTCATGCGTAGAGTAGTAGCTCTTGTGAACATGTTGAGCACAGAATGCTGAATGAACAGCGAAGATCAACCTTCCAGACAAATACCAGCACAAGGATCAAGCGCGTGAATGTTTTTATACTTCGGTCCGCAAAATTGTTGGATTTTTCTCGTAGGCCTTTGGATTGCACCCTATTGGTAGATTATTTACCATAAATGGAAAAAACAATACGAAAGCGGCACTCCTGGGACGATATTTACACAAACGTTGATGATGGATAATTCGACCTTCTCGTGAAAACATAGGGACCGATCCTGTACTGGTTAACTACGGACTTTAGAACCTGCAATACCTCCGCATATAAGACTGTCTTCTTTACCGACAGGAGAGCGTAAACCAATAACAGAGGAACCATCTGGCTGTTGGGGACATTCCGTGTGCATAGTCCTATTAAAAGTAAACACTTGCCTCTTTAGAGGTACCTTGAACGTCCGATCGAGGGACCAGACCAGAATGGCGCACAACATGTCAATATTCTTACAAGCAGCGAACACCGGAACTCGTCCTCCGATTCTGCTGTTTTTTCATCTTCAGCCTCTTCGTTGTCCTTTAGTAGTTCTGGTAGCCCTGAATTGTGTTGCAGGAATTGTTCGTCCAATATGGTTTTACGGTAATGGCTGAGTAGCTCGCGAAAGTTGAATAGATTTCTTGGGTTAGCTGAGAAATTTCTCCACCGCGCTTTCTCCATCATGCAGTAGTTCTTCCGATGAGCCGCTGTTTCCCACTTAGTTCTCACTATAATTTCTTCCGTGGTACATTCCACTTGGTTAAGGGGATAGACATGCTCAGGTTCTTTTGGTCCTTAGTGGGAACGACAACTCCATCTGCCGAGTCGTTCGTTATAGCTCAAGCAGTATATTCTTTCGCTCTTACTTCCCGGCGCGGTCCCAGTAAACAAAATCCTTGGATAAGCGAGATACCTCAGGTAAATGTAAACTTTCCATTAATAGCTGCTGCCATGAAGAACGTAAGTACACTGAATACGTTAAATGGCGATGCGATATACAATATATGACAATTTTACCATTCGTACAGCACAAATGTCGATATGAAAAATTCTTTATCCTAAGTCATACCAACCGACACCAACCATCGTAACTACGTATTTGTACATTCCAGTTGTATAGATAGGTAGCGCGGTAGACTAGTGGTTAAGGTACTTGGCTACCAAACCAGAGGTCACGGGTTTGAGTCTCGTTCTGGATCGAAGTCGCTCCCAGGTTTACCCAGCATGAAAAAAGTGGGTACCAAAGAAATCTAGGAAGGTAAATGAGGCCGAGAGAAAGGAACTAGCCCCTCCGCTTTTATTAGTGCCGTTGGACTTTGTACATTATGAACTTTAACTTCACAATCCATGATACCTTATCAAGGGTATGGGACTTACTTTACTTTAGTTATAGGTATACTTTATTTATCTAAAGGGTACATAATTAAAAGCTCAATTTCTTTTATAACGTACATTATAAATAGATGCATTTAAAATGGGAAAATACAGAAATAATAAAATCGCATAACTTTACTGCGATTTGGTTTTGATGCTTAGGGGACATCCATTAATTACGTGAGCTGTTTTTCTTTTAATTTAGACCCCTCACCCCTCTTTGGTGAGATTTAGTGAGATTTGGTGGGACCCCCTTCAACCTCATGTAAGATTTACACTATACTCGTTAAAGAACTAAATTTATTTTCATGGAGGAGAAAATAATACAACGTGTTAAGGTATACTGTAACGAATTTATTTAAATTTAGTAAAATTAAAAATAAAAACAGACAACATCAGCTTACTTAACTTTTCACTCACACACCAAGGTCATTCGTGTACCATAGCAATTTATTTTTCTTTTAAAAACTTTAAACGTGTGTTTTTTTTACTCTTTTTATTCTCGAAATAAAAGTTTTAATAGTCCTGAGATTTTTTTAGCGGGCAAAATGGGACACTCGAAAAAAAGTAACAGAAAAATTTAATCATTTTTTTATTATCTATATAATAATGTATATTCCTTAAAAGTTGACGTGAGATTTTCAACTATCCCCCCTCAGATTAAATGAGATTTGATCAAATTTTGCTGGACCTCCCCGCCAATTTTGAGATCAAGTAATTAATAGATGTCTTCTTAATTAGGTGGCACATCGTGCTATTATGAATACATGACGCTAACCTCTACTTCCTAAAATATTATTAAAGATTTTTGAACTACACATTCACCGTTCTACGAGTTAAAAAATTACCATCAAGTACATTGACTCTACTGTCCGTGGTTATAACACATTTGATGGCAGAAGTATATGGAAGAATTATGTTACTAGTCTAATCGATTGTTAGAGTTTTAATCATGCTATGTAAAATTCGGGAATGCAATATTAATTACTTGGATTGTGAATTTTAATAAGCGTATAATGTTACCGCGGCTTTTACTTATATTTATTTATAATTTTTGAATTAAAATGATTAAAATAGTTGGTTTTTTTATCGATTCAATTAGGTAAATTTAGGAAAAATTTATAATTTTTTTTGCAATTAAAACAGATAAAAGTAAAATGTAGGAGTACAATCTCTGTATGCTATAAAAAAATTAATATTTTTTTTACAGCAGGGCCCGAATATTATTTCATTGTCAATTAAAGTTTTACCTGTCTTAATGACGAATAGGAATTTAAGTTAAAAATTACCCATCATTTGTCAACAGTGAAAGGTATAACAACTGCAATGAACCGATCCATTAAAAATGCAGTTTCTGCTTACCGGTTAAATAATTTATCAACGTTTTATGTTCAGACTATTTGCACTCGTACCCTTATAACCGCATATTATTATCGCGTATACCTTTCACTTTTAAGGCGACAGAAGTATTTTAACAAAGTTGTTATTTAAGATAAGAACGCATCCTATACATTTGAAAACGACGTGTACTATCTGTTTACGTTATAGAATTTGATTAGTGCATGCGCATATATTCATTTTAGTTTTTTGTTCTCTCCTTGAGTTCTGACAATCTGACCAATCTACCCTTTATAGGGCATACTTTTTAAGTAAAATTCTGTGATCATTCCGTCTTTAATTTTTTTTCTAGTTTAAATAGACATAATGTAAAAAATGTTAAAAATATAATAAAAATTTATTTAAAAGAAGTTTTTTATAATTTCTGTTACTTAAGATTACACTACACTCTTTTTAATTATACAGGAACGGCTTCTTGTTCTCATAAAAATGTAACAAAAATGATGAAATATTTGAATGCATAAATGTTTAGTAAAATGTATACAAATGAAACAGTAAAACACTAAGTTAAAGGTTTAGTAAATTATATAAAATTAATGTAAAAAATACGACAAGACACAATAATAAAATAAACGCTAAAATAATAATCGTCTTTTTCCTCCGGGGAGATCTTTTGCTAAAAAAAAAATAAATATATACACATATAAGTAGATAGAAAACCTGCGTTCTGGGATCCCATTGTTTGCGGGTTGCATACATTATTTTTTGTTTTTTGCAGGGGCAGTTTTTAAAGAAATATAAATTTAAATAAATAAAGAAAATAATACTAATATGACTACACTCTTTTTTCTCCTAGCTTCTTGAGTAAGAGCTTACCATCATGTTAACATATTATACTCTACATCCTTCTGCCTGCTGCATCTTCACCATTACAAACCAAAATCCATATATCTCAATGTCCACTATACCTCAAATTAGTCACCTTTTCTAAACGATACCAGTTATTTACGGCTGTATGTACTTTGAAAGTATGTTTTACACTATTGACTAGCCGCCATTAAATTTTTCTAACCCATACCAAATCTGCCATTTTTTGCATGTGCATGCGTTGAGAATATGTTTTACTGTTGACTACTTACCATTAAATTTTTCTAACCCATACCAAATCTGCCTTTTTTTGCATGTGCATGCTTTGGGAATGCTCTTTATTATATCTGTAACTACCCAATGCTAATATAACTTGCTAACTCAATATTACCATCTCTCCTTCATGTTTGTTCTAATGAATATTGCACTGAAAAAGGTTTGATTAATTGAAATTAGGCTGTTCTTTGCTAGCAATGCTTGTTTGTGTTTATATATAATTTGATGTATATTCCACCTATTCTTGAAGCATTATGTCTAAGCTTATAGATTTTTGGTACATATTCACATATCTAACCAAAATAACCACAGTACTAACCCCAACAACAAGGTTTATTCTCATTCTCGTCCATATGTTTCTAGTGTGATGCCTTGCATATGAGCAATCAGAATGGGGATAATTGATAATCACTAGCCTGTGTTATTGCACAATTATTTTAATTGCTGCAAAGGTTGTGTTTGATATTTAGCAGAGTTGCTTTTTGACATGTGTTGGGTCGACCATGCATGGCTCTATGAAATAACTCGTCCAACACAGTGACATGTGTGCAGTTGATATGCTTTATGTACGTTTGATATAGTATACATCTGTGTTAGAGCATACTGATATGCGCATGGGATGTAACAATGCCGATGATGTTGACACATGAACCTGTATGCTCATGTATGTGTATGTGTACACTTTCTAATGCAATGAAGCAATATCTACGCCCAAAATTACCGGTAGTCTGTAAACAGGCAAGCTGGAAAGTGAGAAACTAACTCTAGAGCCGTGTACAGAGTGCAGGATCCACCAAAGTATTTTATTCAGGAGGTAAAAAGTACCCCAATTTGCAGTGTCGGAGCTCGGAAACTAACCTAATTTTCCCTCAAATTTCCCTTCCCGTTCCACATTTCGAATAATTCGAGCCATTTAAAAATCAACCGAAAAATTATATTTCAAATCCAAAACTAACCTAAGCGTCCGCTCGCCTCTCCCAACTATTGTCACAGCGTTTTTTCCAAAATTCAGAGCCTAAGTATAAAAATTCCAAAATTACTCTAAGTATAATATTCAAAGCCAGAAACTGACCTAAGCCCCGTTCACTCCTCACACCTGTAGTCCGTTTCCGCGCACGCTGCGATAACCGTCAAGATTTTTTTCCTTTTCCGAAAATTCAGAACCTGAGTATAAAAAATCCAAAATTAGCCAGAGTATATTTTTTATTTTTTCACTTCTATAATTTTTTCCGAATCCTTCGTAATATATTTTTATTTTTATGTTTTCTCCAATCGTTGTGAATCTGCACCGTCCGATCACGCGCACACCAACCACCACCGCCGCAATAGTCGCCGCGATAACACACACACACACACACAGCCGCTAGTTTTCGATCGTTCACAATATTTTTTTTTTCAAGTCTAAGTATTATAGAATTAGCTTAAATATATTTTTTACGCTTCTAAACATTTCTTCGGACCGTTCATAGTTTTTTTTTTTTTTTTTTTCTCCGGTTCTAAACATAAATCCGTCGATGTCTTCACCGCTATGAATGTGCACCACATATTCCCGCGCACACACCTTTTGCCGCTAGTTTCCATATCGTTCGTAATTTTTTTTTCAACCCGAAATATTTTAGAATTACCCTAAATATATTTCTTTTGCATTCCAAAAATTTTTCATTAATCTTTCGTAATTTTTAAAAAACCTCCACCATGATAGCCGCCACTAAAGTGCACGGCCTGATCCTGCGCACACATCTGTTACGGATAGTTCTCCTATCGTTCATAATAATTTTTTCAAGTCTGTTATAGAAAATTAGCCTAAGTATATTTTTTCACCTTTAAAATTTTTTTCTGAACGTGAGTATTCAAAAATTAGTTCAAATATATTTTTTATGTAACACGGTTTCAAAAATTCCCTCTCCCTCCCTTATCGACCCTACACAAATTACAAATCTTTCGAATTTTTCTGAGTTTAAGTACCATCAAACTGGATTAAAAATATTTTATTTTTTTAAACTCTAAAATTTTTTTCAAATCTTTTCATGATATATTTTATTTAGTTCTCCCATCAACCCTCGACTGCCGCGAAAGCGCCCCGACACTTCTCACGCACGTTCTCCATTATACATTATCCTATTATAAATTATCAAAATGAATCGAAATTTATAATCAAAGACCAAATGTAGCCTTTAAGCCCTTCTGACTTTTGCAACCAATTTACTGATCGAAGGTACTTTTAATTATTTTTCCGTACTCTTTGATCGTACTAATTGCCACAAAAGCGCATAAGCTGCTCCCACGCATATATACACAGTCACGATTACACAACACTATATCTGCGCACGTTATACATATACTTATCCTATTATGTGTTTTCGAAAATATTTTTTTATTTTCCATGACTCTAAAAATTTCTTCTTTTCTCCTTTATCCTCCCAGCCTAAATTATTGTTTTTATTTATTTTTCTTGAGTACATATACAGATACTCGCGCACATATCCGTTACCGCTATTTTCCCTATCATTATTTGTACTCGTATTGAGCCTTTTTCAAACCTAAGTATTACAGAATTTTACGCTTCCAATCATTTTACCGTTCGTAAGCTATTTTTATTTTTTTGCACTCTGTCTAAAGCTCACCGTCCGTTCCGGCGGATATGTATCTGCTCCTCCGTCACCGTTACCGTCAGTTATTTTACTTTCAATTATATTATTTATTTGTTATTTGTTTTATCAAAGCCCTGAAACTAACCTTATCCCCCTTATACCTTTTTTCCACTTAGTATGTAATATTTTTTCTGAGCTTAAATATTGTAGAATTAACCTAAACATATTTTTATTTTTCCACTGCTCCAAAAATTATTCCAATCTTTCATAAATTTTTTATCTTTTCTACAATTCTAAAATTTAATCCGTCAAAGTCCTGACCGCCTCGAATGCGCACCGCTCATTCCCACGCACACATCCATCATAGTGACAGACGGTGTTAAAGTGTACCATACATTCCTGCGCACTTTCTACATTCAACATTACCCTATTATGTATTATCAAAATTAATCGAAAATTTATAATCAAAGAGCGAATGTACTCGTAACCTTAATCCTCTCTGTCTCTTCCGGTAATTTTACCGTCTGTACGTAATATATTTTTTATTTTATCCGAGCGTAGACGAAGTCATATAAATACGATACTCTTTCAATATAATCATTCTCCTCGGCAACGATACGTTCCCAGCATCCGGGAAAGGTTCTGGATGCCGTCCAGGAGGCCTTTGAAGTTCAGTTCACGAATCCGTCGGGTCACAGCACTATTAAAACCTCTAAATCCGCCAAACGGATTCCTCGCATCGGCTCCTTAAGTTTGCAGAACAGGTCATAATCCCAAGAAGCCATATCCGGCGAATAGGGTGGATGTGTGGTAACAATTCCCAGCCCCGTATTCCGTAAAAATTGCTCGAATTTCATCGTTGCCACGAGGGCGTGCGCTATCATGACCTTCCTCTTCCCTAACTAATCTCATAGAATACGAAAAACGCTGGTGTCCGACAGGTTTCCGATTGTGCGGCATGAGCTATCTCTTCGCACGTCATACGGCGATCTTCATCGATCAGTGTTGCCACTATAGCGATGTTTGTGTTGTCACGCGAAATTGCCTAGATGACCAGTACGAGGCGCATTCGCAACCGGCAAACGGCCTTTTTGTCCAGCGGGAAATACTGCTACGGTCCACGATGTCACTGCTAAGGGCGTCGCCAAGGGAGGGCAGGGAAAGGCCGTCGCCCCCTTCCCGCTGGAGCCTCGAAATTTTTTAATCAACTGGCCGTGATGAGTATTCATAAGCGCGTAACCCATGGACAATTTGGAAGACTTTTATAGTAAAGTAGTAGAACAATTTGCCAGAAACCCACGAAATGTCAATTAAGATTTTATTCTTGTTTAATGAAATATTAAGCCTTTATAACTTATAACTTTTATTTTTCCTATAATTCATTATCCTCTTTTGCTCCTTGCCCCACGTCCCTGGCTCATCGACTGGCAACGCCTTTGGTCACTGCTATACACTTCTTTTAATGCAGAATGAATTTCTGTAGGCGTACGACCACGAATAGTTTCAATTTTCACATACGATCGCTAGTCCAGATTTGTAACGCGACCCGAGCAGTCTTCCATCATTTCAAAAACACGTTTGTACGCACGCACAACTCACTCGAAATCGATCACAGTGCACATTGCCGTGTTGACAAAACTTCATAGTATACATCCCTTCTGTTTCCCCCTCTCCTAAATGCGTACCGGCTGCGTAAGAACGTCGTGTACATTACTTTTGAAATGCCCTACGTAGATACACAAGAGTATCTTCTATACATGACATTTTAGAGTTACCGCAAATCGGAGATTATGTTCTAAATGCAACTATTAAGTTCTGCGCTAAATGCGTATGAGAATGTATTTATCAGCTGTAGTGACGATTCCAGGCAACACTACGCAATAAGTATACTAAATACAAACATCGCAGACTTAAACATAGTGTATTATTCTGAATTGTATGACGTTAGTGTACTAGTTTCATTTAGTTTTAGTTTTATTTCTTAATTTTACTTGATAATTACTTTACTAATATCTACGTAATATGTGTGGCACTAGAAGTCCTCCCCTCCTGCAGTAGGTTCTTGTTTCTTTTTCCTACTAAGAGTTAAACTCGCATATCATGAGTCGTATTTACATTCATCAATTTAGTTGTTAAGACTCGTGTCGGTACACATATTAGTAATTATTTTATCGGTGTAACGTTACTATTCATGCAAATAAATTTTTCTTTCTTCTTCTTCTTCTTCTTCTTCTTCTATCAGAGACCGGCTGCAATCAAAACCTATATCAGGAACCAAAATGGTGAAATCAAAGGAATCGGAGGCAGATCGACTCTCAGGGCCTTCTCACGTTACGCGTTTCCTAGCCGCAGTGACAAAAAAAAAAAACTCCTTAGACAACGTAAAATATATGAAATGTACTTGGAACGATCCACCTTATGATTTTCGCACCAACGGAAAACACGTCAGCAGTTGAAAATCGCATAAACGCAATGCGCAACTGTTTGCACGGGTGTGTAATTTGTTTGTATTTTTCTTGTTTAGAGCGCATTCTACATCACACATTTCCCATTTAGTAGCGGACTAATGGTTCGTTTAACGATTAAAATCTTTGTATTTTCGTTAAACATTGTTTACTACGTTCAAGTTTGTCTGAAAAAAAGCTAACCTCGTCAATTGCAAACCACCTCGTTATTTGCGACATTAACTGGTTTTTATTTTTTTTTAGCACTTTCACCAACATCGCAAATATAATAAAATTAAACGTTCTTTTTCTAAATACTTAAACAATAACAATTGGATGGTTTCCACCGCTAACCACATTAAAGCTTTATACGTTAAAAATAAATTAATTAATTAAAAAAAAATAAAATAATTTATATTTAATTATTAAAAAAAAAAAAAAATAAACAAAATAAAATAAAATAAACAATAACGACAACGTGCGCAAAACGTCTGGAAAACAACGTACCTATATGTAGATAAATCCATAGCTGTTTGTTAATATTTATGAATATAAAATAAATAAATATCCCTTATTAACAAATAAAAAGAAAAAAGTATAAAACAAAAATACTTAAACTTAAGAAAACGCTTTCGGGCATAGCCCATCATATTTAGTTTTAAAAAATACAACTTTCGAATATATATCGCCATATCGGCATAATTAAATGTAGACAAATTCACACCTGTTTTTTAAATATTTATAAATATAAAATAAATAAATGCCTCAATAAAACAAACAAAAATAAGTATAAAATAATTTACATTAATAAATTAAAATAAGGTACTTCTTTTATTAGTGTAAATTATTTAAAGTATATTATAAAAATTTTATACGACCATGAAACAATATATTAATAATTTATTATAAAATTACTACCGACGCATTTCGAAAACAAAGCTTCATGGTCACGGAATATTATTAAAATTATAATTTAAACAACAAATTAAAGTGTCGATTATAAAAAGTCGAGTAATACGATTTAATTTTAAAAAATTTATATAAAAATTTAATAGTTTATAAAAATATGTGATAACGAAATAATAATTTGAAAATGTATAACTCACCGAATAGGAATAAAATAAAAATTAAAACACTTATAAGCGAGACATAAAAATGATTTTCTTATTACTTCTAATATAAGAATGAGTCGTTAGATTCTCAACAACAACGAAGTCACTTATTACATCAATTGACATGTAGTTGAGCAAAAGCTGCACTTTCCAATTTTTCTTAAATTTGTATTTGATTTTTTTTTTTTTGTTTTTTTCTTTTCAAGTCAAGCAAAGTCAAACAGAAAATGTAAACAGTTAAGCATTTGCCTAGCGGGAACAAACGGCCGAGTTAAACAAGGCTAGCTAATTTGGAGCGCTAAAGGCAGTTATATTTTACGTTTAATAATTCAAATTATTATATTTTTAAGTCTTAATACGATCCTATTACATACGAGTATTAGAAGGACGTCTACTTTCAAAATATCGCTCACAACGCTAATTTAAAGTTCTCTGCAAAAAGAAATTTAATAAAATTAAAATCGATAATGGTCGCAAAAAAAAGTTATGCCGATCAGAATTGCTTACAACAAATTAACCAAAAGTTGAAAGTAAACAACCAAATACCGCGATAAAACCATTTTTTACAAAACGCAATTATTTAAAACACCAATAACTGTGCTTCAGTGATTCGAATTGGCAGTTTGCTAAAAACTGAGATTTAAATAAGAACCAATCTTCTTAACGCTTGCCGACATGCACTTCTATAATTGTCATTCCAGCAAATGGGGTATTACACCGTAATTAACATTTATTTCGCCAATGTTTGCGTCACTCGTCTCGATCCACCGATATACACAACTCTACTAATGATGTTTCTATCCTTTTTCGAGCGATATTTGTCCATCGTGTGTTAGGGTACGTGCTAGTGGTGTGACTTTCAATTGATCCTTCCATGTGACCATAATGTGTTCCTCATGTCTCATTGCGTGGCCGAAATATTTTATTATTCGCGCCGCTAGGACTGATAATCTCTTTACGTAACATTAATTTCTCGCAATATAGATTCTCATTCGTGGGTTTTGCTAAAAGAAGAAGTCTTCTTCAGCACCATACACACCTTGAAATTGTCGACTCTAACTACTTTCTTTAATGTCTTTATAGTACGATAAAAAATGCAAACATCTGGACAAGTTTTTTCTTATTAAATTATCACCTTTTCAGGTAAGCCGGTTTTATAATACGCATTTTCGATTTGTGTACTCTTAAACGGAACTCCCGCACATTGCAAAACTAAACTGCTACTAACTTACCGGGTTAGTTTAAAATCAGTTTCGTATAAATGCACATGTGACAGCGCCGTATAAACTTCACGTCCCCTATACGACTTGCAATAAGTAAGGTGTAGTAGAGGTATAAGTCTTCACGCACAATTCATGGTCTATAGCATCTCTTCTTTTCTTTTTTTCTTGGATTATTAATCTGAATTTTAACAAGTCCATTACAAAAGGTTAAAGAAATTCACAGGGAGATGGATACATTTCGAAATCCGGATCCGCTCTTTGTATAAATCTCGAAGGATGATCCGCTCTTTGTATAAATCCCGAAGGATATTGCAGGGAAATAGAGTGTAGAATGGGTGTCAAAAAAAAACAAAAAAAAAAAACACAGAACTAAGATGTTTTATTTTTACAATGTCCGTCTCTAAGCTTTTGCTCTGTTCCGTCGAACTGAAGAACTAAAACAGTCTATAATTAACGAAGCGTGATGGTTTTTTTTTTGTTTTTTTTTTTTGTTTTGTTTGTTCATCATCGGTAAAAAAAGGTTCGATTAGCGGAATGATTAAATACACAGTTCATAAAAAGGAATGCCATTACTGTTCCAAGAAATTGTTATTTCATTAATTACACAAAAACGTGTACAAGCGGTATCGAACGAAACGAAATAATACGAGTATTTTTCTTGAATTTATATTATTACCTCTATTAAAACGTCCATCATGCAATAGTTTGTACAGACGCGGTGCCACGCATTATGATTAAAAAAAATCTCGAAAAACTGATTAGTTCAAATATGCAATTAACGGTAAATAAAATCGACTTTTTGGTATTACAATGGATTTAAAAAGTAATTACACTCGCATTGCGAAAAAAATTAAATAATAATAAAACATGTGTAATTAAACAAAAGCAAATTCCGAGAGAAATGCGCTTATGTATCATGAATTACACATGTATATTAATAGAATCTACACGATATTTAGCCGTGTTCCTTTATTGTTTGAAAAAAAGCGAATAATCAATGGCATCTAAAGTGAAAACTAAAAAAAAAAAAAAAAAAAAAAAAAAAACAAAAACAAAAAAAAAATGGAAAACCGCCACGTAATAACCGAATTGCGATTAATTATTATGATAAAAGTGCGTACTACCGTAGTAAAGCAATGTTTACGTAACTTACCGAGATGAAGAATGCCTAATAGAACTTGTACAATGCCGGTCAAGAAACAAAGCAAAACTGCAAAGTCAGCATTTCTACGCGCCACTTGCTGATAAGTCATCAGAGACATCAGAGCCGTCGGACCGATTGTAATATCTTTACAGCTTCCAAACACGACATAAACCAAACATCCGGCAAACGCAGAATATAGGCCGTACTGAAAAGAAAAAACGATTTTCTATACAGCTAGCAAGGACCCGCTTTAACAATACAAAAAACCATTTAACGATACAAAAAACCATTTAACAACCAACCAAATGCTGCCCATTGACAAACAGCAGCTCGTTCGAACTTTTAAGTTTATTTAGGAACACTCTCGTCGCGAGTTGTCTAATGAGCTGCCAACAAAAATTTAATCGATTAAAAAAAGTAGGGAAATCATTTAGCGATTTAATAAAAAACATTTTCTGAAAAGTCATGTGCAAGAGAAGATGTGAGTGAATACTCAGAAGGATAATTAATAATCGAAGGTGCAGTGATCATGATATGAAACCTCTCTTTTATCAAATAAACAGTGTTCATGGCATTTGTTCTTCTTAAAGAACAGTTCTTTTAACAGGCTATTACAAAACAGCTCCTTACCACTTTCTTTCTCGCCACTCACCGTTGTTCGTTACGTTGCTACTGAAAAACTTACCGTCTTTTTATCTCATAAAATAATACTATTTTTTTAATAGAATCGCTAGACTTTTTTCAATAATATTCGCTATTAATCCCTATCGTACTCATTTCTTAGCAATAAAACTTTTTTTTTTTTTTTTTTTTCATTGTCGCTGCAGCCATCGTATCCTGTCGATAGCCATTCTTCCAAGTTCTTGATATTTATTTATATTCAACCGATGATATACACTAATACACATTCCCTTGGTCTTTCTCTCGGGCTTTTACCTGCAACTTTTCTATATTGTTTATGAAATTGTTGCGCCTATTATTATATGTCCTATCAGTTTTATTTTCCATTTATCAATATGGTTTACTTTTTTCATCTATTCCATCTTGGATTCCGTTGTTTGTTTTCATTTCTTTCCAAGACGTTTTCGTTATTCTACGTCATATCCACAGTTCCGTTACATTCAGCTTCTTTTTTCTTCTCGTGCTGTTAAACATCAATTTTCGTATTGAGCACGCTGCAAATGTTTATGTTTTTGCAAACTTTCTCTCCGGACATCCATTCTGACGTTCTTATTTGTTAATATTTCTATTTTACTATTAAATGCCAGTTTTGCTTGTTCCATTTTCTTTCTTCTGCATATTTTATGCTCCCATTATCCCCTCTGTTATCACGCTTTCCAGGTGTTTTTCTGTTCCTTGTTCTAATTTAGTCTTATTTATTTTTATACTTACCTGTTTATTTGCTGCATTTCCACTAGTCTTCATTACTTTTGTTTTCTTTTTATTAATACAACGGGTGGGCCTCTATAATGGTGCCCGTTATTTGTTCTGCTGTTGAAAAAAGAATGAACTTCGTGTTTCACTCGATTTTTAACCGCTAGATAACGCTCATACTCCGTGTAAAGAGAGTAGTTGCAGTTGTGTTGGCCCACTCCCTTTGTATCTATTTTCCATTTAGCCAGTTCTTCTGACGAAACTGCTATCATCTTATTCGCATTCTGACACCGCCAATAGAGCAATATCATCCGCGAAACGTATGCAGTGTATTTGTATATCTCATTTACTTTCACTCCGTTCGGCTTCTTTTTCATCTTTTGAATTGGCTCTTCTATGCATGCGTCAAATAGATACGGTGACAGAACTTGCCTAACTTCTTTCCTTATTTTAGCTTCTAGTTTGTGCTCACTAACATCTATTATCGCTGCTGATGACTTACATAAATTTAATATTAACCTCCATCTTTCCAGCTTAGCGTTCCTGTCTTTTAATGTTCTAAATAATATTTTCCAGTCAATGTTGTCGAAAGCTTTTTCTAGGTCTACACGAAAGTTATATATGTATGTCTCTTTGTTCACCTCCAAACGTCTTTCTAATCTGAATTTCAAAGTCATTAACGCTTCTCCGGTTCCTAAATCTAAACTACGAGTATGTAATTCAAAACGCTTGCCTTCGTCTTTGTCTGTGGCGCACTCAAATCCTCTCCAATTCCCTGCTATTCTTGCTGAATCTAATTCATCACCCCTGTTCATTTGTAGATCCTATCTAATATCGATTCCTTGTTAAACGTCTTCTACTCGCGTCCTCTACTCTTGTTCAGAGTCCTTCCTTTCGATTTATTAAAACCAGAGCTTTACTCCTAGCCAAACCCCTATACTAGCATTTTAGTTCACATTGTCTTAGTTCACTTTGGCCGTACACTATCTTCTTCAATAACCTTCCTTGTTTTTCCTTCAACTATATTAATCTTTATTATCCTTCTAAGGTATTTATTCTTCCCTCATTTTCTAAAAACCTCCCTCAATCCGTAATTAAAAAGGTATTCTATAGCGCTATCAGAGTTCCCTATTTCCCTCTCATGTTACCATTTACACGGATGGTTCGAGGGGGCCTGTTGGTGTTGGTGCTTCCTTCATCCTTCCTGATTTTAACCTATCAGAATCCGTTCGTCTTCCTTATTTCTGTTCCATATTCATAAACGAATTATTGACTATCGTTCGCTCTATTATTTTCATTTCCTCGAAAATCATCTTTTCTCCATTTTTTTTTTTATTATTTCCGACTCCTTGAGCGCCCTTCAGGCCATATCCTCTTTCCTTCCTTATCATTCGTATGACAAACTTTGTTATCCTTCTTATACGTTCACTCATTCATAATCTTTCCCCTCTTCATTCTATTTATATTGATATTTACCGTGGGGTTCCTAGCCACTCGGGGGCATATTTGGTAATGAAGTAGCTGATATTCTTTGGTACTCGGGTTGCTGCTTCTTCCCGCCTTTTTTTTTAAAAAAAATTCCACTAACCTCCTGTCGATATGTAAAAGCTTCCGTATCAGATAACGGTATATCGGATAATTATGATTCCTCCTTTTCTAATAATCATTCATTTCGTCTGTCTGTTCGGCCTACTCTTCGGCCGTATTCGTGGTGTTTCTTTTATATACCTCTCTTCGACGTTCTGATATTGTTTCCATTCTTTGCTGCATTCCTCCAAATTTCGCTTTTCCCTAATTTCCTCCACACACACTGTTCCCTCCATCCTGATGATGCAGTTATTTGCGACGCCCATGTTCTTCCACAGTGTTCATCTCTTTCTGTGGAGCATTTTTTATTCCTATTTATGTTGACGCCTGGGCTTCCTGCTCCTTATTGTGCTTCCTATATCCTGTCCTTTCCTTCCCAAATTAATTATTCCTGCTATATTGATTGCTTTTTAGCAAAGATTTCTGATCGGATTAAAATATAACCGACTTCTTTCCCTACTTTTCACTTCATAATATTAATCTTCTTTTTACTTCAGCTCATTCCAATCTATGGTTAAAATCGTATTCCTCCTCATTCATCTCTTTATCCAGCCTAATCTACCGTCTCATCCCTGGTTTTTAAATTTTCCCCCCATGCGGTGTTCAACTCTCTCCACAATCTGTCGCCTGCGCTTTAGGCACGACCAGAAGAGTTGGAATTGGAGAAGAATTCAGGGCAACAATATAAAGGCGAATACAAGAGTTTTGGATGCGATCAAGTTTGACCAGAAGGGAAACGGGAGCACTGGCATAAAGAAAAGAACAATAGTCAAATTTAGAAAGAATAATGGATCTATGCAGGATGAGTAGAATATATAAATCATCACTCTATTAGGGGGAAGACAACGCCTTCAAAAATTCAGTCTTTTGAGAGCACACGCGCAGAGATAGTTAATATGATCGTGAAAGGATAGAGTGCTATTAAGAATTACGCTAAGGTAGAAGAAAGAAGTGAGCAAAGGAATAGGGACCTGGCACATGAAAAGATTAACACCAAGGAACGATCAAAAGGGCGAAATGTCAAAAAACGATACAGGCAGACTTCTCAGCGGAAATAGAAAGGTGAAGAGAGGATAAAGAATTTTCTAAAACAGTAAGGGGGTTATTAAGCTCCTCATTAGCAGAATACAGATCATCAAAAGAAGAATAAACGAAAATATCGTCGGCAAAGTATAGCGATCTAGATGTAATGGAAAGAGAAGAAAGACTAAGGAAGTAAATGTTAAAAAGGGATAGGACTTAATGGAAAACACTGCTGGTTTTTTAAATCTCCGCGCTGGGTACAGCAGCTGGGCTAGGGGCGCAACTAGTATGCTTAGATCATATCAAGTTTGATGATTTTAGTAATGAAAATTACTTACACCAAAAATTAATAAAATGTTTTATCACGAGTTTATTATTTACCATAGTAATCATTTTATTTAAATTTTTACGTTTAATTTACATTTACCATGGTAATCGTTTTATTTAAAATTTTATAAAAATTAATTTTTTTTTTTATTCGTCCCATGTGCATTTCTGTATCGCTGCTCGTATCTCAACTACTTGAAAAATCTCATATATCATGAAGGGGAGAGAGAGTAGAAAACTCAGCCTTACCTTAAAGCCTTTGCTGGGATATCACGAATGCACCGTGAAAATTTTAGCATGATCCGTCCAGCCGTGCAGGAATGTATACAGAAAAAACAAACATACAAACAAATATTCATTTATATACATATATATATATACATACATATATATATATATATATAGAAATATAGATCCTTTGGATAGTTTTTTTTTCTTCTTTTACCCGGTATCAAAGCATTCGAAAACAGAACAAGACGAAAAAGGAAAAGTATAAAAATAAATACTACTAGAACCAAATCCGACGTAATTGCATGGTAATTTCTAAAGAAACATACGTTAACGAATCCGATTTTGTGCAGCGTAGGTTTCACATATTGTTATGTTTTACTTGATATTGATTGATAAACGCCCGACGATAGTCGTAAAAATTAAAATTTTATAAAAATTTAAAACTATAGGTAGGATAATAAGCGAGTAAATTTCATAGACGAAAATAAGAACATCCGGTAGTGTTTCGGAATATCCTAAAAGAATAAAAAAAAAAGTAATTGTAGACACTTCTTTCGCAATTGTTTCCTTACAATAAATGTAGTAACCTCACAAATTAGCATCACATCCTATAATGTAGGAAAAGAGAATTTTACTGAACTATATGATAATAATTACGACAGATCTCGCCGTCAGCTAGTGTAACAGTGAATTTGAAATAGTTTATTTCCGCTAGCAGATTTGATATTCTGCATAGTGTAACCAAACTGACAGTGTATCATTTGTACGCCGAATAACTCCGAAAGAATCACGGCAAAATACCTAGTCATCTTCACGTATTCCCGAAATAGATCACGTTTATCATCTGTAATTTTTATTCTTTAACTGTGTCACACTGCTCCATGTTGTTTGGAATGCCCTGCTGACAGTTCCTTTAATGCTTCGTCATGCCCTTGGCATTAGTTTTAACGTTTTATATGCTACTTCCTCGAAACCAGGTGTATTAAATGCTTCTTTTTGAGGTCATCCTCTCATCTTCCATCTTCTATGCGAAACAGCGTCTACATTTTCGAACTACATTACACGTGCTGAAGCTTTTCGTTAAATTTTGATTTAATTTATTCCTAATAGTATTTGAAAAATTTCAATAAAAGCAGATAACAAAAAACTTTTACTCGCATTAGCGAACACTGAAATTATTGAAAATCACTAATCAATAACGCGGAGGTATACGTATATTTTTTTTATAATTTTCTAAATTCGTTGCACCGTGTGAATATATAGACACACGTTTTTAATCTTGTAAAAAAAATCAAAAAAAAATCCAACACTTGTAAATAATTCGCTAAATGAAATTGAAAAAACAGTAAAAAATAACAAGCCGACCAAATTTGCCAATATATTTTACCTGCGGTTCCAATCCGGCTAACGTAGCGTAAGCGAGACTCTGCGGCATCACCGTTAATCCGACCGTAATTCCGGCTATTAGGTCGCTAACAGCATCATTCAACGTATAACGAGGTAACCATGTTAAGATCGGAATTCGACGATACAACAGTTTAGCGTAACGACTTTGTTCCAATTTTCGAGCCTCCGCATTCATTTTTACCTAACAAAAATATCACTCCTTGTTAAATGATAATTCACCGAGGTGGCTTCTGAATCTTTAAACAGACACTTCAAAACTGCTTTATCTCGCATTATAATTAATACGTTATATTTGTAAAGAAAAAAAGGATAACATAAAATCACAACTGAATTTCTATCTTTTAAACATATAAGGTGTGGTGCCGTCCACGAAGTACGAAAACAATGTCGTATCAATTTTTTTAATAATTTCTCGCGCAAAAACCCTCACTCGGACAACTTCGGATTTTCAATACTCAAACTCCGATCCATATTCCAAGTCCCATCTCAATTCAGCATGTCCACCGGCAAATTGACGTTCTACTCTTTCGTCTTCTTACTGGACATACCTTGCTTACCCACCGACACTTATTATCTAAAGAACCTCGCGCTCTGTATGTTCTCTTTGCTACTATCTTTGTACTATTCCGCGTACTCTTCTTGAATGTCCCTTATCTCTCTCGTTCCGAAATCTTTTGCCTTTTTCACAAACACTGCAATCCATCCTCATCTACGTACCTTACCATATCCTTTTCGAATTCTTAAAGTACGTCGCGGTCTAGCATCGAAACTATAACTCTGCTTTTATATATACATATATATATGTATGTGTGTAAATTAAGCTATCCCCGTATTACTGGCCTGTATAGCAGTGCATATAGTACGAGTTGTTTTAATTGTATAAAATAAAATAAATACTCACTTTTTGATACGATGAACATAATAAGAAGTTAGGTTAGTCTGTTTTTATTTACTGTTTTTTTTTTTTTAAATTGTAGCTTTTACATATTTTCTCTGAAACTGAAAAATGCGCCCTATTTTAAATATTACTAGATCGAAATTTAAAAATCGAGAAATTCGAAAAAAATTAAAAAACCACAGATCCGAGATTTTGTAAAGAAAGCGATTTTTTTTTTTTTTTAAATTAGGAATGACGCTCTTTCAATAATTTTGTCCATTTTCTTCGATGAGATCAAGAGATTATCATTACCCGTTCCGATTGGAATTAGATCTCTTTTTTCGTTTTGGAGCGCGTCAAGTACGTACATTAACCCAAGTGAAATTTTTGAAAATTACAATGCCAGCAGTGGAATTCGGGCCCGGTTAACAGCATAGCCTCTTACATAGTTCGACTGAAATTACGAAGTTCCATTCGTAATTGTAGGTTTCACGAAGAAATGTTTTTTACTCCATTTCCGGTAAAATATCACGACACAAATTATTCACGATTAACGTTCTTCGGACTAGAATGGTACTCTATCCGTAATCGGAACACAAAACGCGATGACAACGAAAAACTCCAGATAAAAAATGATTATAACAGAATTTTTTCTAACTTATTATTAATAGAACAGTCATTAGCCTTCGACTAAATTACTAACTTCGAGACGAAATTAATTTTTATACCGTTTCACTATTGAAATTTTTCGGAATCGATTCTTTTACAAGAAGCCATTGAATCGCGTGTCCTTAATAGATATTCAGTGGGAAGAAACGAAATACACCGATGACAACATATATACGTACTTCGGTACTTTCAGGAAACTAATATACCTGTAAGGGTAATGTTCGATATAAATACAATGGGCATTGGAAAAAACATTTTATTACGTAACATATATTCCGGAATAAACATTTTAATAAATTCGTTGGGAATCAAACTAAAACTCGAATTGATTCTAAACTTTGATTAACAACTAAGACTGTATTTCGAAATTTTCTAAAAATACCGACTGGAAAAATCGCTTGATGAGAATTCTGTAAAGCAATCTTTCCATATTTCACGGACACCTCCTTATACGTATGAAAATCTATAATATTTTCGGAATACCCCAACCAGGTTTTTTCCCCCCTTTTGGGCGCATCAACACTGGAAAGTGAAGTTTTCGCAAGTGTCAACGCGCGGCAGCAGGAATTGAACCAGGTGCTAGTCAAGCGAATCATAATTAACTAACCAACTAGGCCGCGGTCGTAACTTACTCGCAGCCAGACTTCGCCTATTCTTATCGAACACTTAAATGTAATTTCCGCAGCTTGATGTGTTGCGCCATGTGCTGATAACCTTTTGATATTCTGCTGCTCAAACGGAGCCAGGTCCAGCATTGAAACAATTACTAGATATTTTATTAAATGGTAAGTCGAAATTAATTCCTCGAAAACGGAGGCAGTATTTTTTACTTGCAGGCGATTCCTTAATGCCTAAAAATTTGACTGTTTTACTTTTATTTTTCAATGGTGTAGTGCAGGGGCGGATCTACTTATGGACTTTTTGGGCTGCAGCCCAGGGCCTCGTGGATACAAAGAGCCCCCAGCAAACAATAGACGACCGATATTGCGAAGTCAAAAAAATAATATCTAAAATTAAAATTCAGAGATACATTTAACTCTAATTTTTCAAAATTATTTTTATGTGATATATATATCAGCCTGCTTCAGAATCTACTTTAAAGGGTTGACATTTAACCTAACTGTGATAAAATATTTTTCAAAATCAATATAGTACATATTACATATGTATACTGGGTAAGTAAAAAGAATTATAAATCATGATTTTGTTTTTATTTTATTTTTCAATACTAAATGAATTCTTTAATCGTTTTTTTATTTTCAGAAAAATATCAAAATCTTATTTTACATTATGTCTGCTAGAAAATATAAAAGTGGAGCTGAAAAACGAAAATTACAGTTAGATCAAAAAAAAGAAAGAAAGAAATGTGCAAAATTTGAATATTTTTTAAAATTAGAACATAAAAACTAGAATGAAATAGCTACAAATCCATTAACAAGCGAAAAGGAACGGATCTTATCCGAAGAGGGAGCAGAAAATCGCAAAATCAAGAAAAAAATACAAGTGATGAAAATGTGCAAGATCATGACTACCAGCAACCCTATGTGAACGATACTGGTGTTCAGCAGAGGATGGTAATACCGCAGCGGAAAGAAATTTAGAAAATATTAAGTTTGAGAAATATGTTGACGTGGGCTTGTGACCAGCATTGCTAAATAATGATTTTATTAATGACATCCTCTCACATAAAATGACTGACTTTCAAAATAAAGATCCGAAAAATAAATATTCAGTGTCAATAAAAAAATACAAAGAACAAAACAGATCATTTTCAAATAGTTATTTCATTAAGAAAATGAAAAATGGCCAATTACTGGAAAGATCTTGATTATGTTATTCAACCAGTGTTGATACTGTTTTTTGTTTGGCTTGCAAACTTTTTTCTAAAACCCTTTCTCAATACACAACAGAAAATCACGAAAATTCTAATGAACATAAGAATTCAATGTTAGTGTAGTTGACACGAAAAAAAAAAAAGTCTGTTTTAGACAAGCAGCTTCAGGAGCAATTAAGGAAAGAAACGGAATATTATTAGAATGTCCTAAAACGGGTTATTGCAGTGGTAAAATTTTTGAGTATAAGGGGCTTAGCATTTAGAGGTTCCTGGAGCTACTGACAGAGTTCGACGTATTCATTCGTGAACATATTGAACAACGAGAGCTGTGACCAAAACCGATAATATCGTACTTATCAAAAACAGTATATGAAGAAGTAATTGAGATTACGGGCAAACAGATAATTAAACAAATTATAACTGAAATAAATAACGACGACACAAAGTATTATTCAATTGTGATGGATTCAACCCCAGATCTGTCTCACAATGACCAACTTGATATTGTATTATTGTTTTTGGGCAAAAGTGTATGAAAGATTTATATCATTACAATTAGTAGTCATACTGGTTTACATTTATTTAATATTCTACAAGACTTTTTAGAAACAGATGGACTACTACCGGATAGTTGTAGGGGGCAATCTTATGACAACGCTGTTAATATGGCGGTACACTACAATGGTGTACAAGCACTACTAAAACAAAACAATAAATCCGCGGATTATGTGTCGTGTGCTGCGCATTCCCTTAACCTAGTTGGTGAAGAATCTGTTAAGGTTGCAACCAATATTGTGATATTTTTTGGAGTAGTGCAAAAAATACAGGTTTTCTTTTCTGCTTCGACCCATCATAGGTGGGAACTGTTAAATCGTGAAACAAAACTAAAATTTACATTAAAAAATTTAAACCCGACCAGATGGTCTTGTCACTATGATGCTATCAAAGCTTTAAAAAATAATTACGATGACATTATGAAAATTTTCAAAAGTTTCAGCGAAAATGAGGATGAGAAAATTGATTCCCGAAAAGAGGCACGAAATTTATTTAATAAGCCGGCAAAATTCGATACTGCAATTTTGATAATTTTTTGGGAAGAAATTTTGGAGAGATTTAATTTAGTTAATAAAAAAAGACAGAGCCCTGGTTTAGATATTTGTGAAGGCAACAAGTTAATTGTGTCATAAAAAGAGTTCGTGAACAACATACAGCACCAATCAGATCAGAAACTAAAGGAATACGAAGAGAAAGCTAAAAAATTAAGTACTGGTGTTTACAGTGACATAAACCAGAGACGCATTACTTCAAAATTTTCAGATAAGTCTACAGATAAAGTCTCAGTATACGGCGCAGCAAAATTTAAAAGAGACACGCTAAACGTTGCGTTAGATAAGTTAATTATGGATTTAAATAAAAGAAGCCAATTCTATGAGATATATAACAAAAAATTCCAATTTTTAATGGGGATTTGCAAGACAAAAATACGGAAAACATAGATCTGGAAAGTGTACGTAATGTTATTGATTATTATCCAGATGACGTAGACGAACATTTAGGGAATGAATGCATTCAGTTAAAATCTTATTTACTAGTCTAAGCCAGAGTCTCTTGTAGTGAAATTTGTATGCTAATTTATGAAAAGAAACTAGTTGATGTTTTCCCAAATTGCTATACCATCTTGAAATTTTTTTTAACGTTGCCAATCACTAGCTGTGAAGCGGAGCACTCTTTCTCCAAGATGTCGTATATAGAAAACAAATATAGGAGGACAACAATGTCGAACTATCGACTAAATAATTTATCAGTTCTTTCAATAAATTGAGATTTAACAAAGAACTTACAATGTCATGGAGCAAATAAAGGAATTCTGCAGCGCAAAAATGCAAAAAGGTTGCTTTATAATTTATATAACATAACTACACATAACCTGTCGAATTCTTTTACAATAATGTCGTACAGTTGCTGTTTGTATACACAAACACTAAGTTATATTAAATAAATAAAATACTTTATTGTCTTATTTTTTCCCTATACCGTATACCTACATCACTATAGAAAACAGTTTTTTGATAAAATGGAGTAATTAGTTGAATAATTAGACAGGCCCCTAAATAGCATTAGCCCAGGGCCCCACAAATTAACGATCCGCCCCTGGTGTAGTGGGACATATTCATATCATAATTCATACCATAAATCATGCCATAATTCATACCATAAGTCATGCCATAATTCTTATCATAAGTCATGCCATAATTCATACCATAAGTCATACCATAATTCATACCATAAACAGCGGTATGTTTATAAATTATGAAATAGTTCAGTGAAAAACTTGAGTATTCAGTGATTACAGGATGGGGTTATTTTCTTATTCTAAGTGAAATATTTTGTCAGCATATTGCGCCTGTCGAAAAAGTCACGCAGGTAACTGAAATAGTACCACGATACCGCTTCCTTTTTGGCCATCTAGCACGATTTCCTGGAAGAGCACATTTATATGCTTTTAATTTATTAAAAAAAACGTCCATAGGATCGCTGTGGGCTTCTTTGACAAATGGAATCTTTATATTAGTATATAAGGTCTCATTAGACACATACTTCGGGTATTTTTAACTATTAATTGGTCTAATCAAACTCGGTACCTACCAGTTATATTTGACACAAAAGACATTGATCCCTTTAATAAACATTTAGGGGAAATTAAATAAGGCAATTTACTTATCCGTTTACTACCATATAAAACAGTTATTCCGTCTGTCTGCTGTTCAATAGTGAGATGCGCCGCGGTACTGACTCGTAAATATTAAAAATACGCAACCTCTATTTGTTAAAAAAAAAAAAAAAAATGTCCGATAACAATGAGCTTGTTAGCAGCATCAGCGATTACAGTTCTGAGAAATTACTCCGCATTTACACTAACAAGAACATCAAAAGCGTCGGTCAATGATTTGGTCCAACTTTTCCAAATCAGGGATGAATTCAGGAATCTGTTTCCAGAGGGGGAGGAAATTTATGTTTTTTTTTTGCGGGGGAGCAGAGGTTTTTTTAATATTTTTAATGAGAAAATTTTTTTCCGGATAATCCTGAATAAAATCAAATATGTAAAAAATGATTTATTGCGTAATTTAAAATAATAAAATAGCAAGTGCGAATAATAAATTTCAAGTAAAATAACCGATTATAAACACTCAATTGGTTTAAAATTATTAATTCTAATTGTAGCATTAAAAAAGCATATTGTAAAAACATTCTAACAAGTTCATTTTATCTTTTTCCAATAAACGAATATGCTTAAGCTTTTTTAAATGGACTTTTTTTAGAAATAAAAAACAAGAAAAAAGCAACACAAACAGAAATGTTATCTATAGATCATGAAAAAAAAAACGGAATAAATGAAAACCGAAAAGAGAGAAACCTTTAAAAACAATTTATTGATATTAATGATAAATGGATCATCGGTGTGAACACCGTGAGAGTTCCCCTTTTAAGGTTGCCAAAAAATGCGAACTGCAGCTAATATTTTTTTCAGCCCGTCAATATTTTACATCGTGTCGCACATTTGCAATGAAAGCGTATCAGTTTTTTCATAGAATAATAAACAAATGTTAAAGTCCAATTTTAAAAGATCATTTTTTTATTATTATTATTTTATGAAGTTTCATTTTTCCGTGTCAAAAATGAATCTCGTAATTCTTGAAATTAAAAAATAAACGAAGCTAATTGAACCACTTGAAAAATGTTTTTTGGTATCAACTTTTGACATAAGTGTAAACAAAGCGGATAAGAAGAATTTTGTATTTCCTATTAAATTGCTCCGCATTCTTAAATAACTTGTATTACGTTCTAGGAGGGCATTCTCACTGGATTCATCCCTGTTTCCAGATGGTATAGTGTTTGGTAAAAAACAAAAACGAATTTCACCGGTTTTTTTTTGGTTTTTTTTTATTGGTCCATAAAACGCGAGGAAAGTTAACGAACTAATACGAGACGATGTAATCAAAAAAGTAACGAGAATTTTTAATCTTTTCTAAAAAAGTATTTACCTAATATCTCCAATGTTTATTCCATGGTCCATTTAAAGTTCGGTCAGTCTATCTTTGATATTATGCAACGTCATAGTTTCGAGAAACACTTTTGGAACGCCTTTTCAGGTACGATATCTCGCTCTGCGATTTCGCATTTTTTCCCGCATCTACCGTTGAAGAACGTTGCCCCCTTTTTGAGTGCGTTATCTTGAGCTTGGGAAATAGGAAAAAGTTTGTCATACCTGGAGTTGCGGCATTACAGCGATGTTATTATGTTTCACCACGAACTATTAGATAAGCAAAACGCAATGCGCATTTTGGTGGTGCGGAATCCCCGCGACGAGAGTTGTTTCTCCAAAGTGTTCGGGTCGTTGATTGTGTCTCACACCACAAATTCCGTAAAACTTATAAGTAGTACTCCTTATTGACTGTATTCGTAATAAGCTATTCCATTCCAGTCAAAAAAAACGGAATTACGAAATTCTCATTACTTTTTGATCACACTTCATATTAGTAGCTCGCCCCAACTTTAGACGCGTTTTTCTAGAATTTCACGGACTACTAATGCGAAAAAAGGTGAACATCGTTTTCGCTTTTTACCAAATACCATGCCATCCGGAAAAAGTTGGACCCAATTGGTTCCGATGTTCCCCTTCTAAATATAGGCATCGTAGAAATCAACGGTATTCTGTTCTTGCAAGTGTGTCAATACGTGTATTGTAAGATGCTAATTCTGTTATAATGGTCTGCGTTTTTTGCGGTTTTTACTACATTTTTCCCGCAAGTTAACGCTAACTGTATGTATAATTAATTACGAACGTTATGTTAATTTGCGGCTACTAAGATACGCATGATATATTCGTTGTTACCTTTCAATGCAACCCTGATAACGACAAAAATCTTTCTCCCTTTCTAAATATAATCTGTTACCCTTTCATTACTGTCGTATTTCATTGGGACAGACAACAACAATCTTCGCAATGTCGTAACATTATTCACATGAAATACTTTCGCAAACTTAATAGTGGACTTGTGACGGCTGTAAGAGTTGGTTCCGAATACGCACACTCCCTCATTTTACAATAACTGTAATTATACCAATAGTCTATTATCTACAGCTGCGCAATTTTAAATATTTTCCTTTACAAATACACACGTTGTCATAGATTATTTTGAATATATCTGTCTGTTATACGCATTCCCTCAATAATTCGCTCACCTTTGAAATAGATTAGGTCGTGTGTACACTTACACAGCAACATATCTGATTTCAGCTCGGTAAATCACGTCTCGAATTTAAAAATATCTGTCCAAAAAACGTAGTATCTAATTACAGCCATTTTTCATTTGAAAACTATTCGTTACATTACATTTGATAATTTCGGTGCATTCGTTTTTACTTTGAACTCGGGAACACCATCATCACATAGAGCAGATCTTTCTCCCTTGGTGCATTCGGTTATAAAAAAATTATTTTTTTTTAAATTATAATTTCTTTAATCTCCTATTTCACGGTATTATCGAGTTTTTATGACAATTCATCGGCATTGTATAGAGAAAGTGACAAATGCCCTTCTTCCTTTTGACGTTGAACCGCGATTTTAATTTTTCAGCGTACATTTTATGTAACCACATATTCTAGAGAAAAAAGTAAACAGCCGGAAGTATATACAGCGAGTCACAAAAATATTCGTACACCGTCGAGAAAAAAGCGTTCATAATGACAAAAGATACATGTGCGGATACTCGTAGGTAAGACTTTCTGTGTAACATAATGAAAGACAAAAAGTACAAAAAAAAAACAACAAAACGTACGTCATATTTGTAAATGGAACAAAAAAGAAAAGAGTTGAATAGAACACGTCAGAAAAATATTCGTACAACACCAAAAAAATATTCTTAATATTTCGTATTAAAACCTGGAGCCTTAGCCACTGCTGCTAACTGACGTGGCATGGACGACACCAATTTTTGGCAGTATTCCGCGGGAATTTTCTTCCATTCGGCTAAGAGACGTTCTTTCAATCGATCGATGTTCTGAATTGGCGATTTACGAAGTTTTTTGTTAAGGTAATGCCACACATGTTCGCGATGGGATTGCAGTCTGGGGGGATTGGATTGGGCAGGGGTAAGCATCACATGGGAACAATTATAGAGCATCCATTCATGCGTATAAACTACGGTATGCTTTGAACCGTTATCCGGATAGGAATAAAATGAGTGCACAATTCCAAATTTTTCGGCATTCGGGAGTAAATTATTACGTAAAATGTCAACATACATACATTTCCTTATTCATAAAGACGAGTGAACCTACCCCATATAGTGAGAAACAGTCCCAAACCATTACTCTTTCGCCAGGCCATGTTTCACAGTTGTTCTATAAGGTTGTTCGAATTTAATTCCAGCCTCGATTTGCGCCATACGCTAGAATTCGCATCCGATCATTTTTGACAGATCTAAATCCGCATTTACATCTCAATCAACGATTGTCTTTGAGCGGGAACGGTGAGTTTGACAGGAGTTTGAACTTTTCGGCTAATCAGCTAATAGATATCAAGGATTCAGTTATGCGGTCTTAACGGCACGTTTGTTTACATCTCGGCTTTACAAACAAAACATTCACTTCTTGCTCGGTCGCGTTGCATTTCATTGTTTTACGTTTCCTTTATTATATTTCAGCGAAATTTTAGTAAGTTGTCATAAAACTCTACAATGTTACTCAAACTATAATATACGAATTCTCGAGTTTGGTTATTGAACAATGAAAATAAATACTTTCTTAATAAAACCGATATTAACTTACTTAATTTTATGAAAATTTAATGTTTATTATCGTTAATAATTCATTACCCTTTATTTTTTACACATTCGCATCCGTCTCCGCATCTGCAAATGTCAGTAAATCGACATCCGTAACATCTCTGGGGTTCCGAGTGTCAAACGTGTTAAAAAAATATTTAAGAACTATGAAAAACGAGAAGTTCCTCCCCTCATTAATAACAAGCCGCGTATTTCCTTTGCTTAAACCAAAACCAGCTTTTTTAACTATTTAATTTAATCTCTTCCCCTCAATACTTTCTTTACAGACTTGTAGAATCAGTGAAGTTTTTAACTGAAAACTTTGTTTTTAAAATTCTCTTCGCTGTTAATAACAGTCGTAAATTCCTACAATTTTTCTGATTTTATAGTTGATTTGCTTTTTCCTGTCACACACACACACGTATATATATATATATCAAATTTCACAGTATTATTTTTATTTTAAAACCATTTAAAATAGATCATATTTTGAAAAATTCTCGAATTTTCTTAAGCAACTAGGGATTACGAAAATAAATATTAGATTGCCGCTATTGTAACGCTCCTCTACCTTCCTATTTGACACATTATAATCGACGTAGAATATGAGCATTTTGGTTCACAAACTCGTTGCATTAATGTACACTCCAATAAATAAATCTTGATATACGTACTTCAACATACTACAAAACTGTGCAAAACAGATTCCTAAATTAACCATGTAACAATTTAAAATTCAGTTCCGGGGAAATTCATTTCACATTTCCATAAGGACTTCTCGGTCTTATTTTTCGTTCATACACCATTTCACAATTTTTACAATTCTTTTGATTTACAATCTTTTTCAAGTTTTTCTGCGATATAACGACGTTGACTTTAAATAACAGTCCAGAAAATCGTCTATTTACTGCCGAGAAGTGAATTATTTTATTTAAAACAATACATAAAAAACGAAAAATAGACAGAACAGAACATAGAATGAGAAGAAACGATGAAACAGAAAAGGTTAATAAAAACATGTATATATCCGGTTATGGAACTAATAGAAAAGCAAATTTGATAAATTTAGAGAGAGCCAGTTTTTAAAATGAACAGATCTAATATAATACATGTTAAAAAAAGAAAGAAAATGATTGATTATAAGAAGAAAAAAAGGAACAAAAGAAAGAGCAATCAATATCATTAATGAGGCAGAAAAATAATTTTCAACAACCAAAAAAACTTGAAGATCAGACAAAATATCGAAAACGATATAATATAGAAATACATATGTGACGACAGTTGCTGAAGAAAGGTACATAGTGTGTCAAAAATGCGGTTTTGACTTAACAACGGTTTCGGACACTTGAAAGCATGCTCTTTAACGTGAAAGAGGTCAAACTGGTGAAAACAAATTTTTTCCTGTTCTAAATCGTGCTTAAAGTATATCATACTGCAAAACTTTAAACACGTTTTTCTCGAAAACTTGTTTTCTGACACTATGTATCTTTTTTCAGCGACTGTCACATACACACATATATATATATATATATATATATATATATAACATCTACTTTCGTGTTTTACAACTTCTGCATTATTATCTTATTTTAGTTAATGATAAGTTTTTTTTTTGAAAATATGTCCAAATTTTTCTCTTGTTTTCCTTTCTTTTACTTTCTCAACCACGTTTGTGGGATTTAAATTGTTTTAAAACACAGAACTATATTTTTCACAATTTATACAAATAATATATTATGCAATGTTCGTTATAAAATTATTCGAGCCTTCCTAAATTTCATATAGAACCTTATACTCATATAGATGCGGAATAAAATTATTTGGAAACTGGACTAATTTTTTCACCATCAATAAGTTGATAAATGCGAAAATGTGTTAATATATATATGTATATATATATATATATATATATATATATATATATATATATATTAAACTTTCATCTATTCCAAGACTTTCTCTTTTAATTCTTGCACGAACATATAATCGTAATCAATATCAGTTTCCACTCCATGCATTCATTCAACTTATTTATCACCATGTTTTCTTCCGTTTTATAATATAATTATATTCGTTACTATTTTACAAATAACTACCCATTTCATTTACAACATATAAGATTCGTAAAATCTCCAAAATCGTCGAATTTGCTTACAAATCCAACGATTACAAACCGTACAGGTCACCCTACTGGAAAAAAAGGAATATAAACAGTTGGACAATTAGTATTATTTTGTAATGTCAATATTCTAATATCGAAAAGGTGAATCATAAGAAGTACTTTTCGAGGAAAGACAGAACTTACTAACGAGAGGCTGTACCCTCTAAAGGAAGACGATTGGTTTTACCTTATATATATATAAATATAGGATTTCTTTTAGTCGTTAAATTTGTAAATGTACCATCGATATCTCTATGTTCTTTTTTGTCTTTCATTTTTTTGTCCATTAGTTGTAATTCTTTTATTATAATTTTATTTTTTTAATATATTTTATTTGACATTATTTACGACGGACTTCTCATTCCATGCTCGTGTCAAAAAAACTTCTACACGGATGTTTACAACATCTCAACTGCCACATATTGTATCGCAGAATAATATATACTATAATTATTTAATTATTTGTATGTGTTAACATTATTTTGAATCCAAATTGATATATTTTATTTCATTTCTTACTTATATTTATTTAACAAATGTATACTTTTCTTTTTTTTTATCACATGTTTAAATTTATAAATTGCTGAAATTTCATCCTTTAGAAATATGCCCTTTATTTAGAACATTTATCGGATCTGCAAGACTAAACTCCCCTACGAATAATGCGGACACATAATCATACCGTTCATCGGAATAAGTTAACACTATAAATAACACTTTCATTACGTATTCGTTATAAAATAAACAATTAAATAAAGCAATTACGTATCATCCTAAAAACAGACATAGAAAAAAAAGTCATAATAAAAAAAACACATACAGAAGTATATCAAAATAAACTTTGTTTTGTAGTAAATTTTCGTATTTGAATATCATCTTTTGGCCCATTTACAGCTCTGCATTTAATCTCTAGAATCACACATATTCTTTCCAAAAGTTATACCGGTTAATAGGTACGTAATCCTAGCTTTCTATCCGTAATAAACCACTACTAAACAACCATATATTCATTCCAGTATATAAATCTGATCACGAACTGTGGAGTTATGATGTGAAAAGTAATATCAACAAGATTCAAAGATATCATAACTTAATACTAAGGGCAATAATCACAGTTATATGATACTTAAGTAATAAAACTATACATACTAGTTTGAACACGGACTTCGTAACAAATGAACAATTAAAAAATTTTCATCAAAGCATTCGGAGCACTTATACAATCATATAAACTGGACGACAGTTAGCCTATTGGATAATATCATGAATACGGGGATGTGTGATTACAAAGAACTAAACCACTAGGCTTAACTTATTAACGAATAATGGGGGACTTCGTTCTACATGTAATTGTTTGGTCCAAAATTTAGGGTTTATTAAATTTTCTTAATTTATTACTCCTGCTCGCAAATTAGAAAGGATGTGATCTCAGTAAAAGATTTTAGATCTTAATACTATCTTATGCAACGGTATACTACATCTAACGATTCTAAATTTTCAAAAACAAAAAAAAAAACAAGTAGTATGATGAAAAAATGCGCTCAACTAAATGGTAACTGTGTAATTTTATTAAACTTGCACTTATACTTTAGATTTTTAAGATTAAAAAGGTACCTGTTTTCAAAATAATCGATTTCTGACCGTTTATACTGCTTAATTCATGTAAACCGGCTTTACGTTGCTCATATATTCCATATAAAATATTTTTATTATTCATTTTCATTCAAATATACAATATATGTTGGTACTAACAAAAATTTCAAGAGAAAATTCATTGGTGAAAAATTTTTGTTTAATAATTTATTAAAATACAGCAAAATCTACTAAGACTACACCATTATTTTCTTAAGTTATACTTTTATTTCACGAACTTTAACGGAATACCATAATACGTAAACAAAACTCATCGTATTTATACTCATTCGTACGTTGTTTACAACCCGCAAACGTTTTACCGCTTATTATATCGATAACGCCTGATTTTTATCGTTTATTATTGTATCGAAATAATTATTGTTAAAATTGATCCGGCATACAATATCGCTTTGTTTGCAATGGAGCACGATATTACCGTTTCTTTATTTCGTTTTCGTTATGGGCTATGGCGCGATGTCTGTAACTCGTTGTTTTAACTGTTATGTTTCTTATTTAGGTTATTATTTCATGGACAATTATTACGAATAACTCCACAGTTACATTTTGATTAATATTATCAGGTGGAATTACATTAAAATTACTACAAACAATAAAAAACAAAAAAAAAAAATTCTGTTTACTAGCGTAAAATTTATTATGATGCTTGGGAATACGATTTTATCATAATTTGGATAGCATGTAAACTACATTGAATTAAATTAAAGTACTCATACCTCGCTTTACGACCTAGACAGGTTCCAGGAAAATTGGCCGTAAAGCGAAAAGCCATATATCGAATTAAATGTTTTAATAACTACAAAATTCCTATAAACTGAATAGAATCCGTTCTAATCTCTTATAAAATTATACAATTTTTTATCTAAAAGGCTTTTTTGTTTTACATAACAACCATAGGTGTATAACATAAAGTAGTAGAACTTCAAAACAATTAAAAATGAAATCAAATTTATTATCTAAAATAAATTCGTATCATATAAAATATTAAAATTGAAAATTAAAGATATATGTAAACTTTTAATCTGATGTTAGAGACGTACGGCAAAGAATTGGTAAGCTCCAATACGCTGCCATTATAACTTTCCGCTCTTCTGGAACGATGTAGTTTAAAGAATTGGTCTAATGTAGTGTCTACCTTGCCTTATTTTCAACTTCTTTTTCTAGCAATGACTGAGTTAATTTCTCGAGACATATTAACGCTGTGCTCTGTGCCGGGATCATTTTGAAGTAGAATGTTTATTCCTTGTTTGAAAAAAGAAAATGCCTTCGTCAAATGCTCCAATTTCAGCACTTGGCATACACTGCAGACTCTGGTTCTTGGTTTTCATCAAGGGCACCTTCCGTTTCAAGTTGAATCAATTCCTCGAATGAAAGTGATGCTCTGTCAGCGTCTAGCAAATCAATCACATCATTTTCTTCTAAATCCTTAAAACTAAGATCGTTCGCCAAAGCCAAAATGGTTTGTCGAACTTTGCAAAAAGAATCAACTTCAGAGTCATCAGTTTTTATACATTCTGGCCGTATTTTTTCCCCAAACATGGATTTATACTAGTTGAATATGCAATTCCTTCCAGGATTCACCACCAATGTTATGTCTACAGCATCCTTAATGTTGTAGTTTTTCCAAAATTGTTTGAGTGAAAGTCCATCATTTGTTTCATTTATAAGTTTATGAAAAGTTCTAGGCAAATAATATGCTTTGAAAGTGGCTATTGCACCCTGATCCAAGGGCGTCGCCAGCCGATAAGCCAAGGGGGGCAAGATGATAGAAAGAGGATATGAGTTATAGGAAAAATAAAATTTATAAGTTGTAAAGGCTTAATATTTTATTAAACAAGAATAAAATCTTAATTAAAAAATAATTTTCGTGGGTTTCTGGCAAATTGTCCATGATTACGCGCCTATGAATACTCATCATGGCAAGTTGATTAAAAAGTTTCAAGACTCCAGGGGGGCAGCTTCCCCTTGCCCCCCGCTGGCAACGCCCATGCCCTGATCCATTGGTTGGATTAAAGCTGTTGTATTTTTGTGAAGATATACAATTTCCACATCTCCAAAATGATTTTTAAACCAGTCTTCAAAGATTTAGTCTTCCAATCTTTTTTGTTGGATCTCCAAAAAATGAAAGGGAATTCTTTTTTGTTCACCCTTTTAAAAGCCCTCGGCTTTTCGTTTTTTTTTATTTAACCACCAATGTGTGAGAAAAAAATACCACTTCTGCTTTTTTTTTTTGGCCGTAAAGTGAAACATAAGGGCCACAAAATGAAAAGGTGCCACAATTCAAAAAAGCCGTTCAAAGAGCGACCGTAAAACGAGGTATGAGTGTAGTAAAATTAAAAATTAAATTCGAAACAATATACCTTTATACATTTTAGATAGTAATAGCAAAAATATGTATTAAACTTATTACCTCACTAAATGGTATACATTTATTTATTACAACTTGTTAAAACATACATTTATATTTCATAAAAAAAAAAGTACAATCGTGACCTATTGCAAATTAAAGAAAAATTGTATGCTGAATCCAGTCCATCATATTTTTTTTTTAATGATTTCAAGGAAATTTTTTAAAAATTAAATACACTTAATATTTGCAATTAAATAAAAATTTTGATCAATTACTTTTAAGTAAACTCGTTTTCAATTTTAAATGTTAACAAACATTCTTTAGCATTTAATTGATATATTTCAACAAAAACTGTTTATAATTTTTTGTTATTATCATTGAATTTAATCTCAATTAATAATAAAAAATATATCATTAACTTGTTAACACTATGCGCTTTTACTATTTTGAATTTTGGAATGTACAAAGTATATATACGACCACACTGGGTTTTTTTTTCATTTCTTTCCATATCCAGGTCTGACGTCCAATCACAAAAGATTATACATTTATCAAATTTTGATTGTTACTCCTGTTACAGGCAAAATTATCAGGACAACATTTTTACATACATTTATCACGATAAACTAGTTTTATTTTTACAATTTTTATTATGCATATAATTACAAAATATTTCACATCGACACTGGCGTAGCTGAAACCTTGAAGAACTCAAAAAGAAAATCTCAATGGGGCTCCCTTAAGGACATCAAATAATCACTTTTTCCTTTATTTTTACCTATTATTATTTTTTTAGTTGAAAACAAAAGCAAATTAAATAAACAGATACATAAATCAACACGTAAATTATATTTGAAAGGGATAATTTATTTGAAATATAATTTTTTATTCAATTTATTAATAAATGTAGTTTGTAAAACTTTATGGAGGTAAATAATTATGAAAGTAACAAAAGTTTTAAACAGATTATATTGATGTAAATAAAAATAATTTGATTCGTATCCACAACTCTTACATCAGAAATTATTTAAGTTAAAATATTGTTACGGTAGCGTTGTGAACGTTTTGCATTTTTTGTGGCGAACTCGTCGATGAGCTGTTCATCAATATTGAGCCTTTTAGTTCTTTCGCGTTCAATCGATAACTAACTCAGCCAATCGCACTATTGTACTACACAAATAATTTTCTATTACTTTTCAGTGTAGAGAATGATCTTTCTGCCTTCGCTGCTGTAACTGGCAATGTTTTTAATAGTTTTATAAGCACATCAGGAATATTACTCAAAAATGATGAGTGATTTTTCACTACGTATTTATTAAAACTAATGGACACGTATTTTCTAATATATTTTTGTGAATTAAATTTTAAAGTCACAAAAGCTGATGTATAAAATTCGTTGATAATTCGTAAGAATAAAAGTTCATTAGCTCTTGTGATGCCTTAATCAACTCATCATCTTTCATCATCTTTTGGAGATTGACCAGGAGAAGACAGCAAAAACGTTGGCTTACTGATTTCATTCCTTCAAATCGATTGCTTAATTGTGCAATAATAATTATGTCAATGCGAGCATTGAAGATTTTGTATTTTTAAAATAAATGTTTTTTTGCAATTCGTAATTATTTCATGGAACTATCAGTTCATCAAAGAAGATTTTCGTTCGTTTTGGGTTTTTTTCTTGAAATTCTGTGTATATTCTCCAACTTTCAGCTAAAACTGAAACTTCTTAAATTATGTCTTCAAAATTATTCCTTAATCCTTGTTGTAAATAAAATAATTAAAAATATATATATATATCCTTATAAGTAAAATTCAAATTTAAAAAAAAATAAAACCGAAATAATTATACTCGAATAGTTTTCACACGATGTATTCGAAAGTAGTCAATCCCGAAAATATAATTTGTAAAGACCCTCGATGCGCGTCGGGTCACAAAATATCGATACCGGAGAAACAAAAAAAAGAACGAACGAAAACAACGAACAAATATTACCAGTACGAATTTAACCACACGTTAACACAATTTAATATACAAAATAGAAAAAAAGGAAATCTTGTACCACGTGTATACACATCTACGCGATCAAAACACGCACAAAACCCGTCGCTAGAATCTCACACGCGCAACATTCGCAACTACCTGCAATAGACTGACTGACTGACCCAAACAAAAAAAATCGCCATGTCGTCTAAACAAAGACCGACGCCATCCCTTAGAAAAATTGCCGATCGTTTAAAGCGGCGCTAGTGCATGAACGAATTTAATATATAAATAAATACGAAACATATAAAAATAAAGAAATAAAAAATAAAGATATAAAAAAAATGAAAAAATGTTATCGACAACAATCCTTTAACATTTTCAAGTGCTGTTTGTAACAACTATCGACAGCGTACAGTGTAAATCAATATTCTCTGTCTGTAATTGTTTTGACACTAAATATTTAATCATCTCTAATAACTTTGACTAGAAAAATAATAAATTGAAATTTATTTATATGTTTACACGTACACATACAGTTAGACCCATCTATAATCATATATATTCGCAGCACCAGCTCAAAATAAAACTGCCAATTTTTTTAGACTGAGCGGGGCCCCCAAAATCTCGAGGGACCCCGCGCCGCAGGGTCTGCGGACCTTCAGCTACGCCACTGACATCGACTAAAAAATTACTTAAAAATTTATAATCCGGCACCAGATAATTCATCAAACGTAAAATTTAAAATATATAATTAAACATCTGAAGCTGAAGCTGTTTGCGATAAAATGATAGTCGTCTTTTTTCCGCATCTTGAGATTACGCTACATCGTCTACCGTTTTCAAAAGCTGGTTATCTGATATTATCGGTGAGATTCCGACTTATTATTCGGACGTTTCTTCTACGTATTAAATATTATTAGCTACTTACGAGCAGTTGTAGTTTTATTTTGTTTTTACTTTACTTCATTTCCCTTCTTCTTTCCGGAAATCTACGAGTAGTCTTTTTCCTTTTTTTTTTTTTTTTTTATTTTCTTATTATTCTTCTTCCCCTATTTATTTACTTATCATATTTCGCTCCTATTGAATTTAAGTTTGCTTGATAAATGAGCTCGTTTAGTGTGGGCCACCCGATGGCCTCCTCCAAGTATTCAAAAGCCGCTAAATCGAATATGTCGCTGAACCTAATGGAAGTTGACGCTATCGGAAAGCGCCAATTTCCAGCCCTCCTTCGCCGTCCACGATTTTGCCAAGCAAGAATCTATAGGTTTCACAATCCGATTTGCCTAATCTCGTTAATTCAAATACCATTAACAACAGCGCTACTATCGATAAAAGTAATAATAATTGATTTTTTTTTTTTTGAATTGAAATTTATTTCACATACATACAACACAATACAATATAATAATACAGGTTATAGACAAGTATATATCATGTGATTACACATACACATACACGGCGGTATACCCAGCACTCACTCTCACAAATACACCCCCATACATTTGGGTATACAAGCTCTCACACTGACACATTCATGCAATGTAGGTGAATACATACTTGTTCGTTAAAACTGTATAATAAAACAAACTTTAATAACAAACAATAAGGGCAAAAAATTAACCAACTTATTTAAAAAACAGGGTTTAAATGTAGCATTCAAAACCAAAAATAATTTAAGATATAAAATAAACACTTTAAATTTAAAAAATAATAACATTTACGAAAATAGTGGTATATATAAAATAAATTGCACTGATTGTGAGAAATCATACATTAGTCAAACAGGGCGTAAAATTAATTGTAGATATAAAGAACACATAAAATCATTTAATAATAATGAAATAGAAAAATCAACATATGCTGAACATTTAATTAAAAATAAACATAAACCAAATTCATTAGAAAACACTGTAACTGTCCTGGCCACTTATGGCAAAGGAAATATTATGAACATTGCTGAAAATTATTACATAAATAAATATAATGATAATATTTTAAATGACCAATTACCAAATAATAATAAATAATAATTCACTTTATAATATAAAAATTTAACTTTAGGCTCCTCCTACTTCATTTTACATTTTGTATTAAGTACTAATAATTTCACTCTATTGATTTTTATACCTTCTATGTTTTGTTCCTCCTATGTATCTACTATATATACACATGTATTCCATATATTCACTCCAGTGTGTTTTAAGTTTTCACTAAGTTAGTTTTAGCTGATGATGGGCTATGCCCGAAAACGTTTCTAATTAAGGTATTTATCTAATTTATTTCTATAAATTATTTTTACCTTTATATTGTTTGTTATTAAAGTTTGTTTTATTATACATTCATGCAATTTCTGCCTATGCGCTACAGGTGCGCGAGTAGCAGAAAATTTTCGCTTTTACATGTTTGCATGCTACATGGGCCGATTTATGCTGTTTTGCGTAAGATCAAACATAGTAATTTGGATTTAAATGAGTTTTATACACATAAGATAGCTCATGTTTACACTAAATTAATTAATTATTATCAGCTATAATAATTTCTAATACAATTATTAATATATTACTTGTGCTCACTTATACCTCCGTCCCCTATAGCTACCATGTACACGTCAACTATAATGTAAATAGAAACTAGTAATAATACAGTTTAAAAAAAAAATAATATAGAAAATAAAAATAAGAACATCTGTAATAATACTAAGAAAGTGATAATGACAGCAATGATAACCATTATTATAACAGCAATAAACGTAACAACCATAACAATAACTGCAATTTTAACAAAAAGTGATATCCATTCAGTAGCTTCGGTCAGAATAATAAAGATATGATAATTATATTGATTAGTATGATAATAAGAATATAATCGAAGCAGTTTGGAACAAGAAACTATGGTACATTATGCAGGTAATCAATTATTAACTTACATCTGTATTTATAGTTTCTGAGTTTCATTTTAAAAGTTACTGGGAGAGAGTTAAAAATAACTGGGTCCATATATTTGGCTTGGATTCTTGTATGGTACTTTTTATAAGATGGCACTTTGGCTTTCTCATCTGCAGACTCCCTTGTAATTCCAGACCTGGTTACAATATTAAACTTCTGTTTGTTTTTTATGACATAGTTTAATAGTTGGACTGTGTACAGTTTTGGTATGGTTAGCAATTTTTTTGAGTCGATGTTGTGTTCCTTACTTGTTAAATTTCTGAATAATGATTTTTGAAGATAATGTAAGAATATTATTATTAATAATAATAATAATAATAATAATAATAATAATAATAATAATAATAATAATAATAATAATAATGATAATAATAAAAACAATAATAACAACATTACCACCATCACCACGACGACGACGACCACCACCACCACCACCAACAACAACAACAACAACAACAACAACAACAACAACAACAACAACAACAACAACAACAACAACAATAATAATAATAATAATAATAATAATAATAATAATGACACTAGTAAACATAATTTTGCTAACAAAGAGAATTTAATGTTTTCCCCAGATCATCTGGGACCTTTCACCGTCCACGCTGAAAGTTGCTCTATGGAAGGAAACCTAGGTCATCTACATCCCTTGTCCCTTGCCTAGCTAATCAGTTCTGTTTCCTCGTCGCATAGGGGTCGTATAGCAACCAAATTTCCCTCTGTTACTTCCATTAACGCCTTTCTTGCCCATCTTAAATATCAAAGTGTATATCCCCAATGGCGTTTTATTTAGAATGGGCGTCATTTCTGGTGTACATCGGTCCCTTTTCCAAGATGAAATTTTAGAAGAGATCGAATCGCTAATTCCCACTGCTTCAATCTGTCGTTTATGTCGTTCTTCGGATGGTGTTAAAATTCCAATTCGATCAGTCGAACTCAGATTTCATAGTACCACTCTTCCAGAATTCGTTTCGATTTTCAAAATGCGATTTCCTGTTTCCCCTAGTGTTCGATTTCCTACGCAGTGTTCTAAATGTTTTCTTTTTGGACATGTCGCGAAGCATTGACGTACTTTTCTAACATCTGTTCGCACTGTGCTTCTAAGCACGCAGTCTCGGAATGCAGCAACCTGCAAGAACCGCCCGTCTGTCGTAATTGCGAAGGCACACACTCTGCTTTTGACCGATCTCGCCCTGAGTGGATCAAGCAGAAAGATACAAAACGGATTATGGTATTTGAGAATATTTGATTCCAGGAGGCCTGTCAATCTAAAAATAACAATTTAGCATCTCGTTCTTTCTTGTATACCGACCGAGACTCAATGTCCAGCTCTTCTCCTAATAATTCTTCTAAGTCTTCTTCATTATCTCCCACCCTTCTTTCTTATTCTTTCCCGCGTCCTAAATCTCCTACCTTCCATAAGGTCCGTAACTCAAAAGCGGCTTATAAACCCTTTCCGCAGTTCCCTCCTCATTCATCTAATCGTATCCCATTTCCCTCTAATAGATGAGCTTTCAACAAATCTACTCCTCCTCTGTCTAACTCTACTTTAATTAATAGTATTCTCCCAATTCCTGCTAATGACAATCCTGTCTGGTCACTCCTAACTTTTCTTCTCTAATTTCTTTTCCTTTAATTGAAAATATTTCTACAGTCCATCATGGAAATATTCTTTTCTAATAACATTGCTTCTTCTTCTTCCTTTGTTAATTCTTTACCTCGTTTTCTTTCCAGTAACGTAAAGATAAATTAATTCCTCTTTCTATGATTAAGAAAGAAAGAAGGAAAGAAAAAAGATTCGGGGCTGGCTTTGTTCTGTTCCCTTCTGTTTCTTTCCCTTATGCCCTAAATTTTTTTTTTACTTCTTTCTTACCTAATCTTTCTGCTAATATACAAAATAAGACATTTAAATCAGCTGTATAATTGTTTAATTTTATTATTCGTTGTCTCCTCTTTTATTTCGTCCTTATTTGCGAACGAACGCAAGAGCTAGGTATATACTCGTACTTAAAGTCTCAAAGAGGTCCTCCCGGAAAAATTTTTGTTCTTCATTCTCTATGAATACCCCTCTTTCTCTAAATATAGCCTAGAATCTTTTTTCAATTCCGTTGCTCCTGCTTATGATATTTATATTGACCTAACAAGCTCTCAAGATAATTTCTGTTCGCTCTGGGCTGCCGAAATTCAATTGCAATATTCTAAGCTGACAAAGTATAATGAAGGGAAAAATGAGAAATACAAAAAATAAGGGAATGAATAAAAGAAGACGAACGTGAGGTAACGGGATAATAAGAGAATAATGGAAAGCCCAAGGGGCAAGAGTATGAACAAGGAAACTGAATGACTATGATGTAGTTTTTCGTACAGTCCAACTTAAATATAAACCATGCAAGGAGTAAGTGTAGAAGGAAAAGTACGATTAACAGAGAGTTTTTAAATCCAAGTTCTCTCCGCTCAAAGGCAGTCTAGAAAATATATAACAAAATGATGGTAACGTAACTGTAAAATAATAAGGAAAACTATACGGAGTAAGATTAAATTCGGAACAGCAACACCCGTCGGTCAAAAAATTCAGCGTCTGGGTTCCTGTATGCTATCAAACAATCTGATTAAAGGAGGCAAGCAACAGCAAAAGAAAGTGCTCAGAGAAAAAGTGAAAAGCTTTATGGAATCAACGTTTGTATCGAAGAAACGAATGCATAGCCATGTACAAATAATTCATATAACCAATTTTAAGAATCCTTATAGATAAAAATGGAAGCCAAGCAAAGATGTAGAAAACAGCGAACAGAAATATTAAGAATCCAAAACATAAGGAAACATTAACTAACAAAATCTCGAAGACCGTAAAACTTGACACAAAGCTGATAATTTATTACCGAAAGTAGGGATTCTGAACTTACTAAGAGTAGATAATAAGATAGAAATTAAATAATTTCTGAAAGAAAGGGATATGGGGTTAGTGGAAACAGAATTATAAACGGTCGGAGACATGTCAATGTTCATTGACTTAGAGGACGGTGGAAACTCAGACGGACTTTTCGAACAGCCAAAAAATTATTGACCGGAGACCTGGTATTGATGGTTAAATTGTAATAATGTTTATTAAAAGGATTTTGCGGTTTCGGTTAAAAGCGAAATTTTTTGTACGGTAGCAGGAAGAACTACTGGGATAATTTCGCCGTTTCGTTTTTGTGGTATTAGAAGCGTTTCGCAAGACGGGGAAATTGTTTGGGTTAGAAATATCAGCAAATGTGAAAGCCGGGGAGACTAGCAGCTTCTCTTGACTGATATTCTTAGCCTCAGAGTATGAAATATTTTAGAAACTCAGGGGACAATTGCAACAACATTTAGATCTACGAATAACCGGCTCGACCTTGACGCGCTGGGCATCGTAGAAATTGATAAAGACAGACAAGTTGACATAAGAAGTTTTTCAGAAATATATAATTTTTTTTTCTTCAATTTTTTGGGCACGTTAACAGTGGAACCTACCCAACGCAGAAAAGATTAGAAATTGAAGAAATAAAGAAGGCTAACAAAGGAACTATGTTAAGAAAGGGGAATGCAAGAATGGCGTGGGCACTATAAAGAGTGGGGAAACCAAGGCGCAGAAAATTAGAATACAGGAAATAAAGGGGCATTTGAACAATACGAGATATAATTAAGCTCTGGAAGGTCATAAGGACATAAAGGCGATTGAACAAGAGAAAAACGGAAAAGAGAAGCCGGAAGCAGACTATGATTGAACCCTAGGAGAACTATAGCGGAAATAATCGAACGACTAAGGTAGGGGAAAAGATTAAACCAAGGAAGAGAGGAAGAAAAGAGCTGTATAGAAAGGCAAAAGGATCGAGGATTAGTAAAGAATGAAGGATAGAATTCGGTCTAGAAATCGTGATCGGAACGATAAGATAGACAGTAGAGAATTTGAGCAGGAAATTTACTAATGAATAGACTCTATTGGTCGCCGCCGAACGTGTCTACGAGTGTCAATCAACTCGTTGCCAGGAATGCCGCAATGACCGGGAATCCATAGTAGATCGATTACGGTAGAACGGGATGGGAATAAATTAGAAATTAAGGAGCGAATTTCGAAAATAATGGTATCAGTGACATGAGTAGGAAAGGGAGAAGAAACAGCCAATAAAACACTTTTCGAGTAGTCCGAGGATAGGAGGAATCTAGAGATGTTATTTGTCGAGAATGTGAAAAGGACTGCCTGTGCAAGATAGTCATGGATTCGGCAAGAAAAATAGAGGAAAAGGAGGACAACCGAAAGGATACGAAATAGGTAAGCGCGGGGATAATGAACGCAGCCCCAACGCCAGCATCAGACTTCGAACCATCCGTGTAGATAATTGTATGGGAAATATAAGGATGACACGTGATTGAATTCGATTTGAACGGCAGGATGAGGAAGAGATTTAATGTCCGAAAGTAGAACAAATAACTTCGGAGAGTGCATGAATTCAAAGAAATTATAAGTGAAGTAAGGTGGTTTGGTGAAAGGCAAAAGTCGAAAGTTGAGAAGAGATTGAGGATAATATATTGCGAGGAGAGCAGCGCTAGTTATCGGAAATAAATTGATAAGAACTTAGGAGTTTAGAATTAGTAATAGGGAGGCGTTTAATCAAAAATCATTCACCTAATAAGAGTCTTCGAATGAAAAGAGAAAGGAATCTGATCTCTGCTAAAATGGCTGGAATTGGAAAGAAATCAATCTGATACAGAGACGAAGAAATGAGTTTTGGATACGATCAAATTTACGAAGAGAAATTGTTTGGGAGCACTAGTGTACAGGAATGCGTCGTAGTCAAATTTGGAAAGAATTATCGCTCTATATAACATAAGTAAAATATAAGGATCACCGCCCCCTGCTTTTAGTAAATTTTTGAGAACGGACGTGCACAGATAACTGATATGCTCCCGAAAGGATAAGATGCTATTACGTATGATACCGAGATAAGAGAAGGAATTGGCTAAAGGGATGGGAAGGTGGTGCAAAGAAAGATTTTTCGAGCGATTGACTGTTAAATTATGATTTCCGTGTACAGTAGTTGATTTAATGCGGAGCGACCTGTTCTAAAGCTATACCGAAAAAATTTCTTACGAGGTGGCTGGATTCTAAGATCTGCTGTAGTCTTGTTGATTTTTTCTACGAATTTTCGCAAAACTGATCTGTGCGGAGATTGAACGATAGCTGTCATTATGCGGAGGATTCTCAAATGGCCATTGGTTTCTCTGATGAATTGCGTTTTGCATTGCTTCTGAGTAATCAAGAAGTTATATAGTTCATTGTTTTCAGAAGAGAAATCCAGGTTTAATGCCGATTTGTATGATTCTTTATTATTTAAAAGGTGAGGAGAGGAGGGTTATTACAGCTTTATTAATCTGATAGGAATTGCACCGATAGCAATAAAGCTATTTAAAGTAAATTTATACTAATTCGGTTGTCTGCAGAAATGCTGATGCTAAACGAGGCCTAAAGATTTTCATTTAGTATTCGTAAATCCGGCGCGAGCCCTAAGTTTCTAAAAATTGATATGATTTTGTATAGTTGGTGATGGGTTTTTAATTTCTTTAAAGCTTTTCTTTGGTTTCTAGTGCCGTAGAATATTCTGTCAATCACCAAGGGGCCACGCGAATTTTAATTTTCTTTATCCTCGGTGTAAATGGCTTGGCATGATTAACAGTCAATTCCGTAAATAGTTCTATTCGCAATTGAGCGTTGGTATCATCGGATGGAATTTCGGCAGTAAAATAATTTTGTAATGGGGTAAATTAATGTTAATATGAAAAAAAAAAAAATAACGTGAAATTTTTAAAAATTGAAGTTTGAGAAATAGTTCGCAATAAAATATTGCGTATTGTTTACAAAAAAATTAATTCAAAAAACTATCAGGATAATAAGAAAAGGTAAACATACCTTCCTAATCGTTGACACCTTTTTGTGTTTACCGTATAAAGCCTTCTTTAGTTTTAAAAAATTTGGAATAACTTCCAGCAATAAAACATGTTCGTGTTAATAGTTTTTTGAAATACTTATTAAAGGACGAGTTGAATTACTAGACAAAAAAATTATTCTTGGAGCGGAGAAATAAAAGGACCCCGAACTACAAAAGATGCGTCGAAAGAATCATGTAACATTTAGCGGACATCTGCTAACAACGCTTCTGGTTACAATAGTATAACTAAAATATAATATAATATAAAAATATCTAAACGGAACCACATTCTTATTCAAGTTCTTCATCTCTTCGTATTTCTTATTTTCCTAAAGCTTGCAAAAAGCCAGCAGTAATCATGGTCCTAAAACTGAATAAACTAGCTACACTAAAGTCTCGTCCTACAGACCTGTAAATCTCTTTTGTTCGATGTCAAAAATCTTAGAAACTCATATTCTACGAAGACCACAGATAACACACTACAAAAAGCAGAAATAATTCCAACCCATCAATTTGGATTCAGGAAACGACATTCCACTATTCACCATCGCCATCGATGCTATCACTTCTTGTTTTCAATCCGGTCGTTATTGCAGTGCTACATTTCTTGATGTATGTCACAGGCCTTCGATAAGGTTTAATATCAGAGACTATTGTTCAAGCTTACGAAATCATTACCAGAGATAACCTCTACGCACTTTTATCATTGTACCTTGAAAATAGGACATTTCAGGTACGTTACAAGTCCGAACTTTCAGAATAATGCCCAATATATTAGCTTCTGTGCCTCAGAGCAGCGTACTGAAGGAGAAAACATAGAGGCCGGAGAATAAACTTGATGAGAAGAGGTTGCTTTCACTTTTAAAACATAATCACGGGTTAATAATACAGTTTATAACAGGCTGATTCACTATTTAAATAGTTGTCTTATAAAGATTATTTGACGTCTAGTGTTTACATTTGTAATCATACACAAGGAGTTTACCAAACTCAAGCCTTTCCGAAAAGTCTCACTGAAAGGATTCAACAACCATCTTAATAAACTTAAATGCACGAGAAAAAAAACAATTTTTTACGCATTTCGTTAAAATGTTAACTAAAATGTACTGACAATAAATATAAAAATATAACATTCATCATGAAAATAAGTCTGCCGTTTTAGAAAAAATCGTTTAGTCGAAAAATTAAAATCAAATTGTAAAAGACGAATGGAATTCTTTTGTTCCTACTGATAATGTTTTACCGCTATAACATATTTTATAAAAAAAAAAAAAAACAAAAAAAAAATGACTGAGTAAAGTATATTAAAAATGAATTCATTTCCACTTCAAATGATTTTTTTTTCCCCCGGTTTTACAACAAAATTCCGGGCTTATTCTCGTTTTTCCTCGTATGCAAAATTCTCAGCTTATCCACGGGTTCCCTGTTTTCCCGGTTGGGTGATCACCCTATTAGCGTTTCGTATTAAAATGAAAAAAAACCTAAATTTTTCATCGTGCGACATATAAAATATTTAAAATTGTAATAATCTTACTTTGTAAATTATAAATAATTCTGTTAATGTTTTTCTCCTCTTTGACGACTTTAAATGAATTTAAATACACAATTATTCTTTACGCAAAAAGAAATCTCAAAAATTGTTTGCCTTTATCGGTAATTATAAATAAATTCTTTACACATAAAAAGCGAGAATTTTATTCAACACTGATTAAAACCGCTCCGTAGTAACGGATGATGGTACAAAATTAATTTACTAGCGTGTTGCGGTCGATGATGCTTATCATTAGATGTAATTCTAATAAAACATTTTAGCAGTATAAAGAAAACGATAACATGGCACAAGTTTTCGATGAAAAACTTTTTCAAATTAAACTGTGACATGTGAAATCATTCTTAAAGTCTCATTATCAAAAAGGCCCTTCCAGTTTCATAGTCCGCCGTGAATCGTACTCGAATTGTATACACTATATTTCCGAATTTAAAAAAACAAAAAAGAAAATTGATGACCCTCGGATGGTCTTGATAACTTTTTTCTCGAACACGATGTACTTTTAGCGTGTTTCTTGCACATTCTTCAAAGCCGCTTTTATTTAGTTCTTTTCTCTATGATGCAAATTAGTGACTCGGATAATTCTATTTTTATTTAGATAGCGGTGCTTCCTGCAGATAAAGTTTAGTTTAAATTCCGATTTTTCACATTAAAAATGTAAAAGCCCATGATTTATGCCGAATCAGCGTGTTTTATTAACATAGACTTTTCAAAAAAATAAAATAAAAAATAAAAAAATAAATATACAGTTCGAATGAGCATGCCAACAGACAAACAACATTTAACACAATACGTATTGATATTTTTACTATAAATTCAGGTGAACAACTTTGATACAAACGCAACAAAAAATATATACATATTATATCGATCTGTGCGATATGTAAAAAGTGTTTTATTTCTCTGATATAACTTCAAAAAATTTTTTAGGCAGGGGGAAATATTTAAATCGCGTGATGCAATAAAAAAACGACATTTTTATTAATAATTCGCCTTTTTTTGTTTCAGGCCATACGAGTCATCTAGCATTTTACTCTTTTAGTAAAATGCTGAAAATTTTGATACTCGTTGTTCGTTACCGATGAAATTAGTTTCGTGGTATTAAAACTGACTGTAGGTATTTTTAAATTATAAATTAAAATTAGTTGCTGGCTTACCTTTTTCTATGTTTTGTAATCCATTATAGACATCATTAAGATTTTACTATTAATGTAATTCAACAAACACTAACACTTCTAATTATATACTGGTGTACGGAATATACAAGTTATTTTACCGGTTGCACTTGGCGTTTCCTGATACAAAATACAATTGAACAAATACATTCACGTAACTTAATTGTTGCTATCAAGAACTCAGCGTGTTAGCAAAGGTAAGTTTACCGCTAAAACACAATACACACTGCCTCTGTGATAAGTAATCAACGCTTCTATGCTGTTAGCAGCGTGTCGCAATCTATGCCTATTTGTGTGCGGTGTTTATGTTTCACCGTATCTACAAGTTACTAGCGGCAATGTAAGCATTTCATACTTTCAATCTACATATTAAAGAACCCTTTCTTTACAATTACCTACACTACCTACCTAAGCAATCTACATATCAACTAGTCATTATATGGAACGGCAACAGCAACTGACGTAGAAAAACATATTGCGTTTATTCGTACTGACAGCTTTAAACGTAATATTCAGAAAGAAAGAAAAATATATATAATGAAGAAATAATGAAATTAGAAAAAAAAAATATCAAAAATAAAAGAAGCACCACAACTGCAAATTTTTCATCTAGTAGAAATTTGTTGAAAATTTTAAGTATTATAACACATACGCCCTTTTTTTTTTTTTTTTTTTTTTTTTTTAAATATATGTGCGTATATGCAGTCCGTGTAAAAAATAAAAAATCTCAATGTTATTGGTACAAACAAAGTTATCCCAATTTCTTTATTAGTTACATAAAACTATATGTTGATTATGGCATCTGTTTAGATTTCAACGAAATATTATAAACGTTGGTCCAAATAATTATTATAGATACGATTCAACATCAACACCAGAGAATGGTGAACACGGTTATCGCGTGTAAAAATCACTCGAAAGTACCATATCATCGTTTTCGCTGGCTTGAACTAACTGGCCCACTGATATAGTCTTGTCCGGTCCGTAATATTTTGTATTTTCGACAGTCTTTCTTCTTCGTTCAAGTTTTCCTTGAATGTGAAGTTGTAAAAACTCGTATTTTTCTCCTCTAATATATGGCCCGAATAGCTTATTTTCCTATTTTTAACCGAGGATCTTCTTAATTCTATTGGCGAGTTTAAGTACGTCATCATTCCTCATACAGTATATTCCAAGAAATCTTTCTTTGATTACTCTGACGAAATGCATTACGGCTTCGAGACCTAAAGCATAACCAGCTACACATATTTCATTAGCCTTTTCCTGATTTTCAAATTTAAATTCTGGTCGGTTAAAAGATTTTTTTTTTTTATATTCTTAAATACAATACGTGCTTATAATACGCATCTTCTTTTAACTTCTACCTTTGCATTCAGATTCTATTAATATAGCCGCTAAGATATATGAATTCTTTCACTTGCTCTATTTCCCGATTGTCCATAGATTCATCGCAATATTGCGATTTTTGCTGACAACAATAAACTTTGTTTCGTTAACATTCGCTCAGATACCCCATTTTGCGCTGCTATTGTTTAGTCAACTGAGAATATTCTGTATACCTTTTCCTAAATTACCGACTAGCACTGTATTATCAGCATATCGTATATTATCGATATATATGTATACTGGCTATTAACATTTATACCTACTCAGCAGCGTGTCTTACATTCAGCGCTTCATTGAAGATTCTATCGGCGTAAGTATATTAAATATCAAGGGAGACAATATAAATCTTGTGGAATGCTTTCTTGATCTGTATGTCGTCGAATAGTTGATTTTCTATGACAATTTTTACTTTCCGTTTCCAGCATAAGTGACACCGTATTCCTTTTATAATAATCCACTAGGCGCGTCATTAAGTTCTATGAGTGTAGAAAAACTGTTTGTATTATCTTCTTATAAAATTTATTTATACACGCAATACCCCGAATTTGCCGATTACAAAAATTTAAACAACGTAGGTGACTGTCACATAATGTCTTTTCTTTCTTAAATATCTGTTTATATTCACTTCAATTTTTATCCAGTATAAATATTAACGAAGATTTTGAAAATAAAAATTTCCTCCCAAATCTGAAAAGTAAAAAAAAAAAAAAAACAGTATCCCAAGAGCAAATAAATTTTTTCCCAATTTTTTCCGTTATATTGATTCAGAGAAACGTATCCGTCGCGCGATCCATTATAATTCGAAATTTTCATTTTTGTTCGTTATCTAGACTGGTTTTGATGTTATTATGCGATTGATCTAGAACAAATTCGCGATTTATCTCGATTACAAAGCGACGTTTTATCAGGTCGTTTACTGCATATTTAGATTTTATATTCAACTGGTGCATTATAGTATACCAACTTATCGTACGCTATATGGCAAATGTGCTTTGTCTCGAACGAAAATTTGCGGTCATTTGTCGGTAAATTCACCCGTAGTTCCGTATGCGATTTGAGATTGAATTTATACGTGTACAAGTGTATTATTCTCTAATGCCATGGAGCAGGGATAGACTGATATAGTTGGAAATGTAACAACGAAAATAAGAAAGGAATTTTGTTATTTCTAACGAAACTGACTATCGATTTAATTTTCAGTAATTTCGAGTGAATTAATGTTTGTTGGCTTTATCTAGGCGCAATAGAAACGACAATTTAGTTGTTTCTGAAATTAGTTTTTCATTAACCGTTCCCATCATCTTCGTTTCAGTCATCAATATTGAAGTGAGAGCAACTCTGCTGTGAGCAGGAAACCAGTCACAGCGCATTCGCTCTGATCACATCTTAAAGCCCATTTAATTAGCTACCGAATATAACAAACCGGAAGTTCCTACCTCCCCTCCTTCGCTTGCAGCATCGATTTGAAAAAAAAGTGTTTCGTCGACCCCTACGGTTTTCTCAAGCGAGATGGGCGAGTTGAAAACGCATTGTAACGAAGGCCATTCCATCAGCTGTCGAATGTGACAAACCAGAGGTTTCTACGAGCATTAGTACGTGTTTTATGGTGGAAAGAGTGAGACGCAAATTGTAAAAACCGCGCGCAGTTTTGTATTGTCAATATGGATAAGAATGGAGCAGGAGCAGCGGTATGTGATTCGTTATTATTGTCGGTTGCAAAAAACCCGCTAAAGAGGCGTTAGATTTATAAAAAAGAAGAAGCGCATCCTGATGATATTCGACTACTCGGTAATTCAACAATATTTCGATGGCACAGCGCGATTTCGAAAAATATTCGCGATTCTGCTTGTGTTTCTAAGCATTCGAGTCCCGAGCGCATGGATCGCGTTGTTTGCAGACCAGAGGTGCCTATTTTGAGAATATTAATATGAATGATGATGATTCTGTTGTACACAGTGTTACAAGTGGTTTACGCGTTTCAAATCGGGCAGGTCATCGACCGACGAAAATGAAACATCAGAACGACCCTCGACGTCGACAAATGATGAAAACACTAATGTCGTTCGATCTGTGATTTGTGGAAATCGTCGTTTAACTGTGCAGGAGGTTGCAGATGAAGTCGGGATCAGAATTGAGTGGTGTCACGAAATTTTGACCGAAAAACTTGGCATGCATCGCGTCTCAACAAAAATCATGACAACACGCCAAGTCACACTGGTCTCTGCTTGTTAGCCAATTTTTAGCTAATAATAGAACGGCCGTACTTCCCCATCCTTCCTACTTTCCAGACACGTCTCCAGCAGACTTTTTCCTATTTCCGAAACTAAAATTCACCTTGAAAGGACGTCGGTTTCGAAGTATAGTAGAAATTCAAAAGAAATCGCAGGCACAGCTACGAAACATCATACCAAACGAGTTCCCATACGGACAGTGGAAAAAACGATGGGATCGGTGCATAGCAAGCAAGGGGGGTACTTTGAAGGAGACAAACATGTGTACAATTGTATCACAAAAAATATTTTATGACGAAAGTTCGGTCTTTTTTTTGAACAGCCCGCGTATATTATCATAACCAGCGATAAAATTTCATAATTGTGCGTATTAACGTAACAATAGACTGAAATTTTTTTTTAAATAACACTGACAATAAACTAAACGCATAAGGAAGTTCTTTAATGTCTCACGAACACCTGTGGATTATAAATTTCACAGGTATAATATTGTGCCCTACAAACTGACTAGCAATTGGCGCTAGTCAAGTTCCGGACCGGAAGGTGTGAAATGGGCAACTGGTCTTGATAGCATAAGAAACCAGTTATCGTATGGAAAATGTACAACCAGAATAATGTGTAGAAGAATGTAAGAATGCGAGAATAAAATAAAAATTGGAATAACGTGGTTTAAACGGTCCTGGGAGGTACCATTGAAAAAAAAGTTACCCCACTATGATATCGTGCGAATATCAGAAACTCATTGGAAAAATAGAGAAGTATTTCATTAGCAATAAAAAAAAAAGTGTAATTTACTTCTCTAATTTAAGAACATAAATACCATCGAAGAAGCAAAAAAAAAATACTTTGGACATAAAATACGAGAAGAAGATCTTTTCACGACTACGATACAAGGGAAAATTCAGGGAAAAAGACCATGAGGAAGGAGACGGATGGAATACATACCTTGGAATAAATTCACTTTTGGAAGCAATACAAAAGGTCAGGCGGAGACAACTATAGTAAAACGAGGTGCCGCACCAACCTCCTAAACAGGAGATGGAAATGATGATGATGAATTTAAGAACGGTGTAGCCATTATAGTAAACAACAGTAATATTCGACAATCGGATCGAATAATATTAAAAAAAAATCAAAGCTACTCCAACAAACTTAAATGTAACCCAGGCCTACGTTCCAACTAGTGTTATTAAACTAGAAAAGATAAATAGATATGTTCGGTTCTATGTTTGTTTCGTTCGCAGTATATTTCTGTTTCATGTTCGCGTTTGAAAATTTATACAGTTTTGTTCGCTGCGTATGTTCGATTTTCCATATTCGCTCTTTTCGTTTTCAGCTGAAGATGGGCTAGCTTTGCTTGAAAACGTTTCTGCAATAAGTATACACTTTTAGTCAACATTCACTGGTTGTCCATTATTTAGAAAATATATTATATATAAAACAATAATTACAGTTGGTAACTTCAATGTGAAAATTGAGGAAATACTAGTGACAGCGATCTACGTTAAGTCACTGGTAGGTTTGGCCTAGGAATCAAAAATAAAATGGGAGCACTTTTGTGCAGACAATAATCCATATATATATATATATATATATACATATGGAAGCAACTCCGGATTTAACATCACCTGAAACAATTATATAAGTGATGTTCACCGAACGGTAAATATCATAACCAGACTGATTACATGTTCATCAGGAAAAGATGAAAGAATAATCGATGAAAGATATAAAAACACAGGCCGGAAAAAAAATCAGTGTAGAAGTTATCATTAATTCCTAGCCTCAAAACTGAAATTAAAACTCAAACGAAGCAAACAAACAAATGGTATTTAAAAATGCGGGACATTTCAAATTTAAAATAAAAACAGTCGTAGAATATTAATTCTTTGCTCCTCTTTGAACATTTCTTTTTCTCAAAATTTTCGAGTTTTTAGCATATTCGAAGCACAAATATATTGAGGGATAAACCGTGTATATATTGTCACGTAAATTAAAATTTTTCATGGAGAGAAAAAATTTAAAAAACAAAAAAAAAACTTAGAATTTAAAAATGATACAAGATTATAAATTAGTAAAAATCTTATTGCAGTTTCCCATGTTAAAAGATTTTCGCAGTAAGTTTAAAGAGATGCGTGTACACAGGGATAAGAGGAAATATTCAGTGTAGTAATACGATGATAAACATTTATGTTCCATTATTTCATAATTATTCGGGGCATTTGTAATGATTGCGATAATCAAAAGAAGTACTTAATAAACAAAGATGACAATTTTGACCGAAAAAACGAATATTTAAAATTTTTAAAAAGGTAAAATAAAAATTCGCAGAATTTTTTTTGCCAGAAATCTGAATATCGCATCGTTTTTATTTAATGTAAAATTTTATTAGTTGTGTACGGATTAATATGCTTGTGTTTGACTGAAACATGCACACCAAAGTGTTTTAAATTAGCCAGATAAACCACGAAAGACGGCAAATTATATCGATCGATATCACTGGTTAGCAGCTATATGAAAACTGTTTGAGACGTTACTCTTAAAACGTATCAAATATCCCCTAGGAAACTACCTGGTCTTCAGTTTGGCTTTCAAGGGAAACATTCAACAATTGATCAAATACATCAACGTCGTTAGTAGAAAAAACATTTGAAGAAAAGAAATACGGCTCAACTGTATTTTCTCGACATTTGTGTGCATTTGATATCGTGTCCATCAAGGACTTATCTTCAAACTAAGTCGCAGTTTACCAATTAACTTGTGTTATATTTTACAATCGTATTTATCCGATCATAGGGGTTTCGAGTATCATATGAAAAGGCTACATCAGCACTTTTTTCCGATAGAAGCAAGTGCTTCGCAACGTAGTATCTTAGACCTATCTTGCATTTATTCTATACAGCGCAATACCATCGTCACAGGATAAAGTGCAATACTGGCAATATAGCAATATTATCAGTGTCATTCATTTCCAGGCTCTGGTGAATAACAATCTGCAGCGCTGGATCGTATAACAGAATGGATGGGGGATTGAAAAATTTAGTTAAATGAACAGAAATATATGTACATGTCACTTTTGCCTTACGTAATACCGGGATACGTGTTATGTAGTTCGTATTAATAACCAGCAAGTTCCAGTGGCAAATTCTGCAAAGTACTTTTAGATATACATATGGATTCAAAATTAACACGAAGAGCACTCATATCGATTACAAATATCAAATGTATTAGTTCATTGGGTAAAGCTGGAGAAGAAACTTCTAATATATAAATCCGCTATGCGTGAAATATGAACTTATGGAATACAAATATGAGGATGTGCTAAATTATCGAATCGAAAAGTAATCCAAATGACTTGGAATAAGTTTCTTCGGCAAATTACTAATACTCGTTAGTTTCGACGAGATTATTCGCTCCATGCGGATTCGACGATCAAATGAGTCAACCAAGTAAGAATATAGAAACAATCATTCATGACTTTTTCTGATAATTATTCAAAATTGAAAAAACTTTTAACTTTATCGGGAAATATATTTAAAAAATATTTATGTGTTTCGAAAACATAGTCCCATAAGATTATGCTCGACAACATCAGAAGACACGGCTTCATTATCATCCGTAGATAGATAGATAATAAAGTGATGAACAGAAAAAGCAGACAAATAATGATGATCAAATGATATAAAGATTAGAGCCAAGTAATGTAACGAGAAAAACTTAAGATATAAACTAGCGAAGAAAATAATTCAATGCAAAGAATTTTTCGGGTAGGAAAAAACAACTTTTAGTTTATAACGTTTATTTCCATTTAAACAATTGTTTTTGCACACTATTAGCTTTTAATTCGTTTTTAAAATATCGGCAATAATGCTTACAAATAAATAAATCTGTCTGCAAATTGTAATGTGCTATTCCCCACATTGAATTTTTTATTTTCAAAGATACTACAAGTTATATAAACTCCCATTAACAAATGAAGGCGTTTAACCAGCACTGCTTCAAGCTTAATATTGGCTATAGCACACAATAAAAATCAACTGATGACTGAAAACAATTAACATAATTTATTAAAAAGCGAGACTAAAATCAGAAATCATACAGTAGGAACAGTTTCAGTAAAATTTTATGTATTTCTTACAAGAATACAGAAATATAAAAATGATATATATATATATAAAAATAAGAACATTTAGAAATAATTTTATTTCACACTCAAACTTTTTAAAGTTATAACAATTAATAATTTATCTAGTATTGTAATGATACAATTAGAAATTAAAAAATTTATATATTTTTACAGATATATTAAGATTTATTTTGAGCGAAAACAAATTACGCGGAATAATAGCACAAATTAAACAATCCATAAAAATGAAAATGTTACAAACAGACGATTAAAATTAGAATTAATAATGCAAAATAAAAAATGTACAAATAATTACACATACTCTTCTTTTTATAGAATTTCGAATAATACAAATCGATATACTTTTTACAACATTCATGGTTTTAAAGTACATTTTGTTGACAATGCATCAAGTGTTAGAACGTTTATTTTTGAATTCAGCCGTGTTGAAAATCACTTCGTAATAATTACAATTTCCTAAAAGCAAGAGATATTTTTTTTATTAAACATTACAAGAATTAAACACGATTTTTCATTTAAGGTAAAGAGATCGAGAATGAGAACAAGATCGAGAGAGAAAGAAATTAAAATACCATTTAACGACTACATATAGTAGTAACGGTCAAGCCACCGCAATTAAATTTATCGTTCCTTTTAATTAAACTCCTGTCACCCGAAGGTGATGATGTTTAAAATTGAAATTGAGCTCATTTTTTAAAGAGGAATTTCTCGATACTGAAAAAGTTGTAATCAACATTCGAGTGTAATAGTTAATGTTTTCTCGCAGAAACGAGTATCCACGCGCTGAACAAAACAAAGTTTACAAATAAGCACTGCACACAATGTGACATTTCTACTGTCATCTTTTTTTTTTTTTTTGGAAATTAATTTTATTTTATAATAAACAAAGTTTTACGCTAAAAGAAAATGAAATTACATCCAGATTTCTAACAATTCTGTTTTTTTTTTTTTTATATATGTTTTGTACACATTAAGCATTAATTTATTCGATCTCATTCTGATAATGTTAAATATTCCTAAAAAAGTAATTATACGAAATTATTACTTTAAGTATTTATTTAGAGATTAATCGATTATTTCAATAATGTTACTTGTTCACCGTTTTTCATTACACATATCGCTTCGTATTAAACACTGTTTAATCGTCATTATTCAATTAATCTTCTCATAGACCTTATTCTAATTTTCCGAATCTTTACATGGGCTTTTATTAACTATGCAATTTCTCATTTTAAAACAGTTTTAAACATTTGAAATAATGTTTTCCTAAAGAGAATCAAACCTCGCTAAAAATTTCACCAGAGACTGTTACGCATAGTGTTTAGAAAAGGTGAAGATGGAGAAATGCAGCGATCCGATATAGGCAAACCTCTACTTGATCACAACATTCAAAAATATTTAAGTTAACGACAACTTATTAAATATCCTATACTTGTACACACAAAGTGGAATGTAAAATACAACGATAAAAGTGGTATAAAAATGAGAAAATGAAAAAATATTTTTATTATACGAAAGCGATAACAAATCAATCAATACAATGAAATATTCTTAAGATCCGTATTTGCCTACTAAAAAGTCAATTAAAAATTAAATAGTTATAACGCTGCGCCAACTTTTTTTTAGAAATCAATATAATCATGAACTCGGCATGCGCAATTTTAGGTTTAAGGAAGCGAAATATTAAAAACAATTCACTTTTTGAGAAGCGTAATAAGAGATGGTGAATGAACTTAGTCAGAGAAAATAGTGTAAAACATACGAAATATAATTGAAAAAGCAGACAGTTTAACATGGATAATAAAAACTGTACACCACAAGTTAAGAATTATTTTCGATAAAAATATCAGTGAATTTATCATTTATATTTACAAAAGTTCAAAATTCAATTAAACGGTAATTAAAAACTTAATAAAGAATTTTTTAACATCCTGTTTGTTAATTATGTAATATAGTAAGTTATAACAAGTGATTTAGAATTTGTTTCTGATCACATATATTGAGTTGTGTTTTTAGCTGATGATGGGTTGTACCCGAAAACGTTTTTCTAAGTAAACAATCATTTTATTCTTAAATTTGTTTGTTATATTTGTACTTGTTATAACTTACTATATTCAGTGATTAAAAACAATTTAAGGAAAAGGAATTTTTAGAAATCTACACACATTTATACATTCCCCATTTGTTAATCTTTGCAATAAACTAAATGTACGATATAATGCATAGTTTCATTCGCACATAATAGAATAAGTAGTGTACAAAATACTGTTACTGATAAGAACAATTTTTGGAAACAAACTAAATTTCTCGACGTTATATATTTTTAGGAACATCTTACTTTTTTCAAGGCGGTGTCAGTGACAATTCGTGGTTTAATAGATCAAAGAAACTTTCGTTTAATCGATAAATGCTAAATTTAACTCTATTTTAATATCATTACATTTTAAATGATTGATAGTTGAATAATCATTTCGAAAATCAGCTTGTTCTGGCGGTTATTCAGAACTTGGCATATGTTTTTTAGTCCATTAGTATTTTTTAAAATATTTTAGATGATCTAAAATTTAGACTAATAACTCTGGTAACGACAATACATTGATGTAAAAAAAAAAAAAAAAGTAAATGCAGCGTTATAGGAAACGCTTAGGAAATTGAATTGGAAAGATGATAAAGATATTAAAGTAAATGGAAATTTTTTTATTTACAGAACGATGTATAGTGCTAACAACATAGTATGTTGAAAAACTACAATCTATGTTAACTTAAATAGTGCAGGGAGAAAGATAGGATTAAGCATAAATTTAAATAAAACAAAAATAATATTTACAAATCTAAACAAATAACAATAAACCACAAAAAAATTAAGAACGTCAAAAATATTATTTATTTAAATCAGATCTTGATTTTTTACCGTAAACGAGTAGTCTTTTTATATTTTCTATATGTACCAAAGGTTTTTAAAAATCCTTTCAAATTTATTAAAATAAACACTTAATATTTCACACTAACGACATAATCAGAACAAAAAAATCTATTCTCCTTACATACAAAATTCAATTTTTTCAGAGAAAAACTTCAAAAAAGAATTCTATTTTTTTATTAAACTCATTTACAAAAACCTTTTGAAGATAAATTTTGTGCCACCATCCTGTTATATGTTTTTTTGTGTACTAAAATTTTGATCCAATATCCGATTTGTCGCTGTAGTCGATTCGTTACAACTGCTAAAGATCAGTTATAGTTTTATGAAAAACTGCCGGTTCCAGCAAATATTTGTCAATGTAACCAATTTTTGCTATATATATATATATATATATATCGCGGAAAATATACTATCTGCAATTTTCAAATCGTCGACATATCTGATTTAAAACATCTCTATTACGCTACTTCGGATGTTTGAAGTCAACTTATTAATATTTATTTCAAAAACGGAAAAAGCAAGGTGAAACAATAACAAAGACTGTTAAAATTCAACCGGTTGAGTTAGTCTTAACTATAAGACAAGATAGCATGAGGAAATCGAGATTAGATTTGAAGCTTGCATAGCTTGTACATCACGCATCTGAAACCAATATTAAATAAGCCGACCGGGTTATAAGGCCTTCTAACGTGACTGGATACAAAAATAGCCTTAATATAAAAATAGAAGATATAAATGTATATTTAATGAAACCTCTTGAAATTTTCTCTGTAATAAAATCGAATAGTTCTTATATTTAAAGTAACGTTATCGAATTATGCAAAATTAATTTTTTTTAATTCTTAATTTCAGAAATGTATAATATCGTAAGCACTGTTAACATCATGAAAATAAAAAAATAAACGAAAAAGTGGTTAAAGGATTTTGAAGTACTGAAGAGTACATTGCACTAGTACCAAAAGCAAATAAGAATTTAACAATAAAAGAAATTCAAGTTAGCATAAACATTACATAAACAGGAAATGCAAGCTCATTTTTAATTTGCTCCTAATTAAAGAATCTTAGGCTGAGTATCCGCCAGCGCTACGCGATGGCGACGATACAAAAAGTGAGCGACCTACCGGCGACTGTTTTTTTACTTCTCCATTCACAAACGCTGCGTGACGGCGACGCTATCGCGACTACTATTCCATAACTTTATTCATTTCATTTATGAAGTAGTAATAAAGAACATGTCGAAGTAGTGAATAAAGAACATGTCAAAGTAGTAATAAAGAACATGTCGAAGTAGCAATAAAGAACATGTCGAGTAGCGAAGATGATGCAGCCCATTTTACGTATGCGGATCGAAAAGAAGTCGCGTCGTGGTCGCCCGGAGACTGACTGACACGGTCAGTCGCTCGTCACCAGTCGCTGCGACATCACGTCGCTGTCGCTTTGGTGGACAGTCCTCTATTTAAAAGTATATTCCGCGGCTTCAAAAAGATGTCGCATCGTGGTCGCGTAGCGCTAGTGGATACTCAGTCTTAAAGTTGAAATGTACAACTCTAAAGTACAAAATCATATTGAATCTCCATTTCTTATTATTTCATTATTGCTATTTTGTTTACTAAACCGACAAATAAGTGTTTATTTCCAGAATTCTATATTTTAAAATCTCTTTTTTCCAATATATCTTTTCTTTAAATTTATGAAAGTTTATCAAAAATAAGAGAATGAGTGGAACCATAAACCATTTCAAAATAAATGTGTTATTCTGAATTAACTATTAAATAACAAACTAAATAATTAATATACACAGTATGGCCAGAAGTTCTGTTAGTATAATTCGAATGCGTGAAAAAAAAAAAAAGAAGTTTTGAGTGTAAAAAAATGGTAACACTGACTAAAAATGTAGCGTATACGATTAGTATTCAGTAAGCATGGCAAAGAGTCGGCAGTTTGCTTGTATGAAGCGAGTGAGTATGTCACAATAGGGAATTTATAAAAATCGTGTTGCAGTAATCGCATTATTTTCGGTGTGCTGTGCAGCCCACGGAGATTCGTACAAGCTCGAAATAGCTTGGTATCAATAAAAAGTTTGTATTTCGTATAATTTCAAGATGGAAAGAAACTAACACACTCCATGATCGGGTTTCATCAGGCAATCCGTGTTCTTTAAGAAAAAAGACAAGCGGTGAACGCTATTCGTGCAAGGATAATGCGCAACCCTGTGCGGAAGCAAACAATCCTATCTCGAGAAATGAATCTCGCTGAACGAAGATTTAGGTCTTCGCGCATATAAACGATACACTCGGCACCTGTTAACGGCGAAATTAAAAGAAATTAGGCGCGTTCGAGCTCGGCATTTGTTGTGTTTGTACGGAGCGGCACTTATCACAATATCCTGTCCACAGATGAAAACATATTTACTGTGCAAGAGTCGTTTAATAAACAAAATGACACCGTATAGATAGCTAAGTCGTTTATCAAAGCACCGGATAAAGTACCTTGCGTTCAACACGGGCATCATTCGGTTCAAGTCATGGTATAGTTGCATGTCAATTGGAAGAAAGGTTGCACAGTCTTCACTTTAGCGAGGTTGCCGTCAAAATCTCTGCCCCTGTGTACCAAAAAACGTTGAACGCAGTGATTAAATCTTTGAATAGGAAGATGTTTGAGGGATGCTACTGAATTTTTCAGCAAGATTCCGCGCAAGCCCACAAAGCGAAAACGACCTAAACCTGGCTTCAACACAATCTTCTCGATTTTATCAGAGCAGAAGATTGGCCAAGTGGTTGCCCCGACCTAAATCCGTTAGATTACTCTCTCTGGCAAAAATAGAAGCAATGGCAAGCGCAAAGTAATCGAAATTCTGACGCACTCAAGAAATCCATCAGAAAAACTGTAAAAAATTTTCCATTGGACATGATTCGTAACGTCATCGTAAATGCGCCGCTGCTGAAGGCGGACATTTCGAATAATTTGTGTGTATTTTTGTAGCTTTTATCATCTACTTTTCGAAAATATAATTTTTATAGGGTCTCCGTTGCTCTGTTATGTCGTAACTCGTATTCAAAGTACTGACAGAACGTCTGGCGGTACTGTATACATTATAAAAGTACTACTTATTTAAAGTTACGATGATAAAACTGTCGAATACTCACAAGGTTCTATATCCATATATGTATGGGGGGGGGGGGGGGGGGCTTAATATTATTAATTCAGTTTATCTCTTATAAAGAAAAGCAATCATTAATTTTTCAGTTTCCAATTGTGGGTATTCTCAATGCAGTAAATCCTGGATACCAAGCACATCAAGTCGTCGTGAATTAAGACTCGGCGGAATTTTTCTGAAATTCCTTTTAATGCACTTATAAATTAATCTTAAACAATGCTTCCACAAAAATGACTAAGTAAACAACTAGAGAAAAAGTAGAAAAGAAAAGAAGGGACGGGTTTCGTCATGTAAATATACTAATCGAATTAAATCTCCGATAAACATCTCATTTTTAGGACGCGAAAAATTTATCAAAATTCGAAAATAAAATTAAGATATATATGAAAGAAGATGTACATTTAATTAAACACGGAAATAGTTGATCCAAAGTAATTTCTGCGAATTAAAAATTGTATATAATAGAAAAATTAATTGAGTTAATTTTCTAATTATCTCTATTATTGGGCAGCGGAAAAATCGTTTACTTTAAAAGAACTATTATGAATTCAAAATTCAGCTAAAGTTATACTAGAAATATGGCGTTCCAAAAAAATCAAATGAAAAATTTACGAGGGGCGATTAAAAAGTCATTTACCGTTTCCTTTAATCATCGCATGTCGCATCGTTACGATCCTAAAAACACCTTCAACCGCGGAAAAAGACGACGAGTTTATGGTGGTCTTTCGGTCCATGAAATCGATGAGAAGTATGCCCGCGAAGTCCCAGAAGATGGTGGTCATCATCACTTTGTGAGCAGACTTCTCCATTCGGCATTTTTCGACAACTACCGTATTCTCCAGACTTCGCACAGCCCGATTTTCATATTTTTCTGCAGTTGAAGGGGTTTTTAGGACCGTAACGGTGCGACAGCGATAACGACATTTAAACGGCGCGTTCTATTACACGGGAATAGGAAAACTTGTAACACGATGTGCTAAATGTTTAAATTATAATGGTAATTATGTGGAAAAATGGATAATTTCCTCGCGAATTTTTTGGGTTTTATTTCATTTTCGTAACTCAACATGGGACGGAGTTACAAAGGCATGGCAATGACCTTTTGATCACCCTTCGTATTATAAGTTTAATATCAAAAATATTAACTCTACACGGAGAATAAGGTAATCATTTGAAATAAATTTATACTAACCATTAATAAAATATTAAAACTCTTACCATTGCAATTAACTTTGTTGTGCAGCTTTCTTCTTTAACGCTGATTCTTGTAATGCACATAAACGTTCGCGTGCATCTTTCAACTTTTTTTCTGTTTCACTCATGGCACTGGTAACTCTTTGTCTGAAAATTAAATTACAAAAGAGTAAGATAAAATAATTATTTTTACGATTTACTACTGAGCAATGTCTTTCGAATGTAATTATAGAAAACATATTAATAGTAAATTAATAAACCTCTTTCCTATAATTTAAAAAGAACCAAATGATAATAATAATTATAAAAGTTACACTCACATTTCCGATTTAATATATTCAATTCGCTTCGTAACATTAAGTTTGGCTTCTGCTAAACTTTGTTTTACCAATACTGGACCGGTTAATTTAAATATTTCATCATTATCATCTAAAAAATCTAATTCCTAATAATATAAAGCCAAAACGTAATTTGAATTAATATTTGCTTTAGATGTAACATCATAAGCCAAATAATCCGAACAAAAAAAAAAAAGCGAAACGAAAATAGCTAAATAAAATTATAAAGCAATAAAGACAATCCACGAAAAAACTGTAAAATATCTTATTAAGATATTTCATTACACATATTCGATTATATTTAAACATACCTTGTATGCATTTTTTCTTAAAATATTTCTCAAAATAGTAACTTATTTATCGGTCAGAGGTACGATAAAAATTTCATTATTATAATTTCCTCAATAAAAATCACTAACCTTTTACACATTAATTCATTTTAATAAATTTACAATATATACCACGGAAATATATTTATTTGATTTTTAGAAAATTTGTTTTCATTATTTTTTTTTTTTTTTGTCTTATTACATATTCGTAAAAACCGTATACTTATAAATATTTTGAATTTTAATTAAAATCATAAACGTGCTTACTTAATTAACATTAATACAGGGTAGAATTATTCCGTGATGTAAACCACTATAGATCCTCTTACAGAAATACGTTATAGTACTAAAAAGTATTTAAATTAATAATTTATACTTTAATCACATAAAAAGCTTAGAGAATACGTCAAGTACTCGTAAGTTTGCTTACAAAATTTCGATACTACATGCTAATTCACAAATGTATTCATTATGTAAACTTCAATTTTTTTAAAGTAAATATTGAAAAAAACTGAATTTATTAATTCACCAATAAAACTGGTATGTCTATACAATGCTAGTTTCAATAAAACGTTTAAATCATTTACAAATTATTTACCTGTAAGTTAAATTGGTAAAAAAAAATAATAATATATATATATATATATAATTATAAGTATTATGCAGCTTATTTTTTGTCTAAATTAGTTTAATTCAATATAAATAAAGACCAAGTCCCTTAATGTTTATGTAATGAGTTTTTTTTATATATTTAATATGGAAACGATATTTTCATTATGAGCATCCAAAATTTTTGGTTCATTTTATAATAAAAACTGAAATTTACTAAATTCATTATAAATAAAGTTGTTTAATAGAAATTGAACAAAAAAGTTAAGAAGGTGAAAATTTGAAGATGAAAATTTTTTTTTTCTTTTTTAATTGGGAAGTTAAAAAACTTGTCAATCAAATGTTCGATAACAACAGTTAAAACGTATCACCAGTATGATTCATGAAAAGCTCGGAAATACTTTCGATTCAAAAATTTAATGTGTTTTTAACGTATCAAGAACAAAAAATAAAAACTACAAATCTAATGCTTTTGTTTAAATATAAATAAAATATTTCGCGTTTAATAACGATAAAAAAAAATGCATGAATACACACATCTTATTAATAGTTTAATTCAAATTAAATTTTAATTAACTGTAATCATTTTAGTATAAAAAATAAATGCTAAAATAACAAACTAATACGTAAGTAACAAAATTAATATAAGAATATCAAACTTGTTATCTTAGGAACGTTTTCGGGCATAACCCATCTTCAGCTAAAATATAATCGAACTAAATTAAAAACATAGTGTAACAGTGAACACAATTTAAAACTTCACATTGAAGCTAAAATAAAATTAAATTAAAAATAAATTAAAATGAAAATAACATGAAACATAGCACACATGTGAATTGAACTACAGTCTAACACATTGTTAGACTGTAGTTCAATTCACATGTGTGCTATGTTTCATGTTATTTTCATTTTAATTTATTTTTAATTTAATTTTATTTTAGCTTCAATGTGAAGTTTTAAATTGTGTTCACTGTTACACTATGTTTTTAATTTAGTTCGATTATATTTTAGCTGAAGATGGGTTATGCCCGAAAACGTTCCTAAGATAACAAGTTTGATATTCTTATATTAATTTTGTTACTTACGTATTAGTTTGTTATTTTAGCATTTATTTTTTATACTATAGTTACTAACAAACAGGATGATAAAATATTCTTTAATGTAATCATTTTATTTAATATTTAAAAACAACCTTTATTTTTGAATTGCAGGAATAAAATTAATTAGATAACGTAAATTTTCATTGATTATTTAGTATTTATGTTTACAACTAATAAAAATACTAGCTTTATTAGATTTTAGGAATACAATCTTACGAGTTAAATTATTATACATAAATATAATAATTATACCGATTGGACGACTTCGTTTTCACTTAGTTGGCCATTCAATAATTGTCGTTTATCTCGCAAATCACTATATTCTGAAATACATGAAAATGAACAAATATTACATCTCGCATATATTTCAGTTATTTATAAGTAAGTCTTATTTTACGCGCTCAATTTTAAAAAAAGTAATATCCAACACAAAAATTATTCACTAAACAACTTTTCAAAGGAGTTATTTTCAACGTAAATAAATTGTCATATACGTGTATTAAAAATTCCCGTAATATATACAAATGAACATCACAAGTTTAATATAAACACCTCAAGTAAAAATTAATTACCAAATGAAATATTAAAAAAAAACTGAATTGACTTGCAAACATTTTCCAATGTAATGAAACTATACTTGAATAAATTATAAAACACTGACGTACGAAAAGTATAATAAAATTATCTTAGATTTCACCGTCTAGTTTCGGATATATAAATGTGCCATGATTATGGATTTATGTACCTAAAATTAGTCGGTAAAATTTGTGTTACTTTTATTATATGTCAATGTTATATAATTGAAGTATAATTTTAAAGCTACCAATATATATTAATGTAAACAGTAAAATTAAACAAATGTTATCAAATAATTATGAAATGAAGAAAAATTCAATTTTATATAATTTACATTTCACTGAATTTAACTTACTCATAAATACATTGAAATGCGAGTAATGTATCAAAAGGTTCACTTACCTTTATGTAATTTATCCGAATGTGTTAAAGCAGTTTTATAAACGTTTAACTCCGTCGCCATTTATGAAATTGTAAAAAAAATAAAACGCAACTTTATTCAAAATTTTCTATTACCTTCAGGCACAAAACTTACAAACTTACGTAAACCGCTTAGAAACTTCTAATTTTACAGGCGTACCGTAACACTAAAAAGCGTGAATCAAACCGCCATCCACAAATGATAAACTGGCGTTGTTTTACTATTTTATCATTTTTACTAAACGTTAAATTTCCGAGAACTGTGAGGCGCTCCGGATTTTAGGAGGAGCTGAAAAGAACCGAATTATAATGCACATCAACTTTAAAGTAATTTTTAAATAATTCGTGTTAAATTGATAAGGAAAAAATTATAGTAATATGCAATATTATATTTTGTTTTAAATATATTCAAGTTTGGGATTTTTGCTCAAAAGCTTTCTAAGTAAACTATACAAAATAATTTTCACTTTACTTTTTCTACGTGGGGGAATTTAAGGGTTAATAACAGACATTAATTAATACACCAGAAAGATAACAACGTATTTTTAAATAAAATATTGTTCCGTGTAGTGGAATATAAAAAATTATATTATTGTAATAATTTTTTTGCATGAAAATGTATTAAGTTTTATGAGGAACATTAATACATTTAAAATTTTACAAGATATTATTTGAATAGTAACTGAATAATAAAATAATCATCTGATTGTATTTTGAAGATTTACAGTAAATAAAAATTAATTATAAATATAAAATAAATTAATACATTAATAACAGACAAATGTAAGTAAAATAATTTACTTTAATAAATTAAAATAAACGCTTTCTTTTAGAAACGTTTGAGCATGGCCCATCATCAGCTAATAACAAAATATAATCAAATTTTATTTTATATTTTTAAATATTAACAAAAAGTTATAGATTTACCTCTATTTAAAAATTCATTTTATTCTTACATTACGATTGAATAAATAATTACAAATTATTATGATCCGTATTTTAAACAAAATTATTACACGTTAAACTATTCAAATAACAAATAAAGGGGGTTAAAATTATATCGGTCCAACCGGCCAAACAGTTAGGCCGCGTCCAAATAAGGCGCGCGATACGTGTGTGCGATTTGAAGATCACCTTACTGCAGCGATGAATATAACATAATTCTGTGAAACAGTAGTGACAGTTGTGCGCGCAGCTGACTCCTTTCGAAGTGAAGGTATTTCAAATCACTCCGCCAGAGGTAAGTTGAACTGTGTCCGGAATGACAACATTTGTTCGTTGTATGGCGTGTTTCGGAGTTGAGATATATTAAATCATGTCATCAGAGATACTTGTATATCCGAGTGTGTCCGACTGCAGATATATTTCCAAGGATATAACTGTGTTCGGAGTTACCCATTGTTGCAGTAGGGGTTTTCCGAAAGTAAGTGATAAACATAACGCGATGTCCGGGGTAGGATACAGAGTAGAGATGCACAAATTAACTTCACTAGAGGAGTTTTAGGTACACATATCTGTTTTATCTGACTGCGGATATATATCCGCTTCTCAACTCCAACTTCACTAGAGTTACATATCTCATACCTAATGTATAATCTCAATCTTCACTGTGTAATCATCTCCAACCCCGCATAGCACTTCAACCGCGTAGAGTAACAGAACGTTCTTGAACACAGTGCGCATGTGTGCAGCAAACGCTCTCCAGAATTGAAATATATTAAATTACCCCATCAGAGGTAAACGCGTTTGTGGCTGGAATGACATTTGTTCGTTATGTGACGTCTTTTGGAGTTGAGATATATTAAATCACACCGTCGGAGATATATCCGGTTGTGTCTGAACACGGATATATTTTCGAAGATATAACTGTGTCCCGAGTTACCCATGCCTAGTGCAGAACTTTGAGTCAATTTCATGACAAGCGATTACACTGTGTGTGAGTTACGAATGAAGTGCATCGAGTGCAAATAAAAGTGCCAAGAAAGTGTTTGAATATGTCTTTCGAGATGTGGAAACTGGTAATTCACTATTACACAAAAAATTAAATCGTTAAATATAATAGCTAAGGTACTTAAACTACTTCACAGTACTTGCCAATACATTATCCGTCAGTATATACAGGAGAATCACATTGAGTCAATTCTACAAAAGGGCAAACCAAAGACGTTTTCACGCGTTATGAACGGTATATTGTTGGTATGGTTGGCCAGGACCCACAATTGATTGGCCCAAAATTTACGACGGAAGGAAATACTATGTGAAATAAAACTGTTTCCACCAAAAAAAATTATAGATCGCTAAGGAAATATGGATATCATGGAAGAACCACCAGAAGGAAACCAACCATTCATTAGTGAACAGAGTATTAGAAAGCGGTACTAGTTTGCAATCAAGTATCAGACAGTCCCCGACAGTTTTTGGAAAAAGTGTTCAGCGATGAGTAAATTTAACCTTTTTGCTGGCGATGTTCGACAGAAAGTATTGTACAAACCAAGGATGAAATTAGACTCAAATAATCTTATTGCAGCTATGAAACATGAAAGCGAACGAATAATGGTTTGGGACCGTTTCTCAGCATATGGGATAGATGCACTCGTCACTCGTCTTTGTTCATGGCCGGATGAATAAGGAAATGTATGTTGATATTTTACATAATAATATCAAGTATCAAAAAATTTTAAATTGTGGACTGATTTTATTATTACTAGGATAATGATTCAAAGCTACCACACTTTATAAATGCGAATGGTTGTTTTATAATTTCTTCCCATATGATGTCTACCCCCACCTAGTCGCCGGCCTACACCCCCAGCAAGCATGTGTGGGATTACTACGACAAGAAACTTCATGAATCCCCAAATTCAAACAGCAGCCAATTGTAAGAACGCCTCTCAGTCGAATAGAAGAAAATCCCGGTGGAAAAATGCTAAAAATTGGTGTCGTCCATACAACGTTGGTTGGCGGTAGCGGTCAAGGCGGGGCCTTCATACGAAGTATTAAGAAATCTTTTTTACTATTGTACAAATATTTTTGCGATGTGTTATTTACAACTTTTTCCCTTTTGTTCATATACAAGTGTGATATGTGACTTTATGTACTTTTTGTCTTTTAATATGCTATACAGGAAGTCATACCTATCAGTACATATGTATTTTTCTGTCATTGTTTTTGTTGTTTTATGGACACTTTTCCCTTTTTCTTGCTGTTGTACGAGTATTTCTGTGACTCAATGTATATAAAAGAGCACTAAATAGAAAAAAAGCTGATTTTACAGCTTCATAATTAGTCTCCTAACATGATGGATATATAAAATTGGGTAACTTTTTTGATGTGAAACGTCTTGAAAATTGCTCATGAAACGAAATCGCGCAACGCAACGACTATTATTTTTCACCACATATATTTATATATATATATTGTAATGTGTCCATTACATGAATAATTAAATAAAATAAAAAATTATCTAATAAGGAGCGTCGAAATTGTGAGTGTGTGTGTGTGTGTATGTGGGATTCTGTAGTCGGTCGGGGTGTAGTGGAGCGATGCGTAATGAGACGCTACGGGGTGACGTAACGAAAATGACATGCAGCGCTCGAGGAGCTGCCGGATGATGGACGAATTTATTTATAATTAGGATTTAGGAGTCGGGCCTTGGTCGCGGTCGAAACAGAAGTTAGTCGTATTTTGGATATCGGGTTAGATTTTGAAGTCGGAGATGAAACGTAACGTGCTCAGTTAGGGTTAATCGACTAAAATATAACAAGGCCGATTGATGGCCACCTCGAACTTCGATGAAAAATATGTTAATTTAAAGTTGTTTTTCGAAAAGTAATTTAAAAAGTGCTAAAATTCCGGACAAAAGATTCGAGTCGCAAAGGAAAGAAAAAACCAATGAGAACCGAGGACCAGCAACATCGCGAGGGTTTCAACACCGGCCAATGCGAGATACGTATAACCGTTATATTTTATATATATTTTTTTAAATTTTCATTTCAATATTGCAAAATTGTAGGGGAAAGGGAGGCATAATGGAAACGGAGGGCAATGACGGGGCCAGCAACATTTACAAGTAACCACAGGCACTAGACGTATGTTGTTGTCGCTAATAGGCGACCATTTTGCATCAGTTTTCAGTCTGACAGTGACCGGCGACTAAACTGCGCGCATTTGTTTTTTACGATAAAAAGTTTTTTTCAACGTCATTTCATCTAATTTTGAGTGATTACGAAAACGCATATAAGAAGGTAAATGTTTAGATTACTACTATCGTTTTTTTATTGTGTTTTTCTAGCGACATTACTTATTGATATGTTTTGAACAAAATCACTCTAAATCACTTCGTTTTTTTTTTTTTATTCATTATTTAAAACAATGTTAGACATGGGGCATAGCGGGGACATGGCTATGGAGCACGATGGGGTACCCCATTATGCCCCTGTTATGTAAGTAGTCTGTAAGAATGATCTGTTATATTTATATAATATAATAACTCCCGTGAACATGAAGTTTTAACTTTGAAACACGTCCGGTATATAATAAGAAAAAAAAAAATAATAATAATTTTCCGATTTAGCGTCCTTGCTGGAGAATGCATCGTTTGCACGCTGCCCGAGAATGTATGAGAAATTAAAATTGATTTGCGGGGGGAAACTGTCAAAAAAACGTAGTCCGGATTTCATTATCATTATTATTAAACAATTATTCTGTTCATTTGATAACAGAATTTATTTCGTTTTAGGTATAAAAAATGGTACGAACGTACAAAAAGAAAAGTTCGAGAGATAGTTGGTCTGTAGAAAGCATGAAACAGGCAATTGGTGCAGTTTTAAGCAAAACAGCGTGTTACAGAAAACGAGCTCATCTATACGGTGTTCCACAGACCACATTGGATCGTTACGTTGCTAAAATAAGGAAGGGCGAGCTGTTTTTTAACTCATCTCTAGCTAACTTCAAATTCATGTTTTCCAAACAAGAAGGAGAGGAGCTCGTGAGGTATGTTAAAGAAATGGAGAAACGTTTGTTTGGATTAACCACTGTCGTCCTACGAAAGCTAGCGTATCAGCTGGCAGAAAAAAATTCTAAGGCTCACAATTTTAACTATGATAAAAAGATGGCTGGCGTAGATTGTTTAAAAGGGTTCATGAAGCGTCACCCGGATTTATCCATCCGAAAACCTGAAGCTACATCGGCAGCTCGAGCTATGGGCTTTAATAAAGTGGCTGTGGATAAATTCTATTCTTTGCTCGGAGAAGTATATGACAAATATAAACTGACGCCACATGGAATATATAATTGCGATGAGACTGGCATATCAAATGTTTCCAAAACAAAAAGCAAAATTATTGCAGAAAAGGGAAGAAAACAGGTAGGCTCACTTTCTTCAGCAAAAAGAGGGCAGACGGTTATAGTTGAGGTATGTTTTAATGCAGCCGGAACTTATATGCCTCCAATGCTAATATTCCCTCGACAGAGAATGAAGCAAGAGTTATAGGATCGAGCTCCTCCAGAGACGACAGCAGAGTGCACCGTTCGAGGCTGGATGACTATAGAGACGTTTATGACCTGGTTCCAACGGTTCGTCAAGTTTTCTGGTGCGTCAATAACTAACCCAGTCTTGCTTCTTCTAGATGGTCATGTAACGCACACACAAAACATAGAGGTTATTGAATATGCACGCAAGAATGGTGTTGTAATGCTTTGCTTTCCCCCGCACTGCAACCACAGGCTTCATCCCTTGGATGTTGGCTTTATGAAACCTTTGAATGTAAACTATGACCAAGCCTGTTTTAACTGGTTAAGGTCGCACCCGGGGCGAATAATAACAGCTTTTCAAATAAGAGAAATATTTGCACATGCTTATATTCAAGCTGCAACAATGTTTACAGCAATCAATGCGTTCAAAAAATGTGGCATATGGCCATTCAATCAAAATAACTTTATAGATTCAGATTTTTTAGCTGCATTAACAACAGACGTACCACTAACAAATGATGAGCCTGAAACAGTTTCTTTAACTGCCGAAATTTAGCAACAACTGCCACCTTCCCTTAAAGAGGACCCAATTGAACCACTTTTGCCTGCAACTACGTCACTTTTACATCAGAGAACTCCTATCTCAGAGCCTCAGCCTGAACCATCAATACAAAACGAAGATAGCCTAATCCGATCTTCGATTCGAAAAGTATGTCGTAACTTAACAACTTCCTTCGAAAAAGCTTCTCCCAAGGACATTCTCGCGATCCCAACAGTCGAGCAAAGAAACCAAACGAGGAAAAAATATCACAGAGGGAAAACTGTTGTTCTTACTTCAATCCCTTACATAAACGAGTTAGAAGAACGAGAACAACTTAAACGAAGGAAAAAGTGTTTAAATCCATATGATCCCAGGTTGAAGAAAAACTTTGAGAAACAGAAGACCCAAAAAGCTCACTCTAATGTAGAAAATATAGACAAGGATACGTTATGCCTGTATTGCGTTGTAGTGAACCACACTTATTTGAAGTCATCGGAGCATTGGGTGACCAGTCAGCTATGTGGACGTTGGGCTCATACAGCCTGTGCTAGTGTTGACGATAAAAATACAGAAGAAATCCACATCTGTTTTTTCTGTGACGAAAAATAATCATGTATCCCACACTGCCCCTACTCTGGGGCACGATGGGGTTTTCATGAGAGTTTTTTGTAAAATTAAAATTAAAACATTATTTGATTAGCTACTTTACTAAATTCTATGCCAAATGACAATTTAATATATAACCAAAGTGTTGTGATTAGTTTTAATTAATAAATATATTCTGTTTATGCTTTTATTGTTTATTTCCCTTAACTTCCCCCCTTTCAACTATATCTATATATGTATACTATTGTTGTTCTTTTGAACGGTCGACCGGTTAAGTAAGCTGAGTGTAAAATTTGTCGAAATAAATATTGAAACCAATAATTAACGATTCTTCAGAGATTTATAATAATAATAATAATCATAATCATAACCATAATCATCAAAAATATAATAATAGCAAATTATTAATCAACCTAATAATTGTAAATTCAACAATTCTGGTTAAACGAAAGTAGAATTCAGTATTTCTGTTCCATGGTATTAGTAGGCGCGGTGGCATCCCTGGGAATTACAAAAACGTAAGGTAGTAAAATTAAGTAAGCAGTAACGCTTCAATATATATCTATATATATTTATATATATCTATATATATTTATATACACGGTGTGTCTGAAAAGTTCCCGAACTTCTTTTTTAGCACGTATACAAGTAACGTGGTCTATTAAAGAATACCCGTACTGTATTTCTACATCCTTCTAGAGTGTGTGTATAAAATTTTAGCAGTTTCCATTGATTGGTTTGCGAGTTAGACGTATTTTAGTGAAGGTGTGTTTGGATCGCATGTGCAAATCTGAAAACGCATGAAAAGTGAAAAATTCGTTCCACGATTATATTCTGTGTTAGACTTTTAAAAAAGCGTTTTCGGAAACGCAAAAATTGTCGATGATGGTTTCTGTGAAGGTGTAGTATCACGTACGATTGTTTACACCTGGTATAAGCGAATCAAGGACTCTCAGAAAGTGCGTCAACAAAAATCCAAGGTGATAACCATGCTCATCGCTTATTTTGATATAAAAGGGTTAGTTTATCACGAATACCTGTTCCAAATCAAACAGTGAACGCTGCCTACTACGTCGAGGTCCTAAAACGTCTCAAGCGTCGGATTCAGCGCGTACGGCCCGAGTAAGAGGAGCCCGGATCGCGGAGTCTGTTGGAAGACGATGAGCCCGTGCATTCAGCGAACGTTGTCAAGCGATATCTCGCAAAAAATCAAACCCCACGGATCAATCACGCACCCTATTCGCCTGATTTGGCAACTGCCGACTTTTTTCTATTTTCGAAGCTTAAAATGCGCCTGAAAGGACGATTTTTTGACGATGTAGCCGCTATTGAAACTTGTTGCACCGAGTGCCTCAGAACCATTACTTTAAGGGAGTACTAGAAAAGCTTCGAATCACTGTACAAGCGCTTAAATACGTGTATACTTCGGGAAGATGACCATGTTGAAAATTAATTCGAATAAATATCTTTACATCCAATTGTACTTCAATTATTTCAAAAGTTCCGGAACTTTTTCGACACACCGTGTATATCTATATATATTTATATATAATATATATAAATATATATAAATACTGAAACCAATATAGGCGTTTCACATTAAATCAACGGCCCTGTGCCCCAGCACAGCTACAGCCAAGTTTTTTTTCTGGATGTGTGTTATATTAGTAAAAAGCTTGATTTTTAAAAGTAACAAACTTATGTTTTGATTCTTTAACAAAACTTTCAAAGTTTATGAAAAGTTTTAAAAAGTATGAAAACGAGTATAACGCCTTTTTGTGGTGCGAGTTTTGCGATTAAAAGTTTAAAACTACCTTATAAACTTGCACACTCAGAAATTTTTTTAATTTAATTAAATTTTGAACTTCTTTGGAGTGCTACAAATTCTAAAATTGTAGAAAAATATTTTTTTTTCAGATATGTGGTAATGGAATGTTCATTTTTAACTGATAATGTAACCCTAATCTGATTCTTCAATAGAACTTACGAAGTGTATAAGAAATTTTAAAAATATCCTTTGTTGGTATGTGTACAGTAACTAAAAATTTCAAACTAACTTATAAATGTGCACAGTCAAGAAAATTTCTCTGGTTAAGCATAATCAAATTTCCAGTTTCAAAATTGTACCTCTTATGTGTGGCAAGTTCCAAAATTTAAAAAAATCATATATTTTTTATTCTCAATATATGGTTTACTGTTGCAGAAATTGTTACTTGCAGGTAATAAAAAAATATTTTGATTTCTTATTGAACCCTGTAAAATTTTTGAATAGTTGAAAAAAAATTGAAAATCAGTGTTCACTCTCTTTGAAGTTTGATTCAAGGGCGTTGCCAGCCGATGGGCCAGGGAGGGGCGGAGGGACAAGATGGGTTACCAGTCGCTAGGGGGGGGGGGGGGGGGGGCAAGATGATAGAAAGAGGATATGAGTTATAGGAAAAATAAAATTTATAAGTTGTAAAGGCTTAATATTTTATTAAGCGAGAATAAAATCTTAATTAAAACATAAGTTTTCCGAATTGCCCATGATTACGCGCCTATGAATACTCATCAATGTCAGTTGATTAAAAAGTTTCAAGGCTCCGGGGGGGGGGGGGCAGTTGCTCCTCCCTGCCCCCCACTGGCGACGCCCATGGTTTGCTTATTATATTTAAACATTTTAAACTATCTGGTAAACATGTACGTTCAAAGAAATTCTTTTAAGTATAATCAAATTTTCTATTTCAAAGTTGGACCTCTGGTGTAGCACCAACCCCCAAAATTTAAAAAAAAAAAAATTTCCCTACTGTAACATGTAATATATTAATAGAAATTCTGTGAACTAAAAAGCAAGCGCAAATAAAAAAATTACATAACCGAACAGAGATAATTGTGTTTTTAATTATTATTTATTTGATGTTTTTTTTCTGTTATTTTTATGGCTCTGTAATTAAATTTTTATTATTAGCAAAACTAATTAATCTTATTGTATAACTAGTTATTTTACATCCAATATTACCCAGTCATTCTTTTTTATAATTTTCTTAGTATAACTCAACATTCTTGGTGGCGAAACATTTGCTTAGTATTGCATTTGCTTTTCAAGTATCTGCTTTGTAACAATTTATTATTATTCCACTTTTAAGCCCTGCATGTAATACATTATAAGTATTATAACTAGGGTTTGAAAAGCTAAATAGAAATTTTATACATTTGACAATGTTGTACGCTTATTTTACAAATGATAGATTAGAAGAGGTAAGGGCTTGAGCCAATGAATTTGCAAAATAAACGTAGTGTTGTCAAATAAATCAAATAGTATTTAGCTTTTCAAACTGATTATAACAATAAACTGTTAACAATGTTAACTCATTTTATTTATTGCAAGTCAAACTTTTGTTCACAAAGTTTTAAACACCCTGAATATCATATAACTTTTTTATTATTTGTTAAATTCGGTTTAGTATTGTATAAGCAGAAATAATATGCCGATTTAATTTGTTTTTCTGCTAAAATTTTTTGAACCCAGATGGTGCACTTACATAATTTAGAAAATTTATAAAAATATTAACAAAAGCATTTATATATTTCCAGTTATCCACAACAATTAAATTTAACGTATATTCATATTATTATTATTATCATTATCATTATCGTATTATCTACTTTGTAGAGTTTAATGCTCGTTCAAGAAATATATTAAATTTAAATTTAAATTGATTCATAACCTTCTGCTCTTCAGTTTTATTATAAGATCTAATATTATAATCTTGTTCTTTTCGGCTCCTCGTGAAATCTAGAGCTCTTTATGAATTCGAGAAATTTGACGTTCTGTTAAAACACTGCAAATTTATCGTTTATGGATGACTGTTCGATTCTAGTTATCACATGATGTCTGTAATTATTAGTTTTGATAGTCAAGAGTTTTGATTAGCAGGATTATTTTATGAAATTATGTCAACTTTAATTGTATATAATGAAAGGTAAACAAAATATTTAAATACGATTAAACAATTAATGTAATCAATTTTGTTATATTATTGTAAATTACGAAATAGTTATTACTTACAGACAAAATGGAAAATTTTTATAGAATACGTTCGTATTTATATCTGAGTGTTTTTTATTTCAATTTATTTGACAGCTCGTTATTGTATGTAATTGTTTATTATGTACTAGTGTCTCTGAAGAAAGACCATTTACATGCGCCGTTTGTTTAGAAACATTTAAGCATAAATCGAGTGTGAAACATCATGTAACTGTTAAGAAACATTTTCTACATCAACCAAATAAAGCATTATTGGAAAACCTTCAGGTAAGTTTGTACGAAAGTACCATATATAGATATATGTAATTAACATAAAATAACTGAAAACTGAAAATTAGTGTTGTTACAATACAGCAGTTTTTTATTAATAATTATTCACAATTCGTACACTAACAGTAGATTTCTGAACGATTGTTTTTCTGTAAAATAACCTGTTAGAATTTATAAATTATTTATTGTTCTATTCGTTATGAAGAACAAAGTAGAAATACATGTTCGAAATTTTTTAGTATAAAAATAGTTTGTTGAATATATTTTCAGTTTAGTAATGTTATAAATCACATAATTAGTGCTTAATATTTTATCGTTTTGAAAATTAATACATTGCGGTGTATAAATTTTACAGTTTATTTTATTCTGTACTTCTAACCTTTTTTTTTTAAATTGAATATGTTTTATTTGTGTTAAGCTGGAGTAACTGAGTACAAAGAAGTATAAAAAATGCATGAATAATTTCGAAGTTAATTTTTGATAATATTTAACTAAGCATAATTATTATATTAGGATCTTCGCATAATTTATTATGTTTTTAGAAGAAACAGAAATATTCTATAAATGTTAATTAAAATATATTTTATAGGTTATTTTACCAAAAAACTGGAAGTATGGCGCTTATCAACTTGATACAAATAATTCATCGCTTACATTTTTAATTTATGATCTGCATACTAAGGATGATGTTGTAACATGGTTAAAATTATACATGGATGAAAATAACTCTAAATTTGTTTGTAGACAGGTTCAATCTGCGAAGACTAAAAAAGTAGTTAGTATATTTTTCATGGTATTTACTTATTTCAATTGAAAAACAGTAGTCATTGTCATTATGTTCCTAATTATAATATCCATTAATTGTTTAGATTAGATATCAATGTGAACATTGGAAAGATTGTAATAGAGATCACAAAAAAAAGAAGATTAAGGGCACTGGTTGTAAATGCGCGATTCATTTTAGTTTATCACGGTAAATATTTTACTATATATTTTTAATTGTAACAGCTAAAATATACATGCTAAATTTTAAATATAGATGTTATTAAACATATTTATACTAATATTAAGAAAAGGGATTTTTTTTTCAAATGCCATGGTACTCTACTCGAATTCAGTTTAATTTTTAATGCGCTCATTAAAGAATGAATTTTTCACCTTATTATGTGTAAGTCAAATTTTAGGAGAACAGTGTTTTTTTACTTATATTTTGTTCTATTTTTAAAATAATTTATTACCAAAATTTGGTTTTATAATTTTTTAATTAATTATTAAAGAATTTATAATTAAAAGTTTTTAGTTAATTTTTTTTTTTGTAAAGCTAAAAATATCAGGACTAAATTTGCGTACAGTATTGTAGTAATATACATATAAATTTTATTAAACCATGTTTTGGATTTTTCATATTGGAAAACAAAAATATAAGATTTGCAATTCCGAACTTTACGTGATTACAGTTTCATTTATCGTAGAGATGTTAAATAAATCTACTAAATCAATGAAATAATTTGTTGAAATTTTTCATTTGCTGTTTTCAGGGAACGCTTAAAAATATTTGTCATTATTGTCCTTTTTGGAAATCTTTTAAAATTTGGGAAACTTCATTAGGGAATCGAAATATGGTTTCACACCTTTCAAATTTGATTATCTTATTAAATTTAAATAAAAAGATGATAAACCTGATGTTGTAATATGGCTTCTTTAAAAAAAAAATTAAAAAAGTATATATACAACTAGCGAAAGTGATTATTTATGTATAATTAAAACCTTAGATAATAAAAGAAACTTCAAAATAGACAAGCTAAATACAAATGAAAAAGAACAATTAAATAGCGAATGTATATTAGAACCAAATTCAATTAATTTATGTTGCGTTTTAAATGACAAAACGCTATGAGTCTATAACTTTTTAAATATGGCCGATACATATTAAAAAAAAAAGGACATTAAGTGAAATAAAACTTGTAGAATGTGTAAGGTTATGAATTTAACTGATTATTAGTGGTAATCATTTTCATCTGTTGCTTACTGCTAACAGAACATTTAAATATATTTCGCAAAAGTCAGTTTATCTTTCGCAGGGAAAATATTGTAAACAGATCTCTGTTGTATTTACAACAGCGGAATGACGTAACCTTTTTCGTCTTTATTCAGTTACTTTACATTTGTGTCCGCCATGTAGTTTTTACATAACCTCTTAATTGTTATCAGATGTACTAAATTTCGAATCATCGTCTTTCTAAAACAACGCTCTTTTTAAAAGAAAAAAAGAAAAATCTTCGCAAAATGTATATAAATAAATTATTCGTATTTTTAATGATTTCGTTTCGAGTTACTTAAGGGGGGAAATACAATTGGTCAAAAAATCGATTTTTTTCTTCGTAAAAAGACAGGAAATTCCCCGTAGAATACGCCCCGAAAATTTTATTTGAAAATTCGAGCTGCTTCTATTGATTTTTGTCGTTTTTCCAAGGTGCCTAGCAAAGGTTATTTAACGATAGTGAAAATTTTAAACGCGTTTTTCTCGAAACAGCGTCTTTGAAATTGGCGGAAATGACAACAAAAATCTAATAAGGCGATTTGACTGAAACTTATAGGATTTTTTTTTAGTGATTAACTTCTATCTAAACCTAAAAAATATTTTGAATTTTTGTAATAAAAACCTGATATTTATTACAAAGTACGAAAAATTTCGAAAAATTAACAATTTTTTTTTCAAAACTCTACCAACAGATGAAATTTTTTTCTTCACTTATTAGGGGTTTACCAACAATTTATAAGTGTAATTAACATACCTTTTTTTTTTTTTTTTTTGCTAGACTGTTTCAGATCAAAATTACGACGTCCAGGATTCTCGTCAATTATTTACAGGGTTCTCTTTGCGCTAATGTCTAGCCGCCATTTTGTTCAAAAAAAAAAAAAAAAAAAAAAAAAAAAGTTTCTATGTACTTTAAGAATAACTTATAAAAAAAATTGCTGCTAAATACGTTGTTTTTTTTCCCTTTTTTTCCTGATTGCCAGTCTATCTTATCCAGAATATTCTGAACGCTTATTCGGAAAAAATAGACCAATATAAAAGTATGAAAACAGTAAAATAATAGGAAAAATTAATTTTACATTGCTTTTAATAAAAATTACATAATCAGATAAATCAATAATTAACCTTTTTAATTTTTATCGTTTTGAGCAATTGTTTAAATTTTAATTTCTTTATTTTAAGATTGATTTTTTCATATCGCAATAAAATATTTACATTTTATATGCAGCTTTCACGGAATCACTGTGAACACAAACTACATTCAACTAAAAATCCTTTTTGCTGCAGATTTCGGAACATTTTCTTCATATTAAACGCATCCATTTTCATTTCAAAATTCTAATTTTTTGTTTTCAATTTATTCGCATTCAGGGTCAGAAAAAAATGGCTGCAGTGCAATGTTACTTTTTTCTTAATTTTTAAAATTTTATTTTTTACTAGCTGCAGCCAGCCACGTGTTCCCGTGGCTTTATCTTGTTAAATTGAAAAGAAAGAAAAGAGAAGGCACACGTTTTTAATATATTTAATTTCACAATGCTTGCGGGTATAGAATATTTTTTTGTTGCTTCATTATTTGTGCAGATATAGAGATTGTTTGTCTGGTTTGTGGACTCTAGAACATGCAACATATAATTGTCTATGTGAGAAGTAATCTGTTTCTAGATCTAAACCGCACAATTCTAAAGATTGGCCCTGAGCTTTGTTGATGGTAATTGTAAACACCAATCGAATTGGGAATTTCAATCTTTTAAATTGAAATGGCATATCCGTTGGAATCAGAGGAATGCGAGGAATGAGGTCATCTTCACCTTTGAACGGTTCCCTGCCAAGATTGTTGCTTGTAAAGTTTTGGCTGGTTGAACGACATGATAATTGACTCACCAATTTCCCATTGCAGAGGGGGGCCACCCATCCGGAAAACCAAGAATTTTGCAAACCGGGTAAAAAAGTAAAAATAGCCAAAAACGTTATTTTTAATAAGAAAAAATTATTTAAAGCGAAAAATGAATTGCATTTTTTACTGTACTTCACTCCAAATAAATTGTGAAGTTCTATTTTATTTATATAAAAAATGGTACGGCGGTCAAATATCAATTGTAACAAAAAAAAAAATCCATTCTTATTTTTGTACAATTCTAGTAATTAGGAAATCGGGAGGATTTGGATCAGGAAACCCGGGAATTTAATAATTACATTTGAGTGCCTACCATGTTGCAGTATGGAATTCCTAGCAGATCGAGTGAATTCAAAAATTCTGTTGGGTAATTAACCGCTTAATCTGCTTACACAATAGTGTCGACGGACTTCCTCGTTTTGAATTTTAGGCTAAATAATGTTAAGTTTGTAGACGTTTCTATTTTGGGCAACAAGAATATCTTCATTCAGCCGATCGTGATTCTTATAATTGGTTTGAATATTGGGAAATACGTCTTCAACCAATTTTTCTTTTGACGTCACTAAATTGCAGAAGTTATGAGGTAAAGAAATTTTGGTTCTGAGGTTGGATGAACCGGCACTTTTCGGTTTCCAAATTTCAACAATTGATGTAAGAATATTTCAACTGATCGATCATTTTCAGCTAGACATGCATATCTGTAGTTAATTTCAATACTTTTTTGTGTCGCCACAAAGTAGAGTATTTCAGGCAAGCATTTATTTTGCCCGCTGATACCGATCGAGGAATTACAGGTAATGTTTACCTGAAATCTCTCGCAAGCAATATTAATGCGTTCTCAAATGGTATGGTGTTTTACGCAAATCTTGCAATGATCGATCAAGAGCCTCGAGCGATTTTTTATGTGCTGTTGTGCATTCGTCCCAAACAATAAGTTTGCATTTTTTAATACTTTTCCCATGCAAGATGTTTTGGAAATGTCGCATGTGAGAGTTCCAATGTGCTACATGTTAGCACTTCTTCCACTGGTAGCGATGTCGCTATTTCAGACAATGCAAGAGCCAAAGCTATATCAATCTGGGATCAAATTTCTGCCAAAATCAATCTAATTAGGATCGTGTTACCAGTTCCTCCGGGTGCATTAAAGATTTCTCCAACTCCGTTATTGACAGTTTGCATAATTTGGTCGAAAATACCTTTCTGCTCAAGCGTTAGCTTAGAAATATTTGGTTCAACCCACGGCAAAAGATCTGTAATTTTGTTCACGACGCAATACGAAACAGCATAAAATCAATTTGGCGATGATATTCCCAATTGATTGAAAATTTTGTTCGCGATTTCTAAGCATAAATCTTCAACGTTTTGTTGTATATTTCTGTTGTAAAATCCATGTTTGTATTTGAATTATCTTCAGCCGTGTGCAATTTATATTTCTCCCATAACTCTGTTGAAGGTGAAAGAGAGCAAGCGGTCAATGTGATTGCAAACAATGCACGAATTTGATTTGGATATAACGCGTTGCACACGTCATTAATGGATACATCCCAGTGTTCTCCAATAAATTCAGAGCTTAACAAGTACCGCGGAAAGTAGCATATGCAACGCTGTCGACACAGAAAATAGCTATCGAAAAACACGCTGTCCAGCATGAACGATGTCTATAGCACTTCCATATCTAACGCTAACATGTTATGGAAACACTTTTGCGCGCAGAGAGGATGGAATACTTAGCAAAAGTGCGCAAATAGATGTGAGAGCTAATATGTTAGCTCTAGTTGTGGAAGCATCATTAGTATAGCGTATGTTATTTTTACGTCCAACAGGTGGTACTGCAGTAGGCCAAACAGAATATATTAACTAAAAATAATCTAACTCTAATTATTTTAAGTGTTTTACCGACAGGTAAAACGGTATAAAATCACACATATTTAAATGCAACGTTGTGTCAAAATTTTAAAACAATCGATGAAGAACTTTGGGGACATCCATAATGTCTTTCGATTTTTGTGGAAGAAAGTAATATTTCAATTACCAAAAAAAAAATATATATATATATATTCCCGAGTTTACATGCGAAGAATTTTCTAATCTAATAATTTTCCTAACAGTAGGAAACGGGCCAACCATTATTTGGCTTTCTACAGTGACCTACCTATCTCAAAGAAATGTGTTGTCTACCTCATTCATTCATCAGGAAAAGATTAACTATCCTAACTTTAATTGTTGATCCCCCCCCCTCCTCTTTTTAAAATAACAAAAATGCGATGTGATAAACTAGTCAAAATCCGCGATAGATCGAAAATATTCCATTCGCCAAACCGAAAAATGTGGATTAACTCCACAAATAAACTGAAAATACAGATGGAAACAGTAACACGTGTGTAAATCAATTCTTATTGAATGTAATACGTGTATGATAATTATGTCGACACATTCGTTATTAAAATCAGCAATAATCAACTGGTCCGCCTCACTACTCACGGCGGTTAGTGGCCCATCTGTCCATCTGTACCTAATTTATCTATTATATCGTTTACAATTTCAGGTGATATAAGACAAATGTTTTATTTATTTATTTTTAATTTCTAAATTGAAATATTTGTATATAATGACACTAATTACCGTCTGTTTTGTTTTGTATAGAGGTTTAGCGAGTGTCAAAATATCACATCTACATCATAACCATTCATTAACGTCCGCTATCGTTAAATCATTTTATAGACCGACAGAATATGTGAAACAGATTTTTTTGGAGATGTTCAACGGTGTAGGGCCAGCTGAAGCTTTAAATCACTACAAGAACCATATAAAAAATCAAAATTTAAGCGATATCGAATACATAGAATTCAGTATAGATAAATCTAAGATGCCCAGTTACGATTGGGTGAAGCATTTATACCAAGCTCAAGTGAAAGGAAAATATGGATCGACTAGAAATTACGAAGTCATGGAAGAATTAAAAAGGTACATTGAATGCGTGCATTCGGAAGGTTCTGATCCGATTTTTAAGTATAAGGAAGTCGGCGAAGGGAATTTTGTACTTGTGATAATGACGTCTCTCATGAAACATATCTGCAGTACCGCATGGGCGGGAGAATTAATGTTTGTCGACAGTATTGGATCCATCGATAGGTTCGGCCTGCGCATATTTATTTTAAAGACGAAACTGAATATAGGAGGGATTCCAATGGGAATATTAATTACAAGTAATGAAACAGTTAATATAATTACGGAAGCGCTGTCATTATTTTTAGAATTTATTACCGACGACTACTTCGGTGGTCGCGGCAGAATTGGACCTTCAAACATGATAACGGACGATAACAGCAATGAAATTATGGCGCTACATAACACATTTCCGGCTTCGCAAACTTGGCTATGCACATTTCGTATCTTACAATGTGTATACAAGTGGTTGTGGAAGGCCGAAAATGGTATTAGTCACACTGAAAGATGCGATATCTATAATCAGGTAAAGAACATGATGTACGCGAAAAATGCGGAGAACATCAAAAACGGCTTCGATTATATAGTATTAAGATATAACGGCAACGCTCGTCTTATGAAATATATCAATCAGTTATACCGAAAAAAAGAAAAATGGTGCCTCTATTTTCGCGATGGAGTCATCGAAAGAGGCTCCGTTACGGATAACATCATCGAACACGGTATACGAACTTTGAAAGAAAACATTTTATATTTTCTGAAGGCGCAATCGCCGGCTCAACTATTATCATATTTAACGAAAGAATATACGGAATTTTATAGTAATAAAATAATTTCTTTCGTTTTTAAAAACAATATAACGGTGCAAGGAAACACGCAACAGTCGGATTCCGACTACGACATTATCGAAGATGAGAAATTAAGCAGTCTACTTATTGTAATCAGTCAAAAAACCGGCACAAAATACTCTGTCAATCTTGACGTTGGTATATGTTCCTGCTTCGTAGGGTGCAGCGGAGCCTATTGCAAACACCAAAGATTCCTTAATAGTAGAATAGGCGCTTTCAGTAATCTGATGTGCTCCGTACTACTAGACGAGGAAGAAAGAGTGCAATTATGTCATTTAGCAATCGGTGGCACTTCGGTGCCTAAATACTATTGCAGCCCTTTAAATTCAATACTATCTAAAAATGAGGAGCCAGAAATAGAAGTAGTTGAAGTATTAGTGCAGCATTGTGAAGATATAGAATTTACCGCTCCCTTATCTGATGCAGAAAATGATGATATTCTGGATTCAGAACAAGAGGAGGCTGAAAGAGAAGTGAGAAAATCGTTAAAAAATTGGGAAAATCTGTGCCAAATAATGTTAAGGAATCCAACGATGTATACGTCAGCGCTAAAATTTTTCAATAAACATCTTACCGAAATGAGTAATAATCACAATAAAATAATTCCAAGGCTGTTTTCAATTAATAATAAAAAAGACAAAGCTTTTCTTTAACGTATTTACATGTACATTCATTTGGTTATTTTTATATATTTTAAATTTTTATACATTTTTCGTTTCTCAAATATTTTTGTATATTGACATTCTTTTAATTCGTTTTTGTATATATATATGTATATTGTTCATTGCATTTCTAATGTTAAGTTTAATTGTAAGTTTTGTTATTCATATTGTATTTATTATTCAATAAAACTCTGTTACTCTATATTAGCCATGGATACATATTCTAATGTACTTTAGAGCAAATGATTTATATTATTTTAATTCAAAAAAGTTTATTACGTAAAAAATAAGCTTTTTTTTCTTTTTCGAATTACATTTTCCTTATCTCTGTATATTGTGTTTTACAAAAGTATTAGTTGAATTCTTGTTCTATAATTATTTTATCAAAATGTATATATAATTCAAAAAGTGAAAATCAGAAATGTAGTGTAAAAATTAATAATATCAAGCAGCACACAGTTAAATGTGGATTACTTAACTTTTTTTTTTTTTCTTTAATGATTAATACAGAAATGTTAACGTATTTATTTAACAAAAAATACAAATTAAATAAATTTTTTTTTTTTTTTTTTTGGAAAAAATTACTTTAACATATCGTCGGTCCTCGATATAGCGGACTAATTGGGGGAAGGCATAGTCCATAAAGTCCGATAAGTCAAAATTATCGGGAGCACAATAGCGTCCGGCTCTTGTATTTGTTGCCAGTAATAAAGAGGATCCATTTCGTGTGAATTGGTAAACAATCACTATGCGCTTAAACACTTTAGTTAACTTTAATTTTTACACTTAAATCTAGAAAATTTTAAGAACTATATTTACACGAATTGAAAACACCTATTATGAAATATTCATTAAAAACTAGAAGAAAAAATTATACAATTTCATATTAATGGGCAACTTGCTAAAGTTTTAACTAATTGTAAGTACGAGATTTATGTTGTTTATTAATTATAGTTTTTTGAACTGCCTAAAATTTACATCAAACTGCTGGACTTACTGCTAGTTTCAATTAAGGGTCGCATTTGGTATTCAACCAGTAGCTAGTACGTTATTTCGAAAGTCTATTGAATTGGAGTCTGTTATATCGAAGACCGACTGTACTTTTACTTTGTTTCTATTTTATGTACCGCTTTAACAAATAGAAATGAAGCAAAAATTTGTCCGAACTCCATTTTACATTTTTAGTGTAAATATCTGATATAATTAAAAATTCTTCTAAAATCTGTATATATATATATATATATATATATATGTGCATGCATATATATATATATATATATACACAGATTTTAGAATATATTTTAATTATATCAGATAATTACACTAAAAATGTATTATAAAAATCAATAAAAACCAAAAGAAAAAAATGTTTTTTTTTTTTTTTTTAATAGATAATTACAATTTTTTCAACAATCATATATGTAAAACACATGTTTGCTCAAAATCGTAAAATTAAAGCTTCCGCTAACAGCGAGGTTCAAACCAACTTTTAAACTTCTAGCAATGTATATAATACATATACTATTCTTACAAATCCATAATATTAGAATTGTGCGCGAAGACGCAGTTTTTAAATTTGAGATTGCAATGGAATAAACTTTATTGAAAAATTAAAAAATAATTACATTAAATAATAAGCGATCTAGCAATATGTAAAAAGAATAAAAAAAAAAAAAACAAAAAACATTTAACTTGTTTATGGGTTTGTTACAATAAATATAAATTTATATATTCTAAATTATTGATACAGGTTTATTTCACTTGGTTGTCACAATAAAATATTTACTTATACTTATTTTCCGAGCTGCCCGCCCTCAGCTCTTCAAATCGATCTTACGCTGGTTGTCTTGAATTTTGTTTAGCTCTTAAATAATGGCGGAGTCCATTTATTGTACCATCTTGCATTTATACCCCGGCATTCGAAAAATGGAAACTATCTGCTAACAATTTAAGATCGACTGTAATATTCGGTTCATCCTAAAAATTCAAATAAAAAAATAGAAACCACGAAAAAAAATAAAGACTATACGACCATTATATAGTGTTGTTATTATGAAATACTTTTAAGCTGAAATCTTTTCGTTTGACTATTAAAACAATAACAAAAGCGTTCCTTTCATTATTTTTACATTGACAGTTCTTTTTTTTTTTGGTAAATCTGAAGTTAAGTTTTCGCACTAGAATGAGGGGCATAACTCAGTTTTTACTATAGTGCGCCCCTCGCTAATTAGCAAAGGTTTTCTTTGATTTTTGTTGTATCGAGTTTTTTGTGACATCTCTTAATTTTTACTATTAATCGCAGTTCTCTTCATTTTTTCGATTAATTTATTTTGAGCAGCTTTTTTTGCATCTCTAAAATCAAGCTTTTTTTAGCGGAATTTGAAATTATAATAATAAATGAAGAAACTTTCCCTGAAAAAAGATAAGAACCAACTTTTACATTCAAAAGCAACAAAAAAAATTGTAGCGAATTAAAGATCTCAAAATAGTACTAAAAAAAGTTTAGCTCCACCGATAAGTATTATTTCTCGGGAAAAAAGCCGGTAAGTTTAAAAAGCGAACCTTATCAAGATAATTTCAACGATTTAAATCTGTTGATTTATCAGGCATATTTACAAAAGTACCCTAACTGTTAAATAGTAATCATAACTAGTCCCCCTGAAAAATTTTTCGGTTTTTTATGAATGTTTCTTTGATGTAGTTAGTTATTTTATTATTTCTAGTCGAATCTATTCCGATCCTACAAGCAAATCTATTTATAGCCCCTACTAACAATATATCCAAGGTTCTCTTATCTTCCGATTCAAAAGTCGTTTTACAAGCCATTGCTACTCCCTTTCCTAAAATATCCGCTAATCCTATCGTGCTATTGCTACTCTCTTTCCTAAACTATCCGCTGATCCTATCGTGCTATTGCTACTCCCTTTCCTAAAATATCCGCTAATCCTATCGTGCTATTGCTACTCTCTTTCCTAAACTATCCGCTGATCCTATCGTGCTATTGCTACTACCTTTTCTAAACTATCCGCTGATCCTATCGTGCTATTGCTACTCTCTTTCCTAAACTATCCGCTGATCCTATCGTGCTATTGCTACTACCTTTTCTAAACTATCCGCTGATCCTATCGTGCTATTGCTACTCCCTTTCCTAAACTATCCGCTGATCCTATCGTGCTTCACATACGCTCCTTAATTTCACATCTATTCCCGCTCTGTCCGTATTGATATATTGTCGACTAAAAGTCATTGTGGAATTTCGGGCAAAGAGTTAGTTGACTCGTTGGCACGTTCGGCTGCTTCCGACGGTCGCTTTATTAGTAATTTTCCAGTCCAAAGTTTTCTTCCTCTTTCCTTTCGTTGCCACCGCGACTGTTAGTCTGATCTCTATCTTTCTTCATTTTCTAATCCTGCTTCCTCTTATTTATCCATACAATCCATTCCTCCTCTTTTCCCGTGGTTTCTTAATTTCCCCAACATGAGGCAGTCAACTATCTCATCTATAATTAGACTTCGTTTAAATCACAGCTTGCTTCTTGCTTCGCTCTTCCGTTTCTCCATTACTCAGTCTCCTTTTTTTATCCGTTTGATCCGTCAGAAGCAAACTTCACTTGTGATGCGAATCACATTTTACTTGAATGTCCTTTCATTTCTTCAGAACGCGCGATACTGTATTCCGGTCGTTTGCGTCTTATCCTACGCCTTACAGCGCTCACGGCATCCTTTTTTTTGTTATTCCTTTGTTAGCTTCATTTATATGTTCAATTTCTAATATTTTTCCTATATAATCATTAGTGTTATAATACTTTTGGATTGGGTAACGTCCTTAGCAGACACGCTCAAAAAAAAAAAAAAAAAATTTATATATAGGTTACCACCATGCTTGCGGTATACCATGGCTTCTACTACTGGAGAAAAAGCGTCTTTATATATTTCAACTTTTGCATTACGTTCATCTTGTTTTTTTATAATCTTTTTTTGGTTACGATTCGAGATGATCATGTTTCTTTATTTAAACTACTTCTTGCTTTAATATCATTAAATTGATACAAAAAATCCTAGTATATTTTTCATTACCATTTTCAAGTATTTTTTTTTTTGGTAAATAGGCGTATTGTTCACTTTTTAATAAACCCTCAAAATACGATGATTACTGAAACGAATATTAGTCACCTTTTTACAATTGCTCATTTCGCAATATTATTTCATTGAATATAAGACCAATAGATTTTTGGACCTTGAAAACTCCCGGTAATTAGTGAATTTTATTAAAATCATTAGATCCATTTTCGAGAAACCAATTACATACATATACACAAACAAAACTTTTGCTCTTAGTACGAGATGCTATGAATTGTAATAAAATAGTATTTCCTAGCATCACAATAAACTTTACCCTGGTGAATAGAATTTTTATTTTTCATCGAACCATATAACGTTTCTTAAATGTAATTACTGTTAATATTAACTAAATTTTAAAATTTTATGACCTATTTGAAATAGATACTTTTAACAAATAATTATTTACGTAAAACACGTAACAATCAAAACAATTTCACAGGATAACGAAGAAAAAAACAAAAAAAAAAAAAAGTGGCGGACAGATTTTATGTCAGTCCAGGTCACGTAAATTTAACAAAACCTCCCACTCTTTCTCTCTGTCGTAATTAGATTATGTAAAAAATATTTTTTTCAAATCGCAAAAAAATATCGCGCAATTATTTAAAACATTTTTTTTTTCTTTTTTGAATTTTTTATGTTCTTATTAGAAAATACTTGTATTACGAACGCACAGAAAAACAGGACATTATTGAACACGTGACGCAATATTCCTCTTTATCAACATTTATTAGCTACAAGTGCAAAACATTATGCCGCTCGGCTAGTTTTAATTATTTCGGTACGTTCGAAACATTTTTACACAAAAAATGAAAGCTCGCGAATTAATAATAATTCCTATACAGTTCAAAAACAAATTATTAAAAAGTAAAGCAAGTCCCATATGTCCTTGATAAGGTATAACGGATATTGTGAAGTTAAGCTTTTTATACTGTACTTAAGGACCTAATGGATCTGATGAGAATACTGAGGCCTGTCCTTTCTCTCGGCCGCCTTTACTTTCCACCAGATAGTTCTCTGGTATAAACAATATTCAATTTCAGATTAGGTACAAACTTGGAAGTGATTCGGATCCGGAACGAGACAAGTCTCGATATCCTATAACACCTCTGATTAGTAGCCAAGCATTTTAATTAAAGAATTATAAATTCACGATTTAATTGATTTTTCAAACAACTACAACTTAGAATTAAGTTGATGATACTGACGCACATTTAAATTTATTCCGAATTATATTTTCGTAAGCAGCCGAAATTTTCGGTATCGTAATGTACACTACTTTTTATATTAAAATTTAAAATCCCAACTTCTCTCCACTCCTTTGTATTATGTAACAAATTAATTTTTAATTTCTCTTCCATTTTTATTAGGCTTCTTAACATATCGAATTTTCGAAGAAAAGAGTGAAATGTACGGCGGTTCTTCGTGAGATACTGAACACTAAATGTACATTTTTATTCTCATATGGAATATTGACGACAAAGTCTCTGAAATCAATTACAGTGGCTATGCTCTATCCAGCTCATCTTGCTACCTCTGCTGCTTACGTCAATTAACATTGCTGCCCTGCAATAATAATAACAATAACAACTGTACATACCAGTATCTTCTTCGTGGGGCTTTCAACGCCTTTCCGACAACTGGACTATATGACCTATTGATCATTCCGGTATTTCTGCCTGCATACTTCATTTGTATACTTTTATATTTTCAGGACATATTACTCTGATTTGATTATTTTTCAGAACAGTTTATTTTAAGTATGCAAAACGTGGTTAAAAAATCAATTTTAAAGCATTTACTTAACATAGACATAATACACCTCAGACACGGTCATTTTTTTTTATTTTTACATTATTAGCTCCTGAAGCCTTTTATAAATTTTCTTAACCCTTGTGTTCGCACCAACTTTACCTACGTTGTTACACACCCGGGTACCCGGGTACCCATCTCTTATTTTTCTCCGTTTTTCAAATATTACGACCCTGAAAAAGCTTTTTAAACATTTATTTCTATAAATAGACGTCACTATTGATAAAAAATGCCAGTTCTCACACTTTTGGCTGACTTCGCATCTTTTGCCGGAGACTGCTGAGTGTGCACACTGTCCAAGGGAGCCTGAAAAATTAAAACGATGCCTGGGAAAAATTGTCAAAAAACGTTAACAGGAAATCATTATAATCATCACTATCAATACTATTGCATATCTAACTTTTCTAACTCGGCCAACGTCATAAAAAATGTCACAGCTTCCGAATCCTTCTTACCATATAGTCTGGTAGGACCTTTCAACTCAGTTCCCTTTTTATAGTTAAAAAAAGTAAGGGTACGGAAGGGTCGGCATAGGGCATAGTGAGTGTTTCGTGTTTGAAGACTTTGTGGCGACCAACCACGCGTGTTGTCCAATATCATTTAGAGCCATTACTTTCCATTTTAGAATATTGTGAGAATAATGCGATTGACACTTGGCAACACTGACAATACAGATGAATGGAACCTGGCAACACTGGCAGGCTGAATGTGTGCGTCGTGTAAGCTTGGATTTCAAGAAATAAACAGTAGTGTTTTAAAGTTCTTTAAGCGAAGACGTAATTCTTGTTATTAAAAAATAAATAAAACATAATTGGATACCGAAAAATCCAAAACTTCGGAGCTATGGAACAACTATCGAGAGCAGAATTTGCAAGGCAATTTTTTATAGTGTTTTATTCATAAATTACGATTTCATCCTTTGATTCTATTGAACAAGTTAGTAATGCACGAATTAAATCTCGGGTTGAATGCGGCACAGAAAGAGGCTTATTTGAAAGAGATATTAGGAGAAAGTAATATAGATTCCGATGTGCAATCTGACAGTGACAGCGATGACTGGTTACCAGATGAAGTTTTGAACAAGCATCCCGCTTCTGATAGCAATGAATCTGGCGAAGAAGACGAGAATACTGACCAAGAGGGAGAAACTGAAAGCAGTGAAAGTGAGGCAAAAAGTGAGGTAGATGTTCAAATGGCAACTGCAGCATGAGCAGGTAGCTTAGAAAACGCTTGGATAGCCAAAGACAAAACTATATGGAATAAATCGCCGCCTTTTCAACATCAAACTGCACGTCACAATATAGTTCATCAACGAAGTGCTCCTCACAGAAGCACAGACAATCTTTCAATAAACGACACTTTCAAGAAGATATTTACAGCGCATATGATATATATTATAATTCGTCATACGAATAAGAAAGCCTTGTCAGTCTACACGGAATTCAATGCGGCGAGTCCAAATTCATAAAGAGAATGGAAGCCCGTTAATGTGCAAGAAATGTACTCATTCGTAGCTGTTTTGATTTGCTCTGGTGTGAATAATGCAAATACTGACCATACAAATGATATGTGGCACGGAACTTCATATTCCCTCTATAGAGCGACGATGGGACTTAACGGATTTTAGAACATTGTGCGTTTTATTAGATTTAACGGTGCCAATATACGCCAGCAACGTATCAAAGAAGACAAAGCAGCTGCGCAATCCATGATCTTTGGACAATGCTGAACGCAAATTTATCTCAGCTGTACAAGCTGACTGAGAATGTAACAACTGATGAACAACTTTATTCTTTCCATGGTCGCACAAAACTTATACAGTATATTCCTTCTAAGCCGGCTAAATATGGCATTAAGATTTGGTGGATTTGCGACACTAAAAATGCTTATCCATTGCGCGGTATCATTTACGTATCAAGGAGAACGAGTCGTAAAAGAGCATGCAGCTCCGTACCGAGGCAGTGGTAGAAATATTACCACGGATAATTTTTTTACAACGTTACCCCTTACGAAACACATGCTTTCGTGGAATTTAACTATTGTTGACACTTTGAGACCGAATAAATCTTATGTTCCAAGTGTGATGACTCCACATAAGTCGAGAGAAGTATACTCTACTGAATTTGTTTTTAATGAGAAGGTAATAATGTGCTCATACGTACAAAAGAAAAATAAAGCTGTAATTTCTGACACTGCTTTAAATGATGACAGTAAAAAACCTCACATTGTAACATGCTACAATAAGTATAAAGCTGGCGTTGATACCATGGATCAAATGTGCATTCGATACACTACACAACGTCGTACTCTGAGATGGCTAATAGCTATGTTTTTCAACATGCTGGATATTAGTTCACTTGCGTCCTATTTGATTTATTACGAAAACAATAAGATGCTTCCGAGGAGAACAAACCAACGACGACTATTCATGCGTCAATTGAGTGAACAACTCGCAAAACGTTCAAATAATGCGAAATTACAGCACAAAAATCGCCATGTGTGATCGGGCAGGCATTAAACCCCGTTGAAATCGTTCCAGATCCTGCTAATGAACGAGATAAGTCAGAGAGGATCAAAGTCACTGGCTCCTGTCATATTTTCTGCAAAGCAACAATAATGAGAAGGAGAAAAACACGAAAAGCATGCTGCGATTGCAACAAACCTGTCTGCAATGAACATGCTACAATCTTCGAGAAATGTTACAAATGCAGGGGCTAATTAATTTTCCACACTTTTTTTTTGTTATTCCGTACCATCCCAATACATATTCGATGTATAAAAATTAAATAAAACTATCCTAAATCAATAACCCAGTCCAAAAGTTGTTTTTTTTGAGGTGGGTACCCGGGTACCCGGGTGCGTCCGTGATGTATCTATACTTTACACTCGATTTTTTCTTAGTAATTTTCGTTATTTTTTATTCCAACCAAATTACCCGCTTACAATTGAGTTAAATAGCGACGATCCGGAGGTGTTTGCTGAAATTCCTACTTTTGACCAAGTTACATTCAAAAATGCACCGTATGGGTACCCCCGGGTACCCGGGTGCGAACACAAGAGTTAAATTAACCAACTTGATTTTTTTTTTTTTTTTTTACTTGAACTAGTTTCTTCATCTGCTTGTTTAGCTCTGGATCCTTGACATTAATAAATTACTCTAGTGTATACCGATGGCGCAAAGGCGGATACAGCACCACTCCAGGCGGCAGAGGAGTGTTCTTTCGAAGCGTTTGCCTCGGTCCAATCATTTCGACTAGGTGATTAGTGCACAATACTCGACGCTGAGTTATACGGTATCTTGTATTGTTTGCAGCATATCTACCTAGCTAATTCCCGCCCACAGAAAGTCCTCATAATTACAGATTCAATAGCATTTCTCTATTCTATACTCAGCTCGCAACCAAAAGACCCACTGGTTTGCCAAATCCAACAGATCATGGTTGACCTTATGAAAAAAAATTGCAAGGTGTAATACTTATGGGTTTCTGGTCATACTGGGGTGTCTGGCAATGAAAGGGTGGACGTGGCTGCACGGGCAGCAAACTTACTGTCCGGTGAGCCCAGATGTCGCCAAACAGGAATGGAGTTCACGCTGGGCCTCCCAAAACACCTTTTTAAGCTCAATAAAACCACCAACGGAACCTTGGTGGCCACCGGAGAATATGTCCCGGCGCGACTTTATAATAATTAATCGCTTAAGAATTGAGCATATATCTTTATCCTACGACTACGTGTTCCACAGGACTTCGCCTCCCACAACCTGCCCTTTCTGTTCCTGACCAAGTTATCCCTCAGTACATCATATCCTTTCCAAGTGTACTAAATTTGCAACATCCCGCTCGTCATATAACCTAAATTTTTCTTTACGAAAGATCCTCGCCAATGATCCTGCAATGATCGCTCAAACTTTGGCATACATTAGAACAAACTAAATCGCTCCAGTCATTTAAGCATTGGTAATTGCCGTATGCCGTAATGACCTATGCAGTTATACACGGCTCATGGTAAGAGAAAAAAAATAAATAAATAAATTACTCAGTATATAAGAATTTTAATATTTTATCTTACCGATACACACATCGGTTGCTCGGACTGCAGGATTAATGAATTATGACTTTTAATTCACTTAGTACTCTTTTGGAACGGTTATTTTCTTCCTTAACAATAATTCAAATAAGATCAAAATTTACCGAAATTTTTCATTGCACATATTTGTATAATGGACTAGTCGTATTAAATAATATCCAACTTCTCTATATGTAAGCACTATTGACTTGTGTGCTAAAGATGCACGCAGTTCTAGCGGATGTGAAACAAATACTAGGAAAATAAATCATTCTGATGTACTGGGCAAGTGCCACTATTTACTCTACACTTAAACGCCTACTTTAAAAATAATATGAAGCAACGACATTTATGTAAGCTGTAGAACCAAAAAAAGAAGCAAAAAAAAATATACCCTGTTTAGCAAAACAAAAATTAAAAGTAAAAAACTAAATAAATGCAATACTTTACTTCTGAATAATTTAAATAATAATCCTCTGTATTTTGAAGGTGAATATAGCAACTCACGGTCACCAAAACTCAGTAACTAATGGTATAAGGTAAGAAAATACCTGCAGACATAAATCTACTATGCGTTTTTTCCGCGCTTAGTGTTTTCCATAAAAATAAAAAATGATTAATATTTATTGCAGAAATAAAGCAATCGTCGGTATTGTTATTTTTCTCAAACTTGACTTAATTATTGTATCCCTTGTAACCTGCAATCTGCAGATCGTGGTGACGAACCTCCATATTATATATTTCTGCCGGAATATTATAGAACTAGGGCTTATGTAAAGTTAACGGCTATATTACCCTGTAAAATTCTCTGTGCGGCATTTTGATCATAGATTAAACCAATCATTTTGTTCGTTCTCTTTAGATTAATACACCAAATTTGTAGAAGATATAAACGGGAATAATGGTACCCCATGCATACCCGCCATTTTGGCCGCATCATTCCTCCATTGCACTCCTCTCGATACTGCAATGTTCTGAAACCCAGCAAAATTTTATTGTAATGCTATTGCAGTTAGCTGGTAACACTTATTTTTAATATCAAAGATTAATAGATGACACCTATACTCAAAATTAGAATGCACTAGCGAGCGTAAGGCACTATTACTACAAATTAAAACATTTTTATGATTTAAGACATTACAAATAATCACATGCCTTATCTACAGCAACCAGTTCAGCGGTTAGACGGTTGCTTCTGGGGCGAGCATTATGTCTGTACAGTTATATTAAGTATGACAAATGCAGCTCCCATATTTCTGATTCTATTTATCTTAGATCCATCAATATATATATATATATATATATATATATATATATATATATGTATATATCAATATAAAATTATGGTACAATGTTCTGATATTATTAATAAAATGAGACTCAATTATTAAGTGCTGTGCGTTGTTTAACTTACTGAACATATTTACGTTTACATTTAGATCTATTAGGTTGTAATTATACGGAAGACAGAAGAACGCGGGAGAATACACAGGGGCGAGGACTAGGCTAAACTGAAGATACATCTTCATTCTTTTGGATAATAGTGGTTGAATTATTGAACCGCCGATTGTTAAATATTCTCACAATTTTATCCACTAGTGGTAATGGGCTACGATTACAGAACTTTTAAAAATGAATTTTTCGGTTAATATATTTCTTCCGAAGAAAAGTGGTGGTAAATTCGTGCCCGCCTGTAGACAAGGAGCAGGAGATCTAATATTCTTCATCACCAGTTTCAAAGCATTATTCTGTACCAGATTCAATTTTTTAAGACTCGTAATAGAGACAGACACAAAAAACATAAAACCATAATCCGTCTTCGATCTAATTAATGTATTTTATAAACTACTAACATTAAGTCAGCTCCCCAAGACGTATTACTAATGCTTTAATAGGGTTCAATAATTTAATGATTTTGGCTCGAAGGTCTACTAAATGTTCTATCCAAGAAGATTTATAGTCTGTTATTAAATTTAAATATTGTATACGAGACAATAAATTAACAGGTTGCCTGTGAATATCAATGTAGGGATTGAGAGTACGTTATGTGGTCTAGTAGTGAAGATAGTTGAGGAAGATTTTGATGTAGATACGTTAACTTTATTTTCTGAAAACAATTGTTGCACAAATTTACCGTTATTCGGTTCTCGCAAATACAGTCACCATATGATGTTAAACCCTGCGGATATAGAAATATAAAAAACTCTCTTACTAGATATTGAACAGTGTGGGACTTAAAACCGGCCTTTGGTATAATCCGTTAAATGCCCTCTTTGGAGTACAAAGTTCTTTAACTGTAATAAGGCTGTTTAAAAAATGCATTTCATTACTACCTGTTGCGTTAATCATATTCAAACGCTTTAAGAATATTTGCACTAAAGTCCGATACCTGCTGAGGTCGATCAAGTCCCAAAGTGGCATAAATCATATCATTAGAATTTCCCGAACGTAGTTTGAAAAGAAATACAACTAAAGCTTGTGTAACCATACGATTTGCCGAATCTCTAAGAGATATCATCATTTCACGCAAAAATGTAAGTTGCTCCCAATTTAATCCTGTCAAAATAAAAATTCGCTCTTCAGAAAGTGAGAAATCGACAATTTTGCCAGTTAACTCAGAATCACGAGATATTCTCATGCTTTCCAATAACTTCGATAAATCTTTTGATGTGACAAAACTTGAGTGCGATAAAATACGAATATTATTAATTTCATCGATGTAAAATTTTGTTTTCTTAAATGATTCGAACAGCAACGATTTCCTTCGGGAATAAAGATTTGTTTTTTAACGAAAACTTCTTTCCATGCATCGAAAGGAACGTTAATAAAACCTGATGATTTGTTACGTAAAAAAACAATAAGAATGAGTAGAACAGGCCTTTTTAATGAAAGTTCTAGGAGCTGCAATTGTTCTTTTTTCGTACACTGTGGCGAAGAAAACAATGAAACATTGTCAGACGATTGTGAAAAAGAAGCGGTAGTGATCGACGCAGATGACCGTGACTCTACGTTTGATTAGCAAACGATTTCTTCTTTTTGTCTTTTTGAAAGTGAATAAGTATATTGACTGTAACAATTTGAACACAAAAAGTCTTGTGTTGGTATCAAAAAAACTCATGATATTTTTCCTGCTAAATCTTCTGAATCGATAATTTTTTTCGATGCTTTTTACAGCCTGTACACTTATGAAGTTTCCATAATTTATTAGTCTGCAAATATAATATTTATATATGTTTTTACTTTTACGTTATATTTTATAATACGTATGGAATGATATTTTATACCATGCGTGCAAGGTCGATGTTTTAAAAACTAGAGGTCTGAAACTTTCAGCATCAACTACTTTTTTCATGGCCTAAATGTACATATACTTTTTTTATAAAATTTGGTTCAAAGGTACTTTTACCCCCCTTCACTGGCTAGACCCTTTCTAACAAAATCCAAAAAAAAACTTCAACCTAATTACACAGAATCAGTTCTAACCATTTTATTTCAAAATTTGATCAGTTAAATGAAAAGTTGAATACTTAGCCACCTAGTAAATAGAAGTTGTTCAAAGTTAAAAAGTATTTATTTAGAGAATTATCTCTACACAATTATACACACGTGAACATTTGATACAATTACTCAGATTTTATTTTGTGCTTATGTAGATAGTAATCATTACAATAATTTTGTAAATTCAACTATTTCTAATAGTATTGCTTTATACTTCGAATTGATTAGAAATTTTTGCTAAGAGATGGAATTACTGTAGAAACATATAAGAAAAAAGCTCAGATTTTGGTTAATATTAATAATTTTGAACGAAAACAGCTGAGTAACAGTACCATTGTTAACGCTGCTGGTACAGCTTACTTTTTGATCGCAACTTTATTTTTGCAGTATCCATGTTTTAAAGAGATTAGAACATGCAATATTTGTCAAAGGAATGAACTGCATGAAAATAAAGTAATTACTGCTAACTTATCAACCGAAGATTTAATATTTCTTTCGGATGTGATTAAAACAGTATTTACAATAATTCTGTGGTTTGTGAGTATTGTGGAACTAAATACATTAAAGGTAATGTTATAGAAATTGTACCACCCAGTGATGGAAATATTCAGACAGAAGATCTAGAAATACGGTTAAATGACATTCCATAGGAGGGAAGTGTACAAAAATTCGAGGACGTTGATACACAATTTACACAAATTATACACAATTATCTGACACTATATTTTATCATAAATTTTTCCTTGGGTGAGTGGGGGGGGGGGGCTGATGAAATGGACCCAAACTCCCAGTAAATGCCTGTATCCACAGATTTACAATTTTGTATCAGTTCTTTGTTGAATGCATCAATGATAAAAACATCAAAAAGCGATTACAAACGTCTCATATTTTATGTTATATTTAAAAAATATAATTGAGTTTTTTTTTCCGGTTTCATTATTTCCTTATACTATTATTAGATTACTGTTAAATCAATTAGGGCCGTTGAATAGCTTATAAAAAAATAAACTTAATTCATACAGATAAATTTTATTTCTTTAATAATTATATGAAGAATCTTAAGAGTTATGTATGAAATTTTTATTCTGAATGTTAATTTTTTTACGGAATATTACTTCAATATTTTTTATAACTTTTTCAGTAGAAGATTTAAATTAAAACAGGAATATTTTAATTTATTTTTAAATTTGAATTAAAGCAACCTTAAAAAATACATACTATATACAATGTATTTTTGGAAATATCTATAAGTATTCATAATAGTTGACATGACATTCTAAGCAGGGAGAGCAAGGGGGCAGTTGCCCCCCGCTCCTGGAGCTTTGAAACTTTTTAATTAACTGGCCATGATGAATATTCATAGGCGAGTGATCATAGACAATTGGAAGACTTTTATAATTTTATTATAAAAATTTGCCAGAAATCCACGAAAATTATGTTTTAATTAAGATTTTATTCTTGTTTAATAAAATATTAAGCCTTTACAAATTATAAATTTTATTTTTCCTATAACTCATATCCTCTTTCTATCATCTTGTCTTCCCCTGGCGGCTGGCAACTCATCTTGCCCCCCCCCCAGCTCATCGGCTGGCGACGCCCTTGATTCTGCATCATATTAAACATTTATTTACTATTATATTATATCTACATATAAAAAATATATATATATATTTTAAAAATAACGCACATGTTTCTTATGCATAATTTACAGTAAAGGTGATTTTTGGGGCACTTTTTTTTTCGGTCTTTTAAAATAAGCATTTCGTTCTTATGAAATGTATATTCAAATTTATCATACTAATTTTAATTTTAGAATGCGATTTTATAATATATTTAATAGCCTTTGTTTACTATAATTTTAATAAACGCGTATGTATGAAGATTTTTAGTAAATCATAATGCCAAAGATTAATTCATATTTCTCACAAAGAAATGTAATCTAACTCTTACAAACTTTGTATTTAAGTTAACTATCAATGTCAACACTGTAATACCTAAGAAATAGAGAACTTCTTTCAGGGTTATCAAAAATATTATCATTTTCTATAATTTTAGTACATCTATTAATTTTTAATCAACCATTTTCTCAGGTTTTTATCATGTTTTACAAATGTTTTTCAAAAGGAGAATTCAAACAGTGTGTAAATTATTGAATTTTGTTAAACTTATAATAATTATTCTTCTTATTTACAAAATGAAAATTGAAATTAGTTTCTGGAAAGTATCTAAAAAAATGTTAAAATTCACAAGATATCGCAAGAAACATGAAAAATCAATGGTAGCGCAATTTACTATACGTAGTTGTGAATTATAGTCTGCTTTTCGATTATTAATAATGTTTATGTATTTTATAAACATGAACGTACTAAAAGAAAAACCATTGATTAAATCAAGCAGATTTTTAGAACTGTAGAAAGTGAAAACCTCTCATCATTAAAACTTGAAAACTTGCATGGTGATTTCGATTAAAATAATACGAGTAAAGTTTTTTTCAGTAGAAGCTTATTGAAATGTTTTGAAAAAAAAAAAAATACATTTTACGATCAAGAACAAATTGATCAAAAATTTGTTTTTAACATAGAAAATGTAATTTTTAATGAATTGTTATGTTAAGAAGCATGACACAGAATGGTTTCTAGCAAAAAACTCAACTTTACCCCATTATTTATAGACACCTTAAATTCTGTTTAAAGTTCCACTGTAAAATACAATAGATTTTTTTTTAATTGACTCGAATGGAACTGGGACATCTAAACTGTATTAGTCACAAATAACATTAAATCGATGGTAATTGTAAGCAGCCCTGTGGGGCACAAACACTCAAGTAAAGTTAAAAGAATGGCGAAAGCGGATAAGAAATATTTATTTTAAGCAACTGAAATCTACACTTCGGATCATATAATGCAGTACAATTATTAGGAATAATATTTAATTCGTTTCTATTATTTTTGTGTCTATGCAGTCATTCAACTAATTATGTATCAATAATTTAAAAAATAAATAATAATCTTGATACTTTGTGTTTTTGTAAATTATATATGTCGCAGATTTTTTTGCAATAAGTTTCGATATTACACATTACTTAAACGCTCGACATGGGAAATAGTAAAAATGAGTATTAAACGTGAGTCGCGTTCGATCAACCAACCGCACTGTTATAATCTCATAGTATACATATCATGTATTTTTGGAGGCAAAATTCGGAATTACGGTTCACAGGCGTCGATTCTAATTTCAATTGGCTGGGATTTTTGATGGTAACATTCGTTTTATGTACGAGGGTCAATTGAAATGTAATGCTTCCACCCCTCTAGAACCGGTTTTAATCAACTTAAATGAATAAAACAAGAATTATATGCAAGCCTGAAGTGTTGTTTAGCAACGTACGAAGTTTCGTTATATTTTGTTCACGCGTTCGTATTCTGTCGCAATGAAAACAAAAAAGACGAGTTACCTGTTCGGTTAAAGCAACGCGCGGTGATCGAATTTTTAGTTGCGAAAGGGTGTACGCCGAAACAGATTAATTCGCGTTAACTGAACGTTTACGGGGATAAAACGATCGATGTGAGTAATGTTCGTCAATGGATTGCTGCTATGAAGAATGTGAACCGTGAATTTCTCTCAATTTTTGATAAATTACAATTGGAGCGCTTTGAAACAATGGTTACTTCATAAAGTTGATGAACTGATTCGCGCTAAGCGAAATTATTCAGGGTGAAATCGCGGCTTATTTGGACACTTAAGATAAAAGGATCAACCACCATATCATCAAAAAAGAACTGAAATTTCGAAAAATTTGTGCACGCTAGGTCCCTCGGATGTTAACAGATGACATTAAGAAAAAGAAAGTGGAATTGAGCAAAGACTTTTTAAAACGTTATCGTCAAGAAGGCAATTATTTTCTTCGAAGCATAGTGACTGAGGATAAAACATAGGTATTCCATTACGATAATAAAACAAAAAGGTAATCAGTACAGTACTGCCATCAAACCTCCCCTCGTACTAAAAAATTCAAGTCAGCGAAATCAGCTGAATAGGTCAAGCTGAGTATTATCTGCGATGCCCGTGGTATTATTCATAAAAAATACATGGCTCGCAGTACTACTATCAATTCGAACAATTACCGCGTCACATTACAGAAACTAAAGAACAGAATTCGAAGGATACGGCCCACTTTCACTCGCTTTTTGTCGCATTACGATAATGCGCGCTCTTATTGCAGTGTTCAAATGAACGCAAAGATCGAGCACCCGAAGTTTGAAATTGTTCCACATCCTCCTTATAGCCCTGATTTGGCTTCATCCAATTTCTAGTTGTTCCCGTTGCCGAAGGAGGACCTTAAGAACAACCATTTCAACTGAATTTAACAATTTGTTAGTGAATGTTTCAAAGGAAAAGATAAAGAATTTTTCAATAACGGAATCGAAAAATGGATTTTACGTTTACAAAAATGTATTGAACTAAAAGACGATTGCGTTGAAAAGCGATAATGTATTTTGACTTAATATACTTTTTTCTACATTTTAAAACTTGTTTCATTCATTTATGTCAACTGGAATCGGTGTTAGAGGGATAGAGGCATTACTTTTCAACTAGCCCTCGTATATACTAACAACACTAGAAGAAGGCATACTGCTAATTGTAAAAAACATAGTTGTCAATTCACCGAAATAAAATAAATACACCACTTTCATAACTGCCTTACTTCGATATTACTGAGAATCCGAGCCATTTTAAATTTCGTCATCTCGTACGCGATCTATCGTGATTTAAAACTATTACAACTCTTGACGCAGATGGAGGATGATTTAGCGTGTAAGAAATTCGAAGACCAATGTCTTAAGAACTATCAGGAGCGAGCGATTACCACCAACAGTACCGTTAATTTTGATGAGTACGGATGAGACCTTATTATTAGCAACTGAGCCAATATAGTGACCAAATTATGTCTGTTGTACAATATTCTACACCTCTACATGGTGGCCACTGAAATATAATTTTTAAATTCCCAGTTTTAACAACCTGAAGTGAAGGCAAATAAAATATCAGGAGAAACAAAAAAGTTGCAAATGCATTTTTTTTAATTTTTTGAAGTTGTTTATTCACATTTTAAATATTTTACCGTTACAATAACCACCAACTAACTCAAACAATAATATACTCGTATATATACTTTATTATTACTGTTGTATATCAACTTACCTTTTTTTTCTGAAAAACAAACGTTGTTCATTATTTCGTCTAACCGTATTCGCGGCTTACTTGACCGATTATTCGCTTACGCGCTACGTATTTGCTACTTCTTCGGTTATCGCAAGTTCTATTGCGAATGACGCAACTTTTTGTCATATCGTCGTTCGCCGGATTTTAATAAACGCTCTATACCAAATTCTCGTTTATACGCGGCCGAAGTAACCGTTTATTCGCTTAAGCTGTGTATATTCGCTACTTTTCCGTTTATCGCAAGTTGCGTTGCGGAAGACGTATCCACTTTGTCGTTCACTGGATTTTAATATATAAGACCTGGGTTTTTCGATTACCCTTTTTCAGTATAGTATTCTCGGTGATACCCGGGGAATAACCGATTCGATGGGCCAGTCTGTCCGATTAGCTTTTGGCATCGCATTATTGCTCTAATCGTGCCGTTACAGACTTATGAAAGGGTCTATAAGTTATTTTCGCGTAGCCGCGATCGGTATTATATTGTCACGTCAAATAAACGCAGTACCAACAGCTTTGTCTTGGTTTATTTCGACTTATGCGAAATAATCGGTTGCTACCTTATATTCCAGCCGGGAATACAACATTACAGAGGTTAACAATGAAGTTTATAATAGGTTATTTGTACTACCCCTTTGCTATTTAAATAGTTCTAAGTTATAAAATTTATTTGACATTTAATATTTACATTTGTAATCTTACACACTGACTTCAAGCGGTTTACGGAGTTCAAGTCCCTTCCAAAGTTTTACTAAGAGGGTTCAATCCTTCCAAAAAACCAAAATACATAATAAAAATTTTTTTATGCGCCTCGTTAAAATTCTAACTAAAATGTACTCTGGCAATAAATATAAATATTACTCATCGTGAAAGTAGACCACCGATACAGAAAAAGCCTTTTAATCGAAAAATTAGAGGCAAATTGTAAAAGAAGAATGAAACTTTTTTGTTACTATTGACAATGTTTGAACGTCGCAGCATGCTTTATACAAAAATAAAAAAGAACTTCCGTAATTTATCATCGAGTAAAGTACATTAAAAAGTACATTTATTTTTCGCTTCCAATGTTTTTTTTATCAAAACGATCATTTGTCTATTTTTACTTTTTCCTCCGGTTTTATTACAAAATTCCTGCCTTATTCCCGATTTTCCCGGTTGCGTGACCACCCTGGCCTACCATAGCATCATTGCAGCGAACCCTACCGACAATGCCATCAACAACATACAGAAACAGCTCACAGATAATTAAACCCAGTTGCTTCGTCTAACGTTAACCAAACCGATAGCTCCACTTCCAGTAAACACACGCTAGACAATAACGAGAACTTTTTTAAGGGAATAAAATACAGAACTGCCATCCCTCATGCAAATATGAGCAATAAACCGCAGACGCTTAGCGTTATTCTAACGCGACTTCGTTTTCTACATGGTCAGTTGTCTAGGCAACAATATTTAGTCAATACTGGGGATCGGTCATCTCGCAAACACTCAACGACTCCGCCCGCTCGTTGCCACTGCTTGTAGTAATTTATGGGTTACAAATCAAGATTTATAGTACGGTGGAACTAGATTTTCGGGTTTAGAACCAAATTCCAGTGAACTTTTATTATCGCGGAAGTCTCATTATCCATAGATAATAAAATATTTGAAACACGCATTTACGCTTTAAGATCAAATCCGTGTCTAATACCTCTTCGTCCATTTGCTTCTTCGATTTGTGGACGCGCTATCGTTTGTGTGGTCACGTCATTGCCACGAACTCGACTTTTCGGCTGCTTCGCTCATAAGTTGTGCGCGGAACCTTGCTGCAAACAGCGATTTGTAACACGTATTGCATATGGACACGCTGTACGGATTAACGCGCGGATACTGTTCGCGCAGGAAATCAATCGCTTTCGATGGCACGTTCTTTATATCGCGTTCAAACCAGAGACAGTCGCAGATAGGACACGAAATGCCAAATTGGTTCTGACGGAAGCAACGATCGAACTCGAAGTCAGCGGCAAGACGTTCGTCGACGAACATTTTCTGCGATGGCTGAGAAGTCAAATCTTCGCTACTTTTGCCAGTTTCATTAGCAGCTTTGCGTTTACGTTCCTCTATTTTCTCCTAACTAGCGTCACGCTTTCGCAGATTGTCAGACTCTAGCTTCAAACAGTCGTTGCTATGACACGATTCGCGTTTGCGTTCAGCGGCAGTTTTCGGTTTTTGTGTATTGAACGCGCGTAATTGAAGAAACGTTTCAAACTTTTCTACATCTGTCGTTTTCGAACCAAAAGGTGTATCGCGAAGAAATGTGGTAAATTCATCGCTATTGAGGAGTTCGATGTCGTGTTTCATTTTCAGGATTCTTACATTAAATCCGCCTTCAATTTCGGAAACATAATGAACACTCTTCTACGTACAATATATAACCAAACTTCTTATTACTGCGCAGGTTGATGAACAAGAAGTTCCACTATAGGGAAAACTTATATTTTTAATTTAATAATACCATGAAAACGCAAAAAAGTATTATTTATACGTATATATTTTCTTTTTCTAACTCACTCACTGCCGAGTATGAGTGTCATTTCTCATATCATTTCTTCTCCGTCAGATAGTACGGTGCTTGAATCTTACGTGCGATATCATGCGTATTAATTACAACGTAATTCTTAGGCTACCCCCCATTTTTATGTACCGTTTGTTATATCTTATAGGATTTTTGTGATTATGTTCTTATATTCATATGGGCCGATTTAGAATTACATTGTAAATTTTGATCATTTTATACAAAGTATAGAAGAGAAAAAGACGTAAATATAAGCAAGAGGAGTCAAGGGGCACAGCCCCTTGCGAGGCCAAAATGTCCGAGTTATATAATATATGTATATATATACACTGAATTTGAAGCTAATACTGAGATACAGAAAATTTGAGATCTAAAAGCATAGTTGTAACCTTTGTCGACTTAGGAAAGCATATGATTCTATAGACGGAGAAACATTATTCAGTGTATTACAGGAATTTGGTGTGGATAATAAACTTACTGCTATCACCAAGCAAACATCAAAAGTAAAATTTTTAGAAGAAGTATCAAAATCGTTCGAAATTAAAGCAGGAGTAAGACAAGGGAATGGGCTATCACCGTTACTATCCAACTGTCTACCAGAAAAGATAATTAGGGAATAGAGAAGTAAAACAACGAATGAAGATATTCAGAAGATCAGATTAAGAAGAAGCGTTAAAGACATAGCAATTGATTGTCTAGATTTTGCGGATGATTTAGCAATTTTGTCAGATAATATAAAAAATGAAATAAAACAAATAGATATGTTAAAAGAAGAAGCAGAAAAGGCAGGATTACAAATTTCTTTTGAAAAAACCCGATATATAACCACCATCAGGGAAACTCTAAAATACATGAGGACAAAGTATGGCAGTATTCAAAGATCCACGAAATTTAAATATCTAGGAGAAATGATAAAGTCAAACGCGCTGGAGAAGGAAACCATTATGGGAAGAGCGAAAAAAATGGAAACAGCATTTCAGTTAACAAGAAATGTATATAACAAGAAATTGACGTCTAGAAATGCAAAAATACGACACTACAATACAGTGATCAAGCCGGAATGTCTTTATGCATCTGAATGTCTCACAATGAATACATTAAAAAGTGTAAAGGAAATTGAAAGAAAGAAAGAAGAATAATAAGAAAAATCCTTGGGCCAAAATATGAAAATGATATATGAAAACTAAGAACTAATAAAGAAGTATATGAAATAGTCGAGAAAATAATAGATACCATACGTAAGAGAAGAGTCTCGTTTTATGTCCATCTTAAACGGATGGAGCTGGAAAGAATAACCAAAAAGATATTCGATTTCTTTGATAAAAATCTGAATACACGAATAGGTTGTTTTGTGGAAGTTAAAAGAAGGACACTAAAATGAAAAGAACATAGAAGAAAAAAAAATTCAAGATAGACAAATGTTTAGAAAAAAAATAGCAATATTCAAAAGTTTTAAAGAAAAACAGAAGAAAACTGGCAAAATATGGACGGAGGAAAGAAAAGAAGAACACCGGCAGAGGATGAAAAAATATTGGCTGGAGAGGAAGGCGTTGAATTGTGCTTAAATTATTTTACGCGGTCCTTAGATGGCCAAACTCGAAAATAATAATAATATGGGGTATAATTATATATATATATATATATATATATATATATATATATATACACGATAATGCCATGGTAACATTTTATGATAATATCTCGTGTAACGGACGAATTTTCGGAATGGCCCTCAGCCATAAGACGTATTCATGTCAAAAGTCTTTACATTTTTACCTTACTGCATGCACAATTATAGAATAGAACAAAAAAGAAAAAAAACAACTTAAGATAAAGTCTACTATCTACTTGTTCCTGAATCTTTGAAATCAGCTTGCGTACAAGTCCGCAACACAGTGAGACATTTTCATGTTTTTCCTTAAAAGTGGGTTTTGTACAGCCATTCAGGAATCCACCGACATTAGAATGTCGTTCGCTTCACGGCCTCCGGTCGCCGTGCTACTTGTAAATGCCTTGTACATATTATATCGCAACGCATAAAGATTGAACCTACTTACTGCACCTCTAAATGCCTTGTACATATTATATCGCAACGTATGCGCAAAAATATACATTTAACAACTAACTACCGTTAGTATAAGGTTCCTTATTTACATCATTATCGTTAGTGGTGGTAATATTGAGGAAATGACGAGTGTAATACACAAACCTACGATCTTCACAGGTCTTTACAAGTCGTTATAGGAAACACTTTAACCTACTTCTGTTGAATGTATACTCGCGTATGTGGGAAATCGGTCTCATTAAATGCTCTCTTATTAGTAATCAGTTGTATCTAAGTAAATACATGAAATTTTCGTAACGCTTTTCTGTGACGCTCCATTTCGTGACGCTTTTCGAGTTTATGTGCCAAAGCAAAAACATGAAAAAACGTCATTCTTTCCCACTGTGCAATGAAAAATTATTAAATGTAATAGTTTTACCTTTAAAATGAGACTAGTTTGGTTATTGCACCGCTATTAGTTTAATCTTATAGAAAATCCGTTCAATGTTGATGTTTTGAGACAACAAAAGGATCGCATTATTTTAGTGGAATTCATGGAGCGTAGACAGACCATTAACGGCCTAAATTACTGGAAACACTCATCAATTTAAGGAGAGAGATAAAAATTTAGAAAGCAATTCAACTGTTGCATGACAATGCACGGCCACTCACAGCGAACATTACCCAAGAACTTACCGCCGAGTTGTCAATTGACTACAGTTCGGACATTGCCCAAGTGATAACGCTTTATTTTCTCAATTAAAACGAAAAAAAAAATATATATATATATATACACCCTGTCAAGAAAGTATCGGGAATTGTCAATTTAAATCTCCCGGGTAATAGCTAGGCAGATATTTTTTTTTTTCCAGGTTGGTACAACTGTTTTGTATTATGATGCCTATTTTTAGCGCGATCTGTCAACCAGTGTGTTTACAGCAGCTGTTAAAATCAGTCGACCTTGAAGGTTTTGTCGAAGTTTTACAATGAGTGAAAATATTGAACAACGTACTTGTGTTAAATTCTGTGTTTCGAACGAAATTTCTTGTGCCGATACACTGAAAATATTACAGAAGGCTTTTGGTGAATCTGCTTTATCAAAAACGCGGGTTTACGAGTGGTACAGAGCGTTCAAGGATGGTCGGGAGACGGTCGAAGACATGCCTCGCTCTGGACGGCCTTCAACGAGTGTGACCGATGATAACGTCGATAAAATCAAGGAAATCGTTGCTGAAAATTGTCATGTGAGCTTGAGAGAGATGGCTCATGGATTGGGCATGTCACACGAGAGCGTACGTACAATTGTGCACGAAAAATTGGGTATGCAACGCGTTGCGGCTCGGCTTGTTCCGAAAGACCTGAATTTCTTTCAAAAAAAGTACCGAGAACAGGTAGCTGCAGACATGCTGGATCGAGCCAATTTGGATCCTACCTTCTTGGAAAAGATAATTACTGGTGACGAGACATGGGTGTACGAGTACGACACGCTTACGAACCAGCAATCGTCCGAATGGCGGCCAATTGGCGCGCCAAAGCCGAAAAAACCTCGCCAAAGCCGATCGAAAGTGAAGATCATGTTGATTGTTTTCTTCGATATTCGAGGCGTGGTACACTATGAATATGTGCCAGCCGGACAGACAGTCACCAAAGAGTTTTACTTAAGTGTTTTGAGACGTTTGAGAGAGGCTATCCGTCGTAAACGTAACGATTTGTGGGTCGACAATTCTTGGATTCTCCATCACGATAATGCGCCGTCTCACAAAGCCATAATTGTGAATGAGTTTTTGGCCAAACACTCGGTAAATATCATCGAACAACCGCCGTATTCACCAGATTTAGCACCCTGCGACTTCTTCCTATTCTCAAAACTCAAATTTCCGCTACGGGGAATGCGCTTCGAATCGATTGATGACATCAAGACGAATGCGACGCGAGAGCTAAAGGCCATCCCGGAAACCGCCTATCAGAAGTGCTTTGCCGAGTGGAAAAAGCGTTGGCATATGTGCATCGCTTCGAATGGATGTTATTTTGAAGGTGACAAAATAAATTTGGATGAAAATTAAAAATTGTTCGTTTTATTTAACAATTCCCGATACTTTCTTGACAGGGTGTATATATGTATCCGGCGGATGACGAATTGCTTAAAAATATCGAGTCACTAGATCGGACGGAAAATGTTATAGAGTAAGTGTTGAAAAGTTGGTGGTTCTTATATCAAAAACTTTGTAAAATGTTCAAGCAATAAAATGTAAGTTTTAAATTTAATTTTCGTTCATTATTACGTCAACGTGGCGGGTTTTGGAACCTTACTTTCTGCGTGACCCTCGTAGACACAATGCATCAATTCGGATTCGATATTTATAGCGCGCCATTCTATTTTGTAACACTCAATTTCGTGACGTACAATTTCGTGACGCACAATTTCATGACGCTCAATTTCGTAACGCTTTTCGAGTTTATGTGCCCAAGTAGAGACATAAACATAATATTAGTAATCAGTCGAATCCAAGTAAAGACGTGAAATTTTCGTAACGCTTTTCAAGTTTATGTGCCAAAGCAAAGATAAAAATGTCAAAAAGAGTAACCAAATTGGCTTATATTTTCATTTCAATCACCAATATAGGACTATACAAAAACTATAATAGTCATCATCAAGAATAATTTAATAATTGCTTTAACTCAATATTACAATAAAAAATGCACTGTTTAAAACAGCGGCACTTATGTTTAAACTTAAATAAATTTTTAAAAAAACTTTAAATTAAACTTTATCAGATAAATATATAAATAATTTTAATATATTTTTCTGATAAAATTTAATTGAAAGATTTTTCAAATTCGGATCATCAGGAAAAGTCATGGATGATCAAGTATCTAGCTGAAGAAATTAAATGCATCTAAAAATAGTAGAATCTCCCTGTGTTAGTTTTACATTTGATAAAAAACTTTATGATAATAATAATAATAATAATGATGATAATTTTTCGAGCAAAAGCAGTATTTTACATTATTTATATACAATAATTATAAAAGAAGATAAGGTAGAACTGAAAAAATTCTTAACACTTAAATGATCTCTTCTAAAGTTGAATGTAATTTGATTTTCTTTTTAAAATAGTTACTAAACTATAGCATAAACACTATTTTTATGTATATTTAATTTATTCAAAACCAATTGCAATACAATTTCTATGAAGAAAAAACCCATAATGAAACATTAAGAAGAATTTCAAATAAATATTAAAAGGAAAAATCAAGAATAAAAAATAAAAAAGTTTAAGAAATAGAAAGAGTAAGTAAATTATTGAAACAACCTTTAAAAAAATTCATGAAAATAAAAATAACAACTATAGCTTTTGGTTTTTATATTTATTTATCAGCTTAAAATACTTTAATTTAAAGTAAAAAATTTATGTTAAAATATAATAAGTTTTTATACACTAATATTAACAAATATATTGCATTTTTCATTAAATACTTATAGGACGAAAAAGAACAAAAAAATTAAATAATACAACTTACTAATAATTAATGGATATTTTACTTTTACTTCTAAACATCTGCGCTATTACACATTTCGTCGTTATCATTATCGTTATCATTGTCATTTTCTTCATTTTCATTTTCTTCTTTAATGATAGTCTGTTTCTATAAAACCGAAAGGAAATTTTTTACATACAGTTGAAACAATATTTTAAAGGTTATTAAATGTACTTGAAATTAATTATTAAAACAGAACCAATTAAACATAACATATTCGGATAGTGTAAGTTAGGAACAATAAATAAACACCAACCAGAAAACATTAAAAACAAGTTAATAAAATTACAAATAAAATATTTGCAGAAATTTATCTTTAAGTGTAAACAAACAATTTCTACTTTTAATACCAATAATACATATATATAATTTAAATCTATGAAAACATCGGCATATATATATATATATATATATATATATATATATATATATATATATATATATATATATATATATATTGATATAATTCTCGATTTTCCCGCAGACAAATTGTGATAGTGATTTTCGAGTTATCAAAAAACTTGACTAAGCTGCAGCCATGGCGAAACACGAATAGCTCGACTCCAGAACGGGAAAAGGAGGAAAAAATAAATAGATAAAAAAACAATAAATAAAATATGCGTATCGTAAGCCTCTCTTTCATGAAACGGGCGCCAATGGCATCTGCTATTCCACGAATAACTCAGTGGGTTTAGGCTTTTACCCAGTACGGACTGAAGCCGCGTACGAATAAATAATAAAAAAAACTAGAACAAAACACGAAATTAAAGCTTACTCGACCCTGCGTACCCGATTCTGTCCACAGGAACCGCCTCTCTTCGCTGAGAGACGTTACTGCAGAAATTTACCATGTGTTTAAATAATGGAGGATGGTCGAAAAACGCGCATATTTATGCAAAAGAACAGCTTAAATCTCTTGATTAACGGCTGACCAAACATGCACGTATAGCAGAAACGGTAATTGTAATAAAAAAAAACACAAATTTCACAACAAATTTACAAAAACGGTTTAAGTTTACGGCATGGCACTTAAATTACGCGCAAAATGGGGTTTGTAAAACTTTCTTCCGCTCGATGCTGCTCGGTACAGCTTTTAAGCGACGCACATTCGCCTCGGACTCATGTAGCTATCTCCGCTATCGGCCGCTACCAACAATATACACGTACACAGTCTCGACCCCGATCCATTCGTCTGTTCGACCGCGTACGGGAATTTTGGTTTTAGCCGATAAGCATCTTCGATACCTGCAGCCCGCAACTACGACAAGTAAAACGGTATTCGATAGATCACGAATTAATGATTTTACCAAAGAATGTTTCTATAATTCGAACACCGCCAAAAGGTAGTACTAAAGGTATTGAATCCGTCTTAATATATACATATACATACACGCAAAAAAAAAAAAAATATATAGGTATATATAAAAATAAAATAAGTTCCATACCCTTGACAGCCCTTGGCAGATTTTATATGTACATATATAATATATATATATATATATATATAAACTCGACCACTTTGGCCTCGCAAGGGGCTGTGCCCCTTGACCCCTCCTGCTATCATTCCCGTCTCTTTCTCTTCTATACTTTGTATAAAATGATCAAAATTTACAACGTAATTCTTACTGGCATCAACACACACAAATATAACATAACCACAAAAATCCTATTCTAACATTTACCTTCCGTTATATAAAATTAAGACATTTTTTCGTTACAAATTTCATTACATAAAATTGTGACATTTTTTAAATAACAATAACAAAAATCCTACAAAATATAACAAACGTTACATAAAATTGGGACATTTTTCTGGGACATTTTTTCGAATGGGGGGTAGCCTAAGAATTACGTTGTAATTAATATATATATATATATATATATGTATCATCATTATATCCTCAACCATTCGGTTGGTGGACAACCTATTCGCACATTTTTTTTTTTTTTTTTTTTTTTTTTAAATGTACAGATATAGGTTGTATACTAAGCAATTATTATAATATGCAACGCAGGTGTACACATGCAAGACTACATTCGGAACTTATAGTAGCCGATTGTTATCGCGCTACCAGTACAGTCCTATTTATGTCTGCTGTGTACTGACCTAGCGCGCATATGATGTTGAACGTGGTAGTTTGCCATTGCCTTCCACGTGATTATTAACGATTATTTATTTATTTATTTAATTCTTGTAATAAGTTCGTCGTCGCTCCGGATCGAACCCGTGACCGCCATATCGGAAGTCAAGCGCTCTAGCAACTAGGCTATCGCGACGACTATATATATATAATAAAAGTATGGGGGAGAGCTATGAGAGTAAATATTTGATGAAGGTAAACTTATAATTAGTTGAATGGATTTTCACCAATTCTGTTTTAAATACATAGGCTATATTTTATTTTTGTCCTAATCTCAAACTATATTAATTTAATATTTATTTTATATAAAAAAAATTATATTGCACGTATACAAAAATAAAAGAACAAATTTCTTCTTTTAATTATTTAATAAAGAAAAATATTTTGTTCACGATGACAATGATTCCTTTTCGTCATTTGCCGTCAGTTTAAAGTTGTCAAGAATAAATATAGTTAGACCGCTTAACTTTCCTATCACACGATTTTCTAAGATTGTGCCGATCCTGCAAAGGGGCTATAAAATAACAAAACTTCGAGAATTGATTTCAACAGTTATTATTTCTGCTTTTGTAAAGATTTTTATAGTATTAGTTACTTTATCGTTTTATTAACTTGTATGAAATTTAAATAGGTTTTCAGTTTGTTCTGCCACAAATAACGATACAATGACCTATGCAATGTCATAGTTATAGAACATTACGCATCAAGTTAGTTACAAAGTATGATATCGCTCATTAAAGAAAGCAAATAGAAATCTGCAGAAGCGTACTGAAAAGGAAACGATATGTATCAATACAAAGCACGATGTTAAGTAATCCATATTGCAGAATAAAAACAAGTGCCAATTTGCTGGAATTTGTTAAAAAAAAAAAAAAAAGAAAAAAAAGATGCAAATGTTTGTGAAATGTGTGGTTTGAAAAAAGTATAACAGAACATTATGCTTAATACGTAATAATCCATAATGAACGGAAAAAACATTATTTCGGGGTCGCAGCTTCTTCTTATAGCAATACAGCTTGTTAACGTCAATATTTAGAATTAAATTATAGCATGTTAACAAAATAAGTGCATTAAAAAAATGTTTGCAAACGATGGGAATTGAAAAAAGTAAGAGTAAAATTTTAAAGAAAATCTGACTATAACACCGAGAGATTAAGTTTTTAAAAAAAAGGGGGGGAATGGTGATAATCATACGCGCTGCAAATGATGTTTCAATTATTTGATAAGAAATATAAAGTTAATAAATAATTACAAATACAAACAAAACCACTTCAATACTAGTTCAAATTTAAATAAATTTAAAAAAATTATATTCACATACAGATTGTTGTTTATGCGAATGCTGATAAAATACAAAGGAAACCCCAGCGCTCCAGCACTGTTTCAATATTGAATCGACTAGCCATCTTTTATCCGCACAATGGTGCCAACATGATAAATCGTTGGTACAGTCACTGTCTGGAGGGGGTGGCTTCGCTTGAATATTATTCACACAACGAGTACATTTAATTCTAAAACGGAAACAGTTAAACGGATGAAATTAAAAATACTATTTAATTTATTATATTAAAATCCACTTTAATATATAATATTTAAACGAATCGTTCCTGTCATTGTTCTGAATGCCAGTAATGTAAATACTGTTCTTTTCGAGACTAAATTGCTGTTCATGGCCACCACTGATACGGATCTGTCAATTCATGACTATTTCGTTGACTTTTTAGTCCCTAATTTAAGACAGGAGCTGTTTAAATTTCCAGGAAAATTCTTTTTCCTATTTTTTTTTTTTTTTACATATAGTAAAAAAACAAATTCAAGACTAGATAAATTTCCTATTTAAAACTGAATGAACAACATGGTGACTATGTAAAAATGAACGTAACGTGAATTTTTTAATTTACTGATTCAATTAAATGGCGCGTAACAGAGAAATTAAAATTCATCGCCAATCAAACATATGACAAATTGATTTTACGATTAAAAGTACTACATTAGTAGTCTCTCTGCCTGTTAGGATTTACAAATTTTTCCTCAACTCAACGTTATTCGGCAATTGTAACAGATGGACTGCATACAAGATATTTACATGGTTCCAACTCAACGCGTACCATACGTCCAAACACATGTGGAATTTCAGTTTTCGCTGCGTAAATGTCTTTAATATGCTTCGGTAAAATGTGGTATTCTAGAGATCGAGATTTAAATTTTATTCAAATCTTTATTTCTAATTCGAACATCAAAATAGCGTCACAAACACCGAATTTATATTAGCACACACGCCCCCGCATACGCACATATTTTTATTTTTTACTTTTTTGTGTATTTATCTATTTATTTTTTATTCTTTCATATCCAATATTTAAGTTATTCGCCTCTTTATTCTATCTAGTAGAGTATTTCTTTAGTCACTTCTTACATCCGTTTTTTAACTTTTCCATCGTCTTTTTCCTTCTCTCTTCAGTTTTATCATGCCTTCTACTTTTAATATCTTACAGCGGAACTGTCATATCCTTAGAACCAACAAAAACTCATTAGAATACCCGTTGGATATTTGACATGATCAGGTGCGATCATGACGATGGTTACGGTGGATTCGCTAAGAACGGTAACACCTTTTTTTACCTCTCATTTTAATTCTCTTTCCAGCCCATATCAACATAGCATTGTACACATTTCCATCTCTTTCAGTTGTGCACGCCTGTTAACATAGTCATCATTTATGTTCCTTCTAGTTGCGATCTTCGTCACGTTCCTCGCACTACATCTCTTGATTTCATCCCTCAACTTTTTTTCATTGGGAATGATTGGAATGCTCGGCCCCTTTTTATGGGGTTACTTAACAACAACACCAATGGTACTGTTCTCTTTGCGTCTTAAACCAAAATCTTCTGTCTTCCACACGTTTTCATTTTTTTTTTTAACACTCTTTCCGAACTATTATTTCTATTTCAACTACGAAGCTACTTGTGATCCCAATCATATATTTTTTGAATGCACGTCCCTCCCGACAGAACGCGCTATTCCTTTTCTGATTTATTTTCCCTCGGGCTTCCTAATCCTTAATGTGCCACTTTATTTTATTTGTCTATTATTCCAATTCACTTTTCCTTCATTCTGTCAGTCTCTAACCACATCAGTATTTAACTAACTTTTCCTTTTTTATTTTTCAACTGTTTCTTGGTGGAGGTCCGTTGTCGACGCGATCAAATTTAAAAAAAAAAAAATCGTGGACAAGGTATGGAAAAAAAACAAAAAAACTTAAAACATAAATCTAATAAACACATTTGAATATTTACTTATCGTGAGTATCACTTTTAGTGGATTCTTCGAATTGAAATAATACTCGTAATTCTGAAAGACTAAAATGACGAGCAACTTCTTCTTCGCAATCGACCACGCTAGAACTAAGTGCTTTCTTATGAGCTTGACGCTGCATTATTTTTTCTTCAATGGTGCCAGTCTAACAGGAAAAATTTCTAAAATTTTATTAGCGTCAAATATATAATTTTTCATATTACTTATACAAAAAGTTGATTCCAACAATTAAACTCGAAACAATTTAAAAAAATTTTCTCCATGGAATGCCCTTCCAAATAAATTTGAAAATGCATATTGTAGTGTGAGCGAGGAACAAAATCATAAAAAAAAAAAATCACAGAATACTAATTAAGAAGCCGATATGTAGCAAAATGGTGGAAAGATAGCTAGGAATTCATAAATAAATTCAGATTTATCAAATATTAAAGATTTGGAAACTAACATAGTGATGAAGAAGAGGAAACCGAATTTGAAATAGTAGTGGAAATTTCGGTAGAATAAAGTATATGTTTATTTATATAGGTAAATAATTTTGGTAATTGGTTTTTCTTATGTAACTTTTTTTTTTGGCCCGGACCAAATTACAACGTCCTTCTGGCCAATAATTCCCCACAATCAACACCTGATCAACATAAAATTAAAACCTAAAAAAAAACACAACCAGTAAATGGATAAAAAATAGAATAAAATAAAACTAGCTCCTTATATAAACAAAATAAACTCTAATAAATAAGGGAAAGAAAAAAAAATTAAATAGCACAAACATTAAATAACAATCCTGTTTCCTTCAATACACCTAAAAAGAAAAAAAAAATTACTGTAGGACATGAGGTCTTTAGGAAACACGTCTCTTGTTGTCAAACTGGACGTAATTAAATAATAGGTGATTAATGTCTTCTCTAAAATTTTGTCGATAATAGGTATTATAACCCGTGCAGTGCCCTGTGTTTGAAAAGTTTAAACGCAATTGGCAATGGCCGGAGCAGGGCCTGCACACAACGGTCACAAACCTATGGGTCAAACTAACTGGGACATTGAGAAAATATATGTAAGGACCGTAAATTAAAAAGAACATTTTGCAATGAGCAGAAGAGAGATAAATTCAATAGCACGTAATAACACCAATGTTTCCGCGCAGTAAACGAAACAAAATGGAAATTGTTTAAAAATGTTTGAGTGGTTAGGACAGGAATATGGATGGGTGTACTTCCTCCGTGAGTCTTTTTGGACCCATTCGTAAAAATTAGGGTATGCTTGGAAAAAATTACGAAACTGCATGATTAAATTCGTTGACTGTTGAACAGAAGGGGAGAGATTTTACGTAATAAAGCAAAAAAAGGGGGGGGGATTAGAAGGAGAAATAATATCTGAAAAATTAAAATAAAATAAGGGAATTTGTTGAAAGATAAGATGAAAGGTGAGAATTTAATAGGATGAGAGGAAATGTGACAAAGAAAGGAAATTTGACTAGAAGACAAACGTCTTTAAGTATAAGTTTATGAAGCTGTCAATGACGAGGAGATTGAAGACAATTCTGTAATAGAAGGAAATAACGAAATAACTTATAGTAAAAACGAAAAAAATATTTTTGCCAATATTTCTGCGACGCTGTATTACATATTTATAAACTAATAGCAACTGTTTGTAATTTTTTGTTAAATAATTAAAATTATTATTTTACGCAGTAATATAAAATCACGTTTTTTATAAAATATATGTACTTCTGTAAAATAAATCTTTTTATTCCATTACAATTTTATATAACAGGATTAAGATGTGGTGATTTTTGAAGCACGTATGCACTTATAGGATATTTTATATATAATTATTTCTGTTTTTAAATTATACGGAGATTAGAATGGTTTAATATACAAACTTTACTGAATATTTTAAAATAATTTATGTTCTTTAAATATACTTTAAATGCTTTAACCTTTTTGTCAGATTGTTATCAATTGGTAACAACGACCACCTCAGAAGTAGACATTTATTTAGTTATCAACGACTACTATTAATTTATTTTATATATATATATATATATATATATATATGTTGCAACGGTACTACGCTGCAAAGCGTCTGACTCGCGTCCAGGGATGCCACCACGGATTTAGTCCGCGGAATTATTAATTATTATTTTATTAATTATTATCATGATAGTTATTATTATTATTAATTATTAGATTAGCCAAGAAATGGATTTCGTTTTAACGGTTTGTATTTTAAAATTTATCTACAACTATTTTACTGGGATGGTCGACCGCTAAAAACATACGTTAATTAAACTAGATACGAACATAATATTACGACGATTAATAAATATAAAATAATTCAATACGTATCTCTGTTGTCGGCCGGGTGGTGCAAGATCCTGAATGACGGTGTCTCGTTGGTCCTTTAAATCGGTTGGTATGCAGAGGAAATTCGGTCCGCGGTATTTTAAGAACAATTAACGAATTATACACCGGACACTTTTTTAATTATAACAATCGGAATTGCGAGCGTTCGCGTTTTTAACAGTCGAATTACAGCCAGTGGCCAACTTGAGCGGATTCTTCACTTTTTTACTGGTCCGATGACCAAGACCGAAAACTATAACGTGCCGACTTCGACCGTGACAAAAATTAGAGTGACTTCGACCTTTTTTAGACGGTTTTGCTTGCCCTCGACTCCGGCTCATTCCAGTCGTTATTTTTCGTCGGCATGTTTTTTACAACCTGACCGCCGGACTCGTCGGAATCGCGACAACCAAAGCCTATGGTCGCGGAGATCCTTTGACGCATTCAAAAAGGTCGTGCCTTCCCGGAATCTTTACAACCTGCGATGTTTTCGGGCTTTATTTTTTATGATTCGTAATACTCATTTTTTCCGAATAGTCCCCCGTGAGTGGCGATGCAAAATTCCTTTCTCCCTTGCCGACAACAGGATTATACATATACGCACACTTACGCTCACACCATTTGCCCGATAGTCTATTAAATTAAATTTTTAATATTTTATTTATTTGTTTAATAATTTTGGTTTTATTTTGTTAATTTTTTGTCGAACCATGTAATGGTCACATTACAATGTATATGTTACCTGGTCTATGAAAAGGGGGCTTACGTGTCAAAAAATCATTTTGCACTTTTTTGTCAATTCGGATAGAGTTTGAGTCACTTTTTCACATGGTGAAGTCCAGAAAGTCATAATCTGTTGAAAAGTTTACTAAAAGTTAAGAAAAAAAAAAGAGTACAATTACAATAAAACTATTTTTTTTTAAATCTGCAATAAGCTAAATAGATCGATTTATAAAATTTAAAAAACATTATTATATGCCAGAAAAAAACATATTCTACACAAAAAAAAACATATTCTACGTGAAAAAAAGACTCCAAACAACGCGGAGAAAAGGCAACAACTAACGAAACGAATTGTTTAATTTTAACAGATGTTTTCTCAAAAATTTATTTTCGCACCTAAGCCCCCTTTTCGTAGACCAGGTCATATATATATTTTTTTTAAGGAAAGAAATAAATAAATGAAGGGGTTAAAAATGTACAAGTTTGAAATATTAAAAACCACAAATTACCGCAAGGAAACGGTAAACAAAACATGGTTTTTTTTGACCATCGCGCCATATCCTAGCCATGGCTTGATCATCGTTAGCTGGATTCCAGTCCGGATCAAACATGACCAGTCTATTCGCACCGATTAAATTGAGACCGCATCCTCCTGCTTTAGAACTCAACATAAATACGAAATCTGAACTTGATGGAGAGTTAAATTGTTCCACTACCTGTTTAAAACATATACATAATTAACACACCTGTACATTACAACTTATATACCGAACATGTATTATTACAAATTTAAATTTTAAAATCAACCGTTAATAAATTGTTTATCATCGATTGCACACATTAGCAATCTGTACTTACCATTCACCCGTATTTATATTCGGATGTAGATTTTGATTTTTACGTCTATTGTTATTAAATTTATTCATAAAAATTATTATGTTAATCTTTTCTGTATTCATATGCATTCCATATTTTTTCTTTTCTCTACTAATAATATCCAATATCTTTTGCATCTGTTTTGTTATATCCGCAATAATTACTTTGATATCTGCATAACTTTATTAATTATTCAGTTTATTTTCTTTAATTATGCTTTTTTCAACATTTATTCAGCGTGTGAACATCCTTGAATTACTCGTTTTTGTTCGCCGGAATATTCATTTTTAATTTTAACATTTGCCGTTTGTTGCCAATACAGATTTCTAATTAATCGTATTTCCCTCTCATTCCAATTATATTTCTTTAGTATTCTTATATAAAAAAAATAAAGAAAGTCCCATACCCATTTAGCAGGGCGTCGGGGATTGTAAAGTTAAGCTTCCATAATGTACTTAAGGATCTAATGGATCTAATGAGAATACTGGGGCCAGTTTTTTCTCTCGGCCGCCTTTACTTTCCCAGATAATTCAATTTCAGATTAGGTACAAACTTGGGAATGATTCCGATCCGGAACGAGACAAGTCTCGGTAAGTTATGACACCTCTGATTTAGTAGCCAAGCACCTTAACCACTAGGCTACCGCGTTATTATATAACCTTAAATAAATTTTACCTACTTCTTTAAAGATGGAAAATATATTATGAAAAAATAATCAATTATTAATAATAAATACATGTGTAACATTAATTGGAATATTGCTGCAGATATTTATAAGTAGTAAGTTCCACAACTTTTTATTAATCAGTAAAATTCTGATTTATCACTAAAAAATGTGTGTCACTTCGTACAGTTCAATAAGAAAAAAATCTAATTCAATGCATAGCATAAAATAAGACAAGAAATCAAAGAAGATTTAAGTATCTTGCCATCTCGTGGTGTAAAAAGTTGTATTTTCTAGAGAAATATGTAAATTTTTAAACTGCAGCCAATTTTATGTAACTTTTTTGTCTTATCTTTATTGCGCTATTTTGTCGAAAATTAATACTCGCATTTTCAAAAACGATTATGTACTTCTCTAGATATTAAAGTAAAAAAAAAGTGAAAGAAATGCTTTTTTCTTTCCGAGATTATGATTTTATTAAATTTTATTACGGGGAAGTTTACATTTTCTATTTTTCGATACGCCCAATATAATTAGGAATCCCATTTTTTAAAATTTATATAAAATCAAATAAACGCAATCTAATATCACCGTTCGCTCTTTCTTTTTTTTTTTTGGGGGGGGGGGGGCTTGGCCGACTAAGGGCAGCTACCCAGGACAATTGGAGTAGATTAGAGATTAAATTTTAATCCGATCAGAGATCGATGACAGAAAAGAGACAAGAATAGGAACCACATTGTATGACGGCAAAGCTAAGATATAGGAAGCACTATATGGAGTAGGATAATTCAGCTTTAACAGCTGAACGTACAGGATATTACGCTCGGAGGAAAGACTGGAACATTCAAACAGCACGTGTTCAGGATCATAAACGAAGGAACAGTCGCCAGAGTGCAAAGGATAATAAGGAGATGGGAAAAGAGCAAAACGATGCCGAGAGGATGGGAGCAAAGTATGATTGAACCGCAAACGGCAGATGGCAATGATGAAAAAACGTTTAAGAGTAGGAAAATGATAGAACCAAGAACAAGAAGGAGGTCTAGGCTGAATAGAAAGGTAAAATGAGTTAGGATTGGAAAAGGAGCAAGGATACACATCCGACCAAAGTCTGACATGCATTCTTTTGGAGAGGGGAAGTATGTTGTGACGAGGAATCTTTTTAACAAAATGTGGAGAGTGTAACGCTAAGCGTGCTAAGGAGTCCACCGTTTCGTTACCATCAATACCCGCATGACTTGGAACCCAAAGCAGGTCGATGGAAATGGAATGGGAAAGGGAAAGACTATAGATGAGAGAACGTTTACGGAAAACAATAAAATCGAGGGAATATGAGGGAAAGGGAGAGGATATAGCCTGAAGAGCACTTTTGGAGTCTGAAATAATTAAATATCTATCAGAAGAACGAGTTGAGGAAATAAATATAACGGCTCGAAGAATGGCATAAAGTTCTGCGGAGAAGATGGAGCAAAAAACCGGGAGCCTGAAGGATTGAGCGGAATTATTGGCTGGAGAGAAAAAGGAAGCATCTACTCCTCCTGAACTCTTGGAACCATCAGTAAATATTAAGGAATAAAAAGGAAACGGGGAATTAATAAGAAAATTAAATTCTTGATTGGCAACTGCGGAGCCAGAAGTTTTGGATGATGAAGGAAGAGAAAAGAGTTTTGGAGGGTGAAAAAACACGAAGAAGTTAATAATAAAACAAGGAAGTTTACTGTGGGAAATAGTATAGGAGGAGAATTTGTCTAAACGATGAGAAACAAGGGCTAAGATAGGACATTTATTAGGAGAGAAGCGCCATTTATGAAAGATAGAGAGGTATGTGAGACGAATCTTAGAAAATGAGATGGAAAGTCTTTTTACAAGGAAACTGTATCCTAAATGTGATCGTCGGATGAACAACGGTTTTACATTCGATCTTTCTTCCACTTGTATATACATATATATACATAGTCTGTCCCAAAAGTTCCCAACCTGATTGCGTAAAATCGAAACTAATGGCGCGATTTTCATGAAAGGGTATAGCCGGGTTTATATGGGAAATCTGCCCTCGCGGGTTTTTCAATTTGCACTTGGGGAATCGTTTTGACATCAAATAAAAATAATTTAGCCAAATTTTCAGCTAATTATCTCAAACGGTTTTCGAGTATTTCAAAAAAACCTGTTTTTTTTTGTTTTTTGTTTTTTTTTTTTTTTTTTTTAATAGTAAAATTCAAAATAAATGAATAGAGCGATCTTTTTTCTAATTCTTAGGAGTAAAAGACATTAAAAAATACTATTACTATGAATCTCAGGTGGAAAGCCGATTTTTAAGAACAGAAATAAAATTAAAATCAATTTTTTGACCACGTTTTTGAAAAGTGTCCACCGCCAAATTTTGTCAGAAAATGTCCCTTTTTACACTTAGGAATTTTTTCATTTTTTTTGAAGTGGTGGAACATAATGAAAAAAAATAAAAACTAATTTTTTTTCCAAAATATCGTGTTTAAACATACCGAAAATTTTTTGCTGGTAGAGAAATATACATGTGTGATCTGGTCTATGAAAACCGGGGTAATGTGTCAAAAAATCAATTTTCACTTTTTTGGCTATTCTTATAGAAAAAAGCACACTCTTTTCCAGGACACAGCTCACGGATTTCTATCTCTATTACATTCTTCACAAATCGTGTTTTAAAAGAAAAAAAGAAGTAAAAAACTACAATAGAAAAAAAATAATCAATTTTTTTTAAAAAAAATAGTACAAACTACTTCTTGCGAGTTCTTTTCTTCGGTGTTGAGGTTTCTGGATAGGGTTTATTGTATTTTTCATCGGTTTTCTTCCTTTTCTTTGCCACGGCCACTTTAGTCTTCTATTTTTTTTGATTTTACCAAATTTTTTGTTTCAGTTGTTTTGGTTTTATTTTTTCATCTTCGATTCTGATTTCGGCAAATTTTCATCTACTTTCCATTTCGGTTCTTTAATTAAGGGCTTTTCAGGTAATGGCGCTATAATATCAGCTTTAGAGATATCAGAAACTAAACTTCTTATGTTATTATAAAGGTACCATTGGTGTTCTAAATCCAAACCTTTTGGAGCAATTTTCTCAAGCATCTTATCATCAATAAGTTGTAGCAGTAATTGAAATTTGTTTATATCGTCACTGCTTGCATACATTTTTGCTGCTAGGCCATCTGAGGAAATTTTGAAATGGTGGAAACTTGTGATTCCTATTAAAGATTTATAAAACTGCTTCAGGTAGGTGGTACAATCATACCAGGTTTCGACCTCATTTCTTTTTCCATATTTTTTTTGTCCGCAGATTCTCCTCATAAACCTTATCTCCTTAATTTCTGTCCTCTCTCGCTGCCGTTCAATGCATATAAGATTCCTATGGGTCCCCAGCCTTGCTGGGATTCATGGTAATGAGAAGGCTGACTACCTTGCTTGTTCGGCTTTGGCTTCCGGGCGTCTTGTACGACGATTTCCCTCCTCCGAATTGCTAACTATAGCAAAAAAAATTCAATTTGAAAATTGGAAATCTTTGTATGGTCCCTCCTTTACAAATCCACAGTTCTTATATTTGTCTATTCAATCGTTTCCACCTTCACATCCTTGGTTCCTAGACTTCCCACACCTTCGTCGTTCTACTATATCCTCTCTTTGTCGCCTTCGCTTTGGCCACAGCTGTCTCCCTGCTTCTCTCTATCGGTTTTCTATTACTTCCCTTTCCCTCACTATCTGTTGTCCCTGCTATTGCTAAATTCTTGTCTTTAATCCGCGACCGTATAAACATTTAAGCAAATCTCTCATCCTTTTCTTATCTTAATATTTTGGTTCCCCCGCCGCTTTCACTTGGTGCATTGCGGGCCTCTTTGCTCGGATGGTGGCCATAGTGGTACTGGGTGAAGGTGGTGCGGATCTTCCTGAGTTAGTATGAACGCTACGCTATTTGGCGATCATGCTGACCTTTTCCGATGTGGAGCCTCTTTCCTTTTTTTCCGTAATATATCGCAAGCTCGTCGTCCGCAGATGCCGTTTGAATAATGGATAATCAATCATTTTGCTTTCCTGGACGGGAATTTCGAGCACTGCTTTGCAGTCGCAACCGTAGGCGAATAGCGATGTCTTGTCTCTTGTCTCATCGGGCACTGCATTGCAGTTGCGGCCGTATTGTTGATGAGGATCTTTTTGTGGGCGCTGCCCAACAATCGCAGACATGGATAAAAATACTTTTCTTTTTATGCTGGTCACATCGCGCATTTAGTTTAAATATATATAATATATTGTAATCAGGTATAACGGCTAACAAGACATGAGAGCTTTCCTTTCCTTTAAGGTATCCTTTATATTTTTTCGTCTACACATTTATTTCCCTTCGGACTGCTAATTGCACGAGTTCTAGTACCGATCTTTTTGAATCCCTTGCTATCTCTCCATAGTAGTTCTGGCCGTCTCCACCTTCCCCGAACAACTTTCTTAGTGTCCTCAGTTTCCCTTTGTCCTACGTTCTTCCGTAATCGTCCGTAGCTGACAAGCCCAATAAAAAAGTAAAAAATAAAAAAAAAAAAAACTTATCTAAAACATTACTTGTTCTACCTGATTCAATTTGGCTCAATATGACTAAATCTTGCTTTCTTATTTGATGTCAAAACGATTCCCCAAGTGCAAATTGAAGAACCCGCGGGGGCAGATTTCCCATATAAACCCGGCTATACCCTTTCTGGTGATGATAGTTCTAATCTTCGCATATACATGTATAAAGTTTTATTGCATTTCGTTAAAGAGTTGTAACGAAGTGATTGTTCGCGTGCAACACGTTTTTTTGCGCGGTTATAAAATCGGCAAGGATATAATTCAATAATAACGAATCGTGATTAAGTTTTTTGTTAACTGCGGTTCTACAGAAACGTTCGAATAATTAAAGCGTAGTTTTGGTGACTCGTTCCTAGGCAAAACAGCTGTTTTTAAGTAGTACAGACGGTTCAAAAGTAGGAGAATTTCGATAAAAGACGACAAGAGGTTCGGCCGGCTGGGGAGCTCTCGAAACGATGCAAACATCGAAGCAATGAGAAGCCAATTGGCTAATGATCGTCCTGTAACATGTAGAATGATAGAGGAGAACATCAGAATAGCTAAAAGTGTCGTGCAGCAAATTTTAATAGCAAAAGAAAATATCGCACGCTCATTTCGTTTCACGCAGTTTCAAGAGAGAACAACGCGTTTCATCGAACCTTTGAAATGCTCGAAAAGGACCCGAATGTTCATAAAAAGGTAATAACTAGCGATGACAGTTGTTGTTTTGCCGCGAAACCAAACGCCGGAGTGCCAAATAGATAGGACCGAATCCGTCAAAACCCACAAAACTTCGATTTTCAAAGTCGCACATCAAGACAATGTTGATCACTTTTTCAATTGTAATGGTACAATCCGTAAAGAATTTATCGAAAAAGGCGCCGCAATCAATTCACAGTATTATCTAGGCGTCATGAAACGGTTAGTCAAAAGAATCTTGCGAGTTCCGTTAGAAATGTAGGCGACGTGGGATTTTTTCCTGTTGCATGGCAATGCGTTGGCACGTAACGCGACAAGTGTGCGGCAGTTTTTGTCACAGAAAATGATCACTGCGTCGGACTATTTTCTATTTCCAAACTCAAATTACAATTGAAAGGATATATTTTTGACACAATTCCGGCCATTTAGGCAAATGAAACCGCAGAATTGAAGAATATTACGAAAGAGCAGATTTTAAAAGCCATAGAAAGGTTAGAAACGCATGCTGATCTTTGAATCTCGTTGTAGGTAGATTATTTTGAATGAATTTCGTGAAAAAAAAAATTTTCCGAATCGTACATGTGTTTTTATTGAATCGATTGCGGGAACTTTTATGATAGACCATGTATAAAGAGGTTTTTCTATTAAACTATTTCTTTGTTTCTTTTTACATAAGATGCTCTTAAATTGTTAACTTTTAATTATTCCATTTTTTAAATGGATCATACGTGAATAAAGAACTGCAAAAATCCCTTATTTTATACGAAAGGAGATATGTAGTAGAAATATTATACCGACGCGTTTCAAAATCAATTACTTCGTAACATTTACGGTACATATTTCATAAATAAAAAACGCTTAAAACAAGATAATATATAAAAATATGTTACATCGTAAAAAAAAAAAAAAAAACTGTCCATTTCAGCACGTTACATAGAGTTATTATCAATTAGCGCTACAAAGTATCTAAAAATGTTGACGAACTTCAGAGCTCGAATTTTTACTTTACAGCCGTTTTATCAAATAACCCCCCCCCCCCCCCCCCACCACACCCACTGTAATTTACTAGTTCGAAAATTTTTATCTTACGATTTTTTACCTTTATTATTCATAACTTCCTGGAATTTCACTGGTATTTATTTTATTAAAAGCTCCGCTTATATTAATACATTGACTGGCACACGTGTCCACTAGCCAAAACAGTGAAAACTTACTTTAGCCCGTTTCTTGATCGTCATGGAACCATCTAGTCGCACGTAATTATAATTCCTTAAGCGACAAAGCCGTTCAAACAAATCCAATGTTTGCGTGTAATTTGAGACTAGAACAATCTTATCATTAGTGGTAGTTTTAATAGTAGCTAACATATAATCGAGCACCATTAGTTTCGAAGAAAACTCGATACAAAGCGTTTTCCTATAAAAGCGAATAATATCAAAGCTTTGTACATCCTGCTAAAAACATACCGTGTAATGTATAAAAAAAAAAAAAATAATAATTTAATTTTGCAAAAAGTTAATTCACTAAATTAACGAATAAATACATAAAAAACTAGTACTTCCATACCGTTTGTACAGAAGTACTTTGTGATATAGAATGTTTTTCGGACGGTGCGTAAAGTGGAATATAACTACGTGTTTTGTTTTAGTAAAATCATGAACTTACAATTGTTGATTACAAATTCAACAAAATGTTTGATAAATATAAATAAGAAGATTCTTTCCTAGCTATAGATTGGTTTCAAGTGAAAATCATAAAATTTCGCTAGAGCTTTTCATGGTGGAAAAATTTTTAAATTGAGCCTAATTATAAGACCCATAACACTATTTTAAATAATTTACACGTGCTCAAATATTCCTGTAAATCAATAAAAATTCAAAATGTAAAACTACATTAAAGTTTCAATTATAGGAAAAAAATTAGTAGAAAAAATTTGTAAAGTATCTACACTACATGCAGATACATCGGTACATGGATATGTCTTATTTTTCCTCAGCTAAAAAATGTTCAATGTAAAATTTCAGGAGGTCTTTACTCTCCTGGTTAAGAAACTGATACTCCGTGGTTATTACATTGCTACGAGTTAACACAGGGACACATGTTTCTTCTCGTGAGCAACAACGTATAAACAATAAAGAGGCAGTTGTGCGTTTGAAAAATCTCGAAAAAAGTTCTATTATCTCAGAGTTTACATTGGGATTAATAAGTTGTTGGTCAAAGTTTCACTGCGTGCACCATACGATGGAAGATCAATTGCTCCCTCTACGATTTCTGTGCGAAATCCTCCTGAAGTAGCAGCACTGATGGATGGTGATGAAGAAGACTTCGTTGCAGCGGAACTCCCCATTAACTGGGAGAACAAAAAGGTAACTATTATCCTTCCATCACTGACAAAGTAGCAAACACCTGTCAGTTTCAATTTTTATTTCAATTTGACAACTTTTGTAAGTCGTGCTGTGTGTGTCCACAGATAGTTCCCACCGATCTCTGTGCAAGTATGATTTGGCATTTGCGACGAGAGGTGGAAATGACTTCCGCAGGGTTGGTTTTTCACCAACGTTGAATAACCGAATTGTCTAAACAATTAGACAACGAACGTGCGGTCTTTAGCAAATTTGCCCCCCCGAAGAAAGAGGTCGCTAACTTGTTAAAGCAATTTGAACGACTGTAATCGTCATTTATTCACAGATACACCTGTTTCTGACAAAGATTTTCAACTTTTTTGGTACGTTTAAATAAGTACTGTGTGTTCGTGAAGCTTCTAATTAAACGTGTGTTGAGCAAACATTTTTCAGACACCAAAGTTCTAACTTTATTTATACGTTTAAGTACTGTAAAAGAAAAAAAAAAACACGTTCAACAATTAAACAGGTCACTTTATGTATTTATCGTACAGTGTTTACTACATTTTTTGAACTAGAATTGTTGTTAGTTGTAGACAATAGGGGACGGTGTGTACTGCAGTAGGAAATATAGTGACGTGTTTCGAGATTGTCAACATGTCGAGAGAAGATGGCATCGATACAAGTTGAATTACGGGTTGCAGAAATGGCAAGAACAGCGTCGGCAAAGTAGTCGTTACTACTATCTACTTACTATGGTAGCAGCGGTTATTTTGATACTATGGTAGCAGCAGTTATTTTGACCAACCATATAATTAATATCACACGGTTCAGTTGACATAACTCATATGTTTTAATTAAATAGCGTTACAGTTTTTGCTCTTAAAAAAAGCGTGACGCACAATTTGGCTGACCCCCACCAGTAAGACATATCCATGTCAGTTTTTGCTCTTAAAAAAAGCGTGACGAACAATTTGGCCGACTCCCACCGGTAGGATATATCCGTGTCAAAAAGAGAAGCTTTAAAAAATTACTAAATTACAGCCAGTAACACAGTTGATTGCGGAGTACAATAATTTAACAGTGTCTTAGCGGGGTAAATTATGAATAGAAAATATCTAAAAATTTCTACAGTTTTGTAAATAATTAATCTGTAACAAATGTTTTTAGGCTTAAATAGTGTACGCACTTTTCTTCTAATCACAAAAATTACGGGCATTTAGTACCGACTGAATTGTATTGCAACATTAATAGCCGCTTAAATTTAATCTATATGAAAAAATTAAATATCTTAAAAATTAGGCAACCAAATTATTTCCAAAATTAATAAAAATCATTCAAATTTAAATAGTTTTCTAAATTTTAATTTATTGTAAAAAAAGCACAAATACGTAACTTGTGTGAATTGTGGAATATATATAAAAAAAAAAAAAAAAAAAAAACATTTTAAAATACGTATAAATAAAATAAGTTTTACACACGGTCACCTTATTATAAAATCAACAACAAAAAAATCATGTATATATATATATATATAAAAAAAAATAACGAGCATATAATATTACACTATAGGTATTTTTGAATATCATGCATTTAGGTGTAACCACACCCTAGACTCATACACAGCTGCAATCTCTCACATATTTCACATTCAATTAGTCAGCAATAATAGTACGAACAGGGATCTCTATCAGTACGAAAGATTTGAAAATAGGATAGTCTAAAATAATATAAAAATTCTATAAGTTAATTAATGTGTGTGACTGTAGTAATATACCGTATAAAATATTTTCTTTTACATTTATAATTTTTTATTTGTACTATCAGTGGAGCGGGTGATACAATAAAAAAGTAGAACATATATTTACCTTTTCTGAATTTCAGCGAAATTACTAGGAAGTAAATGGCCAACTCCCTTGAATTCATCCGAATTGGACAAAATTTTATCAGCTACTAAATCTGGATGGTTACATAGCTTCTTTAATAATGTTATTAAGGAGAGGGCAGTCATAGACATTTTTTCGCCATCGCCTATATTATAAAATTTACATTTACGTTACATTTCTCCGTAAAATGTGAAATTATCACAACACTATTTATTGCATATAATTAGTTTTTCAGTTTTCATAAAATCAAACAATACAGTTATAACCTACTAACAGAAACATCTCTTTTCAAACTCGAATGGAAAATTAATAAAAATGTTATTACGCTATTTATTCGTCAGGTGCCAAATAAATAATATGTTTATTTTATAGCGGAAAACCCCAGATTTTTTCACGGAAGTAGTTTATTATAAATAAAATGATAGAAAAATAAAAAGGGGATAGTACATTAGAAAACGAATATTACGAACAAGCAGAATGGAAAATAAGACAAAAAACGAATACAATAGAAAAAGAAATTTACCAATGCGAAAGAAATAACGCACACGTAAATCGAATCGAACAACTCGAAAAATTGGTTAACCTCTATACTAATATGCTGTGAAGAAAATTTTAAATATTAAAATAAAAAAGTTAATTTTAAAATCATAAAAATTTCACTTTCGACTAGATTTAAGTTACGACAATAAATAGAATTATCATTTTACGACTGATGATTAACAAATTGATATCTAATTTCATCAAAATTTATAACTTCCCTTATCTTGATAAACAACCATAAAGATTCAATATCTATTATTCGGCAAATAGAAAAATTAAAACTAAAATTAAAAAACATACAAAGTACAGAAGCAATAATCCATACAAGTTTGGAACAGGGTACAGTTATAGCACCACTTCTATTTCTTATTTACACTAACTCAATTTTTTCTACGGTTAAGAATTCAATGATTTACGCCTATGCGAATGACTTCCCGATTGTAACTAAACACAAAAACATATACATATGATGCAAAAAAACTATTACAAGAAGATTTAAATGATAAATCCAAGTGGGCGCATGACAGAGGTATAATAATAAACAAGTCAAAATCTCAAATAATGTATATTAGAATCCAAAATCGATATAAAAAAAAAGTCCAAAATCACTCTTCAATGTTCCCGTTGTTTACATGGGATTAGACGGCATCTACACAGTTGCCTCCTGAAATAATCAATCATTATAAAAATATCTTGGAATAGCAATAGATAATTCCATTTCACAGAAAATACGTATAAATAATCTCATTAAAAAAATAAGACAACAATACCGGCTCTATATAGACTAAAATTCCTGATGCCTTACGAGGTATTAAGGATGTATTACAAGGCATTAATTGCATCAAGGGCCCATTATGCCATTCAGGTGAATCAGAAGTAAAGAAATCTGAAATAAACAAAATTAGCAACATACTAACTAGATGTTTGAAATTAATAACACCTTTGAAAAAATAGAACAGTAGGAATATAATAGACTACAAATAGTGGATGGAAAATAAAGAATTACCACCAAAAGCTACGTTTTATTATTATTATAAATTACTAAAATATAAATTGTAAGAAAAAATTCACCAACCTTTCATTGTTTTACGAACAGCTTCCGATTCTATTAAATGTTTGTACAACTTAATTTGCAAATTTGATAACTGAATACAAACTACTTGTTCCGTTTTTAACGGCAAGTACTGTGACAGTAAGGTAGATGTTCTTCTGATTAAACAACGATTTACAATTGATATTAACTGGTTCAATCGAATAGTTGCCAATTCGCGGTCCGTTTGAGACGCAAACGAATCCTGACCCCTTATTATTGGATTTTCGTAGTGCCTATGAAATTCCTGTAAACAAATAACCAGAAATCTGATCGTATATTTCGTATTAACATTTATAAACTCATCAGACAAAAGTTGTTTCAGCGTGTAAACCAATAAAAAGTAAACTGGGTTGAAAAGTAAAGATTTAAAATGAATACAATAAAATAACAAGTTCTGAAAAATAACTATTTAGTATTAGTTAATTTTCGGACTTAGTGTTGACGTTTCAAAAAATAAAAACTTTTCGACATTCGTATAGATATTAGAAACCTCTTGGGATATTTCTTTTAGCACAGTGAATAACTATTTTTGTAAACTAGTCGTAGTTTCTTACTTCTGGTTCGACTTTTACTATCTCCTTCTCCAGCTCAGATGAGAATTTTTTTCAGTTAGCTCTAGCAAAATTCCATCTTGGTTTGTTTATGGACTTATCAGAGGGTATCTCCACCCCTGTGATTACCTTAACCAGTACATGTTGACGATTCGGGAATCTAGATTCAGCCTGTCTGTTTATGTTATATACATATTTCTTGTAGGTTTTGAGTGGATGCAAAAGTCCGGAGTATACGATCTGTTCCACCTTACCCAATGAAACGTGCCTGGGTCCTTAGCGTTTCGTCCATTTTCATCTTCCCCATTCTATTCCCCTGCACTGAGGATGACTATTAAAATCTCCGGCATAAACAGACATTTTACTCTCGAAAACTGGAAGCCATAGTGGGATCAGCCAATGAGCATTTGGAGGTTTGTACACATTTATAATGGAGCTTCCTTCAACTTCAATAGCAATAACAAATGCATTATTCTCGGGCGTCTTATACTTCACCTTGTAGGAGATGGTTGAATTTTTAATGCAGATAGCAATTCCACATTACTTATGATGGACTGCGGTCACTGCAGTGAAGTTGGTAATTTTCCCTCTTTGGGACCATTTCCTATGTAAAACTGAGTGCGTTTCTTGTAAGAGCATGACATCTACCTTATCAGCGTATTTTTTCTCGAGATATTCGCATTTAACTCTACCGATTCCTTCTATATTAAGTTGAAGGATTTGGAGGTGAGTCCTGAACTTCGACGTCAAGCATCCGAGAAAAGAGCTATTTCGGTTATATGTTCTCATTATCTTGTTTTCTTCTTCTTCTTATATTTCTTTTAATTGTGCGCAATTATGGTGACAGTTAGCCGAAATCAATGATAACTCACTGAAATCGTTTCCAAAGGCACCAGTGCATTTAAACAGCGATTGTATGTAGCTAAAAGATTCTGTACTTCGTGGAGGTCTCTGCCGCATCCCCAGAACATTACTGAAACACTGTATAGTTACTAACAGCCATTATTTTAAAATTATATAAAATCAACAACTGATGCATAGATTTCTCTCTTTACTTTATGTATATAGAATACTCTGTTATAAACCGATTGCGAGTTAGTCACACAGTAATCTCCCAGAATTATATATTTAAGAGAACATGTTCTTCCTTCACATGTCTGCCTTGTTTTGCGCTTTTTAACCTCCTCATCGGGCACTTTATAAAAATTAATTTATTACCGACCGCAATAGTAGGGCAACGGATTAAAATTAGAACATAAATAATATTTCCGATGTCAACTTTAAAAAATTCTGCTACAGGATTTTTTAATTCTCTGTAAAAATTAATAGAAAAACTTTTTTTCTTTAAATCCCCGCGCTTGTATCGCAACTAGGCTAGAAACATGGCTTGTATTGTATTTAGATCCCTTTTATAGGGAATTAACAATTTGTATAATGCAAAAAGTCACCACTAAGAAAAAAAAAAGTGATCAGACAGAATACGGTGTTCTTACTTGCGCCGGAAGTTAAAACGTTAGCTCGTATTTATATTAACTAATCATTTATTTAAAATTCTTACAATTAATTTATATTTACCATGGTAATGATTTTATTTACTTTTTTTTACTTCATCGAGTTTTTTTAACTTTTTATTTTCTATACGTCATTAAAAAAATCCCCGATAAATCAACTAAATCACATCAGAAACTTATAAATTATATACTAAAATTTGTCGCAGGAATCAGCTTATCCATTGGTGAAAACCGAAACAAAATCGGTTTGGCAGTTTGTGAGATTAGCGCGCACAGACAGACAGATAAACACATCAATTTGTGGACTTTCTTTTATATGTATACTAGCTGTTACTCACAGTTTCGCTCATATATTAATACCCATTTAAATCCGCATCTTGAAATCAATAAAAAATTTGTTGTTCTATCTAGAACACACACACACACACACACACACATATATATATATATATATATATATATAAGTCGAAAAATGTGTCTGTCTTTTCGTAATCCTAAGTACTACCGAACTGATTTGGTTCCGGTTTTCATCAGCCTATATAAGGTTTTAGTGGATAATTTATAAGTTTCCGGTGTTATTTAGCTGAGCTATGGGAATTTCTGTCAATGAATATTGCAAAATGGAAAGATAAAATACAATTTATACAATAAAAATAATAATAAAAAAAAAGACAAATATTTACTACGGTAAATACAAATTAAAGCTAAAAATTGAAATGAAATATTTAGTACGATACAAACAAATATAACCTAACGTTTTATTAATTTCTGGCTAACGTACTCCGCCTCTCCTTTTTGAGTTACCTAAATCAATAAATCTCTATAAAAGGGGTCTAAATATACAAGCCGCGCTCCTAGCCTAATAGCGGTAACAGCGCGAAGATTTAAAAAAAAAAAAAATTGAATTTTTAAAAGTTAATACCGAAAATATTATTTATGTTCTAATTTTAAAACGACGGCTGTACTTATGTGGTCTTTAACTGGGCGAAACTTTTTGTTAGATCGCGGTAGACACAGTTTGTAAAAATTCTGGAAATCTACAGTAGAACGTAAAGACTGTGTTTGTTTGAGGATAATAAATGTTTCTTAAGGAGAGAAAGAATCTTCGCATAAATGTATTAATTAAAAACTCCCTTAAAATAAATAAACATTATTTACTTTTAAAACCCCAAAAAACAAGTAGAACAGTAAATGGACAGTTTATAGTATAATAGAAATGAAATGGTCAAAAAGTGGGGAAAAAAACTGTCGATTATAGTGATGAAACAATTTCATTTTCAGAAATGAAACTCAGTTGATTCTAATAAATATTTCGACAAAGAAGGTGAAGTTTAGGAAAGTAACTTCTTAACGTTGGCATTGTATTGAATTACCGCATAATCGCATGTATTAATTGCACAAAAATGTTACGTTATAAATAATTCTTTATAATATTTTTGGATTTTTTTTCAAATTTTTGAACACACAATTTAGTAATTATACAATATATTAGTAATGTTCTATAAAAAAATATATTAAAATTACAAAGAAATTAATAAAGAATTATGTAACAGAAATTTTATTAGTTGCTACCGGAAATATTATTTAAATTCAAATTTTAAGGTTTGTTGGCGTAGAATATATATGCAATGTTTGTTTTAATTATTAAATCACTAATATTCCCAAGAAAAAGGGAAAACTGGGCAGGAAAAGTAAATGTTTAGTGATACGTTTTTTTTTTTTTTTTTTTTGATTTTTGTTTCTCTTTATTTGCTCATAACTTATAACTACACGACCGTTTGTAATGATTCTTTGTTCATTTGAAAATGTACCATTTAAATACCAATGAAAATCGGTGAACGCAAACTGAGCAGTCATCAAAAAATGTGAAAAATATGGTCCCTTTAGATAATTTTTTATTAACATAACAGATGCAAATAACTTAAAATATTATCAATTTAACTTAGAAACGTATTTTGAAAAATTAAAGTATTATCTATTAGATTATTCCTTTTCAAAAACTCAATTAAGTACAGAGGATTATAATAACGAATTAAATATTATAAAGCACATAGCCACTGCTAACGATTATACTGGAAATATTATTGATGTCCTCTTAAACAAATGCTGTAAAAATTTAAAGTATCAAAATGTTAAATCTAAAGACAAGTAAGTTAAGTGTACATTCATAGATACATCGAAAAGTCAATCTTTACCAAATTTTAGAAAAACGTGAGATTTATTACAACATAACTAATGATCTAACAATACTTAAAATAATTAGAGATAATAGAAATTTGAATTTCGCTGAAAATAATATTTATAAGAATTTGAATAATATCATTAACAACAACATACTAAGCCATAACCCATTATTTAAACTTTAAATATTTCGACATTTTTTAGTAATTTTTTAGTCATTTTCAGTAGTTTTAGTGGTTACATAGATACTTAATAATTCAATTTATTTCTATTTTCATTATTTTTTATTTATGATTTTTTGTTTCTTGATCTCGATATATTGATTATTTACTCGTTTTAAATTTGACTATTGATCTTTACTCTATTAATAGCTTTAATTTTATGTTAATATTGCACCATGATTATGGTGCAATATATGAAACTAGTCGATAGTTTATAAAATAATTTTAATTATATTGTGTATTAAGTTTGTATTGTTTGTTTAAATTAAAGTATTATCAACGTTAATTACCATGAAAATGAAAATTGAAATAAAGTAAATGACTTTTAAACCGCTTTAGCGCCGTTTACAAGCTTGTGAATTTTAAAAAAGTCGATTTTTAGCAAAACAAAAAATTTAAGTATCACAGTAGCCATTTTATTTAAATTTTTACGTTTAATTTATATTTACGATGGCAATGATTTTATTTTTATCCATTTTTTTTTTACTCTATCGAGTGCATTTTACCTTTCTATTTTCTACACTTCATTGAGAAAAAAAAACCATACGATTAAATCATACCAGAAATTAAATTATGCACTAAAACCTTCCACAGGAATCAGTTTAGTAGTTTTTGAAATTAGCGCGCCTCAGATAGACAAATTTTCCGACTTTCATTTATATATACATATACACCACGTACGCGCGCAAAATAAAAATTATAAATAACTAAAATTCGTACCTGGGCGGTACCTAGCAAACCTTGATTTACGAAATGGACTAAACTGAAATATTCCAATAGGTCGTTTTGAATTGGAGTTCCTGATAGCAGAACTCTGCGTTTCGCTCGTATGCTTACCAGTGCTTGGTATGTTTGACTTTCACAATTTTTCAAACGATGACCCTATACAACAAAAACTGTTAAAATTATATATGCATGTTTTCAGAAATTAGAAGCATCGATCCTTTATAATGTCGTAGAATTATTAAACACAAGACTTGCCGTGTTTTAAATTATAATCTATTTATACGCTCCTCTTTATGCCCTGGTTTCTTTTTAATTTTAAATTAGTACTCTCTAGTCTAGAAGGAGAAATATAAGGATTCATCGAATACTATACTTTATTCTAGAAAGATATATGAATGAGCGCATTTATCTTTTTCTTTGTCCGTACATCTAAATCAATGTGGAGTACGCGTTGTATGACATTGACTTCTTGCCGTTCTTTTCCCCAGTTCTTGTTGGCTGTTTCAAATTGATCTCAAGTGATTTTATGACAACGTTTCTTCACCGCGTAGAATTTTAAGGTGAATTATTCAAAATTACGGTTTTTCAATAAATCGATTCAATACAGAACTATTTAATACGGTACACGGTTAAGTAATTTTTCTATTCAGATAAAACAATATAATATAAACTAATTTGTTAAAACTTCAACTAATCCCCCCCATTATTTAAAAAAAAAAAAGGAGAAACAAAATAATTTAACAGCTTTTAATAGTGCGTAAAAAATATTTAAAATAAGAAAAAATACAAGAGTTGTTCAGCAAGTAACGCCTTCTCGTTCGTAGCGTGCATAATTTCAATTATTCAACGAAAAAAAGGTGGCCATTGGAAAGAAAATTTTATTGTGATTTTAACGACATATTAAACTTAGGCATAGTCACCGTTTAACGGATGCAACGAATCTAACGGCCAACCAGTTTTTGGATGCCGGTTTCGAAGAAATCGACCAGCTGTAAACGTAGCCATGATGACACAATGGTCTGTAATTCCTCGTCCGAGGCATAGCAAATTCATTCCAAATGGTTTTTTTTGAGGTTGTTGGACTAGGTAATAAGCACTTAACGCCAAATCGGGCTTGTATGGAGGGTGCGAAAGAACGTCGAAGCCGAGAGACGAAATAACCTCTGCTGTGCGCGAGCTTGCGTCAGCAACTTCGGAATTCATTTGGCGCATATTCTGCGGTATCCTAATTCTTTTACGAATTTGTTTACTGTCTCAAGAGCTACTCCTGTTTTCACGGGTAATTCCCTTTGGGTGACGTCCCAATTTTGTCTGATCTGCGCGTCAATCATGTTTTTTTCCTCATCTGACCTGCGTAGGTTTGGACAGCCTGGAAGCAAATAGTTTTATGATACCAGCACGAACCAGGCGAGCCCAGTATCGTACCTTACTCACATCAAGTGTATACGCACCAAACACCGTTTGTAGACGTCGAAAAATCATAATAGGCGGCACATTTTCGCTAGTTAGAAATTCAATAATTGATTTTCACTTGTACCGTTGTTCGGAAGTGCGTTTCACGTTATCATTCATCGCGAGAAACCCAGATTACCTACCGCGAATCAAAGGATGCCGCTGTACAGCTGTGGCTTTCTCCTTTCTAACCAGCACAGATATAATTCTGTACATTGCCTACAGAGAGCGCTAGGCGGAGGGGGAGGCATTACCTAATGAACAACCCATGTAGATGAAAAATTGGATTAATACATATTAAACATATCTTAAATTATTACATAAACATATATATATATATATATATATATATATAAACGAGTTTTCTTAATCAAATCATTTTTTCCTCTTCTTTTTATCTTTAAATAAAACATTTCCCCCAAAAAAGTAATTACTTTTATTTGCAATCGATCGATTTTTGCCAGCGAAAAAGTCGTAAATTATCCTCCGTACCGATGTCAAATACTGTAGTGTGAAAAGTTGGTACATTATTTCTTTAACGCAATTATTACTATTATTATTACTATCATTATTTATATGGTATAATATGATGAACATATTACAATTTGTAATATTATAAGACTAATAAAAGTCAAATAACCCTTACAGTAACTAAAGTTAAGAAAAAAAAAACAAAAAATCAACCAAGAAAACATTTAATTATTTACAAGTTCTAATATTTCATTTTGGCATATGTACTTTCATAAATAATAATTGAGATACTAACCGTGGTATTGCATGCACCGGCTTCTTGTGAAACCTAATTTTTTGTGGCATGTAAGCGATTATTAAACTTTCGTATTTTAAAGGGGAAACGGAAATCACTGCCCTTCGTTTTTTTACTTTAATTTTCCCATTATTTATTACAACACAAATTACATACATAACAAAGAAATAAAATATACATAGTAATATAAAACTAGAGTGTTGTAGTTGGGCCTTTTCATATAAAAAAATGTATTTATTATCATATCGAATACATCCATCAAGTCCAGGAAAAGATTAATAAATTTAAACACAACTTTATCTTTTTGATTCTGACCTAACCGATCACAAAATTCAAAACAGGCGCAGCAGCTTTTTTTCGCTCAATCTTTTAAAAATGCGATATTTCAATTAAAATGTCTCAGTACAAATGAGGATTGATTCGTGTTTTAAAATAACTTTTAAATTTCCTTTTTTTTTTCTTTTTTTAATTATAAAAAGATTACTATTAAATTTTTTATTCTTGACGATCTGACCAGTTGTTGTATAACTTCTTTTAATTAATAAAATAAATCTTAAATATATACGTGTACGAAATTTGTATATAATAAATTAACTAGATAGTCCCGTGTGACGTTTTTACAAATTGTTATCACTTTTGTTACAAATGCCCCAAATATAATTTGATTTTCCAAACTTTTTTAATATTTATAAATTTCCCAGTGTAATTGTACTGATTTGTGGTTAAACACTTGAAGTTTTTAATATTCAAGTTTGCAAAGAAATAAATATAAATTTCTTTTATACATAATACTAATTATAATCGAAGATTATATTACCACTCCTGTTTTACTAATTTATTTATTTACTTTCTTTGCATTTCCGATAGTATAAAAATAAAAAATATTTAATCCAAAAAAAAAAAAAAAAAAAATGGATGTCAATATTTTGTTTATAAGAATATGCGAACAGAAATTCTAATATTTATATGAAAATGATATACCTCATCACAAAGGATTAATCCAACTTCTCCCCTTTGAAGAATGGCCACGTGACTACGGAGACATTCGTACGAAATTACTAAAACAGGATTAGGATTCCTTCGACCTTGCGCTTGAACAAATCTATCTAATCTATCCTCTACTTCTTTTTTTCCGGTAACATCGATTGATAACGGACTTATACGACCCGCTAGCCATTTTGTAATTTCATTACACCAATTCTGGGGAGGGGGAAAAAGTTACAAAATTATAATAAAGAATATTTGATATATCACGTTAATCGATAAACTGTATTTTGAAATGAATGTAAAAATCAAAATATTTCGCACAATGGAAATAATACTGAAAATTCTAAATACAGCGAAAGAAAATACGAGAAACAGTAGAGCAACATGGACAAAAACACGCAATCGCCATCAGACAAAATTTTTTCATTTTCTCTGAATCCATTTCGCTTGATTGTAGAGAACACGCATAAAACCAATAAAAATGTTAAAGAAAAATAGAAAAGACGACGAAAGAAAATGAATATGAAAACAAATGTTATAAGGTCGCGAGAAAATGAAAGAGCAGAAGTAAAAGCAGGCGAAACAACTACTAAACAAATAAAAATGAAACAAACATTTAAAAATCCAAACTATAACTAAAGATGTGTATTCAATAGGAATAGACGCTAAAAACGAAGATCTGTGAAGTGGTATGTTAAACGAACTATATAAAGTAAAGAAAGGTAGAAATAAAGTATAGATTTCCAAAATATGAAATTTTTCAAAAACATAACGGAATAAACATATAAAGTTCAAATTATAGAAATGTTAAAGAATGTTTAAAAAAAAAAGTAAATTTATGTTAAGAAAGAGTCATTTGTAAAAGATTATACTAGAAGGAACGATAGACACAGATAAATAAGACTAGTGGAGGAAGTATAAGTATTCGAGATGATGCGGGGGTGTAAAATGGAACAAATGAAGCATGTGGCGGTTTAGCGCTAAAAATTTACTAACCGGTAACGAATTATTGATAATAATGGTCACTTGACGTTCTTAAAATATTAATTTACCATTACATTAAAAGGAAAAATATTTATATCGTCAAGAATGCGGAAGGACATATTTCGAAATATGTAAATGAACTGTAAATTTTTTGGAGATGAAAGATTCTACCACAAAACGGCAATTATGCTGGCCGAAATTCTTATTCTTTACCGTGTTTCATTATGTAATATTATAAAAAACTAAATTATAAATGAAAGCAAAATTGAAAAATAAAATTACATCCAGATTACAATAAGATATACGAAATAACAACAAAAATTCAAGACTATACCTACACCGAACAATAAGCAGTCTGGTTCAACATTGATCCTACGAACAATATAAATGAAATCCATTTATTTTTAAAAATATTTTACAAATTGATTTATTTTTTGCTATCTAGCCATATTCATACTTATTATACAAACGTTAATTATTTTTAACTTTTGTGTACCTTAACATCCTCTCTTACTGCACAATGTCATTTTTGATGTGACCGGAGCATTAGCATTTAAAATTACGAATAACATGCTTACTTTAACCAATGAACTAGGAGCAACGATGATCGCCTTTTGAATTAAAGGTACAGTTTCAGGTCCTTGATTTAACAATGTCCACATTAAAGTAATACATTGCAGAGTTTTTCCTAAACCCATTTCATCTGCCATTATACAGCCGAAAGCGTTTTCCAATCTGACGCCAGTAACGCAGTCGTACATAAATTTAACACCCTGAATAAACAAAAATAAAGGAATAATTTTTTATTTCTTATGGGTTTGTCAGTGAGGACATTAGACCAAGAAATGGGAAGGGGGAAAAAATAAATTTATATTCTTACGCGTTTAAGGGAAGAGGATAAAAATAATTCAAGGGCAGAAATAACAGAAGCAGAAGAAAATGAGGAAATATAAGAAGCACCGATAGGAGGAGTGAGGATGTCGAGCTTTTGCAGAGAAGAGTAGAAGGACGATTGTTCAGCAGAGAAGGCCGCACAATCAAACAAAATATGAACAGTATCACAAAGAAAGTATATGGAAGAGGGGTGGAAAAGGACAAAATGGAGTAGGTGCGGATGAAAACTGAAAAAATGATGCACGAAGAAGATTGTGGTTAAAACGAAGGTGACAAATAGCAGAGATTGTAGAGCGTTTAAGAGAGGGGAAGTATCAAGAATACCACGGATGAAGTTGAAGAGATGGATGAGTAGAGATAAAGAGAGGCAGGATTAGAAAATGAAGAAGAATAAAAGTTAAGCGATAATTTGGAGTGAGCGGTTGAAGAAAGAAGAACAATATTATGGACTGAAAATGTGCCCAAAAATCTGCCCATTCGGATGAGAGAGGAAACATATGAGAAGTATCTCAACACAATTGTAAGAGGCAGTAGGAAGAGGATATGTGATAGCTTGCAGAACACTTTTAGAATCGGACATTATGAGTACTTAATGGGAAACCTATAATGAGGAAACAAAGAGGACAGCGCATAGAACAGCAATCGATTCCGCATAAAAAAATGAGCAAAAGGAGGAAAGTGTTTAAAAGATTTAGTATTCCATACAGCATACTTCTTACCAGGTGCAACGGGTAAAATGTTTATTTACATACCGACGATATGGGTAATTTATCTACTTACACCGTTGGTACAACGCGGTAAACTCACTATTACCGCTGATACTACTCGCTCGGTTGCAGTACTCTAGTGCATACAATGTCTATGTTGATTATCTGCCGCAATGAGAAAGCTCAGCAGGTTAAACACTCCTTTCTTAAAGGGCGAATATTGACGATGGCATCTGTTATTTATTTAAAATTTACCTATGCCACTTCTAAACATGGAAGCCTTCAAAAACAAAAACTGACGTACTCATTTTTTTCAACTTTTTATAAATTAAAACCTCACCTCATTAAAGTCTGTTTTATTTTTTGTTTCTCTATTTTATTAAGTTTGAAATTTTTAATTGTATTAAAATTTTTATTATCTATTTTCTGTATTAATATAAATCATTGTAAACAAACTATGAAAACAGAAAATTTATAATGTAACTGTGTTTCATTCACCTGGATGGCGAATTCATAAAGGATAATACCAGCCGGGATGTTATTTTTAAAATAAAAATAACATCAAAGAACGTTTTTTTTTTTGCTTTATTTTTTTTAGTGATTGTTCATTTGAAAAGTAACTAAAAATAGTATTAACTAACCTCTCTTTGGTGAGGTCTTAATATATTCGATAAAAGCGGATCGACAACCACGTGAACAAGTTGTTTACTCCTGCAAATTAAATAGTAATCAATCGATAACATAAACAGTATTCCGAGTAAAAAAAAAAACAAAAAAAAAAAACGATATTTAGCAAATAGTTAATATCTAAAAAAATACATTTGAAAAGCATCTGATGTAATTTTGTCATTCTTATGTTTACAGCAGGAACGTGCTACTGAAATATGTCATAGCTTTTAGTGTTCAATGAGCCTGCAATAAAAATTTTTCTAAGCGATGTTCGTACAGTTAAGTTCTAAACGTACATATCCTGCCGTTGATTTCTATGATTAAACTACAAACAATGAACTAACTGTGTTTTACAAATAAAATTAAAACCATATACAATTAAAAAACATATACGATTAAAATAAATGATTTAAATTATGACTACGACATAATAAGCTATATTTGTCTGCTATTAGGTTTGCTCCAAATTAAAAATAATAGAACGTAGACAATAGGCAAATTGCGCACATACAGATTATTATTAATTAAATATTTTAGCAAAAAGACGAAATAATATAAAATAATTATAAAAATACATTGGAACTTTAATAAATATTACAAGATAGCTTAAATTTTCACGCATTGAAATTAAATAGGGCCAAAGAAGCAACTAATATAATTTTTGTATTTTAGAAACATTAAACTGTATTTTCACTTATCTATATTTAATGGTCACTGTCTTTTTTATGGGTAAAAATACCCACAAAATTTTAAAAGTAAATTTTTTATTTATTTAAAACTAGAAAATGCAGAATTGATGGTTTATCGTTTTTATGAGATTTGAAAAGAACTGTATTATTACCAAACGCATTCGGTGCAGATAATTAAAATTCGAATACATTAAAGCGCCAAACAAAACGATACTACATCATAAAATGAATATAGAAATACATACATCGTTATGATTATTTATACCGATATGATAAAACTACATAACAAGAAACGGGCAACAGCCCATTCCATAATAGCTGTTTTTGTTTTTTTTTTTACATCGACATATTTCCTTGATAAAATATAGAAAAAAATACAAAATAACCGAAATTTAAATTTTTAAGAAGCCAAAATTTTCAAAAATAAACAAATTACATATATAAAAAAAAAAGACCAAAGAGAAGTCTGCAACCCATTCTACAACTGTTTTTTTTTTTTTATTTTTTTTATTGTCGTATTTTTTAATTAAAATATGAAAAAAAATATAAAACCGTCAGAAATAAACGTCAATGGCTTAAATTATTATCAATGTTAGGTACTACAAACAGAGATTATAAGTAAATGTAATTAAATCTCTATATCTTTCGCTACAATATTTAATTAGCAGTCTTTTTTTCCTATATGTTAAGAAGAAAAACGGTGGATAATAGAACTTTTTTTTCTTTTCATTTCTTTAGTGATTTGACAGATATAATTTATGTTCCTGAATCGGTTTCGAATGTTTTACTTTTGTTCAGTGTTTCTTGACACTCCAAATAAAGGAGCGTTTATTTTGAACAAAGAAAAAATATGTAATTGTTAGCAATTTTTTTGTTTTGTTTTTTTAAGCTCTTCGAACACGAAGATTACACCACCGTAAGAGGAATTTACCTATAGAATGAAAAATAACTAATAAGGAAATTAAATCTTAATATGATTAAGCGTGGAAGGCAGGAATTTAGCTATAATTATAATGATTAGCATTGACTGCAAGGAGGGAATAAAGGGCATACAGTATAGAGTAGGAATATTACGTGAGAGAACACCTCTTATTGTTAGTGCTGCCCTATCAAAAGACAGAAAGAAACATTCAAACAAGACATGATCAGAGTCGCATACGACTGTAGTTTTGGTAACAAAGTGAATAAATAAGACAAGACACGATGGAGAAACGGAAACAACAGATAGTAGAACTAATGAAACGACGAAAAATTCAAATACCGGATAAATTAGCAGATATTATGAACTCAGATTGGAGAAGAATGAACTATAAAAGGATTTCCAATTGAAGTTTGGATATTTTTTGGTATATTTATTAATTCGTAAGAAGGAATGAGGAGAGATATATAATGTCAATTAGTACTTCAAACTAAACTAATATACCTGTTTATAATAGCTTTTATTTTTCGATTAATAGGCCATCTTTACAAAATCTTATATTAATTTTTTTTCTATATTTGTTGCTTCTGTGTTCAAAGTTGTTCAGATCTGCATATTTGATTCATTTCGTTTAAATGAGAAGTATTTTCTCTTCGATAAGTAATATTTATGTTGGCATTTTCTTTCGTTTAAAATCCCATGTTGGTATAGCTATTGTAAATTATTTAACTTCGTAAAAAACGTTATATTTAAATTTCCGCGTTCACCGATTTTTTTTTATTAACTTCTTATTCGTATAAGTGATACTTCGTGTTCACCCTTACGGTCTATTCATTATATATAAATGTTTGCTGTTATTTATTATTGTAAACGTTCATCAAAATTATAAGCCTGCAAACCGCGACCTCTTTCTTACAATTAAATTAGTAATGGTAAAAAAATTCATTATCTGTTTTATTCCAAAAAAAGTTCAGTCAAGCATGACGTTTCATGCGCTGAGGATTCCGTACGTAAGACTATAATTTACGTTCAGATAATACTAAATTCAGAGCAAAGAAATCTGATTTTTCGCGCGATAAATAAGAAGCGATGCGTCATTTTTCGCGCTTTTTTGAACTATTCGCCAACATCGAACGTTTCGTTAAGAACATGAAATACGGGTTCGTTCCCGACAAATCGCTATCTTTCCAACGATATATCACACACGTCCGGAAAAAAATATATTTTATTCAAAAATTTTGGACTTTCGACGCTCCGAACGTCTAATTTTAAAGCTGGAAACCCGGATGTTCCAAACCAGAGAAATATACGGGGATACGCATATTTTTAACCTTATTCAAAATTTTTAGCTATAATACTCGCGCCGCAAAGGGGGAACGGAATACATATCAGTTCTAGCGCTTTTTTGAACTTTTCGTAAACTTCGAAAGTTTCCTTAAAAAAATGAAATACGGTTTTGTTCCCGACAAATAGAGCTCTTTTCAACACCATATTATACGCCCAAAAAAAAAATAAAAAATAAAAATTTCGAACTTTCATCTTTTTGGAGGCCCCATTTTAAAGTTGGAAATCCGAATGTTCTAAGTTGAGGAATATACGGGGATGCGTATTTTTTAACCTTGTTCAAAAATATTAGCTATAATACCCGCGCCAAAAGGGGGGTTAACACGTCATTTTTTGCGCATTTTAAAATTAAATACGGTTTTGTTCACGACAAATAGCGACCTTTCCATCGAAACATTACATAGCCGGGGAAAAAAATATTTTTTTCGAAACTTTCGAGCTTTCGGCGCCTGAAAGCCTAAATAATATAAAGTTATAAGCTCGGCTATAGTTTTCCCATAAAGCGGTTCTTTATGCATATATTTGAGATACGTTTTGGTTTCCTCAACTTTTTTACATTACGTGAACATCCATTTTTTTACTGTTTTTAGCCCTAAAGGGGGGTCTATATAATTTTTTAATCGTAATTTTTTGATTTTGTGAAACAGCTGCGTTTTGTTTTATATTTCGAATTTCACTCCTAAAGAGTTATCTGGCGATGAGCTATGAACTTTTTAAGGATGATTTTCGAGGTCGCTTTAAATTCCATACTATATATTCTTGACGATTTTTTCTGGGGTTTTTTGACGCCTAGGGTAGTCGGTTATAGCTTGAAGTTATAGAGATTGTCTTAAAGAGAAGTTCAAGTGTAATTTATGATCCAATTTTGAAGTTTATAAGTCAGACGTATGGAATCCTAAAAAGAAAACTAATTTGAAATATTACTAATGTTATTTACTCTTGAAACGTAAATGTGAAGAAATACGTATGGTTAATATCTCATTTTAAAGAGCATGCAATATAAAATATTTTTCTCGCACAATTATCCTGCTAGCAGTTTTTGCATTTGAGGCACTTTAATTCAAACTTTATTTTTTTAAGCAATGTATTTATACCACCTTTTAAAAGAATAAACATTATATTATACGCATTTCAGGCCGATTTAAATTATAAAAATTCATAAATTAAAATAATTAAAAATCCAATAGGTCGGGCCACGAAATGACCAGCGAACCCAGTTTCTCAGTAATTATTTGTAAAAAGTAAAAAAGCACACGCCTCACTTGACTTATTACATAAATAATTTTTTTCAAAACTTACTTGTCCAATTTTAATAGATCGTGCGTACTTAACTGAGGCGGAGTATATAAAACCAGAGCACCTGGTTCAGTCGGATCATGTAGAGCTCTTCGAACTTTATCCTTCCGCATTCCCAAGGAACGGGAATAACTACTGCCTGTATAATTCGGTATAGGAATTTTGAATGGCTTCGACAAAAGCGATCGGATACATTCTTCCTATATATTTGAACAAAAAAAGAAAACAAAATATATTTTTTACTTAAAATTTCTAAATAGCAAACAAATAACAAATGATAACTAAAAGAATACTTATCGTAGAAACGTTTTCAAACAAAACTCATCTTCAACTGGAAAACAAAAAAAAACAGCATAGGACCGAATACGCATAAAAATGTTATTTAATAAAATAGTTTGAATTATTTTTTAACATTATCATTAAATGAAAACAATAGTTTAGTCGCAATAGAACGCAAGCAGTCATTTTATTTCCCAATACCCAAACGATGTTTATACTTGTAGGTATTTAGCTCAAGGAATTCGCTTCATCAGCAATTAACAGATAGTATTTAATCTTGAACATTAGTTAAAAATAAATTTCATTAAGAAATTCAAATAAACAATCCCTAACCAAGAGTAACTATCTCAATATAAGCCTTTAACGAGTAGTTATTGTTAATTTTATATTTTAATTCTCCGACGTTAAAGTTATTCATTGCCCGCTAAATAGTTTTAAACATTTTATTATAAATGCTACATTCTAAAATTATTACTATATCATAAAATCTAAAATGTAGTGCTATAAAAATTTAACAATATTTCGCGACATACCTGGTTGTAACAGCGGTTTAATGGCACATTTTAATTACCCTTGTTCAACTGTAAATTGATATTCTTTTTCCCCGCGCTTTTTTTTTTTTTACTACGGTTTGTTGCGCAGTTTATGGTCGGAATAATTAAAATAGAATTCAAAAAAAACATAAACAAAAAAAATGAAATATTAAATTTCAGCGATTTTTGAAAAAGAAAAATAAGGTTGAAATGGATTAATACTTGTAAACGGAACGAACCGCTTTTAAATTGATATAGTGTATATTTAGCCCGTCTGATTATTTTTGCACTATTTAAAAGGAGAAAATGTCAAAACAGCAAATTGCAAATTTACAGGAACAATTAAATGTCGTAGATTGTGAATTAATGAAATTAAAATATACGTTGGGATCAGTGAAAAATAGTACGTTTTCTATACAACAAAAAGAAGGAACATTCAAAATTTTATGATTTACATTCGTAAAACAAGATTAAAATGTAAACGATAAATGAACGAACGCATATAAAAATAGGCAGTCAGCATAATGATAATGAATGAAAGACAGAAATCAAAGAAATGAAGAAAACTGCACAATAATAACTTTAAATTGTACGTGTACATATGGATAATAAAAATAAATGTAGACACATACTTATGAAAAAAACAAAAAAATCGTTTCTCTACACTATAAGGTTTTCAACGTTTTTCGAATGATTTTTACTAACATTCCGCCGGCCAGATAACAATAACAACATTTACCAACGTAAATGTAATTACATTTATGGTCCTAGTTAGCGTATCTCCTCAAAAAACCTTTATGGGTTTTTTTGTATTTTTCAAAAAGAAATGATAAATTTTTCGAATTGCATTTATTTATTTTTTTCTTTAAACTTATGATTTATTATACAAAACATTGCAAATAAAAAAACGCTTGAATGTATTCAATTTTATGTAAAAAAGAAAACCAGGAACAAATAAAATTTAAATAATAATTATTTTTAGCATCTGAAATAATTTCATTGTTTAATGTAAATAAGCGATTTAATAAAATAATTATAAAATTAGTCTATTTAGAGCAGCAGTCAAAACATTTTTGACGTGTCTGCGAAAAAACTGAAACAGTACTCGAATGGCAGTAGTTGTATTTCTCAACTAAAAGTAATGTAGCGGCGGCTAACGGTATACGTTTTAGTTAGAAGCAGCGACGCCATAACAAAAAAAAAAAAACGTAGCGCGGGATTCCTACTGTGTACTCTGGTTACTACGATATAACGTAAATATCTTGTTCAATTGTTACCCAATCAGAACTGTAATATTGTTATTTAAATGCAAATAGAAAATAAAAATAAATGCAACTTCGGTGAAAAAACCCAAAATCTGTAAGTCATAATATTGGAACGTGAAATAATAAAAGAGAAATGAACAACCCGAATAGCTAACATCATTACAGCAAATTAAAATCCGCATTTCGCATGCAAGCCTTTTGACTTTAATGGCAAAATGTAATAAGTCGTGGCATCGATGAAACAAAATTTTGAGTGAAATCCGATGGAATCTTGTTTTATTCTTTTTCGAGTTGCTCTTTTAGCTGATGTAAATTCGAAATGAAATTTCCGCGTAATCTTTTGTGCAAATATATTTTTTCCAGAAGATTATAGTGCGGCGATTGCGAAAGTGTTTCTAATACAGTAGAATAGTTATATATCAACCATGAACGAGTTTCTTATGCTTCACGTTCAGAATCATTATCGTGGTAAAACTTTAATAACTTCCGAATGCCTAATTTTTCTGTACTTTAATACAGGTTTTTACGTAAAATAATTTAGCGCTCATTTTCCTTTCAATAAATATCAACGAACCTACCTCGCAAGCCGCAAAACCACCCTATACCATCCTAATTCTATATGCAGCTTCCGCCGAACTTTTTGCTTTTCGTTATTTCCAAAGATGTTAAATTTCCATTAATTACTGAAACTAACATTATTTTAAAACAAATTCAAAGCGTTTTATCTTCTTAATTGCATTAATAAAAGATTTTCAGAGAGCAGTTCGTGAATTGTGACCAGTATTTTTCATGAGTCGACGAATGGTCTCGTAATTTTTTTTTCTTTAATACTTACATACAGCACGATAACTAATTTTTTAAACGCTTTTATTTTTTAATTCTTTGCTATAATCTGCCGCTTATCATGAGCTGAAAGTTCTTCAAGCTGACCTCTCTGAGGAATAAATTCAATTATATCCTCTTACTTATTTCGTTGAATAATGTTATAAACCGTACTTTTCGATAGCTTCAGTATGGGTGAAATATTATCACCTAACAAGTCGTTTAAATAATTACAAATGACTAATTGTCTCGCACGAAGTGATATATTTCACGATTTCCAGCCCAATATTGATTAATAATGTTTTCCGCTCACTTATTCAGAAGATAATTCCAATTTAAGCGCGTGAAAAAAGTCTATTACATTGCTCGCGAAAAACACACTGTGTATGATACATATTCCAGGGAAAAATCAGCTAGCATTTTAATCTACGTTATCCGGAAGTTTCAATATTAACGTGACATGCCACTTGCTTTTTACTTTACTTCTTTTTCCCTGTAATCACGTTGTTTGTTACTTTTTTGTAGTGTTTTTTCCTTATATTTCTTTTAGGAAAATGGTCTTCAGTTAAAAAAAGTATATCTATTTTTCCCTCTTCAAATACATCCCAATATTAATGAGGTTATTGTGTATATATATATATATATATATTCACCCACACACTTATTGGTTGTTTTGCAATATTAAGAGGTCGTTTTCTATATTGAAAGATATTTTAACAGGCACGAAATATAATTTTTGTTTTAAAAATTTGGAAAAAGTCCTTATTGTTTGAAAAATTTTTAAATTTCGTTTATTAATATAAATTTATATAATAGCAGGATATGTTGTATGTTCATATAAATCTGGTGTGAAAAAATCAAATTTTATTTTATTTTTTAATATGCAATGTCTATTATGAAATTTTTAGAACATATTTTACTCTTTCGTTTATAGTTTCAGTCCTTACTTTAAGCTTTTTTTGTACAAGTCCGAATCCTAACAATAATGCATCATTATCTAAAATTACAATTATAGTAATATTAAAATAAAATAAGGAAGAACAACTGTTGTATATTGAGACTTCAAAGTTGTTTAATTATATATACTGAAGTTAATAGAAGATATGCAGAATCCCGTGAAATTAAATATTTAATAGTACATTAGGTAAACATTTACATTACCACTGATTATTAAAAGGTTTATAAGTTATATATATTATTTATTACATACCAAGTAATAGTAAATAAATTAAAAATCATACGTACGTGTTTTGAAATCGATAACTGCATTTTAATGCCATTCTCTTTACCATTAAGATTGTTTTGTGAATTTACGATATTCTTCTCATTATCTTGTTCTTTTGATTTCGCATTTTTTTTCGAGCAAACAACTTCTTCATTAGAAGGATTTTCAATTTGACGCTTCAAAATCTGACTGGGAGCTTGACTACGGCGCTTAAAATCCATTAAAAAAAAATCAATTAATACCTTAAGTATACTGATCGTTAAATTACTCTTCTTATGAATCCGTATACAAACAAACTTTTCACCTTTTTATATATCATAATTATCTAAATCTTATAAAAAAAAGTATATTAAATTTATATACTTAACATACCATAATTTCTTAATCCGCCCCCGATTAAATCACGATCTTATAAATCTGTAACCCATAGTCAATTATTACGATATCAGTAAACAAACGTGTAGTCTGTAGTCGAAGAAAACCGCGTAAAACTCTTACGATTCAAAGGAAGCCGAAATGATTCAGAATAAATAAATAAATCTTTAAATTGATTCAAAAAAATTGATTAAAAAGTTAATATTGTAATATTAAGAATTAATATTAAAATATATTGCTATTTTTTATATTAAAAATCAAATTCATTTATATTTTCAAATACTAAAATACATAAGTTTAATTTATTGAAATTTTTTAATTATGCCAAAAGATTATTTTTGATATTTTGTTAAAGTAAAAATTAATTTAACATAATATTGAAAGCATATTTGTTTATAAAAATACAATTATAAGTAATCACAAACATATAGAAAATATAAAAAAGACTAATTTTTATACAAGACGATTGGGCATAATTTACATGGGTAGAGTTAGTAGAGTATGCTAGTCACCCTAGCAATACAGAAACTTGATAAAAGAGGTAAAAAGTATAATGACAAGGGCGTCGCCAGCCGATGGGCCGGGGGGGGGGGGGGCAAGATGATAGAAAAAGGATATGAGTTATAGAAAAAATAAAATTTATAAGTTGTAAAGGCTTAATATTTTATTAAACAAGAACAAAATCTTAATTAAAACATCATTTTCGTGGGTTTCTGGCAAATTATTCACGATTACGCGCCTATGAATACTCATTATGGCCAGTTGATTAAAAAGTTTCAAGGCTCCATGGGGGGGCAGCTGCTCCCCCCCCTGCCGCCCGCTGGCGACGCCCATGTATAATGGTAGTTACTCTGCTATAAATTTTCATCATTGTTGAATTTACGCGATAAAATTCAACTAATAAAATTTAATTTGACAGAATCTAATTGTCTGTTTACATTTTGGATTTAAATTTTTAAAAATTAAGTGGAACGAAAAAAAAAATGTACTTATGAACGTCTGTGGCATATTTTAAGTACTAAATATAATGATAAAAATTAACAAAATGCTGCAAATGAGAATATAGTTTGCAAAATAAACAAAATTAATTTGGTATCGCTGAGCTGAAATGAAAAGTTTAAAATTTGTAGTGCACACATAATCAAGAAATAAAGAAAATTGAAAAATCAAAAAAATCTCCTTGTGAAGGTTCAGAAATTTACACACATATGTTAAAATGGTTTACATTGATAGTGAAACACAAAGAGTTAAACAATACAACAAAACGTAAGACAATTTGAATATGAAGCAAAAAATTGAAATTAGAATTAACGCTAAATTTTTAGAAACTAGAAACAATTATAAAACAGTAAAATATTTTTTTTATTCTGGTAGTTTATGATTCCGTATAAAAACATCTCGGTCATTACCTAAACGTAATATTTATTTAAGTATCTACTGTGGTTAGACAAATAGCCTATTAAAAAATAAATAAATAAATAATGCAATTTTGTTTATATCAATTTGTACACTAGTTTCTCCAATGCATGATTCAGTTTCTAAGTGGTAGTTTCGATTTCCGATTCAAGATATTGAAATGATTGTGACTACAATTGTAACATTGAACAAACGAACATTTTAGACATACTGATAATAAACTAAATGTTTTTTATAATTAGTTTAATACCTGAGGAACGTATAAATATACAAACTGTTAATTATTTTTGTAATTTTGAAATCAACTTTCAAGTCAAAGATTAAACAAGAAATTACGAATTATAAAATTAATTGAAAGCTTTAAATTTTTACCGTATAAAATTGGTTTATATTTTGTAAATTTATAACAAAACAAGTGGCGAATGAGTGTTAAAAATAAATGTTTGTTTTTATTATATTTAACTTATTGCATATAATATTGTATGAATATACTTTTTAAATTGACTAACATATAATAGACACTTAAAAATAGTATAAATTATATTTGAATAAAAGTAGTGTTAGAATCTAAAAATCAGTTGTTATAATATATGTACTTTTTTATACGTATTATGTTTTACAAAAACAAAACTAGATTTACTTGTAATGAATTACTTAATTTAAAATAAAATTGGTTCAATTATTAAAAACACCATTAAAAATTCAAATAGGCCGATAACATTTTTTGATTTGTGACACCTATGATTTTTGTGATTTTGTGTTGTATTGCGGATGTTTATAAATATAAATTGGGTTATAATACACAAAACTTTGTGAACAACAGTCATGTTTTTCAATTTTCTTGTATACAAATAATTAATAGCGTTAATGGGTTACAATTTTACAAATTTGACAGTTCGAATTAGATTTAATATGCCCTTAATAAAATCCAATTTTCATTAATAAAAAATATCGTTACCGGCATATCGAAAAATTGTTATCGAAATTGATATCGTATCGGTGAACATTTAGATATTTAAATCATACTTTTTATTTCATTTAATAAAAATGACGATTCTTGGACGGATAATCAGAAGAACAATTGATAGAATTCGTTACCATATGCAAGATGCCGAAGAAGGCTCAAAATTGTCCTTCAGGAACATAATTAACGAGTATGTTTTTTGTAATATGCATAGTTTATAGAATTATTTTGGTACATTTCTGTTTTTTTTTTTTTTTTTAATTTTGTTATTTTCATTGTTATAACTATGCTTCTATGGTCCATCAAGTTTTCAAATATAGCTTCCATTTTTATTGATACAGTACTTGGTTTAGTTTTACAATGAAATTCTTTTAATTTTAAAGTTTAGAACCGAGTTTTTAAGACGATTTGTTGTTTTTTGTACGCGTGAAATAATAAATGAATAAATTTACACTTATCAAAAATTAACTTTGTATTTCCGGTAAAGATATCGTTTTGGTTTTGTTATCCAGTTTTTATGAAAAATACAGTTTATATCTTTTTGAACGCCTGTTAATATTTAAAAAGAAAATATTGGTAAATACACCAGCGGGTAATGTAGGGGAACTGCTGATACAGAGACGTATGTAGTTTACCATTTCAATTGTTAAAGGATTGTATTTAACTTGTTTTAAAATTCTACTGTTATTTAAAGATTATTATACGATGACTAATTAAAGAGGCACTCTGCATTCCGAATTTGTTCTAATTTTAAATTTTAAAATACCATGGCTATAACCGGAGTTTAATGGTTATTATTGTTACTCGAGCTTTATCGTCTGCAGAGTGGATCAATTATTTTGGTTTGTACTCGAACATTATTATAGGTTCATCCACCGTGACAACTTTCTTCGCTATCCGCTACGTTTTTAATTTTCTTGTTTAATATATCTTTAAAAGTCCTATATTTTTTTTTTTTGTCTGTAATATTTTGTCTTTCTATTTTAAACTGTAAATAACACTTTTTCCCTTGTTATTCTCGTAATAACTCTACATTGGAGATACGTTCGCACCAGGATATCTTAAGAATTCAACGGTATTTGTGCATTTCGAAAACTTGCGTTTTTTTCTATTCACTACTCGGTACAATAATATCGACAAATGGTTATCCTCATTCTTGATTACAGTGTTAGATTTTTATGTGGAACGTAAACGGTCATTTCAAAACATTGTATGGCAATAGTGTTTTCATAACCAGCAATGAAGCTGTAAGACGCAACAAAGTAGCCATAATTGTGGCGAATTAATGCAAAGGTTGGATGCTGCAATGTGAACGATGGATTCTGTGGAGTTGTAGGATTTTTTGAACTATAGGCACCCGCAACGAAAGAGGAGTAAACCTACTGCAATTTTGTACAGAAATGGCATGAGCTGGATGACGGAGAATAATGCCAGCGTGGAGTTGCGAGTGCAGGTGGGATAGGTTTTTTGGACACACTTTGTATACCCTGTTTTGAAGCATTAAATTATCATAAAACGCTACTCCGTCACGCTCAGTCTTAACCAGATTACAGACGATCGATACCTTCAGAAATCTGCTAAACGGTTATGCGCTCCTGTATCGGTATAATAGAGAAGGTCCTGAATCATGCAAGGGTTTACGTGTACCGCAAATAAACGGTTTCTTTTTAAGGTATTAAATAGCCAGAAATATGCCAAGAACCGAGTAAGCTGAGAAATCAGAACTGGGCTGAATATGATTGTAACAGAAATGGCCATTCTGACTGTCATAAGGAAAAGTAAATTAAAAAGTTAAAGGTAGGTTCTTTTTTACCTGAAAAGCCAATAAAATATCATTTTCAAGTCATGGTAATGATCATGACGAACACATTGTTAATGAACAGCACAAAAGAAGGTTATATACATGGCAGGTACCTGACGGAGTTACAAGAAACCAGATAGATTACCTACTAATTCACCGGTGCTAGAAATCGTCAATACTTGGAGTCAAGACCAACCCAACTATTACGTGCCAAATTTAGGCTCAGAATAAGAACACGCAGTGTCAGTCAAAAGGTCAATAAACGCATTTACCTTACGGGTGAAGAATGTCAGAAAGTAGCATCCGCTGTAACTACAAATAAAATGTGATAAATAATGAATTAGATAATGGAAGGCCAATTGCAGTGTGGAATTAGACAAGATACACCATAATCAAAAGTAAAAAATAAATAGTTGCATAAAGACCAAAGCCAAAGAAGAGGCATCAACTGTGGATAGATCGTACTCTGGCCCTAATTGCCTTACGAAGACATGCGAAATCATCTAGAAATGTGACAGAATTTCGAAATCTAAATTGAAGAGTTCAGAAATCATGTCGAGAAGATTGTGCTACGTTTATAGATAGAATATGCCAGGAGATACAGGAGCTTGGTGATGAAATTGATACTAAAAACGTTTATAAGAAGCTCAAACAACTTTTCAGAGGTTTCCAACCACAAAGATGCGAAGTGGAGGATAAAGATAGTAATGCGGAGTGGGACAGAAAGAAGGTATTGAGACATTGGTTGAACTATTGTGAAAAGTTGTACTGTGAAGAAGGAAGAAATACAGATTTTTTCGAGACGGATGACATAGTGTCCCAGAAAACGGAACATGATATCCTAATTGAGGAAGTAAGAAGAGCAATCAAATCTCTGAAAAATGGAAAATCTTCAGGTGGCGATAACGTAGAGGCGGAGATCCTGAAAAGGCTAAGAGATAATGCAATTATTACTATATATGGAAACTGTGTAATTACTAGGGCTGTTAAAAACCGGGTAACCGGGTAACCGCGGTTACGGTTAAAAACCGATGATACGGGTGAAACCCGGTTTTACGGTTTTCACGGATACGGTTAACCGTGTAACCGCGGTTTCGGTTAAAAGCCGATGATACGGGTAAAAATCGGTTTTACGGTTTTCATGGATACGGTTAATTGTACGAAACGATATTCGTATTAATCGCAATGTTGATTAAATAATAATAGTAATAATAATCTTTTTTTCGTTTCTTTTTGGATTGTTGTGTAATTAATATCATTGCGGGATTTAATTGTACTGGCTCGTGTTTTGTTGTTATCGCTTTGTCATTTAATAACATCAATCGTAGTTTCAAAAAATTATTTATTTACGGGAAAACCGCAGCTCGGTGAGTTAAAACTTTACTTCATAATCACTCGCGTACGCGCACTGCTTCGGGAGTGAGTCACTCAGCAATGCAACAGATGCTATGCTACAAAAGACAGTCCGCTCCAGCCAGTGCGATTTATTTACAACGCATTGGGAAAAAAAGTTATATTAAGTGGTTAAAAATTAGTTTTGACGATTTATTTTCTTAAGCTATAGGTTTTATTCTGATATCGTTTTTAATTCAAGATGTCAAAAAAAAAATAGTTGGGTATGGAATTATGCTGAAAAATCTATAGACAGTAAATACGCAATATGTAATTATTGTAAAGTCGTCTTAAGTTACAATGGTTCTCCTTCGGCAATAGCAAATCACTTGAAAATTATTCATAACAGAATGCCTAATATTGTTATTTTCGTTTTTTTTACAGTATCTCAGTCATTTTTCAATTGATTTAAAAAATTCTTGTTGGAGGTTAAAGATAATGGAAAGTTCTATAACGGTGAATTTTATCAGATTTTTAAAGGTGGTGGAAGAGATTCAAAAAAAAATAAAAACATGCATTTTTGGCTGAAAACCCTCTTGAAATTCAACTAATAACACCAAAATAGATATATGTTACATATATTAAAATAAAATGTTTTTCTGAATTTTTTCGAACTTCAGGAACAGATAAAACAAGTCCAAAAAAATGAAAACATGCATTTTTGTCTGAAAAACCTTTGAAACTTCAACTGGAAGCAAACTATAAAATGTAAGTTACATAATATATCATTGTGTTACCTAATTTGCTATTATGGGAATTTTAAATTCGTGCAGAATCTCTATATTTTTTTATTCTAACAATCCGAAAAAATTCAGGGAAACATGTTATCTTCAAATACGTAACATATGTATATCTATTTCGTTGTTATTAGTTGAATTTCAAGAGGTTTTTCAGCCAAAAATGCATGTTTTTATTTTTTTTGAACCGCTCCGTCACTTTTAAAAATCTGGAAAAACTTCAATAAGTAGTTTACACCACAAAACACGTTATATATTTTTTCCGTCGTAACTGAAATTTAAAATATTTTTTATGACATTTTAAAAATTTTGAACGTTTCTAAAAATTTGAATTTATCGTCTAAAAATTTTAAAAAATTCACCATTATAGAATTCTCCATTATATTTAACCTCCAACAAGAATTTTTAAAATCGATTGAAAAATGGCTAAGATATCGTAAAAAAAAAGCGAAAATAACGAAATGGTGACTACAGGAGCCCCCTGTAGGACTAGGGGTCCGAAACTTCCAGTTTTAACTACTTTTTTCATGCCCTAGATTTATATATTTTTTTTTATAAAGTTTGGTTTAAAGGCACTCTTACACCCCTTAACCGGCCATACCCTCTAAAATAAAATTTTATAGTTTATTAAATAACCGTCTATACGAACAATTAAAAAATTATATTATAACGATATATTTAAAAATTATTTTTAATTTTATTATATAACTGTTAAAACGATTAACTGATTTATACGATTAACCGAAATCGTGATTAATACGGATAACCGTTTCATACGGTTAATCGAAATCGCGATTAATACGGGTAACCGTTTCATACGGTTAACCGTACCCGTAAAAACCGCAAATACGGTTTTTACCCGAATGATCGGTTTAAACCGATACGGCGGTTAACCGGGTTATCCGTATACCCGTTAAAATCACCAGCCCTAGTAATTACATATGGAACACGGAGAATGGTTGGAAGATTGGTGCAGGTTTTTCTCCAGATATTAACTAAGTGATTTTTTTCAAATACGGTTTTAATATAATTCTATTTACATTTAATTTCTGAATATGATTAGTTGATTTCCTTTCTAATTTAATTAATTTTCCTTCGAGGCTAATGAGAATTGAGCGTTAAATTTAAAATATGTGTATACAATGAAAAGATATGTATACCTCTTCATGTAACCTTAAATTCGGCGGTGTTTTTCGACAGAATAATTACTGTTACTCATTCTAGTGTCACCCTTTTTTTTTTTCGAACTTCGATTCGATATAATATGGACGGATAAAAATATAAACAGAATAAATATGTAAAATATAAATTCGTAAAAATTAAGTTTTTTTATTTTCGTTTTTTTTTTTAAATAATTATTCTGTTTCTTCATGTTAGCGCTATTAATTTAACGTAACCTTTAAACAATCTGAACTATCATTAGAAGTTTCACTTTAAAAAGATACATTTGAATCGGGGTTTTTGAAAGTTTACGCGCATTTTTTATTATAAATTTACATTTATTGTGCATAGGGCCAGTTTAGGAAAATATCAAGTAGTCGTTCCTGATTACACCTCTCCTGAAAGAATCGTTCCCGATCATATACCGCGCCCACCGTATTGTTTAAATGCTGACGGAGCGGAAAACGCGCCATCATACCCAGTGATTAAGAGTCGTAAAGAAATCAAAGGAATTACCGAAAGTTGTAAATTAGCTATGCGCGTGTTGAATTCAGCTGAAAATTTTATCAAGGTTAACAATTTTGAGTTGGTTTTTTATAATTGTACGTAACTCACGACTATTGATAACTTCGATATTATTTAATGACATTATCAAATACTATTTATGTTTAGGTCGGTATTACCACTGATGAACTGGATGAATATTTACATAATTTAATTATCAGTCACGGTGCTTATCCTTCACCTCTAGGATACGAAAAATTTCCAAAATCAATTTGTACCTCAGTAAACAATATTGCATGCCACGGTGTTCCGGATTATCGTAAATTAATCGATGGCGATATTATAAGCGTGGATGTTTCGGTGCGCGGCACTCGGTATTCAATGTTTGCGTTTATGTGACTTAACTGTTATTATCGGAATATGTAAATAATATTAAAATCAAATATAAAAAGCTTTCCATCAAGGCAAATATAACTGTTTACAGTATGTAACTTTGGATGTAAAATGGTGTAATATATTCTGTGTCACACACGATTCTTCTGAGGGATTCTTATAATATAACGCTGAATACATTTTTGGAGATAGACCAGTGCGTATAAACGTTCCAGTAAACAGATTAATCTACAAGCATAACAAATTTAATAATGTTGATATTTTGAAACGTTTTAGAGTTGTTAATTTACTATGTTGACAGCGAAATATTATCGGAAGAATATATTACTGGCTTTCTAAAAAGAAAACATTGTAACAAAGTTACTTCGAACGAAGTTGTGAGAAACATTATCTCAACCGATCTGATATAAGATAAGAAAATGTATCCTTTTATTCGAATTTGATTGTAGCGAGAGAAGAACATTTGAAATCTAAAAAGGATTGTTTCCCTCCTAGATTGTGTAATGTGTATATTACAGTTGTAATATAAAAACAAAAAATTAAATAAATTAAATTCTAGAAAATGCGGCGAGAAAGAAAATATACGTGTGTGTGAGATCCTGTTGTCGGGCGGGGATAAATGACCAATCATCGACATTCGCGAGGAGAAGCGCGTACTTGATATGGTCGATTCCAGTGGTCACAAAAGAAGGGAAGAAATGGCAAAAGGTCCGATGGGGAGATTTTTTTAGTTAACCAGTTACTGGTTTTACCTTTCTCCAGTAGTATTGTTGTTTTTGACTTTTCTCCGATTGTGGCATATAATAGTCGTCCGGCAGTCAAATCGTGAAAATCGGTTCAATACAAAAGACCGCGGAACGCAAACGCGAAGGCCAGATTAATAGTCAGTAAAGATTTATCAGCGAAGATTTCGGTTTCAGAGTAAAGGATCCCGCTGTTCAGTCCTCGCTGCCCTGATCACCAGAAAGCCACTGGATCACCAAACCGAGGTTCACGTATTAACGCCGACAACAGTGATACGTTCAACTTATTTATTTAAATTATCTGATTTTTTATCTATTTATTTTGTCCGTATTCAATATTGTGTTTTTCAACAGTCAACCGGTACCGAAAGATTAGTGTAGGTAAATGTTATTAATATACGACATAAAATTCCAAATAGTAATTTTTTTAATAATAATAATAATAAATAATGATTTTTCGTCCGTGGTAATTGAGAGGTCATCGAAGGCATCACTGAGGGCGTAACAAAACTGCAATCAACCCTATAACGTAACATTTGGAATCCCTGGTGGGGATCTAAAACCAATAATAACGTTACACCTGCATGTGATTGTTGTTGGTAAAGTTTTGTTTTTCGCTGTCTTTCTCGAACAAATAACAACTCCAACGTGATTAAAATTGCTTTTATCAGATGATTTCTGTTGAGCAGGTTTACCGTTTCGATATTCGTTATTTAGAATTTTTAACATCATGTTTAGTTATCATTACACATTTTCGAGTTTGGGTGATGAGTGAGTTTTTTTTTTCGTCTCCTTCCAAAAAAGGTAACAGTGTGCGCATGCGTATTGTATAAATATAATGGAAACGAATTAAATTAGTCAGCGCGTTGAATTCTATGTTTTCGGAGCTTTGGTATTTCACTATGTACTTATATGGTGCAATTGCTGATTTCTAATGTTTTCGAAATGTTCACTCGTTCATTTATTTTATGAAGTACTAAAATTTCCCGAAATAGTTTTATTATTTTTATAGAGTGATAGTGCGATTTAATTAGAACTCCCAAAACAACGAACTATTAATAAAAAAAAAATACTTTTCAGAAGTTAATATTATTTTGTTAAGTTACGTAATTTGCTAATAAGTAATTTAAAAGCTATTAATTTTAATTAAATATAAATGTATATGAAGATATCAATAAAAAATCAATATACATAATTAAGTAAAAATTCTTCGATCCATGCTAAAAAATTAGAAGATTAAAAATTTTGAAGATGAAATTTACAAACGGCTAAAACTATTCTAGCGGAAAGTTCATATTTGAACTTCTAAAAATACATTCGTTGGATTATTTAAAAAAAAAAAAAAAAAGTTTATACCAAATAATAAATGTAAAGGGTTCGGTAATATTATTTTTTTTAACGAATTTCAAAATGTATGAATTACATATTACGCGATACATTTTTTAGTTAATAAAAACCAATCAGTAGGTTCTAAGTAGTACATAATATAAATAAAAAATGCTATTTCGGGATTTTACTATTTATAATTCTGCTTTATAGTTCCGTTTTATTTATGTCATCATCATCAAGTAACAGCCCCAGTTTGGGGATTGCTCACACCATTTTTATATTTCGCGGTTCCTTGCCATCTGAATTAGTCCGCTGCATTTTTTCCCGTCAATGTCTATCATTTCGATTCATCTCCTTCCACTTGTTGCTTTGCCTTTTATTTTCCCTTGCATCATTGTAACGAAAATTCTTCCCTCTCGGATCTTATGCGCGAGGTATTTCCTTTTTCTCTGGATTACATCTTTTGCTATATCGTATTCTGTCAGTTGCCACCTGCTTAAAACGTCTTTATTTTTCACCTTGGCCGTCCATGGTATTCTCATCATTCTTTATAACATTCACATACAAAATGCATCTAACTTTTTCCTGCATTCCGCATCCATCGTCCAAGTTTCTGCTCCGTATTTTAGCACTGACATGACGTAGCAGTTGTTGGTCCTTAGTTTCAACTGCATTCCAAGCTTCCAGTATTTCAACACCGTTTGTAAATTATTAAATGCTTGTTTGGCCATTCCTATTCTTGATCTAATTTCTTTTTTATCTCGACCATATGAAGTGAATAGGGATCCTGAGTATCGGAATTCTTCTACTGGTTTCAGCGCTGTATTATTTATTTTAATTTTTGCTTCTTTTCTTCCATTTTTGGAGAATCTCATCACCTTTGTTTTTTCGGCGTTTATCGTCATGTCATACTTAATTCCGGCTTTATTAATTTGATTTAGCATGATTTGCAATTGACCAACTTATCCGGCAATAAGCACCTTGTCATCATCTGTAGAGCTAATATTATTAATAGTTTTTCCATCGATTCTGAACCCAGTGTTCTCCAACATTGCTTTCTTCATAATTTCTTCCGAATAAATATTGAACAACCTTGGAGGTAAGGGACATCCCTGTCTAAAGTCCCTTTCAATTCTGCATTTTGTATTCGAATACCCGCCGTTCAATTTCATCCTCATTGATTGACCCCAGTATAGATTTTTGATGACTTGTAGATCATTATTATCTATATCGTGTTTCTGCAATATACTGATGAGTTTATTATGGTTTATTCTGTCGAACGCTTTTTCGTAATCCACAAAGTACGCTATTACATTTCGGTTTCGATTTATTGCCCTTGTAAATTTTGATTTAAATTTTGTTCTCTTTTTCTTTCATTACTCCTTATATTTTCGATAGAATGACAGTTTTGCTCGAAATGGGAATAATTAATTTGCTTCATTATTTATTTTATGAATTACGATTGTAGTTTGTAATTAATAAGCTATTGGTTGATTTATTACTCTATATTTTGCATAGAGTTTTTACGTATTTTTGTTGTTTATTTAAAGGTTTACCTAAACGGTTTCCACGGTGATTGCGCTGCGACATTTTCAGTTGGCAATGTCGATGAAAAAGGCAGAAATTTAATTGAAGCAACAAAACATTCTCTATTTCTCGCAATTCGCAGCTGCGGCCCGAGACAACCGTTTTCAGTTATTGGTAATTTTCGTTTCGACTTATTATTTTTTAAATTTGAATTTATCAGTCAACATTGAAAATTGAACGTGTATCTTAACGGCGATGTACTTTGGCGTAAGACTATCTCAAAAAAAAAAAAATCGTTTTTACCCTATAAAAAAATATGAAATTTTTAATTCATTTGTAGCACTATTAAACTGCCCATTACATTAGTTGAATACCGGCATATCTGCAGTCGTTACAATTACAACACACGTTATAGCGGATGAGATTATGTTGCTCTCTTTAATGAACGTTCTAATAAAAAACTCCATTGTGTTTATATTATCGGCACATTTCATTTTGTACTCTCATTTAAGGTGCAATAGTTTTAGTTTGAATTTGGTCGCGGTTGCCCCGTCAGTTATCAAGAAAAGAAAACGGAACAACTTTATTTTTATCTAACAAAGTATTTAAGGAGCAGGGAAATTTGAAATTACGGGCTTATTATTAATATCTGAGGTTTTTACATTAATTAAAGTACTCATTATACCGAGTCAAGTTTGGAACTCAACAGATTTATTACACTGCTAGCAGCCATCAAAACCCCCGGGATTGCAAAATGTTAGGATTATTTTATAATTCGTGTAATATTTTTATTGTATCCCCCCCCCCCCCCCCCCGTTCAACCGGTATAAAAAGATATCGGTTTTGTCTATTATTATAAAAAAATTTAAAAAAACTCGGATCACTCATTTATTCAGTTGCTCAACCAAGCGAAAAGATGCTGTTTAAACACACCGCATTTGAAACCAGTGTGCTCAACTAAAAAAGTTTGTGAATATTGATTAAAAAATAAATAATTGGACCGGTTTAAATTGATTACATGTCGAAAAGCAAAAATGAATAAAAAAACAACTTTAATAGAATATTTTATGTAATATGCATTTAAAAAACTTGTAAAATCAGGCGAGTGCAGTTAATAGTGTGTTTAAAGAATATTGCGGATAATCACCAATTTATACAAAAATTACATATTAGAAAATTGTATGCGTTAATTTTATTTCGAAATTATTTACTTTCTAGTCTCAAAATACGGCTGTATTTAAGCCGGCACATTTTCTTCTGTTTACTTTACTTAAATTTTACATAAGAGAAGTTTTTAACAGAGCGCGGCTTAACGCGTGTAATCCTTTTACAGAGGCGCGGTCCAGCGCATTTTGATAAAATGCTCCATTAACTGTAGTTCCCTGTGAAGCAAACTCTCGGTGCACGAGAATGTAGAGCCAAACCATGCTTTTATAAAACTGCTCACACACATTGAGGCGAGGTAGTGGAGCATTCAGTGGGTAATCAAATTCTACACACAACACGTTGTCATGTGGATCTTCTAAATAATTTCTCTTCAGCGTTTTATAATAATCACACTGCTTCAAATGTACTCGAAATTCTGCTGTAGATGTCTTGTGAAAATAGCAATACTTCGTGTATAAAAATTTCACTAGCGCGGTCTATACATTCGATGATGCACTGAAAGTTGGTAGGATGATAAAGTAGGAATGGGCGATTCAGAAAATCGATTCTACCTAAAAAGGTCAATTTGTACAAATGGTCCTTATTCCACCTACCCCTTCAATTGGTTATATACATAGTGTGCGTCCCGTAAGTTTTAAGACTGTACTTCTAAACAAATGCTATTTGCGCTACCTTCATAAAATTTTAGGAGGATGTTAGTGTAAAACCGTTTTCCTTACACGTACGAAATTTCAAGTCGATCGGATTATTTGCAACGGTTCAGCGGCAGTTTGTGTAAATATTGTAAGGAATGCGCGGTTATAATTTTGAAATGGAGATAAATTCAAGACAACGTTTGGCGATTAAATTTTATTTTAAAGCCGGTAAAAATGCTACGGAAACATTTAAAGTGTTAAAAATCGTTTACGGTTTGTCTGCGATGTCTCGTGCTAGTTTGTTCCGTTGGTATAGCCAGTTTTCGTCGGGTAAAGAGATTGCGGTTTCAAAAATCAAAAGTGAAGATGACGTTTGGGTACTTTTTTTTGACTCTGAAGGAATTGTGCATCGAGAGTTTGCTTCATAGGGAACTATTGTTAATGGAGCATTTTATCAAAATGCGCTGGATCGCGCCTCTGTTAAAAACTTTTCTTATGTAGAATTTAAGTAAAGTAAACAGAAGAAAATGTACCGGCTTAAATACAACCGTATTTGGAGCCTAGAAAATAAATAATTTCGAAATAAAATTAACACATACAATTTTCTAATATGTAATTTTTGTATAAATTGGTGATTATCTGCAATATTTTATAAACACACTATTAACTGCAGTCGCCTGATTTTACAAGTTTTTTAAATACATCAAATATTCTATTAAAGTTGTTTTTTATTCATTTTTGCATTTCGACATGTAATCAATTTAAACCGGTCCAATTATTTATTTTTTAATCAATATTCACTTCGCTTGGTTGAGCAACTGAATGTTCCATAAATGAAACCTTTTTCAAAGTTGAGCATATTTATTTTGTCCGTGACCATAGTTTCAATCAATGTGACCGCAATTTTGCCCTTTCCCGAAAAAAAGCCAAAAAGATATTTCGCGTGGTTGATGTACGGACATACTGGGAATACCTAGTTGCAGCCCGAAAGACACCGTGTCCATTCAATTTGGTTTTCGATAGTTCTATATTGAAATCATGGAACACAACGTTTCCAGATGTTTTTTTAAATAATCCGAAAAATCCTACAACTGCTTTTAAAATCCAACAATATTGTCGTTTAAAGTACGATGGAGAATTTGTATAGACCTCAACATCTTAAAATGAAGACGTGTGGATCAAATTCGAATTTTGGAAACCGAATATTACGGACTTCGAAAATTTAACACTAAATCCTGCACCTACTCCGGGTATCGATAGTGAAAACAAGAAAGATGTAGAAGATCTATTCAAGTACCTAGCCGAAGAAGAAGTTTTTAAATTTAAAGAGAATTTGTTAAATTTATTCGATTAGTTATGCTTAGAAAAGAAACTTTTTTTAAGAATATTTTTTTTTGAAAATTAAAGTATGTTTTTTGTAAGATTTATTACTTCTAGCATTTGATTACTTCAACAAAAAACATGAGAAAACACCAAAAAGTTGTTTTCTGAAGAAAGTGTAACTTTACAACCAACATAGAACCCGAAAAAATAGCAGTAGAATATCAGGAAAATGTTCTCTCTAAGAAGAGCAATTTTGGAGCTTTCTTTAAATATTCACATTGGCGCTCCCTATGGGAATTTTTGAAAAGTTTTTGAACGAAAATGTAGCAAAGTGGTGGGGCCATAACATATTAAAATTTCATTGCTCTACCTTTACTAGTCTACTAATGAGATAAAAGTAAAACTTTAAAATGAATTTTCTGGCCTTTATTCCATCTAATGTTTCATTATTGCACTACAAGCAGTGAGAAAAAGTGGACAAATAATGGAAATGCTTAAGCAGCTATGAAACAGATTGAGGCGCCTTGTATTTCAAATACAAGAACCAAAGAGTTATAAAGAAGTCATAAATAACACAGAAACGAAAAAGAATGGAAAGATACTATATGAGCGGAAATGAAAAATCTGTGAGAAAATGGAACATGGGCAATTACAAAATGACTAATGATTTGTAGCTTCCTTATACCATACCGGATATTCAAGAAGTTAAGCAAAAATGATAGTGATTCAACATACAAGGAACGTTTGGTAGCTCTGGGTAACCACAAAATAAAAAACTTTGATTATTCCCCTAACGTATCACACTAAAGTGGTCTCATGCAATAGATGTCATTAAGTGCACAAAATAATTGGAAAATTAAAATCGGTTGACCTTCCTTATAATAAAAATTTTTTTTCAATGATGGAACAGGGGAGAGTTTTTAACGTTTCGCCCGGATCCTAGATTCAGAATGTTTCTTGACAGTTTTACCACTTCTGCGTCCCCCTTTTTTTGCTTCTATAAATTTACCTATATATTATAAAATTTGAAATGAAAACTGGTTGCCGTTCCCGTTCAAACAGTTTCATTTACAACAATCGGACAAAGGAAATGAATAGACAATCGAAAAGGTGCTTATTTTTCAAAATTCAGGTAAGCAACAAATATCTATGAAGGAAATGAAAGCGAATCAGAACAAACATATTGATGTGTAACCGATCAACAATAATCATTTGCGTGACTACGTCCATTTTATGTTAAAAAATAGCGTATAATTTTTTTTACAAACAGTTAACAGTAAATAAAAAGTGATTTAAGTAAAACAAAAAAAAAAAAAAAAAACAATTCTAAACTAACCATAGTTAAAAAGTTGACTTAATTACCACAAACGTAAAATAATCTTGATTTACATTGTTTTACCCTAAGTATAGGTGCTATTTATTTAATATTAATAATTTAAAGTATAATTTAATATATAAATTTTTTCAAAAATAAATACACTAGCTACCATATTACTTAATTAGAAATAAAATATTTTTTCACGGTAAGAAAAAAAGCAAAAAAAAACTTTTCCTAAGGCATAAAATTAAAAATTTTTATAATGTGGATCGATTACAATGTTTCCATAAAATTTCCCTTTCGATATATATTTACAAGTGTGCTGTTTTATTTATTAGAAATGCTCACCAACGATTAATATTTAGAGCTATTTTCTAAAGCAATGATATATAATTCTTATTAAACAGATTTACGGCTTTGTAAAGCCTGAATAGTTGTTTAAAAGCCTGAAAAATTTTCAACCTATTTTGTTAATTTTATTTTAAATTTTATTACTAAGCGAGCTGTTTTATTGAAATTTTCACATGGTTTAAAAATTAATTTTGATCTCTTTATTCTAATAAGAATAGCGGTTTCGAAGTGATTGAATTTTGTATTTTTCGAAAGTTTAAAAACGTTGTGTATCGTGCAGGATTAAACATCTAGTTCTAAAATATTTATATTTCAGATAACCATGGAAAAAAGTGTAAAGAAATCACAAAAAAAAAAAAAAAAAAAAAAAACTGCATATACGACAAACTACACTTTAATATATCAAGTGTCAAGGATTCTGATTGTTATGAATTATTATAATTTAAATTTTTGTAACACTAAATTAAAAAGAAATATTTCTTGTAAGGATTTTTAAAATAATTTTTTTCAATCTTACAAATCATCAGAATTTAGCAGTTCCAAATTTAAAGCTAAAAATTTTGGTTTCGCTTAATTAGAGAAATTTCCTATTATAAGCATATCAGAAACGTTAAAATTTTGTAACTAGTATAATCCATGTCTCGCAAAATGGGATACGCTCTATTTTTCATTTCGTTAGGAGGTTTTTACGATGTTTTAATATGATTTTGTTACCTCTGAATAGAAAATTTTCGATCGCTGCAACACTTCCAAAGTTAAAATAATTATTTTTCTATTTCCGAAATTTTTAGGGTCTGAAAGATGTAAATTTAAAGTTGTAATGTTCACCAAATTTTTTGTTGGTAATATTCTCTTAAATGCGCATATTTATTAGCTGTTCTAAATTTTTGAAGTATGCTAGAGTGAAGAGGCACACTATGCTTCACACTTTTTGAAACTTTTCGCAAATTTTTAAAATTTCAATAAAGAAACCAAAATATATTTTTGTTACCATTACACAGCGAGCTTTTCATCGGTATACAACACACCTATACCGACCCGAATCAGAGGTATATCTGAAGAAATAAATAAACGATACAGAAAAATTTTAAATAATTCCATTAATTATTTAAGACTCAAGCGCAGTTTCGAAGAATATAATGAACATATTACTAGAATTATAAAAGCATATTGTACCAAATTTTACGAAATGCGTAATTTTAAGTACATGTTGCTTATATTTTTAATGTTTACGGTTGATATTAAATTTATCAATGCTCGTCGTTTTAATGTCTATCTTGCAGTATTATCCAAATAATTAAAAAAATTGTGTACGTTCCACTATTATAGTATATTTTTCTTTTTACTGCAGGAAGACAGATATCGAATATAGCTGCAATGTACGATTGCAGTGTAGTTCCTTGTATACTTGGGCACGGAATAGGAGCCTATTTTCATGAGCCCCCTGATGTATACCATTCGGGTAATTGATTTGTTAATTTTTTTTTATTTTGAATGATCGTTTCATTAGTTGTATAAATATAAGCTGAAATTTTTAAGAATATTCTCCGACTAGTATTATTAAAATTTATTTTTCAGTAATTAATTGGGTGGGGGGGGGATGGGATAATCACTTTGAAAAATCCGTTTTTCTGAAAAATTTTCATATAAAAGTATAAATTCTTAGAAATATTTTCCCAAAACCTCAGGTCATTTGGAGGAAAACTCATTAAGATAGTAAGCTGTGCGCTGCACCCCTTTTGAGTCGGCCGAAAGCGGCAGGAAGTTAACCGGAGCAGCTGCTTCCTCCTCTTTCAAAGGGCCTAGCCGGTGATGGTACCTGGCAAAAACGAGGTTTCTTTTCGTTATATTGTGTTTCTTCATTAATAGGATATTACACTGTAAAAGTTATAGATATTTGCATTAAAAGTGGGCACTGTTAAAGGTATAAAACTTGGGAGAAAAAATTAAATATAATGGAATTTGAAGAACGGCATACCAAGCACATGGAACACGGTGAATGTGAAGTAAATCACATTGGACCTGCAGGAAACATGGAAGTATCAGTAATAAAAGAAATGTTTCAACGATCGGGGGAAAAGTACGACAAGTATAAAAATTACATCGGCGACGGTGATAGTAAAACGTACACCGGTGAAATTCAATGCCATCCATATGACGAAGACTTTGTAATAAATAAATAAAAAGGATCGGCAAACGGCTACGTGATCTTGTAAAAAATACAACAGGAGAGACAGAAATAAAAACCGGAAAAAAAGGTTGGGCAAACTATGTTAGAGAAAGCAGAAGTCTCTCTCTGGAAAAGGAAAACTCACTGGTAAAACAATTGATAAATTAACGGTGTATTATGGATTAGCAATCGAAAGAAATTGTGATTCAATGTAAAAAATGCAAGATGCGATTTCAGCGACCTTTTTCCATTATAAATCAACAAACAAAAATCCACAGCATCATAAGTGTCCGGCCGGCGCTGACTTGTGGTGCGCTTATCAAAAATTTTTGGCCGCCACCAGAATAGAAAATTTCCAGCACGATTATGAACCTTTTCCGGATGATGTAACAAAAGCAATCGAGCTAATTTATGAAGATTTAAACAAGGACGAGCTTTTAGAGTGATGTGTTGGTGGATTTCTTAAAACAATAACGAAAGCCTAAATCAACTTATTTATAAGATCACTCCAAAAATTTTATCCAGTAGCCCTAATTTAGTAGAAATTGCAATAAATGTTTTCCAACGAAGGCAATTTTGCATTACTAACCTTCCTACAAGAGATGAAAATCAGCGTCGGTCCAAGTGCTCATCAGTACGTTCAAACAGCCGATGAAACGCGAATTCAAAGAGCCCAACAAAAAGCTGCGCTTCAGACAAAAGAGGCTAGAATAATGGAAAGAATGGAGCAAAAGGAAGCCTTGGACATTGCAAGTGCAGAGTAGGACCTTGCTTTATGGTGCTGGCATCGACGATTCAGTTTAAGTGAGAAAAAAAAAATTTCTTCCAATTTTCATAGTTTAAAACTTTAAACGCGTTTTTCTGGAAATGACTTTTGTGAAGTCGGTGGACACGATATCTCAAAAACTTCTGTACCGATCCGGTTCATGTTGAACACAGTTTTATAATACATATTTTACTAGGTCGCAACGTTCTTATTTTTTCTTTTTTCGCTTGAGACCGATTTTACAGCTACAAAATGGCGCCATTTTTAGGGTAAATATCGTGTTTTTGACTTCATCCGACCGCCAAAAATTGAAAAAAAATTTAAAAAATAAAAGGACAACGTTGCGATCTAGATTTACTTCTAAATTAACCATTTTTTCCAACTATTCGTGTTCCGAATGATTTTGTAACGAGTTATCGTGGACACTATTTTTTTGAAATGGGCTCCGTCAATTCGCTTTCACTAGCTCGTTTATGAATATTTTTTGACGAAAAAATTACTGAATGTTCTTGAAATGTCATATAACTATGCGCAAAAAACTTTAATGAAACAACTTTAATAGTCTGTTTAAAAATGACTCTCAAAAAAACGCTTTTTTAGACCCGTTATCCCCCCCCCCCCCCTAAGAAGAAAGGTACAATATCGTAGAACATTGGTAATTATATCTCTCTTGATAAACCTTTTATGGTTCTAGTGTTTTGAGAATGTGCAAAAATATAACTTTTTGCCATCAAAAATTATTATATAATGTTTTAAATCAAACCTTGTAGTTGATTGCTAGAATGAAATTTCAGTTGAGGTTGTTTTCGTATAAGCGAACCTCTGCCAGGATTTTATTTATATAAGGTAATTTTCATATTAAATTTCAGAAAAGTAATTAAATTTTATTATAAAATTTAATTAGGACAAGTTATCTATTTATTTTTAAAAATAAAAAATAAATAAAAAAAATAATTTACTTCCCTTCGACAGTGTTATTAACGTTCTATTTGACAGTTTTGGCTTTTCACATGAATTTTATCGCAGCCTTTCTTTTATAGTATTTTTTAGACGGTATACATTTTTTCATTCCCGTCTTCTAATCTGACGATTTTCATTTTTCAAAACCAACCGTTCATTTACATTGACAATATCTTCCAAACTGAGAGAATTTTATTACCTAATATATAATTCGGACAAAAATCGATTAATTCGAAGTTAAATTTGCCTTTCGAAATCCCCTGTTACTCAGTATAGGTTAGTTAATTCCATCTAATACATGTCGCCGACGGCACGTTAAATGATCTGTAAAATAGACCGATCATTTTTTTTTGTTTCCTTAAAAATTCGTTCTTTACAAATTTACTTAAACAGAAATTTTGAAAAGTGAGTAAAATCTGCTCTATTATTAAATTCTTACGAGTAAAGTTTATTTCTAAATGTTTTATTTCACTCGAAAAGGCTATATGTTTCAAAAGTATTTTTCTTTTGCGATTTTATATCGTTTAAATTATTTCGATTAGTCAGATCAATTAAAGACTCAAAATTCGTCAGCTATTTAATTGGAAAATTCTGGTATAGATTTTTCTTTTCTTTTCATAAAAGCGGCGGTAGATTGTTTTAATTAAAACGCACTCTGCGAGTTCTTTTTCTTTGACAAATCAAATGATATACATTAGAAAAATGAAAAAAAAAAAAAAAAACTCGTCGCTTCGCGCCTTTACTTAGAGTCTACGGCTAAAATTATGAAACCTAAAACATACTTTAGCCTGATTTGCTGAATGCCGACTTTGTAACTGCTGTTGTTCTGTTGGGAAATTATGAATGAAGAAATACAAAAAGTACGGATAATCGTTTTATGTTTCCGGGTCGTTAGAAGTACAGGTATACTGTCACCGGTTTATGATAACTAAAATAACTGATATAATTTTTCGAATCGATCGTTTTAATTTTAACGAGCGACGACTGTATCAATGCACGATCCACCATGAGCAGTCGATAGAGCGAGATTTGTTTTGAGTTGTAATCCGAACATCACTGTCATTTTAGTACCGATCACATCATTTATTATTTCATTCCATTTAGTGCGTTATACGGATGAAGCCGAAACAATACTATGTAACAACAGTTCATTTAAATTCAAATAATCTTTTTCTCAAATATCATGAATTTTCTGATAATTATTAGTCTTTGCAAATAGTTGAACAATACCTAAATCAGCCGACGCTCTTTTCATTTCTTTCATTTATCCTATTTGTACAATTATTAAAAACTTATACTATAGAGTGGTATTCTTATAAGCGCGCTACTTTCTTCTCCCTTCCTGCGTAAACTCCAGCGTAACACTCCCACGTAACGTGCTCGAGCGATTAAGTCACGGTTAAAGCATGTTCCATGCTAAAAGGTCACATTATTCCGCATTAATGATAAAAAGAAGATTGACATTTAATTCTCCAGATTTGATAAAGTTCACATTTTTGCTTAAAACATTCATCGTGTTATCGAAATTTATAGATTTTACATATAAATGTTGTCTATAACCTTCATTTAAGGTGATGTTTGTTTCCTTTTTTTTTTATATATATATATATGTATAATATAATATATATATATTAAAGAAATGAAACTCTCCTATTTCTGGACTACAGATTCGTGTTATAATTGTAAATAAATTTTCTAATTTTAAAAATTCAATTTGTTGAATACTATCATGAAACCCTCGAAAATGCTTGCGATTCTTTTTCCTTTCTGTTCGTCGGATGAAAACTTCCAACTTTAGCAATTTCAAAATCATCGCAATTTCGCGAATAGAAATTGGTGCCGCGTCGTCAGATTAGCACTTATTCGAATTAGCGATAGGTAAGTTCGCTGTTTTTCAAATATAGATTCGAAAGTGAGTCACAGATTCTTCTGTGTAACGGCATACTCAATAGTAAGCGTAGGCGACTGCCCATTCGTACGTTCTAGCTATACAGATATCGATAGTGTCATGACAATTATTATATGCAACTTTAGTGTACTCGCGCAAAACTACACTTGGAACTGGTTATAAATATTTGATTTATTCCAATTCAAACTCGTGTGTGTCTGCTTACTATACATCAACTAGCGCGCGCCTATAGTGGTATGCGTGGTGGTTTACCACTGCCTTCCAGTAATTATCAGCGGTTATTTTTCTGTAATTATTTCTGTCGTCGCTTGGGATCGAATTCAGAACTTCCGTAATGGAAATCAAGTGCTCTAGTAACTAGGCTATTATGAATTACATCCTGTATACATATCTATGAGACTTATATAGAAGGTCCTATATGTGAACAGTATACATCGGTTTTATAAATACAGATATTGATATCGGTGTGAGACGAATGTCAGTTGTATAAATATATTCGAGCTAGACAGATTAGAATAAAAAAAAAAAAAAAACATTAAGTAACAATATAATAACGTTTTCGGAAGAATAACGAAGTAAAATTGTGAGTAAAACGAAAAAGGAAAAAGTGGTTGAATGATTTACCGATTGATAAGATAGGAACAAAGAAAGGAATTACGAAATAGCTAAAATATACATAGTTATACGAAGGACTACTGCGTCTTTATAGAAAATGCGGTAGAGGATAATGATTCTGTCTGAATAGGATGATTAGATATACTGACATTATTTTTCATTTCACTAGTTTATCGCCCACATATTGAGATGTTCATTCAGTATGTATCATAGAGAGAAGGATAAAATATGGAATAAACTGAATTTCGCTTTCAAGATAAATACTTAGCTTATATTAGCACAAAAATTATACGGATTTGCGACACTACATAAAATTTTCATCCACGCTGGATTTATGAATATTAAATGTCACATTTATCGAAATAGTTGGTCCTTGGCGAGTCGAAGTTGTGTGTAGATACATATTCCTAAGCGCTCTGCAGTTTATCATCACTAATTCGAATAAAATGTATACACGATCGCACGATATTAACAAGAATATTAACTACTATTTCATTTTTAATAATCTTCTGCACGTTTGCGCTGTTATTTTCAAGTGATCATTGCAGCTTGATATTGAGTATTTTTACTTATGTTTGTTTTATTTATTTATTTATTTTGTTTTGTAAAAAATAAATAAAATACAGAAAACGCCTACGGTGGTATTATGGAACCAGGCATGACGTTTACAATAGAGCCTGTACTATGTCAGACTAGTTCTGAAATGTTTTTACTAGAAGATGGATTTTCTGTAGGAACCGAAGATGATTCTCGAACTGCTCAGTTTGAGCATACAATTCTTATTACGGATGAAGGTGTTGAAGTATTAACCACTGACTAATCATATGCATATATTGATGTAGTGTACGTTTTCTTTTGTATATAAATTATATTTAATTATTTATTTTGTTCAAAAATTAATAAACATATTTTTTGCTCTTAAATTTGTTTGGGAGAAAAAATAAAGTTCTTAAGCAATAAGAACACTTCGAATGTAAACCTATAAGCGAATTAAACAATAATCACTTTGAATCGGTTACGTTGCTATTAACTGTTTAAATATAATGTACGTCCAATGATGGGTAATATAAAAAACAAAAACAATACTAAGTACAAAGTACTGTAAAATATCTAACCTATTCATTATTTTATTTATCTCTTCTGTGTATTGCAAATATAAGTGATTACATATTTCACATATGCAATTTGAAAGGACGTTCGCTTTTTTTCTAACTGTTTAATTTTTACCTGTTCACTGCCATTGTATTTGTTTTTTATTTATTGAATTATTTTTACATATTAATTTTACTTTTTTTTCTTTAATTTGTTTTCTATATGTTTATGGTTGTGGTAAGACTTCATAGCTTATTGCAGCCAGTAAAGATCATAAAAGGAATGTGCCCCGATTAATAACATTAAAATATGTTAATTACAACGTAATTCTTAGGCTATCCCCCATTAGAAAAAATGTCCCAATTTTATGTAACGTTTGTTATATTTTATAGAATTTTTGTAATTGTTATTTTACAAATGTCACAATTTTATGTAACGAAAAAACGTCTTAATTTTATATAATGAAAGTTAAATGTTAGGAGATAGGATTTTTGTGATTATGTTATTTCGTTTTGTGTTGATGCCAGTAAGAATTACGTTGTAAATTTTGATCATTTTATACAAAGTATAGAAGAGAAAGAGACAGAAATGAAAGTAAGAGAGGTCAAGGGGCACAACCCCTTGCGAGGCCAAGATGGCTGAGCTTATATATATATATATATATTCAATGGGATAAAATGTGATATTAAAAAATTAGGAAAAATCTATACCTTACTGCCTGTCGTCATTTTTTGAAATCTCTTAAGTTATATTTTACAACTTATTTCATATTCTAATGATTACGTTAAATGCGCATATGTTATCGTTGGATTTATCAACAAATGTCATTTGCGTATCGCTGCAACGTATATATGCGATCTAAAAAAAACATCAGAGAAAATTAGGCCCTATTCAGTTCGACTTTTCAAAAAATAGCTACCATATCTTAATCTTTGCATTTTCCTTATACTTATTCAAATGATTCCATCCCTAATGATTGCCCTGTTTCATCAAAGTTAAATTTCATTTTTTTACGTAGAAATGCATTTAAAAATGTTTAAGCGAGGTCAAAATATGCATAAATTTTTTTAAATAAATACAAGTCCGAAGATATATTTTACTGTAACGACGCTGTTACCTACTTTTTCTTTTTTTGTAAAGAATCTCGGGTTTTATTATCTAATAATTCTTTTCTACAAATAAGAACTTTTTTATAAATAGAGCTATATTTGAAAAATGTAATAAAAATAAATCATTAAATTAAAAAAAAAAAAATCGAAAAATTCTTTTACGTCAGATTTGTATATGTATATATATATTTTTCATCTTAGAAGAAATTTTTAATAGAAATTAACTTTTAATGACGTTTTTTAGAATATAAACAATTTCGCATTTTTAATAGGCAACAAAAAAAAATTACTCCGGGTTATCGAATGATATCGTTACTTTTTCGCGATATTTTGGTTTTTCTTTGTTTTTCGTAACTAAAATTGTAATTTAAAATAGAATGGAGATCATTTACGTACTATTGGTCATCGACTCCTACACTATATGATTTAATTTGTACTCAGATTTAATTTAATCGGTTGAAAATTTTAATTATGTAAGAACGTTCTGCATTATTTTAAATTCTTCTTCAGGGATTTCTTCTTGGAAGTGTATTGTTACATTCAACTAAAATTAAGTTTTTCAAGAAACATTGATATTATTGAATACTCTAGTACGCTGAATAGATAGAATATTCGGATTATCGTTAGGAAACTTTTTGAAACATATTCTAATATGCTGACGATATTATAACGAAAAATTTTAAATTCTCTCTAGTAAATCGCTTACGTTTATATTTCTATATAATGCGACTGTATTGATTGTAAAATAAAAATTTAGCACTTTAGTGATTCTATATATCCATTGATATATTTAGATAAATTTATATTTATTTTTGTTATTGCGCAGTAAAACAACTATGATAATAACAATGATAACAACATTGTAAGAGTTTTAATAATTATTTTAATTATTTGCAGCAAACAACTCGAATAATTTAATTCTGTCAGTATAACTGTCCTAACGAACGGAAAAAATATTATCAATTTTACTTTGAAAGAAAGTCACTACAATAAGAATGGCAGTATCATCGACGTAACAACAATCGATTACCGAAGTAAAATTAAGACTGTTAATTTCTAAGGTCGTATAAATTAGTTTGCTTGAAATAACCTTATTTGAAAACTTTAACGGCAACTACGTTTGGAATTTTTATTGCCAAATTGTATAATTGAAAAAACAAATAATACACTATTAAAGATACACCGCTGAAAATGAGGCGGTAAGAATTGGGGTAGTACACAGCGCAATAAAAGGTGAGGAGAGGAATGTAATAAAGTTACTATCTTTAATTGTAATCAGTTTTTACAAAGAGAAAGCGAATAATTAGTTTTAATTTACGACATAAAATTCGTACCTTTTAACTGAAAGAGTTCAAAAACAAAATCAGGATTATTTTTTTTTGTAACGAATAATAAATCTTTAACAGAGCGAGTTCTCGAGTGCGTTTTTAGAGAGTTTTTTTCTTAACCGTTCGGTGTGAATCTGAAATGCACTGCACTTAACACTTTTGTTACAGGTTTTTTGAAAGCGAATATCATTTCTAGAAAATAATGACATGATTACACCGAAAAAATTAACTGGAAAATTTATGTAACTGCTAGCTTAGTACTGGAAAAAAGGGACTACTGAAAATTTAATGTTTCGAATTATGTAACAGTCGTAAAAGGATGATTTAACAAAAGTGACGAATTTACTCAAAATATAATAGAATTTTACGGAGATCTGGAGAATGGTGCGAAAATACGCACATTTCCTACATTTTTAGTAATAAAAAGAGTTTAAATTTGATCTGTAAATATTGCAGTTGTTTGAAATTGTTACTGGATGCGAATTGAAAAAAGTTAATAATAGTGAGAGCGGCCGGCTAACTACTTGTTAGAAAAAACACTTTTATAAAACTCAAAAAATGTGCTATTTTTTAAACGGTAAAATTATGCACACACTGTTTTATGATCAAATTTTGAGTGAAATAATAGTTCATATTAAAAACAAGTTCAGTCAAGCGTGGTGTTTCATGAGCTGAGGATTCTGTATGTTAACTTAAAGATAACTAGAATTTACATTTACATAATAATAAATTCGAAACAACGAAATCTGATTTTTCGCATCGCAGAGAGGGAGAGACGCGTAATTTTTCGCGCTTGAACTTTTCGCCAACTTTGAAAGTTTCGTTAAGGAAATGAAATAAAATTTCTTTCCCAAAAAATAACGACATTCCCATCAAAATGTCACATGCCCAGGAAAAAACATAATTTTTTCAAAAATTTTGAACTTTAGGCGCTCCGAGAGCTTAAATATAAAGTTATAAGCTCGTCTATAGTTTTCCTATAAAGTAGTCCTATATGTATATATTTGAGATACGTTTTGGTTTCCTCAATTTTTTTACTCCGGCTATTTTTTACGTGAACATGCTTTTTATTTTTTTCTTTCGCTGTTTTTAGCCTAAGGGAGATCTATATAATTTTTTAACCGTAGTAAAGTAAGTCCCGTACCCTTACAGGGCGTCGAGATTGTGAGGTTAAGCTTTCCATAATGGTACTTCAGGTTCTAAAATGGATATCTGATGAGAATATTAGGGCCATTTCCTTTCTCTCGGCCGCCTTTACTTTGCACCAGATAATTCTCTGGTATAACCAATTATTTCAGATTAGGTATAATCTTGAGAGCGACTTGGATTCGGGACGAGACAAGTCTCGATAACCCATGATGACACCTCTGATTTCATAGCTAAGCACCTTAACCGCTAAATTACCACGCTGCCTTTTTAACTGTAATATTTTGCTCTTTGTGAAAAAGCTTCTGCGTTTTGTTTTATATTTTGAACTTCACTTTTGAAGGGTTATCTGGTGATGAATTATGAATTTTTTAAGGGTGATTTTTGAGTTCGTTTTAAATTCCATATTATATATTCTTGACGGGTTTTTTTTTTTTTGGTTTTTTTGGCGTCTCGGGTAATCGGTTATAGCTTGAAGTTGTAGATTGTCTTAAAGAAAATTTTAAGTGTAATTTTGAAGTTTATAAGTGAAATCGTTCATAAGTTATTGATTTTTATTTAATATTTTTCTGTCGTTTCTGAACTATATTATTAGGATTCCGTACGTTATATCTGTAGTACCGAATCCTAAAAAAAAAACAAATGCTAATTTAACAAAAAATGAAGGAAATACGGAAATATAAACATACGTACATTCGTCAGTTTGTTTAAATATATACCGCAATAATCACCAGCCACATCGGTAACTATAAAAATTCCCTTGTCGTTAGCGTTAACGGATATCTCTGAACATATAACATATATCCGCATATTGAAATGCAGCACAGATAGATATAAAATGAATACAACAAAATACTTAACTATTTCGTAACGAGTGAAATCAGTTAAAACAGTTAAACTGTTAAATTTACTATAATTGAGATGGAATTATATTGTATAATTTAATAGATTTATTTTATTGCACAATTGCCGACATATGTATCATATTGTTCTGCTGTTATGTGACTCGTTGATATAAATCATTTACAATTTATGTTCAAAAATTTTGCATTAACCTTTACCTAAATATTGCCAAGATGACCTAAAACAGATTTTTTTTTCTTTTAAACAATATAATTAATCGTGAAAATACATTACATATATTTGCAGACATAAACTCGAATAGTGCGTGTGCATTGCAATTTAACTGTTTCAAGATTTCCTATCCAATTTTGAATGAATCCAGCCCGATTAGCATAATTTTTGTTTTTGATTCTTTCAGGCTGAATTTCTTGACTCTTGGTTAATGAAGACCAACTTATTCTGCTCTTTGTCGTTTTGTAGTTGGTTCATATTGATAGTAGCAAGTTTCATCTTTAGCGATTATTTGTTTGAGGAAAGACTGATCACTTTCCACCATCTTTACAAAATTTTTACAAGATTCCTTTTGCTGTTATTTCTGTTCTTCTGACAGTAAATGTGGAACAAATTGTGCACACAGTTTTTTTTTCTTCAGGACGTTGTACGCAATATCATGAGCCATTGATTTACTAATATGATGACAAGAAGAATTTTGAGATTCATACAGCAAAGCATGAATTTGCTGAATATTAGCATTGGTTGAAATGGCGACGTTGTCATTTTGAAGTGATTTTCGCCCTTCTCGAAATAGCTTGTACCACTTAAATAGTTTCGATCGAGCTAAACATGACTGCCCATAAACCTTTTACGTTGATTTTAGCGTTTTTGTAAGAGTTATGCCGAGTTTTACATGAAATTTGATTGCAAAGTTCAAATTTATCCATTGTAATAATCGTGACAATATGTACTACATAAACAATTATAACAATTAAGTTATGCAGCTCAACACTAATGATACGATATATTATAATACATGATTCAGGTGAAATTTGTTAGATTCAGCCATATGCATTATTTACAGAACATGAGACCCCTTATTGTTTGGGCACATGGTATATGAATTTGGAAGCGTGAAAATGTAAGCAATGTACAAAAATTTAATATACACAGATGCAAATAAGGAAAAAAGATTTAACAATAGAATGATGTTTAATTAATATAAATGCTTCGGATGCAGTAGAATTGAACGCATAGGAAGTGAATGTTAATAAAATGCAAACTAGTGCAGAGCAAGCAAACCAACTGAACACTCTGTGTATACTGCAAACACACACAGTAATGATGAATGATAATGAAAGATGGATAATAATAGTGGTGCAATCAATCATATGGTTAAGTACAATCGTAGAATGATGATTTTCATCAAAGGATAAAAACATAGAATGTGTGCGAGAAATCAAGAAGATGAAAAGCCTTGGAAAAGGTAACATTGAAACAATATGATCAATAAAGAATAGGCTGACAAAAGTGATATGCTTTACATATGCCTTAGTTAAATGTAAACTTATAACGTTTTTAACAAACTCGAAGATGACGGTTTTAGGAAGAGAATTTTTGATGAAAATATCATAATACTTCTTGAATATCAATAAAACAACTAATATAGTAACAAAGTCAAGCATATGTAATGAAAGAATAATAAATTTATGGCATGCATATCTTGACAACTTAGTGAGGAGGAAATGAAACAAATGAAATACATTCATAGAATTGAAACAAGTACAAAAAACCAAGATGCATGTAATATATGTAAAATAAAACTGCAAAAGACCCACAGAAATTAGTGTCAACAAGAAATGAATGTCTAAATTCAGTGCATACCGGCATAGTTGGACCAGTAGTAACTGTTCCCAAAAAAATAGGATGGCAAAATGACTGATTTAAACGTTAATAGCGATAACAAGATGTCTAATGCATGCATCTGAAAATTATATTAAAAACAGAAAAAAACTAATAATGCAAATGAAAATGATGAAAACCCCCCTATAAACGATGGGTAGAAACTAAATCTGAACTATTTGTAAAGTTTTGGATGTAAATGTTGGTATTATTATGAATAAGAAAAATAAAAATAGAAATCTAAATGTATTGAAGGAATTTTTACAGGCTATAATGAAGAAAATGAGGTTTACAAAATTTAGAAACCACAAAAAGACAATTATAAGTATAGGGTGCGGCAGAGAAACCGATCGTATTTCAAAACGTAATAGCGCCATCTGTATGTAAGTTAGGAAAACGAGCTTGGTCGCGTTAGAAAGAGAAAGAAAGAACATTTTTTCTGGTGTATTTTTTATGTCGACAAGAGTCTAGTCTTAAAGATAACATCATTTAAATGACGACCCTGATTTCCGATATAATTATGAAGTCGCAAAGCAAAATTACTATAAACTTTAGTTAACATCGTCGTCGGAATCGAATCTCGATTTTTAACTCTTTCAGGTCTCGAGGTTTGGTTTCGTATACTTTTGGTTTCAAATACTCCTACAGAAAAAAATCACAGACAGAAAGATCCGATGAGCGGGATGGCCGGACAATCTGCGCGTTTCTTTAAATTAAACGTCTAAGAAACATTCGTCCTAAACAAATCGTCGTTTCCCTTGCGTACGACATGACCCGCCGTCTTGCTAGAACCAGCTACCTCTTCTCTCCTTGACAGTTCGGGTCGTACAAACTCATTTAACAGCTAATTGGAACGTTCGCCGGTAACTGTTGACCATTACTCACTCGTTGTAACCGCCATTTGGCTGACATCAGAAAGCGATCACTCATGACATGCGTATTAGTAGCCAGCTAATCTAAAGGCGACATAGAAAGAGAAGGTTAGATAACATTTGTTCAACCATTCTGATGATGTGACCCTCATATGCAAAATCTTCTGAACATACTGGTCTTTACCACAGCTGAACCTGACCACTCCTATAGACAGTTCTAGATGCACTAAATGTTGTTGCTTCTTGGTTTGATGTCTTGTGTATTCTTACTGCAGTTGCTGTTGTTGCTTATAATCTTCTTCTTTTCGTGCCTAAGACGCTTTTCTATATATATACAAAATCCATGCATCTATTAGTTTAATAACATCGTCGTTTATAGTTGTGTTCCTTAGGTCTTCCAAACTGACTGTTGGCGCCACGCGCGTACATTTGAACAAATGCTTGTGATCTTGCCTTTCACCGCATTGCCATGTATCGTTGGTATCTGTTTTCAACATAACGCGATTTACTTGCATGCGGCCGCAACTTGTGCATAGCCTGTTTAATATTCTCCATTGTGGCCAGTTTAGCGTGTTTTTTGATTGTATACCTTCCGTTGGAGATATAGGCCTTGTATTACTAATTTTCCATCTTTCTTTCTGTATGGTGGTTCGATTATTAGTCAACATAGTGCTATTATGCATAAAGGCTTTCCGGGATTTCAGCCTTTCGTCCAATACTATTTGGCCAAATATTGGGTGGCGGGGGTCTGTTTCAATTTTCGTCCTCTAATGAACTAGTTATTAGCAGGTAGATTGTCAGCTTCAGTTTTACCAGTGCCTTCAGCAGCCTTTCTATCAGTGCATTTTCTAGTATGATAATTTTACAGCTACAGTCTTGAGATGTGTGCAGTATAGACTTCTGCTGAATAGATGCCACTTTCTGTGACCTTTTACTCATAGTTCATGTATTATCCAAACCTGAGCAATGACGACATACAAGTCTTCCTCCCAGTAGTGACCTAACTTCAATGGTTGATGTTTTTCAAAAAAATCAGTATCTCCTGCCTGGTACTGCAAATATCGTCTAGATAAGTCACAACGCCTTTTCACTTCTTTCCGCGTTTTTTGTTAACCTTCTGAGCCGTATTTGGAAGATTTTAAAAGTTTTAATGACCAAATGAAATAATAAGTTTTTTGCCAACTGCATGAAACAGTTACGCAGAAACACATCATTCGTTTGAAGACCCAGCTAGTTTCAAAATGTTTGCACCTATTGTAATTTTCAGTGACCCACAACTTCTGCTTGACGTCGGTACATATAATTGCTTATGACCTTCAGTCTGCTTATACAATATTCCATTGTTTGTGTGATAAGCCTGCACATCTCATTTTTATAGGTTGTCTTCTTAAATCAGTTAATCATTTTACTTGTAGGTCCCTAGTTAATAAAGTCTGATAGCTTCTTAAGTATGATATTGACCTACTGACTCCAACAGGAACAACTAATTTTTGAAATGAAACAAAGGCTCATCAGTCCTTCTCTGAATAAACTTTTCTGATGATGATTCTAGTTTTCCGTCTCAGTGTTGTCAGACATATCCGATTATATCTTCAGGTTTACTGCAGCACAAATTCTGGATATCATTCTAACTTTGGTAAACATTACGTCACAACAGTTTAAGATATCCAGTCATACTACCATCCTATACAGTTGATAATTGTCTCTCAGAATTGCCACTTTTAAGTCCAAACTTAGATTTTCTATTTTAAATGGGAACACAGTTTTTTCTAATACAGGTACCTATTTCCGACGACTGTACCCGGTTTCTTCTATATTAAATTTTCTTTATAAGGTAACTGGGGCGATTCTGATGCACCCAGTATCAATTTGGGCTATAGCTAATACATCGCCTACTTGATCGTTGTTTACACGTGCCTCTCAGCGCCATATATTCTCTATACGTTTGAGTTGAATCGTCTCAGTTTTGCCTTTATCGGAAGCACAGACTAAACTGCTTATTTGAGTTGCAGTTTCGTGTAAAATGTCTGATCTTTCCACAATTAAAACATTTAAATACTTTCAACTTTGTTGATCCTGCCGTTAATGAACCTGAAAATCAAATTTTATTACTGTAGTTTGTATGTCTAATTTATCTTCTACAGGGTCATTTCCTTTTTAGAATAATTTTTCATCGAGATTTGCATTAATTCGATTTTTAACGTTGACAGCGGTAGTTCTGTTGATTTCATTATTTTACTATCAGTTACATTGTATAATAGCGTTGAATGTATAGGAACATCAACTTCTGCATAAATTAATATTAAAATAATCATTATATTATGTACAAGAATTTTATTCGTTATTCGTCTTGCGAAACGGCGAACGTTTTAAAAGCAGCTAAGAAATACGAAAAAAAAATTAAAAGCGCAATAAAATTTTTTTATTGTCTTAAAATTAATGACTACATTTTTCAATGTTTCAAAAAGCTATAAATAATAACATAGAAAAAATTCAAAAGTTACTCTAGAATACAATGAATAAACATAAATATCAGCGCAAATCTCACGAATCTTAATGTATATACATGTAATATAATATAAAAATTATTATTAAAAAAAATATATAAATATACATATATATATATATATTTATAATACACGTGTGTGTATATGAGTATATTTTGATTCGTAGATCTAGATGTGTGTACATTTTTATTTGTGTTACACGCCTAAAAATGCATATATTATGTATTATATAAAAACTTAATAATGAGTAAAACTATAAATAACAGTTTGTTAATTAAAAATGTAATATTAATTCAATAAGAAAATTGAATAAAGCAAAAAAATTAAACGATGAAAAAGAAATGCTGAAAAAGTACTTCGCTTGCAGAAACTATACTACTTAAAAATCATCCAATTTACCGTAATTGCAGAGATTGCGTTCCGAAATTTTATAAATCTTAATGATGCTGATTTTAAAAATTGTAATAGAAAATGAAACAACTACATTTTTAACGGAAATATGTAAGCACAATAAGTTGTATTGTTTTATCTAATAGTAAATAAAATAAGTCAAACTTTTACCTTCGATATTCGCATTTAAATTTTAATCGAGTTGAGTGAAAACTATTTCTAATTATTTTGTGCGTCATTACATATAGACTAGCATATTAGTAGAAATGATTCTGAAATTTTTTAAATATCGTATATAGTTATTTCCGAAGGAAGAAATAATGTCAGTGAATTTTAAAATTGCTAGTATACAATAATTTCGGAAAAATTGAACGCATTATCAAAGTGGGAGGGGGGGGGGAATACAGGGGATTTTATGAAATTTACATAAACAAATTAAAAAGTCATAAAAATTAGCACGTGGTTCGTATTTTATTATTAGTTCTGTCAGTTGAATTGTGGTTTAATTTTTTTGTTTTAAAATAAAGTCGAACAACATCTCTAAACTATGTGTCATCACACTAGAATAAAGTTTATAATTTCTAAAAAAAAAAAAAAAAGTGTTATAAAATAGTATACCTTTTAGTGAAAAATCACTATCGAACATAGGAGGCATGTATTAGCTAAGTGGGTTGTATAATTGATGGTTTTTATAAAATCAGAAAATAACCAAAACAGATTGTATAAGTGTGTAAAATACATTTGAAGCGACTAGATTAGAAGTGAACCAAGGCCGTTTCCTCGCGGAGGGATGGGGGGTATTAGAATTAAAATATTTATTGTAAATACACAAAAATCGGAAAAAAATCGAAAAACTCAAATAAATATTGATGATTTTTCAGAGTGTTCTTAAAAAGAAAAAAGAAAAAATATGCTCCATATTTTTAGGTACTTCGTTAATATTTTATGTAAAATTTTGTATTACGAGTATCATGAATAACATATGTAATTTTTATTAATGTTCATATACGGGGTAATTCATTTATATAAATTATTAATACATAAATCAAAATGATGTAAATTATTAATAGTATGAATATTAGTGAAAAATGTATTGTTATTTATAAAATAAATATGCAAAGAACCCCCCCATCCCTTCAAAATTCAGGACACGGCTGTGAAGTGAACAGTGAACGATGAACTTATTACTACATTCTTTCACTAACTGCGATTTGATAGTTATTTAATGCAGAATTACTGGCGAAATTCCAAGAATCAGGAGCAGGATATCCGTTTTTGCTATGTAATTTTTAGTGTGATTAAAACTACATCAAATTACTCATTTAAATATTGTACCGAATAGCGAATATCTGTAAAATAAACTAACGACAATCTTACAGAATTAAAAAAAAATATACGTATTAAGCGAATTCGTTACGTTACAGTAACGTAATTATTCCAAATCTGCTATAAGAGGAAAGCGTTTAATTAAATTATATTTAAAAAAATAAATGAAAAGACAAAAATAGGATTTAAGTTAATGTTAATATTAAAATGATCCATTTTCTGTATATAACTTACAAATGAGTCTAAAAAAAATCACGTAAAACAGAATTACAACAATTCACACAAAATGTAAGTCATTAAATTTATTAGTTTGAGAACTTATATTTTGTCAATTATATATTTCGCTTTTGTTTTTATGCACTCATTTGCAAACAATGAGATTGTCTAGTTATGTTTAAAAACAACAGTGCAATTGATTAATATTAGTATGTGGTGTGATGAGCTTTAACAAAGTATAAGATGTAAAAATGGCAGTGATATATTAAAAAATCAAAATTAAACGCAATATGAAATTAATGAGATCATTACATTTTGTTCGAATAGTTAACTAACTATGTAGTATAAATATTTGAACATACAGGATACGTTTTGAATGATGTTACTACTATTCACAGTATACCACGAATTAAACTAAAGAAAAAAGTCTAAAAAAACACCAAATGAGCAAAAAATACAGTTAGTACCTCTTTTGAACAAAGTCGTATAAAAATAATCAGAATGTAAGTTTTATATACTTCAGATGGTGGTACTACTTTTTGTGACAGTGGGTACCGAAAAGGGTATGTGGATGATGGTATGAAGATTAGAACAGCCTTTTAAAAAATTCTTAAAAATTGCAGTATCATTGAAAGAGACCGCAACATTATTGTTCGAATTAATTTCTTAATAAAATTCTGGTATAAGTATATAATTTATATAATTATAGGGATTAGTATCATTTTTACTAGTATGTTTGTATAATTCCATGTACAAATTGTACAAACATGCTAGAAAAACACTATATTTTATTATTATAATTAAACTCATCGGTCCATCTCAGAAGATACCGGGTACTCTGCCGCTTTGTGCAGGATGTAATGTGTGGGTCTGTGACATTTTGACCCGTACATTTGTCTTTGTTCTATTTTCCTTAATTTAATATCTATTTAAAGTAAAATAATCATTGCATCGTAAAAACATCAGCAAAATGAAAAATTAATAAATTAAGATTCGTGCAATCACTAAAAAAATAATTGCAAAAGTTGCATCTTCTTTTTACAGAAAAAAAACTGAAATGCTATTTTATGTGTTTACAGTGGCGGTGAAAGGAATTATTTTTGCGATTTTTTTCAGCCATTTTCAATTTAAATTAACATAAGAAAATTAATTTATTCGTTTTTAATGTTTTTCTTTCTTTTTTTAGCATCCTAAAATATTATATATCAATAAATTCATAATGAAAAAAAACGTTTATAAAATTTCATTAAAGAGGTCCTGGTTTTGTCTTTTTGATCGTAAAGGTGAAAATTAAAACGTATGTCATAAGTACTTAGAAGAGATGTTTGAAAAATCTGTTGGTATTATCCGTTTTTCTCGGTGATTTTTTTTTGAATATTTATTAAATAAAAGTAATTTATTTTCGGGAAGGTGTTTTATAAAAAAATTAAATGAAGACGATTTATTTTCCAAAAAAATTGTATTTCATAGTGCATAAATCAGATTTGAAGAAATTATCAAAAAAAAATGAATTCGTCGTAAGCATTTAGTTACGACTGAAAGAGTAATAATAATGACATTTTTAGAAACAGAAAAATGGACAGTTAATTTCGCATAGTTGAATTGTCTTTGTCGGTAAATCCTACTTAACTTTCTTATCACATTCATGAGAGTACAGTAGCGGCATGCTGAATTTTGTATTTTTCTATTTTAATGTCTCCGTAAGTTTTTTTCTTCTTTTTTTTTTTTTTTTTTAAACACTACGTATATACTAAAATTCAATAATTATGTCTAGAATTCTATATGGAATTCAAATATGGGGAGAGGATAAGAAAACGGAAATCAATAAAATAAGTAAAATTCAGAAAAGGTGTGTCTGAAACTTATACTACCCTACTGGAAGTGAAGCGACTCGAGATCAATTATGTGTGAAAGAAAAATAATGAAATGTCTCCTAGGATGTACTGTTCCTATTATGGATTACTTGAATATTAAAATATCGACAATATAATGTTATCATCCCAGGAAAAAAAAACTCAGATAACAAGAAAACAATATATATTACATTTACCCTAAAGAGGGGGTAAAGGTATGATAACACAGGTGATATTCGGTTTTAATTAAATTAAACAGTAATATCCCCAATCATATTTTAAACGGAAATAGTATATTGGTGTGTGGAAAAAGGAAGTAGTGAAATGAAAGAATGGTGCAAAGAAGACAAACCAAGCTACGTCCAGAATTTTTCCACTTTATTTTACTCAGTTATGCATCTATTTGATTATACATTTTCTTCCTTCTTTTTTACCTTTTCCGTTACTTTTCTGCTTGTATTTCTTACAGAAGATCATATATATATATATATATATATATATATATATATATATATATATATATATATATATATATTGAATATACAAGCTATCTTTATGTATTTGTGTATAGATGCCTATCTAGAGTGAATGCATGTATGCGCATTTTATATATATATATATATATTTACTTAGACATATATTTAATATTAATTCCTTTTCGATTTATATAATAAGCATGATGAAATTTGCAATGTGTTCAATTTGAATAAACGATGATAAGAGCGTTTTGTATTAACGCAACGGGTGCAAAATTAACCATGCGAGACCCACAACTTATTTTAAAATAGATAAAATAAAATAAATGATGTATTCCCATTATACCGATTGGTGTTAAATACATGTAACATACATATTTGTATGATGACCGTTGAATATAGTTTTCCGAATTTGAAAAAATCATGTATTGTAAAAGAAAATTTGTTTGCACTTGTTAAAAGGAAACTAGAAATTATTTAAAAATTTTAAGAAGGTGCAGGCGCTACTAAAGTTGACGTAATATAAAACATGTAAGTGAACCCCACCAAGTCCCAACTTTTTTTTATTAATTTGTACAGCAATAATTAGATTTTCGTAAAAATTGTCAAATTTTGTTCAGCTGAAATTATGATGTATTCTATAAAAATAGTAAAAATAATTTACTTGTGTGTTTTTTCTTTTTGTATTTTTTTTTTTTTTATGGAGTGAAAATGTTATAATGCGTAATTATAACAAAATCAACATATTTCACTAAAAAAAAAATCGCTCTAAATAAGCGTATAAAATAGCATTTCAATTTTTTTTCATAAAAAGGCTCGACTTGGCGGAGTTGATTAGCAGTGATATTTCGTTCGAGTAGAATCTGATTCGAATTCAGCCGCCGCATAATGAAAATACAGAAAAATTTCTCTTATGCTGAGTTCATAGCTGATGAGGTCAATAAAGAAAAAAAAATAAATAAATAAATGATGTATGAAAAAAAACGGTTATTAACAATAAAAAAAATATATAATACTTAAAAAAAGAAGACGATCATGAAGAATGCGAAAATATGGATCGAATTAACAGACGTAATCAGCCGTCTAGAAGAATTGTGTAAATAAGATCAGATGAATCAAAATAATTATAATCGTGCAAAAGGGAAACAACACAAGCCATAAGAAGAGAAGGAAAAGTTCTCTACAGTTAAAATTGTAATTCTGTTGTTACTTGATAAAACTATCTCAGCACATACCCACACACACACACACACACATATATATATATATATATGTATGTATATACGTAAGTATGCGATACCAATGTATTCGATTAATAATTGAAAATGATAAGAACTACTTTATAAATCGTCATCGTCATCGTCAGAATCGATACATTTTTGTATTTCAGGCAAAGGTCGTCCGACAAATAATGCACTAGAATTCGTTATGGGACTTATCGTCAGTGGTCGATTATTGTCCTTGTTACTGCTACTGCTATTATTTAAAAATAATTCGAAACTAGTTTCGTTGTAGGGAAGCGGAGAAGAGCTGGTCGGTATTTCGGAGTACTCGTAAATGACTTGATCAAGAGGTTCCGTATACTGATCAGAGATTTTCAGAGTCGGACGGTGTGCAATACTTGAGCAGTTAGTGTCAGAAGACGAAGACAATGTAGATGATAACTCCAGTAATGGTACCGGAACTTGAACTGATATATCCGTCATTGATGACTGCGAGCATTTCTTTCGTGGAACTGTCCTTCTGGTAACTGAGGTCGGACATCCGATAACTTGATATACATTGCCCGTCATCTCGTCTTGATCTTCCAGCGCGGAATCAGCCGCATCCTCATCTGACAGTGTATTGTTGTTGCAATTTTCTTCGACTTTGATCAGATCATATAAATGTTCGATCATATGCCGAGCTTCGCCGTAATTCTCCGGATTCGGATCGTCTAACTTTTCTTTTAGCGATTTTAACAATTCTTGTGTAAGTTCGACCGGTAGTGTTTGTGTCGCTTTGTCTTCATAGATGACGATCATTATTTCGTCGTCCTCACTGTCCGCGACCACACCGTTAACTTCTGTCGAAGACTGCAGCTGTAATTCGGTATACGCGTGCACCGAGATGCGATTAATCGAATTGGTTGAAATCGGTTCCTGGTCGTTTCGGATTGTGGACGACAAACAGTTTAACAGTCGTTGGCCGGTTGATGGTAGCGAAAAGAGGAACGATCGGAATTTTTCGATGTAGCTTCGTTCTTGTAGCCATAGGAACGTCCTGATGACTAGTACAACGCAAATTCCGGTAACGACGGCTGTTATCAGACAATTTATAAGAAACTTTTCGTTACTGATCAGCGAACGTTTTTCTTTCAATATACTGAGTGCTTTTTCAACGTTCGGCGATTGATTCGATAATATACTGTGCTGATTGCAGATGATTTTCGCGTTTTCAAACGGCTCGGTTTGACAGACGGATTCGGTAAAATTCGACAATGTCGCAAATCCAGCATTTTCCGACTGTTTAAAGCAGCGAGCCAGTACCAGATTAACCGCGCAGTAACTGTTCTGGTAAAACATTTGTAGAAATTCCTGGCTAACCATTAGAACCGTTTCCAGCCACTGTTGCATACCGCAGTAGCAACTTTTAATAAATATATTCTTACTGATAATTGCGACAGTATTGATTACGAAGGGCGACTGTCGATCTCTGCCGCCGATGTTCAATGACAATATCGGATGATCGTCTAGTTCGGCAATTACGTTACCGATGAAGCTGAAACGATTTTCTTTTATAGTCTGGTTATCTTCATTTTCATCATTCGGAATTACATTGATCGCTTTGTAGCCTAATTGACGAAATGTGTTATTTTCAATTACCACAATGTTCCAGTTTTTGAAAGTAAAACCGTGGTCGTTGATTTCGTCAAAAACATTATTGACACAATTCACCGATATCACTGTTGACATGTTGAACGCACCCGATTGAATTATTTTCATCCTAAAAGAATTATTATAATGCATATATTATAAGAGCAACAATAGTATTTGTAAAACGTTCATTCTGGGACACCAACCAATCAGAAGCGAGTATTTAGTCATGTAACCGTGTCCGTTCTGATCACCACGCTTCCTCTCTGATAAGTATTAATGTTGTTTGAGAATAATTACAACACCCCCTCAATATTTTACTGTAAAATATATTATCTTTTATCGAGTTTTTTCCTTTTTAGTGCATTTTTATGAAATTTTAAAGAGTAAGTCTTTTAAGTTAGTATCCTTTTTTTTTTTAAAAAAAACTTTTATTTTATAATTTTCAACTTAGTTATTATAGTACTGCTACTTTTTTTGTATTCTATGTTTAGATATTGTCATTAATAATTTTTTGAATCGCGCTTTGGAGGTTTCTCAGATTCATTATCTTCATTTCAATCTGTGGTAAGATTAATAATACTTTAAGTCGCTTGCCTTTAATTTAAAATTTTTAATTTGCTCGATATTCTAATAATGATTTTTTGGTTAATTTTTATCTTATATTAACGTTTATTTTAATGTCTATTGAGTATCAGCATTTACGGGGGGGTACTCGTTGGTACATTTATATGGGGCCACCACTGACTGGTACAATTTCTACCGAAAAAAATAACACAAAACAAAAAAATAAAAATCAAATACACGAAATTAAAAAATTCTTCGCGTATATAAGAAATCTACGTGACAATATCATTTTATAAAATAAACTGGAATATTAGAAATAAAACTTTTTCCTTGCATCCTAGTATACAAGAAATATATGCTCTCCCTTTCCCTCATATTCCCTCGACTTTATTGTTTTCCGTGTACGTTCTCTCATCTATAGTCTTTTCCTTTCTTATTCCATTTCTAAACCTTTTTTGGGTTCCAAGTCATGCGGGTATTGATGGTAACGGGACGGTGGATTCTTTAGCACGCTCAGCGTTACACTTCTCACATTTTGTTAAAAAGATTCCTGGTTACAACATACTTCTCCTCTCCAAAAGAATGCATGTCAGACTTTGGTCAAATATGTATCCTCGCTCCTTTTCCAATCCTAACTCATTTTACCTTTCTATTCAGCCTAGACTTCCTGTTCTTGGTTCTATCATTTTCCTACTACCCTTCAACGTTTTTTTCATCATCGCTATCTGCCGTCTGCGGTTCAATCATACTTTGTTCCTATTCTCACGGTAACGTTTTGCTCTTTTCCCATCCCCTTATTGTCCTTTGCATTTTAATGACTGTTCCTTCGTTTGTGATCCTGACCACGTGATGTCTGAATGTTCCAGTCTTTCCTCCGAACCTAATATCCTGTACGTTCAGCTATTAAAGCTGAATTTTCCTACTCCACATAATAATGCTTCCTATATCTTAGCTTTGTCGTCTTCAAAGGTGGTTCCTATTCTTGCCTTTTTTGTTTCATCGATCTCTGACCGGATTAAAATTTAATCTCTAATATAGTCCAATTGTCCTGGGGAGCTTCCCTTGGTTGGCCAAACCCCCCACCCAAAAGAAATAGGGCGAATAAATTCCAAGGGACGTCAGTTTATTTAAAAACAAAAAAAAATCGCAATTAAAAAAAGATGACTAAAAACTTTTTAAAAGAGAACCTCTTTTTTTCTAACGTTTACTTTAATACACTATTGAGTATCCGTTTTCACTGATATTTATCTGAATATAGTCACATGGTACTATTTGAATGAACAAAGAATCATTAAAATCGGTTTACGTAGGCACAAGTTATAAGCAAAAAAAAAAAAAAAAAAGACACATGATTTATATTGGAAACAATTACTGATTAAAAAAAAAAAATGAAATACAACTGACACTGGATTTTTACTTACGTAGAATTCAGTATAGCCAAATATGAAGCCGCGGATAGGACAGCTGCTGATTCAATATGGCCAACTTGCACGTTACCGAATTCGAGTTTTTCGATTAAACTTCGATCACTGAAGGCACCACTTTGAATAACGTTAAAGGCAGAATTGTGTATTAATACGAGATAAACGTTCAATGCGGCAAATACATTTTTTCGAACAGTGCCCACGGTACACCCAGTTAGCCGAATTTCCAGTAACGATGAGGGGAAAGTATTTTGTGGTAATTCGACGATGCTAACGTTTTCTAAACTGACCTGTATCACAAAATAGTTCAACCGATTATTAATATATTAATGATATTTGAAATTCATTTTTATTTAAATACCTATATATTTCTCTCGTTGCTTCTCCATTTATTGTTAATTTCCAACTAAAGCGAACAATTAACAATGTTAACGTATGTTACAAAAGCGTCGGGAGTTTTTTCTTGAAGGAAATAAAAATTGTGGCTCTTGTAGAAAAATAAAGGAAGGTAGTGTCGTCTCGGCAGGAGTAGCAAAGATTTTGATAAAATTGATCATTTATTCCAAAATTTAAACGCACCTTTAAAAAATATCTGTATAAATAAATAAAAAGATCTTAACAGTTTTTAAGCATGTAGGGACAGCGATTCGCACTAGTACTCGCTCGATGCATGACGAGTAGAGACTGTGCGAGTATACTTCTCTCTTCACTGCGGTTAGCAGCGAAGAAACTAGTTTTTTTTTCCTTCGAGATAAAAAAGGTTATAACCGTTTTTTTTCGGAGAGTCGACTCGTCATTCCCGCAAAGGCTCGAACAACGCCTGTATGTCATTCGAATCATAATAAAAAGTATAAAGCTTTATTTTACTCTTATTTCGTAAATAATCGTAATTTGTGGTATATAACCTACAGGGGCATGTACCCCACAAGCATAACATGAAGTAACAAAAGTTACGTTAATTGGTAAAATTAAAAGCAACTAATTTATACTTACATTGTAACATTTAACGTCGATCAAATTTTAACAACTTCATACTTAATTGTGCGTTTTTTTTTTTATTAAGTATTATTTTTATGAAACAAACTTATTAATAAAAACAAACGACAAGAATAGTTTTTAATAGTAAAAAAAAATAATAGTAATAAAAAAAATATCGTTGATAGTAATACGTTCTTAATTTAACGTTTTTTATCACTTTAAATCGAATTTCATAGTAAATTAATATGATAGGATTATTGCAAAATAATAATTTTATTCTACCGCCCAAGCTGAAAATAAAGCCTTAAGGAATAATAACCTTTTTATTGTTTCGTTAACTATAATTAACCCCTTAAAATATTCTACAAATTTAATTACCTGACAGGGAATGTTGTTTCTGCTTCAACATTTATTAGCGTTTAACAAGCGCAGTTATTAACCATTGATAAATATATTTTCACATTATGGCGTGATTATTGTATATGCAATATTTGAACATTACATTAAAAACAAATAAAAACTAGTCGTTTCCATAGAATTCATAAAAATTTTAATTTTCTTTTCCGTTTTGTCAAAAATTGAAAAGAAATAAATTTATTCTGAATTTCGGTCCATTTAATTCAAGCAGTTATTATTTTGCAGACATTTCGGCGGGGGTTTGAACCCGGAAAACCCCCCTGAGATACGGACCTGCATGTATATACAAGTATATATATATATATATGTGTATATGTATATATATATACGTACACACTTACACACGTTTTGTGAATTGTGAAAAATTTCACGGCACCCCCTGCAATCACAAAAACTATGCAAACCTGCCCAGAATTTAAAGTTTCAAACTCTGTTTTTACCAGTGTCGCAGTTTAATTTTATTTTCGAAGAGGGGATTTAAAACTTTTGCAGCAAGTTCAAATATACCCGTAAACATTTTATTTAAACAAATTTTAAAAATTGAAAAAAAAAGATAGATATTATGAAATTAAGCGTACTAATAAGTATTAATTGTAATAGTTTCGCTTTATGGGTTTATAAAATATGATAATTATCAATTAAATAACAAATAATTAGCGAAAAATGGAATTAAAGAGGAAACAGGTTATTTACTTTTCGGGAATTTTTTTTTTAATTTGTAAGGAATTTCAATTTTTCGCAAGTACGTCGTTTCACGTCAATGATATTGAATAGCGTATTTTTTAATTTGTTAAAAGTGCAATCTAAGCAAGGGCAATTCAGATGTTAAACGTTCACAATACATTTGTGAAATATTAGGTACAAAAAATTAACCGCGAAATAGTTTAAATAAATGTGTTTTATCCTTCGGGTTCAAAATTAAAGTTAAGTTAGGATGGCGTACTGGCAAAAAAACAAGCTCGATGAACTCAAAAGAAATGTTTCACTCTAAAGTTGGTATTAAATTTAAAATCGAGAAAGGTGCATAAAAAATGAAAAAAAAAAAAAAACAATAATTGTACCGATGGAATTAGTTATGTCAATTTGGTACCGGTGTGGCATACTTCCGACGGGGATACAGATTTATTTTAGTGTTTATCAGACAGAACTTTTCAAGCCGAGAAATGTTTACATTAAGTAAACGAGAGCTGAAAAATGTAAGTTTGAATGGTGTACCAATTTGCTGTTTAAAATGAAATTTGGTTAAAAATTGATCTTGAAGGAAGTGGAACCGCAGTATTTTTGATTTTTGTGTACAATTTGGGAAGGGGTGGTGAACCCTGACTCCCAGCCCTGTATATATATATATATATATATATATGTGTGTGTGTGTATAATATATATACACACACACAAAAAAAAATTAAAATTAATATCATTGAAAGAATAAGTTGAATTATATGAATTTAGGTACACGTCAATGAGGGTCTTGTGTCCTTATATTTACATGCTCGATATTTCACGGACTGTTTGTTCGTGGTCACGACCAACTAAGGTATTTGTAATTATTTAAACAGTTTATAAGAATAAAATCTAAGTTGCAATATAACCGCTAGTTTTTATAATTACTTTGAATCGAAACTACTAAAATGTTTCTTCGTGTTCCTCAAATAGCGTAGGTTTTTTCTTTTATTAAAAAAAAAACAAAAAACGCTTAAATATAACTAACGTAGACAATAAAAATAAAAGAGCAAAAAAAAACTCAAAAAAAAAATTTTATTGCAAGGATAATTAAGTAATAATAATAATAATAATAATAATATTAATATTAAATAAAAAATTCGCAGAACCTTAGTAGATGGTCCGTGTCGAGTAACTCTTTGTGATTCCAGCGAAAATACGTTTTCGTTTAAACGTAAATCTTTTATCTGGATCAACTTCAAATTTAATATCCAAGAAAATGCTAACGATTCTATCAGCACGTTATCGCTGTTCGCTATAGTTATCGATACTGGTCCTCTGGTGAGTAAAAACGCTTGACTGTCTACTTGAACTTGTTGACAATTTAATATTTCTATAATGAAATGACTGGAAGATAAATTCAGAAAAGCGTGTCTTCGAAGTAATATACTCGTTGCATTATTTACAGTTACCCGTTGCAAATATTTCATTTTCGAGAAGGAGCCCGCTTCAAAAATTAACTCAGTTCGACGGCTATCCGCGTTTACGATCAATTCCAGTAAATTGTCCGGCATATAATTTGCATCGATTTTTAATTCCTAAAAAAAAAAAAAATATAATACCATTTAAATTTAACGGTGTTTTATTTTATTTATTTATTTTTAATTTCACATATATATTTAAAAAAGTAATCTATTCACAATATTATGCCGAACATAAATAGTAAAATTATCATACAAGAAATACACAAAACATATTAAAATTATTAAAACACATTAAACAACATCGAACCGTATATATATATATCAAAGGCGGATCCACGGGGTGATGGGGGACAGCCACTCCCCACAAAGCACCCAAACCTCTATGAAAAAATTTGTTATAACAGAGAAACTTAATTTATGCTATAAAAGATTTGTATGAATTTCACCTACGGATTTTAATATTTAATACGATTTTCTAGTAAAACTATTAATGTTCCGGTTTTATTCCATTTTAAATGTAATTATCATCGATCTTTTACCATTTTTATTTATTTTTAATTTTGATTTTGTAATCTTAGTTAAAAATAGTTCAATGAGAAATAGGTATATATGTATTTAAACTTGCTCATAAACAAAGAGAAATCGGACCGAATTACTAACAAAAATAAAAAAGAAATGAAAATCTAATAAGAATACTATCTTTCTTACTATTTCTAAACTACCATATTTAAGGTATAATTGTATAATTTCGTTTTATTTTTCACCCCTAAATATAAGACAAAAGTTAAATTAAAAATTTTAATAGTTACATATTTTTAAATTTCTATAAAGATCGCTATTTGATTTTCTTTATGAAACGAGAGGTATTTCTCAAATCTACTGCCTGCCGTAGAAGATTTTACGTAATTATATAATCTCTCCCCTCAAATGTCCTGGATCCGCCCCGGTATATATATATATATATAATGCCGACAGGGTTGCATTTAACTTTAATTTTATAGTTTAAAATATTATTACGTATTTAAGGAAAGCGACGCTGCTAGTTTCAATTAAAAAGAAAGCAAACACGAATAATAATGAAGTTGTATCGAAATTATAAAGAATGGAGTGATTCATATGTGAGTTTTGCGGTAATCTAGCGGGTTCAATAAAACTAAATTTCATTTTGACGAATAGGTAGAGAATGCGAAGTAACCATTTGAAATCTTTCTAGAACTTCAGAATAAATACGATTGCGAAAATCGATAGTAATGACGGCTATATAACAGGTAATTTAAATACGTACTACTACAGTTAGTAGTTGCCGAAAAGGTTGAATATATAATCCATGCATCCGCCTACGGATATGTTTCATTCTGTTTTTATATGGAGCAGTGTAGTGGCTTCTGTTCAGGATGGATTTGAAGATGTTTTTTTTTTTTTATTTCTGGATAGTGCGCACACACATATGAAAAAGAAAAAAAAAGGAAGCGTGAAAAAAAACTTGTTTCAAGGGCAGCGGTAGGTTTTGTTTGTGCGATTCTCACTAGCTGCAGTAATGATACGTAAGAATACGAATATATATTATACTTCTAATAGGTTAATCGAGGTAAACACGCATTAGTAATAGATTCTTGGTTTGCCTTATTTTTTTTGAAAATTAGATAAGTTAAGTTCTCATTGTCGACTTCAATTGAATTTAGTCAGTACACATGACTTAATTCTGTTTTCCTTCCCCGTTTTTAAATATTTTTGTAATGTCAACTACAGAAGTGAAAATATTTATGAAGGAATAATCGTTATTATTACTATTTTTTATTAAAATTAAACCGGCAGATAGTTCTGATATTTAAATATTCGTGGATTTGTTTTTTGTTGATGATATAACGTAATTTTTAAATATATAAATATTCACACAACGTAGTAGCATTAATGCAAAAAGATTTAATTGTAATGTTAAATGAGCGCGTGATAGAGGGTCACTGATTTAATAATACAGAAAATTAAAATAAATAAATAAATATATATTTATATATCAGGGGGGGGGTCCAGAGAGACATTTGGTGGGGGATTTATATAATTACGTAATATCTTCTGCGGTAGCCAGTAAAATCAAATAACGACCTCTTAAGAAATTTAAAAATGTTTTAAAAATATATAATTATTACAATTTTTAATTTAAATTTAGTTTTATATTTAGGGGTGAAAAATAAAACGAAATTATACAATTATACCTTAAATATGGTAGTTTAGAAATAGTAAGAAAGATAGTATTTTTATTAGATTTTCATTTCTTTTTTATTTTTGTTAGTAATTCGGTCCGATTTCTCTTTGTTTATGAGCAAGTTTAAATACATATATACCTATTTCTCATTGAACTATTTTTAACTAAGATTACAAAATCAAAATTAAAAATAAATAAAAATGTTAAAAGATCGATGATAATTACATTTAAAATGGAATAAAACCGGAACATTAATAGTTTTACTAGAAAATCGTATTAAATATTAATTATTAAAATCCGTAGGTGAAATTCATACAAATCTTTTACAGCATAAATTAAGTTTCTCTGTTATATCAAATTATTTCATAGAGGCTTTGGTTCTTTGGAGGGGGAATGCCCCCTCGCCCCTGTGGATCTGCCACTGATATTACGCATCATTAATAATACGTTTAATTTCACAATGCTTGTGGATATAGAATATTTTTTATTGTTCCACTGTCTGCGCAAATATAGAATTGTGTTTGGTTTGCTGATTGATGGATACGCAACCTATAATTGTTCATTTGAAGAGCAATCTAGATCTAAACCGCACAATTCTAAAGATTGACTCTAAGCTTTGTTGATGGTGATTGCAAACTTGCCAAAATATGTTTCAAAGGTAAGAAAAGTCAACAGAAGAAGAAATTTTGGGCTTTAAAAGCAAATTCATGATACAGAAAACAGTGCTTCTAAGGGAGTAGGCTCTTTTTCATGTGCGTCGCCAGTGAGGGCAGAGAGGGCAGCTCCCCCCTGGAGCTTTTAAACTTTTTAAACAACAGGCCATGATGAGTATTCATAGGCGCGTAATCGTAGACAATTTGGAATACTTTTATAATAAAGTAGTAGAACAATTTGCCAGAAACCCACGAAAATTATGTTTTAATTAAGATTTTATTCTTGTTTAATAAAATATTAAGCCTTTACAACTTATAAATTTTATTTTTTCTATAACTCATACCCTCTTTCTATCACCTCCCCCCCCCCGGCCCATCGGCTGGGCGACACCCTTGCTATTTTTCGTTTGTATATTGGTAACTCTTTGGATTGCAATTTGAACGCCTAGAGTGTGTTTTGTTCACATAGTTAATGTGGTTTTATTTGTGTTATTAATTTTTAGCTGATGATGGTTTCTAAGTAGTGTATATCGATGATGCACATTTAAATTTGTTTATTATATTCATATTTTGTTCCAAATTATTATATTTTAGTAACTGACAACAAACCATCGATTTCAATATTTTCAACACAAAATGGAATCTCTGCGGCATCATCTACAAGATCGCGATATTATGCAGTTTATTTAAAATGAGTCTAACTATAATACCATAAAATAAGGGTAAAGCAGAATATCATCGCAATGCTAATTACCTTTTACGGACACTAGTTGGTGCTGCTAGTATGGGAAATATAAATGGGAAGTTTATCGAATATATGCACGTGTCATTCAGTTTGGATTTGAATAACAACTTTCCCATTTTTACTATTTGTAATATCACATCTACGTGTATTAAAGTTATGTTTGCACATTATGCTGGAAAGAATCTTCTCTCTTTTTTTTTTTTCTAAAAACATAAAAGTCCTCAGCAACATTTAAACAGAGACGGATTTAGCTTTCAATGTTACCCGTTATAATTTGTATTCTTCCAGTTGAAGGTCGCTTGAGGTAATGGTGAAAAAAACAAAGAATTAAGAACTAACAACTCAGGCCCGTGCTCAGAATTTTCACAAAGGTGGGGGGGGCTGAAAATTTTCTTCACATATTTATTTTGTAAATAACAATACATTTTTCACTAATATTCATACTATTATCCATCATTTTGATTTATACATTGAAATTTACATAAATGAAATTACCGTACAAATATTAATAAAAATTACATACGTTATTAATTATACTCGTAATAAAAATTTTGCATAAAATATTAATAAAGTACCTAAATATATGGAGCAAATTTTTTTTTCTTTCTTTTAAAGGTAAAAACACCCTAAAAAATCATCAATATTTATTTTAAATTGTTGATTTTTTTCAGATTTTTGTGTATCTATAATAACTATTTCAGATCTCATGGTTGGGGGTGGGCACCCCCCCCCCTCTGGACACGGCCTTGTAACAACTAACTTCTGAGTTATGATAACAATAAAAATATTTTAAATATAAACTTTTTTTAAACTCAGCTTACAGAAAAAATAGAGTAAAAAAATATTCTAGAAATGTTGAAATTTGAATGAATATTAAAAATAAAGAAACGTAAAAAGTTTGGGACTTGTATGTGGACTTTAAAGAAAGTATTCGAGGCAAATAAATTTTTTCTAGGTGTATACCCTATTATCTTTCTAAAATATTTTACAGGATTACAACTTCTTTTTCGGACATCGGGGTACGTCAATGAAATGTAATGGTCGAATTGTGCAAAAAAAAACTTTAATCTATTTCATTAAAGCTGAACAAAATAGACTAAAAATTTATATTAGTAGAAATTAAAAATAGTTGAAAAAAAAAAATATATATATACGTTTTTAAAAATTTTTAACATAACTCTGCAACAAGCATTTAGATAATATAATTATTATAATCTGGTGTGGCAGGTAAGAAACGACGACCACGTGAAAGGTATGAGATAAAAATGCCAATGAGAGTCTAGTTGAGGATGATGGAAGAACACCAATATACAGTGAATAGAGTAAAAATTACGGACAAACACAATTTGATGGAAAGATGATCGGGATGTTTTGTTAATTTTCTATCGGTTATGGAATAACAGTGTGTTGCGATGTGTCGATAATAACCATGTAATTGTATCGTATGCGAACTGGTAATAGAAAGAAATAAAGGCAACATAATAACCAAATGTCGCTTACTTTTTTATATTGGTATACCTACTTTAAATAAGCTGGCGGTAATATCTAGTTTGATCTATTATATGTTGAATTTATTTTGTGTTTTCCGTATTATTTTATTATTAACATATTAAATTGTAACTTTTAGTATTAACGTAGTACACTATAATATGGGATAGAATCGTTATACGTCATTTTAAACGTTTATTATCAGAAACAGACAACCAAACATATGTATCTAATACGAAGGCAAACCAGTTTAAATACTCATCACCTTCTTATTTACTGACGGCGTCTCTGTAGTGACCATTTTTGATGCGGCACTATTAATTTATTGTAATCTAAATTTTTTGCTTTACTACTCTTTACTTGCGTCACAGTAAACTTCGATGCCTCGCTATGAACTTAGCCTAATTAACAAAAAGCTGAAATGGAAAAAGAATCGAATAGTGCCACATTGATCATCCATGAGAATACACTTCACTAAGATAACACCAGATGGCGCGTTTTATAAATCCATCTGGAGAAATTCGTTGCAGTTGCTGTACTCTAGTATCTCCAATTAAACTTTTGCTTTTAGAGGAAAGAAAAGAAAGATAAAAATTTTGATTTTGGTTTCGGCCGGCAGATAAAAAACACTTCCGGTGGAAGATTGATGTTCACGTTAAAGAACCATTCCTATTCTACGAGAAACTGGATCTGCTTTAATAATAAATAACAGATGCGAATTTTTATTGTCAACGCGTTGATGATAATTGTTTAATCGATAGGACCAAATGAACATTTCTCATTCTTGTTTACTTTTACTTTGAATTTCTTTTCGCTAATAGCTTTCTTTAACAACGAAGTAATATAATGAGAATAAACCGCGAATGACTGCTGGGTTTTTACAATTTCTAATTTAGTTGAAGGAAAGTATTGAAAATTTTTTTTCTTCCCTAAAAAAAATCCTTATTCGATGTTTTATTTCATTTAATTGATTCATTTTTGCACTATTTCTTCATAAACAGTTTTATGTTTTTTTTTTTTTTTTTTTTTTTTGATACTAAAAGGTTTATAAGTGGCAAAAATCACAACTCTGTATTAGGTATGTTTTATAGAATTTAATTTTTTTTTTAAATGTTTTTGATAGACATGAGTGAAGCCTAGTTAACAAAGATAAGTAAAACCAAACCCCTCAGTCTGATTACTTAACAGTGACCCCATCTATAATAGTAACAATAAGAATAATTTATACAAAATTAATACAAGTAAATTTACAAGAAATATAATCTAAGTTTAAGTGGAAAAACCTTAAAAAGTAAAACAACAATTTAAGAGAGACTTGAAAGAAGTTTTTAATAAATGTAAATTGTATACATACTAGTGTCAACGGAAACAAAACGACTCAAGGGGTGGATGATGTTTTGGTATTAAAATCGGTAAGAGTGTTATTTCGAAAGAGAAATAACAAAGGCCACAGAGGGAGCGATAAAACCTGTAATAGGTAAAAAGAATGGCGAAATAAAATTTTAGAATTGAACGAATTCATTGAAAGACTGGCGTTGGCGAAATTTAAAATTGATAAAAACAACACAATCGCGTCAATATAGTTCTCTGAAGATGGACTGCGCTCTTGAACAGAAAAAAATTAATTTTCCGCACGTAAAATTGAAGTTTCTTTTCCCAAAATACTCAATACTGTAAGAGTGCAAGATTTTACATATGCGTTTTTTATCTTAAAAAAAAATCAGTTAATATTTATATATAAAAATATAACATACGAGTTCGTCAATAGAACTATATACTTTTTCTCTACAAAACCTTCTCTTTATTTCCCAATAAACTAAATGCTACATCAAATGAGTATTTATAGAAATTTTCCACGGTAAATCTAATTTATTGTGTTAAAAAAAAGAAAATGAACGAGTCTTTTAACGTACGTATCGAATAATAAATAAACATTCGACAAATCGATTAATAACAATTCTCTTTTCAAATATTGATACCAAATTTTTCTATGAAAATGTTTTAAGATTCATAATTTTAACAATATATTTAATTGTTTTACTTTTATTGAAAATTAATACGTTTTATTTTGAACTGTATAAAAATTATTTAAAATAAAGCGAATTTTAATCGATTGATGATTTTATAAATATATTTGTATTTCGAAAAATTTAATAAATCGTACTGTGTTTCATTCGCTTTTTTCTAATCACATAAATAATTATGGAATTTTAAACATGCATGTTTATCAAAAATATCGCATGAATGTATCAAAATTAGCTTGAAAACCGCTGTAGCGACAATATCGGCGCAAAGTCGCCGGCACCGCCGCCGTAGATAATGTATTATAATAAATAAAGTTTTTATTTTTAATAAAAAAACGATTACCTTTTTGCTACCCATAATATTTAATTTATATATATATATATATATATACTAGCTGACCCAGCCACGCGTTGCTGTGGCTTAGTAGTTATAATAGATTAAATTAATTTTTTACTTATTATTTTGATGCAACCAAATTAATTTTTACTAATAAACCTGAAATTATTTAGCCGATTTTAAATCATATGTAGAGAATGAAATTATCCAACTAATATACACTTATTGAATATACATTTTATTTATCTAATCTTTAACTTTAATCTGTAATCAATGACTTATTTACACAATATATTAAATAAAGTAGTTACATAAAAATTAAATGTTATAAATGAGGCAGATAACATTGGTTTCGAACTATTAGTTATATTATTTTATAAAATTGAAAATTATCTAAGCACTAATTTGTGCACAATGTTCTTGGTCAGCCTGTCTTGCCTCTCTCTGTCGCGTTCTCTGTATTCAGCCACGTGCCGTTCTCGCGCCGCTCTTGTTCTCGATAAATTTTGTGGCAGACGTTCATCACGTTGTTCTCGAGTTTCTTGACTTCGAATTTCTGCTGTTCTGATCCGTTGAGCTGCGTTTATTCTTGCAATTTCTTCTTCTTCCGATTCAGTAGCTCTCGTAACACGCATACGCCGTGCATTTCTGCTACGCGCATTGTTGAGGTTCGATTGTCTTCGCGGCATTATCTTATACTGAAATATAAAGTATCATAGATGCCCAACAATGACAGAGAGTTGTATCGATGAATTAACTTACACTGCCACAATATTGTTGTGGGAATATTAAAATCATTTTTTTTAAAGTTTATAATGGAGTGTAAACTTTTATCAAGGCAGGACGTTTATTAAATACGCTGAAATATAAATAAATTAAATGCCGCACAATATTTTTTTTTTTCCCTAAACAACAACTCCGTAATAACACGAACTTTTCTGTAAACAACAGCGAAAAACGTTTATTTTATCATTCATCGATAATAACGCCACGCGCCAGCGATAAACATAGTTGCATTTCGATTAACATCGCACGATGCACAAAAGTCGTCACGAAAAGTAGTTGGTGCTCAAGAAATAATAAAATTGTCAAATTTGTTTTTTTTTAATTGATTGATTAAATTATTTAATATAACAAATATTTATGTAAATAATTAAAACAAAAAGTATCCTATCTTTTAAGTTGGATCAAATTGCATGTACTTTCAAAATTTTATAAAAATCGGTTAAGTAATTCCGAGTTTATCCTGCACAAACATAAAGACACCGGATTTATATGTATATATAAATATTTTTTTCTAGAAAAAGAAGACATAATGTTGTTAATAAAAATTTATAAACATCAACATAAATGTATATGTATACATAAAATTTCTTATTTGACTTTTAATTTATGTAGTATTCAGTTTTGTAGGTTAACAAAGTTGATTTTTTAAAGAGAAAATTTCTGTATCCTATGTGCAATTATCCAACTCTACTCTATTCTTTCGATCTTCTCATAGTCCATCGCTATTCAGATATAACATATTACCGTGTTCTGGGACTTTTTGTGTATTACGCGAAAATATATACGTTTCAGTAAAGAAATAGAAATAAAGAATTCTAAAAGGGAGCCGTGTGTGCATTGCAATATAATTTATGTATCGCAATTAAAAATATATGAAATAAAGTGTGTAATTATAAGGTAGCGAGAGTGAACGAAAATCGATTTCTACCGTGGTAAGGAAAGTGATAACTACGCAATGTCACCAAGTGAAGAAAGGCAAAAGGCCCCAAGAAAACGGCCCATGGTAAAAGGGTAGGTTCGGAAATATGGAGCGGACTCAGAAGTGAAGAGAAGTTGTGTGGTAACAGATTTTGATCATTCAACAGACATATATCTGAAGCAGGCTTGTGTAGCCTACGGCTCAGGTACGAAAAACATATCACATAGGGCACTAGTTTAACGGTTATACTGTTAATGTTCTCTTCCGCCGTATAATGTCCCAGTTAATTTATAACCTTCTCCTCCCAAAAAATTATCTGCTTGCGCTACTGCATACATAAATGATCAAAACCTACAAAGGAACAATATAAAATATTGATAATACATAAATAAAATTAGCTAGGAACAGAAAATTGAAAAATAAAAAATATCGAAAAAAATACTGGTTCAGCATTGAAATTTTCGTAGCGCTGATATCATTTTTCGTTTTATTTTGATTGGTTCATTAAAACATTGTTCGCGGATCGGAGAATCAGAGTACTTTTTTGAATTCATCATTAGTGGGGGCGCCAGAATGTTAAAAAATCTGAAAATGGCCGATTAGCTTAAAATGTAGCGCAGGCATAAAGTAAAACAAGTCCCATGCCCTTAGCAGGCCGTCGGGGACTGTGAAGTTAAGCTTTTCATACTGTACTTAAGGACTTAATGGATCTGATGAGAATACTGAGGTCAGTCCTTTCTACTTGGGATCCGCCTTTACTTTCTCAGGTACCGAATTATTTCAGGCTGGGTAAACGTGAGAGCGATTTAGACCCGGAACGAAACAAGTCTCGAATCTGTGTCCTCCGATTTAGTAGCCAAGCACCTTAACCACTGGAGCAAAAAGAAAATGGAGGTTAACTTGTTTAAACCGTTCTTTTGATTTTGTAATGTCCTCGAAAACCATTTGCCGCTAGAAAGAAGCAATATTTAAAACAAGCAGAGACCTTTATTCCGATCTGAGAGATCTCGTATGAAAATTAACAGGAAATAATTCACCAAAGAATCATACATAACACTGCGTAGAGTCATCCTTTCAGTGACGGGGATCCAGAGTGATGCACACAATTTTATTTCGAAGAAACATATCAGTAAAACTAAATGTAGCTAATTCGTTTATGCATAGTTAGAAAAGAAACAAAAAAAAAACAATCAGGAAAGATCAATGCGAAAATCGTAAATCCCTTAAGTCGGTTCCAATATCATTATAACGGAACTTCCAGTAACCGGTAAAACTGCTTATCAGTTCGTTAACAAATATTTATTTTAGAATGCATTCGACGCCTCAAAGTAAACAATTCTTTGCTAAACATTACTCGATGCTATTGATCTGACGTAATTTTTCGAGCACCTTTTTATTTGTACACGATTCTACCAAAGTATTTTGAGTTGAGAACGTAAACGATTTTAAATATCTAGGTATATAATTATATATATATAAATATATATATCGATAAATCCTTGCATAGTAAATTTATACTGATTTTTGTTATTAAGGAGAATAATGCCTTGCTGCCACGTTCATTTCAATGTAATTAAAATCTTTTCATTTTGATTTTTGTACATTTATGAACTAATTCATTTTAATTATTAATAAAAAACCGAATTTAATTCAGCTAATAAGTTAACACAACATTTATTGATTTTAAGGCGGTACGAAGTTCGCCGGGTCAGCTAGTATAAAATAAAACAGGTTCTAGCATATCGCACACTACGTATATACACTATAATTCAATGATAATGTCTAGAATTTTATATGAAATTCAAATATGGGGTGAGGCTAAGAAAACGGAAATCAATAAAATAAGCAAAATGCAGAAAAGGTGTTTTAAACTTATACTCCTCTACTGGTAGCAAATCGACTTTAGATCAATTATGTGTGGAAGGAAAACAATGTACTATTTCTATTATGGATTACTAGAATTTAATGTTAATAATATAAAGTTACTGTATAGGCAAAAAATTTGGTTAACAAGAAACCAAAGTAATTCATGTTGCATTATCTTCGAGGCGTAAATCTACGAATTGATAACACCGATGATTCAGTTTTAATTTAATAAGTACAATCCCCAATCATATATTAAACGAAAGAAAAAAAAAGTGGCGTGTAGAAAAAGGTAGTAAGGAAATGGCTGAAAGAATGATGTAAAGAGTAAAACCCAAGATATGTTTCGAATCATGACATTTTATAATGTTCTTGTAATGTTCTCTTTTTATTTATTTATTCTCGTCCTTTATTGTTTCCTTCCCCTGATATTTATCTTTAAAATAAGATCAGGTTTTTTGATTTGAAGATATTTAGCTGCTGTCTTATATCGGTATGCAGATGAGTATTTACGGCGTCTGTATGTATTTTTTTTTTCTTGTTTCGGTTTTCCTCTGGGCTTGCCAATAATAGACGATTACCCATCAACACGTGTACATAGCAGCAATCAGAAGTCACAAGGAATGAAATCTGACAAAGAATGGTATACCAAGGATGGAGAAACAATGACAATCAACGTCGATAAATGCCAAACATATGCATCCTGAAAAGAGAAGAAATGGCATTGCCGAAGGTAAGAGCAAAAAGAGTTAGCTGTCCCATACCATGGCCACATCTGCAATTACAGAGCTCACAGTACCAACCGACAAAGGAATCAACCTACAAATAATTAAAGAAGAAGAAACACGGGATGTTTAAAAAGCAGTTAGAGTCATCAAGTCATCAAGCACCAAAGCTATATAGAACGCAGTACTTAGCGTGCCGTGAAGAGTTATCCGAAAGTTCAATGACTTTCTCCACCACTATAAAGCAAAGTTTATAATTCTTAATTATGAAAAATGAGTAATAATTATGGCGACGACTGCGAAAACAGCGCCTACCATCCTGTCAAGAGGAAATGAGTAGAATTTGCGCCCAACACTATGGCCACACTGCAACAGCAGCGCCCGCGGTGCCGGCTGACAAGGAGTTCACTATCTACCCTTAGGGCCGCAAATGCGACAGCGAGCCCGTAGAATTAACTGCGAGCTCTGCCTGTTTGTGATTGTAACTGCAACATCAGTGCGTGCTCTTCATTTCGAGGGGAGTTCGTTAGAAGTAACTGGACACGATAAGATAAGAATGCCAAAGTGAAAGAGAACTACGGAAGGGATTAGATCTTAATATAATGAAGTATAAAAGATAGGAATTTTGCACAGTTGGGATGATCAACGTTGACTGTAGAGAGAGAATAAAGGACACACAATATGGAGTTGGAACATCATGTGAGAGCAGCTCCACGTATAGAGCTGCCCTTTTGTATCTGCATGTACTTGCATACATATATACTTGTACCCAGGGCCGTATCTAGACCAAAATTTCGGGGGGGGGGGGGGAGTACGAAAATATTTTTATAATTATATATAAATATTTGAACACTACAATAAAAACAAATAAAAAATAATCGTTTCCATAGAATTCATAAAAATTTTAATTTTTGTTTTCTTTTGTCAAAAATTAAAAAGAAATAAATTTATTCTGAATTTCGGTCCATTTAATTCAAGCAGCTATGATTTTGCAGACATTTCGAGGGGGTTGAACCCGGAAACCCCCATCCCTCAGATACGGTCCTGCTTGTACTATGTTATAATTTATATAATCTTAGGTTTACTAATATTATAATGTATAGAATGAGCAAAAATATTTGTAATTTTTTGTTTTGAATAACTAGGATTACAATATTGCAATAGCTCTATCTGCAGTGATAATTTTGTGGGTCTTTCATTTATAGGCACAATTTGAATAACTTGTTGGAGTATTTTATTATTCAACTTCATGTATATATTATAAGCCAGAACGATATTTCCAAGTCCTCTTGCAAAGTAATGAACAAACAGACACTGGGTATTTAAATGAACGATTATAATTTGAACATAAAGCCATTTAACTCTGCAAAGTATATGTATATTTAATGCAATAAATGAAAAAAAAAAAAGAAAGAAAAGAAAAATGACTTGGAAAATTGATGTGGAAAACCACATAACAAAAACGTTTATAAGTGCCACTTTTAACCTAAAAAAACGGATGTTTGACATTTCTACAGAGTGTACTTAAATTCTATTTTGAACACTTGTTACTAAATTATTGTTACGGTAATCTAGAAGCACACGATAGATCAGTTTCGTTTTTTAGAATAAATTAAAAATTCGAGATCTCTTAATAACGTGTAAGAACTAAAACAGGATATTAAGAACACATCTGTTTTATATACCGATAGATTTTTTTTTTTTTTAAATGACGAATATGTATATATCCGTCAGAACGGAAAGAAAATCATCAACTGTAATAATTCGAAGTCGATTTTTTGTTTTTTTATGACATGAATATTCGTAGTGAAAAACGAACTTTTAAATTATCATTTTTTTTCCTCTTTGTTCAGTTGCGTACCGAGGATAGCGATACAATTTAGTTACAATGATAAAATATGAAGAAGCTAAAAACAAAGCGTATATGCAATCATAAGAACACATTGATAGATTAATGTCTATAATGGCATAAATTACGCGTATGATATTTTTTTTTTCTTTTTCTGCAATCTTGCAACTAGCTCTGGGCTACCTAGCAATTTCATTAACATAGTACGGATGATTTGTGGAGCTCCTTATCCAGCAACAAGGATTTCCGCTACTTGTATTTTAATACTTTTTGATTATCATTGTTCATTTATAATAAATCTGTCGACTTTGTTCGTTTTAATCGTCTGATTTCTGCCGAATTGTCTAGTAAACCAATGGCTAAAATATTTTTGTGATGATCTAGTTTAATGCCATATTCCCGAGCTATTTCTTGTATTTGTTCTTTGACAGCTTTAACCGCCAAATCCGTGTGCAGTGTAAGATTGCTTACATACCACGGAGCGTCTGCAATTGTTCTTAGTGCTCTACTTTGGAAACGCTGTATTATCGCTATATTACTCTGTCAGCCCCACAGTGGACTTCCGTACGCCCATATAGGTTTTAGAATTTGATTATACAATAGTAATTTATTTTCCAGCGATAGTTCAGATTTTCTTTCTATAAGCCATAACATATTCCTATACTTTATATTCAATTCGTTCGGTTTTTAACTATATGGCTTTTCCATGTCAATTATTTGTCCAAATGGATTCTGAGATATTTTTCTAATTCCTTAACCGGAATTATCTGATTGTTAATATGAATATTTTTAACACTGCAGATTTTTTCTCATTGTTTACTATTCGCCACCGCTTGAACCATATCGAGAGTGTATTAACAGCTGATTACTGTAGGTTTATTGCGACATTTTCTAGCGACGAATCTGAACAAATCACTGCTGTATCGTCCGCGAAAGTGGCTATTTCCGTGTTATTTGGCACAGATATATCCGCTATATAAATTAAGTAGAGAACCGGTCCCAGTATGCTACCTTGAGGTACACCAGCTTTTATCGGATGCAATCGAGATTCTTCATCTCCATACTTAACCACGAAATATCGTTCACTAAGGTAAGATTTAAATAATTCGAAAAACTCATATGGGAGGTGGCATCGGATTTTATAGAGCAGCTCTTCGTGCCATACTCTATCAAACGCCTGTTTAACATCGAGGAAAACCGCGTCGCATATTTTTTTAGTCTCCAAGGACTGTTTAATAATAGTGACTATACGGTGTACCTGTTCTACAGTTCCATGACCAGATTGAAATCCAAACTGATGTTCCGGTATTAAATGTTCCACCTTGCAGGAATTGTTTCATTATTTTTAATATTATTTAGAAAGCACCGGAAGAAGAGAGATTGGTCGGTATGATGTTAGTTCCTCTGCAGGTTTTTGTGGTTTCTTTGCTATTATAATTTGTGAAAACTTCAGTTGGATAGGAAAATATCGTAATCGAAGTATAGCATTGAATATATAAGTTAATAGGACACAAGACCTTTGCGAGGTAATCCCTTTAATACTCTGGAAGTAATTAGATCGTAGACGGGTGATTTATTCGGATTCATGGTCTGAATTATTGATTTAATTTCTCCAGGAGACGTAAATTTAACGGTATTCCTCTGATCTATATCGTTTAGCGGTGTTGGTAGAGAATCTGTTCCAGGATTTGTCTGGAAGACATCAGCAAAATAATTTCCAAATTCTTCGGCCTTCTCGAGATCACTTCGAGCCCATTTTCCATTTAACTTTCTAATTGAATGTAGTTTTTCAGTGGGTGACAAGTTATATAAGTATTCACTGAATGTTTTATTTTTGTGATTTTGTAGCAGTTGCTTTACCCGCTTTGTTTGGTTATTTAATCTAGTTTTGTCTATTGGATTTCTATTATTTTGCCTTATCTTCCGCAGTTTCCTCTTTAAAGCAACTTCTCTACGTATTTCTGCCGGCTAATATATTTGATTGTTTCGTATTTCTTGTTACGTGGTGTAGCCGCCTAAGCTGATTCCTGGACAGTTTTTATAAAGTCCTCAACAGCTGTTTCTACGTCTGTTCTTATTCGAAAAATATTACAAATAATAATGTTTGCTGCTTTAATAAATGATGTTCTACGAACCTTTCTCTTTAAACAATCATAACGAGGAAGAGAACAACATAACTTTAAACTGAGTTTTATATACAAACGATCTGTTCGAAGCACCAGTCATTAGTAATTACATTAAAGTTTTAACTTTAATTTTTTAATTACACAACGCTTCTTTTATTATTAAATATTAATTTTCATTACAAAAGCTAGAGGAATGAAAATAATAAAATTCAAATATGAAAATACCTTATTATCAAATCCGTTTCCTGGTTCACCTGCGTCATAAATCGACCAATGAGGGGAGAGATTAAGAAATAAAAAATTCGCTTATTTGACATTTGTGCAACGTGTACATGTACAACTATAAGAATATGTAAATGATATTAATGGGTCTATAATTGTATACAAAGCCGTATCTGAGGGGTGGTTTTCAGGGTTCAACGCCCCTCCCCGACGTGTCTACAAAATAATAACCGCTTGAATTAAATGGACCGAAATTCAGAATAAATTTATTTCTTTTCAATTTTTGACAAAACGGAAAAGAAAATGGAAATCATCGTTATGAATTCTATGGAAACGACTGTTTTTTATTTGTTTTTATTGTAATGTTCAAATATTGCATATACAATAATTGACTACAACGCTTTAGTGTACTATTTATAAATAAATATATTTCATGTTAACACACACACACATATATATATATATTTTTTTTTTTTTTTCGTAACCCCTCCCGAAATTTCGGTCTAGATCCTTGATTATATAAATTATGTTTTGTATTGAAATATAAAAAAAAAGAAAAATTACAAAATAATACTGCTACTTTTTTAAAAGACGTTATGAAAATATTTTTCAAGAACAGAAAAGGGATACTTCTAACTGTTAATCGCTCCTTTGTTGTCGCAAACATCAATAATTCTCTTTTTTCCTTTCTTTTTTCTTTCCTTTCCTTTTTTTCTTATAATGAATACAGAATGTCGTGAGCATATCGATCCAAACCGCGTAGTATTTTTAAATAGATCCCCCCACCCCCGTATAATGCTAAAACAACTTTTCGCGAAGTATTCGCATGCGAAAATTCGCCCAACTTTGACCGGCTTAAAGTTTATTTTGAGCAAAGGAAAAATATGCCAAAAAGCCGACGAACAGAACCCCGGATGATAATAGAAACAGCTAAGAATCGTATGATAAAGAACGGCTGGAATGCTACAAGCATTCCTGAGTAATGTCGAAACGACATGTTGTAACGGTTTTATTACACGGCAGACGAAACAATCTGCGCAGTCACTGTGAAGGATATTTTTAGACAATCTATAACAGGGTGATCACATTTGTCCAGTTCACTTATAAATTTATAATTTTATTCTGCTCCAGCGACTGTCACAAGGCTAACATTTATTTCAGACACGGCCCTCTACTATTTTACTGGCGTTGTTACGCTTTAGCACGAGTTTTATTTCTTCCATTATTATCGCCTATGTTGTAACTGTGAATCTACTTAAAAACAAAAATAAACCACCAAAGAATTTTTCCGACTACATAAATAACTTCAGTAAAGTTCAAAAACCACGCAAATTATTCCCAAAATAATTAGTAGTTTGCATCTTTCTTCGTTAGATATAAAATAGCTTTAACGCGGTACCATTGTCCACTTCGAAACATTATTTAATACGCTCAACGTTGTTACCGGGCCAATGCCCTTTAAAAACTAAAAAGGACAGAAAAAAAAAGAAAAAGAATACGCGTTTAACCTTTTAACAGATCACATATGGCCACGTGACATAAAATGTATTTAATTTAAACTTTTCTTTTTCATTTTCATGAGAAAAAAGTTCGTATTTTTATAAAAAATTCAAACGGGTTCATGATTATGACTATTTGTAACGGCAGAGATGCGTCAGAACAATTTGAATTTAGTTTTATTGTATACATTTCTTCCGCAGGTTATGCATAACATTTAGTGTTCAAATATTTTTTTACCATACACCGTAAATTACATTTTTTTTGTTTTTAAAGGACGTTGAATTTTATCCAGCTTCCAAGTTTCGCTTCAACGCTTACGGAATTATCATTCTCGAATAAAAAATATGCGAAGTATTAAGCAGTAATTGGAAAAATTTTCTGACCGTCAGGGGTGGCCTCTCAGACTCCTTCTTTGTCTACACTACCGACTGTTTCAACGTCAAAGATAATTATAAAATAAAGACCCTTATATTTTGTTTATATATCTTATATATAGGGGCTGTGCCCCTTGACCCCTCTTGCTTTCATTTCTGTCTCTTTCTCTTCTATACTTTGTATAAAATTATCAAAATTTACAACGTAATTCTAAATCGGTCCATATGAATATAATAACATAATCATAAAAATCCTATAAAATATAACAAACTTTACATCGAAATTGGGACATTTTTTCTAAGGGGGGTAGCCTAAGAATTTCGTTATAATTAATAATAAATACTAATGTGTCCAAAAAGTAAGACCAGTTTTCAATTTAAATTGCGCGGGTATATCGAATCTTAAAAATATATTTTTTTTTAGTTGGCAACACTGTGACAAACGTCTGTGCCAAATTTCACATTATAAACGTCATCAGTGTTTGAGCTACAGTGTTGGTCTTTTACGACACAAAAAGTGAATTCGGCGATTTTTACGATGTGATTTTATTGAACAAAGAAGTTGTATTAAATGTTGTTTACGAAATAGAATTTCTGCTGCGTGAACATTTAGAATGTTATAGAAGATCTTCGGTGAACGGACTTTGTCGAAAACAAATGCTTACAAGTGACATAAACAGTTCAAAAAAGGCCGACAACGAGTTGAAGACGAAGGGCGTCCCGGACGGTCGCCTCATTTTAATGGAGAGGACAACACGGGGAAGAGGATAATGAGAAACGAAAGCGGAAGGAAAGCAGCAAGGAATGATTAAAACGCAAACGCATAATGGAGAGAACAAGGAAACAGAAGGATTGGAATGAAGACTAAAATAAGTTGAACAGACAGATAAAAGGAGTAACTATTAGAAAAGAAGGAAGTGTATACATCTGACCAAAATCTGAGATAGAAATTTATACACAGCGGCAAGAGATTAGAAAATGGGATTTTTTTGAAGAAGAAGCAGCAACCTGAGCCAGAGCATCAGCCGATTCACTAACAGATATGCCAGAGTGGCCAGGAACCCACAGCGAGTCAATATGGATCCCATGGGGGAAGAAAGAGTCCGAATAGGAGAACGTTTATGGAGAATAATAAAGTCACAGGAATGATCAGGAAGAGGAGAGGAAATGGTCTGAAGAGCACTTGTGAAGTCGGAAATGATCAGAAATTAGGAAGAAAAACAATTAGAGAAGATAAAAATAATGGAACGTAAAGAAGGAAGACAAAAAGATTGGGAGAAGTTATAATTTGGAAGAATAAAAGAAGCACCAACACCATCAGGCCTTTTAGAATATCAGTGAAAATGTTTACATGAGAAGGAAAGAGAGAAATGACAGTGCTGTAGAATTTTTGTTTAATTACTGTTGGAGGGAGAAATTTCGAAAATGCAGGCAAAATAAATACTATGGGAGGATGGCACAGATCACTGGAGTTAGAGAAAAAATGGGGGAGACTAATAAAGGACATTGTGTACGACCAAAGTGAATTAGGACGGAGAGAAATAAGAGATAATATAGAAATTTTCCTAGGCTAAAAACGCTAATTCCTGGAAATTTAAAGGAAGGAGAAAGTGAGAGTAGAGGATGAGAGTGAAAAACGTTTAGCAAGGAAGCGATAGCCTAAATAGCCACTTGTTCAACATACCTTCGAACAGTTTCCTGATGCAAGATGCCAAAGAAATTGGACGTAAGGAAGAACTTTTTTTAGGAATGGGAATATTATATTTGCATTCGCATACTATTCATATAACCTATCGTGTAAATGATTATAATATACGGCTTTATGTAATACCCGCGTTATTCATTTCGATCGTACCTCGTTATGGGACGATCCGCCAAAATATCATTACTTGTTCAAGCACATCATTTTTCTATATATTTCATCACTGTTTGAAGCATTTGTTGTGTTTATGTGATTTAAAAAATGTATTGTTGTACATCCAACCAAAATAACTATGGTAGCAACATATGTGAGGAAAATATGTTTTGACGAGCAAATTTTAGAGGATGTTTAACAATTCATCTAAACAAGAATAAATTTATTTCTTTTCAATTTTTGACAAAAGAAAAGAAAATTAAAATTTTTATGAACTCTATAGAAACGACTATTTTTTGTTTTTATTGTAGTGTTCAAATATTGCATATACAATAATTGATTACAAGGCTTTAGTGTACCATTTATAAATAAATATATTTCATGATAACACACACGCACACGCATATATATATATAGTATAATTGTAAAAATATTTTCATACCCTCCCCCCCGAAATCGGCCCTGTATATATATATATATATATCTTCAATTAAAATAGTATTGTTTTTAGGTATCATATTTCTAAAGTGTTGCGAAAAGTGCCTTAAAAAATAATAAAATGTTGTAAAAAAATTCTTATGAAATTGTCCATAAAAAAAAATTAATCTCCAGGGAAAAATTTTGAATGAACATAAAAAAACGTTAAAGATATTAATTTTGCGATTTATGTCTATGATTTAAATATTGAGAGTAGATAAAAGCTGTTGCTATAAATTAATAATAAATTACATATTGTATGTATGGATTCAGGATTAGACTTATATATATTTCTTATTTATACATTGCTTTTAATAAAAAAGATGTCAAAATTATAATTTAATTCTATATATTTGAAAAGATTTTAAAAATTGTCTAATTTTTTTTTAGTGTGAACCCCACTACTTACAGCATGTGTGGTCCAGAAACATAAATGAAATATAATAACATGCCGGAAAGATAAATATGATATTGCGTTAAGTGTATTTATAACAATCGTCTAAAACGATGGAAGTGAGCAGCCGAAATGAAAGAAAAACCTCTTACGTCATTATTTGATAATATTCCTAAATTTTATAGGCTTTTAATGAAAATTTACAAAAAATTAGTTTTTTTCATCATAATAAGTGTTAAATATTTAAAAAATACTTAAAATGTAATAAAAAATATTATTTTTACAATTAGTAATTAATATTTTATATTTACTAATTATTTTTATATATGTATGTATATATATATATACAATTTAATGTTTTTAACAGTTATTAGATGCAATAAAATTGGTAATCAAATAAATGTTTTAAATTGATTTTGTTTTTAAAAAACATAAAAGCTGACGGCAAAATATTAATCCATAAAATAAATTTTAGTTTTTTGAATATGTATATGGATTTTCGTACACTGTAAAAAATTTTAAAATAATTAACAGTAATGTGTAGAATAAATTTAAAAAATATATTATTTATTGTATAATGAAACTATAATGCGGGATTTTATTTTATGCAGTTCTATTTAGAAAAATTATCTATTAAATGGGAATAGAAAATGAAATGAAATTTTTAAAGAAAATTATGTATCTATATTATTGGATAATTTTGAACATAAGTTCCCCAATACTGTGTAAATTTTTTAAAAGCATTGATTTCAATTAAATATATTATGAATTACTTAAAGTAGTAAGACTGAAAATGACATAACTTAATAAAATAATACTAAATGAAAAATACCCCGAAATATACATAATAAACTATTTTCAATACCAAATGTTTTAGGTAGAAAAAGGAATTATATAAAATAAAAAAGTGAAGTAATAATTTTATTATGCCGAATACAAATTTTACAAGTAATTTTTAAACATGTAATGAATTTATATTTAATGTAAAATATCAAATTCAGTAATGTTATATTATTTTTAAAAAGAAAACTATGTAGAGATAAATAAAAGTTTTGTACAACAAGAAATAATTATAATCTACTGAATTATTATTTTGTTTCTAAGACTGAATTGTTTCTGCATAACATTTCAAAATAAACTGAGCCCGAACACTAATGAGTTTTCTAAAATTTCATTCAAAAAATTAAGTGCTTCTGCAACGGTTTTTGAAGATGCAGTACAATGGCAATCACAAAACTGCTGTATTTATGAAGATGGATACTAAAAATTATGTACACTAAGTTTTTCAGCAAATTTGTTGGTTTGTTCTATAAAATTTGGTTCACTAATATGAACATTAATGTTTTATTGAAATTTAAACCATGTCAAATTTTTTTAAAATTTAGTACATTTACTTCAACCATTTTTCCTTTATTCTGTTTTACTTTTCCTTTTCAATTTTAAAATTGTTGTATGAAAAACACTAAACTATTTTGTTAACTTTTAATGGACTTCCCATTTTCTTAACATAAAGTAATATAAGTTTTTCTCTTTAATGAATAATTATCTTACATTTATAAATATTGCAAAAATATTTTTTACAGAACAAACTTACTGATTCATGCTAAAAATTCGCCTTAATGATGGAATAGAAATAAAATATGTTTATGACCTTCATACTAGCCATATATGTATATATAAAATAAAAAATACTAATATAGGTGAAATTACTTAATATGAAATGCAAATTTAGTCTGGAATTGAATCAGTCTATTCATGTATTTTATTATAATAGTAAGAAAGATATAACAATCTAAGTTAATCTAATAAAAAAATTTAATGATTTTTAAGAGAAGAAAGATTCCATATACTGTCAGCCACCTGAAACCATTTATCCAGTATTCGTGTAAGGCTGTTACTAATTTCTGAACACTTACTTTTCTATCTGTTGATACTAGTCGCTTAATAAACTATACATCAAGAGCGCCCATTTTTTTCGTCTTCTTTTTTTGCAGAATGAAATGAATTCAACTTCCTTTTGATACTGCCGAAAAATTACATTTACGGTGATTCACAAATATATTTAGTAATCAACTTATCTCACTGTCCAGTACATTATTTTTTGTTATGAAAAATTACAAATTCACAAGTCTCAATTGAGCTTTTTTTGATCTCACACAACACTTTTTCCACTACAACTGTACTTACATTATTTGCATAGTAACTGCAACTTAATATTTTTTAATGACTGATATGCAGGCAATGTACTGCCCTCCCTGCATTAATGTAATTTCTCATGTTGGGGAAAACCCAGGACTGCTGCTCATGCGTTGGTCCGTCATTGACTAAATATTATTGTGGCACACCAATTTTAACTTTTTGTGTTTGCTGTTACCAGAGCTGTGGTACTTTTTCGTTTATGATTTTTTTTTGCATGTATATATTTAGGCGGGTTTTCTTTGTGTTATTCCATTAAAAAAGTTTGGTGCGTTAATTTATTTCACAATGCTGTGACGAAATATTAATATGGCTGACTATATTTCAAAAAAAACTGACTAGTGACTTATTTGATACTAGTAGCAGTCTTTTGTCATCTTTTTTATTTTTTAAGAAAAAAACATATCGAGTGACAATGTTAGTTAAATTCATCTATAAAAACTTTTAAAACTATATATTCAGCTATCATTATAAGCCATAATTCATTACATGAATAACAAATTTTGGTTGCAATATTGCATAAAAATTATGCATTTATTCCACTTACAGCAATACTCATTTCTATAACCTGCATGCTGCTATTATTCACTGTAACTGTTCACTGTAACACCAAATTTTTGAGGCAATATATCAAACAATTTTTTTTTTTTTTCTCTAATCATATGTGTATGTAACAGATAGAATTTATAATTGCACATAATACATCGGCATTTTATACTATAAAAAGATTAACCATTATATAAAAATGAATTCCTACACATTATTATAAATGATTTCAAGGACTGAGAACAATTATTTTGCTTAAGAAAATGCAGAACAGAGGACATACATTAGAAAGTCTTGTTTTAACTTTGTGTAGGGACTAATATATGAAATGGAATGAGTCTTAATTGCAGATTTCTTATTTTACACTATAAATCGATATTTTAAAATCAAATTATACCCAATGAAGATATATAGCTTTGCAAAATAAATACATGAAAGTAATTAACATTTTCTATCAAAAAATAGACTGTGAAATAAAAAAAAAGATTTAACTTTTAACATTTTATTTACTTTTCTCTTATTTCTGAGTTCCATTTTCGTAACATTTATTTAAGTATCTGTTAGGCAAACTGCACAAATTGTCCATTAAAAAAAAAAAAAGCAATGGCATAATTTTATTTATATCAATTTGTGTGCTAGTTTCTTCACTTTAAGATTCATTTCTTACACATTGATTACCAAAATTTAAGTGTGTTTCGATTCAAAATAATTAAAGGATTGTAAATATTTAGTATCATTGTTCAGAACACTAATGGAACAAATTAGAGTAGTTATTGTCAATCTGACAACTTCTTATTTAAGGAATAATGTCTTACAATACATTGCATGAAGTTTTATGGTTATTACTTAAAACAGTGTACAAAAAAATTTCAGATATTTATATTTAGATTAAATCTGTTATTAAATATTACCTCCCCATCCTTCAAATGTTCAATTAGTTTAGATTGTTTTTTTATTTACTCATCTGCTCAAGAATTAATTTGAATTTGAAGGAAGTAAACATTCACTGGTCAGTATCTGAATTACAGGAATTTTTTTTATTCATGTTCTGTAATAATCGTTCAATTCATTATGCATGCTTCGTTGTAAGTTGAATTCAGTAGCAACCCCTTGGAATTTTTTTTTATTTTAACCTCCAAAACTAAAACTCCAAAGTCAGCAAGTAAATTATTCTGCAGTGAATTGAAAATGGCCATTCTGTTACAGGGACATCATTGTGAAGAAAAATATAAATCACAACTTTTTCGTTTAGACCAGTGTTTTCTTCCTATTTATCATATTCATAATAAATAGACAGGTGAAAATTCAGATGATTTTTATATATCATACTAAACATTCCCAATATGGCTAAGATTTATTTATATTTGTGAAATAAATTTGAAAGAAATTATTACTAAAATTAATTCAGAGATGTTAGTTATACATTTTGTAGTAACATTTCAATTATTAGATCAAAATAAAATATAATTTGCTCTTAAAGATTGTAATCAGAATTAGTTTTAAATAGTTTATAAAATTTTAAAAACACACCAACAATTAATTTGTTTTATGTCAATAAATTTGAATATCAGTAATAATTGTATTAAAAATTGTAATAGATAATTTTTGTTGAGACTGTTCAATTTTTAGAATTCTATACACATATGATGTTTTTGGAACCCTAATAAAATGGTTCAGAAACAATAAAAATATCAAATAAAAATCAATACCTCACAAACGTTGGATCAAAAATTACAATTAAAATATTCTTTAGACAATCTACAATTTCAAGGTAATTGATTACTCCAGATAGCAAAAAACTCAATGAAATTCAAAATATAAAATGAAGCGCAAAAGTTTCTTCATAAAACCAAAAAGTTATGGCTGAAAAATAATTTAAACCCCTTCTATTTGGAGAAAAAACAACAAACAAACAAAAAGGATGTTCCCCTAAGTAATAGTTAAAATATAATAGTTAGGGAAACCAAAACATATCTCAAATATATGCAATAAAAGCCTGCCTTATAAGAAAACTATAGCCGAGCTTACAGCTTTATATTTATGCCTTCCAGGCACTTAAACTTGAATTTTCAAAAAAAAATATCCTTCCATTCCTTGCATGTGAAATATTGATGGGAAGATTGCTACTTGTTAAGAATGAAACTATATTCCATTTTCTTACTGAAACTTTCAAAATTAGAAAAAAGTTCAAAAAAGCACCAAAAATAGTGTTTCTCCCCTTTTGCAGTACAAAAAATCAGAGATTTCTTTTTTTTGAATTTAATTTTATATAAATGTAAATTATCTTTAACTTAATATACAGAATCCTCAGCCCACAGAGCATCATGCTTGATTGACCTTGTTTTAAAGATATATAATACGCAGTTGAATCACATGAATAAACTGGAGATTTGTAGTACACACATCTTTTCTATTAAAAAATATAGCAGACTTATAAAAGTTATTAACAAAATATGGAATAAATTTAAATAACACATTCTGAAATTTAATAAAATTAAAAGATCTACACTATGAAATTAATCAAAGAATAAGAATTTTCAAAAGTGAATAAAATATGTATTGTAAAAAAGTTTTTGTAATACTTTCAGTTGTTACAATAATGTAAATTACAGTACATAAATAATTCTTTTAGTAAAAATCTGCAGAAAAAATAGATCACAATAAATCACACATTCAGCAAATGTAAGATGTTTGGGTTATAGTAAATTACAACTGTGACTTAAAATTAAAATAACATACAATATAATGTCTAATTTAACTATAAACAACAGCAATTCAAATCACAAAAATTTATTTTATATGTTGATCCAAATAAGTGTGGTCAGACCATATGAAATCTGCAAATGAAACATAAATGTAAATAAATAGAAAAAAATATATTAAACAATGCACTTTAAATTATATTTTGAATCATATTTACTAAATAAAATATATATTATGTTAATAAATAGAAATAGATAATTTCATCAATTAACAATAAAATCAAAGTTGAAAGTTACCAAAATATATTCCTCTACATTTAGGGTAGTGATTTATAATACATTCTGAATTACTTTTTTATAGTTTTTCTATATATTAATTTAACTTTAATGATAAAATTTTTCATAATTTTTAAATAAAAAAGGAATCTAAATGTATTTTATAAAATAAATTCCCTCCCTTTTGTTCCAAAACATTCATAAGTTTACATTTATAGGATATTTTGTAATTGTTCCTTAATTATACAAAAATTATTAATAGTTTTATATATTAATTTTATTGAGTATTTTAAAATAACGTTTTTTAAAAATATACTTTGAATGTTTTTTTCAGTTTCTCTTAATCAAAGCGTTAAAAACTGGTTGCAACCTGCATCTTAAAAAACAAGAGCAGTTGAGATAAAATTTTCATGAAACACCTATAATTTCATCTATGAATAAATATTAATTTTTTAAAACTGAATAAAATGTGTGAACGAAAGCAATAAAAACAAATAAACAAACATGAAATGTACATAAATTAACATCTATATAATTTTTTTCCACCTTAGTATCGCTTATTTCAAATTTGTCTTAAATAATATATTCTTAATATTTTCTATATTCAGAAATTGTTACACCATCCACCATATTAATTTTTTAAAACCAATACACTTTTACAAATACCATTCTATTTAATTTCAACAAGATTTATTTTTATATGTTTTTAGAACTGCAAAAAACTCAATTATATTGTTTAAAAAGGATTTACAATAAAATTTTAGTTAAGTTCAGTGGGTTTTTAAATATTGAAAAGTTTATGTTTTATTAGATACCATATTCATCATAAATACTTTGCATCACATATGAATATATGCCGAATGAAGTTTTACAAAACAATATCAACATATGAATTTTAGTTATTGCAATCTTTCATTTCCGGAATATATATATATACTTATAATAAATATTTGAAAGGTGTAAATGTTAATGTGAATATCCTATTGAAAACTATGTAATGGTTACCACATATTTCCTTTTTTCTTCCGTGTTCATTGGTATACAGCTTAACTATTTTTTACAAATCCAGTGTTGCAAAATTTTCAATAAAAACTTTTCCATCCACAATTACTACTATGATATGGTCTCGACACACATTACACCTATTTATAATTGTGCAGTACAATCTATTAATTATATATCAAAAGCACTCTTTTCATTTTACTAAATCTTTTAGTTATTAACAATACAGATTATATATAACTCACCAATCCTATAAAGCTTCTTTCTACGATAAATACGACGTCTGTGTATTTTATTTTTTACTTGGCCAACAAAGTTACAAATAAACAGCTCCATTCTATTTTTTTCCTTTACTGCATCGCACGGTTCACTGTTCTATTTTACTTAATTCCTGTTTTCGTTTCCACACATTAAATTCTAAAAAAGTTTTATGTAAATCGTTGAGTATTAACATTTTCACATAATTTTCTTCTCAAAATGTATTATAATATCCGACGATAAGAAAAAGATAAATTATATTTTTCTTAATTCATCTACTGACCATGATTACTACTTATACTTTCTTTTCCACCATTACATTTTTCCGTAATAAAAATTTAAAATTACTATATACACAAAGTGTTCTAAACACGCATTTCATCACTTCATGAATTATTATTCTTTTATGTTGAATAATTACAATTTATGTATAAATAAATGCATAAAATTCATGAAAAGAGCAGAACAGCAAAAACCGATAATAGGACTAAATGGCATCTGAGAATTGATTTAATTGCTGAAGACAGCATTAAAAATTCAAAAAAGTCGATAATTGTTATAAGAAATCGATATAGTTTAACAATTTTGCAATCATATTATACAACGATGACGTAGGAGGAGATTTTTCCATTTTGGCTGCTCACTTCCAGCGTTTTAGTTGCTTTTGTATTTATACATGAGCTTGATAGGGCACGCTTGGAGTATGAACTAAGTAATAGGTAAGTAATATTTTTCCAAGATTATATTTTTTTATTTTAGCGGTACTTCAATGTGGTAAAGTTGATTATAAAAAGAAATAATTGATGAATTTTTATAAATGTTTACGTTTTATTTTGTTGTGTATAACTACTTAAATTTTAAAGAAAATAAAGTTTAGTTAGAGTAATGTATATGTTTTTTCAGTCGTCATTAATTTCAGTTCTAATTTATTAGAAACATACATTGTACATTTTATAAATTGGATATTAAATTTTGTTTGTTTTCTAAAATATTTAAGAAAAGATAAATAGTGCTAATTTATATTCACATTTATCTATTTTAAGGTAGTTTATAACAATTTGAGTAACAAACTGAATATAATTAAATGAAAATCATGTATAAACTTGTTGATGTATTTATAATCTAGTTAAAAGTTGCTAGCGCATCAACTTAGTAAACATTAATTGAGACACGATGTACAATACAAAAGCATCCTTTAATGTTTAGTTGAAAAAGACGAAAAAAGAATATTACTCTTACGAGTAACTCGCGAAGTTACTCTTGCAAGTGTGTGTCCAACTGAATTTTTTGCAAGTTTTTACTGTCGCAAGTCGGTGCGACAGTAAGTGTATGACAGTTCTTGCAGAACTATGTCCACTGTTAAATTCATTTATTGTACGAAATGTTTGAAAAATAGAAATTATCGATATTTTTCGATTTGTTATGATGCTTTTTTATATGAATAAAAATTATTTTGATTATGAATTCGAAATAGATTTTGTACGAAAGATGGATGTAAAAAAATTAACTCCGCGTGTAGTTGTACATACTATTTTAAAAAGAATAAAGAAAATTCATAAAAAAATATGTTGGATAAGATCACGGATTGCACACAGGGATGAATTAGGTCTGTTCATAATTTTCTTATTGTGGCTAACAAATAAGTTGCTTTAACGAATTCTCCCCTTTTTTTTTAAAAAAATACATTTAATAAAATATGCATATTACTTTAATTAAATTATCACAATTACTTCCATTTGTAAAGGAATTTCATGTATAGCTGTTGACTTAGTCTTATTAGCTGATATTGACGGAAACAAAAAATTCAATGTAGAATAAAATGGCCATTACTTGTGTAGACCTCTTCTACCCCTCTTCACTGGTTTTATTTTTAGTTTTTTAAATTTCTTGTGACATCTGAAAATTTATTCTCAAAATTATTTTAATATAAAATATATTATACTCATAGGACATCCATTTTAAAATAATGAAGTCTGGAATATTAAAAAGGTAAAGCATTAAACATTAAGATTTAAAATTTTAACGAGTTCTTCTTTTCAAACAATTCTACATATTTCTTTTTATTCACAGCAGACACTTCTTTAGAACATCTTTTCCCAAACGGCTAAAAAATTAGTAATTTTATGTTTCTAAAAAATTTTATCAAGATATCATTAGTTTAAGGGTAGAAGTCTTCGACATAAATTGCTGCTTAGGAAGTTTTACTTATAAACCAACGATATTAAATGGGAATGAATTTTGTATAACATGATGATCTTTATAGACAATTTCGGGTTAATAAAATATTATTTTGTTTATTAAGATAAACAAATTTTTAATGTATGTGTGAAAATTATCATGACCATTTATATATATATATATATATATATATATATATATATATATATATATATGCATTGATTCAACATAAATACGCTCATAGTTAATTTTAAAAAAACTAAATTTATAGTGAAGGGGTGTAGGGGACATCCCCCCAAAGAACCAAAGCCTCTATGAAATAATTTGATATAACAGAGAAACTTAATTTATGCTGTAAAAGATTTGTATGAATTTCACCTACGGATTTTAATAATTAATATTTAATACGATTTTCTAGTAAAACTATTAATGTTACGTTTTTATTCTATTTTAAATGTAATTATCATCGATCTTTTACCATTTTTATTTATTTTTAATTTTGATTTTGTAATCTTAATTAAAAATAGTTCAATGAGAAATATATATATTTAAACTTGCTCACGAACAAAGAATTTGGATCGGATCATTAACAAAAATAAAAAAGAAGTAAAGTCTAATAAAAATACTATCCTACTATTTCTAAACTACCATTTTAGCTGAATTTTATAATTTCGTTTTATTTTTTACCTAAAAATAAAAAAAAATTCAATTAAATTGTAATAATTATGTATTTTTAAAACATTTTTATATTTCTAAAAAGGTGGCCGTTATTTAATTTTCTTTATAAAACAAGGTATTTCTCAAATTTACTGTCTGCCGTAGTAGATTTTATTGTAATTATATAATTTCTCCCCTCAAAATGTCCTTCTAGATCCGCCTGTGTATAGTGTTTAGCCGCTTTCAACAACCGAACAAATGGGATAGTGTGAATCCCCCCCCCCCCCTTGAGTGAAATAAAATGCAAAAATTGAACCAAATAACACATATTTTATTTTAGGTGGACATGTAAAATAATTATGTACAATGCAATCCTCTTAAAAAAAATATATGTTACAGGCAAAATTATATAATTTAATAAGATTTCAATGAGTGAGATTAAAAAAAAAACATGATTGTCATTTTTTTAAAAATCACTTATATTTTAATGCGCTATTAATTTTCATTTTTATACTGTCAGTATATTTTAAGATATTTAGTTAATTAATGCAATCGCATCTCTTTATATTTCAGTTTTTTCCAGTTTTTAATGCTAAATGTTTTCCTAATGTAAATTAATATATTTTGAATTATAAAACTTAAATAGTTTACGGTCCCTTTGGGTCACATAATAAGCTCCTTCATAACAGAATCATATTTGTCAAGAACATAAAGATGTGTTAAGAAATTTCATTATAAACGGTAGAAAAATTTGTAAAGTATTTTCGGAATATTGACATACTTTTTTTTTGCTAAACTTAAACTATTTGCAAAAATTTGACTTTTTTTAAAAACTGGCATCAAAACAAGTTTACACACCTCTTTTCTTTTCATTGATTATATTTCTAACAAACAGGAAATTATAATTTTTTTGACAGTAACTACCCAACACTCCTTCTATTTTGAGAAGAAATATTGTATTTTAAAAATAACCAACAGCATTTTTTTTCTGTTTTCGTCTTTTGGCCAGATTATACAGCACATTGTGATATGCTACGTTTTCTTTTATTGATTGTTATAAGCATTTCGTGTATGTATGTATGTTTTTTTATAATCCGGTAAACGAGAAGTACCTTGAGATTAGACGTATGGAATCAGGCAAAATGGGAATTAGGGTGAAATAAAAAACACATACATACATTGTTGTTTTCTTGAGATTATTTATCTGTTTAAATTTAATTTCTTCGAGTTTTGATTTTCATGTCAATTTTCTTATTTTAACCGTTAACTCCGTTTGGGCGCACTTTAATCTTCATTATTTTAGAATCCAGAATTTTTTTTATTTTTTTTTGGGCTTTAAACTAAATTCTTCTGTTTATTTCAGTTATTAATCTCAATTGTCTGTTGTGCTATGACTATACCAATATCCTACTTCGTCTTACAAAATCATAGATTGCATGATATGTAATCGGTAGTGAAAGGATATAATTCATATTATATGGGCACAGGATATTCAGTAATAATAACGCTCGATGGAGATCAGAAATGTGCGAAGTGTAATAAGAACATTTTAAAAACATGTGATCTGCATCAGCCATTTTATCTACGTCCCTTGAATGAGTACAGAGCGGGGAATCAATTCACCGGATTTTATATAGGAAAGCAAGAAACATATTTGTCCCAGTGCGTAATCTACGTATTGTTACATAGAAATTTCTTGTATAGATGTTCGAGTATGACAACCGAGAATACCATTGTTTGGCAGGGTTATAAAATGGATCTTCGAAAAATATGACTTTGTTATTAAGAAATTTAAAAGAAATGAAAGCGGCCATCTCCTTCATCAGCAGATGAATTATCAACATCCTTATCATTTTTTTCATTTTCTACGCTTTCTTTAGAACTCACACGGGGGTAACCATTTCCAAATAGCGGTTCTACATTTTCTTCACATGCTCTTTCAAAATTGGACCTAGGAAAGTATGTGATTGAACGACCAAAGACAGACGAATTAAAATTTGAAATTTTAACAAACTGTCGGAAACCAAACCAATCATATAATTTTCGTAAAGATTGTCGACAGTCAAGTCGCTGTTTTTTTTTCATACGTGGTGGAAATCAGTATAAAGGCACCAACATTTTTGTACAAATGAGAGAGAGGGCTAAAGTATAAAATATATTTCGAATATCTACATAAGACCCAACCAATTTTTCAACTCGCATTGTAGTCGATTTGAAGTTACTGGTCACACCGAGGCGTGTATGACAAATTTGGGCAGCCGATAAGAATCTGGTACACAAAAAAGCGCAGCAGTAAACCGCCTCTCACGGACCGTCACAAAAAGGTCAGACTCGCGTTCGCACAAAAATGTATGTTGTGGACTGCCGAGTGGAACAATGTGGTATTTAGCGACGAAAAAAAGTTCAACTTGGATGGCACGGATGGATTCCAATGTTACTGGCACGATCTAAGGAAAGAAACGCAAGTGCAGACGAGCAGAAATTTTGGTGGCGGCAGTGTTATAATATGGGTAACTTTTTGCAACGAGATGAAATCAAACATCGCATGGATTTCTGGATGAATGAAATCCAAACAGTATATAGAGATCCTCGAAGTTGAATTACTGCGAATATACGGAGAGTGGGATACTGAAAACGTTTTATTTCAGCAAGACAACGCAGCCATTCAGGCATCAAAGGAAACGATAGGGTGGTGTCGGGACACTTGGATTAACGTTTTGGAGTGACCTTCGCGTAGTTCCGATCTCAACTCGATCGAGAACCTCTAGGGGATACTTGCACGCCGCGTATACCGCTGGCGTTGCACGGTGTTTCTGAAAAATGCGATCCGCGTCGAATGAGCAGCAATTTCTCTTTAAGAATTCCAGCGTCTCCTCTGGTCAATGCCAAAAAGGGTTTGCGTTGTCCTTCAGAATAATGGAGGTTCGAGGAAATATTAACTTTTGTTTTTTCCTTTTTTTTTTCTCTCTACATTTCGTGAAAACCCCAGACTGCTTTTATACTAATTTCCGCTAGAGCGGCTACTTTTGTTTTTCTCCAATTTTTTTTCCGTTAGTTACCAAAAGCTGACTTTTATTTGTTATTTGTGTTTTCTAATAGCAATTGTTACGGAAATATTCGAAATATATTTTATACTTTCAGCCCTTTTTCTCATTTGTATAAAAATATTGGTGCCTTTATGCCAATTTCCTCACCACTGTATATAGTTAACTCAGTACTCGCCTTGGTTAGCCTATTCACAGTGCTTAAAAAGATCATTATTACTGTGTTTTATTTCCTCATAAAATCGAGCGAGGTTTACAAGGATCATTTATAGTAAAACCCTACGATAATTACAAAAAATTCCACGAATATGTTCAATATCACATAAAAATGCTTCAATGAATGCAATTAATTTTATTGAAGTCATTGAGGGAAGAAAGAAATGATCTATTGAGGATCAGGTAGATGCACATGCAGAAGAGAATTGAAATAAATTATTGTCCACTCTTTCTGCGATTGTTTTTTGTGGTACACATGGCATTGGTCTTTAGGGAAAATTGTTAGAAACTGGTAATTTTATAGATTTGATTCATTTCAGAGCTGACGCTGGGGATATACTATTAAGGGATCATTAAACAGTTTTATCCAAAATGCTAAATAAACATCGCAAAAATTCAAAATGCCTTAATAAATATTTGTGGAAATATTTTCCAAAAAAAAAAAAAAAAAAAAAAAAAAAAAAGAATCACTGAAATCTAAGAATTGGTTTATTGGTCGATTGTAGCTGATGAAACAGCTTATATCTCAAGTATGGAACAACTTTCTCTAGCCGCTCAATATTTTTACCGTAAATCACAAACGTTAAAAGAAGAATTTTTAGGCTTTGTTTAACTAAGTGAGATCAGAGTGCAGAAAAAATTGCTCATTCGATTGTAACGAATCGTGAGGAATTTGGTTTGGATATGAATTATTTATTGGACAAGGCTATGATAAATGTTCCATTATGACTGGCAAAGAAGGAGAAGTTCAACAGATTATTAGGAATATATATATATCGGAAAGCTTTATTCATGCACTGTGCATCTCATAAATTAAATCTCGTTGTCAGTGATTTAAATAAATTAGTTGAAGTTCGAAATTCACTGGGAACAATTAAATCAGTTACTAAATTCTTCGGAGAAAGTTCAGTACGAAGAAGTTTGGTGCTATGGCGTTTCGGCCATAACAGGGTATAGCAGGAATTTATAGAATCAATTCTTAATCGGCTTTAATTCACCGAAATTACAATAAGTGTAACCATTAGATTAAATAAATTTTAGCTAGGATATCATAGTTCTTTATTTTAAATCATCGTGGTGGAAAGTAGTAAGAATATATTAGAAACTTTTTTAAGGGAAATTAATTCCATTGAGTATAATAGCCTATCTAATCTAAAAGGTGTCTCCACTATCATGAAGAGGAGGTATAAGGAGGAAATGCACAAACCGATTGTCTCATGAGTATTTTAGAAGCTTAGGGAAATTCTCGGAGTATGAGACAAGAGAGTGTCTGGTCGACGTCCTGATAAGCGACCGACGATGTTAGTATTCGTTCGAACGAAATAAGTAACGCATTGTCGACGGTAAATAAAAGTTCGTATACGCGAAATACGCGAATAATTAAATAATTTTCTGGCTAATTAAATATTTTCGATAACTTCCGGCTAGTCCGTAGTGATACGATGAATAAGCTAATAAAACTTTAATCGAATCTGGTCGTATTGCATCGAGTCGGTAAAAGTACAATTTCGACGCCTTTTTAAACGGGACCAGTAAAATTAAGATGTATATAGAAGTAATTAAAAGATATCAATGTATTTATTTCGAGATGTAAATGACATCAAAGCCAGTAAAGGAAACGTCAGTACGGTGTACCAGTGGATACCGAATATTCTCAGCTCTAGTGACCAGAATCAAAATCATTGGATGTAGTAGAGGACTCGGCGTGGGATCCGGAATTCGAATAGTAGTGGAATATAACAGGCTAAAGAAAAAAAATAAATATATATGTGTATAATTTTATGTTATGTATTTTGTATAAGTGCGTCATATATATATATACCATAATTTTTAATTATTTTTTGATTCAATAAATATTTACGTTATATTTTGTATATTTAATTATGAACCTCTGTTTCTAATAGCTTTTTTCCCCGTTTGATATTATCTCATTTTTCGATACTACTACTGTGACTTAACCCCATACATAGTATTGTCTGTTATAATGTTCAGTATTATATATAGATATTGGAAATTATTTTAATTTCTCACAACTAAAACCCTCTGGACTACAAATAATAGTATCCTACAATTCTCGCAAAAGAACTGGTTTTAACTGACTATTGCATGTAATCAATAAAGAACTGTTATAAAAAAAAATGTTATGCGACTTTTCATATTATTCTTGGCTTAAAAGTGGCACAGTCAAGACACGTTAAACTCCAGATGTCGTACGTAAGCATATGTTAATTAAGAAAAGACTGGCGAATGCAAAAGTTGGTACTGAAAAAAAAAAGAAAAAGAAAAGAGAAGGAAACATACAAGCTGCGTTTAATACTGCAGTTATTGCTATTCTATCTGAATTTTATATTTTGTACATTTTGAACTAGGTTTCTTCTCAAGCAATCGCATCTACCACCAGTAGTATAGGCACCGTGGTAGCCTAGTGGTTAAGGTGCTTAGCTATGAAATCAGAGGTGTCATAGGGGTTATCGAGACTTGTCTCGTCCCGGATCCAAGTCGCTCCCGAGTTTACCAAGCCTGAAATTAAGTTGGTTATACCAGAGAATTATCTGGGGGAAAGTAAAGGCGGATTCCAAGTAGAAAGGAACTGGCCCCTCCTCCAGTATTCTCATCAGATCCATTAGGCTTAGTACCATTATGGAAAGCTTAACTTCACAATCCATGATACCTTATCAAGGATATCCATGGGGCTTACTCTTTACTTTACTTACACACCAGTAGTATTTGAGTTTGAAATTAAAAAAATATATACAGTCAGATTTTTATTGTAACGATTGCCTACTTGCTTGTTCCAGATTAAATAATATCTCATTTATTGTCAAATTGTCATTTTAACATCAGATTTGTGGAACTACTTATGGTTAAAACCCTAAGGCAGTTGTAAAAAAAAAAAAAAAACAGGAAAAGAACAAAGGCAAAATATAGATGCGAGCAAAATACTGCTTTGTAAAACACAGGAAATGCATACAGATAATATACCTTCAAAACTATTTTAAAAACTTTAATCGAGCGGGAAAATAGTATTAGCTGTTTCTTTAACGTTTATTTAGATTAGTTTTGAAAGATTTGAAGTTAAAAATATATTTCTAACGAAAAAAAAGAAAAAGAATTATAAATTCGATTAAAAAGTTGTTCACTACAAAGTGGAGTGGACGATAAACAAAAAAAAAAAAAAGGAATTATTCTTAATTTCGCTAATGAACACGCTGAAAAGCGATGGTAAAAAAAAAGCCCAACTAAAACTTCCCAGTGATATGCGGTTATCACATTTACTAAATATGTAAACAGATCTAAAAATTCTGAATTGCAAACCACAAAACCAAATAATTTTGCTAGTTCGTATATACAGCTAAATTATAATCTAGGTACGGTCGTCACAGGAAATGCTCAAAAATTGAAACACGTTTATTTCATCGTTTCATTTATTTTTTGTCACTTATCGTGCTGTGAATAACTAATTAGAGATTTCACTCAGGCTGCGCTGTAATATTCATTAGCCAACAAATGAATTAGCAATATCGACCATCTACTATTAAATATTAAGCTAATGCTGTTAGAGTGTATCGACAATACGAAAATTTGTTTTCGAACTTATAGTTAAGCAGTGCAAATTTTTTTTTACAAAAATTTTTTTCATTGAACTACAGCGAACTCATCACTACGTTTAATTGTTAATATTATCTGAAACACCCGACAATCTTTCATAATTCGCTTTCTATTCTATTTAAAGAGCAATTAATACGATCCGAGTAATTTTTCCTATTTAACTGAATCAATTTTAGGTTAATAACAGTCCATAGAATTTTTAATATCACGTTTTTAGTTCAGCTTTTCATTTTTTTGGGGGGGGGGGGATTTTAATAAGTTTAAGCCATATTTATACACTGAAATATTTTATTAGTATGAATTATTTTAAAAACTCTAAAAGTAGTGTAAAACTTACGCAGAAATAACTGCATTGTTTTAAAACATTTCATTTTACTATAAATATATATATATATATATATATGTTATATGGTTCTTTCAAGGGAAAAATATTTTCAATTTTTTTTCTGTAAACGTTTCAAATACATTAAAATTTTCTACAGTATGATAAAATCTTTCACTCAGACAGATCTTGTATATCGTTTAATTGCAAACTGTCTTGTACATACTGAGTGTAGTTAATTACATGAATCACAAAGTTATGCATTTATTCATAAACATAATAGAACAAAACAAAACACAAGCTTCATCTTCCTGATAGTTAAGGAGCGGTGAATGTATTTGATATTACAGTGTAGGCGTTTAAGCTATGTTGTCATCTCGGACAAAAATTATACAAGCTGCTTCGTAAATCGACAACACTTTATCCGTCTGGGTTAATCATTAATGTATTTTTCATTTACTTTAAGTCGGCCAAAGTTTAATAATATGAACTTCACTCTCCTAAGCCAAAATCAATAGCGTAGCATGGGGGGGGGGGAGATCCTTTCTCCCGTGAAAAGTAAAATGAAAGGTACTTTTTTAATTACGAAAGTATTGTCAGTAAACATTCTGTTATTTTAATTAAAATCCCACATAGTCGGTAAATAGTTCTGTCTCGTGGCTATTTTTTTGTCATGTAATTAATACACCAGTAACAGTTACAATTATTTTAACATTGACTTAATTCCTTTATATAATCAAAACTGATGTCTGCTCCATTACAGAATTCGCTACTACGTCAGAACACGTGTCGACGGGTATTATAGTGTATTTTTTATATGATATATATGTAAATGTTTATAAGAAAAAAAGGGAAATGCAACAACAGTGACATACTTGTGCACTATTCGGAAATTTATAGCATGATCGACACTTTTTCGTTACATATATTATGTTCGAAAGAATTTATGTAGCAGTGAATGTTATTCGTTCAGTAGTGGGTAGTAAGTATTTTATGATTGTTGCTTATGCATTCGTTCGCTGCACTTCACCATTTTTAATAATTCTTACCCTTTAATTGTTTCTGTTTTTATTAATTGATTTATTTGATATAAAATCACGTCAAAAATCTTGGAATGCGTTTAAAAGGAATTTATTAATTTTTTAATAGTTTTTTCTAGTATTTGTAACGGTTATACTCTGTTTTAGTTGTTTTTTCTGTGCCCTCAGGGATGCCATCGCAGACTTAACTTCTGCGGACATATATTTTATCTTTTTATTTATATTTTTCTTTTTCCTTGTTATTCCTTTTTCTGTTTTATAAATTTAAAATTATTTGTCCAAATTATAAATGGAGATATATTAACAATGTCCTACACCGATATTTCTTTGACGGCCGACCGCTAAAAAGACACAATTATCATATACACGAAAATGACGTAAATAATAATGGAATTAATAATAATATAATTTGTACGTATCCTATTTGTCGGCGATGATCCAGGATGCGGCGATGAATTACAGGTATCCGCTTGGTCACGGGTTACGACAAACGAATATTTGTTACTTTAATACCGAAACAAACCGGACTTCCGAATAACCTTTTTACTTCGATTTCTACTTCGATTTCGACTTCGACTGTGAAAATGGTCTTAATATTAATGATCTTTTCGCGCGACAGGTTCACGAAAAAAAAGGCTATATTTCTCTTCTCCAGGAAACGGGTTCCGACTTTTTTTAAACAAACGCTTGCTAACGGAGCAACTACCACTGATCGATCTCTGCTGCCACTGACTTCACCTTTTTTTCGGTTTCGATGTCCTAGCCGTTTCGTTATTTTTTCTTATTCACCACGTGACCAATCACCATCATTTATCGGGGTGGGCCTTTCTCCAGACCTATTGCGTGATCGTGTATCCTCCCCCTAACCGACAAACAGGATTTCAATCACAATCCCATTCTCACTCGCACCACCTTTTCGATAATTATTTAATTTATTTTTATACTTTAATTTTTTGTATTATTTATTTTACCTTTCTATTTTTATTTATTTTAATTTTATCGAGCCATGCAATGGGGTCATATTACATGTTTTAATATATTTTTATTCGATACAAAGCCGTAAGAATCAATTGCAACTAAACGAATGAACTATTTCCATATTTCGAAGCCTCTCCTGTACTTTACTTATAAGAATTTTCCTATAATAAACAAAGGAAAAGCTGATCCTATTGATTTCATTATTACGTGATTTAGAACGGTTACATGATTTCACATATGTCCACGAGTGAAATTCAATAATTCGCAACAAAAGGTCTACCTTTAAAATGACCGCCCTATATTATGTTCATAAATTAATCACTAATTTTATCTGCAAAACATAAATAGGACCCACTTCAAAAAAGAAATTCCAGCTATGTCACTGACCAAAATTACTAATTTTATAGAAAAGAAATTAAACCGCGTTAAATTATGCTGAATTCGATTACGTTACTGGATATGAAGTGGTGTCTAGGTTTATTTACTTGACAGAGAAAAGAGGAATTTACCTTAATCGCCGGATAGTATTGAACAGAAATAAATGGATACACTGAACGGGGGGGGGGATCTCATGACTCAGAAATCATTAAGATGATCTTTACTATTAACGAAGAAGAAGTAGTTTAAGAAATGGTTATTTTTCATTTTTATGTATGCGCAGTAGAAACATGAGGATTCTTCTTTTAAGAAAGTCATTAGTTTTTAGAGTGAAGTTGATGCTGAAAATTCCGTGGATTACACTTTGGAAACCAATAAATTTCGGGAAGTCAACATTGTTGTTGGCTTCAATAATGCTGCCTAATCGAGTCCTAGGAGATTCTTTTTCTTTTCTCAACAAAGACGACGGAAAGATATGCGACAAGAAGCAGTAATGTCAAAAAAGATGCTGGATAAGATGAACATCGACCGAGTAAAAAGTTCCACACTAATATGCAATTCGATCGATTGATATCGAATGTATTCACGAGGAGATACGGATTCTCTGCTGCTGTACTGTTGAATATGTTTATCCAATATTCCTGAAGTGTAAAAAATGGGTTCCTACAATGTTTAAGGTCTTATGCAAACATCTGATTTGATGCTATGACGTCGTAATTGTGGTGTGGAAAACCGTAAGTCAGATAGAGTCGCACACATTTAGTTCCGTGTCACTGCATCATCGCGCGTTAATGTTATGATCATTTTATAACGCAATTCCCATGACGATGCAACGACAACGTAAATATAATTCTGGCTCCGTAATGCACGTTGTAAATCAATCGGTACGTACATCATCAATTTATGCGACGCATGTTGGAATATGAACTAATTAAATTTTCAAACGGATATCAAGTTTAAACACTCGTCCATTATAATTTTTTTTTTTTTTTTTGGCAATTTCATCACATGATCATTCGAAAATATTTGAAAAATTTGTAAAGGACGTATAAAATCTACCCGTTATAAATTTTAAATAGGTAAATGGAAGCTCCCAAAATCTTCTTTTTTGTTTCGAACAATATTTTTTTCATGCGTTTCTTTAACATCTACCTTAACAGTGACTGAAAAGTATCACTGTGTCTGTACAAGTTTCATCAAACAATGGCATGTGTTCTTAATCTTCATTACATTATCTCAACTTACAGCAAACACACCAAGGAATTGAATGTGTCATCGGGCGCCTAAAAATACGAGATATCAATCTATAGCGGTCATTTACCAGCATACATTCATTCTTGGTCTAGTGGCCATTGTGTAGCTTCTACTTCGTCTGTCAGTTCATTACGCCAATGTTTTGCGTGACTTCCTTTCCTTTTCACGCAATTTCCTGCTTCCTTCGTCTGTTTTTACATGCGGTGGTTCCGCCTTTTACACATACTTCATGCGTTCCATATTCGACAGTTCTCATCTGCATCAAGGACGTAAGATTCTTTAAAGCTTTACACCGTAAAAATCAAATAAAAATAGCACATAGAGAAAAGCTATTAAAATTTTTTGGGATTTTTATATTATTAAAATAGTAAATGGATTTGTAAAAAAATTTTCAATATCACCGTTGTTACTCTTAAGCGTTTTTTCCCCTCAGTGCAAGACAAATCGATTATTTCGAAAATTTAAACAAAAAAAGGACCATCGACGGAGTGCCTATTTTACGGAAAATATATTTTTTATTTCTGCTCGTCTACTATGAATTATAATTTAGCGTAAATGATGGTAATTTTCGGTATTTTCAAGCGGTGATAGTAGCACCTGGTTTTTTCCATTTTGAGGTGGTTTATTTCATTTTAATTATTTACTTATGTACTTTTTTTTGGAAGGGAGGTTTACCAAATGAACTAGAAAAAGGAGGGAAAGTATAATCAGATCTGTACGTAATTTTTCAAAACTAAAAATGCAGAACTTAGCAAAAGTAGGGACAGCGCGTCTGACTCCATCTCGAGCTGTGGATGTACAGGACCTACTGACGAGACGCACAGACGAGCTGAACAAGTGCGGACAGAAATTGCTTGCATTTCGGGTTTGCGTCAAGAGGCATGCGTCTAGACAAAAGTTGAAAGCGAAAGCTCACAAATGCGGACATAGCATATAAGAGAGCGATCTGAGGCCTATGATAAGAAAAGGGCAGAATGAAAGACGCGCTATAGGGAGCAGGAAGATCCATCGGTAAAAGTGAGGAGTAGAAAGGAGAATGTTCAGTAGTGATGGATGAAAGCGTATTTAGGTAAATGGGAATTGGAAAAGTTAAAATGGAGAAGTTATAAGTAAAAAGACGGAAGCATCCTATGTTTTAAACATAAATCGCAGATTACAGAGAAAGAGTTAAACGTTGCAAAAATTCCGTTGAGAAATCAAGGACGAAAGATCCAGCTAAATAGACAGATAAGAGTCAGAATTTAAGAATAAAGAGGAGTAATATCAGTTGTAGCGTAGTTCAAAATGAGCATCTGTAGTGAGAAATGCAATAATGTGAGAGTTAAAAAAGGCTGTAAAATCTACCGGTAGAAGAATATAAATGAGCTAATAAATCCGCCGAATCATTTCTTTCGAACCCAAAAATGTAGATATCCATAAGTGGTCAAATTGGATAAAGTGACAAAGGAAAGGGTAATGAATTAGAAAAACGTATAAAAATAATTCTATAGCCAGTAAACGAGAAGGAAAAGGAAATGAATTGTCCTGCAGGACACTGAGAATTTAACATTCTGAGAAACCAGTAAAAGCGGATAATGAGAGCGGCACACTCGACATACAATATTGAGCGGACGGAAAATGGAAAAGCTGAAGTACGGCAACTTACTGTGAGTGAATGTGTATACAGTGAGAATTGAAGAAGGCGGACGGAAATGAAAATAGTACTGCGATTTTATTGGCGCCAATTATGGTAGGCAGAAAAGTAATAGAAAGAACAAGAGTGAATGATAAAATAAATAAATGTTTATTAAGAAAACAATGGCCTAGACACAATACCTTCGAATGAAAACAACAAGTATCGGAAATTCCGCATGTAGAGCAAAGATCGGAGTAGATTTTCGGGCTCCAAGGCAAGGGCGAAGACAGATGTTTTGCACATGATTGAACTAGCCTTGTACATTATAATTTTTTTTTTGATATCATCAATTGTGTTAATTGTACGGTATAATTTAGGTTAAAAAAAAAAAAACAAAAAAAACGTTGAGATTAAACGGAAAATGTAAGCTCGTTTTATTATAATTTTTTGAATTGAAGCGGGAGGAGATAGAAAAACAAAGGAAAATTTTCTAAAATGTTCCATTTTTGTTCAAGTATGATGAAAACCGCCTAATGTGTGTATGTTTTGAGAGAAATAATTAGTGTCTTATAATACAGTGTTTTTATCATCGCAAGAAATAATTGCTTTAAAATCTCTTTCACATCTTAAACAGGAATCGATTTTAGTTTTAATATGTGTCTTCTATTTTGTCAAATGCTTAGATACTGTTACGACTTCTTCTGCTCTGTTTCAAGTCTCACGATTAATATAGACCTATTATACAAAATCTTTATGAAGCCTATACGCTTCGAGATTTCATTACGTTATACCGAACGAGTAGGGTCGTTAGGTAACGTGTATTCCCATTAGATAAATCTTCATCTAGAAAGCGTAATTCCGAAAGAAATAAAAAATAAAAAGTACGTAGATGTGTTTATATCGTTTTCTTTAATCATTTCGATTATACAAAATATGTACTTCTGCGAGTATATACTAAAAACGAGAATAAAATGTGTTATAAAAAAACGTGTTTCTTCTAATTAGTACAATTTTATATTAACTGCACCAAATATTGTACAAATGAAACTGTCGTAAAATATGAGAAATAAGTGCCCTCCTACTCTCATCAAATCCCCATTAGAGGTCCTTAAGTACCATTATGAAAAGCTTTTACACAATATCCATGATACCCTTTATCAAGGATATATATTGGACTTACTTTATTTTACTTACGCAAAAGACAATCGTCACAGCAAAGGATCCACAGCGCAATCACCATCGATAAAATGGCGCGCAAAACTAAACAAAGCTCGAAATACATTTGCCGGTATCGCATTTACTTTTATTAATAATAAAATTATAAATTAGGCAAAAAGTAAGTATTCAGAATAGGATTTAAAACGAATAGTAATCAAAAAAATAAAATAAATTAATTACCAAAAAAGGGGAACAACTTCATAATATGAAAAAGTTGAAACTGAATTATAGGCTGATGATATTGCCTTTTTACAGTTCATCGTATGAGACGCAGTCGTAAATAAACACTTAATAACCAAATTAACAAAACCGTAAAACATTTTAATAATTGGAAAATTCAAATAAATATAAATAAAGCAATAATATTTACAAAGCGCAAGCCAAATGTAGACAACTATTAACATTTCAAGTATAACAATCGAGTGGAAACATTCGTTATCTGACACTACAGTTAGGAGACTAATGTTTCTCCGGTATGTATAATAAACTGTTTCCTTAAAAGGTCCTTCAGCAGGTTTCATTTCTAGCTAATGACGGACTGAATTCAAAAACCTGACGAAGGTATATTATTATAGCTGCTTGTTATATTTTCGTAATTGTATTTATTATAATAGTTTATAATTGAAACAAGCAACATGACGGATTGCTTTATAATGCTAGGTAAACATTCAATTTTTTGTAGTAGCCTATATCTCTCTATGAGGTTACATGTGCATATAATAACAATATGTATTATTATATGTGAATTACAATATATATGTATATATATATTTGTTAACGTGGGTTGGTTTTTGATTTTACTAGTTCTTTTTCCTATGAATTAGTCGATTGTAAAATTTAATAAAAATCTGAAGTATATAATAATATTCAAAATATTCATTCAAATATCAAAAATAAGGGTGAATTTAGCATAGCGTTAATGAGGGACTAGGTCATCTAATACTTACTTCGCTGCTGTTCCCAAATCGTTTAAATGTCATACGAGAATCCAAGTAAGGTACACTGGTGCTATTATATAACAGCACACTACCCCGGAAACAAAATACTTATTATTAAATTATAAGCAGCGTCGTAAAAATCTGAAATGATTGTTTAGTTAAATTCAGTATTATAGTGTCGGTTGCTTTGTTTCATCTTTTTTACGGGTGCAGGACTACGGTGGGTATACCTGGAATTATACCAACCGATTCTTTCTTACTGTGTAATTTTCTGATGGGGGTGGGGCTAATTATTTTGTCAGACCTGTAAAAATCCTGCAAAATCCATTGCTTAAAAATATGCAACTTCGGGATATCAGTGTAAAGGATAATGGCATCATGAATTTTGAAACCCTGTACTAAGCAAATATTAATAATAAAGGCAGTTTTCAAATTTTTCTAGTGGGGGATTTTACTAAGTCATTCTGCCTCAATTCCCAAGTCCTTTAAATATCATACAAGATTACACAAGTGAGATATTCGGGTACAACTATTTTCAATTCTTACCTGAACACAAGGTATCACTAGTTAAATTATAAACGGCGCCATAAGGTTTGAAATATCTATTCAGCTAACTTCTAGTTATAGAATTATCTTTTGCATACATATCGTTTCTTGTGACGATTGGTTGCTCCTTTGACCATTACTCTTGAATAACTGTAATGCGGGAACAAATTAAATAGGTTTTATTTTATGGACTGTAAAATAGAATTTGTCTGCTTCGAGGTGGTGATATTAGACCGGTTTCGCTTTTCTCTAGTCCCCTTTCCTCTCTGTCACCTACGCCCTTCCTCTCACGACTTTATAGGTGACGCTAATCACATTTTATTTGAGTGCACCTGTATCGCTTCCGAACGTTCTTCCTTTTACCCTTCTCTTCTGTCAATTGGTCTTCCAACTCCGTATTGCGCATCTTTTTTCCTCTCCTTGCCATCGCCCTCGATCATTCCAGCACTTGAGTTTTTCCTATCCTCCATATCTGATCGCATAAACATCTGATTCCGCTTCTCATCCTTTTCCCTATTCTTGGGCCAATGTCTTTCTGACGAACCCAACTGAAAAAAAGAAAGAAAGACCGATGGGTGGGTTTATAATTTCAATATTTCGTCAATATTCCTTTTTAAACTTCAGAAATTTTTATTGTTTTCAGCATTTTATATGTTGCGATTTCTGGAAATTATTGCACGTAATTGGTTTATAATTTTAGTTTTCTGTTAATATTTTACTTTTAAACATTTCAGAAATATTTATTGTTTTAGTTATTTGTATATGTAGTGAATTATTAGAAGTTATTTTATAATTTCAATATTCCTTTAAGATTTTCTTTTGTACATTTAAGAAATTTTTATTCTTTCAGTTATTCTTTCAGTGTTATTGTCTTACGGAGCGATTTTTAGAAGTTATTAATGTAAATATGTAAAAATGCGAACGCTTTCATTTTATCATGTTCGGTGTAAATGAAATCGTCGCTCTTTAGTTTGTAAATAGTTATAGGTGTTAGATTTTGCGCATAAATGGAATATGCATGTATATATGTAATAATAATAATAATTAAAAAAATATTATAATCATGTATAAATACTTTTACGTAGGGCAGTAGCGCCTAGTAGTCAAGGTGCTTAGTACTAAACCAGAGGTGTCATGGGTTATTGAGACTTGCTTCGTTTTCGATCCAAGTCGCTCCCAAGTGTATATATTTAATCTGAAATTGAATAGTTGTGTTATACCAGAGAACTACTGTGAAAAAGTAAAGGCGGATCTCACGAGAAAGGAACTGGCCCCAATATTCTCTCTTCAGATCCGCATTAGACTCTCAAGTACATTGTACCACATCTGCTAACTAATATAATCAAGGTAATCTGTTGCCTCCATAAAGAAATGCGATTTAATTTCTTTTTTGAAGCTGAAGAGATGTAAAATTTTGCGAACTACTCTCTGATTTTTTTAGACATGTAACGCGCGCTGAAGATCACAGTCTTCTGTAAATTATTCCGAAGGAAAAATTAAGCACTTTGATTAGAATTTGATAAGACAAGCAGATATTGGCACACGGTTGTAAAAATCATCGAAATATCGCTATGTACGAGGGTCGTTCAAAAAGTAAAGTTCCCTATTTTTTATTTTCGAAACTAATAAAGCTAGAGAAAAACGGATACCGGCATTGAATTCGGCATACTTTTATTTACTTTTCCACATATTCCTACCTGTTAAATTTAAGCATTTGTCCAGTAGTCGATAAATTAACTTATATAACTCTACCTTCCTCGTAGAAACTTGAGACGTCAAAATTTTGTAACCAGGTAAGAACAAAATTTTTCAACTCCTCGTCGGTTTCGAATTTTTTTTTTCATGGTACCGCCTCGTGAAACACTCGGAAACTGGTCAAGAAGATCGTAAATGATTTGGCGGCGATAGGATCGCAGAGTTTTTTCGATTTTTCGCACACCAGTAGTTCGTCTGAGATTACGGGTGGTCTCCCGTTGCTCGTCATCTACATTCGTTCTACCTCCTCGGAACTCACGACACCATTTATGAACATGTTGAACACTCATCACAGGGGACCATAAACTTCCACTATTTCTAGATCGATGGATTTTAATTGGTGCATTTTTTTTTATAGTGTAAAAAACGAAAATAACTGAGCGCGCATCTCGTGGTCGGTGGCAACTTTCAGAATTTCATTATGATTAATTTACATAACTCAAAAACGAAATAACATACAGTATTGCGGTTTAGACTGATTTAAACTTGAATGTCGCAGCTATATAATGAGATCACGCCCACTGCCGCGAGTTTATTTTAACGGGTTTTACAGAGGTAGGAACCTTACTTTTTGAACGTGCCTCGAATATATATATATATATATATATATAGAATACGGAAGAAAAACAGTATAAATATCTGCGTGCATTCCTCATTATCAGTGTGTTGTTAATTGTCACTATAACAGAGGACACAAATGTAGGAAAAACTTATAAAATCAGCAAATTAATAAATTACGAAAAGATTATTTTAGTGACAAATAAGAAAAAAATGAAAAAAGCGAAAAAAAAAAGTCTATTAATAGTTTCATTAACGTCACCCCTCTATGTATATATGTATATATGTCATATTGTTAGATCAGTAAATTAAAGCACGGATGATGAACAGAGCTTGTTGGGAAGCGGAAAGTCTCGATTGATAGGTTACACGGTGTGTATTTGTTGCTTAAAAATCGATAACGTTTATAAACGGAATAAGTACAGATAACGTAGTTCTATTAAACGCCAGTGACGATGGTAAATAAAAATCGCAATAATGAAATAAAAAAAACACGGAATTTTTACTCGTAAACCCCTTATCAAAAACCTGCGTTCACATCCGATAAATAATATTCTACTAAATTACTGCCGTAAGAGAAAAATATATATGTATGTACGTCGGATCTTTTTAAATATGTAGCTGGTTAATCGATTGAAAAATATAACGGTAGATATTTACATGTGACATAGATTACAGACACTTTGGTTAGAGTAACAAAGCTTTTCTCATAACTGAATTGTATCAATAATAAACGATAAATAAAAATATATATATCAAAAAAAAACAAAACACATATATAAATTTAGTAGCATCCTCGTGAACGAACGCACTTCTTTGTACTCCCATCTGTTATCTCTCAAACTCCCTAATCCTTATTGCGCTACCGTTTCCGTCGATCTTCGCTGTTCCTATCCCCGGTTCTTTTATTCTATCAATATTTGACACCGACTCTGCATCTAACTGATAACCTTTTCTCTCGTGTCGTTTCTGGGGCGATGCTGACATGACCAACCGGCAGGGGAGTTTAAAAAAAAATAGTAGCATTTTCGGGCACAGGGGGGTTAAAAAAAAATAGTAGCATTTTCGGGCACAGGGGGGTTAAAAAAAAATAGTAGCATTTTCGGGCAAGGTCCATCATCAGCTGAAAACGGGGACACAGAGTCAAATTGTGCGTCAAGATCGCGAATGGTTTTAAATTTCGATCTTGTCACACAGTTTGATTTTGTGATCGTATTTCGATTTCAGCTGAAAATGAAACTTATCCTAAAATGTTATTAAATTGATACGACTTTTTTTTTTTTTTTTTTACTTTTTCATCGTTTGTTATTGGTTTATTTAACTTTTTTATTATTTATAATTCTAAAATTTCTAACAAACAGGTACGATTAAAAAGGTGCTATATTGAACACTGGATAAAGCGAACACTTCTATGAAAGAGCATTCTACTACAGGTTTATATTTTTCACTTCTGCTTTTACCCTTCACATCTCACTCTTAGGTTCTTCTCATTATTTTCACTATTATATAATAGGAAGAAAATTTAAGGAAAAAAGCGGCATATATTTTTAGACTCAACGATATTGAAAATTAAATTTTACAATAACATTTCTCGCAAAACATACGGAGCATTTTTTGGAGCGGCGATGAGTGTGTCTTCGTTGAAAAATGAAGTTGTTTGTTTCCTTCGCTGGTTAAGTGACTTTTTTAAAAACATTTTTTTTTTAAAACATTATTGTTTTTGCCTGTAATTTACTAAAAATAAATAGCCGGAAATCTAATATCCTTCAGATTGCAGCGATTCTCACTCTCAATTTAACTAAATACGGCGGCAAGATTACAACACAGATTCCACAGAAGGGATTCACAAACAACTTTTTTCAATCGTTTTTTTTTTTTTTTTTTTTTTTTTTTTTTTTTTTTGAGAAAACTATAGCAGATTCGTTTAATATTAGAAAAAAATATAATGAAAACAAAAAAAAAAATACATTTATTTTCTCTAGTGGTATTTTTTAAAGAAGTTTTTGAGGGGGAAGCTTTCATCCATAGAACTCTTAAAACCAGGTTACCGGATCGAATTGGACATTTGGACCAACTGAGGTTAGATATAAAAGATTACAAATTCACATTTGAATCACAGCTGACGTCACTGGCGCGTCACCATTAATATTCATTTTCGAAAAAAAAGAAAAAAAATTATCCCGACAGCAAGCAACGTTTCTTCTTTAATTCTATTTTTTGACAATTATTTAATTAATACATTCGTACTTTATGACGTAATTGAATGAAAAGGAATACACTGCTATTAGTGTGCCTATGGTAATTGGAGGAATGTATTTCTTTATTTCTTTATTTTTAATATTAGTTTAAATAAATTTTTCACGAGCATACTTAAATCCTCTCCGAATATTTTAACGTCTACATTGCTGATTTTTAATATGTGAGTAAATCTGTTGCGTTCCTTCAAACGTGCTATTAAGTGAGTATTGTAATACTTTTTTTTACCTAGCGCAATTCTGAATCAGGTAACGCGCGCGCTGGTTAAAGGAGCCTGACTACCAAACTAGAGAGGTGTCATTATTGACACTTGTCTCGTTTCGGATCAAAGCCGCTTCCCCCAGGTATACATATACCTATTATCTGAAATTGAATATTGGTTGCACCGAAGAATTATCTGCGGGAAAGTAAAGGCGGAACCCCGTGAGAAAGGAACAGGCTATCCACTATATTATTCTCTTCGGATACATTAGACCTTTAAGTACGTTATGAAAAGAGGTTAATTCCGCAATCAATGAAACCTTATTAAGGTAAAATATGGGATTTACTTTACTTGTAAATCGAAAACATTTAAATCATTTGCGACCATATCGTGATGCAAGACGGCGAAACTAGTCGTTTTTAAACACCATTTCTAATTTTAATTTATTACTTCGACGACAGTTTTAATATTTAATACCGTGTTTTTTTTTTCTTTCATCTTGCAAATTTTTGATAACTTATCTTTATGTATGACGATTTTTTAAATGTTCATTGCATCGTAAAAATTAATAACTGAATGATCTGGATTATTATAAATACGGGCTTTCAGGTTCCTTTTTGGTCAGTTGTTATAAAAATGTTCTTTCTTTCAAAGCAAGTTATTGAAAGTGGAACAACACAAATGAAGATGTCGATACTGATGATGATGGTAGTAAAATCGTAATTTAATCTTACCGTAAAGCAACTTTAAAAAAGCGATATGTGTATAATAAGTGTAAATACATTTGTGCCGGTCGCTGAGAAAAGGTACATAGTGTCAGAAAACAAGTTTTCGAGAAAAATAAAGTTTCGCAGCATAGGGCCGTGTCCTCGGGGCAGGAGGGGGGGGGCATTAGAACTGAAATAATTATTATATAAATACACAAAAATCTGAAAAATTTCAAGTAAATCTCGATGATTTTTTAGGATGTTCTTACCGTTAAAAAATGAAAGAAAAAATATGCTTCATATTTTTAAATTAAAACATACGTTAAAGGAAACACATTTGATAAATGATGATGAATTTTTTGATGCAGGCGCGACAGGCAAATCAAAAAATAATAAACGGGTGAACAACGTTGAGGCACGCGTATGAACGAAATAACATGGAGTAGTTTCTTTCTAGTATTAGATTTTTTAATGGGCGTACGAAGTGATAAATTCGCAATGAAACACCACGATCTCCTCATCGATTTTTGTGAAATATTGTGAACAACCCGTAAGTGTTGAATTCTATAGCAAACACGTATTCCGCCGGCCCGGATTAAGTGTACGATAGGCTACGCAAATATTAGGAGGGGCCCTTTTCGAAAGTGACAAAATTATCAGTTTTATAGAATAACTAAATTTTCTTTGATTTAATTTAATTATATTATTTTTAATTCACTAATAATTATATGAATTATTAATGTAAACAAAACTAAGTATACATGATGCGGCAGCATAACTTCCCTTTTTTTTAAAGGGGCCATTTTTTTCTACTAAATTTTGTTAAAGAGAAATAATAAAGCAGAAAATCGAAATAACGGATACTCTAGATCATCCCCCATTGGGGCAATATGTATGCTTTTTCCCTTCTCGCAGTTTTATTTCCATTTTCTGTTATTATTTCTCTTTAACAAAATTTAGTAGAAAAAAATGGCCCCTTTAAAAAAAAGGGAAGTTATGCTGCCGCACCCTGTGTTTAATGGGTAGAATTTTCGATGCCAAAAAAAAAAAAAATATATATATATATATATATGTATATATATGAATAATTTTAAACAATGAATTTTTCAGCAAATTTTAACAACCAAAGATTTGCAAAAAAGGATAGTGTTGCGCGTGTACACACATTCATACGGAAATTTCCTAAAAACGTAGATTCTGACTCGTTATACCTTAAAACATATTTCTGGTACGTTTTTACGAAACTCGAAATTTTACTATTACGAAGTTTTCTCCTCTAGCGGGAAATAAAAATGGATAGAAAATTATTAACAAATATAAATGTATTAAAAAATGCACTTGCTCTTGTAAAGAAAAGTTAATTCTATTTATTTATAATAAAAAAAAAAGAGTTGATGTATATGACAAACGATAGATTAATTTTTTATTACAAATTTCGGAAGTGGGCGTCTTTTGGGGGGACCCTTTATAGGACGGGACCCGGGGCTGCAGCTCCCCTAGACTCCAAATCCAGGCCTGGTATTCCGTTGTTGGAGTGTTTCAGTGCATTCTGTGATTATTATCTGACGACGGGTACATATGTATTGGTTCGAACCTGAATTTTAATTAAACCATTTTTTAGTCGAATGCGTTAACAACTGTATATTCTTCAAAACCGCGAGAAACAACCCGTATATAACAATAAGAATTTTACATACGGCATACGTAAACATTTTTTTCTACCGATTTTTACAGCGTTTTTAATGTAATCGAATTATTTCAGTCACATAATATTAAATTCTGCACTAATTTGAACAAATAGTGAACATACATGCGCGAAATATATTAAAATATTATAAACATAAAATTCAAAAAAACACTGATTGTTCAACATCTTCTTACTTAGTGTATCTATATATTATAAACACATTGTGATCACAGACGTAAGCGTCGAAAGTAGTCGGTGTGTTTTTTTCAATTTTATGTTTATAATGTTTTAATTGTCGGTATTTAATGTAATTATAATCAATAACGTTGACTAAATTTCTAAACTTCAGATGCAATTGTGTGAAAATAGAGAGATATATATGCGACAAATAATTTTAATACAACTAATTACAGATATCACACATTAACGAGGGAGAAAAAAAAAAAAAGCTATTGAGATCGCACACCGTTGTAAAATTTTTGCCGCCGCATTTGTGTAGCGATCAGAATGTAGCGGTTCAGCCTCTAAGAAGAACAATTATTATTGAGATTGATTTTTGATCGATTTTTACCGAATTTCGTAATTAGCCGATGTTGGTAGGAAAACAGCAAAAGGTCGACAATGTATATATGTGTGCAACGTATTTTATAAACTAATTAGATGTTTAAAAACCTTTCCTTATTTATTTATTTATTTATTTTTTTTTTTTATATATAAACACGATCAATTTTTAAAAAGAGAAAGAAAAAAACCTGATTACCTGTTGTCGATCGGCAAGAAGCGTGCAATTTATGGTAACCGATTTTTGAATATTCGTAATACAGCTACAGCCGTCCAGATTACAAATTGGACTGCTGCTAGTGCTGCCGCTAGATGATGATAAGCATTCTACAAAAAAACTGAAAGTCGATCGCGGCAGTATCTTCCGATCGTGGTGATAATCTCGATGAGAACGATAATAATAATTTCGATCGATCGTCGCGAACCGGAAGACTAGCAGTAGAATTGACACTTTGATCACGAATAGTGCAACGGAAATTGCTAACGTCATCTCTTCGGCTTATTAATTCGGCGAGATTTTCGGTCATTCTAAAATCTCCTCCGCCGATAGAATTCTGTTACAATACACTGCGCTACACGTTTCGGATAGAGAAAAAAAAAAACAAAAAAAAGTTCAACGCGCATCGAAGAACACACGACACACGGAGCAGTCACGGTACGAATTCTATCATCTCTGAAGAAGAGTATGAAACGATAATTCGAAAAAAGAAAAAGAGATCAAAAACTAAAAAAAAAAAAAATTTCAATTTTAGGCGCGCTCACGACGTACCGGTGAATCGCACACACGCGGAACACAGCGCAAATCGGATGTACTTTATATATATATATATATATTTCATTGATAAAATGACTTTTCAAAAAATAACCGGCCACCGATATTATTAATTACTATTAAAAGAGCGGGTAAACAGACGCGGTAATTATCGTAATTAAACTGGAATGATAAAACAACACATGCACGTACAATGAACGGGTCTTTCGAAAACGACCGATACATACGCGACATACGCCGTCTAGCGACTAACGTGAACGACTCACGACGAGACGCGAGACAGAATATTTACAATTTGTAGCAGCCCTCGGCGAGACTAGATTAGCCGGACCAGGTCTAGAGAGCTGCACGCAGATATTATCTTCTGCGAGTCGGTTTTAGCTTCCACTCTAGACATTCTCATCTGGCCGCAATTCAACGGCGTAGTAAACACATGTATACGAACGGCGGCTCTCAGTCGCTTCATTAGCATTAGCAGCTCGCTCGCAAAACACATACGGAAGATTAGAGAGACTATCGAGTACGGACACGTCAACGACGTTGATCCAACACCGGTCAGAATTTCGAAGCGAATATTGCTGCCACTCTAACGCTAGAGATGGCTGCTAGTAGTAACTCGTTATGTAATTGATAACCAGTTATATGCGATCTGTGTGTGCGTAGGTTCTTTTATTTCTTCTTTCTGATATATTATTCAAACAAACGTTTATTTTTTCCCGCTTTTTTCTTTTTTTTTATAAATAAGTCTGTGTTGTATAAAAAACGGATCGGCCTGCATTAAAAGCGCGCAAGAGCATGAGTGTAACGGTAATAAACGCGCGGCCGTAATTGTTATTGAAAAACGACAACTGAGGATATAATTTTCGTAATTGTTCATTGATATACAGTTACAAAAAATTTCCAATCTTGTGTCGGATATGGATCATAGTGAGCACACCTTTCTTTTTTTTTTCTTTTTTTTTCTTTTTTTTTTTACATGCCCCCCAGAACTCTAAAATTGCTCCCTCACCAGAACTTGTAATACGAGTTGTTTAAGAATGCAGCAATTTAATAGAAAATAAAATTCTTTTTATTCGCTTTGTTTACACAGTTATGTCAAAAGTTGCTGGCAAAACATTTTGTCAAAATTACGAGATTTACTTTTGACACGGAAAAATGAAACTTCATAAAATAACAATAAAGAAAAATGATTTTTTAAAATTTGACTTTGACGTTTGCTGTGTGTTAATAGTAGATTTGCGCAATTTCAATCGTTATTTATTTTAATTTATCTTAATAATTTTTGAACGCCACGTCCGCTTAACGATTTCGCTTTTAGTATTATTTTCTCGTCAGAGACACGTTTTTTAGTTATTTAGATCTGACCACCATTTTTATTTACCGCGGCACTACGCAAAAAAAGGACTAAATATGGCCGCTCGTCAACCGTTCGCGATCGAGTCCTTTTACCTGAGTTGTTGTTGTCCATCCGTTATTATTAGTAAGTCCGTTCTTTGTTGTTGTGTGTTTTCCAGGTGTGTTTCGTTTGTTTTTTCCTGTTGTCACCTTCGTTGTGCATCCCCCGTGTATTTTACTGTCTTTAAATCCGAATTTCGTAACCATTTTTTTGACCAAATAGTCCTTTTCAGGACTCCTTCGTAGTTGTTTTCGTGAAAGTCCGCTTAGACTTAGGTAGTTTTTATCGAGTGTTTTTTGAATAATATAATTTTTACATCCGGAATTTTAGTATTTTGAAATTAACCGTAAACACTGTGGTTATTCTTTAAAAATATTGATATGCTTTCATTGCAAATGAGCGAAAGATGTAAAATACTCGCGAAGTATATCAATAAACAACAAAATAAGTACAGATTTGCTTGAAATAGCGAACTCCTCTGCACAATTTCTAGCTGATCATTCAAACGATTCCAACTATCCACCCTCTGTAGCTGTGAACAAACTGAGCATAGAATCTCTTCCACTAGACTTCAACTCTCAAAACTATGAGCCTTACAACACACCGATCACTTTTGAAGAACTTCAACTTGCGATTAAAGAAACAAAACCAGCAGCTGTCGGACCTGATGGTGTCCATATCTTTATGCTACAGAATGCCACCGAGCCAACTCTTTATCTGCTTTTATCAATATGGCTCTCAAATACTTTCCCCGACAGCTGGAGAAGAGCAGAAGTTATATTCCCATTATTAAACAGAGTAAAAACCCTCTTCTGATTACAAACTATCGTCCTATTTCACTCACTTCTGTACTTTGCAAAGTGTTCGAAAAAATTGTTAACAATCGTTTGATGTGGCTATTGGAAAAGAGGATAATCTGCTCACCAAACACCAGTGTAGCTTCAGAACTGGTCGCTCGACAACAGACCAGCTACTATTTCTTAAAGAATCTATTCTGGCTGCTTTCATTCAGAAACATCATGTTCTAGCTGTGCTTTTTGATCTCACCAAAGCTTTCGACGTCATTTGGAGATGCATCATACTTTCAACGTTGCATAAGTGGAAAATTTTGCGGTTACTTGGCAAAATTTATGCAAAATTTCCTCTCTCATAGGTAATTCTATGTTCGTCTAGGCCACATCCACTGGTGTCCCACAAGGATCGGGCCTCAGTCCGACACTGATCAATATTGGCATAAATGGCATAGCCGATCAGAGCCATACTCCAATTCGCTTTTCTCTTTTAGCTGACGACTTCGTAATGTTCATCACCTGCTCAGATATAACGCTAGGGAACGAAATTCTTCAACATGCTGTCGACTCTCTTTACACATGGGCGACAAATGATGGTTTCATGTTCTCTCCAACCAAGACAACAGCCATCCATTTCTGCCAAAACAGAATGAAACCAAAATCTACATAAATAACTCTATTCGACGAAATACTATCATGGAAACTTCATATAAACAAGTTGAAGAATAACTGCATGAAGAAATTGAATATTATCAAAAACCTTTCAAATACAACCTGCGATTCAGACCGCTCCTCACTCTTAAAAATTTACAATTCGTTGATCAAATCTAGACTCAACTATGGCTCTTCAGTTTACAGCTCTGCAAATAGATTCTCGACTCTCCCTCAATACTATTCATCAGTCCGCAATCAGATTATATCAGTTGGAGCTTTCCGAACGTCTCGTACAGACAGAATCCTGTGCGAAGCTGGAGAAATCCCTTTACACTATCATCGTAACATCACTCTACTCAACACCCGCCTTCACACTCAACTCGTATCTTTCTTCATATAACTTGGTACAACAACATCCTATACAATCACACTCAGTTTTCACTCTATCTAGACAGACTAACGGTCTCATTACCTCATTGAACTTGAACCTTCCAACTTCATGCACATCTTCTTCATCTGCTATCCCTCCTTGGTCTACCTTCCAAATTTCCGTGAACCTCAGTCTTTCACAATTTCCTAAGAAAACCACCCCTTCAAACATAATTCTATCCAAGTTCAACGAACTGACTCAATAATTTCCAAACCATCGTATTATCTTGACTGATAGAGCTAAAAATTCTTAGTGTACAGGATGTGTGGAACAGCCACCTTAGATAGAATCTTGCTAAGGTTCTCATTACCGAACTACTCTTTCTCAGTTTTATCAGCCAAACTTTATGCCACCAAACTCGTGATAGATGAGATAGTTTTCTCCGATTTTCTTTCTCCATATCTCATTTGTTCAGACTCACGCGATGCGCTTCATTCCATCTTGAAATATCAATTTAAACATCAACACCCTTTCGCAAAAGAAATTGTTCTCGGTCTCGCATCATTTAAAAATCGAATCGCGTTCACATAGGTTCCATCTCATGTTGGAATACCCGGAAACCTCCTAGACTGCTGCGAAAGAGGGCTCGACTTTGCTCCCCGCCCCTCGTGTATCACCGTCGTTATTGGATCTTAAAAAATACGTGAAAAGTGCAATTCGTCATCAATGGAACAACTGCTACTGGGAAAATCTTCCACTTACCAACAAACTGTGGGAGCATTCGTGCTACAACAAAACCATGGACCACCTCCATTCGCTCCAACCTGCTAACTCGTCTCCGCATAGACCATTCCTCACTGTCCCACTCTCATCTCCTAACAAAACAACCTGTCCCTCAGTACTCCTGTTGCAACTCACCTACAACAATCTCACACATCCTAACATCATGCCCACTCCTTCACACTGAAAGATGCCATCTCCTCAACCATCCTTCCTCTCTCCCAGAAATACTTTCTGATGATCTATCTAAAATAAATTCGCTTCTCCAATTTCTAAAACATTCCAATCTCTATAGTAAAATTTAACTCCTTCCGTGATTAATCCTGTGCCATTGGCCTAGCGGCAGTACATGGCATGTGAAAACACCAGGAACCAAGAATTTTAATAATCGGATTCCGTTATTTGACCAATTTATCTGCTAATTAATATCAAAACTTCAAAATTCTCTTATTACTAAATTTCGCGCATCGACCGTTTGATTTAAACTCTCGTAAGTACAATATTATTCGCTATATTAGTTTTTTCAAAAATTTTCTTATAGAACATGGAATCTGTCACAGTATTAATATAGTCAATTTTTTTCTTCCGATATATTTCAAGAGATATGACCGGATTAACACAGAAAAAAAAAAAAAAAAAGGAACAAGCACTTGTGGCCTATTTTATCTAAATAACAGCTTTTGAGGTAAAGGCAAACACCATTCTAAATTAATGATAACTGTTTCAGCAAACTATTCCAGTTACGATTTTTGTTTATAGTTATACTTTGCGTCCTGCGTATATTATTTAAAGAATAAAACGAAACCATTGAAAATTGACTCTAATAAAATTTGTTTGCAATATTCCAGTTAATATGTATATGTAAATATCTTTCATCGACCAATGAATGTCGGCGGACTGTTTTCGCTCGAATCTTTTCAACGCTGCTCTGAATAAAAGTCTGCAGGTGATTAGATTTTCGTAAGTTCCGCAGCCGAAGTTACATATTTTCGTTATGTGATTTGAAAAAAAGTTGAAATATAGAACGCAATCAGTTTTAACGTCATTTGAGCGAACTTAAGCCTATAAGCATAAGCTTAAGCGTTTTTTTTTCTTTTTTTTTTTTTCTTTGGGCGCGTCAACTCAGGACGTTTACCCAACACAAAGAGCTAACAAATAGTGAAACGTAAGGACTTGAAAGTTAAATCAGGAAGCGATTAGAAACAGAAGAAATAAAGGTAGCCAATATAGGAACAACAGAAAGCGACGGAAGAGCAAGAATGTAGTGGGCACAGTAAGGGGTCGGGAGGCCAACGCCAAGCAAATTATAATAAAGGACTGCGCGTTCTGAGGAGATAGATGAGCATTCGAATAGGAGGTGATTTACGTCACAGGTCAAATTTAAGATAGGATGATGGAAGGGACACAAGAAAGACTGAGCAATATTAAAACGAAAGAGGGAAGCAGGAAGCAGACTGTGATTAAAGCGGAGGCGAATTATGGAAGAAATAACAGAACGGCTGATGCAGGGGAAATTATTAAACCAGGAAGAAGTAGGTGGAGGGGTTTGTATAGCAAGGTAAAAAGAGTTAGGATTGGAGAAAAGAGACGAATAAAGATCAGTCCAAAAGTCATGGTGAAAACGATAAGAGAGTGGATAGAGACATTGGGAGGGGAAGCTGTCTATGAAACGGCCATTTACTGCAGCTAGACATGCCAATGAATCGGAAGCTTAAGCGTTGACTACTGTTAATAATTTTTTATTATTTAAAGTTTTGAAAAATAAACTTTTTTTGCCGCTAGCGACAACCTGTTAATGTGGCAGCGTTAGTGTAGGTAACGCAACACTGAGGTTAAGTCGCAAAATAATTTTATGTTATTCCTCTTGAAACCGACGGAAAAAGAAAGAAAAAAAATGCATACTATCGCTATTTTTACGTCAATTTTAATAATCCACTTACGATTTCATAAGTCTTTGTTAGTTGAAAGATTATTTCAATTTCTAATGATACTTAGAGATTCCTCAGTTTATGTTGTTTTTAAAAATTTTTCAAAATTTTTTTTTTTTTTTTATAGTATGTTTATTTTTATTATTATTATTATTAGATGTCCGATGCACTCGGTGCTTTATCAGTGCTATGCGGGAACTTATGATTTCCTCATTCGATGAGTTGCGCACTTCACTTGCTGATTACGATGCAAAATTAGTGAATGCAGTACGTTTAATCAATTCACTACGCGAACAAAACGCTGTACTACAGGAACAAAATACTGATTTGCGCGCACCTATCTCGAACCTCGAACAGTACACTAGAAAGGACAATGTAATAATTAACAATATTCCGCGTTCACGCGATGGATACTTATATGAAATTGTTGAAAAGATAGGTACAGCAACTGACACCAAAATAATAACGGCTGATGAAATCAGTGTATGCCACAGACTCCCTAAAAAATTAAAACAGCAACACCCAAACATTGTAGTTAAATGTACGCGGCGTATTACTATATTGAATTTATTAAAGAATAGTAAATCTACAAGACCCACGCTCGGTGACATTGTTTCTTTATAAATGACCATCTTTCTAGTGAGAACAATAAGCTATTCTCAGCGGCAAGAAGTCTCTCCGATAGAATGGCTGGAAATTTGTCTGGATCAAAAATAATAAAATCCTGGTCCGGAAAGTCGAGGGTTCTCCAATAGTTAGAATTATAAGTGAAGAACAAGTAGAAGGATTAAGGAAAAACGTTTGACTAGGAATATATTTAGTCGCTTTTGAAATACAAGTTTCGCTATTTATAACTGTATATAATGTTTACTTTTTTTACTTTTTTTTATATATTGTTTATTTTTCTTTGTTATTATAATATTCTTATTATCTATTTAGTAATTGCAAACGACAACATTAACATACGTCGAATGGGGTATGGGTGTCTTTTCTTGATATTCCGCCTTACAACAATATATATGATATCTTGGAACTGTCTCTTCCTATATCGACTATATGTATATCGAGTTATATCTGTTATCTACTATTCTACTGCAAATATATTTTTACTAACAGTAATTTCTTATTATTGGCAAATGCGATAGTTAAACTTAATCAAATCTTAGTATTAAATCCTATTTAATCGAGAAATTATTTTCCTATCGTATTGAAATTTTAAAAATTTTTGTAAACTCTTTTATGATTCATAAACTTCCGGTGTCGAGTCATAAATTATATATTTACACTTTTTCTTTTTTTTTTTTTCCATTTATTATTGCACGCAATCTGTCTAATAAACAATAAGCGGCAGTGTTAAGGAGGAATTAGTTAATAAGTATGGAATGCTTCCCAACGGTCGCGATTCCTTGTTGCTGATGAAGTATTATACAATTATATTCGACCGATTCAGCCGTTTGAATCGGGTACCGTCTTCGATGAGACTGTGTGCCAACTGATTGCAATGATTTTGTAGCCGTTCTATATATCGTGTGCTGGCTTCCTCGATCTCTTCTTTAACCGTAGGCATTCGCAGATCTTTATGTATCTCATCATTGCGCACATACCATGTCGCACCGGCTATCGTTCGCAGAATTTTGGATTGCGTTCTTTGGATGATCGCTATATTAGACTTGCTCGCGGTTCCCCACATTGGGATTCCATACGACCATATAGGCTTCAGCATTATGTTATAAAGCAGCACTTTATTTTCTATGGATAGTACTGAATTCTTTCCGATTATCCAATACATTTTTCGAAACTTAACATTTATCTGCTTCCGTTTAGCATCTATGTGCTTTCTCCATGTTAATCTTTCGTCGAGGTGTAAGCCGAGATATTTTACGCTACTCGATGTAGGGATCGTTTTTTCGTTTAATTTTATTAGAGGATACCTGTAGTCTTCAGCGTAAATATAATATGTATACTTTTTTGTTCAATAATTTTAATTTTCCAAGATTTGTACCACTTTTCAGAACGTCTAAGTGCTTCTGTAGCCGCTTTGATGCCGATGCCGCATCGTAGTGAGAGGATAATATCGCGGTATCATCTGCGAACATAGCTGTAGTCGTGTTCGCATTAAGCGGGAAATTGAGGGTGTATATCTGATACAGCGTGGGTCCAAGCACACTGCCCTGTGGGACTCCTGAATTGATGGATCGAATGCTCGAGTATGATTCGTTAAAGTTTATCTTAAAAAATCTTTCTTGGAGGTAAGATTTGATTAGTAGATAGTATTGGTGGGGTAGTAGTTGTTTTATCTTTGCGATAACTACCCATTGTGCCACACTTTATCTCGAGTGCTTTTTCGATGGAACACCGCTGCGCAATACTTTTTTTCTTCAAAAGTTCGATTTATTACATGGACGACTCGTATGCATTCTGCAGTGCTATGTTGTTCGCTAAAGCCAAATTGGTAGTCTGGTATAATTTTATTCTGGGCTAATGGAGGTTTTAATAATCTGTTCAGTAGTAATTTTTCAAACAGCTTCGATAAAACTGGGAGTAAACTTATTGGCCTGTAAGAGGCTAAATCCTCAGGAGGTTTCCCTGGTTTTTGTATTAATATTATAGTGGCGAATTTCCATTGTATCGGGAAGTATACGGTTCTAATAATTGCGTTGTATATAAATGTTAGTAAAGTTATTGCTTTTCGTGGTAATTCCTTTATTATTTTTAGGGTAATTAAGTCATATCCGGGTGCTTTTTTCGGGTTTAGATGCTTTTGTATATACTTGTTTACTTCCATCGGTGATACTGGTTTTATCGGAAGTGACATTTGATTCGGAGCCTGCAGGTAACTTTCTACTTCTGCATCTAGGGTTCTGTCAGTGCAGGTTTCAGTAGGACGAAACACCTCTGCTAGGTATTCGGCGAATGCTTCAACCTTTTCCTCGTCACTTCTTATCCACCGGTTGTTTTTCTTTGTAAGTGATCGATATAATTGCTTATCTTTTTTCACGGTTCGTACAGCCTTCCATAAGGAGTAATCGGTAGCTTCGGTTGGTGTTAATGTACTAACATAGTTTTTGAAAGCAACATTTTTCATTTCAACAATTTTATTTTTTAGCTCTCTGCGCACACTCTGTTGAATTTCGTTTTGTCAGTTGGATTTCTTGTGTTCTGCCATATGCGTCTTAAACGTCTTTTCTCTTGAATCATGTCCTTTATTATTTTTGGATGATTTTGAGTGTTCGGATTACGGGTTCTCCCGCTGTGATTTTCTCTCGGTGTTGCTAAGTGGGCCGCTTCTTGAATGTATTTAGTGAGGTTTTCTATACTGATTTCTATATCCTCCGCAGTGGAATGTTGAGCTTTATTTTATTTTCAAGTAACCGATGGAAGATTTCCCAGTTAGTTTTACTGTTATACAGTATTGGTTTTTTCCCTGAATCCCAGAGAGTGCTACTGATATTTAGAATTACTGGTGAATGATCTGAAGTACCGTCGCATGATGATTCAACAGACATTTGATAGGTACTGATTCCATTGCAAATAAAGAAATCTAATAAGTCCGGTATTTTTCCCATGTCGGTTGGCCAATATGTTGGTTCGCCAGTTGATAGGCTATTATATCGGTTTTTTTTCAATGCAACTGTGTAACTGGTTTCCGCGCGGTGTTATCAAACGCGAGCCCCATGAGGTATGTTTCGCGTTGAAGTCGCCAGCGGAGATAAATTTAGCGCCCAGTGTTTTGAAGTATTCATGAAACTGCTTTTGTTTGATGTTGTGTCTCGGGGGGGCAGTATATGGAAGAGATCACTACTGGACCGAGCGAGGTATCTATTTTGATGGTGCAGGCCTGTAAGTAGTCTTTCTCAAAACTATTCATAATATGATGTTTCACGGTCGCTCTTATATCGATCGCTGCCCCACCGTGTGCTCTATCATCAGGATGATTTGTATGATAAATAGTGTAGCGAGGTATTTTAATGAAGCTACTACTAGTGAGATGCGTTTCCGATACCATTAGTATATCAATTTTATTGTTCCTTAGGAATAATTCAATTTCATGACGATATTGAACCATACCATTGATATTCCATGTTGCGATTCTTAGAAGCTGGTTCATTTGCGAAGTAATTTATTTAATACCGCGGATAGCATGTTTATTATCATGCTATCCTGTTGAATTAACTGGTTAAACATATTTTTAAATTCCGCGAGGAGTTCAGTAAGCTGATTATTATTATTTGGTTCTGATTTCGAGTTTACTCCTGTTAGAGACCTATTACTACGGACTGCTGCCGAATAGGTAAGTTTTCTTTCTGGAGCAGTTCGATTAAAATGTTCTTTATTCGAATGTTGAGGGGAATTTCTGGTGGCCAGATCAGTTTGCTGTTTATCATTGTTGTCAGTTCGTAATGTGTTGATGTTTATTTTATTGCTTCGCATTTTGAGCAATTCCTTGTAAGTAGTGCATCTAGCAATATGCTCCTCATTGATCTTATATTTGATAATAGTAAAAAAAATTCAATTTGTGGATTTTATAAATTCTGTGAATCTAACTTGGAGATACAGCGATGAATTCAGGAATCTGTTTCTGGGGGGTGGGCAATTTATGTTCTTGGGAGGGCAGAGATTTTTTTGATATTTTTACCGAGAAATTTTTTTTTTTGATATTCCTAGATAAAACCAAATATGTAAAAAATGCTTCATTATGTAATTTAAAATAATGAAAATATAAGTTTGAATAATAAATTCCGAAGTAAAATAACCCCGATTATAAACAACAATGAGGTTTTCTGAATTAGTTTTAAAATTATTAATTCTAATTGTAGCATTAAAGAACATCATATTGTGTAAAAACATTCCAACGGGGGTTCATTATCTTTTTCTAATAAACGAATACGCCGTGGTGTTTCACAGCTATTTTAAAAGGACTTTTTTTAAGAAAAAAGAAACAGAGACTGAAATGAAGTTGTCTATAGATTATGTTTGCTTTGAAGAAAAAAAAAAAAGAATAAATGAAAACCGAAAAGAGAAACCTTTAAAAACAATTTATTGATATTAATGATAAATGGATCGACGTGAACGTGAGAGTTCCCCTTTTAAGGCTGACAAAAAATACAAACTGCAGCGAATATTTTTGTTAGCTCGTCAGTATTTTACATGTTTCGCACATTTGCAATGAAAGCATATCAGTTTTCATATAATACAAGCAAACGTTAAAATCAAATTTTAAATGATCAATTTTTTTTTATTGTTATTTTATGAAGTTTCATTTTTCCGTGTCAAAAATGAATCTCGTAATTTTGAAATTTAAAAATATACGACACTAATTGAACCAATTAAGATATGTTTTGGCAGCAACTTTTAACATAAGTGTAAACAAAGCGAATAAAAAGAATTTTATTTTCTATTGAATTACTGCATTCTTAAACAACTCGTATTAAGTTCTGGTGAGGGAGCAATGTCAGAGTTCTGGGGGGCATTGCCCCCCCCCCCCCAAAAAAAAAACCTCACTGGATTTTTGCTTGGATAAATGATGAAATAATCAATTTGACTAAAGAAAAGGATAAAATATATCGGCTCTTAAGATTATCACCATCTGACAGTAACCATAAATTAAGTTTCAAATCATTTCAAAAGTAGTGTCCAGAATATCTTAAATCCAGATGCACTACGATACACGACACTTAAATAAGAACATCCGAAGTAGGGATATTAAATTCGTTTTCACACGAATTACATCTGAAGACATTCAGCGGGCAATTTTTTCCCATCCTAACAAACCATCCTGTGGAAGGGATAAAATCTCGCTTCGAATTATTCGTGACAATTTTCAGTTTTTTGCTCGCTTTTTAACCTATCTTTTTAATGAGTCCGTTTACGGTGGAATTTTCCCCACATCTCTAAAAATCGGCGTCATTACATCCGCCTATAAAAGTGGTATTGCAACTTCTCCCAGTAATTATAGACCAATTTGTATTCTGTCAGTAATCCCGAAAATATCTGAGAAGTGTATAAAGATAAAAATGAGATATCATTTCTAAAAAAGAATAATTTCTTTAGTAAAAATCAATTTGGGTTTCTTCAGGACAGAGGAACTATTCTGGCGGTTTACTTCGACATTAAAAAAGTTTTTGATACGATTGAAGGGAAGTATTCTGGGACCGTTTCTATTTCTAATTTACATAAGTGACCTGTGTAACCTTAGTATTATAGGTAGGATATTAGTGTATGCTGACGACGCTGTTCTTCTGGTATCTACCAGATCCCCCCATATTTTATAGCGCAAGAAGGTGTTACGACAATTGCTTATTATACACATTCTAAAAAATCAATGTTAAATTATGAAAAAACAAAATACATTATTTACAGTTATCATCATCATCCGTAAGAATAGGAGAATAGGAGAATAGGACAGTTTAAAATAGTTACTACCAAACAATAATTAGACAGAACTTAAGAAATTAAATATTTTTGGGAATTATGTTCGACCACAAGTTAAATTGGGCCAAGCATCCAGAATATACTGTTTCGAGAAAGTTATCAAAGCTTAACTACCTCTTCTATTACTTGCGGAAATATTTTCCCACACTCATTTATGTAGATTATATTTAGTCTTATATCAACCAGTGATGGCATATGGATTAATTTTTTTTTTGAGGAGGGGGGAGGGGGGCCCTGCAAAATATCATTTAAACCACGTAATATCACTACAAAAATCTTTATTTAAAGAGAGAGGCCTTAATACCAACGACTTAAATAATCACGGGTTACTACAATTAGAACAGTTATATAGAATTTCAATTAATTGTTATTCATAAATAAATATAGTACAAAATTTAATATCAAAATGCGGGAAGGTAGCACAAGGTCTGTAAATGATTTCATGGCAGCTATTCCTAAATTTAATAAGTTTCATACAAGACTGCAGATATAATATAAAGCAGTGATAATATACAATTCTCTTTCCTCAGATGTCAAGAATCTTTTAAGCAATTATAAAAAGCGGCGTAGGCTTAAACTAATACAGGCACTTAATATACGTAGTCGCTTCAGTCTGTAATAAGATTAACGTTCTCCTATTAGCTTACTAGTTCCACTTCAGCACATTATACTGCTACATATATAAATTTTTCCCTTCACCTTCCTCTTAATCTAATTATATTTCCCAATCATCATCATTATGCTCCTATATACAGCAATTGTTATACCTGATAGCTCTGTACAACAAATTACATTTTTAATTTTTCTTTTCAAATGTATTATCTAGAATGCATTTTCTTTTTCTTTTTTAACCGACTTCAAAAAAGGAGGAGGTATTCAATTCGACTGTATTTTTTTTTTTTTTTTTTTTGTGTGTGTTACCACATAACTTTCTTCTAGGTGAACCGATTTTGACGATTCTTCTTTTATTTGAAAGGTGGTGTTTGCCATATAGTCCCATTTAAATTTGATCGAGATCTGACCGGTAGTTTTTGAGTTATCCTTAATAGTAATGCGGGAGATTGAAGCTTTTTGGATGCTTTTCATTCATGATCGGTTTCACCGCCGTCGGATTAGATTTATTGACTTAAAATACTATAAATTTGCCAAATTACCATGGAAATGTAGCTTTTGATGTTTTCACACCGTGGAAATATCTGTTCTTATTAAAATGTTTTAATTTAATTCAATAAAAATGCACTAAAAAGTAAAAAATAAAATGCTTTTTTACAAAAAATAAATACCGACTACTTTAAGGTTTATTATAAAAATTAAAAAATGCACTAAAAAGTAAAAAATAATTACTCCCGATGAAAAATTCATATATCAGAGTGATATAACACTTAAGTGGTGATATCGTAATTCTTATACAACATTAATACCTTAATTAGAGTTGGCATCAAATTCATATTAAAATAATAATTAAAAACTGCGTTAAATGTTCATTAAATTGTTCCTAGATATTGTAATATGTAAAATGAATCCTATTCTAATTAAGGTATTAATGTTGTATAAGAATTACGATATCACCTTTAAGATCACTCTGATATATATATTTTATCGGGAGTAATTATTTTTTACTTTTTAGTGCATTTTTAAATTTGTATAATAAACCTCGAAGTCGGTATTTATTTTTTGTAAAAAAGCATTTTTATAAAATTTTATGATAATAAAAAGAAGTGTTTACTTATTTTATTTACTTGTTATATTTTTTGTTATATTCATTTATTTATTTATTATTTTTTCAGTGCTTTTTATTGTTAATCTGTAATCCATTACTCGCGTAACTTTACGCATAAATGGAAATTGAATAATAATAATAATAATAATAATAATAAAATAAATGATTTGATTTGATTATTATTATTATTACTATTACCAGTTTAAAATTTAATTTTTTAATTAATAATCGCTCTTTTAGACATTTATTATCGTTACCATAACTTATAAAATATTACCTAAACACTATAACATTGCATTTGCAATTTTCGAAACAGTCATATGTTATAAATTGTTGAACATTTATACTTGCATGTTTACACAGGTTTCGCAGTGCCATGCTTAATGTATAATATTGTAAATTTTTTGGTTATTTATTATAATTTTCAAAATAGATTTCATTTTGTTTATGTTTATGTTATTCCAATTAGTTCTATTATAATTTGTTCAACTTTATACTTGCATGTTCACACAGGTCTCGCAGTGCCGTGCTTAATGTATTTTCATTTAGTTTTATATTATTCGAAATAGTTCTTTTATAATTTGTTTAATTTTTATTATTGCATATTTACACCGGTTTCGCGAGCCATGCTTAATGTACAATATTGTAAATTGTTTTGGTTATTTATTGCAATTTTCAAAATAGATTTCATTCTGTCTTACGTTATACTAATAATTGATTACTGCGTTACATATTTCTTAATATAATTAATGTATTGCAATGTATACATTAAAACTGTATTTGATTTTGCATAACCACTATTAGCGCTTTGTAGCGCATTCGTGGATTCCATTAATAATAATAACAAATTGAATTGAATTGAATTGAATTATTATTATTATTATTATTATATAAGATTGCCAACCATGAACAGTAACAATTTTCAATACGTTCAATATTGCTGAACTGCGTTAAAACATTTTCGATGTTTCATATTATTATGAGGGGGATACATCGTATTTTATTAATAAATTCCTCTACATATGTATTACTGATTTAGATTAGATATATGTTCATCGGTGACATTACTCATACTTTACAGCTGACCTGAGTCGGTAATCTGTGTTGTGATGATGCTTCATATTAGTTGGACTGTTGTCGTTTCGTGTGTATGTGTGTTCGCGTGTGTCGTCTCGTTACATACATCTAATATATGTGTGTGAGTCATTATCATGGTCGTTGCACTGTGTGTCACATGTTTATGGCTGATTTTAATAAACCGCGCTCGGATCCCTTATATTAACGTGCAAGTTGCACATGCCGAATTTATGTTTACGAAGAATACGTACATCGTCGTGGTAGTGGGGAACTTTTCTTCGCTTTTTTATTTTATGCGTATTTTTTACGAAAAAAGTAAGCGGCCTGTACGCCAGAAACGGTTTCTACTTGTGGGAATGTATGTGTCGATTATTTGTATTTCTACTGTTCACTTCATAGCAGCGATGGCTCAGCTCGGACCGATGATAGCAAGGCCTAAATACTCGTCACAAAATAGTGTGTGACGAACAGAGGCGTTAGGAGGGGCGATGAATAACCTCTAGTAATAGGCAAATAACCACATTAAGCCAACAAAATGTCGTAGGCGACGCTGAAATCAACAGCACATGTTCTGAAAAATATTTTCTAAATTTTATATATATATATATATATATATATATATATATATATATATATGTATATACACATACAAAAGTATGCACTATATGAGTATGTAGGTATGTGCGCGCGTGCGTGCCTTATGTATCAGTGTGTAATATCGCCTTTTCCCTCGTGTCGCAGCTTTTCTATTAATTTACTCGCCAAAATTAATCCTTTGAGAAAAACTTTATAGAGTTCATAACTTATCGTTAGGACCGTTACGTCAAAATAATGCAATGGCTTCTAGCACCAATTTATTATTGTAGTAAAATCAGGATCATACACTATACAAAAATTAATATTATGAGGCAGATTTTATTTTTATCGAATATTATAAATGATTTTGTTTAGACTGTGTAGCGAAATGGAAAAACTTTGATAACAAGTTCATTTATTCATGTTTTGTTTTCGAATTCCAAATCAGAATGGCAAATTATTTTTCAATGCATCCGCGCTATAACTGCTTTAAATTCACGATATGAAACGTGCGTTTTTTCAAGCTTGTCTAGCCGTAAGTAGTAGTACAATTTTTGCTCTAAATGGAACAGCTTCGAATCTCGGTAGCTGACCTAAAAGTCAAAAGGTAAAAATGATGAACAAACAAGTGACCGGCTCAGTCTGCATATTGACAAGAACTGCGCTCAGCGTGTATATGCTATATTTTTTAATGGGTTTTCGTCGAAATATTGTTAGTATACATCAGAGCCGCTATGTATGTGTATATTGGAAAGATTATAACAGCCATCTACCGTAACGTAATTAATTAGACAGGGCTATTTCGTTCTCAGATAAAATTTTGCAATCTTGATTCTGTGTTTATTTTTTTTTTTTTTTTTTTGGTTTTTGGGCATGCCAGCGGAAGACTTCTAACCCCCGTAGCAATATGGAAAGGAAATAGTCAGTTAGATAGAGATTCTGTCACAGATAGGCAGTATAAATACGCTGAGAGCTGGAATGATACAGGGCGTAGGCAGAAATCCCAGATAAGAATATAGAAAACTTTCTCTTGCACTAGCTTAATTAGTCCAATGTGATCGAGTCTGCTACCAAAAAGAAAAGAAAAAAAACAAAAAAAAACAACAGAAGGATTATAATAGTCTTTTGATTTTTATTTGCTTTTTAATTATGGAAATAAATTTATCATGATTTTTCGCATGATCTGGTGGGGGAAAAATAAGGAAGATTATAATAGTTTTCTATTTTTTTTGATAGTGCGTGGAGGTTGTAATTATGTATTTTATTACTAACATGTTCAGAAGTATTCATTGAAAAATTATTAAATTATATAGGTATTTTTAATAAAAATTTCGTATTTTTTCGCACATTAATGGTATTTTTCTCGAAATTTTCATTATTTTTATTGTTTACTTTAGATTTTCGTCATACACACTGTCTTTTGTTTGATGGTGGGATAATCACGAAATTATTCGATATATTTTAATTGTTTATTAGGTTATTATAATGTTGTTTTTTTCTTCAATTATTGATTTAATATGCCTTAAATGATTTTTTTTTTTTTTTAGGATCGCCAGTCACGAGGGCATTGCCCAGCATTAGGCCTTAAATGAAATTGATACAGTATACCTTTTTTGTCATAAGAAAAAATATTATATTTATTTTGCTTTGTTACGGTCCTTCTATCGTTCTTATTGACACTAGACGCAAAAAAAAAGGACTTCAATATTTAATGATATATTTTTTTTTTAATCCCCCCTTTGGTCATGCCAGTAATAAATCTTTGCCCAGAAACGACACGATGGAAAATAATCAGTTAGACGAAGCGTAAAGTAAACAATTTATAAAATGCCACAAAATGGTTGTACAGAAAGACAAAAAAAAAAAATGGAAACGCAGTGAAATTAGTGGAACTAAAAGAAATACTGAAATATAAGGTAACAAACTAAAAATAATCGTCTGGAAAATTTTCTGCAAAGTGCAATTGTGCGATAATTTGTTACTGTTTTAGCTTTTTTTTTTTTTTTTTTGGCCCGGGATAAGCCATTTTAAAGGGATGGTAGGTAGTGGTCAGAAATAATCTGTATGCCTAATAATAAATGTTAGCAGTTTTGCACGGTGAATTGAAAAAATGAAATTTTTAACATTTTCCGAGGTGCTAGAATGTGATACCGTCAAACTTGAATATCGAAATTTTTAATTGTTGCTGTTTTTGTTTACTAATACCGCTGCTACTACTACTATTACGATAAATGGAGTTTACACAATTCAATTTTGAAATAAGTCGACTCGTTCAAAATTTTACGATTACTAATTTTATGTGTAAACATAGATTTTTTTTCATATTGTTCAAGCGATTTACAAACTATTTTACTTTTTGTTGCTTTTTTTTAAAAAATGTATAAAAAGTAAAATGGAATTAACATGAATCTCCTTACAATGCAAAAAATTAGCCTATCGTGCGAAGATCTTTTGTAAACATTTATACTCCTTAAAATTTCTATCAATATAAAATTATAAAATTACGCTGTAAAAAATGGTCTCTCCTAGTTATATTTAAGATTATATTCATTAAAAAAAAGATAGTTTCTATAGGTGTTAATAGTTCTAGTTCCCTCGATATTTTCGATATTTACTATCGTTCTATTCCATAGAAATGCAACATATTTTCAGAAAATCTAGATCCGACTGTTTTTTATATTTTGTTATTTACTTCTTCCCATCATCATCGTCGTCATCATCAACACTGAGTCGTTAGACAAAGAATTCCTTTTTACATCTTCATGTTATCTTTTTGTGATCTTTTTTCTACATCGTTTTTGGCATCTTTTTATTCTTTACTACTTATCTTCAGCATTACCTCGAAAATTAAATTCCAAACATTTAAGATTCTGCGTGCTCTGGGTGATATTATCTGTATACAGTTCTTATCAAATTAGATTTTCGCAATTTTGTTAAAAGAAACAAGAATTCCTCTTGCGATCAGGGCCGTATCTAGACTAAAATTTCGTGAGGGATTACGAAAATATTTTTATAAATATATATATATATATATATATATATATATATATATATACAGTTCCGTGCCAGGAATTTTGAGGGGGGGGCGAAAATTTTCTTCGCATATTTATTTTATAAATAACAATACATTTTTCACTAATATTCATACTATTAATAATTTCCATCATTTTGATTTATATATTAATAATGTACATAAATAAATTACCGTATAAACATTAATAAAAATTACATATACTTGTAATAAAAAATTTTGCATAAAATATTAATGAAGTACCTAAAATTATGGAGCATATTATTTCTTTTTTCTTGTAAAGGTAAGAACACCCTAAAAAATCATCAATGTTTATTTAAAATTTTTGATTTTTTCAGATTTTTGTGTATTTATAATAACTATTTCAGTTCTCATGGCAGGGACCCCCCCCCTCCCCCGTGGACACGCTTTGTATATATATATATATATATATATGCGTGCATGTGCGTGTGTGTATTATCATGAAATATATTTATTTATAAATAGTACACTAAAGACTTGTAGTCAATTATTGTATATGCAATATTAGAATACTACAATAAAAACAAATAAAAAATAGTCGTTATTCCCATAGAATTGATAAGAAAGTTAAATTTTCTTTTTCCTTTTTGTCAAAAATTAAAAAGAAATAAATTTATTCTGAATTTCGGTCCATTTAATTCAATCAGTTATTATTTCGCAGACATTTGGGGGGGGGTTGAACCCTGAAAACCCTCTCTCAGATGCGGCCCTGCTTGCGATTATGTTGTGTGTTGTGCGAATATTTTGTTGCCGGTTGATCTTAATTTTATTTTACTAACGCTTTTTTTGGGGGGGGGATAATTTTTATTCTTATTAAGTGTAATTTATATTTATTAATATTCCGCTCAAATATGTTTCTAAAGGCAAATTTTTTCTGTGTATTTTATTGTTTTGCTTTTCGCGCAGTCGTACGCATCGGCAAAACATTTAATTTTATTACACACACACACATATATAGCGGCTCCGTGATTTACAGTAGTGCCAAAGAAAATGTCCTGAAAAAACTGGACACCGTTCAAAATTCAGCTTTAAGGCCCATTACAGGAGCATTTTACACCAGTCCGATTGCTAGCCTTCACCTAGAATCAAACATCTTTCCATTGCAACATAGAAGAATCTTCTCATCCCTGAAATACTATACAAAAATGACCTCAAATACAGCTAATCCTACTTACAAAAAAACTATTTCGCCAAACTTTATTCAACTATATGAGAAATACCCAAAAACTCCGAAGTCATTCGAAATACACGATGCCTAAATACAATTAAAAACATCAACTTTGGCAGACATCGTAAAGGACATAAGAGAACTACCACCATGGCACACAACCTTTCAAGAAACCATAGCAGACTTAAACCGACTCGAAAAAATGGACTCGTCCTTAACCAGACATATCAGAAAGGTGACTCGCTCAATTTGGCAAAATGAGTGGAATCGAATCTCTCCAATCAAAAACAAACTATGCCGCATCAAAAACGAAATTGCCGACTGGAAAACAAACTATTGGCCAAGAAGACAAGACGAAACAGTTATTTCGAGACTAAGAATAGGACACTGCTCATTTAGCGGCAAGTACATCCTCGGGAGCCGGCGCCCATTTGTGAGGTCTGCACAGAGACTTTCTCGGTAGCTTCACATGCAAAAAGTGGGAAACACAGCGGGCAGCCTGCGACATGGTAGGAAAGCCTATACTAGAATTTCTTTACAACGATAAACTAAATTGTGAAAATGTATTAACATACCTAAAAAATGTAAATATGTATAATATTATCTAGATAAGTTAACTGTTAAGATGTAATATATTCGTCGCAAATGTCTCCATTATCGAGCGACAATAAATAAATATATTGAAAAAAAAAAAAAAAATCCCCTTAAGTTTACAATAAAAAAAAGCAATTTGTTTTTTTTTTTTTCTTTTAGCAATTAATCACGCAAGCATATAACAATATGCGTGTACAAGCGAAATGTATTTAACTGGTTATCGATGATTCGAGGATTTATATCATTTTAGTATCTATTCGTGTGCTCACGAAAAAAATCGGAAAATACAGTCAACTTTTGATAATTTATTCTCGTACGTTGTAGTGATGATGAAGTTTTTTTTTTTTCTGTGCAGTACAGTAATGAGTTTGCGGCTTTGACAGGAATTTATGTTTTCCTCTTCAAAGCCCCGTGTACGAAATACGAATTAAAGACACAATCGCGTTTCATTATATAAATCATTTATTTTTTGCTATTTTAAAATCACATATGAAATCTTCTAATGACAAAAAAAAAATAGGGGAATTAAAAAAAGTACGGAATACTTTATACAGTTTTATACCGCTGTAACTCTTACAAAAATATGTATCTCATTGAAAAATAAAATCAAGTATTTTTTTTGCAAATATAGTACAAATGTGACAGCGAAAACAAAATTAAGATTATTGGGCAAAAACTGTTTTTTATGTTTCTTAGTTTCTTTGTACTAATACGAAATCGGAGGAGCGTTGATTTCATTAATTTTAATGCGTCTTGTATTTACACAAAGTTACAAAACACTTACATTTAACTACAGTTTTATTTCTGTAATATTTAAAATCTTTTAAGACTTTCCCTTGTCAATTTTTTTGGATACGTTACTATAATTACAACAGTGTTGTAAACAACGGTAGCCTCAGGGGGAAGTAACAAATCTTAATATATATATTTCTTCTGTGCGTGTGTATATGACTGAACTCCTCCTAAACGGCTGGACAGATTTTAATGAAATTTTTTGTGTGTGTTCAAGTAGATTCGAGAATGGTTTAGATTCACAATTCGGTCCATTACAAAATGTTTTTACGAATTTATGAAGAAAATTCATTTTTTTTTGCCGTTTTTGGTCCAAAAGGGGGGTTTAAATAATTTTTTAACCGTGATTTTTGAATTTCCATAAAGGGCTCCTGTGTTTTGTTTTATATTTGAAATTTCGCTTTTAAAGAGTTATCTGGTGACGAATTACGAATTTTTTAAGGGTATTCGTTCTGAATTCCATATTATGTATTCTAGAGGTTTTTTTACCGCCCAGGGTAATCGCTCAGTTTAAAGTTGTAAATTGTCACAGATAGAAGTTTAATTGCAATTTATGATCCAATTGCGATAAGTCGAACCGTTTCTGAACTATAACAGAAATAAATATTTTTTGTCGTTCCTGAACTATCTTATTCGGATTATTCCGTACATTATAGTGTGTACGGAATCTTAAAAACAATCGGTATAAATTTACTTTAAGAAATTAGAGATCATTAGAAACACGTTGTTTTTTCGTGTATAGCCCATCTCATCAGCTAACTGCATAGAGTACACACTTTATTAAAAAGTATATAAATTGAGTGTGTGCTCTGTGTTGTTAGCTGATGATATAGCCCGAAAAAACATGTTTCCAAAGTACATTAAATTTTTAATATAAATGTATACTGATTATTGTTATTAGAGTTAATAATGCCTTGCTGCCGCGTAAATTACATTCATTTCAAAATATTTGTCTTTTTCGTTTTTGCACATTTATTGAACTTAATTCATTTTCAGTATTAATTTTTTCTTAATAAAAAACTGAATTTAATTCAGCTAATAAGTTAACACAAAATTTACTTTCTAAGGCGGTACGAAGTTCGCCGGGTCAGCTAGTATATATATATATATATATATATATATATATATATATATATATATATATATATATATATACACTATAGGTGTAATGACAAATTGATTATAACGACGTTGAAGAATTTGATCGCTATAACCGATTTGTCATTATATCCGATATCAAGTAAAGTACTTTGATCTTTTAGCACCTTATTGTGAAGTCTTGCTGCAAAGCTTTCCTGAAATATTTTACAGAATAAAGTTTTATACTGATTAAACGAATAATCATTCATTTACGATGACATCTATACATATTTTTTAATAAATCAAAAAAATCGATTTTTTTTTTGATACATGAAATTTGCCGCGCTGCTATAGCCGATGTCATGATAACTGGCAAAGTAGGTAACGTATAGTTTTAGCTGCAGAAACATTTATCTTTGCATGACATCGGTATGTTGCTATAGCCAATCTTCACGGAATATATGCGTAAGGTGAAACATTTCCCAACACATCGTTATATACATAGATGCGGTCGGTTTAGTGTAGAAATATTTCGCGCGAACTGCATCGAACGTTTATAATCAGTTTCAAATGTAGTCTTGCCTACACTCGCACTACATGTAGGATTGCCATGAGCCTCTATATCTGTACAACAGAAACGTTAGAGTAGATGGTTACAACATTCCAAAAAAAAATGTATATTAAAAAAAAAAAAAAAGAATTGAAATTAATTTTTAAATGAAAGCGGATTATGATATGTACGAATTTTATAATTTGCCGTATTCGATAGTCAATACATTTGAGTAGTAGCATATAAAACAAATAATGGCTCAGAAGAGGTGAAATGAATCATATTAAAATTGAGCTACACATCATTATCACAAATTTTCATCATTGCCAGTTGAAGAGATATTGCGATTTATACGTAACACAATTATAGTGTTTTCATTGATTGTTCGCTTAAGTTAACGAGACGAATGACTTCGACGGGAGCGAACACCGTATTAAAATAATTTCCAATTTGCAGAATTTTATTTCTAAATCGATACTATTTGAACGCGACTTGGCCCGGGACAGAATCACAAAATTTCAGGTAAAAAAAAAAGTTGAAAAAATTCGTTTTAAGTTTAGTTTTTACAGACTTTTTTTAGGACTTCTAGAACTTAAAAACTATCAATAAAGCGCTGGAAAAAAAGAAAAGATTTATTTTTATTTAAATGAAAAATTTGTAAATTAAGAATTCTACTTTTCGTATTAAGTGAAATAAATATTTAGATATATTTTTAATATAAAAACAAATACCGATTGTCAAATTTTATATTGAAGAAAAAGAAAAAAAAGAAGTGATATAGCCCGATTCTTAGGGACACTTGCTGAACTTGTTAGTGTTTTTCTGTAATATGTACTTATAGAAGAGTAAATTTCAACTGATCAAGTTATTTTTAAAATACAATAAAAATAATTTACGGTTTATGCAGCAATATTACTACAACTTTAGTTCCATATTTCATGTCGGTTTTTCGTAAAGTTTTTTTATATTAACTTTTCTGGTAGGAAATAATAGTTCCTTTTTAAAAAAATTTATTCGATTAAAGCGCATTTTTGTTTATAAACAAAAGTGTGTATTTGTGTAACTATAAAAACTGCTTGTGAACCTGTTTAAGATGAGCTGATGGATAGTGTTTTTTGGATCTAGCACAAAGAGGAAACGCGGCGACGAATTTCTTCGCGAAATAGATTCATATCTGTTTTATACACATTTGCGTTCAATAACTATTTGACTCTCAATTTTTAATGTATCATTTAAGAACTCAGTGTGTGCTGGGGTAAAAGCAAAAATTCCGGTTTGCAGTAACACATTTTTACAGTAACTAAAGAAATAGAATTCGTTCGTTAAATTTCAGGCCAGTGTAATCGAGAATTTGGTCTTACTGAAAGATTGAGTGAATAGTTAACGTTGTGAATTATGTCAAGCTCTAGAGTAACACACAGTCGAGCCATAAATTTTGTGTTTCGAAAGAACGGAAACAAATTAATTTGTATCTATTAATTCAGTGAAAAAGTTTATAATAAAGGGAAATCCTGTAGCAATTAGCGGCATTCACTTGGCAGTTGCATTTAGTGACGCAGACTTACCTGTAAAAAGAAGAAGATAACTCAATAAAAAATGGAATTTTTAACGATTGATTTAAAAAGGTCATTGTGAAAACATCCGAAACAGTTTCATGAGATACAAACGGTATCGGTTCCGAGAACAGCAAAGTAACCTCTGTAGTAATTACTTTACAGCCTTTTTTTATTATCCCCATATTATACATTTTACGAAAATTAAAACAAAGTTAAGGTGACATTTTGTCAAGGTTTTCTATCAACAGTGAAGGCAAGTGATAATAAATCTGTGACGTTAATTATGATACTACGTAAATAAATTATGCAATTTAGATTAGTAAAGTGAATTTTTCATGTTATTATTAGTTTATTTTATTATTAATTTCGTTCAAAATGATTATTATTGCTTTTTTTTCTTTTCTTTTTTTCGTTTGGGCTCGTCAACCAGGGACCTCACCCAAAAACAATAGGAATAAGAGAGTTAACTAATTAAAACTTGATTCGATCGGAAATGGCAGAAATAAAGGAAATTATTGGTCTTGCATTTATTTATTAACGTCAAAAAATGTATCACTTCTTTTCTCATTTCCATAGCCCCGGTTTTTAGCATTCTGCATACTAATATAATGTATTTAAAAAATAATCTGGTATATTTCCAATTTTAAACAGACCCCGTATTTTCTTTTAATTTATACATAACCTAAAAATATTGTGATGCGAAAGAGTGCGCCAGTGATAAGTTTGTAGTGGTAAAAAAAACGCGTTGGGACCAATTATGATATGTTTTTTTTGTAACTGATTACTAGATTTTTTAGCTTTTTTTAAATATTCAAAAAAAAAAAAAATTTTATCGTGAACATTTTAACTTAAAAATCATGTTATTTTCTTATATTATGGATATAACCAGGTTTATTTTATAATTTTTGTTTTAATGAAAGTATAAAACTGTTAAGATGTGCCGAGTGAAAAAAAAAAAAGAAAAAAGAAAATTACTTATGAAAATATAACACTTTATGAAACATATTTAACAATTTACGAAAAAAGCAATGGAGCCTATATATATATATATATATATATATAAAAATTCGCATTACATTAAAAATGAAATTCGGTAATAAATTTAAAATGGGTAATAAGCGTTTATTAATTAGTAATATGTTTGATAAATGATAGAAAAACGAATTCTTTACAACGTAATGTTTAATTTATTGTGATTTAAAATATCGCTTATATCATTTATTATCACCACCACACGTATAAAACTCTATTGACAGTTCAACTTTATGCGGTTAATTCGGTACCGAGAAAATCGCGACACCCCAAAATGGGTAAACGTAAAACGATGTGTAATGAAAACTTCATGAAGCATTGCTACTCTAGATGCGATAAATGATGTCTCGTTTTTGAAAGAAATGCATATCCGGCCATTAGGGTCACACAATTATTTCAGCAGCTTTTATTGAGAAATATAATATTGAAAAACAAAAAAAGCTCAAAAATTTATTTTACCATTATCATTTAACATAATTAAATTTTTGACAAAGTACACAAATCAAGTTGAAATTTGCCTTCATACTTTTTTCCCTTATTTGCCGATTTTTATTTCGTTTCAGATTCAAATATTTCCAGTACAGTATTAAAATGGTTTAAATTTTTTATATAATTTCATATTCCGATTTAAACTTAAATGAAGCCAGATTAATATTTAAATAAGTTTAGATTAAATTTTTATACCCATTTGATTTATAGTCTTACATCGTTAACTTACTTTTATATTGTATTTGCGATGAAAACTTTTGCAATGTAGGTTGATATTAAAATGAACGAAACATTTTTTTTTTTTTTGTTTGTAATTTTATACTCAGATATAAAATTAAAACGAAATTAATGTTTCAGCTAGTATGAGTAAAAGTTTTCCGTAATACGATACATCAATTATGTTGTTAAATTAATGTTTTTCAGTTTCGTACAAAGCATTAAGTTATTTTTAAATTAGTGCAATAATGTTTTCAAAACTAATTTATTATATTGTGATATTTACATAGCGATATGGATCGGTCGATCTCTGGTCTCAATAATAGGGAATTAATCATTTTAAATTAATTAGTAATACGACAAAAGATGGCGCTAATTACATCTTTTCTGATTAATAATAAAATAAGGGCAGCGGGGTAGTTGAGCAGCCAGATAAAAGGAGTGTTGAGCTGTCATCAAGGGTGCGGAAGGATGATGCGGTACGCTCGCTGTTGACGTTATTATAACTGATAAGCAGTTAGTGAGTTACCGGTTTTGTGACAAAAGACGTCGTCCACGAAATTAATTCTATGAATGTTCTCTTTAAGCCGGCTACCGTGGCGTAGCTGATTAGTTAATTGTTTTTTGTTTTTTTTTTCTACCCTGGGCGATTAGTTAATTGTATTTCATTCGGATAGAACCGGGTTCGAATCCCGCTGCCGCACTTTGAAACTTTCTGAAATTTCACCATTAAGTTCATATTTGATGTGCCCAAAATTTAAAAAAAAAAAAGAAAAAAAAAGCCATTTTCCGTTTTGTGTTTGCACATATCGGGCATCGATTCAAGCTGATTCTAATAGGAGCAGATTTATTGTTTTTTCCGTTAAGTGATATTATCGCCGCTTTGTAATTAACGTTATTTTTGTCGAGTTGTTCGCCTACTGTAAAGCAGTGACATCTCAAAGTAGTTTCGTTTAAGTATATTTTGCATCGTGAAATAGTGTCGAGTAAACTTCTTTAGTAAGTCAGCATTCATGATAGTTGTAACTTTACCGGTCAATCCATAAGAAGAAATTCTGAAGTTATTATTATTATTCGTATAATTATTTAAGAAAAAAAAATAGAATCATTTGGTAAATAAAATGAAATATTGGTGTGGAGCCGAAACTTTACTGACACCCCTACAGCAAGTAATCAGAAGTGATGGATGCCAGAGTAAAAAACAGATTTGTCACAATAGTTTAACTATTTTGCTTAAATGTGATCACAATATCTCCGTAAGACATTACACAACTCAATGATGGTGATTAATAGTTTCATTATTATGAGTAAATAATACCATCTACTTTATTTAGGAGTTGCTTTATAAAAATTTTACGTTCTTATTTGAATATTCATTTCTTCGAATCAAACATTTCTTTGTACTTGCAGTTTATGCAGCTATATTGTATGTTTTTAAATATTACGAATGATCATAACCAAATACAACGTACTAATTACTTATTGTTATGTTTATCAATAGCAAAATTCTTTATCGAAAAGATTTTCATTTTCATCAGAAAAAAACAAAAAAAAAAAAAAACAGAATATAATTAAGCGGGTGATTTGTCACAAATCAATAATAAATTCTTATATTAGAACTAGGAATAATAACAAATTTTGAATATGCCAGTGTATGAGATACTTTTCTATATTAAATAATGAGGTCTTACCGTCGTGATTTTCGACATATTTACATCTTTTGGACTTATCGAAACAATTATGAGAAATATCTGTGTCAAATGTATTCCATGTAAATATATTCGCATTTCCTGATGGCTTATTCCGTTACAAAATGATGAAACTTATCATTAGGTTTACCATTCAGCCGATTGTAATTATATGTACATGCCATAGTTCCTTTCAAATTCATGAAAGGTATGACTAATAAACACAACTTCAAAATTATTACAAAATAATTATAGGTATTCTATTAAATTGAAAAATTATACTTTTTAATTACATTCACTTAACTGTTTTGTATGTCTAACTACGATGTACCGGTGAATTATTTTATTATGTCTTCTTTGCAAGTGATTTTAGAAAACCGTATTACTATTCATTTAAAATAAATACAAAATTATAGATTATTTTAATTATTTATTTTAAACCATTAATATAAAAATTTATTGCAATAGAAACATAGAATGACAAAGTGGAACAGTCTGTTGGTTACAGTACAGTGCCAGGATAAATAAGCAGGATAAAATGTAAAGAAGCTGAAATAAATCGTATGAAATAAACACATTAAGCAAAATACGAAAAAAAATTGGAAATCGTGTTTTTCAGAAATCTCTAACTAATGTAATGTAACGAGATAAACTAAAATTAAATTTCATTCAATATCAAATTTCTTTAAATTATTATTATTACTGTTCCTAATAATATTATTATTGCAATAAATTAGTATGAAGTTAGTTATTTACTAATATTCTATTAGTAAAAAGAAAGAAAAATCATTTATTCATCTCCGTTTGTCAGACAGCTTACCATTACGGTTGTGCAGATGGCTGAATTGAAGGGAAAATAAAATAACTGCCCACAATTAAAAGATACAAAATAATTTTTTATATTGTTTTATTTATTGTTATTATTCGAATGGTTCTTATTGTATAATTTGTATATACATTTAACAGAATTAACACAGTAACTGTATTATTAAATTACTAGATCATATGATACAGGTTTAGTCATTATAGCTGGAATTCGCAATCAAGTAGCCCAGATGCACATCCCATCTTTTTATTAATGCGTTCGTAGTTGGCTGACCAGAGTCTAATTTTAGCGGTACCAGTTCTCCCGCAGTTGTCTTTGCTCCATCGCCATGGGACTTTAAATGTGAATTGTGCAGCGCGTGTGTGTTTATCGAAAATATAGTTGCACATCTACACCTACGCCTGCTAGAGAAACGCCACCTGGTTCAATGGCGTAGCGAGATGAGACGATTGAGGTGAGCGTTAGTCAATTGAGCAGGAGGGGCAGAATTTATTTGCGTGATTCGAACTATGATATATGGTATTGTGGTGTTGAAGTGGAATTACGAATTTGCTTCAGACAAAGTTTCCAAGTGATTATTTAAGTTTGTTGTTGTGTATTGCACGAGTGGGGTAGAGTTATCCACTTACCCCCTTCCGCATCTGTTGCCGCCCAACAATGCTGCTTGACTTAACAAATCTGCCACGAGTAAAATGTGGATAGGAGTTTCCGCAGTGCAAATGGTGAGTGGCACCGCTTCTGGTGTCAAACTCGTGTATGAATATCTAGCCACTCCGGTAATCGACCACATGTCGTGTTAGGACCACGAATATTGCTTTTTCTACATGCTTGATGCGACATCTTGAAATATTTGCAGCGTTTCTATAGCATTGATTAAATTATAGATATTACTAATGAAATTGTTCTAGAGTTACTTTCATTTTTCCTATAACCTTTTGATTTTGTTAAGATTTTTTATTTTTTTATTTTTTCTTTTATATTTTTTTGCCGCATTAATTATTTTCATAAAGTATTGTTTTTTTTTGTTTTTTTTTTGTATGTTTTCCTTTTGTTTTTAAAGTAATATTATACATATAATTATTTTATTCTGTATAACATTTTTATTTGTAATTATCGATCTATCGTAGTATAATTCACAAGCTTTATTTTACAGTAAAGTTTTTGGTTTACATTTATAGTAAGGGTTATTTTAATAGGCCAGACTGTACTTGTGTGCTATACTATAGTGTTCAGATTATGTCGTTCCCTTCTATTGAGAGCTGATTTCACACATTGTAAGCTTCATATTGTCCTTGCCTTGATTCTGTTCTTATGATTTGTCCATTGTCAATTTTACTTTTAATTTTATTATATATTTCTTATTTATTTTTAATTATATATTTTTCATAATTTCCGGCATCGACTATTCCGCATGTATTGAAACCATAAATCCTCTGCTTTTTTGTAAATGATGGGTCAATTAATCGTTGCTATTTTATCAATCCATTTTTGTTTGTCTTCCTTCGACTATCTATCGCAGAGAGGAACATTGTGTTTTGCTGTTTCAGACTATTATACGATTTAATTCGCCTGCTTTACGCTGAATTTTACACTTAAATTTAAACGAATCAATTCATCGTCTACTTTTACAGCTGATTTATATTAATCTGATTGACCTGATTTTTGTTTTAAAAAAATTTGTGCTATTCGATTATTTTTTTTTGTTTTTTTTTTTGTGATTTTAGTGTTGTAATATGTCTGTTAATTGGACCTTTTCTTTTTCAGTAATTTCTAATTCAATTTTCGATTTTCTTGTGCGGTGCATATGTGTTATATTTGAATTATTTTCCTCTTACTCGAAATTCCAGTTTCCTGTAATCGCAAGAAATTACCTAATTATTCCATACGAATTCCTTTATATATTGCTATTATTTCATATATATGTTTTAATTGTATTTATTTTGTCTTTCACACTGCGTAACTGCGTGTCTTTAAAATTTAGGCGATTTCGTTAAAGTACGTGCCTCTAATTTTCTGTTTAATTTTTTCTTTTTTTCCCCCACCTATATATATATATATATATATATATATATATATATATATATATATATATATATATATACTCCGAAATCCAAAAAGGAAATCGAATGTCATCAATTTGAATTCGTTTTATTATTTTATGTCTATTTCCGATATCAATTATTCTACGTATACATTTATCAATACCAAACTTCATATTTAAATCACCAGTAAAGATCCTATCTAATATCGTTTCCTTGTGTTAAACGTCTTCCACTTGCGTTCTCTACTCTTGTTCAGTCCTTCCTTTCGATTTATAATAGCTCTGGCGCTTTACTCCCATGTATAAAAAAATTTTTGTACAATTTTGTATGGCAGGCATAAAATAAAGCACTATCGAACTTTAACGTTTTTCATAAACCATCTTTCCAAGCATTATGCAGTAAAATGTATCTAGCTCTGTGAGAGAGATGACCAAAAAACGTACATTTTTGTTCTTAATATTATCCGCATTTCATTTTACAATTGTACTTACAGACATATATATTACGATTTAATATTTATTATACTAGATATATAATTTTTTCTAACATCGGAAGCATCGACCGGGTATGTAAGAATTGAATGTATAAAAAATTGTACTAATTAATAAAACGTACGATTAATAATTTTTTCCTTTTTTTTTTTTTTGTTACTTGCATATTAATTAATTGTTATGTTTATTACGTATTATATTCGTAAGCTATATTTGTTGGTAAGGATGTTCGAAAGACGTTTCAGTAGATATGCTCGAGTATTTATTACATTTATTCATCGATTCATTCAAGTATTTATTAACTTAATTTATATTACACTATTACTGTATTTGTTGGTATATGTCGCACCTCCGGAAATTCAGATATATAACTCTTTTAGCAAAAAGTGAAGACAGGTTAATTTTCTATTTTTTTCTCTGATATTTTTGTATATTGTTTTAAATTGCTTTGGTCATTGTATCTTTCAGCAGTGTAATCGGAATTCCCGTAGCATTATTAATTCTTTATTTCTTTTTAATGTAATCGTGTTTACTACTAATGATTCGAAAAAACCGGACGGTGTCGGTACTTCTTTTATCCTCCCAGATTACTCTTCTCGACAGGAATCTTTTCGCCTGCCTTCTTTCTGTTCTATATTCACAGCCAAGTTGATGGCCATCCTATGTTCCATCATTTTCACTTCCTATAATCACCTTTCCCCTAAATTCTTGATTATTTCTGACTTCACGAATACCCTTTAGATCATTTTTTCTTCGTTACCTGACCGTGATTTTATTATTCTCCGTACATGTTCACTTCTTCCTTCCTTCCATTCCATTCACATTAATTTTCCGTGGGTTCCTAGTCATTCAGGCATCCTTGATAATAAAACGGCAGATTCTTTGGCTCAGGTTGCTGCTTTTTCCTCCCTACATTGTCCTTTCCATTTAAACGAAGCATTTGTTTTGTTTGTGATGCCGGTTAAGCGTTCTGCTTCATATTCCACTTTGCTGAGACTCAATCTTCCTCTTCTTTATTGCGGCTTTTATATCCTTATTACTGCTATTTGTTTATATATATATATATATATATATATTAAGAATATCCAATTAGATTAAAATATAACTAAATCTTTTTCCTTTTAATCGTTTTTGGGTAAAGCTGATTGATGAGCCTCACCTTCAATCAGTTTGTTTCTGATGTTGGTAAGTGTAAGCTTTCCGAAACGTTAATGTTTTAAGATTAATTTTTTAAACATTGTATCTACAGTAAATTGTTTCCTAATTATATCCACCATGTAAGTTTTAAATATTTAATATTGTTAGTTATATCTGAGTTTTGTTTTTAATCAGACGAATTAAAGCAGGATAATATAGTGGTCAGTTTATTTTTTTGCTATTTTATATCTGTTGCTTCGCTGAATCAGTACTTTTATTGATAATCTCGTGTGTGTTGCTTCCATTATGGTCTAGAGTAAAATCAATTATTGTGGTATCTTCTTTATTTACTGTTTTATTGGTCCAGCTCAGATGTACGTAATTCATGTTTCCTACTGTGCTTCAAAAGAAATATACCCGAGACCGATCTATGGGGCTTTAGTCATAAGATAAAATATGAACATGCATTTCTGGCTTATTAATACAACATGTGTAATTATAGAAAAACAATGTTCTGCAGTTGTATACATTTTATTAAAATAACATTAAAAATAAATATTGCTGCTTTTTTAAATGATGTTACAAACATTTTTTAAGACCGATCTGGGGGTTAACATTCATAACCTTCTCGTTAAACTAATAACAATCTAGACGAGCTGCAATTCAGTTTTGTATGAGTTCAATCCTACTCCACCAATCCATGATTTAGAGTGGCATATATGTCTCCGTTGCAATTAAAATTTACTACTAGCGCTGTAGAAATATTTTACGTTATGATGAACTAAAATAGCAATTCTTTTTTCGTCTTTGATTCCGACAACATCTCATAATGTACATAATTTTTGATATTAACCGTTAATTATTATTATTTTATTTTATTTTTTTGACAATCATATTTTTATGCTAGAACTGCATATTATTTATGTATGTGTGGCGAACATACCTGGTATTAAGCTTCTGCTACTTCACTGTAATCTTTTTAATGATCCCATTGCAGTTTTGTTATTAATAACGGTTTCATAAAAACAACACTTTTAAAATTGAATCGATATAAATATATATATATATATATATATATATATATATATAGGTTCACTTCTCTTAGGGTAGTTAGCTTTCTATTGTAGCATGTTCTGAACGACCAACGCATTCTGTGTAACAAATTCATTTTTAAAAATTTGATGCTTTTCAATAGCTTTTCTGAAAAATCGTTTAAGACACGTGTGCCGCACATGAAATCCTACGATTCCTCGGACGTAAAATAAATGAACCGTAATTACCTTCGAAATTAATTTAAAGCGAACGCCTCTTCCAGCTGAAGTAATAACAAAACAACGCAGGCTGGTCACTAACAGCTGCTCTTAATTGTTTTTCAAAGTACTAGGAGCAGGAGGAAGTTACCAGCCCACAATGCGTTTTTGAACTGAAAATAACGATGGTAGCAAACAGCTAATAAAACGCAACGTGGAACGTTACACCTGCAAAGCAAAAATAAAAAGATTAAAGTTATATTGCCATATACTTTGCAGAAAGAGTGTACAATTTAAAGTATAAAAATTAAAAACTAAAAAACAACAACATCCGAGTGTTGTAACTTCCTTTTTGACCTTGATTCGAAGGTTCCGTTTTAATCGTTTTTCATTGGGCAGAAAATACTTGTATTTCTGATTTTTTGAAAAGAATCTTGTGTCATAGTAAAACCTCATTATTGATGGTATATTTTTCGGCTGAAAACGGGTCATCGGTTAACTTCAGTTAAAAATTTTAGCAGCATGGGATGTTTCGTGAATCTACACTTACAGTGCTGAAAAAAATAGGTGAGAAAGAGATAAATAATTTACTCATGTCGGCTCGCCCCCAGACATTGGCTAATAATCTGACATTATAAACAATGTTAATTGTTTTGTTGTTTTTTTCTGTTAAATCCCATAAGCTACAGTCTGTCGTATCTAACTACTGCGGCTATCACGCGACACACTGTGCGGGGTTTGTGACTATATTACTTTAGCTTTTCTGTTTATTTTAAGGAAATTAATGATTGAGTATGTCGCTGTTTGCGAGTTTGATAACATCTCGGGGAGTGTTTTATATAGCATAGTAGTGTCCTTGTTGATACGAATATTGTGCATTCTAATAGTATGTGCTGGGCGGCGGTTGCTTCCCGTACAGAAAGCGCACTCCGTTGGAGGAAATGACCGATTCAGAAGATGATCGCGCGAGAAGTGCTGCCAGAGAGTCTGTAATTATTAATGTCTTTTTGTTGGACTTGCAAGACGAAATATATTGTAGCCCAATAGGATGGCATACATTTCTGCGTCCAGTACTGTGCAGCCATCATTGAGTAGTCGGAAAGAAACCGCTTTATCTGATACTACGAACGCACATGCTGTCGGCGATGTGATTGTGATTGTGGTAGGGTTATTTCTAACACCATCTGTGTAGATTATAACGTGGTCGGTGCATTTATTTATTGTATTTTTAGCTGTTTCGATAACGTTAGTTGGTAGTTGTCTGAAATTGTTTTTAAGTGATACATCTGTTTTTATTATTAGGAACTCCCATCATGGGGGATTAATGTGAGGTATTGGTGCATAGGGTTCATTGGATTTATGTTATTTAAATCTAATATGTCGAGGACTTCGGGAAAAGGATCATTTGAGAGGTTTGATGCGCGTGAGGAATTAGTAACAGCCAAAGGAGAGTACGTGTTAAGGGCAGAAGACTATTGCGTTGCCTATAGTAGTTTCTATAGTACGATAACGGCGGGCACCCCAACAAATTGCACATGCTGGATGCAGGAGTGGTTCGATGAACTCCTAGTATCGAACGAAGGGAAGAATTATGGATTACGTCTAATGAATTTATTAAGAAATGACATGCTTGGTACCCGTACGGTTAATTGTTAATAATTCATTATATCAAAATTAGATAATAAATTATAAAACTTCTCAGAGAGGTCTTTAATTCTTTTATAAAATTTTAAAAACGAATGTCGCGGAATTTTTGCCACTAAGTTGATATTAAAACGTGTAGCTACGATAATTAAACATTTCCTGCAATAATGAGTTAAAATAGGCACGGTACGCATATTGCAGCAACTTCTCATTAACCGGAATATAAGGAAAGCAGAACTGTACCTTAATTCCTTTAAAATGATCTTAAACCAACCAGCCAAGCAGAAAATTCATTTTTAACATAGATTCACGCGTATGCTTATTCAAACAATACAAATATTTGCAGTATTCTTAGTGGGAGCGTCAAGCAACGATGGTCCTGAAACTAAGGACAGTATTAAAAATGTGAGAAAAGGCAACATTTTAATACGAACAGAACTAGGGGAAACGAACACGGTTAGCATAAAATAAAATATCAAATTAGCATTTTTTACTTTTGTATGTAAAAGCACAACATATATTAAAAGGTTGGTATAAATTGTTTCGCTTCGCTTAATGTCTACTTGCTTGAACTAGCTTCGCTGTCCGTCTCAACCTTCACACTCCTTTTCGCAAACGATATTCTCGTCTATTCCTCCTTAACCTTCTAGTACCTCTGCTAATGATGAACTCAATAATTCGTTAAATATGCTTGAATCCTGTTCAACATCTGCCTAGCCATTTCTCCCTCTAAATTTGCTTGCATGGGGTTTCCTTCTGTCCATATAATACTTCCTTGATAAATATCTCTTTAAACAATCTCTTATTCCATTAGTTAAGTCCTTTTGCTATCTCGACTATTTTCTAGACAGTCGATTATCCTTTCGTGAGCATATTTCTTATTTATACACTTCCTGTCTTAAGAGAACTAATTTATTAAAAGCTCTTTTTCCACACAAATGCGGTGGCGACCCCAATGTTCTTATTCTGTGTAGTTACTCGTTCCAAACTTGATTATTATTCCTTCGTTTATTTCAATGCTTCTAAACACATCTTCTTTCCAAACTCGATAGAGTCCAGAATTCGAGTCTCCGTCTTTGCCATGGAGTTCTGAAATCCTCTCCGATTCCTTTAATACTTTCAGCAGCTAACCAATCATCCTCTGCACATTCGCATAATAATAAGGTTCACATCTGCTCCGATTTGATAAGCTCGTGCAGGCAATATCCTCCTCTCTTTCACCCCCTTCATACGACTATATTATCCTTTCTATTCGTTCCTTAATTGTTAAACTTTTCCTAGTTCATTCCATTCTAACTGATCTTCCTTGGATTCCCAGTCGTAGTAGCACCGCTGACAACAACATAGCTGACTCATTTGCTCGTTCTGCTTAAATTTATCAATAAATTTCCGGCTAATAATATCCTTTTTCCGTCTAAGCGAGCACACTTCAAATCATGGTCGGATGCCTGCATTACCTCCTTTTCTTCTCTTTATTCCTTTTACAAACTAATAAAACCTCTCCCCTCGTCACGGTCTTAGTTTGCTGATTTTCCTGGTCTTAATCGCTTTATTATTTCCTCAATAACATGTCAGTTGTCTTCCTTTGTTTCTTTTTCGGTTTTCTATTATTTCTTCTCTGCATTTCATTCTTCTTGTTCCCTCGGATCACGGTCGCGTTTGTGATGCGGATCATATTCTTTTTGAATGTTCTCTTCTTGTGCAGGAACGCTCTATTTTCTATACTAGGTTCTTGCGTCTACTTTTTTTTTTTGTGCTTCCTACATAATTTTCTTTCCTTTACCAGATGTTGTTCCAGCTTTAACAGAGTTCATTTCCTAAATTTCTCTATATATTAGGATTTAATCCTTTTGTTCTAAAATTATTGGATGATGGGTCATTGCCCTTAGTTGGTATCTTCCTCAAAAAAAAAAAATTAGCTCCCCCAACCTTCTCGATAAAGGGTCTAGCTGGTTAAGAGGGGTAAAAGTGCCTTTGAACCAAACTTTACAAAAAAAAATATATACATCTAGGGCATGAAAAAAGTAGTTGATGCTGAATGTTTCAGGCCCTTAGTCCCACAGGAGGCTGCTTTAGTTACCATTTTGTGATTTTCGTTTTTTTTTACAATATCTCAGTCATTTTTCGATCGATTTTGAAAATTCTTATTGAAGGTTAAAGATAATCGAAAGTTTTATAACGGTGAATTTTTTCAGATTTTTAGACACTAAATTCAAATTTTTAAAATGTCATAAAAAAATTTAAAAAATCTAGTAACGACGAAAAAAATATGTAACACGTATTTTAGTGTAAACTGTCCACTGAAATTTTTTCAGATTTTTAAAAATGGCGGAAAAGGTTCAAAAAAAAATAAAAACATGCATTTTTAGCTGAAAACTCCATTGAAATTTAACTAATAACGACGGAATAAATGTATGTTACGTATTTAAAGATAACAAGTTTTCCTGAATTTTTTCAGATTTTTGAAACGGGAGGAACGAGTGGAACATGTCAAAAATTAAATAAAATCATAGGTTTTTGGTTGAAATTCAACTAACAACAACGAAATAGATGTTACGTATATTATAATGAAATGTTTCTGAATTTTTTCGGATTTTTGAAACGGGAGGAACGAGTGGAACATGTCAAAAATTAAATAAAATCATAGGTTTTTGGTTGAAATTCAACTAACAACAACGAAATAGATGTTACGTATATTATAATGAAATGTTTTTCTGAATTTTTTCGGATTTTTAGAACAGATGAAACAAGTCCAAAAAAATGAAAACACGCACTTTTGGCTGAAAAACCTCTGAAACTTCAACTGGAAGCAAACTATAAAATGTGAGTTAAACAATTTGTCATTGTGTTACCTAATTTGCTATTATGGGAATTTTAAATTCGTACAGAATCTCTCAATTTTTTTATTTCTTAAAAGCATTATTATTTTTCGGTTGTAATACATTAGTTTAAATATACATTTTTCGTATTTAGAAACTACTTTGGAGGGGGGGGGGCTCGTTAACACCACTAGTTTTTAAAGCGTGCACATCGCGTTAATAATATTTTCTGAGTGTCTTTAGACAAATGAAATTGGTTTTGTTTAACACTATAAACGAGTAAAAAACTCGATAATATTACCTTTTCTATAAATAATTTTGAAATAGTGAAACATTATTAAACTTTAGTACCTACAACAGCCATTTTTACTTATTTATTTGTTTTGAAAAGGAGGTTATTTTAAGTGCATTGGAGATGTTAATTTATGCTCACACTCGATTTATATTAAAATCTACTTTCGGTAAGCCAATTTTATAATGATTTTTACTACTTTTGTTGATTTTCTTAATGTGCAAGAATAAAAAAAAAAAAGTTACTTCGTGTGATTTACCACCGTTGTGTCGACATCGATCAATAAGCGAACAGTACAAATATAATTCAACGAAGAATAAATTATTACATCGCCACGCATATCAAACAATAAAAATCCTTCCTTTTTTGTTTTTAAATAATTACAGATACTAATTTTCTATACAATTTGACGATTATAAATTATTCAAAATTACTAAAGCTAACGATTATTTATAAATTTAAAAAAAATTATTCGAATAATTAATTAAACATATAAAATACTCAATGCATTTACACAAAAAATTTGAAATGTAAAATTTTAAAGTATTCGAAATTAGTGTGTATTTTTTAAAATTTTGCATTTCAGGTTTCGTGTTAATATATTTAACGGTTTTTTTTTTTTGTTTAATTATTCGAATAATTCATTACCTTTATAGTGCACGTTTGATAAATGCCTATAATATATTTAAAAAGATATCAGTGGCGTTTCGTTGATAAATCAAGGGAGTAAATTTCGAGAAAAAAAATATATAAAAACCAGTTACTTAAAAATTAAAGAACATAATAGCGGTAAAAATAAGTTTATAATACAGTATAGTAATTTTTTAAATTAATTTATATTTTTTAATATATTATCAATACAATAAAAATAATAAATAGAGAATTATTTTTTAGGCGCCACAAAATAAAAACAATAATTAAATCAAACTAGATTAAATTTTAATAAAGGATGCAAAACGACACATACACCAGCGACGGTTAATAATATTTTACATAACGAGAAGGTTAATTTTATTTCTTCAATTACTTACTACTAACAATAACAACATAAATACTCCGCAAACTAATTGCTCGCCCGCTAATATCGAAAATAAAGACAATACGTCCTCCTCTGTAACACATGAACATGGTAACTCTTCCATTTTCGTTACAAATATCCCCATCGAGAAATGATAAGCAATGGGAAATAGTGCCAAATAAAAGAAGAAGGCCGCATTATACCATCTCATCAGATGGTGCACCGCGTCAGCGAAGACGTAATATTTACCAATTTTTAAGTGTCGAAAGTACCGAAGAAGAGGAAGCAGAAGAATTAATGCAGTTGAATAATAACCATACTCATGGCTAAAGGCAAAGTCTTCAGTAAATATGAATCACAATAGTCGTAAATTTAATCGCGATTTTCTAGAAATCAGAAACTCTAAACCTCCACCAATAATGGTTAAAAACATTTCAAACTTTAATATTTTCAGAACTGTTCTTTTAAGTATACCCGATGCCCATTTTTCCTTGAAGTCTACGGTGACAGGAATCACTGTTGAAAATCCAACTAGTTATAGAAATATCATAAAAGCACTAAAGGATAACGGATACTTTTATTACACATATATTTACTGTCGGGGAATATTCACTGGTCAACCGACATAATAGATATAAAGAATGCAATAGAGGAAAACGGGTTCGAAGTTATACGAATAGTAAACATATTAAAACATAAGACAAAATTACCCCCCTTCCCATGTTTTTTGTGGACATCAATTATCCACAAAAAACGAATACATATTCAAAATAACAAATTTGTTGAATACATCGATAGTCTTTAAAAAACCCAGAAGGAATTTAGGTGTTATGCAGTGCAAGCGTTGTCAACTTTTTGGGCACACAGGTAACTTACTCTCCCGTTGTGTGAAGTGCGCTGGGAGGCATGAAACTAACAAATGTGGTAAAAATTCAGAGGAACCGCCCAAATGTGCATTGTGCGAAGGCGATTATCCCGCAAGTTGCAGAGGATGCCCTACGTATAAGGAGCAGGTACATTATCAAAGAAAGCAACGACGCGATACAGATCCGACTTAAAATTAAATCGTTCCCCACGTTTATTGTGCAGAAGAATTCCCACCCCGAAAGGGAATCGTCACAACTAGTATGCCAGCAGAGTAAAACTCCAAAAAATCAATCAAGCTAACACAAATTTTATAGACGAATCAGCCAGTAATTCACATAATAACATGTCGAATATACTTACATTTTTCCTATCAGAATTTAAATTAATGATAAATCCCTTAATATCTCATTAATCAAAGTTATAAATCACATAATACCATAAATGCAGTCAAATCCATTGTCACACAGCACTCCCTAGTGATATTAACATGGAATCCAAATGGTATTGTACAAAGAAAGAATGAATTAGAAATCTTCCTTAATCACAATGCCACTGATGTTACATGGATGACAGACATTCACTTATGTTATGGAAAAAGCTTTAGGATGGCTGGCTACACAAGCTACTGGGCACTGCACCCGGATGGAACTGCTTACGGCGGTTATATGGTATTGGTCAAAAATTCTCTTACGCACCACCCATTTTTCTTACTGTACATATGCATACCAACTAACTGCAGTAAACATCAAAATATGCAAACAATACCTATCCACAGGTACAGATTATTGTCATCCTGGGCATTATATACCAGAGAGTGAATATACCCTGATGTTTAAAAACCTAGGTAACATGTTTATCTGTGGTGGTGACTACAACAATAAACATCACTCTTGGGGTTCGCAAAAACTAATAAACAGGGCCGGATATTATATACAGAAATACAATCAAATTCTTTATCCATCCTATTACCATGGTCGCAACATTACAATAGAATTCCGGATGTATGAGATTTTTGCATTTGCGAAGGTCTACAAGGACATTATAAGTTGTGAGCATCGATCTGTCGTCGGATCATGTACCGGTCATTGCAAATCTTGATATACAACCTATAAAAAAATAGAAGAGCTATCATGTGATCAATAAAACCACCAACTGGAATAAATTCGCCATGCTTATCGAGGACAACATTGAACTAAAAATAAGGCTTAAGGATGGAAATGATATCCAGGAGGCTGTTAATAACCTTGCTGCCATCATTCAAACCGCATATTATAGTTGTACCAAATATGGCGAAGATAGACATAATAATAAACCTATACCGGCCGCTATTCGCAATCTTATTAAAGATACAAGATCAGCAAGGAAACAGTGGCAGCAGTATCGGTATCCTTCATATAAAACCAGGTATAATTTAGTTCACAATAAATTGAAAAATGAAATCAAAAAAAATAAAAACTTATCTTATAAATACTATACGGATTCATTAAATATGCAAGATAACTCCGTATGGATAGCTACAAAAAAACTACTTTAGGATACGCACACACCGTATAATATTGAACTTGGTAATAATCAGTGAGCCAAAACAGATTATCAGAAGGCGGAAGCTATTGCTGGTTCCTTAGAAAGTACTTTTACTTTATACAGCTTTAATGAATCGTTTTCGTAATATGTAATAAGCTCGTTGGATCAACCGATTCAACTAGAGCTTCCAACCGAATCATTCTCCCCGAAAGAGGTGTACAGATGTCTCGGAAGGACTCCTAAGAACAGGGCACCGGGTGCTGATAAACTAACGGGACAGATTTTGTCGCAACTCACAAAAAAATCTGCAATCATGATTTGTTACATATTTAATGCAATCATCCGAAGTGGATATTGCCCGAAGTGGTGTAAGGAAGCAATTATCCTAATGATACATAAAACTAACAAACCTGAGTCAAATTTATTCTTCTATAGGCCCATCAGTCTACTTAGTACACTGTCAAAGGCCATAGAAAAACTCGTTACGGATAGAATGTTTCCAATCCTACAAAAAAAGAACGTAATCCTTTCTCACCAATTTGGATTTCGGATTCATTGTTCAACAGTGCATCAATGCCATAGGATTGTAAATGCAATATCAACGGTGTTGGAAAGAAAGGAAGTGTTTGCTCAGCAGCGTTCCTGGATGTGGCTCAGGCCGTGTCTGGCATTCTGGACTTATTTTCAAACTAAAAAGAATTCTTCCGCCAGTTTTGTACTTATTCTTTGTCTCATATCTGAATAACCGGACATTTATAGTTAAAGTAAACGACTCAAACTCCGAAGAAAGAATAATTCGTGCATCCGTTCCACAGGGCAGCCAACTTGGTCCTATGCTGTATATTATTTACACAGCTCATATGCCTACATCAAACTAAATAATATTAGCTACGTTCGTTGATGACGTAGTTATCTTATCCTTTGATGTCAATCCAACGTTCGCGACTATGACGGTACAGCAACAAGTAAACAGGATTCAGGAATGGGCCTGAGATTGGCGTATCCAGTTTAACGAGCAGAAATGTAAACAGGTTATGTTTGCAAATAAACGGGTAGTGTGTCCCAAAGTAAAAATTAACAATATGGAAATACAACAATCAAAAATGGTGAAGTACTTACGAATCATTTTGGATAGGTGGCTCACATGGCGATATCATATAGTATATGTCCGCACGAAGATGATGGTTCGCGTACCAGAACGTTATATCCACTACTAGCTAAGTCTGAAGTTAAAAAGGCAAATATATAATAAATAATTTTCGGAAACAACTGTGTTTTGAAAAAGATATTTATTCGCTTAACGTTTCGACCAGCTTACACTGGCCATCATCAGAAGCAAACTGAAGAACGGAGCGAAAATTGCGATCGACAATAACATTAAAATAAGAATCAGAAATCATGGAAAACCCAAATCAAAACAGATAACCTACCTCTAAACAGGAAAACCGACGTAACATAGAAAAAATATAAAAACAACAAAAAAAAAAAAAAAAAAAAAAAAAAAAAAAAAAAAAAATAATAAAAGGAACCAAAATGTAAACGGGAAAAACCGACAAAACACAAAACAACAGATAGAAAAATTATAAAAACATAAGGGAAAAAAAAAAAAAAAAATTTTGGTTCCTTTTATTATTATATTTTTTTTTTTTTTTTTTTTTTTTTTTTGTTGTTTTTATATTTTTTCTATCTGTTGTTTTGTGTTTTGTCGGTTTTTCCCGTTTACATTTTGGTTCCTTTTTTTTTTTTTTTTTTTTTTTTTTTTTTGTTGTTGTTGTTGTTTTTATATTTTTTCTATGTTACGTCGGTTTTCCTGTTTAGAGGTAGGTTATCTGTTTTGATTTGGGTTTTCCATGATTTCTGATTCTTATTTTAATGTTATTGTCGATCGCAATTTTCGCTCCGTTCTTCAGTTTGCTTCTGATGATGGCCAGTGTAAGCTGGTCGAAACGTTAAGCGAATAAATATCTTTTTCAAAACACAGTTGTTTCCGAAAATTATTTATCATGAGTAATCACTGTGAAAGTTTTAAATTTTTAAGGCAAATATATATTTAATCTATATCGCACCGATATGGAAATACGGAACTGAACTGTATGGTAGTGCTAGCAGATCAAACTTGTAGCGGATACGATACAACAGTCGTAAGATTTTGCGAACGGTGACAGCAGCCCCAAGGTATGTATCTAACGAGACTTCGCACAGTGATCTGCTTCATACTGGTTTTGTGGTGGTTATTCCTTCTATTATTGTCGTGATCTAATCTGAGTGCTACATTAAGTGATCCAACATTTTATTTCTCCTCCGTTCTATCATTTTCAATATTTCGCACTATTTTTTTTAATTCTTTCAGCAGTTTTTCATTGTTTTTCTTTTCTGTCTGCATTACACGTTCCATCTTACGCCACGTTCACATCTCGAAAGCTTCTATTCGAATATTTTGATCAAATTTTTTTATGAGTCCGAGTCCATGCTTTTTGATGTTAGCAGCCTCTTTTTTTTTTCATAAATGCTATTTTGGCTGTTGTGATATTGACTTGATCTTCCATCTGATGAGATGATATTGCTGAGATATTCGTATTCGTGTACTTGATCGATTTTTTGTTTTTCCAAGTAATATTAATTTTACTGCCCCCTGGTTTCTTAAATCATATCAGTATTTTTGTTTTCTTAACGTTTATTTTCATCTGGCACTCCTGTTCTAACATCTAATTCAATAAACCAAGGATCTATAAAACAAGTTTCACACGTTAATTTAAACACCATTTATATTGGTTAAACCTACATAACTATTCACACTTGAATATTTCCTATCCATTTATATTAGGTCTCGATTGTTATTATTATTATTATTATTATGCATACTTACAAGATTGCAAAAGTGCTTCTGCTTTTAAATATTTTTTTAAATTTAATATTTTACTGCTCCAATAATTACGAATAATATAAATTATAATTTCTTTAATTGAAAATATGAATATATATATATATTAAATTTTAGTGAATATCTGGGAAAGCATTGCATTAATTACTATATATATAAAAAACGCCACTGATATATGTATATATATAATATTTTTACTACTTACTTTACAGCTTCGTACAAAGCATAATCCTTTCGAAGTAATAACAGGACACTGGATGGAAACTATCAGCCAGCTCTTAATCTTTATACAACTTTAAGAGCGGTCTGAAGTTACCACCCTGGATCTTGTTTTTCATATTTAACTGTTCGGTATATAACACGTCTAATTATGTGCTGATGTAGAAGTTAAAGAATTATTAAATTTTAAATATCGACTTATTTCTAAATACATAGCGATTAAAAATGTTCAATTGTCGTGAAATAAAAATAACCTATCTCTATTTTTTGAATAAATTAAAAATATTACATTCAAATTAGTGGCACAATCTCGAGTGATTTTAAGGATAACTCCGGAAAATTAAAAAGTTATCTTGCGAGCGCGAGTAAGGGTCTCAATTAATTCTGTTTTTTATGTAATTAATTGTTGTTTAATTACTTTAAAACGTAATTAATTATTAAACAAAAAACGAATCTGTCTTAATATCTAATTGCAGAATTTATTTTAAAACTAGTTTAAGAAGAATTTTTACAGGCATATTTAAAACTACGCCTAAAGTCTATTGATTCAAATAATTATCCTAATGTTGACTTCAACATATTCTTTTAAAACAGTACAAAATACACACGCATTAAAATGCGACATTTCTGACGTTTCAGAAAATAATTACAAATACGCGTGTACATAAAAAAATTACTTAATGTAACTAGAACGTTAAATTGAATAACGCACTTAATCCGATATCGACGTAATTTCCAATTGTCATTGGCTAGAAAACAAATATGTCGCAACGTTGCGGCTATATGTTTTCATTTTTTCGCTAATAATGTTTTTAAAAAGTTTACTCGATTATAAAATGCGCGTTCTTCACTTTTATTACTAAATTTATTTGTATTATAATTTTAACACGTGTATAAATAAAATGGTTTATACATAAAGTTAACATTCCATGTAGAACATATATTGGTATACGTATTATGTTATATTTTATTAAAATTAACAGACGCATAAAATAACAAAATTAGGGGGTAGTTTAAGATTTTGGAAAATATCCGGAAATAATACTTCAAAATTCGTAAAAGTAATGTGTAAGAAAAAAAAATTGCCTACATTAATTTTTTTAAAAGCATCCGTGTCTTAAAATAATAATCAATATATGATTGGACCTAATTATTGTTAAAACTGATTGTATTTTTTTTTTTTTATATTTGCTTCTATTGAAATTAATAAATAGAGAAATATAATCTATATGAAATCTTATTAAGATTTTATATATGGGGCCAGTTTTGCACTTGGATAAATCCCTCATTTTATGTCAGGTTGCTACACGCGGTTCAGCCAGGCCCGGATTAAGTGTATGATAGGCCCGGGGCTATGGAAATATTAGGGGCCCTTTTCGGAAGTGACAAAATTATCAGTTTTATAGAATAACTAAATTTTCTTTAATTTAATTTAATTATATTATTTTGAATTCACGAATTAACATAAAACTAAATATTATATAGACAATGGGTAGAATTTTCGATGCCAAAAAAGATACATATATATATAATTTTAAACAATGAATTTTTCAGCAAATTTTAACCAAAGATTTGCATAAAAGGATAGTGTGTGTGCGTGTGTTGCGCGTGTACACACATTCATACGGAAATTTCCTAAAAACGTAGATTCTGACTCGTTATACCTTAAAACATATTTCTGGTACGTTTTTACAAAACTCGAAATTTTACTATTACGAAGTTTTCTCCTCTAGCGGGAAATAAAAATGGATACAAAATTATTAACAAATATAAATGTATTAAAAAATGCACTTGCTCCTGTAAAGTTAATTCTATTTATTAAAAAAAAAAAGTTAATGTATATAACAAATGATACGATTAGTTGTTTATTACATGTCGGAAGTAGTGGGTGTCTCTTGAGGGCCCCTTTATAAGGCTGCAGCCCCCCCCTTGACCCTCCCTAAATCTAGGCCTGGGTTCAACTATACTTTTCAGACATTTATCATGTACACTTCTGCTTTTCCGTATTTTACTATAGAATATTACTCATAAATAATTTCATGAAGTTCTAAACTATATTGATTTACTATTTATTTTCATTAAAGAAGATATTAATAATATTTTTCTGGTAAATATTAATTCCTACATTTTTATAATGTTAAGTTTCAGTAATTCTCCTTCTTTCTCTTTTTCATTTTTCTCTCATATCTGCTCCATAGTAACCTCTTCATTTCAACGATTCTTTTTATCCATGTGATACCCGAATCATGTTTTCTTTGAATTTTTTTATTTTTCCTCCAAGTGCTCTCTCATATTTATTCGTAATTTTAGATCTTAATCTCTAACTATCCACTATGATGATACCCCTTATGTTTTTTCGTTTCCTTCCTTGTCTGTCGCTCCTCTTTTTGCCTCCTTTTTTATTCATTCAAATTAAATATTTATCTGTCGTTTTTGATATTAGTCTAATCTCTACGTGTTCACGTTGATTGAGCTGTTTCTCTTAGCGTACGTAATAAAAGGAACAAGAGAGAAAAAAAGTGATTTCGGATTATTTTTTTCTTTCACATACCTTGATCTAATTTACCGAGTAGAGAGTGAAAATTTAAAAACGCGACATTTGTATATCATGTCCGAATGCTGCTGAATATGACAGGGACTGGACACATAAAACATTCCCAAATGAAATATTTGAAGTAATATAAAGAGTCGGCCAAAACAACTGCAACTGCTCTCGGTACGGAGTATGAACGATATCTAACGGTCAAATAACGAGGGAAACATGATGAAGTTCATTCTTTTTCCAACAGAACAAGCGCAGAACGTATAGCAATACGAATCGAGATAATACAGAGCTGTGTGAACGAAGTGTAATTAGAGTTTCCCTTACAGACACTATAGTATACGCATATTGGGCGCTTATCAGTTGATAATCAAAACCGAAAAAAAATAATTCGTTATCGTGTTCGAAGGAAATTATCGCCGACGGACACTGTTCGAGAAATCTCAACTGCATACGGCATGGAAAGTTTAAATAAGGTCACAATATCGCGATGGCATAAAGCGTTTACCAATGAAACAGCTATATTGACCCCATTTTCGAAAAATGTCCTGAAAGGATGCGCAAGTATATTGCAAAGAACGATAGTTTTGAGAAAGATCAGACAATAGATCATTTTTTGTAGGAAATTTCTTATTCTGTACCCCTTATTGCTATAATGGCGCTCGTTCTGTGCTCGTTCTGTTGGAAAAAGAATGAGCTTCATGTTGAACTCGTTTTTTGACCACTGGATAACGTCCATACTCCGTACGGAGAGTAGTTGCAGTTGTTTTGGCCTACCCATTGTATGTACTCGTACTAATGATCAAAATAAGATCTTTCGACATATAATATCTATGTTAATGAGACAGTAGTCTTATCAATTCATCAATCAAATATCTAAAAGTATGATAAGCGTGAGATTCTTTTTTTTTGATTAATTTTATTATTGTAAGCCGGTGTAATTTATTTGAAGAACACTCATAATTCTTTTTCATTTAGATGCAAAATGCAGCAAGGGCTTCTTCTTTACTTGTTTAAAATACTTCAAAATCACTCTGTCTGCGAAAATTATTCCATTTTTTTTTTTTTTTTTTAAAAAAAATATGAATTTGTTTTAAATTTTTTTTGTCAGGCTAAAACGCTTGTCGACGAATTATCCCATACTTGAACACTTTACTATCTTAAATATATACATATATATAACTTCGTGTAATATTTACTAACTACATTTTAATCTATCTTTTTACTTATCGATAACTAATAATCGATTTTCTATTTTTTTATAATCGGTGTATTTTTTCTTTACTTTTTTCGTTGCGCCTTGTCCTTTATTTTATGTTTATTAATTTTTTTACATTTCCTTCTTCCTGCAACCATTCTCTTATTTTCTTTTTTCTGTCCCCTATATTTTCTTTTTCAATTATTTCCTTGGATATTTAATTCAACATCTGAATTATAATATATTTATCCGTTTGCTAATCTATGTTCTTGCTAACGGCAGTGTTGGTACGTAAGTTTTTTCCTGAACTCGTATTCTGTTTTTATTTTTTCCTCCAATTCGATTTTTTTTTCTGTTGCTATGTATTCGCATATGTTCAGTAATAAGTACATTCCTCTTATGCTCACTACGTTTTCTTTTTTAATTATTTCACTTTCAGTTTCTCCCTTAAAGATTTCCTATTAATTTCAAACATTTCATTTGCAGCTTATTTATTTTCCCGAAATATACTTTCCTCATCATTATGCCTGAATTCCATATCTGATCCTTGAATCTACCAGCGTATACTAAACTACTTTTAATGTTTCATGTGTTGCGTATTTCTTTAATGTATAGTATATTAAGTTGGTAAAATTGCCCTTATTTTCTTTGCACGATAGAAGATAATGCTTCTGGCCTATCAGTGCAATTTGCATGGATTCCGGCTCATGTGGGTATATATGGGAATGAGGTGGCCGACAACTGGGCTAGGAACGCGGCTGGTAATTGTAGGATTCTACATCCCATCCGAGGATTTATTAAGTATGATTAGGTTAATGCATAAAGAATATTGGGAGGCTCTGTGGTACAATTCATATACTAACAAATATTATAGAAAGATCCAAAGGAATATCCCTGTCACACCATGGTATTTTCGGTCGTCATACTCGAACATCTATTCAAGAAATTTCTATGTGGCAATCTGTGTAGGTTACGCGCTGGGACAAATATGCTGCCTGTTTTTCTATATATATATATATATATATATATATAGGATCCGGTGGATTAATTCCCCGCTTTGTACTCATCCAAGAGACGTAGATGAAGTGACTGATTCGCATGTTCTTAGAATGTTCTTATTTTACTTCGTACACTTCTGATCTTCATCAAGCGTTATTATTACTGAATGCGTCCATATAATATGAATTATATCCGTTCACTACCGATTACATATCACGCAGTCTATGATTTTGTAAGAAGTAGGATATCGGTATAGTCATAGCATAACATACAATTGAGATTAATAATTGAAAGTAACAAACGATGGGTGGAATTTGTGTTTAAAGTCAAAAATAAATAAATAGATAAGTAAAATGTTCCATATGTATGTTCCCATCTTAAGTGTTGGTCCATCATTACTCCCCAAAAACTTTTATAACTATCTCTAACTTCTGACAGTTTTTCATTTCACATTCGTGTCTTTTTCCTATCTAGTGTACACATTCGTTTCAGTGCATTATTATATTTGGACAATACAAATCGCAGCTGTTTCTTTTTTTCCATAATACCATTAGTCTTTTTTACATTAATTCTTAGATTTTTATCGTGTGCTCATTTACTTATTGTTATTAAATCTTTTTGTATCTTTATTTCTACCTCTTTAATATCTTTATGTGACGTAACTATTGCTGTATCATCCGAGAACGAGACTACCTCACTGTAACTTAATTCTTTATATAGACCCCATTTGTGTATATATATAATAAACAATATTCAAGTTGCTACCCTGCGATACTCCCACATTCATCGCTTCTTTTTCACACTTTGCTCATTTAAAATATTTACACTTGTTTTCCTCTGGGTTGAATAACTTTGAAACCATTTTGTTTAAACTATACTCGTTATTCCTATTTCCTCTAACGTGTTTATGAGTGTATTTTATGATCAACCGTTTCAAAAGCTCTAGTATGATCTATTAACGTTATATAGTATCTTCTTTCCCTCTTCAAAGCTATCCCCTTTATTTTCCGGTAAGCTCACCAATTGTTTTCGATATGGATTTGCCCTTTTGAAACCCGTATTGTGAGTAGATGGAATATGTCACTTCTAGGAGAATAGCCAATCAGGAACGAGAATAGCGCACATACAACGGTATGCACGTTTGTCATTGTCGTCCACGCGATTAAAAGAGATTAATTTAATTTAATTTAATTTTTGTAATAATTTCTGCCATCACCGGGGGTCGAAGACTTCCGTAACGGAAGCCGAATACTCTAATCCACGAATGTAATTAGTACATACATCAATAAGCTGCACTGGTAGCAGATTATGATTCAGGGGACAGTGTTTGTTGCTGCGTACACTGATCGTATTACCGCGGTTGACACTCAATGCACGTATGTCACAAATGTCAGTTCGTTTAGCAAAAAAAAAAAATCCGCACACGTTTTTAATCAGTTTTTTTCTTAAAAATGAAATTTAAATTAAGTAGTCGACAAAAAATAAATATTTACTAAAATTAGTTTTAATCAAAAATAATCGGTACTTTACTTTTTAGTAACTATAGGGCACGGCAAGAAAGTGTTTAAATATAATTTTGAAAAGTAACATCTGAAGTATGCTGGCAAATTCAGTTTACATGTATGCACTTTTCTTAGTTTACCTCTTTTGAGGACAACAGTAGTGCAATTTGCAATGTATATAATCTACTACGTGTATCAGAAATTTTGCTGAATCTGGCACGTTTTTAAAAGTTTAAACAATGGTAACTCCACGCACGTCAGATAAAGGTCGTCCCTCGTTTCAACCCTGTACTAATTAACTGTCGCATAAATTCGGATTACGATACGCGCATGTAATTTGAAAATCACCTATATAAAAAACTGTACGCTATTAAATTATAAATAATAAACTTTTACATAAATGAATGTTTTTAGTGGATGTATGAATTCTGGTGATCAGAATAAGTTAATCAGCATGCTTTATCTAAGCTAATCGAACCATATAACATCATCTCACCGTCTAGTATAGTAAATATAGTGTGAAAATATTTGTAATTTAATTCTACATAAATATAGAATAACAAAATTTTTACTGAAAACTTTCGATTTTATTAGTTTAATAAATTTCGACGCATATATGATAAAATGTCAAGAATATTTTTGTAAAAATAATGCAATCAGCGTATACATATGTTTACATACATATTTAAACGGGGGAAAAAACATAAACAATAAAAAATCAGAGTTTTTGAATTCCTAATAAGTGTAAAAAAATATTAAAAAAGTATATAATTTAAGTTTTAAACTCAAAACTGATTGAATAAAAGTGAAGTACCGATTGCGATGTCCGACAATCACATACATGCACACAAAAAAAGGGTGAAATAATCTCGGAAATTAGTGTTACTCTCTTTATAGTAAAAAATCGAATTCGGCCGATTCGTCTAAATAAAATCCGGTGCGTCTAAGCCCGCACAATAGTGCTAATGAAAAACCTTATCTAGTTTCGTGCAATTCCCGAAGCGAGAAAGGATATACTCATAAGCGTAAGTTTTGACACAGAAAAAGCTCTTGATTGGCCAAATGATTTTAGATGTAAAATTATTACTTCCTTTACTTCCCTGTACGAAGTAAAGGAAGTATTGTAATCGCGAAAAATGTTTAATGCCATAGTTTAACGAATATATATTAATTTTGACCATCCGTGATTGCTTCATTACACGTAGGAGGAAAAGAACTATTGTGTTTGTGGAGTATTTTGAATTTCACGTTTCGAGAAAAATATTCATTTTAACCATCCCTGGATCCATCTTTAAGTGTCGTTTTTTCGTGACGTCTGTACGTATATGTATGTATTTATCACGCAAAACTCAAAAACGGCTGATCGTAGAAGGCTGAAATTTTGTATGTAAAACTATCTTGGTAGATCTAGTTGTGCACCTCCCTTTTTGGTTAGAATCGATTAAGCGAAAGGGGTACTTCCCCCCAGAAGGCTGCAGCTGTACCAGTTTATCATACATATACTTTATATATTTTATAATTTACCCTTTGAAATACTTGTTGTTTATTTTTAATGTTTGTGATTTCAGGCCTTGTCCCCTTCGCATACTACGAGTATAGTATTGCGGTTGGCTACAACAGATATTTATTTTATACCACGCAACATTAAATGGACGTAGTTGATGCCATATATTGCATCACGATGAAATAAAGAAAGAAAATAGTAAAAAATAAATCAAAATATATTTTTTTTAATGCAATATTTGCTGTTCTACTATTTCCACACTCTGTGTTTAACTTTAGGCTTTCATAGTGCAAAAAGAATGGGGTTATCTTTCAGAGTTGTTTACTTATTTCATTACGTCTAAGAAAGACTGTCAGTGCCGCTATTGATGAAAAGATCTCGGGTATTGGTCTACTTTTACTCGTAATAAAACACCTGCTCGTGATGCTGCAAATTTAGAACGAAATCGGGCTCAGATGGGATATGCGAGTTCTCGAATATGTGACGCTAATCGGGCTGTTATGCGTGGCGCGTCCATTTCTGGATTTTCTCATTTGACGGGACACCCAGATAAATAAACCCCAAGCAATCTCTTCTATGCAATTCGATTAGTGTATTTTGTATTTGGATGAATATGAAGTTCTTATATGGGGAGTTAGTAATTGATTTCATAGCGAACATTAAATAATGCTTTTTGCGATCTCCGTTGTAAAGAATGAAACTACCTTAGGCAACAGAGGATACCGCAAATATTTACATCCCCTAATGAACGGTTATTCTTAAGCTAAGTACTACACACTACGTTGGACTTTACATTTGCGTATGCTGTTGGTGATAAAGTATCAGATTTTTTCCATCTGCATAGAAGATTATATGAACCCATTCATCATAGGTAATATAAAATGAGTAGTCCATTCGGATGACGTTTAACAGAGATTTATTTATACTTTTGTTTACAAAATTTCATGACAGAACTAGTGAGCCGAATATTTGAATAAAGAATTCGATATTGGCGTTATTTTGTCTTAGGAGTGTAAGAATTTTGGAAAGTGAGTCATACGGCAAAGTTGCTGCGGTAAGAATGGAATTTACATCTTGAAAGGACTTAGAGATATTTAAGAAAGATATTTATTTTATTTATTTATTTACTTTTTTTTTTTTTTTTTTTTATAATTATATTTTCGCGTGTCGTTTATAATTGCAATGGCCAATACGTCGTCGAACAAATGAAACATTATAACCTGCTTATAAGTTGGTAGGCAGAAGAAAAATTCGTATGTTTAAATTGGTTTGTCGTGTGTTTCGTGTGTTCTTTTATCGCACATAGTGTAATTACGCCGATAAATAAATTAGTTCGTACTCACGGTCGATTTTATCGCAAGTGATTAAATCAGCCGCGATCGGCTTGCTTATCAGCAAGCCGGTTTCTCTCACTTATCTACTAATACTATCAAAATGTCGGTTCTCCGTTCGCCGATACTTCGCCGCAAATCGCAGACCTCAAATTCCACCGTTAACAGCAATTCTTCGACCGAATTAAATCCGCATTCGACGAAATCGGGCAACAGTCAAAATCAGCTAACATCAACCCATATAGACGCTATATCTGACGAGCAGCAACTAACAAGTAGCTACCAAATGGAGGAGACAACAAGTGAGAATATTCCATTATCTACTAACGCTAATTTTAACGATAACGTTATTCGTATTCGTCGAATAGATAATGAAAACAACAACTGGCAGTTGGTACAAAGAAAACGTACAGCACGTTTCTCACCGCCACACGCAAATGTATCCAAACGTCCACAATTCAACAATAAAAATAGATATGCCCCATTCTTATACACAAATTCCGAAGACGAAAACGATGAAAGTATAAATGTGCAAAATGAAAATAACAAGAAAGACACATTTCCCCAAAACAATAACGGAAATAATAATAATAGTAACAAAAATAATAGCAGCAAACAAAAAGTTGCAAACAAACCAGCGTCTATTCCGCCAATCTTAGTTAAGGATATAAAAAACTATTCAAAATTCGTTACGCTTTTAACTCAGGTTAATAACGTTAAATTTACGCTAAAATCGACAAATACCGGTGTAACGGTAAAGCCGAGCTCACCAACTTGTTACCGTACATTAACAAAAATCCTAGCAGAAAACAAATACAAATTTTATACGTTCCAGCTATCGGAAGACAAACCCTTTCGGGTAGTTCTTAAAAATTTACATCACACCACTGACGCCAGCGAAATCTCGCAAGCATTACAGAACTTAGGATTTTCCGTTCGTACAGTAACAAACGTAATAAGTAGAAGGACGAAGTCCCCCTTACCAATGTTTTTTATAGATCTGGAACAGTCTCCTAAAAACTCAGAAATATTTCAACTAAATCATCTCCTCTATACGGCTGTAACGATTGAGGAACCCAGAATAACTAGACAGTTAATCCAGTGTACACGGTGTCAAAATTTTGGTCATACAAAAACTTACTGTAATCTCCCACCTCGTTGTGTTAAATGTGGAGGCAAACACCTAACAGTTAACTGCAATAAAGCACCAGAAGAAAAACCAACTTGTCTATTTTGTCGCGGAGACCATCCGGCGAGCTATAAAGGATGTGAACACTATCAACAAGAATTCAACAAAAAATTCAGGCAAAATGCAAGACCTCAGTCTTTCGATATACACAGCACAAATGATTTTCCAGACACGTTTAAGCAGTCAACATCGCTCTCATACTCGAATGTTGCCAATATTAACTCACCACCTCCTCGGACTCCCCAAACCTCTGAACGACAGAGCAATGTACCACAGATGATTAATCAACAGCAACAAATTAACGACACACTAACATCATTTCTTACTGAGTTCCGCAATTTGTTAACGCCTCTAATATCAATGTTAACCAAGTTAATGGAAAAACTAATATGAATCTGAACAATATAAGCACCAATTCGCTAACAGTAGTGTTATGGAACGCAAACGGAATACAACAAAAGAAACATGAGCTCCTTCATTTTCTACAATCGAAACTTATCGACATCGTCCTACTAACAGAAACTCACATCATTCATCCGGCGAGTTTCAACCTACCTAATTACAAGTGCTACCACGGAACTCATCCCTCTGGCACAGCAATGGGAGGAGTTGCAGTACTTATTAAGCATAATATAGACCATTATTTACACTTCACCCGTCAAACAGACGCTTATCAAGCTGTGGCTGTTAAAATAAAAACCCTAAACGGCAGATTAGTTACAGTTTCAGCAGTCTATTGTCATCCTGGGCACTGCATACCGAACGAAGAGTTTACACAGCTATTTCTTCATCAAGACAGTAAATTCATATGCGGAGGGGATTTTAACGCGAAGCATCCTCACTGGGGTTCAAGGATAGAAAATAAACGAGGGAAGCAACTGTTTAATCTCAATAGGACACTCCGGCTAGAAGTAGTTACGCCAACAACTCCCACATATTGGCCGAAGCATACTAATCGATTACCTGATTTGTTAGACTTTTATTTTACTAAAGGACTTAGTAATATATACAAAACCTGCTCAACTATTACAGATCTCTCCTCCGACCATATACCAGTTCTACAAGTCCTTGATATATCACCAATTTACACAAATATTAACAATCAAAAACGAAATAAAGTTACCAACTGGAACCAATTTGAAGTTACACTGCAAAATCAAATTAACTTAAACATCAAACTAAAGACAGAACAAGACATCGACACCGCTGTAGATTATCTAACCAATACAATCCACGACTCCTATCAGAAGTCGACGAAACAGTTGAATATCCTGGCTAAAAACAACACTATACTTCCTATTGAGATACGCGAATTAATCAACAAAAGAAGAAAAGCACGCAGAAAATGGCAACGTAATAGATATCCGTCCGATTATCAAACGTATAGGCAATCTTGTAGGCTACTAAAACAGTCAATTAAGCAATATAATAACTCACGCTTCAGTCATTATTTGGCAACCCTAAATAAAACGGACTGCTCTATCTGGAGAGCTACAAAAGTTTTTAAAAAGAAGAGCGTTCTTCCATATCATATTAAAAAACCAGATGCTAGTTGGGCAAAGACTGACAAGGAAAAGGCTGAAACTTTCGCAGATCACCTCGAAACAGTGTTCCAACCCCATCAGCCAGAAGATCCACAACTATCTCAGAAAGTCTCAGAGTACAACAACGGAATAATCCACTATTGTTCTAACCGCAGACATATAACACCGAACAAGCTTTATGTGTGTGTTAAGAACTTGGAAAACAATAAGTCCCCTGGTGAAGATGGTATCACAAATTATATGTTGAAACATTTACCAAAAAAGGGATTACTATTGTTATTGTATATATACAACTCCATGCTTAGATTATCCTACTTTCCAGACAGATGGAAAAAGTCCGTAATTATCCTCATTCACAAAAACGGAAAACCAGTTACAGATGTTTCATCATACAGACCAATAAGTATGTTGGATACGTTTGGTAAAATTTTCGAAAAACTCATCAAGCCAGTCCTCTTCACCATGGCAAAGGAAGCGATTCCAAACCATCAATTTGGTTTTCGGCCGAAACACTCAGCTATTCATCAGTGTCACAGAATAGTGGATGCGATCGAATCGGTCTTCCAGCGTGGACTGTACTGCTCAGCTGTGTTTCTTGATGTTGTTAATGCATTCGACCGTGTATGGCACGATGGATTATTGTATAAAACCCGGAACAACTTTCCTATCGAAATTCATAAGCTATTGAGATCATATTTAACTAATAGGTCGTTTCAAGTAAAAATTAACAACTCTATCTCTAGCAAACGACGGATACGAGCCTCAGTACCCCAGGGTAGCGTCCTTGGGCCGCTTCTTTACAACATATACACCGCTGATATGCCCACCACGTTGTACACATTGCAAGCTACATTTGCGGATGACATAGCGATATTAGCCAGCCACAATGACCCACGCGAAGCCTCGAAGTACATTCAACATCATTTATCGATTCTTCAGCAGTGGACACTCAAATGGAAAATCGGAATCAACGAACGTAAATCCTCCCACATCACATTCACAACCAGACGTGAAGCATGTCCGCCAGTCAGGTTTAATAATAGTATTATACCGCAAGTTGATCACGTGAAATACCTTGGACTATATTTTGATAGACGCCTAACATGGAACCTACACGTAATCAACACAAGGAAAAAGTTAAGGTTAATACTTAAGCAGCTGTATCCTATAATAGGAAGAAAATCCAGTCTCAGTCTGTCAAATAAAATGTTATTATACAAAACTACAATAGCACCAGTATGGAAATACGGTTTAGAAATTTATGGTTCAGCCGCCAAAGCTCATATTGACAAAATCCAGTCGTTTCAATCCAAAATGTTGAGAATAATGACCAACGCACCGTACTATATTCGCAACAGTATTATCTATGACGATCTTAACATTCCTACAATTACGGCAGTATACTTACAACAGTACAATGAATTCCACCGCACATTTAGCCAGCATTCCAATCCGTTAATATCGCGAATGAAAGCAACGGTACTTCCTGACAATCCAGCCAGAAGACTCAAGAAAAAACAATGTCGTGACGCTATCAATTCTAACGTTAACAATTACCTATAGTTAAATTTACAAATAATTTAACAGAACAACGGTGTTTATTGTAACACGTTGTTGCTAAGTTCTGTTTTGTTAGTGTTAGCTATTGCGTTAATGACCTACCGTACAGGTCGGTACGCAAAAAAAAAAAAAAAAAAAAAAAAAGTTGGTAGGCACTCCTAACGCGATCCGGTGATTAGATAGAGATTCATTCTTTGTTCTTTTAAATCGATTGCAGTGTTTAATATGTTCCAGAGCAGGAGCAACTGCTGCATTATTATATTGTGTAGCGTAAGCGTATATCCCAAACGCAATAATCTATTGAGGGTAGGGAAATTCGTTTCTTACCAGATTAAACAGTGACCATGTTTGTCCCGATGGATTTTAGAACAGTTTCGGGCGTAAGAAAAGATAATGCTGCCTTAGCCGCCAAGTCCATACGTTCATTTTAAGATATTCCAATATATGTATTTCAGAACTTAAAGAAACCCTACTCGCGTTTTAGCTTGTTGTAGTCGTTATATTGTTGCTTTTATTTTTCATGCTAAAGGGGAGACCTGTTAAGTGCGCAACTGGATAGAATAAAGGGAATCCAACTGGATTCAGACAACAAGCAAGCTTGCAAATCATGGAGAATTTCATGCGATTCAGCCTCAAGAACCGAACAGTAATCACGTGGCCTTACAGCCTGAACTTGGCCTGAAATTAAATAGGCGCATGCTGTGAGCGATGAGATCGCTTTTGAAGTATCTGATATACTGTATTTTTTATTCGGGAACAGTCGCTTATTGGTGTTGATCGGTGAACACACAAGGTAAAGAACAGAGTAATGAATTGTATCGAGAAATTTAAACGAGAATTGTGGCTAGATGAGCAGCAGGTCTGACACCCGCGCGTTATTTTGGATAAAATAAGAGATTTATATCTTAACTTGAACGTTGTATTTGCGATTTTAGCATAATTATAATACATCTGCTGGTAATTTTTTCAAATAATATTTTAAAAATTATTGAACACTAAATTCAAAAAATTCAAAAAATATCCCGGCATGTTTCAGAGAAATGACGCTTTATATTTATGGAAACGGTACTATGTAATTCAAAGTTAAAGGTTAAAAAACATATTCATTGTTTATATTTTTAAATTTGTATTACATAGTTCCCATGATAATGGAGCGTTGTTTCTCCGAAACATATCGGGGTATTTTTTAAATATTTTGTGAATTTTTGATTTTTAATAATGACTTCTATGTTATTAAACGTTTTAAAATATAATTTGTTGTATTTGCGGTTTGATATGTTTCATGATTAAGAGTGATTAATGCACTTCAATTTTAGAATCGCTCCCAAGTTTATACCTAATCTGGGATAATTGGGTACCAGAGAAATTTGGGAGGCGGATAATCCAAAGGTAGAAAGGAACTGGCCCCCCTACTCTCCATTAATGTCTTTGGGCTCAGTACCATTATGATAAGCTTAATGTCCACAACCGTCGACACCCTGCTAAAGGATATGGGACTTACTTTACTTTATGTGAGGAAGGCCAGATTATGTTAAAATCGAATATTAAACCTGAAAACTCAGTTGTAGACTAAAAAAGAAGCAGATTGTTTTATGGAAGTGGGGTACTGGGAAGACGCTACCAACAAAATTTGACATATACAGATTTTGTTAATGAAAACCAGGGTTGGGTAGTAATTGATTACAATAATACTCCGAGTAAAAAAGTACATGAATACTGAAAACAAAAAATAATTGTATACATATTTACTCAGTTCCGATGAGGAAAATGTACTTGAATAAAAATGTACTTAAGTTGAGTACCAATATATATGCTTAGTAGCAATCGGAGGTCCGAACACGACTGACTTAGGACAACTAGAAGAAAAGGCTGTATTCTTATTTACCTCTTGCGTAAGCCTCCGTTTTCCACTTTAATCAGTGACGGATTTAGGCTTAGGCCCGCGAGGCCCTGGCCTAGGACGGCAACATTTGAGGGGCGCTAAAATTTAAAAAACGTCTAAACTTAAACGTTTTTTTTTTTGTTTTTTTTTGGTTGCTTCAAAAAATGTCGAAATTGATGAAGTTTTCCGTCAACGATAACATCTTTTTATCAAAGAATAATATATTTCTGTATCGTAATTGAAGTAAGTTTATCATGCATATGTAAGAACTATTGATTTTGACCTTAAAAATTATTATTGAAATCCGTCAATGTATATATGTATATATATATATATATATTTTTTTTTTTTTTTTTCATAACAAGAAAGGCGGCATACCTGCACGAGCCTGGGGCGTTATCATCATTAAATCCATCACTGACTTTAGCGTGACGTTTTCTGCTAGTTAGGTTACGGCTAAAGCATGTTCCATGCTAAAAATAAAAACAAATTACTATATTTGGCGAACTAATTGTAGAATATTAGGATTTTGATCACTGATCAATTATACATATATATATATATATATGTTTATAAATATTTTTCATTGAACACTAAAATTACGGTAGATGCAGGCCATAGTAGGATGCGGCTTTTAGTTAGCGACAGTGCAGAACAAAGAAGCGACCAGAATAGATACTTGCAACGGATTTAGATGTTTGGAATATTAAAAGTAAAGCACGCCGCTGGCATCCGTCAAAAAATGCGCGATCAGGCACTATCTTTGTCACAACTCGTGCCATTCAATATATCTAGGGGATGACCAGTGAACATCTGCTGCGGATACAAGTTGACTCTTATAACGCCAGCTAAACACACAAAGATTCCATTTACCTAAACAAAAGACGGTATCGGAAAGATCGAAACTGAACGAAATGAACAAAAATTAATTTATACCTCGAATATCGCGGAAAGGTAAGGCCAAAAGTTACGAATCAGTATCAGTGTCCTATACATTAAGCAATTTGTAATATATGTATATATATAAAATTTTGCTAACACGAAAGAAGTTGTTCCTATTTATAAAGAACAGTCGGGGAAAATTTAAAGTAAAGAAATTGCCAATTCATATATTTCAAAAATTTTAAATAAATTTTCCAGATCAGTCAACAGTGAACTGAATATAGAGCTATTTTACATACAGTTGAAGAGAGTTAATTGAAAATAGTAAATAAAGTATTAACACAAAATCGTAAAATTAGTAAAATGAACAAAAACAAATAACAGAGAAAAAAAGATATTACGCAATATGTATACTCTAGCACTTAAAAATATGACATTTTTAGCATCAAAACGCACAACATATTTTTTTGTTTTTGAGAATAACATATTTTTTGTTTCATTTTTATCGAGCTTTTAAAATTCGAAACACTTATAAAAATCTGAAAAAATTCATGATGATGTAATTTGAGAATCCTTACAAGATAGTTCGAGGTAGTTTTTTCAAATTGGTCAACTAGAGGCTGAGATATCTAAAAAAGAAAAAAAAAAATGAAAAACACATAATATCCGATTTTGAGGTTAGGTTAGCATATTCTGGGGTAAAAACTTGGAAATCGTCATCATTTTTAATGCTTAATAACATAAAAGGACATAGTTATCATCTTGATCCGTTCGTAGGCAGTTTTGACCCGTTCATCATCCCCGGCAAGGCCCTTTAGAATTACAAAACAGCCAGCACCGGCACAGTTTCAGAATATTTTGTCGGGGTACAGCCCGCGCCTACAAAAGTTAAGAATTATTCGCAGCCGTCAGCAATATTGTAGTATTTTTGGTTCCGATCTGTTGTTCTCGCGTAACTTGTGGTTAATTGTTTTTACGCTAGTCGTGGTAACTTTAATTTCGTCTGTAAATCTGAACGCTAGAGTCTCACTTGAAGAATAAAAATTATGAGCGACGTTGGGTGATCAGCGCAAATCGTTTTATCACTTTTAATATTCAAATTAATCGTTGCGTGTCATCATTTCACCTTACAGCAGCTGAAAGGATCGGACTTCTTTTGAGTTTTATCGACTACAGCAAGCGTATATTTAAAACGTACCGCATAAAAATGAACTAAAATCCTCAGGTACTTCTAATTAAATGGTGAAGCGCTAAAACAAATTGAAAAAGAAACAAATATGCCGCTACTTTTTCGGCAATAGAAATTAACCTAGCTAAAGAGACAGTTTCTGGTTGCCAGTAGAAATCCGAGAAGTCGATGTATGGAAAAAAGCTTAATGTGCAAGTCGTATCAAGCAGTAGAAAATTCCGATTTGATGATCCGCTGTGTTTTCATATTTTGTTCATCAAACGCTATGGAAAAAAAAAGTATCAAGATCGCCGCTACTTAAGATACATACATATATATATGTATATTTCACTATGAAATATATTACTTTTTATCAAATAATTATTTTTTACTTTTTAGTAGGTTTTTATTAAATTTTTAGAGTAAATCTTGAAGTCAGTCCTTTTTTCATTAAATAACTATTTATATCACAATTTTTAATGGAAATATTTTTGAATGGTAGTGCAAATTTTTTCTATAGTTCATAATAGTTTTTGTTGTTCCGAGTCCGCCAAAGCTTTGACCGCTGCGGATATCAACGCGTGCTGCCGCGCCACCAACGTCGATTGCACACCACTGTCGCCACAGCGATTTTTTAAATTCCCGAGCGTAAGTATAAAATTTTCAAAATTAGCCCCTCAAGTATAATTCTCAGAAACTAATCTTAGCCCCCGCTTGCCCCATCACTTGTCGAATTATTTCCGATCTATAATAATTTCATTTAGAGCCTGCTGAAATCCCTTAACTGACTCAGCCATTTAACGATTTTTTTTTCAAATTTTAAGCGTAAGTATTAAAAATAAATCTGGCATATTTTATTTTTCCGCCTGAAAAAATTTTCCTGATCTCTCGTAATTTTTACCCCGAGTACACCGGAATCGCAGCCACTGCCAAAGCGCATTATCTGTTCCGGCGCACGCATCCACCATCGAAACCGGATTTCTTACCGTTTGTACATTTTCTATTCCACCGTATATCTTTCGCGGAGGCATTTTTAGTAAAAGTTGGGCAGACTGATTTATATAATAGAACGATTACTGCTACCTCCGGCAATCACAGTTGATAGGCTCATTCTCTCTGACCTTTTTTCTGACGACCCTTTAATTATTAGTACGTCATTTACAAATAGCCTTTCCAATAAAAATGCTCTCGCAGATGTCGATTTTACAAGTAAATCCGGTGAACGATAAATTTGGGCACAATATCAGTTTCAGACGACAACTCCGATGTAAAGAATATTCCTGATTCGTTTACATTAATGTACAACGCCGATTAATGGTAACCGGGAAAAAAAAAATGGAAATCCAACAAGAGACTTTTATACTTCTAACGTCGCCTAAAACTTCTGATAAAAACGACAGTTCCGGAACAAAATATGGTAAATATGACGCAAATCGATGTAGCTTATACTCCGTTCGAAATAAGGGAACTAATTCAATTAACCAGAAACGCAAGAGTTCAATGGCAGCAAAACAGACTTCCATCACTTAAAAGATCCTATAACAGGCTACAGTTACGGAATAAAATAATTCGGTATAAAAATTTCAGATACTCGCAGTTTTTTTGCACAACTAAATCCGGAAGACGGATCGATACGAAAATCTATACAAAGTCCTTTATCAATAAACTTCCCAAAATCCAATCCATTAGGAAACCTAACGGAGATTGGGCCAAAATCAATGAGGACAAAGCTGAGACATTTGGGGAGCACCCGTTCAATACGTTTAAACCATTTGAAAGAAAGGGTCAGCTACAACACGAAATATCAGTTAATACCTTTCGGCACCTTTCAACTAAACACATATCGCCGAAGGAGATACAAAATAAAATTAAATGCTTAAAAAAGCAAAAAATCCCCAGGCAAAGATCTTATAACCGCTGAAATAGCCAACAATCTACCGAATAAAAGCCTAATACTATTGACGTATATTTATAACGCCATCTTAAGAACCGGATATTTCCCCCAAAAACATGGAAAGAATCCATTATCCAAGTCATACCAAAACCTCATAAGGACTTATCAGCTCCTTCATCGTATAAGCCAATAATTAGTTTGCTTAGCGTATTGTCGAAGATTTTTGAGATGTTAATAATACAAGATCGAATTATAAAAGTAATTTCGAAAAACAAGATTTTGCTCAATTACCAGTTTGGATTTCGTGCAAGGCATTCGGCCGTACAACAATTCATCGGATTGCCGACAAAATAGCTTCGACACTGGAAAGAGGACGATATTGTAGCGCCGCGGTCTTTCTTGATGTCGAACAGGCGCATTCGATCGGATGTGGCATCAAGGCCTCCTGTACGAACTGAAGAACATTCTGCCGAATGACATTTGTACGGTAATATAATCCTTCTTGTCAAGAAGGAGTTTTGTAGCGAAGGATAAATTCATCAATGTCGAGAAAATACGGGATAAATGCATCCGTTCCACAGGGAAGTATACTTGCGTCATTGGTATATATTCTTTGTACTCGGCGGATTTTCCAGTACTAAAAACCACGGTAACGGCGACCTTCGCTGATAACACCTGCATCTTAGCGGCAAATAGTGATCCCTCGCGTGCTTCACTACTGCCGCAGGAGCACTTGAACAAGATTGAAGCATGGGCAGAGAAATGGAAGATCAAAAAATAAACCATTCCAAAAGTTTACCGGTGACTTTTTCGTTAAATCAACAGTCCTGGCCCCAGCTAGAAATAAATAAAAATGTTCTTTCGCAAAGCAACAGCACTAAATATCATCATTAGGATTAACAATGGACCGACGTCTGACATGAAGGACGCACGTCGCGCACACAAGGCAAAAAATTCGCTCAAGACTTAGAATTTTAAATAGCCTTATGGACAGGGAAGTCCGCTGTAAGCATGTCTTGTAAAAGACTAATTTACCGATCCGTACTGGCGCCGGTATGAAGGTATGGCGTCGAAGTATGCGGCGCAACGTCCAAGAACAATATCAATAGAATTCAACAGCTTCAGTTTGAAATACTCGGACAAGTTGCCAACGCCCCTTATTTCGTGTCCAATAGAGAACACTCCGTCACGATTTGAAGATCCCATTCGTGCAAGACTATCACAAACTTCGATATAGCAAGGTCTCTAGTATAAACTAGAACTCAGCGAAAACATAGAAGCGTCCAGCATGTTCTCTTCGTCTCTCCCTGAGAATCCGCGGAGAACACTTAAGAGATAATGATGCAGAGATGCATTACCACCCGGATAACCCTGAGAAAATTACAACATCATTCCACGGAAAGTAATATTATTCGCTCAAACCTAATTTGTGTTGAACAATGCCATGAAACGTACTTAATTCGTGAAAGTTGTTTGTTTTTTCACTGCGATTAATATATTGTTTATTAAATTATCAGTATATATTAGTTAAAAATCATGTCCTTTTTCTAATGAGAAGAGACTCATGAGGGGGAGTATTTTTTTTTTCTTTTTTTTGGGCGCGCCAGCGGCATTGACCCAACAACAACAACAACAGAAATTAAGGAAGGAGTTGAATAAAGAGACGATTAGAAATAGAGCTTAGGAAAGATTGAAGTCCAGGAATTATTATATGTGGAGATGGAAAGGAAAAGACAAAGGAAGAATTATACGGAGCAGGAAGACCAGTGCCAAGATTTTCGAGTACAATACAAAGCGCTCGGAATCAAGGGCAGGGCATTCAAAGAAGATGTGGTTTGCAATATATAGTAAAGGAGAGATGGAACTATGAAGGGGACAATCGGGAGAAGGGGACAGGGAAAAACGAAAACGTGAAGAGGTTAGAAGTGAGTGATTAATACGCAGTCTGATTAAGGAAATGATCGCGGAGCGTTGATAGGAATAGGATTGAGACCACGGCTGAGAAGAGGGAACCGGTTGAATTTGAAGATAATGAGAGGCGGGATTAGAAAATAGAGAAGGATAGATGTCCGACCGTAGTTGGGAATGATTAGCTGAGGAAAGAAGGTGCATGTCCGAGGTAGGAATGTTGCAGAATAAAGGACCATCGCGGGCGGCCGAACGGGCTAAAAAGTCCGCTAACTCGTTGCCCTCGATGTCGAGAGTGAAAGTATTTACTTAACATAGAAAAGTCAAGAATTAATGGTCCTAGGACCGGAGTGGTGGGAAAAAAATTATTAAAGGAGTCCGCAATCTATCGCAGTCCTCTTGATCAACTAGAAAAAAAAATTTCTTCTTCCCCCCTCTATGAAAAATTTCTCCGAAACGGATATCGACCACAACAACTTGTTTTAAAAACGACACCATCCTATTACTCCTGATGCGGTATCCAATCCCGGCTAACCCCCTTTTTTTTTGTGTGTGTGTGTGTGCGAGTAGGAGTACAGCTGCCGAATGTATGAATCTTGATGGTGAAAATCTCACTACATATAACCTTGGAATTAGTCCTTCAGTGAATCTCCTTCAAAAGCATCCGAAGAATTACATTAAAGATATTAACATTAACATACGTTAACGGAGGGAACAAAACACTTATTTAACAGTAATCAGATTTTTTTAAATTACCACGAATTCCGAGAGTTTTGGTAAATTTCATGAACTGCGCGCTAATATCTGCACATTACAAGGATAGTCTAGTAATCCGTGCTTTCCCAGGTCAAACCATTCGCTTGGGTAGTGTGGTGTACCGCCGCATAATAAATAAATTAAAGATTGAGCGTTCGCATCTAGTTCACTTTTTCCTTATTACAGCATTTCTGTGCACATCTTGCAGCATGCACTTATTTAATATTTCAAGCCAAATTCATGCCGTGCGGCTGCATGATTCGATGCTTAAGACTGAATTATATGGAATTCTCCATAATTTGGAAGCTTGCTTGTTATGTAAATCCAGTAATAAATAATACCTAATTATTAAAGATTCCGTCTGGATTCTTTTCACTGCCTACTTAGCAGGTTTCCTTTAGCGGGGAAAATATAAAACAACAATAAAAGGACTACACCAAGCTAGAACGCAAGTAAGGTTTCTTTTTGGGTCCTGGAATATGCTGGAAAACCTGAAAACGAACGTATAGACTTCAAGGCTGCATTATCTTCTCCTATGCCGTCCGAATAGGAAATAGTACTTCTCTGTACAGATGCTTGAAGAAAAGATCGATTTCTTCTTGCGGTTAAGACAAGAAACTTTTTCTAAGATTCATCAGGTCAAACATTGTCAGCTTTGATGACGAATTCTCCACCCTGAATAGAAGATTGCGTTCAGGATATACGTTTATATAATCATATCTTTGAGAGATCCCTTTTGCCTCCATGTGCCTATTTCCATAATGCAGCTGCTACTGTGAAAAACATTATTAAACACTGCAAACAATTTAGAAGAACGAAGAAGAACAAATCCATATATTTAAGAGTCCATTAAGAAAACAACGGAAATTAAACGACGCAAAATGAACTGATAACTTACCGTCTCTCTTCGTACGATAACGAAGATAGCGAAAGTACGTTACCAGTCCATTATGTTCTTCTCTGATATCAATAAATTTTACTCGATCTATTTCGTTTTTCACTGATGGCCATTCTATCAAATTTCCATCACTGTTTCCTGCAAGAAAGGTAAGACAAATTAAGTTATTTTCTTCCTGTACATTGTGTATTTAAATCAGAGTTAGTTTACTATACGTTTAGGTTGTACCGTGCTAAGCACTATGTAACCAGGTTTTAGTTATGCAGGAGGAAAAGGCTGGTAGATTGTGCGTATTTCTGGAAATTAATTTGGTAGACTCGGTGCAAAACGAACTGCATAATAACGATCAGGAAAGCATAACAAGCGGACTGTTACGGTAAAAATAATCGGAAGACACGTTATCGCTAATAAATAATCATCAGTTCAGAGAGTGTTCGATGCATGATAAGGTATATCATAACTTCTTTCAGGGGAAAACGGGTTTTCTGCAAGTTTCTGCAAACTTCATTATGTGTTATGGAAAACTGAAGAATTTAACCATCCCTGACCTTTAACGAGTTGAAGAATTCAGTTGAATTCAAAAAAGTTTAATATACCGATAGTATATAAGATAACTAGCCTTGAATAGTTACGGTATTCAAACCAGAGATATCATAAATTTAAGATTTGTTTCATTCCGGACTCGAGTCACTCCCACGTATATACCGAGATCGAAGACTGGTTAAAATAATGAAATCAAAAAATCCGATTGGAATCTATTCTATTTGCCAAGAAATACTTCCGGATATTAATTATAAATATTCTGGGAAACTTGCAATTATTATGTAAAAAAAATTTCATAACCCGGATCATTTGAATAGCTTTAGTTTATAAACAATAGTTTTCTGCATACGTGCTCTCAATTTACACAGTTTTTCACAAAAAGGCAGTTTTATAGGAAAAAATAAAAAAAAAGTGTAAAAGACCATCATTTAAACTGCGTTGTTTAATTTGATGAGTTCGGGCTATTCAACAGGATCTCTAACTGGACCATTTAAAGTTAAACATTTTAGTTTGTTTTATAAGGGGGTATATGTATATAAAAGATTAATATTAAATATATTATATTGTTATTCGATAACAGTTGTAACAAGCATCTTCTTCATAGTTGTTCGCGCAATAACTGTTCATCGTGACTTCTATTTTAATCTACCAAATACTAGTTGTCTCCAGCGACTTCTGTTCTGGCTGCTTCTTATAATTCGCGTTTGATCGCTTAGTACTGTTATTGTGTCTATCCACCGTCGAGGTGGTCTTCCACGAGGCCTTACTCCTTCTATTGGACCCACTCATAATGCATTTTTCAAGGCTATCTCTTTCTCTTCTCACGGTATATGACCATAGTATTTCATAATTCTCTTTTGACAAGTAACCGAGAGACGTTGTTCTATGTTTAATCGGTCTCTAATATAGAGCTGTTTGTGCGCTTCGCCGTCCGTGGGATTCTCAGCATTTTTCGCCAAGTTCACATTTCGAACGCGTCAATTTTGCGTTTATCAGATTCTCGCAGGATCCATGTTTCTACTCCGTACAGGAATATTGGATACACGAGAACATTTACCCATCTCTATCTTGTTCTCGTATTAATACACCGGTCTTTCCAGATTTTAGCATATACTAGTTTCGAAATTGATAGTATACATATATTTCAAACTAAACTAAGTTTATTATACTAAATGATAGGTAAGGGTTACTTAGGGAAGTGAGTAGTGCTTCAATGTGAAAGGCTAACCTTTCTGATACTTAGATAATGATATTGTCTACTTTATTGTGGAAGTAACAGTCCAAACTTTATGTTTTCCTTCGAAGTCGCTGATTTTGAAAATGGTCTCATATTCTTATATTTCGTATTCGCGTAATTTTCCATTATCGTAGCGTGTCTATAAATAATCTCCGATACGCTTTTGTTTTTTAACAGAATTTTGCCGAAGCATGTTTAATCGGGAATATTGAAGTTTACACCGGCGATTCCCAAAGTGGGTTCCGCGAAAAGGTCACTGAGCTTCTGCAAGAAAATTAACAGGGGTGCCTTCCAATTGGAAACACCGGGAAACCAAGAGTAAGCTAGAAATTTTTCGTAAAACGGGAAAGAAATGTTTTTTTTTTTTTTTTTTTTTTGAAACTTACAATTTTACACATTACGTTGTAATTTCTACGATAAATTTTAAAACGAACTTGTATTATTTTTATTAAAATTAAAACTTGAAAGTAATCACATCATTTTGCATGAAAAAGTGTCTGTTCGTTTCCAAAAACTATTACCACTTGTTCATTTCAAATGAAATTGAAACTGATCTCACTTTTAAATTAATTACTCGTTCAGTTTTGTAATTAGAAAAAAATTAAACAACGGATTTATAACATGATAGGGGTTGTTTTTCGTCTAATTTGGTTAAATTTACGAGAAGGGGAATACGATTAAAAATGAATACTTTTAAGTGGAGCCAAGAAGGCTATTTTAACTCTGCTGCCTTTTATAGCTACATACGGATGCAAAACGGCCTTTTCAGCTTACGCCGAAAACTAAATTCGGTAGCAAACTGGGTGCTACTACGCGCATACAGCTGTCGGGCATTAAACCAAATTTTAAAACTATTTCTAGTACTTCGCATTAATTTATTTTAAAAAAAATTTTATTAAACAACTTTTATTTACACGTTTAACATATTGCGATACCTTTTATTATAAGTTAATTGAATGTGGGTTAATCATAATGAAAGTTGTAATTAAAAAGAAAACAATCAAATGTTATTTACATATTAATAATTACTCTTGTTAAGTTTTCATTTGGCACTGAGAGTTCCATAAAATAAAATTGATTTTATAAAGGAGGTTCCGCGATCGTAGAAGTTTGCGAACCGCTGGTTTACACGTATAAAAAACATACAAACACACATATCATTAATTATTATAACACCTTTAATAAAATTCATATCTCGCAGTAAATTAGAAATAATTAAACGGCGCGTAAAAATGGTAGGTAAGGGTTCGGATTTATGAATATTCCTGATTCATATATTTGACTTCTTTCACGATTATTTCTTACTTAAAAACAGTTAAATAAAGAATTAAAATAATAATAATTAAAATAATAATAATAATAATAATATGTAGCGACAACTGTTATTAGGATATTACATCCGTTCTGTTATTTCGTAATAATGTCGAAAATTAAAGTAATTATGAACCCAGTAATCACGCAGACAAAAAAAAAAAAGCAATTATTATAAGTATTTAATTAATCTATTACTAAGATATTTCGAAGCTAACACTTCATAATCATGATATACTATAAGACCATCACGATTATGGAGTTTTAGTTCCGAATAATGGGCCTAGCAACTTACGTAAAAACAGTATTTAGAAATATGAGCTCTAGATAACGTTTTATTAATTTCTGGCACAAATAAGGACACTGTGTTCTTTCTGTTTGTTTTTTGCATTACTCAAATCATCAAAACTTGATCTAAACACACAAGCCACGTTTCTAGCCTAACTGCTGTGCATCGGGCAGAGATTTAAAAAAAGAAGGTATTCTTACATAGGGATGATAAAGAATGCTATACAGAATTTTTAATAGCTGCTACTGCAAACATTATTTATGCTCTAAATCCTCGCTTATCTATTGCGGTTTGCTGTTATATAGTAAGAAATTCATTTTTATAAAATGCCTAGCAGAGCAGTTGGTAGACGAAGAACAAAACGGGTAGTTTGGTGAAGAAGATATTGTCTTTTTTTGGGGGCTCATCAACCAGGAACCTCCACCCATTAACGATAGGAAGACTACTTAAAACACTTAATTTGATCGGAAGTAGCTGAAATAAACGAACCAATGGCAGGGACAATATTCTTATAAATATGTCATTATGGAGGGGATGATTATTTATTAGCATGTGATCAACCCGAAACCGATCTATAACGGAATATTCTGTGCGTATACGGTATAAAGAATAAATAAAAAAGAATAAACATTTAATGATTAAAGATGCAAGTGGACAGTGTGTGTACATGGACAGTTCCTAAAATAAGGAAGTGGTATGAGGAAAATGAAGTGTAAAAAGAAGGAGAAAAAAACAAATGATTACATAGCGATGAAACAATTTCATTTTTTGAAATGAAGCTCGGGTGACTTTAATAAGTATTTTACCAAAGAAAATGAAGTCGCGAGAAGCAGCTTTATGACTTAGATTAGGGCCGTGCCCAGAATTTTGAGGGTGGGGTGGGGTGGGGGGGTCAAAATTTTCTTCGCATATTTATTTTATAAATAACAATACATTTTTCACTAATATTCGTACTATTAATAATTTCCATAATTTTGATTCATATGTATTAATAATTTATATAAATGAATTACCCCCCGTATATGAACATTAATAAAAATTACATTATTGATTATACTCGTAATAATAAAAAGTTTTTCCATAATATATTAATGAAGTACCTAAAAAGTATGGAGCATATTTTTTCTTTTTTTTTGTATTACAAGAAGACCCTAAAAAATCATTAATATTTATTTTAAATTTTTGATTTTTTTCAAATTTTTGTGTATTTATAACAACTATTTCAGTTCTAATGGGGTGAGGGGGGAGGTATCCCCCGTGGGCACGGCTTTGACTTAGATATAGTATTAAGTTACTACACGTAGAAAATAGTCTTGAATTATTTCACAATTAATGAATTATGCAAAAAAGTTACATTATACAATAATTCTTTATAATAATATCTTTTAATTTTTTTTTTTTTTTTTTTTAATTCTCGAATACTCAGTTTAATAATTATGTAGTATATTAGTAATGTTCTATAAAGAAGTACATTAAAATTACACATGGGAGCCGGGTGCAAGGGAGTGCACTTGCACCCCCCTGTGGGGAAAGAAAATACACAGAAAAAGATTAAAAACTTTTATTATTGAGTCACTGTTTGAATAAAAACTTAAGGCGTCTGGATTGCTGTCCAAATTTGCGTATCACCTTGTCAATAAATTTAGTGTCCTCCTTTACTCTTTTCCCGTGAACACTAAGCATGCACAGGCCGCTTAGCCTTGCGTCTCCCATCGTTGACCAATTCCAAGTCTTGACACGTCGTAACGTGCTAAATGTACGTTCAATGCTACATGTTGTTGCGCTGGAATAGTTAAACCAATTTTGATTGCCTCACATACCGCCGGCTAAAACGGGGTGGCTCGAGCAATCAAATCTGCGGGGTTCATTTAAAGCCGCATCACTTGCTTCATTTGTCTTCAATATCTTTTAAATGGTTAGATTAGTGGAAAAAGTGTAAGGGACCTCTTTTTGTAGGGCATATTCAATTTCCTACAAAAATATGTGTTGAGATTTGCTGTACGTTTAATTAATGATAAGATATGAATTTTCCTATATGGGACCGAGGTAAAAATGGGAAACTTTGGTGAGGAGGACTTTCTTATTGAATATTAAGAGCTCATATTCGGAGATAATTTTTTAGATGCATAGCAACCAATTTTTCAGTATCGGAAGTAAAACAAAAAATAGTCGATTGTTTTGACCCATCCTAGTGTAGATGCAGATGCACTTCCCTGAATGTAATCCTGGCGCCCATGAAATTACAGCGAAATTAATAAAGAATTCTACAACATAATTTTTAACAGTATTTACATTCAAATTCTAAACACAAATGTTAAATACTGCGGTTCGCTGTTATGAAATGTACTTAAAGTTCGTTTCAATTATAATACTAGTGGTATTCCTAAAAATAAAAACTGAATTAGCAAATATTTTTAGTGGAAATAGCGAGTTCGATGTATGCCACAACTCTCTGTTCTATGAATTATTCTCTGTTTTCAATACTCTATTATTTCTACAAACTCCTCATCAATATGCCGTACACTATTATACATTTTTAATATCAGCCGTTGAAGAGATAAATCTTGTTTTTTTGTATTTAAAACGAAGCACCAAATATAAATCCACAGCTAAAAAGGCTCCCCACAGTACTTCGGACTTGGTTAAATGTAAAGAAAAAAAAAAAAAAAAAAAAACTGTATCGGCAGTCTATTCAATCTCGTTATAATTGAATGTACCTACACCTCTTATAATAAAACTATAATTGTTCATTTTCCGTGTATATTAATAGAAATTAGTATAAACAAACTGGAACGGAATATTTAATAATTTGCAAAAAAAATATATTAAAAATTAAAATGTTTACTCGTAATTTTTAGTATTTAACTACAAAACATGATGTCGTACATTTTACGAATTATTGAATTTTCTGTTCAAGTTTGTGTGGTGTACTAATTTATAATTGAATACGTTAATTATTAGAAACATATATAAAATTGGCAATATAGAAAATGGAAAAGAACAACTATAATCCGGATGTGTTTTAATCTAAAGAAAACAATGGTAAAAAAAAAAAAAAAAAAACGAGAGAGAAAAAAGATGAATTGTTAAAAATATGAAATAACGACCGAAATAAAATATTGCTGTTGTATTAGTATTCGTTTTCCATATTATAACTTTTATTGTTGTCTTTGTTTTTATGTGAATATTTAATTATAACCGAATAAAAATTTAATCGCTACTCCCCTACTAAATTGCAGAATGCTCTTACGAGTGTTACGAGTCGCGTCTAATTTTCCATGTAAAAACACAAATAATTAATTAAAAAAGAGAAGAAAAAAAAAGAAGGAGAAGTACGCCGAATGATATTAATTATTAAAACATCGCAAATATTTAAAATTAATGGGGAAAATCAATTTTAAAAATTATTGTACGTCACTTATTTATTTGTTATTTTACTGCGATAGTAGGTAGAGATGTGCGAGTGTAGGCAAATTTTTTTATGCGAGCGAGTAAAACTTACCGGTGGTAGTAGTATGTTCGTCTGATCGAGAGTCTAAGCACAGGCGAAAAACAGAGGAACAGCACGTCGCGTCAGCAATCGTCATTACAACCGTGTGAGACAGCAGCGATCGAATTAATAGCGGAGCTGCAAGGCTGTCGGTAAGGATAGGAAAGAGAGCGTGCTGAATAATAATAGTCGGCCGGCTCTGAAAGTCAAAGGGGTGCCAGAAAGGAGCAGTCTCCTCCAGACTCGCAGCAGCGACTTTCACGTCTTCATCCCCTTTCGTTGGCGGCCACACACCGACTGATGAATAAAAGCTGAGCTAGAGCAGCGAAGCCGGTTCGCACGCGTACAGCTTTTGAAGAATTCGTCGTCGCTATAACGGCACTGACTAGCCTAGCCTAGCCTAGGCTGCTACCATCTCTCACTTGTATGTGCCGGCGAACAATGATAATGCTATCACGTGTTTCAGGATAATACGCGTTATCTGTGCTCGGTACTTTTGCCAGAGTGCTTGAGCCGGTATCGGCAGCAGAGCAGTTCGTAGACAAACAGACTGGCAAGGTTCTTCGGTCGGTGTTGTCGCGTGGTATACGGTAAGAACAGCGCTCGCAAACGACCCGTAACGCAAAACCCTTGTCAAATGTTTGAAGCTCGGACTTATTCCTTTGCGTACACTCGTCTTTCTCGTTTACGTTATTCAATGAACCGCAATGTAACGACGACCCCATTCTGCGATAAACGGAGAAACCGCTCTGCTCGCAAAAGCCGTCGCAGTCGCGGCTTGCTTAAACCGGCACCTCCGCGGTCCGCACCATTTGCTTGCCGGCGAACCTCCTTTACTCGCGCTACGTTTCATTTCATTGAAGGGTAGAGAGTTTATCGTTGCGTCAAAGTTCCTTTTGGTTTTCGCTCATCCTTACCAGACACACTTTATCTCATATTATTCTTCCCCGCTTTCTTTCAAGCGTTGTTTTTGTTTTCGTTTTCTTTCTCTGCTCTCCGTTTCCGTCCATCCTCTCGCTGCTATTTTCACTTACACCCGTATTTATCGGTTTTCCTACCGTTCCCCTTTCTCCCTATATATTCTCTTTCCCGTTTTAATTGACTCCCCGTATTTCCACTTCCCGCTCTAATTTCTCCATTCAAAGCACAACCGCGCATCGTGTCCGCCTTTCCATCTTGATTAACGCTGCTGGGGCCGCGCCGTAACAGAGTATACACAGTGATTCTCTTTAACAAACCCAAACGCGATCACCTACGAAGAAAACACCATCTTCTTCATCGTCCGCATTGGAAATTCTCGGGCGAGTAGATCACCGAGCACGTAATTACCGGAATACGACTAGAAGCTATCGACGCAGCAGCGAGAAATACGCCACCGCAGCAGATCGGACGATTATTAATTAGCCTGACTTTTTCGCACCGCTACAACAGTGGAAACATTATAACAAGAAAAAAAGAAATACAAATACGATGGAAACAGTACATTATTGAGCAACTTTACAAAGATAAAGAATGGGGGACCAGACAAGAGCAGTGGAAGAGGAGAAGAATGTGATGGAAGATGCATTAGGACCGTGCATTATGGAACGGGAATTTGAGTTTGCATTAAATAATCTTAGACCGCGAAAAACTCCAGGAGTGTGGACGACATTCCGAGTGAAATCATTAAAATACTCGGAGATAAAACAAAAACCGCGTTATATCAGCTGATAAGGGATATTTACGAATCCGGGAAAATTCCTGAAGATTTTCAGATAAGTCGTTTGATTGCCATTCCAAAAAAACAGTAATGCCCAGAGATGTGATATCGCACTATAAGCCTCCTCTACCCCACATACAGAAAATTCTAACTAAAATAATTTATGAACGAATAAAAAGAAAAATAGATTCATCTCGGAGGATCAATTTCGATTCAGAAGAAATAGGGAAACAAGGGAAGCTATTTCGCCTCTAAGGATATTAATCGAAATAATAATGGGGAAGAATAGAACCTTGTATTTAGCCTTCATCGACATAGAGAAGGCATTTGATAATGTCAAATGATAGGACATTATGTTCCGAGGCCTAAAAGAAGCAAATATAGATTTCAGAGACCCGAAGATTAATACTCGAATTTTGTATAAAAATCAACAACAAATAAGGATAAATGGAAAAATCAGCGCGAAAATAAAGAAAGGAGTCAGACAAGGCTGCTCTGCCTTTCACCTTTCCTGTTTAACATTTATGTGGAAAAGGCAATGAGGCGCTTCTTAGGCGGAGAGAATGGAAGAATATAAGTAAATGGAATAAGATATAAGACGATTAGATATGCTGATGACATAGTGCTGGTGGCGGACAGCGAAGCAAAATTGCCAGAGGAGCGGAACCGACTAAACAGATTGTTAAATATCAAATGTAATATGAGAATCAATGAAACGAAAACTAAAGTACTACTAAGATGTGACAAAAAAGTAGATGATAAGGTGAACATAATAATAAATGGGAAACCAGTACAATAAGTAAAAGAATTTGAATATTTGGGCAGCCTGATAACAAAGGATGGAAGATCATAAGAAGGAGAATAGCCCAGGCAAAGAATGCATTTAGTAAAAAGCTTAAAGCCTTCATAGAGTTAGATATCAGAAAACATTTCGTAAAAAACTTTATTTGGAGCGTTGCTCTTTATGGATGCGAAACGTGGACGCTGCTAAAGAAAGACAAGTGCAAATTGGGGAAGCATTTGAAATGTGGTGCTGGCGACGCATGCTAAAGATAAAATGGACGGATAACATTTCGAACCGCATTGTACTATCCAGAGTAAAGAGAAAAACGAGAAATGCTAAATACAATAGAAAGAAGAAGAAATTCGACCGTAGGACACGTGATACGCCACTCAATGTGGGTTACCAACTTTTATTAGAAGAAAAAACAACAGGGAAGACTCAAAGAGGAGGAAGGCCTCGAAGGAGATTCATGGATGAAATAAAAGGAAGGAGGTCATACGCGGAAGTTAAAGAGTTAGCCAGAGCACGAGAACATCTAACACGTAGCCATGTTACCCACCAACCCTTCGGTTGAGGAGAAGATGATGATGACTTCTTGGACGACCCATTACCTAAGACATTATCATACTCTACATAGTTCCGAGAACGTAGCTAAAAAATTCGTTCAGACTGCAAAATATGTGTGATATTCAGTGTTAAGTTAGCAGTTTTTCTACCATATCGAATTATTAATGGGGACGGTGATGGCATATTAAAATTTAAAAGCGAAGCGATATTTTTATTGCTTACCGATTATCGATGAATGTATTAAAAAATTACCGAATAAATTAAAAATATATATTGCTGAATTATAATTTAAAAAAAAAAAAAGAAAAATATGAGAAATAATTGTAAACGGCTGGTGATTATTTGAAGTATTCTTCTTCTTGCTGTCCCGACCGGTCTCGGTTATGGGTGGCCATCTAGCGAAGTCTTATTCTCTCTCGTAGCGCGCTCTGTCGTACGCGCAGTGTACCAACCACTCTATATTTAATCCTGTCCACGTCTTCATATCACGGAATCAGGTACGTTTCCTCCATCGACATTTAAATGGAAAAATGATTAATGGAAAAAAGAAATTTCCAAAGACACTACTCTATTGGTAATCCTGTATGAGAAATAAAGAGAAATGATTTAAAATAATAATCTGCGCTGAGAAGTGTAAAAAGATTTAATGGCACGAATGGTGAAATTAAAGAGAAATGTGTTAGTAAAACTGTTCAGTTGTTTGCAATAACATTTAATCATCAAAAATCACGATCTTCTTTAGAAAAAAAGAATATTTATACCCTTGACAGGGCGGCGTCGGGGATTGTGCGGAAATGACTAAGTATCGAATTTCGATCGTTTTTCAATAAACTCCTAGAATTTACCTCTTGTACTACCTAGAGGGATAATAAAATTTAATTTTTTTCACACTTCCATATGTCAGCACGTTCATGTAAGTACATACAGAGAACTCGTGTGCTGATTGATTTGAAAAAAAACGTAATGAATGGAATTCTTTAATGCATGCTTGCAGAAAAATTTGCAAAACATTTCATACATGTGTAATTGATCAAAAAAAAAAAAAAAATGAAAGAAAGAAATTACGAGTATTAAATTATTTTATCATTTTTGTCTTATCACCATATAGACAAAGAATATTGAAAAAAAAAAAAAAAATTAACAGTACTTTAAATGTTTCAACCGTTCCCACAACCGGAATAACTGGAACAGCAACCGAGGAAAATTTAAAAAACAACAAACAGTGATGAATAATGTGCAACTATTTGAAGTATTAATTTCTTATATATTATAAACAATAACGATTTTTACATTATATTTGCCCGCGTATTACTAAAAAGAAATTATAAAATACTAAATTATTATATCAAAATAAAAAATTAATATTTATTAATGAAAAGTAGGGGGACTGCTTAATTCTAATTGTATTATAAAATTTTTCAGTATCAATTTAGACTGCAGTTAATTTTGAAAAATATACCACAGGATTTTTTGGAAATTACACAACGGAATGGAATAAGTGGTCGATATATTCATTTTGCTAGCACGATAGTATACTCTTAGACTTAGGGCCGTATCTAGACCAAAATTTCAGGAGGGGTTACGAAAATATTTTTATAAATATACATATATGTGTGTGTTATTATGAAATATATTTATTTATAAATAGTACACTAAAGCCTTGTAGTCAATTTTTCTGTACGCAATATTTGAACACTACAATAAAAACAAATAAAAAATAGTCGTGTCTATAAAATTCATAAAAATTTCAATTTTCTTTTCTTTTGTCAAAAGTTGAGAAGTAAATTTATTCCGATTTTCGGTCCATTTAATTTAAACTTAAGCAGTTATGATTTCGCAGACATTTCGGTGGACATTTGAACCCTGAAATCCCTCCTTCAGATACGGTCCTGCTTAGACTAATCTCGTATCATGGCATTGAATTTTGATCATGTTTAACAGAAAAGGAACGGTATGAAGGTTTAAAAAAATAAACTTTCACGAATTAAACACGTTTTATCGAATTGTTCAAACGACTTGTGCTGACTCAGATCAGGTTTAAGCGTGTAATATTACTTTTCATGGAATGATGTTGTTATTTGCTCAGTGATATATCCCAGTGATAAAATGCATTTCTACACCAGTATCTCTTAAGTATTCTTCGCGGATTTCCAGGGAGAGACGAAGAGAACATGCTGGAGGACGCTTCGATATTTTCACTGAGCTCTAGTTTATACTAGAGACCTTGCTATATCGAAGTTTATGATAGTCTTGTGCGAATGGGGACCTTTAAATCGCGATGGAGTGTTCTGTTGGACACGAAATATTGGCGATTTGTGTCTGAGTATTTTAAACTAGAGCTGAATTTATGATACGCTGCCGGAGGCGTGACGTAGTGCGCTTTCATAGATGTAGCGCGGTTCCAATGACTTTTACACGCATTAAAAAAAAATAAAAAATTTAAAATACTAATAAACTGCTTGTTCGATGATACAAAAATAATTGAACAAAAAAAGTGTATTTCATAATGCAAACGTGGCGAACGATAAGTTTTTCCCGGGTTAGAACACTCAGCGAATTGGGAGGAAAAAAATTAAATGATAAAAAAATAACATGTACGATAGACACAAAAAAAAAAAAAAAAAAAAAAAATGGTTGATAAGAGACATGAGACAAGTTTTCGTGATATTGGGATAATGTACACTTGGATTTATTTATAATACTTATTTCGGAAATTCGGAAACAAATGACACAGTGTAAAGAGGCAATGCTGGGGGAACTAATATCAGGGATCCGTACGAAAAAATAAAAATAAATAAATAAAAAAAATATATTGCGTACAATCGGAAAAGAGTGGCTGAGCGGTAAAGGGGGTTCTACTTTTGGAAACGTTAAAAATATACTTAGGCTAATTCTACAATATGTACGTACAATCGGTATTTTTGGAAACGGATGATCTATAAATACGAAGTAAAAATAATTTCTCCGCGATTTCCGAAAAAACAGGGTTGTGATAAGAATGATAACGCAAAAGATGTATAGGTATAGGCGTGGTAACGAGGTGACAAGTGACTTTGCTGTGCGTCTGTGTGCGCGAGGTGTGGTCCTGCGAAAGGTATGCGGCGAAATAGGAAATATACGAACCGTAAGATTTCGGTCTTTGAATATAAATTTTGAATTGGTTCGGATTACCAGACAGGGTTAGTCTAAGCGGTAAAAGTTGTGCCTTCTTCTCACAGGCGAGCGTTCGGACAAACCAGTGAAGTACACCGCTAGAGGGACTTTAGACTGAGGTGAATGTTGGGGTCCCGAACTAAAATTTAAGTTAGATTTTTGAAAATTTGGTCAGATTATCGGAAATGTAAGAGAGGAAGGATGTTTTGGGATGAATTTTGACTCCTCAAAGAAAAATATGGGTTAGATTTTGAAAATTAATACTAGTTTTTGCATTCGGTACATACCTTTGGGTTAGATTCAGAATAGTCAGCTCCCGTATTTATGGACTACTCTTTTGTTATTTTATTTTATTTTTTAACACGATAAATACTACATAATTTTTATATATATATATATATATATAATTATTTAAAGCTACATTACATCTTTCTTTTTTTATTTATTTATTTATCGCCGAGGTACTTTTAATTTTTTTCTCTTATGTTGATACGTTATTTTTTCATAATTCTTTTCTTTAATTTTAAGCGTATTCTTTTTATTCTCTCGGTTTTGTTTCTATATCATTTTGTTACTTGTTTCGATTTACTTTTAATATATGCTGCGATCTTTATTTTTGGATGAGGGTATGTATTAAATCTTTAAATATTTTTTACTGCTTATTAATAATTGTAAATTTAAATTTTAAGAATATTTAACTGTTTTGGAATTTTGTAATAAGGGGTGTCAAGATTTGGCAATTGTACGCCACTATCAATAGTTTGTTTGAATAATCCAGGGATTGGGTCACTAGGGAAAGAAGGAAGCGCAATATCAGTAATGTTTGAGAAGGAATTAATTTTGTACTGATGAAGGTACCAGTGGATTAAATCGCGTGCGGTAATAGAAGAACGGATCAGGGGAAGTGGGGGTACGCCGCTAAGGAAACAAGCACTTGCTGATGGAGAAGTTCGATGAAGACCAAGAATTAATCGGACAGATGTATGATGTATTGGATCAAGTGACCTGAGTAACGACAGACTAGCCGAGGAGTACACCTGACACCCGTAGGTTAATCTGGAAAGGATAAGGGCTTTATAAATGGTGACAAGTAGCTCGGGATCAATATTGAATTTAGGACTGGACAAGTATTTTATAATGGAGAGGTTCTTCATGCATTTATTTTTAAGCTTGGAAATATGAGGAGACCAGGACAGAGCGGAATCAAAAAGTAGACCTAGAAATTTTACAAAACTGGAGAAAGGAAGAGGATAATTATTGAGATGAAGGCGAGGATAGACACATCTCTCTTGGAGGCAATAATTCGCGGATCGGGTGTGCACATAACTCACCGCGTTGCCGAAAAAATCAATAGTTATCCCAACTCTTTGCATATATATACTGATGCTTCCAAAGCAGACCCGCAAATTTCCCCATCTCCAACCACGTGCGCATATGAAATCGGTGGTAAAATCACTTCGTTGCGTCTAAATGACTATTGCTCGGTTCAGGAAGCAGAATTGTACGCCGTATACAGTAGCCTCGTAACTTGTTTGGAGTCAGGATGTATAGATAGAAGCATACTTTTTTAATGACTGACTCTTCGGCTTCTCTAAAATCGATTTCCTCACAGAACAACATGGATATCTTAGCTCTGAAAATCAATTATACGTTGAAGCTGCTACATCAAGCAAAAAAATCAGGTAACGTTCTTGTGGGTGCCGAGTCATATAGAAATTCAAGGCAACGAGCGAGTTGACACGGCGTCCAAATCAGCTCTGCGCGCACCAATGCCGTTTGCAGCGCTACCAATCTGCAAAGTGAAGATTTATTTTCATGAACGTATGATGGCTGAGTGGATCAGCTAGTGGCAAAGGGATCGATCTTTTATGAAGTGCATAAAATTTACGGCTGATCCATGGTTCCCTTCATGCTGTGTTAAATCGGTTGCGAGTTGGGCATACGGCGGTCTCACACAATTATATACTTGAGGGTACCCCTCTTCCACTCACGTGACCTTTCTGTTCCGGCCCTTCTTACCCTTCGGTAGAATACCTACTGCTACAATGTACGGCGTTCGACCGCTCCGTTTTTGCCGGTATTCCTCTGTCAACTATACTGTCAAATGACCCAGCATGCATACAAATGCTACTCGCTTTTCTTAGGACCAACAACTTAATAACTAAACTATGAAATAGCCTTTTTACCCTGGCCCATGTGCTGTAATAACCATTGTAGTTAAAAATGGTGCATGGGCGCCACCAGGAAAAAAAAAAAAAAATTGTTTTGGAATGAAATCATGCTCTGAATCAAATTCATATCCTTTTAATTATTCCGTTGAAGTTGACGATCCCTTTTTTGACGGCCAATCAACATTTAAAGAGGAATGAAATGATCGTACAGATTTATTATTAAATTAGTCAGGATGATTCAGGTCATTACTGTTGAATGAAGAATTTGGCGCTGCAAGTAATCAAGATTTTCATCACATGTTCTTATGTCGCCGTGCTTATGACATGTTCAAGATCGTAGCAAGTGACCCATATACAGTTCTGCTTTAACAACACTCCTAGCCAGAGTTATTGTGTCAACAGAGGAAAATAAAATATTGAAATTCCAGTAATATAGACAGTAAGAATTTGTACCCCATGTATGTAATATATGCAAATTTTGAGTATCTTCTGGAAAATTTGTGGCACTATGAATGTTATTTCCTGATTCCACGCACAAAAATTTAGTCAGAATGCTTATAGTAAAGGTAGAGACTGATAATGTAGAAATTGGACAAACACGCCAAAAAAGTTTGTACTATATGAGAAATGAACAAGAATATAAGCGACAGTGCATGGTACACAGTATGGGCTTCGCCAATGGGGGGGGGGGGGGGCGTTGCCCCCCCTGGAGCTTCGAAACTTTTTAATAAACTGGCCATGATGAGTATGCATAGGCGGGACAATTTGACTTTTATAATAAAGTAATAGAACAATTTGCCAGAAACTCACAAAAATTATGTTTTAATTAAGATTTTCTATTCTTGTTCTATAAAATATTAAGCCTTTCCAAATTAAAAATTTTATTTTTCCTATAACTCATATCCTCTTTCTATCATCCCCCCCCCCCCCCCCCCCGCCCGGTTCATCGGCTGGTGACGCCCTTGGTGAATAGTGTGAATGATGTTCAGAATAATCCTCAAAAAAACATCTAATATTATTCCGATATGCAGTGGCATGAAGCATTTAGCTGTTGTTACTATAAATACCGTGCTGATCTTAATACTCCCATCGACATCTAAAATATATTCAAAGTATTTCCTGTGGCTAGTGAAAAAAGTGCGAAAAATAGAAAAGATTTATTAGAAAAGTATTCTATTACGGCGGACAAATAGGGATCTGGAAAAGTATGATGCTTCGACAATGTGTGTCACATCTGTGAAAAGTCTCTAGGATGTGATAAGTTGTAGATTATAAATATCGTTCAGTTAACAGCAGCGACAATTCAAGAGATTCCTGGAAATGAACGCGTCGATACATCCTCCCGAGCAGCATTTTTGCCTAATAATCGCCCTCCTCCACTTTATCTATCAAACATAATTTTTAATAACCTCACGTCCTCGTGGAAAGCCCATTGGTCCTCATGTCAGACTTTCTTAAGGATAATCAAACCCTCAATTGAACCATGGTGGCCAGAAAAAAGCACTCCCCTTAAGAGATTTCTGGGCCCTTAGACGCTTACGCACAGGGGTCACACAATCTTGTTGTACAATTTTATTTTGCAAAGAGACCCACCTCCTATGAATTGTCCTTTCTGTTGCCAAGGTGTTGTCCCTCAACTCCCCGCATGCTGTGTGACTGTCCAGCACTCTCACTCTATCGGCCCTCTTTTATAAATAATAAATCACTAACATCCTTGAGAATCCCCCCCCCCCTACAGTGCAATTTCATCTGCGGCACAGTTTATCAAAATTAGTGGAATAAGCAGTTATCTATAAGAACAAACCGCGCATCCTCGGACTATAATAGTCACGGCAGTTGAACACAGTTCGGGGTATTGCGTTCAAAAAAAAAAACAAAAAAAACTCAAGTTATGTAATTTTAACATTGAAGACAAAAATTTCTGGGGAGTTTATTTAAAATAATCTTGAAATACTAACTTGTACACATATTCAGATTTTACTACCAGCTAACCGTTACCTTCAATTTCACTCCCGTCGCACAAATATAGATCATCTAAATAAAAAATTTCCGTAGTCCACTTTACTCTCCATACGCATATCGCATCGGGTGAAATCAGCGACATTACTCCGACACTTGGTCTAAAACGATCTACTGGTTTTGACAATGTTCCTAATTTAAAACAATCTCCCACCGATAAAAGTCATTTCTTTAATAAACGCTGTGTGTTCAAATTTGGCTATGTTCCACAACAAGGGATATCTTCTAAAATTATTGCGTCTCCGAAACCTGGGAAGGATTCTTCATGTAACGATAACATTTGTCCCCCATTAGCCTTCTTAGTAATTTCAAATAAAATGGTGGGGAAAGTTATAATAAAAACTCTCACGTTACACTCTGATAGCTCAAATATCATCTCTGCGACAGAGCAGTTTGAATTCAAGTCTGGCCATTCTATAGTGCAGCAGTTTGCTAGAACCGGGAAATTCATAACTCAGCATGTTAACCTGTAATGAAACACGATGGAATAATTTTAAAAATTATTAAAACCAAATTTCCGGATTACCTAATCAAATTGGTCAAAAGCTAAGCAACAGTTGCAGTTCATACGTTCGATACCTCTTCGTCATTTGGATTTAGCCCCGGTGCCCTCTAGTGAGTTGGGACCGATTCGATTTCATATACTTCTTTAAAATTTTTCTCTGTATCATCATGACGCATTAACACGGCATTGTTTGGCGACGATGCTACGCTGTATTGCAATTCACGCAAGCCAAAAGCGATTTCTCACAAGCTCTAGAGTCCGGTATTGGCCGCGCCTTCGTTTTTTCTTTTTTTAAATGGCGAATTTCTGTAAACCAAGTTGAATCGGAGGCGATTTTATTTTCTTATAGGTATCATCCACTGACCCCTAAGACAGTGCACGTACAAGACACTGGTATTTCTTGGTCCAATCAAGTTCACTACCTAGACGGATACTAGTTGTACCGTTGTTAAATATCTGCACTATTTATGGAGAATACTCCATCGTATATCGTTTTTAAATGGTCATAACAATTTTTTTTTATATTAAACCAATCTCAATATACACATCTCTATTGCGAGATCGGACTCCGCTAAATACCCCTGGGTATGTATTTAGATTCTAGACACTGAATTCGAAGACGCATGTCAAGATGGAAAAAAAACAAACTATGCATAAATTAAGACAGATTTATTGTTTGATTGGACGTTACTCTAAGCTCAATCCGTTTAGTAAACGTACGATTTATTGTCAAATCATCAAACCGATATGACGGTATTTGACCCTGGTACTGCGCAAAGACATCCAATCGGTTCATAATTCAACGCGCTCAAAACAAGTGTCTCCAAAACATCACTGGAGCTTTCTCGTATTAACGCAACGAAGAAATACATTCCGATTTAAATAAGCCATGGATCGATGAAGTCATACGTTATATTACAGAAGCGCACGAACACCAACTTCACAGTCACCCAAATCTAGAGGCCTTAGAACTGCTACTTTCTGATGATGACTTACGGCGTCTTAAGCGCGCAAAGCCTTATGAGCTAGTCACCTAATTTATTCTATAATATACTGATATATATACGTATTTTGTGGCTATGCGCATATACTTGGTGTACGTGTGTGTGGGTATTTATATGCGCATATGATTATTTATATGCCTATATAATATTAACAGTTATGTAGTTGTACATAGTTCCTACTCTGCTTATGTTACAAATTAGATTAAGTTGTAACACCGCTTTATGCTAATTTATTTACTGTAATAAAATTGTACTGAAACCTACGTGTAAAAAAAAAAAAAAAAATACACATCGCCTATGTTGTCCTTGTTATTATTTAACGTGTGTTATAAACAATTACAACTTATACGAAACAGATGTCTTAATTGCATACTGAACGCACCTCATTACACCGGGATTTCTAACATGCATATAATGCCTCCCTCCCTTTTTTTATTTTTTTATCACAGATGTATTTTTAAACCAATCGTAATATTTATTCGTAGCTTTTTTTTTTTTTTTAATTTTCGCCTGCAGCTCATTACGTTGCTAAGTTACAATTTGTAACAATTAAAACTGTATTTCTTACGTCGTGCGATAAGGCGATTCATCGATACGCTGGTTGAGTTATACAGTATTATAATGTTATATAATTTGTGAAAATATATTTTTTGTATCTTTTAATGAGCCTTTAATTTAATAGTCAAAAATGTGTAAAAGTTAATTTTTTTTAACCATTTCCATTAAGCCTCTAAAAAATGTAGTGTATTATACTATTTCGTTTTTGGCGGAAAAAAATTTACCACTATTTTTTTCAGATTAGGCTTATTTTTAAAAAAACATTAAATTACTTTTTAGATTGTTTTTTTCTTTTTTATTGCGCGTTCCAGTTTATTTGAAGAGTGAAAGAAACAGCTTTGGGCAGTTAACGCCAATAAAAACAAAAAGAAATGCAAATTACAGAGCGAACTCACGAGACCATTCTGCACGTTTTTAAAACCAGAGAATAACTTGCAGCATTCATCTTTTTTTCTAGGTTAATCTAGATGTGTACTGAAGTAGTTAACATTATAGATCTCTGTAAATGTTTACTGTTTTTAGCAGTGAAATTGTAATGGCGATCATTTTTTTTTTTTTTTAAACTTGCTAAAAAAGAAAATTCCTGAAGATGCAATGGAATTCATTTTCCTGTAATATTTTGCACGTATTATATCAGCTTATACTTTTCAAACGTTTAAAATCATCCATATGTACACACATAAGTACCTATTGTTTCAAACTTGCAGATCAGCTGAAGTATATTCATGAGTTAAACATTTACAAATATAATAATAATAATAATAATAATAATAATAATAATACGTAAAAAGACGAAAGTTACAATTGAGTATTCTATTTTTCAATTTTGAAAGTGTATGTTTGCTTAACGTAATATTTAAAATCGCCGTGTACAGTGATCGAACATTTTGCAGTTCGTGTACATTGCATTATCCATACTTATGTTGAAATATTCTCGCGCCGTAAAAAATAAAAACCATTATATTCATAAGCCAAAAATATTGTTACAAATTATCATCAGTTACAACGCTCTATAACGACGTTCTGTATTGGGAATGAACGTAATATTTAAATCTATTATGTCAGTGGCGGATCCACGGGGGGGGGGGGGGCTAGGAGACATTTCCCCCCCAAAGAACCAAAGCCTCTATGAAAAAATTTGTTATAACAGAGAAATTTATTTTACGCTATAAAAGATTTGTATGAATTTTGCCTACGCCTTTTAATAATGAATATTTAATACTATTTTCTAGTAAAACTATTAATGTTCCTGTTTTATTCCATTTTAAATGTAATTATCATCGATCTTTTACCATTTTTATTTATTTTTAGTTTTTATTTTGTAACTTTAATCAAAAATAGTAGTTCAATGAGAAATATATATATATATATATATATATATATATTTAAACTTGCTCACGAACAAAGAGAATTCGGATCGGATTACTAACAAAAATAAAAAAGAAGTAAAGTGTCTATTAAGAAATGCTATCTTTCTTACTAGTTCTAAACTACCATATTTAAGGTATAATTTTATAATTTCGTTTTATTTTTCACTCCTAAATATAAGACAAAAGTTAAATTAAAAATTGTAATAATTATGTATTTTTAAAACACATTTTTAAATTTCTGTAAAGGCCGCTATTTGATTTTCTTTATGAAACAAGGTGTTTGTTTCTCGAATCTACTGCCTACCGTAGAAGGTTTTACGTAATTATATAATCCCCACCAAATATCCTTCTGGATCCGCCCCTGATTATGTAAAGCGTAAATATAAATATATTTCATCATGAAGTAAAGATTTTATTATACCTTTATCATCTATTTTTAATTAACAATGTAAATAAATTTATTATTTTTTACGCCATAATGTAAATAATCGAATTATTTACTTTTTAACAAACCCTACAAATATCATGAACGGTGGAAGCAATACTGGCGCCTCCCTTTTAAAATTGTTCGTTTCGTAGAATTTTCCCAACGGTAAGACCTCGATCAGTCGATTTATCTAAATCCTAAAAAGTCCTAATTCGAGAAATTTTGCTCGTAATATGAAATATATACAATTTTTTCTTATATTACAAGATGTCTATGCTCCTCAACTGCCATGCACTGATCGCACAGCCGGGGCCGCACACCCTCTACTATTGCTTATATAGTAGAAATCATAACGTGAATGGTGTCATAATTGCAAGAATATCTATTTAAAATAAGATTTTTTTGCTCTGTATTTGTTATAAATGGAAATACATTTGAAATGTAGTCAGAAATAAATTAAAATTGGAAATTTCATCAAACGTAAAGAAAAAATTTGTTAATAACTAATAAAAATAAAAAACTAATTACTTTTAATTGTATTGGTTTAGCAAATCGCGTTATTTAAAATTGTTATACGAAAAATTTCAAAATGTTTTTACATTATCGAGGAATATACCCACCTTAACCGCTCGATTATCATGACGGGGATTAAAAAAGGATATAAGAGGAAGTAAGTAGTTAAAAAAACCTAAATTCCTTCTTTCTGTAAAAGTAAGCGAACTAAAAAAGGGAAAAAACAACATTTTTTAAGTCACGGCTATAAATTTAAAAAAAAAAGAAGGAATAATATTTATATAAACCAGAGGCGGATCCAGAGAAACATATTGGGGAGCGTAATTATATAATTACGTAATATCTTATACGGTGGATAGTAGATTTGAGAAATACCTTGTGTTTCATAAAGAAAATCCAATAGAGCGACCTCTAGAAAATTTTAAAATCTTTTAAAAATACACAATTATTATAATTTTTAATTTAACTTTTGTTCCAATTTTAGGTGAAAAATGAAAAAATGAAAAAATTGTAGATGAAATGGTAGTTTAGAATTTGAATAGTAAATTACTGGAAAGAATAGAACGATAGTATTTTTATTAGACTTTAATTCTTTTTTATTTTTGTTAGTAATCCGATTCGAAATTTCTTTGTTCGTGAGCAAATTTAAATATATATATATACAATTCTCATTGAATTACTATTTTTAATTAAACTTACAAAGTAAAAATTAAAAATAAATAAAATCGACAAAAAAGATCGACGACAGTTACATTTAAAATAAAAACGAAACATTTATAGTTTTACTAGAAAATAGTATTAAATATTAATTATTAAAAGTCATAGGTGTAACATTTATATAGAACTTTTATAGTGTAAATTAAGTTTCTCTGTTCTAACACATTTTTTCAACGAGTTTTTGGTTCTTTCGGGTAGCGGTAAGGACGAACCCTATCGTGGATCCGCCACTGTATACACTAATAACAGATTATACAATAAGATCATATACTTAGCGTTGGAACAGCGTTTTCGAAGCTAGATCTCTGCCACTACAGTCACGCGCGTTCCCTTTGGCTGGTAATGGAATAATTCGGGAAACTTTGTTCCCGCAGCTAAGTATTTTATAGTCTTGTTTATTATTAATAGGTATGAATTTTATTATTAAATAATTAACTCACGCTGTCTCCTTCAGATTGTTAACGCGTATTTAATGAAAAAAAAAGGTTACTCCACGTAAAATTTATTTCAATTTCATCGACGATGATGAAATAAAATAAGAGAGGTTAAAAAAAATTATACTTTTAAATTTGTTATTTTTCCTTTTATAAGAACATGTTTTATAAAAATTACTCGTTTTACTTCAAAAATCGTAAAACGTTTTAATCTCGCAATCTAATCTTAGCTTTTACATACGTCGAACTTGAACAGTATGACAACACGGTGGGAGGAGGGCTTTTGTCATAAGGCAATTTTTTGAAAAATTCCAGAAAGGAATTTAGCGCGTAAAAGCCGATATAATTTTACGATTCAATCGAATATCAAAAAAAAGTATGGGGAAAAGATTAGGAAAATCGAATTGTTTTTCCATCGCCGCCGATAAATTCTTTCCTTATAGCGCAAAGAGAAACAATAAAGAACGGCATTAAACTTACCGTGAAACAATTGTAACGTGTATGCACAACTCATCTAGGTAGAAAAAATTAAGCGAATAGATTAATGTTAACCGGTCAAAAAAATCAATACAAGCACCGCGCTTTTAACTATAGCCGTGGTTTCACAATAAAATGGCAAATGCGTAACACCATGGTCACTTTTTCAGGTAAACGATTTTTTGCGGCCCGAACGCGCCAAAACACATTTATCGACCGCTAAAACGTAAAACAACATAATGCGCCTCAACCTCCTCGCCTCGTGGGCGTACTACTACAATGCACACAATGCTTCCGAAACAGTATAGACGACACATACACAGAAAACACTCTCATCCCTACCTTGCAGGCGCTAGTATCGGCGTAAAATCGAAACGTCCACTCTACTTATGTAATTTCAAGAAAGGGGTAGTTGTACCGCTATTCGACAAAATGCACAACATCATTGCTGATTGAAATTTTTTTTTGGTTTCTTTTCAACAGAATCTCAGCAGTGCTAATTACAACTGTAATTGCAAGTGAAGTACAAGTAAGCCAAAATTGTGTATACACGTCACATTTTTAGGCCAACATCCGCGTTGTAACGACTTATTTTTTAAACATCCCTCCTTCGCCCCTCAGTCGTACAATGGCTCTACTGAGGTTCAATATGGCCTTTTTTTGGTTTCGTTTATTGCCCCCGATTTTACTGAAAACAATCAACGATACTCCATACTGATTCCCATTTAATTGTTTAGATATCTCTGCTGTATCGTAAGCACTGCATTTTACATTTTTCGAATGATCTACGGTGGATTCAGAAGAAGGGGTGGTAATATTGTTGATATGAAATTTTTTAAACTTAGAATTATCGGTATATAACGTTTTAAACGAATAACGAGAAATATTTAAGTTTAAATGATTAGATATTGAAAAAGAAGTGAAAAAAATTTGAGCTGGAACCTCCCCCACTCCTACATTATCCCGTTCGAAACTAATTTCTAACACTCCCAATAATACTACAAGCGATGTTTTTTGATTTTTGTATTCAAGCATTTTTTGATTTTTTTTTCATTCGAGTACAACTCTCTAATGACGATCAAGCCAAGGGACGAAGCGATTATAAGTTTCTTGCGAAGTTGCTTTTATATAAGCAGAATAAAAGTGAAAATAACGGAAAACGCTTATATAAATTCAAGAATTTTTCTATATCCTCCCGCTTTTTTCTCTCTAAAATTCCCGCTTCTAATTTACTCCCGTTGTGTAAAAAGTTTCATGTTAAATTTTGATGTCAGATTTCTACGTTTCTTCCTTTTCTAATCAATCTTTTTTTCCATTTTTCCATCCAACCCAGTCTTCCCACCCGGCCTTGGTTTTACAATTTTCCTTTGCTTCGCCGCTCCGTTATAGTCTCTATTATCCGTTTACGTCTCAATCACACTCTTTTTCCTTCCTCACGTTTTCGTTTTAAGCCGTCTGCGCTCCTGACCATATCTTTTTTGAATGTCCATCCCTCGTGATCGAACGTACTTCTTTTTGTACTTCGATCTGTTATCACTCAAATTTCCTAATCCGTATTGCGCTTCTCGTATATCTTATCATTTCCGTCGATCTCCGTTGTTCCTATCCTCAGTTCTTTTATCTTATCAATATTTGACACCGACTCTACATCTAACTGATCCTTCTCCATCGTGTCGTTTCTGGGCGAAAATCCGTTGCTGGCATGCCCAAAGGGATTAAATAATAAAAAAAAGCAAAAAAGCATTGTGAATATTTTAAAGCCTTTCTGTTTAACATATCCATATAATCACGTTATATGAAGGTTTAGAAGCTAAATGTTAATACTCTAGTAGCTAGACGGTGAGTGTAATTAGTAAAGGTGATGATTTGTTTTCCTTTTTGCCTTTTTTTTCTTCTATCGACTCTAATTTCCGCTTTATTCTAACGTCTTCTGACACTTGAATACGTCGATTTCAATTTAGTATTTACGATTTTACTTAGTCTAGCCACGCAATTTCTTAAATTAGGTTAAATAGTTTAACCTGGAGCATAAGACCCATTTCAGGCATCCAATTAGTAAAGTTCAGTCAAGTAATTTGATTAAGTCGATTAAAATTACGCTTAAACACACGTATTTGTGCACATCTACTTCCCCACACCCTGAATTGGTCAAGTTCGATTAAATAAGTCGCACTTTTCGAATTTATCAATTTCAACGTGTTGAATTCTTTTGTTAGTCGAAACAGTATTTTCAACTGATAATATACTTACCGGCACTGTGTACTTTATACACAGTCTTGCTTCTATTAGTTATTTTATTGTTACGGATTTAGAAAAATTAATTTTTTCAAACAAAATGAAAAAATATTTAATTCGTAACGTATTAAATATCGAAATAAGGATCGCATAAGAAATACTTGGACAAAACATTCGTTTTCTTACATTCATTCTATGCTAACACCAAAGCTAAACAATGACTTACATTTCACTAAATTTATTTTCCGAATTTTCCTCAAATCTAATAATGAATACAGTTGTTTAAACACTAATAGAGATAATTTGTTAAATTATTAAAATTAATAATTAAATGAAATATCCTCTTTCCAAAACAAAACAGTTTTAAGTTTAACTCACCCATCGTCGTTCTCTTGCCTGGTCTCATTTAAAATTTTCATGTTTTCTCTGAAATTAATAATTTACTTTTTGCAAAAACGAAAATTCGAATTTTACCCGTTAAAACGTCATAAATCTTTCTGTTATGTGATTTGCATTATCGAATTCTTGCATTTGTCGCAAATAACAGTTAAACTCACTCCGTATTAGATTCATCTGTCTCTCATTTTTTATTGAAATAAATATCGGTTTAATCTTTTATTTAGTAGTTATTACATACAAATTCGCAATTGACAACGCCAATTATCATTGGCTAACCTGGTGAAGAGAAAGAAAAAAATGTAAAAGAATGCGCAATAGATAAAATAGTTTCTTTTTTTCTTTTCTTTTTTTTTTTTTTTTGGAGGGGTAAATAATAGCGAAAGTAGAACTTTCACCGAAGGAATTTTTTCCCCCCATTGTTCTTAGAATAAAAGGGATTTTATTTGTTACACGGTCGTAGATATCTTGATGAAAGTAAAAAATTAAAAAAAAAAATACTTCTAAGTAATTGATTTTTTATTTTTATGAGAGTGAATTTTATACATCGCAACAATAGAATAATAACTTTTATATCATTTATTAAACAAACGCAGTATGTTTTAAATTTTACATATACATAAAAAAAAAAAAAACGTAAATAAATTTTAAATTCAGTCGTACAAAATTACGTGCAAAAACCAAGCACATTTGGTTTCTCAACAATAGAAAAAATATAATTTTTGAATTTTAAATGTCCACGTGTTTTCGAAAAATATCTACATATATATACACTTATACGTAAAAAAAAATTACAATATAAAAAAAGTAAAAACATAATACAAAATGTTTTATTTATTATTAAATAAAAATTATGTATTGTCGTAATTTCCGACAAAAACTTAAATAAAATGCGTTAAAAAGAAACAATAATTAAATAAATAAAACTATACATTTTACGTAACACATACGTTTGAAATAAGTTTTGTACCACACTGAGCAGTTGTGTTAAAAGCAAAACATTTTAATATATACGAATAAAAGGCGAATTCTCACTGGGTTAATTATGTAAATTTTTGATATTTTTTAAAAATAAATATAAAAAACATACAAGTGTATATAGTTTATAAACAAAAATAATAAACTCAAAAAGTTGAAATAATTCATCTGTTAATACTCTAAAATTGTATACATATACAGTAACATAATGTATACACTCGCACATATCATATGTATTGGCACACAAAACTTTATTCTTTGATAGAATATAGAGTAGGGATGATCTCACAACAATTTAAACGTTATAGTTGAAATTGTTTAATCTGATCGGAATAGGTATGTTACGTGACCGCTAAGCAATGCAATATATATGTATACCTGGTATGTACAAAAAGTCTTGGAGTAAGTTTTAACAAAGTAATTAATAAATTTGCTCAACTGTAATCACGTTTGCAAAAAAATTACTTGAATTATTAACGAAATTTTTTTTATTAAAAATACTAAAATCGTCTTTACACCCTTACTGTTTTAATTAAAATAATAAAAGTAAATTTCGAATTTTGACTTTTTAAGATTAACAATAATCGACGTTAGAAGATGGACACTAATTAAAACCGTTAAAGATCAGTTTCTCAGAACAATCGAAAATAGAACTGAGTGAAAAGAAAAAAAGCAATTAAATAATTTTAATGCAACTCTATAATAAGCGGGTGGTAAAACTAAGGATTATGTTAGCTCTAGCACAAATTAAAACTATATGCCGGGGTGTTAATATCGTTCTTATGTTGGAATTATTTTCTAACTATCACTGATAAGAAAACGTTTTTAATTTAGAAATACCGATTTTCGAGAACGTTACCACAGCATTAAGATAACCTCGAACCCTAGGCCATCGAAAAAAAAAAAAAGAAAAAAAAACCACCAAGTGTTCTTCCGTTACACGCTCAATGTACTCCTAAACGTTGTTATACTGACGATTATGAGAAAATAATATAATATTATCGTACTTATCGGGAATAAGCTAATAAATATATGCACATGGTAAAGAACATTCATTCGCTTCATCGACAGGAAATACCCCATTTCCATCGACAACCATACCATCATTTTTGCAGTTGCTATACATATGACGGTCTACAGTGATGTTAATACTGCGATAATTTAACAAAATGAAAATAATTTGCAAAAAACCGTATAAACTATCGGATTATTCTGAAGTCGTAAGGGAATATTCGATTTTGCTTTTACCCGATTAATTAGTGCTTAGTGGTATACCCCTCTCTTGTATGATGGTTTTATTAGTTTTCAGAATCGATTAAAAATTATAAACACACGTTTCAATGTACAAAAAAACGTACCAAAACTCGATTGAAAATAACAACACGCAGCTATTACAACTAATTTTCGGCATTAATTAAGAATATAATTAAACGAGATTGACAACACGTTGTTTCATTATCTCCAATAACAACATCGGAACCTTTTAACTGCCATTTTCTGCGCGATTCAGACGGTGAATCCATATACGCGGCATAATTAATATCAGCCAAATGATGTTCGGACGATGAAGATGATCCGCTTACATTCATTAAACTACGCATTCCTAACGATCCATTAAGTTGACTGCCTGTGTGAAACATCGTAAGCGAATTAATTTGAATAGAAATGGCACTAAAATCTGATACGGAAAAAAAAATTTCCATTTAGACAGCCATTTGTGTCGGTTTAATCAAAACCAATTTCAATCATCCGAATCTTATCATCATTTTTAACCGGTTAAAATATAAGAATATGATAAAATGTGCGTTTTTTTCAGAATAGGCTTGCTTATATTCACAATTCGTTATTTCGACGCAATAGTTGAAATGCACCGAAAAGGGCCGCATCATATACTTATCATTTTACATCCCACAAAATTAGCTGCTTCCGATAAAAAAATAAGACCGTCAAAATTACTTACCTCTTACCGGCTAGTCTTTCGTATGCGACGATAATGTTTACAATTTTTAATTCTAGAGAACAACAATCGATGTTGCAATTAAAGTATAATATATACCTCGCGAATTTACAAAACTTTATACGCTTTTTATCATTGAAATTGTTAGTTCGTAACTACGATGCTGTATACTTTCAACTTCTCGATGACGTGTGGAAGTTACAATTAGCCCAAACTATACTAGTGATGGGTAAGTTCGGTATTTCTTCGGATTCCAAAACAAGTTCGAGAACAGCAGCTTGGTATCCATCGGACCCAAATGGATCTGACATTTATGCGCACAGTACACTCAACACTAGCACTCGTTTACACTGGTTGAAGACGCAATGTATACCATATACCAATGTTAAGTTTACGTGTTAGAAAGAGAGAAGGAAATTGCAAAATGGCTAACGTAGGAGTATAATAATCATATGCAGAGTGGTGTCTGTAGAAAAAACGATAGAGAACGTTTTTCACTTTTCTAGCTTGTCTGACACATTTCTGTACAGATATTCATTGTATATAAGAAACGCAAAAAAGAACAGACGGGTCTATTCTTCTGTCTTTGAGGTCTGTATTTTAGCTTCTATAGCGGAATGAACCTGGATCTGTATAACATTCATCGATTTAGTATTTGCCATACCATCCGAGTTTTGTAATTTATTCACAATCGATGTGTTAACACGTCATCTAACGTTTTTATTTCTAGTGTGATATTGTTTTTTTTCTTATTATTTTTCTTTTTTTGGATACGTATGAAATTTTTGTAAACAATTTATTATTTGTGCACTTCCGAACCGAATTAAATTTACTCCCAGAATAATGATGGTCTCAAGGAATTTTAAAAAAGGAAAACTTTAAAAAAAAGAGAAAATAATTATAAATTTCACGTGTTTTACCAAAAAAAAAAAAAAAAAAAAACAATAAGAAAAAACAATATCACACTAGAAATAAAAACGTTAGATGACGTGTTAACACATCGATTGTGAATAAATTACAAAACTCGGATGGTATGATCCGTAACGAAGAAAACGTGACGATAAATGGGTGATGGTCATGCGCCCAGAATATTCTGCCGGTTATAGACCAGCTGAAAGACACTAGGAAAAAGGCAAACTTTGTGTAGGGCACGTAATATAAAAAAAAAAAAAAAAAGAAAACATGATTCTTTGCGAAAATACATCGGAATATAAGTGTACATACGGACGGACGAACTCTATAACAAAGCATGATTTAAATTAGAAGCAAGAAGAATTTTTAAAATTAAATCCCTTCAATGTTTTTTTTTTTTGCAAAAAATTATAAAAAGGCGAAAAACAGGATGCACTAAACGTGAATATGTTTTATATTCATTCCTCAAATAATTCCCACTTTCTATTCTAGAAAACAAATTTATATCAGCAATTTGGTTTAGAAAATAATGAAATATTACAACTCGTGCGAAACAAAACTGACAAACAAAAAAAATCAACACAATTAATTTTAACCTATTTTATTTGTGTTTTTGTTAATTTTTTAAAATCGGCATATTCTTTAATCTATTAAATACTAAATAAAACTAATTCTAAAAACCGTTGCCAATTTTGGGCGGAAATGTGTAATGTATTTTCTGAAAATCAATTATCGTATGCTCACTTATGCGAAGAATAAACTAATCCTCGCTACGATCGCTAACTAATTGAGTTTTTCAAGACACGTTTCACGCATTTCAGTGTTTTTCATTAAAAAATTTTTAAATTTGAATATTTAGTTGTGTGTTTTACGTTATCCAAATTTATTTATTTGCTCTTATATATTATATTATTATTCATTTTTTATTTATTTTAGTTTACATCATTATTTATTTAGTTCAATTTATTATTGAAAGATAAAGAAATTAATTAAAGTTAAATATACGAGTAAATAAGCACTTAATCGAGTTTTCGATTCATAAATAGCACGATTGCGTGGGGTAGATGACTTCGAAACACGTCGATTTTCAATTTTTATTTTTTCTAAACTATCATTTTGTGAATTTATTATATTTTCTGTTTTTTGGTGTTTACTTTCTCGTACTTAACTATATGCAGAAAATGGACTAATATTTAGTTGATTAAATAAAGGAAATTCTTTTTGGTATTCTGGTGTAAAATGTAACGGGGGAAAAAAAAAGTCTACTATACAAAAAAATTTAATTAAGCATCAAATAATTGCATCTGTATACAAACATGTATTTAATAATAAATGAAAACATTAAACAAGGATTACAAAAATAGAAAAAAAAAATTTAACAACAAACTACAACCGTTTTGTTTAGCGAACTCTCTGAAATGGGTGGCGAAAAAAAAAATTTAAAACTTCCCATTCCACTTTTCATAATCCTTACACTCAGATGAGCAACAAACCAACATTTGTCAGTGATCATTCAACGGATTCAATAAGTGAGAATTATGAGACGGGATTTCTGTGCAGCGAGAACTTATTTCGTCAATGAATATTTTCGTAGTAATATATCATTTAACTTATCGTTAGTATGAAAAGAGAAATGAACATATTATTGTTGATTTCAACAAATAATACTACACGTACTACGAATGAAACAGTGTAAACTTTTTTTAAAGATGTCTGCTTAATCTCTAGTCTAGTTCAGTTGTCGCGAAACTCTCAATCTGACGTCATTCGAATTTCTTTCAATTTATGCGTTTATGCTAAAGACAGAGTTTGAAGCGCAGCTCAATGGACGAAATCGATATAAAGAGATTCTTTATTATAATACGGAGTCGTTGAAATGATTTTGCCGAGCATTATCTTATAAAGGACTATTCTCGGTAATTTGCAGAAAAACCCGCTACAAACACCTTCATTTGAGACAATGGGGGTCATCGCTTTGAGCACGTGTTTCAAACTGAGTATTAAAACTGCATTTTTCATTTAATGACGCGTATTCCAACTTACGTTCGTTAACCATCTGCGTGTGCTTTGGAGTATGCAAATTACATAATCGATGGAATTCATAATATTTCCATAGTATAGAGTTTGAAGGTAAAAGTAAAGTCCTCCGTACCTTTAACAGAGAGCCTATAGAGGATTGTGACAGGTTTTCACAAAATGCATAAAAGCCAATAAATCTGAAGAAAATATTTTGGGCCAATGTTATTTTCTCTCGTGAGCAACTTTTGCTACCCGATCCGATTTCAACCTGGATAGGTATCTGGGAGCGGTACTCGAGTCCAGAACGATCTGAAGTTTTGAACTCGCTATGATCTCAAATCTGGCAGTCCATATCTCTATACTAAGAAACCGCGATTACACGCGCCATTTTTTTTTTCATTTTTTTTTTTGTCGCAAAAACAGTTTTTTATATAATTTCATTTCAGTTATTAAAAAAACAAATAAATATATATAATGTCGTAGAGGTGAAATTCGTATAATAACTTTGATAATTTATTTATTTAAATTAAATTTTGCGATATGTACGGAAGACATTCTCGCATATATTTACATAACCCTGATAATATTAACAATCGTGCGAAAAATCTGTAAAACTAAACTTACAAATTACCATCCGATTTCATACGGGTTTTTTTTTTTTTATTAATTTTTTAAAACTATTTACTAATCGCGTACTTGCGATTTTATCGAATACAAATGTCATACATACTTTGCGTGGTTTTTCTCGCTGTCAATTACGAAAGTATGCGACATACAACAATTCTCCATTAGTGACAGGCAATGCAAATAAATCGTAACCTACTTGACAATATCTGCGAGGAACTTTTCTCGTCGTCACTCACGTACTCCCTGCGGCATAAAAGGAAAATTATTGGAAAATTAATAACGACATAACAATGAAGACAAATTTCTCTATTAATATTCGGGGGGGGGGGGGGGGATAAAAACAAATTTTATACCACTCTTTGTTAAAACTTAAATTTAGATTAAATTATTAATGATTATTATTGTACATTTTATATTTACATTTATATATATACAGAGTCGGAGATGCAAAAAACAAATTTTGTACAATTATTACGAAAATAAGCAGCACTAATTATAAGAGATACGTACGAGCAAAGTATTCGCTTCAAAACAAATTTCTCTAACACTTTTCCCAACGTTCCGATTTTTCTTAGTTTTTTATTCGGAACTAAAGTGAAAAAAATATCAAAAAAAAAAACTGTACGGAATTTTGAAATATTTTACGAAACTTTGTTCGTTGCATTATCATCTGGTCGATCAAGAAACGCTAATTGTTAAAAACAAATAATAATAATAATAATAATAATAAAAATCTGAACAATTATATCGATTATAATCAAAAACGATTTTTGTTCATTTTATTAAAAATATATAATTATAACACACATTGGCTGTCCTACATAAACTAGCATGTTCGTTTAAAAATTATTTCTTCGAATTTATGTTTATCGAATATATTCCAATTTCTTAAAGATTGCTGCCTTTTATCAACATGTCTAAATCTTTGCTTCGGCCACATTTCTTCCCTCCAATGTGCTGGAGTAAAGGAATTATGCTCGCTCCTATTTCATTATAATTTTGGCGATAAGTAAGAGGAAAGATATATATATATATAGAGGATGAACAATGGATCACCTAATCTGGAATTCAATTCAAGAAGAGGCTACACCATGAAATACTGGTCAACTGTCAGAGAATTGAAAAAATTAATTCCAAGCCTCTAAAATCATTTTTGAGGGAGATAGAGCCGTTAAAAGGGGGAGGGGGAATGCAACAAAATTTAAAAAATATCATTTCATTGATTAAGTGTTTATTTAATGCACTACAAAACTTACAATTACTTATAAAAATTATTATTCTCATCATAATTATCGGAGCTGGACAATGAGGAGATAGAACAATTATCATCATTATCATCGGTGAACTGATTCATTTTTCCACCTCTTCGAATTCGTCTATCATAATAATTTTCTAATACAGTTATAATTATCAATAATAGTTTCGATTTCTCATAGTGTACGACACACTGAAATAATTATTATAAAATATTTTACCAAATAATTTCACAATAAATAAAACCCGGAAAACAAGCGGGAAGTTCCACAACTGAAATAATATTCGATATAATTATCTACGCTCTGAAAAAATGTGTAAATGACTGAAAATTAAATAATAACGTTATTAAAATTATGGAACGAGTTTACTCGATTTGAAAGTGTTAAATCGTTGTGGAGACTTCACCAATAGCCCGTATTCCCAAGGTCATATTGTGCCACCTAACGTGAGAAATGCGCGGGAAGTATGAATCGAATAACTAATTTTAAACTTTAAACAGCACTCCTGAAAAATTTCATTTTCTACACTTAGGTCCCTTTCTCCATGCGCGGGCACATATATATACGAGTATATTCTCGTCATTTAACAAGAAGGAAGCTCCATATTTATAATTAGAATTCAATAATTCTGAGATATGTCTACATAAGCATGTGCTAATTATCAATAAAACGTTTTTACACTAACTAGTGAAGTTTCTGTCAACGTTAACCGCGACAATTTTCTGGGAAAAAAAAATAACTATTACTCTAATTAACGGTTAGCGTCATTTACACTTTTTTTTTTTTTTTTTTTGATTTTTTTCTAAATAAATGCTTTATCTACCTCCATTGTCCAGTACACCTGAACTCTTTTCTTAAAAACAGAAATTGACACAGCTAATCGCGCAGCAGTGGTAAAACCTAAACATTAAAAATATGATCGCAGCGATCACCAAAGGCGGTTACAAAAGAGTGTGATTTGAAAGCTACACAAGAACTGAGTAATTAATTTTTAATATAAAGCATTACAATAAAAAAAAGAAAAATTCAACTACTTCAATTCACACCAACCTAATAATAATAATTTATTTATTTAAAGTCGCTCAGCAACTAAGACCATTTGCGACGCCGAAAAGTTACATCTTATGGGTATAGATTAATAAATCTAAAGAACAAAAATGAGAAGTAATAACTTATAAATATAGATTAATAAATAAAAAGAACAAACAAAAAAATCAAATAAACAATAGAAAGAGAAAAAAGAAAGAAAGGTAAAGAAAGGAAATGAAAGAAAAGAAAAGAAAAGAAAGGAGGTAAGCGCTGCTGAATAATAAACTATATAAAAGGAAAAAGTCGTGTGAGCTTTAAAAATTTGAAGATGTTTCCGCAGGCCTTTTCATTGTCCGCCAAAATTTCGGCAAGACCAGCATCCTCCTGGAAGCAGACGGCTCTCTCTTGCCGAAATTTGCGCTAAGAGGTGAGGAGATATTCCACCGTAACCGGCACTCCTCAAATTTCATATGTCGGTTGTGGTGGTTTTTGAAACAGGTGGCTATGTGTGTGGAGGCAGTGGCCTATGCGCAGGTGAATTAGCGCTGTTTCCTCATGTCGGTCCTTTCTGTATGAGGTGCTTCATCGCCGAACTTGACTTTGAACAGTTTCTGAGCGACAGTTTTGTTCCCATTCGTGTTGCCAGACGGAGTATACATGGTTTTTTAATTTGGACTTCAGATGTTGGCTGTTTTTCTTATTCTGGCCTCTAAATTTTGTTACTTGCAGTATACTGGCGTTCCACGGAGGGGCTTCAGCCATATGTTGATGAGTCGCCGTCGTCGTCCACAGAAGACTACTAACAGCATTCCGGCACTCGATCCCCAGGGGCTTTGGACTTTTTAGATTTTTTTCATACAGCTGTATATAATTCGGGACAAACGTTTTTTGATGCGAGGGGTTAGATGGATTTGAGGTCAAATTAAAGAAATATTTCAGAGCAAGAAATAGCCTTCTGTGTTTAAGTGGCAGGACATTAGTTTCTGCATGAAGGCTGTCAATTGGACTGCAGTGTAATGCGCCTGAGATTAATCTTAATGCGGAATTCTGAACAGTGTTTAACCTGTTCAGCACATTAGGTTTAGCAGATCTGTATTTGACTAAACCGTAATCCATTTTAGACAGCGTAAGAGCGGAGTAGAGGTTCTGCAGGCATTTCCTATCTCCGCCCCATTTTGTATGAGCTGTCATTTTGAGGAAGTTGAATGATTTTTGATATTTCGCTTTAAGTAATATATTCGCGAAGTGTACAAACGTACGATTAATAATGCCATTATTGAAGAACAATTTTAAAATATTTTCGCAAATTTTTCATAAGTATCCGCCTCTTAATTTACTTTTTACAAAATTTTAATTATAACTAACCTGCGCCGTATGCATGCGGCCGGGAAGTTGGCGAATCACTTCTTTCGATATTTTTCAATAATCGATATAGCGAAGCGGCTTCTCTTATACGGATAAATTCGACGCAAAATGAATCAACTTCTTCATAAACATCCTGGATTAATTACAGTAAAAAACAAACACGGATGATTAGTGTAAATTTCTTACCAAACATGTGCACGCGCATTTTAAATTTTTATATCTTATCAGAGTATGCCAATATTTCTGACGAAAAAACAGTTTTTCATTGCTATGAGACACTAACACTTACTTGAGATTATTTTCATATTTTCTTGTTGTACCGTAAAAAGAAACGAAAGGTAATAACCCAAATTAATTTCTTACATCAGCATATTTTGAGATTTAGTCGTTTGTGTTGTGGGTTTTTGAGAAATGACTTATTTCAACACTTTAAACCGGTGAAATATATTGAATTTTTTATATAGTACGAAATTCCAGTACCTAAAACGCGGGTAAAGTCACTCTGCCAATTTAATTTTTTATGAAATTTTGTTTCAAATTTTGCTTTTTCCGAGAAATCTTTTTCTCGTCTTACCAATAAATCTTGAAAATTTCTCCGCAAGTAATGTAGGCAAAATTTTTAAACTCCTGCCTTCTTAGATTTTAATTTAAACGATGAACAGTGTACAGTTATTATTTTATAAAAATATTGCTTTCTTTCCCGTTTTTTCTTTTGTATTTTAAAACTGATGTATTGCAGTCGCAAACTGCAGCTATATCATTCCTACATAAATAAAAAAAGAAAATATTCCCTCATTTAGAAAATTTATAAATGAGCGCGCCACCACATATGTATAATTGATACGTGCCGCATATTTTTGCAACGTTTATCTAAAACCGCATCCGATATATACATAGTATTCAGAAATATTATTCCTTATTCACATTAAATTTATTACGATAAACTATCCATAAATATAGATGAATAATATGTGTGAAAGTTTTAAACGTAAAATATAATAACTAAATTGAATGTTTATATAAATAAATAAAAATAAATAAGTGCGCTACCTGAACATTAATAATTTTATTCCGAATTAAAGATTGCAGAAATACGCATACCAGTCTTACCAATCGATTTTGCATGTAACGATCTTTAATTCCTTCACACGTCTGTATACAGTTTGATATATACAAGTGCACAAACTCTTTTGGAAGGTCCACAGTGGTTGTTAATCTAAATAATAACAAAATAATAACAATGTGAAATCGGATTTATAACACCAGTTTTACAAAAAAAAAAAAAAACTCTGCTATTTTTAAATAACGGAAAATGAAGAATAATCATTTACACTTATACTTGTTGTGATTGGTTTAAACTCGGTTACTCGTTCTATTTTAATTACAACTTAACACTTATCACGATTACACTTTCAAAATTACGTTATTTAAAAAATTGAAAAAAATAAAAACAAATATTTCATAGGGAGAACGAAAGTACTTCCGGCACGTCAACCACTTAATACTTTGATTTAAATGATAACAAAATGAACAGATCAATAAAAAAAAATATATATACGTGTATATATATATATATATATATATAAAGTTTCGATTAAAATTTTTGAAAACAATAAATACACAAAGCCACGTCTGTCTGTAATTTCACCGATCGTTTCGAATAATAATAACTATAATATATCGTGATCATGAGAAACTATCTCCTGATATATAATACTAAAAAATGACAATTTTTTTTTTTTTTTTAATAAACTTAGTGTATAGTATATTATAATTAGTATCGACTTTAGTTTCCGATTTTCCATTCATAATCGTTTTAAATTTAACATAAAAAAAAAAAACTGAATTAGTCGCGATTATTAATAAAAACATTGAAAACCGGTTAATTAATTATTTTACCGAATAATATATTCTCATCATTAATGTTTTCTAGTTTTCTATCATTATAAGTTGTTTATTGAATTGTGCTTTTCCTAAAATCACTATTAGACACTATAAACATTTCCGTCGTTATTTCGACACATGTGTATGTTTTTATAACATACTGCTTCATTTCCATTCTTAAAAATCACCATTCGATATTCTTATTCAAAGAGGTTTATCGATTGACTGTTACTTATTATCGAACATCTGATAGGGCGGCCACGAATTCACGCAATACCAAATTATTCTATAAAATGGTAAGGATGATTAGATGACGACGATACAAATGTTATACTTACGCGTGTTTTCCGTACAACATTTACATTGTAGCTCGAATACTACTGGTTCTATGCTGTACTTAATGCAATATCAGTTGTACAGTTCATACACGGTGCATTAAAACGCTATATACATTTTTCCAAATTTCACATTATTTCGATTTTCTAAATATATATAATGTATGTATAGATAAAAGAGATTTATAAAATAAAAATTATTTTTTATTTTATTAACTAACAGTTCATGTAAGAATACCTGTTTACTACTTCCATAGAATGAAGTGACATTTCCATGTTAACGAGAACATTGAAATAATCGGTAACATGTTCAACGTGCATCAGTCTCAATAAAACCTCAACAGCCACCATCGGACTATTTTCCACTAATTCCGGGAACTAGTTTAAAATCGACAAGAAAAGAAAAAGGAAAGAAAAATGTTAGAAACAAAACCTACACCTTACACGAATTAAATAAAATTTACTTTTTTTAATCGATATATTTTTGTACAATAAATGAGATTCGAATATGTCAACTGATAAAAAATTCTCAAGATAATCTAACAGTAATTATTAGTGACATGTCCTATGCAGATGGATGGTTTATAACATAACTTAAATAGGCGCAAGAGAGTGATAAAATAACTAGCAAATTTTAGTATCTGCAATTAAGTTGGCATTCAGCAGGATTAGTTTATATACATACATACATACATACATACACACACACACATACACACACGCGCACACACACAAATATATGTATGTATGTATGACGCTATTCTAGAACTGCGGGTAATATGCAAAAAATGTCATGAAAACCCTTAAAATTGAATAAGTTTTTTTTTTATTTTCACAACATCCACTCTAGTAAAACAATTCGTTTATCTCTAATATTAGGTACATTCTATTATGAAATTATTATAACATCCTCTACGTTTCAAACTTTTCAGTTATAATTAGAACAATTCAACTCAGTTTAAGGATATCCCATTTAATAGTAAATGCTTTAAAGTTTATTTTAAAAGAATTATTATAGTTATTCGTTTCTGTCTTTATAATCCTGATTAATAAACAAACACATAAACAGAAAATATCTTATTTAAATTGAAAAATACTATCATGTTTTGTAATAAACTTATACAGTATGTAACTAACAAGGAGACCCCCCTACGCGTCTAACGAATTTCAATGATTTTTAATGGAGTGGTAGTATACCAGGTGAGTATACTGTGTATAAAATATTACGATGCAATACTCAAATATAATCGAAAGAAATTAATTTATAATTTCTCCACATTTTATGTATAGGTTATATGTAGTTATAGAACGTTTCGCTTGAAGTTGCCGTGGCCTAAGTGGTAATGTACATAGCGCGTACACTCGTGTACGCCGCGGGTTCGAATCTAGCAGCGCGCATTAAATTTTTTTTCCTTTTTATTTATATTTTTAATATAAATACTTGTAAATAATCCTTTTATTAGAAAAGTAAATAATTTATTTATTTATTCATTCGTTTATATTTTTATTACTTACTGATTTTTTCAATGCGTTTTAGTAGTTTAATTTCTATTGCAATAATAGAAATTAAATTAATGAAATAAATAATAAAAAAGCATCGAAAAAAACAGTAATAAAAAAATAAATGAATGAGTGTAAATAAATAAATTATAAAAATTTATGTATAAATAAAAAAAAAAGTGTCACAGCTAGATCAATTTTTAACTATCGTAAATAGTATTTAAATTACAATTTTTTTTTATTACATCCAAATAACAATATAACTTTAATAAAAAGTAAAATTATAAAAATATTAGATGTGGAATAGCAGAAATGAAATTTATAATAAAAAATCATTGAAAAAAACAATAAGTAATAAAAAAATAAATGAAAGAGTAAATAAATTTATTTTTCTGATAAAGGAATTAATTATAAGTATTTGTATAAAAATAAAATAATAAAAAGGGAAAAAAAATGAATACGTATAGCTAGATTCGAACCCGCGGGAATACCATTGTACGCGTCACTAACGTTACCACTTAGGCCACGGAAATTTCAAACGAAATGTTCTATAACTTATATATATATATATAACCTATTTGTAAAGTAATGGAGAAATTTTAAATTCGTTTTTTCGATTATATTTGAATATTGCACCTTAATATTTTACACATAGTATACTACCACTCCACCAAAAAAAAATCATTGAAATTCGTTTCCCCAAGGCCGTAGGGTCTTCCTGTAAGAAGTATTCTTCTTAGTTACATACTGCATAATAAGTTTATCATAAAAGGTGATGGTCCTTTTTTAACTTAAATAATATAGTTTCTGTTAACGTGCTTATGTATTAATTGAAACCAGATTTGCTTGTGTATACATACTGGGTGTACATTAAGAAAAGTCTGTTACGAAATCTGTTATATTTTTACGTTATTTTATAAAACATTTAATATATTTCGAAAATGATATCATTTTTTAAATTTTTTATTAAGAATGACGTAGTCAAATGAAATCGATTCTTCTATACAAATTTTAAAAGCACTAGCATCTTTGACAAGATTCGAAGGACCGAGTTATATATACATATACATAATTATATATATATATATATATATATACATAATTATATATACACACACAAATATAAAATTAAATATTTTTTCCTCTCCAGGTATGCGAAATCGTGTTTTTATCGTAAAATCTACATTTTCTTTAAAGTGGTGTACAGTTTTATTTTTTCGAACTATTCATTGAAAAATGATGTGATTGTAGATAGACATAAAAATATAGAATATGGAGTTAGAAAATTACTAGTTAAAATAAAATAAGCACCTATTTAAATAATATATACGTAATTTTAGAGAATTATGTCCCGACACGATGATTATGAGGATACTGTACGTATTAAATAATGGAATTAGAATTAACTGCAATAAACACAACAGGAAATGTTATTCCAATTTAATCAGACCACAATGTATTTCTTTTTTAATCATTAATATAAAATGCTTATAAGAAATAGTGGCGGCCGCTACAAAAAATAAAAGTATCAAATAGGTCAAAACGTCATAATAAATTAAATCTCGAAAAATAGTAGTAATAATAATAATTATCAATAGATTATTAAATGATTATCGAGAAAAACATTATTACCTTTTTCGGAGTAAGACCAATGCGCCGGACTAGAGTCTTATCATCATGTAATATATCATATAAGCGCTGTTGCTTGCTTTGACTTATGTTTCCAGCAAAGGCCATTTCCAGCAAGGATTTTGCTTCGTTATCCAAAACGGACGTTTCAGCGGTAGACGGTAACGAATTCGAAGGTGTTTTCTCAAGTCTAGGCGGTGCCTTCAAAATCGTTATGTGAGGAGCAGTGAGTTTTTCGCTAGATGAGCTACTACTACTACTGCTACTACTGCTACTAATACTACTATTGCTACTGCTATTGCTACTCATGGTATTTACACTAGTTGGCAAGTTATTTAACGACGGTGACGATGAAGTCAGCTTAGTTACCGCTGTCGTGGTCATTATTGTGATCATCGTTGTCGCACTAGTTTTTCTTATTCTTTCTTCCGACGGCGTCGTCGTCATCGTCGAAGTTGTCGTCGTGAGATCAACCGTATTAGTAACAGTGTTATTATTTGCACTGGTTTCTGCAGTGATAACACATATATCTGCGACAACATTATTACCGCTATTATTATTGCTAATATCGGAATTAATGGTTCCCGATTTACTAGTATCGGAAGCAATACTACTGATTAATGAACCGGCAGTGCTGTTAGTTGTAATAACAACTGGTGTAGTAACGCAACTAGTAATTTTAGTGGTGACTATCGAACTGTTGGTAATGTAACTGCTACAAATTGTAACACAGTCACTACTATTGTTTTTCAAAGCCGTATTGGTAGCAACTGCTGAAACGGCAGCAGTGGTAATATTGCAATGAACATTTGCAGTCACAGCATTTACAGTAGTGGTAGAAATATTCGTCGGAATGCCTATAGCTGTTGGCGCTGTTGCAGTAACCGGAATACTAGCAGTGGAAATAGGTATGTTGTTTCTGTTCATTTTACCGCCAACTGTACAGCCGGTATCGATAGTTTTATTCGCGGATGGGCTAACAGCTACGCTTGTCAGAATAGAATAAGAGACTGGGCTAGTTGGAAGAATCTTCGTGGTCGTGGTCGTCGTCGGCGCATTTACAGTGCTACTTTGACGAGCCGAAGTTACCAGAACGGTATATGTTGGTCCGGAATTGACGGTAGTGCCGGTTTTTGCACTATTGGTATTACGTGAACCTACTACCGAAACACTACTGCCACTAGTACTGCTAGTAGCACCGAAAGCGCTGGCTACGGTATAAACGTTGCTAGTATTTGCACTACGAGCAGAAACAACCACCGTTGTAGCATTAGTCGGTGATCGAGAACAAGTGACCGATTTCGCGGTGGCCAACGGAACTCTTCCGGCACTGGTAACGGTTGTAGTCATGATAGTAATAGTAGGCGGTAGAGTAGGAGTACCAGCGGCAGTGGTAGATTTCGTACTGGAACCAGCGGCGATAGCATTCTGCTGATGACTGTTGTTTTTATAAGCGGCAGCGATAGCAGCGATTTTAGGATTATGCATATTTTGCTTAATGATTGTGGAACCGGTACTTTTACCACTGGCAATTATACTAGTAAGCGAAGAAATAGATATGTTAAATTTACTATTAAACGAATTGTAGTAAGTTGTAGTAGAAGACGGGGGGACAACTGTAGCGGTGGAACGAATATTACTCGCGACGACCGTCGAGGTAGTAGTTTTTGTAGCAGCGTTTTCACTAGTAGCGCCAGGTCTATTATTATTACCGCCGTTCCAATTATTATGTAACGGTGAAGACGAACAGGAAGATGAAGCAGATGATGAGTAGGAGGAGAACGACGAATAGGTAGTCTTCACCGGTTTAGATGCGATATTGTTAGACAAAGAAGAGGAGGAAGTGAGAGAGGATGGAGAAGATGATGACGAAGAAGAAAAAGATGATAGCGGAGGAGAAGAGTGAGCGGCAGTCGGATTACTGCTTGTTTTGGCAATGTTAGACGAAAAAGAATTCGAATTGGACGCGATCGAGCCGCCGACATTGCTACTGGCGACTGAACGACCGATACAGCCACCGCTACTGCTTGCAGTTTGAACGTTACCGGCAGGCTTACTCGGAACAGCGCTACTACTCTTCGCGGACCCGCTGTTAGTTCGGTTATTTTTCATAATAGTGATGGCGCCGCCGCCGCCACCGCTGGTTGATGAGGCATTCTTACTAGATGAGTTCGCATTACGAATTGTACCAAAATTAGTCGACAAACGATGACTATTTGCAGACGCTGCTGTAATCGCTGCATTAAGGATAACTTTCGGCACAGATAGTGATAATTTAGTTACTTTTGGAGAACTTTTTACTTTGGACGGCGGTGTAAGCGATAGCTCTCCTCGTCGTAGATTAAGATATTTAAATGTCGACGATGCTGCTGCCCTACTATCCAACGCCTCCGACATGTACAAAATTCGAAAACTTCTACTATCTTCAATATCCATTTCGAGCTATATATATAAAAAAAAAAAGAAGACAATTGAAATATCAAGAAGTAAAATTTATCCACCACGACCGCGGAACACATTACCATAAACGCATCGGTTACCTATTCTGTGTTTCTATATCGTCGGTCTAATAAAAACCAAAATCGAAAAAACATTCGTTGGTAATTAAAAAAATTTATCACCTTGTGTGTTCCTGATTATTATCACGAATATACTCACAATTTTGAAATTTTTAATTCACAGATGATATTTTATTCGATAAAACATATTTCAGATAGCTATTCAAAAAAGTTTTACACTTTACTTTATTGAAATACAGTAACTGCAACAGCAACGGTATTATACTTTTTACTTTATATAAATCATTTTAAATTATTCGTAACTTTTATAAAGAAATGATCTCAATTACAATTGTAATAATTGCTTTTAAAAGTAGTCCAGCGGTTTCTGATAGGGGAGAAATTTATCCTTTTGCAGATTTATTATGAATGATTTAATTAATTTAAGTGATTAGTTCCTTTCAATTCATTTCTCATTCGCTAGAATTAACTACACAATTTAGAAGAACGCGTATCCCTCTTCACTAAACGTTATTTCCAAAAATAAAAAAGGAACCTGATTTTTTTCCTTTCAGGGGTGAATTTTAAAATCTGCTAGGATATATATATATATATTTTTTTTAAGAGCACCAGGAAAAAAAATAAATAAACAAACAATTACGGACTAAAGTTTAATACAAACAGAAATAAATACAATTAAACACTATTAAAGTATCGCAAGAAATTTAAACGCTACTATTATTTGATGTTTTTTTACAAATTTTAAATCGCTGATTTGTAAAGAAAATAACCTCATTTTAATTTTTTTGGGAATTGGGCGGAAGCGGCACTCATGGCTCAGAAATCTGCGTCAATGGAATGGAATTGAAGACGCGGAGACCATTTTCCGACTGGCGGTGACCGGCGAACTACGTGGACAAATGGGATAGTGATCGCCAACGCGCTATGTAGCGTACGGCACCCGAAGAAGAAGAAGTTCTGTAATCCTCCAAAATGTGAAAGAAATAAAGTGAATATATGAAAATCATGTAAATTCAAATCTAGAGAAACAAACCCGGGCATTATATTAGCTTTTTCTATACTTAAAAGAATAATTTTCTATTATCTTAAATGATTGCAAATATTTAAGACCTATTATTTTGTAGGCGAGTAATTTTGATCGGACAAAACCATAAGTCCGTCGCAATAGTGTGTCTGTTCAAATATCGCGTTACACTGATTTTTGAAACTTCAACATAATTCCCCTATAATGTGGTGACCAAGGCTTGCTTAGATCTATTGTGAATTTGCAAAAATTAAATGAGTTTCACAAACAGTTATCTTCATTCAATTTTCTATTCCCCGTGTAAATAAAAGTGTTATTTTTTACCATTATAAATAAGTATATTCCTTACTTTTTAATAAACTCTAAAATACAACAATCATTAAAACGAATACTAGTCACCTCAATTTTAAAATTATTCGATTAGTGGCATTCTGTCAAAAATAAAGCTCTAACTAATCAATATTTCTATATCCCAAAAACACTTATTTTAACGTGCAGCGTGATACTATATTTTTTTTGTTTTCTTATTTGTTTTGTTTTCTCCTTGTATTCATAGTTACAGTTATTACTTTTCTTCTTTCCTTTTTTTTTTTTTTTATTTTATTTTTATGCGGATTGCACTTCTTTTTTTTCTTTTTAATTTTGTATATTACGTTTATTGCTAGTTAATGTAATTGTATTGCGGGTGACACATTTTAAACAATAAGGGTGTTCAAAACATATCCGACTTATTGCAAATAAATAAATAAAATTCGTTAATTTCATTAAAATCATTAGCCGTTTCTAAAAAATCAGTTAAATAAGATATATTTGTATAACACGATATTTTTTCATACTGTTAAAATAATAAAACTTTAAATATTCTCGAATAACAACAATTTTTGTAAAACCTATGATTAAGAGCACTACACACCGATGAGTAATCGAAATGAGTATCATCTCAGATGGAGATTCTAAGTAAAAATTAATTTTATATAAGAATTAGAACGCCGGGGGGGGGATACAATAGTGTAAAAATTGTATTGTAAAGTTTTTCGTTTTCTGTTTTTTTTATATATACAAAGTAAGGTTATTCGCAGAAAAAAAGGGAAAAGAAAGAAAAATTCTCCCTTCAAGAAAGAATAAAAAAAAAAAAAAAAAATCAATTCATTTTAATTAAAACTTTAATAGTACTGTTAAGAAAAACAAAAAAACTTTAATCTTCTCCGCCGCTCTTACGTTGAGAATAAAAAACGAATCCTAATTTGATATACTGAACGTGTATAACTTCTAAATAATTCAAGAAACGAAAAGGTAGCTTAAAATCAGATTTTGAATGTTAAATGAAACTCGCAACTATTAGTTTTCTAAAATTTATGAATGGATATTAAAGATTTAAAAGTTTGGATTCAGGTTTGATCGATAGAAAAAGAATTAAGCAAATAAATTTATTCTTTATAAAGCGTAAAAAACCGACAGAAAACTAAAACAGGTTTTTTGTAAGAAAAATTTAATTTTTTAAGTAACGTAGATAAATTCAAAATTTGACCGTTTTTATATACAGAAGTACGTACTGAACGAGCGTGTACGAGTCTCTAAATAAAGTAAAAAATAAAAATAATAAAAAAAAAAAAAACAGTTATGTTGCCTTACGAGATGATCGTGTCCCAAAATGTGAGGTTTTGGTATGGCACATTCCGGCGCAAACAATCTATCATTAATGTGGCAAGTTTTAGGATTAAAATACGGTTCGACATCCTTAAACGCGCTGTAACATAATGGAAGTTGATACTGTATTACTGCGACATCGTATAAAGTATTACGCAACAATCGATAAATAATGTAGTGCTTTTTTCTGATTAGAAAATCTATTCTAATAGAAAGTAAAAATACACGCAAACAAGATATATATACTCAGATAGCAACTGTTCGCAATCAACTAAATTCTTTTGAATTATTTACCATGGTTGCAACATCAATAAAACATAGTTTGAATAGTTTCTCATATGATATACATAGACATATAATTTATAACCGAAAACGCTTAGTAAAAGATTTGCTACTTTTTTTTTACACTGTACTTCTTGTAATCGTATTAATGAAAAATTATTTAAAAATAAACGAAAATATGAAAATTTTTACGTACATAATTTGGCTTTTCACGCATTTTTGTTTAACCATATACACTCCAGATTTACTTTCATTCAAAATGTTATTATTTGTCATTATTATTGCTGAATAATCTTAATCAGAAAAATCAAATTCACTTTGTCCAATTAAATACACAGATTACATCCATTCATCGAATGGCTTCTAACGTCTGATAACCCTTTGTTTTATTACATTTAGTAAAAATATAAACAATTACACGATTTTTCGGGAGATAATAGGAAGAGATGTAAAACAGGAATTTTTAAAATCGAAGAGAATATACGTTTAAACAAAAGACGTATCTGATAAAGAGTGATTTAAAAGAGAAACAAAAACTAACAGTATTTTAAAAAAATGAAGGGAACAAATTGGAAATATGAAAATGGGAAACTGGTTACGAAATTATAAATTACAGAGGTGGGAGGCAAGCCACGAGGAAGAATTTCTAGCATTTTACAATCGTTTATGAATATAAATGGATTCACAAAAGATAAAAGCTGCTGAATTGATGTGCAGTAGAAATATATGCTAATTTCAATTGGTACGTAATGAGTGACCGACGTTACCTTCTAGCTTTTATCGTCATTTTAATACTCATCATAAAGCTCTACACGCGACTATTCTTCTTTCAGATTCTTTTTTTATCACAATAGTGCTTATTTTTTCTAGATCTTTTTGGTTTAATGCACGCAAATCGTGATGTAAATAAAGATAGAAAGAATGGACCACAATTTAACGAAAAAACCAACAATCAGAGAAGCATCAAAAGAACGAGGTATAAAGATAACAGATGAGGATTTAGAGGAAGAAATAAAGAGATGAATATTAGAGAAAGAGCATTTTCTAGTAACATTAGGGAGTCTTAAAGGTGGAAGTTAGCTAACGAAATATTACTATCGCAGTAGTAAATGAGCACATCTTTAGCAAAGAAAAGCGAAGTACAGTTAAGAGAAAGAAAGACGATTTTGATAAAGTAAATATTAAACATTGTAGAACTAAAACAGGAAGAAACCCTCGAAAGATTAACCTTGCAGCAAAGTAGAAAGAAGAGGAAATAATTACAGCTCTGCATTAAAAGAAAAGAAGCAAAATCGATAGAGATATTAAACAAGAGCATTATATGAAAAAATATTGTAGATAAACGTTATGAAATATAGCTAATATTAAAAACAGCAATTAGGAATTTTTTATTAATAAATAACGTATAATCGTCCGACAGAAACATGCTGATACAGTCAAGTGGACCGCACACAGGACGAAAACTGAGCATATTGTTAGGTAACAGATTACTTTGTTCGAGCCACTAGACGAGGCGTTTTGTTAATTAAACTTTCAAAAAGCTTCCTAAGACATGAAACAAGGAAAATAAGAAGAAACGAACTATAGATAATCTTTAAAACTTGCTGCAACTGTGTTTGTGATAATATAAAAGCAATAAATGCAAGACACATTAAACGCACAAATACGTTCGTAGAAAATATCATGTACCGATTCGTGACAAAATAAATAATTTACTTTTCCTTAAATTTGTTACATAATTCATATATATTTAAAAATAAGAAATACCTGTGCTGCTGTTTCTCATTCGATGCTGGCTTACCACTGGTGGCGCTAAAATGTAAAATGCACAATAAAAAGTAAATAAAATTTATCAGTGTTCAATAAAATATACAAAATATTGTAACTTCGAAATATACACTAATTCGAAAGCTAAAACATGTTTAATTTAATAAATTACGTACATATATGTAGCAAAAAAAAAAAAAAAAGAAGTGAAAAGCTTCTAACACTGGTAAATTTAAAGTTTTTCGGTAAAACACACGCGTTTTCCAAAAATTGTTGACTCATATTAACAAATTTAAAAGTGTAATTTTTCACTATAACAATTAAATATTACAAAACTTTCAGTGAAAAAATTACGCAGCTGTCCTCGAGTTTTAAATACACACCTACCATTAAATTTCGGATACAGATTTAAGTTACCATGATTTATTTCTATGCGCACATTAAATAATTAAGGAATCTATATAAAATCGCTGATAAAAAGATATAAATTCATTCAATGCCAAAGATATCTATCTTTTTATTTTTATTTAATTACGAACTTATTATATAATTCTTTCATAAGAAAGGTACATAGTTTTTATTAAATTTAACAAAAAAATAGACTGTATTTTAAGGGGCTAGGCCACACCAGTATTTTGTCAAATCAACATTTCTTTATCATTTAAATATAATCTTAATGTCTTGAAAATGGCATACTGAAATATTATGGGTAAGCAAAGTCTCTAAGTACCCCAATTTCTAATTTTGCTACAACTCTCCCGAGAGGATTACTGAAAATGGTAAAACAGCGGGAGGTAATCAAACGATACAAGAAAAAAAAAAGCACGCAAGAGATTTATAAATTTAGAATTCTTTCAAACAATTTAAATGAAAATTTAACGAAGTTTATGAAGCAATAAAACTAAAGCACGAAAATCTAAATAGTGAAAACTTTTGGTTCGTTGCATTGACGACTTTACACAAAATAGCAACCAGAATCTCAGTTCGACCGTATTTGACTCCAAACTAATCACCCAGTGCCAAAGTAATATTAGATACTGCATCGAATATTGCTGTACATGTTAACCTTTCTCCTACTTTGTATCATGATAGTTTTTTAGATTCCAGTGTCGGACCTGACCTGCTTGAGCTCCACGGAAATCCGATTTTTTCCGCAAAGATAGACAAAAAAATGATTATATTTTTGTGCAGCAGTTTTGCTTTTTTTATTTAATTTTTTTAATTTTTTATAATAGAAAGAAGGTGTTCTAACTCACGAAGCAACTAAAAGTAGAACATCTTTTATACGGCTGACAGTAGCAAAAACGAAAGAAATGATTCCGAAAAAATGGAATAAAATTAAAAATTTAACCGAAAATTAATTTTAACTAGTATCATCGATAAATAGCACCAAAAATACAGAATCTATATCAAGGTATATACATTTTTTAATGAAATTGATTACAAAAAATATAAATAAAAAAATAAACTAAATTACCCGTCCGTAAGAGTGTTATCAGTGTTATACTCGGGATCTCGATACACCTGTTGAACTCCATGCAGAATTTCCACATAATCTAATTCTCGGGCTTCTAATGCTTTAATTAAATGCGATATATCAGCTGGTGGGTAAACATCCGGATCACTATTAATAACGTGATATGCTGTTTTTTTCAAAAGCTAAAAACAATTTCAGAACAAAAATTAAAAATGCACTAGATTTAAATTCAATATTATTAAATCATCAAGCCACTATAAATAATTTTTACTTAAATTTTTATAACCATTTAAAAATATTATTTACATATTGTGTTTTTTTAGTAAAATTTCTACTTCTTTATAACTTTCAAAATGATTAAAATTAATCGTGCGTTTAAATGTATACGTTTTGATAAATTTTCAATAAATAGATTAGAACATATTAATTAGAAAAAAATTTCAAAAACTTTATTAAACACATACACTATATTTTATTTGTACCCGAACAATTTGCATTATCGACATCAACAAACGAAAAGGTTCATTACAATTTACACTATGATACATGCGTAAATGTTGATGAAACCTTAAAACCAAATAAGAAAACTAAATAATTTTTCAACATTTTCAATAACGCAAGATTGATAATTTTAAACCAGTGTACAATAATCGTTTCGAGAATTTTCATATAACTAAGTAATTCGTTCAGGTGTTCAAAACATATATATATATATATATATGCTACCACCATCTCTTTTATTGTTTTCATTTAAAAACTCTTCCATTTGTTTTTCTTATTTAAATAGATTTATTACGAATGTATAATAAATGATTAAACTCGAAAAATAAACTTTTAGATCCACCCCAATTTTTTTGTGATCTCAGGTCTTCTAGTTAGGATCTATATATACTACTTCAATAAAAAATAAATAGATAAATTTTATCGCAATATTTTCATATTTAAAGAGTAATGTATAATAAAATCATTATCTACAAATAATTTTTTTTTAGATTTTTTGAAGGAATTTCTAATTAAAGTTTTGACTATAAATATTTATATAAAATTAAAATATTTTCGATAATCACTAACACGGTGTTTTGCGTATTACCAAATGAATAACCGATAATAATAAAATTTTCTACAACCTATTCATATTTTTTTTTGCAATAAAAAACCGTAATAAGTAAATAAGTAAATAAATAAATAAATATATATATAAAAACATATAAAGAACTGAATAAAAATAAGCTAAATTAATTTTCTAAAAAAGTTTTTTAGAAGGGTCTTCCGCAAAAAAAAAAAAATCAAGTTAAAAATAAAAAATTGGTATCCGGTATTAAAAATTCTTCAATAAATAATTTAACATTTTTTTTCAAAAATTTATAAAAGTATAAATCGAATCTCAAATCGGTTAATAACTGACATAAAGAAAATTCATACGAAATGACAAATCATAATTAACAAAAATTTCCAATGGCAATGAAGCATTACTGAAGAATTTCAATAATAACATATGAATAAATCTTTTTCGTCGCGGAATAAAAAAAATTTCTTAAAAAGAAATTGCTGACAAAGCTCTAGATTTTTTAAAAACATTTCGTAAAAATCATTCACGCGAGAATAAATTTGCAGCGATGTTATTTTTGAAGGAAGAAAACAAGTACGTAAAACAATTAATAATTGAACTTAATTTGACCCTGAAATTAAATAATACAAATCAAAAACGAATAAGGCAAGGATGCAGTCCATCACCGCTGCTTTTTAATATAATATATACATACAGAGTAAGCGTTTAAACATTGGACAGAAACTAGTAACAGTGGATCAATATAAGTGGAATAAGCTGTAGTAGCAGGAAGTGAAAAAACTTTGTCGGATGCATTGATTAAACTAAGCTCAATTTTTAAACGCTATAACATGACAATAAATAAGAAGAAAAGCATAGTAATGAGATGCAGCAAAATGGAAAATAATAAAGAAGTAAAAATAAAATTAGACAATGAAATACTACAACATATAAAAAACACAAATACCTTAATTCAATAATAACAGAAGATGGAAGATGGTGTAATCGGGATATAAGGTCTAGGATAAAGCGGGCGAAAGTCGCCCTCATTGAAATCACTGTTAACATCCAAAAACATAAATGTAGAACTACGGAAAAGATTAATAAAAGTATACGTTTGGAGTATGCTCCTGTATGGTGCGGAAACTTGGAATATAAATAAAGGAAGACAAAAATAATTAGAAGCGTTTAAAATTTGGTATTGGAGGAAAATGCAAAAAGTTAACTGGTTTTTGATAAAATTAAAAATACATCTGCTCAAGACTATTAATGAAGAACGATGCTAAATGAAGATTATAAGTGAAAGGAGATGAAATTGGATAGGACGTGTAATAAGAAATAACAGATATTTAATAATCGAAGGACATTAGTAAATGGTAAAAGAACATAAGGGAAGACCACGGCAAAAATTCATTTCACAAGTAATGGAAGATATAAAGATGAACAAATACCAGCTAATGAAAGAGAAGGCTCGAATTAGATGCTTTAAAGCGATTCTAAGTAACGTATTTTCCAGATGATTGACCACCAATCGAAAGACTGAGGAATAAAACATTTGTTCCTTCCTCCTAACAATATCTAAAAATAAGGACTAATGCATAGAAAGAAAGAATTAGTATTTTTTATCGTAAGTAATAAAAATTAAAAAACATCATAAAAAATTAATATAACAAATTTAATTATATCGTTAAATAAACGTACACTGGAAACAAAATTCGTTACTTTTATAATTCTCAAAATATGTAGAAATTAACTCTGTTGTTAATTTTTAATAGTTTTAATTTTCATTAACTATATTTTTTCTACGAAAATGACAATTTCCTTTATAATCAAGGCGAATCTGTAAACATCTTTTCTACATATTTCTTTCTACTGGGTACAGATTACTCGATACAATAATAGATATAACATAAATAAACCTTCATCATTGAAATAATTAGCACAGGTTAAACGCAATAGATTAATTAAATATTTAACTATTGTTTTAAAACAAAGTATTAATTCATGTAAAAAAACAGCTATGTAAAAATTATTTATTTAATTAGAAAAATTAAAATAGTCAAGAACAAAACAGTTTTAGATTCCTACATATTGCATAAATTAAAATTGTTATTAAAATAGAATAAATAAACGTTAAAACACAGAGGTACAGAATTTGCCACATAAGCAATACATTATTTTAGCTTAAACTGTTTAATAATTGTTAATCTTATCTTATTAACCTTAATGTCAATTGGTACAATTTGCAAAGTTTTTAAATTTATTGATTAAAAAAATGTTTTCGAAATAGTTTTTCTCTAGATCAAACTAATAGCTCCACGAACCCATGTTAAAGTTTCCAGATGACGGCGAACCCCTAACATCCCCCTCCCAAAAAAATAATAAAATTGGCTGTTGAAAAAAATAAGGTTTTTTTATTTCAATAAAAGGTAACAAATTTATTATTTTTACGACCTCTAAAAGTGCTGTTTTTAAATCATTAGGCATTTTCTTGCTCGTCAATGCTTCTCTGTGCAATGCTCAATGCATACTTTTGACCTCAGGAGCGAGATTTTTAATCCTGGTTATTAGTCTAGATATCCTTCCTGTCATGGCCTTTGCACCATCTGTCGATATACCAACACACTTTGTCCAATCTATGCCATGTTCTTTAAAAAAAGCATTGATGGTGTTAAAAATATCTTCTCCTTTTGTCGTAGACTCCAAGGTCTTGCAAAATAGAAAATCTTCTTCAGAAATATTTTCATATACATATTTAACAAACCCAAGTAAATTCGGCAATCCACTAATATCTGTTGATTTATCAACTTGAATCGCATAATTATTTTGTAATCGTTGTGCGAGTTGATTTTCAATATTGTGTGCCATGTCGTGAATGCAACGTGCAATTGTATCATTCGAAGGAGGTATTTTATCCAGCAGTTTCGAAAAAGTGTCTCCCAATACACAACTGACCATATCTTTAGCAGCTGGTAAAATCAATTCTTCAGCAATATTGTATGACTTTCCGGTCTTTGCGATTTTATATGCCACAATGAAAGATGCACGTAAATATTCAGAGTTAGTAGCTAAGGTGGTTTTCATGGTCTTTTGTGAAGAAGCTAACTCTTTCTTTTTTTGAACAAAAAAATCTAAAGGTTTACGTACGTATTGCGGATGTTTTGTTTCCAAATGTCCTCGCAGCAGTGATGACTTCATCAAGCTATTTGCAGAACTTCTGAACATATTACACACTGTGGTTCTGGGTATTGAGATTCTTCGTTGCACGTAAATCCAATTTTCAGATAGTCTTCGTCATATTTACTTTTTTTTGCCGATGGTATAACTTTTTTTTCTGGTTCTCTCGATTTCTTATAATTTTCGTTTGAAACTAAACTTTCAGCAGAAGTAGAGGCAATTTGAGTAGACGTACTTTGTACAGGTTGCGAGTTAGATGATAACGTTGAATTATTTGGGCATTTTATACGTAATGACCCCGTTTTTAACCACTCATTCATTTTCGCAACTGTTACTGAATATATTTTCAGAAAATAACAGTTATTTGAACAAAATTATTGCTAGCTGCACAAAACGATTGTAAATGTTTTTTTTTATTTTGATGTCAAGCAAAATGCGCGCAGTAACTAGAACTAAAACAAATTAACACTGAGCACACACTGAGCGTGGCAACCACGCCGCGCGCCGTGCTTGTGCAATGCCATGCGAGTTCAGTCACGTGCGCGCCAAAATGTGTACCCCACGCGCCTGCCAGTCATCCAGCCAATATTACATAAATCTTGTCGCGAACCCCCTACCGTCGAATGGCGAACCCCTAGGGGTTCGCGTACCCCCACTTTGAGAAACCCTGCTCTAGATGAATAACAAAAACGGAGTTAGGTGAATTCAAAATAAAGACGGAATAAAAAATGCGATTAAATAACATTAAAAAATAGTTAGGAATTTAATGCAGAAATTTTTTTATTTCCAAATTGAAACGGGTAATTTTAATACGCTGTAATATATATTCGTTGATAATAAAAAAAATTAATAAAAAAATAAAATAGAGAACCTCTTTCGGATTGCGAGTAATCAATTGAGAAAGAAAATTACACTCGGCAATCGTATATTCTGGTAATTTTTTCATAATACTATCTTCATATTTGCATTCTATTAAAAGTTCGTCCATATCTCGGTAGGAAATATCTCTGTTTCTTCTAGTCTGCAACATAATTCGCGATCTTTCTTTAAGAGTGGTTGCTCGTTCATGCCTCGTCTAAAACAAAACATATTAATTTTCTCGGGCTAAAAATGTATAAACCAGTTTAAAAAATAATCGAAGATAATTAAAAATGTTTGAAAATTACCGTAATTTACTTTTACGTAATATTAAATTCAAAAAGAAATTTTTATTTTGAAGTAGTAACATATTAGCTATATTTCACACAGAATTCCCGTAAAAATGTGCACATTTACAGGCGCGCTTAGAAACTTTTGTATAATATAAACACATACAATCACTATCGTACACATTCCTGGTTTCCTTTTAAATTACTAAAGAATTGAAAAATGGTTTTTCTCATTAGCATAGCTTTCTATTGATACTCAAAACGCTGGGAAAAAAATTGTTTTTCTCAAACTTCAGAAAATGCAGCGCCACCTGAAGAATTAAAACTTACAGTTATAATTTCCCGCTATATTTTTCTCGCAAAATTCTTTATATACGTGTTTAAGATATATAATATTTTGAAGGTTCTAAAGCGCTGGGGATCATAAGTTGACCGCAATCCAAAAATCTAAGCCGATTATTGGTGAACATACCAAACATGATAAACGTTCTGCAAATTAAAAATAATGTTCCGCATATGAAATAAAAAGAAAGACCAGGACAAAACCAAAAGTTACACCGTACAACATCTGCAGTAAAGAAATAATCTACCCGAACAAAAAATATAAGGCTGAAAAATGGTTTATTAATGCGGCCGAACAAAATATCAAATAAAAAATCAACTCGAACCGGCAAAATAAGTTTTATCTCGGCGACGGGCAAGAAATGAATCTACCCTCTCGCCAATATCAGTCTAGGATACGAATGCCAGATTCACCCAAATAAAGATGCGTTGCTTGACAAGTTAAAAGTGAAACAACTAATACAGTCTCAAAAAAAAAGAAGAACTGTCTGATTCAGCACTTCATATTCTCACCTGAAATGCCAACGGATTTCTAGCCGGATACAAAACATTTGAAGTACTTCTGAATCATGATAGAACTGACACAGCTCTGACATCTGAAACACATTTTACAACAAAAAATGATATCAAAATGAACAGATACCAATATTATACAACACAACCAAGTGGGCGAGCACATACCGGTGTAGCAATAATCGTCAAAAACAACATTCACCATTATCTACAAGAACAAATTTCCGAGGAATACTTCTGAAGTGCAGCGGTTATATAGTATATATTGAACTTTCCATAGCTTCAGTATATTATCCGCCTAAACATATATAATTCACTAAGAGTAATTTGAATCGGTTTTTCTGACTCGACATTTATCGTTAGAGAAAATTTCAATCCACAGGATGTAGCACAGGGGTTGGGATGCATTGCCCCCTAAAGAGAAAACAACAAATCTGAGTATTGGTTTCCCGATCTTACTGATTTCTTTGTCATCAAAAAAATCGGATTGAGCTTCATGAAAATTATTAATAAAGAAGATCTAAATCCAGGGCACAAAATTGCGTCACTTACCGTTATTAATTCAGTTATAAAAAAAATAGAAAAGACAAAACCTCATTATTAAGAGAATTGACTAGGAATATTCGAAATCATAAGGTGGGGCTAAAAGATAAAAATTAATTGGATAATCCGATACGAAGCTGCATTCGAGCAGTTTGAGAAACGGTTAACAATTCCAGATGTTACTCAAACTTTCGAGCTAGAAAAAAAACTACCCAACTAAAGTGCATAGGTTGATTGCAAAACATAAAAGAACTTTATGTATTTGGGTTACAAATAAAAAAATTCAGCAGACAAATCGAACTAACAGGCAATGAAATGAGTCAATAAAAAATGAGTGCAAAAAACATTCAAAGCGCATTTGAAAAATCTTTCTCAATAGCTGATAAAGAATATTTCTTCGGGAAAGCAACATGTTAAATGAAGTGTCCAATTCTTCATGTTCTGCCACTGAAAAGTGAATATGGAAAATGGATGAGAAGAAATGCCACATAGTAGAACTATTTGCGAAACTTTTGTACCGGATATTTCAACAATACAAAATTTAATTTAATACATCAACAAAAATTAAAAATAGATAAAATGGCAACTTTAAAAATTCATAACTACTTATGAAATAACCGGAGTAATAAAAACTAACATTAACCCAAAGAAAACAACCCTATGAATTGACGAAGTATCACCCGAAATGTTTAAAAAAATGTCTACAAAATAAATTGTTATACATATCTATTTAATGCTGTCTGCGATTAAAGTATGTACCTGAGTATTTAAAAATTGCTCAGACCATTATAATGAAAAAAATGGATACACCAAATCGACCTACATGCTTTGTGCGTATTAATTACGCGCTGGTATTTTACGTATATGCGTTAATGTAAGTACATTAACGAACGGGCAAGAAACAAGTCTAAAAATGAAAAATATTTTTCCAATAATTGGAAATTTCAATTCAGATTTAAAAGTAGCGATTATTAAAAAATTAAAATTTTTATTTTTAAGTGCACTCATGCATAATTTACCCTTGCTTTTATTTTTTTAAAAAAATGAATAGATAAATATTTAATGAAATTTTTTAACTGTGATAATTTCATCACTTTAAACGCCAAGAAACACATTAAGGAAACTACTAATTATTTCGGTAGCGATCGATATACAATATATTTAAACAAAATTATTTTGGCCTGAATTTTAAATTTTGTGAAGTCCCGAGAATTTAATTTTGGAGTTGACATTTCCGTTATGGTCAACTAAAGAAATTTCCGTTAATATGCACGTTTATAACTAGACTCAAATTTTTAACACTGCGCTGTTACAGAGAGACAGTTTTTCGTGATTTTTTGAATTTGTCCGAATTTCGACAATTTTATTAAAAAACAAAACTTCAAATAACAAATTTTCTACGAGTACATAACGAAGCGGGAAATAATTATTTTTGTGACGCTCCAAGAATTAAAATTAGAAGTTGTTTAATGTCAATTATTTTTTTTCGGATATATTCTACACTCCAGCTACCATTCATAAAAACACCCTTTTATTTTCTCCAAAAATTGGACGAAGAATTTTTACTGTTTGTCAATACTTTTTTTTTTTATTTTAAGAAAAAGTTTTTAATTGTATATTTTAAATTTTACGTATAATTACAAATTTTTAAGTAAATTTTTAGGTCGTTTTAAATTTCACATTGCATATTTTTGAGGTTTTTTTACCACTGACTCCCAGCATAATCGATTAATTCAAAAATTATACATTGGCTTAGAGTACGTTTTAGAATGATCTAATTACATAATTCCAAGTTTCAAGTCAAGCCGGTTCTAAGGTGTTGAATTTTATTTGATATTTTGACATTTCTGAACCATCTTATTAGGGTCCTATACATTACGTGTATATGGAATTCTAAAAATATGTAACCAAACGTAGATGTGTAAACTTATTATAATCGAACGGTATTTTATAACATGAATCTTTTTTTTTATAATAATTATTTTTAGAACAAAATAATTATCTTTCATATTTCGCATCACCCGTTTTCATTAACAAACCAATAATACTCTCACATTGTGCAGAGGTCAAACTTATTTGCTCAAATGAGATCTTGCTTTCAGAAGTGTACATGTAATAAATTTATCCAGTCAATAACTTATAACTGTTTTTATGTAAATAAAATCAAAAATTAATATACCTCCGAGTTATTAAAACTTGTATTACAAACGAGAATGTTCGCACGGTTTGTGTACTTCACATTTAATAGACTAATAAAATTTCGATTCCTTTTTTTAAAAAATAATTATTGCTCATTTACATTATAGTGTGTAATACAAAAAAAAAAAAAAAACAAGTTCAGTCAAGCATGAGGTTTCATGCGTTGAGGATTCCGTATAAGTTAAAGATAACCATAATTTTCATTTACATAATACTAAATTCAAAACAACAATAATTCCAAAAACAGATATTTTTAGTCCAGTTCTTTTTCACACATCACACAGTGTCATCATATTGTACTGAAAAAAAATAAATAAATTCTAATAAATAAACGCTATTTATTCCTAGATTTTTGGAAGGATTAATTATCAATAAATGTTTAAAAATTTGTAATTGTACTTGTTTGTTTTCCGAACTTCTATATAGTTATATTTGAATACTATTACTTAAACCACCTTCTCCGTTTGTCACTATTTATTAGATTACTATACTGAGAAGTTAATTTCTCAACTGTTTATCAAATAAAATCAATAATTTTCTTGACGTAATTTCACTTAAGTTACGATTTTTAAATAAAATTTTTTAGATGTATACACAAAATTTTAAATACACTACAGCAAACATGCCAGAACGAGCATATTTTCAACCCCATTCGAAATTTATAGCTGTAATATTCGCGATCCAAACAGGGGGTTACATATTAGTTCTCGCGCTTTTTGAACTTTTCGGCAAATTCGAAAGTTTGGTTAAGAAAACGAAATACGGTTTCGTTCCCGACAAATAGTAATCTTGCAAACAATATATCACATGCCCGGGAAAAAAAATATTTTTTTCCAAAATTTCGAGCTTTCGGCACCCCGAAGGTCCAGTTTTAAAGTTGAAGGCCGAATGTTCCAAACTAGAGAAATATACGGGGATGTGCGTATTTTAAACCGCGTTTAAAATTTTAAGCTGTAATACTCACGGCGCTAAGGGGGGGACACGTCATTTTTTGCACTTTTTTGAACTTTTCGGCAACTTTACATAACTTTTGTAGCATAATTTTTTGATTTTATGAAAGGACTCCTGCATTTTAGTTTATATTTTGAATTTCAGCTTCATAGGTTTATCTGGTGATGAGTTATGATTTTTTAAGTGATTTTTGAGGTCGTTTTATGTACCATATTATATATTCTTGACGGTTTTGGGGGTTTTTTGCCGCCCAGGGTAATCGGTAATTTTTACGTTATAGATCGTTTTAAAGAGAATTTTAATTGTGATTTATGTTCCAAATTTGAAGTTTATAAGTCAAGCTGTTCGTGAGTTATTAATTTTTATTTGATATTTTTGTCATTTGTGTACCATCTTATTAGAATTACGTAAGTTATTACAGAATCCTAATAATAATTAACGGACATACAAATATAACCCCTTCGAAATAATAATTAGAATTTTTTATTTAACCAAGAAATGTCAGTAATAAAATAGAACAAAAAAAAAAATGATACTGAAATTGTACGCATTAAGTACGACGTATTTAGTTACAAAACGGATATAATTAAATGTATTTTAATACTTACAATAATATTTAAAAATAGCGGTAAAAATGGCGAGTTTTCGATAGGATCTCGACGATATAGGTCGTGAATTAATATGACGCATACCAATCTTTGTGTAGCAGCAGGCACAAAACGCCTTTCTTGCAAAAGGAACAATATTCCTTTACCAACTAAAAGATTGTAAATTCGTACATTTAATTAGAATTAAATAACATAAAGAATTTAATACGGACTGTAAATAGTATCACTGACTAATGGTAAAAACAGCAAAACTGAGATATTTAAATTAACAATAATAATAGTACTAAAACAACAGAAAGTTTCGAGAATTTCATAAACGAATATACGAAATTTTGCAGTTCTCTCACCCACGGATCACTAAATATAACCCACTTTTTGAACAATCACATACTTTAAATACTAGATTAACTTTACAAAAAAGTAGGAAAAAGCTATTTAGATTATTGTTCACTGGAATCGTGAATTAAAAAAATATGTCTAATTCACGATTCGTTTAATGTAAAATATAATTAAACTTTACGACCCATAACTGATACAAGAGGTAGAAAAAATATCTGTTGTGGCCGAGCAAAATAGGCGCACAACTAAATACCAAGATCGTCCTACCTGCAAAATTCTAACCTTCTACGACCAGCCGTTTTTGAGTTCTGCCTGATAAACACATACATACGTACAGACGACACGAAAAAGCGACGTAAAATGAATTCAGGGACGGTTAAAATGGATATTTTTGTTGAAACGTGAAATTCAAAATGCTACATAAATACAATACTTTCTTTACTTCGTACAAGGAAGTAAAAAAGGAAATGCAAATAATTTAATAATTTCTTTTATTGGTCATATTTTAATAGAATAATTTTCTCAACTCAGTAGATTGGTGTCTATTAATAATGACTTCTTTAAAAAAAATATATCAGTTAAATAGGCTGTGATTTTCAACATTTTTAAATTATTGTATTCAAATTAAAAATTTTACTGTCTAAATTCGATCTTATTTTCGTTTTTCCTTCGGCTGTACCGTTAAACAATTTCCTTCTATTATTTAATCTGCTTAATAAATTATAAATTGCAATGTTCCAACAAAAGCTTTATATTTTAAAAATGGTAAAAGAGATAAACTACAACTCATGTATCCTTTAAACTGTTCATCACTAATCATATTAATAGTATTTGTCATTAAATTTTATATAAATTACAACATAATTATATTTTATTAACTACCACTTGATGCACCGCTAATGAAATATGGTAAAAACTGTGAAATGATGAAATAAATGTAAAAATTTAAAACTTTGGCATTTTTTAATGTCTTAGCAAAATATATGCTGAAAAACAATTTCATTCCTTTATTATCATCGTAATTATGCAGTAACATAAAATGCACTTCAATACTTTTAAAATTAACACAATATATCAGTTTTGTTATATCTATCATAATTATCATACATATTGATAAGTATATACTTTTTATTCGATCTTCCTTTTTAAAACAATGATGAAATTTATTACATAATGTTTCAAATGACTGAATCCTGGTTTGTTCTTCATTCAATATACTGAAACATAATTTCGATTTTAAAAGTTCAAATTCATTCAAATCGAATATTATCATCTAATATATAGTTAACACATTTTCATCGATAATTTTATTTAAAAATACATGTAAACAGATAAATCACCATCTATTGTAATTTTTCTTCCATCGCAACAAACAACAAAAATCAAAGCATAAATTAAAATAATAAATTAACCCCAAACTTTTTTAATGTACAGTTCATAGACATGGAATATTTAACGTGTACTTGAATAAATATGGAATTGCGGAGTCGGAAAATTGTGTTACGTGCAATTTTCAGGATAGCGTGTATCATATTTTATAAGGCTGCAATAACAGTAATACTGTTTTCGAAAGTTATACGGAACAAATGGTAACTAATAAATTCAACAACTTTAATAAATTTACAATACAAGAAATTAAAAATCGTAAAAATAATATTCATTTATATTAAGAAAATAATTAAGATCAACAAATGGCATTTACAAATTGTAAAACAGAATTAATGTAACCTAATAAACATAATTAAATGGGACACATTTATTTTTGTTATGCCATATGCACATGTATATAAATAAAATTTAATAAATGAAAAAAAAAAAGTAGTAAATTAAATTTCAAAACATTAGTTTTATAATTTTTACGTATGTGAATATTAACTTAACTTCCCACTACACGGACAAATATTACACCAAATCAAAAAATAAAATTCAGTTATATTTCGAATGATCAAAAAAATGAACCAAAAGTACACTTAATAAATGTCTACATTACTAATTTGATACGAAAATTCCCATGTAAATAACCAACTAGTGCTCTACATTTTATTTCACTTGATTTGTTGAAACGAAAAAAAAAAAAACAGTTTTTAAATATTCTTGTTAATGATAAAAATCATTTTCATTTGATTTTATCGGTTTTATATATAATTCAACGAAAAATGTTCCAGTACTGCAATCAAACATTTAAACATATAAAAATCTATGAAATTGCGTAGTTTAATACGAACGTGCAAAAATTGTTTATAATTTTTTTTTTTTCGAATAAATTTTAATCAATATAGCAAAATATCTATTTCAACAACAAAAAATATATTTAATAATCCAAACTTACTCAAGCAATGTAGATAAAGAACGCAAATTCAAGGCCATAGTAACAATTATTTAGACGTACTATATTAAACTTCATAAAAAAGAGGCCATCAAATTCATTCTTAAAAATATGAAAGTAAATACATAGCACAAAACTAACAAAGCATAAAAGCCAGTTACATTATCAAATTTAAACTAATAGAACACTTAACCACCTATCATCGTATTCAAAACTCGATTTTTCATATTGCCGGTATCGTTTGATATTTATTTACAAGACAGGTAGGTGTACCTGCTGAACATAATATTACTCGGGCATTATTTGAATCTGTGACGTTACAAATTAATTTATTTGATACATTTCTGGGAAATTACAGTTCTTTTATAATTGGTAGTGGCTAAAACTATGGAATAGTTTAAATTCGTTCCATAAATTTATTATATTAAGATCTTTGCAATACAAATTTAACTAAACTATATTCTATTGTCCGATCATATCACTTTGATAAAATGAATTATTTACACTTTAATTATTAAAAGTATCATAATTAATTGTACCCTTGGTCATAAAAGAAAATATGGGGATTCAAACAAAGCAATCTGCACAGAAAATCAAGATTTATAAAGACGTCACCAGTGATGTCACATCCGAACATTTTATTTCATTGTACTTAAAAACTCCCAATACAAATAATTCTAAAATACAATCCTTAGTTATTTTTTTTTGTTAATGTTTAAAATAATTTTGGTTTTTTTTGAAAATAGACTTTTTTTTATACATCTAACATGCCGTATACAGCGACTAGGCAAAAGGCACGACAAAGAGTTTTTACAATAAGGTTATGAGATCCGTTGCTTTGAGAAATCCAAAAAATCGAAAAATTATCACCGAAAAGCTCAGCAAGTGATAAAGGAAGTGAAAATTTTAAACGCATCATTTTATACTCTGGGCAGTCAGTAAGGTGTTGGGCGGTCAATGGATCATTGCAACGAAAACAATAAAGTGGTTAGTCCTTATTCAAAAGGTACGAATGAATAAAGTATGACCAATGCGGACACAGCATAAAGTGGCTTCCTCCCTGCGAATAGTTCTTACTGAGGTTGACGATAACTCTGAAGATCGTTTAATTCCTTTTAGTTTATTAGAAAAGGGGACCTCCAACCAAGCGTCGTGGATTTTTTTTGTCAAGACAACTACTGATCGATATGCTTCTCAAAATGTATTGCCGGTATTGCGATATAAAAGGTTGAAACAGCGGCGGATCCACGGGGGGAATAGGAAATATTTCGCCCCCTTCCGCCCAAACACCTAAAATCTCTAAAAAAAAATTTGTTGCAACAGATAAATTTAATTTATACTATAAAACATTTGTATAAATGTTACCTATGGATTTAATTGTAACTAATATTTAATACTGTTTTTACTAAATACTATTAAGGCGCGGACACATTGCTATCACGTCACGTGATAGTACATGTTAACAAAAAATCTGGAATGTTGTTTTAATGCTGTGTGATCACATTGCAGTCACGAAACGTAAATCACGTCAAATTTTTCTTTCCTACTTGATCTCATGCACAGATATTTTGAGACGTGAGCTTGTACGTTTTTAATTTCACCTGAGGTAGTTATTGTTTTGAAATAGTTTATTTGCATTTTTACCTACAATAGTATTTATTTGAAATGGAAGAACGTTTAATAGAAAAAGTTAGAGAATATCCAATTTTATACGATCAACAATTAATCGATTATCGTGATACTGTTTTACGGCAAACAGTTTGGCAGAAAATAGGAAATGAATTAGAAATAACAACAGGTATTAACTTGTATATAGCGTAATATTTGCAAAATTCATTATTTGGTTAAACATTACATTTTCTATTATGCACACTACTTTATTAATAGATTACTGAATTTACTTTTTGTCTTTTTAATGTATATTTATATGAAATGACATACTTTGCAGTTGAATGAATAAACCTTAAAAATGGATTATATATTGTAAATACAGTGATTTTCTTTTCGTACAATCACTAAAAAATTATTAATATCTATGCATCGCTAGACTCCATTCGCAATGCTAAAATTGATACTTTGCAACGCTTCACGATCGTACTGTTTTTATATATAATACTATATTACAATATTTTAGACCTAATTACCCAAGTCAAATAGTGGTCTAGTGGTAATGTATGCGAGCCAGATGCTTTAAGCATTCATTATCACATGTATGTATTTGAGGTCAAAACCAACAGCGAAGTTTTTTTTTTATTTTAAAATATTTAAACAAATGTTACTTATTTTATATCAGAAAATTTTCTTAATGTTATAATAAATTATGTAGAGAGTATTAATAGTTGTTTTATTTTTAAACGATGTGAAATATTTTTTATACACTTACTACTAACTTTAACTCTAAATTATTTAAAATAAATACGTGCAAAATAAAAATTGTAAAAATAAAACTAGTTTATTATAATTATGTGAAAAAAAGCGAAGGTTTAAAAAAAGATGTGAATTGGAGGGAAAAGCAAAACTATAATTTCAACCGAAGTAAACATAAATTTAATAATTATTTTCGGGAGAAAATGATTTAAAAAAAATTATTTACGTGAATAATTTCCACAGAGATTAGCCGTCGGAACTCACATAACATTTTATTAAAATCGGCAATGCTTTGCGAGTTTTTATTTACTTATTTATAAAAAGACGCGTCTTCCTAATCAAAATTGTACATTAACTTACATTTGCATAATTCTGTTTTTATATTTGCATATCTGAATATGTATTTAATGATAATGTTTAAATAGACACAACTTTTAACTGAATGTAATTGTAAACATTATGTAAAGATCGTTTACCATTAAATTTTTTTAAAGCACCTTAATTACTTCCGAAATCCTGTGTCTCAGTTTGTATTACATTTTTCGATGTACTATACAAAATAAGTTCATAAATAATAGACAACATTTTTTCTACGTTCGAGAGTATACATAATTATGGTTTCTGAGATTGTTGTTAGTTGAATAATTTGTTGTATTGCCGTGAGATTTTTTCTGAACTTTATTTCCCTTTAATTCTTTATTTCATTTATTACCATTATTTCTGCTCATCATTATTATTACAAAATGCTTCTTAAAAAAGTATATTTAACTAATAACTGTAATGTTTTAACTATGCATTTATATAGCGACAACTTGGTTTTTAATATTCAAACCCCTATGATGTCGAAACCATGACTTGAAAACCGTTCTATACTGCATATAGAAGATGATTTCTCAAATGTTCATTGTTAGTCGCTTTTATAACTCTATTTTGTAAATATAATCTTTCGCTCGATGGATTAATATTATGTAATATCCGAACTTTTTCAAATTAAAGTTAACCATAAAACTTTATTTTTATATCGATTACAATAGAAAGGGAGTAATGTAGTAGAATATATCATACAGTATTCGTAGTTGTGCTTTCGGATGCAATTAATATAACACTATGTAATACAAATATGGGGTACATCAAACACTTTATAATATATTAGAACATTGAAATTCAAACTCCTATAGTTACAGCAAAACCGGCTAAATGTTAATTGTTAACAGTTTTAGGACATCAAGCGTACAGCTAACATCTGCTAGCGCAATCTACTGGCGTAGATATGGATAGAAGCAAAAAAATTGGTACGATCGTGTCGTGTTGCAAAGTATCAATTTTAGCATTGCGAATGGAGTCTAGCCTATGCATCTGCTAAGTTCTTGATTAAAATCAAGTGTTTTCTTTTTTGTTATTTGAAATGTTTATTATGCATTTATTTACTGAAATTACAGTATTGGGTGCTATAATGATATAAAACTTTTTTAGAGTTTAAAATTGTGATCATTATTTAATTTTTGATAATGTTAAAAACTACTAAAATGTAAAACTCATTGATAAAAACTTTTATTTTAGATATATATTTTTTTTAAGTGTTCAAAAACCTTATGTTTATTATTTTATCTTTATATTTCTTACTTTTAATAAATAATTATTAGGAAATGAAGCCAAGGAACAATGGGATAAACTAAGAAGGTGTTTTAACAATGCAAGAAGTAGACAGCGTGAAAATATAAGAACTGGAATGGCTGTTCAAAAAAAAAACATTTGGAAATATGAAGAACAAATGGCATTTCTTTTACCATATGTAAAAAATAGAAAGTGAGTATTGTAAACAATAATTTAGTTTAACCAATTTTTAAGCAAGTACATTTAATTTTGATTAATTATTGATATATCTATTTTCTTTACAGAACAATCAGTAATTTAAATGAATTAGAGCATTCTACAGTTACAGCAGGAGAATCTGATATGGATGATATTGCACTACACTCAGAAGTTAAAACATGAATCAGATGAGGAAAATGAAAAGATGGTGCAAAGCAGACGAAATGAAGAACGTGAAACTAGAAAACGAAAAGGAATGAAAAGCAAAGGAGTTGATGAAATGATTAATATTTTAAAGGATAATTATGTACTTAGGAAGCAGAGGTATGAAAATAAATATAACCATCCACAACGTTTAGATGAAACGGACATGTTCTTCTTTAGTATGTCTGCAATTACAAAAAAGCTTCCAAAACGTGAGCAATCAAGAATTAAACTTGAAATAAGTAAAATGGTGCTATCTGCAGAAATGGAGCAATTTAACAATGATGCATTTCCTTCTACGTTCCAAAATATTTCACAGTGTTCCTTGCCGTCAACCAGTTACAATGATTGTTCTTTATTAATTGAGGTGATGTCTCTGTCACCATCTAATGAAAATTAAATTTAAATATTTTATGTTTATTCACTTAACATTATATAAGAAATAATAAACCAACTTGTTTTATAAGAAAACTGTCATTTTTTAGTTTATATTTACTTATATACATATTCTTGTACAACTAATATATTTGTAATTTAAATGTTATAGACACATAAGAATTCAATTAATATAAAAAATAAACTGTATGTAAACAATTTATTTCCTTTGTTAATTGAATGTGATGTCATGCTTGTGATCACACTACTGTCACATGCTATCAACAGTTTTTCTATATTTCATTATTGCCGCCTTTTTTATATTATGTTATTACCGCCATTTTTGTTCTGTTATTACCAACTTTTTCATTAACTTTGCGATACTAGTTTTGTTTGGTGTTTTTTTTTTAAATTATAATTATGACAGATACAAGTAGTTCCTCAGATTGGGAAGAAGAAATGGTTACAGGTATTTTGGCAGTGACTGAAACAGTAAAAAAGAGGAAATGGGTGCATGACACTAATCGGAAAAGAGAAAAATTTGGGGAATTCCACCGGTTAATTCCACAATTGCGGAAGGACCCGGAATGGTTTAAAATGTATTTCCGAATGGAAATGCACCAATTTGATAGTCTTCATAATAAAATAAAAAACAAATTAAAAAAACAGAATACTCAATTTCATAGAGTTATATCGACTGAAGAAAGGCTAGCCGTCTGTTTAAGGTTTTTAATACTTTATGTTCATTATTATTTATATTTTTATTCTGGGATTATTATGAATATGGAGAAAATTGAAATAGGGACTTATTGCCTGAAAGTTGGAATAAAAACAAAAATATACAGAATTTGAAATGTTAAAATGTGAAGGGACAAAAAATTTAAAACCAAGGTTTTTCAGCATGAAGCAATCTATATTGATTCATTTCTGAAATATAGTTACTTTTCTATATAACTTTATTACATTTTTTCCATCATGATGTTCTAAAAGAAAACTTATTTTCTAAAAAAAAAAGAAATCACGTCATTTTTATCATACACTTAAGAATTTTTCTATTTTATTATATGTCTAAATTAAAAAAACGGACCTGTTTACTTAAACAATTTTCAATTTGAGCGTTCTCAAACAAATTATGTAGTTAACAGATAATTTATGTAATTTTTGTGATTTAACCGTGAATTAATCAGATCATCACTTTCTATTTTTCAAATATGGTAAAAGAAATGTCATGTTCTTCATATTTCCAATTTTTTTTTTTTTTTTTTTTTGACAACCATTCTAGTTATTGCATTATTGAAACATTTTCTTAGTCTATCCCATCGTTCCTTAGCTTTGTGAGTTGTAAATTGTATATAAAATATAATTTATTTTTTCTGTTCTTCATTATTCTTATTAATATTTGAAATGTTAATAAAACAAAATTATTACAATAAGAATGATTAGATAAATATGATTTTTGTATTATTTCAGATTTTTAGCAACAGGAAATTCTTTCCAGAGTATTGGATTCAGTTATAGATTAGGATTCAGTACTGTTAGTAAAATTATAAAAGAAACTTGTGATGTTATATGGAGTACATTGAGAGAGGTTGCAATGCCACCCCCCACAGAGGAAACATGGAAGAACAATGCCGAGCAGTTTAAAAATATATGGAATTTTCCCAATTGTATAGCTGCCATTGATGGGAAACATATAAATCTTCAGAGCCCCAATAATGCCGGATCGACATTTTTTAATTATAAAGGAAGTCATTCTATTGTACTTCTGGCATTAGTTGATGCCAATTACAAATTTGTTTCTGTCGATGTCGGCTCTTTCGGTAGAAACAGTGATAGTGGAATTTTTTTCAAATCTCAGATGGACAAAAAATTTCAAAATAACGAATTTAATTTACCATCACCAACGCCACTAATAGAAAATGGCGAGCCACAGCCATACATTTTAGTAGGAGATGAAGCATTTTCGCTAACCAATTATCTTCTTCGGCCATATCCCAAAAATAAATTACATGATGAGGATAATAAAATATTTAATTACAGATTGTCCAGGGCCAGGCGTGTAGTAGAAAATGCATTTGGAATATTGGTTGCACGCTGGCGATGTTTTAGGAATCGGCTAGAATTGCAGCCAGAATTTGTAGACAAAATTGTCCTTGCGGCATGTTGTTTACACAACATATTACGTACAAACAATATGTTTGAACTAAATAATGAGTCGATTCCTCCTGAATCGGGTTTATTGTGTGTAAATGCAATTAGAAGAAATAGTTCTCGTACAGCTTTTCAGATTCGAGAAAACTTTAAGGACTATTTTACTTCTGATGCTGGTAGTGTAACCTGGCAACTAGATGCTGTTCAAATAGGTCACTTACAAAAGTAGTTTTTTTTTTTTTAAATTTTTAACGTATGTAAATAAAATATGTGTATATTAAGTAATATTAAAATGTAAAAGGGTCAAAATCACCAAGGTGGCAAATTCCAAATTCATTTTTATGATGAATATACCTAGAAGCTATAACTTTGATGATTAACTTAAATGATCACTAAACTTGTGTTTAAATGATATCTACGATGGCAAAGTATAGCATTAATTACTTTTTATGTAATTTTGTTTTTAAAGTGAGCTGTCGCCGAACATTTCCGGGAACGATTTTGTAAGGATTATAATAATATTAGAATATAAATGATGTCTTGATTTTTTAGCCTTTACAATAGTGGAAGCATGTAGTTAATCATAAAAAATTAAAAAGCTCCATGGTAAAATTATACAAAATTGTTTAGAAGTAAAATATCACCACGACTGAAGCTAAAATGCAATTTCTTTGTACTAAGTTATCTAAATTAGACAATATCGCCGACTTACATGTATTTTAATTAGCTGTATGTATGTGAAGTCTGCTTTTTTTTAATACCACTCTTAAATATCAAAAATAATAGTGTATTATATGTGATTTAAGAGATGTTCCCAGAAATGATGATGTGTTCATAGAATGATTTAGGAGTTCCCTGAATGATATATATATATATATAAAATTTAGGTTTATGAGTTCAATAAGCAAAAATGTTTATGTTATACTTATTTATTTATTAGACATTTATTTTTAATAATAATGTGATTAGCTTAAATCACTTCTGAACAGTATTTTTACTGAACAATGGACACAGCCAAGTATGATTATTAATCATATTAAACTTCTTTATATTGATGGTAATAATTAAACCATCTAAACATGTATAAAATAATAAAGCTCTATAACTTTATATTAAACTTTTAACAAAAATAAGCTTAGCAAATTAATTAAACAAAAGAATATTAACAAAAAGAAACAAAAGTTAAAATTTTTTGTAAATATCAATATCAGTATCAAAGTAATAATACTCTCGGCCATTTTCTTTTTCCAGCAATAACGTTGGATGAAACTGCAACCTTCTTTGTTATCTTGAATGTCTTATTTTCGCCTTTTACAGTTTTTTCTTCAATAACAGACTTCCATTGAGAAAAGGTCACAGAATCTGTATTATCAGTTGACTGAATATTAAGCGTTGGATTTTTACATTTATTGCACATACTATTCACGGAGTCATAAGAAGTTATGTCACAACTATAATCTTCGATAGTTTTCTCTAAAGTTCCGTGATTAATCTGATGTAACTTTTTTAATTGATTGACTTTAAGTGAAATAGAAGTATATATGTATAAACAAGTACGGTAAACGTATACACATAACTGCTACTGTAACTTAATTATGCCACTGAAATTTACTGTAACAAAATATTACTGTCTGCATTATCAACGATGAAAATACTTTTTATTCAGTACACTGTACACTTATTTCGCAAATTCACTATTTGGTTATCATCACACTGTTCTTATAATTAGTAGTGAGTTTAAAAATCTTATATTTCTTATAACCTAATTATAATCGCGGAAAAATGCAATAAAATGATAAGATACAGAATAAATATCATTGACACATCAAAAATACAACATTCTGATTGGGCGCGCTTTTCGGTAATTAATTCGCTCGTCAACAATAATAAAATGTCATCTCACGCCGGAAAAATATGTAGTAGCTCCAGATCTGGCAAAAACGTGTAATCATGGCACTATAAAAACTAACGTGAAGTACATGATGTGACTTCAGTGTGAACTAGAGGTGTGTAACTCAGTAACTCAGTAACTCTTTTGACTCACTAATTCAGTAGTCTACAGAATTAAAACAAATTACCCTGTGATCTATGATTGTAACAGATGTTTAATTTACAAAACAACAACTAATAAGAATTTTTTAAGTGCTTTAATAATTACTACTTTGCTGTATTAGTCTCAAAACAACTGAACAAATGAAGTTAAACAACTTCATATTTGGAATTACAAGCTAATTAACAGGCTGTTTAAATTGTTTTAACAACAAATTCTAAATTTGTTCAGCTTTTTTGAGACTAATACAGCAAAGTAGTAATTATTAAAGCACTTAAAAAATTCTTATTAGTTGTTGTTTTGTAAATTAAAATTTCTTTGTAAATTAAACATCTGTTACAATCATAGATCACAGGGTAATTTGTTTTAATTCTGTAGACTACTGAATTAGTGAGTCAAAAGAGTTACTGAGTTACTGAGTTACACACCTCTAGTGTGAACACGACAAATCACAACACATTAAAACTCTATGTAAAATTCGAGTACTACATTTTTCGTTATCATGTGTAAGCGCACACGACTTGACAACAGCCTAATCACGTGATATATTCTTTGTTTAATTCTTACATTGCATCGTTTAGCAACAGTAGAATTGAACACGGATTAGTGAAATAAAGATACACCACTGATAACACAGTGTAATGATACTGAAATATTGATAGAATGTGACAGCAGTGTGAACACCATTATCACGCGTATGAGTTTATTATTTCCTCCAAGAAACAAACTCACGTGACGTGATAGCAATGTGTCTGTACCTTTAATGTTATATTTCTATTCTATATTAAACACAACTGTCATCGATCTTTTGCCCTTTTTGTTTATTTTAAATTTTTATTTTGTAATGTAAATGAAAATAGTTCAATGAGAAATATACATATTTTACTTGCTTACAAACGAAGAATTCGGATCAAATTACTAATGAATATTAAAAAGAAGTCAAGTGTAATAAAAATACCATCTTTCTATTCTTTCTAGTAATTTACTATTCAAATTCTAAACTACCATTTTAGCTACAATATTAATAATTTTTTTTTTATTTTTCACCTACAAATAAAACAAAACTTAAATTAAAAATTGTAATAATTATGTATTTTTAAAACATTTTTAAATTTCTAAAGAGGTCCCTATTTGATTTTCTTTATGAAACAAGGTATTTCTCAAATATGTTGTCTACGGAATTAGATATTACACAATTACATAATTAGCTCCCCAAAATGTTTTTCTGGATCTGCCCCTGGATTGTAGTCAGGGTCGTATTTGGGGGGGGGGGGGGGGGGGAGGGTTCGGGTTCAAATCTTCCTCGAAATGTCTGCGAAATCATAACTGCTTGAATTAAATGGACCAAAATTCAGAATAAATTTATTTCCTTTCAATTTTTGACAAAAAAAAAGAAAATTAAAATTTTTATGAATTCTACGGGAACGACTATTTTTTATTTGTTTTTATTGTAGTGTTCAAATATTGCATGTACAATAATTGATCACAAAGCTTTAGCGTACCATTTATAAATGAATATATTTCATGATAACACACACATGCGCGCCCACACACACACATATATATATATATATATATATATACATATGAATGTATAATTATAAACATATTTTCTTGACTCCCCCCCCCCCCGTGAAACTTTGGTCTAGATGCGGCCCTGGTTGCAGTTTATTGCTTTTATGACAACTTGTTCCACTAATTAGTTGCTTGAAATATCACCATAATAGATAAATGAGGAACTCTTTTTTAGGGTGCAAAATAAAATTTGGCATCTTTTATGAAATGCTTCGAATAAATTATTTGTATTATATGTATTTTTGTTAATTACATTAAGTTTAGTAATTAGATAAATATTTACTTTTACTAGCTGTATTTTAACAGACGATTCTTAAGAAATATGTACAAGACTAAGAAAAATGTGCACATCTACACAGAAGAAAAATAAATATCACAATATAAAATAAATTAAACGAAATTTAAATACTGATGTCATACATAAACGTTATCTAAACACACCGTTGACGAATCCAAAATTAATTGGAAAAAACAATGAAAAAAATAATGCTAGATCAATAAGGAGATATATTTCCATTTAATCGAAAATAACACCAAAATAATATATGTGTACAGGCATAGATATTCAGTTATATAATCACATTTATATGGAAAATGAACTGAATAAATGGAGAATATCTCGGCTAGATACAGATCTAGGAGTCATCTAAATTCAAACGTTGATTTATCAAGCCCTTCACCTTAATTCCGTCAACAATATAAAACCGTCGATTCCGAATCGACTAATAACAGGAATCTAACATTGAATTTAAAATAAATAATTACAGAAGCAACTTAATTTATTTTAGTGATGATAAAGAATTATCGGCAAAGTCGCAAATATAAATGTAGCAAATGATTAATAAGTTAAAAGACGCAGTGAAAAATATATATAAATCATTGGAGGATAATGTATTCGAAAAAAAAACTGCAGTTAAACATGTTTAAAATTTTTGTTAAATAGCAACGACCAACAAAACTGGGTGTACTAATAGTAATAAATAACAAACGCATAATAAGCATATATATATACACATATAAACATTCGATTCTGAGCGTTGTTATTACTTATGCGCATATTACAGGTGTACAGATGTATTTATATGTAACATGAGTACACACAAGACTACACTACACATTATTGTAACCGCTGGTTACCAAGATACAAATGCAATCCCAAGTGTGTTCATCTATCAGTGGCAGCCCTAGGGTGGTGCGAGCGCAGCCGCACCAGGCGCTATCATGGAAGGGGTGTCAAAATCAACCGAAACCACAAACTACTAAAAGATACTAGTCATCAACTTTCAGGCGAAGCTTATATAGTAGATTTAGCTATTTTTGGTCCCTCATCTGGATTTTAAAATATTATGGAAGATGTATCAGTTATAACATCATTACCATCATTTTTGAGAGAATGCAATTATGATGATATTTCAAAATGGCCGCTTGTCGATTCTGCTACAAGAGATGACATAATTATACGAGGTCCTGTATGTAACGAAATGAGCAATGAAAACTACCCAAAGCTGTATGACGGCCGTTATTTTTCAAATAGCATTTTGAAAGAGTAATGCCAAATGGAAAAACATTCAAAAGAAAATGGCTCGTATAATCTAAATCGGTGGATAAAGTATATTGTTTTTGCTAGCGTTTATTTAACACAAATCCCCCCTCTAATTTTGGAAAAGAAGGATTTGACGACTGGAAGCATGTATTAACGTTTCTCAAAAGTCACAAAATTCCTCAGATCACCGAGGTGCTATCAACAGTTGGATAGAAGCATCGATTAGTCTGTAGAACTTCAGTGGAATAAACAAGCACTGCAAAAACAAATTGAAGACGAGAAATCTCGGTGGGTTGCTATCCTTGAACGAATGATGTCCATAGTATTATTCTTAGCAGGCAACAATTTATCGGTTAGATGGAGCTCTGGATCTGAAACTTTATACGCTCCTAATAGTAGCAACTTCCTAGGCTTAGTACAACCACTAGGAAAATATGATAATGTAATGATAGAACGGCAGTATAGTAGCCTAGTAGTTAAGGTGCTTGGCTACTGAATCAGAGGTGTTATAGGTTATCAAGACTTGTCTCGTTCCGAATCGAAGTCGCTCCCAGATTCATACCTAATCTGAAATTGAAATGGGGTACCAAAGAAATCTGGGAAAGTAAACCCGGCCGAGAGAAAGGAACTGGTCCTCCTACTCTCATTAATGCCATTAAGCTTAGTACGTTGTGAACCTTAACTTCACAATCCTCAACACCCTGTTAAAGGGTGTAGGACTTACTTTACTTTTAATGATGGAACACCTTCGCCGTGTTGTAAATAAGGAGACCAATGTCCATTATTTTGTTAGACGGATTCAGATCGAGTTAATTAACTTACTTGGAAGTAAAGTTCGAAATAATACTTTAAATATGGTAAAGTCAGCTAAATACTTCTGCATCATACTGGAATACATTCCTGATGTAAGCCACGTTGAACAGTTGACACTAATATTCCATTTTGTCGACACTGATGAAGAAACAGTCAAAGTACGAAAATTTATCATTGCTTACAAGCTGGTAAGTGATTCTTCTGGAGCAGAACTCACTAGTTTCTTTCTTGATACAATTGTACAAGAGTTTGATTTCGACATGAATGATTATCGAGGTCAAGAATACGATAATGGTGCGAACATAGTAGGAGTAAGCAAAGGTGCATAAACCAGAAATCTTGGCTAATATCCTCAAGCAATTTTTAATCCATGTGACTGTCATAGCCTGAATTTGGTTATAGCAGATGCAGCCAAAACATCTGTTAAATCAGTTTCTTTATTTGGATTTTTCCAAAGACTATTTTATTTTCTGGATCAACAAAGCGATGGGAAGTTTCAATCAGAAGAACCATTAAAAGTCCATCGACTTACATATACAAAACAAAATGATTGGCAGGATATTTTCCCGAATGTGTGGACAGCACTTCTATCCTTCTGACTATACCTGTACTGTCACTAAAGGAGAACGAAGTTTCAGTAAATTAAAACGTATAAAAGTTTACTTACTATTTATTATGTGTCAGGAAAGACTATCAGATTTTGGAATTTTGTCTATAGAAAATAATATTGTCCAGAAGTTAAATTATTTGGACTTCATAAAAAAATTTGCAAACGCAAAAGCTAGGAAAGTGGCCATTTAGGATTTTTTATCAAATTGGTTGTTCTTTTACTTTAAAATTGATTACTGTCTGCAGGATAACATTATTCAACTTTATGTGATGACTAAGACGTTCATATATAGCATCAGAAACTTCCAGAATAAACTATGATACTGTTAAATTGAAAATTCTAAAAAAGTGTTATAGTTTTTATAACTGTTTCCAATTGCTAAAAAATTTAGCTTTACCCCTAATTTCAATTTTTTACTTCATACGTTAAACTGCTTTATGTTTCACTGTACTATTTACTGCATTTTGCGGCAGTATAAATCGTTTTAACTAGGTTGTAAATTTTCAAACTTTTGCATCAAAAATTCTTTGATTTTAATTTTCCTTTTTTTTGATTATATTTAATTTTCTGTTTTAATTCAAACACAATAAAATTTTGTTCGTTTTACAAACTGTATCCCTATATACTACATTTCATTAATTTTTATCCTTATAATTAATATTTAAAATATTCCACACATATTCATAATCTTTTTGTAGTTCTACTAATTTTTTTGTTTCTTCTTCACCCCAATTCAATTGTATAAAAACTTGAATCCAAAATATAAACAAACAATTATTTACCGTCAAACTAAATTTCATTAGTTGAATTTTATTATAAAGTCGTGCAGGTTTAATAGTGAAAGAAATTAGTAGTAGGGTAACTCCATCGTTCTGCTGTCTACTCTACTCTAACAATAATATTTGCTAGGAGAGTAAGTACTTTCTTTTATTACTCTATTATTAACTCTACTCATGTAAACCAGGTCTAATAGTTTTTAAACCAATTACTTATTTTTTTCTATAATTTAAAGTAATATGTATTTGTATATATATATATATATATATATATATATATATATATATATATAAAAAATAACAATTGCACAAAAGCTATTTTGCCCCCTTCCAATAGCTTTTTAAAAACAGAATCAATGTAATATTGTATACGGTTACTTAAATGTATGGTCAATAACTTAATTTACTTCTTAAACAACAGCTTCGGAAAAAATGAGGTTTGTAACCAAATCTCTTTCAATGAATTTATTTTAGCGTTGGTAAAATTTAAAATTAATAATTACTGAACGCAAATATTGACCCTTGCCTGATTTAGTTTTATAACCGATGTCAGTTCAAAATTATAACTCAATTGCATGTTTTTAATCTTTTAGGTGAAACTTAAATTTCATGAGAACTTTAAAAAATGAAAAACCCAAACTAATCTGAAATTTTAATCAAAAATTAAATTTGCATTTCAAAATTTTTTAAAAATGTTATTTGAAAAAATCTTGGAAAGGAGGAATATGTAGCAGTATGAAAAAAAGGACAGACTATATATACTAGTATTAAAATTTAATTCTTTTTCATAACCACGACAATCCTGTGAGAAACATTATTTGCACACACAAGCCTTGAAATTGTTTAGACATTATTAAAAGGCCCAGGTAGACAAAAAATCTAAAAATCCATTACTGCCAGTGCTGTCAAAACATCTTATTCAGTTAAAACTGAATAGATCCTTCTACAGCATAGTTGCTATATAATAAAACAAAAAAACAGTCCCTTGATCTTTTTCTGTACAAAAAAAAAGTTTGTACAGAATGAACAGATATCTTGTTATCAGTTGTTCTTTTATGGTCATTAGAGTAACATACTATGGCGTTACCAAGGGGGCAGGAGTGGGCAGCTGCCCCTCAGTAGAAAATAATAGTGCTCTCACATATTAAGAATGAAGAAGACGCTGTGCGCGAAGTAAAGTTTTGTTATTTAATTGCGTTACCTAGTCTTTTCCTAACAACCATGAATAAGTAAGGCATAATACGGAAGTTATGTTTTCTTGTTTTATTTATTAGATAACTTAATTTTAATTGTTATACCAATGCTAAAATACATATTTATGATTATTCCTAAATTCACTAATTAAGGAGTTCTGTGCTGATTATTAATTTCCTCACATATTAATTGCAACGAAAAGTGAAGAATTGAATTTTGCAGCATTTTAAAGAAGAACCGAATTTTATAATTCTCAATAATTGTAATTCGATTATTGAGAACTTTTTGGGTATGGGCGTGTTTAGAGATCAAACTAACCCAAAAATCAATGAAATTTCCTATCCAAAAAATTTCTAAAAAAGCGCCTAAGTTTAGACTATTTTTATCCTTATTCTGTGATATAACTAATTTATAACAATTCTTAGTTCAATTTCAATGTTAGATTCTCCCCTATTCTTTCAATTTTCTCAATTCTCTTTTTAGATTGTAAATATTATATATTAACATGTGCACATTTGGTTTTTAATAAACTGAGAGAGAACGAATGATGACGAATCAAGCAGAGATAGTGATGAGAAGGAAGGAGCAGAAAGAAGAAAATTTGAGTATGTGCTCCAAGCTACTACCTTTGTCTTAGAAGTGCAGAATCAAAATTATTATACGGGTAATTGGGCGAGACTGACGTCGTCCGAATATTCTAAAGAGCGCGATTCCACAATGGACGACTGCTACGGAAATGTCATTCGCCACTTCATTAATCTAGTGCGATGTTATCGACCGAAAAGAAGAAAGAATTACTTGAGAAATATTGGACGCCTACCAAGACATATGATTTCGTCCAGGACGCAAAGCATCTAAAGAGACAATTTAATTATTCATGGTTGGAGACGTATTCACTGTAATCTGTATACTTCAGACTGCAAAAAGACGCCTTTTGCAAATATGGTACCTTATTTCCCTCAAATCCAAGTTCCATTAGAGGGGCATTGGGATCATTCAAAAAGAATCCATTTTACGGATTTAAGAATGTACACGAGTAATATAAAAGGAATGTGGAAACATAATTTCATAAATTGCCACTGGAATCTGCTCGATTACTTCTTAAAAATTTGCCAGTGGATGTACAACTCAACAAATATTCCCAGAGCGTAATTGCGGAAAACAGAAAAAAGTAAAAAAAGAGACATACAATGTATTGGCCGACGAAATAGCTGATATTTCCAGAAAAGAGCAATAATCAATTGGAATACATTATTTAGAGACAAGAAGAATAAAGTCCAAGAAGTAAATAGGATTTGTTGAGCTAAAAGGTTTGGATGCAAATTCTATTGCACAAGTCACTGATGATTTTTTATCAGTAGAAGAACCTAATCCAGATAAATGTGTTGGACTGGGATTTGACGGCTGTTTGATAATGTTTAGAATAAGCGATAGCGTACAAGCAATCTTGAATGACCAAAGAAATAATAAAATTTTCTCGGGACTTAGTTTTAAGAAAAAAGTTAATGCCAAACATTTCCAATCTCTGGAATACAAGATGGAGCGGGAAACACCAAACCATTAGAGTTTTTATGTATAATTCTTGCATTATAATGGAGATTTTAGAAACCTTAAGGAATGAGGGAAACAGCCCAACCAGGAATAAAGCATTCCAGTCCCACGTCGTCACTTCCAGAGCTTCATTTATTCCATGTCTTGTATTAATAAACAAGTATTCCACTACAATAGAACCTATGGTAAATGTTCTTCAATCTATAACATTGGACATCGCCGAGGTAGCACAATATTTTAAACACATTTTAGATCTCCTAAAAATTCACTGTAAAAATCTCGTAAACATTACGGATGAAATTATTAAAGATGCCACTACAGAAGAGCTCGGGCTCAAAATTATTAGAAGGAAACTGTACGCAAACAATCAGCCAACAAGAAACCCTAGAGAGTTCTGGAAGAGGTCTTTGATTATACCATACTTAGACTCAATTATTACTTCTCTTCAGGAGCGGTTTGCTGAGGAAAACACATCACTCGTGTTGTCTAAATTATAACCGATGCAAATGCAAAACAAGTCTATGAAAAATTTTAAGAAAGTTCGTGCAACCATCTCAAATTTTTACGATTTGCCAAACATGAAAAAGGAAATCAAACTTTTCAAAAATTGTGGCAGGACAAGACAAACCAAACTAAGTTCAGTATTGTTGAAATTATAAAAGATACAAAAGACTTCTTTCCTAAAACGGGAAAAGCATTGAGGATTTTGGTTGCTCTATTGTGCACAACATGTAATACAGAAAAATCATTCAGCAGTATGAGGTGAATTAAAACTTGGCCAAGAAGTACAATTGTAGAAAGTATTCTCAATGGTCTTGCAATGATGAATGTTTATTGAAAAATCATCTCTTAGGACCTAGAAGATTTCATCAACAAAGTAATTGAAAAATCTACAATGAATCAGAGTTTATTTTTAATTCAAATTTTCAAATTAATTGAAATTATTTCTAAAATTATAATAAACTTTTAAAAGTGGCATTTATTTCACTTACAATTCACCTACAATTTATATTTTATTTAAATAAAGGATTGATTTTTACATAAAACGGTGAGAATTGATTCATACATGTAATATCATCCTGCTTCTTCCTAGCTAACTGGCTGGCTATACCCCTGGTAAGATACTAAATGCTTATGTAAATATAATGAAACTGATGAAACCATTCAGTACAAGTCATTACAAAAAATATTAGAAAAAGCCCGTACTATTCATTTTGTTATGATAAAAATCACAAATTTCTTCACAAAGAAGGAAAAAATGAACTATTGATACATGGTCACTTTTTTATACTTAATTTATATTGTTTTAGATTCCACTTTTTATGGTAATTTTTTTTTGTCTATAAAGAATAAATTTGGTGTTTATACTTTTCAATTTAATATACAGTTATGATATGAATAAATGCTTTTTGCTTAATCAGTAAAAAAAATAATTCCACAAAATATTTGAAGAAAGTTATATAACGGAAAAGTAACTTTTTAGTGATAGTAAATCTTGAGCATTATAAATTCAAAAAACTTTATTTAATATCAGATATACAAACCGGTTATAATGGTTGGATTATTCACTCCTTTCAAAGTTATTGTAACCAATTTTCACGTATTAATAAATATCACAAACATTTAGAAATACATATATAGCAATAATTGTATCTCAGAATTCCGTCAATGGATATTTACATGCACCGGAAGAAATTTAACATGCAGTTTTCCGATTATTAACACTTCAATTTTTGTCGTGAATATCAGTTCAACTTCAGGAATTAATAAAAAAGGGACCTCCTTTTTATTTGAGATTTCGAAATCAGTAATAAAAGCACGCCAGCTCAAATGTTATCCTCTGTTCCTTCTTATAAACCGATCGAAAAAAACTAACGTATTGCTGAAGACCTTCGAAATATGATTTAAAACGTTTAAAATTGTAGATTAAAATTCAGTTTTTCGGATATTTTCTGTGAGTATTTAACTTGACTGAACAATGGGAAAATTACATTTGCAAATATTGCGCGATTAGATAATGTAAAAAATGACAAAGATTAAATTTTTATTTTAATGAATGTATAGGAAACGAAGGCGATTAACACAAAATCAGATGCGATTATATTTCTATATACACAAAAAAAAACAGTATACATTTTTTGAACTCTTCGATAAATTTCTGGCTCTACCAATAAATCCGACTGACTAATTCAGCAAACTTTCTCTAACTTAGTATGAAAGGAAATACGCATTTATGTATACATATATTTTAACATAAAATTTCAGTCATTTCAATCGATTTTGTTAGTTTTATCTTGTCTTGATTAGTCCGTTCAAATCCCTCGATGTAACGAACAAAGGGATCAGTATTTTTTTTAAATTTAAAACTATTCATATCAAAAATATTGGAAGCACTTGATGTTATAAATAAAAAGTTCAAAAATTATAATTAAAGAAATAAATAAAAGATTTTTTTTTTTTTAAACATAGAATATATATATATATATATTGAGAAATTAATTTGTTCAATTATGTATTCAATTCATATTTACCGTTAAACTAATTTTTATATTTTGAACTAAAAATAATGCATAAATTTTCTTGTTCATCACAAAAATTTGCAAATTCAATATTATCGTTACTACTCCACTGTTCTCATCTCTTAACCTTAATTTTAACTGTTAACTTCAATTTATTCTTTAACTTGTATCATGTGTTAACTTCAACTTATGCTTTAACTTGCTCTATGTAAACGTTGTTAAGAATACAACAAAAATTGCAAATAAATAAATAAATTTTTTATAGTGTTTTTTTATAAATTCAAATTATGAATTAATTTTTTGAATATATAATATTAGCTTTTTAATATAACACTACAATTATTTTTTTCTTATTTATATATATTTAAAAATATTTATATATTAATTATTAAAATTGTTGGAAATGTTATGCCAGATTTACTTTGATAATTAAAAGTGTTTTTATAAGGACAATAAATAGTTTTTTCCAACTGTATTCTTCAGATGTTTTTTTTTCTTTTGTTTCTGTATTGAAGGTGCATAGAGGATCAATAATGGCTCGGATGTAATTTTATTCCTCAAACAACTTTCTCAGAAAAAGTTTTACTATGTTCAGCACTTACTGAAAAGTAAGAGCATATTAAACGATTTTTTAAGATTTTCTCACATATAATGTGATACTTAGTTAAATTTTAGTATAATTTTCTTAAACTAATAACCACATTTATAAATAATCAATAACAATTGTTTATCTTTTCCATACACGTGATTGGTGGATTAGCAAATTTTCACAGATCAGAAAATATAGCATCAATACGTAAAGCGTACTATCGTTATGTGAAATAAAATCATTCCGTTGGGGTGCTTTTTGCGATGTGAATGTGGATTTGTTTTGCAGTGAATCGGTGTCTTACGTTTTCGTTTTGATTTCGTATTTTTTGGGATACCGATGTATCGGTGTTTTTTATAAAGGAATCATCATGTACGCTAAAGGGAAAGGGACTGTAGTACCCTCCGACGCTCAAGCTCGCGAAAAGTAAATATTCTTGCATTATTTAAATTACATTTAAAACTTCTATAATGTGATTATAATTTTATAATTGATAAAACTGCTGAAAAGTTTGCGATTTAGAAGTAAAATAGACTTTTTTTATTCAAATTGAACGAAATATTTTAAAATGTAGATCGTTAAGTTTTGTTTATTTTTGTAAGAAATATTTTCATTCTGCTTTTTTGAATTAAGGAAGAAAACACTTTTATGGTTTTATAGTTTTTAGCGGTTACTTTTATTGATTATAGATGATAAAAGTGAGTGAATTTTTTTCCCTTTAGAAGTCAACTTTTCATTTTACTTTTCCTTTATACTTTCGTAAAATGATCAGTTCAACGTTAGCAATAACCATAAAGTTAACGTTACGTTATTACAAACTTGAGTTCGAAATTACCTAATATAAATTATAAGTAAATAGTGAAATGTACACCATTTATGTTAATTATTTCGGCTAATATTTTTATTTAATTTTTTAAACATCTTAAATGGGGTTTCAAATATAGATTTTGTGAGGTAAAGTTTATTTATTACGCTTTATATTTTAAAACTTGTTGAATATATATTAGAGGTATATAAAAAACGGAATTTTAAGAAGTTAACCTATAAATAGGTTTTGTTTTTTAATTTGTATAAATTTATTACTAATATTGTTTGCTTGTTCTTTGTATCTCAGAGAGTTGTAAAAGGAATTTATATTTCAGTTGAATTTTTAGAAGCGTGTTTTATTAATGCTGTGCTGTATGTACGCTGCATATACACACACTGCACATATATTTGTGGGTATATATATATATATATAATATAATATATATATATATATATTATGTGTGTAATGATTGGAAATATGGCTTAGTTTTTATTTATTCTTGCTAAATGTTTCTTTTTGAAAAACGTTATAATTTATAGTCCGGTATTTCCCTTGACATAATGTCTTACTCATTTAAATTCTGTAGCATATAAGTACGAAAATGGAAAATCTTTTAGAATCATTTTTGTAGATATTTGAAGTCTGAAAAAATCATTTAAATTAGAATTAATTAATCAGCGTTTTTTACGTTAAAAGTGATGAAATGTATAAATGCGCAGGTGGCTAAACGTTAAATTTAATGAAAACCGTAGAAATCGTTATTATTTTTTTTTTTTTAGAAGTTTTATGTGATAATTCTTTGAAAAAGATTGATAGCAGAATATATTTTTATTATTTTTAATATTTTGAATTGCATAAAAAGAAAAAAATGTTTATAAATTCGTCGCAGGACAAAATCTAGATAAATTGGTTATTTTTATTTTCAAGTTTAACTTTATTTTCTCCCCATAGTTCGTGTAAACAATTATTTCATTCGCTAGAAAATTTGTTGAATACTATCCAATTACCTCTAAAGGATTATTAGTAAATGTTTTTGGTTTTTTTTTTATATATTGAAAAAGTTTTAAGTATGAAGTAAGGCAAACTGGTGTTGCAATTGAAAAATAAAATAGACATGATCTACTTTAAAATTTAGTGATGGAAAACAGCAAATTTTTCAGATTTGCTTAGTATTGTGTTGTGTATTTTTCTTCTTTTAGCTGTACAGTAGTTATTGTTTTGTCGTTTTTTGAATATTTTATTTCATATTTTACCTTACATATTTTTACTTTCAATAAAGATTGTAGGGGGGGAAAAGGTACAAGTTTATATTGATGTAGGGGAATGAATAATTGTAACGGTAAAAATTTTTACTATAAAAATCATGATGATATTAATTAAATTTTCGTAGTCGAATTGTTGCTACCATTAACCATTACAAAGGTGACCGTAAAATAAAAGCCGTAATTATTGTGATTTTTGAAACATGGGCAACGAGGTTTAAATTGCCCGAAAAGTTTTTCGGTAAATGAAGGGGTAAATGAATTTAATAAAAATAGAACGCTTAAATTATATCATTTTTTTTTTTACTAAATTGAGGAAAAAGTAATATTGATTTATGACATACTAGGTTGAAAAATTTGATTTTACGGTCTTGTTGTATCTTATATATAGTACATTTTTTCCCCGGTTTTTGCTTCTTTCTAAGGCAATATTAAATTATTTTCGACTGGTAGACTTCTTTTGATATCGGTTTTATACTTTATTGTTTATAGAATGAAAACGATAATATTTAGACTAAAATTTAAAATTGTTAAATAAATAAACATGAAATGCGTTTCAAATGTATTCTAAAGCACTACTACTACTACTATTAAAAAAAAAAAAAAAGAATGTGGTATATGTGGAATTTATTTGTGATGCGTTCAATTTTTTTTTTTTTTTTCTCGCCCATAGAGGACTAGTTTGCAAGTATTATATTAGTACTTTTTCTAGAACGTTTATTAATCAAATAATATTTGGTTAAAATACAATAGAATTTGTTTATTTTTAAAAAGGTGTAATTGTTTTAAGGATTAAGTAATTTTAAAATAGCCTTTGCTTGATTAATATTTTGGATGTTTAAAAAGTCGTAGCCTGTTTCTTCTAAGTTTTTCCTTATATAATTAAATATAAAACCTTATTTATAATAAATACACGCATTCATTACCTAAAGAATGATTATAAAAAAAAAAGTACTTGAGAAAAGCCAATATTTTAACAAAATATGCTTTTACTTAAGATAAAAATGTTTCTTTTACATAAAGAGAAACTTCGGGATTTGATAAATATTTTTTGATTGAAATTTGGTGAAATAATTTAATAGATTAAAAGAAATGTTGATTATTATTTATTTTTTTACTAAACGTTATAATAGAAAATGAAAATATTAGAATCCGATGTCGTCGAAAAAGGTAAAATCAAATAGCGATATAAGAAAAAATAGCGGAGTGTCCAAAATTATACGTACACATTTTAATTATTTAGAACAGATTATAAAAGGTGATTTGGGAAATAACAAGAAGAATACAAATGGGCGCCCTATGGTAAACTAAAGAACATGTTACAAACAAAAAAAAGATTCCTACAAGTCTTGAAAAAAAAAAAAAACATTTAATCAGTGCATACTGCCAGTGATGACCTACGGATGTGAATTATGAAACACCACAGCAGCAATGGAAGAAAGACTAAGAGTAGCGCAGAGGAGCACTGAAAGAAGAATAGTTGGCATAATTCTAAAGGAAATAAATGAATCAAGGAAACTACAGGAATAAAATATGTAGTACAAACGTTATAAGAATCAAAATGGAGATTGGGCTGGTCATCTCACAAGACAGACGGAACTCCTTGCAAATTTGCAAATACAGTGACGATGTGGGTGTCAAACGGTACACGTAAAAGAGGCAGACCACTAACACATACGGTAAACGATATAAATAAGTTTTAAAAGTACTGAATGAGCAAAGTGGCAGACAAAAAGAAAAAAATGGAAAGAACTTCGAGAGACATCCGGCATTGGATTAAAAATGACCGAAGAAAAAGAATATATTCAAATTTACAGAGCATATTTTTTGTTTGTAATATTTTCTTTCTCTAGAGCCTCTATTTCGGAGACCACCGCTTTATTAATACTCTCCAATCCTGTCGCCAAATATCTTTTAGCGACTTTAACCCAGTAGATAGCGTATGCATGTTTAGTAGGAAAGCCTCATTGCGTTTCTGGTGATCAGTTATGCTGGGATTCCTGGAAATGCGCGTTGGTGCGTCCGCCTGATCGGCAGTTCGTATTCCTTGCCTAATAATCCCTCTTCTCCGCTATATCTATGAAACATAATTTTGAATAACCTCACGTCCTTGTGGAAAACGCATTGATCCTCGCGCTACACCTTCTTGAGGTTGGTGGCCAGGAAAAGGCACCTCCCGCAATAAGCCTTGAATTTTATTTTTCAAAGAGCTCCCCTCCTTTCTGTTATTAAAGCGTTACTTCTACTTTCTGCATACTTTGTGATTGTTCATCACTATTTCTCCTAATCAGCAGTGCCCTTCATATTGATTTAAGAACTTTTTAAATCCAGAAAGAAAAAAAAAAAAAGACGAACAAGGATCCTATGAAGTGGATTCAGAATTTTTTGACCTTCGGTAAGCCATTCTGAATCCTTTAAATTTGCTTCCTTTTGCTTGGTGATTTACGCTAATTTATTTTGCTGACCATTCTTTTTTTATCTCTTCCTTTCGGATCTCTCAGAGAATGTTCTTATTGTATCAGATTTCTAAAGTGTCCTACAGGCCTTTCATCACACCTCTACTGACTATGTAATTTTTCTTATGTGTTTTGTAATTTATACTTGTATCCTTCTTCACTCTATCCAAATTGATTTCGTATAGATACCTGGACACTCCGGGATCGAAGGCAATGATTTAGCAGATCTGTTAGCTCGTTCTTCTACCGGGATATTTCTTAACGTTTTAAAATATTACAAAATCATATTTCGCTCTACAGTTGTTCACTCTAAATTAGTATGTAAATTTATTATTCCTCTTCATTTTCATATCTTGACTCTCCTATCTGTCTATTCATCAACGGGATCTTCTATTTCATATTTGGTTTCTCCACTATCCTTTTTTTTTTTCACCGTTCACCTTTCTCTACAGATTATTGTCGTCTACGTTTTAGATAGAGTTTGCTTCCTTCATCGCTTTTCCGTTTCACCTTTATATCCTCTTTATTTTGTTCTCTCCAGCCTTTTATATCTTATTTTATACGTGACATGCTGATCATATCTTTTTCGAATGCTCTTCCATCGTTGCTGAAAGCTCCTTTTTCTGCCCGTCACCTTTACTAATGTATCTCTCCCTACTTTTGTTTTACATTGATTGCTCGCGAAAGGACATCAGTTTTTTTTTTTAAAAAGTAAAACATCGAAAAAATCATCTTCGTTTATTTAAAAAGAAAAAGTCGTGTATTCTAGAAAACCTATCTAAAATGTTACAGTTACAATTTCCAATTAATCGGATGGAAGTTCACCAAAAAGTACACGTCTATTGTATGAACTATTTAAAGAAAGGTAGATAATTTTTGTACCTTCACTATGATATGCTAGAACCTCATAACATCCTTTTAAGTTTAAATTTTGTTTCTTTGTATCTTTCGCGGACAATTTATTGTCGAATCTTTTTGCTGTATTTCAACGTTGAGCAGTTTACAACCTTAAATCAACACGTCGATTTTCATGTTGAAGTAAAAAGTTTCTTAACCGATTTTTTATCCTAATACGCTCATAATGTCGAGTACTTTTTGAAATCCATTGTTATATACGTTGTAATAGTAATATCAATTGCAATATCAGTAATCATTTTGCTGTTTGGTATCGTTTGTAGCGCTATTGACCATACCGTAAGAGTTTTAGCATTCTGAGTAAATTTACTAAGGTGGATCGTATCTCGTTAAATCTTCGTAAACCTTTAGAATAACAAAAGTTGTCGATGATAATTTTTTGTTTCTGTATATAGCATGCAAAGATATGCAAGAATTTTGTTTTTCAATGAGAGCACTAAGAATCAATTTTTGCGGGATATTTATCGTGATGAGGTTTTTTTTTTTTTATAGAAATTTTATGATACAATGAAACCTACATTTCCTTACGCATATTTCCCAATGGAAATGAGTATTTCGTCTGGTAGCAAATCCTTTATTAATTATCCGTTCAACTTTTCTTTATCGGTAGGATTTTTAAGTTTGTTTTTTTTTCAAATTACCTAGAAATGTTCTAAGGTTTTTTTTGAGCGTACACAATGAATTTCCCTGAATGGCTTGACAACTGCTATTCTCTTAAGCGTTTTACTGCCGGCTGCCTGTAACGTTATTCACATACCGAACGTTATGCCTGGCGCCTCAGAAAACGAAAACATTTCAACTATTGCAACCATTGTGATTAGTAGCAGAGCGTGTGGCCCGTATAAAGTACGCCAGCCTTCCTATTCAGTTGTATCATTACTTTCCTCTTATTACACTCTTTAGCATATTTTTCAGACTACTCACAAAAAAGCCACATTTTTGCTTCGAACCATCAGCGGAAATTGTTAAATTGTTAAATATTTTTGTACAGCAACTTTTTTTCCCTTGGCATATCAGAAAACAGTTTTTGAGAGTGTACTGCACAAGCGTCTTGTTCGGCGGTTAGAACGTAAGGTATTTTCAGGTAATATGTTCGGTTTTCGGCCTGGTATTGGTCTTCCCCCGATTGTATCAGTCTTTTCCTTTTTATTACATATACAAATCTTTTATTCGTAAAAATTACACCTTGGCTTCTTTTACTGATGCTTCCTGTGCTTTTTTGTTTACGAACACTAAGGGATAAAATTAAAGTAATTTAGTTCAATTCACTTTTCTCATTATTAATATAACGTACTACACAAACAAAACCAAATTAAGAAGCCACCTTTTATTTTAAATTTCAAAGAATTTCAAATTAAATTTATGTAAAAGAAAGTTAATATTTTAATTTCGAGAAAAGAAATAATTTGTGCGAACAGCAAAAAAAGAATAATTCCAAATGAATTCAAAAAAAAAAAAATTAAATAAATAAAAGGGGTTGTCATATAACCTTAAAATTATACACCGAAATTATATAGCGTCTTGGTCTTGTAGTAAAAAAAAAAAAAAAATTGTAATAATTTAAAGGAAAGTTACAAACACGTATTTAGAAGGGAAATTAATACGTCTAATCACATCAATAATTATAAATTGCCGATCTAATAACCGTTGGTTCGTTTCGCTAGCCGTAAACATATTTCGCCAAGCGTATTTATAAATTGAACGTGTGAACGTCATTTGGTTGTGATAAAATAACGGTAATAGTCACAGTTGTTTTGTAGCCAAAAATGTGCAGTGCATAACAACGCTCCTGTAGCTCCTCGAAGCGGCGAAATACCTAGTTTGTTAAACCCTTTGATCTGTTTTCCTGTGTACCCTGTTATCTAAAGTGTATTTATGTTTTTCTATGCGCTCTTGGTAACTCGCTAATACCGGATAAGTACTTGTAGCGTCTAGCGAACAAAGTAAAAAAACGAGCAGATTATGAAATCCAAATTCACTGTTATTCGACATTGGCGGGTACCTGGTGTTTTGCACGTTAAGTATTTTCCTTCACATCAACTTCTTGGACCTCTACCGGCAAGCTTAAAATATGCTTCTTTAGCCAGGTTAATTTCTGCTACCGGAGAAGTAGTACCAGATTTGTTTCTTTTTCAATTTGCTCGGTGTTTCTCCCGGTGACTAGAAGTGCCGGGGAATCGACACTGCTATCCATATCTTTTTCCTTCATTTGTTTGCGCTCCAAAAAAGGTTTTCCGTGATTTTTTTCAAAGCTTCTCGCTTATTCTTACTCTATTTAATAGCTGTACTCTTAATATTGCTTTCCTTTGTTTAAATTGCTTCTCTTTAACCTTTACTGATGGTATCCTTGATATCGTTGTAACCCGTAGGACGCTTAATTCGTCTTTCATTTTGTTAGAACCTGCTCTTACTTCAATTAACCTTTCGATTTTACCTTCAAAGTATCCTTGTTTTGTATTTATTCTTCGACTTCAAATTCTTCTTCTATTAGTCTATCTTTAAACAATACGTCTCTTACTCGTGTTAATTGCGTATTTTCCTTGATAGTTATCTATTTTTCTCCGAGCATATCAAATATCTTTCTTGTTCTTCTGTCAAAAGACTAAACTTGCTGAAGGTCCTTTTGCCAACTAAATGGCGTGGTGATCCTTACATTCTGTATTTCCAATACATTATTTCTCTTCATAGTTCTTTTGTATTAATTTAATCATATTTTTTCCCTTTCGGTTCTTCTGTTATCCGTTTCATTGCTTATTTTGATTTTATAATTTAATATACGGTACGATCCTTATTTTTCGAAGAGGATATGTTTTAAATCTTTAAATATTTTTATATTGCTTATTAATAACCGGAGATATAATTTCTAAGGCTATTTATTTGTTTTGAAATTAAAACATGCTCACAATCGAATTTGTATGTTTTTTTCTTTTTTTTGATATATATGTGTATATGTACATTTTATTTTATTTATTTTTTTTGACTACCAATCTTACTAATTCGGTGTAATATTTTACCTATTAAGCATATTACCCTAGTTTTGAATGTTCAATATTACGGTTAATGCTAATTAATTATAGAAAAGACGATGTTTTTCATCTTTTGTAGAGGATTGTTGTAAGTTAATTTTTCGGTTTACTCATTTGTTGACACTGTTAATGTGTTTAACCTATAATGTAGTTGACATCTCCGGCATTTGTGATATATATATATATATATATATATATATAGTGTATTTTTCAAATTTTATTTGGAGGGGTCGTCGTCTACTTTGTGTTGCCAAATAAATCAATTTTTTTTTTTTTCTTCATAAATCATCTTCAAAAATGTAGAATACGCGAATAAAAGGATTTTTCAAAATTCAATGTCGTTATAAAGTTACCGGCATAAAACGGCGTTGATGTTCAGTGTGCGCTGATAACTATTGTCGCCGCGTGGCTCTTTCAGCTACTACGGTTATTTGGGCGTCCGCCTTTTTATGATTCGTGCTTCTTCTTGTAAGGAACAGTCGAAATAGACGCAACCAACGGTAATTTTATTTCTGTTTCTGTGTTCCAGTAAAATACGTCTATTTTTACTGGTTTTTACATTTTCGCGCGTTTTTATTCTTTTTGTCTGGAATATTTTAGTGTAGAACGGATGGAAAAACTTCGAAAAGTGCAAGAGTGCATCCTGACAGGAGAAGAAAGCGTATTGAAAATGAAACAGCATTCACGAGAACGCGTCAGCAAAGAAATTATTAGAAAACACAGATGTAAGAATCACACCGACACTGGCGTTTTTCTACTGCATTCTAGAATTTACGGCCGCATCTCGAAACTGTAAAGAGTGTCACAAAACAATAACATTCAACCAGTTACAAGTACAAGGCTTGAGACTTAAAATTTTAATGCAGTGCGAGTGTAGTGAGCAGCTCTGATGATAAATACTGCATTTGAAATTAACAGACGTTTTATTTTTACAATGCGACTTCTAGGACTAGTTTTAGAAGATGCTATTTATTTATTTATTTATTTTTTTTTTTTTTTTTTTATGGAATTGTAGATTTAGGTCACGGCTTAGTCGAAACGAATTATTTAGTCTTAGAAAATATGTACGCTACAACATCAGTCGTATACAAAGTTTCCATGTCTCTACCTATAAAAAAAGAAAAAGAACTGAATAAAGATGACGGACATCCCAAAGACAAGTTAATCTGGAGATGGAACTTAAAAAAAAAAAAAGTAGCTTTTCTTCCCTTTTTGGCGTATTAACATTAATTAGCAAATATTGAGAAAAGATTCTTGATATTTCCGTAAAAAGCTTTTTTCGTGCTGGATGTAATGTGTGGAAAGATAAAATTCAAATCCTCTTGGCTACGAAGAATGATCTCATCGAATCAACTTGTTCTATAAATCACGATAGCAGTTCTGGGAAAACCGAAATTGGCGCCATTATTGAAATGTTTTCCTGTTCAGTGAAAAAACACGATGTAAAATACTTGACGTGCATTGGAGACGGAGATAGCAAAACTTCAAAGGAATAGTGAAATTCAAAAAATAAAACAAAGCGCAGAAGTTCTTTCATAAAAGCAAAAAATTTCGGTTAAGGGGGGATCCTGCTTTAGAAGATCAAGAAAATCATTTTTTTTTTTATTTCCTAAATCGATAAATAAACTATCCGAGAATCAAAATTACAGATGTCAATTCGAAGTACTTTTGGAGATACAAAGAAGAATCGAAAGGATGGTCGAGCAGGTATACGCACATTTAGCCAGGCTCGGGTGCTGTTTCTGACCTTGTCTCTTCTACTCCGTTATAGCAATTATCTGTGCGCGAGTTTCTACTTTGAGATTCTGTTCAGCCAGGCTCAGACGATCTCGCTGCCCTTCTATCGGGAAGAAGTTGCTAACGGAAGATATAATAAAAAATTTAACAATTTATTAAGGTCTGGCAGTTAGAAAAAATATTGATTCTGTCCAAGGAATGAAAAAAGCCGTGGTAGCATCGCTAGATCACTTCACAGACAAATCCCCTCGATACGAAAATTGTCCAACAGACATCGACTGTAGATGTGAATGGCGCAAAGCTCAATGCACCAATCAACTGCGATCTTTTGAGCATCCTGCTTGATTATTAACGAACAAATTGAGAAGCGCTTTCGTCCGATTTATGAAGAACTATCAAATGACGACTTTTTAACGAGGTGTTTAGACGGTCACACGCAAAAATCCAAACGAGCCGTTCAACTCAGTGTTCTGGCTCATCAATCCGAATCACTTGCATTCCGGTCAAAAAGTCGTTAAATAGTCGTCTACTTGGCTGCAGGCATGTTCAACGAGAAGGGTATTGAGCGATTTTGAATACTATGCGCAGTTGCTGTATTTGAATATGAGCCAACAATGCGAAATCAATGGGTCTCGTACAGCTTGCAGACTCGATCAAATGCATCAGAATGAGTTATTTAAGGGTGTAGAAGACTTACTGTATGGTCCAGAAATACCTGATTAGCCGATCATTAGCGTAAGATACAAAGATTTTTTATACTTTCTCTTATTGAAAACTTTAAAACGCGTTTTCTTCAGTTTTCATTTTTTCGATTTTTCTGAATTAGCGGGTGTGATAGCAAAAAAACTAAACGACTTCTTGAACTAAAATTTATTATTTTCAGTATTGAAGTCTGTTCTATGTGAGTTAAAAAAGTAGTTTTAGGGGTCTCTTACACGATATAATTTTTTTTTTTTTTTTTTATGTTAAAAAAAACTTTTTTCTTTTTAAGCCCGAAAAAGTCACAATTTCACAATTATTTTTACTTTTTTTTAGTTCACCCAGAAGAAAAATGTATGATAATTGGAAATTTATTTGGTTTTTATGTTTCCGACAAGAATTACGAACTGCATCTTTCTATCGTGATCTAACAAAAAGTTCCGCTCTACTAAACAACGCACACAGCCATCATTTTGAAGGGGCTGAGTATTTCACACAGTGATCTGCTCATAATTGCACATTTAAAAAAGGAACATCTTCTTCACTGGTATCTTTCAACAACTCTGTCTCGAGCTTTTATTAAAATTAATTTATTACCGCAAACAGTTAATTGCAGTAGTTGAGTAAAGATTTCAAATTTGAATATAAATAACATTCCCCCGGTAGCAAATATTAAAAATTCCGTTGCAAGATTTTTCACTTCTCTGTAAAAAATAATAGAAAACGCTACATTTTTTTAAACTCCCCGCAAGAGTTGAGCAGCAAGGCTGGGAGCGCGACTTGTATGTTTAGATCATGATATGGATGTTTTTGAACGCAAAAACTGATTTCATTTAACATAACAAATGTTCAAACTGAGCTCCATGTTGCTCAGTGCAAGCTCAAACTCTTGTTCGAAACGAATCAACGGTTCGAAGAATTTCTTCAGCTGATAAATGCTGAATAGCTCGCATGGTTCTGTATATCATATTTTCTCTTGTTGTGTAGACTTCTCTCTAATACCATACTTTTTAATTGACTTTCCAGATTCCTGGTGTGGGATTATTAAGAATGAGATCATTGCTCCTCTTTTTTTTTTTGATGGGAATATAAATAATAATAGATATATAGAACTGCTGCGGGGGCAGAACTTCCAACTTTGTTGGAAAACATTTCTCTTAATGTACGTCAACGGTTTTGGTTTCAACAGGACAGTTGTCCAGCTCGTACATCACGACTTGTCCGAACTCAGCTAAATGGAATGTTTCCTAGGAAGTGGATTGATAAATATGGCCCAGTTCATTATCCATCTCTTAACTGTTTTAGACTATTATTTGTAGGAAACCGTAAAAAGTATAGTATATAGAGAGAGGTCTACAACAAGAGAAAATATGATATACAGAATCATGCGAGCTATTCAGCATTTATCAGCTGAAGAAATTCTTCGAACCGTTGATTCGTTTCGAACAAGAGTTTGAGCTTGCACTGAGCAACATGGAGCTCAGTTTGAACATTTGTTATGTGAAATGAAATCAATTTATTTAAATGTTTAAATATATGTGCATTGTTGTTTGTCTAAATAATATTCATTTCACGCGTGTTTTGCAAAAATAAGATTTCAAAAGGCATTTTAGAGTTGAAAATAGGAATTTCGGGGAAAATTTTTTATACAAAAGTTTCTTATTTTATTCAAAGTAGCGTCGGAATCCGTTAAAAAAAATTACCTTATTTCATTTTAAAAAACTAACTTCCGGTGGGGGGCGGAACTTGAAAATATTTCCAGTCGATGTGGCATAGTCAATTTACTAATATGAGACTTCAAATTTTTCATTTTACTAAGTATTCTAGATTTTATAAACGGGTGGTTTAGGACACCCGGTAATATTGATGCATTTTCTAAATCACATAAACGCATGACATTTCAGTTAGAGGTGAAATATACATCAAATTATGTGTTTGAACAAACACTAATAACAAGGATTAGTATGTGGTCTGATTTGGATTAATCATCACATCAAAGCCGTTCTCAGATAGGTATTTATTCAAACATGCACAAGAAGTATACTAATATTGCGTTAGTGAGTCGCTACTATTAGTTCAGCTACAGATGTAGCGAAACGCATCCCTAAAAGCATACATACGTAAACAAAGGTTTTAGTACGAGTTGTAAAAGTGTTAAAGCTGGTTAGTTAATCATAAGTGCAATTTTCGCTTTTGACTTATTAAAACGTTTCCTAGAGCTTATTTCGTTTCTGCCTGTTATTTTCAATATTCTATATAATACTAAAGATTCTATTAAAAGTTCAAAGTATTTGTTCTCGATAAAGCTAGCGGATTTTCATTCACCTAAAATGTGTATGGTAAGAATATTTATTTCCCTTGGTTTTTCCATCGGGGATGCTCTCTCGAAGAACATTTTGTATATTAATATCAAGTATATTAGAGATGTGGCATTGAATTAATCTTGTATGATTTTAAATTTATCACAGTATATTTGATACTTATTTTAAAAGCCTGTTTTCGTCTGAATCCGATATTTAACAGCATCATTATCCGTTGATATTTTATAATTATATATTATTAATAATTGCTAAACGGTCATTATTGATTAAATCCGATAAAAAAATATTTCGACATCTACTACTGAGCAATTATGTTTTGATTTTGAAAACGTGCTAAATGGGTAGAATATTTTGAATTGATAATATACAGTTGTTTTTTATTTATAATTTTTCCCGAATATTTTCCTTCGATATTACCATTATAGGAAGATTGTGATGATGAATGTATGGGATATTAATATCGTCCGTTATTGTGAAAGTGGGATAGTAAATTTACGGACTGGAATTGTTTACATCTAAATGATATTTTTATAAGCGTATTATTTTATTATCAAGTTACCGTGTTATCACAGGGTCGCTGCTATTTTGTCTAAAAGGAATGTATTAATAAATCTAATTTTCTATTTTTACCCCCATAAGTGTTCAAAGGTTTTTTGTGTACCTGTTACATCTGTTATTTTTCTGTATACTTTAATATAATTTTTTTTTTTACCTTAAATTAACTTGTTAGCTCTCCGCACAGCAGTTCCATTGTATTATATTTCGAATTACGGTCAACAAGCTGCGAAAATTATTAGAAAAATAATGAAATTATTTTAAAGTTTCAAATTTACTCTGAACTATTTGTTTTTATTTAGTTTGGTATATTTCTACTATTTTGATATATAGAATGGCCAGATTCTTGTTTTTCGCTATTGTTATTACTGGTGTTTTTATTTATAATGACGATTAGTATTTTTTATTGCTGCAGTTTGTAATTTCTGTCTTCGATTGTTTATTTTTTTTGAATAATTTCTTTTATTCTCTTTATCTACTGTATTTGATTTTGTGTGTCTACTATATTTTTTCAGTCACTCTTATTTACACTATAAATTTTTTTTATACCATTTTTATATTTTACATTATCTTTAAAACGAATATTATGTCTGCTAGGATTTGAAGTTTTGAGTCTTCTTGTTTTTCGTTTTTTATGTTACGATTTTTTTTTTTTTTTTGAAAATGTAGAGATTTTTAAAATGTAACAAATTTGTTTTTTTTTATTGTGCTTTAAATTGTTCTATAAAGAGGGAGCGGGAAGTCTCGATTTTTGAAAACTGAAAACCTGTTTGAACGTTTCAATATTTTCCTCAACGTCCACATTATTTTGAAGACATTTATTCGTTTAATGCTTTTCGTACTCAGTGTCTACGTTTCCGTCGCATATTTCAGTACGGACATAATGTAGCGTTGTATTATTTTCATTTTCGTGCTCATTCTCAACTTCTTTTCTTTCACTATATCGTCTGCCGGTTGTTGAACGTTTGTTTTGCCATCTCAATGTGTGTCTTTATTTTCTTTACTTGTGAAAAGGGCGCTTCGGTATCTTAACTCTTTTACTGTTGTAACTTCTGCTACCCTAGTTTTCACTTTACCCGACTTTTCAGTCGGATACTTTTGTAAAGCTCATTGTTTTCGATTTTCTTACATTGATTTCTGTACCAAATTTTTCACCCTTCTCGGTTTATTTTGTATAACATCATTTGTAGTTCTTCAGCACCGATCCTGAAAGCACTATTTTTTCGTCTACGTAGCTGATATACCTTCCGTTAGGTAGTCGTTAATCTTGGATCATCCAGCATCGCCTATGCGTCTACATTATAAATGTCAAAAAGTTAGGGGACATTTCTGTTTCACTCCTTTCTTGATTTGGCATCTTCCGCGTGAAAGTTGATCATTCATACATTTGCGGTTTGCTCCTAATAAAAATACTTTTAATTACTTATAAGCCTTTCGAGAAGACGTCATAACGTTGGGGTTACTGATTTTGATGAAATTTTGTAGATCGATAGTAGTATGAGTATAGCAATCGCGTAAAATATTAGAATGTACCTTTCTGATTTACGCGCGAACTTAAAATTTTTAGAAACCGCATATAACACAGATCTTATAGATAGCTGTTGAAACAAAAATATGAAATACGTTCTAATTTATCTTGTGCAAATGGTTTGAAAGACAGATTATTCTGAAATGAAGTATATTAGACATAAAAATTCCTAAAAAACTATAAGGTTATGTAAAAAGAAAATTATTAAATTTAATAAAAGCTTAAATAAGGTCATTTATGTTGTTTATATATTACAAAATCACAATTACTTTAGTTCCTTTTTTCGTGTGTTGTGGTCTTTAAAGTGATGGTAATTATTGCAACACTGACAACAGGCGTAGTAGTTGCAAATGCTTCACCAGCGTCAGTTAAAAAATGCATCATTGCAAAAAGAAAATTTGACATACAATACGTGATTAACAATTGAACTCCTTAATTATTTCATTCAATGTAATAAACGTTTTTATTCTTTAAAGATTAATATCAATACGTATTAAAACGCCGAAGCTGATTCAGCAAAGACGGGGAAAAAAAGGAAGCAAGAAAAGATTATTTTTCTATTCTTTTATACGAAGACATTCTGAACTATCAGTTCAAAAGCCTGAAACAACATTTTTAAATTGAATATTTGGTTTTAACGGAGAAGTGTGTTTTTTTTTTTTTTTTTGTTCTTTTTGAAATTCAATCGAATTAATTAAAGCCTCGATATATAATGTACTTAACGTAGACAAAACTGGATTCACAACGATACAATAAACTGCAATATTATAGCGAAGAAAAATGACGAACATGCGGCGAATTGGATCCTTAACTGCGATTTTTGTATTCAATGTGAGTGACAGCATTTGTGTATCACCCATGCTCATTTTTTTCGAAAATGAATGAATGGATCCTTTTTTATAGAGGGAACAACGTTCAAAATAATTCATGTAAGGGAAAATTTAGTTACTACATGGATTGAACATCTCATTTCTATTGTGAAAGTAACAAAGGAACGACCAATTTTTTTTAGTTCTTGATTTTCATCTGTCTCATAATAATTCCCTATCCGTGAAAAATGTAGAGAACAAGATATTCATTTGTTAACTATTCTCTCCCACGCCTTTCAACGTTTGCATCCTTTATAAAAAAAACATTTTTTTGCCTTCTAAAAAATAAATACAAATATTTAGAATTGTTAGTTTTTCACAATCTAGATAAAAAAACTGAACTGATGCAGTGAAATTTGCAACTAAATCATTTCATAAAATAACGAATATAGAAAAAGTGCAGCGCAGTTTTGCATCGCGTGGAATTTTACTTTTAAATGCGCATATCTTCGAGGATGACGTCTTCATCGTATTTGATAATCTAATTACAAATTAAAAATTTTGTATATTTTAGTTTGTAGCTTCTAATAAAATTCTGGATATAGGTAAAAATATTTCTGCTACAGAAATTAGCACTAATTTCTATAATACGGAATTTTTCGTTTAACATCAATCGTAAGAAAAAAACATTCGGTGATTTTTTTGACGAGTACAACAAATAAACTGGAACTTAAAGTAAAGAAAAATCTTAAAAATGAAATAGGGAAACATACTGTAAAATTGTACAAAATCGATCGTCGAAAACTAAAATGGTTACAACTGTGTTAAACGAGCAGAGAAATTATAAATGTGTTCACTGTGATATACTGTATACACAGATCCACCTACAAAAGATTGGCTGATGTTCATCGGATGTTACGAATGAATTTATGAGAAATATTCAGGAAATTTGGTTCAAGTATGAAATTAGTTTATATGTATTTTGGGCAGCAGTAAAATGTTTAAATATTGGCTGTTTTATTGTTATTTTAGAGATTTTTTTATTTTTTTTTTTTTTCCAGATGCGCTATTTTATAATCATTTCAAGTTTTATAATTGTAAATTTTTCCATATTTAAACAACTTGTGTGACTTTTGCAAAAGTTTAATTAATAAAGTATAAAGTAAAATCATAATTTACACAATTAATAATCACAAATAGTATGCTACGAGTCTGGTTTTGTGTAACCGAAACTAGTCAGCGTATTATTTACGTTTGTTAAGTGTGTAAATTGTGATTTTATTTTATATTTTATTAATTAAATTATTTTATAGTTGTTTTCATTTATTTATATTTATTTTTTTATATATATGTATTAATAGCTACGCCATTTTTACACCAGGGGTCGTCAGGAAAAGTGTCCTGTCACGAAATTTGTTCCAAAAAAGTCACAATTTTATATGACGAAATATCTAACGAAAATTTAACGAAAAAGGGCAACGAAAAAAATGTGTTAGTTATCAGGAAAAGTGTCCCCAAAAAATGTCACAATTTTATGTAACGAAAATGTAACGAAAAAATGTTGTCGAACGACGTAGTCAATGAAAAAGTTTACTCTTCTATAAGAATTATAGAAGAACTAGACCTGCGGGTGAAGGAAGCTTGCTCCCTTCCGAGTCTCGAAGGGTCGAGTTTATATATATATATATATGTGTGTGTGTGTGTGGGTGTGGGTGTGTGCGTGTGTGTGTGTGTGTGTGTGTGTGTGCGTGTGTGTGTTATAATGTGTACGCAACATTATACATAGTCAAAATAAGTCAAACAATAATAATTGAAAACGTGATAAGAGAGAGAATGTGGGTGTGTTTGAGAAATTATATTGCCGGTCAGGGGTGAAAAGCCTATTAAAAGGAAAGAAGGTAATCAAGAGCCCAAATTTACAAGTACAAATGGAACCGACCGTCAGAACCGGGAATATCTGCAATCATTTCTCGATCGTAATAATTCTGTAAAGTAATATTTTGCAATTAATATTATATCGTTATTCTACCTTCGTGCCTATCGAAAACGTCCTCATTAGGGTCGCTAGGAAACCACCAACTCAACGGTCTCCGGATTTTCGCCGATACAATGATCCGTATAATTTTATTTAATTAATCATTAACCATTGTAATATTTTTATATTTTATTTGTTTCTTATTGCTGCTTTTCAGCGGTTGGCCGTTAAGGAAATATCCTTACAGGGAATTATTGAGTATATACTTAAAAAACCTAACGATTGGTTTAATAAAATCATGATTATAATAATAATTATGCATAAATATAAAAATAATATTTATATAAACCAATAACGGTTCCGTGGAACCATACAGTCCACGCTGACATGCTTGAGAGCAAAATACACTAATATAAAACGTCAAAACGTTTCATTTGGCATCTCTGACGGGGATAAAAGTAAAAACTAACGTTTCAAGGTACATTTCATTAAGAATATGAATAAATTTTTTAATATTTTGATTATTGCGCGTAAATTAGGAAGTGTGTAATGTTATCACTAGTGCCCGGTATTACCCAATATTAACAACTTTTCCCTATTTTTGAGAATTATGGGTTAATGCAAATGCTAATGATTTTATAATACAAGTTACTATTTCATGTGCCTTGGCATAACTAATAATGCCTGGCCTCCAGAAGCAAAAATTACTTTTCCAAATTCGATCGTCTATATTAATTCACTTGCTTTAATTTTATAAGTTTTTTTTTTTTTTTTTTTTTTAACGCGCGTGCAAATGTTTAATTGCATTGGTTTATCTAAGAGAGGAGATATGAACTAGCTTAATTTACTCACGTTCGAACGATTTTACTCTTCAAATTTTAATTTTTTGGCTACAGTAATATATGCATATATATATATATATATATATATATTACATATATTATACAATTGTATTGTTTTTAACAGAATATGTGGTAAAATAAGTTTCAACTTTTTGTATGTCACAAGATATTAATATTTATGATATTTCTATGTTTGTAGGTTGGCATTATATGTATACGAGTATTTGTTACATGTAGGAGCCCAGAAAGCTGCTCAGACATTTCTTACTGAAGTAAGTATATTTGTAATGATACGATTGTGAGTTTTTAATTATTTATTACTAAGGTTCCGTACTGGGGAAACGGTACAAAAAGGGGAAGAATAATGAACCTCAAAATATCGCGGCCCGTCACTCATTTCGTAGTGAACGAACTTTTTAAAGTTGTTTATAAAATTTACTTGAATTTAAGAACTGTTTTATATGACAAGAAGATGACACCCGAACAGCTTCGATCACTTAATACAAAACGTCAATTTTTTTGTTAGACCAAGAAAAGTTTACAAAATTTCAGATATCCTTTTTTTTGATTTAAACTCATATGTATACAAAGATTCTTCTACGTCATTCAAGGTATTCATCATATAGCGGTGTCACTAATTCAGAATTTAAATTCCAGCTAATCTTTAAAATCAGTTTTAAGTGGCATAAAACTTGCTCTATGGTAATCAGGGAACGTTCATATATCATCCGAAGAAGAAGGAAAGGATTATTGGTGAACTATTTTTCAAATTAAGTGAACTACAGGCAGTTACAAGTAAAAGTTATCTGAATCCTAAAGTAATTTAAAAAAAAAACAACAAAAAAACAGAACTTATTCGGACGGAGGTAGATCAAAACAACAGAAGTTTTTTCCACATTCTCTATTTCGACATTTCTAATAGTTAATGAAAATTTAACAAGCAATTTGTTTCCTTAATAGTTTCTGAATTTTTGTATACTTCTTTGTCCTCATTTTTGGCGATGTTAATCTTATTCCTTTATAAATGTGTCATTGTAGGACTAGAATTATAAATTTAACAAAAAAATAAATTAAAAAAAAAAACAACAATAAAATAATAATGTATAAATGATAGATATCAATGCTGAACTAATGCGTGAGGTGAGAGAGAAAATAATATGTGACTTAGGACCTCTGTTGTTTTTTTTAAAGGAGAGATAGTACCAACATGCACGGACGCCAAAAGCATTGCGCGCATATCATCATTTTGAAAGTAATGGAAAAAAAATAAAATAAAAACGCGTCCGAAGATTTCTTCGGAGCGGAGTTAATAGAATATTTTGTCCGGCCGAGTAAGGAGCTACACACTCCTCTTATCTCGAAATAAGATCAGTCGGAGTCGGTAAAATGCTACCGTGCCGTTTAACGAGAGAAGTGTAAAAAGTCCGTGATCGAAAAAGTCTGGCGGCGGAAATATCGTTTTTTAATGTACCTTTTTTCAAAAATAAATTTTATTAATACGATTATATAAGAAATTTTCTCGGGGGCCGAAATTATCAACGTTGGAATCAGCGAGGCCATCATTACTCAACAACCACATTACTCGATAACAGTGTTACGTACAATTTTTTTATATATTAATAATTAAATAATTTTGTAATTATTTAAGCAGGATTGATTTTAACCGTTGACCGGTGAAAAAATATTAATGTAAGTTTATTAGTCAATATAAAACTTTAACTAAAATTACCTTTTGAGAAAGTGAAAAATTAGAAGCAATTACTTTAGAATAATGGTAAATAGTATAAGTCCACGGTTGTCGAGTGATATCGTGATTGGTTGTTCCACATTACTTTCGTAAATATACCTCTTCCAATTTACTCGTTCATTGGAACTTTTATGTCGATAATTTTAAACCCTATAATAATTTATTTTCTAAAAAAAAGGCAAAAAAACTAAACACGGAAGCAAATAGAAACCGACATCACTACTGAGCAATACATTGAACTTTCTAAATGCAGTTTTCTGTAGATTATTTACGTCATGGTTAATCATTGCGAAATTTCAAACGTTTCTTAACGTAAACATTTATTCATAAGCTGTTGCCATTCAGAAATAATCTGGTTTATGAGTGCAATTTAGAAAACTTAGAATGTATTTTAGTGCGAAAGAACACAATTATATCCTGGTCCTCCTTACTCTCGTCTCTTTCTTGTCACTGTGCTCAGAACAGTACGGTATTTTTTCAGCATTAACTTATGATGGCTGGATTATTCAACTGGGAAATAGTTATTATATTTTCCGACTCCTTGCCAGCTGTGCAGTATGTAGAAAACAATAAGCGGGGTCCCACAACAGCATTCATCTACGAGGTCCTCGAAAATAATCTATCCCTTATCCTATTGTTTGTGTGCAGAAATCGAATACTTAGGGTAGTCGCCGACGTTCAAAAGCTGAGTATGGCTCTATATGAGTTCTATTTAATATTTATTCTGCTGCTGTTGGCTGCGCTGCCACCGTCGCCACTGCCCTGTAAGTTTTACCCGAGTTTACTATTTTGTCTCGGATGTCGAAATTTCAGGTAAATGTTCTTCATAGTTCTCCTTTTCAACGAAAAAATAAATTAATTTCAGTTCATCAATTTCTTTATGCACCGCTTACGATTAAAAATATTTTTTTCGTCCGAATATAGATGGCCACACATCGAGAATTTTGTTGAAAGAGGCCAAAAGAATTCGAAAAAAAAAAAAGGAAAAATTTAAATAAAAGACTTTTTCAATGTTACACTCTTATCCGAACACGAAGAACTCTAGCTTTTTTGTAGCTCTCGTTAGTTAAACTTTCTTAGTAAAATATAATCAGCGTTGTTTTTTGTTTTCATTTCCTCAACGGAATTAAAATTCCATTTTGTAGCTTAACTGTAACACTGTGTAAGTTCCTTTGTAATTTTTTTGGTCAATTTACACCAATTTCTTCGTCATCAATTCTTTAATTATTATTTTTTTTACAGTGTTTATAATCCCGTTTCTGTTTTTTAACGTGTCTAATTTTTCTTTTTTTTCTTTTTTTTTTTCTTTTTTTTTCTTTTTTTTTTACAACAGAATTGTTTCCTTTGCCTGTATTTATTTAGATTATATTTCATTGCGTGCTTGTCACAGTTAATTTACAAAACATCTCAGCGGTTGCGTTTGACTCCGGTTCATCTGAATTTTCACAATGATTTTCACTAAAATTTTCTATATGATTTTTACGTCGGTGATCAAATTTCGAATTATTACTTTCAATTTTTTCTTGAGAAATAAGTTTCGAGACAATAAAAATTGTATTTTATGTTACAATATTAATAACTTTTTTTTTTTATATTATATATTGTTTTCGCCAAACAATGGTGAAATCCTCTTTTTTCCCAAATACTGTTTGTCCGAGATCGCAAATTGATTTTCAAAACTTCTATTTTGCATTTGTGCGCAAACAAAAGCAATATGGCACGCTCCACTACAGCCTAACATAACACCTTTCGAACGAAGAAGTGTCCCTGTTCGTACTTATTTGACGCATCCTAAACAAATTGTAAAAAAAAAACAGAACGATTTTTACCCCTTTGAAAATAATAAATTTACGTGAAAAGAGGAAGGAAAAAAGCGACTGTAGCGCGCACGATAGTGAACAAGCTTATTCAGTTCCATCGGTGATGATACATACGGGATTGCATTTTAATTAATAATATGTATGAAAAAACATTGTTTAATTTGATGATGATGAATAATGACTGAAGGACTAACATTTTTTAGTCCTCCTTTAATATTGTGTTGCGTCTGTTATGCTGTAAAATTACTTTTTTATTTCACCTTTATTAGTTTATTTCCCTACATACCTGTGTTCCTTTTGTTGCCTCTTTCACCTTTTCTTGCAGCCGTATTTTATTTCGAGCAGAGTGTTGCTGCCGGAGAAGACATATTAAAATAATAGCGCCGATTATTTGTTTTGCTTCTTTTGTTTGTTTTTTCAGATACGTTGGGAGAAGAACATAACTCTGGGAGAACCGCCAGGATTTCTTCATTCGTGGTGGTGGTAAGTAGTTTTTGTGCAATTTACGTTATTTTATTGTTTCGCGGTTGCTTGGGATAATTACAAAAAAAATTTATTAAACTTTCTATAGATAAAAATTCACGCGCTTATATGTAAAAAAAATTCTATTTTTTTGATATTTTTCTGTGTTAAAACGGGGAAAATCGATGAAACGTACGTTTGTCGGTTTTGTACAAGTGATTTAGCATATTGCATCAGAGAAAGTATTACAATACAAATTCGTAACTTACGCATATTATGATGGAAGAGTCTTAGGAAATGTTAATGTTCCACTTTAACTGTGAAAATACCGTAAAGTTTCGAACTGGTATAGGAAACGTTGTTACAAAAATTTTGGGTACAGTTTTTTTTTTTTTTTTTTTTTGTGCTTATTTATATATATATATATATATATATATATATATATATATATATATATAAAAAAAGTGAAATAAGCCTTGGCGTCGGGGATTGTGGAATTAAGCTTTTCATAATGTACTAAGTCTAAAGGATCTGATAAGAATACTGCGGCCAGTTCCTCTCTTTCGGCCGTCTTTACCTTCCCAGATTTCTCTGGTACCCTTTTAAATTTCAGATTAGGTATAGACCTTTCAGAACGAGTCAAGTCTCGATAACCTGTGACACTTTTGATTCGGTAGTCAAGCACCTTAACAATTAAGCTATCGCATTACTTATATATACAATTCAAATATTATGTTCACATCATGTTATTCTTTATTTCCCAGTCGACAAATATTTGGGTGCCAACAATGAATGAATTGAAATTCCTTAGCGAAGAGAGGTTAATTGTTTTATTTTCTTATGTTTTTGAGAGGCACATGTTGTTCATTATTCGCTCATGTATTCATCATCATCGTCATTATTAATGACCATGATACGATTCCCCCCCCCCCCATTTATCTGCAACCTCTGCTAATAATTTTATTCATTTCGGGCGGCGTAGTAAACGTAAAAAACTTGATCTATATTTTTTTTTTTCTCTGGTCTTCCTTCACTCTTGAGACAGGTGGGCTCGCTTTCGAATATCTGTTTTTCTAGCTGGAACGCGTTTTGTCAGGTAATATGACGAAGTATAGTGTATGGATTCGTAAGTGTATACTATCGACATGAAATTGTGTTTTTCACAAATTATCTTCCAAGATTTTCTGATTCGTAAATTTTTCGGTCCAAAATATAATAGGTGTCTCCGTCGCCGATACTACACAACTCGAAGTTTGAGAATTCTTCCTTTTCTTTTTTGTGTAGAGAGTCGTAAGTTTCATAGGCTTATGTAAAAATTGAAAATACCAATGAACGCGTAATATGTAGTGTATTTCGATACGCGCGAATCTTTGCAAATTTAATTTTCATATTAAATAACCGAGGTTAATCAAGTCGATCTAAAACTCGTAATCTATTGATGTTTGAACAGATTTCATACACGTTTTTCGTCAATGATCGCAGTAAGTTTGTAATTTATTTAACAGGAATTTCAGATTATTTTTTTTTTTTGAATAAGTATAGTTATGAACTTCATCACCAATTCGCAAAGTTAATTGAATGTACGCTACACAGCAGTGTCGGTCCGAACAAGCATCAATTTGAAATAATATATAGACAGTTACTTATGTAATTTTACTCTAGTACAACTTCAGCATGTATACACATATATGTGATGGAAATTTATTCGATGCGGCTTTTGCTGAAAATAACAAACCTCGGACTGTAAATAATGTGCACAGCTAGTTCGTTTAAAATCTGTGGTAAAATGTAGAGAACTTATTTTTGCACTGAGCTAATTCCGTGCGGCGCTACACTTGCAAGACTACTAAAAGAAGCCTTTCAATGTATTCCGAGTTATCATGTTTCTTTATATCATCATCGGACAAATAATTCTCATTAATGGATTAATTCGTTTTTGTTTGTTTTTTTTTTTTTTTTTACAAAAATCATTAGAGAATCTTAATTTCCATCGGAATTATAAAAAAATTTTCACAAAATTGCGATTACAAACAACACTCCCCCTTGTTGAAAAACCTGCCGGGTATTATTTATAGATTACCGGGTCTCGACATTTTCGAACGAACAATCGCCGAACTTTGTTGGATATCTTTTATGTCAGCTGACAGTAGTCGACTAAATTAATTTAAGAATGACGAAAAAAGAAAAATAAATTAAAAGAAAAAAATAGAAAAACTATTTCAGTTATGGTGTAGACACGTAAAGGGAGAAATCTGTTTCCGTAATAAGGAATGTCTGTAATTTTATCTGAAATACGAGAAGAAAATGAAAGAACTTTTATAGGAAGAAAAAGTATTTTGGATAAGTTGTGTAAGTTTAGAAAGCTGATAAATGATTTTTTTTTCTATTCTCGCGGGTGTGGAAGTTACGAGGAAATGAATGAAAACGATGTTTTTTTAAGTATGAAAAGAAGCAGGTACCAGAACGGCGTGGAATAAGAAAATTAGAAATATGTAGATACGCTGTAGGGCAAACGGGAAAAAAAAACAATGGACTCTCGTAATTAGAAGACATCTGTTTTAAAGAAAAAAAGCAAGAGTAGTAAAGGGGAAAAAAGCCGATGGTTTTAGGTTATATGTGAGGCGCCTATTGCAAAATATGAGTGGAATAGTTGTGGCGTTCAGCCGGCCACTAGATGGTACAGTCTAACTGAACGTTACGTGGGTTGATTCGTGCAAAGAAACGGTTTATTGGCCGCTCTCTCTAAGTCTTCTTTTATGTTACGAATTATGCGCGATTATTCTTGTTGAAATATTTTGTCCCTTAGAGACATTGTAACTTTTATTGTTAAGTTATTAGAGGCGCCAGTTACACCCGCGCAATGCGGTTCCGATAAAATTTCATTTTATTTACTCCTTCTTTGTGTTTATTACTCTTATTATTATTAGTTGTAGTCCGAACTGATTCGCCCTTAACTGGTAGTGACTTTGCTCGTCGCAAAATCACGACGATTTTTCTTTCCCATCGCCTTTTTCCTTTCACCATACTCCAGCAACAACAACAACACAGGGGTTCTACGTGCACTCACGCGTACTCTATCATACCTTCAATACTATATGTACATTTGTTTATTTTTCATTTTAATATTATGTGTTCTTTTTAAATGTTCATTTATGTTGAGTGTTCTCTTTTGTACTCCAGTTTGCTCACACTCGATTTTCTTACTTTTTTATAGCGCTTCCTTATATTGTTTTTTTCCTTCGCCATACGTTGTTCCTGTTATTTGTGTCTTTTTGACTAACAATACCCAATCGGATCAAAATCTAACTGACTCTTTTTTCTTTTAATCGTTTCTTAGTAAAGGTTTCTGGTTGATGAGCCCCCCCTCTCCCTTCTCTAAAAAACTATTTGAACAAAATTAATAGATTTGTGATTGTTGGGCTGCCTGTGTGTGAGTATTAATTATTTTTCTTATTTGCCGTTGATTTAAAAATATATGTGCCAATTAAATTTGAGTTTAACTACAAAACTTTACATGATGACACCCTTAGTAAACTAGTATTGCGGAGTCGACGAAAAATTTACCTTTTAATTTTTCGAAATATGTACATAAAAAAATTTCTCGTAAGGGAACCTATTAATTACATTATGAATGTAGCCAACATTAAAAGTACTAATCTGTGTAAGTGATCTTGGAGTATTTCTGAACACAATGCGTATAGACTATGGGATTTATTATTAGAAATCTAACAATGTTTACTAACACAAATACATTCTTTATGAGGTACTTGTATGTCCTCAGAATATTGTTAAATAATATGGTTGGGATTCTTTTTATGATAAATGTGATAAAATTATTGAGAATTTCAGTCAAAATTCTTATGATATCTATATATGCTGCATGATTAAAGTTTATCCAAAATGTATACATATTATCTTGAATAAAAATTACTATGTTGCGAAGTTTTACATGCCTGCTGAAATTAAATCTATACGTGATACTCGCAGCATACGAATTAGTAGAAATGATTATTTATTGTCAAAAATATTGTTTAAAGTAACAAAGTTGAAGAGGAGGGAAAACCGTTTTTTGTATAAACTCAGGTGCTTACAAATATTAGATTAAATTCTCCGATTCAGTCTGCAGACCGTCGATAAAATTTATTGCTGGTTATCCAGAAATTGATATACATTTTAATAGTAGAACTAAATATTTGCAATTTTTAAACAAATTTTAATGATAAATTAGTTATTCCGGAAATATATTCTCTTCTTCTTTTTTTTTTTTTTTTACTTGGAAAATTCTTGATTAATGGTAACGGATGATAAAATATATTACTTTTAAACACTACGAGTATAGTTTGAATATTTCGTGTGTATAAATATCTCAGTTTGTTATAGCTAATTTTTTTATGATTTAGTATATTATATCTAGGTTAACATGCTCCGTGTGATCCATACCTGTACGGAGCATGTCAGTATTTATAAATAAATAAATTTAAATATATTAATACAAAGAAAATTGCAACTTAAATGTTTAATTTAAAAAAAAAAAATATATATATATATATATATATATGTATGTTTGACAGATAGAAGAATAAAATTGATAATTTTCTAAATGTTGCAAAATTAATGTTAATTCCGTTTTTTTGATTCTAGCGTTTTTTGGGACCTTTATTGCGCCGCACCAGAACGACGGGATACATGCGAACATTCGAGTGAAGCTAAAGCATTTCACGATTATGTAAGTATAAAAGTTTTACATATGTATTTTTTTACTTGTTTTTTTACATGTTTAACTAGTTGCATTGTAATTTAAAATTAGTTTTTGGGCTGTTTGTTGTGTGTTAAATAAACGGTAATAGAAAATTGGAAACTACCAACGAGAACGCTCTTCCCCTTGTGTGGATGTCGCAACTTATTTAAATAAATTTTAAAAAAAATAAATAAAATAGAGATGAAAGTTCCGTTTAAAAATTTCCTTTTAGTTTATTATTAAACTTCTTTTGCTTAATAAATAGATTCTCGAATTAGATTAACAGTGCAATCTGCGCGTCAGTTAATTGTCAGAAAGTTTCTAAATCAAAGGATAATGAGATACTAAAGCTTACAGTGATTACGATTATCCTATTTTTACAATGCAGAGAAAGGTGGTGTTGGATAGAACGACAAACGGTACAAAATTAGTGCGGAAGTTCCATATTTGTTGCGTTGTATCAAATCTTAATAATTGGGGAATACACATTATAATGTTTGCCTCTTCGGTAGATTTCAAATATGAGATTAATTAAAACGTCAGTTTATTTAGATGGTTAGTGATTTACCCACAGTTTCATTAGCAAAAAGAAAAAAGAAAAAATGGTAGAAGATAAGGGAATAAAAAATGTATTAGCAGTGGTTTTTGGGAGCGACATTGTTTAAACTTTGTGCGGAAATAACTGCGTCCCTATTAAGAGTATTCGTGCAGTTCGATTACTCACATTCGAAGTGAAATCTAAAAAATTTCATTTTGTGTTAAGTGAAAGTTCGGAGATGGTTTTATTTATCCAGCATGTCTCTGCGATGAAGTGTAAATTACGGGCGCTTAAATGAAGTGTTTATATTGTTATGACAAAAAAAAAAAAAAATGCGGTTAGAAAACTAAGTTGCGTTACAAATATAAGAAAATTACGGGAATATAAATTTTATATTATTAGACAACGGTGATTGAAATTCATCTAATGCAGAATAATGAATAAAAAAAACGGTGATACTAACCTAAAGTGTAATTAACCCTGGTGCTTTTAAAGTAACTATATGAAATGAGCAAATACCGTACCAAAAATCTGCAATCATTGAGTAGATTTATAGTATTTTGTACTAATGCGGTCGATGCGGTTTATAATTAAAGCCCAGAACTCGAAATAATAAGAAAATAAATGTGTATTATGGGTCTTTTATATGTAGAAAAAGTTAATAAAGTATATCTTGGAATTACGTTTCATTATATTATAATTACAGTTTTTTCATCTTTTGTTTATTACGAAACTATACCCGTAAACTTTTAATAATATACCAGCTCTCAGTCGGAACTTTAGAGTTGCAAAGAGTTCGGTTGCAACATAGAGTAGTTGTTACGTATTATTCATATTTATATATATTTTGTCGCAGACTTGTTGATAATAATTGTATGTTTATAAAATTTTACGGAGTTACCGCGTCTGCGTGTAAGTTAGTTGGATGCATTTTTGTTTAGTATTCGTACGATGAATAAATTAATGGAGTGATTTACCGCAATGGCAAAGCCTGCTAATAGAAACAATTTGCATCAGCGAATGTTTTACTCGGGAAGCGTTCGTTGTATTCTTAATATCAGATACGAGAATTTTTAATCGCAATTTTTTTATTTTTTTTGTTTAATTTTAAAAAATTTCATTTAATTCTATATACAAATATCAAAATTATTGTTCGAAAGATGTTCCACCGTAATCTTGAGGATTTGAATTGGAAACACCGATATTATTATATTGTCTACTTATAATAGTTTAATTTTTCTTTTCTTTTTTTTCTTTTTTTTTCAATTGGGAAAACATGAAAGCTTAAGATGACGGTTTTCTTGTGATGATATTATAATAGTTGGTCGGCGATCGTAAGCTACGCTATGTTACAGTTTTATTTATTTGCTTGCGATTGTGTTATGCCTTATATTTTTTTAATGCTGTTTAATAGAAATTCTAATTCGGGACTGGAATTGAATAGTTAAAATGCTTCTAGTGTCTAGTACGGGGCTTCCGAAAAAATTAAGAATTATAGATAAGTTCTGTAGAACTATACGAATGTGAGAGTGGATTCCTATGTAAAAATTACAACCGTAGGATGAAACTGTTGAAAATTTAAAAAATTCAGACTTGAAACGTTTCATGATTTAAAACTGTCAATAAATTATAAATGCTACTTCTTTTTTTTTCTTTTTTTTTTTTTTGGCGTATATTCTTGAAATTAGATGTTTGAGATACACGCGTCATTGTTTTGCATACTATATGCAGTAATTGATTTTTACATGTTGCATTAAAGTAATAAAAATTTGCAACAAAATGTAAAAGCAACTGTACACTTCAGTTGTTGCGAACTATAATAATCGAGCACACAACGAACCTCAAAAACCACAAAACATGATAGTTATATCGAATGCAATTTTTTTCTTCTGATAAACAGCCGTATTTCCTAATTTTTTGAGTAATTAGTGTTCTAAATTTGTGTAATTTTCAATAAGGCGACATTGTTTTATTCTTTGTTAACAATTCTATGAAATACGAGTTCTTTTCGCTCTTTTTACATTTACTGTATGCAGTTTACGACCTTTTGCAAATTATTATTATTTTTTTTTTTATTTTTCGAAAAAATTACAGTGTTTATGATATAATTGTAGATTCAAATTTTCATTTTTAAATAGTACATTTCAAATTTAATCTAGGTGGCCGGTATAAGTTTGAGACTATAATAATATTTGGTTTAAAAATAATTTTTTTCTAGTCTCTTTTAGCTCTTTCTTTTTTTTTTCACCTACACCGTCTGTTTCACATCATGTAATTCATTGCGAATCACATTCTACTCCTCCTATCGAGATATTGTTGCAGGAAATAAAACACTAAAAATTCACTTCTCACTCTGCTGGATCCTTCATTCATTCCAATTTATCTTTTAATTGCTTCCTCTTCTGTAGTTTTTAGCCCTCGTTTATATAATCAAACTTTAGTTAATTTATCTCTTATAGTAATATGTATATTTCTGGTATTGATTGATTTTATTATTTCGGTATGCTCCTTAGTAGTTGTCTGCTCTTTTCCAAATGTATTTATTATCTTTTCTCTTTCACTTGATTTCTTTTATTATTATTATTTTAGACTCGTCAGCTAAGTCACTCTTCCTAAAAACGCTAATAAAGGGGGTAGTCAATTCAATTTTAATTCTCAATTGGATACTGCTAGTATGAAAGAACTAGTAGCAATAATTGACAGGAAAGGAAAAAGCAAGATGTGTAAGAGACACAGTAAGGAGTAGGAAGTGGAAACGGAAAATGTAAATAGAGAACAATCTGAGAAAACATGGTTAAGACCACCGAGAGGAGGAGGAGGAGGAGGAGGAGGAGGAGGAGGAGGGAGAACCTCTCTTGTATATTAAAAATAAGCGAAAAGGAATTGTGGATAATATGAATCATCACAAAAATTAATGATTAAAGAAATGAATTGGACTAGAATACTAATTGCTGTCATTTCGTCTCTCGCAGTTGACAGATAAGAATTATTAAAATAGAGAAGACGCAAATAAAAGAGGTCAAAGTGTAATGTTTTTTGAAGGATTTATATATGTACAGAAAATAAGAACACTAATGCAATCGGCAGGACCAGTGCGCTTGATTGAAAGCCGACGCGATAAAAATTGTTCCGGCTACCAAACTCGGCGTTTCGTTTAGCATGCTCGTAAACAGTTTTCTATATGTAAAAAAAAAAAAAGTATCTTACAAATGGTAATGATGATAAAGAAGTTCCAAGAAGAATTAATTAAATCTCTAGAAAGTAACACTGATTAAAACAATTAGGAGAGTTTAAAGGATGGAAATTTAAAAGCTTTAGCCATTTTCTAAGCAGTCAATTTTAGAATAGGAGAAACGAAGGTCAAAAACCTACGCTTCTAGCTCTTGCGTTAGTTACTTTGTGATCAAGGAAATTCTCGGTCTTGTAATGTAAACGAAATGTTTTAGTAAAAATACAATTGTAGTGTTAGATGCTGCTTTATAGTAATCTTCATAACAAAGAAGGCCGTAACACAACGATCGAGGGATACGGGGTAGCCAAAAGGAGAAAGTAGCGTAAAAAATATCTATATAGTGATACGGGATAAGAGAAAGAATAGAGGGTTTAGGAAGCAAAGGATCACAACAGTAGAATGGAGCAAAGCCTCTGGTATGTTTTAGAAAAAAGAAAATTAGGGAAAATTGATAAAATGGGAACGATGATGGATTTTTAAAATAAGATAGGAGGAAGATCATTAAGGGAAATCAAATTATCAGAAAGGATAGAATTTTCAAACATATTAGCGTTGAAGATCGGTTGCGCAATCCCTAAAGAAGGGGAACAAAATTTAAGTCGCCATTGGTGATAAATGGCAGCCGGAGAGAATTGAAAAAAGAAAAAGAGGAGTCAGGAAGAATGGACATGGGTATGATAGTAGGTTGATTTGAACTAAAGAGAAAAAGTTAAAAGAAACACCACCAAGAGAATGAAAAAAAAAAAAAATGGCATTTTTCTAACAAGGAAAGCAGATCCACCGCAACCATCATGATCAGTCTGAAGTTTCTTTCCAAAAGTTGTCATTTTTGTATTTCTTTGAACAAGTATATCGTCTATTTCAAATTTGATTTGCCATTTCATAGGAATTGACCAACTGGTAATTAAATTTCAAAGATAATTAAGGAAAATGCGCCGCAACTCTTAATCGAAAAAAATCAGGTAATTTCTTTACGACTCTAACATACAAGTCAACTCATCACTGCAGAGAGGAGGGCCAATTAATTTCTCTTGGCCAATGATCCTTAACTTTTTTGACCATATTCTGACTACGTATCAGTAAAGATTTTATTATTTTTATTCTCGGTCGATAACAAAAAATTAATAACTATTACCGGACCAGTATCAATTAAAAATTATTTTATAATCTAATACGATATATTTCCCGTTGTATTTTGTTGCTCAGAGACATTTTTTATATATATATATATATATATATGATAAATACGTAAAATGCATTGAAATTTTAAAAAAGAATAAAAATCCTTATTAATATAGTATTCTTTTAAATTGGGAATTAATACAAAAAATAAAGATCAAAATTCAATTAAAAAGAAAAATGGAAAATACGAATGAAGCCAGTAAATGATTTTTGATTAAATTAAAATTCAGTACGATCTTGTTTTTTTTTTTCATAAAACAGATAAATATTTTTTTATTTAATTTTTCATCGTTAAATTCAATGTTAAAAACCATCGTGTTTTTTTTACAAATATTGTATTGACAGATAAATAATTAAATTTACAGTGATTCATTATTATTTTGAAATTATTAAAAACGGAAATAGATTCGCCAAATAATATCAATAGTAATATAGCTAATTGATCATATAAGGAAGATTTATCACCACTTACGATATAGCGCTAATTAGACGCAGTATAAATCGAAATCGATTGAAAAATGTATCGGAAAATTTAAAAATATTACAGAAGTTTGTACTGTGTTACGGGCTCTATGAATTTATTGACAAATCGTAATAGTTGTTTGTTTTTTTTTTTTTTTTACGCAACCACTTTGAACCGTAATGCTATAATTTTTGGTTGCGAAACAAATATGAGATGTTTGAAAAATTCAAACTACTATATGTATGAAATATTTAAGTAGTACTGCACAAAGTATATTTATCATTTCTTTACAATTCTTGGTTTCATTCTATCATTTTTATTTTTTTCCGAATAAAACGTGTCCCCGATGTTTATCATCCTACATTATTTAAAAAAGTTATCAATGTCACACAAAAAATGAGTTGTTTGCGTTTACAATCACTTGAGACGAAAAGACAGTACTCCTAATTCTGTTATGAACACAAAAATTAGATAATGTAAGTTATTGTGTCACTTTGTAAGAATAAACGTATACGTTTGTGTAAGACTGTAATATTACCGCTATCACTAGAAATGTCTTGGCTATAGTTTTCGTGCTTAATTGGTAAATTCTGTCTGCTGTAATCTCTCGAACAAAATTAGGATTAGCCTCTTACAGTGCCGATGTTTCTGTGGATTTAAGAACGAATTCAGTATGTAATCGTTGTGTTTGTGTTTTAGCCAGACCATTGTATAGTTTTCTGTAAGAGGACATTTATGACTTCTCAGATCACGTTAAAACTTCCCAGTTCGTTTTTCATTGCGATCATGTTTAACAAAATGATTACCCAATTTACTGACCAGTTCAAGAGGCGACCTACGTCTGCATTTTTAGAACAGGATCTTCTTCGTCTTTATCACTGTGTTGGGATTAGGGGTCTCAAGGACAACCTCTAATTTTTCATCTTCGCTTAAGGCTTTATCAACTCTAATAATTCATCGATATCTTCAAACGGATAGTTTATCGGTATCGTTTTTCGTCAATTATATACGCCAACGCTATGATATTGGAAAATTCGGGTTTTTAGTTTTTTTATACGTTCTGGTCAAACAGCTTTCTACGAATGTACTAAAAGTTGATGGTCTCTTCATTCAGCTAGCACTAATTCAATTTGATTGATACGATCATCCACAATTGAAAATTTATTTCGCATGTCAAGGACTGTTTCAATTTGTTCAAAACGTACTGAAATGTTCGCCTTACGTAGTAGTAGTATATTTTAAATGTCGCAATTATACCTTGGTCTAACGGTTATATCAAAGATGTAGTGTTAGGCGGCAGAAAACAAAATTAAAGCAAGCAAAACAGACAGAATTTCTTATTGAGATTATAAAATTCGGGGAATTCTCACAAGCGGAAACCGCGTTACATTCCTTGTCTGCAATATCGCAGCTATAAAAAATAAAAGTAAACGAAATTTTCTTCTTAGAATTTGAGTCGATTGTGTATTAATTCAAAATAAGTCGCGTAAAAAGAGAATTCAATTTTTTCCCTGATTCGTGTTAAATCAGAATCGTGCAAAAGAGAAGTTCGTGTAAAAAAAAAAATTGATGTTCTTGGAACTCCTTAAATTTCATTCCACTCGAGTTAATACCGAAGAAGAATACAAACGTTAGGTTTTTTCAAATAAGATAATGAAAGTGAAAATAGTTACATTTATTTGGTTTACTATTTTTCAGTTCTAAAAGAGTTTCTGAACGTTTGGTTGAAAATTTCATTGAGAATATGTCTAATTAAAATTTTTTTCGATGATGATTAATGATGGAAATTTTACTTTTTCTCCTTCGCTTTAAGTATCCAGAAGACCCGTGTGAATTATGTAAATTTTTTAAAACGTTTTTACTATACTCAGCCGAGTTAATATTTTTATTAAAACACTTTTACGATACCAACTTTGGTTTACGGGAAAGTTTAAAGTTAATAAACATTCGTATAATAAAATATAAAAAAGTTAGGTAATTCAAACAATTTTTAAGGAAAATTATTACCGAATTAACAGCATGCAATTATCAAAATATGATTGCGATAAATTAGTTTCACCGTACAAGTAATATTTAAATAAAATATAAATAGTTTCATTTGTTCATAATAAAGTAACTTTGTCTTTCATTTGGTTAAAATGAATTAAATGTTTTGTAATAAAAGTACTAATTTATGAAAATACATATTGTCTATTTAAAAAAAAATTTATGTAAAAATCTTTTTTCTATCTGCTATTATTTTATCTCTATCTTTGTTATTAAACAGCTCCATAATGTTTTCCTGTAACGTTATTGATTATATTTTTCTGATTTTCTTATTTTCTGCTTCACTTTTACTTTTTCATTACGTTATGTTTACATTAAAATACCAATTTTTTCAATTAACAATTTACTGAATTGTAAAAATCGGAAGATTTATTGATTTTAGTGCGTTTAAGAAACGGATGATTTTATTCTATTTCGATAAATCCGGTATTCTTTAGTTTTTTAACGTTAAGATCACATTTATTTACAAATTGTCCTATAAATTAATATAGGACAAAAATATCGCAATCAGTGTATCGGTGGGGGAATAGCTTCCAGAGGAGTTGGAAGTTAGTGAAATGATTAATCGATTTCTGAACAAATCCTTCTACTTTATATTGGCTATAATTACCGCAGCTAAAAACTTTTTCATGTATGAATTTTTATCTACTCATTTTTCTAAAAAAAAAAAAAAAGCAATTGTAAATTGTGTACAAAGTCATTTAAAAATAAATGTTTTTAGTTAAATTTTTTAGCTGCTATTGTTAAGTAAGATTTTTTTTTTTTTTTTTCTAATTCAAAATTTTTGATTAATAAGAAAATATTTTTCGTTTCTAAATTTTCATCTTGATCGTGTGTTCATCGGTATATATTTCCGGTAACCATTTTCATACATACAAAACACCAATATATACAATATTCCAACAACCTTAAAATTGGAAGTCTTTGTTTCGAATGTATTATTATGTAAATGTAAATTATGGTTGTTTTTAACTTATATATGAAATCCTAGCGCATGGAACATTTTGATTTTTTTTTTTTTTTTTATTATATTCAATTGTCCAATTTAATTTCTTCCCCTTTTTTTTTCACATCAATAAATTAAATTTGAAAATATTTTCTTACAAACCCTTTACACGTATATAAATGAAGTGCGCAGCAATTAATGTTTAATATTTTGCTACAAAAATAAATAACTTTTGACATAGCTTGATGAATTGCGAACTCTGTCTCTAGGTTGTGTACTAAATTAAGAGTTTTTACCAGTCGGGTATGGTAAGTTACGGAAATGGCAATTCAATCGATAACACATATGTTCTTCGATGAATAAATAAGGTTTATGAACAAAGTGTGTCAAAATATTTTTTTTTTTTTTTAAATTATGTATGCAAGTATATGCAATTTTATAATAACGATATAACATGAACTTGATGTTTTTTTGTTTTTCTTTGATAGGGTTTCGTTAATTCAGGTTATAATGTCAATGGTATAAACCCACACGTAAGTAAATAATTAAATATTCTAACTATATTAATTTATTTATTCACCAGTCATGTTTTTGAAAATATTGTTTATCATTTATTTTTACTTTATTTTCGTTTGTTTTTTAAAAGCACATACATTGCCGTAGTTTTAAAAAAACAATATTTGAATTTAAATTAAGAAGCTGTATAGAGTTCAAAGTGTATTCCATTTGTTTCTGAAAACATATTTTTGAGAAATGTAAATGTGTGGGCGAATTTATTGTGCAGTCCTTTAATTCAGATTCCTCGTCGAAGTATCTATAAATTATTATGAAATGCTTAGTTTTTTCTCTTTATGCACTTAAAATTGCATTTTTAGAAATTACGTATAGTGTATTCGAAAATATTCAGGTTTTTATTTATTTATTTTTTGAACGTAACGAAAATGTTTGTAGTGTGATCAAATCTAATCGTTAAAAGGTTAAACCATATTTATAATCGAGTTTGATCGGTGTGTTTGGGAGTATTATTTTATTGGAACTTAATTTGGATTCGTTGCTTACAGTGATCACACTCTTATGCGAATGAAACAAAGTTAATTATTACCTGTATTTTATTCAGAGCTTATTCTACATAAAAGTGTGAAGTGATCTTACGGAGAAAAGTGTAGTAGTGTCAAGGAGTGACTGTTCTTGTTTCATGTTAGAGGAATTATTTTCTGCTAATTTTAGTGTATTGATAAAAAAAGTATTGCAAGTGACATTGGCGCGATCGAAGAGTGCACCAACAACTAAAAGGCTGTTTATTGCATTGGGAATTTGTAAAAAAAAAAAATGACTTACCGGCAGTAATCGGTATATTATTAATTTAATAAAGTATCAATCAGGAATGTCTACGATGTGGTTGGTAGTAACATTCTATTGTAATGTTAACAACGAAAGCTTGATGTCGTTGTTTCCGTTATGATACTGTTGTGGACTTCTTCTTCTGTGGACTGGCCGTGTCTGGCAGAAAACATAAAATAGGTCACTATTGTAATCAGTTACAGATTTGATGTTGTGCTTGATCTGGAAGCGACGTAAACCGATTTGATTTCAGTTTCAATAGACTCCTTAAAAAGTAACGATAACGCGCAAGTACTCGTTGTTTGAAAACTGGAAGGTTGACCTCAACAAATATTCCGTCACCCTCAAATATTTCGCAATTACGTGCGTATGCAAGTTGTTTTTGAGCATTTTAGTATTTCTGAAATAAAATTTAAGCTCTGTAATGATCTGGGAGACGTAGAGGAATATACATTAAGCTATATAAATGTATGCTGCACGGCAGTGTTGACTAGTGCAATATTTTTTAAAATAAAAAGACGGAAGTGCTTTCGAAATATTAGGAAAGAGTTACGCAAAGAAGAGAATTTATCCCTTCGAAAGTGGTCAAGCCTGATTTTAATACAAGCTAATTGAAACGCTGTACGATGCAGTCGCAGCTCGTTCACATTACTGTGTAAAGCTCAGATCGCTGACGCAATAAGTGCTGTGTGGCCACACTGTTTCGTACGATTTCTGACCGGGTTTTGCGCTTTTTAGTAATTCGAATTCTGAATATTGGTCATATACGTGTATGCTGAGGTGTAATATTATGGTGAAAATTAATTTATCACGTTGGAAATAATTAAAATTAATGACTTCACCTTGTGATCAATATTTCATAACAGTATTTATAAAAATATGCAAAATTAAAATAAACTTTTGTACTTTTGTTTTTCTCGGAGTATTTTAAAACTTAAGGGTTACAATATATATTAATGTTAAGAATTCTCATTATTACGCATATCATAATTTAGGGAAGAATAATAAAATAAATAAGTATCAATCCGTAAAAATTGGTTAAATAATTCCTTTTTAAAGTATTGACTTGATTTTTTGCGCGTGTAAAAAATTTATATGATTTATGTACAAAATTACATTATGTATTTTACGTGTGTCTCTTATAGAATGCCGGTCCTGCTCCGAGTCCACATAACCAGATGCCTCCAAACGACGGAATGTCAGGCGGTCCGATACCTGCAGCAGGATTTTTTCCTGTTAGTAAACACTAATTTTATTGTTCTAAGAACATTGAAGAAACCGATTTTTCGTCGCAGTCCATGTTTTTTTCCTTTATTTTTTCGTTTTTTAATAGTTTGCAAATGTTTGGCACGATGATGGCCTCTTTTCTCGTCATTGTATTACTTTTTTTTTTTTTTATCTATTTCTTAGTCTGCTCTAACTTTTAGGGAACTTGTTACACACAACTGGAAAAGCCAATATTAAAAAGAAGTTGCATTTTCGAAACAATAAAAGTTTCATTTAGCTTATTCTTCCGTCGTTTTATAAAAGTAATATTGAAGCTAGACAATATTATTAAAAACTGTTATCGGGAAAACCTCTCCTTAATTCCTTACATTTTATTGAAGGCTATCTAAATTATACGAAATTAATAATAATTTGCTTTTTGAATTTCCTTATTGTACCGTTTATCTTTTTTTTTTTTTTTTTAAATATATATATATATATAAATGGTGCCCAGAAATATATAGGTATATATTACTAAACATAAAAAGTTTACGCTGTACTAGTAGAAAAGTAACAAATGCAAAATTTTAAGTTCGAAAAAATTTTTTTTTTAAAATTTGAAACTACATTAAATTTTTTGAAATTTTGGTTTTAGTGAAAATTTTTCAAAAAAAACAACGTTGGTCTAAATGGGAAAAGATCGCAAAAAGAGTATATTTGTAATTAATCAAAAAAAAAAAAAAAAAAAAACACGTTAATATATTTAAATACTATATATGCACAAATTCCATGTCGATCGTGGTTAATATTTGTTCGAGTTCTGCGTCTGCTGGCTACAAAAATCAACCGATTGTAATCCGAACTGTTCTTGTTTGTTTTTTTTCTTGGTTATTTGAGTGTAAATCAAGTTCCTCTTTTGCCGTCGCTGTCGACCAGCTGTTGTACCGTCAGAGAAGTTATAGTAGTTAATACTTGTTTACAACTCTAAAACTTGCATAGCTTGCATTAAACTCTTCGCCCGATCGTATAAACATCGACGCGTAAAAACGTTGTAGCGTGCAATGTTTTTTCCAACTTAAATGAACTTTTAGCGAGATAGAAAAGTAGCAACATTGATCCCTTCGATGCTGTTTTTCGATGTATATCCTCCCGAGGTTTGTACAACTTGTGTAGTATGAAAAAAAAAATACATATATGGAGGAGCACTAGTTTAGTGGTTATATTGTTCATTTTCTCCCCAACCATGTCAATTTCGTCCCAGATACGAAAAATTGTCTGCATACTCTTTACTGTACTTACGTATAAATGATTAAAACTTAATGAAAGTATTAAATTAAATGAAATTAGCCGAAGATAGAAAATTGAAAAATAAAAAATAGTATAAAAAGATGCTGGTTCCGCATGACGAAGAAAGTTTTCTAGAGAGATATATTATTTTTTTCGTTCTAATTTCATCGGTGCATTAAAATACTTTGGCAGGTGGAAAAGCAAGATATTTTTTGAATTCATCATTGATCGACTTGCCAAAATTTTAAAAAATTTGAAAATGATCTATTAGGTTTAAAACATTGCACAGACTTGTCCTGTAATATCAACAAATCTTCGTAAATTAACTTAATTGTTGCGAAAACTTTAACTTGAATATTGTATATAATTTAATCAAGTATTGATTGTTACTCTTCCCCCCACCCACTCAAAAAAAAATGTATCTGAGAGCTCAGAATCTTGATCTAACTAACTTTTTCTCTCTCTTCCTCTCTCACTATAGACAATCTATCTGTATTTTTGCGCGCGATATATTTCGCGTGAAACAGATAAACTTTCGAGTCAATGTTACTTTTAAATGCGCATTAGTTATTTAATCTGATGATAGCTTATCAGTTTTGGAGTTTTATTACAATTTAAGATGAGTGCATTAAATTTATTTCCACGCAAAATCATCAAAGATATATTAAAAATTGTGTTCCACTTTTACTGTATGTACGTGTGAATCGACATTTTACGAATAGTAGTACTATACTTCTATAAAACGAAGTCAAAAAATTAATAATTAAAATTGTCATTTAAATGATTTCGTAATGAGTTTGAAATAAAAAACGCACTGGGTATTTGAAAACATTATTTACACAAAATAATTAGAAAATATACCTGCTTGTTTGAAAGAATTTTTTTTTTTTTAAAGGTCGAGAGAGAATTTTTTTCGACAAATAAAATCAATTGCTCTCTATTTTTAAGACTTCAGGAGGCATTTTTGCCGGGGAAAAAATTAATTTTTGAAACTGGCAGGGTTATTCTTTAAATTTTAATTTTTTAAAAAAATCGAACATAATATGAAATTAATAGTATTTTGTTATTCAAGTATGGTTTAAATTTCGAAATCAAATTCTTGGTATGAATTGTGCTTCACTATTATATAAACATGTTTGCTGGAGGGAAAAGAATTGTAATACAAACTGTGTACCGTTAATTATGTTATTTTTAGGTATCACTGGTATCGTTTTTTTTTTTTTTTAAAGAAATTAAACGGTTAATTAACAATTCATATTAATTGTAATAATTTGCTCGGATAGTTAATAATTTGCATCAATTAGATGCCCGTGTTAATTTTCGATACCAGTTACAAACGCTGTTGCTACTATTTAATCTTTCTCGGCACTATTGCGCACTTCAGTGATTTTTTCCATTCTACTTTTCGCTTTCTGTTGACTTTACATTATTATATCATCCTTGTTCTTTTTCTGTTTTCGTTTCGAATTTTTCTTTTTAACGCGACCTGGTTTCAACGTCTCGTAGATTCCTGTTTTGCTCCTTTTATCATTTACGATAATCATGTTTCGCGGTATGTTTGATTATGATGACTTTCATGTCTTGTCCATTTGATTCTCAGTATTTTTTTACTTTAACTATATTTCGAAATCTCTTTTTTCACAGGCCCATTTTGTAGTAAAAAATTGCTAGTTTCTTTCTTAAGCTTATAATTATTTTTTTCTTTCATTTAATTGATTTTTTACCATTGCAATTAATGCGGTTTCAAACAAACTATACCTCATTTCTTAGCGTATTTCATTAACCTCGTTTTTTTTTTCTCTCATTTTTATTCCTTCCAAAGTTATTCCTATCTTCTTCGATTCTTTTTAATAATAGCCACAATTGTTAACGGAACTGGTCGTGTGTATATGTCATATTCCGAATATTTATTTTACGTGTTATTTTTAATTTTCATCAGAACACTTACTTCGGTGTAAAAATTAACTAAAACCTCCGCTCCTAAATAAATGCCGTCTGATGATTTCTCCGCACTTCTCTTTTTCAGGGTAATATGTTTTATTTGTCTGTTTATGGTTGTAAAAAGTTAAGACCGGGATTTATTTATAAATGGAACAAATAAATTACGTTTTACTCAATATAAACGTAGCGCGTATTTTGAGACGTGTTCTTTTTAAGTATCATTTTTGATTATGGCAAAAAACGAAATTTGGTTTCTTTGAGCGTATATTTAATGTATTTTTATGTGTTACGTATACGTTATATTGTTCGATTGTAAAGTTCGAATGATTTCGGTAATGGAAAAAAGAGTCTCACTGATAAACAGCTGAAGCACATTTTCGATTGTTAATGTTTACAAGTTACGAATTTAAGGGAAAACCTATTATTTTATGTTACAAAAATTAACACATTAAAAACCAATTATAAACCAAACTTTCTGATAATCATCAAAAAACACAATGCCACAATAGTGTGTATTCGTCTTTTTGTAAACGTGATCGTATATTAGTGTATGTTGTAAAAAGTAAATCTGCGGTTATTCTTAAAGAACATTTCATTTATTAGTAAAAAATTTTAACTAAATCTACCCACTGTTGATCACGTTTATTCCGTTCCGGATAATGGTTCAGCTCCATTCGGTGGTTTTTGTGTCATGCATAAAAATCGCAAGAGTGAACAATAAAAAGTTGCCTATTATTATTTTGATGATTTCTCTCATTTTTATTTCTTCTTTATATCATTTCCTTATCAATTTTTTCGTTTTCGTGTTTTCTTCGTGCATTTTTGTTTTTCTTCTAATTTCTGTTTATTTTATTTGCGCTCTCCAAGTGCTGAATTGACATTAATGGCTAATTATCGTAATAGTAAATGGCGTAGTCTGGGATCGCGAGACAAACTGTTTTGACATGTTTTGAATCCTTCAGAGTTACAATCTTTAAAAACAATTTAAGTGAGTGATAAATTACGATTGAATTCCCTTCATTAGAAAAAGAAACTGTATACCTTTAATTTGAAATTTAAATTCATCGGGTCTTTAAATCAATTTTTTACGCGGCGGGCAGCTAATATAGGTTAATATTTTGTTTATCTATGTAATATTATGACCGCGCTGTTTGCTTTCTTTCTACCGGCGTGTTTTTGTATTAATTTATTGTTAATCCCTTTTCGGTGTTAATCTTCAATTTCGATTTCTTCTTCGATTGCTTTCCGCCAAAATTCATTAAATTATATTGATGTTTTTATTATTTTGTTTGATGTAGACTTACCTTTTTTTTTTGAGTTCAAATTAGATATTTAGGATGCTGACACGTTAACAATATTTTTTATTTTTAAACAAATTTAAAAATCATTTCGCGCGTCTTATTTTTTCGAGTAGTGTTATTCAAGTTGTCTGTTGCGTGTAAAATATGGAGAAATTCAATTTGTATATTTCGATTTTATAAATTAATTGCAATATCCGCATATTAAAGAAAATAACTCAGGTACAAAATCTCTAATCGATAAATTTGTTTTCTGAATGTAGCTTTAGTTCAGAAGAATTTTTTTCGCTATTTAATACAATATTTCACCGCAAATAACCGGAAAAGGGATCATAAAAATTTGTTCCTTATACTCGAACTTTAAACTGAAAAAGCATTTTAATAATCGATTTCTGTTTAGATATCGTTGTTTTTTTAGTTATGAATAGTTTTCCGGAGAAACTATTTCATTTTTAAATATATACGGGTTTAGTGTATTTTTTAAATTTATTATTGATTTATCATTAATTAGATGGTCAAATTCGCGAGATAGGTACTTTACCGTATTCATTTAGATTCTGTTTCTTGTTTGAAGAAAAGAAAAAAAAAAAAAAGGTGCATTGTGAAAAATATGAAATTTGTAATAGATTTACAATTTTTTTTTTTCTGAACTAATGAAATTCCGTTTACTGTCAACGATTTACAATTTTCTAATACCGAAGCATTAGTAATGTTTATGTTTATTAAATCGCGTGTTGTGTTATGTAAAAAAGTTTCTGGATTGCTGTTTAACATCTCATAAAGAATTTTACGATTTATTCATAATTTCGAGTACGGAGAATTGAAAAAAAAAAAAAAAAAGGAAAGAAATGTCTGCATATATACTAACCGTAACAAAATTTTATGATACGTTTGTATTTAAAAAAATGAAACTGATTACTTCTGGTCCATACCATTTGATATCAACTGATACTGTTAGATTTTGAAGAAGTTTAATCCTCGGATTTTTAAGTAATTTAAGGAAATATACGAAAAGGAAATTTAGTTATTTCGTAAAAACTAATCATAGTTCATATGTATATATATATATCTGTATAGATATATGGTAGGTTATCAGGCGGTATGACTAGACGGAAACATACATGTTTGAGAATTAAAAATTGAAACTGTATTTAAAATAGAAGAAAAAGGTTGTTTATAGGTTATATAGATGCCTTATACCACTGCTTTCCTGGTACATATGGAATTTTATGATAAATATTTTTATTATCCAGAAAAGTTCTATTTAATGATCACAGTATGTGCAACTTGTTTTGCAAAATATAGATTGTTTACTAGCTCCTTTAAATGAAAATGCGAACTAAATTATTCGAGTGCAATTGAGGCCGTCTTGATTAAAACTGCGTGTGTGTGCGTGGTTCGTTCTGATTTACGGACATTTACGATAAGAATAGCGCGATTTAATATTATGGGATATTATTAAAGTTAATTTTGAGGAACGATATTGCATTAATAAAAAAAGGCTGGCGACGGTTATGGACGAAAGAAAAAATAAAAAAGAATAGAATGGAATAGTCCTTTCGACTGTTGTTAATTTCTGCAGTTTCATGATGAAAACTATCGTTATCGATCACTAGAAACAACTGAATGGCATTTCGGCGACAGGCGACAACCGGTTGATCACCATCTTATTCTACTTTAATTAATACGTTAAATCGCAGTTGACATTAATGCTATTTTGACATTGTGTCTTGATATGTTTTTTTGCAGCATATAATAGTACACGTTTTTTGTTTTATTTTTGCGATAGCGGTAATAATTGTAGATAGTACCGCGTGGCAGTTAAATAGGATACGCTTTCGACACGAAACGTTTTTATTGAAGTAGTAAAAAAATATTGTACTTGGCAGTATACTCGTAATAACTCAGTATGATAATAGTTCCGAAAATGCGATAGTAACACGATGTGATTTTTCTATAGATGTCAGTTGTATAGGAAATTTGTATTTTTGAGGAAAAAGGTACTTGAAAGTATCAAAAAATTTATTCTGAAACATTCCTAAAGTAGACTTTTAATTTTCAACGGCGCCAAATTCCTGTTTCTGAAATCCATTTACACGGGTATAGAGTTATCTGTCGTCGAACGATTAATTAAAAAAAAGGCAGGAAAGAAAGGTTTTATAGAGCGCCGTTTGCCGCTGACGAGAAAGTTGCTCGGGGTAGTTGCCGATTTTCAAATACCGAGATAAAAGCTAAAAATTATTCCACTGTCACTGTAAAATCGCCGTTGTTCATTGATTTTTAAAGGGAAACGAAAGGGGAAAAAAATGATAATAATACTTGAACAATACAAAATAACTCTTAATTCGAATTAAAATAATGAAAAATAAAATTGGCTCAAGGAAAACGTTTTACAAATACTCGTAGACCGGGAGTGATATTATATGCGAGACGTGCGAGTAATGCGCAAGTATGATTCTGAAATGAGGAAGTTGTAGCGCGATTTTATTTATTTACAAAAAATTTAATGTCGGAAAAGTTATCATCCACGGTCCACTAGAAATTATTAGGTATTTTAGAAATAATACCGTGAGAGAAAACTGAAACTGGACACGTTGGAAACAAGTTACACGCCTTGTTTTTTTTTTTTTCCGGCATTCTAATAGAAAATTGTAAATAATAATCAATTTTTTTATTTTCTTATTTGAAAAAAAAAAAAATTCGTTATAACATATTGCGACTTAATAAATACATCGGAAAGGCGCAATTAAGGAAAAATATTAGTATTAGAATTCACACAGATATAAATTATTTTTTCCAGTACTAGATCGTGGTAGGGAGCATATAAGGAAATACATTTTTTTTCGGAATACTCCCGTTTTAAACTCTTTTTATAGTGGTTCGTATTTTCCTTTTATTTTCTCGCTAATTGGTGCAATGTTTTTTTTTTTTTCTTTATTTTATCGGGTTCTCTGTATTTCTGCAATGACTGAAAACATTCGCATGTACTCTTGTTGCCTTAAAGTTATCAAAAATGTTTATTTCTTTTAGGAAAATTATTGCTATTTCCACCTTCAAATTATCATTATTTGATCAAATGATCCGTAACGGTGGTTTTTGCCGAGTGTTATTGAAGGCAATTTCTTGTATCGTGAGTAAGTAGGTAATTTATAGGGTAGTATCCTGAACGGAGTTTGGGGATAGAAAGGTAGAGATCTCATTTACGCAGTATATGTGCCCATGTATCAACCAGGCGTGAGGTCGATTCATCGCAACTTACTCTCTTCTAAAGTGCGCGCATAATATCCAGTATTTTCTCGGATTGTGCGAAGGTGAGATTAGTCGCTAGTACTTAAATCCACTAATTATCGAAATTTCTTGTAACTTTAATTTTAAGATCTACTGTTACGTCTGGTACCGTAGAACTGGAACGTTTAGATGAGGTTGTATTATAGTTAATATCTTTTTCGTTGTCTTGTCATCGGATTCATTTAAGTATCCACAACATTGCGATTTGTAGCGAAGGATTCCGAGACAAAAGATTTAAAATGTGGGCGACAATAGGTTAAGGTGATGTACAATTATTTGTACAGAATTTGACTACGGTGAGATCGGCTGAGTATTTATTAGAAATTGTTTATGATCTGCGTAAAGACCGCAACATCCACGGCTAAAATTTTATCACGTAGAACCGAACAATAATTTGGTAAGCTATAACGGCTTTATCGTTGATGATCGCGCTACATCCATAGGGGTTATATTTAGAAGCATCAGCGTATATTATTTTCATGATCTTGTTGTTTTACAGTTTCTTGGTCGATTTTTGATTTGATTTGCTGTAATAAAGTTGGCGGCGCTGTTTCATTCATTAACGATATATTGACGTTCATTTAATGGAGGTATCTGAAAGTTGTGTAAACTGTCTTTAAAAGTCAAGTAGGGGATGATTTTTGAAACCAAAAAATTTTGATATAAATCTGGAGCAATACGAAAGCGAATATAAAACTTTTCTTGAAGAAATTTCCTTTTCAATGAAGGTGACAATTTATCCGCTTCACAGTAACGACTGTCCATAGGACTTGTGTGAAAAGCGTCTAAAATGCTATTTTGATAGTTATATTGCACATTACACATCTAGTTTTTCGATTGTAATATTACTCGAGAACACGCTACACATATAATAACACCATCGTAATCTATTTTCGACCGTAATAAAGTTCGATACATGGTATAAGAATTTCCTGTTTGCTGCAAACGACGTGTGGGATAAACTTCCTCGTCATATTTATATAAATAGTAGTTGAGATGAGTAATTTGTTTATATGATTTTTCCTTTTCAGTTCATTGTCTCAATATATATTCCGAAGTATTACGGATTTAGTTGGCAAAGTCGTACCAATATGTCTTTGTGTTTTATAAAATAGCGTAGTTGTTATCGATTTAGCGGGATATTTTGCGAATCCAAATTTTATTTCTAAAATGGGCGCGTAACGGAAGTAGAAAATAAGGAAATGGTTGCGTATATTTCATTTTCGTAAAAAAAAAACAAAAACATTTATGATAGAAATAAAATGAATTTTCTCATCGATGTTGTTGTTATGGCTTTCGGCGTCGATTAGTCGGTTGATTAATTCCTATTTTTGTGTACGAAAAATTTATAAATGAAATTTCTGCCTTATTTTAATACCTCTTTCAAGTTAATATTATCATTTGCATCATATAGATGTGAACACAACACACACCGCATTGTTTTAAAAATACTATATCTGTGTATACGTTTTGATGATGGTAGAGAATAAGTGTCTCATCGAAATCCATTAAACTATTTTTACTTGTTTCAGAATTCTGCAATGAGGCCATCCCCTTCGTCGCAGTTACCCTCTCATTCGCAGCAACCGTCATCTCATAATAAAATTATGGTTTCACAGGTAAGACGATGCCCCTAACTCTTTGTGACCTAAGTTTGTCTATTCGCTAATGACTACACTAGCATTGTTCTTTCCTTTTTAATTAAAAGAATTATAACAAAATAAAAGCTGGTTTCTTGAGTTTTAACATATCGCGCGCTGTAAACTCTTCTTATAATGTTTATGTATTTTTTCTTGTTTAAACAGACTTTTATATTAACGGAAAAAGAAAACTGGCCTACTTATTTCGATCGTTATAATATACGATTTCTAACATTTAATTTAAATATTATAAACGCCGAAATACATACATCATTTACACGCACACACATAACATATATACGTTGCATTTACATAGATATGAGACCATCGTTGCATGTTTTTTTTTTTCTCTCTTCAATAACAATTTTACTTTTTCTTCTAAATTTTTATTATTTGACTGGTCGTTTAACACTCTTAACTGTTTTAATTGTCGCCTAAATAACACTTTTGTTTTAATTAAAAATTTGACGCAAATAAAATAGGTATTTCATTTATTTCTCGGTTACTTGTAACTTTTGTTGTAGTAAGATATATGGTATTTAATACGATACCGATCAGAGCTCTTTTCGATGGAAAATCAAATAGAGAACCGAATACTCGTTTCGGTTCGTATAGAAAAATGATACACCTTTAGTTTATTTTTTTTAATTTTTTGAAGAAAAAAAAAAGAAATGGTGTTGATTAGAAAATATTTTACTTGTCCGTTTTGTTATTCCAGCTTTTTCCTGTATTACATATAAAATTAACATCTCTGTAAAATAGAGTTCTCATTGTTTTGCAAAATAAATTTGATTAATAGAAGAAAAATATAAACTTATTATGTATATGAAAAAAAGTGGATTGTATTTTTCCCTTCGCGAAAAATTAATTTATATTAAGGGGCGCGAAAAATAACTTGAACGCTCTTTTCCTACCTTTCGTGTTTAATTCGGTGCGGTTATACTATTACTATTATTTTTCCCATATTTGCAAGGATAAATGTGGTTAAAATAAAAAAGCTAATATGTTTCAGCATGGGAAACTTAAAGCGAAAATTTTTTATACTTTTTGTAGATGTTCTTATCTTATATTTTCCATGTTGCATAAATAAAAGTTTATATCCTCTTGTTTTTTTCTCATTCGTTTCGTGTATATTTAATTAAAAGTGAGTAAAAATTATCGAAATTGGTTTTTCATTTTGCCGCGAACGATTATTATTTTAGATTTCGTAGGCCATTAGTACCGATTCTATCTTCTAAGCTTATATTCTTCTCTGCATATTAATGATGTGCAATCTTTTCTCGTTATCATTTTATTTTTCTTCTCTTTTCTATCATTTCTCCTATCGCAACGGTCTTCACCCACTGCATAAAAAATAGAGATTGCCCGTTCTCGACGTATCGTTTTATTAGTTTGTCACTTATATTGGATTGACGTATCGTGTGTTATTATACTTAGTCCGATTTTATTTAGGCGTTAAAGTATTTTCTAAGTAAGATGTGTAGGGAACAACAACACATCGTGTACTAGATGTATTTTTAGTATCTGAACGGAATTATTAAAGTACCTTATAACAGGTGCCAGTGGAAACATGAAGTAAATAATAATTATCCCCTCACCCTAACTGCTAATTTCTTAATTCTTTTCTAACGCATGTTTGTTTACATGTGTTTTGCTTGCCTTTATCACTTTCAAAAGTGTTAATTTTTTTTTTTTTTTTTTTTTGTTTAAAACCTCTCAGTCTATTCGCATTAATGTAAATTTTCAAAGTTTTTATTGGATCTGTTTTTCTCTTTTTTTCAAATCTGTCTCAATTACAGTTCGTTTGTTTCTGTTTTATCGTTGCATTATTCCATTTTTCTTTAATCTCGACGTCTGTCTTTTTCCCATCTTCTCTTTTATCTCTCTTCTCATTTTGATTTTTAGTTTCCGACAGTATTCTTTTCTTTCATATTTTATCTTAGTTCCTTATGAGACTTTAAAACGTTTTACATTTTATTTTTACGATATTTTCACATTCGTCAGATTGTTTTACGCCGCAAGCATTTTTATTCAATTTAACCTTTATCTTTCCTTATTTTATTTTTTATGGAGTTTTTATTTTATGAAATATGCCTGTTTACTATATATGTAAATACTACCTACCAAAGTTTTTTGATATTATAAATAATATGGCACTAAAAAGAGAAAAAAGACTAGCAACATATTATAAAACGTGTATATACGCGGAAAATATATTTGTAGAAAATTTTTTCTAAATACAAAAAATTTTAATAATTAATACGAAGATTAAACATTGTTTGTTTCTCGAAAAACGTTTTTTTAACCACTTTTGCAAATCGAATCACTTCTTTAGTAACTTTTTTTATTATTATTTTATTGTCGCTGGTTTAATTAGTGTCCGCGCATTTTATATTTAACGCATAAGAAGCTCTTTTTGACAGAAGTGATGTTTTCTATCTAGTTTATCCTATACAACTGGAGGCGATCCAACAGTTCCTTTATCATCTTCCAAGTGATCATATCGTAAATATGAATTGTTTCAACTGATCATCTATTTCGGCTAATTTATGTTTTAAAATGGTTTTATATTATTCTTTTTTCATTATACCATTTAATATTCTAATAACTAATTCCGATGTTGAAGATCCATTCTACTAATAACCAATTCCTTTTATTTTTCTTGTGAAACAATTTTTTTTTTTTTTTTTTTGTTTTTTGTTTTTATCATCTAAATATGCTATATTCAGACTTTTGTTTGTGGTGTATATAGGTATGTGTGTGCGTATATATCCTAACCGTTCACTCATTTGTGTACGAGTCGGTTAGTTAGTTTGTGGCGCTAGGACAATAAAAAATATTGATTGTGTCTGCTGTGAAACGTACACGTGGTTATGCGGGTAATGAGGATACAAATGTGTATGGCATTAAAAATGTATATCTATTTTTCAACAATACAATATAAAATAATACGTCTATTATGAATAAATCGTGAACAAAATAAAACACTTTTTTGTTACGAAAAGTTTGAAGTGTTGGTTTTCAAATCTTATATAAAGAGGCTTTAGCCGTTTTTTTTTTGTGTTTTTTTCTTGTCTTTAGCCGTCGCATTTAAAGCCTTTTAATTGGAAAACATTAGAGATAATAAATGAAAAAATGTATATAAGTCGATCATATTTGTTTTCTAAATTTCTTTTATTCAACTTCCTCGCTTAATCAAACTTTTTATTGTTAAACAATAAGGAAAACGCATTCGTTGTCGTAACATTTCTTTTTAATTTTTCAATTCTTCTGCACGTTTCTGTTTTCCTATTTTAGTTGATGCGTGGCTGTTGTAATATTTAACGGTAAGATAATTGTACAAATCTATTCGAGCTTGTTCACGTTTTCCGATGGCGGCTTTATCATCCTTCCTACTAGAGTGTTAGATGATTTTTTTTATTTTAAATTTTAAACGAAAAAATTCGGATAGAACAAGTTGAAAACAAGTTAAATACTTTTACTCTTCATTAACACTTTTGTGAGTTGATTTGCAGATCAATATTGCAGAAAATGCCATCGACAACATGCTTTAGTATGTATGAAAGAGAATTTCCATTCAGCAGCCAGTCATTTAACGATAACAACGTATGATATCTTTAACTGACTTGTGTCTGTGTTTTCGACGGTAATGTTAACATTTATAATTTTAAATGTTTTGTGTTCAAAAACTTCCTAATAACGAAGAAGTGACTGCCATTCACGAATCAAATGTATATCATCATCATCATCTGCTGAAACTCGTATCTGAGTGGACCGCTGACGGTGAATGCGAAGATGACTGATAATTTCAATCTTGGAAGAGCAAGGGCGACCCCAAATGGTGGCATTCGAAAACGCTAAGTGAACTAGAGCTATTGTTGAGTGGTCGGGTAGTTAAGTTGACTTTTTAACTATTCTTCTCCATTTTTCACAATGATAGGCGGCAGTTTCCCAACCTTCTAAGCAGTTTATTTTTCTTAAGACTGTCGCAATATAGTCCTTGTAACGCTTCCTAGGACCACCGCGTTTTCTTACTCGTTCAAGTTCGTCATATAGCATTCGCTTCGGTAATCTGGAATCCCTCTATACTTATAACATGTCCTGTCCACCTTAATTAGGCTCGTGTAATTAACGACTCTATCCGCTTTGGATTAAATCGTCGCAATACTTCGTCGTTCGTTACAAAGTCATTCCATCTAATTTTCAATAATATTCGTAGGACCTGTTGTTGGAACTGCTCCAATTTTTTGATATGGCGTCAACGTTTCGGCTCCGTATAATAGGGACAAGATAATTATGGCACGATAAACCTGCTTTAGTAGCTATCAGCAAATCCTTATTGTAAAAAACCTTGCGCCTTAATCGACTAAAAGCTCTATTTCGTATCCCGTCATCTATTATCACCTTGTGGTTTAGGAACGAACGGAGATATTGAAAGTTTCTATCTGTTCTAACGCTTTTCCGCGTATCTGAATGTTATTTGCAGGCGACGTAGTTTCGTTACTCAGTAATTTGGTTTTGTCGATGTTAATTTCGAGGTCAAAATTTTCGTTAGTTTCATTCAATACCTCAAGCATCGCTTATAAATCGGCTTTATTACGTGCTACAATAGCACAACAGAACAGTGGTTGAAGAGGTAGTGCTTGATATGGCATCAGTAACCCAACCTGTTTAGACATATAATATTGGCACCATATTTTTTATTTCGATTTAAAAATCATCAATTTATATAGTGTTTCCTTGAAATATTTGAAAAAAAAAAAAAAAGACAAACTGCTCTTCGCAACACTATAAATTCGGCAATTCAGAGACAAGTTTTTCGATTTTATTTACAGTCTTGTAAGTTTCAGATTTGAGATGGAAAAATATTTTAACGGGGTTAACATTTAGCCAGAAATTTTTTGTAGTGAAATCAGAAAGAAGTAAAAATAACTGAAAGATTTTTTCGGTGAGGAATGTCATGCCATTACACTACAACATCTTCAATTTTTTCTCGCCATTGTATTCGATCAGAAGCCATCCGTTTACATTCGACAATTGACTTTTTTTAATAAATTTCTAATCATATCCGTCCATTTGATATTTAGTCTACCTCGTGGGCGAGTTCCTTGTACTTTCCCATCAATTATCATTATATGTCCATTAAAAATATAAAAAATACGCAACACACTTTAAGGGAATTTTATTTGAACATTTCAGATACGAAATAGTTGAAATTTTAACATAACCATTTTGTGCCGCGTATTCCAGTTTATTGGGAAAATTACGCCCTTTCAGTAAAATTTTCGGGGAGTTTAAGCACCTTAAGCTTCATAGTCAGTGATTGCAAAATAAATGATTTCAATTAAAGTTTTATAATTCAGGACAATTTTAACAAGTAAGCTCTGTGGTCATAATGTTATAAACTTCACTATTAACTTTTCTGATAATAAATTAAACTTCCATTTGCTTGAATTAATGGTCATCGTAATAGTACATTTAAAATGTGTATAAAATAACTTTAGATAATTAAAAAATGAATTTGTGATTTTTTTCTTTTTGCTACTGTTTTACTTGTCCTTGCTGTAGTTTATTAGATTTGTTTTTACGTTTGCGAAGCAAAATTCGTGTAATTTTTTGGTACAGTCTTGAAGCTCAGAAAATCTGGAACAAACAGAAAATTTAAATTTGGGTAACAATCCTGTTTAATAGCCTCTATTAAATTGTACTTAATGTAGCTAGTAGAGCCAGACTAAATACTCGTCTCTCGCTAAAAAATTAGGTCAAACGCTGGACGCACATAGCAAAATCAAATTTCTTTTTCAGCGGTTTGTCTGAAGACAGGAGATTAAACCGTGTTCTCTACGGTGTTGTAAGAAGTTATGTGGATGGGATTTTTTCTTTACCGAATAACTCTAACATAAATAGAGATCATATAAAACTCGGTGATTCAGAATTGAGCACCATTTTTCCTTTGAATAAACATGCAGCAATTGTAACATAAGATAGTTAAAACGAAGGTGTACTATTTAGTAAAAAATAAGAGATTGAATTGATATCACAGTTTACTGATCAGTGAATTTATTTTAATCTAATTGTTAACAGTTATGGTCGTTTTTTGATTTTTTGTATGTTTCTAAAGTTATCTTTTCGATTTTTTTATTTGAGTAGAATTATGATCTCGTACTATTAAATTTTACACGCGTTCAAACTTCATTTTTTTTTTTAATAGCAGCACTTAAAAATAAAAAAAAAGAAAATTAGCGGTAATAACCTGATGTAATAAAAAGTGAGATCACATTTTAAAACCTTCCTTATGTTGAGGGTAAAATTCTTGAAAGTATTTGAACGCGAATGATCAACTAAGATGAATGATTTTGCCCAGGATAATATTTAATCGTGTAGTTGTTTGAAGAGAGCACTGTGTTAATCCCCTTGGAAAACTAATAGTTTGTGTTTTTTTGTTTTTTTTTTTAAATATCCATGACAGATTTTACAAAGGGTGGACCAAAACAACTGCAACTACTCTCCGTATGGAGTGCGGACATTATTTAGCGGTCCAAAAATGAGTGAAACATGACGTTCATTTTTTTCCTAACAGAACGAGCGCCATTATAGCAATACGAATCGAGATATAGCTGCATAAACGAAGTGTAGTTAAAATTCGCATATAAACAGAAATTTCGTAAAAAAAATTGTTTATTCGCTGTCTGATTTGTCTTCAGCATCCGCAGGCTCTTTCTTGAAGTATCGGCCATTCTTCGCAGTACACTTGCGCAACCTTTCGGGTCATTTTTCGAAAAAAGGATCAATATAGCTGTTTTACGACCACTGGTAAACACTTTATGCCATCGCAATATTGTGACGTTGTTTAAACTTTCCGTACCGTATGCAGTTGAGATTTCTCGAACGGTATCCATTTTCCTTCGAACACAATAACGAATTGCACATCTTTGTTCGGTTTTGATATCCATGTTATCAACTGATAAGCGCGCAATACACGTATATTCTAGTCTGTATGCGAATTATAACTAAACTTTGTTTAAACATCTGTATCTCGGTTCGTATTGCTATAATGGCGCTCGTTCTGTGCTTGTTCTGTTGAAAAAAAATAGATAACGCCCATAAAGGAGAGTAATTGCAGTTGTTTTGGCCTACCCTTTGTATATTTCCTTTCTAAAATAATTATTTATATATTGTTTTTAAAGAATTTATAATGTAAATAATTCTTTTTTTTTTATATTTGATCATAAGCCTTAGGGTAAATTAATTATTTAGTTTCTATTTCTTTAAAATAAATTAATGAATTAATACAAATATTAATTTGTATGTGTTCAAAAATCTGATTACTTACATTAACAGAAAATTAGAAATAGTGGGATACTAGTAACAAAAGTAGCGTTCTAATCGCAATAGCTCATTTAAATAGCAAATAGCAGTTGCTGTATGTGATAACAATAGTAGTTACACTAGCAGTTGCGAGGTGGAATATTAACAGCATCTGTTTTGATAAATGAATAGCAGCTCTATTGCTACTCTAACAGCTATTGCTATTTTTTTTTTTCATCTCTGTATACTTTTTGTCAATTAACCCTTATTATTATTATTATTATTATAAATAATAAAGTAAGGCTTGTATCTCGTACATTTAGATTTTGTTTATATTTCACGTTTACGCTATAGTTTGCATTAAAGAAACAAAAAAAAAACAAACAATTATTGATATTATTTTTTAATATATTTGGATATATATTCGGTATAACTTCTAGCAATTGTGAAAATGAATAAATTAAAATGTAAACAGTTTGCGATATTTGAAAATTTAGATAGAGCCATATTCAAGTAATATGAATAGAGTTGTTTTTCGCAGACTTCGTTAACTGGAATTAACTGTTACGTGTTAATCTTTGAAGAACAATCAGTATTCTTAATAATTGAATTCGCGTTCTTTATACTTTTTGTCTACGTTAAAAAATTTTCAATTATTTTTTCAAATTATGAGGCTGAGCGCTCTGTATTTACACGTGGGCAATTGAAAGAAAATACATTATTTGTTTAAACAAAACTTTGCGAACTAACATTGACTTTAACTGAAATAAAACCATTCGAAACAACTTCGTTGAAGAGTAAAAAAAAAGTAGTATTTTAAAAGCCGTTTGTAGTGTTTATTGAAAAACGTTACACTAAAAATGCATTGGTTCAAATGGTTGATATTAAATTTAGAGGAGTATTCTTTGTACCTTATATTAACAGTACTCTCTTGATGTAGACACTAATGAATCGAGCTTGTAAATTTCATGTTTGCATCGAAACCCTTTTAAATGTCTATATATTAGCTGTTAAAAATGTATGCAATTATTTTTAAAAATTGTTTTTATTCCAGCATTTTTTGTAAAAAAATCTTTTTGAATTATTTTGCCTTTGAACCGGTTAATCAGTTGCATATTTGTACTGTATCTGTTGAACCGCTCTCGGACTAGTGTATTATATGTAAGCTTATATGTTGACTGATACTTTATAATGTGGTAGAATATGGTTTGTCAATATGCTCTTATATCAGTGATCGTAGGATATATCTTCTAGATGAGCTCATTAGCGTGGTGTTTTAATTTTGTTTTTGATTGGTTTTTGCCCCCTAAGTAAAGATTGTATCGGAAAATTGCATTTTTTTCCCTTTACACGTTTGTTAATTTATTAATAAAATAAACATATCTTTACTCGTTTGGAATCATAACTATTACTACCTTGCACATCGTTTTAATTTTACTGTTTTGTCAACAAATACATGCGCCGTTTTATTTAAGAGGAATCTGGAATTTTGTTCTATGAGATATGTGTATATTTCTGATTGAGAAACATGTGTTCATATCCGTCTCCAGATAACAATGATTGTTAGCCACACATTCACCGAATTTTAAATTCTGTCTATGTTTGTAGCAAAGTTATAGTAGTGAGCCAATTACTTAGTTTGGTGTGTTTTGGGTATTATACGATTGGGGGGGGGGGTAGAACGAGGATTCAGTTTTTTTTCTCTCTTAAATTCGTAAAAGTTGTCGCGGAAATATTTAATTAAAAACCGCTTACGAAAATGTTCCTCCATAATATTCATGTTGAGGGTGTACGATAATTGGTATAAATAATTCAAATAGGGCAGGGGGTCGATTGAGGTCGTCCTTTAGGAGGGATTATTATGGTGACAGAAACTGACGAAAACATTTAAAAGGTTGAAAATCCGTTTCACTTTTCGACCGGCGTTTGTGCTTTCTTGTGCTAGAAAAGTCTGGGTCGCTTTCGAAGCATGTAGCAAAATTCGGGTAAAATAAGGGGTTGTCATAAAAGTTTGCCTCCACAAATTTAACAAAGGGATAAAAATTTAACAGTAAAAGAAAGTTCTGAAAATCTGCCACAAAAAAAGACTAATCTATCGATAAAAGTTGAGTATTTATAAATACTAATCAGAGACGGCATGGCAGTTTAACAAGTTTGAGTACAGTAGCAGAGAAAACTTCGATCATCGATAAAGAGGTTATGTTGATTTTTTTTTTCTTTTTGTGATTACTACGATAAAATATACAGAAACTTCTTACCAGGTAGATTACTTACAGTGCGCGCTTAATAAGAGGTAAACGACCCGTTTTGTGACTAGATCGAAACAACCCCCGGGGGATTTTGAAAACGTTTGTTTGTTCGCACACTGCAAAGAAAGGTTCAAAATTACCACCCAATCTTTGTGTGACCACTGTACTTTTTTATTTCATCGAATAAAAATTACGTTAAGGGAATTTCAGAGTGAGAAAAAAAGCGTTAGAAGAATCGCAGAACTCATTAAAGGCGATTATATCGAATGTGTTCTCTGATGAAGCCTTCAGGCAATAAGAATAACATTAAATAAGTGTGACGCATATAGATGAGGAAGGAAACTAGTTTGAAAATTTTATTTTTATAGTAAACGAAGTAATTTTTAAAAATGAAATATTTATAATAAAATAACGGGAACTTCTTGATCAGAAATTGTCAATCCAGTTTCATTGGTTTTAACACGACATTACACCGCCTACTTCTATTACTGATATACATCAAAACCGAAAAAATAATCTCATGTTATCGGCTCATTATTATTTCAGTGTATTAATTAATTAGATCTTTATCGAACGTTTATGTCGCTCTGCGTGAAGTCATAAAACTGCGCCAAGCGGAAATACAAAACTACTTGCTGTGAGGTATTAAAGACCAATAATTTCTTAACTTTTACATACGCGCAATAAACTTATTTCTATAGTTGTTTTACTTTTTATCCGAATTTCATTTGTCCTCTGTTTATCAAATCAGTTCTGGTTTTAATGGGAATCAAAAACTGTTTTTAAAAAAAAATTGCGATTTTTATGAATTATTTGATAGCGGACAATTCGAGAACCGTCTATCGTTAGCTCATGTCAAACCGCATATATATATAGCGCGCGTGCGTAAGTTGCATACATATCTGTATATATGTTTATATTGCATTTCGTATATAGTCACAAATGATGTTACGATCAGGAAAAAAATTAAACGTTTGAAATAATTTAAACTATTATTCGTGCTAACTTTTAAATTACTTTTTCCATTCAACTTGATTAGAAACTGTTTTTGTTAGAATCGTTTATATGTACACAATGAAAAACGGGTTAGTGTAATCCGTTATGCGCTAAGTTGTTCGTAGAAAAAATGCTTTTTGAATTTTAATTTTATCAAAAACCGAAATTAATATTTAATGGCCAAAACGTGTATTTGGATCAAAATTAGAGCATCAGTTCCATAAGGTCAAAACTTCAGAAATGTTGAATTTTTTTCATTATCTTTTTCTTTCAGTGTTGATATTCGCAAATCATAATTTCTGTTTCCCATGTCGCTGATAATTTATTATGTTTAACTAAAGATAGCGGCGTAAATATATTTACCGTTTGTTGGAATTTAAGACACGTCACAATTATTTCTGGTTGCATTGTTCTGAACATTACTAGAAACGAGGCAGTCGAAGTTGGCCAAGAGCAAGTAAACCGTGGCGTCATTTAGCCTCTTCTTATTATCAAAGAACAAGCGATACATTGTTCATTTACTTAATTACGGTTGTTTTTTTATAATCCGTTATGGGTTTTAATTATAAATAATTGTTCCTTGCAGTTTTTTTAGGGAGAAACTTTTATGCTATTTAATTCGAATGAAGAAATTAATTATATACGTAGGCGAAGCATAAAGAAAATGCCATTTATGAATGTAATGCGCGCAAAATAAAATGAAAAAAAAAGAAAAATTAATCGAAAATTACGTATTGAGGAATGCAATTGTATTGTATAAAATAAAATGTTTGAAACACAATGTATACTTTAAAAATTGGAGAACTTTATTTCACGGATATCGCATCGTCATCTTAAAATTAATCAGAATATTTTGTGACTTTTGAATAAAAGCGAGAAGTAGTTGAAATATGAAAATATACATGTTAATTAATTTGTATTTACGTTGTTTTATACAATGAATTAGACCATTTCAGTTAATAATGTAATGTATTCTTTATCCATATTATTAACGAAACTGTAGAGTATCTGTCAATAATTTGTAGATATTTATTTGAATTTATTTTTCGCAATCAATTTTTTTATTATGTTTAAGTATATTATTAGTTTTGCGAGGTGTAATTTCCTCTTACTCACTTTAAAGGCATTTTGTGAACCTTTTAACACTCTGTTAACGGATTGGTGGCATTCACTTTACTCTATATTCCGTTTTGATACTGCTGTATGCGTATGGTCTGTTTTCTCTCTATATCGCACCTTACCACACGTTACTCTTAACATATCTTTACTTAAGAACAACAGTGGAAAAGTCTCGGAATGATGTTTAATTTTTTTTACTTTTGAATGCATTGCTAATATAACGAGAAGAAATGAACGCAAAATTACACGCGGTAATGGAAAGATAAATTCAATTTTCATTACCAAAGTAATTTTAAATGTTTACACGCTAAGCGTGTTATGGAGCGCTTTAAATAAATACATTTTCTTCGATTTATTTTAATATCATTTGAAAATATTGGTTGCAGTTGTGTTGTTTTGTAAATAATTTGCAGCGAGGCACGATATAAATATGTTTTTAATTTAGCTTGAAAGTCACCGTTGTTTTCTCTGTTTTTACAGCCGTTTATGGGTCCACGATATCCAGGCAGTCCTAGGCCTGGTGTAAGAGTTCCTCAGATGGGATCTGACTTCAACGGAGTAAGTATTTCTTTACGTACTATCTTCATGGTAAATTTGATTTTCTTTTTAAAATTTATAATTATATGTTTAATTATAATTAATCGGGAAATTTTTATTAATGAAAAAGTTCTACGTCCGTTATTAGAAAATGTTAGCTGTTAGCTACAGTTAAAATTTCAAATCGATTAGTTAAAAATTGAAGGAGTTCGCAATATTCCAAGCTCGAAAAACATGGTTTCGAGGAAAACGCGTTTAAAATTTCGAATTACATATATTTATATTTTTTATTCACCGTTAATCGATAATGCCTGTGCAGTAGTCCTTCTAATTCCAGGTTTTCATCTTCCTTAACTTCCTTGAAGATAGTAATGCTTAACAGACTTGTTTTGCCTTTACAAACAGACAGTTGTCAGATAGCGCGATACCCATAGTGTTGACTTCTATTCAGAAATTATAGCAACTCAGCCTGATTGTTGTACCCATTTGCTTCATAACTTGCATTATTCGGAAAAATCCATCGTTGAAACGTATAACTGCAAGATTTACAGCAGAGGACAGACTTACCGATGGAACTTGACTTGGGAGCCATCAACCGCACGAGCGAATTAAAACTTTCTTTTCAGTTCTGCGTGAACCCGCCCAAGCAATGCGTTAGCAAATCGTCGCTACTTAATTTTTCATGCATGAGCTTTAGAGCTTTAAAAACTTCTGCTCATTGGTTCATTATGTTTGAAATTGTTGGTGTCCCCGCGATTGCTTTTTGTATAACTGTCGAGTACACCAGGACTTCGGTCCTTCCGGGCAGAAGTGATGTTGCAGTTTTTTATCAATCGAAATTTTGTGATATAACGTTGCCCAAACGGCTTTTCTCATGTCCTCGATAGAGCTTCAGTAGGGCTTTACGTATATCCAAACCATAATAAAAACTCAAATCGTCTATTAACTTTCCGGTTATTTAACCTTTACCGCTTAGACCTTTTATTCACCAAATTTCGAAACCTGCCTAATCTTTTCTGCACGCGAGCGATGCATTCCGTTTTTTTAACACTCGGATTCTGCTCAACAATATCCTTGAAAATCTTGCAATCACCGTCACCAAAGTAATTTATGTACGAAACATTTTTTTTTTTTTTTTCCAATTCAGCGAGAAAAACATTTCCATCGCGGTGCCCACTTTCATCTTCCCTGCTGAGCTCTCATAATTCGCTTCGAAACGTCGATTCATGGTCTTTCTTCTAAGCTTTGTATTCAGCAGTATTTTCATTCGCTTTCCAGTGCGATGCACGCTTTACAAAATTTACTTTCTACCATAACATCAACTACGTTACCGGTAAACCATCTTATAAGCGAAACGACTCTAAGTAGTGGTGAAAAACCTCGACGACGCCAGGAGCCATCACGTAAAACTGTGATTCCGCTTTCTTCGTCTCTTTACACAGATTTTGTGAGAAACACGTGCTACTCACGAGAACAAGTAAAACACTACTTCCAACACTTTTTCCGACGTCAGCTGTTGGCTTAGCTTGAAAATTTGAGTAGTAGAGACATCTAACGGTAGCTTTTGGAAGTTTTACATTACTGACGGTAGCTATAATGAGTTTACAAATTAATAGTGACCCGAACTCTGTTGATATGGAACACACTCAAATTACTTGTTAAACAGTACCGTGACCGCACTCGGAAAATAGGATTTTTCGACCACTTTGCAAATTTTTCTCCAAATAAAACTTTTTGGATACTATTTTTGAATAGTTTAGGAAGTGTTTAAGCCAATTAAAAAATAATGCAAAAAAAAAAAAAAAAATTACAAATTACCCCTTAAAGGACACCTGGTTTTTGATAGTTCATTAAGAATAAAAATACGGATTAAAGTTTTAAAATTTCGCGATTCTTTTGAATACAACTAAGGGACTCTTATTTATTGGATAATACTTAGCGGCCGGATATAACACTGGATTAAAACTGGATGTTGCCTTATCTAAATGTGTTTTGTTGTGTTTAAATTAGCAGTTGATAACTTTTATGTATCTGTTGAAGCAGGAAAACTCTGTGAAAAAAGAAAACAAAACACTTATAGTGAGAATAAATCATTTAAACAAACAGTTGGCCAAAGGATAGGTTTAAAAGAAAGGAAAAAAAGACACGATGAAAGTGTGTGATATTTCAGTTATAATGCGAAGGCAAGAACGAGTCATAGACTGTGTACGCAACAACATTATGTTATAAAACTGTAATAAAATTAGAAAACATAGTCCAATAATCAAGCAGTAGTAGATTATCTGACCGCTGTACATGTTACTATGGATTTCTGTGACAAAAAAAATTTTGATGGTATGAAAAATTTACAATAACATTTATTTTAGAAACAGTACTTGCCGATACATATTTGTTATTTTCTGATGCAGTATCAAAAAAAAAAAAAAAGAGTTTTTATTAATATTTTGAGAAAGCCATCTTTTTTTCTTCTATTTAACAGAGCCAAACGGCTATGTGTTGGTGGGCAAAATAAGTGGCTCACCGTGTAATGTGAATTATGCTATAAATTATCACGATGTTATCAAAACTTAAATGAAAAAAAAAAATCGGCACTGGGCGCTTCTTCATTGGAGGCCCTTGGACTCCCTAATGCTTTCTGTTTAGAGCCTACAGCTAAAATTCAATGTATAAAAAAAAATAAAAAATCCCTCAAAATCACAGTAGACATCACATCAACATTAATACAGCCATTTAACGTTTCCAACACGTTTACACGGTTTATCATTAGAAACTAAACTAAAATCGAACTCGCTCGCTTCAGCCGACTACGACCTCGTAAATTATATTTTTTGCTTATTCAAAAAGTATTAATGACACACGCCAGTTACGGAAAACTTAGGAGTAATTAATGGTAAGAATGACACGCGAATGATAGAAAACACTGGTTAAGTGACGGTAGAAATAATGATAATGACTCTTTTAAAAGCAAAAAAATGTAATTTACGAAATCGTAGTTGGCTGAAGCGACGTGATTTTGATGTTAATATGAATCACAAGAACTCTTAGCGTATTGTTAAAAAAAAACATTTTTAAAATATTACAAAACTTGTATTTGCTTATTATTTCTAAATAAACCAAGTTCAGTCAAGCATGATTTTTCATACGCTGAGGATTCCGTGTGTTAACTTAAACATAATCATAATTTACATTTACATTATACTAAATTTGAAACTAAGAAATCTGATTTTTTGCGTTACAAAGAGGGGAGACGTCATTTTTCGCGCTTTATTGAACTTTTCGCCCGCTCCAAAAATTACGTTAAAAAATTGAAATACGGTTTCGTTCCCAACAAATAGCGATCTTTCCATTGATATATCACATGCTTAGAAAAAAATATTTTTTTCGAAAATTTCGAGCTTTCGGCGCTCTGAGGGTCTAATTATGAAGTTGTAAACTCAGCTATATTTTTCGTATAAAACGGTTCTTTATGCATATGTTTGAGATACGTTTTGGTTTCCTCAACTTTTTTACTCGGGGTATTGCTTACGTGAACGTCCTTTTTTCTTTTTTTTTTTTTTTTGCTGCTTTTGGCCCAAACGGAGAGGTTTAAATTACTTTTTAACCGCAATTTTTTGATTTTATGAATGAGTTACGAAGTTTTTAAAGGTGATTTTCGAGGTCGTTTTAAATTCCATACTGTATATTCTCGACGGGTTTTGGGGTTTTTTTTTGGCCGCTCAGAGTATCGGTTAGTTTGAAGTTATAGATTGTATAAAGAGAATTTTAATTGTAATTTATGATCCAATTTTGAAATTTACAAGTCAAATCGATTGTGACTGATTTTTATCATTTCTGAACCATCTTATTAGGATTCCGTACATTATATGTGCATGAAATCCTAATAAGCAGAGCATTTTGTGTTAAGCAGAACTGCAAGCAGTACTACATTTTCATATTTATTTATGAAACAGCGATTTAAAGATATGAGTGTGCGAAGACGTGTAATCTGCTAAAAAATTCCACTTTCAATATAGTTGTATTATTGCAATATTTTATTACTAAATAGAATTTTTATTTTTATAGCCTCCAGGTCAGCCAATGATGCCTACCGGTATGGATCCATCGAGGCAAGGTACATATAACATTTTATACTTCACGTTGCTTATTAATAAGTTTTTTAGTGCTTTGCATTTTTTTTTTTTTTAATATTTTCAGTAATTTATTTCATGTATTCTGCTGAAAAAGTATTTTTAACACATATCTGTTTAATTAAATTGATTACCTACCTCTGTTTGATTATAACTGAAAAGAAAGTTATGTACAATAAAGTTGTATAATATTTAAAATGTTATGCAGGTCTGCACATTATATATATATATATATATAAATTGAATTATCATATATTAAATAGTGTATACCTCGTTGTTTAATGTTTATTTTACCAGCTTTAAAACTAAATATCCCGTTGATGTAGTTAATTGTTTTCTATAGACACGTTTTATTTCATCAGTTGTATTCACACTGTTATTATTCATACTACCTACATACATATGTTACTCTATTAGGAAATATCAGTTCACCTTGATTGCTGATTTTGTCTTATTTTAAGCCTCCGGATAATGCTCATCTTTTTTTTTTATCGATATCACTTATTTTTGATATTTGCGGCTGAATGCGAAAATTCCGGTTGTTCATTTTGCGGTTTTTTAGTCATAGTAATTCTTACTAGTTATCTTCAACGAAATTGTGATATACATTTCACATGACTAGATTATGTGCCTTTCAGTCGAGTTTATTATCCTAAGAACATAATATCAAACGCAAAAACATATTATATTTCCTCGTTTTAGAAAAAAGTGTGCTCGCTCATTGAGGAAAAATTACAATGAAGAAATTAACAGTTAATTTAATTTCTTCCATTTCGAGCAGTGAACTTTGTTCAGTGTTTAATTGACAAAAAAAGTGGGCTGGTTATGTTAGTCACTGATTTTCTTTGAATTGATTACGATTTTTAATTATAATTTTTTAGATCTAATTACATTATTATATTTTGTATTATTGTAATTACATGTTCTCCTCGTCTTAAATTTGTGTATTATTTTTTCTGTCTCCTAAATAGGTGAAGGTGGAGAATATGTAGGTTGGCAAGGTAGGCCAGACTTTAATTTTATTATTTATTTACAATCACTTTTTATGTTGGATGTGTATAAGGCGCGCACATGCTTAGTCTTATTTTTATGTGGTTACACCTGAGTGAATGGTGTTGCAGCTTTTCATTGGCATCGTATTGTTTTTTTTTCTGTCCTGATATTTTTTATAAAAACGTGTTTCCGTGCTTACTATCGTCTCTCTTCCTTTGTACGTGATGGTGTTTCAAACATTTTTGTAGATTTCATTTTTGATATACATATACGTATACTATATAGTTTGTTTACATGTTGCTAGTTGTAGCGTACTTGGGGCTTTTTATTGAATCACAAATATGTTTGTTTATGTCTTACGTAGTCATGTATGGCGCAGTTACCTATATATGTGTAATTATGTGTAAATACATTTATTTCTGTTGACACACGCGCACATTTGAATAGTAACATACGCTTACCTATCCGTATATGAACATGTGTACCGGTGATGTAATAATGAAGATTAATATCGAGTGTTAAATAATAACTAAATACATTGAATGAACAAATGTTTGTTGCATGTTTTTTAATAGTAGCATTTATGCGTTTTTGTATTCGTCGGTGTTTTTTATTTTCTTTAATAACTATAATAACTGCTCAGTTTAATTTATTGGTTATTGTGTGTGTGTGTGTGTGTGTGTGGGTGCGCGCGGGCGTAAACAAAAAAATACAATTTCATTCCTGGCATCTATGTTTTTAATAATGTTCTCGTGTATGATTTTTTCAATCGATTTCCTTGTTTGTAATGGTCTTTTTGAAGAATGGATTTGGAAGTTTTTGCTATTTGTTCTGTTTTGTTTTTTCGTTCCGCAAGTCTGTATGCAGATTTGTAGCAAAATACGACCGACTACTATAAGGAGTGATTAGAGGAAGACATATCGAAGGTAGTAAATGAAGCGGAAAAACTACAGAAGCAAGTTTTCGTATGTGTGATGTATGCATTAATCGCGATGGAACAATAAAACTCTAGTGTATTATATATTTGCTTGATACTGAAAGCGATATTTATTAAAATATATTTACTGACGAAACAATAAAACGTATGCGGTAATTGAGTCTCGTCAAGAAATTCAGCCCGTAGAACAAAAAATTTTAAATCTTCAATAGCGCTTAGTGAAAAATGGGATTTAAATGCTGCGTTACTGGTAACAAGTACCTCGGATAATAATTTATAAAATTAGCACACTTTAAAATTTTGGATACCCCATAGTATTAAATTGTAAAAATAAATTGCGAAATATTTGGATGTCGTATGGTTTTTTCTTTATTGCTATTGTTTTCTAAGTCGGGGAAAAAGTTGAAAAAAATCTAAAACCACCCGAGGAAAGTCAAGGAAATTTATTTTGAAAAAAAATTTGTCACTCTGAAACGATGTTTTTATTTTGCAATATGTGCCCTTATGTAAGTTGAAAATGAAGAAGTATTCATCTTTCGTATAATAAAAGACGAGATATGTGTAACACACGGATTATTTTTATAGAACATAATTCAATAATGAATTATAATTTTATTTTTTAACATTACCTTGTAACTAAAGTAGCAAGCGTTATTTTAATAATTTTCACTAATCCTCACCTTTTTTATATAAAAAAAAGTATCTTGACGAACGTAGAGAATTGTAGGGAGTGTTATGAATGATGACTGAGCGGTATGGGAGCTAAGGGGAACAAATGGTTTCATCGGGAGTTTAGCTACGCCAATGAAACAAATTATGTTGCTCCTTGCTTAGAGAACCATTAACGTAAAATGATCTCTGCTCTGGGTATGTTAAAAAGAAATATTTTTTCTCTGGTGATCTATAATCGTTAGATATTCTGTTATTGAAATGTTTTCATTGGAAATTTCAAATTAGATAAAAATAAAATAAACTTTAATTAGTTCATAAAACGCACCGCGTATCAAAAATAACGCCAATCGTAACCGCGTATGACACAGACTCGCCAAGAGGAAAACATAAAAAAAAATGATTATTGTCCGATGTTTATTAGCCAAAAAATTTACTAATAACTTACCGACAAATAATGTTAATTTTGATAACGAACATGTGTTGTACAATAAAAATGGAAGAAGATTAACTATAATATGAATAGCTTTTAAACGACAAACACAGATTTGAGAGATCGATGACTAGATGGGTACACCTGAATATCTGTGTTTTCTGATATCAAGATTTTATTCGATTTTAATAAGTGATTCGATCACAGTGATAAGAAATACTTTTACAATGACCCTGTTCTACAAATAACTGTATTTATATAGATAAAATCTGTCCTCTGTTCGTTGCGCGTTCAGTTTCTCTTAATTAACCAAAAGGTAGCGTCAAATTTCTTGCAATAGAACGTTTATTTCGAATTTTTATTATTGAGATTTTCCAATGAAAACGCGGTTTATAAATTTCATCGTACCTGCCACACTTTATTGCTATTATGCCAATTCCTTAGACTTATTTCGCACCAAATAAGTCAAGTTTGTATGTTAATATAATTCTTATCAGTTATGAAAGAAGAATACTGTTAAGAAGTCATAATTTGTAGAATTCACTGAAAACTATGAAAAAATAAATTACGAATATGCTCAATAAATCTAAAAAAATCGTTTTACACATATAAATCCTTTTATCATTTATTTCTAGATATTTGAGGTGATGCAAAAAATCTTTATAATTACTTCCTTTTACAAATTATTTGTTTGCAGTATTAAATATAATTAAAGAAGATAAAACCACAAATTGTACAAAAAAAAAAAAGAAAAAACTAAAAAAACCATTAACAGTTTTTCTCTGAGGTAAATACTTAAAATTGTTTTGTTCTGGAAAAAGATATTTTTCATTTAATTACTAATTTTAATAATTTCACAAATTTTCTATTCCACTATGTAAACCATGTTGATTTATTTATTTTTTAATTATTGTTTTACATTTTATATTGAAATTATTATGTTCTATTGATATAATTTTCAAATTATTTAGAGAAAACTCGAAAAATAAATCCAGCGTTGTACAATGATTGTTTAACTTTGTTGTCATCACAGAATTAATGTAACGAAAACGAATTTGTATCCAAACGATTCTTATGAGATTTTTATTTTTTAATATCCGACACTTTATGAATTAAATATTTTTTCACTTTCTTCAACTAAACGAATTAATTTTTCCGAATCAATTTCTTTTAACTTCTCGAAATAGTGCTTTTACGGAAAATATGTAAATATGTATAAAACAACGAATGCAAACAATCTTTACAAAATCTATATAGAAAAGTATAGTATCGAATGAAAATACATCTTTTGACTAATGAAAAGTTCAATATGTTGAAACTGATAAATTTAACAGATTTCACTTATTTAATTGAACTTGAGTGAAATTAGATGTGTACAAATACATTGCTTAAACGAATTTTTATTGATTAAATCGAATCAGTCTGTCTGACTTAACTTGACTACTTTGGTGCGAAACCAGTCTCAGCTTACACGCAAATAGTGATGACGCTTATACTGCACGGTGCATGCACGATTACACAGTTACCGAGTTATAATATTAAAGGTGTTAGATCGCGCAGATTATTATATCAAAGCCTCGAACAGTTACACCCCAAATATTCGGAGCGTTTTTTGTTTTTTTTTTCTTTGTATTTTTATGTGACTATTATTACTCAAATTGCGAGCAGACAAAGATTATAATTATGATTAATTCGTATCATCATTTTGAACGTTTAAACATTACAATGATCTTGCTGTTTTCATTAGTAAGCTGAAAATTTTGCGGGAAATAAATTATACCACTGAGTGCGCTATATATATATATATATATATAGTACAGTTGTCTTTCAATTTATTAGAACAATTCTTTCGAATTGCAGCGAATTTTTATTGAAAATTAGGTTTTTGCTTCACTAATCACCTATTATTATTTGTCACGTATACTGCGGTCGTTGTTTTTGTTAGTGTTGGTGTTGGCGGCCTAATTCTTCATGAAATTGAGAACTTTGCGTTCTCTTTGCAGAATCGAATTATATTTTCTAATATGTTAATATTTTTTCTTATTTGTTTCATTGTATGTTGTCACTTAGTTGTAGAAACGGTTATCGTACGTATACTTTACAGTCGTACGTGATAATAGTAAAATAAAATCGAAAATAAATAGATAATATTTATAAAGTGTAATAAATAATATTTGTACCTACGTTGTGTGCAAAGCATACGGATAATACCAGCTGTTAATTATATTTTGTTTAATTGTAAAAACACACATTAGCGCCTCTTACATTTATTTTGTGGGCATGATCATAATTTTAGTTACTTTTTTTTTTATTGTTTTTGATTATAAAAATCAATGTATAGTGTACACTGAATATAATTACTTGTTTTAAAACATATCTATGTTTTATTCACCCCTTTCCGAGTTTTTTTTTCTAATGATAAAAAATTGAGTTTTACCACTTATACAATATACCATGATGTGCTATTTTGCAGGACCGTCTAGTATGACCCAGTTAAATGCGCGCATGAATCCCCCGCGACCTACAATGGGAATGGGACCTTCATCATACACTCCAGGTATTCGCGGTCCACCACCGAGTGGTAGCTTAGGTCCTGGACCAGGAGGTCCTGGACTAGGTACGAGTATGTCACCAATGGCAATGGGAGGTCCCGGAGCTGGTCGTTCACAGTGGCAACCGAATACGTCGGCGGTAAATTTACAATTATATATCTCTGTTTATTATGTACATATGTGAAATATGTTTGCTGTTTTACATATTTGGCATATTTTATGCGTGTATAAATACTATGCATACGAGAGTAGGCTAATAAGTAATGTACACGTGCTCATAGAACACGAAGTGCGGTTGAGAGTGCAGCGCAATGGTATTTTGCAGCTACATCCTCCCTTTAAACACATGCGAATTTTCATTGACATTTTTATCTACCAATTCGTTTTCAGTAACGACTCTTATGGCGACGTGTACAGGTACGATGTCAACGTGAATGGAACAGCGTGCAGTAATCGAATTTTTAACGCTGAAAAATACGACTCTTACAGAAATTTATCGTTGGTTAAAAGCCGTTAACGGTGAAGATACTGTGGATAGAGCACCGTTAAATTTCGCGATAGTGTGAACCCGATGAAACGAGTATTTTTGAAAAATATCGCTGAACAAGCAAGATTTCGGTGGTAAACGATAAATATGGACAACGTGCGGGGAGTCGCCGCATTCCTCAAAATGCGCGTTGCCAGCCGGGTGGGAATATTTAAAAAAACGTATTGGAGATTCATTATTGAAAACTTGTTGGTATATCATAAAATTTTGCCTGATGAAAGCAAATAACATCGACTGAAGGTTTGCGAGCAATTTCTTCGTGCTATGACACGAAGAAAACGACTTTATTTTGAATATTGTGACTGACCGGGGACGGATCTTGAATTCAGAACGCCAAGTATGAAATATTGCCATTTTGAATCCTTCCAACTGAAAAAACTCAAAACTCAGGCCTTCATCCAAGAAATTCTCTTGACCGTGTTTTGGAGTAGCAGAGGTGTTTATTTGGTCTACTATTTACAACCAAGGACACAACTGTAAACTCTGAAAAAGTATATAAAGACTTTTAACAAATTTTGGAGATGATTATGCTGAACCTTGCAACGCTACAACGCGACAATTCGAAGTATCATCACACATCACATACATCCTAAGCGTCCATACAGCGGCTCAATTTCCGCATCATTTTACATTCTGTCGACGCACCCGATTTGGCATTTTGAGATGTTCTTCTTTTCCAACGATGAATAGAGACCGTAAGGGTAATCATTGTATCTCGAACAATAAAATGAAAGCGGCTGTTACGCCCTGGATTCAAAGTAAGTTCAATGATTTCTTCGTTGACGAAATAAAAAAAACAACTGATTAACCGTGTGCGGATTACCGGCAACCATATTAAATTGTAAGTATAAGGTTTTGAAGCTGAAAAATTGTATTTTAGTTTAGTTTTGATTTCATTCCGATGTGTGAATTTCATTTGCGTTCTATAAACAGTTGTGCATTACTTTCAGCTTACTCTCGTAGTATGTTGATGCTATGAGAATTTTTTGTGTTAAATTTTGCAGAGATTTTTCGAAAATTTCATTATTATGATTAATTTGCAAATATTTAAAACAGATGTCGTGTAGTGTATTTCAAAACTTACGCGTTAGTTTTTTAATAAATTGTGGCTGGAAATTTAAATTGCCTATAATGTTTTAATAATAAAAATGTTATTCAATTAACAGTATTAAATTTGAAAAATTCACCTTTATTTTTCTGGGTTTGATCTGGGGAGGCCACTGGAACCATATCACAATGACAGGCATAATCAGGAGATTACATTTATTTTGCAAAAGTGACCGTTTCATTTATAGTTCTGTGAAGTAATTATAATTCGTAACTTTCAAAAGTTGCAGATGACTACTAACTCTCCGATAAAAAAAAAAAATAGATTTTATTACCCGTGCAGTCAGTGTGCTTGTCACTTCTTCATTTTTGCTCAAGAAATAATTTAACCCATTGCAATTTCTTGTTTTTTCTCCTGAAAAATTACTCGACACTTTTATGTATGGAACATGTTAATTTTGTTTGATTTTTTTTTTAATCGGTAAAATGAATTGACCGTAGTATAGAAGTTTTTAAAAAAAAAAACTACAATTACGTCAAAAGTTAAATTGATATTAGAAAACAAATTTGTCTGCATTAACTGGATGTGAAGTTCTGCCTCGAATCATGTTTCGCTTTAGCATCGTTAGTGGAACAAAAATTTCATACATTAATAATTCAGGAATTGTGAAGTTTTCAGTTACATTAAAGTTCATAAGGTCTAATTTTTATATAGTAATTGGTCTTTTGAATATTAAGCGTGTAATTTTATTTTATACTGATTTGCTTACCGAACGAAAAATTCAAATGAGTGGATAATTTACACGTGATCATCCGAAATTTGGCTTTTGTTCTGAAGTTATTTTCCTGGCCAAAAAGAAATTTAATATTTACGAAGTAAGATTTCCGATAGTTATGATGCGTGGATTAATGTTGCCCATGTATATAAAAAATAGACATGAAAAAAAATTATTTTTCGCTTATGATGAAAATATGTATTAAGATTTCAATTTTGTTAATTAAAAAAATAATGAAATTTCATGAAGGTTTTTTGATTGTTATTTTTGAAACTTATTTTTGCTGTTTCAATCTTATTACCCATGATTGTTAGTTGTTGCACTTTTTATCTTAATCTTCGTTTGACTTGAAAGTAATATTTCCAAAACCGTCATTTTCTTCTCAGTAATTTTACGCCTACTCAAATTATCTTTTAAAATTCAGCAGTCCTTTTACTCGTGAAACAACTAAATTACTTCAATTTTTAATGCTGTGCTATCTTTTTATTTCCTCTTTTTTTTCTCTCTCTCATTTTAACAAGAATTTTTGATTGTCACCGTTAATAGTCCTAATTTTCAAACTTGTGTAATTTTGTATTCTGAATGCGGTGTCCAGAACGCTTGGCATTGAGAAAATGTAATGCCGAGAATCATTTTCAATTAAAGATTTGAACTTTTGTGTCGACTATATAATAGTCTCATATTTGCAAAAATAACGCGCTTACTGATAATTCCGAGGAGATTCATAAAAAGTACCAGAACTGGAAAATGTGATTTTTGAAAGTTCTTCAGTAATACTTTACACGGCTTTGTCAATTTACTTCGTCTTTACAATTGTTAAACTATTTAATTCTACCTGCAACTTCCAGTTGGCTAATAATAATATCGGGTCGCAGTATTTCTCTAAAAACTGAGGTATATAATCTCTTTCAAATCGCGGAAGTTCTAAATAGAATACACCCACTGATAACTTCGAACAATTTATCATTTTAGTGAGTATTTTTGACCTCTTATATTAAAAAAGTGATTTTGCTCTTGTTTTATTTACTTACCTATTTGTGAATGATGATTGTGAAAATTACTAGTTCATAAGCTGGAGTGCTTAGTTTGAAACAGTTTTGAATTCAAATTAGGTGTGTTATGCTCCCCTCTTTTTTTTTTTAATATGACTTTTTCTAAATTACTTGTGAAGTTGGAACTCTGCAGTTGAACAATAAAGTTTTATTTTTACTTCCCGATTGAAATAAAATTAAGAATCACTGATTTAAATGAATTTAAAATAAAATATGCAAAACTAAGATTCTGTAGTTTGACCCCCCCCCCCCCCGTGATTTAATGTGGTTTTATATATTTTATTTTTAAATAACACAGGAGAAATGTTTTCTTAATAAATAATGCGCCCTTCAACACTTATTAAATAAAGTCGCAGTTAATACTAAGTTGTCTTGTATGTATTTTATTATTTTTAAATTAAAAGTACTTCGCATAATATTAATAATTCTGAAATCAAAAATAATTTGTATATTTCATAAATAATTTTATAAATTCAATATTGTAATATTTATACGTATATGTATTTCCATATGTAATTAATTTTTTCGTTTTATTTTAACATGTTATTTTCAGCCAATCAATTACTCATCATCTTCTCCTGTCGCTTATGGCGTAAGTAATACTTTACTATTATTGATTTTATATATGTAGATTTGCATATGCGCCATGTTATTTGTTATTGTAAAAAGTATTCGTTACGTAATGTTGTATAAATAGTGTTTAATTTCTCGCAAACAATCTGAATTGACTAAAAATTTCCCTTGCAAATAGCTATTATTTTATAATAATTACAAAATGTGTAATATGCGAATGAAATTTTGTTTGTCTCAATTTGGCCTTTAGTTATTTGTTACCGACCATGTGTCTGCACTTAGACCAGTCTGGTGTTAGATTTTACGATCGTACTTGTGGGTTTTCACGAAAAAATAATTTAAGAATATATTACTTTTTGAATATTTTTTTTTTTTCGCATAAAATCAACATTTCGGTCAATAAATTTAAAAAATTTATAGTTTTTAAATTTTTGAAAAACTTGTTTTATGTTTTTTATGTTGATTGGAAGTGAATATTCTTCCGAAAAATAAATGGATGTTTCGAATAAGATAACAATGAGTAACAGGTATCTCTATTATAAACTATAAATTCCTTGTCATATGTACATCGAAAATATAAATTAATATTATTAGCGAAAGTAGAATAAACTATTCTGGAAAACCGAACTTGTTGGATATTAACGGACTAAGCGAGAATGAAAAATGATATTTATATTTTGACTGCGGCTGATTCTTAAATGTTAGACGAACTAACTGTTTAAGTTATTCCTTCGCGTATATAAACAACGATATAAAATAGAACTACCTAAATACGAATAAATGTGTGTCAGACTAAAACAAGAAAAATACATTATTGAAAAGTATAACATTTGTATGTAAAAATCATTGACATAAAAGGTTTGTGTTACGTTTATAGTCATAGTAATTGTGAATTTCTTTTATTTGTCTTTACACCCCTTACTCATGAAAAACGTCTGCACTTAACAATTTGGGATAAAGTTCTGCACAAAATAAAGTAATATTATGGCATTATCCAATGTGATAAAAACGACATGTCTGGTTATGGAATTTAATTATTAGGACGATATTGGTTTTTAATTTAAATATACGACGAGAAAACTTTAGATGATTTCTTTAAATTTCCCGGCGAAATTTCTATGACCTTTTTCAGATAACTTAAAATACTTGGGGGGCCTTTATAATCGTATTCATCCATTTGTTTCTTTTCTCTTCTTCCAGTCCGTTTTTTCTCTAATCCGTTATCACGTTTTGTGTGATATAATTGTCGAGTTATTGTTGCGGCAAATTGAGTTTAAAATCATTAGATATTTTACTTGTCTGCGGTATAATACAACATCGATCTCACATTTCAATAGGGTTAGTTAGATCACCTATGCTTCTGGAACGCCGCATCCAAATACCAAAAAAAAACAACAACTAATATTTCGACCAAGTTTATTTTAATTTTTCTTGTAACGCTTCTATTATGATATCTTTGATAATTATTGCGTTATGATATTCAGCTTAGTTGCCTGCTACGTTTGATTTAAGTTTAGTTTTCCTAATGTCTTACAAAAGTTCGAAGATAAATTTCACATTAAAAGCTTTTTTTGAAATTATCCCTAGAATCGCGCCTATCGACTAATGACTCGTTTTAAACATGTTTTAAAATAGTGTGTAAGCCGTATTCATTCATAATATTCCCCAATCTATCAGTTAGTTCTTCAATCTATTGTGTATTGGACATTAATAGCAAAACTATAACAAAATTGTAGTTTTAGGATTTTTTTTTTTTTTTTTTTTTTTTTTTACTGTTATGAAGAGACATTTGGAGCGATAATCTAACCGAATCTTTTTATTTCTATTATTGATACCGTTAAAACTTGCGCCATACAGCATGGAGTATTTTACATTTGAATTTTAAAATTTAGCATAATGTTAATGATTTTTGGAATCTAATTACTAATAAATATAAAAAATAAAAAAATCTAACCGGGGGAGAAAAAAAAAGACCGCGAATAATGTCTTAGTCGAAATTTACAGAAATCAGGCAGTTTCAGATTTATTTCAACTATAATTTGAAGTGAATTTTATTTATAATAAATATGATAATGTAATTAGAATATGTTTTTTTATTTCATGGTAAAAATCTAATAATTCTTACATGAGAATGATATATATGTACTTAATGTGATTTTCTTCCATACTGTTGTGATATTTTATGAACTTATTGTTAGTATCGCGTTATTTGTAAACACCGATTAACCCTTTTTTTCGGGTGAAAAGGTCTTTTTTGTCCTCTTTGGAAAAGTAAGCCTTTATTTTTAAAACAGAATATTGCTCTCCACTTTTACCATTACTGACTTCTCAGTTGGCATTATTTAAAATACATCGGTTAAATACGATTCTTTCAATTTATGTATATCGGTTAAGCGAGTATAATTGTCTTCACGTCAACTTTATTGACTGTTTTTCACAAGCAGTGGATAGCGATTAAAATGTTTTTTTTTTTTGTTTTTTTTTTTTTTATATATGAAGAGAGCAGCCTAATAATAACTTTTACAACTAACCATTCGCCTATATTCAGTACAAGCGTCGACTAAATTATTTACCGCTAACATTTCGAATAAACTAATGCTATTCAAAACGTTAGCTGTGAACAATTTGCACGTTGTTTTGTGTCGGAAATAGACGAATAATTAATACAAAACAAAAAAAAAACGATTATAATAAGCATTTTCGTTTATCTTATTTTGCAGGTGTGATTATAAACAGAATGTTTATAAAATTATTCATGTTCATAATCTCTTCGGAATATTACGCAAACTTTTTTTTTTTTTTTTTTTTTTTTTTAATTTAAAATATTATTTTAATTTTTGTATGTAACTTCAAGTTTGTTAGTTTTTCAAAATGATTTATCATTATTTTTGATTAAAATCAGAGGTTTTGAAATTTAAAAATGTATGTTTCTCAAAGTTTTTACAAACTTCTGATGTATCATTTTCATTTAACGAACTAAATGTTTAATTAGTTTTCTTTTAGAATAAACATAGATACACTACCTTAAAACTACCAATAACGTGCATATAAAATTTGCTGATTACGAAACATACTGCTTTTTTAGTAACTGTTCAGTAATATTTTCTGAACGTGATCCCAAAATAATTTCGCATTTCCTGTTTAGCCTTAATTTGGGGTGTACCAACATTTGCCGAAAAATAAAAATTGTATTTAGATTAATCACATTCGATAATATGTGACATTAATTATTAATTTGTATGTGTTTGCTTTTTCCTTTTTTTTTTTAGCCACCCATGAACTATTCATCTTCATCACCCGGAACGTATGGGGTAAGTGTTATATAAATTTTGACTATTATACTTATTCTCTTTACGTACGTTTTTAGCTAATTGATTCGAAACAAAGCGTAATATGTGGGTCAAAATTATGAGGTCAGAGAGTCTACTTTGGAATCATGGATAAAATTATTACTTACGTTTCAAATAGGTGTATAGATCATTCTTTCGATTTATAAGAACGGTTTAAAAAGCAGTGATACTGCAACGTATGAAAAATTTCATTTGTTTATGGGGGGTTTTCTGCCTTATACAGGTAAGCTTTAACGCAATGAAGGTGTTACAAAATCAGTTCCATATTTTGCTATAATATTGTATTTATAAGATTCTGTTTACTTTATTACATTCGATGTACCGTTTTTTCTCTTGTTTTTCTTTCTTCTACCGCATTTTCCATCTTATTATTTTCTTCTCTTTCTCTTCTTCCCCCTTTCCCGTTAAGATTTTTCGCCTACTCTTAATAATACTCAATTATTCTTCATTTTATTTATGAATTTTAAATGTCACATTTGTTTCCGGATGCACAAGATTCCTATTGCCTTTTAACTCTATAAATTGGAGTGTACCATTATTATTAACTGTAATGAATTATTTTCACATTAAGAAAGGAATTACACGTTTTTTTTTCATTATCTCTATGGAAATTATGGGTGTTATATTACGATCCAGAAACGAAACAAAGGTATTTTATATAGAAATTAATAAATTCGGAACTTAAAGAAAATACGTACTTACCGCTGAGAAAGTTTTTCATCTTACAAAATTCATTTATTAAAATCAACTGCAGGCAGAGATGAGTGTGAGTCCTCTGTAACTTTTTTGTACTAAAATTATACTTTAGAAAAGTAAAAGAATGATTTCTAAATTAAAATTTAAAATAAAATCTTACTGGAATTGCGAATTTTATCTTATTTTTTTTTTTAGATCGTTTACGTATTTTTAATGGCGTAATGTCATAGAAAAATAAGATACCTCTTCCTTTTTTTTTTTTTTTTTTTTTTTTTTTTTGAATATCGGTGTACGTGTATACGTATATATATATATAAGATTAAAATTAAAATACTTACGAACCATATATTCCGAACGTTAATTTTTTTTTCTTTTTTTTTTTTGACATAATTTCATAATAATACCATCCAAAAAAAATTTTAAGAGTTATTTTTAATACTTCTGAATTTAATTTAATATTTTTTAAACGAAATATATTCAACTATCATTTGGTAAAAATATAGCATTCTGCATCTAAAAGAAATTTGTTCACAATAATTCAACCACTGCATTTTAATGAAGACAAAAAGAAAAGGTGCTGGTTGAATGAGTTGGTGTACGTGATCGGCGTTTAGTTTCTGCTCAGTAATTAAAATTAATTTAAAAATTAGTTATTTTTCAAAGTACTAACTTCATTATGAGATTGCACCTTTTGTACTTTAACATAAAATAACAATTTTGTATATTTATAAAAGTAAAACTTCAATTCTTATTTATTTCGGTCAGCAATGTTTAAGATGGTGCTAGTAAATATTCCAACTTAAAAATTTATAAAATCATTTCAAGGTCAGTAATTCAATCAGCGGTTAAAATTTCTGGAATGATAAATTTGTTTTATAGAGTGGTGTTACTTTCAATGATGTTTAATTTTTTTTTTTTTGTAATGCTAAATGACACGTTAAATTGAGATTGTTTTTGTGAATAGTTTAGGTTTGTACTTTTATCGGAGATTATCGAAGGCAGAGGAGTATAAAAAATAGTATAAAAAATAGTATGTAGTATGGTTTTCTGAATCAGTTTGAGACATTCTTTACAGCAAAAAAAAAAAAATAAAACATTTTAAATGTATAAAAAAATTTGCGCAATGAGTAATGGTAACCCGTGTAAAATGTAAAATAAATTTCTCGAAATGTGAGATATATTCTTTTTTTTTTTTTTTTTTTTTTTAACACATCTATTGGGTAAATTACTGTACGTCGATCATGTTCGATTTCCGCTTGCATATACTTTTCTTTCTTCCTATTCTAGTCGTCTTATTTTCAACATCATTTGCTGTTTCTTTAATTTCCTTTTTTTTTTCAAAATTTTTATTTGCGTTTAATCATTTCCATTTACATCTGTCATAATTTTGAATTATTATTATTGCGACAATTGCCCAATAAAATAAATAACCTTAAAATATTAGTTTTGTTGAAATATTTTGTACTAGCGTTTATTTAATTTGTTAAACGAGAAGGTATTTTAGTTAATTACAATGTATAAACAAAAACATTCAGCTGTTTGACTCAATTTTTCGATTAATTTTTACGTTTGTGCTTATTTTGTAATTGTAGTTTATTTTATATGATTTAAATTGGTAATATTATCGCTACATTGTAAGTAAAATTAAACTGAAATACTCCATCCGATTTTATTTTGCAATAAATGTAATCACTTTGAAAAATATCGCCACACTATGCGACATAAACTAACAAATTCTTTTTTGTAAATAATATGAATAAATGAAATTTCATAAAATAACGTATGTCAAATAAAAGCAATAAGGAATGTTAATGTATTGTAAGATGAACTGTTTAGCCGAGTACTAATGATTATAATATAGTATATTTGTATTAACGACAAATTTCCGAATAGGAAGTACAAAAATATCGAAGAAAAAAACTTAAGCATATTAATTCTTTTTATAGTCGCCCCACAACGTTGACTATTATAACAGTGTCTCTATATATTCATCAAAAATTCGCAAATGACGACAACGTTGTAGTAAATTATTAAATTAGAATTTTGGTAATCAGATTATTTATGGTTAACTTATTGAGATTTTACTCTGGATATATTATGTTTTCTATGTGGCGCTTCAAACAGCAGAACAATTACAGTTTAAACGTTTTATTATTAGAACGTTTCAATGAAAGCAGTGAAATTTGATCGGTCCGATGTAGAATGAAAATAATGTAGTTTACCGTTCAATTTGAAAAACATTAAATAATCGAAATTTTCGATTTTTTATCTAAAGTTTTAGTTTTACGATTTCTATTTTTTTTTTTTTTTTTTTTTTTTTTTTGATATTTATATCATCGCATGTTACACATATGTCTAGTACAATAGTAATGTTAACATCAGGGCAAAATGGAACGCAGCATTAATATTATATTTTTAGCTAATGGAAGAGAAGGGGCACTTTTCTTTGAAATATTTTAAAAACAACTAGGACCCAGTTGAAGACAGCATTGAGAAACTGAAAATTCGAACCGCACATTAGAAATGAAGAATCCCGCAAATATTTGCGGGTGTGTACGCCTGCGCACGAATATTCATGTGTTTATATACGTCACCTATTATTAATTTTGTATTCGTGTAACAGTTCAGTATAACGCTATATGACAAAAAAAAAGAGGCTTTAGTACCTTTCGGGAGCAATAGTATATAGTAATGCAGACTTTTAGAATCTTCTATTTTTAATTTTTTAAAACAGAAAAAAATTTACCAAAACAATTGTCTACATCGTTTTTTGTTTGGTTTTTTTCTAATTGAAATAAAATTTAAATTTCGAAATTGTTTATGACTTTCGTCTGTGAGGAACCAATTCCATTGAATCTCAGCAGCCGTTTTTAAAACTCGAATATAAGTGAAAAAAATGCTTCTTTCGGTTGTATACTCATTGTTGTTATGAGCTTATTTAAACATTTCGACCGTTTTCGAAAAGTGGGTTTTTACTCATAAGAAAGCAAAATTTGAACGCGCATCGACTATTCATTCTCAACTACCGCGTCGCTAAACGACTTGAAGGTGAAAAGCTAAATACGTTTTACGAAAATTGAAATTACACACCCATTGTCTCAGTTATCTTCAATAAAACTTCAGTCTACTCATTTCATCTAGCGTTTACTTCGTACTTAGTTAGTGTGTTGCCCTTTCCAGAGATAAGACATTCGTAAATAACATATATTAAATGTGTATTTTTTGGATTTTCACCGGGAAAAAATTGCATACAGTTAATTGTATTATTACTTACACTTTTACTACTCGTAAAAATCGTGATAGAACAATAACCAGTTTCAATTTGTTTACAGGGACCGCCGGGATCAAGTGGACCACCTGGTCCTGGAACACCGATAATGCCGAGTCCTCAAGGTAGTTGTTTCCTTATCTTATGTGTTATATATTTTTAGTGCACTACGCTCTTATTATTTTACTATCGTAAATTCCGTTGTTTATTTATACAAAAAAAAAAAAAAAAAAAAAAAAACAATTACCAAAATTCTTTTGTAAAGAAAAAGGTCCACTTTTAATTAATATCGTAGTCGTTTTCTGCATACGTGGTATATTGTATTTGTAAAAATAATCTTATTTGCTCTTACGCTATGCAACAACTAAACTAATATATTTCGATTTAATATTAAGAAGAGGCATGTCACGCAAATAAATCCATTAACGTGTTAAAATTACGCCCATGGACGGTCTTCCAAAAGTAATACTTGATAAATACTATACAAAACGTTACCGCGTGTTTTATTGTCTTGACATTTACACGAATGGTTTCCTTTTCACGGTAACTTAGAAGAGGCCTTTAAATCAGCAATTAGTTGATTTTTAAAATACATGACCAAAGAAAAATCCTCCTCTCAATTTCATTTGTTATCAGTCAGTGCAAATTAGTGTTTTTACTTTTGTAAAACACATTGGCGTACGATATTCAGTTCTGCGAAATGGTAATTCTTCGTAATAGAAAGACTGCTTTCGACCAGACTGAAAAGAAATTATCTTTAAAACGGTATTTTTTAACCTTCGCGCATATTGACCACGTCTGACAGAGCGCTTGAGAAGTTAGTTTTCGTTTTTTACGATGACTGCTGCTGCTATGCGAAAAAGTCGTCTAACGCTTAAGATTGTCTTGTAAATTATCGTTTCGTAAAGGGAAATCTAGTGGATCATTAAAGTATCCAGTAAACGAACGGATGCAGAGAGTTGCGAAGTTTTAATGTGGTTTAGGATTTGCGCTCGTTTCAAAATTTTCTACACAACTAGATTTTCATAGCTTGAAATTAAACATGCAGTTTTAACGTAAATTACCGGATTATTTAAATAAATTAGTATCGTCGCATCTGTCCATTTATTGCAACATTCTTACCTTCTAGGGCAGTGCAATATACGCTACGGGCAAGACGAATGTTTCTCGCGATGAAATATATTTTTCTTTCGGGAAGTAGAATGCAGTTGGTGCTCAAAAGTAGGGAAATCACATGGAACTGCGAAAAGTTTTATTCTAACACAGAACAGCATTGAACATCTGCTGGGACGGAAGAAGAAAAGTTGTGCAGTTCGAAACGTGAAACATATGTGAACGATTAAATTTCATTTACCTGGGCATTTAGACCGCGCGTTCAGCAGCGGTAATATTGTAGCTGACTGATTGGTTAGCAGTGTTCTCTGCAGTAATCGTAGCAGTATACCGATACGCGAATTAATTATGAAGAGTAACCCGATTCCGCGCAAAAGTCTAGTTGCCTAATTCGGATCAGTAAAGTGCATGTTTTGAATGGATAAATTAATATGACGGATAGGCTAGTGTAAAATCGATTCGGTAAAATCGTAATTAGAATTTATTTTGCCCCTGCCCCTTGTTCTCGCCAACTTTCAAATATTCCTTAACACGTAGCTTGTCGGATTTATTCATTAAAATATTACCTTCAAATTATCTTAAAAACGAGCTTTATATTTTTCTTTAACTTTTTTTTTTCGGTATTTTATTTTCTTTATTAATTATAAATAAATTTAAATTGTTCGTTTTACGTATGAAAATAATATCGTTTTCTTTATATGATTACAATTACAGTGTCGTGTTTATGCGTAATCTAACTGGTTTGTTATATAAATATATGTACCTTTCGCATTAAGTGTTTTTTTTTGTAATTTTCTTTAATAATTATGTGTAAATCTCACTCATTTATTTACTATAATTGTGATTAATGTATTTCGAAATGCGTGCAACGTTTTAAATATATTATTAAATTCGGCAAATTTTAAAAGGAACACGGTGTGTGATCGTCATCGAAGTTTATGAAAATTTCGCTTCCATCTTAATTTTTCAATTACAAACTCCTCGCACTATAAATTAACCTCGGCTCTGTTTTCTTATTCATTCTTCAGTTTTAAACTATTGAATATTTAGTCTTCAGTACTCTCCTTCCTTTTTTTTTCATACATCTTCATAACTCATTTTATTTGCACTAATAATAGTAATAATAATAAAAGTTTTTTTTTTTTTTTTTTTTTTTTTTGACTTAGTCACAAATGAAAAAAATCTTATAATAAAATATAATCGCTATATCTTATATAAAAAATTAATGTTAAATTGTATTCATTTGTGTTTCATGTTTTACTATTCGGTTAATAATATGCACGTTTAAGGAAGATTTAAAAAAAAAAAAAAAAGATAAATGTACCATTAATTAAACTTTTTCCTAAAAGTGTATAATAATAATTTTGCTAAAATACAAATATTTCTTTACAATTTTTTTCATTGAGCATATTATGGGAAAAGTATATATTTTGTGCCTTAAGAAAAATTCGTGCGGAAGCTGTTCATTCAAAATCTGTCTGAAATATCGTGTTCCTATTAATTTAATTATAAAATCAATATTTTTTACATTCAAAAATAAACGAATTTACGATGTATCTAGAGTTTCTTTTTTTCTGACTAAAATGCGATGATGATTAATAATAGGAGAATAATTATATATGGTGACATTTTTATGATTTTATTCTTATATTTATCTTTAATCGCTTTTTTTTTTTTTTTTTTTTTTTAAAAAAACATAGTTCTAATAACATTTTATATTATTAATGTCCGAATAATATAACTAATAGTGTACATTGGTAAATTGCATGTTTGTATAGATTCGTCTAATTCTGGTGGTGAAGGTATGTACCCAATAATGAAACCAGTTCCTGGTGGCAATATTCCTACAGTAAGTTTTCAGTTTTTCAATTTTTCAGTTCAGTAGAGTCAGAATTTTTGGTATATATATATATATATATATATATATATATATATATATATATATATATATATATATATATATATATATATATATATAAAATATCTTTTTTCTTTTTTATAAAGTTGCATTTTTGCTACTAACAATTTTTTTTTCTTCTTTTTTTCTTAATAATACAAAAATAATAATAATAATAATAATTCTGTTATGTATTACAAGAATTAATTCATTGGTTTTTAGTACACACTTGCTCTTGAAAATTAATAACATAATTATTAATTATGTTTTGGTGATCATCTTGTGAAGCATACTTAACGAGACTACCGGTTTGTTAATAACGCAATATGAATATTAATATTAATCGTATTTCAGTCATGAAAGGTATGCGAGATTTTCAGATTTATTTTATACTCTATTATATCGTGTACCGCTGCTTCCGTTAAATAGATCAATGCGCGTCTTTCTCTGCCGTCGCCTAAAATTGCCGCGCTGTTTTCACGTTGAATTTATTGAATATAGGATTTTTCGATGCCCAGTGGACCGGATCCTGGACCATTGGTGCCGATGGCTGCTAGCTCGATGGGTACCGTTATGAACGGAGATGGTTTAGATGGTATGAAGAATTCGCCGGCTAACGGTGGACCGGGAACACCGAGAGAAGATAACGGTAGTGGAATAGGAACGGACTACGCTCTATCGACGTATGTCGGTCCCCCTGAAAATGTGAGTATAAAGATTGGTAACGATTATTTCTGCTCATTGTTAAATCGCAAATTAAGTTTATGTTCGCATTGGGGTAGACAGCACGTTGTGAACGTTCGAGCAATAACGGTTAAATTTTTCGATATTAGGAAATTTGTTATGTGATAATGATCGGTTACATTGAATAGGAGAGGGTTTCTTTTTTCGTTTTAAAATGAAATAGGGTGAACAATTTTTATCGACATTAATGGTGTTTATGTTGCGGCGCGGTATTTCTTTAATTTGTTTTACTTTTTTTTTTATTTGTTTTTTTTTTTTAAGAACATTTTATGTGTAACATTCCTTTTTCTCCTATTCGGTACAAATGTATTGTTTTAAAGCAACTGAAGATGGTTTTAAATTATTTGAAGAAAAGAAGGATGTGTAAGAGGGCCTACACTTTTAACGTCGAATTATAATAGTGAATCGAAAATTACATGAAAGTATGTATGTTAATACTGCGTATAAAATATATGCTGGTCTTTTCTTTTTTTTTATATATATAATAATGAAAATTAAAAAAAAACGTACACATCCAGCTTTCGAAAGTTAGCTTACAATTTCATATAATACCTTCTACAACGTTAAGTGCAGAAAACAGGTGTAATTAAATATTGAGAATGATCTTGAGTCGGCTTGTTGCTTTGTTTTGTTTTTGTTGTTTCTTTCGAGTATTCCATTTCTTCTCTGTATTTCCCAAATCAGTGTGCAGTGTTTATTAAATAGTTTGTAAAGGTCGACGAGTTATTCGATGGAAGTAAATTGAGGTTTGGTTCTTAAATAATCGCACGGGGAAAATCTACATCTTGGAGAAGTTTTGCAGTCGTATAAAAATACCTTTTACCAGAAAATTCCTAAAATATACCGTGACTTCTTTATTATTGAATGGGAGAATTTGTTATAATTTATTATTAGGCACTTTGAATAAACAATTTATTAATATTTTATATTAACGTATAAATAATTTTTTCTCCGCATTTATTCAATCATATGGTATTTTAAAATATGTTTTTAATATTATTTTTTAATAAATGCGCGCGGTGTTTATATTTTTATATATGTATATATGTATGTATGTATGTATGTATGTGTATATATATATATATATATATATGCATATATATATATATATATATATAATATAAAAAAATATTTTCCCCAAAGCGGTCTAGAACAAATTATAGTTGTAATTTCTTTTTATTGCATTTGAAATATTTTAAATTTATTTATTGTCAAAATATTCGTAGGTGCAATGCAGTGATTTTCGTATTTACAATATATAGCTTATACTTTTAAAATATTATTTGTAAGTATTATAAGTTGTATATATGTATATATTATTATGTTATATTCATGTGATATGTACTATTATTTTAATTTTTTTGTGATGTACTATTATATTATAATGATGTGACGTATTATTGCAATGGCGCAAAGCTGCAAACGTGTCGTAGGAATAGAGCGCAGTGTTTTCGCGTGTACTAGAAGTGTTATGCTGTTGAGCGGGGAATAAACAAAAGCGGATATATCTATAAGATATGGCGCTAAGGAATTTTAGGAGTGTAACTAAAAATTTTGATGCGTTAATTTATAATATAAAGAACGCAAAAATACTCGTCAGAAATATATTTAATAAAAACCGAAAAAAAACCAGAAGAAAACATCGACATGTTTCGAAGTTCAGTTCTTAATCGCAATAAATGATATTCCGATACATGCTAAAATCCTTTTTGGAGAAAAAGTTTAGTTATAGTGAGTAAATTTAGCGCAAAACTAAACATTTCAACGTGTAGGGAAAAAGGAGATAACGAAAGAATCTGTAACGACAATATTAGACTAGCTTGTACTGAAAAAACTATACACTGTGACGGTAGATTCTTTTATCACTACTTGCTTGATGAGTGAATATTTCATTATTTTTTTTTTTAAATTTTTCACGGGTATGAGTAAGGAAGATTACGGTAAAAAACGTTAACTGCATTTAGAAATTAACTCAGCGGCGAGAAGAAAACAGGGTAATAAACAATAGTAAAATTTGGCAGTCTAAGGACTCTTTGTATGAAAGAAAGAGAAATTATAAAACAAAACCAAAAATAAAAAAAAGTAGAATTAATATATTCTAATAAAAAAGAGAAGTAGTGGTGTCTAGAAGAGGTCACCCGGTAGGAATGAAGTTTCTTTCACTTTTTGGTAGATATACAAGTATAAAGTAATTCATAAAGTATACAATAAAAAAGTGACACAATATAAATCCCGTATGAATTAAAATAAAAACAACAAAAACAAAAAATAAGTTTAAATAAAATTTACACATGTTTAGAATTGAGATTATACAGCTGACCGCGCACAATGCCTGCTGCTCGAATCTCAATACTCGCTCGCGCGTACACACACACACACACACACCCGTATATAACAGAAAGAGAATAAAGGTCGCCTGGAGGACGCATAACGCTTTTTCGTTCCCTAACATATTTCTGCCAGTTTACTCTTACTGACAAGCCGCGTAAAAGAACTTCGTTCCAAAAATCTCTTTAGGAGGTGACGTGTAATATTTACGTGAAAGACAGAATAATGAACGGGGTGCGATTAGCAAGTGGCATCAGTGAAAAACATTAGCTGCTTTGTTTAATTTTCATATGATTTTGAACCGTTGCGAAATCAGTTGAACTGGAGCGCGATCAAAAAGAACTATACAATAAAGAAGATGAAACAATAAAATTGTAAAAGTGTAATAAAATAAAGAAAGAAAGAAATAGAAGAAGGCCCTGCTGCAGTTTTTCGTTAATGTAAAAGTTCCATGACTAGTGTGCAGTGTGTCGTATGTTTGCGTTTCGTCTGACGATGGCCAAGTACGAATTGAATATAGAAAATAATCGTTAGAAATTAACGTACTCTGAACTTGTATATCACACCAGCGCAGATCTTTACGTGTCCCCTTATTCGCATGTATCGAATTTCCTCGAGCTACAGTGAATGGTTACGACGACTTTTCGAAGCAGGAGTCAGAGGACCGACACAGCTAAAAGAAGAGTTCGATGAGGGAAAAGAGAATATACTGGGAAATTGCAAAAATTATTCTAAAAAATCTTATGTATTTATGCTCGTTGTAGCTACGCTATTGCAGTACGCTTGTCCATACATATCGTCGCGTAATTCTTTATACGTAAGTAAAGTCTTACTTTTTTTTTTTTTATAATTCAAGAAAGAAAAAAAAAAGAAAGATCGTTTTTTCTTCGCGCTAGTCTTCTTCGATCGATTTAGTTATTCTTTTCATTTATTCATTATCTTTGTTTTAAATTTCTAACTCGTGTCAAAACTGTAAGAATACGTCACGAGGCGAGCAAAATTATACTTCTTTACTTTTCAATAATAATTTCCCCTTTCGCAAATTTCTTCCTGCGGAAGCTTATTGCCTGTACACACAATTATTAATTTGATTCCTATACAATTCTCGAAGTTTCACGCATCCAAGAAAATATTTCTTTCATCTGCCTAATCTCCGGTACACCATCAATATTGAATTTACGACGCGAGCGTCTTAATTTCTTAATGTTTCTTTTATTTATCGGCTGCATTTTTAAATTAATCTTCCGTTATTTTTCCGAGTGCGGCGTTTTTTCAGTTATTAAAAACAATTCGATTAATATATGTCTCGTTTTTTTCGATTTTTCCCTGCCACCTCCTTAGTAATATTTTTAACTTCAACTTGTCTGTGATCTTGTATTTTTCATCCGGCAATTCATAGTCACGTGTCGCTGATCTTCTTGTAAACTTTATTCTTTCTTTCTTTTTTTTTTAATTCTTTTTTTTTTTAATTTTCCTTATCTCGTTACATATTTCATTTAGTTTTCTTCTACCGTTTTTTTTTTTTTTTTTTTTTTTGTACGCCAAATTAGTAGTAATTCTGATTTGATTCTTTCTACCTTATTTCTTCCTTTTTCGGCTCATGCAGTTATCTCAAAATAAACGCGTCTTATTCTCTTTATTCTTCATCATAGTAAAGTGTCACAGAATTGTAATCTAACCCCGTCATTACCATTAAAATAGCATTTCGAAAATTGATTTATTTTTTTCCTCCCTTCTTGACACCATATTTCGTATGGTAAAAATGAAAATGTATTTTTTACATTGGCCTCTTTTTTTCATGTGCTGTTTTTTTTTTTTTTGCAAATTACTTCTTCGTCCCTTTCCATCGCCGTTTATAAGGACCCACCTGCTGGTATAATTTTTATTTCCATGTCGTTCTTCTATACTCGATAAAATAATAAATTACACACACACATGCTGCTACCCGTCGAAACTGTAGAAATATCGTCCTGGAAAACAGCAGTTTATCTTTAATTTTCGCGCCTGCTGTACCTTTATTATTACGTAGTTCTGGAATCCGCCTGTCGTTATATTCTGACCATTTAAATTTGACACCATAATAATCTGAAATTTTTTCGAGCGCGTACTTTATATCGTATACACGAGCGTGTGTATTCTGTTTTAGTATAACCAGAAGAGCGAGTACACTTATTTCATGTAATATGTCGCATTCTGATCGACCGAATTCGAAAGTTTATACGTTTGAAAAAACAGATTTTTACATATTTTTGTCGCGCATTAATTATTTTATTCTATTTGCTACTATAATGTATGTGTTATTATTTCGTTATTGTACGTGGTCATACATATTTTTGTGTCGTCAAGTTTAAAAAACATGTTCTCTATTTGATTATATTTTAATGTAACTGTGAGTACATTTATAGTCCGGACTAATACTATTTGCAAAATTAAATATGCAAGTTTTTAATTTTGCAAATAAGTGTAGTCCCGGCTGTAAATATAAATTGTATATAAAGTGCCTTTATTATTTTCCTATCTTATTTGTTGCTTTTCTTTTCTCTTTTTTTTTTTTCTTCTTTCATGAACATACGTAAAATTTATATTTTTTCAGTTTTACTTTTTTCATTTATACGGTAAAGATAATATGTTCCCATAATGGGAAATTAATTATACACGTTACGTATGATACACAAATGCGCGTGCTCAAAATAGAGATATGATCTTTGGATAGATAAGAGTACTTTTTTTTTTTTTTTTTTATCGCTTATTTTTTCAAATCAATGACGGTTAAACTTATTTATTTTTTTGATTCCAAAAAAATTATACATTATGACCCGCAATAATTGCGTGTAATTTTAAAGCTTCTATTAAAAAATTCTTAAAACGACTTTATTTTCTTTTCAACTTCAAAAACGCTATTTTTTATGTTTATCTAGATAAAATATTATTGTGATCGTCTAGTTTTAAGTACTTTTTAATTCTTAATGTAAATTCTGTATATATGTATGTATGTATGTATGTATGTATATGTGTATGTATATATATATATATATTAATAAAAATAATAAATTTAATCATCTATATTGTGCTCGTGTAATATTTATTAATAATATGTTCATCTTGTATCTATATATTTTGCATTTACATTTATTAAGAAAATGCTGCCAGAATGTGTTATTTCACTTTTTGAATGGTCAAGTGCGATGTCTCCGGATGTGTCGTGTACTGTGCTCATCATGAAATGCACAGTATTCTCTTTACCTCTCGCTCGATTTGGAAATACGTACTTTATCATTTTTTTTTGTTTACTACTACTACTAATATTCCCCGCATTTGACTGGATTTTGTGAAATTTTTTTTCATTAGAATTTATTTTATCCTGGAAAAAGGTGCTCTGTTTTCGACTAATCGAATCCCATATTGTTGAAAGTTTTTTGTTTTGTTTGTATAAAAAAAAAAAAAAAAAAAAAAAACCAATGTCATTACGGTCTCACGAGTCTTGGAACACCGTTCAAATGGCTTTCTTCTTTTTCGGGTTTTTTAGAGTATGTCGTGAGCACTTTCGTTGCTAATTCGTTAGTCATTAATAATATAATCTAATAGCATCTTTTATTCTTTCCCCCATTCTCATCTCACACGCACTGACATACTATCTCTCTCTCGCTCTCTCTATGTCTATCTATTTCTCTCTTTACGGAATATTATTTCAGATTGCTTTACCGCGTCTAGTTTTCGTTAAAAAAATTTGATATTCCGGATTAGTATCTCGTTCCAATTCAAGAAAAGTTTTGAAAAGAACTCTTTAGACTAGAAGTGCGGGATACATTTATTTATGCTGCTAGAACGCCTCCAATCTTTTAAATACTACTGTCTTGAAAATTAAAATCAAAAACTGTGATGATGGATAACGTAGAATGACAACCGAGAATGGACCCCATAAAAAGGAGCTAGTTATTTAAAAAGCCAAAATAATGCGATGATAAATGTCTAGAGAGAAGAAGAGAGAAAAATCTACTTGAACTCGACGAAATTACACTGATGTTCTGGTTGAAATATATATATATATATATATATATATAAATCGGGAATTCGCATTTTCAGTCAGCTCGGATCGGCAGCGTGCATCTAACATACAAGACTATTCCGAAAGAGAAAAATCTAAAATAAAATTCCACCGCTAAAATTACACGTTACTATTATAAACGCTGGTATTTTCGATTATTCTCTACGACTTGTGGATAGTTTTATGTTCGAACGGGTGATGTCCTGTGGTATTTTCGAAATGTAGATGTAAAATATGTTCGGTATCCCGATCAAGATTAAGAATGTTTTTTTCCCGAATGGAACAGGCCGAAATATTAGTTTCCGTTTTACTGGTTTACGTTTGGACCATAAAATGTTCCGCTTATATTACAAATGATAAAAGAAATAATGTGAAAAGCAATCGTTTAGTGTACAATTCTGCCGTATGCTATTCCAGCCTCTTTTTGATACTAAAAAACAATAATTTTTCCTCTTGTTCGCGTTACTTATTTAAACTTTATTATTTTGTATTACGCTTTTCGGTTCATAAGTTTTGTTTTTAATAAATAATTAAAAATAAATGTGTGTTAAACTAAGAATTTAAATTTATTATATCTCTTCATATGATGACACGGTTGGGAAATGTAGTTTGGCGTCTCCATATGTGTAGACTCTACCTTCATTTTTTAATGACCTTGACTTATGCGGGAACAGTATTATTATAATAATTGTTTGCACATTTTTCATCAGAACTGCATTCCCTTCGTTATCGTTATCGCTGCTCTTTTGTGTGATCGGTCGTCACGTGTTTTTACGTACGCTGAAGAGTAAATCATATGTTAATTAAGCGGTTGATGGCTATAGGAGTACGTTAGACCGATTTTCGCTTACCACCGTTATTATATTATGTCGATGTGTCCAGTGTGGGTACGCATGTTTGTTGCCGCGCTCTATTTGTTGATCTATTGTCATAATATCGTGTTCGGAATTGTTTTATGGAGGTGTTATTTTTTGTTTCGTGTACGTTCGAAAATGTAACTCTCTCTCTCCCACTCTCTAGGAAATACATTACATAAACACATTGATATTTTTACTTTGTATCTATGACGTTTGTTGTCCGTTTTAGTACATTCCATGGAATTGGAGCAAAATCAGATTTCTCATTAACGGGCCGCCATATTTTTTTTTTTTATGCCGATTAAAATTTTATTTATTCTTTATTTTTTCATTTCTACGTTTGCATTAATTTGATTTTTCAAGTTGTCACTGCGTAAAAGTCACGGTTGAAATTATCCTACATATCCTGCTCTCCCTACAATGACTGTAAACTTACTTAACTATCTCGGAATAAATTACATATAGAGTATATTACAGCACGCAACTATAATTTTTTTTTTTTTTCATTTGCTTACGTGATAATTATGTGCGTTTCGAAATATGTAAGCAACTTATTTTTCTTCGACATTTTTTTTTTCCTTTTCTTTTTGTTTTATATACTCTTATACTTTGTAAGTTGTGTGCATGTAGATTTTTATATAATACGCCTGTATAATGTGTAAGTTTAGGAGCGCGTTGCGTGTATGTGTGTGCTTGTGATCTTTTGTTAATATTTTTTCGATTAACTTTTACACGTTCACAACGTAATTCGTAAATAACAACATCATATATGCTCGAACATTTGTGAACGACTTATGCATGCGCTTATATTGAACAGCTCCTCTTTAAATTACATCTGAATTTATCTGTGTATATCTTTTTTCTATAAATCTGTGCATGCAATTAATGGTATGGTTCTAACGGTGAACCGATGAAATGTGTATATGGCTGAATTTTCTTAGTTGTGGGATGGTTGAATTATTTTAATTGAAATTTAGAAAAAGGGCTCTTTTTTTTTTCTTTCTTTTTTCAGCCTATTTCATTATAGTATAAAATAACTCCAAGTGTTATTTGTATTTTTTTACTATATATATATATATATATATATATATATATATATATATATATATATCCCCATAATAATTTATGTATGTCAATATTCGTTTACTAAGTTACTATTTATTTTCCTGGATGTTGTTAAAAATATCCACGTATTATATATAATTAATTTTGAATGCATTTAGTTTTACCGCAAATGAAGTTGTTAATAATTATAATTTTAAACGTTTAAAATTATTCGGAAATTTTAAGAGCTTATTAAAATTGAAAAAGTACAAATTAGGGGAACTGCACCTACCTCCTGAGTTTTTTTTTATTATTTCTCAAAATGATATTTTTCATTTTTCTGTTATTAAGGTGTCCGCCATTTCTGAGGTTTGAAAAAATTAAATTTTTCTTTTGTATTTACTTTTAAGCATCCCGTTATAGTAGTAACCATGGTGCCTAAAGTTGACCAAAAAGTAAAACACTTTTTTGAACCTATTATCCGAATAGTAATTTAAAAATATAATAATTAATATCGCTACAAATAATTAAAATCCATCTATAGGGGAATGTTCGAAGAAGAGCAAAGATCGAAGCCGGTCTATGCGTGTATTAAAACGAGTAAATTGACAATAGATGAGAAAGTGAGATGCGCGTATTGGTGTGTTTGACTTGTTCGAGTTTAGCATAAGACCTAGTTCGGAAAAGCCACTGCTAGGCTGCAAAATCTGTGTAGAATCATGAAAAAGAGTATATCAGACTAATCGTTCGAGATTTTCTAATGAAAAAAGATTGTGATTTTTACTTGTGAAAATATTGTTTTCTTATTCTAAACAAAAAAAAAAAAAAAAAAAAAAGAAGAAGAAAAAAAAGTTACAATTGCGAGTGATAGAATGTGGTAGTATAAAACTTTTAAATAAATTATGCGAGTCATACCCAAAGTTCTGGTAAAAGTGCGTTGATTGCATTCTAAAGTTTGCATAAAAATATAGCAGCTTTTAGTACTAACGAAAATTGGAAAAATCGCCTGTTAAACTTATCGTTGATTTAATAATTTGCTAGATCTTAACGGCATGAGACGTAATGAAAGATTTCGTCATCAAAAATGAGATGGAGGATGTAGAAAACGCTGTATTACAAACTTTTCATGCATGGTGATCGTCAAAGTGATTATTTATCCGATTAATGAGAGTTGATTGGATGTGGTGTTGCCCGTATTAGAAATCGAAGGCTACTGGATACTTCATTAGAACTTAAGCACGTATTTGAGAAATCGTAAAACCTATTCGTTAGAGGCGATTTATTGATAGAGCGGTGAAAGTTTTAACCCGATGATTTCTGATTAATAATTCCAGAGAAATTTGTGAGTGGAAAATATACAATTGAACGTAACTAAATCAATACGTATTTGTTAATACTTATAAATATAAAATAATTAAACAACTCGGTAACAAACAAAATAAGTATAAAATAATTTATTTCAATAAATCAGCAAAAAATGCAGAGTGAACGAGTGTGTCTTATGTTTTAGTTGAGTTCATTCTGTATTGTTAGCTAATAAGGATGGGCTATGCCCGAAAACGTTTTTAGAATAAGGTATTTATTTTAATTTATTGACGTAAATTATTTTATACATATTCTGTTTGTTGTTATCGAGGTATTTATTTATTTTATATTTAAAGATATAATTGTTGTATCTGCAAAGTTGTCCATCTGATTGTTTAATATTATGACAAAAGCTATAAATCATTCTAAAAATAGCTCAAAAGTTTAGTGGATCCCAACTGCTACAATTTCGAGAAGTGCGGGGGGCATTAAGTTTTGTCGAATTCTTCTCTGTAACACCCAAGAAGTAAAAGAGGAAGCGCAAGAGTTACTCAGTAACAAAAAGAATCTGAGCCTACGAATTATCTCTACAAAGGCAATTACTTGGAACAAGCATCACAACTTAAGATTATAACTGTATCAAATTTTATACGCTGTAAGTCATTTTGAAAAACTTTGTAAACGTATTTTTTTCAAATATTATGATTTTTTAAATTTGGGTGCATAATTTTCCGTATAATTTTTATCCTACTAATTTTAACATTTTCACTATTCTATTAAATACATATAATCACTACGCGGTTTTTCTAATGTTTTATTTTGTGTTTTTTTTCTCTTAAATGTTGCTTTCTTTTATTTCTTTTTTTTTTTTTTTTTTGACAAACGTTCATTTTTTGTTACCGAATAAAAGGATTTCACAAAAACATTTTTTTATATATATATATACATTTGTATTTAAATAAAAGTAAAGTTCGCCTTTTTGTTTTTAAGTACAGCTATTTCATTGATCTTTACAAAACTCCTAAAGTTATTGTTTTTAAGCCTCAGAAGTGATGTTACTTCCTAAATACAGATTCTTTTTGGTTTGGAAGTCTATTTTACTTGAACTTGGTGCTACACATATTGTATTTGTTATATGAATACAAGTGCGCATCTATATATTTATATGCGTGTATAATGACAGTTTTAAAAAGAATGAGGGATTGTTATATTGTTAAATGTATACTCGTTCCTCCCATGTTTCTTTAGGTAAGTATTTAAATTTGTGTCGAGTTTTTTGTGTGGCAAATTATATATTTTGCTATTTGTTCTTTGTATATAATTGTATAAAAACTTATGTGTTGTATTTTAAAGAACTGTTGGTTTAATACTAATGTAGTAATCCGGCTTTCAGTTGTTCTAAACAAAAAGTACTTTTTTACCCTGCTTTCTCTTTTGAGATATTCACGTACTAAAATAATTACATTTATTTATTAAATGTGTATGTGTCCGCAATAATATATATATATATATATATATAAATAAATAAAAATATATACATGTGTGTGTGTATATAATTAGAACTCACTGGTAATTATGTCCAGTTAACGAATCCAATTCAATGTCGTTACTGTATTATTAATAATTTGCCACGTCTAAAATATATTTAAATTTAAAACTAATTATTTATGTCTTGATTTCATTAATCTGAAAATGGATGAGCCTTTTCCACGTTCGTAAACGGTACGAGAAATGTAATAATTAATTTACACACTTATACATTTATTTATTTTTTTCATAACTCATTGGTATTCTGTGAATCATTATAGTGAATTTTTTGATCACACCAGCATTCGTAAACAATATTTTTTAATTTAGCTATTCTTTTTTTAGGATTGATTTTCTAATTATTAAATATTCAGTACACCGGTTTTGTGTTGCAACATACATTTTATATTTTCGACTAATTTGCAGCGTATCATAGAAACATCAAGACAAAACAGTAAAATACTGAGTAGCGTTATGTGAAATATTTTCTTTCACTCTTGTGTGTGTATGTTGTTTTCCTTTACCTGTAAATTTCTGAAATACCTTTTGCAGTGTCAGTACAATATACATATATATCAAGTTAAGCAATTCGATTTTGTAATGAAAAGTTTAAAAAACAAACTGAAAATTACCCGTTTAAAATTAAAATTTCAACGAATTATCGGAATACTTAGTAATGAACTGTGTGTCAATTTTGTCTATTAACATATTCTTTTTTTTTTGTGTATAATTATAACAATTTCTTATTTAATTTGTCTTTATTGGAAAAGTGTTTAAATTTTAATCAACGCACCAACTCATTATCTTGATTTTTTGGCTGATATATACAATTTTTTTTTTTTTTTTTTTATATTGTCCAAATTAGTGTTATGCTGGAAGAGTTTGTTTCTTTATGATCTCTATTTTACGTTTCTTGGAAACTTTTTATTAATCATTCCCTTACTCCTCCCTAATGTTTCAGTAAATGAACGAAGCCAAATGGAAGTAATAAGGAATTTAGTAATTAAAGTCTAGAGATGTGTTGTTTTTTCATCCTACGTTGGTCTATAATAAGGCAGCAATATTTTAAATATAGCTTTCAGGTTTCGAGTTATCTCAAGTTACACATATGTTGAAAAAATGGCCGGGCTGATCGTAACAGAAGATGAAACACAGATAAAAACTCCAAAGAAAAGAATATAGTAAATTGTGGTGTTCTCAAAATGATTTAGTTCCAAAAAAGGCGATCGTGACGGAATCGATGAACAAATTTACATTTGAGATTACCGTGGTTTCCTCTTTGTACGATACAGGAAAAAAGACAGCAATGATCAGCACTAACTGCACACACGCACAGAACTGTGTTAGAAAGTATGCGTAATCAGTCGTAAAAACTCGAAGTTGTTGAAAACTTCAGGAAACCTGATTATTATCTACGAAATTGTACACGTCTGCCACATAACATAGAAGTTATTCCAGCGATACACTGGGAAAGTATTTCCTTGTTACCGGCAGGCTTACTCGACGTAACATTGAACAACAACGTTTACTTATTCTCCGATCTGAAGAAACAACTTGTTGTCTAACAAAGATTTATAAATCATAGCATAGGGCAAGCGTTATGAATCCAGCTTTTTAAATTAATTGTTTTCTTCGTGACACTGCAACGATTCCAAAAAACTGGCCTGTATCGTTATTGCGCGTGTCTCTACTGACATGATAATGTAGAAAAATAGCTTCATTTCAATACCGAGTAAATGCAAAGTTTCATTCAATTTTGCCTATTTATGTGAAAAAATTAGTTATTTTTTAAGCATCCCTTATAATTTAATGATCAGTAAAGTCAATGTAAATGAAATTGATGGTTTTAATTCTTGTCTATTAGTATACATGCATACGTGAGCTGAGATAATGTAAACGGAAAAGAGGTGAAAATCAGAGACGAGTAAATAAGATTAAAGACTGTTATTATTTAAGTTGCTGTTTCAGGAATCTTAGGCGTCGATTAAATATTCTACTTCATTAGAATAATGAAAGCTGAAAATTTTAAACGGTTATTTGTGTAAAGTACTATTTTTTGCCGCGATTTAAAATTTCATATTTTGCGAATATTAGGAATATATCTGATGGTGTGTCGGGACCGGCAGAGGACACATCCATAACTTTCCGATTATATACATATTTGTTATATAATTGTGGATACCTTATATAAAGGCATCGATACGACTTTTAAACAGCTTTTTCTTTTTATTGCAGCTCCAATTTTTTGTTGTTTTTTTTACATCAAATTATTTTTTGTCGAGAAACATTATTTTTTTATATATTTTTTTTTGTCGGCTTTGGACGATTTTCCATCAAATATACTCTGTGAAGTAGTCGCAAAACGAAAAATTAAGGAAGAAAATAGTGTAAAGCGAAGGGGGATGTTAAGGAATAACGGAAAAAGCATGGCAAATAGCCTTAAATAGAACCAAAACAGATGCAATATTGAAAAACGGTGAAAGAGAATAATCAAGCGGGAAAAAAAAACAAAAAACAAGAACAACAGTTTGCTTACGGTATGATAAGTATGCTAGGAAGGATTAGAGAGGATCTCAAAGGAAAAAACCAAAAAAAATTGATGAAAGCGGTAAGACTAACTTCACTACTTCAAAACAGCAGGATAGTGGGAGACATTTATTAATTGTTTTATTTTTATTTTATTTTTTTTTTTTTTAAGAAAATAATGCGCTCTTACGGGTGAACTAAACCCTACAGTTCAGTAATGGGTTACCACTATAATCATTTTACTACGTACGGAGTTTACAATGTATTAAATATATATAACATAAATGACAAAGAGGAAGCGAACAAACAGTATGGTCACTCTATAATTAAATACGGTCCTCGTAGCGTCACTCCTAGAATCGCGTTTCTTAATTTAGTGGAACCATGGCTACCGCAAAAAGTCCACGGCACGCTAAACAAAATATATGAAAGGAATGTGAAATGAAGGTTAAATATAAGTTAATAATTTTTACTGTTTGATGAGGTTACTATTTATAGATGTAAATGTTCCAAAGGTAAAAAAAAAGACTAAACTCTAATTTGAGGAAGTAGTAAATGAATAAACCAATAATGAAAATAATGAAAGAGAAGGAAATGGATAAAAGAAGTACAATAAAAAAAAAAAAAAAAAAAAAAAGGAACGCGGGCAAATAAAAGTTTTAATTAAAGAGTTTGTCTTTTAAGGAATAGAACGGAATATTAGAAGAAAATATGAAGTGTGTTACATAGAGAAGATTTATCATGACGGAGAATAAATAATAGAAAAATGGAGTGGGAGGGCGAAAGTTGGCGGTAGGGCCAAGACACACAAACGATACAGAGATGAAAAAAATTGAACGGCGAAGTTGTGGGGAAGTTTTAAAATCATAAATTATGCGGTAGATAAGGTTGGATAAGTTAATTAACACTATATTTAACCTCATGTCATGATTAGTTTTTAGAACAACTAAAACAATTTTTTCGAATTTTCTTAAATAACTAAAAAAAAATCTGTATCAGATTTGCTCAAAATATAATAAAGCCACAATTCTCTTTACGTCAGTGTACATCAGATTATATACAACCAGTAGTAAATGTTTGTGTACTCTTTTATTTTTTTTAATGAATCTTCATACTTGAAAAACAAAATTTATTGTATAATTTCTAATTTTGATATAAATAAATGCAATCATGAGGAATCATCTATTTCAATATTTATTACGATATAATATTATTACTTTGTTACAAGCTCGTACCATTGTTTACAACGTGGGCAAGGCAATTGAGCGCGAACCATCAAAAATTCATACTTTATTGATGGAATAGAGATAATTTAGGTCAGACGACCGTACTACTTAATAGTGATTAATAATGCTTCGTATAGTTATTCTTCGGGATAGATTAATTAATTTTGTTACAGGATCAGACCGAATCGGCGGCTATTCTTAAAATAAAAGAAAGTATGCAAGAAGAAGCAAAAAGGTTCGAAAAAGACACCGATCATCCGGATTATTTCATGCAATAAATCGATCACCTTATTGGCTCGTTTTGCGTTGCTGTCATAGCAAGAAGAAGAAACTTAACGGTGGTAAATACAATACACGCATCATGTTGTACTGCCGCCACGTGCAATGACGAACGATAGCGCCTTTTTCCCAGCGTCGTCTCCTCTCCGTATCTGTTACGGACTATATATATATATATATATATATATATATATATATATATATATATATATGTTGAATAAGACGTAAAAACTTTACATCTTTAAAATGGATACTAAAACATTCTAGTTTCCTCATACAATTAAAACTGTACATTATACCGTCCGCTGTTACTACTATTATTTTTCTACGATCGTCGTTGTTATTACCGTTATTAAATTATAATTGTTGTAATTATGAATCAAATCACATTGATAAAAAGTCGTTTCCGATCTAATAATACGAATAAGATGATGTTAACAACGTGTGATATATCTCACGCGCGTTGTTAATGAATTTTGCGCAGTCATCATTTTACCCGTTCCATTCATTGTCATTATTCGTCATGTTTTAGTGTTGACTTGGAATATTTTTTCATCGGTTATGTGTATCTAGTAATATTTTTTATGAATTATTATTTCCTAATCTTTATTTTATTACCATGTTTTCTCATTACTTTGTTTTTCCTTTTCTCCTTCTGTCGATTCTCTTTTCTAGTAATTGTTCTAATGACTGAATTTCGACCGGGGGGAAAAAAAAAAATCACTGTCTCCAGTCATTCTGGAGTACATTGATTTAATATAAAGAAATCGTTGTGACAGTACTATGTCGCTAACTTTACTTTTGAGTACTGGAATCAACCAAAAACCGTTGTAATAATTTAAATAAAAAAAAAAAAAAAACAAAAACAAAAAAACAATAACGTTGATATCAAATTTTTATAATTTACGTATATATCTTTTCTTTTATCCGAGTTTATTTTACGTTTATATCTCTTCTGAAGTTATTTTTTAAATTATTCGGATATATTATTTTTTATTTCAGAATTTATACATCGTTGATATAAAACTTAGAATTATCAAATTTTTTATTCATTTTTATGTTTTTATTTTTTTTTATTTAATTTTTTTTTTTTTTTTTTGGAAATCTGAGTTTTTATTATTTTTATTTACTTATTTGTTTATGTTACCTAAATTATTTATTTAATCGTTTTGTGTACATACATGCGTTTCAACTAATCTTACTTTAAAAATATAGTAAAAACGAGAAAAAGACGAAAATAAGAAAAAACAGATCGGTGTTTTTTTCGCCTTTAAAATTGAGGTATTAAATTACAACAAATTTCTAGGATCAAACCTTTTTTTTCCTTTTTATTAAAGTGTGTTTGTCTAATTAAATCACGTTTAAGAAAAAAAATTAAAAAAATATACATGGGTGCCCGGTTTATCTGTCTGTAAAGCTTATTATTGGTGGCTATGAACTATTATTTTTGTTTATTATACCGTTTTTTGTTTTGTTTTTTTTTTTTTTTTTTAATATAGTAGTGACATTGTATAGTGTAATAGTAATTGCATGATATTTTTTGTCTGTTAAAATAGTGTAATTATGCTATAGCTGCTTTATTTATTTATTTATTTATTTATTTATTTATTTTTATTTATATATATATATATATACATGTGTATGTTTGTAGATATATGTATATATACACATGTATACTCGTACAGATAGTTTATATCTATAACGTAATTTGCATGCAAAATCCCATCGCTTGGGATAATGTATTATAGTGTGCTGTTGTCATTTATAATGTATCTCGCATGTGTTGAATGATTCAGTGTGTGTACCTTGCACAACAAGTGCATGTGTTCGCAAGCCGCAGTACCCACCTCTTTATAATAATAAGTAATTTTACAGTCTATGCAGCGCTTTTGAGAATGACCACTATTTCACTCTTTTAATAACTGCTGTGTAATATTTCCAAAAAAATTAGAGATCACACGCATACATTTTTCCCCCGTTGTGTACTTTTTTTGGTATATGTGCTCTTTTACGTAATGACACACGTGACTTTTCCCAGTTGTTATTTAGTTTTAATTTGTCGTACACGATGTTTATAGCTTTTTTAAGTTCATCTTTGAAATATTTTTGCGTTGTTTTGTTGGTTTTTTTTTTGTATGTATATGTTTGTGTATCATGCGTACACCCATTATGTATTTCCGTTCGCATGTTCATGTACTTTCACACTAATAAGTCTCATGCTATGATTTTGCTGTTTAGTTTTGCTGTAGGTTCCAGTAACCTGTAATTTTTGGTATAAATACGTAACGCACTTAATAACGATAGTACTACTCCTCTCGATCTTAATTGTAAATATTTATTTCACTTTGTTTTTTCATATTTGTTCTCCCTAAGTTGGGTAGAAATTGTATATTGTTTAAAGCCTTTTTGTTTTTATTGTTTTTTGAAAAGGTAAAACGTATTATAATATAGCCCAAGTAATTATTTTCATCCACCTATTTACAATAATGTTTACGATGAAATTTTCGTGGTCGACAAACAGATAATATCGTGTTAAAAGTATTGTATTGGGATTTTGTTATTATTTTTGGGCTCGTCAACTAGGAACACATAAACCCAGCACCCGCGCAAATGATCGTCGTTTATATTTCTAAAGTGCAGCAGTGAGGTTTGAACTCAATTCCACTGTGCTATGTATATTAAGCGACGAATCGGAGAAATTATAAAGACTGAAAACGATTCGTTTAAAGGAAAGTAAAAAAAAAGAAAAAAAAGAAAAAAGGTAGTTCTACACCGAGTTCTCAAATAGTGTAGAAATAATTTTATAAAAGAAGAATATTTATGCCGAGGTAACATTAAGTGAAGAGAAGCTAGATTATTTCCTCTTTTAAAATGTATATTTTTAACGGCTTCATTATATCATCGTATACACAACGGTGAATTTGTGCTATACTTAAAATCAAATAATAAAGAAACAAACAAAATGGCAAAAATGTTAGTTCCAAAACAAACCTAGAGATAATAAATATTCAATAAGATCAAAATGTAAACTGTTATTCAAAATACGAGAAGGGTGGTGGGGGGCGCACCTATAAAAAAATTCTAGAACGCGTATGTTTATCGGCGCTAGGATACTACGAGACTAATATTAGACAAATGTTCCTAGTCATCTTTATTTTTATCTGCAGAAAATGATTATTTTTAACGTTTAGGTATATTGTTCTTTTTGTTGTTGTTATTCGCATTACTCTATAAAGATCGATATTTACATATTGTGAATAATATGTCATCTTTTGACTCGCGCACAAATTGTAAGTTTTCGCGATCAAAATGGTCTCTTGTAATTATGAACAACGCTCCGAATGGTAATAAAATATTTGTATTATTTTAGTTGTCTAAAGGAATTGTACTTGTTTTGATTTATACAGAGAAACACGTTAAAATGTGGTTGTTACACATTGTTCTGTAGTTAGTTTTTCTGCTATAATTTGTAAAATAGATTAAAAAATAGTGTTTGTAATTTTAAAAATTTACGTTTAATTTAAAAATAAATATGTTGAAACGTTCTGTTTGAAATGTTCCAAAAAAAATGACTTTTCGAAGTGACATCATGTAACTTCTGCTATATTTATGATTTGTATTCAGCATTTTTGTTGTCGATTTAAATTTTCTGCTGCGCTGTATTTTTATGTGTGTTCTACTTTGCCTGGTACTAACTAAAATTATATTTTACCTTTTTATGTGGTTTCAAAGTAAGAAGAAATATTCGGTTTTTTTTTCACTTTTTTATTTAAAAATTTAAGAAACAGAAAAATGAATAGTTCAATAAAAATCTTTTAATACAGTTATCTTTAAAATTGTGTGTTTACGAGGAGAATAATGTAGCTTAAATGAATAATTCGTTCGATATTTTTTGCTTCCCAAATAATTCTGTGCAGCTGATGAGACAAACTCGTCCGCATCGGTGCCTAACATACACTCCTCTGATAACCGTGTGTTGTCAAATGTAAATATTTTTAAAATGTTTTCTAAATATACACGAAAATTCTTTGAAATTTTTAAAAATTTCAAGTCTATTTGATCATATTTTGATTTTTCTTTCTTTCTCTTTTGTTTCAATTATATTAATCAGTTTTATCTACACTATTTCATCTTGTTAATTTTTTCATTTTTACCCGTTAAACGACTAATTCTTTTTCGATTTCTTGTGTCGATCGACTTCCTCTGGTACAATAGTTAAAACTTTATTCCAACAACGTATAATAGTAATAATAATGATAATAATAATAATAATAATAATAATAATTGCGATTACACTTGGTAACACGAAATTGTTAAAGCAACAACTAAACACATTTTTCCTTCGAACAAATAATATTTTATTGTAAAGAATAACTGGTGTTAAAATTTTTAATTATTTTTCTATCGAAGCATGTTCTACGTTTTGTTTTATCTTCTGCTATAGATAAGACCATGCACGAACCCAATATATGTGTGGAAAATACAGCAGATTAATCTCCAGCTACGTACTCTGAAAATGTTCATGTATTTGAGAAATTTTAACCTTATTTGATTTCCTTGTTCTTTTTGTCGTCCTTTTTAATGGCTTTTGTTGTTACACATTTTTGTGATCGCTAATTAATTTAATCATTTCGTTTCCAGAATAATGTCAGATCTATTTATAATAATTTTTCGGCAATTTATGCTATTCACTTGCGTGTGTGTGTTATGTAATATTCTGAATAGAATTAATACATCGCAGTACAGGCACTCGGTATAGTGCCAGGAAACTTTATCTCATACAAATGATGCAAATATTTTCAGTTAAAGAGTCGTATTTAATATACAATCTCATCAGAACTATTCGAATTCTTTATCGGGTTTTGTAGGAAGACAAGAAAATCTAAAATACTTATGTGAACATTCGTGTACAAGATGATGATAATGCGATTATAATTCATCTCTATAAAAGGATTGCGTGGGTTTTTTTGTTTGTTTTTTTTGGGGGGGGCTTATTAATTTGATACACTTATATACTCTTGAACTATCTACATCCCCTTGCAACACTACATTAATGGACAAATGCTATTTTATTTTCAGTTGTTCAGGCTTACTACAATGTTATTAAAAGTGTACTATCTATCGTTTATGAAGAAAGTAATTATGTATTACTGTCAGTTTTATCGTAATAAATTAAAATTTTTTTTATAAATAATTCTTGACATTTAATTAATGGTTTACTTTATAGTGGGCATGTATATTTTTGTATATAATAATAAATTTAAAACTTTGTTTTCTAAATTTCATTCTCTACCGTGGATAAGTTAAAAAACAAAGACACCAAAAGAAAATTATTAATAAAAGTATAGAAATGAAAAGTATTTTACTGGCTATAATGCCGGGAAAAGGACAGTTTCGCCTGCTGTTATTAAACAGTATATTATTTCCATCTTCATTTTTCTTTTGAATTTAATGTATCGTATGTTTTTCTATTTCGTCATCAAATAAATCAGTGAATTAAAATTTAAGAAGCATCACTTTAAATAATATACGTAGGTTCTAATTGTAAATATATCAAAAAAGCTTCATCATTTTAGTTGATCTGTACAGTACGCATTTGATACACATGAACCTTTGGTATATAAAACTAGCGGTAGTGAAGACATTAACGAATTACGCCGATAAATCTGAACTTTGCAGAGTAGAACTATAAAATCAATCTCAGGACCTGGACAATCTTGCGTGTGTGTATGGCAAAAACTTGTGTAGTTCACGACCACGTGGTAAAATTTGATATGGCCAACACAAAAAATAATGAAATAAAAACTATATTTAGAATAAAATTTTATTTTAAATGTCAATTTACATGTTTATTTTCAAATTGTTCTGCTGCTCTTAATGAATGAAATACATTCACTCTACTTCGAGTATTTGATCCACATTTCCGGAGGCTTTAAAAATTGACAACTAGTTTGACGCTATCACAACGTATTATGATGTAACAGCTTTTTTTTTTCAATACCATATTTTTAAGAAATTTAATATTAACTTCTCTTTATTGCACTGTTCATAGTCATCCATATGAGCAGTTTCGGAAGAAATAACTATGCTCTGTATTTCGTATGACTAGATTTCTATGCAGTTGTATGTTAGTCGACTGTTATTATGAAAAAACTTATTTTACTCTTTCGGTCATAATGAAGCGCACCAAAAGCTCATTTATAGTTACGAAAAAAAAAAAAAAAAAAAAAAAAGATCCGAGATCCGCAATACTACTTTTTGAACAAGGCAGTAATTCAAATCAAACATTCCATTGCGTTTAGAGTTTAAAAAAAGCGAAAGTACGCATGATTCATATTCGTGATCAAAGTAACATGTGAACGATTTTTCGAAATATTCTGCTACCTACTAATATCAGTTGATTGAGAACAGCCTCTTCAAATGATAATGTTAATCCTGTTATAATTAATTGAAGTGCTCGATCGTCCTATTTTGCCATATTTTTTATTCGCGGGATCCGCCTAAAATAATATATATCAATAAAAACACGTAGTATATATAAATTACACTTTTAAAAGATTTTTTTTTCACATTTTTTATATATATTTTTCCGCGATAAGTATCAAATTAGATAACAGGCACACTGTAAACACTGAAAAATTTCTACATAGACCAGATGTCAGGCTTAAATATAAATTTGCAGCGAGTTTCTTTTATGGGAATTCGAATTTTCTTACGAGAAGCAATTGTGGTATTTTTTTAATATCGCTCACATTATATTGCTGATATAGTTTATGATGCTACTAAAATTATGTTTTAACGAAGGATATGACTAACCATCAATTGACTAAATGCAAGTAGAAACCTTTTGCACATTCTTCACCCACCATATACGTTTACTGATCCGCTTTTCGGTGTTACTAAAAAGTTTCTTCTTGTAAATTACAAAGCATGTAGGTAATTCACAGAATAATTTTTTGATGTCAATTAAAAAATACGTGTTTAAAATAATAAATTACATTCGGCAGTTTGTGGTTATCAGCAGTTATAAAAACTTGTTTTTATTTTAATATCGCCATTGTCATTTGAAGTAACTGTATGTAAGTATGCACATTACGTTTGTGTGTGTGCGCATTGAGGGATGCATATGCGTATGGTAACATAGACCAGAGAATGAAAAGAGCGATCTGTTTTAAGAAACTGAAATAAATTTTAATCAAAGATCGCTAGACGAATCGAAAACATGATTAAAAAATGTTTTTAACAAGATTGCGATCACTATACTAGTTTCTTTTACCACCAGTAGAAAGGTATATCAGTTGAATATATACATTCGTTTATGGAATTACTGTATAATCTTGAACCGATTTCATGGTATGTATTGTGGGAACGGTAATTAATTAGCTACTTTGCTTGATAACTTGGCTAAGTTTGACCAAATTGTTTTTCTTTTTATTCTTAGTTTCTCTCTTTTAGTTAATATCCTCCTCTCTCGGTAGTTATTCCATGAATTATGGTTATTGTGGCCTTAATTATGCATTCGTTATGGGTTTTTAAGTAATCACATCGCAAAATAAACTGATTGCATGTTTTCTATGTACGGTATTTGTTTCTCCGCCACTGAGTTACGATAATAGAGATTACTAAAAATAATATTCCTGTACCGAAACATCACAGTAACAATCAAGATTCGGGTAATTATTAAGACCTAAAGAGCTGGAAAAGAATTTGGTAAATTAGTAAATGTATATTTCGTAAGTATTGTTGGTCAGTGCGTGTATGTCTTGGCTGTAACTCTTATGCTTCTATAATAATAAGTATAACCTGTTTTATTTGCACTTGGGAATAACGAACGAGTTATAATAAATAAAAATGTGTCTGATCGAGATAAATAATATCAAAATCTTTTACAATTTCATTTCTACATTTTTTTTTTTTTTTTTTGAAATATTGATAACAAGTGATACATTAACTGAATTTTAAAACTATTAAACAAATTGCATTAATTTTAATGAATTCCATAATGTTTTTCTCGTGTAATACTAAGAATTTGAATAAAATAATTGGATGGAAATATATATATATATATATATATATATGTTTTGTTACATTTAGATAAAATAAATTAAAAAAAAAAAAAAAAAATTTTATATCAAATTAAATAAATAAAAGAAATTAAAATGACTTAAAATATTTTGAAACGCAATTTATCGTTAGTAAAATAAACGTGAAATAACATTACTAATCGCTGAATCTAAATATCTACGAAACGTCAAACAATATTTAATAAAATTATATATAAAAAAAAAAAAAAAAAATGGTTTGTAATTTTTTTATTTATTAGAATGAGTGCGTATATATAAATGTATGTCGCGCGAATATATTTGTGGGTGTGTGTGCGTATTAGAATGTACAAAATTGGTGAAATTGAAAGATACGGAACAATATCAAATATGACCAGAATATTCGAAAGGATCGAAGTAATATAAGGATCATGAATTCCGTTACAGCTTTTAGATTAAAGGGTTAAACTGAAACACAAATAAAGTTTTTAATAGTAAAATAAAGGAATGTAAAGAAAAGGAAGTGAAAATTCTACTAAAAGACATTATATAGAAGTACGAGCATTAATATTTTTAATGTGCATCATCATAAGGCTTGTATTTTTTAATTATATAATACTCTTAAACAGTTCCCGTGTGGCCAGTTTTTATCCTTGTTATACATTTATTAAAACGGTTGTTTTCTAAACAATCCTGCTTTTATTTGTGCGAAAACGCGCGTGTGTGTATGCATATGTATAATCGTTTTAACAAAAAAGGTTAACATAATTAGTATGCATAAAATATCTTTCCTCTTCTTCCCTTTTATTGTATTTAATCAGTATATGGCTTTTGGATTTTATCTTCTGGTAATTCCGAGAGTTATTTACTACCTCACCGGGGGCTATGTTGCTTAATTTTATACTTTACTTGTATTCCATTTTGAGAGGTTCCTCGCAAAAACGAATTTCATCGTTATTGTTCGATGTTTTCTTTTTGATGAAATTATATTTTTCAGCTAGCCCGCATCGTCCAATGAGAGAGACGGTCTCATCGTCTATGTCTTTTTAAAAGTGATGGCATTAGATAGGACTGAAAATAAACACGATTTTTTTATATTATATATTACTGACAATATGTGTCGACGAATTCCTGATCTTGTGTAATGCGAAAATATTTTATATAATCAAAAAGCTAAACTTTGTGTAAAAAGAAATAAATTTCAATACATTGCCTAGTAATTTCACATAACGTCAGGAGAAGGGGAAAAAAACCCTGAAGCCTCAAAAGTTAGAACCATAAGAATTTTATTTGACGCATAAATAAGAATTTTTATACATAAATAGAAATTGTTTTTTTACTCGCGATTTCGTTTCAATAAAAATATATATTTGTACCGCGAAGTTCCTTTTAAATTATATTATCACGTCAGTATCTATAATCCAGACATTTTAATACTCGGGCATTATAACTTTGTATTTTAAAGTAATATGTAGGTGAACTAAACTTCTAAGCAACTTGAAAGAAAAAAATGTTGACTTTTTTCAAACGTGACATAAAACTGTACGGTGTACTGTATGAAAATGTCTAAATTATATGTACTGGACATGGTAATATAATTTAAAAGAAACTTTGGTATATATATATATTATTGAAACGAAATCACGAGCACAAAAACAAGTTATATTTATGTATAAAAATTCTTATTTGTACGTTAAATAAAATTTACATAGTTTTAACTTTTGAGGGTTCATAGTTAATGCAACAAGACATTCCAAATTAGTACGAAAAGCATACGGGCCGACAATTGTATTTAAATCGTTTTGTATATAGCTCACCTAATTAAAAATAAAAATTATTAAACAGAATCATCACTATTAATGGAAACAAAACATTCGTCTGCATAATTACTATTGATGTCACTTTTAATAACGGCAACCGTCTTATCATCCATCATCTACGTTTAGGTGGCATGAGTCTCGTGTTACTTCACGTTCGTAATACTGCTGATCGCCCGTTGTATTTAAAAATTACAAAACATAAGTATTTTTTGTTATTGTTATCAGTCATGAAACTTAATTACGGTATAGAATACCATCTGATTGGTCTTTTCCGAAAATGTTGATTTTCACGATATGTTCGGTTAAACAAATAACCAAAACGAAAGAAATTATATAATGGCACGTAGTATCTATTTCAGATAGAGAAGTATAAATAAAAAGATATTTTTTAAACCATAATAATAATAAAGATACTAATTCTAAAACATGTTTTGTAGAATCATTTTAAAAAATAAGCCAAACAGTTGGTCTCGAGTAATTTAACGTCAACTTAAAACCGCTGCGCAATCGTAAGAACAAAACTTCTCAGTTAAAGTACATACTTGAATGTCTTCAATTTAAGGAAGAATTCGTAATTTTAGTCTCCGCTGAGCTTTCACTCCAATAGTAGTGGTTCCTTCGTGCTTAGATACGAAATCAATGGAAGAGTAATACAATGCTTTAGAGTATTATCACTTACTTTACCGACGCACCATTTTCTCTCAACAGCTCTTTATTATTTATCGCCTCTTGTATATATATTTTTCTAATTGGAAAAATCAAATTAAAGTGCTGCCCTTTTTTGGTTTATGTCTATTATATTCTCATTTTTCGCTGGTACCGCTGTTAACCACTGACAGACTTTTGTACTTTATTCCGGACATGAGCAGTCTCCCTATACCTGATGGTTAAAATTTTTCTATCATAACTTTATTTAAATCGATTACGAAAACTTTATCCTCACGGACGTGTCCATAAAATAATAATAATAAAAAAAAATATATATATATATATCCTCACATACTTTTCTACCAATCGTGTACGAACTGATGAAAAAACAGTTTGAAAATCATTTATTATTATTATTATTTTTTTGTATTAATATTTTACTGCCGTTACCAGAGACACTAGTAGATCGTAAATATATCCAGTGGAGGTCCCCCTAGGTTTACACGGGATTCTGCATGATATGCTTACAAATATATGTCATAATTTTACCCGAATAAATCGGGTTGCACTGTATTGTATTGATTTATTTTAATATATATATATATTGTATGATAAAATTTGTGCTTTAGAATAACTTCCACAAGGCCCTGTATAAATTATTAAAATTATTATACGCGGAAACAGAGAAAACAAATTATGTAGTAAAAATTACTGTGTGGTATTTTGTTAGTAGTCGTATGCGCACTAACTGTAATTTAAGTTTAAAATGTATTCACTCTTATAAAGTGTGGGTTCGGGTATAATAATGAAATTAAGAGGTATTTAAACAGATATATGTTTTAGATAAATTATAGTATTGTCTCAGTACACATAGTTAAATTGCAGTAATTTAGAATACAAATCTAATAATGCACTTGCTGATTTTTTAATTTCTATTTAAAAATCAGTGTTGTGGCACATACATTTAAGTGTATATATCTATTATAAAGAATTGAAATGTTTTTTGTTTTTTTTTTGGATCGCGCATAATAATCGATCTTCAATATATGTCGATTTTTTTTTTTTTTCTCTTAGAACAAATCGAAACACAAATTCCACGAAATACTCAATGCCTTTTTTAAAAAATGCGTAATCAAGATACTGCTTATATATGAAGTTGTCGGTATAAATTATTTATTGAATCCAAAAACACGTGATAACAAACGAAATTCTGTTCGACTTGTTTTAATCTGCAAAACTCGGCTCATTATAATTACCACTATAAAAAAAAAAAAAAAAAAAAATGTAAACTGAACCAATATGCAATTATGTAGCTGAATCTTATGCCAAAAAAAAAAAAAAAACTAAAAAACCTTTTTAAATAAATACTTATTAGGTACAGTAAAAAAAAATTATGCACCCAACAAACGGAGCGGTCCGTAAAGGTGACGCGTATTTCTACATGCCGACACAGCTAAATATTTCTTACTTTCTGCACCTCTTTTCTGATTATACCGAGTGACTCCGTTAAGTATTTTGCTCAACGTAACAACGTAGTATGTTCTGATAAGTTGTCCTAATCTCCCGTTCAGGAAAATTGCGAGATGCATTTTATACCTGCTGCTATTTACATGGTAATAGTTAATATGCAACACTAGTGTAGACGCAAGACTACAGTTCCGAGCTGATCGCAATCGTTTGTTATCAGTGCAGTCCTATTTATGTCTGCCTACTATACACCACCTACCGCGTGTATGGTGGTATATTTATTGGCTTGCCATTGCCTAGAGAACTCTGAAAATAATTAGCGGGAATCCTGAACGCCGTAGTTCTGATCTGAAACTGTCTAGCAAAAAAAGGTATGTTAATTACAGTTATAATTTGTAGTTAAATCTCTAAGAAGTGAGAAAAAAAAATCGACAAGTGGTAGGGTTTTAAAAAAAAGTCGTTAATTTTCCGAAATTTTTCGTTTATTTTTGCAATAAATATTAGATTTTTAATAACAAAATTCAAAATTTTTTAAGTTTAGATAAAATCTAATATCTCTTACTTTCAGCTAAATCGGCTGATTAGCTTTTTTACTATCTCCGGCAATTTCAAAAACGCCTTCGAAGTTTTCACTACCGATAAAACTTTTTAGGCATCTTCGAAAATCAATAGAAGGAGCTCGAATTTTAAAATGAAACTTTCGGAGCCATATTTTACGGAAAATTTCCTATTTTTTAAGAGAAAGAAAAAATCGATTTTTTGAACCGTCTCTGGTTGGTTTTCCCCCCTTAAAATAAACGTTGCTTCCGACCGTCTAAATTTAAATGATGTTTTACGGCAATTAAAAACTGGGCAGAGAATTGTAGTAGATTTTTTTTTTTTTGATTTTTTTTGTAATTTAGAGTATATGAACAGTTTTTAAAATTAATGTATTTTTTAAATTCGGATTCAAGTTTTTTGTTGCCAACTACAATAAAAACTGCTGCAGCAGATGTCCGTACTACGTTCCTTTTTTACCGCTATTAGTATTCGTTTAGATATTCAAAATTATAAATTGAGGCTTCGATGATAATACATAATTGCGGAAGTAAGATTTCGATGGACGGTTTATAAATTAATACTATATTATTTCATAACGATATGTTGCATTTTATTGTATTCTAAAATTTATTATCAAAATTAATATTTCAGTTGCGACTTAACCGATGGGGGGAATATACTGATATTTTTGTCCGTACGCTGTAGCAAGACAATTTCTATTTTCGACAAAAGCATGTATGTACTTACGAGCGAATAAAATTCTACTAAAGAATGTTTAAAATTAAACGTACCATAATAACATTTTTTAACATAATTTTGTACGTATAATCCAGTGTAAAATATAAATAAATTTAAACTGATTTTATTTTTTTTATAATTACTTGTATTTATGCGTGTATATATAGATATATGTATTTATATGTTGTGTATATTTGTACATTTTATTTTTATAAGTATAAAAATTTTCTTATTTAATATGTGCTTGTTTTCGTTGTTTTTTTTTTTTCCTATTGCTGACACATTCGTTAATAATCTACACCGATCGTTTTAGGTTAATATTAATTTTATTCGTGTACATAAAATAATAGCATTTATTTATATTCTACAAGGGTCCAGAACACAAAAACATAATGGTTTATTCAATGTATTTTCCAAAGAAATGAAATAATAAACTTTTTATAATTATTTTTGCTGTAATTAACATGCCCTATAAGGCAAAAGCTTACACTATGTCATTCAATTGTTCTAAAATAAATTAACAAAATATGAAAAAAATTATATTTTTACTTATCCAACGCGGTAACAAATTTAGTTATGCGACATTGTTGTATTTTTTTTTTAAATAAAGAAAAATTTCATATGTGGTCAATACCGTTAAAAATTAATAGTATAATATTCGGTTAATCAATAAATTTTTGGGCCACAGAATTATAGTTTGCAATAATATTTTGTGAAGTTCATTATGCATGCGAAAATTATTATTTATACATACGCACACATATATATTAATTTATGATCGCAATATTTTTTGTAGTCAAAATTCTCAAAAATGAATATCATCTGGTATTTTATTTATTACGAGAACATTATTAATTATACTTCGTTTGTATTTTCAATTAAAGTATTCTAATTATTGGGACTTAAAAAAATTGTACTTAAATATGTAGTATTAAGCTATGTTGTTACTTATTTATAAAGTTGTTTATTTTCGCGTTAAGGTGTTATTTCTCGTGACATTCTCAAACGTCATAAATTCTAGTATTTGTGGTTTTATCGCCAGTCTTTCAGTCAAAAATAATGCGCTTATGTTTAATCTTTTTTTTTTTTTTTTTTTTTTTTTTTTGTACTTGTTAGCCTAATTATTTAAATTGTGTATAATATTATCCATTAACTGTTTAGCGGCGAAACGTTTATTATTATTTTATTATTACTAATATTTTTTTTTTTTTTTTTTTTTATCATCGGCCTCCTCTTCCGTGTTGACGAAGGCGTGTCGTCAACATCGATGCCACTTTAGTACAATGTATGCTGATGAATTTATTCGATAATGTGTTATGTGTTAATGAACACCAATATACGCGATTCTAGTACAATTATTTATTTAGCGAATCTGGAGATCGTACCGCCTATTGTTTAAGTGTAAAAAAATTTATGATGTACATTAATACGGTGTAATTTTAATAATTAGGTGATTTATGACTAATTTATTTGTCTGTCGGACTGGAATTAAATTACTTTGATTCGATCTTGTTTTGTTTTTTTCACTTATTTTGTAACGATGAGATGGACGTTTGGAAGGAATAATTTTATCGTTTAACTTGCACTCAAAAATGGCTGTGCTGAAGTATAAATTTCACTTTTGCATCACCCCCCCCCCCGCGCGCACACACACACACACCTGAAAAAATTATTAAAGAAAACAATAATGTTGAAAAAAGGTAGTATTGTTTTAATTGGTTTATTGAAAAATAACAATCGAGAATACAGTTAACATTTATAATTCGAATTAACGATCTGCAAAATGAAGTTAATTTAAGGAAACTGGGAAATTTTTAACGGAAAAAGTTAAAATCAATTTTCGGAAAATGTCAAGGGCGTCGCCAGCCGATGAGCCGTGGAGGCCCCGCAAGATGATAGAAAGAGGATATGAGTTATAGGAAAAATAAAATTTATAAGTTGTAAAGGCTTAATATTTTATTAAACAAGAATAAAATCTTAATTAAAACATAATTTTCGTGGGTTTCTGGCAAATTGTTCATGATTACGCGCCTATGAATACTCATCATGGCTAGATGATTAAAAAGTTTCAAGGCTCCAGGGGGTCAGCTTCAGCCCCTCCTCCTGCTCACGGTTGGCGACGCCCATGGAAAATGTTAAAAGCAATGTCGCTAATAATTAAAAACTAAACAATTTTGGACTGCAGGCTAAAAATTCGAGTTTATCTCTCCTATTTCCTTAAAAAAACTGAACGGTTTGTTCTACAATTTATTTTTGTATTCACATATATAATAATATAATTTAGTCAATCAATTTTATTATTTCCCTGAAGATATGTGGAAAGTAAAAATATCAAGCTGGTCAGTTTCACGATGCAGTTTACTGGGAAAGTGTTAAAAATAAGACAAAATAATTATGTAATATTCAATATGTTCGATTTCCGTATTGCTATTATTGAAAATTTCTTCAAAAAAAAATTACTTTATTTTTTACTTCGTTCTGCTTGTTTTCTGAACAATCAGTTAAACCTTTGGTTTAATTTTGAAAATTCTGACGGACTTTATAACTCTGCAGTAAGTTACAGAGGCCGAGTATTTTACGTGAAATGGAATGAAAATAGAAAAAGCAATTCGAGAAACATAAATTGCTTTGTTACGTTGGTTAACTCAGTATATTAGAAAAAAAATATCGAAAAAATACTTAAATTGCGGTAAGTAGTAAATGGCGGGATATCGGGATAGCGAATGATTTTTTAAATTTTTTTTTTTGTAACAAAATCTCATTAAGCAAAAGAACTAAATATCTATTATCTCCTTAAGTACATTTTTAAAATTTTTTTTGTTTTAAGGTATTCCTAAAAACAACTTTAAAAATGTTTATAAGTATACACTTAACCCCATACGAAAGAGTAACGTCTTACGCTACTGGTGTGTATAATTCTGGCGCCCGTTTTTATTTTTAAAAAGAATAAAAATGTACTACTTACTTTCTTTACCTTTTTTTTTTTTTTTTTTATGCGCTACATAGCAAATGTGTAAAATTTTATATAACGTACATCCTAATAAGAACATACAAAGAATTTTCGTGATTCATGTTAACATCGAAATCACAATATTTTTCGCTAAACACCACGTTAACATTAACACACCTATTTAACGGTTCGAATTACACGGTCCATCGTCAGGAATTAAACTAAAATCTAACTCGCTCGTTTCAGCCGGACTACGACTTGGTAAATTATACCATTTTGTTCTTTTAGAAGGGTGTCGCTATCATGCAGTGTTGTTTCGTAAACCATCGCATTCGAATAAATATCTGCATACATTACTGCCCGAGCAGTCAAAAATTAGGAGTTTTCAAAACATTGGTGACTAAAGCCAAACGCGTGGTGTGTCTTCTAGACAGGTTCTACCTAAAAGGAATTGGGGAAAGATTAATGGACGAAATGACGGTTAATTGTTACTGTAGAAAAGAGGCGGAGTACTACAAAAAGAAGTTCAGCAAAAATCACGGGGAATTGAGGAAGGAGAAATTAAGACGGAACAAAGAATTGATGGTTCAATTTGTTTACCCTACATTAAAGGATTGGCAGAGTCCTCGGGAAAAAGAATATTAGACCACCAGTAGTATGTTCAAGACATGCGTGAAAATTAATAATTTGTTGAACAGCGTTAAAAATGATCTGCCCCCGTATCGTGTATAAGATTTCGTGTAAATGTGGTAGCTCTGTTATATTGGACAAACGGCTAGAACGATTAGCATACGTATAAATGCAAGCAGATTGTACGCATAAGCGCGTGAAAAAATCAGCATTGGTTGAACATGAAGCAGTGTGTCACATAGAAATTTTGGCGAAGGTGGATAAGTTTAAAAACAGACTGGTTAGAGAAGCCATTGAAATCGAAATTAATGAAACCTTTAATAGAGAGGATGGTGTGTAGCTTAGTGTTCGACATGGAGACAGGTAGTTTATTGAAAAAAAGCATAATTGATAGGAAAGACAAGAAAAATTCTATAAAAAGTACTGTCATGTTGGAAACTACTGCAGGGAATGTCCCAATTCAACAATTGTTAATGACACGCCGGTTATGGAAAACCCATAAATGATATTAGTGGTAGGATTGATGCGCACACAAGTATAAATGACGATGGACATGATAATGATAGGAACCACTCTTTTAAAAGAAAAAATGGTATAATTTACAAAGTCGGTAGTTGGCTGAAACGAGCGAGTTAGATTTTAGTTTAATTCCTGACGATGGACCGTGTAATTCGAAACGTTAAATAGGTGTGTTAATGTTAACGTGGTGTTTACCAAAAAAAAAAAAAAAACGTGATTTCGATATGGTACATCCTGTTTTGACCGATCTGACAATCAAAAAAGAAAAGACTGCCTTTTAGTTATTTCAATTTCGCGCCAAAAATCTCGTGTAAATCATTTGAAAGAGATTTATGAAATTCGTAAATGTACTATTAAATATGTTTTAATATATTTTTATTCGTTGAAGAATCAATTATAATTAAACGAATGAACACCGTTTCTATTTTTCGAAGCATTCTCTTTATCCCTTATATATACTTATGAGAATTCTTCTATAATAAGCTCAAACTGATTGATCTGCTTGGTTTCATTTGTAACGTGATTTAGAAAAGTTATACGCACAATCATGCCCACGGATGAAACACAATATAATAGTACACAACGCCGGACTTATCATCCAGTTAAAATTACCGTTCTATATTATACTGCTATTTTTACTATTAATTTTATCTGCAATACATAGGAGACAGACTTCCTCTCAAAAAAAGAAAATTGACTATGCCACTGGTTTCTAGTCCCTTCAAAATCGAATCTTTTTTCTCATTCGGAACACTTTAGTGATCACACTATCCTTAGTTGTTAAGAAAGAAAAAAAGAAATGCTCAAATTACATTCTCTGTACACAACGCCAAAAAACGCGATACTTGTGTTAGCGAGAAACGTTATTCCGTAGATTCAAATAAATACCACGGTTCTCACTGTGGGTACAAAATCTAAGAAATTGTATTTAAACATGCTTTTCATTACAAAGAAAATCGTGATTCGAAAATATACTGTTTTAAAAGAATTTTTCATCCGATGCAGTTATCGATTTGCGCGCCATCTTATATTCGGTTATGTAGTTGTTATAGCGGGTAACTTTTCAAGAAAATAAAAAGTAAATTTTCATAATATGATTATATTACAAGAAAGTACGGCAGTTGGAAGTGGTAATGGATAGTTTACTTGTCAATAACCCGCTGTTTCCATAACAACCACCGAATTAATGTAAACCAACTTGATTCGTCGGCTATGAATAATATGATGTCGTTAACTTTGCTTTTTCATATTCCTACACTCGTCGTCGTGTTTTAAGATACACCGTTAATTAAATATGAGATAACGCAGTGATGGATACTCGGTGTTCTTAAATTTCTACGAATTATTAATATATTACAAGTAGTATTTGTTTAAATGTCCGTTATATTTTGGCATCTACTACTGTCTAAATGTGTTTTCGGCATTTTTCTAGATGTCGCTTACTGTAAATACGTCGAAGGCCATTTGAGTACTGCCGAGGTTAGTAATTACTATTAGCTTTTTATCTGAAACCGGGATAATTCCATTAATTATGAGCTTTTTATCGAAACCCGTGTCTGATGAGTAATGCTATTTCCAAATTCTATGATAAGAACAATCTCTAATCTCATGTATTAATTGTGTGAAAAAATGGACGGGAAGGTATTTTTAAGATTTTTTTTTTTTTGAAATATTGGTGATTTCAATGTAATTTTAAAGTGCGCTTAAAATTGCGATTTTAATTTTTTAAAACTTATAATTTTCGTGATTCACAACCGCACTCAGTAGTAAAAACCGCATCATCAGAGTTATTGCGTTACCCTTGTTTCAATGATGGACAATGTTTATGCTCCATGTAAATATAAACACGAAAGCATACAAATTAATAAAAAACAGAGTCGTATTTACAAAAACTCCGATTAGTTTCGAATAATTCGATTCGTAATCATGTTCATTAATTATGGAATCCCCAGAGTGTAGAGTTATTGGCAGTTTTTAAATATAATAATTGTTCCGTATGTTTTTGTGTTTGATACATCAAATTTTTTATACGTAAGTTTATTATTTAGTTTCACTAAGGAACGTCGGATACTAGTGTTCACTCTGTTTGAAACGTTAACACACTTAATAATTCTGACGTGCTTTTAATGTCATTATAAATTCTTAATATCTACACATCCGTTCGTGTAGATCTTTATCTTCATTTAAAATCATTTTTTTCTACATCGATATTATTGTACTGCTAAAAATTCATTAAAACGTAAACACCATTTTTATGCGACAAAGTTCCTCTTACATCAGTTTGAGATTGTTTTATGTATAAGCTCTGGGGGGGGCAAATTTTTTTCCGTTAGTTTCTGGTGGGATGTCACGCTTACATTGGAAATCAATTTACGAATCGATTCGAAACAAACGGTATATTTCGAACCGTCATACTGGGAAAACTGTTGACACTTTTTTTCTAAGACAATTCTCATTGTGATCCTGAAAACAACCACATGAAGAGGAGCCTCGATGCTCAACAATCGATGAAATTCCATTTTGCAAAGATTCAGCAGCTACCGGTCGAACAGCTTTTCGAAGTGTACTTTCGCTGCCAGTCCTATTATATGTAGTAACAATTATTTTAAGCTTTGCTCACAGTTGAAGACACGCTTTTCACACTTTTACACCTATTTTTACATTTTCGCTTCACTTTCGGTTCCGGACTACATTCCAACTTAACCCCACCGCCCGTGTCCTCGATGATGGACCCCATCATCTAGAGGCTACGTTTGTTATAGAATCAGACATTAAAAAAATCTGCGCATAATTAAAAAACTGTTCAATTTTCGTTCTGCAAGTGAACATTTCATATCATGAAATACGTCTTACATCTTATTCGCTACCGAAAATAGCCGAATCAAATGTATACCGTTCACCGATGAATAGAAGAAAATTCGGTGTTTTTTCGTTTGTTTATTTTTATTATTGAAAAAAAAAAGAATTACTGAAGAAATACGTTTTATTTTACGAAATTTTCATTGTACTGGAACAACGGTACGAGATGGTGATTGGGTACGCCTGTCATTGAGAATAAACTTTTTTAAGATGTGAAAAGTAAAGGATTTCATTTTTTCTCCTTTTTTTAATTATTTAACCTTACGTGTGAAGTAATCGATACGCATTTTATTATTATTGGGGGTTGTGGAAATGGACGGATTGCTGTTCAGCTCTAAATTAAATATTTTTATTACGTATAACGTGAGAAACTCTCGTATAATTTTCAACTAGTAACAAAATCCATTTTAAACTTTTAAAAATTTCTTCCTTTTAGTTTATTTTTATTCTGGAATATGATCTAAAGATTCACTCTAAAAATATAATAAAATGCCCTAAAATGTGAAAAATAATTACCGGTTAAAAATATATATATATTTTACAGTGAAATATGCTTTAAGGTAATATTATAATAATTCTTAAACTACATTAATAACACACGGAAACAAAATAAAATTTCTTTTTCGGCAAATGTAACAAAATATGTGATCTTTAAAGAACTTTTTACGCTGAATTGTAGTTTTTTCCATCATCCACCATTTTTTCGCGATGGGCAGGTAAAATTTGAAAGAAAAACTTCATGATTGACATTCACACTTACCTAAAAAGTAGAAGTTAATGATTTTCTCCTGTATTTGGGACATCTGGAACATCCCTCTTTAGCGCGTCCAACAGTAATCTGCAAGCATACTTGCACTCCACTGTCGCTGGTACTTATTTTCATGCTAACACTGACGGCGGCGCCGAGATCGTGTCCGGAAAGAAATCCAAATGTGAATCCAAAAAATGAATTTTCAAGGACGTATTACACCCCATTATTCGTCTGTACTATTGCAATAATTCACTTACAATGTTGGATTAATTCGGGGATTTATTATTTCCTAAAAAGTTTTTTACGACGTTTGTAAAGGTGTCCCCCCACGCACTGACTTCTCCACTCAAGACTTTACGGAACTGTTGTTCATCTTTAATCAAAGTTCTTATTTGAGACCCCGCAAGAATGCCTTCTTTGATTTTAGCGTCGCTAATACGACGGGGAATTTGTATTTCAAATAACGGAAGCCAGCACCATCCGTATTCATCGCCTTAACAAAGTTTTTAAATAGCCCTAATTTTTGATATGGAGCGGAGGAAAAAGAATATTTTCCTTTTTAACCAGTGAAGCATAACATGTATTTTTCTGTCCAGGCAAAAGTGTTTTTCACGCTTAGACCATTCCTGCTTTTTAAATAATGATTTGCCTTGTTCCTGCTGTTCCATTCGCATAAAAAACAGCAAAATTTTGTATAGCTTAGTTGCAAACCCGTTAATAATGCGACAACCTTTAAATCGCAACATATTTTCCAACGGTATCGGTTGTTATACTGAATTTTTTCTAACAATATTTCCATATTGTCATCGTATGTTTCTTTCATATCTGTCGCATATGCCAATGGTACAGAAGGAAATTTGTTACCATTACGCAACGGAACAGCCTTTAAGCTAGTTTTTGACGAATAATCAATGAACAGTCTCCACGCAGTAGGGCTATGATCATGATTAAGTGCATCCATAACAGCACAAATATTGTGTTACAGTATGCTAAAAACTGTTTTCATCGGAATAAAAATCTTGCAACTCTTCCTGACGATTGCGTAAGAAACATCTTTTAGCGTCGGCATAGAGTAGATTCCAGCCTTTCATCCTAGAGATCAAGAGCTCAGCTTGTTTTATGTCATATTCCGATTCATCTTTTATCGTCACATGCGCTGGCGGTTGCGGTATAGATAAGTCATCACAATGAAGTACTGGCCTAAATTCGGGTAATGCACTACCGTGTGTTTAGATTTAGTACACTAATTCCTTTTATCTTAGTTAAACAGAAATAACAGTCTGACAAATGGTTTTAAGGTTCACGCCAGATCATATAAGCATGGCAAAACTCATGTGACGCTTAAAATCACCACACTCGTAACAGAAGTTATCCGGAGGATTATTTACGCACTTGCTAGGCATAATTTTAAATTAATACAGCCCCACTTGACAATAGAAATCATAAAACCGAACGAAGTTACCGAACGTGAGAACGATTAAACGACTAAAAAGTATGAAGGATACAGTCGACACTTGTGTTTAAAAAACGGCTGAATTATTATCGGAAATTTCAACCGTTGTTCACAGCTATCAAGATATTATAAGAACTACTCGATAGAATTATAGAGCAGTTCAAACAATTATCTCGGTTGAGCAAATGAGAATAAAAACAGAATTTTGTCGGCCATTTTTGGGTGCAGGATGATAATGAAGGATGCCCAGGGCCCAGTTAAAGATTGAACTAGCAATTAAAAATGGCTACAATAAATTTCAGACCAGTATGCTCAAGTTTCCTGCGATTTACATGATTGTCTGTGATCAGTCTTGAATAATAAAAGCTTGAAAATTAATATAAGCGTTCGTAATAGAGGGCTGCATTAGGTTGCACGAAAGCATGTAGATGCTAGGCTAGCTTATAAAACGGTGGAAAATAAATGAGCGCAGTGTTTTCAAACAGTGTCAATCACGTGTAGCTCGGTTAAAAGTTATGTCTGCCTTGGTGATTTCAACGATTTCACTCAAAGGAAAGAGAGTACCTTCATTCACTTTTGGGTGCAACATAAATTCCTGTGAGCGCTGGCTTTCATAATGGTAATGCAAGGGTTACACTGGGTGTAAGGTAAGTGTGCTGGCCTTTCTACGATTCTAAAACAAATGGTACTAACTTGACGGACCTTAGAATTGTATCCATTTTTCAGTACAGGGGGAAACGTGAAATTCAAAAAAAACTTTCAACATCGTAACTTTGCAATGTTGAAATATAGAGGGAAACCTAGTAACGGACGCATTTTTCGTTACTTTCGGTAAGTAAATTATGTAGTTATTCTCTAAGTACTTTGCTCTCTGCAGTATTTCAGTTAAATTCAATTGATTACTATAACTTCCACTGTTGTTACGTGTTTTTTTCACTGAATTACCTATATTACAGTTAATAAACTGGCATTTAAAATTAATAACAGGTAATATTGTTTTTAAAGAAAACTGAAAAATTTGATAAAACTACCCTTAAAAAAAATGCAATAAACAATTTTTTAATAAAAGATACCGTATTTTTCGAAGTAATACAGATAAGGATATTATGATTATTCTTAGTGAACATTAACTACTTTAGGTCGGCAACAAATCCAAATGACAAAAGTAATTGAAAATCATATTGGGTATAACAATGCTACACAATCACTTGTTTTCTACAAGTCAAGTACTAAAAATATCAGCGCATTATTTAATTATTGTTGCAATTTGAATTTGGTATACCGCGAGTTTAAGAAGTTGTAATATGTCCAATATTGTTTTTAAAGAGAACTGCAAGATTTACTATAAAAATTTAATAAAAACCGCACGTTAATAGATTAAATGAGATCAAAATAAACGAAGCTAGAAAAAATAATATTGGCAACATTGACCTCCATGCGTATCAGTTAAAATCTTCAAAACCACATATTTATGTCGTTGGCCACTTACGTCGTACAACTGATTTAGGTGAAATTAAGAAAGAACTTGACAGTTCTGGTTATGAGGTACCACCCAATAAAATTAACAAAAAAAAAAAAAAATTAAATTAACTGAAACTTAACGCTACATCATGTAGAACTTGATGTTAAATTATAACAACTGAAACAGATTCGGTATCACATACCGTCTCCATTGTAGAGTTAAAGTAGAACCACCTAAAAACAAGCAGCAATATTTTGCAGAGCAAAAACTGTCAACAATTCGGACATCCTAAAGGCTTTTTGTGCTGCCGATTACTTAACAATTATGTAAAAAAAAACAAAAAACAAACAAAACTCTCCTGTGTTAATTGTGATGTGAACATGCTACCAACCAGAAAGGTTGTTTTTTTTAAAAAAAAAAACACTTTGAACTGAATCAGTAAAATAAAAAATTAGCCGTTGATAGAATACGACTGCCGAGATTATACAAAAAAAAAAAACGCGTATGTCGAAAAAGGATTTTTTTTTTAATTCCCCCCCCCCATTGGGCATTCCAGCAACGGATCTTCGCTCAGAAGGGGCACGAGGGAAAAGAATCAGATGCAGAGTCGGTGTCAAATATTGATAAGATAAAAAAGAACTGAGGATAGGAACAACGGAGATCGACATAAACGATAAGAGATATACGAGAAGCGCAATAAGGATTAGGGAGGTTAATAACAGATCGGTGTACAAAGAAGTACGTTCGTTCATGAGAGATGGGTGTTCAAAGAAGATACGGCCAGGATCGCAGACAGCTTCGTCGTCAGGATGAAGAGGACAATTATAGGGGATAATGTGAGACGATATAATTATCATCTTTTACTCAAATTGTTAAAATATCATGGATTAGCTGTATAGATCAAAAGAAACTAATTGTACCGAGATGTAACACTAGCCAATATTTCGGCAATGATTACCACCATTACTGATGAATTGCACCTCGTAAGTAGTAAGTTATTAAATCTGAAATTACAGTTACCAGCTGCTAGTAGTCCATAATATGAGAAATTCAAATGAGTAATTTTATAAATTTAATGACCTGGAACGCTAACAGATTAATTTGTAGAAAAAATTAGCTACGTATCTTTATGATGAGAACATTGATGAAGCCCTTATTTCAGAAACACATCTTATTGGGGATCTCGTTTGACAACTGCTAAAGGTAAAGAGAGCTAGTACAAGTCCTTCACTATTCACATTGTAAATATTTCTGGATGTAAACAAAGTAGCTGATCTAATTGACTTTTTTATTTTTAAAAATATATTTAGTACCAGAGATGCAAACTTCCTTACTTAAAAACCGTGTTGTTTTTTCATTATTATTGTGTTATTGTCTTTTAAGAATTTTCTTAAAGATCGGCTTATGTATTTTTCTATTTGGTTTTTGCTATTACTGAGTTTATTATCGGTATTAGTTTGTAATTATAATATTCTTTGCCGTCTCCTATTTTATATCTCGATCGAATTACAGATGTTTCCAAGTCCTCTGGAATTATTTCTTTTTTTATTGTTTCATTTATTAGCTTTATTATTTTTGAGTTGTTTCGATATATTTAATTCCTGTTTACACAGTAAGCTTTTTGTGTGTTTTTTAAAACTTATTCCCCCTGTTTATCATTAGAATATACATACTTTCCTTTCTTCTCTTCGAAGGCACCCCAAAAGCCTTTACAGCTATTACCGCGGTCGAAAAGCTTCAGCATTTGAACTCTTTTTTAGCCATAAGGTAAAGAAAATCGTCATTCGCTAGGGTAAGTCTAGACCATAGGCCGGATGCAGAACCGTTCTGATGCTTTTCTGAGTTACGAAAGTCACAAACCATCGTTATAAAATTATTCATTGCCGTGATGCAACTTCCACGTTCAAACGAGATCTTCAGATGCTTCAGGGCATTATTGTAATAGGCGGCCCCTCAATAACTGTTCAGCTACCAGAAGCCGTGTACTACGGCGTACAACGAAAAATCTCCTATTCGTAATATCACCATCGAATCCTGTTTTCAAACTCTCTCATAGATTATTTCTGAAGGAGTTTTCGGCACACACAAAATTTTATCGTATAAAGGTTGATGTAAAGGCGATTTTCACGCATACGTTGTTCGAAACGCTAGTTATGCAAATCCAACTATTCTTAAATTTGGGGTATGTTAAAGAAAAAAATCGAATCCTTCGAGCACAGCCCAAGAGATGGCGCCAGTATCGCGTTTACGCAATGTACAAGTGTATTAAGTCCTCTTCTGCACACCGAACGCGGTACAACGGTAAAATTGTATTATACAGTATTAGACGGCGCGGAGGTAGTCACACAGAGAAAGCGGTCTATCGCAACGGTAAAATTGTAACGCAACGTGATGACAGATGTACTCAATTATACACTTCCCTATGCGGTATTGTGTTAAACATGGTGAATTGTAGTATTTCTATGTCAAAAATTCAAAAAATTTTACCGGATCACAATTTTAGCTTAGCAATTGTTTGTTTATTATATTTAATAATGTCAAATAAAGTGTAGTAATTGAGGGGGTAAAAAATCGCGAATTAATTTCTAATGTTAGAAGTTCCAATTATAAAAACACTGAATAATTCTGCTGTAAACAAGCAAAAAATGTTTACACTAATAATGAATGAAAGTAACATAAAATTAACATACATATTTCTTTTCTTTTAAAAACACATATAGACATTATACGCAATGTAAATAATATACCGCATACGATGTAGTACCGGATTGTGTGTGAACGCATCAATTTGGTTACCGTTGCGATATTTTACCGCAGTACCGCATTGTACCGTACCGCGTTCTATGCGCAGAGGCCTTTAGTTTTCATTGAATAATCCTTAAGTACCGTATTAAATTATTAATCAGCCTTCTGTTTATTTATTATTGAATTAATTTAGCGTTGGATGTTTGTTTCTCGATTTTGTTTTCTATCAGAAGATGGCATCTTCGAATACTTTGTTGATTACAATGAGGTACGTACCGCAAAGTATCAGTATTTCTATAAAAGAAAAAAAATTAGAATAATAAAAATTTAATTATTTCCTTATTAGAGTATATTTATATTAGAGCGAAATCTCTTATCACAGATTATTATAAAGTAAGCCTCGACTTTGTCAGAACTGTCGTCTTCACTTCGTATTTTTTTTTTTTTTTTTGTCAATTATCTTTAACTCTTTCCTTTATCATGGACCCTTGCAGGTATTGTGAATTGCAAAACTAAGCCTCTAAATGTCTAATGAGGATCTTATTGGGGGATGGATTGCACCCTTTCCCAGATCACTTCTCTCTGATGTACTGCGTTTCTCGATTTCAAACTGATTTAACCTGAAAGTGATTTGAGTTTGAAACGAAATGAACCTACGCCGCCGAGTACCTATCTACTATCTAACTCTAGCCGTACACCGCTAAGCTATTAACTGACATGAAACTGCTTTACGCGGGGCAAAGAAAATACACTTGGTCGATTCTTTTACCCCCGTGTGTTTTAATATGTTCTGTTACGACTATCATTCATTCTGCTCTTTTCATGTCAACAGTCAATACCGCCAATCACAGCGACGTCATCTGGAACCAAAATTCTCCCATTGCACTGCTGCCACAGTTTTGCTATAATTAAAACTGCTTTTTTCTTTCTTTCTGTTTTTTTTTCCATTAAACTATACCAATGAGAATATTATTCATACAACTGTCGTTGGTTCCCAGTAACTCTTAAAGCAAGGCACCCTCGTGTTTATTGTGATAACTGTATGCGAACAATATTGTCTCTTTCTTCATTCTGTGGTGTATGATGGTCAAAGTTTTGGATTACCCGGTATATACCACACTACGTGGCTGCAACAGATAAAGCTAGAATTCTGAATGATGTTGATACCACGGTTGCAAAACAGAGATGGGGCGGCGATTTAATTAAGGAATTGTCCTTCGCGGCAAATAAAGTAGATTGTTATCTTGTAGTACTCCTTGCCGTGTAGGTGCAATTACAATTAAATATAAAATCACAACGGAAATATATTCACTATTTTACAAAATTATTGGACCGATATGTTTTTAGGAATTTATATGGTCAATGGTAAATCGAAACGATGATATATGGATGATAATTTTAACAATATTTTTAGTTTACGACGTCTTCAATTTCTGTTTTATAACGTCAGAATACTGTAATATAAAAACGAAAAATACACAGCGTATTGAAGAATGTAACTTCATGCCATTGCTCTGTATTTTTAATTCACATTGATTTTTCACCAAATCATTCTTACAGTTCCAAATTTGTGAGTTCAGTGCAGCTCACCTGTTCGCTACATTCCCAAAATTCTTTCAATACTTTTGATGTTGACAGATAACCTGTTTCCAGTAATACACGGTATGCTGAATGTAATCTCGGAAGAATATATTCATTAATTAACCAAGAACATCTCTAATGCAGTATTTCGTTAAATACTAGAATATTTTCCATTACACCACTCAAAATTTTTACACTGATCCCCCTCCCACCGGTTTAGGTGATTTTATTTTTTATCATTTGTTTGAACCCGTTTTAGCTGAATATCTTAATACTCGCCTAAGAAAATCATGTCAGTTCATCGGCAACACAATTGTTTTTCCATAGGTTTTGAAAATAAATTGAAAGTTGTTATTATTCTCGTGCATATTTATCGCAAAGAGCGGTAAGAAAATATTTCATAATGTTATCGTGTCTGATCACATCTTATTGCAAATTTCACAGCTGGAGGGAACATCTGTATTTTCTTTTATTTATTTACTTCTTTCGGTCCAATTTTACTCATTACCAAAGCTCGGATATTTTTAGATATACGTAAAAAAAGAAGACAAAAAGGTATTTTCGAATCAAGCTGAAGAGTAAGTAGAAATCGCCTTTTCAGTAGTGTAGGCCTCAACTTGTACCCTTGCTCTTTATTACGATTTCATTAGGGCTATTATCTTGACGCGGCAATTTTCTAGCTCGATCGGCTACCTCCAATAGTCCTTTTTCTAGCCATTTTCCAGCTTCAGACTTAATCCTCTTTTTTCCAATCAGTCATTTCAGACTTTGGTTGGATAGAGATACCTTTCCTTATTCTCTAATTGCGCTTTGCACTATCTTCTCATACAGCCGGCGCTCAGTCCTCACCATTGGTTTTTTTCCATTCCATTTAGTCGTCGGTCTACTATTGCTTCCTTAATCAGATTAAAAATTAATCATTCTCTTCTCTCCGATTCTCGCTTTCATTTTTCTCTATCTCCTTCTCCTTTTTCTATCCCCTTCACAATACTAATTCTCCTTTGGAATGCGACAAAAACCATGTTTTCTTCAAATATTCAGCTCTGTTAGCAAACGTGCTCTTTTGTATTCGAAAATCTTGGCTCTTGGTCTCCCGGCTCGTTATAGTGCTTCAATATCTCCAGCAATAATTCCTTTACTCCAATCCTTTGTTCTTTCCATCTCCTATCGCCTCAGAATCTAATTTCCTAACATAATACATTCAAGTAATTCGATCAAAGCCAAGGGCGAGCCCCCCCCCCCCCCCCCAAAAGGCTCTTAAAAAACTAGAAAAAACGATTATGACTGCTTTTTATTTACTGTTGCAGGAGTATACTGTGCAAAACTTGTTGCTCTATTACGATTCAGAGTATCAATGGGCTTCCGTATACAAAAAGAGTAAGGTATATATACATACATACATATACATATATATAGATAGATAACGTGGTGCCTAATAGTTAAAATGTTTGTTGTTTTTTTTTTGTTTTTTTTTTTTGCCCCGAACCAAATTACAACGTTCTTCTGGCCAGTAATTCCGCCACAATCAACAACACCCAAACAACATAAAATAAAAAATGTTCGATTACTAAACCAAAAGTCACTGGTTTACAATATATATATAAACTCGGCCATTTTGGCCTCGTAAGGGGCTGTGCCCCTTGACCCCTCTTGCTTTCATTTCTGTCTCTTTCTCTTCTATACTTTGTATAAAATGATCAAAATTTACAACGTAATTTTTATTGACATCAACACACAAAACAAATAACATAACCACAAAAATCCTATCCTAACATTTAACTTTCATTATATAAAATTAAGACATTTTTTTGTTACATTTTTCATTACATATTTCATTACATAAAATTATTATTTAAATAACAATAACAAAAATCCTATAAAATATAAAAAACGTTATATAAAATTGGGACATTTTTTGGACATTTTTTGGGGCATTTTTTTGGGACATTTTTTCTAATGGGAGTAGCCTAAGAATTACGTTGTAATTAATCGATAAATAAATAGACAGATAGATATGCGTGAGTGAATTTGTGTCTATGTGTGAATTCGGTAAACTTCGTTAGAGATTTGAATTCATTATCATCACATTGTCAACAAAGAAAATAATTTTATTTAAATAAAAGTTGAAAGCTATCTTTTGTTAATTAACTTGATTATTAACTGCTGTTTTCTTCTGTTTGTATATATTTTTTAAGCTTAATCTAAATAACAGTTAAAAGAGCGTCAGTTAAAATTCGATTCAAATATGCAAATGAATCGCTGGTGATGTAGTTGGAATAGTTTATAAAGAAAGGAAAAGACATAGGATCTTGTAGAAAATCGGTATATAGATGGAAATACAAAACAGAACGGTCTATTTTGGTTAGGAAATAACAAATTGTAGCTAGTGTTGCAAACAACGACATCATTTGATTGGAGCGAGCTGGCAGTTAAAGTGGAAAAGAGTAAAGAGAAGTTAAGTATGATTAGAAAGGCAGGCAAATAGTAAAACGGCAATCGCATTACGATGAAGTAAAGGAAAACCGAGACGAAAGGAGATATAAATATTAAGTAACATCGGTGTTTTAGATAGCTTACATATTATCTTGTACCGATGCTATTGCAGAGATTTTGTTCAAATTTATTATTAATAACAGCATTACTATTTAGTGGTGAAAGGCCGGTTTCAGAGTTCTAATGTAGCTAATAACCGGCATCTTCGGAAGTCTTGCTACTACCTTGCTAATTACTCGGTTCTAAACCTATATCCTTAACCTACTGCTATCCAGTCGCATTCCAGTGCATGTGCACTTAGGATGTGATATAGTCAGTGTTCATTTTATATTCTATCCTTCTTGGCACTCGTGGGCTATGTCATATCATTGCGGTCATGTGTGTTTGAATTGTATTGTAAACGTTTAATTGTCAGTGTTAATTACATATCCCTCTTTTCGACATACGCGGGCTATATTACGTCATTGCGGCCATGTTTGCTCGAACTTTATTGCTAACGATATTCTTTGCTCCTATTCCATAGCGTTTTAGGATTTAATCTACTTATTTATACACACTATTCTGTTAGTCTAGCTTATTTGTAGAAGTTGTTAGTGGCCAGATGGTTTTTCGCCGGGCCAACAAAAAAAAAAAAAAAAAAGCTACTGTGGTCTTTTTTATATATATGGGGACGAGAAATCGAGAAATACTAAAGTATAAATTATTTTTGTAGTCGGCGCAGGAAGAAGCAACATCGTTAGTCATTTCGGTATCCACTCAATAGCTGCACAATTGAAAGCTCGCAGCAATACATATGGGTGGAGGAAGATGTGAACGAGGCAAATAATAAGACCGAACAGAAAACGACAGATGGCTCAAAAGTCAATGATAGAGTCAAAAATTAATGAAATAGCAAATTCAGAGAAGAGATAAAAAGGTTTTGAATATTGAACTTTGTCAAATATATTTATATATATATATATATATATATACATATGTTTAGACAAAAAAGGGAAATATGAGTGACAGTAAAACAGAATGTAAAAACGAATGATGTACTTTTATGAGAAATTAAGAATATCGAGATCATCTTGCAGTTTAGTTGTACAATTTTCATTGAGTTCAACTGTTTTCAGTAGCTGGTTTAATGACGTAGACACACATATAGAACCACTCTGTCGATATGTGCCCGGCAGCGGAAAGTAATATTATTATCTTAACGTCGATTATTGTTTGCAGACGTGCAGTGAGAAGGAAGCAGTTTTAAGCATAGACCAAAATCAGATTATCAATTTGACGGAATATGATCCGACCTCCGGCTGTATTCGTACCGGAACATTCAAGCTAAATAGTAGATCCATAATTGCTAATGGTACCGATAAACGAAAAGATAAATCAGTGAATGTATCTTGTCACAACATACGGCGGTTTCACAGCGTTAGACCTCGATGGTGGTTTCTAGCAGTTAGTAACTGTAATTCTTCTAATGTAAGTAAAATATCTTTACACAAAAAAAAAAAAAAAGAAAGAAAAATCTCTATTCTACAAATTATTAGTAAACACGTCCAATATGAACGCGGTAAATATTCAACCTGAGGGTAGTGTAATGGTGGTATAATTTTTTCTAGTAATATTGCTTATTTATAAATTAAATTTTGGGAAACTTAACGTTAGAAGGTTTAACATTCTTCAACATTCTTCAACATTCTTAAAATTCGTACTACTTAATCCTTCTATGAACTTTCCTTATTGAATCTTATTTATTTAATTTTTATATTTTCTTTTTGCGCATTTTGGGTATTTACTTTTGTAATCCATACAAATATGCATTTCAAATTTTAACTAATTTTTAATTTTTTCTTGTTATAACTTTTTTTTATACTTTTTACAAGATACGCTTGCTCTATTATTATTTTTTTTCGATATTTTTTAGCTTCTTTTTTTTTTTTTTTTATACGAGTGCTTCTTTTTAAAGGATTCCAATTAATTTATAAATTATTTCTATTTTTAAATAATTCATAATTTATTTGGTTCCGATCCAAAAAGAAGAACATTATCCTTACCCGACTTGGAATCTCCCATACGGCCTTTACTCATTCTCACTTAATCCAACGTCTTGATCCTCCCACCGGTCCCTTCTGTCAAAACCACCTTCTCTACATATCGCACATCTTATTGTCGTGTCCTTCATTTCAACCTCGAAGATCCTCTCTTAATCTTCCGCACTCAATTCCCGAAATTCTTTCGTAAGATCTTACTCACCTTGACAACCTCTTTCCCTTTTTGAAAAAAACCTTAAACTCCTACATCTAATGCAATTCCTTTCGTAGTCTTCGGTTGCATATAACCTGATAAGTATCCGAAAGCGCCGTTTTTTTTTGTTTTTTTTTTTTATTTATTATTATTTTGTAATAATAATAATAATTTATTTGGAGTTAAACTCTTCTCTTATTCATTCATTCATTTTAAAAAACAACTTAATTTCTTTTAAAAACCCGAACATGACGAAATAATATTCGGCATCTGAGTAATAACACATAATTATAGCTTAATTCTTCGCTATCTCTCTTTTCGTTCTCACCGTGACTTTTGCACTGATCTCTCTATTCGTCTCTTTTCTTCAACCCTGACTCATTTTACCTTGCCTTACAGCCTAAATCCTCTTCAACTTGGTTTAACAATTTTCCCAGTATCAGTCGTTCTGTCACTTCTTCTATAGTTCGCCTTCGTTTTAATCATAATCTGCTCCCGGCTTCTCGTTTCCACTTTGCTCTTGTTCAATCTTCTTCTTTGTGTTCCTTTCAAACTCCTGCCTTAAATGTCACCCGCGACACAAGCCACGTTCTATTCTCGAATGTTCCTTTATTTCCTCAGAACGCGCGATCTTTTATCCCAATTTTCTTAGCCTTGACCTCCCTACTTCTTACAGTGCCCTTTACATTCTCGCTTTTCCATCTCCTCCTGTTGTTCCTTTCTCAGCCGACTTCATTTCTTCCGTCTCTAATCGTTTTTTGATATAACCTGTTGCTCCGTATGTCTTTCTATTCTTCTAATCATTTGTATTGGGTGAATGTCCTGCGCTGACGTGCCCATAAAATAAAATAAAAAAAAAACTTGAACGAAAGAAAAAGTTTAATCGGAGTAAGTAGAGTCTGAACAATCTCCCTTTACAGTATACCAAATCAACATGATTCTACAATAGCGAAGTTAGATTAGCGGAGTAATAATTGAATACAGAGGGGACGCGAACTGGATGATATTTACGAATTAATAATTTCTCATTTTTCACTATAAAATGAAATAATTAAAGTGTTCGCGTGGTGGTAACCTTATTTATACTTAATTATCAGGCCTCGGCGAGATATTCACTTATAATTTTGTCTCATTTTAAAGTAAAATATTCACACACACTATCCTATTAGAGTAATAATTAATTAATAACACAATACAATAGTCGAAAGTGTTTTAAAAAAAAAAAGGTGCTTTTAGGGCCTAAATTTAAGATACAAATTCCTAATGACAAACGGTGTACGCGGTGATTTGTGGCGGGAACATTTTTCAGCTGATGAATTCTGTAAGTACGAAAATTAATTATTACCGTTTTTAGCTTTAATTTGTATGAGTGCTGAATTTGGTTTTTGTTATTACGGGGAATAGTAGTCAATAAATGTTTATTCTGGCGACTCTGACGTCAGAGTTTAATTAACCAAGATTTGAGTGTATTCAATTTTAACCTAAGTATACTGATTGAACGCGAAAAGTCTCAACCCTAGTCTTTTTTTCCTCTCTCGCTGCAGAAGATCAAAAATTCAACATCTTTTTCAAAATGGTAGTCTAAGTATACTATTCAAGTCTCAAAAATTACCCCTTTGTTGTTCCTATGTACGCTGGACGTAGGAGACGCTGAAATTTGCCGGACTCACAAACGTCAATCGCCAGAGTGCCACGAACACTAAAGCTCCCCGAAGCCGTAAACGCCTGCTGTGTACGCTCTTGTGTACAGCAAACGTTTCAGCTATATGAATTCTAATTTGAGTATAATTATTTAAATTATCTTTATAGCGTACAATTTCACCATTGAAATTATCGCATCCTCTCACTTCCTTATAAGAGTTCTAGATTTGTATGTAACTATACAAATTTGACCCCTAAGTATACTATTCCATGATCTAAAAAAGGTTAAGGAAGGGTGTAGAAATACATAGTTAAATTCGAGTCGAAGAAGGAGGAGAACTTAGATTCGACTAAAAATATAGGAGAAAAAGAAGGGAGTTGAAAGGATTCAGAGTAATTAAGAGCAAAAAGGGTGAAAGTGGCACGAGCATCAATAGCAGATTTTGAGTCATCAGTTGAAAGTGTCGAAAGGAAATAGTAAAGATAATATGAAATTAAATTCATTACGTTTTGCAGGATAGGGAAGAGAATTAATGTTAGAAGAGGAAAAAAGTAAATTACAAAATGAATGAGTTCCGAGAAGGTATAAAAGTAAAATATAAAAAAATTGATTGTAGAAAAGACTAGAGAAATCAGAAGTAAGATTATAATGTTGCGGGTGACACCAATTATCCGGAATATAAATATAAACTTTGGAATGAGTAATGTGAAGGCATTTGATTAGAAGCTTTCGTCGAGGTCTTTAAATGAATAAAAAGGGGAAACCAGTTTTTCAGTTGACATAGGTAGGGTTGGAAAGGAATTCATTGCCCCGATACGGAGGCGAAGACGAGAATTTTGAATGAGAATCCAATATTTAAAATATCGCGCGCGAAAAATAAATGGTTTCATAATACTTAATCAGTCAAATAAAAACTTATTCTTTCAATTTGGTTTATATATTATAATTTTTAAGGCGTGTTTTAAGTAAGACATGTATATAACGTACTTTTTTTTTTTTTTATAGATATATTACCGTTGCTAGCGTTGTTTTTCGTAATATACATATTGATGCTAATGGCTGTTATCGCTTGTTCCAGTAAGTGTCATTTTCGAATAGTAATTTTGTGATATTACAACCTCTGCTTTTCCTTCTTTCACTTAATAGCAAATTTTCTTTTTTTTTTCTAGTACAATTTCCTTATCATCTAATATAAAAAAAAAACAAAAAAACAACAAAGTTTGGAAAATAATGAAATAATACGTTACACTTACAATATGAAAAAAAAAAAAAAAAAGAAAAACTCAAATTAACAAGAAAGTTGAACAAAAATCCTACTGGAAAAGAAAGTGCTTTAAACGTTAACATATATTTGGATACTATGAGAAAATTAAAGTAGTAATGCAAGAGATTACCGTTGGAATGGTCTAATTGTAAGTAGAACTTTTTTAAATATTAGGAAATAAAGTAGAAAATCAAATACTTTAACTGATCAAAGATATTTATGAATCAGAGGAAATCCTCAAGGACTCTGCGAAAAACTTAACGATAGCTATAACAAATAATAAAAAGAATACCGCTCAACTATGTAAATAGTGCCGCGCTTTGAGTTTAATATACTACATATACACAAAAAATTTTAATAAGAATAATATACAAACGGATTCAACAGAAAATAAGTGTGAATTTATCAGATAGGGTCAGTTTAGCTCGAAAAAAAAGCAAGCAACATGGACAAGAGGAACTATCCTCGTGCATATGTGATGATAATAGAAAAATCATTAGAACTGAACATTACATTATGTGCAGCTTTATAAACATAGAAAAAGCTTTCAATAATGTTAATTAGAACATTATGTGTTTTGATGTCTTTAAGAATTAAACATCGACTTCAGAAACAAAATGTAGTATTATTTGAATTATGTAAACATCAAAAATAATGATAAACGGTGAAACAGAAGCAATAATAAAGAAAGGGACACGGGCAAGGATGCTGTTTATCACCATTATGATGTTTCAAGTTTAAACTTTTAGGGAATTACCACAATACGCAATGCTGAATGAAGTGCTAAATTTGTGATCCGTAGTCGACTTGGGACGCCGAAGGATGTATAATACTACCATAGTCGATCTTGGATCTAGTAAGTGAACGGTATAATTGCGTCGGAGTGCTGCTATGAGATTCGAAACGCTTATTGTTCATCATTTTCAACGTCTTTTTCACATATCTTTAGGTGATAAATGCAGGTAAATTTATTATCGAAGGTGATGCCCAAAAATGTAATTTACTGAACAAAAATAAGTTTATCATTACATAAATTTAAGGTTTATCACCCGTTTTTTCCACGTTAAAATTTGAATCGTGTCGCTTTACACCAATTGAGTAAATTATCTATATACATTGATGTAATATATATTGAGCATATCGCGAATACGGAATGTTCGGGGATAAATTCAGATCATCAAACAATAACTTGCATGTAAAATGGGGGGGGGGGGGGGGATTGTGGTATTTAGTAATGTTATCGACTTAAAGAAAAAAGCATAGACAGTTGACACGTTTCCTTGCGGTACGTCGTTTTCTACGGTATATTCTCTAGAAAGTATATTTTCGACCCTCATTTTTGTGATACGATTGTATGAAAAATTCCTGATAAAATAAGCCAGATTCCAACTGCAGGTATTTCTTTATTCTATGTCGTGTCATATGCTTTTTTAAGATCAAATAATATAAAGTATACACGATTATACATACTTAGATATAAAGCTAAGTGTATTTGATTTTCTAAGCTTGCCACTTGGTCTAGTGTAGAATGGGACCGTCGAAATCCGCTTTGAAATGGAGAAGTTATTTTATAATAAGTAGTTCTGCTAAGAGATCTTGTCTTTCAAAGAATTTACATGCCATACAGGTTAGAGCAATAGGATTGTAGCTTATTGGTTTAAATTTATCCTTGCCAATTTTTAAATAAGGAATAATTATTTCTTTAAACCAAATTTGTCTGATGATCTTTCTTTCCATCATCGTCATCGTGATTGCTTTTCCTTTACAGGAGATCGCGTACATCCTTCGTCATCTATATCCAACGGTTTATAGCGTTTTTGATGATTTCTTCAGGGTCTTGCGAAGTGAATTGGCCGGTGGGTTTTTTGTCACTAATTCCAATCGCCTTCTTCCTCTCTCGTTGTTTTCCCTTGAATTCTTCCTTGCATCGCCAACATGAAAATACCGTCTTCTCGGATTTCACGTCCCATATATTATTTCATCTTCCTGTTTTTAATATCATCTACCATGATTTCCCGTTCTTCTCCTATTCTTGTTAAGACTGCCTCATTGGTTATGTGTAGTCTTTCCATTAAAATTTTTAATAATTTTCGGTAGCACCACGTCTCAAAGGTAGATATTTTCTTTTCACACTGCGCGCTTATAGTGCTCTAGTTTCGCAGCAATATTTCAAAACAGACCGTACATATAACATCGCGTTATCCTTTTTTTGGTAAGTTCAAATTCATCATTCGACTTTCAAGCACTTAGGTTATTGAACGAATTTTTCGTCATAGCGATTCGTGTCTTTATTTCCTTGCGATCTCTACTATCGTTGTTTATCAGTGCCGCCCCGAGATATCTGAATTCATTTGCATTTTTGATTTTTTGCGTTTCGATCTTGATTGTAACCTATATTTATCATCATTCTTCGTAAATTTCATCGCTTTTGTTTTATCTACAACATTAATTTTCATTCCATATTTTAACGCGGCGCTGTTTATTCGATCGATCATTCTCTGCATCCGCGATTCTGTCTCGGTGATTATGACTTTATCGTCCGCGTAGCTAATCTCATTTATTCGTTCATCACCATATTGATCTTCAATCACGTTTTTCCGATTCTTGTTTCTCTCATCATCTCGTCTACACGTACACGTTGAACAGCCTTGGTGAGAGAGGGCAACCTTATCCCACTCCTTTCCTTATGCTGCATTTATTCTTCGAGTACTCCATTCCGATCGTAATATTCGCACTTTGGTTCCAGTATGGATTCTTGATAATTTGCAAGTCCTTATCGTCGATATTATATTTCCTCAGGATTTTCATTATATTCTCATGATTGACACGATCGAATGCTCTTACGTAGTCGATGAAGCACACGATGATTTCCCTATTAGCGTTTAGCGTTCTTTAGAGATGACCACTTTCAGCAGGGCAATCGCGTCTCTCGTTCCTTTTTTTTTTCTTTTTTTTTTGCTACAATGCCGTACCGGGTTTCACTTAGATTTTCACATCTAGCTTCTTTTCAATTCTGGCAATAATGACTGATAGTAGCAACTTAAAGACATGACTCATTAGCGCGATGGTTCTATACTCCGAGCATTTTTCCGAGTTATTCCTCTTTGGTAATGGCACGATTTTACCACTTTAAAGTCCTCCGGCATCGTACGACTGCCGTATACTTTCGGAACATTATTAGATCATTCAAATCGTGTATTCTACAAAATATAGCTCGTATGAATTTCTGGCCTCAAGTCACTTCTTCGGGATATATGTAAAAATTACTGCAGTTTAAAAGTAAAAAAGTTTGATGAAAAGCGGCAAAGGGGTTAATTGTTTTCACGCGATTCATACAAATGGCTTAATTCGAAAAATGAAAAACAATTTTTTTTTTTTTTTTTAATCTCTTTTCACGTATTACATTGCTTTTTTCAATCATTCACGCTACTTTGTTGTGTCCTCCATGTAGCTGCGCTTGCCTAGCATTAAAAAAACAATATTAAAGCATAAAAGCTCGTTACAGCGCTAATGTATACGAGAAGGGAACAATGCATATTTTTTCAATTTTGGAATTGTAAAGATCATCATCAAATAAATTAATAAGTCGCACCCAGGATCAACTAATGAAGGATTAGTTAACTACGAAAATGCGAAGATACGCTTATCTGGTGGTGGCACATTTATACAATGTGTTTACAGAATTATGAAAGCGTAATATACACTAGCGTATACAAATATATTTAATATTTTACACTGGAAATTTATTGAAAATAATATTGTTTTTTTTTTTTTTTTTTTTTGAAACGACGTTCCAAACATTTTTTAAGAATCGTAATCTAACTACTCTTTACTGTCCTTCTTAAGGGCGCCACTACTGTAGACCCTATTATGCATTAATAATAATTCCAAGGTTGTTTTTGACACCTTTCATATTTATCTATAGTAACATTTAGTTAAACCATATCGCACTTGCTTTTACATGATCGGTACTTTATTTTTCGATATATTGTTCTAGTTGAATTGAAATCGCGCCAGTTATTACATTCTACGTATAAACTGTTTAACATTTCCGTAATTCTACAAGAAATCGGCATCGTGTTACTGATTGTAAGTTACGTCAGATATGGTTTGGATGGAATAGGTTTTATAGAGCTTAAAACCATCGGTTAGTAAACATAAACGAGCTCGCTAATATGTTCATTTTATTAAATCAGTATTTTAGTAAATAAATGTACCCTACCCGACAAAAAACAAAAAAAACAATTTCGATCGAGTTGATGCAGCGAGTTCGTCCGACATAGTAGCAGCTCTGGAAGGAGGGGGAGGTTTAATGAGACTACTAGACTTGTTCCAAAAGAAAGCAATATAAAACAATTGTTATTACGTATTAATTATATTAATGATAACAAATAACGGAATAATTAATTCTGATTAATATTCTTATTCTTTTCCACTATTACAGATATTTTTCAAATTCTTTTTTTTTTTCTTCCGGTTTTTATTTTATTTCTTTTAATAAGATTGCTATATTGTAAAACGATATTTATTTCCATAAAAATTGATAAACAAATTTTTAAATCTATACATAATTTAACATAATAACGTGTGTGTGCCCATAAATAAAAAGAAGAAGAAAAAAAAAATATTAAAATTAAATATATTTTTTTACGAAATCCCTCTCTACCAACTGTATTACTTATAATATCAGTTAATCCTCGAAGTAGAACTCTACAAAATCAGTGATGAATTCTTTCGCGGGGTATTGGGGGGCTAATGCCCCCCAATACCCCCCCCCCCCCAGAACTTAATACAAGCTGTTTAAGAATGCAGCAATTTAATAGGAAACAAAATTCGTTTTATTCGCTTTATTTACACACAGTTATGTCGAAAATTGCTGCCAAAACATTTTTTTAAATGGTTTAATAAGTGTCGTATATTTTTTAATTGCAAAATTACGAGATTTATTTTTGACGCGGAAAAATGAAACTTCATAAAATAACAATAAAAAAAAAAAATTGATCTTTTGAAATTTGACTGACGTTTGTTTGATATTCTATGAAAAACCCGCGATATACTCTTTTATAGCAAATGAACGAAAGATGTAAAATACTGGCGAGCTGATGAAAAAATTATTCGCTGCAGTTCCTATTTTTTGTCAGCCTTAAAAGGGGAACTTCGATCCATTTATCAATTAATACGAATAAATAGTTTTTAAAGGTTTCTCTCTTTTCGGTTTTCATTTATTCCGTTTTTTTTTTTTTTTTTAAAGCGAAATGATCTATAATAGATAACATTTCGGTGTTTGTTGCTATTTTCTTGTTTTTCATTTCCAAGAAAAGTCCTCATTTAAAACAGCTGTGAAACACCACGGCGTATTCGTTTATTATAAAAAGATAACGAACCCCCATTAGAATGTTTTTATCATATGTTCTTTAATGCTGCAATCGGAACTAATCATTTTAAAAACAATTGAGAAAACATGGTTGTTTATAATCGGGGTTATTTTACTCGAAATTTATCGTTCACACTTGCTTCTTTTTCATTATTTTAAATTACGTAATAAATCATGTTTTACATATTTTTAGTTTTATTCAGGAATATCCTAAAAAAAAATTTCCTCAGAAAAAATATAAAAAAAATCTCTGCCCCCCCCCCCCCCCCCCCCCCCCCCCGAATATAAATTGCCCCTTCTTCAGAAACAGATTCCTGAATTTACTCGTGCTGCAAAATAAAATTAACAAACCCCAACACGTTTTATTAGTAAAACAAGCTGCATATTTCATTTAAGTTTGTTGTTACGTAGAAAACCACACAAGTTTAAAACATAAAAGTAAGAAAATTAAACACACCTAATGCATAAACATATTTAAATGAACTGTATATTATAGTACACAAAACTTATTTTTCGAATAAATATTATTGTTTCATTTACTTTTATTTCAATTCGCGAAATAAAAGTCACCGCGACACGTATTCCGGGGAATTGATCATAATGTAAGGTAAACAATTAAAGTTGAGACATAAAATATCAATTGCTAATCACTTGTGTTAGATAATAATTAGAGAAAGAGCTTGTCTTCAAAACATATTAGTGATTTTTAAAATCTTGCTTTGTGAATTGAAGTTTACTTTTTATATTTTAAAAAAAAACAAGTTTATGCTTCGATAAATGTATCCGCTTATTTCACTCATGATCTAGCAGAAATGACGTTAATTTACAACATGTGAATATACTTATAATATTTCTTCATTTTCATTTTCGTTTTTTCATGTGAAGAATTATTTTCGTAGACGTTTTTTTTCCAAAATGTAAAAACATTGATGTAATTTCCAATATAAAAAATATATCAGTTTAGGAACGTTTCCAGGCTTAACCCCATTAACAGCTAAAACTGGAAACCTACCGGGGGCTATATGTTGAAAGAAATAGATTAAGTATAATAAAAACAAATTCAGATGCGTTGGGGGGGGGGGATTCCTCATGCGTAATGTATTAGGTTGTTAAAAAAATAATGTCGTTTTTTTTATATTTCCGAATTCTGCTACTTCACACGGGGAAATAAATATTTAATAAATGTAGTTATGTTTTACATCGTTTGAAAGTGCAAAGACAACAAATATTGTGTATTTAATATTGATTTATTATTTAAACTCTTTTAATAAAAAATTCGGGCGATTTTTTTTTTGTACAAATTCAAACTCGCTACTAAAGCAACGGAAATGGCTTGCGAAATCAACGATTCTTTTGGCCGAGATATCATTCATGAACGTGTGGTTTAATGTTGGTTTAAAAAGTTTCGTAATGGAGACTAAAAAAGCTTGAAAATCGAGAGGAGTTAGCCGACAATAAACTGTGCTTGATATCGATTTGGATGATATTTTTAATATTTTATAATTCTAGCCAAAAAAAAAAAAAAAAAAAAAAAATAGAGAATTCTCTATAAGTAAATATTTATTCGTTTTTATACGGTATATTTAATTTTCATTATTATTTATAATTCTAACAAACAAGTACCCATATTTAATGTAATTTCTGCGATGTTTCCTTTTTTAAATATATATAGGTATGTATTTTTTTTATTTTATATTAATTAAAGTGAACTACTCATCTAATAATTAATGCCTTAACAGCCACATTTGAAATTCAAAAGCTTAATAACGCTATTAATTATTAAGGAAATGTTCGAATTACCTTAATTAGGCAATTCTATAACGTAAAAAAAAAAAAAGAAAAAATTCATTAAAATTTATAGAGGAAACATTTTTTAAACTCTTCACCAATACTGAATTCAAATTTTCATATATTTAAATATCGATATATAAATACACGTGTGTACGTAGGAATAATGTATGCTGTGTTTATTGTTTGCTCTCAGGACGAATGTTCGAATCAGCCAGTGAAATTTTGTTTTTACTACTGCTATTGCTGCTAGCTAAAGGGTACACGGTTACCAGAGGAAAACTGAAACTTTCATCTAGCGTCAAACTCACCATTTTCATGTGCTGTTACGTGGCAACAACTTTAGCGCTGTTCTTTTACGAAAACATGGTACGTTCAGTAGTTTTTTGTGAAATATTAACAAAACCCACATACACCGCCATTGTCAAGGTGCAAAGGCTAAAACCAGCGCGGCACGTACTGACGTATGCTAATAGAGCAACTAAGCGAAATCGTAAAACTTTTTTCATTTATTAAAAGCTTTTATTTAACTTAATCTTTTTATTTGTATTCCTGAATTATTTGTATTCCTGCAAATCTTGAAACACCAGAAATTTATGGACACCTAGGGGGGGGGGGTAAATTTGGACCCGTAGAGGATTTTAGAAAAGAAATTAGTTGGAAAAAACTGATTATTTCTGACTATTAGTTTTTTAGTAAACTAAAATCGTTATATGAAAAATTTCATTATCTTTTTCTTTTTATTATTCGTATAATGTTATACCGTTCGGAAAAAATGTTTTTCCTTTTTTCTTTTACGCTCTCTCATTCTCGTCCACAAGTATAACTAAAAATTTAAAATAAAATAATGTAAAAAAATTTAGACAAAGACTGCGTTTACTGCAATGAAAATAAGGAAAGTAATCTATTCCGGAAAAATTGGGATATTTTTGATATAAAAGCGTTGGTCTCAAAAATATTTCATATCAGTGTATCGACCAACGCTTTCATTTCCCTTTTTTTTATAATATCTCAGTTTGATGCAGCTGCTAAAATTATTTCCCTTATTTTTATTGCATTTTTAATATTTTGTTGTGATAACCCGGTTGCTAAAGCACTAGAGTTACGGTGGTTCTGAGTTCGATCCGAAAAACGAAGGCAGGTGATTAACAAATAATTGAAAAAATCGCTAACAGTTACATGGACGATAATATAGTAAACCCCGCTACACACGTATACCATCGTGTACGCATTAGTTGGCGTACAGACAACCACAGGCCAAAATAATAGAAATACAAAAAAAAAAAAATGAAAATATAAATTTATTTCAGGATGGGATATTCATTATTTTAGTTCTTTTGTATTTATCTTTACCCGACCAAAACAAAAAATTAATTAACCACCCAGAGAAACACATTATTATTCTGAAAAAAAATTAATTCATTAAAAGGCCGTCAAAAAGGAAATAAACTTAATGAAGGAAGCAGTGTCATGAACTCGTTTCAGAAACTTCAAGTATCCTTGCTGGAAAATAATCAAAAACTGAATGCAACACTAAGCCTAATCAGTTCTCTCCGTGAGGAAACCTATACTCTCAAGCAACAAAACAAGGATTTAAACATGCATCTAGCCGATATGGAACACAGCACACCAGACGAAATAATATAATATTAAGTAACATACGGACAGCGTCTGCTGAAAATATTTATAATTTAGTATGTAAAGTCGGAGAGGCGGCTGGTGTTGACATCTGTGAGAAAGACATTGATGTCTGCCATCGTTTGAGGAAGACTCCTAATCATCAACATCCTGGTATTATTATAGTACAATTCTGCCGGCGCTAGGCCAAATTTAAAATTTTTAAAAATCTGCGCACTATCCGCTCGACTCTGAGTTCAGCTTCACTAAAATACTCGCCAACCAACGTTTTTAAGCGAACGATCAACTAACGTCTGAAAACGCCAAGCTATATCAAGCCAGCGGCGAATTACGCAACAGGGGATGGAAGTTCATACGGGTGCATGATGGAAAAATTTTCGCCTATAAGAATGAAGGAACCCCAGTTATCCACATATACTCTAACGAGCAGATTGCTGGGCTACTAACAAGTTCAGAATAACCATATTTCCGTGAAGTGCACCTGCTGGAGGATGGAAGTTCATTCATTAGCTGTTAATTGCTTACTTTGGTTTTTTTTATTTGCACTCTGGAGAGGATAATTTCTAATTTTAGAGTATTATTAAATTTAGTGATTATTTACCCGCCTTGGTACTTCTTATTATAATTACCAACATTTTATTATATTTAATAGTTTTGTATATTTTATTCATACTTAATCTCAATATAATTTATTTTAACTTCTATATTTATTATATTTTAGATGTCCAATAGTTTTGTATATTTTATTCATACTTAATCTCAATATAATTTATTTTAACTTCTATATTTATTATATTTTAGATGTCCAATAGTTTTGTATATTTTATTCATACTTAATCTCAATATAATTTATTTTAACTTCTATATTTATTATATTTTAGATGTCCAATAGTTTTGTATATTTTATTCATACTTAATCTCAATATAATTTATTTTAACTTCTATATTTATTATATTTTAGATGTCCAATAGTTTTGTATATTTTATTCATACTTAATCTCAATATAATTTATTATAACTTCTATATCATTTTTAGTGCATATCTAATTCATTTTCTAAGTAAGTATATAATCAATTTTTTCACGTTATTCTTATATGAATGTTCGATAATTTTCGAATTCGGTTTACTACTGTGGCGAATATCGAATACTTTCGATGACGATAGATCGCGAAATCAAATTTATACTTTTCTGAACAACGAAAAAATCACAACTGTTTTTCTGAGTTGATGCAAACGTGTAACTTCAGCAAAAACGAGCAACTCCTCAGCGAATGTAGAGAACGGCTCTTTTCTTAACCAAAGGTAAAATGCAACTGATTTTTGTGAAAAATCTTTTCCTTTCTCCATCTCTCCCGCCTTTCTGCTTGCGACCGCTAGAGCCGACCGAATCAGGTAGATCCTTTTTTCCTTGATGACCGGTGATTGGCTATTCGACCGACAATAGTTCCAGGTACTCGCGTATTCACACTCGCACTAATTATTCTAAATTATGTTTATGTTATTTTATTTTCATATTATATTATTTTTTATTTGTTTTTTTCTTTCAGATTTTATGTATTCCATGTAACGGACGCATTACAATAAATAAGAATCACATACGTTCCCAGGCCCTTTATAATGGGTACTAAATTATTCAATTCCGTTTACCTTTACAATAACATCTAATGAACTATAATTAATACAAGAGAAAACTACCTTTATTAGTTTCATTTCCAGTAAGAGTACCCAGTAATTTTCTAACTTTGTTTTTCATTGTATTTCTACTGCTTCCTGTTAAGTTTCCGTTTCTTTTCTTTTGAAGATTTATTAATTCTAGTTTCCCTTCTGTAGTTATTACAAACATACCTTCTTTTAATATGAAACCCTGCTCATTTATTAGGTAACTTCATAGTACAATCAATTATGTTATAAAGTAGAATACAACGTCTTCTACATTATTTTTTATTTTTATCACTACACATTTCCTTATTATTATATCTAATCTATTTTGAGGATTTTTGTTAATCCGTATAGACATTTTTCTTTTACAATTTCTCTAGCTATTATAATTTCTATTATACTTACCTTTTTTTTTTTTTATCTTTATTTTTATTTTATTTATTTCTTAACATCTATGTTGTCCTTTCCAGTATGCACTTGAGAGAGGATTATATGTATATGCATGCATTAGGATAGTTGTGGCGAGTTGAGTTGGTGTATATTTGTTTGTTCGTTTCACCGTATGTGCATTTGTGTAAGTGTGTGATTGTATATTTGTTTGTACGGATGTGCTTCTCTGTCTGCGTGTTCCATCGTGAGTGTATAACTATGAGAAAGGTGTTTAAGATTGAAAACACATTAGTGATGATTTGATTTGATGTATATATGATTGTTTGTTTTTTGTTAAGTATATATATGGAGATCTTTGGGGATGGCTAATTTGTGAACAATTGTGTGTACATAAGAATATGTGCTTTGGTACATGATTATTTTCATGTATTTAGTTATGGTGCTTAAATTTGTATTAATATATATATTTCATCTTGTAAAATGTTAAAATACTGGTTTATCGCATTTCATTATAATCATATTTTAAATTTAGAAGCGATAAAGCCTTTTCTTTCCCTTTATTTTCGAAGGTATTGTTTTGTTTTTTCATTTTGTTTTTTATACATTTTTTGTTTAACACTCCCTTTTCCGTTGCATTTTACTACCGATATTAACTGCAGTTTTTAATATTTACTTCGGAAATTATGTTTATATTTACAGTTATAAAAGTACTCATAACTTTCAGTTTTGTAAATTTTTAACGTTTACATTTCTATCAGACCCCACTGCTCGCGCAATATTCCACATATGTGGTTTCACCTGTAAATAATAATAATAACAATATTTGATTTGATTTGATTTGATTTGATTTGATTTGATTTGATTTGATTTGATTTGATTTGATTTGATTATTATCCTATAGTTAACTAATTTTATTTTAAATAGCTGTTTGATCCGGGTGAAGTATTATATCTATACGAAAGTCCAGCCGGTTATGGTTTAATAATACTAAGAATTATCGCTTGGTGCATTTTCATATGTTCGATATTATTCACGCTGAAGCACTGTCCGGATAAATCCAACTTTTATTATCCGTTCAACTTAATCGGTACACTTTGGTAAAAAAATATTTTCCGCTATTTTCTGTGTTTCATGTCATATGTGTTTTTTTTTGGTTTTTTTTCCGCAATAATCTCGCCATTTTGTTTAAAAAACAACAAAACGTTAGGAATTTGGAAGTAATCTAGAAAGATATTAGTAGTTTTAACTCGACAATAAAAAACATTTCAATAAAATTCAAACGATAAACTAAAAGGTATCTGTAAAAATGAGCCGACTTCATGTTTGATTGTGAAGGCGATACAATCGATGTTGACATCCAAAATAGTCTAACTGTAAATTTGAAATTGAATCAACTCCCGTATATTTTATTTTATCGGTAGAAGATAAATATAAAATTCTATATGAAATTTTCGAATGCAAACGATTGTAAAAAGACAATAAAAAACGTAAATGAATAACACGGATAAATCCATTGCTTTAAAATTTTTCTCGCAGCGCAGATGTAGATTATATATTTCCGTATAAGTTTACTTTTCGTATCTGCCAAGATCAAAACAAATTGTACTTAAAAGTGTGCAATAATATATATATATATTGTTTTAGGGAGTCATGTCAGACGTTTATCCAATGCAAAAAACTGAAAGGGTCGACCGTTATATTGAGAAAAAGTTAGAAATTTAGCAAAGGAAAAAAGCTAGCAAAAAGATAACCGAAAGAGAAGGTGGAGTGGGGAAGCTAAAATTCAAAAGATTGAAATACACGATCACACGTTCTAAGAAAATAAAGGGACATTAAAATAAAACCTGGTTCGCATCATATGTGAAGTTTCGACCGGAGAATCAAAGGAACAAAGAGATGGCTGAATAAGGGAAAAACGAAACAGTGAAGTGGAAGCGGACTGTGATTAAACCAAAGGCGAACTATTGAGGAAATAATTGAATGACTAACATTGGGGAATATATTAAACCAAAGAAACCGAGGAGGGCTTTATGGATAAAGGGAATTAGGATTAGAAAATAAAGAGGGATAGAAATCAGACCAACAATAGCGATGAGGACGAAAAGAGGAAGAAGACTTTGGACAGAAAAACGACTCATGAAGGGATTATTGATTGCCGGTGAACGAACTAAAGAGTCGGCTAATCCATTCTTGCTGCACGATAATAACTTAGAATCCATTTCAGATCAATATGGACCGAGCTAGAAACAGATAGATCATTTTTTTTTTTGGTATTACTAACCCGACTATGAAGAAAGTTTCAGATATTTTTAGCTGAATTAGGCAGCTTCATATTTTACTAATTATAATGGTTAATTATTTGGTATAAACGCATTTCATCTACTTTATTTTTCTTCGATCTTTTTCTGATTTGATACATATTACTATTAATACGAAGTATACATCAGATAATGTAATGATACGACATTTTAGAATAAATAATAACCGCATCATACATGCATATATATATATTAATTACAACGTAATTCTTAGGCTACCTCCCATTAAAAAGTGTCGCAATTTTATGTAACGTTTGTTATATTTTATAGGATTTTTGTGATTATGTTATTATATTCATATGGACCGATTTAGAATTACGTTGTAAATTTTGATCATTTTATACAAAGTATAGAAGAGAAAGAGATAGAAATGTAAGCAAGAGAGGTCAAGGGGCACAGTCCCTTGCGAGGCCAAAATGGCCGAGTTTATATATATATATATAGAGATAGATAGATAGATAGATAGATAGATATATATATCAAGTTTTTTAAAAAATAATATTATAAATCAATAACAAAAACAATTAAAATGAACGACCGAGTTTACCCTTTCATTAGCATTACTATGCCTTCCGAACTGCAACATAAAATTATTTCTTATAAACAATTACCCGACAACGATGTTGCTACGGATTTAAATAATAGAATAATTGAAATGCGGAATGACTGGAATCTCAGTTCAACGGTAAGATTAACTTACAGTCTCATATTCCAAATGTAAAAATTATTCCGAATAATATTAATAACATCGATTCTTATTCAACGCAATTTCTTACTGCACACGAAAGATTTCAAACTTATTTGTACTGCTTTCGTCTATCTGACACTCATTTGTATTCCTGCAGGTGTGCACTGAAATTGTCATCCATATTACTATTAATGATTGTTTCAAATGGAAATTTCTGTTCAAAGGCATGCATTTTTTGTCCGTTGAATATTAACCTAGAGGTGATGTAGAAAGAAAAGGAAAGAGTGGTAGTTCTGCAATTGAAAAGGTTACTGATAAAGGAAGAGAAATGTTCCGGTATGTTAAAAGAGAGCATTATATCAAATAGAGTGGGGAGATTGACTTGTCAAAAGCAGCAAAAATATACGCGAAAGAAGTAATAAGAAATTTTTTACCGATAAATGCCGAGTAACGTCTGCCAAAAATGTACTAATACAATCGGAGAGACCGCGTCCTGGGCGAAAAGTAACAAATTGTTGCGTTTAAGCCACCAAACAAAATGTCCATGAACTAAACTTTCGAAAAGCTTTCTAACGCAGGGAGCAAGAGAGACTAGATGAAGTACAAAAAAATTAAATGTAGGGATTGGATTAACTATAAAGATATTTCAAGAGCAGAAGTAACGAAAGGAATTAAATGTGAAAGAGAAAATTTAAAGGCCTTAGTCATTTTCCAGATATGAGAAATAGTGTTGAGTGCAAAATAGAATAGCAAATGAGTATGAGAATATTATGGCCGGTATGGGATATGAAACCCAGATGGAGGGGTATACTAGAGAGGAGTGGAAGGGAGACGTATTTACGCAAACTAAAATCGACCACATTTACACGAAAAAAAATAAAAAAAATATAAAATTCAAACATACTAATATTGGAGAAAAAGTAGCGGATCATAATATGATACAGTGTGAAGTTCTACTAGGCACTGATATTGCAAAGGAAAGTGAACGACTGGAAAACAATAATGCATTGATAGAGGGTAAGCTAGCAAATAAACTATTGCAAGTAAGCTGGAATGATAAAAAAACAAAGGGAGCGGAAGACATATACGAAGACATAAAAGGAAAATTCGAAGAGCTCTACGAACAATGCGCGGATAGGAAAAACGAAAAAAAAAGCAGAAAACGAAAAGGGATAAAAAATTGGATGACCAAAGAAATATTAGAAAGGATAGAACTAAGAGACAAAGTGTACTCAAAATATAAGAAAAACCCGAAAAATGAGAAAATGAGGAAAGACTATCAAATTTTAAGAAACAAAGTGAACAAAGAAATAAGGATGCAAAAAGAAAAATTTATACAGCACGGATTTCAGCTAGTAAATGGGGACATAAGGAAAACTTGGATGAACATAAATAGGCTGATAGGAAAAGGGAAACCATTACAGGTAGATCAAATAATAAGGAAATACATAGGTAGAAATAAAAGCGTGAAGGAGATTGCAAACACATTTAACCAAACTTTTAAAGAGGAAGTTGAAAAAATTGAGCATAAATGTGATAAAGATCTACTGAGAAAGGTAAAAGAGAAGATAAACGTAAATATGTATATCCCAAAGGCAAATGTAGAAGAAATTAAAAAAATAATTGAGCAACTCAACCCGCAAAAGGCAAGTGGCATAGACAAAATCAGAATAAAAGATTTAAGAAAAGTGAAAGATGGTGTAGCAAGTATAATCACAGAATTAATAAATGAGACGATTGAGACAGCAACTATTCCAGAAAAAATGAAAACGTTGATAGTGAGACCAATCTATAAAAAAGGAGAACACACAGATTACAAAAACTATCGGCCCATAGCGATAATAAATGCGATCATGAAAATCTTGGAAAAATATATAAATAAGCAATTAGTAAAATATATAGAAGAAAATGAGATTATAGATAAACAACAATATGGGTTCCAGAAAAACAAATCAACCTCCAAAGCACTTGGAGATTTCGCAGAGCAAATTAGGGAAAACTTTGAAGCAGGAAATAAAGTCTTAGTGACATATATAGACCTGACAAAAGCATTTGACACAGTAAACCACCAGAAGCTTCTAGTAAAACTAGAGGATATTGGGATAACTGGTAAGGTAAAGGAATGGTTTAAAAACTATTTACAAAACAGGAAAACAGTAGTTGGGATATTAGGGGAACAAAGTGAAGAAATAGTAGGAAACAAAGGGGTGCCTCAAGGCGGCATTTTGTCGCCGCTGCTGTTTATAATATACATAAACGGGTTGCAGAATTTATTAAAGCAGTGCGAGTTATTTGCTTTTGCGGATGACCTCGCCATAATGGCAGCGCATAAAGATGCCAAGGTATTAGAAACGCAAATGCAGCAGGATTTGGTAACAATAAGTAGATGGGCGCATGACAATGACTTAAGAATTAATATAACTAAGACCAAAATGATGCTGTTGACGCCAAAGAAAACAAAAGAAAGTTTTGAGCCGAAAGTTACAATGCACTCAAATGAATGTGTTCATGATATAGAAAGAAAAAAGGAATGCCAAAGGATAAATTGTGAGGAAATTGAAAGAGTGCAAAGTTACAAGTACTTAGGAGTCATAATAGATGATCATTTAAGATGGGATAAACATACAGATTATGTAGCAAAAAAGGTAAGGGGAGTAATACCATCATTGTATACATTGAAGAAATATGTAAGTAATAAAACATTAAAGATGATATATTATGCCCTGGTTGAGTCGCACTTAAGATATGGAGTACAAGCATGGGGAATAGCCGGGAAAACGTATATAGGCAAAGTAAACAAGATACAAACGAAATGTATAAGATTAATATCAAAAAAAAAAAAACTATGTAAATTCAGAAGAGACTTTAAAAATAGAAAACTTATTAAGCGTAAGAGGGTTGTACTTAAGTATAAAATTCTGGGAACACTTAAAAATAGACAGTAGAGCAAAGATAGAAAAACGAATGGAGATAACTACAGAATTAAGAAATAGACCCAGATATAAACTCCCGAGAGTCAGAACAAAATATGGAGAGCAAACGGATAAATATGTGTTGGCGCAAATGCTAAATAAAATGCCGGAAGAAATAATAAAGGAAAAAATGGAGAGGAAGCTGAAAGAGGGTGTTAGAAAGTGGTTACAAATGGAAAAGAATATAAACAAAATAATAAAATAAACGAAAGGGAAAATTAAATAAAGGAAACTATGTGTAAATGAAGTGGATGGATGGATAAAAGTGATGGATGATTGAGCGCTTATATACTTTAAAAACCTAGAATAAGATAAATAATAAGAACTCCGTCGACAAGCGCAAGCTTGACGGACGTAAATATAAGATTATAAAATGTTAAAATTTAAATATACGTTTTTAAAAAAAAAAAAAAAAAAAAATTGAGAAGGAAGAACAGAAGTTTTTCCATGCACATTCTTTTTTGAAGGCAATTAAAGATGAATCTGGTTTCAGCGATGACTCTTTTGTGGATGAGAAAGTTGTTAAAAGCAGGGGAGGAGCGAAAAATTTTAAATGACGATAAGCTCAGGTCGAAAGCAATTTTACAATCCTGGTTCCACCACAAGGAGGAAGACGATTTAACTTTTTTATGGACTGAAGTACGATCAGGGAGAGAAGAGTGTGATTCAAAGCAGCCGAAGCAGAGTCGTAAAATAAATCCTATCGAAAGGAAGGATCCGAGTCTGTTGGGATCGAAGAAATTGAGGAGTTAAAAAAAGAACGGAAGTTAGTCCGATCGACATTACATACGACCCATTTTAAGGTATGAAGGATATTAGAGGGAGATGAAAAGGGAAGTTCATTAAAAGAAATAATTAAAAGAGTGTGATCATTTCCAGAGGTAGCGCCCGAAGTACCCATTTGTTGCTGAGACCGAGAATAAGAGTTGTAAAAGAGAAGTTAACGGAGACGAGTGATTTCGAATACAAGTAGAAGAACCATTATTGAGGAAGAATAGATCATTTTAGAGGATAAAATTCTGCTCATTGCAACCTCAAAAAGGGAAGTGAGCATTCCAATCGTTACCGATAATAAAAATTGGAAAAAAAGCTCGTTAATCAATATCTTTATATATATATATGGGTTTGTCAACATGGACATTGGCCTAAGAACAATGGAACTGAGGGGTAAGAGAGATTAAGATCCTTACGCGATCAGAGATAGCCGACAGAAAGGAATTAAGGATAATAGAAGGAGAAGGAAGGGAAAGGATGAATGAAGCACAGAATGGAGTGGGAATACCAATTTGTAAAAGGAAGGAATAAAAAGAAGCTTGTTCAGTTGATAATTACGAACAACCGAACATTCTTTGATCGAGATCACAAATAAATTGATTGCTGGGAGGGTGCAATGGACAATAAGGAAAAGGCACGAGAAAATAACCGGAACAGCGAGGAAGGGAGCAAACTATGCCCAAATCGCAGAGAGGTTGGAACGGCTCATAGAAGGAAAGTTAAAAAACCAGAGGAAGCGTAGAAGGGAAGGTTGAATAGACAAGAAAAAGGAGCCCAGGTTGGAGAATGAGGAGACGTAGAAGTTAAATATCTAAAACGGTAAGTTGGGCAGATCGTAATTAGGAGAGATACAAACGGATATAACATTTAAAGATCTAAAAGAATAGTTAGGAATAGAGATATATGAATGAGTTCGGATAAGCAACTTGGTGAAACATTACACAAAGCCCGATTGTATCTTCACTGTCGCTGTAGAAACTATCTCAGCCAAATAGTTCTATTAACTACAGTTAGTTATTAATTCCCACCCTTTTTTTTTATCAGTTATTTTCCTGATAAAAAAATTTATAATTGTGTTTCCATTGAACCTAAACAAGTCTTAAATTATAGTCTGTATCATCACTGAGATGTTCCGTAGACCTGTGAAGCACACAGAGTAATGCCGATATTATTTTCGATTAAACTTTTTCTTAAATTTTCAAATACTATACAAATCTGTAGAGGAACTGATAATTTTAATTTGAACGACTTTACTTTTTATCTTCCCATTTCTGAATAATATTTTTAAAAAAAATGTTTATGCCAAAAGAAGCCCAGTTATATCGAAAATTCATACACAACCACGCACAAAAAAAAACAAAAAAAAAACTCACTAAGTTGTTTTATCACAATTAAAAAAAGTTATTTTAACTAATGAAAAATCAAGGTCAATGCAGTTCCCCGATAATTTTATCGTACCAAGTCCAATATATTACTTTTATTTCTATTTTAAATAAATTCGCGCAAAATAAATGCACCAAAATCATTAGACTCTCATTTTCTTATTTTACATCAGCGGTATAAAATTAAACACATGCATATAAAAGATGAAAAATTTCCTTGAATAAAAAATGTTAGTAAAAAAAAAAAAAGCGGATAAATTTTTTTTAAAGAAAGTATCACGACGGCCATCGTCTTCGTTAATGTAACCGATTTTACCAAAACCAAAAAAATATAGACATAAGTGAATCAAACATTTACTACTACTATAAATCGAAATAACTTGTAATTTATAATTACTATAATAGTATTGTAAAAACAAATTATACTTGATTACATAATAACTTTATAATGTTAATAAAGAAATAAATTATACGTAATTATATATTCATCTTAATATTAATATAAAAACAAAATTATATTTGATTATATTGCGTACATATTTTTTATATATTTTCATATTAAACCGTATCTATTTGGCTTTAACACTTTTGACGAAGTGGAAAAAACGCTAAATCATGAAATCGGTGAAACCTATTTTAAGAAAAATCGACTCAAGCCAAACCCAATGAGTGACTTGTGGTTTTCATCTGAAAAATCGTGAGGCAAAGCAATTAAATGGAAAGATACACCGTGACCTGAAGCACACAGACAACCCAAAATATCTGGGCGTTATACTCGACAAATCGCTTACATACAAACAGCACACTGCGAATCAGTTAAAATGAAAACCATGGCCAGAACATAATACGCAAGCGAATAGGTTCTAGCTGGGGAGCTAACGCAAACAGCCTCAGAATTTCTTCCTTGGAGCTCTGTTATTCTACCGCGGTGAATATGCATGCCCTGTGTGGGGCTGCTCACCACACGCCAAAAAGATCGATGTGCCCCTAAACGAAACATGTAGGCTGATAACTGGATGTCGAAGACCAACTCCTCTACCAAAACTCTACGAACTTCCCTCCAGAAATTCAACGACGTGAGGTGGCTGCAAAAAATGAAAGGTTTAAAGCAGCCAACGACAACCGACACCCGTTATATGAATATAAAGGACTGGCTGAAACAAGATTAAAAAATCCAGGAACAGCTTTCTACAAAAGGTCGAAGAATTGACCGGCACTGCCGAAAAGGAAAGACTTCGTATATGGAATATAAAAGCAAACGGTAGACCAAAAGCACTGCCTAGCGGGAATCACTTAAGACTATAGGTCTTTGGAAAACCACTTGGAGTAGACTGAGAAGTGGAACTGCGCGCACAAAATATAATCTTTATAAGTGGGGAATATCCGATAGCGATCGATAGTGATCGATGTGAAGTTCAAGACTATAATCATCTATTTAGCTGTCTCCTTAGCGGCACATATGAACTTGGAAGCTTATACGTTGATAACGACTTAATAAAATTTATAAAATATTGGACGAATTATCGTACACAGTAGACCGGACACGCGAATAATAATAATAATAATAATAATAATAATAATAATAATAATAATTTGCTAGCGAAAATTTGATCGGTTATTTTTTCTACCAAGTTAAATTTACAATTTTTTTTGCCATATTACGCTATTTATTATTGCTGATTTTTATATATGTTCGTGGTAAAACGAATCTCTGCACCATGAAGATAATTACATTTACGGTACACTTCTACTTATGCATAAATCTATTCGGCAAAACCTTTTTATTTATTCATTTAAAACGAAAAAAAAAAAAAAAAAAAAACAAATAAAAAAGAAATTAACAAATTAAAATTACTCGTCAGAAAAATCATATTCTCCCCTGCCTACCTTTAGATATATAGAATATTTCGCTGTACAGAAATAATCTAGAAATAATGTAAGTAACTCTTGAACACCATATCTAATCACCTTCCTCTAGTAAAGAATAAAAGCATGACACATAATACAAAATGTCTTTCATTTAAAATATTATATTCGGGCCGCGGAGTATATACTGTTGAATGGGTTTAGTAATTATTGTGTTGCAAATGAGTTCAACTATATATGTTAAGACGAGAACTATCGTGTCTAAGAGATGTTTCCATGGCAGGGTCCGGAGAATCGAGTTTAATTTCTTTTTTTTTTGGGTTCGTCAACCAGAGGGACCTTTACCCAGGAACAATTAGAAAAGAAAGGAATCAATTTGCATTCAGAATTGTTAGTAGGAAGTAATTAATATAAAAGAGACAGATGAAATTAATAAAAATTTAAAAAAGAAAAAGCGCAATTATCCGATACCATGATCTCTAAGATGAAAACTTTTACACGGCGGAAGAAGATTAGAGGATGACGAGGCAAAGAATGCGCCGCTTCGTTACCAAAAGAATGGCTAGGAACTCGCTGTAAAAGATTTAGATGAGCTAACAAAATGGACACATGACAGAGGATTATATATTAACTCAGACAAATCAAAAGTAATGTGGATAAAACCAAGCAGTAAATATAATATAGATGAAATCAAAATAAAAAACATCACAGTTTAGAATGTCAGCATTCACACACACACACACACAGAACACATGTAGCTGTAACAATTTAGAGGAAGTGTATAAATATAAATATTTGGATGTCACAGTGGGGACAACATGTTTAGATGGAATGAACATATAGATAATGTAGTAAATAAATTGAGGAAAACGCTACCCAGTCTTTATCAAATGAAGAACTCCGTTATAAACACATCAACAAAAATAATGGTTTTCAACGCATTATGTCAAACACACTTGTATTACGGTATTATGGCTTGGGGGCACGCGAATAATACAAAACTAAAGCAATTAAATTATTTACAGGATAAATGTTTGAAACTCTATGTAGGAAAAAAATATGAAACTCTTTCACAAATATAAGTTCTTCAAATATTAGGAAAAGACATTTAATACTTAGCCCAAAAATGATACTTAAATACAATATACTAATTAAATATATAGAAAAAGAAATTAGTGTGTAATAGCAAGAAATAAATGTAATTATAGATTGCGTAACGTTAGACAATACGAATATCAATGTAGAAGGCACGCTAATAAACATGAAGACAAATGACAACAATTCGTTTTAACAAAGTTACACTTAATAATATACCGGTATAAATAATATTATAAAAGGAAACAAAAACAGAAATCAAGTAAAACTAAATTAAAGGAAATGCTGCTAGAAAATAGTGAACAATAACAAACACGAGCATAATACCAAACTATATAAAACATTTAGGTGTGTGGATGCACTTGTGTGTGCGTGTATGGGTGTGCATATTTGTAGATGTAGGTGTCCATATGCGTGTGTGTTATATATAGTAAAAAAGTAAAGTGAGTTCCATACCCTTGATAAGGTTTCATGGATTGTGAAGTTAAGCTTTCCATAATGGTACTAAGCCTAATGGATCTGATAAGAATACTAGGGCCAGTTCCTTTCTCTCGGCCGCCTTTACTTTCCCAGATTTCTCTGCTACCCAATTATTTCAGGCTGGGTAAGCTTGGGAGCGACTTGGATCCGGGACGAGAAAAGTCTCGATAACCTATGACACCTCCGACTTGTTAGCCAAACACCTTAACCACTAGGCTACCACGCTGCCTGTTATATATAGACATATGCGTAATTTGTGAGAAACAGATATTTAAATGATTTATAAAGTAGTTATAGATGAATAAGGATAAGTTATAGAAACTAAGCATGTAATCTAAACTTATTAAATAAATTTACTCGTGTGTATTTATTTTGGGAACCCGCCGACAAGTCAACTGTCATTTGTTGGGGACTAAGATATCGCACATAAATTAATAAAAAAAAAATAATATCAATATGAATCGAATGGGAGGAGAAGAAAGGACGTGGATAACTAAACGTACAAGCTCTAACTTGTAAAATGTTTTTTTTTCTTTCTTTCTTGGACTCGTCAACTATGGGCAATAAGTCGGCGTAACAGGAATTTTTTTTTATATTTTTAATTTACAAAATCGGGACTCAAACCCCAAGTCCTTGCCGATCGAAAACACCATTGCGACCAACTATTGCTACGTTAGTTGTAAAATGTCAATGTATCACATTAGTTGGAAATTGAAAACCAAATAAAACGGTACACGAATCAACAAGAACAATATGCGCATGTCTTATCAATAACACAATATTTTCATAACTTAACATTCTAAATTGCAGGTTTATTGCTGGACCATGTTTTATTTTAACGGCTAACAATTTTATCGATAAATGGATTCGCGAAAGTGCCGTTTATGCTGTGCAACATTCGATCGCTGTTGCCGGTCATTTGCTTTTTTTGGTAAATTTCACGTTTATCACTTCCGCTCTTGTGACGAATGAGTGTGTATATTCGTAAAATTACCTCCTTAAGAAGCAACAGCTTATTTTTTTTATTGTTTATTGTTTTTTACGCTAAATGGATTTTGAAAATTTAATCGGTAATTACTGGATGGAGATTATCGTTCATCTTCGTGCGGTAAATTTCTAACTTGACAGGTTAACCACCTTTGTTTCACTTTAAATTGTTTTCCATTAACTCCTAAAAAAGTACCTAACTGGTATGTAATCAGGGTACCACAGCGATATGCAATGGAATAATAAGATGTTCCTGATAAAGATCAGCCGTTGACCTTCCCATTTTTCATTAAAAGTATTTTTAACCTTTTATATTAATTTTAACTCTCGGAAAGATGATAATTTTCGAGCAGCTGCGAAATAAAAAATAAAAACGTTTAATTAAAACGATAATGGTTTCCGTTAGAGAATGGTTTTTCTTTTTTTATGTGTATGCGAATGGGCTTGTAATGGCAGATTTTGTAATTTAACCGGTTTACACTCAGCTCCGAATTAGTCGCTATTTCATTTACACATATTAATGCAAAATTCATGAAAGCTCCGATGTAGAAAGCGAGCTGGTCATTTTAAATGGGCTCACTATCTTTAAAAGTATAGAAGATGTTCGGAAGACAGTGTAAAACTCGGTAACGGTCTGTTCTAGATACGAACCCTTTGCCCATTTTAAATATCAAGAACACAAACGTGTTACGGTTTTATCGAATGATGAAAAACAGTTAAAAATGTAAAACGGTAGAAGTTCTTCAAATACAGTACTTTGGAAAAATCCTAACTGATGGGAATTGTGTTATGCTACCGTGTGTATAGATGTAGTCAAAAATAGAACCTTGGCTCGAACTGCTGCCTCCTCCCGCTTCTTCTTTAAAAGAATCCCCCGTCGTCTAATCTCCTTCCGTTGTGCAAAGGTTTTCATCTCAGATTATGGTATCATCGGGTATATACGCTTCCTCTTTCTCTAACAATCGTTCTTTCTATCTATCTGTTCAACCTAGTGTGTTAACCCATAGGTATTCTTTCTGTTTTCTTCACTTCGTCGTTCTGTTGTTGTCTCTCCGTTATTCGTCTGCGCTCCTTAAGCCATACTCTTTATTATCTGCCCCTCGTCTTCGTTTTTTTATTAGTTGCCTCTCCCGTATTGTCCTCTCTAACGAAGAATATGTTTGCGATGCTGTCTATGTGTTTATTAAATGTTTATCTCTTTCTATTAGGCACTCTGCTTTCTATTCAATTTTACTGATACTTGGTCTTCCTACACCATATTGCGCCTCTTATGTTCTATCTTTTCCCTCTCCACAGATTATTCCTATTATACTGATTACTTGCTCCTAACAATATTTGATATCGTATGAAGATATAATTGACTCTTTCCTTTCCTAATTGTTTCCAGATAAAGGTTCCCGGTTGACGAGCCTAAAAAAAAAATAATAAAAAAAAAAAAAAAATAGGCCGATGGAGATTTAAACAAGCGGTAATGAAGAAATCCTTTGCAACAACGGAAACAAGCCTGTACGACTACTTTTTATCATGTATTATCACACAACTGTAGTGCACGGTTATGAGAAAGCTAAATCCTTAATAAATTAAATAAAACCGAAATAGTCGGGTTTGACCCAGTGTTTATGTACGAAAACTTATTTAAAGTTTTACGGTTAGAAATGAGTAAGATTCGGAATTATATTACACTAAAAAACTCCAATATATCCACTAAAATTTAAAATAAATATTGGTTAATTTTTTTTTAGGGTGTTCTTACATTAAAAAACAAAAAGAAAATATATGCTCCATATAATGTTTTGTGCAAAATTTTTTATTACGAGTATAATCAATAACGTAGGTAATTTTTATTAATGTTTATACATTCATTTATGTAAATTATTAATTGATATAAATAAAAATGATGGAAATTATTCATTAATAGTATGAGGATATTAGTGAAAAATCTATTGTTATTTATAAAATAAACATGCCAAGAAAATTTTCAATCCTTCCCCCTATTCAAAATTCTAGAAACTTCCCTGCGTCAATGCTATTAGTAGTAGATTCCATCGATGTTCGTTTTTCCGCGTATTACGATCATCATTTTGTTTGAGATGGTCCCCAGTGGAGTATATTGTATGCAGGAAAATGAATTCTTGGTTTATATTAAGCATTTCAAAAAATATGGTATATGAACTGTTCTACGGAACACAAAGTTTTATTGCTTTGTGAGGGAAGAGAAAAGTTAAAACAACGAGAACAAAAAAAAAATTAAAAAAGTTACATTACAAAATTAAACTGGGAAGAAGAGAAACATTTCTGTTTGATTTGCTTGGAAACTCATGATTCAAGCGGAAAGAAAACTGGGTCCAATACATGGAATACCGCAAACAGACCCGTGAGGAGTGCACTTGGCAAGAATTACGCTACCTATGCCATATTTGTCTTCCCGAATGATTTATAGAGTACTTAGAATCAAGTAGTCCTTATTATTCATTAATAAACATTAATTTTTTAATAATTCAGTATTTTATAGTTTTTTTTAGTAATACGCATGCATGAATAATGTAAAAAAGTGTCAGTTAATCTTTATTGTTTAATAAAAAATAGATATTTCCAAAATGGTTACGCATTATTCATCAGTGTTGTTTCAATTGTCCCTGGTGTAGTGTACGAACATTTAAAGTACTGTCGTTTTTTTTTCAATATTCTTTGTCTATGAGGTAAAAATGTATATATATATTTAGAAAATTTTTACACTTTGTGTAAACGATATACCATAAATAAATTTAGAAAATAATGATGATAAGTTAACGGTAAAAAAATAAAATAGGAAAATTGTTTCAATTGTCCCCAACTCTTGGATGCGAAACGAGAAGACACCTGTGTTGAAAACCCATAATAGTACCTTCGGCTTAATAGACGCGCACCTGAACTATACTGTAAAACTATAATAATATTATGATGGAGCAATCACTACGTCTCAAAAAAAAAAGCGTGTCGTCGAATTATTTTTTTAAAAGACCAGTGTGTTCATGGGCGTCGCCAGCGGGTGGCAGGGCGTGGCAGCTGCCCCCCCCCCCGGGAGCCTTGAAACTTTTTAATCAACTGGCATTGATCATAGTAGGGCTGGTGATTTTAACGGGTATACGGATAACCCGGTTAACCGCCGTATCGGTTTAAACCGATCATTCGGGTGAAAACCGTATTTGCGGTTTTTACGGGTACGGTTAACCGTATGAAACGGTTACCCGTATTAATCGCGATTTCGATTAACCGTATGAAACGGTTACCCGTATTAATCACGATTTCGGTTAATCGTATAAATCAGTTAATCGTTTTAACAGTTATATAATAAAATTAAAAATAATTTTTAAATATATCGTTATAATATAATTTTTTAATTGTTCGTATAGACGGTTATTTAATAAACTATAAAATTTTATTTTAGAGGGTATGGCCGGTTAAGGGGTGTAAGAGTGCCTTTAAACCAAACTTTATAAAAAAAAATATATAAATCTAGGGCATGAAAAAAGTAGTTAAAACTGGAAGTTTCGGACCCCTAGTCCTACAGAGGGCTCCTGTAGTCACCATTTCGTTATTTTCGCTTTTTTTTTACGATATCTTAGCCATTTTTCAATCGATTTTAAAAATTCTTGTTGGAGGTTAAATATAATGGAGAATTCTATAATGGTGAATTTTTTAAAATTTTTAGACGATAAATTCAAATTTTTAGAAACGTTCAAAATTTTTAAAATGTCATAAAAAATATTTTAAATTTCAGTTGCGACGGAAAAAATATATAACGTGTTTTGTGGTGTAAACTACTTATTGAAGTTTTTCCAGATTTTTAAAAGTGACGGAGCGGTTCAAAAAAAATAAAAACATGCATTTTTGGCTGAAAAACCTCTTGAAATTCAACTAATAACAACGAAATAGATATACATATGTTATGTATTTGAAGATAACATGTTTTCCTGAATTTTTTCGGATTGTTAGAATAAAAAAATATAGAGATTCTGCACGAATTTAAAATTCCCATAATAGCAAATTAGGTAATGACATAGTATGTAACTTACATTTTATAGTTTGCTTCCAGTTGAAGTTTCAAAGGTTTGTCAGACAAAAATGCATGTTTTCATTTTTTTGGACTTGTTTTATCTGTTCCTGAAGTTCGAAAAAATTCAGAAAAACATTTTATTTTAATATATGTAACATATATCTATTTTGGTGTTATTAGTTGAATTTCAAGAGGGTTTTCAGCCAAAAATGCATGTTTTTATATTTTTTTTGAATCTCTTCCACCACCTTTAAAAATCTGATAAAATTCACCGTTATAGAACTTTCCATTATCTTTAACCTCCAACGAGAATTTTTTAAATCAATTGAAAAATGACTGAGATACTGTAAAAAAAACGAAAATAACAATATTAGGCATTCTGTTATGAATAATTTTCAAGTGATTTGCTATTGCCGAAGGAGAACCATTGTAACTTAAGACGACTTTGCAATAATTACATATTGCGTATTTACTGTCTATAGATTTTTCAGCATAATTCCATACCCAACTATTTTTTTTTTTGACATCTTGAATTAAAAACGATATCAGAATAAAACCTATAGCTTAAGAAAATAAATCGTCAAAACTAATTTTTAACCACTTAATATAACTTTTTTTCCCAATGCGTTGTAAATAAATCGCACTGGCTGGAGCGGACTGTCTTTTGTAGCATAGCATCTGTTGCATTGCTGAGTGACTCACTCCCGAAGCAGTGCGCGTACGCGAGTGATTATGAAGTAAAGTTTTAACTCACCGAGCTGCGGTTTTCCCGTAAATAAATAATTTTTTGAAACTACGATTGATGTTATTAAATGACAAAGCGATAACAACAAAACACGAGCCAGTACAATTAAATCCCGCAATGATATTAATTACACAACAATCCAAAAAGAAACGAAAAAAAGATTATTATTACTATTATTATTTAATCAACATTGCGATTAATACGAATATCGTTTCGTACAATTAACCGTATCCATGAAAACCGTAAAACCGGGTTTCACCCGTATCATCGGTTTTTAACCGTAACCGCGGTTACCCGGTTACCCGGTTTTTAACAGCCCTAATTCATAGGCGAATTTGGAAAACTTACGTTTTAATTAAGATTTTATTCTTGTTTAATAAAATATTAAGCCTTTACAACTTCTACATTTTATTCTTTTCCTATAACTCATATCCTATTTTCTATCATCTTGCCCCTCCCCCTGGCGCCTAGGCAACCCATCTTGCCCCTCCCGGGCTCATCGGCTGACGACGCTCTTGCCAGTGTTGACACCGATAATAATTCTACCGTACCTGCGCACACTTGCATAGTTACCGCAATCACCAAAGAATGCTAAAAAACAGACCTAAAGCCAGGCAAAAACAAAAAATGAATTCGCGGCACATGCAATATTTTATTAATATAATAATTTAGCGATTTAATAATAATATAGAATTATTACGCTAAATATCCACGTTACTGTCCAGAATCTTTAGCATTACTGCCGCTTCGCCATTGTGTATATTTTTTAGATTTGTTTCTCCCCTTCAGTTGGTGTTTATTCGTTTAACGTATTTCTGTATACTCTGCATAATATCGGTCACAGTTGCTGACGTTGCCGAATAGGGCCAACAAGAATTTCCCGTACCATGTGCGAACATCCCAGATCGGCGTTATGGAATTGAACGGAGTGAACGTTAACGAAGATGACGACGATGCTCATCAATTTGATCGTCATATATATGCGCCGACTCATAATCAGCGTCACGCTTCCGCTTGCCGCCAACCGACCAATTCGGACTTGACGATAAATCCGACAGCAATTTTATTTCGTGCCAATCGGCCGGAACAACAGAACGTATGTAATTTTATATATTTAATACGCGCATATGCAGTTCTGGTGAAAAACGCGTTCTTTTCAAAAGACTAGTTCTTCCTTATTTTCTTCAGAGAACGGTTCTTGATCAACGTTCTCGGTTCAAACCGTTAACCTTGACCATTGTCAAAAAATTAAATGTTCTTACCGCTCTTTATTATTTCATCTTGCAATAATGTGATCCTTCTTGCACTCTGATGTAAATAATCGAATTATTTCGATACTCCGTTATTCGTATTGATCGAATCGAAATATGTTAAATAATCGCATCAGTAATCAAAAATATTTAAATTCGAGTTACTTGTAAAATTGATTAATTTAATGAAAAAGTAAAACGCGTGTTTTAATTTTTGCGAAGCGCTTTATTCATTTTCCCGCGTAAATTAATTTTGATAACATTCTTAAGCATTACTATAACAACATTTGTCGGTTATTATTTGTTTTTCGATTTAAATGAAAGAAAAAGCACGTTTATTCTCAACAACTCTAAACGATTATAGTTTTATTGTTAATAATAAAATTGCACTGTTCAAACTGAAAAATCGGAAACATCGAAGTAAAGAAATTATTAACTATCTTTTAATTGTTCACAACATATATTATAATTTTCCTTTACTTCATTTTCGGAGTGATTAAATTTTATGAAGGAATCGTTAAAAGGGTTTTTTTTCAGTGAATATGAATTTTCTCGTTGTAAAAATACAGCATAATAATTTCTAGAAATAGTAATTATATAAAAATAAAGTTTTCTTAAAAAGTAAAAAAACATTTAAGATAAAATAATCTGGATAAAATTGCTTGGAGCAATAATTTTTTCTTTTAGCGGTATTCGTGGGCGTCGCCAAGGGGGAACAGGGGATAGCTGTTGCCTCCCCTGAAGCCTCGAAACTTTAATATTCTCATAAGCGGGCAATCGTGGACAATTTGGAAAACTTTTATAATAATAAAGTAGTAGAACAATTTTTGCCAGAAATCCACGAAAATGATATTTTAATTAAGATTTTATTCTTATTTAATAAAATATTAAGCCTTTACAAATTATACATTTTATTCTTTTCCTATAACTCATATCCTTTTTCTATCATCTTGCCCCCCGGGGGTTCATCGGAAGGCGACGCCCTTGGCGGTATTCGTATTACAGATGGACAGAAAATGCAGGAAACTATTTTTATTATGCTTCTACTATAAAGGAAAATTGAATGTTTTTTTTTTTTTGTTTTTTGTGTTTTTGGATTTGTCAACTCCGTGCAAAATTTCTGTTCGTAAAATTGAAATACGGATAGAAAAAAAGTAACCGCTTATTATAAGGTAAATGAATGATTTGATTTAGTAGTACGTTTTTTGAACTATGACTAGTTGAATAGAGAAAAAAAAATACGACAGAATAGTTTTTCCACGTGATTTGTATAGCAAAATTTAACAAGACCCTCACTAATTTCATTACTAATTATTCCGGAACAATCTACAGTATGTTTTTTTTTAGTGTTTAGTATTTATACGTGATACTATAAGTGTACAATAAAAAATTTCTGTAATCGTTTATTCCCTTTCAGTTTGTTCCGTTAACTCAATTCCTTCTCATTGGCCCAGCAAACCGTTCTTTATCCCCTTAGTTTTTCTAACATACCGAAATTAAAAAACGAGCAAGAACAGAGAACGGAGTATTTTTTATGGACTTTTATTTAATTCGCTTTGTCATTCTGTCTCTGTCTGTCTGAGAAGAATCTTGCAAACGATTTTTCACCTACTTCCCGATGAATTAAAAAAAGTGTCCTTTTGCAGAAATACCTGTTATAGATGACAATACAACATTATGCAATTAAAATTAGACCCTCGGGGCACCGAAAGCTGAAAATTTTGGAAAAATTTTTTTTTTTTCGGGCATGTAATATATTGTTGGAAAGATCGCTATTTGTCGAGAACTAAACCATATTTTATTTCTTTAACGAAACTTTCGAAGTTTACGAAAAGTTCAAAAAAGTGCGAAATGTAATATGTAGCTCCCTCTTTGCGGCGCGAGTATTACAGCTAAAAATTTTGAACAAGGTTGAAAATATGCAATTTCTTTGGTTTGGAACATCTAGGTTTCCAACTTTAAAATTAGTCCCTAGTGGTTTCGAAAGCTCGAACTTTTAGAAATAAATAATTTTTTTCCCAGGCATATGATATATTATTGGAGAGAACGCTATTTGTCGGAAGCAAACTCATATTTCATTTTGTTAACGAAACATTGGAAGTTTAATAAAAGTTTAAAAAGGCACAGAAATATAGCCTCCGCTTGTAGCTTAGCTGTATAGCTAAAAATTTCGAACAGGGTTAAAAAGATGCGCATCTCCCTGTGTATTTCTTTACTTTGGAATATTTGGGTTTCCAACTTTAAAATCGGACCCTTGCGGCGCCAAAAGCTCGAAAGTTTCAATATTTTTATTTATTTATTTTTTTTTTTCGGTTATATGATATATATAAATGGTAAGATCGCTATTAGTCAAACATTGTGTTTTATGTGCTGAGGATTCCGCATTTATTTTTTAAAAAACAAAATGTAATATAATTGAAAGAATGCGATCTATTATTTAATAATAAAATGCAACACAAATTTCTGTAAATGTCCCATAATCAAGATATTGAATAAACTAAAGTAAAACAAGATACAATTCTAGATTTATTGTTTCTTATTGAAATATATAATAAAAAGTCCAGAAGAAAAAATAAAAAAAATAATGTTTTTTTTTTTTTTAAATAGGCTTTTATTTATGCTACTAAAAAGTACCAAATAACTTTATTAGTGTGCGACTACCAGATATGCATCTTAACATTAAAATCTGAAACTAAAAAATACTATTCTGAAAAATAAAAGCGGGGCCCGCAGATTAATAATTAAATATTAATATTACAATACATCCTAAGCGAAAACTGCAATCACCATTTAATGTTGTTCCATTGTTGTGCATCACAAACTACACACACCGAATATTTTTGGTGTAACTGTGGCCCCCGCTTTTATTTTTCAGAATATTTTGTAATTTCAGATTTTAATATTGAGACATGCGTATCTGGTAGTCGCACACTAATAAAGTTATTTTACACTTTTTAGTGTATAAATAAAAGGCTATCTTTGAAAAAATATTTGTATTTTTTTATATATAAAAATTTTTTTTTTGAATGCGACGAAAAGAGTAGCATATAGGAAAATGTAAAGGCGGAGGTCGAACATGTTTGATCTATATAGCTCTCTTTTCTCTCATTTATATACGTATTTATTTTTGTGTAAAATGTATTATTCAAAAACACACTTTATATTTTTATCAAATATTAATTTTTACTGTCAAAAATGTTGCCGATAACAAATTTGGCCATTATTAACAGTGTCCGTTTATTCTCCCTGGTGGAGGAACTGCAGCCCCGTATCCCCCCTCCCCTTGGGTGTGCCCATGTCGTGTTTCATCCAGAAAATTAAACTGCGACCTCTTTAGAAATTTAAAAATGTTTTAAAAATACATAACTATTACAGTTTTTGTTTTATTTTTAGGTGAAAAATAAAACGAAATTATAAAATTGCGGCTAAAATGGTAGTCTAGAATTTGAATAGTAAATTACTAGAAAAATTAGAACGATAGTATTTTTTATTAGACTTTAATTCTTTTTTATTTTTGTTAGTAATCCGATCTAAATTGTTTGTCCGTGAGCAGGTAAAACACATATATATATATATATATATATATATATGTATATTTCCCATTGAAGTATTTTTAATTAAAATTACAAAATTAAAAATAAATAAAAAGACAAAAGATCGACGATAGTTGTATTTAAAACAGAATAAAAACGTAACATTAATACTTTTACGAGAAAACAGTATTAAATATTAGTTTATAGTTAAATCCATACATAGGTGTCGCCAAGAGGGATGTATTGTTTATGAAGAAACTCGTGAAATAAAGAAAAAAATGTCTTTGTAACGACAACTAAATTCCGCTGTTACGATTTATGATGTTTTTATTCATTTTTAGCCGACTTCAAAAAAGGAGTAGATATTTCATTCGACTCTGTTTTTTTTTTGTTTTTTTTTTTATATGTGTTACCACAGACCTTTCTTCTAGGTGAACCGATATTGATGATTCTTTTTTTATTTAAATGACGATGCTTCTCGTGTGGTCCCATTTAAATTTGATCAAGATCTGATCGGTAGGTTTTGAGTTATCCTTAATAATGCGGGAGTTAAAGCTTTTTGGATGCTTTTCATTCATGATTAGTTTCAACGTCAAGTTAGATTTATGTTGACTTAAAATATTATAAATTTGCCAAATTACTATGGAAATGTAGCTTTTGATGTTTTTACCGTGGAAATGCAGTTCAAAATAAAGAAATCGATTTTTTTTAAATATTAAGTATGGAGAATAATGTGAAAAAAATTGATTTTTAACAAGAAAAAAATTCAAGCATAACGCTAAAAATCGTAAAATAAAATGCTTTTTTACAAAAAATAAATACCGACTACTTTAAGGTTTATTATAAAAATTAAAAAATGCACTAAAAAGTAAAAAATAATTACTCCCGATGAAAAATTCATATATCAGAGTGATATAACACTTAAGTGGTGATATCGTAATTCTTATACAACATTAATACCTTAATTAGAGTTGGCATCAAATTCATATTAAAATAATAATTAAAAACTGCGTTAAATGTTCATTAAATTGTTCCTAGATATTGTAATATGTAATATGAATCCTATTCTAATTAAGGTATTAATGTTGTATTAGAATTATCGTAATATCACCTTTAAGGGTATATCACTCTGATATATATTTTCTTATCGGGAGTAATTATTTTTTACTTTTTAGTGCATTTTTAAATTTTTATAATAAACCTTCAAGTATCGGTATTGACTTTTTTGTAAAAAAGCATTTTATCATATATTATTAAAGACGATTTTTATTATATTCGTTATATTTATTTTAGTAATGTGATAAAAAAAAAATTATTTTTTTTTTGTATACATAACTTGCCGATTTCTAAAATTTCTTTCAACCGCCACTTGTCCAATTTTCGCCAGACTGACCTATAATAAATTTCAGCTATAAGAACTGCCCCTAGGGTGCAAATGATTAGACGCTGATTTTTATTATTTGGTTTCTTTCTAATAAACAACTGAAAATAGAGGCAGAGTGGAGTTCAATTCCTAACGATATGTAATCTGGTGTAATGAATAAGTTTTTTCGCAGTATTAATTAATAAAAAAATCTACTACATCGATTGCATACAAGTGCACTATGTTAGTGTCATCGTTCTTTATTGTCTTCATTGCGATAATAATTATTTCCTTTGATATACTTGGTCTTTAAATTATCTCTACTTGTAACGTTTTTAAATATATAACCGCAAATGAAAAAGTCTATACATACATGTGCGGTTGCATCTTTATAGGATAAGATAAGAAGATCGTGGTTTATTGCAAAGATAAAATATACAATAAAATAAAGCCCACACACATATAAAACTTACATAAAATCATTTGTACCGAAAAATATACTGTTTTTCTTTTTCGCGCATGATTAAAGACATAGATTATTCATGATAAACTTGTAATTATTCGATAAAACCATAATTATGCTGAGGCGAAAAAATTAATTAAAAAAAAAAAAAACCCTTAACGCCGATCATTATATGGTTCAAAACATTTACATTTAATACACACACAATATGAAGTTGGATAATTCGTTTTGAGAAACGACTGTAAAATTAGATGGTGAGAAATGACGAATAGTAATGCAGATAGATAATAAGAGAATACGCTAGAAATAAAAAGCAGCATCGTGCACAGAGGAATTAGAGGGAAGATCCGGTTCGGCAAACATAAAACGAGTGAAGTTATCTCTATTGGAAAAAAAAATTAGAAAAAAAATACGCGATGAAATGGAATTTTTTGCAAAAAGAGATTGGAGACACTTTTTTCAGATAAAAATATCATCAACCGCTTTATTAACTCCATAATCCAGCAAAAGTTTCGGGAAGAACTGCCGTCGCTAAAACCCATAAAATATGTCGAAAAATTAAAGTCTAGAAAGATTGAAGAAGAGATCCAATACCACCAGAAAAAAAAGGTTCCCGTTGTCAAGGAACTCGACAGCAAAAGTAATCCGAGATATGAGCCAAGGACACGTTAACTAAAATAGTTCCTATTATAAACAACACAAGAGAACTCGAAAGGAAATGCGAGTCTTCGGAAGATCATGAAAAAAAAGAGAAAAATGAATTAAAAGCTTCATTGAAAAGAATCGATATATCATTAGCAAAAAAATATAATTAAATAAAATCAAGAGAAAGATTATTTGCTTTTATTTTAATATCACATTAGACTTAATTAGACAAACTTTTTATTTTAATTTCCCGTTGATCGACTTTTTATATTATCTACTTTGGCTATTAGAAAAATCAATTATGAAAATGAAAAGAAAGTACTCTGATGGAGGGACACATAAAGTGTAGATGGGAGGGGGACACACTGCTTGAAAATCGCGTAGATAATTTAATAACGGAAATTAAATCAAAAATTCGAATTTATAACAATTCTCGGAACAAATTAAAAATCTTTACAAATATGGAAATGAAAATCGAAAAATTTGTATATCTGTCTGTCTTCCTGTACCTGTGCACGCTAATCTCACGAACTAACAAATCGATTTTGTTCTGGTTTTCATAGACCGATTCCTGTGCAAGCGGTACACAATTTATAAACTTCAGGTGTTACGGAGGGAAAAAAAGTATTTTTTATTAGTTTTTACGGGGAAATAAATAATCTTGCAAGAGAATTTTTCAATAATTTCTACTGAAAATATGATTCACATTCAAATTTGAAATTCTTGCTCAGCTACTTCGGTTTGCCTGTTGTGAAATTAATTTTAAAGATATGCTCGATAGAGGAGTCGTAAGACCTAGAACAAACAAATATTTCGGTAAAGGAAGTCGCGGGAAACGGCTTTATAACGTAGACATAATATCGAATTACCGCATAATCGCAAATATTAATCACAAAAAAACATTCGATAAATAATTCTTTATAATAATGTATTTTATTTCTTTAAATTTAATAATATACAGTGTATTAGTAATGTTCTATAAAAAAAAGTGTATATTAAAATTACAGAGAAATTAATAAAGAATCCAGCAACACGAGCTTTAATATTTTCTATGCCGGAATTATTATTTACGCTGAAAATCCTTGTCCAACTATTGTAGTAATTTGCTGCTGTATGATGTAAAGTTAGTTTTAATTATTGTATACTGAAATATTCTCAAAAGAAATAGCGGAAATAAACTTTTGGTAAGAATACAGAGTGTTGAACATATGAAAAAAATAAAAAAAGTTGTCTAGCGGGTAAGTAAATGGGCCGTTTATAGAATAAACGAATATGACTGAGGAATAAAAACTAGATGATTACAATGATAAATATGGGACCCGCAGAAACGGCAAAGGACATACAAATTTAAAAAATCGGGATAAAATTAAAGATTTAAGAAAGTGATCGTTGAAATATATATGTACATTAAAGATGAAACAAGATATTGTTTTATCAATTTCAAAATACAAAAAATTAAACAAATACACGGGCGAAGCTGTAGTAGGTAATAGTTCAGTATAAACGTAAAACAAAAGTATTAATAATTGCGAAAAGTGTGTAGTAAAATTTAAATGATAACATTTTGGAACAAGCAGAAAAATTTAAATATTAGTATAATCAGAAAAATGAGTGATGTCAAAGGAGGAAATGGTTAAAAAAAAAAGGTATTTCCCAGTATTTCAACTAATTATATGAACGAGCTATTCTTACCATCCGGAAACGTCTACGAACCTTAAAATTGATTCAGTCTAACATTGAAAGCGAGGCCGTCACATACAAATCCGTCGACATTGTTGTGGAAGCAGATGAAGCGTTTAATTATCCAACAGAATTTTTAAGTTTACTCGATCTGCCGCCAGGGATGTTGTCGCACGAACTGAAATTGAAAAATGGCGTGTACCACGTTGCGAAATATCAACTAGCTATAGCTTTGCAACGGTACGCGGTTTGCAGTAAAAAAATTAACGAGTATTTTATTTAATTTTTTCGTAATAACTTCTATGTGTATACAAAAATAATTATTTAAGAACATAAAAAAATATGTAATTTAAAAACTCACGTGGGATGTTTCGATTTGCAAATGACATAGTAATATTGTTGGAAATAGCGAAAAAAAAAAAACAACTAAAAATACAACATATTGTAAATAAGTGCAGTAAGAAATTTTTTTTTTTTTTTTTATGGGTTCTTCAATATGATCATAGATCCAAAAACGAAGGAAAATAGGGGCAACATCGGCTCCGACTGTGGTATTCTGGTGTACAAACTCTTGGAATTGTGTGGAATTTTTTGAAATTTTTTAGAATTTTTTGGAATTATCTGAAATTTTCTGCAGTTATGGCATTGCGGTGTATAGATTTTCTCGCACGTTTTTTTGGCGAATCTATTGTCACCGGATGCCGGTTCTTCCTATTTCTCATCGTGGTGTTAACACCGGTTTAAGTACATTTTTATATTTCATTATCGACACGATAAAAAACACTAGCCCCCTGGCTGGCGGCAACACTGCGAATGCATCCAATTCTTAATGATGTAAACATTATTCTTCGATGCATATTTCTTTTCTTTTTTTTCTAAATTCTTCATATTTTCAAACATTCTGTGAATTACACTCACAGGTGGCGAAATTTGTTAACGTCGAATATCCGCCGGATGATCGATCGTTAATCGGAACGGACGGTAACGCGATAAAAAGCGACGGTACGCTTGCAACCAACAACGATGATGCGATTCAGTCAGATGAACATAACGTTAAACTACCCAGCGGCGGTGATCAGGACATTTCTACTGAAGCGGCACTAGATCACTTCTTGGCATCTTCCGCCAAGAATAAATGACGCGGAATTATTTTTTTTAATTTTTTTTTTTTTATCAAATCTTTCCAATTGTCTCCCAAATTTTAAATTTATTTTCCTCTAATTTCATTTTATAGCTATTAAAATTTTAATTCTGTGTCTTTTTTACTTGTTTTAAATTTTTTTTAACTTCTTTTTTTTTGAACGGGGGTGATTGGTTTTATCTCAGTTTTCTGTGCGCGTCAAACAGCGCCGGCTAAAAAGACGTTTCCAGCTTTATTTAAAAAACGAAAAGTATAAAAAGTAGATCCGATCCATCCGGGGATCACAGACTACTAAGAGCTGTGATCTGGCAATTTCGCGATTTCACCGTCTTCCCCCCGAAATATCAAATAATAACTGCTTGAATTAAATGGACCGAAATTCAGAATATATTTATTTCTTTTCAATTTTTAACAAAAGAAAAGAAAACTAAAACTTTTATGAATTCTATGGAAACGACTATTTTTTATTAGTTTTTATTGTTGTATTCAAATATTTATATATATATATATTATAAAAATATTTTCGTAACCCCCCACCCCAAAATTTTGGTCTAGATACGTCCCTGGCTCTGAATATTTTCGTATTTCTTCAGATATGAAAATGTTTCTGTTTTGTTTTTGTTATTATTTTTTTGTCTTTAGGAGTATATGCCTTCTCACATTTATTCACACATAAATTGAGAAACTTGAAATACGCGGTTGGTACAAAAGTTCCCGGACTACTGCTGGAAAAAAAGAAAATGAAGAAAGAGGAGATTGAAACGTATTTACTTTTCAATGTAGAACCATATTACGATCTACACACCGCTTTGTTGTCAAACGCGTTATCGAAGTCTTCCGCCGGTACCGCCTTCAAACGCTCGACAGTCACTGCACGTTGGATGTCCTCAATGCTGTCAAATCGAGTAGTCCCTTTCATAGTAGTTTTCAGTTTACAGAAGAGGAATTAGTCAGCCGGAGCGAGATCAGGCGAGTAGGAGGGGTGAAGAAGTTCAGTGACCTGATATTTCGCCAAAAGTTGCTTCACGATGATCGACCTATGTGATGGTGCATTGTCACGAAGCAATGGCCACTGTTTCGTACAGCTCGGGCCTAACTCGTCGAATGCGTTTCAAAAGTCGATGGTACTCACGTTCAGTTCAATTGCGATGAACCGACACGTCGCTCGCCGATTTTCAGCTAGTACAGCTTGCACACGAGCCACGTTTTCCTCAGCAGTTGTTCTGCTCGGTTGTCCTTCGCGTGGATTGTCTTCCAACGAGCTCCGTTCACTTTTAAATCGGCGATAAAAACACGTTGTACGGCTTACACACTTGTATGCGTTTTTCATTAAATGGTACACGTTTCTGGTGCACACAAAAAACAGAATTTAATCGCGGCTCTTTGTTCCATTATCGCAAACGTGACAAAGTGACAAAGTTGTTCATTCGTAACTGGCGGTCTCCTAAGTGTAAACTAATGCAGGTAGCGACCTGAAACTTTCGTCGTCTTTTGTCACAACATTGAAGTATAAGCACCGTGAATTTCGGACAGAACGCGCAACTAGTACAGATTTGTATAGAGATAGTCCGGGAACTTTTTGTACCAACCGTGTATTTCTATCATTTCATGTTAATTTATACGTGTATCATAATATTTTATTTTTTAATTTATTAAAAACTTGATTTTAAAAAAAAAGTTTTTGCTTTTGCTATTTAAATGTACCCTTTTTTTTTGTTTTTTTTATGCTGTGTGTTTTAAGGGGTTATATCTGTTTGAAGCCCCCCCAAATAGGTCTTTTTTCATTTTCTTTTTACGAGCTCGATTTTAAATAATCATAAACAAATAATATATGAATCGATTAAGCAACTCTTCAGGAATATGAAAACATTTTTTTTATTGGCATAAATTTACAAAATGGTGGCTGTTGGTCAATAAACTAAAAACAACATTTAAAAAAGTATCTCCGCGGCACGCGGTAGAAGTCCCTTTGATCACCATTTGGAAGCATAAAATTTTTTTTTCATAAACTACATGAGTTTTACTAGTGAAGTACACATGATCTTAGTTATAGAATTTTTTTTCTCGCAAAATGGCGATTGTTTAAACAAAAAATCGCGTTTTCGAAAAAAAAATCGACTTAAATTGTTTATTTTTTTTTCTTCTTATTTATCGATCGTTAAAATCGTATGTACTTCACTAGATAATCAAATAAAGAAGCTACAGATTTCAAGTCAATCGGATGAAAACTCTTCGAGTTCTACTGCGTGTCAATTTCAAAAACATCGTTTCGAGGAAAACGCATTTAAAGTTGGAAAAGGCTATAACTTTTCGAAATCATAATAATAGGGTCCATAATCATTTTTTTTACCTTTACTCTACTATCCCAGCACCGTATAATTGCTCGTCCAAAGTCATATTCTGGTCCTCTAGCTCTTTTCTCGCCGATGTAAGGCTGCGTCTAGCCGTTTTCTCAGTCTCGGAAATGGGGCGCTCAACGCCCTTGATGCAATTGGCGTCCGATTCCATGCAAAAGTCGAATAATGTACGTTCAACCGTTATTCCTAGTGCATCGTAGATAGAACAAAAGCCTGATAACCTCTCGTTGAAAGTGATGGCAGCGATGTCAGTGGCTTTAAATCAAGCACAGTTTTTCCGCTTGACACTGTTTTCGGTGCGATGGTCCATACAACTGCGTTGAATGATTCGTTTTGATTTTGAACATATCCACCCAAGCAACGTGAAAGAAGATCGTCAGAGCTTCGTAAATCGGCTTGATTGCTTCAAAAACATCTTTATGCATAGAAGGCTTACTCTTATAAGGAGAAAGAGTACCTAATTCTTTGCTCCGTTGCCAACAGCGCCAAGAATTGACTCCGACTGAACACTTATCGTGTTGCGGTTTTTCATCTGTGGATATTTTATGGTAGAGGGTTGCTCATATATCATTTCTCATTTTTTCAACTGATCTAGTATTGCGACTAATAGCAAGTCCGTAAAAAATAGCAACGTCATCAATGAGCTTACCCGTCAATTTACTTTTGAACATGGCCAATACGCTTTTTTATCAACAGAAACATTTCCATACGGATTGGCGCCAATAATTCCTTTATCGGTTTTCGAGTCCCCATCGTCAATGTAATTGATCTATTTCACATAATGAAGTGATTCGGAGCGCTGGAACATGTCAACGACGGCGTCCGCTGAACCCTCATGATTTGCTTAGCAAAACCTTCTTCATATTCTGCAATTCCTTCTTTTTTCTTCCAATACTCCTCACGCACTTTACAATACTTTGATTTGACACAAAAATCCAACACTTTACCAGTATACCGACCAATTAGCGTAAAGAGCCCGAAAAGAGATGTAGTCGAAATTTGCTTTTTTTATAATGAAAAAGCGTTAAATGTCCTCCAGGCGACCTTCACTCTCTTTCTCTTTCTTTTTGTATCTTTCTATTATACACGCGCGTGTGTGTGTGCGTGCGAGTATCGAGATTCGAGCAGCAAGCATTGTGCCCGTTCAGCTGTATAACCTCAATTCTAAACACGTGTAACTTTTATTTAAACTTATTTTTTGTTTTTGTTTTAATTCCTACGGGATTTATATTGTGTCATTATTTTATATAATTTATTATTCACTCTATTTTATATTTAATTTATTAAATAAATTTTTTTGATTTAAATCCTTACTTTACATTTTTACATTGAAAAAATGATAAAAAATAAAATATACAAATTAGAGAGAAAGACAATGTGAGAGAGAGTTGAATGAAATAGGATAGCGTTTTTTGGCGTGACGAAAATACGCTAATAGAATTAATAGAAATCTACATATTAAATCACGTTTAGATTTGAAAAAATATGATGGGGGTCGCCCGACCATTCAATCTTTTTTCATGCTTGGACGTTATTGATTATAAATCTAGGCGTAATTTAAGCCAATAAAAAAAAGTGGAAAAAAAAAGTCGATAACCACGCATATTCTTAATATTGAACTTGGCTCCCCTATTTTCACATTTATGTTTTTTATAATCATTATTTTTGGTAAAGAAATTATTATTAGCATTCATTCAAATTCAAATTTAAATCGTTTATTCTTCAGAATAGGCTTAGAAAGTGAGCACTTTCTGAAAGTCAAGTTATCGAATCCGTCTGTCCCCTAACTCTAAAACTACCACTACTTCGGACTTGTATGGCTGAGGGGAAGAAGTTACAAGAAACCCTTACTGCAGCACACAGGGCCCTACAAATATGTCATGTTGTTTTCATCTCTTTTTTTACAAGTATGTCAAAATCAGTATGTAATACCATGTTCGTTTCCTGGGCTGTGCTGGAATCGCATTGCTCCATAATATATGTTTACTAAACTAAAGTAAACGAACGAAATTACGTTAAAAATAGGAAAATTTCACTGTTTTCTGATTTTTTCCTTTGTGTATCACAATTATCCAGCTGGACGCCAAATTTCAACTTTCTAAGTCACCTGGAAGTGGGTTAGGTTTTTGATCTATATGTCAGTCAGTGATAAAAATGACGATTTTCAGACGTTAATATCTCAATAATCGTTTGAGTTGTATTTATGAAATTTGGGGTTCTAGTTAATCTAAGGGGGGTTTTAATAAATAAACCGAATTTCACGTATTTATGTTAGATAGAGTTTGAGTTATTAGGGGGTTAAAAGTAACTGCAAATGGCTCGTGTAAATATACACACGGCTGCCACGTGTCTAGATAAAAATAAATGTATGTATTTCCTCGATGGACTCCGAAACTATCCGTCCGATTTTTATGAAATTTGGACAGTGTATTTATGGGGCCAGGAGGAACCATGTAGGCTATTTAAAAGTTACAAAAATAAATTATAAAATAAATAAAAATTGATCAAAAGAGTGTGGCCACCTAGCCAAAACATCGATTATCAACATTGTCGATAGATGACGCCACAGTAAAGAAATTATTCCGGTAGGTGCCTTAAAACCGAGTCCTTTCGGTTAAGGGAGTAAACCCTGACAGAAAATCCAGTGGAAGGCAACGGGACCACCACTGTTCTCTTTCTCGATAATTATGGCGTGTCAAAGAAATAATATAAATGCTGCACTTATAGGACACACTGATAGCGTTCAGGCAATAGGCGGTCTCCTATAGCAATGCAGGTTGGCTTGAGTCCTCCTGGGCCCTTGTTGGCACAGAACTCTGCAGGCGAGGACAAGCACGCCGAAGAATCGAAATACCAATCCCCAGGTTATTGTGCGATAACAGAGAAAAAACAACATGGAAATAGGGTACGAAGAATTACATCTAGTATGGAAAAAACTCGAGAAAAGAACGGAACTAACGTGAAGAAGATGGTGATAGGTAAAAATCACACTGGAATAGGTACATGAAACGTGAGATCATTACTACAACCTGGAAGATTTGAGGAATTAAAACAACAAATGAAATTAAAGAATCTAGACATCCTTAGAATATGTAAAGCAAGATGGGGTGATAATGCCGATTTCTGGAGCGATAATTTTAAGATTATAAATAGCGGAGAAAAACAAGAAACAAATGGAGTGGCAATAGTAATGAATAAAAAATGGGGAACATCTGTATAAAATACCTATCACGTAAATGATGGAATACTCTTCATAAAGATAAAAGCAACCCTAGTAAACATAATCATCATACACAAGTATACTTTTCAACAACAAGCAACGATGATGAAGAAATATAACAAACGCATGACAAATTAGAGCTGATGGAAACAGCAAAGGAGAACGAAAATGTAATTGTCACAGGAGATTTTAATGCGGTTGTCGGAAATAAAGTTGATAATAACATAACAGGAAGACGCAGACTTGGAGTAAGAAATAACAGAGTAACAATAAGTTTCTGTAAACAAAATAATCTTGTAATCACTAACACCCTTTTTAAGGTACCAGATAGAAGAAAGTACACTTGGATAGCTCCGAGAGATAGAACACGTTACCAAATAGATTATATATTAGTATAATATCACTATAAAAATCAGGTTAAATGTAGCCGCAGCTTTCCAGGAGCAGAAATAGACAAGTGAGATTACAGAATTAATAAAATAAAGAAATGAACTAAGGAAGAAAGATGAAACGGGATACAGAGTAATGAAAAATAAAATTACGCAAAAATGTAGAGAAGTAAAAGAAAAAATAGATGGAAAAAGTTTGCAAAAGTAGAGAGAAAAATATGGCCATACATGATACTAGAAAAGTGTTTCGAACTATCAAAAAGCTATCACAAACACCAAAAACAAGAAGCACAGTAATCAAAAACAAAGCAGAAATATTGTTAATAGATGAAGAAAATAACTAGAAGACTTATACGAAGGCAATAATGATATAGAGATAGGAAAATCACAGATTGTAAGAGAAAATAGGTCCAGATATTATAAGTGAATTCATGCAAGCAATTCAAGATATAAATTTAAATAAAGCAACTGGATTAGATGAAATATCAACAAAATTGTGGAAATGTGGTGCAGAATAAATTAAACATCTTTTATTCATGTAATTATAGAACAATAACTCTACTTAGTCATGCATCGAAAATATTGTTAACTATCGTAAAAAAAAAAGAATAAAGAAGAAAATAGAAGGAAATCTTGAAGACGAACAATTTGGATTCAGGTTTGGAATTGGGACAAGAGAAGCCATACTAGCTTTAAAGACGTTGATGGAAAGGAGACTAAATATGAATAGGAACACTTATATAGCTTTTATCGATCTGGAAAAAGCTTTTGATAAAGTAGATTGGTCTATTTTAATGTCGGTAATGAAAAAAGTTAATTTAGGCTGTGGAGACAGACGAATTATAGCACAACTATACAAAGAACAGGAAGCAGTAATTATAATTGGAGAGCACACGTCCATCGCTAAAATTCGTAAAGGAGTGTGAGGCAGGGTTGCTCATTGTCGCCATTATTGTTTAATTTGTTCATGGAAGAAGCGATTAAAGATTTAAAGACAAAAACACAAGGAGTAAAAATTAATGGACAAGCAATCCACTATATCAGATTTGTAGAAGATATCGCCCTAATAACTGGGCCAGGAAAGAATATGCAAAAATCTTTATTGAAATCTAATAAAATTCTTAAACGGCGTATGAATATAAACATTAAAAAAAAAAACAAAAATTATGGTAGTAACCAAGGAAAAAATAGTGCCACATGTAATGACGGAACAAGAGGAAACTGGAAACAATGGAAATGTGGATTTGGAAAAGAATATTACGCACTAGCTAGACGGAAAAAAGAGAAATTCGGAAGTACTTGAACAGATAGGAGCAAATAATAAATGAGATAAAAACATAAAAAATAAACAATATTACACGGAGAATCTGAAGGGGGAAAAATTAGCGAATAAAATATAAATGTACAAGTATCAATGGTAACAAAAATATAAATTAGAACAGATAAGAGGGGTAGAGGTATTTAGATTGTTACTAAGTATTGTAAACAGAATAAAAAACGATTTATTCGAGGTTTTTGCATTTTACAGTTCTTATCAGGACATGGACATTTCGCCGCATATCTGAAGAAAATGAAGGTAACTCCAAACGATATATGCAGAATATGTAAAAAAAAAATCGATTCACCAAAATTTTTTTATTTTGGATGTGAAAGATTTGAACGGATAAGCGCAGAATCTAGTATCAGTGATAAGTATGAAGAACATTGGTTTAACAATGACAAAAAAAAAATAAACATTACAGAGTATATATATATATATATATATATATATACAGACGACATTTAAAATGAAACATAAAATAACCTATTGAATAATTTTAAGACTATTCTGAAATGTGACGTGGGTACGAAAAAACCTACGGTGAATCCTCGCAAATATAATTACTTATAACTGTACCTGATAAATAAGAAAAAAAAGTTAAAAAACATGAAAAATTTCAGCAGTACATACTTACATTATTTAAATTCAAAGTAGTTTAAAAAAACTGCAGAAAATATATCAATAAAACAATATTTTTCACTTTAACTGCTTATCATTTACAAAACGAAATATATTTAGTGTGTTTGTCAATTGCTCAATCGGACTTTCACAGCCTACAATGACTAATGTGATGTCACAATTACAAAAACATCGTACACAACCGATAAGGATAGTGAAAAATTTAAAGATAACCCCCTTTTCTAATTATGTTGAGTAGCGAGTGTAAACTCTAGAACAATGTACGCTTTAAAATGAATCAAACTGTAATTTTGTTTAAATAATTTACCCCCACGGGAGGAAAATAACATTCTAACCTATTTTCTTTCTACACCTCTTGTAGCAAAGCGTAATAATTTATTTTCCTGAAATGTGATTAAACCTGCTGTGGATAAGAACTTCTCTTTTTAACTAAATCAATCAATAATCGGAGATGTACGTGAAGATTTGCTAAGGTTACTTCACTTATTATTATCCTTTGAAAATTAGTGCTTACATTGTAAATTAAAAAAGAAACACGACAGAGTAAATTTTCTTGTAATAATTTTTCAATTTTAAAAGTTCTTTTTTAAGAAATCATAATATGTGCGTGTAAGTTTTATAATTAAGTGCAATTCGAAAATTTAACTGTTATTATTTTTAATGAGAAAAACTACGGAATCGAATTTGGCAAAACCATGCCGGTAAAACCCTACGTTACCACGAACATTGAGAAAACCTTCTTTGTAAATTATACATCATAACGGAAAAGATCGCAGACATTTTCTATTCTAAATTTTTTCAAAAGCAAAATATTTTATAATACAGCGCCATGTAATTTAATTAGAAAAATTATATGCATTACTCAAAAACTTATTTAAAATGCATTAGAATTTATGTTAAAAATATCTTACTTAAATAAACTGCTTTTAATGATACATTACTTCGTTATTTTCATTTTTATTTGTTTTTTTTTTTATCACAGAGCGGTAGAAATTAACTTATTGTTAAATTTTTTAAAACATAAAAAAAAATATACAAATTTTTATTAATACGTAATAGAACAAAATATAAACAAATAAAAACATAATACAAAATTACAGTGGGTACCCCGCTTCATCGCTGTTTAAGTTTGGTGTTTCGCATTTCGTAATTAAATTTTATTAAAATTTCACACATATTTGTGTGTTTCGATAACAATTGTGTAATTACACGCGCGCATATGCATATATACATATATATATATATATATATTCACTTACTCTAAGTAAATAACGAACGATTTAAGAATATATACATAACAAAAAATATTATATAAAATTACCTAAATTATATATCACTTGTGGTATTAAAAAAAGAAGAAAAAATTGGCACAGTAAAAATTAAAAACTTGCTGGTAGTATCCGCTCATCCAGTCTTTATAGTGCACAAAGCTTCAAAGATGTGATCACAGATTGCAATAGTACAACGGCGGTACAATGATTTCTGCGTGAATGTAAACATAACGTAGGAAATAGTATAATAAAAAAATATATATATATATAAGTATGTACATATAGAAATAAATAAGCAGATTGAAAAAACCGATTCAGTCGACGAATAGTATATAATTCTAAAAGTAACTGTCACAACAGCCTACACTTTAATCGTTTTAACTTTGATTTTTCTTTCCCATAACCAACGTGCACTTTGATGTCTTCCATTTTTCTGGCTTGAATTTCACGCATCAGATCGAAAAACACCTATATCACAAAAAAAAACAAAAACAAAAACGAAACAACTTACTATTGTGCAGAATATAATTAAGATTTAAAAAAATTCATACTGTAATATGTGGTTTAAGTTCCCACCAGGGATGTCAAATATAACGTTATTTATGGTTTTATTTCTGTTATGCCCTCAGGAATGGCACCACGGGGTCTTTTAATTACCATGGATGAAAAAGTTGGTTATTTAATTTTTATTAAAAAAATAATATTATATAGTGTATTAAGAAAATATGCATACACCAATCTTTCGGTATCAGTTGACCGCTGAAAAACACAATATTGAATATGGACAAAATAAGTAAATAAAAAATTAGATAATATAAATAAGGTAAGTTGTAAGTATCACTGTTGTCGGCGGTAATCCATTAGTTTCGTGGCCCAGTGACTTCCCGGTGATCAAGGCTGCGATGATTGAACAGTGAAATCCTTTACTCTAGAGCCGAGATGATCTTTGCTGGGAAATTTTTAATAACTCTTAATCGGACCTTCGCATTTGCGTTCCACGGTTTTTTTTGTATCGAATCAATTTTCACGACTTGACTACCGTACGATTATTATATGCCACGATCAGAAAAAAGACAAAAGCACCAATACCAACAAAAGATAAAACAATGACTCCGTAACTTAAAAAATCTTCATCGGATCTTTTGCCATTTTTTCCCTCTTTTCCGTGACCGCCCGAATTGATCGTATCAGGTACGTGCCTTGCGATGGACGACGATTAGTTATCTACTCCCAACCGACAATAGGATCTCACACACACGCACATTTTCTCTATCATCGGATTTCTTTTTTTTAATTTCATAATTTTTATTTTATTGATTTTATTTATATGCAATATGTGCGGTGTAATGTACACATTAAAATACATATGTGTAGAGTACGCAATACTAATTTTCAAGTTTTTTTTATTGAATCACTGTTATGGTTTGTTCGTTCCAGAAGTTACAGCTACAAGGCCGTGTCCACGGAGGGGTGGAAGGGAGTTACCCCCCATGAGAACTGAAATAGTTATTATAAATACACAAAAATCTGAAAAAAATCAAAAATTTTAAATAAATATTGATGATTTTTTAGGGTGTTCTTACTTCTTTGAAAGAAAAAAGAAAAAATTTTAGGTACTTCATTAATATTTTATGCAAAATTTTTTATTACGAGTATAATTAATAACATGTGTGTAATTTTTATTAATGTTTATATACGGTGTAATTCATTTATGTAAATTATTAATAGATATAAATCAAAATGATGGAAATTATTAATAGTATGAATATCAGTGAAAAATGTATTGTTATTTATAAAATAAATATGTGAAGAAAATTTTCACCCCCCCTCCCCATTCAAAATTCTGGGCACGGGCCTGTACCGCCATATAACATGAACACTCGGTCGAGTTTACACCATAAATTTTCAACAAAATTTATAAGTCAGATGACATAAATATTTTCGGTTAATTACAGAAAACCATTCCCGAGTAGTAATTCGATGCCTTGCGTCGCAGTTTCACCAGATACGCGTAATTGCGTTGCTTCAAATCTCTAGGTCAACGAAATTTTTAATTTTATAATGTTCAAAAAAAATGGTACATATTTCACATATTACGGAATTGTTGTTAGTAAAAAACTGTTGTAGTTTTCAAGCTTTATAATAAACTTTGATCAATAAAAAGAAATTTTTGTCTTCCGGCGATATTTACGATTTTTAATGATATTATGATACTCTAAATGTGATGTAGGATACGAAAATTACAAGCATCAATGGTTTTTACACTGAACCGAAAGATACACGTATGCGCAGTAGATCACAGCGAATCTCACACGAAAACGAACAACCTAAAGATGTAGCATAATCAAAAATATAGTCAAGACTTATGAACCATAAATACATTTAAAAAAAAAAGACAATATTTTTGTTTTTAATTAGATTGAAAAAAATTTAGAACATACAAATACTTTAGTGAACATTAAAACTTTGGCAGAAATGGATGTTTCCACAAACTACATGAAATTTTAATAAGAGCAACAGTTGTATAACAACGACGTTAACTAATAAAATATCTGACGTTTGTTGATCAAAGAAAAGTTATGTTAGAACTTTCATAGCCAGATTCAGAAGATTGGGTTTTTGTTTAAAAAAAAAAAGAGCAAGCGACATACAACCAAGTTAATAACTTGCGAATTATATTGATTTTTTTTACCATAAAAACTCACGTACTGTGTCATAGTTCAAAACTTTCATACCATTCGAACGAACGGAATCACATACATTCTCGAGCAAAATGATCGTTTTTTGCGTTTATTGTATTTCATTCACACTCATACACACATACGCGCCAGCACGCGCACAAAAAATCAAATCATATATATCGAAAAAGAATTAGAAGTAATTGAAAATACATCAGAAATTACTTTATCTACGTTTTCGCGCGTTTTAGCCGATGTTTCTACGTAAGGCACGTTCCACTGTTGAGCTTTTGATTGCGCTTCGAATACCGGAACTCGGCGTTTATCTTGTAAATCGGCTTTATTGCCGACTAACAAAAAAGGTACATTTTCACCATTTTTAACTCGTAAAATTTGCTCCCTAGAATATTTAGAAATTATGTTAAACCATTTCTCATTATAATAATTCTAACATTTTAAAAAATAAAATTTAACAATAACACATATTAATCGAAAAAGTTTGGAACACAACTTCGATTTTTACACGATAAAGAAAAATTTTCGAACTTTCGAAACGCACTTAAGTAAATATGAAAAAAGTTACAGCGAATGCTTTTATACAGAAAAATTACAACTAAACGAAAGAATAATTAGGCAACAATTTGAATTAGCCGAAAACTGATACAACCACGGATTCAACAGATTATACACGGTACTTAGAGCGACGTATCTGTGTTAATTCGGAAAACAATTTGCTATTCATCAAATCGGATGTTTTTTTCTTCATGAACTTATGAGCAAGTGTTTAGACATCTTTATTATTCTTTGTTCCCAGCCTTAACAGAATATTTCCTTTAAAGCGGACCGTCCTTATCATCTAGTAAACATATGTATTTTGTCATCAAAAATATCCTTCCACCAAGAGGTTAAAATAAAACAAAAAAAAACATCATTCTGCGCAATAAGCAAAATAACCATTTTTTCCCTTAAAATAACTTTGTATTTTTTTTGTTTTTTTTTAGCTATATTGACAGCACACGTTTGATTCCGACACAAACTAGATTCAAATTTTAGAACTTTTCGAAAAACATGAATTTCCTATTATCACATCGATATCAAATAAATAATCAAAGAAAAAAACAAACTCAAATACGTTTTATGTCGAAAACAAACCGTTTTTTTTTTGTTTTAATAAGCTTAAAAAATTAACTAACATAATTTTATACTGCATTTTACAAACTTTAAAAAAGCTACCATTGGCTAGCAATTACGAACGTGACCGGTAAAATTGAACAAAATAAAATGAAAAGAAAAATTCGGGTGACAATTACCAAAAAATGAAACCATAATGGAGTACATTTTCTGCAAAGTCGCTAATGAAAGTAATACAGAATAACTAAGAAGAGAAAAACTGTCGATACCTAAATTCTTGAGTAGCGTGAAAACTGTCTTCTTCGGTGATTGAAAAAACGCATAGAAATCCTTCGCCGCTACGGAAATAATTATCGCTAAAACAAAAACAGTTCCACATAAAATTAAAACCCGGTAATATTATAACGTAAAATCGATTCACTTATACGTGCAACATATTTCAAATTATTAAGACTAAGACAGAGGCTTCGAAAATACCAAGCAGATTTTAATGGTGCTCAGAACTCGAGAAGTGAAAAATGTTGGATAATTTATCATTCGAAAATACGAAAGAGAGCCTAGATGGAAATACAGTAAACGGAAACAGTGCAAAAGAAAAAATTGAAAAAATAGTAGAAAAAAATAAAAGGATAAAATGTCAGACGATGTAGGAAAAGATTGACATTTTGATAAGAAAAAAAAGCTATACAAGTATAAAAAAAGAACGGAAAAAACCGTTAAAAATAATAATCAGGATCGAGAAAAGTGTATTATAAATTAAGTGCCCAAGGACCTTTTTACCTCGTAACAATTGCAAAATATATCTGCCCAATAGTAGTTCAACTTCTAGCTAAATATTTAAGATTATTATTTTCTTTCGTTCAATTTTTTATCTTATTTTATTGTGTCTTTAGTTTAAGAGCGATTATTTAATCCTAATGAAAAAAAAAAAGGGAAAAAAAACAGTGGTTATACCGAATAGCTGCATAATCTTCTTGACCGGCTGTATCTAGTATATCAATTTGAACGTCTTCGCCATCTAGAACAACTTTTTTTCTATAAGAATCCGCTTTGGTCGGTTCGTAATCTTCGACAAACTATAAATGGAAATTTATTTATAAACTATAACGGGAATAATATACGCGCAACAGGAAAAATTAAATAAAAAATAGTATTATTAAAATGAAAAAATTTGTCTAATGTTTAAAAAAAAAGAGGGGGAAGAACATCAAAATACATAAATGTATACTGATTAATTACCTCATCGTACATAAATTGTAATGTAAGAGCAGATTTTCCTACACCGCCATTCCCGACCATTATAACTTTATGCAGCGCCGGCTGTGAAACTGTTTTCTTAGACATACTAATAAAAATCTGGAAAAATATGTATATCCTATCATATCGTTCGTGATAAAAAATTTACATTAAATGTAATTATTTCAGTATCAATCATATTGATACTAAATAACCGTTATAACGCTTTATTACTAATTTTCGATTTATTTGAATTTATCTGTATTTTAGCATTAATTAAAATCACATTATTAAATATCCTCATCATTTACAAAACGGTAAAAAAACTTTCCACATAAGCAAAAAAAAAAAATCTAAAACGGTATAAATTAAATTACATGAAATTTTATATATACAAAATTTGGGAAAAAATAGTTTTTCGAAAAAAAAAAAAAGTAAAAATCAACGAAATCGACGAATTTATTTACTTTAAAAACACAATATCATTATATAAATCATTATATACAAAGAAAAAACTGAACGACTTTAACTAATACATTTTAATCATCCAAGAACAAAAAAAACAACAACAAATAAATGAAGATAATGAGCGAAAAACAACTTTTTAACTTTGATATATAGAAGTATAATTACAAAATATTTATAAAATTAAACGCTTAAGTTATCTCTACTTTTTAATGTATTATATATATATACACAAATACATAAATACATATATTTTTTTTAATTCATAATATTTTCACTTTATCAATAGCAATAGAATGAAGATATTAGTTTCTCCACTCCAGACTCTCCAGTGTATATACAAATTGTTTTCTAAAATTTTTATACTTACATATGTACGATTTAATGGAAAAAAATCGGAAACCAAAACGTATAACACGATAAATTTAAATCACTTTTCGAATTATTAAAACGCTGACACATTTAATCATTCCACGAAACGTCACCTGTGGCACTTATAAAATAATTCAAACAAAATTGAAAAAATACGAACATGGTACAAGTAAAACATTTAATTACAATACGGTACGTTAGCATTAAAGCCACTGACTGTATGATTCATACAACATTATTTGTGGATACCAATTCCCGTGAATTTTGAAGTACTAACAAGAAAAAGAAATTACGAAAGGGTAACGCCTTTAACATCAACAACATTGTGTATTTAAGATTATTCATGAAATAGAATAACGACCAAACGTCTGCGAGCTACTTTTATACAGTTCATTTATATAACTCTAGTTCATATTAGAACACTGTTGCTTTAAGGTAACATCTATGTATCGTAACATTATTTATAGTTAAACAATAATTATTTTCTCTGTTGGAGTAATAAAAACATTAAATTTTGAACTGTTGCAAAATAATTATTTCAAGATACACGTACAATTTATTAATCATTTTCTTATTCAAAGTGAAATTCTGAGGCTTGAAATTAATTTAATCCCTATTAAGAGATATGTTAAAGTTAAGAAAAGGTAAAAACTACCGATCAGAAAATTTTTATTAAATTGAAATAATTAAAAAGCTATTATTTCAACTGTATATATACCATCACTTTTCAAAACTTTTAATAAATAAGGCCTTTTTAATTTCTTTTAGTTCAAGGTATTATTTACACAGTGCAAGTTATTGAACCAAAAATTGACAGTAGCCGACAGTGCAGCTGAAATTAAATTAATTTTTATAATTTTATTAATGTAATAATGTATTTTTTCAGTTTACACAAATTAATTCCAAGTAACGCTTCATGCAATTAAATTTTAATTTAACTTGTATAATTTAAAAGTAAGATGAACTTGCCGCCGTAATTCCTACATTTTTAAGGTTTCCACGTTACATTCCGAATTGTGTACTTTTTCCAAATGACATGAAAAATTATTTTTTGCGGCAAAATTGCTCTATACAATTAGGATATTATAATTGCTTGAAACGTTTTATACCGCAAGAATTTTTAACATGTCTAATTAAAGTATTTTTAAAACGAAAACTTGTTTCACAGTTATTACAAAAAAAAAAATACATCAGAACATAAATGTAAAACGTTAAAAATATATAAAAATATTTTTAATGAAATAGTTAAGAAAACACTAAACCAACAATTTTACACGACACATTAAAATACGTACTAATCAAAAAACATATCCCAATCAAATCTTGTTTCTAATTCCAATCTTCCTATTACCTGTCTTTTACTACATTTAAAAGAGGAAAAGGTTGATAAAAAAGAAAAATTCTTTCTATAGTACAAGAAATTTATTACACAATTAAGTTATAAAGGACTTTTTTTTTTTTTTTTACAATTTTGTAATATATAAAATATATATAACGTATTTTCAATTGAAAAATGGTAAAATTAAAAATTTTAGTTACAATGAAATTCATACCAACACTTGCACATCGGGTTATACTAAAATACACCAAACCTACACTCACTAGATCAGCGGTTCATAACCATTTCCATGATTGAGACCCCTTATCTCGTTAAGTAATGTAAATTTTATAGATTATAAAAAGCATATACTGAAGTCATCATTTAAGTAATTAATGAAATATGAAGAGTAAAGAAAAATAAATAAATATATATACTTTTGTAATATTTAGGACATTTCAAAAAGTAATGTATACGTGTCTATGTAAAAAAAAAATTTATTTGACAAAGTCATATAAATATTATAATCTTTCAATATAAGCACCCTTCTCCACAATAATACGTTTCCAGCGTCGGGGGAGGTTCTGGATGCCGCCCAGGAGACCTTTGAAATTTAGTTCACGAATCCGTCAGGTTACAGCACTATTTAAGGCCTCTAAATAACGGATTGCTCGCATCGGTTCTTGGGTTACGGAACAGCGATCATAATCATAAGGAGCCATATCCGACGAACAGGGTGGATGCGGTAACAATTCATAGCCGTATTCCGCAAAAATTGCTCGAATTTCATCATTGTCACGAGGGCGTGCATTATCATGCAAGATGAGAATCAAGCAGTGATGAAAGCAATTTTCTGATTTTTAGTGCTGGTGGCCGACAGGTTTTCGATACCAGCTGTATGACCCCTATCTCTTCGCGCATCATACGACGATCTTCATTGATCAGTGTTGCCACTATAGCGATTTTTGTGTCTTGTCATGTGAAGTTCTTGGACGACCAGTACGTGTACGCGGCGCATCCTCAACCGACCAGCAGCCTTCTTTAAATTTTTTGTCCAGCGAGAAATACTTATACAGTTCAAGAATGAATTTCTGTAGGCGTACGACTCCACGAAAAGTTTCGATTTTCACACATGATCGCTAGTCCAGATTTGTAACGCGATCCGAGCGGTTTTCCATCATTACAAAAACACGTTTGTACGCACGCACAACTCACTCGAAATCGATCACAGTGCACACTGCTCTGTTGACAAAACTATATAGTATACATCCTTTCTGTATCACCCCCTCCTAAATGCATACAGACTGCGTAAGAACGTTATGTGCATTACTATTGAAATGCCCTAGGAATGTTTATTTTTATAGTTTTGCATAAATTTAAAATATATGTACAATAATAATAAAACTCGTATATTTTGCTCCTACTAGATCATCGGTTTCTAGCCTTTTTAATCTTGTTACCCCTCTATGGCCCATCAGGGAAACTGGTTCCCCGCCCCTTTCCCATTAAAATGTTATTAATAAATGCGGTACATGTAAATACGAAAATATACTTTATTAATTATAATAAACTGTACAAAAATCAAACGTTCTTACCAGCACATTAATGACTTTCAGCGTGAAGGTTGAAATTGTATTCGTGGGTTTTTTAAATTTTAGGTTAAACTTAAAGCGCGTCTCAGGTCATGTAACAAAATTAAGACGATTTCTGGCCCTTCTTTTTACTGCCGCTAAAGTTGAGAAACCACTCTCACATCTGTAACTCGTAGCAAGTGGTGATTCTTAGAGCTTCCTATCAGCTATAATAGAATATTCTTATTCAGCACCTACCTTTTCCAAAATATATAGAGGTTATAATTTTGAAATTCAACTTTTAAAGTGCAGAAATTCTACTTTAGCTGACACATCTTTGTCTTTAAAAATTTTATCATCTATAAAAAATGGTCTTAATATCCAAAACTTAAACTGACGATTGTCCATGTCTGGGCAATATTACTGCAGTGAGTTAATTATTGCAAATAAATGTTACACTACGGAATTTTCACTCGTGATTTTGTCGTCATCTTCATGTACCGCACGCAGTTGTGCAAACATCGACATTAATAATTATAAAATTTGTTATTTATTACAAGAGTAGCTATTTTACCCTCGTGAGGGTAATTACCCCCAGGTTCGGAACCTAAGTACTAGATCCTTCTGCAAGGATATCATGAATCCTAGTTTAAAAATCTCTCAGCAGAATTCCCTTTTGTTCGCCTGAACTTGTTTAAAGGTTCCTGTCCACTTGAAAGTAAAATTGTCACGAATAGCTCGCGACGGCGGTTTCGCAAATGAACATACAGTAAAAACTGTCTGATAGTTATTGTTGTAAGCGTTGTCAGACACATAACTTGCAACAAATTTCTTGCTAATGGAAAAAGTTAACACTCCGTTTGTCACTGACTTGCAAATATCAAAATCATGCTCGATATTTTTCAAACACTGTCCGATATCTGTACTCTCAAATCTAAATATTTATGCGCAATCATACCGATTTTTGATTTTGTTAACAACTTTTACTATAATCCATCTAAAATCAAAATATGTATTACAGTTTAAATAAAGTGTTATTAATTACCATTTTCAAATGGTACTTTTAGTGATGTTTTTCTCATTGTGAATAATCATATTCTACAATGTAGAATATTTTTTAAAAATAGTACATTTAATGTTTAGTTTATATTTCCTATTTTGAATTATCGAAATCTTAAATTTTGGAAAGTAAATTAATTTGTATATTTATTTTTATTTCACTGAATTTCAGCTATACGCTAATGTTGTTTTAAAGCTGTGGTGTGATTCATAATTGCTATTTTATTTTTCATTATATTTTATTATTATTACAGCACTCTCTCTATATCATTAAATTTATTCTGTAAATTTTTCATCCTTGCATAAAAATTGACTTAATATCCATTTAAAAAAATCTCTAATTCTAAAACACGTATGTTTTGAACTTTTGTGACTATTTTTTTTTTTTTTTTTGCGTCGTTAACAGTTTGGATCCTGAAAAGCACTTTTTATGTAATTTCAACAAAACAGTTTCAGTAAGTAGATAAATACACTTAACAGCAAGACTGTATATTTCTCGTAAATTATTAGTGTTTGGTTGAATACTTTTTACAATAGACAGCCTTTTATCTAGTACTACTCCTGTGGGTTGTTTTTAAGTAGCAGTTTTTAATATTGTTTAAATTGTGTAAAATGCAATATGATAAATACAATTTTGTCTTGTGTAAATACTTGCAAATTTTTAAAATCAGTTAATCTGTTCAATATGTATTAACAATATTTATTTCTAGTATTAAATGTTGTATCTAACAGTATTGAAATAACAAGGCCGAGTTCGTTAATTCTTCATTTCTCTCTTCCTCATGTCAAATAGCGTCTTAATAATGTAATTCCAGACTGATAGAAAAGTTTTTGGAAAAACTTAAAATGAATTTAAATGATTACAAGACTAAAAGGGTCATTATGATTTTCTACTGAGAAATTTTAAAGATTTTCTTTATTCAAAGAATTCCATCACTCATTATAGTCGCAAAAAGGAAGTTCTTGATTCTCTAGAAGACAAATAGCCTTCTTCAGTAATAATTATTAATAAATCATTCTATTTCGTTGTATACTAATTTCTATATAAATAAAATTAAATTGTTGTTTTGTTGCTAAGCGCAAAACTAGAGTACGGGTGGACCCAGTGCCGGATTATTGCCTTGGGCCCCGCGTACCAAGAATTTTTTTTTTTTGAAAATGTTTCTTCCAGTGGAAATTAAATTTGAAGATTTGTATGTAGCAAACCCTCAATGACAATATTATTGCCTTGCTTGTTTATATTACATCGTCATATTTCATGGATTCGGCAATTATCATATTCTTTGATGACGCTCTCCGAGCAAGAAAAAAATAAAATTCCTAGGCGATGATCATTTAAATTTTGTCAGGTTTTCTCGGGCAGTGTGCAGACGCTGCATTGTTTGTCGAAGACGCTGAATCGGCCAAAACTGTGGGATTCCGTGCACAACAGCTGTCTGTTGCGCCCAGTTAGCGAACTGGTTCGTTGTGTGAGTGGCCAAAAAGCGGAGATAGAGCTTTTGCTGGCGGAGTGTGTTTGTAATGTGTACTGAGCTACGTTGAGCCATGAGAAATTTTATAGAAAACCCGAAACAGCCGACGTGCGGGGTAATCGTTGCTCTAAATAACATTAAGATTTCTCTAGAAACATCAATGGCGCGTTATTTTTTATTAATTGTTAGAAGTGTACTCTGTATTCGGTTATAGATAGTCATGAGAGACATGATTTTATAAAAACCGACAGTGATTAGAGAAAATCGACGAGATGACGAGTGTAACAAACTGAAGTTAGATTTACGATACCACGTGTTTGATTACGAGGTTTTATTTTACATACTTATTTCATCTAATATTATAGAATTTGACGAGCGTAACTGAAGTTTCTCTTGTGTAGATATTATAGAAATTGTTACTATTTCATCTCTCACCGTTCTTCATTTTCTTTTCGTTCGCCTAATAACAAGACAGAGAAATAATAAACGATGTAAAAATAAAAATATCTAGACAGGTAAGTATTTAGGTTCAATTAATTTTATTCAAGTAGATAAGTAAGTGCTTACTTGTCAAATTTTATTTGTAACGGTGATGTTTCTGTACAAATGCACAAAAATAGTTGGTCAAATATTATACAAGTTTTAACTATTCATTTTCCGATATGTATAGTAGTTTTTATGTACAAAAATGAACAATAAAAAGCAATTTGTAACATGGTCAAACATGGCTTCTGTAATGTGACGATGCTCCTAATTCGACGTCATTTTAGAAACATTAACCTAATTCTATACAAATTGCATCTCTATCGCACAAGCTTATGCGTTAGAACAGGACCACAGCCGTTCAGCTTTACTAAGCTCCATTTACTGGTTTTGAGACGATTTAATTAGAATATTTTTGCAAAAACCATTAACAGGTGGGTTTTCAAGTATTAGGAATGAAAACTATTTGTTTTAGGTGCTTGCGTGCTAATCGTTTCTTTATGTTGTGATAAAAGTTTTCTATTTTTGAACGTACTATGGCGACTAGGAATTATAAGATTGTCATTAAATGAAATTAAAAGTACTTTTGTAAGTCTGAGTAGGTAACTTGGTAGGTTTCAGGGTTGTCTTTTTGGTATTTCCTATAGCGTTTTGTTGTTATCTCTTTGTTATTTTTTTATATTTTTCAATTTTTACTTTACATTTTTTATGTAGTCTCGGCGGTTATTATTAATATTTTGTTTGCTGGGTTCCCCTGTATCCCATTTTCTCGGTTTTTACGTACTTTATTTCTTTCCTTCGGGATTTTCTTTCGGCGGAGTTGTTTCCGCTGCGGTTTATGTTCTACTAATTTCTGTTGTGTTTTCCCAGCTTTTCAGGTTTTATGTTCCTTTTTTTATATATCGTCGGCGGTTATTTATAATTTTTTTTGTTGTACTACTTTCCCAGTTCCCCGTTTTTTTTGTTTTTTTTTGTCTTTATTCTTTGTTTCCGAATTTTATTGTATTTTCGTTACATTAATCTATTGGGGTTAGGTTTTTTTGTTTTTTTTTTTTTTTTTTTGTTTGGTTTTTATTTAATTTTATCGTTATTGTGGACCGATGTTTGCGTTCGAGTGTCTCAGTTCGCTTCTGATGATGGTCAGTATAAGCTAACCGAAACGTTAAGCGCTGTATTATTGAGTTAAATACATTCAATTTTTACGCAGTTGACCGTAAATTTATTTCACTATGATTAATCACTACGAAAGTTTCAAACGTTTTATAAATGATCCAGTTATTGCAGCATAATTAGTTTGGTAGCAGTGTTCCGATCGGGTAGAACTTTCCAAAAAATTCATTTGCTCTTGATTAATGTCCATAGTTAACGCGCTCAAAGAAACAAAAAAATGCGGAAAAGATTGTAAATACAACTATCAGAAACCTACAATATAAAATGATAAGCTCATGTCGGTAAAATATTCAGATGAATCGTGTGCAGGAAAGAAAGCTTGAAGGCCTCTGCACATAAAACGCGGTACAGTACAATGCGGTACTGCGGTAAAATACCGCAACGGTAATCGAATAAATGCATTCACACACAATCCGGTACATCGTATGCGGTATATTATTTACATCAGGCCCGTGCTCAGAATTTTGAAAAGGGGGGGTTTGAAAATTTTCTTTACATATTTATTTTATAAATAACAATACATTTTTCACTAATATTCATACCTTTAATAATTTCCATCATTTTAATTTATATATTAACAATCTACATAAATGAATTACCCCGTATAAACATTAATAAAAATTACATATGTTATTGATTATACTCGTAATAAAAAATTTTGCATAAAATATTAATGGAGTACCTAAAAATATGTGGCATATTTTTTTTTTTTTCAATGTAAAAACACCCTAAAAAATCATTAATATTTATTTTAAATTTCTAATATTTATCCGATTTTTGTGTATTTACGATAACTATTTCAGTTCTCATGGGGGGGTTAACCCCCCGGCCCCCGTGGACAAGGCCTTGATTTACATTGTGTATAATGTCTGTGTTTTTAAGAAAAAAAGAATATATATATTACTTAATTTTATGTTACTTTCATGGGCGTCGACAAGGGAGGAGGCAGAGGAGGGCCGTTGCCTCCCCTCCCCGGAGCTTTGAAACTTTTTAATCAACTGGACATGACAAGTATTCATAGGCGCATAACCATGGACAATTTGGAAGAATTTTATAATAAAGTAGTAGAACAATTTGCCAGAAACCCACGAAAATTATGTTTTAATTAAGATTATTATTCTTGTTTAATAAAATACTAAGCCTTTACAAATTATAAATTTCATTTTTCCTACGACTCATATCATCTTTCGATCACCTCCCCCCCGGGGGGGGCCCATCGGCTGGCGACGCCCTTGGATACTTTCATTCATTTTTAGTGTACAGTGTACACACCTTTGTTTGTTTACAGCAGAATTATTCAGCGTTTTTATAATTTCTACTTCTAACATTATAGATTAATTCGCGATTTCTTGCTCCCTCAATTAATTGTTTTACTTTTTTTTGATATTATTAAATATAATAAACAAACAATTGCTAAACTGTAACTGTAATCCGGTAAAAATTTTTGAATTTCTAGCATAGAAATACCACAATTTACTATTCTCAACTGAATATACATAGGAAAATGTAAAATTGTACATCTATACCGCATCCGGTTGCGGTATAATTTTATCGTTGTGGTGGACCACTGCTCTCTGTGTGACTACCACCGTCTAATACTATATAATACAATTTTAGCGTTCTTGTGGGCAAATGGGATATGATATATCCCTGACGTGTTTAAAAGTGTTTTTGTCGCCTTAAAATCTACTTATGGTTTTTTGTTAACGTGTGAGCTCACGTAACGTAACGCAGTGTGTTTACACCTTTTTTCACAGCTACCTGTGATACTTCCCTGTGACAGTTAATGTCATCATGCCAACCGATATACTGTTTTATCTGTGCAAAACCATTCAAGTGTTTTATATCCGTTATTATCGACAAAGCAATCGCGGAAAAGAATATGCGCGACGTGTTCGAGAATGTTCTGTTCGTTCGGAGTACTGCGCGCAGGAGAATACGGCAGCCCCTAAATGCTTAAACTGCATTCAAAGAATTTATTACTGCTTCCACTCCCGACATTTTTGAATAAAAATATATATGAAATTAAAATTTTTAAATCCAAGTGATTATTCATTTTATTATAAAATTGTAATTTATTAACAATGAAAATGTTTACATACGACTAGTACAAGTTTTAACACAATGATACAGGGCAATAATTTTAAAGTCCAATGGTAGGAGAAGTGTTTGGTTGGGTTGGTGCTATAGGGTGCACTGCTCTCTTCATACCCGCTACTAACAGTCGTTAACTCAACGGCCTTCCACGCGTGAGTCGGCGGCGTTGTTGGGCGGGTGTGGTTGTAGTATGCTGCTGTTTGTACCCCTTGCCTACTCACACCGAACCCACTTATTAATAAGCGTCGTCTCTCACACTGGTTCACCAAACAATTCTCTTCATACAGGTATGCGCCGGTGGCTTGTGTACTATGCGCGGCAGAATACGAACGTTGTTGCAACCGGAGGATGTGGGTGTATATCATAACTCAAGGGTGTCACGTGACGACGCCCTGAGTTATAATGATTACATTCGAAGTGTTGTTTGTGTTTAGTTCTAGAATGTGCTTCTAGAAAGAGCAGAAGAATAAGTTTGCTCCGCGACTGTATGCATGCCACTTGGTTATGATTCATCGTGGGCTTACGGAACGCGGTTGTGGCAGGGCAATGCTGGACGCCCCCCCGCCGGTCTCACCGCCGGTCATCCCTCCGGCTCACCTGATCTGCGCCGCTGTTCTCTCATGATCAATCGAATGATTGGAAGTATGAACCATTCGGCTTTAATAATCATTGCCCCTATCCTTTTGCGCGACAGGGTGAAAGTGTTTTGCAAACATTTTATTAGGACAGTTATTAGGATTCCGTACACATATAACGTATGGAATTCTAAGAAGATGATTCAGAAACGATAAAAATATTTAATTAAAATATACAATAACTCACGAACGGCTCGACTTATAAACTTCAAATTTGGAACATAAATTATAATTAAAATTCTCTCTAAAACGATCTATAATTTCACGATAATCGATTACTCTGGACAGTAAAAAAAAAACCAAAACCGTCAAGACTATATAATGTGGTATTTAAAACGACCTCAAAAATCACACTTAAAAAAATCATAACTCATCACCAGATAAACCTTAAAAGGTGAAATTCAAAATATAGGATAAAATGCAGGAATCCTTTCATAAAATCAAAAAATTACGGTACAAAAGTTATTTAAACTTCCGGAAAAGTTAAAAAAAGCGCGAAAAATGATGTGTCTCCCCTCCTAGTACTGCGAGTGTTACAGCTAAAAATTTTGAACGCCGTTAAAAATACACGCATCCCCGTATATTTCTCTAATTTGGAACATCTGGATTTCCAGCTTTAAAATTAGATCCTCGGGGCGCCGAAAGCTCGAAATTTTGGAAAAAAATATTTTTTTCCCCGGGTATGTTATATTTATATCGTTGGAAAGATCGCTATTTGTCGAGAACGAACCCGTATTCCATTTTCTTAACGGAACTTTCAAAGTTGCCGAAAACTTTGAAAAAGCGCGAGAACCGATTTGGAACGCGAGTATTATATATATCTAAAAATTTTGATCAAAGTAGCAAATACGCGCATTCAAATATATTTCTCTGGTTTGAAACATCTAGGTTTCTAAATTTAAAATTATCCCCCGGGGCTCCAAAAGCTCGAAATTTTGGGAAATTTTTTTTTTTTTTGAATGTATGATATATTGTTGAAAAGAGCGCTATTTTTCAGGAAGTATTTCATTTTCTTAACGAAACATTGGAAGTTTACTAAAATTCAAAAAACCACAAAAAATTACGTGTAGTTCCGCTTGTGGCTTAGGTATATTGTAGCTAAATATTTTGAAAAAGGTTAAAAAAATGCGCATCCCTATATATTTCTTTACTTTAGAACGTCCGCGTTTCCAACCTTAAAATCGGACCCTTCGGCGCCAAAAGCTCGAAGGTTTCAAAAATAATATTTTTTTTCCGGTCATGTAATATATCGATGAAAAGTTCGTTGTTTGTCGAGTACAAAACTGCATTTAATTTCCTTAACGAAACTTTCGAAGTTAACGAAAAGTTTAAAAAAGGTCGTGAGAAGTGATATGTAGCCACCGCTTTGCGACGCGATTATTATAGCTAAAAATTTTGTACAAGGTTAAAAAAATGCGCAACCTCGTATAATTCTCTAGTTTAGAACAACCGGGTTTCCAACTTTAAAATTCGGCGCTTGATTTTGACAAAAATATATTTTTTTTTCGGTCAAGTGATGCATTATCGGAAAAATTGATATTTGACGAGAACGAGACCATAAGTAATTTCCTTAACAAAACTTTCGAAGTTTATGAAAAGTTCAAAAAAACCTCGAAAAATCACGTGTCCCCTTCTTATCCCCGCAAGTATTGTAACTAGAAATTTTGAACTGGGTTAAAAAAATGTGCATTCCCGTATATTTCTCTTGTTTAGAACATCCGGGTTTCCAGCTTTAAAATTATGCCTTCGGGTCGCCGAAAGCTCGAAATTTTGGGAAAAAATATTTTTTTCCCGGGCGTATGATACCGTTGGAAAGATCGGTATTTGATAAGAATGAAACCATAAGTCATTTCCTTAATGAAACTTTCAAACCTTGATGTTCCAAACTAGAGAAATATATACGTGAAAGCGTGTACGTTTAACTGTATTCAAAATTTTTAGCTGTAATGTTTGCGGCGCTAGGAGGAAGGGACATATCATTTTTTGCGCTTATTTGAATTTTTGGCAACTCTGAAAGGTTCGAAATACGGTTTGGAGTTATGGTTAGAGGCTCCCCCCAAGGGTGAGTGAGCATTGAAATCGCCTATAAATAAAAGTGTCGATTTTATGCGGCGAGACAATTTTCGTATATCTTCTGGTTTTACCTGCCGACTTAGGGGAAGATTTATGGTACAGATTGAAAGTAGAGCTGGCGTACGAATTTCGACTGCTAGTGGTTGAACATCGGATGGTAACATTATCTGTTGAAAGTTACATAAAGTTTTATCATCCGTACCACAAGGTAGTCCATTGGGTCCCCTTTTATATTCCATCTACACATCCGATCTACCAGTTTGTAATCAAACAATACTAGCAACATCCGCTGATGATATAGCCATTATTGTAATGAAGAATTGTTTTTAATACAGATAAGTGCCGACACATTACATTCGCAAACCGAATAACTGAATGTTTAACGATAAACATTAATAATAAAGTAATTCCACAAGTCCATCTCGTAAGATACCTTGGAATGTACCTAGACCGAAGCCTTATATGGTGTCTTCATGTGGTACACACTATACAGGCCGTTGCTGCCCGCGCTAAGCTATTGCATCCATTATTGGGACACAGGTCGACATTGAACTTAAACATAAAAAAACGTATTTATTCAACCAGGATTGCTCCAATTTAGCGATATGGTTTAAAATTATATGGTTCCACTTGTAGAAGCAATCTGAATAGAATTCTGCAGCCAGCAGCAGTCGAGGTTACTTTGCACAATTACTTTAGATAATCCGCCTAGACGGCTGAGAAGGAAGATCACTGTTGTTTATGGTAATATTACTGGTACAATAAAATCAAAAAAAAAAAAAAAGGTTAATATCCTCACAAACGGCTAATATTACCCCCCCCCCCCCATGCGTACAACCACCAAACACCGGATTTTATTCGAGAACTTTATAGTTTTTTAGTTTTAAATGTTGGTTTTGTTTTAAATGGGTTTCTTGAACGCACAGAATAAGCGGGTTGTAAATCGGAGTTATTTTTCTTTTTGCTTTATCGGAATTTGAGACTGTAGCGATTTTTAGAATTTGGTTTGGATCATTGTAATTTGTGTTGGTAGTGTTAGTACGAGGGCTAAGAAACGGAACGGGATCACAGGTTTCGGTTTGGTTATTTTCATTACGGCTTGTGTTAGTGTTGTTATGAACTGTAATAAAAGGAACGGACTCACCGCATCATTGTTTAGGCGGTACAATATATCATAAGACCGGGGGAAAAAAATATTTTTTTCAAAACTTTCGAGTTTTCAGCGCCTCTGGAATCCTCAAATATAAAGTTGCAGGCTCGGCTACAGTTTTTCTATAAAGCGATCCTTTATGTGTTTCCCAAATTTCCCTAAAATTCCCTCCGTAAACGTCCCTTACATTTTTGATAAATCGAACCGATTAAAAATTAACATAAGCATATTAATTAATGTCCGAAACTAACCCGAGCCCCCCCGCTCGCCCCTCCCGCCCACTGCTTTAGTGCGATTTTTCAAAATTCCAGGCCTAAGTATGAAAATTTTAAAATTTAGCCCAAGTATGGTATTTAAAGCTAAAATCTAACCCAACATCATCCTTCACTCCTCCTACATGTATATTTCGGTCACGCGCACGCTCCGGTCGCCGCCGCGAAAGCGCACGCGCCGTTTCCACGCCAGGGATGAATACAGTGGTTTTTTTGGGGGGGGGATGCCCCTCCAGAACTCTAAAATTGCCCCCCCCCAGAACTTAATACAAGCAGTTTAAGAATGCAGCAATTTAATAAGAAATAAAATTCTTTTTATTCGCTTTGTTTACAGTTATGTCAAAAATTGCTGCCAAAATATTTTGAAATGGTTCAGGTAGTCGTTTATTTTTAAATTTCAAAATTGCCAGATTTATCTTTGACAGAAAAATGAAACTTCATAAAATAGGAATAAAAAAAAAATGATCATTTAAAATTTGACTTTGACGTTTGCTTGTTATTCTATGAAAAAAGCTGATATGTTTTTATTGCAAATGTGTGAAAGATGTAAAATATTGACGAGCTGACAAAAAATATTAGCTGCAGTTCGTATTTTTTGTTAGCGTAAACGGGAACTATCACGTTGCACGTCGATCCATTTATCATTAATATCAATAAAATATTTAAAGGTTTCTCTTTTCGATTTTCAGTTATTCCATTTTTGTTTAAAGCGACATGATCTATAGATAACATTTCAGTCTCTGTTGCTTTTTTCTTGTTTTTTATTTCCAAGGAAAATCCATTTAAAACAGCTGAAACATCATGGCGTATTCGTTTATTATAAAAAGATAATGAACCCGTTAGAATGTTTTTACAATATGTGTTCTTTAATGCTACAATTAGAATTAATAATTTTAAAACTAATTAAAAAAACATTGTTGTTTATAATCACTTATTTTTCTTGAAATTTATTATTCACACTTACTTTTTCATTATTTTAAATTACATAATAAATCATTTTTTACATATTTGGTTTTATCTAGGAATATCAAAAAAAAAAATTCTCAGTAAAAATATAAAAAAAAGCTCTGCCCCCCCCCCCAAGAACATGAATTGTCCTCCCAGACACAGATTCCTGAATTCATCCCTGGTTTTGTGTATTTATGTATTTGTTTGTGGAAGTGAATTACTGAGAATATGTTGTGTACATTTTAAAAAACCCCTTATGTGCAGTATACCCTTATTACATTTTGCAGTGATTTAGTCGGAAATTTTTCCAATTGGGATCACAGGTAAAATTACAAGACGTTGTTTATTTGTTTTTATAACGAATAAACCAAAAGATAAAGCTGACGACCCTATATACTTTAAGTATCATTTTTTTAAATAAAAAACACATAGAAATATATTCATAACAATCAGCGTATGTACAATCATTAAAAACATTTTCCAACCATCCGGAAAGCGAATTAGAAGGACCTCTACATTTTTGTTGCGTTCAGTATTGAAAAGCAAAGTTGTATGGGAAGAGGCTTTTAATTCATAAATATGAACTCATAAAATTAGTTTTAAAATATTTTATGTTTTGTGAATATGTTTAAGATTAAAATAAAGTTAAGAAGTATGTAATTCGTATCTAAGTATATCTTCCGAAAAAACATGATTTTACAAAAAAAAATACCGAGCAAAGCTCGGTCACCCAGGTACTATTTATATTATTTCACAAAAGTATGGTAAAATTATCCATTGTAAATCTAATGAATTTAAATGATCATTAACTATTAGCATACATAACATACATTAAATTAGTCATTGTTTCATTCATATTTATGGAATTAATTTTTTTTTAAATTAAAAAAAAGAATAGAAAAATTATTATTTAATTATAGATATAAACTGATGTTGACAATATTTTTAAAATAAAAAGCATAAATTTAAATGTGATATACTGAGGTAAATAATGGAAACAACGTAATATAACATATAATCAAAAAAAGGAACAGTAACATTACATCCGTGGATGCACTGTGATATTTATTGTTAAATCACTAGCGGTTTACAAGTTTTTGTTGTGTATTGTTTGAAATTACTAATTGTTGTGTTTGGTTTTATTTAGTACATTTTATTTTCTTTTTCAATAGTATAGTTTTAAATAATGTTACCTGAATATGTTGCAGGACCGCTGTATTTCAAATTAACGTTTTCATTGTAAATAGGAAGTATTCAACACTAAAACCAATGTAAATAAGGTTTTTTTTTTTGTCAGGGTACGTATGTTTTGATAATAAAATGAAATAGTTTTACAAGTTAGAGTCGTTTGTTGAAGTAATATCCTACTGATAATAATCCTCTTTGTAACTCGGAAGTTGACCATCAAATACTTTGGTAAATAGTCTATACTGCTATTGAAAATAATTTTAAAATCGTCTATGATTATTGTTTATAATCATCAGTTGCATCTTTTTACAATGGTCAGTTTTTTTTTATCGTAATTTAGAATGCTTTAGAGGTAAATTTTCTATTCGCCGTTTTGATTTTTTAATTTTCGAGCTCGTCAACTATAAACATCACCCAGCGTAAGTGATTTTGTTTTAAATTTTTTTTTTTGGAAGTTACAATATGCGGCAGTGAGATTTGAACCTGGTTCTACCCGAACGAAACACTACTGCCTAAACAATTACACCGCGGTAGTGGGCTGTTTTGCACTCCTGATGTTCGTTTTCGTCTGGGTTCGCACTAGTCAACTGTTTTCCGTTAAAAAATAATTACCATAATAAATATAAAATAAATCCTTTATAATAAATAATAAGTATAAATTAATTTACTTTAATAAATTAAGGATAAATATCTTATTTTAGAAACGTTTTCAGACATAGTCCATCATCAGCCATCAATACACTCAATTAAAATTAAAAGTACACTTTTAGCAAACAAGTTATAAATTTATCTTTATATAATTACCGTAATCTATAGTTCCTCGCATTGCACACTGTGCTGCTCCAGCATTCCAATCTCCGGTCTTTAGTGATTTTAATTAATTTTAAATCTGTACAAGTAAACAACTGAATTATACTATTTCATACATACATTAAAATTGTTTTTTTGCCATTTTTATGCTGTTTTTTGTTTGTTTGTTTTTTATATGAAAGTTGGAGTGTTTTAGTATATGTTTTTCTTTCCTCTTTTTCACAAATTATATTTTCTCGGATACTTCATCCCTAGTAATTAAAGACCCAAGTGTAATTTAAACCAATTAACAATAACGATCTGTTATCACAAAATAATTCTAAAATACACCTTTTCTATCTATGCGCATTTTCGTAAAATTAAATTATACTCTTTTTTTAAACATTTCGTGTATGATTTTTCTTACATGCAATTTTCTTGCGCTTTCCTGATTTCCCTTCAGATTTCACTCCGCATCCTTTTATATTTCTTTTTTACTATTATTTTCGTTGTTAGTTTTATACTTTCTTTTTTGGTCCATAAAAGCTTTTGATATTGTCAGTTATCTAGTTTTGTGTTTTTTGTTCGCTATTTATTTTTAAATTTTCTCTTTGTACTTCTTACAGAATAATTTTAGTTCTATTCGGTTCTTTCAGATTGTTTTAATATGTTCATTATTTTTTTCAATATTATTAGAACAACTCGTCAATAAATTGTTTCTTCCATTGATTCATTTGCATCAGGATAAGTTTTTATTAATAGTACAACGTTTCGGCATCATTAGTAGAAATACAGTCCGATCTGATTTCGCATTATTTTTCCAGGATCATCAGCTGTGGCTTTCCAAGTATAAATTTTCCTTTTTGGAGCTTTAAAAAAAAATGTAGCAGTGTTCAAACTGAAAATTTATTACTCTTTTCTTTATGAATGCCACATGACCTTCCTACAAGATTATCTTGTAGTTTTTGATTAATTTTTTCCCATAGTAATTGTTGTTTCACGGTTTTTCGTCATTGAAATTTTTTTTTTTTTTTAAATTTTAAATATTTAAGTAATTTCGTCTTCGTAATCGTAGTACATTCGCCTGTATTTAAATTATATTCATATTTACTGCGCTTGACTGATGTTGTATTATAAGAATTCTTTCAAAGCATAGTACTGTATTTTTGATGTTTTTATCGGAAATAGCTGCTTGGTTTCTGCGATTCGAACTTTTTTCTCCTATATATTATTTAGCGCATGCTCATTTGTTTATATTTCCCCTAAACTGGGCTGTTTCATCTCGCTTATTCTCATAATAGTTATTTTTAGTTGTTTATTTTTTTTAAAGTAATTTTAGGTATGTTCGGTTTCAAACGTATACTCGTTAAGTTTCAAGCGTACCTACTAAACCGGTTTTAGCTGATCAAAAGATGCTTCACCTGTGCCGTGTAATAAGAAGTGCTTGCATTGAAAACTGCTAGAATTATCATCCAGAGCTGTAATTGTTCCCGTGTACATTGGCGCATTCAAGGGGGGTGCCACGGGGCCATTGCTCCCCCCAAAAAATCTTCGAAATCTTAATTTCGTTTTGTAATGTTTTGTTTTACTTAATTTTTTTAAAAAAACATACATATTTACTTTTTACTTATATTAAAAGTATAATGTTATATACTTTTAGCTAATTTTTAAAAAATAAAATTCGTATACTTATCTAATTTGCGCTTATTACAAACGTAATGTTACGCGTTTCTATTATTATTATTTTTTTTAAAATAAAATTCGTCAGTTTTGTAATTTTTTTAATAATAATATTCGTTAATTTTGTATTTTTTTTTATTTTAATTTACAAACCACGGAAATAGGATAAGTACTTAGTCGAGATACCGAGTTATCGCACCCTAACTCATCTTCTAAATTCTAGCCCCGACCAAAAAAAAATCCTGAGTGCGCCTTTGCCCGTGTATATTACTTTGTTGGTGTTTATCCGATTGTCTTGTTGAACGCGGTATCATGATTTTTCTTTTATTACAACTTCACTTGTGTTTGATCGAAATTATGTATTATCAAGCTTTTAAGGAGGCATTTTTCAATTGTTTCGTTGTGGTGGTAACTGTCATCCCGTTACTGATGATTCGATTTAAAAACAGCCGTCTCTAATAAGCGAACAAACGTTAGTTATAATACACTTCTAAACTGCAAAATAGGTATCATTTATGAATTTAATTAGATGTGAACTTATCGTGATCCTATTTCTTTTTACATAAAACTATCAAGATAGCTGTATGTACTATTTTTTTTGTAAATTAAAACTTTTCAAAAATTTTTATATAGCATCCCAGTAGCAGCAGCCATTCTAATCCGCGACTGATTATTTACCTATATTTGTAGCAAATAAATTTCGTTAATTTCTGCAACTGCAAACATAAAAAAAGTATTCTGCACCAGTACGAAATACAGGCATTTTGAAGTATTGTATATTGATAAATGTAATAAGGTGATGTAATAATGATTGGATCGATTTGTTGTATTTATGTAACAACGATAATGCGAGAAAATATTTATTTACGGTACAAAATATTCAAATGAAGTATGACGCAAAATACCAAGACAAAAAGAAAAGTTAACACCTAAAATGTAGACATGTTGCATATTAAAATAAGCTTACATTGTTAAAATAAATTGAATAAAGTGAGAAAAATTATTATAAGCAATAAATAATTTTTTTAAATAAAATTTTAGAAAACGTTGAACGGATATCTATGGTAACACAACACAGAAGTTTTTACAGTATCAACATGGTTGTGCATTAATAACATAGTAATTAAAACATTCAATACAAGTGAACAACGCCCTATACTCAAGGAACAGCAGTACTGCTGTTCCCATAAATATGAAACGTTATTCTCCAGAACATGTAGGGATAAAATTAATGTGATTATTTTTAATAAACTTTTGTGTTAAATATTCGAATTATCGCATTATTAATAAGTGATTCATCAGAAAATGTTTGATAATAATCTTAAAACATGATTGTGGCCGTTGTGTTCTTCGAAGAGAATTCATCGGAGACCGAAAAGGATATTTATGTTATATAAAATTAACTTATCGAGTTGTTGTTTTATTGATTTTTTTTTTTTTTACGTTTGAGGCATTATCCTCAGAGCTCTTTGAACCACCAATGCATGTTAATATTGACTACGAACCTGATAATACGTATTTTGCTGTAATTTAAACGTTTTTTCGTTACTATAATGAATTATACTTAAATCTAAAACATTGAAAGCAGTTAATGAAATTTTTAAATGTTTTTTAATGATTATTAAACGTTTTGTTAGATAATATTAACAAAATTAAGTTCCACGACGTTAAAATCTATATTCTGAAATATTTTCCGCATTTAGCTGATTATTCTGAAAGATTATTTCAAATGTTAGTTCCCTTTTTTTGGATGTGTGCGATTATTAGTATTCATTATGTTGATATTGGGTTTTACTTTTAATATTCTATCAGAATAGACGACCGAAAAAAGTCAGGGAATATCGTTAATCGTGGAAAAATCGGAATCTGAAGAAATTACCGAAATACTTGCGTGATGTATAGTGTATAGAACTTGAAGTATTGTCAAAATTCTTACATTTACTCTGTATATATAATGCGCGACAAAAGTCTTGCCACACTGTAAAAATTTGAGTAAACGACAGAAAAATGCAGCAGAAACGTTCAAAAAAGTTCTAAAAATATATATTTAATATTCCTGAAAAAGGTATTTAATATACTGAAAATGTAGGAAAAATGTTACACCAGCACAGCCGAACCGGTACGAGTTACTTACCCACAGAACATAAGAGATAGCTCGTTTAAATTTTGCTTGTAATCGTGCAGCACATTGGCGTTTGAGTGACTGGAGCCGTGTATTGTTTACTGACGAGTTACGTTTTACTTTGCAAGCATCAGCCTTCGGGGGCTCTAAAATGGCGCGGGGCAGAACTCAATGTAATTCCAAAACTGAACTCCATATTTGTCAACGACCGTCGGTAAATGCTCATTTTTGCATTACTGACATTCTTCAGACCGCTGTCGCGCCATTTGTGGGTCGAGAATTCCCCTTCTACAGCAGGACAGCGCTCGTCCTCATGTTGCTAAAGTTGTAAAAATATTTTTGCAGCAAGTTGGAATTCCTACAATGAATTGACCAGCACGCAGTTCGGACCTCAATCCGATAGAGCACTTGTGGGATATCCTCAGACGATGTATTTGAAGTCGTTGTCTACCACTGAATTCGTTGTTGCAGCTGGGTAATGATGCCCTTTTAGAGGAGTAAAATTCAATTTCGCAACCCATTATTATTCGCACTCTTATTGAATCGATGCCAGAGCACGATGCGATGCGGTAATTGAAGCTCGAGGCGGCAATACGAGATAATAAATCAAACGATTTTTATTGTTCTTTGACTTATAATTTTTTTCGTGTTTTAAAATGTGTTCTCCGTAATCAATTATTTTTTAATTATTTTACACAATTCACATTTTTTAACTCGTACCGCTTAGGCTGTGCTGGTATAACATTTTTCCTACATTTTCAGTATATTAGAAAACCTTTTTCACGGATATTGAATACGTTTTTAGAACTTTTTGAAATTTTTCTGTCTTTTACTCGAATTTTTACAATGCGGCAAGACTTTTGTCGCGCAGTGTAGATAATAAAAGACATCACCAGATTTTGCTTATAATTGAAAAATCAGAAAATTAAGAACGAATTTTATTAATTTTCTAATGAGAAGTTACGATTTTAAGTGATTTGAGATTTTATCATCGGATCAATACAGGGTGTGATAAAAAAACATATTGCGAAATATTTCAAAGCTACGTACGATTTTTTGCGATATGGCTAATAAGAAAAGGCCGGAAATAATGTGAAATCAGAAACAGTCGGGGAAATTTATTCTGAAAAAGAAGAAAAAAAATAAGTAGCCGCCCTATCAATATACAGGGTGGTTCAAAAGTCATTGCACATCAAAAAATTAGACGCGCTAATTTATTAAACGCCTCTTCGAAAATTATGCAGTGACTTTTGGACCACCCTGTATGGTCCAAAATATAGAGTTGCACACACACACATATATATATATATATATTTGTATATAGAAAATTATTATTTGTTTTTAGTATTCAGTGTAAACTTAAGTAGCATATTTTGGTATATGTATTTAAAAATTGAACAATTTAAAATACGCTCGGAATAGTCTCTACAAAATCAAATATAACACGCTATTTCAGGATAATAAATTCATAGTTTAAAAACTCCGCTAAAAAACAAAGAAGCAAACATCTGATGAACACTTACGGAAGTAAAGAAAAATTTTAACATATATCGCGGTGTTTCTAGTTACTAAATAAAAAAAGGAAAAAAGAAAAAAAGGAAAAAACGTTTTATAATTTATGAAAATGAAATAACATTTTAGAGTTTGAAGAAGATGGGGAAAATGTTTCAAAAGGGGAAGGAAGAAAGTCAGCCTTGTAATTCGTTAGTACACATATTACATCGTACTGATAGAAGAAAATGTTTGTATGTAGAAGAGAAAAAATGTTAGGGAGTGTTAAGAAAAGAGCGGAGTTCTCGGCCGGTACGAGTGAAATGGTGTAGTAGACTCTATACAAGAGCATAATGTGGTCGAAATTTGGAATAATAAGGCAGTGAGAAGGAAAAAATTTAAATTTAAAATGCCGAATTAGGAGAAAGAGAAAAAGGTAATAAGGATTTGGAAAGAAAACTGAAATATTACATTTACACTATATAATAGTATACAGCTGTGTTTAAAAGCACAAAGCTGGAAGCTGTTGAAGTTTTAGAATCTGGTGGGAGATAGAAGATTATCGCGATAAGTCTTAAAGAGGAAAAAGAGAGTAATATTATAGAGCTTTTGTTAATACCGGCTAAAATTATTTTAAGAAGAAGTAAAACACTAATTTAACTGCTCGAATTGATTTTTGAACTGTAAGCGATGTGGAAAATATAATAATACCGGTATAATAATCGATTAGTTCATCTTAATTTATGCGGTATGTGTAAAACAACCGGTTTAAATTTGTGGTTAGATTGCTCAACCTCTGGGCTGTTTAAATCGTTCTAGCATTATTAATGAAATTTTTCGGTAGAATTAATTTACGATTACTTTTCTTTTTTTTCCCCGTAGAATGATCTAATGCAGTCATTGAGAAGAATATCGAGAGAAGAAAACGATGAAAACGACGAAGACGACAATTGTACCCTGAAGGAGATTAATCGGGAACTCGAATTATTATACTTTTTAGCAGTTCAACACGATTTCGAAAATGCCGAAAGCATCAATAACGTATTGAAGAACTGCAGCGCTCAGTTGATCGCCGAGCAGGAGGATGGGAATGTGGCAACGACAAACCGGAACGGAGATGATTTTGAGAATATTAGTACATCAGTAATGAGAAATGAAATCACCGATGATGAGGATGATTTCGATTTCGCCTGTAAATTCGATAACGAAAAATTTTTAACGCGTAAATTAATAGCCGACGCTATATCGAGGCTGAATTTATCGCATTCTATATTTCCGTATTTAGAGAAATCGCTCGGAATTCACGCTAAAGAGGAGCGACTGACCGTCGTCAATGACCAACTGATAAGGGAACTGCGACTGTTGCAGGCGGTCGCCGAAGAACTGGAATTGCCGAGTCCGAACTATTTCAAGGTGGCGAAACAGCTGTGGCCGGACTGTTTGGTCGATCATGTAATATTTTACGTGAACGGTAACTGTTACCTCGAGTGCAAAACATCGGTTACCGGTTGCTACCTGTGCTGCGTGCGCGAGGATTTGCGCACTTGTAAAAAATACCTGTTCGCCGATGTGGTGAAACTGGAACTGTATAAACATTTAGATTCTGTCGCGAAACAGTTTCGAGTTGACTTGCCGAAGTTGATGACGTTGATGCAGCGAATGATCGACGACGACGGAGGCGGCGGCGGCGGCGGCGATGACCGATCGTCTTCCGAGAATTCCTCCGTAGCAATTCCGCCGAGCTGGCACTATTCGCTGCCGTACTATAAAAAAGAGACCGTCTACGCGCATCTGTATAAAATCGAAGATTATTTCTGCCGCAATCGGTCCGCCTTAACGGTCGACGGTAAATGTTCGCTAGTTGAAATGTTTCCGGTTCTATGTCCGGCCGCTACCTATCGTCACGTACTGATTAACGATTCCGCTCACCTGGCCTATGTTCGGTACAACGGTCGCACGTTCATCTATATTTCCGATGATCTGCACGTGGCCGAACAGACGGCCATTTCTCGTTGTATGCGCTACGTTTTTTTCGATTACAATCGAATAATAAACGGCCGCCTAAGTTGTTTCCCGAAAACGCTCGAATTTACCGTTAACAAACTCCAATTGCCGGTTCAAGTTAAGAAAGTCGCCAACAATATTGCTAGCGGTTTTCTCGATGGTTCTTCGATTAAACGGTGCCTTCTTAGCAGTGACGGCGAGAACGAGAACGACAATCACGAACTAGTGATACGCTGCGGTAAGAAACATCGTCGTTCCCTCGACAAGGACGACGATGACGCGACGAAAGCGAACGATTCGGAATCGGCGTGTAGCGTACCACCAGCGGAGAGGAAAGCTGAAGTGGAGCCGGAAGCGACCGCGAATGCGGTAACATCGTTATCGGATAGTAGCGACGTTAGCGCCGCCGCTGTAGCCGCTACCGAGTGTACGAATCATCTGACCGATGTGGAGCTGTTACAGATCGTCAACACGCTACCGTCCGATATCATTTCCGGTCTAGTTTTACGGAAATACATCGAATTATGCAAAGTGTCGAATTTGTCGTATACCAGCGTGAAAGCGATCGCCGGCGTGGTTATGGTGCAGAACGAAGACTATGCGAACGGTACAGTGGTCAACGTTTGCACCGGCAACAACATCATCGATAAACGGTACCTGAGCGACGACGGCGATGTTCTGTTAGATATGCACGCGGAAATATTGGCCCGTCGAGCCTTACTGCACTATTTCTACTCTCAGCTGGAGTTGCTTAAAAACCGATCCGGTTCGATTTTCGAAGAGCTAGACGACGGCACGTTTAGACTGAAAACCGGCATATCGTTTCATTTGTATATTAGCGTGGCGCCGTGCGGAGACGGTCGCATTTTCACCGTTACCGACAAGTCTTTCATCAATGCGGAGACTGTCGGTCAACTAAGGATGAAGGTAAAATCGTCGGACGCCGATGCGACCTGGTTCAACAACAGCGACGATAGCAAACGTTGGTCGGACCGGTTCGTAAGCGAGGAATTTTTCTACACCATGTGCTGTTCCGATAAGTTGCTGGTGCGCAATGTGCTCGGTCTGCAAGGCGCAATTTTGAGTAACGTCATTTCGCCGCCCATCTACTATTCGTCCATTACGATCGGCGACTACTTCAATTTCGAACACCTTCAGCGTGCATTATACGATCGAGTGGACGCTTCGTTGTTCTCGAACGATTGTTCGCTGCGTCAGTACCACTACTCTGTCCACAAGCCGGTCCTCTACAATACGCGCAACAAGCTGCTCGCCTCCTGCAATAAAGAACCGAAATTTTCATTCAATTGGATTATCGGCGAATCGATAGAGACCGTTAATTCGAATACCGGTAAGGTAATCGACGACACGCCGTCTCGCCTTAGTAAATTAAGTTTCTTCAATAAATTCGCGAAATTCGTTCAGCGCAATAATAATCAATCTCTTAGCAATAGTAGTAGTAATCAATCTCTTAGCAATAGTAGTAGTAATCAATCTCTTTGCATTAGTAGCAATCAATCTCTTAGCAATAGTAGCAGTAACGCCACGCCTATAAACAACTATTCTTCTTGTAAAGTTTCCGCCAATCCGTATCGCAAGATTAAACTCAATCTGTACGAATATTTTCAAAAGAATCAACTAGGTCACTGGTTGTCCTACCATCACTGCTACGGCAGATGAGAATATATTTCTGCACGTGACCTTTCCCATTCAGTGTATAACATATTTCTCTCTTTTATGTCACCACTATTTTTAGTCGAATAATAATAATTGCTGCCCTTAATTTGCATTTAATTCGCTTTTCTTTTTTCCTTCTTCTTTTAGCGGACTGTAGTGTGTGCTGGTCTTGGCGCTGTTTTACTTTAAATATATTATTATTATTATTATTATTATTATTATTATTATTATTATTATTATTATTAATGCGGTACCATTAAAAAAAAACAACAACGGTGTTTATTTTTTGAAGCGCGTGTATTATATTATTCGTTTGAATATTAATTAGTGTCATCGCGATAGAAAGGGAGAAATAAAAGTAGTAATTTTTAATTGAACCTTTTTCGCAATACTATTATACGGACGACACAGAATATTTAATAATGGCGAGGGGAGCGGAGGGGAGGGACATTTATAGCGCGTACCGTATAAAATATTTTCTTCTTCTAATAAACCGATGACGTACAGAAAAAAGTTTAAAACGTGACCAAAAATTATGTAAGATATTTTTAATAATGCCGCGATGAAAACTTCTTTTCTATTTCCATTTCATTCGACAAATATTTAGTAATATTTTTTTTCGTTATATTTCACGTAATTATAAAACTCTTGCTTTTCTATTATTATTTAACTGTGTACATTATTTAGTCGTCAGTTTATAAGCAATTTTATTTTAAATAACAATTTATTAATAGTTTTAAATTTTCCAAATAAAAAAAAAAGTGAAATAAAAACTATTGTTTAATAAAACTTTATTTTCATTCATTTTGATATTAGGGTTCTCGTTTATGTCAATTGTTATCTCGTATGTGCCAGTTTTTGCCTTTATGATATGCCATCTTTAATATACATGTTGATGACATTAATTTTAAAATTTTCTGCGTTTTTTTTTTCGAGTTTGGTTCATTAAGTTTGTATATTTATTTTTTTTATTTTTTAGAAATATACAGCGGGTGTGACATTAATCTTTGAACAGTTGAGATCGGAACAAAAACACACAAAAAAATGAAAGAAAAAAAGTAATATTCTGAATTTTTTTTGGCAAATAACACAAAATGGAAAATCCCTTACAAATGTACAGAAACAAAAAAGTGGGAAAATCAAAAATTAAACACAGCGTCGGTTACGACGAACACAAAAATGGCGAAATCACGCGTTACATTAATCGTTGAACACATTCCAAATCATGGAAAAATTCTTCCTTCTAGGATAGCAAAAGGGGAATTTAATATTTCGTATGACGACCACCTTTGGCCTCCACAATGGCTTTAACCTCCATTAGCGGCATGGAAAAAGCTAACTTCTCTAGGTACCGAAATCTTTGCTCATTCTTCTTGTAGACGATCTTGCAATTCATGTTTGGTCGAGACCCGCCTCTCTGAACTTTACCGTCTAAATAATTCCACAGATGCTTAATTAGATTACAATCTAGGAACTGTGGCGGCGTTTTGAGGACCTTTGGGCAGTTGTATAAGAGCCACTCGCGCGTACGATGAGCAATGTGCTTCGGATCGTTGTGCAAGCGAAAGGAACTTGGGATTCTCAACTTCTCCGCACTGCGACAAAGATTCTTTTTCAGGATCTCTGCGTACATAGCAGCATCCATATTCCCTATGATGAACTCCAATGCACCTCTATGCTACTCGCGGCAAAACAACCTCATACTTTAATATTGTCGCCGCCGTGTTTTATTGAGGCAGTTAATACTTTCCAGTGCTGTATTGGGTTTACGCCATACTCTGACTTCTCCATCACTGCCCAACAGGTTGAACTTCGATTCATCCGTAAAAAGGGGGGCATCACGCCAAAACGTGTTCCGAACTGATACTATTATTTGCGAACTCGAGACGCTTTTGTTTGTTCGCTGCACTAATGTAGGGTTTTCTATGAGCCGTTCGCGAAAAGTAGCCTGTTCTTTTCACCGTTCGGCGTGCACTTGTGGCCGAAATTATTACATCCACTTTTAGGCTAGTTCACAACTTAATTGTAGTGCGCTTACTTACGGAGTTTTGCGATTTTCCGCCTAATCCAGCGTTCATCAGTCTCAGTTAATTTTCTATTTTCTTGATTGAAGCGCCGTAAAATCGCGTATACGGTAGTTCGCTGAATGTTTTTATTTATTTCGATATTTAACCTCCCGATAAACCTTCCTCTTAGTTTGAAATTACAAATTTACGGACCGCAAGAGGGGTATGTTGGCGTTTACGCGACATTTTTTCGAATAACAAGCAGACTTTTTTGCATCGTGACGAATGTACATTATTTCACGGTGAAATCTTTTCATGTTCCTACGTAGGTACACACTTGCACTGTATAAATCTGACGTACTCTGGAAAAACCTATTACTTGCTTCGCACTCGGCTTTTTTTATAATGTAACGCGTCACTTCGTCGCACTTTCACGTGTGCTGCTCTAACTTCCGACCTACTGCTTTGAACTCGCTCAAATTTTGCTGACTTATACTTCGATATATTCTCTTTCGTCTCACATAACAGTCGCATATTTCATTCAGCCAATACCATAGGACTTTTCCCAAGTTCAACGATTAATGTTACGCACTGTATATATTTAAAAAGTTTTCCGTAACAATAGTCGTCTTTCACACACAAATTACTGTTACACTTCATCTCCCAAAAGAGAATCGTCCAGTTAAAATAGTGATGACTCAACGTAACTTTATACTTTTGACGTGACAACGTCTTATAAATTGGTTTGCCGGGTGACACTTGAAGAAACTGCGTTACGCTCCGCTCACGTTATGCGCTCACAATGAGAGCGACTGAGATATTTGTATATAAATACGTATGTATGTGTAAAGGTAAAAATAAAATTTTGTTAATATGAAATTCAGTGCGAGATTCTTTGTATAAATTAATGTTTTAAATATAATTCTTTGTATAAATAAATGTTTTAAATTGTTACTATTATTTCATCCTTCTTCCTACTATACGAATGAATATTCACATTAAAATTATTTTACCACTCAAAGTCGTTGTCACGTAAAACTTTCGCCCGTATACCGACTTTACAGGCAACCAATTTTTATTTCAAAAACTCGTTCACTCAGCAGCACTTTTAAACCTTCGTCAAGCTTTGGACCAACTAAGCATTTTACTACCCGCTCTATCCATGCCCCATTTCTCATTTTTTTACCGTTTCGTTTATTTTACGCTTTGAAACGTAACCTGTATGTTACGCCCTAATGCTAACTGTAAAGTTTTGATGCTATGAATTTAATTTATTTTTTAATAAATTTGTACCACCTTAAGTTTTTAATTTTAATACGTGAACTAAACACACATCCCAATGTTACAAATTCGGTTATATATTTTACTTTCCGATACTATTTTTAAACGGCAGTTTTTTAATAGTTCCTAGTGTGCAGTATATTATATTTTAGTTTTGTATACTTCATAAAATGAGTTTAATTTTGTAACTCGATTTTTGGCATACATGTTTTCAAAATTTTAACTAATTATATGAATACATAAACAACATAGAAAACAACTATATATATATATACATATAGTTGGTTTCCATGTTGTTTATGTATTCATTTAATTAGTTAAAATTTTGTACTTGATCAAATCGACGATAGATTAGATGTAACTACTTCGTAGAATATATGAAATGAGCAAAAAAACCATGTTAAAATGCACGCAACAAAATTTTGCAACGCAAACATATTTCTATAATTTATGTTGTACATAAACTGACGAAAAATATAACAAAATACATGCATGCACCAATGAAAATCAACATAAGCAAAAAAGACTTATATCATTTACGATAAATGGCATAAGAAGTGAATGACAAAAAAAGTGATAAGATCTGTACTGCAATAATGTATATGCAATTGTGAACAATCTAAACATTTTATTGAGTACATGGGCGTCGCCAGCGGGGGGCAGGGAGGAGCAGCTGCCCTCCCCCTGGAGCCTTGAAACTTTTTAATCAACTAGCATTGATGAAGATTCATAGGCGCGCGTAATCATGGACAATTTGGAAAACTTATGTGTTTTAATTAAGATTTTATTCTTGTTTAATAAAATATTAAGCCTTTACAACTTATAAATTTTATTCTTTTCCTATAACTCATATCCTCTTTCTATCATCTTGCCCTCCCTCTGGCGGCTAGCAACTCATCTTGTCCCTCCCTGGCTCATCGGCCGGTGACGCCCTTGATTGATTATCTGCATATTTCATAAATTATTCAGTTATTCAGAAATAAATTAAAGTAATATTTCACAGATTAACAAGTTTTTTTTAGACATTATATCAAAATTATTGGATAATGCGTAGAAATTTATTTTTTCGCATATTATATAGTATTTTGCTTATTACTTAACATTACATATTTTACATTTTACCGATGTTACAACGTAAAATAATAAATCCATTTAACAAATTCAAATTAAAGCAGTTGTCAAACGACAACCGATTAAAATACGTTTCGGAAAAATTACAAAACCGTTTAATATTTCAGATAAACGCATAACTTTTTGCTGCATATCAAATTATGTATAAAGACAGTATACTCAGTCCTAACAGTCCTAACCCTTTTATAGGGTTTTCTAATTATGTAATTTCATTCAGCAGACTGAAAAATGGTTCATTTCATAGAAAAACTCGATAGCAGTCTTTATTAAATATAGAATTTTTAATCCATATGTATTTATTATTATTTTTTTTTTAAATAATAAATATTGATGTGAAATTTAAATAATAAAAATATATGCACATAATATAAATAAAACTGAGAATATACTTGATTATTATTTGGTATTATTATGTAAATAGTCATTTCGGTATATCAAACATTAAAATACAGTTATTTAAATTTTTAATTTGTTTATCATAGGATAAATATGACGTCATCATCTGTACGAAACGAAGAAGGCTGTGTGACGCATTAATGAGGAGATTTAAAGTATAAGGCTGTGTAGACGCTCGCGAATCTGATTGTAAGTCTTGAGTCTTGACTAAATCAGTGAACACACAAAATAATTTGAATATTTTATTTTTTTACTGGTAATTATTGTTGAGATTTTAAATATATAATATATGTATATATGTGTATATATATATATATATATATATATATATATATGCGAAATGTTCTAGAAGCTATTAAAAATTCACGTTGGCATTGAATTAGATAAATGGTTATAAGGCGGCAAAATACTAAAGTAAATAGTAACCTAATGATAAGTAGGAATAAACTGTGATAACAGTTTTAAGATAACGGACTCGTGAATTATAAAACGGTGTTTCGAATATTTACCTAAGATTAATTTTAGCATATGATTTATCACTTACGTGAAACGAAAAGCGAAAAATTAAAATTATTGGAATTTACTAGAAAAATAGCAGACATGCGAGTGTTCCACTAGCAATATTTAATGTTTAGAGGAACTCTAGCGTTATAGAGCAGTTACGATTATACGCAATGTAATTGTTATTTTAAAAAATTAATTTGATGCCTGTTAGAAAAACAGTTTAATTTACTGTACAAATTTCAAATAAGCGTTAGTTTTATTAGACTGTTTTTAAAATTACAAATTGAAATTTTCTACGTTTTACAATATTTAGTGTATATAAAACGTTATGTGCATTTTATTTTTTTACAACAATCCAAATGCGTCTACAAATCAGTACCGTTTTATTTTAGCTTCTAATCGCGATGAGTATTATTATCGTCCAACTAAGCCGGCTGATTATTGGGATCAGAATTGCACGGTAATTGCAGGTAAAGCACTGAATAGTTTTATGTTTTAACTGCCGGCGTCATTTTTTTTTGTTATTAATGATGAGTTAAATCTTATATCGAATGTATATGTATGTATGCTGTACAACTTTCAAATACAATTCCATTTTTTTCCTTAATGTAAACTTTAAAATTGGTTTAGTGGAGATTTTTCTTTTAAATAATATATTGTTTTGACTTATTATTGATATATGGTGAAAGATATGTTGTTTAATAAGTTGAAATATTTACCCGCATCTACGCAATAACTTGAATTAATAACCGGAGGGTTATCGTGTTTTATTACGGTTTAAGCGGGTAAAAGATCGTTATTTAAAATAACGTTGTTTCAAAAGTAGGATATAATGTAATTTCTAAAGATCGCATTTAAAGAAATCGCATAAGTTTAAAAATAAGATTCGTAATATTTAAATTTTTTTTTATTTCGTAAAAAATAAGATGTAATTTAAAATTAGTGATAATATAGGTATTTCGTTTAATGATATCGTACATGATTAATAGAAAATAATCAATCCTAAATTAAAATTATTCAGAGGTAAACCATTTTAATAATATAAGACTTTATTTGGATAATCTTCTTTTTAACTTGCAAGTATTTGATGTTTATGGTAAAATCGTTTATATCTCTATACATCGTATGGAAAAATAGGTTTTAATCCTTGTAGCACCCTGCACTTACGGATGTTTGCAAATTAAAAGTTATAGGTTTTCAAATTTTACTATGATCGCAATATTTAATCAGCACATCGATCAAAGCAAATAAATAATGCTTTTTTCAAGAATCTTCTTTTGTCTGTAACAGATATTAAAATTATCTGTATCATCATCATCATCATCATCCTCGTTCTTTCCTTCTAACCATGTATGAGCGCTGTTTATTTCCAATAATGAATGCCCGGATGCAAGTTGTAGGAAACGAATAAAATGTATAATTTGTAAAGGCTTAATATTTTATTAAACAAGAATAAAATCTTAATTAAAACACAATTTTCGTGGGTTTTTGGAAAATTTTTATAATAATATTATAAAAGTCTTCCAAATTGTCCGTGATTACGCGCCTATGAATACTGATCATGGACAGTTGATTAAAAAGTTTCAAAGCACTAATATGATGGATATTTATGAAATCACAAACATTGCAAGTGACCTGTTGCTGTTGGCCAGCAATGGTTATGCTTCGACTTGGGACTTTTTTGTTTTTGCGCTATTGTACCACGCGATCCACTACTGTTGACCATTGCTTCCTGTCAAGCGTAGTTTTCTCCCAGCCAGTTCTCGGTTCCATTCGAATGAATTTTAGATCCTCGGCAAGCACGTCTTCGAATCCCAGCTTTAATCTACCGACGTATCTCTTCCCCGATTAAAAAATTCCGTACAATATTAGTTTGGGTATACGGTCTTGGTCCATTCATATGACACATTCGATCTATCTTGTACGTCGTCTTCGTAGCGATTTGTTCAATGGACTGAATATCCGCCGTATCAAGTACTTTCATGTTTGAGCTGAAATCTCTCCAACTTATTAATTTTTCTTTAGATTTTTTGATGGCAATATTCTAATTTCCTGACTTGCATCTTCGTAATTGCCCAGGGGTTTCGCTTCTGTACAGCATAGCTAGGGTGGAATGGATTTGTACACGACGATCTTCGCGCTGGTTGATAGGTCTTTGTTATTAAATACTCGACGATACAACTTTCCATAAGCTACATTTGTGTTTCTTATTCTATGAGCAATTTCGTCATCCGGTATAGCGTCTTTACCGATGTTGATACCAAGTTATTTGAATAAACGCGTTCCGTAACTTTTTCCCATCCAGATAGAATTGTCATTTGCATAATTTTTTTTGTTTTGTCACAGTTTATCACTAATCCAAATGCTTGATATATTTCCTGCAAGCGCATAAATACATTCTGTAGATCCTCTTTCCTTTCGCATACTAAAGCGAAATCATCGGCACATTGTAAACTTGTCATGCTAAAGGATTTGGTCGCCCATTTTGCTTTATATTTCGTGAGACTGTACAGACTATCATCAACACCGAAAATTTACTTTCACGACCACATCTTGGCCACTCTGTTTGGAAAACATAATAGACCCCATACTCATATAGAAATTGAAAAGTATTTTTTTTTGTGTCTAACTCCTATGCTAACCTCGGATAGACTTGTGATTTCAGCATCACAAATAACTGCCGCTTCGATCCCATTATGTAGTTGCTATATTAGGCTTAACATTTTCGGCGGACATCCAATATTCTTCAAACATTAACTCTCCTCTGTTTACCGAGTCGAAAGCTTTTTTCACATCGATAAGCGCGGTGTACAGATTCGTGTTCTGCTCTCTCGCTTTTTCGGTTAATTGCCGCATGGAAAAGATCACGTCCATTGAAGTCTTTTACATATCAAGTGGGAATAAATGAATATTGCCGTGTTAAACATTAATTTTCTACTCAGGGCTCTGAGTCACATTTATCGACGAGAATGTTTTTTGTGAATTCCGTTAAAATATTTCAGTATATTGTGTACGTGTGGATGTGTGTATACGTGCGCGCGCAAAACTAATGATATTAAAATAAAACGTTGGCTACCGTGGCTAGTTGGTTAGATAGTGTTGTTTCGTTCAGGTGGGACTTGATTCGAACGCCGCTATAGTACATTGAAAGTTCAAAAAATTTCGCTTCTGCTGAGTTAATGTTCATAGTCCCCCCCCCCCAAAAATGAAAGCAAAGGTTGATAATAAAATTGAGGTGATCTATTTTTTTATTGAGTTTTGCTTCTTTTTGGAAATCAATTATCACTTTTTTTACTATTTTTTTATTTTATTCGCGCTATTATATCGAAGCATTAGATGATATTATTTTGATTGCGGTGGGTGTAGTGTTGCCTTAATTTGTTCTAAAATTATTAAACTGAACACCATTGCCTTTTTTATAGCCATTAGCCACGAAGAGAAGGGTCAAAGCAGACTCCTTGAAATTTGGTAATGATGCGATGCTAGTGGTTCAACGGAGAAAACGGTGTATAAAAATTGATTTTAACTGCAAGCAGTTGTGTACAAATGAAACGTAATTCATCACATGATTATGACTAGCTGTTATTTACTGTATGGAACTAGAGTTTTTCATTTCGATTGCATTGTATTTTATGGTCCGATGATGGATAGATAAATGTTTACTGTAAATAGCGGCTTCGCGTTAGCTCGTAGATAAGAGAATGATATATTAAAAAACTGCGAAACTCTTAATGGATTTTTCGTCATATTTAAAATAGCATTATTATTATTATTATTATTACTTTTATTTATACGCGTCGTTTTTTTACAAGCGATAGTTACGATGATGAACGTAATCTATTTTATACTGATGGTTTTTTCGAGGAGAATGCACAATCTACAACCGATTAATACAGCTGTAAAGAGTATAATGCATACACAATTAGAAATGTATGAAAGAGTAATATAATATAATATATAATATAATAAAACAAACTTTAATAATAAACAATATTGTAACGGATTCGATACCTATAGCGCTATCTTTTAGCGGTGTTCGAATTATAAAAATATATTTCGTTGTTTAAATCATTTATTTCGTGATTTATCGAACACCGCGTTTTATTCGACGTAATCGCGGATCGTAGTGGGTATCGGAGATGCTTATCGGCTAAAATCGACAATTCCCGGGCACGGTCGAACAGACGACTGCGTCAGGTGAGACTGTGTGCGTGTGTATTGTAGGTAGCGGCCGATAGTGGAGAGTACTCTACGAGTCCGAGGCGAGTGCGCGTCGGGTAGCAGCTGAGCCGAGAACATCGAGCTGAGGGAAGTTTGTGAAATCCGTAGTCGCGTTATAATACGGGTTGTAGAAAATATTCTAGAAAATTCGACGGCGTTCGAATTAATTGATAAGGTACGGGGTAATTTCAGCGATTCAACTATGTCGCTTGGAATAGCCCATCGTGTACCGAGATCGTCGTGTGTGCATGGCACTATATCACGAGAGTGAATTAATTCGTTGTTCAGTCTATAATGGTCGATCGTTTAATTGAGGGGTAAAAGCACGTCGTTACGTGTATCGATTTGTACCGCTAGTCATCGTGAATTTTCGCGTACATATCACAAATTTTGACAAAAATTTCGTTTTTCGGTTTTGTTGTAATGTGTGGAATTTGTTTCCCCTGTGTTTTTTTTGTTTCTTTATTTTTGTTGTAAATTCCATTTAAATACACGCGTTTTTTTTTATATAAGGCTTCTTTTTGAACACGTGGTGAGCCCGTGATATCTCCAACGCGGAGACACACGCTACGCCTTCGAACGGCGGATTTTTCGCGAAATATATATATTTTTTTTTTTTTTCGTAATAAAAGCCTAGAGCTCTGCGCGGCAGAGTGTCTATCCGGTGGTGACAAGCCGTTCTTGTCTCTGGCGCCCGATATTTTGGTTTATATTTTATTTTATATTTTTTTATTCAATTAAGTTGGAATATCGATATCAAAAGTAGATTTACAACAAATGGCGCTCCGATAGAGGGACTAATAGTCCAGATCTGTAACAAATAGCTCCCGTAAGAGGGACAGTCTAATCGAGAAGAGTGAGATTTATAATAAATGGCGCCCTGAACAGAGACCTAGCAGTTAGATTTATTACAATATAGAACAATAAATTAGATAAATACCTATTTAGAAACGTTTTCGGGCATAACCCATCATCAGCTAACACTAACTTAAAGGAAACTTAAGACATACTGAAGTGAAATATAGGGAATACATGTGTATATATAGAGATGTAAAAAGGAAAAAACATAGCAGGTATAAAAATCAATAGGTTGAAAATGCTAATAATTAATATAAAATATAAAATAAAACAAGAAGACAAAAGGTTAAATTTTTATATTAAACAGTGGATTATTATTATTAGGTGTTTGGTCATTTAAAATATTATTTTTATATTTATTTATATAATAATTTTCTGCAATGTTCATATTGTTCCCTTTGTGATAAGTGGCCAGGATGGTTACAGTATTTTCTATTGAATTAGGTTTATGTTTATTTTTAATTAGATGTTCTGCATAGGTTGATTTTTCTATTTCATTATTATTAAATGCTTTTATATGTTCTTTATATCTGCAATTAATTTTTCGCCCTGTTTGACCAATGTATGATTTCTCACAATCAGTACAATTTATTTTATATATACCACTATTTTTGTAAATATTATTATTTTTTAAATTTAAGGTGTTTATTTTATATCTTAAATTATTTTTAGTTTTGAATGCTACATTTAAACCTTGTTTTTTGAATAAATTGGTTAATTTGTATATGTTATTGTTTATAAATGTGAATGTTATCCATCCTTTATTGTTAGTAGCATTATTGACTCTTAATTTTTGTATATATTTTGATTTTGATTTAATGTAATAAGGGCGAATAAATTAAATAAAAACATAATTTACCGCAGATTTGGCGGTTACTTTCTATATCGAATACTTTTAAACATGTTGCTTTCTATTTTTTTAATGACATACATGCGTAAATTAATATTAAGGAGAAATTATAAATTTGGCAGGCACTTATAACAAAAAAAAAGAAGGAATTACGAGTGAAATACTTTTAAAATTAAATGTTTATTTGGTTTTGGTAGGTTATCTCTGATTTTTGTAGATTTCATTTGCTTTTTTTTTTTTTTTTTTTTCTGGCCTAAACGGAAGATCTCTTTAAGGCGGCTATCTAACGAACTTAAAAACAGAAAAATTCAAATAAAAAATATTTTATTCAAGCACAAAGAGAAGGGAAAAAATAAAGATTAAAACACAAATTTGGGTCAATACAAAATTAAGTAAAAAAAAATTACATAATTGTATTTTGTGTGTTAAATGAAATAATCAAAATCTGATCAGTAGAAAATATTATTTTAGATCGCCTGTGATTTTTTCGCGTATATTTTTAGTAAAACTCTAAACAAGCGCTTTTTCTAGATATTTATATACGGTTCTGTATCTCGTGATACTATTAGAATATTTCTTCCGTAACGTTAAAGTAAAAAAAATTAATTTTTTTTTTTTTTTTATCAATAAATCGGGAGATACTTATTTTTGGAGAATAGCGTGGAATTTTATTGGTATTAATTTTTTGACTTTTAGGTCGTGACTTAGAATCAGATGAACAAGGTACGTGGCTTGCATTATCGGCTAAAGGTAAAATTGCAACTGTATTAAATGTGTGGTGTCCAGAAAAGACAGATAATGCTAAAAGTAGAGGCGGATTACCTATCGATTACGTGAACAGCAATTGTTGTGCGTCAGAATTTATAGATAATATATCTAAAAACGGTTATAAGTATAATGGATACAATCTGCTGCTATTCGATGTAGGGTAAGTTTATAAAACTATGAGAAAAATAAACAACAATTATTTATTAAAGCGGAGGGCAGCACGTGCCCTCGCGGCGTGTGTGTGAATGTATTTATATGTATGGGCCCGGTATTTGCTTAATAAAGGAATTTGTTAAAGAATTGAAATACGATCATAAAAGATTTAAACGTCTTGTGTAATTTTTCTTCATTAATTTTTTTCAAATTTTTATGTTTAAAATATTTATTGAAAAATTGTTTTTAAGCATCATAATTTGTATAAATAGTAATATGAAAAAATAAACTTTTGTCTAATTGTTTATTTTTTTTGCTTTTTCCCCCCATTTTTTCGTTGTTCCAGCGTAGTATAATTTATTTCTATCTATTCAGTAATAAGCAAATTAGAATTATCGAATTAGCACGCAGCAAAATAAAAATGTCTTTGATCGCTAATAAACAAAGGATAACGAACGAATAGTTTTATTCTTTTGTTATCGTGTACTGCTGATTGATATCAGTTTATTTTCTGTTATTTTATTAAACGGCACAATTCAAATCAATAGTTTAAATTAATATTAAAAGAATAAAAAAAGCCACAACTAACAATAATTAGATTATATTTAAAAATTATTTACCAGTTACAGAGTTATTAGAGGACCAAAAAAATTAATAATACTGCTTAGCACACACTTGCTCAAAGAGGTTGTAGTTATATAAAATAAAATTGTCTCTATATAAAAAATAGATTAACTAGTTTATGTAAATGGTGTGGGGTTTTTATTAAATAGAAAAATGGCAAAAAGTGTTAAAAGTAACAGAGTGATAAGCGTTAAAATACATACGAAATCAGTTCTATTTTATGTTGGAATCAGTTATTAATTAATGTCTCAGTTGATCGATTGGTTTAATGCAAAAATAACTTCTAAGTACTGACTAGCAAGAAACACTTGCGCCAATAAGTAATTTACTATTACTACTACATGAATAATCTATGCAGCTCCGGACTTGACAAGCAACATAGTATATTCCAGCCTAACACTGGTGTGTATATGCTGCGTCAATAACCAGTGCAAATTATTGCCAATATTGAGTGTTCCGTGTATGTAAACACCGGATATCTATATGGGTCCGCTGACGGATACATATCCGGGATAGCGTGATATTTCAAATCTGCACATCTTGAAATTCCGAATAGCTTTGAAAAACAGGTAAAAATACTCGTAGGTTTAAATTAATTGAGAAATAAATTGCTTTTAGGGACGTCAAAGGTCATTTCTTATGTAGGCACCGTTAACAGTTAGCGTGTGGTACTGTACATGAATTCCATGCTATATTTCTGTTTAAATAGTTTTTCAATATCGTAGATCTTCATCAATTTTGAAACATTTTTAAAATGATTTTTTAATATCACCTGTAAAACCGTAATGCATCATTATGACTATGAAAGCTTGTTCGATATATATATATATATATATATATATATACGAGGTGTGTCTATTTAATTCCGAGAATTTTGCGCTAGCATCACTGTTTATAAACACAAACCGGTCAAACCGGTCGCGTTCGAAAGTAGACTGGATTCTCTAGTAGTATAGAAATTTTCAATGCGGTAGCTCGTTTCGTTCGTGATCTACAGAGTCTGAAAGTTTAGTCCGTTTGTACGCGCGTTGTGAAAAAAATGGATGTGACCACTGAGCAAAGAGTAATCATTAAATTTTTTGTGAAATCTGGAGAGAAACCGGCCGAAATTCTCCAAAAACTTCAGGTAGTGTTTAAAGATGATTGTCTATCGACACCACGAGTCTACGAATGGGCGAAGCGGTTTAAAGAGGGGCGCGAATCCGTTCATGATGATCCGCGCCCAGGCGCACCCACCACCTCGCGCAACGACCAAAACATCGCTCGCCTGCGCGCGCGCGTGTTGGCAGACCGTCGTGTTAGCCTTCGAATGTTAGAAGACGAGCTCGGCATCAATAAAGAAACTATCAGACAGATGTTACAGGACGATTTAGGGATGCGAAAACTTTGCGCAAAAATGGTTCCCAAAGTGCTCACTCAAGAACAAAAACAGGTGCGTTTGTCAATTTCTCAGGACATGTTGGATCGAATTGAGGAGACCGGAACGGACTGGATGTCGAACATAATTACGGGAGATGAATCGTGGGTGTTTGAATACGACCCTGAGACAAAAAGGCAGAGCATGCAGTGGATGGAGAAGGGGGAAAAGCGTCCAACGAAAGCAAGGATGTCCAAATCGAAAGTGAAGTCTCTCCTCATCGCATTTTTCGATATTCGTGGTTTTGTGCATCATGAGTACGTTCCAGCTGGACAACCAGTGACTGCGGCCTTCTACATTCAAGTTTGGAACGATTGCGAGCGCGAGTTTTTCGCGTACGGCCCGAACTTGCGCAAAATGGTTGGGTGTTGCATCACGACAACGCGCCGGCACATTCGTCCTTCGCTGTTCGTGAGTTTTTGGCTCGCCACAACATCCCAACGTTGCCGCAACCGCCGTACAGCCCGGATCTGGCTCCATGTGACTTCTACCTGTTCCCAGAGCTGAAAACTTACCTGAAAGGAAATCGCTACGACGGAGTTACGGAGGTTCAAAGTGTCACGACGCGTGTTCTGATGGAGCTATCTTTGGGGGGGTTCAAGGGGTGTTTCGAAAAGTGGGTCAGACGTTGGAAACGGTGCGTCGAGGTCGAGGGGGACTACTGTGAAGGAATATAAGGTAATTTTCTCTGTAACATAATTTGTACTCGTTCTATAATAAAATTCTCGGAATTAAATAGACACACCTCGTATATATATATATATATATATATATATATATATATATATATATATATATATATATATAGGAGAAAGGGTATGTTACCATGCTAAATGACCATACTTAGATTTTCTGAGATCCGTTTCTCCGCTGCGTAGTGTAAGTTCAGCAATACACATTTCGGTTAATACTACGAGGGAGGATCAATAAGTTATGACTCGCGCGTAGTTTCTACCCAAATTAACGTACAATCACCCACTCCGGCTTAAACGAACCCGATTTTCATTCTCTATGTCCTCGTGAAAGAATGAAACCGGTATCACCTTGTTTGATTCGTTTATAGTGTCTGTTTGAAATGGAGCGTCGGGTGAATTGGTCGTCTAACACTGAGAGGCGAAGTGCGGTTTTTGTGGGCAAAAAATCACAATCCTACTGAAATTCATCGACAAATATGTGAAGTGTACGTAATAAAGAAGTGTCGAGACCCATGGTGTCCAAATGGTGCCCCGTATATGTTCGAGGAAGGACAAGATTATGATGAAGCGCGCAGCGGTCGGCCATTAGCTTCACACACGCAGATTCACATAAACGTTAAGCGCGTCGGAACTTTCATTCCTTCGGATGATCGCCCATGCGGTCGATCATTTAAAAACAGCCCTGGGGGGAGGAGAGCGTTCTGCGAACGATGAAGAAGTGAAGAATTTCATCAAGAATTGGTTAACCGAAGTTAAACGGACGTTTTTCTTCAAATAAGGCATTGAATAAAAAATTCGTACCACGTTACGTCAAATGTTTGAGAATATTTCAGGTAAATACGTGTCAAAAAACAGAGAAAAGATTGTAGATTTCAAAAATATATTTACATATTTTTTACGATTTTTTTTCTTTTCTTTTTATCGCGAAATGTAACTTGAGTGAGGTAATCGGTATAATTTGCTCGTAATAAAATATTAAAAATAATCCTTTGAAGATTTAGAAGGCCAAAACCGTCTTTCCGCGCAGTCTCTGACTGCGTCTATGTGTAGTCAATTCTTTAACAATTAAATGAAGTTCGAAATCACATCTCGAATGAGGCACAATAATAAATAATGACGTAATTTTTACGATATAAAAATAATCAGTAAGGAGTATACTCAAATGAAGCAATAAAAAATAAAATGTATATAGTATAACGGGATATCATTATGGCAATATGATCATTATTTGATTATTTTTAGTATTGTTTAATGAATTATGAGTTAAAACTTGCGTTATACAGGCATTTTTTTAAAATGTAGTGTCCTTTAATTTAATTTAATTTAATTTCGATTTAATTCAGAACAAAAACCGTTAATGTTACGTATTCAACTAATAAGGAACCATCATCCGGCTATTATCACACACAACTTCCTTCCGATGGAATACATGCATTTGGTAACACGGTGATTAGCAGTCCGCTAGAAAAGGTCGTTAATGGGAAAAGTATGTTTACAGATGTAGTTAATAAATTCAACTTTCTCGAACAAAAAGATCAACTGCTGAACAACCTGTTGCGTTTTTTGAAGTCTACGGAAAGGTAAAACTAAAATCAAAGTATATATGTATATACACACATATATATATATATATGTATATATATGTATATATACAACCTCGTAACTAGTAGTCTGTTTTATAATATTTCATGCGAGGTTATATATTGTTCAATGAATGTTTAAGGAGAAATATTTAACAAAATAATTCATAATTTCTCCTGACATCTTTAACCTGTAGTCATTAATTTATATCTTGATAGTTACACTATTTATGTTGGTACGAAATGAGACAGCTGGTTTCGTCAAAATTCGAAATTATTTTTATTTTGAAACAACAATTGAACGTGTGCCGAATATCGATCAGATCGTTGTGTATATTTCGTTCGAAAAAGTCATTGTGAATGATGATAAATATTTATTCCTTATCGCGATTTCATTAAAATCTGATAAAATCTGGATATTCCGAGATGATAATGGGACGACACTTGGTCTTTGTGTGAGTGTGTGTACGTTTAAAGCAATCGCGTCTTCAGCTAGCAGAAATACGTATCACAGAATTGCTAGCCAACCAGTATTAAGTCGGGAATTCTGTCTTAAAATAGGGGAAAACATAAAAGTGACCGAAATATATTTTCTATAAAATTATTTAAATCGGGAGAGCGTGTTTTAATATTATATTACGTGTTGTGTCATATGCACACTTTTTCAAAGTACCTGAAAGAAATTACTCGACTTTGCATGTACAATTAGCACCTGGAAAAAAAAAAAACTTATATAATTGATTTCATATTTTTCGGTAAAATTTGTATACAGTTAATCGAAACATTCGTACATGTTCCTTTTTTTTTATTTTAATTTCTTCGGCAAAATATAATATAGTGTGCTTAGAAAAAAGCTGTAAATACATGCAAGTTTATACGGGGACATGTAAAGTTTGTTTCGTAATTTCATTTTATTGCTAATGTACCAAATCTGATAAAAATTTGAATATCGTGTATGTTTTCTCTCTCCTGTATCAGAAGCATTTTTCCAACATTAACGGTACAAATATTCAAAAGTAATTATTTGTAAAAGTTTTTACTCTGAATAAGTGCCACATTTGGTAATTAATCATAAAAATTAAATTAAACATCGCATTTTAGTTTCCTATTCAATTTCATTGTAAAACATTTCAATACAAATGCACACACACAAGCGACCGTATAATTGAAATTATATTTGTATTAATCTAAATATCAATTACCGTTTTCATATGTGAAAAGCTCGTCGCTTCGCGCTTTTACTTCGAGCCTACGGCTAAAATTATGAAATGTGGAACATGCGTTTAGCCTGATTTGTAACTGCTGTTGTTCTGTTGGGAAATTATGAATGAAGAAATGAAAAAAATAAAGAAATACAAAAACTAGTACGGATAATCGTTTTATTTTTCTGTTTGTTCTACATGGTGGTTAGAAGTACCGGCACTGTCACCGGTTTATGATAACGAAAATAACTGATATAATTTTTCGAATCGATCCTTTCAGTGTGGGCGCGAAGACTGTATCAATGTACGATCTACCACGAGTAGTCGATAGAGCGAGATTTGTTTTGAGCTGCGATCCAAACATCACCGCCATTTTGTACCGATCACATCATCTATTATTTCATTCCATGTAGTGTGTTGTACGGATGAAGCCGAAACAATATTATGTAACCGTTTATTTAAGTTTAAATAATCTTTCTCTTAAATATCACGAATTTTCTGGTAATTATTAATCTTTGCAAATAGGTGAACAATACGTAAATCAGCTGGCGCTCTTTTCTTTTCTTTCATTTATCCTATTTGTACAATCATTAAAAACTTAACCATCTACCCAGATACCAAAAATTAACCTTGAATCTCATCAAATTTTCTGCTCGTGTATAATATATATATATATATATATAAGGCCGTGCCTAGAATTTTGAGGAGGGAGGGGTGAACATTTTCTTCGCATATTTATTTTATAAATAATACATTTTTCACTAATATTCATACTATTAATGATCTCCATTATTTTGATTTATATCTATTAATAATTTATATAAATGAATTACCATATAAACATTAATAAAAATTACATATGTTAATGATTATACTCGTAATAAAAAATTTTGCATAAAATATTAATGAAGTACCTAAAAATATGGCATTTTTTATGTAAGAACACCCTAAAAAATCATCAGTATTTATTTTAAATTTTTGACTTTTTCAGATTTTTGTGTATTTACAATAACTATTTTAGTTGTAATGGGAAGGATACTCCCCGTGAACATGTCCTTGTATGTATATATATATAAACATAGCCATATATATATATATATATATTGATCGGATTCGGGGTATTTGGCGCCATCTTGTTGACGACGTTTGAGCTAGAAAATATTATTCGATTAAAATCATTACTATATTCACAATTACTTAAACGTCATTCAACAGTGCTTTATCACTGGCTTTAATATTTCAAGCTTGCTTACTCGGCCAAGAAACCGTAATTCCCGTATATAATGGAACGTTCGAGAATATTCTGGGCGAACACTCAAAGTGTGTTGTTGGTGGTAGTGGTCACAGCGACAGCGGCTTTTGTGTCGGTGGTGGATGCTGTCTATATAGTGTACCCGGTGGCGGGGTAAAGCGTGGGTGATGTGGGCGATCGCCCACGGCCTAGCGGTTCAAGGAGCTTCGTGTCTTAAAGGTTTATGCATTAGGAACTTAAAAGCCGTGACCGCGACCAAAAAATTGTACTTATCATAAAACGATAAATATAATTAGCACCTCTTCGAACTGTCAAACTTTTTTTTTTTTCAATTACGAGTATTTTAATTTCAATGTTTATTGCGTATGCACAATTTTTGAAACATGATTATAAACAGAGCCGGCGAAAATTGTGGTCTCGCGTGTAATCTAACATTTAGAGCTTACAGAGAATCCCTCAAGACAGACGACGACACCAGAAATTCTGGTAACTTCATAGACTTATTTAAATTGATATCCAAATTTGATCTTACGTTACGGGAACATATGGAACGCATCAGTGACAAACAACTTGCACACCACTATCTAAGCTACGATATTCAAAATGAATTGATTATATTAATGTCAAAAATAGTTAGCGATAAAGTGATTCATAGGGTAAAAGAGGCGAAACATTAATCTTTTTTGCTTGACCGTACTAGAAACTGTAGTGGAGTTGAACAAATGTCAGTTATCTTAACAATTTTGTAATGCAACAACCGGCGGTACAATAGAAGAAAACTTTATCGGATTTCTTGCCGTCACTCTAAAACGACTGGAGAATATTAAACTAATGCAATACTGGGAGAGCACGAAAAAAATGGCTTAAATATTCAAAACTGTCGTGGCCAAGGATACGACAATGGTGCAAACATGACGGGGCGTAAATGGTGGAGTTAAAACTCGAATATTAAACATTAATCCCAAGGCATTTTTTACACCCTGCAGTTGTCATAGCTGGAATCTGCTGCTGTTGTTAGACGTAGCTAATTTTTCTGTGACAGCCAAAAAAAAATTTTTGGTTTTATTCAAAAAATGTATTTGCTATTTTCAAGTTCCAGCAAATGCTGGAAATTAATCGAAGGCAAATTAAAGCTTACTATGAAGCCTTTATCAGATACAAAATGGGAAAACAGAATCGAAGCAGTAAAGGCTGTATTATTGCAATTTGATGACGTTATTGAATGCATCAAAAGTTTAAAAAATCAAACTGAACAATCTGACGCACTTAGTGATTGTGATTCAGTTTTAAACAAAATGCTCAGTTTAGAATTTATCACATCATTACATGTACGGTATGAGAAATCTGTACATGTCCATTTAAGCATTGCACTTGAACATTTGTGTACACTTTGTGATTGGGTCAAAGAATATCGACAAACTGGATTCGAAAAATGCTTGTCAGATGCTCGTCAATTTATTGAGAAAAGCAGTTATGATTTGCCAAAAGACTTTAAAAATAAAAGAGTAGCCAAAAAGAAAAGAGGATGTTCGATTATGAATGCAGCGTGATCAACCTGTACAGTCTCCCATAAGCCGGTATGAAATAGACTTTTTTAACACCATGATTGATTCTATAATAAACAATATGGATTCAAGATTTATTTCTTTTAATCAACATTTTGAAAATTATGGTTTTCCCTATGATCTAAATAAGTTAACAAGTTTATTCCTAAAGAACAATTATTAAAAAACTGTCAAGATTTATACACTGTCCTGCGAGTAGGTGAGAGCAGCGACTTCCAACCTTAAGAATTGTATGAAGAATTAATAACAATGCTCCCAAATTTACCCAACTTCATCAAAGATGTAAAACATCTGATGCAATACATAACAAAAAATAGCTTGCAAGAAATTTACCCAAATATTTGCATAGTCATTCGAATTTTGCTAAAATATATATTTATCTTCTTTCCAGCGTAACGTTTTTGGGCAGTTAGGTCCCGACTAAAGCATGTTCCATGCTAAAAAATAGAAGATTCTGTTTCTACCTATTCTATTAGTTGTAGAATATTAGAAATGATTTATCTCTGTAAAGTATTTTTTAAACTCAAAAGTGCAATCTATCTCTTCCTTTTCAGAATACAGTACTCAACTTTGTTATGTATTTTAATGTGTTTTAACAAAAAAAAAAAAAAGGGTGGAAGAAAAAAAGAGTTGATTTGATTTTGATGTTATAAAATGTACGAATACTAATATATCGCTCATTAAATACAATAACGTCATAACTGAAAAAATAGCGAATTTAAGTTATGCGTATAGTTGGAATGCATTATTTTACGAGTATAAAATTAGAGGGGTTAGAACGCCATATTTGCTAAATAAGAAACTCGACAAAATAACCATTGCTTTTGGAACACCGTTCAAATTATAGTAAATGTTAATTTTGCGTTTTCTGCGAATTTTGAGTTATGACGTCATTGTATTTAATGAGCGATATGTTAATTATTTCGATAGGTTTCCTCTTAGCATAGATTATGATTTGCTCAGTCATCGTGCTTACCGAGAGCATTGCGGTTCAATTTTCGTGAAATTTCCTGAATTCAGTTACGGTACCAGGTAAATGATAATTTCGTTTTGATTAAATATTTGTAGCTTATTTTTTATTAGTAACAGGTGCGTTTTAAAACGGATGATTTTTTTCACTGTCCGGTTTTGCGTCATAAAAATTAAACGGTGATCGATACGCACGGCTGCAAGCCTAAAATTACGCAAACTTTATTCTAAAAAAGAAACAATCTTCGGTGGAAGTCATTATTATTAAAGTTATGTATTTCGTGCTTTCGAGTAAAGATTGTTATTTTTTGTTTTTATACATGTTAATTCGTATCTTGTTTATTAGGAAAAAGATTAAAAGAAAAAAGAGCACACTCTTGTGTATATCTTTTTGTTGTGGTATACTAAGATGAGGTTAGACAATCTGTACAAACAGATTGAAACTCGCAAAGTGTATTACTTTTATACTACACGAATGTAACAAAAACTTCCATCATCTGTGCACTGATATATGTATATCTTATATATATAATTCTTCTGTGCATGTGTTTGTGACTGAACTCTTCCTAAACGGCTGGACCAATTTTGATGAAATTTTTTGTGTGTGTTCAAGTGTATTCAAGAATGGTTTAGATTCACAATTCGGTCCACTACACGAAATATGAGGGTTTTAAATAGTTGAGATGAGACCAGGGGCACAGAAATGTATATGGGACGAACAAAAAGAAATTGACAAAAAATTAACTTTTAAATAAAATGATTACCACGGTAAAAATAAACCAAACCTAAAAATTTAAATAAAATAATTACTATGGTTATTTTATTAGTTTCTGGTGTAAGTAAATACGCCGCTGCTGTTGAAATCATTAAACTTCCAAGTCGCGCGCTCCTAGTTAGCTGCTGTACTCATTACGGAGAGTTAAAAAAAAAGTGGTGTTTTCTAAAATATGCTGCAACGGAATTTACTACCGGGGGAACGTTATTTATATTCAAATTTGAAATCTTTACTCAGCTACGTATATTGGTTTGCTCTGTTGTGGTAATCAATTAATTTTAATAAAATGCTGAAGACAGGGAGGTCGGAAGAAAAATTGTTGTTGATGTTGGAATGGCAGAGAGGATCGCGGTGTCTAATATTCAAAAATATTTCATTTTACTTTCAGTTTGTGCAAATTCTGTGCGGTATTGAAGTGAGTATTTTAATATATAAATACTCACTGTAATTACGAATAATGTAGAATTAATATGTGTTAAGGATACTATAGTTGCCCATTATGTTAAATACATAGATAGGGATGGTACATGTTTGTTTTCATCTCTATCTTATTTATTGTATAATAATGAATGGTTAGGAGTCGAAATATGAAAATGTATTGTACAATATGTTTATAAAAACTGGAAGAGGTTTAAGCCATATACACTATTGGACACTTAATGGGTAACATATAAAAATAAATAGTAAGTAAAGTAAAGTGAGTTCCATACCCTTGAGAGGGCGTTGGAATTGTGAAGTTAAGGTTCACAATGTACTAAGCCTAATGAATCTAAGGAGAATACTGGGGCCAGTTCCTTTCTCTCGGCCGCCTTTACTTTCCGAGATTTCTCTGGTACCTCATTATTTCAGGCTGGGTAAGCTTGGGAGCGACTTGGATCCGGGACGAGACAAGTCTTGAATCCGTGACCTTTGAGTTGGTAGCCAAGCACCTTAACCACTAGGCTACCACGCTGCCATAAAAATAAATAGAGTATTTAACTGATATGTCAAATATTCGAACTTTTGGGCCAAAACCGCTGTATAAATTTTTTAAATTAACTGTTTAACTATCTTTTTAATAATTTGCTACCAGAAGTATTAAAATTCTTACTCAACTACTGCAGTTTGTTGTTGCGGTAATAAATTAATTTTAATAAAAAGCTCGATACGGAGAATTCGGAAGATATGAGTGAAGAAGATGTTCTCTTAAATGTGTAATTATGGGAGATCACCGTGTGAGTAACTCCAAACCGATGGCTGTGTGTGTTGTTTAGTTGAGCAAAACTTTTTGTTAGATCAAGACTGACAGGTTAAAGAAAGATCGATAATCTTCAGCTAAACGTGGAACGTGAAGACTATTTTCTGTTGGACGGTAATAAATATGTTTCCCAAAGAGAGAAAAAATCTTAACATAAATACAATTCCAGATAAAGCAAATATTTTTTTATGAATTTCCAAGTACAGATTTAAACGGACATTAATACACGGGCAAAGCCGTGAGACAAAGCTAGTATATATATATATATATTATATATGTCTTAACTAGATTTAAATTTTCAAGCGTAAAAAAGTCGCATTTTCCACTCAGAAAAAACTATATGAATTCGATAAATTTCAAGGAAATTATCATTTTAAATAATGTGGTCAAGTTTTAGGAAATGCTGTACAAAAGTTTCCAAGCATGATTTATTTTGATTTACAAGTTAAAATTTGCGTTTACAATTAAACATCTCTGTAAATTAATTTCAGTAATAATAACGGTTTAACGTCGCTTTTTCACGTGTACGAAAAACATTTACAGTCATCAGTAGCGCAGTAGGAGGCACACTAAAAAATTGATAGTGGCACCACCTAATAGACACTTATATTGTTGGACAGTTCATCTGATCGGATTTGAAATATACGCTGATTAGTAAAATTACAACAAATAAATAAAAAAAATATTCTACCTTTCGGAATTGTATAGTATGTGGACCGATGATACTTAAACCACTATTACAATAATTGATACATGCAGCTCTATAAGATGGAGTATAGTGTGCATTGGTTGGCTATGCCCTTCTACGTTGCTTGCCATTAAACTTTAAAAAAATTTCAACGTAAAAATTTGCTCTGTTTCAAAAAAAGAGGAGCGCTATGTTCTTTAGACGGAACGGGCTACCGTCTATCTTTTCTTTTCGGTTAAACAATATTGCTAATATTAATGATAGAAATGGTTCAAGCAAATGCTCATTCACAGTGACTTTCTCTGACAGCTGCTTCTAATTTGTTTTCACTCTACCTTTCGTTCGCGATGTGTAAGATAGGATGAATCGACGAAGAAAAGTAAAAAAAGGAAAACAAACTAAATCAACAAATTGGTTCGCAACTAAGTTTCAGTGACCTCTATAGAACGTGTCCTATACGAATTTTTCTTAAATAAGGATTATAGATGTGGGATATATGACTGCGTGTTCCAAAAGCACACTATTACTTTCCCAAATGTACACAATCAATACATTATCATATTTATTTGTTTATTTTTTAATTTGCTGTTTTAACAATTTATCGACTTCTAAATGAATATTTTTGAAACCCTTAAGGCGGTCATGACAATATGCGTAAGAGTTTTTGCTTTAAGGGGAGAAATAGGTGTAAGGATTTGAAAAAATTCAATTTTTTTCTTTTCTTTTTTCATAAATCGCTTGTAAAACTATTCAAAAGTATACTCTTAAAATTTCAAAACAAAATTCCAATTCGTTCTAAAATTGTTATAACCGATGAAGTGAGATTACTGCCTTAAATTAACCTTTTCTGCCACTTTTGTTTTCAAACGCGTTTTTCTCGAAACGACTTTTTTCGGATTTTTGTGTACACTCTAGCTTAAAAAGTTTTTCTAACAATCATTTTGAAATGTGGCATATAGTTTCTTTATATAAATACGCTTTATTTGAATCTAAATCCTAAACAATATCTTTATTTAAAGTATTCTTTTATTATTGTAAAAAAAAAAAAAAAAGTATGAAAAAATGGTGAAAAGCGGTCATGCTCTATATGTTCACACCCCTCTAAAAACTACTAATTTTCAATTTTTTTGAGAGCAGCGAGGTTCACATAGAAGAGACACACATATAAGAAAAAGTATATATTCTTTGTGCAATTGATTTCGAATGAAAATTGCGACCTCCAAGATGTGTCCAAAAAACTGCTCAGTCAGATGGCGACCACCTACAATGTGCGGCAGCTGATACCTCCGTTAATTTTCGAGGAAAATTTTTGAAAATTTCAGAATATATTTTTAAATACTATATGTATAAAGTGATCTCACAATATCGATAAATTATATAAATTCTTTATGTGTTAAAAAAATTCGTGAAAATCACTGCGAAAACGCCTTCCTACACCTATTTTCTCCCTTAAATCGTAATAAATAATCAATTAATAGAATAAAAAGTGTACTTTTAAAAACTACCATTTATTTGTTTTGTTTTGTTTTTTTTTTTTTTTTTGGTGTTCCTGTAAATGCATGTATAAATATATATTTTCAGCGTAATAATATATTTCAATCATTTCATATTGATTTTTTTTTTTCTTCCTTGTAAACTCCCGAATTCTCCTTTTATTCCGGCTAATCTATATGAGAGACGACTTTCTCTTGTATTCGGAATTGTCTCTTCGTTTATTTCACATTCAACGTTTGTACGATTGTTAAAGGTCCCATACAATCATTTTGCTTGATACAGACGGTAATATTGAGTATCACGAGTGGACAATGAATTTTACCGCAGAAATGCCGAATGAATCGCAATGGACTCACAAAGAATTTAAACTACGATTACTTTCGGAATAACCGACCGTCATTTCTGTATGTATGTATACCTGCTGTTTCTGTTAATGTACGCGTCATATATCTTTTGGTATTTTCTGGTATTTGTTTTTATTTGTTTAATAACGGTAATTTAAAAAAAAGTAACAAAAAAAAACAAAAAACGACCGACATATTAGAGACTAATCGAATATTTATGTTTCTTATATTAATTTAGCCGCTTAATTTATGTGTACGTTTGTAAACAAAGAGTGTTTACGTTAAAAAGCTATTTTAAAAATTCTTTCGCTTTTAACTAAATTTCCAAACAAGTTATTTAATTTTTTCTTTTTTTTTGGGGGGGGGGGGGATAGAGTTAAGAAATCTAGAGAAACACATTAAAAGTTCTTAGATCGATAGCTTTCCAGAGATTACATAGTGCACTTCTTTAAGTTAATTAAAGATTAGGCAAAGTCGTCGGAAAATATATTTACTATATTTTATTTGTTTATTTATTAATTAATGACTCTTTTAGCGATGTTTTCAAAAGCATTAGAAATATTTTGGTAAAGCAATTATGATGTTTATATTAAATTGTTGTTATTATCGGAAAGCACGTATGCACATTTGTGTGTGGCGTGTAACTTTTTTTTCCTTTCTAAAAACAACCTATTTAGGAAACCAGGGAAGAAACCGATGAAAGTTGGTTTCAAAACAAAAATTATTTATAGTCTAGAGAAATCTGAAAAAATGCTAGTTGTCTTTTATTAATATTTTTTATTTCATCTAAAATACGTAATTAATAAATATATTTAACTATATTAAAAACAATTAGTTGTTTTTTTATTTTTATTTTAAAGAAGCAGTTGTTTATTTATAACCGCTGCTGTTTTTATTTCTACTATATTGAAATTTATTCGGTACCGAAAAACAGTGTTTGTTTTAGGCCGAACAATTCAGTTTATTCGGTAAAAGTGATTGAGTTCAGGGTTTGTTAATTTTGAACAACTTACTTCATGAACGATGATTGCTCGTATTTAAGTAGTTCCGGCTTTATAGCGTTTAATACACATCGGTAAAAAAAATGAAATGAAAAATTGTCATAGCTTTAAATATTTTTACCTTTGCGCTAAATCAAATTGCAGATTTCTGGGAATGGAAATAAAAATGAAATAACAGTGTGTGTAATTTAAAGGTATATTTATTCAAAATTAAAATTACTGCGCATGTACACACTGCTGAATCTCAAAACGATTAGAGAAAAAAAAAAGAAAGAAATAGTTATTTACTATCTGATCCGTAAAGAGAGAGGCGGGAGCAGATAATATTAAAATATAAAAAATTGTAATATTGTTTAAAAATAGTAATATATATATATATATATTATATGTGTGTGTGTGTGTTTGTGTGTAAAGCATCATTATTAAATAAAAATAATATTAATAGAAAATTAATCAGCGATAAATGCCTTCTTTAAAATTAGAGTAAAAATATTTTATAATTATAGGAACGAAATAAAAATACGCGCGAATTAACTATGCTGGGGTTTAATGCAATATCCTAGGAACGAAAGTTAAAATAATTAATAAACAGTCCGAATACAATAAGCAACGAAAATGGTTTTAAATTGTAGTATATTTGAAATTAATCAAGCCGATTATTATCAAAGTAATAATAATGCAAATAATCATTTTAATTTATTCATTACGTTAATTTGTTACATAAGCATAATATTTACATGTATACATATACACGTATTTACAATAAACCCGTAACATTTGCGAGAGATACGTTGCAAAATTCCCTCGCAAGTATGAAATTTACTTTTCTGTAAGTTATATAATAGGGGATAAGAGTCAAAACGGTGAAAAAAATAATTTTCTTTTTAACCGATTTATAAGAACTGTTCGTAGTTAGTTTTTAAAAAAGATAAAGAAGGATAACAAATTACAACACTGGAGTTTTCTTATATGAATGACGTAAGTTAACTAAAAATATTTATAAAAATAAATTTAAACTAATCATATTTATTGTTTGGAAACACTTTTTGTGCCGCTATTATAAAAAGCTTAATACGTCGATAAAATATTTTATTATATATATTAGTAGGACGTAAATTGAGAATTTTAAATAATTGTTTAATCATTTTTTTTTTTTTTTTTTTTTACTACGGTCCAAAATAAAAAGTGCTAGGTTTTAATAACGATTTTACTGAACTAAGCACGTACATTTTTATTAATAATTTTATAGCTTACAAATGACTTTCTGTCTGTCTGTCTGTCCCTCTCTCTCTTTCTATATATATATATATACACTTTCTAAGTTACGTGGAAGGCAATGGAAAACCACCATGATCAACCGATGTGTAAGCATATATTACAATTGGGTGGTTTGTATTATTTATATGTTGAAAAATCGAACATCTATATTTTTAGTTTCAAGGGTAGTTTCTTTCGTACACATTTGAATTGCATATAAAATATTGTCTTGAGCACTGCTTATATTTGTATAACTAAAATATACACTGTACGACTCTTATACATATACATCCTCTGTGACCATCAGATAAAGCTTACATTAATATTATTCGTTTTATTATAGAATTTAATATTTTTTACTTCGAATTTTATAGCTTTTTTTTTCACTTTGTTAATTTTCTTTTTTTTGAATTTCTAATTTGTACATATATATAGATAGTGGACAGAGTAGATTAATACTCATAGTTATTTTATTGTGCAAGTAGAATCAGTTTTAATGGTTTTTATAACATCTTGTTTTAAGTTAGATATTTCAATGAAGCAATACTACGAACAAAAATACATAGACGGGGTTAAGACCTTTTTAAATAAATAGGAAGAATGTAAACAAATATGTCGCGTCGAAAAACTACACTTAGTGTTGCATTTTTAAATTTACATCGTGTAACCGGTATTATTTTTCTTTCTTAAAATGGTATTTGGAAAATAATTTTCTAGTTTTTGCAGCGGAGATTGGCCATTGCATAAAAATTGCGTCTTGACATGTACACGAAATTCTAAAAACGTTCAAAATAACACTTTTCATACGTTAAAGATTATAGCGTCACGTTTCCTAAAAACAATAATTTTTTTCTGATATATTTGTATCGGAAAACCCGAAAGAATCAAAAAATAAAAAACACTATTTTAAACCGTTTACAACGAAAGCTGCAAGTTTAAACTGAAACTTTTTGCTTAAAGCAGTTTTATTGAATCCCACGTAATGAGTTTGTTTCGGCAAATTTTTCTATTTTTTTTTTTTATTTGCCGATGCAATTAGAAATTATGAATGTTGAAAATTCAATATTTTTAACACAGTTGCAGTAGTGATAAAATCTGATTTGTGAATGAACAGTGATTACAATTATCCTTATTATATTTAGACATTCTTTTCATAGGTTAAAGAGATGAAGATTTTATTTTCAACATATGAGGTGTGGCGGCTGTTAAATAAACCAGACTGATGCTGTAAAACATTTTATTCTAAATTTATACATATTTAGTTATTTCCCTCAATATACACCCCTACTCTATCCTTATAGCGCCCCATGAGAATTTTCCATTGTCTTGAATAGTGCTGGAAGTCTTCTTCTGTGAGCTCTTTCATAACGCGTGACGCTTTTTCTTTCACAGCTTCAGTAGTCTAAAATCTTGTTTGTTTTAATATAGATTTGATTTTGGGTAACGGATAAAAGTCACATGGGACTAGGTCAGGCAAATAAGACGAATGGTCTCACACTGGGATTTGGTACTCGGCTAGAAATGCCTTGACAGATAATGCAGTGCGAGCCGGTACGTTGTATTGGTAAAAACAACCTATGACTTGAATGAACCGCCACAATTTCGGTCTTTTTTTTTTTTAATTTTTTTATTTTTTAACGGATTTGAGTATGAACCTGAAGATAGTAATGTTGATTGTCTGATTTTCGGGATACCGCAAACCTGCGAATATCGAAAAAAACCCAATTATCATCGCTTGAAATTTTGATTTCCTCATTCGAGCTTTTTTAGTTCTCGGTAAAGTTGGGCCCTTCTAATGTGTGGATTGCGTTAATTTCCGCTTCCGCATCATAGGTGAAAAATTAAAAATACATCACACGTTATCACTTTGTTCAAGAAGTTTGTTGGGTCATTTTCAATGGCATTCAAAGTGTATCAGTACAAAAACACTTTCACGAGCTACGTTTTGTTCGTTTGTGAAAATCTCAGGCACATCATTTTCGTATACACAGTTTTTCTGTTAAAGCATCAATCGCGTTATTTTGTAGCCACACCTTGTAAATTGTAACATTACGAAAACAGGGGATAAATGTTTGCTGCTAATTAATGTACAGTAATAGTTTTATCATTTAGACTAGTACATACTATAAATCCCAAATAATCTTTCAACTTCATTGTCCCCAATGACGACGCCCTGTCAATATTACGGACGGCTAGCTTTACTTTTGTCTTATTATTATTATTATTATTATTATTATTATTATTATTATTACTGCTCAATCTCACAATGTATTTTATTAATTCTATGGTTTCGTCCGAAGATGTTCGATAACTTTGAAGGAAATATCTAAAAATCAGATTGGAATAACTGAGGATATATCATGGTGTATGTGGTATATGTGATAAAATTTATTTCTAAAGTTAGCATTACTTTTTATACTTTGTTCACGCTCCATAATAATTCGTGTATACTGATCGTCGTAAACGACCATACCATTATACACTAGGGATTAAAAGTCGCTATAAATTAAATGAATAAACAAGTTTTTTTTAGCATGGAACATCCTTAAGCCGTGACCTAACTAACAGAAAACATCACACTAAAGTAGAACGCGACGGCGTTACACGGGAGGTAAATAAGAATACAGCCTTTTCTTCTGGTTGTCTTAAGTCAGTCGTGTTCGGACCGTGATGATTGTCGTTTATCGATGTTTATGTATAAATATACTATGCATTATAATGGTGCATCTATTAAGAAAAGATATAATAAATCTATCGTCGAAAGAATGAAAGAAATGTGATTACGTAGAAGTATTGAAAAATAGGGTTTTGATGAAATGTACGAAATAAAAAAAACCAAAACAGTTTTGATGAATGAAATAAAGCATTGAAATTACGTAAATCTATGCAAAATTGTGCAAATCTCTCGAAAAAGCAGTTTCCAACGAAAGTTGTCCTATCGTTTTATACAGTCTTATATATTTACATATCCAGTCAGTACATCGTGCTCCGATGATGTTCGTTTGTTGATCTCAAGAAACCTGAAAATCGGCGATTATCTCGGTTCGTAACTCAAAATAAAACCAGCTCTACCAGCTATTCCTCGTAGGGGTCGTGTATCGATTTTATCTTCGCTCGTTACATCGACAAAATTGATTCTAAAAATTACTCAAGTTACTTTAGCTATCATGAGCCTATGTTGTCCATTGCTTTTAAAGGTGATACAAGAGTAAAGAAAAATTTAAATAAAATTATTAACATTATTATTTTCTTTCGAATCCAAGGCGTTCATTGTCGCATCTTCAATTTTAACATATCGTACAGAAACAATTAAAAGTATCAGAGATGATATTAACAGACAGCAAACGGCTGAAGCATGTTCCACGTTTTTTGAATTTTAGCCGTAGGCTATAAACAGAAAGCATTGGAGAGTCCGGGAGCCTTCAACGGAAAGACGCCCAGCGCCGATTTTTTTTTTTATTGTAGAAAAAAAAAATTTATCTATACAAATAATTTTATTTTTAAAACTAATACTGTACGTGCGTTTCGCAAGCAGATCATCTTATTAGTATCGGTTACAGTGCAGTTAGTTAATAGAGTAGGCTAAACTTACCGACTGAAAAATGCGATACTTTCAGTCATTTTTTTTAACGTAATATTTCAGCACTTTTCACAATATATATTTGCAAAGGAGCAGTTCCACTGTTAACTATGTAATAAATATACTCCGGCCCCCAAACGGAAATAAACATTTTCAACTTTGCAATAAAATTATTTAAAGAAATATTATTTTCTAGAAGCGAAATAGAGATTCCTTATTTACCATCGTTATAAAAACGAAAATAATATGGATATTTTTGAAATAATTGATATGAAATTTATAGAAAAAAAAAAAAAAAATGTTTTTTCTAATCTCGGTTATTCTTTGTTTTAAACTTGTATAAATTTTTCACATTGCAATTTTTTTTTTTATCGGGTTGGCATAAAAATATTCAAATTGCCTAACAGATGGCCAGCAGGAGGTAAAAAAATCTAGACAAGCAGCTAAAAGGAGATGCTTTAAGAAAACAAGCGCAATTCTGAAAATTAGCAAAAGCCGATTTGATAAAGTTATAACTTTTTCAGGAGGATTTGCCGAAAAATGGCGTCTATCTAGCAGACTTACCAGATTATAAAAGAAAGTAGAGAAATATTAGAACTTATTTCGATTGGGCACTAGGGAAATAGAGGGAACAAGAGCAAGGACAGGAGACGAGGAAAACGAAAGTATGAGAGAAGCACACTGTACGGGTGAGGGTTCTTAATTACAACAGTTCGGACTAAAAATATAAAAAAGTTCGAGGGTCTAATTTTTATTTATTTTTTTGTTTAATTCGACTTTTTTCTTTTTTTTTTATTCGTCTTTTCCGGTGAACATCGAAAAGAACGCCGATTGGCCCGAATCTATGCATAATTTTGTTAATTTGTTGTGGGTTGCAAATTTCTGTTCTCAATTTATCGAATAATACAAGTCGCGGATAATAAAAATGGATTTTTCATTTTAACGCATGAAGAAAGGCTTTTCGTTTTATCAAAAGTAAATTGTTTTTTATTATTACACTACGGTTAGTAATCAATTTTTAGGATACCTTTTTTAACCACTAGGGATCTACAAACAAAAAATTCCATTTTTAGAGCCGTCTGTTTATTTATTTCCATAAGTTTTATAAAATAATTTACTTTTTTTAATTTCGCTAACTTTAAGAAAATCTTCTTTACTTTTTATTTATGTAACACACACACACATTAATTACAACGTAATTTTTAGACCACTCTCCACTAGAAAAAATGTCCCAATTTTATGTAACGTTTATCATATTTTAATTTTTACCGATTTTATATATATATTAATTACAACGTAGTAATTCTTAGGGCACCCGTCCCCCATTAGAATATATATATATATATATATATATATAAAAATAAAAATTATAACGCAGTTCTTAGGCCGGCCCCTATTAGATTTTTTAACGAAAAGTGTCACAATTTTATGTATTGAAAGTTAGATGTTAGGATAGGATTTTTGTGATTATGTTATTATATTCATATGGGAAATTTAGAATTACGTTTTAAATTTCGATCATTTTATACAAAGTATAGGAAAGAGACAGAAATGTAAGCAAGAGGGTCAAGGGGCACATCCCCTTGCGGGGCCGAAATGGCCGAGTTATACAGGGTGCGGCAGCATAACTTCCTTTTTTAAAATGCGCCACTTTTTTTCTACTAAATTTTATTAAAGAGAAATAATAACAGAAAATCGAAATAAGACTGCGAGAAGGGAAGAAGCATACATATTGCCAACAACTAGAGTATGTTATCTCGATTTTCTGTTATTATTTCTCTTTAATAAAATTTAGTAGAAAAAAAGTGGCGCATTTTAAAAAAGGAAGTTATGCTGCCGCACCCTGTATATATATATATATATATTAATGCGGCGTGTGTGTGTGTGTGTGTGTGTGTGTGTGTGTGTGTACATACGCACGCTTTTTATTTGTTTTCTTTTTTTGTAAAAATAAGAAAATAAAGATATAATTTTGTGAAAATTTATTAATTAGAAAAAAAAAGGATTGTAATAATACAGAATATTTCGTATACTTATGAAATTTAAAGTAATAATACACAAAACAATAAAATTATTTTTGTACTTTGAAATAATATTTTAAAAACAACGGCATTAGACAAACTACTTAAAAAAAAAAAAATAAGGTTCCGCCTCCAGACAAATTTTATTCGTCTCGTTAAAAATATGTAGACCCTTTCTGTAGTTTGATTACAACGTTTTCACTAATAGAGAGAGGTCTTTTAAATTTGTTTTAGTTAATGAGAAGTTAATTCACTTTCATAATGTCGTCACACGTTTTCTCTGTGACGGAAAAACGATTTTATATTTAAAATCTCTGAAAAGGAACGTAAAATTAAAAATAAGTACAAAATAGAGAGTCCAAGAATTTCAACTAAACGTCTTCCTCCACGAAACGTTCAAGATTATTAATTATATCGTGTACGTTCAATGAACGAGCACAGATGATGGTCAACAATTTTACTATAATTTCTCGCGCAACATATTGGGAATAATGTAACCAAACATTTTCTTTCCGACCATTGCCAATTTTTTCGAGATCAAAGAGAAAAAGGCGAATAAGTGGAAAAAGAAGAATGGGAAGAGAAAAAGGGGAAACAGTTTAGATTGATAAAAATAGCGCGATATAATTGTCTAAGAGGAGGGAAAAAAAAAGAAAGAACGGGAAACTTTTCTACGTTAAGGAGGGGTGTGGGTCTTTTTAAAACTTAATATAAATTTTGAAAATGAGACAAAATTAGACTAACTGAGTTTTCTGAGCTTATAGGCGCACTGAGAATAAAAAGTGTAATTCACGGAAAAAGGGGAAAACATAAAAAATACTCTACTATTCGCGGTAAAAATTGTGAGCAATAAATCAGATAACGTGACAGTAATTAAAAAGCTTAAATTTTTTTGCTTTATTCTAGTAGTGTTAAACTAAAGAAAGAAAAAATCAGGATGGCTACTTTCTGGGAAACCGGAGAAAACGTTACAATGTATAAAACTACTTTCGAAGTATTATTAAAAATGATTGCGAAATTCTAGCGTATTTACAAATTTATTCTAATGAAATATGAAATTAAATTGGTAATGAATTAGTTAAAAAGTTACATTTTGTAATTTCACATTCTGTCCGCATTATATTTACCTGTAAAAAATAGTAACGCGGGAATTAAGAGAATTTACAATAACGTTAAATCCAAATTTTACATACCTATGCTGCTCTATATGTGAATTTAATAATTTTAAGTGTCGTTACTTTTACTATTTTTTTTTTTTTTTTTTACTGCCAGCAATAAAAATATTCATAGAAATAAAAATAGTACGTAATAAATATTATATCGAATACGCTATTTTAAAAATGTTTTTTCGACGGGAAATAAAAAAAAATTATACAAATAACGAAAATTAGTATAAATAAAAACACTAGGAAAAATGAGAACATAATAAGCTAAACACAAATAAATACAGAGATATGTATACGCCGACGCGTACTCGCACACACACACACACACGCACACGCGCACGTTAAATAAGTAATAAAATATAAGCCCCGGTCGGACACGATCTTAAAATAATACATGGTTAAAGACGGGGCTTCGCTAAACTTACCGAAGAAAATTACGAACAGAAACAAAATATTATTTCCATGTATATATACACGAGTGCTGTACCACACATTTAAACAAAAATAAATAAAAAAGAACACGACGACAAGGACAAAATAATTAAAACGAGAATTTCCGAGGAACTAAGCGACGTTAAATATTGTGTGCGGAAAATTTTCGTTCTGACATAAAGGAGGAGGAGGGGGAGGGGGGGGGGCAATATTCACACGTTAATAAATTATTATATATATATAAAAAAAATAAAATAGTAAGAATAAAAATATAAACTTATAACTAGAAATACTATTCGAGTCGGTAGATAATTCAAGCTTGACTTACGTCATCATTTATTATTAGTACAGAACGGCATTTTTCAATTATCGTTAAAAAGAGTACGCGGGTTTTCCAACGTTGGATATCTGATAAAATTTCATTATTATCTTTTCAATGCACTCACAGAACGCCTTTTGAAAAGCCAAAAAACAAAAAACATACACGCATAAAAAAGCAATTTTATTATAATTAGGCGAAATTTTAAAAAGTAACGGGTGGGATAAATTATCGAATAAAAATAAGAAATCAGCTAAATTTGCGTAAAATTGTTGTACGGAAACTTATGTCGCAGTAATAGTGTAAACGTCAAAAACTGGGCGATTAAGCTAACGCCTGAACAGAGAAATGTTCATTATTTTTACATTACCAGTAGTAACCGAAATTTTGGCTTACCGGGAGAGAAGGTAAATGCTTCGATTTATTTATTCAACGAAAAATATGCGGGCGCACGCGTTTTAAGGCATCAAAAAAGGAAAACGAATATAATGCGGTTTAACGTTTTTATCTGGAAGTAACCGTAACAGTTTCTCGAGTCTAGCTACGACTTCCGGTTCGCTAATTCTATAAAAAATAAGTAAATATGTACATTTTTATTAATAACGCGGTAAAATAAAATAATATATACATATATACGTACATAGGTACACCCCCCCCCCCACACACACACATATATATATATATATAGTGGTGCAACCACCGGAGTGGGGGATAGGGGACATTTACCTCCAAAGAACCAAAGCTTCTATGAAAAAATTGTCATAACAGAGAAACTTAATTTATGCTATAAAAAAGATTTGTATGAATTTTATTTATGGATTTTAATAATTAATATTTAATACTATTTTTACTAGTAAAACTATTAATGTTCCCTTTTTTTATTTTATTTTAAATGTAATTATCATCGATCTTTTGCCATTTTTATAGATTTTTAATTTTTATTTTGTAATAAAAATGAAAACAGTTCAATGAGAAATATATACTTGCTCACGAGAACAAAGAGAATTCGGATCGGATTACTAACAAAAATAAAAAAGAAGTAAAGTGTCTATTAAGAAATGCTATCTTTCTTACTATTTCTAAACTACCATATTTAAGGTATAATTTTATAATTTCTCGTTTTATTCTTTTCATAACTAAAAATAAGACAAAAGTTAAATTAAAAATTTTAATAATTATGTATTTTTAAAACACATTTTTCAAAATTTCTTTGAAGGTCGCTATTTGTTTGTTTTTTTTTTATGAAACAAGAGGTATTTCTCAAGTCTATTGCCTACCGTATATTTTACGTAATTATATAACCCCCCCCCCAACAAAAAAAAAAAAAAATCATTCCATCACTGATGTCATAATTTATTGTAATACCTCAGCAGTGTGTATTGGTTTTATAGTTAACAAAATACGAAAATACGCAAAAACATATTATTTACAAAATATTTATTTATACGCTATAAAATTACATATTGACTAGGTAACTAGTTGTAGGGGTTAAACACATCCCCTTGCATTCGTGACAAAATATGTGCTGCTACGAATACTCTGAGCCACGTTTAATATCCGAAACTAGAGTTGGTTGGTATTTATTTTACTACTGTTCGCATGATTTTCCGTATGTGTGACCCCCCCCCCCGCCCGCCCGCTCCCCCCGTCGGTCTACTAAAAGAGGAACCTACCTGCTATTTAGCGATTGTCAATGAGAAAAAGTAGTAGGCTGTTTTCACTGAATTCGTAGAGGTATTTAAATATTTGCTATTGAAATTAATTTTAGAAAGAAGAACATGAAAACTTGAATAATCATAAAAATAACCCGGCAAGAGTATTAAAGCGCGAGCGCAGCCGATTTGTTTAACTGCAGTTTTTTTGAAAAATTGCTTTCGGACGATAGAGGGTCTGTCTGTCTCTCTTTTAGTAGATCGGGTTACATATTTTTATTTTGTTAATTGAAGGGATTCCCGGAATAAGGGCCATTCGTACAAATTGCCCGTTTTAAGTAGAATCGGTTGTCTGAATCGCCCATTCCTACTTTATCATCCTACCAACTTTCAGTGCATCATCGAATGTATAATAAACCACGCTAGTGCATACACCGAGTATTGCACAAGAAGACACTTACAGCAGAGAATTTCGAGTACATCTGAAGCAGTACGGTTATTATAGAACCCTGAACAGAGAAATTATTTAGAAGATCCACATGACAACGTGTTGTGTGCAGAATTTGATTACCCACAGAATGCTCCACTACCTCGCCTCAGTGTATGTGAGCAGTTTTATAAACGCTTGGTTTGGCTCTATATTTTCAACGTCCATTTTTACAACTCATCCAAGTCAGATATGTGTATGCATTTGTAGAAGGTGAAGCTTCTTACAAAGGACCTGTTTCCGTTATTTTGTTTTTAAACGAAAGCATACGAACAATGTTAAAGGGTATGAAAAAATCGTATTATTTTCGGATGCCTGCGAAGCATAAAATAAGAATAAGTGTATATGGTTTTGTATTGCTTATGGTTATCGAAAATATCTGGCGTAGAAGTTGAGCATATTCATTCTGTATATGGCCATAGTTTCAATCAATGTGACCGCAATTTTGCCCCTTTCCAAAAAAAAAAAAAAAAAAAAGCCAAAAAGGTATCTAGCATGGTTGATGCACGGACATGCTGGGAATACTTGGTTGCAGCTCGAAAGACACCATGTCCATTCAATGTGGTTTTCGATAGTTCCATATTGAAATCATGGAGCATAACGCTTCCGGTTCCTTTTTTTTTAAAATAATCTCAAAAAATTCTACAACTGCTTTTAAAATCCAACAACGCGAACCGGTCGAGTTATTTCAACGAAACTTCATTAAACCGGTAGAGGGGGAATTGTACGATGGTCCTTGAATAAGTGAACAGACAAACCGCTCTGGAGGGGGGAACCAAAGGTGGTAGCGATTTCCACGATAGCTGGTTTTGTTAGATGGAGTATTGGCTACGCACTGCGAATGTTATGTTACCGTTATGCGTCGTCGGTTGTTCGCCAGTGATTCCCTCCTAAGTGGTCCGGCGCCACTCCAAGAAAGTACACACTATGAACAGCGCGGTGTTATTCGTTTTTTGATGTCAGAAGGGGAGAATGACCGAACAATACGGCGAGTTTTTATTTGTGGGTGGGCCAGTTCAAAAACGGCCGAAAAAAGTATAGCGACGGAACCACGTAGTGGGCGGCGCCCAGTTGAAGTGACATCGCCGATCCTCATAAAAAAAAACATTGAGAAGATGACTTTTTAGCTGACAGGGACGGGTTGCAATCGAAGAAATATCACTCCAGTACGGTATGAGTGCCGGTATCGTCCACAATATCATTCACAACCATCTAAATTTTTGAAAAACCTGCGTGAGAGATGGGTGCCCAAAATGCTATCCGCGGTGCACAAAGAAAATCGGCTACGAATTTGCAAGGAGCTCAAAAATCGGTTCGATATTGGAAGTAAGGCCTTTTTAGAACGTATAGTCACCGATGATGAGACATGAGTCCATCATTACGAGCCTGAAACGAAAAAGCGGAACATGGTGTGGAAATATCCGGAGTCGTCTGCAGCCAAAAAATTCAAGTCGCGGTTCTTTGTCATTATCTGCAAGATAGAGGGTACTGGTAACGCAGAGTCCTATGCAGAAGTGCTCAAAACCCAACTTCGACCGGCGATACGAATTCTTCAGCAGGACAATGCCACCACCCACAGCGCCCTGTCAACGCAAGCTATAGCGGAGGAAATGGGTGGAAGCTCCTCCCACATCTCCCATATAGCCCTGACTTAGCTCCGTCAGATTTCCATTTGTTTGGGTCGCTCAAGAACTCTTTGCGTGGACACGTTTTCGAAAATAACAAAGAAAAGTTAAGGAGCATGTCCTAAAGTGGTTCCGCACTCGACCTAAAGAATTCTTCGACAAGGGAATACGAAGCCTCGCAGACCGGTGGGACAAGTGTATTCGTGCAGAGGGGGATTACGTTGAAAAGTGAAAAAAAAATTGTAAGTATATTAATAATTAAAAATTTTATAGCGATTTGTCTGTTTACTTATTGAAGAACCCACGTAGGGGCTTATTGTGTCACCTCGCGCGGTTCTGTAAGTTATTTTGTTATTTTTCTAGGATCGTGTATGCATTACTTTTCAGCCGCCCCTCATATATGTCCCTTTTCGGAATAAAATTTAATTTCGCTACGTTCCGCTCACCTCCTGCCAGGGTGAAATGTGACCATTAGTGGTTCAATCTTTTTCTTCTTTTTACTCCAAAATTTTAATTACTAAAAGCATGATGTTCGCTGGGTGAAAGGGGTTACCATCTAGTCAATCATTCTCATAATATAATCAATTCTTAACGATGGTTTCCTAGTATAGTAAGATGAATATTAGTGTTAGACGGATTTCTAAATTGACAGTTTTGGTACTATTTCGATTTTGCATCCGGAAAGATATTTTCTTTTCTTCGGTGAATCTACTTTTAGATCTGGAGGTATGTGACAGCTGTAGGTTTCAGTTCGGGTTCGAGCTGAGGAATTATGCTGTTTTGGCAGTTTCTTCGGCGATGTTGCATGTCGGTATCACCTGTGTAAATATGTGTCGCAGCTCTAACTTCGTTGCCCTTTTTACGGGTTTGTGCTGTGGGGGCGGGGCGATGTGTATGGGATAATAACCGCACAAGCGTGTTCGCTGACGTGCGTGTATTATTATAGTTGGACGAGCAGCGAATCTCTGACATAGCCTTTTTTTTTTTTTAAAGTCAGTTTTAATATTCGTGCTTCTTATTTGTTAACTTGCCCGTTTCGTCAGCTATTATTGCATTTGCCGCATTGTAACACGCTACCTTACCGAATCTCGGAAAAAGTCATCTAAATGTTGGCCTAGTCGCCGGGTACATCTCTTAAAATTTCTAGTTCGGATTCGCTATGATTTTTATTAGATTATTATTTCAAAAAAAAAAAAAAATTATTTGTTCGGCTCGTGTGAGTTAGGTATTTTTAAGATTCCTTACAGTGAATTCGATATACTGCTAATCTTGCTATGAAATTAACACAGCTAAAAAAAGTTGCAGTGGAGAATGGATATTAATTATTCGAAGCTGATTATATCAATAAATTCAGTAAAGCTACTGAAGCAAAGATGACGTAGAATCATGCTGTCAAAAGTATTGTCGAAAGAAATAGTTGAACTTTATGAAAAATAATGCAAGACATATCTACAACGTGTTGGAAAGACAATAGTACTTCCCATTAGAAGAAATCCGAAAAAAGCTATTTGAGTTTTACATCGTCAGTGTATGCAGAATTCTTTGCTCATGTAGCTCGATTGAACGAATTGGTCGGATTATTAATACTCAGATTAAGGAGCGTACTATGTTTATTTTCGATCCGCTGCTGGATCTAGAGGTATTCCTTGATGAGATAAATTGGCTCATCTCTCGTGCTGGCCCGGCAAATTGATAAGATACATTTTACACCTGCTGCTGCTGGATTATCATGACAATTGAACAATTGTTATATGCAATATGGGTATACACGCAAAAGACTTTACTTGTAATTGGAATTGTGATTGCTATCGAGATACAAATGCAGCCCCGAGTGTGCCTGCCTACTACAGATCAACCAGCGCGCACATTGTCGCAATAGCGTATTTATTAGAACACTTGGGGCTTCCGTTACGGAAGTCTTGGCTTCGATACCATAAGAGGACGGTAAAAAAATTAATTAAAGGAGCATATAGTTGATATTGTAAATACAATGGTAATGAGAAATTCGCATTAGCTGAACATCAAAACGCCGTGCTTCGGTACTTTTTGTTTGATAAACGTGGCCTTGAATAAAGAGAATCACAGCAAGAAAAGATCGACTAAGGCATATAGAGAAATGGCAAATTTTGCAACTAATCAATCTGATTGTGTAAAAATTTAAATTTTTAAATATACATATATATATATTTTTTTTTTTTCTGTTTCATTTTTACATTTTAAAATAGCAAAAGAAAAGTACAAAAATAAGTTTTCAAAAATGTTTTTAGTTTTTGACAAAATTTGAAGTTAGTTAATGGCGGTGTCCCGCGGCGCCTACTACGGTTTAAAAGTAAACCAAGTTTAGCAGAAGCAGACAATGGAGTATATTGCATCTTCGTGTACTTCTTCGGCTTTAGTGGAAAATAATGAATTTAAATGCAGCTTGATAAAGTTTAATAAACGTTTTCGGGCGGGGGGAATAAAGTAACTCTACTAAACGCACCGAATAGTTCTGCAAGACAAGTATTATTTACGCTTTCCGATAATAGTATATGGAAAATTATTACTTATAGGCTGTTTAATTCTGCGCGTAAGTTTTAGAGCGAAATGTAATCGGTCGAGTGATTGGATTTTACGGGTTGAATGTCGGTGGATGATATAATCCTGAAATTCCGTAGTTTCTTGTAAGTGAACTATGCACATTGTTCTAATGAAAATGCGCAAATAAAAAACATTCACAGCTGTCACTTCCCTTCATCGTGTTTATTTCGAAACATAGTGGCGGCGTGGGTAACGTTGCCAGTTTTAAAATCGACAAGTAATCATCCCGTTCCGACCGCAGTCAAAAATATGAACGAAAATTATGCCCGCGTTAATTTTATCTCATAAAAATGTTATGCCGAATTCAAGTTGATCCTTTAAATAAAAAATGGTGGTGAAAAATGTTTTTTTTTCATCCTCAGCAAACGTACGTGCCAATGTTTGGTACGACTATAATAGAATTGGCAAACAACCTAAACGTTTTCAACTAGACATAGAGGGTCAGAAAATCCAGCAGGTGCAAGCATTTAAATATCTTGGTCAAGTAATAACAGATGACTGTATACAGTGTAAATATAGAAATAAACTCAGGAATCAGACTAGCTAAGCTTGCGTGGCGGGAAAAATAAAATATACTACGCCAAAAGTCAATGCCACTGGAAATACGTAAGCGCATCGTTAAAACTTGCGTGTGGCCAGTAGCGCTGTACTGCGCGGAAACGTGGACCCTGAATAAAAGGAATATCTTAAAGTTGCAGGCTTTCGAGATGTGGTGTTGGAGGAAATTACAAAGAATAAGCTGGACTGAAAAAACCACAAACGCAGAAGTACTACGGAGAGTAGATGAAGAAAGGACATTGGTCCATTCGATACAGAAACGACGATTAAACTGGATGGGACATGTACTCAGACACAGCGGTCTCCTTCGCGATGTAATAGAAGGACAAATTCAGGGAAACAGAAGACGTGGTAGACCGAGGAACACATTTATCAGCGGGTTGGTGAAGGACGCAGGCACAGACCGATACTGGAAAATGAAAAGAACTGCGGAGAATCGGAGGGGTTACAAAAGGCTTACCATGAAGTTAAACCAGTCCTAGGACTGTCAAACTTAATAATAATAATAATAATAATAATAATATATATATATATACACATACATATATATATATATATTATTTTGTTTTGTTTTTAAAAATTCAAAATTATTACTCTTTGAACGAGATCAACCAGGTTTCGAAACGTTCGGGACCGTCCGGACTCCATTCCCAAGCTTCGCGTGCTAGTTCTAGCATTATTGACAAATCCCTTTCATCACCAACGCCACGAGTAAACTTGGTCTTGATTTGTTGTAAGAATCTAAAACAGAAATAACACATTTTTTTATTTTTTATTTGAAATATTAAAGAGTGTATCGCGATGCTGCGTTTCAAATCCTCTCAACCGTATTCATTTTTCAAAAAAAGACAGAAAACTACTTTTAATAATTTCGCTATACGTTGATTTGGATTTGACTTATTTGCCGCCATCTATTGACGATATCAGATTTAAATTAATGTTCGGTAATATTCAATTTCGTTTTCGCGGATACGTCTTTCAGTTGTAGCCGGCTGGGAAGTGTATCCAGAGCACTTACACGCTTGAAACTAAAATTCTTATGGTTCATCATCAGATGATGATCGGTTTGATTCAGAGTAGAAGTTATGTAGGCGTCTTTGTGTGGATCGCCGGCGATGCAGTGCCCATTACTTATATCGGTATAATATTGAACGACGAGAAAATGTATAAGAAATCCCCCCCCCCGCCGCGCGTACTTATTTGCGATGATAAGAAGTAATTTGCCTAGGTAGTTGAGTGCTGTGCCGGAATAATATTTTGTAGCTTCCAGCCCATAGAGCATAATAGGCCAGATACAGCTTTTCATTAATCTTTTCCGAATTTCCAAGTTTAATGATTTATCTGTTAACAGCATTCTTCTTTTTTACGCTGCATGTTGATTAATCAAATGAGTCGTGTTATTATAACGTAAAATTTGAGATCATTCGCCACATCGTTAATCATTAAATGTGCACATGTTATTAGTCAAACCACTTTTCAAAAATTTTTTTTGTTTGTTGTGGTTTGTGAATCCCATATTTATCTGGAGTTGCATTTTGTTGTATCTAGCACACTGGATTCTCCGCTACGTACCGGAAATCCGTTCACGAACAACACTATGATGCTCCGTACTGTGATGAGTAATACAAAAAGAAAAGTTTAAATTATACAAAAAAAAGTAATAAAATAAATAAATAAAAATTCTAGTCATATTTACCAACCCGTTTTTTTTTTGTTTTTTTTTTTTTTTTTTGGATGTTAATACAGATTTTTGATTACTAGGTCTCTCTGAAACGCCACTCACAATATGAATTCACACTATTTATTAGGGAACTTGCCTGTCTTTCTGTTCTTCCTTCGCGGACCTTAACTTCCTTGAACTAATTTTTTTTCTCTTTTTTTAGGCTCCTACTAATTCGAGATCCCAGAAATCTGGATTGTTTAGAAACTTACGCTTTCACAATAATTGATTAGGGGTTATGGGAAAATACCCCAGCGGAATATTAGGCATTTATTAATAATTTCTTCATCCAAGAAACATGAATAAGACAAACCTTCCGTCGTATAAATCTCCCATACGTGGACGGATGCGAAATTCTTTTCGGCGGAATAACACCGCAGACTCGTGTTCCCTACCATTCATGGCGAATTAAATAAATCAATTAATAAATAATCAGACGACAAGAAAAAAAGAACTCTTAAAAAACACACGTGTATATTTACGAGTATTTTTCTTTCCGGTTATAACTGCAATTTTCACGACAATATGGAGCGAACCGTGTGTACCAAAAAACTTAAAAAACCACGATACCCATATCCGAAAAATAGAAAAAAAAAACCGAAGAATTAACTGGACGGTATAGCGCGGTTCTACGTGGAACAATAACACGCAACGCAACCGGCTAACTGGATGTTAACCGAGATCGGCAGATTAACTGAAGCGAAAGTGAAAATGTGATTAAGACAAAAGTTATGCGCTTAGATCGAATGTTCCAGCAAATTATACCGCATTCGCTGCATGCGTGATTTTACAAATTTTCTCTTAGTTCAACGCTGTTGAACGATGCGCGCTCGCTGCGAACAGACGCTACATGTAGCGGACCACTCACACAAATACACCCACCACCAGCTCACATTCCTGCACGTACTGAAACTTGAACAATACACGGAAATACACTTTTAGCTAAGTAAGCATCCTCGATCGTTTCTTCCGATAACAGTGGATATAGCGATGATGCTGAAAGATCGAAAATTAAATGATTTTAACCGAAGAATAATTTCTAACTAGCCATCATCATAGATCAGCGATCTCAAATTCCGAATCCGTATTAACGTTTATCTCAAATCCGCATCAGCTAGTTCACGCAGTACGGGTTTTCGCCGCCGGGAATGTAATTAAAAGAAAATATTGCCGAAGTTTATAATCTGGGCATCTGAAAAGAAGCATTTTAACAAACTGAATAATTTATATTATTGATAATAGAATTTACATTATTGGCTTCTTGAGAACTACTCGAGACAAGTACAGTTTATATTGGCATCTGTGAATAGGAAGATTTAATTTAAACATTTTCCGTTAAAAATTCTATGTAACTAGGGGAGGTTTAAGTTTTTTTTTTTAAAAAAAAAAAAAAAAAAAAAACATTTTTGTAACGAAAGTGAACTAATTCAGAAACTTCTCTTCCTGCAATTATCGAAAGAGACAAAATAATAATAATAATTTCCGGTCGAAACTTTTGGGTTTACAATCTATAGAGATATACATGAAACAGTAAAGTGCATACATAAATCCTAGAGAACAACTTTCGGATGACACCAGCTTTTTTTAAAACTTCGATTGATGAAAAAAAACCACAAAAATCTCGATTATATGGAAGTTTTTTTTTCCTCGCCCAGTAGTAAATATAAGAAAACGAAGGAAAAACCTACTACCTCAGAAAGTAAAAGTTAGCAAAAACTCATTTTTTGAAAATAATTCGACACTTAACACTACAATCAATAAGAATAAACGGACGTGCTTGTTACACACGAATATTTAAAAAAAAATGAAACAATGTCATTATTTGATTGTGGACTGTACTGTTGGAATGATTTAGATCGTTCAGTTATATCGCTTCTGAATTGAAAGTAAAAATAAAGATGAAACTGAACGAAGAAAACACGGTTAATCTCAAACACGAAAAAAAAAAAAAAAAAAATTAGAAAAATATATTAAACAAACATCGTAGATAAATCTAAAGTGAATTCACTTCTCCAATCCGATTTTATCTTTCCGTCCAGCCTTTACCTTCTCTCACCAGTTGGTTTGACAAGGTTCTCTTTGTCGTCCTCTGATCCGTGCCATATGTCGCCGTCGTTTCGGTCATCGCTTTATCCCTTCATCACTTTTTCGTTTTTCCTCGTCTCTTCCCCGCGGTGACCTCTTCACTCAGAAGATTCCCTTTTTCCGTGTGATGTCAATCATGTTTTCTTCGAATGTTCCTTACTTTCTTCGGAACATTCTCCCTTCTATTCTCAATTTTTGAATCTTGGTCTTCCTACTCCGTACAGTGACTCTTATGTTCTCTCATTTTCTTCCTTGTCAGTTGTGTTCCTATTCTAATTTATTTCATTCATTATACTTCGCACCATATTAAAATCTGACACGTTATGCTCTTTTTGAACTATCATTCAGATTCCTTGATTGATTGGGTTGTTGCTTTTCATTAGCGTACCCCCCCCCCCCCCCAAAAGTTAATTCACTAAATTCTGTTTCTATTCCATTTGATTCAGAACTTTCTCAGAAATATTCTGATCATCAACGAATGCGCCTCTTGGCTGACCAATATAGACTATTACACATTAATCTGACTACTATTATGCTGGCTGACTTCAATTAACTAGCAACCTATTATTTATAAACTGTAAAAAATGCTACGAAAAACAAATGAGCTGTATATAAGTTAAGTTATAAATGCATTTTACATTTGAATAGTTTTAGTAGAACGGTCATAGTCTTAAATTTTAATAAAACATATAAACTACAAACATAGTTACTCAATATTATTATATATTAATTAGATATATTTGGTGGTTTGTATTTTTTATTAAAAGTTATGAAATATTTGTACAATTTGTTTACAATATGAAAAAACCTCCTATAAGTCATTAATTGAGCCCCGGTTTAATCAAATGATCAAACTGTAAAAGTTGATTTCATTACCGGAAATTGCGTTTTTATAAATTCAACTGAAGTCGGAAATGTTGTAAATTTATAGTTTGTTAAGTGCATCTAATACCTCAGACAGGTTACAGTAATCGGCCAAAAATTGTATCACGAACCTACTGTAGAACTGTTTTTCTGTATTTATACCACTAAAGGTATAGTACTAATGGAGTGGATTTCAAAAAAACTGCGAACTGCTTATAGTTTAGAATTAATTACGGCTACTTGATACATTAAATATTTTTATTTTTTTTTTTTTTTTTTTAGACAATTGGATTTTTAAGGAAACGAGAAGTAGTTACTATGAACACGGACGGAACTAATGGAAAGTTTTATTACAACTGTTCGAAAAAATGACTTAAATTTAATTACTTATTAAAATTTAAGTATATACATTTTTGTTCATTTTTTATATATTCGTTTGATGTATACTTAAACTTTTTTGACGCGTGAGGAAATATTAACCGCTAACATGCGCTTAATATTTACAATTATTTTTGATAAATGTAACGTTTTTTCAATGTTAAAAATAACATATTTTAAGCGCCCATAAATATAGTTCTGGTGAATTAAGTTTTTCTTACTTCTTTCTGCAGATGCATCTGTGAGATACTTAAAATATTTACACATTTTATAAATCTGTATAATCCGCCAAATCAAAATTCGTGACATTTGTTATTTATTTTTAGAATAGTATTAAACAACAAAAAAGCATAAATAATTGCCGAAAAATATTCAAACTGTTATAAAACTCGGTAAACAAATGAGAAAAAACATGTTTTTTTCAGATTTTCATCAACTGATTCATGGCTAATCTTTAGAAGATTGCCAAAATGAGAAGTAATTTTTAATTAAACGGGAATTATTATATTTTATACTTTGCCGAGATAGCGTAGTTAGTATTTTAACCAGGCAATATATGTAATCGAGGAAAGAATATTTAATTTCTTTGTCACATAACATAAAATTGTAAAAAATCGTGTATATCGCCCTGGTGTTTACAAAATAGTTAAATTATTACACATTGCAGGTGGCATGTAAAAAAAAATAATAAATTTAATTATTTAATTTCTTATAACTTCAGGGTTTTTCAAAATAAATTCGACTATAAGTAACATAATCGGATCAAAATTAAATTTTTAACAAATTTTTTTTCTTGTGCTCTTGTATCAGTTTGAATTATTTTTAATAAATAGCTAATAATGTGTAGAAGTACTGTTGTTTTTTGAGAAGTTATATTACCGCGCTTTTTAACAGCACATAAAGATAGAAAAAAAAAAAAAAACAAGGATATTTCGATAAATCAACCGGTTTGAACCATAAAAATAAAGAAAGAAACTCACCGTCCGATAACAACAGCTCAAGTGCTAAAAGAAAAATAGAAATACCATCTTGACTTTTTCAGGGTTTTTACTTTTGCTTCAGTGTTATTAACCCCCCATCCCATTAGTTATGGTAATAATAGTTTAATTTAACCGTTTTGCTTATAAGATTTATGCAAGTTATTGAAATTATTAAATATATCTGTATTTTGCGATTAAAAGTTCAAGTGAACTTTAAATACAGTGGAAATTGTTTAACACGAAACCGGTTAACCTGAAAAATCGCTTAATACCCGACAAAATGCCATATAATTACATACATTTTTTTTCTTTTATCACGAAACAATACGAAACAAAAATCGCTTAACACGAAAATATTTTGCTTCTCAAAAGGACAAATATACCTGCTTTTCCAGTCGCATCCCTTAACAGATAAATAAAATGAACAATGGTTACTATTATTTACCCCCCTGGGAATGCAATACTACTTAATTTCGGTCGACAAGTTTCCCAAAAAACAATAATTTTTTATGTTTTCTTTTTTTATAATGTAATTATTTGAAGTCTATATATACTTGTACTACCTACAAGTGCTAATGTTAGCGGAAAATCGAATTGATACATTTTACCAACATTAAAAATATTGGTGAGTTTTTAATTTTTTTTTTTCTTCTTTTTTTTTTGCATGTTTCGGTTAACACGAAATCCTTTTAACACGAAGAAATATTTCGGTCCCTTCAGTTTCGTGTTAAACGGTTTCCACTGTATTTATAAAATATTAAAAGTGTATATTAAATAAAAATTTTTGTTGGCCTTAAATTGGTAAGTGTTTATTTTCGTGCCGTTTATATTTTTATAATTTTTGCTACACCACATACACACACAGACGCGCGCACACACACCCATATGTATATATAAAATATACTTACAAATGTTGACATTTTTTAACAATTTCGGATAGCTGATTCTGAAGAATACTTCTGAATGAAGCGTGAATTTTTTTTGTAAGATATCGACATAACATTTGTATGGTATAGTATAGTAGGAATGCATTAGTCACATAATGTTCTACAACATCGGCAAAATGTAACACCCAAGGTACACCTGAAAAGCGAGAAAAAGTTTTTATGTTTTTTAAAAATAGTACGTAAGCGTATGGTAGCTGACTTTATAACTTTTCAAATAAATATTTCACGTTAAATCATTAAAATAATGAACGTTTAAAAATTCGAATTTACAATTTTATTCATCTTCAACTGTAACTGTTAAAATACGAAAAAAAGGAAATTAAGTTTAGATGAAAGGAAATATTGTGAGAAAACAAGAACCGACACGTTTAAAAAAAATTAACCAATTTTCAGAAATCAAATATGCGGAGAAGATTTAGGTGTAATTAAAAAAATAATAGTAATACATGATATGTACTTTTTTTTTCATTTTTTTTGGCACGTTAGCCAGAGACCTATACTCAAAAACAAAGGAAAGAGCCATCAGTTAAATTTCGATTCGACCAGATATTAACAATACATACAGAATCAGTAGCTTGAATGCTAGATGGAGAGAGGCAAGATAAAATATAAAATGGATCGTTTTTTTTTGTTTTTTTTTTTTTTTGGCTAAGCATCTAAACTATATGGTCTCTTTTAACACCAGCTCAATTCTAAATCAAAACTAATATTCTAATTTTAATCATATAAGATAAAAGACTTCAAAATGTAAATCAAAATGCTGCAACTGATTATGAACTCAAATAAGAAAATCGAAACTTTTTTTTCTCTTTTTTTTCTTCTTAGTCTTCACAACAAAGTAAATATTGAATACAAGGAGAAAAAAAACGGATAAAGAAATTAAGTTTCGGATAAATATATCTCTGCGACTGTGAAATATTTTATAATAAAATAGCAAATGATTGATGCCCTACGAATAATTAATCATACTGTGACTATTGAAAATCTGGTGGAACGTTTGGCTTTGAAAATTTGATGAAACTCGTGAGTTTAAGTTTTAGACCATATTACAGAAAAGTGTTAAATGAAAAATACTTGGATCTCCCCTTGATCATAGAATTAAAAAAAAAAAAAAAATTGAAAGAAACTGTTAGAATTAGATATGCAAACGGGAGAGATATTGAAATTCAAGTGGACATGAGTGCATTTGTTAAGAGGTTAAAAGATTAAGAAAAAAGTTTATAAGTCAGGCTGTTTCTGAGTTGCTGAATTATATTTGATATTTTTGTCGTTTTTGAACGATCTTATTAGCATTCCGGACAGAGAAGATCAACAATTACTCAGTAGTTCGATAAGTTTAGAAAGAAGTTACTAGCTAGCAGGTGTGAAAACGAGTAGAAGAAACTATGAAAGAAATCACAGGAACTTCATCATATTCTAAAACGGATGAAAGTGTCAAAAAAAAGAAAAAAAAAAAGAAAAAAGTATTTACCTAATTTTATCGCAGTTGATTCCATAATCCACTTCAAATTGTCAAAATGGTACTGACAGTAGCATACGGCTAAGTTATCTTGACACATTTCGTTATCCCTTATGGCGATTCGTGCAATACTCATTAAACTAGTACGGTAACATGATAGTAGATAATAAATTCCTCTTTCTTCCAGTGTAAAATTCAGATCATTAATCTATAACAATGTCGAGAAAATTATTACATATATGTTTATTACATCGTATTTGAACCCACACCCGTGAATTTTAAAATCAATTTTTAATACAATTTTATACGACTATACTTTTAGAGAACATTTCAATGATCGTATTTATCAAATATATTTATACTGAATACGTTGCGAAGAACAATAAAATAAAGCAGGTTCATGTTTTTTTCAAAATTTCACATATACTTTTAAAGTACACACACACACACATATATATAATATAAAAATAACACATTGGGGGGACACGTAATATAGCAATAAAACAATGAAAACTAAATATAAGAATAAAGTTGTTTAATTAAAAAAAAGAAAGAAAGAAAGAAAGAAAGAAAAAAGGTCCAGTATTATCGAAAAAGTTTGTTTTATGGCTTCCATGAAAAATAATTTAAAATCGGTTGAATGGAATCGTCGGAAACAGGAATTTTAGGAGAAATTTTGATATTAGATAGCGGGGAAGTAATGAATGCTTTTGCTCATAACAGATTAGCACGAAAAGTGCTATTGCCATTATGTTTTTCTATCGCGTCCCACTACTAATGGTACCGAAATACACAGTGTTTTTTTTCCCCCATCTAAACGTACACGCATCTAAATGCGCACATTTGTAACGCGCAGGATGTGAACGCCCACATGTCTGACGACATGTACCGTTCTTTTTATATTTTTTGTATTTTTAAATGTATAATACCAAAACTGTATAAAATTAACTTGTTAAAAAAATTTCGTTTACATATACGGCATAAATGACACTAAATTATGTAGAAGGAAATAAACTAAGTAAACTTTTGTAACTATAAAAAAATTATGAAACATCGAAACAAATAATAAAGTAAATTATCGCAAATTTTGCCAACTGGTTTCAGATATATAGATCACTAATAATCTACTTCATTAAGTTGTATATTTATGTAATATTACATACAAAAATGCTTGGACAATAATGGAATGTACATTTTTGGTTGAAATATTTGTGATTGTGTCTTGTAATACTTATTAAATTGTTTTTCAAATTACTGTTGTAATTTGAATTTGATACCGAATCTAAAAAGTTAATGTTGCTTAAGAATAATCATATTCTTATGTATATTTTACTATAAAAAATACATTATCTTTTGTCGAGAAATTTTTCTTTTTAGTGCATTTCTATTAAGTGTTTAGAGTTGAAGTTGGTATTTTTTAAAGAAAAACGACAACTTTATTTCACCACCATTTTTAGTGTAAATATTTTTAATTGATAATACGGAAGAAAACCAAACTAAAATTCTGCTACTGTTCTATATTGTACAAAGCAGCGATATTGGCTTAAGAGTATAATGTACGAATTCCGTCAGTGATGAGCTTGTAAATCGTGCTTCGGGGTTTTAAAAAAAACTATCTTTATTCGAATTTTCCTTTTCCGTGGTAATTAATGTCGATATTTTAAGGTTTTTGTCTAGCCGTATTAAGAATTAGTTTTTTCGCCCAATTTAGATTTCCCTGATAAATAATAATGATAATATTTCTAAGTATCAATCGCGTTTGTTATATTAATAAAAATTTCTCTAAAGGAACTTTTTTTTTTTTTTTTTTTTTTAACGTTCTTTTTAATGACCACTGGGTGTCTGTGTTCATAATCGGCATACCTACATGGTACTATTATTGGCAGATACACATTCGAATGAATTAAGGGTTATTAAAATTAGTTCACATCAACAAAAGTTATACGGGAACAAACATAAAAAACAACCTTAGAAGGTGTCATTCGAGCATTTGTATACCAACTCATATCAGAGTCTGCATAAATTGGAGAATTGTAAACTAGGTAACATAGTTTGAAGCGAAACAGATATGGACAGAGCAAATAGACTGCAACCGGTTCTACAAAACATAGGCGATATAAAATTCAGTTATTAGAAATTGCAACAACAAACCAGATACAATGAAGAATATCCAAAAAACATTAGGCAACATATATTACATACCGATTATCAGTTAAGGAATTATAGAGAAAAATAATGTATAAATTAAATACATGAATTTACAGTATCGAACTCAATTGTTCCGTTTTTTTTTTTGCACGTCATCAATGCCTTCGCGCTATGCGACTTAAATCATGCGGCAATAGAATAACGGAATGAGGGCAATCTTAGTCAACTGAAATTCTTTAACTAAATACGGATCATTGCCACATAACTCTAGTCACTAGTCAAAAAATGCAGAATAGACGTTTGGCAACATCGTGTGCAAAGTAGTAGCTTTTTTTTCTTTCTTTTCTTTTCTGTTTTTTTTTTTTTTTTTTTTTTTTTTTTTTATCACGAATTACTAAATATAAATCATTCGATAAATGAAGATGTTATTTTTAAAATGATATAACGCTCTTACCGGAATTGAAAAATTTGAAGTACCGAAAGTAAAATATGCGCACACATTACGCAACCTCAATAATAACTAGGCGCCTGACCAAGATAATATTCTAGCCGCGATTTCGAAAAATGATAATTTTTAAAATCTGTAATTTTAATTTTTATGGAGGGTGACTCAACTAGCCGAAATCTTTACCGTATGTATGAAAAATTGGATCATTTGTACTCAAACTAGAACTAGAATAAACTTACTCTAGTTAGTGCTTACGAGTTCTTTTTCTTACATTTAGCCTTAATGAAACTTCGAAAGGCGCACTAGTTACAAAATATTAAACATAATCAAAAGAATATTACATTAAATAAAACCGGAAAGAAATATTTCAAAAAAGTACTATCGCATTGAAGTAATTATTATATGACATTTTTTTTTCTTTTTTTTTTTTTTACAAATTACAACTTACCAGAAGGCCATGCAGCAATTGGACTGTAACGCGAAAATAACTTGTTAGGGGTTAGCATCTAGCGATGGACCCCACTGAAATTTTAGTAACATAAAACTAGGCCAGATCAAACGGTCGACTACGTTTTAACCTTCGAACATCAAGACTATTATCAGGAAGATTGATCGCCAAAACGTTTGTGTGAGACTCCAAGCGGCCTATGTATCGCTAAGCAGCTCGCTTGATCTCGTCTTTCACATATGGGATATTTAAGTCTTGATGTAGAGTATGGTTAGATACGTACCAGGGCGGTGAGACTATCAGCCTTATAGCCTTGTTCTGGAAACGTTGTATCTTGTTTATGTGTGTATCCTTTGCACAACCCCACAACATTAAACCGTATGTCCAAACGGGCTTTATCAATTATTTTGTACACTAAGAGTTTATTTTCCAATGATAAACTAGAGTACCTGCCAAGAAGCCAATTTAATTCTTGCAATCTTATATCTAGATGTTTTCTTTTTTGTATAATATGCTTTTGCCATGTTAATTTGCGGTCCAAATGAATGCCTAAGTATTTTACATCTTTATCCTGGTTGATAACCACCCCATTTATTTCTAACGGCTGATACGTAAAATTTCGCGACGTGAAATCTACTTGCGTACATTTACTTTCGTTTACTCTAATACGCCAACGACTCAGCCAGTTTTCCACTTCCGATAAAGTTTTTTTCAATTTATTCGAAGTTTCACTATTGTCTTTACCGGTAGCTAATAGTGCTGCATCGTCTGCAAACGTAGCTGTTATCACGCTATTATCAACTGGAAAATCGGCAGAGTAGATTAAGTAAAGCACCGGGCCCAAGACACTTCCTTGTGGCACGCCAGCAGATACAGGATAGATTTCAGAATATTGATTTAGAATTTTAACCTGGCATGTGCGATCTTCAAGGTAGGATTTTAAAAGAAGGTACAAAGGATGCGGCACTGTTTTTTTAAGTTTATAAAGCAGACCATGATGCCATACCTTATCAAAGGCTTGTTCGACATCTAGGAACACACCCGTGCATATTTGCTTAGTTTCAAGACTTTCTTGAATAGTATGCACAATTCGGTGTACCTGTTCAATGGTCGAATGTCTTTTTTTGAATCCAAATTGATGTTCAGGAACAATATGTTCCGCATTTAAAATAGAATTCAACCGCTTTAAAATTAATTTTTTCAAGGAGTTTTGAAAGGATCGGGAGCAAGGAAATAGGTCTATAGGATGAAACCTCATCCGGTGCCTTACCGGGCTTTGGTACAACTACTATTTGCGCCAATTTCCAGGATAATGGAAAATACTGCAGACGAAGAACAGCGTTAAAAATATTTGTGAGCAATAATATACCTTTTTTTGGTAGCTCAGATAACAATTTATTGGTAATTAAATCAAAACCCGGACTTTTTTTATTATTAAGTTTAGTAATTGCGTATTTGATTTCGCTGGGAGACGTTGGCGCAATAAGAGGGCTTAACTGTAAAGGTACACTTAAAAAATCATGTATATCGATTTCGTCGTTTAATTGTAAATTTGACTTAAAAACATCAGAAAAATATTTGGCAAATTCCTCGACTTTTTCTTCATCAGTTCTAGCCCATGTACCATCGGGTTTGCGAATTGGGGGAAGGGGTTGAGTGGGTTTATTTCGGCTTTTGATCACTTTCCAGAGGCTGTAATTTGTCGCCTCCGTGGGTGAAAGTTCCTGCAGGTAGCGTTGGAAGGATTCATTTTTGGTATTTCTAAGTAAAATTTTTAGCTCTTTCGATTTTTTATTTAACAGAGTTTTATAATAGGGATTTTGAGAAGATTGCTATTTCCTGCGGATGATTCTTTTTTCTTTTACCAGGTCTAGTATATGGCGCGGTATATTATGTGTTTCTTTTATTTTGTTTATGACATTAAAGTATATAGTGTATATATATATATATATATATATATATATATATATATATATATAGTTTCTCATGATGCAACTTATCAAAATATAAACATGCTAATGAGAAATTAATCCAAATATATTTTTATAATAATCAGTTGCGCGTGCTCTACTACCAATTTCGTGAGATAAGATACACTTATTCTTGGTCTGCATAACATTATGTCACCGTTTAGGCGGTCGTTTAAGGCGAAAGCAATGAAAAATGAATCAAACAGAAGAAATACAAGTGCTACCTCATGAGGCCATCGGGCGCATACATCAACCGGTCTCCATAGGACATATTAATAGACGCAAATTACAAGATGGCGAGCAAAAACTAATTGGAACTTTTCTTTAGAATTGTTTTTTGTCAATACCCATACGCTCACCATTATAAACATTCGCAAATGATTAAAATAGTCGCCGGTGTTTTTATTTCTCATTTAAATGTAATGCGGGAATTTTATAATTCCACTATCGATTTATAAATACTGTTAGAAGCGCGATTTTAGTGACTAGAGTGGAACGTGAAAAATACGTACAGTTGGTCCAAGTGTTTCGGATAATCGTAACGGTAGCGCTGTACAAGTTGGAATTCCGTCGGCCATGTTCGGCAATCCGGATTGAAGAAAATTCGACGACAAAGTGGACGGTATAGCGGTAGTGTACGCTTGGATCATGTAGTAGAATTGAGCTCGCACTTGATACTGTATGTACGGGAAACAGTATTTCAAAGTCGTATTAAGTACTTGTTCGTATTGTTGTTTGTGTTTGAGTTCTTGTACTTGGGAACTAAATGGACCGTACGGTCTTTCGATACTTTTCGTGGGGGCAAAATGATCGTCGTATCTTTTCATATGTTTCGCGTGTAAATGTTTTTGCACTAGAGCGACAATTTTCGACTCTAATTCGTGAAAATACGGTTGCAATTTAAACATCGACAGTACGCCGGGCATCAGTTGCGATTGCAGTAATTGCGCTTGCGTGACCGAAGTCCTTGGCCCGGCAGCCGTGTGGGTTGGCGAAATATTTACCGGTAACGTTGCGGCGGACGCGGCCGGCGACATCAGCGGTTGCTGTTTTATTTTTAACGGTAACGACGACTGTATCTGCGAATATAACGATACGGAATGAAGTTGCAACGTGGACGGCGGCGCCGGTGACTGGGACGACGACTGGGAAGACGGTAAAGATGCCGGTTGCGATTGCAAATGTACCTGTTGTTGTTGTTGTTGCATGGCGCGCGGCTGAATATTTTGATGAGCCGGTGAAAAGAGCGGCTGCTGAAACTGCATTTGTTGCTGCAACGATATCTGAACTTGTTGCTGCGACTGTATTAAAATTTGCTGCTGCGTTTGTAGCTGAATCTGATGGTGGTGCGACTGCAGCTGTATCTGTTGATGTTGCGACTGTAGCTGAATCTGTTGATGTTGCGACTGCAGCCTAATCTGCTGATGCGACTGCAGATGGATCTGCTGTTGCGAGTGCATTTGAACTCGTTGATGTTGAATTTGCGGCAATGACGGGTGCATTCGGCGTAACGCCGGCTGCTGTTGTTGCAAGCAGCGTTGTTGCTGCGTTTGAAATGGCGGCGGAACGGGACGCGGTTTTACCACCGATGGATGCGGCGAAAGCAACGGTTGTATCTGATGATGCAACTGCGTTATTTGATGATTATGGGTCAAGTTCTGTACCTGATTTAACTGTTGCAAGGTTGTGCTAGCTGACGCCGCGGTGTGAATTATATTGGTAATTGACGCAAATGGCGACGTGCACGGTAATTCGTGAAGTACCGGAAGCGATACAGTTTGATTCGGCGCTACTATCGGCTGCGGTAAAGCGGAAAAAGCCGCAACGCCGACATTTGACTCGTAACAATGTACCGGTCTAATAGTAGTACCGTTGTCGACAGAGGACGATACCTAAAAAGGGCATTAGTTATAATTAACGATAACGCAAATGAAAAATAATTATACTCGATCGAAAAGTAGCGTTACACGGAAGTTTGTTTTATTTTCTTATTTATTTCTTGTTTTTTTAATCATAATTCCAGTAATGATATAAAGAAAAAATATAAGAGAAGCAGCAAAAGAAAAAAGAAGAAAATGCTGTTATAATATTACATTAAATCGTCAAGTTTCGACGGAGAATTTAATCAAAAAAATAATAATAATAATAATAATAATTATGCATACATTTAAAGTCATTTTTTTTATCGTTTTATGTTATTTATGGGGAATACTTTTTAAACATATTTTTTTTTTTTAATAAACTCTTCAGCAAGTAAACTTAAAGGGGGAAAAAAAGAAAAAAGAACTTGTTACTTCAAACCAAAATGAGTCAACAAACTATTATCTCTTTTACGTAATAGGCGCAAACTGATTCTTAATCTGGTAAAAATTAATTTTGTATAAACAATTTTCAAAACGTACCACCGGTGATGATGATGATGATGCTGATGAGGACAGGGGTAACGAGTGAACTGAATTTGCTTGCGGCGAAAATGCCAATCCGCCAGAAGCGGACGCTTGCTGTTGTTGCTGGTCGTTGTTGCTACCGATAGACGGAGAAACCGAATTAAGAACGTGCGTAGCCAAGAAATTCGACAAGAACGAATTCGATTCATTTTCCGATGCCGCCTTGTCGTTACCGCCAGCGAGATTATTATTATTCGACGGTATTGTAACGGACGGCAGATTAACAAACGGTAAAATAGCCTTGGCGAAAACCGAAACCAAAATATCTTCGTAAACTTTTAAAACATGCTCGGCCATTTGCGATACAGATCGTCCGCGTACTTTATGGGTCACTAAATATTCAGCTTTAACCTGAAATAAAGTTAACGCGTCGAGAATTTTACTGATAGCTTTCTCTCTGTGTGTGTGATAAGAATATTTATACGCGATACAAAAAACTGATGATGTTGACAAATCCTTCTATTACTATAGATAAATTATAAAAATTTTGAAATAAATTTAGATTCACGTACGTGTATAATAGTGCTGGAATAATTAAATAGGTTGAGTTTTTAACTTCGACCTAATATGAAGTTCATAAAAGAATTAAGGCAGTTGAAAGAAGAGGTTAATTAATGTGATTCACAATCAACCTTTTTTGTCGGTATTGGCAGATTCGGGAAATTCGAAATTTTCTAAGCAATCTTTCTTCTTATTACTTTTTTATTAGAAAAAAAAACAAAAAAAAAAAAAACAGCAAGTAATAACGGCAGAGCCCTCCATATTCATAAGTTCAGTTTCAAAGGAATCACTTGTTGCGTTTTAATTATCGTATCGGTATTTTTTTACTTTTTCGTGCAATATTCGCTCTGTAATTTTTAACTTTCCTAATATAGCATCATATTTTCATCATCTCTGCACTTTACGTGTATTACGAGAGAAGTGTTTTTAAAGTCTATACAATGTAACCAAATATTATAAAAAAAAACCAAAAAAAATGGTGTATATTCAAATAAAAAATTACAAAACGTTACCATCTGAAAAACAGTGAGGTACGACGGAATCAATGTGTACTAATTAATAATAACTCTAAATTAAAAATACTAAATATGGCTGTGAAAGGGTACCCTGAAGCGAAAAAAAAATTCGAAATAAACTGCTTCTTTTCCAAATGACTTTTATAAACTAATTCTTCAATATACACACTCGAATGCAATAAATACAGTGAAGATTGTTAAAATTTTCGAAAATAATTAAGGCGTTATTCTCTCGCGATAGGACACTGACGAATTTAGTAATGGAAAGGCGGGATTTTTTTTTTTTTTTTTTTTTTTTTATCAAAACTAGTTAAAAAATTATTAATCGTATAAGGAATGTACACACAATGATACGATGTCAACAGCTCCGCAATTCAGATGAGAATTATCTACCGGCTGACTAATTCTTACAGATAGATAAAAGTATGAGATAGATAAAAAGAACCGTTAGGCTGCAGTTTGTTAATTGTTGTTTACTGCCGTTGTTGATCGTTTTGAATCACCGTTAATCTCTGTTACTAGTAGTATTTGTCAGATTATCGTCGTTCGTTATATTCGTCTCCGGCGAAGAATATACCGATCATTGTTAATTGTTAATTACTGTCGATGTCGATTGCCAATTCACCGTTAGTCTTTGTGAGAAGATAGCAGTAGCATCTTTTGCTGGCTTGAAAACGATACAATAGCGCACAAGTTTCAATGTCCGTTCATACTGTATGAAGAATTTTTGTTATTAAATTTCTTTTCAGAAAGGAAATTTCTTATTTTATTTATTTATTTATTTTTTTTTTTCGAGTCGTTCTAATGACTCTGGTGCCCGAAATTACGAAACAAGATAAATTATAACAAGTGATCCACGAACAGACACGAGAAGAAATCTCATAACTGGGGCAGCTGACGAGAAAGGTCGAATCATAAAAAATAAGGAAAATGCAGATAATGAGGCGCCGTAAGCTAGCTAACAGAATATAGTAGTAGTTTAATAACAATGATACTAACTATAAGAATAACAGAAACATAGTCATTAGATAATCATTTTTAATTAATTTTTATAAAAAAAAACTTCACCGAGTTAAAAAATATTATCCTTTTACCATTTCTATTATCTTTATTCGGAAATATGTAATCATTAAAAAGTATAATAAAAAAAATTGTAAATAAGATTTTTCGATGTACAATCGCGCGGTACATTTAAATTTTTCAAATACACTACGACATTATGTTGCTTTCCGAAAATGCCGATAAATTTTACATTTTAATTTTTTAATCGCGATTATCAACGATTATGATACATAGAGTTGATTTTAAAATATTTCTATCTTAATTCAACTATAAAATTCCCTGATTCCGTTTATGCAGCACGACATCTACATTTTACTTATTAAATATAATAACTTTTAAAAGATCATTACAATTTATAAATGTCAAAGAAAAAATTTCTACTCAAATTTGCGGTACAACATAATAGTTTTGATTTTTATTCATTTCATATTATTACGACCCAATTGTGAACAAAAGTTAACGAGAATAGACACGTGATACTTACATTGTTGTACATTTCGAGCCAAAGTCGTGGAATGTATAAAAATATTTCCGATACGGGGGATACTTTCGCAACATTTTCAACGATGTGACAGGCGGATTCTACCAAAGAATCGTTATAACTCTTACACTAAAATAAGAAAAAATAAAACACACAAAAAAAACAAAAAAAACAACGTTATTTGCTTAAATATAAATACAAAAAGGAGTCGTCATCGACTGGTGACAGATAACGCAGACATTCGAAACCGGTGTTGAAAAATTGTTTAAATATTACCTTTAAAAGATGAGTACATTTAAATAATTGGAATGTAAACAGGTCAAATGGCGAAAATAGTTACTAAATTTGAAAAAATAAATAAATAAATATATATTTTTTTATAACTCTTAATTACATCAGCCAAAATAATTATACGATGCAATTAATGCTCGAATACTGTAAAACTATTTTCATTGCAGACTGTGATAATAGTTTCCTCCTTTTTTACGAGTAACGCGAGGCAAGGAAAAGTACTTTTTTTGTTAAGAAAAAAAATAAAAAAAAATACGATTTACACGATGTTTCAACAACCAGATAAATGGTTACGAAGGAAAAATCTGTGTGACCCCGCTGGCCGAATAATGTATGATCTTAGATTTTTAAAACATTAAACTTATCGGTTTAGAACAGTTTCAAAAAGTACTTATACAGAGATTTAATTGTGAAATGCAATAAATCAAAAATGCAAAATTTGTCAGTGCAGGTTCAAATTTACAAAATGAGCCTTTATTTTTTTCTATTTACTGCCGTTAGTCGTCGTATTTTTAAAGTAACTGAAAACATAGATACCGCACACGCGAAACAATTTAAAAATACACTTCAATCGGTTACATTCCAATTTTGAACAAAAATCGATTGTTCAAATGTAGAACGGATACTATCTTGATGCATGAATTATCCGTAGCACTACTTATTCAATAACCGACTTCAGATATGGTGCGGATCCTAAAATTTTTCTTTCTCACACGTCTTAACTAAAAACCGCGATCCATTAAGTCTGGACTGAGGATGGCCCGTCGGTATTTAAAATAATTTTCTAGTAATGCTTTGATCACTCCGGTAAAATAACGGAAGTCTTCGTAATAATAAAAAAATAACCAGTCGCTCTAAGATGCGGCGTTAAATTAAAGATTAAACAATATCTTCGTTGTAAAATTTACGGTTATTCACACGGCTATTGTAGAGTAATTATTCCATCGGAAATCATACCATACTTCAAGCGTTTATTTCAAGTAAGTTATTGAATGTTGAAGAATAAATCGAGGGATTCCTATGTCAGAGCTCGTTTTGACGCAATGTTGTTTCATTTCGGATTATTAACTTATAAAAAAATTCTCATTCAAGGATTAGAAACACTGACACTTATTAATATGCTTTCGTTTACGATTATTGTAATCCGTCCGTCTGAACTCGACTAAAATGAAAATTTTTATAAGAACAGCGATAAAATAAAATTTCTATAAAAATAATTCTTTTGAGCCGCCGCTCTAATGACGATGATAATAACGAAATAAACCGGTAAAAAAGTAATGTATTAAAATTATATATAATAAATATCGTTGATAAATTTAGTTGCGCATGTAGGTAATGTGACTTACGAAGTTTAACGCCTTTTGCATCTGTTCACTTCTTAGAACACTGGCATACATCAAACAACTGAACGCAAACTTTCCACCGAACTTTATTGTTTCCGTATCTATCGACTGTATACAATTTTCGGCAAAAATAAGAATTTCTGTAGGATCAAACACGCCGTGCCAATACTCCAGGATGTATGATAAGCCCACATAGCCAACATCTAATGCCAGTGCTGCGATAGTAAACGTAAAACAAAATGATTGGTAGTTGTTAAACATTTATCTATTTTTCATTAAGAACTAATAAATAACCAGAACATTTAATAAAAGTAATGGAAATTATAAACACAATAAGAAAGGTTAAATAAACATAAATGAATATTTTGAGAATATTTGCAGTTAGAAACAAAAAAAAACAACATATTAATAAAAATATATTGAATATACATATATTGTTGGAATCCGGAGGAACCTAATTCGATTATCTTCAGATTAAAAAAAAAAAAACAAAGAAATAGCGAACATGAGTGTAAAAATTCCAATAATATATATTAAATTTATTTTCGTTAAAGTTTTTTTCTTTTCTAGCTGAAGATAAAGAGTATTCTCGAAAATGATTCTAGAATATTCCAAAATGAAGTCCTAGAATGCTAACACCAGTTTCTTTTGCTTCTTTCCTAGTTAATATTGACGTACGGCGTCGTTACTTTTCAGTTTGTTTTCCATTAATCGATGAACGAATAAAACTATTGTTACACTTTTAAGTTCTACTTTATATAAAATTAAATAAAGACAAATTAAAATTTTAAATTTACAGTTTACAATTTAAAATCAGTTTAAAAATAAAGGAAATGGTAATTTAAAATTTAAAAATTTTTTCGGTTAATTTTTTCTGTTTTTAATGAAAATTAAATACAGTAGGTTTCGTTTTCCCCCTAATCATTTAAATTAGATATCCTTTAAAATGTTTTGATTTACTGGCCGCTACATCAATTAAAAAAAAATAAAAATTACTGGTTGTCATCTGTTACTGTGTCGTTTAATTATCATTATATTCTGTTCGTTTTCATTCTAATTATTACCTCGTGTACTGGTTTTGTATTTTTTTTTATTTTATTTTTTATTACGTAATCTGAAAAATAGTTGACAAAACTGAATTGTATGACACGCTGTGCAGCCTCTCGTATTTCGAATGTATGCGATTTACGGACGAGAAGAAATAAAGTGATTTTATATTTGCGCTATCGCGTTCCTCTATATTTCAGATTCATTTTACTTTTTTTATTTTTCGTTTGCCTATTTCCTTTTTTTTAAAGAAAAAATATGGTTTCCTACATACATACCTTAGAGTTTGCCCAGTTGTCAAAATTCGATAACTATTAAACAGAAACTTGAATTCCGGTGCTTACGATCGAATGATGGTGTTAGGTGTAATTTTAAACAACATGCCAAAACTGGGGCGTAGCTTTCTAGCTTTAGAGCATCGACATTGAAATTGCGGCTGTCATTACGGTTCTCAAATGTATCTCGCTTATTAAGGTATGCCAATTTTATTTAATATGTCTACTTGTAAAATTACTGCATTTCCGGTTTATTCTATTATTTTACCGTTATTTTCAAAATTTCCTCTTCAAATTGTATTGTTTTTTTTGTTGTTTTTTTTTTTTTTTGCACCATTTTTGATATGTTATAACTGTTGTAATGTATGCATCCATCTAGTATAGGTTATAAATGAACGGTAAATTTTCATTTACGCGGCACCAGTTCGTTTTCCGTCTTTACAGTTCACAGCGCTACATTTAGTTCATCTCAATAATTTACTGTTTTTAAAATATTCTAAATTTACTCTTTTTGTTATTAATTTGAGTTCGGTGGCTTGATTACTTTCTTTTTAGTTTTATTTTGCTTTACAGGTTTGGTGGCTGGTTTATTTTCTTTTTAATTTATTTTTATTTACTTGGTTTGGTGGTTTGTTTATTTCTTTTTTAATTTATTTTTATTTACTTTTATTTACTGACTGCCACTTTCTACTACTCTCGTCTGACTGCTTTTATATTCTCTTATTTGAATGCACGTTCCAATACCAGCGGATTCACCATATTAAGATATGTAATTTTTCATATTAAATATCTCATCTCTACGTTACTCCATTTTATATTAAAATATTCTCTTTCCGGTATTACTGTTTCCATATGCTCTCATTTGAATTTCCGTCCGTTCTAGCTGCTACTTTGCACTTGGTTTGAGTCATGGAAATTGAATTGTGCGACATGGCGTCTAAGCCCGTCTATAGTAAACTACTAGATTAAGGGCACCAGTTCGTTTTACGCTGTTACATTTCAAAATAATTCAAATTAATTGTTTTTACAGTAGTTCAACATTTTGAAATATTTTTCCCACTTCATTGGTCTTAAAATATTTCAAAGTGTGTAAACTATTTCAAATTTACTCACAGCCATGGATGGCTAAAAATCTCTCAATTTAGTTCACCTCAATAATTTACTATTTTAAAATATTTAAAATTTACACTTTTTGTTATTAGTTTGGTTTGGTGGCTTATTTATTTTTTTTTTAAATTTATTTTTATTTACTTTTATTTACTGGCTGCTACTTTCTACTACTCTCGTCTGACTGTTGGTTTGGTTTGGTGGCTTGTTGATTTTTTTTAAAATTATATTTCTATTTACTGGCTGCCACTTTCTACTGTTCTCGTCTGACTACTTTTACATTCTCTCATTTGAATTTACGTTCCAATTCAAGGTATGTAATTTTTCATATTAAATATCTCATCTTTTACGTTACTCTATTTTATTAAAATATAATTTCTGTCCGTTCTAGCTGCCATTTTGCCCTTGGTTTCTGTGATGGAAATTGAATTGTGCGACACGGCGTGTAAGCCCGTCTATTTCGATTTGATGGCATACATGGAAGAAGATGCCATCAAATTTTACATCAAACATCGAGTACTTCTTTTTTTCAAGTTTTTACACTTTATTATTATTTTTTTTTTTATTCCTTTACGAAGTATCATTTCCTGTGTACGGTTTGCTCGACATGTCATAGGCTACTCACGATTAATTGTAAGAATTTGGAATTTCGATGTGGCCGGCGGATCGGCGGTGTTAAATGTAATTATAAAATTTTTAAAATATTCTCTTTCCGGTATTTCACTTTTCGCTCTATTTCTCGTATGATCGTTACGTTACTTCGCTTCTTTTCGAATCATAACTTGTGTTAGTTCACCCACTGTGAATAACAGCGAAAATGAACGAACTAAAATTACGACCAAAAATGAACTGGTGCCGCCTACCCGAATGCTTACCAAATAAATGAAATATAAATAAAATAAAATATATAATTTCGGAAAACGCGGTGAGAGCGAAAATGTGCGTGTGTGTGAGATTCTGTTGTCGGTCAGGAGTGAATATGTTACCATGCGGTCCCGCCAAGTGAAAAGCTCATCCCATTGACAGAAATGATTGTGACTGGTCATCGAGAAAACAAAGAAAGAAAGGGTATCGAAAAGACATGGTTGAGAGACTGCGGTCGGAGAGTCATTCGCTGTTTTATCTTTCCCTGGCATCACGGTTTTTTGGTCTCTCCCGGTCGCGGCAAAAGTATCACAGTAAAAATTAAGTCGTCAGTTATATTACGGTCGTGTTATTGATTAATTGATACGCTCAAAAATTCGGTTAACGTGAACGTGAAGTTGCGAGTGTAAAACATAACGGAACTTCAGCAGGAGTAACATTTAGACACGCTAATAAAGGATTCCACAGATTATTGATCACAGTCTCGGTACCTAAATGGAATGTCAATACTATGTGGATTACGGGTCACACCGTTTAAGATCCTCTATAGAATAGAGTTGGTGTTTCTTAGTTTGTTTCCAATCTACACAATGATCTACATATTACATATGTTCAAGAATATCACGTAATACGGAACAAAAAATTCTTCGAAAAATTACAAATCAATCAATATTAGCGTGTCTAGCATGTACCGTAGAAATTTTTCAGAAAACCCGCGGAGAAAGTCAAGAAGATGCATTGAATGATAATGGTGAATAGTGAATATATCGGAGCTTTTGCAAAAATAAAAGCAGATTATGAGCCATTTTTTTTCCAGTTTTTTATTTCTCATCATCCCCACTAAGTAATAACTTAACTGATTCATTAGCAATGGTTTGAATACCGGCCAAAAGCCTAATTATTGAACGCATTTCAAAATATAACTACATAACTTATTACAAGGAAGTAAGAAACATAGTTTGACTGAAAGCTTATACCCGAAAATTTGAATTTTGATATTTTTAATATCCAAATAATAATATTACTAACACTACTGTTTTAATTATTACCACCGTTATCTATTTAGTAAATGCTAAACTTATTACATTGATGAAATTCCGGCGAAACTAGTGAAACATAGTGGAGATGGAGTCAAACATAAATTGCACGATATGATATCGAAAAGTTATGAAACTGGAGTTATTCCACACGATTTTCAAAGAAACGTAGTTATACCAATACCTAAGCGAGGTGGAACAGATGTGTGCGAAAATTACCGAACCATCAGCCTCAACGCGCATGCTTCTAAGATCGTCACTAAAATTATACAAAGAAGAATGGAAGGATACATAGAAGGATTTCTGAAAGAAGATCAATTTGGTTCTAGAAAAAAGATAGGAACTAGAGAAGCAATTTTAGCTTTAAGAACAATAATTGAAAAACGTATAAGTAAAAATAAAACTACATACATAGCTTTCATAGATCTGGAAAAAGCTTTTGATAACGTAAACTGGGTGAAAATGTTTAAACTACTAAAACAGATAGGAATACCATGGAAAGACAGGCGAATCATTGAAGCATTATACAAAGATCAAACAGCAGTAATCAAATGTGGTAAGAACATAAGAGAGGCCAAAATTAAAAAGGGAGTACGACAAGGATGTTCATTGTCTCCGATTCTATTTAATGCCTATATCGAAGAAGCAATAAATGAAGTTAAGCATAACATTAAATCTGGTATTAAAATACAAGGGGAGACAGTATATATGATTAGATTCGTCGATGACATTGCTATGATCGCGGAAACCGAAAAAAAACCTGGAAGAGTCGCTAAGGAAAATGGAAAGCATACTGAAAGATAATTACCAAATGAAACTGAGTACAAAAAAGACGAAAATCATGGTATGCAGTAAGAAGCTGGAAATATTAAAACCCACTTGCATCAAACTAAATTCAGTACAACTAGAAGAAGTAAAAGAATTCCCATATCTTGGAAGTATTATCACTCAGGATGGAAGGAGTACTCGGGACGTAAAAGCAAGAATAATACAGGAAAAAAGAGCATTTACAAAGAAGAAATCGATGCTAACTTCACAAGCAATATCAATAGATAAAAGAAAAAGATTCCTGGAATGTTTCGTTTGGAGCGTTGTACTCTATGGCTGTGAAACGTGGACATTATCAGCTATTAATAAACAAAATCTGAATAGCTTTGAAATGTGGTGCCTGAGAAGAATGATGAAAATCAAATGGACAGATAAAATTTCCAATGAAGAAGTACTACAAAGAGCCGAAACGAAGAAACGACTTTTAAACACAATTATAACGAGGCGGGACCAATTGGTTGGTCTTATATTGAGGCACGATTCCCCGACGAAAACAATAATAGAAGGAGAAATATACGAAAAGCAACCCATAGGAAGACCTCGTTATAAATACATGACACAGATTGTGGAGGACCTGGGATGTAGTAGCTATGTAGAATTAAAGAGACTAGCAGAACGAAGAAAAGAATGGCTTGATGCTGCAAAACAATCCTCGGATTGATAACAAATGATGATGATGAAACTTATTACACTAGACACATATAATAATAATAAAAAAAAAGGGTACAATTAATTTTTCTCTTATTATGTACTAAATTTGAATACCTGTAATCCAGCTGATGTGAATTTGGTAATTTCTGGAGCCCCAACTATTGCAAACACAATTACATACACTTAATCCGTATAAAGCAAGCTGTATCGCGCATAGCTGTAATAAGCGATGTACGGGTGTTGATCGATCAAATACTTGATTCGGTCGTGTTGGGTAAAAACGAGAACCTCCTGCTTTAGCAGCTACATGTTTCGCTATTTCCAGCAAATGATATCCAAGCGCCTCAGTTGGTTGATTCGGACTCGTACGTCGGCATTTAAAACCAGGTCTAAAACTGAGCAAAATAATAGGAAAGAAAAAAAATTAATACTATTAAATTAAGAAATTTAATACATTTAATCGAGAATACAGAGGTTTTCTTTTTAGTTAAAAGTGATTTTTAAAAAATGTATACAATTCCTTAATTTCGAAACTGGTTATTAATTAGATATTTCTTTGTTTAAAGAGAAGGAATTACAATTTTTACTGATTACAAAAAGGTTCGTTTTTTTTTGTTTGTTTGTTTGTTTGTTTGCACATAAATTTCATACCGGTGGATCGATATCGCTATTATTTACCGCGGAAATGTAAATCGGAAAGAAAACTAATTTTTAATATAATCGGATGTTAATTACCATAGAATATAGATTTAAATTTTAAAAAAAATAAATTTAAAACCACCCACAGCGTCATTTACCAGCTCACACTGACGAACTGCGTAGAACTTTTGATCACATGGAGAATTCGAATGATTCTTTGTTTATTAGAAACTGGTGGTCCTACATGAGTACCGATGGGTATTGACGAATAATTAAATAATGTTATTTTCATTAGACTATGGGAAAAATAGGAACATCCAAAATTTATACAGTACTGAAAGTAGGAGCATTTTAGGCTGATCTATTCGTACTATTATTTTAAAATATTTACACTAAAAACTTCAAAATAAAATAGTTAAAAATAAATAAATACCGATTTCAAAATTTTTAATAAAAATGCGTAAAAAATAATAAATAATTATCCGACAAAAAATAATATATTTCACAGTAACATACATAAGAGCGGAGGTTTTTAATAAATAGAAATAATTAAATAATCGGATGCATATAATCTGCGTTTGATTATTTATTGTATATGTTTTTGTTTTTTATTATTATTAGCCTGAAAAATAGTTAGTAGTCAGTGGTTAAACATCATTATGGAATTTTACATTCACCTGATAGTACACTACTTCTCAAAAACTATTTGTTTTTTTTTATATAAATCTTGATATAATAAATCATTATGCATGCAAAAACCAAACTTAATAAGGAAAATTTGTGTGACGCATATTAACAATACACTTTAATCTTGCAGCGACAAATGTGATATATAAATATAAAATTATTAGTTCATATTTTAAAATGAATAGTTTTATAATTTTTTTAAGGGGGGGGGGGATTTTTAAACTTTTTTTTTGCATTTTTTTTTTTTATGTGCTTATATGAATGTACAACATTTCAAGATTATTGTGTAAAAATTTGAAATCGATCGCAACAAAACTAACGGACTTATAGAGTTTTGAGAAGCGGTGCTCCGCTCCGGGTTTGAACACCTACTGGGCAGCTACATAACGCGGCTACCTGGAAGCTGTTTCGTGCTCTTTTGAACTTCGTATTTTCTAGTTTCGCTGTGATTGTGTATTTATTATTAGTAAAATGTCGAAGAAAATTAGCAGAGAAGATGGCAAGAGTACCAGTTCCAGATTAGATCAATCAAAAAAAGTAATACCTCCACAGAAACGAAAGACAGACGATGCCGAAGCAAAAGGTACATCGTCCAAAAAAAAAAAAAAAAACTGAATACTTTTGTGCTATTTGGGCTACTTACTACCATTATTGTTCGACGGACGAGAAACCGCAGCACCACAAATGCCCGAGCGGCCAAGACTCGTGGTATGAATGGCAGAAAGCTGTAGCTGAAAATGCCCTGAAGTAATTCAAACACAGTTATACTGCACTTCCAAATGACGTTTCTGAAGAAATTAAACCGATATATGAAGACTTGAGTAAGGGAGCACTTCTGCAGCGATATCTTGGAAGATTCACTCAAAACAACAGTGAGAGTTTGAATCAACTTATTTGGAAAATTACCCCAAAATCACTGAATGGTACCTCAACTGTCGTTGAAATCACAGCTCATGTGGTTTCATGTATGTTCAATAAGGGCTGTTTTGCTTTGCTCTCATTTATGCAAGAGATAAACATCAGTACAGGGTCAAGTTCTCATGAATGGACGTGCGCAGTAGATTAAACGAGAATAAACAGAGTGGAGCAACAAGCTGCACTTGACTAAAGATGGCAGAATTCTACGTTGACAAGAGCAAAAAGCTGCCTTAGATTTTACAGCTAAAAGCTGTGAGCTTTATGGGCTTTATGGGTGACTCTGAATAAGTATATTAGAAGAAACACTCGCGTACTGATGTTTAAGTCAAATATCTTTTTGTACACAAAACTTTAAAGCCTTTTTCACGCACTTGACATTTTTAAAGTCGGTGGACACTGTAACTCGATAACTAATGCACCGATTCTTTTGTAATTTTGTACAGTGTTTCTGCACATCAATTACGAGGTAACGCTGGGAGGGTTATTTTTTTTTTTTAAATTATTACTTATTTTACAATAAAAAATTAGTCGATTTTGATGGCGAAAATCGCGTTTTTGACTTCCAAGTGTTAAAAAAAATTAAAAAATCAAAAAAAATAAAAAATCCTCCCAGCGTTACCTCAAAAAAATGTTTAACTATCAGTAGCATTTTGATTTTTTTGATTTCAGATAACCAGTGGTGAGATATAGTGTCCACCGCAAAACAACTTTTTTTTGAGGCTTCTTGGAAGATTTGCTGCTAACGGCTTATTTTTTTAATATTTTTTATTTAAAATTTCAGAAAATATTGTTCAAATGTTACTTTATTGTATTACACTTAATAAAATATATTTGCATTCACTGGAGCATAAAGAAAAATTATTGAAAATGAGCCTTTTTTTTTTTACCGAAATTAACTTTACCCCCCCCCCCCATTAATGTAAACGCAAATAAAAAATTACGTAATATAGTTCAAAGTTATATAACGGGGTAAATTATTAATTTTTTATAATACCGTTCTTTAGGTCCAGCACTACTGATAAAATCGCTGAGAAGTGGACGACCTTCCGGCTTTATTTGATTATTCATCGTTTGCAAAAAGTCTAAAAGAGTACCTTTCACCGGTGGTTGTGGAAATGGTAATGGATCAATTGGTGACTTAAAATTTGATGAAGGAATTCGACCACACGCTTGCACTAAAAAGGAAAAAAAAAATTATACATATTTAGTTTTAAATTGGACTTACAAGAAATGAAATGAAATACAACTTTTAATCTACATTGTATACATGGTGGCCACTCAAATATAATTTTTAAATTCTTGGTTTATTTCCGGTTTTCCTGGTCCAAATCTTCCCAGTTTTCACGATTCAAATCCTCCTGATTTCCTGATTACTAGAATTGTACAAAAAGAAGAATGGAATTTTTTTGTTACTATTTTGATTGCCGCAGCATATTTTATATGAACAAAACAGAACTTCGTAATTTATTCTTGAGTGTGAAGTACATTAAAAAATGCATTCATTTTTCGCTTCAAATGTTTTTCTTATTAAAAATATCGTTTTTGGCTATTTTTTCTTTTTGTCCCGGTTTTATGACACAATTCTCGTTTTTTTCCCGGATTGCAAAATTCCTGGCTTATTCTCAGTTTTTTTTGGTTTTTGGTTGGGTGGCCATCCTGTTATAGGTTAGTACTATTTTATATAATAAATTATATTAGTTAAAAAATTTTAAAACTCAGCTGCAGCTGATAAAAAAATACTATATATAACACCAAATAATTATTAATACATTAATAAACAAGTTTTAATCCCCTCTCCCCAAGAAAAAAACAGTTATCAATGGATATGTTTAACAAAATATAATATTTTTCAGCACAATTTACATTTTTAAATCAATTATTGTCCACAAAAATTATTCACCATGAAAACAACTGTGCTTTTTTATTTTATTACAAATAATGAGGGAGTTTAACAATATTAAACAATATGTTTGGCTTTCGTCCTAGTCTTGGCCCAATCGATTGCATTAGCACCTTTCGATTATCTACAAATCATTCCTAGATAGAAAGTTTACTATTGCCATATTCGTCGACGTCGCATCTGCGTTTGATAATGTTCATCTTCCTTCACTGGCTTCTAAGCTCATTTCCCTCAATACTCCTCCTATTCTCGTTACTATTATTCTTAATCTGTTCCAAAATACGAGGAAACCGGAATTTCGTCATAAAAATTTTTATTTTATACTTACAGTGCTCATATTTTTTACAATTTTTCGAGATAACCCCCCTCGCACGCTACGCACTTTTTCCACCTCTCCGGCAATTTTTTTATTCCTTTTTCGTAAAAATCTCGCGGCTTGTCACATAGCCATTTGCGCACGAACGATTCCACCTCATCGTTGCTGTCGAAACGTTGTCCACCAAGTGCTTCTTTCAACGGGCCAAACAAATAATAATCACAAGGCGACAAATCTGGACTGTAAGGAGGATGTTCAAGTGTTTCCCAGCCCAATTCGGCCAATGTCTCCATCGTGAGCCGAGCGGTATGTGGCCTGGCGTTGTCTTGAAGCAGTATCGCACTACGGATCGGAATTTCGCGCCTTTTTGTTCGATAGGCCGGTTTGACTGTGTTTTTTAGGAGGTTACTGTAATACTGCGCCGTCACAGTACGTTGTTCAGTTAGGAAATCGACTGCGATCACTCCCTTCATGTCCCAAAACACGGTACACAACACCTTCCTAGCTGACTGTGTAACCTTCGCATTGACTGGCGCTCCCTCTTTTTTCTTCCGCCACTCCATAGACGAGCGTTTACTCTCCGGCGTATAGTAGTGTACCCAAGTTTCGTCCGTGGTGAATATTCGCCGCAATAAATTCTCTCCTTCCTCTTCATACCGCTGCAGGAGACGCGTACAAACTTCCCAACGAGTGAATTTCTGTTCAAAATTCAGAAGTCTTGGCACCCATCTGGCTGCAATTTTGCGATAACCTAGCCGATCATGAATTATTGTCTCAATGCTACCTATGCTGATGCCCAATTCGTCGGTCATATCGCGTACACGGACGCGTCGGTCAGCCAAAATGAGTTGTTCGATGGCTTTGACGTGTTCATCTGTAATGCTGGTTTTTGGGCGCCGCGCATGTGCTATGTTTGACACCACTTCACGTCCTTTTCGAAACGCGGAACACCACTCGTACACTTGAATTTTGGAGAGACACTCATCCCCGAACTGTTCGCGTAATTTTCGGTAAATTTCCACGGATTTTACGTCGTCTTTGACTAAAAAACGAATAATGATGCGTTGCACAACAGACAGTGGTACTTCTTTTTCACTCATGGCTCTAACTACACTAAAAAGTGAGCTTACGCGGTTCTAATTGCTCTACACGCTTCGTAACAAACCGGTCTAACTGCCAGTGCAACCACTTTTTCCACAATAAATTTTTCGCGCGTTTATTTAAAAATTCCGGTTTATATTTGAACCACCCTCGTAGATCTCTTTTTCTTTCTGTTCCTTCCTCTTCAACAATCAGACGTTGTTATCGCGGCCTGCCTCAGGGTTCCTGTCTTAGTCCTTCCCTTTTTAATATTTATCTCCTTGATATCGCTACTCTTCGCATTCCTTCTTCTTCACTCATTTTTGCGGATGATATCCTTATCTACTCCACTTCAGTCGAGCTAGCTATGGCAAACGAGGAGATTAATTACTCTCTATCAGTCCTCAGTAGTTCCCTCTCCAGTGCTTTTCTCTCTCTTTCTCCTTCCAAGTCTTCTTCTGTTATTTTCTCCCTTCGCCCATATAATCGTGCTTTGGTAAACATCATCTCCTCCAACTATCCTATTCCTATTGTTAATTCCATATGCTACCTTGGTCTTTTCCTAAATAGTCGACTCTCTTTCCAAGAACATATCGAGTACCTTTATATATCTTGTCTTAAAAGACTGAATCTCCTGAAAGCCTTATGCCCTCTCAAGTGGGGCGGTGATCCATATATTCTCCTAATTCTCTACAAATCCATCATTCATTCCAAACTGGACTACTGCTCCTTCTTATATGGCAATGCCTCCTTCGCAAACTTGATAGAATCCAGAACTCCTGTCTTCGGCTCTGCATTGGGGCCCTAAAGTCTTCTCCCATTCCTATTTTGTCCGAATCTAATACTAAACCCCTGTTTATCCGCAGATCTCTGCTTGGTTACCGTTTTCTAATTAAACGTCTCCCGATCTCTTCATCTAAACTTATTTCTTCCTATCTTTATATCAATGACCACTGGCGCTTCGTTCCTCACAAAATCCCGGTTCTTGCGCACATAACTGCTCCGGTCTTTAATTTTTCTCTTTATGCTTTTTCCCACAATAAGCTTCCTTACTTTTCTTTTGATTTCAATAGTATGTCTCCCCATCTCATTCTCCTCTCTTCCTTTTCGCGATAATTCCACTCCCTAGAGTACAGTGGTCAGTGAATATATCCACATCTTAAATTTTTCATCTCCCCGTCATGTAAAAATTTTCACTGATGGTTTCAAAAATGATAACGGGGTGAGTGGTGCTTTTACGGCCCCCTCGCTTAATCACTCAGAATCCTTCAACCTTCCTTCCTTTTGTTCCATTTTTTCTGCTGAAACAGTCTCCATTCTCCGTGCTGTCTCCTTTATTTCCTCTTCAAGAGGGATCTGTAAATTTCTCATTGTTACTGATTCCAAATCTGTGCTGCAAACTATCTCTTCTCCTCCGTCCCACTCGTCTAATGATATTATTCTTTCTGTTCGTGCTTCTATTTCCAACTTGCGCTTAGCACGTTCTATCCTTATTGACTTTTTATGGGTTCCTGGCCACTCTGGCATTGAGGACAACAAAGCAGCTGACATCCTAGTTTGTTCGGCGTCTCTTAATGGTCCACTTCTCCCGCATTTTCCTGCCTCAGACATTATTTTTCTCTCCGCAAGTTTCCATGTCAGACTATGGATTGACATCTACCCTTCTTTTTTTGCAAATCGCTCCTCCTTCTCCCTTCTCCTACAGCCTACTCCCAATTTACAGCCCTGGTTCTAATTTCTTCCCTTTTCCCGACTCTCGGCTATTGTATCCTTAATCAGACTAAGACTTGGTCATTCCCTCCTTCCCTCTTCTCGGTTTTCTTTTTCTCTTTCACCTTCTCCCTTTTTCCCTCTCCACTCTACTGATCCTCCCTTTATATGCGACCCCAACCATATCCTTCTTGAATGCCCTGCTCTTTTTCCCGAGTGCTCTCATCTATACGCCGAACTCTTGGCGTTGGATCTTCCTACCCCTTTCAGTGCTTTCTTTATCCTTTCCTTCCCATCTTTAGTCGTTATTCCCCTCCTTCTTTCCTTTATACTCTCCATCTACGATTGCCTCAGAATCTGAGTATGTGATCTAAGCACATTTAGTTGGGTTAGTGCTGACACCGAGCCCATTTAATAAAAAATAATAAAAAAAATAAATAAATAAAATACAAAAATGGTTAATATGGCTCCTCTACTTTACAACGTATTACCGGATTACGTTAAAGGAAACCTCAAAAAGTATAAAAAGAGACGTAAATGTTTAATTGATTATATTATAGAAAGTTCACATAAAGTTTGACATGCTCATCATCTGTAAACTGTTATATATTTCCGGTTAAATTTAAGCACACACTTTGATGTGTTTCGTAAACTTTATTATTCACTCCATTAAACTTCTCGATTTGTTTTTTTTATATATGTAAAATCCGTAATTTAGTTATTTATATAGATTTATTTTGTATACCTTGTATTTTGATTTTGTAAATCATTAAAATTTCTTTCAATTTATAAAAAATTCGATTAATTCTTTGAGATACATTTCTACAATGTCTTAAACGTTTATTGAACATTATGTAAATATTTCATTTGCTAGGCAATTTACAAATTTATTGTATTATCTTATTTCGCTCAATATTGTTTCTTATTTTTGTACAAACAGAAGTGTGACGTAATTTTTTGACTGACACTCAACTTTAAGACACATACGTGTCAAAATATTTAAATTAATATCGTTAAAAAAAAAAAGCGAAGAAACATTTTACGCATATCATTAGGTAGCGACGAGTACTTTTCATTTCATATACTTCAACTCACAATACAAGCTTATCAGGCTTATACTACATGATTTTTCAAAATTACCAATTTAAAAGAGTGCGCGCGAGGAAGCGCAAAAAGAAAAACAGAGTACACATACTTATGTAAGCATTCGTTGGATATGGCCGAGGTAAGTTATTGTTTGTGGACTTTTGATACCAAGTTAATATCGGTAACCGACAATTCCTCATAGCCTCCTGAATATACGTTCTAGCTGTGTCATCGTCCAAATACCACCACAGTTCAATCGGATAGCCTATCCAGGGCGCTAAATCTGTATCAATCACCGCGTTCATCACCGCGTTCAGTTTAATCGGATCTGATTTATATATATCCAGCAGTCGAACTATTAAATCGGCGCTGTATAGATACAAAATAAACGGAACATAATCAATATAATTAAGTAGATAAATAGCTTAAAATGAATTCGTAGGGCGTAAATACCCATTTTATATATGCAAACGAAATAGGAAATAAATCGAATGACACCAATATTTTAGTTTACGTGAAGAAGGCGGCAGTCTTTTTAAAAGCGTTCATTTATAATTCCCGCCTACGTATTTAGTATAGTAAACTAAAATAAGTCTCATATATCCTTTATAAAATATCATGGATTGTGAAGTTAAGTTTTCCATAATGGTACTAAGCCTAATGCATCTAAAGAGAATACTGGGGACAGTTCCTTCCTCTCAGCTGCCTTTACTTACGTGCGTTTGATCCGTTTCACCTTTTTACATTATAAGGAAGAAAATTCAAACTTTTTAATTTTTTTTCCCCAGTAAAATCTAGCTTCTCTTATCGCTCTACTGTTACTAAGAACCACATTATCGTGTGCATAAACAAATACCGAATTAGTTCACGTATTTCACGTGTTATGTTTACTATTGCGATCGGTAAAAATGCGAAGCGGATTAAGTTTTAGCAAAAACCCTGAAAAATTGTATACATTAGTAGCATTGAGAAACTATATAGGTAGGGATTTATCAGAATTTGATTGTGGTTTAATAGTGCCGCATGTAGAAATACGCTACAATGAAATAATATCGGATCAGGAAATCAATAAAAAAATACGGAAAATCATTATACATTAAAATCGTAAGTGTATTATTTAAAATATCTACAAATCGAAGTTCCGTGGAATTAATTTCTTTCCAATTTCCAATAAGTTTTTCATGTTCGTTCGCGACAACAAACTAATAAACAGTTTGTAATGCTCTCTTTTTGCTACACGATCGTAATGACTTCAGCAGAGTTGTGTTTAACACGTGAGCATATATAAATTTTAAAAAAAAGTCTACTGTAAAATTGTTAAAAGTATTTTTTTTTCTTGGGGGCTCAGTACTTTTATAATTACAACCCAATGAAAATAATTAGAAAATTAGTTAAACTTTAATACTTTTAGATAACGATAAAAGATAAAGAAAAACGGAAGCCCTAATAAGGAAAAAACAACACAAACCGGTTTAATTATTTCAATTCCCATACCCATGGAATGCTAGCAGCCCGCTCATTCTGTTACAAAAAGAAGAGGAATTCTCGGGGGGTATAGAATAAGTTCACCATTTTTTGTACGCTAATAAAAGAAAACTTAATACTTATATACAAGTGAAAAAATGGGCGCATGGATGAAATATAAAATTCAAAATTATCGCTTACAAATTAATTTTGGTTAGTTCGACTACATCAGTGCGATCTTTTATTACTTCATTTTGATAATTTGAATATGCACTATTGGCTTAATTGATTTTAAATTATTACTAAATTTTGTCGAGGTTTCAGTAACTCGTTAATTCCATAAGAATATCAGTAGAAGTGTTACGGCTATAAACAGCCAGACATTCCTTTATCGGAATCTGAAGAGCTCTCCAAAGTGAAGTCATTGCAGAACCGGCCTGTATAAAGATGCATAATGTCTGGTGCATAGCCATCTCGGATAACACCCTTCAGATAACTAATTTCGTTAAGATATTATAGCTTAATAAAAAACAACACTGAATCTTAAATATAATACTTATATAAATACATATTCCAAAAGTTCCGTTGTTCATTGAATGTTCCAATTCACATTTACTGTAATATTTATTCCACCCATGGGTCTTCTATCATCAAGTAATGGAAAAAGTAGCAAGGATGAGTAATTTAATAAAATATAATTTGACGGCTTTTAGTGAAAAGTAGTGCGTAGCCATGAACAGAACACGCAACATTACTGTTTTCAGTTAATATACATTAGAGTTAATCTTGAATTTCATATCGAAGTAACGCAGTGACGTCTCCCGCCCGAAAAGTGATATTTACGAACGGATAATAAACAGCATATTCTGTAATTGTTGATTTACTTAGATTGCGTAAAAAAGCATTTAATTCAGATTTACGAATTTTATTTTTATAAGAACCTTTCTGTAGTATATGAGTTTTTTTAGCATTTCATCTGCGTACAAATTTTAACATCATAATACATGAGATAACCCACGCTAAGAAAATGTATATAAACAAACATTCCCGACTTTACGAATTTGCTCCTTTTTTCTTAACTGCCGTTAGAATATCGAAATTTCACTTTGGCAGCAACAGGTTTACTGAACGTATGTTGTTTACTCTTTGTTATTGCTTTGATTGCGTACATTGTTTATAGCGTTTTAGTTCAAAATAATTAAAAATGATTACAGAAAAATGAACAATCTTAAAAAATGTAAATAAAACAACATAAATGCTAACCGTTGCTTTCGGAGGCCTTCAGTTAAAATTGGGTAATCTATTTCGAACACTTTCGGCTTACACGTCAAGCTAACTACAGCGGCTCGGAAGCACAATTCTTCTAAATCTTTATCGGCGAACGGATTTAATTCGCTATCTGTCAAATTGAAAGAATTTATCATATATATATATATATATATATATATATATATATGGTAATAGTTGTTAATTATTTTTTCTTTAAACATGATTTTTCATACATCACCAATTATTTATAATTTTCATAATTAGAAGAACAAAACTCTTATTAAACTGTTTTTTTTTTTTTTTTTTTGAAATGAATATAATTTTAATTGTTTGACAATAATTTACAATTGTATTATTATAACGCTATAACCGGACATAATTTCAGTATGTATTTATTTTGCACAACGTAAAGTGACAAAGTAAAGATAAATAATAGCGAACATTCAAAACAATCATTTATAGACAAATATACGCCCCCCCCCCATTACATTAAGTAAACAAATTTGGGTAAAGTATTTAATAATATAAACTTCAAAATGGCACAAAGAAGACAGCATGTTCACACAGGTTCATACTATTGGCGAATGATAAACAAATACTGTCAAATATATCTTTTTTTTTCTTCAAGTTAGTCATAATTCATTTTGTAATATACGGCATATTGTTGTAAAGTTATACAGGTAATTTGTAATAATATTTCTGGAAAATATTTTAACAAAAATAGCGCAGTATATATATAAAAATGTAGTTTAGTTGAATAGAAAGTTGAAATTTCGAGTTTAAATAAATTTATTTACGATTTACATGGCGATATTAAATAGTACGCAAACTAAAATATACTTTTAAAATTGAAAAATTAGGTAACCTATGCAGTTGTAAGTTTTGTTTTACATTAATATTGTTGTTGCATTTTTGAATGTTTATGAAACTTATGAATACTTTAATTGATCTGCAAGCTCAGTATAAATCCAAACAAAGCTCGACCACCATGCACTATACATACACAAACGCATACTCACACACATACATAATTTTTGCTCATTATTAGACGGTAAGATATATATATACATACATATATACACCATGTTATGATTCTTGCATCAAAAAAACTTGTTACACATACCTAAATTAATTTTAAAAAAAAAACAGTTAATGGAAACCTACTCTTCTATGAGTATTATAGCTGAATTATCATCTGGTGGTTCAGAGAGTGTTCCTAAAGTGAGATAATAATTTATAAGCAGAGTTTATTCTACATCTGTAAATCTGACTACTAGATATTAATTCGCATTGATGTTTTTATTACACCTTAATAGTCGTTTAATTAAAATTAAGCATTTTAAATAATAATAAAGCAAAATGCCTTAAAAAGAATTAAGGTGTAGACATATTTTGATTTTTCAACGAGTATATATCGTAAATTATCGGGCTCTTTGAAACCTGCACTTAAATAAAAATTGTAAACATTATTTTGCGAGGCGTATTAGTAAATAGTTGATATCTCCACTTGGAAGCGTGAAATAGAAAAAGAGAATTTTTTTGTCGCAGTGTTTTTTAAAACTGTTTACCAAAGCCCCCCACCCCCTCCACCCCCTCAATAATTTGCAGACGTAAAATACATCTCAAGTCCGACCGAAGTTATACCTAATTGACACACTTTTTTTGTACTTCCATTGATGCCACTTATCCATTATATTTAGAATGTAATTTATAAGTTGATAGTTATTAAGAAAGCATGGTATATGCACCCTATTTTTATTTTATTGTTTTTTTTTTTTTTGCAAAAAACAAATTTACTTTTTTCTAGGCTTAAAAAATTTTTCTTCTTATTTTACCAATAATTAAATAGTAGGTTAGAAAATATCAATATCTGAGAAAATTAGTGAAATTTTTACCGAATCCTTGATCAAATTTTTAATAAATATTAACTTTAAAAGAAGTTTTATGCTGATGTGGCAGTTTAATAAAATGGTATAAGCGAGAATATCTTTATAAAAACTAATTTAATCATATTATCATTTACATTATTGAAATAAAGTTTGTAATTAATATATTCTGATCCGTTATATAAACTGTGTACTATCGAATATTATAATTAATACAAATATACAAAACAATTCACGAACACGATTAACTATAAATAAATAAACTAATCGATAATAGTTTATTTATTTATAATTAATTATGTTTATGAATATGGTTTTGTATATTTATATTAATTATATTTGTGGATGATTTCAATGTAAAACGAAAATCTATTAAACATACGTTATAATTTTTTTTTTTAAAAAAGTTAATTTTTACTAAATGAGAATAGTAAAATATTAGCAAGTTTATACAAAACTAAAGAAACTTAATCAGTGCATAGTATACAAAATTTGTTATTTACTTCGAAATGGGAATTTATTTTTTTTATACTCACCCGTGGAAATTTCCACCAAGTAATGTGCAACTATAAACGGCAATAATATATCTCCTTTTTCGTGAAATTCTCCCGAAATTAATTTTTCAGCTCGATCTTTTATAGCTGGCAACATGCGTTCTTCGATTTTAATTTTTTTCATTAAGTAGAATAACTTACTTTCCATAAACAATAATCGAATCTAAACCAATAAATAAATGAATATAAATAAAACAAAAATGTAGACATAAAAAATGAGACGAATAATATAAAATTTCGCTCGTACAATATGTATAATCCGCGATGAAGTAACACGTAATATAATAAATACTTTTATTTATTATATGACGTGTTAACTCTATTTCACTAGCTAAAATGCAACTCTGTAATCGAACTATATGTATAGTAATAAAACTATATATAAAGTGATACGAAGTATAAAATATATTAAAGGAGGAAAATACAAAAAAATTATAATACCATTCATTTCTTAAAACCTTTGGAGTTGCTGATATTAAGATTACGAAAGAATTTCTAACATAAAACCAAAGAGCAAATTTTCATACTTAACAACCCATTTTTATTTCGCGAAGAGCATCCAAAATTAATGTAATTGTAAAATGCCATGTTAGTGAAAAAGAAATACTAATAAATTTCACAAGCAGTCAAATATTTAACAGTAATCATGAGACGAAAGCTAATTTTTTGTGTATACATTGCTTTATTCAATTTTATGTTGAAGTATTATTCCCGCATTATAAAAAACAAAAACAAATTCAAAATTCTTTAACCTTGAAATATTATTATGAACTTTTATTTGTACAACTCTACAACGGTATTCTGTATAATTTGGAAATTGACATAATATTTAAATCCGTTGTGTAAAGTGTAAATAAATATATTTCCTCACGAAACAAAGATTTTATGCCTTTATCTATTTTTAATCACCATAGCAGTGATTACTTTTTAATGAATCATAAAAATACGATCATCGCAAAAGTGAAAATTGGTCGCCTCCACTAAAAAAGAAATTCTCATTTTGTAGAATTTTCTCGATGATGAAGATTCACATTGATTTTAATTGACAAAAAAATTAATGTAGCATAAAAAATATTAAAAATTAAAATAATAATTTTAATAAACATGTGTATTTCTATGAGAATTTGATTTTACCGTTTTTTTTTGTTTTTTTTTTTTATAATCCAACGAAGAATGATTTTCAATATTTAGATAATTTATATTTGAAGGAAACATTTTGTAAAATTATTTTGCATCATTATAATATATCCAAATTGTCTTACTTATATTTATATGTGCAGTATTATTTTTCTTAAGTGATTTAAAATGAAAAAAATTACATTTGAAAAGTCAGATATGGTCAAATGTATTCGTGAATTTTTGTTCAAAATTATGAGTACCAGAACGCTAGAAAAATATGATCACTTGAAAGACGATACTTTCATGTTGAAAGTAGACGATTTAACGGTTTTTTTGTATTTTTCCACATGGCCCATCACTAGAAAAAATCTGAAAAAACACATTTTTGATGTATTTTTTCCCGCTCTACAAGAAAATAAAACAATATTGACCTTTCCAACACATCGGAACGTGGTTAAAATCGCATTTTAAATATTAAATAATATTTTTTGAGGTCATGTTGACACTTGATCATTCTAAAAAAATTTCCACCTAAGAGTGATATTAGTTGACGAGTACTCATGAATTTTTTTCAAATTTGTTTAATCATTAGAACGCGAGAAAAAAAAATAAAACGTAAAAATTAATGTTTTTGGGTCCATCCTTTATTTTGTGCCCCCCAAAAATGCTTTTCCGCACAAAAAAAAAAAAAAAATCAAGAACATTTTATCATTGTTAATACGGAAGATAACCCTTTTTAGGGGGGTGTGAAATACACGGAGGCCGTGGTGCAGTACTTGATAAAATAATAAAGTCCGATTTTCCCGAACCAATGCTACTAGTTTTATAATTCAAATTTTAAATGAAAATTGGCCCGTTTGTAAATTCGCGTTCGGTACTGCGACCATTTTTCTATGAAAGTTCATTTAAAAACAAATTGAAAACGTTAACAAAAAACGTCTTATACATATAGGCGGGATTATGGAATTTACGTATAATCAATAATATACATACAAAGACTAGGTGTATGTGTGTACGGTGAGATTTAAAAAAGCAATATTAAATTTACAATCAATTGTGAATAAAATACTAAATATGCAAAGTTTTTCTTACTTCTACAGATTTCATTATTGTAATCGGTCTCGCCATAGCTAAACAGAGAAATCCAACTTGCCAAGCCAAATATCGATGATCCGAAATACCAAGCACTAACACTTTCATAATTATGTAGGACTTCTCTAGGGTCTCCAAAGCTAATAACGTGGCCATATGTACTAATGGATTAATTAACATTCCCTGCAAATTCATTACACAATTAAATATCAAAAACGAATTAACTTTTTCTTTTTTTCTTTTTTTTTTCTTTTTAGGATCCCGTACACTCACAATGTACGGAATCCTAATAAGATGGTTCAGAAACGACAAAAATATCAAATAAAAATCAATAAATTACGAACAGTTTGACTTCAAACTTCAAATCTGGAACATAGATTACAATTAAAATTCTCTTTAAAACGATCTATAATTTCAAAATAGCCGATCAACCCGGGCGAAAAAAAGCTGCCAAGAATATATAATAAGGAATTTAAAACGACCTCAAAAATCACCCTTGAAAAATTTCATCAGATTAACCTTTAAAGGTGAAATTCAAAATATAAAATAAAATGCATTAGTCCTTTCATAAGATCAAAAAATTACGGTTAAAGAAATATTTAAATTTCCTTTTTGGGCAAAAAACAGCCAAAACAAAAAAAGGAAGTTCACGTAAGTAATAGGCCGAGTAAAAATGTTGGAGAAACCAAAACGTATTTCAAACATACGCATTAAATAACCGCTTCATAGGAAAAATATAGCCAAGCTTATAACTTTATATTCAGACCCTTGCGGTGTCGAATAAAAGATCGCTATTTGTCGGGAACGAAACCGTACTTCATTTTCTTAACGAAATTTTCGAGATGGCGATAATTTCAAAAAATTGCAAAAAATTACGTTCCTCTTCTTCTTTGCAGTGAGAAAAATCAAATTCCTTTTTTTTGAATTTAGTATTATGTAAATGTAAATTATAGTTATCGTTAACTTAACATACGGAATCCTCAGCGCATGAAACATCATGCTTGACTGAACTCGTTTTAATATGGAAAGGGCTTACAATTTTTAGCGTCAACTCACAAATTTTATGTTACCAATATATACTGAATATCGATGACATATGAAGTAACAGAAGAAAAATACGAAGAAACTTGAAGGAAAATGTATTACTCTCCAAATACGCAAAGGCTGAATTATAACTAAAATTCCATTTAAAATTTATAAAAATGTAACTGGTAAAACTGTATTGATAAAATCAAGTTGTATTCTAAAATTAAAAGAAATCTTGTATTGGTCAATATTATAACAGCTTTATAGGCAAGCTAAAAACCTTTGCCTGTTAATTTAATCTTTTATATGTAGAGGAGAGGGAATTCCTTTATGAATTAGAATCCATTAAAAAGTAGTTAATGAAAAATAAAATGAAAACTATTGTTCCTAAGTAGTGTTCTTTCAAATATTTTTTAATTCTATTGTAAAATTTATTATTTCACTAATTTTATTCCAAAATTACGCTTAAAATCAAAAAATCCTCCCGTTTTCATTTTTCGTTGTTTTCCTTTCCGTATTGTCTCTTTCACTCAAACACAACGCGTATTTCCGATGCTGATCACGCGTTTATTAAATGTTCATCTCTTTCTGTTGAGCGTTCTACTTTGTATTCTGTTTTTTTATTGTGACCGCCGCTTATATCTTGTCTTCTCTTTCTCCACACATTATTCCCACTACTTGTTCCTTCCTACTAACAATATCTAATCGTATCAAGATATAATTGATTCCTTCCTTTTCTAATTGTTTGTAAGTAAAGAGGTCCCTGGTTAACGAGCCTTCCTCCTAAAACAACGACTCGTTGTATTTTGTTTAATGCTTCTCTCCCTAACGGGACGAAAAGAACTATAACATACAAAAAAATAATTACATTTGTGAAACTTTAGGTTCCTAATCCAGAGCCTACAAACTTTGAATTTTTGTACTTTCTGGATGATTGGATGATCATATTACTGAGATATTTTCGGAAGCATTAGACTTTCATGGTTATTCATTCCCAAAGACGACCGACAACGGCTTAATAAAACGGCGCATGCAGCCGTGTTCGAAGGGTTTCTTAAAATATGCTTTTTATTTAATAAAACCAGCAATAGGGCACGCAAAAAGATCTCTATTAGTCCCTAACCGAGCTTTAAAACTCCAAGAGGATCACAGAGGAATTGCAATCGGAATCAACAGATTACCTGTTTGATATTTGGGAAAGACCTATTGCGCAATATCATAAAACTGTGCCTGGTACTTCCAGAAGTGAATGTCACAGAAGGGTCCCCTCAATCCAGGTTAAGAAAATGGGAGCAACGTTAAAATGTGAGGTCAGAGAGGACAAGAATAATATAGAAAATAGATGAGAAAATATTTATGACCGCAGGTTATCATGACTCTCTGCAGCTCCAGTTATCCTACGGTTTCAGACGCCCTCTATTGAACGGTTCAAACTTTGCCGCTGACTCTTCCATCCAAATTTCATTTATATTACACGCACTTGTACATTAAAATTAAATTATACTGCAATAACAACGACGATCAGGAAACCGAGCAAAACATTATTTTGACGACACCAATAAAAATAATACTACCGCCCGTGAACCAGCACGCCCCGCCATCGAAGAAAAAAAAAAGGAATGAAACATGCGTAGGTCCGCCATCGAAGAAAAAAAAAAGGAATGAAATATGCGTAGGTCCGCCATCAGTACCCTCGTTTTAGTGGCAATAGTCATGCGAAATGAACCACATTCGGGCATCAAGAACTAGAAAAAAACAAAGTTACTAATGAGTAGTATCCCAGCCGGTGTTTCTTCCACACCGAGCAAACAAAACAGAATTGACAAATCTAGACTATAACGATGCACTGCGACCTAGTCATCACCTCTAATGAACCCCGCATGGATTCAAAGTACGAGATGGTACCCCTGGCACGCACACCGGCGAATCCCTTACATCGGCTTATCCAACTACGAAGTCAGATGATGGACCCTTCCTCATAGTCTTCAAGAAAAAACAAAGCAATTTCACTCTAAAGTTAGCTGACAGTAAGTAAACAAGCGCCTAAAAAAGATTTTAAACTTTCGTGGTTTTTTGATTCGCCGTTGGTTTATTACTTTTGTCTTTCGCAAATCTACTCACACCAACAAATATTTGCACAAAGAATTTCATCACTGCCCGAGTCAAAAGTATGATGTGTTTAGAACATTGATAAGAAGCGCGGAAATGATATGCAATAAGGAAAATATCGAAATAGAAACATAAAAAAGGCTATGGTGGAAAATGGGCACGAAGAAAACGATGCGGAAAGATCAGTTAATAAATTTCAAAAAGTCCAAATAACGAATGAAAAAAAAAGGAAATAGAAATGACGAGTTCATGGACATTAAAAATGTTACGGTTAGAGTTGGCCAAATTTTAAGAAAAAACAAAATTCGACCAACATCTGGAGTAAATAGGAAAGTAAAAAATTTTTTAAAAAGAATATTAAAGACGACTGACTACAATTGCATGTGGTAAGTGTGTATAAAATTCCGTGTCCGTGTGGTCTGAGTTACATGGAACAAACTGGAGGGCTATACATATAAGAATTAAAGAACACGAAACAGATTGCCGATATAATTGAGTGGAAATATCCGCGATAGCCGAACATATATAACTAACTCAACACGAAATTAAGTTTCGCGACACGGAAATATTAGTGAGGGTCGAAAACGTGAGTAAGTGGTTAATTAGAAAAGCGATTGAAATTGAAAGATATAAGAATTTCATTATAACAAAAAACCAGCAATTATCCAATCGGATGCAAATTTGTGTGTCCGGTATCTACATAAAAAGTGGGTTATTTGTAGTCCAGCTCAGCGTGTTTTGTTCTGTTGATGGATAACGTAGTATTTTAATAGAAACAAACTGTGACGTGGTTTTTACTGAAAATAATAGACAAATAGTAAACAAGTGGCTCTTTGGCCAGAATGAGCAGACTGCCTGGATGTCATCGCGAGAACTAACCTACTTTCCATAGATTAGCAAGCCCTTGATGTGTACCCTAACAACATTCCCGGACTTTTACGACTGAAGAGAATACGGAGGCACATAAGCCAGAACGAAATGGTAAAACGTCCGAGAAATGCCGCCGCTCTAAAAAACATAGCTCAGTTCCTCCTTTATGGTAATAGTCTACCATCGGGAATGGAAAATATTAGGGTCATCCCCTCCTCCTGAAAGAAGACAGTCCCTACTGTCAGTGACTGTAAACTCCGCACTAAAATACAAAGCCAAGACGCAATGGTCCAAAGTTTGGAAAACTTAACGCAAGTCATGGGCTTACCATTAGTCCATCTCAGTCAAGCAACGCTGGGAGAAATAAACATAAAACTAAGAAGGGTTCCTTCCAGCCCGAGATGGATTGGTTCCGACTTCCGAGACATCGGAACTATTTTACGTTCCTTCCAAGGGTACATGCTACCCAACCTACAATAGCTTCGAAAAGCAACGGATAAAAAAACGCTAAAAAATACATAACAATGCACAAAGATGAAAGAGACGGCGAAAGAAAAAAAGCTTCTGTACATTTAGACGTGTAATTAACAAACGCAAAAGCATAACACACGCACGATCTTACGGCGACTACGTGACGGCCGGTTCTCTCGCATAACTAACTGCCGCATCAGCTATCGAGATAACAGAACATTGGTTTTACTTTGCCGACTTTTACATCTTCTTAACGTTTGATATTGCTCGATGTTTCGGCACGTGACAAAGTCGGCGCATTTCCGCGAACCATAGCTGCCTCATCAGTCTCTAGTATACACAAAGATACTTCGACCGGTACTGATAATCAGTGACGTCTGAGAAACCGAAAATACACACACAGACATACACACATATGCACAAATGTAATAGAGTAAATAAAAGTACCAGTCATCAAAGAAAAAAAGTTATTGGTACTAGAATACGTGTAAAAGTGCCAATATTTCATTCACGAAATGCACAACGAAATAATTTTCAAGAATTAATTCATAGAACTTGGAAACTTTAGGCAGCCACAACATCTTACGGGGACTAAATGTTCAATGGCGATGATCATGATGGTAACGTTGTTGTTGATGAAACATATAAATATAAACAAAAAACGCGAAAACGAAACAAAAAAGCAAATAAAAATAAACAAAAATCATTTACCTTGCGTTTTTTACTCTTATTAAGGTTTTGCTTAATTTTGTAACTAGGGTTGCGCATTAAAATTGCTTTAGCCAATTTCGCAGCAATTTCAGTGGCTTTAGAACGCTGGTTGAAGACAGTTAATCCTTGAAACTGAGCGAACGACATATCCCAGTTGTTATCTAATTTTCCGGTGTTATAGAAAAAGCCACTTTCCAAATACTCTTCTGGTTCAATATTAGTATCGTCGTTTATTTGACGGAGGAATTCTGCCGGATCCCCTATGTCGACATTATCAATTATTTCTATTGTTCCGCCGACTTCGTGATTGATTAAGTCATCGTTACGAGAATCAATATCGTCAGTTTCGGAGTCGCTATCCGATGAAGCAGCCGTATGTAAAACGCAATGTTCATTTTCATCCACTCGCTGCTGCTGTTCTTGTTCTTGTTTCTGTTGTTGCGGTTTTTGTTGATTGGCATTAGTCGTATTTTGCTCGACGCAATTAGTACTACCGTTCTTCTTTTTATTAACTAACTGAATATACTCCTTGATGGCACTTTTACTCGAGCTTGCTATGTAATTAATGCTATCATCAACAGCAACTTCACCACCGACGCCATTAAAATCGACTGTATTAACCGGTGGAACCGGCGATAGAAGTGCAGAAATTGGCGTTTGTCTTGTACCATTAGGAACCATACCTCGATCTGCCACCGTAGCATTTTCGACGTCATTTGATGAACTGTACTCGGTCGGTAGCCTTGAAAGAGGCTGACTAACATTTTCTTTCCTCTGAGTTACATTATCAGCCGCGGTCTCTTGTAAATAGGATATTTTCGTATTCTCGTTTTCACGGGCTAAAACAAGTAATCCACAGTAAATAAAATTAATCAAAACGTATAAACAAGTTTTTCCTGATGAAATATATATATATATGCGTTTTAATAAATTGCTTAAATATATAGCACATTTATTACGATAGTGTGATAGTTCAGTAATTGAGATGTTTTGCACCAAATTTCAGGTTATACATTTATATGCTCGGGTGGCTGAACTAGAGTCGTTCATGCCGCTATAATTTGCTTAATATCTCGAAAGGGGAAGTGTATTATAAACCATAACCTCACAATCGCTGGAACTATACAACTCGCTTTAAATACGCAGAATTAAATTAAAAAAAGGATACAACAATCACGACTTGATTAAATGATCATAATTTCAACAACAGTGATCGTCAATGAAAGTTTTAATTTCTTTTTGTTTTCAATTTTTAATTTTATTTTGCTAACAATATATTATCGACAGTATAGAAATTTAAGCGTAAAATTTTAGAAATTATTTTTTTTTTATCAAAACAATTATAAGAAATATAAAATTAAAAAAAAAAAAAAAAAAAATCAAAGATGAATGGTGAAAGAACTAAAATATATTCTATGAAGGTCGCACAAATAGTATGCAATATGAAAAACTTGATGAAATGATTGGAAATGAAAAGTAGTTTTATAGTTTAATAAATTTTTCTACAGAATCGAAAGAAAATTAATATACGAGGTATGATCAAAAAGTAGCGAGAATTTTTCATTTTTTCAAAACGTATTTAGCTGATCTTCAATGTTTATTCCATGGCCCTTTCAAAGTAGTTCTCTCCTGATATTATGTAGTTTCCAGTTTGAAAAACACTGTTGGAATGCTTTTTTAGGTTTGGTCTTGAGCTCGCTCTGCAATTTCGCCTTTATCTCATCTGTTGTTGAAAATCGTTGTCCTTTAAGTGTTTTCTTGAGTTTCGGAAAAAGGAAAAGTCTTAGGATGCCATATCAGGAGAATAGCTTGGTTGCGGCATTACAGCGATGCTATGTTTCATCACTAACTTTGTTGGATAATTAAAGCGGTATGCGCCAGTACGTTATTGTAGTACAAAATCCACGAGTTGTTTCTTCAAAGCTCGGGACGTTTTTTCTGGATTGCATCGCGCAAATTGCGTTAAATCTGTAAGTTCACCTCCTTATTGACTCTACGACCAGTCGGTAAAAATTTGTAATGAACTATTCCATTCCGGATGTAGCGCGCGCAATTACAAAATACTCATTACTTTTTGATTACATCTCGTATATATCTTTCTATATAAAAAATATTTTTCTTTTTTTTCTGATTTTATTTTGTAGTATAGAAACTGTAAAATATTTCAATACTAATCAAATAACCAGAAACAATTAAAATAGCATTTTTAACAATCTTCGAATCGAGCAGGAAACTAATCCCCACAGCAGAGTATATATATATATATATATATATATATATATATATGTATGTATATGCGCGTGTATGTGTGTATGTGAGAAAAGAAATTCATATAAAGAAGTAATTGCATTATTTATGTAAGAAAGAAAACATCGAATTTCTTTCATCATTTTTTACAATGCACAAATATATGAAATTTTCTTGTAAAACTAACAAAATCACCAAAGTAAAATCATATTTCTATTAACAATGAAAAATTTGAAAAACTTACAACGAAACCGTCTACACATCAAGGTGTATTGAACTACATTTTGTTTTTAGGTACAGTAAACACAATTTTTAGTATAATTTTGTTTTAAATTCTCCAGTTATTTTTATTTAAATATTGTCATCCGTGTCTTACAATAGACATTAACAAAATTAACAAGAGTAACGCAGAAGTTAATAAAATTACCATTACAATCGTTGGTTAAGGTAACATCATTCTTTTCATTTACGTCTTCTTCGAATTGATCTTTATTTGCTGAATCCGATGAAGCAATATCTAGAACAAAATGAAAAATTTAAGTAAAAAAGATGGGAAACGTAATTCTTCATTTAAGTCTGTCTGATCAAATTAGTATTGTTCTGAATTTGAGATCTGATGAAGGTGAAAATTATTAAAAATACAAATGATTGTTAATAGTCATTACATAGAAGGCAACAGCGCAAACTACTACGTAAATCACATCGTATATTCGCGAGTCAACAGATACCACACACACACACACACAGACTAGCAGGTATAACGATGAAAAATATTTACAGTCCAAATACAGTCTTTCATTATATATATATATATATATACACACAAAATTGCACTAGAACACACAATATCAAGGCTCGGATGGAGTGATGCGATTGAAGAAAATACAAAATCACCTCATAAGAAACGAAACCAAATTTACAAACAATACAACCGTTACTTCAGTTGACTTTACTGAATTCAAAAATAAGGAAAACTTTTAATTTGCAATAAATTACTATTAAAAAAAAACAACAAAAAATGAAGTGATCGCTACCGTCAAACTTACTTTAACGATCCATGTTCATATGATAATGGTTAAAATTAACCGAAACCCGCGATCGCTTATTAATTTATTAATAATAAAATAGTGGATTTTTTAGTTGTTTAAACTTACTCATTATTATTTATTGATTAATCGTTAACTTTATTAATTAAATTTCTACGAGTAACAAAGAGCCGAGTAAATCAGATTATAAACGAGCGACGATTTAATACAAATTCTTAATATGAAAAAGAAACAAATGTACTTTTCGCAGATATATTTGATATTAGAAATTTTAACTTTCTCAGTTCAAAAAAAAAAAAAAGTCAAAAAAATATATATATCGTAATTACCATCGTTAATTGCATCCGGATTTTCATTTATGATTACTGCAGACTTTTTTGTGTTAGTCGTACCGATTGATGCGGTATCTAAAAAATAAAAATAAAGAAATAAACAAAAAAGCAACAAGATTCTCAGATATAAATAGGAAACGAATAAAGTAACGCAAAAAGTCGTAAGAATAGCGTCGAAAAAAACGAAATATGTAAACAAATGTTACATATCAAAACACATAGACTGAAGAATTACTAAAATTTCAACCTCCTAAATAAAATTATCTGGTTATATCGAAAAATCTCCATCAGTTGGCACTGCTTCGCTAGTGCATGCGATTAGGTATTAAAAATAATTCAGGATAGATCTGGAATTTGTTTAGAGGTTGAATATTTAACGTTATAGAATCAATTTTCTTTGTTACGCAGAGTACAGATCACTGTGTGTATTATGAAAATAATTTTATTATTAACTTTTATTGTAGAAATTCTAAAAAAAAGTAGGCATTGATGGAAAAGGAAGTAGAAAAGCAATTGGTCACCCCAGATACTATCCATTGAATCGCTATTCAAAATGGTAAATGAGGAAGCTAGTACCAGTATATCAGCGAAAAAATTGCAGAGCGATGAAATCGGCGACTTTGAAATTAACCCATTTTTCTAACCCTCCTTTGACCCATGAATCACAGTTGATGGATTAATAAAAGGAACAAGAAAAACGAAGTTATTATATGAAATCATCAGCAGTTTATATATGAGGAAATAGCAGAAAATAATACTGATTACACTAAGGGGAAAAGGTGGCTAATATTGAAATTGTCATAATCACCGAAAGAGAAGAATGAAATGAGAATAATTACTGGTGCACTAATGACACATCAAGAACCAGAAATACGAACAAAAGAGAAAACACTAGCAAAATAAGAAATAGGAGCGCTATGCCTACGATTATAAAATGCCTCATGAAAATTACATGGACGAAATAATAGCGAAGTATTATGGTCTCAACTACGCATGGGTAGAGCTATCGCTACTTCTGAATGATATTCATGATGTGAATCTAAAGGAAAAAAATTAATACCAGAACAGCACGGCCTTATCTGTGGTTAAGCAGGGTCCACATCGCCCTGGTTTTATTAATACATGACAACTGAAATGAGCTATAGCAACATGGTCACAACTACAGTAAAGTAGAGCCTACACAGCTCCAGATCGTACTCAACATTATACATTAAAAATTATGCGAAAGCAATATAACCATGTCCACAACTAGGTGGAGTTCACCTTGCTCCAGTATACAACTAGTCCGAAAAGACTAGCCATTAGATCGCCTCAAAGCAACATGACCTGCAATACAGACAACTATGACCCACACTGCTCGAGAATCCAATTGTGCTTACACGATTACGCAGTAAACTATGCGCGTGTCTAAGACAAAGTGTTCGAGGCAAGCGTTAATAAAACTAAAGAAAAAAGAAGCAAGGAATCTCAATATGTAGGAACACATGAATTTATCTAGTATATTTGGACTACAAAATTGGAAAGTAGTAAAGTTGAACAGGGTAGAAAATACTCAAGAAACGGAATAATTTATTATTAATGATTGTATTAGTGTCAAATAAAAGAAAGGAAGATTCATATTTTAATATGAGGTAAAACTGATGTTAACTCATTTTAATCTGTTGCTCCATAATGAACTGTATAAAAACTTTTACATGATATTCAATTTTATATTAAATGCAAATCGTTACGAATGCAAAACATATAAAAAACTGTTTATTTTTAAAATTGTCGACTAGTTTTGGACAACTTGGTCCATAATCATGGCGTTGACTAATTCAAGTTAAAGTTAAGGTAAATATAAATAATGAATTGCGATGATATGGTCTTTACCGGCAACCTATGTCAACTCTCTAGCATTCGCTAGACGCGGATTTCTAAACGCTAGAAACAGAATTTCTGCTGTGAAATTGTATAGCAATCGCTCAATTACTCGCGGGGCAAGGTATATGCTAATCAAGATCGGCGACGACGAACCCTTACTAGCTGAAGTTCCCAATTCGTCGATCGCTAATTCCCTCAATCAACTCGCCTCTTCTTTTACACACTGACGTCGATCAATTCAACGTCGATTCTATTTACGGAGCCGAAATAATAGGGTACGTGACTATGGACCACTGTACCGCGCACCGTACCGCCGAACAGCTCGCCAGCTCCTGCGGAAAAGTGCACAAACTCAAGCCCGACAAGACCGATAGTCTGCCGTACATCCTTCGTTTTCATATCGGGAAACCGTGCATGATTAGAGCAAATATAGACTGTTAGATGGTCTCGTCAACGACGCGACAAACATTTTATGCTGTACTAACTAAGCGAAACGCGGAAACGAACATGGTAAAATGATTGAGCTTCCTTTCAGCAACCAGAAAATCGGTCGTTTACTGCACGCGAAAGCCCAAGCGCACATTCTTGCAAGTTTGGATCTCAATCGTTCGTGGGTACCGATAGCGCAGCATACTTATAACATTCAGACAACGAGTAAACTCGTCACTTGTAAACCACGCAGTTTTCGATCATCGAAGCTTGTGCGATTACGATCCACAAATCGCAGGCAGGTACGTACGACACGATTGTTCACGAATACAGTAAGCACCGCGAACAACAACTCATTTAAGTCGCCCCCTCACGCGACACTTCGCTAAACGGTTTACATCTCGCGAATCGTAACGGCGAGACGTTTTACCACTATCGCGGCAAGGAGAATCGAGAATTAAACGAATTTGCTCGTCTCGAACGGCATCGTTTAAAAACGATATATGTACGCGCGATTTTCTTGACCGAATCGACCTTGTTTTCGTTATGCACGTTCAATACGCAGTCGTTAAACGCTCATTCGCTGGATACAATTCCCGATTTCGTACTTCCGCGATGTAAATTACTTTCCCATTCTGAAACGTGGATCGAAAACAATAGTTGAAATCAAATACAGGGTTTTCGCACAGTTTCGCGTTTCAAAGGAAATCCGATTTATTCGGGCGGTTTCGCTATATGCGAAAATATGAGTTTCTTAGACAAGACAAGTTGCAATTTAAGTTTATTCGCGAAAAGATGAACGTGAAGCGAACTGCGACAATATCGGCGACATTTTCTCGGTAGAAGTAACGACCAATGGTAAACGAGCCTTACTCGTCAGTCCAAGCGTCTCCTAATAAATCGTTTGAAAGAATACAGGAATTCTTCGTCTTAAACCTAATGGCGTACAGTCCTAAATTAAAGGGATTGTTCAAGATACTAGAAAAATATAATCATCCCGATATACCGATGCTCGTTGGTGGAAACTTGAATTTTGATTTATGAGGACCGCACGAATCGGAATTTATAGAATTTATGCGTACCAAACTAGGATTAAAATTAAGTAACGGATATTTTTCGATTTACTTACATGGTAGGTACCACAACCGGCCGGTATACTTTTGAATGAACAAAAAATCATTCAAATTGGTCACACGGATAAAATTCATGCGAAAATAAAACACGCGACAAACATATAACCCCTTTTTTTGAAGTCGGTAAAAATACTTCAGAAGTATTAAAAGAATTCGTAACTTATTAATATGCAGAGTATTCATATTTTTTCTGAACATGTTATATATACTAGTACATATATACGAGTATATATAAAAACTACTGTCTAAAAAGTAATCTAATGTTATTGAAATATGCAAAATTATATACCAGAATTATTGAAAATTGATGCTCGTTTTTGCTTCAACTTTTTACGCGCTTTGCGACTTTTTGACTTAGAACTAGCACCATTTACTTGCTTTACTCCATTAACATCGTCACTGCCATCTTTCTTATCCTGTTCGGAACCAGTAGCACTAGGCACATCTAAACAAGCACGTACCATTTTTAATAAAGATTAATTTAAAAATACAAATAAAACATCTATAAACAAATTTTACAATATTAATTAAATATTTATTTACTTATTTTTACAGTTTCTTTAAAAAAATTTTAATTCTCGGTTATAAATTCGGAAGAAAAAAGTAATTTGATTAGATTCAAATTTTTTTTTAACGAACTGATTAAAATATGAAGACATATATCATCGAAGTGTAATCATTCTACTTTTTTTTCCAATAACGATCTCACTTATATCTTAAATAGAGATTCCAAAAGTGTCTTAAAATGGCAATTGAATTTACTGGTCTAACAAAAGAATATTAATTTATTTGACGAATTCAAAAATAAATTTAAAAAGCTCCTAAATATTCCTAAATTAAAGCCTAATACGACAAAATGTATGTATTCAGAAAACGAAAAATCCGTGGATAACACAGGAAATACTGCATCATCCAATTGAAAAAAGGAGAAAATACAAAGATAGAAATAATTGCAGATATAAAATAATTCAGAAACAAATTAAAAGTGCCGTAAAAAAAGCAAAAGAGGCGTAGTATCAGAAATCATGTCAAGAAATTGAAGATATAATAGATAAACACGAGGAATTCCGGTTACACAAAAAGCTAAAAGAGACGGCTAAAATCTATAAATCAAAGAGGCAACCATATATAATGAAAAATTCTAAAGGAATCGTAGTTACTGAACAGCACATTCTAATCAAAATGTGGACAGATTATATTGAGAAACTTTACGACGATAATAGAGAAGGTATAGCAGACAAACAGGAATATATAATAACCCCGGTTTAGAGATTATACAGTCTGAAGTAGAAGAGGCCTTGAAGAATACACCAGTACGAAAAGCTTCGGGTCCCGACGGAGTGCCCGCTGATTTGCTTAAGTTATTGGAGGACAGTAGCATCGCAAAACTAACAAAGATATACAATAAGATCTACAATAGTGGAGTAATACCACAAGAATGGATGCAATCAAAAATTATTACAATTCCCAAAAAGAAGAAAACGGAGACTCGTGGAGACTTTAGATTAATTAGCCTGATGTCGCATTTATTAAAAATATTACTAAGGATAATTCAGAGAAGGATACAAAGGAAATGTGAAGAAACAATTAGCAAGGAACAATTCGGATTCAGGCCAGCTACGGGAATTAGAGAAGCATTGTATTGCATCCAATTATTACTCCAGAAAGGTCGAGAATTTCGCAAACTAGTGTATACTTGCTTCATTGACTTTGAAAAAGCTTTTGATAGAGTACACCACAATAAGCTAATACAAATGTTCCTATACCGGAATTAAACAACATTTATGCAGATTGCGAATAATGACTCAAAATACATTCATATCAAACGTGGTGTAAGACAAGGCTGCGGGCTATCGTCATTGCTTTTCAATATATATTCGGAAATAATCTTTTGGGAAGCTTTGCAAGAAAAGCATATAGGAGTAAGAAGTGGAGGTGAAATCTTAAACAATATTAGATACACAGATGACACAGTGCTGGTAGCAGAGTCATTGCCTGATCTCCAGGAATTATTAAATAGTGTCAATGAAATAAGTAAAAGATACACCGGGTTTTCAATTAACATCGAAAAGACAAAAATTGTGATAAGTAGCAAAGAAAGATTGGACAATATACAGCTCAAATTATCAGGAAGAAACATTGAAAAGTTGGCCCGGTACAAATATCTGGGATGTTGGATAAATGAGAAGGCAGACCCGGACGAAGAAATAAAGATACGCATAGCGACAGCAAAAGAAGCTTTTAGTAATTGGAAGAAAGTACTAACATCTAAGAACCTCAAGATATCGCTGAAATTGAGAGTTCAGAAATGTTACATATGGTCGTGGCTATTATACGGATGTGAAACATGGACACTGAAAACGGCAATGATAAAAAAACAACTAGAAGCCTTCGAAATGTGGTGCTACCGAAAAATGTTTAAGACCTCGTGGACAGAGAAGATAAAAAATTCAAAAGTACTACTGCGTATGGACAAAAATCTGGGAACTAGTCAATACAATAAAAAAGAGTAAACTAGAATGCATGGGATAATACGTGGCCCTAAATATCAGCTACTGAGGACAATTTTACTTGGGTAGATTGAAGAAAAAAAAAATGGATTGGCAGGAAGAATACGACATGGTTTGAAAACATAAAAAATTGAACAAACCATTCAACAGAAGAAATAATTTATATAGCCAAGAATCGGGTAAAATGGAAAATAATTATCCTCATGTCAACAGCCTGACGTTCGATGAAGATCCTTAAAGAAGAAGATTACTTTTACAGTCAATTTTAGTTAATTATTTAGGTATCGTGTTTAGAATTTTCGATAAAATTATTGCCTGCATATTACCTTTATGTTTACTTAAATTATGTTTTTTTGATACGTATTATCGGAAAGATTCTTTTTTTTTCTAATGCAATATCCTTACTCATACATTTTTCTACGATTAGGAAATATATGTTTAATTCTGGTGTAAGTATATTAAATTTTAATTTTTGAATGAAAACATTTGCTATGGACAATGAGTTTTTATTGCATAAATCTTGTATACATTTTTTTTATAAGTGTGATATATTGTTTAGTGTGGTTTTACTAGCATTTCCTCATATTAGTACAGCATAATTTATATGTGACTGCCACAAGACATGGTAGACCATTGTTCTAGTTTCATCGGATGTAAGATATCTTCTAATATTGCGAAGTAATGATAGTATTCATTCTACGACTTTTGTGTGACAGTTTATTGATTTGTTTATCTCAGTTAAATATATTATCAACTGTGACACCAAGGTATTTAAAACTATCAACTATTCGTATTTCAATTTCATTACATTGATATACATATATATATATATATATATATAATCAGTTTAATTTTGTAAAAAATCGGCAGAATGAATTTTATTTTATAGTTGTGTACGTTGTAGCGTGATTATTTGATTTTATCCACGTTAGTTTTGTTTTATTATGATTAATTTTAATTCCTTTATAGATTATTCATTTGGAGGTTTTATTTAGATCGTTCTGAATCATTCGTTTTGTTTCAGATATTTCACTGTAGGTTGCTACCATTCCAATATCGTCAACATAGGCAAATATTTTTTAATATTTCACATGTTTATGTATCTTATTAATATATATTAAAAATAGTAGCGAGACAAATACTGAGGCCTGAAGTATTCTAAATTTTTCGCCACATTCTAATTGCATTCACTTTTAGATAAGAATTAATTTTAAGAAAACTGACTGGAGTGAGTTTCAAAAGCAACTTAATCTTCAAGTAGCTTAAACTGAACCGCAGTTGTCAAACTACGAAAAGTTTATTAGAGTTATACAAGAAGCGCCAAAGAAAATGATTTCTCGAGAGTGTCGTAATAAACATATACTGTGCCCGGATGCAGTCATGAAAGACGGCAGGATGAGGCAACATTTCGGGAAATATGACATTAACCCTTTCAGTATACGGAAACCATCTAATGCGGCTACTAACCAGGCGAAAGCGGAGAACTTTAAATGGGTTTTGTTTTGGATTCGCTGGGACTCCAGTAAGTTTATTAAAACCAGGCCTGGCTAAGAATGAAAGGCGAGCAACGCCAGAACCGCACTTACCTGTTTTGGTGTAACCCGATGCTAACGAAGTCATAAAAATGGTCAATTATGGATCGGAGGTGTATCAACTTACTTGGTACCGTTTTGTTTTATCGTATGTTTAACGTTATTTTATTCGCCAGTTTAGCGACCGCATTAGGTGGTTTCTGTATATTGAAAGGGTTCATGTCATATTTTCGGATATGCTGCCGACTTTTATGATTGCATCCGGGCACGGTATATGTGACGGTCGCTAAGAAAAGGTACATTAGTGCCAGAAAATAATTAATCGAGAAAAACGCGTTTAAAGTTTCGCAGTATAATACACTTTTAAAGATGTTTAAACATGCAATTACGATTTACGACAGGAAAAAATTTCTTTTCACCTGTTTGACCTATTTCACCTTAAAGAGCATATGCTTCGCAAGTGTCCGAAGCCGTTGTTAAGTCAAAACCGTATCATTTTTGACACACTAGCACCTTTTCTCGGCGACCGTCACATATGTTTATTACGACACTCTCGAGAAATTACATTTTTTTTTGACGCTTCTTGTATAACTCTAATAAACGTGTCATGGTTTGACGACTGTGGTTCAGTTTAAGTTATTTGAAAATTAAACTGCTTTTGAAACTCGTTCCAGTCAGTTTTCTAAAAATTAATTCTTACCTGAAAGAGCACTGCAATTTTTATATTTTAAAATAAATAAATAATATTAATAATTTGTTACCTATGCAAATTTGCATGGAAAATACAATCATGCAAAATTGTATACACGGCCGCATTTATTATGTAATATATATATATATATATAAAAGGAAAAAAAGAAAATGGACATTGGTCTAAAAGTACGCTTTTATGTTTTGTGTGGTTACCTTTACTTAATATATTGTTTACTTTCTAATTTATTAGTAATTGGTTACTACAACTAACTAGAAAACCCTTTCATTCTGCCAAAAAAAAAAAAAAAAAAAAAAAAAAGCAACAAAGAAACAAGACTAAATGCAGTAGAAACATATAACCATAATAAATGATGAAGTTTAGTAATTGACTGCAGAAAATCTGCTTAGAATTAATTGCTTAGACTTCTACTTGACAAAAAAAACATTACCGATAACAGAACCATCAGGTGCAACATTGAAATTCAAAACATCGCTTAATCGGCATTTTTTCATCATAACCTGCATTGTGAACGCATTTGACATCGGAAAAGTACTATTGACGTACTTATTAACAACGCACCTAAAAGGAACATAACATATATATATATATATATATCAATTGAAGAATTTAAAGCATTTTACTTGACACATAGTTATTACATTAGCTCTCCGAGCATTGATAATTTACAAAAAAAGATTATATGGGTTTTTCATTCGAGTTAAAAAAATCACATAATTTTGTAAAACTGTAGCGTAGCAGACTAAATCAGGGGAGACCATATAGAACCTATAATGAAACATTTATGTTATTCATATGGAAAGAACGAAAGAAAAACAAATGAAAAATCCAAGCAGTACCATATTTGATTTTAATATGTAAAAAAAGTTTTAATTTTAAAATCATATTAAACTTTTTGAATACGAACTGACGTGTCATGATGATGTTTTTTTTTGCGTTAGTGTTTTCTTACAATTGGCAAATGAGAAAGATAGAATACCCATCTCCTTATTTCGGTAATAAAACTATACAGCTGTATTTACAACTGTCTTATATTTCAAATATTTCTCACCAGCAGTCGGTGAAACCGGGTTTGTCCTTTTTTTTCTTTCGTTTTGTCTTTTTTTCTCCTCGTAAATGTGTAGAAATATTTAACTCAACATAAAAGCGACAGTTTAATTCTCAACTCAATCGATGTTGCCACTTTACGGAAGCTAATTTATCATTTCAGCTGTTTCATATTTATATTTTACAGACAAAATTGTCAGTGAACAGCATTCGATTTAATAAACTGATAGTTAAACACCAGACAAGGCATATTTCAGCATGTTTAAAAATTCAATCAAAAAATATTCCAGCGAGGATTCCTCATAATCGTTTATAGAAATTTGCGTGAAATTTTATTTAAACGTGTCGCCATCATTTTGCAAAAATGTCTATAGAACTTCGCGTCACGCGAATTCATTTTCGAGTAATGATGCTACCACTTTGCATATGCCTGCTCGTAGACTGTGTGGCGACCTCACAAGCACTTCCGATTGGGCAAGTTGCAAAATTCACCATCGCCACAATTACCAAAAGAACGAGAACGACTAATTGAAGTAAAATTCTCTAAATAAAATCAATAATTCGTTTAACAAAAATGGACGACACATAGCTACTAGTAGATGGTAACCAGAATATTAATAAATCTGGTAGTTTTATCAATAATCATAATAATGAAGAAGGTGACTCATGTCGCTAATACATTGAACGATGTTAATGACGGAGCGGAGTTCCGAAATTGCGACTCAAAGCTTCCACCATCCAGCAATGACATGATATCTGACATGTTTTACGCGACGTAACAACTAGTGCCTGAAATACAGTAGCTTACATATGACAACTGCAAGAAATAAATTTTCAATTGAGTAATCACAGCTAATCATCACGTAAAAACAAGAAATGCAGTAGCAAAAGAAGAAGTTACAAAAGTTCCAAGACTCCTTAAAAAAAAGGGGGTTTCAAGTGAAATTCCAGAAACAGATAATAACACATCAGTTTCAACTACTGTACAAAGTGACGAAACTAAAAAAATAAATTTAAAAAAAAAAAAGCCTTTGCCGATTTTTGTAATATTAATAATGCCAACAGGCTCATTGAAAAAACCACTAGGGAATGGATTTGTTTAATACAATATGGGAACAATTAATAACTATTATGTCATAATTAGATGCTGTTCATGTATAACACCTATTAGAGCACTGCGACAAGAGCGGCATTCTCTCGTCATTTTTAAAAAAATATTTCCGAACGGATAAATATTGCATCTTTTAAAACTAACTGCGCATGGTAAACAAGAAAATTTATAAAGTTCGTTTTGTACCAAGTGAGTTCACTAAAATTTTTGTAAAACACAGCACGATTGTTGACAGTTTCCTTCCTCTCCATTGTACTTTACTAACAATAAGATTTTCCGGTGTTTCCATTTCTCTTTCGGAATTTTAATTGCAAAACTGAGAGTAGAATTATTCACATCATAGAGCTAACCACCACCGTTGCTTCTATTCAATTCGTTCACGTCGTCAACCGGCACAGTAAGTGAATTATGAACAAGATCTAGACGTAGTCCTATGATGAGCAATCTCTGTTCCAACATCATCCAGTTTTCATCAATATCGGGCATGTAATGCTGGTCTGATTGTGTTTGCAAATGGATGAAGATTAATTAATAATATAAAACTACTCATCAAGTATATAAAATTTGAATTCCGCATAACATAGAATGAAAACATATCGGAAGACACGCGGTTGATTTTATTAAACAGCGTACAATTTCAAAAAATATTAAAGCTCCACTTTAAATTAGTAATCAGTAATTGGAAGACTTGCAATAAATTGAAAATTTTAGAAATCAGTTGACTTACATTTGATGGCCAATAATTTATTCAATTACCGTTACATGTTGGAACATATTTTTCATAGCGCCAAACTGGTCAACTCTAATTTATGTAAATGTCGAATTTACAAGGTAGCGAAACAACACATAAATGTGTTTTTTTTTTTGTTTAATCCGAGTTAATTTCAATTTGTCTATTACATTGATGGCTAAATTTGATTAAAGCGCAAATCATACTGTTAGAAGCCAATTTCACACCCTTAAAGCATTGCTTCTCTAGTCGCGCTCATTCTAACTCGGTAGTGTAAGAGGTACGAACAAAAACAAGTGGTGCATAAGCAAGCATAAACGAATGACTCTGTTTTTAACTTTTATCTAAAGATGGGCAGGATTACTCCCACCCTTACCACACTAGGAAGGGGGTGAGCACAAACGAGTACAAACGAATACAAACGAATGAAACACAATTTTCAACCGTTACCCTCACTTGGGCGGGGCTGTGTTTTGACAGCCCCACCCAAAAGCTTGTCTAATTAAATTATGAAGGGGGAGAATACAAACGAAATATTTGGAAGCACAAACGAATAAGGATTCTTTTCAACTTAATTTCGCATCAGACAAACCTCATATCTTAAAATCAAAAAACATATAACCTTTATCTATTAAATAAAATCACATTAGTAAATAATGTTAGGTCCAAAAGAAAAACTATCCTACGAATAAGCTAGTTGGCAAAAGATTGAATTATTATTTCTTCAGCAACATACATAACGATATTCCTTTTAAATATTACTTTTAATCATATATGTATATCCGCTATATATATATATATATATATAACCAGGACTGAATTAATAGATCTAGTATACAAGGCATAAAAAATCAAATCTGGGGCGAATAATTTTCAGTTCGAAAAACCATTGTGCGCATTGCTTCAGGATATTTTATTGCGAACATGGAAGTATATTTTGCAGGACAAATTTGTCTAACTCGAAAACTATAAATTATAGGTAACTAGAAGGAATTAATAATTTTGAATAACGTATTCGAAAGATAATATGTAAATATAAAATCAAGATTCATTCTTAAGTTATACTACAATCTGTATGAATTAGACAGTGGATTGTGCGCTTCTAAGATTCTTGGAAGTGTATTACGAAGAATTGAAAGACTTAATTTTATTAAACACTTTGACTGCGAGATGCGGACGGTAGTGCGTACTGTATTATGTGGCTATAATGTAGCTATGATCATATCATTTGATCAATATTAAGAAGGAGAGAACTATCAATTACCTTGTCTGGTAGGAAAACAAGTACGCGAAAAAAGCGAAAATTTTACTATTCCATATCTATTGAAAATATTTAAAATACTATCGACTTCAATGCTTTAACCTATATGAAAAACCTTTATCAACGGAATGTACACTCTTATGCAACTCTATAACACAATAACGGAAGTAAATTAACGTAGGAATATTCGGAAAACTTCTAAACTATTAAAAAAAGAAAAATAATGTTTAAACTCTTTACCTCTTTACATCTATTGTTATATTTATCTCAACTCCAACAAAAAGTATCCAACAAATATAATAACAATAATAAAACGATTGATTTTTACAATAATTGTAAAATTTTTGCACATTACACAAGTTGAAATAATGGAACATTTGTCTCCTCACTACATATAAATTATCACAAGGCAGAAGTTCCGGATTTGACAAATTCTTCAACGTTGACTTGCAACCTGGATAAAATATACGTCGTTTTCTATGAATCTCCTATTCTATACGGAAAAGTAACGAACCTAAATGAATTTTAATCAGCAAACCACCTTTTAAGACACGGTTAAAAATTTCAATAAAATTTTCAAATGCACGCGTAACGGTAGTCGACTACAATATTAAGACTAAGAAAAAATCTATCCTAAATGCTTTAAACTAATATTGACGCTGCAAAATTATACATTTCATTAATTTTTCAAAATTTCTGTTAGCTTATAACGTTCTGCAATTAAAAATTAATCCCAATGATATTAATACCCTATTCAAAAGAGAAAATAACGCCGTGCAGTGTAAATACAGGTACTTTTTTGTCTAATTATCGGAATTTTTCTTTCACACAAGCAGATATTCTTGCTTATAAAACAGTTCTGCATAGCACAGATTATTATTTCCTATCTCTAGTATCTCTTTCTTTATATTATATATTTGCCCACTTCTTTTTTTTGCAATCGTTAAACTGCATACGGAAAACTCTATCTTATTCAGTCGGTGTAAGGTTTCAATGAAACGGCTGATTTTTTTTTTTTTTTTTTTTTATATAACTGGAAAAAAATTAGAAAATCTTCTTTGTTATTCGAAATGTTCGTAATTTTTGCCTCCCATGTTACACTGGAATAAAATTGAATTTACAATTTTACTGATATCGCAACTTAATTAATCGAAATACATTAAGCTACATTTATCCTGTTTTTCAATTCGTAAATATTTGCCCGCACATATAACCTATCGAAATTTAATATAAAAGCTTTTTCTAACGATGGTAAACAATCATATCATGGTAAAAAAACGAAATAGAGCTCTGATATGTACACGGCACTACCCCTATAATAATACGTATAAATACATATTTTCATCCTACTTATTGTTTGTTGTTTTCTTTTCTTTTCTAATAATTTAAATTTATAAGTAAATGAATAAAAATGTAGTTTTCAAAATTAGAATATTTAATTCCACATACCTTGACGCAGAAAACTGATCGTGTAAAAATTTTAAAATCGGATTCCGTTCCGCATCGCATTTTCCCTGAATTTCTCGAATATTCAATCGGTTAATAATAGTGTGGATACGCCGAGAATGTACGACGCCCACTTTCATCAAGTTTACAGACTGCAAATATACATATTTTGATATAAATTACTAATAGTACGGATAATAACGTCAATTGTACGATCCATAAATATTCAATTCAAAATGTGTATCATGAAATATTTCCGTTATTTATACGAAATATACTTTCATTAAATAAAAATCATCATCATAGAATCTTTTTTATAAGTACGAAAAAATTGCTTTTGTAAATAAATTTTAATTTTATGTACTTATTTTTTGTTTTGTAAATAGCTTAAATCAAATAAGCAAGGCATTCGAAATTACTTTCTCCGCCAGTATTATTAGCTAAATTCGAGAACTGCTCTATAAAAACAGCTCTCCTGTACTTGCATATACACGCGCACAATTTGTATATATGGTTACCATCTAGAGCAGCAGCTCGTAATTAATGCGAAATCAATTAATATAATTAACGTCAAAAACTGACAAAATTAATTTTCCAAAAATTAGTGCGGCTTCATTAGTTAAAAAGATGACGTATATCATCGTGTTATGCACATATCGAAAGCATCTAGCAGTTCATTTTTCAAGTCGTTCGACCGGCTAAATATTAAAAGCTTTAAAACGATTCTTTTATTCTATGTAATTGATATTTAAAACAATTAGGAAACCAACAATACCTAATTAATAACATTAAACAGCAACATACGCATAACATTTGTTAGGAGAAAATATATAAATAAACGACTAACTCAAACAAGTAAAATTTGTTTGATTCTAATGATTAAACCAGGTCTGATAATAACTTTCTTAATGATGGTGTTCTCCTACTTATACTAGAAGTTACTCCACAATCTTAGTTCTACTGTAATCTATATCTTACCTTTCATTAATTTTAGTTGTTCAGGGTATACTTTGGACGGCAAGTTTAAGGGTGAACAAGTCCCTATCATCATTTTTTTGTCTCTTCTACTCCCGCGTCTACCTTTCTCGTAAGAAAGTAAAATCATCTTCACCTCTACGGCAGAACCAATTAGTCGTCTTTCTTATCATAACCATATTAGCTATCTGTACTTGTTACGCTTCAAAAGGCTCAACCTCATCAAATCCCTTCCCACATTAATCGAAGCGGTGATTTTGTGATTTTGTTTTTTACAAATTTGTTTGTCCATTCTATTTGAAAATCTTGTTTGGGTTACTATTTTCTTATTAAACATTTACCTACATTCTCGTCCACTCTTGGTCCGTCTCACTCGTCCACCTATCATAACTGGCGTTTTACTGTCAATAAAACTACAATTCTATTTCTCATCTCTGTCCACCTCCTTTAGTTTTCACGTCGTACTTTTTCTTCAGCTCTTTTTCGTATTTTTACCTTATTAATTGCATTTTCACAACTATTTCATCAAAATCTACTCCTCAGCATGTTATCGAATCGGAATTGTTAACCATCTTAAGCTCTATTTCTCTGAATCATTTTCCAATTTTTACTGACGACTCTAAGGGATGATCCTGTGAAGTTGGCTAAGCCTTTTTTTTGTCTTTCGCCGAGTTATTCTGAGTCCTTTAAATTCTGTTCTTCTATTTAGTTATCCGGGGTCATTTTCTTTAGTTTATTTCTCTCTGATTTCTTAGAATGTCCTTATTATATCAGATTCCTAAAGTGCCCTACAGGGCGCATCTCATTTCCATTTCTGTCCCACTCTATTAACTATATAATTTTTTTTATACGTCCTGTATTTTATAGTTTTTTTGACACTCTATTCACATTGATTTCTTATGAATACTTAGACATTTAGGGATCGAAGACAATGACTTGGCAGAATGAGTAGCTCGTTTAGCTTCTTTTACTGAGAGATTTCTTAGCGTTTTTAAAGCTGTTCATTCTAAATTATGGAATAACTATTGTTCCTTTTCATTTTCTGATCCCGACTCATTCCATGTCCAGTCAGAACTTCAGTATCATCTTAGTTTTTCAACTTTACTTCTTTGAAACATTCACCTTTCGCTGCAATCTACCGCCTACGCTTTGGACACAGTTTGCTTCCCTCATCGCTTTTCCATTTCTCATTTACATCTTTTAAATTCCGTCTTCTTCACCCTTGCACTTCTCTTTTTTACACGTAATGTTGATCACATCTTTTTTAAATGCTCTTTCATCGTTGCTGAATGTTCCACTTTCTACTCATCATTTTGCTAATAGATTTCCTTCTTACTCCTTATAGCGCGTCCTTTATCCTCTTCTTTCCTTCGTCTGCTGTTATACCGGCTCTTCTATCCTTTCTGTCTGCGATCTTTGATCGGTAAAGACCTAATTAATACCTTCTTTTCTGTCGCTAGTTCTTGGGTCAATGTTCATGTCGACAAACCTTTTCTTAAAAAAAAAAAAATCCTTTTAGGGTGGTTTCCAAACCATTCGAGTGTTTTTTATAGAAAAATAAATAAACCCTCCTAATACCACAGACTCCAAAAATAGTACGTTTTTATTTTTTATTTATTCATCTATTTCTTTGAATACTTTCCAAAGCATTAAAAATTAGAAAGACCTTTCGAACCATACATATATATATATATTTTTTAAATCAAGGCATATCGTTACAGTTCGGAATTTTTATTCCGATTAAAAAAAAACTTATTAATTAAAATTTTAAAAACTCGAAGTTGCGTTTGCGTTTTTCCATACCGTTTAACATTTCTCAGAGAAAAGATATTTTATAGCTTCATTCTAAACTAGCCGAACTAAAGCCAAATATCCAGAACGAAATTTTATTTTTTAAACACAATTAATAAATTAAAAATTGTCGATGTTTTTACAAAAAAATTAAACATCATACCGTTTCATTTGAACCGTTTATGTATTCTAGTTCAATGCGTTTCAAATTAGCTGCAAACGGGAAACTATCATATTTCCAATATGTACCGATATCAAAACGTTTCGAGCTTCGTTCGATCGCTGTTGAATCACAATTTCATTCTTATTAACTAATTATTAGGAATAACAAACAAAAAAAAAAAAAAAAAAGTACTTTATATTATATCCAATTGGTTTCGAACGTAATAACGAAATGGGAGGTGCGAGTTGTTAGAAGTAATTTGGAATAAGTTTTAGAATATAACTTCTTTATATTAACTTGTCACTTAGTTAACAAAATTAAAATGTATACTTTATTTTTCATAAAAAGTAATATTAAAGAGCAAAGCGTCGTTGCATTTTGTGTTGTTTTAAAAAAATTGTTACAGGTTTAAATTTTTGAACAAACCATTTTCGTTCGCTATTGTAACCAGTGTATTTATGTGGCGTATTCAAAATTGCAATTTCATTGAAAATTTTTTGAGTAAAATAATAGTTATGTAAATTACGATTTGCCGAGTAACAATAAATTTACCACGTTAATATCAGCAGAATTCTCATTCAGTCGACGAAGTTAAGGAACATCGCCGATAAGATAACTCGATTGTGACATCTCCGGAGAAACATAGTATTTTCAGTCGCAATCATTAATTTTTATTAATTTTTTATTACATAATTAAAGGGAAAAAAAATATTTTTTTTGGATGCCATGTACCACAACTTCGGTCAAAGGCGATCGTAAATTAAACAAACGAGCGTATATTAAATTTTACAATCCAATTATAAATTAAAATTATTTTTGGAAAAAACAATGAAAATATTTCAATCTCTAAAAACCTAATAAATTTTAAACAATCTAAATAAACATTTAATCAACTTAAAAAAAAAATGATTACGAAACCAGACATTGTTACTATTTAATAATCTCATTTTCTTCAAAGTTGTGGTCTCGAAAATGGATTGATCACTTTAATATAATGTGCAGAAGTCACCGTTATAACGTATTCCTTAAAAAAAAAAAAAAAAAACTAATGTCCGGTAATACCAGCTGGCATAACATTATATCATAAAATAACTCTATTTAATGAAATGGTAATTTATGGAAAATTTGCTGACTGTTCACCGATTACAGTTTACATAACCGAAAATATTGCAAAATAGTATAGTAACAGTACAATAGTCGGTAATCAATGAAAATAAAGAAGGTACTCAAAAATTCCTTTGGTTTACGAAATAGATAAAATATAAAATATTTTTGAAAAAATCACTCAAATACCCAACACCACAATGATTTATGATATCAAAACCTTTCAAATCCATTAAATCGCCATTAATACACTCTTGGCCATGTGAAAATTTTAGCTGGTACTTTCTTTTTTATTATAACTATCATTCGAGTTTTATTGTATTCATAAATAATAAACAATACTTTACTCTCACTGAAATAGTTAACTACATATTTATTATTATTTACCTATCATTTATTTAGTATTATTGATTTATTGCGGACCGTATCAATTCTAAAAAGATAATAAAATTTATATATAAAAATATGTATATAATCGGCTATCACTGAAGGTAATATGAAAACTTATGTAACGTTTTTATATTAATTAGATGTAATATTTTTATGCGACGGAAACGTTTCTTAAAAATTATTAATGAATTCCGCGAATTATGAAATAAAGTATCGTCAACAGACAATTGGAAATTGTTATTCCGTTAATTAAAACATGAAATAGTTAATTAAAAACAACTCTTTTATATGAATTATTAAAGACTTTCATTTGGAGCTTCAAGGTATTCCCGTGGCGAAGTCCCACAAATATTGAGTTTATATATACAAGAGGACTCACACAAAAATAAGAAATCTTTTTTTTTTTTTTTTTTTTTAAACCAAATTAATATTTATTATAATATCTTGAAAAATTAATACACTTTGAAAAAGATAATTAAGTTTTAAAAATAATATCGTTAAAGCATCGGCCGTCTTGGATAAAATTTTCAATTATTTAAATCACAAGAAAGTTTTCTACCGATGCTATTTCTTTAATTTTTTTTTAAACAATCGTTATGTAATTTTTCATTTTTTAAAACTTAAAATTTATTGGTGCAACGTATATTGAATTATATTAATTCAATGGAAAATGTGCCTTCACAAAATAATACCAAACAACATTTTGCCAAAACATTTACATAAAAAAAAATGAAGCAAAAAAAAAAAATATTTGCTATATGCGTATTACTGCAAAATATATTCAATCATAATTATTCCGATATGCAGTTAAAAATATCCCACGATATTTATTTATTTATAAATGTATTTTAAATTTGTTTAAGAAAGTTGGAATAATTAGTTTTCCGTGATGGAGTAGTCACTCTTTCCGTGAACAATGAAAAATGTTTAATTAATTATTTTAATATATTTGCATGTTATCAAGATTATAATCATATTGTTGAAAAAAGAAATTTCATTAACCGAAACATCAACAATTGTAATCTAAAATAAAGAATTACAAAAATTAATAAAAAATTCAACATAAAAATCACGGTACTTGCAAAAACACGCAAAATATTATACGAAAAACTCATGTACATTTTTTACTTAATATTTATTTCATTTTTTACTGTAATAAAAATATTTACATAATTTTATTAATAAATACCTTTCCAAGTCATATCTGTAATTTCCATTTATACTTACAAGGTATATCAAAGTCTTCCCAATTAATATTACACGCTTCAATTGCTGGTTTAAAGCCGCTAAAATTATGAAAATCCATTATATGTGGATAGTACTTTAATGAACCTCCAACTTTCAACAGCGTGCTATTTTCCCACAACTGAAAAAATCGAACATCATTCTTAATATCGCGGTTATTATTCTACATTGCAATTAAATTATCGAAAGAATTTCATCACGTCGATTATTGTTTATATTTAACGGAAATAATGTTTCATTATTTATTAGTTTTTCGTTAACTTAATCAACTATACGAGTCAGCGACATCGATATTTTCAATAAAATGGCAAAAAGCACCATCAGTTAACCAAATACAAAATTACAAACAAAAAAAAAAAAAAACACACAATTTAATATGTTCTAGAATTTTAACATTCGAAATTCTCATAACTGTAGGTCTCCTAGTACAAGTCAACCGTTTGAAATCCAAAATTCGATACATCTATATTTCGTAACGTCTGCATTTTATATGAACATTAATAATCTCAGCGACTATAAAATGGGAAACTGTAGTTATAAAAGTGGGCGTGTGTGAGATATTAAAGAAATACTAAAAGCTAAATAACAAGAAATATATATTCATTGAAACTATACAGATGACTTAAACAGGCAAATTGTTTTATTCGAAATAAAGAAATTTACGTATAATTTAATTCAATTTGAGACATTACTTATCGATTCAAATATTTCTTAAAGCACTGTTACACAAATGATAAATTTAAAAATTATCATATTTACATTTACATTTTATTCGAAACTTTCATTATTCCCAATAGTTTATTGAATATTACATTTTTAAGAAAAGCAAAAAGGAACCGATTTCGAAAAATTTCTTAACTAATAGAGTCGTATTATTAATTTATTGAAAAGTATAAAAAGACGCATTTTTACCATGGTGAATATTTTCATCTGCCAATTCTTGAACAAATTTTTAAAATAGGATTTTTCTTCAGTGCTCATCAACGGATTTAGAACTGCATATCGCCAAAGTTGAACCATTCGATTGCAAGCAATCGACGCTGACTTCTGGGTTACGTAACTGTTATTTACACCACTGTATTTTATATGATACGGATGAATTTCACCATAAATAGCCACATCCACTCCAAACCACCACTCCATTAACTATAAAATTAAGCCCAAATAAGTTACAAAAATTATAAATAATCTAAGTGAACAAAAAAAAAAAAAAATATATATATATATACATACATACTGTCATGATTACTTATTTAACGGGATAGCACGGGGAATCGTGTCGATCACTGATAAGATGTTCGGTGTACCGTTGCTGAGATAATCAGATCACAAGTAACAACACTGTGTGGATGATAGGTCGTCGGCGAGTAATTTGAGCCGACAACGGTGATAAGAATTATCATCAGATGACCGAAAAGGCTTTTGTCTCGTGTTGCGCAGTTCTAGTCAGGATATAGACGTTTAGAAGAGAGATCAAGCGAGTTGACGTTGACACCACATCAACGGAAAATAAATTCTATTTTATTAAATTTGTATTGTGAATTTACGTATATTTTACTAATAATTACTTAAATTAAGAGCCCGGATGGGATATAATCATCTGCGGTAGAAGGAGAATTCTTTACGTCTACAGGTAGGATTCCATACCAGCAGCCAATTCATTGCGATAATCGTTTGGAACGTTTTCCTGAAATCGGAACGATGAGAAACGAGGCGGTAGCCGGCTAGGCCTTTTCGAGAAGTTCAATCGTAATAATCACCCAACAGGGGCCGGAACAAAGGACGATGTGGAGAGCAAGTTTTTCGATTTTTACAGTCATTCTGTATTAATTGTATTATAATCAATTTGTTCGTGTGAATTGTGCGGTGCGACCGATGTGAGTGTTGAGTGTGTGTGCAGCGTTTTTTTTAAAGGGTCCTTGGGTCGTACAATCTAGTCTCTTGTCACGAAATAACCAAAAAAAACAGTTGTTAAAATAATTATTCATTGTATACGGAATTATCAAAAATCAATATATGTAATTAATATAGTAATTTATTTCCGTTGATGGCGGGTTGACCCCGCGATAGAAAAAGACAATTAAGATAATATAAAAAACAAAGTTATGGTCCGCTCATTTTACCGATAGGGAAAACGACTGGAACGTAACAATATATTAAAACGGTTGATTTCAAATGTAAGGTAACCGTAGGTACCGAGGCAGCAAATTATGAATTTGGATTGAGGTCTTATCTTTTCCGAGCATTAGGCTTTAATGTAAAAAAAACCGCGAGCAACATGTTCTACGAAATACCTAAAAAAGGATCGACAACACTTTTGCATGTGATGAACGCAAATACTTTCTTCGAGAAATCTTATCGCAGTCGCAACTCCGAATGTTACTCGTTTCCGATGATACTACGAAAAATAAAATTCCGTTATGCAGAAAGTATAATAAAATAAAATAAGAAGAAAAAAAAAAAACGTATGTATTTTCCTATATATTTTGACCGGAAAGAGTATACTCAATAATTCTAAACTTCGTGACGAAAACAAAAAATACTAAAACATTTAACAACAAAAGACAAAAATCGACGAAAAACAAGTAAATGCACGGCATTGCGCCCGTATAAGCTGAAAAACAAAATGTGTAACGCGGTTAGAACTAAATTAAACGTATCGACTTGCAGCATGATCGACATACTCCAGGGAACAAAACTATCAGAAAAAGGCAACGTACAGTGAACGGATCGACAGCTGTCTTAAGGTTACACCATACTCGTTACCCTGTCTGTTTTTAGCGGCATTTACAAATCTTCTCGGCACATCTTTCGCTAGTGCATACACATTCCGAACTTATGTAGTTACTTCCACTATCGGCTACTACCATCAAGATACTAACGCAGTCTTTACTCCGACAGATTCTTCTGTCCGTATGTGCAAGAGAATTTTGGTTTTAGCTAAGTAAGCACACTTGAAACGTATTCACGATCATCGACAAAATATCATCCAAACTTCACAAATAAATAATAATATATTACGAAATTACGAAACAGACAAAGAAAATCATTGAAAAAAGATCAGTGAAATTAGTGAAAATTGTTTTCGAAACAATCAACGTAGAAATTCGAATTTGACTTCAAAAACGAAACGATAAAATCAAATTAATTAGAGAAAGAAAATCAAATATATAAAACGATTTTGAAAGTCTCGTGAAAACAATGAACAATTTTGAAAAAATGTAAATTTACGTAATGTACGAGGTCTGCCCGGTAAGTTCGTAGAAGGATTTTTTCTCCTCCGAAAGTAGCTGCACTGCGGGATTTTTAACTAAGCAGCTGTGTAGATATATCCCTTGGCGACATTCAGTCTGAGTTTTACCTCGATACAGTTCATAGTCTATGTGTAGTGACGTTTTGCGTAAAGTGTTGTTTTTTTTTTACCTCCATCGAACTTTTTAAAATTTAATTTCGAAGAACACAAAGATGTGCGATTAAGTTTTTCATTAAAGCCGGTAAAAGTGGTTCGGAGATGGTGGAAACTTTGCGTGAAACATTAGACGAGTCAACTGGGCAGCCTACGACGATATACAAGTGGATAACGTGGTTCAAGGAGGGTCGAAAGAGCAAGAATGTCAAAGTCAAAAGTGAAGTGCATGTTCATCGTTTTCTTCGATTACCGCGACATTGTGCACAAGGAATTCCCGTTAATGGGCAGTATTATCTAAGCGCGATGAAACACCTGAACGAGCGTGTGAGGCCGGATTTGACGCCAATCAAAGTTGGCTTCTCCATCAAGACAACGCACCCTCACACAGTTGTCACCTCGTGAAGTCGTTCCTCGCAAAAAGCGGCATCACGGTTTTGAAACCCCCTCTACTCGTTCAATGTGGACCCTTCAGACTTCTACCTGTTCACCAAGACCGAAAAAGACCGCAAGGGGCACTACTGGGGGGTCCTCAGAAGAGGCCATTCGAATTACGACGCGAACTTTACACGCCCTCACTTCAGAAGACTTTGATGGGTGCTTCGAGCAATGGCAGCGGCGCTGGGCCAAGTGTATTTCGTTGAATGGAGAGCATTTCGAAGGAGACCACGTTGATTTACCGAAATAATGTATTTTTATATTTTTAATAAATTGTTTCTACGAACTTATCGAGCAGACCTCGTATACAAAAAAGAAAACAAAAATTTAGTTAGACTTTAGACACATATACGTATATATAGAGAGCTATTAACAGTACAAAACAACTCGAAAGCAGTAATAATGAAAATTTAACAATGTTGCAATACAGCAAATCAAAAACATCGTATCGCAGACAGTTAAATAATCTGCTAAAGTCTTTAAATCGTAACACGAAAAAACTGATCATAATAATGGCAAAAACTAAAATGCTAACTTTAAATTTTGAAGCAAAAAAAAAAAAAAAAAAAAAAAGGAAGGAAATTGATCCAACAAACAAAAGTATTAAAGTAGTTAGTTTAGAACTCTAACAACGGGAAATCAAGCATAATATTTCAATAGCACAAAATCGGACTGATATCAAGATATACGTGAAATTAATGATTTTAATCGTCAAATTATTTTTAAAATAACTCAAGAATACGAACCAACCATTCAAATTTTGAAGTGGATAAGAATGTTGAAGAAACAGACCACAAGAGAGCACCGAGCAGGTAAATAGTAATAAACCTATAAAAAATAGTATTATTACGAATAGTATATAATTAAAAGTATAATATTAATGACACCGCCATTCTTGCGCCAGGGTTAGTATGAAAAGACGTTATGAAAAAGCATTACTAAATGTGTAATTGAAGTTGTAACAGAAACTGCTACGCAAACGGTACGTTAATCTTTTCTTTTAAAAATGACGAGTCAACTGAATGCGATTCTTCTTCTAGTAAGTATTACAAAAAAACTATCATCTAGGGGTCTAGAGGGTGCAGATCTGAAGGATCGAGAAATTCTCAGAATGTTCGATCAAGTTACATTTTTTATATAATCTTACATTTACAAACTCAACATAACAGGAAGCACAACAACACGCAATGATTTTATCAAGACCAATGTTAATTTATAGGAACTTGATTTACTTAATTAAATCCGCTAACTCAATGCTTTCTTCGTTTCATTTGGGCCGCAGCGATCCTGGTTTTTGTACGAGCCATGTGCGAAAAAAGGAAAAAACTTTACAAATATATCGTTGCGAAAGCCGTGTTCTATTTCGTTATCGGGAATAAAGCGTCAGTAAAACAACGTCGACGAGCTTTGTTTATTTTCGCTTTTATTCGTTGTTGTTCGAAATGGTTTATGTATTTTCGTTCAACGAAGCATCAAACCATTTCGCTTATTTTATTAAATACACACACACACACGTATACGTAGGTGTGTGCGCGTGCACTAAAAACTTGAGTTTTCAGATTTATACTTCTTGCTCTCGTTCTTTAATTAAACACTTCCAGAAGAGTCAATTTCAATTGATTACGATCGACATCATTTGTAAAAGAAAAGAAAATTAATTTATCAGCCGCATAATGGAGCCTCCTATTGTAATATTAAATAAACACCGTGTAATCTAAAATTCAACAGAACTCACAAAAATGAACCGTCTGTTGTTTGACGGAAGCAGAAATAAATATTAACAAGCGAAAATTTTCCAATACGTTAAATGGACATACTTATTATTAGAGAGCGAAAATTATAATAATAAATTTTCATGAATAGATATAATAGCTCTATTATTCGAGTGAACAGAAAGATGTTTCATTGATAATACAGAACACACTTGTAGAAGTTAAGAAAACCACAGATCAAATGGAAAGAGCTAAAATGAAAGAAATTGCTCTAATAGTCGTACTACTTCCTGCAATAAAATAGAAACAAGTTCAATAATAGGAGCAAAACAAAAAAAAAAAAAAAAAAATCATACTAACAGGAGATTTCAATTCGCGGTCTCATCTTTGTATGAAAAACTTTATTAGGAAAACATACAAAGGGAAAATATTTCTGAAGAATTTTTATTAAACAACAATTTAGGGGGGGGGGGGGGGGATATAACGCGACAAACACTTCTAGTAACAGAAATGAAAATAACATATTAAATCTGATAACTAATCTTACGACCAATAATCTTACATAAAAAATAATAACTGTTAAAAGTGCAAACCCTACGAATTACTTAAATAATTTATATAATTAACAGAATTATAATAATAAAAGAATCGATTGTATCAAACTTTTAATGTCAATTAAAAATGAAAATGAAAATTTCAATTTACAAACGGAAACCAGCTTAAATCGATAAAAATCGAAATAAAATGATAAATAAAATTCAAAAGGTTAAAATTAAATGCAAAAAAAAATTAAAGTCGGTTTTAAACTACCACGAGAAAGAATCAACATAGAAATCTCGTTGGAATGTTAAGAAAGCGGAATGGGATAACTTTACTACTATTTTAGTCGACAGCGTCATCAGATGGATACCACAAAAAGTAAACAACTATTAATAACGCTTCCAACAGCTCGTTATAAGTACAGCAAAAAAGTGTGCATTTTTAGAAGCAATCAGAAAACATGTTCCAGGTTGGAATGAAACCTGTATTTCAAAAATATGGAGAAACAGAAAATAAAATAAAAAAAAAACGGCTAATGAAGCCCTAGACGATTACAGACAGGATAGATGGACGAAGCTGATGAAAAAAATTCACTAGAAAAACTAGTCAGAAAGCATGGAATTCCTAAAATTTTACACGGAGAAAATACTGCAGCAAAACAAAAATATGCAATAAAATCTAACGAAATCACTAGCCAAATTATAGAAATATAAAGAGATCTACTAATTTACAACAAAAAACTCAGTAAAAATGTAAGAGAAAGAAAAAATGCGTTTAAAAGGAAAACACAGTAGACAGATCAGAATATGCCGCATCTATAAATGAAAAAAAGAAATAAACCGCCATTGGAAGTTTAATAATGGGAAAAGCAGCTAGAAAAGATGAAATATACCCAGAATTTATAAGATTTTGATAAAAATAGTAAAAGATGCATATTTAAACTTAATAACAACATTTTAGAAATAGCGAACTTCCGCCACTCCTCGAGACATCTAAAATAATTGTCATCCCGAAAATAGGAAAGAATCACTTCAAAACGGAAAATTATGATCCAATATCACTTTTAAAGAATAATCTATTATAATCGCATGAAATTCATTACAGATGATATCATACAGAACAGTTAGGATTTAGGAAAGCCAAGACATCAAATGAAAAAATCATTGCTAAATGTAAACAAATACAGTGTGAAAAATTATAAAAACAACTTTACAAACTAATATTACTAAGTTTTGATACAAGCAGGGAGCATTTGATACTATTAAATAGTCTAAAATTATAAAATTTCTTCATCCAAATTATTTTGAAAATAATTAAAGTTAATTAAAAATGTCTTAACTGACACAGGAAATTTACATTTTATAAGAATAATAATAAAGTAGTATGTGATAGAAAACTTACGACTGGAGTTCTTAGAGATCTGCTGTGCATTCTTACTGTTTCATTCCCTTAATTGCGTGCATAAATACTACTGAAGAACTTGCTCAAATAAACCGGAAAATAGTAAAAAAAAAAAAAAAAAAAAAAAATGTTAACCCCACTTAGGTGGTTACTTTTGGCATTTTAGAAAAGGTTATTGATATTATCTTATTGTTTTTCGGCTACGACTATTTTAATAAACCACTATAAATATAAGATCAGTTCTGCTTTAAAAAAAAATGTTTAAGTATTTTCTATAACAGTTAACTTGTTGTCATTTAATATAGCGTCTTTTAAAAATCTGCTAGATGAGCAGAAAACGGAATGTCGTTATACATTTGTGACATCCCTCGCAGATGGGAAATTTTGACTTATTAAGAAAGCGGACATTTACGGCCAAAGAAGTGTGTGACATATATTGAGCTAGAGACTTGTGTTTTTTAAGATATCAATTATTATTTCCTTGAACAGCAGTCTTTAAAGTATTTATATAGTCATTAATTAACGGCGATTTATTCATTTACGATGAAGATTCTCTTTAAAAAATTAATTCCGTATGAGGAGTATGGAGCAATAAAATGGATGAGACTCAATTCTTACCCAGCGCATAATGTGAGCATGTAAACACATATTAGCTTCAAAATTTATTTCGCATTTATCACCGATAAAGTTAACTCGACAAAAACGATAAATTCCTTTCACACGAATCATTCGTGACAAACAATTGTTTCCGCATTCGTCCTATTCGTCTTTCATCCATGTTTTATCACATGATCTACTTGACATTAGAGCTCATTCCTCGTTAGCCTTTAATTTTCCTACACCGGTATAATCTTTTAAATTTTCTTCTGCCTTTTGTTCACATTGATAGATAAAATAATATTTGCAAACCCTACGACGACAAAATACAAATTAGTCGCAAAAAAATCAATGACCTTTAGACGAAAATGTGAAACAAACCTGCTGTGAAGAAATTAATTCTTCGGTTACCATAAATAAAATATCGAGAGCGTTTCGGTCGTTTTTACTAAGCAATAATCGAATTATTCCGAATATGTTGCAAACCGCTTCTGGTTCAGTGGCACGCAAAGGACGCAGTAACGTAAGATATTCATTTACAACAAGAGGAATGCTATGATTCAGACTGGTTACATCGCTAAAATGAAAAATATCACAAACGTCAGTATTTGTAATATTCTAAAAAATAACAAAAACTTTCCATTTTGATGATTATATTTAAAACTTTTTATTTCAGGGTATTTCTATTTATTGTAAAAAACAAAACGGTTCAGAGCTTTAAATACGTTATCAGGTGACAACGATTTAAGATAAATACACAGACATTTTGAGTAAATCACCTGAAATGTACACTAAAAACAGGGAAAATTGTAAATAAGCAGTACAGCATTAAAAAAAATCTGCAAAAAAATCCAATTGGTTAGGATGCATATATTTAGAATTTGGTTATTTAGCATATAGCATGATTGCGACTATATTTCACGAGTAATTACGGACTTCATAATAAATAAAATCATTGCTGTTCAAATTACCTGTATACCATCGGTGGAATTATGCAAAATTTAGACATAGCCTTCTGGATTAAACCTCGCAAATGACTTTTATCTAAATACCAAGTGCTAATTTCATCTACTACTGCGCCGGCTGTTGGATCGGGTGCCCCGCAACTCTATGATATAAATCAAATTATAGAAAAAATCGACATAATTAATTTAAAAACATAAAATAAACGAAAAATTTCAGCAAATACGTTTTCGTTTCTTCAAAAATTACCAAAAAAATTTTGAATGACAGAAATGATTAGCCGGAACATTATTAAAATGATCAGAAAAGAAAAAAATTATCATTTTAAAATTACAAACTGAGAAGATTGTTACAAATGTGTATACATGTATTACCCCATTACTCACACACATATATTACATATTAAAAATTATGTTAAAACAAAATCGGTGAATCCCAACAACTTTTTTTAAAGAAAGATATTAATTAATATTACGAGAGCGAAATAATGGGCTAATTTAAATAAAATTGTCTTTAACTACAGTAAACCATATCAACCAATAGAGACGCAAATAATGCAAAAAATAATGTTGATAAAGAAACAAAAAACAATTAATTCCAATACATCAAGTACTTGTTTTTTTATCTAACGTGATCTTAAACGTAAATAAAAAATAAAAAAATAAATACATACACACACACAGCATCAAAATTTCTTATTTTCAAAAAATAGTATCTACTCATTTAATATGTAATTTTTATTTCTAAAAACCGCACAAAAATTATTTAAAATACGAAATTTTAAATTTTGCTAAATTTTCAAAAAACTTTTTTAATCTGAAAATATTGTATTAATAATGGATATCCACGCTATATACACGTATACATTTCGAAGCGTAATTAGACAACGTTCTCTGTACATGAAAAGTAACAACAACATGCGTAAATGAGTGAATTAAAACTATCAAAAATTAATTCCCCGTTTGTTTTACATTAATATCGAAAATGTATTAAATTGTCTCGTAGCTGATGATTAAGAAACATGTTTAATTCGATGATTTTTTATTAACGCTTTTATGATTTTCTATAAATGTTGAAAATGAGCGATACGCAGAACACATTTATTTGCTAATTATTTTGTTATTTACCATTTTCAGTTCGTTGGACTTAGGACTTAACAGATCGTCCAGGAAGCTTTGTGCCACGTGAAAATATTCATGTGGTAACTGATTAATCAGACATTGACAAAATTTCTGTAGTTCAGTTTTAGTACAACGATTAAAACTTTCTCGAAAAGATGGCCGTATCTGAACATCTTTGAACTGCAAAAAAAAAACAAAAAAACAAAACAATTATAAAACAAAACAATTATAAAACAAATTTTATTTTCAAAAGAATAAAAAAAAAATTAAAATTATTAGAATTGTACTATTTTAAAATATAATGCACTCTGTAAACTGGAATACGAAAATAAAAGCTAAAAACTACCTACCACCAAACTGAACTGCCGAATGATTTTATTAACCGTTAATTAAATTTATCTAATATATATATATATATGTGTTTATTATTTTTTATATTTAAAAAATAGTAATCCTATAAAACAACATTAATAATTAATAATATTAATAACGATAATAACCATCATCACAATAATAATAATAATAAAAGTAAAAATTATAAACACTTACAGAATAAATACGATACAATGACAACGCCGCCACATGACTACACCAAGCCACTTGCGATGTGCAAGTGCATTTACAATCGGTTATACGATTTCTATCAAAAGTAATAACTACTTCGTGTTGGAGATTCCTTGCCCCCATAACTGTGCCGGTTAAACAAAACCCTATTGATAAAATTGCAAAAATAATTCTTTTTCTAGTGACAATTTTTTTACATTTCACAAATAATTACATTATAAAAATAGGTGTAAATAAATTATCTTTATATTTAGTGAGAATTGTTTCACTTCATTTCGCATTTTACATAATCTGCAACAGTGCACACACATTATCATTGGTGAATACAAAAAAATATATTGCAACGAACGCGAAACAACTATTATTAAATTATTTTGTTAGAAATTTCCGATATGCACGAGCAGTTACTTAAGTAGCCGTCATCATATTTATAATACCGTAAAAAGGCACATCCTCTAAAAAATAAAAATAATTTTATGGAAATAGTAGTAATATATTTGCTCACATTAACTCAGCGAACCTTTTTGCAATCAAAATATTAGGGGAAAAAAAAAATATAATAATAATAAACAAATAAGAAGGATAAAAATTACAAAGATACCTTAAAGCCCTGTTTTCGGTATTACACTTATACTACTACTTTTATCAATGTTTTAAGTCTCGATAAGTTAGTTTTAGCTGATGATGGGTTATGCCCGACAACGTTTCTAAATAAGGTATTTATCTAATTTATTGTTATAAATTATTTTGCCCGTATATTATTTGTTATTAAAGTTTGTTTTTATTATACATTAATCAATATTTAAGTCGAAGTGATTTAATCTACACTTTTGTTGGTCAATAAGTTTCCTTTAAATACTATACAGGAAATTCGTTAAAGACCCCCTGTTTTCATATACTGACTTATTTATTTCATTTTATTTCACAAAATTTTTTTCTGCAACAAAAAAAAACTGTCATGAAAATTTGTCCCAAAACGTGACATGCTGTATATGGAAGAAGACAAAGTACCGACAAAATTGATTGCTTTTCCTCGTTCTATAGGAAGTATAGAAGGAATAGGGCTGGGGCCCACGGGGTTCGCAGACCGGGTCAAGAGGCGGAGCCCCTTAAGGGGCACGAAGGACCGAGATTTTTTTTATTTATATATATATATATATATATATACATATATATGTCAACTTCAGCTTTTTGATAAAATAATTCTCACTGTATTTATTATTTATATACATTGTTAACAATATAGTTATGACAAAAAATAATTCTCAATCGGTATCATATATTTATTATCGAGTACATGTATTCAAATGTTTTAATATTGAAAAATCAGTACGACATAAATCGCTCAAAAGTGAGTTACAGACAAAAAAGTACTTAATATTTAAATCAATATGTTTCTATAACTGTGACTAAAAATGTTTTAAATTAGGTTTACCCAGCCTGAAATAACTGAGTACTAGAGAAATCTGGGTAAGTAAAGGCGGATTCCAAGTGTTGGGCTTTGTACCATTATGGAAAGCTTAATTCCACCATCCATAATAAATTACCAAGGGTATGGGACTTGTTTTACTAAATAAAGCGGAGAATTTTAATGTTCATATACTATATTTCGCCGAGCAATTAAATATTTGTCTTCCTCATAATGTTAAGGACACTAAAACAGAAACGAAATGATTTTTTATAACATTCGCAAGAAATGAAGTTAAATTTTGACTACATATATGTAAGTGTACACACACGCACACACACTTATCCTCATGCATATATACAAATGATATTAGTAATAAAATAAATGAGTACCTATTTGAATCACGTCGGATACTTTGTTCGATTTATAATACTGCATCCCTCGAAGATATGTTTCATCATCGCCATTCGATAGGCAAGAATATAATAAAATACTATATTCAGTCAGTGGAAAACTATAGGAGGCAATTTTAAACTGCAGCTCTTCGGGGATCTTAAATTCGTATTTCTCAACAATTTCGTAGGGTAATTCTGATGCCACAACCGCCGCGGCAAAGTCACCGAGTCCTACGTCATTACCTTTTTAAAAATAATAATTAATATAAAATTACAGTTGATAAATTCAATCTGCAGTTATTAAAATAACATATTTCAAATAACTTAGCAATAATATAATAGTAGAAATGGAGCAAAAGTAGTCTCAACAGTACTACACAAATAGGTATAATGAGTCATCTCACGTGAAAAACCTCATTAACACAGTTTAAAAAAATCGATAAATTAAAAAAAAAAACATCGTGAAATATAGAATACGCTTAACGACTATTGCACTGGAAAGAAAATGTGTTAATTACGGAATTATAAAACGATTAGGCAGTATTAATATTTTTAATAATTTTATAATTAAATATTTTTATTACAGTTCGTTTATGATTAATTTAGTTCGAGAAAAATAGAGAAATTTACAGTTATTACATTTATGCGCGTGGCGTCATCGTAAGTAAGATATAAAATTAAGTTCTTGAGTTATCTTTAAATTCCGTCGTAGAATATTTTTATCTGCGGTAATCTTTATACACGCTTTACAGCATTAGTTGCAAAATATTTTCACTACCGAATACTTATGCATATTTTATTAAACATGTTATACTATAATTAAATTAGCATTTAGTGTTAATAAGATAAAATGATGAATAACTGAAAACATATATTTATTGTTTGTTTTTTATGTTCATAATTATTCATCATTCTATATCATAATATGTCGTGTGGTTGGTCAAAACATTCGAGCACGACGCCCGAAACCATTTAATCAAATTAAAAAACGTACTATATAGTAGTGTGCCTTTATGAATTTTTTCAGAATGAAATAATATGTATTATGCGTATTTTATAAAAGTTTGTCGATATTGAAAGAATTTTTTGAAACATTATACACGTTCCTCAAAATCGATCACGTGAATTTCAAGATTCTGGTGAACAGTTTTTTTTTTTTTTTTTTATTCTCTTTTGATCTAGGCACTTAGCTAGTATAGTCATTTACTATTTTTTTTTTTTTTTATTTCATCTATTGAATTAAATTATAGATCTGTCAATCGACAAGATCTCGTATTTCTTTTTACTATCGCCAGACACAGCTCTAACAAATCGGTAGTGTACTTTTTCTTCAACCTCGTGGAACTTTCTAGTCATTTTAGTATGTCTGCTATAAAGGCGTTTTCATGCAGTTCGCTTTCTGACTAGAAACTGTATTTCTTCAGCAACATATTTTATCGCTTGGATCCTTACGCAATATATTAATCGCGTTCCTATCAGAACATTGTTTCGGTAGCGCCGAATTCGATTAACATCGTTTTTTCTATACGCATTCCCACGATTTAGCTGCATACAATCATACTGGCTGTTTTAAATGTGAATATGTATTTACAACACTTCTTAAATTATGATCAAATTTGTTACTACACGTAATAATATATATATCTATTACTCGAAAACATGATAGAGGTTACACGCATGTGAAGTTTCTTAATTACATCACTGGAGACCACAAAGCGTTATGCCTACACTGTGTGTTAGCCGTTGTTGCGGTATTTTTTATCGAGAAAAATAATTATCATTCAAGTACTATTTTTTTCCTTTCCATTGTCATTTTAGATATACTTTATCTGCTACTCTAAATAACTTATTTTCTAAGTATTGTATGAAACCGCCTATTTATATGAAAAAATAACGCTTTTTTTGCATCGTAAAAATTTACTGATAGTTAATGAATTTTAATTATTTTGAGTTATTTTTTAATAAAATTTAGTAGGCAAAACTTACTTTATTTACAATAAAGAAAAATTAACCATCACAATGCACAGCTGAGCACTTAATATGTATTACACTAAATGGCGTTGGTTTCCAGATTACGTGAAAGGGCAGATTTTTTTTTTTTTTAATTTACCTGTTTTGAGCTCGTCAACTGTGGACACTAACTCGATGTAAGAGGAATTTATTTATAGAGTGAAAAAGAACTCCCGGGCGAATTAAATCTTAATACGACGATGTATAAAAAAACAGGAATTGTAGTTATAATTGAAATGATTAGCATTGAGACTTTAAAGAGAGAATAGAAGATACACAAAGTGGAGTTGAAATATCATATAAAAGCAGTTTCTCTTTCAAATTAGAAGGATGAGCATCCAAACAAAACATACAACTACGTTAGCGAAACAGCGGACAAATAAAAGAGGACGCAATGGAGAAAAGATACAATGAAACAGGAAATCGACTGCGATCAGCAAAAAATCTAGATACCATGGTTGAGCAGGCAGACTGAGATGAATAGATAGATATTGCGAAATTTAATTGGAGAAAGATGGGGCATACTGCTGCGTCCACTGATCGTGACCCTTACCATGTATTCCAATTACTGTGAGGATATATATATATGTATATATCGAGACGGATTAGAGCAAAAGAACTTGTAGAATGATATTTTTTGGCCGCTTCAGATCTTTCTATTGCTTGGCGGAGTTATTATTAGATCGAGATGTATGTGGCAACGACCGGCTGCATATAACAAAAAGAAATTTAAATTATACGTTGAAGGTAAAGTCAAAGGTAGCATCCCTGAAAATAAACTAAAACGTTTTATTTAAAATCTCTGAAAAGTTTATTAAATCATTAAACTAAACTAATAACAATTCATTTAACATGACTATGTATATACACACTCTTCACGATAGTCTAGTTGCTAGAGTGCTTGGCTTCATTTATGGAAGTCTTGGGTTCGATTCCGAGCGACGACAGAAATTATTACGAAAAACTGAATTAAATAATCACTAATAATCACGTGGAAGGCAATGGCGAATCACCATGTTGTATACCATACACGAAACTGCATTTGTATATCGATAAATCAAACGATTACTATTCAGTTGCGTGTATGTACACATTCGTACTGCATATAACAATTGCTATGGTCACTAATACTTATGTCTGTACAGTTGAAGTGTACGAATAGGTAGTTGCCGGCGCTCAGGAATTAAATATTGCACACTATGATATATACATGCGCACACATACTCTCTATAAATGAACACACACCATATAACGGAATAAAATTTTCATTTTAATTTTGACATACTTAATCATACAGTTATTTTCATATGTAAACCGGTTTCTTTATTTACAACTCAGTGAGAAAAGTAGAACATCACCCTGATTATTCGCATACTATAAAACCTTTACATAAATCTTAAGTTTAGTTCGTCTTTGTTGTTATAACGGATCTTATCAATTTTCGATCTAATTATATTTTACAAATTATCATTCAGATATATAATACATTCGTACCTCCGACTTCAACACCCTTCGCATACGTTCTCTCATCTACATCCTTTTCCGATTCCATTCTATCCACGTCGTCGATTTTCTCTGAGTTCTTGGTCGTGTGGGTGTAGAGGGTAATATGAAACGACGGATTCTTTCGCTCAGATTGCTGCGATCTCTATTTCTCTACAATTCCAGTTGCAAACTTGCTTCCACTGTGTAAAAAATTCCAGACTAAACTCTGATCAAATGTACTTTCCTTTTTCAACAAATTTTCCTTCTATCTATCCATCCAACAGAATATACCTGCCCTCTCCTGATTTAATGATTTTATTTCATTACGCTGTTTCGCAAAAATCTTTATTATTCGTTTACGTTTTAATCATACTTTGCTGTCTTTCCTACGTTTTCGCTTTAACATCCTTCCCAAACTGACTCGTCATCCTAATTATAAAGATATCTGTGATCCTAACCATATTTTTTTTGAATATCCCTCTTTCGAATGTGAAACTATTCTGTATATTATAATTTTTTGTTCTCCAGATTTCTTAATATTTATTGCGCCTCTTACATTTTATTCATTCTCTCCCTGTTCCATTATCCCAATTCTTAGTTCATTCATTCTGTTAGTTTTTGACGAATCAGTATTTGATTGACACTCTTCCTCTTCTAATTGCTTTAGAGCTGAGGTTCTGTGTGTCGATGAAGCCTTCCCCCAGATCAGTGCGGGATAACACTAAATTGTCGTTGCCTCAGATAAGTATACAATAAATCTTATTTTACTAACAATAACAGTGTTCTTCTTCTTCATCTTTATTGTATCGTATTGATGTAGGCTTCCCTTAATATTTTATACTCTTCTCTATATTGTGTTTTTTGAAGCCAGTGTTTTCCTGTTGTTTATCACTGGTCCATCTCCTTTTTGGTCTTCCTTGATTCATTTTCCACCATATGGTCCCTACTCTACCGATTCTTTTGATCACCAAATGAAAAAGTTCACTAACGAATCCGTAGCCTCTCCTTTTCTACATTACAGTTGCCTTCACGAGGAGCCCCCTGTTACGTCGAGTCACCTAAATGAAAAATGAGTTAAAAGAACAAGTTATCATCTTAGCTAGGTCATTATATTAACAATAGTGGCGTACCAAGCTCGAGTTAGCAGAGTTACTACCAATCCCTTTTCAAGAGAACTTAGGTCTTCACTAAAATGAAAGACACTAACCCTCTTGATATACCACCATTAAAAATAATAACAGTGATAATATTAATGATAATGACGATGACAATAAAAAAAAAAAAAAAAAAAAAAAAAAGAGAGAAATGATAATAGTGGTAGTGGCAATGTTAACATTTAAAATGGTTCCTAACTTCTGCTACAAATCTTTTGCAGTACACATTTCGGACCGCATATGTTGTTACTACACAATCAGTTATGGTATAATATTTTAAATAACTCTATTCATCAGAAACACGTTAAATGTGTTATCCTGTAAATAATTTAATTACAAGTATAGCGAGATAAACTAAAAATTTAAGAAACATTCAAGCACCTAACACCCCTTTTTATTTAGAAATGAAACAGATCACGGTCAGAGCTGATACAAGAATTATTGAAGGAGAATTTTCGAGTGTCATAAGTAACAAGATGCAGCATCGTTGCAGAATTAAAAGGAAAGTTGGTGAGGAACTAATTCCTACTGCAGCATTGGAGACGTAAAGTTTGATGATACAACAATCTCCCCCATTATGCGTATATTTTTACGAACTCTGTTTTGCTCTATCGCAAGTGTGAACCCACCGAGATAATGTAAAAACTGCATCCGACGCAAACATATTGCGCGCTTGAATGCTATTTATTACAACGTACAACTTCTGTAATTTGAATACGGCTTGTTTTTGTCTAACACGCTAATAACATTTTCAAAATTAAATGTATTAATTGTTCTAATTATCAGGTAACGAATAAAAATTAACTCCACTTCATCTAGATTTTAGAATGAGTGAAGATACAAAAAAAAAAATAATAATAATAATAATAACGCTAGGGCTAGTTTGTTTCTAAATATTCCAAGAAATTTTCCTAGAAAAAGTTTTGTTCTAGCTCGGTAAACTATCAAACTTCAACAGAATGGGCAGATATTTATTACATAAGATCACAGTCGCTAGTTTCCACTTCATCCAAGCATTATTTATTCGGTTGCAAACTCCATCTACTACACCGCAGCCTGCCTGCACACAGAATCCAAGAGAGGTAGTTGCTCACCACACTGACCTAGATAGAACACATTATATTTTCGGCCATTGTCATGCCGTTCTCTCAACATTGACTTTAAATCCATACTCTTCCAGTTTGTTACTCCATAATTGTTCTCTATCCTCGATTGCATCTTTTATATCAACAATTAATACAGTATCATCTGCATACAGCAGTATATATACGGTAAAGGAGTTTGTATACCTAGTGTAACTAAATCCGTGACTTTATTGAGCAAAAGTGACGAAAGTCGGATACCCGATGTATTCCAATATAGATACAGAAGTCATTAGGTTCATTCACTATGCATTTGACTTTACTTGTTACTTCCTTATATAAAATTTGCATCCATTTTATCAATTCTTCTGGAACTCCATGATTACATAGTATATACCAAATTAAATGGCATGAAACACGATTAAAAGCCTCCTCCGAGTTTATAAAAGCTAAATATAAGCTTTCCTCTTTCTCCCTGTGTCTTTTTATCAATATACGGAATGCAAAAATTGAATGACACTGCGGGGAATACCATATTATAGGGCACTGATTGTTTATGTTTACTTAAAGTCCATCATTTTATCTTTTCTGTCACGGCCAAATTTCTTTTTCTTACTGAGCGAGTTCAGATTTGGATTATTATTTATGTAGTATAGCGATACATACAGACAGAATCACTTTCATGTATACTAAGCGTTTCGTTTCCTTGTTACGTAAAAGTGAATTTGACTAATATTGTCTCTACTACGGCACACTACTAAAAATGGCTATCTCTCTTTTTAAAGAAGGTTTCTGCAATTAAAAGATTGCTAAATTCTGTAATATCTAGTATTCTTTTACCACCATCATTACGCGTATCCTTTGTTGCCGTGACAATTATACCTACTGCTACCGCTATTGACGTGACCATTTAGATCACCAGATAGAATTCTTAATACTTTCTCCAGTTTGAGTTCTGGAATACTTTATCTTTCGCACTATTCAATAAGTCTGCCTGGGACAACCATGTTTCCTTCCTCCCTGAAAAATACTTTGCTTCTTCATATTAAATCTAAAATGCGTAAACGGTCGTTCACCACAAATTTGATTCATTTTTCTCGAAACATCGATAAATATAAAGACCGTACGACGGATGCTTTAAAGAACTCAATTGAATTTGAAATACAGACGCAATCACATTTTTAACGTGAAAAAATAATTTATTCCATAAACTATGTATAATCAACATTATCGAGAGAGAATATTCAGTACACTACAAACAATTCACAAAGTAAAATTAAAGAAAACGTAGATCTCTTCTGAAACATGTCAGCTTGCGAAAACGGAGGCTACTCAAGAGGCTACTAGTATTCAAAATATCAAAGAGAACTTTATCAAAAATAACGAGATTTCAGATTCGAATAACTTAAACCTAATTCTTATTTTAGTAAAACAGTTTAATGTGAGTCAATTTTCTTAGTAATGTAAATGTACCGCTTAAAGAATTAATAATAATTATGATTTCAGAACTAAATTTGTAAAAGAATTTCGAAATGTTTCCATTTTTTTTTTTTTTTTTTTTTTTTTTTTAATTGCTCAGTAATAACAAATTTACAATAAAAAAAAATAAGCACTGAACTACTTAAAATTATATTTCGTAACCGATTCGCATAACAACCTTTACGGAATTTTGAAAACTATACACACACTCGTATACATTTAATATCGTATAACTGTAAATAACATTTTCCATTTTTTGTTAATTACGAAAAGGATAACTATACACAAAAGTAGAAAACCGTAATTTTATTATAATAAATCAGTTTATATTACAGCATAAGCTATTACTCCTACCCACTGACTTTCCAGCTCAGAAACTGTACGTTTGGTTAAAATACACTACCGTTTATTTTAAACTAAAAATATGTAAGTGTTTATCACTTCTACACGTATGTCAAGTTATTTACAACCTCTTGAAAAATCAAAAAATAATTTAATCTTAATATTAGATTAGTTTCACTCGAAACACAAAGTATAAAATATTTTCTTAAAATAATGCAGATATGAACACTTTTTAAAGACACTCTGAACAATGTTCTTTTATTAACTCGTATATACTATTTTTCTAATAATTGAAATAAAAAATATAACGCTTCGTATCTGCATTTTATTCAATCACCTTTACATCACAACCTCATATTTGCAATTAATAGTTTTTGTTTGAATGAAAAATTTTGCTTTAGTTATAAAAATATTTAAACCGCATTTTCGTTAATTGAAAAAAAGAAAATATTCAAAGTAAATTTATTTTATGCTACATTTATTTTTATAGCAAAAATCACAACGGAAGTTTACAATTCAAATAAATAAGTTTTCAAAAAATATATAACAACTATTCAGTATGGTACGAAATAGGCGAAAAATAATTAAAACTGCAAAAAGAAATATTTAAAACGCAACAGATGTAATTAAGAAAAAATGATTGAAGATTACGATAAATATTTTTAATGCAATTTATTTAGAGTTAAATCATAATTAAACATTTTATTTCGAAAATTTTAATAAGCTTACGGAGGAGGGGCACAAAAATGCGCAGATACAAAAGTTTCATTCCATTTAAAATATGCGGTTTTAATTATCGGAAGACGAGAAACAGGCCGAAAGGAATTAATGTGCAGACTTAAAAAATATCAATTAAAATTGACCAAGTATCAATTGCTTCATATTAATCGTTTTAAAAATCCGTTTAAACGCTAGATCTTTTATTTTGATAATATTTTAATAGTTTTCATTATTAAAAAATATTTATTAATGTTCACTTAAAAAAAATAATGGTTTCCTCAAACAAAATGTACCCCAATAATTTTAAATTTTGCGGTGACGATGCTACTGTAACGTTTGTAATTACTTTTTTTTTGAAAATTTTAGATAAATTTCGCATCGGTTAGCTATTAGTTATCTTCCGAATAACACAACTGTGTAAATGTAGAAAAAAATGGAAATTTTTTTGAGAATTTTACGTAAATATTTATTATCACATTTCTGATAAATATTAAGACAGATTAAATATATCTAAAATATTTTTTAGAAAATTAGAATATTTGGACTTGGTTAGATAAGTCTTAATATTAGAATGTTAAAAATTATACTCAAACCTATGAATATGGAGCACAGATATATGTTTTAAAGGTAAAACTTGTTTTAATCACATTATAACTTTCATAAATTTATGTTCCTGATGAAATATCTATACTTTACGCAGCGAAAAACATACGAAAAAAAAAACTGAAAATATAACTAAATGGTAATTTTTTAACTGTTTTAACATTGTTTATGTACTTATCTTTTTTGTTCAGTTTCACGGTACCTTAAACATATTTAAAAATAGTGAACCAAAAATAACCTTTTCTTGTATTTAATAAATTATAGAAAATTTAATTTTTAAAATGACAATCTATTCTTACAACTACATAATTTTCACAACATTATTTTATTTAAACATACACAATGGAGGTGCTTCGATGAAATTTTAAATAGTGTTTATCTGAAACAATCGATTCGTACACTTTCTCATTTCAAAGGAACAGCTTCACATCATAAAGTTTTGGAAGGTGATATACTTTATTAGTTATTCTAGTATTTTTATTTCAAAAAAAAAAAAAATATACATATATCTGATATCACTTGTAATATAATATTAATCAAATCATTTTAAGGTCATCAACTCAAATTTTCACGAACCGAAACTACACCAAATATCAAAACCTAAATTAAATTGTTTAAATTTTGCATGCGGATTTTGCACGTCTTTTAATATTATTTGTGTGTCCTATAGAAATTTTTTGTAAATATATGATTCTACTTTTAAAACGTAACAATTTAAATTATCGTTTTGTCCTGTTAAAATTTAAATATAACTTCTACGGATTATATATCAAAAGGTATTATTAATTCATTTTTTTTTTATTTTCAACTAATAACCAAATGAAAAATAAAATACGGAAGCTATTCTTTTAACGAAACTTGAATTCAACACTGATTCTCAATAATTTTAACTAAAACTCGAACATATTTATTAATTTAAAAAATACAGTAAAATAAAGTATACGATAGTGCGGGCGTATAAAATTATTTTTACATGTTAATAGTATATCATATCATTATTTATGATAAACTTACCTGGTTTTTCTGCTTTTGCGGTATCAATCGCCTTTTCTGCTGTAAAAAGCCAGCCTTTCCAGCTTACTTCATCACTCACCCAGCTTTCTTCATCAGACTGTCGCAGTGGATTTATTTCGGCGCGAGAGTTAGCCATTTCAGTTTTTGTTTATGTTTATAGCAAACCAGCTTTTGCTATAAAATGTACATTATTTATCGGAATAAACAAAAGATAGTCATAGTTAAATACGCATGTAACAACACTCAAAAATAGCTAATAACGAAACATATTAACATGTATAGTTAACCATAAATATTAAGTATTAAATTAAATATAACACAGCATATTAATCAAGTATTAAAAAATTTTAAATGAAAATACTTTAAACAAAATTATACACCTTACAGCAGTTCAATAAACTTTAACCGAAAACAAACTTATAGGCTCATCTTACACAAACGCGTATTTGAAATTATTAGATCATAATAAACATATAAAACAAGCCTGCACTGCTGATCAAAAACTATTATCAAACCCAAACCTTCTAGAAATAAAAAATAAATACACATTACAGAATTACTTTTAAAGATTATTATTATTTTTATTAGAAATACCACTTTTTTAATGAAAAATTATTAAATAGTTTACACACTGTAATCTTCCAAATTGGTAATGTGTTAAAATAAAGACAAAAAATGAATCAAATACGTTCATGAAAAAAACTTGACGAATCATAACAATTTATTATAACCGCTTAATTTTCAAAGATAATTATTTTAAAATAATATACTTATTTATTGCATTAAAATAAACATATAACAGCTGATCGAACAAAATAAAAGAGCTAAGCCGGCTTCGACACAAGCTTTTTCAAAACACAGATGTGCAAGTACAAAAATACCCAAAAAGTATTTAAGAAGAATCGATTTTCGATTGTAGTATTCATCACTTTAAATTCAAAATTTTATAGAAAAATTAATAATTATTTTACTTTTTTAATAGAAAATATACTATAAAATTTAGTTTCTTTATTATTTAATAATAATAGACCATTTTTCTGTTTCTATTTATACTTTATGCAATATGATTTTTAACTTATCCAAAATTGAAGTACATGTAAATTTTTCTTTTAGATTTTAAATTTAAATGAATAACCCTTTCAGTAGAATTTGATGAATTTTTATCAGAAAAATTTGAAATTTGGTATGCTGTACAATGATGATTTCTTAGTTTTAAAAAACTTAACTGCAGTCTCGAAGGTTCATTTGGAAGGGAAATACAAAATGTGTCTCTCAAAACATATATCCACTTCACAGAACACCTGCATTTTTATATTTTATACTTAAATAAAATATGATTATTAATCGTTTATTGAAACATATTTAACTTCACTTTCATATATAATAATCAAAGAAATTGATCTAAAAACAAGTATCTCTTATATTTCATTAGTTCAATCTTGAGCTTTGAGACTACCCATTTGCACAATCAAGCTGTACAGAGTATATTTAATATAACTATAGTCCGTTTAATGAAAATGTGCCGATGGAAAAAGTCAATATAAACATTAATTTATATTGACTTTTTTTATCGGCACATTTTCGTTGAACAGACTATAGGAATTATACATAAATATTATTAATACCTATACTAAAAATACATTTAAAAAATTTATTTCTATGATACAATAACAGTTTCTATTTTTCATTAAACATAAATGTACTTTGCATCCTTTCAACTCATTTCAAATCCAACAAAACTTTGATAAGGAAGGTTCATTACCTATTATACAGGTTATCACATCTAAACTCTGAAATGTCTTTCCTATGGGTGCCGGCTCATGTTGAGGTTCCAGGCAATGATCTTGTCAATCGAGCAGCTCAGGCGACACTGTTCTCTCTAATGCCATACAACCTCCCTTTTCCCCCTACATTGGCTCATTTGTTTATGCACCAAACCTGGGGAAGAATAGTAACAGGAATGGAGATCTTCAAGTATGTTTTTCCAAAGTGTAAAAACAACCATGGAGCCTTGATGGTCCACAGATGGAGTTTCCCAGAGATTTTTCTGCCCTGAATCATCTCTAAATAGGATATACAACCCTAGCACACAACTACATATTCATGAGCCAGGTACCCCCAAATGTCTCGTTCCTTTTGTGGTCAACCGAGCGCCCCAACCACCTTTCACCTACTTCTCATATTTTCCTCGTTTGTAGTACCACGATTCATTCACTTTACCATCTCTTCTAGTTCTAAGATACTAACAAATGTTCCGTCCACGGCCGCAGCTGTATTAGCTTTCATGCAGAGCAGCGGTCTGTACTATCGCGTTTAATCCTCTTAAGTTGGCTCCATAATAGCCCCAGTAGTTAAACATGGTGGTGCATGGAAACCCTCATACACACCTTTAGTTAGTAAAAAAAAAAAAATAATACAGTTCAGATTACAATTTTTCAGAAATACTTTAATGAGTGTTTTTATACTTACACATATCTGTCTTCGAAAGGTAAAACCTAACAACTGAATTAATAAATCAAAATAATATTAATCAATAAAAATATCAAAATAATCTTTAGTAATTTAATAAATACAATTATAACAAACAAATTTAAGAATAAAATGAAGTCTTACTTAGAAACGTTTTCAGGTATAACCGATCATCAGCTAAAAACACAACTCACTATGTGTGATCAGAAACAAATCCTAAATCACACTCCCAAGAAATTGAAAGTCAACTGGTCAGCTTAAGGATATGCGTACTCTGGAAAATGTTGAACGCGCGCAGAGCAGTTTATAGCCAACTTTTTGTCATTCGATAAAGAAACGCGCCAATTTGACGGCATCTCTATCACATATCGCATTTTACGATTTCATTTGAATTATCATACTTTCAAAATAGCCGTTACCCAAAAGTTAAGCCCGAGGAAGAAAATCGAAATGGACAGATCGATCCGAATAAAATTTTAACGACAGACGAAGTACATTTTCATTTAACCGGAACGGTAAAGAAACAGAACTGTCAGTACTGGCTTACACTGGCCAAAATGGGCATATTATTCATGAAAATCCAGTAACAGCCTAGGCAGGTGTAGTGACATTGGAAATTATTGTCCCATTTTTCTTGAGGGTACCGTAATACTGCAAACTACATAGAGATATATTCAACTTTGGAAACATCCATTAATTATGCGAATTGGTTTTTGTTTTAATTTTGATCCCTCCCCAAGGGATTTAGTGAGATTTGATGGGACCCCCTCCCAGATTTACGCTATAGATGTTAAAGGAGAAAATTTATTTTTATGACGGAGAAAAATAATACAACCTTAAGGTGTACTATAACGAATTTATTTAAATTTAGTAAAAACAAAAACAGACACCTTCCCTAAATTTTTTTAATAACTCCATGGGCATCCGTATACTATACCATTTTTTTTCCTTTTAGAAACTGGACGTTTTTTTTTTTTACTTTTTGATTCTCGAAATAAAATTTTTTAATAAACATGAGATTTTTTTAGCGGGCAGAATGGGACACTCCAAGAATAGTAAAGGAAAAATCTAATAATTTTTACTTCCTTATATGAAGGAAAGGAAGTATTGTAATCGCGAAAAATGTTTAGCGCCATATTTCAACGGATATATCGATTTTGACCACCCCTGATTATTTCCTTATACGGAGGAAAAGAAGTAGTGTATTTGTGGAGTATTTTGAATCTCACGTTTCAATAAAAATATCCATTTTGACCATCTCTGGATCCATTTTAAGCCGTTTTTTCATGATATCTGTACATATGTATGTGTTTATCACACAGAACTCAAAAACGGCCGGTCGTAGAAGGTTGAAATTTTGTAGGTAGGACCATCGTGGTATCTAGTTGTGCATCCCTTTTTTTTTTTTTTTTTTTTGGTTAGAATCGATTGAGCAAAAGGGGTACTTTGCACTGGGAGAAAATAAAATACCAAACAACATAATTTTCGATGAGTATGCTGAAGAGTTGTCGCTTTCTCAAATCTACTTTGGTCACCCACGATCATTTAAAGATGGGGTGAAAGTATCTCCTTTTCAGTATGGCAACGAACGAAATTAATTTACGACAGCAGTGGTGAAACAACATTTATGGGTCACACGTTTACTGCTGAAGAGGAGAAATACTTCGGTTTAAGACAAAAAGCAGTATTGGCGCTTTGTAAATCAATTCCAAAGATGCAAGAACCCTATGTTGTTTTTTTAATAACTGGCTTACCTCTCTAGAATTAGTCTATTTTTAAAGGGAGGAATATGGAATTTTTTCATCTTGTACACTGTTACAATAATTGACTAAAAAATTGTAAATTAAAGGAAGATAAACAATTAAAGAAATTAGGTTGTGGTAGTTTTGATTACAATATAGATAATAAGAAAAAAAGTTAATGTTATAATAAAATGGTACGATAATAGATGTGTATCTTTAGTTAGTTCGTATGTTGGCGCAGAACCTCCTTTAGAAGGGCTAAAAAAAAACCCTTTAGAAGGGGTAAAAAGGTATAGTAAAGAAAATAGCGCAAATTGCCACATTGTACAGAACTGCAATGAAATCTTATCGATGCTATCATTATTTCCACAAATAGTCAATATCTGCGCGAAAAGTTTCTTTATTATATAAGCATGACTTGGAACATAAACAAACAAGAACATGTGTATCGACTATATTTTTTATTGCTCACTACGCTCAGTATTCGTTGTTTGCCTTTGCTCGTCGTTCGCCTTTGTGTCATTAAATCGTTCGCTTCGTTAATGTTCGTTCAACATCGAGTTATGAATAAAACCTTTAACATGTTAACTTATTAATTTCAAAATAATCATTAAATCCTCAGCATGGTCCTCCGGGCCGTATACATTATGCCGGTTTGTTTTTCTCGTTAGTAAGTCGATGTTTGACTGCGTTGAGCTCAGAGACAATTAAATTATTCATTCGCTCCATTCGTAACGGAACTTCAATTTTTCCATCGTTAACATGTCGGAAAACAAATGAAAACGCGGTACTCTGAAACTCAACCTCGCTAGGTTAAGAGATCAAATAACTGATCTCAATTCGAAACAACCTCTCGACATTGAAAGTCTGAGTAAATTGGAAGCTATGCTGAACGATTGATTATTGGGATTTGAACTTCAAATTCGAGATTCAGACTAATGACACCACTAAAACGGAAAACTGCATGAAGGAAGTCCGTGAAATCAGCGATGTCGCATTTCATTACGAATTAAAAATTTTCATCAGAAATTTCTGAGGGAAGATCAGCGCCAATCACTTATTCCACCGAACCCTGAACTTAACACGTCTTCTTATCGTAACTCATCAACTCAACCGAAGTTGCAAAGAATATCTGTGTACCCTCGTTCGATGGTAATATTTTGTGAACTTTCAGAATTTTAAAGGTTTGTTCAAGAATTTAATTCTTAAAAACGATGAACTTTCTAACGTGGCAAAAAACTTTATTACCTTAAACAAGCATTAATCGGCAATGCTAAGGATTTTATTCGTGATTTTAAACTTGATGACAGAGCTTACTCGGAAGCTTGGTCACATCTGCTTTAACATTTTTACAATAAACGCGCGGTGGTCAAGGCTCTTTTCCGTAATCTTAAAAACGAAAATCAAATTCGTAGCCTTTTAAATAAAGTCGAAATAATATATTCGCGGTTTTTAAGCTTCAGGTGAAATTATCGACGAAACACGTTCTCGAAATTTCTAACGTATATTGTGTCCAGTAAACTTGATGCCAAAACCTCCTCCCGGGATTGGGAAAATTCTGCGACTTCGACCGATTCGCACGCAAACTTCGACGAATTGCGGAATTTTTTACAAATTCGGTCTTTTAATGTCGACGATCGTTCGGTAGAAGTAGCTAATTGTCGAAACTTAGCAAAGGCTCGAAGCCAGTGTTCGATACGGTTGAAAGGAAATCGTTCGTTGCAATTCGGGCAAATTAAAATGTGTCCTGTGCCAAGAAGGCCACTTTTTGAATCAGTGAAAATTATTCGGCTATAAAAATGTAACTGATCGTTTTCAAATCGTGAAAAAAAAATAAATTGTGTATAAAATGTTTTAATCCGTTTCACGTCGTTGCGGAGTGCAAACGCTCAAATTGTCGGTACTGCGATGGCAATCATCATTCCATGCTGCATCGGAACAATTCATCGTTAGAGCAAATTACGATCCCGAAACAAGCTTCAAAACCGGAGTCTCAACCACCACTCACTAATCCGAACTCGATTGTAGCTAAAACGACGATGTGTGCTGTCGATGCAATTCACAAAATGGTATTCTTGTCAACAGCGGTTGTAAAGGTGAAATCTGCCTCAGGTACTGCACTCGCTCGTTTATTATTTGATCAAGCGTCCGAAACTACGTTAATTCGTCGTGACTTTTGCAAGCGTATTAAACTCCCGCTTGCGAAAAATGAAAATCCAACCGCTCTTATCGGTATTAACGACAATTCGACCACTCTTGATTCAGTAACGCAATTTGTTTTGCAATCTGGTTGTTCAAAATTTTCTATCGCTATCGAAGCGGAAGTAATCGGCAAAATCCCGTACACGGTAGCGCGCAGTAACCTCGATAACGTAATGCGATATTTCCCTAAGTTTAATTTCGCTGAATCGAGCGATCTCCCTTATAACGACGTAGATATAGTCCTCGGCGCCGAATATGTCGAATATATTTTGGAGGATCAAAGGCATTATTTCGTCGAGAGAATTCCTTTTACGAAACTCTAAATTTGGTTATGTTAGCTCAGGCTCGCACAAATCGTCCTTTCTCGCTATCAAGTCGTATTGCGGACTCTCGAAGGTAGACATCGACGCTCAACTCAAACGTTTTTTCGAAATCGAGGATGCCGGCGAGGAGTCGTCTTCCAAGAACGCAGAAATATTATTCGAACACAAAATGATTGAGGAACATTTTGAAACAACTCATAAAAGTCTCGAAAATGGCATTTTTCAACTTCGTTTACCAATTAGGTCTAGTATCGTAAACTTAAATGGTTCGTTTTATAAGGTTAAGTCGAAATTAGTCAAATCGGAAAGAAAACGGTTGTCTATTATTCGAACCGCGTATCGTGATTTTATGTTAAAATATGAAGAACTAGGTCATATGAGGAAACTTTCTAACTCTGAAATTGTCGCTAACTCGTACTATACTCCGCACCACATCGTTAGTAAGCTCAGCAGTATATCGAAATACCGCGTCGTCTTTAATGTATCTGCTATCGATGGATCTCGGGTACTTTATTAAATGATCATCTTTTAACTGGCCCAACGCTACAACCTGAGTTGTTCGATGTGATAATTAAATTCCGTCTCATCACGCCGCGTTTTGTGCAGATACTGAGATGATGTGTCAACAAATCCTGATTCACCCAGACGATAGAAAGTACCAACGTATCGTTTGGGGATCTGATCCTTCTGAACCCGTTAGCCGCTATGAACTTAATACGGTGACATATGGTACCGGTCCCGCATCGTACCTCGCAACCAAATGTCTTCAAATTATCGCTCGTTCGCTGGAAACTTCGCATCCGAACGCCGCTAACATGATCAACTCGAACTTCTATATGGATGATCTTATGACCGGAGCTGATTCCGTCGAGGAAGCTCAACAATTACAATAGCTCGTACATGCAGAGCCTTGCAATCAGCTAATTTTCCGCTAAGAAAAAAGCAAAGTAACTCGGTAAATTTTTTAAAATCATATTGATCCGTCGTTAATTGAAACATTAACCGCTAGATTGTTCGGATCGGAATCCTTTGTCTTCGTATTAGACTTAATGCAGCGCCCGCAGTCTCCGATGTTTTTAATGTATCTATAAATTTAGCCCCGTTATCTAGTCCAATCACTAAACGCGCAATGTTATCCGATATTTCTCATATTTTTGATGTTCTTCGGTATGTTATCGCCGATCACAATTAGAGACAAAATTTTAATGCAAGAGGAATGATCTCCTATTAGTCGCGAACTCGAACGTTAATTTTTGTCTTATCGTAGGAATTTAGTTATCGAATTATTTTATTCTCCGCTGTTATAGTTTCTCAAGTAACGTGATTTCTCGCTAACTATTTGGTTTTTGCGACGCCTCACCTAAAGCCTATTGTGCCGTTGTATTTATGCGCGTTATTGATGACCAGAATAATGTAACAATTTCGTTCGTCTACGCTAAGACTCGAGTAGCATCAATTAAAGCGTTATCTATTCCTCGTTTAGAATTTCAGTCAGCAGTTCGACTTTTAGTTCATGTATCATATAAATTAGAAATCGAACCTTGTAATATTTTCGAGGTTTACATATTCCGAAATTCTACTTAGTCGGTTTAATCATTCCGTAGAACGATTAAAACAGTACGTATGTAATTGTGTCATTAAAATCATAAAACTGGTTTCAAAGGAACATTGGTTTTATGTTGAAACTAGTTATAATCCCGCAGATTCAGCCACACGCGGCGTGAAGCAGTTTATAAATAATAAATTATGGTCGAATGGCCTAAGCTGGCTTATAAATGATTCTGATACATTTCGAGGAATTTTTCTATTTCTATTAACGTACCAGAAATTTGTACAGACAAGGCCAGCTTTAACGTAAAAAAGACTGATATACTCGTATTTTTATCCATTCTACATAAATATTCATCCCTTAATAAATGTATTGTTGCATTTGCTTACGTTTGTCGGTATTTTAATAATTTACGTAAAATGACTAAAACTTTCGGACCTTTAACTGCTGACGAACGTAATTTTGCAATGAACCGATTGACCCATTTTTCACAACTCGAATTTTTTAGCAATGAATATTGTTACTTAGTAAACAAAATTCCGTTAAATAAACATAAAATATTTACCCTCAATGTATATTTAGATAATAATAATTTAATTCGTGTTGGTGGTCGCATATATGCTTTGAATTTTTCATATGATGCTAAGTTCCCTTATCTTAATAACACGTAATTATCGTTTCGTCGAACTTTATATCTCGTGTGTTCATAACTTATACTATCACTCTTCGAAATCGTTTCTTGTCATCTTTGTTCGTATTAGATTTTAGATCGTAGGCAGATTAATCTCCTTAGTGGAGAAAATCCTCTTCAAATGCTTACACCCGTGTAAACACTTTTACGGTCCAACAATTTACGGGTTATCCGCCCGTTGAACGAACGTTAATCACTCTTTGCAGCTTGCGCTATGACTATACATAAATCGCAGAGTGCAACTTTCCATGAAATTGTTTACGAGTATAGCGGAGATCATTCGCAAGAACTTGTTTATGTTGCGTTACCTCGTGTAATAAATTTCAAAAATTTGTATATTGTAACACCTCAAGATGATCCAACGAAATTCAAATTTTATCATAGCAAGCGAGCTAAATCAACACAGAAATTGATGCAAGAATTTCAAAGATTATCTCGAAACACATTGCAAACCAGAACCATAATTATATTGGATATGATTTGCAAAAAAAAAAAAAAAAAAAAAAAAAAGGTCTTTCATTATTAACTTTTAATTGCCAAAGTTTACAAAATCATATTCTAAATTTCATTCAAAATTGTAATTTTTTATTACTTTCTGAAACGTGGATGAGAAATGAAGAAGAAGTTATCCTTCAAAATTTCAATTGCACTTCTCATTATAGACGAGAAAATATTCACACTGGTGTAGGACATTGTCAACATTTGTCTACAAAATATGAATATGATTTTGTCAAACATTAGTGAATTGAATGCTAGGTGTATTCATCAGTTGGTGACATTTGTTCAGTTGTTTGTAAAATAGGAAACGATGTTGAAGTAGTTATTGTAGCTATTTATATATCCCTAAATTAAAAGGTTGAGGATATTACATTATTTATTCATCGATCGTTATTAGAATATACTGAGGAAGGTTCTAAATTACTAAAACAAAATTTTTATAAACTTCCACTCGTATTAGCTGGAGACTTTAATGTTGACTTCAATAACAAAGAAAAATCTGAAGCACTAACATCCTTTTTATTAGATACATTTGATTTAAGTATTAATAATCATCCAGCGCAGTACACAACAAAATACTGTACTACAGTCGATGCTGTTTTTTCGAGATACTTGAACAAAGTTGAATCTCAAACATATGTGTATCTTATTATAGTTACCATAAGCCAATAATTTCTATTATACAATACGATGATAATGTTTAATATTTATTTACATACATTCTGCCCATTGATGATTGATTTGATTCGTTTCTTTACTTACAACTACAACTCACTCCATTCAATAAGTATCACTTATTAAGTTAATGTTAAAGAGAAATTGTAAATCCGAGATAATCAAATAAAATAATGTTCATAATGTTAATGTTTAATAGTGTTACGACTTGAGGGTTTCCTCTGTCCCCTTTACCGGAAGCCAATATTACGATTTGATGATATTCTCTGGTCCCTATTGCGGGAGCCAACGTTACGACTGTTGAATTTCACTGTTCTCTGTTTGCGGGCGCCAGTGGCAACTCACAGCTTGCCACTACTGGTTTAACACTGCCGAGCAGAGCGTCAGGCTTTTTAAAAAAAAGAAATTTGCCGATAAAAAATATGAAGGAAAAGAAATATAAACCGAAAGCCGCCGATGAAAGGCGGTTACCTCTCCGAAAGGAGATACCACGGTCGCGCAACGCGTGCCCAATAAAAATTTTAAACAGGCAAATCACGTGTATTTCAAAAAAAAAAAAAAATTACAAATTAAACAACACACGTAACGGAAAAGTTCGGTATTGACTAGAACTTAAAAACTTCGACTAAATACATATTATAAAAGGCACAGTTCGACAAAACGGTAACACGACTAGACAAATTTCTTGCTGCTCTCGACGACGACTAGCTACGAACATAATTAAACGGTAACTCAGGTATACAACAAAATTAACACATAAGACGACGACGATTGACAGTACATCCGCAAATTATCAGCTCGATATTTTATTCTAAACACTAACGGTACATTACCGAAATCCTTATCAATTAATAACATATAGTCGCTATCTGATCTTCACACGCGGCGTAATCCAGACTAAATATGTTCTTAATATATTCGATTTTTTTTTTCATTCCACATCCGCGTACAACTGTGTGCGGATACTACATAAAATATTTGTACCGTTATGATCTCACTGTCAATTACACAAATTTCTATCATCTACGAGATGAGTAGGGAGGCCGAAAGCACGATTTCGTTTACATCGACGACTAGTACCATAAACACCCCTGTCAAGCTGTTTCCATTTTGGCAGAATATTGCTGCGTTATAGTTTAGCAAAGTTGAATATCAATTTAGGATTGGCGGAATCACTGACGACGATACAAAATTCGGTCAGATAATCAATGCATTGGAGAAGGACGTCCTTAGCTCAGTCAGCGATCTAGTGCTCCTACCATGCAAAAAAAAAATCGTACCGCTTCTCAATTACCAGGAAGCTAACGTTTCACAATTAAAATGACTAGTGTATGAGGCGGCATTAGGCGCCATGAAACCAGTTACTTCGACAAATTAGCGAATTTTCGGCCAATAAAGCGAACGACCATTTTTTATACGTTTATTGTAGATCGAACGATTGCCTCATTTCATATGTACGACTTTGGCGGTTGCAGGTGAAAAAATTACATTATCCGAAATTGCTAAAATCGCCGACAGTGTTTGGTCCGCTGGCCACCCGTCGAATAATCCAACCGCAACTTTCGCAACAAACTTTTTGGCTCCCATAACTAAAAATGCTAACGACAGACTAAAAAAATTATAAAACACGGTTACAGATCTAGTATCTAATGTCAAATGCATCGTATGCGGCCGCAGCCGATCCCAAGATCATTCTACAACAAAACAAAGGTGCACCAGTAACAAATTGCCCAAAAGAAACTGAAATTAACATGGCTCATTGCTGGTACCATTAAACGTATGGACAGTCGGTGAGCAAATGCAGACCACCCAGCACGTTCTAACAAGAGCGAGCCAACAAAATAACCGCCGTCGACAATAACTGCGGAATTGGGTGGCTTTTTTAATCAACTGAATTTCTGGACATCAATTCCCGATAGATACAGGAACCGAAAGCTTACCAAATTCTGACTTGGTTACGGCTAATGAGATTATAATACATGCATATGGCAAATGTCAAAAAATATCAACATCGGCTTACCACGCCAGTATAAATGAACATTCGTCATTGCGGACGTTTTGTTCGCGATCATCTCAGCCGATTTCCTACAATGCAATCAGCTACTAGTGGACCTAGGGAGTCGTCGGCTGTTGACACGCCAACATCGGTGAAACACTTCCAAATACACTAGTACAACATCTTCAGCAACGACACCCCTACGGGATTACCGTCAAACACAAACGTGAAGTATTTCATTGTCACTACCGATACTCTCAACACAACATGAGCAAGGATATTGCCACCGGGAAAATTCCAATATGCCAAAAAAATGTTCGTGGAATATCTGCAATGAAGAATTTTCCGACCAGCAAAATCACCTTGGGGAAGTCCCCTGACCATAGTTAAAAAAAAAAGATGATGAATATTGCATTTGTGGGGACTACTGGTCCCTGAATTAGCAAATGGTGCCGGATCGATACCTGCTACCACACTTCAAAATATCAACAAGTCTCTAGCGAGCATACCATCAAATTTTGGTCAACCCAGATGACGTCCCAAAAACAGCTATAATAACCCAATCTGGGTTATTTGAATACCCGGTAATGCCATTCAGCCTTAAAAACGCCAGATCCACGTTTCAGTGGCATATGGACAACCTTTTCCAGCTGTGTCCATACACGAATCCATACATAGGTATTTTGGTGGCATCGGATTCCAAGGAACACCATGCCGAACACCTCAAAAAGTGTTATACATCTTGCACGAGAATGGATTATGAATAAATTGTGATAAATGTGCGTTTGGCCAAACGACGATACAATTTGTAGGATGCTTGATTTCTAGGAATGAAATTCGCCCAGACCCAGAACGCACACATAAAAATTTTTGCACAAACCGAAACAGTCGCCAAGTTTCACGCATTCCTAGGTATAATGATTTTTTATTGAAGGTTTATACGAGACGTTGCCGACACGCTGGCGCAGTTACAAAAACTAATTAAGAGAGCAACAAACATCAGCTGGAATGACATTGAAATAATCGTATTTGAAAGTGCAAAACATCAGCTGAACAATTTCGTAACCTTAGCACATCCACAGCCTGACACCCCGATCATACACACATGAAACGCTTCAGACAGGGTAATCAGCGCCACCTTAAATCAATGCATCGGAGACACAACATCGCCGCTAGCATTATTTTCTCACTAATTAACAGCGACCGAACAAAAATACGGCGTCTAAGATAAAAAACGGTCGTCTATTTACTTGGCCACAAAACATTTCCGAGAAATTATAGAAGGCAGAGAGTTAATGGTCCTTGCCGACCATTGTCCATTGACCGCCGCAATCGCACATTCGCCCGAAAAATTGTCCAGCCGGCAAGTATGGCAGCTCGAATACATATCAACAGTTGTAACATGCATCAATTTCATTAAAGGGAAAAACCACCCCATGGTCGATTGGTTGTCCTGGATGGAAACGCTCACGAATTTATCACCAAAATATTTTCAAAGATATCATGAAAAATACAAGGTGTATATGCTGTCAAAAAAACAAAATACACAGACATATGCAGGCACCGCTTGACGAATTCCCACAAACCGACAGATTCAAACACATCCATGTAGATATTGTGGGGCCGTTACCCCCATCCGAAGGCAAACGATTTGCATTCACAATTATTCACAGGACGACTCTTGGATAGAAGCAATACCGCTGCTGAAACCTCAACCGAAATCATTACATCGGAACTGTTTCAAAACTGTGTTGCCCATTTTTGGAGTCTCAAACATAATTACAACTGACTACGGCGGTCAATTTACGTTAGTATTATTTTCAACCTAGACGAAAGATCTCCGAATATGTCACATATTACCACATCAGCATACAACCTGAAGGCAAATGGAAAGGTGGAGCGGGTACACTGCATTATTAAAGCAGCCACTGGATGCCTCACCAAACTATGGCCGAAGTCGCTACCATTTATACTCTTGGGCATCCGCTCGTCGCTTTTAGAAACGCGATATACACCCATTGAATTGGTATACACCAGCCCAATACGCATTCCCAGTAAATTCATAACCGCTGCACAACTGTAAATGAATCATAGCTAATTAGTCTCAACACAACAAGCTATCTAGACTTGAAAAAATCAGACTACAGCTTATACGAAAGGGAACTCGAAAGATATTAATTCACCCTGACCTCCAGGTAGCCACACACATGTTTGTATGTGATGATAGTGGAAAAATGGGATTACATTAACCGTATAACGAACCTTACAGGGTGATCGAGAAAAACGACGCCCATTACACCCTAGAAATGAATGGCCGTAACAATATAGATCGATTAAAATCATCCTATACAATATTGAAACAGATTGGAGCTTTCAGCAGTGTATAATTTGAAATAACAGTTGATATAGTAGCAATGAATGTTGTGTGTATCAAAGAGCTTCGGATCTGATATGATGGGAATTTTGCGAATTTGGTGGTTTTAAGCGAGTGTAATTAGAATGTCTGAGTGTATGTTTGTGAATACGTCGCCAACGGAGTGGTGGCCCATGCACTGGCACATGCGAGAACAGTGCCTGGATAAGGTTCTGCACGCTCGTGCAGGATTGAGCGGCAGCTCCTTAGAGTGAACCTCGACTGTACTGTGCGATTAGTTAATTAGTCTGCCGCATGCAAGCACACCGTATATTACTCTCGGCATGTTTTTATCAGCTACTACATATTATTGTTATCATTATTCGCTTCACCAGACATTACTTTCTTTCATTATTTACCAAGTTTTATACGTTCTACATTCAATATTATTCAATGCTATGTGATTCATGCGACATCGCTATTTTGATTTTACTGTTTCAATGTCAAATATATAATAATGACAAATTTACTTTGTTGAATAGTGTTAAACATCTCAATAATCTAATCATCCATATTCACAGAAACTTACAGCATTCTATGCATCTATGCACAGAGCTAACAACACACCCACCGAAGCATATAATGAGGGGTTTTGGGGGTTTGAATACCCACCTTAGCTCACGCAAAGCCCGATGTAATTAAAAGCGTCAAAGAACCTGTTTTCTTTACCTTACTGGCAGACAAAACTCAAGACATACTGCGGCTGAACAACTAGCATTATGTTTATGATACGCAGACAGCTCATTTGAAAAATCAGTTATCCGGAAGGACTTTCTGGAATTTATCTACGTAGAAGATGTTTCAGTTCAAACATTAGCGATGATTATTACAATGCATCGCTTAACCTATAAATTGGATATAGATAAATTCGATAGACAAGACTTTGATAGCACTGCAGTACTGAGCGGTCAATTACATAGTTGTTGCAAAAATTAACAGAAAGCAAACCCAGAGTAGTAATGCACCATGAGAAACTGCCCAAATAATTTATTCCCTTTGTGAATTGAATTTTTAAAATTTGTAACTGCTGTCACATCACATGTACTCATAAATTCTTCCAAAAAAAAAACTCCCCTGTGATATCATGCTTATGATCACACTGCTCTCACGTTTTATCAACACTTTTACTATATTTCATTATCACTGGCTCTTTTATCAACTTTCCAAAATTTGTTTTGTTTGTTTTGTTTTTTTTTTTTAAATTATAATTATGAGAGATATAAGCAGCTCTTCAGAGTAGGAAAAAGAAACGGTTATAGCTATTATAGCAGTAACTGAAATAATAAAAAAGAGAAAATCAGTTCACAGCATTACCCAGAAAAGAGAAAAATTTGGGGAATTCTACTGGTTAATGCCACAATTGTGGAAAGACGTAGAAAGGTTTAAAATGTATTTCCGAATGGACATGCAGTAATTCAATACCCCTCATAATGAAATAAAAAACAAATTAAAAAAACAAAATACTCAACTTCACAGAGTTGTATGTACTGAAGAAAGGTTAGCCGCTTGTTTAAGGTTTTTAATACTTTATGTTCATTATTATTTATATTTTTATTCTGCAACAACGATGAAGGACTAATTGCATGAAAGTTGGAATAAAAAAAACTTACAGAATTGAAAATGTAAAAATCTGGCGAACAATAAGTTTAAACCCAACTCTTTTCAGTATGAAACAACCTACATTGACCCATCCCTGAAATATAGTTACTTTCCTATGTAACTTAAATAAATGTTTACAATCATGATGTTCCAAAAAAAAAAAAAAAAATCATACAACTAAGAATTTTTTCATTCTCTTTTTTTATTTTATTATATGCCTGAATTAAACAATTTCCAAATTTAAAAGGTTGCAATTATAATATCAATAATAGACACTGTAATTATGACATAATGCAACTTGTACAAAATTATTTTAATGAATTTAACAAATTTGCAACTGAAAAAATAGCATTCCAGAAAAATAATGTACATTTTTATTAAGCAAGTAGTAAAAATATAGTAGATATTGTAAAAAACTGTAAAATGGTAATTAATATAATGACAAATACTTAATTGGATGGGTTATATTAATTCCGCTATTATAATAAATCAATATTTTTAGTAAATAAATGTACCTCACCCAAAGTTTTGGGAATAGGGGGAAAAAAGAACTGTTTAAGTTGTTTTAAACACAAATAATGTAGTCAACAGACAATTTGCATCATTTCTGTGCTTTACTGTGAATTATTCAGATCATCACTTTCTATTTTTCAAACGTGGTAAAAGAAATGCCAATTGTTCTTCATATTTCCATTTTTCTTTTTTCTCCTTTTTTTCTTTTCTTTTTTTTTATACAGCCATTAGGGTTCTTGTATTTTTACACTGTCTATTTCTTGCATTATTAAAATCTTTTTTTAGTCTATCTCGTCTTTCCTTGACTTTCATGAGATGTAAATTGTATATTAAATATAATTATTTTTTTTCATTCTTCGTTACTCTTATCAATATTTGAAATGTTAATAAAACAAAATTATTACAATAAGAATGATTAGATGAATATGAATTTTGTATCATCTCAGATTTTTAGCAACCGAAAATTCTTTTCGAAGTATTGCATTCAATTACAGACTGGGATTTACTACTGTCAGTGGAATTGTAAAAGAAACTTGCAGTGCTGTATGGGAAACATTTAGAGATATTGCAATGCCACCTCCCACAGAGGAAACATGGAAAAATAATGCAGAACAATTTAAAAACATGTAGCATTTTCCCAATTGTATAGCTGCCATTGATGGAAAACATACAAATTTTTAGAGTCCCAATAATACTGGATCTACATTTTTTAATTATAAAGGGAGTCACTCTATTGTACTTCTGGAATTAGTTAATGCCAATTACAGATTTATTGCTGTTAATTTCGGCTCCTTTGGTAGGAACAGTGATGGTGGATTTTGTAGCAAATCACAGATGGGTAGAAAATTTCAAAATAACGAATTCAAACTACCATCACCAACACCACCAATAGAAAATGACGAGCTATAGCCATATATTATAATAAGAGATGAAGCATTTCCGACAACTAATTATCTTCTTCGTCCATATCCTAAAAATAAGTTACACAATGAGGTTAATAAAATATTTAATAACAGACTATCCAGTGCTGGGCGTGTAGTAGAGAACGCTTTTGGGGAATATTGGTTGCACATTGGCAATGTTTCAGGAATCGTTTAGAACTGCAGCCAGAATTTGTAGATAAAATTGTACCTGCTTCATGCTGTTTATGTAATATATTGCGTACAAACAATATGTTTAAACCCAATAATGAATCGATTCCTTTTTATATTGTTTGTCAACAACTAAATAGATTGATTCGTATCAAATGATGCTCCGGAACAGGGACCAATAGTCCAATACGTATCAATATGTATATTAAGAAATGTTAAAATATAAAAATAGTAATTGTGCCTGTACATATGTTTATTATATATTTCATAACTAGGAAAAGAATGGTAGAAAAAAACTAGTAACTTTATAAAATAAGTTTGTTTGATGTTATAAAAAAAAATCTCGAACCCATTGAAGAAACGTTACTTGTAAAATATGATTATTCACTTATTCATACTATGTTCAGTAACTTGTTTTTCTGCAGTTATTTATGTTATTAAAATACAAGATTTTTAAATAGCCTGAGTACTTAAAATTTACAATTGTCGATTATAAACACACATTCAGTTTGATTTTTGTAATATGCAAGTGTGTAGTGACGAAAGTTGGACAGCTGAGATGTGGTATCAGTACGTAAAACAATATTTTTTCAGTTCTAATAATTTTATACTCAAATCATATTTAAAATTTTAAATGCCTGAACCTTTTTTTTTTTTTTTTTTTTTTTTTGGTGTCAAAAATTCAACCCATCAACAATGTAATATAATTAATTAACTAATTAACGCTACACAGTACTAATGCATTGTACTATATAATTAAACAATAACTTGTATATTGCAGCACTCCCGGTGGCCAGGAGAGAATTGACACTACATGGCAGAGGGATCTGGAAATTTATTATCGAGTTATACAAAATAATTCTTTCTCGCCGTGTGCAAATTGCATTCGAAGATGAGGTGATCAGCGTCCGCCACTCTTTCCGAGTCTAGTAGATGTTGGCAATAGGAAGGAGAGATTAATCCCATGTTGTACAAAGAAACGGGGAGACGGTTTACCCCCAGCCGAAGGCGACATAAGGTAACAATGTACGATCTGGTACTCATCGAAACAGTCGTAATGTGGTTGAATCAAGGAACGTTAGGAATATTAGGTTGAATTCTTTTGTAATGTTGCGCGCAAAATGGATTTGCCCATGTAGCCTCCCAATATTCTTTATGAGCATATCTAATGAGCTGGAATAGGTTTCTGTTCGGAAAGTATGGAACTAAACATCTATTCATCCATGTATCTTTGGCAGCCATGTCTGCCACTTCGTTACCATAGATATCTGCATGTCCTGGTATCCAAACAAAGTTAACTATTACGCCAGATTCAGAAAGGGACACTACTAGGCTTCTAATTTTATAGAGGTATGGATGGGATATTGTGTTGAACGGTAAGAATTTCAAAGCTAATAAACAACTCATAGAATCAGACATGGAGAAGATATGTGAATTTAAAAAGGACAAAGCCTTGGAAATCGCAAAACATTCGACACTAAACACAGAGGTAAAACGAGGAAGAGAGAATATTTTAGTTTATAAAAAAAGCAACACCCGCAGAATTCGAAGATTTAGAACCATCAGTAAAAATCGGTTGGAAATTCGGCCGATGGTCTGAAATTATCGCATTGAATACTCTGCTAGCGTTGTGCCTATTAACGAACTGAAAAGAATCCAAATCTACCTGTAACTTAAAGCAGTTATGTGTGTATAGGTATTTAAAGATCAATGAAGGATACGACGGTATGGTAATAAAAGAATATCGCTGAAGCCTAACAGCACTTAAAGATAATAGGAGGAATTTTGGAGGTCTTAAATCTCCAATTGTCTTTAACATCCAAATAGGATTTAAGTAAACTAAAGCTGGCTGGAGGACAGTATTTCATAAGAAACCTGTCTACTCGGTACGATGATCTAACAGAGAGAGGAGGGATCTTGGTTTCAGCTTCCAAAACAGCAATAGAAGTAGGTAAGCAAGCACCAATTATAAGCTGTAAACATGAGTTCTTTATTCTCTCTGATTTGTTACGATTGGTTGCTGAGGAATTATGAAAGAAGTAACAAACATAGTCTAAAATACTGCGATAGTGTGCTTTGTATAACTTACTCGTTGTGCAAGGATCGCTACCCCAATTGACATTACAGAGGGCTTTGAGTAGGGGTAATCGTTTTAGAAGTTTGTTATACATGTAATCTATATGCTGGTTCCAGTTTAATTTAGAAACCGAGAGTAAAACCTAAGTACTTATGTGCCGACAAAATGGGGACAGTAGCAAAGGCAATGGAAATAACACTGTGAGTTGGGTTCTGAACTTTAAAAATAAGTACAATTTGTTTATTTCTTTTTTTTTTTGTATATTTATGAAGGTATTACAACATATGAAATCAGAAGTTGTTATAAAAAGTATTTAAGTATTATTAATTTTTTATTTATCAAAATAATTTGAACATTTACCCAACTTTTTTTTAGAGCAAATAGTTTCGATCACCTGTTAGTAATATATTAAGTCCGTAATAAATTTCTTAATTTTACTGCATCTAAAAATAATTTTCTTTGGATGGTTTTAGAATATTACTTTTTGTAAGATGTATAAATTTTTTTTTGTAGATAGAAAAAAATCGAGAATCTCCAACTTGTAAAGTTCTAAAAAAGAACCTTTAAACCATGGCCCCAATTAGGACTGAGTTTGGTACCTGGGATAAAAGTAACGAAGACAAAGCTAAAGTCTTCGCTGAACATCTGGCCGCTGTCTTTACGCCCAACAATATTACCTCAGATGCTAACCTAAATTTAATATTTAGCAAACGACATACGGTTACTCATTTTTCACCTTTAGAAGTCGCTACAGTTATAGATAAGGCTTTAAATCCCCAAAAAGCCCCTGGAATTGATCGCATCACAGCAAGAATTATTAAGGAGCTACCGCGTAAAGGATTAATTCTGCTCACGTATATATGTAATGCGGTATTGCGGTTACAATATGTACCTTTACAGTGGAAAATAGCGAAGATAATAATGATATTAAAACCTGGAAAGCAGCCGGAATTGTCATCATCCTATCGGCCAATATCTATATTGCCGATAATGTCCAAAGTTTTTGAAAAATTATTCTTGAAGCGCTTAAATTCTGTAATCAATGAGAATAATATCATTCCTAATTTTCAATTTGGATTCAGGCATAGTCACTCGACAATTGATCAGGTTCATAGAGTGACCGACTATGTTGAAAGTGCCTTTGAGCAAAAACAGTTTTGCCCTGCAGTATTTCTAGATATAGCGCAGGCCTTTGATAAAGTTTGGCATGAAGGCCTACTGCACAAGCTAAACCTGCTGCTACCAGGCAACTACTGTGAGCTAATAAAATCATACTTGAAAAACAGGTTTTTTCAGGTGTACTATAACGAAGCTAAATCAGATAAGTACGCTATAAATGCTGGCGTTCCTCAGGGCAGTGTCCTAGGGCCTGTATTATACTTGCTTTATACGTCGGATGTACCAAATGCATTAGTAGCAATGTTTGCAGATGACACTGCCATCTTATTTAAAGATAAAACTCAGATAGAGGCTACTCATAAGCTACAAGAGGCTATAGATAAGCTAACTGCTTGGACGTCTCGCTGGAAAATAAAACTAAATGAGAACAAATCTACTCATGTAGTCTTTGCACTTCGCAGAACGACCTGTATTCCGGTGACGGTAAACGGACAAGCGATATTACATTCCAGCTCAACGAAATATTTGGGAATTCATCTTGATGCGAAACTTACATGGAAGCCTCATGTAAAAATGAAAGCTAAAGAAATGAAAATTCGTATTAATAAATTGTATTGGCTGCTGGGATTTAAATCTCAGCTTAGCCTTGCAAATAAGAGGCTCCTGTATGTGGCAGTAATCAAACCTATCTGGACATATGGTGTCCAATTATGGGGATGCACAAAGCCGACAAACAGAAAGGTAATCCAAACGGTGCAGAATAAATTGTTACGTTCCATCGCCAACGCACCGTGGTATGTAAGAAATGATACCTTGCACAACGATTTGCGGATTGAAACAATCAATGAAGCCATTGCCCGATTTGCTTTAAAACACCAGGACCGCTTACGTCATCATGAGAATCTGGAGATGTTGGAATTGGTAGACGCATTATCTGGCAGTAGGCGACTTAAACGCCAAAAGCCACCCGACTTAATTTAAATATATCATTTTAAATTAACATATAGTATCACTAAGTTAGAATAAGATAGAATATTGGCAGTGGTCAATAATCTACATATACTGTGTACAGTAGCGTTTGCATTGTATTCGCCATTGTGTTGATAATGTTAGAATAATCGGTTAATGGCCTAATAAGGCCAGTCCTGATGTAAAGATATGAAAAAAAAAAAAAAAAAAAAAACATGGCCGCCCGGGGGAGGAGGAAGGGGCCCAACCACCCCGTGAAATGTTTTTTTTCTTTTTTCTTTTCATTAAGAATGAAATTACATTTGATATTCAAAGAAAAACAAATAAAAATATGAATAAAATAAAAAAAAAAAAACATTTGCTACACAAATTGAAACAAATTTGACTGTTTTTTATTCGGTTTCGATTATTATTATAGATTGTAGTTAATAAATCAGGGTGATTTTTATTTACAATTTTGATAATTTTATTAGATATTTCATCATATCCAATTGTCTTCTTATTATTTAATTTTTTAGTTATAGAATTTACTTCATAGCTTTCAATTTCAATATCAGCATTGTCGTCTATGTAACCGTTAATTGGATAGTTCGTATTTGGAAATAACTTATTGCATATTAGTCCATATTTTTCTGTTTCATTTGTTACTTGTTCGTTTCTTTCATTTATTAAAAGGGGAAAATTAAATATTTTGTTGCTTTCCCTAATTATTTTGTATGGTCTACTCCAAGCCGTAAAATTTTCTACTAATTTTTTCTAAGCTTCATTTTTGTTCTTAACTATTTCCTTTTTATATTTCTCCTTTAATTTCGATATTATTTCAGCCATTACTGTCGCCCAATTGGTGAAAAGTTTGAAATAGACGTGTTTCGTGTGTTAATTTTGTATTATCTTACATCTTCTTCTACCATGAGTATAATTTGCAATCCATTCTTCTTATTCAAATCGTTGTTTCTTATCAATCAATCTTCATTGTTGCCGGAATCACTGTTATCATCACGCCGGTCGGAATGGCCGACCCTCTTATCAAGCATCTTTCCGATGCGCAGCTTTACGTTCCCGTCATTGTCATTTTCTACCGAAATACCATTATCATCGTCTACAGGTAATGCTGTTTCATTTACTTCTGTTAATACCGAATTGTCTATCAAGAAATCTGCGACTTTTGCTAATATAATTAAACAAAAAAAGATATTACCAATTCAAAACTTTACGCATCCTATTGAGGATCAGGGCCTCATTTTTAACCACATTCTAGACTAAAAATTTTAAATTACCTCTCAGCTTTAAAAAACCTTGTCAATGGTTCAAAAAATATAATAGCCGCGTCTCGCGTTAGCGGCAACTGTGTTATTATCTTCTTATCAAGTGCGTAATTAGTTCAGCATTTCGTAACTAATCATGGCGGCTTCAAAATTGATGACCATTTCTTCAAAGTACGCAAATTAAAATCACTAACAACGAAAATTACTTTTTCAAATGTATCTCCAACGATTACAAATTTCAACATGAAATTAACCTCTCAAATATCTCTCCTTCGAATAAATCCTATGGATGATGAATTTGGTTATATAGTCAGCTGGAGACGTCAGGTATACATCTCTAATTACGATGATATAAAAATCTGGTCATCTTTCACCCTAAATTTTAATGATAAAAGTTTCAGAATTTTTCTGTCAGTAGACGACCTTATTTGCTTTAAATGCAATTCTTCAGGTCATAAAGCGGAAGACTGCAAAACATCTTCAGATTTTGATAACAGTGAAACTTTAATCTAACACCATCATCCTCTCCAGGGTACTGATGCTCATCCTCACGCAGACTCACTACCTCCTCATACTGATGAAGACCCCGTACAAGTAGTTTCTCCTTCTCTTCCAAATAAAGAGGATAACGTTGACATCAATACACCCACTAATGCACAGCAAAATAAAAGGCCTCTGTCGCAAACTTCTTCCAGTTCCGCAGATGTTAATTCCAAAAAGGACAACAATCAACAAAGAACCTCTCGCAAACAAAAGAAGCTGAAGGAGAAAAATAAAAACCCGTCGGAGAAAACACCAATACCGATGCCTGAAGAGGAATCATCGTCAAACCAGGAATCTGAATTGTCTTTAAATGCACTGAACTATCAGTTGACATGGAAATGAATATAAACATCATCATTGGTACTTTCACGTCTTCTCTAATTAAAAAGGCACAGTCATTTACTCCTTTGCCAAAAACAATAAATCGTAAAATAGTTCCGTGGTGGACAAAGCAATGTGCTGAAGCAATTAGAATGAGACGGAAGCTGATACGCAACTTGAAAACAACACCATCATTAACTAATCACATGGAGTTCAGAAGAGCTCGGGCCAAAGACAGATGGAATATCAAGCAAGCTAAACGAAATTCTTGGTCTGAATTCACCTCAACGATCACAGCATCAACGCCGTTCAGAACTGTGTGGTCTAACATCCGATCCATAGAACAGTTCCGTTCCTTCCTATTTCCATCTATAATTAACGTGGGCCAGAGGAAGGTATTCAAACCAGACGAAATTGTTGCCACGTTTACAGACCATTATCAACAAACTTCAAGCTGTCCTATCACCTTCACCGATCTTCAATCGTTCAAATTTCCTACAAGAAGCTTAGACTCAGAATCCTACAATAAAGAAATTACATTAAAAGAACTAAAGCATGCTATCAAATCCACTAGAGAAACAGCTCCTGGACGCGACGGCCTACATATTGCTATGTTAAAACATGCCCCTGCATCAACACTAAATATCTTACTTCAGATCTTTAACAGGATCTGGATGAGGAACGAATTTCTACAAGTCTGGAAAACAGCTGTTATAATTCCAATTCTAAAACCTGCAAACGATCCCTCAGCTGCCGAGAACTATCGCCCCATTTCGCTTACATCAGTTCTAAGTAAATTATTCAAACGAATTGTTTACTATCGTTTAAACTGGTTGATCGAAACAAAAAATCTGCCTCATTCTTCCCAATGTGGCTTCAGTCGTAATCGATCGACCTTACACCAACTGCATGCCATTCAGAACGCTGTTTCAGAGGCTTTGGCAAAAAAAAAAATCGTTTATTAGCTATCTTCTTTGACTTATTCAAGGCATTTGATAAGATACCAAAGCACAAAATCATGAGTCAACTCTTCAGTTGGAATTTCTCTGGAAACTTAATAATATTTATTTATAATTTTCTTACCAACTGGAATTTCTTCGTACGGATGGGGAGAAATTCATCTTCCTTATGTCCTTTGGTAACTGGTATTCCACAGGGCTCAGTGTTGAGCCCGATACTTTTCAATATTGCGATCAACGACTTGGCAGATACTATTCGTTCTCCAGTCAGAAGCTTACTGTTCGCTGAGGACCTGACAATCTTCATTCATTGTCGAACTGTATCTACCGGCCAACATGTACTACAAGAAAGCACGGACCATCTGGTTACTTGGTGCTCTAGAAATGGATTATGCTTCTCAAGTAACAAAACTTCCGCAATGCATTTCTGTCGCATTCGTAACTGCACACATGAAATACGCATCAACCTTCAGGGCACGCGTCTTCGAAACGCACCATCAGTCCGATACGTTGACTTGCTTTTAGACAAAAAGCTGTCTTGGAAGCCTCACTTGAACTACATTAAATCAACCTGTACTTGAAAAATGAACATTTAAAAAAAACTGACCCGCACTTCTTATGGTGCTGACCGAACCACTCTACTGCGAATTTATCGTTGATTGATCCGGTCTAAAAGTGAATATTGTTGTAACCCTTCCTTAACTGGAATATTGATTTCAATAACCCTGTTCCTCCGTGCTATACAGGTGTCTTAATTTCGGACGCGAAAGCCGTCAAAACCACTCAATAACAAAAAAATACTTTCGAAAAACATGTAAAATTTCGATAAAAACGACGATGATATTGGCTTCAAAACAGTGAATCTCCGTTCACGGCAAATAAACAGCGATCACACCGTCCGCAAACTAACAAGCAGACAGATTTACCCCGGTCGATGCATGTGATCTTGCCGCTGTTCAACCCCGACCCCGCTAGTGTAGCTATTTAATCGCAGATAACATTTTAATAATAATAATAATAATAATAATAATAATAGATTTCTGTTACTTTAATTTCCGAAAGTGTTTAGTTCAAAATTTCCGTCTCATCTGCGGGCAACAAGTGCGGAATTCCTTAATTATTGATTTTACGTTAACCTGTTCTCTGTTTTCATTGTTATTTACTTTAAATTTACGTTACTTTCCCGCATGAATGCGCTATTAAGAATTGAATTATAATTGAAAAGATAACACAGAGAACAACCTAGCCAGATTTTACGTTAATTTTTCTTATTTGTTTTTAATTATAATAAATCGCTCTTAAATAACCACACCAACACTCGTGGTTTCACAACAATATGGAGCTGCGTTATATTCCACAGTGAACCCTTCTACTCTCAGCTCCCTAAACAACGTTGTGCAGAATTCAGCCCTCCGGTTGGCTACTGGTGCATTTCGCACTACGCCAATTGACAGTTTGCATTCTGAATCATCGGAATGGCCTTTGGATATTCGCCGCTGATTTCTCTTGACTAACTCTGCAGTACAATCTAATCTTCACCACGGCTGTTTTCATCATCGACCCTGTCTTCTCCAAGACAATCGCAGTCGGTTTCGGACATTTTCAACAACATCATGTCAATGATAAACGTTCCTAATATACCGGTAAATTCCACCGTGGGATGACAAACCAATCAAGATAGATCGCTCAATGGTCGCACTGAGAAAGGATTGCGCATCCATCAAACAACTAGAGGAAAACATTCAAACACAAACCTGCGGCTTGTCTCTCTTCTACACCGACGCGTCTAAATTCGATAAGTTTGCTGGCTGCTCAGTCATCTCTGATGATGTCACTATAATTCGTTACTCACTTCCGGAACCGTTTTCCATCCTATCCGCCGAATTATATGCTCTCTGGTTCGCTGTCGATTTCCTCATGAGATTTGACTCACATCAATCGTCCGTAGTGTGTTCAGATTTTCTCTCAGCACTCAACGCCTTGTCCAACGTGTTCAGCCACGATCAACATCCAGTAGCCAAAGAGATTCTCAAATTAGTATCGTCGAGACTAGATCGGACAATAACGTTCATGTGGATTCCTGCCCACGCTGGTACTCAAGGGAACGAATTGGCAGACACGACTGCAAAGGAGGCTGCTGTTACTCTGCCGGTGCCAAGCATTCCTGTTCCAGCAAGCGGTCTTAAAATTCATATAAAACATAGCTTAAAAACCCTATGGCAGAGGAAATGGCAGCAAACATCACAAACGAATAAGCTTCGCGTAATCAAGCCGTCAATATCACCGTGGAACATACCACTCCCAAATCGAAGAGATGACGTAATCATCACGAGACTCCGATTGGGTCACACACGCCTCACCCACGAATATTTACTAAATGGAACTGAGGCTCCTCAGTGTACCATGTGCAGTGTTTCCCTCGCCATTCACCATATCCTCACCGAATGCCCTTCATATTCCTTTGAAAAGAAATTTTTCAACCTACCTTCTTCTCCTCCCCTCGCCCTTAAAGACAACTCCTCTTCATTATCCAGTTTAATCTTTTTCCTTCATAAGTCCGGACTCTACTCACTGATCTAATCCTCTTTCTCCTCCCGTGTCTCTAGCCATAGTTACTGCGCATGGCACGTAAAATTTAATTTAATAATAATAATTGTTGCCTTTAAATTTTCTTTTTTTGATTTAGTTTCATACTTTAGCCTAGTTATGGATAAATCTTTTGTAATTTTCAAGTGTTGCATTTGTTATATTTTTATATTTTATATTTAGTAAACAGGGCGTGTTAGGGTGGCGTGGGCTTTTTTTTATTTTTGTTTTCGGGAGAATGTGGCAAGACAATAAAAATATCAAAGGCGAATACATTCTTAATATGATTTTAGATTATGCATTTTACTTCCGCGTATTCTAGTTTATCGAATTTAGATTCAGAATTATTATAATCGCGAACCAGTTAGGTAATGAAATAAATGCCGTTTATTTATTCTGTATTTTCTTTCGAATCCACGCTGATTAGCGTCATTAAGATACACCAGCATTCCACCACGTATTTTTAGTATTAATTTTTTTCACTTCTGTAATTAAATTTTTTATTTTATCAATTTTGTTAAGATATTACGTAAACATTTGTTTCCTCTAAGTTTTGAGCTTCGCTTATTAATTTTATTTCATTTGTAAATTTGATATTTTCCATTAATTTATTGCTTGTATTTCTTGCGTATTATTTTTTGTTCTGACGCGCGTAAAAATTTCGAATGTAATTGTTTTATGTTGGAATAAAGTACTTTCTTTTATTTTTAAATCACTCATATTTTTCATTATCCTCTTATTTCCAGTGACTAGATCTATAATATTACTGCCATTTTTAGTTTCAAAAATTTTAATATCGTATTTATTTTTAACCGTCAAGCCATTACTTATGATAAACTCTTCAAAACTTTCAATTGTTTTTTGTTATTTAACTTTTTATTATTTAGTTTTTCGTAAAGTGCAGATCTTGTATTAAAATCACCCATAATTACTATTTTGTCTTTATTATTGTTTTGAACCAAATATTTTTGTATTGTATTGATTGTACATTCCATTTTTTCGTTTTGGTGAACAGTGAGCAGCTATTATTGTTAATTCTTGTATTTTAACAATTAAAACATGTTTAGTTATTCTTATAATAATTGCTATTGCAAATATTTTTTTTGTCACTATTGCGATATTTTGTGATATAATGGCAAACCGATGAACTTATTATTGTAATAATTTGGTTCAGTTATGACTATGATATCATATTTAATTTTGTATATAATTTCAATTTGTTGTGCTTTACTTCTGCCAACATTAATCAGCAAACATTTTAATGACGTCTGATTCATTTATTAATAGTTATAAAAATCACATCTCTTCTCTAATAAATTTTTAAGTTTTACATATGCCTCACATTGTTCACTAAAATTAAAGTGTCCGATATTGTTTAATGCTTTTTGTCTTGCTTCTTCTTCAGGTATCCCATTATTTGTGTTCTTATTGTACTCTCATATAACATATGTCGAGTACTTTTTGTGGTTTTTACATTCTAATCCTAATCTCTTCTACGATTTTTTGAACAAAATCATTATACCAAAAAATTCTCAAATTTCCTAAAAATTCCCAAAATTGGAAAAAAAAGAATAATCTTGGGATTTGTGCTAATGGCAACAATAATCCATTCAATTGTTGATATCTTTATTTGATAGGTACCGAATGCAACCCTGAAGAATACAGCCTGTGTTCAGAATTATTTAGTCATAGAAGTTGAGTTCGCGCAGTTAAGCGATAGTTACGGTTGTTAGTACGTGCGTTATTATCTTCTCGCTATCAGTCGATTAACGAAATACTAGTATAAACGAATTTTATCATTATTAAGTTAATATGAACGGCGAACTGGTGGAGAAATTTGAACAAATGTTCACGGATATCAAGGGGATCAAATCGGTATGTAACACTACCAATTCTAAAATCGATAATATTATGCTAGAGTTAAATAAACTTAAGAACGAAAATACAGCTATTAAAGATGAAATAGAAACGTTAAGAAAAGAAAACATAATTTTAAAGGACGAGATAGACATGCTCAAACAATATTCAAGAAAAGACAATGTCATTGTCCATGGTATTCCTTTTGAGGAAGATGAGAACATTAGGAAGATTACTCACTATTACAATAAGGTTCAACAAACGAATAAATAATAAGATATATAATATAATAAGGAAAAATAGAATAAAATTAATCCTCTGTGCTATACAAAAACAAACTATATGAACTACTTGGGAAAATAAACTATTCAGATGACTATGACATTAATAGATTATACAGTAACATATCAATAACAATAAAAACCGCTATATCACAATCAACCGGTGAGTCCAATAAAAATAAACAAGAGATAACAACACATCAGGAATTAACTAATCTATATAAGAAAAGAGCTGCAATTATTAAAATAAGACATAAAACGCCCAAGGATAAAATCGAATTAAATTTAATTTCCAAACTGGTAAGGAACGAGATAAGAAAAAATAACGAACTTAGGAAAAATGAAATAATAAAAGAAACATTAGAGGGAGGTAAAAATATCAAGAAACTGAACAAGTAACTAAGTGTAGGTACCCCGTGCAATTTATACTTCGTAAATTCTATAGGTCATAAAATATATGATAGAAAAGAGATAAATAAATTAATAACTAACTACTATAGGGAATTATATAAAGACGAAAATAATTATGAGGACATAATGGTAAATTTCGAACCAGAACCTGAGTTCTTAGTTAATGAAATAAAAATAATAGTAGGGAAATTAAAGTCTAACAGAAGCCCAGGCCATGATGGTATAGTTAACGAACATATTAAAGCAGGAGGGGACTATCTAATTAAATTTCTTACAACACTTTTCAACAGTATTTAAGAACAAGTAATATACCGGAAGAATGGAGGTATTCAGATATAATAATACTATTTAAGAAAGGCGATCGTCATAAAATCGAAAATTACCGCCCTGTATTACTTTAAGCTTAAGTATTTCGAAGTTGTTCTCAAAACTATTAGAAATAAGATTAAAACATTTTTTAGAAGCCCAGCAACCAACGGAACAAGCCGGCTTCCGGAAGACATTTTCAACAACTGACCACCTTCATACAATAAACCAAATATGAGAAAAAAGTAATGAATACCAGATAAATTTATATTTAGCCTTAATTGATTACCTTAAAACATGAATATATACTTAAAGCAATGCACAAACAAGGGGTCCCGGGAAATTTCATTAGGTTAATTCAAGAAATGTACAAGGGACTCAAAACGCGCATAATAACGGGCATTAAAAGGGAATATTTTTCAATTAATAAAGGAGTTAGACAAGGAGACCCACTCTCTCCAATCTTAATTAATTGTACATTAGAAGAAGTTTTTAGAGAAATAAACTGGGTAAATAAGGGAATAAATATAAATGATAAGAAATTATCAAATTTAAGATTTGCAGATGACATTGTCCTTCTTTCCTCTTCCTTAGAAGAACTGAGGGAAATGCTATTGGAACTAGACATGAAAGGATCAAAAGTCGGACCATCTATTAACACCCTAAAAACTTTAATTAACTAAGACTACAACCCAGAGAGAAATACAGGTAAATAATAATTTAATAGAAATAGTGAGCGAAGCGACATACTTAGGTCAACAATTATCATTTAAGAATAAGATGGAAAAAGAAATAAACACGAGAATTACTAAGACTTGGAATAAGTATTTGTCGCTAAAAAGAATATTCAAAGAACCTTTCAGTAATCATCATAAAAGTCAAATTTTTAGCATGTGTATACTACTTATTTTAACTTATGGGTGCCAAACTTGGACATTGAACACAAAAATTATAAATAAACTAAGGGTAACGCAAAACACACTAGATAGATCAATGCTTAATATAAGGATAAGAGATCGAATAAGAATAAAAGAAATAAAACGGCTTCTTTTAGGTAATAATATTGACGTGGTGAATTATGTTAGAAGGAGAAAATGGGAATGGGTTGGTCATGTAATAAGATTAAGAGACGACCGTTGGACATATAAGTCCACTTTTTGGTATCTTTCACATTACAGATGAAAACGAGATCATCAAAAAGGTAGATGGAAAGACGAAATAAACCTATTTTTAAATAATAATAACTTTGAAAAAATAGCAGTTAATAGATCAGAATGGGAACGGTTAAGGGATACCTTTGCTCTTCATGGGCCGCGGAAATTTTACTTATAAATAATTAATTTTATGTAATATCTTAATCATACATCATTTTCTCAATAAAGGTATTTTGATTTTAATTTTGATTGAGTCATAGAAGTTTAGTTTAAGTTCAGCAGTCACACAAACAGGACGTGAATCAAGGAGTCTCCAACAGTGTGCCTGTATCTCAAAATGAAACGTAAGGAAAATCAAGCGTCACTTACTAAATACTTTACTAAGAATCCAAAAAAAGACAGTTCGGACTTGTCTTGTCAGACTGAACCAGAGCAATCTGCCTCCTGCGCGACTGCGGCTACAGATGTGGATGAAAAAGTGTTCGGTAATGATACCTCCACCAGTTCCACCACTGATAATGATACCTTGTCACAAGAATCGAATCGAATAGGATCTCGTCGAGCAGTCTTATTGCAAAAGGGAGCCTTGCGACATTGGAATGAACAGATGCATTTCTGAAATTAGGTTTCAGACTCTATCAGACGAGCAAAAGGAGTATTTCTTAAGACGGGCATGGATACCTCCTGCAAACTATAACTTCCCAGTTAACACAGATTATAAACGCAATCTCAAGTTTAATGTAAGATGGTTTGACCAATTTAATTAGCTACTATATTCAAAACTAGAGGATAGTGCCTACTGTAAATATTGTGTTCTTTTTGCCATAGATACTGCAGGAAAAGGGACTTATCAGGGACTTGGGTCACTCGTTAAGAAAGGATTCCGTAATTGAATGAAGGCGAAGGAGAAATTAGGAAAGCCCTCTTAAGTTATCATATAAAATGATGGAAAAACGGAGAATACCTGGGAAAAGATTTCTTCCGAATTAGACAACAAATCTTTAGAAAACAGAGCCAAATTAACTTCTATTGTCAAAACCATCATATTATGTGGTCGCCGAGAACTACCCTTGCGAGGAACATCCGATCATGGAAATGTTTTAGAGGAAAAAATGAAGAAAGACGGAATATTTCGTGCTCTTTTAAGAGATATAAAGTCAACGCAGGAGATATTACTTTAAAAAAACCCATTTGGAAACCGGTAACAGAAATTGTCAGTACACCAGCGCTTCTGTATAGAACTAAATTATTACTATTTGCGCGCAGACATTATTAAGGAATCTATTGTGCTTCTGGTTTTTTCAGTTCTCGCTAATGAAACCAGCGACTTATCCAGAACTGAGCAAATGTAATTTTGCCTCAGATACATTGACCCTGACAACAAGGCTTTGCGAGAGGACTTCTTAGAATTTGTTCCCCTTCATGATCTCACTGGAGAACGCATTACATCATCTATTATCGACCAGCTGAAACTAAACGGAATAAATACTAAAGGGTTTGTCGGAGAAGGATATGATGGTGCATTGCCAATGAGTGGACGCACTCAAGGTGCTCAAGCCATAATAAAAAGAAAGTGTCCATTAGCATTATACGTACATTGTAGTGTCCATTCGCTGAATCTGGTCATCACAGGTACTTGCAAAGTGCGGAGTTTGGCCAATTGTTTAGGCACTATAAAGTCTGTTGGAAATTTTCTTCGTACATCGGCATTACGTTCGACAATGTTAAAAGGAGTAATTGCAATGCCAATGACTGATTGTAGGAAAACGACGTTAATATGCGAAACTCGATTGGCCCAAAAACACGACAGTGTATTGCGTTTTAATGAAATCCTCTTGCCTATTGTGGTTACTTTGGAAGAAATGAAGACTTCAGGAAATAATGAGACTTCACAAGCGGCTAATCAGTTGTTAGTTGCGATTCAATACAAAGAATTTCCCATTAATCTGAACATTGCCAGCAAGATCTTCTCGGTGACAATTAATCTGTGTAAATTTTTACAAAGCTCTAACTGCGATCTCGCAACGGCGTGTCATCAAGTCGACGATATAATAAATGCTTTCGATATACAATAAGGGCGCAAGCAGAGACTCAGTTCTCAGTATAATATATAGACAAGCTGAGGATCAGGCAAGACAACTGAATGGCCTTGACTTCACTATATCTATGCCACGACGAGTAGGGCGCCAACAACACCGAAGCAATATCAAAGTCGAAACTCCAATGGAATTCTATAGACGTGTTTTATTTATTCCGATTATTGACCATATTATTAGTCATCTGGAGGAACGGTTCGTTAAATGTCGGTTATAGGGTGCCTATCATTGCTAATGCCGCACAGGCTTCCCGTCATCACCTGTGAATTTCAAAGCGTAGTACAATTTTATGGTCTACTTCTCTGCGATGCAACCAGTTTTGAAGGAAAGTTCGCGGTTTGGAAATCAAAATGGTCGAAAATAGAGGTTGCGAAATTGCCCGTCACACCGATGGAAGTGCTGGATAATTGCAGCCCAGATAGGATTCACAAGCTGATTTCAATACTTGTGACTCTACCTGTGTCGACGGCGACACCAGAGCGAACTTTTTCTTCATTGAGAAGGCTGAAAACATTTCTGAGAAACAGTATGGGACAGGAGCGGCTCATTGATGCTGATGAGCATTCATCGTGATATCGAGATTGAGTTAGAGGTAATTGTCAGGCGCTTTACTTCTCAAGGGCATCATCGTCGGATGCAGTTTTAATAAAATTTATATTTATAGAAATAATTAAATAAAAAATATTAAAAATTTAATATCATGTTATTTAATGTTACGTATTGTGTACTGTTAGGAATGATCACCCCCCCCCCCCAATGAATTGCTTGCTACGTTGTTGCTTTAAACCTATTTTAAACTGTTTAAAATTTCAATTAAAAAAGCTATATGAACTTGAATTTTTAAGTGACATTGATTTTTCATGTGAAACCGACTTTAAGTGCTTCGCACTTTATAGATTGCTTAACCGAAAAACTGAAAATATGGGGGTTATAAACTTGGTGTTAATGATTCATCACTTACATTCTTGGATTACAATGTACATACGAAGGAAGATGCTGTAATGCGGCTGAAATTGTATATCGAAGAAAATAAATCGGTCGGTCTTTGAAGACTGTAAAACAAGTTAGCATACCTTCTTATGGAATAAGACAAACTTACAGCTTACGAAATATAAGACAGATCTGTATACAAGAAGGAGGAAGTGGTGTCTGTATTTTCGTTCAGGAAGCCTCTTTAGAGGTTCCAACACAAATAACATAGCTGAACGAGGAATGTGAAGAGAATATTCTAAATCGGACAAAGGCGCAGTCACCAGTGCAGCTATTATCATTTTTAATAAAAGACTACACAGAATTTTACACGGATAAAATTATGTCGTTCATTATCAACACCGATACAGCAAAGGAAGTTAGCACAGTGGAAACCTACAATTTTGTTTAAAATGAGGGAGCAAATAACTTATTTACGGTTATCTCCCAGAAGGGAACAAGGTATATATGGTTAATGTAGAAGTCGGGATATGTTTGGTGTTGTGCAGAAAGTGGCTGTTTCTATGAACTCACCTAAGCGTAGATGGATTAATTAAAAACGTAGAGACGTCTTCCGTCGGAATTCGACAAAAGCAATTAAAAGAGTTGTGCCCAACTAGATGGGTAGAGAGATGCTTTTTCCTCCAATTATTTTATATGATCGTTGATTCGCTGGAGAAAATTTCATAGTGAGACGATAGAAACGCATCAACTAAAGCCTTCACTTTGTTAAATTCCTTTCAGAGACCAATTATTATGCGCAGAAAAAATACTTAGTTTTACTTTGCCGTTGAGCCAAAATTTAAAAGAGATCGAGTCCGATTTGCCACAAGTTGTCGATTTGGCAACATCTGTATTAAAGCTAATTATTAAAAGGGAAAGATAAAATACTGATGGCTACTTCCATATAATATTTGAAGAAGCCCAGAAAATCGCTGATTCATCACAACTCCCTGCACAGTTGCCAAACAAACCGCGAGATGTAACGTTCAGGCGAAAATTACAGAGGAATATTATCGACGCAGCGTTTATGTTCCTTGGGTGAATAAATTTATCGAGCAACTAAATTCAAGATTCTTGAAGCATGCAACTATACTTTCTAGTTTTTCCTGCTTAATTCTGCATATATCGCCTTAAATTTGTGCGATCGAACTATATATAGGCACGTTCATATTTTATTGAAAATACTGTGCACTTTACTTATCACAACGAGCTCTGCTGAAAGACCATTTTCTACTTTAAGACGCCTAAAAACATATCTAAGAAGCACCATAAGTGAAGATCGACTAAATGGGTGGTTGGAGCTTTTAAATATTCATCGCCAAATAAATATTAGTACGGATGAAGCTATCGATGTATTAGCGAGAAGCCCCCGCGATGTCTGAATTTCATTTTATAATTTTAGCTTTTCATATTAGATAATAGTAATATATGTATAATAATAATGAGTAAAAATAAACCAAATTTAAAATAAATAAACCTGTAGCAATTTCTGATATTTTGTAATTTTAGAATTAATCAGAATGTTGCTAAATAGAATACAATTATAATTCTGTAATAATAATTCCCACTTTTTTGTGTTCTCGGTATATACATAGGTGAATTGTGTTTATTTTTGTAGTTTCCATTCATTCGTTCGTTAGTACTTGTCATTTTTTTTAAAAATATTTTCACTTATTTCGATTTCTTTATTTTTGTATTTTTCCAATTTTATCTTAATTTACTTTATCCTTTTCTTTCGTTTACTGGGCATTTTTGTTTCATTCTTTCTAGAACCACTCCTTTTCAGGACTCCTATTTATACTCGTCGTAGATTCTGGTTTGTTCTGTTTTTTTAACATCTAGCAAAAAAAAAACAAAAAAAAAAAACAACCGAGTAGTAATGAAGAATTGGTCATTCTATCAAATTTGTATCAAAAACAGGTATAATAGATTTCAATAAACAAACTAAAATGATATTTGCAAATGCTTATAAGTTCTTCCAAAATTTAGCAGATAACCCAAGTTTTTTTTTATTCTTTATATTACTTACAACTGGTCTCCATAGACCATCAAGCAACTGTATTGGAATGCAAATTAACGCGTAAAGAGCCACCACTATCAGGGTTCTCCAGGAACATCTATTCAACTTTTAAATAAAGTAAAAGACTCTAGAGCGCTTCAACCGTCGAATTTCTTGGCTGTTGACAAGCAGGTTTTTGTAGCCAACGGGTTGGGATGAGTTTCTAAAAGACTAGTATACCGTTGGGCGGCAAGTTTTATTTCTTCCTTTACGTAAGGTATGTTAAAGTCCCTATCGAGTGTGTCCGTGGAAACGTACCAAGGAGGTGACACAATAAGTTTAATGGCTTTATTATTGATGTGCGTATTTTTAGCACAAACCCATAAAGTCAGGCCGTATGTCCATACTCGTTTTTATATTATATTATATATTAATAATTTGTATTCGATCGACAACCTAGAATGCTTACCAAGAAGCCAATAGAGTTTCCCCAGTTTTATATCCAAATGCTTTCTTTTTTGTGAGACGTGCTTATTCCACCTTAATTTACTGTCCAAGTGCAACCCAAAATTCATTCCTAATCGGAATTGTTTCGCCATTAATTTTAGTTGGCGGACAGACTACATTTCGTAGTGTGACCATTGACGGACTGGCTATGCGGGGGGCAAACTGGCATTTTCCCGGTGCGCCCAAGCTTATAATTTATCTTTTGCGCCCTAATTTTCTGAAAATTTTATCACTGCCTCCGCCCCTTTGCTGTAAAACATCCTTTTACCTCTGAATTTTCCCGGTGCGCCCTTAAAAGCCAGTCCGTTAGTGAGTGCGACTGTAACCCGCGTACACTTTTTTCTCATTAACTTTAATCCGCCATCGATCTAACCACCTTTCAGATTTTTCTAGCACCAGCAGTAATTTATTTGTCGCCATTCCAGCATTTTTATCTGGCGCAATAAGAGCAGTATTGTCTGCAAATGTAGCAATAGTTACGTTCTCGCTATCAGGGGAGTCTGCAGTGTACATTTAGTAGAGCACCGGACCCAATACACTACCTCGAGGCACATCAGCGGATACAGAATGTTGGATAGTTCATTCTGGAATTTAATTTAACATGTTCGATCATCAAGGAAAGACTCTAGAGGAGATAATAAGGATGAGGAAGATTTTTCTTAATTTTATATAACAGGCCACGATGCCAAAACTTATCAAAGGCTTGTTTTATATCCAGGAATACACTTACACATATTTCCTTAGTTTCAAAGCTATCTTTGGATTATACGTTGGATTCGATATACCTGTTTAATAGTTAAGTGTTTTACTCGACTATATAATAAGAGGATGTAGTATTTTTAAGATAACTCAAGTATTGTTAAAAACTTTAATTCTAAACAAGTACAAAATAACGTTGCCGCTGCATGTGGAATAGCAGTGAAAAGCATTTGTAATATTAAAAAAGAAATATTGATAAATAGGAAAATAAACTAATTTGTAGAACACCGCTAAAATCAATAGAGGTTCTCGAAAAAATTGGTAACCCCAATGTTATCAAATTCGATTACATCTTTTGATTTTTAAAATCCATGTTCATTTTTTACTTTTATTGCGATTTTTCTGCGAGCGAATGAGTAGACTGTTTCATATATGTTGCCAGCCGCGAAACACAGACGCCGAGACACAGCGTTCATAAATATGTGATAGTCGCTTTGCACCACATCACCTCAGTGGACAGCGCCACAACAACGAGATACGTTGTTTACTGGTCAACTGCGTGATTGAACACCATTGCTGTGACCGTCTAATAAATCACAACCTTCTTCTTCTTCTTCTTCTTCAATGGCAATTTTCCGCTGGTACGGGGTCTGTGCTGTGTAAATAAACCGTTTCCAGCTATTTCGATTTCTCACTAGGCTAGAATCGATTTCAGCGTAGTTGAGATCCGCTGTGATTACATTGAGCCATCTTCGCCTTAGCCTAATAAATCACATAATGTGCCCTCTAAATTTGTCCTAACCTACGCATTCCAAAACGAACATGCTATCCTTTTGGCGAAACAAATACAACTGTAAGCAGTAAAACCAAACTATTATTTTGAGTAATTTTATTTTTCTAATATCCTTGACTGTTACTATATTTTAAATTGTTTTATGTTCCTCAACTTTATCCAATATGACAAACGGTAATGACACTTTCTTGCCAAATCAAACCTCTAATTATCTAAATCATGCCAACTTCTCCGGTTTAATATGATTTCCATTCTTTCCAAGGTAAGATCCTCAATTATGCTTCATTCAAATTGACGCTCAGTTTTCCATTAACAACATAGTTGATGAAAAATTAAAAGCTGACGTCTTCATTGCCAATGTAGGTAGTGATTTACTACGTAGTATTCGGCATGATATTAAACGCTTGCTCGCCAATGACCAATATATTCCTATATCGAGTTCGGCCGTGTGTAATTTTGTCCATCAGAATTAGTGATTACTTAGTGAATTATAAACAATATAGTTAAAAAATTTGTTCCTACCTTTGTTGGATAGGTTTAGATGATAAAAATGTCTATCGCTTAAACTTCACAATTTCTGTAATTTAATTATACAATATACTTCGCAATGCACTTTTATAATTTTCAATTTTATTCAATATATCAATGGCAGTTAAAAATCCATTGCCTACAATTTTAGAGTAATATTATCCATATTTAGAAAACATTGTACGTATCTTAATCATATTACACATTACCGATATATCTATACCAAATTGTAAAGGAGCCATTGTCCTTAGAATGTAAGGCGTTATATATTTTTTTAAAAATTGCTAATGTAAAAATATAAGAAGGAAATAGTTAGGTATTTAGATCTGAGTATAGACTGACCAAAAGGCAAAAGCTGGGCCGAAAAAAAAAAAAAAATTAAATTTTCAGTAACCTCCTATATTTTTCTCTTTTGTTAGATTAATAAATTTTACTAATTATTATACATACTGCTTTAACTTACAGCTAAATTCCAATTTTATTAGAAATTATAACTTATATCACAATAATAGAACTGCATTTAAGTATAAAATATTTCAATGTAGACAATACCAAAATGAAGTTAATCAATCGTTCCACAATACGTAGTTTTGTAAACAAAGGCCAAATGAATGTTTTTAAATTAAATAATTTCTCTTTCATAACATTACAATAATAAAACAGAAGTAGACCGCTGTATTCATACAAATATTACTTTTAGACAAAGCTACTGTGAAAATCATTTCGATAAAATTGATGCGCAACATCAGGGAGCGGATGTGACCGACAGATTAAAGCAAATAGATAGTATCATAGCAGAAATGATCCGCAAGATGGAATTTCTTATCCCATAAATATGATGAAACGCTAAAAATAAACGAATCAATAATGGCAGAGTTGAAATTCTTGAGGGAGCAAGTTGCAAGACTGACTCTAGAAACGAAGCAGAAGGATGAAAAGATAGTCGAACTAACAGCTACTGGTCACCTTTTAGAGCAGTACGTAAGACGTGAAAATTTCGAGTTACATGGAGTGTCGCAGATGCCAAATGATGATTTTTAAGATGTAGTAATAAAAATTGGCCGAGAAGTGAACTGTCAAATACAAAGGGAGGATATAGTGGCTGTACATCGGCTTCCGGCCAGGAGCAAAAATTCCCCTAACCCGATAATAGTTAAAGCAAATCGTAAAATTGTAGATGAGCTGATGGTAAAGAAAAAGGCGCAGGTTTTTTTTTTTTTTTTAATGGCCCGGCTTTAGTTAACTATTAAGCCATTTAGCCACCAATCATTTAATATAAGAATACTGCCACCAACTAATGAAGGATACATAATATTTAATTTGGGAAAAAAGTTATAAACAGACAACCATGGCCGTAAATGTTCAATATTATCCACGAGGATGGTTGAATAAAATCTTTAGGAAGGAGAAATTTTGGCCAGACTGAGGTACATTACCTGAATTTGCTCAACTAGAAAATTAATGAAATAGGAATCACACATTCATCATACACAATAATTATAACAAACAATCATGGAAATGCTTCAGCATAGTCCACGAATGTCTGCACAAAATCATAACAAAGGAAAAACTGCCCAAGTCGAGTTCGAGAAGCGTTGGGTTTCCCGAACATGACAGGGCATCGAGAATTCGGATAATGGAACACGTTTCATCAAGAGTTGCATAGAGTAATTAGATAATGAAACAAATAGGTGTATGCTGTTAAACGCAGGTTATTTGAGACAAAGACATAACAGGCAACCACTTCATTCACGCTCAAAATCTTCATCAACGAAAATTTATCCAAATATAACCGGACCTTGTTTTGGGAACTATGCAGAAAACCAAGTTGCTAAACTACCAGCTTACTTGGTTGAAGAAGGAATTAAGTTTTAAATGTTGGTTGATAGACGTATGTTACGCGTGTATGATATTTTGTTATCGTTTAATAGAATCGCGGTGTTCTAAATACTTACGATCCAATAATTGATAAGAAACCGACAGATAAGAAGTAAATCAAAACGGTATTATACTTATAACGTATTTCGTCATAACGCATACAGCTTATTTTAATGTAAATTACACATAATGGTAAAGGGAAGACCTTTGTTGTTGTTTTGTCTTTTTTTTCTTTCGTTCGCAGATACATGACGACTTAATTACGCAGAAATGTATTCAATTGCTTTAGATGAGAGAGTAATAATTTAAATGGTTATAAACAATTAGCAGTTTTTTTTTTGTTTTTTTTTTCTTGTTTGGAGTTTTCCCTGGGCTTGTCAGCAACGGACGATTACCCATCAGCAATTAGGAGTAACAAGGAATGGAATCTGACAAAGAATGCTATACCAAGTGGATGGAGAAACAATAACAATCAACGTCGAAAAATGCCAAACGTATGAATCCTGAAAAGAAAAGGAATGACGAAGGTAAGAGCAAAAGGAGTTATACCATACCATGGCCACATCTGCAATTACAGAGCCCACAGTACAAACGGACAAAGGAATCTGGCTATAAATAATTAAGGAAGAAGAAACACCGGGGATGTTTAAAAAGCAGTTAGATCCATCAAGCACGAAACCTATATAGAACACAGCGCTTAGCGTCCGTAAACAATTATCCGAAAGTTCAATGACTTAGAACATCACTATAAAGCAAAGTTTGTAGTTCTTAATTATGAAACATTAATCATATTTATGGCGACGACTGCGAAAACAGCGCCTACCATCCTGTTAAAAGGAAATGAGCAGAATTTTCACCGAACACTATGGCCACACTGCAACAGCAGCGCCCGCAGTGCCGGCTGACAAGGAGTTCACCTATCTACCGTTAGGGCCGCAAATGCGACAGCGAGCCCGCAAAATTAACTGCGAGCTGTGCCTGTTTGTGACTGTAACTGCAACATCAGTGCGTGTTCTTCGTTTAGAGAGGAGTTCGTTGGAAATAACTGGACACGATAAGTTAGGAATGCCAAAATGGGAAATACTGAAAGGATTAGATATTAATATAATGAAGTACAGAGAGTAGGAATTTTGCTACAATTGGTATGATCAACGTTGACTGTAATGAGAGAATAAAGGACACACAATATGGAGTTGGAACATCATGTGAGAGAAGCTCCGCGTATAGAGCTGCCCTTTCCGATGATAAAGAGGAGCATTCAAAGAATACATGATCAGAGTCACTTATGATTTTTTTATCGATACGTAGCGGACAAATAGGAGAGAACACTATGGGGGGAAACGATACAATGAAGCAGGAAGTCGACTGTGACCAGATCGAAGACGACAGATAGTAGATATGATGAATCGGGGAAGGTGCGGAAAATGTAGATACCATGGTTGAGTAGGTGGATTAGGGTGAATGGAAAAATATTGTGAATTAGGACTGGAGAAGGATGATTTATAAAAAGATTTCCAATTGGCCTTTTGGATACTTTTTGCTATATTTAATAATTCGTGAGAAGGAATCCGTCCGACTGGCCGCCCAGAAGAAATAGGGCAGTGTAATGAACAAAGAGCTAATGAAACGAATAACGTTGACGGGTAAGTATACCGGTCTTGATATTTTTAAAGAATTTGATATTGCGTTTAAAGAAATGGATATATTGATCTAGAGAAAATTGTTTCCGTGACAACAGATGGTGCACCTAATACGGTGTAGAAAAACATTGGTTTTATCCGGGGTATCTTAAGCAAAATATTACACATTCTCCGATCGAATTCCATTGAATAATACTGCAGCGAGTTTTATGCGCTAAGCAAGGTTTAAAAACATTATTTTCCAATGTAGTGCCAGTTGCAGTGGCAGATTTACTAGCAGGCTAAGTAGGTTGGAGCCTAGGGCGGCAGATTTTAGGGGCCGGTAAATGTGGCCCAAAAATTTTTTCTTGACTTACAGAAATAAAAAAAAAAATAATAATAAATTATATACACAAAGAAAACGAGTCTCGAAAATTTAATAAAAATTTCAATATTTTAGTACTGTACGGTATACTGAACACTCTAACGTCTGTATATGAAAAATTACTGAACACTGTAAAATATACTTTTGTGATTATGGATTTTTAAAATATTCCAATAGCGTTTCAATATTACAATTTAAATTTAGTAATTTTTACCCATTTTTTTTTTTTTTTTTTTATTAATTATTACTATACCTTTTTTCTTCACGTACTTAAATGTTATGAGGTCCACTCACACAATTCAATCAACGTGTAATATATGTTTTAACACTTAAATATTTCTTTTCTACTACGTATTTGTAGTCGTTTTTGGGTTGCGGCGCGGGAACGAATGATATGACCATTCGCTAAGAGTGTCTGGACGAATTGACAGCACGAACGTGGCGCAAACAGGTAGTCGCGGAAGCGGAAACGAGTCCTGTTGTAGGCATACGTTTTTTTGGAGGCATTGGGTTCGAAAGCGAGAGAGATAGATATAGAGCAGCGGTACAAGCCAGGAAGTCCCGGAGTCTCGTATTTATTTCAAAAACAAATGAAAAGTCACCTCGGATAATTGCGTCGTGCAATTTCTAATACATATTAATATTTCGTGGGCAATTTTTCTAGTGCACGTGCTATAATTTTTCAGAGTGTTTCGTGGATTGTATGAATAATTTCATAACATCACGTCACTGGTGCATACAATAAAAAACTTATAGTAGGTAAGTAATCGTAATGTATTACAATAAATCATCCGTAACGAATAAGTAATTTAATTAGATACTGTTTCGGAAGGTTTGCATAGAAATTCACACTTTTTTTTTGTTTTATTATACTTAAATACATTTCCTTTGCTTATATTAGGTAAGTATTCAAGGTCTGAAGTCTGAACAAAGGATACTGGTACTTACGTACAAGAAATAAAACTCCCAATGTAATATTTTTCTGTTTCAGTTCTTGAATCAAAAAATTGTTAGAATGAGTGATGGAAGAAGCGACTTAGTGGAGTTGAGTACAAAAAGGGGCCAAAATCAAAAAAAAGAAAAACAAGAACAGATTATCCGTAGAACGATAAAAATTGATAGTTTTCTTACAAGTGGAAGTAGAAGCAGTGTTCTAAGACCAGGGGAACTTCAAGCACATGCACTGATACAATCCAATCTGAAAAAGATGAAACGGATTTGAACTCTATGGCCCAACAACTATCGCCCGTGGAACAATCTGCTTTTGAAAAAACGGATAACTATGTTTTTGAACAATTGAAGATGCGTCTCCGAATCTGACGTCAAGTACAAATAATGACCAAGCGCTAACAACAGTAAATCTAAACAAAGACCCAGCTTTATGGGAAATTAACGATACCTTAAGAGAGATTATCGCAAGGTACGACTTCGATGAAAACAAGTATTGTGACTTTTCTAAAGAATTTACTACAGGTCCAAATTGATGAAAAAATTAGTTATTGGAGAAATGTTCTGAAGAGAGTTGTTGCCGTAGTGAAGCGACTGTGTTCAAGAGGCCTCGCTTTCAGAGGAAAAAATGAAAAGTTCGGTGATCCGCATAAAACGGAAATTATTGTATGATTTTGGAATTGTTGGCGGAATTTGATCCTTTTTTAGCCAGTCATATTGAACGATTTGGGAATCAGGGAGTTCCAGTTACTTATCAAAAACCGTTTGCGATGAGTTTATTCTCTTGATGGGTTATAAAGTCTTAAAACAGATCGGAGATGAGATAAGAAAGACGAAATATTTTTCCCTAATCATCGATTAAACACCAGATAGAGCACATGTAGATCAACTTACCCTTGTCATTAGATACCTTTTTTGGAATCAGGCGAACCGTGTGAAAGATTTCTCAAGTTTTTGCCGCCAGTGGGACATAAAGCTGAAGAAATGTTTTCTGCCATTATTTCGGAACTCGAAACACTGGGCATAAATATTGAAGACTGTCGTGGACAGTCATATGATAATGCCGCGAACATGTCTGGCATGTACACTGGCTTACAGGTAAAAATTCGAAACCAAGCACCTTTCGCTTTTTACGTGCCTTGCTCTGCCTATTATTTGAATTTAGTGGCAACTGCAGCTGAATCGTGTACAGAAGCTTGTCGCTTATTCATGATGCTGCAGGAAATTTACGTTTTTTTTTTGTAGACTCGACACAACGCTGGCATAAATTAATGAGTGAAATCAGAAAAGGCAAAGCCCTGAAGAGAGTGAATCTGACACGTTGGTCAACGAGAGAGGACGTGTGTAAAAGTTTGAGAGATTCTTGGCACGAAGTTCTTAAGACTTTGGAATCAATCAAGGATGATTGTACCGAAAAGCCTGTAACGCGACAAGAAGCGACGGGAATACTTTTGAATTTGGAAAAACTGGAAACGGCGGTAATGGTTGTTGTGTAGAATGTTTTTTTTTGGAAAGAATGAACAAGGTGAATGTTCAAATTCAGGCTTCCACCGTAGATTTGATCGCCGTTGCCGATCTTTATGAATCACTCCGTAACGTTTTCGTAGCTGAACGAGAGAATTTCAAGTATCTCGAAAAAAAAGCGATGGAATTAAGCGTATCGAAGCAATATACAACAGAGATCGAAAAAAGACAATCGAAAATAAAAAAAAGATTTGATCAAAAAATCCGAAGAAGTTATTAGAATGACTGCGAGTGAAACTTTCAGGGTTAATACGTTTCTTGTCCTCATGTCTGAGTTAGAAAAGCGGCAGGAGACCTACAACGGATTTAACGAGAAGTTTTCATTTCTAACCTAAATGAATGACTTGTTACCAACCATCGACCCTAACGGAAAAAGCCATTTTCTAGGAAAAAATGTATCCTAATGATTTAGAAACTGATTTAGTTCAAGAATGCGTACACTTTCAATGCCACCATACTTCTGAAAGAATTTTGATAAAACCAGATTCTGGATCAATAAAAAGTCTATTTTCGTTGCTGCGGAGACAGAATTTGGAGAACATTTATCCAAACTTGGATATAGCACTTTGGATGGCTCTATGTACACCAGCGACAAATTGTTCGAGTGAGAGACGCTTTTCTTGCTTAAAGCGGGTAAAAAACTATCTACGATCTACTTTAAGTCAAGAAAAACTAAATGCCTTAGCTCTTTTCTGCATAAAGTCAGAACTAATGAACAAGATTTCATACGACGGTATAATTAGAAGTATAACCGTGAGTGGTTTAGTTTTACGCGTTTATTAAATTAGCGTGGCAGAACAACACGAGTAAGATAATTCTCTATCTAGACTTAGTCAATTATTATTTATAATCAATCAGCTGCTACAATGCCTAAAGCAAAGAGAATAAAAGCTATCGATCTTAAAAGACAGCTTTTTTTTTTTTTCATTTTGTTATCCGAGTCGGATGTCGTGACCTTATTAGCGGTGTTAATTCATCCAGTAATGAAACATTAACTAAAAAAAGTACGGAAAAAATGGCGTTCGGGCAAGGTGAAGACGAGGAATGCAACAGTGCACTATGCAAGACCTCCGGAGCGAATTCAAAGAAGTAAAAAAATGTCTGGAATTCATATCGGGGAAATATGACGAATTAGTTGAAATGCATGGACCGTTGGTGAACGAGGTGAAAGCTCTCAGGGAACACGTTAATGTTTTAATGGCCAAAATAAAGAATAAAGACCGGGAAAAGCTGAGCTAAAAACAACGGTCAATAAATTAGCACAATACGGAAGGAGAGAAAACATCGAAATTCACGACGTCACAGAAAGACTCGGTGAAAGCGTGGAGGAGTTAGTTACAAAAGTAGCGAAAAAGTTAAATATCGAGCTAAAGAAAGAGGACATAATAGTATGCCACAGAGTTCCCAATAGGAATCTGAAACTAAACCGGAATGGCGTAAAGCTGATTTATTTTTTGAAAATAAAAAAAAATATAAAAATCTTTGATACAGAGATATCTGGTAATGAAGAAAGTTCATTGCAAATTTTCATCAATGAGAATTCAACCAGATATTACAAAAACTTATTGTGGCAAACGAAAGTCAAGACTAAGGCACTGAGTTACAGATTCATATGGACAAGGCGTGGCAAGATATTCGTTAGGAAAAATGAACATGTACGTATTCTACATATCAGGAGTGAAGATGACATAAATAAGTTATATTAATAGCTTCAATGATTACGGGATTTCGCAGCTCTACTTCGCTATTAGTAAGTTAATTATGGAATAAGGGTATGTGTGAGTCTTTGTATGTGTACGTGTTCGTTTCGTTAAGTTATGTAGGCGGTAAGGCGGCGAGAAGGTGGTGTGCAGGGTTTGTGCTGGATACGGTAGTGTGTGTGAGAATAGTATTTATTGTAGCGTCCAATAAGTTTGGAATACTGATAAGTTTTAAGCGGCAGATCAATAGTATAATCTGGGCAGGGGTACTGAGTGAGACGTGTACGAGGCAGAGAAGAATTAAAGTGCAAAGGAAAGATAGCATAGAGGTATCGGTGGAATGTAACGATGCTGTGTGCATGGAGAGCGCGATAGGTAGCGTATGGAGGTGCGTGTACAGCGGCATATGGCTTTTGGTGTATGTATTTGCGTTACCGCCTACGTTCACTAGCTGTAAGATACGGTAATGTTGAGAGGGTGGGTATATGTGCGAGTGTATTGTTCTTTTACGTTGATACTGTACTTCTTTCCTATTTTTGCTAGTCATTTCTTATTTCTAAGTTTGCTTGCAGGGTGCGCTTAGAGATAGTGTGGTATCGAAGAGGTGTATGGTGATATGACAGCGTTTGCTTGTAATTTCATGTGCATGTGTGAATACGTGTATGTGTATATGCATATATATATATATATATATATGTGTCCCCGGGGGATACTTCGTACTTTCCGGGAGCTGGAGCTCTAACCGGAACGGGGCGCGTCCACAGGCTGCGGATTGTGGAATGACCTCTAGATATAGAGGCTAGCTGCGAATAATTCCAGAACGTTCAACTGGACAAATAAGCAGTTGCGGACTAAAGCGCGACTCCTGATAGAAAGTCTCATGTGCAGACGATTCCAGTAGCGACAGGACATATAGGGCTGGAGGATGTGGAGAGACCATGCAGGGACTGGTCTACTAAAACTTCAACAGTATCCGTCGAATGCCCTAGTCCTGGCGAGCCGAGACCGTCATAAGTCTCGCCCCGCTATCTCGCTAATAGCAAAGGGTAGGACAGACTCTTTAGCATTGCTGTGCAACTGTCCTAGGAGCATGGATACTCCAAAAATAAACCACTCTCCCATTATCATCTTGAGCAAATTCGGGGGAGTTCCTCCTTCCCTTTTCCTTCTTCTATTTCCAGAACTTCTGAATGTTCTTTCCCCCATAACCCTCTTCCCAAGTTTAATCCTATTCCTTCCTCTCGAGCAGCGTGAGCCATGCATTTCCACCGGTCGTCTTCCTTATGGATGCCATGGGATTCTGGTGTGTTTGGTGCTAGATGTGGTTAATCAAATTCCCGCATAGACTATGCATTTCATTCAAAATCTTCCTAAAATCATCCTAAAAACCTTCCTATTGACCTTCCTAAAATTTTCTCACTTTGTTTACCTTTACCTTCTTTCCCATAGTTTTCCTTTCTCTTATGTGATAAAGTCCTGTAGCGAGGGAGCGCAGTAACGGAAACAGGTGCGGATTCACTGAAAGTTCTTAGTCGTAGCTCTACATGCAGGTGGCAGAATCCTCTGGTCGTTAATGTCTTGGAGACAAGATGGCAGGCATTTCCGGCAGCAGTTTCTGTGTCCAAGCAGCCCTATTTAGGGATCGCCCTGCTTGCCCCACGTAAGGGGGAGAGTCTAGAAAAGGTGGCTTAAACATGGTCCGTCTTGAACAAACCTGTCCAGGGTACCGTGCCTGGAGGGCCCCCATAGAGCGGTCGATTTACCATTTGCGGGCTTGTCTGCAGAGCAAGAATAGGACTGGTCTCGCACATTAGAACTCACTACTAGTATGAAATGCATAAGACTAACTCGGATACGAGTGTCTGTCTAATAATAATAATATATGTATGTATATGTATATATGTGCCCCACGGGGCACAGGCTGGATATCGCTAGAGGTAATTCTCTAGGTAGTAGTCACTCGTTGTCAATTGGTACCAGTCTACCGACAACGACACGAAGGATAACAGCTACGAGTTTCCGCGCGTCCACGGCGTGCGGGGTGGAAATCCTCTTCTCAGCAGACTTGGTACTGATTAGAGGAGCTAAAGCGGAAGCTCATTTAGCTGGTGGAAAAAACGGAGGGATGTTGTTGGCCGATAATAACATACCAATAAATACCATTAACCTTAATAATGCAGTTACATCTTGCAGACCATCAGCAGCTCACCCAGAACCAAAGTGTCCCAGGCAAGAATAATTGAATGGGCGAGTCTCCAGCGCCTTAAAACTGGAAAAATCGGCTAAGGGAGTAAACCCTAACAGAAAATCCGGAGGAAGGCAAGAGGGAAACCACCGTCGTTCTATTCCCTAGAATTTTTGTCATGGAGAGAAACATAAAAAAGGCCCCGAGTTCTGGGCACTTCTTCAGTGGAGCAGGAGCGCGAAGAATCTCCCAGCTCGAAATGACAAAAATTGTAAAAATTGGTACATGGAACGTACGCACCCTATATGAAGCTGGTAAAATTAATAATGTAAATCACGAAGTACGAGGGGAAAAAAAATGTCTGAAAGTAATACAGATAATAATAATTCCATATTGAAAATTGAAAATATTGTATTAAACGTTGAAACGGTATCGTTTACTTGTTTAGCCCACAGGGATGCCAACCACGAGGTTTTACTCTCGTGGATTTTATTTGTTTAAAATCTTAATTCTTTGGTTTATTGTTTATAGTGATTATTATTATGATATTAAATTATTCGATTGAATTTTTTAGGAATATATTTTATAATCCGTTACACCTATCTTTCAGTGCCGGTCGACCGCTGAAAAAACACAATAATTATCTATGAACATAACAACGAAATATGATACAGGATTAGTTAAATTTGAAATAAAATTCTACGTATGGGATCCGTAGGTTGGCGGTTCGTTGATCGGTTGTTATGAAGAGATCGGATTCGATATTAATCGGTTTTCCTAATTTCGATACTTGACGAATTTAATTTACTACGGCTAAGTGTACCGAATACTTTCGACAACGATAGATCGTGAAACAAAATTTCTATAAAGTTGTCTTGACTATAAGACCAACACTGTTTTGCCAAGACTGACGGCTAACGTCCGCTTGACTCGAGAGAAGAAAAGTAATTAATTTCAACAAAAGTAAAGAACGACTGATTTTCCCTGAAAAATCTTCTTTCTGTTATTTCCAAATTCTCCCGTCCTTCCGCCGGCGACCGCTGGAGCTGACCCTATCAAGTAGATCCATTTTTTTAGCTGGACGGCGATTGGCTGACCCAACCGACAACAGGATTTCAAACATGCGCACATTCACGCCAGGAACAACTCATTCTAAATTATGTTTTATTTTTATTTTATGTTTATATTATTTTATTTTTCTCTGAATTTTAGTTGGCCCATGTAATGGACACATCACAATGTACGGGATTCTTTACTGAATAATTTTATACTGATACAGATTCGGTACTTTTGGCGCTATCCTTTATTCGACGTTCGAGCTAGAAATTATTCTTCGATTTATTCATTAATTCTCGATTTCTCAAACGTCGATATATTTTACATCGCCGCTTTGTCTTGTCTTGGTTGCTTACATGGCCGATACCAAAAATCCCCAAGATCGGTGGTGTGATCATGAAGTACACAATCGCGCTGGGGTTGAGATGTAATAGTGTCTGGATGGTAGTGGTCAGCAGCTAAGACAATGATATGCATGTGCGGTATGAAGCGCCGAATTATATAATTGTCGAGCAATGTCGAGCTGGCGAGAATATTATAAAAACTCGCAAAGGCAGGCAGGGTAGAAAGCGCAGGGTAAACTATCGGTGTTAATTCTCACATGTAATAGATAATAATTTCTAATTTTCTCATTAATAATTGTAGTATTGTAATCTTCTCTGTTGGCACGTCGTCGCATGTATTGATTTTCTATCCAGTCATCACGTCAATTTTTGTGTTATGCTGCACATAGTGAAAATTAATTCTTTTTAGTAAATTTAATGTAAATTTTGTTTTTTTATTAATGTAAAGCAGTAGATCATATCAAAAGAGACTTCCTGAATAAGGATCATGAAAATGGATCTGCATCATGTGGCGCCCAAACAAGGACCCAAATTGCAATAGCGAGACCTGATCCAAGGGGTAATCGGAGAGCGGGTAGTAGGAAGAGGAGTCAGCCAAGTTGTATCAGATAAGTCTGCCGCTTAACATTATTTTTCGTCATTGTTTTTTTGTTTGTTTTTATTTTTTTTTTGTTTTGTGTTTTTTTGTTTTTTATGGTTTTTATTCATTTTTTCAATAATAATTTCATAATAATATCAATACTCGTTAATAGTAAATTTTTTTGCGGCCAAGACAAATTAAGAGGATCTTCTGTTTGGGAATTTAACATTCTTCTATTGACCCTGCCCGAAAGAATGGAGAGCCGGGATCTATCTAAGGTGGTGGTGACTCAGGGTGTTTATTGGAACCATGAGCCAATTTTGGGTGAGTCCGATGAGAATGACAGGAGAAGTCTAGAGGACCTCGATGCATCTTGTACCAGTCTGGTTAGAGAATTTTCTGACTGACATATTAAGTATGATCCAGAAAATGATGGAGAAACAGGATAAAATGAGAGAGGAGGCGGAGGAAAGACAAGAGAAAGCAGATAAAAAGCAAGATCAAATGTGTGCAGAAATCAGGAGAGATATAACAAATTTTAGCGAAGAGACCCGGCAGAAATTTAAAAATCTAGAAGAGAAAATGGACACTCACAAGGGAGGAGTAGCCGTGGAAATAAACAAAGTTAACGGAAGATGTGATAGTGTAAGCTGTAAGGTGGAAGAAGTGGACGAAAAAAATCGTCACCTAACGTTATATGTGAAAGAGTTGGCTGTGAAGGTATGGAAGGGAGAAGATTCCGAGGAAAAATTAAATAAAATATCAGAAGAGTTATCTGCCGGGGTAGAGAGAGTAGAGAAGGCTGTGGAAAATTAGCGATAGAGGCTGACCCGGGTTGAGAAAAATGTGAAAAATCCCAACTGCGAGTTAACCGAGTCGGTGGCGCAGCGCATCGTTGAATAAATTAGTGTGGTGCGCGATGAGTCAACTCGCGATATTGGCCAGTTGCAACAACGGGCTAATTTATCGGCCAGACTGGGCGTTGAGGGGCTGAGATAACGTATAGAGGAGGTTGAGCGGCGGCAGTTACCAAATGCTGACCGAGACTCTCGGCAAAACTATAACGTGGAAGCGGAAATACGAGGAAACGGGGGAAGGCACCCAAAAATTCATATAACCGAATTTGTCGACAATTTTGAACAGGCGATGCGGGCGAAGCTTTTTCTACTGAAATACAAGTGTCGTGGGATGACGTTCGCTCGCAACTCGTAGAAAATTTTCGGAGCGAGCAGGATCAGCTCGAGGTGCGGCGAAAATTGTATTCGTCCGAGGAGTGATGCCGACCGAGCGATAATGTAGAACATTATCGGGTATTGTGGATGGAGCGCGTAAGATATTTAAGTCCGCCTATTCCGGATTCGGAATTTATCCAGATTTTTATAAAAAAATATACGAAAGTAATACAGCGATTGTTACTAGTAATGAAGAGTACCTCAGTGGAGGAATTGTACTATATCGTACGTGAATTAAATCGGCAAGGCTGTGTAAGACATGACCGGACAGAGACGGATTTTCGTATGGAGAGGCACCCGCGCGTAAAAATATTAATATTACTCCGAAACGAGCGAGAACGTGTCCGAGAGGCTGAGCGGAGAGAGACGAGAGAACGAGTTCGCGAATGTGCCCCCATACTAAAAGATCATCAGCTGATCGGAGAGGGGTATATTTTTCTAATGGCCCGGTTCCTTTTGAACTATCGACCGCGTGAATTTGACCGAGGTTTCGTGGGCTACTACTATCGGGAGAGATTTCTGAAGGCGATAAGAGCTGCCATACGAGGCAATTATGCTGCTCTCGGTAAAAAGGTATTGTTGTCGGTGGGCGCGTATGAGTTACAGAATAGGAAATCTGTCGACGAGATTTTTAGTGATTTAATCGAATTAATACAGGCCCTGTGGTCGCGAGGTGTAGAAAAGGTGGTGATTTTAACAGTAGCTCCGTTGTTTTGAAAGCAAAATTTCTCGTATCATTGGCGTGTCGTCGACAGCATTAATGGAAAAATTAAGTCTATGCGCGACAGTCGCATAAGTGTGAACTCGTTATTCCGTCGCCTCCGGTCTCGGACGGCTCGAGGGATGAGATTACAAAAAAGTGCAACTCCCGCTTCTACGAACGAGAGCGAGACGCGCGGATAGAATTAAATCGACAGGGGCTGGACTTGGTGTACCAAAAGTGCATAGAGTTTTTTGGGGAAGCCTGAGCGAGATGTCCGTGCAATCGTCTCAGCGTACCGAGAATATAAAACCGGACTTCGAAATGGTTAAAAAAATATAAGCAGCTTAAAAAAATCAGCCAATCCCGGCTGTGCTAGCTCGCAACCGATAACTCGCTCGCTGACACCTTACATCTATATTACGTTAAAAAATATCGCGAATCGGGACCTGGTTGATACAGGGTCCGAGATTACCGCTATCGACGCCGAACTTTGGCATGTAATAAGGGAATCGCCGGAGTTTGGTAGTGATTGATAAGATTCTCAGTAGTGCGTTATCGCGTTCATAATTGTTGTTTAACGATTGAAAGTAATAAGACTAGATAATGGAAAATAAAATAATAGAGAGATTAGACCTCATTTGGGAAGAAATCAAAGCAATAAAAACGGTATGTAATAATAGTAACATTAAAATCGATAATATTAACGCGGAACTAGCGATTCTGGAAAATGAAAATGAAATATTTAAGAAAGAGATGGAGGATATTAAAAAAGAAAAGGAATGTCTACGCGTGGAAATAAATAAGATAAACCAATATTCGAGAAGGGACAATATTATAATACACGGAATAGTCTATGAGAAGGATGAGAACATCAAATCGAAGGTAGTTAAAATAGCGCAGGAACTAGGCGTACAATTAAAAGAATTCGATTTGAAGGCGGTGCATCGGTTACAATCGCGGGATAATATAACAGCGGCAGTAATAGTAAAACTAAATAATAGAGAGAAAAAATCACAACTGATAATTAATTCAAAGAAGAATATGCGGCAATGATGTAGGACTAGAGTCATCGGCGAAAATATACGTAAGCGAAGATCTAACACAGGACACAAGAGAAAGACTACTCGCCGCGAAACAAGAACGAAAAAACGGAAATTTGGCTTTTATGTGGAAAAGAGAAGAGAGGGGGGTATACATAAAGACTACTATAGATACAAGTACAATAAGAATAGATAATATGATACAGTTGAATCATGCAAAAAGTGTTAAAAAACTTAGAAGAATGGTCTAGCCTGAATGGGCTCTCCTTCTCTCCATCTAAAACTAAATGTATTGACTTTAATAGGAAAAATAAAATTACTTCTCCTCCAACTCTTTTTTTTAGATAATTCTCTTCTCACATACTCCAGTACAGAAACTTTCCTCGGGATCATTTTCGATAGCAAATTATCCTGGCGGCCTCACCTGCAATCTCTTAAAAAGAAGTGCAGCAAATATATCACTACATTAAAATATCTATCCCACAAAAACCATAACTCTCCCCCCAAGCTTCTGCTAACACTTTTCCAATCCCTTATCCTCAGCCGTCTCTCCTACGGATGCTCATTGTATTCTACCGCCTCCCCATCCCTTCTCAAAATGTTGAACCCACTACAAAATTCTTCTCTTCGATTAATACTAGGTGCGCACCATACGTCTCCCACGCACAGCCTCCAATCCTTATTGGGTTCCCCACCCTTACACTTTCAAAGATCCTTACACTCCTTCCGCGATTCTTTAAGAGTCTTCCTTCTTGGACTTTGTGATCCTTACCCCACACCTCCTAATGGCGCGCTCCCTCGTCTAACAAAAATCCTATTAGACTCCAACATCGACCTCCAACACTTCAAAAACCTCAATACACCACCTCCTCTTCCGCCCTGGGCTACCCTACCAGCTGAAATCGATTATTCCCTTGTACATTTCTCCAGGGGAAAAATCTCACCCTCCCTCCTCTGCACCAGAATCTTCGCAACCCTTAAAAAATATTCAAATCACCAAGCCTACTTCACTGACGGCGCGAAATCATGCCCTGTTTCCGAATCGTCTCCTACTGCTTGTTCCTTTCACTCTAACCTAGTTTCGTCGTCCGCCCGCCTCCATGACCACTGTTCCGTTCTCGATGCCGAACTTTATGCCATTTTCCTAGCCCTCGAATCCACAATTAAATCCCCTCCACCCAACAGCCGCATTTTGATTGTATCTGATTCACTAGCAGCTTTGGAGTCCCCTCCCCAACAATCCCCATCGAATTACATAACCAACTCTATACAATCCCTAATCCTAAAATTAAGATCATCCTCCCACCAAATTACTTTCTTATGGGTGCCAAGCCACACCGGACTTAGGGGTAATTACTTAGCTGACATCGCTGCTAAGTCAACAGTGTTGTGCCCCATGCCCTGTTCCCCTCCTCTTCCCGCCGACATAGTAAAATCTATAAAAATTCTTGTGCAATCCCAATGGAAGCAAGATTGGCTCACTAGACAATCTTGCTTTCTAAGAGAGATAAAACACGGAATTGATCCTTGGTTTCCTCCTTCTGACCTCCCCAGAACCCACTTTGTGGCTATGGCAAGACTCCGCATTGGACATATTTCGCTGACCCATGATCATCTCTTACTTAATTGCGAGCCCCCTTTCGAATGCCCCTTTTGCTTCCTTCCCCCCCTCTTCTGCAGTAAAACACCTGCTCCTGGATCGTCGCCGTATGTCTCGTCACTCGTCGCCGTATTTAAAAAAGACGATAGTGTCAGACTGTGTCTCGTTGCGCGAGATATAAACAAAATAATAATCAATGAAAATTCTCATCCACTGCCCCTTTGATGAATTATTATATAAATTTTCGAGATTTTCAGTCATGTCCAGCCTCGACCTAGTCGCCAGTTTCATGCAGGTTCCGCTCCACGTTGAATCTCGGAGATACACTGCCTTCGGATTTAAAGTGAAGTGTTACGAGTTCAACGTGGTTCCATTCGGCTTAAAGAGTACCAGCGCTTTCGTGAGCGCTTTAGACTTTGTTTTGGATCCCCGTTGCGTGAATTTCGCGTACTAGCTTATGTCCACGATATCGTCATTCTATCGGCTTTTGAGGAGGAGCATCTCAACCATTTATCTATCGTACTAGGCGCGCTCAGTGACGCGAATATGACGGTTAATATTCGTAAGTCTGTGTTTGCGCGCGCAGAGTTGGACTTTGTCGGGTATCGGTTAAGCACGAAGAGAGTGTCGATGCAGTCAGAGAAAAGAGCGAAGATAATGAGTTTCCCGCGTCCGATGAATAAGGACCAGCTGTTATCATTCCTCACCGTGTGTAATTTTTATCGGAAGTTTATCGCCTCCTATGCCGATATTTTGCAGCTCGTTTAGTCCCTGGTATGTAAGAAAATTCTGTTCGTCTGGTCCGGTGAACAGGAGAGGTCGTTCCGGCGTTTTAAGGACGCGTTTTCTGACCATCTCCGGTTACAAATCCCTGATTATAGTAAAGAATTTATCGTTTACTCTGGTCGTTGTCCCAATTGGACGGCTAACCGAGACCGACCATGTTCGTAAGTCGTCTGTTGACAGGGGCAGATTTTACAACTGAGAAAGAATTGCTCGCGGTGATATTTTTTTTAAAAAAAATTTAGGATTATTATCGAAGGATATCCAATTAAAATTATGATTGATTATCAGAGTTTGAAATTTCTGAGAGAATCGAAGTGGCAGAACGCGCGTCTGACCCGGTGGATGCTTTACCTCCAGAACTTCGATCTGCGGATGGAGTATGTGCCGGGGAAGGAAAATGTTGTGGCCGATCTGCTTACTCGGAATTTAGCGCAACGAGATGGGGCAAACAGAGATGCTTATCGCATATTTTGCGAAATCGAACAATAAGGCGTTCGGTGAATTATTTTGTAATCTTTCCGAAGATCGGAGGGCTGATAAATCGTGGAGCTACGTGCTAAATAATTTTGAAAGTACAGAAAAGTTAAAAAAGTTTTATACGATTCATAAAGCCATTCAATTTTTCCGAAGTTCTGAAGGACACGATTGTGTGTTCCGAGTGCACATGTTGAGGAATTGATTTGGATCCTGCACTGTAAATACGCACACCCTGGTCAGTTGCGCACTTTTCGAGAGGGCATATCGAAGTGTAGTCGGCGAAATTATTGTCTTCCTCGAAGACGAATTGGGTAGTGACCATGAGGCCGTTCTCAAATCCATCAGAAGGCGGTTGGAAGATGTCCGGCAAAAACGTGTGGAGAAACATCGAGATCGTCACAATTTACGAGAATTCCAAGAGGGGAACCACGTATTCAAAAAAAATCATGTTCTTTCTAATGGCGCGAAGAAGCGCATGAAAAAATTAGAACTATTATATATCGGGCCGTACAAAATTGTCAGGCGTGTGCATAATAACACATATTAGTTGCGCGATCTTTTGCGGCCGGATCATTTCGCTACGAGAAACATTATCGATTTGCGTCCAGCATAAAAAAATCTCAAAGAAGAAAGAAAAACATCTCTAAAATTGTATCACGGAGAATGGATATGTGTACATCTTTTTTTTTAAAGTGATTAACCTGTGTACAATGGGGACCGTTTTGTCTCTTTATCCCGTTCGGTGTCGTAGCGATATATTGTGATATTTCTTGCGAGTCTACCTCCGCCGACGTTCGTCTTGTAAGTGATGGTTTGTCCGTGGTTTTTCCTATCGCTATCGAGGTGCAGTGCGCGTAGGACTCGTAAATCCTCTAAAGGTGATCCCATTTCTTTTTAACATCTGGCGGCGTTTTTGGGGGCGGCTACAGCGTGTGAATCAGTGCGACTCGGAAAGTCATGTTCTTTTATTACGTTATTCACAGAGTTTTCAATATATTTTTCCATCTGTTCTGGTAGTATGTCCAAAATACCTATGCGGCTTGTGCGAGGTAGTAATAATTCCTGGGACCAGTTATCGTGATGGTTTTCGTTCGGCAGTTTTTCCTAAATTTCTTATTCTCTATTCCAGTTTCGTTTTCCTAATCCTTTTCCTAATTTTCCTGGCGGTGTACTTGTTTGGGGCCATATTTTCGGTTTTTCGTAGTGCCCGTCGCGTCGTTAGGGTTTTCGGACGAGGCCTCGCGTACCAGGGCCCTTGTGTTTTGGTGTTTTGAGAATTTCATATTTTCGGATAGGCCTGGGTGTGAGGTCGCTCGTAGTATTTTTAGTAGGGTGCATGGAGCACAAATTTATGACGGGACCACGATCTAATTTTGGTGTGTTGAAGAGCCGGCACGTGCACATTTCCTTTCTCTTGTCCTTTTTTCCTCCGTTGTCGCCGACGAAGTTGGTTTGGTGGATGTATTGTTTTGGTTTCAAAATGATCCGTATGTTTATTTGAATAGGCACTATGCCATTTAATTTGTTCTTTGAGAATTGCAGGTGTTGACCTAAATTCAATTGTTGGCTTGAAAGATCGCAGGTTTGGCCTGACCTGACCCGGTCATCCGAGGGTGTTGGACTGAAATTTTCTTTAGTTATACCGGTTTCTTGGATTTTTTTACAGTTTTTTATACAAAATTTCAGGGTGGTGCTCACGCGTAATAGATAATAATTTCTAATTTTCTCGTTAATAATTGTCGTATTGTAATCTTCTCTGCTGACACGTCCTCGCGTGCATCGATTTTCTATCCAGTCATCGCGTCAATTTTTTTGTTATGCTGCACACGATGTAAATTTATTCAATTTAGTCAATTTAATGTAAATTTTGCTAGTCTACATACATTGGTACGCGTTACGTATATATAAATTTTGTTTTGTAGTTTTTTTTTTTTATGAAACATACGCGATTTAGTGCATCAGAACTTCTTAATTGGACACGTGGTAGGGCCCGTGACATCTTCTTGCGGATATGTTACCGCTAACGAGCGGCGGAATTCGTTTTCTTTTTTAATTTTATATAGGTTTTTTTTTTTTTTTTAATAGGCAAGGTTCTTCTCCCGATATGTACATTTTTTAATTTTATTTTCGAAAAGTCTGATAGCTCTGCGCAGCGGAGCTGATTCGGTCGTGGTAAGCCGTAATTTACCACTGGCGCCTGTTTGCATTTTTTTTTTTTCATTAGCATAAAGCAGTAGCACATATCAAAAGAGACTTCCTGAATAAGGATCGCGAAAACGGATCCGCATCAATATCAATGAAGAAACTTGCTAATGCTCTTTTAATAATATTTTACTCCACATATTCGCGTGAATAATTGTTTTCTTCAATGAATTTTGTAAAATCTATCAACTGAAATAAACTTGGAAATGAATTGGCTGTGAAATGCGTTAAGTTAATGAATGCAAAATGCAAATCTAATATTAAGAAACTATCTGAAAATAAACAACAATATATTTCTCTTTATCTGTTTATTTCACACTCGTTGTTTCTTTTATGGTGTACAGTAATTAATTTTAAACATTAATTTGAAACAATTATTTAATTTATCAAATACCCCCAGTGATCATGAAACTTTGTCTTCGAAACGCGTCGGATATTTGATAAATTAAATAATTGTTTCAAATTAGTGTTTAAAATTAATTACCGTACAATATTTCTCGTTAAATATACTTCAACTTTACTGTCAACTTTAATGTTTATACATACACATACCTGTAACTATATCTATTAGTAAATAAAATTTCATAATATATATGCCCCGCACGGGCACAGGTTGTTCGCCACTAGAGTAACTTCTCTAGTTAGTAGTCACCCGACTGTCTTACGGTGCGTCCCACACCGACGGAGACACGAATGGCAGCAACCAAGGGAGATCTGCGCGTCCACGTCGTGCGGGGTGGTAATCCTGTTTTCGGTAGGTGCGGTACTGATAATAGGAGCTAAAGCAGATCTCCCTAGCTGGTGGAATTAGAGGAGGGGCGTTGTAAGTCGAATGCAACGCACCATTAGGTATCTCGAAATCTAACTATTGCAGTAACAGCTTGCAAACCACCAGCAACTTGCTCACAATCCCAGCCTCAGGCAAAATCAATCCTATTTTAAATAGCTTGGTTTGGAAACTCCGGCGCCTTAAAACTGGACCCCTTCGGCTAGGGGAGTAAACCCTTAGAGAAAATCACTTGTCAATCCGCAATAAGGCAGCGTGACAAGTACCAGGCCTAAATCCTTCGATGAAAAACAACCAGATTAAACGGCCCTTATTCTCCAGAGGCCCGATTGGTACAGAAGATGGTAGAGCTCTGGATAAAACCAAAAAGGCAGAGGCTGCTAAAAATCCCCGAGTATAAACTGCTAACAAAAATCAAATATAATAAAGCTACATTTTGGAACATTAAATAGTCGCACATTATCAAACCAAATGCGTTTCATAGAACTAGAAAAGGAAAAAGAAAATATTAAATGGGATGTAATAAGACTTTACGAACCTAGGAGAAAAGGAGAAGAATTAATAAAACTTCAATCAGAGAATCTATTATACTTCAAGGGAACTACATCAGGCAGAACAGGCGGAATTGGCTTCCTGATAAACAAGAGACTAGAAGATAAGATAGTAGAAGCATACAGTATATCAGATAGAGTAACCAGTCTTACGCTGCCACTATCAAGTAGATAGTATATGTATTATTATTATTAATTGTAGTACGAGCGGTTGTGTTTTGCTAGCTCTTTTTTTAAAGTTGATTTAATGCATGATAATAAACATTCTTGCTTTAAAAATTGTATCGGATATAGAAACTTCGTTTGATATTTGTTAGTTTTTATCGGTGTCCAAATAGGTCCAGTAGAAGACGAATTATAATTAAAATTAAGGTACGTAAAAACTACAAACTTTTCTGCGTTAAATATTTTAACGAGCGCGCGTTTAAGATAAATTATTGTCAAGCTGTGGCACAGTGTAAAAAGTGCGGGGGTGAAGTGCCAGCGGACGGAGAATACGCGGCATGTTCGAGCTGTTATCAGCAACTTCATTTCGCGTGCTCTGGATTATCAGCTGATACATGGGCTAAGATGGGGTCCATTTCAACAGCCCCCCCACTTTAATATTTTTTTTTCATATATAGTGCAATCGTTTGTGCATCGTTTGTGCAGAAATGTGCACAAAGTTCCATCGTTTGTGCACATTCCTATCCCGGGATATTAAAGAAAAACACTTTGGGGGGCCGTTGAAACGTTGGCCCCCCCACTTTGAAATTTTTTATCAAAATATAGTGCAATCGTTTGTGCATCGTTTGTGCAGAAATGTGCACAAATTTTCATCGTTTGTGCACATCTCTATCCCATGATATTGGGGGGGTTGTTAAAACGTTGCCCCCCCCCCCACATTAATATTTTTTTGCAAAATATAGTGCATCCGTTTTTGCTTCATTTGTGCAGAAATGTGCACAAACTTTCATCGTTTATGCACATCCCTATCCCCCACAATATGGAAGAAAAATAGTTGGGGAGTTGTTAAAATTTTATGTAACAAAATTAATAAAAAGTGGCTGATGAAATTGCTGGGGTATTAGTTCATTGCAAAATAATCGTTTAATACAAAAATCGAAACAAATATCATTTATAAAGCTGTTGATTATTTTACATTTTTATTTATTAGGAAATTAATAGTCTACTTTTTAATGTCTAAAATTTATGTTTAAAATTTATAAGTTGTAGTTCATTAATTAATAGTTTTGTAATACACCATGATATGGGGCTGTGTTCCCGAAACATGTCGATGATTAATTTTTTATTTATATTTTCCGATAAAGTTTAATTGTATGTTTGTTTAAAATAATATTTTCTTTCAATTTATCATAATTTTAGCATCCTTCATTCAATTACATTAACCATTAAAAAAAATAAATACTGAGAATCACAAGTTCTTCCATTAAAAAAATTTGTCTAAATTTGTTTATTTTTCAAAAAATAACAGATATATAAATATATAATAAAACTTTTTATAAAATCAGACAAAGAAAAAATATGATACAAGAGGCAGAAAAATAAGTATTAGTGTGTGTAAAACATTTACATTTGGTCACTACAACAGTTATTTATTTTTATACAGATATAAGAATTATAAAATGTTTCAATTAAAGAAGTATTACAAAAAGTTAAATTAAAAGAATAAAAATGGTACACAACCAAATGTAATTGTGACTCAGATTATTTAAAACGCTTAATAAAATATATAATTCAACAATATTACATCAAGAAATAGTTATTAAAAGTAATATTGCATATAAAATGAAAACATATAAAAAGAACGAATAAAATAAATCGAAATAATCAACACGGGTGAAATTGCTCATCATTGTAATAAAAGAGAAAACAAAAAAAGTAGAAAATCCGAAGTATAACAAAAATTTGTATGGGCGATATAAAAATTTACTAATCGTATAAAATTATTTTTGAAAGTGTTGTGTGCACTATTTTGAATATACTACAATTTGAATATTAACGCCCTCTGTATTATTTACATTTACCACTGCTTCTTTTGTGTCATGATAGATCTGCCTTGCATTTAGTAGCTCCCGATAACTGTGGGCATGGTAATGCCCTATAGTAGTATATGAAATCGTTGACCTTTGTTTATTAGGTGTTGTACAACCTCTCTTCTTAAATAATAAATATCTAAATTTACAGCTAGAGTTAATGACGTTTTACATAATTCTATTTGAAAATCAGCCAAATTGGATAAGTTAATTATATTAAATATTAAATGTACATTATACTCTGTATCGCTTTAATATTTTCTGCATCTGAATGAGAACATATATTACATAACTTGAAAGAATTCATTTCTTCATTTAAATATTCTAATAGTTCTTTAGTTTCACCGATACTTGAATACAAACATCTATAACAATTTTACATTTTTCGCAGTTAATTTGAAAAGTAACTGATGGATCATGAAATATTTTTTTACAGAGTGTATCAACAGGCTAGGCTGTTCCACTGAAAACAATGAAATATTATGTGGCATTAATTCTCCATTTCGATATTTAAGTAAAATTTTGGCCCGTTTTCTATAAGTTTGAGTTGTGACACCACCGCGTAAAAGTGTGTACACAAGGTCATATAAAGCGTAATTTTCTTTTTTTTTAACCACAGATCTTTCGTATTGTGCGCTACCGCAATAACATACAGCTACAATTTCTTCTTCTTTTTATAGTGCCATACTCAGTTTCTGAGCGTCGGCGACTACCTATTCGTACATCTGAGCCGTACAGATATAGGTAGTGTACTAGGCAATTTTAATATGCAGCGCGAGTGACACGCGCAAAACTACATTCGGAACTGATAGTAGTCGCTTGTTATCGTGCTACGAGTGCAGTCCCGTGTGTGTCTGCTATGTACTGACCTAGCGCGCATATGATGTTGTACGTGGTGGTTTGCCATTGCCTTCCACATGCTTATTAGCGATTATTTATTTAATTCTTGTAATAAGTTCTGTCGTCGCCCTGGATCGAACTTGTGACCTCCGTAATGGAATCCAAGCGCTCTAGCAACTAGGCTATCGCGACGACTTAGCTACAATTTGAATAACTGAATCAAATGTGCATGTGTTTAATAACACAAAATTCCCTTCTAGTAACCATATAGATTTAAAAGATGACCTTGATCGATTTTTTATTAATCCTATTGTCTTGGATCAGTTCATGAAAATATATTTCTGTGCAAGATTTTTTTTTTTTTAGTTAAATATTTGGATTTTCTTTTTTTAGCACTTTTTGATTGAATGATTCACCAATTTTCTTCTGTTTTTTTCTCGTCGCTTATTGAAGGCATTTGAAAATAATTAAATTCCTGATTTACATTTTTTGAAGAATGTTCAACATTTGATTTTGAATATGTGCATAAAAGTTCCTTCTTTCTTGGAATAAGTGGCAGTGTTATTTTTTAAGTTTCTGATTGCAAGATATTACTTTTACAATACCCGCACTTAATTTAACATTTTTTTTTTCCCCTAAATTTATATGGTCCATGTGCTGTGTGTAATTGCCGGGATTATTACAGCACATGGATCAGTGCAGGCTCAGAAATGTTTTAATAGGTTAGCCGCTCTAATATGTTTTAGGATATCCTGGACCTGTTTTGGTTCGTTTGACAACGCAACCGTCGGTAAGTTGGAGGTGCCTGCAGGCAGACAATGTTCCAGAACGTGTTCAGCGGTTGGTGAAATTGGAGAATTGCATATGGAACAGGCAGAGGGAGGACATGTTCCTTCCAGTAAATAGTTGTGGGATATTGCTGTATGCCCTATGCGGAGTCTAGTTAATGCTGCAAACTCTCTGCGGGACATGGATATCGGTGGCCACCAAGGCTCAGTGCTCACCTTAATGGATCACAGCCATGATGTGTGAGCCGACCACATAATTTCCCATGTCTCTGCCTTATGTTGCTGTAAAAAGGGTATCCCCAGCTGAGGCAGAGGGGCACCTTCGAGCATTGGACTATATGTTGCTGCCTTAGCAGCCAAGTTCACACGCTCATTCCCCGGCACACTGGTATGACCCGGGACCCACAATAATGTTACCTGTGAGCCAGCCCGGAAAAGCACGTTAATGATGCACTTTATTTTTCGAGATAATTAATTTCATAGAACCATTTATTGATAAAATATGTAACTTTAAAAAATTATCTAATCTCAATGGTCTATTGGCTTGGATTAGAACTATTACAAGATGTTTTTTCATTAATAACTTTATCCATTTTTTTTTTAAATCTGTAAATTTTCTTTTCTTCGTGGGTTTAAAATTTTTAAAATTTCCTTGATATGTATAACTGAATATAACTATAGAATTCAATACTGGTTTTGTTGGAAGAATATCTATTAATTTGCTTTTACATAAAGTGCAAACAGCAATTAAAACACAATAATTTAACCGATCCTCATATATTTTTGCTCTTTTATACACTAGGAAACAAGGAAGTCCTGTTTCTTGCCAAAAATATTTATGGAATAAATTAGTCCGTAAATGAGACTTTAAAATATTGTAACGTTTTACCCTAGTGATACCTGTTCTCTTCTCATTGTAAATAATATCACGATATTGTACGCTACTCCACTATTCAGCAGTTATTTGGAATCACTGTATTTATTGTTCAAACTCACTGTTAAATTTATTTTTGTCGTAGTTGCGAAGGGAACCATCCAGCGAACTACAAGGGATGCGAAGTATATAAATCTCTATTGAACAAAAATCCTAACTTCAGGGATAAAACAATATCGAAAAAACGAATCGACCAGTATATATCTAGTGAACTACCTCCACCTGCTCCTCCGTGTGTCGAATCCGAGGCAATCCGATCTGCATATGCAAATAGAAGATCATACGCGCAAGTTACATCACAGAATGAGACAACAGCTGATAGTGTAAATGTAGCAACTCTTTTAAATACATTTGTAACTCGTTTCGAAAACATGTTCACACAACTGATAAACCAAAATAACGTAATAGTCAATATGCTAACTCAAGTTGTAACAAAACTAGTTAAATGACCTCTCAGTATCTAAGAGTTGCACAGTGGAACGCAAACGGGTTATTAAATCATACCCAAGAAATAATATACTATTTAAAAGAGGAAAAAATCGATATACTTCTAATATCTGAGGCAAGACTTACTAATAAAAGCTACTTTTATATTCCAAATTATGTATGCTATTACACGCTACACCCTTCCGGCAATGCGCATGGGGGTACTGCGATAATTATACGGGATAATATAAAGCATTATGAAACGGACAAATATCAAACTGATGAAATACAGGCCACAGTTATTATAGTGGAACAACCAAGGAACCAGTTAGCCGTAGCTGCAGTATATTGCCCTCCGAGACATACGATAGAAGTCAGTAAGTTCAAGGACCTGATACTAAAACTAGGACCTAAGTTCTTAGTTGGTGGTGACTTCAATGCGAAACATGTACATTATGGATCGCGGTTAACTAATACAAGAGGTACAAAGCTATACAAAGCAGCTAATGAACAAAAATGTAGATTTCTCTCAACGGGCGAACCGACTTACTGGCCTGCAGATACTAATCGTACTCCTGATCTATTAGATCTGTTTCTGATTAAAGGCATACATCCTAACTGTACATCAATACAATCTAGCTATGACCAAATTTTCTCCGATCACTCGCCAATAATAGCCACGCTAAGTGCTGAGGTAAAACACACAGCAAAAACAAGATTGCTACACAATAGGAAAACTGACTGGGAATGGTATAAAGTTCTCCTACAACAAGATACTGATTTATCAATTAAATTAAAAACGCCTGATCAAATCGAGCACGCAGTGAGGCAGTTTACTGAACAACTGCAGACAGCCGTCACCAACTCTACTCCACATGAAACAAATGTCCAGACCCACAGCTATCCAAAAATTATACGTGAGCTAATAAATCAGAAAAGGAAAGCGCGTTCTCTATGGCAAAGGAATAGAACATTAGAAAATAAACACCAATTAAATATATTAACTAGGCGAGTTAAATACGCCCTAAAAGAATTAAAAGATGAATCATTCTCTAACTATGTAGCTACGTTAACCCCAACCAAAAATTCTGAATATAACCTTTGGAAGGCAACAAAAGGAATGAACAGACCGGTAATACGAAACTCACCCTTGAAGCAAAATGATGGACAGTGGGCAAGAAGTAGTAAGCAGAGGGCTGACACGTTTGCTAAATACTTGGCTAACGTTTTTAAAACAGACAACATAACCACCAATCTAGTATTCCCGGAAGTACAGCTAAATAATACAAAAATTAGAATGTTCTCTCCTACAGAGGTAAAGAAACATATTAAACATTTAAATAATAAAAAAAGTCCTGGATTCGATATGATAACAGCTAGGATGATAAAAGAACTGCCAAAAAAATCTGTAATCTTGCTAACATACATATACAATGCTATTATGAGAACGTCATACTTTCCAGCCCAATGGAAATTTTCCCAAATTATTATGATTCTGAAGCCTGGAAAAGATGGTACTCATCCGGCATCCTACCGCCCAATATCACTGTTATCTACTCTTGCTAAATTACTTGAAAAGTTAATATCTGTCAGGCTAACCAAAATAATGGAAGAAAGAAAAATTATTCCACAACATCAGTTTGGCTTCAGGAGCGCTCACTCCACTGAACAACAGATACATAGAATTGCAGAAATAATTGAAGAAGGTATTCAGAACAAAAAATATACCGAAGCCTTGTTTATAGATTTCACAAAAGCATTCGACAAAATATGGCATAAAGGATTACTATATAAACTTAAAGCAGCATTCCCTATACAGTATTATCAACTCATCAAGTCGTACATAACGAACAGAAAATTTCGCGTCAAATGTAGTGATGACTACTCTCAGCTGCATCCAATCACGTCTGGCGTTCCGCAGGGTAGTGTATTAGGGCTGATTCTGTATAATATCTACGCAGCAGACCTTCCCACCGAAGGAAATATTGAAGTGGCTACATTTGCCGACGACACAATGCTAATTTCGCAAGACAAGAGGGCTGATATTGCAGTTGCTGAGCTACAGAAAAGCGCGAATACGGTTCTACAGTGGGCTCAAACGTGGAAACTCGAAGTGAACCTGGAAAAGTGTAGTCATGTATCATTTACCAAGAGAGCTGAGCACCAGCTCCACCTAACACTGGGTGGTAACACTATACCAAGAAGCAATAGTGACAGATACCTAGGAGTTCACTTAGACCGTACCTTAAGCTGGAGGACACACGTACAGAAATTAAGGAATAAGCTTGATATTAAATTAAGATCGCTATATTGGCTAATAGGATATCATTCGAACCTCTCCTTAGCTAATAGGGTCTTAATATACAATGCTATCCTTAAACCTACGTGGACTTATGCAGCACCAATTTGGGGCTGTGCAAAGAAGTCAAACAGAAATGTGATACAGCGATTCCAGAATAAAACGCTACGGTTGATATACAGAATGCCGTGGTATGTTACCAATGAGGCTATTCATCGAGACCTAAGAGTCTGTACTGTCGATGAGGCTATAAAGCAACGCGCTCGTAGTCATGCGTTACGCCTCTGTGGACATAGTAACGAGCTAGTAGCTGCCCTTCCGGACAATGCAATAACAAGAAGACTGGAAAGAACTAGGATCCGTGATCTAGTATAAGTGATGGGCTGAATACATCAATGGATGTATTCTCCACTCAACTGAATACATTGAGTCCATTCGCAGATAGCCAAATAGGCTAGGCACGAATCGGCAGAAGTAGTAAAAAAAAAAAAAAAAAAAAAAAAAAAAGTTATTTGGAATATCAATTTTAATGTATCCATATATTTTTCCTCACTTTCTAAATTATCAGTTGCAGAAGATTCCCTACATTTTTCATGTTTCTTGTCGTCTACAGTTACCTCTATCTGTTGTATATCTTCAAAAATACTGATACCTAATTTTGTTAACATACCATTTCTATTACATTTACTATAGTATACAGTGATTTTGGTGAAATTTCATAATTTAATTCTTTATATATGGCGTTCCACATAAGGTTTGATAGTCCAATGCAGAATTTTTCTTGGTCAAATATATTCTGTAGATGTTTTTTTAATTTCATCAGTAATTTTATTCAGGGATACCTTTAAGTGACGTGGCATAATTACTATGATACTGGAAATATCCCATATTTATAACTTCTTTTGAATTTTGAGATGCAAATAATTTTATAAACTTTTGTATAACATATACTATTTGAACAACTTTAACGAGGATGAATCTATTGAGGGTTATAAAAATCTTTTTGTTTTTAATTCGAGTGGATTTATTAAAAAATTTTTCTTTTTTGAATGCTGCACTAATGCAAATAGTTATAGGCTATGTTCCATTTACAAAGATAAAATATTCAGTGAGAAATTATATATTTCAAATATTACTGATTATTTTTGTACTCGATTTTATTATTTTCCGCGTCATAATGTTTAAATTTCATACTTTGTAAAATTCAATTTAATATTTATAATATGTCTTATTAAAATTTTACAAAATCAAAATATTATATGTATTTAAAAAATGTGAATAATCAATAGCTTTTTAAGTGATGTTTGTTTCGATTTTTGTATTAAACGATTATTTTGCAATGAACTAATACCCCAGCAATTTCATCAGCCACTTTTTATTAATTTTGTTACATAAAATTTTAACAACTCCCCTACTATTTTTCTTCCATATTGTGGGGGATAGGGATGTGCATAAACGATGAAAGTTTGTGCACATTTCTACACAAACGATGCACAAACGATTGCACTATATATGAAAAAAAAATATTAAAGTGGGGGGCCAACGTTTTAACAACCCCCCCCCCATATCATGGGATAGGGATGCGCACAAACGATGAAAATTTGTGCACATTTCTGCATAAACGATGCACAAACGATTGCACTATATTTTGATAAAAAATTACAAAGTGGGGGGGCCAACGTTTTAACAACCCCCCCAAATATCATGGGATAGGGATGTGCACAAACGATGAAAATTTGTGCACATTTCTGCACAAACGATACACAAACGATTGCACTATATTTTGATAAAAAATTCCAAAGTGGGGGGGCCAACGTTTCAACGGCCCCCCAAGTGTTTTTCTTTAATATCTCGGGATAGGAATGTGCACAAACGATGGAACTTTGTGCACATTTCTACACAAACGATGCACAAACGATGCACAAACGATTGCACTATATATGAAAAAAAAATATTAATGTGGGGGGCCAACGTTTTAACAACCCCCCCAATATCATGGGATAGGGATGTGCACAAACGATGAAAATTTGTGCACATTTCTGCACAAACGATACACAAACGACTGCACTATATTTTGATAAAAAATTCCAAAGTGGGGGGGCCAACGTTTCAACAGCCCCCCCACCATTTATCTTTAATATCGTGGGATGGGGGTGTGCACAAACGATGCACAAACGATTGCACTATATTTTGATAAAAAATTTCAAAGTGGGGGGGCCAACGTTTCAACGGCCCCCCCCAAGTGTTTTTCTTTAATATCTCGGGATAGGAATGTGCACAAACGATGGAACTTTGTGCACATTTCTGCACAAACGATGCACAAACGATTGCACTATATATGAAAAAAAAATATTAAAGTGGGGGGGCTGTTGAAATGGACCCGCTAAGATGAGCAATCCGAACCGAGCGAAGTGGCGCTGTCCGGAATGTCGTACCACTACTCGTGGCACGCAGGGGAATGCATCAGCGTCTATCGGCGGAGCGGTAAATCAGGCCGATCAGCTGTCTCTGCGAACGGACATAAGCGTGTTGCGAGAGGACATGATGTCGGCGTTTAATGAGATGCGCGCTGCGATGACTGATAACGCGGCTAAATTGTCTAATGCGCTCGAATTAATTAGTACATTGCGCGAAGAAAATAGCATACTCAGGCAGCAGTGCAGCCAACTTAGCGTCAAAGTGGCCGAATTAGAGCAATATTTGCGGCGTAACAATGCCATCATCAGCGGCGTCCCAGTGCAGCCGAACGAGAGGATCGAAAGTGTGCTAGAAAAAATCGGCGCAGCCGTAGGAACGCCGATAGAGGTTGCCGATATAGACTGTTGCCATCGGCTGCGGTTGCCGCCAAGCAGTACACAGAAATGGCCGCTTATAGTTGTCAAGTTTTGCCGCCGATCACAAAAGGCCGATTTCATTAAAAATTGCCGAGTAAAAAGGCCTAAGCTAGACGTTCTCGGATATACGGATGCAACTTCCGGGTCTCAAATCTTCGTTAACGAACATCTCACGCTGGCAAATTCGGGTCTTTTCTCTGCCGCGCGGTAATTGCGCACCAAAGGTTGGTTGTTTGTGTGGACGAGGGACGCAAAGATATTTGCAAAAAAAAAAACGAGACTGCTCCGGTGATCAGAATTTCTTCACAAGAACAACTCTCCGGCCTCATGCTAATCAATGAATGACTCCATTCGGCGACTAAAATTAACTTTATATCTAATTCATTAAATATTAAGTGCATAAAATGTACGTATAAAAACGTTCTTAAAATGTTACTAATGCAATTCATTTTTAATAGGTTATTATTTTCATTATTTTTAATACCTATTGTCTGTGTAGCGGTTACCTCAATAGTAAAATCAAGGTTTCTCTTTAGGTTTATTTTTAATTTTATTATCCTAAATTACATCAATTCCTGTCCTTTATTTTACATTACTCCTCACTACTTTCAAAAGCAAATCCACACTAAAAATATATATTCTTCATTTCTATTTTATTTAATTACCCTGCATTTACTCCACATCCATTGTCCAACTACACTCCACTCCTTCAGCTGTGTTATCTATACCAATAATCACTTTGTCTTAAACTCATATTTCAATAATCCGTAAATTTCATTTTCGTAAATCTTAATTCTCTTTTTAGTAATCCGTACCACAATACGCATACACATATTTTTCCCACATATAAATTTTTCCTTACTTTCGGGTTATTTTGTCTTTTTCTCGCTACTTACTTCAATAACAAGATTCAAATAATTCAAAACACATCCCCGCAATGAAGCTTCAATTGTCCAGTTTCGCTATTTTATATTCGAATATTTTTATACATTTGTAAAATTTAGCGCGTTATTAGCAAATTAAAAAATACGCAAAGTACCAACCCGATTATGTTAAAATTCAAAAAATTCAATTCCTGTTGTTATTTTTCGGAAAATTTTTTCCATAATACAAGAAATCTAAATTTATAAATGGAATAACCTAAATTTATACATTACGTTTCATAACAACAAATCACAGATCGATGCATAAAACAAATCTAAACATATTTATAATATAATAATAAAATAAACTTTAATAACAAACAATATAGATCAATAAATTAGATAAATACCTATTTAGAAACGTTTTCGGGCATAACCCATCATCAGCTAACACTAACTTAAAGGAAACTTAAAATATACTGAAGTGAATATAGGGAATACATATGTATATATAGTAGATGTAAAGAGGAATAAACATGGCAGGTATAAAAATCTATAGGTTGAAAATGCTAATAATTAATATAAAATATAAAATAAAACAAGAAGACAAAAAGGTTAAATTTTTATATTAAACAGTGGATTATTATTATTAGGTGTTTGGTCATTTAAAATATTATTTTTATATTTATTTATATAATAATTTTCTGCAATGTTCATATTATTACCTTTGTGATAAGTGGCCAGGATGGTTACAGTATTTTCTATTGAATTAGGTTTATGTTTATTTTTAATTAGATGTTCTGCATAGGTTGATTTTTCTATTTCATTATTATTAAATGCTTTTATATGTTCTTTATATCTGCAATTGATTTTTCGCCCTGTTTGACCAATGTATGATTTCTCACAATCAGTACAATTTATTTTATATATACACCGTTATTTTCGTAAATATTATTATTTTTTAAATTTAAGGTGTTTATTTTATATTTTAAATTATTTTTAGTTTTGAATGCTACATTTAAACCTTGTTTTTTGAATAAATTGGTTAATTTGTATATGTTATTGTTTATAAATGTGAATGTTATCCATCCTTTATTGTTAGTAGCATTATTGATTCTTAATTTTTGTATATATTTTGATTTTGATTTTATTTTGTGAATTAGTTTATCTATTATTTGTTCGTCATAACCATTATTTCTTGCCAAAGTCTTTAATATATTAATTTCTATTTGTTTTTTATTTATATTCATGGGTGTAGTTAATAATCTATTTATTGCAGTCATGAAGTAAGCATATTTATGTTGGTTTGGGTGATTTGATGTTTTATGAATTATATTATCAGTGGTGGTTTGTTTTCTATAAATATTATATGTTAACTTATCATTTGATTTTATTATTGTTATATCTAAGAAATTTATTTTGTTATTTTCTTCTTTTTCCATAGTATAATGAATATTTTTGTGAATTTTATTTAAATCATTTAGAATGTCATTTTCAGTATTACTACTATTTTCATCAAAAATTAGTAGTGTATCATCTACATATCTAATATAAGATTTAATATTGTATTTTTGTATTATATTTTCCATGTATATTTCTTCTAAATTTTGTAGAAAGATTTCACTTAAAATACCTGCCATGTTTATTCCTCTTTACATCTACTATATATACACATGTATTCCCTATATTCACTTCAGTATGTTTTAAGTTTCCTTTAAGTTAGTGTTAGCTGATGATGGGTTATGCCCGAAAACGTTTCTAAATAGGTATTTATCTAATTTATTGATCTATATTGTTTGTTATTAAAGTTTATTTTATTATACCATTTTAACAAACAGGATGTATTCACCTACATCTAAACATATTTACATTAAATGTAAGTAGTTTGCGGGCGCATTATGATAAACTATTGATGTTGTTGAATGAGTGTAACATGAATTACGACTTAGTGCTATTAACCGAAACATGGATAAGTGAAGATGAATTAAATCGGTACGAAATAGCAGGACATACAGCCCGAGCAGATTGCAGAAAGCACAAAAGATCTGGAGGAGTATTAGTATACATCAGAAATAGTTTTCTAATATCTGATATTGAGGTTAAAATCTCAACCGGAAATATCATTTGCTTTAATATAAAATTAGATAAAAATCAAAATCTCTCAGTTGTATGCATCTATCGTTTTTGCGATTCACATATTACTGATTTCCTGACAGAATTAGTTAAAGTGATGAACACATTAAATCAAACTGCAATAATAACGGGGGATTTAAACATAAACCTAATGAACAATGTAAAAAGTTTGGACTATTTGAATGTTTTGAGTTCGCACGGTTTTAAAAGTATGCAAAATAAACCTACTTATCACAGGGATAAAGACGGTTACTCGTCCTGCCTAGATCATGTTCTTGTTCGTGGAATAATAAACGCTAAAACACCTTTAAATGTTTATACTCGTGTTCTACCGTGTAACTTTACTGATCACTCGATTCTAAGCATACACCTTAACTTACACCAGAATTTACGGTTAAAAAGTAACGAACCTAGTTATTATATCGATAAAATTCTATTACAAAGTAACCTCAAGTTGTGCAGTTCCAAAAATATTTATGATGAATCGCTATCAATAGACGAAAAGTACGACATGTTTATAACAACTGTTAAAAACACTAGAAAATTCTAAAAAGTTCAGAAAAATCCCGAAAACACAACGCAAAAGATCAGAATGGGTAACTAATGAAGTAGTTGCTTTATCGACTGAAAAAAATTTACTTTATACATTAGTCAAAAAATACCCCGCAGACAAAAATAAACTTGCTCAATTTAAACTCACCTCCAAGAAATTACAACAATTAATACGGATAACAAAACGAGAATACTATACACATAAACTGCAAATATATAACGACAATCCGAAAAAATACTGGACTCTGGTCAAAAATGTCACAGGTAACAAAAAACCCATATTAAAAGAAATCAAAATCAACAATAGTTTAACATCAGTATGCGACAATGAATATATAACAGCGAACCATTTTAACAGATATTTCGTAAACACAATAAAAAGCATTAAACATAACACAATTACAGCCTCAACTGATTTAAACAATTACAATAATAATTTTAATTCTTTTGGATTCGTTGATTTTACTACAGACGATGTAAAAACTGCTACTTCATCCCTCCCGAACAAAAGTTCATATGGATCTGACGGAATACCAATCACCCTTATAAAAGAAAATATGGGATTTTTTGTAAAACCACTCACATACTTATTTAATACATCCATCAAAGCAGGTATATTTCCAAATTCTTTTAAGCTCGGCATTATAACACCCGTGTTTAAAAGCGGTACAACTTCAGACGTTTCAAACTATAGGCCAATCTGTTTACTGTCATCCTTTTCCAAAATTTTCGAAAAATGCGTCAAAATAAAAATGTTAAGCTACCTTAATAAACTCGACTTTTTCAGTAATAACCAATATGGATTCCCACAACAAAAATGCACTGATGATGCATTATACAGTCACATAAAAACAATAACAGAAAAGCTAGAATCTGGTTCAGTAGTCGCTGTGTATTTCGATATATGCAAAGCGTTCGACACGGTAGAACACAGTATACTACTAAGGAAGTTATATGTGCATGCGATTTTCCGGGATTTATATACAGCTGGCTAAAATCATACTTGATGCGGAGAAAAATTGTAACAAAAATAAATAAAACTCACAGTGATACATTACATCAAGAATTTGGAGTACCGCAGGGCAGTATATTAGGACCTTTATTATTTCTAATTTATATCAATGATCTATGTAACCTAAAGGTATCCGGGAGAATTTATACTTACGCTGATGATACTGTTTTAATAGTCAGTTCGCGTTTCGTAAATATACTACAAAAACAAGTACAGAGTGATGTGAATAAAATCCGCACTTGTATGTCTCAAAATTCCCTGCAGTTAAATGTTAAAAAAACAAAATACTTAGTATATAGCAACCTTCCACAGCGCAGATGGGATGACATCAAAGTGCAATGGGAAGATAACATTTTTATAGAAAGATCATATGAGGTAAAATATCTGGGGATATACGTGGACTGCAAGTTATTATGGGGTAATCATTTAAAATACTTAGCGTCAAAACTGAGAAAGTTAAATTATTTATTTTATTATTTAAAACAATTTTTTAACAATATCCAACTTCGAAAATTATATTTAGCGCTATATCAGCCAACTTTAGCATACGGCATAATACATTGGGGAAGTGCTGCAAGATACCATCTTGCACCAATTTATTACTTGCAAAAGTCACTATGTAAGAAATTAACGTCAGGTAATCAATCAAGTACAAACAGAACTTTGCTAAATGTAAGTGAACTTTACGCAACTAATATAATACTATACGTTATGAAAAATAAAGAGAAATTTAATATACACATTTCTAATGGAAAAACGAGAGCCTCATTACACGAAAGAGCGGACTTACCTCACTATTACAAAGAGCATAGTAGACTACAAGCTAGTTACATGGGGGCCAAAATATTTAATACGTTACCAGAAACATTAAAAAATAGACTCAAAAATTTTAAATATAAAAGAAAAATATTAATAAATTATTTCATTACAACACTAGACAAGAACAAAGTAACAAATTAATATTTGACATCATCACTTTAACAAATTTTAAAAGGAAGAGAAGAAAAAAAAAAAAAAAAAGCTCGAAAATAACACCTAACATTCATTTAATATTTATTACCCGTCATTAAAGTTAAGTACACACTTAACATTATATAACAAGTAAGTTATTTACTTATTAAAATATCAGTTTTTTCTTTTTCTTTCTTTGCTTCTTTTAACTCTGCTTCGTCAAACTTAAATTAAATTACTTCTCATACTTCTTTTATTATTATTTGTTACTTTTAAACATTACTTTCTTACTTGCATGTTACTGTTGAGGTCACCATAACACAATAAGGGACTGGGGAGTATTTGAGTGTAGAATTAAGTTTAAAATTATAAATTATTAATTATAATTCAATACACTTATAGATATAAATATACTAACGAATAAGTAAATATAGAGTGTAAATATGGGCTATAAAAGTTGTGAAGAAAAAAAAAAAAAAAAAAAACCTTTATGATTACAAACGCAAATATGTAGCTCATGTACATTTATCAATAATTAAATTTAGTAACCACATACAGTTAAGAACACAATCTTTAAAAATAATCCTGCTACTCGCGCTAATAATAGCGCATTTGCAGCTTAAAATTATTAACATTTATATGTATATATCCATTGTATATTTTGAAATACACTTGATTATACAGATCTATGCTCCGATTTCCAGCCATCCAGATGAGGAGGTTGAAAATTTCTACTATGATATAAGCAAAGAATTAAATCGTAAAAGGACTCATTTCACATTTATTATGGGTGACTTTAATGAAAAAATAGGGAAGAAAACCTCCAAGGAAATAGTGATAGGTGATTATTGAATTGGCAAACAAAAATGAAAGAGGCGAAAGATTAGTACAGTTCACACAATTTACGAATATGTTCATAATGAATTCGTTCTTCAAAAAAAGACAAGCAAGAAAATGAATATAGAAATCGCCAAATGGAAACGTGAAAAATGAAATCGACTTCTTCCTAACGAGTAGAAAAGACACAGTAAATGATGTCAGTAGGCAAAATACATATAAAAGTAAGAAAGGAAAGAAACAAACTCGTAAAGAGAGTGAATTTACCATTAGACTTACAAAATCTAGCAGTAAACAAAGAAAAATACTAGGAAGCGCTGAAGAATAAACTAGGAAGCGTAGAAGTAAGTACGGACAGTATTATGAAGGTAATAAAGAGCACAGCTCAAGAAATAGGAAGAACGAAGAAACGAAAAGGCATTACGAAATTGACCGCAGAAACGTTACAGCTTCTGAAGAAAAAAAGAGAAATGAAACAAGACAGGAATAAAAATAACATAGAATACTGCGAATTGTGTAAAACAATCAGGAAAAAAGTGACATTCAAAGTTATCATGAAAAAGTCATAGAGGCAGCAATTGAAAACTAGAATAGCTATAAGAAAGTAAAAAGAGAACTAATGTTAGGAAAAAGACAAATAGTTATATTAAAAGATGGAAACAGAACAATCTCGGATAGAAGACTAATAGTGCAACATGTAGCTGAGTATTATAAAAGCCTATACAACACTGTGGTAGACTTACCAGACTATCCAACTACAGAAAAATCCGTCCCTGAGATTTTGAAGAAGAAAATAATATACGCGCTAAAGAGAATGAAAAATGGAAAAGCAGCAGGAAATGATGAAGTAACAATCGAAATTATACAATTAGCGGGACCGGAAACATGGTAATACCTAGCAGATGTATACAACACTTGCTTAAGGAAACGCAGCATTCCGGACCATTGGAACAGTGCAACTATTATCCATAAAAAAAAGGACGGAGGAGATATCAAAAATTATAGACCGATTAGACTTCTAACGGTGGTGTACAAAATATTTACTAAATTATTAAATAATGATTAAGTAACTGTGTACGGATAAGTTGTTTGCTCGCGTTATCAGTATTTAATTGTAACCGGATTATATTATATACTGCACTGTTCTTATCAGTTCGGTGAGATTGTTTTTATCTATATTTTCTCTAATACTAATCTTTATCGGTCATTTTTATTTTTACTTATATTTGTATTATAGTGGATATTTTCTGTCTTTTTAGTTTTTGCTGCGCAGAGGCTTTGTCTTTGCGTAGACAAGTTTTACAGAATGGATCTCCCAAAAAAGATCCGAGCAATTTTACAAAATATCAGTAGTAAAACTAATGTGTGGAAAGGACAATTAAGCGAAAAAAAAACTTTGAAACGCGAACAGAAAGATCAAACTATATGAAATCTTAATTCCATCGATACTGATGTCGGAAAAATTTCGGTTATGCTAGAAGACCTTTCCAAAATACTTAATACAAAAGTTACTGAAACCACTACTATTGTTAAGGATGTCCTCCACATTGCAATGACAACTAATAAACGTACGTTTTCCGACGTAGTAAATAATAAAAAAACTGTCCTAAAGAAAAAAAATTATTATTAAATCAGATAATATCGATTCTTTTGATAAAAATCTAAAAGAAAAAATATGCCCATATAAATCTGATATTCGCGTTACTTTTTATAAAAAAATCAACAAAAATACCGCTGTTATAAATACGGCGTCTAAAGATGATACTAACAAGTTGCAGCAGAAAATCACCGACAAAATAAAGGATGTTACTACCCGCGTAGAAATACTCAGAGATCCAACTATTCTAATATTCCGAACTAATAACATCATAGAAAAAGACGTCGAAAATTACTTCCCCAATGTGTTTGACGAAAAGCCTATTTCAATTAACAAAGTTAGCAATGAGAAGGCTAGTCGAATATATGTACGACTTACTCTTCAAATCTATCAAAAACTACCAACTGAAAGGAGGATTAGAATTAATTGGAAGTCTCTCGCTTTCGTGGATGCCATTTCTGCGAGGTTTTGCAATATGTGTGTCATAAATACGGTCACTCTGAAAAAATCTGCCGTTCAGATGAATCTTACATCAACTTTGTTAGTAAATACAAACAAGATACATGCATCAACTGTCTGCATTTTAAATTACAACCGAATTTTTTGTCTAATATCGGTAATGTTGAACGTGTAAATAAAACTGTGGGCGAAATTGACCACAAAACCGGTTACAGGAATTGTCCTGTTTACATCAAAGCTCTCAATAATATCAAGACTAGGACTGACTATGGTCAGTAATTTATCATACCTTAATGTTAATAACGCTTACGCTTACTGAACCGTATACTTCATCTGGTGCTCTTTCCGACAACTCTAACTACACTTCCTATTTAAATTCCCGAATTGCGGTTATTATTAAAAACAACATCACTCATAGGCTCCTATCATGCAGTAATAGTATCATTGCTTTACGCATCGATAAATTAATAATTATTGGCGTTTATATTTCCTCTAATAAACCAAAATTCAATCACATTACCATTATTGACAATCTTTGTAAAAAATATGGCAACTATTCTATACTGTTAGTAGGCGACTTTAATATTAGATTGCCCACCTTCGAATCTAAAATTAAACCTAACTCAGAGAATATTGCTTTTTCTGAATTAATTTATAGTAACAATCTGTGTATTCTAAATAATAATTCATTCACATTCACTAACCACAACGGTACTAGTGTTATTGATTATCTTATGGTTTCCCAAAGAATTTCACCTAGCGTTACATTTTCGTTAAATGACTTTGACCTCACTCCACATAAAAATATAAAATCTACCATATATATTTCCTTTCCTATCTCTGAAAACCAATCACATAACAAAATTGATATACGTCTATAGTATGTGTAGAATATTATGGATGGTCCGAGGACACAAAGGGATGCCGCCGCGCTAATTAGGCCCCCTGAAGCGTGAGAACTAGAGCGCTTTTATCCCACGGTCCGCCTGTAGCCACTGACGCCGCCGCGAAGTGTGCCACCCGTTCCCACACGCGCATCGGTCACTACCGCGCTTTTTCAAAATTCCGGGGCGTAAGTATTCTAGCCGGGTTCCAAAAATTAGGCTATCCAATCGGGGGCGCAGCTCCATGCACCAGCATTCCCACGCACGGCTCGTTCTACTATACAGGTCTCTACATGTAATATATATAGCATAATTTTTAATTTTAATTTTCGGGGGTTGGGAGAGGTAAAATTTTGGCGGAGTGTTAAAAACGTTCGAAACTCAACACTTAGAAGCCAAATTTTGAAGGAATTTTCCGAGTCGCGCTCCGTTCCGGCATTTTTTTTTTTTAAATTTTATTTTTAAGAAGAATATCTGATGGTTTCATCAGTCGAATGAGAGCGACGCGGGATGCAGGGGTGAATTCTAGACGTTCGTTCGAAATTAACTACCCGATCATCTTCACAGACCCTCGACGCCGCCGATGGAATCCTGATCGCTACACGTTCACACACACACACGCGCGCGCACGCACACGTCTAATATTTTTACTTTCAACGAATATTTTTAAATGCCACCCCCGAAAAATGGCGACTTTTAAATGGTGGACAATTGTATCATGCAGACGGAAGATAGTTACATCGGTCGTTTGTTCACGGCCAAATCAAAGGTCCACATCTAGACGTGCACTATTTCAACCTGTTCGACTATCTCATTCATTTGTACCCTTCGTTTAGTTCGGAGCGGACGTGTTTGAGTGACATTGCCAAATACATTATGATAGCAAGTGTTCGAGAGCCATTTTGAACAGTATGTCTGAGAAGGTCTATATTCCCGCAGTGTATAACGCTAATCACTATCCTAAATTTTTTTATTATTTTCGAGAGTTAGATCAAAGAATAGTGTGCACTACGCCACCACATTTAATTTAGATTCAAACGTCATTCATTCTACATAGTTTTTTTTTCAAATTCGAAGCCTAAGTATAGAAATTTCAAAAATTACCCTAAGAATAATATTTAAAAGCCTGAATCTAACCTAAACGCCGTTCACAACTTACACCTATAGACGATCCGGCATATGTTTAAGTCGACACCGCTGCGACAGAATACAAGTCGTTCCATCGCACACATCTTCCACCGCTAGTTTCCACGTCATTCATAATATTATTTTCCACGTCTAAGTATTATAGAATTAGCTTAAGTATTTTTATATTTTTCCGTATTCTCCGATCCCTTTGCAAAAGTGCACCGTCCATTCCTATGCTTATATTCAACATGACGATAGCTGCCGCGAAAGTGCACGCACCGTTCCTGCGTACGCCTCATTTATTCAAACTACCATATTTTTTCTTTCATTTTTTTTTTTTTTAAATATTTATAAGTCTAAGTATAATATTTAAAGCTTGAATCTAACACAAGTCACCGCTCACCCTATCCCACCTGTAGTTGGATCCCGCGCATATATCCAACATAGCGTTAGCCGCCGCGAAAGCACACACATCGTTCGTTTGCGCTACCGCGATTTTTTTTTTTAATATTTCGATGCCTAAGTCTAAATATTTCAAAGCCAGCAGCCTAAGTATATTTTTTACGCTTCCAAACATTTCTTCCGACCGTTTATAATTTTGTATTTTTCTCCAGTTCTAAAATAAATCCGTCAATACCTTCACCGCTATGAATGCGCACACATCTTCTATTGTTAGTTTCCATATCATTCATAATTTTTTTTTTTTCGACTCTAAGTATTATAGAATTAGCCTAAGTATATTTTTTCTTCCGCTATACAAACATTTTTTTTTTTTCGAGATCTTTTGTACTATATTTTTTCTCAAATATATTTACACACGTGCCGGCAAGTTGCCATGCCATTGATTTCGATCGTGCAACGCTGTCATTAAGTCTGCTGGGATCTTACCCTTCGCATCATCTTTTTGTAGAATCCAATTCGCATGTACACACTTACACAATCATACTTAAGCCAAAGGACACCTAACAACGTCATTCATCTGCGTATGTAACCAACTATCATCAAAGGAATGTGGTTTTTCTAGTGCAACCCTCCCTTTTCAAAGGCCTCCATCGAGCTAGAAAATCGAACGGATCTGTTCAGGCATTCAGTATTAGTGTTATGTTAAACGTGTGGAATTTGTTGAAGCTGTGTGCTTCACGCGTTATTAAAAAATTGACAAAAACGTTAAAGTCAATAATTTCATGCGTTTTTTCTCTTTTTCTTTCCCTCTTTGTTTTTTGCCTTTTTTCTCTCATTTTCATCGTTATTTTTTTCTCTCTTTTTTTTGCTCTTTTTTTTAGTAAAAATATTAAAATAATAATCAAATATGAATAACAATACCGAATCGATTAATATTAAAGCCGGTGAATTTATTCAGAATTCATTTTCGAGTGTTAGTGGCTCGCATACGATTTCGTCACCTCCGACACCATAATATGATGGTTATACATCAGAAGAATCCACATCTTTTATGCGTAAAGTCGTTGATGCTGTATTATTATCAGAACAAGTAGATATAGCGGAATATTTTTTAGATATCAGCATCCATATAGATTGTGATTATAGTTTTCGAGTAAGAAAGGAAGTACGTTTGCTCGTTCATTCGCATTGCGTTCTTATCAGCAATCAATTGTGTTCCGATTGCATTGTCTTCTATATTGGCCAACTCGATGAGATCGTTCTTATTTTATTATCTTATTTTCTAATTTTAGTTACCAGCGGTTTTTATTTTACGTTCGATTTCTTATTTTTCATTTATTTCTATTTAATCTTAATTTTGTTTTATATTACGAGTACTTATCTCGTTCTATTTCCTCCGATAAATGAGCTCGTCTAGTGGGGGCCACTTGACGGCCTCCTCCAAAGACAGTAAACACGTCAAATCGGGTCTAGCCCTTCAAGTGATGGAGGTTGACGCTTCAGCTAAGCGTAAACCTTCCGGCCCTCTTTTGCCGGTCGCGTCAATCCCTAGTAAGGATCTACGGTTGTCGCAACCCGATTTATCGACACTTTCAACCCCAATTAACAACAATAACAACAATAATTGCAATAGTAGCAGCGGTAATGGTTCTGGAGGTAAAATTATTACTAACAATGATGCAGCTAACATTAATACAATTGAAACCATTAAAAACTTTAATATAAAGCATTCGCAAGATGGCATTAATAATAACAACAAGAATAGTTGCAACAGTAATACTAATAATGAAAATAACAGTAATAACGAAATAATAATAATTTCGATAGTACTAATACTAATAATATTACTAATAATAATGGTAATAATAATGACAATTCGTGATAAATATAATATTAAAAGAGCGGAACCATATCTCCTTACCAATAAAAATCATTTCAACATCCTTAAATTTGCTGAGGATGCTATGAGATATAAATTTCATTTAGATAGTTAAACTCAGTTCTTTTAATTTTAACTTTAATATATTTTAACTTTAAATAAATCACTGGGTTCTTATGGTTACCTTCTTCAGCATTTCACTTTCGTTTGTATATATATATATGTAATATGTTTATCTTAGTTATTTTATCTCTTCTCAAACAACAATTGTTACACTATGTAATTCTTAAAGTATAAGTAACTAAATTATGTTCTTATAAAAATAATTTATAACATAAGCGAAGTCAAATGTGATCCCAATGTACTATTACAATTTCATCTTACTATTACCTTATATTTTAAGGCAAGCAATATAATTATAAGTTGTATTATATGAGTAGATGCTAAGCAGCTACTAATATTCTTGTGCATACACTTGGTAATTGTCGGGACTATGTTTCTCATCCTGACTATTGCCTCTAATTACTTTTAAGTACACTCGCAAAGGACTATCTTTCACACACATTATTTCTGTTATTTCTTTCTTTAAACATTTGTAGTACATTTCATTTGTATTATCGCTTACCCTTATTTACATACAGTCCTTTGCACCTTTATACACATATTTCAGAAATATACGCTTTTTAAACAAAAAAACAAAAAAAAAAAGAAAAAAAAAAGAAAATAATAATAATGACAATAAAAATAATAGTGATAATAAAAATAACAATAATAATGATGATAATAATAACAACAGTAATAATAATGATAAAGGTAATAATAATAACAATAATAGTGATAAGCCCGGAGAGTCATACCCTCGTGATCATCCTGGTCCTTATCCCATCATAATTGAACATACTTCTCCTGATGCTAATCTAGGAAATTACCATCCACTTGCTTTAGCAAAATTAATAAGCTCAATTTCACTATCTTTTGCTAACATCTCCCCTCGTGGAAGAAATTGGATCTCGGTATCCTTCTCTTCCTCCTCAACAACAAACTCTTTCTTGCGAAATCAAAATTTCCTTTTCAAGCACAACTTGAAGGCATTCATTCCCTCTACTTCTTTATACAGGTTGGGCGTAATTTCAGACGTCCATCCCTCCTTCTTAGACGACGACATTTTAACAGGTCTTGAATCGCCTATTCCTGTAATCTCTATAAGAAGAATATTTCGTACTTCTGAAGGTAAAAAAATTCCTACGAAATCTGTTGAACTCAAGTTCTCCAAATCCATCCTTCCTGACTTTGTGTTAATTTACAATTTCCGCTTCCCTGTGTCTCCTAGTATCAAACCACCTATGCAGTGCTCTAAATGTTTTCTTTTTGGCCACATTTCTAAGAACTGCCGTAGTTCCTGCGTCATTTGTGCCCACTGTTCCTCAAAGCACCCTCTTTCCGAATTCTCCAATCTCCAAAATCCTTCACTATGCCGAAACTGTAACGGCATCCACTGTTTTAATGACCGCAGTTGCCCCGAGTGGTCCAAACAAAGGGATATTAAAAAAATCATGGCTGTCAAAAATGTATCGTTTCACGAAGCTGCCAATATAAGAAACAATTCTTTTAGCACTCCAGCGTTTTCTTATGCCAGTCGCGCCTCTATGCCCTCTTTTAATTTGATAGTTGCTCCGGATACCTCTATCTCCACTCCCCACCATCCTTTAAAATCTCCTACTTTCCGTAAACCCAACAAAACTAAATCTTCTTTTAATCATAAGCCTCAATTCCCTCCTTTTCCTTCAAATCATTTTCCCTCTCCCTCCAGTGGCTGGGCTCTAAACCACCCCGTTAGCTCCAACATTAATCCAGGCCTCCCTTGTACCTATGTTACCTCCGCTTCTATCTCCAATGATCCTACACCCATTTCTTCTCGAGTAGTTCATCTTTCTCCTATTAATAATTTAGCAACAGGAATAATTGACCTGCTCTCTTCCCACAACATTGTGCCTTCTTCTAACTTTGCCTCCTTGCGTGTCTCTTTCTTGTCCAGTAATTTACACCTTAATTAATTTCTCCTTTGATCTCCTTTTGGCTACATCAGCTATTCAGAACGCTGCTGAGAGATGGTTCATCTGCTCACAACAGCTAATTTCAAAATTTGGAAGCTCTCTTCCAAATACTCTCATTTATTTGAGAACTTTCAAATGTACGGAGTTTGTTCATTTGAACCATACTTCTAATGCAGTTAATGTCTTCTTTCCTACTGCTCATCCTTGTTATTTTAAAGAGACGCGTTGGACGGTATTTAACTATACCGGGCCAATGTATGTTCCTTTAATTTTTCAGGTTCTAATTCATAGGCTATTGACTTGGTTGTTTTTTATCATAAGGTAAGGTGGGGTAATTCCGATTCGGGGTAATTCCGATACCTCGTTTTAACAACTTTGACAAGTGCAAATTGGCAACACTGTTGGGCGCAAGGTTATCCCGGCTGCACGTTGTGTGTCCATTACCGGTTGAACATTAGTTGGCTACCGTTTTATGGTATGTACCACGTGTTGAAATTTTTGTGTGTAAATAACTCGTGTGCAAAATTCCATTGTTCTTTTAAACGTGGCATAACTGCATCAAGAATACTCACAGAAACGTTTAATCAGGCTTCATAGGTAAGTAAAAGATGTATAGTTTACAGATACTGTGTTGTATTTGTATTTTGATCGAATGTTTTAAGTCAAGAATTTTTTTAATTTCACACTATATTTTTGTATCCTGGGGCAAATCCGATAATTCACCTGGGGTAATTCCGATAGGGAGATCGGAATTGCCCCAACTCTTCTGTAAAGTGTTTCTGAGCATAAATGAAGTGAAATACTAATGAAAGGTGTTTTGATTTTAGAAATATGGTTCGGAATTACCAATGTAAAACCACGAAGGGGATGCATGACCCTAAGGTGGTAGCTGAGGCGCTATGTGAAGTGAATGCAATGAGGCTATCTATAAAATCTGCGTCGAAAAAATATAAAATACCGTATGCAACCTTGTATGATAAAGTTTACTGTAAATATGAGACGTCAACTATAGGTAGAAATACCGCGATTTCCATCAAAGATGAAGAGGAATTAGCAGATGGATTGAGATGAGTACTACCCCTTATATTTCATCTTCAAAATTAATACTCAGTTATCTGTTCAAGTAAATTTTCATGGATTATTTTATAGATGCATGGAAAAGTGGGGATTCGGTCTTAGCAGAAATGAAGTGTTAAATCTAGTTGCCGAATTTGTGAAAGTACGCAATTTAAAAACTCCATTTGCAGATGGACTTCCAGGAGAAGACTGGCTCCTTGCTTTTAAACGCCGTCATAACTTGTCTTTGAAAAAACCGCAGGCTGTGGAACACGCCCGATTTAAATCGCTCGATCCTTTCACTATATACAATTACTACACAATGGTAAAGAAGCTGTTAGAAGAAAATGATTTGACTAAAAAACCGCACCTTAATTTTTAATTTAGACGAAACAAGTGTATGCAAGGACCCGTCAAAGACTAAAGTTTGCGGCAGTCGAGGTGGGCCCTGTACTCGAAGAATCAGTGGCACTGGTAGAAAGAACCTCTCCGTGCTTTTCTGTGTCAGTGCATCTAGTCGAAAACTCCCACCTCAAATCGTGTTTAAGGGAAGATCTGTATGGGACGTTTGGATACCTAAAGATGGAAATGCGGTGTTTCCAGGCACTTCGTACGCCGCGACTTCGAATGGCTGGATGGAAAAACAAGTTTTCAGGAATTACTTTTTGAAAGTATTTATTCCAAATATTCCTGAGGAGCGGCCATGCATTTTATTCTATGATGGGCACAGCTCTCACTTGGATGTTGATTTGATCACCACTGCCATCAAGGAAAAAATTATCATCATCAAACTGCCTCCACACTCGACCCACTTGTTGCAGCCACTCGATTTAGGTGTATTTTTACCATTAAAAAATGCTTGGGATAAACTGCTCGTCTGTTGGCAAAGAAAAAATATCGGCAAAGCGCTACCAAATGATAAATTTGTTGAGCTCATTTCACAAGTATGGAAAGAGTTGGATCCAACGGTTATACAACGAGGATTCCAAAAAGCAGGCATCTTTCCTTATAGTAATACAGTAATTCCAAGAGAAAAATTTGATCCAGATAGTTTAGAGCGCTTCGATGCATGGCTCAAAACATCTGTTCACAGAACAGAGTCATCAACTGCTTCGCTGATTCCACCAACAACAGAGCACCAGGCTCAAATACCTTCGACGACTTCTCGTATTCTATCATCAATAGAGAACCCGCCTCAAACACTTTCAACTTCAGATTCGTTAAATTCTTCTGCAGAAGAACACTCAAAAAGTTTTCAGCAGTTGCTTCTGAACTGTTGCAAGCAACAGCGAATCGAAACTTTAACAGTTAGAAAACAACGTGTCGCATCTACTGCAGAAGTTATCACCACAGAGGAGTTCCTGTCAAAACATTCACAGCCTTCGAGTTCAAATGGACAAATAGATAGGAACTTTGTGAAAGTAAAAGTATCGAAAGTTGCAAAAAAAAGAATAGTTCAGCCTAAACAAGTAAAAGTTTCAGTTAAGAAAAGGAGAAATGTACAGCTAGAAGAATCAGAAATCGATGATCCTACGTGTTAATTTCAGTAGTTATAAGTAATAAATATATGTTAATTGAACTCCATTTATTTTTCAAGTTAGGTACCTATTTCATTTCTTACATATATAACTCTCCTGGATTTTAGTAACTAACAGTTCTTTTTATTTTCCTTCAGCTGTAATTATAAATATCTCAGTAGGTAATTATCACAAAATGTTGAAAACTGAATAAAAGTGATTATAAAAGTTTGAAGTATATTATAATTGTCCCAAAACATACCTCATGAGAACACAATGCATTTTGAAGGGGATTTCTTACATATATAACTCTCCTGGATTTTAGTAAGAAACAGTTCTTTTTATTTTCCTTCAGCTGTAATTATAAATATCTCAGTAAGTAATTATCACAGAAAGTTGAAAACTGAATAAAAGTGATTATGAAAGGTTGAAGTGTATCATAATTGCCCCAAAACATATCTCATGAGAACACAATGCATTTTGAAGGGGGGTATCAGAATTGCCCCAGATTTTTCGTTTTTGAAAACCTGTTTTAAAATTACCAGAGAACCGTTCGATTAATCTTCTTGCTCTTAGTCTCAAATTGTAAAGCAGAGTTCCCTCTTCAAACATCGCTATAGTATATTTCAAAAATATTATTGATTTGGTCACGTAAGCAATAAATACAAAAATTTTGCATTTCGCTATCGGAATTACCCCATCTTACCTTATATCATATGCGAACCAGTCATAGCTTTAAAGTTATAGCAAGTCTATATAATAATAAGATGCATAGATTTCCCTTGCGGAATAATGTTCTCCATTTGTTGTTTTCTCTTAATATTATTTCTTATCTCTTTTCCGCTCCCTTATATTTCGTCATATTTCTGCAGGTTCAATCTTATTTCGTTGTTTTCCTTTGCTCCTCTGCGTCTAAATCCTTTTCTCCTCCCTTCTGTCGTTTCTTGCTCGGCGATCCAGATTTGCTTTCCTATTACTTCCTATTTTTTCTTCCACATGATGCACAAGTTTAATATTCTCCAATGGAACTGTCGTAGTCTGAGAGCCAACGAACAGTCATTGGAGGGAATACTTGACTCCTTTTCCATTCATATTGCTCTCTTATCTGAAACATGGCTTTCCGACTTCTCTAACATGTCGATTCGAGGCTTTACAGCAATCCGATCTGATCGTGTTGATGGCTATGGTGGCGCTGCCATTCTCATAAGAAATTATATCTTTTTTCTCTCCCACGACCATTCCTCTGACTTTTCTTCTAATTCTCATTCACCCAACCTAGTCCATATTTCAATCCCAAATATTTATCCTCAGCCTATTCATATAATTTCTGTATATATTCCTCCTAATTTTGATCTCAACAATTTCCCATTCACACTATTGACTTATCCTCACTCTCTTCCTTTCATTATTGGTGGCGACTGGAATGCTCACTCTCCTCTTTGGGGCTCTGCGCGTCACAACAGAAACGGTCGTGTTCTTGAAAACTTTATTCTTAACAACAATTTTGTCCTTCTTAATGACAACTCACCTACTCTCTACAAAGGTGCACACTTATACAGCTCGGTGGATCTGTCCTTTACTTCTCCCCACTTTGGTGTTAAATGTCATTGGAGAACTTTGGACGGTACCTTCGGCAGTGATCATGTTCCCATTATTCTTTCCTTTCAAGACCTTCTTCCCCCTCCTCCGCCTCCTAATTATCCCAGACCTGCTCTCACTCCCAAATGGTCGTTCAATAAAGTTGATTGGGACAAATTCCGCTCAATCATCGACCTTTCTCTTCCTTACATACACTCACATACTGATCCTATTCAACAATATAACGCTTTTTCTAATTCCATTTCTTCTGCTCTTGATATCTCCTCTCCGCCACTTCATCATTCCAAAAAAAACTATTATCTTCTGTCGTCCTCACTTTGGTGGAATAATGACTGCACGAACGCCTTCAAGGATAGTGTTTCCTCCTTTCGACTCTTCCGGGCTTGTTCCTCCTTTTCCAACTTCATGGCTCACAAAAGGGCTAACGCCAAGGCTAGATTCATCCTTAAAATGTCCAAAAGAAATTCATGGCGAAATTTTTGTGCATCATTTTCTAGATCTACCTCCACTTCCCATCTTTGGAGAATGGCTAAAGCTTTTCGCTCCTCCAGCTCCGAACGACCCTCACACTACAACCTTCCTTCAGAGAAGCTCTCTACTTTTCTTGATTCAATCGCTCCTTCCTATGTACCTTCCCTCGAGGAATCATTGGCTCCTCCGCTACCTGTCACATCTCCTTCTCACTTTTTCTCTTCTCCCTTCATCTTCAATGAACTCTACTACTTCTTGATCAGTTCTTCTAATTCTAGCCCAGGTATAGACGGCATCCCTATCCTTGTCCTCAAGAACCTCTCTGAGTTAGTACTCAAAACACTTCTGTCAATCTATAATTCCTTCCTGTACACTTCTACAACTCCACTACTTTGGAATTCCTTTATTATGAAACGGTACTACGCTGCAAAGCGTCTGACTCGCGTCCAGGGATGCCACCACGGATTTAGTCCGCGGAATTATTAATTATTATTATAGTTATTATTATTAATTATTAGATTAGCCAAAAAATTGGTTGCAAATTAAGATTTATATTTTAAATTTACCGACAACGATTTTACTGGGACGGTCGACCGCTAAAAACACACGTTAATTAAACTAGGTACGAACATAATATGGCGACGATTAATAAATATACAATAATTCAATACGTATCTCTGTTGTCGGCCGGGTGGTGCAAGATCCTGAATGGCGGTGTCTCGTTGGTCCCTTAAATCGGTAGGTCTGCAGAGGGAAATTCGGTCCGCGGTATTTTAAGAACAATTAACGAATTATACTCCGTACACTTTTTTAATTATAACAATCGGAATTACGATCTTTCGCGTTTTTAACAGTCGAATTACAGCCAGTGGCCAACTTGAGCGAATTTTTCACTTTTTTACTGGTCCGATGACCAAGACCGAAAACTATATCGTACCGACTTCGACCGTGACAAAAATTAAACTCTCACGAACTGTTTTTTAGCTGGTTTTTCTCGTCCTCGACTCTGGCTCATTCCAGCCGTTATTTTTCGTCGGCATGTTTTTTACAACCTGACCGCCGCACTCGTCGGAATCGCGACAAACGAAAGCCAATGGTCGCGGAGATCCTTTGACATATTCAAAAAGGTCGTGCCTTCCCGGAATCTTTAGAACCTGCGATGTTAACGGGCCTTATTTTTATGATTCGTACTATTCATTTTTTCCGAATAGTCCTCCGTGGGTGGCGATGCAGAATTCCTTTCTCCCTAGCCGACAACGGGATTACACATATACGCACACTTACGCTCACACCATTTGCCCGATAGTCTATTGAATTAAATTTTTAATATTTTATTTATTTGTTTAGTGATTTTGGTTTTATTTTGTTCATTTTTTGTCGAACCATGTAATGGTCACATTACAATTATTATTCCTATCCCGAAAAAGAAACCTACCTCCTTCCGTCCAATCTCTTTAGCCTCGTCTTTAAGAAAACTTATTGAACACATGATTAATAAACGCCTGGTCTGATGGCTAGAATATAACAATATTTTTCCCGATAATATGTTTGGTTTCCGTTCTGGCCTTGGTGCTACTGACTGTATATCCTTGTTCCTCTCCGATATCTATAAATCCCTCATTCATAGGAAATTTACCATCGCCGCGTTTTTTGATGCCACTGCTGCCTTTGACAATGTTCACCAACCTCCTTTACAAAATAAAATGCTTTTCATTAACATCCCTCTTCAGTTTACTTCCTTAATTATCAATCTTTTCCGGAATAGAACAATTCGTCTTTCTACTCTCTTCTTCGACGATTCTAGATCAATTTTTCGAGGCCTTCCGCAAGGATCGTGCTTGAGTCCTACACTTTTCAACATTTACTTTCACAGTCTTGCTACTCTTAACATCCCGTCTAAGTCCTTATTCTTCGCTGACGATATTCGCGTCTATTCCTCCTCTAATAATCTTTCTTTTGCCAATGAGGAGCTTAATTCCTCCCTTGCTATTTTGGAATTATCGTTGTCTTCTCTTCATCTTTCTATTTCCCCTGAGAAGTCTGCCTCTGTAGTTTTTACATTTCGTCCTTTTAACCGTTCCTTAATTAACCTTTTCCTGTGTCAACTCCCTATTCCTCTAGTTAACTCTTTCTCCTACCTTGGTGTCATTCGTAATAGTAATTTATCTTTTTGCGATCATATCAACTATCTATGTACATCGGCTCTCAAGAGATTGAATTTCCTAAAAGCATTGTCCCCCCGTGTAGCGAGACAGATACTCGCCACATGAGTTTTAAAAATTTTAATAATTTTTTTTATTATGAAAATAGAAATTTAATTATATATATATATAATAATAATAATGATAATAATAAATAAAAAATAAATATATATATATATGTAAAATGGTTGCACTGCTTCCATTTTGTTTAACATAATAAACAGTAAACAGTAAAAAGCTAAAAAAGAAAAATCATTAGTAAATAAAACTATTTGGTTTGTTACTTCATGATTTTATATTATTGATTTAAATTACAAACTAAACACTTTCAAAATCGATTTTACTTTTATAGGTAAGTTTAAGAATTGTTAAAATAATATTACCTTTATTTTAATTGTATTGTATTGTATCATTAATAAATAAACAATTTACTTTTATAGTTAAATCGAGTGGAAGTTAATTCATATAAAAAACGTTTATAAATCGATTTTGATTGAAAATGGCATCAATTCAAGTAAAAATCAGAATTGAACGAGAAGAACAGGATTTAAAAGTTATAAATGCAGTAAAAACTATAAAAATGTTAACGAACGAAATAGTATATAAATTTCCAGAAGAAATGCAAAGTGAGTCAATTCATACTACCTTATTTAATATTAACACAGTAAAAAATGCGTGTAAAAGCATGAAAAAACATGGCCAATTCCGTAATTTAACAGTAACATTACCAAAAGAAATAGCGGCATTATATTTGGATAGTGATGAAAACTTTGTTTTCAATGAAATATATCTCGAAGAAGAACAAAAGGAAGAACAAGGTATGGAGTTATCAACAACTAATGTTGAATACAGTCAGTATAAATTAATAAAACTGGTTGAAAATCTTCAAGCACAACTGAATATTAAAGAAGTTACATTATCAGATGTTGAAAGAAAATTTAGCATTGAGAAATTTCGGGGGAAACAACAGAACGCAAAAAGATGGCTTGAGGATTTTGAAAAAGAATGCGAACGATATAAAATAATTAATGACGAAAAAAAAATTCAATGTTTAAAATTATTTGTCGAAGAAAACGCTAATGAATGGTACGGCTCAACATTAAAAAAGCTATCATTTAAAAATTGGGCAGCATGGTGTGATTCATTTTTACAAGTATATGCTGATAAAAGTTGGGCAAATATTAGGTTTGCATACAATTTCAAATTTATAAATGGTTCATTAATAGATTATGCCTTAAAGAAAGAAAGATTGTTACTGGAAAATGAATGTGACATATCAAACACTTCTAGAATAAATCATATTGTTATAGGTTTACCATTAAATATACAAGATAAATTAGATAAAGAAGAAATACAAACAACAGAACAATTGATGAACGAACTAAGACGATATGATACAATGTATATAAAACAGAAGGAGAATAAATTTAAATATGATAAAATGAACTTAGAGGAAAAAAAAATATGGTACAAGTGCAACAAAACTACAAAGTATCATTAAAAAAACCATGCTATATGTGTGAAGGACTAGGAAAACCAAATCGATATCATCCACTGGAGTTATGCCGTAATAAACAACGATATGTGGAAACAAAAAACGTTAATTTAACGGAAATCGATGAATTAATGAAAATTGAACTAGATAATCAAAAAAACTAGTCCGCCCGGAGAAATTTACCCCACTTATAACATTAAATGTATTAATAAATAAGATGAAGAAAGTTAAAGGTGTTTATGATAGTGGCTCAAACATAACATTAATAAATCAAAAAGTCATAAATGACCTAAAAACGAAAATAATTCGGAGCCCAGATATCTTTAAAACAATTAGTGGTGTAAATTTCACGAATGGCCGGGCACGTTTACATTTAAGAATCAATAAAATCGAAGATGTTTTAGATGTTTATATAATTAAAAATGACAAATTTTCATTTGATCTATTACTCGGTTTGGATGCTATAAAGAAATTTCAGTTAATTCAAAATGAAAATTTAAAGATTTTTCAAAAATTAGATGAAAAAAAGATGGAACAAATTTCAGGATTAAAAGAAGACATAAAAATAATAAAAACTGTAAACTTTAACGAATATATAAATGTTGAAAGCTTTTATGCATATCTTGATCATTTAGATGTAGAGAAAAAAAACAAAATTAATGAACTTATAATTAAATATGAATCAATATTCGCTAAAAATAAATATGATGTTGGAATGGTAAGAAACGAGGAAGCACAAATAAAATTAATAGAAGAAAAATATATTGCAAAAAAACCTTACAGATGCTCAATCCCAGATCAAAAAGAGATTGAATCACAAATAACAAAACTGTTAGAAGCTGGACTAATAGAAGATACAAGTTCACCGTTTGCATCGCCAGTAACATTGGCATATAAAAAAGAGGAGAACTGTAGGTCACGTTTATGTGTCGATTTTAGGGACTTAAATAAATTAGTTGTCCCAGAACCTTATCCTTTTCCTCGAATTGAAGATATTATGGTGAAGGCAGGAAACTGTAATTGGTTTTCAGCTCTAGATATAAATTCAGCATTTTGGTCAATTCCAATTAGAAAAAAAGACAGAAAAAAAACAGCATTTGTTACACAAAATGGTCATTGGCAATGGATATGCCTGCCATTTGGATTAAAAATATCGCCATCGATATTTCAACGAATTTTAGCAAATATAATTAGAAAACATAAATTAAATGATTTCTGTATAAATTATATTGACGATATCCGAATTTTTTCAAAAACATTTAAAGAACATTTACTACACCTTGAGTTATTATTAAACGCAATCATTAAAGAGGGTTTCCGATTAAAATTAATGAAATGTGACTTTGCAAAAAATTCAATAAAATATTTAGGACATATTATTGAAAAGAATAAAATACGGCCTTATAAGGATAATCTTCGAGCTATTCATGAATTTCAAAGACCTAAAACAAAAAAAAATGTAAGACAATTTCTTGGAAAAATTAATTTTTATTATAAATATCTAGAAAATGCAGCAAAACAATTAGAACCATTGCATAATTTATTGCGTAACAATGTAAAATTTGATTGGACTGAAGATTGTGAACAGGCATTTAGCACTGTTAAAAATTATTTATGTTCAAGTCCAATATTAGCGATCTATAATCCTGATAGTGAAGTTTATATTTATACTGATGCTAGTATTCAAGGAGTAGGAGCAATCTTTAAACAACCTCAAGAGGATGGGATGTTACATCCAGTTGCTTATTTTTCAAAAAAATTAACTCCTGTGCAAAAAAAGAAAAAACCAATATATTTAGAATGTCTAGCAATCCGTGAAGCTATTATTTATTGGCAACATTGGCTAATAGGTCGACCGTTTAGTGTTATAACGGATCATAAACCACTTGAAACATTGAAAGTAAAAGCACGAACAGATGAGGAGCTAGGAGATTTAGTATACTATCTCTCGCAATATAATTTTAAGATCACATATGCACCAGGAAAAGAAAATGTGGAAGCTGATTCCTTATCAAGAAATCCAGTCTTAGAATATTTTGAAAATACAGAAGACGTACTACCAGTTATAAATATGGTAAAAATGGAACAAATCATTCAAGATCAGGAATTTAATAGAGAAGAAATCCAAAATTCAAAAAAAATAGTGAAAAAAGGAGAGATTTCTTTTAAATATCTTAAAAATAGACAACGAATCTTCATATCACAACAATTTGGATTACAATTAATAAAACAGATACATGAATACTATGGTCACATCGGTGTTAATCATCTAATTGAAAAAATTAGACCATACTATTATTTCAAGAATATGGATAATAGCATTAAACAATTTTGCAGCAATTGCGAAATTTGTCTAAAAAATAAATCCCGAAGGTGCCAGAAAATTGGTTTATTGTCAAAACTGGGTCCAGCAAAAGAACCTTACGAAATTATGTCTATGGATTCAGTTGGAGGGTTTGGAAGTAATCGGTCTTCAAAAAAATATTTGCATATTCTTGTTGATCATTTCTCAAGATATGCCTTTATATCCACCTCAAAAGGTCAAAGTGCAAAAGATTACATAAAATTAATTGATCAACTGCCTAAAGAACACCAAATAGGTACAATTTTGTCCGATCAGTATGCCGGTATTAATTCAAAAGAACTTAAAAACTATTTAGAAAAAAGGAATATAACACTTATGTTTACATCTGTAGATAATCCAGAATCTAATGGATTAAATGAGCGTTTAAATCAAACATTACTAAACAGGATACGATGCAAAATGAACAGCGGAAAGAAAAGAGCTTGGTCAAAGATAGCAGCTGAATGTACCAATGAATATAATCAAACAACGTACAGTGTAACAAGATTTTCACCATCATATTTACTTTATGGTGAAGAATCAACAATAGTCCCAAATGAATTTAGAGAAATTCGAAATTTAAAACATGATAGAGAACAAGCAATTATAAATTCAATAAAAAATTTTGAAATCAATAAGAGACGAATCGATAAAAATAGAAAAAAATACAACTTTAAGGAAGGAGAATTAGTCTTCATTGAGAAAGGAAATAAATTAAACCGTAACAAACTAGATGAAATTCGTAGTGGTCCATTTAGGATCATTCGTCAGATTTCAAACACAATATATGAAGTTGACTGTGGAAAGAGTCGCAAGGAAGCAAATTTTTTTCATAGTAGTAAACTAATTCCTCATAATGATATTGAAAATTAAGTTAGTTATTTATTAGTACTATATTTCAATCGTTTATTGATTGAAGAAGATTTCAATTTTGGGGGGGGAGGGGAGATGTAAAATGGTTGCACTGCTTCCATTTTGTTTAACATAATAAACAGTAAACAGTAAAAAGCTAAAAAAGAAAAATCATTAGTAAATAAAACTATTTGGTTTGTTACTTCATGATTTTATATTATTGATTTAAATTACAAACTAAACACTTTCAAAATCGATTTTACTTTTATAGGTAAGTTTAAGAATTGTTAAAATAATATTACCTTTATTTTAATTGTATTGTATTGTATCATTAATAAATAAACAATTTACTTTTATAGTTAAATCGAGTGGAAGTTAATTCATATAAAAAACGTTTATATATATATATATAAATAATTAGTCTATGCCAATCACATGATCATCATTGTTTCCTTTGAGACAATGATGATCGAAAATGTGGTTGGAGAAATAGAAGACAATCGTCTAAAACGATGGAAGTGAGCAGCCGAAATGAAAGAAAAACCTCTTACGTCATTATTTGATAATATTCCTAAATTTTATAGGCTTTTAATGAAAATTTACAAAAAATTAGTTTTTTTCATCATAATAAGTGTTAAATATTTAAAAAATACTTAAAATGTAATAAAAAATATTATTTTTACAATTAGTAATTAATATTTTATATTTACTAATTATTTTTATATATGTATGTATATATATATATATATATATATACAATTTAATGTTTTTAACAGTTATTAGATGCAATAAAATTGGTAATCAAATAAATGTTTTAAATTGATTTTGTTTTTAAAAAACATAAAAGCTGACGGCAAAATATTAATCCATAAAATAAATTTTAGTTTTTTGAATATGTATATGGATTTTCGTACACTGTAAAACATTTTAAAATAATTAACAGTAATGTGTAGAATAAATTTAAAAAATATATTATTTATTGTATAATGAAACTATAATGCGGGATTTTATTTTATGCAGTACTATTTAGAAAAATTATCTATTAAATGGGAATAAAAAATGAAATGAAATTTTTAAAGAAAATTATGTATCTATATTATTGGATAATTTTGAACATAAGTTCCTCAATACTGTGTAAATTTTTTAAAAGCATTGATTTCAATTAAATATATTATGAATTACTTAAAGTAGTAAGACTGAAAATGACATAACTTAATAAAATAATACTAAATGAAAAATACCTCGAAATATACATAATAAACTATTTTCAATACCAAATGTTTTAGGTAGAAAAAGGAATTATATAAAATAAAAAAGTGAAGTAATAATTTTATTATGCCGAATAAAAATTTTACAAGTAATTTTTAAACATGTAATGAATTTATATTTAATGTAAAATATCAAATTCAGTAATGTTATATTATTTTTAAAAAGAAAACTATGTAGAGATAAATAAAAGTTTTGTACAACAAGAAATAATTATAATCTACTGAATTATTATTTTGTTTCTAAGACTGAATTGTTTCTGCATAACATTTCAAAATAAACTGAGCCCGAACACTAATGAGTTTTCTAAAATTTCATTCAAAAAATTAAGTGCTTCTGCAACGGTTTTTGAAGATGCAGTACAATGGCAATCACAAAACTGCTGTATTTATGAAGATGGATACTAAAAATTATGTACACTAAGTTTTTCAGCAAATTTGTTGGTTTGTTCTATAAAATTTGGTTCACTAATATAAACATTAATGTTTTATTGAAATTTAAACCATGTCAAATTTTTTTTAAATTTAGTACATTTACTTCAACCATTTTTCCTTTATTCTGTTTTACTTTTCCTTTTCAATTTTAAAATTGTTGTATGAAAAACACTAAACTATTTTGTTAACTTTTAATGGACTTCCCATTTTCTTAACATAAAGTAATATAAGTTTTTCTCTTTAATGAATAATTATCTTACATTTATAAATATTGCAAAAATATTTTTTACAGAACAAACTTACTGATTCATGCTAAAAATTCGCCTTAATGATGGAATAGAAATAAAATATGTTTATGACCTTCATACTAGCCATATATGTATATATAAAATAAAAAATACTAATATAGGTGAAATTACTTAATATGAAATGCAAATTTAGTCTGGAATTGAATCAGTCTATTCATGTATTTTATTATAATAGTAAGAAAGATATAACAATCTAAGTTAATCTAATAAAAAAATTTAATGATTTTTAAGAGAAGAAAGATTCCATATACTGTCAGCCACCTGAAACCATTTATCCAGTATTCGTGTAAGGCTGTTACTAATTTCTGAACACTTACTTTTCTATCTGTTGATACTAGTCGCTTAATAAACTATACATCAAGAGCGCCCATTTTTTTCGGCTTCTTTTTTTGCAGAATGAAATGGATTCAACTTCCTTTTGATACTGCCGAAAAATTACATTTACGGTGATTCACAAATATATTTAGTAATCAACTTATCTCACTGTCCAGTACATTATTTTTTGTTATGAAAAATTACAAATTCACAAGTCTCAATTGAGCTTTTTTTGATCTCACACAACACTTTTTCCACTACAACTGTACTTACATTATTTGCATAGTAACTGCAACTTAATATTTATTAATGACTGATATGCAGGCAATGTACTGCCCTCCCTACATTAATGTAATTTCTCATGTTGGGGAAAACCCAGGACTGCTGCTCATGCGTTGGTCCGTCATTGACTAAATATTATTGTGGCACACCAATTTTAACTTTTTGTGTTTGCTGTTACCAGAGCTGTGGTACTTTTTCGTTTATGATTTTTTTTTGCATGTATATATTTAGGCGGGTTTTCTTTGTGTTATTCCATTAAAAAAGTTTGGTGCGTTAATTTATTTCACAATGCTGTGACGAAATATTAATATGGCTGACTATATTTCAACAAAAACTGACTAGTGACTTATTTGATACTAGTAGCAGTCTTTTGTCATCTTTTTTATTTTTTAAGAAAAAAACATATCGAGTGACAATGTTAGTTAAATTCATCTATAAAAACTTTTAAAACTATATATTCAGCTATCATTATAAGCCATAATTCATTACATGAATAACAAATTTTGGTTGCAATATTGCATAAAAATTATGCATTTCTTCCACTTGCAATACTCATTTCTATAACCTGCATGCTGCTATTATTCACTGTAACTGTTCACTGTAACACCAAATTTTTGAGGCAATATATCAAACAATTTTTTTTTTTTTCTCTAATCATATGTGTATGTAACAGATAGAATTTATAATTGCACATAATACATGGGCATTTTATACTATAAAAAGATTAACCATTATATAAAAATGAATTCCTACACATTATTATAAATGATTTCAAGGACTGAGAACAATTATTTTGCTTAAGAAAATGCAGAACAGAGGACATACATCAGAAAGTCTTGTTTTAACTTTGTGTAGGGACTAATATATGAAACGGAATGAGTCTTAATTGCAGATTTCTTATTTTACACTATAAATCGATATTTTAAAATCAAATTATACCCAATGAAGATATATAGCTTTGCAAAATAAATACATGAAAGTAATTAACATTTTCTATCAAAAAATAGACTGTGAAATAAAAAAAAAGATTTAACTTTTAACATTTTATTTACTTTTCTCTTATTTCTGAGTTCCATTTTCGTAACATTTATTTAAGTATCTGTTAGGCAAACTGCACAAATTGTCCATTAAAAAAAAAAAAAGCAATGGCATAATTTTATTTATATCAATTTGTGTGCTAGTTTCTTCACTTTAAGATTCATTTCTTACACATTGATTACCAAAATTTAAGTGTGTTTCGATTCAAAATAATTAAAGGATTGTAAATATTTAGGATCATTGTTCAGAACACTAATGGAACAAATTAGAGTAGTTATTGTCAATCTGACAACTTCTTATTTAAGGAATAATGTCTTACAATACATTGCATGAAGTTTTACAGTTATTACTTAAAACAGTGTACAAAAAAATTTTAGATATTTATATTTAGATTAAATCTGTTATTAAATATTACCTCCCCATCCTTCAAATGTTCAATTATTTTAGATTGTTTTTTTATTTACTCATCTGCTCAAGAATTAATTTGAGTTTGAAGGAAGTAAAAATTCACTGGTCAGTATCTGAATTACAGGAATTTTTTTTATTCATGTTCTGTAATAATCGTTCAATTCATTATGCATGCTTTGTTGTAAGTTGAATTCAGTAGCAACCCCTTGGAATTTTTTTTTTATTTTAACCTCCAAAACTAAAACTCCAAAGTCAGCAAGTAAATTATTCTGCAGTGAATTGAAAATGGCCATTCTGTTACAGGGACATCATTGTGAAGAAAAATATAAATCACAACTTTTTCGTTTAGACCAGTGTTTTCTTCCTATTTATCATATTCATAATAAATAGACAGGTGAAAATTCAGATGATTTTTATATATCATACTAAACATTCCCAATATGGCTAAGATTTATTTATATTTGTGAAATAAATTTGAAAGAAATTATTACTAAAATTAATTCAGAGATGTTAGTTATACATTTTGTAGTAACATTTCAATTATTAGATCAAAATAAAATATAATTTGCTCTTAAAGATTGTAATCAGAATTAGTTTTAAATAGTTTATAAAATTTTAAAAACACACCAACAATTAATTTGTTTTATGTCAATAAATTTGAATATCAGTAATAATTGTATTAAAAATTGTAATAGATAATTTTTGTTGAGACTGTTCAATTTTTAGAATTCTATACACATATGATGTTTTTGGAACCCTAATAAAATGGTTCAGAAACAATAAAAATATCAAATAAAAATCAATACCTCACAAACGTTAGATCAAAAATTACAATTAAAATATTCTTTAGACAATCTACAATTTCAAGGTAATTGATTACTCCAGATAGCAAAAAACTCAATGAAATTCAAAATATAAAATGAAGCGCAAAAGTTTTTTCATAAAACCAAAAAGTTATGGCTAAAAAATAATTTAAACCCCTTCTATTTGGAGAAAAAACAACAAACAAACAAAAAGGATGTTCCCCTAAGTAATAGTTAAAATATAATAGTTAGGGAAACCAAAACATATCTCAAATATATGCAATAAAAGCCTGCCTTATAAGAAAACTATAGCCGAGCTTACAGCTTTATATTTATGCCTTCCAGGCACTTAAACTTGAATTTTCAAAAAAAAATATCCTTCCATTCCTTGCATGTGAAATATTGATGGGAAGATTGCTACTTGTTAAGAATGAAACTATATTCCATTTTCTTACTGAAACTTTCAAAATTAGAAAAAAGTTCAAAAAAGCACCAAAAATAGTTTCTCCCCTTTTGCAGTACAAAAAATCAGAGATTTCTTTTTTTCGAATTTAATTTTATATAAATGTAAATTATCTTAAACTTAATATATAGAATCCTCAGCCCACAGAGCATCATGCTTGATTGACCTTGTTTTAAAGATATATAATACGCAGTTGAATCACATGAATAAACTGGAGATTTGTAGTACACACATCTTTTCTATTAAAAAATATAGCAGACTTATAAAAGTTATTAACAAAATATGAAATAAATTTAAATAACACATTCTGAAATTTAATAAAATTAAAAGATCTACACTATGAAATTAATCAAAGAATAAGAATTTTCAAAAGTGAATAAAATATGTATTGTAAAAAAGTTTTTGTAATACTTTCAGTTGTTACAATAATGTAAATTACAGTACATAAATAATTCTTTTAGTAAAAATCTGCAGAAAAAATAAATCACAATAAATCACACATTCAGCAAATGTAAGATGTTTGGGTTATAGTAAATTACAACTGTGACTTAAAATTAAAATAACATACAATATAATGTCTAATTTAACTATAAACAACAGCAATTCAAATCACAAAAATTTATTTTATATGTTGATCCAAATAAGTGTGGTCAGACCATATGAAATCTGCAAATGAAACATAAATGTAAATAAATAGAAAAAAATATATTAAACAATGCACTTTAAATTATATTTTGAATCATATTTACTAAATAAAATATATATTATGTTAATAAATAGAAATAGATAATTTCATCAATTAACAATAAAATCAAAGTTGAAAGTTACCAAAATATATTCCTCTACATTTAGGGTAGTGATTTATAATATATTCTGAATTACTTTTTTATAGTTTTTCTATATATTAATTTAACTTTAATGATAAAATTTTTCATAATTTTTAAATAAAAAAGGAATCTAAATGTATTTTATAAAATAAATTCCCTCCCTTTTGTTCCAAAACATTCATAAGTTTACATTTATAGGATATTTTGTAATTGTTCCTTAATTATACAAAAATTATTAATAGTTTTATATATTAATTTTATTGAGTATTTTAAAATAACGTTTTTTAAAAATATACTTTGAATGTTTTTTTCAGTTTCTCTTAATCAAAGCGTTAAAAACTGGCTGCAACCTGCATCTTAAAAAACAAGAGCAGTTGAGATAAAATTTTCATGAAACACCTATAATTTCATCTATGAATAAATATTAATTTTTTAAAACTGAATAAAATGTGTGAACGAAAGCAATAAAAACAAATAAACAAACATGAAATGTACATAAATTAACATCTATATAATTTTTTTCCACCTTAGTATTTAAATACATGTCCACTTTCGCTTATTTCAAATTTGTCTTAAATAATATATTCTTAATATTTTCTATATTCAGAAATTGTTACACCATCCACCATATTAATTTTTTAAAACCAATACACTTTTACAAATACCATTCTATTTAATTTCAACAAGATTTATTTTTATATGTTTTTAGAACTGCAAAAAACTCAATTATATTGTTTAAAAAGGATTTACAATAAAATTTTAGTTAAGTTCAGTGGGTTTTTAAATATTGAAAAGTTTATGTTTTATTAGATACCATATTCATCATAAATACTTTGCATCACATATGAATATATGCCGAATGAAGTTTTACAAAACAATATCAACATATGAATTTTAGTTATTGCAATCTTTCATTTCCGGAATATATATATATATACTTATAATAAATATTTGAAAGGTGTAAATGTTAATGTGAATATCCTATTGAAAACTATGTAATGGTTACCATATATTTCCTTTTTTCTTCCGTGTTCATTGGTATACAGCTTAACTATTTTTTACAAATCCAGTGTTGCAAAATTTTCAATAAAAACTTTTCCATCCACAATTACTACTATGATATGGTCTCGACACACATTACACCTATTTATAATTGTGCAGTACAATCTATTAATTATATATCAAAAGCACTCTTTTCATTTTACTAAATCTTTTAGTTATTAACAATACAGATTATATATAACTCACCAATCCTATAAAGCTTCTTTCTACGATAAATACGACGTCTGTGTATTTTATTTTTTACTTGGCCAACAAAATTACAAATAAACAGCTCCATTCTTTTTTTTTCCTTTACTGCATTGCACGGTTCACTGTTCTATTTTACTTAATTCCTGTTTTCGTTTCCACACATTAAATTCTAAAAAAGTTTTATGTAAATCGTTGAGTATTAACATTTTCACATAATTTTCTTCTCAAAATGTATTATAATATCCGACGATAAGAAAAAGATAAATTATATTTTTCTTAATTCATCTACTGACCATGATTACTACTTATACTTCCTTTTCCACCATTACATTTTTCCGTAATAAAAATTTAAGATTACTATATACACAAAGTGTTCTAAACACGCATTTCATCACTTCATGAATTATTATTCTTTTATGTTGAATAATTACAATTTATGTATAAATAAATGCATAAAATTCATGAAAAGAGCAGAACAGCAAAAACCGATAATAGGACTAAATGGCATCTGAGAATTGATTTAATTGCTGAAGACAGCATTAAAAATTCAAAAAAGTCGATAATTGTTATAAGAAATCGATATAGTTTAACAATTTTGCAATCATATTATACAACGATGACGTAGGAGGAGATTTTTCCATTTTGGCTGCTCACTTCCAGCGTTTTAGTTGCTTTTAAATAGAAGTGGAGAGAGATTTTCGAAAAACGTTGAACGGAGAAGTTGTTAAAATATGAATTGTGCTAAATTTAATAATATTTTGGTTTTTATAGAAATTATGAAAATTATGTGTAATTAAAACACATAATGTGTGGTTGGATGTACCGAGGATATTTCGAAGGGATTTAAAATTTAATTAATGGCGGGCAGGGTAAAACATAATATATTAATATGATGAAGTAATCATAAATATTATATAAAATAGAAAATACATTTTCATTAATTTTATTATATTTCTTTTATTTATTCATTTATGTTAGTTTAGTCATTGTTTTAATTAATCGTTCGGCAACGAATGTGTGCCGGATGTCAAATTATGTAATGTATAAGTGTTATAAAAACTTAATTTGGTAGCAGAGCGTGATAATAAAAAATTTTAAAGCACATATACATTACATAAAATGGTAGCAGAGCGTGGTTATGATCGTTTTATTTCATTAAACATCCACGAATATATATACGAAAAAATATAAATATATAAATGTTATTTAAATGGTTAACGATGTAAATACAATTCGATTGGATAATTTTATTTTTTAAATTAAAATTTTACAAAACATAATTACCGATCTATACGCGATTTGATGCTGTGCATTTAATTTCTTTAAACTAATTTGTATATTTTCATTTTTTTTTTAAATTCTATTATTAATTACACGATGATGTCGTATCATATTTTTGTCTTATATATAAAAAGATTTGATCTTAATATGGTGTAATGTGTTACACCCAACAATTTAAAACGCCTATGTAGTTACGTTTTCTGGCGTTAATTGTTATTAAGGCAACAATAACAAATATTTAAAAACGTTTTATGTTTTTTGTTGCTTTTAATAATTTTTGATATTTATAAAATATCATTCGATCAATCTGTTTTATAAAAGTCTTTTGTTTTAGACGTAATTTTCATTCACATTGTAAAATTAAATTATATTATATGTTACATAAACGATAACATTTAAACAAACTTAATTCGTTGTAATATAGTGTTTGTAATTTTACTACATTAATCGAATATTTCAAGCTTTAAATACCTAAATTGAATAGGTATATGTATTATTGATATGATATTGGAATTATTTCGAAATTTGAAAATGTAAAATATACATTGTTAACAAAAAGAACATCGATGTTAAACGGCATTTTATTTTTATAGATTTTAGCGTAAACGCAACTATTAAATAGATCTAGCATTATAAATCATAGATGTAAAACTATATATATATATTCCAATAAAGATTACGTTAGTTCATTTTCCTCCGTCTAGTTCTTTACACTAGTTCGTCCGGTTGGCTTACACTTTAATTCGAAAGTTAATAGTTTTTTTCTATTTAATTATTGAAGAATATTTAGTAACATCAGTTATTTATTTACATTTAAAATTTTTTTTTATTAATTTGTATGACAACTTACATTAAATCAAATGAAACTTGAAAATAGTCGCATAAAGGGAACTAACATGATGAACTATAAATTCTTTGTTTTATTTGTGTTTATTGATAAATTTAAAAAACAACTAAAGTGTCTAGCATATAAACTAGATATAGTTTAAATATTAATACACAAATCTAAACTATATTAATACAATTGTAAATAAAATTATATTATCGGATTTATTTAAAAGAAATTTAAAATCATTTTTTTGCCAACAATATTAGAATTAAAAAATTACACGTACATTTAAGAGTTCTTTTAAAAGTAAGAGTAACTTTATGATACATGGGAAATCTTATCGGAAGTTTTTTTTTGATTTTATTATGTTCTAACTTTGTTTTATTTTTTATATGTATATAAATGATGTAAAAACAATATGCACAAAAGAAAATTTAATATGCTCTCCTTATATACATGTATGCATTATAGATATATATATATAGTTTTATTCTAAATGTTATAATTTACTATAATTTATGTTTTGCCTTGCCAGTCACGGGTAATTGTCCTATATTTTGAAAATTATCCATATGGGGAGGGGAAATCCCCTTATTTGAAGATTTTTATTTTATTTTTATTTTTTATTTTTATTTTTGAAATTTCTATTCCTTGGAATATCCAACATACATCCAACCACACTCCTCAATAAAATTAATATAAAATTTAATTAGTGCATTAATAGTAAAAAATTTGTCAATCATGGAAACACGGATGACCACGAGTAAAAAACCGAAGGAGTCGGATTCAAAAGATGTTGACGAGGTACGAAACGAAATGCAAGAATTAAAAGAGATGGTTCGAAACCTTTCGGATCAGGTTTCGCGACTTACTATGGTAGTTATGGAGAAGACGAAAGAAACAATACCAGAAGATGAAGAAATAGTAAAGAAAGAAAGATCATGATTCCAGAATCCCTATATGATAAGGTCTTAAACGAATATCATATTCAGTTTGGTCACCCAGGAGTAAATAAGACATACTCACTCCTTAATTATTCCTGTTTTATCGCAGGGGCATATAGGAAAATAAAGAACACAATTAGGAAGTGTTTAACATGTAAGACCACTAAAATAAGTAATGAGGTACAAAGGGGACAAATGAATAGCATATTAATTACACAAAAAAATGAATTAATATCCATAGATTTATTTGGTCCATTGCCAGTGAGTATAGGAGGGGTATCCCAAATAGTAGTAATGATGAATGTATATACCAAATTTGTAGAGTTGTACCCTGTAAAACATGCCACATGGAGAATAATGATTAGCAAACTTGAGAGATATATTGCAGAGCATGGAAAAGTACATGCCATTCTTACAGATAATGGCCCGCAGTTCAGTTCAAAAGGATGGGTAGATTACATGAAAGAGAATAATATAAAGTTGAAACACACAACACCCTATACACCAAATGCAAATCCTGTAGAAAGAGTGATGAAAGAATTAGGTAGATATTTTAGAATGTTGTGTCATGAACGGCACTCTAAATGGGCCAAATATGTAGAAGAAATAAGAAATTGTATAAATGATATACCACATGATACCACGGGTTTTAGGCCTAATTTATTGCAACATAAAAAGAATACAAAGGACTGGGTACAAAATTTAATAATCTTTCCAGATGTAAGTGAAATAGATTATCAAGAAATAGAGAAAAGGGCCAAAGAGAATATTGAAAAGAAAATTCGGGAAAGAAAAAGGTTAAATGACAAAAAGAAATGTAAAAACTTTAAAGTAGGGGATGAAGTATTGTTAAGGATACATACTATCTCAAATAAAATAAATACGAAAATATCCAAATTCAATTTGCTATTTAATGGACCCTATATTATAAAAGAAGTGTATGGAAATAATACACATTTGTTATATAATAGTAAATGTAAAAAATATATTGGGAAACATAACGTAAAGAATTTAATTGCATATAAGCGGTATTAACTTTTGATTTACGTCACAGATTTTAAATAAATATATTAATTTTATAAAAATTTTGTCAGAAAAAAAGGGATTAATTAATTGACTTTCACTTAATTGATGCTAACTTGTCTGAAATTCTAATAGATCTTCTAAACATTATCAGTATGTAAATATTTATTTCGAAGGAAGATTTTGCATATATTTAGTTGTTTTATTATTTTTGTAAATATATTCCGAAATACGTTTTTATATGAATGTAAAATATAATTGTAAAATATTTTATGTGGCCCATAGCACGCTATTAATTAAGTAGTCTTGGATCATGCCCAAATTAAAATTATAAGACATGATCCAAGGGGAAAGGGATGTAGCGAGACAGATACTCGCCACATGAGTTTTAAAAATTTTAATAATTTTTTTTTATTATGAAAATAGGAATTTAATTATATATATATATATATAATGAAAATAAAAAATAAATATATATATATATATATATATATATATATATAATAATGATAATAAAAAATAAAAAATAAATAAATATATATATATATATATATACATATATAAATAATTAGTCTATGCCAATCACATGATCATCATTGTTTCCTTTGAGACAATGATGATCGAAAATGTGGTTGGAGAAATAGAAGTGGAGAGAGATTTTCGAAAAACGTTGAACGGAGAAGTTGTTAAAATATGAATTGTGCTAAATTTAATAATATTTTGGTTTTTATAGAAATTATGAAAATTATGTGTAATTAAAACACATAATGTGTGGTTGGATGTACCGAGGATATTTCGAAGGGATTTAAAATTTAATTAATGGCGGGCAGGGTAAAACATAATATATTAATATGATGAAGTAATCATAAATATTATATAAAATAGAAAATACATTTTCATTAATTTTATTATATTTCTTTTATTTATTCATTTATGTTAGTTTAGTCATTGTTTTAATTAATCGTTCGGCAACGAATGTGTGCCGGATGTCAAATTATGTAATGTATAAGTGTTATAAAAACTTAATTTGGTAGCAGAGCGTGATAATAAAAAATTTTAAAGCACATATACATTACACCCGGAAATGGGGTGGCGATCCGTATATTCTCCTCATACTTTACAGATCCATTATTCTTTCTAAATTAGACTATTGTTCTTTCCTTTATGCCAGTGCTCCCAAATCCCTCCTTACCAAACTTGATCGCATCCAAAACTCTTGTCTTCGCCTCTGTATTGGTGCTCTGAATTCTTCTCCAACTCCTGCTCTCCTGGCCGAAACTGGCTTCCTTCCTTTATTTATTCAAAGACTTTATCTCGGTGAAAGATTTATGATTAAACGTCTTCATATTCCTCACTCGAAACTCGTGAATTCCTATCAATGTATTAATCGAGTTATATCCAAGCTTATTATCAATATTTTCATAATATTCCTCATTTTTAACATCAGTCTCATCATCATCTTTCTTACTGTCACTAGGAAGTTTCTGCTGTTTTACCATTACCATATCACTTATTCCATCATAATCCTTTTTCGTCCTTTTAGGTTTTTGTAATGCTCCCTGAATACTCAATAACTGTTTTGTAATAGGTTCAAGCACGACAGCCGAAGTATTTGTAATAGATTTCCACTCGGACTGTAATGCATTATATTTTTTCAATATATCATTGCGAATCCTTTCCAGTTTACTTTTAAGATTTACTTCTTCATTTATTCTGTTATTACTATTATTAGCCATTGCTTTACTCATTGATATCATTATTACAGATAATTAAAAATTCATCAAAACTCACATGTGAATTTTCTCTGTATATACATTTCAACATTTATGTTGATCACAGAGATTTCATGTTTATTCATCAACAGTAATTTATAGAAAGTTTTAAAGGTTTAAAGGAATATACAGTGCTAACATGCTCATTATATACATACTGTATTTCAAACTGATCCTTAATTACACTATTCATGAAACAAATTCTTTATAAATAAAAATAAACAACAAATTGGTTGGAAATTTTAATGAAATTTAAGAAAAACATTATTTATTTTTTAATATATGTATTGTAATGTGTCCATTACATGGAACTTATAAAAATTTAAAAAATAAATAAAGAAATAAATAAAAATAAAAATAATTTGGAATGTGTGGTGCGGGTGCGAGTGTGCGCGTGCATGGAACTGTTGTCGGTGGGACCAGCCAATCAGCATCCCACAGGAAACAAAAAGGATCTACCTGATTCGGCCGAGTCCAGCGGTCACGGTCGAGTAGGCGGTCGAAATTTTGGAAAATCGGGAAGAAGATTTTAGCGAGAAAGGCAGTGGCAGCCTGATAGGGTCAGTCGCAGTTTTACCTTCAGTCAGTTAGTTCTTTTTCTACCGCCACTGAGTTATGTCTCGTACCTCCGAAGAGTTCGTATTATAAGAAGTTTTTTACCTATCGCTGGTTAAAGTGTTCGGTCGTACCGGTAAAGGTGACAAAAAATCGTTAATAACGAAAATTGTGAAATTCGGAAAAAACATAAACGAATCGTGACTATTGGAATTCATCAGCCAGTCAACGCACCGCAGATTCACGGACCACGGACCACCGCCGGCAACAGTGTTACGTACCATTTTGTTTTATCGTTAATTAATTATATATATTATTGTTGTTGCCGTATTCATAAATTAATATTGTTTTTCAGCGGTCAACCGGTAAAGAAAGATCGGTGTCCATTTTATATAATATATTGTTCATTTTAAAAAGTTCTGAAAGTAATCTGTTCAAACCCTCTTATTTTAAAAATTTTGACAAAACTAAAAAATAAAGAAAATCCACGAGGAAAAAACCTCGTGGTTGGCATCCCTGAGGACCAAGCTAACGTTTAGAACCGTTACATTTGGCATCCCTGGTGGGGATAAAATTAAAATTTTTTATCCTTCGTGGGAACGAACCATTAAAATAAAATAAAATAAATAATTCAACATTAATTTTGATATAAATTTTGAATTTTAAATTAAGTAAATAAAATGGATAACGCTGAATTAATTAATTTTTTTAATTGGAGGCCTGCGAAATATGGTTACTGCGGAGAATGCTGCGTATACCATGGATAGAAAAGGTCTCGAACGTAGAAGTAATGAAACGTGCCGGAGTAGAAAGAGAAATCATGGAGACCATTAAATCCAGGAAAGCTGCCTATCTGGGACATATTTTGCGAGGACAGAAATATGTAATTCCAAAACTAGTGATAGCTGGCAGAATGGAAGGAAAACGGGGAATTGGGCGGAAGCGGCACTCATGGCTCAGAAATCTACGTCAATGGAATGGAATTGAAGACGCGGAGACCATTTTCCGACTGGCGGTGACCGGCGAACTACGTGGACAAATGGGATAGTGATCGCCAACGCGCTATGTAGCGTACGGCACCCGAAGAAGAAGAAGAAGTCTCAATTTGAGATGATGAATGCTCAAATGAATAATCAATTTAAAGAAGTTAATAAAAAATTTGATGAGCAAAAATTAGAATTCAATAACAAATTAGACGAACTCAATACTAATATTAATAATAAATTTAGTAACTTTAAAAATGAAATAACCCTGATGGTCGAGGAGAAAGTAGCGGAGTTAGAAGAGCGTGTCGAAGAGGATAAGAAGAGCATAGAGAAAGACCGGAAGGCCGATCGTGCCGAGATGAAGAGAATCATGAAGGAAATAGAGAAAGAGCGAAAAGAGCGGAAGAAAGATAATAATGCAAGAAAGAAAGAGAAGACGGAAGAAGCTAAGCGGTTTAAGGAAATCGAGACTGAGATTAATCAAACTCAGGAAAATTTACAACAGGAGATGGAAGAGAGATTAGGGGCGGTGGAGACGAAGTTAGAAGAACGGCTTGATAATATTGAGGGTAAAGTGATTAATGATGAGGAAATTAAGCAGAAGTTGGCAGCGTTAGAACTAATTCAACAAAGTTTGCAGAACGAGGTAGCGAGTCTGGCTGAAGTCGATGTAGGTCGCCCGAAGGAAATGTACCGAATAAAATTATTGGAACATTTCGGAATTCAGGCATGTAAACAAATCAAAAAATTCAATGGTAATAATCAGGACTTGCATGTTATAGAGTTTATTCGGGAATTGGAGGCGAAGTTTTGCGAATACCAGGTGAGCGAGAATATAAAAATAGAGGTTGCGTTGGGACACTTGGAAGGAAAACAAATGACCTGGATAAAAAATTCACTATCCGATTGCAAGAGTTGGAATGACTTAAAACAGCATTTGAAAAGTCGGTTCTGGAGTGCAGATGAACAAGAATGTTTGAGGAGTAGATTCTTTTCGATATCAGAGGTCACGGATCGGAAGAATACCTGGATAATAAGGTAGGAGAGGAACAATTAATTTCAAACATTATTAAGAAGATGCCGCTCGATATGAGTAGGATTCTGGCCTGCTTTAGTGTTAAGAGCAAGGAAGAATTACTAGAAAAGGTCCGAATTTTGACTTTGAGTGAGCGGGTTCGAAAAGATCGTGAAAAGGGAAGCGATGCACGTCAGTGGAGAGAAACGCCGAACAGGGCGACCCGCCGCGTATATCATATAGAGACCACCAAAGCGACGGATACGTTACAGCCATTATATCGAGGGAACCAATTACTTGGTGATTCCCAACTAGTTCGATTTAGCAAGGCTAAATTAAATATACAGCCAATGAGAATAAGAGGATCCTGGTCGATCGGATACTGTAGAGGAGGACAAACTATCGGTGAATTAAGAAGATCCATACAGAATGAAGAACATGCAATAGGAGAGAAGGTAGTTTGTATGATTGGCACGAATGATTTGGTTCGAGGAACGGCCGGAGAAGTGATGTGTAAAGATTTAGAGTGTTTGATCGATACGTTAAAAGAGAGGGCACGGAAAATAACTCTAATCACGATACCGTCGATTCGAAAATATGAAGATGATGGTAAACACTGGAAAGACTTAGAAATTTATAATGAAAGAATACGGCGAAATGAAGAGGACGGAATTGAGGTGGTAGAGTTATCGGAACGGATGTTATGGAAAGGTGGTAAAGAAAATAAAGAATTACGGAAAGTCAACTGGAGGTTATATGAGAAATGGATCGGAAGTCGAGAGGATGGGATTCATCTGAACCATTTAGGATTCGATCTACTCCAAGAAGTTCTCGATAACCATTTTCGATAAAGCCCCGATGGAAAAGATCCCATTCGATCGGAGAGGGCGAGCGGGGTGTTACAAATAATAAATTAAGGATGAATAAAATTAACATCAATGAAGAGTTGCTGAGAGAGGAAGAGTGTAATAGTAAGAAAGAGAAGGATTTAAATCCGATAATCAAATTTAAAATATTTAATCAGGAATATGAGGCGCTGTTAGATTCTGGGTCGGAGATAACCGCTATTTCACAAGAACTATGGTAAAATATAGTACAGGAGTATAGGAGATTGCATTTACCCCAACTACCGGTCGCAAAATTAAACATAGTTACTGCATGTAATAAAACCGTGATAAAAACAAACGTACAGATTGATTTACCGATGACAATCGGAAATAGGACATTTAAAATACACACGTATGTGATTAATAAATTAAACTTACCGGTAATTCTGGGGAACGATAACCACGGTGAATTTCCGGGAGGATACGATTAAATTAGAATTGGCTGACGGTGAAATTATAGTAAGACCTTTTATAGGAAACCTAGTAAGCAGTAATGCTTTGTGTTTAACTATTAATGAAAATGACGGGACAGTTAGTAGAAATAGTTTGATCGAATCCCAGGCTTTAATGAAAGATAGGGTTTTTATGGAAGAAGAGATAGCGAGAAAAATAGTAGATTGTAAATTGACGCATGAGAATAAATGTAAAATGGAAAGAATGTTACAAAGACAGAATATTGTATTTAACGAGAAAATCGGGTGTTGTAATAAATATAAATATAAACTACAAATGAAGGATGAAAAAGTAATTGTCAAGGGAAATACATACCCGATCCCAGAAAGCAAACGACCAAGTGTGGAGATGGAAATAAAAAAGCTATTACAAACGGGTATAATAGTCAAATCTGCGTCGCCATACCGAAATCCGATAGTACCTGTGTTAAAGAAGAATGGGGAGGCACGGCTATGTCTAGATGAGCGCTATATTAATCAAATTATTGTGAAGGAACATGAGTGCCCAGTACCGATAGACCGATTATTACTACGTATAAAAGGGGCGAAGTATATAACTTCCGTTGATTTAACTGCTAGTTTTTTACAAATTCCATTAGAAAGAGAGTCTTGGAAATATACGGCGTTCATGTATGAGGGCAGCTGTTATGAATATACTCGAGTTCCTTTTGGATTGGTTAATTCCGGAGCAGCATTTATAAGAGCGATGAGAATGGTATTAGATGAAGAACTGGAGAAGTTTACCTTATCCTACGTGGATGATCTCCTGGTTTTTTTCGGAAACTGAAGAACAACACATAGAGCATCTTGGAAAAGTATTTGACAAGCTGCGAGAGGCCAATATGACCGTTAACCTGAAAAAAACTGAAATCGCCAAAGGAGAAATTGACTTTGTGGGATATCGTTTATCGGTGGAAGGGTTATCCATGATACCTGAAAAATTAGAAAAAATCCAAAATTTCCCCACACCAAAAAATAAAAAGGATATACAGCGATTTATGGGTTTGGCAAATTTCTATATAAAATTTATCCGGGATTATGCCGAGGTTTTAGAACCAATTAGTAGAATCGTTAAGAACAAGGAAATATTTATATGGGGAGAGGATCAGGAGAGAAGCTACAATGAATTTAAGAATCGGTTTGCACGGCATATTGCTCTACAAACCCCTGATTACGAAAAACCTTTTTATATATCGTCAGATGCGTCGGGGAATGCCATTGGAACGCAATTATATCAATATAAAAAGGACGTGCCTTGTCCGATTATGTTCGTGAGCCGAGCATTAAATCATTATGAACGTAAATACGGGATCACGGAAAAAGAATTACTCAGTATCGTCTATGCCTGCCAAAAGTTTAGAATTATCATACAAGGTTATAGAACAATATTGTCAACTGATCATAAATGTTTAAAGTTTTTATACGAGTCCAAATGGACGAATGATCGATTAGTAAGATGGTCATTATATTTACAACAATTTCAATTAGAAATAAATTATATTAAAGGTGAAATTAATACAGTGGCGGACAGTTTATCGAGAATGTCTGAATCCGAGGAGCAAAACGGGGAATTGCAAGTGAGGATTAACCAAATTACGTTGGGAAAAAATAAAAATATAAAAAATATATTAAGTAATCTCGTTGAAGAACAAGGAAAGGATCCTGCATGAGGAAAGGTACGGGATTCGTTACTTAAAACGGGGAAATTAGAAAATATATATAAAACTCATAAGAATAAATTATTCATTAGAATAAAGTCAGAAAGTAATTGGAGGCTTTGCCTACCGAGGAACTTGCTGATTTAAGTTATATGGGAGATCCATACATACTTTGGACATCCAGGAGTAAAGAGGACAATCGCATTAATAGCAGAGGATTGTATGTGTAAAGGTCTGAGTAAGGAAGTAAGAAATCAATTAAGAATCTGCGATATATGTCGAAGAGTCAAACCTATGAACGAGTCTAGAAAAGCAAAAATAAAAAGTATCGTAACATATAACCCATTAGAAATCATATCGATAGACATAAAGGGACCATTACCGAAGGTGGGAAGGGTTGATAAAATACTAGTAATGTATGATGTATTTACGAAATATGTGAAATTATACCCGATCGGAAAGGCCACGTCGGCGGCGGTCATTATTAGAAAGTTGAAAGAGTACGTTAAAAATATTGGGCAACCCAAAACGTTAATTTGCGATAACGCTACGATATTTAGGAGTAAGGCATGAGAAGAGCATTGTAGAATGGAAAAAATAGAGTTACGGCATACTTCGATTTACTCGCCAAAAAGTAATCCGGTGGAGAGAATAAATCGAGAAATTACAAAATTATTACGTCTACATGCGCATAATAATCATAAATCATGGCTAAAGCATGTGAGTAAGATTGAGGAAATTTTAAATCATTTGCCCAATACTATAACTGGCGTTAGTCCGTATTACCTGTTGATGAAAAAGGTACCGTATCGAGCTATTTATAATAATATTGAATTCCCGGAAAATCGGGTTTATAACTATGAAGAAATAATCAAAAGGGCCCGAGAAAATCACAGTAAGGCCATAGAGATACGAAGAACGACAAATGAAAAATGTAAACACCATTCGTACAAAATCGGAGAGTTAGTGTATGTAAAGAAACATACGTTATCGAATAAGGCGAAGAAACAATGTAAAAAATTAGATTTAATATATGAGGGGCCGTATGTGATAAAACGAAAAATTTATGATAACGCATATGAAATCTGGGATAGAGAGAACGACGTATGTAAAGGAACGTGCACAATCATGACAATCTTCGGCCTGCAAAATAAAGTAAGGCCGAACGAGAACAAATTGTGTATATAGTGTATATATTGTAAATAGTTTATATAGAAATTAATATTACCGATGAAGAGTCTCGGTAAGAGGAGTTGGAGCATTCCAAGAGTGCATAAAGTAGAATATAAGATTGATGAAAACATTATAAAGTAAATCATCTCTTGGAGATTATATAGTTAAAGAGAATTAGTTCTCGCAGAAATACTTATGTATAATATGTAAATATTTAGATAGTCCTTGTAGATAGTAGAGCAAATAAACATTTATGTTCGGAATTTTCAAAATTAAGAGAGTGCAATCTTGGGTTTCGTTAAACCATTGCGGAGTCTGTTAAGGATACAGCGGACCGACGTTTAAATTATCACGTAGAGTCGTGAAAACCATGATCCAAACCGTAATTAAGATTTTTTTATATTGATAAGTATAAAACTTATATATTTGGTATTTCGCTAACTGCTAAATCACGACCCCGGTTCAGTAGAAAACATATTGATGTGAATGACCATGTATCGGTTCACGTCTATTATTCGCCTTTGATAACATTTCGAAGTATTTCTTTAAATACAGCTTTATGTTGCTAGTGTCCGAAAAGATGTTGGTACAAACCCGTAAATGATTTCGGCTATTATTAAAGGAAGCCGATATGCGAAAAATCATTAAAATTTGAACTGTGTTGACCGCGGTCCATAGTTAAACATTCTCCGAATAAAAAGGTCAACAGCGTCTCTCACGAACCGGTATATTTCGGAGTATTTGTACAAAGAAAAAAGGCAGTTTGGTGCCGGATGCTGAACGATACCTAGTTTCGGAATAGTTTGGCTGCAATTAACAAAGAGGACCATATAACTGGAAAGGTCATCGGGTATATCGACCGCCGCAATCGGTATATGGTCAGAGAGCAAGCGCCGACAAACGCCGAAGCAAAACCGTCGTAAGAACCTGAAAATGAGATCGAAACAACGGGGTGTGCAGCCCAAACATTTGTTTGTACTAATAAAAGTCCGATACCCGAAAATAAAAAAGAAAAAATGCAGGCCGTTCAAAGAGAATATAATTCGCATGCGAGGTCGTGACCAAGACAAATAAAATGTCTAAAAAGAATAAAGAGAGGCCATCGGGATCGACCAAGACGCAAAATCGAGACCCTTGCAAAAGCAACAACTGTAAATGGATATATTAATTCTTAACTGGAACTGCAACGGTTTTTATACACGCCATGAAGAGTTAAAGCTCCTCATTGCCACTTATCAACCAATGCAAATCTCTCTTCAAGAGACTCGCCTAAGACCTGACCAAAACCCGCTCCTTCCGTCCCACAATCTTATTTATTCTACTCCTCCTACAGGTCATCATGCTCACGGCGGTGTTCTATTAGCAATTTTCAAAAATATTCCTTTCCAACAGATCACGCTCAACTCATATCTTCAACACGTATGCGTTCGGTTTCAAATGGAACAACCTTTCACCCTCTGTTCCTTTTATCTGCCTCCTCTTGAAACCGTAGAAGAAAACCACTTCCTCAACATCATACAATCACTTAATTCACCTGTAATTCTAACCGGTGACTTCAACGCTCGCTCTCCAATACTCGGAAGCAGCCGTACAAACCCCAAAGGCCGATTAATAGAAAAACTACTCGACAATCTCAAACTATGCCTATAAAATTCAAACGAACCTACTTACTTCAGCTTTGCTCATTGTAGTTGATCAACTCTGGATTTAATCATCTCTTCTCCGAAATTATCCAGCAATTTACAGGTATTTCTTCATAAAGACTTATCCGATAGCGATCATGCCCCTGCGCTAATTAAATTGGTTAATTCGCCACATATCGCACATCCTAATGCGCCTCAATGGAACTATAGGAAAACGGACTGGGATAGATACTCGTCTGACTGCTCTGAACTATCAGTTGACATGGAAATGAATATATGAACATCATCATTGGTACTTTCACGTCTTCTCTAATTAAAAAGGCACAGTCATTTACTCCTTTGCCAAAAACAATAAATCGTAAAATAGTTCCGTGGTGGACAAAGCAATGTGCTGCAGCAATTAGAATAAGACGGAAGCTGCTACGCAACTTGAAAACGACACCATCATTAGCTAATCTCATGGAATTCAGAAGAGCTCGGGCCAAAGTCACATGGACTATCAAGCAAGCTAAACGAAATTCTTGGTCTGAATTCATCTCAACGATCACAGCATCAACGCCGTTCATAACTGTGTGGTCTAACATCCGATCCATAAAACAGTTCCGTTCCTTCCTCTTTCCAACTATGCTTAACGTGGGTCAGAGGAAGGTATTCAAAACCAGACGAAATTGTTGCCACGTTTGCAGACCATTACCAACAAACATCAAGCTGTCCTAACACCCTGATTTCCAATCGTTCAATTTTCCTACAAGAAGCTTAGACTCAGAATCCTACAATAAAGAAATTACATTAAAAGAACTAAAGCATGCTATCAAATCCACTAGAGAGACAGCTCCTGGACGCGACGGCCTACATATTGCTATGTTAAAACATGCCCCTGCATCAACACTAAATATCTTACTTCAGATCTTTAACAGGATCTGGATGAGGAACGAATTTCTACAAGTCTGGAAAACAGCTGTTATAATTCCAATTCTAAAACCTGCAAAAGATCCCTCAGCTGCTGAGAACTATCGCCCCATTTCGCTTACATCAGTTCTAAGTAAATTATTCAAACGAATTGTTTACTATCGTCTAAACTGGTTGTTCGAAACAAAAAATCTGCCTCATTCTTCCCAATGTGGCTTCCGTCGTAATCGATCGACCTTACACCAACTGCATGCCATTCAGAACGCTGTTTCAGAGGCTTTGGCAAAAAAAAAAAAAAAATCATTTATTAGCTATCTTCTTTGACTTATTCAAGGCTTTTGATAAGATACCAAGGCACAAAATCACGAGTCAACTCTTCAGTTGGAATTTCTATGGGAACTTAATAATATTTATTGATAATTTTCTTACCAACCGGAATTTATTCGTACGGATGGGGAGAAATTCATCTTCCTTATGTCCTTCGGTAACTGGTATTCCACAGGGCTCAGTGTTGAGCCCGATACTTTTCAATATTGCGATCAACGACTTGGCAGATACTATTCGTTCTCCAGTCAGAAGCTTACTGTTCCCTGAGGACCTGACAATCTTCATTCATTGTCGAACTGTATCTACCGGCGAACATGTACTACAAGAAAGCACGGACCATCTGGTTACTTGGTGCTCTAGAAATGGATTAAGCTTCTCAAGTAACAAAACTTCCGCAATGCATTTCTGCCGCATTCGTAACTGTACACATGAAATACGCATCAACCTTCAGGGCACGCGTCTTCGAAACGCCCCATCAGTCCGATACCTTGGCTTGCTCCTAGACAAAAAGCTGTCTTGGAAGCCTCACTTGAACTACATTAAATCAACCTGTACTCGAAAAATGAACATTTAAAATAAACTGACCCACACTTCTTATGGTGCTGACCGAACCTCTCTACTACGAATCTTTCGTTGTTTGATCCGGTCTAAAAGTGAGTATGGAGCTGCGTTATATTCCACAGCGAACCCTTCTACTCTCAGCTCCCTAAACGTTTTGCAGAATTCAGCCTTCCGGTTGGCCACTGGTGCATTTCGCACTATGCCAATTGACAGTTTGCACTCTGAATCATCGGAATGGCCTTTGGATATTCGCCGCTGGTTTCTCTTAGCCAACTTTGCAGTACAATCTAATGCCTCCGGTTTTTCTTCACCGCGGTTGTTTTCATCATCGACCCTGCCTTCTCCAAGACAATCGCAATCGGTTACGGACATTTTCAACAACATCATGTCAAAGATAAAAACGTTCCTAATATACCGGTACTTAGGTTCTCTAATGCATTAATTCCACCGTGGGTTGACAATCCAATCAAGATAGATCGCTCAATGGTTGCACTGAGAAGGGATTGCGCATCCATCGAACAACTAGAGGAAAACATTCGAACACGAACCTCCGGCTTGTCTCTCTTCTACACCGACGCGTCTAAATTCGATACGTTTGCTGGCTGCTCAGTTGTCTCTGATGATGTCGCTATAATTCGTTACTCACTCCCGGAACCGTTTTCCATCCTATCCGCCGAATTATATGCTCTCTGGCTTGCTGTCGATTTCCTCATGAGATCTGACTCACATCAATCGTCCGTAGTATGTTCAAATTCTCTTTCTGCACTCAACTCAGCCACGATCAACATCCAGTAGCCAAAGAAATTCTCAAATTAGTATCGTCAAGACTAGATCGGACAGTAACGTTCATGTGGATTCCTGCCCACTCTGGTATTCAAGGGAACGAATTGGCAGACACGACTGCAAAGGAGACTGCTGTTACTCTGTCGGTGCCAAACATTCCTGTTCCAGCAACTGATCTTAAAATTCATATAAAACATAGCTTAAAAACCCCGTGGCAGAGGAAATGGCAGCAAACATCACAAACGAATAAGCTTCACGTAATCAAGCCGTTAATATCACTGTGGAACATACCACTCCCAAATCGAAGAGATTACGTAATCATCACCAGACTCCGATTAAAAGCAGTAGTATGGAATAGGAGCGAATGGAGACAACGAACCAAAGGGTTCAATGATAAATGATGATGATGCTATTTTAGGTTGAACAAGTACAGGGGGAAAGCGTCACTGTAGACAATACTGATGAAATGGCAGCCATACTGGAAGATACTGACTAAAATATCAGTTCCAGTGGTAACTTCGCATTATTGAAAGGACCGCCGAGTAAAAAGCAAAGGCGAGATGAAGAGGGCGAAATATTCATGAACGTGTGTAAATCGCTCCAATCTATGGCGGAACAAAAACAACAACGTGATGGTTGTTCAATTTACGGAGAGTACATCACTGACAAGCTTCGCTCATACAATAAATATACAGCAGCTGTAGTACAGCACAAATTTAATGAGATATTATTCGCAGCAGATATGGGGGCCACTTTGCAGAGAATACGCAAGTGGAGGCACCAGCACCACCACCAGTGTGTTCTGTTGCTTCTTATTATGAAGACGTCGAAATTGTTCAACATTCTGCATCGGAATAATTTCTTTTTTTCATTATATATTTTGTCACATCAATTAATTTTTTGTTTCTTGTAATTATTTTATTATTCATTAAATGTATATAAGAAGATAGCCGTGTATGTAATGTGTACAATTATTTGGTTTTAATTTTTCCTATACAACATTTTTTTTTTTTTTTAAATTATTAAAAAGAAAAACATTTCAGTTGCAAAATAAAATTTATTTACTTTTTACAGTGAAATTGAAACCAAACTCGTGAATGTAAACATAGAATGAAAACATTTCACAATTTTTGGCAATAAAACTGTGTTTCCAATAAATTAATAAAATAGTTTATCCCATCGTATTTCTCTATATGTAAAATGTATTTTAATTATTCTTTTATGTATACAGTATTTGCATTTGCAACAAGGCTTAAACTATGAAAGGCTTGAAGGGAGGGAATAAACTGACATGCGCAAGAAAAAAATATTCTTAAAATATGTAAATTGAATTTCGCGGAAGATTGTTATATAACTGTATTTCGTTTTGGTTTGATTTTTATGTTTTCAAATTATTATATTTTTGTCTGATAAATACGTAAAAAAAAGAAATTCTTAATATGATGTGATTTTTTTTTTTTTTTTTTTTTTTGCTGGTTACTAGTTAACTACTTTTTTCAACATAGTGAATAATATTTTGAATAAATTAATAAACTGATTTATAAAACCATATTCATATGTCATGGTGGCCACTCAATTAGGAAAACTGGGAATTCGACGTGATCTTTTGAACCCAGAGAACAAAATGGGTACTTTCTTGTAAAACCAAGAAAAATAGTAAAAATAGCCAAACGATAGTTTTGATAAAAAAATATTTTTGAGCGAAATTTTTTTTTAATATACATTGCTCGGTAATAAATTACAAAGTTCTTTTTTATTGATGTAAAGTATGCTACGGTGGTCAAGCATCAATACATAGTATTCAAAAAATACCATTCTTTTTTTATAATTCTCTTCTTACATTTTGATTAAAAGACTTTCTCTACAACGGCAGGTCATTTTCATGATGAGAGCAATATTTGTATTTATTGTTAGTACACTTTAATTAAAATTTTAACGAAACGCATGAAAATAAATTTTTATTATGCATCACAGTTTATTGGGAGCGTTAAATCCTTTCAGTAAAACGTTTGAAGGTGCTGAAGCTCTGTAAAGCCATTGAAGTCAGCATGTATGATTACAAATGTAAATATTAGACGTCAAAATTTGTCAAAACTATTTAAATAGAGGAAAGGTAAATCAACTTGTTATAAACTTTATTATTAACTTTTGTAGTAATAAAGTAAGCAAATATTGCTTGAATTAGTTACGGGTCATTTTAACTGTAAAATATATAATGTGAATAAAACAACTTCAAAAAGTTGAAAAATTTACTTTGAATTTTTTTTTTTTATTTCTAACGATATTTGATTTGACTTCGTTTCAATTTGTTGGGTTTATTATACAAGCAGAAGATCGTTTGTGTAAGCTCTTGTACAATTCTGATAACCAGGAAATAGGAGAATTTTCACCGGCAATTAAAAAATTATATTGCAGTGGCCACCACGCAAGTGAAATTAGTTTCTCGGTATATATAAATAAATAAATTATTTACCCACCTTAATTTCATTTCGTAATGACTCGATTAGTGCATCACATACTTCAGACATTATTCCTGATATTGCCTACTGCAATACTTTGAACAAATATTCTAGGCTAGTGTATGAATCACCCGTTGCTAAGAATCGCAATGTTATGCAAGCCGCTCACAGGATGAAATCGATGTCCTGTAATTGGTGTCCTCTTTCATTATTTTCGACTCGATTAGATTATGTAGGGTTTCAAAATCCATCGACTAAATTTTCCAGAATCTTCAGCTTCCAAATCTCTTAGCAAATTATTGTCACCATGCAAATTACGATTGTTAAATAGGGTTAATAAACTCCACCATATTCTTTGCCTCCTTCTTCTCATTTGTAATAATTCATACAATAAAATAAACGAAGCACACACAATTTCTTCATTGTCACACATATTTCTATAATTGAACGTGTCAAACAACAGTGACAACAACACAGGATTATTATTGTTTATAGCGAGTACCCCGACCAATAGCGATCATAGAAATAATCGGTAGGTGTGAACAGAAGGCCATCGTATGCTTGCGAACAGAGAACACTGGAGAGCATAAATATTCAAGGCCATACTTTTTGCTCTTCCTTGATCATGCTCGCGCTCCTGGTGTAATGCCGCCTTAAGAAGCTTGTGCAATGCGTAATAGAAGCAGATGGGACAAAACTAGAACAGGTCAAATCAATTAGATACACCCGGGGGTACCTTACTCGACGATAGCTACAGCTGTAAGAAAGAAATCTGATCGCGAATAGAGCAATCAAGAGCAGTGATCATAAAAATGAAGAACCTGCTCAGCAGAAGAGAATTAAATCTCGGATTACGCATTAAAATTCTGCGTTGCTACAGTTTCTCGGTCTTACTGTATGTCAAACGAAAGTTGGACTGCTACCTCAGAAAGAAGTATACAGACCTTTGAATTATATTGATACTTGCGTATGCTGAACATTCCGTGGATCTTAAATAAAGAAGTCCTCAAAAGAATCAATAAACGCCCGGAATTATTAAATTTGATTAAAGAAACTAAATTACGTTATCTAGGCCACATCATGATAGGCCAAAAATATGAGAATTTACGTCTCATTATGGAAGGAAAACTTTTGAGCAAAAGATTAAAAGGGCGCCCACAAAATTTGTGGACAAAGGATTTTCACCGTTGGTTCCGCTGTGCGCCCATTGAAATGTTCAGATCTGTCATGTCTAGAAAAGACATTGCGCCGTGTTGATCGCCAACCTTCATAACGGAGACGGCAGATGAAGAAGAACGCCGACTATATTACTAGATTCGGACGATATTAAATATAACCTAGACTATGCATCTGCCGAAATTGACGAGGAAGACTTCAAGCTTGAAAGATTTAGATTGCAGACTTTCATTGCTGCCACAGCCAATGAAAATAATTAATGCGGACTCGCTTGAATTATTAAAATTTATCGTGAAATCCAAGCTGGAAGATACGTTTTTTTTTTATGACCCGGCTTTAGTTAACTATCAAGCCATTTAGCCACCAATCATTTAATATAAGAACACTGCCAACTAATGAAGGATACATAATATTTAATTCGTTGCCCAATATTATAATAATGCTCCGAATATTCCTCAGAATTTCCATAAGCAATGCAAGTTGTGAGAGAAGTTTTTCAAAATTGAAATTGATCAAAAATTATTTAAGATCAGCAACTATCTTGTCTATTGAGCAACGGGGATGTCATATAGGCATTGATAGTGTAATAAAAGACTTTGATCTTTAAAAAAGTAGGCGAATAGAGCTTTAGTTAAAGACAGGAGTTTTATTTTTAATTCTATCAATTATATTATTTTTTAACCAAAATACAGTATTTTAAAAGATCTACATAGTACAAATATTTATTTTCTGAAAGTGTTAATAATTTGCCGTTTTATCGCTAAAAAAAAAGAAGTTGTAGATCGCTGTTTTTGGTTCCGCGTTCATATTGGCGGTGTAGCTGAACTTGGTAAATTTTACTCGTGATGATAATTTCGTTATCAGTTGTGAAACAGTTGTGCTATCGCGTTTGTTCGCTCATCGCTGTTGACTTATCAACATTTTAGCTCGATTACCTACCTAGATAAAATTATCAGAACAATCGGTGAGATCGTTTTTATTTATTTCATTACGTTATAGAACAAAATACAAACTAAAACTGAGATTAATAATATTTAATCCTTTTGGCTAACGAAATAGAAAAATGGAGATGGATGTAGATCCACCTCCCGATAAAACATCGGATACGGAAAAAAATATAGAAAATAATATAAATGAAAATGCACACATAACAAATACAGAAACAAAAAAGATTAATCTATACAAAGAAAATTATACCGGAAATAGCTTTAAAGTATTCGTACAAAAAAACGGAGACTATGAATCAAATGAAAATAATATAAATGCGTTGCAAATCGGAAAAATAATATATCACCATTTTGACAACAAGTACATTAAAGAAATTAAAAAAGTAGCACGAAACAGAGTGATAATTGAATGCTCAAATGCAAATACTGCCAATAAATTAATACAAGACCAAACATTCGCGTCTAAGCAAATGACAGCATATATACCATACTTTCTAACCACCAGAACAGCTATAATTAGGAACGTAGATTTAGAATATGACATAGAGGAACTTAAACAAGTAGCGTATAGTGCAAATTATACTATTACATCGATGAGTAGATTAACAAGGAGAGAAATTTCCAACGAAAAAGAAATAAAATATATTCCAACCAGAACAGTCAAAGTTACATTTGAAGGTCAGGATCTACCAGAATATATATACGTATACAATGTTAGATTCAAATGCCAACCGTTTATTAGGAAAATTAAACAATGTTTTCAATGCTTACGGTATGGGCATATAGCAAGCCAATGTAAGAGCAATAAGAAAAGATGTACAAATTGTGCAGAAGAGCATGATAGCAAAGAATGCAACTCAATAAGAATAAAATGCGCAAACTGTCAGGGAGCTCATCTAGCTACATCTACAGAATGCCCAGAAAGAAATAGACAGGTAACAATAAACTCTATTATGAGTACACACAATTTAAGTTATCAAGAGGCCAATATACAAACCCCAAAATATTACCAAAAAGAGGATTTGTATTCTAACAGAACATACAATGGATATAATATATTGGACAATTACGAAATCGAATACCCAGAAACATTAGGAACAAAAACAGAAGAAATACCGGAGATACCTAAATATAAACCTCCGCCAATGACGCTAAAAAATAAAACTAAAACAAAAGGAGTAATAGATTTAAACCAATTGAGAAACGGGAATGAAAAATATCCCACACAAGTAATTATCAATAGATTAAAAAGAGGAAAACTAAATCAATCATTGGAATCTAATAAGGACGAAAGCGGTATACAGGCAAATAAAAGTATAAATAATAAGAAGGAAATAAACAAAAATGACAAAATAAATTATAATGTAAATGGGAGACCTCCTCCTAAGATATTAAAACCAAACTCAAAGTAAATAAATTAAAAATACAATCATCAACATCAAATGGATAAAACAAGGAAAGAAATCAAAATCTTGCAATGGAATTGCCGAAACTTAATTTCAAATATAGAGGAACTTAAACACGCATTAATTAAAAACGAAATAGACATAGCAATATTATCTGAGACATGGTTAACTCAAAAGAATACTATTAGAATTAAAGATTATGACATCATGAGAGCAGATAGGCAAAAAGGAAGAGGTGGTGGAACCGCCGTCCTAATACATAAATCCGTAAAATACGACTCAACAGCTATACTAGAATTTAACAATAAAGTTAACGTAGCATCAATCAAAATTAATGTACTAAATAAATATATTAATATAGTATCAGTATACGCTGCTCCACAGGCCATAATATATCGACAGAAGAATGGGAAACTATTAAAAATACAACGATAAATTGTCAGTCCTATGCAATATTAGGGGACATAAATTGTCCCCATAAAGCTTGGGGAAGCTATACTATAAACAAGGAAGGAAAAGAACTTTATGAATTTATAGACAACAACAACTTATTTATAATGAACACAAAAGAAACAACATATTTAGGATCCCATAAAAAACGAAGCAGCAATATAGACCTATCATTAATAACCCCTGATTTAACATTAGAAACAAAGTGGGAAAAAATAACGGACACGATGGGTAGTGATCACTATCCAATAATAATTACATTTGGTAAAAATATAATGAAAAAAGAAAATAAGAATAAGAACTATATAAACAATAAAAAACATTTGAATACAAGCACAATAAATTGGACCAAATATCGAACAAGACTCGAAGAAACAATCAACTCAATTGAACAGCAGATATTTCTAAAGGAAACGTTAAACTACCAATACGCGACCTTCCAAAATAATATAATTAAAGAACTCAAGGAAAGCAATATAAACACAACACAAAAGACAAGCACTAAACAAACTAGATATAACAGTTGGTGGAATTCCGACTGCAATAGAATGATAGCTAAAAGAAGACTTGCGCTAAATATATTCAACAAAAACCCAACAATGTACAACTATATTAATTATAGAAAGGAAGAGGCAAAATGCAAAAAATTCCTAAAACAACAAAAAAAAACAAAATTGGCAAGAATTCTGCTCAAAATTAAACCCAAGAGAAAGTACCAAAAGTATCTGGCAAAAAATAAGAAGCATGGAATCAAAAAATAGTAATATACATAATACATCGGCAAATCTTAGCTGGATAAAGGAATTCATTAATCAATATACAACTAACGAAAATACACAACATCCAAATACAGAAAACACGGATGAAAATGACAGTTTACTAAATAAATCGTTCACACTTGAAGAGCTAAAAATAGCTATTCACCATAAGAAAAACACTGCTGCGGGTACGGACAAAATCTCATATATAGCAATAAAGAATTTACCAGAAGAAGGATTAAAGATGCTTTTAGAAATCTACAATAACTCGATAAGAACAAATAATATACCAGAGATTTGGAAAAACCATATAATATGCCCAATTCTAAAACCAAATTAGGATAAAAACAAACACTCTTCATACAGACCTATAACGCTATTATCCTGTGCTGGAAAAACAATGGAAATATTAATAAAAAATAGATTAGAATGGTGGATCCATAATAAAAACAAATTTCCAAAAACACAATTTGGTTTCAGAAAAGGATCATCTACAAAAGATAATTTAAATATATTTACAATAGATCTACAGACAAATTTTACAAGAAATCATTATACAATAGCAATCTTTATAGACATTAAAGGAGCTTATGATAACATTATTCTTAAAATACTTTACGAAAATATGAAAGAATTCGGCATCACCAGTAACATCAATAATTGGATATACAACTATTTCAACGATAGGAAAATAAATGTAAAATATAAAGGGATATCATATGAATCAGTAAATTGCAGTAAAGGAATACCGCAGGGATCAGTATTGAGCCCAATTCTATATACAATATACACAGAGGAAATAGACAAAATAAAATTCCATAAAGCTACTAAATTATTACAATTTGCTGATGACATCGTTATATACACAAATGCTTTAACACTCCAAACAGCAACTAAACGTACACAAAACGCATTAAACAAAGTTATACAAATTATGGATAAACTCCAATTAACAATCTCAATAGAAAAAACAAAAGGAATGATATTCACAAGGAAAAAAATAGATAGCAGCCCATATATTAAAATAAAACAGAAGACAATAGAATTTACAGAACAGTATAAATATCTTGGAGTATATTTTGATAATAGACTAACATGGAGATACGAAAAAGAAAAAATAATAAAAAGATGCCATAAAGGAATGAATATATTAAGAGCAATTAATGGATATAAATGGGGTAGCCATCAAATAACAAACTTAGCCATATATAGAGCACTAATAAGAACTCATATAGAATATTCTGGTATAATATGCTCTACAATGAACAAGCAATACAAAAAACAGATACAAACTATTCAAAACAAAGCACTAAAACTATCTTTAGGGACAATGAAATCAACCCCAAATCATGTTGTACAAGCTGAAAGTATAGAACTACCTATTAAGATGCTCATACAAAAATCATCTGATAAATATTATATCAAGTGTGTTTCCCAAAAAACACATCCGGTAAACAAAAAATTAATAATATTGGCATCGTTAATCTGTAATAACACATATTGGAAAAATAAAAACTTACCTGCGATTATTAACAGTTATCAGAATATAAACACATGCAGCATAGCACAAAATACTAAAATCCCAAGATTCAGTGTAGCATACTCGTGCTTAACAACACCGGTAAATATCGACATTGAAACAGAAAAGTTCTCCAAGATAAGTAGTAATAATAATGAGAAAATATTAAAAGAAATAATACAGAGCAAATATAAAGGATTCGAGCTAATATACACCGACGGTGCAATTAACAATATAAAAAATACATTTTCAGCAGCAGTATATTATGAAAATAAAAATCTAAAAAGATCTTTCAAACTACCAAAAATCTATTCAACCAGCACAGCAGAACTAATTGCTATAAATAAAGCTATAAAGATGATAAAAAATCTAAAAGATAAAAATATCTTAATACTAGCAGACTCCCTAGAAGTAATACTTAAAATATATAACAAGGACGATGCTACAAACAATATACTATATAATACATTAACCAGATATTAACAAACTGAAACATAATAATAGCAACATATGGGGTTTAAGTGGATACCGGGTCACAGGGGAATTGAAGGAAATAATATAGTAGACAAACTATGCAAAAGTGTGGACCTGAACCGAAAAGAAGAAGAAAAGAAAAAATTAAATTAAATTGGATAGGTCACATTACTTTAATAAATGAGAACATAAAAAAAAATCATGGCAGAAAGATTATGAAGAAAAAAGTGAAACCTGTGGAAAAAAATACAATCAGATACAAGAAACAATCAACAACAAGTACTGGTTCACTGAAAAAATGAACAAGGAATTTATACAAGCTACAATTAGAATCAGAACAGACCACGTAAGAAGGCCGGAAAAGTTATTCAGGAAAAAAATAATAATATCAAATAACTTATGCGAATGCGGATATATCGGATCTCTGGAACAACATTCGGTTTGGCAATGCAAACTATACAATCAGCAGCGGAAAGACTTAATACAGGCGATCCTACCGATCTATGGGACACTACCAATATCAATACAACAGATCATTCAGGAACCGGAAGGAAAATTGGCAGAAGACTTATTTAGATTTATTAAAAATACTAATATCTTAATATAAAGTAGAGATATATCGAACGATTAAATAGTACAATGGCCAAAATAGCAAAAGTTGGGGCCACAAAAAAAAAAAAAAAAAAAAAAAATTTTACTCGTATTTCTTTATCAGCAATTAAAATCAGTATTATGTCGGCTATTTGGGCAAAGTACTCGAACGATTTGCCGGTCGATGGCGACTACGTCACATGTCCCCGCTGCCGGCGTACATTGGATTTCGACACTGCTCCGGTGTTCAGTCGAGCACCTGGGCAAACATGCCTAAAAGGAGTAAGGGGGCGTGGAGATGTGCCTCCTGCCGTGCAAATGATTCTGATTCGGGCAGTACGCTGGATGCTGCTTTAAAGCCGTTGATGAGTGAGATGCGAGCGTTGAACTACCGGATGCAAGACATGCAGTTATGGTTCGAATAGCGCATGACTGCGATGATGAAGGCGACGAGTGCAGCGCGGGAGGAGAACGAAGCGCTGCGTAAACAGAACGCCGATTTAGCGGCGAGAGTAGAACAACTAGAACAATACACACGAAGAAACTGTGTGATTGTCTCAAACATCCCGCGCTCGCCCGACGAAAACCTGATTGATGTAATGGAGAAACTGGGAAAAGCAATAGATACTCCGATTTGCGAGCAAGACATTGATGCTTGCCATCGTTTGCCTAAGTCGCCCACACAAAGGCACCCCCCGGCCGTCATTGTTAAGTTCGTCCGGAGAATAGTAAAGGATCAGGTGCTAAAAAACTGCCGTATAAAAAAGCCAACACAAGCAGACATCGGTTTCAAGGGTGAGGGAAATATTTTTGTAAACGAACAGCTAACGCTAAATAACTCGAAACTGTTTGCATGTGCGAGAGGTCTACGCGATGATTGTATCAAATACTCATCCTGAGCAGTAAAGTTATACTTTTTACATCTTATTCTCAACGGTTGAGCAATCAACTGGAAGCATTCGAAATGTGGTGCTGGAGAAAAATGGAGAGAATATCATGGACAGAAAAAATAAGAAATGAAGAAGTATTAGATAAAGTTAAAGAGAAAAGAAGTCTATTAAGGAAATTAAAGGAAAGAAGATCTAAATAGATTGGACATATATATACATAGAAATAATGAATATCTAACACAAATAATAGAAGGAACCATGGAAGGGAAAAGACCAAGAGGAAGGCCAAGACAGAATGACATAAAACAAATAGAGGAAGACGTGAAAGCAAGCGAATACGGAGAAATGAAGAAAATGGCTTTATCCAGGAACTTTTAGAACATGGCTGTCCACCAATCTATCATATAGATTGAGGAATTAAGAAGAAGATTCATCATGAGCAGTAAAGTTACTCCGGTGTTTCTATATAAAGATTTCATGTAAATTGCATTTAAACATGACGTTGAACAACATTAAACTTTTAAATTTAAACATAAGTAGCCTACGCGCTCATTTTAATGAATTCCTGCTAGTGTTAGATGACCAAAATTTTGGGTACGATATTGAATTGTTCGTGTGTACGGATCGGTCTTTTGTTCTCGTGTTTTTTAAACTTCCTTCCTGCTGCTCTATATTTACTGCTGAATCGGCTGCCATGCTTCATGCAATTCTTTTTATCTCTTCCTCTTCTATCCTCTCGGATAAATTTCTCTTAATAGCTGACTCTGAACGTGTCTTGAAGGCGGTCTCTTCTCCCTTACCGTTGCCCTCTTTTGATCCTTTCATTCTCCTTATTCGCAATCTAATTCACGAATTATTCCAGTTCCGTTCGATCCAAATTGACTTATTGTGGATTTCTAGCCATGCTGGAATTGAGGGTAATGAGGTGGCTGATTCTTTGGCTCGCTCAGGAGCTTCCAATGGACATCCTCTTCATAAATTTTCCGCTCACAATATTAATCATATTTCCAAACAGTTTCACCTCAGATTATGGAAGGATATTTATTTTTCCCTTTTCTCAAATCCGAATTCCTTTTATCTTTCCGTTCAGCCCTTACCTTCTTTGACCAGATGGTTCGACATTTTTCCTTCCCTTTGTCGTCCTCTGATCACCGCTATATGTCGTCTTCGTTTCGGTCATACCTTTCTCCCTTCGTCACTTTATCGTTTTTCCCTCGTCTCTTCTCCGCGGTGCCCTCTTCACCCAGAGGACTCCTTTTTTCTGTGTGATATCAATCACGTCTTCTTCGAATGTTCCTCACTCTCTTCAGAACGTTCTCTCTTTTATTCTCGGCTTTTGGATCTTCGTCTTCCTACTCCATACAATGACTCTTATGTTCTCTCATTTCCTTCCTTGTCAGTTGTTCCTATTCTAACTTCTTTTATTCATTCAATCTCGCATCAGATTGAAATCTAATATGTTATTCTCCTTTTGAACTATTACTTAGATTCCTTGGCTGATTGGGCTGTTGCTCTTCGTTGGCGTACCCATAAAAAAAAAAAAAAAAAAAAAAAAATAGTTTTGACCGAGACTTGGTTATACGAAGACGAAATAACTAGATATAAAATACCGAGTTATGCAACATTTGCACAATGTAGAGAATGTGTAAGCGCTCAGGGGGCGTGGTAATTTATATCAGAGATACTTATGAATATAAACAGGTTAACTTCTGTATCGATACTGGTAATGTAGTATGCATACAAATTACATCACCAGATTTATCTCACCTAACTATCGCAGGTATTTATCGTTTTTGCGACTCATCTTACAATGACTTTTTAAGAGAGCTTAAAATGATTCTAAAGTTATCAACAGCTATATCGGTTATAACTGGCGACTTAAATATCAATTTACTGAATACGGATAAATGTGCTGATTACCTAAATTTGCTTTATTCACATGGCTTTTTCAGTTTAGTAAATGAACCGACATTTGTAAAATCGAATACAAATTACAGTTCGTGCCTAGATCATGTATTTGTAAGAGGTTTCGAAGAAAATAAAATCAATTCAGATGTTGTGCGTGATATATTGCAGCTTAGCTTTTTAGATCATTATAGGGTAAATGTCTCATTACAGATGGATTTATTGCGTAAAAAGTTCACTGAATCATCTTATAGTCTTGATAAATTAAAATTTCAACGAAAATTCAATACCCTTAATTTGGACTGGTTATACTCGAGCGAAGCAAATATTGATGTAAAATTTGAATGGTTTATAGGAAAAATTAAGGTTATTTTAGACTACTCCAAAGTACGCAAATCTAGAAATAAATTACAACGGAAGAGGACGCCCTGGGTAACAACTGACATAATCATCTTATCACAAGAAAAAAATTTGTATTATAAACTATCTAAACAGTTCCCTTCAAATAAAAATTGGTTATCAAGGTTCAAGTCATCATCTAAGCAAGTGCAAAGATTGACTAGAATAGCCAAAAAAATTACTACTCAAACCTTTTATCACAATGTGGACAAAATCCAAGTAAATATTGGTCAGTTTGTTAACAATGTTTTTTTTTTCTTTTTTTTTCTTTTATACGTCATACCAGCACAACTTGCTGCAAACAACGGCGATATTGTAGGAAGAGGAACTAATAATAATAAAATCTAATGACTCCAGCGAGACATTAGGTTGTGAGAAGGGAAAAGGAGTAACACAATAAGATAAGAATGTTCAGAGGATCAATTATAGGAATGAACACGTGCCGTGATTAAGAATAAGTACATGTTATTATGCAAGTAAATTAAAGTGAGGAATTAAGTGATCGGGATAGCATCCCGACACCATTTCCTTCTAAGTCGCCTTGGAGGATTATCTGGAAGACTGTCCGTATGCATCCTACGGATGACAGGATTGCTGCTACACTCGAATTTGTCAAACAATCTTTTGTACTGTGCAATGTGTGCATCACTCACATATGGGACCCTGAGGTCATTATGTAACGTCAAATTGGACACGTAAGGTGGAGCAGACGTGATAGTGCGGAGTATCCTGGACTGCTGTTGTTGAATTCTTCGAAGGTTGCTTTTACAAGTACTTCCATACAATTCAATTCCATAGCGCCAAATGGGAGCGATTGCAGCAAGGTAAATGATTCGTTTGGTAGTTAAGTTGAGAGCAGACTTCCGTCCCAAAAGCGGATGTAGCGACTTCGCGCGAGCAGCAATGGCTCTTCTGATTTGTGCCACGTGTATTCGCCAAGTAAGTCTCCTGTCCAGGTACATGCCGAGATACTGTACCGAGTTGGTTTGGGGAATTTGAGCGTTGCCAATTTTCACCGCTGGACAGCTAATTTTCCTGTTTGTAAACACGACGTGTTGACACTTGTTGGGGTTAAACATTATGCGCCAGCTCTGTGCCCATTCAGCCAGCTTGTCTAGGTGGTTTTGTACAGCAACGTTCGCGTACGTGACCACTGAGTTGGATGCAAGAATGGCGATATCATCAGCATACGTTGCTAGGATTGTCTGATTACTGATCGGTATGTCTGCCGTGTAGATTGAATACAAAAGAGGTCCGATCAGACTACCCTGCAGAACTGACGATAGAATCATACCTACTTTTGAAAGACAACCATTGATATTTACGACGAAAGTTCTGCTGTTCAAGTACGACTGAAGTAACGCGTATAAATCAGAAGTGAGAAACTGCCTCAATTTACAAAGTAATCCAGGATGCCACACTTTATTGAAGGCTTGTGCAACATCCAGGAAAACTGCAGAGCATACCTCCTTCCTCTCCAGAGTTGACGAAATCGCATCTACCAACCGATGACACTGTTGCACTGTAGAATGTTTCCTGCGAAACCCGAATTGATGACTCGGTATAATACCGTGACTGGTTATAAGCGGCTGAATACGATTTAGGATTAATCTCTCTAACACCTTGGATAAGGAGCAGAGCAAGTTGATAGGTCTATAAGAGGAAACGTCCATTTTCGGCTTACCCTGCTTGGGGATCATTACTATTACTGACTTCTTCCATGCTTCAGGGAAGTATCCAGTTCGTAATATTCCATTGAATATGTAACACAACAGGGTAGCTGCCTTCGGTGGGAGTCGTGAGATAATTTCGCCAGTGATGTTATCTGCTCCAGGGCTTTTCCATAGCGGTGCCTTGCGCAGACATTCGAATACCTCTTTCGGCGTAAACATTTTTGATCGTCCTAACGTGCAGGGAACCTTTGACATACATTGCATCAGTTCTGAGCGCTCAATGCGCATATCTGGATGCGGTGTGAAAACTGAGCTGAGGTGTTCTGCAAATGCGTTTGCCTTATCCTTATCGGTTTTGGCCCAACTGTTGTCTACTTTTATGTTGAATTGTTCCTTTTCGTACTGTAGCAATTTCTTCGTATTGTTCCACAAGGCTGCGGTATCAGTGTTCATTGCTAACAGATTCCTTTGAGTCGTTTGGTTTTTATACAGGCTGATTTTGGTTCTTAACGCATTTTGCAGAGTTGCATACTGTTTCTTTAACGATGGGTAGCGACTGCGCTGCCACTTCTTCCTGGCTGCCCTGGTTTTTTTAATTAACTGTCTAATCTCGACCGGAATGAATCTGACTCGCCGTTTATCCGAGGTATAACTAGTCGAGTCATAGCAGGCGCGTACAATTAGATTAGTAAAATTTTTGACCGCTAGGTCTATGTCCTCTTTATTCTTTATTTTAATTCTTAAATTGATATTACTTTCGATTATGCTACAAAGGAGGTCCCAATTTGTGGACTTATTAACCAGTCCTTGTTGGGTGGGTATACACCTCGGGCGTACGTCTACGACGGCAACAACTGGAATATGATCTGAAGAGAGGTCATTAACAGTACTACATTCTCTGCTGTATCTTTGTAATCCACGGATGATAAAAAAATCCAATATATCTGGAAGTCTATTATCATGCGCAGGCCAGTACGTGGGCATCATTGGTGAAAGGACGGCAAGTGAATTACTCCGTAGGCACCTATCAAGCTTCTTCCCAGCCCGATTAGTTAGCCTAGAACCCCACGCGAAGCTTTTCGCGTTATAGTCACCACCGCATATGAACTTATTTCCTAAGTTGTTAAAAAGACTGTTGAGCTCCACGTCTGGTATTGCGAATCCTACGTGGCAGTAAATTGCCGCCACGGCGATTTCACCTGCGAATGTTTCTATGTTCACGGCAACGACCTGATAGGCATATGTGCTTCGGGAAAAATTTTCATATTGCTTATATCCACTTTTGACCAATATCATGGAACCACCGTGGGCCGTGCCATCAGGGTGGTGCGCAGTGTAGGCGTTATATCCGTTTAGCTTAAAGCTGTAACTTCTTACGAGATGCGTTTCCACGATCAGTACAACGTCAACAGTATTAAGCTGAAGAAAAATCTCTAATTCTCCTTTCTTTGGAGCAATGCCATTGGCGTTCCATAGCATAATCACTAGTGACTGACGAGAGATGTTATTTATTTCATTTATCATTAGGATAGTAGTTTTTCAATAACCTTAGTTAGTAAGGAGATTAATGGATTAATTACGCTTTTAAATTCGTTCAAAAATGCAGATAGCATTGAGGACATATCAGCATTGTTTCTGTTGCTGTTATTACTGGCAGTGGTAATACCATCGTCGGTGTAGCAATTTTTACTGTTACTCAGATGTCCTCTGCTGGATACATTATTTAGATCTAAATCTACGCGTTTAGCTTTAGCAACATTCGCATAAGTCCTATTATTATTTACTACACTAGAACAATTGTAATCCCCACTTGCGGCATTGTAGGTATTTATTTGAGTGCTAGCGTAAGTTGATCGTAAATTCTTATAAAATGTAGTCTGCTGCTTGTACACCGGACATCCCCTGTAGCTCGCCGGATGATTTCCGTCACATAGCGCACAGATTGCTGGCACATCGACGCCTTTAGTACATGTTTTAGTGTCGTGCTTGCCTGCACATTTTACACAACGAGGAGGAAGGTTACAGTAATTGGCCGTGTGACCAAACAGCTGACAGCGTCTACATTGTTTCAGCCTCGAGTCTTTTCTCGGTTCTTCCACCGCCACTACTGTATTCAATAACCGCGTGATGTTGAAAATTTCGTCATTCTTTGGAGCAGGTATTAAGTCAATAAAAAACATTGGCAAGGGTTGCTTAGTTTTTCCTTTGAGAATATTAGTGATCCGAGCTACCACAAAGCCTCTTGCCTCCAGCTCTGCTTTTAGTTCAGCTAGGTCAGTAGAACAGTGCAGGTTTCTTAACACTACCCTGAACAGTTTATCCTCCTCTAGGGAGTAAGTATAATATAAATAATTACTATCTTTCATAGCCCTTATAAGGGTACGATAACTTAGTGGGTTAGAAGGTTTTATTGTCACTCCCGACAGCGTGGATTTAAGTGAAAATTCTATATCAGGTATCTTTAGTAGGAATACTCTGAAGTTGGTGATATTTTGCACGTTTTTTACCATAATGGGTGGCGGTGGTCTGGCTCTCTTGTTGGAGTTAACCTCGTTAGACGCAGGCTCCGGGTTATTAGGATTAATATTAGTGACTTCCATTTCAGCGTCATTGTTATTACTACTGCTATTACCGTTATTGTTATTACTACTATTATTATTGATATCATCACTGTTTTCATTATCCAGAAATTGGAAAATATTACGTTTAGTGTTTACTGGTTTAGCGTTATAAGAAGCGACAGATTTTACACTCTTAGCTACATGCTTAGGAGTTAGCCAATTTTCATCGCTTTCACTGGTAGTTGAATAGGACAATTGTCTTTTTATGGAATAGCTAACGGTAGCAGTTTTCCGCAACTGTACCGGGGTAACCGGTCGGGGTGGGTTTTTTGTTTTCATCGTTTTTACCGTTGACGTTGACGGTAACGTTAGCCGAGGTGGCTGCAAACAGCCGCTCAGAGGCTTATCGCGCGGCATTGTTCCGCGCGACAGTGCCCCGAGTACTGCGACTTAATTGAGGAGCGCACTGAGTGTAGTACTTTGACGTCGAACCTAGGATGTTTATAAGTTCTTTAACTGGCTGCACTGTCGAGCAATTCGGACAGCGTGCCTTGGTAGCGGCGCAGTTACGCTGCGACGGTTACACGATCGGTTGTAAAGCGCGATGATAAGATAAGACAAACAATTAAGAACGGACTCACCGAGACAAACAGCATCAGCTGAGCGGCATTCACAAGTTTGCTTATCAGCACGAACGCGATAGAACACAACAATTCAATTTCAATAAAATCAAACTAACAATGTTTTGGGTAGGAAAAAACCGATTACAGATGAAATAGTCATAAACGGAATCAGGCAAAATATTATTGGCCATGAAAAGCAAGTTGCATCACATTTCAATAACTACTTCTTAGATTCAGTTAGAAGGCTAATTGATAACTCTGATTTGGATGATGCTATTCCAAACTGTGAATGTAAACAAATAAATTCTTTTGGTTTCACAGACTTCATTGTAGAGGATGTTAGAAATGCAATAATATCTTTATCTAATAAATCTTCTTTTGGGTTCGATGGTATCTCAATGGTATCTCAATATCTATCATTAAAGATAATCTACCATTTTTCCTCAAACCACTGATGTATTTATTTAATGAATCAGTGAAGGAGGGAAAGTTCCCAAATATTTTAAAAATTGGAATAGTTACGCCAATCTACAAAAGTGGTAGTAAAGTAGAGGCGTGTAATTATAGGCCTATATGTCTCTTACCTACTATGGGGAAAATCTTTGAAAAATGTATAAAGCATAAAATATTGAGCTATCTAAATCGTATCAACTTTTTCAGTGTAAATCAGTTTGGGTTCTTGGCTGGATATCCTATATTGCTGACAATTTACAGAAAGGTAAAACCGCAGTTGCAGTATACTTCGATTTGCGCAAGGCGTTTGATCTGGTTGATCATAAAATTTTACTTAAAAAATTATACGCATATGGTTTTCGTGGAAACTTCTTAGAATGGTTAAAATCATATTTATTAAATAGAAAATGTGCTACAAAAATAAATGGTGTACTTAGCGACTTTATATTCCAAAATTGGAGGGTTCCACAAGGAAGTATTCTGGATCCGATTTTATTTCTAATATATATCAATAGCTTGTGCAACTTAAATGTCAGTGGTAAGTTGTTCAGTTATGCAGATGATACTGTTATAGTAACTTGTTCTCGAAATGTGAATCTCCTTCAGAGCTTAAGGGGGTATTCTAGTGTAGAATTTCAAAAAAAACGATTTTTTTTTTTTCATATTTTCAAAGTTTAACTATCTAAGAATATGTGTACGAGAGGATTTTTGAAAATTTTAATTATTTTCGGAGATATAGGCATTTTACTGACCCGGTCTCCAAACTGGTTCGGCTGGGTCTAATCGGACAAAAGACATTAGGGATTCTCCGTCTGCCTGAATCCATATTTCTCAGTTAAACCTTTTGTTCCTTTATATATATATGTATATTAAGGTGGAGCGAATTTTTTTTTATTTCGTAATCATTTTGGAATACCTGTAAAAAGTTGCTATTCTAACTCACAAATATATACACAAAATTTCATTTTGTAATTAACATGTTCAGAGGTGCCCCCAACCTTATTAATATTAGAGAAATCCGTTAAAAATGGTCAAAATATATCTTCGTCTCATTTACACTAAATTAACTTCTGAACGTTACCTGTTAGTTCATGATAGAAAAAATTAACCTTGAGACGTCTTTGCCGATGCAAGGTACACGTGGAAGGTCATTGTCTCATCAAACGTTGTTTGAACGCCATTTAGTCAAGTTACGCGCGCGGATTTTTATTATTTTATTTGTAAAGTGCTTTAGTTTTAACGGTTTAGACCAAGAAATTCAACTCATGTAAGTAGTATTTGTAATTTAAACTGTAATGTGATATGGATCGAAATTAATTATTTAATTTTGAATTAGTTGTTATTATCCACTTATGTATATTCGCGCTGTTACAGGAATATATAGTATATTTAATGTAGAATTAAAATAATTATAAATCACGACATGTTTCGTTGAAAAAAGCTACATTATTAGCAGTGGCGGCTCGTCCATGTGTTCACATTCGCACGTGAACACCTAGATTTAACTTTAAAATCCAATTTTTTTATTTATTTTCATTATTTACATACCACGATTAATAAATTAGGGCAAAAAATAAATTCATTTTATATTTTTAAAAAGTAATTAAATTTTGTCTAACATTCTTTTAGTTTGAACGCTACTTGTAGCACGTGCGATCGAAAATCATGTGGTGATGCAGCATTTACCTTTGAAAAATTTATGTACTTGCATTTAATAAATAAAAACATCATCCTTGATCTTTCTTAATGAAGAAATGAAATTTATACAAACGGAACAGATATACCATTATTTTTTGTTCCGCTTATTTTGTTAATGTGACAGTAAAATGCTTTTATAAATGTAAATATTATTACTCATTTTGTCATGATAAAAAATCGAAAAATTACAAATTTCTTCAGAAGTAGGAAAAGATCAAATCATTTACGTTTTTGCATAGTTTTTTTCTCATAATCTTGTTTTATACTAATTAAAGTTTTTTTTATTATCACATTTCTGTGTACAAAAAAGAAAGTGTGATGTTTGCATTTTGGTTAAGAAATATGTGTAATTATAATTATAAATAAATGATAGCTTATTTGATGTAATTTATGCCATAAAATATTTGTATAGTATTTTACATATTTCATTGTGAACCCCTATTTTTGTTACTCACGAGCCGCCACTGATTATCAGTGTAATGATATGTCGTTGAAATTTTTACCTATTATTTTTGTTCATTACAGTAAAATGTCTCAAGCCAAAACTCGACAAAAGACGTCTTGTCCTGTGTTTGGTTTCCCAGAGAAGTTACCAGTTTCTCAATTGCCTACTTATAATGATGTTATGAAATGTTATTTATTCACTAAATATGAATTAAAGACAGACAAAACAACAAAAGAGCCGACGGTTCAAGACATATCCGAAATATTGGCTCAAGAAATATTAGATATTTGGCAAAAAGGTTCGCTGCCAACAGTAAGCCGTAAGAGAGTAGTACAACTAATTCGCGCCTACCACGACAAATATAGAAATTTAATGAAACCTTATCATGGCCGCCAAACCAACATTAACTATCAACGGAAAATTAATACATTTACATCTGAGTCTCATAGATTATTTGATATATGCAGTTGCAAATGCAAACTTCCGTCAAATTGTTCTTGTTCGAAAGACAATCGTGTTCCCAAAGATGAAATTAATTTTCTACTCGATCAAAGAACATCAAGAAAAATGATAATAGGTGGTGTAGATCTAGCTGCAACTGTAAAAAATAAGAAGAAACAGGAAAGAAAACAAAAAAATGCGTTGCGAAACAGAGAGATAATTGATTCTGAGAAACCGTGTTGTTCTCGTTTCCTATCTAATGATGTGGCATTGCCTATTGAGAATACCAGTTCCAGTTCCAGCAATAGCGAATCCACTAGTCCAGTAAAAATTTCATTTGAGCCACCAACAAAAAAGAAGAGGTTAAATTTACCATCATTAGCTATTGCGTGCGATCGCACTGGAGTTTCTGACAGAGCCGCTGCTGTTATAGCTTCTTCCGTGTTAAAAGATATGGGAATTATTACTTTAAAGGATGCCAGTGGTGTAATTGATCGATCTAAGCTGCGCCGTGAGAGAACTAAAGTCAGATTAGCTTTACAGAATGCAGATCGCGATAACATAATATGTGGTATTTATTTTGATGGTAGAAAGGACAAAACTTTGGTTAGTATTCGGAAGGAAGGTAAATTTTACAGAAAAAGAGTTACAGAAGACCATTATGTGATTTTATCGGAGCCAGAAAGTCACTACTTCGGACATGTTACATGTGAGTCGGGCACTGCGAAAGGTATTGCAAATACTATTTTAACTTATTTAAAATCCAAATCGGTGGAACTCGGCGAAATATCTGTTGTTGGTTGCGATGGAACAGTTGTTAACACGGGCGCTAAAGGTGGTGTGATTCGCTTGATAGAAGAAGAAATTAAAAAACCATTGCAGTGGTTTGTATGTCAGTTACATTTAAATGAATTGCCACTGCGACATCTATTTTTGCAATACGATGGAAAAACTTCAGGACCTAAATGCTTCTCAGGTCCCATCGGATCCGAATTACAAGAGTGTGAAACTATGCCAATAGCAGAATTCACTGCCATTCCGTCAACATTACCTGAGACTAGTACTAATCATTTGAGCACAGACCAGAAATATCTATACGAAATAATGTCGGCTGTAAGCACTGGTGTTTTTCCTTCCGATTTAGCTAATACGAAACCTGCGCCTCTCAACCATTCCAGATGGCTTACGACAGCAAATCGAATTTTAAGATTATATGTTACCAAGACAGATCCAGAAGAAAAACTGGTGATATTAGCTACGTACGTGATGAAAGTTTATGGTCCAATGTGGTTCAGAATAAAATGTAATCCCTCATGTATAAATGGAGCTAAGCACCTGTGGTACTCTATTAAACTGAGTCGCTATTTGAAACCGGATTCAAAAAAGATTGTTGACAGCGTAATTCAACGAAATGGATATTTCGGTCATCCAGAGAATGTTCTTATCGCAATGCTTGGAGATGACATGGAAAGCATACGTGAACTGGCATATCAATGGATCTCGAAAGCAAGATCAGAGAATGCTCCAAAACTTCGAACATTTAAAGTACCTGCTTTAAATTTCGACGCCGAAGATTATACGAAAATTATTACGTGGCAAGAGTCTGAAATAACTGAGCCACCGCTGACTTCTAATTTATCGGATGAAGCTTTGAAATCGATTGTCAAAAGTGGTTTGGGTACAATTCAAAACATAAGAAATTATCCATGCCACACACAAGCCGTAGAGCGCTGCATCAAATTAGTGACAGAAGCTTCAAGTGCTGTTTGCGGAGAACATAAACGAGATGGTTTCATTAGGGCAAGACTGCTTTCACGTCAGCAAATGTCTCATTTCGATACAAAAAAGCAATTTCATATTTAACTAAAATTACTCATTTTTCTTCTTTCTTTTAATAAATAAATTGTTTAAAATAATATACGGATCTTTTAGTTATGGTATTTTCAAGTAATTATTATTATATTTATTTAATAATAGCCCTGAAATTTAGAAAAAAACATTCATCGAATAATCCGACAGGGTGATAACGAAATGCAAAAAGTAGTTATATTTACCGATTTACAATTGTGTTGGGGCACCTCAAAACGTTAAAATAGATTAACAAGATTTCGTATATTTGATTCTCTCATTCAAAGACAACTTTATATCGCTATGCCGTTGCAAAAAAAAATATTTTTTTTTTATACATATACAATCACTCCACCCTAATGTATATATATATATATATATATATATATATGTGTGTATATATATATATATTGATGTGGACTTAATTTTCTTGGCTGTCCGTTTTCGATCGCCACCCCGTGTCCAATGAAAAATGATTTTTTTCTTTTTATCGCGTATACTTTTTATTGGTAAAAGAAAATAGGTTTGTAAAACAAATATGAACGATAGTTCGATTGCGAAATTTAACAAAAAGTAAAGAAAAAGGCGCGCGACGGAACGCCCTTAATTTGCCGATAAATAAGCGACGAATCGCCAGAGGCTATCCAGCCTCGACGACGTTCAGGCTTAGACGCAAAACTGAAACTGAAACTGGCGAAGATCGCACGATGGCTTCTCCCCTCTAATAACGACTATAAACGGAATTTATCAAAAAAAAAAACGTTTGCAAGCTAATTTTATTCAGCGATATTCGGGTTTTTGCCAAAACTTCTCCGACTCGACATAGCTCGGCACATTTCAAGACCTCTGTCGTCAGCAATATTCTATCTCCGCTTCTCAGCCACACATACCGAAACAGTTCAATAACCCGATGCAGCGGTGAGAACATCCGTGCCGGGATCCTTCGATTTTTAGCTGAGAAAGCGTCTTTGACGAGACATGCTGCATTTGTTCGCTGCCGAGAAAGCCTGAGAAATTAATGATTGTTGCCAAAAATGTGATTTTCTAGCTCGGACAGCGTTAACCAAGGCCGTGAGAAATGCCGAATCCGTCTCAATATATATATATATATGTGTGTGTATATATATATTTTGTGTAATATAATAACCCAAGGTGACTTGTGTCTTTTATGTTATTCAGTGTTCACTAACATCCAGCTGCTGACAGTTAAATCTTAACCTCAAAAACACGTGGACGTATGTGCAGTGAGCAAAGCATAAACATTTCGTGAGTGTTAATTTAAATTGTAATAAATAAAATGGATAGAAAATCCGGAGCGAAAAGGAGTACGCGTGCAGATCGCTCAAAAAAACGGCGGTTTCACGGCAATCGGTACACTGCCGAAGAAGACACCAGTTTTACTAGTTCATCAGCAGCAAAGCTAAGTAAATCAAACGATGAAGAGGTCATAATAGAAAATAATTACGGCTACTGTATTTTGGAGTTTTTCACTGTTTTTTCGGCAATTTCTTCTTTAGTTCTGTGTGCAAATTGCAAGAAAGAGATTAAATTTTCTCGAACGGCTCAACGTGGAGTAGGGTTTAAAATTGCATTAAAATGTAGTTGTGAGAGTATACAGTACATACCATCATGCCCATTTATCGAAAAATCCTTTGAAGTGAACCGAAAAATGATATTTGCTATGCGGGTTTTAGGAGTTGGCAGAGAAGGAATCAATATCTTCTGTAGTTTGATGGATATTTGTCAAGGGTTATCAATCGGGACTTACTATGCTTGTGTCAAAAATATACATACAGCTGCATCTGCTGTTTATAATCTCGTTATTTCCAAAGCTGTAAAAGAAGAAAAAGATTTAATTTCAGCTTGTGATCCAAATGCCAATCCAATGGAGTTTACAGTTTCTGGTGATGGGACTTGGAAAAAAAGAGGTTTTAATTCTTTATTTGGAGTTACCACACTTGTAGCTAAAAATTGCAAGAAAGTGGTTGATACGGTTGTCAAATCCAGTTTCTGTCAAGGTTGTAATCTTTGGAAAAATAAAAAAAATTCAGATATTTCAGCGTATAATGATTGGTATGAAGATCATGAAGAAGTTTGTACCATTAATCACAAAGGAAGTGCAGGCAAAATGGAGGTAGATGCAGTTGGGGAGATGTTTTGTCGATCAGTTGAAAAACACGGAGTTAAATACGTGAAATATATTGGAGATGGTGATACTCAGACTTTCAAAGGCATACTCGATATGGATCCTTATGATGGTGACCCCTTAGTAGAAAAAAAAGAATGCGTAGGACATGTGCAAAAAAGAATGGGTGCAAGGCTACGGAAAGCAAAGAAAGACAATAAAGGGATTGGTAGTAAAGGAGAAGGCAAATTAACAGATAAAATTATAAATAAATTGTCTTTGTATTATGGCTTAGCAATTCGCCGGCACCCAGATTCTGTTGAAGACATGAAAAATGCAGTTTTGCCTACTTATTATCATAATAGTTCCACAGACGAAGATCCACAGCATACGTATTGCCCACCTGGTGCGGAGAGTTGGTGTGCGTGGCAAAAAGCTGCATCTGAGGGTACCGAAGAGGAATTTCAGCATGATAATGTTCCTCTGTGTGATAAAGTCTTAGAAATTATTAAACCAATTTATGACAGTTTATCATCAGATGAATTATTAACTCGATGTTTAGATTCAGAAACTCAGAACAATAATGAGTCTCTAAACTCGTTGATTTGGACTTTCGCGCCAAAACATATTCATTCCGGATGTCAGGTAATTGAAATAGCAACATTTATTGCTGTTTGCATATTCAATGAAGGTTTCATTCCGATTTTAAAAATGATGACCCTTATGGGAATGCAAATTGGGCCGGAAGCTCATTCATTTGCTGTGAGACGAGACAACGCCCGGATTGAGCGCTCCGAAATACGTACATCCAACGCTTCAAAGGAAGCCAGAACTGCTCGATTGGAAGAGAGAAACGCAGAAAATAGTTTTTTTGAAGTAGAAGAAGGTCCGATGTATGAAGCAGGAATGGCAGATTAAATAAAAGTAAGTGTAACATATCATTTCATGACTTTGACAGCGAAAAACTTTACGCAAAACTTTAAATGCGTTTTTCTCAGAACAGACTTTTTCAGTACGATTCCCACGATTTCTCGAGTTCTACTGGACCGATTCACTTGAAATTTTCAGAGAATCTTGTTTATAGACCTATCTTGTGTATGAACTAGTCTCATCCCCAAATTCCAATTTTTACTATTTTTAAAAAATTCGAAAAACTCAAAAAAACAGTAAAAAAATCGTTTTTTTTTCCAAACAGTCGCCATTTTGTCAAAAAAATTTTTTTTTACTCATCGCTAGTTCATACGATTGCGACATCATTGCAGATTAATAATCTTTTTTTTTTTTCATTTCAGATTACTAGGAGGATTGAAATCATGGGAATGCTCATGTGCCAATTTTTTGAGACCCCCTACTTCATCAACTGTCAGTTTTTTAAATTTTTAACTTTTTTTTTTTTTTAATTTTTTTTTGTACTCTTATAATATTAATAAACAACTAATAAAAAAATGGATAGTAAAAATATTGATTGCTTTTTTTTTACGACACTTTAAAAATTACCTAAAATTCATTGCTCTAGACTAGAATACCCCCTTAATTCAGGAAGATGTAAATATTATTCAAACTTGGTTCAGGGAAAATTGATTAATCATCAATACAAACAAAACTAAATTCATTGTATATACTTATGCACATCAGAATCTTGGAAGAGAGATAAATATTAGATTGAATAATAACTGTTATTTGAATAGGGTATATGATATAAAATATTTAGGACTACAATTAGACCATAAACTGACCTGGAACAAACATACAGCTTATCTGCAAAGTAAATTAAGAAAATTGAATTATTTATTTTTCTATTTACAAAATTTCTTTCAGAGTAAGCATTTACTCCATCTCTATCTCTCCCTATATCAGCCAGTATTGTCCTACGGAATTTTACTTTGGGGGTGTGCTGCCTCTGCGCATCTAGCAAAACTACAGGGATTGCAGAAACGGGTCTTGTACACTATTTTTAATAAAAAAAGACCATGTACCGTATTTTGGCCCGCTCAACATACGTTCTTTATACGAAGTACACTTGTTACAATATGTATTTAAAAATAAAAAACTATTTAATATTTCCTTGAAAGAGGGTGTGACAAGAAGTTCCTATAAAGAGCAAGCCATCATTCCAAATTTTAGAAAGTATCATACAAGTATACAGGCAGTATACAGGGGTGCAGTACTGTACAATTTACATCCGGCTGACTTAATTGAATTATTAAAAAATCGAAAAAATCATCGCAAATATTTAGTAAATTATGTTAAAAACAAATATATTAATGGGTAATCTGTGTATTGCTCATCACATGTAATGCCCCAAACCAGAGTTTAGTCTTTAGCATAGTGGAGTGTGTAATTATTTATTTACTTAATTTTTTTTTTTTTTTTTTTTTATTTACTTCTAACTCATATCATGTACCTTAGTTAGATTAGCAGAAGTATTTTCTTTTCTTTAATAATTTAGTTTATAAATTTATAATTTTATACTCTACGAACTTTTATTAATATTATACTCAAAGCTTTCAATTTAACATTATTTACTACCACTACATTACACTCTCCTCTCTGTAACTAAAATAAAATTGTTGATGAACAAATAGGGTGGAATGTGGTAGGGATTTTCCTTCTCTTCTTCTTCTTATTATTTATTGGTAGCCATAGTATGATCGCAACTAAAAATGCATATAAAATTACAACCGTTTATTTTTATTCTGTGCGAATGCAAACTATTGAACGGAAAATTAAATTTGTGTATGTTAGTGTCTCTTATTCGTTAACATGGATGACACACATATCACCTAATTTATAATTTATATGTTGTTTTTTTTCTTGTTAAAAATTTTTGGCTTTCTTTGTACTATTATTAGTATTATTATTATAAGTTTCTTTTTTCTCTTTGTAAATCCTATGCAGAATCTAATAATATTAAAATATGTAAACTATGGCCAAATAAATTTGATACACAAAATCAAATATACAAACTAAAATTTACATCTGAAAATTGTTTGGCCATAGTACGATTTTCCACTGTATTGTTTTTATTTCACTTATTACATTTTCATTTTTTTGTTATATAATAATAATCCTACTACTCGCGCAATTTCTGCGTATTTGTGGTACATATGTTTTTGTAGTATATTATATTAATTTGTGTTTAGAAAAAAAAAAAATAAAAAAAAAAGAATTACCATATATTTTAGAGTCTTTTGAATTTAAATACCTCAAAATAAGGGAGCGGCAAAATTTGCCTGCGCCTTGGGTGGTTGAAACCCACGCTACGCCACTGAATTTATAATTTATTATTGGATAAACATCGTTACCTATACCAGAAACGTAGGTTTATTTAATTTGCTATTTAGGAGGGGTTATCTTTAATTACACATTTATTTCTACTTGTAAATATCAATTTTATTTGGTAATGGCTTCTATTACAGTAACAAAATAATTAAAAAAAAAAAAAAGCAACATTATATTGGTAATAAAAAAAAATGAATTGCTATAAGATATGTATAAGAACTTTTAACCGTTTCACAAATATATTATACAAATCTTATTAAAAAGTAAATAAATACACTTTAAACTATTTAATTATTTAAAATAAAAATAAAACACCGACTATTTTCGGATAGTATTATCCATCTTCATGTACGTACACTATATAACAATTTTTGTGGTTTAAAGTGTATTTATTTACTTTTCAATAAAATTTATAACATACCACAAAAGTATGGAACCTAATTATATTATATTATACTGCCTATATCGGTGAGGCATCTTTTGATCGAGTGTAATCACTACCAGCAGGCCAGACAACAAGCGGGTATTACCAACGGCCTTCCAGAGATGTTTTCGGACGCCGAGAAGTGTAAAAAAATCGTAGCCTTCCCCAAAGACATCTCTGTATTCCAACTGATCTAACTTCCCCAGCCTTCAGCTAATTTTTTGATTATTTTTTGTTTCGCGCATTTTCAAATATTCAATATAAAATTTTATAATTATCTGTAAAACCGTAGTCGCTAATGACCTTGTAGTCCAAAAGCGACTTGTAAATATAATAAATAAATAAATAACAAAATTGTTAGTTGAGTAGATTAAAATCAATTTTAGGCTGATTTACTCGATTTTTATATCGATATTGTATTTTTTCGTATATATTTCTTTTAAATACCCTTGTTATAGGTATGAAGTTTAATCAATAGTTGAAATGGAAGAATATTCATAAAATATCATTGAACAACAGAATTTATTAAATTATTTACAGAGCACACCAAACTGTAATATTTCGTTGGAGTCGAAGTGCAATTTCAAAAGCAAAAGACCTACCCCCAAGTTAAATATCAAAACTATTTCTGGTGTAGATGATTGTACAATTCTGCCCTCCAGTGAGGGATCTAAAGATGAAGCACTAATTGACGCTCAGCCCATTGATAACGGTTATCCTAAATCACTCCAATCCCGTCATTCAAACAAACGGTTTCTTCTTCCATTTCTTCATCATCTATCGAAACAATTTCAAGAAAGAACCCAGAAAGACACATGCCAACGCCTAAGAAGCTGAAAACAGAGGAATGCAAAATTGACAAATTAGTGGAAACAATTGAGGCGGCCAAGGAAGAAATGGAGGAAAACGCTGATTATTCGTGAGCAGTTCGCTAACATCACGTTTACTATTCCCACTGAAACGAATTATACTAAGTCAGTTAAACAGATGGATATAGATCTTAAAAAACTTGTCAACTCGTTACCTATCCTGAAGAACTTTCAAGTTAATCAGGCTTATTCGTCTGTAGATAAGCCCAATTACGTAATTTTTGTCTCGTGCATCTGCCCTGCCTGAAAAATGGACGATAGGGATCTATCCGGAGTGGTGACAACTAGGGGAGATTATAGAAACCCCAAACCTGTTCTCGCCGATACGAGCGACGAGGAAAAGGGAAATATAGAAGACCCGGACGGGTCGATAGCAGAAAGCTATGACCCACCCAGTCCGCAGGAAAGAGGATTTACTGATCCAGGTTCATCTTTTCTAGCGCGAAAAGAAAAAACTAATATGCAAGAGAGTATGCCCGACATGAAGGATATTTTAAAAAATATGTTAAACGATGATAAAAAAATGTTCGAACATCTGGATAGGGAATCAGACGAACTGGGAGATGGGATGCAGAGGAATATTCAAGAATTTAAAGAGAACTTAACGAGAGAGATTAATAAAACTGAGAAAGAATATGAAGTGATAAATAGTAAAGTGGAACAAGTAGAGGGAAAAAACATAAATTTAACCTCCTATGTCAAGGAGTTGGCTGTAAAGGTGAAGAGAGTGAAGGAGGTGGAGAGTAATTCAAATGTAACAATAGAGGGTTTGTCGCCCGCCGTTTTACGAATAGAAAAAAATTTAGGGGAAGAGAAAGAGCGTTGGTCAGAGCTCGGCAAAAACGTGGAGAATCTCGAAAATAAAATGAGGAAATCGGTAGAACAAAATGAGCTAAAAAAGAGAGTAGAAGCGATAGTGCAAGCGCAGATTAGTGGAATAGATGCTCTGTCCAGTATTAGGGTAAGCGCCATCGATGAGGCTGAAGTGAGGATATGGCGGCAAATAACCAGATATTCATATCATGGAATTTATAAAAAATATTGAAAAAACCGTGTGCAGTGGTGGAGCAACAAATAGAGATCGAAGAGTTGCTCTAGTTTTAAGAAAAATGGATGGAGCGCCATATGAGTGGGCTAGGATCTTCCTTAATGACAATATGACGTGGAACGAGGCAAAAATTAAATTGATGGAAAACTTCTGGAGTGAAAAAGAGACAAAAATTATATTCTCCAGAGGAAAGGTGCAGAATAGACCAGGATATAGAGCGTTATCTAATTAAGTGGGTGGATAGAGTGAGGTATCTTTATCCTTCCATTAGCGATTCTATTCAAGTAATGATAAAGAAATACAATAAGAATATTCAGAGACTACTGCCGGTGATGAAGAGCTCATCGGTAATAGAGTTGTATCAAAATATTAAAGAATTAAATAGGCAAAGTTGTCTGAAATCAGATCAAAAGAAGGAATGAAGGAAAGATAATTTTTCCCGGATAAATAATATTAATATCACGCCGTGGCGAGAGAAACCCTATATTAAAACAAATGATGCAGGCGATTACAGAGAAATCATACCCACAATCGGAAAATATCAAATAATAGGTGAAGGTGAAACATTCAATTTAGCGAAATATTGTGTAAATAATCGAAATAAAGATCATAGTAGAAATTTTATTGGTTACTGTTATAAAAGAAGAGATATCAAAGGCATAAAATACGCAATTCAAAATAATTACGCCAGGTTAGCAAAAAAACATCGTTTTGGTAGCAGGTGCCGCAGAAATTAAATATAAAAAATCGGCAGCAGAGGAAATTTTCATAAATTTTATCGAATTAATATAGTTACTGCGGGGAAAAGGTATAGAAAGAATAATTTTGCTAACAGTTATTCCTGCAAAATCTGGTAATGACAATGTTAACTATTGGAATAATTTTAACGATCTAAATAATAAAATCAAAGGAATAAGAGACGAAAGGATAAAGATTTTGGATATCAATGAGGAACTGCTTTCGCCCGTTTCTCCGGATAACTCTGAAGGAGAGGAGAGAACTCCGCGATATAATATGAGATATTATGATAATGGGGGACATAACTTGGGTGGGAACCTAAATCGAAATGGCCTTAACTTACTGCACAATAGGATACGGGAGTTTTTTCCATAAAGCCGAGCGCAGTTGCATCCGCGCGACTCAGTGTTGTCGGATTATGAATTTATGAGGCGCCAATCAACATATAAAAAATATCGATAATAATACTCACGGTGGTAAGAACGAAAAAAAAAAAAAAAAAGAAATCACTCCGTATATTAATGTAAAAATCGTAGACTTACCGTTTAGAGCTCTAGTAGACTCAGGATCTGAGATTACGGCCATAGATGTAGATACCTGGGATAGGATAGAAGATCACCTAGGACAGGAAGTTTTCCTTGTTCTTCCTGCCACCAATATCAAAATTGTGTAGGTGTGTGTGGAAAAGCGAAGAAAGTGGTGCGGTACCAGGTGTTCGCGCGTATTTTAGTAAATAAAATAAACTACGAATGTACTTTTATCGTAATAAAGGGATTAAATGTTCCGTTGATTTTAGGCATCGATTTTTTAGTTAAATGTACGGGCGTTTTAAATTTCATGGAAAATACCTTAACTTTGCATAAAGAAAACGAGTCCCGTGTAACAAAATTCGTAGACATATTTGAAAATTGGAACAGCATTAGTGTGATGTTAGACTCTGATAAAATTACAGCGCCATTGTTATCTATTAATAACGTATATGAATCGGGGAAAACTCTTCTAGAGCGTCTTTCCGACTGTGTTGAAAACTCGATTTTTTCGCCGGCGCATCGTCCAAATTTATCTAAGTGTTTATAATCAAATAACTGACTTCTTAGAAGAAGTCAGAAAATCAACAAAACCATGCAAAGCAGCTAGAAAACTCCAAATGAACATACCACACCTCAACACAATACTCCGACTAATATACCCGTCGCTACAAGACAAACAAACCAAAATCCGATTCACAAAAATCGTCAATGCCCTTCGTGATGGTAACGAGGGCAAAATCAATTGCCTAGCCGACTGGTCGGTACCTCTTACCGAAAATCAAACAAACTGAAACACTCGCTCCGTGTCTCTAAACACCACCTACTTACCACTTGTATATAATGTCTGCCAACTCAATCCTAAATTGGAATTGCAACGGACTATTCACCCACTACGAAGATTTCCAGATACTGCTAAAATCCTACAACCCAATCATTATAGCTCTTCAAGAAACCAACCTTCGATCCTCCAATACTTTAATTCTAAAAAACTACAACATTTATCGTAAAGAACTGGATAATACAGTGCGCGCACATGGCGGTGTATTACTAGCCATAAAGAACAACATCTTGCACACAAAGATCAATATAACCACGCACTTGCAAACTCTAGCTGTCTCCTGCGATTTCGGCTCAGGTCAAAAAATAAGCATCTGCTGTCTATATTTACCACCTAATCTCACAGTAACAAAGCAAGATTTACAATCTATGATTGATCAACTACCTACACCTTTTATAGTCGCAGAAGATCTTAACAGCCACAATCCCTTATGGGGCGGATCATATACAAACAATAAAGGAAAACTGATTCAAGAGATCCTAGAAGACAATAACTTATCAATCTTCAATACTACAGAACATACTCATTTCAGCCCCTCTCACAACAGCTGGTCTACTATCGACCTCCTATTCGGCACAGCCAACTTAAATCATCTCATTCAGACATTCCACCATTTTGACATGTCAGGAAGCGTCCCTTAGCTACTCAATCTCAACATTAATCTACCGCCGGATGGAAATCTTCCTGAAAAATGGAATTTCAAAAAGGCCAACTGGACCCTCTTTCAGGAATTATGTCCAAAAATGCCCAAACTCGACTTCGACCAAACTATCGACAATCTAGTATTGTCTTTCACAAATCACATATTAGACTACGCATCTCAATCGATTCCTAAATGCAATGCTTCCCGCCAAAAATCAGTTCCATGGTGGTCAGAAAACTGCCAATCAGCAATTCGAAATTGTAGAAGTACCCTCAAAACTCTGAAAAGGGCTCCCACTCATTACAACCTCCTGAATTATCGCAAACCGAGATCAATAGCTCAGCAAACTATCAAACAAGAAAAAAGAGATTCCTGGAAACAATACATTTCGAATATAAATTCCTCAACTTCCAGTTCTCACATCTGGGCAGCCATTCGGAGTATAGAATCAAAAAAATGTATTTCTTCGCCAAAAAGCGTCTTCATCAATAACGTTATCAACACAGATCTCACAGCAATAGCAAACACTTTCGCAGATCACCTGGGCAATATATCAAACACAACCGTCCATCAACAGTTTCAAGCCCATAATATTCTAACTGAAACATCCAATCAAACTTTCAATTAAGATATCACTCTTAGAGAACTCGAAGACGCCATAAACTCCTCAAAAATCTCAGCTCCAGGTCCAGACCATTTTCATATCCAATTTCTCTAAAATACTTCAGATAATATAAAACATCTATTACTCAAAACCTTCAATAATATCTGGACCTCGCACTCCTTTCCCACTATGTGGAGAAAAGCAATCGTAATCTCTTTTCTGAAACCTGATAAAAATCCTTTGCATGCCGACAGCTACAGACCAATATCTTTAACATCGAATCTTTGCAAAATTTTCGAGAGAATAGTAAACAGAAGACTGCTATGGTATGTTGAACAAAACGGCAAGTTATCTCCCTCTCAATGTGGATTCAGACCAGGCAGATGAACGCTTCACCAACTAATCCAATTAAATAGCAAAATAAACGAAGCCCATCATAACAAAAATCATTTTCTAGCGATATTTTACTAAAGCTTTCGACACGATATCAAGAAACAAAATTCTGCACGCTTTGAATTCAATGAATATAGACGGCAATATGTTACATCATTTCATATTCAACTTTCTCCAAAATACGAGAATTCGTCGTTCGCATTGCCAACACATTTTCAGGTACACATGGACTGCTAAATGGTGTGCCCCAAGGAGCTGTTTTCAGCCCTACTCTTTTCATCATTGGCATCGACGACCTAGCCATCTCAGTTCCTCCTCTCGTCATAAAAACACTCTATGCAGATGATTTCTATATAGCCATCAGCTGTCAAGATCCAAAAGTCGGAGAAAACCTGCTCCAAAAAGCAGTCAATCAAATAATAAAATGGGCTCGGAGCAACGGACTCAAAATATCACAAGAAAAATCCACCGCAATTCACTCCTGCAAGCATTACAAATGTTCGAAAAATCTTAACATCAATATCGATAATATACCTTTTCCACCCTCTAACAGTATCAAATATCTCGGGGTTATCTTCGACAACACCGCTTCCTGGAATCCACAAATTCAAAACCTCAAAAGCAGATGCTTCAAAAAGATTAATATATTAAAAAAACTAACTCATACTTCATACGGATCCGACAGATTCACACTTAGAAAGCTTTATCACACATTTATCCGACCAATAATCGACTACGGTTCACCTCTGTATGGATTCGCCTCTCAATCTCGACTCGATTCACTGAATACCATTCACAATACATGTCTAAGATTAATCACAGGCGCATTTCGAACAACTCCTGTTGAAAGCCTTCAAAGCGAATCATCAGAACCGCCATTAAACATTCGAAGATACTAAGTATCTCCACAAATGCTATCCTCAACATCCTCACAAATCGCAACTTCAGCAGCCCTCTCCATTTCACGAGTCCTTCCAACTCCCTCTTTAACAACAATAACAATCTTCTAAAATCAATCATCCTAAAGAACACTATTATCCAACACTTTCCCAGCAATTTCAATCCGCCCTGGTCCTCATACACTCCAAAGATAGATCTGTCACTCACACACTGAAACCGATATAATACAATACTGACCACTTCTTAAAAAAGTCATAGGTAATAAAAAACCAATCCTAAAGGAAATTTCAGTTAATAATGAATTATTAACAGTATGTGACAACGACTATACTATTGCAAATCAATTTAATAATTACTTCATAAACATAATCAAATCTACCAAAAGTAATACGTCCTCTAAATCAAATATTTACAGTACTTTTAGTTACAGTATCAACTCATTCGGTTTCACTCGTATAATGAATAACATCAAAACGATGTATTTAATTCATGATTATCAACAAGAACAAATAAGGCTACGGAACAACATAACACCAGTATACGCAGACAAGAAATTCAACAATAACAGAAACAACATCGAAAGAAAAATACAAAAAATATTCAATGATTTAATTCGTTTAACATAATTAATTAGTATATAAACAATGTTATATTTTTGAATTTGTGAATAATATGATGTTCGTGTAGAAACAAAATATAACATTAGTAACCGTTCAATAGACAGTTCATTTGTATTTATAACATATATATATATTTACGGTTTCGTCGACTTCACTATGAATAATATAAGAAACGCTATACAATCACTTCCGAATAAATACTCATATAGCTTTGACGGAATCTCGATTATACTTATAAAAGAAAACATTGACGCTTCTTTTAACAAATTTGTGAAAACGGGTAGTTTTCCAGATGATTTAAAACTTGGAATAATTACCCCGGTATTTAAAAGTGGCATCACTAGTGATATTTCAAATTACAGGCCCATTTGCCTACACTATCATCCTTCTCAAAAATATTCAAGAAATGCATAAAAAACAAGATTCTAGACTATTTAAATAAAAATAATTTTTTCAGCGAAAACCAATATGGTTTTTCGCAACATAAATGTACAGACGATACCTTGTTCAATCACATAACAACAATAACTGAAAAATTAGAATACGGTTGTTCGGTAGCTGTAGTATATTTCGACTTATGCAAAGCGTTCGATACTGTAAAACACGATATTGTTTTAAAAAAATTATACGCTTGTGGTTTCCGCAGCTCTTTATATACAATTGGTTACACTCTTAATTGACAAACAGGAGAGTTGTAACAAAAATAAATAAAACTCTAAGCGATAGCTTAATACAGGAGTACGGTGTACCGCAAGGGAGTATTTTAGGACCTATTTTATTTTTGCTATACATTAATGACCTTTGTAACCTAAAGATTTCGGGAAAAATTTTCACTTACGCGGATGATACTGTGTTGATTGTCAGTTCACGATACATAAACATACTGCAAAATTTAATTCAGAGCGATGTAAACAAAGTGCACAACTGGATGTGCTGCAATAAATTACATTTAAATGTCAAAAAAACAAAATATCTAATATTTAGTCATCTTCCACAACACAGATGGAATGAAATAAAAATAAATTGGGAAGATAACATCATCATTGATAGAGCGTATGAGATAAAGTATTTAGGCGTGTATCTTGATTGCAAGTTGTTATGGGTCAAACATTTAACTTACTTATCAGAAAAAATTAAGAAAATTGAATTATCTATTCTTTTCAGATGTTTATATGTGCGCCGTGTAAGTGCCTATTTATGCTTTGTGATAATAGCCCGATGAATAATATTTGTGATGCCTCCGCTCGCATAATCGAATACAAATTGCTGACAAGTTTAGTTCAAAATGATCTAGTTATTGAGAATGGCAGACCTGCTAGTGATTTTCCACTCGCTAGGGTGGATATTCCACCTAACCGATCGAAGCAGGCCTTTGACGTCAGAGCTCTTAACGCTATTCGCACTAATTTTGCGGGGGGAAGGTGGATGAATTCGAACTAACCCCCCCCAATTTCTAATGATCCTCTTAACGGATATTATCCTTCCTGTCCCCCTAGGAGGAGGTTCGCATCTGCTTATGATGACTATAGCATTTATAAAGACGATGCTACAGTAATATATAAGCAGTGGACTGTCGCTAATGGATTACAATGTATGTTTAAGTCTTTACGCTCGGGATCGAAAGGTTTCGCTTTGCTTTTCGAGGCGTATGCCATGCGTATTCTTGAGTTTTTCGTTCGTTTAAATGAGTACCTTCGGCAAAATTGGTATTCTGGTTTGCATTTAAGTGCCCATGATCTTAAGTTAGTCACTGGGGCTGATAGAGTGACTAAAGTGCCAATCGTAAGAATTCGAGCAAAAACAATCCTTGCGTTCGCGGCGGGAATCGATTCTTCCAAACTCTTCAAAAGGCGTAGTCCGTGGAGTCATATGTGGAAGATGGAGTCTCGGCTCGTATTTGATGCCACGTTACTCTCTAATTGTGTTTTCTACGTTTTTTATTTCTTTATGTATTATAAAATAAATAACGACGTCAGTCGAAATGACGTATTCAAAAAAGCGATTAAACTGATGCGTCTTGATGGCGCTCAGTTCCACACCGATCAATCGCCGTTAATTACGCACCTAGTGAATGCAATCGAACTAAGTCGAGTGGGTGATATTTGGCATAATTTTTATTCTTCTTTTAGATCGGGTTTTTTCTCTGACATGCTCTTCGTCACTTCACACTATATCTTGGATCATCCAATCTTTTTTTTTTTTTTTGAATGATTTCAATTATATATTTATGCGGCATAAGGTTATATCTGTAGATGAATATCGTCGTAGGGCGAGAGAGCAGCCTATCGTTTTCGACTCAATTGAGCAATTTGGACTACACCCCATTGAAATATTTCTGCAGTACATTAGACAATGGCTAGATAATGCATCTGTCCAGAATGTGCTTATTGAAGCCTCCTAGGACAACTTGGCTGGATCAAATCAAAAAAAAAACGAAAATGACGTACAAAGAGATCAAGAATATAGTGAACAAAAGGAAGGAATGGAAAGAAATCATTGGCTAGCTACAACGACAAGAGCAAGGCTCTTTAAATATATAAGATAAGAAGACATAACTGTGTAACTGTAATTAAGGTTATTAATGAAAAACATTTATAAAGTTTTTTTAGATTAAAATTTTTTAAAAATTTGCAAATTATCTTCAAATGCCGTGTGATAATAGAAACTATCTGATCTCTCTAGAAAAAAAGTGAATAAACGTGTGTCCGACAGTCGTCTGTTTCAGCGTTGCGTTCGTCCGTATCAGTTATCGTAATCTAATATAATATATCGCGCCGCGACCGCATTAGCTCGCTCTTATTTGGAGGTAGCCGTAGTAATACCGCTACCATAATTCAACAATCGAATACGGGTAAGTCCGTTCCATTTTATACTAACACTAATAATTATTCTATCGCTACTAATATGCATTCTAATCAAACCGCTTCACATAATAACTCGTCATAGAAAATTACTCCCATCATCGATTTCAGCCATCCAACCGAAGATCAAGGCATTATCTTAAATTATTTACCTAATTTTCAAATAATTGACTACCTTCAAGCCCTCAAACTACTAGTAAAAGATTCAAAAAAGATTTTAGCCGCCTCGCGAGTCAGTAACAACAGAATAATAATATTTCTAGCAAGTAAAAATATTGCGAACAAAATAGTGCACGTCCACGAGGGAATAAGACTCGGAGAACATTTTGTAAAGGCGAGAAAACTAAATACGGCATCTCGTAAAATAATCCTATCGAACGTCAGTCCCATAATCCCCAATAGCATCATAGAAAGTTTTTTAAAATCCAACCTAAATCTTCAATTAGCCTCGCACATTTCCCTACTCAGAGTGCAACCTCACCACGAAGAATTTGGTCATATCATAAGTTGGCGTAGGCAAGTGTATGCTAATATCCCTGAAAACACCCAACTACCAGCTTCTTTTATTCTCCATTATAACAATAAAAGTTAGCGTATCTTCTTAACTTATGACGAACTGGTCTGTTTTAAATGCCACGAAACTGGCCACAAAGAGGACGATTGCCCACTAAATGTAGATCTACAGGATATTTCGGAAACGGATTCCGCATCAACCAACCCTATCGCGTCACCTATCATTACTAACAATCAACATTCGAGTGAGGATTTAGTTACTCATACCCGCACAAATGAAAATCCGGATATAAACAGTCAATTTCCTCCGCTAATAAGTCAGCCAACAAAAACAACTAATTTTAAACGTCCAGCACCCTTAGAATCTTCACACTCTTCAACCTCGCTTCCAATTGCAACACCTTCAGTTTCAAAGGAAATGGCAAAACCAGAACAGAAAACTGAATCGAAAAAAAAAACAAAAAACCAAAGAACACATCCGATATCACAGAAGAGCGCAATGGTGAAACCAAGTCAGATGATTCCTCAGACCCGTCAATCAAAGATATTTTCAAAACCTATTTGGAATTGGAGCGAACCAACGAATTAGAATCTACACTAACTCCAGCAAATTTAATGATTTATGTAAACATGTGCTCAAGTACCCAAGATCTTACAAAATCGCAACGGAATTTACTTCAGACATTCCTGGTTTGATTCGTCAACTCAAACAAAGCTACGAATACATAATACATTGTAAAACAAAAACAAAAATCACAAAAATTCTTCAACTAATTACATCAAGCCATCCTTCCATCTTTTAAACTCCTCACATATTCATTCAAAGCTCCAGGCACACACACTTAATTTCATTGTCCATGTCAAGGAACACCATTATCTCATGGAACTGCAACGGTTTCTACTCCCGCTTTGAAGATTTCAAAATATTAATCAACTCTTACTCTCCAGCAATAATCTGTCTTCAAGAATCACATTTAAAACCAAATCAAAACTGTCTCCTATCAGGGTATAACACTATTACGAAATCACCAAACATAATTCGACGCAGCAAAGGAGGCATTATCCTAGCTGTAAAATCAAACCTTTATTTTCAGCAAATAACACTACAAACTAATCTACAAATCTTAGCCGCTACTATTTTTATGAAAGATCCTATTACAATTTGCACTGCTTACTTCCCTCCAGGAGAAAAACTAGACGAAGAAACACTGTTGTCAGTTATAAACTGCTTACCTCGGCCCTTCATTTTATGCGGTGATTTTAACTCACACAGTCCCTTATGGAGCAGCCCCTATTACAACAAAAACGGTAAGATATTGGAAAAGATCCTATTACATGGAAATCTGTTTATACTGAATGCCAGAACCCAAACTCATTACAACTCTACCCATCGTTCGTGGTCCAACCTAGATTTGATAATCTGCTCATCTCAATTAAGCAACAAAACAGTGGTACACTGCCACAGCGACCTAGCTGGAAGTGACCACACGCCAATTATCATCTATCATGAATTTTTTCAACCTCAAGCAAACTTTCAGAATTGGCTCTCGTACAAAAAAACCGATTGGATAAAATATCATCGCTCCTGCTCAGAAACCTTCAGCATTATGATTGCTAGAAACATAACTTCAGTCAATGAATTTACGAACTTACTCATCTCCATCGCGGTAAATTGTTCCCCGAAAACATACCCCTCATCAAAGCACACTAAAACTAATCTGAAATTTATTAAAAATTTAAAGCTTTCACAGTGATTACTCATGATAAATAATTTTCGGAAACAACTGTGTTTTTAAAAAGATATTTATTCGCTTAACGTTTCGACCAGCTTACACTGGCCATCATCAGAAGCAAACTGAAGAACGGAGCGAAAATTGCGATCGACAATAACATTAAAATAAGAATCAGAAATCATGAGAAACCCAAATCAAAACAGATAAACTACCTCTAAAAACAGGAAAACCGACGTAACGCAATAACAACAGATAGAAAAAATATTGACTATGTCTCTTTAGGTACCTCGACGTCCGCCACCGCCTTTCACTTCTTCTTGGTCTTTTGTTCCCACATCCCGCCGGTCCGAGTGGTTTCTTCTTTCGGTTGGATTTGCTTTGTTTTACTTCGTTTGGTTAAGCTTCCGTTGGTCCCATGCCCGAAGCCTTGCCCTCTGGTGCTTCTTCCGGATAGGTTTCGAGTGGGTCTTCAGGTGAGGATTCCATGCAATTTTCAGGTAGTTCCCAGTCCTGGTTCAGGTAATTCAACTGTTTCTGTTGTAATATTTTATATTTTTGTTCTGTTCACTTGGTTGTTCCGTGCGTTTCCAACGTTTTTAGTTTTATTTTTTATAAGTTGTTATTCGTTTTCCCCCCCTGCCGCAACTGTGACCCGATGTTTTTTGTTCCCTTGTAAATTTTTCTAATCCTATTTTCTCATATGTTTTTACATTTTATTATCTTCGGTTGTTATGCGTTTTGTCGGTTTTTCCCGTTTAGATTTTGTTCCTTTTATTATTTTTTTTTTTTCCTATGTTTTTATATTTTTTCTATCTGTTGTTATTGCGTTACGTCGGTTTTCCTGTTTAGAGGTAGTTTATCTGTTTTGATTTGGGTTTCTCATGATTTCTGATTCTTAATGTCTCTTTGAACAATTTATCTATTCCATTAGTTAGGTCCTTCTGCTATCTTGGCGTTTTCCTAGACAGTCGTTTATCCTTTCGCGAACATATTTCCTACCTATATACTTCCTGTCTTAAGAGAACTAATTTATTAAAGGCTCTTTCTCCACACAAATGGGGTGGCGACCCCAGTGTTCTTCTTATTCTATATAAATCTACTATTCGTTCCAAACTTGATTACTGTTCCTTCATTTATGGCAATGCTCCTAAACATCTTCTTTCCAAACTCGATAAAGTCCAAAATTCATGTCTTCGTCTTTGCCTCGGTGTTCTGAAATCCTCCCCCATTCCTGCAGTACTTTCAGAAGCCAACATTCATCCTTTACACATTCGTAGATCCTTTCTTGGGGATCGCTTCCTCATAAAACGTCTTCCTATTAAGTCTTCTAAATTAGTTTCTGCTTATTCCTACATCCTGGCCAATTGGCGGTTTTCTCCCCTGAAAATTCCTATTCTTTCTCATGTCTCTCGACGTCTTGCTCCTTATTCTTCATTTATCTACTCATATCATAAACTCCCGTTCTTTACATTCAGCTTTATAGATTTTTTATATCCTCCTAATTTGTTTTTCCTTCCTTCTCATACTAAATATTCGCCTTCTATCGCTTTAAGCGAGTACAACGCAGCTTTGAGGACTCTATTTCCTTCTTCGTCTGTCCTCTTTACGGATGGTTCCAAAAGCGATGAGGGGGTCGGAGCTTCCTTTCTTATTTCTTCTCTTCCACACTACGAACTTTATAAACTTCCTTCCTTCTGTTCCATTTTCACTGCAGAATCGTATGCAATACTCCGTGCTGTTCTCTTCATTGCACTTTCCTCCTATAATAATAAATACCTTATTTGTTCTGACTCCATGAGCGTCTTGCAGGCTATATCCTCCCCTTTTCCCTCCTCTTCATGCGACTACATTATCCTTTCCATTCGTTCCTTAATTGCAAATCTCTTCTTAGTTCGTTCCATTCAAATCGATCTTCTTTGGATTCCCAGTCATAGCGGCATCGCAGGCAACAACCTAGTTGACTCGTTTGCTCGCTCTGCTTCCTACAACGGCAAATTTGTCAATAAATTTCCTGCCAATAATATCCTCTTTCCATCCAAACGAACACACCTCAAATCATGGTTGGATACCTACATTACCTCCTTTTCCAATCCTCATTCCTTTTACAAACTCTTGCAACCTCTTCCTTCATCACGTTCCTGGTTTGCTGATTTCCCTGGTTTCAGTCGTTCCGTTATTTCCTCCATAACACGTCTTCGTCTCAACCATAATTGTCTTCCTTTCTCTTTCTTTCGTTTTTCTATTGTTTCTTCCCCATACTGTAATTTTCATCCCTCGGATCATGACTGTGTTTGTGATGCAAATCATATCCTTTTTGAATGCTCTCTTCTTGTACAGCAGCGTTCCCTCCTCTACACTAAGCTTCTCCACCTAAAACTACCTACTCCTTTTTGTGCTTCCTACATACTTTCCTTTCCTTCACCAGATGTTGTTCCAATCTTAGCGGAGTTCATTTCCTCTATTTCTTTATATATCAAAATTTAATCCTGTTTTCGTAATTTTTTGATGATGGGTCATTGCCCTTGGTTGCCCCCCCCAAAAAGATTCTTATTTTAATGTTATTGTCGATCGCAATTTTCGCTCCGTTCTTCAGTTTGCTTCTGATGATGGCCAGTGTAAGCTGGTCGAAACGTTAAGCGAATAAATATCTTTTTAAAAACACAGTTGTTTCCGAAAATTATTTATCATAATCTGAAATTTGTTCCTTGGTGGTCTGATGAATGTCGTATTGCAATCAGAGACAGACGCAGAGCTTTAAAAAAGCTAAAAGCTAATCCATCTATATCAAACCATTTATTCTACAAAAATGCATCCGCCAAACCCATCTAGGTTCTCAAAAATGCCAAACGTACATCGTGGAAAAATTTTATTTCTACAATCGCTACAGCGACACCATTAAAACTCATCTGGCAGAAAGTTAGACAGATTGAGACGAATCATCAATTAGAAGCACTCTTGGTAATCATTTTGCTAACTCTTCCTCAGATACCAACTTCAATGCATCATTTCAAGACATCAAGAATTCCAAACTTATGAGCCACCTGGACTTTTCCTCTCTAGATCAGAAATCCTACAACCTACCAATCACTTTAGATGAGCTTAAATCATCTATCAGAGATACTAATCCTGGAGCCGTAGGACCGGATAACTTCCATATTCATCTTTTACGCCACGCTCCAGATGAGACAATTTACTCTTTTAGTCATCTTCAACAACATTTGGTTTACAGGAGAAATTCCACAAAATTGGAAACTGGCTACAGTTATACCTCTTCTTAAACCCAACAAAGATCCGTTATTATTAGATAGCTATCGACCAATATCATTAACGTCCGTACTGTGCAAAGTTTTCGAAAGAATTGGAAACGCAAGACTTTCTTGGGAACTGGAAAATAACAATCTAATCTGCAATGAACAAAGTGGCTTCCGTTCTGGTAGGTCTACCTTGGATCAGCTCCTGTTTCTTCAAAACGCAATATAAAGTGATTGTTTCGCTAGTAAGCGTTATCTATTGGCAATCTTCTTCGATTGCACAAAAGCTTTCGACATGGCATGGCGTTTAAAAATCTTGGAGACACTCCATAAATTCGGATTCCGTGGTCGCTTGCCAGTCTTCATTCGTAATTTCCTCTCTAATCGGTATTTCAAAGTGCTGGCAGGACGTCAATACTCAAAACTATTCGATCTTGCAAACGGCGTTCCACAGGGCTCAGTGCTCAGCCCTACGTTATTTAATCTGGCCATAAATGAGGTCATAGACAATCGAGCACCAAAACAGTAGCTATGCACTTCTGCAGAATAAGAAATTGTAGTCAAGATCTCTCCATCTTCGTAAATGATGTCAACATCCCCACCGTGGAAACAGTAAAATACCTAGGATTAACATTTGACCGAAGGCTGTCTTGGTCTCCACACATTGACAAACTCAAATCTTCCTGTTTCAGAAAACTCAACCTTTTAAAAAAAACTCTCTCATACCTCTTATGGTGCTGACAGATCGTCACTTCTGCACATCTACCGCGCACTTATACGTTCAAGACTCGAATACGGGGCCGCAGTCTATGCCCTAGCCTCCAATACTGTACTAAAAAAACTAGATGTCATACAGCATGCAGCACTCAGATTAGCGACCGGAGCATTTCGCACCTCGCCGTCTATCAGCCTACTATGCGAAAGCGGAGAGTGGCCGCTTCATCTTAGCCGTGAACTGCTTTCTATTAATCTGTTAACCCACGTGCTATCTTCTCCACGGAGTCCAGCCTTTCAATTCATCAGGCGCACACCGATGTTTTCATCTAAATTTCACATGATGCCGTATGCAACCGAAATACTGAGTTCCGTATCGATCAATAGTTTTCCGAAGATCTACTACTCAACACCTACTACTCTTCCACCATGGTCAAGCTTTTCGCCTCACACTGACCTATCTCTCTTGCATGTTGGAAAGCTGGCAATCAGAGACGCATCCCAAGAACTTCTGTTGAAGTACGTCGACCATTTTATCATATTCACGGATGGCTCTAAATCGGACAGGGCTGGATGCGCAGTACTTACAAATGATTCCGACGTAATACGGTATTCATTACCAAACAGGTTTTCAGTTACATCTACAGAACTATATGCCATAAAACTTGCAGTCGATCTATCAGTACAGTACCAGAAAGATTCTCTTATTTGCACAGATTCTCTCTCTTCAGTTTCGTCTCTATCGCAAACGCGCAGTAAATCACAAAATCCCACTGCAAAAAATATAATCTGTTATATCTACCGCTTCGATTCGTATCATCTTCACGTGGATTCCGGGACACAAGGGCATCATAAGAAACGAGCTGGTGGATCTTGCAGCGAAAGAGGCCACTTTATGCCTCCCGATTCCAGACTTACCAGTACCATCATCGAACTTTTCTATAACAATCAAATCTCTGCTAAAAAAGAAATGGTCGAAGATTTGGCATGAAGTTCCTACCTCGAACAAATTGCGTTCAATCCGCTCAAATACTGAAATTTGGAGTACTTCATCAAGATCCAGCCGTAAAGAAGAAGTCATATTATGCCGTCTGCGCATTGGCCACGCAAGATTATCTCATTCCTTTTTATTAAATAACTCAGATCCCCCTACTTGTGACCTTTGCTCTGTTCCCTTATCCGCTCGCCATCTTCTAGTAGTCTGCCCGAAATTCAATCTATTCCGGTCCCAATTACGTCTGTCCAGTTCCCTATCTGAAATTCTTGAAGACAATGAACAGAATGTCCAGCTGCTCTTCAGATTTCTGAGACTATCCAATATCCTTAATAACATCTAAACTCCATTCACCAGTGCCTCTGGCCAATGTTGCAGTACACCGCACGTTAATGGATACAACAACAACAACAACAATAGAAACTATCTAGTAAAACTTTTACAAATTACACCAAATTGGAGTTGTGCATTTTGAATAAAGATTGATATTTTTCAGTGCAAATCAGGTACATATAATAGTTTAGTGTAATATAATGTAATGTAAATGTACCATTATTTCTCAAATTTGTTAAACTGTAATCTAATCAAATAATATTTTACGCCTGTTGTTGTCGTCAATTTTTTTCCCCTTCTTGTTTTCGACTCTTTCCGCTTTTCGCTTTCGTTTCTCTGTAGCCGTTCTTTTATTTTTCTTAATACCTTTTCTTATTTTCCTCCGTATTGAATTATTAAAATTAAATATCGCTGCATTGTATCTTTAATTTTCTTATCGAGGCCCGTTTGTATCTAATAGTTATTTTTATTTCTTTTTTTTTTTTCGTCCGCCCATATTTATATATACTTATTTTGTTAATTATATGCTAGCGCCTAGGTCGCCATATTGTAAGGATAGCGTCGGTTTTTTTTTATTTGAGGACAGCATGGCTGTCGCGGTCCGCAAGAGGTAGTTTTGGAAACGTGTATGTATCAGATTGGCGTGGACCATTGTGTGTTTCGTTTGCGGGAGAAACGTGTTTCTTTAGGTGTAGGAAAATATAAAAATTTATTTATATATATTTTTTGTTCGTAAAAGTCGTATTCCGTTAATTCGGGTATAAAATTAATAAAGAGGAGAATTCTTTTTTTTTTTTTTTTTTTTTTTGGTTCGCCATAAAGACACTGACCCAAGAAAAGGAGGAAGGATGAGAAGCGGAATCAGAGCGATCAGATATGGAAGATAGGAAAGACTCAAGTTCTGAAATGACCGAAGGTGATGGCAAGGAGAGGACAAAAGATGCACAATACGGAGTTGGAAGACCAATTGACAATAGAGAAGAGTAAAAGGAAGAACGTTCGGAAGCGATATAGGTGCACTCAAACAAAATGTGATTAGCGTCACCTATAAAGTTGTGAGAGGAAGGGTGTAGGAGACAGCGAGGAGAGGGGACTAGAGAAAAGCGAAATAGGGAAGCAGGAAGCAAACTGTGCCCAAAGCGTAGGCGAATGATAATTGAAAAACCATGGATAAGACGGTAGATTAGGCTAGATAAAGAGATAGAAGGAATCCGGATTTGAGAATGAGGAGGAATACGAATTTAACCATAGTTTGGAATGAGCTGAAGTGGAGAGGTGATTAATATTATGAGATGAAAAGACGCTGAGGAATTCACCGGTAGAAGAGGATGAACGAGTTAGTGTATCGGCCAAATCGTTACCCACGATTCCGGAGTAGCTAGGAATCCACAGTAGGTCAATTTGGATAGAGTGAGAAAGGAAAATGTTGTGAATAAGCGAGCGTATGAGAAGGATTAAGGAGAATTCAGTAAGTTTGTTTTTTTTGTTCTTCTCGATCATCTGTTGTGATTTTTTTTTTTGTGTAAACTATAAATACGTTAGTTTAAAATTTCGGCCGACAACACTTGTATTTAAAGTTTCGAAGTTCGTTTTAAGTGTTTCTGATAACGAATTATACAATGGGCACATTTATTAAAACGAGGTATGGTAGCTTTCTCTTGCATAGACATTCTAGTAATTCCCGTTTACACTTTTATATCAAATTTATCCCTATTTTTAAATATATATAGCAGTAAATGAAACGTTTTGAATATCTGTACTTCGCTAAACTGGACAAATTTTTTTACATATCGATTTCTACAAATAATTTATTGGAAAAAAATCTTTTTTGCTGTTTGTTGCAGAATAAAATATGGGGAAAAATAAAAGAAAAGTTACTAATGAAAAGTCTTTTTGAAAGAAATGGTGCAGACCATCTAAAAAGTCGGGTAATGAATTTTTAAAGAACCATTTAAGTAATGCCCCACAAAATGCTTTATATTCAAGTCCAAATATTCAAAATCAGTTAATAGATATCTGCGGAGACATCATAAAACAAAAAATTATAAAAGATGTATTGCAAGCCCGTTAATTGCGCTGTTTTGGCTGATGAAACACAGACATTTCCCACATGGAGCAAGTGTCCTTTTGCCTTCGCTACCTGAATATTGATGATTCAAACAAGTACGTAATCACAGAAGCATTTTTAGAGTTTATTCCGACTACTGACATGACAGGGAAAGATTTGTGTAATCTTATTCTTAGTGCTTTAAAGGAGAACGGAATAGACTGCCACTATGTAGTTGGTCAATGATACGACGGGACCGCAGCAATGAGCGGACTATTTCATGGTGCTCAAGTGTATGTACGCGAAGAATGTCCATTAGCTCTCTATGTACACTGCAGTGCACATTTACCGAATCTCGGGCGATAGCAGATTCCTGTTCTCAAGCCAACATCCGTAATTGTGTTGGTGTAGTACAATCTATCGGTGCTTTCTTTCGCACGTTAGCTCAACGTATAAACGTTTTGAAAAAACAAATACGAGAACTTCTTCCAAGTGACCACCAAAAAACACTTCTGGCAATGTACTGTGACTTAATAAAGGTGTTTGCTACATTGATGTCGTAATTGCTACCTTGCAACGTATCAGAAATGACGGCGATGAGAAGTTTAAAACGATTTTCAAAGCGGCTTCTGACACGTTGTTACAAAATGGAGGTATAATACAAATGCTTCGCATTGCAAGAAGGCGAGTGAATGGCATGAATGTTCCAGCCTCCGATATTCAAGACCACTATAGAGTCAACTGTTTTATATCATTTGTGGATCATGTCATAAGCCGTCTGACTGCTCGTTTTTCCAATCATCGAAAAAACATTACTGCTTTATGTAGCATTTTACCCCAAAACTGTGTAATTTGAGATAGGACAATTCTACCAGAAACGAATGCAGCAGTTGTAAAAGCACAGAGAGTTTGAAATCTGGAAAGAAGTGTGCCGCTCTGACAGCAGAACTGAGAGTGCTTTGGAAGCACTGGACCACTGCAACGAGGAATTATATCCTAACATCCACCGTCTTTTACAAATCTTGGTAACTCTTCCTGTTTCTACGGCAATCCCAGAGAGGACGTTTTCTAGTTTAAGACGGTTAAAGTCCTATCTGCGGAACACCATATCTCAGGGAAGATTGAACGGATTGCCCCTAATAAATATCCATTATAACATTCCTATAAATCCAGAAGTCGTTAATGAATTTTCTAAAAAAAATAGGAGAATTCTCCTGTAAGCAGGGTTAAATATACAGGGGGTTTATAGCATTAATTATGGTTGTTTGCATTACTTGTATCGTTATTATTTCTACACCTGTATTCCGATCTCAATATTGTTATTTCAGTATTGTTATCTTTTTATTATTAGTATTTATTTTTATTGGGTTTAAACCAAATGTAACAGCTTCAGGTTAAAGATTAAGTTGGTGTGGTTGAATGGAGATGTCTTGTGATACTGGATGAATTTTTTGATTGTATGTATGTACTAGAGGTTAGTCATGTTTATATACATTTTTTTATATATATTCCATTGTTCGCGCAACCTTTGCGTATTTGCGGTTATATTAATTTGATTACAATTTTTATATTTTAATTTATAGATAAATAAAAATGAATGGAATTGAATTGAATCTTTATGCATTTAGAACTACTGTACAAGAGATTATTAATAAAATATAATTACTAGGTAAAATCCTTTTTTCTGTCAGGTGTATTTTTTTTTAATGCCCCCCCCCCAAAAAAAAAACTGGTCTGGGTACGTCCATGTCGTCAACCGTTCGCGATCGAGTCCTTTTACCTGAATTGTTGTTATCCATCCGTTACTGTTAGTAAGTCCGTTCTTTGTTGTTATTCGTTTACCACGTTTGTTTGTTTCTTTTGTTTGTACCCCGTATTTTAATATTTTTAAATCCGAATTTCGTAACTATTTTTTTGAACAAATAGTCCTTTTCAGGACTGCGTAGTTGTTTTCGTAAAAGTCCGCTTGACTTAGGTAGTTATTACCGAGTGTTTTTTGAATAACATAATTTTTACATCCGGAATTTTTAATATTTTGAAATTAACCGTAAACCATTTTTTTGGTCCGCCGGGCCGGATGTAAAAGTAAATCCAGTGGATTTGTTGTTAATTACGTAAGTCGATTTTGTTTATTTTTATTTATATTTTTTTATCGGTGGCATTCGCGAAATGTCTTCGGAAAAAGACTTAAAAAGTGAGTTATGTATTGTGCAGCATCGAATTAGTCGTCACGTTGAAGAAATCGGGAACTTCAGTTCTGGTGAAATCGACAGCAAAGTTTGTGTAATCAACTAGAACTGGGTTTGGTCACGTTGTTTGAATTAAAAAATCAGTTGTCGGCGTAATTGAACAATTGTACCGAAAGTTAGACAGTCCCGATGCTAATAAGCTCGACCAGGAAGAAGAAAAATTGTTAGATAAAGAAGTTGCCGTCCAAAATATGGTGTACGTGATGTAGCGGTAGAAATAAAAACAATTCGAGGTAAGTTCGATTCTAATTCGATAATTCAAACTTGGCATACAAATAATTCTAATGGAAATTCGAACTCTGCAAAATTACCGAAAATCGTTGTCCCCAAATTCGATGGAGATTATCGCAAATTTTTGAATTTTAAATCGCTCTTCGAAAATCTGGTTCACCATGAGGAGCCTAATATTTCGCCGATACAAAAAATGTATTATCTGCCCCGTCCTTTCACTCACGTTGGAGTAGACTTCAACGGACCATTCGACTGCAAATGCACCAACCACCGATCGTTACGCTGTTATAAAGATTATATATAGCAATATTCTTCTTCTTCTTTTTTTTTTTTTTGCTACGAAAGCTATCCACGTGGAAATCGTTTCGACGCTTTCCTCGGATTGTTTCCAGAGTTGTTTACAACGATTTATTTCTCGCCGTGGGCGCCCCGCCTCGATCAACTCCGACAATGACACCAACTTCGTTGGAACCGATAACTTATCGAATTCCTGAACAGACAGCGCAAGAACGGATAAAATGGTACTTCATTCTACCACGGTCCCCTTATGGCAGAGGTATGGGGGAAGCAGCAGTGAAGTCCGCGAAATATCATTTAACACGGGTTTTGAAATATAACACATTATAAAATTATGAAGATTATAGTACGACATACATCAGAATTGAATGTATTTTGAATTCCCGCCCGTTAGTTTATAAAGTTTCTTCCGAAACCGTAAATGTAATCACTCCCAGACATTTTCTGATTGGTGATGCTCTGGTCGCGTTGCCTGAGACTGAAGACGAATCCATACCGTTATCCAAACGATATGACGCTATTCGAAACAGAGTCAATTCTTTCTGGCGGTTGTGGTCCAAAGATTACTTGTCGCAGTTACAGTCGATCTAAGGGGTGGCGTGGGTGGGCCTGACCCCTCCGCACTTTTTCTGGGCCTCTCCATGCCCCCCGCCTCCCCCAAAAATTGAAGATTTACACGAGAAGAAATACGTAAAATTTTCCTCTTCTACAAACATCACACGAAAAATATTACGTCCGTCGAACATTAAAATCTTGGTGTTGTTACATTTGTAGTCTGTCTCTGCACCTATGATATGCGTTGAGACAGGCGGCGGCGGCGTATTCGAGTCAAAACTGTTGATTGTGAAAAAGAAACCCATTGGCGTTGCATATGATATACTTACTTATAGTTGACCATTTTTATCATAATTCTGAGAACTGAGGGAACACGTATGCTTTTTCATACCAATACTAATGCAGCAGATTAATATCGCACGAGGACTACTGATTACTGATTTTACACTCATCAGTTGACACCTGTACCTACGTAATGTAAATGTCGATTTTCGTAAGTTTTATTTCGCTTTCGTATTTTTAACTTTCCATTTGTAATTATCTAATTTCCGATATGAGTAATCTACCTAAACCGGCTAGAAGAACTTTGGAAGACGACTTTTATGATTCACCTAAAAACAAACAAAAAAAACGCTGAGTTGAATTTAGGTGATGTCATCAAACGTTGAAAAAATCGCTGAAAAACAGAAAGATGTTGGCATTGAAGATGACTTTATTTTAATGAATAAGTAAACTAATTCGATTTTAAATTTTTTTCTAAGCTTAAAATTTTTTTGGAAATAAGACTATTGAGCTACAATTTTTAAATAAAATTTGGTGTTTTCATATTAATGAATGAACCTATCAATTTCGATTTTGATCTTTCGAAGGTCTGGAAAATGTTGATGAAAATAATTTCGAACGTCTTAATGAAGAAAGTAGCGAATCGGATGTTGATTTAGATCCAGATATGTCAGCATCAGTACCCACGGATTCTCAGTTGATTTTTAAATCCTCAATGTCGCATTCCAGTGGAGTACAATCTTCAGATTCAACTACTTCCACCTCAAAAGTCTTTGGTCCATCTGACCTTTCACAGTTACCAAATGAGGGTGCAAAACAACCTATTTTGAAAATGTTTCCAAAAACTTCATTTGGATCAGCAAGGAATAAAAAATTTCGATCTTTCATGCCTCATTGGTACAAGATATATCTTTGGCTCGAATATAGTGTTTTGAAAGATGCAGCTTTCTGTTTTGCCTGTCGGCTTTTTTTGTGTTCAGGTAAATGATAATAATAAAACTTACATAACAACTGGATTTCAAAATTGGAGAAAAGCTATGAAGAAGTCGTCGGGATTTGTGTTCAACACCAACAGAGTCAAGAGCATTTAAAATGTATGGTGAAATGGACTGCATTCAAAGAAATTGCAAAGCAGAAACAAAGTACTGTTGCCGCACAAGTTGATGAGCACCATAATCAGTTGGTGAAAGAAAATAGGGCTTATTTAAAATTGGTGGCAAAAACTCTATTCTTGACAGCTACACAAGGTATAGCTCAGAGAGGTCACGACGAGGGGGAAAAGATAGTTTGAATAGAGGTAACTTTCTCGAAATTTTGAATTTAGTTGTCGAAAACAACGAGATATTGAAAAAAAAAAGTTGAATCCTTGAAAACGTCAAGTATACATGTTCTCGTGTACAAAACGAGTTTTTATCTATAGGTGCTGACTTAGTTCTTAAAGAAATTAGCAGCGAATTGAAGAAGTCGTTGAGTTTTGCAATTATGGCAGACGAAAGTAAAGATATAACCAAAACAGAACAAATTTCTATTGTAATACGACATTATTTAGATGGTACCCCTGTTGTCGATAAAATTTTTACATTTTTTTTTATTTCTTTATTTTTATATGTTCCGTATTAGTTTATATATTAAATTCATTCATGCACTAGCGCCCCTATAAACGATCAGACATTTTTCTAAGGGATGGCGTCGGTCTTTGTTTAGACGACATGGCGACTTTTTTTTGTTTGGGTCAGTCAGTTAATCTACTGCAGGTAGTTGCGAAGGTTGCGCGTGTGTGAGATTCTAGCGACGGCCTTTGTGCGTGTTTTCGGTCGCGTAGATGTGTATACACACCTGTGGTACAAGATTTCCGTTTTCTATTTTGTATATTAAATCGTGTTAACGTTCGGTTAAATTCGTACTGGTAATATTTGTCCGTTGTTTTCGTTAGTTCTTTTTTTTTGTTTCCCCGGTATCGATATTTTGTTTTGTGACCCGGCGCGCATCGAGGGTCTTTACAAATTATTTTTGGTATTGACAGCTTTCGAATACATCGCGTGAAAACTATTCGAGTGTAATTATTTCGGTTTTATGTTTTTTTAAATTTGAACTTTATTTATAAGGATATATATATTTTTAACCTTCCGATGGTAACAGGGGTGATGAGTCACCCCAGTAGAAAATTTTTGTTGTGACTGTGTGGGTACAAGTGGTCAAACTGGTTTCAGGCGCCTGCTAATCTTAGTTGAGATTAGTAGCATTCAGTTGACATTGTGTATAATCCCGTGTATGCTTGTATCTCTGCTTTGTTTTGTGTTTGGGGTTACGTGTAACCCCTGTTACTATTATTGTTTGTAAAAATTTTTTCATAGTTACTTGTTTATAATGGCTTCTATTAACGTAAATGACCCCAATTTCGCCACTTTTGTGAGGGAATGTCTTGATGATGAAGAGACTGTACTCTCTGGCGATGACTCAAGCGACGAGGAAGATAACCTGCAGGAAGAAAGTGATCTCAATGATGAAATTGAAGGAGATTCTTCAACCGAGGAGGAAGAAACTTCATCTACTTCAGACACGATAAAAGGTAAAAATGGTCATGTATGGTCGATTAATCCACCTAAACGAAGCAGAACACAACTCCGTAATATTGTAAAAATTCCACGAACAACTGCTTCTTCAAGTATTTTGTTGGAACGTGATGCACTAAATTTACTAATTGATCAAACAATAGTTGAAACGATCGTTAGGTTCACAAACCTAGAAATAAATATTCGGCGTGTGAAATATGTTGGCCAAAGGTTTGTAAATGAAACAGATGAAATCGAAATATGGGCTCTTTTTGGATTACTTTATTTGGCTGGAGTGAGAAAAGATGGCCATTTGAGTACTGAAGAAATGTGGTCTGGATTATCTGAATATAAACTTGTTATGCCTGAAATGCGATTCAAATTTCTGATCATTTGTTTGAGGTTTGATGACAAACAGTCTCGGGATAAGTCTGATAAATTTGCACCAATAAAAAATTTGTGGTTACATTTCATCAAGAACTGTCGTGAACAATATAGTCCTTATATGTATTTGACTATTGATGAACAGCTAGTTGGATTTCGAGGAAAATGTCCTTTTCGAGTATATATAAGCTCAAAGCCGGATAAGTATGGTATCAAAATTCTCGGGAAAAAGAAGAAAATTGAGGAGGAGGAAGAGGGAGAAGAAATGCATGAATTTCCATGTAAGCTGGTAAAACAAAGTAGATGTCATCTTTGTCCGCGATCTGCAGATAAAAAAGTCAAAACTGCTTGTGCAAAATGTGGGGAACCGGCGTGCGCAGTTCATCGAAAGGAAGTGTGCACCAATTGTTTTTAATTTTTTCTCTAAATAATAATATACGAATTTTCATTATTTGTATTCAAAAATAGTTTAATAACATAAAAATGTTTAAATTAAATAAACTGTACGAAAATATTATTGTATTTTCATTCAACAATCAGCTGGGGTGACTAGTCACCCCATGTTACCTTTATAAGATGTCGGAATTGTGTTACCAACGGAAGGTTAAATTATTTTATTTACAACAGTACCATTTATGAACGGTTTTTAGGATTTCAAGCTGCGAAGAAATTAAATGCTGCTTCATTATTGAAATATATTGTGAGTAAACTAGAAAAATGTTCTGTTGATATGAATAACTGTGTCGCTCAAACATATGATGGAGCCAGTGTTATGAGTGGACATTTGAATGGCGTACAAAAACTTTTTCGCGATTTGGTACCTAAAGCTATATACGTACACTGTTATAACCACCGATTAAATTTAATTCTAACGGATGTTTGTAAAAATACTAGCATTGGGAAAGAATTTTTTGGTTTAATAGAAGCGTTATATGTATTTCTTTCCGGTTCTTCAATACATGCCCTTTTTGAAGAAACCCAAAAATTAATCAACCCCAAAAGTTAAACCTATTGAGCTTAAACAAATTTGCTATACAAGATGGTCTGCTCAAATTTCGTCTGTCTTAGCGGTAAAGAAACTTGTTTCCGTTATTGTAATTTTTCTCCACAAACTTGTATTAGATCGTCATGATCGTATGGCAGAAGCAGAAGGCTTTTTTTTATCGGTTTTAAATTTTAAGTTTGTTTTTAATTTAAACATGTTTTACGAAATTTTATTCGACTTTAGAATGGTGAGTGAATATATGCAACCCACCAACGCTGAAATCAGCCGTGTTCTTTGCCTAATTGAATCGTTACTGTTAAGCTTAACCGATTACCGAATTAATGATGAGTTTTTTAAAATTTTTTTATAAAAACTGCATTCAAATGTGCGAAGAAAACGAAATTGAAGTAAAATGTGCTAGCAAACCAAATCGTAAAATTCCTAAAAAATATGAAAATTTTATAGTTTCAAGTTCTGCGACTGAATCGGACGATGATGTTTTTCAAGACGAAAGTGACTATAAAATTAAAATTTTGTATCCTATTTTAGATTTGGCCATTTCTGAACTAAACTCTCGATTTTCTGTTAATAATCCTATTTTAAAAGCCATCGAATGTTTCAATCCAACAAGTGATACTTTTTTAAAATATTCCTTATTGGAACCCTTAGCTATTCACTATGATGTCGACGTTGAAACCCTACAAGCAGAATTAAAATTGCTACCAAAAACATTGAAAATTCACGAAAATGAAAAAAAAGCAAAAGTTAAATCTACTATGATGTTCCTTGATTTTCTAGAAATTTACAAAAATTGTTATGTAGAAACGTATAAATTGTGTGTAATTAGTATTGCTATACCAGTTTCCAGCGCTCCATGTGAACGGACATTTTCTTGCATGCGTTTTATTAAAAATTACCTGAGAAACTCCATGTCAGACGAACGATTACATAATTTAGCTACATTTTATATTGAAAAAGATATTGTAAAATCGCTCGATTTAGACGAAGTAGTCGAAGAGTTTACTATTAAAAACAAACAATCTCGCATGATATTGTATTAAAAACTCGTATTTACCTACATATTACCTTTCAAATATGTATACGTATTTTGGTTTTGTTACGTATAGTTTTTTTTTTTAGCACACAATTTTGTGCCCCCGGGGGAAATTTATGATGAATTTCTACTTTAAAAAAAAAAAAATAATAATTCAAAGGACATTTGGTCTCTTAAAATATACTTGTCTACTTTATAAAAAATTAATAATAAATCTAAAGAAATATACTCGACTTTTTTTTCAGGTTGATTTTAAGATCCCCATCGTGAATTTTAATAATGTTTAAATTTCGATTAACATTACTATGTATAAAATTTAATAAAAAAAGTAAAGATCAGAAATGCGTGTGTAAAGGCGGCATTAGGCCCGTTGCCAGAACATTTCCTTTGTGAACTTTAGGAGTTCGGTGTACTTAATTTTATAGTTATACGGAATTTTTTAAAAACTGTTAAACAATTCTGAATGTCTGTGTTTTGTATAAAGTAACATATAAATAGTAATGGAACCAATGTTTTTGTTTAGGTAAAACAGCGAAGCACACGTGGAAGAAGTTAACAGATTGTCACCACGATAGTATTAAACGGCAGACAAATAAAAGCAGTGCAGCCACTAAAAACCTGAAACCATGGAAATATCAAGAGATATGGGAATTCTTAATTCCATTTATGAATAATCGAAATACAGATACCAACTTCGCTGCATCTGAAAGCAATGAAAGTATTGGAGTTAATTCCGACAAAGATTTATTCGAATCGCCTTCGACCCATAGTGCAACATTTTAGCAGCAGAATGTTTCACTGCAAAAAAAAAACGTTGCAATTTTTCACTAGAAGAATATATAAGAAATGCCGAAAAGCGGAGGGAAGAACGGAAAATAGAACGAGAACAATTGCTGGCGTTAGAAACTACACCGAAGAGCGAGATGGTCCTATTTTTTGAATCAATGTGTATTACTATACAAACATTGAGCCATCAGTCGCAAGTAAAAATAAAGAAAAAAATTTTTCAGATAATTACTGACGCAGAGGAGGAAGAAATGAATAACAAAAAATCCGACAAAAATGATGCAACCGAACAACCAAGTGTTCATGATATTGATTATAAAAATAACTATGTAATAACTTGAATTATTGTTAATAAAATGTTTTGAGTGATAACAAAGATGCCTATAAATTTTTTCAACCACTGGTAACAATTAGTAGTATTATCAATAAAATTTGAGTATGTACACTTATTTAGAATTTCACATTTCTTAAATGTTAAAGCTTATTACTTACTACCTTTTTTATTTCCAAATATTGAAATTGCAAATAATAGGATTAATTCTTGTTCATTTTTGATTTGATTTTTCAAATTAATGATTAATATTGACGTAATTTCATAAGCAATTTAATCTTTTAAATATATATATTCGAATTGCCAGGTGCTATTATTAAACTAACAAAAATAAGTTCAGTCAAGCATAATGTTCACTAGTGGTTAGATTAAAGATAACCATAATTTATATTTATGTAATACTAAATTTCGCGCTTTTTTTAACTTTTCAAATTTTTCGCCAACTTCAAAAGGTTCATGAATAAACTGAAATACAGTTTCGTTCCCGATAAATAGCACTTTTTCGATTAATATATCACATACGCAAAAAAGAAGATTTTTTTTTTTTCAATTTCGAGCTTTCAGCATCCTAGGTTAAGTGAGCAGCAGATATTTATGGATATATAATAACGAATACATTTTTTTAATCGTAATTTATAGTTGTTTCATTTACTAAATCTTTGATAAGACAATTTTATAGCAATACAGACTAAAAAAGTAAAAAGTAGTTTTCTTTTTAACCAATTTATAAAAATGTAAAATTAGTTTTTGAGAGAGTGAAGTTACTGCATTTTTTTACGATTTTATGTTTTATCGGGTCATGAATTTCTTTGAACCGATCTTTGGACAGCCGAAAATATTTTACGAATGCTTCCTCCATTAATTCCAAAATTAACCGAAGAAATTCTCCGTAATCATTTTTAACATGTAAATATTTTTGCATTCAGAATCTTCTTCTTTTTATTTTTTTTCATTATTAATAAATTTTCAGTTTCCTCTTCGGACTCTGCTGAAAAGTATAAGTCTAATAATTGTTTTCTTCTTGTAGATGTTGCCATAGAGTAAAATTATGTAAACACTTAATTATACAAAATAGCATATATTATTTTATACTTAAAAAAAAAAAAATGATTACATACAAAATAAAAGCAAACTGTATACACTTCGTTAACCTAGTGAAAACTAACAACTGAAGAAAATAGTAAACAAATATCGAATAAAAATTCGATAATTTCATCGCAAACCATTATTTCCAATGAGCAGCCGAAAAAAACACATTTCACATTTCACATTCCTCGCTGCAATGGGCAACGGGCCTTACACCGGGCGAAGAGCAAAAGCCTGACCTTGACGTTTTCTGACGAATGATTGCGCGGTGTAATCTATTTTAGAGAGCAAGAACGGCCGAATGCTCACTCTCTTTGATGATCGCTCCGAGGGCGGTACTTCAAAGAAAAAAGTTTTTGTTCTTGCTCGTTCGGTTAGATGGGTTTTTATTCGCTGTTTTGCTCGTTGTGTTCATATTTGAATTAACTTTGCTTACATATTTTCTTTATGGTTTATTCTTTGTTGTTTATTCTTGCTATTTATTATTTAACAAAATGGAGTGGACGTATGAATTGGTATTACAGCTAATTAAAAAATACCGAATTAGATCAGTATTATGGGACTCCAGGAATAAACATTTTAAAGCAAGTTCAAAAACATATTTTATAATTATAATGGTAAAAGGTTCACCTTCTTTTTTTAAATACGTTTGTGAAAAATGTAATGCAAATCAGTGATGGGAAATATAATTATTCAAAATAAGTAAACTTAAAATCAGGTTTTAAATATCTGCTTACAATTTTAATGATAAAGTTAATGTATAATGAGTGTGAGACAGCAAATGATAGACGTTTACAATTATACTTAAGTTTGCAGACAAATTATTCCAAATAAATAAACTTTTAAAATTGGGTTTTAAATATCTGCTTACAATTTTAATGATAAAGTTAATAATTTGTACAAATTAGTTTAATCTAAGTAAAAATATAAAATTACGATGATTTACAATGTGAGCTTAAATTATTTTTTTGATATATTAAAGTCAATTTATTTTTCACGTCAAGTGTTGTTTGATGAGTACACAACAAAATTCATAATTTTAAGAGAAGGAATATGAACTTTTTAAATTTGTGTACATGCTTGCTTCACTAGATTGAAATTATGTACTTTTTATTTTTAGATTGTAATAAAAAATAACATTAAGTAAGAGGCTGTTTAAAATTTTCAGTATTTCGTTAATACAGTAAGATATTTAATCACCAAGTACGGTTTTTGAAATAGCGACACGAAAAAACCTTTTTAAAAACTAATTTTACAATTTTATAAGTTAGTTAAAATGAAAACTATTTTTTCACTTTTTTAGTTTGTATTCTTATATAACCTATAGAAAAATAGACTTAACATTCGTGAAAAAATTTCGCAACATATTGCTTAGGAATATTCAGTTTTCAATTAATAAAAATTAAATAGTTTCATTTAGTTTTCAAGTTTTGTGATGATGAACCAGTGTGATATATTGTTAAATTGATTTAATTCAACGATAAATAGCATTCTATGTTCTTTATTTAAAGCAAATTAAAATTGTGTTATAAAAAATTTAGAAAATGAAATAGCTATAAATTTTAAATGAAAAAACGCATTAAAAATACCGATGTAATTATTATCTATACATACAGGAATATATAGTGTGCTATTTTGCCCACTTTTAAAATTAAATATTTAGTCTTTGCTTCAAAGAAAAAAATAAATAAACGTAATTTTAATCTTAAATAATTATACATATTCTAAGTAAAGTTAAAAAAAAAATAATGCAGTTATTAAAAGTAATAATAATAATTGTGTTTTGTTTTAGATTAAAAGTAAAAAAGAAGATGCGTGGTCCGAAATAAGTGAGGAAATGAACACGAGTAATGTTGAAATAAAAAAAAAAAAAAATAATGATGTCACTGTTGGCTTAATTCAGACAGGAACGGATGAAGGTAGAGCATAAACCAAGTGGTTCAGGTGTCGATGGTGTTTATAAAACGAAATGGTTCGCGTTTAAAAGCTTCTTGTTTCTGTTGGATTTTTCCAGATGATACAGAAAACACTGAAGAGGTAATATAAAGCTATATTAAATTTATGTTAAGCACACATGTTCTGCCATGGAACACGTCCTTCCTCGCTAAGGAAATATTCTGCAAATTCATTTCTGATATCAACAGCAGTTGTCGAAGGTTTCCGACCAATACGTTAAAAAGGCAAAAGGGATGATAATTGATCCTGATCATTTCTCCGTGCTCCTTGTATTAGTATTCCACCATTTTTTTGGTCAAGACTCCCCGTAGGAGTATATATGGAACGAGAAATGTTGTTCTTGCCCAGAAAATTGTGTAAGTAAACACAGGCCAAGACAACTTTTTTTAGCTTTATGTGGTTGTAAAAGTATCGGTTTGCGTAATACTCTAAATACTACAGATAGAATTCCGAATGCATTTTCGACCCTTCTCCAGGCTCTGGATAGTCTGTAATTAAAAATACGTTGACTGGAACCACTCTTCTGGGAGCCAGCCTATGGTTCTATTATATGTTCTTGCATGGGAAAAACTTCATCTGCAAGAAAGGCATATGGAACAGGTTTTTCTCTGCCCTTTAGTACTTCACTTGGTGGTAAATGTAAAGTATTCTCACTCAATTTTGAAAACAATTTGGTGTTCCGAAAAACACCTCCATCAGATATTCGTCCTTGACAACCCACATCAACATATTGAAAGCAACAAACTGCATCTACCAGTGCCATTACGACGATGCTAAATGTGGATTTGTAGTTGTAATATTCGCTATCACTATTAATTAGTGCTTGTATAACTACATGCTTGCCATCAAGGGAGGCACAACAATGTGGAAAATTCCACTGATCTTCAAACTTTTTGGAAACATTTAACCATTCTTCTTCTAATCTTCGGCAATTGTAAAAAATATTTAAGGTTGAAAAAAAATGATGAATTCTTTAACATCTTAAAAAACACAAAAAAGTGAACCAACTTCATAATATCATAGTAAGATTTTTTTTTAAAAACACGTGTTGCTTATTTAAAATTTGTTTTATAATTATTAAAATTAAGCGGGTGTGCAGTTGTTCCCGATATGTGTAATTCATCCAAAATCAAAAGAAAATAAAAAATTGTTAACTATAACAATGGCGTTTGAAATAGTTTCATTTAAACTAGGAAAGCGAAATATATATTTTATTTAATAAAATTGTGTTATGCTATTTTAGGTTGAACAAGTACAGGGGGAAAGTGTCACTGTAGACAATACTGATGAAATGGCAGCCATACTGGAAGATACTGACCAAACTATCAGTTCCAGTGGTAACTTCGCATTATTGAAAGGACCGCCGAGTAAAAAGCAAAGGCGAGATGAAGAGGGCGAAATATTCATGAACGTGTGTAAATCGCTCCAATCTATGGCGGAACAAAAACAACAACGTGATGGTTGTTCAATTTACGGAGAGTACATCACTGACAAACTTCGCTCATACAATAAATATACAGCAGCTGTAGTACAGCACAAATTTAATGAGATATTATTCGCAGCAGATATGGGGGCCACTTTGCAGAGAATACGCAAGTGGAGGCACCAGCACCACCACCAGTGTGTTCTGTTGCTTCTTATTATGAAGACGTCGAAATTGTTCAACATTCTGCATCGGAATAATTTCTTTTTTTCATTATATATTTTGTCACATCAATTAATTTTTTGTTTCTTGTAATTATTTTATTATTCATTAAATGTATATAAGAAGATAGCCGTGTATGTAATGTGTACAATTATTTGGTTTTAATTTTTCCTATACAACATTTTTTTTTTTTTTTAAATTATTAAAAAGAAAAACATTTCAGTTGCAAAATAAAATTTATTTACTTTTTAGAGTGAAATTGAAACCAAACTCGTGAATGTAAACATAGAATGAAAACATTTCACAATTTTTGGCAATAAAACTGTGTTTCCAATAAATTAATAAAATAGTTTATCCCATCGTATTTCTCTATATGTAAAATGTATTTTAATTATTCTTTTATGTATACAGTATTTGCATTTGCAACAAGGCTTAAACTATGAAAGGCTTGAAGGGAGGGAATAAACTGACATGCGCAAGAAAAAAATATTCTTAAAATATGTAAATTGAATTTCGCGGAAGTTTGTTATATAACTGTATTTCGTTTTGGTTTGATTTTTATGTTTTCAAATTATTATATTTTTGTCTGATAAATACGTAAAAAAAAGAAATTCTTAATATGATGTGATTTTTTTTTTTTTTTTTTTTGCTGGTTACTAGTTAACTACTTTTTTCAACATAGTGAATAATATTTTGAATAAATTAATAAACTGATTTATAAAACCATATTCATATGTCATGGTGGCCACTCAATTAGGAAAACTGGGAATTCGACGTGATCTTTTGAACCCAGAGAAAAAAATGGGAACTTTCTTGTAAAACCAAGAAAAATAGTAAAAATAGCCAAACGATAGTTTTGATAAAAAAATATTTTTGAGCGAATTTTTTTTTTAATATACATTGCTCGGTAATAAATTACAAAGTTCTTTTTTATTGATGTAAAGTATGCTACGGCGGTCAAGCATCAATCAATAGTATTCAAAAAGTACCGTTCTTTTTTTATAATTCTCTTCTTACATTTTGATTAAAAGACTTTCTCTACAACGGCAAGAAGTCATTTTCATGATGAGAGCAATATTTGTATTTATTGTTAGTACACTTTAGTTAAAATTTTAACGAAGCGCATGAAAATAAATTTTTATTGTGCATCTTAGTTTATCGGGATCGTTAAACCATTTCAGTAAAACGTTTGGAGGGGCTGGAGCCAATTTATCGTATGCTCACTCTTAATGTCTCAAGAGTAAGAAGCCGTTGAGCTATTATCAAGCTATCTCACGGCGGCCCAGTTCGCCGTGTCCACTGAATGTCACAAAGTAAATATACTTGCTGACAAAATAATGTATATTTACTAATACTAATCACAATTATCACACTTGATTTTTTTTTTAATGGCTAGTATGATTAATATCTTATTATCGAACACCGAAACAAAAACTATTCACAATTAATCAACAACAAACAGCGATTACTAAAAAATACATATATTTAATTAAAAATTGTCGCGGGTTCGCTGACACTCAACGCTTCGATAATCGTACTCTATCAAAGTAAAAACGGATACTCAACGGATTAATTGCCGAACCAACGAAAGACTCGCGAATACCCCCGGGTAGTCGATCAGCTGCCGGTACTGCCCGACCAGTCGCAACGACACATCATAGTTATCATACGTGTAATTTTTGACAAAATTACGTTGCTTTAGTTGGGCAGTGTATCCCCGCGTCTAGCCTTAGTTAATTTTACGTTATTATTATAATTGTGTTGGTACGGCATCGGAATTATATTCCAACTTCCCAACCGTTCGAACCATTTAATCAGCTATTTTACTTTACTCGGTCCGAACATTCCTAGAGAAATATATACGAAATACTATGCTGAGTTGATCGATAATAAATAAAATAAAGAATATAAAATTTAATCAATGTTTTTCATTTCCCACAGCATAGTAAAGCCAGAATTCCAAACACAAAATCAATATTTTATTCACGTTACTCACTGTAGGCTCATGACAGCTGCCCCCCTTAATATGATTCAGGACTCGTAAGGATCTTGAATTATATCAAGTCAGACCTACTCGCCGCTAATAGGATCCGATCTCTACTTCAGTTCTCGCTAAACTCGTTTTTCTCCAATTTCGCAAAATATATATGATTTTTTTTTTTTATAATATATACGTATTATTTATTTTATTTTTTTAAATTTATAAATGCAGCTTTCCGAGTATATAATAAAAACATTCGTACACGCATATCGCTATTCACATACCTATGAATCTATCTAATAGACTATAGGAGAAAAAGACTTTGCGGAGCAAAGCACTATATCGTTTGCCATTTATTGACTAGTTGACGCAATCGTAACTACATTATGGACCAAACCGATAAAAGGCCATCGAGGCAGGAGAGAAATAAGGCCAGAGCTTGAAGTAAGTCCAAGAGCGCAAGGGCCGACAGGCAGAAGCAAGAGAAGCCGTCGACGTCCTGGGCTGACGAATCAGAGCCACAAACTCCAGTTCCAGCACCATCTAGCGCACCAAAGGCCCCCTCAATCAAGCCAATCCCGAAACCACAGCATCTATCTAAAACGTCTTCACCGCTGACGAATGACCCTGTCTGGTTGGACAGTTTTGTTACCGATGGTGACACGGGCTTTACGCTCGCCCCAGGTATCAAGAAGTTTTCAACGTCAAACAGCAGCTACATTCCACTGGTTGAACGGCCGTATGATGTCGTGTGTGTACCGCAGATCGTGAGTTTAATCGCTATGTGCCGCAATCGGCGTATGTGTATTATAACACGATTAAATTGTGGTCGCGAATTGCTAAGATCAAGCAATACCGGGGTGATTCGACCACGGAGGATGACGACCTTGTGAGGTACGCTGATAACGAGTGCTACCCCATCCATGCACCTTCGTATATCTATCTTAGAGCATTCGGAGACGTGTCGGAACCAACTGGGAACATATATCGTTGGGACGTTACACACTGATCTCATCGCCCGAGGACTCGATTCCGGAACCTTCGGAAAAGTAGGACCACTGACGCACTACTTGTACGGCAGTTATATCTCGCCACGAGTTGCGCTATTACGTGTTCTACATGACTACAAATATACCATCACTGCGGGAACGAACCCTGACTGGAACCTTCCACCGACGCTAGCGCCGGATGATACGAACGTGAACTTACCTACAAGAAATCTTCTTGGATGGAGGTCATCGGTACGACTAACTAAGGAACAGGTTGAAACAGTTAAAGGCTCCGCGGGATCACCACATCGGATCTAGGAATAGATTCGGCCAAATACTGCGTGAATCGCGCTCTCTTTGAGAGGGTCGCGGACAGAATCCGCAACTCCGGAACAAAATACAAGGTAGTTACGTCGATTAGCGGTATACCAACAGGATCACTAAGCCAACTCCCGTATATAGAACGGGACGTTCAGTCCATCGAATTCCAACGCAACAAGTTTTACTGTGAGGACTCGGTTCGTGCCATCTCGCGGCACCAGCTCGACAGTCGCATTAGTACTGCTTCACGCGTACTGGGACTTCGCATAAGGTCTGAAAACGTCTTCGTCAATGGGAAAGAGCGTCGACCCTGGGCCATCTACTTCTTCAATGACTACAAGGAAGTACCCGATGACTGGAATTTAACACGCAACACCATATACAACAACGGTAGCGTCTGGAATCTAAACGTAGACGTCTACAGGACCACGTTTACTGACAAAGACCGGTTGCGTACGCCGTTCATCACGGCAAGCCAAGTCACAACTACTAGGTGACCAGTCCCGAGCAGGGCATAAGCAGCAACGAACTATCGCCATACAAGCATCAAACCGAGCCGCCCCCGCTTAAAAATAGGCTGGCCATTTAGCAGATTCAGACTAGGCGCAAATAAACAAACCTAATAGACTAGAACGCCATCAAACATATCTATATATGACACTGTAATAATAATAATAAACCACAGATAGCGCTACTTAATTGATTGATAAACGTTATCAGCTCACAATTGAGAGGTATGAAGTAATTTCAGAAACGTTTTCACTACCAATATATCACATTTACTGACTACAAGATACGATGAAAACAATCACGAGCCCGCGAAAATTTCAAACAAAAATGTATACATATTTTTTTTTTTTAATAATACGACACGACTATTTACACTTTTAATTCGATAATCAACGTTCACAATTAATAAATTTTATCGTCCCTATTCTTACATTACTTCTTTAACATTATTCAGCGTAATTTTTTTAAAAAAATACAATATCGTACTAATTTTTTTTTTTTTTTTTTTTTTTTTTTATTAACTCCTTACTTCCAACCAACGATGCCGCGAGTCGAAACCTACACCCCACTCACGTGAACTGAACACAACACCCTATTTAGCACCATCCTCGTCTCGGCTGGTCCTCCCTCTTCCACAGACCTAATGGTCCATTAATAGCGCGCAGAAACTCCTGAACAACTTGTGAAACCATACATACGCAGTTTCATTGCGTGCCGCTACTCGGAACTTCACTCAACCAGCATGGCCGCATCTACACTTAAGTAGTGCCCACACCGTTCAAGCAATCCGCCGTATATTGCACGTCAATCAGCGATATGTACGACCAACGATTCCGGAGCAACATGGCCACAAGCACAATCAAGTGAAGCCCACGTCCTCCCCGAATCCGTGCTTCAGTTACAGCACTCTATACTTGGTTCTTTTAGGATAACATGGCCACCCTACAATCAAGTAGAGCCCACACTACCCTAACATGTTGTTCATCACCGGAGAATAAAATAATATATATTAAATAAATATGAGGGGTAACCATAATGCCAAGACGATTAAAGCGCATAAACAAAGTCACGGAATCAATTGCACGCGAACAGCAAGTGCAGTCCCGACCTCTTTTCAGCAACGCGGTCGCGAAGCAAAAATTCCTAACACAACGGCCAAAAGAGCCATCATCCAGATACAAAAGCAATTAAGCTACTTACAAATTTTACGCATCGATATATCTACACACGAGTTGTTTTTTTGTTTTTCTTTTTTTTTAAATAATGTATATTTATTTCGTTGTCGCGGTGACCGTGGAGTACAGGCACCGCACGGACAACAACGGTGACGAACTGAAAAATAATATATCCAAAACAACAAGACAAGTAATTATTATAAGAATGAAAAAAAAATAACTTTATTTCATGATATCTAGATCAGATCTAACCGGGTCGGAAGTCCACCGCATTCCGAATCCCTATAAAAACATCGCTTTCTAAATCGGAGATTAAGTAAGCATTTTTTCCTACCACTTTCCCAATCTTATAAGGCCCTTTGAATAATAATTCAAGCTTCTTCATTCTTTTTTTAGATCTACACGAAAGAACATGACTCTTGATAAACACAACATCCTCAGCGGAGTAAGTGATCGACTTCTTTACACTATTGTTTTTTTCTTTTTCTTTCATTATTATCACGAATCTCTGTCCTCACCTCATCCATGAGTTTTTCATAATCGTACTCAGAAGTGGGTATTGGGAATTCAACTGATCCCCTGACCACGTCCAAATCACCTCCCTTTATGGATCAATTCATCAGGAGTATATCCCGTAATCGTACTAGGTAAGAGATTCATGCAGTTTTCTATTCCGGCAATGTGCCGCGCCCAGTCCGTATGCCTCTGGTGGCATAGTGTTTGTAGTAATTTCCCGAGTTCTAAATTAACTCGCTCGGTGTAGTTGTTCTTCGGACAATACGGTGCGATATGCCGCACCTGTATTCCCCTGCGATTGAAATATTCCGTCCAGGCATTACTTCGAAACACCGACGCATTGTCGGAGACGATCGTATTCATTCTTCCGACTGATAAAGTCTTCTACTTTATGCAAAATATTCCGTATAGTAAGTTTATTCAACGGATATAATTTCACATATTTCGAAAACGTATCATGTATGACCAAAATTTGGTTCATGCCTCTAAATATCGGCAAAGGTCCAAAGGCATCCAAGGTAACAATGTCCAAAGGACACGTCGGTTCATAGCACACTATACCCCCCCCCCCCCCGAACTGCATTATACGGTTTTACTCGTTTGCAAATTTCACAACTAGTTACTATTTTACGAATTTGTGCTCTCATTTTGGGAAAGTGGCACGTTCGCTTAATTAATTGATAAAGCCGAGTTTGCCCCGGATGGGCATATTTCTCATGATAGACCCAAACTAGCGGTTCAACGTCGTTTCCCGGCACACACAAACGCCACTCCTCATCGGTATCAGGATTTTTAAAAAATAAAATATTGTTATAAACTGAATAGTATTTTTATAGTTTTTCATTGTCTGCGATCCTATTAAAGACAATTCCCCATGATTTATCCTCTTTCTGCGAATTGTGTAAATTTGCTATCCTTTCCTGAAATTCTGTATCCGGTAACAAGGAAGTTTTGGCTATGATGACACCAATCTTTGTCCTTCTGTAATCCACCTACAGGCCAATTTCTTGAGAGCATGCCCGCTACAATATTCTCCTTACCTGGTATATGTTTAATTTCTAGCTGAAAGTTTTGGAGATAGATCATCCACCTCGTGAGCCGCGCATTCCGCCACTTAGATTCCTGCAGAAACGAAATGCTCGCATGGTCGGATAAAACTATGGTCCGGTATCCCTCTATAAGAATTCGGCATTTTTTTAAACGGTAAATCAATGCTAATAATTCTTTCTCTGTGGTGAAGTAGTTTCTCTCCGCCGTTACCAGAAGTCTACTTACAAACATAACGGGTTTGGGATGTTGTTCTTCATCATATTGAAACAAACAATCCCCCACAGCGAAGTCAGAGGCATCACAACTAATATAAAAAGGTCTACTGTAATCTGGCTGTTGTAACCGTATGTGATCCGCGAACGCACTCTTAAAACTATTAAACGCCTCTTCGCACTTCTCACTCCATATAAATGGCCTATCACCTCTCACAAGATTAGATATCGGCTGTAATAGTGTCACATAATTAGATATAAATTTCCTATAAAAATTACACGTACCGAGAAACGACTGCAGCTGCAACTTATTTATGGGTTTAGGAAAATTTTTAATTTTTTCGACTTTTTCTTTAGTCACACGAGATTCCGGAGCCCGATATTTTGTAGCCCAAAAAATCCACTTCCAATTTACCGATTATCGATTTACTCGCATTCACCGTCATACCGGCCTGCCTTAACTTATCTAATACTTTCGCGAGATGGACAACGTGCTCCTCTTCACTTTCCGAAAGTATAATAATATCGTCCACATATGTCAAAACGAATTTCTCACAGTCCGGAAAAGGAACCGTATCCAGCGCTTTAACAAATGTGCTGGTGCTGATCTTTAAACCGAAAGGGACGACATTGTATTCGTACGCTCTTCCTTCGAACACGAACGCCGTATATTTCTGCGATTCCTCCTTTAGAGGAATTTGCATGAAACTGGATACGAAGTCCAGACTCGAAATGTATTTAAAATTTTTGTATTTATACAATAAGTCATCGATTGGCTGTGGTTGATCATTTTCGTTAATAATAATTTTATTTATATCTCTGGCATTCAGACATAGTCTGAACTGCCCACTCTTTTTAAACACGGGTATCAAACGAGAGGCATACAGTGACGAAGAATACCGAATTATTCCTAATTGCCTCATTCGCTCTATTTCTTCTTTTACAGCAGGTCTTTTTGCGACAGGTATCGGGTATGACCTAACTTTTCTATATACCTCGTGAGTTTTTGTTGTAATATTATATTCGAATAACTTACATCTTCCAGGATAATCTTGAAAGACATCACGCAACGGATGCAAAGATTTTTTCATTTTGAATTTTACTTCCGTAGACAGTATACTTTCTTTTATTTTATCTCCTAAAATGTCTGCATCGATAACATTTCCTTGATTTTGTATAACACAGAATGACTGATAATTTTTATTCTCTTCGGAATGCCGTAAATTTAAGCTTTCTAATTGGTTATCTATATTTATAAACGGAATAGTTTGTGAGACGTTTTCTTTAATTATATTTATGGTTAAATTATGAAAGTTTATGCGCGCATTATACTCTTGGAGAAAATCACTTCCGAGAATAATCGGTATGTTTAAACCTTTTATTATTATTACTTTACCTGTGTAACTATCGTTATTTATCACAAACGGAATCCAGGCCTGTAATTTAACTACCTTCTTAGGTTTTCCGCATGCACCTAAAATCTTTATATTGCTTATCGGAAGTGTAGGAAGATGCCTCCTAGCCGTATGGACGGATGCAATTTTATTCCAAACGGTCTCATCGAGCGCAGTAATCTCAGACCCTGTATCAATTATGGCTCTCTCACGTATATCAAATATATTGACCATCACAGAAGGAACGATACATTTAGGTTTTTTCAAGCTCTCCGTAACCACACGATTTATCTGACTTATTCGCTTAGAAGCGCACGCAAGTTTCCTATTATTGGCATAATTTATTACATTATCAGTATTATTATTATTTATACGATCTAGGATGACCCCCAGATATTTAACTTCATTTTTAAAAGGGCAAACTTGATTTCCCAGGTTTAATTCCGGGGAAAAAGCGGGCCTTCTTTTTGTAAATAGGATAGCCTGCGTTTTTGCATCATTCACTTTAACTTTCCACTTTGTAAGGTACTTTTTTATTTTTAAAAAACTTTCTGATAATCTACGTTTAATTGTGTCGACTCTAAAAGAAGCGCAGTAAATGGCTGTGTCATCAGCGAATAGCGCTAGCTCGGAGTGTTTAGGTTTAGGAAGATCATTTAAGAACAAAATAAATAGGAATGGACCAAGTATGCTTCCTTTGCGGAACTCCCATCGTCGCTGTTTTTGGAGAAGATATAGCGTCGTTAATTTTTACTGAAAATTTCCTTTCTACCAGAGGTAATCATTTATAAGAGTAATGAGAAATTTAGGGAACTGATATTTAAGCAATTTGTATATTAATCCTTGATGCCAGACGGTATCAAAGGCTTTTTCGATGTCAAGTAATAACAGTCCGGTATGTTTGTTTAGGTTAAAATTGTCAGTTACAAACTCGGTTAGCCTACTTAACTGCATCGTAGTCGACAAATTCCGCAGAAACCCGAATTGGTGGGGGGTGATAATTTTTTTTTCGTTACAATGATCTATCATCTTGGAAAGAATAAGTTTCTCCGCTATTTTACTTAAACAGTTTATTAACGAGATAGGTCTGTAGTTAATAGCCATTGCTTGATCCTTTCCTGATTTTGGTATAGGAATAATAATGGACTCTTTCCAGCAGGTAGGAAAGTGTCCCGAAATGATACTAGAGTTTATTATAATAGTTAGATTGATCTTAGCTTTTTCGGATAGATTCTTAATCATGGTAATGGAGATATTGTCTGGACCGGTGGAGTGTTTATTTTTTAATTTTTTTATGATTTTGTTAACTTCATTTGGTGAGAAGAGCTTAGGGTAGTTGGTAGTGACCGTTGGGGTGGCTAGGAACTTCTGTACAGTAGTATTTATTTTGTTTGTGTGCCATTTGGTGGAAGAGTTTTTGTTTTGATTTTGTATATCTAGAAATATATTTGAGAGTAACTCAGTTTTGCCTTTGTTTGTGTATTCGGTCTGATTAGCATGTGTTAAAGGTGGAATAGATGTGTCCGTGCTTTTTTTAAATATTTTTGCTATTTTCAAGATCGACTGGTCTTTTGCACTTAGATTTATTAGTTTGTTATTCCATGTTGTGTTTCGGTATTCATTTAGTTTGTATTTAACTAATTTAGCGAATAAGTTGTAAATGATGTGAGAGGAATGGTTACGAATCTTTTGGTGCTTTTTCCTGACATAGTTTTTAATCTTAATAAGCTTCACTAGTTTACTTGGTAAGTGCTCTTTACTTGACTTGATTTCGATTTTTGGAATATAAAGATTTGCTGCTTCTACTATTAGGTCTGACAGCCTGTGTGCCTGGTAGTCAAGTAGGCAACCAGCCTTTATTGGACTTCTCAAAATGTTTATATTATTTGTAATATAATTACGGTATTCCGTCCAGTTCGCACTTTTATAGTTAAAAATTGTACGGTTTTCTACGAGTCTGCAAGTAGCGTTTAATTTAAAATAAATTGGATTATGATTAGAGGCAAGGTTGGCTAAAGTTACTGGTTTGGTAATATTATGAACATTCATACTTAAGATGAGATCGATAGTGCTCGGACGTAATTGAGGGTTAGTAGGGTAATGTGTGGGGAAATCAGGAACGAGAATTTGAAAACCTACCCTTTCGGAAAGATAAACGAGTTTATTACCTGTTTTGTTATTGTAATAGCAGTTCCATATCTTACTTTTGGCGTTTAAGTCCCCAGCGAGGATCACTTTGTTATATGATTTAAATAATATGTCTATATCATAGTCAATATTCGTTTTGTTTGGAGGACAGTAAACAGAGAATAGCACCACTGAAGAATTTGCAAAATTTATTAAGATTCCAGTAGCTTCAATATTTTTTAGGGATACTGGGGCTGCGAAGGTAGAGTGGTTTATTGAGGAGCGGACCAAAATGGCCACTCCTCCACCTCTGCTGTTACGATCGCATCGGTACACTCTAAAACCAGGGCATTTTAGTGCATGGTTTGAATCAATTTTTGTCTCACTTAGACAAACTATATCGATAGACCTTTCATTTACCAGTTGCGCTAGTTCAAGTATTTTGTTCCTAACCGAGTTTGCATTCCAGGCAATTATTTTCATATTATCAGTACAATTACTCGTCAGCGAAATAGTCCATTAAGGTTTCAATAATTATTGATATTTTTGAGAACATGTCTCTAGCGTCTTTTAATTTAGTGCACATTTTCTTAATTACGTTTATGATTTTTGGTATATTTAGTTCTTTAAACGACTGAAATATATCTGATAAATTATTGTCCGTATTAGGTTCGTTACGTTGTGATGCTCGATTTGCAAGACTTTCTGCATACGTTAGATGTCTATTATTTTGATTTTTTATATTATTATAGTTTTTATTATCGCTCCGGAGAAAGTTTTTCCTATTTGACTCCGAATACTTAGATTTGAATGTTTTTGAATTTAGAAACTTTAAGTAAGTCGGACAATCTTTTGAATTAGCTAGGTGTTGCCCGGAACAGAGTTTGCACACTTAATGATGTTGCTAGGATTTTGGCAAGTTTTTGTAAAATGTGCTTGACCACATTTCAAGCAATTTGGAGGTAGATAACAGTTTATGGAAAGATGTCCGAAAGCTTGGCATTTAAAACATTGAATTAGTTGGTTCTTTGATTTGTACTTTTCCCACGTTACAACGCAATAGCGGAGTTGTTTAATTTTCAGTATATTGCTAATATTTGTTGATTGTGGAAAAGTCACAAGATGTAGGAAGACGTCGCTATTTTCTGAATCTTTTTTGTGAAGTTGAGACATTTCGTCGTAATTTGTTTCATTTTTTAGGGATTCTTTTATTTCATTTATGTCAAGTGTCAAGTGGCAAGCCTTTTAGCACCATTTTTATTTTTTTCATATTCTTAGGAGTATGCGTATAAAAAGGATAGTTTTTACTTTTTAGGAAGCTGAGGAGCTTGCTATATAGTCTGTTTGATTTTCAGAATAGAAATGTGTATTGTTTCTATATAGTTTAACAGTAGGCGGAGTTCCAAGCAGATTTTTTAAGTAATTCATGGCTTGCATATGGTTGCTAATAATTCCTTTAACAATGTGATCGGAGGCATTTTATACTTGCCAGTATTTCTAGTATTTACGTTAGCACTGTATTTTGTTTGGCTTTCGTTAACCGAATTTATAATAACGTTATCGTTTACCTCGTCAATTAAATCATCGAGTTGTTGATACGAGTTTTTACAGACGACGGTAAATTCTTCTGCTTTTCGTTTCTTTGTTTTACTCTTTCCTTTGCGACGTTGCTGCTGTTCAAGTTTATCTGATTCGTTTTTGGCGGTTGCATTAGATGAATTATCACCAGTCAACGATGCGCTGCTACTTTGCGATAGATCGAGTTGGTTAATGACATTGTCTACCCAGCTGTGTGTATTGAAGCGGTCATTTGATTCTTGGCTGTTGCTGTCTGACAGTTTGTCATCATCCATGCGGTCCATGCCAGAAAATGAGGGAGGCGGTGTACGAATCATCGTCTCGACAGATCTGGTTTTTGGCTGTAGCACGTGATTGTAAACGATATACGAACGCTTCGGGGAGGGGCAGCAGCTTCCCTCCACCCCGGTCGAACGTTAATATGCGACTTTGAATGTTATCACTCCGGTGATAGATGTACTGACAGTTTAAGAGGATGTACCGTTTGTGATACTACACATGGTAGAAAAAAAAGAAGAACACTAATTAAACGCGGAGAACACGTCAATCCGGTCGAAACGATACTCCAATACCTTTAAGGTAATAAATAGTGGAGATATTATTGTTTCCTCCAAAAACGAAGATACCTTTCGTGCCTTAGTTCAGAGTTTAAGGGCAAATAATGTAGCATATCATACGTATTAATTAAAATCGGAGAAATCGTACAGAGTAGTGATAAGGGGTCTACATCCTACTACGGATATAAAGACAATAGAAGAAGATCTTGTACATGCAGGTCATGAGCCGCTTGATATTGTCAACATCACAAAAACTATTAAAGTACGTGACAACGAAAATAAAATAATTGACAGACAAAAGAAGTCTTATCCGCTGTTTTATGTAGATCTAAAACCTAAGGATAATAATAAAGAAGTTTATGATATAACTAAAATTGCATATTGTAAAGTAAAAATAGAGCCGCCAGATAAAACTAGTGAGATTCCTCAGTGTAACTAAAAGTTTGAATCGTTATCTCGTGTGCGTTCGCGTTCCTGTTATCAGCTCGGTAATCAGTTGTTTCGGAAGACCGGTGAGATCGCTTCATTGTTATCTATTTAGACAAATAATTTCGGTTTCTTCGCTGCCGCATTTAACTTTTACTTAGTAACCAATATCGTTTTATGTTACGTTTCTTTTTTGCTTCTACATTTTAATAATTCAGTTCGTTTAAATTCACTTCATTTTTATTTATTTATTTATTTTTTTTCTTTATTATTATTATTTATTTTCCTCTCTCTTTTTAAGCCAGTTGATCGATGAGCTCGTCTAGTGGGGGCCGCCCAGCGGCCTCCTCCAAAGATTTAAAAGCGAAACCGAATGTTTCGCTAAACTTGATGGAGGTTGACGCTGTCGGCAAGCGCAAACCGTCCGGCCCTCTTTCGCCGTCCGCGGTTTTGCCAAGCAAGGATCTGCGGCTATCTCGACCCGATTCACCTAATCTTGCCACATTAAATAATCCTAACAACAGTCCTAATACAGCTGTCGAGAATTATATTACCGATAATAATAGTAAAAATAATAATAATCAAAAATCAAAAATCAAAAATACGTTTATTATTATTATTACTACAATAGTCCATCTATGCGCATATTTGCGCGAGCGATGGGTATTAAAATAAAAAAAAAACATTAAAACTTTCTTCAAGCTGCAAAAAAAAAAAAAAAATGCCGAATGCGTACTATTAATTTATTTAATACAATAACTTATACAAATATAAAACGAATTAAAATTTGATGAACCTTTTTTTTTTATTTTTTTTTTATTACTCTTCTCTCTCTTCTTTCTTTATGTTTCCTTATCTTTTTATAGTTATAGTTATGATGATAGGTAGGATACAAGAATTTTACAGCGTTTTTTGTAGTTTTTTAAGTCTATTTTTAAGGATGAGGGTAAAGAATTAAAAAGTTTGGGACCCATATATATTGACTGATTCCGGATATGGTATTTGTTAATATTTGGTAGTGCTGCTAATTCTTCCCCCGCTGATCTTGTAATACCCTGTGTAACAGAGATGTTAAATTTTTTTCTATTCTTAAGGACAAACATAAGGAGCTGCAGTTCGTAAAGTTTTGAAAGATGTATAATATTATAGTCTACAACTGTGTCTTGACTTCTATCAAATAACCTTATAACATTTTCCTGTAGTTGTGTCAGATGTTTCAAATGGTAGTCTGCAGCTTTGCCCCAGTGCATGATTCCATAACTCAGCACCGGTTGGTATAGGGCCATATATAGTTTACGGAGGTGTATGGTATTAAAAAATTTGCTCAGATAATAAAATATATAATTTAATTTTCTAATTTTCGATGCAAGGTAAGTTGGATGTTTATCCCAGTACAATTTACAGTCTAATTGAACAGCTAAATATTTTACATCATGAACTCTATCCACCGGAACGTCATTTTCCCAGAAAATTTTGAAATCATTCCATTTAAATTGCAGTATGTGGCTATAAATAATATAATTAGTTTTACTCAGATTAATAAACAGTTTATTAAGGCGTAACCAGTTTTTGATTTTGTGCAAGTCATCTTGTAAAAGATTATGGAGAGTAGCTTGTTGGCGGGAGTTTACCATAAGCACAGTGTCATCTGTGTAACAAAATATTTTCCCATGTACATTCAAATTACACAAGTCATTAATATAAACTAGAAACAGAATAATAATAATAATAATAATAATTTTTTTGATTAATAACTGTATTTCGATAGCGCTTTTTACAATACAAGTTGTGTACAAAGGCGCCAAGCCAAGCACCGCCGTTAGGCTTAATCTTGACCCGGGACCTTCTTACAATAAATCTTAAGTAATGAGCTTTAGGAATTTAATTTTTATACATATCGGGGTTGATAAACTAAATGCTACATAATCTGATGGGTTATGCACTGTGTACTTATTTAATAGACAATAATGTTTTGTTATATGTACATTTTTTTTTTTTCGAATGACGCGAGTGTGATTGATTCCAGTTTGATTTACCATTTGGGCTCGATTGTCTTTTCCGGATATTAATAATAAAATTTACGTACGTGTTGGTGTGTGGCTTTTAAGTGTGGTGTTTTTATTTAAGTGAGTAATGTAAATCACTGTAGGTTGTTATTTTTGCCAGTAAATTTTGGTTTTAAAACCGAGAACGCGAATTTTTGAAATTTAGTTGCCAAAGTTGAATTACTCAAGTTGAAGTTTTCTAGGTTGAAGTTTCTGATGTCGTCATACTTAGTGCAGTGAAAGATTACATGATTGGCGTTTTCAATTTCCCCACAGTCACATTTGTCGTCTTCGGTGATTTTGTATTTTTTTAAATAGGCTCCGAAATGTCCGTGGTCAGTGAGGAGTTGGATAGTATAAAAGTCAGGTGATAACTGTAAGCCTGTTCTAATGTTTGGGATTAGCCCGTGGGTATGCCGACCTACCGTGTCTCTTTCCCAGGAGCTTTGCCATGTAGAAATGAAATAGTTTTTGATGTATCTTTTGAGCTGTTTTAGTGATATTTTTATATGTAGGTCGTGCTGGATTAGCATGTAGGAACTGCTCTGAAGGGGATTTATTGGAGGTAAAAAGTTCATTATTTGGTAGACATGATCATTAATATGTTCAAAATTTTTATGGTTTTTTATGGTAAAAATGATTGATCTATAGTTGATTTCTAGGTCTAAGGGAAGGACTCCCGTAAGGGCAACAGCGGCGCTATGAGAAATTGTCCGGTAAGCTCTACAGGCGTTTATTAAGTATTTACGTTGCGTAGAGTAGATTTTTTGCTTTAGGGTTTTCTTTTTTAGGTGTTGGAAAAACACAGAGCTGCAGTAACACACTGTGTTTTCAACAAGTGACTTGTACAATACAAGTCTGTATTTGTAATCAAATCCCCATGTGTTTCTGCACACTTTTAGTAATTGATAGTATTTAACGTCTAGCTTAGATGTAGTGTATTCTATGTGTTGTTTAAAGGAGAGTTTATTGTCTAATATGACTCCGAGATATTTAAAATGTTCGACTACGTTTAAGGTGATCCCCCTGTAAAGTACTTTGATATTTTTTCTTTTTAGTTTCAGGGAGTTTGTGAAAAGGGACACAAAACATTTTTCAACTGAGAGATTAAGCTTTACTTCATTTAGCCAGGCTCCGAGTAACTCAAGCGTTTTGTTAGCTGTTCTTTCGAGATTGATTTTTGTGTCGTCCGTTATTATAAATAGTAGGTCATCAGCATATGCGCATAGGTCAACGTTCTTGTCGTATGGTAATTGAAGAGCTTGGTTGAATAGTATATTCCAGAATAGTGGACCTAAAACGCTACCCTGTGGGCAGCCTTTATTAGTTTCGATGTTTGCACTGTGATTACCTATTTGGAGAGTTACACGTCTGTTATTAAGGTAATGGTGTATTGTACTTAACAATGGTATATCTTTGATCAAAATAGATTTTAGAATGTCAAACAGGGCAGGGTGCCAGCAATTGTCAAAGGCTCCTTTAATGTCCACTCCTATTACAAGAACATTCGATTTTTTCTTAAGGTTGCTGCTAATCTTGCTGATCGCGTAATTCACAGCATGTTCTGTGGACAGACCTTGTCTGAATCCAAATTGTCTTTTATCTAAAAAATTTGTTGAGTTTAGATGGCAGTTTATCTTGTTTTTTAGTAGTTTTTCGTAAATTTTGCTTACAGAATTTAAAAGACATATTGGGCGATAGGAGCTTATGAGGTTTGCGTCTTTATTTGATTTATGAAGGAGGATTACATTTGCTTCGCGCCAGGGTTTGGGGAAATAGTTTAAGGAGAAGATTTTTTGGTATAGTTGTGGAAGGAGCTTGGGATAGACCTTTTGGATTAATTTTAGTGTCTTATTTGTAATATTGTCGGGTCCAGCGGCTTTGTTGTTTTTTAAATTTTTTATAATACTACTTAGTGCGGAAGTGTCAAGAGGAGTCCGTTGTAGGTGAGCAACGTTTTCCTGTATGGGAAGTTTAAAGTTTTCTCTTAGTATTTTCTGTTTGTTGCTGTCTTTGTCAGTGCTGTCTAACGGAAAAAGAGAGGATAGGGAGAAGTTTAGATTCTCTGTCACATTGGTGATTTTATCGCCGTTATTTTTTGTGAAGAGTGGAATATTGTTTGGTTTGTTTGAATTCAGAAACGTTATTTTGTAGCTTAAGCCCCATGGTTTGACATTTTCAGAACAAAAAGTCTTCCAAGAGTTAAGCTTTGCAAGATTAATTTTGGCTTTTAAGGATTTTCTATGTTGGTTGTAGGTTAGTTTGCGGTTTTCCCTTAGAATAGGATCCTTAGTTCTTTGATATAGGCGCCGATATTGTTTGGTCAGTGCACTACAAAGTTGAATCTCATTATTCCACCAGTAGTTGGTTTTTTTAATTTTTTTATAAACGCTGTTTGATGCTGTTAGGTCCCTGATATAAGCTGAGAAATTAGCTACCCATTCATCGCAAGAAATTTGGTCATGTAACTTATTACAACTGTCTAAGAGGTAGTCGTAATCAGTTCCAATTTGGTGAAGTATGTTGTCATAGTCAACGTGTTTGATTATTTTTTTGGGATGGGTGCTGAAGGGAGAATAACTAAAGGAAATATATTCGTGATCTGATAATGAGTTACCAGTTAGGATATTTAAGTCTTTAATGTGAGATGAAGCTCGGCGTGAGGCGATTATTAAGTCGACCACGCTTCGTCCATTTGCATTGCTGAAGGTGAATTTGTTTTTTTCGTTTAGAACAGAGAGTTCGTAATAATTTAGAAAATTTTGGAAGAGTTTGGTTTTGTGGACAGAATTTTTGATATCCCAGAGAACGGATCTTACATTGGTGTCTCCGGTAATTATGATGTCTTTGTGTGGAGTTTTTTGTAGAAGTTGATTTAGCGAATTCAAGTACGGCTGTAAAGGTTTGTTAGGAGAAAAGTAGACGTTGATTAATAGTAGGTCTGATAGGAGGATAGCAATGATGTTTTGTTCATTCAGAATTTCATAGTAGTTTATGTTAGACGAGACGCAGACAGCAACGAAGTCATTTTTAACTATATTAAATGTAGAGGAGAACCCAGTTAGTTTGTTGTTTTTGATGTATGGTTCGCAAATTGAAATAACGTCATATTGTTGATTTACGGCAAAATTAAATAGTGTGTGCTGAGCGGTAGTACAGTGATTTACATTATTTTGCAAGAGTTTAAGCTGTTTGTTTATAGTTATAGTTTGTGTGTTTTTTAATATTGTTTTTAATTGTGTCTGTGTACGGGCATTTGTAGCTGCCGGGATGGTGGTGATGGTCTCTGTTATTTACGTTAACATGTGTGTTTGATGAATTTGTAAAATTACTGACCTTAATGTTGTTGTGTGTGCAATTTGTGCATAACCCATTGTTGATGCTGCTTTTAATAAGATTAATTTCTTCTTCGCTAACACTGCATTCAGATGCCTTGTGACCGACTTTCCAGCACTGGAAACACTGTTTGACGCTGACATGTTCATATACTCGGCATTTTGTCCAGCCCAGGTTAATTTTTTTGGAGTCCATGATCGAACGAAAGGTTTTCGGCGACACTTCGCATACTGCTCTTGGATTTTTTGACGACCAGATTTTCGTGTAAAGAGGTTCCTCTCCGGTAAAGTTAACGATGGCTTCCTTGATATCGTCCTTGGTTGTGTTATCTGGAATGTTTAGTATTTTGATCTCGGGGTTTCGAACGGGTTTGTCTTCTGCTGTGAGGGCGTTGCATTTAGATTTTATTTCGTTTTTTAGTGTATTTTTTTCCTCGTTTGACGAGCAGCCTAGAATTATGTTCCCTGATTTTAGTTTCTTGTAACTTTTGATGTCAACGCCGATTTTGCTGGGGTTGACGTTTTTTTTTAATTCGACCTCGGCATCCTTACTTGTACTTTTGACCACGACGAAACTGAGAGGAGGTTTGTTCGTTCGAGCTTGGGGAGAACTTTCCTTTTTGTGTACTCGTGAGGACTTGACAATTTCTGCAAAGGAAGGCGAGCCGTTTGTTTTCCCAATTATCATCTTTAGTTGAGTCACCTCCGCGCGTAGTGTTTTTATTTCATTTTCGAGCATAGCGTTACGTTTTCGCTCAAACTGGAGACATCGCAAATCTTCTTTGATTACTAACAGTTCTTGTTTAAAAAAGGTCATAATGTCGTCGGTAGGGCCGTTCGTTGGTATGCTGTGTACCTGTTCGATTTCCAAGCAGGCCGAGCACGAGAAGTCTTTTGCGGCGGGTGGTAAACAAGCAGCGTGCGCTATTTGGCCGCATTCATGCCGACAGCATACACGCTGTTGCCGGCCATAAAAGGGACCGCAGCACACGGTGCATATGTAGGAGCTGGGCGCCATTTCACGGACCATGCGACGAAGAAACCGGTTTTTGCAGCCGATCGCGGCCGACAACGCGTTTTACGAAAACTTAGAACCACGCATGAATTCTTCGAAAATGAACACAGATAATTAATTTAGATTGTTTTGATAATTACTCAGCGGTAAATGGAGCTATCCGAAAATTAAAATCTGCACTAGAAACTAGACGAGAACCGCTAAACGTTACGATTAAGTACGGAAATTCCGCGAGCAAAAAAACACTGTAAAATAGCGAGTTGAACACAGAGCTATACTAACAGCACCTTGCTGCAACCACGGACGAACACTGAATGAATAATAATAATAATAATAATAATAATAATAAGAAGAAGAATAATAATTCAAGTTTCAATTCAAGTTTTTATTATTATTATTATATATAATCCATCTATGCGCAAGTTTGCGCGAGCGATGGCTATTGTAAACAACCAAAAAAATAAAAAATTTTGAAACAAAATAAAATGAAAGTTTTTTAAACAAAATATGTAAACAATAAAAAATTTTTGAACCAAAATAAAAGTTTTTTAAACAAAATATGTAAACAATAAAAAATTTTGAACTAAAATAAAAGTTTCTTAAACAAAGTAATATTAAAAACTGCAATTATATGTAACATGCACACTCAAACATACAATCAGATGCATTTATACATTTAGACATTCTTATACATATGTGCACTCTAATTAAATACGTATATACAAAAACTGTACTTACTATTACAGAAGTAGTAAGTTGAAAATTAAATAAGTTAAAATTTGGTGAGCTTTTTTTTTTTTTTCCCCCTTTCCTTTTCCCTCTTCATGTCTTATCTGTTTCTTTCTTTCCTTAGCTTTACTCTCGTTTCTAATTTTATTTTTCCTTATCTGTGCTATTGTTAAGGTAGTAAGTATGATAAAAGAATTTTTCGACGCTTTTTGTAGTTTTTTAGTTGTATTTTTAAAGTGGAAGGTAAAGAATTAAAAAGTTTAGGACCCATATATATAGATTGATTTCGGATGTGGTATTTGTTAATATTCGGTAATACTGCTAATTCTTCGCCCGCTGATCTAGTAATACTTTGCATAACCGAAATATTAAATTTTGTTTTATTTTTAAGAACGAACATAAGTAGTTGTAATTCATAGAGTTTTGAAAGATGTATAATATTATAATCTACAACTGTGTCCAGATCTCTGCCAAGTAGATTTACAACATTTTTTTGGAGTTGAATCAAATGTTTTAAATGGTGGTCAGCAGCTTTGCCCCAGTGCATGATTCCGTAGCTTAATAAGGGTTGGTATAAAGCAATATATAGTTTATGGAGATGTATAGTATTGAAAAATTTGCTTAGATAGTAAAATATATAATTTAATTTTCTAATTTTCGGTGCAAGATAAATTGGATGTTTATCCCAAAACAGTTTACAGTCTAGTTGAACACCTAAATATTTTATCTCATACACTCTATACAGGGGAGCATTATTTTCCCAAAAAATTTTGAAATCATTAAATTTAAATTGTGGTATGTGACTATAAATAATTAATTTAGTTTTATTTAGATTAATAAATAGTTGATTATGGTGCAACCAGTTTTTGATTTTATACAAGTCATCCTGTAAAAGACTCTGAAGAATATCTTGTTTGCGGGAGTTTACCATTAGCACAGTATCGTCTGCGTAACAAAATATTTTCCCATAAACGTCTAGATTACATAAATCATTAATATATATTAAAAATAGGAGAGGCCCCAATATGCTTACCTGAGGTACACTGTAAACTTGCTTTACTACATAATCACTTTTTATATTATTAATTTTAGTGCAATGCAGTCTGTTCGTTAAATAAGATTTAAGCCAATCATGCATAATTCCACGGAAGCCACAATTAAATAATTTCCTTAGCAAGATGTTATGATTAACCACGTCAAATGCTTTTTTTAAGTCTAAATAAACTGCTGCAACCGAACTGCCCATTTCCAATTTGGATGCAATGAAGGAAATATGATTAAAAAGTGCGTCATCTGTGCAAAGTTCAGGCAGGAAACCATACTGATTTTTGCTAAAAAAGTTATTATTCAGTAAGTAATTTAACATTCTACGCTTAATACATTTCTCAAATATTTTAGCTGTGGTGGACAGAATGCATATAGGTCGGTAATTGGAAATATTAGAACAATTACCATTTTTAAAAACAGGCGTAATTATACCAAATTTTAAGACTGATGGAAATCTTCCGACTTGAATGGATGTATTAAATAAGTAGGTTAGATGTTTAACAAAAAAGTGTAAATTCGGAATATAGGATGCCGATTACCTTTATGATTATATGTATTTATCCGTCATTTATAAAGCTTACATAGTTGCCAATTAGAATTGCAGAACTTGTCAGTGTTTACACTGACGAGTTCTACTGGGGCGAGCCCAGTAATTTATTACATCTGAATTAAAAATGGATTTAACAAAAGAAAAAAATATTTTAAATGAAATTTCTAAACTAAGCTCAGTAATAAAATCGCAAATATTATCTAAGGAAACTAAAAACACAACAAAACAGCAGAAGGATTTAATTGCTGAGAGTTCTGAAAAAATTGATATTTTAGTAATTGAATTGGTAACTCGACTTCAAGAGAAAGAAAAACTTCTCAGTGCCAAATCAAAAGATATTGAAAATGTAGTAAAAAATGTAATTCATTATAATGAAAAAGAGAGTGTGAAAATCAGTTACAAAGATAAACTTTTGAATAGATCGCAATCAAAACCGATTAATAAATTATTTATCACAGCAAATAATATAGAAGATTTTGACAAACAATTAAAAAAAAAAATTTTTCCCACTCAGCTAAATGTCAATATTACTTCATATAAAAAAATAAGTAATAACAAAGCTGTGATAATCACGGACAGTAAAAGCGATCAAGACAAAATCCGTAGTGAAATCCAAAGGAATATCACAGATATAAAAGTGTCGGTTCCAACAAAATTGGTTCCAACTATTGTGATCTATAATACCAATAACATTAATGATGAGGACATACAAGAATATTTCAATATTAAAAGCGGCCAAGATCCGGTAAAGATTACTAAAGTAACCAGAAACAAATACAGCAGGACTTATGTTAGAATTCATCCTTCACAATACAAAATACTTCCTAAGACTGGAAAAATTCAAATTAAATGGGAAAGTTTGCCGTTTAAAGACTCCATTTCAGTCCGAAAATGTGATAAGTGCAATAAATTTGGCCACATCGCTAAGTTTTGTAAATCAGAAGCCTCATATATTGAATTTGCGAAGAAAGTCAATGAAGAGGGAGAATGTAGTAATTGTGTCTTTCACCAGTTATTAATTATGAATAAAGGCAAAAAAAAAATAGATTTAAGTAATGATATAACTTCTAGAAATTTTAATGATAAATGTGATCACTCGGTTCAGGATCACTCCTGTCCCATTTACCAAAAACATTACAACCTTTTAATTGAACGGACTGACTATGGTAATGAAGATACAGTTTCTAAATGTTGATAATTGTTCCGCCGCACAACAGCTATTTATTAGAAATACTTATAATAATAATTGCGATATTACATTCATAGGGGAACCCTATTTAAAAAACAATCAACTGCCATTTCAATCCAATATTTTCACACATTTTGTAAATAACCGAATTGCTCTTATTATACGAAAAACGTTATCCCACAAAATAATTATCATAGCAGAAAGTATAATATCTATAATAGTTAATAAATATCTAATACTAGGTTGCTATCTCTCTCCGAATAAAGATAGAGAACCTTCATTGCAAAATATTGAACAGATAATTAAACAGTATCCACACCTTCTTTATATAATTGTAGGAGATTTTAATATAAGACTACCTTCTTTAGAACCCAGAATTAGACCTAATAAAAATTCAGAAATGTTTGAGGACTTGATTTACAGCAATGACCTAATTGTGATGAACCCAGTCACCCCAACTTTTGAAAATCACAATGGTAACAGCATAATTGATTATCTGTTAGTCAAACAAAGCCTTTCTAATGTTATAAAAATGGATGTAGCTCAGGTAGATCTTACAGCTCATAAACTAATAGATGTTACAGTAAAAGATCACACATTTGTTGGGAGTAATATGGTAATTAAGAAAGTAAATATAGCAAGATTGATAGAAAATATTGATTCAAACACTATATACAAATACATTAATAATATTGAGAACAATAACAATCCTTTTATGATTGAAAAACTCATAAATGAATTCAGTTCTTATCTATCTAGCACAATCAGAATGTGTCGATATTCCTGCAAGCTTCCAAAGAATGACTGGTGGACTACAGATCTTCAAAAAATTAAAAATACTTTAAATGCAGTCAGGAGGAAAAAGAGTAAAACAAAAGACTTCCTTAAACTATTTATAATTAATAGTACACTTAGAATTCTAAGCAATAAATATAAAAAAATGATCCTGAAAGCTAAGCTAGATTCTTGGAAAAGGTATATTACTGAAACAACTGCGTGGGGGAAACCTTACAAATTCATTATGCAAAAGCACCAACAATTTTCCATACCAGACTTGGAGCATAACAATAACTTATATACTGAAGATAGAGAAAAATGCAAAATTCTACTTGACCATTTTTTCCCCCAAAAACAAGATATCAAATTAATTAAACTAGATATGTTCTCCAACGAACAACTTACAACTAATGAGTCTAGTGTAACAAATATAATCAAAAAATTAAACAACAAAAAAGCATCAGGAGAGGATAAGATCTCAAACAAAATAATTAAGCAACTTAATATAAAATTTCCAAAACTTTTTTATACAATAATTAACAGTTGCCTAAAGCTTGAAATATTTCCCTCCATATGGAAAAAAGCTGATATTACAATTTTACTCAAACCAGGAAAAAATGCTTCCCATGTTACTGCATACAGACCTATATCTCTGTTAAACTCTTGTGGGAAAATCTATGAAAAAATAATTAATAATTATCTGATCGAAGAGATATCTAATAAAAATGTACTTCATCATAATCAGTTTGGTTTCAGAACTTCCAGGTCTTCTGAAGCTGCCATATACCACTTAATCTCCTTAATAAGAAACATTATTAAAGAAGGTTCATCTGCTTTTGTCATCTCCTTTGACGTCAAAGGAGCTTTTGACAATTGCTTGTGGTCCGCTATAATTAGAATACTTCGAACAGAAGAAGTAAAACCCTCGCTAGTAAATATTATTATAGACTACTTCCAATCCAGACATGCTCACATTAAAATTAATAATGAATCAGCTACCAGGCAATTAACCTGTGGCGTCCCACAAGGTTCAATCCTTGGTCCCACGCTGTGGAATATTTTATATTCAAAGATCCACAAAGATATTGAACATCTTTGTGAATTAATAAATATCGACACTACCCTGATATCATATGCAGATGATCTCTGTATATCCTTCACTGTAACCGATTTTACTGATCTCAAGAAGATTGAGATTATATGCAATAATATTGAATCTATCGCCAGCGAATTAGGTTTAACATTCTCTATAGAAAAATGTAAATCGATACTATTTGGTGACCAAAAATTGTCAAACAAATTAAGTCGGCTAAAAATTATAGCTGGGCATCCTATGCAGCTAGTAGACCAATTTAAATATCTAGGGGTAATAATTGATCATAAATTAAGCTTTATTCCTCATATAAAAGAAATCAATATCAAATGCAGCTGCATCTTTGATAAATTGAGGAGAATTCTTCCTAACACTTATGGGATGCACTTCAAAGAAAGAACGATATTATATAAGGGCATTGTTCAGTCTATCTATGGCTATGGCTCCAGTACCTATATCAGCAATAAAATACTATTAAATATTAATAAGTATCAGAGGAAATTTCTCTTACCAATTTCTTCTCTTTACAGGACTGCCCCTACCTCGGCGGCCTGTGTCATCAACAACTTGCCACCCCTTGATCTATTCTTGATAGAACATTCTATAATATCAGAATATCGAATAACAAGAAATTTGAATAAAGTAAACAATTTAAAATTTCTACCACAAACAGAAACTTTATGCAAATTAGGACCAACCCCCCGCCTGAAACTACTAAAACAGCAAATTAATACTGAGGTTATCAGTATCTGGCAAAATCGTTGGGATACTGAAACCACTGGACGCAAAACCCATATGTTTTTTCCTAAAATTATTGATAGAATGAAACTAAAGAAACCAGAAATAACTTTCTTCAATTCACAAATACTAACTGGCCATGGTAACTTTGGTAATTACCTTTTTAGATTTAAATTACATGATTGCCCTCTTTGCCAATTTTGTGGAAGTCCCATAACTGATGATTTACACCATACAATTTATAACTGTGATAAACTTGGCGATGTCAGAAATAAACATAACATTAACATTTACACAAAATTGGAAATAACACCAAAAAATTGTAATAAAATTCTGAAATATTTCCATGAACTGATGGCCAGGAAGCTAATTCTTAAACCGAGTGACTAATTATAAACATAATATTAATCTCTTTATGTACTACTATAGCATAGTTCTTATTTAACATATACAACTTCTCTCTATATAAACTTATGTGTTAATATTAAAAATATTAATAATAACTGAATTTAAAACTTACTTGATGTAAAACAACTATGTAATGGTGACTAAGGTTATGCATCACCATTACATCTCTCTTTTTTTAGAAATCCTTTCATATTTTGTGCTAGTTTTTAAGTATTCACTGCATTTTACACACTAATTATTAGATTAAAAGGTTACTATATCCTAGTTTATAAGTACACATAATATTCATTGTGCACAAGAAAAAAAAAAAAAAAATCAATAAACTTGCCCCACTGACGATGTTCAGATTGGGGACCAAACAAAAAAAAAAAAAAAAAAAAAAAAAAATAATAATAATAATCAAATCAAATCAAATCAAATCAAATCAAATCAAATCAAATTTATTTTTTATACATAATATCAAAATTATAAAATGAAATACATAAAATAAAATTTTACTTTACTCCTGCTTATATGCAAAATGCATGAGCAGCAGGGTACATTACAGTACACAGGCTAGTTTAATGAAAAACTAGCCAGTGCTTACAATCTGTGCGAACGAAAAAAATGTATATCTGTGTACAATATACTAATACACGCACACACATACACACGTGCATTCATATTTATATAGACTCAATGTGTCTACACATATGGATATACACTCTCATATGTACACACATACTCACACATGTACATACACATTCATTTATGAATGTGCTCTCACTTACACACACATAGTAATACAAAACATTAGATTAATTTATAAGAAATAAATTTAATGTTCACCTGTATAATTAACATAGAAAAGTGAATAATAACATGATATATATAATAGTAATAGCTAGCGAACAATAAGTATATCAATAGTAAGACAGGAATAATTTTCTAGGGGATACATGCTGGCATATATGGGCTAAAGATTATGTATATGAGTGCATATATCAAAAACTTAGTAATATTTAATTTTGCGTACATACTATTTTAACCCATATTTACAACAGAACTATTATTAATTTAGATTACTTTAAAAAATATCACACATATACCCCATCCCATATGACTCATATCCTCTTTCAGTGATGATAGGATGATATAAATGTAATGTAATATTAATCTAATGTTAAGTGATAAAACTAATATTTATAATTATAAAGTTATAATAAGCATGTGTGTTAATTTTTTATTTATAATAATATTGGTGTTAGCAATAAAGATAGTAATAAAACTAAGAATTTAATTTAAAATAAAATAAAATAAAAGTAAAATTAAAAGACAAAATAAAAATAAAAATAAAAAATAAAAAATCTGCGTTATTATTTTTAACCTAATTGTATGGAATATAATGAACTACTTTTAATATTAGAATGAAGAGTTTTGTTTAAGGAAATGTATTGATTGCAATCAAAATAATTAATAAGAATAACATCTATAATAAAGTATATTAAGTTAGCAATTTAGGTTTATAGTGGTAAAAAATGTATTATATTGTTAATTAAAATTTACCTTATACTGAATTATTGTTAGAAATGAATCTATTATTTATGAATTTAATAATTTGTAATTTATATTTGGATCCAGATACGATAAATTTAATCTTTTACTGTCCACACTGACAGAGCTAATTTGTTTCCTATTGTTATTATTTACAAACAATCGGGAGAACTATTGGAATTTAGAATAGACAATGATAGTGTGATTAACCAGCAACTTGATTTTTATATAAATACCAATTTCTGTTATCCATGCGAACACCTGTTAAAGTACTTTAAATTTAATTTCATAACTGTTATGTAATACGTTTATGTTACATAACGGGGAGTTTCTAATAGATTGTGAAGTGTTTTTATTTATGTATTAATGGATCAATATTAAAAGTGAATGCAATTTGGGTGTAATGGTCTATTATAACTTCGAAAAATGAGATATTTATTACGTAAGCATGTGAAAGTGAATCAATAGTTACAATTTATAATACCTATAGGGTTCTATGACGAGTAGTTTACTTTATTTAGCTAGAAACAGATGGTTGTACATTAATTTGTTAATTTTATTTTAAAGCTAAATATCATACTTTAAAGTAGGATGTACGGACTTTGAAGTAAACAATGATACTTTCGTTTCTATTTTAAGATTGCAAATAAGAAGAAGGCAGAATTAGATTTTAACTTGAGCACTTACAAGCGAAATCTGTTAAAAGTTTATGCCTCTTTTTGTAGTTTTTTAATTTTTCTTTTAACGTAACTGGTAAGGTATTATGTAACAAAGGACACCTAAATATACAGCCTGAATTCTCGAATGATATTTCATAAAGTTCGGTACTTTTGACTTTTCAGTATTGGAGTTTCTTGTTATGCCTGTAATGTAATTAATGTTAAACAGATCTCTGTTTTTAGTAACGTAATCTATAAGTTGCACCCAATGTAACTGTGAAATATTTAACAAATTTGTGGTACTGGGCGAGTTTCGGTTTTGTCCAATGCAGGTTAAAACCGACTTTTGCAGTTGGATTATTGGTTTTAAATGATAGTTTGCAGCACCTCCCCAGTGCATTATGCCGTAAGCTAAGACGGGCTGATAGATGGAACGATATAAATGGGTTAAGTGACCAGTCGTAAAAAATTGCTTAAGATAGTAAAAAATGTAGTTTAATTTACGCAGTTTATTTGCTAAAAATATCGCCTGACTGTTCCATGTTAACTTATAATCAAAAACTAAACCTAAATACTTTGTTTCATACACTCTTTCAATTTGCGTGTTATGTCCAAGGTTAATATTTAGTGTAATACCAGAGGTGTTTTTTAAATGATTATATATCATAAACTTAGTTTTAGTTGTATTTAGAATTAGTCGATTTTCTTCGAACCAACTACATAAAATATTTACATCATTCTGAATTAATTTTTGTAAAATATTCTCATATCTAGAAGCTGTTACCAAAACCGTATCGTCTGCATAAGTAAAAATACGACCACTAACTTTTAAATTACATAAACTGTTAATATAAATTAGAAATAGGATAGGGCCTAGAATGCTGCCTTGCGGTACTCCATGAGTTAGTGTTATACATTCACTAAAAGTGCTATTAATTTTTGTGATATAAGGCCTATCAACCAAATATGAATAGAGCCAATTGTAAACCTGCCCCCGGAAACCACATGCGTATAATTTAGTCAATAAAATCTTATGGTCTACAAGATCGAAAGCTTTTTTAAGATCAAAATAGACAGCAGCCACTGATCTTCCGGCTTCTAAGTTCTCAGTTATGTATGCGGTATGCCGATATAAAACGTCGTCGGTGCCCCTTCCAGAAATAAAGCCAAACTGATTACTACTAAAATAGTTTATCTTATTTAAATATGAAATTATTTTATTTTTAATGCATTTTTCTAGTATTTTTGAGATTGTAGACAAGAGACATATTGGTCTGTAATTTGACACATCCGACTTGTCTCCGGATTTGTAGACAGGGGTGATAATTCCTAATTTTAGCGATGTAGGGAACATACCTAGTCTTATCGATTCATTAAATAGATAAGTTAACGGTTTAACGAAGAAAGGGATATTGTCTTTTATTAGTAAGATCGAAAGCCCATCAAACCCAAAAGATGTTTTATTAGGCAATGAAGTAATTGCGTTTCGAATATCAGCTTCCAAAAATTCTACAAATCCAAAAGATTCAGCAGAATTGAAATCGCTTATGGTGAATTGACTAGTAAAATTTGTATTCGTTAAAGAATTTCTAACTGCCTCAGAGAAATGTGTGTTAAAGTGAGTTGCAAATTCAAACTCATTTCCAGTCACTGATTTTTTAGTACCATTTATCGTCAACTCAGTTATAACATGCTCTTTTTTATTCAAAATTTTTTTGACAACAGACCAGTATTTCTTTTGATTACCATCACAATTATTTAATAAGTCTGAATAATAATCTTTTTTAGCCTTCCTTGTTAATTGATGCACCTCCTTAGAGATACGTTTATATTCTAAACGAGTCTTGTCATCTGGCGATGATTTTAAAATTTCGTGTAAGCTATTTTTTTCTTTTGTTAACTTTATTAAATCTACTGAGATCCATGGGGATCTTTTGCGTAAACAGTTTTTCCGTATACGCAGCCGTTAAGATTGCGTTAAGCACATTTTTAGCTTATTTAAAAACCAATCGAACTTCTCATTAATTGTTGGATGTTTGCTGTATAGCCAGTTAACATTGATATTTTTTAACAGGTTACTGAATAAAGATTTATCAAAGTAATAATTATGTTCACAATCTGGACAATGGATTTTGTTTTGTAATTCCAGCACCGTGCAAACTGCTAAATGATCGGAAAACATTACATTTAAAGTATCAAATGACGTATTTACGTTTAGTTTGTTATTTACTAAACCCCTTACAAAAATGTGATCCAAACACGATTTATAATTTTTACTGTATAACACAAAGGTCCCCGACATTTATTACACTTTTAAAACCGTTTGAGTACAGTATATTTAGGTAATCTGAACACTTGGATTTATCCAGAATGTTAATATTTAAATCACCTGTTAAAACGGATGCCGAAGATGAAGCTTTGAGAATAGTTTTAAGATCGTCCAAAAAATTTAAATAGCTCGAATCGCAAAAGCGATAGATACCGTTTATTGTAAGGAAGCTTCCTCCATCCAATTTTAGTCTTACACTAACAATATTTCCAGTAGGTATAATAAGTTTTACTTCTTCACAAAGTATATCATCTTTGACGAAAATGCCGACACCTCCTGAACGTTTGTTTATCCTGCATTGAAAATAGGAAGAGTAATTAGGTATTTTATACCGATTTATCTCTTCATCATGTAACCAAATTTCAGTTAGTACAATTATGTCATATGTCGGATTTATTTCCTCTAAGAAAACTAAAAATTCATCAAAGTGCGCCCTCAAACTACTTATGTTTAGGTTTAGTAATGTTAAATGGTGTTTATTCATTGAGTTAATTACGATCGATAAACGATTTTAAAAGAGATAATTCTGCAATAGTATGTTAAAACGCAATTTCAGAAAATAAACAAATGTTAGACGTAATTATATAAGTAAACGTATGAGGTTAATATCGTAAGCATAATACATAGAGAATAGATTTAGTAGATTAGTAATTTAGTATTGTGATTTGAAGGTAAATAAATATAAATTTAGATAGGAACCAAACAAAGTAGTAAGAGGAAATAAAGACTTGTAGATAGTATGCGGACAACAAATAAAATCAGGAAGTGCGGAAAAAGTTAAAAGGTTGATAAGAATAAAAGAAATAATTAGAATGCGGGCATTTTGGAATGAAAGAGAAGAGCATAAGAATAAATTAAGCGTAACTATAAAAGTAAAATAAGATTTCATTCGACCTATAACTAACATGATACTGTTTACCATCACTGAAGCTCGATATGGCACTTTGAACTAAATTGCGCTGCATGAATGTAAAACAACAAATATAATTTTCTTTTTTTTTTTAAAGAGAAGAGAAGATATAATTACAATAAGCCAGGCACACAATGGATTGTTAGAATTATAAGAAGAAAATGAAGGAATAAATCCGATGTAAAATAAGGCGTACTGAAAACTGACATAATTTAAATATAACGAGAAGTTACATAATAAAGTATTTTGAAAACGAATAAGATTTAACGATATGATAAAGTTAATAGGTATAGGGTATAAATTAATAAATTGAATAACAATTTGAGGTGATCGAGACGCGTTGAACGGCAGAAATTTTAAATTAATTAAGTAATCGACATCATTTGTAAAATGTGAAGTAACTAAACATACTGTATTATACGTGAAGTAATGAACTGAACTAGTATTATGAACTAGTCACATTTTGCATAGTGATTGTAGTTGCTCCTGTGAAATTACGGGAATGATGGGCGATTTTTCAGATTTTCGTATAAAAATTTTTGCATCACGTACCCATACAAATTGATATCCTTTCTCGCGTAACCCCCTGGCCGACCATAAAAGATTCGAATTATATTTCGTTAAGTGTTCGTTCAGGTAGAAGCGGTTTTTTGCCATTTGTGGCGTCGCGTCAAAACCAATATCACCCAGTGCCGGTTTTTTAATTCTACAATTGCGCAACAGATCATTTTTCACAGATCTACGCGTAAATTTTACCACAATGTTGGGAAAGCTTTGTTTTTCACTTTTACGTAGACGATGACAAGCACTGATATCATAAGGGCTTAAATCAGTGCCAGTCGCCTCTGCTATTTTATTTAGTATATCAGGAATGGATTCATTGGCTGTGTGCGGAATATTGCTTATAATTAAATTCGACTTTTTACTGTGTTGCTCCAGAACATTTAATTTTAAAAGCAACTCCGAGTTTTTTTCATGTAACTGCGTATTTTCTTCCTTCAGTATTTTCATTGAAAGCAGTGCTTCATCCAGCTTCTCTTCCGTCTTATGGAGAGAAAATTGCAGTCCTTCAATTTTTTCATGCAACATAGACTCTGTAGTATTAAACGAAGACTGCAAACTATCCACTTTCATGCAAAGAGCGGCTAACTCGTTACGGACTGTTATTAATATATGATCTGAAGACGAGTTTTCAGGATCTGCAGAGCTAGCAGAGCTAGAACTGGATCTGCATGAAGTGCAAACCCAGTTTTTCTTTAAAGTTTTGGACCAATGTTTCCATGTTCCGGCGGCGACACCACTACATGTAAAGTGCAAATTTGCTTTACAGGCTGAGCAAGAGATGAAGTCTCCTGATTCAGGTAGAGCTTTATTACAAGTGTTGCATAAAGACGCCATACCAGAATAATAACAGTTGTAAATCACAGGTAACAATTATGTGACAAGAACAGTTCAGTAAATTAAGCACACTGTTACAGACAAAGTTTCCGATTTTTTAAAAACAAATATTTCTTTTTTTTTTTTGACGTGACAACGTCTTATAAATTGGTTTGCCGGGTGACACTTGCAGAAACTGCGTTACGCTCCGCTCACGTTATGCGCTCACAATGAGAGCGACTGAGAGGCACGCGTCCCTTCCACTCGGGCATGGTTAGTCCGCCTAAGAGGGAGAGAGACAGACATTTTAAAAATATGAGAAAAAAATATGAGAAACAATAATTTCTAATTTGTTCAATTTTAGTACAATGGAGCCAGATGTACAAATTCCTTCGAGTAGCGATCTATCGTAGGTTATCATCAATATCAACAGCAAAAGTGATCGATGTTGCGGTCACAGACACTGCTCGAGTTATCAAAACCTGCGGTGACTTGTGCTTGGCTGAAGTTACTTGCTTTACCGCTGATACTACCTTCAAATTTGTGCTCGGTGCTGTTTATATTCATCCAGGATCAAGTGTACAAGACATCGGAATGTTGCTACACCAGGCACTTCTTCCATACGTGCATAACAGCCAGTACGTGCCACCGTTCCTGCAAGTTGATCCTAATATGCCGATTCTTCTATGCGGTGACTTCAACCAAAACGTGAAGTCTGATGACAAGTTTCTCAAATTCATTAAAGATACGTTTAATCTTGATTGCGTATCAGATATGTCTAAGTCTACTACGTTAAAAGGAACAACCACTGACTTGACATTTTCTAGGCACATTACAGCAGAAACACTTCCTTTCATTTCATATTTCTCCTATCATCGCCCTATCCTCAACAAAATCACTCAGATAGGAACAAGTTAAGTTGTAGTAAACGCTGTTTCATTGTACGCAAATGTATTGCAAGTTATTGTATGTATATTTGTATATAAATACGTATGTATGTGTAAAGGTAAAAATAAAATTTTGTTAATATGAAATTCAGTGCGAGATTCTTTGTATAAATTAATGTTTTAAATATAATTCTTTGTATAAATAAATGTTTTAAATTGTTACTATTATTTCATCCTTCTTCCTACTATACGAATGAATATTCACATTAAAATTATTTTACCACTCAAAGTCGTTGTCATGTAAAACTTTCGCCCGTATACCGACTTTACAGGCAACCAATTTTTTTTTTTTTTAAGTATATAAGATCGAAAACATAAAATTTTACGAATTTATACTGCAAATTTGATACCTGATACAAAATAATCAAACAAAACAATAGATGTAAACGAATAATTTGAAACCAACAAATGAACGCAGAATGTAACAACCGAACGCACAAATAATAATAATATAATAATAATAATAATAATAATAATAATAATAATAATAATAATAATTATTATTATTATTATTATCGTGAGTGGTTGTGTTTGGTTTTGCTCTCATTCCATACATAAATAGTGAATTGTAAATAAAGTACCGGTTTTTAAAATTAAATAATTTCGATAGTGTTCGTTGAGATCTTTTCAGTGCTTTTTTCGGAACTGGAAAATCTTAAACGGTTCAAAAGTTATAACGTTTTTTATTGTGCACATCTCTATAATAGAGAGACGCGTTCAGATTTGACGGTTATCAGTGTCGGTAAGTTTATTTCGCTAAATTATAGTCGATATTTGACAGAATGGTGTGTATATGTGCAAAATGCTCTAACGATTTGCCGGCCGATGGTGAATATTTGTCGTGCTTCCGATGCCAGCGTAAACTACATCATGGCTGTGGTGGAGTAGCTCAGAAAACGTGGTCTAGCATGTCGAGCAAGAACAAAAACGATTGGCGATGCACATTCTGCCGCGCCGAGAAAAACAAAGCAGGAACCTCCTCGCCGTTGTCGACTAACGTACATTCACATTCTGCTGACGTATCGAAATCCGATTTGATGCAAATTACGAGTGAGTTGCGATCTCTGAACGAACGGCTGTTCGATATGCAAGCATCCTTCGATGCGCGTATGAACGAAATGCTTACCGTAATAACAGCGACTACACAAGAAAACACCGATTTACGAAATCAAAACAAAGAACTTCTAACACGCGTTGATAAACTGGAACAATATACGCGCAAAAATAACGTAATTGTTTCGAACATCCCGGTAGCAGCAGCAGAAAATCTTCTTGATTTGGCCGTAAAACTTGGAGAAGCCACAGACACCAAAATAACTGTTAACGACATTGATGCATGTCACAGATTACCGAAACTTCCTAACCAAAATCATCCGAACATAATTATTAAATTCTGTAGACGAGTGATAAAGGAAGAATTGATAAAAAACAGCCGAGCGCGGCGACCAGAACTGGTGAGCATCGGTCTAACAGGAAATTCAAAAATCTACATCAACGAGCATCTAACACGTAAAAATTCGGACCTTTTTCCCGAAGCTCGAAAATTACGCTCCATCGGCTGGAAGTTTGTTTGGGTACGTGACAGCAACATCTATGCACGCAGAGACGAAAAATCATCGTTTATCCGAATAATATCGCAAGATCAAGTTGCTGCTTTGCTAAATACAAAGTGATTAATCGTTATCGTTATCCGCAGTATGTTTTTCTGCCTCAGAGCTTTTACATTTCTCATTTTATTATGTTACTTTCTACTACTTTACTTATCTTCTCAAATTTTTTCTTTATCTACTACAGATATAATGTATTACGGTGTTGGATTATCACTTCCTCAATCCTTTGGCCGTTTGTGTGCATGGCTGTACGTCTATACATACACAGAGCATGTAAATGTTTGTTTAAATGTAGGAAATCTTCCGCATGGGTGGAGGTTTCGTGCCTTTTGGTATCTCTATGTGCATTTAGGCGTTTTTCATTACTCTTCTTACTTACATTTCTTCTATGAGCGCAAATCAGTCAAATATTAATCTTTTAAATCTGAATATAAGCAGCTTAAGAGCACATTTCGATGAATTTAAGTTATTTTTGGATGAACAGGGTATAGACTACGATATAATTTTATTAACGGAAACCTGGTTATACAGCGGTGAGTTATATAAATTTAATATTCCCGGGTATGTAATGTTTGCACAATGCAGAGATTGCAAACGTTCTGGAGGTGTAATAATCTATTTAAAAGATAAATTCGTAGTCGAACAGCTTAATATAAAATTAGATATTTCAACGTGCAACATAATTGGTATAAAAATTATCTTGGAAAATAACAAAACATTGTCATTCTTTGGTATTTATAGATTTTGTACTTCAAAATATTCTGATTTTTTAATTGATTTACAAAATATTATTGACATATCGGGAACATCCACAATTATTGCAGGTGATTTAAACATTAATATATTAAATAACGAAAAGAGTGCACAATATTTGAATTTACTAAATTCTAATGGTTTCAAAAGTTTGGTTAATGCACCAACATTCATGCGAATGAGTGGTAACTACGAGTCCTGCTTAGATCATGTATTAATAAGAGGTTTATATTCTAATAGGTTAAATTCTGATAACGAATACGGTATACTTGACGTTGAGTTCTCAGATCATTGTGCTGTAAGTATCTCATTAGTAATAAAAGATAGTATTTTGTTAAAACCGTTAGAGATTAAAAACATTTTCAATAAATCCCTTTTCCAGCAGAAATTAACCAAGGTAAATCTTGAACAGATTTATGAAAGCAATGACCCGATTAGCTTGAAATTTGAAAACTTTATTCATAATATTAGGAATATCATGCAAGAATGTTACAGCAAAAATCATGTAAAAAGAAACGAGCGTAAAAGATCACCTTGGGTCACATATGAAATTTTAGTTTTGTCAAAAGAAAAAAATAAATTACACAAGAAAATTAAGATTTCAGGTGAGAACAGTGTCTTAATTAAGGAATATAAAAATATTTCAAAACAGATTCAAAAACTTGTAAGAATAGCCAAACAAGAATATTACAGCCATATGTTAAATAAGTGTGAGCATGATCAAAAAAAATATTGGCACGTGGTTAAAAATATTCTTGGAAATAAACAAAATCCGATAAATGAAATCAAAATAGGTTGCAATACGAAAATGGCAAGTGGAAACGAATATGAGATCGCATGTTATTTTAACAACTATTTTTCACAGGCTGTAACTAAATTATTAGAAAATGAAAACTTCTCTACTCCAAAAATAACTAACTATGGCTCTACAATTAATTCTTTTGGATTAATAGACTTAACACAGGACGAAATACAAAGTGCAATACTGTCTCTGCCCAATAAATTGTCTTTTGGCTTTGACGAATTGTCTATAATATTAATAAAAGAGAATATAAACTTTTTTGCTAAACCACTAACGTATCTATATAACCAATCTTTAAAAAGCGGAAAATTTCCTGATGTTCTAAAATTGGGTATAATAACACCAGTATATAAAGGAGGAGAAAAAACAAATACAGAAAACTACAGACCGATTTGTATACTTTCTACAATCTCGAAAATTTTTGAAAAATGTATTAAACGCAGAATGCTAAACTTTTTAAATCATATAAATTTTTTCAGTAACAACCAGTATGGATTTTTAGAAGGAAAAGGAACAGACCTTGCACTATTTAGACATATTTCCTACATAACTCAGAATCTAGAATGTGGCAAATCTTGTGTCGCTACTTATTTTGATTTACAGAAAGCTTTCGATGTTGTAGACCACAAAATATTACTATCTAAATTGTATTCTGCAGGCTTCCGAGGGGTTATCCATAACTGGTTTGAGTCTTATCTTGTCAACAGGAAATATGTGTGCAAAATAAATAAAGTTTACAGTGAACAAGTTATACAATACCATGGAGTGCCTCAAGGGAGTATATTAGGACCGATATTATTTCTTATATACATAAACGATCTATGTGATGTAAAACTATCGGGAAAAATTTTTATGTACGCAGACGATACTGTACTCGTTAATAGTTCACGTTATACACAGACTTTGCAACAATTAACTCAAAACGATGTTAATACCATACAAAACTGGTTCAACAACAATAGACTAGTAATAAATTTGAAGAAGACAAAATTCATGGTTTTTAGTCATGTACCTCAACAGAAATGGGATAATTTAAAAGTGTATTTAAACAACAACGTAAGTATAGACAGAGTACATAGCATCAAATACTTAGGATTGGTAAACTAATGTGGAATAAGCATACCAATTATATAGAAACAAAATTACGAAAATTAAATTACATCTTCTTTTACTTGAAAGACTTTTTTAGCAAACATCATCTACGTCGTTTATATTTATCGTTATATCAACCTGTATTTTCATTAGGAATAATACACTGGGGTAATGCGGCAAGCTATAATATAAAACAACTACTGTACTTACAAAAAAGAGTGTTTAAGCTGATCGGTGCAAACAGTGGAACAGAGCACAAACGTGAATATAATTTACCTGATATTACTACATTGTATAAGATCCAGATAATACTTTTCCTTGCACGAAATAGAAATGAATTTAAGGTGTTACTAAAGGAAGGCATGACTAGGAGTTGTGGTAGGGAATTAGTAGTTGTACCAAGCTATATAAAATATCATTCAAGAATACAGACTTCGTTTATGGCTCCATTCCTATATAATAAATTATCGGAATTATTAAAATTTAATTTGAAGAATTATAAAAAAAGGCGAAGACATTTATTTGACTATTATGTAAATCCAAAACAAAGCAATGTATGAACTGTTTTTAGGGCCGCTATTCTGGAAATGTAACTTGTATAAATATTTTAGTATAGCCTCAACTGTTAAATTAAATAAAACATTTTTTTTTTTCAATGTTCTTTTCAGATAATTAGTTATAATTTACAAAGAACTGTTATTACCTATGTTAAAATTAAAATTCCAATAAAAAGTATTATAATTATTATTATTATTATCATTATTATTATTATTATAGATCATTATAAAACCGGATTCATTTTCTTCATTACTTTTCTTGTTGATGACAAGGAGAGTAATTGTACGAGCAAATGAGAGCTTATATTTTGATATTAAAGTATAGAGGTGTGTAACCTTATAATAAATAATTATATATTAATTATAGATCATTGTAAAGCCGGATTCATTATCTTTATTACTTTTCTAATTCGAGCTTAAAAAATGTTTGGAAACTATCTTTTATTGGATTTACTTTTATATTTTGTTTTATTTGTTCATTTATTTTTTAAGGGTTTTCATTGAGAAGAAAATTTGTATTGTTTTTCCTAATATTATTATTATTATAGGCGAAGACATTTATTTGACTATAAACACATTTTAGTTCTAAATGCGCAAATTGGTTTGTCGTGTGTTTCGTGTGTTCTTTTATCGCACATAGTGTAATTACGCCGATAAATAAATTAGTTCGTACTCACGGTCGATTTTATCGCAAGTGATTAAATCAGCCGCGATCGGCTTGCTTATCAGCAAGCCGGTTTCTCTCACTTATCTACTAATACTATCAAAATGTCGGTTCTCCGTTCGCCGATACTTCGCCGCAAATCGCAGACCTCAAATTCCACCGTTAACAGCAATTCTTCGACCGAATTAAATCCGCATTCGACGAAATCGGGCAACAGTCAAAATCAGCTAACATCAACCCATATAGACGCTATATCTGACGAGCAGCAACTAACAAGTAGCTACCAAATGGAGGAGACAACAAGTGAGAATATTCCATTATCTACTAACGCTAATTTTAACGATAACGTTATTCGTATTCGTCGAATAGATAATGAAAACAACAACTGGCAGTTGGTACAAAGAAAACGTACAGCACGTTTCTCACCGCCACACGCAAATGTATCCAAACGTCCACAATTCAACAATAAAAATAGATATGCCCCATTCTTATACACAAATTCCGAAGACGAAAACGATGAAAGTATAAATGTGCAAAATGAAAATAACAAGAAAGACACATTTCCCCAAAACAATAACGGAAATAATAATAATAGTAACAAAAATAATAGCAGCAAACAAAAAGTTGCAAACAAACCAGCGTCTATTCCGCCAATCTTAGTTAAGGATATAAAAAACTATTCAAAATTCGTTACGCTTTTAACTCAGGTTAATAACGTTAAATTTACGCTAAAATCGACAAATACCGGTGTAACGGTAAAGCCGAGCTCACCAACTTGTTACCGTACATTAACAAAAATCCTAGCAGAAAACAAATACAAATTTTATACGTTCCAGCTATCGGAAGACAAACCCTTTCGGGTAGTTCTTAAAAATTTACACCACACCACTGACGCCAGCGAAATCTCGCAAGCATTACAGAACTTAGGATTTTCCGTTCGTACAGTAACAAACGTAATAAGTAGAAGGACGAAGTCCCCCTTACCAATGTTTTTTATAGACCTGGAACAGTCTCTTAAAAACTCAGAAATATTTCAACTAAATCATCTCCTCTATACGGCTGTAACGATTGAGGAACCCAGAATAACTAGACAGTTAATCCAGTGTACACGGTGTCAAAATTTTGGTCATACAAAAACTTACTGTAATCTCCCACCTCGTTGTGTTAAATGTGGAGGCAAACACCTAACAGTTAACTGCAATAAAGCACCAGAAGAAAAACCAACTTGTCTATTTTGTCGCGGAGACCATCCGGCGAGCTATAAAGGATGTGAACACTATCAACAAGAATTCAACAAAAAATTCAGGCAGAATGCAAGACCTCAGTCTTTCGATATACACAGCACAAATGATTTTCCAGACACGTTTAAGCAGTCAACATCGCTCTCATACTCGAATGTTGCCAATATTAACTCACCACCTCCTCGGACTCCCCAAACCTCTGAACGACAGAGCAATGTACCACAGATGATTAATCAACAGCAACAAATTAACGACACACTAACATCATTTCTTACTGAGTTCCGCAATTTGTTAACGCCTCTAATATCAATGTTAACCAAGTTAATGGAAAAACTAATATGAATCTGAACAATATAAGCACCAATTCGCTAACAGTAGTGTTATGGAACGCAAACGGAATACAACAAAAGAAACATGAGCTCCTTCATTTTCTACAATCGAAACTTATCGACATCGTCCTACTAACAGAAACTCACATCATTCATCCGGCGAGTTTCAACCTACCTAATTACAAGTGCTACCACGGAACTCATCCCTCTGGCACATCAATGGGAGGAGTTGCAGTACTTATTAAGCATAATATAGACCATTATTTACACTTCACCCGTCAAACAGACGCTTATCAAGCTATGGCTGTTAAAATAAAAACCCTAAACGGCAGATTAGTTACAGTTTCAGCAGTCTATTGTCATCCTGGGCACTGCATACCGAACGAAGAGTTTACACAGCTATTTCTTCATCAAGACAGTAAATTCATATGCGGAGGGGATTTTAACGCGAAGCATCCTCACTGGGGTTCAAGGATAGAAAATAAACGAGGGAAGCAACTGTTTAATCTCAATAGGACACTCCGGCTAGAAGTAGTTACGCCAACAACTCCCACATATTGGCCGAAGCATACTAATCGATTACCTGATTTGTTAGACTTTTATTTTACTAAAGGACTTAGTAATATATACAAAACCTGCTCAACTATTACAGATCTCTCCTCCGACCATATACCAGTTCTACAAGTCCTTGATATATCACCAATTTACAAAAATATTAACAATCAAAAACGAAATAAAGTTACCAACTGGAACCAATTTGAAGTTACACTGCAAAATCAAATTAACTTAAACATCAAACTAAAGACAGAACAAGACATTGACACCGCTGTAGATTATCTAACCAATACAATCCGCGACTCCTATCAGAAGTCGACGAAACAGTTGAATATCCTGGCTAAAAACAACACTATACTTCCTATTGAGATACGCGAATTAATCAACAAAAGAAGAAAAGCACGCAGAAAATGGCAACGTAATAGATATCCGTCCGATTATCAAACGTATAGGCAATCTTGTAGGCTACTAAAACAGTCAATTAAGCAATATAATAACTCACGCTTCAGTCATTATTTGGCAACCCTAAATAAAACGGACTGCTCTATCTGGAGAGCTACAAAAGTTTTTAAAAAGAAGAGTGTTCTTCCATATCATATTAAAAAACCAGATGCTAGTTGGGCAAAGACTGACAAGGAAAAGGCTGAAACTTTCGCAGATCACCTCGAAACAGTGTTCCAACCCCATCAGCCAGAAGATCCACAACTATCTCAGAAAGTCTCAGAGTACAACAACGGAATAATCCACTATTGTTCTAACCGCAGACATATAACACCGAACAAGCTTTATGTGTGTGTTAAGAACTTGGAAAACAATAAGTCCCCTGGTGAAGATGGTATCACAAATTATATGTTGAAACATTTACCAAAAAAGGGATTACTATTGTTATTGTATATATACAACTCCATGCTTAGATTATCCTACTTTCCAGACAGATGGAAAAAGTCCGTAATTATCCTCATTCACAAAAACGGAAAACCAGTTACAGATGTTTCATCATACAGACCAATAAGTATGTTGGATACGTTTGGTAAAATTTTCGAAAAACTCATCAAGCCAGTCCTCTTCACCATGGCAAAGGAAGCGATTCCAAACCATCAATTTGGTTTTCGGCCGAAACACTCAGCTATTCATCAGTGTCACAGAATAGTGGATGCGATCGAATCGGTCTTCCAGCGTGGACTGTACTGCTCAGCTGTGTTTCTTGATGTTGTTAATGCATTCGACCGTGTATGGCACGATGGATTATTGTATAAAACCCGGAACAACTTTCCTATCGAAATTCATAAGCTATTGAGATCATATTTAACTAATAGGTCGTTTCAAGTAAAAATTAACAACTCTATCTCTAGCAAACGACGGATACGAGCCTCAGTACCCCAGGGTAGTGTCCTTGGGCCGCTTCTTTACAACATATACACCGCTGATATGCCCACCACGTTGTACACATTGCAAGCTACATTTGCGGATGACATAGCGATATTAGCCAGCCACAATGACCCACACGAAGCCTCGAAGTACATTCAACATCATTTATCGATTCTTCAGCAGTGGACACTCAAATGGAAAATCGGAATCAACGAACGTAAATCCTCCCACACCACATTCACAACCAGACGTGAAGCATGTCCGCCAGTCAGGTTTAATAATAGTATTATACCGCAAGTTGATCACGTGAAATACCTTGGACTATATTTTGATAGACGCCTAACATGGAACCTACACGTAATCAACACAAGGAAAAAGTTAAGGTTAATACTTAAGCAGCTGTATCCTATAATAGGAAGAAAATCCAGTCTCAGTCTGTCAAATAAAATGTTATTATACAAAACTACAATAGCACCAGTATGGAAATACGGTTTAGAAATTTATGGTTCAGCCGCCAAAGCTCATATTGACAAAATCCAGTCGTTTCAATCCAAAATGTTGAGAATAATGACCAACGCACCGTACTATATTCGCAACAGTATTATCTATGACGATCTTAACATTCCTACAATTACGGCAGTATACTTACAACAGTACAATGAATTCCACCGCACATTTAGCCAGCATTCCAATCCGTTAATATCGCGAATGAAAGCAACGGTACTTCCTGACAATCCAGCCAGAAGACTCAAGAAAAAACAATGTCGTGACGCTATCAATTCTAACGTTAACAATTACCTATAGTTAAATTTACAAATAATTTAACAGAACAACGGTGTTTATTGTAACACGTTGTTGCTAAGTTCTGTTTTGTTAGTGTTAGCTATTGCGTTAATGACCTACCGTACAGGTCGGTACACAAAAAAAAAAAAAAAAAAAAAAAAAAGTATAGCTTTAACAGTTAAACTAAATAAAAATTTTTTCTTCAATGTTCTGTTCAGATAATTAAGTTACAATTTACAAAGAACTGATATTACCTATGTTAAAGTTAAAATTTCAATGTCCGTTTGTTTATTTATATAATATTAATTTCATTTATGTGCATATATAAGTTAAACATTATAGAAATTTTATTCTGTTTAAAAAATGTTTAATATGCTAAAGTTAAAATTTCAATGTCCGTTTGTTTATAATAGTAATTTCATTTATGTGTATATGTAAGTTAAACATTATAGAAGTTTATTCTGTTTAAAAAAATGTTTAATATGCTAAAGTTAAAATTTCAATCTCCATTTGTTTATTTATATAATACTAATTTCATTTATGTGTATATATAAGTTAAACATTATAGAAGTTCTATTCTGTAAAAAAATTTAATTGTATTTTGATTAGTTCCACTACTCGCGCAAACCTGCGCATTTGTGGAGATTATGTATAATAATTATAATAATATACTATTTGATTTGATTTGATTTGATTTGATTATTATATATAATCCATCTATGCGCAAGTTTGCGCGAGCGATGGCTATTGTAAACAACCAAAAAAATAAAAAATTTTGAAACAAAATAAAATGAAAGTTTTTGAAACAAAATATGTAAACAATAAAAAATTTTTGAACCAAAATAAAAGTTTTTTAAACAAAATATGTAAACAATAAAAAATTTTGAACTAAAATAAAAGTTTCTTAAACAAAGTAATATTAAAAACTGCAATTATATGTAACATGCACACTCAAACATACAATCAGATGCATTTATACATTTAGACATTCTTATACATATGTGCACTCTAATTAAATACGTATATACAAAAACTGTACTTACTATTACAGAAGTAGTAAGTTGAAAATTAAATAAGTTAAAATTTGGTGAGCTTTTTTTTTTTTTTTTCCCCTTTCCTTTTCCCTCTTCATGTCTTATCTGTTTCTTTCTTTCCTTAGCTCTACTCTCGTTTCTAATTTTATTTTTCCTTATCTGTGCTATTGTTAAGGTAGTAAGTATGATAAAAGAATTTTTCGACGCTTTTTGTAGTTTTTTAGTTGTATTTTTAAAGTGGAAGGTAAAGAATTAAAAAGTTTAGGACCCATATATATAGATTGATTTCAGATGTGGTATTTGTTAATATTCGGTAATACTGCTAATTCTTCGCCCGCTGATCTAGTAATACTTTGCATAACCGAAATATTAAATTTTGTTTTATTTTTAAGAACGAACATAAGTAGTTGTAATTCATAGAGTTTTGAAAGATGTATAATATTATAATCTACAACTGTGTCCAGATCTCTGCCAAGTAGATTTACAACATTTTTTTGGAGTTGAATCAAATGTTTTAAATGGTGGTCAGCAGCTTTGCCCCAGTGCATGATTCCGTAGCTTAATAAGGGTTGGTATAAAGCAATATATAGTTTATGGAGATGTATAGTATTGAAAAATTTGCTTAGATAGTAAAATATATAATTTAATTTTCTAATTTTCGGTGCAAGATAAATTGGATGTTTATCCCAAAACAGTTTACAGTCTAGTTGAACACCTAAATATTTTATCTCATACACTCTATACAGGGGAGCATTATTTTCCCAAAAAATTTTGAAATCATTAAATTTAAATTGTGGTATGTGACTATAAATAATTAATTTAGTTTTATTTAGATTAATAAATAGTTGATTATGGTGCAACCAGTTTTTGATTTTATACAAGTCATCCTGTAAAAGACTCTGAAGAATATCTTGTTTGCGGGAGTTTACCATTAGCACAGTATCGTCTGCGTAACAAAATATTTTCCCATAAACGTCTAGATTACATAAATCATTAATATATATTAAAAATAGGAGAGGCCCCAATATGCTTACCTGAGGTACACTGTAAACTTGCTTTACTACATAATCACTTTTTATATTATTAATTTTAGTGCAATGCAGTCTGTTCGTTAAATAAGATTTAAGCCAATCATGCATAATTCCACGGAAGCCACAATTAAATAATTTCCTTAGCAAGATGTTATGATTAACCACGTCAAATGCTTTTTTTAAGTCTAAATAAACTGCTGCAACCGAACTGCCCATTTCCAATTTGGATGCAATGAAGGAAATATGATTAAAAAGTGCGTCATCTGTGCAAAGTTCAGGCAGGAAACCATACTGATTTTTGCTAAAAAAGTTATTATTCAGTAAGTAATTTAACATTCTACGCTTAATACATTTCTCAAATATTTTGGCTGTGGTGGACAGAATGCATATAGGTCGGTAATAATAATAATAATAATAATAATAATAATAATAATAATAATAATAATCAATAATAATAATAATAATAATCATCGTTGTGTGTGTTCATATTTTGAATTGAAATTTAGCTGTGTTACAATTGGTATTTAGTGACAAAGTAAATTTAATATAAATTGGACAGGTATGTTGTTTCTTATTATTGAACAGTTAACTTAAAATATATTTCTATAAACTGCTACTATCCGCGGTAGTTTGCGTCAAATTTTTAAAGTTTGCGTCAAATTTTCAATTTCAAGATTTATTTGACTTTCCACAAATTGCTGAAACAGTACTGCTGCCCGGCCGAGTGTTGCTAACTTCAACTCGGCCGTGCTAGTGTGCTGGGGCGAGTGCTACTCGCACCAGTGTTTCTCAGGCGAGTTACTCGCACATGCGTTTCTAAATATTATGGAACCACTGAAAGAGCTGGGGAACCTGCTTAGGCAGGTTTCCCAGCTTGCCAACAATATACGTTCTGGCTTTATTAGCAAGAATGTAACCAGAATTGAAAAGAAAAACATTATTTCGGCTGCTAATCAAATCGAAACACTGGTAGCTAAAACACACGATCTCACCGCTGACATTAAGAAAATCGTTAACATCAAGAAAACTTCTGTTCAACAAACTGTACAAGACGTAATTCATCAGGCAGCAAGTACCTCTTCTAATAAGAGAGTTACTTTTTCCGACATTGTCAAGAACAAGAAAACTATTCCTAAAAATAAGCTCATTGTAAAATGCACCGATACTGCAAAGTTTGACAAAGATCTTAAAAGCAAAATTTGTCCGGCTAAGGATAAAATTAATGTTACCTTCTATAAGCTTCTCAATAATAACACGGCAATCATTAATACGAATTCTAAGGAGGATTCCAATAAATTATGTAATCTAATCAATACTAGGTTGCAGGAATGTTCTGCTAAACCAGAACAGTTGTTGGACCCTAGCATTTGTTTATTTAGGACCAACAATATCTCGGAAGACGATGTACGCGATTTCTTTGTGAATACTTATGAGGAATCTCCAATCAGTATTAAGAAGGTCTCTGGCCTGAGGGGCAGCCGTATTTACATTAGGCTAACACCAACACTTTATAGAAAACTTCCTGAGGATAAGCGAATTAGAATCAAATGGGAATCACTTTCATTTGTGGAAGCCATCACTCCTCGTTTTTGCAAAAAATGCCACCGTTTTGGACATGCTGAAAAGTTCTGCAAAACTGACGAGACTTATATTAATTTTGTAAATAAGCATAAAGACAATACCTGTGTTAATTGCCTTTACTTAAATATTTGTAAGGACTGTAAATATATTAATATTAATGATAAGATTATTGATGATGAAGTTGTTAGTAGATGTGTGGGAAGTATAGACCACTTATCTAGCAATAAGAATTGCCCGGCGTTTATTAAAGCTAGCGAAAACTTAAAATCTCGTATAGATTTTGGATCTTAGATTAACTTACCTAAACGTCAATAATAGTTATGCATGTCAGCTTCTCTTTTTAAAACACGCATCTGAATCCGCTAGCGACCTTGTTATCATGGCAGAGCCATATGTGTACAAGGGCGACTTTAAAGTCTCCACACAATTTGTTTGTTATAATAACAACAGAATTGCTTTCTTGATTAGAAACAATATTTCTCATTGACTTATTAAAAATAACAATAATATTATTGCCATTAACGTTGATAGGTACCTGTTCATTGCATGCTACTTATCTCCCAACAAACCCAAGACTAATCATCTTGATACTATTGATCATATAATGAAATCTGGCGTTGGCCTTACCCCTCTTCTTATTGGTGACTTTAATATAAGGTTACCGGTTATGGAAGATAGGATTGTAGAGAGCCATGATTCATCCACTTTTAGTGAACTTTTATTGAGCAATGATTTGGTCATTAAGAATTCAAAAAAATTTACATTCAGTAATCATAATGGTAAGAGTATTATTGATTACTTGATAGTCCAAAGTAAAATTCAGCATTTAGTCACCTTCTCTCTAGACCTTTTTGATCTTACTCCTCACAGTTGTATCTCAGCTAATTTACTCTTTGCAATACCCAAACCACCACTTAATAAATTTAGTAAACTTAATTTTAATAAGTTTCAACATAATATTAGTTATAACTACGTTAATCATATGTGTCGTACCATTGCTAGCTGTTCCACCACGGACAATTTAAATACAGCTCTTAGCAAACTTAATACCTACCTTACCAATATCATTGATATTTCATCTGAAGTGGCTTCTGCTCCTCCAGTTGACTGGTGGAACAAAGATTTACAAGATCTTAAACAATTAATCAGCTTGGTCAGAAAGAAAAAAAATAAATGTAAATGTCATGACAAACGTTTCATCCTAGATATCACCTTAACTACTCTTAATTTTAAGTATAAAAAATTAATTATTAACCCTTTCAGTCATGGTGTCCCATATATACGGTACATCATTTTCAATGACAAAAAAAGAACAGAATTATTATATTTTTGGCTTGAAGTCATATTGTCCCATTTTCATAAATTACCCAAATATACCATAGACTATTTATCTTAAGTTTATATGTTGTGCAATCTAAAAGAAAAGAGGAATTCTGAACATGTTTTTGATTGTTTAGAATATACGCGATTAGAGTATTTTTGGACAAGAAATTAGTATCATTTTTTGGACATATTTAAAGACAGTAATTATTAAAATCGGTAAGTAACATTTAAATCTATCAATTTCAGTTATAATTACAAATATATTATTAGTATTTAGCTTGTAGGATTTTTTTGAAATACTATGTCCCATATATGGTACAATGGTACTTCATGGATAAAATGTAAGTGCTATCCACAAAATGCACTTTTTGTCATTTAAATGAGGGATTCACACTTATAATGCATATACATGATAATTTGTTAATAAATTGAGCATTTTGTTTCTCTTTTAATGTTTATGCATGATAATTTAGTAAAGTAAACATTTTATATCTGTTATACATAATGTTGGGTATATTTTTCTGTCTGATAAATACCAATACAAGACAATATTTTGTATTCATAATGTATATAATATGAATTCTTGAGATGTATAAAACTATAATTTATGTTTTATTTGTAAAAAGGTAAAATGGCATTGGCTGATGAAGAAATATTTGAAATTTTGATGAACGATGACACCTCTATAATTGGATCTGATTCTGAAGATGGGTATGAAAATGAATTAGGTAAATATTTTACTCTTCGTTTACTGCTATTTGTACTAAAAAAAGTCACGTGTTGTTTTGATACCATACAATATAGAAATAATTTATGTTTGTCGATATAGCAAATATGGAAGATCTGGAACAGTATGTTATTGAGGAAGAAGTAAATACTGGTGAAGAAATAAGTACTTGTAAAGATGAAAATGTTCTTGAACTTCAGGAGGACTTTGCCAGGAATAATGAACTCACTAAAAAAACCAACATCAAATGGAGAACAAATGTTACATTTATTTCGCCAAGTATTGACTGGTATTTTCAAGAACCATTGGCGACAGTTAGCTTACCTTCACCAAATGAAATATTTGCCAAATATTTTACTAATAAATTATTTACATTAGCGGCAGATATGACAAACAAATATGCCACATATAAAAATATTTCCAGATTTCAATCTACAAATATGAGTGAAATGAAAAAACTGTTTGCCTTGCATATTGTAATGGGGAATCTAAATTATCCTAGGGCACGAATGTACTGGGATAGCCGCATGGGAATTCCAATGGTCAAAGATAATATGCCGTTCAATAGATTTTCTAAATTGAGAAACGCTCTTCACGTGGCAGATATATCCAGTGAACGAACCGGTAATGATCGATTATGGAAAGTTCGACCTGTATATGATCAGCTGAAAAAAGTCTGTAATGCATTGCCATTAGAATGCAACTTATGCATTGATGAACAGATCGTTCCATTCAAGGGGCAGCTAAACATAAAACAATACATTAAAAATAAGCCTAATAAGTGGGGAGTAAAAATATACTTTCTAAATGGGCAAAGTGGAAAAATATATGATTTTATTATATATCAAGGGTCTACCACTGAGGTAAATGATAAATACAAGATGTTAGGTATAACATCTGCCACTGTACTTCATTTATCTGAACGAATAGGTGTAAATCATAGGTTATTTTTCGATAACTATTTCAATTCATACCATTTATTGCAGTGTTTACACAATAAGCAGATTTACGCTATTGGCACAGCGAGACTTAATCGATTTTTTAGTCCGCCATTACTTTCTGAAAAAAAGTTGAAACAAAATGGTCGCGGCTCTTGTGATAATGTGGTAAGTGCAGATGGCCAGGTTATTCTTACCACCTGGTATGACAACAAATCAATAGTGATGGCATCCAATTATATGGGAATCGGCAATACTGATCTCTGTAAGAGATGGGATAAAAAAAACAAGAAACACATTTGGGTACCACGACCAGAATGTATTTCATTATATAATTCAAACATGGGCGGAGTTGATAAATTAAATTTTCTAGCAAGCTTATATCGGTCTTATGTACGATCGCGAAAATGGACCATTCGCATGATAACACATGCGTTGGATTTAGCTCTGATCAATTCTTGGCTGGAGTACAAAGAAAAAGCTGCAGAATTAGGTGTTCGCCAGAATAAAATATTAGATTTACTGCACTTCAGGCACCATGTTGCAGAAGGGCTAATCCTTTCTCCAATGTCCAAACCAAAAGGTCGGCCTTCTGTTAGTTCAGAACTGACCCCTGGACCCTCTCGTATTTGTGAAATCCGTCCCCAAAATGAAGTGAGATTTGATGGGTATGATCATTATGCTAAATACGATGACAAAACTGAAAGAAGTAGGTGTAAAATGGAAGGTTGTTCACAGAAGACGTACGTATATTGTTGTAAATGTAAAGTCCATTTATGTTTTCTTAAGAATAGGAATTGTTTTTATTTTTATCATAACAAGTAATCTTTATGTACTCTCTTCCTTGTAATATTTTTCGTTATTTATATATAATAAGTCATTTTTATATGTATATTTGTTCATGTTATTTTTAATAATTTTAACGAAATAATAAAATTTTTGTACATATTTACTTTGACCATGTTTTTTTAAGCACATTAATAAAATATGTTTTGTTTGTATTTTTATTTCATGCATTATGGAAAGTGGAACCGAAATTTTTTATTCTTTATTTTTATTCCACAAAGTCACAATGTACCATATATGGGACACATTTTTTCTCGGGAATGATAAGAGGTAAAATTTTTTTGAAAAGTGCAAAATGATCAACAGGCCCAAATTAGTAAGTATGTAAAATTTCAGATTTTTCACTTAAAAATTGGCAGAGCGTGACTGAAAGGGTTAAGTCTAAACTTAATACATGGCGTCATCTTGTCCAGAACAGTACTGCATGGGGTCGTCCTTACAAATTTATCTTTAATAAAAATATAAAACCTCACATCCCTGATATAAAACACAACAGTAATGTTATAGTTACTGATTTTGAAAAGTGTCAAACTTTTCTGGATCACTTCTTTCCAAAAGTTAAGGACGACAAGTTGTCAGCAGTTGGAACTGAAGGCTCCATTGCACCGACAACTAATACCACTGAGATTTCCAACATTATTAAACGCTTATGTAATAGAAAGGCTACTGGTGTGGATAAAATTAACAATAAGATTGTTAAGTATCTAAATATTAGATTTCCCAATCTCATTTGTACGATTATAGACAAATGCTTTCAACTGCAGCTGTTTCCAGATTGCTGGAAATTGGCCATTATTAAGCTCCTCCCAAAACCTGGAAAAGATCCTAGCACCCTTACAGGATATCGGCCCATTTCACTACTTCACTCATTGGGGAAAGTCTTTGAGAAGGTCATTAATGAAATCCTACTAAGGGAGGCCGATAGTATTGGTGTTTTTCATCAGCATCAGTTTGGCTTTCGAAGGGGAATGTCCTCTGAGAATGCTCTGTACAAATTGATGGCTGATGTGAAGTTGGCATTGCATTCTGGCCTGTCTTCGGTTGTCATCTCCTTTGATATAAAAGGGGCCTTTGACAGCTGTAGATGGTCAGCTATTATTGACATACTTAAGCTAAATAATTTTAATCCTTATATTGTTAATATAATTATAAGTTATCTTACAAATAGGTATGCCTTCCTTACTGTTGGTGGCTCTGTTGGCAACAGGAGACTGGAGTGTGGGGTTCCACAAGGCTCTGTACTTGGGCCCACGCTCTGGAACATTCTTTACTCTCAAGTGCACCACCAAATGGACGACTTTAAATCTCTCACTTGTCGAGGATTTGAGTTGTGCTCCTATGCGGATGACCTATGTATTGTTCTCAATGTTGACAGACATTATGATTTCAACTACATTGATGTTGTTTGTCAGCAGTTAGAAAAATTTATCAATAACTTTGGTCTGTTCTTCTCTGCTCCCAAATGTCAGTTTACTGTGTTTGGGAACCAGGGAATTGTGGACCAAATAAAACAACTTAAACTTGTAACCTCCCATTCGATTCCTCATACTAAAAACTTAAAATACCTAGGGCTTATATTTGACTCCAAATTAACTTTTAAACCCCACATTGAATATCTACATAAAAAATGTGATAAACTATTTTTTCAATTGCAAAGATTAATGCCTAATACCTTTGGCCTTAAATTTGCCCAGAGAGTCATTCTGTACAAGGGACTAGTTCAGTCGCTTTATGCTTACGGCTCTCTTGTATATATTAATAGGACTACACTTAGCCTAGTCAATGGACACCAAAGGAGGTTCCTACTCAATATTTCTTCCTTGTACAGAACCTGTCCTACCTCGGCAGCTAATGTGATTTGTAATATTATTCCACTGGATCTCTTTCTCACTGGTTGCTCAATTACTTCCGAATTCAGGGTTGTTGGAAATCTATCCAGAACCCAGAACGTACAATTTCTCAATGCAGATCCTGCCCGCTTGGGATCTTGTTCTGACATTAAATCCTTAAAAATGTGTTTAAGTAATATTCTTACTGATATTTGGCAAGCTATAGGTGGGTTAATTGCTCAACTGGTAGAAAGACCTACATATTTTTCCCAGAAGTTGGTGATCGCCTTAAGTTAAAAGATTTGAACATTAACTTTTACAACGCTCAGGTGCATTCCAGACATGGGAAATTTGGCTCCTATCTACATAGGTTCCATCTAAAATCTAGTCCGGTTTGCTCCCTCTGTATTGACAATGAAAAATCTTACACTGCATTTGACGATGTTGGACACTTCATTTTTCACTGCCCCTTTTTTGCAGACCTCCGTTCTAAATTTGGTATTACTGAACAACAGTCCCTCATCATGAATGAGGTCAACTCTAACAGTCTTCTGCGGTTCATGGAGCTGGCAATGGTTAGGAAGTTCAAAAAGGGCGACTAGATATATATACAAATTCAATTTTTAATTCATTATTCTTAAAATGTACATAATTAACTAGCCTATTATAAATTTAGAATATAACATTATAAATATTAGTATAACATATAAATATAGAATATAACTTTACGTATGCATTAAGTCAAACGTGAACCCAATTATCTAATATGTTTATAAAACTGCTATGTAATTATTTTCTTTGTATAATCCTGTTTTATTATATTTTAAACTTTTGCCATATTTTTAAACTAATGTAAGAATGTAAATAGCAATCAGTTTGATCCATTATTCCTTGGTAATAGTTGGGACTATGCTGTTTATCATCCTAACTAATACCCACAATATATCTATAAGTACACTTTGCAGAGGACTTCTTACACACAACCTTACTTTTGCTTTTATCCTTTATTATTTCAATTTGAATCATATAGTTATAGTACTTATACACACAGTCTTCTGCACCTTTATACACTTATTTTCAAAATATACGGTAAAAAAAAAAAAAAAAAAAAAAAAAATAATAATAATAATAATATTAATCAAATCAAATCAAATAGTATATTATTATAATTATTATACATAATCTCCACAAATGCGCAGGTTTGCGCGAGTAGTGGAACTAATCAAAATACAATTAAATTTTTTTACAGAATAGAACTTCTATAATGTTTAACTTATATATACACATAAATGAAATTAGTATTATATAAATAAACAAATGGAGATTGAAATTTTAACTTTAGCATATGAAACATTTTTTTAAACAGAATAAACTTCTATAATGTTTAACTTACATATACACATAAATGAAATTACTATTATAAACAAACGGACATTGAAATTTTAACTTTAGCATATTAAACATTTTTTAAACAGAATAAAATTTCTATAATGTTTAACTTATATATGCACATAAATGAAATTAATATTATATAAATAAACAAACGGACATTGAAATTTTAACTTTAACATAGGTAATATCAGTTCTTTGTAAATTATAACTTAATTTCTGAACAGAACATTGAAGAAAAAATTTTTATTTAGTTTAACTGTTAAAGCTATACTAAAATGTGTTTATAGTCAAATAAATGTCTTCGCCTATAATAATAATAATATTAGGAAAAGGAAAACAATACAAATTTTCTTCTCAATGAAAACCCTTAAAAAATAAATGAACAAATAAAACAAAATATAAAAGTAAATCCAATGAAAGATAGTTTCCAAACATTTTTTAAGCTCGAATTAGAAAAGTAATAAAGATAATGAATCCGGCTTTACAATGATCTATAATTAATATATAATTATTTATTATAAGGTTACACACCTCTATACTTTAATATCAAAATATAAGCTCTCATTTGCTCGTACAATTACTCTCCTTGTCATCAACAAGAAAAGTAATGAAGAAAATGAATCCGGTTTTATAATGATCTATAATAATAATAATAATAATAATAATAATAATAATAATAATAATAATAATAATAATAATAATTGAAATTGAAATTGAAATTGAAATTTATTTACATACATACAACACAATACAATATAATAATACAGGTTATAAACAGGTATATATCATATGATTACACATTCACATACACGCCGGTATACCCAGCATTTACTCTCACAAATACACTCACACACATTTGGGTATACAAGCTCTCACACTGACACATTCATGCAATTTCTGCCTATGCGCTACAGGTGCGCGAGTAGCAGAAAATTTTCGCTTTTACATGTTTGCATGCTACATGGGCCGATTTATGTTGTTTTGTGTAAGATCAAACATAGTAATTTGGATTTAAGTGAGTTTTATACACATAAGTTAGCCCATGTTTAGACTAAATTAATTAATTATTATCAACTATAATAATTTCTAATACAGTTATTAATTATTTTACTTGTGCTCACTTATACCTCCGTCCCCTATAACTACCATGTACACTTCAACTATAATGTAAATAGAAACTAGTAATAATACAGTTAAAAATATATATATATATTATAACTGACCAGCTACCGCGATGATAAAATAAAAAAAGCATAAAACAAATAAAAGAAAATAAAGATTTCGGGCGCCAATGACACTTAACCCCGGTGTGTCATTACTGGAAACTCAATTCGTAGAGCTTTAGGCCTTCCTAAGGTTTAACGAAAAAAAGAAAGTCTCAGCGGTGGAGATGTCACCGGGACCCACCCCGTGTCCAATAAGAAAGATTTCGACTTTAAACGCGTATATTTTCGCTAGGATTAAAAAAATTATAATAAAATTGTTAACAGGATGATTTTAGCGCTCACCCGAGAAGTATACTTGTGAACAAATTAACATATTGAAAAATTTTCTACGAGAAACGCGTGCGGCAGAGCACGTACAATTTTAAAACCGACAACGCGACGAGTTGCTTGAGGCAAAAGAGCCTCGACGACGTTCAGCCTAAGACTCCTGCGAGCGACTCTTGCGAGAGACTAAAATGTATCTGGCGAGGATCGCTCGATGTCCTCTTGCCTTTCGCTAAGACGACTAATTTTACACAAAAATATTAACAAATAAAAAAAAACACCGCAAAAAGAATCTTTTTAGAAAGTTGGTTGTTAATTTCTATTTAGCGGCGATTACCCTGCCGGTATTCCTTTTCGGGTTTTTTGTCAAAAAAACTTCTGCCGGCTCAACATAGCTCGGTACGCCTTTCAAACGCCTATACCGCCAGCAAAGGCTCTTTCTCCACTTTTCGGCCATCCGCATAGAAACCAGTTTGCTATCCCGGCGCAGCGGTCAGAACATCTGTGCCGGGATCCTTCGATTTTTTAGCCGAGAAAGCGTCTTTGACAACCATGCCGCTTTTGCCCGCTGCCGAGACCGCCGAGAAGTTAATGATTATTGCCAAAATATTATTTTCTAGCTCGGACAGCGTTGACAAAGGCCGTAAGAAATGCCGAATCCGTCTCACTGCCCCACCCTCATTTTCATCCAAAACAGGGGTTTTGGATGAGAATTCAGGTGACCAAGAACGAAAGGATTCGGACAAGCCGTTTCCGAGCTACAGAGTCTTGAACAGGTCTCCACCGTCTAAACCCGCTCATGTACGCCGCACATCATCCCTTAAGTTATCACACGTACACCACTCTCACAGACCACTGGGACCACACTAGGTCAAAAAAAATATATAGCGGAAACTTTAAGAACAATTAAAAAACAAAACGGAACCAAAATAAACATGAGAGATAACGAGTATCTATTCCAAACAATACCGGACGCAACCTGTCAAAATAACAAAACAATACGGGAAACAACCCGTCTAAAACCAGTTCGCAAACTACAAAATATCGGAAAGAATACCCTAACATCGATTTCCATGCTGGTTCAATACAAAAAATTTAATTACGTTAGCATTAGCTGAAATATAAATACCAAAAAGAACAAGTTGATTAAATAGTTGCAAAAAAAAAATAGGAATAAGAAGAAAAGAACAGTAACACACCAAATATAATTATAAAAAAAAATAAAAGGAATAACATCTGGAATTTTACATGACCAGGGCACTGAAATTCGCGAGATTTTCAAAAAGAAATTTATAACTTTGTTTTTCTAGCCTGGCCTAGTGTGCACGCATTTTAATCACACACCGACCTGCGGACACTGTAAGCGACATTCCCGCTCCCGGCCGAAAGGTCGTACATTCACACTCACACGTTGTCCCAGTGGCAATAACCAATAAAATATATACAAGTGAACTAAATTATTACAAAATAGATCGACCAAACGTCTAACTGATAAAAAAAAATAACAGGACAATAAGAACTCTAAAACAGGGTCTTGACCCGAACAAAAGTACTGAGAATAATTGAATGTATTTAAAAAGAAAAAATAAGAAAATAAGTGGTTAACTGCCTGTCTTGATTGTGGGGCTTGTGGGGCGCTATCGTTACCTGATTCCGGAACGAGGAAAGAAAAATCAAAAAAATGATTATCAAAATAGAAAGAGAGCAGTTGAGATCACTACCAATATGAGAACGGAGCTCTGCGTCTTCGTCCTACGCCATTCTTTTTTTTTTTTTTTTTTTGACAGAAAAAATAGAATACAAGAAAGACAACACACGCAAAGGGGGAAAATAGGAAACAAAAAAAAACAAAAGAAATAGGTACATCGTTGAGATAAAAGTATCGATCGTATTGCGGGAATAAAGCAAAATTCGCCATTAGACCGTCACCACGGAGAGATCCCAGCCAAGAATCACCACCATATTTCCTTTTTCCCCGGTACCCCGTGTCGGGAAAGCTCCTACGGCTTAAAAGGTATCGTTGTGCCACTAGGTCGAGTTCTTCGGCAATTGCCGGTATCGGGCGTCAATTGACCCCACTCGCCAGAAATACTCGGTGGCCACAATAAATCCAACCGATTCGGTTCACCACTTAGCGATTAAAATTGTTATTCTCCGTATTTTCTCGCCGAGACTTACGCCCAATGCCTTGGCCGCACACGTTCAACGTTGCCCACTACACCGAAAGCTCGTACAATGGAGAAGAAAAGATAATAAAATATAGAGCCCCGCCAGAGTACCAGGTATTCACTCTCTCTCCCCACCGAACAATATGGCCACGCTTGCCTTAGCAGCGCCCACAGAGCCTGAGGGGTCGACCGGAAATCCCTCCCGATCCGCCTAGCGACGCTGTGAATGGAAATCTTAGAGCAAAGAAAGAGAAAAACAATATATTTAGCAGAAAAGAGATGGAAAGAAGCTCAAAAAATCCGAGAAAGAAAATATTAAATAGACCGAAATGAACCGGTGAGAAGAACATTGCCATACGTAAATAATCTTATCACAGCAATGGCCATACTGTTAACAACGCAGACCGACAACTAAAACGTCCGCCCACATTGGCAGGAGGTTAGGTATAGGGTATGAGGAAGTTAAACCAGAAAGGAAATGAAAAGAGAATGGGAGAAAAAGGAACAAAATGGTTAAATGAATCCGAAATGAAAGTATCCCGATGCCCACAAGATTGGCAATTAAATTATAGAAATAATAAAATTCATTGCGAAAGAGGAAGAAAACTCTTAGTTGATAACTCAACAGATGCGTCACTAATAATCTAGATGACCCCACGGGGTTCGCAAAATTATAAATCAAAAAGATAATATTTCCGAAAGACGTTCAAAAAAATTTTAACTATGTGCGCCGACGCGCAATTTCTATAGGGCTACATGATTAATATAAGGATCACAAAAGCGGTATATTCCAGTAATAGATAGTCCCCTTCTCCTTTCTGCTCTCTTCACGCTTCTGAGCCTTCTTGTATTTGTGATTCAAATCACATCCTATTCGAATGTTCAGCACTCTCTAACGAACGCTCTATTCTTTACACCCAACTTTTAGTTTTGGGTCTTCCTACTCCCTTTAACGCTACCTATATTCTTTCCTTCCCATTGCCTTCAGTTATCCCATTGCTACTGTCCTTTGTCCTCTCCATTTCTGACCGCCTGGTTATTTAGTTATAACTGTTAATTTTTCATGTTGTTGGGTCAAGGCCGCTGGTGCGCCCAGGGTAGAAAAAAAAAAAAAAAAAAAAATAAGCGCTGCCAACAGTGGAATCACACGGAAAAAAACTGTGGTAGACCAGTGAAGTGTTTTAAGTGTGCAGGTGAGCATGATTCCAAATTATACAAGGAAAAGAACCCAAAAAAGTTTAGATGTACTAACTGTAAAAAGGACCACACAGATAATTATAAAGGCTGTGAAGTTTATCGTGAAATAGAAAAAAAGATTAAAGCACCTAAAAAAACAGTAGTGCAACGCTTGCAGAATACAAGGATCCAAACAAAGCAAGTTGATAGTGGTACTACTTATGCGAATGTAACCAAATCAAATGTTAAGCCTAACCAACAAGCAGAAATACAACTTCCCAAAGATGTACTTGATAACATTAAGAAAACATTAGAAAGTCTTAATAAAGAAGTTAAAGAAATAGTCATTAGATTAAATAAAATGGAAGGAGATTAGTCAGTCTCATCAAAGTCAACGCCAACGGCGACAATATAAAAGAAATGGCTGAGTCATCACTCTGTATCGTAACATGGAATGCGAATGGACTTAATATTAAAAGATTAAGTGAACTGGAGGTATTTCTAAATATCAATAGAATTGATATAGCTTTGATATCTGAAACACACTGGACTATTAGAAATTCTTATAAACTTCAGGGATATGTAATATATCATACTCCTCATCCTGATGGTGGAGCACACGGCGGATCAGCTGTAATTATTAAGCAATGTATCCGGCATTTTATTCAACCGGAATATTGTGAGACTTTTGTACAAGCAACTTGCATAGCTGTTGTACAGAGTAATACAATTCTCAGTGTAACATCCGCTTACTTTCCACCTAAACATCTCTTGAAACAACCACAATATGAACAGTTTCTTCAACATTTTGGAAACCGATTTATTATTGGAGGTGATTTCAATGCCAAGCATGAGGCATGGGGATCTTTCTCAGCCAACAGCAGAAATCCCAGTCCAGCTCATGGAAAAGGAAAAGAATTATTGAAGGCATTGCACAATAATCACAGTTCTTTTATATCTGCAAGAAAGCCAACATACTGGCCAACAGATAGAAGGAAAAAACCTGACCTAATTGACTTTTTCATTATAAAAGGAATTGCAACTAGTTTTGTATTAGCTGAAAACCTAATAGATCTATCATCAGATCATACGCCAGTATTACTAACAACAAGTACAACTGTCATACAAAAAAAAAGGGAAGGCTCTAACAAACAAGACTACAGATTGGAGCCGATTTCGTGAGGAACTGGATCAAAGAATTGAGCTGAACATACGGCTTAAAACCCCTTATGATCTAGAAGTGCAAACATCTAGCTTCATAAAAGCTATCCAGGAGGCAGCGCAGGTTGCTACTCCACAACCAAAGAATGACAAATATCAAGAAATTGTCTATCCACTTGAAATTTGTAATAAGATAGCAGAGCGACGGAAAGCCCGCAGAAAGTGGCATAACACACGATCACCATATGATAAGAATAAATTTAATAATATTAACAATCAACTTCAGTGTCTTATTAAGAAGGTTAGAATAAAGACGTTTAAAGCTTTCTTAGAGGAACTCAGTCCTTATGCTGATAAGAGCTATTCATTATGGAAAGCTACTCGTCGCATTAAGCGACCAGTAACCAGAGTTCCACCGCTAAGAGATGAAACTGATAACTGGGCTCGATCTGATGAGGAAAAAGCGGAACTTTTTGCACGACATCTTTCTCATGTGTTCACACCAAATGATATTCAGTCAGATATAATTCCGGTACCAAGCTACCTAGATAATCAAATGATAAGACCTTTCAGTCCACTAGAGGTAGCAACAGAAATTGATAAAAATATCAACCCGAAGAAAGCTCCCGGTATAGATGAGATTTCACCGGCTGTACTTAAAGAATTATCATGCAAAAGTGTTATTCTTTTAACATATTTATTTAATGCATGCTTAAGACTTGAGCATGTACCTAATGTTTTCAAGGTTGCACAGATCATCATGCTTAAAAAACCAGAGAAGCCTGCAGAAGTAGTTAACTCATATAGGCCAATATCAATACTACCAGCGGTAGCTAAACTCTTAGAGAAATTGTTACTGAAACGTTTACTACCACTAGTTGGAGAACACCTTCCACATCATCAGTTTGGATTTCGTAAAAAAACATTCCACAATCGACCAAGTGCATCGGGTTGTAGCAATAATAAATAGGGCTCTGGAAGAAAAGAAGTATTGTTCTGTCATCTTCTTAGACATTGCACAAGCATTCGACAAGGTGTGGCATGAAGGCCTAATCTTCAAGTTGAGTCATTTGCTTCCAGGTAACCTTTGTCGACTGGTTAGGTCGTATCTAACAGATCCGAAGTTCAGAATTAGTCATGAGGATGCTAAATCAACATTTTACAATATACAGGCTGGAGTTCCCCAAGGGAGTGTCCTTGGACCTCACTTGTACCTTCTATATACACAAGATTTGCCTGTAAATGATGATAGTACCACCACTGCAACATTTGCTGATAATACCGCTTTAATGGCTGTCGACCAGAATCAGGATGATGTTACAAACAAGCTTCAGCAAAGGGTTGATTCGGTGTATAAATGGACTAGAAGGTGGAAGATTATGCTGAATAAGCAGAAATCCATCCACATTCTCTTTACACTGCGTACTGCTAGTGATCAATACCGCATCTATCTTGGTAATCAGGCGATTCCACAAGCTGATTCTGCAAGGTATCTAGGTATGCACCTGGATAAACGTATGTCGTGGAAAGTTCATGTCAAAATGAAAGTGCAACAAATTAAAATCAAAGTACGACAATTGTACTGGTTAATCGGCAGACAATCTGTACTGGATACGTCCTGCAAACTATTATTGTACAAACAAATCATTAAACCGATTTGGATGTATGGAATTGCCTTATGGGGCTGTACTGCGCGTTCCAATCGAGAAATAATCCAGCGGCGTCAAAATATAATCTTACGTGCAATTGTAGATGCAAATCGATATTCACATAATGATGATATTCATACGGATCTCCAAATGGCTACCATCAACGATGTCATTAAGGAGTTTGCTCAGATACACGAGAAGCGTTTGCATAATCACGTAAATGTGGAAGCAATACAGCTGCTAGATACCGGCTATGACACCAGACGTCTCAAACGCAGACATCCATTAGACTTAGTGATCTAAATATATTTTTATGGGGTGAAATCACTGGACTTATACTCCAAATAAGATTTAAATGTTAAACATTTATTATTATTGGTACTTACTTAATTTAACGGTTAAGATTGTACCTTTATTATTAATATATAAAAAAAAAAAAAAAAAAAATATTATTTTGAGTTTGATCATTTTCACATTTATTTTTATTTCGATTATAGTAAAATCTACACGTATAAGTCTGATTATTAATACGATTAACATACTGTTGGTAATTAATAAGACACGGTTGAGGATGGTTACAATTTTCCCGAACCATTCGAATTTTCCACGGGTTCGGGCTCACACAAAAAAATATTCCATTTGCTCGGCGAACAAGTTTACTCCACGATCAGAAAGTATAGCTCCGCTCTTTGACCAATTCAGAGTTTTTCTGAATAATTGCGGATCACATATAGAGTCACTATCAGTAGCTATATTATTTTTAGAAACAACAAAACTCTCAACCAGATCAATAATCCGGATAGTCGGATCTCCCAATCCTTTTATCTTCGAATTATAAATATTCAGGTTCTCCCAGTGTTCAGCAAGAATCTGTCGACTCGGAAGAGGAATAGACGCAATGACGACTATATCATTTACTCCTCGGCTCCTCAAAACTCAAATTAAACTGCATACGTCTTGAAAAATGTCTTCACCTGTTTTGTTACTCAAAAAATCCACGCTGCCGACCATTAAAATTATACGATTCATCAAGGAGCGAGTACGATTCTTCTCTATGTTTTCTTTTATACTCTGGATTTTGCATACGTCATAACAATAACCAATGAACTCATTTTCTCCTCGATGAGTGGTCGAATCTAACTTCTTATATTTTACCAGTTGTAACAGGGGTCCATCACCTATTAATTGATAGCCTCGAAACAATGGACCAGCTCCTACATCGTCTCTCGGTCTGCGGTATATCTGATTTCTTGTACCGGGATTATTGACAAATTTTCTCGCTGGCAACGTGACTGTAATATTATTTATGTTGTACCTTTCTTCTTTTATCGCAGAATCGAACTCTCTCGGTAGTATCTCTTGACGACTTATCTCCTTTACATTCAAATATAAATCCTCTTTTGTTTTACACCTCATAGCAAAAATTATCTTTTATAAGTCTAACGGGAGCTTTTTTATAATAAGTTCGACAAACTCCTGGTCTCCTACAGGCGGATCGAGATATTTAATCTGATTGATCCACGTGAGAACATAGTTCTCCCTATTCTCTCCATAGGCACACCGTTCGTTCGAATCATATAAACGCCTTCTAATTAATAATTGTTCCGAATGTCCCCAAAAATTATTTCTTATTTTGTTTTTTGCTATCTCCCAGGTATCACAATCGTGGAGAAACGTGTTCGCCCGTTCACGCTCCGAACGATCCATTCTTCTCAACATACATTTTACATGTTCTCGATCTTCACATATACCTTCGGCTACAAAATATTGTTCGAGGTCCTCTATGAATTCTACAACATGAATACGGGCGTGGCGACCTCCAAAACCCCTTACACCTAAATCTAAATTCATACGATTTTCGTATTGACAGCTGTTTATCGGTTTTATACAATTTGCGGGGTTGGCATTGAGCCTCCCTCTATTACTACAAATTTCCCCTAATCTAATTTCTAATTTATTTTGGATATCAATTTGAACTTCGTCGAGTTCCTTTTTAAAATTATTTTCTACCGATTTAATTTTTTTCGCTTTTTCTTCACGGTGACTAGTGGACTGCTCTCTCATTGCTTCTACAACCTCCACTTTGGCTCATACTATATCGATCTGCCTTCCTTCATTAATAAGTTTTCTCATTGCAACCACTTCTTCCTTCATCACCATTTTCCCGACTAGTTCCTCCTTCATCTTTTGAGTATCTTCCCTTAACTCCTTTATTTCCTTCCAATTCTTCTCATTCGACAGTCTTATTCCATCAATCGAATCTCTAATATCCGTTAATTTTTTTTCACTTGATTTCAAATTTTGCTCACTCGATCTCAAGTTTTTCTCACTTGAGTCCTTCAGATCCAGTAGTAACCTCATCATACATTCCATGCGAGACTCCTCTAATTCTTTTTTAATAGGCTGCCTTCTTGTAGGAGTCTCGCGATTGGGTTCTGACGAGGGAGTTGTCGGAACATCTAATTCGATATCCGACATTTCCAGAAACTCGGTACCTCTTTGTATATTTATGTCGTTATAGCTCATTATTAATTTTATTTATCTATTTTTTTTTTATTTTTTCTAGTAATATGATTATTCTGCTACTTTTAATAATTTCTACAAATATCCGCTAATACTTTTTTCTAACTAATAAAAAATATCAAAATTGATGTTGACTAGTAATGCGAGTGCTTACAAATACGACAAAAACAACGATTAATAATTATGGATACATCGACACACAAAACAACGAATGACTATTTTTTTTCTTTTTTTTTTTATAGACTTACTGCACCGCCTTCTTCTCCCAGTGGCCCAGTGACAAATTTAATACGATGTTTTGTAATTAACTATGAAATGAATTGGTTGTATCGGGCGCCACTCCATTTGATCGCAGACCAAAATTTTCTTTTGTAATCCTTTCCTTTGCCAGGGGACCTTTCTGGACAAATCGTGTCCCTGTTCGCTGGAGCCAATTTATCGTATGCTCACTCTTAATATCTCAAGAGTAAGAAGCCTTTGAGCTATTATCAAGCTATTTCACGGCGGCCCAGTTCGCCGTGTCCACTGAATGTCACAAAGTAAATATACTTGTTGACAAAATAATGTATATTTACTAATACTAATAAAATTATAACACTTGATTTTTTTTTAATGGCTAGTATGATTAATATCTTATTATCGAACACCGAAACAAAAACTATTCACAATTAATCAACAACAAACAGCGATTACTAAAAAATACATATATAATTCTTCCCAAAAACGATTTAATTAAAAATTGTTGCGGGTTCGCTGACACTCAACGCTTCGATAATAGTACTCTATCAGAGTAATAACGGATACTAAACTGATTAATTGCCGAACCAACACAAGACTCGCGAAAACAGGTAGTCGATCAGCTGTCGGTACTGCCCGACCAGTCGCAACGACACATCATACTTATCATATGTGTAATTTTTGACAAAATTATGTTGCTTTAGTCGGGCAGTGTATCCGCGTCTAGCCTTAGTTAATTTTACGTTATTATTATAATTGTGTTAGTACGGCATCGGAATTATATTCCAACTTCCCAACTGTTCGAACCATTTAATCAGCTACTTTACTTTACTCGGTCCGAACATTCCTAGAGAAATATATACAAAATACTATGCTGTGTTGATCGATAATAAATAAAATAAAGAATATAAAATTTAATCTATTTTCCCATAGCATAGTAAAGCCAGAATTCCAAACATAAAATCAATATTTTATTCACGCTACTCACTGTAGGCTCATGACACTATGTAAACCCCTTGAAGTTAACATGTATGATTACAAATGACGTCAAATTGTGTCAGAACTATTTAAATAGAGGGAAGATAAATCAACCTGTTATAAACTTTATTATTAACTTTTGTAGTGATAAAGTAAGCAAATATTGCTTAAATTAGTTAGGGGTCATTACAACTGTTAAATATATAATGTGAATAAAGCAACTTCAAAAAGTTGAAATATTTACTTCACAATTTTCTTTTGTTTCTACCAATATTTCATTTGACTTCGTTTCAATTTGTTGGGCTTGTATAAATACCGAGCATGCACACTTCCTTATATATTCAAGGTCCCAGCATGTGCGACTGCAATGTTGGGTCCTTTATTATTACATGGTATACTTACCTCGGATCTCTCTGTCACACATTTCCACTCATGTTAAAATTTAAATCTTTAAAATTTGCAAACCCCTACTAGGACCGAATTTTTTGCAGACAACCCTATGTGTTCGCAATAAAACAGCGCTAATGTTGATATAAAATTTTTTCTATTATCAAATCGAGTGAAAGTAACTGCCATCGACATACCTGTTTATACCTTGCAACCCAGTAGTTCGTCCTAGTAAATAATAGGCAACCCTATAAATGCACATTCTATATATTTTATACTTTGTGTTGGGATAAAAATTTTCTTATTATCTTGATGTTGCAACATTTAATAAAAAATCATTTTTTAAAAAATAATTAAAAATAGTCTGTCCAGGATTTTTTTAGACAACCCATTTTTAGTATATTTTCTAATATACTAAATTTATTATAAAATATTGAAAGTCAATTTTGAAGTGATCCAACAAAACTGGAAAAAGAAACATTATGTCTGCAGTCAGCATTCTACAGTTCCCTGATGAAATCAAAAATCATGGAAGAAGCGTACCAGCATGTGCAAAACATATGGAATATTCTTAGAGTTTGGAATTTGGGGGAGTATTCTGATGAATATTTGTGGACAGACGTTTTATTATTAGCCAATATTTTCAAAAATTTTAGGTCAGTATGTTTTAATATTTATAAATTAGACCCTGCATGGTCCTATACTGTGCCAGGGTTTAGTTTTAATGCAATGTTAAAAATGTTGGGTATTCAATTAGAATTATTAACTGATTATGATATGTATATGTTTTCAAATCTGGAATATGCGGTGGTTTAATGCAATGTGTTCAAAGATATTCTAAGCCTGTAAAATAATGTACCAGTCTCATTATTGTCTGAGTTGTCTTCTTCATTGGCAGCAGAAGAAAATAATTATATTTTATATTTAGATGCAAATAATTTGTATGGTTATGCCATGAGTGAACCCCTTCCTATTGGGGGATTCAAATGGATGACCGAACAAGAAATTGCACAATTTAATTTTGATAATATCAATCTGGACTGCAAAACTGGTTTTGTATTTGAGGTGGATTTGCAATATCCTTCAAATCATTCCTTCTAGAAAGTAAGGCAGTATTGAAGAAAGGGTTGATAAAAAAATTAGTTGCAACATTGGAACATAAAAATAATTATATAATACATATTAAATATTTAAAATTAGCTTTAAGTCACGGTCAAAAAATTCATTACAGCGTATTATTTAGCCAATTGTGCTGGCTTAAGCAATATATTGATTTAAATACTAATTTACATCAAAAACCTAATAATGAGTTCAAGAAAAACCTATACTAACTATTAAATAATAGTATCTCTGGGAAGACTTTGCAAAACATTAGAAATATGTTAGATATTAAGCTCATCGCTGATGAAATAAAATTTACAAAGTTAGTTAATAACCCTAGATTTAAGGACTGCACCATTTTTTCTGAAGACCCCTTTTTGTGTGCCATTCATTGGAACCAAAAGAAATTATTATTTAATAAACCAATATTTGTAGGCATGTTGATTTTAGATATAAGTAAACATGTTACGTATAGTTTCCATTATGATGTAATGTTAAAAATGTACAGTAATAATAAGTTAAGTTTGTTATATACCAATACCGATAGTTTAGTTTAGAATATAAAAAAACACAATGTATACAAAGATATGCATGATAATTTAAATTATTTTGACACCAGTGATTACCCCCATGATCATATTTGTTATTTACTAGAAAATAAAAAAAAACTGGGTAAGTTTAAAGATGAAATGAATAGTATACCTGTGATGGCATTTATAAGATTAAGGTCAAAAGTGTATAGTATTAAGGTAGATAATAAGTCCATTATAACAAAATGTAATGGAATTCCATATAATATTACAAAGAACAAAATTACGTTCCAACAATATAAGTCGTATATATATTTAGTAATAATAATATTTCCATGGAAAATTGTTGTACCACTTATTTAATAAGAAGTTTTAGGCATGAAATATACACAATTCTTTCTACAAAGCTAGCCGTCAATGGCTTGGGCAATAAAAGGATTGTATTAGAAAATAATATTCACACATTGGCTATAGGCCATACACCCTTAAGTAATGTTAATAATAATTATAATAAAACAAACTTTAATAACAAACAATATAGAACAATAAATTAGATAAATACCTATTTAGAAACGTTTTCGGGCATAATGCATCATCAGCTAAAACTAACTTAAAAGAAACTTAAAACATTTAAGTTTCCTTTAAGTTAGTTTTAGCTGATGATGGGTTATGCCCGAAAACGTTTCTAAATAGGTATTTATCTAATTTATTGTTCTATATTGTTTGTTATTAAAGTTTGTTTTATTATACAGTTTTAACAAACAGGATGTATTCACCTACATTTAATAATAATTATTTAGGGGCCAGCAATGGTGAAAATACCATTGATCCAGCCCCACCAGTCAAACATATTTGTTTACATTAATTTTTGTATATTTTTCTATATTTATTTATATATTAATATATAAAATTTTTCTCTGATCGTCCATCCATTCATTTTTTATGTTTTCTTTAAAATTTTTGCAAATATATTTTTATACACATGTAAATATTTGTTTTGTATATATTTTTTCTTTCAATATCTTTTCATTTTCCTATTATATATATTTTTTTCCTAATTATTTTTTCGTCTTTTTTCAATTTCTATTTATTTTATTTATTTCTCTATCTATCTCCCTCTTCCCCTCTTAACTTAAAGTACTGATGATGATGAACTTTTCAAAACCCTGAACCAGTTGCATATAATGTATATAATTATTGTTTAATTTTTGAATATAATCTCTCATAATTTGTTCATATCTTTTATAATCTTGTTTCAGAACAAAAAACCAAACTTGAAAAAAAAAATTCTCTATAGACTAATCACGGAAAAATTTCCTATAGAAATGTTGAAAGAAATTGCAAGTTACATGGAAATTGTGGATGTTATCAATTTGGCAAAAACAAATAAACATATATATAAGTGGGTGATACCTACAATTCAAAAAAAGATTATATGTTATTGATAACAAAAAACTAATGAGTGAAGAAGATATAACTTTTACGAAATCTGTTGAAGTTGTATGCTATTTTAAATTAAACAATGCTAATATAAAATCATATTTAAATTCAGCATATAAGCAAGGAATAAGAAGGTTTATTTTTTCACACTCTAGTCAATATAACATACCACTAGATTTGAAACAATTTTTTAAGCATGTGATGATTATATTTGATTATGTATATGAAACTGATGCGATTTGTAAAATTTTTGTCTATAAATCTACAATTTGTTTGAGAGGTCCTGAAGAAAGAATAAAATATAAAGAGTTCTGAGAGGCTTTTAAAAATTAATTTTTTTAATAGATGATATTATTCTTTTTTGTTTTAGGACGTTGTTTACAAAAATAAAAATGTATTTTATTTTTAATGCAACAGCTAAAGAGCTATTTGGAATTGACTTCGATAAATCCAATTATCCGCAAACAGATTTGAATTATTATGGAAGGATCTTCAATGTTTTTGAGAAAAAGAAAATAACATACGTAGGCTGATCAAAAAGGTAATGGGAAACGCGCTCTGAAGGGAATATTTTTTAGATAAAGTGGTAACACTGCATACCAACGTGTAGCGTGTTCAATTCTCTATCGTTTAGTGTTGGTTTGACTGAAATCGGTGCAATATGTTGTTGCGTGGAACGAGTTTTGTAAAGTGTGTATGGGTGCCGCGTCAATGAGTCAATATGCAGAAAAATTTAGAGCAACGTTACAGTTTGAAATTTTGCGTTAAATTGAACAAAAGTAAAAAAGAATCGCTCGAAATGTTAAAAGCCGCGTATGGTGATAATGTGATGCCTTCCTCAACATTCCATCATTGGTATGATGCCTTCACAGCCGGTCGAGAGAGCGTAGACGACGAAGCGCGCGAAGGGCACCTTTCCACATCAAGAACGGAGGTTCTAGTGAATACTGCAAGCGCTATCGTACGTGACGACCGTCGAATTACTATTAGAGAACTCGCTTCACACCTGGACATCTCTGTCGGTAGCGCATTTGCCATTGTTCATGACGATTTGAAGATGCGACGCGTTTCTTGTCGATGGATACTGCGCCTGCTTACAGCTGATCAGATGCAACACTGCGTCGACGTGTGTACCGAGTTATTGCAGCGGTTTGGCGGTGATTCAAATGCTGAAATAAATAATATCATAACCGTAGACGAATCGTGGATGTACCACTACGACCCAGAGTTGAAACAACAAAGTTCACAGTGGAAGACGTCGAGTACTCCGCCACCCAAAAAAGCGAAGTGTGTTAGGAGTGCCGGGAAGGTAATGATGATTATTTTCTTCGATTCCGAGGGAATTTTGTACAAATACACCGTCCCTCGAGGCCACACAGTCACAGCGCAGAGATACAAGCACGTTTTGGAACAAATGGTTTGCCAATTCAAGAAAAAACGACCGCACCAGCGTGTTGATAAAATTTTGCTCCATCACGACAATGCGCGGCCGCATATTTCTCATGTTGTAATCGATTATTTACACTCTACTGGCATCAAAATCGTACCGCATCCACCGTACAGCCCAGATCTCGCCCCTTGCGACTTCTGGCTCTTCCCGGAGCTGAAAATGGACCTCAGAGGTCGAAGATTTGGGTCGGATAAGGAGGTTATCAATGCTGTTGACGCGCGCTGCAAGGAGCTTTCAAAGGATGGCCTCTCATTCGTATTCAAAAAGTGGCAGGAACGTTGGCTAAAGTGCATCAAGACCGGAGGGGGTTACTTTGAAAAGGAGCATGTCGATTTAGAAGATTAAATAAGTATTTTTTTTTTTATTGATGTTTTCCCATTACTTTTTGAATAGCCTATGTATTATCATGATAAATCTGTTTTTAACAGGGTGAGAGAATGTTTTATTTATAACATGTCAGAGTGGTATAATGAAAGGTTTAACACTTTAATTTATGGAGAACAAAAGTTGCAAAAAAACTGGTAATATATGTATCGATTTAGATGCATTTTCCAGTAGATTTATTGATGGGGTAACATTATTAGAAGAACAATATTTAGAACTGGAGATTATTTAAAAAAGTACTTCGCCCCCGAATTGTATATTTTTAAAAGTGAAAAAGTAAAAAAAAGATGTATGAGGTTAAAAAAGAAAAAAAATAAATTGAATAAATATAAACAAATCTGTATAGCATACAAAAATAGTGTATGTAACATTACATTATTTATAATAAATCGAGAGTTATATAATATTCCCCTCAAACAAATGTGTAATCCTTACAGAAATTTTGCATTGAAAATTTGTATTATCGGTAATAATAATAATTTACATATTTAGTTTTATTTGTACTGTTTGTATATATATTTTTTTTTCATTTGCATGCATGTAGTTTTTTATCGTTGTCATTCGAATTTGTTATGATTTTTATGATGTGTGTAATAAATGTTTTTTTATCATTTCATTATTTATGTGTTTATATGTGTATGTTTTAGCATTAATGTTGTAACGTTTAGGTTTAGTTCGTTATGTAACTAACTATACATTAAGTCCAGGGATGCCAACCATGAAGTTTCACATTCGTGGATTTTAATTATTTAGTTATATTTTATTATTTATGAATGAAAATTATTTCATTGAAATTATCAGAAAAAACAATGTATTAAGAAAAATTAAACTCACACCTATCTTTCAGGACCGGGTGACCGCTGGTATACACAATTATTAGTTATACAAAGCAATAAAAAAATTAAATGTAATGCAAAACACTACAATCACTGTTGTCAGTGGTGATCCTGGATCCATAGGTTGGCGATGCGGTGGTCGGTCGGCACATAGAACTTGGACCCGATATTGGTTAAATCTATGAACGTTCGATCGCTTTCGATATTTCTTCACTATTGTCGCGAATATTGAAATTATATTCTTTGAACAAAAAACCACCACTGTTTTCTTAACTGTTAATAAACGCGAAACTTCCATTAAAATGATTAACTCCTCCGAGAAGGAAGCAAAAACTTCTTTACCAATCACAGGTAAAATAGAAACTGTTCAACTGGACCAAAAACATAACTCGAAGCGAGGTAAAATTCGGAGACTGATTTCACAGTAAAAAAAAAAAAAAAAAAACTAACTGGCTTGTAAAAAAAAAAAAAACTGACTGCCCGGTGAAACAGTGACTGCTCGTTTTCAAAATCTTCTTTTTCGGTCATTCTAAATTTTACTCCGCCGAATCAGGTAGATGCTTAGGCTACGGCTACACCTGCAGTATTTTACCGCTTACTGCAGCGGTAATTATACTGCTCTTTTAAGGCGGCTAAACGAGCAGTAAAATACTGCTTAAAAGCACAGTAAAATGACTGCCATCGGATAGAAGCAGCAAAAATACTGCTCCTAAGCGCAGCAAAAGTAAATGTTCATTTGTTTACTTTCATTGTTGTGTTCATTAGTTTTTACTTTTATTACAAAATGCCTAAACAGTTAAGTTTGCGAGAAAAAATTATTACAGCATCTGTAATACATAGACGTCGACGGTTACGACGATGAAATCTTCATTGGTGGATCCATCCAATACTGTCTTTCAGAAAAATTGAAGGAAAATTTCGTTTATTACAGAATAAATTGAAAGAATACCCACAAATTTTTTTCGAATTTTACTGAATGTCAATAGATTCGTTCGATTTTCTGTTATCAACCATAAAGAAATATATTGAGAAGAAAAATACTTGCATGAGGGATAGCATACAACCAGAAGAAAGATTATCTGTAACCTTACGGTAAGTATAAAATACATCGTATAATTTACTTTAGTTTTATAATGTAATATTTTCACAAACCATTATTTAATAAGATTTTATACATTAAAGCAAAAAGCATTATTTTGAATTAACATTATTATACGAGTTATTTCAATTTTATAATGTAACGTTTTCAAGAACTATAGTCAAATAAGGTTTAGCTAAATTCATATGTATTTGTCTTCAAACACAAATTATGCAATAATGAAATATATACAATTATAAATTAATTTGTCTTCAAACACAAAATATGCAATAACGAAATATATAAAACTATAAAGAAAGACAGATTTACAATTTAGGGAAACTATTGAGCAGTTATCATCGGAAATAGGTGAATCAGAGGAACATAGTTGGATGTTACATATATTTGTAGGCTGAAGATTGTCCGTGTCGTTTGTAAATGATTGCAACAACTGCATACATTTAATTTCGAATTCAAATAAGGCTTTAGAATTTAATGTTCTAACAGTAGGAAGCAGTGATAGAAAAAACATTTCTTCCGGATCTCTTCCATCCTCTAACTGTTCTGGTGGATGTTTTAGAACATTTACCAATTCTTGTTCAAAATTGTCCGACTTCTTCATTTTAGCTGGTCTGTCTGTATCCCACGTATTTTTTAATTTCGGCATAGAAACAGAAGATTCCTCATCAGAGGCAATGTCAATTGATCTATTCATATTACCAGTAGTTGGTCTGTTTTCTAATGTCGCTAAAAGAAATGACATTTGTTGCTGGTAAATATATGGTCGATGTTTAGCAGCACCACTTCCACTGGACATTGTCTTATTCTTCATTGCTCTGAAAAATGCATCTTTTAATGTTTTCCATTTTTTTTGTATCTCTTTTCCTGAAACAACAGTTACAAATACTAAATAAATCGAAACCGAATAATGATACACATTAATAATCATATTAACCTTAAATAGCTTAACTGTAAACTTCTTGTTTCTAGGTACTTGGCTACAAAATGTTCTATTCGACATTTACACTTTGAATACCTTATTGGTCGTCAGACTCTATCAAACATAATCAAAGAAACTTGTGAAGCCATATGGAATGAATTAAAAAATGAATATATGAAAGAATTAACAGAAACCAATTGGATTAATGTAGCCGAAAAATTTAAAATAAAAGCAAATTTTCCTCAATGTGTTGGTGCTATTGATGGAAAACATGTTCGTATCATTAGGCCGCATTTCAGGGGCAGCGATTATTACAACTACAAATCATTTTATTCCCTTATTTTAATGGCAGTTTCAGATGCTGATTATTGTTTTACTTATATTGATGTGGGTTCACTTGGAAAACTTAGTGATTCAAATGTACTCAAATCAACAGATTTAGGAAAAGCGATATATTCGGGTAATTTACATCTACCACAAACAAAAACACTTTCAAATGAACTTAAAAATGAGCCAGTTCCATATGTATTTGTAGCTGATGAAGCATTTGCTTTGAACAAAAATGTTTTAAGACCATTTCCAAACAAAAACTTGACAGCTGAAAAATGAATATTCAATTACCGACTTAGTACAGCCAGAAAATATCAGGCAGAAAAACCTTTATTTTTTCCAAACATTCAGCAAAAACTAAAAATTACCAAACCTTGCAATAACCTCCTTCAATGCACAGGTACTCTCTGGACATGGAAACTTCAGAGAATATCTAGATCGATTCAAGATTAAATCTATGCCTCATTGTCAATATTGTGAACTAAATGAAACTGATGATATAGATTGTACTATTTTTAAATGTGGAGCATTTAAAGAACTACAACAACAATACAAAATTAGTGAAAACACCTCACTTCTACTGAATACTCAAAATGTAAAACACCTCCTAGAATATTTCATATTGATCTTTCCAACATAGACGGCACATATCTTGAAATGTCCTTGGTAAACATACACTAATAACATTCACATTATCCCTGATTAAGTGCTTCAGAATTTTCATTTATGTCTGATACAGATAGAAGCAGTCTATATTTTTATGAAGACCCATGCACAATAGCCCAGTTGCTAGAGCGATTGACTTCCATTACAGAGGTCATGGGTTCGATTCCGAGCGACGATCGAACTTATTACAAGAATTAAATAAATAACCATTAATAATCATCTGGAAAGCAGTGGCAAACCATCACGTTCAACATCCTATGCGCGCTAGGTCAGTACACAGCAGACACACAGGACTGCACTGGTAGAGCAATAACAAGCGGCTGCTATCAGTTCCGAATGTAGTCTTGCATGTGTACACCTGCGTTGCAAATAACAATTGCCTAGTACACTACCTATACCTGTACAGCTAAAATGTACAAATAGGTGGTCACTGACACTCAGGAACTGAGTATGGCACTATGAAGAGATACATGGAAAAGTAGCATTTAATTATTGATTGATCACCATCCAGAGACACATCATCAAATATCAGCACTGAGCAGGGCTTAATATCACCTGGTAGTGGAACATCCTTCTCTTTACTAAATGTAGAGTATCCAATTTCACGCACACCTTGGTATATATTTTCATAGCATTGTTTGGTTGATACAGAGACTTGCTGTGCACATAGACATTCTCATATCATAGTCCATTCGGATGTGTTAATAAGCTAAATATTGAATTTGTCTTTCCACACTCGCTAGGCCTGACCAGCAGGCATTGTACAAGGGTTGATCAATAAGTACCCGTGTTTGATAACAGATGACATTGTTGAGTAAAACTGGCATTACCATTGTATACTGTTATCTATTAAAAGATAACATGCTGAATTTCAGATTAATTCATACATTAGTTTTCTTGTGACAGCCAATTATATTGCACGTGTGTTTTGTATTTCTCTATAAAATGGAAAAAGAGCAATATCGATCCATAATTCGTTTTTTATTTTTGGATGGAAAAACGTGCGAAGAAGTAAAAGTGAAATTGGATTCTGTCTATAGGGACCCTTCACCATCTATGACAACTGTGAAATATTGGTTTAACAAGTTTAAGCATGGTCATACAACTGTTTCTGATGACGAACGACCAGGACGCCCATCAGACGTGACTACCAAGGAAACCATTAAAAAAGTTCATGACATGATTCTCACTGATCTCTGAACGAAAGTGTACGAAGTAGCTGAGGCTGTAGGTGTCTTGTACAAAATGGCAATCAAGATTTTAACTGATAAGATAGGTGAAAGGAGACTATGTTGAAAAATAAAAATAGAAATTGTGAAAAAAACGACGTTTTTATGTCTAACACAGGTACTCATTGATCAACCCTCATATATTATTTGGTAGCAGACGACTATGCTTAAACACTTTTGCCTCTCCAACGGCCACATCATTTTCCATAACAGCAAGAGCGTTATCTACTAGTAATGCAATTGATTGTGGTTAAACCTTCATTTTGTATATATACTCACTATATATTAGTGGAGGACTCGATAAAGTATATATAGAAACATATAGTTGAAAAATACTATGAAGCAAAAACAAGCTACTACTGTGAATAAGACTTGCGGAGTAGTTATAGGAACGCTTATTAATCGAACTATAGATAAGTTACCATTTGAACTACATTTTTTATGGTGGATACCAATATTGTGGCCCTGGAACAAGGATAAAAGAGTGATTAGCCAGAGGAGACTGTGGAATAAACCTCCTCGATAAGGCCTGTAGGGAACACAATATTGCATATTGTGTATATAAGGAAAATCATTGACGTGCAGAGGCAGATAAAGTACTGGAAAATAAAGTGTGAAAACGTGTAACAGTAAGTAATAGCAGTATCAGTGAAAAAATTGGAAGTTGGATTGTCACAAACATAATGAAAATAAAGAAAAAACTTGGAAGTACATTCTATATGAGTAAAGGTGCGGGAGTATAAAGTACCCATACTGGGTGGAGGAAGAAGACTTCAACAACTAAGAAGCTATCATTCCATGATTTATTAGCCGCAGCCTGAAAAGTAGTACATAAAGAGAAAACACTACATAGCAGAACTGCCAGAGCATTAGGAGCTGTGAAGATACTTGTGGTACTATCATATCAGACACAACTACTCCCCAAATAATACCAATTAATAAGACTGGCAGAACATTACCATTAGTCCCTATATTGGCAGTACTTGGAGGTATATCAGCCACTATTTCAACTATATCAAAAGCCGTCAAGGATGTTAATGAGGCCAGAAAAAGTTTTAAAACAGGCAATGGCGCTGCAATAGATAAATGCATTGGAGCAGGAGCATTCCTACAACCATACACTGGCAGGTCAGGAATATATGTAAATCAAAGGAGCCGCTCATGTAAGAAAAAGTTTTTTCGTCACTAACCAGGTACCCAAAGATCAACTGCTAAGTAATGTAGACATTGAAAAGTATGCCCGACGTTTATGTGTGCCCTATTTTCAAGGAGTGTTTGACAGAGATAGTTTGCCAAACAAGCCAAATTTAGACTCTATATGTGGTCGGGGAATGCACTGGACGACACTCACAAAGCAAAGGAACCTGGTTGAGTATTACAATAGTTTCAGCAACATTCCACTACTGCCTAGAGCTGATTGAGTACTTTCAGTGCCATCAGTAAGATTCATGTATCCAATATAGTAGAAAAGCCTACCAGACATATAATACTGTCAACTGCAGAGAACTATGCCTAAGATTTTTATAGAAGACATTACGAAAAGGATCAGACTAGAAATTATATAAATACAGAGCTCAGCTAGAAGTTATACAATCAAGAAACATGTCATATCTATTTCGGGTGAATGGCAAGTCATCCAAGCTAAGTACCATGATATTTTCCTCCTATCATTGGATGAACAGCAGGCATAGAATATCGGATTAGTGTCCTTCACTAGTTACAACTCTATACATAATGTGACCTCTTCCTGCAATGTATTTTACTACTATGAAGCTTGGGTGCTAAAGTCTTTTACTCTACTAGAAGGATGTTATGAAATTGAATATATTCAACAATATTTACAAGAGAAGTTGAATAGCAGTTTCCCGATACATGTGGATGAACGAACATTAAAATGTATGATCAAGAGTGTATACACAATAGTCATTGATCCAGAGCATAAGAATAATATTGGTGGTCTCCTAAGATATAGAAAATGTGAGTGGTACATACTGGAACCATACACACAGAACTTCAGTCCATATACTGTTCAAATATTGGCTGTCAATGTAATTAATGTAGTGTGTAATATAGTGGCTAGAGGCTATATAAATTGAAGTCCTACACATATCATCTACTCATTCACCCTCAATGTTCCACTAGGTTATAAGATTGTGGAATACCCAAAAAGTATAATCTACCTACTAGTCCTTACACACAATATATCAGAAGTGAGTATATATATATAACTGATCAGAATGGAAACACTATTGAGTTTGAAAGCAAAGAAATCATAGTAAACCTACATGAAACTGGATCAGGCAATACATAGTGGACAAATGCCATTAGTATACAATAGACATAAGGAACCACAACAAAAATAGTATATATAGAAAGCTGAGGACTGTGGAAAACCATAACGAGCAGAGTAAACAAAAGTTGACTGAAGAAAGTAAACATATACTACAATCACTTGGCTACAGAGTGAAATGGAGCAGGCGCTAAACATTGAAAGTGGATCACCATACAGGGATATTTCCAAATGGATAAGATATAGATTCCTATACAGCAGCAAGATGTCATAACCCTCCCATCAGAAAGCTACCTCTCCCTTCTTTCACTTTTGTTTATTACTATTTCCATACCCTCTTCTCTTATTTAATGCTTATTATTGTTCCTATATTTCCCTCTAACCATTACTTTATTTATTCCACGGAACTATAGTCAGAGAGACCACAGCCACTTATACACCAATATAGCTAGAGCTACCAAATGAATGAAACCCAAACGGATATATGTGAAAGGAGCAGAAAAGCTTAAAACGCTAAATGAAATTCTGGAGCCAGAGATTCCAGTAGGATGAGCATTATATGATTTGGGGACCTGTTATAACTGTCCGAGCCTAAGTACTTTAAATAATAGTATATACAACTAGTACAAATGATTCATTGCTCTGCTCATACTGTAGCATTCACGAAGAGAGGTGCATGTGCACTCTGCAATGCTGTGCTATTAAGCAAATGGATGGAAAGTAACATTCTATCAATGCTGTACTCTATTTCCTGCCTAAGCAAAGCTGTAATGGGCCATCTAACCCCTCTGGCGATAGTTATGGAATTTGGAAGATATGTTTATGATACATATCAATGCCTACCCACCAACATTCAGAGATGGAAAGAAGTACAGGATCATATGCCCTGTCTCACACATCATACTTATGAAACTCCTTGCAGTGTACAACTCAGCTGGCTGATACCTATCATGAAAAAGGATTGTCCAAAGTGTAATGAGCCTTCAAACAATCCATGCCACCCACCTACATTGCTGGATAGTGATGAAAAGCCAGAGAAGAGACCAAATGATGAATGTGACAGAACCTGAAGTACAGATATGTCAGCACAGATTTGGAGCTGTAAACCAGCACTACCATCTTGACAATTAAATAATTATAGTTTAAGATTTTTCTGTTTACGTAAATTAATTTACAAATGTGTTTATGAAAAATGATTTTACTATTGTAATTTAATGTTTACTTTTCATTTTATTTTTGGAATGTAACAATAGTTTTAGCAATAAAGATTTTATTTTAATCATTTTGTATCTATGTTATTTTAAGATTAATCTATTCTTACTAATAAAAATGTGCGAGATGTGGAAATAATAAACATTAGTAGTGAATGAAAGAGTACATTTTTTGGTTTATTTACAATAAATGAATCTAACAATACATAAAATGATACACACACACACACACGCACATACACACATTTTACAAAGCTTATAATGCATGCTAAAATATAATGAAGAATTATACAAAATAAATTAACCTATAAAACTAATCTAACTTAACATGCTTAGCCAGGGGTTTGTCACCATCCTCTTTCTTCTGCAGGTCCTTATGCCCAATAGCTACAAGTTTTAATATTACTAAGTAAAATTGTATGTCTATCATACTAACTAGATATAGCTAACATAATATTGTATAGAGATCATGCTTATAACTATGGATAGAGTACCCACTCCTATAGTTTGCAGCAGTTATAATACCATCACCAAAAATGCAATCTTTGTAATTTTAAAACTTCATTTCATTTTTAGTGACAGAACAAGAGACACCTTTCTTCTCCTTTTTTATCCGCCATCTCCAAATTGAAGGTTGGCGATCCATGATTGAAAATTTTCTTTTACAATGGCCGATCAGAGGAGTTGTATAGAAGGGCAGTCGAACCAGTTGATAAGATTGTCCATCCATGAATTTTGTCGCCTTCCTCTCAATCTCTTCCCATTTACCTTTCCTTCCAAAATGACCTTCAGAATTTCGTATTTGGGGCCTCGTATGATGTGTCTGAGGTACTATAGCTTCCATTTCTTAATGATAAGCATTAATTCAAGGGTCTTTCCTGTTCTTTGAAGTACCTCGATATTAGTAACTTTTTTCACCCATGATATTTTCAGAATACACCGATAACAGTACATTTAAAATGCAGTAATCTTTTTTTCCAATGATGCATTCAGGGTCCAGCTCTCACAACCATAAAGCAAAATAGAGAAGATGTAACACCTTAGCAGTCTGATTCGAAGTTCGAGCCTCAGGTCTTGATGGGTGAATAAGCTTTTCATTTTGGTGAGAGCTCTTCTAGCTTGCTCAATCCTGCTGCGTATTTCCAGAGTTGATGTACAGTTTTCCTCTAGTATACTTCCTAGGTATTTAATGCACTGAACTTGTTCAATCGTTTCTCCCTTTATCTTGATTTTGCATCTGATTTGGTTTTTGATTTTTGAAAAAACAATCACTTTTGTTTTGGAGATGTTCACTTTTAATCCGTAACTTTGGCTTTTATCAACAATTTTATTCAACATCCGTTGTAGTTCTTTCTCACTAGAGGCAAGAATTAAGCTGTCATCCACATATCATAGATCATTCAGCGTGACTCCATTTACTTTAAGATTTCCCATATTATTGTTTAGTGCTTCATGAAATATTGCCTCCGCATATACGATGAAAAGTAAGGGAGACATGACACAGCCCTGATGCACTCCTTTTTGGATCATTTACATTTAGTAATTACTTTACCATTATTAATTTTCACACTATATACTTTTGAATGCAAGGCTAAAAAAGCTTCAATCAGCACTCCATTAAGTTCATCTTTGAACTTGTCCAAGACTTTTTTATTTTGTAAACTATAGCATGGATGAGTCAGAGAGGATAGTCTGATGTACCAAAATATTCTGAATGCTGTTGCATATCCTCATAGACATCATCTGTAACAATATTATAAATAAAGCTGTCTGTGTCCATATACAGCAATTGCAAAGTGCTTATGTTATATTTGGGGAGCATTATGTTATAACAAAAATCATACATAGTAACCTTGCTAATGTCAAGGATTTTCATGCCGATATATAGAGGTTTATCGAAGAATAAATTTGTAGGAGTGAGCTGAATAAGACGCAGGAATGGGTCCTCCTGAAAGATGGACCAGTCTTGGAATGATGGCTTCCCAACAAGTTTCATAAACTTTCTCTTATCACAGACTAGCTGCATGTTTTGTCTCTTCCTAACATCCTCTATAGTCTTCTCAAAAACACTGTTATTCAACAGTTTATAGAGGTTTTTATGAAACTCATTGTTGTTCTATTGACATAAACAGGTATTTAAATCTAAATATTGCTTAAAACTAACAACATGGTGGACTTTCTTTAATACTAATCCCTAGCTGAGGGCTAATTTAAGTTATTGTAAATGAATAATATAATTAAGTGTACTGTCTAATATTTCCACAATCTTATTCACCTTCCCTTTCTTTGACACACACTTGGCCTGAGGACAGAAAGGGAGATCATTATGTGCTTCATGTAACACTGGAGGATATGTCAAGTCCACCTCTAAAACATAACCTATCTCCTCATCTATGTCAAGAATACTTATATATTGATGCGAATCAGAATTGGTGGCGCGATCTTTCATCGATGGTGATCGATTACTTTATAAGTCGTTCTGTTATTTATATTAATTTTGGATTCGCGATCATTCATCGGCGATAATCTCTGGTCGGTGTTGCTGTGTACAGGCTGGTGACATTGCATGTGCACGCTGTCTGCGACGCATGCTGTTGTGCTGTACTGTTTTGTATGATGAAGAGACAAAGCCAGTTCAGGTAAATCTAAACTGATAAGGCTTCGGCTTTGTTATCTTCATCGATGGACGGCTTTTGTCTATGAGCAAGTTTGGTACAACGGTCGGTCAGATGCAAGCTAGTAATCGCGTTTCTTAATAACAATGTTTTTCTAATCGTTCAATTTATCTCCATATAAAACTAGATAAAGCCTAATGCTCCCGATGTTTTAAAGAACCCTATCACTATCCGCGGTACAGTTTCAATTGTAGTTCTTTTTGTATTTATTTATTTATTTGTTTCCCATTTCTGTCACATTTTGTATTCTTCTACTGGTCGTCTCTCCCTTACATACATGTGAGAAATCTGTAAAATTAAAAATTCATAAAAGTGAGAATTGGTAACAATATAAATGTGATATCTCATAAGCTGTTAACTAATGGAATCCTCCATAGGGAATCAGCTTCAACATCAAGTAACCATATAGATTATTTGCATCTAAATATCTTTTTATTTATTTATTTGGTGAATAATAACATAAATACCTAGTAATTGAAACATAGCCATGAGTATCTCAGTTGAATGAACACCTCATGGATTGGAAACAATAAAAAGAAAATGAAAAAGACAAAAATTAACCGATATAAAAATTAAAATAAAATTATACATTAAATGAAAAATCTTCAAGATCTGAATATTTGGAAGCCATGATAAAATTCGCCACGTGCAGGAATTTTGATAAATTATCGTTGTTTAATGGAAAACAAGTTACGTCTTTAAACAAGAATTTCCATGTGGCGCACTCATTAACGATATGGGTGACAGTTTCAGGAGCATCTCCACAGGAACACAAATCGGTGTCTGCTAGATGGAAACGGTGCAGATAACTTTGAAATCTACTATGTCCAGTGAGAAATTGCATTACATACGTATTAATATTATTAATTTTGATTGGATTGGTTTTAACCTCGGGGACAAAACTAAATGTTAATCTTCCAGTTGAGCTATTGTTCCAGCTATTTTGCATTTCAATAAATCTATTGTTTAGATCCAACTCCAAATTCAGATTATTTAACCCTTTGAAATACAAAATTTTATGCTGCAATATGGAATGCAGTGGCAATTGTCCTGCTATTGTTCGCAACGCATCACCGGAAGTAGTTCTATGCACGCAGAGAATAAACAAAAGAAATTTCCTTTGGGATTTAACTAGTACTTCCTGAATACTTTTACGCTTTAAAGCCTCTTCAAACATAAATACGCAGTACGTTGTAATGTGACCATTACATGGTTCGAGAAAAAATTAACAAAATAAAACCAAAATAACTTAACAAATAAATAAAATATTAAAAATTTAATTTAATAGACTATCGGGTAAATGGTGTGAGTGTAAGTGTGCGTATATGTATAATCCTGTTGTCGGCAAGGGAGAAAGGAATTTTGCATCGCCACCCACGGAGGACTATTCGGAAAAAATGAGAATTACGAATCATAAAAAATAAAGCCCGAAAACATCGCAGGTTGTAAAGATTCCGGGAAGGCACGACCTTTTTGAATGCGTCAAAGGATCTCCGCGACCATAGGTTTTTGTTTGTCGCGATTCCGACGAGTCCGGCGGTCAGGTTGTAAAAAACATGCCGACGAAAAATAACGACTGGAATGAGCCGGAGTCGAGGGCAAGCAGAACCGTCTAAAAAAGGTCGAAGTCACTCTAATTTTTGTCACGGTCGAAGTCGGCATGTTATAGTTTTCGGTCTTGGTCATCGGACCAGTAAAAAAGTGAAGAATCCGCTCAAGTTGGCCACTGGCTGTAATTCGACTGTTAAAAACGCGAACGCTCGTAATTCCGATTGTTATAATTAAAAAAGTGTACGGAGTATCATTCGTTAATTGTTCTTAAAATACCGTGGACTGAATTTCCTCGGCATACCAACCGAATTAAAGGACCAACGAGACACCGTCATTCAGGATCTTGCACCACCCGGCCGACAACAGAGATACGTATTGAATTATTTTATATTGATTAATCGTCGCCATATTATGTTCGTACCTAGTTTAATTAACGTGTGTTTTTAGTGGTATACCGTCCCAGTAAAATAGTTGTAGATAAATTTTAAAATACAAACCGTTAAAACGAAACCATTTCTTGGCTAATCTAATAATTAATAATAATAATAACTATCATAATAATAATTAATAAAATAATAATTAATAATTCCGCAGACTAAATCCGTGGTGGCATCCCTGGACGCGAGACTACGCTTTGTAGTGTAGTACCGTTACATTTGGCATCCCTGATGGGGAACAAATTTAGAAAATTGTTCTCTCGTGGAACGAACCATTAAATACAATAAATTTATACTAAATTTTAAATTAAAATAAGTAAATTATATCGGAAATTCACCATGGACCCGAGCATCATGGAGTTCTTCAAATCACAATTCGAAAATATTAACAATAAATTTAACGAACAGAAAGCCGAATTTAATGCAAAATTTAACGAACAAAAAGCCGAAAATAAAGAATTAATAGCAGAAATAAAATCGGACATAAATAACGTTAATAAAAAAGTAGAAGAAATTAATGTTAATATAAATGTAAAATTTAATAATTTTAAAAAAGAAGTGGAGGAGATGGTCGAAGAAAAGGTTGAGCAGGAACGAAAGAATAATGAGAAGGAGAGAAAAACGGACCGCACCGAGTTATGGAAACGAGCGAGCGAAGTAGAAAAAGAAAAGGATGGAGAAAAGGAAAGCGAGACTCGAACGAAAGAGGTTATGCAGAGGAATAAAGGTGTAAAAGAGCTCGGTCAGGAAATTAGGAGAAAGGAAAAAAGAGCTCACACCCAGTCGAAAAGTGCGAAACGGCACAAGGTAAGGGAAAATAAGAAAATTAATTTCTCAAACTTAGAAATCGAAGTGAGAATTAAAAGTAATGCGGCCAAATGCGCCAATGAACTTATAAACAAGAATAGAGTGAAAATAAAGGGCGCAAAAGAGTCCCTAAAGAGATCGTTAGCAAAATTGATTGGGTATTTCACAAAAAGTAGCGGTAAGGCTAAAGTCAAAGTGAATACGAAACCTGCTATAACGAATAGAGACATATCAAATGCTCCTCCTGGGAGGAAGAAGAGAGTAAAAAATCCCGGTAAGAAAAGAAACCGGAGAGTAGTGAAAATAGAGAAGGAAACAAACGTCGAACAATATCGATGTATAAAAAAATTAAGGGAGAAAGAATGTAGGAATGGAAAGAAAAAAGTGGATGAAAACGAGAAATACGAAAATGTAAAAGGAACAGGTCTTACAAGAAGTAAGGAAAGTAGCATCGTCAAATTAGAAATCGAGGTAAAATTTATAGTGAATATTGACGACGTACATAATTACGTGACGTCTGATAAAAGCATTAAGGAAAAGGACGTGAACAAAGTGATAAATAGAGTCACTGAAGAAATAATATTAAAAATTAAAAATAGTATTGCCGGGGTGAAAACTACCTTAAATCATAAAAGAACATTAAAGAAAATTACGAATACACAAGTTGGTATAAGAGAAACGGGAGAAGAAAGCGGTACGGAGAAAAACCGAAAAGAAACCATTACCTATAAGGAAGAGAAACAAACAGACAAAAGGATGATGCTGTTATAAAGGTTGAAAAATAAATTCAATGATAGTAAATTTTATAATATGTCACTAAGTCAAATGACTCGAGACGTAAAAATATTAAGGAAAGGGCGAATAGAAGAGGAGTTATGGAAGGAGAAACCATTGGTCGAGAACAGAAAATCGGACAGTATAAAAATTACAGAGGTATTAAGTACCAAGAGGAACAAAAAGAAGAAATTAAAAAATGAAAGCCATGGGAAGCTAGGCTGTATGAGATGATAACTTGAAATACCGCAATAAGAATAGTTAAATTCGTTAGCGCTAAATTTAAGTGTAAATAATGTAAATAGTTAATTTGTACGGCGGATAATGACCGCAGCCATTCTGGGTAATAAGGTTGTTAAAAAAAAAAAAAAAAAAAAAGGTTTTGTAAATAATTGTATGTTTTGAAAATAGTACCTGTAGAAGGGGAAATTAAAAGTAAGAGACCGATAGACTGCGTCTAATTACGGAAGAATAATTAATTGTGTTCGGAAAAGCAGTACCCGGGAACAGGGTAACCGAATATAGAAATAAAGCGCAAGAATAATTAATTGTGTTCGGAAAAGCAGTACCCGGGGACCGGGTAACCGAGTATAAAAAGGAAGCGAAGGAATAAGTAGTAGTATGGTTCGGAAAAAACAGTACCCGGGGATAGGGTAACCGAATGTGGAAATGGCCGTTAGATTATGTCAATCGCGGCAGAATAAGTAAAAAGGTTCGATAACAGAACTTTAAATAAAAGAGGAGACTTTCAGTTCTTCAAAATAAAAATTAAAGACAGATGTAGGCTAAGTGAGAGCGAGTTCTATAAATATGTAAATATATAAGTATAAGATAGAGGGATATCACGATGATTGGTAACGCATGCATGTTCTAGTGTAAATAACAATCTGTAGGTTGAGGGTTGACCAGAAGATGAGAAATTAATTGTAAATTGCAAAAAAAAAAACAAAAACAAATTGAATAAAAATTTCAGGGAAATTTTTATTTCGTAGCGGCGGGGATATGTAATGTGACCATTACATGGTTCGAGAAAAAATTAACAAAATAAAACCAAAATAACTTAACAAATAAATAAAATATTAAAAATTTAATTTAATAGACTATCGGGTAAATGGTGTGAGCGTAAGTGTGCGTATATGTATAATCCTGTTGTCGGCAAGGGAGAAAGGAATTTTGCATCGCCACCCACGGAGGACTATTCGGAAAAAATGAGAATTACGAATCATAAAAAATAAAGCCCGAAAACATCGCAGGTTGTAAAGATTCCGGGAAGGCACGACCTTTTTGAATGCGTCAAAGGATCTCCGCGACCATAGGTTTTTGTTTGTCGCGATTCCGACGAGTCCGGCGGTCAGGTTGTAAAAAACATGCCGACGAAAAATAACGACTGGAATGAGCCGGAGTCGAGGGCAAGCAGAACCGTCTAAAAAAGGTCGAAGTCACTCTAATTTTTGTCACGGTCGAAGTCGGCATGTTATAGTTTTCGGTCTTGGTCATCGGACCAGTAAAAAAGTGAAGAATCCGCTCAAGTTGGCCACTGGCTGTAATTCGACTGTTAAAAACGCGAACGCTCGTAATTCCGATTGTTATAATTAAAAAAGTGTACGGAGTATCATTCGTTAATTGTTCTTAAAATACCGTGGACTGAATTTCCTCGGCATACCAACCGAATTAAAGGACCAACGAGACACCGTCATTCAGGATCTTGCACCACCCGGCCGACAACAGAGATACGTATTGAATTATTTTATATTGATTAATCGTCGCCATATTATGTTCGTACCTAGTTTAATTAACGTGTGTTTTTAGTGGTATACCGTCCCAGTAAAATAGTTGTAGATAAATTTTAAAATACAAACCGTTAAAACGAAACCATTTCTTGGCTAATCTAATAATTAATAATAATAATAACTATCATAATAATAATTAATAAAATAATAATTAATAATTCCGCAGACTAAATCCGTGGTGGCATCCCTGGACGCGAGACTACGCTTTGTAGCGTAGTACCGTTACAACGTGAATAATGGAACAACTAGCATATTATAAATTATTAAATGGTGTTTAGTGCTCATCCCATACGTGCGTCCAGACATGGAGTGCAATTTATTTAGAACCGTTGTAGCTTTACTGGACAAATTGTCGCCGTCGCCGTCGTGGTTGGCAAAACCTTAAGAAACCTGCGCAACACCGGTAGACGGGCCACACGATCAAGTGCACGAGCCATTGATATCATAAAAGGACTCCCGTCGATATTTAACATTTTATGTTCAGTGCCAGGTTATCCGGCTCTGCAACAGATGATATGGGAATTTTACTCTATAATGCGAAACAAATCGAATGCGCCCATACCTAAAACAGTAATTGGTTATAGAAGTGGTTATTTTATTCCACATAGTGCAGTTCTGGCATCTGGTTCTAATGTTGAAATAATTCAAAGAACATCATCAATAGATGTACATAAAACCCATTATAGATGTTTAATACATGAGATGACGGTTATAGCGATGCTGCAAAATAAACTTTCTTCGCGCCAAGGTTATTGGGCGATGTGCTTTATTCCAGCATATGCAACAGGAAATAGATTCCGTCTTGAAATGGGTCAAGAATTTAATAATAAACCTCCAGAATATATTGATATAGCACGGCGACAAGGTGCTGTAAGGGGGAGTGCAACACAATCTTTGAAACTAATGTATATACCATCGTCAAGAGATCCCGTTACATATGATTGCAGCAATTGGATGGATACTTTTGGGTTGTTGATCATAGTATTTCAGGACACAAGTGAGTCTCCAACGCCCGAGGCGTTTACTCCAATGATACAGATTACAGGTAAATTTGACTTGTTGCACGAAGTATTTGGAGACGATAAATCAACTGAGACTATTGATATTAAATGTGTGTGCATGTGGCCTAGTATAACAACATCTCCAGAATATAATGACGCTGAGAATTCGTTCGACGTCACCCCTCAATGCACTTAATTGGAGGAATACATGGACTTGGAAGGAAAACCGAAAACCCGTCCGGCTAAAATAGACGTTAAATAATTTCTTAGTTTAAATAACATCTCGGTAAAGTAAGAAGTTGGATTGCATCTAAATATATGATAAAATTATTACTATTACTAAATGAAGAAGAGGGTGATGTAGAGGGCAATGCATTGGTAGGGGGAGTGAAGGAAACTAAAGGATTCCTTGCTGATCTGGAACAAGAACAATTCAATAGCAAGTTTTTTCTAATTTTGTTACGTATTTAATCATTGTGTATTAATTGTATTGTAACCAATTTGTTCATGTGAATTGTGCAGTGCAACTCATCTGAGTGTGAGTGCGTGTGTGCACAGCGTATTTATTTTTAAAAGTCTGCTGTGAAATAACAAAATAACCAGTCATTAAATTAATTATTCATTGTATATAGAATCTTCAGAAATCAATATATATAATCAATGTAATAATTATTTCCCTTGATAGCAGTTGACACCGCCATATAGAAAAACAATTAAATAATATAAAAAAAAAAAAAGTTATGGTCTGGTCATTATATTGAGAGGGAAAATGAGAGGAATGTAACAATATATAGTAGCATTCATCTTCTGTGGTGTCTGCACTGCTGTCCTTTGTTGCGTCCATTTCGGACCGCTTAGTTATTTAGTTTATTAGCTTAGTTTTCTTGTTGTTGGGTCAATGCCGCTGGCGCGCCCAAAAAAAAAAAAAAAAAAAAAAAAAAAGATCTGACTGCTGTAAATGTGTATAAAAAATCTCTTAAAAGATAGCATGAATTGACCTAATTTTGTCTTGTTTAATTTGAATATCTTCTATTGCTATGAAATTCACAGAAGGTAATTATTACACTCCAGTATAATTACATCACAGTATTAAATTTTATGCATTTTTCAAATTTTGGCTTACATAGCTATGCAATTTTTAAACTTATTCAAACATTGAAAGATATGTGATTGATCCAGATTTTCATTACAATGGCTTTAATTAAATGGAAATACTATATTACACATTGCAGTATTACTGATTATAAATATTTAAACTATGTATTCAAATTAGCCCAGTACTCTATAATGTAATATCATAATATTAGAGATTAAAATTTGCACATGATTCATGTACATCTAATATCCATAATGTATTCAATTCTGAACATTTTTAGAAATTGAAATCAAATCAATATATCATTAGAATTGAATCAAGAGAGTAGCAAAGTTACCACCTCATTCACTGTTACCCTCCTATATTACATCAATTCCTATTCAATACTGCTTCTTCGAAATTTCAGTTAGAATAAATTACATTTATGAGAATAGCTTTTCAATAAATTGAACTATTTCCGATTGCAATTAAGTATTCCTTCAATTCAGCTATGGGTAACTATTAGTGAACACAATGTATTATGTGTTCAAACATAATTCACTACATTAGGATTTCTTTTAATTTCCATAAAATAAGATTTCATGTAAGAGTGAATTTCATAACGAATTTGATATGTTAATCCAGTTTTCTACAATTTTCTAAGAAGCCTGAAATTATAATTACATCTGACAAATAGGTATTAACAGGAGAAGCTTGTTTGAATCAAAAGTGTATTTCTCTAGACTCCCTTCCTGAATCCACAGATATAATCAGGTATATACGAAGCATATGACTTTCATAATTAGATTAACAATAGTGAAAAAGACATTGCTTATTTCTTTCTCAATGTTCATTTGATCAATTTTATTCTGCAATTAGTGCAATATCACAGCAGTTTTCTGTGAGCAGCATCTGAGTTACTGCATTATTTTTATTTCCATTTGATTAGTATGACATACAACTCATCAGGAACCTCTTGTTTAGATGGCAAGATTTAAAGAAATTAACATATGGTAAGCATTAGGATACATATGTAAAGTGCTATAAATTTTTAGTAACCTAAAAAAAAATAAAGTAAGTCCCATACCCTTTAACAGGTAGTCGGGGATTGTGAAGTTTTTTTTTTCCCAGTCCAAAAGTATTGGTGGGGCAAATTTATTTAGTTATTTACTTGTGTACAAAGAATATTTTATGTGCTTATTGCATAGGTTACAATGGAGAAATATAATGCTTGGGTGAATTGTGAAGTGTGTACTTAAATCTAACACAAGTATTGAAAATTAAAAGTTTCCTATTACACAGCAATGGTGATGATAATTCATAGTCACCATTACAACATTGATAAATATTAAGATAAAAACCAGCTGTTACTATTCTTATAATAATATGAAACAGAGCAAGTGAATTTGTGAATTACAATTTACATACTAAATGTTATACAGTAATTATGAGATGTGAAAATAAAATTGCTACAATTAAAAGGAGTTATAAGAAATAAATAAGGTGTTTACAAATTTACATTTACATTTGTTTATAAATACCTGTACACATATACATATATACATGAAAATAAAGTAGCCTACTTAAATTAATATCATTTTCTCCGGCTGAACAATATATGTATTTACACATTTCTACTTACATAATATTTACGTAATAATTACATATTCAGTATTCAGATATATATCCACACATGAACCAGATTTCTTATATTTACATCAAATTTTTAACCACTTATTTATATTAAGTTACATTCATTATATATACATTCATATATAAGCACAATACACTCACATCTGCATTCATAATGAGGAGGAGTATTTCATTCACTTGCATTATTGAGTGGAAATCTTTTTTTGATTAGTAGGTGAAAGTATTTGAGTAGTTCATTGTAATTGCTTTGGTTTAGAGTGAGTTGCGTTTGATGATTAATTTTAAATTTTTCTCGTATGGTTCTTGTAGCAAGGCAATCAAATATTAGGTGGTGGATATTGTCATACACCCCTGATTCACAGAGCTGACAATTAGAGTTGTCAACAATATTGAATCTATATAAATATTCACCTATCTTCCCGTGCCCAGAGAGAATTTGTGAGTTGAAAAACATTATTTTAATGTTCTTAAGATTGAATCTGTTTGTTATGTTCAGAAAGAATGTAAACGTTTTTCGGCCAGTAGTTTCTGCCAGCCATCGTAGCTGCCAACAATTGACCAGCTCAGCATGAATGTGTTTTTTAAGTACATTTACAGTTGGTGTAACGCCAAAAACATTGATGAGGTTATTGTTCTGCAATAGACCTAAGCTGCTAACCAAGTTAAGATTTTTAGTAATCCTGTATTCAGATGCTATGGCCCTACCTATCAGGAAGAGATCAAGGGGGAGCACACCTGAGATTACACATGCAGCAGAGGATGGAGTGGTTTTGTACAAGGATGAAATGTTTAAAACAAATTTTCTCTGGTGTTCGTTAACTTTTTTTAGAATTTTTTCATTGATGTACACACAGGATCCATATCCAAAGATGGCTTGAATTAAGCCTTTATATAATATAACCCTTTCTTTTTGACTGAGTCCATGACTGTTTGGTAGAATTTTACGAAGGTTGTCATAAAGTTTGATGCATTTAATACTGATTTCCTCTGGATGCGCAGTGAACAATAGTTTACTGTCTAGTGTAACTCCAAGATATTTTAATTTATTTGTTAGTTGTATAGGCTTCCCTGATATTATTTTTAAATTTTTGACCTTTTCTGATAGCTTCTGGTTGCCGAATATTATAGACCTACATTTTTCAGTAGAGAAGGATAATCCCATTGCTGCAATCTCGTTCTCCAGATTTTCACATATAATTTCAATCTTCTTAAAGTTTGTATACTTTTCTATTTTAAACAGGATGCATAGGTCGTCTGCGTATGATATTAATACTGATCCAGAGTTAATTGTTTTACAAAGTTTTTCAATCTGCTTGTGAATTCTTGGGTAGAGTACATTCCAGAGTGTAGGACCTAGTACAGAGCCCTGGGGAACTCCTCACAATATCTTCTTAAGAATTGTTGCATCATTAATTTGAAGACGGGCATATCTGTTTTGTAGATAACTGGTGACTATATTAATTAGCGATGAGTTTATCTGTTCTTCCTGAAGGATTTGAATTATAGAGGACCATCTGCAGTTGTCGAAAGCTCCTTTGATATCAAAAGAGATAACCACCGCCGATGAGCCCTCCTTAAGTATATTTTTAATGGATGATACTAGTTTATATACTGCCCCTTCAGAGGAGTAAGATGTCCTAAAGCCAAATTGATTGGGATGCAATGTATTTTTATCTGTTAGTTCCTGTATTAGGAAGTTGTTAATGACTTTTTCTAATATTTTCCCACAGGAGTTAAGAAGTGATATAGGTCTGTATCCTTATGCTTCATTAAAGTTTTTACCAGGTTTTGCTATTAGAACTATGTTTGAGGTTTTCCAGATTGAAGGGAAGAATTCTAAGTGAAGACATTTGTTGATTATATTGTATAGCAATTCGGAGAAATTTATATTGATTAGCTTTACCATTTTGTTTGTTATTCTGTCCCTTGCAGGGGCTTTTCTATTGTTGAGATTTTTTACAATATCACGTATAGTATTATAATCAGTTTTTAACTTTTTGGAGGTAGAGGTATTTTTTGGTTTAATTATCTCATCCTTAATCTCTGGGAAGAAGTAACTTAGAAGTATGGTACACTTTTCACTATTTTCGTAATAGATTTTATTTTTATGTTTTATTTCTGGAATATCACATTTTTTGTGCTTTCCAAGTACATATTTATAGGGCTTACCCCATGCATTGGACTCTGTTATAAATCTTTTTCAGTAGTTTAATTTTGTTTTTATTATTAACTTTTTATAGTCGTTATTCAACGTTTTGAGTATAACATTAATGATTAAGCGTTTTAGATGATTTTTAGTTTTATTTTTCTTTTTACAAGTTCTATTAATTAGGAATTTCAGGTTTTCTAATTCAGAATTCCACCAGTCATTTTTATTTGCATTGTAGGGGTATTCACAGTTTTTTGTAGATCTAATTAAGTAGGCATTCAGTGCAGCAATAGTTGAGTCCACTGAGTTATAGTCATTATGAGAATTAATTATGCTAATATGGTCATTTATAGTGTTCTTGTCAAGAGTGTCACATAATTTGGCTGGATTAACTTTAGTGTATTTTGATTCAGTCATATGAACTCCACTTTTGATATGTATGCTAAATTGTTTATGTGCAGTGAGATCAGAATCATTTATATTATAACTAATTAGTGTATGAATTTCTTGAGAAACAATAAGGTAATCAATTACACTTGTTCCGTTATGGTTTTCAAATGTAGGAGTATCATTGTTCATAATAGTTAGGTTGTTACTGTTAATAATATCATAGAGCATTAGTGAATTTTTATTGAGTTTGATTTTGGATTCTAAAGTTGGTAATCGAATATTGAGATCCCCACGAATAATGATGTATAATTTGTAATTATTCTTAATAATGTGTTCAATTTTTGAAGGGGTGGTTCCCTGTCTTCGTTGGGGGACAAGTAGCACCCAATTAGAAGATAGTTGCTAATTTTAATAGCAATTATATTGGTGTAGGATACTAGTAGGTTGTGCGTAATGCGTTTGTTTATAATTATGGAGACTCTATTGCTTAAATATGTGTTAAAGTTACAGTTGTTAAAGGTGATATTGTTATTTCTTAAATATGGTTCGCAAATGATCCCAATGTCATAATCAGATTGAACAAGTGTTCTAGTAAAAAGATGCTGTGCAGCTTCACAATTATCAACATTAAGGTATAATATCTGAACTGCCATAGTCAGTATGGGAAGTCAGATAGTCATAGTTTTTTTGGTAAATTGGGCAGTTCCGATCATAAACTGAATGATCAATCCTCCCCATTACCTTTCTGATTAATTCCTCATTATTAAAATCAATCGTTTTATTTGGGCTATTTTTTATTAAGTTAAACATAGTACAGTTGCTACAGCAGCCTTCACTGTTGATTTTTTCTGCAAAATTAATTACCTCGTCGGAGGTTTTACAGAATTTAGCCAAGTGACCAAATCTATTACATTTTTGACATCTTTTAATGGGTACGGAATCAAAAAAGGGAAGACTTTCCCATTTTATTTTAATTTTCTTGTCTGTAGGGAGAGCAGTATATTGTGAAGGATTTAGACGGACATATATTCGACTGTTTTTTTCCGTTATTACTTTATTAGTTGCTATAGGTTCTTTGCAGAATCGGTTGCGATATTAAGAGCCATTCTTTACATATCCTTAATACGAGACAATAATAAATTCCTAATTATCTCTGATGCTAAAAGTGTTTTACAAACTATCTCATCTGTTTTTCCTCATCCTTCTTGTGATCCAATCATTCTTCGTATTCGCTCGATTATCCATAACCTCTTCCAAACTTACCACATTCAGATCGAGTTCCTTTGGATTCCAGGCCATGTTGGTATAGAAGGAAACGAAAGAGTTGATCAGTTGTCTCGTGGTGCAGCTGTTAATGGACTCCCCATTAATAAGTTCACTGCTAATAATTTACTTGCATTATCTAAAAAATTCCATTATAGGTTTTGGTCAGACTCATATCCTTCCTCCTTTTCTAACCAATTTTCCCTTTATCTTTCTATTCAGCCATATATTCCAGTTAATCCTTGGTTCCATGAATTTCCGTCTTTGCAGCGCTATTTTATTTCCTCTTTATGTCGATTGCATTTCGATCATAGTTTGCTTCCTTCATCTCGCTATCGAGTTTCACTTTCAGACTCTCCTTACTGTCCTCTACATCCTCCAAATGATGCCCACAAATGTAATTCTAACCACATTCTTTTCGAATGTTCCACACTGTCGTCTGAACGTTTCCTTCTTTACTCTCAACTTCTGAGACTTAATATTCCTGCTCCCTATAGTGCTGCATCTGTTCTCTCCTTGCCGCTCCCCTTATATCCTTCATTGATGCGATATCTGACTGCGTACAAATCTGAATAATTAATTCAGCAATACTTTCCTTTCTTGTCGAACATGGGTCAATGCTCTTTGTCAGCGAGTCCAGAAAAAAAAAAAAAAAAAAGAAAGGTTCAATTCCTGTTTTTATTATGAAATAATCTTTAATGTCATCTTCGTTAATATTCTTGGTTCTCAGAATTATAATGCAAGGATCTAACAATTTGGGAATGGTAATTTTGGCCTCTTTTATCTTTTCTTTGATAGCTTCACCTATTATGTTCTGTTCGGCTTTTGTCTCAGTAGTAATTATGGCTGTGTTGTCATTTATTTTTTTATAATAGGTTACGTTAACTTTAAGTTTATTTGGACACACTTTCTGTTTTAGCTGCTTATCGAATTCGTTTATATTGTCAGATTTTATTATTAGTTTATTTAACGGTTTCTGTTTTGTTTTGCTTATCAATTTATCTCTGTATGAGACTTTAGATGATATTTTATTGTTTGTAGCTGCATCATTATGAATTGTATTTTTTACTATTTGCTCAATATCATTTTGTTTGCTTAATGCAATCTGTTTACTGCCCTCAACTAGAATTAACAATTCTCCTAGAAGAAGGTCAACGTTTTCAGTATGAGAGACAATAGCATCTTTCTGTTTCTTGGTAACATTTCTTGTGGCTTTTGAATATATTTGCGATTTAATTTTCGCGCTGTACCGCATAATTTCTTTAATTATGCTAATTTGCCTATTAATATCTATGATGCCTGTACGTTATTATGTTATTAGAATGCAATATATGCCCGTCCGCAAAAGAGCGGACGGTTAAAATTATAAAGATAACGTGTAGCAAAAGGTATTGCCTAACAGATTTCGATAAAACGGTCGATAAGAAAAACGATGTATAATTACTCGGTATTACTGTCAGACGACGCTGCATCAGTTGATTTTCGTCCACTGAGCGTTGATAAGGACGCTGCTGCTGTGTTAGAACTGCTGCCGATGTCTCCGAACGATGAGGCAGATTGACCTTGACCACTATCAGTAGTCTGCTAATTTACTCTGTTTTATATCATATGTGTAGTGCTATTGGACACTTTTTTGTAAGAATTTTTCTAACAAAAGGTGGGATTTAGCCTACTCTTTTCTTTTCATTAACTGCTAAAATATCTTAACGTACGTTTTTTTTCATTATTTACAATATTTTAATGGTGTTTTTTAGTTCAAATTTATGTGAAGTCTTCTTTTGATTTTCTTTTTTGACTTTGTGCGAATTTAATCTGGTTGCGACGTTGCATTTGCAACAGCGCTTAGTGAAGTAAGCAGTATACAGGTTGCGACGTTTCATTTGCAACAGTGCCTAGCAAAGTACGCAGTGCAGTGAGGCTGGTCTCACACTCATCACTTTGTGGGGATTGTGAAGTTAAGGTTCACAATATACTAAGCCTAATGGCACTAACGAGAGTAGGGGGCCAGTTCCTCTTTCTCGGCCGCTTTTACTTTTCCATATTTCTCTGGTACCCAATTCTATTTCAGATTAGGTATGAACCCAGGAGCGACTTGGATCCCACAAATATGCATCCAATGCAACATACTAACCAGTGTATCCATCACAAGTATACCACTATATATTCATGCATTACTCCTTTGTAAGCACTTTATTTTGCCACTTCAAGCTATAATTTTTAACAAGCAGGAAAATTTTTGAAATGTAATATCCTTGTAATTTGATTTTTGCAAATTACATTTTAGTACAGCATAAACAAATAGTTCTTATTACTGTATTATTAGTAAGCTCACAATTAGTAAATATTCTACAGAACCAGATACAAACTGATGTAAATAGAGTGCATAATTGGATGAACAACAATAAATTACAACTAAATGTTAATAAAACGAAATATTTAATATTTAGTCATCTACCTCAACATAGATGGAATCAAATAAAGATAGAATGGGAAGATAACATCATTACAGATAGAGTGTATGAGGTTAAATATCTAGGAGTGTATTTAGACCATAAATTACTATGGGTAAAACACCTATCATATTTATCAGCAAAATTAAGAAAATTGAACTACCTATTCTGTCCAAAACCACATGTGAACACGGAAATAATTAGTAAACATGAACTACAAAAATGATGCTTACACTTTAACAGTATTAGGCACATTGATGTAGTTCATGTACACACAAAACCACTTTCGCTGCTCGCGCTTTCGAGCGCATTTGCGATTTAAAAATAACATAAATATTTATAAGTAACTTTGTATATATTTTTGCAATATATTTGATTTGATTTGAATATATAACAAATTTATTCCTAATTTCTAATTTACATAATTTTATTTTTATGACAAATTCATAGTTGGTAAATATTATTTCATGGAATTAATACATTTAGCTGTTAGCAACCTTATGTTTTACAATCATAAAATGCAGCAATAAACTGCTCTATTCCAGCTGATATTATATTTGAAGCGATTCCTATATTGTTGCAGCCTGCAGCTATTGCTCCATTTTATCGTGGTTGTGTTGGGAAAGGATTTAAATTTAATTTTTCAGCGATACAACAGGACTAATGGATGTTATATCCCAACATTGATGGGTCATAAATAACCATTTTCAAAATTCTAAATATCTTTTCTGACCAGTTGTGTTGCACGGCTATCAGTTCATAAAAATGTACTGCTACAATACCGATGTTCTACAAAATTAGCAAAAGTGACTTTTGGTGGTATATGTACCGAAGAAACCTGTTTTTTTTTTAACAGTGCAAAGGGGAAATGCGAGGGTGGTAGCTGGAGAAAATTTGAGCTTCTCGAACACTCAAATTCGTGCAGTCATTCAGTTAACACTGAAGATCAACATTTTTCAAAGTAATTAAAGCGATTTAAAAAAAAAAATCGAAGTTTTGTTTCCCTCAATCATTTTATTAAACAATTAATTTGGTAAGTACATTCATACGTTTATTTTCTTATTTATTTAAATTATTTTCTCCCTGTTTATTATTTTATGTGATACACAATATTATTGATTTATTAAAAATAAATTCATAACTTAATAATTTCATACAATTTTTTATTTTATTTTACATTATTTTCTTCATATTTTCTTTAGGATATTCCTGGATTTATTCAGATATATTTATTTGGCGTGAGCAGATTTTGTTTTGTTGCTGAAGATTTTATATCCATAACCAACCATGCGGCAAATTCCGTTCAATATTCTGAAATTTCCTGGAAAATATATAACTGTAAGTAGATGTTTCATTTTTTTATCTTCCAAATTATTTTCGTCCTTCAATTTAAAGATCTCTGATCCATAGAGTTTCATGTTTTATATCTAATAAAAAAAATAAAAAAAATATTGAAAAATGTGTGGGTAAAGATGTCGTGAACAATCTATTTTATAATAATTTTGAACCTTCTATAAAATGTAATTGTGCTAAAAGTGTTAATTATAAGAAGTTGCTATGCGTAAATTATCATCTTAAAAATAGCATTGGTTTACATATATTTGATTACAACCATATTTTAAACCATTTATTCCCCTTACTAGATGTAAATACCATTAGACATGTATATATTAAGGAAATCCAAATATTAATATTATTATTAGAATTAGATTTAAGAACATACTATGAGACCGTTTTCAATATTTCCCTCACCCCTAAACATCAATACTATAAAAATAGTTTGAAATTGAATGTTAAGAATTATATACACCTACCGTTCAATGTTACAGTTACTAGACTATTTAATAAAAATAAAATACTTGATTTATTATTATTATTTATTTATTTGGTGAATAGTAACATAAATACATAGTAATTGAAACATAGCCATGAGTATCTCAGTTGAATGAACACCTCATGAATTGGAAACAATAAAAAGAAAATGAAAAAGACAAAAATTAACCAATATAAAAATTAAAATAAAATTATTCATTAAATAAAAAATCTTTAACATCCGAATATTTGGAAGCCATGATAAAATTTGCCATGTGCAGGAATTTTGATAAATTATCGTTGTTTAATGGAAAACAATTTACGTCTTTAAACAAGAATTTCCATTTGGCGCACTCGTTAACGATATGGGTGACAGTTTCAGGAGCATCACCACAGGAGCACAAATCGGTGTCTGCTAGATGTAAACGGTGCAGATAACTTTGAAATCTACCATGTCCAGTGAGAAATTGCGTCACATACATATTAATATTATTAATTTTGATTGGATTGGTATTAACCTCGAGGACGAAACTAAATTTGTTCCAGCTATTTTGCATTTCAATAAATCTATTGTTTAGATCCAACTCCAAATTCAGATTATTTAACCCTTTGAAATACAAAATTTTATGCTGCAGTACGGAATACAGTGGCAATTGTCCTGCTATTGTTCGCAATGCATCACCGGAAGTAGTTCTATGCGCATGGAGAATAAACAAAAGAAATTTCCTTTGGGATTTAACTAGTACTTCCTGAATGCTTTTATGCTTTAAAGCCTCTTCAAACATAAATACACAGTACATGGATAATGGAACAACTAGCATATTATAAATTATTAAACGGTGTTTAGTGTTCATCCCATACATGCATCCAACAATGGAGTGCAATTTATTTAAAACCGTTGTAGCTTTACTGGACAAATTTTTGAAATGTTGATTAAAACTGTAGCAACAGGCTAATGTAATACCAAGATATTTCAGTGATTCGACGATATTAATTTTAAAGTTCAATATAGAGAGATGTAGCGAATTGTAGTAGTCCCTTTTTCGTTTCCTGTGCATGATTAATAAATTAGTCTTGTTTTCGTCCAACTGTAGAAGATGTTTTTCCATATAGGTTAAAATATTGTTGATTGTAATCTTGAAGGATTTACAAATGGAGAGACGACGGTAAGAAGTGACCGCGAATTCTAGATCATCTACATAGAAATATCTGGTTACTGCCGAAGGGAACTCCGTCAACGATAAGTCTGAAATATACAAATTTCAAAAAATCGGGCCCAAAATCGATCCTCGCGGGCATCCGCGAGTAACATTTCGAAAATATGTTTCATGTTCGTGAATAAATTTAATAGTTCTGGAATCTAAGTATTGTCTTAAAATTGAGATTATTCTATAATCGAGCCTGAGTGCTCTAATTTGTAGAATAAGATTGGCCATGAAAAGTTATCAAAGGCGCCTTTAATATCCAACATCAGCAAGCCGATTGCAGTCTTTTTACTTAACGCACGCTCAATCTGCTTAGATAATTTGCCAAAAAGCGTTGCCATGGAATGGGATTTAGTAAATCCAAATTGCCGATCATCGAGAGGTAAAACCAGCAGTATATGATTCAACAAAACATATTTAAACACCTTGGCTAAAGCGCTTAACAAGACAATCGGTCTGTATGAAGATGGAAGACTAGGACTATGTCTGGGTTTTAGCACAAAAACTGTCCTTCCTGCTCGCCAGGCTTCTGGGAAGACTCCGAACCTCAACAGACCGATGAATAAGCTCTGAAGTAAATTAGGATAGTGGAAATTCAAGATCTTCAAACATTTATTCGTCAGCTGGTCTAAGCCAGGAGCTTTATTTTTAGTCCGGCGAAGAATATCCTTAATTTCCGCTTTGGAAATAAATAGTTTGCCATTAAAACTAAAGCCGCTAAGGTTAAATCTCTGAAATTCTTGAAACTTGTATGAGAAGGTTTCGTCCCCATTTGCGTTTGAGTTTACTTGATAAAAATGATCAAGAAGGGCCTTTATCATTGAAATCTTATCGAAAATTTTTTGATTATTCTGGTCTAAAAAATACAGAGGAATCTGTAACTGGCATTTATTTTTTAAAATAGTCTTGTAAAGAAGGCCCCATAGTTTCGAATCCGAACAAAATTTTTTCGAATTTTTAGTTTTCGCATTTCGCATTTCTTTATTAAAAATTTTTCGTACCAAATTCATAACCAGGCGCGCATTGTGATCATTAGCTCCCCGCTTGTGTGAACGAGAACCCGTTTGCGCAATTTTCTTAGAATTATTTGCAAAATCTCTAATATAATATTCCACCACGAATTCCTATTTAATTGAACCATTTCAGTGCTGCTACTAATAATATCATAAAGTGTGTTATGGAAATTTTCTAACATCATTTTCAGTTGGTGGGAATCATTAGCAGTTTAAAATCGCAGTTTAAGTGCGAATGTTCTACAACGATTTTATTAAATTTCTTATAATTTATAATGTGATGCGTTAAGCTATTAATAATATTCATTTGGAGAGATGGAATTATGAAGGGGACAATTGGGAGAAGGGGACAGGGAAAAACGAAAACATGAAGAGGGTAGAAGTGAGTGATTAATACGCAGTCTGATTAAGGAAATGATCGTGGAGCGTTGATAAGAATAGGATTGAAACCACGGCTGGAAAGAGAGAACCGGTTGAATTTGAAAATAATGAGAAGCGGGATTAGAAAATAGAGAAGGATAGATGTCCGACCATAGTCGGGAATGATTAGCTGAGGAAAGAAGGAGGATGTCGGAGGTAGGAATTTTGCAGAATAAAATACCATCGCGGGCGGCCGAACAGGCTAAAAAGTCTGCTAACTCGTTGCCCTCGATGCCAGAGTGACTAGGAACCCACAAAGGTCAATAGTAATGGAACGGGATAAAAGTAGATTGGATATAAGAAAACGAATTAAAAGAATGATAGATTTGGAGGTATGAGAAGGAGGAGAAGAAATGGCTTGAAGAACACTTTTGGAATCGGAGACAATCAGACATTTACTGATCTCTCTTATGGATGGAATGAACGAGACTGCGTGTAAAATGGAGATAGACTCCACTGTGAAGATAGAACAGAAGGAAGGGAGCTTGAAGGACTCAGAGTGATTAAGTGAGAGGGAGATAAACGCGCCGCCCACCCCATTTTCGTTTTTAGAACCGTCAGTGAAGAATGTTAGATGAGAAGGGAAAGATGTGTCCAGCATGTGGAAGAATTCAGCTTGGATTGAAGAATGTGCGATGGAGCTGGTTTGGAGAGGGAGAGAGACGAGATTAATAGTCTGCCAAATGCTGGAAAAGTCATCGGAAAAGTAAGGAAGCTTGGAATAAGAAAAGACATAAGGTGAAAAATTGGAGACTCGAGCTGCTATGAGAGAAAGGATTGGGATTTTGTGAGGAGCAAAACGCCATTGGTTTTTAATACTAAGATAGAAAGAGATAAGATTAGATGAGGACAGAGAAAGCCGTTTAATTAGAAAATTATAACCAAGCTGCGATCTGCAGATATATAGTGGTTGCATAGCAGATTCAGAGAGGATAGCAGGAATGGGAGAAGATTTTAGCGCTCCAATGCACAACCGAAGGCAGCAGTTTTGAACTTTGTCCAGTTTGGCGAGGAGAGATTTAGAGGAGTTTCCATAGATGAAGGAGCAGTAATCGATTCTGGAATGAATTATAGCTTTGTAAAGGATTAGTAGAATGGAAGGGTCACCACCCCATTTGGATGGCGATAGGGCTTTCAGGAGATTGAGTCTTTTGAGGGAAGAATTGTAGAGATAGTTGATGAGTTCATAGAAAGTGAGTCGGCTGTTGAGAATAACACCAAAATAGCAGAAGGAGCTGACGAGCGGGATCGAAATGTTAGATGAAATAATATTTACTAAAGCTTGATTGTAGGGGCGGAGGGAGAACACCATAGAAGAGGACTTAGAAGGAGAGAGAGAGAGGTGAATTGAGGCGAGGGAGATACTAAGGATAGATAAAGAGTTATTGATCTCTTCATTGGCGGCGGCCACATCATTACAACTGGAGTAGATGAGGATATCATCTCTGAAAAGGAGAGAGGAGGAAATCGTAGGGAGGGAAGCAATATTAAGGAGATAGATATTGAAAAGAGTGGGGCTAAGACATGATCCTTGAGGAAGTCCCCAATGGATACATCTGGAAATGACATGGGAGGAAGTAGAGAAAGAGGGATCTATTTTGGAACAAGTTTAGGATCAGAAAGATGAAATTAGTTGGAACGTTAAGCCCAAGAAGCTTTGCACATAGAGTAGGAAGGTGGACATTATCAAATGCAGAGGAGACGTCAATAAATGTAGCAACAGTGAATTTTCTTTCTATGAAAGCTTTGTAGAGGTCTGATAGGAAAAGACTGATGCAGTCGACCGGGACCAACCCCGGGCAAAAGCCAAACATATTGGAAGGAATTAGATCATTGTGTTCCAGCCACCAGATGAGTCGATTGTTCACCATACATTCAAACAGTTTACAAAGACAGGAGGCTAAAGAAATAGGATGGAACGTGGATTATTTTTTTTTAGGTATAGGGATGATAACAAAGTCATTCCAGGATTTAGGTGTAGATCCAGAGAGTAGGAAGGAGTTAAAGATATTCAGAAGAAAATGCAAAGAAAGCGTGGAGAGGTTTCTAAGTATAAGGAATGATATACCATCTAAACCTGGTGAGGAGTTGGAGGATTTATTAAGGATAGATAGTAGCTCATCATAACAGAAAGGAAGAGATAAGAAGTGCGACTCTGAGTTGGGTGTAAGAACAGGAAGCGAGATTTCCTCAGGAGAAGGAGTGTAGGCGGGTGCAATAGAATCTAAAGAAAGGAGATGTTGCAGTGTGGGAGAGGGATGTACCGGGCGCTTGGAAAAGGGAGAAGTAAAAGCCTTAGCCATCTTCCAAATCTGCGAAAAGTGCGTGTCTTTAGAAAAAGTGGAACAAAATTGTTTCCAAGAATTTCTCTTAGCCGCTTTAAGAACAAAGCGAGCCCTCGCATTGGCTTCTTTGTGAGCTAGAAAGTTGGACATTGAGGACTGCGAACGAAATGATTTGAATGTAACAGTACTTTGTTTGAAAGCCTGTTTACACTCTTCGTTCCACCAGAGTGAGGAGGCAGAGGGGGCTTTTCAGTGATGATTATTGGGAACAAGTGGAGAGGATGAAGAAAGGGACGAATGAAGGGATTGAGTCAAAAGTTGTATTGGGCTATAGGATCAGAATTCCCCAGGATATGAGGGAGAGAATCGTCCATCAATGAACGAAATTTGGTCCAATCAGTTTTGGAAAGAATCCATCGAGAAGAATAGAGAAGCTTGGATTGGATAGGAGGAGAGACGTAATTAAGGGATAGGAGAATGGGAACATGGTCGCTACCAAAAGTGCCATCAAGTGTTCTCCAGGAGCATTTAGAAGCTATATCGGGAGAGGTAAAGGAGAGGTCCACTGAACTTGAGGAGAAAGCATTTTTAAAGTAGGTGGGATAATGATCATTGAGGAGGAAGAGATTATGATTCAGGATAAAGTCTTCCAGCACAGAGCCGTTGGAGTTGTAACGAGTGCAGCCCCAAAGGGGAGAATGAGCATTCCAATCTCCACCAATGACGTATGGTTCTGATAAAGTTGTAAGGAATAAGGAAAGCGGAATATTAGAGAGTCTAGAGGTGGGAGGGTTGTAGACACAGGTGATATGGATAGGCTTTGGGGACAGTTTTAGAAGAAAAATATGGATCATATTGGGGGAGTTAGGATAGGGAGGTGGAAGGAAAGGGATAGTGTGCGATTGGTATGATAAGTCGCTCCTGATTAGGTGGCAGCTCCACCATACCCATCTACACGATTAGCTCGAACTATGGAAAAACCTCTGAAATGGATGGAGGAGGATGATTTCAGCCACGTTTCAGACAACAAAGCGACATGAATGTTATAGCAGTCAAGTAGACCCTCTAAAGCTTGTTTGTTAGCTCGTAGGCTACAACAATTCCATTGTATAATGTTTAAGGACGGAAGCTGCAACATAGTAGGATATTGACAAAAGGGAAAGGAAAGACGAGAGCAGTAAAGTAGGATACAAAGAGGGAGTAAAATGCCTTAAAGGAAGTGCCACATAGGCTCACTTCCAAAGTAGAGGAGCAGAAAGGAGGCCTATTCAAAATATGACATGGCCTCTTATGAAAATAGCTTTTTACTGTTGGAAGCATCAGTGATAGTTCTGAAGAATGTCTGCATGAACATGGATTTATGCAAGTTTGTAAACTTCCTACAGTGTACATAGCAGATGGAAGGATAATTTGTGAATCTGAGGAATGCCTGCATGAACTTGGTTTAATGCAAGTTTGTAGGCTTCCTATTACGGCAGTAATGTATCGTAGCCTAGTAGTGGAGTTTCTCATGTAAGTAGGTTTCAACTTTGTAATTGACCTGATGTGGCAGGAGATGGAAGAATGACTAAGATGTAGGAAATATAAAAAATGGAGAATAGAAGAAAAGTTAGTTGAACTGAACATTATTGGCTAGGAAAGATGAAAGGTTGTCCCTGAATGAAGGGGAGGCGGCTATGTTGAAAGATGAAAGGAGTTGGATGATGGCAGTGGATAAATTACAAATATTAGAAGAGGTATCGATGTGGTGGATAGGAGCACTATTTTGAACAAGAGGGAGATGACTTTCAGGTGGAGACGAGTTGAAGGAAGAGGATCCAACTCTATGCAGAGCTCATCCGGCTGATGTCGCAGGGGAATACAGAGAAGGGATAGGAGGAAAATGAGGAAGTGGTTTGGGATGCGACTTGGACTTGGGAGATTTATGAAAAGTAGGGGACTTTGGGCTAGGAAGAGGCGTTACTTTGTGTGGAAGGGTAGAAGTGCTTAGAGAAGGAACAGCAGCGGCGGCTCAGTTAGCATAAGAAAACGCTGAATAAACTATGCTGGAAGCTTTTAATTTGGAGGCTTCGTGGAAGGATGTTTTCAAAGGCAATGATTTTTTTGATGTCCTTCTGTCTTTGCCATTCTGGACAGCGACGATCGGACGAACTGTGACAAATTTTGCAGTTGCGACAGAGAAGAGGTTCCTGGGGACTATCACATTCAGAGAAGAGGTGCTGGGAAGAACAATGGGAACAGATCGAGTGAGAACTCCTGCAATGTCGTGCAATATGGCCAAAAAGAAAACATTTTGCACATTGCGTGGGAGAGCGAATACTTGGAGAGACCGGGAAGCAAAGTTTGAAGATGGAAATATATTCAGGAAGGGAAGATTTGTGGAATTTTAACTCGACACTTTTGGTGGATACTTTGGAACCCTCGGAGGAACGGAAAATATGTCGAATAGAGATAACAGAGTTTGGAAATTCAAGCCCTTCTTTGATATCTTCGACTGAAAAGGAGGTAATAACACCGATTTTATATAAGGTATTAAGAGGAATAAAGGCCTTGATTTTGTTGGCGGTGAAATAAGAGGAGTTGTTGAGAAAGGAGTTAGTGAAAGAAGCATTGGGGAAGAAGACCGAAATGCGTCCCCTACCTTGGGATTCGATGTCAGTAAAAGAAGTAGAGACTTTGCTAATGAGCTTAGCCAAAGCTAACGGGTGAAGGTTGCCAATATTCTCCTCGGAGGTACAATTTTCGACAAAAACTGTGAAAGTACCGGGATGGTTGGAAGGGAAGATGGCCTCAGTGGTGGTTTCAGTGTTAGAATTATTATTGTTAATGCTGTTATTATTTTTATTGAAATTGTTATTATCATTACTGCAGTTGCAAATAATAACGAGCTTCCACTGCAATCAACATACATATGCGGTCTTTTTCAATTTAGAAAAAGCATTTGATCGCATATGGCGGCATGGATTATTGCTAAAGCTCAAAGCCGCAGGAATAAATGGCCAGATGGACAATTATATTGCTAGCTTTTTAAGCAACCAAACGATCCGGGTTAAGATCGCTACATCATTATCAGCACCCATTCCAACAGAGAATGGTGTGCCACAAGGCTCTGCTCTAAGTGCAACCTTATTCATAATTTACGTCAATGACGTACCCGAATGCATCTCACCGCCTATAACCGCCCGGCTATTTATCGATGATCTTAACATCTCCTTATCGTTAAATTTCCCTCCTATCGCTCAAAAAATACTCCAGAAAACTATCGATAAAATACAAAGTTGGTCTGATAACAACGGTCTAGCCATCTCAGCAAGTAAATCCGTATATGTTGATTTCTGCAGGGGGCGCCGTTCCTCTCCAAGTGTATCCCTAAATCTGAACAATCTTCCTCTTCCCCAGAAAGCCACTGTCAAATTCCTTGGATTAATTTTTGATTCTAGACTTACTTGGAAACCTCATATTGCCAACTTAAAACATAGCTGCACCAATTCTATCCCTATATTGAAATATCTGGCTAGCCCCAGATGTAATATTAATCCTAAACTCCTTTTCAACATCTACAGATCGCTGATTTTATTGAAAATCTACTACGGGTGCCAGGTGTACTCATCAGCTAGCAAATCTATATTGAAATCTCTTGATCCTATACATCACTCCGCACTGAGAACCATTTTGGGAGTGCATCGAACTTCTCCAGCTGCCAGCATGTGCGTTCTAGCTGGGTGCCCTCCACTTTCCTACTTCCAAAAATACTTCATACTGCGAAATATGTACCATCATTTCAGCCACACACGAAACCTCCCCCTAAAGTTGGAACATTATCTTCTTGAACCAAACTTTCCCTGCGACCCACTACCAGAATTACTGGCCGACCTGCAAAGATGTGGTATCACGTCTGTACAGAGGTCAACACCCAGCCTCAATACCCTTATTTCCCCTTGGATCACGTTCCAGATAAATATTGATTTGTCGCTGAAACAGCATCCAACCACAACAAGTTCTCTCCTCACAGTGGAAGCGGCAGTTAGGGAAATTAATAAGTACCCGGACCACCTAATTTACTACAATGATGGAGCCAAGGCAGTTGGCGAGGCAGGTCCACTGCCCACAGCCTGTGCAGTCGAAGGTCACGACACCTTGTGCGAAACTCGACTCAATGATGCCTGTTCCGCATTGGATGCAGAATTGTATGCAGTTGCACACTGTTTCCACCACATCATTACAACTCACACCAGAGCCAGCGATTTCCTCCTGGTTACTGATTCCCTACAGTCTTTGAACATGATTAGAAGTCAAAAATTCAACAACCCACTAATCCTAAAAATATATCACTACTTGAGTGAATTGCAGCTAATAGATAGTCATGTGTTGCTACTGTGGGTTCCTGGGCACATTGGAGTGCCTGGTAATGAGAGTGTCGACAGAGCAGCACGTTCTGCCTTGCTCTCACCAATGCCACAGGACACGGAGCTTCCCTCATCAATAACATATATATTCCTAAAGGTGTGCGAAAACCAGTGGAAAACTGAATGGGCAGCTGCAACAACATTCTTAAGAACCATTAAGCCCACAGTTGAATCATGGTGGCCACCAGAGGGAACATCCTGATACAACTTTAAGATCCTCAGCCGGCTGCGAATTGGCCACATCGCTATTTCGCATAAACATATAATTGATAAAACGCCGCCTCCGGCTACATGCCCCTTGTGCAACCAGACAACCACACTATCAGTTTCCCACATAATACTTACCTGCCAAAAGTTTACTATGTTGCGGAGGCAACTTGGCCTACCCATAGATATGGGGCAGACCCTCTCAAACGAGGTAATCTCCATCAACAGGATTATTGCTTTCACTAAAATGAGTGGCTTAACTCACCACATTTAAATTACCCCCCTCCCTTGTGTGTGCTGTAATGACCATAGTAGTTACACACAGCACATACAATTTAAGGGAATTTAAAAAAAAAAAAAAAAAAAATTATTGGAAAAAGGTTATAGGGGAAAGGGGGGCATAACGGTGACGCGGGGCACGACGGGGCCAGCAACATTTACAAGTAACCACAGGCACTAGACGTATGTTGTTGTCGCTAATAGGCGACCATTTTGCATTAGTCTTCAGTCTGACAGTGACCAGCGACTAAACTGCGTGCATTTGTTTTTTACGATAAAAAGTTTTTTTCAACGTCATTTCATCTAATTTTGAGTGATTACAAAAACGCATATAAGAAGGTAAGTGTTCAGATTACTACTATGGTTTTTTTATTGTGTTTTTCTAGCGACATTACTTATTGATATGTTTTGAAAGAAATCACTCTAAATCACTTCGTTTTTTTTTTTATTCATTATTTAAAACAATGTTAGACATGGGGCATAACGGGGACATGGCTATGGGGCACGATGGGGTACCCCATTATGCCCCGTAACTGCTGTTCCCATTATGCCCCGTAACTGCTGTTCCCATTATGCCCCTGTTATGTAAGTAGTCTGAAAGAATGATCTGTTATATTTATGTAATATAATAACTCCCGTGAACATGAAGTTTTAACTTCAAAACACGTCGGGTATATAATAAGAAGAAGAAAAAAATAAAGAATTTGCCGATTTAGCGTTCTTATTGGAGAATGCATCGTTTGCACGCTGCCCGAGAATGTATGAGAAATTAAAATTGATTTGCCTGGGAAACTGTCAAAAAAACGTAGTCTGGATTTCATTATCATTATTATTAATTTCTAGCCGGATGGCGTGATCATATATCGTCGCGGTCGCCGAATTTGTCTCAATTTATTTGCTGTGCTGAATACACTAAACAATGAGTTCAATAAACAGTTATAATGATCTGTTCATTTGATTGTAGAATGTATTTCGTTTTAGGTATAAAAAATGGTACGAACGTACAAAAAGAAAAGTTCGAGAGGCAGTTGGTCTGTAGAAAGCATGAAACAGGCAATTGATGCAGTTTTAAGAAAAACAGCGGGCTACAGAAAAACAGCTCAGCTATACGGTATTCCTCAGACCACACTGGAGCGTTACGTTGCTAAAATAAGGAAGGGCGAGCTGTTTCTTAACTCAACTCCAGGTAACTTCAAACCCGTGTTGTCCAAACAAGAAGAAGAGGAGCTCGTGAGGTATGTTAAAGAAATGGAAAAACGTTTGTTTGGATTAACCACTGCCGTCCTACGAAAGCTAGCGTATCAGCTGGCAGAAAAAAATTCTAGGGCTCACAATTTTAACCATGATAAAAAGATGGCTGGCATAGATTGATTAAAAGGGTTCATGAAGCGCCACCCGGATTTATCCATCCGAAAACCAGAAGCTACATCGGCAGCTCGAGCCATGGGATTTAATAAAGTGGCTGTGGATAAATTCTATTCTTTGCTCGGAGAAGTATATGACAAATATAAACTGACGCCACATAGAATATATAATTGCGATGAGACTGGCATATCAAACGTTTCCAAAACAAAGAGCAAAATTATTGCAGAAAAGGGAAGAAAACAGGTAGGCTCACTTTCTTCAGCAGAAAGAGGACAGACGGTTATGGTTGAGGTATGTTTTAATGCAGCTGGAACTTACATGCCTCCAATGCTAATATTCCCTCGACAGAGAATGAAGCAAGAGTTATTGGATCGAGCTCCTCCAGGGACGACGGCAGAGTGCAACGCTCGAGGCTAGATGACTACAGAGACGTTTATGACTTGGTTCCAACGGTTCGTCAAGTTTTCTGGTGCGTCAATAACTAACCCAGTCTTACATCTTCTAGATGGTCATGTAACGCGCACACAAAATATAGAAGTTATTGAATATGCACGCAAGAATGGTGTTATAATGCTTTGCTTTCCCCCGCACTGCACTCACAGGCTCCAACCCTTGGATGTTGGCTTTATGAAACCTTTGAGTGTGTACTATGACCAAGCCTGCTCTAACTGGTTAAGGTCGCACCCGGGACGAATAATAACAACTTTTCAAATAAGCGAAATATTTGCACATGCTTATATTCAAGCTGCAACAATGTTTACAGCAATCAATGCATTCAAAAAATGTGGCATATGGCCATTCAATCAAAATAACTTTACAAATTCAGATTTTTTAGCTGCATCAACAACAGACGTACCGCTAACAAATGATGAGCCTAAAACAGCTTCTTTAACTGCCGAAATCCAGCAACAACTGCCGCCTTCCCTTGAAGAGAACCCAATTGAATCATTTTTGCCTGCAACTACGTCACCTTTACATCAGAGAACTCCTATCTCAGAGCCTCAGTTTGGACCATCAATACAAAACGAAGATAGCCTAATTCGATCTCCGATTCGAAAAGTATGTCGTAACTTAACAACTTCCTTCGAAAAAGCTTCTCCCAAAGACATTCTCGCGATCCCAACAGTCGAACAAAGAACCCAAACAAGGAAAAAATATCGCAGAGGGAAAACTGTTGTTCTTACTTCAACCCCCTACAAAAACGAGTTAGAAGAACGAGAACAATTTAAACGAACAAAGAAGTGTTTAAATCCGTGTGATCCCAGGTTGAAGAAAAACTCTGAGAAGTAGAAGACCCAAGAAGTTTACTTTGATGTAGAAAATGTAGACAAGGATACCTTGTGCCTGTATTGCGTTGACGTGAACCACACTTATTTGAAGTCTTCGGAGCATTGGGTGGCCTGCCAGCTATGTGGACGTTGGGCTCATACAGCCTGTGCTGGTGTAGACGATAAAAATACAGAAGAAATCCACATCTGCTTTTTCTGTGACGAAAAATAATCATGTACCCCATACTGCCCCTACCATGGGGCACGATGGGGTTTTCATAAGAGTTTCGTAAAATTAAAATTAAAACATTATTCGATTAGTTACTTTATCAAATTCCATGCCAAATGACAATTTAATATATAACCGAAGTGTTGTGATTAGTTTTAATTAATAAATATATTCTGTTTATGCTTTTATTGTTTATTTCCCTTAACGTCCCCGTTATGCCCCCCTTTCCCCTACTCCCAACTGGACCAGTGAATTATTTACTATACATACAGTGAATTCTACTTTTGCTACGACATATATGTTAAAAGATAGAACTGGTAAATTGTTAGTTGGTACTTTTTATGCTGAAGAATTACAAAAAACATCCTATCCTGACGTATATTTAATTGAATGTGTTATTCAACCACAAGGCGGAAAATCATTATTTAAGTGGTTAGGATTCCCAAGTTCCGAAAATTCCTGGATCGATAATAAAGTTTTAGTAAATATTTAGCAGACTACATAATGCCACTTCATAAGAGTGATAAATATATGCCAGACGGTGGTTCTGGAGTACCAACAGTGATTGAATTAGATTCTAGGGGAAATTATAACTTTAAAGGAAAACGATTATTAAACATTAGTACAATCTATCGAGAACCTTCAGAATCTGAAGTTGTATCTTACAAACAGATAAAAACTCTCATAGCTGCCGAAATATGTGAAGTAAGTGAAGAAGTTGAGCAATTGAATTTGTTTGTTACAGAAAAAAATGCTGCATTACACGCTCAAATTATATTTTTGCATAAAGATTTAGATGTTAAAATTAGTGATAATATTTCGAAAATCGGGATTCATAAAATTAGTATTGATATGGTGAGTGAAGATGTGTTAAAATTTAAAGATGATACAATATTTAAATTTTCAATGTATGAAGAACAAATTAAAAAATTAACGGATAAATTAAATACAGTTTCCAGTGATTCTTCATTGTTATCTACACGAGTTTCAAAACATGCTGTAAAAATAAAATATACTTGTATTTATTTTGAAAATTCATACTAGTATAGAAAGTATAAGAAAGTTAAGATCCGGTTTCAACAGTTGTGTTAGCATTTACATGTAGCACTATGAGAGAAGCATTTTCACTTTTGCGATGTGTGAGATAGACCCCCCCCCCCCACAACATAATGTACTGAACAAAGAACAGTTTTACACAACTGACTGAATGAAAATCTTTGTGATTCCTAGAAATACTGGAACGGCGAAAACCCATATTTTACCGCGATTCCAGCAGACTAACCACTGATAACATTGATAACAACAAAAATCAATAATGATAATAACTAATTTTACATATGTGTATGGATGCTAGTAACCATATATACATCATTATGTGTATGGATGCTAGTAACCATATATACATCATTGTGTGTATGTAATCCTCCAAAACCAGTCGCTACCAAATAACAGTAATTTACATACAAGTAAAGACATGAATCAGTCAATTGAATGACAGGTGCAAGGTCACTTGCAATGGCACGAGTACAAATTTACTGTGATAGTGATGATGATGGTAATTTTTACATGTGTGCAGATGTATATACACATACATGTGCATGTGTGTGTGGTAATTAAGGGATCAACAATCAAATGGAATGTGGTTCCACAGTCTGAGATGCTCTGGGAACCAGCTCTGGAAGGCTTTAATTAACGGTGGCAGCATCCTTTGTCTATGAAGCGGCTTTTTCCCTCTACTGATGTGTACTACTTGTACATATAAGGTTCATTATTGTTCGTGTTCATCACTATTTCTTATCAGCTTGTAAGAAAGATAACCGTTATAAACAAGTAAGACGACTTATTTATAACATTATTTCATTAACTCGCATGTCAAATTGCGTGTTCGATTAATATTTTATTATTTCCGACTCAAGTTTCTCATCAGAGGATGCCGGCTAAAAAGGGTAATAAACAACACATTAAGAGGCAACTAAGCGATAAGAGCGACGAGGCTATTAAAAAAAGGTCGTATCAGTAGGACTCAGAAGATGAGATGGAAAATACCTCGATTGCGTCGTCAGTTAACGTGATAAAGCGCGAGGTTTGTGAAATGAAAAAGTTCATTGAATTTGTGTCAGACAAGTATGATGTCATGCAGCAGTCAAATCAAGACTTGCTAATGGAAATTAAAGCTCTACGACAGCAAGTTGAAAAATTAACAAGCGAGCTTCAAAATAAAGACCATCAGATTGCAGAGCTCACAACCACAGTTCATCAGCTTGAGCAGTACGGCCGTCGCGAAAATGTTGAGTTGCATGGAATTTCGGAAGAGAAGGATGAGAACTTGCAACGAATTATTATACAAGTTTGCCAGAAAATTGGGGTCGAGATTAAGGAAGACGATATTGTGGCGACGCACAGGCTACCTTCAAGGAATGTGAGTCTGCCGAAACCGATAATATTGAAAACAACCAGGAAATTAGCGGATAAAATTTTAGACAAAAAAAGAGAACGCCGAATCTTGGACAAAGAAATTAGTAATAATTTAAGTAGTGAACGTCAGGTTTACATAAACGAAAATCTGTCGAGATATTACAAAGATTTGTTATGGAAGGTGAAGCAAAAAGCGAAATTACTGAATTTTCGATTCGTCTGGTCGAAAAGAGGGAAAATTTACGTTAGGAAGGACCAGGAAGCTCACGTACTTCACATCCGATCCGAAGCGGATTTAAATAAATTATTATAAATGTTATTATAAATGTTGTTAGTTTTCGTGTGTGCAGGAATGAATGTGGTGCGCGTGTATTGTGTCGATCTACGGCGTCGGCTGGGCAATGTGGTTAAGGGAGTGTATATGCGTGAAGATGATAAGAGGAAATCCGAGATCTCTGTAAAAGTGCAGTGTGTGATGGTATGTGTGCGATGGGAAGTGTGCGTAATGTATGCTGATGTTTATAAGTTTGTCTGTGAGTTCAGTTGGTGTAGAACGGTTCAGTGGCACTCTAGAGTCGATGAGGTATGTCTGTCAGTTGGTCGATGCGAAATAGTGTGTTCTTGTTCTTTGTTGTATGATGCAGATAGGGAAAGAAAGTTCAGACGTTTAAAATCGAATGTTGTTGACGTGAGAGAGAACCGTGAGCGTGTAGTGTCAGAAAGTGCAACTGTCGCTTGGGCGGAGTCGTATCTTTATTGTAAGGGGCTTCGTGCGGTGGTGGTTAATTTGTTGCTATTCACTATTTCCTTCTTCTGTTTTATTTTAGATGCACTCCATTGCGATAAAATTAAATCGATTTTTTCTATGTATATAGTGTACAGAGCGTTCAATTGTAATTTGTCAGTGAGTGTGCGGAAGTGTGATTGTGTCTATATAATGTGGGTGTGTTTATATGTGTATACTAGATATTCTGTCTTATATACGAGTAAATATCGGTATATTAATATCCTAGTCCAATTACTGATAATTTTGGCGATTAGTAGTGCAACATCGATAACTGTTTTCCGAATACAATCTGTGATAGCTCAATATTTGTCGAAATATGATCAATTCTTTTCCTCTATACTGTACTTTAACGTTACACTATTGTCGTCTATAATTCAATTTTGCAAAAAAGAGAAAGAAGAAAAAAAAAAAAACTATCTTTTCCAGTAATAATAGCTTTTGATTCTCTTCTCAAATATGACTTCTCTAATTCAATATCGCAGTAAACAAAATTGCAACAATTATATTAATATCAAAAAATGGACTGACAATGTAAACAGCATACTAAATGAAAATAATTCACTACAAATTAATACGGAGCTTTTTCATGTGTTGCACTTAAACATAAGAACCCTGAGACGTAACTGGGATGAATTTATAACTTACATTCACAGGTCATCTTTAAGTGTCATCATATTAACTGAAATTAATATAAGTAAGGATGAATTAAATCTATATAATATAACTGGATTCACGAATATTGGACTACAAAGACCTATAGGGTTTAATGGAGGAATACTTGTGTTTATAAATAATAAGTTTAAATATCACGTTCGGGAGGTTAATAATAGACCAAGTATGGACCTGGTGATGACAGATATAGAGATTTGCAAAAACAACCCTTTACGCTTAATTGCTATGTACAGATCACCGAGTAAAAACGTAGGCGAATTTATAAACGAAACCGCTTCACTCTTAAAAAAATTAAGCAATAAAGATAATTTCCTGATTTGTGGTGATTTTAATATTGATTTATCTATTCGTAATGTACAGGCTGAGAATTTTTTAAACGTAATTTATGGGTCAGGAGGAATACAGTTAATAAATGGAATTACGAGAGAAGAAGAACGGATTGATAGAAGTACTCAGTCGTGTATAGACAACATATTTATTAAGTATAATACAAATGAAATTACTTCGGGAATTATTAACTCGAAAATATCAGATCATTACATCATTTGTTGTGCATTTAGTATCTCAAACCGGAGTTTTCAATCTATTGGTAACCCTTTGAAATATGTTTTCGATGAAAAGAGATTGCATAATAAGATAATTAATCATAACTGGAATGAGGTAAGGTGCGCTACAACGTCAGGAAATATATATGATAATATATATTCAGTTTTTAAAGGCCTTTACAAAGAATGCAAAATAGAAGTACCGCAGAGTAAAAAGGTGACTAAATACTGCCCTAAAAATGAATGGATGAGTCAAAAAATAATCAATTTTATGAAAATCAGAGATCAGTACTTTAAACTTAGTAAAGGGAACAGAACCAATATTCGATATAAAAATTTATTTAGAAAATATCGAAATATGGTTACAACTGAAATAAGGAATGCGAAACAGAATTATTATCGGAGTCAAATAGTTAAAGCAAACAATGATTGTAAAAAAGTATGGAATGTAATTAACAATATTGTTAATAAAAACAATAAAACATCAATCGATGATTTCATCGTTAAACATTTTGGAAATACTGCATCAGTTGCTGAACAATTTAGTGATTATTTTATATGTTCAGTGGAACATCATAGACACGAATGTCACATTCAGTTATTGAATTCGAATTTTGATAACCGTATTTATTCTTCCTTTTTTATGCCGCCAGCAAATAAATACCAAATAGAAGCAATAATTAATGATCTAAAAGTTTATAAGGCACCTGGATGGGATGAAATTAGGGTTAAAGATATAAAACAAAACTTAAATATTTTTGTTCCTATTTTGACTAACATGGTTAACTATTCTATAAAGGAAGCTATTACTCCTGATGGGCTTAAAAGAGGTATTGTTAGACCAATATATAAAAAAGGAATGAAGAATCAGTATGAAAACTACCGTCCAATAACAATAACATCTGTGATAACTAAAATTTTAGAACACTACATTGATAAACACTTAAGAAATTATCTGGAAAAAAACAATCTACTCTACGAAAACCAACACGGTTTTAGAAGAAAAAGATCCACGATAACATTATTGAGAACAATTGTAAATAGGATAAATATGGGATTATCGATGGGGAACCAATTTTTAATTTCATTTATTGACCTATCCAAAGCGTTTGATTTAGTTGATCATGAATTACTGATCAAGGATTTAGAAAATCTAGGCATTAAAAACAATCAACTTGAGTGGTTTAAGAATTATATAACAAATAGGAAAAGTATGGTCAAAATTGCAGGGAATATAAGTAATGAAAAAAATATTCATTATAGAGTAGGTCAGGGTACCATATTGGCCCCGATTCTTTTTCTTATTTATACCAACTCGTTACACAAACATATTAAAAATGCAAAGGTATATGTTTTTGCTGATGATATTGCTTTGTTAATCGAGCACAACAATTTTGAGATGGCGGAAAAATTACTACAAGATGATGTAGATAATTTTAGTAAATGGGCACATGATAGAAAGTTATGTATAAACATAAATAAATCAAAAGTATTACACATTCGGAATAGTTCTAAATATAAAATACGCGGTCCGCGAATTATCCTACACAGTAACAATTGCATTCATGAGCTTCATGTAAATATCAACACCCATTTATGTCCTTGTACACCGTTAGAAAACGTAAATGACTTTAAATATTTAGGTGTATATATAGATAAATCCCTGAATTGGAAAAAACACATTTTAAGTTTAAACTCAAAAATAAGACAGACAATTCCAGCTTTATATAAAATAAAGCAGGTACTATCATATCAAACACTACGTATATACTATAACTCAATTATAATGTCTAGAATTTTATATGGAATCCAAATATGGGGCGAGGCTAAGAAAACTGAAATAAATAAAATAAGTAAAATACAGAAGAGGTGTTTGAAACTCATACTTCCTCATTGGAAGCAAAACGTCCCTGGATCAACATGGTGGAAGGAAAACAATGAAATGTCCCCCAAGATGTACTATTACTATTACAGACTACTAGAATTTAACGTCAATAATATAAAATTACCATCTAGGCAAAAAACTAGATTGACAAGAAATCAAAGTAATACATACTACATCTATCCTCGTGGGGTAAATCTGCGAATTGATAATACGGATAATTCGGTTTTAATTAAATTAATAAGTACAATCCCGAATCATATATTAGAGGAAAAAAGAATTGGTGTGTGGAAAAAGGAGGTGGAAAATTGGTTAAAGGAATGGTGCAAAGATTAAACAACAAGCTACGTTCTGAATCTCTCTACCTTTTAATGCTCCTTTCTTTTTATGTTTTTGTTTTTGACTTCCTAGTGTCTTTACCGGACATTAAGTCGTAAAGAAGATTATGTTTCCTATTTTAAATATTGAGCTGTCGGCATGTAATAATGTACAGATATGTATTATGGGGCGTGTTACGTAGTTGCATGCGTATATATACTTATACTTAATCTTAACGCTAGAGTACTAATATTATGATTATAGAATAAGTTAAGTTAAATTATAATTTTTATATTGTATATATTTTTTTTTTTGAATAAACGTTAATAAGAGTGTCGGGCACTCACACAACGGGCATATTTGCCCTGTGAGACCCACAACTTATTTCAAACAAAAAAAAAAAAAAAAAAAAAAAAAAAAAAAATAGGAACACTTATAATCAAACTATAGATAAGTTACCATTTGAACTACATTTACCCAGGGGATACCAGTATTGCGGCCCTGGCACAAGGTTAAAAGAATGATTACCTAGAGGAAACTGTGGAATAAAGCCCTTAGACAAGGACTATAGAGAACATGATATTGCATATTGTATATATAAGGACAATCACTGACGTGCAAAGCCAGATAAAGTACTGGAAGATGAAGCACAGAGACGTGTAACAGCTAGTAATAGTAGTCTCAGTGAAAAAATTGGAAGTTGGATTGTCACAAACATGATGAAAATATAGAGAAAACTTGGAAGTGAATGCTGTATGAGTAATGGTGTGGGAGTAAAAAGTACTCATACTGGGTGGAGTAAGAAGACCTCAACAACTAAGAAGCTATCACTCTATGATGTATTAGCTGCAGCCCAAAAAACAGTGCATATGGAGAAAACACTACGTGGCAGAACTGCCAGTGTTAAGAGCTGTGAAGAAATTACATCATACTTGTGGTACTATCATATCAGACACAACTACTCCCAGAGTAATACCAATTAAGAAGACAGGCGGAGATTACTATTAGTCACTATATTGGCAGCTCTTGGAGGTATATCAGCCACTATTTATATTAAAAATTATTATTACGAGTGGTTGTGTTTTGCTAGCTCTTTTTTTAAAGTTGATTTAAAGCATGATAATAAACGTTCTTGCTTTAAAAATTGTATCGGATATAGAAACTTCGTTTGATATTTGTTAGTTTCTATCAGTGTCCAAATAGGTCCAGTAGAAGACGAATTATAATTAAAATTAAGGTACGTAAAACTACAAACTTTTCTGCGTTAAATATTTTAACGAGCGCGCGTTTAAGATAAATTATTGTCAAGCTATGGCACAGTGTAAAAAGTGCGGGGGTGAAGTGCCAGCGGACGGAGAATACGCGGCATGTTCGAGCTGTTATCAGCAACTTCATTTCGCGTGCTCTGGTTTATCAGCTGATACATGGGCTAAGATGAGCAATCCGAACCGAGCGAAGTGGCGCTGTCCGGAATGTCGTACCACTACTCGTGGCACGCAGGGGAATGCATCAGCGTCTATCGGCGGAGCGGTAAATCAGGCCGATCAGCTGTCTCTGCGAACAGACATAAGCGTGTTGCGACAGGACATGATGTCGGCGTTTAATGAGATGCGCGCTGCGATGACTGATAACGCGGCTAAATTGTCTAATGCGCTCGAATTAATTAGTACATTGCGCGAAGAAAATAGCATACTCAGGCAGCAGTGCAGCCAACTTAGCGGCAAAGTGGCCGAATTAGAGCAATATTCGCGACGTAACAATGCCATCATCAGCGGCGTCCCAGTGCAGCCGAATGAGGGGGTCGAAAGTGTGCTAGAAAAAATCGGCGCAGCCGTAGGAACGCCGATAGAGGCTGCCGATATAGACTGTTGCCATCGGTTGTGGTTGCCGCCAAGCAGTACACAGAAATGGCCACTTATAGTTGTCAAGTTTTGCCGCCGATCACAACAGGCCGATTTCATTAAAAATTGCCGAGTAAAAAGGCCTAAGCTAGACGTTCTCGGATATACGGATGCAACTTCCGGGTCTCGAATCTTCGTTAACGAACATCTCACGCTGGCAAATTCGGGTCTTTTCTCTGCCGCGCAGCAATTGCGCACCAAAGGTTGGTTGTTTGTGTGGACGAGGGACGCAAAGATATTTGCAAAAAAAAAAACGAGACTGCTCCGGTGATCAGAATTTCTTCACAAGAACAACTCTCCGGCCTCATGCTAATCAATGAATGACTCCATTCGGCGACTAAAATTAACTTTATATCTAATTCATTAAATATTAAGTGCATAAAATGTACGTATAAAAACGTTCTTAAAATGTTACTAATGCAATTCATTTTTAATAGGTTATTATTTTCATTATTTTTAATACCTATTGTCTGTGTAGCGGTTACCTCAATAGTAAAATCAAGGTTTCTCTTTAGGTTTATTTTTAATTTTATTATCCTAAATTACATCAATTCCTGTCCTTTATTTTACATTACTCCTCACTACTTTCAAAAGCAAATCCACACTAAAAATATATATTCTTCATTTCTATTTTATTTAATTACCCTGCATTTACTCCACATCCATTGTCCAACTACACTCCACTCCTTCAGCTGTGTTATCTATACCAATAATCACTTTGTCTTAAACTCATATTTCAATAATCCGTAAATTTCATTTTCGTAAATCTTAATTCTCTTTTTAGTAATCCGTACCACAATACGCATACACATATTTTTCCCACATATAAATTTTTCCTTACTTTCGGGTTATTTTGTCTTTTTCTCGCTACTTACTTCAATAACAAGATTCAAATAATTCAAAACACATCCCCGCAATGAAGCTTCAATTGTCCAGTTTCGCTATTTTATATTCGAATATTTTTATACATTTGTAAAATTTAGCGCGTTATTAGCAAATTAAAAAATACGCAAAGTAACAACCCGATTATGTTAAAATTCAAAAAATTCAATTCCTGTTGTTATTTTTCGGAAAATTTTTTCCATAATACAAGAAATCTAAATTTATAAATGGAATAACCTAAATTTATACATTACGTTTCATAACAACAAATCACAGATCGATGCATAAAACAAATCTAAACATATTTACATTAAACGTAAGTAGTTTGCGGGCGCATTATGATAAACTAATGATGTTGTTGAATGAGTGTAACATGAATTACGACTTAGTGCTATTAACCGAAACATGGATAAGTGAAGATGAATTAAATCGGTACGAAATAGCAGGATATACAGCCCGAGCAGATTGCAGAAAGCACAAAAGATCTGGAGGAGTATTAGTATACATCAGAAATAGTTTTCTAATATCTGATATTGAGGTTAAAATCTCAACCGGAAATATCATTTGCTTTAATATAAAATTAGATAAAAATCAAAATCTCTCAGTTGTATGCATCTATCGTTTTTGCGATTCACATATTACTGATTTCCTGACAGAATTAGTTAAAGTGATGAACACATTAAATCAAACTGCAATAATAACGGGGGATTTAAACATAAACCTAATGAACAATGTAAAAAGTTTGGACTATTTGAATGTTTTGAGTTCGCACGGTTTTAAAAGTATGCAAAATAAACCTACTTATCACAGGGATAAAGACGGTTACTCGTCCTGCCTAGATCATGTTCTTGTTCGTGGAATAATAAACGCTAAAACACCTTTAAATGTTTATACTCATGTTCTACCGTGTAACTTTACTGATCACTCGATTCTAAGCATACACCTTAACTTACACCAGAATTTACGGTTAAAAAGTAACGAACCTAGTTATTATATCGATAAAATTCTATTACAAAGTAACCTCAAGTTGTGCAGTTCCAAAAATATTTATGATGAATCGCTATCAATAGACGAAAAGTACGACATGTTTATAACAACTGTTAAAAACACTAGAAAATTCTAAAAAGTTCAGAAAAATCCCGAAAACACAACGCAAAAGATCGGAATGGGTAACTAATGAAGTAGTTGCTTTATCGACTGAAAAAAATTTACTTTATACATTAGTCAAAAAATACCCCGCAGACAAAAATAAACTTGCTCAATTTAAACTCACCTCCAAGAAATTACAACAATTAATACGGATAACAAAACGAGAATACTATACACATAAACTGCAAATATATAACGACAATCCGAAAAAATACTGGACTCTGGTCAAAAATGTCACAGGTAACAAAAAACCCATATTAAAAGAAATCAAAATCAACAATAGTTTAACATCAGTATGCGACAATGAATATATAACAGCGAACCATTTTAACAGTTATTTCGTAAACACAATAAAAAGCATTAAACATAACACAATTACAGCCTCAACTGATTTATACAATTACAATAATAATTTTAATTCTTTTGGATTCGTTGATTTTACTACAGACGATGTAAAAAATGCTATTTCATCCCCCCCGAACAAAAGTTCATATGGATCTGACGGAATACCGATCACCCTTATAAAAGAAAATATGGGATTTTTTGTAAAACCACTCACATACTTATTTAATAAATCCATCAAAGCAGGTATATTTCCAAATTCTTTTAAGCTCAGCATTATAACACCCGTGTTTAAAACCGGTACAACTTCAGACGTTTCAAACTATAGGCCAATCTGTTTACTGTCATCCTTTTCCAAAATTTTCGAAAAATGCGTCAAAATAAAAATGTTAAGCTACCTTAATAAACTCGACTTCTTCAGTAATAACCAATATGGATTCCTACAACAAAAATGCACTGATGATGCATTATACAGTCACATAAAAACAATAACAGAAAAGCTAGAATCTGGTTGTTCAGTAGTCGCTGTGTATTTCGATATATGCAAAGCGTTCGACACGGTAGAACACAGTATACTATTAAAGAAGTTATATGCATGCGGTTTTCGGGGATTTATATACAGCTGGCTAAAATCATACTTGATGCGGAGAAAAATTGTAACAAAAATAAATAAAACTCACAGTGATACATTACATCAAGAATTTGGAGTACCGCAGGGCAGTATATTAGGACCTTTTTTATTTCTAATTTATATCAATGATCTATGTAACCTAAAGGTATCCGGGAGAATTTATACTTACGCTGATGATACTGTTTTAATAGTCAGTTCGCGTTTTGTAAATATACTACAAAAACAAGTACAGAGTGATGTGAATAAAATCCGCACATGTATGTCTCAAAATTCCCTGCAGTTAAATGTTAAAAAAACAAAATACTTAGTATATAGTAACCTTCCACAGCGCAGATGGGATGACATCAAAGTGCAATAGGAAGATAACATTTTTATAGAAAGATCATATGAGGTAAAATATCTGGGGATATACTTGGACTGCAAGTTATTATGGGGTAATCATTTAAAATACTTAGCGTCAAAACTGAGAAAGTTAAATTATTTATTTTATTATTTAAAACAATTTTTTAATAATATCCAACTTCGAAAATTATATTTAGCGCTATATCAGCCAACTTTAGCATACGGCATAATACATTGGGGAAGTGCTGCAAGATACCATCTTGCACCAATTAATTACTTGCAAAAGTCACTATGTAAGAAATTAACGTCATGTAATCAATCAAGTACAAACAGAACTTTGCTAAATGTAAATGAACTTTACGCAACTAATATCATACTATACGTTATGAAAAATAAAGAGAAATTTAATATACACATTTTTAATGGAAAAACGAGAGCTTCACTAAACGAAAGAACGGACTTACCTCACTATTACAAAGAGCATAGCAGACTACAAGCTAGTTACATGGGGGCCAAAATATTTAATACGTTACCAGAAACATTAAAAAATAGACTCAAAAATTTTAAATATAAAAGAAAAATATTAATAAATTATTTCATTACAACACTAGACAAGAACAAAGTAACAAATTAATATTTGACATCATCACATGTGGAGATTTGAGAGTTGCATAGGTGTGAAAAGCTTGTCTGTACGACTGTTTATGGAATGTATGGATTGTAAGCGTGTATAACTGGGTATATAATTGGGTCTATATTTGGGTGTGCAGATGTGGTACGTAAGTGAAAAATACTTCACTATAACGTATTGGTAATTGTGCTTTACATAATTTATACTGTTACTTAAATCTGTACACAATATTTAATATTTGATGAGATGAAATTTTGTAAACAACAGCCAATAATCAATAACCAGGTTGGTTTTTGTAATAAATAGTTATATAATAATATTCACCACTGCTCGCGCAACAATGCGCATTTGTGGTAAACATATTTTAGTTACTCTAATATTTAAGATTGTACATAATTGAATTGAATAAATTGAATTGAATATATCGAAAGCCATCAAGGATGTTAATGAGGCTAGAAAAAATTTTAAAACTTGCAATGGCACTACAATAGATAAATGCATTTGTGTAGGAGCATTCCTACAACCATACAGAAGCAGGTTAGGAATATATGTAAATCCAAGGAGCTGCTTATGTGGGAAAAAGTATTTTTGTCACTAACCAGGTACTGAAGGATCGACTGCTAAGTAATATGGGCATTGAAAAGTATGCCCAACGTTTATGTGTGCCCTATTTTCGAGTGTTAGTCAGATTGTTGAAGAAGTTTATGATATATAATATTATGGAAAGAATTGCAACCGATTGTTTTAACAACACCAACAATCGAAACTTGGTTACAAATTCCAGTAAACTTCAAACTTCAAAAATATATGGAATTTTAATAACTGTGCTGGAGCAATAGATGGGAAACATGTAACAATATGTAAACCTATTAAAAGCTGATTAGTGTATTATAATTTTATGAAAAAATTTTCCAGTTTTAATGGCAGTAGTCGATGCAGATTATAAATTTTTAATAATTGACGAAAGATCATATACTAGATTTAGCGATGGGAACATTTTTTCAAATTCCTACTTTGGAAATGCACTGTAAAATAACGCATTAGAGCTTCCCAGAGATAGGTGTCTAGTAAATGATGGAGAAAAACTGCCATATGTTTTTGTTGCAGACGAATCTTTCCCTTTGATAGAACATTTAATGAGACCATATCTCAGAATGGAATTGAATGAACCTAAAAGAATATTCAACTATAGGCTCAGTAGGGCTCGACGAACTGTGCAAAGTGTGTTTGGTATGTTAGCTGCTAGATGGCGTGTATATTTGAAATCTTTTGAAATACATGTAATCAAAGTCGATAAAGTAATTACAGCTACATACTTGCGTTTCATAATTATTTAAGAAGTAAGAAAAAGTCAAGACAAGCAGTAGAAGAAGAAATTGATGGCCTTGGAGGAGAAATTCCAAAAGATCAGTTCCTTTCTGCACAACGTGTTGGATTTAATGTTTTTTTAACTGCTTTTGCAATATGACAGAAGTTCACAGAAATTTTTGTTTCATCTACCATTGGCAAACAAATAGTATTGAACAAAGACATTTTTAATACTTTTATTTTAAATGCAGTAAAATAATTATTTTTAGAAATATATTAGATTAGGATTTAGTAAGTAATATTTTAATAGAATTATGATAAACTTCCAGTTTTTAAGTAAATCAGATTTGTTGTAAAAATTTTTGGATATAAACACCATGCCGTTCATTATAAGATTAAACGTTTAAATTTTCTATTAGATTTTTTCCCCTTACTTTGTATAATTTTTTGTTGTATATTTTTATATTTCATTTACATTATTAAAAATTCGTCATTCATTTTTGTCATTTAAAATTGCATTCAATTTTTATTAATAAAATTGACTTTTTTATTTTCCTCTCCATCGCAATTTAGTAAGGAAAAGTAAATTTACAACAGTATAACATAAAATTAGGGATGTAAATTAATGGAGTATTTAATTGTGTGAAGTTCTTTACAAGTTCGAATTTTTTTTTGTTCCTATAGCACCTGAAATTTAAAAAACATTTATGTATAAAATATTATATACCCTATTTAGCTTAAAATATATGCAGAGATATGGCATACAGCTTCATAGCAAAAATGTAAGAATATGTTAATATACCTTACACAGTTAATAATACTATCAATGATTACAAATATTGACAGTATTACTGAATTTTTCGTTATATAGCACTATGCAAAAAGTTATTTAAGTTTGTGAACAAATTATTTAAAATAAATACTTACAAAATATATTTAACAAGTACGCAAAATGAATAATTTTAATATAAGGTATATAAACTTCTAAAATTGTATACATGCTTGGTTCAATCAAATCTAGATTCAAATATGTGCTCTTTATTTTTATATTTCAGCAAAAAATAACACTAAATCCAATATTCACATTGTTTACAATATGCACTTTTAATATTTAAATCAAGAATTTTACCAGTAAAATAACCAATTATAGAAGAAACTCCAAATGAAGATGTATATCCTTGCTTGTGCCATGTTCCATACCCAGATACAATTAATTCATTCGTATCTTTATTTTCACTTATTGACATTGCTTGCTTTTCTTCGTTCACAGCTTTTTTCAACAAAAATTCTGCAACAATTGTACTACAATCTAATATTTGCTTCAATAATATTATATAAGTGTTTTTATCTAAAGATGACGGCATGTCCATTAGACCACAAAACTTTCGCATTTCTTCAAATCCTATTCCTAGTATTCTCATTACTAATATAAAACGTCTATTTATTTCATATGAATGTCCAAAGAAAGAACAGGAAAGAATGTATTCATTTACACAATCATCACACAAAACTACAATTTAAAATCCCAGACCATGTGTGCTTGCTGTTTGGAATTTAACATTTCCATTACACTTTTTAGACTTAACAAGACTCAAAATAGCATTAAATACCATAATAAAGTTAATAATTTAAAATTCAGTACTACTATCTTCAGGTACATCTTTTTCAGTGCTCCGTTTCAATTTTTTAGATGACGTACAGCTAATACTTTCATCACGATCCACTATTTTCGAATTAAAAACATTTTTTTCTTTTAATGAGACGCGATTTATGAAAATTCTTAAAGCTCCGAAGTTCTCTTGAACCGTTTGCAGAATCACGTTCCATGATAAATAACTTCAAATAATTTTTTTTAACGCTCAACTATTGACTGCTCACTGTAACTACCACAGGAATACTGATGGCAAACAAATAACTTTCAACACTTTTGCAACCTAAAATTTGTAAATGTACATATGAGTAGATTGTATAGAGCAGGGGTGGCCAACACGTCGACCGCGGTCGACCGATCGACCGCAAAGGTTTTGAAAGTAGCCCGCGAAGCTAAAGTTGAACCTTAAATTAATGTTTGAAAATCTTAATGCGATTGATTATTCTTACCAGAATAGACTGTTCAACATAGCCCCATACTGTTTGTATTTATCCCGATGAACAATACAAGTGAATGTTAACTTTTAAATTAATTATAGTCGTAACGCATGTGCATATAAATGGCAATCGCACAAAATGACGCAAAATCATGTGCCAGACAGCAAATAATGAGGTTATTAGCCACGGTTCATTTGAAGACAAATTTATATGTAATAAGTTTTAATTTAAAATTACACAGTGCGTCCCGTAAGTTTTAAGACTACGAGTATAGAATCGAAACAAGTAGAGCTATCTTCATGAAATTTTAGGAACTTCTTACTACATCCTTCTCACCCTTTCATACCAAGTTTCAAGTCGATCGGATGATTAGTCTCGGTTTGGTGACTGTGCGCGTGACATACTGTTGGCTGTGTTGTCATAACTTTAAAATGGAAACAAATCTCGAACAACGCGCAGCGATTAAGTTTTGTTGGAAAGCGGGTAAAAGTGCGACAGAAACATTCGAAATGATGAAAGTGGCTTATGCTGAGTCTACTTTGTCTCGTGCTACTGTATTTCGGTGGTTTAATTCGTTTACTTCGGGTAGGGAGTGCATCAAAGATGAAGAGAGAGGTGGGAGACCATGCACAACGAAAACAGATGAAAACATCGCTCGTGTTGCCGATTTCTTGAAGGAGAATCGAAGTGCGGGGTGTAGGTTGGTAGAAGAAGAAACTGGAATCCCTAAATCCATCGTTCAACGCATTATTCGAAACAATTTACAAAAACGGAAGATTTGCGCGCGCTTCGTTCCACATGCTCTGACAGCTGAGCAACAAGAACAACGCGTCTTTCATGCGCGAGACCTTCTAGAAATGACTGAAGCCGATCCGAATTTTCTTGAAAGCATAATTACAGGTGACGAAAGTTGGTGTTTTGCATATGACCCTGAAACGAAGAGGCAAAGTGCGGAATGGTGTGGAAAAAATTCCCCGCGACCCAAAAAATTGCGATTTCAAAAGTCCAAAGTAAAAACAATGCTTATCGTGTTCTTTGATTCAAAAGGAATTGTTCACAAAGAATTTGTTCCTCAAGGTGTTACTGTCAATGCTGCATTCTATCAGCAAGTTCTAGATCGCCTTTGTAAAAGAATTGCGCGCGTCAGGCCGAATTTGTGGAGAAATCGATCTTTTTTCCTGTTACACGACAACGCTCCAGCACACACCGCAGCGATTAACGTTCAGTTTTTGGCAAAAAAATCGGTTCCCGTGTTGCACCACCCGCCTTATTCGCTGGATATGAGTCCACCGGACTATTTCCTGTTTCCCAAACTAAAAATGACCCTGACAGGAAAACATTTTGCATCGATTCCTGAGATTCAAGAAGCTGTGACGAGGAACCTCAACGATATTCCAAGCGACGCGTTTTTGAAAGGTATGAAAAGGTTGGAGGATCGCGCAAACAAATGTATACAGTCTAATGGAGCCTATTTTGAATAAAAATCGTGTTGAAAAAATTTTAGTATTTTTTTTTGTATAGTTTATAGACTCAGTCTCAAAACTTACGGGACGCACTGTGTATGCTAAGAGAACTTCTGCCACAAATATGCACTCATATTTACAAACTAAAGGTGATTCATATCTTCAACTAAATGACCAGAAATGGCTTCTTGATCTTTCGTTTTTCTGCGATATTACTGAAAAATTACACCAATTAAACCTGCAACTAGAGAGTAAAGGTAAAACAATAATAGATATGATGAGCATTTTGAAGTAATTTAAAGAGAAACTAAATATGCTTGCAATACAATTAAAACGTCGTGATTTAAAGCATTATCAAAATCTGGCTGATGAGTCTAAAAATAAAAAGAATTTTACAACAAATATGCTGATATTATTGCACTGCTTTTAAAAAAATTTGAAAGAAGATTTCTAACATTAAGTGAACTTGAAGATATTGCCAGTTTTTTGTCTTGCTCATTTAATGACATTGATGTCGAAAGTGTAGCTCAGAAACCAAACAACTTTCTCGATACTACAAATTTAACAAGCTTTGAAGAAGAAATAATAAATATTAAATGTGACATAAATCTTAAGTCATTGGTTTCAGATTGTAATTTTTGGAAACTGATAAGAAAAGATAAATATCCAAATATATGGACAATTGTTACACGTTTCAATGACTTCTTTGGATCAACATATTTATGTGAATCCGCATTTTCATTTATGAATGTGATCGAAACAAGTTACTTTATTATCATCTTTTAAAGCTTGGTCTTCCTGCTCCTTTCAACGCCTCTTATGTTCGTTCTCTACCTTTTCTCTCAGTTGTTCCTATTCTAGGGGTGTTCCTTAATTCCATTGTCAACAAAATAAAAATATAATTTCTATTCTATTCCATGCATCTATTCCACTTTGCTGGGATGATACTCAGATTTTTTCAATTTTCAAAATATTATTTATAAAAAAGTCACTATTATCACGGAAAATATATTTAAAATATTAAAAATTAAAAATTGCCGACATGTTTCGGAGTCACGTACTCCATAATCATGGCATTAATAAATAAAGTTAAAAGTTAAAACGATAAGGTGTTTGTCATCTTATAATACGATATATCGATATTTTAGGCAATTTTTAATTTTTAATATTTTAAATATATTTTCTGTGATAATAGTGACTTTTTTATATATAATATTTTGAAAATAATAACAGAAAATGGACACTTATAATTTAAATATAAAGAAGTATGTATACATTTTTCAATTTTGTTTCAAAAAATTAAAGATCATGTTGGTATGTAGGTGAATACATCCTGTTTGTTAAAATGGTATAATAAAATAAACTTTAATAACAAACAATATAGATCAATAAATTAGATAAATACCTATTTAGAAACGTTTTCGGGCATAACCCATCATCAGCTAACACTAACTTAAAGGAAACTTAAAACATACTGAAGTGAATATAGGGAATACATGGGTATATATAGTAGATGTAAAGAGGAATAAACATGGCAGGTATAAAAATCTATATGTTGAAAATGCTAATAACTAATATAAAATATAAAATAAAACAAGAAGACAAAAAGTTAAATTTTTATATTAAACAGTGGATTATTATTATTAGGTGTTTGGTCATTTAAAATATTATTTTTATATTTATTTATATAATAATTTTCTGCAATGTTCATATTATTACCTTTGTGATAAGTGGCCAGGATGGTTACAGTATTTTCTATTGAATTAGGTTTATGTTTATTTTTAATTAGATGTTCTGCATAGGTTGATTTTTCTATTTCATTATTATTAAATGCTTTTATATGTTCTTTATATCTGCAATTGATTTTTCGCCCTGTTTGACCAATGTATGATTTCTCACAATCAGTACAATTTATTTTATATATACCACTATTTTCATAAATATTATTATTTTTTAAATTTAAGGTGTTTATTTTATATTTTAAATTATTTTTAGTTTTGAATGCTACATTTAAACCTTGTTTTTTGAATAAATTGGTTAATTTGTATATGTTATTGTTTATAAATGTGAATGTTATCCATCCTTTATTGTTAGTAGCATTATTGACTCTTAATTTTTGTATATATTTTGATTTTGATTTTATTTTGTGAATTAGTTTATCTATTATTTGTTCGTCATAACCATTATTTCTTGCCAAAGTCTTTAATATATTAATTTCTATTTGTTTTTTATTTATATTCATGGGTGTAGTTAATAATCTATTTATTGCAGTCATGAAGTAAGCATATTTATGTTGGTTTGGGTGATTTGATGTTTTATGAATTATATTATCAGTGGTGGTTTGTTTTCTATAAATATTATATGTTAACTTATCATTTGATTTTATTATTGTTATATCTAAGAAATTTATTTTGTTATTTTCTTCTTTTTCCATAGTATAATGAATATTTTTGTGAATTTTATTTAAATCATTTAGAATGTCATTTTCAGTATTACTACTATTTTCATCAAAAATTAGTAGTGTATCATCTACATATCTAATATAAGATTTAATATTGTATTTTTGTAAAAAACTAATATATCAATTAATAATAAATATACTATTAGAAACAGATTGGATGTTTTTGATAAATTAAAAAATATAAAAATTAATAACAAAACTAAATTAATTTCTTATGATATAACAAACCTTTATACAAATATACCTATAAATGAAACCATAGATATAATTAAAAAATCTGTAAATAAGTTAAAGAATAATATTTTTTGTAATCAATTAATCCAAATAATTAAAACTGTTACAGAGCAAAATTACTTTAATTTTAATAACTCCATGTATATACAAAATAATGGATTAGCTATGGGCTCACCTTTGTCAGGTATTTTAAGTGAAATCTTTCTACAAAATTTAGAAGAAATATACATGGAAAATATAATACAAAAATACAATATTAAATCTTATATTAGATATGTAGATGATACACTACTAATTTTTGATGAAAATAGTAGTAATACTGAAAATGACATTCTAAATGATTTAAATAAAATTCACAAAAATATTCATTATACTATGGAAAAAGAAGAAAATAACAAAATAAATTTCTTAGATATAACAATAATAAAATCAAATGATAAGTTAACATATAATATTTATAGAAAACAAACCACCACTGATAATATAATTCATAAAACATCAAATCACCCAAACCAACATAAATATGCTTACTTCATGACTGCAATAAATAGATTATTAACTACACCCATGAATATAAATAAAAAACAAATAGAAATTAATATATTAAAGACTTTGGCAAGAAATAATGGTTATGACGAACAAATAATAGATAAACTAATTCACAAAATAAAATCAAAATCAAAATATATACAAAAATTAAGAGTCAATAATGCTACTAACAATAAAGGATGGATAACATTCACATTTATAAACAATAACATATACAAATTAACCAATTTATTCAAAAAACAAGGTTTAAATGTAGCATTCAAAACTAAAAATAATTTAAAATATAAAATAAACACCTTAAATTTAAAAAATAATAATATTTATGAAAATAGTGGTATATATAAAATAAATTGTACTGATTGTGAGAAATCATACATTGGTCAAACAGGGCGAAAAATCAATTGCAGATATAAAGAACATATAAAAGCATTTAATAATAATGAAATAGAAAAATCAACCTATGCAGAACATCTAATTAAAAATAAACATAAACCTAATTCAATAGAAAATACTGTAACCATCCTGGCCACTTATCACAAAGGTAATAATATGAACATTGCAGAAAATTATTATATAAATAAATATAAAAATAATATTTTAAATGACCAAACACCTAATAATAATAATCCACTGTTTAATATAAAAATTTAACTTTTTGTCTTCTTGTTTTATTTTATATTTTATATTAGTTATTAGCATTTTCAACATATAGATTTTTATACCTGCCATGTTTATTCCTCTTTACATCTACTATATATACCCATGTATTCCCTATATTCACTTCAGTATGTTTTAAGTTTCCTTTAAGTTAGTGTTAGCTGATGATGGGTTATGCCCGAAAACGTTTCTAAATAGGTATTTATCTAATTTATTGATCTATATTGTTTGTTATTAAAGTTTATTTTATTATATCATGTTGGTATGTTTCAGGCATCTGAAATTTATGTCCGATGACGCACCAGCATTCTATAACACCTGGATTTCAGTAATTAAACCCGTTGAACGTCAATTACTATGCTCCTGGCATGTAAATAAGAATTGGATTCAAACTCTAAATAAGATCGCATTTACAGAAAAAAAAAGTTTGGTTTCCAAAGTACTGCACTACATACAGACTGAGACTACAAAAGATAAATTTCATCAATTAATGAATATTTTTATTAATGATTTAAAATTGGACAAGGATACTACTAATTTTGGAGATTAATTTGAGAAATATTGCGCTAATCTGTATGAAAAGTGGGCATTTTGTTATCGACAATATGCCAGCATCAATACTAATATGTACCTAGAGTCTTTACATAAGTGTACAAAATATTGTTATTTAGCGGGAAAACACGATTGGTTGTCGTGAACTTAACAGTATAGTATACATTGAAAAGAACTTACTAAATGAGGTGATTAATATATTTATACCTGCTAATCTCCAGTCGTATAGAATATATTTCAATGATATGCATAGGGAGAATTGTAATCCCATTAAGCATGATGATCATAATATTGAAAACATTCTTATGACCATTAATGATGATTTGTCCCCTCTATGGTAAAATCAACAAAACATGAGAAGAGCTACCCAGCTGAAAAACTGTAAAAGTAATTGTGAATTAAAATGTAATAATATATGTGTTAATTTATTCTCATGTGAATGTATTAATAATATGATATATTTAAATATGTGTAAGCAAATTCATGCCTGCATTGAACATTGTGCTATTAAAAATGACAAAAAGCAATCCACCAAAGCAATTTCTGAAGACAAATTTTATAACATTTCACATATTTTGCAACAACCCCAGCATGAAGATAATGGAAAAAAAAAGTACTCAATCAAAATTAGAGTTGCTTTTGGGCTTAAAGCAGACAACAAAACTTGAAGAAACTTCGTTTTCAGTTATTAATAATTATCTCAATAAAGCAATAGCAGAAATTAATAGGAATATTCAGTTAACACTAATGGAACCAGTAAATTTTTTTTTTTTTTTTTTTTTTTTTTTTTTTTTTAAGTTGCGTACAATCTACTCAATTGAGTAATAAGTAGCACTGATCATTTATATAGATACGCTATTCCGGAACGCTTCCCAGTGGTCGCTATTCCTGATGATGAAGTAGTTTATTGAATGTTATAGAAAATAGCTATACGCCTACGGCCGTTCTACTAGCTGGAGTTGACTGAGTCTTTTTAGTCTTCTGAAGAGAAAGTTATTCTGCAGTACGTTTTTGACTAGCGGATTGATGTGATTTTCCAGTCGATACAGATGTCTTCTGGCAGCGCTGCTGATTTCTTCTTTGATTGTTGGAGCGTGTAGATCGGTATGTATATCATCGTTTCGAACGAACCATGGGGCCGCCACAATGTTTCTCAGAACTTTTGACTGGAATCTTTGAATGATGGCTATGTTTGAGTTGCTCGCTGTGCCCCAGACTTGGATTCCATATAGCCATATAGGCTTCAGAATGGAATTATAGAGCAGTAATTTATTCGCGTGGGATAATGGCGAATGTTTGCCCATTAACCATTGCATGCCTCGGTATACTATATCAAGCTGTTTACGTTTGGCAGCCACATGATCTTTCCATGTGAGTCCTTTATCAAGGTGCAGCCCGAGATATTTCACGGTATTCGATTCCGGAATCGCTTGTCCGTTCAGCCTGATTGGTTGGTTTCTTCCCTTATTTAAAGTAAATATGACTTGCCTAGATTTTGATCCATTGACGTTCACTTTCCAAAGCTTCATCCACCTTTCTACATCAAGTAGATGCTTATTAAGTTATCATACTGTTAACCATTTAACATTTAACATTGCTATTACCAACGCAGCTGATATCGCGTTGTTGTTATCGTATAGTGCATATACGTGCGAGTGCGTAGCGCCACATCGAGCACATGTTTATACATCGAAACAATTATCAGCGGCAACTGAGCTGTTGACGCTGATCTTTGTTTTCGAGAGAACCTACGAACACAAATATCAATAATGACTAGTTGGGCATCGTCCGCCGGAACAAGTTCACGCAACACTACTACAACTGCGAGTAGTATTTCAAATATTGGTCCTGATAGTAACAACGACGTAGAAATGTCACAGAATAAAGCTTCAATAGCGCCAAATAAATCGATACCACCGATTAAAATCGTAGTAAAGTCGCCCAACACCTGGCAAGTGGTTCCTACTCGGAAAAGAGCACGAAAGCAAACTCCCGACTTGTCCCCAGAACCATTGCTATCGGACAACGAAGGGAAAAGTAATCGATTCTGGCCCCTACGGAATCATCCAGACTCCGATAATAATCATATAGGAACTCTGCAAAAAAAAAAAGATACTAGCGCACCTGAAATAAACGAAGGTAAGAAACTGCCTAAACCACCTCCTATTATATTATATGGGGTAATAAATTATAAAGACATGATAACCAGTATCTCAACGGTTCTGTCAAAAGGAGATTATATTTGCCAAGCTCTAAAAGACAATAAAATTAGACTGAAAACAAATAACTCCGATAACTACAGGAAAATAATAAAACACCTAAAGGATCGACAAGTAATTTATCACACCTACCAGCTCAAAGAAGAAAGAGCATACAGGGTGGTTATTAAAAACCTACATCACACAATCACGCCCGATGAGATAAAAGATGCGTTATCCACACTGGGTTTTGAGGCAAGGAACGTAATCAATGTGTACAGACAAAGGACAAAGGAGCGGTTACCAATGTTCTATGTAGATTTAGAGCCGAATAATAATAATAAAGATATATATAACTTGCAGTATTTACTCAATACGAAAATAAAAGTAGAACCGCCTTTTAAAAGTAGAAGTATAATACAGTGCTCAAGATGTCAATCATTTGGACATAGCAAAACATATTGCACCTTACCGTACATTTGTGTTAAGTGTGGAGAACAGCATGAGACGAAAAGCTGTCAAAAAACAGCTGATACACCAGCAAAATGCACCCACTGCGAGGGTAATCACCCTGCGAATTACAAGGGGTGTACAATATACAAAGAGTTAATAAAGATGAGGAGTAAACCTAAAAATATGCCGCAGCAGATAAAGCAACAGTACTCCTATTCAGCAAACCCAAGCGCTATTAACCCTAAACTAATAAATGCCAATCCTAACAGTAGTTATGCAGAGGTCCTACGGAATTGCGGTAAAAAATACAGCAGTGAAACGGAGGTCTCCAATGGTATAAACACGTACACAACTGATTGTAACATCAGTAGGAATAACGGAAACAAAAATAATATCACAAATTATGATATAGTCGGACACCTCACTGAATTTTTAACTGAATTTAGAGCAATGTTCAACCAGCTCATTCAACAAAATGGGATGATAATTAACATGTTATCAACCGTGGTTAGTAAATTAATCCCAAAATGAACAGAGTACTAAGAATAGCTGTATGGAATATCAACGGACTGGTGCAATACCGTCACGAGGTCGAACTGTTTTTAACAATCAATAAAATTGACGTCTTAATGTTATCAGAAACACACTTCACTAGCAAAAGTTACATTAAGATTCCTCACTACACAGCGTATCACACTCCACACCCAAGTGGTAAAGCACACGGAGGAGCAGCTGTGATAATAAAGACGTCTATCAAACATTACGAGCTTAATAAATTTTCGAAGGAATACTTACAAGCTACGTCTGTGCAAATTGATACATCCTACGGTCCGCTTGTGCTATCTTCCATTTATTGTCCTCCAAGGCATAAAATGCAACAGTTACATTTCGATGAGTACTTTACGACCTTAGGAAACAAATTTATATCTGGTGGAGACTTTAACTCTAAACATACATCCTTCGGGTCACGACTCATAACATCAAGAGGGAAACAGTTAGACGCGTGCATACAGGAAAATAAGTACACCATCCTATCAGATGGGATTCCATCATACTGGCCAACAGACAAAAATAAAATTCCAGACCTCCTAGATTTCTTCATTAGTAATGGGATCGATGCAAATCATACGCTTACTGAATCTGTCATGGATGCTACATCGGACCATTCACCAAAAATACTAAACTTGAGTGCTGCGGTAATACAAATAGCGAAAAAGCCAGCACTAACAAATAGAAACACTAACTGGGACACATTCCAGCAGCTAGTCGAGCGAGGAATAGATTTGAAAGTGTCATTAAAAACGGAGGCGGATATCGAATTGGTTGTAGAAAACCTCAGCAAATGCATACAGACGTCTGCATATTTATCTACGCCTGCAGACAGTGATCGGCAAACTGTAATAAGACACCCTGTAATAGTAAAGAGCATGATCTCAGAGAAAAGGAAATTAAGGAGGATATGGCAGGCTGATAGAAATCCAATTAATAAGGCTAACCTTAATAGAGCAGCTAGGCAACTAAAAAAAACACTACTGGAACTGAAAAATGAGACGATGCGAGAGTTCATTGGAAATTTGACTTCAACTAAATCAACCGAGTACAATCTCTGGAAGACCGTAAACAGAGTAAAAAAAGATCACGCCGCTCAATGTCCTCCTCTCAGAGGGAGGAATGCAGAATGGGCACGAAGCAGCCAAGAAAAAGCAAATAGGTTCGCAGAATATCTTGCTGAAATCTTCCAATCGCATCACAATGGGAGCTCAGATCATGAAAAAAACATTAAAAAATATTTACAGATACCATTCCAGATGCTCCCACCTATTAAACCAACTTCGCCTATGGAAGTAAGTGCATATATAAAACAACTAAATGTAAGGAAGGCACCTGGGCATGATCTGATATCAGCAAAAATTATCAAAAATTTGCCAAGGAAAGCGGTTATCCTAATAACATACATTTTTAATGCGATCTTTCGCACTGGCTATTTTCCAATTCAATGGAAATTTGCTTCAATTATAATGATTCCCAAACCAGGAAAACCGCAGAATGAAGTTTCTGCCTACAGGCCTATTAGCCTTTTGCCGGCCTTCTCAAAACTTTTTGAAAAACTCATCCTCAAAAGAATCAAACCAATCCTGGAAGAAGAAAAAGTAATACCAAACTATCAATTCGGCTTCAGAGATCGCCATAGTACAATTGAGCAAATACATAGGATAGTGGATGTGATCAACAAAGCCTTCGAGGATGGAAAATACTGTCCTGCAGTATTCCTGGATATCGAAAAAGCTTTCGATAGAGTTTGGCACACTGGCCTTCTATTTAAAATAAAACAGTTGCTGCCTCACCAGTATTACGAAATCATTAAATCATATTTAACAGAGAGGTACTTCCACGTTAATGTTAATGGAGAATATTCACAAATTCACCCAATACTATCGGGGGTACCTCAAGGTAGTGTACTCGGGCCGATATTATATCAGATATACGTAAACGATTTCCCAGTACACTCAGACACGATAACGGCTATGTTTGCTGATGACACGGCGATCTTATCAAGCCATCAGGACAACGTCGTAGCAACAGAATATATTCAAAAGCACCAGTAAATATACAAAAGCAAATTTCATCACAAATTTGATATGTAGATAAAAAGAAGAAAAAGAACAAAAATTGTCCAACTGAAGTTTTATAAGTTATCACCTATCCCCGGTGCCATTTGGAACAACTACATATATTATAGAAAACGCTGATGAGATAATACTGGAAAACTATGTATATGACCTGAACTTTAGAGTAGATGCGCTCACATTAGGCCCTTTTACAGGTCAACTTCTGCGACACGTTCCTAAGTTAGTTTTGGAAACTACTGATTTAAAAGGTACTGGATCAAAATCCATTATGGTTTCAAACGATATGGAAACGCTCTGTACTCCGGATCGTTATCCTGATGAAGATCTTTCCGCTTATTATCGAAGCAAGAGAGGTTAAAAAAGGTTTTTCGAATGTTTTTTTTATGATAACATAAAATATACTGCAATGAACACATTCTGTGAGAAAACAAAAATAAAAAACTTCGAAAGACCGAAAAAAACAAACAATCCTTTCTTTACACTCAACTTTTAGTTTTGGGTCTTCCTACTCCCTTTAACGCTACCTATATTGTTTCCTTCCCATTGCCTTCAGTTATTGTCCTCTCCATTTCTGACCGCCTAGCTATTTAGTTATAACTGTTAATTTTTCATGTTGTTGGGTTAAGGCCGCTAGTGCACCCGGAATGGGGGGGGGGGGGGGGGGTGAAAGAGAAAAACAACGAAAAAATGAATTTGTCAAAGCAAACATAATATTCGGACTTCTCAATGACGTGTAGACAACATGCACTTGGGGTTTTTCCCGAGCATATGTAACGCAAGCGAACTTTGTATTAATCATCAGTAAACATTACTAATCATCACTTGATGCATTTTGAGCATTATTGATCGACTTCTTCTTTTTCTTCAGCATTTTCCCGCTGGAGCAGGGGGCTGCTATTTTTTTTTAGTAGTTGCGACAAATGAATGAACCAACCGGCCTGTCGGCCCGGGCCTGACGTTGGTATAGGCAATAACTATATGCAATGCAGATGTACACACGCAACACTACATTCAGAACTGATAGTAGCTGCTTGTTATCGCGCTACCAGTGCAGTCCCGTGTGGATCTGCTGTGTACTGACCTAGCGCACATATGATGTTGTACATGGTGGTTTGCCATTGCCTACCATGTGATTACTAGCGATTATTTATTTTTATTTATTTAATTCTTGTAATAAGTTCTTCGTCACTCAGGATCGAACCCGTGACCTCCATAACAGAAGTCAAGCGCTCTAGCAACTAGGCTATCACGATGACTAGGCTATCACGACGACTAGGCTATCGCGACGACTAGGCCATTGCAACAACTAAGCTATCGTGACACGTCTTTTGAAGTGCGTCAATTGGTGATTTTCAATCGGGCAAAAGGAAAATCAGATAATGAGATATCACGGTTATTAAATTTCCCCCGAAGCACCGTTTATGACATTGTAAAGAAGTTTCAGAAGGTGGATTGAATTGAATCGCATAAGCAAGAGGGTCGACCAGAGAAACTTACGGACATAGAAAAACGATTTATTTGACGAGAGATTGAAAAAAATCCTAAAATGAGCGCCCCAAAATTCACGACAGCATTGTTGGAAAAAACTAGTAAGCAAGTTACTTAGAGGTATGGGGTATAATTCACGCACTACGCGACTGAAACCGCTCCTTAGTACAGTTAACCAACGAAAGCGGTTCCATTTCGCAAGGGAGTGCTGAACAAAAGATGAGGGGTTTTAGAAAAATGTAATTTTCACCGATGAATCAAAATTTAATGTGTTCAGCAGCGATGGGAAAGTTCGGGTTTAGAAAAAGCCTAACACTGCACTTGAACAAAAAAATATCAAACCAACAGTAAAACATGGAGGCAGTTCAGTTATGGTTTGGGGGTGTTTTGCGGCCAGCAGAGTGGGCAGTTTAGTGTTTATTGATGGAGACATGAACGCCGATGCGTATATTGAAATTTTGAGAGATCACCTTCATAGCAGTGCAGAAAAATGAGGCATTCGTCAGACCTTCGTTTTTTACCAGGATAATGATCCCAAACATAAAGCGTACAAAATGAAGGCCTGGTTGCTATATAATTGCCCAAAGGTTTTGGATACTCCCCCTCAATCACCGGATTGTAACCCAATTGAAAATTTGTGGGAATACCTCGACTCCAAAGTCCGTCAACACTTAGCTTAAAGAAATACTGCAAGAAGAGTGGCACAAGATCCCTGCAACTTATCTTGAAAAACTGGTTTCATCGGTGCCACGCAGATTGCATGCTGTCTACAAAGCTAAAGAGATGCACACCAAATATTGAAACACAAAAATTTCACGTTTTCAGCGCTATAAATACGAAATTTACTTCAAGTCCGAATATTAATTTTGATACAAAAGTTAAACATGCAGCAAAAGTAACATGTCAGAGCTTTCCCATTTTAATTATGAATAGGGAAATATATGGAAAACATTACCATACATTATCCTATGGTCCCGACATGTGTAGAACACATATTGAGATCATTAGGGGTAATGGACAGGGGTTAACAAACCCGAATAACCCAAGCGATAAATTTGTTAATGATTTTATAAAGACACATACACACAAACTTTTATAAATTCTGATTGTAGTTGTCTATTATCTTTTATGAGTACTCATACACCCATGTTGGTTATTATAGTTTGTATATCGCCGAAAGTCTGTTAAAAAACTTATATTTACTGCCTTACAATCACAGTATACTCAAAAGATATGTTATCATGAAGGCGTTAAAAATTTTTATTTTTTTTTTATTTTTAAATAAGTTGATGGAACGCAAAAAAAACCCAAAAAAAACCTATTACTTATTTATTTGTTATAGAAAAGAAAATAAAATGAGTGGTGCATCTGGAACAATAGACGTTTTGTCTACATTACCAACAAAGCTGATATTTTACATCTGTGATTATTTAGAGACCAAAGATTTAATTTGATTTTCCCGCTGTAACAAATTGTTGAATAAAGTAGTAAGTGTGGAAACTGGTAAAAGAAATTTTCTTTGGATTCCCAGCCATATGGACATTAAAGGTAATGAGACGGCCGATTCCTTGGCTCGAGTTGCTGCTTCCTCTCGTCCCTCCTTTAAAAAAATTCCATCCTCCAACTTGAATTCCCTATGTACTAAATTTCATCTTAAACTTTGGTAAGATGTAACGATCAATCCTTTTTTCTGTCTGTACAACCTAGTCTTCCTTCTAACCCCCGGTTCGTTGAGTTTCCTTCACTTCCCCGTTTCATTGTCATTTCTATGATTCGCTTGCGTTTTAGCCATTCTGCTCTTCCTTCCTCTCATTTTCGCTTTTCCCATGTTTCTTCTCCAAATTGTCCTCTTCACCCTAATGAAGCGGTTTCTGTTGAACACAGTATCCTATATTCTTGTTTGCTGAAACTCAAGCTCCCCGCTCCTTATTGTGCATCTTATATTCTGTCCTTCTCTTCACCATCCATTATCTCATCTGTTAGTTCCTTTATATTGTCCGTATCTGACCGAATCAAAATTTAACTGACGGCTCTTTTCTTTTTTGTTGTTTCTGGATGTAGGTCCTTGGCTGACATGCCCAAAGGGGGGATCTAAAAAAAAAACTGGTAAAAGAATTCTAGTTTTGAATGAAAAATGGGTGAATAGTTTAACCCTGTATGGATATTATCTATAGTGTTGTCCCTCCACTGTCTCCAAAGCTAGAAACTGTATGTTTTTATAATTTTACTACAAAGGAACAAAAAGTAATATTATGGCATGCTTTACAAGTGTATATATACCGGAAAACATGGACTGACATTTGACATTACATGTATGTTTTGTAATGAGCATATGTTTAATTTTCCGTCAGTGTGAGCAGCACATTTAACGGACGTTGATATACCTCTGTATATATTATTTAATTTTCTTAGGTTTGGCATACCATACTAACTTTCTAAATTAATAATCTTGAAATTTGTAAGCACTGTGCTCACCAGCTTTTCTTATACAGTCTCAATTTTTGAATCTCCTTTAACGTACAAATGTACAGGCTGTAGTGGCTTTAAAACATTTTCTAAATCATTAGGAGTACTTTCGTAATTAGCGTCTCCAGCGTTCCACGAAATAGAATGATAGTTTTGTGTAACCCACAAATTTGTTCATTTTTTATTGTTAGTTAGTATGCTCCAATTAAATGAAGGCTTATAAATTCGATGAAATTCAATTTCACCGTCCACAGATAATATCGCCAACTCTTTAATGATGTAAGTATTATCATTATTTTTAAAACATTGGAAATCAATGATAACGTCGCGTACGGACTCGAATTCTGTCGACATTGTTAATATTGCTAAATAAATAATATTGAAAAAATAAATCAACACAAATAATTTTGTTAAAAAGCAAACTATATTAATTAAAGCAAATAACAGTAACAACACAAAGATACAAATAAGTACATTCATTGATCATATACATAACCATATGTAATATCTACATACATCACGAAGACTCATTCGACCTGAAAAAAATAACCAAAATAATCGACCAGCTACCAAAACCATTCGTAATAACTGGAGACTTCAATGCGCTCAATCTGATGTGGGGATCGCTAAAAACTGATACTAGAGGACAAATAATAGAGCAGCTCCTACAACAACCATATATACCTACTGAATACTGGAAAGAACACTAGATTCAATACTTACAACGGCACAGGAACAACTATAGACCTCATATTAAGCAGCTCATCATTTCAACACATACTTTCATGGGATATTAGCGAATCTACATACCAAAACGATCACTATCCTCAAATAATCACTCTAGACAATTGTACTCGAAGCATTACCACCAGACACCCCTCATGGATAATATAAAAAGCATATTGGGAAAATTTCGAGAAAGAATTCAACATTGAAAAAAAATCTTCAAGCGATGAAATTGATTTATTAAACAGTCAAATCACATCCCATATCATTCAAATTGCAGAAAAAACAATACCAAAAATGAAAATTAATCCAGGAAAACGAAATCTGCCTTGGTGGAATGATAAATGCTCCGAAGTAATAAAAAATGAAAATCAAGCACTAGCAAAAAGTAAAAGACAGCCTTTAACTGAAAATCTATTACTGTTTAAAAAAGCTAGAGCAAAGCAAGAAGAATGATAAGAAAAGCGAAAGCAAACTCATAGATAAACTTTATTACATCAATAAATAGAAATACTCCTACCGCCGATTTCTGGAAAAAAATTAAGTAGTTTACGAATGGTGGATCCTTCAGTCAAATTAGAGCATTAAAAAACGACCAGGGTAATGTAATAACGACATAACAAGAAATATGCGAAGAAATTTCCAATTCATTCTACACTAACACCTGTCAATTCAACCTTTTAAAAAAATTACTAAAACTGCATAAGAATAATCTTCAAAAAATTGATCTCAAATCTAATGGAGAACACGAAGAATACAATGAACCATTTACGATTCAAAAACTTACAAATACAATCAAATCAACCTGTAATACATCAGCCGGTCCTGACAACATCCACCCGGAAATGCTGAAGCATATCAATGATGACGATCTAAAACTTCTCTTAAAGCTGTATAATAGAGTATGCACAAGCGGTAGAATACTAAAATATTGGCTACAGGCCCATGTAATCCCAATATTAAAGCCAAATAAAAACCCATTGGATGTAAAAATCTACAGGCCTATATCACTAACCAGTTCCTTATGTAAAACATTAGAAAAAGTGGTCGCTAATAGACTTATGGACTTCCTTGACAAGAAAATGTTTCTAGATGACAAACAGTGCATATTTCAGAAAAACCGAAGTACCATCGATCAACTGATTAGAATTCAACAAGAAATAATAGACGGCTTCACAACGAAACAACATATGGTAACAGTATTCTTTAACATAGAAAAGGCATTCGATAGACTGCAGAGAATACCCATACTTCAGGAACTGCAGAAATTAAATATTCACAGAAACCTTCTAAATTTTGCTGCTACGTTCTTAGAACACAGAACATTCAACCTGAGAATAGGTGGATGTTCAGTTTGAAAGTGAATGGTTTTGTTATACTGTGTTAAGTTTATGCAGATAAAATAGGTAAATACAACTTTCTTATCAATTAACTAAGAGAGAATAAATTACGATAGAAGTCTGAAATACTAACGTAAATGTGTTATCTTTTAATTAACATAAACACATATAGATATAAGCATTAATAACCAAAATACCGAAATGGCCCAAAAGGGGCAAAAAAATAAAATACAAAACACTTTATCTTACAGTAAAATAATAGAATCATATGTTTTTCCTAGTAGAAATCAAGCTATCATTTTAAATGCAATAAATGAAATAAAACTTAAAGAATACGTTTATGCGATAGGAAAGTATGTAGGGGCAAACAACATAATATTTGCCTCTAGAATATCAAATAATAGGATTTGTATTTATTTAACAAACAAAAATCTCACTGAAAAAATTACTGAATCGCATCCCATTATTAAGATAAAGGAAAAACAAATTTATATAAGAAAACTTATTTGAAGATACGTAGCTGATAGTTGTTTCTTTCTGCGTTCGTATTTTACTCGCGCATTTCACTACCGCGGATGCCGCGTGTAGTTCGTACCCCTCCGCCGACGACCAGTGCCACACTGTCGTCGTGCTCATTCATAGAAAACGCGCAGACGGGGGCTGCGCAGTACATTCATGATAATGTTACACAAATGGAGACTGGTGGAGAGGAGCAAGCCGCTGTTGGCCCTGCTCACGGAGGAAACCCAGAATTCAACGGTACAGCAATAAAACCGAAAAATAAGTATGCATTATACGGCGACGATGGAAATACTTCCGACAGCGAAGATGAACGCATTTCGACAGAATTGTCCCATTCCATCCCCTGGGCACCAGCATCACAGCACAACGGTGGTAGCCTCCCAAAACAGAAAAAAGTAGATAATGTAGGTATAGCCACGAAAAACCGGTTCATGCCTCTACAACAGATGGAAGATTCCACTGAAGATACAAGTAACTTAACTGATATTATAAATAATGTTATTCATAAGGATAGTGTAAAAATAACTAATACTACCACAGACTCTAACGATAAAAACACAAAAATACCACCGATTATATTTAGCGGACCACTAAACGAAAATCATAATAATTTTATATCGCAGGTTAATAAAGAGCTAAAATATGGCGTTAAAGTTAAGACAACTCGAAATACCTACATACTTTATACTAGCAATATAAACGATTATGATATAGTATTAAAGATATTACAAAATAAATCAATCGAGCATTATACGCACACGCCTAAAATGTGTAAACCGATAAAGATGATATTAAAAGGTCTCCCTTCGAATTTAAATATTAATGAAATTAGGCACGATATCGAACGGAAACTTAAAGTTGAAAACATAAAACAATTTACTAAAAAAGATTTAGAAAATAACCAAATAACTTTTTTACCTATCTATACGGTAACGTTTCCAGCTAATACTAGCATTAAAGAAATATTAAATGTTAACGTAATTTGTTACTGTTTGATAAAATGGGAGAGATATAAATCGAAAAATTCTGTCATTCAGTGTTTCAAGTGCTTAGGATACGGCCATGTATCCTATAACTGTTTCAAAACCGAAAAATGTTTAAAGTGTAGTGGGCCTCACTCCGTAAAAATATGTACTGTAAATAATATCTCAAAGTGTGCAAACTGCATGGGCAACCATGCAGCAAACTTTAAAAACTGTCCGGTATACATTCGCATTACTGAAATAGTATCTAACAAAACAAACATACGTAAAAATACTAATAATAATGTTTATAATGATATACTTTTTCAAAATGCACGAAATAATATTAATACTCCAAAAAATTGAGTTAGCAATTATGACACGAACAGAAATACTATTAACAAAAATAAGGATAGTAATAAAACGTCACGCACATTTGCGCAAGTCGCATGTCAAAAAAATCCAAAAACTCAACAAGCAACTAATGATTTAACGCAATTATTGTCGTTTTTTAAAGGTGACACATTAAATAAAATAATATTATGTATTAAATCAATAGCTACTAAGTTAAAATCAAATCGGGGATCAGATATATTTAATATTATAACAACTATTATAGAAAGTATTACTGATACATTCTTATAAAATGTATTTTAAAATAAGCACATGTTTTAATGACCAACAAAAATGGTATTAAAATTGTTAGCTGGAATGCTAATTCGGTGAGAAACAGGATATTGGAATTAAATCAGTTTTTGATTGATAATAAGATACACATAGCCTGTCTTTCGGAAACTAAGCTAAACTTAAACATGCCCTTTAAAGTTGGAAATTATTATACTTACCGAAATGACAATTCAGGTACAGTGGTGGTGTTGCCTTGCTTATACACAATAGTATAAGTTTCGATCCGCTACCTCAAATAAAAACTAAGCGAATTGAAGCAATTGGAATTAAACTTGGCGTGGAAAATGATAATCGGGCTATAATTTCTGTATACAGAGCATCTAATGTGCCGAAATTTTTTGAAGAGGACATTAAACATCTTTTAAGAATAAACTCCCGGACATTGATTACACTGGTAAACAAGAAAAAAATATCTGGCATGATGTTTACTTTTTCTAATGCAGTTTTTCACGCTGATTTCAAATCTGAAGACCGTTTGTCCCTATCACCTCGGGTTTTTAATATGTACCGTTCATTTACTGGTTACACGTTCATTTACCGGTTATATTGTATTTGGTCACACGCTATGCGTTATTATTAGATTTACTATTACCGGTCTCTATCGTAGTAAGGTTCTCTTTACAGTTAGTGTTGGGTCAACGAGTATTAGCGCCTCAGCTCGATCCACACCCTTCGCGACCGGCTGTTGGCTTAGAACAGCTGACTATGGTCGGTTGGGTTTGGTATAATGGGAAACGCTTTGGCCTCGCCAGTATAACGGTGGACTTTGTAAAAAGAACAAGAATAAAGAAAAGCTTGCTTGCGTGAAGAAAACTGTGCACCGCGTTTTATTTTCAAGAACCCTTTCTCGTCTGCAAACTAGCAGACCCAACAGTTAGTGTTTACGGTATATTGTTTTTGAAGTCGTACGATTCACCTTTTCGTTTCTTTTTTATTTTAGATGAAAACAATGGCGTCTAGAGGTTGTATCAATTCACCAGATTTGTTTTGCTACGTGTGCGGCTATTTCACAGACAAAACCCATCGGAAGACATTCACAACATTTCTGAAGAAATCATATGAACTATACTTTGATTCGAAGGTTGACAGTGATAAGTCGTGGGCACCGCAGTTTATCTGTTTGACATGTGCATGCAACTTACGTGGTTGGATAAGGAAAGCGAAGACAACTAACCATCTGCCATTTGGAGTTCCTATGATATGGCGTGAGTCAAGCAACCATACTACCGACTGTTATTTCTGTTTGACAAAAGTCACTGGATTTTCATATAAAACTCGTGCATCTGTGAAATATCCAGATATTCCTTCGGTTTCTAAGCCAATTCGACATGATCCCATTACATGTCCAATACCAACACCACCTACAGAATACAGAGTCAATGAAGAAATGCAAGAAGAAAGTTCTCCATCTCGTAGCGAGAACTCAGATTCTGACTACCATCCCGATGAAGATATTCATTTGATTAATAATGATGATCTTTGCGACCTTGTACGGGACCTGGCACTAACAAAAGGCCAAGCTGAACTGCTAGGTTCACGTCTGAAAGAATTTAATTTGTTATCACCAGGTACAACATCTTCACAGTTTCGAAACAGACACAAAGAACTTGTGCAGTTCTTTACAATGAGCGATAGTATGTGCTACTGCACGGACATCCAAGGTCTTATGTCGAGCCTCGGCGTAGAACATAACACTGATGCATGGCGATTGTTTATCGATTCCTCCAAAGCAAGTTTGAAGGCAGTATTATTACACAATGGAAATATTTACGCATCAGTACCGGTTGGATATTCTTCCCATCTCAAAGAGACATACGAAACTATGTCACTACTTCTAGAAAAAATTCATTATAGAGATTACAACTGGAATATATGTGGTGATTTAAAAGTAATAACTATTCTCATGGGAATGCAGACAGGGTACACCAAGTACTGCTGTTTTATCTGCGAGTGGGACAGCAGAGATAGAAAGCACCACTATATGAAGAAGGATTGGCCCATCAGAAATAACATGCAGCCAGGCAGTAAAAACGTTCTACATGTGCCGTTGGTTGAGCGTGAAAAAGTTCTTATGCCTCCACTTCACATAAAGCTGGGGCTCATGAAGAACTTTGTGAAAGCACTAGACAACAACTCAAATGCTTTTCGGTACCTATCCAACATGTTTCCAGAGCTGAGTTATGCAAAAGTGAAAGAAGGTGTGTTTATAGGACCACAAATAAGGAAAATCATTGCAGACAGGCAATTTGAAGATTTACTCAGCAGAACAGAAAAAGATGCATGGTTGGCATTTAAGTCTGTTGTAGCTAATTTCCTAGGAAATTATAAATCTCCTGACTACATAAATATTGTTCAGAAATGCATTAACCCGTACGAATTGATGGGTTGCAACATGTCCCTCAAGATTCATCTCCTTCACTCTCATCTCAATTTTTTTCCCGAGAACCTCGGTTCTGTCAGTGATGAACATGGTGAACGCTTTCATCAAGATATTTCAGTGATGGAGTCACGCTATCAAGGTCGATGGAGTGCAGCAATGTTGGCTGACTACTGCTGGATGCTTCAGCGCGACATGCCAAATGCTCAGCACAAACGTCAGTCTACAGCTAAGAAATTCAAACCAAACTAACTTTAAAGTACGGAATTTTATGTTAATTTATGTGCGTATTATATTTTAAACTAAATTATGCTATATCGTTTATATTAATTAGTACTCTATTCAGCAATATATGTTCTACATTAACTTATCTTTAAGTTATTCGCCTTAATACAATATTAAACACATATAAATGGTTAATGTATAATATTTCAAAAACGGTGGGTGATGGAGACAAACGGTTTGCAAATTCGTAATCAGCATGTCTGAATTGTCTTAAAACAAGTGTTGCATACCAAGATATTTTCCAAAAAAAAAATTTTGTTGATCAGTGTTATAGGTGATTTAAATGCCAAACACCGCGCTTGGAATTGCCATAATGCAAATCGAGCTGGTAATATTTTATTAAACTTATCTATGACAAACCATTTTCAAATTTGTTTCCCAGCTACACCTACATTTTTTCTGCGAAATCCTCGTCTCAAACCTAGTGTCATTGACGGAATCTTAGCGAAGGGATTTCACAAATTTATCGGACCCCATATCAGTCAGCCAGTTATCTTCTGATCATAATCCTGTAATTTTTGAAATAAATACCAGCTTTACTCAAACCCCTTCCATGGAGCGATATAATTACCCTAAAGCAAACTGGAATCTCTACCAAGCTTTTATCAAGGAACATATCATACTACCTGCTACCTTGAAATCACCTCCGGAAATAGATAAATTTATATCTTCTCTAACTTCAATATTATTAACCGCTGTCGAAAAATCTGTACCCAAACTATCTGCACATAAACCTTTTACTGCTTCTAGAAAACTTGGTTTTCTTATTAGTATTAAAAATTTTTGCCGTAGGATGAGCCAAAAAAATCAGTTTCCTTCTTCCATTGCATACAAAAAATTATATAACAAATTAAATAAGCTGGTAAAAGCCCGGCTACTTCATGAGAGAAATGAAAAATGGAACGTATTTTTGAAGAATTTGTCCCATAAAGACAACACTCTGTGGAAAGTAAACAAACGTTTCTGTAGAAATCAGACTGAGCTGCCGCCAATCACAATCCCAAACAGTATTAATAAGATTGCATATTCCATTAAAGACAAAACCGAAGTACTTGCTACCCATTTTCACAATATACATAAGCAAAATGAATGCTTATCTACACACTATCATGTTCGCAGCGTCCGACAAGCTATAAACAGATATCTATGCCAAACGTCCCCTACATCAAATCCACATATTTTTACTACGCCTAAAGAAGTTAAGAAATGCATTCGTACATTGAGAAACACAAACTCTGTCGGAGATGACTTGGTGCACATCCGCATGATCAAGAATCTCCCAAAAAAAGCTATCCTCGGGTTAGTTAGCCTTTTTAATTCCTGCCTACGCTTAACTTATTACCCTTTATCCTGGAGAACCTCAATAACGATACCTCTTGCGAAGCATGGAAAGGATGCTTCCTTTGTGCAAAATATCAGGCCTATTAGTCTATTAAGTAATATCAGCAAAATCTTTGAAAAAATAATCTTAATTAGACTAAACAAGTACAGTGACACAAATGCTATTTTTAGGGAATTCCAATTTGGATTTAGGCCTAATTTAGGTACGACAATGCAACTTGCCGCTTTATGCGATACAATCACTGACAATTTTAACCAAAATAAACATACCGGTCTAGTACTCATTGATCTTGAAAAGGCTTTTGATATCACTTGGCATGAAGGCATTGTATTTAAATTAATCAAATATGGATATCCACAATACTTAGTACTGCTTATCAAAACTTATTTAACAAATAGACAGTTTTACGTGCAAATTAAAAATGTTAAATCTAGTAAGAAATTTTGTGCCGCTGGAGTTCCTCAGGGGAGCATCTTGGGTCCCTACCTTTTTATCTTATACATAAACGACCTTCTGCTTACAAATCATGTAAGTCTAAATCTTTACGCTGATGACACTGCACTTGTCGCCACATCCTACCGAATTGATACAATATGTCGACGACTCACGGATGCCGCGAATAAGTTAGTCAAATACTTCACTAAATGGAGAATTAATATCAACGAAAATAAATCTGAGGCAATTACATATATTTACAAAGCGCAGGCCAACAATTAACAATCACGTTAAAATTAAAAACAATACGATCGAATGGAAAGATGAGGTAACTCACTTAGGTATGACACTAGATAAAAAACTTACGTTTACAAAGCATATAAATCAACGTATTTATAAAACTCAGTGTAAGTTATGTAACCTGTTTCTGATTTTTAATAGAAAATTATGTCTAACAGTGTCCAATAAGTTCATGATTTATAAAGCGGTATTACTACCCACGCTATTATATGCTGCTCCAGTCTGATGTTCGACCAGCCATAGTAACTTAATGAAGCTCCAGCGAATTCAAAACCATTGTTTTAGAATCATATTGAGACGGATTCGGCAGCTGAAGCGAGTTTATTACGCTTTATACGCCTTAGATAATGCTGTCCGAGGTAGAAATTATTATTTCGATTTAATTCATTTATATGTCGGGTTTTTCTCGGGCAGCGGAAGACAATGGTGAATTGCGATCGGCGACGCGGTTTCGGCCGAGCTGTGTGGTAATCCCGAACGCAGCGTCTATCGGCTGCGCTCGCGGGGTAGCGAGTGTGGTCGAAAATCGCGGAGAAATAGCGTTTACCGTTGATAAGCATATAAGTACAAGTACATGTACAAGTATAGAGCGTAGAACTGCGAGAGTCGCGACCGAATTTATAATATCCCGGAAAGACAGGGATAGCTGCCGTTTAAAATATATAGAAATTGAAGAATGTTCTAGAACAGTCGATGGTGTAATATACATATTTTTAATTTACAAGGTACCGGATAATTTCGACGATGCGTATATGTCGATCGGCAAAAGCCCCATCAGGTACCGGGATCTTCGTTCGGTCGCTGTAGTTTAGATCTAGCTAGTCGTTTTCTGGGCTAATCGATAGCCAGTCGTTGGTTAATTGCTCAGCAATTAACAAGTCGCACGTTAGCGTAATTATGGGTCGCGCTTTTGACGGACCACCGAACAGTCGCTTACGACTGACCGATTTTCTGGTGGCCGCATGCTTTTCTTGATCGTGCACATCGACACGTGTTACGCCGTTTGTCGAATTTAGTCATTTTTTTTTATTAATTTTTTCTAGTCGTTACATACGCATATTATTTTTGTTTCGTCCGCGTTTTGTCAATACACAATCTTTTTTTTATTAAGTTTTCGTCATTTGGACACGTGGTGGGCCCTCGTGCTATCTCTGTTCCGAAGAGAGTGTACCGCCGTCGTGAGGCGGGTTCCGTTTTTGGTTGTTTTTTTTTCTTTCTTCCGCGATTTATTAAAAGCCTAATGCTTTGCTAGACAGAGCTAATTCGGTAGTGGTAAGCCGTACATTACCACTGGCGCCCGTTAAACATACTTTTTCCTTTTATTCTCGCGAAATTTTTTTAAATTTTTTTTTCGGAATATTTCTTCCATTATCAACAACGGATCTATCACAACTCAACTGGCGGCCCGAACGACAGGGACACGAATTGCCGAAAGGAAGAGGCGGCAGTACCTGGAGACAGCGGTCGATAAAGAAAAACAGAGGAGAGGTCGAAAACACGGAAGATCACCAGGCAGTAACCATAGATAAGCGCTTATTTTGTTATTTTGATCACCCCTCGGCCTGCTTTAACATTAATGTTTATATATGAATATCTAAAATTTAAAAGTTTTTTTCCGATAAACACGAAATTTTTTTTTCGTCTATATTTATATTTAGATTTTACTAGTATTATTTGTAGATAGGCCCCGCAATGTAATTCTTAGGTAGCTACCCTGTCTGAGAAAATGGAGTCTGGTGAAATGTCCAGAGTACGGGTTACAAGAGGAAATTATCGGGAGGTTCATCCGATCCCCGATAATTTGAGCGATGAGGAGATTGAGCGCGAACCTCTGGACCATATCTCGGAGACTGGGCCCGAGGGATATACCCCTCCTAGCCCGACACATCGAGCGTTTGAGGATCCCGGGCCAACCTTCGCACAATCGTCTTTCGACGAATTAAAAAGATTGATGCTCAGTATCTCAAACGATAGTAGTAATAAATTTAAAAATCTCTCGGAAAATATGAACAGCAATAGTAACAAACTCGAGGAGCAAATTGCATCAATAAAAGAAGATAATAAAAATTTAAAAGCAGATTTAACAGAGCAAATAGTATCGATGAAAGAGGACAACAGAAAACTAGAAGAAAGAATAACCGACAAGCTAGACTGCAATATAAGACATATAAACAACAAACTCGAAGAGACCAACGAGACATTGAACAAAAGGTTTGATCTTCTAGAGGACTTAAAATCGAGCGAATTGACACCGTCGTAAGATCATCGCTGGACGGCCTGAGAGAGGAAATAAGGCAGAACAGCGATAAGATCGAGGTGAAAGTGGAATCGAATGCCGAAGAGTTGTGTGAACGCGTCTGGGTGGTAGAAGAGCAATGTGCGAATGCAAGCGTCCATGCCAACCACGGAGGAACAATGATGAGAATCCCTGGCCTAGAAGTTGAAGCGAGAGGTTTCGGGGGTAAGCATCCGCCTCGAGTTTCTTGAGAGCGTAGAGAGCAAAATCAGTGGGTATGGAGTACGTGCGCTAAAAGAAAAGCTGGAGCTGTTGTTGAGTAGGATGGATGGAGGACCAGCTGAGTGGGCTCGTGTATTTCTGAAAGAATGTAGCTCGTGGGAGCAGGTGAAGAAGGAAATGGTAGAAAATTTTTGGAGCGAGCGAGACCAGCTGGAGGTTAGGCGGAAGCTGTACTCCCTGGAAGACAGATGTAGAGGTGACCAGAATGCGGAGGTGTACTTGATTCACTGGATGAACCGAGTGAAGTACCTGGATCCTCCGATTGGTGATGCGGAGTTCATCCAGCTGATGATCCGAAAGTACACCAAAGAGATGCAGAAACTGCTACTGGTCATGAAAAGTGCGACGGCCAAGGAATTATACGAGAATATTCGGACAATTGCACGTCAGAGATGCCCAGTAGGTGATGTTTCAGGCGGGAACACGCAGAGTGGTTGGTCGAAGCAAGTAAACAATATGTGTGTTGCTTCTTCGTACACTCGGACGCAAGACACCGGGAGAGGGCAAAATAATTTTCGTCAATCTGATGGGGGCACCAACCGGGAACCGTTCACTTCGCGCGCACCTATGACAGAGGGGCATCAATGTATCGGAGAGGGACCGCTATATCAGCTGACATCACACCGAGAGGAGAGAGGAACGAACGCAGCCTGGAAGAGATATGTGGGATTCTGCCATCGCGATCGGACCATCGGCGAGCTGTGCAGAGACATCGAGAGAGTGACCATCAAACTGATGCCGCGGGTGCTGTTAATGGTTGGAACCACCGATTTGGTGCAGCGTAACCCTGTAGAGAGGATGTGTAGTGATTTCGAGCAGTTGATGGGAGCGTTGTGGGCGCATGGCGTCGAAGAAGTGGTTTTGTTGCCGGTACTTCCGATTAAGGAATGCCAGGCGTTGTCCGGACACTGGAGAGACGCGAAGGTGTTCAATGAGAAGCTGAGGTCGATGTGCGGCGAGAGGATAAAATTTTTAGATGTATTTGACGAGTTTGTGGTGCCACCAGCCGCCGTGAGCAGAGATGGTCCATCGGAAGAGCTGCCTCGGTGTAATGATCGGCTGTATGACGAGCGGAGAGTCTTTTGGTGCAGGTTGAGTCGCGCGGGAGTCCAGAAATTGGATGAATTGATTAGAGCGTTTTTTCATCGAGACTGACACGGCATAACGTCCTGCCGAGTCAGTCTCAGATGATGTGCCGGACGGACGTCGCGAAGAGAATCAATTTGATTCAGCCTTCGTCGAGTGGCGACGATAATCTTGTGTTATCGCAAAGAGGAGACTTGTCTCAGATTAAGCCGAGCGTAATTCCGCATATTTCTATTTCGGTCGGCGGAACCGAATTTAGAGAAATTTTAGACACAGGTTCGGAGATTTCGGCTTTGTGTGCCGAAACTTGGCAGGCAATTGAGCGCGAGTGTGGCAAAGACTCGTTTCCGATACTGCCCGCTAGTCAAATTCGTATACGGGGTGTGTGTGGGAAAGCGAAGAAGGCGGTGAAAATGCAAGTGCGTTTAAGTTTGAGTATAGCGAATGTGGAATATGTGGGTAATTTCGTAGTAGTAAATGGGTTGAATGTCTCGGTCATAATTGGCATCGATTTTTTGGAGAAATACCGTGCATCTCTCGATTTTGAGAATTCGTTTCTTATGTTGGTTTCGGCAGATTGTAGTCAGGAAGTTCGTTTTGCTGATGTCTCGGAGGAGTGGAAAAGTCTTGAGGTGTGCGAGGAGGATTCAGATGAAGAAATTGGTCCGGCATTTATGATTCGTAATTTTTTTATTTCTAGTTCCGGGTTCCAATGATTGTCTCTCTGGTTGTGTGTCGCTAATTCCGATTTTTCGGATGATTTTAAAAATAAATTAGGTGTTTGTCTTCGCCAGATTTCTGACGTATTTTCTGATGCTCCGGGGTTGTGTAACCGGTACGTGTATAAAATTACCGTCCGGGAACACAACGTTTACTGGCGGATGCGTAATTATCCGATACCGTTTTCCCGTCGAGAAGCCGTTGGCCGAGAGGTTGAGCGGATGATGAAACTTGGTCTCATTAGCCACTCTTCTTCGCCATACGTCTCTCCTCTCGTTCCAGTTTTTAAGAAGGATGGTAGTGTTCGGTTGTGTTTGGATGCTCGAGACATCAACAAAATTATTGTTGCTGAAAATAACCTACCTCCTCCGATAGACGATCTTTTATATAAGTATTCAGATTTTAAATGTTTGTCGAGTCTCGATCTTGTCGCGAGCTTTATGCAGGTCTCGCTTCATGTGGATTCATGTAAGTTTACCGCTTTTGTTTTTGATGGTCGTTGTTTTGAGTTTAATGTTGTTCCATTCGGTTTGAAAATCAGCACGAGCGCGTTTGTGCGTGCGCTGGATTTTGTTTTGTTGCCGGGTTGTTTGGAATTTGTTTTGGCGTATGTGGACGATTTGGTCATTTTGTCGCGCTCAGAGGAAGAGCATTTGAAGCATTTGTCGTTAGTGTTAGGGTCGCTGAGAGACGCAGGTATGACGGTGAATTTAGGAAAATCGGTTTTCGGAAAAAATGAGGTGGACTTTGTCGGTTATCGGCTCTCGGCTTCGGGCATTTCTATGCAACCCGAGAAGGTCAAGAAAATTCATAATTTTCTACGTCCTCTGAATCGTGAGCAAGTGATGTCGTTCCTGGGCCTCTGCAACTTCTATCGTAAATTTATTCAGCTGGTTTCGGATTTGGTTGCACGGCGAACACCGTTCGTTTGGTCGGGTGAGCATGAGACGGCGTTTGTCCGGTTTAAAGACGCCTTTGCGGCGCATGTCCGGCTGCAGGTCCCGGATTATCGGAAGGAATTTGTTGTTTGTTCGGACGCTTCCGATAGGGCGAGTAGTGAATAAATAGCGGACCTGGTGCAGTTTCCCCGAGTGTCCAGGTTTTCCCCCAATTTTCCCGGACAGCTGCTGAAAATTCACCCAAATTCCCGTCCAGGTTCTCAAAATTCACCCCAATTAGCGTCCAGGTACTGAAAATTCACCTAAATTCCCGTCCAGGTAGTCAAAACTAACCCCAATTAGTGTCCATATACTGAAAATTCACCCAAATTTTCGTCCAGGTGCTCAAATTTCATCCAAATTCCCGTCCAGATGTTTAAAACTAACCACAATTTGTGTCCAGAGGTCAATAAACTATCCAAAAAAGTTTCCCTGTATCCGCTGTCCTGTTCCCTATAGTATTGATTGCATGTCCCGTTCCCTGTAGTGGGAATAAACCAAACACGATCTAGTTACACCCCCAACCCTTAGAATATTATGCTCCGATAATCTCGAACACCCTATAGTCCCAGAGAAGGACCTCAACCCGAATTCTTGTGTTATAGCTGTAAAGTAACCTATATTTTAATATTTACTTGTATATAATTAAATTATAACCCAATTTCCCGCCAAGGGATCCAAAGTACACTTAAGTATAATCCCCAGGCAGTACAGCCCCATAATCTGAACTCCTGCCTGGAGAAAGGGGGCCCTAACCCATGCTCTGTTGTATGAACATATCTGATATTCAGAACTGAATAAGACGGAACCATTAATTTATTTCTATACAATGAAACTAGCCCTAGACCCCTCTGGCAATTTATCGATCTTTTAACGTCATATTATAATATATAATTTACTTATTTTTCCGCGGACGTGATTATTTTATAATTATTATTATAGATAATATTTTTAAGCTATGCGCATAATTACAACCTTGGAGGATATATTAATATACTAATTCAAAGAGTATTTTTCAAAATATAATTCGAGTCCACCTCGATAAATTATTTTTAATATTAGCATAATTTTAAGCATTTGTATAATTAATTAATTAATGCCTCCGATAGATGGAAAAAATCTTCGGACAATTAAAATTTTTTCCACGCGCAATTAATTTTATTTCGTGTAAAATCTCTGGTCGCTAAATAATATTTATCGACATCATATTTTTTAATATTATACACATCTCAGTATAATTATTAAATGAAGGAACTCGCAGCATTGTTGCTGCAATCGCGCCAGTCTTTCTTTTTAGAAATCGTCAACCTCTGCAGGTATACGTCTCATCGCTACAGCAGCCTTTGTATGTACGACTCGCTATTTACCGTTATTCGGCAAAAGAATATTTTTTTTTTTTCGCGTTCGTACACAATTACCATCGGGGTCATTCGTCACTCGGCATTTCCAAGAACAATCGCTGTTCAGCAACCTAAGCCGCCTCATCGATCGTTCACAACATTATTGTGGCGCCCTTTTTTACAACAGCCGAATTTCGGGCGTCTATACACCTTTTTTCTAGGAATCAAAGTGAAAGCGTGCGATCTCTCCCTTTGAAAACTAACATGATTTATGACCTGTCATTTATGTCCTTTTGCAGAGGCTTAATTTATAGCATCAATATACCTTTTTTAGGTATCATGCCTAAAACGGGCAATGTATCCCTCTGAAATCAATCACGTATTCAGGTCATCTATCCCTCTGAAATCAAGCCGAATTGAGCACTCTTATTTCACTCATTCTGAAGAGGGTTAATTTACGACATCTATCCATCCAAAATCAATGACGAATTTGGGTCATCTATCGGTCTAAAATCAAGCCGAATTGAGCACTCTTATTTCACTCATTCTGAAGAGGATTAATTTACTACATCTATCCATCCAAAATCAATGACGAATTCGGGTCATCTATCGGTCTAAAATCAATCACGAATACGCAACATATGCGCACCTTTTCCAGGAATTAAGGCGAAAGCGGGCAATCTCTCCCGCTGAAACCGGTTTTCAGGAATGTTTTAGCCCCTCCCATTTTTGCTCACAGCGCTGTTTAAAATCGAGGTAGGTACCTGCAATCCTGAAGAAGTCGCATTTGTAGTTTGCTCTTCACAGTGTTCAGTTCGCTTTTTAGTGTTCAAGTGTTTTGAAAGTATTTCAACATTTTTATAATTTTCAACGTTCATCATTTGCAGATTTTTTTAAAAATCAGTAAGTATCTTACTATCTATTTACGTCTCATTTTAAATTAAAATTACTTTTTTAATTTTACAAGTTTATCGCTATTTTTCATAATGTCGTCTTCTCAATCTACATCTCGATCAAATATTCTGCCGGATGCTGAAAGACCTATGGCGGTCCTGTATCATATTGAAAATATATAGAATCGCTACAAAAATAGGATCGCAACGTACAGGGTCATAAATGATAATGCGCGGATTGTAGATATCAATAAATTTTTGGAAAAAATTAAATCTACTGTAATTGATACAGTGTCCGGTTCGATCGGGAAAGGATTAAAATGTAGCCTCATGCTACATTGCATGTTTAAACGAATAACAGCAGTTACCAAACAAAAACACACAGTTCCAACATATTTTCCGTCAAATTGTAAATTGCTTGTTGAAGGAGATGACTTCAATGAATGGTACAAACATTCAGTTTACGAAATGAAGGATCTGATAGACCGATTCGAGTACGTGCAGGGATCGGGTTGGACGATTAAGAAAATCGTGTACCTTGAACAACGGATTAATAAAGTGAACGTTCTTGCACGCGCGTCCTCATTTATTCCGTTACCGCCAAAAATAAGTGCCCGAAAAGCCATTATAAATGTAAAAAATACCGATGCGTTCTGCTTTAAGTATTCGATGCTGGCCAAATTTGTGCCTCAGAATCCTGAACGTGTAAATAAGTATAAAAATAAACCATAAATGGATGTGAAATATGATTGGACCGGAATTTCGTTCCCAGCCAGTCTTGACGATGTGCAAAAATTTGAAAAGATCAATCCAAACTCTTCAATTAATGTGTATGGGTTGGATGAAAAGAACTTTGTTTACCCAATTCGTATCTGTAAGGAAGACAAACCAGATCATACAGATCTTCTTCTAATCCAAGATGGAGCCAAGAAACATTACTGCTTTATCAAGGACTTGGAAAAACTTGTGCGACATCAAATCACCAGCTATGAAGCACGAATCCACATATGCAGAAGGTGCTTGTGGCATGTTGATAGTCCTCAAAAGCTCCAGGAGCATCAAAAAGATTGCAGGGAATATTCTGCAGTTGCGATTGAGATGCCTGTGCAGGGGAAAAATATTCTCCAACATGATAAATATCGTCAACAACAGTGGATCCCATTCGTAGTCTATGCAGATTTCGAAAGCATCCTGGAGCCTGTAGTAGATGATGACGAGGCTGATGAAGAAAATTACGAGTCTGAAGATGAAGATGACTGTATCACACGCCGTGTACAGAGTGATCAAGCACGCAAGAACACTATAAAAGTTCATAAGCACGTGCCTATGAGTTTTTCATATAAAATTGTGTCTCGTGTTGGTGATAATGTTCTTCCTCCATCATTAAGATCACAACGAATATATCGAGATCGTGACGCTGCAAAAGTGTTTGTGGAAAAACTTGTAAATGACGCGAAATCAATTTATGAAATTTATCAAAACAATAAGCCTATAATAATGAGTGCTGCAGATAAATTAGCATTCAATAGTGCTACTGTTTGCAGTATTTGTGCAAAAAGATTAAATGATGGGGATAAAGTTCGGGACCATAATCATTTAACTGGTGAATATCGCGGTGCTGCACATAGCAAGTGCAATCTTGAGTCGCGCTTGCCTAATTTTTTGCCGGTATTTATTCATAACCTATCGGGGTATGATAGTCATATAATAGTTCGCGAACTGGCATACGACACACTCGACATAAATGTCCTTGCAAACACTGAAGAGAGATATAAAGGTATCTCCAAACAGATCATACCAGCAAAGTTCCAGCTTAGATTTGTCGACTCCTTCAGCTTCATGGCCTCAAGCTTGGAGAAGCTTGCAAGTTACCTCCCGGATGATGCTTTCCATCACACAGTAGCTAACATTTGTGATCCGTCTTTACTCCCCCTTTTCCGACGAAAGGGGTATTTCCTGTATGAATACTGCACAGACTTTGCCAAACGTGCTGAAGAATCGCTGCCTCCAAGATCGGCGTTTTACAGTTCTCTAACAAAATCAACTATCGATGAGACTGATTATCAGCATGCGCAGACCGTATGGGATGCCCTTCAAGTCAAGAATTTGGGGGAGTATTCGGATGAATATTTAAGGACCGACGTCCTCCTTCTGGCAGACATCTTTGAAAATTTCCGTACCGTTTGTTACAAGATTTATGGCTTAGACCCCGCATGGTCATATACAGTTCCTGGTTTCACATTTGTGGCAATGCTGAAATTAACTGGAGTCAAACTGGAACTTTTGACCGACTATGACATGTACCTCTTTTTCGAAAAAGGTATACGTGGCGGTCTCACGCAATGTGTTAAACGTTATTGTGAAGCGCACAATAAATATACAGTTAACAATAATAACACTATTCCATCGTCGTCCTCATTAGCGTCGTCATCCTCGTCGCCCTCGTCTTCTTCTTCCTCGTCGTTGGAAGAAGATAGTAATTTTATTATTTATCTCGATGCTAACAATTTGTATGGTCACGCCATGTGTGAGCCACTTCCAATAGGTGGCTTCAAGTGGATGACCGAAAATCAAATACAGCAACTTGATGTTTTAAATTATGATGAAAGTGGGACAGAGGGTTGTGTAGTTGAGGTAGATTTGGAGTATCCCTCCAGTCTACATCATTTACATAATGATTATCCTCTATGCCCTGAACATCGTAATGTCTCTAAAAAAGGGAACATTAAAAAACTGGTTGCAACACTATATAATAAGTCGAATTACGTTATCCATATAAAATATTTGAAATTAGCATTAAATTTAGGATTAAGATTAACTAAAATACATCGCGGCGTATGCTTCAACCAATCACCATGGTTGAAGGAATATATAGAATTAAATACTCGTTATCGTCAATTGGCAAATAATGACTTTGAAAAGAACCTTTACAAGATCATGAACAATGCAATATATGGAAAATCGCTTCAAAACCAACGCAATTTATTAGATTTAAAACTCGTTTCGGATAAAGTTAAGTTTACTAAACTCGTTGCGAACCCTAGGTTTAAGAATCGTACTATATTTCGCGAGCGTCCGTTCTTATGCGCCATTCATTGTAGTGCAAAACATATTTTATTTAATAAGCCTATTTATGTCGGGATGTCGATCCTCGACATTAGTAAGCATACTATGTATGACTTTCACTACAATAAGATGCTAAAAATGTACAGTGTAAATAATTTAACGTTATTATATACAGATACTGACAGCCTCGTTTATGATATAAGAACCGCCGATTTATATTTAGATATTAAGAATAATTTAAGTTTTTTCTATACGTCCGATTATCCGGCCGATCATCCATGTTATTCCGCTAGTAACAAAAAAGTCCTTGGAAAGTTCAAAGACGAAATGAACTCTATTCCAGTAGAAGCTTTCATTGGGCTGCGATCCAAGGCATATAGTATTAAAGTTTCCAATAGTAATAAGGCGATAACTAAATGTAAGGGCGTGCCTTACAATGTAACAAAAACCGAAATATCGTTTAATGATTATAAAAACTGTATATTTAATAATAATATTATCACTAGCACTAATTATCATACTGCAAATATGATACGAAGTTATGGACATGAACTATACACAATACGCACAACAAAGCTAGCCATTAATGGGCTAGATGATAAACGTGTCGTGTTACATGATAATATACATACTGTGGCCTTAGGGCACATAGATTTAGATAATATTATTGCTCGCACTGGTAATGAAGAATAGACAAATGAATCTGAACCAGCTGCAAAATGTATAAAGTTAAATTAAGGTGTTGCAAGTTTTTTGTATATATTTTGTATATATTATGTTTGTTTATTTTCAATGTTTTCCCCTCATTCATTTCTGTATATTTCTCTCTCATTCTCATCACTTCTTGTTTGCACTGTAATCATCAGTAGAAATGGAAGCTGAATATCCAACATCCGCAATGAGGACAATGCTCGTTATAATGATTGCACCCAATGCTTTACAGCTGCGTGAGGCATTACAGGTATTTACTTTTTCTATTAAAAAAAGGGGGGGGGTAACTATTCTTATGATGTGATTATGTTTATTTGTTTTCAAATTTTTTTTTTTTTTCTCTTAGACATACATATCACATTTATTTGCTGATGGGAACGTGACCATATTACACAGCAACGCATTCCTCATTGATGTGCAAGGGTGGTGAGCAATGGACTATGCGGAGAACTTATTATTATCACTCCTGCTAGGCCGAATGTTAACAATAACAAGATTTATCAGGACATTGACTGAAGAGGAGGAACCGCGACCTCCTCCACTACCAATGGAGGAGGACGAGATTGCTCAGTGGGTCATGAATGATGATCTGGGTGAAGAACCAGCAATCGATTTAAATGAAAGCGGGTATCTGTCTGCTGAGGGTGAGGAGTAAGTCGATTAAATCAAAACTGAATTTAGTTGTTTTTTTTTGTTTAATTATTTGTTTTATTAATTTCATCACATTATTATTTTAGAGCTATGGATGAAGATTAATCTTTCCATTTTCATCGTCATGCACTTTGTAGATTCAGCATTAACGATATTCTCGTCGTTGTTACCGCTATTCTCATCCTCATTATCGCTATTCTCGTCGTCATTACCGCTATTCTCGTCGTCGTTACTGCTATTCTTGTTACAATTGTTATTTTTTATACATTTTTTTCTTTATAATACATTTTTTCTTCTATGCTTCAATTTATTTGTGTTCATTTCAACTTATTATTTAACATTACATTTTTTACATGCTTGATGCTGAAGAAGTAGGAAAAAAGTAAACGATATATGAAAATAAATATGTATATTTCAGGTTTCTATAAATTTTACAAACAATATACAGCAAAAATACAAATCAAAATCATCTTACATAATACAATAATCAAATAAACTAAATAATAACGAAACTTTTAAAAAGAAAAGAATAATTTTAATTGTTACGGAACATTTTAAAAACAACTTCACATTGTTTACAATCTTTAATTAATGTAGGATTAAGCGCGCTAAGCTTCACTGAACCAGGTATATCGCATCTATGATGTTTAAAACACGGTAAATATTTTATAATATTTTCATTTTTCTTCAACGTTTCAGGTAATTCATCATAAAAATCGCAAATTTTATCCGGAATTCTTCTTAATGATCACTCCCCAACCTATTTCAGATATCCAACTATTTCTAGTTCTCTTGATCTAACCTTTGCTTCTTCCACTATTGGTCTTAATTATAACTGGAGAACTCTTATGGGCTCCTATGGTAGTGACCATGTTCCTATCCTAATAACCCCAGTTAACTTTTCTTCTCCAACTTGCTTCAGGCCTCTACATTCTCCTCGGTGGAACCTCTCCAAAGCAAATTGGACTATGTTTCGTTCATGTGTCGACTCATCACTTCTTAGTATTCAACTCGACTCCGATCCCATACTTCTCTATAATTCCTTTTTAAATTCCATTGAGTCTGCTCTTTCCCTATCTTCACCTACCCGTCATCAGACATCTAACAATTACAATAAAGCCTCATCTCTTTGGTGGAATGAGGAATGCAACCGCGCATTCCACTACAGTCGTGCCACCTTTAGAACTTTTCGTTTAGACCCTACAATGGAAAACTTTCTTGCTCATAAGCGAGCGAACACAAGAGCTAGGTATATACTTAAAGTCTCAAAAAGGTCCTCCTGGAAGAATTTCTGTTCTTCATTCTCTAGGAATACCCCTCTTTCTCATATCTGGAAAATGGCTAGAGATTTCAAATCCCCATCCTCTGAACGTCCTTCAAATCTCAACCTTTCTAAAGTTAGCTTAGAATACTTTATTGATTCCGTTGCTCCTGCCTATGTTCCTAATGTTGATGAACTATATCCAACTTCACCTCCGCATAATTCCCAGACGCATTTCCTAACTTCTGCCTTCAATATTTATGAATTAAAATCTGTCCTTTCCAAATCTTCTAGCCCCACTCCAGGTCTTGACGGTATACCTTTTTTGGTCCTTAAAAACCTGTCTGAACTGTCTCTTGCGTTTCTCCTACATCTTTTTAATTGTTTCCTCTCCAGAGGTATAACTCGCCCCTCTTGGAATTCTTTTATCATCATTCCTATTCCTAAAAAAAGTTCTTCATTACGCCCTATTTCTTTAGCCTCCTGTATCAGAAAATTGTTTGAAGGTATGTTAAACAAGCGCCTTGTTTGGTGGCTAGAGCATAATAATGTATTTCCTAGCAATATGTTCGGCTTTCGGCCTGGTATTGGTCCTTCCGACTGCATTAGTCTTTTTGTCTCCCATATCTACCAATCCTTTATCCTAAAAAACTATACTCTGGCTTCCTTCATCGATATATCCTGTGCTTTTGATAATGTCCATCTTCCCACTCTAAAAGATAAGATGATAGCAATTAACGTTCCATTGCACTTTACTTCTCTTATTATCAATCTCATGCAGAATCGTTCCATCCACCTCTCTGCTCCTTCTTTTGAATCTTCAAGAATGGTTTTTCGAGGTCTCCCCCAAGGTTCCTCCCTCAGTCCTACTCTTTTCAACATATACACTATCAGTGTGGCTTCTCTTCCTCTAAATTCGTCGTCTTTATTCTTTGCTGATGACATCCTACTTTATGCCTCATCTCATGATATTATATCAGCCAGTGAGGCACTTAATTCATCTCTCTCCGTGTTGGATCACTCCCTTTCCTCAATTAACCTTTCTATTTCTCCCACTAAATCTTGTTATGCCGTATTTACTCTGCGACCTTATAATCCTGCTTCTGTCTATCTATCCCTAGAAAATACACTTCTTTCTCGTGTTAATTGTTTCTGTTATCTTGGTATTTTCCTTGACAGTCGGTTATCCTTCTCCGAACACATCAAGTATCTTTCCTCTTCAGCAATCAAAAGACTAAACCTGCTGAAAGCTTTATCTCCAACCAAATGGGGTGGTGATCCTTATGTCCTTATTTCTCTATATAAATCTATCATCCGCTCAAAATTTGATTACTGTTCATTTCTCTATGGTTGTGCCTCTAAGTCCCGACTCTCTAAATTGGATGTAATCCAAAACTCTTGCCTTCGTCTCTGTCTTGGTGCTCTTAAATCCTCTCCAGTTCCAGCAGTCCTTGCCGAATCTAACACACCACCCCTTTTTATCCGAAGATCTTATTTAGGCTATCGTTTTCTTACTAAGCGTCTCCCACTCACCTCCTCTACTCTTATCCATTCCTATCTTTCCATTTCTAGGAACTGGTGTTTCGTACCTAGAAAAATTCCAATTCTTTCTCTCATTTCTCTACGGCTCAGTTCGTTTTGTCCTTACATAATGTCCTTTGCCAATCTCCCGTATTTCACTTTTAATTTCGCCGATCTCTGCTATCCTCCAAATATGTTTACTGTTCCTACGCTCTCTAAGTTTCTTCCGCAGGCCCTAATCATACAAGAATTCCGCAGTTATATCAATTCTGATTTTCCCTTGCATGTAACTGTGTTTACAGATGGCTCGAAGAAACCGGATGGTGTCGGTGCTTCGTTTATCCTCCCAGATTTTGGCTTTTCAGAATCTTTCTGCTTACCTTCTTTCTGCTCCATATTCACAGCCGAATTGATGGCTATCCTATGTTCCATTATTTTCATTTCCTCTAATCACATTTCCTCCAAATTCTTGATTATATCGGACTCCATAACCGCCCTTCAGGCCATTTGCTCTCCCCTTCCTGATTATTCCTGTGATTTCATTATACTCCACATTCGCTCACTTATCCACGCTCTTTCTTCCCTTCATTCTATTCAAATTGATTTGCTGTGGGTTCCTAGCCATTCGGGCATCTGCAGGTAATGAAGCGGCAGACTCATTGGCTCGGGCTGCTGCCTATTCTCACTTCTTTTTTAAAAAAGTCCCTTCGTCCAATATCCTTCCTCTGTGCAAACATTTTCATCTTAGGTTTTGGTCGGATATGTACGTTTCCTCTTTCTCTAACAATCGCTCTTTCTATCTGTCTGTCCAACCTAGTCTTCCTGCCAATCCATGGTTCTCTTTGTTTCCTTCACTTCGTCGTTCTGTTGTTGTCTCCATTATTCGCTTGCGCTTTAACCATTCTCTGCTGCCTTCCTCCCGCTTTCGTTTTTCCTTGGTTTCCTCTCCGTATTGTCCTCTCCACTCGAACGAAGAGCATGTTTGCGATGCGGACCATGTGTTCTTTGAGTGTTCATCTCTTTCTGCTGAGTGCTCGGCTTTCTACTTTAGTTTGCTGGGACTTGGTCTTCCTACTCCGTACTGCGCCTCTTATGTTCTATCTCTTCCCTCTCCACAAATTGTTCCTATTATTTGTTCCTTTCTCCTAACAATATCTGATCGTATCAGGATATAAGTGATTCCTTCCTATTCTAATTGTTTCTGGGTAAAGGTCCCTGGTTGACAAGCCCAAAAAAAAAAAAAAAAAAAAACGTTTGCGTCTCCTTTAACATAAATCTTTAAAGGCTAGAATCTAATTAAAACATTTTCCAAATCGATCGATATATTTCTATAATCGGAATCTCCAGGCATTCCATGGAATGGAATGGTAATTTCGTGTAACCCACGAATTTGTACGTTTGTTACTTATGGTTAATATATCCCAATCGAATGGAGGTTTATAAATTTGATGAAACATAATTTGAGCATCCATGCTCAAAATCGCGATCTCTTTAATTATGTAGGCATTATCGTTATTTTTAAAACATTGAAAATCAATTATAACTTCAAAAATATTATTATTCGTCGTTGCACTAGTTATTAACAAAACAACAGCGAAACAAACTTTTTATAAAAACTTTATTACTTCAAAAAATTTACAAATGTAAAAAACTTAACGCAAGCAAAACACTACTTTCACAAACATGAAACAACAAATACTAAACTGTAAAATTGCGTTCTTTTACAATCATAATTCCAACACATTATAACTTGTCGATTTATCATGAATTATAAGGGCGTAACATGACGTGTTTGAAGGTACATTATTAAGCGTTTTAAAATCAAGTCTAATCTGCAGTGGACTACCATCATTTAAGAGCTCATTTTGAAAGTTGCATGGTATGATGAAAAGGGGGTATTTACTAAGAAAATCTTCTACGCTAACAGCAGGGTGCGGTGGTTCTTTTCCATAATACATTGTTTGAAAATTTGCATATAACAAGTACAGGTTTCCAAATCTTTTTCGAACAAAATCTAAATTCATTACTTCGTAAGGATATCTTGTTGAATTTATGTATGCACAAATTTCAGTAATATTCAGATGATCGAATGTAGAACTATCTTTGGTTAAATTATTTTGTTTATTCGTCTGAAATCCAATAATAATGAAACGAGGACGTTCTACCATTGATGATGATTTAATTACTCAACTGTGTTCCGAAACAGTGGGCAGAGATGGTTGATAAGAAAGAGACCATGCTCTAAATTGTATAGGCGCATGCTTTATCTTCTTTATTCTGTTAAGTAAAGATATTTTCACTCGATCGCTCAATATAACAAACGGCAGTTGCCATGCAATTGTTTGAAATGTTACATTAATTGACTTATCATCTGTTGCGGTAAAAGCATTTTTGTCACTGTTGGCATGGATGAGAACAATTTCTTGACTTATGTGTACGGTAGCACACATCTATAGTCTTCTGCAAAACTGAATATGTACTGTAAAGGAATAATAAATTGAAATTCTAACATCAATTTAGCTCCCGTACCTGCTGATGTTGAGGGGGTTGATGGATCCGCAATTTCTTGTGTGAATACTTTCAATTCTTCAGAATTTAGAGCACATGTACTGTAGTTGTAATCTGATTTGATATTTTCCGAACATAATATCCTGCGCATGAGTGTTGTAATTCCTGGTTGACGTATGCATTCTATAGTATTTCCATTAATTTCATATCGTAATTCAGAGAATAAAAATAGCGGGGCATTCATTGACAAATCTACTGACGGTGAGACTGTCCCTTGTAGAAGTAAATAACTTTCTGACGGTAAAGTAATAACATCCTTTTGCTGAACAGGTATTCATATTTCATCGCTAGGTTCAAATGTTGAACTTGCATAAGGTTTGTGTGTATGTATTTCATAAGCGGCAACCATATCGTCTGTAAGGCTATTGGGCGAATCAATTTGTAGTATATGTTCCATTGTACCGCACTAATATTTGATTTATCTTATTCAACTAACACGCTGTAACCCAACGACTTAAGCACACGAATACTTTTACTACTCAACGCTTTTCTTCTTGTTCTTTCTCTATTTATATAATTTTCTTCGCTTCGATCATGCGTTTGAGAGCGCTTATATATACTTCTATTAGTGTATATGACGGGCATTTTAAATGTTATTAAGATGATTACGAACTGATTAGATGTAAATTTATTATTAAATCTTCACTAGCAAAATCAACGATATTTCCGTTTTGATCTTTTATATATACATTTAACTCGGAAATGTAATCTGTACTCACAGGTAAATAAATAATCGTTTTCGGGGTTTCAGAAATCTTATATCCTGGCTGTATATTTAAAGGAAAACTGTAAATGAGATGAGATGATGTTCCATTAGTATATCCACCTGTTGCTATGTTACAATATACATTCAATATATTAATCGGTGTAATTTGTACAGTGTTAGGACTCGTATGATTCTTTAGAGGATGTAAAACATCTGACACACCATCAAAACCCAATAGTGGACCGATACTCCGCGGACTGGTAAATTGTATGTAATATTTACTTTGTATAAGACACTTTAACGTTCTTTCATCGCCTTTTATAATAATGCTTTCATCTAGATGTTCCTGTAAGATTTCTTCGATATCGCTCACTTCATAACACCCGCTAGGTAATATAACTGATTTCGGAGGCATGTTCGTTTTTACTGCAAAAGCAGAATCGTAGTAATATAACGTATTACATTCTGGCGTGATATTATGTATAGAATGATATGTTGTTAATGATACTAATCCGATACTCCATTGACGATTATTTGATAATAATAACGGAGGATATATATTGCTGATCAAATTACCTTTTTTACCACTTAACTGAAATAAGTATGACATGATGATATAATAACGTAAACTATATTTTAAAAACTTGCATTCAAATACAACAAACAAATAAATTTTACAATCATACATGCTTATATACTAATTTTAACATTTTCAAACATCAAATGGGGCGGGTAATGTATTTGTTAGAAATCTTAAACATAATTCTCCGCAATTAACCGTATTATAACTTTGATATGCGCGTCTGTTATAGAAAATCTCAATCTTTGGATCGTATTTGCGTAAATAATGAACTATCTCTGTGGTGGGAGATAGATTACCATAACTATCGAAATATTCTGCACAATTTCTGTATTTTCTGTATGCAGTCCAATGAGTTCCAGGACCTTTTTGCGAATCCATATTAACAATCGTGCACTCATTTTTCTTAGGTTTGGTTGGCATGCCATCTCGATCAAAAACTCCTCTAAAATTCGGAATTTTTAACTTTTTCGCGTAAAATAAAATATCAAAATTTGTTAACGCCCTATTGCTAGGTATGGAATTAACCTCGAAAAAACTGATTACGTCTCGGGCTGCCACTATATGGAGCTAAATATAAACCAAGACCACTTCGATATGGTCGTAAATAAAGGCCTTTCCCAATCTTTTTATCAATTTCTAGCCCTTTGCCTGATTTAAAACTTTTTCTAGTATCATTTACATCCTTCACAGCTTTGGCTATTGATGATACTGACGATGAAATTCCACCCAATGTAGCAATACCAGCTAATAATGGGATAAGGGGAAGAGCTCCTCCTGTTTTGGTAATCGGAATAATTCGAACATTTTCATTATCCAACACTATAGGATTTAATTTTTTAACAGCATTCACGGCTTTTTTCATTCGACCTTTAATAGTTTTTTCTTTTCGAACTGCTTTCCGTGCTACATCTAACACGTCTCTGAAATATAAGTTTTTTCCTTTCGATGAACTTGATTTGGTTTTACACTTTACCGCTTGTTTCTTGTTGATCGAACGACATCCACCTCCTAATTTATGTTTTACTTTCATAGCATTCGTTGTAATCCAAGCAGCCGCTTTCTCGCCCAAACTGCTATCTGATGCTTTAACACGTTCCCAAGCTTTATTTTCTAATATTCTGTCCGCTTCAGCTCGATTTTTATTATCAGAATACTTGCCATATGCTATATCATGTTCTTTAGCAGCTTCATCCAGTGGATTTACACCGGTTACACCGCGACTTAGTTGCCGATCTAACTTTGTACTGGGTCCCAAATAATTATAACCCGGATAATGCAGTTGAAACGGTAGTTTATCTATAACTCTATTCAACACAGTACCGAAACCGCGACCACGCCTTATATTCTTTTTTAACACAATTCGCTGTTTTCTCGCCATATTTAAAGATATTTTTATATATATATATATATATATACTTTCAATCACACGACTCTGCGAGTATTTAACGGTATATATAGGTGTATTTATACCTTTTAGTCGTTGTTATTAGTGTTTATTAAGCAGTAAACAAGCTACAATGAAAATTGAAAAGCAAGCAACTATATTGCCTATAAGTAACATGCTAACACTAGTAAAAGATGGTGATAGTGCAGAACGTTATAAACATGGATCATTGTTTCCAAATAATATAAGATGTTTAATTATTGGACCGAGCGGGTGTGGAAAAACAAATTCATTATTTACGTTATTAACACACTCTAATGGGTTGCGATACGAAAATGTTTACATATATAGTACTTCTTTATATCAACCGAAATATAAATTGTTAGATACGATATACAAGTTTACGCCAGAGATTGGTTATCAAACATTTGAGAAAGAGGATGAGGTCATAATGCCGGATGTGATTAATCGGAATTCAATATTTATATTTGACGATGTACCTGCAAATACGTCTCATCCGGTTCTACAACAGTATTTTTCGATGGGACGACATAAAAATGTGGATTGTTTTTACCTATGCCAGTCATATGTGAAGATCCCTAAACATATGATACGTGATAACGCTAATTTCATACTTGTCTTTGCTCAGGATGATATAAATATACGCCATATATATGACGAACACGTTAATGGTGTTTGTTCGATAAAGACTTCTAAGAAACTTTGTAATGTGTGCTGGAAGAATAAGCACGGATTTCTAGTGATTGATAAAGAGTGCGAAGTATATAAAGGGCGGTTTCGTCGTGGATTTGATGAGTTTATAGTGTTTGAAGATTAAAAAGATGGCGATGAATAGCGTTAAAAGAAATATAGAAGATGAATTAGAACTTAAAACTGAATTGGAAAAGATACGTAACGATATATTGAATAAATATAATGCGTTAAAGGCCAATAGCAAATATATTACAAATGTTACGGCTACAGTGTTGGAACCTATTACGAAACCATTATCAGAGATTCGAGAAGCAGTACAAAAACCAAAAAGGACTAAAAAAGATGCTGATACAATAAATGATTCTCTAGTTTCGAAACAAAAACTATTGCACAGTACTCCCCTGAAAGATAAAACTGTTGATAATGATGAAGAATTGGAAAAGGACCCGTTTAATCTAAGTGAAATAGGTCTCTTTCGTATTGATGGAGATGATGCTGTACCTAGAGATCAAATTTACGGAATAAAGTATAATCCTATTCTCGATGAATATATGCTGGGTACAACCACAATTTCATGGAATAAAGATCGCGCAGAAATATATTTAGGAAAAGGAAATAATCGTGTGAAATTTCCTTTCACTGAGGGTGTACTGCATTTACTGTTGGAGACTAAAGTAGATAAAAACAAATATAATAACGATGATTTGGAGATATATAAACAATTACTGCAATTTACTGGAGCTCATTTGCGTGGTAATGGCATGATGAAAGGGCTTCCCAATCAGAAATATAAGAATATAGTTCACCCGTTGTTTCGAGATGCTGAGCATAGCGGAAAAGGTTATCACGAAAATTTATCGAATGCGAAGCATAAGAAAAAGAAGAATCGTATATATAATGATGTCCGCGCTAGGGTAAGTCTTAAAAGACCTCGATTCGAGTATTGGAACGATCCTAATGAATTAGTCGAACGATTGCAGCTATTACACGCGTCTAAACAAAGTGGTAATACAGGTGTATATAACGAAATTTTAGCAATCGAGGAAGAGTTGGCTGAAGAAGGATATATTCAGTTACCTTATTGATTATTAGTATTAGAAAAAGATGCGTACGAAACAAGCATCTACATCAAAATCATTACAACGCGGTATAGCCGATGAACTTCATAAACCTGCGCGAAAACGTTATCCCACGCGATGTGTACAACTTTTAGGTATAAACGATTTATGGCAAGCTGATTTGATCGATATGGCGCAATATGCACGATTTAATCGAGGACATAAATTTATATTAACCATAATAAATGCGTTTTCCAAATATGCGTGGGCCGTTCCTATAAAGAAAAAGAATGGATCGATAATTGCTAAAGCGTTAGAAAAAATTTTAGCAGAAAGAGATGTTGAAGCTCCTAATCATTTGCATACAGATCAGGGTACTGAATTTTACAATCCGCAAGTACGAGCTGTTTTAAATCGGAATAATATTAATTTGTATAGCACCCATTCGCCGCTTAAAGCGAGTATTGTAGAACGTTTTAATCGCACAATAAAGAATTGGATGTGGAAAGAATTTACCGTTAATCGTAATAAACGCTGGTTACAAGTTTTGCCCGAACTTACCCGAAAATACAATCTGAAAATACATCGCACGATCAAATTTGCACCTGTCGATGTAAATAAGAACGTTGAAAGACAAGTTGCAGAAAATATTGCAAGAGAATGTAGTAAAGCTGTTGATCGATTCTCTCCCCCGAGCAAATCAAAATCATTTAAAGTTGGCGACATAGTTCGCATCAGTAAAGTTAATACATTATTGGAGAAAGGATACACTCCGAACTGGACTGGTGAATTATTTAGTATAAATACAGTGAATTCCACTTTTCCTACGACGTATACGTTAAAAGATAGAACCGGTAAACCATTAGTTGGTACTTTTTACGCGGAAGAATTACAAAAAACATCTTACCCAGACGTATATTTAATTGAACGTGTTATTCAACGGCAAGGCGGAAAATCGTTGGTTAAGTGGTTAGGATTCCCGAGTTCAGAAAATTCATCGATCGATAATAGCGTTTTAGTAAATATATAGTCATGCCACTCCATAAGAGCGGAAAATATATGCCTGATGGTGCATCTTCCGAAAGTGCAAGTATTGTTTTAGATTCGAATGGGAATTATAATTTTAAAGGAAAACGGTTATTAAACGTTAGTACATTACAACGAGAACCGTCAGAGTCTGAGGTTGTATCTTACAAACAGATAAAAACTCTCACAGCTGCGGAAATACGTGATGTACTAGGGTGGTTCAAATATAAACCGGAATTTCGTCATAAAAATTTTTATTTTATACTTAGTGCTCATATTTTTTACAATTTTTCGAGATAACCCCCCTCGCACGCTACGCACTTTTTCCACCTCTCCGGCAATTTTTTTATTCATTTTTCGTAAAAATCTCGCGGCTTGTCACATAGCCATTTGCGCACGAACGATTCCACCTCATCGTTGCTGTCGAAACGTTGTCCACCAAGTGCTTCTTTCAACGGGCCAAACAAATAATAATCACAAGGCGACAAATCTGGACTGTAAGGAGGATGTTCAAGTGTTTCCCAGCCCAATTCGGCCAATGTCTCCATCGTGAGCCGAGCGGTGAATTTCTGTTCAAAATTCAGAAGTCTTGGCACCTATCTGGCTGAAATTTTGCGATAACCTAGCCGATCATGAATTATTGTCTCAATACTACCTATGCTGATGCCCAATTCGTCGGTCATATCGCGTACACGGACGCGTCGGTCAGCCAAAATGAGTTGTTCGATGGCTTTGACGTGTTCATCTGTAATGCTGGTTTTTGGGCGCCGCGCATGTGTTATGTTTGGAGCCACTTCACGTCCTTTTCGAAACGCGGAACACCACTCGTACACTTGAGTTTTGGAGAGACACTCATCCCCGAACTGTTCGCGTAATTTTCGGTAAATTTCCACGGATTTTACGTCGTCTTTGACTAAAAAACGAATAATGATGCGTTGCGCAACAGACACTGGTACTTCTTTTTCACTCATGGCTCTAACTACACTAAAAAGTGAGCTTACGCGGTTCTAATTGCTCTACACGCTTCGTAACAAACCGGTCTAATTGCCAGTGCAACCACTTTTTCCACAATAAATTTTTCGCGCGTTTATTTAAAAATTCCGGTTTATATTTGAACCACCCTCGTACATGAAAAAGTTGAGCAGTTGAATTCGCTTGTTACGGAAAAAAATGCTGCATTACATGCTCAAATTATGTTTGTGCATAGAGATTTAGATAAAAAAATTAGCGATAATATTATGAAAATCGAGATTCATACTGGTAATATTGATATGATGAGTGAAGACTCGGGAAAATTTAATGATCAAATTAAAAAACTATCGGATAAACTAGATACGGTTTCGAGCGATCTTTCAGCATTACATACACGCGTTTCAAAACATGAAAGTGATGTGAAAGCTACAATTGAAATATTCGGAGGTTTAATAAACGATTTAAGTGCAAAAGTATGTGTATTGATCGATAAACAGATTACTAAGGAAATAATTGATAAACAGTGTGAAGAATTAGGAAAAAGTCTTAAGGAAATAATGGGAAAACAGCGCGAAGAAATAGAAAAACAATTTAAAGAAACGAATGAAAATCTTCGTGAAGAAATTAGAAAGGAAAAAGCTGATCGTATTGTCGATTCCGCTGAGCTATCTGTAAAAGCTGATATTTTAACAAAACGGTTACGTTATATGGATTCGTAAATTTAACGAAAGGATCGAGATGTATTGATAGAAGCCCGAGTTGAAAATATATTAACAACGATAGTAAAATTGATAATTTTTTGTTTTTGAAAAATGAAATATAAATACATAGAAATATTTATTATATTATAATAATACTTACAAATACATATATAAAATATAAAAAATGCGTCTTTATTTATTTACCAGCGATGATGTTAGTCTATTGAAGTGTATAGCATTGGCTAAAAACTTGTTTCAGCGGGAGAGATTGCACGCTTTCATCGTGATTTCTAGAAAAAAGGTGTATAGACGCATGAATTCGCCTATTGTAAAAAAGGTAACTTCAATAATGTCGTGAACGACCGGTGAAGCGTCTTAGGCTGCGGAGCAGCGATTGTTCTTGGAAATGCCGAGTGACGAATGACCCCGATGGTAATTGTGTACGAACGCGAAAAAAAAAAAATATTCTTTTGCCGAATAACGGTAAATAGCGAGTCGTACATACAAAGGCTGCTGTAGCGATGAGACGTATACATGCAGAGGTTGACGATTTCTAAAAAGAAAGACTGGCGCGATTGCAGCAACAATGCTGCGAGTTCCTTCATTTAATAATTATACTGAGATGTGTATAATATTAAAAAATATGATGTCGATAAATATTATTTAGCGACCAGAAATTTTACACGAAATAAAATTAATCGCGCGCGGAAAAAATTTTAATTGTCCGAAGATTTTTTCCATCTATCGGAGGCATTAATTAATTAATTATACAAATGCTTAAAATTATGCTAATATTAAAAATAATTTATCGAGATGGACTCGAATTATATTTTGAAAAATACTCTTTGAATTAGTATATTAATATATCCTCCAAGGTTGTAATTATGCGCATAGCTTAAAAATATTATCTATAATAATAATTATAAAATAATCACGTCCGCGGAAAAATAAGTAAATTATATATTATAATATGACGTTAAAAGATCGATAAATTGCCAGAGGGGTCTAGGGCTAGTTTCATTGTATAGAAATAAATTAATGGTTCCGTCTTATTCAGTTCTGAATATCAGATATGTTCATACAACAGAGCATGGGTTAGGGCCCCCTTTCTCCAGGCAGGAGTTCAGATTATGGGGCTGTACTGCCTGGGGATTATACTTAAGTGTACTTTGGATCCCTTGGCGGGAAATTGGGTTATAATTTAATTATATACAAGTAAATATTAAAATATAGGTTACTTTACAGCTATAACACAAGAATTCGGGTTGAGGTCCTTCTCTGGGACTATAGGGTGTTCGAGATTATCGGAGCATAATATTCTAAGGGTTGGGGGTGTAACTAGATCGTGTTTGGTTTATTCCCACTACAGGGAACGGGACATGCAATCAATACTATAGGGAACGGGACAGGGGATACAGGGAAACTTTTTTGGATAGTTTATTGACCTCTGGACACAAATTGTGGTTAGTTTTAAACATCTGGACGGGAATTTGGATGAAATTTGAGCACCTGGACGAAAATTTGGGTGAATTTTCAGTATATGGACACTAATTGGGGTTAGTCTTGACTACCTGGACGGGAATTTAGGTGAATTTTCAGTACCTGGACGCTATTTGGGGTGAATTTTGAGTACCTGGACGGGAATTTGGGTGAATTTTCAGCAGCTGTCCGGGAAAATTGGGGGGAAACCTGGACACTCGGGGAAACTGCACCAGGTCCGCTATTTATTCACTACTAGGGCGATCGGGGGATCATTGTCTCAATTTGATGACAATGGGGATCCCAAGCCCGTGATGTTCGTTAGTCGAGTTTTAAACGGGGCCGAGCGGAATTATTTTACGATGGAGAAGGAATTGTTGGGTGTTGTTTTTTGTCTGAAAAAAGTCCGTATTATTGTCGAAGGTTTTCCGGTCGTGATCTTAACCGATCATATTAGCTTAAAATTTTTGTACGACGCGAGGTGGACTAATGATCGGTTAACTCGGTGGATGCTATTCTTGCAGAATTTCGATTTGCGTGTATGGCATTTGCCGGGCAAAGAGAACGTCGTGGCCGATACTCTGACGCGGAATTTAGGTCCGTCGGACGAGTGGCGTAAGAATTGTGCGATGATAGCATTTGTCAGCGATCCGTCGTCGGGTTGTTTTCGTGATCTCTTTTGTAATTTGTCGAGTGATCAGAAAGAGGACGAGACGTGGTGTCATGTTTTCCGCGAGTTGGACTCGTCGGAGAAGTTAAGGAAATTTTATGTTGTTTTTCGGGATTTGTTGTTTTTCCGCAGAGGTCCAGGAGAGAGATGGCGTGTGTGTGTACCGCGTGTGTATGTGGAAGAGGTGGTGTGGATGTTCCATACGAAATTTGGGCATCCAGGCCAGTGGAGAACGCACTTGTTGGTTTCGCGAACTTGCTAATTCCCGCGTATGAGACGGTCGATAAATGAGGTGATTCGTCGGTGTGATCTATGCAAGACGTCGAAACCTTTCACGCAATCTTCGGTTGGTGCTCTGACATCGTATTCCTCGTCCGGTCCCCTTGATATTGTCACCGTAGATGCTTTCGGCCCGTTGCCGATTATTAAAGGTATGAGTCAAATTTTTGTCATGTATGACGTCTTTTCCAAATATGTGCGGCTTTATCCGATGAGGAAGTTGTGCGCGCGTAATTTGTTGCAGTAAGTAAGCGATTTTATTAGAACTGTCGGAAAGATGAGAGCGATAGTTTCGGACAATGCGACTGTTTTTAGAAGTCATCGGTGGAGCGCATATTTCGACGAGCTCGGTGTTGAAGTGCGGCACATTGCCGCGTATTGTCCGAAAAATAATCCGACTGAACGGGTAAATTTAGAGCTCGGAAAAATGATTAGAGGTCTGTGTCATCGACGTCATACAGATTGGTTAGGGCATATTAAGGGGATCGAGGCCTACATGAATAGTTTACCTAGTCCTGTGACCGGTCGCGTGCCTAGCGAGGTAGTTTTTGACGGCGTCGCGCGCGATCCGGTGTCAGAGGTAATATCTTTTCCGGTGTCAGACGACTGCGAGACTCATGAGCAAATCATAGAATCGGTGAAAAGACGCATAGACGAGTATAATTTTCGGCGGCGCGCTAGACACAATGCAGCAGCGAACTTACGCGAATACCAGGTCGGCGAGAGAGTTTACGTCCGGAATCACGTTCTGTCGTGTAAATCGAAGAAGCGGATGAAGAAATTAGAGCTTCTTTACGTAGGTCCGTACGAAATAGTCGAACGGCGACATGAAAACGCGTATACGCTGAAGAACGTTTCCGATGACAGCGATGTTATATTGCGGAATGTCATCGACTTGCGACCGGTATGAGCGGAGACGCGTGCTTATTCTACGATTTGCGGATTTCCGCCGGACGGTATTTTACCGGACGACGGTTGCCGGGCGTCAAATAAATACGTATCCGCTTACGCAAACTCCGAGTTTTTGAATTTTATTATTTTCTTTTGTTTTGTTTTGTTGACCTCTGAAATTTTTTTATTAATCTGGCTTGTTTTTTTTGTTGTTTTGCCGACCTGGGCATCGTTTCCAGGTAAGAGTTTTGGAGATTTGTGTCGCGTGCTAGCGAGTTTGCTGCCGAGTGCCGAGATATGGTTTGTTTATGTTTACATTTGGACGACTAAAGGCATCGCGCATTCGATTCACCTGAGTGATCTCGATTTGTTCCTATTTCGACCTATAATGTGCGCTCATCTTCCCGCTTACAAAATTTAAACGTTTTTTTTTGAAATCTAATATTTACCATAAAATTTATTTTTTTATTATCCGGGCATACATGCTTCGGATCGCGCTTTTTGCGGTTTTTTTCTCGCTTAAGAAAAAACTTGTTCATTTTTTTGTCTGCTTTGACATCTTCGAGTATTTTTTTATCGAAAATTAAAAGATTATTCTTTTTTTTTTTCATCTGGGCATTAACGCTTCGGATTACGGTTTTTGCGGGTCTTTCCCGTTTAAGAAAAACTTGTTTCTTTCCTCGTCCTAAGATCTTTGAGACTTCATCTTCGTACTCGTAACTCTGGAACCCAGCTCTGGCGCGTATGTGAGGCGTGGGTGAGTGTATATAAATATTTAATTGCGGAACTGTATAAAAAATATTATCGGCGTTATATGTACTTATTAATTTGTTTTTGAATTATCCATTCGGCGACTAGGTAACGATCATTCACTGTGTGGCGACTGTGACACGGGACAGTTGGCCGAGAACCACAGGTTTGGATCAGATATATATATTTCGTAATATTTTTTTTTGTTGTAGAAATTATGTAAAATTATTTTGTATTGGTGATTTATTTTTACGTGTATTTTTTTATGTAGCCTGGTTATTGTGCGATAGCGGCACAGGGCATTCAATTTGTTTTGTTTAATCATTGTTAGCGACACTTTTAGATGTTTTATATATTTTTTTGTATTAGGCCCGGTAAGATGCGCGGCATCAATGTATATGTCTTTCCTTTTTATTTTCTTTATATTTTTTTGGTATAGTTTTCTTAATCTCGCGGATTTTCGCGGAGGTTTGGCTCCGAATATAAATTACGTGTTTTTCCTCATTCAATTTGTTTCCTTTTCTTTTCTACCACTGGAGTTGGAAATTCTCGTTCGTTGTCTACGTGTATCGGCACGGGGCGGGAAACATTCAAATTTTCTTTCTATGCTAAATTGTTTCTTGTTTCCCGATCAAATCTCCGTTATTGTGCTTTCCTATTAATTTCCCTAAACATTCCTTAAGTATATTCTCCTCTCGTTTTTATATTTATTTTGTCCTGTTCCTAAAAGATCTCATTTTTCCCTTTCCCCTTCTTCGTTATTATCCTTTTGACGGATCGGTAGGGAGTTATCGTAGGGACATCAGCTTTGTGGGTGCTGTGAAAGCAGACACGGCCATATAGTTGGTCAGGATGTGTGTTTGGTACTCCGGCTGGGTTGGCAGTTTTATTATTAAACATACAAATGTTTTTTTTGTGGTCCGAGCAATTGGCGTTGTGGGTGGCAGACAATGCACACGGCCATAATAGCCAATGGAAGTCTCGGGGACGCCACGAACAATTTTGGATCGGTCGGATTAATAAAGGCCACCGATCATAGTAGGCGCGTGGGTCAATTGACACCCGATTCCGGCACAGACCGTTGAACGCGACCGAAGTGCGCATTGAGGCTACTCAAGCCGTTTACGTGCTTATACCCCAGAGTACCAAATAGAAAAATATGGTAGAGAAACGATCGGAACTACAGTCCGCAATTTTGTTTTCTTTTCCTCGCTCCCCTTCTTTAACAACGTTATTTTCCCGCAATGCGGATGAACATTTTAAATTTTATTCTTTCACACATATACGTTTTCTCTCGCTTCCGCTGGATAGCAGTCCTTATCCCAGCCCCGGAGCCGATGGATATTTGTGTCCGTGGTTACGGAAGATAGCGTTCGGTAGACACGCGGAGATCCGTTCTCTCGGTGGTAGGATATTTTTTTCTTTTTCCTATTGAACATTTTGTTCCTATCTCTCTTTCGTTTCCTTTTCTCACACGGTCATTCATCTTATTTATTTTCTTTTTCCTCTCAAATTTGATCCGGAGTCAGGCGTGCGATGGCGTTCCGCGAGCCCCTTTAGATATTTTTTTTTTTTTCGTGTTTATTGTATATTGTGCTACGTGTTTATGTATTTTTTTTTTACGTTCTTTCCTCTGCATAGGCAGTGCGACCTGCGGTCGATTCTCTCATGATTGTATACTATTAGAGATTTTTTTTCCTCTGTCAGAATAGAAATCTTGTTTTTGTCTCGTTACCACTGGGACAAGTTTTGAGAGTGTGATTGAGCGACCTCGGTCGTAATTTATATATTTGAGTTTTTTTCTTTTTGCATGAACACCAGGTTTTTATTTTATATTCGCATTAACTAAATTTTCTACTCTCGCGAGTTACGGCGTCCAGGGTCTTTCCTAGGTTTTGGGTAAGATGTTCCTGATTCTCCATCTTAAATTTCCTATTCACGGTGGGTGGCATACGCCCTTGGAAGGTATGCAAGGTGGTTTCATCGCCTTCGGAAGGATGAAAGCTGGTTCCGACCAATTTTTCATGATGGTTTTAGTTCGGCATTTTTTCCTAAATTTTCTATTCGGTATTCCAATTTCGTTTTCCAATCCTTTCTAGTTTTCCTCATGAGTGTGCGGGTTCGGCCACATCTCCGCTTTTCTGTGGTGCCCATTTTTTCCGGGGCCACACGTGCCAGGGCCCATGTTTTGGTTTTAGTGCGCCTGGGCGTGTTGGTGCTCTTGTTTTGGGTTTTCGTGCGTGCGCACAAACCTGCCGTTACGGGGCCACAATTTTCCTGGATGTGGAGGACACGTACATTTTTTCTTCCCTTTCTCTTTTTCCTCTGTAAAATCGCTTTTCCTAATGTGCGCCGTCGGAAAAATGATTGTCTACGAATGTTTTCGTTGGGTTAGAATCAAAATCAATATCTGAAACACGGTGTGTTAAAACTGTAGTTCCAATCAGAGCATTTTGCACATTTTTTTTATAGTCTCCTCTAACTCTCTCAGCTTTTCGTATAACTTCCAGAGCTGTTTCCATACGAATCTCTGGACAATGAACTCGCGTGTAGTGCATATTATTTTTTCTGTGATTTCTTTTTTTGATTCAAAGGTTTTTTTTTAGTCCCTGTTTTGGCATTTGGGCCTATGGTAGGGGTGTCCATTCCGAAATTTTTCTGCTTTCATAGTCTCTGACGGGTGCCCATATTTGTTGTTTCGCGGGTATCCGTTGCGCTTTGCATTTTTTTTTGCTTTGTCGGGTTGTATCCCGCGTTTTTTCGGAATGGACATCAACGATGTTTTGCACTCAGATATTCTTGATCTACTTTGGATTCGGTATTTACCGCCTTTCGGCTGGTTAAATTTCTTTGGTGATTTTTTTTTATTTTTTTTGATCCATTGTTTTGAGCCGTGAGCTCGTGAAGCTTAAATTTTGGACATGACCTGGTGTTGTCCCAGTGGTGTGTTTTGCGTGTGGCGTACGTGCGTCATCTTAAGGTGCAATGTGCGGCGTACGTGTGCGGGATAGACGGCGGAGATATGTTCAGGACTCCGTAGTTCAGCAACGGTTAGTCCGAATCCTCTCGTATTTGTGCACCTGAATTCTGATCCAAAACTTCCGTTTTGGATGAAAATAAGGGTAGGGCAGTGAGACGGATTCGGCAGCTGAAGCGAGTTTATTACGCTTTATACGCCTTAGATAACGCTGTCCGAGGTAGAAATTATTATTTCGATTTAATTCATTTATATGTCGGGTTTTTCTCGGGCAGCGGAAGACAACGGTGAATTGCGATCGGCGACGCGGTTTCGGCCGAGCTGTGTGGTAATCCCGAACGCAGCGGCTATCGGCTGTGCTCGCGGGGTAGCGAGCGTGGTCGAAAATCGCGGAGAAATAGCGTTTACCGTTGATAAGCATATAAGTACAAGTACATGTACAAGTATAGAGCGTAGAACTGCGAGAGTCGCGACCGAATTTATAATATCCCGGAAAGACAGGGATAGCTGCCGTTTAAAATATATAGAAATTGAAGAATGTTCTAGAACAGTCGATGGTGTAATATACATATTTTTAATTTACAAGGTACCGGATAATTTCGACGATGTGTATATGTCGATCGGCAAAAGCCCCATCAGGTACCGGGATCTTCGTTCGGTCGCTGTAGTTTAGATCTAGCTAGTCGTTTTCTGGGCTAATCGATAGCCAGTCGTTGGTTAATTGCTCAGCAATTAACAAGTCGCACGTTAGCGTAATTATGGGTCGCGCTTTTGACGGACCACCGAACAGTCGCTTACGACTGACCGATTTTCTGGTGGCCGCATGCTTTTCTTGATCGTGCACATCGACACGTGTTACGCCGTTTGTCGAATTTAGTCATTTTTTTTTATTAATTTTTTCTAGTCGTTACATACGCATATTATTTTTGTTTCGTCCGCGTTTTGTCAATACACAATCTTTTTTTTATTAAGTTTTCGTCATTTGGACACGTGGTGGGCCCTCGTGCTATCTCTGTTCCGAAGAGAGTGTACCGCCGTCGTGAGGTGGGTTCCGTTTTTGGTTGTTTTTTTTTATTTTTTTTTCTTTCTTCCGCGATTTATTAAAAGCCTAATGCTTTGCTAGACAGAGCTAATTCGGTAGTGGTAAGCCGTACATTACCACTGGCGCCCATTAAACATACTTTTTCCTTTTATTCTCGCGAAATTTTTTTAAATTTTTTTTTCGGAATATTTCTTCCATTATCAACAACGGATCTATCACAATATTAAATAAGTCACGATACACACGCATTAAAACCATGCATGATTATATGCATTTTCCGTATGTCAGTGAGATTATAAAAGAACGTGCATTAAGTTTCTTTAATTATTGCGCTATGTCTGACATTATAACTATAAACAATATAGGTAGGTATAATTATCAGTCCTTAAAACATAGATACAAGAAATATAAACACAGACGAATTAAACATGTATTACTCTGAGTATTTTTACAGCCCTATATCTCTGTTTCTCACCAAATTGTTAATTTCTTTTCATGAACTCTTAGAATTTCATCTAAATTGCGAGATTATGCTAATTTTATGCTGAGTCATTAAAACTTAAACTATTTAATAAGCTAATGTGTCAGGTTTTTTTAAACTTTTCCTGTCTATAATTATAGATTCTTTTTCTTGTTTATCATTTTCGTGTTCTGATATATATATTAAGTTATCTGATAAGGAAATCATGTTTTTCCGGTAAAGATTACCCGCTTAAGTTATGTATTGCTATTTGTTAAAAAATTAAGCGCAAATATACGTTTCTTCTTCTTCTTAATTATATCAAATGTGTCACCGCATATTCCACACTCAGTGATTGAAAATGCATTAAAGCAAGCTAATGTAAAAACTAACTCTCCGGTATCCTTCATTAAGGCTGGACTAGAAGAAGGTTTTAAACATGTTTTAAGTTTTAGACGGCAAGCGCAAAAATTTTCCAGAATCATTAGTTATAACGTATCAAAATGATAATTTCCGAATATACCTTTCTGATGAACACTGGTCAAGTACAAGGAAAAACGAGTTAGGTGAACAAGGAGACATAGAGGAAATCAAAGAAATAAATGAAAGAGGCGACGAAGAAATAGGAGTAGCAACAAACCAGATCGCTGAAAGGAAAAGAACACATCCAACAACATCGGAAGAATCAAATACATTTGATGAAAGTAATGAAACAGAAGAGAACAAATTATCGGCAGCGTCAAGCCTAACTAGTCTAGAAGAACTAGAAAGAGAGGAGATGGATATTGATACAATACAGGATCAAGAAATTAATGCAAAGGACGAAGCTCACAGTAAGGACAAAGATAAACAAACGAAGGGAAAACAGGAAAGTAACAAAGGCATAACACAGAACGTAGTGACTAATAAAAAAAACGAAATAGAAGATAAAACCGTTATAAATTCAAAAAATATTTTAAAAAAAACTAAATTAGCCGAACAGGACACAATTGCAAAGATATTATTACCCATAAAAGAAAAAATTGAAAATCAGAAAAATGTAATAATGAATTTCACACAAATTATTGAATTAATAGCAAGAGTGAACAAAAATGAATTAGCAGTAAGTACAATTAAAGACATACTGCAGTCCGACTCGGTAAACGTAGTAACAGTTATAACACAACTAAAAACTATTCACGATGCATCAACGGACAGAGCAACAAGATTAACAAAAATTATTAATAAAATCAAAACGGAAATAGCGAATCAGCAAGGGAATTAAATAGTAAAAGAAAAATGATTCAATGTTTGCAATATAACGAAAATCATAGTAAACAGGCAAGAGATATACTGTGGGCTAATGTAATAACTAGAAATATCGATATCGTATTTATAAGTGACAGGGGCAATAGCAATTATGTACCTACTAATTATAAACAAATTACGCATAGAAAATTAAGTATAATCTATAGAAACGGGACACCAATAAACTGTATATATATGCATGAGGAATATAACATAGTTGTTGTAAAAATAAATGGTATAACATTTATACTAGCATATATACCTCCCAATAAATTAGCAAGTAATTATTTTCAGTTTCTAAGTATATATATAAGTAATAATAACTTACGTAAATTTGTATTACTCGGTGATTTGAATGCGAGATATACACTCTGGGATAAAGTTAACAATTCAAGAGGTAAAGAATTATACAGTTTAATACAATATTTTGAATTACATATATTAAATATTAAAGATAAAAATACTTTCAAAAGAAACAAACAATGTAGTACAATTGATCTAACGTTAATAACAAATAACATTCTACAAGTAATAAAAAACTGGAAAGTATCTCGCGAAATAAATTATAGTGATCATTTTTACATAATGTTTGAATTGCAAATTAATAATGAATAATTTATTACAAAGATTGATTATAATAAGCTAGATGTAAATATCATTAAATTTAATCATATAATAGATTTAAATGTAACCTGTAATTCAATAAATGAAATAGACAAATGGTTAGATCAATTCCAAGAATACATAAATATAGTAATACAAAATTCTAATAAAGTAATAATGGAAGGGGCAGTTTATTGGTGGAACCCTGCATTACAGAGATTAAAGTATTTAGTTAATAACTTGTATAAGAAATATAGAAATTGTAAAAATTGAAACTTAAAAGCAAATCATTATAATAACTATAAGAACAATTTCAAGAAATATAAATTTATGATAAAACAGGCAAAACTGCAAGCTTGGAAGAACCTACTAAATGATAAAGCAGTTTTTGGATTGAAATATAAGATTTTACTTGGTAAGAAAGCAAAATTAAATATACCTACGTTAGACAACTACGCTCATAGTGATCAAGAAAAAGTAAATTTGTTAAGTAGAACATTATATTTGAATTCTAAACCTTTTAAACAGGAATTACATAAAAATAACGTAACAAATTCAGTGAGTAAAGAAGAAGTTAAATTAATTATTGATAATCTTAAGAATAACGTAGCTTGTGGATTAGATAAAATATCAAATGGATTTCTGAAAAACTTTAATAGAAAATACCCAGAAGTGATTACAAAATTAATGAATTTACTATTTCAATATGAACACTATCCACAAAAATGGAAAATAGCAAAGACAGTAATATTACCGAAAATGAATAAATTTAAAATTATCTAGTTCTTATAGAGCAATTTCACTTTTATCAAATTACAGTAAAATTTATGAAAAGTGTATATTGATTAAATTAAAAGATTTTATTCAACAGCATAACGTAATTAACAAAGACCAGTATGGCGCTTTGCCGGGTAAATCAACAGAATTGGCAATATGGAATATTTTAAAAATGATAACTTATTATAAAAGCAATTCCTATTTGAGTTGCCTAATGACGCTAGATATAGCGAAGGCTTTCGATAGTCTTGATCTAAACAGTTTAATTAAATTATTGAAGGAAATAGGAATAGATTATAATGTACTAAATATTATTAATAAATACTGCGCCAATAGATATACTTATATTGAAATAGGTAACGTACAAAAGAAGCAAAAATTAGATATGGATGTATTACAAGAGTCCGTGTTGGGCCCATATCTATGGAATATAGTTTTTTCTCAATTATATAAGATAATATTACCTAACGATGTTAAGATATATACCTTTGTAGACGATTTTGCGGTTGTACTGGCAGATAGAAATGAAAAAGGTTTAGAAAATAAGATAAATTTAGTGTACATAGAAATAGCGAAATGGCTTAACAAATTTAACCTTAAGATTAACGAAACTAAATCTAATTATATGATATTTAATAAAAAATATACTAATAGACCATTAAATTTAGAACAGTACGGTTTAAATATCAACTATGTAAAACAAATAAAATACTTGGGAGTAATAATAAACAGTAATTTAAAATTTTATGAACATTTTAATTACATTAAAACCAAAATAAGCAAATTCATAATAATATTTAATAAGTTGTATAATAACCAAAACTGTATAAATTATAAAAAAGGAGTTACGTTGTATAAAAGTATTATTTTACCTAACATACTTTATAATAGTATCATATATGTAGAAATGTTAAAAACTAAAAAATTTCAAAAGATGTTAAAAAGCTTTCAAAGGCTTATAGCTATAAAAATGATTAAATCATATAGAACAATCAGTTATTTGTCAGCCATAGTTATAGCTGGTATTAAACCAATCGAATATGAAATACAAAAACATATAAGCTTGGTCGCAATTAAAAATAATATTAATATAGAGCATCCGTTCAATAACGTAATATATAAGACACCATTTTTTAAATATGAGAACAAACTAATTAAAGTAAAACAAATGAATAAAATTATGGATAAATTTTATATAAATAAATTTCAAGAAATATGGAATAATTATAATGGAATAACGTATCAATTTTTCCCAAGTATAATAGATAGATTTAAAAATAATCAATATACGCCAAATTTTTTTAATGTTCAATTTATAACAGGGCACGGTCTATTTAAGGTATATTTATATAAATTTAAGATATTCGATTCTGACAACTGTGTAATATGTAATTTTAGAGATGATGTTTTTCATATCCTACAAGGATGCAATTATAATAATAATAACGGACTCTGTAATTATGATATAAAACAACTTATTCAAAATTATTTTAATGAATTTAATAAATTTACAATAGAAGAAATAAAATTCCGGAAAAATAATGTACATTTATATTAAGTAAGTAGTAGAAATATAGTAGATATTGTAAAAAAACTGTAAAATGGTAATTAATATAATACCAAATACTTAATTGGATGGGTTATATTAATTCCGTTATTATAATGAATCAATATTTTTATTAAATAAATGTACCCTACCCGAAGTTTCGGGAATAGGGAAAAAAAAAAAAACAAAAAAACGTGAGAATAGGTAACAAACTATCAACTACTAAACAACAAGAAATTAGTACACCTCAAGGTGCAGTTTTAAGCCCTATTTTGTTTATTATTGCACTAAACGATATCAGAACAGCGATAAAACTAGCAATAAACTATTCACTATTCGCTGATGGCTTGGTAATATATTTAAGAGATGAATTTATTGATAAAATACAACGTGCACTGCGACCAACAATAAATGTATTGAAAAAATGGGCGAACTATAAAGGGTTACGTTTTTCTACCGAAAAAACACAAGTTGTCAACTTTCACAGGAAAAAAACATATCAACCAATAAAGCTCAAAATATACGGTAAACAAATCGCACAGGCCAGCCAAGCTAAATTTCTGGGAATGGTACTTGACGAAAGATTAACATGGAGTACTCATATACAACTTGTCAAACAGAGGAGTAACAAAGCATTAAACATACTAAAAAAACTATCCACAACCAATTGGGGCAAGACAGAAAGTCAATGATGCGAATTTACTATAGCCACATCAGATCAATCATAAACTACGGATCAATTGTATATATGAGTGCCAACAAGAAACAACTAAACAAACTTAATCTAATCCAAAACCAAGCGATGCGATTATGCATAGGAGCATTTAAAACGAGTCCAATAAATAGCCTACACGCAGAAACTGGAGTAATGCCGCTGAGTCAGAGGAGAGACCTTCTAGCCTTGAAATATTACATGAAAATATCAGCAAATAACGTTCACCCTAACCATTACAAAACCTTCTATTCACCTCTAGAGAACCAGTATACGACATATGTACCCTTTGGAAAACTTTGTCGTGATGTAATGAACAAAAATGAGATTAAAGACGCAGAAATTAGAAGACTGGAAGATATAACCAAAAAAACCCAGCGTGATAAAATAACCAAATTAATCTTCAAAAAAAATAAATGATAAAATAAACTTGAAAATGTGGCCAAAAAGACCGAGGCAACAAGTAATAAACTGAGAAAAATTAAAAATAGAATATTGCCAATGGAACATATCCATCAGAGAAAATAGAAGAGAGGAAATTGTATTATCAAGACTGAGAATTGGTCATTCCAGGATCATGCACTTGGCACTGATAACAGAGGGAACAGTAACAAAATGCAACAATTGCAACACTGTGTTAACAACAAGACATATCATTATAGAATGTCCAAGATATGCAAAGGAAAGATTTGAATGCATGGGACGACTACTCGAAGAAGATATGATTCTAGGTAAGAATGAAGAAAATGTTCAGAAACTAGTCAAATTTTTAAAAAAAAATCAAAGTTTATAGTTTAATATAGTTATTGATTGTTTGTAGTTTTTTCCCATATTACTAGTCATTTACACTTGTTAAACCTTTTTCTTTGTTATTTATTGAAATGCTATATACAGGATTCAAAATAGTTTTTGTTCGTTTAATGATTTTTTTTTCCGCGTGTTATTGTTGATCTACACTTATTTTAAAAAAATATTTACCTTTATTATTATCATTACTTTCTTGTGGGTGCCAAGCCACACCGGACTTAGGGGTAATTACTTAGCTGACATCGCTGCTAAGTCAACACTGTCGTGCCCCATGCCCTGTTCCCCTCCTCTTTCCGCCGACATAGTAAAATCCATAAAAATTCTTGTGCAATCCCAATGGAAGCAAGATTGGCTCACTAGACAATCTTGCTTTCTAAGGGAGATAAAACACGGAATTAACCCTTGGTTCCCTCCTTCTGACCTTCCCAGAACCCACTTTGTGGCTATGGCAAGACTCCGCATTGGACATATTTCGCTGACTCATGATCATCTCTTACTTAATTGCGAGCCACCTTTCGAATGCCCCGTTTGCTCCCTTCCCCCCGTTCCTACAGTAAAACACCTGCTCCTGGAGTGTCCATCCTTCGCGCTCCAGCGCGCCAAGCTCCGCATAGCGTCTTTGCAGTCGTCTTTGGCCAACTCGCTTTTGAACATTGCAGACACTATTCGGTTTCTTTATACAACTAACTTATTTCGAACCATTTAACTATTCGATTGCCATAGTGTCGTAATAGCCCCGGCAGCTGTACACGACACTCAAAAAAAATAATAATAAAAAAAAAAAAAATTAATCTTATTTTCGAATGCTAAATGTTGGCCTAAATACGTCGCTTCGTTCACTACTTCTATTAGATTATTATTTACTTGAATTTTTCTCTGGGTTATAGTCTTAGTTAATATTTTTGTTTTTGAGATGTTAATAGATAATCCAACTTTGGAAGCATACAGTGAGTAAACTGACCAGCTTGTTATAAAGCTTTAGTTAAAAGTGTGGTGACGCTCCAATCCATTAATCTCACTGAGCACAGTAGCACAATAAAAGCAGGGTGAATTGAATGGTATTAAATGTTTACTATACCCAGCATATAACTTAGATATTGTCCCACTTGATTATGGTCTGTTCCTTTCAATAACGTATTATTTATAAGAATGACACTTCTATAGTAATGTTAAAATAAACAACTTTAATATGGAGATACGTTAGTAGTTACACAAATTTAAAGATAAAATTTCAAAAAACAATTACTAATATTTATTTCAACAAGAATTGCTTTCAGAATAACATCATTCCAAATTATGCACAAATAAAGATAAGAAATAAAAATTATGTAACAAAAAAGATTAAATCAGTTGTTAAAAGTTGCTGAAAAATTTAAACGATTGTACAAGGGCAACATAAACAGTAAGATTTTAAAGTTGCATATAAAATGCAATCATATAATGTTTAAAATATTAGAAATTATTAATAAGAAATATAATAAAGAATAGTAAAACTAAACTATTATTATGCAACGATAAATCATAATCTATTAATAAAATTAACTGTGCAGTAGGCGTTGGTTGATTGGTATCAATCACTTATATTTTTGTACCCATAATGGCAAGATAAACGGAAAACAAATAAATATGATAAGATACGCTAATGGCATCGCAGTGCTGGCAGAAAATTAAAGCCAGTTAGAACAAGCACTAAATCTAATGGAAGACATAAGGGAGATATAATATGAAAATCAACAAAAAGAAAACAAAAATCTTCGTATGCAATAAAACAAAATTAAACACGAAAATCAGAGTACAAAATTATATGATAGAACAAGTAGAAAATTTTACTTATTTGGGAAGTCAAATCTCATGGGATGGAAAATGCTCAACAGAAGTCAAGGCGAGAATAGCACAAGCGAAAGCAGCCTTTAATAAGAAAAGAAAACTATTAACATCAAAAAAGCTTGATATAAACCTAGCAAAGAAGGACGTACGTGCGATCGATATGCTTATATAGTGCTGAAACTTGGACGCTGAGGAAGACAGATATCGCAAAGCTGGAGGCCTTTGAAACCTGGTGCTGGAGGAGAATACTCAACATAAAATGGACAGATAGAATTACTAACGAGGAGGTTTATAGCAGGATAAAAGAAGAAAGACAAATCATTAAAACTCTTTCTGAACGAAGAAATAAATGGATAAGACATCTATTAAGGCACAGCGAGTTGATAACATCGTTATTGGAAGGGAAAATAGAAGAAACTCGTGCAAGGGGAAGACCGAGAAGGAGATTCATACATCCAGTTATAGAAGACATGGGAACAAATAATTACCAGCAACTGAAGCAGCTGAGCAGAAGAAGAATAGAATGGAGAAGGATCACGCAGATCTAAACTCTAAACTTTAATTTTTAACCGTTTCGCTTCTATTAGTAAACCAATCGAAAGATTGATACTACAAATAAAAAACGGCACATCTGTAAACAGTGAACATTTCTCATCTTCAATATCTTTCAAGTAGTATGTGTGATATCGTCTTTTTACATTTTCTATTCAGTTGTATTTCTCTTTGATATGTATTGTATTTGTGAAATAGCCTAGTTGATAGTGTCAACTACACAACAATACACGTTATTTCCAGAATAGACCAGCGTTGAACATTTACAATTAATTGATAATTTTTTTGTATTCATTTATATTCTCAAAATATGTTCTTTTATTTCAAAAAATATTTTTCTTATATTGTTATCTGTATTTTTTGTCATCAGTATCCTTATTATTATCAACAGAAATAATTTGCTGCTGATCTTAGAAATGTTATTATCATCTATAATAACATAAATCTTTTTTTGTTTGCAGCATTTTATTCCAACTTTTTGTTACAGTTGCTGTCTTATTTTCATGTATTACTTGAAATGTTATATTTTTGGTAACATCATAGTTCATTTCAATTTCCTTAACAGATAAACATGTCAAATATTAAAAGAAGTAAATCAGACGTTTTGACTAATCCACAAATATGGTTACAATGGCTAAATAAAGAATTTTTAAAGGCATAAGGAAACAGTTGATTTCAAAAAATAAAATTCGGCAGAAAATGAACATTTTTTTTATAAATTTGTTTAGGTACTCGACTGAAAGGTCTTTTTTTTTAATTTGTTTTTTCCCTGGGCTTGTCAGTAATGGACGATTACTCATCAAAATGTGTAAATAGTAGCAATTAGGAGTCACAAAGAATGGAATCTCACTAAGAACCCTACACCAATGATGGAGAGACAATGACAATCAACGTCGATAAACTCAAAATATATGCATCCTGAAAAGGGAAGGAATAACATTGCCGAAGGTAAGAGCAAAAGGAGTTAGCTGTCCCATACTATGGCCACGTCTGCAATTACAGAGCCCACAGTACCGACGGACAAAGGAATCAGCCTACAATTAAGGAAGAAAAGACACAGAATGAATGAAAACCAGTTAGAACCATTAAGCACCAAAGCACTATAGAACACAGCGCTTAGCGTGCTGTAAAGAGTGATCCCAAAGTTCAATGACTTCCTCCACCATTATAACGCAAAGTTTGTAATTTTTAATTGTGAAAAATAATTATGGCGACGATTGCGAAAACAGCGCCCACCATCCTGTCAAAAAGAAACGAATAGAATTTACGCCCGACACTATGGCCACACTGCAACAGCAGCGCCCACAGCGCTGGCTGACAAGAAGTTCACTATCTAACATTAGGGCCGCAAATGCAACAGCAGTACGAAGCAATTTACTCAATTAACACCACTTAAGATTGAGAATAATTTACCTAGAGTATTTTTTTTTGTTTAATTAAACCCATCAAAGAATTTAATAGGAAATTGGTATGGCAGAATTCAATTAGGCAAAGAACATTTGGGAATCAAAGAGTTCACCACCTTTGTCAGTGTCATTTAAAAACCCAAATCCAAAATTCAAAAGGAGTTCTTAACAAATAAAGGACAAGCAAAAATGTTATTATTGTTTGGATTCCAAAAAAGTTACACTCAGATCTCATATTATCCAAGAAAAAATCAAGCTGGCTTTGTTTTATCGACCTTTCATCATAGCAATGATATTGATAAAGAAACTGGCAATTTATGTAAATCAAAAATCATAACATTTTATAATATGACAAAAATTAGGGTAAATGTATTTGACCAACTGATTTAAAATTATACTATTTTACAAAATACATGGCAATAGCCAATGATGATTTTTTTTTAAATTTCTTAAATATTTTTGCCATCTGCAATTATAAATGTAATTCCGAAAAACACTCCTAAAAACATATCTTTGAAAATTTTCTTTTTTTCCTACTGCACTTGTAAAACCATAAACAGTGCTCGTGCCCACAACCGTATCTTAATAATATATTACTAACCTAGAAATACATTGAAATGACCTAGGAACTAACTCATTCCTTTAGTGAGAATCTTAGTTGATTATATAAAGCAGCAAGGTTATCATGGCAACCGATACAGTTAAGTACAGCCCATGAAACCTTGCCAAAATCTATTAGAGAAGATTAAAAAATACTACTGACTATAGGGTGAATTTCCCGATATGTAATATATAACATAGCAAGAACAACATGGCAACCGATACAGCTGAGTATGGCCCATGGAGCCTTGCTAAACTATCATAAAATATAATATTTCTCATAGCAAGAGTGCCATGGCAACCAATACGGTAAGGTATGGCCCATAAACTCTTGATAATAGTATTAAAAGGATACGATGTGCATTTAGATCAATGTATTATGCTTAAATTATGTTATGTTATTGGAAAAGTGACATGACATCATTTCGTTCATTTTAATCCCCGCTTAGGGTTATCCGGCAGTGTTCTAATGTAAACTTTATTAATATAAAGATGTAAATTTGTACCTAATTTCTCATAGAACTTTTTATACTGTTTGATGTGAACGTCTTTGATAAAAAGGAATATTTAAATCATTATGAAGGGTCATATTTAAAACATATTTTGGGGCCGCTACAATTATACAGAGGACATTTGACTGTTTTCTTTGAATTTGTAATAGATTACTCCTACATGTATTCCGATATAACTCCAAACCACATCTCCAAATTAGTACAATGATGGTTTGATAAATAAATCTTTTTAAGCTAAGTCTTGAATCACCTGACCATGTGAGTGGTGTAGGGTAGGGGTACCAATGATGTTGTCATTGCTTCGGCGGAGATAAGTAATTAGCCTTGAGAATAATTTAAGTATATAGATGGATGAATTATTATAAGTAACTATTTAAATTCTGCCATACCTCAATGGGGGTGGGAGTATAAATTAGAAGGCCTTGTTACGCAAAGTAAAAATAAATTAGTAATAAACGGTAGCAACGCCAATGGACCGAGGTGGTGTATAAATAAAAAATAAAATAAAAAAATAAAAATAAGCAACATGAACACATCAGGTGAGTCGCTGTTACAAATACATCCCTAAACACCTCACTGTATCTAATTGTTAATTTTTTTTCTTGTTTGGGTTTTTCCCTGGACTTGTCAGTAACGGACGATTACCTATCAACACGTGTAAATAGCAGCAATTAAGAGTCACAAGGAATGGAAGCTGACAAAGAACGCTATATCAAGGATGGAGAAACAATGACAATCAACGTCAAAAAATGCCAGACATATGCATCCTGAAAAGAGAAGGAATGACATTGCGAAGATTAAAAAGGAGTTAGCTGCCCCATACCATGGCCACAACTGTAATTACAGAGCCCACGGTACCAATGGACAAAGGAATTAGCCTACAAATAATTAAGGAAGAAGAAACACGGGATGTTTAAAAAGCAGTTAGAGCCATCAAGCACCAAAGCTATATCAAATACAGCGCTTAGCGTGCCGTAAACGGTTGTTAAATTTCAGAGTTATTTATTTTTATTCTAGGACATAAATAATGGCCACTCAAATATAATTTTTAAATTCCCGGATTATTCCCCGTGCAAATCATCCTAATTTCATGATTACTAGAATTGTATGAAAAGAAGAATAGATTTTTTTTTGTTACTAATAGGATTTGAGTAAAATACATTTAAAAATGCATTCATTTTTCGCTTCAAATAATTTTTTTCTTATTAAAAAGATCGTTTTGAGCTGTTTTTTCTTATTTCCCCGGTTTTATGGCAAAATTCCCTGTTCATTCCCGCTTTCCTGGTTGGGTAACCACTCTGCAAAGGAAGCTAAAATAGTCTGGTTCGAAATAGGTAGATCAGCGATATAGATTGAATATAAAATCAGGCCGAGGAGACTACCCTATAGTACTGATGCTAGAATTTTCCTCTTACTGGATTTTGTGTTATTAACTTTTACAAACTTGGCAACCAGTTATGTAACAGTAATAAATACGCCCACTGCATGATCAATGTAAAATTCCATACATTATTTTTGTTAATTAACAAATAAATTTACTTAAAAAAAGGTATACACTTTTACATAAGAATATTTAATTTTATTGTACACCGACACATTTCAAAGCTAATAACATCACAGGATCCTGTAACCACGAAACTATTAGCTTCAAACCACGTTGGTGTATAATAAATTAAAATATTATTTTATTAAGGTGTATACTTTTTATATAAATTTATTCGTTAACATAGAATTATCAAATGATGAAATAGATCTATTGAACAATGGCTTCATTAAAATCGGTTTAATAAAAAATAATATTGTGAATCTAATATAAGAAACAGAATTGATTACTCGCGATTTAATTGTGTAAAGTTTTGTTTTCCGTGTTCTTTTATCAGCTATCAGTGGACAACGTTATCAGCGATCGCTGTTAAACCGGCCGGTAAGTTCGTTCCATTTATACGTATCATTATTAACTGTTTATCTTCTTGCTTATCAACCTTGTATCTGCGGCACACGCGCGCGTGCGCTCGCCTCCGATTCCGTAGGGGTAGCCGCGTTCAGCATACCGCCTGCACCGCTAAACTAGTCGTTACTGTCGATCAGCGCGCGTTTCGCGTGCGAGCATATACGCTTCAACTATGTTCCATTCGCCTCCGCCTCAGCACAGGTATTTATCTCCGCAAACTACCGAAATCAGCGACCAGCATCATTTGCCATCATCCGCATCGGAGTTGCCTAGCAGCAACAATGTCGTCGCTCAAGCAGCTACCAACGGCGGACATTACGTCCAACCCTTAAAAATACGTAAAGAGGGCGATGGTCAGTACGCCATTAAACGGCAAATGTCTAATACATCCACCACTACTGATAGTGAGGATACTACTTGGCACTTGCCTAAACGTACTAGTAAGCAGCCGAAGAAACCAACTCTTTTGCAAAACACCTCCTCTAAGCGTAATATCTTCGAATTTTTAAATCATGAAGGGGAGAGCGTTAACGATCAAGAGATGGTGCTAACAGAAAATAGCCTTAACAATACATCTGTAGCCGCTGCGAATACGAACGCCCTAACTAGTAAACTAAGCAATTCTCAAAATAGTAAAGATAATTCATATAAAATTAAAAAGCCCCCACCAATCATGGTCAAAAACATTTCTAACTATAATGAATTCAGAAAATTTCTTTCGGCAATCCCAGATACGCAATTCATGTTAAAAACAACTTTAACGGGGGTAACCGTTAAACCAGATAACGCGCCCAGCTATAGAAGTATTATACGTAATTTGAAAGAACACAACTACTACTATTATACCTACTCCTTATCCGAGGATAAACCATTCAGAGTAGTTCTAAAAAATCTACACGCCACCACAGAGTTAGGTGAAATAAAAGATGCTTTAGAACCGCTCGGTTTTCAGGTAATAAGAATAACCAATATACTTAGGCACACAACCAAGGAACCACTGCCCATGTTCTTCGTCGATCTTGCAACAGCAGGAAACAACGCCGAGGTCTTCAACATCAGACACTTGTTGAACACGATGGTAGTTTTTGAGGAACCAAAGAGAGGCTCTAATTTAAAACAATGTAAAAGGTGCCAACTCCTCGGCCATACCGCAAATTACTGCAATTTGCCCACACGGTGTGTCAAGTGTGCTGGCAGGCATGACACAAAAGCGTGCACTAAAAATAACACTGTTCCGGCAAAATGTGCACTGTGCGATGGCGACCATCCGGCAAGCTTCAAAGGCTGCCCCGTGTACAAACAGCAGTCGCAATTTCCCAAGAACTGGATGTCCACTGCCCAGCATCGGGTGGGTAGTGAAGCGCCACATAAAATGCAACACCCCGACCATCAGCACGCTAACAATACTCGTCCGACCTACGCAAATATCACCGCAGTGGGCAACGCGAATAACTACGAAATACCTGCCACGAACAATAGTGGTACGAACTCTACTGCAATAGGTAATGCAGGTATTAAGGGAGCGCCTACCGTTAGTAACTCTCTTCCTCGTGATCAGGAAAACTTCAGCATCAACTATGGTAGGAACAATAATATAGAAAACATCTCCATAATGCTGAGTTCTTTCTTAAGCGAATTTAAAACACTAATAAACCCTCTAATATCGCTGTTAACAAAAGTCATCGACAGATTACTCCCATAAATGATATACAATGCAAAAACAGTCACTCAAAACTCCCTGGTGGTAATGCTGTGGAATGCGAACGGTGTCTCTGGTAAGAAAAACAACTTGGAAATTTTCCTTCATCAGAATGTGGTTGATGTCGCTTTGATCACTGAAACTCACCTAATACACGGGCATAGTATGAAGATGAACGGCTATACCGTATATACAGTGCATCATCCTGACGGTATGGCTCATGGAGGCACCATGGTCATGGTAAAAAGCTCATATTGCCAATATAAAAGATTTTCTAAAAGTAACTATGCGTACCAAATTGTAGCAGTCACCATCCAGACAGGTCGCGAGGATCTCACAGTGGCTGCAACCTACTGTCATCCTGGATTCTACATACCGCAAATGGACTTCAATGCAATGTTCAGAGAGCTCGGGAATGCATTCATATGTGGTGGAGATTACAATGCCAAATCCTCTACGTGGGGTTCGAGAACAACTAACGCGCCAGGACGTCGACTAGCTCGAGTTCTCTGCAACAACTCGCTCGGCGTTCTTACACCTATGTCACCCACGTATTGGCCAAATCACGCTAACAGAGTACCCGATGTGCTAGATTTCTTTGTAACGCGGGGACTACACCAATATCAAAATAAACAGTGCAAAACTGTAATTGATCTTCCTTCGAACCACATTCCGGTGATTGCCATACTGGACACCAAGGCTAAATCACTTTGCAAACAGAGGCATCTTAGTAGCAGACACACAGATTGGAACTCTTTCGCCAGCTTAGTGGAAAAAGATGTAAACTTGAATATTAGGCTGAAGTGTGAAGACGACATAGATAGGGCGGTGCAGAATCTAACGGAAATAATTCAAAACGCATGCAAAAGTTCCACTCGCACAAGCAGCGGCCAAAGAAATGAGGACCTGTACGTTCCCATACGGTTAAGAATACTGATAAGAGAAACCCGATCTGCTAGAAAAAAATGGCAGCGCAATCGCTACCCGTCATCCAAGAACTTATACAATGAGCTGCAAAGAAGATTAAAAAAAGAAATTAATGACTATAAAAATCATTTATTTAATCATCAACTACAGTCGCTGAATGGGAACAACAAATCCTTATGGGCCAAAACGAGGAAGTTGCTACATCCAACTCCTGAGCCGTTCAATATTAAATTAAACACTGGTCAGTGGGCGAAGACAGACAAGCAGAAAGCTGATGCATTTGCCTTATGTGTGAGCAAAACATTCAAACCCAATCATGATGCAAACAGTGATCACTCAGAATTTGTGGAAGATGCTTTACGTAAACAACCAACGTCGCAGGGAACCATAAAATGTTTCTCGCCGAAAGAAGTACTGCAATCTATTCTATCGGCCCCGCAAAAAAAGGCGCCAGGTCTGGACGGGATAACTACAGATATCTTATCACACCTGCCAAAGAAGGCAATTGTGCTCGTGTGTTATATTTTTAACAGCATAATGAGGCTGGGATACTTTCCAAAGAATTGGAAAAAGTCGGTCATCATCATGTTACATAAATCAGGCAAGCCGCAAACTGCAACAACTTCCTACCGTCCGATCAGTCTTCTTCCCTCGCTTTCAAAAACTCTGGAAAGGCTAGTGTCAAAACGCGTTGAATCGCTTATTCAAGAGATCAATCTAATCCCGAATCACCAGTTCGGGTTTCGTAATGCGCACTCAACAATACAATAGTGTCACAGGCTGGTCGACGGGATATCTGCTGCACTCGAAAAAGAAGAAATATGCTCTGCGGTCTTCTTAGACGTCTCCCAAGCGTTTGACAGGGTCTGGCACCCAGGTCTGCTCTTCAAGTTACATCAGTTTCTCCCCGAAAAACTCTATGCGTTCTTTAAAGCGTATTTGTCCGGTCGTTCATATTTTGTAAGAATAAACGAGACGCTGTCGGAGGAGTTCAGTATCGCATCATCCATGCCGCAGGGTAGTATAGTTGGTCCGTTGCTCTACTCCATCTTCACCGCCGACATACCCACATCGAGTCAAACCATCTTGGCGACATTTGTGGACGACATAGCCATTCTCGCGGCTAACAGTAATCCGTTACATGCCAATTTAGCAGCGCAGATTCATTTAAATAGAATATTGGAATGGGCTCAGAACTGGCGTATAGTATTTAACCCGTTAAAAAGTCAGCACATCACGTTCACCACCAAGCAGGTTACGTGCCCTAGTTTAAAACTGCACGAGGCGGAAATTCCGCAGACAGATGTTGTCAAGTACCTCGGCTTATATATGGATAGACGGCTGACGTGGCGTTATCATGCAGCTCAAACTAGAAAAAAGATAATAGCTTGCACTAGACTACTTTACCCTCTGCTGTCTGCAAAATCAACACTGCACCTTAAATCTAAGTGGAACATCTATCTTTCAATTGTGGCGCCAATTTGGAAATATGGCATAGAATTATACGGTAGCACGTGTAAAAGCAACCTCCTAAGGATCCAGCAGCAGCAGTCCAAGATACTGCGCTCTATCGCATCTGCTCCAAAATACATCTCGAATTCAACGCTTCATACCGACTTACAAATACCATACGTCAAAGAAGGGTACGTCCAGCAATACCAACGGTTTTTCGACAAGTTGCAGTTCAGTTCAAATCCAAATATAAACCGAATGCACACGCGCAGCCTACCAGGAAATCCTCCCAGGAGATTTAAAAAACGGAAGTGGTGTCGGGACGCCCTGCCGATCACCTGATGAAATGGGCGTAATCAGCCTGTTGGCACTACATTGGTATTATGCAAGTTCAAGGCAACTGCTCCAGATGTTTTCACCCTCATCGCTGCTACTTAAACTCATTGGAGTTTTTAGACGCATTAACTTTTTATCTCCCTCTATTCCTCTCTTCTCTCCTTCCTTTCCTTCCCTTCCCTGTTTTCCTCCTCTACTTCCTTTCTAATCATCATCGCTGGTTATGGCACTCGGTGCTGGTATAGTGTAAGGTATAAAAAAAAAAAAAAAAAAAAAAAAAAAAAAACAGAATTAGCTATATCTAAAATACTTTCAGAAAAACAAGAAAGCCCATAAAATTTCTAAAATTTTAAGTAATTATAACATAAAAAAATATGTAACAAATATATCAGTATTAGTAGGGGTGAAGGGGCATAGCGGAATAGCAACAAAACTCCATAAAAAAACAGTCGAACGACGATTCAAATGACACTCTGTGATTAGTGTTTAGTAGTTGTATGGCCTTTGCTAACGTTACACATTGTTGTGACGCCGGTTGCAGCGCTCGCAGCAAAAGTAATAATATTATGTATTTGTTAAAAAAATTATTGTTATTCGTGTGATAATTAATGTACGTTCTAGTTATGTCTTATTTGTGATTGTGTGCTACATTTTGTTATAAACTATACCGGATACGAATACAAAATAACAAATTGGATTAAAATCAAAGGTAACATATAGTTGTTAATAATTTATCTTGGAATGCGGGTAGGGGCAAAATGGAGAATTCTAGATGGGGCATAGTGGGGTAGTCAACTGTCAAGGAGTTTTGGTATCACTTTCCCCGTATTAATTCATAATTATTAAGTTTATTTATACAAACAATTGTTTTTTTCAGCTATGGTTCGAACATATAGAAAAAAAACGAATCAGCATTATTGGTCTATAAAGGCCATGGAAAGAGCAGTACATAGTGTGATGTCAGGATAAATTGGTTACAAAAAAGCTGCACACTCACACGGTGTACCACAAACTACACTCGAACATTACATGGCAAAATACAGGGCTAATGGAAGAGCGATTTTATGATCTGACATCACTGGAACTTAGAAAACTCGCCTTTTTGTTAGCTGAAAAACACAAAATTGAACACAAGTTTAATACACAGAATGGGCTGGCAGGAATAGACTGGCTTAAAGGATTTGAACCTACCTCCGCAGCCCGAGCTATGGGGTTCAACCGAGTCACTGTTGGTCAATTTTTTGATCTACTGGAGAAGATTTACAACAAACACAAACTAAATCCACAGCGCATTTTTAATGTTGATGAAACAGGTATTTCGACCGTGTCCAAGAGCTATTCTAAAATTCTAGCATCATGTGGCAAACGACAAGTAGACACGATGACTCCTGCAGAATGGGGAAAATTAATGACGATTATTTGCTTCAGTGCTGTTGGTAATTATATGCCGCTCACGTTTATTTTCTCGAGGAAGCAGATGAAGCCAGAATTACTTGATGGGGCTCCAGCTGGATCTTGGGGAGAATGCCATGAATCAGGATGGATACAAAGCCACCTTTTTTTTACTCCGGCTAAAGAAGTTTATTGAATGGCCACATGCTACAAAAGATGATCCAGTGCTTTTTCTCTTAGACGGACATGCGACACGTGTAAAGTCGGTGGAGGTGATCGATATAGCCCGCGAAAATGGAGTGATTTTATTACGTTTCCCACCACATTGCTCGCATCGTCTGCAGCCATTAGACGTAGGTTTTATGAAGCCACTTAGCACTTACTATGAAAATGAAGTGAAAAAATAGCTAAGAAGTCACCCAGGTCGTGTGGTGACTCAATTCCAGATGCCAACACTATTTGGACTGGCATTTATAGCTGCAGCCATAATGACAACTGCAATAAATGTATATAGAGCAACAGGAATCTGGCCTATGGATCGAAATATATTTACTGACGCAGATTTTGCACCAGCTGAAACAACAAATAATCCAGAAAATCCGGAAGTAAATTCATGCTCTACAGATTTCCCAGCATCTAATGATCTACAAAATGTCTCTCGCGTAATTTCGTCTACGGTTAATGAGACACCACCACCGACAGACTCAACTATGAATCTCTCGACCCGACAACAAAGGTCTCCGGAATCTTGGCAAGGCTCTCCACAACCTGGATGTTCTTGGATGAATGATTCACCAAAAAGTTATTTTTTAACGCCCCCTGGGCAAATTATGCCTTTGCCGAAGGAAAACCGTATGACACAGAGGGTTGTAAGACGAAGAGGGAAAACAGCAATCCTTACAGAATCATCCTATAAAAATGCGCTTGTTGCACTGAAGGATACCAAAAAGAGCAAAGAAAGGAAAAGAAAGGTTACTAAAACTATCGATTTAAGCGCTAATAAACCAAATAACAAGAGGAACAAAACAGTTAAAAAACAAAAAAAGATGAAGGAAACCGTAGATGATGAAGATGCTGAATGCATTTACTGCGGTTATAGTCACAGTCTATGGAGGGTTGGATAAGATGCATAAAGTACAATCGTTGGACACACTGCTCTTGTGCAGAAGAAAATGATGAAGATGATAAAACTACATATATATGTGCCATATGTGTTGTTGATTAAAGTTAATTAATTTTATGTTTTCAAATTTGAAGAAAATTTTTTTAATTTGTTTTAAGAAAGATGTAAATTTATTTTATATTTTGAAATTTTAAGAAAAAAAAGTTAATTTTGTTTTAAGAAATAACGATTAAATGTTTATATTTTAATTACAAGAAACTGTTAACATAATTTCTATAAAAATACCCCACAATGCCCCATCTGGTACCCCACTTTGCCCCGCTATACAGGGAAAAGTGTGGTAAACTTCACTCTGAATGTTGTTCATTCCATTAGCTAAACTGTTACTAATAAAATAGAAAATGGCATGCCAAATAATGATAAACATAATGTAAAACCAAAAAAAAAAAAAACTAACAGTCAACCTAATGCCATTATTAGCTAAAAAAATATCCATAACATCATAGATACCCCACTATGCCCCCTCTCTCCTACTATAAAAAAATTAAGAATATCACAACATAATATCAAAATCAGGTAAAAGCAATAGGGGCATTTAAATTAACAAACAAGACATTATTAAAAAAGTGAAACATCATTACAAATAATAATTTAATAATTATTAATAAGGATCCTACTAAAATTTTTTAGAAAATATGAAGAAATATTAAAATCTAAAAATATTATATGTGATAATAGTATCAGTAATAAATATACAACCACAAATCTTCAAGCACCAACAATAATGCTGATACTAGTGAAAAAACAAAAATATTTTATATTCAATAAAGCTATACACATACAGGAAAGTGGTCTATCGTCTATGGGTTCTCCGATTACATAGATTTTAAGTGAAATACTGCTGCAATATTGTGCATAAAATAACCTACTCAAATCTAATATAGCATTCATAAATGATATACTCGTTATTAATAATCCTGAGGACAACACAATAGCAAATCATAAAAATTCCACAATTTTTAAAATACAACTAATAATGTTTTGTATAACTCGGTAATAAATTTCCAGATCCCTCTGCCATGTAGTGTCACTTCTCTCTGGTCGCCGGGAGTGCTGCAATATACAAGTTATTATTTAATTATATAGTACAATGTAATATTACTGTGTAGTGTTAATTAGTTAATTAATTATATTACATTGTCGATGGGTTAAATTTTGGACGCCAAGAAAAAAAAAAACAAAAAAAAAAACTGTGCAATAAAAATATGAAATAAAAACAATTTTTATAGTCTTGGAAATAACAATATTTAAAGACAAATTATTATACAATGTACACAGAAAAGAAACAATGGTAGATATAACAATTATTAATACATCTAAACCATCCAGCAACATTCAAACAATTCACATTTTCAGCATACATAATGATATGAATTCACTTGTTCTTGTTGACATAAATCAAACCAAGACATTAGGTATAATGACCTACATGCAATGATTAAACAAATACGAGAGCCGTTGATACTGGTCGGCGATGTTAACGCTTAAAGTCCTAGATGGGGACCAGAAACATCCAACAATAAAAGAAAGACCTTTGAAAGGTATTTCAATGAAAACGATGAAGTAGTATTGCGGAATAATGAAGCACCGGCTGGTTTAAGTCGTTTAAGGGTTCCTTTCAGGCTATTGATCTTACATTAATTTCAGTAGCGCTAGCTCCTATGTTAGAGTGATCCGTCCATAACGATCTATGCCTGAATGACTACTTCCCAATAATCAAAACTGATCAACTTATCTATCAACACCAATACCAAAAACAATCTAAATGAATTTTACAGCAGGCAGACTGAAATCTATTTGCTGAAATATGCTCCAGTGTATAAATGAACGAGCTCGATAACATCTACTTGATAGTGAATGATTTCAAAAATGCCGTATTGCAAGCAACCCATACATATATTTCTCATTCTAAATCTACCACTAGTCCGAAGAATGTGTCATGGTGTGAAATCTTTCGGTTCAACTGGCCATCAAAAATAGAAAGCACTCGTCAAAACTACCAGAAGATTTACAAAGCTTTCAGAAAATATGCATACAAATATGGCGCCCCATACAAAACCAAATACAAAAAAGCTAGTAACATTTTATAGGAACCGTCAAACCACAGACCCCTGATCATTACATGTAAACTAAGATAAGAGCCCTAAATGAAAGCAAAAAGAATTTCTCAATTTCATATATATCCTTTAATGATACCATGATAACAACTCCTGAAGAAAAATCGTAAATGCTCTGGCCCCACCTGCCGTCACATGCTAACAATACTTTGCTACAGATATATAATGAGATTTGGTCTGAAAGAATTTTCCCAGATGTCTGGTCCACATCAATTGTCATTTCAATACTAAAAGTTGGAAAGTGTAAATCTCCACCATTCAGTTACCCCAATCAATATCTCCAACATATTGTTATGGAAAATAATAAAAAAAATAATGCTAGATTAATACTGTATTTAGAATTTAATTCGATAATTAGTCACTCCATCCGTGCAGGTTCGATCGCTTGGTGCATCCAGAAGCGGAAATCCAAAACGCATTCATAAATAAACTTGTATTCCACTTTCTTTGAACTTGAGAGGGCATATGATATAACCTGGACACATCAGATTATCAAGAAATTTAAAAAATCCGGCACAAATGGAAACGTGATACATTTTATTAAGAACTTTCTAGCAAATAGATTGATACGAGCCCCCGGGATACAGAATTCACTAACCAGGCTCCAAAAACTCTAACAGAATCTCGCAGGAAAATATTCACTGAGTATATTGTTTTCTAATGGCGATTAATAACATAACGGCTTATATTCCAATTCTACTATTCACCAAAATAAGGTAAGTTTTGCTATTTCAAACATTCAACAAATTTTAAAATTATTGTTGTTTTGTAATAGCTATAAATAATGATTTTTTGATTTTTCGTTTCAAAATTTCTTAGCGAATGTTAAGCATTCTTCAGATTATAAAGAAATACGCAAATTCAGGCATTAAAAAATAATTTTATTCTTAATCGATTTTTAAGTATTCAAAATTAGTGCTTGATAAAAAATAAATAAATTAAAAAAAAAAAAAAAAACGAAGAAAAAGATTTGATTTAAAAAACGTGTAAAAATAAATTTAAGGGGTCTCCCTAGTGTGATACTTTCAGAAAATCGCTTTTTTTTTTACACTTTTTGAAAGTTTATACTCCCAAGAATAACATATTAAAATTTCAAGGTCGAATGTCATATAATTTTTGAGTTGCAGTCTTTCAAAGAACAGCTGCACTTGTCAGAAACATGCCTAAAGGGAAAAGTACATAAAAATACAATGAAATTAACCGACAAAATGATTTATAAACTTCAAAAATACTATGGCTTAGCAATAACTAGGCATCAAGACGATGTTAAAGAAATGTACAAAGAAGTTTGGGCAACATTTTATCATTTAACTTCAACTGATAAAAATCCAAATCATGTAAACTGCCCAACAGGTGAGAACAGTTGGTGTGCATATCGTCGTGCACAACTCAAGGATTAGACATCACTGAATTCAAGCACGACTATCTCCCTCTCGACTCACAGGTGGCAGAAACCTTGAAGCCGATATATACTGACTTAAGTAAGCGGAAATTACTAGAAAGATGCAAGGGGAGCAATACCCAAAATAATAATGAAAGCTATAATAGCTTATTTTGGCACTTTGCTCCGAAGCACATTCACAGCGGCGCAAAAACCACCGAACTTGCTAATTTTTTTGCTGTTGAAATTTCAATGATGGTTTTCAATCTATTTTAAAAATATTTCAAATAATGGAAGTCATCATTGGGCCTGTTGCAAAAAATTATGTCGACGAAACAGATGCCGATAGGATTCATGTATCAGATATACGACATTAGGCGCCTTCAAAAGGGGGTCGAACGGCTCAGAGGAAAGCTGCAGCTGCCCAACAAATGCTTTTTGAAGAAGAGGAAGAGGTCCATTGTATGGGCCCGCAACAGCAGATTAACTGTAAGTATCATAAATTTTATTTTGTGACAACGAAATTAGGAGTTGAAACTTTAAACGCTTTTTTCTCAAAACATCATTTTTCAAATTTGTTGCAATTCTAACTAAAACAAAAATTAACGGATCGACTTGGGAATTTTTTTAAGGTGCTTAGCACCTTTTTTGCTATACAATGACGTAGAATTTTTATGTTTGGATAAAAAATTTAAATTTGCTATACCAAAAAACGTCATCTTTTTAGTCGAACTCCGCCATTTTGTCAAATCTTAATATTTTTTCATAATTCTACGTCATTGTACAGCAAATGTCTTCAAGTTGGAGAATTTTTTTTTTTCTTTTCAAACACCCTGACGGCGGCAATCACTGCAGCAGTGAAACAACTTTTTTTTTTAGGAGGTCTGAGAAAAATTACATAAGTCTCTTGTGTTTCAACATTTTTATACAAAAACAATGTCATAATTACTTGGATCACATATATATATTACCAAAGCTTGGAAATATTTTATGCAATTCTTCTTTTAAAAAAAAATCCTGAAAATCATTTAATTTTTGGGCAATCACACTAGGGAGGCCCCTTAAAGTAATCATATTCATAAATTGGAAAAGAACGATGAAATAATGTAATAAACATAAAAATTCATTAAACCCAAACAGAATTGTGATATAACAAAGACTGTATAAATCTAAATCGAAAAAGGAAATTAACTTCTTAAAATTTCATAAAAAAATAAGCATTATTTATTGATCACGAAATTTATACTATTCTGTCAATGATAACCTACATAATACCAGGATGAACAATAGTCAAGCAACCGATTGTATATACACAAAATGAAACACAGGCTATCATCAGCAAAATAAGGACTATGTTCGAGCTAGATTTGAAGCTTGCGATGTTTATCATCAAACCTCGTTTCATTTTCTTGTAGTTTCTGAAGTAGCTAATAAATGTGACAGCTGGCAGGTCCCGCTAATCCGAGCCACAATTCGTGTCCAGGTGTTCAAAAGTCACCCAAGTTTCCTCCGACTCCTACGATTTCCCTGGACAGTTCCACTAATCCAAACCTGAAAACTGTGTCCCGAGGTTGAAAACTACCCCATGTACTTTATAGCGGGGCGCAAACTAACCCCAATTAGTGTCCAGGTGCTGAAAGTTCACCAAAGTTCCCCAAGTTCCCGTTCCCTGTAGTCCTGATAATCCAAATATGATCTAGACCAACCCTCAACCCTTAGACTATTACGCTCTGGTAATCCAAATACCCCATAATCCTAGAGAAGGACCCCAACCCCAATTCTTGTGTCATAGCCATAAAGTAACCTATATTTTAATATTTACCTGTATGTAATTAAATTATAACCCAATTTCAAATCAAGGGATCCAGAGTACACTTAAGTATAACCCCCGAGCAGCACAACCCCATAATCTGAACACCCACTGGAGAAAGGGGGACACAGACCATGCTCTGTTGTAAAAACATATCAGATATTCAGAACTGAATAAGATGGAACCAATAATTTATTTCTATAGCATGAAACTAACATTCTTTCACAATTTATTGATCTTTTAGCGTCATATTATAATATATAATTTGCTTATTTTTCTGCAGGCATGATTATTTTATAATTATTTTTAACAGTAATATTTTTAAGTGATGCGCATAATTTCAAGGATATATATTAATATACTAATTCAAAAGGTATTTTTCAAAATATAATTCCGAGTTTATCTCGATAAATTATTTGTAATATTAATCATATACAGCTAAACATAATTTTAATCATTTCTCTAATTAAATAATTAAGACCTCGGTTAGCTGGGAAAAAATCTCCGCTCAATTAAAATTTTTTCCGCGCGTGATTATTTTTATTTCATGTAAAGTCTTCGGCCACTAAATAATTTTTATTGGCGTCCTATTTTTAATATTATACACATCTCAGTATAATTATTAAACGAAGGAACTCACAGCACGCGCCAGTCTTTCTTTTTAGGAATTGACAACCTCTGCAGGTATACGCCTCATCGATACACCAGCCTTTGTATGCACGGGTTGTTTATCTTCACGAGCACATGCAGATCGCTCGCTATTTACCATTATTCGGCAGAAGAATATTTTTTAGCTCGCACACACCTGTACACATACATTCAACATTGGGGTCCTTGGTCAGACAAAATTTTCAAGAAGAACAATCGCTGCTCCGCAGCCTAAGATTCGGCCGCAACATTATTGTGGCGCCCTTTTTTACAACAGGATAATTTCCGATGTCTATACACCTTTTCTAGGAATCAAGCTGAAAGCGTGCAATCTCTCCCTTTGAAAACTATCATGATTTATGGCCCGTCATTTATATCCTTATGCAGAGGCTTAATTTCCGCCATCTATACACCTTTTTGAAGAATCAAGGTGAATGCAGGCGATCTCTCCCTTTGAAAACTATCATGATTTATGGTTCATTATTTATGTCCTTTTGTAGACGCATAATTTATGACATCCAAGCACCTTTTTAGATATCATGCCAAAAACGGTTGATGTATCCCTCTGAAATCAAGCTGAATTAAACAGTCTTATTTCAATTATTCTGAAGTGTCCTAATTTATGACATCCATGCACTTTTTTAGGTATCACAGTGAAATTGACCAATTACTTCCAACGAAACCGGTTTTCAGGGGTTTTACCCCCTCCCATTTTTAAACACAGCGCTATTTAAAATCGAGGTAGGTACCTGAAATCCTGAAGAAGTCGCGTTTGTAGTTTGCTCTTCACTGTGTTCAGATCGTTTTCTTGTGACCAGTTGTTTTTAAAATGATTTTTAAATTTTGTTAAAGTTTCACACAGTCGTCATCATTTACAGATTTTTTTAAATCAGTAAGCATCTCGTGTTTTATTTACGTCTTTTTTAAATTAAAATTATTTTTTTAATTTTATGAGTTTATCACTATTTTCATAATGTCGTCTTCTCAATATACATCTTGATCAAATATTGCGCTGGACGCTGAAAGACCTTTGGCAGTCCTGTATCATATTGAAAATATAACAAAGCAGTACAAAAATAGGATCACATTGTACCGGGTCATAAATGATAATGTGCGGTTAGTCAACATTAATAAATTTTTGGAAAAAATTAAATCAACTGTAATTGATACAGTTTCCAGATCGATGGGGAAAGGATTAAAATGTAGCCTCATGCTACATTGCATGTTTAAACGAATAACAGCAGTTACTAAAACAAAACACACTGTTCCAACATATTTTCTGTTGAACTGTAAATTGCTTGTTGAAGGAGATGATTTCAACAAGTGGTACAAAGATGCAGTTTGGGAAATGAAGGAGCTGATAGACAGATTTGAATATGTGCAGGGATCAGGCTGGACGAATAAAAAAATTATGTATCTGAAACTGCAGATTAATAAAGTGAACGTTCTCACATGTGCGTCCTCATATATTCCATTACCAAAGGCAATCACTGCCCGAAAAGTAGTTATAAGTGTTAAAAATAACAATGTGTTCTGCTTTAAATATTGGATGCTGGCAAAATTCATAACAAAGAATGCTCAGGAAGTGTACAAATATAAAAATAAACCAGAAATGGATGGGAAATATGATTGGACTGGAATTTCATTCCCTGTCAGTCTTGACGATGTCCAAAAATTTGAAAAGAACAATTCAAACTCTTCAAGTAAAATGTATGGGTTGGATGAAAAGAACTTTGTTTACCCAATTTGTTTATGTAAAGAAAACGAACTGGATCATACAGATCTCCTTTTAATTCAAGGCTGTGCCAAGAAACATTAATGCTTTATTAAGGGCTTGGAGAAGCTTGTGCACCATCAAATCACCAAGCACCGTGACCATTTACACGCCTGCGGAAGGTGCTTGTGGCACGTTGACAGTCCTCAAAAGCTCCAGGAACACCAAAAAGATTGCAGGGAACATTCCGCAGTTGCAATTGAAATGCCTGTGGAGAGGAAAAACATTCTCCAGCATGATAAATATCAGCAGCAATACTGGATTCCCTTTGTAGTCTATGCAGATTTCAAGTGCATCCTGAAGCCTGTAGTAGATGATATAAGAGATGATGAAGAGAATAACGAGTCAGAAGCGGAAGATGACCACATCACTCGTCATGTACAGAGTGATCAACCATGCAAGAACACAATAAAAGTTCATAAGCACATGCCTATGAGTTTTTCATATAAAATCATGTCCCACATTAGTGATAATGTTCTTCCTCCATTATTGAAATCACAAAGACTATATCACGATTGTGACGCTGCAAAAGTGTTCATAGAAAAACTTGTAAACGATGCGAAATTAATTTATGAAATTTACAAAAATAATAAATCGATTGCGAGTTTGTTGTATTTGTGCAAAACAATTAAATGATGATGATAAAGTTCGAGACCATAATAATTTAACTGGTGAATGTTGTGGTGCCACGCATAGCAAGTGCAATCTTGAGTCACGCTTACCTAATTTTTTGCCAGTATTTATTCATAACCTATCAGGCTATGATAGCCATATAATAGTTTATGAATTGGCATATGACACACTTGACATAAACATGCTTGTAAACACAGGAGATATAAAGGAATCTCCAAACAGATCATACCTAGAAAGTTTCAGCTTAGATTTGTTGACTCCTTTAGCTTCATGGCATCAAGTTTGGAGAAGCTGGCAAGCTACCTTCCAAATGATGCTTTCAATCATACAGTTGCTAACGTTTGTGATCCGTCTTTAATCCCCCTTTTCCATCAAAAGGGGTATTTCCCATATTAATACTGCACAGACACCACCAAACTTGCTGAAGAATCATTGCCTCCAGGATCGAAAAAAAGTAAATGTTACATGAAAATAAATATCTATATTTCAGGTTTCTATAAATTTTACAAACAACATATTGCAAAACTGCAAATCAAAATCTTATTAAATAATACAATAATCAAATAAACTAATCATTTCTCATATAAAATCATCAAAAGATTTATTGTTGCATTATTTACAATCTTTAATTAAGGTAGGAATGAACCAGGTATATCAAATCTATAATGTTTAAAACACTGTGGTGAGGTGCACTTTGAATTCCTTCTGCAAGGTCAAACAGTGAATAAGGAATACTACTTAGGATTATGAAGCGTTTGCGAGAGAGTATTTGTCAAAAGAGGCCGGATTTGTGGAGAAGCAAATCTTGGATTTTGCATCATGATAATGCACTATCTCACAAAGCTACTATTGTGAACGAGTTTTTGATGAAAAAATCAACTGATTTGATTGAACAAGCATCATATTCACCAGATGTGGCTCCCTGTGACTTTTTCCTGGTTTCTAAACTTAAATTGCCACTTCGAGAAACACATTTCAAGTCGATTGAAGCCATAAAAGAACATTCAAAGAAGAAGCTGAAGTCAATCCCAACCGCGGCCTATAAAAAATATATGGATGATTGGATTAATCGTTGGCATAAGTGTATTGTCTCTGAATGGGACTACTTTGAAGGTGATAAAATAAATTTTGATGAATTATTGAAATTTGTTGTTTTTTTGAGAAATCCCGGGTAGACATTTGACAGAATGTACTTTCATGACATCTTAATATATAGTCAATAAAATTTTCATATATCTGATCTAAGTCACATTTGGGAAGAATTGTTAGTTTTCAGTTTATAAATGCATTGATTCTGACTGAATAATTTCTGTACCCTCTACTCTTTTATAGGAAAGATTAATAAAAAAATTAGGAGAAATAAAACTTACATAAGACAAGGAAGTGGAAGATTTAAGAGAAAAATTAGTAACTGTGATGTGTATTTTATTATTTCATTGATTAATTATTAAAATAATTTGATCTATCATTGTAAACTCATTTTTTTTTATATGTATATTACTTTTACTTCCTAAAGTAATAAAAATGCAAAGAAAATAAAAAAAAAAACTGCTGTCTGAATAATTTCTAAATGTTTTAATCTTTTATAGATGAAACTTTCAACAAAATTTGATAAATTTGAAGAATTCGTTCAAAATCAAAGACTTAGAAACAAAGAAGTAGGAGGAAAATTAGTAAGTAACTGTTGACATGTATTTTATTATTTTATTAATTAATTATAATTGAGAAATAATTCAATTCTTTATTGTGAACTAATGTTTATTATATGTAAATTACTTTTACTTACGAAAGTAATAAAAATGCAAAGAAAACAAAAAAAAACTTTGTTCTTTTAAGTAGTAATTTCTACTAGTTAATCCTTGGCACTCAAGTGATAATTTGTTATTAATTTTAATTGATATGTACGCCTACATACTTAATATATTTTTAATTTTTTATTATATCTGCCAAAATTTATTTTCTTTAAATTTTACTAGTGTGATATTAAATCGTGATTTGTTGTATCTTTAATGAATCCATTTTTAAAAATACTTTAATTTTTTGGAACTGTACAATACAGTTGTCAAAAATGATCACTCTACAGCCAAGCTTCAAGTTGTCTTTGACAGTTCAGCTAAAATAGATTCTAATGGTAGGCCCAACCATTTAGCAAAATTTATTCACCATACTATTAGGCTTCCGCAGAATCCAGTATGCGATGGCAGCAGATATTGAAAAAATGTATCGTCAGGCTCTTATACACACTGAGGATGACGATTCTATAGCGGTTTAATTAGAATGAGCCAGTAAAACAATATACATTACGAATATATCGCTGTATTATCTAATTAGATATATAGTAGCAAGATCATCATTTAAAGAATTTATAATATAGGATTATACCACTGCTGGTGCAGATTAAAAAAATGTGAACACTTAAAAAGAATACATCCGCTTCTTATTCAAGAACAAAGCGGAAATTCAGATGATCCTAAAGAAGAAACACCTATTATAATCAGCATTCAAAATACAAATGTGGAATATGCTTTACCTTCTTCTCAAGCCACATACTTTGAAACTCAAAAAAAAAAAATGAATCCGAAAGAGGGGGACAGGGAAAAAAAAAATCCAACGGAGGACGGACTATTGATACAACCTTTGACTTGGAGGACTCTATAAAACTTAACCCCAATCCAACTCCTATCTTTGAGAAGTAACCATAAATTCCACTACTCACTCCTCCATTAACCAAACCACACTTTCCATTACTATTTAACCTAATTTTTTTTAATACTTTTTTTTTTTTGTTTTCAATACTTTTTTTTATGTTTTTTTTTTTATGTTTTTTTTTCTTATTTTTTTCTTTTTATTTTTTTTTAAAAAAAAATTTAAGAAAAGAAAAGAATAAGAAAAGAAAAAGAAAAGAAAAGAATAAGAAAAGAAAAGAATAAGAAAAGAAAAAGAAAATAAAAGAATAAGAAAAGAAAAAGAAAAGAATAAAAAAAATAAATAAAATTCTATCACCAAAGGAGGAGTGATTACAGGAATTTTCACAATCTTCCAACAAGACAGGAGGACCACAACATTTACCAAAAAAAATAATCGTTATCACTTACACTTCTTATCACATCCGGGATACCGTTATCAATTTCAATTTTAATATAATTTCTTATCGTTTCCGGGAAACCAACATCCGTCAAAAAAAATAATCGTTATCGCTTACACGTCTTATCACATCCTATAAAATACAACAATCATCATCAAGTACACCCATATAAATACGAGCGCTAACCATTCAGTAGTCGCATTCGTTACATGCTCACTCTGCGATGTACAAGTGTACCACTCACCGAGATTGTAGCCACGATACACCAAGTTGCGCTTGTCCATACTGCTTTACTAAGCAGAAACCGTACTTGTGTTTCGATCTACAAACCGTTGAGGGATCACCATCCAGCAATCAAAACCTCTTTTCAGAACCACTCAGTCAAATCATTCAACAAGAAGACTACGAACCAGAAGGTAAGTAAAAAACAAGCCTTCCAGTTATTTACGTTATACACTAAAATTCCACTAATCACTCCTCCTTTTACAGATGGACCCTTGGATTTACGCACTACCTCCAAACGTTCCGCAACCAACAATAACAACAACGAACCGAATTACAACGATATATCCGAGAATGTATTGGATCCTCCTACACAAGCCGACGGACTCGTACGAAATTCCGAAACAAACTCTGATGGAGATCAAACTCAAACTAAACATTCTCCATACATCGAACAATTACCAAGAACCACTACGTCAATACCCGTCAGCCTGCCAACTACTAGAATTTCCCAACACGCAAATAATAGCCCTAAGCATCACCAACATCAGCAACAAGAACACGAAGGCGAAAATAACAGAAACTTTGCTTCACCTACTACACCCGATCGAACCATTCCGTACGATAATCATTTTCAGAACAACCGAAGAGATAAAAACAGAGATCCGAACGCCATCAATCGCAGACGTCATAGAAGCAATTCTAGATCCCCTCCAAGACCGACGACGAAAAGAAGACTTTTTTTTTCCGAGCCAATGGACACACCAACTACTTTAATGGAAACCAATAATAAAACATTCGATAACCCCAACTTGGATACTTCACAACAAGCAGGACAACCAGAAGCAGATCACACCGAGAAGCAAAACAACAACAACCAACCAGACAACGAACTCGGGAAGTATATCTGGTACACCTTCATACTCCACAAATCCGGAATCGCCGAGGATTGGAAGCTCAGATCACGCCGATGGACCAATACTCCCAGTTTCATTAGATTTGACCATGGAGACCATGTGCACGTGCTTTACGGTGGCCAAAGCACGGGACAAAACATCGCCCGAACGAGACGAAGAATACTACAATATCAATGCACTTCCATCAAAGGAACAGCCGAAGCCAGCGCCACAAACACCAGAATTAAGTTCATTCGTCGATTCCTACTATATTGCCTCCGTTACGGCTCGACCACGTACAAAATATTTGGATCTGGTACTAGCCCCGCGTGGGTTGCAATAAAACAACATTGCACACAGATATGCGAAAACGAAGAGCATTATCCACTCCTCCAGACATGTGAAATCTACTCCGAACAAAAAAAAATTGAAAAGAATGCGAACAAGCTGGAAAACATCAACAAACGATATCAAATGTGCGAATTTATAGACAATACAATTATCGATTATCAAATTTCCAGTATCACAGAATGGACGTCTACAATACCACTCGACATACGCAAAGAACTACTAAAGGAGTACGGAATACACTGCATAAGCTATATAAAAGAGCATATAAGTATGTTTCGAACTTCTCTATTGGCTCGTCATAAAACCGAACATAACCTACTGCTAACAGTTCAACATTTCGACAAAGTTAAATACGAATTAACCGAAAACGATATAGACGCTGTACTATGGTTAAACTTCATTCTTAAAAAAAACAACATAGAACCTGCAGAACTCCTAGGCTGGAGCGAGATAATAAAAACGAAAGTTTTGAAAATAAGCAAATGATAAAAAACGAAATCAAAGAAATAAATGTATCACTAATTAGAATGATTGTTCATGATTACCAATCACTTTTAATAGTTGATGATCAAGGCTTCAAAAATTATTCAAAAAAATTAAATCGCAAGTATACTCTATGACCTAGAAAAATTGTAACATATAAATTAATTAATGAAATATGCAATGAAATCCATCAAAATATTATAAAACAGTTTGAACTAATTGAATATACATTAAAAACTACTAATTAGTGGTCCAATGATCAAAAATCATACGTACATGTAACTGCACATCACATTTTTGATAATCAGCTTAAATCCACAATATTAGCAACTAGAGAAAAGACAGATCCACAGATAAGTGAAAATATAGGAACAAAATTAAAACGAATTCTTAATAAATATAACTTGCTCATATGGTTGTTACAGTAGTTACACACAATGGGCCAAATATTTTAAAAAAATAAATAAATAAAATTTACAAAAAGTTACGCATGAATTAAATGTTTACCATTATCCATATTGTAATGTGTACATTACATGTAAATAAAAAATAAATAAATAAATTAGTAATTAACATAGAGTTTAAGGCATGAATGAGTGTGAGTGTAAATGTGTGTGTAGTTCGGCGAATGGCTGGAGATGATGTATGGCGTGATGTTACATCACGTCTGACATAATGGAAGTAGTGCTGGAGGAAACACCGCCCGACAGTGGAGGGAGCTTCGTGTTTTGAGAAGCGATTGAGAAGACGTTTAGAGAAGTAGTCGTAGTTTGGATGTCTGGATATCGAGAAAATTTTGATTCAGAAAAAGTGGCGCCTAGGCAGCAGTCGTTCTGGCAGTAACATGGTGTCCTAAGGCCAAAAATCGAAAAGAAATGCGTGACTGACGTTCGTTTAAATAAACTTTGTTTTGAATTCCCACGATCTATAAGTCAAATTAAAAAAATGTTACAAAAAATTTCAATATTATGTATTCAATAAAAGGAAACTTGCGCAACCACTATTCATCAGAGATACGTATATTCTTATTCATATATTTATTTTTGATATACCCATTATGATTTCCATTGTCATATTTGTTTATATGTGCATATTTTTAAATTAATTGTGTTTTTACGGTCGACCGTTTTGGAATAACAGGTGTACTGATATAAATATATTTTGAATGATAAATCCAGTGAACTTTTAATAACGAATAGTAATAGTAATACTAATGAATGAGAATAATAATAATAATCAATAATAATCTTTATTTATTATTATTATTATTGTTACAAAACCCACAAATGCGCTATATAGCACGAGTAGTGGAAAAACATAATAATAATAATACCAATAGCAAGTAATAATAATAAGAAATAACAACGAAATAAAAATCCACAAGCTCTTTAGCAGCTGGTGGTTGGCATCCCTGAAGGCATAGGTAACAACTGAGCCACTTCAATATGTAGCTCATACATGTAATATATCTGTAAATGAGGCAACAGATGAGCGCACAGAACTGTGTACTGTGTTAGTAAAGTGTTGTAGTAGTGTATCTTATTTTAAACAATGTTTTAGATGCCAATAAACTATGTGAAAAACAGGTTGAAACGAATGTTCTTCAATTTAAATTAAAACTAGATATTAAAATCAAATGAAATTCAACATACTCGTATATCATTTTAGAACAATTATTAAGTGTAAAACAGTCCTTATCAGTGGCATTAACTGAATTAACATCTAATATACCTGAGAACTTTAACAGGTCTGAATTAGTAGTTATTACTGACTCTTGAAAAGTGTTCAAAAAGTAAAGGGAATCTTGAAATTTCGCGGGTTATATTAGTCCGATCGGCACGATTTTTTCGTTGTTGTGTTGGCAAACATGTATTTAAAGTATCTATACATTTTATGCTGTATTGGATGTTTAGTCTCTTGTCAGCTGTGAAAAGGATAACACGTGTTTTGATACAGTCGGCGATTTTTCATTTGTATAAATCATGGATCAGAGAATTTGCATTCGAGTTTTAGAAATGTTAAATATTGCTTTTGGTGAATCTACTGTGAGTAAAACAAGGGTTTACGAATAGTATAAGCATTTTCAAGCGTACTGGTCCGTCTTAGCACATCAACAACTGAAGTTTTTGTTGATTTCCAAAACAGTTTTATTATGGAACACATAATTTTAGCGATTCCCTGTCCCCTACTACTGAACACAAAGTTGTCATAATTGTTGTGTGTTGTTTCGAAGGATAGAAGAATGAAGATAAATCGAAATAGAAGGAACTGAAAAGAAAAGAAAGTGGGACCAATAAAGATTACAAACTGCAATAGATAAGGTTTTGTCCAAAGAAATGGCTTTGCAAATTGAACATTTCGCAAGCTAAGTATGTCGGATCTCGAATTGAAATTCTAAATTATAAAGGCTGTTAAGATCTTAACAAGTGGTTACAAATTGCGGTAAACACAACCATTTAATCCAAAGAAATCAAAGAGACCTTGGCGGCAAGCAGCCTACCGAGTAACCGAAGGAAACGGTGGAACAAATAATTTTTGTGACCTTCGATCACCTAGGAAGTGAACCAGAATCGATGGTGTAGGCAACTGGAACATAAGTCATATTAGTTATTTTTATTAAATTCGTTTTTGTGATAAACAATTATCTAGTCAGCTGGCGTGACTATTATTATACGTACGTTACCGTGATAGTACAGCATATTTATTTGTTTGTTTTCTTTTTGTTTTGCCTTGTTTAAATGCACACGAAATATTAAATTATACTTGTATGTATACGGCGCTAATTTCGCAGAGCTCTGTATTAAATATCGACAATTGTAAATTTATACGTCAATTGAATTCACGTTTATTTTTATATGATTATTATTAATATATTTAAAGAAATAATATTTGTCACCTGTTCTGGCCGAGCCACATAAACGTCCGGTGTTATTCCAGTGGGCCTGATCTTAACGTTACAATATAAAACATATTTGTGTTATATATGTGATTGAGTAGGCCATTTAGCTGCTGTTTGCTTTAAAAATAAAAATAAAATAGGAAACCCTGTTAAAAATAGTAAGGGAGTGACGGGCAGAAAACATGTAAACGATAAGAGGATAAAGAAGCAGAAGTCAAGGAAAAACAAAGAAACGAAGAGTTGATCAAAAAGTGCACTTGCACCGAGCCCGGAGCAAATTTTAGGGCCCAAAAACACCCGAGACCGCGAAAAAAATATGGGCCCGACTGCGTTTTCAAATTCGATTTAACATTCAAATAACGCAAGTGTACTTAATGACAGCGAAGAACACAGAGCGAACATGCACGCGAGTTACATCCCTGATCCACGACCTTAGCAGATGTGTTGCCCCTTCACCCTTCCTCTTGATCATCCCTCTTATTCAATTTCGTCACTATTGTTTCTTTCTTGCAGGTCATATTTGACCTCTAACATTCGCTATTCTATGGTTTGTCGATCAATTTAGCAAATTGATCTGTTATCCTTTATTAAACTGTCACTAGTGCCGCGTTGTTTTTATTTCATTATCCTGAAAGGGTGGTGTATTCAGTGCAGTGTGCGACACGACGGGATGTAAAATGTTACTTGGATGTGGGATCTTTATACTTTTGTTTAGCATCCCATGTAAATGTTGCAGACCTCTGGGCTAATGACGGCTCTGCACCAGAATTGTTTCATCTCGTTACGTCTAAACAACTGATTTTATTTCTTCTGTGAACAATTCCTTTTGATGATATCAATACTCGTAAAGCCTGAAAAAGAATGGACAAACTAGTACCTATTAGAAAAATATTTGACGGATTCGTATCAAATTATGAAAAAAATTATATGCCGCAAGAATATTCGATGTGGATGAAATGGTGGAATCTTTCAGAAGAAGATGCAATTTTTGCCAGTTTATGCCTCAAAAGCCAGCATGACATAGTATTAAAATTTTTTCTCTTGCAGATGCAAGAATATTTTATACAACACAAATGGAGGCTTATATGGGAAAACAACCTGATAGACCTTTATAAGTCAGAAAATACTCCTGCAGAAATCATGAAAAAGTTAATGCATCGTGTAAAAAATATGGGGAGGAATATAACAACCGATAATTACTTCACTTTAGAGCAACCTACTGAAGACTTGTTAAAAAATTTCGGAATAACTATTGTTGGAATACTGAGGAAACACAAACCACAGATTCTACCATTATTCCACAATGCAAAAATTAGACCAACGCATGCAATAATATTCAGACATCAAACAAATATGAAAATTGTAACATATATTTCCAAGAAAAGAAAAACTGTATCACTGCTGTCTTCTATGCATAAAAGTAAAAAAATTGATGAACAAACTGGGAACTTAAATAAACCTCACATAATAACTTTTTACAATACGGCCAAAAGTGGAGTAGATACCGTGTTGACACCAGGAAAAGCTTATACTCTGTTTTTTGTAAAAATGCTAGATGGTCATTGAGAATATTTTATACGCTGTTAGGCATGGACGTGCATTATTATAGTGAAAATGCCACTGTGTGTGACGTAGGGTAACAACTTTTTGGCCCAATATCGATATGGTAAAAATATTAGTCTATAGGTATCAAACAAAAGCTAAATCTAATTAGAAAAAGCAAAAGCAAATTATTTTTACTTTTAATTTACTTAACATTTAACAACAGAACAATATTACTACAACATACATGCAAATAATCATCAAACAAATTGTACTAATTATTATAATGTTTGCTTGAAATTATGTAGGGAATGGCTTCTAAAGAGGGATATAATGCTCACCCCCCCCCCTCCACGATCAATAGGAAGAAAAATTATTTTTATTCGCTTTGTTTACAGTTATGTCAAAAGTTGCTGCCAAAACATTTTGAAATGGTTCAATTAGTCCTATGTTTTTAAATTTTTAAATTACAAGATTTATTTTTCATGAAAAATTAAAACTTCATAAAATAACAATAACAAAAAAATTATCTTTTATAATTGGCTTTAACGTCAGCGTTGTTTATAATTGTGAAAATACCACTGTGTGTGAGGTAGGGTAACAAATTTTTAGCCTGATATTGATATTGGAATTTTCTGATCAAAGGTTATAAATTTATTTTTATTTTAAAATGATAAAATGATAATATTCCTGCATTTAATATATTTTAATAAAAATTTTAGATATTAAATTATTTGCTTTGATATTTTAATGTTTCAATTGAGATATGAATAAGTTTAGTTAAAAGACAAATGTAAAAAACAATTAATTTAAATTATTTAGCGCATATTTAATTTAATGGAATATATTAATATAATATCAAATGCAATACATAATTCATTTCGATATATTACTCAAAATTTGTTAATTAGTTTAAGTTATAATTGTTTAATTTGATATTGTTAATGTTCCAATTGAAATATGAATAAGTTTAATCAAAAGACAAATGTAAAAAAAACAATTAATTTAAATTATTTAGTACATATTGACCACCCAGTAAATTTATTTTAATTATAAATTAATCGATTTTAACTACATATAGGTTGATTTAAATAATTCTGTAAATCAATACAAATAATAGTGCAGAACTGAAAAGACGGCTCAGTAGGTTCCTGATTAGTTGCCTTAGCACCTTGTTGGGCTGATACAGTTGTTGGTTCTTGGGTTCAATTTGTGAAACAAAACTATAAAAAAGTTCAGCATTCAAGAAATATTGTTGGTAATAGTAGTAAAGACGGAAAGACTTCCTATGCAACAGAAATGTGTAAACTTTCTCATCCCCAACGAGTCTGGCCATGGGTATCCCATAGACCATTTCCTAACCAGCAGTCTTGAAGAAAATGTTTTAACTTCTTTATTTAGAAATGTAGCTAATAGGTCCCAGATCTTCAGATAAATGAATTCAAAACTGATGATGATCCTGCAATATTCAATTCCGTTATAAATACATTAACTTCTCCAGTCATGGGACATTTACTGTGCAAGTGGTATATTGTTCATGCCTGGAAAAATAATCTCAGATCTAAGGTTAATTCAATGGAGCTATGGGAAGAACTGGACCATAAATTTTTTAATCTCTTAAATATTCGAGATGTAGACCAATTTTTTAAGCTGGAAGCTGATATAATCAAAATTTTCGATTAAGACTGAATTTCAGGTGCATAAAAAAACATGTAACCATTCCATTGTATACCCTACAATGTGTGATACATGTAAAAAATCATTTATAAGTAGATTCTCATTCTGTAAACACAAAGATCTATGTATTGGTATTAGTATTTGTAATACTACTAACAATTTTACACAGAATGATGAATTGAAGTTAAATGAAAATAAATACGTCACTGATGGCATTATTGAAATTTACAATGGTATTAATATAAATTCTATATTAATGGAGGATAATTATATAAAAAAACATGTTATATTGACAAACCTAAAAGATCATGATTATTGTAAAATTAACGTAAATGAAATTAAATGTAATGATTGTAATTTAACATTTAACAACAGAAAAATATTATTACAACATACATGCAAAGATAAGAAAGTCTTAAAATGGAGAATAATATGCCTGCAACCGAATTGTAAATTAGGATTTGTTAAATTTAGCACAATGGTTACTCATATGGAAAAACGGCATATGGTTCCATAAAAAATGGTTACAAAAGACTTTCAGTCTTACTTGGAATTTTTACAGTGGAAAAATTTACTGCAAGTGCGCAACTACACCTATTTTATTAAAGTAAATAAAACAAATTCAAATCTAAACAATATGAATATTTTTCCTGCCAGTTTGACCCAACGTATTTTAATTCCAATAAAAACTTGATTAATAAAACTTATTGTCAACGTAAATTTGAACAGGTTCCATATGTTATGTGTCCAGAGAGAATGTTAGTCTGCATTGCAAACAGTTTCGTTAGGTCAAAAAGTATTCTGAAACACTAACATAAATTATCATGTAAAAATACACAGTGGCATCGCTTACCATTGTTGGTGAAGAATTTTGTTCTTCATTCATTAAGGTGTGGTATATCTTCTGCAGAAATTCAAAGGATGTTACAGGAAGATAAAGGCATAGATGAATAAAATTACAAAGGTAAGCCAAAACAAGCCCATTTTGTAAGTTTATGAGAAATAAATCAGTTAGCGTGGAATATTAAAATGTTAGATAGGTACCACAACGACGATGCCACTTCAACTGCAATCTTGGTCCAGAAATACCATAAACTGCTTGATTGTATTCTGGTTTATGAGACTTGTGGCTTGCCAGAACCTATCATCAGTAATACTGATGGAGTTGAAAATCGTGATGAACTATTTGCTTTAAGCTAGCAAAGAAAGCGACAACTAAAGGAAATGGTGAACGGATGTAAACACATTCTGTGCGTTGATTCAACTTTTAATATTGTTGCAGATAGGAAACTTTATTTAGTAAACTTTCTCATCCCCAATGAGTCTGGCCATGGGTATCCCATAGACCATTTCCTAACCAGCAGTCTTGAAGAAAATGTTTTAACTTCTTTATTTAGAAATGTAGCTAATAGGTGCCAGATCTTCAGATAAATGCATTCAAAACTGATGATGATCCTGCAATATTCAATTCCATTATAAATACATTAACTTCTCCAGTCATGGGACATTTACTGTGCAAGTGGCATATTGTTCATGCCTGGAAAAATAATCTCAGATCTAAGGTTAATTCAATGGAGCTATGGGAAGAACTGGACCAAGAATTTTTTAATCTCTTAAATATTCGAGATGTAGACCAATTTTTTAAGCTGGAAGCTGATATAATCAAAATTTTCGATTAAGACTGAATTTCAGGTGCATAAAAAAACATGTAACCATTCCATTGTATACCCTACAATGTGTGATACATGTAAAAAATCATTTATAAGTAGATTCTCATTCTGTAAACACAAAGATCTATGTATTGGTATTAGTATTTGTAATACTACTAACAATTTTACACAGAATGATGAATTGAAGTTAAATGAAAATAAATACGTCACTGATGGCATTATTGAAAATTACAATGGTATTAATAAAAATTCTATATTAATGGAGGATAATTATATAAAAAAACATGTTATATTGACAAACCTAAAAGATCATGATTATTGTAAAATTAACGTAAATGAAATTAAATGTAATGATTGTAATTTAACATTTAACAACAGAAAAATATTATTACAACATACATGCAAAGATAAGAAAGTCTTAAAATGGAGAATAATATGCCTGCAACCGAATTGTAAATTAGGATTTGTTAAATTTAGCACAATGGTTACTCATATGGAAAAATGGCATATGGTTCCATAAAAAATGGTTACAAAAGACTTTCAGTCTTACTTGGAATTTTTACAGTGGAAAAATTTACTGCAAGTGCGCAACTACACCTATTTTATTAAAGAAAATAAAACAAATTCAAATCTAAACAATATGAATATTTTTCCTGCCAGTTTGACCCAACGTATTTTAATTCCAATAAAAACTTGATTAATAAAACTTATTGTCAACGTAAATTTGAACAGGTTCCATATGTTATGTGTCCAGAGAGAATGTTAGTCTGCATTGCAAACAGTTTCGTTAGGTCAAAAAGTATTCTGAAACACTAACATAAATTATCACATAAAAATACACAGTGGCATCGCTTACCATTGTTGGTGAGGAATTTTGTTCTTCATTCATTAAGGTGTGGTATATCTTCTGCAGAAATTCAAAGGATGTTGCAGGAAGATAAAGGCATAGATGAATAAAATTACAAAGGTAAGCCAAAACAGGCCCATTTTGTAAGTTAACGAGAAATAAATCAGTTAGCGTGGAATATTAAAATGTTAGATAGGTACCACAACGACGATGCCACTTCAACTGCAATCTTGGTCCAGAAATACCATAAACTGCTTGATTGTATTCTGGTTTATGAGACTTGTGGCTTGCCAGAACCTATCATCAGTAATACTGATGGAGTTGAAAATCGTGATGAACTATTTGCTTTAAGCTAGCAAAGAAAGCGACAACTAAAGGAAATGGTGAACGGATGTAAACACATTCTGTGCGTTGATTCAACTTTTAATATTGTTGCAGATAGGAAACTTTATTTAGTAAACTTTCTCATCCCCAATGAGTCTGGCCATGGGTATCCCATAAACCATTTCCTAACCAGCAGTCTTGAAGAAAATGTTTTAACTTCTTTATTTAGAAATGTAGCTAATAGGTGCCAGATCTTCAGATAAATGCATTCAAAACTGATGATGATCCTGCAATATTCAATCCCGTTATAAATACATTAACTTCTCCAGTCATGGGACATTTACTGTGCAAGTGGCATACTGTTCATGCCTGGAAAAATAATCTCAGATCTAAGGTTAATTCAATGGAGCTATGGGAAGAACTGGACCAAGAATTTTTTAATCTCTTAAATATTCAAGATGTAGACCGATTTTTTAAGCTGGAAGCTGATATAATCAAAATTTTCGATTAAGACTGAATTTCAGGTGCATAAAAAAACATGTAACCATTCCATTGTATACCCTACAATGTGTGATACATGTAAAAAATCATTTATAAGTAGATTCTCATTCTGTAAACACAAAGATCTATGTATTGGTATTAGTATTTGTAATACTACTAACAATTTTACACAGAATGATGAATTGAAGTTAAATGAAAATAAAAACGTCACTGATGGCATTATTGAAAATTACAATGGTATTAATAAAAATTCTATATTAATGGAGGATAATTATATAAAAAAACATGTTATATTGACAAACCTAAAAGATCATGATTATTGTAAAATTAACGTAAATGAAATTAAATGTAATGATTGTAATTTAACATTTAACAACAGAAAAATATTATTACAACATACATGCAAAGATAAGAAAGTCTTAAAATGGAGAATAATATGCCTGCAACCGAATTGTAAATTAGGATTTGTTAAATTTAGCACAATGGTTACTCATATGGAAAAACGGCATATGGTTCCATAAAAAATGGTTACAAAAGACTTTCAGTCTTACTTGGAATTTTTACAGTGGAAAAATTTACTGCAAGTGCGCAACTACACCTATTTTATTAAAGTAAATAAAACAAATTCAAATCTAAACAATATGAATATTTTTCCTGCCAGTTTGACCCAACGTATTTTAATTCCAATAAAAACTTGATTAATAAAACTTATTGTCAACGTAAATTTGAACAGGTTCCATATGTTATGTGTCCAGAGAGAATGTTAGTCTGCATTGCAAACAGTTTCGTTAGGTCAAAAAGTATTCTGAAACACTAACATAAATTATCATGTAAAAATACACAGTGGCATCGCTTACCATTGTTGGTGAAGAATTTTGTTCTTCATTCATTAAGGTGTGGTATATCTTCTGCAGAAATTCAAAGGATGTTAGAGAAAAAAAAGGCATAGATGAATAAAATTACAAAGGTAAGCCAAAACAAGCCCATTTTGTAAGTTTATGAGAAATAAATCAGTTAGCGTGGAATATTAGAATGTTAGATAGGTACCACAACGACGATGCCACTTCAACTGCAATCTTGGTCCAGAAATACCATAAACTGCTTGATTGTATTCTGGTTTATGAGACTTGTGGCTTGCCAGAACCTATCATCAGTAATACTGATGGAGTTGAAAATCGTGATGAACTATTTGCTTTAAGCTAGCAGAGAAAGCGACAACTAAAGGAAATGGTGAACGGATGTAAACACATTCTGTGCGTTGATTCAACTTTTAATATTGTTGCAGATAGGAAACTTTATTTAGTAAACTTTCTCATCCCCAATGAGTCTGGCCATGGGTATCCCATAGACCATTTCCTAACCAGCAGTCTTGAAGAAAATGTTTTAACTTCTTTATATAGAAATGTAGCTAATAGGTGCCAGATCTTCAGATAAATGCATTCAAAACTGATGATGATCCTGCAATATTCAATTCCATTATAAATACATTAACTTCTCCAGTCATGGGACATTTACTGTGCAAGTGGCATATTGTTCATGCCTGGAAAAATAATCTCAGATCTAAGGTTAATTCAATGGAGCTATGGGAAGAACTGGACCAAGAATTTTTTAATCTCTTAAATATTCGAGATGTAGACCAATTTTTTAAGCTGGAAGCTGATATAATCAAAATTTTCGATTAAGACTGAATTTCAGGTGCATAAAAAAACATGTAACCATTCCATTGTATACCCTACAATGTGTGATACATGTAAAAAATCATTTATAAGTAGATTCTCATTCTGTAAACACAAAGATCTATGTATTGGTATTAGTATTTGTAATACTACTAACAATTTTACACAGAATGATGAATTGAAGTTAAATGAAAATAAATACGTCACTGATGGCATTATTGAAAATTACAATGGTATTAATAAAAATTCTATATTAATGGAGGATAATTATATAAAAAACATGTTATATTGAAAAACCTAAAAGACCATGATTATTGTAAAATTAATGTAAATGAAATTAAACGTAATGATTGTAATTTAACATTTAACAACAGAAAAATATTATTACAACATACATGCAAAGATAAGAAAGTCTTAAAATGGAGAATAATATGCCTGCAACCGAATTGTAAATTAGGATTTGTTAAATTTAGCACAATGGTTACTCATATGGAAAAACGGCATATGGTTCCATAAAAAATGGTTACAAAAAACTTTCAGTCTTACTTGGAATTTTTACAGTGGAAAAATTTACTGCAAGTGCGCAACTACACCTATTTTATTAAAGTAAATAAAACAAATTCAAATCTAAACAATATGAATATTTTTCCTGCCAGTTTGACCCAACGTATTTTAATTCCAATAAAAACTTGATTAATAAAACTTATTGTCAACGTAAATTTGAACAGGTTCCATATGTTATGTGTCCAGAGAGAATGTTAGTCTGCATTGCAAACAGTTTCGTTAGGTCAAAAAGTATTCTGAAACACTAACATAAATTATCATGTAAAAATACACAGTGGCATCGCTTACCATTGTTGGTGAAGAATTTTGTTCTTCATTCATTAAGGTGTGGTATATCTTCTGCAGAAATTCAAAGGATGTTACAGGAAGATAAAGGCATAGATGAATAAAATTACAAAGGTAAGCCAAAACAAGCCCATTTTGTAAGTTTACGAGAAATAAATCAGTTAGCGTGGAATATTAAAATGTTAGATAGGTACCACAACGACGATGCCACTTCCACTGCAATCTTGGTCCGGAAATACCATAAACTGCTTGATTGTATTCTGGTTTATGAGACTTGTGGCTTGCCAGAACCTATCATCAGTAATACTGATGGAGTTGAAAATTGTGATGAACTATTTGCTTTAAGCTAGCAGAGAAAGCGACAACTAAAGGAAATGGTGAATGGATGTAAACACATTCTGTGCGTTGATTCAACTTTTAATATTGTTGCAGATAGGAAACTTTATTTAGTACACTTTCTCATCCCCAATGAGTTTGGCCATGGGTATGCCATAGTCCAGGTATGGCGAACCAATGGCACGCATGCCACAAGTGGCACGTTTGAAAATTTTGATGGCACGCACAAAAACAAAATTATTTTTTTTTATAAGTTATCTTTTTTGATAGAAATGAATTAAAAATTATTAATCTACACTTTATTTATAATTTATGATACAAATTGGTAGTACTGAATACCTATCTTAGTATGTTAACTAGGACCGTCAAATTATGCATTTTATTATTAAAATATCGCATGAATTCTCTCGAAGTATTTAAAGATGCGCATTAGATACAATTTTTTGCGTATCCAGTTTCGCCTTCTAATGTTACTGCATGTTGTTGCCGTCGCAGCGTTCGAATCAGATGTCAGACTGCGTTAGTCATTTTTAGTAAACCGTCGTCTTTGAAACTTCAGTAACTTGTTAAAAAATATAACCGTTTATTGTACAAAGATCACGTTAGTTTTAGGTAAATATTTTTACATATTATTTCATATTTTATATTCTGCATAAGTTACTAAACTTATATTTTATTTTGCTTATTTTTGAACAATGAAATATTTTCTTGTGTTGGTAATATTTTTAGTACATTAATATGCGACGAAATATGTTCTTGCAAACGAATGCAGAATAAATTATTTATTTTAAAACAATATTATTAAAATATATATTTTTTAGAATTTCTTATTATGGCTAGTTCAATGAAAAAAATCGAAATTATCCGAAACATGTAATAGCAGAGAATTTCAAGCTTGGTGTACCGATAGATACGGTATGATTGAGAAGGACAGTAAAGCAATTTGTATTTTATGTTTTAAAACTGTAGTCTTTAGAACATCTTCAGTAAAGCGGCATTATGAAACCAACTATAAATTTCTTCTCGATCGAAGTGTAGAAAAGCAAAAGGAGTATATATCACGTGCCTTAAAAAATAAAAATACTCAAACTACTTCTTTAATGAAATATATTGGAACTCAATCAAACACCACTGGTGCTAGTTATCAGGTTTCAAAAACTATTGCTCAATATGCGAAACCTTTTAATGAAGGCGAATTTTTAAAGGATGCTTGGCTGCAATGTGCACCATACTTATTCGATGATTTCGAAAACAAAGAAAAAATTATCGAAACAATTAAAGACATGCCGATAAGTAGGAATACAGTGAAAGAGAGAATTTTGGGTATGGCGGAAAATGTAAATTTTCAACAAAAAAATCATATAAAGACTTGCGATTTTATATCCATTTGCCTTGATGAGTCTACCGACGTAACAGGCTCTGCTCGCTTAGCAATTTTTGTACGTTATTTTGTTCAAAACAATATTAAAGAAGAGTTAATAAGTTTATCAACATTAACAACAACAACAAAAGGATTAGACATTTGTAATGCAGTTATAGACGCATTGGAAAAAAGAGAAATATGTCCTTCTAAAATTGTGTCAGTTACAACTGACGATGCCCGTAGCTTAACTGGACGGGAAAATGGATTTATAAATTTATTTACAAAACGTATTGGACACACAATTCTTGATTTTCATTGCATTATTCACCAACAAGCGTTATGTGCCAAAATAGGTTTCAAAATGTTTGATGATATTTTGAGTTTTGTAACAAAATTAGTCAATTTTATATCAGCACGAGCACTAAATAAAAGAAAATTTCAAGAATTGTTAAACGAAGTAAACTCGTCGTACAATAGCTTACTTTTATACAATAATGTACGCTGGTTAAGCCGCGGAAATGTTTTGCAAAGATTAGTAGATTGTTTGGAGGAAATAAGATTATTTCTAAATAATGAGAACATTATTGACCAATACAATCAATTGTTGGATGTAGAATGGCTAGCAAAGTTATATTTTGTCACTGATTTATGCTCTCACTTAAATGAATTAAATATAAAACTACAAGGTGTTAATAAAACAGTCATTATAATATTTGACTTAATTAAAGCGTTCGAAGTCAAGTTACAGATTTTTAATCGTGATATTCTTTCAAATTCATATAAATATTTTCCGAATACAAAAAAAATTTTTTCTGAAAGTGAATGTCACGAAAAGCCAAATAAAGTCATTAACGAAAGAATTTTCAATGGTAATTGAATCCCTGATTCAGGAATTTTCTGCAAGATTTATGCAGTTTAAAGAATTTGAAGAAACTTTAAAATTTATTTTATATCCTGATACAATACCATTTGAGAATTCTGATGAAAAAAAAGATATTAGTCGCGTGAAACTGGTTGTACGAACTCGTACAATTTCGTACAAAAAAAAATGCAAGCAATGTAATCACGCACGTAACTCTGCACACGTTTGTTCATTCCAGAAATCAAAAAGCTTAATGTTCTGCTAGGCAGAGCTTACTGGTAGCGACGCACTGTAGGGTGTGCCGCTGGCGCACAAAATTTTCCAAAGTTTTTTTATTTCTTTTTACTTTTTTTTATCATATACCGCTTCAAATCAAATGCCGTTACCCCAAGGAGAGTTTATCTAAAAAATGTTTCATGCGAGCTTTACATCTCACACCTAATTAAATGGATATATATAACATACTCTTCTACAACTTCAGTTCCAAAAAATTACTGGTACAACTCTAGGTGTTCCCTCAAAAAAAAATTCGACTTCTAATGACGGCGGAAAAACAAAGTGTAATTTTTGTCCAAGAAAAAAGAACAGATTTTCTCCGATTCAGTATTCCGAATGTTCAGCTGCAGTTTGTAAAGAGTACACTACGATGGTACTTTGCGTCCATTATCAATCAAACGAAGTAGTTGGAGATAGTGAAGTAGGATAATTTTTATTATTAGTTATGTAAATTATATTTTTCATTAATTTTTTTTTAATTACGAAAAAAAAAAGGAATCAAAGTACTGTTTACAAGACATTTTATGCATATTCAAATTTTATAAATACTTATAAAAATTCGTTAATATTTTTTTATGTAAGTATTTATTTATTTACTTTATTATGTTTTTAAATTATTAAATCGGCCAAAGAAACGGGAAAAAAACAACTAAAAAGAACTTATATTACACAAAAGTAATAAGAAACACAATAGAATAAAGCGAAAAGTCCGTTTGATTAGCGTGAGGGAAAATCTCATCATGCGTGTACAAAACTACTTCACTTTTAATAAAGTTACATACACTCAAAATAATGGTTTAGGTATGGGTTCTCCTTTATCAGGAATTTTGAGTGAAATATTTTTACAGCATTTAGAAGAAACATATATGGAAAACCTAATTAAAAAATATAACATAAAATTATATATTAGATATGTAGACGATACTTTTATTATCTTTGAAAAACAAATAAAAAAAAATCTTTTATTTTTTTTTTAGTTATTTATTTATTTATAGTACGCACAATACCAATTGGACCAGTTGAAATGTGCATGTAATTTTCTATGTGCACTGAAATTGATATGTATTTGAATTGAATTTTTTTTTAGGAAAAATTAAAAAAGGCGTGTTATTTGATATTAAATTAGATCAGATTCGTGACAGAATTTCTGTATCCAATATTCAATCTCCAATTGCTTTGACAGTGAAACAAGATCTCAAAAATATAGTTCGAGACTTTAACTTAAACCTATGAAAAAACAATATAAACGATGCAGTTAGTGTTGATTTATGGTATAAAAAAGTAAATGCTGTTAGTCAACTTTGAAATCCAGTTGCATTTTATAAGCAACAAAAAGAAACAAGTGATGAAGGATCAGATAAAAATAATATTATGTTAATTATAGCAAACGAGTTTAAAAAGAAAAATGTTAATTAAATTTAGAAATAATATAATTTATACGGTTACCACCCATGGAATCAATCAATATGATTTTCATTTAAGTACAATTATATTTGTTGACGAGTTTAGTTCGGGGGTATTTGTTGCATAATGTATTTCAAGTAAAAAGGATGCTAAAACTTTTCAAATTTTAAACAAAAAATTAAAAGAACATAACGAAATAGGATTATTACGTCCAAAAGTTTTTATGACTGATGGTAATGAAGAGATCTATAATGCTTGGAAAACTACAATGGACCTGATGCCCCATCGTTTACTACATACATGGTATGTGGATTGAACTTGGAGGAAAAATATTATTAGTAAAATAATAAATCAAGAAAAGAGTGAAATGATTTATAAAGCATTAAAAATAATATTACAGGAAGTTAAAATTCAAGAGTTCAATAATTTATATCGTATGCCCTTTATGTCATTTTATATGCTCAAATAACACAAACAACACCAATAATAATACCAATATATGTATTAACATATTTGGGTTTTTACTGATATTGTTCATGTTGTTTGGGTATATTTTAGTAAAAGGCTTTTTAAAACAAACCATAGCGAGATCCTGATACTAAAACATTCGGAGAATATTTTTTAACTTATTATTTCCTGAGAGCTGCTTTATGGGCGTACTCTTATCGAAAACGTTATGGCATAAACACAAGTATGCGACCAGAGTCGCTTCATAAAATTATTAAATATTTCTATTTACACGGAAAGAAAAATAAAAGACTAGACAGATGTATTGATGCACTTACTCGTATAAAGTATACATATGATTGTTTGTTCCAGCGCTTACAAAAACGAACGAAACATCAACGTCCGGCTCAAATTCAAATTATACTAAAAGCTCATTGAAATTCTTTAGATGTTCAAACTACAATGAATACAGATAATACAAATATGTTGCGTGTACAGGCTGCTTCAGATAAAAAGGTAAACTATGAAGTTGAATTAATACAGGATAAAATAAAAGCACGAGTATGTAATAACGAATGTCGTTTTATTTGCAATGAATGCATACCTAAAATTCGTATACATACTTTCTCCTACGAATGTGTGGATTATCTGATTAAAAGTAATATTTGTAAACACTTTCATGCCTGTGTTTCATTTAACTGTAAATCAAATGGATAATCTTTTAGAGCAAACTAAGCAAAATGATAATGCATATTTTAAACATCTTACTACCACGAGTACTTTCGAACTATATCCAAAAAATACTTCTAATGTTAGTAATTTAACTATTGTTCAAAATAAAATAGAAATAATACTCAGATATTTAAGTTCGCATGATGACTGCACTGTAAGTGATGAGAAAATAAGCAATAATATTAGCCCTAGAATTAGCGAACTTGTACAGAAAATTCAAGCTCAAAATCACATTGATTTTTTACATATTATGTTATATGTTATTATATTTGTAGTACTATTAATGATTATTAATGTATGCTATTTTTGAATTTAATCAACGAATATGTTAAAAGTTTTGATTAAAGTTTATTTTTAGATGGTATTACAATATATGTTTTCGCTATTTGTGCGTTTTTTATTATATTTATATTTTAAAGTGGTCTCTGATCAAAAAAAGGTTGGCAAGAACTGGTTTAAGCCATTTAACTGAACGTGGTCATGTACTAAAATATGTATTTCGTGCATTTTACTTTTTTCAATGCCACGATAAAAGTGACACCTATATTTACGATGTATGTTTGAAATATGATAGCAGAGGGCGCTCGTAATTATTTTTCCCGCACATTTTGCTACAGTTCAGGTGTAAAACCACGCGGTTCACAGTAGGTTAGTGCTTACGCTGTAATCACTAGTACATATGGTAATTTTTATATTTATCGAGTACTAGTATAGTATATTTTATACAGTTGATAATAACTGATAGAAAAGTTATTTACGATGGAAAAAAGGAACAAAAACTTCCACATGGTCTACAAATAAAAGAAAATGTAAGAATTGGCCGTAAAATAGATCCGAGGAGCACATCTGCCAAAAAGTTAAAAACAGCTACTGAATTAGAAGATGTATCTGTTTATCAAACGTTTGGCTATCGCGAAAAGTGAATTTTGCTGTTCTGATGAGTACAATTTCGGCATGTGTAGTGTGCAGAACCTGTGGTGTGAACATTAAGTTTTCAGAGACAAGCAAAATGTTTCAAAGTGATTATTTCCTGTAATAAATGTGACGCAAAATCTTATTCTGCCTACCCATTTATAAAAACTGGTTACGAAATTAATCCATGCCTTACTTTTGTCGTGAAAACCCTGGGCAATGGCTTACAAGCAATGAAAGAGTTCTGTGCTTTCATGGATATGCTAGTGCCAATATTTCACAGTTTTTACGATTTGCTTATAGACATGATATCACAACAGCTACAAAGGCAGATTGTACTGTGAGCATGAAGAAAGCGACAACAGAAGAAAAAGAGAAAAATATTGAAGATAAACAAACTGATGGTTTAAAGGTCTCAAGTGACGGCACATGGCGGAAACGCGGGTTTTCCTCTTTATACAGAATTGTGTCGCTTATTGGTTGACACACAGGCCAAGTAATCGATGTTATTATTAAATCTAAATATCGCAAGTCCTGTGAGTAGTGGAAAAACCGTGCCGACACTGCTGAATACAAAAAATGACTAAAACACACGTAGAGAGTTGTCAAAACAACCATGAAGGCTCTTCGAGAAAGATGGAAGTAGAGGCTGTACTTGAGATGTTTCAACGACCGCTCGAACTGAAATATTCAAATTACATTGGTGATGGTGACAGAAAGACCTTTAAAGGTATAAAAAATGCGAAACCTTATAAAGATCTTAACGTAAAAAAGGGAGGGAGTTCATCGCTCACGTGCAAAAACGCATGCGGACACACCTACCAAACTTGAAAAAAGAAATACAAAAGGCTTAAGTGAAAAAGGGAAGCTGACTAGCAAACTGATGATGATCTCACTATTCAGAACACAGATTCTGTTGAAAACATGAAAAAAGATATTTGAGCAACTTTGTTCCACAAACTTTCGACCGATAAGAAATCGCCACACAATAACTATCCTCCAGGCGCTAACTTGTGGTGCGTGTGGCAAAGCGCAAAAGCTGAAAATCGTTTAGATTCTTATGAACGAAATACCAGAAGTTTTTAATGCTATTAAAGCAGTGTACGAAGATCTAAGTCGTGATGATTTGCTTGAACGTTTCTTAGGAGGATTCATGCAAAATAACATTCAACCATATGGAACATTGCTCCCAAAAATATTTCAAGCAACAAAAAGGTGCTTGATATTGCAACTGATGTCGCTGTATGTGTATTTAACGATAGTTTATTTGGCATCATGAAGATAATGGATCTCCTGCAGTTGCCGATAGGCCTGACTTATTACAATTACTGCGTAAAAGCCAATAAAGGAAATATCAGTCAAGCCGAATCGTCGTTGACGGATGCTGCAAAAGAGGCGCGCTCAGCCTCTAGATCAATAAAAGAACCGGAAGATAAGATGAATATTAACATGAAAACAAATTCGTATGATGCTGGTATCGCAAATTAGTGGTAAAAATTTTTTTTGATATAAATTTTCAATTTTAAAATATAGAAATCAGCACAAACTTAAAACACGATTATCTTAAAACTATGTTTTTAAAATTGGCTTGCAAGAAGAAAATTCCCTCAATTTTTTTATCTGAACGAGTTCAAATTTTAAGTGTACCCTTTTAATTAGATTTTGCAGAAAATGTCATACAGATTTTGACAAACATTAAAAATTATAAAAGTTATTAACAAAAAAACTTTTTTTTTCGATTTTTTCAAAAGCGTATCATTTTTTGTTATTTCGATTGACATAATTATTACTAGACTGCACACGACAACGATACAATAACTACAACCTGTTATCAGCTCTTTACATCAAGATTATAATTATGAAAACTTTTGAAAATGTAAAGTTTAATATGATTATTTTATAATATCAACAATAAATATTTTAAAAATATTAGTAGATTATTATGAAAATAAAGAAAGGATACATAATTATACAATTTTATATCTCCCGATAATACGACATTCATTATATTTTTTTTTTTTGCTAATCTATACCGACTAATTTTTTTTTAGATTCTGTTGCATAGTCTAAACACTTGAATGATCCCCGCCAACTGACGTAGGGCCCAGCATTATATAATAAATTTTATTTTAGTAGATGTTTAAAAACAATTAAAATAAAAGACTTATTTCAATATTTTAAAATGGAAAATGTAAAAAATACTAATTTTTTTTGATTGTATAGTTAATTTGTAAATAACATACATAAACCGTTATAACATGTTACACAAAGTAAGTTATGGTTGTTGCAGCATACAGAAGTATAAATCTATATTATTAACATTACTTACACTCGCAGTATAATTCGTTTGGATTGCGTTATATTTATAACTGGAACACTTTTCTTTTTTTTTTTTTTTTATACTAACTAGTGTTATTTTGATTTAATTTAAAAATGTAATTGTTAAGAATAAGCGTTCTAGTGCATATAGTGTCATAGAAAAAAAAAAGTGTTCAATGTGATTTGTGTTGTGAAACATTTAGTTTTTAAAGTATAGTAACAAATTTAAAAATTCACCTAAGACATAAACATTTAATAATACAGTTACCTACAAATGAAAAACATCGCAAATTATCAGCAAACTCTGTGTTACAATTCAAAAATATAGAAACGCCTTCTACTTTTAATTCACAGTTAAATCCAAATGATCCTCCGCCAAAACAATTTAAAATGAATGAAAATAAATATTCCAACTTAACTATGTTTATGCCTCAAAAACGTATTACTGAGACGCAGAAAAAAAGGATAGATCAAAAGGTACTAAAATTAATAACTACAGATTTTTAATAATTTTCAAATAAAAGAATTGTTTCAAGGAAGATGCTGGTTTGGCCGAAATTCTGACGGACGATGAAAAGGCCTGTGGAAACATTTTCAAATTTTTAAAGCTTACCCGACTTTTCTCTTTTATATAGTTTTAATATTCAGCAACGCTTGCCTCCTTTCTTTTCCTTTCTTTCCTTTTTTTTTCTATTGTTTATTTTAATTTCCGTATTTGTCCTTTTCATGTATTAATCTTACTTATAAAATGTAACTTCTCGGCGCCGCAAATGGCTCTAGCTGCCGAGCGACTTTAAATAAATAATATCGAATTGAAGCCATTATGTACGAGGGGGGATCCAAAAGTAACCGGAATCGTACAAAAACGATCCAAATTTTTTCAACAAAATATCACAAGCGACGAGTCATGGTGTTACGGGAACGAACAAGAAAATAAACGGTCAAGTCAGTGGAAGTCACCTGGCTCACCTTGCCATTTGAATGTTCCAATCTTCCCTCCGAACGTAATATCCTATACGCTCAGCTATTAAAGCTGAATTTTCCAACTCCCTATAATGCTTCCTATATCTTAACTTTGCCGCCTTCAAAAGTAGTTCCTATTCTTGCCTCTTTTCTTTCATTGATCTCTGACCAGACGAAAATTTAATCTCTAATATAGTCCAGTTTCCCTGTGTAGCTGCCCTCAGTTGGCCAAATCCCAAAAAAAAACCTGGCTCACCTCGTCCAAAAAAAACTCGTCGGCTGAAATCAAATGTGATGACGATGTTGATCCGTTCTTTTGACATCAAAGAGATCGTACACCCAGAATTTGTTCCTCACAACCAGGCAGTAAACAAACAATTCTATTTGGAGGTTATGAAAAGGCTGCACAGAAATTGAGCGGAAAAACGTCCGGCTTTGTGGAATTCCGGCGAGTGGTTCCTGCATCACGACAACGCTCCCGCGCACATAGCTTTCAGTATTCGCCAGTTTTTGGCCTCAACGAAGACGGATACCTTGACCCGCGTGTTCTATTCACCAGATTTAGATTATCATCGTTATAATTTTATTTTAAGACTGCCATGAGCAGCACCAAAAAGAGCTATAATTTACAAAATGAGAATTACGTAGTTAAAATTCAGCAGGAGCTGCTTGAAAATGGATTAGATGAAAAGGAAAATAAATTAGAAATAGGAGATAAGTCGGACGTTGAAAAAGACCAGTTTGAGACCAGAAAAAAAATTTGGATACTGAGCAATGTAATGAGTCATTTAATATGCTAAGTACATTCATACGTTATTTACTTATTTATTTAAATTATTTTCTCCGTAATTATTATTTTATACGATACACATTATTGTTCATTTATTAAAAATATATCCACAACTTAATGAAGTATACAATGAAATTATTATACTTTTTTTGTTTACGATAGAATTTCATACAATTTTTATTTTATTTTACATTATTTTCTTCATATTTTCTTTAAGATATTCCTGGATTTTTTGATTATATTTATTAGATGCAAGCATCTTATTTGGCGTGACAAGATCATTGTTGTAGATTTATATTTACAATACAATCAATCTGCATTTTACATATGATATTCTCAAATTTTGGGGAAAATATATAGCGGTAAGTTATTGTCCGGTTTTTATCTTTCATATTAATTTACCCGAGATTAAATTATTGTACTTTTTTTTTTTCGTTTTATTAATGAGTTCTATTATTTCATACAATTTTATATTTATTTTACATTATACTAAACTTTCTCATGTGTATCATTCGTATATTTTAGTGTATTCCTGGATTTATTTGGATATATTTATTTGGCGCGCACAGTATCGTTACTGGAAGTATATTATTGTTGCTACAGATTTATATTTACAGTACGAACAATCTGTATTTTACATACGGTATTCTCAAATTTTACAGAAAATATACAGCGGTAAGTAACTGTCCGATTTTTTATCTTTCAAATCTTTTTCCCACATCAATTTAATGAATCTTATAAGCACATTTTACATTTCTCACCAGTTTTTACGTTACATCCAACAATTTCTCTATTTTCCATTAATTTTACTTATTCCTTACACACCATTTACTCAAACTAAACTACGAATATATGCTACATTATCATTTTTTTTTTTTTTACAAAATATTTATGTTGCTTTGTGTCTTATTATTTCTAATTTCGTTCTTTGACAGTAAAGGAATCGTTCACAAAAAGAGTTTGTACCACCCCCGGGCAAACTGTCAACCAACAATTCTATTGTGCTGTACTCGAACGGTTGCGAAAACAAGTCCAGAGAATCCGTCCTGAGATTGCAAACACCTGAATCCTGCATCACGACAACGCTCCTTGTCATCGCGCCTTCAGTGTGAACCAGTTTCTCGCCAAAAAAAGGCATCTCCGTCCTGCCGCAGACTCCATATTCACCTGACGACATGTCTACCCTGTGACTTTTTCCTATTTCCTTGTATTAAAAAAAATGGAAAAGGAGCCCGTTTTGAGATCTTCAGTGACATTCAAAATTCTATAACCAAGGTCCTAAAGGACATCTCACTTAAAGAGTTCCAGAACTGCTACGAAAGTTGGAAAATGCGTTGGAACGAGTGCATTAGCCCCGAGAGGAAGTACTTCGAAGGTTGTAATGTTCAAATCGATTAAATTGCAATAAACACATTTTATACGAATTTTGTCTCATTACTTTGCTGTCAGACCCCGTATATGCTTAATTTTACTCAAAAAAAAATGTATTGATGTTATTAACAATAATAATTTATTTATTGAACATGATCTCGATATATCCGTATAATATATTTTTGAAAATTTAAATCTTACGGTAAATGAAAAAAAGAAATACTGTTTACAAAATGTAAATATATTTTTTTGTTTTTTTTTTGAGTTCTATTATTTCATACTATCATATACATTATTCTCTATCACAGGGGTCTCCAAACTTTCCAGCCTTAGGGCCATACTGATTACTCCAGTAAGTTCCGAGGGCCAAAACCATATTATCATTGTTGCCGGTGGCAAAAAGTGAAATAGTCCACTGCAAATCGGACTAAAGTCCGCAAAACGGCACCACTGCATATCATGGCCATAACCAGGGGGGGGGGGGTTAGGGGGTCCAAACCCCCCGCGAAATGTTTTGGATTTCTTTTTTTTATTAAGAAAGAAATTACATTTGATATTTAAAGAAAAACAAATACAAATATGAATAAAATGAAAAAAAAAACGTTTACTACACAAATTGAAACGCACGTGTTTAGAATTGGGCTTATGCAGCTGAGCGCGTAAGATGCTTGCTGCTCGAATCTCGATACTCGCTCGATCGCATGCACACACACTGTATACGTATATAACAGAAAGGGACAGAGTGAAGATCGGCCGCCGGAAGACGTAGCGCACAGTTTTCGGTAGCTCGCCTTTCTGTTAATTTACTGCCACCGACAAGCTGCCTATAGGCGAATCTCGTTCGAAAAAAAAAGCTCCGCAGGCAGAATTTTTGTCATGTTCCGACGCGCTTGTTCGATAGATCGGCTGCGGCTCGCGCACCCGGCGAAAAAAACAAATGCCTACGCTGCAGAAAATTGAGCGTGTACACGCTGTTTTTTTCCTTTGCTACGTCTATTGTAAATAACCGAAAATGAAGGGCATTACACCAGTTCCGCGCGAACTCTTATCAGCTAATTTATTAATAAGATAGTTCCGCGCCATGCGTAAATTCCCCATATGACAGTTCCGCGCAGCATATCTGAACAAGGTAAGACAGTTGCGCGCAGTAAAAATCAGCCTATATCAAGATAAAATAGTTTCGTGCCAGTGTCAAGTTGTTTAGTTTTATTCTTGACGTGTATTTGGTAAACGTTTCATTATGGAAGCTGCGTCAGCAATCAGTGAAAAAGGCAAAACATTAAAAGTTTATAATGGCTTTAAATTTCGAAAAGATCGTGTTGTTAAAGCAGGAATATCTTGGAGATGTACCTTTAAAAAGTGTCGTGCTCGTATTTATACTGATGTGAATGGTCAAATTGTTCTCGAAGGTGGACCAGTGCTTCATAATCATGAAGAACCTGTTATTACATCCAGGCAACAAATTTCGAATGCTGTGAAAATGAAGGCTTTGGATGACATTTCCAGACGACCACTCGAGCTAATAAGAGAAGAAATTGTCAAGCAAAATGCCACTGCTGAAATGAACGGTAATGATATTGACAGTATTCGTATTAGTATATATCGCAAAAGGCGTTCCATTTTACCAACCCTGCCAAAGAATATTGCTGAAGTTCATGTAGCACTCAATAGCATGAATGTAGTTACCCACAATGACCAACCTTTATTACTCATTAATGACGAAGTACATAATATAGTGTGTTTTGCTCCAAAAAGTAATTTGAAATACCTCTGTTCTGGTGATACTATTCTTGTCGATGGAACTTTTGATAGTTGTACTAAATTTTTTTGTCAACTATTCACCCTTCATATTGTGAAAAATGGCCACTACGTTCCTTTAGTGTGGGCATTACTGCCTTCCAAAAAGGAAGCAATATATGTACAGCTGTTTCGCCATCTTGTAGATGCCTGTGCTGCAGAAAATTTAAACTTTCAGCCTTCAACTGTTGTTGCTGACTTTGAAATAGCCATTCGAAATGCTTCAAAATCAATATGGTCAAATATTCAAATAGTTGGTTGCCGTTTTCACCTCACTCAAGCATGGTATCGTCATATCCAGAGTTTAGGTTTGAGTACCAAATACAAAGAGAAAGAGAATGACATTAGTAAATGGCTACGTTTAATTTTTGGACTCCCTTTCCTGAATCCTGAAGAGGTTGCTGATTGCTTTGTACTCGATATCCTGCCTGCTATGCCAATAGATTTGCATGTTTTTGATTTTTCTGAGTATCTACTAGAATACTATATTTTTGACAGCAGTACTTTTCCACCATCTCAATGGGCAGCAGCTACTGCAGAGTCTCAGAGGACAACTAATGCGTGCGAAGCATTCCACCTTGCTTTCAGCAAGAATTTTTATTCTGCCCATCCCAATTTGTTCTCATTTTTAGAAGCTATCAAAAATACTCAGGTGAGTACTGAAGCAATTCTCAACAGCCTTGAAATCCCGAAGAAAGTTAGAAAATCAAAAAAAGAAATTCAACAAAAAAACGTCTTGGAAACCTGTTTGGGGATGTATAATAATGGGCAGATATCAGCATTGAGACTAGTGGAACAATTGCGTCACCATTATGCTGCATAATTTTTCAATTTGTTTTTTTTTAATTATTAATCACCTCATATAAATTAATTTTTTCAATTCATTTACTTATTGCATTCAAAAAAAAATTATTTATGTATTTTATTCAATACTTATATGCTCTGATGTAAAATAAATAATTTCAAACGCGGAACTGTATTTTTTAATGGAATACCTTCTGCGCGGAATTGCTCTGTAGCCTAAAACCCATCCGCGCGGAACTGCTATCTGATTAAAAAGCATTTGGCGCGCAACTGTTATATTTTCTCCTGCTATGCGCGGAACTGTTCTACAGCCAAATGAAGAAAGCGTTTTACCAGTTGATCGTTTTTCTGTACTCTTCGTGCCTTCCTCTACTGATTGCGGTCTCATTTCTTAATGTATGCGCGCGCAAAGTGCCGAAGAGTTTTTTGTTTCATTATTGTGTTAATAAAGTTTAAACGTAACTCGAGTATTGTTTCGGTTTTTTTGGTCCAGTTTTCAAATTCATTGCTTATCTTGAATTTACTTCGTAGCTGTTATTTTAAATCGTGTTTGTGCGTGTTTACTTCCTTAAAACGTCGTGGTTGTGCCTGTTTAAGTTTATTAAACCATCTTTGTAACAGTATTTTGATTTGAATTATTGCTTTTGTGTGTGATTTAGTAGTATGGAAAAGAAGCGAAAAATTCATAGTGAATGCAGAAAATTCAAAGATCAGTGGAACATTCAGTATTTCGTAATTGAGTCCAGTAACAAGGCGCTATGTTTGATTTGCAATGAAAGCATAGCCGTTCTTAAAGAATATAACATTAAACGTCATTATGAAACAAAACATTTTCAAAATTACTCAAAATATACAGGAAGTTTGCGGACAGAAAAATTCGAAGCTATGAAGCGCGGATTGAAATCGCAGCAATCTTCATTTACAAAACTCAAAACTGAACAAGAGGCTGCAACTCGTGCCAGCTTCCGTGTGGCTCTTGAAATTGCAAAACGTGGAAAACCATTCACCGATGGAGAAATGATCAAAGAATGCATAATTACAGTAGCCGAAGAAATGTGCCCTGAAAAGGTAAATTTATTAAAAACTGTCAGTATGTCAGCAAACACTGTGGCTCGAAGGGTAGAAAACATCGCTGAAAATATATCCTCTCAACTGTTCGACAAAAATGGACATGTTGAGTGGTTTTCTTTGGCCTTGGATGAGTCAACGGATGTGTCAGATACTGCTCAGGTGTTGATTTATATTCGAGGGGTAGATAAAAGCTATGAAGTGCATGAAGAACTTCTTGATATGTATAGTATTCATGGCACAACTACTGGTACAGATATTTTTAAAGGAGTTGAAATGGCCATTAATCAAAAGAACCTTCGATGGAAAAACTTGAAATGTATTACAACTGATGGAGGCAAAAACATGAGTGGGAAAGATAAAGGAGTGGTCGCTCTTGTGTCAAAGGCTGTGGAAAATGACGATGGTTCAAAACCATTAGTCTTACATTGTATCATTCATCAACAGTCTTTGTGCGGAAAATGTTTGGATATGTCTGAAGTTCTGAAACCAGTCATATCAACTGTTAATTTTATCAGATCTTTTGGGCTGAATCACCGACAATTCCAACAATTTATTGAAGAGATTGGAGAAAATGACTTGCCTTATCATACTGCCGTACGTTGGCTTAGTTGTGGGAAAGTCCTTCAGCGCTTTTTTGAACTTCGAGCAGTGATCGAGATTTTTTTGAATGAAAAGCATCGCCCTCTTACTGAATTACAAAACAACTCATGGCTGTGGAAGTTAGCATTCTATGTTGATTTGACAAAACATATGAACGAACTGAATTTGAGATTGCAAGGAGAAAACCAGCATCTTCCTGATTTATACACTAATATCAAATCATTCCGGAAGAAATTGATACTGTTTCAATCACAACTACGAAGTAAATGTTTTTCACATTTTAAAACATGTGAAATATTCAGCCACACCACTGAGACTGAGTTTCCTATCGATTTTGCAATCCAAACTTTGAGTGCTTTGAAAATTAATTTTGATACTCGTTTCTCGGACTTTGATGCCATTGCGAATCAAATTAAGATTTTTGAGAATCCTTTTGATACTGACATTGAAACCCTAGCCCCGGAACTTCAAATGGAAATGATTGATCTACAATGCAGTGATATAATTAAGAACCAGTATCAAAACTCATCTTTGTTGGAATTTTATAAGAGTCTTCCACTGACACAATTTGATAATTTGCATAAATTTGCTCGTGGGCTGTTTTCTGTTTTTGGTACTACTTATTTGTGTGAGAAGACCTTCTCCAAAATGAAGTACACAAAAAATGTTTACAGATCTAAATTAACTGATCAGCATCTTAAATCTCTTTTAATAATTGGTACAAGTAAAATTAGTCCACAACTACAAACTATTGTCAGTGGAAAATCTCAATTACATAAATCTCATTAGTATTTCATATGTCATTATAACTTATCTTTTTATTCAAAATGTATGAAATGTTGGTTCAGATTGAATATATTTAATAAAAATAAAATTAAATTAAAAAAAAATTAAATTAAATTAAAATGTTGCTTGTACTCATTGCAATAATGTGTTAGTTATAATATACTGAATTATAAGCCTACAATAATGTTATGAATAGTTAGCCCATGACCATGTCAATGTAGATGTCATATTAATAATTATTCAACATAAAATTAGAATACTTCAGTAAACTAAATTTAATTTGCTATAAAAAATATGTTCTCTAAAAGGAGTTTTCAAGTAAGCTAGCTCTCCACGGGCCGGACAAAATCTGTCGGCGGGCCGGATGTGGCCCTTGGGCCGTAGTTTGGAGACCCCTGCTCTATCATATATATTTTTCTAAACAAAATTGCTTCGTGCTTATTTTCAAACAAAAAACCTGTTTTACAACAATGGAATAAAGAAGGTCTATTTCTAACGTTTATACACCAAATTGATCTATTTAATTTAACGGTAAAATAACATTCCTAAATAACGTCTTATTCAGTCTTTTAAAAGATTTTTCGAAAAGGTTGTTTTCAAACAATGGAATAAAGAAGGTCATTGCACCGGATGACCGTAACCTTGAAAGAGTCATAAATAACCGTTTAGAAAGTCCCTTTTCGGGCCCTATCATGATCTAAATACGTCGTTACAATAAAAAAAGTCTATTGTGAGATTTATGAAAGTGGATTTTACAGGTATATTTGCCGAAAAAAAATGTTTTTTAACAGGACAAGGGAGACATTCAAGGGATGTTAGCTAGAGAAAATCTGATTTCTCCGGTCACTTGAGTTTGCTAGTTCCTTTGGTATAGTTCTGTGTTTTTCATTTTGTTCTAAATATTTTTTCAAAGTGTTTTTAAATTTGTATAAATACATTCCGTGTTACTAACTTTTTGTGTAGTAAAATAATGTTTTGTTAATGTTTGTTTTTGTTAATAGTGATTATAATGGCCGTATCAGTTAGCTAAAATGTTCCTGTTGCGCGTGTTGTTCCATGTGGAAAACATCGATACGAAATTTTGTAAAAGACTTGCGACGTTCCGGATTGTTAACAATAATTTTAATATTTGCGATATCGATAATTTTTTTAATAAAGTACAACAGACTCTTTCAGATTTAATTTCTAGTAACATAGGAACCGGCTTAAAATGCAGTATTCGAAGAGCGACCGTAATTACTAAAGGTGATCACGTTGCTCAAATGTATTTTTCGTCCGAACGTAAATATTTAGTTGCGGGTGACGACTTCAGCGATTTTACAATACTTCAGTCCACAAAATCAAAGGAAAAAGAACTGAAAGTCGATTATGTAAAGAGCTCCAGTGTTGAACCGTGCATAAAGTGGTTTACCTCGAGGTAAAACTAAATTTTGCAAATATACATACTATTGCGCGCGTATTCATTTTTCCCTTTACTGCAAGTTATCAGTGTCCATAAAGCCATAATTAACGTTCAAAATCACGACGCGGCATGTTTTAAATATACGCAATGTTGTCGAAAATTCGTAAATAAAAATGCCCAGGAAGTACATAAATGTAGAAACAAGCCCGAGCTTAACGCGAAATATGATTGGCAGGGAATCTCGTTCCCTACCAGCTTTGATGACATTAAGGATTTTCAGTTAAGTAATAAAATACTAGCGGTGATTTCCAATAATGGTCGTCAAAATATAAACAAGTCTTCAGTCAAGCATGATGTTTCATGCGCTGAGTATTCCGTATGTTAAATTAAAGATAACTATAATTTTCATTTACATAATACTAAATTCAAAACAAAGAAATCTGATTTTAAGTTTGTAATATCCTATATTTTTCACTTAGCATTCTATTCCTATAATGTATGTTTTAATAAGAATTACTATACTTTACATTTATACCATAATTAATTACAAAACAAATATTTTCAGTCCAATTCGTCTTCACGCGTCACGCAGTGTCATACTATACTGCAAAAGAAATAAATTCAAAAATAACAAAAATAAAACATTCCAATCAGTTTAACTTAATTTCTAGATACAATAACAAAAACCTGGATAATTTATTAACAAAAACTGAAAACACTATATCTAAATTACCAACTGATAAATAAGAATACTACAAACATACTACTGCTCATAAAACATCAGAAATAACTAAAAACACTAGTAATAACACGTATTACACAAAAAAAAGAAAAAATTATGTTTAAAAAATCATTGATATCATGATAAATAATTTTCGGAAACAACTGTGTTTTTTAAAAAGATATTTATTCGCTTAACGTTTCGACCAGCTTACACTGGCCATCATCAGAAGCAAACTCGATTATCTGTAACAACATAAATTAGTGTCAACAACTCAGAGAGCCATTAACCAAGACTCCAACCTAATCATCGTGGTCAACAACCCTCGGAATTGCAATCAGTCAATCAGCCCTACATAAATTATGGCAGATGGATCCAACATGGACATGGACCAGGAAACCTTGGATTTAATTGAAAAAACCGGGCCATCAGTAAATCAGTTTCTAGACCGCAGTCTAAACTTACTCAGATCCGAATGGCCCGAGATAGCTGCTCCGATATCAGACACCGAAGAATATTTATCAGAAGGCGATGTCCCCGGACCATCACCTCCAACTACTCGACACCGCGCAGCTACAATGGAAACCATGGGAAGACTGAACAACACTGAACTGAGGACGCCTCAGAAGGGCAAAAAGCAAAAAATCTCTAGACAATTAACGATGATATCTAGTATCCAGAAACAAAAAGACGATAAAATAATCAAACTGATTATGGACCCTGAGTATCCAGACGTGGCTATTAATGAAGCGCTGGACGGAAAAAGCCTCTTTAGAGAGGAGCTGATCCGATGCCGATCAATCGTAAAACCCTCGGTATTAAGAGAAATATGCCAAGACATGCAGGGGCTGACCAAAAATCAGCTCAGAGAAAAAGACAAGTTGTGAGCTGTTCGTCTGCAAGGCGGCGTCATCATCCACGCCTCTTATCAGGACGATAACATAACCGATCTCAAGGATACAATTTCCACAGCTGTATCTAATATGAGCATTGCAACTGCGAACACAGTAGCACAATCACAATCATTTGCTGAAATGGTTAATATCAAGCAGTCAGAAATCAACAGATTGACGACCATTGCAGCTGATCTGCAAAAAGAAGTGAATATACTTAAAATGTTGCTGGAATGTACACCGAAACCAGCACCCACACCAATTCAAAAGCCAACCGTCTTCACATCCATGTGCAAGACTCTCTCCGTGGGACAGATGAAGATTACATTAACTCCGGGAGATCCACCTGTGGTCCAATATGAAATAAGAGGTCCAGCTCCTGATGAGGAGATGAGAAAGATGGGTCGAGTGTTTCAATATTTCAAAACATTGAACAACTCAGTGATTTCTAACATTAGACAGAATGACTTCACCAGGTTGATGTCTCTGATGGAAAATTTCCCCAATCCAGAGCCACCATACACATTGATCAGTTTATCCATGAAGTAACAAAATAATTTGTAGATATAGAAGGCCAGTGTAAGCTGGTCGAAACGTTAAGCGAATAAATATCTTTTTAAAAAACACAGTTGTTTCCGAAAATTATTTATCATGAGTAATCACTGTGAAAGCTTTAAATTTTTAATCATTGATATCCTTAAACAAAAAATTATCTGGAAATAAATGTAGCATAGCTAAAGTAGATAAAAGTTTAACATCCGTTATATATATATTTTTTTTTTATCCGTTATATAATCAGGGAAACAAAAATCATAAAAAAAAAAAAAAAAAAAATTATAAAAATCTCATAAGCCAAAAAAAAAATCTACACATAGTTTTCCAACAAGAATAAAACAAATGATATCAAATCTAACAATATTTAACTTGATCACAACAATATATCACATTAAACCCGCAACCACCATCAAATGGACTACCAATAGAAACTCCCTTATATCTTCAATATAAAGTGAAATTTTGTTACAGCATTATGAAGAAAATATTATCCAGAAATATTTCTATAAAGATAATGTTACTTTTTATACTAGGTATGCAGACAATATTGTTACCATATTTAAAATAAATAACTTTTCAGATTAAGAAAAATTCTTAAATTCCATAAACAACAATTTACAATATACACTAGAAATAAGTAAGAACAAATTAAATTATTTAGATCTAACATTATAATGCAATACAACAACTATAGTAAACACACACTTACAGATGTCACAATTAATTCTAAATATAAAATTATTCACGGGCACATAAATATTCATCCTTTTACGCATATTTATATCACTTACACAACTCTGTTTGTGAAATTCCAATACCTCTTCCCAGTACCGCGTCAAATTTTGTAAATGATGAGTCGCTATCTATAAATAACAACGTTAAAATGATACAAACAAAAATGTATCTTTAGACTCATTAAATCTATCACTACAGATAATAAATATAGAGAGTCACATTAATATTAGAAAGGTAGATTTGAAATTAAGACTTGTTAAAAAAAAAAGAAACAGCCGCTGTACAATGAACACAGAAAGTATGAATTTTCCCGTCACATTAATATTCGAACGTAATAATGACGCGCGCCGGGAAAATATGTACAAACCTGTGCAACGTGTGACTCATGCAAAGTTGGACTTTCCCTGGTGCATACTACGTATTAGTGATGGCTAGTGATTTGATGATTTGAACCAATGATTCGACACATAAAGGTCTTTAAATGATTTGATACACTTAGTTCCAATGATTCGAATCTTCAAATCTTTTGAATCAGTAACCCAAAACCGAATCTCGCAAAGAATTAAGATTCATTTTTGTGCATAAGCGTATCTACCTGCCAATCCAATTCAATTCATTTGAAACTAAACATAAACTCCAGTAAATAAGATTTACTTTCGGATTTGTGATTTAGTTTTCAATGATTCAAATCTTAACCTAAAAACAAATCTTGCAAAGAATAAGATTCATTTTTATGTATGCGCATATCTTGTCTGCTAATATAATTCATTTCATTCGTTCGCAAATCCCAATAATATTATTGATTCAGTTTAGCATTTGTGATTACTCATTTCATAAATTTTGTTTTTAAAATTGTTCTGCACTGTTTTTAAATGTGATTTGCAATTGTTTACTTTTTTTTCTAATAGTTAATGTTTTTCATATATATATATACATGTAATTCGCGTTTTTTTAAAATTGTTCCTTTCAGTTGTATACGTGAAGTTTATTTTACATTATTTTTTGCCTATGTTATTTTTTTTTTAGTTGCTCATTTTTGAAAGTATTGCTTAAAATTTGTTTCGCGTTATTTTTAAACTTTATTTGCGGCTGTTTATTTTTATTTTCAATATTTTATTTCTTTCACAAAATAATATCATTAAAGTTTGATTCGCATTATTTTTTAAGATTGTATTCTTTTTGATTATATATTTTAAGTGAATTTTATGTAATTTTTTCGTGTCTTATTTTTATTTATGGTTGTTAATTTTTTATTTTTTTTTTTTTTAATATTTCGTTAAAATTTGTTTATACATATAAATTGTTGTGTTTTTTAAAAATTGATTTATAAAATTAAAATGTCAAAAAACAAAAGAAGCTTCATTTGGGACTATTTTACAAAAGTAATTAATGATGAAAATAAACTGAAGTGCAATATATGTTCTTCCATTTTAACTGTTCAGAGTGGTACAACGTCTAATATGACAAGACACTTTAAAGTAAAACACCCTATAATGAATATTGCTGCTAATCGAAATCGTGTGAGGTTGGAAGATGAGAATGAAATTGATGAAACCAAAAATGCAGAGAGTATGGAAATTGACATCGAAGATAAAGAGATAGATCAGGCTGAGCAGTCAACATCTAAAAATAGTGCTGCATGTACATCAAAATCGAAACAAACTACGGTAAGTTCCTATCTAAAAAAAACCAATAAGTATTTCTAAACGGAAAATTATTGATAATGAATTATTGAAATTTATAGTTACAGATTATCAGCCATTCAGTGTAGTAGAGAGCAAACATTTTCAAAAACTAGTTAATTTACTAAATCCAACTTACGAGTTACCTAGTAGGAAAACGATATCTAATAGTTTGTTGTCTGCCATGTATGTAAAATGCTTAGAAAATGTTAAGTCAGAAATTAATAAAGCTTCATACATCGCAATTACAGCAGATGGATGGACATCGATCAATAATGATAGTTTTTATGCAGTTACTGCTCATTTTATAGATTTAGGTGGTTTTAAAATGAAATCACGATTACTGTCGTGTTTCAAATTCAATGGTCAACATACATCTGAAAACATACAAAATCAACTTCATTCAGTGTTAGAAGAATGGCAACTTGCTAATAAAATAGTAGCATGTGTCACTGACAATGCAGCAAACATGGTTAAAGCTGTGCAATTAGCAAAGTGGTGACACATTCCTTGTTTTGCGCATACATTGAATCTAATCGTACAAGCTGGTTTACAGGAAATAACGAGGCCTCTTGAAAAAGTAAAGTCCATTGTAGAATATTTTAATAAAAGTAGCGCAGCAACAGAAAAACTACATAATGTTCAAAAGAGAATGGGTTCTGAGGTTTTAAAATTAAAACAGGATTGTCCTACCAGATGTAACTCAACATTTGATATGCTTTATAGAGTGAAGAAGGCAAAGGAAGCACTACAAAGTACTCTCGCCATACTCAATAATGCTCCTGTGCTTCTAACAGGCGAAGACTGGTACACAATTGAAAATTCATGTAACATTCTTTCAATTTTTAATGAAATCACAATTGAAATAAGTGCAGAAAAGAGTGTCTCACTGTCAAAAGTTGTAGTTATATGTAAACATTTAATAAGCTATTGCAATCGGTTGAAAACTGAACAATATGAAAGTTCACTTGTAACCAGTTTGGTGACTAAGTTAACTGATGAAGTAACCACGAGGTTCCAAAAGAAATACAGGGACCTACAAATTGTTTGGGAAGCAACACTCTTGGATCGCAGATTTAAGGAGCATGGTTTTCAATCAGATCAAATTTTGAAAGAAACTAAGGAGAATATAATACTGAAATGTATTAAAATACGAGATCAGAATAAAACAAATAACCAGAATCTTGAAATTCAAGAACCTACACCGACATCATCTTCAACTACAAATTTCAGTATATGGACCGAATTTGATTCAACAGTGGAGAAATTAGTTATGAAACCTGAGAATTCTAGGGCAGCTAGTATCGTAGAATTAGATAAATATTGCAAAATGCCACTTCTTCCACGTACCAGTGATCCACTATTGTGGTGGAAAGAAAATAAAGACATTTTTCCTAATCTGTTCGTTATTATGAAGAGACGATTATGTATTCCAGCAACATCTACACCATGTGAGCGGATATTTTCAAAAAAAGGGCAGATAATAACAGAAAGGAGTAATCGTTTGAGTTCACAGAAGTCAGCAAAATTAATATTTTTAAATTTTAATATTGACTGTGTCACATAGGTGACTTTTTATACATTATTTCTATATGCAGTTTTTTTATATAATATTAACCTATTTTTAAGTTGTAATTTTCGTTTTAACTATTTTATACTATAATGCATTTATATTTAAAACGCACTTGTTTGTTTATAAATTTACATTATATTTTTTGGTATTAACCTAAACTTTCAATTCAAAATTGTATAGTACTGATCAAACTGTATTATTGTCACTATTTATTTCTGCAAGTTGATCAGTAATGAAACTATTTCATGTAAATTGATCACTTTTTCGCGACAATCAATAACCTAAGTCTACTCGAAAATTTGTTTTTTACAAACCACAGCGAAAAAAATGATCAATCTACATTACAATTCTAATCCTTATGCAAAGTAGGATCATCATTAAAAAGTTAAAAAAAAAACTACTTTGGCAACCAGTTGTAGTTTTATAAAAATATCTAGTTCTATTGTTTTTTTGTTTTTTTTTTTTTAAATTGTAATTTTAATTCATTTAATTTAGCCTCATAGCAAAAAAAAATTGATTTAACTGCGTAATTTCAAACACAGCGGAGGATTTGTAATCGTGACGACTGCAAGACGTAAGTTGTACACCTATTTGCAAATGATTCATTGATTCGAATCAGTGACTCGAATCATTTAGGTGATTTGATTCAAATGATTCGAAACAATGAATTGATTCGTTTTGCCCAACACTATACTACGTATGTAATACAAAATAATATCAACCCACAGGCAACAGTATACTGTTGCGTTCACTGTTGCGTTCGGTGTGTAAACGCAACTGTTAAAGCCGTGAACACATTAAGCAAACTATCAGGATGCGATTTGTTACAATCTTCATAATTTTATCCATGCTGGTCCAAGGCGTCGGGCCTGTTGATAAATGGATGCCCGAAAAAGCTCACAGGGTCAGGCGGCATCGAGAAGAAAGCGTGTACTGTGGTTCATGGAAAATCCGGCGGTAAGGTTCAACTTGCGGAGTTAGCCAGAAGGTGAAGCAGCGTATGTAGCGGATGGTCAGCGATTATCTTTGGTTCAAATTTAGTATTGAAAACTTGACTTCCCTGGTAAGGAAAAATTTGTCATCAATAATGAACTGAAAACGCGAAATATTTTGTTTGACAAGCGGCAATTAGTCATTTATCATCATGGAGAAAGGATTTGTCATATTAAAAAATTGGATCGTTAGTGAAACTACTACTAAAAATGAGCATGTTTAATATTATTCGACGATTTGAAGAGGAAGATCGAACTGCTTCTATTCCGCTGAAAGGTCAACTGGAAAAACTTTCAATTCCGGATAAGCGGATAATAATGCGCGAGGTGAAATGTAACCCAAAAGTAAGTGCTCTGAAACCAGTTACACTATTATAGGAGAAGACTGGAAAAGAAGTTTATTCGGAGACCCAATTCGGAGACTCGTGAAAAAATGGGTACGATTCACAAACTGCGCGCAGCAAACCACTCATTTCCAAAATTAATCAGAAGAAGCGCTTCGACTTTGCTTTGAAATATCAGTTTGTCTCTGAAACTTTCTGGAATGATGTCATCTTTACTGATGAGTCCAAATTTAATATTTTCGGTGGTGATGGGAAAGCAAAGGTGTGGCGACAGCCAAACACAGCATTCGCCCGAAAACATGTTCTTCCAACAGTGAAAACATGGCGGCGGGCATGTTATGGTTGGAGATGTTTTTTCAGCGGCTGCTGTAGGTTCTTTAGTATTTATTGAAGGAAAGATGACTGCTGGTATGTACAATCGACATACTGCAAAAAAATCTGCATATCAGTGCCGAAAAAATGGGGATCTAGAACAGCTTTAAACCATACTAAGACAACGAACCCAAACATAAAGCCTGTAAAACGCATTCCCGGTTGTTATTCAACTGCCCGAAGATCCTGGAAACGCCGCCGCAGTCTCCGGACTGTAGTCTAATCGAAAATTTATGAGACTATTTAGATCACAAAAAATATGCGAACGCCATATTTCGAGCAAACAAGAGCTGCAAACTCGATTACAAGAAGAGTGGTGGACGAAGATTCCGAGAGATTACCTGCAGAAATTAGTTTCTTCCATGCCGCGCCGCTTGGAGGCAATCATTGCGGCTGAAGGCTTGCAATACCAAATACTGATTTTCATCTATTACGTTATTTTTGTTGCCCTCTTGTGAGCGGTCATTTTCCGTTCTTTTAGTTACCGTTTCAATATTAATGTGACGGGCAAATTCTTACTTTCTGTGTTCATTGTACAGTGGCTGTTTCTTTCTTTTTTTTTCTGTTTCCTTTTTCACATGTAATATAAGAGACGGTGTTTATTGTTCATATTTTTGAATAATAAATTTTGAATTAAAAGCTCTTCTCTCCTTTTCTTTGACAAGTCTTAATTTCAAACTTACCGTGTTCCAATATTAATGTGACTCACTGAACTGAAAATCTTAAATGGACTGACTAAACAACCTGTTTCAACAGCATCATTACAATTATTTTTTAATGAAACTGAATGTTCAAAAAAAGTAAAAGAGCTACAAGAGAAATCACCAATGACGTTATTTCATCTATTTTTCCATAGTGAGTTAATTAATCACACTGTGTTTTAAACTAATCTGTATGCCACTCAAAAACATCAAATTTTTCTTTCAACAGATTCTTATGAAATTCGTTGTTTTTTGGAATTAATGTATTTATAATGATGAAGGTATTGCCAAGTTAATGGGATTGTTGATCAACTGCAACTGATTTTCATGATTAATACGATTACATATCTTCATTGATGACAGTAAAAATATTTAGAAAATTTTTAATATTTTAAATATATTTTCCGTGATAAAAGTGACTTTTTATATATAATATTTTGAAAATAATAACAGAAAATGGACACTTATAATTTAAATATAAAGAAGTATGTATAAAAATATTTAGTTCTTTATTGAATCATATTCACTTCAATGACAACATTTTGACTCCTAAATGGAACGAATTGAACTATGACAAAACGCATAAATTAAGACATAAATAGATTTTATTTAAAATTCCTTTTCTAGGCATTATCAACCTTGGCAAAAATTAGTAGTTAACGAATATGATTAAATTTAAAAGGCGCCACTCTATAAAAAAGAATGTACAGGATGGGGCACAGGAACCGAATGTATTTCTAAACGCTACTATACCTAAAATAAAAGGTGGGTGGGGGAAGTGATATTTCTGCTAATGGTAGTCTGGTCCATCAAGTTTCATTTACCAACAGTAGCCAGTCGTCGTGACTAAGTGGAACATGGAAACACCACGTTTTTGCAGTATAGTGACTTTTTAAGTCATGATCTACCGTTCGTGCTTTTCATAGTAATTTCACCATCGCGCCGCGTAAACCAGTACCCAGCAAAAAAAACTGTTTATATATGTTTAAAAACTTAGTAGCAATCAGGATACCCCAAGATGCATAGTTGAGTCATTTAAAGTTTGTATAATGTTATTATGAGTTACACTGATATGAGTTCATTACTAAGGTGATTATTTCAAGAGTCAATAAACGAATTTATCAAACATCTGGAACACAAAACAGAATCAGAACAGGAAGATGAAGAAAATAGAACTAATTCAGTTGTCAAAAATATAAAAACTGGTAAGTTGAATAATTATTACATAGGGTAAGGCAATAAAACAAAACAGCGTAAAGAACCCAATACTTCGTACAAGATAGTGTAATTTAGTATCCCATTTACTAGGGGTTATAGGGGAGGCAAAAAAATATAACTGAAGCCCACGATTGTTCGAACCTACTTTTTTGATCAATATATTATTCACATGACTGTGTTGAATACTAATATATATATATATATATATATATAGTATATATACAAAAATAAAGGCATTAATTGGCCTGCTGTATTTGGCCAATGGAATAATGCGTTATCCGATCTTCACTTTTTTACTTCTCCTGGGAAATCAGTAGCTATGGTTTTCACTTATCGTCCTTATAGTCGTTCCTCAGTCAATCTATCCGTGTGCCCCCTTCCTATTCCTGTAGTTAGTTCCGTCTCCTACGTTGGCATTGTTCTTAACAATAACTTGTCCTTTCACGATCACATCAATTATTTCTATACATCGACTCTCAAGAGGGTTAATTGGTTGAAGGTGGGGTGGGGATCCTTATATCCTTCTGATGCTATACAAGGCCACTATCCTTTCTAAATTCGATTATTGCTCGTTCCTTTACGCTAGCGCTCCTACTACATAGTAGCCGATTAAACATCCTAGAATTGTAGTCTTCGCAAGATGGAATAGGGGCAGAAATTTTCCCAGTTACAATGACTTTACGTAGATTTCGGTTTCTGTTATAATAAGGTGCTTACGCGTTGAAAATATTATGACTAGAGAAGAAAAAAAGAAGATCGATAAAATAGCATCAGCTCATGAGTTACTTTAGAAGTTTAATGAAAATAGTACTGCTGGAGAATATATAACCTCAGATGAAATGTTGTTAGCTTTTCGTGATCGCTGTGGATTTAAAGTTTACATACCAAATAAGCCACATAAGTATGGCCTTAAGGTCTTCTCTTTGGTTGATTCCAGAACATTTTATACGAGTCATCTGAAGCTATATGCAGGCAAACAGTTAAGTGGGCCGCATGAAGTTAACAACAGAACTATTGACATTGTTCACAGAATGTGTCAACATATTTTAACTACAGGTCGAAATGTTACTATGGATCGTTGGTTCACAAGTTATGAGATTATTAAAACTATGCTCAATGTTCATAACATTACCATAGTTAAGGGATCTACCCGCGACATTAATTAGTTCAAAATATAGGCAACAATATTCATCTTTATTTGGCTTTAATGAGAGTGGGGTGTCTCAGTTGCACGTATTCCACGCGCTGTGTCATTGGATGTCCGGGAATTTTTTCTATTAATCCAACGGAAGACCGGCTGAGTCTGCCGAGTCTTTCTCTCTTGTAGGCAAACAATTTCATTCTGCAATTTTTTTTCTCATTATGTGTTCCCATGTCTCTTCGTGCCAAGTGCCGCTGTACTCGCGGGAATCAACACCATTTATATTTTTTCTTATCTTCCAATTTATATTTCGATTCTTCACTCCCCTCAAATTTCATTTATAACCAGGATTTTCTTTGCGACAAATGTCGTATTTTCGGCCACTCCTTCATCGATCAGGAAAACGAAAAACCCTGTGCGTGATGCATGAAGTCATCACGGGCTGGGTTCATGATGGGGCGGTCTCCTCACTATCTCCGAGGTGGCCACCACCCACCGAATCAAAAAGAAAACTTAATCTGTCAATCCTTGCGGTGTTCGTGTATCCCCTTCTCGATATCGGATCCCGTCAAAATTTTTTTATTATTCCTAAAATTAACTACTGATGAATGCAGTAATTTTATGACATTTGAATCACCTGTAGGCCAACTGTCCACTCCTGGCGGTGTATTCCTCCGTCAATTCCTTAAGTTTCAGCTTTACAGCCATACTGCAATACATGTTCTCCCTATACCGCCCTGTCGCCGGTCATCCAAATTCATGATGTACCTGGTGTACACGCTCTCCAACCCCAAAATCATTAATTAATTCAATTCAGTTCAATTCGTTTCTTTTTATTCACTTCAATTCAATTCAATCATTCAACTTCGGTCGCAGGTAGTCCATCCTGCATCGTAGAATCAGTTCTCATCGTCACTTGGTTCGCCAAGTTCATTCGCGAAGAGGTCATTGTCCTCTTCGTTTCTCAACCTCCTTATCGTTCTTTTGTAATCATCAATTTCTTTATTGCGCTCCCCACCGTCATAACGCGTCGGCTCCCTTAATGCCATGGAGTACGAACGTTATGTTGGGCAAGCGATTCCATTCATCCATTATCATGTCAGTCACCGTCAAAACGTTTCGGCTTCGTCAATTTCGAGAAGCACGAACAAAACGCACGGTGCGCAATTTTAATATGGTACTCGTCCTATCATGTTATTCAATCATTTTCTTATCATTTGTTAAGGACCATTTGGGCCTTATCTTAGGTTTTCATCCCTTATATAATTTCTTCGACCCTTATTTTTTTGTGTTTTTCAACCCTTAATTATTTTTTTACTACCCTTGTATAAATTTTTTTCGAGAAATTTATTATTCAAATTTTTTTTTTATCTATCTTGTCTTGACTGGATTTGGTTTCAGCGGCATGACTATAATTATATGTGTAACGTGCGGTGTATATGAGTGGGTTCGATGGTGGAGATATCGTCGGCTTGCAAGAAGACTGTCATAACTCAAAAAAATGCATTGTTATGTTTTTGCAATGAAACAACTTCAATTTGTCTATAATTTTATGTGGAAGAGAGTTACACGTTGTAATTCATTTGGCGGCCGCTAGATGCCACTAGTGACAGTATGTGTTTCTGACAAGTCGACACATGTATTCTGTGCAATAGAGTCACATATCAGTTGTGTCTTTACTGTTGTCATGAAAGCGTCACACGTTCTGTGGAATAGTGTTACATTTTAATAAGTGCCTTACTATACATTCGTTTATTTTGGTGAATATCGTCATATTTTGAGTTAGAACAGTTTTCTTCAAAAGGTAAGGATAAATTATTTAGTTTTTGTATCATTTTAATGTATTAATCTGAGATGAAACAGTATTCTTCAAAACTAATAATTCTAATGGTACCCCACGTCTGGTTTTATTTCGAGATGTGACTGTTTTGTCCAGAAAATATTAAGTTAATCTGAAGAAATGTTTTAATGACACAACATAACCTCGTTTTCGTTGAATAAATTAAATACCTAGTATTTACAATAAACTCAGGACATTTAGGATATATTATTTGTGTGTTTCAGACATTCATTGCATATGATATATCATATTATGAAAAATGAGTAGCCGATCACATCTAATTCTGAAACTTGCCAAAGAACAACAACCACACGATAATGGTGCTATTTCATCAGAGGAAAATGGCAAAGTTACTGTGATGTGGAAAATTAGGAGTGTAAACGATGACGAATCAAGTCGTAGTGAAGCAAGCGATAGTAACCCTATTGATTCCGATGACTCAAAAGCTGATCCAAATTTTACGGTTGTCTCATCATCATCTTCAGTTTCTGATTCCGATGAAAATTCTTCTAGTTCTGTAGATAATAATGTCGAGAAGATTCGTGTTGTTAAGCACCATTCGCAGATAGAACAGTATGTCAGAAAAAGGAGAATTAACAAGGAAAACTGGCAGAAAAATAGTGCCAAACGGCTTAGAAATCGTGGACAGTCATATAAATCTTTGAAAACAATCAGAAATGACGATGGTGGAACAAAAAAGCGTTTATTGGTAGTACGTGAGGCGAAGCAAATGTTAGCGCCTTGTAATAATAAATGTCGACTCAAATGTTTTCAAAAATTTCCAGAAGTGGATCGCCAGACAATATTTACGGAGTATTGGGAAATGGGTGAGCTTCAGAGACAACGTGATTTCATATCATCTTGTATGGAGACAGTAAAACCAAAATATAGATATCAAAATGCCCAAAGTTCTCGATCCTTAAATAGAGCCTTTTATTTGAACTTACGAGGAGAAAAAACACGTGTCTGCAAACTATTTTTCATGGCCACATTGGGAATCAACTCTAGGATCATACGAACAGTTCAAGAAAAGCAAGAGTCAATTGCAAAGGGGATATTACAACCAGAAATGAGAGGAAAGCACAAGAACCACGCAATGGTATCAGAAGAAATAAAAAATGGTATAACAAGATACCACGAATAGAAAGCCACTACTGCAGGTCTGAAACAAAAAAAGAGTATATAGTAGGCAGTAAGACAATCGCTGAGCTCTATAGGGACTATAAGAGCTTATGTCAAGAGCAGAATATTTTATATTCAAATTATTTGATGTACTATACAATATTTAATACTGAATATAACATTGGTTTCTTTAACCCAAAAAAAGACCAATGTGAACTTTGCCTTGCTTTTCAAAATGCTAGTACAGATGAGAAAACTCAACTTCAGGAAAAGTATGATAACCATATCAAAGAAAAAGAGCTTTCCCGGAGAGAAAAAGAAATTGATAAAACTTCAGAGAGTATAGTTGCCGTATACGACCTCCAAGCAGTTTTGCCATGTCCCACGGGCAATGCATCTTCATATTATTATACATCAAAATTGAATGTTTTCAATTTCACCGTATACCAGTTGGCAAATAACGAAGTTAGCTGTTATGTTTGACATGAGAGACAAGGGCAAAGAGGGGCTAATGAAATTGGTTCCTGTGTGTGGCACTATCTTAATGCCATAAACACTAAGGCTTCCATTGAGAACAAATGCATAGACGTCATATTCTATAGCGACAACTGTACGGGGCAAAATAAAAACAAATGCATTTTCGCCTTGTACATGTTCGCCATTTTAAAATTAGCAAATATACAATCAGTGACCCATAAATATTTCATAACTGGTCATACCCAAAACGAAGGAGATAGTTCCCATTCAGTGATTGAACGACGTATCAACAAATTCAAAAAGTCTGCTCCGATCCATGTTCCTGAACAGTATGTGACACTCATCCGGCAAGCAAAGAAAAATGGCAAACCATATTCAGTAGAAGAAATGTGCTACGACGATTTTTTCGACTTAAAAAAACTTGTTGTGGAGATGGGCATCAATAATATATTCAAAAACTCTGAAGGTGAAGTAGTTAAAATCGCAGACATGAAAATGTTCATGATGAAGAAGGATCAGGTCGGAAAAATCTTTTATAAAAATTCTTATCAGCAGCAGGACTTCTTTACTGCAAATATTGTGAACTCAAGGCGCCAGAGAACAGACTTTAATTTACTTGAACTAAGTAAAGCTTATAAACAGAAATTACCTATTGCAGAAGCAAAAAAGAATGGAATACTGTCCTTGATAAATAAAAAAGTTGTTCCTCGATATTATTATGAGTTTTATAACAATTTATAATAATGTATAGTTGTTCTCACAAAGGTTTTGTTTACTTAAAATAAAGTTTTCATATTGTATCCTTTCTAGATACAACAGTTGTTCCACGATATTATTATGAGTCTTATCAGGTGTACAAGTATGAAATGCGGATTTGAAAAACCAGATGTTCACCAATACAATGTGTATTATAAAAATTTGACGCATATGCAATTTTGTTGCGCCATCAACATGTGTCAAACGTACATCAGTAATAAATTGAAAAACTGTTTGCTTAGTATTGTTTTGGTGTGTTTAATATGACGACATTTGTGCCAAATAAAGAGCATTCGCGGACAGCATTAATTTTTTGTTTTCATTTGAAGAAAACTGCTGCTGAAGCATACCGATTACTTCGAGAAGCTTATGGTGAACATACTCCATCGCAGGATATGTGTGAACGATGGTTTCGGCGTTTCAAAAGTGGTAATTTCGATGTGTAGACAAGGTACATGGAAAACCGCCAAAAAGATACAAAGATGCAGAATTGCAAGCATTGTTAGATGAAGACGATGCGCAAACACAAAAACAACTTGCAGAGCAATTAAACGTTAGTCAACAAGCTGTTTCTAATCACCTACGAGAAATTGGAAAGATTCAGAAGGTCGGCAGATGGGTACCACATGAGTTGAACGAGAGGCAGATGGAGAGGCGCAAAAACACAAGTGAAATTTTGCTCGAACGATACAAAAGAAAGTCGTTTTTGCATCGTATCGTTACTGTGGATGAAAAGTAGATTTATTTTGAGAATCCCAAGCGCAAAAGATCATGGGTAGATCCAGGCGCACGATCCAGATCGACCGCAAAACCGAATCGCTTTGGCAGGAAGACGATGCTCTGTGTTTGGTGGGACCAGAAGGGTGTGGTTTATTATGAGCTATTAAAGCCTGGTGAAACCGTTAATACCAAACGCTACCAACAACAATTGATCGATTTGAACCGTTCGCTGCTCAAAAAACGACCAGAATATCAAAAAAGGCAACACAAGGTAATTTTTCTCCATGACAATGATCCATCACATACGGCAAAACCGGTTCGCGACACGTTGGAAGCACTCAGCTGGGAAGTGCTATCCCATGCGGCTTACTCACCAGACTTGGCTCCTTCCGATTACCACTTGTTTGCATCGATGGGTCACGCACTTGCTGAGCAGCGCTTTAGTTCGTACGAAAACGTGAAAAAATGGCTCGATGAATGGTTAGCGGCAAAAGGGGAAGATTTTTACTGGCGTGGTATCCACAAATTGCCCGAGAGATGGGAAAAATGTTTAACTAGCGATGGAGCATACTTTGAGTAAACCACTTTTTATCATTCTTCCAAATTTAACGTGTTTTTTTTCGAAAAAAAATCCGCATTTCATACTTGTACACCTGATATAACAATTTATAAAAATGTATAGTTGTTTTCAGAAAGGTTTTGTTTACTTAAAATAAATGTTTCATTTTGTATATTTAAAATTATTTCAGAAGTAACCAAATAATTCTAACTTCTCTAAAATATTATTCAAAAATATAAATATTATTTGGAACAAGACTGTCACATGTTTGAAAATAGGGGTTCAATTTGTACAAACGTACAAAACAAAAGGCAACTTAAGGCAAAACAATTCAACTTAAGTTATCTGCAAGCCACCTGTAAAGAATATGGTTTCTAATTATTTAATGAGATCGAGATCTGAGTACATTTTATCCAGTAAAATGTTTACATGCTTCCCCTGAAAATTTGTGTATTTTGAGTTATGACAGTCTTCTTCCAAGCCGACGATATGTTCGGGACTCCGTAGCTCGGCAACGGGTGGTCCGAATTTCGTCGCTCTTGGGTCACCTGAGTTCTCATCCAAAACTTCTGTTTTGGATGAAAATAAAGGTGGGGCAGTGTGACGGATTCGGCCGCCATGACTTTCGATATTTATCACGCTGTACCGAATTAAAAAATGATAATGATTACTCTTTTCCAAATTCTAAATTCCACATTTCTCTGTGTTTTGACAGTTTCTCAGGCCTCCGATTTCTTCGGGCAGCGTGCAAACTGAGCATTCTCCGACCGTAATGCTAGATCGACAAATTTCATGGGAATTGCCAATGTGCACGGCGCCAATTTGGCGATCCGTGCATATGTGTGTGTTAATTATATGAGGGTGGTTCGTCCGATGTGTGTCCGATCTGGCGTTGTGTGCGTCGGAGATGCGAGTCGAGCTACGTCGAGGCGTGAGAAGTTTTTTTCTTAGAACCCGAAAGAACCGACGCAGGGTACCCGCCATTCCACCGATTTTGAGAATGTTCTAGAAAAATCGGTGGCGTGTTCGTTCATTATACATATATATTTTTTATTATTAGGCAAGATGGCCGTTCAATAAGATCGTAGTCGAATTCTCTGTGAATTCGGCAGTTCAGTCTTCGCTTCCTCATAGTCGCGATCCGATCTCAACTGCTTTCGTTTTCTTTTTCACAGCTACACGCCCTTCGAGGCAAACTTTATATTTTTTCACTGCTTTGGCCGCTTGAGGCAAATTGTACCGTTCGGAATATTCATTGTCGTTTTCTTTTGTTTTATGATCGGTTTTCATATTATTTTTTCATAAAAAATATAATTGGATTTACTCCTTTTAAAAGAATTTTTTTATTTCGTTGTAAGGACACGTTTTCGTGACATCTCCACCGCGGAAACCTTTCTTTTTTTCGCTAAACCTTAGGAAGGCCTAAAGCTCTGCCCGAGCGAGCTAACGGTTACGTTACACCCGATGAAGTAACGTTGGCGCCTGGAACTTTTTTTTATTATTTTATTTTTATATTTTTTTGTTCATCGCGGAAGCCGGTCAGTTACAAACGTCACCCGAGAACAGGGAAATAACGAATTAGTTACAAATGACTACCGGAACAAGAACTTGTGAAGAGAGTTAATTCTTCATAACATCTTATGTACCCAGAAAAGAAAAATATTTTTTAGTGGTGTCAGCTACGCACAATGATAATAAGATTGATGATAGAACTGGAAATCAGCAAAAACCGGAAATAATAACGTTTTATAATTCAACTAAAAGTGATGTCGATACAGTAAGTTCATATGATGTTGCAAAAAAATAAGAATGCCCTATGGTTATGTTTTATGATCTTTTAAATGTAGCATCTATAAATTCATTTGTTATATACACCATCAATCAGAAAACAGAACAAATTAACCGCAGATTATTTATGAAACGCTTAGCAACTAAATTGGTTATGGACAATATGAACAGACGAACTCTGGATCAACATATACTACGAACAATAAGACAAACACTCATTCGATACAGTACAGCCACAAAAAACTGCACCAGGTGAAAAGAGTGGTCGCTGCAATTATTGTAACGATTGTAAAACTAGATATTATTGTAAAAATTCAAATATTTGACTTTGTATGGAGCATATTGTAAATTTATGTGGACTGTGTAGAAAAAAAATAACGCCTAAAATTTGATGTCTCTTTTAAATGGTTATCAAAGCAACGTTAACCGTTTTGATATTTTTTGATTTTTAATAAACATTCTTTATAAAAAACGTATGATTTTATTTAAATAAGGTAATACTAGACGTTTATTTGGGTAGTACTTTGTGACATATATCAAATATTGTATGTGTATGTTTTTCATTAATTAAAAATATTTCAATATATTATAATTTTTTAGAAAGCGATAAAAAAAATATAAACGAATGGATAATAACCGCATACTGAAGCGCTTATTGTGTGATGTATCAAGGATGGGAAAAAGATACCATGAAAGACCAAAACTGCGATATAAGGATGTTCTATCAAACACCATTAAAAAAAATGGTATCAATCCAAGAACAAATAAGTCCTAGGAGAGATGTGCGATGAACAGAATAGAATGGAGAAAGTTTATTGCTGAAACTGCAAACCTAACAAGTGTTTATGTTTCCAGTAAACATACAACAAAGGCAAGAAGGAATACAACAAGCCAATTTCAGTGCGCGCAATGCAGCTATGTATTCAATTATAAAATAGGATTGATATCGCACATGAGGTTCAAACACTGTACTATCTGACGACGGAGAAGAAATGATACGAGAAATGACACTCATACTCTGCAGTGAGTGAGTTAGAAGAAAAAGACATATATGTATGCAGAAGCAGAGGTTGCATTCTTTTGTTGAATCATGAAGACACTTTTTATAAATTCACCGGAAACCAAATTTTTCTGTTTTTTTCTAATCCTGAAATGCATATTTTATCGCAAAAATTCGATTGGACATAGGGGTAATTCGTATAAAATCAGTTTTTAATACAAAGCAGTCTGAAAAAAAAAAATCAAGGCTATTCATGGAATTAATAAACAAATGGGTTAAAAATTACTATCAAGTAAATTATCCAGCCTTTACATCAGAACGAATTACATAACTGATATTTTAAAAATGAAAACAAAAAATAATTTTAAAACCAGAAATAAACAATTTCAATGCTGGATCAAATGGACTCATCTCATCGATAGTCATGATGAGTATAATGTTACACAACAGCAGAAGTTAACGAGTGGCTGTGGGTTACATGATGATGGCAGTACAAGTGTTGCATTGTGGGTAAAGGAAAACGAAAATAAACCTGAAAGCCCAATTTTGTTATTTAAAAATAAGGGGATGATTCATCCACTTTTAAAAATTGATGAATTTGTGTTGTACACCAGTAGGGAGAAATATTTTAAGATAATATAGCGATAAAAGGATTTGCATTGATACAACTTGGAATACAAATGTATATGGCTTTCTATTAACAACAATTATGATAACAAATGAATAAGAAAAAGAGGTCCAGGCCGCATTTTGTATAAGTATCCTATTTTCCAAGAATAACGCGCACTACTCCGTCTAGAAATCTTATTAGGATCCAGTAGCTGGAAGATTTTCGATATTGAAAAGGAAAAACAGAATGGAACAAAATCTGGATGTTTACGCAGAGCTACAAAAAATACGTAGGAGGCTGAAGCAGTTACAAAAGAAACATAAAAATGAAAATACAGAGCAGCCTATCGCTCACTTGTTCTTGTGTAAAATGTGCCCGGTTAAGTGCAACTTTGATAACTTCGTGAAGCTGGAAGGCAATACAATTGGATTTTTGGCTTACTGAAAATCCATATTGTTAACTACTTCACCTGACACAATGAAGAAGACTTTAAACAGGTACACAGTGTCCAGCTCAAATGTCAGTGACTATCTCTAATGAAGGAATCCTTGTGAATTTGTAGCGAGACAGATACTCGCCACATGAGTAATAGAAATTTTTAATAATTTATTATAATGAAAATTAAAATTAGATTATATATATATATATATATATATATATACAGTGGAAACCGTTTAACACGAAACTGAAGGGACCGAAATATTTCTTCGTGTTAAAAAGAATTTCGTGTTAACCGAAACATGCAAAAAAAAAAAAAACGAAAATAAAAAATTAAAAACTCGCCAATATTTTTAATGTCGGTAAAATGTATCAATTCGATTTTCCGCTAACATCAGCACTCGCAGGTAGTGCATATATACACTTCAAATAATTACATTATAAAAAAACATAAAAAATTATTGTTTTTTGGGAAACTTGTCGACCTAAATTAAGTAGTATTGCATTCCCAGGGGGTAAATAATAGTAACCATTGTTAATTTTATTTATCTGTTAAGGGATGCGACTGGAAAAGGAGGTATATTTGTCCTTCTGAGAAGCGAAATCTTTTCGTGTTAAGCGATTTTTGTTTCGTGTTGTTTCGTGATAAAAGAAAAAAAATGTATGTAATTATATGGCATTTTGTCGGGACCGTAGTGTTGTTTCGTATTAAGCGATTTTTCAGGTTAACCGGTTTCGTGTTAAACAATTTCCACTGTATATATATATATATATATATATATTTATATATAAATAAATAAATAAAAAATTAAAAATTAAAAAATAAATATATATATATATATATTAAATAATTAGTTTATGCCAATCACATGATCATCATTGTTTCCTCTGAGACAATGATGATCGAAAATGTGGTTTAAGAAGTAGAAATAGAAATTAAAGGTGTTTTTAGAAACGTTGGACAAAGAAGTTGTTGAATATAAATTGTGATGAATTTAATAATATTTTGTTTTTTGTAAAAGTAATGAAAATTATGTGTAACTAAAACACATAATGTGTGGTTGGATGTACCAAGGATGTTTCGAAGGAATTTAAAATTTAATTAATGGCGGGCAGGGCAAAACAATATATTAATATGATGAGGTAATCATAAATTTTATAAAATAGAAAAATACATTTTCGGTTATTTATTATATTTCTTTTATCTATTCATTGTTAGGTTAATGTAGATATATTCTATTAATTAATCGTTCGGTAACAAATGTGTGCCAGATGTCAATTTATGTAATGTATATGCGTTATAAAAACATAAAGTGATAGCAGAACGTGGTTATAAAAAATTTAAAACACATATATACATTACAAATTATATAGTAACTCATTGGTTCTATAAGAAAGAACTGAGTCCTACATCAGTAAAACCGGGGGAGAAAAAAAATATATATAGTAAATTTTATTTTAGTTATGTATGAAATCATATTTTTCTATATAAAAAATGAAGTTATTTTATATTTAAAGTGTCAAGTTATTAAGTATACAATACAATTATAATTGAATGTTTTGAAATACATCAGAAAATAACTTACTAATCAAATGAAACATATTAATAAAAGGATTGATTTATTTACATTCATAATAATAAATAGTTTATTGATGTGCAAAATAATAAATGTTTATGTATATGTGGTTATAGATCGGGTAGAGTTAGGAGTGTGGGTACAAAGTATTGCGGATAACATGTGGAAGTCATATTTGCACAAGTTACAAAGAATACATCTCATCGATAGGCAAGATGTGTATAATGTTGCACAACAGCAGAAGTTAACGAGTGGCTGTGGGTTACATGATGATGACAGTACAAGTGTTGCATTGTGGGTAAAGGAAAACGAAAATGAACCTGAAAGTCCAATTTTGATATTTAAAAATAAGGGGATGATTCATCCACTTTTAAAAACTGATGAATTTGTGTTGTACACCAGTAGGAAGAAATATTTTAAGATAATATAGCGATAAAAGGATTTGTATTGATACAATTGGAATACAAATGTGTATGGCTTCCTATTAACAACAATTATGATATCAAATGAATATGAAGAAGATGTCCAGGCTGCATTTTGTAGAAGTATCCTATTTTCCAAGAATAAAACAACCACTCTGTCTTTAATACAAAGCAGTCTGAAAAAAAAAATCAAGGCTATTCGTGGAATTAATAAACGAATGGGTTAAAAATTACTATCAAGTAAATTATCCAGCCTTTACATCAGAACGAATTACATAACTGATATTTTAAAAATGAAAACAAAAAATAATTTTAAAACCAGAAATAAACAATTTCAATGCTGGATCAAATGGACTCATCTCATCGATAGTCATGATGAGTATAATGTTACACAACAGCAGAAGTTAACGAGTGGCTGTGGGTTACATGATGATGGCAGTACAAGTGTTGCATTGTGGGTAAAGGAAAACGAAAATAAACCTGAAAGCCCAATTTTGTTATTTAAAAATAAGGGGATGATTCATCCACTTTTAAAAACTGATGAATTTGTGTTGTACACCAGTAGGAAGAAATATTTTAAGATAATATAGCGATAAAAGGATTTGTATTGATACAATTGGAATACAAATGTGTATGGCTTCCTATTAACAACAATTATGATAACAAATGAATATGAAGAAGATGTCCAGGCTGCATTTTGTAGAAGTATCCTATTTTCCAAGAATAACGCGCACTACTCCGTCTTTAATACAAAGCAGTCTGGAAAAAAAAATCAAGGCTATTTGTGGAATTAATAAACGAATGGGTTAAAAATTACTATCAAGTAAATTATCCAGCCTTTACATCAGAACGAATTACATAACTGATATTTTAAAAATGAAAACAAAAAATAATTTTAAAACCAGAAATAAACAATTTCAATGCTGGATCAAATGGACTCATCTCATCGATAGTCATGATGAGTATAATGTTACACAACAGCAGAAGTTAACGAGTGGCTGTGGGTTACATGATGATGGCAGTACAAGTGTTGCATTGTGGGTAAAGGAAAACGAAAATAAACCTGAAAGCCCAATTTTGTTATTTAAAAATAAGGGGATGATTCATCCACTTTTAAAAACTGATGAATTTGTGTTGTACACCAGTAGGAAGAAATATTTTAAGATAATATAGCGATAAAAGGATTTGTATTGATACAATTGGAATACAAATGTGTATGGCTTCCTATTAACAACAATTATGATAACAAATGAATATGAAGAAGATGTCCAGGCTGCATTTTGTAGAAGTATCCTATTTTCCAAGAATAACGCGCACTACTCCGTCTTTAATACAAAGCAGTCTGGAAAAAAAAATCAAGGCTATTCGTGGAATTAATAAACGAATGGGTTAAAAATTACTTTTGAGTAAATTATCCAGCCTTTACATCAGAACGAATTACATAACTGATATTTTAAAAATGAAAACAAAAAATAATTTTAAAACCAGAAATAAACAATTTCAATGCTGGATCAAATGGACTCATCTCATCGATAGTCATGATGAGTATAATGTTACACAACAGCAGAAGTTAACGAGTGGCTGTGGGTTACATGATGATGGCAGTACAAGTGTTGCATTGTGGGTAAAGGAAAACGAAAATAAACCTGAAAGCCCAATTTTGTTATTTAAAAATAAGGGGATGATTCATCCACTTTTAAAAACTGATGAATTTGTGTTGTACACCAGTAGGAAGAAATATTTTAAGATAATATAGCGATAAAAGGATTTGTATTGATACAATTGGAATACAAATGTGTATGGCTTCCTATTAACAACAATTATGATAACAAATGAATATGAAGAAGATGTCCAGGCTGCATTTTGTAGAAGTATCCTATTTTCCAAGAATAACGCGCACTACTCCGTCTTTAATACAAAGCAGTCTGGAAAAAAAAATCAAGGCTATTTGTGGAATTAATAAACGAATGGGTTAAATTACATTCAGGTAAATTATCCAACATTTACATCAGAACGAATTATATAACTGATATTTTAAAAATGAAAAAAAAAAAAAAAATTTTTAAAAACAGAAATAAACAATTTCAATGCTGGATCCAATGGACACAATGTGTATAATGTTGCACAACAGCAGAAGTTAACGAGTGGCTGTGGGTTACATGATGATGACAGTACAAGTGTTGCATTGTGGGTAAAGGAAAACGAAAATGAACCTGAAACCCCAATTTTGTTATTTAAAAATAAGGGGATGATTCATCCACTTTTAAAAACTGATGAATTTGTGTTGTACACCAGTAGGAAGAAATATTTTAAGATAATATAGCGATAAAAGGATTTGTATTGATACAATTGGAATACAAATGTGTATGGCTTTCTATTAACAACAATTATGATATCAAATGAATATGAAGAAGATGTCCAGGCTGCATTTTGTAGAAGTATCCTATTTTCCAAGAATAACACGCACCACTCTGTCTTTAATACAAAGCAGTCTGAAAAAAAAAATCAAGGCTATTCGTGGAATTAATAAACGAATGGGTTAAAAATTACTATCAAGTAAATTATCCAGCCTTTACATCAGAACGAATTACATAACTGATATTTTAAAAATGAAAACAAAAAATAATTTTAAAACCAGAAATAAACAATTTCAATGCTGGATCAAATGGACTCATCTCATCGATAGTCATGATGAGTATAATGTTACACAACAGCAGAAGTTAACGAGTGGCTGTGGGTTACATGATGATGGCAGTACAAGTGTTGCATTGTGGGTAAAGGAAAACGAAAATGAACCTGAAAGCCCAATTTTGTTATTTAAAAATAAGGGGATGATTCATCCACTTTTAAAAACTGATGAATTTGTGTTGTACACCAGTAGGAAGAAATATTTTAAGATAATATAGCGATAAAAGGATTTTTATTGATACAATTGGAATACAAATGTGTATGGCTTTCTGGTTCAAATATAAACCGGAATTTCGTCATAAAAATTTTTATTTTATACTTACAGTGCTCATATTTTTTACAATTTTTCGAGATAACCCCCCTCGCACGCTACGCACTTTTTCCACCTCTCCGGCAATTTTTTTATTCCTTTTTCGTAAAAATCTCGCGGCTTGTCACATAGCCATTTGCGCACGAACGATTCCACCTCATCGTTGCTTTCGAAACGTTGTCCACCAAGTGCTTCTTTCACTGGGCCAAACAAATAATAATCACAAGGCGACAAATCTGGACTGTAAGGAGGATGTTCAAGTGTTTCCCAGCCCAATTCGGCCAATGTCTCCATCGTGAGCCGAGCGGGATGTGGCCTGGCATTGTCTTGAAGCAGTATCGCACTACGGATCGGAATATCGCGCCTTTTTGTTCGATAGGCCGGTTTGACTGTGTTTTTTAGGAGGTTACTGTAATACTGCGCCGTCACAGTACGTTGTTCAGTTAGGAAATCGACTGCCATCACTCCCTTCATGTCTCAAAACACGGTACACAACACCTTCCCAGCTGACTGTGTAACCTTCGCTTTGACTGGTGCTCCCTCTTTTTTCTTCCGCCACTCCATAGACGAGCGTTTACTTCCCGGCGTATAGTAGTGTACCCAAGTTTCGTCCGTGGTGAATATTCGCCGCAATAAATTCTCTCCTTCCTCTTCATACCGCTGCAGGAGACGCGTACAAACTTCCCAACGAGTGAATTTCTGTTCAAAATTCAGAAGTCTTGGCACCCATCTGGCTGCAATTTTGCGATAACCTAGCCGATCATGAATTATTGTCTCAATACTACCTATGCTGATGCCCAATTCGTCGGTCATATCGCGTACACGGACGCGTCGGTCAGCCAAAATGAGTTGTTCGATGGCTTTGACGTGTTCATCTGTAATGCTGGTTTTTGGGCGCCGCGCATGTGGTATGTTTGACACCACTTCACATCCTTTTCGAAACGCGGAACACCACTAGTACACTTGAGTTTTGGAGAGACACTCATCGCCGAACTGTTCGCGTAATTTTCGGTAAATTTCCACGGATTTTACGTCGTCTTTGACTAAAAAACGAATAATGATGCGTTGCGCAACAGACACACTGGTACTTCTTTTTCACTCATGGCTCTAACTACACTAAAAAGTGAGGTTACGCGGTTCTAATTGCTCTACACGCTTCGTAACAAACCGGTCTAACTGCCAGTGAAACCACTTTTTCCACAATAAATTTTTCGCGCGTTCATTTAAAAATTCCGGTTTATATTTGAACCACCCTTAACAACAATTATGATAACAATTGAATATGAAGAAGATGCCCAGGCTGCATTTTGTATAAGTATCCTATTTTCCAAGAATAACACGCACTACTCCGTCTAGAAATCTTATAAGATCCGGTAGCTGGAAGATTTTCGATATTGAAAAGGAAAAACAGAATGGAACAAAATGTGGATGTTTACGCAGAGCTACAAAAAATACGTAGGAGACTGAATCAGTTACAAAAGAAACAGAAAAATGAAAATACAGAGCAGCCTATCGCTCACTTGTTCTTGTGTAAAATGTGCCCGGTTAAGTGCAACTTTTAACGGAAGATTTAGGAATGCATCGCATTGCAGCAAAGTATGTCCCGCGCTTGTTGACAAGTGATCAGAAATAACAACGCATTGACATTTGCACTGAATTAAAAAAACGTGCTTCTAGCAACGATGCTTTCTTGTTGAGGATCATCACAGAAGATGAAAGTTGGATATACGGCTATGATCCTGAAACAAAGCAGTAATTATCACGGTGGAGGAGTCCTAGCTTACCTAGACCAAAAAAATGCCGACAAATGAAGAGCAATGTGAAAAGCATGCTCATTGTTTTTTTTTATGTGAAGGAAATTGTTCACTCACAATTTGTCCAAACTGTGAATTAGGCATTTTATTACGATATTTTAAGACACCTTCGAGAGGATATGCTTCAATTCGCCATCCCACAGTTCGTCCTGTACGTGCGAGTTTTTGAATAAAAATTCCATGATTGCCATCCCTTATCCATCATATTCACCTGATTTGGCCCCCTGCAACTTCGGACTGTTCCCCTATATGAAAATGAAGTTGAAGGGCCGCTGTTTCGATACCACTAAAGAGATTCAAAACGAATCGCAGGCAGCGCTCGCGGCTGTCACAAAAACATTCCAAAACATTTTTCAGCAGTGGGAAAAGAGGTGGGACTGGTGTATTGGAGCGCAGGGGGCTACTGCTTTGAGGGTGACGGAAATCTCGGAGCTTAATATTCACTGCAACCGATTTTATGAGGTACGCCCAGGAACTTTTTGATCGCACCTCATAAAGGATTGCGCGATATTTTAAAGTAGTTGCGTATTTTACAGCAAAAAAGTGATCAAGATAGTTTTTCAATTATGTTAACAAACTTTCTAGAAAAAATAAGTGTAAATCCAAGATCAGCGGATTTTAAAAATTATTTTTCGACCTATACACGCGTTGAAATGTAGGCGCAGTATAATAGAATGTCTACAGGAACAAATACTAATATGTTTTTAGAATCTTTCCGTCGTCATTTGAAGTATATTTATTTATGTGGTCGTAGTAATCGGACGCCGAGGATCTGTGGAGTGGCCCCCCCGCTCCCCAGACTTGACACCCATGGATTTCTTCTTTTGGGGATACGTAAAAGACAAGGTTTTCGCCCGAAAACCAGGAACAATCGACGAACTTAAGACCTACATCGAAGATGCGTTCGAAGAAATCGATTCGAACGCAATGTTGCGAAGACGTGTTATCGAACACGTTCCGATCCGACTTCAGATGTGTGTTGACGCAGAAGGACTACAATTTGAGTACAGAAAACAATGATTTGGTGTTTATTAAACATGTTACTAATGTGTCAGGTAAAAAAAATTTAAATATATTCATTATTGTCTTGTCCAGACTAATTTCTTTGGTGTGAAGGGACTTATGGACCACTGTGAAGGAACTTTTGGACCACCCTGTATACTATTCAGCTATTAACTTATGTTTTAAAAAATAAAAATAATCGTGTATTCGGGAGTAACGAGGGACGCTGGATCGAAGAAACCCTATCATGCCAAACTACTTTAAATATCATGCAAGATCGCAAGCAAGATATACGGGTGCAGTCCTATTTAACCGCTTACCAAAAGTCCTAAAAATGTGTTTGAATTCGGGGCAGAATAAAAATAAACACTGATTAAGTCAATCACTTCGTGCATACCATTACAAGACTTTTATTACTTACTGTTTAACATACCCGCGAAAGTATACACAATACCAACAACAAATGACTGAATTATTCATAAACAAGTCGGAACGGGGAAAAACTGTTTGAAAAGTTTTAAAATATAACGAAATTCATTAACTGATAAAGTTTAATAAAAGGTAAAAGAACCAAATTCACATGAAATTTTATAATTTACTTAACTAACAATTCACACGAACAAAACACTAAAGTAGCGTAGTATCTTTCTCATAAGCAAATGTTAACACACAACACAATTAGATCATGTTTTAACGGTTTTACTTTTTTATTTTTAATTTATTATATTAAACGCTTCTAAATTAGGTTATATTTGTGGAAAATCTGCATAAAGTTACCTCCTGTTTTCTGCTTTCTCGGCTTGAGGAAAGCCATGGGGTTTCGTGGACGATTTTATGGAGCGTAATTTATTTCCTGCAGGTAAATTTTGCCAATCGTTGTTCCAGATATGCAGACTGCGACTTGTGCACACTCGCCTTACACACGCATATCTATTAAATAAAGAACCTGCGCCCTAGTGCCGGACATGTGATTGCTAATTAATTATCGAACACCTACTGATTAAATGTCCAGTATATAAATATTATCGGAAACAATATGGAATACCATCCAATTTAAAGAGGATTTGTTGTGAGACGAAGAAACCGCGCTTAATCGATTATTTCAATTTCTAAAATAGCTTCTAATTTGTTAAATCTGTTATAATTTTGTTAATCTTTGTTAATTTCTTTTTAATTTCCTTGTTTTCAATTTTCGTAATTTTGTAATTCCTTGCCGTGTCTCTAGCCTAAATTGCTGTATATGACACGTAAAATAAATAAATAAATAAATTTGTGGAAAATTATGATGATATTTAGCATTTGTAATCTAAAATCTTTGTTATTTAAGTGCCGTATAGTAAACATTATGTTAAAGTAACATAAGTAAACAAACATTCATCTACATCGTTGCCGAACTGTATAAGCATTGTCAAATTAAATTACATAATCTTAATTTTTAAAATTCTTCTGATAAATATAACACAATCTCCGTATTTATTTAATAATTATATTTACAATTACTATTATAATTAGTAATATTATTTAAGTTTTATAACTGTGTAGACTTTTTTTAAAGTTATTTTACTATGTGTTTGCAATTATAAATTTCTTCACCTTAAATGATCAATTATTACAACCATCTATAACTACGTTCATTTTTCTTATCAATATTATTATTACTTTTATTATTACAATTACTCTTATTATTACTATTACCGTGTAACATTTATGGTTACCGATATTTTTTTTTTTTTCTATAGTAGACTATTTTAGAAACAACACTAACTCAAATTAGTTACAGTATAAGGTAAATATGTACTGATGTTCTTTCATTTTCAAAAAACTCTTTAACCTATTTTATTTATTTTTGATACATATTTAAGATATTTAAGATTTTTAATATGTACGTACATAATTACATATACGTACCATATTCAAATTTTCATTTTTCATTGCAACATATTACATTACTGTAGTTTATTAAATTTCGTAATGTTCAATGTTTTTCTTTTATATATTACATACATATAATGTTTCTGTTAATACGTGTAATGTTTCTATAATGATTATCGATTATCCAAAAAAATCATTTTTCCGAAATTTGTCAATCTCCGATTATTTCGGATAATCAGTACTTTACACTTTATTATTAATTATGGAATAGAAAAGTTTTATGGTTTTTTTAAATTGAAATATTTTTATTAACTCCTTACATACACCCCATCCCATTATCGCGACGTATGTGATATGTGGATAGTGAGTTTCTATGTTCATCTGAATCAGGTAAGATCTTTACATCAGTTTCAATAATTCATTCTCTCTAATTTTAATCGATATTCCTATTAATTATCTTAGTAGCTCTCCTTTTTCAACTATCTTTCCTTTCTCATATCACACCCCTATTTTTTTTTCTACGTTATTTTAGTTTATCTGGACAGCTGCTACTTTCATGAGTGCAGCAAAGAGGGAGCTCCCGGGGGGGGGGGCTCCACGGGTAATAATAAATCAGTTAAGATCTGAACGGCCCGAAAAAGAACAGTTTACCACGAGCGTTACTGATAAAGACAATAATAACAAGTGTAAAACCTCGAAGCCATTATTCCCACTACCAGCTGTACTTGAGAAATAAATTAAATTAATAATATCTGAGTCTACTTTTAATACGAGTATTCCACATTAGAAAATGTTATGATTAATTTATTTCCTTCTAATTTACGTATTAATCGAAAGTATTAACAAAAATATCACGGGTTTTCACCCCTTAGCCATTGCTAAGCAAATTTCTAGTAATACACCCATGAAATGAAAGAATTTACTTTAGTGGGACTTAATTCATCACTGTCTACCAATTCGTTTCTTATTAGAAATCAATCGGCGAGCATAATTTAACACAGCCCTTTAAGGTAATTAGAAATATCAGCATGACAGAGCAGGACATCATTGAAGGATTAGAATCGTCATATGTTATTAATATAATTAAACGCAAGAAAAAAAAAAAAGTTTCCGATCAATTAAAAATACCTTTGCTATTAATTAAAATTAAATTTCAAGGTTCCATTTTACCCGATTACGTATATGTGTGTATGAAATAAAATTTAACGTAGACCCATGTCAGACCAATCTTGTTTTACAACTGTCTTCGATATGTTAACTCAGAAATACTATATATGCAGAAGTAAAACCAGGTGTGCTAGACGTACTGAAAATGACGACACTGATCTCTGTCCAGTTAACTCATCATTTGCTATTTGTGTCTCGTGTCACAGAGATCACTTAGCAACTGATAACGTTCCTGCCCTGATACTCCAATCAATTACATTTTAAAAAAGAAAAAAGATTTCTTATAAAGAAGCTATAGAAATTAAAAAATCAAAAATTGTTACAAAAACTCAAAGGTTCAGTTCTACAATCACTGATAATTTCCAGCTCTTATTCATCCGTCTCATAAGCCTAGCACACGAAGTTCTTATCCTTCTTTACGCAAATTAAAACACCCACCTATCGCTAAATCTCCTTTCTTTCCATGATGTGTAAAAGCGACTACTCCATTCAGTGGATTTGGTAAGTCTCTTTCTTCTGATTCTATTCCACAAGATTCCAATTACAAACATCCTTCATCTAATAGTAATCTCGATCTTTCCTCAAATAAAATTTCCGATGCAGATCCTTTTATACTGTCCAATATCCATTCTAATCTATCCGCCTTTCTTCATAATGCGTTGTCTACGGTTCGACGATCGGGGACCGCTCATCGCCAAAGGAAACAAATAGATAAGCCGACAGCTATTTGTGAACTATTCGATAAATTAGCGGGAAACTATAAAAAGTGTAATTCATTAGGAAAGAATGTAAGAACAGATGAAAAACTAGAGGCATTTCGGGGATTGAGGTATGTTAATTTAGTATATTCAATAGCCCACCTTTTTTAAAACTGATACATTTCGTATTCATTCTATATTCATTTTTATTTTTAATATTTTCTTTTTACGTTACTTCACTTTTCTCTACATCTCATTATTTTTAAAATATCATCTTTACGGTATTCCGCTTTTTCCGCGCCATTTTAAATATGTCCTTTACTAACATATTACCTTTCCAATATTTCACTTTTCGCGCTCGTTACGTTACTTCGTCTTTTTTCACGTTATATATTCATTTTTGATCGTAATTTTAGTTCTCGCTCATTTTCGCTGTTATTCATAACTTGTATATTAGTTCACACACTATGATGAATAACAGCGAAAATGAACGAACTAAAATTACGACCAAAAATGAACTGGTGTACATGATGTAACAGCTTACCGACAAAATTGTTCGCTGTTCTCATGATCGTTTGATTGCGCAATAAGGGAAAAGTACAAAAACAAAAATAACTCTCGTGAAAGGAAAAGAGAATACGGCTTAGAAATTAATTTAGAAAAAACAAAGATAATGGTGATAAGTAAAAAACCACATAAATTCCTTTTAAAAATAAATGGAGAAGAAATCAAACAAGTGAAAAATTTTAAATATCTCGGACAGATAATAAATGAAGATCTCTATTGCGATACAGAAGTAAATGTAAGAATCAGATTAGCCAAATTAGCATGGGAAGGAAAACAAAACATACTGCGACAAAAGACGATGTCGAAGGAGCTTCGCAAACGCATAGTGAAAAGTGTTATGTTTGGCCGGCAGCACTCTCTATTGTGCGAAAACATGGACCTTGAACAAAAGAGATATACAGAAACTTCAGGCTTTTGAAATGTAGTGCTGGAGGAAAATAGAACGAATATAAGCTGGACCGAAAAAGCTACAAATGAAGAAGTACTTAATAGAGTTCAGGAAGAAAAGTCGTTACTCAGCCAAGTAAAGAAACGGCGGTTGGCTTGGATGGGGCATGATGTTCTACGACATGGCGGATTACTACGTGATATGATGGAAGGAAAAGTCCAGGGGAAAAGAGGAAGACCGAGGAGGACGTTTATAGATATGTTAGTATAGGACGTACAACTAAGTAAATACACAGAAATAAAAAGATTGGCGGAGGATCGGACAAGTTGGAAAGCACTTATCACGGATTAAAACCAGTTCTAGGACTGTAACAATGATGATGATGATGATGATGTTCGCGACTTTGATAAAACTGAATTTCATTGTATTGCTAATGTTAACATCAATATTTAAATCTAATCATGAAGATATAAGAGCAATATTTACTACTGATGGTTCTGATCGTGACATATTCAGATGTACAAACACAAATCGATTTGCTATTATTCTTTCATGTTTGCGATTTGATGATTCAAGAATTAGAGAAGAAAGGAAAAAAAATGATGCTCTTTAGCTATTATTTCCGAAAATTCTACATTTCATCAATTGCTGCGTATTTCATTTGTTTATACTTCGAAATAATCTAAGTACAGAACATCTCATTTTTAAATAAAGAAAACCGGGTTTAGGCATTTAAAAAATAGACAAATTGCGGAAGCGGTACTTTCAAGATCAACCGGTACCAACAAAAAGCATCAGTCGATCTGTACTCTCACAGAAAAAGACGTAAATCTATGTTTCAAATTTATGTTGTATTAAATCTGCGATTTTTAATATATTTCTAATTCTAAATTTAAAAAAATATTTTTTTCCGTTCTTTTAGTGAATTTCTTTTTTATACAATTACAACAATTTTCCTTCGTGAAGTTCTTGCTTATCGACAGGGTTTTCATTACGTATATTTTAAAATTTTTAGCAATTATAGAAAAAAAGTAATCGGTGTTTTATTGTCACCACAAACCGAGGCACCGGTCATGCTTAGTAGTTGTACAAGTACTTACCGACAGTTGTGCTACCCAATTATTTATAGGCGCTGGAGTACCGCGAAAAAGACGCACTAGCAGCGACACAATACGACGCGATGTGAAACGTAAAGCACAAGTAGTCACACATAAACTTCATCTGGCTGAACAAAAAGCTGAAAAATAAAATTGTTAATAACCGCGAGGGAAATCACTATCCGCTTACAATCACTCCCTTCTAATCTCAATCTGTGAAATGTTTTATTCGCGAAATTGGCCCGATCAAAGAAAAATAGTACCACCAAATCATACAGCACACTTCTCCACGGTGTGTGATGTGTATTTTTATAACTTAAAATCACATACCTGGAAAGCCGATGTCTTGCAAGATGTCCATTATTCGCGATGTGCTGGAAGGTTTGCTGTAGACTGCGATACGATGTAACGGATCTTCATCAAAAGCTCGAACATTTAAAATACATCTCGCTAAAGTGCTTTACGTTTCATCGATAATTCTTCAAATCGACGCGATAAACTCCGAAAAACGCATATGAAAACGAACGTCTAAATAAATTAAATCTTTTAGATTTAACCTATATAATAATACGGCACCAAAAAATACGTCTGTCTCCAACCAGAAGATGGTACGCGATATGAAAGAAAATGAGACTAAAAGTAGTTTTTGTTGCCGGAACCGTGAAATTTACATTTAAACAAATCTTCAATTTTCCATGGATCGCCAATGATTTCTCCAACTGAATATCAAAGATAGTACAGAATTTCGTAAATAAATCTCATGACGCATCAACGGACAACCTGTTGGATGAAAATAAAAGAAATTAAAGATGTATGACTACAAGTCGACTTGCACAAGAGCAAATCGACTTCAGATTAAAAACACATGCCAATAAAGCAAAATCAAACTATTTCGTAGAGCAGGTCAAATGTTAAGAAATTCACTAGTCTAAAGCAAAAAGAATCGTCCCTGCAAACTGGAAAAAGGTATTAATACTTCAATAGCATTACCGGAATATTAAAAAAAGGAACAAAGAAAATTTACTTCATAAAAAGCGAAAGGCTTCAATATAAACCGAGAAAATTATTAAAATCGTATACTACATTTTCTATATTGGTGTGAACTCATTTTTCTCATTTCTCTGTTCCGGTAGCCAGTTGAAGTAAACTCAATTCTTTCGATGATGGTAGAATTAATAAAAAAATAATAAAAAAAAATAAAGATTTCGGGCACGAATGACACTTAACTCCGATGTGTCATTACCGAAAAACTCAGTTTGTAGAACTTTAGGCTTTGAAAAATAAAAAATAAAAATTAAATAATAAAAAAAATAAACAAAAAAAAAATAGAAAAATGTCTCCGTTTAGGAGATGTCACCGGGACCCACCCCGTGTCCAATAAGAAATATTTTCTGACTTGTAAAAAAAAACTATATTTCCATCCGGACGGAGAATAAAAAAAATTGAAAGAATGAAAAAAATGATTAAACGTTCGGACGACAAAATACACATGTAAAATTTGACAAATATAAAATATTTACCAAGAAATAGCGTGCGGCAGAGCGCGTACAACTTGCGGACGATTACGCGACGAGTTGCTGGAGGCAAAAGCCTCGACGACGTTCAGCCTAAAACTAAAATTGGCGTTAAAACTAAAATTTGTGCGTGGCGAAGATCGCTCGATGTCTTCTCGCCTTTCACTAAAGGACTAATTTTACACAAAAATATTTAACGAAAAAAAAAAAAAAAAAACACCGCCGAAAGATCTCTTTAGAAAGTTAGTCGTTAATTTTATTTAGCGGCGATTACCCTGCCGGTATGCCTTTTCGGGTTTTTTGTCAAAAAAACTTCTGCCAGGTCAACATAGCTCGGTACGCATTTCAAACGCCTATACCGCCAGCAAAGGCCCTATCACCCGATTTTCGGCCACCCGCAGAGAAACCAGTTCGCTATCCCGGCGCAGCGGTCAGAACATCTGTACCGGGATCCTTCGATTTTTTAGCCGAGAAAGCGTCTTTGACAAACTATGCCGCGTTTGCCCGCTGCCGAGACCGCCCGAAAAATTAATGATTATTGCCAAATTTTATTATTTTCTAGCTCGGACAGCGTTGACAAAGGCCATAAGAAATGCCGAATCCGTCTCAATATAATGTTGTCAATACAGATTTCGTGCCTTTTGGAAAAGATTTTTAGAAGAAAACGGAATTTACAAGTCATTTTTTTTATTAATTAATAAGCTGTCCGATAACAAGATTTAAAACTGTATATCGGCTCTACAGCTCTCAAATCAAATGGCTAAATAAATGTTTAGCTTAGAGAACTGCTAAAATTGCCAAAATATGTGTTTAAAATTCCAGTAATTCTTATAATATTCCAAGCATGGATTCATGTCGGTTAAGTGTAAAAAATATTTACAAAATTTCAAAATTGAACAGATGCGGACTATGTAAAAGTGTTCTCATACTGACCGTAAAAAGTCATGAATAAAATCCAGCGATAGAGTTTAAATGATTTTTTTTTTCACCAAATATCATTGATACATAAAATCAGATCGGAATTGAAGTTGGCGTTTCCAATTCTCAAATAGTAAGGTATTAAAAACGAAAAAATATTGACGAAATTTTTATTTAAAAAATTTTTTGAATATACGAAAATGAAATGGCCTTTACTTCTAAACATTCGAAAACTTCAATAGTTTATACAGTTAAAGTACATTGACACACTATCCTGAATGTAAATGTAAATCACTGGTTTGCGTCATAAATAGTTCAAAGCTTCCTACTAAATTATGATATCCATTTCGATGTAAAAAGAAACGACAACTGAAAAGATACAAGAGCGAATGAATGTTGCGAAAAAATTAGCTGAAGATAATTCTTTACCAACAATACGGAGCAATGAAATTGACAAACTTATTTAAATGAATTTAACAAAGCACATAAAAATATACAACACAAAATTGAAACTATTAAAAACAGCAAAATTAATTTTCTTGATAAAACAGTAAAACACGGTACCTTATTAGATAGAAAACTAACTACAACGGGTATAATAATTAATAAAACTTCTGATCACTCTAACATAAATATGCTTATTTCTTATATCTATATATATAAAAATCCCGTGTCTTTATGTTTGTGCAGGATAAACTCGGAATTTACTTAACCGATTTTTATAAAATTCTGAAAGTACGTGCAATTTAATCCAACTCTTAACAGATAGAATACTTTTTGTTTTAATTATTTACATAAATATTTGTTATATTAAATAATTTAATCAATCAATTAAAAAAAAACAAATTTAATTGTTGGCTATTATGTTTTAATTATTTACATAAATATTTGTTATATTAAATAAAACAAATTTTGACGATTTTATTATTTTTTGAGCACCAACTACTTTTCGTGACGACTTTTGTGTATCGTGCGATGTTAATCGAAATGCAACCAGGTTTATGGCGTTTTTATCGATGAATGATGAAATAAACGTTTTTTCGCTCTGTCATTTACAAAAAAGTTCGTATTATTATGGAGTTGTTGTTTATGGAAAAAAAAAAAATATTGTGCGATATTGTGCGGCATTTAATTTACTTATATTTCAGTATATTTAATAAACGTCCTGCCTTGATAAAAAAATCAAAAAAAAAATTATTTAAATATTCCGACAACAATAGTGTGGCAGTGATACAACTCTCTGAAATTGTTGGGCATCTAAGTTGCTTTATATTTCAATATAAGATAATGCCGCGGAGACAATCGAACCTCAACAATGCGCGTAGCAGAAATGCACGGCGTATACGTGTTATGACAGCTACTGAATCGGAAGAAGAAATTGCAAGAATAAACGCACGTTGCCTGCTCACGTGTGGGAACACCATCAAGTCTATTCGTGTTAGCAAAAGACAGGTTGACCAAGAACATTGTGCACAAATTAGTGCTTAGATAATTTTCAATTTTATAAAATAATAATATAACTAATAGTTCGAAACCAATGATGTTATCTGCCTCATTTATAGCATTTAATTTTTATGTAATTAATTCATTTAGTTTATTGTGTAAATAAGTCATTAATTACAGATTAAAGTTAAAGATTAGATAAATAAAATGTAAATTCAATAAGTGTATATTAGTTGGATAATTTCATTCTCTACATATGATTCAAAATCGGCTAAATAATTTCAGGTTTATTAGTAAAAATTAATTTGGTTGCATCAAAATAATAAGTAAAAAATTAATTTAATCTATTATAACTACTTAGCCACAGCAACGCGTGGCTGGGTCAGCTAGTATATATATATATATATACAAGTGCACGCTATAAAACATAGACGAAGCGAAACTACATTATTCATTAATCAAGTATTACGGGAAACAAACAGGAACATAATGTGCAAATATTTTTCAAAGCTTACAATTACTCCGTTCATTTTAATCAAATTGATATCACTACTAGACTAATGAACAATTCGCAATACGCAAAATTTTACATTGATGCATTACTTTTATGAAACAGTAATTAAAAAGTTATCGAAAAAAATAATGTTCTGGGTTTTCAAATAATCTCATCGTTATACTAATACAATTACTTTTCGACTAATGGAACTCAAAAAAAAAAAAAAAAAACGGTTCGATACATAATCTCAATTTTCGTTTTTAAAAGAAGTAGTAAATGGATTTTGATAAAGCTTTAAGATTCCTTATTCAAGCAATTACTCAAAAAAATGGAGCAGATTATTTATCCGACTGTTTTAGACTCATGTTTAATTATAATTTTAAAACACCGCCATCCGTATTCAAATTAGACGTTTGCCATTTTATAAATACGACTATCGAATGAACGTGATTTAAAACGATTAGTACGAACTAATAATTTTAATTTCAAAATTAACACCTAGATTAAAAGTACGACGATAGCGATGAATTCAAAAATGTTACTGAATAAAAGTGACGAAAAAAAAATAAAAAAACCAAAGGGTATGTAAATATACACCACAGCTTGATTTAAATGCAATTTGTCGAAGGTTTAATTTTTTTTTTTCCAATCATATTTATAAATCGTAAATTATAAGTTATATAAACCAAATTAAAATAGATGCTGCTAATAACTTTAGAAATTAGCAATTCCATTTTATTAATACCGTTTCTCAAAAACTGAAGGAAACCTTGTAGCAATAAGAACTGCATAAAATATTCATTACTTAATGTTCGGTATATTTTAAAAAATAAAGGATTATAAGCTTAAGAAAGCTATTATAGATCATCCCGAACAAAATTAAATAAATAACCGAAATAACCGAAATACATCGTACGGGCACATGTTTCAACTGAAGCAGATCTTAGTGACTAGTGACAAAATGATGTCTCGGCTAGGTGAAATTTTTAGTAAACAAAAATTTACAGAACTTCCTAACGTTAAAAATAAATTCACTTCGAGGAATCGTAGATTACCACAGAACTTTTTAATCTAATTCACTTAAACATTATATTACGTATGTGAAACTTCGGATGCACTTTAATGAGAAATTTAAACATAATAAATGAAATATATAGTCACAGCAACGCTCACATGTACATATATATTCATTATAAGAATAAATTATTAAATAATCTTTTTGCCATAGATACGGGCACATCGAAATTATCCGTTAGTGTCAATTTATCCTGTTAGGTAATACATAAATTAACCTGCGTATGTATATTTTTTTTTACAAACTAACGAACACAAACGTTCTTAAAAACAAACGGAAGTTTTAAGGAAGTACATCTCGCGAATTTAAATAATATCGACAGCGATTGAAGAACATCGGTGCAATAGACCCACTAATTGGCGGAGCTGATAATCGCCCAGAAAAACATTACAAAAACTTTTCTCCACTTTAATCAAATTAGTACAGGATTTTATTGAATTTTTAACAAAAATCAAACGTGATTAGTTTTGCACATTTGGTAGATATTTTTACAAAGTGTAATGAAATTAACGTATCGTTACAGGCAAGAATATGACGATTTTTAATATAACATGGAACTGTTGTACCTTTCAATAGAAAATTAAAATTCTGTATTTCCAAAATAGAGCAAATTAATTTTGAATGCTTTCCTAGTATCAGCGAATTCTTAACTAGAATAAATTCTGAAATAGATCACTGTTGCGTTATAAGACAAACCTAATAGAAGATTTTATAGTTTAAGTTGTGCACATATTAACCTACGTTCAATATTAATTGTGATAATACAAGTTCTGTATGTGTGTTTGGAGATGGGATATTTAATTTTAGGTAGGAGTACTGCAGCTCCTCTCCTAAAAAACAAAACAAATATAGAATCCTCACTTTAAAAAAAAAACATACTTAGACAAGAAGTAATACCGGAAAGGACGTCTGCGAACTACTTGTCGACAATTTTTCGTCCTAATCAACTAAAAAATAAATAATTTCAGAAACACACTGAAAACTACTTATCAGCAAATATGAATTCCGTCGCATTAAAATTCAAACCTCCAAAAACATAACACATCGTAGGAAAAGAAACACAAAAATAAGCAAATTGCGATAATATAAAAAAGAAACTGTTACAGGAACTGGCAAATAAAAAATATACTTCTATCACTTCTTTTCGAAATTGTATATTAGGAGGACGTATAATTTTTTCAAAACAATGTGAAAAGAATTAAATAAGATTTAATAGAACTTAACGACGCAAATCAATGATCACATAATATTCTGAAAAAAAAATATTAATTTCAGATATTTAAAAAATAAACGTAACATTTGTGCATGGCACGTAACTTTAAATAAATAAATAATAAACGTAAGAACAAATATATTTATAGTACTTATTTTTCAACACAACTATTCATTTGCTTTTTGGTTGACAATTTGAAGTCGAATGGTATACACATGATACATAAACAAATGTTACCAATTTTCATAACTAATAAAACCAAGTAGAATAAGCTAGGCAAGCGTTAGTTTCAACATTAAATACGCGAAATTAAAAGGCGGCCGCATCTCGAAGTAGAGCTTTTTACATATAAATTTTACAATAAAAGAGTTTAATTATAATTTACGACTTATTAAAAATTAAAAAATTTTGGTAATCTTACTAGCTTATACTAAGCGATAATGCATTTACTAAAATCAACATTTATAAGATAATTTTCGGTTGTTCTTTAACTTCTGAAAATAACATTGGCTCAAACGTACAAACTGTTTAGACATTTGCAACGTGTTCTATTCAGTACTATGACTATGCACCAACATTTTTAATTTTATATTGTAGCATATTGTATTTTTTAATTTATATGAATTTTTAAAATTTACTAAAACTTTCGGTACTTTTAATGAAATATTAATACCTTTTTCTTGAATTTTAAAATATTCATCGAGACCATTCTAAACAATTGATTTTTATAACACGAAAATATTTACAAGTTAACATGTACAGCACTAATATTAAAACAAAACGAAAAATATATCTCCATACCGCATGTAATTACATTACTGGTGTGGATTCATTAATGTCAAACACTAAAATACCGTAATGCAAAACTGTTTAACTATTGTATGTTCCACTCTATTATTAGTAAAATATTAACGTAGTAAAGTACAGCTGTAATTTAAATAATGTACGTTTTCATTTTTAAAAAAATGACATTTATCACATTAACGCTACACTACGTAATTCGAAAAATTCCCATTATATCATTTATAAAATTAAACACTTACTTGGTAATAAATCTTATTACGATCTTGTTAATATACACGCTTTCGTTTAGATAAGATTTATGTATTAATAATAATTCAATTTACATTTAAAGCAAGACCGGCATTTCCGATTTGGCGCCAATATGCAACACACCGAAACAAACACACATGTTATTTCGAAGAGATAAGAGACTTAATTCGTCGCAAACATTCGTCTCTATTTTTGTGAAATACAGCATTGCCGATTTTAACAGAGAATCGGCTTAAAATTACACTTGAAAAATTCTATTTTTATAATGAAACCTTTAACGTTCCGTATTAAGCAAAACTACAAATAAATAGCGACTAAAATATTAATGTGTACACACTATCAAAATAAAAAAGTACTTCCACAATTAAAAGAAGAATTGCTATATTATCCCTCTGGCTCATAATGTACATTAGAGGGTGCGAAGCATAACTTTCTTTTTTAAAATGCGCCACTTTTTTTCTACTGGATTTTTTAAAGAAATAATAATAGAAAATCGAATTAACATACTCCAGATCCCATTGGCAATATGTATGCTTCTTCCCTTGCAGTTTTATTTCGATTTTCTGTTATTATTTCTTTAAAAAATTTAGTAGAAAAAAAGTGGCGCATTTTAAAAAAGGAAGTTATGCTTCGCACCCTGTATATCAACTTTTAATTAAATAAATTTAAACATTCTGCAATCGATTGTCCAAATTGTATATTATAATCAGAGCTCGGAAGCCAGCCGAAAGCCAGAAAGTTAAAAACTGAAAGTAAATATCATTTTCCAAAAGACAAATTTAAGTTTCCACAAACTAAAAGCCTAAAACTTATAATATATTCAAAATTTAAACAGCCAAAAGACGGAGGCTTAATGTGTATTTTTAAAAAAGCCAAATTAAGCTTTATATGTGACAAACTTTTTTGTAATAAGCGGGGCTTGAAAGCCAGCCGAAAGCCAACAGCTAAAAGCTGAAAGCCAATCATTTTTAGATATCATAAGCTTAATCCAAAAATCATATTTAAATTTTCATAAGCTAAAAGCCTAAAGCTTAAGCTATATTCAAAATTTAAACTGTCGAATAGGGATGTTGCGGATATTCGCATCCGCATCCGCAATTGCGGATCTTCCGCATAAATTTTTACATCCGCATCCGCATCTGCATCCGCATTAATCAATGCGGATATTAATGCGGATGCGGATGTATTGAAGGTCGCGACTCGCTACAAGAAAGAAATTTGGCGAGGGGGCGAATGGCGCGTCCCGTGCTCACAGCCAATAGGAGCGCAGAGAGTGCTCAGTAGCCAGACGCCACGTGTTTGCTATTGTTCAATTTATTTGTAATTAATTACATCGTGTGAACATTTCGATTATTTGAGTTTTACATAGTGCAGTTAATAAGAGAATGAGAATGACATATTCCTTAGTTAAAGATTCAGAACAACCAGGAACTTCCGGTATGGTTAGAAAGGTTGGCTTAAAAAGCGATCTTGCCATGATGCTAGATTCGTCAAGTGAAGATGAGGGTGAAGCATCGTCAGAAAATGATAGCGCTGACACTCTACTCAAGAAGGAATTACTTTCTTACGGCAATAAGAAAAGAATAAACGTAAATGAAAATCCACTTAAATGGTGGAGCGTTCACTGAAAAGAACTGAAAATGTTATCTGGAATAGCACGCAGATTTTTATCACCTCCACCAGCCAGTGTACCTAGCGAACAATTGTTTAGTAGCGCGGGCTTAATTTATGATCTTCTGCGAAACAGACCTGAACCTGAAATGGCGGCGATATTAATTTTTATTAAATATAATTCACCAATTTTTAACTTTCATTACTAAGTATATAATTATTTAATAAAAATGTAAAAGATTACATGCTTTTGATATTATTTATGCACCAATATGAAATCTCTTTTTAAAAAATCCTAAGATCCGCATCCGCATCCGTATCCGCAGATGTGAGTACTCAAAAATCCGCATCCGCATCCGCATCTGCAGATGTCAAAAAATCTGCATCCGCAACATCCCTACTGTCGAAAGACGAAAGCTTAAGCTGTATTTTAAAAAAAGCTAAATTAAGCTTTATATTCGGCTTAAGCTTTTTTTTTAAATTTCTTGATTTTGCATTTTTGACATAATTATTTGCATAAGAAATTTTTTTTTTTAAAAAATTTTATTTTTGTGCGTAAAGAAAAAAGCTGAAGTTTTAATAGGAATGCTTAATAGTTTGATGCACAGTAATTAGTAAATGAGTTTAATTAACTTCTATTAAAATTCATTTCGTAAGCCGAAAGCTGACAGCTTAAGCCGTATTTTAAATTTAAACGGCCAAAAGCCGAAAGCCTAAGCTATATTTCAAATTTAAACAGCCAAAAGCCGAAAACTTAAGCTGTTTTTCAAGGACATAAACCATATTAAGTTTAAGCCGTATTATTATTCAGCTTTCAAGCCCTGGTAATAAGTAAATAAAATTATAGTTTATAGTTCGTGAACCAACTCTTAAGCCCAGTTTACATGGTGCGAGTTACTGATTCAAAAATTGACAGTAGCTGACCTCACAAATTCGCCTCACATTTTGGGGCGAATTACTGTTATGTTGTTCTTTTTTTTTTTATTTACCCTTTACCGGTATGTATTCATATCACAAACAGCGCTGTTTGTAACATTATAGAAAACCATTTTAGACAATTAGAGTACAGCCCAATCTATCCACTGAAAGACTTGGACATGTAATGATTAATTTCTCTCTTCTTATTATGTTTAATGAAAACGAAAGTTAGGTAATTGGAATCGCATCTCAGCACCATTTTCTTTTTAGTCACCTGGCTGGATTTCCTGGTAGAGTGCTTCTATACATTTTTCTGATGTTTGGATTACAGTGATGTGATAATTTGTTGAAGAATTTTTCATACTATTCTTTATGAGTTTCTTCAACGAATGGCATCCTTAGATCATTGTGCAGGGTCTCGTTAGACACATACTTTGGAGCTGCTGTCAACGTTTGCAAAATCTTAGACTGTTGCCATTGTATCTGCTGCAAGTTTGATTTGCTAGCACTACTGTACAGCTCAATTCTATATTTCCATATCAGTGCAATGTTGGTTAAGTATATCTGCTTTTTTAACTTCAGACTTAGTGGTGAATTATGACTTAGTAGTGGATATAACGTCCTGGCATGCGAACCATCATCTTCGTGCGCACATGTGCTATATGGTATCGCCATGTAAGCTGCCTATCCAACGTGATTTCTAAGTACTTCACCATTTTCGGTTGTTGTATTTCAATATTGTTAATTTTTACACTGGGACACAGTACCAGTTTGTTTGTAAACATAACTCATTTGCATTTCTGCTTGTTAAACTAGATACGTCAATCTCACGCCCATTCCTGAATCCTGTTTACATGTCAACTTAAATTAAACTTTATAGAAAAGGTTTTAAAACAAAAACTACTAGAAAATGTTATTGCAAAAATACAAAAATCAGTGAATATCAAAATACAATACAACACGTGCAATAATAGTAACAACAGAAAACAAGAAAAAAATTGGAATCATTGATAAGAAAGAAAATGAAGAGCCAACTTATGGCGTCACATTATTTACCCTCGAGGTCTGTCCTGATCAGGGCTTGAAGAGCCTAATGAAAATTTGATCTATTTGACAATGCTGTACGATTTTTCCATTAATGATAGTGTAGAAGAAGTAAGCACTTCAGCCAATGAATTTGAGAAATAAACGTACAGCATTGTCAAATAGATCAAATTTTCATTCGGCTTTTCAAGCCCTGGTCCTGATCTTTGTTGTAGAATGATTTCCCACTGTTTTGTTCCTTCAAATTCCTTATGATTTATGAATATATAGATTAATTTGGATTTTTGAAAATACAATTTAAGCTTTCGTTTTTTAGTTTATTAAATTTTAAATATAATTTGAGCTTTAGGCTGTTAGCTTATAGAATTTTCAATACAAACATCACTACCTAACCAACTATGCCATAATAACCATGTAATACGTCTCCTGTGATGAATATGTTCGAAATAATTAAATTTCTGTCGAGTCAAACGCTTTTTAACTGCATCAATATTTGGTGACGTCACAATTGTCAAAATTGAGTAATTGTGACGCATTAGTGAAATTATTTGTAGCGAATGGCGAATGCTTAACCAAATGATTTTACCGAATGAAACCCGATTTTGAGTACAAGTTTACAGGGTTAGTAATCGAACGCAAAATGACTACAGCACATGTAAAGAAATTTTCCATTTCTGAAAACTTATTTAAGCAAAATAACAATATACAATCAAATTTTTCAGTGCCAATTTATAACCATTGTTGGCATATCAAATTTCATTCAATTTTTTTACTATTTTCATGTACAAGGAACTATATTTTTGGGCTTAAAATACTTTGGGGAATTAAATTGAAAAAAAAAATATTTAAAAAAATCAACGATTATACCTCTGGCAAACGATAGTTTAAACTGAAAATTTTCTGTTATAAATTGCTTTGTATTTAAATAATTTGTGAACATTTTTATTTTAAACTGTATTATAAATATAAGATTCATATGTAATATTTTCAGAATACGATTTTATATCGCCATCAAGGCCGTATCCACGGGAAAAAAATCACAAATTTAAAATAAATATTGAACATTTTTTAGGGCGTTTTTACCCACTTTTAAAAGAAAAAAGAAAAAATATGCTCCATATTTTTAGGTACTTCGTTAATATTTTATGCAAAAAATTTTTTATTACGAGTATAATTAATAACATATGTAATTTTGATTAATGTTCATATACGGGGTAATTCATTTATATGAATTATTTATATATACATCAAAATGATGGAAATTATTAATAGTACGAATATTAGTGAAAAATGTATTATAAAATAAATATGCAAAAAAAAATTTCACCCCCTCCATAATTCTGGGCACGGGCCTGATCGCCATAATAAAGAAATCACCGATTTTGAGTATAAGTTAACAACACTGATAATCAAATGGAAAAATACCAACTGTGTAATTACAGCGCCATCAGTTGACAATTTAATTTCTTTATTACGACGGTAAAAAATCATATGGAAAGAAATATTCTGAAAATATTACACATGAATTTTATATTTATAATACCAGGAATGAATTCAGTAGTAGTTATTTTTTGGAGGGGGCAATGCTCGCCTAGAATATAATACAAGCTGTTTAAGAATGCGGCAATTTCATAAGAAATAAAATTCTTTTTATTGGTTTTGTTTACAGTTATGTCAAAAGTTGCTGCTAAAACATTTTAAAGTGGTTCAATTAGTCGTATATTTTTTAATTTCGAAATTACGAGATTTATTTTTGACGAAAAAATGAAACTTCATAAAATAACAATAAAAAAAAAAATTATCTTTTAAAATTTGATTTTGACGTTTTCTTGTTATTTCATGAAAAAATTGATATGCTTTCATTGCAAATGTGCGAAAGATGTAAAATACTTGCGAGCTGAAAAAATTATTCGTTGCAGTTAATATTTTTGGTCAGTGTAAACGAGAACTCTCACGTTTCACAATGATCCATTTATCACTAATATCAATAAATGGTTTAAACGTTTCTTTTTGGTTTTAATTTATTCTCTTTTTTATTTTTAAAGCAACATGATCTATTGACAACTTAATTTCTGTTTCTGTTGCTTTTTTCTGGTTTCTTATTACCAAGAAAAGTCAATTTAAAACAACTGAAACACCACGGCGTATTCGTTTATTATAAAAAGATAATGAACTCGTTAGAATGTTTTTACAATATGTTCTTTAATGCTACAATTAGAATTAATCATTTTAGAACCAATTGAGAAAACATTATCATTTATAATCGGGGTTATTTTACTTCAGGATTTGTCGTTCACACTTGATTTTTCATTATTTTAAATTACGTAATAAATCATGTTTTACATATTTGGTTTTATTCAGGAATATCACAAAAAAATTTTCTCAGTAAAAATATAAAAAAAATCTCTTCCTTCCCAAAAACATATGTATAATACAGCTTAAAATAAAAATGTCCACATATTAATTGAAAACAAAGCACAATGGAAAATTTTCTGTTAAGACTATTGTTTGGCAGAGATATAATCTTTGTTTTGTTTTTTTTTTTATTTGTTTATTACATTGTATTATATTCAAAATTAATTTATTTTTCGATTTAATTCCTCGAAGTATTTTAAGCCCACAAATTCAGTCCTTCGCATATAAAAATAGTAAAAAAATCGAATGAAATTTGACATACCAACAATGGTTATAAATTGGCGTTGAAAATTTTGATTGTATATTATTGGTTTACTTAAATAAAAGTTATGAAAAATGGAAAATTGTTTTACTTATGCTGTAGTCAAATTGCGTTCGATTACCAATACTGTAAGCTTGTACTCAGAATCGGGCTACATTCGGTTAAGCATGGCGAATGTTTCGTTATAAATTCTTTTAGATTTGCGGTCTTTTCGTACGATTTTATGTACCTATTATTGGTCATACTGTGAAAGTACTTTTTAATCTTCATCATTTATGAAAATTGTTTTAGATTTGAATATATTCTGAGTTTTGTTTATTTCCTTATTATTGTGGTTTCAGTGTGTGATCATTTTATTTTTTAATAGTTTTAAAATTTTACTTACAAAATATATATTGTGGGAAAATATGAAAATAATTATACTTTTCTGGGTAAGTGTATTTAAGAATAATTGTAAGTTTTTCGCCGTACGTTTCCGAAACAATGTTTCGTTCGAATTGCAGTAATGTAACCTTTCAAAATTAATTTGATGAGTAATTTTGTGTGTATCATAAATTTTGTTTTACATTTGAATGTTTTCAAAATTTAAAAAATAGATACACTAAACTGAACCTTCATAAAAACAAACGTTTTAAGGAAATTATTAGAATTCTATTTTTAAATGTTCATTCTTAGATTAAAAATATTTCCTGTTTCACTGTATTTCAGTCGAACATTATTTTAAACATTTTTTCCAGTAGAATGTCTCGATTATATTGATATTACTACCTTATTATTATTTATATATCAATAACTTTTAATACACTCGTCGAAGTATTTCCATTTTATTTCTTTTGTTTCAGATTTTGAATTTTTAACGTTTACTTTTTCGTTACATATCTTTTGTATTGAATCTTTTATGTTATTAGTATTGATAAAGGTGTGAAATGCATTCTTTTGTTTTGGTTAGTATGTATACTGTTTCTTTAATAAAATTCATCATTTAAATACTATATAAAGTTTGTTCAATTTAATTGTAGTTTTTACGTTATAAATTAATATTTTAAAATAATACACTGTATGTGGTAGTGTAACTTATTAAAAGTACTTCGCTGTTATTCATAGTGTGTGAACTAACACAAGTTATGAATAACAGTGAAAATGAGTGAACTAAAAAATTACGGCCAAAAATGAATATAACGAAAAAAAACGAAGTAATGTAACGATCATACGAGAATATGGTTTGTTATGTACTTTAGGGTTTGTGCGGCGTGTCAAAATTTATTGACGATTGATAAAAACTTAAAATTTCGGTATTTTTGCTGCGAGTACCATATCCCCAGCTCATTCACACATTTTTTAACACGACCGTCGAAATGTACCCCGTTTGTTAAGGTATGTTAATTTACTGTCCGTTACTAACATATTCTCTTTCCGGTATTTCACTTTTCGCGCTAAGTGAAATACCGGAAAGAAAATATGTTAGTAACGGACAGTGCATAAACATACCTTAATAAGCGGGGTATATTTCGGCGACCGTGTTAAAAAATGCTTGGATGAGCTGGACATGTGGTACTCGCAGCAAAAACACCGAAATTTTAAGCTTTTATTAATCGTCAATAAATTTTGACACGCCGCGCAAACCCTAAAGCATAATATAACAAACCATATTTTGTAATAAAAAAAAAAAAATAGTTTTTAAAAAAAAGGAAATTTTTTGCAATTAATTTTACCTGAAATACGGAAAAACGCGATGTCAAATATAAAATCGAATTATCTCCTCTTCCGTAAATCGTACTAAATCGAAGTACGAGGGCTTACACGGCGCGTCGCAAAGGGCAATTTCTGTTGGCATATTCCAAGTTGAAATAAATTCAGATGAAAGAATATAAAAGCAATCGAACAAGAGTAGTATAATGTGACAGCCAGTAAATAAGAATATAATTAACAAGAAAATAAACAAGCCACCAAACCAAAATATGAATTGTAAAAGTCAGAATGAACTGGGGTACTTCATGTAAAAGTTTACCTTAAATAGAAAATCACAGATAATTTTATCATTAATACATGTATATATATATATATATATATATATATATGTATGAAGCGTAAAAAAATCAAAAAAATCTAATAAATTCATTCGGGAATCAAGTTGATAAGGTATTTATTACGTCGATTACGATTTATTTGAATCTTATTTGAGATAAATTTCTAGAAATGAATTCAATTTGTTCTACTATAATTATGTGGTGATGGATTTAACAATTCGAGGATACAAAGAAATAAGTAGCCGATAATACAGCTTTTTAGAAAGTAAGCCTATACAATAATTGTCCTTGAAAAAGTAACAGGGATGCAGTATTTTGATCTTAGCATTTTTTGATCTAACAGTATTATTATTACTATTATTATTATTATTATTATTATTATTATTATTGACGTAACATTTTATAAACAGATCACTTTATTTAGTAATATATAATATGGGTTTTAAGACAATACATATAAAGAAATTAACTGTAACTATTGAAAAATGTTGTGGTCTGATGGTATACTTTTTACCACATTCGTTGCATTACGGATAGAACTACATCTATTATTATCGTTGTTTTAGATATTCTTTTGGCCGTGTTACATTTCATCTATTGTTCGTAACGTTTTTATCTGCAATGACAAACTTACTATCGTAAGTTTCATTTTCCAACGTTGTTTTCAATTTATATTTATAGTAATGGATTCACTAGGCTAGATTACGCCCTACAGCCTGGTGCACAATTTTTAAAAACAAATTATGTCTTTCTATGTCTTTATTCGAATTCATTTTTAACACAGTCGGAAATTATATGGTTAATTGTTTCTGGCTTGATTCCGCATTTTCGATATAGATCATGGGCGACATTTTTATTTTTAATTACGTCTTTTTGTCATTTTTGTTGTTGATTAGTATCTCTTCACATTCATAAATCCCTTTGTCTCTGGAAACAGTTTTCCTCTTATAAATCAATCCACTGTTGCTCTCTTACTAATTCATTCCTATTTTTGATTTCCTTAGGGTATCTTTTACGAAATGCATTGCCTTTCCATTTATATTTCTTATTATTATGCTATTTAACTCATCTGTTCGATCACTTTTTGTTTTTAAGTTTAGATAAGTCAGTTTACAGTCCGCTTTCGCCATTGGGTTATGTAAATGTTATTGAATGTGGATTTCTGTTCGAAAAATTTCCATAATTAATTGCGTTTTTAGAAGTTGTGATATGTCTGTGAAGTCTTTACCACTATATTTTCGAGTCATTTACATCTTAATTATTGAACTTCATGGATGGTGCATGTTGTATTTTGTAATCTTTTTTGTAGTCAGATATTTTAATTCTTAATATTTCTATTACAGGCTATTTAACTGTTTCAAAAGCTGCGTCTTTAAGATTCGGTTAATTTTATTTTCTGTTTGATTTTTGTTTCCTTTAACCTTTTCAAACTTAAAGTAAAATCATTATCGACTTTAGTTTGTTGCTAATGTACTAGTTTTTCTGTTTAAATTGTTTTATACTCATCAATACCAAACTCTATATTTAAATCATTAGAAAATTTTTGTGTTATTTTAATAGATATTGCAGTTTTCATTAGAAGCACATATTTTGACATCATCCATATGTAAACTTAATTTTTTTATCTTTATCAATTCTATAACTGTTAACATTATTGATTTTAATCTCAAGTACTTCCGTAGTAGTATTGTTATGAGATTTCATATATATATATATATATTTATAAAGGTTTTTTTTTTTTGGCGCTGAAAATTCAACTCATCGACAGTGTAATATAATTAATTAACTGATTAACGCTACACAGTGTAATATTGCATTGAACTATATAATTAAATAATAACTTGTATATTGCAACACTTCCGGTGGCCAGGAGAGAATTGACACTAGATGGCAGAGGGATCTGGAAATTTATTATCATCGAGTTATACAAAATAATTCTTTGCGCCGTGTTTGCAAATTACATTCGAAGATGAGGTGATCAGCGTCCGCCACTTTATCCGAGTCAAGTGGATGTTTTGCAATAGGAAGAAGAGATTAAGCCCCCATGTTGTACAAAGAAAATCAGGAAGGCAGTTCATACTCAGCCGGAGGCGACATAAGGTAACAATGTACGATCTGTGGTACTCATCGAAACAGTCGTAATAAAGTTAAACCGAGGAACGTTAGGAATATTGGGCCGAACTCTTTTGTACTGTTGCGCGCAAAATGCATTTGCCCATGTAGCTTTCTATCGCTGCATAATGTAATGTATATAGTTAAAAATTGTTTGTCAATGTTGTTTATTTAGTAGTTTTAATATTCATGCTTGTTGTACGCTATCAAACATGTTTTGTTATCTGTATACGCTGCTTGCAAATTTCTATTTTTTCATGTGTTTCTTCCAAAATAAGTTTATCTGTATAAGTAATTGCTCTTTACATCTAATGCGTATTGATCTGCTCCCTTTATGTTCTTCGGCTATTATTGAGTGTGTTCCTCAAGATGGACATCGGTTTTACCTGCTACGCATGCGGTAGTTATTTTATATAATGCGGGGGCACGTTATCGGGCGAAAATCTTTCGTCGCATTCAACTATCACGTAAGTTATGCCATCTAAAAAATAATAGGGCATTTTCTCGGAAGATTTAATTATTTCGTTGATGTACTTTAGTAGTATTATGCGAAGACTAGAGTTAATTTTTAGTACCAAAATTCCCGGGCACTTTTCGGTTATTTGTTTTTATAATTATTTCTTCAAATTCATTCGCTGATATCAAACTGTTAGTCATTTGTTTCACCTCAAAATGTGTAATTTTATTTCGGATTTACTCTAATCTGCTTTACTGTTGAATAGAGATAAGGGATAAAATAGGGGGTTTCCTAAGTTTCTAGAAATGGAAAGGTATGAATGGATAAGAGTAGAAGACGTTTAGCAAGAAAACGGTAGCCCAGATAAGATCTCTGCAAAAAAGTAGAAAGTAGTGGTGTACTAGACTCAGCAAGTGTTGGAATTTAGAAGATTTAAGAACACCAAGACATCGTCGAAGGTAAGAATTTTCGATTCCATCTAATTTAAAGAGCCGGGACTTGGAGGCATAATCGTAAACAGAAATGAACAGTAATCAAATTTGAAATGAATGATGGACTTGAGCAGAGAAATAAGGATACACGGAACACCGCCCAATTTGGTTGAAGACAGGGCCTTCAACAAGTTTAGCCATTTGAATTTAGAGGATGACTAGATACATAGTTGAAACGACAATCGTTTCTACCTTTATCTGTTATCGTGTCAGCGTACTACTGATCGTAAAAAGAAAATTATTCATAGAAGGAAGTGCAGGAGAGCAAAATATGCCGGCATTGTCGTAGATTTATACACCTTTCTACGAACAATTTTCATGAAATTTCTTTCAGGAATAAAGGCTTTCGGGAAATTGTCGCGTTTGAGAAAAATAAAATTCTGTAAAATGTCAGTCAGAAAATTCACGGGCATCTCGGGAGCACCTTTTAGGATCTACTTTCGACCATTTTTCATAGATATCGTTTTATAATAATCGATAATTTCAATAAAATTGACATTATAATTTAAAATTATGTAATTTCGGACAAATGGAATATGTAAAATGAGTATATAATCGTAATTGTTACAGGGTGGCCACCCAATCAGGAATAAGCCTGGAATTTTGTAAAACCGGGGAAAAGCGTTAAAATAGCCAGATAATAGTTTTGATAAAAAACATCATTTGAAGCGAAAAATAAATGGATTTTTTAAATTTTTGCTTCACACTCGGAAATAAATTATGATTTTTTTTTTTTTATTTGCATAAAGAATACGCTGCGGTGATCAAACATTGTCTACAGTAACGAAAAAAATTCCACTCAATTTTTCGATTGAAAGACTTTTTCTATGACGACAGGTCTGTTTTCGTGATGAGGAGTAATATTTATATATTTATTGCCAGTATATTTCAGCTAAAATTTTAGGGCAGCGCATAATAAAATTTGTTATACATTTCAGTTTACTAGGAGGGTTGTTGAACCTTCTTAGCAAAATTTTTTTTTTAGCGCGTGGCGAGGTCTTGAACTCCGTAAACCCCTTGAAGCGTATGATTACAAATGTAAATACTAGATGTCAAATAAATTTTACAAGTCAAAACTATTTGAATGGCAAAGGGGTACTGTAATCAGCCTGTTATAAATGTCACTATTAACTTATGTGAAAATAGATAGATGCCATGAGTTATGAAAATGGATATCATTTCTGATTAAAATAGCCGAACCACAACATCTGTCACTACGATTAGAACTGATTAAAGAAAAACCACGAATATTAAATGGAATCTTTTAGCCAAGTTTCTGAGAGCAGCGCGCAATGTTTATCTTATATACTGATCCAGCAAATTTTCAAGAAAATTTTCATTCTTTCTAAATTGTAATATTTCAAGTTGACAAGACACGGTGAAAAGAGAAACAAGAAATATAGAAAATAAGAAAATAAATAAAAGAAGGCGAACGAGAGCTAGAGAAAAAGTTAAGTTTAATCAAGTTCTTTCCTTAACGAATAATTGTGAATAACCCGCAAACTTTTTTATAAAAAAAGTTTAGCTAAAGATATAGAGAGGGGGGAGTAACTGTGTTTTTATTTTTCAAAATTCTTGACTGAAACCATAATTTGCCCTTCAAAGTTATTCGAAAATAATGGTACGCTATTACCATATGGATAGTTTTATTAATATTTTCTACACCGAGACGGTGTTGTTTTGTGTAAATTTGGCGAGGGCGCAGAAGATAATTTAACAATTTGCCCCCCCCCCCACTCCCATAACTTTAGGTAGGGGGTACATTTATTAATTAATAAACACATTTTTTTTTCTCTCAAAAATAATGGAGTTAAAATAACCTGTCCAATTAAGTATTTGGTGTTAAGAAAAGTTTCATTTTACAATTCCCTACATAATCATATTTCTACTTATTTACTAATAAAAATGTACATTGTTTTTCCGGAATTTTTTATCTTTTCTATTACAAAATTTGTCGAATTCATTCAAATAAATTTCTACAAGTTGTTTCACATCGTAATTACAAAATATACTACTATTATTATTATAATTGCATCCTTTCAGTACATAAAAAATATCTCGTTAAAATTACGTATTGCACAGTTTTCGGAATAGATTTATACTTTAAATAGTGTGCGCTGTATAATAATTTGTACATTAAAAAAATTCGGCGTATACCGATTAGTATTGAATTTATCCTATTATACATGGCAAAAAATTGACGTCATTCTATTTAAATTATTCTACATTTCTTAAAATTTATTAACGTAAAATTCATCCGTAAGTTTTTTTAAAATTTAAGTACTCTATCTTCGTGTATTTTAAAAATACGGTTTATTATATTTCGATTTATATTATTATTTTTTTGATTGCAAATAAGCTTACGGGGGTTTTGTATTTTAAATTTAATTGGCTTAATTCCAGCGATAACAATAGCGGATAAATGATTGTTCTATATAATTTAATAAGTTTTATGAAGCCTTTAAAAGCGTTTTATCATCCTCTGGAATTGTTTAATTTTTAACATTTGCGTTTCTTTCGCGCATTACCTATTTAATAGTATAGGTATTATACGTATTTTACCTATTTATTATAATATTTAATAAATTATGACCTATTCTTAGTTCCCTTAATAAAATACACTATTTAAGTCTAGGCTATTAAACGCCTTTCCTATGTTTAGTGTTATTAGACAGTACAAATAATATTTCTTTTTATGATATGTGTTATGGCCTGTAAAATATTACATATTACCAACTTCGTTAATTTACTAGGCAATGCCTTATACTTAATCTTCGTTAATTACGTTATGCCGATAATTAAAACTTTTTAATTTATTTAATATACACTTTTCGTAAATCTTATCATAATTTGATGAAAGTGAAATAACTCTATAAGAACTGGGTAAGCATAAGTTTTTGTTTCACCGTCTTTGCTATTTTCCATTTTTACGGATAATGTTGAAATAATAAATTAATTAATCTCGTAATAACCTCCGGCTATTTACTATTAAAGTTTTTAAGGAAACCATTTGATATATTCTATCCAATCAATATGTTACGTAATAATTAGTGTAACTTCTTTTTACGCGTTGAATTTACTAGGTTATTTTTATATCATTCCGGTTTAAGAGGTTTACAAATGAAATATACTCGTAATGTTTTACCTAATAAATTTATTTTCTTTTGATCACTCTCTATAGGCATAGTTATCTTTTAATGTTGTAGGTGTATATTAAATGTTCTCCGAAAATCTTATACTTTAATCCGAAAACTGTTTTATCATTTAAAAGGTTCTTCCAAGCCAGCAGTTTCGATTGCTTTATCATAAATTTATGTTTTTTTAAATTTTGTCCTTGTAATTATTATAATTATTTGTTTTTAAATATACATTTTTACAATTACTACGGTATTTCTTATATGAATTATTAACTAATTATTTTAATCTCTGTAGTAATTTAGGGTTCCACTGATAGACTGCGGGTTTTTTTTTAAACTTGGGTTTTGTACTGCTATATTTACATATTCCTAAAACTGATTTAAACCATTTGTCTATATATCATTTACCGACTTACATGTAACATTTACATCTATTTCATAAATAAATTTTGTAGTATTTACATTTAATTTATTATAATTAATTGCTGTAATAAATTAATTATTATATTCATTATTAATTTGCAATTTAAAAGATATATGAAAATTATCACTAATTTATTTCTCGAGGAACATTCCGGTTCCTAATTAATTATACAATATTACTAAGTTATAAGCGTTAAATCGATTTTACTACGTTGTTTGATTCTCTTAAAAATATATTTATCTGTAATATTTAACGTATTTAAAAAAAAAAAAAAAATATTAGTATTAACTGGTATCTTTACCACTTCAGTTGTTAACCCTTTATTCCAAAAACTAAATGTCTCGAATTTAAATCAGCGAGTAATGTAAATTTACTATACTTCCGGCAAATTATGCCCATCTTCTCACGCGTAATTAATCTATAATCAATAGGTACGTAGCTGGTATTAAATTTGTCATTTATAAATACAGTATCAATATTTCTAGTTATTAAATTAGCCAGCATTATCTTTAAATTCATTTTTTGGTATCTTAAATTTAAAAAAACGTATGTATATATATATATATATATGGTTGGCTATATTAGGTGGACCCATTTATTTAACAAAAAAAAAAAAAACAACACATTTTTTGCTGTTTAAGTGAAAAATCATTTAATTTGGTTTAAGATTTGATTATATCACTTTCTGAAGATTAAATCGCGCAGGTGCTGAGCTCGAATGACGTAATCGATTTCCGGCATTTTCCATCGTATTTGCCAATGCTTCGGCTAATATGACAGCGATTTCCTGACGGATGTTGGCCTTAAGTTCGTCTAGCGTCCTTGGCTTGTCGTGATATAAACCTTTAACTTCAAGTAGCCCTAGAGGAAAATGTCGGACTGTGTCAAATTAGACGAACGCGGAGGCCAGTCAAAATCAACCTTTTTTGATATTAAGTGACCAATGGCTTCAAAAAATCGATTGTGGCACGAGCTGTATGAGGTGGTGCGCCATCTTGTTGAAACTAGAAGTGCTCCATACCATTCTCATAATCAATCGGCATCAAAAAATCGGTTATCATAGCCAGATAACGCACACCTGATTGACGGTTGTTGCTTTGCCACTGTTGAACCTGATGTTTGCGGTGACCGTCGTCTCGGTCGCTTTTTATTTGGACGCCTGGGATTAGCGACAGTACCAAAAGACAAAAATCTTTCGTGCAAATGCTCTTTATTGTGTTCTTTGACGGCACACTTTTCACTGTATTTTCATTTTTCTCCATGCGTATTAAGTTTTCACTATTGAGAAGTTATTTTAAATGTACAGTTGAACAATTTCAACGTGTTCGATTGGTCTGTACTGCTCCATAGCAAAAATCTCCTAAGACTGACGCTTCGAACACGTGCTATCGTTAGTCATTCTCACATTCCTTGTCAAAGTTACAGTGTTGCCAGATGGGTCCACCTAATGTGGCCAACCCTGTATATATGTATATGTAATATTATACGTTTTGTTAGCTTTATTCATACTCCATATAATTAAATTATTATTTGTTGAATGTTAATTATAATTGTTAATTTTATTAGGATTCCGTATACATAGAATGTACGGAATCGTAATAAGATGGTTCAGAAACGGCAAAAATATCAAATAAAAATCAACTCACGAACACAGATAGACACTTATAAACTTCCTTTAATAGTATGGTGTGATTCATCATTTTTTTCTACAAGTTTTTTATTACCTAAATAAATACTAATTCGATTATTTGATATTTTGGAAGCGAATATTATGTTGTTTGTCCTAACATATTTTTCTATCGCATAAACGACAATCTTTAAGTTTAATTTTACATATTGTGTTTAAAATACTGGCCTAATTTCTATGAAGGAAATCATATAATCTGTTATTTTATTGTAGTATTTTGTATTTATTTTGTTTCCGTAAATCCATGCCTACCATTTCAGAAGTGTAAACAACAATAGTTATATCGGTGTGTTGTAGTATTAACCAGGTGATTAAACATTTATGTTGCTATTTCAAACTTCTATTGCAAATAATTATCCCGTAGTTAACCGATAAGAATGCTGTATTTGTCTGTTTTATTTGTACAATCTGAACGCAAAACAACTGCACTCTCATTAATAATATACTTGTTTTTTGGTTTTGTTTTTAATAACAGTGCGGAGAATATTGGGTGGAAGAGTTTAACAGCATTAATTTAAATTAGCGACAAAATTTAAAAATTAGATAATGATAAATGAATTAAAATGAAAAAAAAACACTAGAGATAAATAAATTAAATCGGCGATTCCTTCACGAACAATTGAACGCAACGTGAGTAATGTTTATCACGCGAGAATAATAATTAAGCATATTGGCTTCTTGATAATTAATAAGCAAATTATGGTATTAATTTGTAGAATTTTACTCTGTAAGGAGCGCACATAGTAATTATAGAAGGCTTTCAAATTTCTTTTTGACTCCTTTGATTTAGAGACCGTGTCTTATTTAGAAGTAATTTTCGATTTTTTTTTTAAACATTTTATTGATTGCGTCGTAGAGTTTCTACGAAAAATTAGTAATTTTCTTATTTAATAACAAATTAATGGATCGGCGGATTTAGAATTATCACCCCCCCCCCATATATTGCGTAGTGATTGTTACAGCCGCATATTCCTTTTAAAACGAAATACCGTCTGGTGTTGTTACCAACTTCCAAAAAGAAGAAGGTTATACGTTCGTCGTGTATGTTTTTGGTTTTTTTTTTGTTTTTTCGTTTGTTCGTGCATTGCTCACATTCATATGGACCGATTTTATCGATTCTTTGTCCATTCGAAAGAGTACTGTTCAACTTAGGTACCATGTGAATACGGATGAAAATCGGTGAACATAAACTGAGTATTCGTCAAAAAACATAAAAAAAGGTGGCCCCTTTGGATAATTTTTTTTTCTCATTATTCTTTATTAGTATAACAGAGGTGATAAACTTAAAATACTATCAATTTGCCAAATTACTATGGAAATGCAGCTTTTGTTTTTACCGTAGAAGTGCAGTTCAAGATAAAGAAATCGATTTTCTTTTTTTAAGCATAAAATATAGGGAATAATGTGATAAAAAAGGTGATTTTTAGCAAGAAAAATTTCAAGTATAATGCTGTAAATTGTAAAACAAAATAATAAAATGTTTTTTTTTTTTTTTGTTAATACCGCCTTCAAGATGTATTATAAATATTTAATAAAAATGCACTAAAAATTAAAAAATTAATTATCCGATAAAATATATATATATATATTAGAGTGATATAACTTATTTTACTTGTAAATCTTGATGGAGTGTTTGGTTGGACACATACTATGGTGCTACTACCGATGATCGCAGCACCTTATTTTGATAGCGTTTTATTCTGTTCACGCTATATTTTTAGAAGCGCATTCCCATAATTCAGCTGCGTACAACCGTATCAGTTTTAGTACCATGTGGTATAGCAATATGTAATTGGGAATGCGGTCCAAGCAACCAATGAGGTTGTCTTTAGATTAGGTTCCGTTATTTTTGTCCTGATATGATGAAGCCCTACCCTACGTAAGTGTTTCATCTAGATGACTCCAAGATATTTTACGGATGAATATGTTTGTACTTGCTTGTTATGTACAGATATATGATATTTGTTACGTACGATGTTTCTCTTTATAAAAATAATGTGGTCACGTTTATTTTCAATTATTATTCCATTTGTTCAGCCAATCAATGATTTTATTTAGCACACTTGTAAATTTTCTGTGGACACTTTTCTGGGTTCTTGTGCGTTGCTATGATTGCCATGTCGTCAGCGAAAGTTGCTAGTAGCGCATCATCTGTTTCTGGCATCTCATAAGTAAACAATAAATACAAGAGAGGACCGAGTACACTTCCCTGAGGTACACCTGCCTCAATTTTATGTATGGATGATTCTGTTCCATTTACTGCAACTCAGAAACATCTGTCTTGTAAGTAGGATTTCAAAATATTGTAATACTGCATTGGTAGTACTTTTTTGCATTTGTAAAGTATTCCCGGATGCCATACTTTATCAAATGCCTGTTGTACATCAAGGGAGACGGTCGAAGTAACTCTTTTTTTTTTCAAATGTTTCTTCAATTTTTTTAACCAGCCGGTGCACTTGTGTACTGTTGAGTGCCTAGTTCGGAAGTCAAATTGGTGATTTGGTATTATTTTTTTCTCGTCTATGAGATTTTGTATTCTCCTTTTAAGGGGTTTTTTTAAAAATTTTGTTTAGAATTGATAAGAGTGAAATTTTTCCTCCCATGACGGAATTTAAAAATCAAATTTAACTATAAAATTGTACTCGTTTTACGCTAAATTGTGCTGGTCGAATTGTTCTGTCCATGTCATATGTCTTTTTTCTGTACGTTTTCCAGTTTACTCAAAAATGTTAAGTCTTTCAAAAATTTGTTTATAATAATTTATCGTGAAATACACCAATAGGGTAGATTGCGAATAACAGAGCCACTTTATCTTAAAATAAAAATATGGCCGTCTATGGATAATTTTATTTTTCAGCAAAAACTAACTGACTTCATACTTAAGAGTTTTACGTTTTTCCCCTAAATACAATTTTATTCAGCGAATGAAATTGGTCCTCGCAATCGAGTCTACGTCCGAACAAAGTTCATTTGCTAATAATGAACTAGTTTTTTTTGATATGAAAAGAGAATTATGGATCATATTCATGATTTACACGTTTCTCCTTGAGGCTTAACGAGCTGTTTTTTGTTTTTTCTAAGAAGAATATTCAATTTTTTAAATGCCCAATTCGCACAAGCTTTTTTTTTTTTTTTATGGGTACGCTAATGAAGAGCAAGCAATAGCTTAAGAGGAGCATAACATATTAGATTTTAATCTGGTGCGAGATTGATTGAATGAAAAAAGCTAGAAACAACTGATACAAGGAAGGAAAAGAGAAAACATAAGAGTGTCATTGTACGGAGTAGGAAGATCAAGATCCAAAAGCTGAGAATAGAAGAGAGAACGTTCTGAAGAAAGTGAGGAACATTCGAAGAAGACGTAATTGACATCACACAGAAAAACGGAATCTTCTGGGGAAAGAGAATGCCGCGGAGAAGAAACGAGGGAAAAACGAAAAAGTGACGAAGGAAGAAAGGTATGACCGAAATGAAGACGAAATGTGACAGTGATCAGAGGACGACAAAGAGAAGGAAACTTGTCAAACATTCGCACAAGTTGTTTCAATTTCAAAGAATTTTTCGGCTATTTACACAGTTTAATTTTGAAATGTTCCGTTCAAAAAGTTTGCTACAAATTTTTGTTATACATTACTTGGTTTCACCAAAGTTTGGTACTTGATGACCGAGCTTTATTTGGATGATCAATTCAGGTATATTTACGAATTCCATAAAATTTAAGAATACAACGCCAGTAGGCACATAATACTAAACATTAAAGCTGCATATACGTTACCCTATTTCTTAATTATTAAAGTGTATTCTAATTTTTTTATAAAATGTTATCCTTCTGTTTTTATAGGGTTTATTGATTTCATGTGTAAACGCTAGTACTGATTTGAAATGTCCAGTACATCAGTTTTTATCCAGAGATGGAGTCTGTTCCGATTGTACTGTATGCGGTGTAGATGGGAGAGGTGCTACAATTCGTCCATGTAGCGCAAAAGCGGACACACTTTGTAGCATTAAGGACAGTAAGCATAACCCTTTGCTGAAGCCTTTGTCACAGAATAATGATGAAGACGATGACGAAGATGATGATGATGAAGCTGTTTCTGCTCTCAATAGGCCTCCTCCTCCTCACAAGACAAACCATATCTCTATGAATGTAAATGAGGAAGACAGTGATTTAAAGTTATTAAAACGTCAAAACAGCGGCGCTAGTAGTAGCTACAAACAGTACAACAATACATCAATTCTGACTCTTTGGAAAGCACCTTGGGCCGGTCTTAATGGCAGTAGCATTGCTGCTACAACAGTTTCTTCCAGCAGCGCTGCTACCAATGATAAAAGCAAAATTCCTAAAACTGCTGGTGGAAACACAACTGAGAACTTCTTTTCATCGTTGCAACGCCAGCAACAGTTGTCGCTGGAGGCTCATAATGAAAAGAATAATAAGCAAAAGTTACCAAAAAAGTTAAAGAAGAAAGTATCATTAACACAATCGGCTCTTTCATTGACTCCATCAGTCGTCATTGTTGAGTCTGACGCTAGTGGTAAAATCAGTAAGTCTACCGGTTTAAGTCATCGGAACAAAACGTCTTTGTTGTCTTCAGAAGACAAAAATGTCACCTTAATCATTAAGAATTTGGAAAATGCATTTGGTAAATCTCAAACACAAGATAAAAATAACAAACATATTAAAAAGGACTTAAGCATGTTAGGTAAAAATAATAGCACCAGCAAGAAACCTAATAATCTGGAACTGGAACAACAGCATTCAGCAACAGTCAAACCACAAACATCATCATTGTCAGCAGACAACCTAAATGATTTGTACCCAGTAGCGGTTGATATATTAAGTAAAAATATATCGGAACCAGGTGTTATTCAAGTGGTTAACGGAACTGATACTGCTGGTAGTGATTCTAAATATACCATTATTGATGGTATGCCGGTACAAGGAGGGAGCTATCTGGATGACTATTTGAGCATCACAGCTGTATCTGATGATAATAAATTTTACAACGATGAAGATGAAGATGAGGAAAATGACGATGAAGAAGATGATGATGAAGAAGAAGAAGATGAAGAAGTGCAGTTCTCAGTAGAAGATAAACTTACCATCGCCAGAAATAATAATTTGACATTTGGCGGAAAGGCTGATAACAATAATAATTACTCGCCTATATTTGCAGCTGATAAAGAAAATAATGAAAGTAAATATGAAGAAGTTTTTAATGATGATGATGATGAGGAGGAGGAAGATGAAGATGAAGATGACGACGACGACGACGACGACGATGATGATGATGATGAAGCTAACGAGGACGATGATGGTCCAGATGACAATATTGTCGGTATTGATGCAAACAAAGAAATGGAAAGCATGATGAAGGAAATATTGAAAAAGAATAGCAGCCATTATGATGAAGATGGGCATTTAGCAGAGGACCAAGAAAATGACAGTGTTCAATCAAAAGCTGGAAAATCACTGTTGGGTAATAAAAGACAAGACCAGCTGCCTTATGACATGAATTTGGATATTCTAAAGACGGAGGAAGAGTATGTGCAGTCAGCAGACAGTGTTCATTTAGTCTTTATTCTAACTACTGCTGTGACCTGTTGGCTGCTGTTCATCTTAATCTGCATTTTTATCTGTCTCACCAGACGGCAGATGCCAATCGATTATAAAAAGAGCACCGCTGCCTTAATAGGTAAGAATCTGGAATCTTTCTTTTTTAATAATTTCTCCACTTCTTAGAAAATAACACTGCACTCTATTATATGAAATTGTATGTGTGTGTTTGTGCAAGTATTGTGTGTTCCGTAGTTAGTTGTTTTGTTTTTTTTTATTATTATTATTTAAGTGGTTCTGACTAGCAATGTAAATAAAAAAATCAAAAAAAAAAAAAAATGCATACATTAAAATTTGATGGTTTATTAGTATATTGAATAAAAGGCCAAATTGCATAAAGCGGTCTGTAATTTGAAAGATGCATGCTATCATAATTTTTAATTTACATTTAGGGAAGGAGAATATTTTCCAGGAGATGGATAGGGTTTAGTTTCATGTTAAAAAAGAGCTACTCTACATTGCTTTTCAGTATCATAATCGGATAGCTTGTAAGATCTACAGTGTGTTATATTCTGGATAATAGTGTGCAATAAATGGGAACAACATAAATGTTTGGTCCATTTTAACATTCATAAATCTAAAACCAATTTTTTCATGCTTAATAATAATAATAATAATAATAATACATTAAGCAATGCTTTTCCTCTATGTCAAACTTGTATTAGTTTTAAATACAAAATAATAAATGTGATGATCATATTAGTTAGAAAAAAAAATACTATAAATGTACTGATTTTTAGAAAGGAAACGTTACATCAAAAGATCAGAGTTTAATGGGGGGAAACGTGTAATTTTAGTATTTTTCCAGCAACATATTTTTATTATTTAATAAGGTGAAATTGTGAGTAACAACAAACGTAAATAGCAAACATAAAATAAATATGAATACATTTTTGGAAATAACTGAAGCTAGAAAAGGAAATAAATATAAAACTGAAAATGTACACTTTATATATGGTTTGAATCCAAAGGAAATCTAAAAATTGGAATTAGTTAAAAAATATATAATTGTGTGTAAATGTGAGATGTGTGTATATATATATACATATATATGGATTCATTTAGACTTCAACATTAATATATTACTTAAAACCTCAAATAATGTTTTTTTTTTTTTTTTAATGGGTTTGTCAATGAAGATAACCCAAACAGTGAGAAAGAAGAGAAAATAAATTTATATTCTTATGCATTTAAGGACAGAGGGTAAAAATAATCCAAGGTAGGAATTATAAAAAAAAAAAAAAATTATTCTTAAACATTTAAGGATAAAGGATAAAAATAATTTGAGGGCAAGAATAACAGAAGCGGAAGGAAGTGAAAGAATATAAGAAACACTATATTTCAGTAGAAAAGAATAGAAGGACGATTGTTCAGCGAAAAAGGTCGAGCTTTCAAACAAAATATGATCACCAATACAGTGGAAAAGGAATGAAAAGAAAAATAGAGTAGATGCAGGTATGAAAAAATCAAGAAAATGATGCAGGAAGGAGACTATAATTAAAATGAAGAGAATAAATAGTCGAGATTGTGGAGCGTTTAAGGGAGGGAAAGTCTATGTGAACCGTGTGCAAGGAGGAAAAGATGATTAAATAAAGATGTGAAAAGAGCCAGAATTAAAAAATGAAATAGAATAAGAATTAAAGATTGAGTTTTTTTGAGAAAGAATAGATGCGGGCGTTTAATGTGATTGTGAAAAGAAGAACGGCGGTCAAGAAATATTCCTAAATAGCGAAAAGTGTTTACAGATGAATTGGACCGTCATTTAAAACTAATCGGGGAAGGATCAAAAGGACAAAGAGTGAAAACAACAAATAAGGATTTAGGGGCAGAAATAAAGAGATGAATATTAGAGAAAGAGCATTTTCTAGTAATGTTAAAGAGCTTTGAAGACAGAAGTTAACTAACGAAATATTGCAATCGGAGTGGTAGATGAGCACATCGTTAGCAAAGAAAAGCGAAGTACAGTTAAGAGGAAGAGGGGCGTTTTTTATAAAGTAAATATTAAAGAGCGTAGGACTAAGACACAGAATACCTGAGGTAATTCTCATATTATGAACCTTGTGGCAGAGTAGAAGGGAAAAGAAAGCGTTACAGTTTTGTGTACTGAACGATAATGATAATATAAGAAGCAAAATGGATAGGAATTTTTAATTAAGAGCATTATGTCTACGAAAGCAGCAATTAAGAATTTTTTATTAATAGACATATAAACGTCCTGTAGAAACATACTGATACAATCTGGCGGACCACGTCCAGGACGAAACTCGAACTTATTGTTAGGTAACAGATTGCTATGCTTGAGCCACCAAACGAGACGTCTGTTTTCGAAAAGCTTTCTAACACACGAAGCAGGAGAAGTAGGACGAAATGAAGAGGAATAAAGTTTTGGAATAGGAACAATAATAAAAGTGTTCCAGGAAGAGAAAAGAGTTAAAAATATTTAGGAGTATTTGGAGAGAAAAATCAGAAAGATTTTTAAAAACAAAGAAAGTGATCCTATTTAAATCCGTAGGGAAATTAGAGCAACTGCTTAAAGATAAACGAAGTTCTGATAAAGTAAAAGGAGAAGTAAGAAAATGTTGAGAATTATGAGCAGAAGGGATAAGGATTCCTGGAAGCTAGGAAGTACAGAAAATCACTTATCCATGTTTTATGACTATTTATCCCATAAAATAAAGAACGGCTAATGTTAAGTTTTTTTCTTTCTTTGTTTTTTATAATATGGTATTTGTTTTATTTATTGTGTACCCGACATTAAAGTAACCAATAAAAAGTTATAAAATTTGTGCGCTATTGTTAATTAGCTATTTCGGGATAGATTTTTTTCCTGATGCACTATGGGATATTTGACCCAAAAAGCTGGCCAAAATTATTTTTTAGTGTTAAAAGGATATTTTTGTGGTTTTATCAATATTTATTGAAAATGAAACAAAATTTTGTTAAATTTTAATAAAACGTTTTATTCTTTATAAAAATAAAAAGATTTTATAATTTTTTTTTTTTATAAAAATTTACAGAACATTATTATAAATTATTGTTCCTCACTGCTTTGCTCTTCCACCAGGTAAGAGTAATTCGATTGTTTCCCTTTAAAAAACAACGCATCTTACTCTTATATTTTTGTCTCATGCCCGTAACTAATGGGTCAGAAGTGAGAAGAAACTTATTTATAATATGCAAGTTACATGCTTCTCGAGAACATTTCCTTGCCTAATTTACTCTGTACGATCGAACATGTTTATTCCTTGCTTCTGCAGCCTCTTCAGACAGCTGTCCTATGGGCAGAAGGAAACTATCAATAATTTGTGGACCATGACTTAAAATTTTGTGCATGGTCAGACACATCGGATACCATGGGTGGTGGTATAATCGAACATAAAGTTCTGCTGTCTCTTTTGTATATTCTGCAAATGTTTTGGAATTAATTTTGTGTCCACTTGATAGAACTTCGAAAATAATTTTTAATCTATACATTAAATTTGGATCAACTCCAGTTATCTTAGACGACAACTCGTGGTTGTTAAGAAAGCGCCTGCTTCTATTCCCATCATTTGGATTTCCGAATCCAGCTTTGGGAACATCAACTATAAGACCCATTTCATTTCTGAATTTGTCCTGTATTTCTTATTTTCTTGTTTTGACTGTATTATTGTGAGCTCTTGATCTTGCCTGCCATTCTGTTATTGGTCATTTATATATTCACTGTTGTTATTTTCAAACACATCTTTCTTTCTTCGTGCTGCCTTCCATTTTGATTTAAACTGATGCTTTATTAAAGATAATTTGTGCTTGAACTCCTTTTGATGATCTGCGCTTTTACGATATTTCTGTACAATATATTTAGCTATAAATTCGACTTTTTTCTCAAAGGCTGACGCCTCTGATTCTTTAATTATAGTGTATAAATCTTTTCTCGATATATATTTAACCCCCGAGGATCCTACAAAAGAAGAACTAAAATAATATCACTTTTAATATATTAAAATAATATTAATGATATATAGGGAAAAATTCATAAAACACAAAAACGCAATTTTACGCAAAAATTTTTTGATAGAATGCCTTCTACGATAAATTTACTTTATTTCAAGATATATTACAATTGTTAGAAAAGCTTAGAAATAAATCAAAACAATTAATTTTTGCATTGCCAGTGTCTGAAATAGCAAAATTTTATTTAATTACATAAATAAAATATAATTTTTATTAAAAATATCATACAAATTGATAAACATACCTGGTTCTGAAGAATCCATATTAAAAAATTCCTAAACTTATGCACAAAACCAAACTACTGCACTTTTAATGAGAACGAGTCTCTATAGTATATCAACAAACCACACGACCGCTGTTAGCAAACGGCAAGTTTGAAGTGACCTAGCGACAATAATGCATAGCTTAGGTAAAATCCAACTGTCCCATTTGCTTCGCAGACTCTTTATGTACCTCCGGTAATTGTTTTTTCTGAAAGATTATCTGTTTTACGAATTGGAATTTTGGCCAGCTTTTAGGGTCAAATACCCTATAGTGCGATGTTGAAATTGCAAAAAATCGCATCTCTTGTTTCTTATTTTTGTAGAATACCACACTGATGAAAAAAACAGTAACCCTTTATTATTTTATGCTTTCGTCAGAATACGTTCACATTATATAATGTACATATTGTGAAAACATAAACGAGATCGTTCATAACATTAAATATGTGATGTAAAGTTGTTTGCAATTTTACAATTTTTAATACGGTTGTAGTTTACAAAATTAAAAATTTGCCTATTTTTAAAAAAGATTATTACTTTTAAACGTTAAAAATTATTTATTTGCAATATATGTGCGTACAGGCGGTAACGATGATGGATCGTCCAGAGTGAATCTAATGCAGTCAGCAAATTATGAAATCGAAGACTTAAATAATGGAAAATATTTCGTCACAGAATTAAAAGGTTTGTGCGCGTAAATGTAATATTTTAAAAGATAAACTAAATATGCACACATATATTATACTGGAAACATCGTTTTGCATAAAGATTTAACTGGTGTGCTTTCCTTCTACCGATTCACTATGTAAATTTACCAGAGTTAAGAATAAAAGCAAATTCTTTTTGGCAAAAATAATCCGACTTTCAATAACTCGGTAGTTCAGACAAGCGTGGATAAAAAAATTATTTCATGCAAAATATTGCGGGTTCCAATATCTTTAAAAATTGTACAAGTTTGTTGTTCCTTTAACATTAGAAAAATTTTCTCATAAAATTTACTTCCTGTAAAAGATTTTTATTGTTTTTGTTAATCTTTTCTTTTTTTTTTTCTAATGTGTTTGTCAACGAGTCCTAGCCCAAGAAATGGGAAAAAGGAGAAAATAACGTTGTATTCTTAAATGCTTGAGGATAGAGGATAAAAATAATTCAACGACAGGAATAACAGAAGTAGAAGGAAATGAAAGAATGTAAAAAACACTATAAGGAATACCTGTATTATTATTATTGTTATATAGGTTAATGTCACACATTGTTTGTTTATCGTATAATAAGTAAAATCAAAATCACACTACTATAAACAATTGTTTAATATTTGTCTTCGAAACGCGTTGGATAATTAAATATGAAATAATTGTTTATAGTAGTGTGGTGTTGATTTTACTTATTATTATTATTTTATTTAGTTTATTGGACTTTGGAAGGAACCAATCAGTCTATGTGCAGTACACATGTAATATAGTAAACTTATAAATTCTACATTATTCTACAATAAAATTAAATAAACAATAATATATATTAGGATCCATTGAAGAAAGTAACGAACGTAAAATATACGGAGGCTGCTGGCCTAACGAAATAAGTCTATAAAATAAACGCAATTGTTGTGTCCTTTAGAAGGAACAGTTGGAAAAAAGGTGATCTGCATCCAAAGTCATATCGGTATCATTCGAATGTGAACAGGTACTAATTTCTACCAAACTAATTCTATGCAAATGCGCGGGTAGGGCACAGTGGTTTAAACGAAGCCGAGTCAACGTTGTGATCATGTGCCGAGATATTGGAGCGCTAAATTTCTTTGGAAAATACCAAGCTTCCTTGAGAGGAACCGGAGTAATACTCTTATAGAAGGCACTGGCTTTATACTGGCGGAGTGCATTCCAATCCAATTGCAACTGTGCCCTCACCGTTGAACGGGGATTCTTATGTAGAATACAAGGGCACAAGTTACTAATTATGTGCTGCAGATTTAGCGGCTCCGTCACCGACAGTATTGCCGAGAATTCCAGTGTAACCAGGAAACCAGGATGTGTACCTCTTCTCAAATTGCAAATATAAAATGGGCACCTTGGGTAGCACGTAAGTTCAATATGGCATTAAGGTAGCTTAAGGAATCAGGTAAAATTAAGATATTATCGCTACGGTTAAAATCACGAAGGAAACGTAAAGCTTTTACAATCGAAATGGCCTCGACAGTGAAAATCGAGCATGCCAACGGTAATTTGAATTTCCTGGTCACTTTTCTACTCGCAATAACAAACAACGATCCTGTCCTTGAATGGCTTTAGATCCATCCGTGTATACGTATAAGAATCCTCGACCATTTGCCCGCAATTATAGATATATGCTCCAAAAAGGAAGCAGAACGTAGGTAAGGACCCTTTTTCGTGGAGTACTAAATCCACCGTGGTGGGAACTGAAAATTTACCAGCGAAAGTGAACTGCGAGAATATTGGACTGTAATCTATCCGCGATCTTACTAAAGATAAATATAAGGTCCTTAAAATAAACGAGTCACCGCCCGATCCAGTATTCCGTAACGCCTTCAATATGTTGGAAGTCTGAAATGTCTTCAAACAGACTCGCTGAATATGATCTTTCCACAGCAACTTCTGGTCTCATACTAAACACAGGAGTTGGAATTGGTAATAGAATCTGTTTGAAGGTGAGTTAATTGTTTATATGTAAATATAACAACACGGCTTTTCACAGTCGAAATTACCAGATGGGACTCGGCCAACCAATCAATAATCTTGGTGATATCATCTTTAATAATATTGATGGTGATAGTTAGAATCTTCTCTGAATGGAGTAGGAATACCGAATTTTAATAGAAAAAAGTAGAAGAACGATGTTCAGCAGAAAGCACCGCACATTCAAATAAAACATAATCAAAATCACAAGGAATGTATGTGGAAGGAAGATGAAGAGGACAAAATGGAGTGAAAGTAGATGAAAAACGTGAAAAGGAGAGACTGTGGTTAAAGCGAAGGCGACAAATAGCGGAAATTGTAGAGCGCTTAAGAGAGGACAATTATCAAGAAAACTATAGATGAGGAGGAAGAGATGGCCGAATAGAGATATAAAAGGAGTCAGGATTGAAAAATAAAGAAGAATAAAAGTTTAACCATAGTCTCTGGAATGGGTAGTTTAAGGAAAGAAGAACAATATTATGAGTAGAAAAGGAGCCTAAAAATCTGCCACTGAAATGGATGAACGGGCTAATGAATATCCATTATCTCATTACCCTCAACGCCCAAATGACCAGGAATCTACAAAAGATCGATCTCGATCGAGTGAAGAAGGAAAAGATCATGAATGAGGGAACGTATGAGAAGTATTACAAAATCGGAAGAGGGAGCAAGAAAAGGAGATACGATAGCTTGCAGAACATTTAGTAGAATCCAATATTGAGAGCACTATGGAAAACCACAATGATGAGGAAACAAAGAGGACAGCACGTAGAATAGTAATAGATTCCACATAGAAAATTGAGCAACTTAAAATATGCACAAAAATTTTATATATCTACTATTAATGACTAATTCGTAGCCTGGGATACACTACATTTTTGGGTCTCATAATTGTGTCCCGTTACTTTGTCTAAAAATAACAAAGGTTGTGAATGATGCGTTATACTTGAGATTTTTAAAAAATAAAAGGCGGGTAAAAATGACGTAGTCAACTCTGAAAACCATCTAAAATAATTTTAGAAGAAAAAAGATTGGCGATCAAGGGTGATTGCTTCATTGTGAGGCCTGAATGAAGGGCACTGTTCATATATATGTAACTGGGTGCTCAGAAAGGGCTCCAACGATTTTGATGAAATCGACGAATTAGAGATTTTTAAGAGTTTAGATGAATCGATTGGTCGCGAGGTCTAATCGTCGAGAAAATTGAACAATTTTAAAAGAGAAGCGACCGATGTTTTAAAGTGATTATCGTATTTTTAAGATTTATTAAAAAGTAAGCAAAATAATTTTAAAAAAGTAATACACACTACATACCACGATAATTAAAAATAGATCATATCTTTGTTTGGTAATGAAAAATATTTATTTATTATACATTTTACACGACGGATTTATTTAAATATGACATTTCCCAAATATACAGGGCGTCGTTATATCCGTACACAGATGATAATTTGTAATAATATTTCAAGGTTAAAGAATTTTGAATTTGTTTTTACCTTTTGTAACGCAAGAATATGTAATTGTAAAACTAATAATGCAATTTATACAAAAATGTAGCTTTCGTGTTATTTACATATTCCTCTGCTAAATGTTTGTTTGCTTATGAAACTTACTTAATTCATTGATTGATTTGAAAATGACCCGAGTAACGGTCAGTTAATATGTGTGTTATTAAATGAACAATTCGTGTATATTCGTGTGCAATTAGTTCTGGAAATGGTTCTAACGCGATCTCTTGATAAAATTCACAAATTAGGAGGTTTTGAAATTTAGAAATCGATTTTTCTAAGAAATAGGAAGTAACCAGTGTTCGTGTTAGTAATTAAACTTGTGTATTTATGGTTTAATAAAAAGTAAGTTTAACGGTTCTCCTATTTTCCACGGAAAATAGAAAGTTGAAATCTCGCGATGAAACAAAATTTATTCACGATATTTACATATAATATGGTGATTTTAACCATTACGCAAACTAGAATACGCTTTCGTAATTTAGAATGTGCGGTTTTAATTTTTGGTATTACGTGCCTATTAGCGATGTATTTTTAAATTTTGTGAAACTCGTGAATATTCCTAGATTGATCTGCAAATTCTGAATAAACCAAGTACAGCTCGGTCACCGGTTAGTGCTATTTATTTATCTATGATAACTCAGCATCGTTGCATTTAGTAAGCACCTGTGGTCTACACTTTGTTTCACATTAGGGGAACGAGTTTACAAGATTCTTTTTTTTTTTTTAAATTAATAAAAATAATAAGAGAAAAAAGATAACATATACTTAAACTAAGTACTAATATCAGCCCGACATTAAGCTGTTTATCATATCCACAGAATTAAGTTTATCCTCCGCATGAAATAATAAAATTCAATGCTATGCAGTTATGTGCCGTTAATCGGTAATCGGTCACATTTTATCTAGAGTAAATTAAAATTGTTTTCAATCATTTTCTTTGGTTTTTTAGTTTTAAAATAACAAATCCTTTAGCCTAGTAATTTGTAGTGCTTTCGGCTACCAAACTACATAGGTGTCATCAAATTTTTCGGAATTTGTCTGGACTCTAGTCGCTGTCCCAGCAGAGTATACACTTAATCTAAAATCGATTATTGATTACACCAGAGAAGTCAACTGGGAAAGTAAAAGCGGGTTTTAAGGAGAAAGGAACTGCTGGCCCGCAATATTCTCAAAAATCTCCATTAGAAAACTTAAGTAAAACATGAAAAGCTTAATATCACGGTGCATCATGTGTCACCCTATCAATAGAGTCCATACTGTAGGCATGGGTAACTCCGGACACAATTATATCCTCGGAAACATATTCGCCGTCGGACACAGTCGGATATATATCTCAACTACGAAAAACGTCACACAACAAACAAATATTATTATTCCGGACACAGTTTAATTCACCTGTGGCGGAGTGATTTGATATATCGCCACTCCGAAAGGCGACAGCTGCACGCGCAACTGTCAAAATTTGCCTTATCATTACCGGTTCACGGAATTACGTCGTTTTCTTAGACTCCGGTAGTAGCGACGGTGTGATTTAAAATGTTGAACTCGAAATGAGTAATATAATGATACATGAATTTAATGCTCGGTGTTATTTGGCGAGATGCGAACTAGCTGTTTTATCAAAAAAAAAAAAAATGCTGGTAAATCAGAATTCGTGTTCAAGGACGTTTCGTTGCTTTGTGCACTCGGAATGCTGCGCGAATTTGGAGTTAAATATGCAGCGAAGAGTGCAATTATACGCTGGATATGAGATGGATTACTCAGTCGGAGTTGGAATTGAGAAACGGATATGTATCCGAATCGAAATGGACACATACATATGTGTACCCAAAACTCCTCTAGCGGAGTTGATTTGCGAATCTCTAGTCCATAGTACTCGCTTTACTTCTTTTTTTTTTTTATTATTAATTACATTATACAGTTTTCTATGTAAATCGCGGGGAGAGTAAGTTTTTTCCATTTTCTTCTTCTTTTTCCATATCCGATTATAGGATGTTGAAAAGTAATATGTTGTGCTTGGTATGGTTTCATAAAATTTAGCATAAGAAGGTTTCGTATATATTCGTATATTTATTTTACATTACCTAGCCCAACACATATTTTCGCTCTATCTTTTTCGCGTTTTTCTTCATCCTCTCTCTGCAGTATCAATCGCATTATACTTGTTCCCTTTAATTACATAACCATGGTATTGCTAATAACCGGAAACATTTGTTAAGTTCACGCGGTGCTGCATAAACTTAATTTTTTATTTCAATCGTATTCTGCTACAATTATTGTTGTTTTTTTTTTATATATTTAATGTATTTAATCATTAAACAGGTGGAAGACCGTGTATGGTTCGAGTGCCGTTGAACTATAAGCTGGTAAAGCCATAAAGAAGAGTAATCATCATTTAATTTTGAGAATTTTTGTATAAACGATCCCGTTGCACCTATAATAAGGAGCGGAATTATAACTGCATTAAATGTATTTCGTTAATCCGTTTTATATATACATGTATTGTGTATAGTGTGTGAGTGTATATATATATATATATATATTTATTTATTTATTTATTTGTAAAATAATTTTCAATATATTAGAGTCTGATTAATAAACTAGTAATATGCTGGTAGCTTGTGCGCGAGGAACGGTTGAAGTCTCAATAATCGCTGTACTGTTGAGATAGATCTTTCATTTTAAAATGCTAAATTTCGCGAACGATTTTGCTAAAGAATTTTTTTTTTTCTTTTTTTTTTGGTCCGCTGTTGTCACACGAGTTGAAAACATCGACTATAAAGCGGGAAAAATGTATGTGTTATTAAGTCGTTTTACATCGTTGTCTGCTTTATATATTATTATGCATTTCAATTTTTCTCTTGCTATTTTAAGATATAGAGGAGCGTTTGTCCTTAACTAAAAAGCAGTGGTTTTCAATTGAGACTTCTAACGATAGTTGTCAACACGTTCGAGTGCATAAAATCATCGAGAATGATTAGAATATGGAAATAAAAATTGACGTGATTATTAGTTGTTCGTTATTGCGTGTAAATGGGCTTTCTTTGCAAGGATTCCGGATCTTCCAGTCTTGAAAGGATGGTACTCTGCATGTGTGGAAGACATGGAAAGAGTTATGTAATTCTCGAAACTTAACTGCCGAAAAAGCGAAAGCGGTCAAGAGAATTTAGAACATCGTTGAAACTAGAATAAAAGAAAATCGGAACAGTCTAGTGTGGTTCAAATTTTCGAATAAAAACATTTCATTTCGGTTTCTCTTTAGCCCAAGCTAACTGAACCATAAAGTATTTGGAGAAGTGGAGAATAGTGTAGAAGAAAGGAAAACTGGTATTAATTCTTTTTACACTGATCATCAAAACTCCAACGTTCTTCTGAAGTGTTTTAGACTCTCCCTTGGATTGAATCAAAAAAAGTACCACCCCCCTGCATGTAAGCGCACATGCACAGTTCGCTACGTTATGTATTAATTATCGCTGGCGGATTCAAAGATGGATGGTATTAATGTTCCTATCGGAAATTGAATTGAAACAATTTTATCATCACTTATGTTAATGAAATAATTCTAAAATGAAGAATGTAGATATAATTATTAAAGTGTTGTAATTTTGTAGGTATAAGTAATTAGCCCTCGGAGTTTATTTGTATCAGAGGAGGAGACCCTTTTTTTTTGTTTTTTTTTTTTTTGTTTTTTTTTTTTATTACCATTTTATAAAAATTTCCAATAATCACGCTATTTAAATTTTCATTCCAGAAGTCATTAAAGCTTTCTTATCTTAACAATCGTCTTAATTGTTTCCTCATTATTTAATTTTTCGCTTATAAAAACACGAGACCAATTCTTGTACAAAAGATACCTTTTAAAAGAAAATTTGAAGTCTAATTAAAATACCGTTAAAAATGTTCAATTTTCTCGCTACTCATTGCCCCAGTATTCAGTATCTTTCTTTTGAACCATAAAAAGTGCGCTATTGTAATTATCGTCGTTATGGTTTCGTTTCGTTATGATTGTAATTTTTAAAGCGGGAAAATTATCATTTATTATTAGCCTCTTTCCTGATATAAAATGTCGGTATAAAGAAACGTCAAATTTGAAAAAAATAAATCTTCTTCCAAAAATATCATAGAAATACGCAAGTAGTTGAAACTTACTTATAAATTTATGAAAGGTATTGTGACATTAATAAGTACCTGTAGCATTTTCGAAATTATTCGATGATTAATTATAATCCTTTTCTTTTACAAAAAATTTTTTACCGCCCGAGTGATTGATTAAATTCATATTTTCTACTTACGTTTTGATAGCCTTTATATCGTAAAATAATTTTCTATGCTTCTTGCAGATTAAGATGGCGTTTTAAACAATAATAAAAAAAGAAAAGTATAATTAATTAATGTAATTAATCGCTTTATCGAGATTTATAATAAATACAGCGCTCGTACTTATTCAAAACGAATATCGCTTGCAATTTCTACCTATTCGCAGATTAATAAAAATAAAGCAGAACCATGCTAATTTTTCTCTACATGGATTCTAACTTTTTTTCTTTTCCCTCGCAGATATAAATAGGGCAGCCACCACCACTCCTTTTTCCACGTCGCAGTGGATGTTTGTACATGCATGTGTGCGTGTTTATGCAGATATGTATGTATGTATATATATATATATATATATATATATATATATATATATATTAGTTAACGGTTCTCTGTTTTCAAAATGTGCCATATTGTTGGGGGGCTATATTGCTTTCAAAAAGGAATTCTTCATGGTTACTTTCGCAGATATCATTTTTTGATGTGCTTTTCGACCGGTAATAAAAAATGTTACAAGAATCTGGTTGTGGATTTATTTGTTTCCCCGCTTCTCTCTCCTCTTCACGATCGTTTCGTTTTGTGGTAAAATAATCAATTCCAGTTACTTTAATACTCCGAGCGCACAGGCTACTGTCGTCGTCGCTTAGCAGGTTATAAATTATATTAATATTTATTTTAATTTTCTTAAATTCGCATTTATTATCGCATCCGAGAAAGTTCAAATTTGTCCGCATGGTAAACGTTTTGATTACGCAACAAAGGTAGGTGATTTGAGGTATACAGAAACCGTTGTTGTTTACGTTTTGAAAACGTAGACACGTATGTGTACTTCAAATTATAGTAATGGTTGTAGTAAGGGATTTTTGAGTATTAAAAAAAAAAAAAGATTAACATGGACCACAAACTCTTACAATTTATTAACTGCACAAAAATAGTTGTTACAGTTCCAGTTTCGTGATCAGAATTGTTACAAATACTGTCGTTATAGTTGCTGTGATTAGATTACTGTGTCGTTAAGTGTGTTAATAAAGCGGTAAAAAAACTTAAATTAAATCCCAGTTAACGGAACGCAGTTTTTATTGTTTTTTTTTTGTTTTTTTTTTCGTTCTTAAGTACTCCCTTTTTTTTATTTAGTTCCATAAAACATTTTTTAATTACAATTTTTGATAACCGCATGAAATAAATTTAAAAAAAAAAAAACAAAAAACGATTATATCATAAATACATATTCTGTTAACATCAAGTATAAATTTAGGTAATGTTGGACTGGTATGTTATTGATGATGATAACGGAAATTTTTTATACATACGTTATCACTATGAATATGGAGCGCTAATTCTTCGAAACAAGTCGGTGTGATGACATTATTTAAATTTATATTTAATATTAACAATATATTTCTCATATAGCGAGTGTTTTTTAATTTAATTTTTATCGTATTGTATAATAAAATTAATATCATGACTGGCACCGCGTGTGTATGCATGTGAGTAATATGTAACAACTCACTATAATTAATTATTGCTCGATTGTTTTTTTTTTTTTGTTTTTTTTTTTTTTTTTGCTTCTCTTTCTTTTGGGGTACTATAATAATAGATTAGATTTTGTAAAACATTCTTATAAGTCACATTTTAATATTAATTCTGTAGTCTACAAAAAGAAAATTGAAATTCAGAAAATAAACCTTTTTTCGTGTGGCTTCCAATTTTGATTGTATTTAATTAAAATATGTTCAAATCAGATTGGAACCGTAGTGACAACAGACGGGACACAGTAACTAGGATGACCCGTCACTATGGTAAACAGTGTTACCCAATTTTTCTTCTTCTTCTTCTTCTTCTTCTTATTTTTCGTTGTCTGTTTTCAGACGTTGTGACCAATCATGTAGTTTTTTCGGTTAATTTCCGCCATTTATTTCTATCTTGCGCGGTTTCCATTAGCTGCCGCACTGCTGACAACCCCGTCATGCTTTGGATGTAATCCGTTACCCAATTAGTGAACTTAAATATAAAAACTGCAACATTGAATTGGAACGAAGTTCTAAGTGGAACAGAGAGCAGTATGTAAATTGTATAGCGAGAAATTAATGTTGTCCTTTTTTTATAGCATCGTGTTGCTTTTTTAATGATAGTATTATTTATTTATTTATACGCATACGTATATATACTCGTAATTTATGTGTCTAAATTTGTTGTTCTCCATTTATTATTTAACCTCAATTTTCTTGTTTTCACGTAAATAATTATCGACGAAACCTTTTTCTTTTGTGAAAACTTTCCTCGTAAACAAACATATTCAGCTAATCTCAATTTAATAAAAACAAGATTTACTCTTTGCATTATATTCTTCTTCTTCTTATTATTATTATTATTATTATTATTCTTAGTGTCAAAGTTTATTAACTAACTCGCCTAGCTCGTATTTAAAAACGGTGATTATTTTTAAAAAATCATTTCATAAGTGATGCGCGTCTTTGTATCCTAATTTTTACATTTACAATTTAATTCTTTTTAAACTTTATCTATTTATTTGTATATTTTTGTATAATTATTTATTTTTTTAATCCGAAAATTCATTCGCCTTTAAGAGGATAAAAAATAATACACATCTATAAATGTAAAAGATCGCACATTTTTACGAATTTAAGGTATTATTTAAAAATGATAGTGATATAAAATGTTGTAATAACCTGCTGTTTCCTCCTCCTCATTTTTTTTTTTTTTTTAATTATCATGTATCAGAAAATTTTCATTTTGACGCTCTCTTTTAATTTTTTTTTTTTTTTTAAGTATTATTACAATTCAGTATTATTTTCCAAATTAATCATTTACCGCTATTTCGGTTTATCTGTAATATCTGTAATAATGAATATGATTTTTTTCTAATTAAATATATATATATATATATTGTGACTATATAATACTTATTTTTATTCGCAATGTACAACATTTTTTGTGAAAATATTTTCGAACAATTTTGGAATCGTGATAATGTTTCAAGTAGCATACATCATAGACAGCGACGATGAATTCGGTTATTATTAAGGTAAAGAAACCCGTAAGATATTATGTACAGTCACTATTTTCCAGACGATGCGGATTACTGCTACATTAATGAACGGTTATTATTATTATTATTATTATTATTATTATTATTATTATAGAATTACTGCTAATTTAGAGCAAAAAATTCGTAATCTACACCATAACTGTTCCTCTAACAGATGATTTGTTTGTTTTTTGTATTATATTTAAAAATGTAAAGAATTTAAATACCATTTCATTCATTTCCTTCTTTACATATACTAGGCTAAAACAATACAAGCACCCATGATGGGACAGCGAATACAATGCAGCAGTAGCTAGACTACGATTATTACTAAACGAATTTAATCGATGCCCCCACAGTTTACACTAAATTTTCTATAGAACAAGCTAAAATTAAAAAACTAATCAAAAAGAAAAAAGGGGTTCTTGGATGGAATATTGCAAAAGTCTGGAACCTAGCGGTAACTCCGCGCATATATGGCGCAAAATAAAAGAAATTAAAAATAACTCACCCACTGGTCAAAATAAAAACGCGGATATATCTTGGATAAAACAATTCGAACACAATAACGAAGATAAAACACGATCCTTACAATAATAAATCAGGTTTATGATGAATACTTTAAAACCCCCGTAACATTCAACGAGTTAGAACTGGTACCGAAAAATAATAAAAACACCGCACCCGGATCAAACGGAATACCATATAGAACTATACGAGAACTACCGACAGAAACTAAACAGTTATTAATTAACTTTTATAATAATAATTCGTTACAAACGCATATATACCAAAATGGTGGAAACACCATATCCATATTAAAACCGCATAAGAAAAAATATAGACCCATAACGTTGTTAACATGCATAGGTAAAACTATTGAAAATATAATAAAATTAAGACTATAGTAGTACCTCAATAAACTTGATCTATTGCCTAAAACTCAATATGAATTTCGAAAAAAGGATACGGCACTCAAGATTGTTTTAATATATTTATTTTTTATTTTTTTCATTTTCTTCTGAGTGTGCGACTAACCCTGTGGGGGGCTATCTAGCACTTGGCGTGTAGGTGATGATAATTTGTGGAAACTTCTATCCAGCGATGTGAGTTTCATCTGGTATCCGGATTAATATATTTGAACCCTACAGCAAATCCGTTGGCTTTATCCGCTTCAAGCGTTTGATTTCATTGAAATTATCTAGTAATGCAATGATCAGGCTATTTGCGTCCTAGCTTTCGACCGTACTGTTTTGCAACTTTTTTGATTTCTTCACTGATTGTACTTTTATATATGCAGATCTATATGTAATGTATGATCGGTGATGTACCACGACGGAGCATCTGTAATTTCTCTCGGGATTTTATTTTAGAAACGTATCTGCGCAATGTTACTCGGCTTAGCACGTCCCCAGAGTTGACATATGTCCAGATTGGTTTCAATATTTGTTTGTATAGTAGTACTTACCAAGGACAGTTCTAATTTCCTTCGCAAAGGCCACAGTAAATTTCTATATTTCAAGTTCATTTCATTCCTTTTTTTCCTATGTGTGTGTCTTCCAAGTTAATTTTTTATCTAAGTGAATTCCAAGGTATTTTATTGTTTCTTTACTAGGTATAACCTTATTGTTAATATAAATATCTGATATATTACAGTTTTTCTTATTTGTAAACGTTATATGCGCAGGTTTATCCTCATTACTATACGTCATCGTTTGAACCATGTTGACAAACTATTGACAGCTGATTGATCATTATTATTGATAATTTCTACTGAGGTGCATGTACATAACATAAGACCACAACTGCTGTGCCGAGCTGATGGCTAATGTCTGACCGACCAGAGAGAAGAAGAGTAATTAATTTCAGCGAAGGTAAAACTCGACTGATTTTCTATAAAAATCTTTTTTCCGTTTTTTTTTAAATTCGCCCGCCCTTCCGACAGTGACCGCTGGAGCTGACCCAATCAGGTAGATCCTTTTTTATAGATGGACGGTCACTGGCTACCCCGACCGACAACAGGATTTCAAACATGCGCACATTGACGCATTCTAAATTATGTTCCGGGAGCGATAAACGAGGCAAGTATCGAGCCCGTGTCGTCTGATTTACCAAGCACCTTAACCACTAGACTACCACGCTACCTTTGTGAAATAAATCAGTAAATTATTTTTGTATTTTCGGTAAAGATAAAGAAACATATGTATGCTTTGAATTTATTGAATTATTTTGTAATTTTAATTTATGGTCAGTGTTATGAAGGTTTTTCAATAATTATTTTTCAAAGTCAGTACAGACAGAATTTGCTCCAAATTTTTCGATTTAAACAAACTTAAACAAGTTCATTATTGTTTCTTCGCATATACAGTGTTTAGGAATTTTATAAGTGTTTATATAAAATTTAAAATACAATTTTATTTAAAAAAAAAAAAAATAATGCATTCATCAGTTTTTATCTACTAATAAATGAATATAAGATATTTCTATATAATGGAGGAAATTATATTTAAGAGAAGCTGAAAAATTTCTGGATTATGTGCCTCTGAATAAGATATATAAATGTACGGTTGTAAATTTTCCGAGTAGCATCCGCGCCTTGTATATATGAATAAAATAGTTCGTTTATTTAATCTAAAGTTTAATTTTGTATAACTGATGTTTATTTTTAAAAAATGCAAGAAATTTTCATTAATTGGTATTTTTCGATAAAAAGTCGAAGAAATTCTCTCAGGTAAACATATAGGAAAGTGTATATCGAGGCATCAGGATCGTGGCCAGAATTAATTTACATAAATGAATTACCCCGTATATGAACATTAATAAAAATTACATATGTTATTGATTATACTCGTAATAATAAAAAGTTTTTCCTTAAGATATTAATGAAGTACCTAAAAATATAGAGCATAATTTTTTTTTGTTTTTTTTTTTTTTTTAATGTAAGAACACCCTAAAAAATCGTCAATGTTTATTTTAAGTTTTTGATTTTTTTTCAGATTTTTGTATATTTATAATAATCATTTCAGTTCTAATGCCGGGGCCCCTCGGTGAACACGGCCTTACGAGGCATAATAAACTGTTCCATTTTTCTGCCCTTTCAATTGGTTGAACCAAAAATTCTTTTTCGATTAACGAAGTCCACAAAACACTAGCATTATAAGATAAATTAACAAATGGCCCAAACGGGGCCAGTAGATGATTACGAACAACCTAAATCTAAAAACATGACTTATCATACAGTAAGGTTTTACAAACAAATGTATTCCCAGAAAGACAATTATACTAAATGCAATAAGCGAAATCAAATTCAAATAATACATACATATACGAAGTAGGAAAATATGTTAGAGTGAACAATATTTTATTTGCATCACGTATTTCTGACAATAGAATTTGTATATATTTATCAAATAAAAACTTAGTGGAACAAATTACTAAAAAGTACATCATACAATTCAAATAAAAAATAACAAAATACAAATAAGGAAATTTCTGAACTCGGTGGCAAAACGTATCATAATGTATTAAATTTTGCTAAATAATGAAATTTTAAAACGTGACCTTTAGCACGTGGCACCGTCTGTAAATTATAAATGACTGGCATCAGTAGTTTTATTTTTGTATTTATTTTTATATTCTTGTCAGTTTTTTTTTTTGTTTTTCGTTTTTCGCTGGTCCCTCATCAATCTCTTTATATTTTGAATTTCGACGCTGATGATAAATTTTACTCCGTCATGATGCATTATGACACTTTGGGGGGGGGGGGGGTTCCCATTCTGGATAGGACCAGTGGGGCAAATATATTTAATATAATCTGTGTATAATTGATTATAGTGTAGCTATGAAAAAAATAAATTACAAAACATTTAAATTTCTGTGTCTGGTAAAAATTTTAAAGAACTGACTTTATCCAAATTTTTTGTAATACGGTATTCGGAAGTTATAGCACGCTTTATAAGGAATAAGTCCAGAGGAAGTAAATTGTTGATGATGCATTACGACACTGCTATGTGTAAAATTATTTTATTTTTATATTTGTAATGAAATCCGTTAAATTTTTCGGAAAAGTGCAATTTGTTTCGCAAAAACTTTTTAGTCGTAATATATAATTTAGGCTTCGCCTTTTTATTTTCATTTATCCTTCTAATAAAGTACGGCAAAATTATCAACGCTGTGAAAGGAGTCATAGTGTGTTTTGTTATGAAGAGCATTGAGCTGAAACCGTGCTTTCAGATGTTGTAATTCGATGGAATAACCTCGTCGGGTTATTATGGTTGCTAAAAGCACAAATTGAATATGATTTTACTTATAATTTTTGTATTGTTAAAAATAAACCGCACTCACTGCTAATGAATTATTTGAAGACCGGCTTTTTGTTGAAAACCGGAACATCGAGTTTTAGTTATTTTACTTAAATTTCCATAAAATATGAATACATTTCATTGAAGAAAAATTCATTCGTATTATTCATTCGCATAAATTGTTATTGTTATTACTTTTTTTTCTGTCTAAACCAGGCATTTCGTACCCTTCAAAGGAAAATACTTTTTTATTTTTTCTGAAGTGTACTACACACTTTACCGCATACGTTATAAACTTTAATATGCTATATATTCCCCCATGCAATTAAATTGTTAAAATAATATAATTCGTATAATTTATTTATTCCTGCACGGTGGCTTTAAAATACATTTTCCTTTATTTCATATTTTTTAAAATTTACATATCAAAAAGTAATCTTGTTTGTACTTCAATTTCTATTAAAATCACGTCATAGGTTGATATTTTTTTTTTGTGTGTTTTTATAAAATTTAACTGTATAATTAACTTATTCTCCGCCATTCTTCCCAACCTTATAACATCAAAACCACTAATCTTCGTCCGAATTTGTACTTCTAATAGAGTTACACATGGTCGTTTTTGGGGTCTTTTTACTCCTGATGCATACCAGTGCTTAGTTTTTATTATCCGTCCATTTTGAGTCTGTTCTTCTTGCTATACCCGTTTATAACAGGCCCATTTCCATTTTAATTTACTAATCTTATCTATTATATATCTATTACCCACCATCACAAATCCATTCTATTGTTTTTCGGACTTTTTGATGTAACTAATAATTGACCTTTGGATGCTCGTAAATTTTGTTTAATATCTACGTTTTACGGCTGCATGCCATTACTGAAAGGATACCTTGATCGAATACTTTCGTTTTTATATATAACGGCATTTTTAATTTGAAAATAACTGAACTCCATTCGACGGCTGCTCTACATCCAAGTTTGATTCTTTTGTTTATATTTCCCGGCTTAACGATCTTGTAATGCTCGTCTTGCTAGATACACTTTTTTAATTATTTCAAAATTTTGTTTTTTAACTTAATGTGATTTTTGCGTGTGAATTCATTTAACATTATTTTATTTTTTAGCACGAGTTAATTTTTAATTTTGTCTATTTTAATTATTAATTCTTCACTGCTATTCGCCATTTTAATCGTCGGCAAATTTTAAATCACATTTAAATATTCACTGTTGATGTTAATTCGGATGTGATGTTAGTTTACTATTTTGCGAGACTGTAATATAGCCGCAAAATAATAACGACTGTCCTCTTGTATTATCATCATTTTTATTCTAAATTTTAAGGTCAGTTCATGTAGTCTTATTGTTGATTTTACGTTTTTTAAAATATTCACTGGGAATAATATACATGTTTATATTATCAAAATAGCAAACGATATGAAACAATTTAAAAATATCTTTAGTGGACACACCGAATCATCTATTATCACAAACTTATATAATAATTTTTTTTTTTAATAGTTCAAATGTGAAATTTTTTCATAATTTTTTAAGTCATTCTACATTATTAAGTATGTTATTAATTATTAAATTAAATAATACAATCTTATTTTATTCTTTGCTTATATTTTTATACAATAGTATTATTATAATAATATATTAAGAACGTAATTCAAAAATTTAAAATTGAGTCGTTTACATCTTATTTCCAACTTATTTACAATTTATTTTTGGAATTCAATTTTACCGCCAGGTCACGGTGAACGCTCATAAGAATAAAACCGATGCTTTTTCTTTACCCATTGCATTTCTACTAATATAGGTTTTTAACCTCTTTAGAGCGGAGAAATATCTTTATGAGATCGCAACGGGCACTATGGAGTGTTGGATAAAAAACTTTTTTATCAAAAAGGGAAAAATTGTTCATCGTAATGATCAATAGCTTTTATTACCAGGTTTTCACGTAGCAGATTTCCTAGCGATTGTGTCATATCTCATATTCACTTAGTCACTTTTATCAAGAAGTGTTTTTGAGTTATCTTTTTCAATTTTTCTCGCCTGCTAGAGTCATTGTTCGTCTTCTTCTCGGGTAGAAGCATTTGTATCCGTTCAATCATTTCTTCGTGCGCTTTAAAGCGGACATCCAGTTCTGTAGTGAAGACATGATCAACGAAGGGGGATAAAATACATTTCGGCGGTAATATATTTCAGCATTTTCTCCTGCTACATTACTGAGCTGGTTGTAATTTCTGTTCGTTCTTATAACAACTATGCCATTAGAATTCATCTGCTTTGCTTGCTCAAAAAGGACCCCAAGTATTGACTTTCATTCCGAATATATTTTGTAAAGTCGTTTATTTTATGCATTGCTTTGTTTAGGCTTATTGTATATGAGAAAATTTTTCTAGCAATTTTTTTTGCAGTGTTTCAAGTGTTGCGTGTATTACGGGAAACATTTGTTTCTACAGCCGCATTCGGTTCATCGCATCTCACAAAAAATGATATCCATTATGAATGAGCTGAGGTAATCTGATCAACAATTTTCTTTAAAAGGCAGTCTCGAAGTAAAGATTATCGAAATCAGTTTATTGCACTTTTTATGGTCTCCGTACAGTTGCGAATAATCATAGGTGTGCGCCTTACACGAATGCCCTAGAACTAAGTTGAGAACGTGAGGCACACGGGTATTTTCCTGCAATTATAGTTCCCACGCCTCATAGTCGGCCGCTCAATACTACAGCGCCATCAAAGTCTTGTCCAGTGAATTTGTCTACATCCAAGTTATAGGATAAGAGATACGTTGTCATTGTCATTGCCGATGCTTGAGTTGAAACATTTCTATACGTAGAAAAACTCAAGTAAATCCTCCCCCAGATAACTGATTTTCCCAATGAGCGGTCTACATACCGTAAATATAACACTAGTTGTTTTCACATGGACATGTCTTGAGTTTAGTCTGCCAATACAGTAGAAAAAACTGCCTACTTGACTCGATTAAGTATTCGCACTTGAATAGCATTACACCGAAAAGGATTAGTAATCAGCAAAAGAGATGCTTAAAGATAATAATAATCCCTAAAAAAGATCATCAGGTTAGCGTAGTAACATTAGCCGATGTAGAGAGAAAAAAGGAAATGTCTCCAAAGATATGTTATATTACTATCATCGGCTGCTTGAGTATAAGACTAATAATATTCCATTTTCTTCGACGAAAAGAAGTAGAACAACTAGCAATCATAGGGGGAAGTGTACTATACTCGATCAAAAGGTATAAATAGCAAGATAGACAATATCGATGAAGCAGTATTAATTAAGTCGCTGGTACGAATTCCAGGAGGTTTAATGAACACAGAGAAATAGGACTTTGGAAACTAATAATTAAGCGGTAGCTGGTTGTTAACATAAATGAGTGTGATAGTAAGTTATTCTTAATTGTATATAGGCAAATGGTGGAGAATCGATCATATTTATATAATTAAGACGGATGTCCGTCAAGTGTAATAATATGACATGTATCCGTTGTGTATAATGTAAATTAAGTATTAAGAAGTTTTGTAACTATATTTACGAATAAATGATGATAAGAGTGTTGGGGGGGGGCACCCACAGACGGGCAGTATGCCTTGTGAGACCCGCAACTTATTTCAAAAAAAAATCAGGAAATATTCGCATGCTTAGCGAACGCAACATGTAAACGAACAGATCATGAAATCGAAATTCCTCTACTATTACTCGACATTAATGGAGCAATTACCGTCTTACTCATTAAGTATTTTTCTTCGCATCGACTTTTCAGATTTCTCTACTAATAAGCTAAAAAGTTTCGTCGACTTCTTATCAAGTTATCTCTGCTGCTGCTGCTGCTGGGGAAGTAATGGCACATTTCTTTCTTCTTCAATTTGCTTCGGTACTTAGTTGAATGACTGGAAGGTTGTTGTTATTTTTTGCAGCTCATGAGTTAATTTTTTTGATGAAAAGTACTTCTTTTTCAATTTCACTTTGCTGCATGATTAGAAGTACTGGAGGATTCGCTACTGCCACTTACGCTATAATTAAATATGGTCTGTATTTTTGTTGTTTTTTTTTCTTTTTATATTATTTTTTTTTAGTTAGTAGCTCGGAAATTAATTTTTGACTAAAATTACATTTTGCGAATTTAATTCGTTTTCAATTAATTAATAAAATAACCAGTGTGGCCGAATATCTAAACAACTTTTTCAGGAGAGAGGTTCAAAAAATAAAAAATTGGAAAAGCGGTCAGAACCCAATTATCCTAAGAAATGATAATAATTTTAGCTTACTTGTCCTAATTTCTGGAATACTTAGAAAATAAAAGAAAATGTGTTATTATCTCCATTCTGAGCAGTTGCTTGGTTTTTTGTGCCTTTGGACGGGCCTTGAAATCAAGTCCCTCCAAAATTTTGAACCCCTCCCTCTCAAAAAAGAGTACACCACTGTGTACATTGTATAATGTTGTATACAAAAAAAAAAAAAAAAATCCGTGCTGTTCGATTAAATAGCATTTTAATAATATTATATAATTCGTATACAATAAAGGAAAATTTCTTAGAATAAATATTATGAAGAAACGTTTAGAAGCAAAGTTCATTTTCAGCTTAATAAGTTGGCAGATACAAAATAGCAATACAGTTTTGTGTTTCGCTGTTTTATATCTGTTAATTTATTTAGCTGAAAATGGACTTTATTTCTATACGTTTCTTTTTAATATTTAAAAAATTTTGCTTTATTGTATAAGTTTTTTAATATGATCATTTTAATTTGACCCATAACTGAGGATATAGATGTGTATCCGCAGAATTTTTAACTTGTAGGATATTGGCATTCAAAAAATTAAAAATCGAAATATAAAGCTTGTATTTAAATCAAAATAAACTCTTATTTTTTATAATTCGCCTGGCCCGCTTACTGTCTGCCAAAAATATTAGAAATCGAAAATTTGCGATTAATCCCACTTTGGTTAGTCAGCTGCACATACCATATATATATATATATTTTTTTTTTTTTTTTTTTTCGTTCTAAATGGTATCACTAAATATATGTAAATAAATAAGTGACGGAATTTAAAAAGCAGGTGAGAATTAAAGTAAATTAGATAATGAATTTTTTTGAAGGTATCTAATGTTATCAGTTGTTTTGGCTCTATAGTTTTCAACTGTCAACTTTTAAACCTTAATATTCAATAGAATATGTTTCTAGACTGTCCAATAATCAACTTGAAATTCAAATGAATCTTCAGCTATGTTATAGAATTTTTTTTTATGGGGCTTGAATAGTAACATTTTTAACATGATTCGTCAGAAAATCTAATATAATATTTTAAGAAACCATATTCACAGAATACACTTATAAATACCGATGAAGGTGATGTAATTAATCTTCTCCATTAAGAAAAAATTTTTAAGACCTTCCATAATGCTACTAAAATCGCCAAATTTGTCAGTTTTTGGCTCTATGGTTTTCAACAATCAACTTTTAAAAACCTTAACATACAATAGGATATGTGATTCTAGACTGTTCGACAATCATTAGCCCGCCGCACATGTACGGTTTTGTCCACAGGCTTCCGCCGGACCGTGCGAAAACTGTACGGATTAAAACTACGCTTCATTTTAGACGTAAAAGATGAGTGACTTGCCTGCTGGCAAATCTGTATAGATAACCGTACAGAGTTAGCTGCACTGATAACTGCACAGGTCAGAACTAGCGCCGTTTATTAACGACGAAAGGTAAACCTGCGACTAAACCTGTCAAGCTAGAACTGTGCCGACTTTAAACGCGTGTTTTAGTGATGAAAACTACAAGGAACTCTGTGCATTTATCTGACCTCTCGTATAATCGTAAAAACCGATACAAGTTCCGTAACATTTCAACAGTTTTATATTCAATTTGTGATGTTCGCGTTGTATAAAAATGTATAGTTTTCATTATGTCCATTAAAAACAAAAACATACTTTGTGTTTTATGCTATCAGGGCCGTATCTGAAGGGGGTTTTCCGGGTTCAAACCCCTTCGAAATGTTTCCGAAATCATAACTGCTTGAATTAAAGAGACCGAAATTCAGAATAAATTTATTTCTTTTCATTTTTTGACAAAACGGAAAAGAAAATTGAAATTTTTACGAATTCTATATGGACATAATTATTTTTTATTTGTTTTTATTGTAGTGTTCAAATATTGCATATACAATAATTGACTACAAGGCTTTAGTGTACCATTTATAAATAAATATATTTCATGATAATACACACGCATACATACACATACACCCATATATATATATATATATATTAATTACAACGTAATTCTTAAGTTACCCCCCATTCGAAAAAATGTCCCAATTTTATGTAACGTTTGTTACATTTTATAGGATTTTTGTTATTGTTATTTAAAAAATGTCACAATTTTATGTAATGAAATATGTAACGAAAAATATAACGAAAAAATGTCTTAATTTTATATAATGAAAGTTAAATGTTAGAATAGGACTTTTGTGGTTATGTTATTTTTTTTTTTTTGTATTGATGCCAGTAAGAATTACGTTGTAAATTTTGATAATTTTATACAAAGTATAGAAGAGAAAGAGACAGAAATGAAAGCAAGAGGGGTCAAGGGGCACAGCCCCTTGCGAGACCAAAATGGCCGAGTTTATATATATATATATATGTATAATTATAAAAAAAATTCGTACCCCCCCCGGCAAAATTTTAGTCTAGATGCAGCCCTGTATGCTCTGATTTATTTGCTCAATAACCAAAATAATGTAGCTCAGAAACGTACAAATTTGCCTTTATTAAAAAAACTTCGGGAAAATGATCCCCATGATTTTAGAAAATATTTAAGAAAAGATGCAAATACGTTTAATTAATTGCTTTTACTAGGATGCGGTTTAACAAAGAAACATACAGTTATAAGGGAAGCAATGTTAGCAGAGGGACGTTTGATAACTACGTTAACGTTCCTAGCTATAGGAAGATGTTACGAAGCTTCGCAATATTCGACGAGGGTTTTGTAAAAATATTAAAACAATCTTAATGAAAAAGTCTTTATTGCCCAATAACGAATACTTATTATAAGGAATTACTAATTAATTCTAAACACAAAAAAATAAAGATTAAATTAATAATAATAATCGTATTGAAATTGTAAAAAAAAAAAAATAGAGAACAGTTTTAAAGCTCCAAGAAACACGTGATGAAACCTTTAGCGAAATTGTTGAGTAAACCGGCGCGCAGATTCGTGAACAAAACCCCGTGGTGTGGTATTTTAATTCGCACCTGAAGCAACTGCCGGTTTAACCGTATGTAGACGGATGGCCAAAAAATCGCAACGCCGCATTTTTGTCACTGTTCCGGAAAATGAGTAGTTGCGATTCGGAGCAGTGATCAGAAAAGTGTGGGAAAAGAACGTGTTCTCTTCTGTTGAATGTTCCACTGCCTCTACTCATCCAGACGCACTACACACATCAAAACACACATCCAGACGAAATATGTTCCTCTGTTGGCGTTGCATGTTTTTTCGGTCACACAATTTCCTTCATAATCATGTTTCATCTTATTTTCCGAGAATTAAAATGAGTGAATACGAACGATATTTAGTATTTATCACTAACGTGTCCATTCTCCTCGCTATTTTTACGTGTAACTGGCCTAACCGAATGTAGCCCGATTTTGAGTAAAGTTTACAGCATTGGTAATCGAACGGAAAAAAAATTAATTTCGACTGTGCAATTTTACAGCTTCATCAGTTGGCAATTTAATGATTTCTTTATTATGGCGATAAAATTAATCTTATTAACTTTCTATTAATCTTACGAAAATGTAACATCGTACCGTAGACTGCAAATATCTAGAAGAAACAAGTAAATACACAAATACAGGCCAGGATTGGGGGGGGGGGCTGCATCCCGGGCCTCGCCTTATAAAGGGGCCCCCAAGAGACTCTCACTTCCGATATGGATGGTTATACATGCAATAATAGATGTTCTTCCAATCATTTATATTTCATATAGAATATTTGTAACTAAACCGATTACAAATTGTGAGGCGCAAAGATCTTTTTCGATATTAAAGAGAATAAAAAACATGTACAGATCAACCATGCTAGATGATAAATTATCGGTATTGTCAAGATTAACAATCGAAACAGATTTTCTCCGTTCAGTAGATTTTGACGATATTATACAAGAATTTGCAGGAAAAAAAACAAGAAAAAAATTCATTATTTAAAATTTTTTATATATATATATTAATTACAACTTAATTCTTAAGTTACCTCCCATTCGAAAAAATGTCCCAATTTTATGTAACGTTTGTTATATTTTATAGGATTTTTGTTATTGTTATTTAAAAAATGTCACAATTTTATGTAATGAAATATGTAACGAAAAATATAACGAAAAAATGTCTTAATTTTATATAATGAAAGTTAAATGTTAGAATAGGACTTTTGTGGTTATGTTATTTTTTTTTTTGTATTGATGCCAGTAAGAATTACGTTGTAAATTTTGATCATTTTATACAAAGTATAGAAGAGAAAGAGACAGAAATGAAAGCAAGAGGGGTCAAGGGGCATAGCCCCTTGCGAGGCCAAAATGTCCGAGTTTATATTTATATATATATATATATATATTTTTTTTTTTGCATCGAAAATTCTACCTATTGTCTATGTGATATTTAGTTTTGTTTATATTAATAATTATATGTTAATTCGTGAATTCAAAATAATATAATTAAATTAAATTAAAGAAAATTTAGTTATTCTATAAAACTGATAATTTTGTCACTTCCGAAAGGGGCCCCTAATATTTCCGTAGCCCCGAGCCTATCGTACACTTAATGCGGGCCTGCACAAATACAATTATATCAATGAAATTATAATTTATATTATTGTTTGATCTGCATTTAACCTTTGTAAGTTCTGCAGATTTCTAAAAAAAATTGATGCACACATATTTTAATGCATAATTCGAAATATATTTTGTTTTAGAAACTCCGATAATTAGTATATTAATGTAAACATAAATAATTTTCATCACAGCCAACTAATGACGTTATTTTCATGTCAGTACTTAAATTGCGTTCGATACAAACCCTATAAACTTATACTCAAAATCGGGCTACATTCGTTTAAGCGTTTTTTTGATTTCCCCCCTCCCCCCATTGCTATTATAAATACGAACAATGTCCGTCTAAAAAACAAATCAAATTTCTAACATTAAATAATTTAAAAGATTTTACTTCAATTTTATTTCAAATTCTTAAAAGTTACTTATCATTAAGCAAGACGCACGTATAAATATTATAAAGAATTAGTTTTTACCAACTTTCAAAAAGAAAGAGGTTATATACGTCTGTCGCTTTTTTTTTTTTATGTTTGTACGCGTACAACTTATATTTATGTGGACTACCGATTTTACTGATTCTTTGTCTATTAGAAAGTGTACCACTCACAGACCGTGTGAGTCCTGATGAAAATCGGTGAATATAAACTGAGTACTTATCAAAAGACATGAAAAAATGTGGCTTCTAGATAATTTTTATTTCTTTTTCTCTATAAATCCTATCTTAAAAGACTTAATCTCCTTAAATCTCTTTCTCCCCTCAGATGGGGTGGCGATCCGTTTATTCTTCTAATTCTTTTCAAAGCTATTATTCGGTCTAAGCACGACTATCGTTCCTTTATCTACGGTAATTCTTCTAAGTCTCTCCTCTCTAAACTTGACGCGATCCAGAACTCTTGCCTCCGTTCGTGCATTGGAGCCTTGAAATCCTCTCCCATTCCCGCGGTTTAATCGGTCACCCAACCGCTGTTTATTCGCTGTGTTCTCAGCTTAGGTATCGCTTTCTAATTAAACGTCTCCCCATTTCCTCATTCAAACTTATTTCTTCTTATCCATATATATCAAAAACCACTGGCGTTTTTCTCCTCATAAAATCCCAAACCTGTCACTCATTGCTGCCCGTCTTTCTAATTTTTCTCCTGTTGTCCTTTTTCCTATAACACTCTTTCTTTCTTCTCTTATGACTTCAATTGCCTATGGCAGTCTATCAAATTTTCCTCTCTCCCACTTCGGGCCCATTCCTCCTTTCACGGCACAGTCAACAATGAATTTCTTCATTTATTGAATTCTCCTCTTTTCCTGCTCATGCGCTGATCTTTACCGATGGTTCAAGGAGCGAGGATGGCGTGGGTGGTGCGTTTACTGCCACATCGCTTCGGCAATCTGAGTCCTTCTCCGGCTTCCTTCCTTTTGCACTATCTTTTCTGCCCAGTCGATCGCTATTCTTCAGACTATCTCTTTTATTTCCTCTTTAAGCGGATTTTCTCAATTTCTTATAATTTCGGACTTTAAAGGCGTTCTTCAAGCTATATCCTCTGTCCAGGTACTTGTAAAATATGAATTTTCTTTTTTTTTTGTTTGTTCACCCCAACAATGCTTATTCTTTTTATTTAGGGTATTATGTTGTTCGTACAGAGTTACTTTATTGCCTCTTGATATTTGTAGGGTTTATTTTTTTTTTTGTTACAATATTTTTTTCCACTAGCCAGTTTGTATTTTTGTACTATAAATTTGTAACAGTTCTGATATCTCCTCTTTAAGCGATCTTTTTCAATTCCTCATAATTTCGGACTCTAAAGTTGTCCTTTAAGCCCTATCCTCTCCTCCTTCACATTTCTCTGATAGTATTATTCTCTCAATTCGTTCTCTTACCTCCACTCTGCAGTCATCCCTCTCTATTCTTATTAATTTTTCATGGATCCCCAGTCATTCCGGAATTGACGGCAATGACGCAGCTGATTCTTTGGCTCATTCTGCTGGTCGCCGTGAATCATTCCTCAACTATTTCCCTTCTTCAGATATCCTTTCCTTATCCACCTCCAATCACGCCAGACTTTGGCGGGATATTTATCCTATTTTCTAATCGTCATTCGCATTACCGTTTTATTCAGCCGATTTCTCGTTCCCTTTCTTGGTTCCATTCTATTCCTTTCGATCGTCGCTCTTCTATTGTCTCCCCAATTCGTCTCCGGATCAATCATTCTCTCCTCCCTTCTTCTCTTTTTCGATTTGCTCTGTCGCCATCTTCTTATTGTTCTCTTCACGATTGTGATCCTCCTCGTATATGTGATGCTTAACGAATTTCTATTCGAGTGTGTCCTGCTCTTCGTAATGAACGCTCCCTTTTATACGGCCAGCTCTTGTCATTAGGTTTCCCTGTTCCCTATAACGCTTCCTTTATCCTCTCCTTTTCTTTATCTTCTGCGGTTCCTGCACTGCTGTTCTTTGTTGCGTTCATTTCGACCGCCTAACTATTTAGTTTTTTAGCTTAGCTTTTCTTGTTGTTGAATCAATGCCGCTGGCTCAAAGCGAAAAATGATCAGCTCAGGACAAACGGTTTTAAACGATTACAGAATATCCCCGAAAGGATTAGCGCGATAAAATTAGCTACTAACATGTATCTCGAAGACTCGGCAAAAAGTTTCAGCCGATTCTGTTTTTTATTTTTTGCACGTTACGAAATATTTTAACAAATAAACCTTGTTTTATATTTTGTATCCGCTAAATCCATTTCTGTATTGTTCGAATCTCACTTATTCGAGAACTCCTGATATGAGGCCCAGAAACCGGTGGAATGTATTTTTAAAAACTCGCTCTCAATGAACAACAGGCAGTATTAAAATCTTTACGTATTAACATTAAATCGAAACATATAATATTGTCCCGATAATTTCAACAATTTTTATTCAAATTAAAATATTTCAGAATGATAATTTAACATTTTATTTCGATTTATGCGCCGGTGTTATAAATATTGCTTGTACGGAGAAACTATAAAATTTAATTTTTGATTTCACTTTTAAACGAGTTTTAGGAATAATATCTATTCGTGTTATTTTGTCAACATTGAAATCTATACCCTAAAATATCTTCGCTGTTCGGGGATGATGGGCTAATTAAATCTATTGCATCGTGAATTTTAACCGTACGCCCCTTTAAGAGGGCGGCGTTAGATAAGTAAATTGTATGATCAATCATTCTCTCCTCCCTTCTTCTCATTTTCGATTTGCTCTGTCGCCATCTCCTTATTGTTCTCTTCAAGATTGTGATCCTCCTCGTATATGTGATGCTTAACAAATTTCTATTCGAGCGTGTCCTGCTCTTCTTAATGAAAGCTCCCTCTTATACGGCCAACACTTGACATTAGGTCTCCGTACACCCTATAGCGCTTCCTTAATCCTCTCCTTTCTTTCATCTGAATTTAACGTACTTAATGATCTATAATATTGCTATATTTTTAAACCGATCCGAAAATAATCTATGTAATAAAAAACTCTGAGTTACCGTTTAAAATAAGCCTATGGAACTCCGCGCTTTAATTAGTGGACACATTCTTTTTTCACGCTACATTATGTGCTAATATATTTTTTAAAAATATTGTCAAAAATGTGTGCTTTCGAAATATTTTTAAATTTGTGTTTTTGTAATCGAGAATTAAAAACTCTATAAATAAGTCTGTATACTGGTAGAACTTACCGGTTTTACTAAGAAGAAGAATAATAATAATGGTAGACCGCCTTTACTAAAATTCTCCAGTACAACTAATATTCAGTTTCCGATTAGCTATATACCTGGGAGCGACTTGGATCCGGTAGGAGGCAAACCTCGATAACCTATGACACCTCTGATTGGTAGCCCAGCTCCTTGCCTGCTAGGCTGCCGCAATAAAAACTAAGTATATGTATATTAAATATATGGAGAAAAATACAATTTTCCCGATTTCAAAAATTCCAAGTATATTGACGAGCATCGAAAATACAAAGGACTGTTTCCGCATTGACCATTCACTTTATTATTGCTCTCGTAGACTGTACGCAACTGTCAGATCGGCAAAGCAGTTGATTAATCGTAATACCGTATTCCTTCGAATTTAAAACGCACCCATGTTTTAGGAAACGATTTTTGGAAAAAAAATAAAAACATCGAATTTAAGACGCATCGCAATTACTAGAGGCATTTAGGAAAAGGGTATTTGGAAGAAAGAGACTTAAAATACATACCTCAAACTTGCTGTAGTCCAGATGGTACATTAACATTCTGTGCGTAATCCATCAATATCATCAAGCGGTTAGATTCTTCTAATTTCTCGGTACTTTTCCCCTCAAGTTGACCATTAGCACATTGTGTAAATGACTGCGATATTCATCCAATAGAGCTTTATTTTCTTCATCACTGACGTTAATATTGTAACGCTAGTTTTACTAACGAGTTTACAACAGACGTCACATAAATCATATGTCGGTTTCATAGTGAATAAGTTTTCCATAACTGTTGGAATGCTTATAATTTAATGACTCTCGAATGACCACGTTGGCAGCCGTTTACATATATCGTTGATAAAAAGTAAATTTTTTAAAAAAAAAGGTTAATACTTGCAATGATTAGGTAAACGACCAGGCAAAGTAATAGCTACAGACTCTACATATCGACGAATAAATATAACAATTTTTTCGACTTCTTCATCGGAAATAGCACCCTTACGATTCACTATAAGCCATGTTCGTATATTTGGAAATAGCAGCACATTCGATATTTCTAAAAATCCTTTATTACCGACCAGATTGTACACAAATAAAAATAATTTGCGACATACTAACGCACCATGAAAATAATACTGTATTACTTCGAATTTAAGACGCATCCATTATAATTTTGGCCCTTTAATCGAGTAAAAAATGTGCGTCTTAAATTCGAAGGAATACCGGGTATTTATCATTATCAGTCGCTATATTTACAATGTACGATGTGACTGCACTACTCGTACTGAAGCGTATGCAGTATGATCATCACTATTTAATAGACATAATATGTGTTATTTCGGTATGAGACTCTTATGAATAATAATCGTATACAATATCAGTGTCAGTAATGCTTGCGTATGCGATTGTGTTACAACGAACGCGCAGGGAAGTAGGGGAAAATATGTTACGAGAAGAACAATGTCAAGGCATCTTTTAGTTTTGGAGGAAGTAATAGTTATTTGGTATGCAGTTTACGCACCGTTCAGTGTATGATATCGAGATTGACGAAAAACAACGGTATTTCACTAACATAAACACAGACGTCACAGTAAAACAACAAGCATCGAAAGATTTGTGCCAATGGATGCTACACAGGTGAGCACTGTGTCGTACTGAGTAGAAAAGCAATTATAGCGCCTTCAAACTTAATTTCAGCGATCACCCATTAATAAACGATAATTGAAAAAATATAATAATAATACGGCAGCAGTCAATTTTAATTTTCAGGCTTTTAAAGATGGCCAAAAAGAGATTTTTAACTTTTTGGATTTTGTGACAGCATGGTATGCGTTTTCAACATTTTTTTTTTTCTTTCAACGAAAACAGTTACAAAATCCGGGCTGCATTCGCGTGAAAGAAAACATGAGGGACATTTTTCTTCTGCCAAATATATGTAGATAAATATTAAAGTAAAAAACTTCACAAGGATTTTGTATTTTTCTTTTTCTCGAAACCAATTTCTGATCACTATTTGCAGAACATTTTTATAGTTACCAAACTAATTTTTAATAAAAACATATATTTTCAGTACATAAAAAAAAATAAAAGTAGACGGAAAATTGTGATGAGAAAGAAACTAAATCGATGCGTCGTATAAATACGACTTTAAAAAAAATAAAATTACTGTATTATTTATTCTTTTTTTTTTATATATATATTGCAGTGCATTGTTTTGGAATTTTCTTGTAACGAATTTGTAAAAAATTTTATTTTTTTAAGGGATTATCAGCAAGCTATTAACACACATAATCGTTCGTAAGTTCGATATTTTTTTTTTTTTAATGTATGTGTTTATTTTATTAAAATAATTCAATGATGATGTTTCGGTAATATTTTTTATATTTATTCTGGTGTATCTTAATATAAATTTGGTTATTTGATGTTCCTGTTCTAAACGAATTCATATTTTGTTACTGAATTTGTTAGAATTACTTAATTGTTTTGGGCACCATTTTAAAGTTGATATAGTAATTTCTTACTTAGTGATGCCAGTATTTTATTTTACAAAAAAATATGATAGGAACGAGACTTTTATACTTTTTTTTAAAAACAAAAATTCAAAGAAATTATTTCTCTAATCTAATGACGGCATGGACCCGTTTCAATGGATACACGCTACCCAAGTCGCTGGCAATAAATTCGCCCTGCAATTAAAGAGAATACAGAATTGCTCCGACTCACTATAAACTAAATTTCGCCATAATACAAGAGATACTCGTAATTACAAAACACAGCACTTATAAGTACGAGGTGTTTTTCTTGAAGATACATTTTTTCTACGTTGATAGAACAAATATTAGGTCAAAAAAAAAACAAAAAAAAAAAAATATATATATATACAGTAGACTCACGGTTATCCGGATCGATTTTCAAAAAAAAAAAAAAAACCAAAGCGCTTTTATAATTGCAGTACGTATCTGAATTTTTGTTTGTATTCGCTCAAAATGAAGATGTTGTCTGTGGCCATAATGTACTGTGACTCATAGTGATTGTAATGTGAGGACTGTCGTGTTGCTTTAAAATCAGTTGATATGCTTGATGTTATCACTTGGATTTATCTGAGGGATGGGAAGAGATTAATTCTATAGCACTAGTGCGGCCGTGGAAAATATTAGATCATGAAGTCAGTTATAAATGAGATGAAATTGACAAACAATGTGATTTGGACGTTGAAAAGACAACGCGAAGCTTGTTTCTGTAATAAAAAATATTCCAGGATGTGAAACGGGTAGTATAATACCGACGACATTACAGAATGGATGGGCAGCGACGAGATCGAAAAAAAAGACAGATGAGGATATTGCAGCCACGGTACTCAACGAGGATCCAGATGAAGAAAATATGGATAACGAGCCCCTTCAAAGTGTTCTACCTCACGATGAAGGACCGAAGGCGATCGTAGTAGCGCTGGAGTAACTCAACAGGAAGAAGCGTCACCGGCTGATATCATTTGTTTACGCAAGTTGCGAGATATATCGGCAAGGAAGAGAATGCAGCGAAGGACACCTTAATCACAGACTTCTTTAGAAACTAGTTAATGTACACCGTAAGTTAATTTTCATGTTTACTTTTTTATAGCATAATTTTAATTTTTTTATTTAATTTGCAGTATTTAATCTTGAACTTCGGCGTATCCGGATTTTTTGTTATCCGGACCGGCTGGCTGCTCAATTAATCCGGATAACCGCGAGTCCACTGTATATATAATGTCGCTGTATAATAGGTAATTAAATATGCTAAAACACGAAATTTTTTATTTTTTTTAAACTAAATCACCTATTAATAATCGAATACAAAAACAATTATTCTTAGCACTCCCTCAGCGAAGCCTACCTAAAAATCTAAACGAATAAATAAATAAAACACCACCTAAAATAAATTACTCCGCCTGTCAGATAGGCCGAGACGATGAGCATACCGTGCGTGAAGATTTATTTATCTAAGTATATTTCATTACAAACAAACTACGAAATATTATAGTACTTCGTTTTTATAAAGAGAAAGAAAAAAAGTAGAATCGTCTCGCATTATAAAAAAAAAATTTACCAACAAAAACCTTTTTGATTAATTTAATTAATAGTCTTATTTTGTTTTTGTTTTATTTTTTTATTGTAGTCGACAACTGGCATGATATTTTGTAAAGGAGTAAACTATGTTTCCTTATGGAAGGAATCGAGAAAAAAAATATATTACCCGGCCCGTGGATCACCATCTTTAAATAAGTTACGATCTACTAATATTACTAATTTAAATTTTTTTATTTATTAATTTTTTTTTCTAAGAAGACATAATAATGAGAATATATCAGTTACCTAGATTTTAAATTATACATAAGAGCTGAATAGTGTGAGAAAAACTGATCTCTTTCGGATAAGAACTATCTAGAATTACTATACAAAATTATACAGGTACATTTTGAAAAGTAATGCTTTTATTCGCATAAAATTTCAAACGAAATAAACTAAAATAAAATACGTTATTCTTCATTTTTTTAATACATTATTATTATAAATAAAAAGTCCAGTTCAGCAAAAGTTATAAAAAGAAATCCGAAACGCTATCTCTCGCCAGCCACCTTCATAGTGCAAACTTTTGCGCGCCCAATGTATGGATCATGACCTAAGAAGGTGGCTATAACTCCGGGCCTCAGCTTTTAAGGGGCCCCGCGCTCTTCAACAGAAAAAAAATTTAATTTTCCACCTGCAAAATTTAAGTTTCTTTTCCCAAAATGCTCAATACTGTAAAAATGCAGTTAATTTTTGATATATAAAAAAAAAGAATATATTATGAGTCCATTAATAAAATTATATACTTTTTTTCTATAAAACTTTCTCTTTTTCTCCCAATAAATTAAATGGGTTATAAAATGAATATTTATAGAAATTTTCTACGATAAATCTAATTTATTGTGTTAAAAAAAAAATGAATGAGTTCTGTAACGTACATATTGAATAATAAATATTCTACAAATCGATTAATATTAGTTCTCTATTCAATTTTTTTTTTTTTTTAATATTGATACCCAGCAATCGTTGCCAATCTTTCTATGTAAAAACGTTTTACGATCTGAAATATTTGTTATTTTAACAATATTTTATTTTTTACTTTTATTGAAGGTTAATACGTTTTATTTTGAACTGTATAAAAATTATTTAAAATAAAAGCAAGTTTTAATCGATTGCTGATTTTATAAATATATTTGTATTTCGAAAAATTTAATAAATCATATTGCGTTTCATTCGCTTTTTTCTGATCATATAAACAATTATGTAATTTTAAACATGCATGTCTAATTTGTATAAAAAAAAGGTCGTGATCAAAAACATCGCGTGAGTGTATTAAAATTAGCTTAAAAACCGCTGTAGTGACAATACCGGAACCGCCACCGTAAATAATGCATTATAAATAAAGTTTTTATTTTTATTAAAAAAACGATTATTTTTTGCTACCCATAATGTTTAATTTATGTATATATATATATATACAGTGAAACTTCTACTAGCGGACATTTCCTAATAGCGGATAATTTTAAAATCCCCGACATTTTCCCATAAGACACAATATAAAAATATTTCCCAATAACGGACCTTCCCAATTACGGACGCGGACACTTTAATAAGTATAATTTTGGAAATTCGATTTCTGTTAAACGGACAAAGTTTGTCAAAAAAGTTCAATTAGTGCCCCAGATTATTGTTTAATAGACACGAGGGGAATTGCATGTGGAAGATCCATGTACCAGCATAAATGAATTAGCAGCTGAATTCATGCAACAACCAAATCCATCCGATGGTGCATGATGAAGTAGACACTGTGATGACAATAATGTTCATGATGGCGAAGAAGACACAACTACCGAAGTTGACTGTGAAACTTTAAATAATGTTGACCCGTTAGTTGTTATTGGAAAACTAAAAAAAAATCGTATTTCATTCATAAAGCTCCGGTGCTGAAGGTTTATTAAAAATGATGATATCCGAACTGTGAAAGTGCATGTCGAATGGCGGATTTTAAGTGAAAGAAATAAAGTAAAATTACTGATCTTTTCATGCAAAACTGAAATATGTTCGATACACTCTAGGATTTACTACAGTATGTGTTAAAAAAGAAAAAATATTTTGAACATAAGTGATTAAAATTATAGATTATCTTGCGTTTCGAAAAACAAAACGTTATTTATACTCTATTGCCTAACTTTTTTATCAACTAATGCTGGAATACAAACATAAGTAAGTATTGTAGTAGTACTGTACATACATACATATTTTTATATTATACGAACATTTTTTTTTATATATTTTAGACGCATGTATGTTTTGAGTAAATGTGTACTGTATTTTTTTATATTACGTATTATCTTTTTTATTCTTGTTCAATACGTTACAATACACAATAATGTAAATTTCAGTAAACTGTACACACATTATTATTTTCCATTAGCGGACACTTCATAATACCAGACAAATTTTTTGGTCCCGCGACTGTCCGTTATTCAGAAGTTTTACTGTATACATATATATAAGAATATTTTTTTGTAAAAAAAAAAAACAACGTTGTTAATAAAAAATCACAAATATTAACATATACTAGCAAGGGCGTCGCCAACCGATGAGCCAGGGAGGGGCAAGATGAGTTGCCAGCCGCCAGGGGGGACCAGATGATAGCAAGAGGATATGAGTTATAGGAAAAATAAAATTTACAAGTTATAAAGGCTTAATATTTTATTAAACAAGAATAAAATCTTAATTAAAACATAAGTTTTCCAAATTGTCCATGATTACGCGCCTACAAATACTCATCAATGAAGGCTCCAGGGGGGCAGCTGCCTCTCCCTGCCCCCGCTGGCGACGCCCATGTAGTGTTCGCGCATTGTTCAAAATTAGACCATAATGATTATTAGAATCGTCATAGAAAACATATACGAATTTGAATATTTCCAAAAAAATTTTTTCTCTACTCTTATACATTCGTTCATTGTGTATTTCGGAACATATACTTTTCATGGGCGTCGCCAGCAGGGGACTGGGGGGCAGGTGCCCCCCTAGAGCCTTGAAACTTTTTAATCAATTGGCCATGATGAGTATTCATAGGCGCGTAATCATGGACAATTTGGAAGACTTTTGATAATAAAGTAGTAGAACAATTTTCCAGAAACCCACGAAATTTCAATTAAAATTTTATTCTTGTTTAATAAAATATTAAGCCTTTACAAATTATAAATTTTATTTTTCCCATAAGTTATATCCTCTTTCTATCATCTTGCCCCCCTCCTACGGCTCATCGGCTGGCGACGCCCTTGATACGTTTATATGTAGGGGAAAGTCCTACAGTACCGGCCGGCATCCAGTACCGGTCAGTCACAATTTCTGAAATTCTGCAACAAATGGCGGTGTAACGACTGGCGCCATTTGTGCAATTTTTCACTCACAGTTTAGAACTCGCGCGGCGTTTACTTGACGCGACACGTTCACCCGCAGTGCAAAAATTAATGTCATACACGGTTAACGTCTCATGCACAATGAAAGTTCTGTGCATGATAGCAGGAGTTTACACAGCGATTTAGAAAAAAGTCAAATCACCTGTGCATTGATCATTTATACCAGTGCTTGTAAAATATTTTAAAATTTCAGTTTTATACGTTACGTTTTATCAGCGATTAGATTTATATTTTTTTCTCTTTCCTTCAGTACCGGCCACAAAAAAATTCCCCCAGTACCGGCCACTATTTATTTTATTTTTAAAGCAGTTTATTTTTCTTTTAGGTTCATAAAAATACCACATGATGAAAGTGATGTTGAGACGACGAAAAATAAGGGCACTTGGGATCCTGCCGATATGCACAAGGCCGTAGAGAAGGTTTTAAATAAAGAAATGAGTGCGCGTCAGGCTGCAGATCGTTTTAAGGTACCTAGAACGACATTAAATGACAGAATCAGTGCTATTAAAAATAATAAAGAGGTGTCAATTAAGCAAGCTAGCAACATTCTTATCTGAACACAAGGAAGTTTTGGTTAAACCTTGGAAAATAGGTTAATGCCTTTAAGTAAACAAGAATTTCCTAAACTTGCTTTGCAACTAGCTGAAAAGTTAAAAATACCACATCAATTCAATAAAGAGGAGATGTCAGCTGGCAAAAACGATTATTATGCCTTTATGAAAAGATATGGCGACTTATCACTGCGAACCGCAGAATCAACTAGTTTAATGAGAGCTGTAGCGTTTAATAGAGCTCAAGTAGAGCGTTTTTTTGCCAGTCTTGAGAGTTTGATGGAAAAATATGATTTCACTCACTATAAAATACAGAATTGCGATGAGACTGGTGTTAGTATTGTTCTGAAATATTCTAAAATTATAGCTACTAAAAACCAAAGACAAGTTGGAAAGCTTACTTCTGCAGAGCGTGGAAAAAATGTGACAGTGCTTTTTGTAATAAGTGCCGGAGGTCAATTTGTACTACCATTCTTCATGTTACCAAGATCTAGAATGAATGAGAGACTTATGATAAATGCTCCACATGAGAGCGTAGGCGAAGTTCAGCCAAATTCCTGGGCGAATGCTCAATTATTTTTGAAATGGATGCACCACTTTAAAAAGTATTCCAATCCTACAGAACAAAACCCAGTTCTGTTAGTTATTGATGGGCATGCCAGTCACAAAGACTTGGATGTCATCCTGTTTGCTAAAGAAAATCATATCCATATGTTGAGCACTCCACCAAACACGATTCATAAGCTGAAGCCACTTGATCGCACCTTTATGAAACCATTTAGGTCTGCTTACAGTGATGCATGTGATTTATGGATGAGGTCAAATGCTGGCATAAGGGTTAGTGAATATGAGATTGCTGGGTTTGTTGCTTTTGCTTTTAATCGTGTTTCTCGAATGGACATTGACGTTAATGGTTTTCGCTGTACAGGAATTTATCCCTTTAACAAGAATATCTTCAGTGACTTAAATTTCATTGCTTCAAATATGACAAATATTGCAGACAATTCACCATTATTTTTCCCAACTAACAGAACTGACACTTTCAACTTCTGCACATGTACCTCAACCTACTACTTCTAACTTTGAACCTCATGTTAACCCTTCTCGACAATCTGAGGCACAAACTGCTAGTTCCAACACTGAATCTCAAACTGCTTATGAAAAATCCGAGTCTCAAACATCAGCTATCATTGACCAATCGGTTGAAAATTTAAAAGAAATTGTTTTAGAATTATCACCAGTTCCTGATGCCTGTAAAAGAAGAGCTACTGCACGACGACGTAAAGCTGAAAGAAGTGAAATATTCACATGTTCTCCATATAAAAAGATGTAGGAAGAGAAGCGAGTAGATAAAAAATATGTGGAATCAATTAAGCAACATATTTTTCCAAAAAAACATATCGGCAGGAAAGGTAAAAGTTTGATTTTGGGCAAGGATCTCAGCAAAAACAAAAAAGAAAACCAGGTTCCCACCCAGACGCCGATTCAGGAGGAGACAATTTGTCCTTTATGTTTCGAATCCCACGATGAGGACTGGATTCAATGTGGAAACTGTAAGTCAGTGATCCATGAAGCTTGTGCGAACATTTCGGAATTATCATATCAGTATATTCGTGATTATTGTATAATATAACAGTTCTAGTTTCAGCTGGCCGGTACTGGAGCACAATTTTTTTTAATTTAATTTTTCATTGTTTAGAATTTTACGAATAAAGTTAATTAGTTCTAAATTTATTGACATTCTATTGTCTTCTATTTATAGCTAATGGGTGCCCCTAAATATATCAGCAGCAAGTAAACATGTAACATGATAAACTTTAATTTTATTCTAATCAAACCTTAAGGTGTCGGTACTGCCGGACTCTCCCCTACTTATAATACAAAACAGTTCAGTACCATCGTAACTGAATAAAAAATAAATTCAATAAAATAACAGTAAATCACAATTTAAAAACCCTCGTTTATTGATATTAAATGGCACCTTAAGATTCAGTACACTGTAAAAAAGCCAATAATGATGATTACTAAGAAAAATTGAAACATTTTAATGAAAACAGATATACCGGCTATAGCGATTTCATTTTTCATTTTTTATTTCAATTTTTCATTTAAATAAGAGAAAAAAAATAACTGTTTCTGAAATTTTTTTTTTTGGATAACACTAAAGATCGTCAATAGCTGTGAAACAAAAAAAAAAGAAGAAAATCGGTTAATACTGAACTACTGGAACTGTTTTGTCCTTGCCTATTTAGATATACAGTGGCGGATCCGGGGGGGGGGGGGGGGGGGTTAGAGGACGCCCCCCCCCCAAATAACCAAAGCCACTATAAAAAAAAAAAGGTTATAACAGAGAAACCTAATTTATGCTACAAAAGATTTGTATAAATGTTACCTATGGATTCAATTAAACTAATATTTAATATAGTTTTCTAATAAAACTATTAATGTTACGTTATTTTATTTTAAACCTAACTATCATCGGTCTTTTGCCTTTTCTTATTTATTTTTAATTATTTTGTAATTTTAATTAAAAATAGAGTTCATTGAGAAACATATATATATTTAAACTTGCTCACGAACAAAGAGAATTCGGATCGGATTACTAACAAAAATAAAAAAGAAGTAAAGTGTCTAATAAAAATACTATCTTTCGTACTATTTCTAAACTACCATTTTTTTAGGTAAAATTTCATAATTCCGCTTTATTTTCACCCCTACATATAAGACAAAAGTTAAATTAAAAATTATAATAATTATGTGTTTTTAAAACACATTTTTAAATTTCTATAAAAGTCGCTCTATTTGATTTTCTTTATGAAACACAAGGGGGATATTTCTTAATTCTACTGCCTACCATAGTAGGTATTACGTAATTATATAATTCCCCTCCCCCCAAATGTCCTTCTAGATCTGCCCCTGATATATACACATATATATATATATATATTAACTCGGTCATTTTGGCCTCGCAAGGGGCTGTGCCTCTTGACCCCTCTTGCTTTCATTTCTGTCTCTTTCTCTTCTATACTTTGTATAAAATGATCAAAATTTACAACGTAATTCTTACTGGCATCAACACAAAAAAAAAATAACATAACCACAAAAGTCTTATTCTAACATTTAACTTTCATTATATAAAATTAAGACATTTTTTCGTTACATTTTGCGTTACATATTTCATTACATAAAATTTTGACATTTTTTAAATAACAATAACTAAAATCATACAAAATATAACAAACGTTACATAAAATTGGGACATTTTTTCGAATGGGGGGTAGCCTAAGAATTACGTTGTAATTAATATATATATGTATGTATGTATGTATAAAATTCCTTATTTGGCGTTTAGTTAGTGTTCAGTTTGTTAGGGCAAGGAAGTTGATTTTTTAAAAATGTTATAATTTTAATTTTATTAGTCATTCATGCGTACGCAGTAGGTTTTTTTTTTTGCTTGTTTGTTTGCACATATATGATAATGAATTTTTTCACCATTTTTTCTTCGAAAGGGGTCCCCTCATTCAAGATTAGTCCCGGGCCCCGTAAATCCTTAATCCGTCCCTGATCATCATAGGCGCACTCAGGATTTTTTTTTGGTCGGGGTTAGAATTTAGAAGATGAGTTAGGGGGTGGTAACTCGGTACCTCGACTAAGTACCTATCTATTTCCGTGGTTTGTAAATTAAAATTAAAAAAATTAAAAAAAAAGAAATAAAAAAAATACAAAATTAACGAATATTATTTTTAAAAAAATTATAAAATTGACAAATTTTATTTAAAAAAAATAATAATAATAATAGAAACGTAACATTATGTTTGTAATAAGCACAAATTAGATAAGTATACGAATTTTATTTTAAAAAAATTAGCTAAAAGTATGTAACAACATTATACTTGTAATATAAGTAAAAAGTAAATATGTATGTTTTTAAACAAAAAATTAAGTAAAACAAAACAGTACAAAACGAAATTAAGATTTCGAAGATTTTTTGGGAGGAGAAATGGCCCCGTGGCACCCCCCTTTGGGTGCGCCAATGCTGATCATACACCATGGGATGAGACAAAAAACGTAGCGTGTTTAACACATATTTTAGAATTATTATCATCAATTTTTTTTGATGCCACTAAGTAAGTGTGTACTGCATGCCGTACATTAAAATTGAATACGCTGCTTCTAATTCGCCTAGTACTACTGCACAATGGAAAGTGTACTATTTATTTCGTTGTAGTGGTATATGCCGTTTCAGGTGTAGTAGAATAACTGTGTAACGGTTGCTTCTATAATTCGGGCGCTTTGTCAACCAATTCCACCGGCTGTGTTCGCCTGACTTACTATTTAAACCCGGTAGTGGAGTATTGAGTGGTCGTGTTCGTTGTTCACAATCGAAGCGTATTTAGTCGATATATTATTTAACGTTAATAAGTTAAGACGGTTTTTCGAAAAAATTCAAAACTACTTTGATGCTTAATTCGATTATCATTTACTCGCCCTCTAAGACTACTTTATTTCAAAACAAGAATTACTGGTAAACCAGGTTTTTAATTTTGCCCAGCCGTGTCGAATATGTTATCACCGCATACTGTGCCGTGTAACTGATATGCCCTTGAAAGAACTTTTCTCGTAATAGTTTACGAAAACGTTCGAGTATTTCGGTCCATTGATTTCGGTGTGTCGTAAGTTTTAAAACTTTTCCGTTTGAGGTAATTTTTGTGTTGATTTTTTTTTTTTTTTTGTTTTTTTAATTCATTTCTTTTAATAATATTTCGACGAGGAAAAACGATAAGATATGGAAGGAGCCTTAGAAAAAATTGGAATTTTATGCATTATCATTGTCGGAGCGCAATTTTTTCGAACGGTATTTAGTCACCTCTATTGCTATGTGATAGGACCGGCTCTAAATTTAAATGTAAATTTGAAAAAAATGGGACAATGGGCAGGTAAGATGAAATTTTTAACGTATTTAACGGTATTGCCGTTGGTTTTTTTAAATTTTTCTCGAAAAGTAAACTTTGTTACCGTTTTCATTTTAATGTACATTGCAGTTCGTTTCAAATTTATAATGCGTGTGCATTAAAGCAACATCACGCAAAGAGGTATGTCGTTAAATTTTTTTTTTTTTGCTTAAATAATTTGTTATAATAAATTATTTTATACATATTTAACTAAATCTTACTTAAACGAACAAAAAAAAGTATCTCTAACACATAAATGTTTAAAGTTAAAATGATTTTTTTTTTAATTTACTTTCAACATATTTAAATGTATAAAAACATACATACATACATGTATGTGAATATATGTAAAATGAATATGTAGATGTTATTTTAAAAACAAAATAGGCTTGCGGAATTCGTAAAAAAAAAAAACCTTACGTGACGAAAAACACATGTAAAATTCACCGAATTAATTAAATAACCGATGGTCGAGCATATCGGGAAAGGTTTTTGACTTTAGTTCCGTTTAGTTTTTTTTTAAGGAAGACTTTACGCATTCAACTATAAAACAATACTTAGGATTCTCTTTTACATTACCACTACCATCACTACAAAATTATATTTATATAACAGCGATGTTCTAATTTAAGTTCCCTTAATCTGTATGCATCTAAAAGTTTTAAATTAACAATTATTAGATTCTTTTGGCTTATATGTACTTTAACCAATATTTCATTAAAAATGTGATAGTAACCTAATTTTAATTTTATACCGTTTATAAATTTCACCTATCTCGGAATATGTGAAATCCGCGTATTTTATATAGTCGGTAAATATTTACATTATAGACGCAATCAATATTATCGGGAACTATTGGTTAAAATTATAGATAGAAGGTTTAAGTATTTTTCGGTATACACCGAGTTCTATGAATTAGTAATCGTTTTGGGGTTTTAAAACATTTCGGAATATATTTGTTTTCTATTGATTACACGTCGGTTAATGGTATATCTACTTAAAGATTACTTACATAATGTATAATAACGTATTAAATAATTTTTGTGAAATTTCATCGATACTATTCCAAAGCTATTTCGAATGTTACTTGCGAAATATTACAAAAAACGTTTTAGAGGATAGTTCATAATAGAATTGTCAAACAACGTAATGATGTTTTTCTTTTTTCTTTCATCTTCTTTTGCTCGTGTGTATTAAAGTTTCATTACATTTTCGCACGTCTTCGCTAAGTGCGAAAATGAACATATCACTGTTACACATGTAAATATCAAACTGAATTTGCGTGAGCAACTGAAATCATAACGACGTCTTCAGATTTTTCTTGTAGTGTGCTATATTTTTCATCATCGAAAGTCACCGGATATATCGTTATCGAAACAATATTCGTTATTTATTATATAGTTTTATTTTGTACTTGTAAAATCACTGATCGTGTCTATTATTAGATGTATCGGTGTTGTGTAGTTCTTTTAATATTCAAAAACTTTAGCGTTATTTCCCTTTATTGTTTCATCCGTAAAATCATCGACACCGCGATACGAAACGAGACAAATTATTAATTATTTCCTGAACTATAAATCGTTGCGGGTTTATCTGTATGCGTAGAATTTTTCTCTAGTAGGAAATCTTGTTTGCTTGTTTTTGGTTTTTTTTTGTTCAACTAATGATATCGTATTAGTTGATGGTATTTAGTTTTATATAGCAAGGTCAATTTAGTGACTCGCGTTTCCTCGTGCTGATCGTTGAGCGTCATTGTCAGGTTCATGGAATCAGGATGATTTTTTACTTTTATAGTACCTGTACACCGATGTGAACTCTGTTCGACGTTTGACCAAGAACCTGTAATCAGAACCGGTTTCAGTTAACGTTGAACTTCTCGTACGCATGTTTCGTCACTAGTACTGCCTATGTAGTTTTTTTACAGCTGACGACTCTGCAGTTTGTCAGATTGTTGTTGCATGTTTATAAACGTATACATTTATGCAACGTCGTCGACGATATCCGTGTGAATTAGAGTACGGTCGCGATTTAAAAAGAAAAACAAATTGACGCTTTTCCCCGAGTTAATTCGGGTCACCTAATCGCGATTTTTCAACAGCGCTGTTTATAAAAGTTACTTTCGCAGATCGGACTCAGAAATACCATTGTAATGGTTTTTCGGCGGTTAGACTTCGAAAGGTTTCTCAAGGTGTACTATGTACCTACCACTACTTGGTTTCGGCATAAAAAAATTTACATATGCGCAAGATAATTTGGTATTTCCAAACCTAACTGATACGATTCCATATATGTAGCTGGTCGACGAAGTGCATTCACTGTATAGACAAACTATAGTTACCGAAATGTTATCGATTCAAATGATGAAAGTACAAAGGCCAGTCGTGCCGGCATTTTGCAAAACCAGAAGACTTCTATTTTTAGGATAAATTGTTCAACTAAAGTAGCGCGATATCTATTTATCGATGTTCTCGTTTAAAAACGTTCAAGATTGCAAAGCCGGATGACATCGGCAGCAGCATCCTATAATGCTTGTCGAAAGAAAGTTGAATTGCAATACCGGGGAAATTATCCGAAAAAGTTGAAATCGCGACTTTTTTTTGAATTTTAACTTTTCGTTTTGTTTAAATTATTGTTAAATATGAGGGGGGGGGGCTATGGAAGTATTAACATTATGGATGCAACGGAAGTTGTATTTAATAAAAGTAATATGTCTGCGCGTAAATATTCTCAGATTTAATTACAGATTGATATTTCTCTGTCTACGTTTACAGTTTTATTTTGCAATCAATGATTCTTTTGAGAATTTTAAATAAACAGTAATTTAAAAACAAAACAAACAAATCCGTTGTGTTCATAGTGCAAGACTGTTTGATTAACGGTCGTAAGGATAACCTTCTCCCTGGCAAATATTAATATTATCAATGACATTACATGCAATAGTTGTAGAACAGAGGTAGACCATTTTATTTGGCAATGTAAAGTTTACCAGCAGGGTAGGAACAAACTTAGAATCCTATCAGAGCACCTTCCCAGTTTCAGTAACACAGATAGTGGCAGATCCAACATCGAATTTAGCTGCATTAGTGTATAAATTTATAAAATACCACAACATAGAAATATACAAATAACAAATAAGAAAGTTCTATAAAACACCCCATTAAAAAGGGCTTAACCCTTTTTAAAAACTGGCGAAATGGCGAAGGCTAAGCTAAAAAAAAACCTCCCTGGAACGCTCGATGATTTTTTTGGAATTTATTTAAATTTTAGATGACGAGTCTGTACTTGTTATGAAAACATTCTAATTTATTCGTTAACTCATACACGTATGTACTTCTTGATTTTTTGAAATGTTTCGAGTATTTTTAAAACTAAAGATGAAATTTATGGATTATAAAGTTTAACTATCGTATATCAGCTGTCGAAATTGTGTAATTATTATACTACTATTTTGACTAATTGTTGCATGCTGTTAAGTGTACACGCTAGACAACATTACACTACTCATGATCTAATTGCTTGGGATTTTTGTGACAAATCTACAGCATGGTGACACATGCTGGTGAAACAAATTTGTTGTCCCGAGAACATACTTATTAAAGGTATATATAGAAAACCGTAATGTACCTAATATTGCACTACATGAAAAACAACAATTTCTTTGGAACATTTGAAATCAATTTTTGTGTGGTTATTACTGAAACAGTGTTATTTAATGTGTCAATATGTGCTAGATAATTGAGATTTATTTTCATTAAAGCTAACTTTCGCGATCAATTACTTTGTTTTTGATCGAATTATATTTTTTAGAACAGTTACAAGCGCGTTTAATTCTAAACTTTAATTTAGGAATATGGCGAATAATTTTATTTTGTGTATTTGAAAGCTAGATATAAAATTTAGGTAATTTTTGCTTTTTGGGTTATGTATACTGATTAGAGGCGGATCCAGAGAGACATTATGGGGAGCAAATTATATAATTACGTAATACCTACTACGGTAGGCAGTAGAATTAAGAAATAGCCCCCTTGTGTTTCATAAAGAAAATCAAATAGCGACCTTTATAGAAATTTAAAAATGTGTTTTAAAAATACATAATTATTATAATTATTAATTTAACTTTTGTCTCATATTTAGGGGTGAAAATAAAGCGAAATTATACCTAAAAAAGTAGTAGTTTAGAAATAGTAAGGAAGATAGTATTTTTATTAGACACTTTACTTCTTTTTTATTTTTGTTAGTAATCCGATCCGAATTCTCTTTGTTCATGAGCAAGTTTAAATATATATATGTTTCTCAATGAACTCTATTTTTAATTAAAATTACAAAATAATTAAAAATAAATAAGAAAAGGCAAAAGATCGATGATAGAGTTGGGTTTAAAATAAAATAACGTAACATTAATAGTTTTATTAGAAAACTGTATTAAATATTGATTATTAAAATCCATAGGTAACATTTATACAAATCTTTTATAACATAAATTTCTCTGTTATAACAACTTTTTTCATGGATGCTTTGGTTCTTTGGGGGGGGGGGATTCCCCCTAACCACCCCCTAGATCCGCCACTGACACTGATAAATTAGAATCAAAATATTATTAGCTATTTCAAAGATGAGTTATTAGAGATTGTGTAGCATCGCTGTAGTATAATGTGTGGTATTTTAAAAATCAATTGACATATTTTTCCATTTCATAGTTTTTGAACGTAATCCAAAGAAATCATATTCAATGTTTTTTTTTGTGTTTTTTTTTACTGTACGTATTAACTGCTGAATATTAATATATTAAAAGGAAATTTATTCACTACTGCTACAATATTGCACTTGCAAAAAAAAACAAAAGCATTTTATAATTAATTCGTATTTTTTCCTTAACAGTTGAATTAAATTTATTTAATAATACATAAGAACGTTAATACTGCTAATAATTATTTGACTCATTGAAATATTTTTAATAAACATAGTACTAGTATTTCGCTTTTATTGGAAACGAAAATAAAATTTTATTTAAGTAACTCGAAAATGAACGGTTGTATGTATATAATAACTAGAAATTTCAACAAAAAGTGTGCATTAGTAATAATACTTGTTTACATTATACATGAAAACAAAGCGAACAAAGCTTCTTATTGTTTATTGTGTAATTCTACATTGTTTTCTTTTTTCTTTTGACTAGTAGTGTTTCGAATATTCCAAATGTTAACAAATAGAATTCAAAATAAACCATAAATAAATTCCCCTTATTAACAGACAAAAATTGGTGTAAAATAATTTTCTATTAAATAAATTAAAATACCTCAATTTAAGGAAATGTTTTCGGGCATCATAGTCCATCGAGCTAACAACATACAGTTCAGTCAAATAGAAATGAAAAAAAACTTGTGTGTTTTTAATTTTATTTGGGTGTACTCTGTAAATTGAGGTATTTTAATTTGAATTTATTAAAATATAAATTAATTTATACTTTTTTTTTTTTTGTTAATAAGAGGAATTTATTTATTCCATATCTATAAATATTAACGAGTTTTGAATTTATCTGCATTTAAATAAAATTCACATAAAACGAGCTTTCTATAAAATAATATATGTACCGACGCGTTTTGAAGCTGATAACTTCATGATCATGCAAAGAATTAATTCCAGATGGTATCGATGCGCTGTAAAAATCGACTCTTTTTTTTTTTTTTTTTTTTTTTTAATATATTCTTCCGAACACCATGTTACTTTTCGCACCTGAATGATAATTTTTCTTTTAATTGTCATAGATACTGAAATTGTTAGCTGTTCTTTATTTTTGTATTTTTTTGTTTTAATAACATTCAGTGTTAACGGAATAATGTTATTTAACCCGGTTAAATGGAAAAATGTAAACATACACGTTTAGGAATGAATTGATAAAATATTCTCGATTGTCTAAGGTTCAGTTTAAATAAGTTCGTGATGTTATAAAATTAGGAGAATATTTAGTAATTTTAGACAACGTATTGTGTGATCCAGAAATTTGGGTCCAGATATAATCATTTCTATTTATAATTTTGTATTCTTCGTGTTTCGTGTTGTACAAAAATTTATAATTTCCGACCCTTCAATAAATTTTTCTTTTTGTTTTTACCAATAATATCACATATTAAACAAACGTTACGTAATTATATAAATCAAAACAGATAAAAAATATATATTACAAATTAAAATGTATAAAATAGAACACACAAATACAAACAGATTTTGATAAAAAGCGATGTTTTAAAAAAGAAATCGTTCAGTTTTAGCCCGAAACCAGATAAAAAACATTTTTCTTCAACCCCTTCTTTCGACTATTTCCATCATATCCCTCTCACCAGTGCGGGGGATCAGCGGCTTTTTATTTAAATGTATGATAATCATTTTTCAGATTAAACATTCCATGGTTTTCCAAAAACTTATGTTCTGATATTTTGCGAACTATTTATTACGTCTAGAAATTGATTTAGATTTATTTTTCAAAAATAATCGATTTTACACGATTGTTATTTAATCTGTTTCGCACTTTTTTTTTAAAATAATTTAACGCCGGTATCAATCCTACACATATTTATCGATTGGATATGCGATTTCTGTGCTACTACCGGCGTTCCTAAAATGTGCTTTTATATACTTAAAGCGTCGATGAAAGTTTTTAAAGGAATTCCGAGAGATTAATTGAAAAGTACACGTATGGACTTAAATTTTATTAAATTAATTCATTTATTATTTTTTGCAATATCACAAAATTTATTGGTGGTTATATGAATAATTCATTATTTCTAAAAGTAACAGGGAACACGTCTTTGTTTGTATGATTTCCTATTCGTATGATGAAAATTTTTGGTTTCTTCAAAATCGATATATACATTAAATTTTTTTCCGCTTTGTAGAAATTTAGGATGAACAAAATACATTTCTTACACTCCGCGCATAATTGTTCACCATGTTTCGTACCGCAACAGTTGCAAAAATATTTAATTAAAAAAAAAATCTTTCGGATCTACATACATATATGAAAAATTGAAATTAATAACATGTTTTAAAAAGTAAAAACCCATAGTAAAATGTAAAAATAATCAAGTAGAAACTGTAATAAAAAAGATGTAACAAAACAATTAAAAATTATAACGAAACAAGTAAAGTAAATTGAGATAATTGAGAAACAGGAAATAATAAATAGCGATGTTAATACAAATAAACGCTAAAATAAGGAAAGCAATGAGGATATAACGCTACTGCAAAAGATCCCCAAAAAAACTTCTTGCATATGAAAATAAATTTAAAAAAAAGAAAAAACATTGAATATTGAAAACGATTTTAAAAACGAATAATAAAATAATGATTAAAAGAGTCTAAACAGTACGTTGAATACAATTAAAAATCTCTTCGAACAATGGCAAAGAAATCCTCGTTATAAATAAAACCATTAATTGTATGTCACTATATACATTGCTTAGAAATTTGAATGATCATGATCCTACTTATTAATGATTTTTTTTTTCACATATTACATTAATTCTATCGTTATTAAAACCTACTACTACTACCGGTATTATCACTGTTATCAGTAAAACTTTAAATGTAATTTTTAATTATTAATTAAGTTTTCTTGCGAATTAAATTTTAACACAATATCACCTTTGTTGCCGTGTAATTCTCGATAATTTAATCAGTTTATAAAAACAGGTGGAACGAAATACTTTTTAAGTGCCTTTAAAAATAAAAATCCCAAAATATGAAAATAAAAGAATAAATTATTCAAATGAAAATATATGTAATACCATATGAAATTCCGAGTACGTATCTTTTTTGAACTTTGTTAGAAAGTTTTAAAAATACTTTAAATGAAATGCTTAAACCGAAATGTGAATCTATTGAAAAATTTTATACACTATATTTAATGCGTTATCCTTTTCATTTTCCGATATATTGTATTAATAATACTTAATAAATTATAACAAAATGAAACTTATAACAAACGCAAATATCACAAAATTATGAATGTTATTTCAGGCAGAGCCCACTTTAGTATTTTACGTGATATTTGTGTTTGTTGTAAGGATTATTTTGTTATTTATTTTATAGTAAGTTAACAGACAATATGGATATTCACACTAATTTTAATACTTAATAAAGTGTTACAAAATAAAAACATTTATTCGATAGAATTATTATAATACCGAAAAAGTTACTAACAAATAGAATCATAATCATCTGAATTTGTAGCAATATATTTAGTGATGTATGACGCAGTTAGCCGTTCTGTTCATGGGCATCGCCGGGGAGGGGAGCAGCTGCCCCCTTCTGGAGCTTTGAAACTTTTTAATCAACTGGCCATGATGAGTATTCATAGGCGCGTAATCATGGACAATTTGGAAGACTTTTGATAATAAAGTAGTAGAACAATTTTCCAGAAACCCACGAAATTTCAATTAAAATTTTATTCTTGTTTAATAAAATATTAAGTCTTTATAAATTATAAATTTTATTCTTTTCCTATAACTCATATCCTCTTTCTATTATCCCCCCCCAGCTCATTGGCTGGCGGAAGGAGACGCACGGAATAAACGAAAGAAATTGTCCAATTCCTATTATATAACATACTTGATAGAGAAACAAAAATATCGAATCGTAAATGTTTAAGGATAAATTTCGATCAGTTTCGAATCTGATTCTTTGTGTGTATGTATCGTGGTAATCATGTTCTTACTTTTGGACTTATTCCAGAAATACGAGTCAGTATATCGGCTTGCATACTTTCTAATTGTCTACACTATTCACGCGTGACCTTTATACTGCTTGACATTTTGAACAATCATGTTTGGGGATAGCTATCGTGGTTGAAAACCAAAAAGTAATACTGATCATGGCAAAAATTGATTTCCCATATTGGGAATTTCAAAAACTGATATTTCATTAATTTTTTTATTTGCATAACTTCCCGAGAGTTATTGCAATCACCCCGGAGCTAAATCGGGATTTTTTTATAATATACTTACGTTTTCGACCAAAAAAGGCACTTTTTAAACAAATGTCCTGTACGTGCGTTTGTGTCTCTATATGTGCATGTAAATGCGGATATGTGTATGTACGTAGGCTGTAGATACAATTTGTGGAACTTTTACGTCTGAACAAACGATGCCATTTTTTTCTGGTTTATGTCATTTCATGCGCACGGATGCGGAATTACGGTCATCGTAAGAAAATTCGGTTCGAAAGTTTTTGAATAATTTAAAAACATGTAGAAAATGTTGCTCTGGTATATTTCGTAAACTTTAATTATGATAAAGTGTTGAGTGCGATTTTAATTCCCATAGAAAGCATATATTAGGATATCCGAGGAAGTGATCCCCGATTTGGAGCTTCTAATAAGAAATTTCGCGGTGAAAAAAAATGTGTTCCTCCTGACATGGGGGGCCGAAAGTGTTTCAGTACAGAGTTCTACTTTAAAAAAAAGAAAAAAAAAATTTTTTTTTTTTTTGCTAACACTTTTTTCCTTTGGAATAATACGCAAATATCGTATTAAGATAGTTTTAAAGAAACTTTTTATAGGATATTAAATACCACGTGTTTATTGATCGATACGATACCAACCAGGAGGATGACGATATTATAGGTATATCAATATATACGTGAAGAGGAAATCAATAAAAAAAGAGTCGAGAGTTAGCCGGTGAATTTTATTGATAAAGATTTTATACGTGTTTGTATTTTGTAATAATAATTGTAATCAACAACATTTGTGAAAGTAAATGCTCCTGATAACAACATCATGGTAATCAGTAAAAAGGTAAACTAACCTTCCTAAATAAAATAAAAATATGAAAAAAAATTATTGATGATTGCAGTGTACATTCAATTTGCGTACACGATGCTTTTCCATCATTCGTTTCTTAAATTTATATTATTTTTCGAGTTTCAAAGAATTTTTTTTTTTTATTTTGTTTTTTTATTATCGCGACTACAATGCGTTGAAAGTTGGTTTTGTAGAAGTTGTTCTCTGTTAGCTCTAATAAAAATAAGAAATATCCATGTGCGTTTCTACATCTAACCATAACCACATAGGTGTTGTATGGTGAAAATTTTTTGCTAATAGGTTTTTACGTTTTTCTTTTTTTTCCCCCCCGTCAATTTAATATAACAGTTTAGATTAATTTTTTCTGTTCGCAATTTTTTTTCTCGAAATTTTTGCATTAATTAATAGCTGATGCTCTATAATTCATGGGGGGTCATGGAGTTCATTAGCGCTTCTGAAATGTCCATCATCGACTAGCATAAGGTAAAAACTTCATTCATAATTATGATGTATCATGTCTTTAATTTGTCATAATTTTTCATAAAACATTCAAAAGCCAGTGTTGCGATGATAAATTTTTGAACTTCCAGTTCTACTCGAACGCAACGCCATTGCGTAACTAAGCATTGAAACATTGTCAATTTGAGTGTGGTAATTTTTTTCAAAATTAACTCCTACTCAATTTTATGTTATCGATATAAGAAGTGCAGGTAGAGAACCAGTACGTTCAAGGTTAGTCATGTAGTAGAGTGAAAGATTAACAAAAACAGGAAAAAAGCATTATTATTTTATGTATATATATATATAAAATAATTTATACTTTTTTCCCTTCGAAGGTTAACTAGCCGCCGGATAACTGGCCAGATCAGGAAATTTAACGCAGATAAAAGCACTTTTGTTCGCTGTGTTTTCCCGGTTTTATTAGTACTAATAATGTAATTCGCAGTTAGACGTCGACAAGTTAATCTGCTGGCTATTTCGGTCGCGCCGAATTAACTAGAACAGCGTTTTTCAGCTTTTTTTCTGCTATCCTAGTCACCAGGACCGGATTAACTATGTCGGGACTCCTAGGCAGTGCACGTCTCAGGGCCCCCGTACCCTTTTACAATATATTGTAATTATTTGATAAAACACTTTTTTGAAAATTTTGAATTTCGATATCTCTTGAACAAATCGACCGATCGAAATGTGGTTTGCAGCATTCGACGCAGTTTTCAAGCACAAACAGATGACTAGCTATAATAAAAACAATTCAATAAGAAATTTTAAAGTTATTTAAAAAAAAAACACTTTTTTTGGAATTTTTGAACTGCGATATGTTTTGAACGAATCAACCGATTGCCATGCAGTTGACGGCATTCAACGCAGTCCCTTAAGCACAAAAAGATGATTTATTTTAAAAAAAAAAAACGATCCGACAAGTAATTTGAAAGTTATTTAAAAAAAAACACTTTTTTGAAAAATTTTCGTTAAAGTTATCCTTCGAACGAATCACCGATTAAGACGCGGTTTATGGCATTCGAGCAATTTCTTTGGAAATAGATCTGATTGTTTTTTGGAATTGATCGGTACAAGAGTCTAAAAGTTATTATTTCGAAAAAACTTTTTTTTCACAATTTTATTTTTATTAAGACTTCTCAAAATCTACCTAGCCTAATCGGTTCAAATTTTCAGGAAATCTAAGTTTAATGGAACCCTTTCGAATACCAAAAACCGATTTTCGATTGGTCAAGCCGTTCAAAAGTTATAAAAGGTTTACATAAACACACACACACACACACACACGCATGCTTTAGGATACCAGACGGCGAATACATGAGTCATTCTCGTTTAATTTTACTACCACACTTATACGATCGGAAAAACAAAGATTGAGAAAAAAATATTCTGCTATCGTCGTATTGTTGTCAGCTTGAAGCAGAAAAATCACGCTCAAAGTGTTGATATCCGTTAGGAGGATCTCCCCAGCATACTAAAAATCTTGTATTTCGTTGGTGATATTTTGCTTAAAGCCAACGTTATTTTGGTATTCTACTCCTAGATGGACTACGCTTTGGTGTAGTAATTGGACTTTGGTCTCGGCCTCACTTTCCTCTGCATCCACTAAAGTAGCTGTTTCTTGATCCTGGTCAGTCTGTTCCAAAAAAAAAAGCAGTACCTAATCATTAAAATTATTACAGTATTGCTTTCGTTTTTGTGTACAAAAATACTTTTGATTTCACTTAATCGCAGTCTTATAATTCTTAATCGCCATAGTACGTTCAAAAATGGGAAACTTTTATCACATCATAAAGAGAAGATTAGGGCGCAAGCACATAAAACATAGACAGTTTTCACTCCTAATACTTAAAAAACCACACCTGTCAATGGTTTTTACAAAAATGTCCTAATTAAATCGTCTTAAAACCAGTAAAAATATGACGATGTGATATAAAAAAGCAAGGTAATAATACATACAAATCTTCAAATTTAACTTTCACTCGAAGATACATTTTCAAAAAAAAAAAAAATCTCAGGGCGCGGGGCCTCTAGCTGAGGCGAGGCCCCGAGGCAGTTACCTACACTGCCTAATGGATAATCCGACACTGCTAGTCACTATTTATTATATCTCTTCTTTCTTAATTTTTTTCCACTGTTGCGTTTTTTACCGACATTAGCTCGGGTTTCTTATCGAGCAAATTATTGTTTTAATATTATCTCCAAGATGGTAATTTTTTGAAAAACCGGAAAAACTCGGGAAATTTTGATTAATCATGGAAAAAGTCAAGGAGATTTGTTGAAAGTCAGGGGGAATTCAAGAAAAATACTGAATTACACCTGCGTGTTATGCGACGTAAAAATTATATTTAGTGAGTACGATTTCATCGTTGGGACTGACGTATTGGAATATGATAAAAAATATATTGCGAAATATTTTTGGAAGTATAGTCTAAGAAAAATCTGAAAAAAAAATGTGGAAATAGGGAAAAGTTGGAGAATTTTATTTTCAAAAAAAATGTGGGGCCACTCTTATGTTCGTAGTGGCTTGCTTATTATGCCATCAGTATGTTGCTCTAAAACATCATGAAACACCTTAAAAAAAGAAAAAACGTGTAAAGTAAATCTCAGATAATATATAATTTTAAATTACAGGATGGTAATATTTAAGTTCATAATTAACGTAATTGAACGTTATTTAAGTAAGAACGGATTACATTTGATATCAACATTTTCCAAATTAAAAAAAAAAAAAACGCTGTAGATGAAAAGCAAAGCCTTGTAAGTAGAAGAATATTTAAACTTTTTCCGAATCTACAAATCTCGTAACATAATAAACTACCGCAATTTGTGCATACTGATGATATACAGTGTGTTTCGAATAGCAAATCACCGAGCGGACCATCTGAAATAGACTGCAATACGGATTTTTTTTTTTTTTTTTAACCTAAACGTATATGTAACAAAACTGTTATCGGCTGCGAGCGAAGAATATTGCGTGTTTTGGCCAACACACCAATTTTTGGATTATCCAGGGAAATACGGTAACCGAAATATAGATATATATACAGTTCTGAGTGTGATTTGAACGAAAATTAAATTTTTTGTGTTTTTAATTTCTTATTTTACAATCTCTAAAAATTGCTAAAATACAGAAGAATCGCAGAAAACGAAAGAAAGAATACGAATTTTTTCATTAAATAATGGTAAGAAGAACAATTTTTACCTGCGACGAAACGTAGCTTTAAGAGAATTGTGTGTTAGATATCCTTTTTAGCAAAACCAAGTTTAAATCTACCCGTTCTAAACCTATTTAGTGCAACCGAGGTTTTTCTATTCAGGTGAAAAACAAGTGGTCTATCGTTTGGATCTTGCATCAAATGTCTTTTATCCACCATCTGTGTTGTCCACTCTTCTCTCCAGGATTTAGGCCCGTCAAATCTTTCTGCCGTGAGTTTCATCACGGTGTTACATACTGGTTTCCGTGATTTCAGCCTCTGCGGCATATCCATATCAATATGAATTTTTAACATTCTATTCCGCACATATTCCGTCTATTCGCTTGTTGCGGTGGCTTGGTGTCGCTTTATCTAGGCTAGCATTATATTAGAAAAAATACTGGAAGCCAGGCTATTGCCGTTGATTTCACTGTACCGGTACTCACACGGCCACGTTCAGCTCTACTGCTATTTGCTTAGTATGGGGGAGCTATTTAGCTACACTGGAGCTCCCCATATTCCGCCACACTGAATACACCAGTTCTAAGGCTGTGGTACGCAATGTGGTTGCGGGCGCTCCCCACGTCGTGCCGACTATTTTGTACATTTGTTCTGCTACGTATTTTTGTAGTTGTGCGAGATGTTTACGGAAGAATGCCAGTTGTCTGTCTAACGTAATTCCTAGGTATTTCGGGTTTTCTTCAAGCCTCAATAATTGTCTGCCTACTTTGACCTTCAATTTTGTTTTTGCCATCTGTGTGTTAAGATGGAAGTAGAAGATTACAGTTTTTTCCCTATTTAACTGTAATTTCCATTCTTCGGACTAGTTCGATATTCTTCCCAAATCTTTTTCAAGAAGAATCCATTCTGCAATTTCAATCTTATTGTTTTGCGCGGCTAGAGCTATACCATCAGCGAACATAAATTTTCGAGATTCCATTAAACTAATCCTTGCGGAAGTCCCATTATTCAAAACCATTTTTCTACTGTTATGATTGAAAAGTTGAAATATCCCCCCACCTTCTGCTAGTCTTGCCGAAATTCTTTACAAATTCTGGGTATATTTGATCTTCTGCGTCAACTTTTCAATGCTTAAGATTTTTAATGGCCTTAGTTATATCCGTTTCAGTGAAAAGAGCAACGTATTCTAATCTTTCTTTTTTGCATTTTTCTTTAAGTTCCTTTATGTTTCTCGGACTATTCTACTAAAACTTTTATCTATATTTTCTGTACTTGCTGTTTGCGCACGATGCCTTTTGCTATGTTATCTGATTTGATTTCATCGCACTTACGCATATTGTTTCCCCCGGATAGTTTCGGTATCAAGTTCCATGCCTCGCGGCTGGATTTTTCAAAACAGAAGATTTCCCCCGTTAGCGTCCATTTTTCCTTTCTGATTTCATCCAAAGGTTTAACAAGTTCGTTAGCTGTTTTATCATTTTCAGTGTGTCTATATTTGCACAGGGGGCTTCGCAGTGACTATTCTATCTACGTATGTACTGTATTCCGTAGCCCCTAGGGGTGGATATATCTAATAGCCGTTCTAATGACAAAGTTTTTGAATCGTTCACAGTTTTTACTATTTTTGCCGGTATCTATCGTACACTATCTTCTATTGTTTTACTAAAGTTTTTCCAGTCTGCTTTGCTGAAATTCCATTTAGGTTTTGGTATTGATTCTATTTGTAATTTAAGGCGATTTTGTGTAAGTGCTGGTCTGTGTTGTCTTTTAGGAAAATTAGTTCGGGTTTTTGCGTGATGTTCTTGAACTTTAGTGACAAAAAATAAATCAAGGTTCGTTTCACATTTCCAATGCGCCGAGTAAAATGTTCCTCTTTGCTTGGAATCGTAAGAAGCAAGGAAGAGATTCTCTTGTTCCATCCATTCATTTATCGCGTCACCATCAGCGTTAATTGATCTGTATCCCCGCTTCACATATGTGGTGGCTATTGCAATCTCCGGCAATTGTCGTGCTGGTCTTACTTACCTGAATCACACTAGGTTCGTCCATCTTGACCCTGCAGGTTTGTAAGATATTGATTATTGATAATTCTCCATTATTCCAGCTATATATATCCATCTTCCTCTTTTGCATCCTTGAATTTCCAGCTCACGTTTGTTTTAATATACAATACGAGCTGATATGCACGGCTCTGCCCGTGTATTAATACCGTTTAAATCTGTAATTGGAAATTCGTAAAAAAATTTTGTTCCATCTGGAATTACTATATTTATGTAAAGATTGATTTCTCTCTTTTTAGGGGGAAACATGTTTAACACCGTCCAACGAAAAGTGGTTTTCACGTTTCATGTTTAGCTGAAGATAACCGCGATGGTTTTTTTATAACCTCTGTCGCGATCTAACAAAAAGCTTCGCTCAACTAAACAACGCACACACCATCATTTCGAATGAGTCGAGTTATTTTCATACGGCGATCTCCCGTAATTACACTTTTAAGAGAACATCTCCGTCTCGAGTATTTGATTAAAATTTTAATTTATGATCATAAAATCAAATAACAGTAGTTCAGTGAAGATTGCAAATTCGATTGTGAATAACGTTCCCCCGGTAGTGGCAAATATTAAAAATTCCGTCGTATGATTTTTTATTTCTCTGTAAAAAACGAATAGAAAACGCTACTTTTTTTTTTTTAAACTCTCTGCAATGAGTACAGCAGTTAGACTAGGAGTGCGACCTGTTTGTTTAGATCATGTTAACGAGCTTTGATGATTTCAGTAACGCAAAAAAACAGAAGTAACAGAACGCGATGTATTTACTTGTGCCAGAAATTAATAAAATGTTATTTAGAGTTTATTATTTATCATACGGTAATCGTTTTATTTAAATTTAATTGATGAATTTTACGGTTTTGAATGCACTAAAGATATCGATCACCACCGATATGAACTATCGCTTTCAATTTAATTATTTTTCGCAAAAAAAATATCAATATTCAATGCGGAATTTGTTATTATTATGAAATTATGTGACAGCAGAACTGTTGAACGTCGTGACGTCATCTGCAGTGGTGTCATGTTCAGAGCGGCCCATCAATAATTGTGTTCAGAGCTATCATCGGATCCTTTTTATTATTATTATTATTATTATTATTATTATTATTATTATTATTATTATATTCGACTTGGACGACCCTCAGACATTTTTATTACTATTATTACATATATGCGAACTAGAGCGGCCAAGTTATTTTGTTGAAACTGCTAGAAATGATAATACATGACTAGAAGCGTACTCGTGTTAAATCATTGATATTTTATTTTTAACTAAAACTATATCGAGCATTTACGCAACAGCGCGTTTTGTTAGAAAAATGAAACTGGATGTGAGGTATTCATTCGTTTTTTATAATTTTTAGCAGTTTTAACAGCTCGTGTAGTTCATTGTAGGACTACACATCGGTGATTTCCAGGAAATTAACTTTCCTGTCCTTTTGTAGATGTTGGCTTTAAATATGGTTGCTCTGAACACGTAACCTCTCCAGAATTGTTCTTCTTTTTATTGTTATAATTGTTCGTCCCGGAGCCCTGATAAGGGCTTTTTCGATCTTGACCATTTCTTTTATTGACCATAATGGCGAGAGGTAAAACAATAGTTTACGGTTCGCTGACGGGTTCTCCTATTCTTGACCGTTATACAGCGCTTTACCATGCGCACGACGTGAACGTGATACGGGCAGCGCCCATTTCAAGGAGTAACCGTACAAGTTGTTACGATAAGCGGAGGGAGGAGAATCTTTTTCTTTTTTATTTACATATATCACATATATGATCATAATTAATTAGAGTGTAGGAACAGTATGGGGAGAGAGTAAACAGGTGGGAGTAGGGCATGGCATAGATGTAGATGGCAAAGGGCATCAATTTTAAAGAGCGCCTCCTGAGGAAAGGAAAATAGCAGAACCATGGATGGGAGGAAATGCACGAGAGTGTGCATTTGACACACTATAGTTCACTAATATTTATTCTTCGTGGCTTAGTATACATATTTATGCGAAGGGCCAGGATTTACGATTTCTTTTATGTTTAAAACGTTTGGTTTTTTCTTTTTTAAAGCGGCTTGATCATTTTTTTCATCATATTTCACCTTCGCGCTACAGTATGCGATTTGTGGTGTTTTCATAATGGAAATAGTCCGTTAAAATTTCGCCATTAATGCAATGAAAAAGAAACTGCTTTGAACGTGTTAACTTTAAACTTAACTAGCCTAATGGCGGACATATTTAAAGGTTTTATTAATGATTGTACAAAGTCATGACATTTCAAGCTTGCAATATGTGCGGTCATCAAATTGGGTAATTCCCAGGTAAGATCTTTACCGAAGCATTTATTATTATTATTATTATTATTATTATTATTATTATTTAAACGGTTATGAAACCACGTTTCCGCGTTTGTATCTCCATTTCCGTTCTCTTATTCTGTTCATATTTGTCTATCGTTATAAAACAAGAAAAATCGTTATACAGCTGAAAAAAGCCACATTTTAATCGGCATGCTAGCGCGGCAAATTTTTGCAATGGGACACGGCCACATTTCTTTTTTGGTTTTGATTTTATAAATATAAGTAAACGTTAAAACCGTTGTTCTATTTTTAAAAAAATGCGAAGTCTCTAGCGAAGTTACAGTTTTTAGTATATACTTTATTAATTACCTAATGCGTTAAGTTGGCTTGAATTGAGTGAAATTTTTAATTTTAAAATTTAATTGAGTGCACATTACATATTACAATTATGGGATTCCTCTAGCATTACAATAAATTTTACGTACGATGTGCATTAAAAATATATTTGTTTTTCGTCGGTCTTTATGATTTTAATGTAAATATGCCCATACATTAATTAAATTTTGACTTAGCGTTTATTAAAAATTGATATTCACGAAACTGATACAAGATACATAGTAGTTAGAACAGCTAATTACAAATATCATATAATAAGGAGAGAAGAAAACAAAAGAAAAAGTCGTGAGATTGTGTCCGATCGTAAATTTGCGCTGCATTAAGATGCCGATCAGTATCTAAACTACAGAAAGAGAAGAAAAAAAAAGAAAGAATGTATATTTCTGAAATAAGTAAAATTATTATAAGTTTTTACAAATCGCGTTTTGAAGGTACACAACAAGAGTCATGGGCGTCGCTAGCAGGGGGTAGGGGGCACCTGCTCCCCTGGAGCCTTGAAACTTTTTAATCAATTAGCCATAATGAGTATTCATAGGCACATAATCATGGACAATTTGTCAGAAACCTACGAAAATTACGTTTTAATTAAGATTTTATTCTTGTTTAATAAAATATTAAGCCTTTACAACTGATAAATTTTATTCTTTTCCTACAACTTATATCCTCTTTTTATCATCTTGCCCCCTCCCCCCACGGCTCATTGGCCGGCGACGTCCTTGACAAGAGTTACGGGATTTTGTCAATATGTGATAATAATAATAATAATAACAATAATAACATTAATAATGGTAAAGTAACAATAGCTCAAATCAAATCAAATCATTTATTTATTTATTATTTTTATATAGTTTATAATTACAAATACACACAACGTTGCGCGAGCTGTAGCCAACAATAACAAAATTTTAAAAAGTTTACCAATAGTTATCAAAATTATCAACAAATATACATATAAAAATTCACATAAACAGCATTAAAATGCATAAAAATTATTCAGCTTAAAAATAGAAATGTTATTTTCGAGAAGATAAATTTAATCTATAGACGCGGTGATGATAATTGAAAAAACTGAAAAATATATAATTTTTGCCCCTCCTTATTGCTTATGAAGAAACAAAACGTATACAGCTATACAGCTTTAGTTGAAACGTGCAAAAACTTCTCTTTAAACAATTTTTGACAGTATTTTACAAGTTGATCAATCTGATGATGATACGTGTACATACACACCTGTTTACGTATATGTATGTGTTCTTACAAGAGATGGTTTTGAAAAATAAACTAAGCAATATACAAGTTTCATGTAACGCTTAAAAAACTTTTTAGGATGAAAAAAAAAAAAAATGCTATGCGTAGCTTATAATCAGATGGATAAAGTTAATTTATTAAATAAATGAAATTTTGAAATATAAATTAATATAAAAAAAACAAACGAACAGTAAGATAACACATTAATTATGAAAAATTTTTATTATTTAATACCAAGATAATAAGGGATTAACTCTCTTCACGTAATTTAACTGGAAAATTTGGAAGAGATTTTAGTTTTGGAGCAAGGAGCTGAATTTTTTTGGAGCTGAATAAGCAATTTGCATTCTAGTCTGATATGTAAGTCTGCAAAGAGCTCATTTGAAAATTTTTTTGTTGATCCTTCCGATTTGTTTTTACAATATTTCGATAAAAAGTTATTAACTCTCAGTAATCTTTATTCCGCCGCGCAACCACTAACGTGCGCCTTAAAAAATAAAAATAATTTCAGTATAGAACTCGGTACTAGAATTACCAGAACATCTGCAGAAGAAAAAGGTCACTTAAACATCGTGAAATGTTGTATGCTCGATATATGGAAGCTATGTTGTTTAATTCCATACCAGATTCATTAAAAATAGAGTTGAGAAATAAAAATCAAATCAAAAATCACGTTTATTGCACTATCAAGTATCACAGTCATGTATATCACAAGTAAATAACAGAACAACTTTGAAAAGAAAACGAAATAAAACGTATCAAAAAAGAAACAGAAATAACTAAAAATAAACTCTTAGCGCACCTTGCCGAATGACTGCGCGAGTGGCAAGAAATACTATTAAAATTTAATCTGGCAGTTGGTTTTGCCAATCTTAATATATTCTTCCAGAAATATCCATCACACGCACATAAACTAATTTTATTAATAGACTTGTGTTTTATTTAACGAGAAGTATCGTAAAACATAAACGAATTCTTATGATAACTGATACAAACAGAAATAGAAAATCGGCCACCATCCACCGATCACGTGTATACCATCCTTGCATCATTCGCAGGCTCACCGGAACCATACCTACTCTATGTGACCACCGTAATTTTACATTTTCAACCACGTCAATAATAAAGACTTCGCTGAAACTTTCCTGTTTGAATGAAAGTCACCAATATTTTATGATGAATTTTTTTAATAATTTTTAAGGTATCTGCGGAGCAAATTGTTATACATAATGGCTCCCACGTACAGGTCTTGTATTTTCATTTTTGATTTAAACAGATTAGGTACTTGAGAATATTTCATTTGACACATTCTCTAGTTTTACCGATGTTTATTGAAATTTTATTATTCACAGCTCCGAGCAGTTGGGCTTTGCCGTGAAAAAGTACATCGAAGCCATTAAATTATGTGTACGCTAAAAGTTCCATACAGTCCTAGAAAGAATGAGATGGCACCCTGGGATATTGAGTTACATTAAAAAAAAGAGGAAGTGACAGTACTTGAGAATCATATTACGAGAGGACCCAAATACATGAGATCATAGATAGAAAAATAAGGTGTGATAAAAGATTAAAAGGTCATCTTCAAAGTTCATGCACGAAGGATTTCTAGCAATAATGGTTTAATTGTTCAACTATTGAAATCGCTGAGTCGAAGAAAAACATTGCTATGTTGATCGCCAATTTTTGAAACGAAATGAAGAAGAAGATTAATATAATTATGTCATCACTCCGTTGAATGTCCACAATCGTACTGAACAAGCCTTAAGGTAAATTTATGATTAATTTATGTTTTAAAAACGGGAAGTGAATTAAAAAAAATATCTAAAAACTTTTTTTCAAACCTGATTAGGTAATCTCGAAACACCGACATTGCATGTTTCAGAGCGCGAGAATGTTGGATTTTTTTTTTAATTTTGTTTTCCATTGTGTTTTACTAATCTAACTTTAATATCTCCTTTATTACATACATACGTGTGTGTATGTTGTGTGTACTGTTGGCCCGTTATTGTTCCAACAGTGTTCTGTTCGCTTAAGTGTCACTGCAGCGAGAACCAACTGATACGAATAAAGGTAATTTGGAAATGAAGATAATATCGCGCAATCGAGTTATCTTCTATTCTAACAGCCGGCGTATCTATTAACCATTGTTTCTTTTTCTTCAATTTACTGCTTTTAATCATCTATCAGGAGGTACTTTCTTTAATTCAGACTACCGAATAAAGATAAGAGGTGGGAAGTGCCTTTTCAATTTTTTTTTTTTATACTGTGCTTCAGATATTCCTGTACCTTTTCTATAATTTCTCTTTGAAGCAAGCCGCTTTTATAACACACATTGTTAATCTGTCTAGATTAGAAAGGTTTCATTAGTTCATTTAATGACGATTGAACGAAGTGTTGGTTGTTAGTAACGTTTCAACTTTCTACTTCAGTACTTCGTGGTGAATAGCAATCGTGATTGTCTGAATTGTGTCGTAATGAAGCGACAGTTTTACCTTCTCTGTACATGAGAATCCATAGTAATTACTGATAAATCTGTAAAAGTATGTATTTGTTTTCCAAAATTTCTTGATTTTTTTTTGACATGCATCATATATAGAGAGTTGGCGATCGGTCAAAAATTTGTTTCACACTTTTTTTGCATCGCACTTTAATTCGGGGCGTTGCTGTTCTCGGCGAGAACGAATTGCTTGTGGTGCTAATCACGTGTTTCTTGAGTAATGTTCTTCGATTCTTTTCCCATCAAGCGTATTTTATTCCGTATTCTTACCTGTTAAAACATCATGGGTGTTTCCTATTGAACGTTTTACATCTGTTTTTGTTCTCTCTGCATACATTGTTTTCCTGCTATTAGTAGTTCTTCCTTCGAATTATCAATAATTGATCGGACTAAAACTTGACTAACTTCTGAACTCTGGGGAAGGAGGGACCATTAACGTCCTCAAAAGGAATAAAAAGTAACATTTGACCGGTCTTGAGTTGTGCCAAAGAGAGACAGTAAATAGTGTATTGGGGAGTATCGAAGACCATTCATCAACGTATTTTCACATATTTAGTGTGTATATTTCCTGTTCAAGCGTTCGCATCAGTCGACTACGCTGACAGAATTGTGATAATCGAAGTATGCATAACTGCTCGTGTATATATATATAATCTAACCGAATGTCGTAGATTATTTTTCGCTTTTAAAAATAAGACGGTTCGGGACAAAAAGAGTGCCATTATTAAAAAAAAAAAAAGTTCTTGGTCAGATACTCCATCTAACAAGGAGACCGTACCGAAATGAATTTCAATAATTTTTGGTTTAGTGATAGTATACCATGTGGGTATACTATGTGTAAAATATTAAGGTGCAATACTCAAATATACTCAAATATAATCGAGAAAATAAAATTTCTCCACACTTTAAAGTTATATATAGGTTATAGAAGATTTTACTTGAAACTTCCGTGGCCTAAGTGGTAACATTCGTGACACGTACACACTCGATATGTCTAGTTGTGCGCATTTATTTATTTTTTCTTATATAAATACTTATAATTAATTGATTTATTAGAAAAGTAAATAAATAATGTATTTATTTTTTCATTTATGCATAAAATCTTATAATTTATTTATTTACTCATTCATTTTTTTTTTTTTTTTTTTTTTTGTTATTTACTGTTTTTTCCGATGATTTTTTATTATTTATTTCATTAATTTGTGTCAACTATGAACATTAAACCCAGTATAAGTGAAATTTTTGGAAGCTACAATGTGCGGCAGCGGGGTATTCTACCCGAACGAAACACAATTAACTATGGCCGGGGCTTGCGTAAAAAATTAGAAATTATCAAAAAGAAAAATTTTGATTTAATTTAGTTGTCGCGACGCAATATTATTCACATTTTTGCCCGAGTATACAGTTTTTATAATTTTGGTTCGATTAAAATATTTAATTCGTATTGAGGGTTTTTTTTTTGTACATTATTATATTTTTATTTCTGTTCGTTTATCGTAATCTATTAGATGAATTATCAGTTTTGTTTTTCTTTTACTGAAACTCTTTTCTTTTTGTATATGTATTTGTTATGGTTTTTTTATTCGTAATAAAGAAAACTTAATTAAAGATGTATAAAAGCCTAATACTCGAAGCTAAATAAAAAACAGACCGGTCGTGAATAAGTAGTGTTGTGGGTTAGCGGTCGTTACATAAATTCCTTTTAATACATAAATGTGGGTTGTGTGTGTATGTGTATACCTCAAACACGCAGAATACTATATATTCTATTTCTTCGACACGGTTGATATTTCAAAAATTGTTGAATCGTTACAAAGTCGAAGGTAAAGAGTATTTCGCTTCCAATTCTGATTCCCCATAAATAACTTAATAGCTGTTTTGGTATCGAAAGGCTTGTGATATGCGCAGGTATTTTTCGTAATTTTTTTCTTCCTTAGTACTAGCGCTTACATTTTTTTTTTTTTTTAATAAAATTTTCACATTTATTTCCTAGTATATCCTGATGTCAGCTACGCCAATTACCATCTGATCAAAATCGATCATCCTGATGGGGGGCACTCTTTCTGATGGTAGATTTCGTTGCCATTTCTGAATTCTTTTTTATACGTTCTTTTTTTTTTTTCTGTTTTTTTTTTTTTAAATGGGTTTTGTACCACTTTGTATTTTTTGCCGAGTACACGCTCCCATTAACCTCTACAGGGGGAACATCGTTGAAAATAAAGCGAGTATACGGTCAACCCCGATTGCTTTATCTGGGCTATTTTCAGACTCTTTTTTAGTCAATTCTTTTTTTTTGCTATAGTCGAATCTGATCAAAGTTAATCTGAAAAGAGCTCCGCCGAGTTCAACGTCAAAGGCTCTGAGATTGGAATTCGCTTTAACTTAGCAACATACACGCGAATAAGAATTTTAGGGCTGGTGGGGTTGGTGTCGCCTTTTTTTTTTCCTTCTCATAACTACTCTAATCCTTTAAACTTCCTTCCTGCTGTTCTATATTTACTGCTGAATCTGCTGCCATACTTCATTCGTTTCTTTTTATCCCTTCCTCTTCTATCCTCTCGGATAAATTTCTTTTAATAGCCGACTCTGAATGTGTCTTGCAGGCGATTTTTTCTCCATTACCGTTGCCCTCTTTTGAACCTTTCATTCTCCTTATTCACGAATTAGTCCTGTTCCGTTCTATCCAAATTAATCTATTGTGGATCCCTGGCCATGCTGGAATTGAGTATAATGAGGTGGCTGATTCCTTGGCTCGCTCAGGAGCTTCCAATGGACATCCCCTTCATAAATTTCCTACTCACAATATTCATCATATTTCCAGACAGTTCCATATTACATACATTATGGAATGATATTTATTTTTCCCCGTTCCTTCAATTCGAATTCCTTTTATCATTTGGTCTTCCTACTCCGTACAATGACACTCTTATGTTCTCTCTTTTCCTTCCTTGTGCCAGTTTTTCCTACCTTCTTTCATTCATTCAATCTCGCACCAGATTGAAATCTAATATGTTATGCTCCTTTTGAGCTATTACTTAGATTCCTTGGTTGATTGGGCTGTTGCTCTTCGTCAGAGTACCCATAAAAAAAAAAACAAAAAAAAACAACAAAAAAAACGAGTTTTCATTTGTTTTATGGGGAAATTCGCGGACCGAAAAGCGGAGGAAATTCAAAAATCAAGCAACAGACACACCGAGTAAGCAGGGAGGATAAAGTGGTTTTTGAAATTCAACGTAGCGGATAGTTTTCGCTTTTTATTAAATAAGGAAATAATATCAGTTAAACGTATTGTATGAAGTAATTACGCTTCAATCGCCATCTCTGTGTATTCTACAGCTAAGATTAACTTAACGAGAATCTAATTTTGCACCATCATTCGGGTGAGCGTGAAATTTTGCCTGTTAAATATAAACACGCCTGAATATATCGATTAGGCGATTGTTTGTTGTTTTTTTTTTTATATAATGTAGAACGTACAACAAACAGGTCACATTATTCGAACACGCAATGATTGACGTCATTATTCGTACAACTGCCATTAGAATAACGTTCACAGTTGCCTCAGGGCAATGTCTGCGTTTTGAAATAATTTCTTGAACTTTTTCATATTGCTTTTTTCAAACGGGGAACGTTTATTTCGAAGGTGAACGTATATTGTGTCTTTTTTTTCTTCTCATTCTTTTCCGGTAATTAAATAAATAGGAAGTGAGCGCTTGTTGGCGAGACGCAAACCCGCGTACTGTAGAAATCGTTGAATAGTAGATTTTTTTTTTTTTTTTTTTGTTTTTTCTACAAATCTATTTAAAAAAATGAGCATAATTTTGACAAGTAAAACAGTTTTTGTTCATGTAGGTTTCGCGGTAATACGTAATTTTTAATTACAAGTCCGTCTGCCTGCATGCTTGCAAAAGTACACTTTTAAAAACAAAAAACACGGAAATACTCTTCGAAAGAGATTTTTACATGGTAATACATACATTACAGGATAGTGTTAATAAATAATGAAAAAAATGAGTACGCGGTACGAACAAAATTGAGAGCGCGTTTGAAGTTCTGTTGTCAGCCAAGGAAACCATCACGCATCGACACATTTCGAAAGGATAGACGGTCGGAAATATTGAGTTACTGTATAGAGTATCAAAGTCAGTCAGGTTAAAAATCGGGGTCAGTCAATTAATATCCAATGCTTGGCAAAAATTTGTGTCACTTCGAATTAAAAAGAAAAGGAAATTAGAGTGTGTAGCGCGAATTAATCAAACCACCCGTCAGAACGAAAAAGGCTATCGTATATTCTTCCGTTAATTAACGTAAGTAAAAGTATTACTTTGTCATTAATATCGACTCGAGAATTTCAATCCTTGAGTCTACCGATATCGTCGAAACTGGATCACCATCATTCCACCAACTCAGCGATCACTGACGACGACAACAACAGTGATACATACAATTTTATTTATTCGAAATCATTAATCATTGTTGTTATACAATTTCTGTAAGATATTTGATCAGTATAAAATCGAATTAAGCCCCTATCGATCTGTTTAAAATTTAAAAATTTAAATTAAAAACTAATTTAAATATTTCGTCTACGGTGAAAACGAAGCCGTAGTCGTATCCCCCCGGTGGGCATAAAAAGAAATATCTTAACGAAATTTTAGTAACATTCCGAAAGTATTGCTCCGAAAAGCTGGATAAAAAATTTTGAAAAAGTTTAAAAAAAAAGTAAGAACTTGAATTTGAATTATTTACTTAATGCATATTGTATCTCCGTATTATAAAACTGCTAGACAAGAAGTGAGTAAAAAGTCTACAGTCCTCCTTGTATAGCAGTTAAAGAGGTATTTCTCTTCATGTTTTTTTTTTTTTTTCGCCGGCATATTTTCTTTATTAAAATACAAAGGAACTATAAAACTTCCCAAATTTTGAAATAGATTATTGTTTATGTTAGTTACCATTGAAGTAGAGATATCAAGAAATAAGTAAACGTCCCATAATATTTCTCTCCCTTGTACATTTAGCTAGCTATTTTAGTGTTTGAAGTATTTCAATTTATTTTTAATCGACTTTATTCTATATATATTTTTTTTTAAATCAATTCTGCGGGAGCACTGCATGCCCCTTTATTTTAAAAATTCACGAAGCGAATAAAAAACCCAAAGTGGCCAACGAGTCATATATTTACATATGCATATGTAAAGCGGTTACGAATTACGCCGATTTTTAGATTTCGTTTTTTCATATTTAATAAGTTAAATCGAAAATAGTAATTTCCTCAAAATAAAAATATTATTTAAGACATATTTCCTATATATATATATATATATATATATATATATATATATATATATATATATACAAAATAGGAACTCTGTCCTTCAAGCTTCTCAAGGGGCAAGCACCCGTAATCTTTTTTCTTCAAAAATTCTTTTAGAAAAATCGTTTTTAATTGACTACGTAATTCTTAAACGTCATTTGTTTTTAAAAAAAAATCTTAACAATTGTACAATACAGCATTCAACCCTTGTTATCTTATATAAAGTAACGTGACATAATCATGAGACAAAAAATGTACTGTACCCCGGGCTATGTAGGCATATATGTTTAGTGTGCTCGATGTATAAGTAACAATAGTTTTATGCATATAAATGCCGAAATTTTCGAAATCCCAAAATTAAAAATATTAAAAAACGAACGAACCGAAAAACGGATTCTGTTGTACTAGAAATTACTAACTAGCTTCACGGTATTTAGTTTGAATGCGGCTGCTCTATACTTTGAAAACTATCACTTGCGCTGAGTTAGTGTTTATAGCAGGTGAGCCCTAGATTTAAAAAAAAAAATCGAAAGATTGAAATCGCTGTAGTTACAATGAACTGATTGGTTTATACCAGCGTGAACCAGAAATCTGGTGGTTTTTAAAAAATAAACTCGAAGAAAGTATGTTTGAACCACAATTATCTGACTTTTCAGTATGAACTTTTAAAAAAACAGTATGTAATCTTGAAGACGGCGCTCGTCAATTTTTTTTACGTTATCTATTTTATTGAATTTACTAAATGTAACAGTGTTCATAGTACTTTCAGTCGCTTCAAGTAATTGTTTATAGTTTAAGATATTGTTATATCTATGTAAATAGTATTACGAGTTGGTATAAGAGTGTAAATGGTAGAGTGCCCGCTTGGTTGTAAGCACATTTGAATGTGAATGTGTGATTGAGTGCATTTGTGCGATGATAAATTTAAGATTATAAATTGTTACAGAGTTGTAAACATTGTTGTAGTTTATGGGGAAGAGCATGCTTTTCATTTATTTCATTTCTTTTATTTTTTATTTGTTATTAATTTTAAAATTAAAATAGCTATTCCAGTTATATTAAATAAACTTATACGACCGTATGTATAACGGCCACTGTAAATAAAAGGAATTTTTTCATTGTTACTCCTCACAGCTCGCGCAGCTTTATATATGTATGTGGTGTAAATTGTATTATATTTTATGAAAATTGTAATTGTAAATATTACTAATGAATTGATTTCAATTGAATTGAATTTTTAATCTTCTGATTATGATTATTATTATTGTTGTTGTTATTTTTTTTCTACGTGAATTTTTTCTCGATCGATTGTCGTCAGGCTCTTTTTTCCTGGTTAATATTGCAATCGCGTAAAACAAATTAGTTATGCTTTCTCTTAGTATCACGTAACACTTTCACTCACAATTTTTAGAGACGTGTTTATATAATAAAATCATTGCGTCAACCAATCGTTTTGCGCGGTCGTATTGTTCAAAAATTGTTTTAGATAATTTTCTTTATTTTAGATTGTTTTTGTATATTAGACTAAAATGAACTTCATTATTTAAAACGACAACAATATCTGTATAGGTGATAGGAGGGACTTGTTTTCATAAATTAAACTTTATAAAGATAATTCGTAAGCATTAATGAAGCAAAAAAGTACATGCCCAAAACATAGAAAGCAGCTGAATGGGAAGATACGATGAATTATATCCAGATTTGCCTTGTATGTCCTCTGCGGGAACGGGATAATTATAAAATAAAATAGCTAATTCGATGTCACTACCGATCGCGGATTAAATGTGGAATTTTTCACGTTTTTAAACTTTTTTTTCGCATATTTCGGTTTAAATGTGTTTATTTTTGCTTTTAAAGAGGATTTTTTTGTGTAATTTAAAGATTATTTTTTTCTTTTAAATTTCAAAATGAAATAAGAAAATTTGTTTTACATCTATTTAACATTGAAAGTAGTTTTATTCGTTTTAATGTTTCGGGTTATTGTTCATTGTTCGCGTTCAATTGCTCTTGACAGTATTTACATTCTAATCGCGTATAATTATCGTAAGTACGGTACAGTGATCGGCTTGCTTATCAGCAAGCCGGTATTTGTTATCTCTGCTTTCTGCGTAAACTACCGTTATGGTCATGCGCTCGCCTATTCTAAACCGTAAATCGGATAACAACCGACAAATCGAAGATGTTGCTGCTTCATCGCATCATTACACACATAATGCTTCCGAAAATCCTGACACAGAAAATGACGGCTCAATGCAAACCGGCGGTGAGTTCGTTCCTTTACCTCCGTTCGCATGCACTAACGGTGATGTGACGAAAAATAATAATACTAACAATTCTAACAATAAAATAAATACAAATACAAAAAAAAACCGATCGTTAGATAAACCGAAATCTGTTTATACCAATGTATTATCTCCTATCCCAACAGAGGAAAATTATTCGCTGCAAGCCTCCATGCAAACTGACAATATTCAAGTAAAAGACCACAGCTGGCAAGAGATCGTAAATAAGAGGAAAAGGCAAAGAGAATACGTTAGAAGTGTTTCCTCGGAGCAAGTAGAGAAAAAGATACTTAAGCAAAATAAAAACAGGTTTGCTTGCTTGGCATCTGATGATTCTAGCGAGAACGAAGATATAGAACCTACACAGCACAAAAAGGAACTAAAACCTCCTGCTATAACAATTTATGGAGTAGTAGATTATACCAAAATGTTGTCAGATATTGCCAGCGTCATCCCAACTGGTGACATACGTTGCAGATCCCTAACAGACAAAAGAGTCGAAATTAAATCAAACAGTATAGACAGTTATCGTACACTAGTTAAATATCTACGTCAGGAAGAAATAGAACATCACACATATCAAATTAAATCTGAAAGAAGCTTTCGGGTAGTAATCCGACACCTACATCACTCGGTAGAAATAAATGATATCAAGACTGCCCTAGAAGAAAATGGACACCAAATTAGGCATATAACTAATATCAAGCATAGGGTAACTAAGCAACCCTTACCATTATTCTTTGTAGACCTCGAACCGCACGAAAACAATTCTGATATATACAAAATTGAAACATTACTTCATATGAAAGTTAAGATAGAATCTCCGCATAAAAAGAATATTATCCCTCAGTGTTTTCGCTGCCAAAGGTATGGCCACACTAAAACCTATTGTAACAGGGCGTATGCATGTATCAAATGTGGTAATAACCATGCATCCACCAATTGTAATAAAAAACGGGACGAAACACCAAAATGTGCCAATTGTCATGGAGATCATCCATCAAATTATAAAGGATGTGCCGTCTATAAAAAGCTGCAAAATATCAGAAATCACCAGCAACATGCAGTAAAAAGTAGAAACAATACATTAGACAAATACGCAAACTCCAGACATTTGCCCCCTTCCGGTCTCCAAGAACATACAGAGACAAATCAAACTGAAGGTCTTAATTCAACACAGCGCTTGACTTATGCGCAAATCGCAGGACAGCGGCATAAACGAGAAATAAATAGAACTTCTGAAGTCAATGACAGTAATAATAATGACATTGCAACAATGCTACATACATTCTTAACTGAAATAAAAACCCTTTTTCTTGAAATGATGCAACAGCAAAATCAGGTGCTTAACAATGTTATACAGACTATTACAACTGCTTTACTTAATAAAAAATGAAGAATTTAAAAATAGTTACCTGGAACACTAACGGTGTTCTTAATCATATCGATGAAATACAAATGTACATTTTGCAAAACAATATTGATGCGCTTCTAATATCTGAAACACATCTCACTAACACAAGACATATTACATTCCCGGGATACAATTCATATTATACAAATCATCCAGATAATACAGCACACGGTGGCACTGGTGTTATAATAAAAAGTAATATAAAACACTATGAACTGAACAAATATAAATTCAATTACCTACAAGCGACCAGTGTAGTAATCACTGAAGGTCCAAATAAAAATATTACTCTCTCAGCAGTATACTGCCCTCCGAGGCATATTATAAAAAAAAAACATTTTACCGACTTCTTCAGAACTTTAGGTAACAGATACATTGTAGGAGGAGATTTCAATGCGAAAAATATTCACTTTGGGTCAAGACTGACAGTGCCCAGAGGGAAAGAATTAAAATCATCCATGGACGAAACATACAGCATGGTCTATTCATCGGGAACACCTACTTATTGGCCAACCGACCTTAATAAAACACCGGATCTCTTGGACTTCTTCATAATAAAAGGAATTTCATCCCCATTTATTGATGTTAGGACTGACGAAATATTGTCATCAGATCATTCATCGGTTACACTAACAATTAGTCAGCATATAGTTAGAAAAATGCGGAAACCAAAACTCCATAATAAATTCACAGATTGGGATGCATTTCGAGAGCAGCTTGAACGTACAATGAACGTTAAAATACCGCTGAAAACTGCAAAACAAATAGATGAAGCGGTAGAATACTTCATTAAAGTCATACAACGAGCTGCGTGGAAATCCACACCAAAGGAAAGAGGTTATGAGCCTGTTATCTATTATCCAGATAAAATTAAAAAAGCGGTCCAGTTAAAACGGAAACTGAGAAAACAATGGCAATTATCGAGAAACCCTACCCATAAAACAGCATTAAATAAGCAGACGAAGTTTTTAAAGAAATTATTGCAAGATTTAAAAAACAAATCCTTAAAACAAAGGTTAACAAATCTATCGCCCCTGCCGCAACATGACTACTCGTTGTGGAAAATAACAAAAAATCTTAAAAGACCTGTACATGCGGTGCATCCGTTAAGAAAATCAAGTCGAACTTGGGCTAAAACGGACTCAGAAAAAGCAGAAGTCTTTGCAAAACATTTCGCAAACATATTTCAGCCATATCCTGGAAATTCAACGCTGACCCCTGATGCTTACTGTTATGATGTTTCTAAACCAATAAAACTCACATCTCCGGGGGAAATTAATAACTTAGTAAAAACTTTAAATCCGCATAAATCTCCGGGTTATGACTTAATTACGGCACGGATTTTAAAGGAATTGTCCAGAAAAGGTTTTATATTTCTGACATATGTCTTCAATGCGATGCTCCGGCTACGGTATTTTCCGATACAGCTAAAACTGTCACAAATTATCGTCATTAAGAAACCGCTTAAACCACCGACAGAACCGGACTCGTATCGGCCCATCTCCTTGCTGTCCGTAGTCTCTAAGCTTTATGAAAAGCTGTTGCTGAAGCGGTTAATGCCAATTATTAACGACAAAGAGTTAATACCGGAACATCAGTTCGGTTTCAGAGCTAAGCACGGTACAACAGAACAAGTGCACCGCATAGTTAACACTATAGAGGCATCCCTCGAAGGGAAAAAGTACTGTGACGCAGTGTTTTTAGATATAAGCCAGGCTTTTGACAAAGTCTGGCACGACGGTCTGTTACACAAAATAAAACGTCACTTTCCCCATGAAATATATCAATTACTTTGGTCATACTTACACGAAAGATACTTCTTTGTGAAGTATGGAGATGACTCATCAGATATATATCCGATAAAAGCAGGCGTTCCGCAGGGAAGTGTGCTGGGGCCACTACTCTATCTCATATACACGTCAGATATTCCTACGCCCTCCAACGTGCAGGTAGCAACATTTGCTGATGATACCGCGATCTTATGCTCGGATGTATGCCCGGTTAAAGCGCGTAACACCATTCAAGAAGCTGTTACTGAACTCTCATCGTGGTTTAGCCAATGGAAGATTAAAACTAATGAAAGCAAATCAAGGCGAGTAATCTTTACTAACAGAAGAATTGTGCCAACGGAAGATATAATCCTGAATGATGTTCCAGTTCCACAACACACAGATGTAAAATATCTTGGTATGTATCTCGACCAAAGATTAACATGGAAGAAACACATAACAGCAAAACGGATCGAACTAAATGCAAAACTGAAGCAAATGTACTGGCTATTAAACAGAAAATCAGAAATATCTCCTGAAAATAAACTATTAATATACGCTCAAATCCTAAAGCCAATTTGGCGGTACGGTTGCCCCTTATGGGGCTGCTCGAAAAAGAGCAATATAGCGATCATCCAACGGATACAGAATAAAATCCTTCGAATGATAGTCAATGCTCCGTGGTATATCACCAACTTAACACTACATGAAGATCTAAAAATCAAGACCGTGCTAGAAGTAATAACTAATGATGCAAAAAAGTATGCTAGCAGACTGGAGATACATCCAAATTACTTAGCGATCGTATTGTTGGATAATTCGATGGAAGTTCGGCGGCTTGACAGAGTCAAGCCGATGGACTTAGCCTAACAAAAAGGAAAAGTAATCTTCTGCACCTATCGCTGGATAGAGTGCTACTCAATGTTACGCTCTAATACTAAAATTGCCAGATAGCTGTTATCAGCTAGGAGCAATTTGGCAAAAAAAAAAAAAAAAAAAAAAAAAAAAAAAAAAAAAAAAAAAAACATTGAAAGTATAAACTGGCGTATATTTACATATCAGATTGCGAAAGTATTCCGTAAGTATACGAATAAAAAAACATTCAACTCTACCTTTGTCATCGGAACCATATATATAGTTTTTCTTAAGTGAGAGGGCGTTAACAACAGAGAAACTTCACACAGAAGAAGTAATGTTAATAATCCAATGGTTCTTATAACAGATGGTGCGAGAACCAGGAACCTGCTTACATTTTGTACCAATACGTAAAACACAGTAACGTAATTGTATAAAATGTAATTTATTTTAATAATTTATAAATAATAATAACTTAATTAAAAAAAAAAAAAAAAAAAAAAATGTTGAATGGCCAAATGACGAAAGCTAAGTATAGAGGGGAAAAAAAACTTCAGTCAAGCATGATACTTCATGTGCTAAGGATTCCGTGTGTTTAGTTTAGAGATAACTATAATTTACATTTACATAATACTGAATTTAAAACAAAAAAATCCAATATTTTTTGACCATTACGCGACCGTGAATAGTCGAAAAAAGTAAAAATTTCACGATTAATGTTTAGTCCGAAAATATACAGCCTGTGTCTAGATTAAAACTATCGACCATCATAACAGATACCAGAGCAAACTATCAAATCAACGTGACAAAACTGATATTTACAATTTTTTGCTTTTATTGCTATTTAATTTTAATTTTTGTTTATTATTGTTGTCTTTTAGCGGTCGATCGATCTAGAAAAATCGATGAAGAGATATTTCGCAGTATAAAATTTAAAATATCACCTATCTGAATATATAAGCTCAATAATATTGATAATAATTTGAATTGCAGTAAATAAAATCCAAGAATATCGAAAGATATCGTGGTCGGCATCTTTGAGAGTGTGAAAATAAAAATAAAACTACACGTATTTACATTAACCCTACCTGTTGAGGACCTAAAATAAATTTGAACCGGTAACGTTTTAACAGAGTTTTTTCTTTTTTGATTTTTTCCATATTATCGGTATGAAAAAGAACCAATGTACGAGAGTAATCTATGCAAAAACGGTAAAACTGCACTGGAATTGATCGTCTGACATGTTGCTTCTGGACGGTAAATGTGCAAAATAGTGTGTACGGCGTTGTTAAAAATAATGTTTCGCCATAATTACAGCATCATTATTTTAGCGATGTTCTTCTTTCAATTCGATTTTCGGTCGCCGCGTATATTATTGTTTGATTTTAGTTATACACAGTGCGTCCGATAAGTTTTAAGACCGCCTTTCTAAAATTAATACTACCTGCGCCATCTTCATGGAATTTTGAGAACTAGTTCGTATAAACTCTCTTCTCTCCACAATCGTAGTTTCAGAACAATCAGGTTAATTGTAGCAGCGCAGTAACAGTTGTACAAGCGTCTTTTGGTACACGCGGTCATAATTTTAATAAGAAAAAAATTTGGGACAACGTAACGCGATTTTGTTTTGTTTTGAAGCGGGTAAAAATGCTACCGAAACATTCGGAATGTTTCAGGTGGCTTATTCTGTAATATCTTGCACTAGCGTGTTTCGTTGGTATAACCGATTTTCGTCGGGTAGAGAGTCGATTGGTGACAAAGAGAAAAGCGAGAGGGGTCTTATGCAGCGAAAACGGATGAAAACATCGCTCGCGTCGCACCTGTTTTGAAAGAACATCAAAGTGCAGGTTGGTTTATGGGAAGACGTATATTTTGTGCTTTTCGTTTTTTCTCATAATTTTTTCGGTATTTCCTTCATTTTTATATCTTTCTTCGTAGTAATCTGTTGTGTTTTCCTTATTTCTCATCTTCCCTCTGTCTATCGTTAATCTCTTTAAAGCAGTAGCCTTTTTGAGGACATAATTGCATTTTGTTTCTGGTGTTTTTTTTTTATCGAGAGACTAAATATATTATTTTATTAATTGCTCTTAATAGGAATTGAAAAGTTTTTCACATCTGCGATACATATTTGACATATATTACAAGAACAAAGCTCTTCATAAGTAGTGTATCATTTAAAATCACTCACTTTGAAATAATTTATTTTTAGGGGGACTGAAAAGTAGCATAAATAAAGTTTTTTTTAAGCTTAGGTTTTATATTTTACCGGTGAAATATAAGAATTTAAAGAGAAAAAAAAGTTTTCAACTGACATGATTTTTTTTTTTTTTTTTAATTTCAGCGATTAACAGAATTTTTTTTGCTAAAACAAAATTAAGCTATACAGAATATATGGCAACGTGTCAAATTTGAAGATATTTCGGTACAAAGCTAGAATACTTTTGTTTTAAAAATATGTTTTTTTTTTTTTTTTTTGCGCTATTATTGGAAACAAATTGTTATAATACAAAGAAATTAATTAATAGTTTTTAAAACTATCACCAGATAGCGCTGTAATCGCGACTGCGGTATACGTCCCTCTAGCTGCAACGCTGTGTACTTATTTTGTACCTTTTTTGTCATCCACGTGCGACATTCTCTAGAGCAGTGGTTCTTAACCGGTGGTACCTCGAAGCACTCAAAGTGGTCCGCGAAGCCATCCTAAAAATATTAAAGCTATAAAAGTAGTTAACTTCATTAAAAAGAGTGCACTTAATACTCGTCTCTTCAAACAATTGTGCTCTGATATGAACTCTGAACACGAAACTCGGCTTTTTCATACGGAAGTGTGTCGGCTTTCCAAAGGGGAAGTATGCTGTCGGGGTTGTACGAACTGAAAGAGAAAGTACAAATATTATTAACTAACAAGGAGAACAAAGAGAGTTGTGCTGGATCAGTTCTGCGAGTCCAAATTTCAAATGTGTTTTGCTTATTCGGTTGATTTTTTCGCGCAACTAAATAAATTGAACCTCCAACTGCAAGGGTTATGAAATTTGAAGTTGCAAGACGCAAGCAATAAATTTGCATATGAAGATAAAATTAGTGAATTTATATCACTAAAATCGAGCTATGGATCGATAAGGTTGGAAGAAAAAAATTTTCTGCGTTTGATACGCTGAACTGAATTATTGACAGGCAGCGTGCTGATATTAAAGGAGAAATACAAAAGAGAACATGATACCTCATTTGAAAAATTTAAAAAGTGAATTCGCGGTCACTATTTTCCGGACTACTGTGAGGACGAAAGTGTTTGCGGAAAGTGATCAACGTTTCTCTGAGGTGCCTGATGAAATTCAAGAAGAAGTGATTGAAATGCAACACAATAATAACTTGAAAGATATATATTCGTGACAGGAATTAATTTTGAAAATTTTTTGGAGCCAAAAGAAAATTTCTTTCCCAAAGATTCAAAAAATTGCTGTACGTTACCTAACTTTGTTATCATCGACATATCTATGCGAGTAGGGGTTCTTAGCGCTTTTGATAATTAAAAGCCAAGCACCGAAATCGATTGGATGCCAGTGCTGACATGTGTTTGTCTTTGAATAGCACTGAACCAAGGATTCAGAAATTAGTAAAAAGTATGCAGTCATAGAAATCGCATTAAAATAATATATTTGCCTCTATTCTGTAAAATTTTCGTAAAAAAATTAAAATACTGTTGGCTTTGAACAATTTTATGCGTATCTTATTTATAGATAGATAGAACAACCCTTTATTTATTTACGTTTACTGTATATTACCTTCAAACAGTAGGTGGTCCATGGCAGACAGAAATTTTGTCAAATGGTCCCTCATCCCCTTAAAGGTTAAGAACCACTGCTCTAGAGTCACCTCTGTACTTAATACGCGAGAAGAAAAAAAACATCAAATAAAAGAAAACTGAATTTCTCTAAAACCGATAGTAACTTTAAACGGTATCGAAGAAATACAAAAAAACAGAATGGCAAGGGGATAAAAAGGATACGTGTGCGTTTTGCCAAATCGATCCAAACACAAGATTCACTCCGTTTTCTGGCAATTGCAAATGAAATAATTAGCGAGATCGATTTTAACTCTTGACATATTTCTGACAAATGCAACCTCCCGATTTTTCATAAATTGTGCATTTCCGTAATAGAGACACTAATACGCATGAAATCAACCGTTGAATCATACACAGGACTACATGAAAATAGCGGATAAAAAAGAAATTCAAATGAAATATTAAATAGACGATGTAATTGTTCAATTTTTTAATGAATGCTTTAAAAAAAATTAATAAAAAGTACAAAATATTTTTCGATAAATATGATAACTAAAAATGGTTGTAAGATAACTAAAATAAATCAAATTAAATATATTTATGTGTAGTAAGAGATTCAATCGAAAACTCGTAAACGCGTAGACTATTAGAAAATCTGAATATTCAGTGGCGCATATTTATTAGATAACTAGCGGCTGCACTGAAAAAGCTAAACTAAGAACTAGAATAGTAAATATTTCATATATTATTGAAGCTTTTTTTGTTGTTTTTTTTATATGTTGTAATAGAGTAGTTACATATTTTTGATAAAACCGTATCATGATGTTAAATAACTCTGTCGTAAGACTTTAAAAAAAAGAAACGAATTTTTAAAAAAGTAAAGACAAACACGCTAGAAACAATCTCGTATAATGTAAAAGGAAAATCATCGATTAGTGAAATCGATTATTACTTGCTTTCCCGATGTTGGCTAATCGCCAATCGTGACGGAGAAATAAGGTTATGGTAAAAGTAGTGCTCGAAATCGCGCCAAGATGATTATTTTCAGGGATTATTGTGGCGACTTTCTATCATATGCCATTGAACTTGTCAGCCGAAAGTGCCAACGGAATTTCAGAGCCGGATAATTAATAATAAACCACGATGGTCGTATTATCGCCAGTCATTCGTGTCTGTCATTTATCAATAAAATCATAGTCATACCGCTAATTTCTTCATCGATCATCGTCCTCTGCAGTCACAGCCGTGCGTTTACGAGTTTTTGGTTGAATCCGTTATTATACATAAATATATTTATTATAAGTATTTTTCTCCGGTAAAACGCGCCATATTATAAATGTAAACAATTTTAAAATTACCCATTATCATATTCGGTCACTGATTTTATACTTTTTTTTTTTTTTTTTTTTTTTTGTTACACGAGCGACATATACAATCAACAATTCACAATAATATATAACATTATATCTATCGTGTAAAAATATTTAAAAAATCAACAAATGAACCATTAAAACAATAAATATAATAAATTAGTTCGACCGGTTTCGTTAATTGTTCGACATATTCATAGTTTGGTTTATTTTGTTAATCTTCAACCGTATATTGCGCTCAAATTATTGTGGTATTATTCGACTTTTTATTAAATGACATTTTGTCATATTTATTTTTGTAAAACACGATCCTCGAAGAATTGTACAATTATATCGTGCACTTAATTTTACATTTCGTTTGAATTTCTGTTTTATCCGCTATTATTGCTGCTAAATCATCTACATACGTTATTATTTCAACAATTTTCTAGTAATCTTTATTGAAATAATTGAGAAAAATTTAAATTTAAACTATCAAACGCTTTAATGTAATACTGGATCAGTTGATATATCTTTTAAAGATCGATAATGATTATTATGTATTATTTTACAAGAGTGTAAGTAGTAAAACGGACAAATGCCATAAGTTTGAAGTGCGCATGCGTCAAATTAAAATAAAATCATATAAAGCGGAGAAATTATTTCTGCGCATGTGCTAAAATTTGAACAAAAATTACGTGTTATTTTTAACGTTAATGGCATATATATTCTAAACGGAATAAGTTTTAAGAATGTTATACTGTTCTCGCAAGTATTGGTGGGAAGATAAATTTTTCGCTAAACATTTTATTATAATAATATACTGGAATATATTCAAAATCGCATTGCGAAACAAAGGAATTTTTTTCGCAAATGTATGTATACCGTCGGAACAAAAACTTATTAAATTTAACTTCTTTCATTTGAATTACTCGCCCTAGTTATTACCATTATTCATTTATTAAGTGTTTATCGGAACTTAAAAACAATTCCATTGCAAGTAAAAAAAGTGTTACGTTTGATTGTAGACTGGCCAAACATAGTAAACTTGTATTAATTGTATGAGGAAATTGCTTAAGCTTATGTTTTTTTTTTTTTTTTGGTATTGACGCTTTATGGATAAGATACTCAAACAGATGAATACGGTACTTTTTATCAAATCCGGTTGTTTATCAAAAAATTAAAAAGGCTGTTTAGTTGAAAATCGGTTTCTTCATGTTTTAACTAATTTGTTTATTGACAAAAAAAATTTCAAATTAAATTCATTTCCCTCTCCTTTCTGCATGTAATTTGTAAATGTTATTTCAGGGGCGGATCCAGAAGGACATTTAGGGGGTAAATTATATAATTACGTAATACCTACTACGGTAGGCAGTGGAATTAAGAAATACCCCCCTTGTGTTTCATAAAGAAAATCAAATAGCGACCTTTATAGAAATTTAAAAATGTGGTTTAAATATACATAATTATTACAATTTTTAATTTAACTTTTGTCTTATTTTTAGTTATGAAAAGAATAAAACGAAATTATAAAATTCTAGCTACAATGGTAGCTTAGAAATAGTAAGAAAGATAGTATTTCTTAATAGACACTTTACTTTTTTTTTATTTTTATTCGTAATCCGATCCGAATTCTTTGTTTGTGAGCAAGTTTAAATATCGAGTTGACATGGCGTCCAAGTCAGCTCTGCTCGCACCAATGCCGTTTGCAGCGCCACCAATCTGTGAAGTGAAAATTTATTTCCACGAACGTATGATGGCTGAGTGGATCAGCCAGTGGCAAAGGGAACGATCTTTTATCTTTTATGAAGAGCATAAAATTCACGGCTGATCCATGAGGGTTTCCTTCCCTTTACCTCGTGCGTTGAGAATAATATGCTGTGTTAAATCGGTTGCGAGTTGGGCATACGGCGGTCTCACACAATTATATACTTGAGGGTACCTTTCTGCCACCCACGTGCCCTTTCTGTTCTGGCTCTTCTTACCCTTTGGTAGAATACCTGTTGCTACAATGTACGGCGTTCGACCGCTCCGCTTTTGCCGGTATTCCTCTGTCAATTATACTATCAAATGACCCAGAACTTTAAACGATATCTAAAACATTATAATCCGCAAAAACAAACGTGAAATATGTAACAAAAATCAAACTTTTTCTTAAAAAGGTAATATTTTTAATAACCAATTAATGCCCTCGCAATACACTGTGTTTAGACAAAAATAGTGATGTAAGTGATGACTACAGAAATTGAAAAAAACAAAATACATTTTAAAAATTTATATAAAAAGAACAACTTCGTAGGAATAATATATAACCAATGTTGCAACTGCTAAATTAGACGAATTCGCTTTTGAGAACTGCAAAATCTAGTAAAAAAATTTTTACAACCTATATTTCGATTATTTAACGAAATTTTCAAAGTTTACGAAAAATTTAAAAAAGCGTAAAACACCTTTTGATCCGCTTTTAAGACGGACTGATCTCTTCACCTTCGTATTATGTAATTGTTTTTATAGCATAATTTTGTAAATAAACGTTTTGCTTTTTTTTTCTTCTCATTTGTTTATTTCTTTTTACTTTTTAATTTAATTTTAACTTGCTAATGTTCTGAATAATTTTGTATTATAATTTTTTGTTTTAGTGATCACTGGGGCAACTGATGGAGTTGGTAAAGCTTATGCCGAAGAAGTATGTATTTGTTAACGCATCATTTAGAGATTTAGAACATTAAAGTTGAGGACTAATTGAAAGCTTTCAAAAGTCAAAACTAATATAAAATGTAGGGCTATTTTAAGTCTGTAAAAATTAGGTGAATGATATAAACTTATATGTATACCAGAATTTACCGATTTTATACTTGAAGAAAGAGTTTATTTGAGTGCTGTAGCTTTTTTTTTTTTTTTTTTATGGTTATCAGTTTCACTCCTGCTCGTTGATCGTTTTGTGAGAGCGGATCCTTGATGAAGACTGCCGAAAATCTTCTTTGAAGCGTGGAGAAACGTAGAGCAGAGCTTTGTAGAACGATTCGATAAGAGATTAATTGTGGGGAAATAAATCGAAATTATCCGATCTATTTGTACGGGAAAGATAAAAAATTTTTAAAATAATGTATTTTCTAAATAGCAGAACAAACAATTAAAGAAAAGTATACTTATCATAGGAATACTTTTAATATGCAAATTAGGAGACGAGCCTTGACACTGTGAACTTTTTAACTTTGATTAGATTGGTAAGGGATGCATTAATTTGCAGCTTTTAAATACTAGATTTTTCTGAATCATAACGATTTTTATTTTTTCTTCTTGTTCTTCTCACGCCGTCTGCGAGCCAAGTTTGGTGATCAATAAGGGGCTGTTTCATTTCAGCCATTATTGATTTTTGGGTTATTTCCATCGTCTTTCGCTGGATTTTCTATCGAGGTATTCCCCCCTTGTTGAAATGTCTAGTTTTAAGGTGCCAAAGACTCGTCTACTCATTCCAAGACAGTTCTGCTAAAACAATGTGTTCGGCTGTCATGTCTTGTTTCAGTCTGGCTGAATGAGTTGTTAGCAGTCTACATACTTTTAATGTAGTCTGCATTGCTTAAAATATTTGTTAGGATGTCGCATTCAACTTACAAACCTCTCTGTCTATACTACCAATAAGAGAACTCTGCTTTATCCCTTTTATCGGAGTCTACTGAAAAAAGGTTTCCACTCTGCACGATCAGAAGTTCATTGGGTTGTTATCATTTGTTTTACTTATTCGCATGACTAGTGAAAATTACTACTAATAACCAGAGAAGTTGATCTAGTAACAATGACTTGTGTCCCGCGCGCCATTCGTAAATTTGAAAGTGTTACATTTTAATTAAAAGAACTAAAGAATTACTTTTCCTTTTCATAGTCTTGAATGTGTTGCTTATTACGGATTTTTATGAAGAAATTAAGGCCCCCCCTAGAATTTAAAAAAGAAAAAAATCCAAGATTAGTTTCACTTAGTATTAAAATATATATGGCGCAGAAAAAATCCACTTTTTTTTATAATTTCTTTATAAAATAAAAAAAGTTGATTTTCGGTGGAAATAAAATTATCCACAAATAATTTCGCGTACTAAGTAATGTAATCTTTATTATACACGTTTTATGCTAAAAATCGGTAGCGGATAGAAATTTTTTTATTTCACAGTTTTATCACAATAAACACTGTATGCTTTAAATTGTTCATTGCTTTAGTACAGTTAATGCATATTTAATTTTACAAAAGTATCCATTTTATCGAGAAAAAAAGATACTCATGAAAAATATTGCTTAAGTTTTAGTGATTTTTCGAAAAATTCAATTATTATTTAACCACCTAGTTTATGTATGTTAGTCTTTTGACTGAGATAATAATTCCGATTTTTTCTGTATGTTAAAAATTTCTATATTTTAGCGTTCTTCTGTAGTTTGATTAAAATTTTAAAAACTTTAAGGGCGGCTGGATCTGCATAAAAATTTCATTTAGGATGATGGTCCGTATGCACAACAGATCATTGGACACATATGTATAGTAGACTGTGCGCTCATTTCCGAGTATATCCAACAAAGAAATACTGCTTGGCATAATAAATAATCATTTGCTGGCAACTGCGTTTAAAAAGTGAAATATATTTATTACCAAAAATACAACACTTAACGTTTCGGACAGCTTATACTGACTTCACATCTGATGATGGTTATTATAAGCTGTCTGAAATGTTAAGTAGTTGTATTTTTGATAATAAATATATTTAATTTTTTATACACAATTGTCCACAAATTATTTGTAATGGTTAATCGCCGCGAAAATTTTAAACGTTTGGCATAATTTTTTTTGAAACTGAATAAGGTGAAAAATTTTTCCACTACCGTTGAAGTTTTTTTTTTTTTTTTTTTTTGGAGGTAATTATTTTGCAAGACACGACTGGAATATAAGCAATCAGCGACAAGTAAAATTCCGTAGGGTTGAGGTTTTGATTTTAAATAAACTTAGTTTCTATATTTTCAGTTTCTCGACACCCCCAAAAAAGAAAAATAAATGAGTGATAAAAATCAGAAATAGTTAACATGTTGGGGGAAAAAAATAAGGTATTGCATAAAATTTTATACACACTGAGGAACACGAATGAAGTAAAGAGCAGGAAACAATGTTAATGCATTTCTTTCGCACCAGAATAAGGAAAATATGAAAAATTTATTCCAAAACGACAGTTTAACTTTAAGTAAAATTTAAACGAAATGTGCTTTTACCAATTATTAAGGTCATTAACTATATCGGAAAATGTGTGGATTAAATTACCGCGGTCATCGGAACAAAGCTGCTTATCTTCTAGATAATCCCGAATTAGATCACTGGATTTTATTAATCGCATTTTTGCGGAAGTATAATGCAATGGGTTGTCTAAAGCCATTTTACATAAAATTATCCAAAATTGTATAAAAATTACATAAATTAAGTGAATACAGAACCGGAAATTATGCAATTTACATTATTTTTCGAATAAGTAAGTAATGAAAATTATGCATAAGAAATATCTGTTTTTATTACTTTACATTTATTTAATAATGTATTCTATAATGTTTACTCGATGTAAAATATGAAATAGATAGAGACTTCTGTTCAAGTTATCACTTTATATTTGTATTCAAACTGTATTACAAATTATCAACTAGTTATCTTGTATTAGTTCGTTCATAATTTTTGTTACGTGACGAAGCCTCCGGTTTTTAGTCACACCCTTCCTCAACTGTTACATTTTAGATGCTTCTCTTATTGAGCATAAAATATAAAAATGTTTAAACGGGAAATTAAATTTTTTTCCCCAATTTATTACAGTAGCTATATTAGTAGCGTACACTGTTGTTTGTTTTTTTTTCTGAGGTTAGATAATATTCTTATACTAGTTTAGCAACTTTTGAGTCGATTTTAGAGTTACCGACTATTAATGTTTACCGCAGTAACACATTTTTATGCTACATTGAGCTCCGTTAAACATATCTTGAAAATATTTCGAATTTTTAACAATAATGACGTCTGTAGTGACGTAAGACTTTTAGTGGTTCTATTTGTAACAGGAAGGATACGTGTAGAATAGCACCTAAATAATTTGACGGTTTAAAAAAGCAATAAACACCGTGATTATCGTTTAACATAAATTACGAAAGTTCGTGATTTACTAAATGTATCCGCCTAGTCCCCGGTAATAGCTTTAAGTGAACACATGTTACTGCGTAACCCGCTGGTTAGTTTAAAGCGGGAAACGATTGCCATATTGCATTTAGTTTTTTTCCTGTAGTCTAACTATGCAGTCTGCAATACGTCATAATGTAATGTAAATATATTCGCATAAATATCGAAAACAATATGATCTTGAAGGATAACTACAATCAAATTATCGCGTATATCGATACGCATAATTTTCATTCAACCGCATGCGTGTTTGAGTGTGTGTGTATGTAAACTAGATTTTTATGCTTGTAGGAAAGTGACCCCTTGACAGAATATTCATTAATGAATAATTATTAAATAATCGTCGCGTTCTACCGGCGTTTTTGGAGTACACGGTTCATTAACTGTTGGAGGCAATTATATGTAAGAAAAGAGATGGTGCTTAAGAGGGGGCATTCTAGTCTAGAGGCACGAATTTAGGACGTCTTTTCAAGCTCAATAAAAAAGATCAATAAATATTTTTAGGATCCATTTTTTATCATTTATTTATTCGCGCTTTAAAAATACGCAAAAAAATTATCAAAAAAAAAAAAAAAAAAATCAAAATTCACAAAGTTACAGGCTGATGAAGTGGAGGGGTAAAAAAAGAAGGCGTGTCCTGGTTGACACGATTTTAACCCTTCTAGACATCTGAAACAGAAAAAACCCAAAACAAAAAGATTTTTTATTAGTAAGGATGTCAAAAAAACGGATTTTTTATTAGTAAGGATGTCGTTATATAGCCCCTACCACAGAGAAGAAAAAAAAAATTTCTCGTAACACGTTGACTGTTTGAAAAAAAAAAGTTCAATTTTTACCTGTTTTTTGACTTTTTTGAATTTTTTAAAAATAGTAAAAATCAAAATTTTGACTTTATTCTGGTAGGGGCTATAGAGGGATATATAAAGAAGATCCATACTCAATTTCAAGTAAATCAGTTTATTAGAACTTGAGATATCACGTCACCCGTGTTGAAAAAAGTAGTTTTGAGATAAACGCGTTTCAAGTTTTGAAAATTTCGAGTAAAGTTTCAGGTAGTCTCATAGAACGGTACGTTATACTTACATTTTCTTAATCGGCGATTCCTGCTTCATACAGTGGACCACCTTCTTCTGCTTCAAATTGTACATTTTCTATAGTTTTAAAACTGTATTTCACTACTGTTTTTTGCTGTATTTACCTACAAGCGTAGTGACTTCAAAAAGTGAATTGAATCCTCTTTTTTTCCAAGTACCATCTCCAGAAACTGTCAAATATGTTGGATTAGCATTGAGATCAGAGGCTGATATTAATTCCCTTTCTTCTTCTCTACAGCTTTAGAAATAATTTGATTATAAACTGATGATGCGGCTAAATATAAATTTTTAAGGCAACTGTAGTATGTGCGATTGTCAAACCTTGACAAATATCCATCATACTGCAGAATATATTTATACCCTCTCTCTTCTAACTCCTAAAAGTCTCATAGCTGTTACAAGTCTGCGAGTTATGCCTTATTAATGAATAGACATGATTGAATATACCGTACATCTTCACAACCTGCAATTTTGAACCCTAATCCATGAGCAGCAGTCCGAGAAAATTTAATTTTTTGGTTGCATATAGCACATGAAACTAACAAGGAAAGTGGTGTAAAAACAGAGAAAAATTCTAAAATGCAATGGCCGTAATTATTTTCAATAGTAACCTCTTTGTCTTCAAATTTTTTTAATTTTGCTGCTGATGCGCTAGTAAAATTTGATTTGTTTGTTCTTCAACATTATGTTGATTTCTTCTAAATGTTCTTTTTTTTTGTCTATCTGGACGCACAGCACTTCCTTTGTTACGTTTTTTGTCCATTTTAAACTTAATAAATAAAATATTCACTCAAAAGTTTATATTTTTGGACTGTACACAGAGTACGCACGTCTGCATTGCTTGAAGATTGAAATGAAACTGACCTGAACTGAACACTAGACAAGAAAAGATTTCAACGAAATACGTTACAATGACCTTCAGTTAATCGTTTCTTAAATATGTATAATGTATAAAAGAGTTTGATTTATCCTCAGGTAGTCGAAGAATGTCTACCATATATTGTTTGATCCGCTCCGACTGAACCGAATTAGTTGCCACGTTATGAAAATAGCCATAACTCCGTAAATAATTTTAATTTTGAAAAATCCTTTTAGGGACATATTCTTAAATGTCTAAACTATCAGAATATGCAAAAAAAAAAAAATCGTTTTCTTTTTTCATATTTCTAGACTAGAATATCCCCTAAGAGACTAAGGTGAATTGCTTAGTACTCGATAATTTATTTTCATTCCAATGAGTTTTAATTATAATGCGCAATTTGATTTTCCACGTTATCCTCTTTTTAAAATTAATTTCAGGTAGACTATTTATCCGGCAGTGTGACCATTTGTAAATCATAAAACTATCGCACACTTAAAATAAACAAAAGAAAACGAGCAAAAAAGCCAGATAATGCAGTGGATAATAATTGCATTGGGGGGGGTTCTTGGGGGTAAAAAAAAATGTTTTTTTTTATTTCATAAAATGAATGTACAACATCATAAGAATATTGCGTCAAAATTTCAAATAAATCGAAGCAAAACTAACAAAGATATGGCATTATAACTGTGCGCCGCTCTAACTCTACTAAAAGAACGAAAACGACTATCTGGTCCTGACGCACAGCGGGATTAAAGAGCATATTTTTCTGTCCCTTTCGTATAATCCCTTAATTGATTTTTTCGAAGAAGATTTACGCAGGTAGGTAGATGTTTATAACCATACCTTGAGACAGATTCGGTACGCGTAATGCTATTTCTTGACGACGCGAGATTTCAGTTAGAAATTAGTCTCTATTCACGATCTCTCAAACGTCATTCTCGGTTGCATCGCTGCTTTGTTTTGTCAAGAATGTTTACTCGGCCAAAACCAAAAATCCCTGTGTTCTGTTGTAAGTCCGGTCGTTTGCACTACTACATCGGGGTAGAGACGTATTTGTGTTTGAGTGATAGTGGTCGAGGCACTGACTTGTATTTGCGGCGGAAAACGCAATACTGTGTGTCAAGTAACGCTGAGCTGAGCGAAGATTTTGTATGTTAATCAACAAAAGGAATGTGTAGAACACGTCCAGAAGAGGATGGAGACCCGTTTGCGCGATTTAGTAAAAAAGAAGTGTAATAGATACTGAAACTAAGGCTGCAAAGAAAATACAAAGGAAAACACTTTCCGGTAAAGGCAAGCTCACTGCTAAACTGATTGGTAAACTAACGTTTCACTATGGTCGTGTCATCCGTTACAATTCTCATTCTCTAAAAGAAATGAAGAAGGCCATTTGGGCGACTTATTATCACTACGCTTCAACTGACAAACACTCACAGCACCAAAACTGCCCGAGCGGCAGCTGCAAACGAATTGCGTTTTTTCAAACACTCTTACTCTGCTCTACCAAGTGATGTTCTAGAGGGGATTAAACACCAATTTATGAATATCTGAGCAAAGATGCTCTCCTGTAGCGATGTATTGGCGGATTCTCTCAAAACAATAATGAGAGTATCAACCAACTTATTTGAAAGATTTCGCCAAAAACTGAGAGTGGTTCGACAATTATTGTTGAGTTTGGAGCTCATGTGGCTGCCTCTACCTTCAATGAAGGCCGTGTTGCTTACCTGACCTTTCTGGAAGAGATGGGAATCAGTACAGGCCCAAGTTCTCACGGATGGGCGCAATCAGTGGAAAATACACGAATGAGCAAAGCGGATGAGCGAGCGGCGGAACATACCAAAGAAGAGAGAATTCGTCGTAGGCAAGAGCAAAAAGATGCTTTGGACATTCTAAATCAAAGTTCTTCACTTTATGGACCTGGCATTGATGATTCTGTGTGAGTATAGACAAAAATTACTACCTTATTAACGTTTAATTTGTGATTTTATACTATAAAAAACTTTAAACGCGTTTTTCTCGAAACAACGTTTTTAAAGCCGGTGCACTCTGTAACTCAAAATCTACTGCACCGATCGTTCTGAAATTTGGTACACTATTTTTATAGACAATTTGCAAGGTAGCAACGTCGAGTTTTTTTTTTTTTTTAATTATTATTATTTATTTTACAATAACAAATGGCTAATTTTTACTCAAAAATCGGTATTTTCACTTCCAAGTGTTACCAACGATTAAAAAATAAATAAAAATTAAAAAACTCAACGTTGCTACCTACAGAAACTCATTAACTAATAAAAAAACTTTAGTTTTTTCATTTCCGATAATCCAGTGTTGAGTTATGCGGTGCACCGCAAAACAACTTTTTTTCGAGGCGCGTACGAAAATTTGCTGCCATTGGCTTAATTCTTTATATTTTTCAATGAAAATTTAACACAATATTCTTCAGATGTTACTTTATCATGTACCAAATTATGTTAATAAACGTGCATTAACCATATTCTCTAAAAAAATTATCAAAAAATCGTCGTTTTTTGACCTCCAAGACCCTAACCCCCCCTTAAAATAAAACAAACACGTAAATCATCACCCGACCAAATTGATCGTAACCTGCCAGTCGATAAATTATTACTGGAAAATCAAGAATTAAAAAAACACATCAGAAAATTGCAGAAGCATGAGGAAGAAGCTGACTTATTCGCTAGACATTTATGACGAATATTCCAGCCGCACAACATTCAATCACAGACTGATAGAAATAGATAAACAAACAATTAAACCTATTGCTCCATTCGAAGTAGCAAAAGAAATAGATAAAATTAATAAAAAAAAATCGCCGGGAGTATATGAAATAGCAGCTCCTCTAGTGTATTAAAAGAATTATCGAATAAAGAAATAATACTACTAACGTATACATATTTAACGCCTGTTTACGATTGGAACAGGTACTTGAAGGTTTTAAAACAGCTCAGATTGTTATGCTCTACGAACAAGAAAAATCAGCAGAAGTTCTCTCCTCCTACCGACCGATATCGTTATTAGCAGCGATATCTAAACTATTTGAAAAGTTGTTACTTAAGCGACTCAAGTAATACGCTTGCCAGATTATCAATTTGGTTTTCGCAGTCAACATTCTACTGTTGACCAGATACATCAAGTAACCTCAATAATAGAAAGAGTATTCGAAGAAAAAAAATTTTGCTTGACGATCTTTCTGGATATTGTGCAAGCATTTGACCGAGTGGTGGAATCGAGGACTTTTACACGAGTTAAGCACCAGACTGCCTGTTAATTGGCGCTACTGAAATGATACCTCTCAGACAAACAATTCCGCGTAGCCTATAGTGATGCGAGATCATCCTTCCATCCAATACAGGCAGGCGTGCCATAGGGTCGCGTCTTTGAATCTATTCTATATTTTCTGTATACAATAGACATTCCAACAACACCATATACTGTTATTGCAATGTTCGCTGACGATACGGCAATACTATCAATAAGCGGCTCACAAACTGAAGCAACTGAAAACCTTCAGTATGCTTTAGACCGTGTATGAAAATGGGCGGAAAATTAGAAAATCAAACTCAATGAGCAAAAATCTATCCACAACACTTTCGCCCTTCGTAAACGAAATCCGCGTCATGTAGTGTTCATAAATAAACGACAAGTGCCAATCTCTGATTCAGAAAAATACTTGGGTGTACATCTAGATGCGAGCTGACTTGGAAAACTCACGTTGTGTCCAAAGCTCGGCAGATTCGAGAAAAAACACGCGAAATGTATTGGCTTGTGGGCGACATTCCAAAATTAAGCTTGAAAACAAACGTCTCATTTATGAAACCATCGTAAGATCGATTTGAACTTACGAGATACTGATATGGGGATGTACTAAAACATCAAACGGAAACAATTCGTTCTCTTACCTCCACTCTGCAGTCATCCCTCTCTATTCTTATTAATTTTTCATGGATCCCCAGTCATTCCGGAATTGACGGCAATGACGCGGCTGATTCTTTGGCTCATTCTGCTGGTCGCCGTGAATCATTCCTCAACTATTTCCCTTCTTCAGATATCCTTTCCTTATCCACCTCCAATCACGCCAGACTTTGGCGGGATATTTATCCTATTTTCTAATCGTCATTCGCATTACCGTTTTATTCAGCCGATTTCTCGTTCCCTTTCTTGGTTCCATTCTATTCCTTTCGATCGTCGCTCTTCTATTGTCTCCCCAATTCGTCTCCGGATCAATCATTCTCTCCTCCCTTCTTCTCTTTTTCGATTTGCTCTGTCGCCATCTTCTTATTGTTCTCTTCACGATTGTGATCCTCCTCGTATATGTGATGCTTAACGAATTTCTATTCGAGTGTGTCCTGCTCTTCGTAATGAACGCTCCCTTTTAAACGGCCAGCTCTTGTCATTAGGTTTCCCTGTTCCCCATAACGCTTCCTTTATCCTCTCCTTTTCTTTATCTTCTGCGGTTCCTGCACTGCTGTCCTTTGTTGCGTCCATTTCGACCGCCTAACTATTTAGTTTTTTAGCTTAGCTTTTCTTGTTTCAATGCCGCTGGCTCGCCTACAAAAAAAAAAAACAAAAAAAAACAGTTCTACACATTTATATATATATATAGGTACTATGAATTACTTACCAAACCGGACGACAGACCTTAACCGACGCGATCAATAATATATATATATATATATATATATATATAAAAAAGAATAGTCTAATTATAGTTATAGAGAATTCGACAAATCTGTTTACTAGAATTATAAAATATTAGAAATAAATATAATTTTATAAATAGCAAACAAATAGAAACGATATATATATTATAATTATATCATTATATATCTTTTCTGTTTTTTTGTTACTTATGTAAAATTATATTTATTTTTTATAAGAAACATTTTGTTAGTCAATTTTTTTAAATGCTGCTCTGTATTTTCTTCATGCACGTATACATGCAACATGAACAGCTGGTTTTTCGTAATCGACACCTTTCGTGCGAAAAACATATTTCATAAAAGTACCTCGTAAATTTCAAAACACATCTTTAGCAAAGAGTTACAATCTCACATATACAAGTCTTTTATCCAAAAACATTTCACCCTAGCTTCCTTTATTGATGTTTCCTCTGCTTTTGATAATGTTCATCTTCCCACTCTAAGAGATAAAGTGACGGCAATTAATATCCCAATTAAATTCTCTTCCCTTATTATCAATCTCATGTCAAATCGTTCTGTCCACTTCTCCTCTCCATCTCTTAATGCTCCAAAAAAGGTTTTCCGAGGTCTTCCTCAGGGTTCTTCCTTCAGTCTTACTCTTTTTAACATCTATACTATCAGTATAGCTTCTCTTCGTTTAAATTCCTATTCTTTATTCTTTGCGGACGACATTCTCCTGTTTTCCTCGTCTGAGGATGTTTTAGCAGCCTATGAAGCACTCAGTTCGTCGCTCATTGTGCTGGAACATTCTCTCTCCTTAATTAATCTTTCAATTTCTCCCTCTAAGTTTTCTTATACCATTTTTACCCTCCGTCCCTATAACCCTGCTTTGGTCAACCTACCCTTAAACAATGTATCTCTTTCTCGTGTTAATTGCTTTTGTTGTCTCGGTGTCTTTCTTGATAGTCGTTTGTCCTTCTCCGAACACATCAAATATCTTTCTGCTTCCACTATTAAAAGGTTAAACTTGCTGAAAGCCCTGTCGCCAACTAAATGGGTTGGCGATCCCCATATTCTTATTTCTCTTTAAAAATCTATTATCCGTTCCAAATTCGATTATTGTTCTTTTATTTATGGTAGTGCGTCCAAGACACGTCTTTCCCAACTAGATGTAATTCAAAATTCTTGTCTTCGTCTCTGTCTTGGCGCTCTTAAATCCTCTCCAACCCCTGCTTTTCTTGCTGAATCCAATTCGTCATCCCTATCCATTCGTAAATCTTATTTAGGCTATCGTTTCCTTGTTAAACGTCCTCCTCTCGCATTCTCTACTCTTGTTCAGTCTTACCTTTCGATTTACAACAGTTGGCGCTTCACTCCCAGTGAAACCCCTATTCTGGCTTTTATTTCACATCGTCTCGGTTCATTTTGGCCGCATATTATCTTGTTCAATAATCTCCCTTATTTTTCTTTTGACTTCGCTGATATCTGTCATCCTCCTAAGGTATTTATCCTCCCCTCATTTGCAAAAAATCTTCCCTAAGCCGTAATTAAACAGGTATTCTACAGCACTATCAATTCCTTATTTCCCTCTCATGTTACCATTTACACGGATGGTTCGATGGGGCCTGGTGGTGTTGGTGTTTCCTTCATCCTTCCTGATTTTAACCTCTCAGAATCTTTTCGCCTTCCTTATTTCTGTTCCATATTCATAAACGAATTATTCACTATCCTTCGCTCTATTATTTTCATTTCCTTGAATCATCTTTCCTCCAATTTTTTAATTATCCCCGACTCCTTGAGCGCCCTTCAATATCCTCTTCCCTTCCTTATATCATTTGTATGACACTTTTTTATCTTTCGTATACGTTCACTCATTAACAATCTTTCCTATCTCCATTCAATCAATATTGATTTGCTGTGGGTACCTAGCCACTCGGGCATATTTGGTAATGAAGCGGCTGATATTCTTTGGTACTCGGGCTACTGCTGCTTTCTCTCGTCTTTTTTTTTTTTTTAAATTCCATCCGATAACCTTCTATCAATTTGTAAAAGCTTTCGTATCCGATTTTGGTCTGATACCTATATTTCCTCCTTTTCTAATAATTATTCATTTCATCTGTCAGTCCAGTCTACTCTTCCTTCATATTCATGGTTTCTTTTGCATCCCTCCCTTCGGCGTTCTGATGTTGTTTCCATTGTTCGCATGCGCTTTGGCCATTCTTTGCTGCCTTCCTCCAGATTTCGTCTTTCCTTGATTTCTTCTCCACACTGTCCTCTCCATCCGGATGGTGCAGTTATTTGCGACGCCGATCATGTGTTCTTCCAGTGTTCATCCCTCTCCGTGGAGCGTTCTGCCTTATATTCTTATTTGCTTAAGCTGCTTGGACTTCCTACCCCTTATTGTGCTTCCTATATCCTGTCCTTTCCTTCCCCACTAATTATTCCTTTTTAGATAAAATTTCTGATCGGATCAAAATATAACCGACTTCTTTCCTTACCTTTTGTTTCTGGGTAAAGGTCCTTGGTTGACGAGCCCAAAAAAAAAAAAAAAACAAAAAAAACAAAGAGTTACAAAAACAGGAATTGTCAGGAGATAAAGTGTAGCGTCTTTACTTCAACCATCAAGGAACATTACGATAAGAAAAGCAATATAACAAAAGCGAAAAATGATCAGCTCAGGACAAACGGTTTTAAACGATTACAGAATATCCCCAAAAGGATTAGCGCGATAAAATTAGCTACTAACATGTATCTCGAAGACTCGGCAAAAAGTTTCAGCCGATTCTGTTTTTTATTTTTTGCACGTTATGAAATATTTTAACAAATAAACCTTGTTTTATATTTTGTATCCGCTAAATCCATTTCTGTATTGTTCGAATCTCACTTATTCGAGAACTCCTGATATGAGGCCCAGAAACGGGTGGAATGTATTTTTAAAAACTCGCTCTCAATGAACAACAGGCAGTATTAAAATCTTTACGTATTAACGTTAAATCGAAACATATAATATTGTCCCGATAATTTCAACAATTTTTATTCAAATTAAAATATTTCAGAATGATAATTTAACATTTTATTTCGATTTATGCGCCGGTGTTATAAATATTGCTTGTACGGAGAAACTATAAAATTTAATTTTTGATTTCACTTTTAAACGAGTTTTAGGAATAATATCTATTCGTGTTATTTTGTCAACATTGAAATCTATACCCTAAAATATCTTCGCTGTTCGGGGATGATGGGCTAATTAAATCTATTGCATCGTGAATTTTAACCGTACACCCCTTTAAGAGGACGGCGTTAGATAAGTAAGTTGTATGGTTTCATATTTTCCTATCTGGTAACACTGCTTCGATGAAACTGCGCACGGTATATGACTACACTAGAACGAGTCTCCAGTAAAAATTTCACCCTAATCGGAGTAGTTTATGTTGTGTTATTTGCCGGTTACCATGGAAATCCCCCTCACCTTGTCGACCGGTGATGTAGAGTTGCGCGCAATGATCCAATACCTTCGCGCATGCGGTAAATCTATCAAATTCATGCACCAGGAACTTCAGAGAGTATACGGCAGCCAAGTATTCTCCTACGAAGCGATTCGGAAGTGGGCAAAACAGTTTGAATAGGGGTGACCGATATGCAGCGAGCAGGCAGGCCGTTTAACGTAACGAATGACGATACCATATGAGCCATCCACGCGCTCTTGGATGAAGATGGTCCACCTTTTTCCGGCGTAGGAAAGGATGTCTTGGTGAAAAAAGATTCGAAACTGACGCTGAACTTATCGCTACAACAGAAGAATAATGGCTAGCAAATGTGGATGCTAACTTTTATGCTACTGGAATTTCAAAGTTGGTAAAGCGATTGAACAAATGCTTGGATATTGATGGTGGTTTTTATGTCGAAAAGTAATGTTAGTCTAGAGATTGTAAATAAATTTTTTCAAATTTTTTGAACCATTTCTTCTCGATTTATGAAACCGTAATACAGCTTACTTATCTAACACTTCTCGCAGTTGTGAGTGACTTTGATCAAATTCTGAATGTTCTTCCCTTTTCTATCGAACAAATTGCATTCTCGTTTATGGAAACATACCTACTTCTCATTGCATTCCTTACATATTGGCTATTGGTATTCTTTCATATATTACCATAATCTGCCGTAATCAAAATTTAACTAACGGTTCTTTCTTTTCTTCTTGGTTCTTTGGAGGTTCTCACGCTCGTGAGAAAAAAAAATGTACAGTGCTAATAATCTGAGTAAAGTATTTTTTATTTTATTCATTTTTTGTTCTACATTACATTTTTACATAATTGTAAAACTGTTTTGTTTAAATTTAAAATTTGTCTATTTAATAGTTTTGATTTTCTTCCCATTTCTAATAAATTCTCCTTCTCCTAGAGTAAGTCTTTGAAAAGAAAATGATAGAGTTAAAAGTTATAAGAACGTTTGTCTTTCTGTTATCTTTAAAGTAAAATTTTGGAAAACGATTCGTGATTTTTAGGCGACTCTTGCCTTTTTGGCACGCTTGTGACTTTGTTTTTGACACGTGGTGGGGAAGTTAGACGCTTTTTATTTATTTATTTATATTTTTTTGAAGGTGCATTCGTAAAAGCCATTTAACAGATTGTTTTATAACGAGTTAATGATATATTAACGATTTCACCTTCCGACTAATCGATGACCAACGTGATTTACTGATGTGTATTTAGTTCTAGACTGTACTTTTGACCGTCTACTAGATTTTGTGTAAAAAATAATTCGGAATAAATGAAATTTTAAATTAACCCATTGCTGGAAAACGTATCGGTAATATTATAAATAATTAAATTACACAAATAAGCAGATATCTCTTATATTAATATAAGTAAAAATTGTTTATATGTATTTTTTATATATATATATATATATGTGTGTGTGTGTGTGTGCATTTTCTCGGAGATGGCTCTAAAGATTTTAATAAAATTCAGTCGAATTAGTAGAGTTTTGAGGTTTAGAAATCGAAATGAAGGCTGTTCGTGTTAATGATCGAGCTTGTATATCGAACTTAATAAAAAGTAAGTAGAGAATAATTCGCTTATTTATCATGTTGAATAGAAAATTGAAATTTCGTGACGAAATAAATTTGTTCACACGATACCTTTACATGGCCCGATTTCGAAATATTACACAAATCAAAAATATGTACTTTCAAACTGAAAAATAGACTCTAATGAAATAACTTTTGTATTACGCACGTATTATTGTTGTATTTTTAAATATTTGCGAAATACTTTGATTTCTCTGCAAGTTCGGAATAAATCCGAGCAAAGCTCGGTCACACACCTATTTATTAAAGATCACACGTACCGACATATTTCAGAACAACTGCTCCATTTTCGGGGTGAATGTGGAAAAGTTGTTACGAATTTCGTCAGTATATGTTATTTTTAATTTTTTTGATAAATACATCTGTTTATTTGTGTAATTTAATAATTTAAAATTTAAAATTATCGTCATCGTACGAAAGAACAAGAAAAACAGTAAACCGCGTCCTTTTTTTGATATAAATAATCGTAAAATAATTTTAAAACGAAGTTATTGGGATAACGCACACCATGTATCAATGAAAACATTGCAATAGCGCCTGCATAGAAAAATCTATGCATTTCTTAATAAAGATTAATGAAACACATGGCTAATAACTTACTAGATATAGGCTTTAGTGATCTCTCGTGGCGTCACAGCGTGAGTAGATTCATTCGAAATTCGCAAAACACCGTTATTACGTATTTAATAATCCCTTGTCCGCGCACTGGTTAATATATTTCTCAGAAAGCTGACTTCAATTCTAATATCGCGTAAGTGCTTACGCGAGTAAAAAATTGAAAATTTTATATTTATTTTTAATTAATCCGAATTGTGTAATTAATAATTATGACAATTTTCTTAAATTTTGATTGAAGTTTATTCGATTTTGTTTTGCATGTTATTTCAGTTGGCCAGCAAAGGTATCGATATTGTGTTAATCAGCCGTACAAAGGAAAAACTGGAAACTGTGGCTCGCCAATTGGGTAAGTTAAACTGCTTTAGTCGGCGCTTTAAAAACTTCGAGTGGAATTATAAATGAAAAAATTATAAAAAAAAATAATAAAAAAAAAAATAAAAAAAACTTTTTAAAAATAGTTTTTTATTTATGCACTAAAAAGTACAAAATAACTTTATTAGTGTGTGACGACTAACAGATACGCATCTTAACATTAAAATCTGAAACTACGAAACATTCTGAAAATAAAAGCGGGGGCCGCAGATTAACTTTTCTGTATGTGGCTTTACGAGTTTTTCCAACTTAATATTTCAAAAAAATAAATAAATAAATAATAACGCTGATGAAAACTGTTTGCGAAAACACATCTTTTCCACGTAAACACCTATGAAATCGTTTTCTATTTTTATTCATTTTTATGCATTAGTCCGTTTGAGAAGCATCGTCTTGTCTCTTAGCATATATATATATATATATATATTTCTATATGTATGTACGCATATGTTATAATGATCAGTATAGACAACAGCTGAAGGTATTTTCAGCTTTTACCTTTTGCGTATTTGAAAGGAATATTTATTACAGCACATCTATGACTAGATTTAATAGCTAAAACGTCTTATTTGAACACAAGTTAAGAGAGTTTACGACTAAATGTAATTTACAATACGCCATAAATAAACATCTCCGTTGAATAATGATAAAATAGCGGGTGCGATAATCGTGAACACCAAAGTTTATTATTCATTAATAGAATTTCGGGCATTTTCCTACAATTTTAATTCCTCTGCCGACCCGAGTCAATTCATTGTTTTTTTTTTTTTCTCCTAGCTCAGACTTATCGTCCATTCAGCCACAGTTCTTTTCTTTTATTTTATTTTTTCTTTCCTTTCCTTTCCTTTCCTTTCCTTTTGCCCCCCTCCTATATTCTTATCCTGTTTTTCTAAACGTATTTGTATATAATAGATGTTCACATCTTTCAACTGTAGGACGCGATACTATTGATTGAAAGTTTTAAGACACACTGTTATGTTATATTTTTGATTAATTCGTTTCTATCTCTGGTAAATTGCGTACACCTGAATATGAAATGAATACAGGCTTCTTAGTCGCATTCTTTTCGTATTTGTTATTACTTATTACTTTTATTGTGTTAAATTATGTCCAGTTTTTAAGTGCATTAATGTTCTTATATATTCCGCTGTGTAATGTGCTCCGTCGAGCTATGGCTTGGTCGGTAATATTTTTTGTACCTCGTGCTAATGACACTTCTTCCTCTTTTTTCTTTGATTTATCGTTCATCGCTTTGGCTCTGAATTATTTTCGTATAATACTCCGTGTAGTCATTTTTTACATTGTCATAACGTTGTTCTCGTTTCTGAACAATTCGTTAGCGATTTCGTTTCTCCTTATTATTCCCGAGGGAGCTGGTGCCCAAAGCAGTATTATTTTTGTAGATTTTTTTTTTTTATTGCGTCATATAGCATTCTTGTAATTGTATTATTCTGATGTACCTTTACATTTGTGTCTGTATCGCCGCCAGGGAGTAGTCGGTTATTACTGCGAAGTATCTATGTTTTTTTTATTTTTGATGTATTCCGTTGCTTGATATATTGCATATATTTCCGTGGCGGCGTATGATCTGCCATATGGTATTTTATAAGTTCTTTTCGTTTTGGCATCTTTATGATAAATGTCCGTTTGATATAATTCCTTTTTACGTGAAACGTTTTTAAAATTTCTCGTGAAACGAAATTGTAAAACGAAATCGCACAACGCTATTATTTTTCACCGCATATATTTATTTATATATATATATATATATATATATATACATACACATATATATATATATATATTTATAAATATTTATATATATTTTTTCATATAAATATACATAAATACTTAAACCGATACAGACGTTTCACGTTAAATCAACGACCCTGTGCCCCCGCACAGCCGCACCCAAACTTTTTAGTATCTACCGATCCATCGGCATATTGTTGTATTATTTTGTTATTTATTTTTAGGCCCAATTCACCGTTCAAAAACTGCTGAGTTGTGTCGTATACTGGAATTGTCTGTAGGTATTTTTCGTATACTGTATTATCAAATCAAATCAAATCAAATCAAAGTATATTTACAAAATTGTACAAAATAGGATACTCTTAAAGTTAATTGAATAATAATTGCTTATATGCTAGTGGCGCACGAGTAAGAAAATATAAACTAATGTGCATAAGCCTAGTTTGTGTCTCTATCTTTTTTTCGCTTTTTTATTAATTTAGTGTAAATAACTAATTAAATTAAATTAAATGGAACTCTATTTTTGAAACAGTTACCTACATGCTTACAAACTTATTGTGTATACAAGCCATGTTATTGCATATTACAAATTAATGATACAAACACAAAAATAAAAATCAAAACTTCTACGTTAGACGCATTTAATATTTACACTTAACGGCTATCACATTTATGCCCCTACCCTTGATACACAAAATACTCAACATGGGAACTCCAATCACAATATGCAAAGTTAAAACTATTACAAGAACTAATAGATACAGTTTTAGGAGAGTTCTAAAATTATACTGAAATAAAATAATTCTAACGTCAAGAAGTAAAATAATTGAAATAACCAGAACACACGCGGAATGTGCATTTTAATTATTTTAAAGAATGCTAAAAAGATAACAGTGAAATATTTTATCGGTGCAGTTTACATGACGCAAAGTAAAGTAACTTAATTATACCGATACATATTTCACGATTATACTGTAAATGATGATGATGTCAGTAGTAACAATGTTAGGCATTTTTATCAAATGAACCGCAATTATACTAAACTTTTGTTAAACTGAAAATTAATATGGGTTAAAATTTATTATTTGAATAGAAACCAAAGCGAGGCACAATAAGTATTATGTACTAATCGATCTAAAATAATTAACTGATGTGACAATAATCGATTTATGGCATATATCGAAATTCTAATAGGTTTATATATTATATGAACTACTATTGTTTATATATCTAAATCGGCGATTTACTTCACTAAATTTTATCATATAAATAATTTTGTTATTGATATGTTTGTAATACTTAGAAGTACTAAAGAAATACCTATATTTATAGTTTTTGCGCAGTTATATGCAAGACAACCCATCGGCCATTATATTAGAGCAAGGTTAAATTACGATTTTTACTGACATTATAAATAAATTAGAAAAAATGAACGAACTAAAATTACAACCAAAAATGAACTAAATAACAGCGAAAATGAACGAAATATAACAGTTTACCAAATATAATATCCAATATAAGGCGATAGTATTTGTAGCCAAGAGCAAACTTGTTTTACATAGAAGGTCTACTCTAAGATTAACCAATGAGTTATATAATACTGTTTGAGCGTTTTTGTATCGGCTCCATTCGAAAAATAAATGGTCCGCGTCTGCCAACTTATCTCTATCATCTAGGAATGTACAAAAAATATGGTAATCTGTTAACTCCAAATTGTAACCGACATATCACCATTGTAAATTTCCGAGTATTGTTAACCCCTCTATCCGAAATCGGAACATACACCGGCGATCTAGGGATATACGGTTGAATAGATTTATATACCAAAGGGAATTCCAATATTCTTTATGGGCAAACGTAATGAAATATAAAAGATCTTGGCTAGTGAATTTTGGAATTAGTAAAGTAACCTCATCAGCCCTTGATTTTGATGCTTTATCCACTATTTCATTACCATTTAAACCGGTATGAGCCGGAATCCACACCAGTTTTATATTAACCCCCTATTCTGCCAATTCAATCAAGTATGATCTTATTTTAAGAGGAAGCAGAGATGCCTTAAAGTTAAAGGAAAGATCTTGCAGAGACATTAAGCATCTTTTGGAGTTACTTAGAATAAGTAAATTCCCTAAAAAATTGCGTCCAATGGCGAATAATAAAAATTTAATAATTGCCACGCATTCCGCAGTGAAAACTGTGGAGAAAAGAGGCAACGTAAATTTTTTTATTATTATTTTTAAGTAAAGGAAATATAAAAAGCAGAACCAACTTGATTTGAATTTTTTGACTCATCCGTAAATATTATCACGTGACCAGTCAAATAAATGACCAGTTGCGTAACAAAATATGTACTAAATTTACAAATTTAAAATCCTAAATAATCAATTACAAAGATCCCATCTTGGTCGCCAATTTTCACGTGACCAGTCAAATAAATGGTCAGTTACGTAATAAAATTGTTTTCTTTAAAATTTACAAATCTCTACTTAAAACTCAAGGATACACTCTAAGGAAAATTCTCAGAATAATCACAATTTCGTATTTACCTTTCAAATTATTATTATTTATATAATTCTACAAGATTTGAAAATATTTTGGCAGCTGTTCAAGAAAACTAATTCTACAATTGATATACAAATTACAAATAAAATTTCAATTTATCGTACACGTGTATAATACATAAAAATAATTATAATATTTTTATTATCTAGTCTGTATTATCTGACTATCCAAATTCTGCATCCCTCGCCGATTATTCCTGATTATATTAACTGATGTTATTCGATCGCTTCTAAAATCTTGTACAGCTGATATCTTCGTTGACTCTATATCGTTAATTTCCGGAGTATTTGTCTGAATTTATGTAATCTATATTATTTACTATCGGTACGGCGCATTGATGAAAATAAGCAATATACTTTTCTTGCTTTTGGTTTTAACATAAATACTTTTTATATAACTAATTCATTTAAAATATTACCGAATTTATAACGGATTCGTTGAAAAAAATAAAATAAAATTGACCGAGTTAAATATAAATGAAAATAAGAATGAATATCTTGAACAAAATGAATAGAATCATTGCTTTTAGAAAAACGTATTCTATGTGATAGTACGGACGAGCCAGCAATTATAAAAATAATTGGCCAGAAAAATATTAAAATTATTCTTATATATTGCGTATACGAACTTTTATTTTATTATTATTATTACTACAACATTTGAGAATTTTCCTGAACTTCTTGCTTATACTTATTATCTTACAACACTTATTATACTTTCTTGTTATGCCCTATTATGGCCAATGAGTCGCTATACTATAAAATAGATTATTTAAATTATAGTTGGGACTTAAGTGTTCTTTAGAAATAAGAGAAAGAGAAAACTGATCAACTTGTGGGGTGAAGAAATTATGACCATCGGGCATGGAGAAATAGGTTAAAAAAGAATCATTAAGAGTAACCAATGTAAAGTCCTGTAGTCTTATTGTTAGAGCCGACAAAGCCAACTGTGATTTTTTTTTTTTGAATTAAATCTCCAACTAACATTGATTTCTTTGAACTTACTAAGTATATTATAGTGGTCTACCGGATTGTGTTTTAATAAGAATTTGTCCCGCATTAACTTGTTTGTTCTCACGCTTTTGCTTTTCGTTGACCTCTTCCCCATGTTGTCCTCTCCATTCAAATGATGCGGTTGTTTGTGACGCCGATCACGTGTTTATTAAGTGTTCATATCTTTCGGTGGAGCGTTCGGCTCTGTATTCTCACTTGCTTGGGCTGGGGCTTCCTGCTCCTTTTTGTGCTCGTTATATCCTGTCTCTTCCTTCTACACTTATTATCCCCTCCACTATTTCCTTCTTATTAACGATAGCTGATCGTCTCACTATTTAACTTTCGTTTTCCTTTAATTGTTTCTGGGTAAAGGTCCTTGGTTGACGAGCCTAATTAAAAAAAAAAAAAAAAAAAACTTGTTTGTTCTGATGAGCCCAATTAAAGCGCATAAACTAAGCTTTAATTATTATTTTTTTCATATGTATTAAATATATTTTTTGTCGAAATGTGTCAATCGATATTTTATCATTTTGTAGCGTGTTTTTAGGAATTCCCTTATATTTACATAGCTCTTCGAAATGAGAGAAAAATTGTTCATGATTTAGTATTTCTTCACCTTTTCCTTGCTTGTTTCTTCTTCTTCTTCTCGTTTCGGCCAACTATGGACCACGTCATTTCAGTTGTCGTTCTTTCTTTTGGCCTTTATTTGCGCCCAATTTTATTCGTTCACCACTATGTTTTTTCTTTCTTTCCAGCGTCCATGATGTGTACCTTTTCGTATTTTCGGTTTTTCTTTAAATCGCTTTCCTCCTATTAAATCTCTCAGATTGACATGAATATCTTCGACTGTGATTTGCATTTCCCTCATATCCTGCTCTGTTTCTTTGATAATCAATTATATTTTGTTTTTTTGGTTTTGTACGTAAGAAAATATATTTATATATAATCATTATTTGATTCTTTTTTTTCTCCTTATCGGTACTTTTAACTTTCCATCAATAATTACAATATTTCGATAATTATTTTATTTTACTCCGTATCATTTGGAGTTTTCTATAATTATAACTCCCTATGAATTTTCAGTATTCCAAATATTGTACAAGTTTTGGTAGTAATCTGCTTTTCTTCAGATTCGGTGTTTATTATGAGTGACGCTATTTCATGAATTTCTCTAATCCCCCGTATATTATATTATATATCGCAAAACGTTTAAATTCGCAAATGCTTCGTCATAATTCATTTTCAAACAGACATATTCATTTTCTTTATAAATATCGATCTTTGACTTTTTTGCTCGAACAAAATCGCAACCTTTCTATTACGCAATAACAGTTTTAGTGTGCTATCTATGAAAAATTAAAGTTAAAAGTTTAGCCTGCATCAATGGTAAGCTTTCTGTTAAACAAATTTCTGCCACCACTGATACACAATAGGTTGTAAACGGAAGACAAACAAGCAGATTTTATAAAATACATTTTTTGCTTAACTGTAATGCCTAACACACGCGGGAATTAAACGGAAAATATTTGCAAACAACAGACAAACACTACACACAGTTGTATCATTTTACCGTAAATTCATTAACAGAAATAAATGTAAAATTTATTTTTTTGGTAAATTAAAAACTGCGTTATTATTTTTAATACGTCAATTGAAATGTTTTATACATATGTCTTTTATTTATTCGTTCAAATTCTCAATGACGGCAGTAGTCTCCGTGTGCGGCCTCTTTGCGCAAAATTTTCATGGTTCTTTGAATTACTTCAGTATTTTATGCGATTTATTTTTCCGCATAAAATTTATTAGAAGGCAAATTTTCAATTCTGAGAAGTCATGTAAAAGTTGACGTTTTAAATAACAAACGCCAATCACTTTCTAACGAAAATTTTTAAGGATAAGGAATTTTACTCTGAGCCGGTTACATTGCTGCAGGCGCCTGATCCACACCTAAAACACACACACACATATATTTTATGCGCGCGAGTTTGTTTTTATTAATTTTTGACTTATTATAAGTTCTAATTGTTTTTATTCTTATTTTCGGTTTCATTTAAAGGTCAAAGCGTTTCGACAAGTTTAAAGTAATGTTTAATAATTCAGTTTGATAATTATATATATATATATATATATATATATATATTTATTTATTTATATATATTTATTTATTTATTTATTTATTTATCATTGTTGTAGAAGAAAAATACAAAGTGAATACAAAAATAATAGAAGCTGATTTCTCCGAGGGCAATAAAATATACGACAATATTGAAAAACAGCTGTACGGTTTGGATATCGGTATATTGGTGAATAATGTTGGAGTTAGTTATCCGTATCCGGACTTTTTCTTAGAATTAAATGGAAAAGAAAAAATTTACTACGACATCGTACAATGTAATATAATATCGGTGTTGGCCATGTGTCAGATAGTAATGCCTGGAATGGCTGAAAAAAGGAAAGGAGTGGTGATCAATATTTCTTCAGCCACGGCTGATATACCGTCTCCTCTATTATTGGTGTACGGTGCCAGTAAAGTAAGTACAAACAAAAAGTTTCACCTAATTGTAAGTGTAAATGTTGCCATAGATGTGTTGTTAAACTGGATATTTACAATATTACAAAACGTTAGCGCATTTTAATATTTAACTGGTAAAAGTACGTCAGTTACTAAAAGTCGAACTAATAAATTGACTATAATTAATAAATTGATCTTATAGGTGGTGTAACATACGGGGGAAAAATTTAGAATGCTATTTTGGGAAAGTCCATCGCATTCAGTGATTATATATAAATAATTATGTTGAGTAAAGAGTGACCTAGCGTATATTATAACGTAGGAAATTTTTTTATTATAAATAATAGTTTGAATCCTGTAATACTGTAAAAGATTTTTTGGTATCAAACTTTATTATAAAATTTGTAGGAAATTGGTTTCGATTATATTTTTAAATGAGTATTTTATGTTTTTATTTTTCACGATAAGTTTTACTTTTTAAAATTTTGAACGTATTTTAATAAGTTACGCTTGTGTATATTTCGGAATAGTTTTTCTGTAAATAAAGCAAAAATTAAAATTTTGTTTCTTTTCTTTAAGAAACCATTTTAAATGTTTTAACTTAAAAACTTACAATTATTTTCAGTAATTCAATTTTAAAAAGTGAGATAAACATACATAAAAAAATTACACAAAATTCGATGTTCATTAAATGTTAATAAAACAATAAAAAAAAATATAATAGTAATACATAGCTAATTATAAAAACCAATTAGTAATAATATATTTACAGTTTTTTTTTGTGAATTTTTTTTTTTTTTTTTTTTTGAGTAAACTAATGGTATTTATCAGCAGTTATAAAGGCAAGAATATAAAAATACTTATTACATAATAAAATACACGCGTATTTTAAGCAATAGTGTTTGTTAAACAAAAAAAAAAAAAAAGTTAACTGGCATTTTTAGATCCGTGGCATCAAAATTAATTAGTTTTATTATACGTTCCATAAGCTGCAGTAATTTTGTAATTTTGTGTGGCTAAAATTATAATGTAAATAAAAATTGTTATTTTTTATTTAATTCACTGAACACACCTACGATGGTACACAATCATTAGAAAAAAAAAAAAAAAAAAAGCAAGAATTATCCGATTAGAAAATAGAATACGATTTGATTAAATTTGTTTTGCATAGTAGTTAGTAGGTGCAATAAATTAACAAAAATAACAGCTTCAATGTATATTTTAATTTCAGCTCAGTCGTAATTACGCGGCACTGTGGTTTACACACGATATATATATATATATATATATATAATACGATGAAATTTATTTACAACGTGTCAAAAGTTCTAAAAATACTGATGAATCTTTTGCTCAGCAAGCTCTCCTATGATATCACTATATTTTGGTCTGTTTTTAAGAAAAAGTCATTTCACACTGCAAAAATTAGTCAAGTTACTTAGTCAATTGCCTGTTTACATTGTTATTACATTTTCCTGTTATGTCGTTATTGCCACTTTTTAAGTTTTGCCCACAATTATCTATTACTTTTTTATAAATTACTACAAAATTATTTTAAAGATAAATCAGTGACAAAAATAGTAAAAAACATTTGTTTCTTAAAAACATTTTAATTTTAAATGAAATATTTCAACAACTGAGTATGTAACGTAAAACAGTTTCTCTCATTCGATGAACAACAAACATGGTCTGAAATGCATTTAAAAATAAAAACCAATTACAATTTTAGATTGACACGAATGAAAAATTCTAGCACGACGATTAAATTAATTAAACTAATCTAATTTAACAATTTTCGTAATTATTATACCAATTAATAGATTCTGTTTGTTAATTCATGTAGATATATTGATGATTTTAATTCACTTTAAAAAATTATGCGGAACATTCGGCAACGTATTAAGCTAGTTTATTTCATTACTTAAAACTAAAAACAGGAATAAGTTTAAGATTCACGTGATGCTATTGTTGCAACCCCGTGTTATCCTCATTTTTGACATGAATATGTCTTATGGCTATGGGGGTCATTCCAAAAATGTGTCCGTTCCGCAAAAAATGTTACCATGGAAACGCAAAAAAAAAAAGTATTATACATATATCGGATCCGCTGTCTTTCGTATCAGGAACTCGCAAAAGATGACGGGCCTCTAAGTGGAAACACTGAATGAGTTTCATGCAGCGTTCGCAAATGTTCGTATCGTTTTATGATCGTATCCGCTCTTCTTGAACAGATAAATTCACGATTTCAACATATTATGCATAATCACGAGTGTGGACGTTCGCGGGTATGGACATGGTGTTTACTAGCAACCTCCTCCAACTACCGCCCATTTGCCAGACACAGATTTACAAGCGATCGAGTAAAAAGTTCTGCTGCGAAATTGTTTGTCAGTCGCTACATTTCTACCCGCTCGTGCAAGTGATACGGCAAGCTGACGTTTCCTTCTCATCTGTAGAAACCAAGATTGGTGATGGTCAGTCCTTACTTCCAGAGTAAAAAAAGATGATCGAGTGCTGCTCTTGGATCGTGAACAACTCCACGTCGCGAAATTTCATGTGCATTGACGCCGTCTCACAAGTCAACGCACTTGAAATACGCCAATATATCTCCTACTTCAAGACGCATCGTCCTCCCCTTCCGATAATGGATACACTTCCAATGTTAATGTTGTAAATGATACAAATAATTTAACTGTAATGTTGTAAATACTATCAACAATGTAAATGTAAATACCGTACCCGTTTCTAAAGAATCACTTGCTGTACCGTAATAATCATAAACACGTCAGCTTGCTGCCCATCAGATATAAAGCCAGCCTAATGACGGTTCAAAAAAATAATCTAGATAAAATTCTTATGTCGAGTGAAAGAATATGAAGGAAAGGCGGAGCTGCCCGTAAGATATATTTTCATGTATTAATGTATCTGCATGAAGTGTAGACACTAGTTAAATGTTTTCAATAGAAATCAAAATTTTTGCACACCTTTTAAATCGATCATGTACTGTCCAATAGTTAGAATAATTTTTATTTTGATGATGGACATTTAAAATGTTAATTTGTAATAATATTAACGTGATTTTAAACGGTTGTATTAGTATAAAGTTTTTCCGGATTAACTAACTGCTTGTAAAACTACTTTGCACATTTTTTTTTTAAAATTAAAATAAATTTCCATTAATATATAAATATGAGTTAGGGAAATTTCATAGCGATTTAAGTGAGTTAAGTCGGATTAATCTAATTAAAATTCACATTAAAATACATACATAAAAAGGTCGAATTAGACTAGTTTAATTAACTTAATCGTGCGTGCTTGAATTTTTCATTAGTGTCAATCTAAAATTGTAATTAGTTTTTACTTTTAAATGCATTTCGGATCATCTTTATTGTTCATCGAATAAGAGAAACAATTTCCGTAATTATTATACCAATTAGTAGATTTTATTTGATTACAAAAATTGTTAAAAGTAATTATTTATGTAAATGAAAAAGATATTTTATTATTTTTATTTACACTTTCCTTTCTTAGCCAATAATTCATTTTGAATACTAACATTTCTAATGGTATTCTTATTATTACCTATATATGATAATTTTGTGATAAATAAAATTTAGTTTTATATTTCATTATTATATTTTTACTTTTTCACAAAATCATCACAATAGGTAGAGTTAACATACAAAACATGTATCGTAATTATCAATATATATTAATTGATAAATCAATATATAAAAAATCACTTATTTCATCAGGAAATAAATTATTTATTTTTATTTAAAATTGTGGAGGTAGACTCTAGGTTACCAACCGTAAATGTATCCTAGCCCACATTACTTTGCGGTTGAATTCTTTTTTACCCTGCACAATTTCTTATAAAAATCTCCCCTACTTTTCTTTCAATTTTGCAAATATCTCCAAACCTCCCAATGTATTCTACTTTCATTTGTCCTCCAAATCCCTTTCCCATGCAACAATTATACAGGAATTCTATAGTTATACTTTCCACATGACTATTTTTACGGATGCTTCGAAGGGGCCTAGTGGAGTTGGAGCTTCTTTCATCCTTCCGAGCATAAATTTCTCCGAATCTTTTCGTCTCCCTTCTTTTTGTACTATCTTTACGGCCGAGTTAATGGCCATTCTACGTTACATAATTTATATTTCCCTTATCGTTTCCGTCGATCTCCGTTGTTCTTATCCTCAGTTCTTTTATCTTATCAATATTTGATACCGACTCTACATCTAACTGATCCTTCTCCCTCGTGTCGTTTCTGGGCGAAGATCCTTTGTTGACATGCCCAAAGGGGGATAAAAAAAAACAAAGCAACCGTAAATGTACATGTATCTTATTACAAAATAAAATTTCAAACACACCTAGTACAGATAAACAGGCATAGAAACACAGAAAAATATGTATTTTTTTATATATATTTCCTTAATACAATATCAATTGTAGTTTACTTCTGTAAAATGTTAGCACTACAAAAAAAAAAAAAATAAATAAAAAAGCTTGCAGGAGGTGAAAAAAATGAATATAACTGGGAAGGAAAGGTTGTTTGAATTAAATTTCAATTAGGGGAATTGAACGAAATTCATCGCCAAATCTTTTCTTGAGTTGTCGGATTGAAGCTACCGGCACTTTCGCTGAAATATCTTCCAATAATTCTTCTTCGGTCATATATCTATAGGTGCATTACAAACAATGCCAAAAGAGAACAATAGATTGTTAGGAATAAAGGCCTTAAAGCCATTTTTACTAAGGAAGTCAGAATCAAGAAGAAAATTACTTGCTGAGCTAATATCACTAAAAAAGAGTCTAAGTCTATTGCTGCCCGCTCGGAGGATTTCTGTAATTGATTCAGTTCTATTATAAAGAATTTTAGCAGCAGCAAAGGGATGTAATTGCAGTATAATGTGTATAGAGCCATTATACTCTACAGGGAAAAGGAATTCCTCATTTTTATTATTAATTTTTGTACTATTATTGATAATGTCGTGGGAACTTTTTATATTGAAATTTTTAATAGCTTCGATAGCATTATCATTAGAATTATTTTTACTAAGATTATTTTTATTATTATTACTGCCGGAAAGTTTCGATAAATCAGATTGTGATAGTCGCAAATCTTTGATAGTGATCGACGCGACCGGTGAAAGGGGACCGGTTGGTTTACGCTTGGTTGAAGCGTCAATGTCCATTTGATGCCGGTTTAGTATCTTTGACGGAGGCCGCAGGGCGGCCCCCACTAGACATGCTCATCGGTTAATCCAAAAAAAAGGGGGAGAAGGAGGAAAAAAATGAAATAAATAAATAATAGGAAAAGATAGACAAATTAAAAAATAATAAAATAGAATAAAATAGATAAATAAAAATAAATACTGTTCGAAATAAAACGAATTACTATTCGAAATAAAATCAAATCTATATATGAATAAAGAAAGTTTAGCGTATTATAAATAAACAAAAGAAACGATCTCACCGATATGCCGATAACAATGCGAGCTGATAAGCCGGACAAGAACGTGAACAAACAAGAGATAATGCACGAATCACATTAACTTATTGTTTTTATTGTTCACCTATATTTTTAATTGTCATCCTTTGCTGCCTTTCTCCTATTTTGTTTTCGATTTTTTTCGTTTGTTTCCTTTGCACATTGTCCTTTCCATTCAAACGGTGCAGTTGTTTTTGATTCCCTGATTTTGTATTCGTTAAGTATTAATTTGTTGAGACTTAATCATCCTACTACTTATTGCGCCTCTCTTATGCTTCATTTTTTCTTTCTCCATGCGCGTTATTCCCACAATTAGTTCCGTCCTATCAGAGATATCAGATCATCGTATTAAAATATAATTGACTTTTTCCTTTTCTAATTGTTTCTGGTAAATGAAGTAATAAAATTTCAACATGAGACTACTCTACATACTTTTATACTTTTTTTGTTGCTGAGATAACGTTGATTTAGCCAAAGGTTCTCAAATTGTTTTTGTAGAAACAATACATTTAGCGCCATCTGTAAGTACAGCATACAAACAATAGTAAAACTGTGTAATCGTGTTTGCAGCAGCAGTAGTAGCGTATCACAATGAGTTATCAACTTTACTCCGACTAAAAATTTTGAATTCAACAAATTAATTTTACATTCTACCGAAATGAATACACTTATAAGTTAGTGTAAATTATATCATAATGATGTTAAAGCACGAAAAGCGACTCCAACAACATGCGAATATTGAAACGATCCAGCTGTTCGACACATAGACATCTTAAGCGATTAACGCCGAACGATCTCTAGTTGTTCTAAATAATATTTATGTACATAAATAATAAAAATTAGTTAATGAACACTAATATTCTATACATGTTTAAGCTAATTAGTCATATATATATTGATTATTTAAACAGTAGTTTAAGATTACAATACATATTTATTAACATATATATATATATATGTATATAATAAAAAAAAAAAAAAAAAAATTGTTGAAATACTTAATTACGTATACATTCCTTTGTAATCAACGTTTCACTATCTTTTTGAGATTTCTTTTTCAATATCTGCCTAGAAGGCATTGCGATATTGTAATTACTAAAATTGTAGTGTAATTTTTTGTTTATTTACTATTTTTTTGAAAAGTGGAATATCGGTTACATACAACAAAAACTAACTTTTTCTTGTTCTTTGTAATTATGATTTTTTTTATTACATATAAATATTGAATTCTTTAACATGTAGAGGTATATGAAATAGATGTCGGGATCATATCGATGTTCATTGAAATTTTTTTAATTAACGAAAAAACACATACCCTTACAAATTTAAATATAATGTTACTTTTATTAATAAACACGTGACTATATACGTTCGAAATAATGCAAAAGTGACGACGTAGCGTAAATCGGGAAAGACAAAATAATACAATTTATATTTTGTTTAGTTGTTTGTGTCGAAATTCAGTGAAGATCTCGCCCGCGAATATAAACAGTTTGGAATAATAGTTCAATGTATATTGCCCGGTTACGTTGCAACGAAGTTGAGTAAAATTTCTAAAACCAGCTGGATGATCCCTTCACCGCACACATTTGTCTCTTCAGCTCTAAAGACAGTTGGTATTGATAATCATACTACCGGATACTTACCACATGAATTCTTGGTAAGTGAGAAATATGAATGACACATCGTCTACTACGATAATTTCCGTACGAATAAAATATTCGACGTGTTGGTGGAAATATGTATCTTTCGAACGAATACGTACTTAAATAACATTTTTTATGATGTGTCACATTTTAAACATTTTAACTTATAGACAATGTTTCTAAGAATAATGTACAATGAATACACGCACTGTCTCGTTCTACAATAAGCCATTATATTACATTACTAAATAAGCAGTTCTTCCGTGTTACGTGTAATTTGGAAACGGCTCTAACGATTTTGACGAAATTTCTGGATTACTTCATAATTAAATAAATGTTTTAAAACCATTTTTACATTATTCATAACAATTATACTACCACCACTGATTATAGCCATATTTAAATTTTGTTTCGAACGTTCTTTTTTAATGAAAAATCAATTGAATAAAAAATGACCGATTATATTAAGAACATCAATTTCATATAATTCACGAATGATAAATCGAATCATTTTGAAACGTTTCAAGCGTGTATTGTGTAACTGCCATAATCAGTTAATGCTTGATTTAATACATAATAATTTAACGAAGAGAAGAATGGAGTATATTTTTCGTTTCTATGTGCTATTATTAGTGGGATTTTTTTTTTTGTAACTGATGATGAGTAGATCTTAATATAATAATGGTGTTTTGTTTGGTTGCTCTGATTCCCCGTGTAATTTACACCCCCCATCTGCCTTTTGGCAGGTTAAAAATGGCAAAAAAGTGCGTAAATTACGCGAGTAAATACGGTATTTCATAACGTAATTTTGTTAATGCTCTTATTTATGTTTATAAATTTAGTCTATTTTTTTAGGAGAACTTTAGTTATTTGCCGCTTCGTTATTTTTGTACCACTGTTACACTTTTCTATTGTATGCTGTATTATTATTGGCCAATTTATTAATCCGCGGATTGAAATTCTATTTCATCTCTTTTCAGTAAAATCTCAATAATGTTCGTAAGCTGTTTTTGATTCTCAATGTCTTAAGGAACTGTAAAATATTTTCAAACTAATATTAATTCAATTTCAAAGTTTACAGCTATCCCCGTGTAATTATTTTTGAATTCATAATTTTGTGTAAACAGAAATAAATTCCGATACCATTCTCCGATAATTTCATATAACGTCCAAAAAAGGTCAGGGACCTACGAGTGTTAATATTTTAAATTAATATTTAGTCGAACTGAAGAGAAATTTTTTTTATTTTTTTCGTACATTGTTTAAAACTACATATATTCGGTATTGATAAGTCTTGCCTGCACATTGTATAGAATGTCACTTACGCGGTAATGTAAGTTAAGAGACTTTAGAATAATAAATCTTTTTCACACTGAAATGAGACAAGTTTTTACTCATAATTGCTATTTGTATACAAAAATCCATCATACGAAACAAAATTCGCACACATTTCCAAAGGCTTCATAGTAAATATGTAATAAAGCATTCTGAAATCATATGACAAATTGGATCAATAAGTATACATATATAGGCCGGCAACAGTGTTATAAGAATCGGTTTATTTTTAAATCGTTTTATTGCTTACATAATTATAAATTCTTATTAAACAATCATCGGTCTATCACTCGAAACAAAACATCCAACATATTGTATTCTAAGGACTACACTTTTGTTTTATTATTTTTTGGGGGGGGGGGTGCGTCAACTATGGGCATTTACCCAGCTCAAGAGCAATTTACACTTATATTTTCAATGTGCAGCAGCGGGATTCAAACTAAATCCTATCTGAACGAAATATCATAGCTAGCTCACTGGCATAGACATGATGGCGACTGCCTCGTTTTATTATAAAGTTTGTTAATATTTTAACGGTCGAAATAAATAAAATGTATACATACATCGAGGAAAGAAAGTAATATTTTGTATATCTCCTAATCTTCCTATCATATTAATTTATCCGGTGAAGTCTTGAGTCTAGTTCAGCTGTTTCTTTTTTTTTTTTTTTTTTAATTACTCTTATGTATACAACCGTGTTAATATTTTCGCTAAAGCCCACGTCAGACATATTGCGTGTTAACGTTTCGAGTAGATAAGCACTGTCCATCTTCAGAACTTTCTGAAAATGTGCTTATCTGTTCGAAACATTAATATGTGTGATATGTCTGACGTGGGCTTTAGCGAAAAAATATTAACACAGTTATCATTGATGAGTCGCGAAAATTTAAAATTATATTTACTCACGTGTATCTTTCGTCCTTTAATTTTAGCCATATACACGGGTAGAAGAACGATGTACTAAGATATCATTTTAATATACTGCGGAAAAATAGCTAAAAATGAAATAAAATAAAAAGCGTAAAAACTAAAGAAAGCTGTGACATAAAATTCTGTGATGTAAGACTGATAGATGAAACGACTATTATATATGGCAAAAGAAAAAAAAAAATCATCTTACCCAAATGTAATGACCGAGGTCGCAAAAAAAAAACAAAAAAAAAGTGTTAATAATGATGCATTCCAAAACATTTCTTGAAAAGTTAAACATGTATTTAAATTTTTTCTCGCAATAAAAATTAAATATCATCTCTATTGTTACAAATAGTGAACAAAATTTTTAATGTACTTATATCTTTAATCTAAAATAAAATGATAAAAGCATTTGTAAAAATAGGAACACGCAACAGTAAAAATAACAAATGGTTATTTCGATAGAGTTTATTTAATTACAGTGAATCTAATTGAAAAAGTTACAGTCATATGTAAAAAATGGTAAAAAAACAATAATTAATTGAGACGCAAAGAGAGAATGATTTACAATTAGTTATATTATTTTCACCGGTTCATTTTTGATCGTAGTTTTAGTTCGTTCATTTTTGCCGTTGTTCATAGTGTGTGAACTTACGCAAACAATGAATAACAGGAAAATGAGCGAACTAAAATTACGACTGTTGTCGGCCGAAATTTTAAACTAACCAATTTATTATTTACACAAAAAAAAGCACAACAGATGGTCGAAGAAAAATAAAAGAACAAACAAATCTACTAAATTCTACTCTTTATTGATTCTGCACAAACACGGGCTTTACGAACGACGAAAATATATAAAAACGATACACACGCTTTTCGGTTTAGTACACTTAAAAAAAGACACGTTTTCCCGCGAAACAAAACACACACTGGCCCACGCCACTTCGCTACACACACGTTTCTAACACTAAAGACACTGCCTGAGGCCGACCGCGACAGCCATGCGGTCCTTACAAAAAATACCGACGCTATCCTTAAATACGGCAACCTTTTAACTCTAGGCGCTAGCATGCAATTAACTAATAAAAAAGATAAAATATAAACATTGCGGCAAAATAAAATAGAAATACTTATTAAATATAAACGGGCCTCGTTACGCAAAATTAAAAATAAAATACGGGGGAAAAATAAAAAAGAAGAAAAGGTATTAAAGAATAAAATAACAGCTACAAGGAAGTGAAAGCGAAAAGCGGAAAGAGATAGCTAAGTCGGAATAAAATGGAAATTCTAAAAAAATGACGACAACAACGACCAAAAATGAATTTGGCGTAAAAAAAAAAAAGAAGCGAAGTAACGTAAAGAGATAATTTGAAAAATAACGAGCGTATTGAAAATGGTGCGGAAAAATCGAAGTATTGTAAAGAGATGTAGTTAAGAAAGAAATAAAGTAAAAAAAAAAGAAATCGGTAAAAATGAATTTTAGCTGAAATATGAAAGAACACGATGGCTAATATAAAATTGTCTCAATTTCCATAAATCGCATCAAATCGAAATACGAGAACTTGCATAATAGCGTGTGTCGTATAATTCGATTTCGTTGGGCATGTAAAGTAGGAATGCAAATGAGGGGAATATAATAGTAGTTGCACAAAACAGTAGTAGATGGCGACCAGTAATTTCTTTCTTAATTCAAGTGACAGCCAGTAAATCAAAATATTTATATGAATGTTCAATTTAAGTCTTTGTGTAGTTTTAAATAAAAAGATATAAAACAAACCAAAAAGCAAACCTCTAACGTATGATTTTCACAAAAAAAAAAAAAAAAAAGAAACAAAAAAAACAAACTTACAATTTTTAAATTTGGAACAGGGTGCCCACCCCAACATGAAAAATTGAGAAACCGGGAATAAGCCAGGTATTTTGCAAACCGGGGAAAAAACGTAAAAATAGCCGAAAACGATATTTTTAATAAGAAAAAATCACATTTAAAACGTTAAAAAGTGAATGCATTTTTTAATATACTTCACACTCGAGAATAAATTACGTAGTTCCGTTCAATTCATGTAACAAGTATGCTGCAGCGGTCAAATATTGTCGATAGTAACAAAAAAAATTCTATTTTTCTTTTCGTACAATTCTAGTAATTAGGAAGTCGGGAGGATTTAGACTGGGAATTTAAAAATTATATTTGAGCCGCCACCATGTTAAATTATAATTTCATATTTTTAACTTTCAGTAAGATAACAAATAAATTTATCACTTATTATGCGTCAGTCGAGTAAATTAAAAACGAACTGTAAAGTAGCGACGTCGTACATATCAATATGAACTGTGAAGAAGTAGAATGAACCGGTGTGGGCGTAAACTAAAAGTTGACGAAGCTTAAAAAGTGAAAATGAATAATAAGTTCTATAACGACACTATTTAAAGAATTATATTTATAGAAGTGCGGTGTGTAGAGTTACCGGGTACCGTAGTTAGTTAGGCAATCATGTTTCGTTCGAGTAGAACTCAGTTTGAATCCTGCAGCCGCATAATGTTAAACGTACAGTTTATTACTAGTATTAGATGAGAACACATCCCTTACGCGTGTACCACAACTGTCGCAATACTACAACACTGCCGAACTTTCAGTAGTATTCTTATTTAAAATAATGATGATAATAAAAGCTACATGTATATTTCGTTCGAGAAATTTAAAATTAAAGTAATAATGAACTATTTTAAATTTAATTAGCATTTAAAAAGTTAAGAATGTTAAAAGAGTTTCAAAAAGCTTCACATATCAATTAACATTATAATTAAGCAACGTGGTTCAACGTTGTAACTTTATAATTTATTTTTTCTTTGTTTAGCCGCTGTCGTTGAACTTTATAAAGAACTATATATCGGCGGATTTGGTATCGTGGCTTGTTTTCAACAACATGAAGACAATAAGGGCTAAAGCGATTTCTAGGGCGAAAAAGTCAGCACCTCAGCCTCTAACTAAGTCGTAATAGTAATTTATTCTTCGTCATATATTCGTGAGGGTGTTTTTATTTAATTTAATTTAATTTAATTTAGTTTTTTTTTTTTTTTTTCGGTGATACACGAACAATCATTACATTCCTACATTTCTTTCCTATTAAAATCTCGCTAATTTAAGCTGCTATAATCGGCCAATACGGATAAGTTACTGCATATATTTAATAAGCATTACACGCTTGTAATTTAGTCTTTTATCTTGCCGATCTTTTTATTTTACTTGTAACTTTTCCTTCGCGTTTAAAAAAAAAAAAAAAAACAAAAAAAACGCCCAAAACTAAATTAATTCGATAGTCACGAGAAGCGTTTTTGCCGTGAAACGTCAGTGTGCGAATAATGTAAGTTAAAAATTAAGAATTAAGCTATTTCGGAATTGCTGTTATTGTAGCCAAAAGTAATGAACATTTTCCCGGATCTAAAAGAATAAGTGTTTTTTAATAATCGAGGTTGTAGTTAATGCTTTGTGAAGGAGCTTAAGCATATCTCAAAGGGAGTCGCTTAATTTTATATCTTACACAGTACATTATTAACTTTAATATTCTCCCGGAGTAAAGTAATATTTTTAATAAATTAGAGAATGAATTTTTTAATTGCAAGATACTGAAATCTGTGTGTCATTATCTAAAATCATTTTATAACTTCACAATAGTTTTTATCGAAGGAATTCTTTTTGCGTGCATTTATTTTTTTTTGCTGTTGTTTTTGTATCTCACTTTTAAAAATTTTAATTTTTTCGTATTCTGTTCTTTTCCGAGAAGAAGGGATTCATTTAACCACCGAAAATTTAGGCTCGGACCCAACCTATATTTAGCTACGGCCTCGTATTTAAAGAACACTATTTTATTTTTTTTTCCCCTATATTCGGTTTATTATGATATCTATATCGTGCGGAGCAAAAAATATTTCTCTTGCCTAAACAATTTCCTTATTTACAATTATTATTATTATTACTTTTTCTGTTCTTTTATATTTAAAATTTTTCTATAGAATACTCAATTAATCAAGGATAAATGCGTTTATTCCCTGCAATTATGTCATATATATATATATATATATATTCGCGGTCGTTATTAAAATAGTTGGCTTTAAGTATATTGCTGTTAAAAAATATATTATTAATTATTTTTTAATAAAATGTCTCATATAAAATTAAAAATATTTTTATATTTATTTGTGTGCACGCGCGTATATGTTTATATAAATAAAATTCGATCCTTCGGACCTCTCCCGGGAGGAGAGAACCCATAAATTACCAGATACTAGAAGTTTATCATTCTTATAAAAGAAACGGTTTCAACCGATTATGTCACTCTTACGAAATAAAATTAAATTAAAAACACTCGACGATATATTTGTCTAAACACAAACTCTTATTCTTAACAATTTTACTTAATTTAATTATTAAGTATTTTCAGTGTCAAACTAACTAGTGCCTTTCAGTTCAAAAACTCCCAGTGTAAAAATAATATTTCATTTCAAGTGTGATTTCAGATTTCGTTTCAGGATTTTCTATTCCTGCAGCGTAAGAATAGCGCAGTTATTTATATTCTCGTAATGAGAATAAAATAATAAACCTCCGTGCATTTTCACTTCAGGTTTATCACTTTGTGATGTTTTTCTCGCGCCGCATAATCAAAACACACTGTATGAATTTTTATCATTTATCATAATGTACCAAATATATATTTCGAATTTTTTTGTATACGGAATATAGTTAGCATCTTGTTTGTTCCAACTGTAGATATTAAGTTAAAAACTTTTTTTAGTTTATATTTATATACGTTTATAGCCTGTTTTTATTCATTTAACCAATCTGAACCCAAGGTTTAATGAAGCCTTCACCATGGCCACAAGTGGTTGAAGATATCATCCGGATGTTCAACTAGTAGTAGTTCAGCTGGAGCTTTTTTCCCATTTTTTCCTCTCACCGAAAGATGAAAACAACAAAATCATTTTAAAATCATCAATCAACAAAGTATCTTGATTTGAAGTACAAATACAATGAAAATGTTAACTAAAAAATGCATTAACATAAATCTAATTAGAACTGAAAAGAAAAAAAATTGCAATTCACAAATTAGAAGAAAAAAAAATTGTTGAAATATTTATAGTTTGTCAAACGAAAGAAGTTCGTTCGACTTTCATTGCCGAGCATGAATGTTTCTCGAAGTAATTTACCAGCATCAGGACGCGTATTTCAACATTATTGAAAAAAATCATATCGCCACCCCCTCCTGTTATTCCTCCCCTTCTCGGTAGCAGTAACCTCATTTTTGTTTCATCTCTCTACGTCCATCCGTTCATTGTTTCCGACCTGTTCTGATCCAGACAGACAACGTGATGTTAACAGAATGACTATGTTATATCTGATACGTGATCGACTGAAGGTTAATCTGAGGTCTCTTGAATTAATGTTATCGTGTGAACATGTTAAAGTTTTTAATAGCTTCAGTAGTATTATTATTATTAATACTATTGTTACTGTTATTATCGTTACTTTTAATGGAAGATTTGTATAAATCAGGTTACTTTATATGCAGATCTTTGCTGAGAATTGACGCGACTGGTGAAATGAGACTGAACAGTTTTCGCCTTGTGGAAACATCAACCTCCATCATTTAAAATAAATTATTCTATTACACACTTGATATCGTACAATCTCTTGTTTTTATTACTTTTAATAACAACAAAAATTATATATAATTTTTTATAACGATTTCATTCGTATGAATCGTAATTTAGGAATATTTGCTTGCTTCTGATTGGTCAAACGCATAGTTCTGCAGTATATTTTGTGTGACAAAAAAAAATTAATCAAAAAATGGTTGAAATAGTCGACAGAGACCAGTGAAAAACCATTTCACACATTTTAGTGTTTTTTATTAAAATATTTTAAAGGCCAAATTTTTAGCTGTGTTTTATGGTACTCAAATTTATTTTTCACTTCAACTTACATTATCACTTTATTTTTTTTCTCATCTTTATTTACGTTATTATTAATTATTTGTTTAATTTAACTTTTGGAGAAATTTACTGGAAGTGGTAGGAATTATTCAGTAAAAAGAACATTAGTTACGCTGGTACAGTAAAAAGTTAATTAAATGACAAATAAAAGCAAACTGTATTTATTACACATTTAAAAATAAATTAAAACACTAAACGATTATAGGAAATAAAAAATAATTCATTAATTTAATTAAAAACTACAATTTACTTGCCCACCACACTCGCAGCAATGGGTAATTGAAAAAAATACATTTCACGCTTCTCACACAGTCGATGGGGGCCTTAAGATGCTATAAGAATGTTCTCTGATAAAGCTATAGGTTTTTAAACACAATTTTATTAGTTTTTTAAAGATTAGGATAAATATTTTAATTTAATTTTTGCAGACGTAAACTACAATCCAAGTGAGAAGTCTTATGATTACTACAGAACATGATTTCTACAAATAAATTCTGTTTATAACAATTATAAAAGCTTCTTCCACAGCAAAATAAGCTCTTCTGATTTTATTTAAGCCTAAAGCTATGTGTTGTGGAAATAGAAAATAATGCAGTGCAATTATAAACAGCTAAACAAAAAAAAAAACATTTATTACAAAGAATTTAATTTTGTTGGGAAAAATTCAGATTCATACTTTGAATATTTCCAAAAAATCACTGACAATAAATTAGATATCGTACGTAAATATATTAATTACGTATAATATTATAAAATTTCAATTACCTGAATACGCTGACTAGTCACATAACTTGGAAAAATATGAATAAACTTAAAAATTTTGATATAAAATGTGCACAATCTACATTAGTGCAGAACATATATACTTCTTAGTTCTATATTTCATTAGTACCAACAGACAAATTTCATCAGTATCATGCAGGACTTTATTTTTCAATTATTTTATTCTGAAGCGATTTGTAAACAGTCAATAGAAATATGTATGAATGTCAGTCTTTATTCATCATCACTGAGAAGTGCGATTTAGTTTGAAAAAATAACACAGCTCAGCACACATTTTGGTGCCTGCTGTTTTTGAACTGTTTCTAAGTAATTTTTAGGCGTAGAATCGAAAACAACTGTTAGATTAAGTCTATCAGATCTAGTTTTTGAGATACGCTATATTGACCTATTTTAGAACAAAATCATTTTTTTCTTAACTCATATTATATATTTCAGGTTATAAATATATTAGTATTTACTACAAGGCCTCATTAAAAACAATGAATACAAAGTAAGAAATTTATTTCACAAAGGAGATAAACATAACATTCATAGCTTGTCACTTAAAAATTTTCTTTTATACGATTTTCTCGCATGGAGTTTAGTACAACATTCTTTGCTGCAGACTCCAGCAGCAGTCGGCCAGCATACGGGTATCCCATCTTCCTTGATACCGTTCTTCCATCGTTCTAATGTCCTGATGAAATCTTTCCCTCCTTTTCTTCACTATAATCGTCTAGGTTTTGTGAGAATCGATCTAAGTGGCTGTGGAAGGAGTGAAGTTTTACGCTCATATTACAGCCGAGAATATTAAAGTTAAAAAAAATAGTTTCTACTAATTTTGCATAATTTTTTGCTTCATGATTGCCAAGAAAATGTTATACAACTTTAACAAATGAGTACCAAGCATTAGATTCAATATCGCTCATTGATGTGGTAAATTGTGGATCTTTTATAAGCTGTCTTATCCGAGGGCCATACCAAATATGCCTGCTTTCAGTTTTTCTATGCTAATCCCAGGAAATTACGTATTAAGTACCCAAAGCAAAGTCCATTTAACGTCTTTACAAATTGCTTCTAAAATCCTAACTTGATATGCAAGGGTGCAAATATGATTTTCTCTCTTGCAACTATAGGGTTCATTGATTACGTTTTGTTTTCCTCGAACCACGACGTTTTTTAGGGGACAATTTTTACTAACCCAATGCTAATCCTTAGGCTATCCCAAAGGCATAAAAAACAAGGATATTTTGTGTTTCCACTTTGCTGTCCAAGGAGGAAGTTTTTACCATTTTTAACTCGACACAAATCACCCACTGATGTTCTTCATATTTAATGTTTTTCAGGACTAGTGATATTGTTTCGTATTTTTTCTTCAAAATAGTAGAATGACCAATAGGTATTGCTCCAATTTGTTACGGTCGTTCAAAAGAACATATTTTAAACTACATTTTGAGCTATCAATAAAAAAACGTCATTCGTTTGATATGTATTCTGATAAACCTGTTGCTTTTAAGAGTCTTTTTATATTATTACAGAATACCCCAGGTTATTTTCTTGAGAAAAAAAGGACAGCAAATCCGTTTCTCTTTTACGATAAAATGTGATGTTAGTATCCGATTTAAGCAGATTCTTTTCTTTTAATCTGGAAGCGAGTGATTCTGAAGACTTCTTTGAGAGCTTCAAGTCTCTATTTACAGATCGTTCAGTTCTTGTTGATTGAAACGTTAAGGCCTATCTGCATCTGCTTCAAAATCACTCTCGTTCTCTGAATGCACTTTAACACCTTCATCGGACACTGATGGTTCGATTTTGTTTTCCGAGAGTCTAAGCAGACTATTAAATAGTGGAATTACAAAAACAAACTGAAAGCACAACTGCAATTACGCAAAGTGGCAGATTCCGGGTAATATATGTCGGCGCGTATGAAAGAGTGGGGGTTAGGCAGGTGTAAAAGGTCTAAGCTGTGCGGTTATCGGCAATTTTCATTGCCTAATATAATCTAGTTTTAGGTACCACTTTTCCGTTAAGCCTGTAAAGGTACCCCATTATTTAATTATTTGTACCTTTTATAAAAATGAAAATCAATTAACCTGCATCTCGAAAACTAGAGCAGCTACAAAAAAAAAAACTAGATATTTTTGAATTCAGCACATTAAATATATCCAAAATCAGTTGTTTTCCGACACCAAAAAAAAAAAAAAAAAAAAATTGTTGCCCCGTGTAATTATTTAAATTATACATTTTTGAAGTTTTTATTTTTTTATTTTTATCTGAACCATTGTTGAAATTATATATCACAAAATAGATCATTTTTACACTGCTTCATCTTGTATATGTTTACCCATATTATACATACTATAAATTTTCTTCTTGATTAAAACTATATGCCAAACATTGAAATTCAGATTAAAATGTAAGGTTCATTTAATGTGAATTTATTTAAACTTAAGAAAGTATTATGCTACAGTTTAAGTAGTTCGGTGTAGCATTTTACGTAAAGGAGCATTTAAGATATCTTGAAGCTTGAGCATATTCGTTAACAATAAAATCATAACCAATTATTCCTCTAATGATTGATATCTAAAAACAGGGACTACAATTATTACAAATAGTATTTTTCTGATAATTAATAAATCAACTAATATAACTTCTATCAGCAAAAAAGTCACTAAATTAATCTAAGTATGATTACACATAAAAGATGGTTGAACAAACAAAGTCTGTACAAATACCCTTTATCCGTATTGTTAATTAGCAGCCACAACAAAACAAACAAAAATCAAGCAAAACATAAATGAACAAACAAAAAGTTATTCGTAGATAATTTACACGCAGAAAAAATATTGCAAACAATGAAAACAACTCATAAAATCTCATACAAAATACCTATAACTAAAACACAAACAATCCGGACGCCAATACACATGAGAAAAATCCAAATTAACTGTTTCAAAGGAAAAACAACATGTCCAAACAAAAACTGAGCCATCCCTTCAAAATAGCTACCCTGTTTAAAGGAGCGCTAGTATTAAAATTAAATTTTAATTTAAATAATATAAATATTTAAGAAAACATTAATTTTTAAGTATAAATGCATTTTGTTGAACATTCAAAAAAGAAAGAAAAAAATGATATGAAACTTGATTTTAATAATTTGCAATAAGAGTAAATAAGAAAAGAAAGCATGTTAAATAAATAAACGTAAACTGAAAAAGTGTAAGTGGAAAGCAGAAAAATGATAATTCAAGATAAGAAATTAATAGAAGTAAAAGAAAAATTTTAATTTACGGCAGCAATAACATACTTCATTCCTATTCTCTTGCTAATCATTTTTTCTCCCAAAAACAAGACCTCTTCTCTTCTTTATGTATAAAATGATCTTGTTCAAAATGTGCTCCAACAGAGAAATCACAAGTAAAACAAAGAGACAAGAGTGAACAGAAAATATAAAAGAAACTATTGCAATTTGACATTGAATGGAAATCTCTAAACACAAATTTTGCAATTGTAACCAATAGCATACCTAGGATCATATTATAATAAAGAGAATTTTAGTCATAATAAGAAAACAAAAAAATGTCCGTGTAGCACTGATAGAAAACATGTATGTAGAATTATAAAAGACAAATGATATTAATGAAATAAAATTGCTGCTGTTTTAAGTTGTATTTTTTTATGAATCGTAATTGAAAGGTTCTAACCTTTTTCAACATCTAGCTAAATACGCCACTGTTTTAAGCAAAGTAACTTGAACTGAGTAAACTCCAAAATTGTAATAATTGTATAGATACTTTGTAATAGTGATAATATTTAAACCATCCATTTCCTTGTTTTTTATATATGTTGATTAATAATAAACACGGACTGCTTTTGGAAAATATTTTAATTAAATTTTAAATAAATTGCAACATGTTTTGGCAACTTAATCAACATTGTATTGCATGATTGTGGCACTTTGTTGCCGCCGAAATATGTCGCAATTTATTTAAAATTTAATTAAAATATTTTCCAAAAGCAGTCCGTGTTTATTACAAGGGGCGTTTCAAAAGTCTCCGCCGCGCTTTCAGATCTCAGCTTGCGGTAACACCGGCGAGATAAACAATACAACATTATATTCGAGACGGTTATGCGAGTAACAGGTAAAAATTTCAAGGTCCTAATTAGCACGCCGTCAGTGTTCGTTTAACCATGGAGTTACCACTACAGTGCGCGTTCAACTTTTGTAACTAATTTATCAGCTTGTTCTTGAGTTCGTCATCATTGTTGAATCGTTATGCACCCAAAAACCGTTTCAACAAGAGGAAAAAATGAAAATCAAGGCCCGGTGAGTATGCTGGGTGTTCGAAGACCAACCATTTCCATTTTTCGATGTGCTGGAGCGTCGCGCGAGAGATCAAGATTGGTTTTTTCGTCAAAAGGCCCGGTCGCTTGTTTTTTATAGCTTTTTTCAAATTATCCAACGTTTGGCAGTAACTATCGAAGTTTATGGTGATACCTTGAGGCATAAATTCGATCAAAAGAGGGACAGTCCCAATGGAACGTGGCCATAAGCTTCTTTGCAGACTTCTCTGCCTTGCTCTTTTTTTGGCCGCGGTGAATTTACCAGTTTTCACACTATGGTATCGATTTTCTTGGTTTAAAATGCTGAATCCATTCACGAACGGATCAGTTCGACATTGTATTATCACCATACGTATTTTTCAAATCGTCGTGTACATTTTTACCCGAAAAATTTTTCGTAACGAGGTAATGAATAACTGCACGTTGTCCACAAAAGTTGGACGCGCACTTTAGTGGTAGCTCCATGGTTAAACGAACACCGACGGCGACCGGCGTGCTATTTGAATTAAGACCTTGACATTTTTACCATTTACTCTCATAATTGTCTCGAGTATAATAACGTTGTATTGTTTATCTCGCCAGTGTTTTACTACAAGCTGAGATCTGAAAGCGTGGCGAAGATTTTTGAAACCTCCCTCGTATTAATCAACTTATATAAAATTATTAAAATAAATATTCAATGGCAAATCCTTAATGTTTTTTTCTCATTACTTTTAACAGTTTTTTCTCTATTTGTAAAAATGTATGCAATGATGAAATGCACAAAATACCATCTAAATCGCTGGTTAAATTAGGAAACATCGATATTGAAATACTGATTCAAATTTTAAGGAAAAGTCACGATTTGCGCAAGAGACTTGCTGCTTTAAAAATTTGTCCCATTCATTGTATCCTAAGGTAATAAAATTCATAGCATGTCATAGTACATAATTTCATTTTTGTTTTTGTATCTTTTTGTTATTGTGAACTCTGTTAAAAACAAAATAGAAACATACTTTACGCACAACACACCGAATAACAAAAAACTCAAAAAAAAAAAGAATTGATTAACCATAAATTACATTAAATGCCTTTAATTCGTTTACCGGTGAAAACCAATTTATAATATAATGAATTGGAAAAGTTTTTCAAGCTACGAATCGTTTATCAATTTCCTGAAGAACGCAAAACAAAGAATAAAATTTACCGAAAGTATTAAGAGACTTGAAAAAAGAGTAAAACTAATGAGATGAAAAAAGTGTTATAATTAGAACGTGAATAGAATTAAAGGCACATTTTCGCATCTTTAAATAATATCAAATCAAAAGTAGCCGATTCATTTTATTTCAAGAAAGAGCAAGACTTTAAGGGGAGGTTCTCATCAGGACCGACCAAAAAATCGATTTTTTTTTTTTTTCATTTTTTTGTAGTAAATTATATGGAGAATATATTCCCAAAACTGTTTGCTCGAATATATGTTTTTTTTTTTTAAATTTATGGAACAAAAACGAGACCCACCTTTTTTGTCAAAAATTGAAATCGAGCGGTAGTTCGAGCGGAGTGTATTTTACATCAATATTTTTGAATAACGCGTGCATATATCTATACTACGGTAAGTAGAGTTACCAAAAGTACCACCAGATGTCGCATGTATGCTATGACTCCGAAAAAATTTGAAGGTACGACTCTTGGTTTTGCCAAGGTTATCGGAAAAAATACCAGTAAGGTTCTTAATGTTTGCGTGAAATATTCTTTCTGTCAAGTTAGTGCCAATAAAAAAAGCAAAGAAGGAACCGTCAGATTTAGTTTATGGAAAGAAAGTCATGAAGAGACATGCACGGCAAACCATCACGGTAGTTCTGGAAAAATGGAAGTGGACGCAATCACAGAAATGTTATCTCGTTCTCAAGAATAACTCGGTATAAAGTATGACTCATACATTGGTGATAGCGATACGAAAACGTTTAAGGTCATATTAGATGTAAATCCTTACGACGACCCCATAGTAAGAAAAAAAGAATGCGTGGGCCAACTCCAGAAACGATTGGGAACTCGTCTCAGGGCTTTAAAAAAGAAAACAAAGAATCTCGGAGGTAAAGATACAGGTAAATTAACTGTTAAAGTAATTTGTAACTTAACAACATATTATGGATTGGCGATTCGACGGGATGTTGAGTGGGCTGTCTTTTACCATAATATCTCAACTGCTAGAAATCCGCAGCACCAATATTGTCCGGCTGGAAAGGATAGCCGGTATAAATGGCGCGTAGCAGAAGCCAACGGTACCCTTAAGTTATTTCAGCACAAACCACCTCTGGCAGATAACGTTTAAGATGCAATCAAGCCTATTTTTGAGTCTTTGTCATGGGATGATTTGATGGAACGTTGCACTGGAGGAAACACACAAAACTCGAATGAGTCAGTGAACTCTTGCGTCTGGAAGCTCGCTCCGAAACACCTTCACTGCGGTGCAAAGACTGTAGAAATTGCCGCTTACATCGCTACTAGTCTATTTAGTGAAGGATATACAGCACTGTTAAAAATTATGGGCATCTTAGGAATTACAGTTGGGCTTGAAGCCAATAATTTTGCCCACTTAGCTGATATGAAACGTGTTACTGCGGCTGAGAACAGTTTGTTGGAGGGAGCAAGAGCAGCTGCACTTTCGAAAAAAGCCGACCAAAGGACCCTTCAAGAACAATATGAACTTGAGGAAGGACTGATGTATGGCCCTGGAATCGCTGATTAGCCACAAGGTACATTTTTTTTATGTTAACACAGAAAAATCGTTAATAAAATCTTTAATCGCGTTTCCTGAAAAATCGTGTTTTTCAAACTGTTGTCCAAGATTTCTCAAAAACTACTTGACGGATCGCCTTTTTTCTTTTTTCATTTTAAAGTAGATTTGAGTCATTGGAGCCCCTACTACAATCAAGATGATATATGCATAATTTTTTTTTTTACAGTATTTTAAAGAGCGAAAAATCGTGAAAAACTGTATGTAAAAATTCAAATGTCCGCCATTTTGATAAATTTTGACTTTCATGGATGATTCTAGTAGGGGCTCCAACTACACTCATATAGTTTATAAAAAAATTTCGATTATTGATTTTTGATCATTTTTGCAGGTACTAGAGTGGACAACAGTAAGGTACCTTTTTTTGAGACGGTCACGTTACAAGGCATGTCAAAAATTATTGTCGCAATATTTTTTATTAAAAAATTATTTTTTTTGTAGTTTATAACACACTAAGCAAGTGACAAAAAGTTTGAGTGTCTAATTTATTTCCCTCTATTAGAAAAAAATTCGAGAAAATTACGTCGTTTTGGGGCCTCCAGATGAGAACCTCCCCTTAATGAAACGTGAATTGCTTAAGTAGGATTAAAGTTTAATTCTTATTTAAAAATACCACACGTAATTTAATGTATCGATTGATCAATTAATTGATAAGACTGTGCATGCATGGGTAGGATACGTAGAAGAAATTAAAATAATTAATATGAAACGTATGGATTTGAGGTGTAGGTATTTAATATTAAAAAATATTAATAAGCATAGATGCGTGGAGTATTGTTATTGGCAAAGAAGAAAAACCAAATGATGAAAATAAAAAACAATAGTTCGATATTAAATCACCCAAAGCGGAAAGAGTTTTAGATTCATCATTAGATTCTGATGAGATTAAACGTATTTTAAATTGTAAAATTCCTAAAGGAATTTATGATAAATTATGCGCATTATATCAACAAAAAATAATGATCATTTACAATTTCTAATGAAAAAATCTTTTAAATTAGAATTTCATGGTCGTAATATAAACACTCCCTTTTATGCAGTCACCTCTTGTCATTAGTTCTCCGTACTGCGTATAACTCTTCCTTTATCCTCTCCTTTCCTTCATCTTCTGTGGTGTCTGCACTGCTGTCCTTTGTTGCGTCCATTTCGGACCGTCTAGCTATTTAGTTCTTTAGCTTAGTTTTTCCTGTTGTTGGGTCAATGACGCTGGCGCGCCCACAAAAAAAAAAAAAAAAAGAAAAAAAAATATAAATTTTTTAGGTAATGTACATTCGCATTAAAATTACCTCACGCTTTATTTTGAATTTAAATTAATTATTAATGTTTACCTCTTCACTCTTAGGTTAGTATTGTAAAATAATTTAAATTATTTTACGCTTTTTAGCGCATCTTACATATATAGCATCATCTGCTTCTAGTTTTTAAAGTTATAATTTTTAATTTAAAAATAGAAAATATTTACATTTTGGGTCTTGATTTTTTGGCCGCGAATTCAGAAATCAAATCGTTGATTTCAATATCTGTTAATAAATCAGACACTCGGACAATTTATTTATATAGACAACTCGAATTGGAGCGATCTTATTTTAATTTATTAAATAATGAAAATTTTTCTTTCACGTTTTAAGTTTCTTCTTTTACATGTGTATACAATTTTTGCGATGGTTTGAATTCCTTAAAGAGACTCCTGCTTTACTTGGCCCCGGGCCCCACAATTTTTAAAGACGCCCCGCATATACCATTAAAAATTGTAGACTATAAAAAATTTGTCCTAGATTCAGTTTTTCTAATCACATGGTTTATGATAATTCGCTTCAATATATGGAATACAAGTTTTATTATAATTGTAAACAGATAGTTAGAGGTCTATATACATGTATATTGTTTACATTATTCTGGAAACGTAGCCAAGACTAAGATTTTTGAAATGTTTCATTTAAAAGACTATGCTTTATAGCTATGAAACATAGACCTCATCAGCTAAAAATACAAGAAATTTTAACACATTTGAAATTGAAGGCTGAGAAAAATAATGAAGATAAAATGGACCGACAAAATTATGAGAAAATGCTAAGAAGTGTGATAACTGGTAGACGAATAATAAATGCAATTATCGGAAGAAAATGTCAATTGGTGGGATATATACATATATATATATATATATATATATACACTGTGACTTCGACTTTTGGTTTAAACTCTAATCGAAAGAACTGTAGACGGAACAAACGCCAGAGGAAGACCTCATCTAGATTACATGGTGAAAATTTTAAAAGACTTAAAATCCATAAATTGTGTGAAATCAAAACATTGATGAAATAGAAAAGGGAATAGCAGTATAAATCAAATCATAGACTACATACAAATTAATGATGATCGTTTAGAATGCTTTACACACACACAAAACTCATTTTGTTACTTCAAAACTTTTTATTAAATGAAAACTCATTGTCACGCAGTTGTTCATATCTGTATTCAAAGAAGATAATAATAAATTACTTCTATTTTGGCGGGCTTTATTTTGTTTTGTATGTGATAACAGAGTAAACGATTAGCATTGTGATTGATGACTCACTTGCCAAATCAATCCGCTCATTAGTAGAATTCTTATCACAGTAAAAAAAAACAAAAAAATTGCCGCCGACATAGTTCATTTTTAATTTAGTTTATGTTTATTATTCATTTATACTAGTTCATCTTTTATTGTTCTGTTAAACAAAACAGTGCGGCATATTGATAATTTATTTTGAAATTAAAGAACAAAAGCAATCATCTAACAATAATGAATTATAAACGCTTTAAGTAAATGTTAACCGATTACGATTAGGAAGCCAAAAATTAATATCATTTAGAATTCATTCGAAAAAATCGGTGTTATGGATGACGTTATAGATTTGTATAAATTTTCCAAAGTTCTAACTGATTAATAATGTATTAATCAATTTTAAACGTTAAATTTAATTGCACAACAGCGGCAATACGTAATTTACTTTCTAGTTCTTAAATGTTAACCGGTTTTTACTAAAGATACGAGTAGTTCATCGATTAAGAAACAAATATTTTTGAACTAGTTTAAATGGACATGAACTAAGCAGAAAAAGATCTGCGCGTTTGTTAAATTTGAAATATTATTTTAATTTTATAAGTAAATTGTGGTATATAGAGTAATTTTGATCGAATATACTTTTGGAATTGTGGCACCGCATAAATGCATACCATTTCGGCATACATGATATAGTGTGCGAAAAGATACCCTCAAAGTCTAACAACTTTTTGATATATCGATTAATCTTGCTGCGTTATGTTTTCCCGCATAGTTATGAACAAAACAATAGTGCCCGAATTTATGTTCTTTTTATTGTATGTGTATAATAAATTTGTATGATTGGTAAATTGCTATATGTTACATTATGTTATTAACGTTTTTACAAATACAACATTAGTGCATTCTCTGCGATAACAAATTTGTGTATTATTTCGTTAATGTAATTTGTTTTGTAAGTACATTGGATACACTGCAAGTAGAATTTCAATAAGAAATGCCGTATTATTATATTACCTCTAGAAGACAAGAAGTTAGTATATATACATATATTTTTTCACCTTCTGTTTATAAGATGAACTTTCTTTTTAGCGCTAACAATTTTTCCAGCCGGAATATGCGTAAACGGCAATATGAATTGTAGAAAATGTCAAACTGCGTGTACTAGAATATTATGTTTAAAAATCGCTTGCGATGACGGCATTTCGCGTTGCAGTCTAGAAAAGATTTTAAAATGTCGAAGTTTTTGATTAGATTTGTCTCGCGATATACTCGCAAGAGATCCGTTACGATATCTAAAACATCTGGATTAGAAAAAAATATGTTACTCTAGTTAAAACTTTCTTATATTTCGTTTAATTGTACATATTTTTCAATATTATGTAATTATTTCAGATTATTATATTTATTTCGTATAATCAGAAAGTTCCCCGTGAGTGCGGGTGTGTTTTACCTAAAAATTTATTTACGCGATATTTGTATGTAATTGAACGTTTGTACACTTTTCTGTTGATTGTTAACTGCTCCATAAAATTCCCCATATCGTAACGTATCGAATAAACGGAGATTATTTCGTGGATTAGATTTTGAGCGAATAGTAAGCATTAACCGCACTCGAAATGTATTATAATATTTTAAAACATACAATTCAAAAACACTAACTAGTTTCGAACACTAGGTTCATGATCCTACATTGTCGATGATTTGAACAGCTGGAATATTGAGAAATAAAATGCATTTAAATAAATTTCAATTTAAAACAGAACGGAATTTTTAACGATTGTCAGTAAATATTTTTTCTTGTTTTTATCGCTATCCATTTTTTAACCGCATGATTCTCGTTCATTTATCCTTCAAATATAATATGTTAATTATGAATTACATTTTTTTGTAACTGAACGAACGACTGTTATTTGTCTATAATTGCATTTTATCTGTTTCTTTGCATTTACCGAATCGCATACAGAAATTCGGGGAACATTTCTCTTATTATAATACAGTTTATAGTCGGATACACATATACGAATCCAAAAGAAATTATTATAAGAGTTGTTCATTCGTTAACTATTCTACGTGTTATATATTTCATTCGGTTGGTATTACGAGTTTCACTTAAGAAGATACTGATGATATGTACGTACACTTGTAGTCAACGGGGTTACATGTGTAGTACCGTAGCAGAACTTTGCTCATCGTTTCGTATGACATTTAATGTTGTTCCCGTAACAAGTGCAGTTATAACCTGCGCAATATGTCAACTTGGTTTTCTGAAAATTAGATTTTCTCCGGAAGTTTCGGTCGTTCCAAGACGATATAAACAATTTTGTGTGCATTATAGGAATTTATGTTCAGTAGAATGGCGGAATATTGCGTATTACATAGAAGAGACCATTCTGAAATATGAAGAAAAATTGGCTGTTCCGGAAAAAATAAACCCATGAAGAGGAATAGATGGTGTATGTCGTTTTTTTTTGGTAACAAAACTGTTTACAATAGAGTTGTCTTCTCTATACGAGAACAGAGTCTGAGCAAAACAATTAAAAGATGGAATTAATGGTGAATTTCTTATATAACTCATATGGGAGAAAAGCATTACGTTAAAAAGAGCATATTCTGGTCGTTTAGTTCGTGTTTTTAGATTTTATCATTGAAAAGGCAAAGTCCGCAGACATTTTATTTAAGTAAACTGCGGGTAAACATTTATACACGGAAAAAAGGTAATAAAGTTGTTTTAAAATAGAATTGCACAATTATTTTTTCAAAGTGAAGTGGTGGATTTGATTTTTTCTGAATGTAAGCTGTTCAGGACACTTTATTTAAACATTGCATATTTATTACTCTTTCGGATTTGTGTATTTCGTTAAGATTTGAAAAAAAAAAAAACAAAAAAACAATAATTACTATGAAATCGTAGTGGCCATTTTATGGAAAACAATGATAAGTGGAAGGAAATTTTATTGGAACCCGAGGAATTTATTCATATAAGGAACATTCACGCATTAATGTTTTAAAAAATCGTAGTAAATAAAAATAAAGTTCGAATTACATTTTTACCGAAGTTGATTCGGCCATTATTACGGTGTATTGTTGTAGAGCAGCTGTGACCAAACTTTTATCCCTTATGGGCGACTTATTCTGTAAAATGTAGTCTGCGAGCGACTGTGAATAGGTGCAAACAATTTCAGGATTTTTCAAATTTTTCATTGATATTTTAATAAATAATTAACGAGAATTTCAGTTTAAAAAAATATTATGGCAAATATAATTATATTTTTTTATTTTATGAAGCACAATAATATTTATAAAATTTAAAAAAAAAAAATTACAATGTAAAGAAATAGATACACAAAAAAATTTTGACAAATAAAGAAAAAAAATAATTATATATTTTTTTTTTTATATCAAGTACTTATTAACTTAAAAAAAATATACCGTAAATAAGCAAATGAATAAAAATGTGACATTGCATAAGTGCAGCGAGTTTCTCAAAATTTGATTATATGAACTTAAGGCAATTCTCAAACATGATTCCAAATGTTGATCTATTGATTGCGATCGATGTTTTGTTTTGATCGCATTCGTAAATGAAAATGCAGATTCATAAAAATATGTTGATCCAAAGAAGGCATTGAAACGTGCAACAATTGTCCAAATATTTCGATATTTATCTTTTCTTATCAATTTCAAAAAATTACAATCTGAAACCAGTGACTTAAGATTTATGTCACATTTAATATTTATTATTTCTTCAAAGCATGTTAAATTTGTAGTACCGAGAGAAAGTTGTTTAGTTTCCAAGCTACACTTTCAACATCGATGTTGTCATTAAATGGGTAAGACAAAAAACCGGCACAATATCTTCAGGCTCACTTAATGTTAGAAATCTTCTTTCAAATTTAGTTTAGAAGCAGTGCAATAATATCGGCATATTTGTTGTAAGTAAGATTCTTTTTATTTTTAGACTCATCAGCCAGATTTTGATAATACTTTAAATTACGATGTTTTAATTGCATTGCAAGCATATTTAGTTTCTCTTTAAATAACTTCAAAATGCTTCTCATATCTGGTATTGTTTTACCTTTACCCCCTGTAGTTGCAGGTTTAATTGGTGCAATTTTTCAGTAATATCGCAGAAAAAAGCAAGATCAAGGAGCGATTCTTGATCATTTAATTGATTCTATGAATCACCTTTAGTTTATAAGTATGAGTGTGCATATTTGCGGCAGAAGTTCCCTTAGCATAATTTTAAATTAAAACTTATTATATATATATGTATAAATTTGTCTTCAAACGAACTGTGGGTAATAACCTCATTATTTGCTGTCGGGCACATGATTTTGCGCCATTTTGTGCGATTTCTATTTATATATGCTCATGCGTTACGATTATAATTAATTTAAAAGTTAACATTCATATTGTTCATCGGGATAAATACAAACAGTATGGGGCTACGTTGCACAGTCTATTGTGGTAAGAATAAATTATCGCATTAAGATTTTCAAACATTAATTTAAGTGAAGGCAAATTGTTCAACTTTAGCTTCGCGGGCTACTTTAAAAACCTTTGCGGTAGATCGGTCGACGTGTTGGCCACCCCTGCGATATAGAGGAGAATGAGTCGCCGAACGATTTCGACACCTTTCGCTACAGAAGAGTTGTTTAACCTTTTTGTATTATTCATTTAAGGAATAAATCTTATAGTCTTCAAAGAAAAAGAGAGAAAAAAATAGATTTAGGATTTTCGGTAATAATGTAGTCTGCAGTAGTTCCGGTAATAATACTGCGATATTTTAGCGATTAAGCATTGCTGAATTTTCTATTTCACCGATATTTCATCTCTTGTATCAGAAGATATTTCTGGATTTAAAGAATAACAGTATGCAGGAAAATAATGTTTTTATCGCTTTAGCTTTCGAAAAGGAAAAACATCTGTTAAAATATACGATAGAACCTGTACAAAAACGGATAGAACCGAATTTTTGTGGAGAAATATCTAAACGTTTTTTGGTATCGTAATAAAGAAGCATAATTTTGTAATTATTCCCTGTACTTTTATATTTAAATTTATCATTTATAAAGAAATATTTTTCATTGGTAAGCGTATGATTCGATAGGGGATAACTCTGGTGTTTTCTTGTTTTTTTAATCATGTAACACGTTTTTTAAAAATAAAATCTTAGAAAAAAGTATAAAAAGTATAAACACAATATAGTCAAAAAGCAAAAACATTTTATAATCGGAGGTTGACACTGAATATTTAATTTCCGTCGAAAAATGGAACCTTCGGGTAAATAATTTTGGTTTCAAGCTATCATTTTAGGCTTAAAAGGTTTTATCGAAATCGAAAAAAACTTAAAATAAGCAAAATTTAAAAAAATATATAATTTTTATTTACAGCGTTACAACGTGTAGGCCCAATTTTTAATTGAAAAATAATATAAAACCATTTTTTTTCCCCCATCTACCGGGATTAAATTAGACAATAATCAGACTTATTTCCTAATTATTAGTATTTTTAGTAATGTTTAGAATATTTTAATATGGGAACATGTATTTAATCTGAACTTGGCAATATTGATTTTTTAGAATATTGTCTATTAATTTGTAGCTGATAAAAAAGTATTAAAAAAATTAAGCAAATAATTCTGAATTAAAAAAAAAAAAAAAAATGGGCAACTTGTAGAATTACGGTTTTTTGAGAAAAATGTCATAACTTCGATCGACCTCAAATGGTAATAAAAATGCGATAACATTTAAAATTACATTAAGTGTGTAAATTTTAAACATTTTGCCTCCAAATTCATTTTCATTTTTATTTTTTGTTGGTTCACGAACTTATAATTATTTTTACTTATTTGTAGTTATACATTAGTGAGAGTAAACAAGAACAAAATTTTAATTACTATAAACTTTATTTAAAATTTTTTTTTTGTAAGATAAAATATAATTAAATACAATGGATTTTTTTTTTTTCGGTACAGACTGATTACACGTATTTCATTCATCCGTAAAAACTTTTGTTCTAAAAGCGGCGCGCATTGTTGTAGCGTAATTTTTTCTTAAACTGTCTGTTACCTTATTAAAATGGTTACCTGAACTTAAGGGAGGGAGCTACGTAATAATAGCCTCTTCTATAGTGTTTAATTTTTAATTACGTGCTACTTTAATAAAGAAAAAATTGATTTAATTTTAAACAATTGTTGCAGTTTTGATATTACTGAAAAGTGAAAAGATTCAGCTTCTTAATCCTGCAATCAGAAAATAACCATCAACATGCCGAAAGCGGTACGTATTACAGTGATACATATTATTCTATATGAAAAAAAAAAAAAAAAAAAAAAGGTGCCATCAAGAACTTTTTAGTATCGCTAGAAATACGAGGGCTTTAAGGTGTTTTTTAAATTTTTATTCGATTGGTACGCGAGAGGGAAAAAGCGGTTCCATCGAAGAATTTATACGAGCGATTTATTGCAGTTATTTTTATAATTTTAGCGGCAATTAACGAAAAATAATTTCGTACTGTAGTTGCTGCTGTCAGATAATTGAAAAAACTGTAAAAAATCGTATAGCGTTTTATTTTAACAATTTCTATTATTATACTTTGTGCAACATAAAAAAAAATAAAAAAAAATAAGCATTTTTCATAATACTCGACGTTTAAAATTAATCTCTAGGAAATAACGTTTCATATTTTCTTTGTTTTACGACACTTATTAAAATTATCGCCGCGACACGTATAAGCACTTATTTCAATTTTTGTCTTAAAAAATGTTTCCCTCGTTAATAAATAAACTTCTCAATGCTCGATAGTGCGTTGAAAATTTTGTCAGTGTAGTTGTGTCGTTTTATGTGATGATATTAAGGAAAATTCAGCTTGTTTAGACGGTCTTCTCTGTACACACGATGAAATGCGAAAGTATTCTGCGAATTAATATTGTCGATGAAGTGGCGTAATGTAGAATTATGTGTTTATATTTTTCTTTTTTTTCTTTCTCTCGTCATATCTAATTAGAAAAAAAAAGTTGTTTTGAAATATTTTACGGATGAGAAATAAGAAATAAGAAATGTCTTTTAATCAAATCCGATACAATTCTCGCACGTTTAAAAACAGAAAATGTCGGCCGTAAATCAAGTTACAGAAATTATATATAGAAATTCGAAATGTATTATAGAAATGTTATTAAATCTGTTTCCAAGTTCTGTAATGCAAAATTTCAATTTATTTTTATTATTATTATTACTACTGAAAAAAGAAAATCCACAAATGTGCTGCAAAGCGCGAATAATGGATAACGTTAAATTTAAACGAATTTATCGATTAAAAATAAAAATAAAACGGACACTAAGAAATAAAATTAAGCTTGTATCCTAATACATAAAATAGAACTTACCACTACAGTAAATACGTATAAATTAAATAACAAATATAACTATATAGAATGCATCAAATTTAAAATAAAATAATAACCTGCATTGAAATTGAAAAAAGAACGAACCCAAGTTAACATAAAGCAAAATTTATAAATTTAACAAAACGAAATTTCGACTTATTCTTAGAAAAAATTACAAAGTTTAAAAATTTACATTTATTAACCCAGTATTATATTGCATGTATTTGCTTTTTTTTCTTATTTTATAGAAACGAAAATGCTACCTATGTGATTATATATACTTTCTGGTTAATATATGCTTACACTTCTTATATAACATACATAATATTATAAATAAAACTAGCTATATAACTAAACCCAACGATTTCATGTTAAATATACTCACCTTCACCAGATTTAAAAACCTGTTCGTAATAATACTAAAAAGTAGTAACAGAAATAATAATAATAATAATAATAATAATCAAATCAAATTAAATCAATTTATTTAATTTTGTACAAACTTAAATATTAATGTAACAAAAATAATTACCACAAATGCGCGTAGCTGCGCGAGCAGTGGCTATTATTATTATATAATTATCTAAATTAAACCACTTATTATAACTAAATACACATAATTTTTACAAACTACATAGGCCAACCTAGTTAATGATACCTTTTAATTATATCAGTCTTATTGGCTATTGTTTACAAAAATGACAATTATTTCTATAAAATAAACATTAGAACTAAATAAAACTAATGAAGTAATCAAACGTTTAACCTTAATTATATATAAAAGAGTAATTAGAATAATTACCAGCATACTTTCAAAAATGCAATACTCACATGCTCCAGTGTATATACATCAATCAGACCATAATGACTGTTAGCATATGCATGCATCCCTTCAAAAACACATATCCATACATTTATACACACATTAATAATAATGATAATAACAACAACAATAGTAATGATAACAGTAATAATAATAATAATTAACAGAAATAAGTAATAGCAATAGTAGATAATAGGTAAGTACAGCAACTACAAAAAACAAACATGTCACATATGTACTTATTGATAATTTTGTGTCAACGGGCTTATATATACTCTACCTTTTCCTCATCCATTTATCTTCCTTTATTATATTTTATCTTCATCTTCCATCTCTTCCTTAATCTTTCTTCCTGTCATTTTTTTAAGCAAAATAGTCTTAACTTTTACGGGATGTATAAATTATTATCGTGTTTCATAGAATTGTTTTTGCTTTTTGTGTAAATTTAAAAAAAGAATATCAATTAAAGTTAATAATAAAGAATAATGCAGATAAACATACACAATGTACAGCATATCAACTCGTAATTTGAAAATTTATGCAATTGGGAAGATTACTGAATTATCTGTTTTGCGAAGATCACAACCTTGCTACCTACTCGATTTTGCTTCAAAACTAGGCTAATTGTTTATTGTAGTTATTGGAAACGCAAATGAATATAAGTTTTGTACAGTTGTTGTCTTATTTCAGATCTCCGAGAAGAAATTTCTTAATAGTCGTGCTCATTTCTTCTTTTTGATGTGGAGTTGTTACACCTTGTTTTTACATAAAAGTGTACAGATTTCTTGCAACTAACCGTTGGAGAGTTGTAGCGTAGGATAGTTACAAAAAAAAAAAAAATATTACGCAGCTGTTGATGGGTGTCGTCATATGTAGAATTCTATAATACGCGGAATTCGCGGCTTCTTTAAACGAATTAATTGAAAGTATGCAAACGATTTCTGTTTATGGTCGCTGTGTGTGTGTGTGTGTGTATCGAATCATTATCTCGCCAACCCAGCAAATTAGCATTCCAAAGATACAGCTAGAAACATAATAGCGAGCGATGTGAGACTATCGCTAGGTAATTTATGGCGATTTTTAATATGACGAGTTTCTTAAATTTAATTTTCAAAAAAGCAAATCCGATTAATCGTTCAATTTCATATTTGGTTAAATGACGCATGCAAAAGAGGGCCAAAGCAAAGCAAAGAAGAATAACGTATGTTTACTTTTAAGGTCAGTTGAATACAGTTTTTAAAAAATGGTACGTAAAAGTAGATTTTTTTTTTTTTCTAAAAATTATTTTTATTTTTAAATTTCGGAAGTCATCTAAAAAGAAGGTAGTCAATTTCTGGCAAACCGGGAGAAGTTAAGGAAATATGTTAAAAGTCAGAGAATTTGAAGAAGGTACAGAAATTCGTGGATGATGTATCATATATAGAACTTGAAAGTATTAAAAAGGATTGCGAAATTCTATGATATATGATCAATTTACTCTATATACTTTATTAATAAACGAAAAAACAGGGATTTTATTAATTTTTTAACGAGAAGTAAAAATTTTAAACGATTTGAGATTGTGTATCATCAGAATTAAATTGTGTATCGCAGGGCCCGATTAAAAACACATTGTGAAATATTTCGAAATTGTGTATGATTTTTTCTGTATAGCTATTGTTTTTTTTGTTTTTTTTTTTCGTTTTTCTTATATATCGGAGAAAAGGCTGAAAAAATCTGAAAAAATCTGAAAAAATGGGAAAAATTAGGCAAATTCATTTTGAAAAAAAAATGGCCATCACTTTGAAAAATATTTGGTAGAATATATTAACTCTTTCGTTGGGGCCATGTATCCAGTTGGAATTACTAGCTGTGATAGTTTGTAAAACGAATTTGTACACAGTGACATTGCTTTATTTCAAGACATATACTGGTAACAAAAAAACAATATTAATCCATGCAAATTCTTTGTTTACTTTTTATATAATTTTTTCTGATTATTGATGAACAAATAAGTATGTTTTAGGGGATTTTTTGTTAGGTTTTAGATTTAATTACAGTTATCGTTTTTAGAAACTATTTATTAAATGAAAAGTTATGTTAATAGAATAAAAATAATTAATCTAACACAACTTTAAAATATTTTTTTTTAACTTTGTTGAAAGAACTATGTTGTAAATTTGTTATATTTTATTTGTCAAACTAATTGGTTTTGTATAATTATACATACATATACATATGATTCATCTATTAGAGAAAGAAAAAGCGGGTCTTCAAATATCTGCTGATAAAACGAAATTTATCACCAATATATACCATCAGCACCCAACTTTCTATTAACAGAGATTGAAAAATATAGCAAGTTAACAAGTTTAAATATCTGCGAGAGTGGATTGAACCGAATGTGCTAGAAAAAACAGCATTGCGGTCTAGAATAGGCAAATTAGAAGCGGCATTTCAGTTGACAAGAAATGTTTATAATAAAAAGTGTATTTCACGGAATGCGAAATTACGGCATTACCGTACGGTTGTTCAGCCTGAGGTATTCTATGCGGCAGAAACCCTGGTGTTAAACACGAAGGGTATGCTCGAAAAACTGCACAAAAAAGAAAGGAAGGTGTTACGAAGAATTTTAGGCCCAACAGCTGGAAATGGGGAATATAGGCAAAGACCCAACGAAGAAGTATACAAATACTCGGACAAGATAGTCGACGTGATGATAAAAAGGCGAATTATGTTCTATGGACACATAAAGCGTTCGGAACCTACAAGGCTAATTAGCCAAATATTTACGTACATTCAAAGTTTAAAGAATAAATGGAGCTGGTTTGAGAAAGTGGAAAGCGATGTAAACGAAATTGGTATAGAAGCAAGTGATATTGAAACCCGCCACCCATTGAGAAAGAAGTTAGCAGAATATGTCAGCTTTAAGGTTAAATTGAAATCAGGAAGGGGAAAACAGTGGACCGAAGAAAGAAAAGAGCAACATCGACAGCGAATGCGGCAATATTGAATACAAAAGAAAGCCAAAAGTTCAAACAGTTGAAATATCGTGGTCCTAAAATGGCCAATTCGAAAAAAAAAAAAAATATATATATATTGAAACATCCAAGGGGGCTGATTCGGGGGTGCAGCTCCCCCCCCGGGAGAATAAACGGACACTGTTAATAATGGCAAAATTTTTGACAGTAAAAATTAATATTTGATAAAAATATGAAGTGTTTTTAAATAATACATTTTACACAAAAATAAATATATAAAGTGAAGAAGAGAGAGATATATAGATATACCACACATGTTCGACCTCCGCCTTTACATTTTCCCATATGTCACTCTTTTAGTCCCCCTCCCGCCGTGGGACAAATCCTGGGTGCGCCAATGTTATATACATATATAAAAGTGTGTGTGTATGTATCAGTGGCGAATCCTCAGGTATTTCAAGTCATGCGCCAAAGTACGACAGCAACTTGAAAGAGAAATAAATCTGCCACTACTTCTCTGGCGGCAGTGATTAACCCGACTAAAGCTCGCTTCACACTTGTTCGATTCTATTCGGTGCGGTTTGTATTCGATTCGTTTTCGGTTGCGCCTAATCTCTTCACACACACGGTTCCTATCAGGTTTGTATTTGGGAATCCGAGATCCGACATCTGAAACCAGACGTCTTTTACTGCTATGGAGAGAAGTCAAGTTTTGACTATATTGTTTCTCTATAGGGGAGAATTAAAGAACGAAGAGGGGTTAATTGTTTTCATTGGGAGTACCCGATCATAACCAAAAGGTTGAAGTTTGGGGCATTTTACACAATTTTTCCAGTTTTCAAAAACTACTTCAGGATGTCAACGACATCATTTGATGAATTACATCTGAAGCTAAAGGATCATCTTCAACATCAAAATACATTCATGATTATAACTTTATACTTTCAATAAACAAAGTTAACTATTGAACGCGTAAACCGAAACTGAACCTGATAGAAACCGCACACGTGTGAATGCCGCGTCGACCTTGTGTGCCCTAGACACCAATTTCGCCCCTGTTTAAAACCGGTTAGCAACCGATTCGGTCGTGGGGGCGCCGGTGACTATACGGTTTCTATTAGGTTTTAATTCGCTCCAAATAGCGACCGAATCATTGGTTCGCACTAGTGATGGGAAATGTGACACACTTTGGTGTGTTGCCATAGTAAAATTGACACGCCGTTCGGTATTGACACAGTGAGACAGCAAATGACATTTCTTATTTTTACATTTTTCGTTATGTGATGATACTGTATACTACGATGCTTTTAGTTGTCCTTAAATTTGTGGACAAATGATTTAAAATAAACAAATGTATAAAATCAAGTTTTCAATGGCTACTTACAATTTTAATGATAATGTTAATAATAGTTCGTACAAATACTGCGTCAATATAAGGGGACACTGTGTGAGACAGCAAATAATATTTATATTTTTCAGTATATAATACCGTGCAAAAGGTTTTTAATGGTATGGTTTATGGATAAATTATTCGAAATAAATAAACGTTTAAAATCAGATTTTAAATGGCTGCTTAGAATTTTACAAATAATTCTTGTAAACACTGTATAATAATGATACATAGTTAAACAGCAAATGGCACTTGTTACATTTTTCTTTATATAGTACTATGATGCACAGGCCCGCTTACATGCAAGGCGTGCACCGCACGCGGGCCGCTTGTCTAGAGGGCGGCAAATTAACCGATCGAAATATATGATAAAAATATATTTTATTTAATGATAAAAAAACATTCAAAGTTAAAAATTATAAAAAAACTACTTAAGATCAACAATGCACCAGCAAAGACTAAGTAATTTAGTTACAGTTTCGATTGAACATGAAATTTTAGATAGCTTGGATACGAAAAAATTGATAGCAGATTTTGTAAACATAAAGACAAGAAGAGTTCAATTTATGTAGAATATTCGTTATCGAGGATATATTTTGTATTATTTAAATGTGTAAAAATCGTGTAAATATTTAAGACAAAATCACACTAAGTACCTACTTATTATAAATATAAATATAGTTTTTGTTTGTAAAGTCTTATCCATTTTTGCATACTCTTAAAAGGCAACATTAAATAGCCTTTCTGCAACCTTATTCAAAACGGCTCGAATTTGATTTGATACTCGGATTCGGAGAAGTATTCGAACGAATTGGACGTTATCGAACCTGTTCCGGAACGTTCCACTGATTCGCCGATTCCGAGCTCAACGTAGAGAGTTGTACGTAGGGCGGCAAATTTGGTATTGCACGCGGGCGTACAAACAGCTAACGGCGGGCCTGATGATGCAATACGTTTCTAATGCTACTTCAGTTTGCAGGAGAAATATTCAATATAAATGAATTTTTAGAATCAGTTTTTTTAATAAATGCTTACAATTTTGTCGATAAAGTTCAAGTATTGTCAAAGGTAATTAGTGTAATCTAAATAAAAATACAGAATTATAACCATTTTCAATGTAAGGTTGATTTTTTTTTTTTTTTTTTAAAATATTAAAGTCCTTAGTTTATTTTTTATTTCAAGTATTGTTGAAGTGGGAACATAAAATTATCAGATAAATGTTTTAAATGTTTCACTGTTTCAATTTTTTTCGATTAATTGAATTTTCCAAATGTATCAATGCACTGTTTTAAAACGCTTAACTCGTGTCACCGATTACCAAAAGGCGAAAAGCTTAACTATTTCTGTTAGAAATGTTGCAAATAGTATAATGTGTCTTTTTGCTTACTTTTAAAACTGAATATTTGGTTTTGGCTTCAAAAAAAGGAAAATATACATTGCCTTCAACTACAATTTTTTTTTTTTTTTTTTTATCGAAATTTAAAGAATATTAAAAATAAATACTGTTAAAACAATTAAAATAATATTTCAAATATATATGACAATAAAAATAAAAATGAAATTCTTGCTTGAAAACAAAACAAATATGAAACAATGAGATAAATGTTTTACACGTCTTATTGTTTCATTGTTTCGCGTGTTTTGATTAATGACACACTGACACAGTCGAGTAATGAACTGTGTTGACACACTGTGTTGAAACAGCGATACACTAGTCATCACTAGGTTATATTTGTTCGGTACAACTAAAAACAAATCGAACATAAACCATACCTAACGTGACCATTTATTTTTTGACTCAAAAGGGGACACCGTTTTTTTTTTTTTTTTTACGTTAATTAATAAGTTCTCAATGGAAAAAAATACATTTTTATAATAAGTATTATTTTATTTATCGAAATAGTATTTATTACAAATTTAAAAAGTTCTGAAACATAAATGTTCAGTTATTTTTATATTTGTCAGAGGAACAAATTTGTTTTAATACACAGAGCTGGTATGATGATTTTAAGTAAGAATAAAATTCTTGGCATGTTTTTTTAATATTTACCTTAGTTATCAACATCGCCGTAAGGACCGGAATATGTAACTTTCTTGGTTCATTAAAGAAACGGCTCTTTCTACTGGTGCATTTGTGCCAGGCAGATATGAAATATATTCAATTAAAATACAAAAGTTTTTTCATGTTTAAGATTGTTGGTGTGAAAGTGTTTGAATACTTCCATCCAACCTCGAGTTTCCGTCGAAACATTCAGATTGTTCCGCTCGGGAATTTTTTTCCGTTGTGATGTAGTCGGAAATGAATGAAAATTCGTCAAAAAATTCTGTTTCTTTATTACAATCAGTATGGATCCCTTTTCAATCAAATCATCCAATGCTTTTTGAACGTCTTCCCATGCAGGTACTTTTTTCAGATCTGTCTAATAAAAAATACTTCCAATTGTTTAGTAAAAAACCAAGTCCACTGTTTTCAAATATTCAAGACACTTGTTTTATAAAATTCTGTAGCCGTACTTTTCATAAATTTTTAGTAAACATCAGTGCCCCACTATATTTCAATTTCACCATTAAACTACGGACTGTAAATGGAAGAAACTGATTAGTCTGTGTTTCTGAGTCAAATTGTCTAATTTCTTTCGTAGCTTTAATTGCCGATAAAGTTTGACCTTCAACTTCCTATGAGAAACACTAAATTCTGTGCGACACTTTTCGCATCTGACATCCGTGGCAATAAACGGCTATTTTGCTTGTAAACTAACACGAAACGTACACTTCCGTTTCGGTGTAATTAGATAAAATTCCAAAACACAAAAAACTTTAAATCAATTACCACTACAACGATTACTTCCGTTTTGATGATCTGCTTGCTTTTGTGTTTTGTTCGCTTGACGCTACAAGGACTTCTCCAGTATTAGCCAGTCACCAGGAGCGCATAAAAAATCTACATGCCCCTAAGAAAACAAGGTGGTATACAAGTGTAAACAAATTGAAGAGTTTTACAAAATAGGTACTTGGCAGTAGTGTATCCTGCTATTTTTGTTAGGGGTACCTCAGGCAAATCCCCTTCCCTCCACTTACCGCTAAAACGTTTATCTAATTTACTGATTACATAAAGTTGCTGTAAAGTTAAAAATTACAGAATTGTCAGTTTTATGTGAGAAAATTATGTATTTATATTTTCTTTCCTGACACATAACGAAAAAATTAATTAATGGTACACAAATTCTAGTGTTCTTTCAGTGTCGCTTATAAATTCATTCATTACATAACAGTAGAATTTTGTAATGTTGAATTTTTCAACGAATTTCATTACATCGTGATATCACGCATCAGAAAAACGATCAGCACTAACGCTAGGGAAAAAAAGAAAAGCCTTTCATTGTTTCTCCATTTTTAGTTACATAACGAAGAAAACTGTAGATAACTGTGATTTATGTGAAATGTCAGTTGTTTCATCAAACACCATTGACACAAATGGTGTTTCATTTATTTCCCCGTTATCTCTTCTTAGTATGGCTTTAATAAGATAATTTTGTATTAGCGATGATGTACCACGAAAAATGGTATTTTCTGGTTAGTGCTCAATATAATTTCCTTTGTTCAAGGAAAATTCATTTTCATCGTGACCTCGAAAGGGTAATTCTTTTCTTTGAAAGGTCGGCTAGTAAAAGGTTTAGTTAATATTTGTTATACAGTGAACATATTAAACAAATATTTATTTCTTTTTAAGAATTTTAAGTTTATGTAGAATTTTAACTGTAATTTATGATCCAATTTTGAAGTTTAAAAGTCAAATTGTCCATGATATTGATTTTTATTCGATATTTTTGTTGTTTCTGAACCATCTTATTATGATTCCGTACATTACATGTGCAAGGGCGACGCCAGCCGATGGGCCAGAGGGGGGAAAGATGAGTTGTCAGCCGCCATGGGGATGGGGGCAAGATGATAGAAAGAGGATATGGGTTATAGGAAAAGAATAAAATTTATAAGTTGTAAAGGCTTATTAATATTTTATTAAACAAGAATAAAATCTTAATTAAAACATAATTTTCGTGGGTTTCTGGCAAATTGTTCATAATTGCGCGCCTATGTATACTCATCATGGCCAGTTGATTAAAAAGTTTCAAGACTCCAGGGTGGCAGCCCCCCCCCCCCACCCTGCCACCGCTGGCGACGCACATGTACATGTGTATGAAAACTTAAAAAAACGGCGCAAACATAAAAAACGCTGTTGCTAATGTCGGGTATTCAATATTACAACCGACGGCTCTAGACAACATATTTTCTTGTAGAACATAGATGCGCGCGTAAGCAACGAACTGGATGCAACGATGACGAGTCATGTGGTGACAGACGCTCGCATAATACACATAAACCGTAACCTGGGATTCGCATAAATAAGAGTACCCTGGACAAAATTTCCTTCCTGTACATTTAAACCAAGAAGCGCGCGCAATCGGTATTTCTTTTAAGAGTACTCGTATTTATTTAAATCGTCGGTGAGGTATCGCTTCGTAAACAGATACCCCAGACAAACTGTTTCACGTAATGAACACAAATTCAACAATTCCGTGCATGTGTGTGTGTATGCGCTTGACATTAGCAGTAATGAAGGACATGTATGAGGCAAACCAGGCGGTCGAGCCGAGAATTCGGAATCGCTTAATAAGCAGAATACTATGCTTATAAGCTGTCTACTTGCGGTTTTTTAATTTTGTTATTTTTTTACGTCCTTCTCAGAATACCTGGATACCCCCCCCCACCCGAGAGATACGCTATACTGATACTTGACTACTTTGAGCAACCTACATGCGCGTTGCATATCGCAAATTTTTCGTTATGAAATTGTTACTACACTACCGCTAATTTATCATAGCGAAATGATGTTCACCATCTACTTTATAAACGCTAGCGAAAATCTGTTGATTGTGATAAACTAATGATCGGTTGCTTATCTAATTTCTAAACAATAAGTACAGACAACGATCAAGTCGCGGAATCCTAGCTAGCTGGATAAGGCTGAACACATGAAACACGTGTTATCTGTTACTGTTATCTGCTAACTTCAGATTGACAGTTTAGAGAAGTTTATTAATGCGAGCGGATGTATTCATTTCCTTTTTAAATAGATATCTTACTGTGTTTGTAATTTTTCTTTAAATAATATATTTTAATTTTTTTTTCTTTCTTTTTTCTATTATAAGATGAAGGCACTGAAATATTTCATTGTAAGCTGTAAAGTTATGTGACTTGATAATCTATTTTATTTATTTATTTATTTTTGGAATTCATTTTGCATTATTCTTTTTTGTTGTTTACAAAAATGATTTTTTTTATCGAAATTTAAATACCAATTTTCTTTTACATAAATTTAATTTTTTATTTTTTATTTTAAAAAAAATAGTGACTTCTTAATTTAGTTTTGTTTGTGTAGTAGTGCGTGCCATTGTATTTTGAGTTAATTATATTTCTGTTTTTTTTTTTCTCAGAAAAGTATTGGGGAAAATCGGGATTCGCCACTGATATATGTGTGCATATATGTATGTATATATATATGTATAACTCGGCCATTTTGGCCTCGCAAGGGGCTGTGCCCCTTGACCGCTCTTGCTTTCATTTCTGTCTCTTTCTCTTCTATACTTTGTATAAAATGATCAAAATTTACAACGTAATTCCTACTGGCATCAACAAAAAAAAGAAAAATAACATAACCACAAAAATCCTATTCTAACATTTAACCTTCATTATATAAAATTAAGACATTTTTTCGTTACATTTTTCATTACATATATTTCATTACATAAAATTGTGACATTTTTTAAATAACAATAACGAAAATCCTATAAAATATAACAAACGTTACATAAAATTGGGACATTTTTCTGGGACATTTAGCGTTACATAAAATTGGGACATTTTTTCGAATGGGGGCTAGCCTAAGAATTACGTTGTAATTAATATATATATATATATATATATATAAAAATATAAAATTCATCAATAAACGTTTGTTTTATTATTATTATCCTTATTATTTCTATATTGACGGTTGGAAAGGTCCAAGTGGAATTTGTTCTGCTTTTTTTTTTTATCTCGCCTTGAATTATTTCGAATCTTTTAAGCTTTCATGCTTTTCCGCAATTTTCTGTGCGAAATCTATTGCTATTCTACGCGCTGTTCTTTTTGTTCCTCTTCACTGGTTTTCCATAAAGTGCTCATAATCTCGGACCTTAAAAATGCTTTACAGGCATATCTTCCTGCTCTTTCTTCCGATTCTCCCCCATCCATGATCTTTTCCTCCTCCACTCGAGCAAGATCGATCTTCTGTTGATTTCCGGCCACTTGGGTGTTGAAGGACAATGGATTCCGTAGCTCGTTCTTCCATTTACAGGGGCATATTTTCGGGCACATTTTCAGCCTATAATATTGTTCTTCTTTCTTCAGTCGCTCATTTCAAACTATGGCTTAACCCCTATTTTTTTTCATTTTCTAATCTTGCTTCTTTTTTTACCGCTCTATTTAGCTATCTCTTCCTACTCGCCCATGGTTCCTTGATTTCCTCTCTTTTAAATGGTTTACAATCTCTGCTATTTGTCGCCTTCGTTTTCAAGTCTTCTTACTGCGTCATTTTTTTGGGGTTTTCATCTACATCTACTCCATTTTGTCTTTTTCAACCTCTTTCCATATACTTTCTTCGTAATAATGCTAATCACATTTTGTTCGAATGTGCGACCTTCCGCGGTGAGAAATCGTCCTTCTAGTATTCTTCTCTATTAAAACTTGATATCCCTACTCCTTATAGTGCTGCTTGTATTTTCTAATTTCCTTTCGTTTCTGTTATTTTTGTCCTTGAATTATTTTCATCCTTTGTCCTAAACGCATTAGAATACAAATTTTATTTCTACCCCCTCCCATTTCATGGGATAATGTCCTCGCTGACAAATCCGTAAAAATAAAAAAAAAAAAGTAAACATCCTTATTATTCACCCGGGTCGTTTTTATTCTTTTTTTTTTTTTTTTTTTTTACCTTCGCATGATGGATATAAATTTAGTCTAGTTATTTTTCAGAGATGAGCAATTTTTTCGGTCTCTCTTTCCTTGTACCTTTGTTTGTATTAGCAGTTTTTTTAGTTTTTGCTCACTGAATTATATTATTCTCCCCAAAAATATTTCATCGCACGAAAAACAGTAATGTCAGACAGTCATTGCATAAGTTACAACTATTTCACAGTTGGTGGTATTCAAAAGTGTCTCTTCCAGAATCATTTCAGTACCATTTAATCGATCCCTATCCTGTTTTAAAGTTGATTATAGCACATTGATGTATTTTTCGAGCCTTCATTATTTATAAGGAAGTTTATAATTACTTGGAATACCGTTTAATTTTATTTTTTCTCAAAGAAGTTTAATTGTGTAATTTACATGTAATCTATACGGATTCTTTTAATGAACTCGGTTGAGAACAATTTGATTATAAACAATTGTCGGTTTGAAATTTGTATTAAATTATTTTTTTTTTTTAGTTGAAAAAAACTTAATTAAAAAGGTTAATATTGAGATAGATTAGAGTGGGTGAATTATAAATTGAAAATTTTAATCTTGTTTCATTCGATCGTGTAACGAGTAATCGTTTCTTTTGTTCAGCAGAGCTATATTTGCTGCTTAGGCAAATGTCGGTTTCATCGCGAGATCTCTGTGTCCTAGCGTATCTTACTCTAACAGCTTCTGAGGTATTTAGTGGCGATTATATACATACCTTTTAGGTTGCACATTTAGTATCATGTTTTTCATTAGGAGGACTTTATCTGATCCTCTTTTTTTTTACGGAATGTATATTAGTATTGTAATTAATTCATTTGTGTTTCCGTTTGGCGTATAAATTTTCCGCATTTCTTTTTTTCTTTAGTTTGTTCAATCATGCAGGCGACTTTATTATAATATTGCAGCGTTGGCAATATTTAATAGTAATGTTATTTAGATATTTGCGTTAAGGATTATTATAATTTATTTGTCGGTGTTATTGATTAGGCACCGGTAGTATTTTGAATGCACTGTCGTGAGATTCGCTCGTACTGCAATGTTATTATGCTTTATGTACGCGTTGTTCGTCTAGTTAGCATTACTGCGATTTGATCATTTACGTTTCTCGGAGTTTAATATTGTTTAAAAGATTTACTTAAGGTTTATTAGTGTCTACGGTCATGAGTGTGTTTATTTCACGAGTGAGATCATCGCGATTTTCGAAAAATTTGTGCGCAAATGTTTGGCGGCAGCCAAATTCGGGAGGAGTTACTGTGTTCTTTTGGCGCCCGATTCGTTTAAAATTTTATTGCCTACACTGTGTATTTTTTCATGAAATTATTTTTTCAATGACGTTGATGTTTAGAGGTTTCCGGACACGAATAGAGAATGACTTCATTCGGATTTTCTTGTCCTATTCGTAGCTATTTGTAGTTTCCTATTCCGATGCTCGGCTTAAGACTTCGCGAGTGATAGCGCTTGCCTAATTTGGAGAAACCCCTGGGAGGACACACGTCTTCCAATATTAAATTTTTGAAATACCATGTAAAAGTCAAACTTTTGGTCAGCACAGTTTCAGCTAAAATTATTTCTTGTCTAGTCTTACTCGATACATAATATAGTGCAGATTATTTCATATTTCTTAAATATTTAGCGCGCTTCATTGACGCGATAGTTTTCGATAGACGTTTGTAATTTAAAAAGTTCGAAATAAAAACAAAAAAACAGCGACACAAAAGCCTGTATTAAATTGTCTTGTAATGATATCGGCATGTGTTCCTGTCAGTTTCAGACATGCTCCGCATGGGTTTTAATTTTTAAATGCTTTGTACTCTATAAATGTATCATAATTCGGAGTGATGATATTCGGCGAGTCATTTCTATTAAACGGTTAATTTAGAGTGTTGCGAGAGTTTTTTACGGGACAACCGAAATGAATACACAACTATATTAGGTTTATCTTAAATTATAATATGAGCAAAAATTGATGTTCTCAGATACGGTCCTAACAATTTTGATGAAATTCACGAATTTGGTTTGGGGGGCTTTTAGATAAATTGATTAGTTGAGGTCTCTTGTCGTCGAGGAAATTCTACGTAACGAGCAACTATCAAAACGAGGTCACCAATGTTTTTAAATGATCATCGTATTTTTAGGATTTATTAAAAAGTAAATAATTCGCTTATTTGTAGCATGGTGTAAAAAATAATACATTTATTTACATTATTAATTAAAAATAGAGCGATGCAAGCATGATATCTCTTTTTCATGATGAAATTTTTAAATATTACGCTAGTATTCCTAAATGTACAGGACATCGCTATAGATTTATACAGATGATAATTTGTAATAATATTTCTGGCTTATGAATATTTGTTATTTTTTGTAACCTGGGAATAGCTTCAACATAAAACCCAATAATGGATGGGTTCAATTTATACAAACATGTAGCTTTTGCATCACAGCCAGCTACCATGCTGTAGTTGGTTTGGCGTTTCGTTCAGACTTGGTTCGACTCCTGCCGCCGTACATTGAAACTTTCAAAAATTTTACTTACGTTAAATTAATTTAATTTCCCCTCAGTTGACGTGTTTCAAAAAAAAACAAAAAAAAACAAAAAAAAAACGCTTCATGAGTATATTATTGTTAAATGTTTGACTACTACTTGTGAAACTAATATAAATCCATTCTCACTGATTTGCAAGTTCAGAATAGATTCGAGCAAAGTCCGGTTAATGTGTATATTATTAATTAAGTAATTCGTGTATACATTCAATTAATTCTGGAAACGGCTTTAATGATTTCGATAAAGTTCACGAATTAATTCGTATTCACAAACGCAATTAATTATAAATAAACTATTGTCGATTAGTTTGCATAGGAGCATAATGATGGCGTAAGATTATGTTCTATGTAACCGAATGTAATCGGAAATAGTTTATTTATTTATGATTAAAATTGTGTTTTTTTTATTTTTTTTGTATTTTTAAGTTAATTAAAAACATTAATAGTACGCAGTTTGTACAATGGATCAACATATTTCGGGTTTATATCGGATGTTGTCTTTTCTTAAATTGTTCTTTTGTGTATTGTTCGTTTCGTGTATTGTTCGTTTCGTGTATTGTTCTTTTCGTGTATTGTTCTTTTCGTAAATTGTTCTTTTCGTAAATTGTTCTTTTCGTAAATTGTTCTTTTCGTAAATTGTTCTTTTCGTAAATTGTTCTTTTCGTAAATTGTTCTTTTCGTAATTTGTTCTTTTCGTAAATTGTTCTTTTCGAAGGCAGTCGCATTGGTTGAAAGCGTGGGAGCAGTTTCTTCGTTACCACGAACATACGCTAATGTAATGCGTATATCATTTATTATAATCGCGGATTTAATGACTGGTTTCCCGTATATGAAACACGGTAAAAGCGTTTTTTTTTTTTTTTAATCCCGTTTATTAATTTAATTAAATAGTGCGCTTTTCGCAATGTGTTGCATCTTGTCTTTCATGTTGCCGGCGGAGGTCGTGTATGTAAACTGCTTGATGGGCCTGCAGCGAGCGTCCTATCGGGCTATTTCGAAACAGAGTCGACGGGGAAGCTGAATAACTACTGTTGGAAATTATTCGGTTAAATACATTACACTCGGCTGATAAGCATTATCAGGAGGAATGCAGCGAAGTTGAGTACGCTCTATAATCTTGGTCGGCACCTTAATGTAATAAGAGACTTTTTGCCCAGCCTGCGCGTCCTTGAGAATTTCTTAAACGAAATACCAGCTATAGAGCGCTACTATCTCGTTTCGGTTTCTTTTTGAACTTTGTACAACCCTTGTCGAAAGAGGAGAGGAATTATTTTTAGCAGTTCGGAAAAAGGTATAAATGTCCTACACTATAAAATCGGTTGCTTTGATTAGAGTGCAAAAGCATATCATCAAAAATTGTTAAGAAACCCCAAAAAAATTTAATTTTTCAACTCAAAATTGGATCATAAATTACAATTAAAATTCTCTTTAAGACAATTTGTAACTTCAAGCTAACCGTTTATCCTGGCCGACAAAGAAACCCAAAAAACCGTCAAGAATATGTAATATTGAAATTAAAACGACCTCAAAAATCACCTTTAAAAAAATCATAACTCATCGCCAGATATAAAAACGCGGAAACTATTTTATAAAATCGCAAAATTATTTAAACCAACGATTAAAAATTATTTTAACCAAAACTCCCCTTTTGGGCCAAAAACAGCAAAAAAAAAAGGAGGAGGAAGTTCATGTAGCAGCTGGAGTGACAAAGTTTGAGAAACCAAAATGTGTATCGCAAACGTATATGAATAAAGGACCGCTCTATAGGAAAAAACTCTAGCTGAGTTTACAACTTTAAAATTAGGCTCTGCGTACGGTCAATTTTGAAAAAAATATCTTTTTTTCCCCGGCATGTGATGTATCGATGACTATTTGTCGGGAACAAAACTGTGTTTCACTTCCTTAACGCAAAACTTTCGATGTTGGCAAAAAGTTCAAAAAAACGAAAAAAAAAATGACGTCTCGAGGCGCGTCAATTATAGTTAAAAATTTTGAGCAAGGTTAAAAATATGCGTTTCCCCCTATATTTCTATAGTTTGGAGGCATCCGGGTTTCCAACCTTAAAATTACTCTCGAAAGCTCGAAATTTTTGAAATTTTTTTTTTTTTTCTTCCGGGAATGTAATGATATATCGATGGCTATTTGTCGGGAACGAAACCGTGTTTGATTTCTTTAACGATACCTTCTAAGTTGACGAAAAGTTCAAAAAAGCGCGGAAAAAGACATCTCACTCTTTGCTGTGGGAAAAATCGGATTCCTTTGTTTTTTATTATTATGTAAATGTAAGATTATCCTGTATATCTTTATGTTAATAGACGGAATCCTCAGCGTATGAAACATCATGCTTGATTGAACTTGTTTAAAATTATACATTATTTAAACCCCGATAAAGAAAAACTTAAAATCGTTAAAAATGCCAGAAAATATTGAATTCCGACCAATTTTTTTTAGAAAATTATCATTTAAAAATTATTTCGGACATATCTACTAAATTATTATTATTATTATTGTTTTTGACCAAATATATTCTGGACCATTTTTTCGGGCATTGTTGGCCTTGTGTCATTATGTACTTTAATAATGTCGGGTTTTCCGAGGCGTTCCATTTCTGTAGGTTGAATTATCCGGATAAACCGTTAGGGAGACTCGATCAATTTTTAAAAATCAACTTGCCACTAAAATTTTGATTTCAACTAGTTGCTATTAGTTGCAGTTTCCGTTTGGCATGTGACTGAAACCACATCAATTCCATTTGTATTTTTAAATAAAAAGACGGTAATCATCGTCCGGTAGAGGTAACAACCCCACATTACCCCTGTAGACTGCGGGCCTTAATTTTGAAGAAACATAAGAAGGGATCCGGTAATGCCGTGTAGGAGATGTAACACGGAGTCTGTCTTCTTTTATGAGGATTCATTTCACTTCAAATACGACATCCAGAATCTGGCCGGCGAAGGAATAATGGACTACTCTACCTGATCTCATACGGATTTGTAAGTCAGAATCACTATGCGTAATTTTTCACGCACTGAACGGACAGGGTTTAATTGCTGCGCCCGACGATGATCCGTTAATTCTGATTCTTTTTTTTTTTTTTATATATTTTGGTTGACGAGAGCGGTATTCTCTCTTCGGTATGCGCATTCTTCCGACGTTCTTATGTTATTGCAAGAAAAAGGAAAAAAAAAGGTGATAATATTTGTTTTATAATAAAAATTAATGGTTAGTGTTTTAAGATAAAAAGTTAGTTTTAAATTTTTCATAGTGGGATTTTTTTTTCGCTGAAGATTAGTTAAATTTTTAGTAAGATTGCTTTATATTTCGTTTTTTATTTTGTATTTTGTATTTTTAAAGTTTTCATTATTTACCAAAAGTTTTGTACAGCGACAATTTTAATAATTTCAATGAAGGTGCGAGATGAGAATAGAAATTGCATTTGGTTAAAATAATTTGTCTCGCACCTTTCACGCATTGAGAATCCCCCTGATCTATGGTGCAAAATCTATTAACAGATGAACAGTGCAAGGGGACGAATGGCTTGCTGGGGGATAAACGTTTACGTGTGCGATAAAAATCACAAAGTGTTATCTATTAGTTACATAAATCGAGCACTCATTTTCAAAGCAAATTCGAATAATTTCCTGACGTTTATGTGTAGTAATTCCCTACTCGTGATTATTCAAACTCTAAAATTTCTGGTTCTGCTCTAACGGATTCACCTTCTCGCATTCTTCCATAGCTGGGGGGGGGGGTAAATTGCATTTTTTTCAAATTAGAATTTGCATATTTAATTTAGTCTTTTTTTTTCGCGTTGTTTACAAATAAAAAAAAAAAAGAAGTGTGTCGCGAAATATTTTGAGTAGTTATTTTCTAATTGGTTCGGGACAGTGATGGCAATCAAACTGAGACGAATTACTTTCTACCGCGATTGCGGCAGGGCGAATTGTTGTGTTCCAGCTCGTTGGTAATCGTATTAGTGAAGCAAAATTAATTGCGTTGCGATTGGTCTGATCTAAAGCGTTTTGCATAGAACTGATTTAGGTTTTTGTGTTATTTTCGTGCCGGAATGATGATTACCGGCTGATATTTCGACATAGGCGAACCACGTGTTCACTCTTAAGACGGATTGAATGTTGAATATTTCTCGTTTGCACGGAATATTTCTCCCGTTTCCAAGATTTTCTAATTATCTATTTGTAGATCGGCGGGAAGAGGCACAAGATCGCGATATTTGGAAAGGGGAGGCTTTCGTCCAGCATTTGATTGATAACGGCTAAAGAAAAGGGTTTATTATCATAAGGTTAATAATTTACAGTAAAAATTTTGAGCGATCATCATTATGACATCAGTATAGCCGTAGTATACTTTCCGAGGGGTTATGCAGGTAGAAGCTCCGTGTTATTTAAAAATTCTTGTAACATTATTTGCAAAAGAGGCAGTCTTGTTTTTAATATTTTCAATAAAATTATAAAATTTATTAATTTTAGAAACGTTAATATAATTGTTGTCAACGCTGTTCTTGTACTGCATAAATGTCGCATGAGCGTCATTATATTCTATGATTATTGGCTATTTGTGATGATTTTTTGTAAGTTGTTTTCTTACTTTTCATCCCATCTTCGGTCTCTCTTTCTCTCTCTCTGTCTCTTCGTGTTGCAGTAGAGTGCGGCGATTGTGTAATTTTCACCGTTAATATTTTGAACGTAAAAAATGTATTATATGTTACACGTGTTATATAATGCAGAATTTTGGAATTTTTTCTTTCTCTCGTTTTGTCTTTTTCCCGCGTATTCTATATTTCTAATCATAGACTATCTATAGACGGTAGAGAGATGTGTATTATTGATGTGTACTATGCGTTCCAGCTGTAAATAGAGTAATCTTGGGATGAGATTTTTCGATGATGATTATCGAATATAGGGACAGTAGCCTGTTTAGTCAGTAAAATCCATTTTTAATTTTTCTTTTTAATCCCACAGTTTTAGTTGAATTCTTCGGTAGCCGAATCATTTTTGCAGCCTATTTTATGGTATTGCCGATTCGAGTTTTCTAAAAATGTAATCGAAATTTTTGCCTTATAAATTTAAAAAAAAAATAAAATAGAAATATGTGTACGTGCATCTAACTAGGAGGTCCCACTTTGTCGGTATGGAGTTAACCCCCGTAACGGTATACTAGACAAAATTTCTGATTGATTGAGACCTCACGGCGGAGCCTTTTAACGTACAAAACTCGCCGAGATATTTGCAAGTTGAAATTTGAAAAAACATAAAAAGTTTTGGTTAAGATTTCCAGCTGCGAATGCGCAAATACCTCAAAAAGTTTTGCACTTAGAAGACTCCGGGAGGTCTTATTCGATCAGAAATGTTGTCTAGTGTATCGTACTGAGTGGAACCTGGGCATAAGTGAATATCGACAAAGTAAGACCTTTTCAAGAAATCTCAGATTTGCAATTGCAACAGAATAACGAAATTTCAAATGTTTTTTTACTTTTTTTTGAAAAACGTTACACTTTTTATTCTAAATTATCATAGCTTCTGTTTAAACATCGTGATAATTATTTTTTACGTTTTTTCTTTACATCACGGTCGTTCTCAGCTTTACTCGTGTTGTTTTCAAAGTTTCCGATTTTACTGCAGCCTTCGATGTTCTTTTTAATGATTTCTTCTTCGGTGTCGATGTTTCCAATTTCGCTGCAGCTTTCAAAGATTTTTTTTTGCGATAACTTTTTTTCTTCGGCGTCGATGTTTCGGCTGTCGGTTCAGTATTCGAATGTTTAGATTTTTCAGTTTTTTTGATGGTGAGATTCGGGTTTTTGACCATAGAACGCGAACGCGAGATCGGATCACATTGTGGTTTGCGGCATTGGAAAGAGCAGTGCTCACTCTATCAAAAACGCTAAAAATTCCAAAATCAACATTTTTTACCTAACATCCGACGAAAAATCCCTGTTTTTCCGTAAATAATTTCGACAAAATGGGACCTAGTTAGATGCACGTATACATATAAAGAAAGGTCAACATGTCTAAAAACATTATTCTTACCAGGTTCTAGTAATTTTTTTTTTTTTTTTTTTTCCCACTGTACCGGCTTTAAAGGCCATAAACAGCGCCAGTGACTTCCACTTTAATCTACCAAATAAATCAGGCCAATCCCTCCAACGAAAGAATTAGGTCCGAGATACCAATTCGTTCTAGTAATTATAATGCGTGCTTACATTCTTATCTTAGCTTGCATATTAATAACCATTTTCGATGACACGGTTTAATTGTTTTTTTTTGGGGTTTAATTGTTTTTGGTGTGTTCTATTAAAATCGCTAATGTCCAATTATTATTTAATCGTAGACCTATGAAGTAAATATATACAGCAACCTTAACAACGCTAATTATCCGATCCGCGCTAAAACGGCACAGTTTCCACCAATTAATAACCAGTCCCTGATGTAACCAATTAAAGCTGGTCAAAAGACGTCTATTTTTAAAAAAAAAAAAATAACCTAATCGATATGGCAAAAATTTAAGTTTGGCTTCTGAATTTGATATATACGCAAATAATAATAAATTGCTTTCAATAAATTTACTCTATTTTTTCGCTTTCGGCTTATGAGTCGTTTTAGATTTATCCCCCCCCCCCCATACACACACACACACGCATATGCATTTCACCAAAATCATTCAAAGTACCAACAAAATTGCTTCTTATAAGACGTACATCTCTTCGATAGTATTTAATTATTTATTTTTAAAACGGAATTACCGAAATTGGTTACGTAAATAGATTTCGACTAACTGTTATTTTTTTAAATTTAAATGTTGATTTATTTTGAGCATGCAACATAGAATTGCCTGTAAGGCAAACATTCATTTTCTAAATAGATAATAAAATAATATTTAACAAATAAAATGTACGGATATATTACATTTTATTAATTTTATTTTTGCGTTTTTCTATCTTCTACGAACAATGAAAACGGCAAGAGTTTAGGTACGTTTGTTGAATATTTTTCGAGTGCACATTACTGATATATAAACAAAAATTTTGTTTTATACGTATAAATTAGTGTTTAACGATTAATTATTTAACTAATCCAAAAAAAAAAACATAATATTTAATCGTTTTGTAAATGTTTCAAAGCCCTCTCACTAAACTTGTTCTAATCAAGAAACGTGTATAGTTGATATATATTACAAAATATAAATTAGCAATGACTAATAACATAAATTAAAATTAAACTTATCATTGTTGTCGACTTATAATGCAATGACTGCTGGATGCTGATGGATTCGATGATATTCCAATGTTGATGATCTCGCATACGGAAAAGGTTGGGATTTTTTTTGAATAACAATATTGTAAATCTACTATGCATGTATCGATGTAAATTTTTATACAAGTGTATTTTTCATTGAAAAAAAGTTGGTTCGGTTGTCGCATTCTTGTTTTTTGATTTTGATGCTTTATACCGTTGTTCTGGCTTTAAATTCTCAGGTCTTCTGTTTCTTCCGCTCAACGCAACGTATATTTTCGCTGTTCTGCTTGCGTTGCGTTCCTGATTAAGCATCGTTACACCTCTGTTTCATTTCCCAAACGTAGTTTAATATCTTGCAAACCAACGTGCATCTCTGACTCGTGTGAATAATAAGGTCGGGTCATTAGCTCTTATATTGAATGTTCGACTTTCGTCAACTTTTTTTACGATTTGTTGGGGCTCTATGTTAAAACCTAACGGTTCTTTTCTAATCTTTTAAATTTTTTCTGAGACGATGGTGTTGCGCCACTTTTGATTTTTTTGTACACGATTTAACGTTTTTATATTTGTATTATCGAAATTCCAGTTATTTTCAGTACGCTTTTCCATGTAGTCAATATGATGAAACATGTACAGTTTGCCGTGCATATACATCCCCATGTTTCTGCTGAAATATCTTATCCTAACGCTTTGCAAGAGAAGTGTACCTCAGTCCGAAATCCGTAAAAAGATTTTTCGTTTCGGTGATTGGTTAGTAGACTTCGCGCCAAAGTAACGCACTGGAAGCTTTTCTATTTTAGCGGTGCTACATAATCACCGATCTTAAACCGTAGTATGGCGGCGCCGTTGATTTGTACATCTCATAAACTGATGATATTGAGACTGTATTTGAAATACTTTTTAATATTCCCGCGCGTGAATACTATCTGAAACGTCAACAAAATTACAGGGACCATTTCTGCCTCACGTTTATCTGTCTCAATCCTGTCTAGCAAGCGCAGTGGATTATTTTCTTCTTCTCTAAATTGGTCGATTTTTATATGTTCGGGCTCTATGCCTTGGCACACGTAGTTCATTCATATTACTCTAACCCATTTTAAAGAGTCTCTTCAGTGTATGTGCGTGATAGACATAATATTTTAACCCTCTTTCGTTGGTCGCGCATCTCGTTCCAAACGTCGTTGGTCGTCGCTCGCTGAGGGAATCACCGCAATGTAAAATTTACTGCGACGTTGCCACGTCAAGTTTAAAGTTTACGCGCGGAATTTTGAAGCAGTTATAACTTTTTAAAAGATAGTTGGATAGCAGCAACATAATAAATCAAAAAAAAAAAAATCAGTTACGTTATTAAATTAAAATTTATTTATTTAACGAGATTTTATATTATCATTTTTAAAATTACTAATTAATTAATTAATTAATTAATAAATAGGTATTAAGAAATATTTATTATTCTAATTGTTTTTCTACATATTTGGCAACGTTGCAAACTAAATTTTACCTACGACTGCGGTCGCACAGTGGTGAGGGAATCCCCGCGATTTCGCGGTCTACTCGCGATTAAAAATTATTATAAAAATGAAACTAAACTGGTTACAACTATATAAATATTTTAGATCGACTTATTTCAATGCACGAATTTGGTAAGCTTTTTTATGTAAATTATAAGTAGTTTGTTAAATATTTACATTGAAAAAAAAAAACAAAACAATGCGGGTATTCTAAATTCTTTCCAATTTTTACGTTTCGAATTTTCTTCCGCATTTATTTTTGCGTCATTTTCCACAAATGCTCGAGCTTTTGCTCAAGGATGGAATTATTCATTTTCTTCATTTATTCCTTTCTTTTAGCGCGCTTATTCACTTTGTTATTTCTTGCTTTCCTAGAGTAATGTACATAATCTGATTCGTTTATTTCACCTGCACTACCGTATCCATTCAATAGCTTTACCCCGATATACATAGCTGAAAGAAAGTCACAAGGCGTGTTCAATTTAGAATTACTACACTAACATCCGTGTTAGCCATTTATTTCTTTAATCGCAAAACACCTTGTTTATTTTGCACCTAAAGAAAAATTATATTTGCGCGAATAAATTAGTTTTTTAATTGCTAGATAGTTTTAATAATATTACCAAAAACCTTATACTGTAAGTGTACTTTCTTTGTTCGGAACAATACACGCGGCCGAGCATAATTAACGAGATTTCGGAATACAACAGTCCCAGATTATAGCGTTATACTGATTTTTGATTTTTCTGGGTTAGTACTATCGCTTTTGTTGAATGTGAGAGCGAAAATCGGTATTTCATTTTCTGCGCGATCGAACCACGCTTTGTTTCTTAAAAATATCTCGTGAAATACCCCATTCTAGTATACCAAGCTTGAGAGGTATTTACAAGATTTTCAAAAGCTGCAAAAAGTCGGAACTCCAAATACTTTTGTCGTCGATGTATACATTTGAAAGAATATTTTCACGTTATATACATTTCCTAAAGGACGCATCGTTTTATTAAAAGCGACGTTTGGCGTTGTATTGTTGCCTTTGCAGAAGCTATTAATTAAAATTATTACCACCGCGAATGCTTAACTATGATAAAAGTTACGTTAAATTGTATGTTTTTGTTTATGTTTATGTTTTTGTCTTTCTTGCGCCTATGATGATATATGCACCCCCCGTCATGTGTCACGGTCGCGTTGCCCGTTAATGTTTTTGATTGCTTATCTTCTTACGTCCCATGTACACATGTATATATATCTGAAAAGGAGATTAGGAAATTTCCGAAATGTGTGCGACGTACCTTGAAAAGTGTCGCGACAACTAATAGATGACGTGGGGAGTATAATTACGAATATTCCCGTTGTTTTCGTGGTCGGCCGTCTAGGGCCCGGTTTGTTTTCATGTCCAGAAAACGTCAAAGCGGCTGCTGTAAGCGATAGGTGATTTTTATGATTATTAATTACGGGCGGCGGTATTTGTTGTTTTAAACGCGGCAGGCAATCCCCCCGACATTTATTGAAACCTGCTGCATATTGTGTGCGACCTTCTATACTAATATCATTATGATTATTATAATACAATACGCGCCAAGAAAATGCAGTTGACTCTACCGGCTTCTGTTAGTTGTTTCCCATTAAGTGTCTCGTGGATATCCGAAGCCGTAGCGACATCCAGTCTCTCGCACAATCGCGCCTTACGAAATTTAGAAAATCCGTGAAACAAAATTTGTTCTAAGTGGAAACGTTAATAAATTTTCAGAACGGGGCTGTGTTTACATTGAATAGAAAGAGGCTGGAAAAGTTGTAAAGGAGGAGTTACGTAATTTAGAGAAAGAAAGAATATTTTCCGCGATTTAATTTTAGTCTTTCGCAAAAATCCCCCCCCCCCCCCCGTATTAATCGATTAGTATTTTATGACGAGTTACGGAGAATAGGGTTTACACTTTCTCTTTTTGGTCATAGAGAGTAAGTTGGCTACGGTTGAAATAAAGTGGAGAACGAAGCTGATGGATGCAGAGGATTGTAGTCAAGATCTTAGCTTGTTATAGTCACGCTATATTCAGTCGAATATTTTCCAGTTCAGTCGGGCGAAAACAATATCGGCTTACGAATTCAAGGTACTTCCGAAATTTTTATTGTCCTAGATTGTTGACGGTGTAGATTCCAAAAAAAAAAACAAAAAACACGAGCGTTTTAATACATTTTTTTTTTGTACTAAAGCAGATTCGGCTTTTACATTATATTTCCTTTGGATTTTCATATTTCTAATTGCTTAATGTTTTTATTTTTACCGTACTGGATCGTCTGCACATCCTAAAAATACTTCAAACGAATGGATTATATTTTTAAATTAGAGTAATATTGCACATAATATAGCGAATTGTTCACGTAGAGAAATACATCGTGCACTTAATGCATACTTCGAAAAGGAGTATAAGTGTATATTTGCGCTTTAGAAGAATGATAAAAAATTACACAAAAAGCAAATGTTCGAAATTACCTGTTCAGCATGTTGCAAATTCGCAAATTCGCAAATTCTATAAAATATAACTGCATTTATTTCTTTCGAAGGTGTCTAATTTTTTTTCTTTTTTGTTCTTATCGCAAATAAATTTATTCTTAATAAAGATTTGTTCGGTAACTAATATCCTCTTTGAATTATCCTTGTTTTGTTGTTTTTTTTGTGCTAGATGAATTTTAATTTTTCCATAACAATCGTTGTTACAAAGTAAAAATATGATGAGAATGGCAAGCTAATAACGAACGTAAATTACCAAAGTAACCCCACACGTAAAATGTATATAATATTTCGACATGTTAATATAAAGTCGGAAAAGTTACCCGAGAAAGGAAATAAATTGATATTCTAACGGTCCGACATCGGGGATGAAATGGAATTCATTTTCCAAAATCGGTTATGCCAGTGTGATCACACAAATTATTCTAGTGTATTTGTGTGTGGATTTAAAAAAAAATCAGATAATACGGCCGTATTCGGCTAAATACCATGTGACCAAGGCCTGATATTAATGGTAAAACATAAACACTTTCTTGCAGAGAGGACAATTATATATAGTGGGTGATATTGATTAGAATCGGTTGAGAGTGAATGTGTACGAAGGCAGGGTACTCTACATGGCGATGAAACAGTAATAAAAAACGATAAGGATAAGCGACCGAGACAGGATTGATGGTTTTCTGTAATTAACAAAACACGAGGCGCACATGCACTGATATCGGGTTGGTAATTTACTGGAAACCTCAGAAGACTACAAAAAGTCAGGAAAATTTGTTGAAAATCAGCGAATTTTAAGAATACCAAAAAAACATGCGTGATAGATAATGTATAGAACTTGAACGTATTAAAAATAATTGCGAAACTCTTAATATATATATATATATTGTAATGATGTAAATAATCGGTTTCTTTAAATACTTGATTATTCGTATTCATTTCAAAATAATCCCTTGATTAATACTCGGGGATTAATGCTCGTATCGCTCATTTCCATTCCCAATTTAGTCGAGAATAAATTGACTCGAAATATGTGGAGTAATTGCATCAATGCGTAATATAAATATTCGAATTTAAATTACTTTAAAAATTGATTTTTTAATGATTAGCCTAATTAAAATGAGTAAACAATTTTTTTTTTAAATTTGTTCAATCAGTTACTCATTAAATTATTCTTAATGACATTTATAGTTCAGAATTGACGAAATTCTAAAAAAGTATTATATATATATAACACCAGAAGCAGTTTTATCATCCTCCTATAGGTTCGTTTGGTTTTATAATAGACCTCTAAATATAATCTTCGGTAAATTAATACAATTTAAAATTTCAATCATTAAAAATCATTTATTCTGCAAAAAATACACAACTTTTCTTCTGGTATTTAATATTTTTCCTTAAGATCAAAAAAACTTTAAATTCTTCTAATGATAAACAATTATCTGTCCGAAATGTTGAAATAAAGATTTATTAAAAATATTGTACGCGAAAAATTTTTGTTTCCGAGATACGAACTACTCTACTTTAAAAGGTTCAAATTGTTAATTTATTATGTAATTGCTTAATTTTTTTTTTTTTTTGTAATTTTTACCGAATAATGAAATGCAAAGTCTTTATGTTTTACAAATAATTTATCTGCAGAAGTACACAATTTTATGACGCGATTTGTACGACAAAAAAACTTATACTTCTTTTTTCGCGCGCAATAACAATTAATTTGAAACAAATAAAGCTTCGGTGCTAGATAAACATTAAATTTTTCATATTTTCCATATAGATAATTTGCTACAAATTATTATTATTATTTTATCGTTATCGACACATAATTTATGTATTAGATTTAACAATTGTTACTTCCTCGTACGAAGTAAAGGAAGTATATTGTAATCAAGCAAAATGTTTATTCCCATATTTCAACGGATATTTCGATAATCCCCCTAATTACTTCTTCCCTTATTCGGGTGATAAAAGGAGGTACTGTATTTGTGGAGTAGTATTTTGAATCTAACGTTTCAACAAAAATATATTCATTTTAACCATCCCTGGATCCATTTTTATGTGTCGTTTTTTCGTGACGTCTGTAGGCATGTATGTGTTTATCACGCAAAACTCAAAAACGGCTGGTCGTAGAAGGTTGAAATTTTGTAGGTAGGACCATCTTGATATCTAGTTATGCAGTTCCCGGTTAGAATTAGTTGAGCGCAAGGCATACTTCCCCCCTATAAGGCTGCAGTTGTACCCGTTTATCACGCATATACTTTATGTATTTTATGATTTACACTTTAAAATACTTGTTGTTGATTTTTAATGTTTGCGATTAAATTATTTTGTTTTCGTAAATTTTGTCCGTTATATGTGCTGTTTTTAATTGTTTAAAAATTTTTTGTGAATTGCCTGACCATGCAAAACCGCTATATATATTTTTTTAATTAACTTTTTAGCGTTCTTTTTACTATCCCCCCCCCCCCCCCGTCACTGTATTTATATATACATATATATATATATATATATATATATTCACTGTAATTATGAATGTAGAATTAATATATGTTGATGATACAATAGTTCCCCATTATGTAAAATACATAGATGATGGTGCATGTTTGTTTTCGTCTCTATCTTATTTATTGTATAATAGTGAATTATTAGGAGTAGAAATACGAAAATATATTGTACAGTATGTTTGTAAAAACTGGAATTTAAGTCATGTACTCTATTGGACTTAATGGGGAACATATAAAAATATGAAATAAAGTATTTAACTGACGTGTTAAATATTCGAACTTTCGAGCCAAAACCGCTAGTTACATTTTTTTTTAATTAACCGTTTAACTTTCTTTTTAATAATTTGCTACCACGGGGAATGTTATTTATACTGAAATTTAAAATCCTTACTCAACTACTGCAGTTTGCTGTTACGGTATTAAATTAATTTTAATGTACTCCTCTGCAAGTAAATCATTTCTGAAGTCCCTCGATCCCGTGCACCATGCCACTCTGAGAACTATCCTGGGGGCGCATCGAACGTCTCCGGCAGCCAGTATGTATGCTCTAACCGGCTCCCCCTTCTCTCTTGCTACCAAAACTATTTCATACTGCGAAACATGAACCGCTACCTCAACTACATACAAAACTCTTTCCTTTTTTCACTTGGATAAGTGTCTTCTCAAGCCAAGTTTTTCAGACGACCCCCTGCCGGAGGTAATGGCTGTCTTGCAAGGACACGGGATCACGTTCCTAGAGAGACCAATACCTAGCCCAATGACTCTGATTCCCCCCTGGAGCTCTAAAAAAAACAAAAAAAAAAAAAAAACGAACATCGACGCATCGTTGAAATCGAACCCGGGTACAAAAAATTTCCAGTGTACGGGGCAGAAATGGCAGCCAGAGCAATTAGCAAATACGTGGACCACCTAGTATATTACACACTGATGGAGCTAAGGCAAAAGGCGAAGCAAAACCACTACCGGCATCCTGCGCATTCGTAGGGCAGGGCATCTCACATCAAGCCAGACTTAGCGTGATGCGAAGGTTGCAGAATTGCACGGAATTTCTTACTGCCTCCATCGCCTAGTTACGGATCACAACAAATCTATAAAAGTTCTCATAGTCACCGATTCCCTACAGGCGTTATGTATGCTGGAAAACCAAAAATGCAGCAACCCGCTAATATTGAAAATACACTGTTATCTAAATCAGTTAAGCCAAACGAACAGTCAGGCGGTGACGTTCATTTGGCGTCTTGGACACATCGGGGTACCTGGTAATGAGAGGGTCGATGTGGAAGCGCGCTCGACGTTGTTCTCGCAGTCATATAATCAGCAAATTTTCGTCCCCAACTATGTGCTTCTTCTGCGGCCAGGTTGGTATACCAACAGTGTTCTACACGTATTTCTCACATGCTTAAAGTTCGCCGTGTTCCGGACGTAACATGACCTACCCAGTAACATACAGGATTGTCTGGAAAATACTACAAGGAACGTAACAAGGGTTATAGTCTTCGTTAGAATGAGTAGTTTGACCCAACATATATATATATATATATATATATATATATAAGTTATCTCCGTATATGCGCTGTAATGACCTTAACAAACGGCGCATAAAAAAAAGGTGAGGAAGAGAATTAAAAAAAAAAAAAATGTTAATAAAAAGCTCAAGACAGAGTGGTTGAAAGATATCAGTGAAAGAGATGTTCTCTTAAATGTGTAACTATGGGGGATCACCGTGTGTGTATAAATCATCCCTTCAAAACGATGGCTGTGTTTTCTAGTTGAGCAAAACTTTTTGTTAGATCACAACGGACAGGTTATAGAAAAATCGATAATCTTTAATTAAACGTGAAACGTGAAGACCATTTTTTTTTTTTAGACGGGGATAAACATCTTTCACCCAAAAGAGAGAGAAAGAATCTTTACATTATTTCTGACCGCCTGGCTATTTAGTTATATCTCCTAATTTTTCATGTTGTTGGGTCAAGGCCGCTGGCGCGCCCAGGGTAGGAAAAAAAAACACATAAATACCATTCCAAATAAAACAAACATTTTTTTATGAATTTCCAAGTACAGATTTAAACAAGCACTAATGCACGGGTAAAGTCGTGGAGAACAGTTAGTAATCTATAAAGCGAGCTACAACATCTCTGTTAGTATTTATTGCTCTTCGGATGATTAAGCAATGCTTTAGCATCTCTGGTTCCTCTTTTTACGATGAAACCAAACTGAGTATCTCTTATGTTTGAATCGCGTTTACGCTCTATCCTGGAATTTATTATTGACAGCAATAATTTTAGAGAATAGCTTATAGGCGCTCCTGTATTCCGAAGATATATTGTAGGAAGGTGCATATATGTGTGTGTATGTGTATTTGTGCGTCCGTGTATCATATTTGCAACAAAAACTATCATATAAAAATGACTGTTAGTTCTATAGTTTTTCTAAGAATTATATTTCTTTACAGAAGACTCGTTTATTATTGGGAAAAAAAAAAAAAAAAAACTATTCACATTTGCAATCGCAACGCGAGTAGTGTAGCATGCAACTAAAATAAAACGATTATATGTAATTTTCACTGTTTCATGCTTATCGTATTTGCGGCAGTCAGAGCAAGTCACGAGAGCTGTGCTTTTGTCAATAGTGAATTTTTTCTATATCTGTCATGTGCAACAATAATCATTGTTTTTGCGATAACACCTACGCGCGCGCCCATACATACACAACACACGCGTCGTATATATTTAAAATATGTGTGTAGGTGTATTGCTTATTGATTGTAAATTTTTGCATTTGTAATTTTTTTGATCACCCGATTACAATGTGAGAACCGTGTATTGGTGTATTCGTGTGTTTCAAAAAAAGTTGTAAACTTTTTGTGGTTCTAGCAGAACTTATTTCAGTGTAACGATTTAAATAATAAAAAAAAAAAACACATACACTTTTGCAAACTTTAGTATTGTAAAAGGGACAAATTAACAGTGTGTCTATCTCCGAAAAATCAGCTCTTCTAGTGTATTAATTAATTGCTACTCAATCAGTTACTAGCAAGAGATATCACGTACCAGTTAGTTCCTAGAAATTCAGCGAAAGCTCGAATATTATCAGAAATATTGATTAGGAATAACATAAATAGTTCGTAGATGTTAAAAAATATTATAAATCAATGCGGCTGGGCTTGTATGTTATGAAACTTTACTATCGCCCACGCCAGGTGAGAAACACAGCTCGCTGTACTTCGCTTGTAGAATCGAATTACAGACTCTATTAAATGATATTTATAATGAATGGTTGAGAGTTATGTTACCGAATGTTATATTTATTAATTATTAACAAACGCGGGGATACAAAAGTTTTAATTATGTAAATGGAATTATTATTGCTCAAATTTTGACTGAAATCATTTATAGGTTGCAGACACAGTTCTATTAACCTATTTGCTAGAATGTCAAATCTTGACTCTTTCTTGTTCAGTCGGATCTTTCGAGTGTTCACCTCTCTCTGCGAACTGTCATCTACGCTTTGGACACCGTTTGCTTCCCTCATCGTTTTTCTATTTCTCTTACTTTTTGAATGCTCTTTCATCATTGCCGAACGTGTTCCCCCCTTTTTATTCATCACTTTTATTAACACCGCTCTAATAGAGCATCCTCCTCTCCATTCTTCTTCTCTTTTTGTTGTACCGATTTATGTATCCCTTCTGCCTGCTATCTTTGATCGCGTAAAGATTTAATTGCACTTTTCTTTCTTTCTTTAATTTTTGGGCTAAGACATAAAACAGAGCATAAATAACTTAATAAAAATAGAAAACATAAAACAATTTAGTAATAAAATGCTTTTTTACAAAAAATAAATACCGACTTCAAGGTTTATTATACAAATTTAAAAATGCACTAAAAAGTAAAAAATAATTACTCCCGATAAAATATATATATATATATATCAGAGTGATATAACTTAAGGTGATATCGTAATTCTTATACAACATTAACTTTTTGGAGTTGGAATTAAATTCATGTTAGGAACAATTTAATCAACATTTAATGCAGATTTTAATTATTTTTTTAATATGAATTTGATGCCAACTCCAAATAGTTAATGTTGTATAAGAATTACGATATCACCCCTTAAGTGTTATATCACTCTGATATATATATATTTTATCGGGAGTAATTATTTTTTACTTTTTAGTGCATTTTTAAATTTTTATAATAAACCTTGAAGTCGGTATTTATTTTTTGTAAAAAAGCATTTTATTTTTTACTTTTTAGTGCATTTTTATTCAATTAAATTGAAACATTTTAATAAGAACAGATATTTCCACGGTGTGAAAACACCAAAAGCTACATTTCCATGGTAATTTGGCAAATTTATAGTATTTTAAGTCAATAAATCTAATCTGACGTGAAAACAATCATGAATGAAAAGTATCCAAAAAGCTTCAATCTCCCCCGCATTATTAAGGATAACTCAAAAACTATCGGTCAGATCTTGATCAAATTTAAATGGGACCACGTGACAAACACCACCTTTCAAATAAAAGAAGAATCATCAAAATCGGTTCATCTAGAAGAAAGTTCTGTGGTAACACATAAAAAAAAAAAAAAAAAAGTCGAATTGAATATCTCCTCCTTTTTTGAAGTTGGTTAAAAAAGGATCGAACAACAAATAATAGCAATATAAAACTCCCTATATATTTAATAACTTTCCCGGCGAATACTTTAAAAGCAGATACATTTAAAATAAAAGCCACCTGTTATTGCATGATTAAATGGGGAAAATATAACAATAAAAATAAAATTACGCAATGTTATAAATGCCAAGCATATACGGACATGTCTCATACAATTGTTTCCAGGTTCCTAAATGTCTTAGATGTGGAGATAAACATTCACATAAAGAAAGACTTTAAAAATACAAACATTAAGTGCCATAAATTGTCTTGGCAATTACACAGCAAATTCTAACGAATACCACCGTGTATTTCAAAATATTTCACAATCGAAGGAAAATAGAAATACTCTAATAACACTAACATAAATAATGAAGGAAATAATATAAATAAGAATATAACAGGAAATACTAAAAATAATGCTAGTATAAACAATGAAAAGAGTGATAAAATTAAACTAAGTTACGCTCTAGTATAAGTCAAAAAAAAAAAAAAACAAATTCGATAATCACTCTATTAATTTATATTCTATATAATTTCAATATACAAAGAAATGGGCCTAAGTAAAATTATAAATTGCGCAAAGCGTATTCTTTATAGAATATGGAACTCTAAAAATTCCGATTTATTATTTACTATAATCATTATAGGCTCGAAACTATAATTGAAACGAAATTGTTGCTAAATTTTCAATATGTAGCAGTGAGATTCGAACCGGGTCCTATTTCAATGAAACATTACTGCCTAGCCAACAACTACATCAAGATCGCTGGTTTTTAGAACCTGGTTCAAATTCCACTACTACGCATTGAAAATGGAGATAAATTTCTCTCGCGTTGGATTTAATGTCCATAGTGTAGTGTTGGTTGCCCCAAAAAATAATAATAATAAAAAAAACAAAAGAAAAAAAACCGGATTTTACGATATTTCCGAGAAAAAAGTTACATCCCTTAGGAAACTGAGGAATAAATTAATGGAGTTAATTTTATCGAGACATTTTGAAGATTCAGCAAAAATTGTAATGTACACTATAGAAGTCTTGGCAATTTAATGTGTCCATGAAAAAGTACTCGTTCTTGATTGATTATTAACTATTAAGCATATTAGAAAATTGTATAACAAGACTAAAATTATTATTACGATAAATTTGAATATGAAGTGCAGATTTTAAGAGTATTAGTATTTTCTAGCACCCCCCCCCCCCACACACATAAGGATATTGATTTACCTATTTTTTTTTATTTTTCGGAGATTGAGAGTCGTATGACAATAAACAGATTCTTAACACGCCACCGGAAATTACGTATATAAAATTTTGAAATTTAAAACATTGGGCACGTTTTAAAATGAGTATGCAAAATAAAAATCGTTTCAGCCGTGTGAGACTTTCTAAAGATATTTTCGAAAATGATCGCGTATATTTGTGTATTGTATAAAAATTTATATACATTTACGATCTATTCTCATGTGGGTACACTAATATCGTAATATAATAAAATGTTGTCTCTATACACACACTTATGATGGGACGAAACTAGAAATGATAAAAATAGCATATTTGTGTTATCCGCATGATTGCACAAGAACACCTATTACAGCTGTGTGTAGAACTGAAGTATAATTTTCATATATATGCACGTATATTCAACTTAATCGTTCGGACCGCCCTTAGACCGCAGATGATGGTACTTCTATAATACTCATAGAAAAGTAAATTGTAACCGACTAAGTTATTCTTAAAAAAACAGAAAATAAAAATAATTGACCACCGTTTGCATACAATTTCTGTTGCGACTTCAGTTACGTGTTCCATAGTAGTTTTTCGTAACGCTTTTTCATAAGAACAACATTTTTATTTTTATTTTTATTTTTATTTTTATTTATTTTTTATTTATTTTTTAAATCAATTTTGAATTATTTTTTGTTTGCATAAATTATTTTATTTATCAAAATTTAAATATTAATTTTCTTTTACTTTAATTTTTTATAAATATTCGCTTTTGTTTTGTGTAGTAATGCGCGCGATTGTACTATGTCGAGTTAATTACATTTAAAAATTTTTGTCTCAGTGAAGTATCGGAGAAAAAATCAGAACAATCCGCCACTAGTGTATTATTATATATACCTTTAAATTCGAATTAAAAACCGGACCACCGATTAGTTGATTAAAAACCACAAAAAAATAAGTTAAAAGACACAAAAAATTAACAAAGGAAGTAATGTTTAATTAATTTAATATTAAATAGTTAATTTCGTTCAAAAAAATTTCCGCTGAAATAATAATACGTATTTATTATTAAATATAATTGTCCAGGTTTCATAAAAATTATACTAAGCGTTCCGGATAAATATTAAGCGATTCTTTTAATTGACGTTTCTAGTTTCCAAACATTTCGCCAATCTTCGTCTCAAAAATCCCATTATTTATGAATGACCCACTGTTATTTTACTATTTCTAACCATTTTGTATCACGGATTTCAGTTCCTGTATTTTAGTGTTATTTCAATAAAAATGAAACAAAAAATTCAATATATATATATAAAAAAAATTCCCTACTCTTTTCTCGTTCTCTCTCTTTTTTTTTTTGCGACTTAAGAAATCTACTTTTTGTCAGTGTGTTTACTAAGTAGGGTTGTATCCTCTATATTTTGGACATCGCTAATTTCTTTAAGTCGCGCAATATATAATAAAAACTATCGTTTTCTGCTGATAGCGGGGCATCATATAAGTTGGCTATCATGGCGTAGTTGGTTAGGCAGTGGTGTGTTTTGTTTTGGGTAGGACCTGATTCGAATTTATCTACCGCACACTGAAAATATATGTATATGTACGAAAAAAAAACTTTCGCTGGGTTAATGTTCATAGTTGGTGATCCTGTTCCTCAAAAAGAAAAAAAATATACCGTTTTTTTGGAGTTTAGTTTGCTTAGAAGTTTAAGATGCCGCTGCAATGGTCATCGGAACTACTATGAACCGCTAATCTACACAACAATCACGTCAGTTACGTATATTTGCAGATGACTAAGCAGCTAGCGAACTTCCGTTCGACATAAATAAACGCGATTTTGCTGCTGCGTTTTGTTTGCCATCAATTGATAAAATATACGTATCTCTGTTTTTGTTGCTTCTGTCCAAGGTCAACAGATTATATTGTTGCGCGTATCGCAGTCAATGGAATTCACGAACCTCTATAACATGTTTTTTCAATAATTCCGGTGTACTTTGCGGTGTATACTCGACCTAATGGCTTTTTAATTGGAAAATTCTTATGAAAGTCAAATTTGACTTTAAAAATTGATGTGTAAAAATTCTTGAAAAAGCTAGTAGTTTGTTTTTACCCGGTGTTTGTGAATTCGGTACGATCTAAGTATACGTATATTTTTACAGGATAGGATGGTTTCTTAACCGTTTTCAATCACACTGGGTCTAGTGGACCCAAGCCTTTTTTTGATCTCAAATCTTGCCCATTAAATTAGAGAATTATCATGAGTTTTTTTTTTTTTTCATTTTTCAAATTAAATTTTCCATATGTGCGTCACACATGATCTTTTAGATTAAGGTTCAAATAACATTCCAGTGTTTTTTTTATTATTTTTTTTCACGCATTGTTCGCTGAGTTATAGCTGTTGGATTTAGGGGAGGGCTGAAGGGGGGGGGGCTGCAGCTCCGGGCTCCGCCTTATAAAGGCGCCCCAAGAGGCTTCCACCTCCCAAATGGATAGTTAAACGTGCAATAATAGATGTGTAGAATATTTGTAACTATACAGATTACAAATTGTAAGGCGGAAAGATCTTTTTTGGTATTAAACAGAATAAAAAAGATGTATAGATCACAATCATGTTAGATGATAGATTATCGGTATTATCAAGATTAATGATCGAAATAGATTTTCTCCGTTCAGTAGATTTTAACGATATTATATACAAGAATTTTCAGAAAAAAAAAAACAAGAAAAAAATTCATTGTTTAAAATTATACATACCTACATATACATATGTATATGTATGTATATAATTTTTTTTTTGGCATCGAAAATTCTACCTATTGTCTAAATGATATTTAGTTTTGTTTACATTAATAATTCTATGTTAATTCATGAATTCAAAATAATATAATTAAATTAAATTAAAGGAAATGTAGTTATTATAAAAACTGATAATTTTTTCACTTCCGAAAAGGGCTCCTAATATTTCCGTAGCCCCCCGGGTCTATCATACACTTAATTTTATCCAAAAAATAAACTTGGCAAACTACTCATACACGCACACCAACACACAACACTCACCCAGACTATACATAATTATCAACAAAAAATTAAGAATTTCAAACAGGCCGTGATATGTTTTTTAAAGAGAAAAGCAGAGGAAAAAATATTTCCAATAGTATGTTAAATATGGTTGTTTGTTATTTTTATTCTTTAAAATCAAATATCTATACAGTTACCAAATTACATGTCTATTTCCATCTTCCTTTCGCATTGAATCTCTGAAAGATTACAAAGACTCTCCCCATCACTGTTAGCGTTTTTTATTTACAAATATGGCCTTCTTCTATCAATAGATTTGGCAAAATGTTTTTGAAATTTCAATATTTGCCGCGCGCATTGTGCACATTTTTTGTTCGCATACGAGTATTCGTTGTCCACATCAATCACGGCGCGAGATAGCACGCTGCCTTGTAATTTACACACTGCGGCAGCATAGAGAACAACAAATAACAGCATCTTACACGAACATATTAGTATATACCATCATAACCAGCAGGTTATTTTGCTTCTTTGAGAACCATAGACTCATAGCATCCCAAATTTCAAATTGATCGGTCAAGCCGTTCTCTAGATATCATCGTTGTAACATACATACTCACATATATGTATGTATATACACATAACGAAGAATCGAAAGTAAAGAAAAATGTCTAATACGTATGGAAATATGTGTTGGTAGACGTACGGATCCTATTAAGTTGCGTTAAGTTTGATTTCGGATTTAGAGATAGGGAATTTTATATTTTATTCTTATTCGTTTACTTATTTATTTTTGTAACAATTGCGGAATCTCAAGGTTGCAACGCGGTATCGTATGGAGTTAATAAACTATTTAAATTTATCATAGACTGTATACTTTATATGTTAAATTAAACTGCCATTCGCCTTGAAGATATACTGGAAAAAATATTTAAATTTCTAACTTGTATTGACTAGCTTTATTCGAAGTGAAACGGAATAAATAACAATAGTTGCTAAATAATTTAAAAAAGAGTTAATTTTTTACTATTGGTCTATGTTCGATAATATTCGTAATGCCTGCTGACAGTATATCTAAATATACAGATGTAATCAATTAAATTATTCCTGTATTATTGTTTTCTCATTTTACTTTCGCACATAAGCGCGCATTTTTTCATGTTGGTCTGCTTATACACGGTTTTTAGTTTTCATTGAAATAAAAGTGTACTACGTGTATCATTTTGGTATGTTCCGATTTTGTGTACAGTTATTCGGAAAGTCAGAGCTGAATTATATGTTAAAAGTTCCGGGTAACTTTTAGTGGCTAATTTTTTATATTGATTTTACAGTAAATACTATTTTTCATATTGTAACCACCTTATAAGACCATTATATAGGCGAAATATGTTCTTTAAAAAACTGAACTTTTGTATATCGTTTTTTATTATTTTTTATTTTTTAGCTTTGTGTCCGCAATACTATGCTCGCTGATTTTCGACGATGGATAATAAAAATTTTGTTAAAATAGAGTTAAGCGATAATACTGTGCTTTTTATGATTAAATTTTGCCGCTTTTTCCCCATCTAGATTAATTTTACTTTTCTTAAATGTATGCTACGTACCGTGTACCTGTTGCCGCTGATCGTAAAGTAATAATATCGTTTTCGTAAATCACTGGTTTAAACCGGTTATATGGTGCACATTGAACGTTCACAATGATGCACTGCTGTAGTATAGAGGCAGAAGGTGCCTTCAAGTTCCCATTAAATTTATCTCATAAATATTATATAATGGTCGTTGTAGAGAGTTGAAAGTAACGTATTTTAGATGTTTTATTCTGTTTGTAAAAATTATTTTTAGGATATGTTTTTAATATATATATATATATATATATATATATATATATATTAATTACAACGTAATTCTTAGGCTACCCCTCATTCGAAAAAATGTCCCAAAAAAATGTCCCAAAAAAATGTCCCAATTTTATGTAACGCTAAATGTCCCAATTTTATGTAACGCTAAATGTCCCAAAAAAATGTCCCAGAAAAATGTCCCAATTTTATGTAACGTTTGTTATATTTTGTAGGATTTTTGTTATTGTTATTTAAAAAATGTCACAATTTTATGTAACGAAATATGTAACAATAAATGTAACGAAAAAATGTCTTAATTTTATATAACGGAAGTTGAATGTTAGAATAGGATTTTTGTGGTTATGTTATTTTTTGTGTGTGTTGATGCCAGTAAGAATTACGTTGTAAATTTTGATCATTTTATACAAAGTATAGAAGAGAAAGAGACAGAAATGTAAGCAAGAGAGGTCAAGGGGCGCAGCCCCTTGCGAGGCCAAAATGGCCGAGTTTTATATATATATATATATATTGTACATTTTCATTTTGTTTAGTTTATATATATATATATATATATATATATATATATATATATATATATATATATATATATGTATTTAAATATATAAATAAAAATCAGTGTACATGTATAAAGATGTATGTATGTACGTATAAATCTTAAGCAACAATATAGAAATATAGTTATTACTATAATTATAGAACACACTAAGTAATACTAACACTCCCTCTACAGTTGAAAGGAGATTGGGTAAATTTAGAAAAAGTAACCACAGAATATTAAAAATTTCATTAATTCCCTTTAATTTGTGCAGTGGAATTACAATCAAAGGTAGCGTCTTGTTATTACTAGGCACACGTCTAATATTTGGCTAACATTGTCCCCGACATAGTTTATGTTGATAATGTAAGATGTTGCCGTGACCCGTTATGAGTTGCACGTTAAAAAAATTTGTTACATGTTTCCTATTAATCTTTCGCTGGTATATTTAGAAAGTAATGGCAAGCGGCCTCGGAATGAGAATTTGAAATAATATTTACTCGAAATTTATATTCAAACAATCGCGTTCTTTATTATTTTATGGTGACATAGCAGAGTAACATAACCTTACTGCATTTTGAACGAAAAATAATATAATGGGTTTTAAATATATATATATATATATATATATAAACTCGTCCATTTTGGCCTCGCGAGGGGCTGTGCCCCTTGAACCCTCTTGCTTTCATTTCTGTCTCGTTCTCTTCTATACTTTGTATAAAATTATCAAAATTTATAACGTAATTCTTACTGGCATCAACTCAAAAAAAAAATACCACAAAAGTCCTATTCTAACATTTAACTTTCATCATATAAAATTAAGACATTTTTTCGTTACATATTTCATTACATAAAATTGTGACATTTTTTAAATAACAATAACAAAAATCCTATAAAATATAACAAACGTTACATAAAATTGGGACATTTTGCGTTACATAAAATTAGGACATTTTTTCGAATGGGGGGTAGTCTAAGAATTACGTTGTAATTAATATTTTTATTTATATATATATATATATATATATATAAACATTCTGTTTGTTAATTATTTAATAAGGTAAAATAATGAGTAATTATAATGAATATAAAAATAGAAATGCTAAGCATATAATCAACAATATTTCATCTTCTTTTCTTTTTCTTTTCTAGCTGAAAGTCCCGGTATTTCTGAAAATTTTATATCTGTATTGTTATTTGTGTTTATAATTATTCATTGTTTTATATTATAATACAGTTTTTGCGAAGATGGAATTACTACCACTGTCTTAATGGGAAATGATGCTCTCTGCTTAATTTTTATTTTTTTCATTTAATAATTTAGGGGAGCAATAGATTACGCGTTTCGATATTGGATCACTTAAAATCTCGGCACTGATAATGTTAACGGTTAAATATTGTATTAATTTTGTATATATATAGTACATAGAACAGCATGAAAAAAAAAATTTACCAGCAATTTCTGGAGCGTCTAGATCGACACCTGTGCAATGATCGTGTGCCAGTGTTAGGTAATATTAGATCATCATCAACCGTTAGGCGTAATTTATCATTACCCAGAAATGGAGAAATGCCGAACGAATTTGAGCTTATCAGTGTCTTCGAGAAAAAGCTTCAACCATGAAAAGAGGTTTCAATTTGGAATATCTTCAATTGGACCTGGAATATGTATAGTCCGAAACGGATCTTTTGAAAACCTTAGCAACCGGAAAGCGCCGTGAATACGAATATAACGAATAATTCTCGGGATCGTAAACGAAATTTAATGATTCTGGAGAAAAGAAGGTATCGAAGATGAATTTTCGCAATAGTGACAATCATTTCACAGAGTTCGGAAAGGTCGAGGAAGATGTATCTGACGCGAACCTAGCGAAATCAAAAAAATTCCGATATGGAAAAAACATATTTTGTAAAAGATTAAGACTGTTGTGAGATTATCAAATAAACATACATATGCATTCGGCTGTAATATACAGAACAGAACTAATAAATGATCACGGATGAAAAAATTGAATTGTAACTTTTTAATTATTGTTTTTTTGTATTATTGTTTTTATAAATTGTAAATAATTACGTGCAATTAGAAAAGGAATATTTGTCTAGAACACGGCGAGTATAGAATTTCCATAATTATTCTGCTATAATATTTTCCAATTTTGCACGGAAATTTCACCGTCATCATGAATTTGGAAACATATTAAAAAACAAAAACAAATACATGTGTTGGTAAATATAAATTTAATACAGTTCGCGATAACGTGGGGTAAATTTATCTTCGTTAATATATTTTTCTCTTTTCTAGTCGCAGATAGAATACTTGAAAAGGTTTTCAGCATATACTTTATTTATTATTTCGAACTTTCGGCGCAAAGTTGGAAACCCGGATGTTCCAAACTAGAGAAATATACGTGGGTGCGCATATTTTTAACCTTGTTCGAAATTTTTAACTATGATATTCGCGTTGCTACGTCATTTTTTGCGTTTTTCTGAACTTTTCGCCAACTTCGAAAGTTTCGTTAAAGAAATGAAATATGGTTTCGTTCTCGATAAATAGCGACCTTCCTAATGATATATCATATGCCTGAAAAAAAATCTATATTTTTTTCGAAACTTTCGAGTTTTCGGCGTCCCGAAGGTTTAAATACAAAGTTACTAGCTCGACTATAATTTTCCTATGAAGCGGTCCTTTGCGCGTACGTTTGAGATAGGTTTTAATTTTCTCTACGTTTGTACTCGAGCTATTGTATACATGAATATAATTTTTTTGTTGTTTTTAGGCACAACGGGTGGGGGGTCCGTATAATTTTTTAACTGTAATTTTTAGCTTTTATGAAAGAGCTTCTACGTTTTGTTTTATATTTCGAATTTTTGTTTTTATAGATTTATTTGATGAGTTATGAATTTTTTAAGGGTGATTTTTGAGGTCGTTTTGTATTCCATATATATTCTTGACGGTTTTTTGGCGTCCATAGTGATATCGGTCAGCTTGAAGTCATAGAGTGTCTTAAAGAGAATTTTAATTAGAATTTATGATCCATTATTTTGAAGTTTATGAGTCAATTCGATCTTGAGTTATTGATTTTTATTTGATATTTTTGTCGTTTCTGGATCATCTTATTAGGATTCCGTACATTATATCTGTACGGGATCTTAAAATATAACCGATAAATTCTCTTAATATTACACCTCGTACAAAAATTAAAATGCCTATATTAATTAATGCGATGATCGTCAATTTATAAGCGGCCAATAAAAATAAAAAAAAAAAGGAAAAAAAGATTTTTTTTTTTTTTATTTATTTTATTTTACTACTACAGTTTGAATCGGTATGTTTGCACTTCAATCGATATACAAATTAAATTAATTTAATTTAAAATTATTTACAGGTATATATAAGTTAAAAGATGAATTTTATGTAATATAATTATTTAAAATTTAAAATTGTTTACAACTTAAAATTACTTGTATGTGGAGTGCAAATAGATTTGAACTGTAAATATCAGTAAATTGAACGAACTAAAATTAAAAATGAACTGCAGAGGTTAAAACGGTCGCAAAAAAGTTTTTTTTTTATTTCTTTTTTAGTTTAGATGAATTTTTCGATTTTTTAAATTTACGTAAGTATGTGAGATAAAAACTGTAAAAGGCGTTTTATTTGTTTATTTTATTTTTTTTTTTTACACACTGCATACCGGTATACTGTACCATAACCAGCGATGAGGGTATACAAAATATAATTGACTAATGGAGCTTTTATTACTTAAACTGTTACTTTAGTTCGGATATAAATGTTTAAACTATAGTTGTATAATATTAATATAAGGCTATAGTCTACAAACATTCTCGGAGCGGTGTGTTTCAACAAATATTTTTTTCTCGACAAATATATATGTATATTTTTTTTTTACATTGTAGTATTTTTGGAAAACTGAATTTCCCTCGAATATTTGTTATTGTCTAATAATCTACGAAAAAAGGAATCACGTACAGCTAAGTCAGAGATTCAAATCTTACTGGAGTTTTTCAAGTTCTGGGTATTTCTCATGCGCGGGTGTAGTTTAGCTATTTCGATAGTGTAAAATTACCGTTCCAGGATTTTCCGTAAATAATTATCCCGGCTTATTTTTCATCAAATTTTCTTTCGATTAATTTTTTCGCAACCTACCCAATGCAATACAAAGTAATTATTTTTTGTTCTTCTCGAACACCGATAATTAATACGAATAAAAATAATAAAATGAGAATGACTGTCCTTTTAATGTATAGATATATATAGATCCATTATCCGGCGTAGCGTCATGATGGTATCACTTTTTTCCTTGTGATCGAGCGATGCCCGTCTGTTATTACGTCTCTTGGTTAGACTATTATTTGTTTCATGTATATCTATTTCAAACAACTTCAGTTAATATTGCGCGGTGTTGTTAAACATTTTACAAAGATAGATGAAAAATAAACATTTTTCTATTTATCGTACGTAAAATTTATTCTTGTACTGGTATATATCAGGATCCCTCGCAATTTACAACATGTAAGCTACATAAGGTATTCAATTGAGAAATTATGTACTGTAATTAAAAAATTTCCCTTATAAAATGAAATTCGAACCAACATTCTTACGCATATCACGCAGAATAATTAACAAAATATATGCTATAAGCCGCGTTAGATACTAACATTTGTTGCTAGAACACTTATTTAATCAATGCGTTTATAATATTTTACAGGACAAAAAACCCGAAGCGGTGCGATCGTGTCCCTCATCCTAAATTAAGCCAAATAATAATATGACGGATGGAGTCTAGCTAAATTTATGACGAGCGGATAGTGAACGCGTATTTATTTTTTGTAATTAACAACACGCACAGGTAGAGATTGGACCAAACACGCAATATGCTCTAAGTGAAATGAATCACTTTAGACGCCACTGTATGTTCGTAAAGCGATTTATTTAAAGTGTTACTTACTGACAAGGAGAAAGTACACGAGTTGTCAGACGTCGATTTTGATGAAATTTTGATATTTTGTAGAGTATTAAAAAATATTAGACACGTGTTTTCTTCTATCAGCCCATATGCAGTTTCAAGAGGTGAAAACCACCCCTAAAGTTCACCCCCCGAAAATCAACTCCATATTTTTTTATGAAACAAAATGAAAATTATTTCTCGTGCAACGGACAAGTAATCAACAGTGATTTAAGTGTAGTGAAGTTGCATCCCCTATTTTCCAGGGGGGTGAAAACACCTTTTTTTGGTCATAATTATGGAATAGAAAATTATAAAATAACACAAAAAAATAAGCTTTTTTCAAAACACGCACAATTAAAAAATAAAGTTGACGTGTTTCGGCATTTTCATAAATTTCACCCTTAAAGGGTGTAAAGCATCCGTTACAAGAAACATCAATAAATACATGTAGTATCAAGTAATCCGATTTCGTAACAAATTTGTATGTAAGGGTTTTTGAGGTCGCTGATTACGAATCCGTCGTAAGATTTTATTAATTCAAAATGGCGGATCCAATACGGCGGACAAAAAAGTCAAAAAAAATTTTAATTTTAATGACAAATTGTAAACGAGGATTTTTGATGTCGCTGATTACGAATCTGTTGTAAATTTTTGAAAATTCAAATTATCCTGTGCTTTATAATCATACAGCCCCAAACCCCTAAAACACAGACAGGCATTCAGCTAGTGTTTTTTTAAACCAACAAACCCCAAACTCCTGAATATCAGACAGGCCGATTGCCTATGACTAAAATCGCACAACTCCTAAACTGCGGGAAGACGAAAGTCCCATTCATTGCGGTATACTGGAATAATTTACTTATTTAAAAAATTATCGGTACGCTTCAACTTATGTATTTATTTATTTCTTTATCTATTTATTAACGGGAATCGCGCTCTCTTCTTACGAAAATAATAACCAAAATAAATTACGAAGTGGCCAAAGTTAATTAGTAATATAATAATTTTTTTTTTTTTTAGTATGTACCTTAATACATTAGGAGAATTACATTCAACGAGTAAATCAAAACATTTATTACTAGTTCTCACAATCAATAAACAGTAAATATTAATACTATTATACATATAATTCGTACTGCTATATCATGCTCAATAAATCTGCGAGAATCGGAAATATAATAATCAACATTTTTAGAAATAAACATCTTTAACTTTCAACATTGGCTCGTCCAGGAAGATGGTGTGTTCATTTTGCTTGTTATAACTTTAGTCAAAACAGTCTGTCTGAGGTTTGGTAGTTTGGGGTTTATCAGTTTAAAAACACGAGCCTTCGGCTTGACTGAAGTTTAAGAGTTTGGGGTTTGTTGGTTTAAAAAAACACAAGCTGAATGCCTGTCTAGGTTTTAGGGGCTTTGGGGCTGTATGGTTATAAAGCACAGGATAATTTGAATTTTCAAAAATTTACAACAGATTCGTAATCAGCGACATCAAAAATTCTCGTTTACAATTTGTCATTAAAATTAAAACTTTTTTGACTTTTTCGTCCGCCGTATTGGATCCGACATTTTGAATTAACAAAATCCGATGACGGATTCGTAATCGGCGACCTCAAAAACCCTTACATACAAATTTGTTACGAAATTGGATTACTTGATACATGTATTTATTGATATTTCTTGTAAGGGGTGCTTTACCCTCTTTAAGGGTGAAATTCATGAAAATGCCGAAACATGTCAACTTTATTTTTTAATTGTGTGCGTTTTAAAAATAGGTTTTTCTTATTTTTTTTATGTTATTTTATAATTTTTTATTCCACAATTATGACCAAAAAAAAGGTGTTTTCACCCCCTAGAAAATAGGGGATGCAACTCCACTACACTTAAATCACTGTTGATTACTTGTCCGTTGCACGAGAAATAATTGCCATTTTGTTTCATAAAAAAATATCGAGTCGAAGACGAGATATTTAGGTTAAACGATTTTCGGGGGTGAACTTTAAGGGTGGTTTTCACCCGTTGAAACTGCATGTGGGCCGATAAAAGAAAACACGTGTCTAATATTTTTTAATACTCTACAACATATCAAAATTTCATCAAAATCGGCGTCTGACAACTCGTGTACTTTCCTTGTTAGAATTGTTTGCACTTTAAATGACTTATTTTTTTTGTTTTGTTTAAATAAAATTCGCGAATTTAATAAAAGATTAAATATTTAATTAAAGTGTAAATCGAACAGTTTCATTTTATTTTAATTTATAAATATTTTATTTTTAAGAGTATTATTATATAACCGACATTTTGCTTACTTTTAAGAATTTGGCATTTAGGGCATATTTTATTAACAGATGGATATGTGTACATCTGTTACACTTAATGTAATATTTTTATAATAATAGGTGCTTGGATGATGTAAAGTATTTTTTGGTTTTGGTGTTTACATATTTTGGATCCAAAATGGATTTAAAATGACCAGCGATTTTTATAATTTTATGGCTCACGATATTAAAGTCCTATTTTTAACATTAAAACGTTTAAACAATGATTAGAGTTATTACCAGTGCAGACACTACATCGGAGAAGAATGAAGTATAAAATATTTCATGTAAAATGTATAAATTTTTAAAGATTAACCAGTAGTGCACGTATTTTTCAGTTTGCTATGGGAGTTCATTTAAAATTTTCAAAATTAAAAGTGTAGTTTAATTTCGTAGTTAGATTTTAATTTGATTTACACACAAAGTGTTGAATTCTTTTTGAAAAACTCGGTTTAAAAAAATTCGTAAAAGCATACACAACACAACATTCTGATTGGTCCGATCTCCTGCCTCTCTTTCTTGTTAATTGTAAAAAATAAGTACGCATCGAGAACACACTAGTGAGATTATTTTTTTTTTTAAGCTTTGTATCCGTAAAATGACCCGTTTTTCCATTAACATTAAATTTGAGTTTTTTTTTTTAATGCGATTGATATATTTTTCAACGTTGTAAAAGGTATATTAAGTTTTCTTTTATTGTTTATTTCGAGGCATATGTGTGTTTCTTTCGTGACGAATTTTATAAAAACAAATTTTTAAGTAATAATTCACTTTTTTGTTGGGGGGGGGGGCGCCAGTCGAGGGCATTACCCGGCATTATATAATTCAGAATATTTACAGTTCATTCGGTGCTGAACAGTTTATGTGGAACCAGTATATTAAAATTACATTTATAATCGAAAAAATACAATTTTAATTTATTACTTTTTTTATGTGCAGAAAATGGAAAAAATTTATCGTAAAAACGGCTAAAGAAAATTCTACAACCCGGCGGTGGTGTATCATTTCTTTCAACAGGTTACCGCAAGATGCGTGCCTACATTTCAACTGTCACATGCCACAGATTATGTTTTTACGAGTGAACAAATGCTTTGATGCAAAATGCTAAAAGCTTGTAAGCTGTATTTATTTATGAATTTACTTGCCACACAAGTTTTTGGAGCCCATTAAAGCTTAAGATGTAATAATACAAATTTTAAATGTATAACTGTTAGAAAAAGATAATTATTTTTTATTAACGATTCTTGTTTACTGAAACTCAAACTCCCTACTTCTTATTGTGTATCTTATATTTTGTCCTCTCGCCATCCATAATTTCATCCATTGGTTCCTTTATACTGTCTATATCTGACTGTATCAAAATCTGACTGATGGCTTTTTTCTTTCTGGTTGGTTCTGGGTATTACTACCCAAGGGGAAAAAAAAAGTATATATACATATATTCGTTTTAGCCTAAGAAAAAAATAGAATGACAGGCAAGTAGATTTTATATGCTTTTTAATAAAAAATAATTATCATTTTAGCATGATTATATATTTCATCGAACTTCTATTAAATTCTGCAACAAACAATAAATATATATATATATATATATATATATATATATCATTTCTACTGTGTCTTTACTAATTTATTGAGAGAAAACTTACCGGGGCGTTTCTTACTAAAATAAAAATTACAGTTTAAAAAGTAGTATATGAAATTAATAAAACAAGTACTTTACGTTAGAGTATCGATTCTTTCGGAGTACTTTTTTGGTTTAAAGTTTGAAAAAATAAGTACTGTTAGTGTGTTCCCGATCTTCTTGGAATTTATGTGACTTGACGTTGACGCTGTTATACTTACACAGTTTTTCATGAATAAGCCACATTGCTTGGATACACTAGAAAGCCGATGGTCCTGAAAGGTCAGCAGATGGGGAGGGGCTTATTTAAAATCAGTGGGCATTTCTGAATAATTAATTTTTTTTTCTACTGGAACTATCGCTATCTTTCAATGAGTGTTGACACCTTTAAAGCGGGCTGCACAATTACAGCTTGATACAACGAGTAAATACATAATTATTTTGAAGTTCTAACACCATATCAGCGCTTGTATTCGTGAGCCGGCGTGAAAACTTTGCACGTTTCGCTATTATGAAATTTGGCTGAACTGATCACTAAATTTATATCGCTTAGTTGCTTAATAATATATGCATATATATATGTATTTTTTTTATTCTCTCATTAGGAAATATTAATAATATTGCAAACTTTTTTCATTCTAGATATTTTTTCGAAAAAAAAAAAAAAAAAGAAAAAAAAAGTTACCTCCTATTTGACGCATTTTACGCGTGTTCAAGCATATGAACAATATTTACCACCTTAACGATAAATATAAACGGCGTATGATTTTCTTTTAGTTACCTTTGTTTTCCCACATTTATCGGCCATTTAGCTTTGGATATAACTGCGACGGGACGTACTACCTTTAGTTTGGGACCGTTTATGTTCTTAACACTTTGTGATGTTAATTACGTGTGTTGTGCCAAATGTGAACTTTAAAAACAAAGAAGACGGTAAACAAATTGATCTTTAAATCAAAATTACTCTGTTTTGAATTTTTTTTATTTTTATTATCTTCCGCACTTTATTTACACCTAGAAACAAAACTTACGGAAGGAACCGACAGTTAAGTTTTGATTCGGTCAGATATTAAGTTTAAAGGAACTCTTCAGACAAAACGACATGGTATAAGATGCGCAATAAGGAGTGGAAGTTTTGAATTTAAAAAAAAAAAAAAAAAACAAAAAAAAAACCCGGAAATATAGAAGATAGCTTTCAACAGGAATGGATGAACATTCAAAGAAAATACGATTAGCGTAGACACCAATGCTTCATTGAGATATTGGGAGAAATTTCCGAGATAAAGCTAAAGCGAAAATGAAAGGAAGGTAGTAAAATTAAAACGACAGCGAGTGAAGAAGCAAAAGAAACTGAAGAGAAACGCGCCCCGCTAATTAGAAGGTAGAATTTAGACAGATATAAAGAATGATTTTTACGAACGGGAAAAGTGTAAATATGCGGAAATCCAAGTTGTAATTTTTTACAAAAATAAGTAGGAGATTAAGACGACGATTTTTTAAAAAGAGAATTTAACCACAGTAATCTAAATCGAAAAAATCGTTCATTTTTTTAGTCGAAACAAGCCAAAGTAAATCAAAACGAATGAATTGGCAATGTGGAATATTTTAAAAATAATAACTTATTATAAAAGCAATTCCTATTTGAGTTGCCTAATGACGCTAGACATCACGAAGGCTTTCGATAGTCATGATCTAAATAGTTTAATCAAATTATAGAAAGAAATAGGAATAGATTATAATGTACTAAATATTATTAATAAATACTTCGCCAATAGATATATACTTATATTGAAATAGGTAACGTACAAAAGAAGCAAAAATTAGATATGGATGTATTACAAGGGTCCTTGTTGAGCCCATATCTATGGAATATAGTTTTTTTCTCAATTATATAAGATAATATATTACCTAACGATATTAAGATATATACCTTTGTAGAGGATATTGCGGTTTTACTTGCAGATAGGAATGAAAAAAGGTTTAGAAAATAAGATAGATTTAGTGTACATGGAAATAGCGAAATGGCTTAACAAATTTAACCTTAAGATTAACGAAACTAAATCTAATTATATGATATTTAATAAAAAAATATACTAATAGACCATTAAATTTAGAACAGTACACGGTTTAAAGATCAACTATGTAAAACAAATGAAATACTTGGGAATAATAATAAACAGTAATTTTTAAAAGTTCACGAGCATTATAATTACATTAAAACCAAAAGAAACAAATTCATACTTAATTTTTAATAAGTTTCGTATAATAACGAAAACGGTAAAAATTATAAAAAAGGAGTTACGTTGTATAAAAGTATTATTTTACCTAACATACTCTTTATAATAGTATCATCATATATGTAGAAATGTTAAAAACTAAAAAATTTCAAAAGATGTTAAAAAGCTTTCAAAGTCTTATAGCTTTAAAAATGATTAAATCATATAGAACAATCAGTTATTTGTCAGCCATAGTTATAGCTGCTATTAAACCAATCGAATATGAAATACAAAAACATTATATGTTCGCAATTAAAAATAATATTAATATAGATCATCCGTTCAATAACGTAATATATAAGACACCCCAATTTTTCGAATATGAAGGTAAAATATTTAAAAGTTTAAAACAAATGAACAAATTTACGGATAAATTTTATATAAATAAATTTCAAGAAATATGGAATAATTATAATGGAATAACGTATCAATTTTTCCCAAGTATAATAGATAGATTTAAAAATAATCAATGCACGCTAAATTTTTTTAATGTTCAATTTATAACAGGGCACGGTTTATTTAAGGTATATTTATATAAATTTAAGATATCTGATTCTGACAACTGTGTAATATGTAATTTTAGAGATGATGTTTTTCATATACTGCAAGGTTGCATTTATAATAATAATAATAATAATATACTCTGTAATTATGATATAAAACAACTCGTACAAAATTATTTTAATGAATTTAACAAATTTGCAACTGAAGAAATACAATTCCGGAAAAATAATGTACATTTATATTAAGTAAGTAGTTTTTTTTTGTTTTTTTTTTTTATTATTAAATAACATATGGAGAACCCACAAGGCAACCGCCCGTCTGTAAAATATATGTAGATATTGTAAAAAAACTGTAAAATGGTAATTAATATAATACCAAATATTTAATTGGATGGGTTATATTAATTCCGTTATTATAATAAATCAATATTTTTAGTAAATAAATGTACCCTACCCGAAGTTTCGGGAATGGGGGGGGGGCAAACGGATACCAGTTTAAAAATGAATAAGAGTATATAAAAAATAATAAAAAGAGACGCAAGATGGTAACCATGAAAGGGAAATAGATCTCTCAAAGGGCACTCATGGAATCAGAAGTAATTAATTAATTGTAATATGATTAAGGTGGCAGGGTTTTCGAATGAAATTAAAAGCATCTGCTATATAATACATCTTTATTGAATAATGTAATAAGATTTGATGTGTGAGAGCTACTGATCTTTTTAGTTTGTTTTTTTTTTTATTGTTTTGCTTACGTGTCTGCCCTTATAAGGTTTAAACAGATTGAGCATCTCCATTGTTTAAAGTACTGTAAAGGAAGGTCGCTTCTAAGTTAGCTCTGAAAATTATTCAAAGATTTCCCTTTTGAGCGAGTATTTTACCTCGTGAATTTTGATTAACGTAATTGATCTAAAGCATTGTTGGACGAGCACAGCTTCTTTCTGTGTTGTTTATATTGCTGATCCAAGTTTTTCTTATTAATAACATATGTTATTCCTCTGAGGTGAAAACGAGTTCACTAAATAATATCTGTTTGGTGTTTTAAAATACACATGACCGTTACCGAGAGCGATGATATTCGATGTGTAACAGTCGTGTTCATCAAGTTGTGAACATATTTAATTAGAATCACACACACATATACAAAACTAGCAAAATTAAATTTCTAACAACAATTGAATCTGAAAAATTTGACCGATGATTTGAAATCCGTTAAAAAGATTGTTCAAAAAACGTAAATAATCTAATGTAATCTTTACTGCGCTCATATTCTTTATCTATAGAAATAGGGAGGGGTCCTTGATGAATTAAGGAGTTGATGTTTTCAAAGGCATATTCATTTGACTATCTGTTTAGTAGCTTTTAACTTAATGCTGGTTTATCTAATGTGAAAAAAAAACTTTACTTGCTTTTAAGTTTTATTTATTTTTAAAATTGAGGATAAAATTAATACAGTAGGTTCTTCCTTTCTTTCTGCATCGCAGATATTCAGCCATTTCAAAAATATGTTCTTCACGCCTGAATATTTTCCATACAGCCACTTCAGCATTATTTGCACCATGCTTGTACTCGATAATGTCCGCCCTGCTGTCGGCGGGCATTGGGGTGGTATTCTGTCCTCCCCCTTATGGGGGACCGGAAATAGCACCGAACACTCGCTCTTTTTTAAGTCGCTTCTTACGACAGACAGATGATACCGTGGGGGTATTCTAACCCGCCCCACACGGGGAATATATATGTATATGTATCATATATAGTATATATATATATATATATATGTATCTTATAAAGGTGCAAGAAAAAAAATCGTACAATCTGCTCTGTAATAGTTAGAGAGTTAATTTCTTTTCAATCGACGTATTTTCTTCTTGAGATTATAAGAAAATTGTAAAACTCTCAAAATTTTAAAATTAAAGGGGCAAATTTTGCAAAATGTGAAAACCAAGTTCTAAGAAAAAAAATTTTAAAAGATTCCACAGCCGGTTCGGTAGTAGTTACGGTATTGATTTTCTTTTCAACCTGTACACTAAGGTCTCTAAAATGCGGGGAAGTTTAGGGACCAAATTTGGAAAAATACACACTTAAAACGGAAAGACTGGAAACTAAAAAAAAAGTCCATAGTTCTTTCCATAGTAGTTGGAGGGTCAGTCTTTTTTTTTTTAAATGATGTATTTCAGTCGGTAGAATATAAAAAAAATACGAAACCCCCAAAATTTTAAAATTAAAGAGCCTAAATTTTGAAAAATAATTTAAGCGTACAAATTCTGAAATTATTGGAGCGATGGATAACAATGACTTAATGTTGATACGAAGTGGCGCAACTGAGCTTCAAAATTCTAAATTATTTGTGTTGCGTCGAGTGCTTTTTTTCCAATATAAGGTAGGTTGATTATTTTTTTATTTTAAAGCTTCTTCAATTAAAAACACAATTACGTTTTTTTTTTGTTTTTTTAAGTAAATGTGTCAAAAAAAAAAAAAAAAAGGAAAAAACGAAATTTTCACTGAAATTCTTTTAATGTATAAAATGTTCAGAATGTCCTCCACCTTATTGGAAACAATGCCAGAATCGATGATAAAAAGTATTCCGAACATCTTGTTATTACTTTAATTACCTGGTAAGATTTCCACATGTTCATATCGAACCTGCACGACAGGTTTTTTGGCCAATGAGAACTCCTTTTGATTAATTTGTTTATTTGTTTGCATTACAACGTGTAGGTACCTGAATTAAAAGCCAAAAATCAGAAAATGCCTTGTTTAACTGAGACGTATTGTATCGAAATTTTGATGATGATTGGATATGGGGATAGAAGTCGAACGCAGGCTGAAGTCGCTCATTTGTTTTCTATAATTCATCTAGAATTGCCTCTAATCAATCAGAGTACGATTAGAAAAATCGAAACTCGATGTTGGGAGTTGGAGCACGTGAGGGATCTTTGGAATGGGTGCTGTTTTCTGATAAAGCTACGTTCACATTACATGGTCAATCGACACAACAGCCGTTATTAGGCTGACGAAAATCCTCACTGGATGTGTAAATGTAATACTCAAATGACTGAAAAAATAAACGTCTGGGTTGGAATTATTGGCGATCGCATAGTAGGTCCTGTATTTTTCAATGAAAATGTAACCGGACAAACATATCTAAATATGCTACAAGATGATTTGGTTCCTGCTTTAACAGTTTTATTCCTCAGCTGACTTAATAGATTAATGGATATGGCTTCAACAAGATGGCGCACCACCACATTTTGCTCAGAATGTACGAGACTATCTTAACGAAGTGTTTCAAAATAGATGGATTGGAAGAAGAGGACCAATTGAGTGGCCTGTAAGATCACCTGATCTCACTCCGTTAAATTTTTTCTTGTGGGGATATCTAAAAACCACGGTTTATGTTACTAAATCAAACGACATCGCCAAACTTTAAGAAAGAATAAGGAATGAAATCAAGCAAGTAACGACGCCGGAAGTGTTACAAAATGTTCGGAATGCATTTTTTTATCATCGATTGGGGTACTCAGCAACAAGTTTTGATGGATATTTTGAACATTTTATACTTTGAAAGAATTTCAGTGAAAATTTCGTTTTTTTTTCTTCTTTTTTTTCCCGACACATTTGCTTGTAAAAAATAAAAAAATACATAAATGTGTTTTTAATTGAAGTAGCTTTAAAATAAAAAAATAATCAACTTACCCTTATATTTGAAAACAAGAAGTTAGGGGTTGTTGCAGCCCTCCCAGACGATCAAAAAAATAATCAAACACCGTTATAATATGCTCCGTTAAATATAAAAATTGACGCATTTTAGAAATTTTACAAGAAATTATTATTTATCATGTTACAGAATTTGTTCTAGTTAAACTTTCCACTTTGTATATGTGAAAGCTGCAGTTTTCATGAAAATGTACAAAGTGAAATAATTTAAAGTCCGAAGGAGCACAGCGAGACCAATCCCCTAGTATATATATATATATATATATATATATATATATATATATATATATATATGTATATATATATATATATATGAGTGTGTTCCTTTTTACTTTTCGATTTAAAATGTATCATTAAAGAAATAAATTAAATAAAAGTTTACCGCAAAAATATGTTTGTATTGATCGAATATAACCTCCAGTTTATTTGTTAATTAGTTTTCAATATATGAACATAAAAAAACGTATATGATATTAAAATGGATTCCATATCTTTGGTGGTTGCCGGAAATTATGAAATTAAGGTTCACAATATGCCTAATGGAGAGAATACTGAGACCGATCCTTTCTCTCGCCACCTTTACTGTCCTAGATTTCTCCGATATTCGATTAGTTTAAGCTGGGTAAATCTGGAAGTTACTCGAGTTCAATAGAATTCATATTTTTCGGAAAGTCGAAGATAATTCGCATATAGAATTGATAATATTAAAATTAATCATTGAATATGATACGAAATCCTCAACAAAGCACAGCAGGTACTTGAAAGAATTGTGCGAAAGATAAATTACCTTTATATTGCAAATGCACGCGATGTTATATATATATACATGTTAACGACAACGTCATTCAGGTGTAATATGAAAAACCATTATAAAAGATGTAATTGAAGTTGTAATCGAAATTACTACACTGACACCGTATATTATTTTTTAAATGACGTCGATTAAAATTTACTCTTTTCTAGATATTGTAGAAAAATGATCAGTCAGAGGTTCATGGTTTTATGGCAAACTCCGAAAGATTGCGTTTTTTACATATATATATATATAGGTTTCCATTTTAATACACTTCTGAATTTCTCTTTTGTTTAAACATTGCAATTATACTAAAACGAAATGAGTGTAATATAATAAATACAATTTTCAAGAACCCGATAAAATTTCATTACGTGCACATTCCTTTTTGCAGTATGCTGAAAGTGTCTTTTATTTTTTTAATATTTTCTGAGTTTGTTCAATTTTAAATTTTCAAACTAGTTGAGAAGGAGAATTTCAACATTCTATATCGATGTAATCCAACTATGATTGTGTATACATTTATCATTATCAAATGAATATTTCAGTTAATACATACAGTTGATTAACATGTGTCCATGCGCATTAGCTTAATCACTACCGATCCACAACTATTGTATTAAAATACTTTCGTCGTTTTCATCCGGATTATGTTGTTCCAATTTTAACGATATAGCGTGTAGGTTGAAATAGGTAAATGCTAGTTTGGCAACGGGGAGAACTGTACAATTTGTATCAAGGAGATCTTTGTCGACCAATTTTTCTGATATAATTCCAAACAAGTTCAGCGAAACATCATCGATACACATGTCTGTCGCTGTTCGTTCCAGGAACGTGTTTTCTAGCGATATTTTTTCGTATCAGTTCTTCTTTGTTTTCCCGCCTTTTACGCTGTACCATTGTTAGTGGACAAAAGTTGTTTGCTTAGCGAGATCTGCATCTCGACTATACTAAGCTGTTGGTTCTCTCTAATATTCTGAGCCAGTAACACGCGCAATCGTTGTTAATCTCTATGTATTTGACTGAAAATTGAATTTACGGCGAGCTGAACAATCAACAAGACTGAAAGGTAAGCCTGGATTAATGTCGCTTAAAATTCAGCCGGATGTTATCTATATTAACGGGGATATGATATATATACTCCAGCTCCGGGGAAATTCCCAAATTACAGTGTTACGAGGTTGTCTGAGATTTTTGACATTTTTTTGTTGATCACGGAGTTATGTGCCGGGAGAAAGTGCGTGTATGCGCGTATTTGTTAATTTTCTCGAATATTTTCCGGTATTTTTAAAAACCACTTTAACTCGATCTTGTGCCAGGAGCGCAGGCAAGTTTCTCACCTGAATTTTGTGTTCCTAGGGAAATAATTGAACAATTTTATTTAAGTATTTTATAAGAAAAACGGGAAATGTTCGAGTGGTATTTATTGGTAATTTTTACGCGTACGGGGGGCTCTGTTGTACGTATTTTATGTGTACAATTACGTACTCTCGATCGGTGCTAGTTATGCTGAAACTCAGTGATCATCATAAGCGGCTTTATACAAACTTTCGATGTTCTGCTAAAATGCTTACTTTTTACGTATTTATTTTATGATTATCTTTCCCCCCCCCTCTACTAGTTCTCCCATTTCGGTCAGATTTTTTTTATTCGCTGATAAAGTCAAATTTTTCCCGAGTAATTATCAAATGATGTTAAAACCAGAAACCTCCTTAGACAAATACTATCTGTATTAAATATAGTCGGACATAAAAAAGAACCAAAAGAAAAAAAAAAGTTTCATTACAGTTTAGGAAAAATATGAAGCTTCAAAATTTTAAAATTAAATGGGCTCTTTAAAAACGAGCGACTTAAAGTGTTATTAGTGTTAGCCGCACTCGAGTTTGCAGGTATAAAATATAAAAAAACGAACCAAAACGGCACTCGGACCATGATATTTGTTGGACACAGTGGTCCCAAAACTGATGGCCGCTTTATTGTTGTACTACATTTTTAATGTTCGATGGCTTTCAAAATTTTTAAGTAATAGTATTTTTAAAATGATATATAAAATCTGTTAACGAAAAATGCTACATCTATTTATGTATTAAAAATATTTTCTATATAACGGTTTATTAAAAAATATTTAAGAATACGCCAAGTTAATTTTAAAAATATATGCTAATTGTTTAAATTTTCAGTGTCATTTTTCGTTTATATACTTTTGATCAATAACATCGTGATATATTTATGTTCTCATTCATTTTGTAATTATTAAAAATTGATTCTGACTTTTACAATTTGCCAGTTAGCTGAAACTTTCGGTAATTTAACATACTTCTAATTGTCTATTTAAATTTATGATCTTTTATCTTTCCGATTTCAAAAGAATTATACTTGTGATTACTATTTCCTGACACAAGCTAAAATTTTTCTTTATTTACAAGTTACTATTTTTAATAAAATATTTCGCTTTCATCTATTTTAATGTTAATTCCATACGTTACCATTAATGTGTTAACCCTTAAATGCCCCCACGTAGAAAAAGCAAAGTGAAAGTTATTTTGTATATTTCATTTAGAAAGCTTTTGAACATGGCCAGAAATGCCAAAAACTTGAATATATTTACAATAAAATATAATATTGTATATTACTGTAATTTTTTCCTTATCAATTTAACACGAAGTATTTAAAAATGACTTCAAAGTTGATGTGCATTATAATGCACATGGGACGTTTAAGGGTTGCAATTTTATCAATGTTGACAGTTTTATTGCAGGGATGATGAATATTTCTGGAACAGTTAGAATTCTACAAAGCCGCTGTTAAATAACAATATTCTGGGACATCTTTTTATTTTCCTTGATTAGAAATGGAGCAGTGTAATTTATAAACAGTATCGAATTACCGTGATATACCATTTCAAGCCGGATAGTTTTTGATGTTTTTTTACGAGGAAAAATTATGACGCTTATACATTTAAATGTGAAGTTATGTACAAAACAATAGTATTAAAATGTTCTTTCAGAAAATGCATAACGTTCGAACAACTAATTTTATCTTTTAACCCCCGAGTGTTAAAAATCGCTGGCAAAAAGTTAAGAATATATGTAATATGACGAATTTAAAATTACCTTAAAATCACTTCAAAATGTGTAAACTCGCCAACCGATATTATTATTCCGGAAATTTAAAATATGCGATAAACAACAAATTTTGCATCACATGAAATATTCCAATAACCATTTAATTGAAACCCCATTCGGATCTAAAAACAGCAAAAGAGCGTAGTTTTCATAAATATATATATATATATAAAGGAGGATACTTTGAAGAAAAAAAAAATATAGCAATATTTTAGCTTCAAATTTAAATTAGCGGAGGATGTGCTGGAAACTTAGAAGTTCAAAAATATATTTTTTTCCCGGATGTGTTGTATATCAGTGGAAAAGACAAGTTTCATGAAAGGTAATAGGCGGTGCGCTGAAAATTCTACTGATTCAGTTAGAAATTATTGTAATTTACATGATTTTGTATAATATTCGTGTAAAGAATTGTTCTATTTTATGCAACATTCCTCTTAAATGTGTACGTTCCTTAGAGGTTGTTAAAAATATTTCGAATAAGTACCGCACTGCTAACGGGATGATAGCCTAAAGGTTTTTTAAAGCAACTGAAATGTAGTTCCGTTATTCGAAATAACAAACGTTCCATCGATATGGCAACACATTTTGGAAGTCAGTCACCGAAAGAGCGACTGTTACTCATTTTATTCCTTAATCGATTTCATAAAATCGGAGTATTTTTTTTAAAGCAGTACGCAACTCGAGTTCTCAGCGGCCGGGCTATTTCGGGTCTGGTGCGCAATTCGAATGTTCCCTTAGTGTTACTTATCCTAATCATCATAGTCCCCCATACTCAGTTTCTGAACGTCAGCGACCACCTATTCTTACATTCTAGCTGTATTGATATCGCTAGTGTTCTAGGCAATTGTAATATGCAAGTCGAGTGTAGACGCTAGACTACATTTGGAACTGATTGTAATCGCTGCTTATCCTATGAAATTCGAATAAAGATAATGGATATTTGAGACCTCCATAGCGCGTATTTCCAAGTTTATCAGTGACAGCATTTGAACATTATATTCCTACACCAATATCCGCTTTATACAATATAGAAAATAGATTGGTCTGTTCGTATTTAGCACTCAAAAGTATTTACACAAAAAGTTGTTAAAGAAAATTGCCCACTTCAAAATTTATTCTAAAATTTGAATAAAAATGCATTAAAAAGTAAAAAAAAACAATTACTCAATAAAAACTAGTACAGATTACACTTTAAATATATTATTAATTTAAGAAAAAATAAATAAAAATTAAAAATTCTAACACTAAACTAGATCTACTTGGAAAAAGGACGAGGCCGAAACGATAGAGGCCCGTGTATATATATGAACACAAGTTTTTAAGCTGTTTACTTGTATGATCCCGACTCTCGTTGAAGAATTATGAAGAGATTATAACAGAAATTAGCCGAAATAGTCGTCCCTTATTAATTAATCTTTCATCAACCAACATTGCCTTAATTAATAGTGTGTCTGCAGCGTGGGACAAAAATTTCCGCATGTACTTGGTTTACTGAAAATTAATAATTTAAACGTTTTGTATATACTTAAACATCGAACTATGGAAGTACTGTTATTTGTACATTTATAGTTAGAAAGTTACATTTTATCTGCATGTGTAATTACTACGTTTAACTGTATTTGTTGATTAATCAAGTAAATGAACCTTGTAAATATATATATATATACACACCCACACACACAGTAATACTTAGTTTTCAAAAAAAAAAATAATGAAATAATGGTATTTAGTTATTCGGCTACACAGGAAATATAACTTATTTTCATTATAGTATTTACACGCGTTCGCGTACACACATGAAAGATATCAATGTCTGATGTTATTTAGTCAGTTCTATTAATAAAATGATTTATTCTATTTACAAAACTTTTAACTCAGTGTTTCCAGATCGGGTATGTTTTTTACTCATTAATTTTTTTTTTGTAATGATTTCGAATTTACACAAAAAATATTCGCACTTAGTATTATAAGTATTTGGCGATCGAGCTTTGCTCAGATTTATTCCGAACTTGCAGATCAATCGAAATATTCACGAGTTTCAAAAATACTACGAAAGTTACAGTTGCGTAATACTCCGTTTTTCAATTTTGAAAGTGTATTTTAATTTGTGTAATATTTAAAATTTCCACGATTTTAATTTTTTATTTAACACATGGTAAATAGGCGAATTATTCTCCATTTACTTTTCATTATACCCGAAACGTACACAAGTTTGACTACTAACACGGATTCCACTTGTTGTTGGAGCAATCGACTTCTATACCCGAAAATCGCTTACTAATTTGTGAATTTCATAAAAATCGTTAGAGCCATTTTCGACAAGTACTCTTCTAATAGTATACTACTGGTATTTGTAGACTGAGCTTTGCTCGGATTTCGAATCTTCAAATCCGCCTGTCGATTAGTAAGTTCCATAAGCAGTTGAACATTTAACGGTAATAATACACACATGATAAAAAAACTACATTTTTGTATACATTGTGCATTATCGGTTTGTTATATCCAAATACTATTTTGTGAATTGCATCGAAATCGTTAGAACCGTTTCTGAAGAAGACCTAATTACATATGATATATTGTAACGATTTAATATGGCATCACGGTCGCTTTAAACACCGTGGACGTAAAAGTATTATTTTATTTTTTAATTATTTTATAAAAAATTATTTTTTATTTTCCGATAACCTACAAAGATATTTCTTTACCGACCGGCCGCTGAAAATACACAATTATTAATTATACATTCGACGTAAGAACAATAATTATATAATATTAAATAAATTTGTACGTAACACTGTCGTCTGTCAGCGGTGGTTAATGCTGAGATGAGGGATCCCAAGAATACGATCGGTTCCTCTCTTCGTGCTGGACGATGGAGTGAACTCAATTTATTTCGGTGTCGCGTAATTTCGTAATTTAATAATTGAATCTCTGCGTAATTTAAATTACATACAACGATTCTGACGAGCGATCTTTTACTACTTCGCATTGCAGATGGTTTGATTAATAATTACTCAACTACTTTTTTCTGTTAGCGGAGATCGTCTGCGCGACTCTTTACTGATAACGAACGGAACTGATCTTAAAAAGTCTTCTAAGAAGGTTCAACTGCGACTGCCGTCCATTTTCTATCCACGCCCCTCATCATTTTATTTATTTGTGTCCTTTGTTCCAGTGGGAATCAATCACCACCATTTCTCCAGTCTGACTGCGTGGTGGTAGTCTTTTTATGCCCGTCCGAAAAACAGTTTCACAGATACACTCTCGCGCTTGCAACACGTTCTTCTAGATTAGTTACTTGATTTTTTATTTCTATATATTTATACATATATATATATATATATATTAATTACAACGTTATTCTTAGGCTGCCCCCCATTAGAAAAAATGTCCCAATTTTATGTAACGTTTGTTATATTTTATAGGATTTTTGTGAGTATGTTATTTAAAAAATGTCACAATTTTATGTTGTAACGGTTCTAGTCGTTCACTTTGGTCCACAGGGATGCCAACCACGAGGTTTTAAGCCCGTGGGTTTGATTTATTTAGATTTTATTTAAATTTATCGGAGAATGTTTCTTATTATTATTATGAAAGGAAAACTATTTAACTGAAATTTTACAAAAAACAAAAACGATATATTAAGAAACATTCTCCGATGAATTTAAATAAAATCTAAATAAATCAAACCCACGGGCTTAAAACCTCGTGTTTGACATCCCTGGTGGGGAACAATCTTAGAAAATTGTTGTCTAGTGGATCGAACCGTTACAATGTAACGAAAAATGTAATGAAAAAATGTCTTAATTTTATATAATGAAAGTTGAATGTTAGGGTAGGATTTTGGTGATTATTTTATTTTTTTTGTGTTGATGCTAGTAAGAATTACGGTGTAAATTTTAATAATTTTGTACAAAGTATAGAAGACGAAAAGAGACAGAAATGCAAGCAAGAGGGGTCGTCAATGGGGACTCGTATTTTAGTATAAGATCGAATAAAAATTTCAAACCAAAAAATCAGTTAACATTCAAATTTAAGAATGTTGTTCCATTTAATAAGTATTCCATATTCCGGCGATGTCGTTGAGGAAATTTTTGTCTTGGGCTGCAGACTGTACCGCCGGAATTGAGCTTTCTCTCACCCGTGTATTACCTGTATTATTATAATTTTAGCCGGTAGTACCAGCGTAGGGCAGATTTTTTTCTGATTAGGATTCAATCAAAGTTGTCCCCCCCCCCCCCGGTATTATTAATGGCAGACACGTGTCAACACCAGAGCTACTTCATATGATTTTTTTTTCGATTTTTAATTAAATATTAAAAACATTTTGCACTACTAAACAATTTCGTTAGCTCCGATTCGAGAATGGCGTTCGCGCAAATTCAAGAGGCTCATTTTCAATCGTCTTCTCTACCTTCTGCCGAGTACGTAACTTGCTCAGTTCAGTTCTCAAGGAGGGTGGCCGGGGCTGCAACAGCGTCGTGGAGACTAGTTTTATCATTCGTGAATCGGCTGTGTTCGGGCATGGTCGTCGGCGTTCGATCTTGAATTCCAGCTGCTGCCGGTGCCCCGACGTAGCAGTGTGGTCATGTTACTTTTTTCCGTTACACGTAGTTCCGGTGCTGCATGAGTGTGCGTTTATGTTTGTATTTGCGTGTGCGCGCGCTGGCAGTCGGTGCTTGTTACGTTGCTAGCGGATCTCGTAGTCACATACGCGCGCGCAAACACGTGTCGTGCTATGTGTGTGTGTGCAGCGCTTATTTCGGTCGCGAGGCCCAATCAAGCGTGTGTGTGAGTGTGCGCGCGCGCGACCGATCGGTACCGCCGGTTTGTCCGTGCGAAGAGATGCAAGGTTGGCGAGTGCGCGTCGACGCGTGTTACAACGTGAAACCAGTTTTTCGGCGGATGCCGTGAACGACGTGTGTGTGTGTGTGTATGTGCGCGTGTGTGCGTCTGCGATTCAAGCACTAGGCCATTCGCGCGCTGCGGCTGTGGTATCGTTTTTATTTTTCTAGTGTGCCACATATGTTGCTAGACTGCACCATTACTACCGCACATACTCACGCTGTGTGTGCTAGCATAGTTGAAGCGGTTGTTCAGACTCCTTCACTTGTTCGGGCTTCTTTTTTACGTTGCTCTTTCTCAGTGCGGTCTGGTTTGTGATGTCTGTGTTCAGTGTTTGGTTCTCGTGTTTATAGTTTTTAGTTTTTTTTCTTTCGTTTTTTTCCCCTGTTTGCCCTTATAATTTTAATACTTTGTTTTCTAAATTCGCCGGGTTCGATTTTGGTCGGTTTTTGGTTGTTCTATCGCTGACCTAATCTTTTTGCTAATTTTCTCGGAATTTTCGTGAAACAGCCGCACTACACGTAATCACGTCAGAATGGTTGCCAGTAAAAATGTAAGTACCGCGTAAACGATTAATAGTTCTTTAAAGTTTGAAATGAGACTCGGTTGTGTTTCATTACGTAACCGCTGATGAACGGGAACTTCCATTGGACTACGCGAATCGGGGAATACCCTGAAGTCGCGGATAATAATTTTATGCGTAACGGTGTAGAAATTTTGAACCGATATGTTTCAAAGAATTGCGTAATCAACCGGGGGGAGGGTTGTATTTTAAAATGTTCGAGCGCCAACAACCGTACTGGTTTCACAGTATGTGACGTTCGCGCTAAGTTCCGGAAAACTGGTTTTACAAAAAAAAAAAAGTAAAATCTAATAATGAAACAGGTAGCCATTAAATATTGTTTCATCGAAATCGCTAATAAATGTAACGTATTTTTTTTTTCTTTTTAAATTTTTAATTGCCTACTATATTAAAATTCCGGTCGCGATCGAGCTGGACATTTTAATTCTTGGTCGAATTGAGTATCGAATTGAGTATCGAATTTTAGTCACTGCGTGCAAACCAACAGCGCACAATGATGTGTGTATCCTGCTTCTGCTTGCATATTGTTTTGTTATTTACCTCTATGCATTCGGGCTGAATACACACATATATGCATGTTGGCTGTTTAGTAATCGCGGTGACACACCCAGTCGTTACAATGACGATTTGCCCTTCAATCTTCCTTACGAAAACAGCGTGAATTTTGTTTGTCACACAATTTACTAATGGTTGTAATTTTTAATTTTATACATCATTGTTAATATTATTATTATTATTATTGTTGAAGACGTTTTTAATAAAATTCTTTATATTAAAGTATGTTTTGAAGACTTTTACTTCAACATTGAAGGTGATAATTCACAGATTAATTACAAACGTCGTGAACTTAGAAAATAATTTATGGATTTTACTTGTTTGTCGCCTTCCACGAGTGTTCGCCGGTAGTACATCACATTACTCTAATCACGAAGGAGGGCAAAAAACAAAAAATTCAACGTTGAAAAATTCAATGTTAACCGAGAATACTTTCGTTGAACAATTAAGCTTACTTAATAATCAAAATTTATACATGGTGTTTTTTGGATGGATGGATCGGAAACACACTAGTGATATGCACTTTTTTAAGACCTATTTTCGTCAATTCGTATTGAATTCCAGTTTTTTTTTTAAAAGACTGATATACTTTTCAACGTTAGAAAAGTATATTACGATTCCTTTATTGTTAATTTTAAAGCGCATGTGTTTCTCTATGAATTATATCAAAAAATCAAAAGTAATTTAACCTATTAACAGTTCATTTCGTCCTGAACAGTTTTTATGCGGAACTAATATAACAGTTATGTTTATAATTGAAAAATAATACAGTTTTATTTTATTATTTATGTAAAGAAAATTCTACAAACTCAATAGATGTACACGACGTGCCCACATTTCAACTGTCATTTGTCGTCGATTATTTTTTATAAACAAACAAAAGCTTCGATGCAAAATGCTAAAAGCTTATAAGCTATATTTGTTTATAAATATTTACTTGCCGTAAGGTTCTACGAGTCCATTAAAGCATAAAATGTAATAGTACAAATTCTTAATGTATAGCTGACAGTAAAAACGATAAAATTACTTATAAGATTGTGCCATTCGTTTTAGCATAAATAGAATGTCAGAAAAACTGGGTTTTGTGCCTATACGTTTTTATAAAAAATTATTATTTTAGCAAATTATTAAATTCGGCAAAAAAAAAAATATATATTTTATTTCTACTATGCCTTTACTAATTTCTTGGAAGAAAACTTTTATCAGGGCGTTTCTTACTAAAATAGATATTACGGTTTAAAAAGTAGCGTGTGAAATTAATTAAACGAATACTTTAACGAAAAATATCCTATTCTTTCCGACTACTTTTTCGATTTAAAGTCTGAAAAAGGTAGAGTGACATTATTAGTGTGTTGCCGATTCTCTCGTAGTTCTGATTCAGGTAGTTGTTACGTACACGATTAACCTGGATAAGGAATACGAAATAAAAAGCAAGATACCGTGACTGTCCTATTAGCAGCGGACGGGGAAATAAGAGTTTTTCTTCAAACTTCTGAATATGTATTTAGTGTAAACAATTTAATTTTTTAATTGCATCGTCAGTAAAAACGTTATCACATAAAAATTAACTAATGTAAACTTTCTATCCATTTCGCCACCTATTCAAGCTGATATGGTTCTTTGGTGTTTTATGGGTCTGCTAACTGAAACCAACCTTTTCATTCTTTCTCGCATTATATATTCTAGTGAATCTTTTCTTTTTAGCAGATTACATGTGCTACTTAGGATCACATGTTTCTACTTAGGATCACTTGTTGCTACTTGGGATCACATGTTGTTACTTGGAATCACATATTGTTTATGAAATGTATCCAGATCAAATCCTTGCCACACTATTACGATATTGAAATCATGATTTTTGTCCGTAATACGAGTTGTGACTTCGGCAACTTTACATACTTTCAACATGATTATTTCAGAATTCTGTGACCAGCAATGATCTGTCTGAAAACGTAACTATTTTATTTTTATTATCCAGCTTTATTATCGATGGATAGTTTTTTCTGCATTCAAATGTGTTAATGAACAAAATTGCGTATATGTTTTTTATATAATGCGAATATTTTTAATGTAATTGTTGAACGCGTCCGACTATAGACGTTCGGCATATGTCGCACATAGTTCCGGATAAAGTATTGCTGGTCCCATTTTAATTGTTTATATATTGTTCAAAAGTTTGGGCATTATTACTTGGCTTATTTAATATGCTCGTTTTCAGTTGATAAAATCTCACAGTGATGCAAGCGTGGGAGAATTAAGATCGACGAAAATAAGTCGGCCATGTAATATTCACAGGGTGGCCACTCAACCGGGAATAAGCCGGGAATTTTATTGTAAAACCGGGGGGGAAAAAGTAAAAATAGCCAAAAACGATATTTTTAATAAGAAAAAATCATTTGATGAAACGTTAAAAGTGAATTCATTTATTAATGTATTTTACTCGAAATAAATTACGAAATTCTGTGTTTTATTCGTAAGAAATTTGCTACGGCGGATAAAGATTACCAAAAGTAACAAAAATATTCCGTTCTTCTTTTTGTACAATTCTAATAATCAGGAAATCGGGAGGTTTTGGACCAGGAAAATTGGGAATAAACCGGGAATTTAAAAATTATATTTGAGTGGTCTCTATGATTCACCGGTAGACATAAGATTAAAATGAACAATGAAAATCAATGGACGTAAAGTATCTAGGCATCCACCTTGATTGCAGACTGACGTGGCGTAAGCATACATGACGAAAAGAAACGAATTAAATATTAAAACAAGGAAAATATGCTGGTTTCTATGCAGAAATTTACAGCTTTCAGTAGACGATAAACTATTACTTTACAGGCAGATTCTTGCTCCAATATGGAGGTACGGCTGTGAACTCTGGGGTCTGCAAGTATAATACAACGATATCAAAATAAGACTTTGAGAACGATGGTTGGATGCTCCGTGGTACGTAAGTAATAGAACTCTGCACCGATATATAAAGGTGGTTATTGAAGTATCAGCCACAAGGCATATTGAAGAATCATACGAATTTATTTGCGCTAGCGTTGTTAAATAATTTGACAGAGACTCGTTGGCTGCATAGGAAGAGTCATTACGACTTAAGTGCTCAAATTAAGTTCTGGGTCCTACATCAGTGGTCGGGGATCTTTCAAGTGATTAGTTTATGCGACAGAATCTACTGATAACGCAATGGGCTAGGCATAGATTAGCAAAAAAAAAAAAAAAAAAACAAAAAAAACGTGCATCTGAAACTGTAGGAGAAAATATTACAATTTTTCGTACTGGGAAAGAAGGATATATGATTAATTTTTTAATTTCGTCTATCTCAGTTCCGATTTAAAGAATACATAATATTGTTTACCCCCCATAGATTTTATCCTTTTTTTGTTATTTGAATCGGAGTTGAAGACCGGAATACTGAAAATTGATTTTCAAAGTACCATTCCGAATTAGTTTGTGTACTTAATTTAGTTTTAGTTAAAATCATTATTTGCGAAATATTTGGGATAATCCTACTCTCCCCAGCGTTGTTGCTTTACGAAACATTATCGTGGAAGGTAGATGTGCGACTTCCATTTTGTGGCAATTGCATTATATTTATTGTAGGCAAGGTTTTTTTTTTGTAATATTTTCGAATTTCCGGTTTCTACTATAATTGATTATCGAATAGTTATCGAATTATCGCCTCACAGTTTATTCGAATCGGTGGTTAACTTTCGCACACTTTCTCTGGTAAAAAGAATACTTAGCGATATTCAAGTATTGATCTCTAAAAGGTATTCCGATATTTCTGTTAATTTATTAATGCTGCTTGGTTTTGTTTTTGGCTGCTTTTGGAACAAAGAGGTGAATGTATCGAATCGCCTTATTATTATTATTCGAGATTGTTCGATTTCTGTGAAAATCGTGAATAATAAAGAATTCGTTATAGAGATCTTCAGTGAACAACATTGTATAATTATCGGATTTACTTAAAAGTTTTCTAATGAATTATTCTTGTCGGTAATTCGGTTTTGTTTGTGTGAAATTCTAATTATAGGAGTGTCTTTGTTATTTTTATCTGCATTACTTTTTAATCATTCGCGCATTTTGTTCACTTTTATTGTTTTCTATGTTTGTGTGCGTACTGCATGTGCATGTGCATGTGCATGTTTATAGCATATATACGTGTAATTGTTTTTTGCTAACGATAACGAGAAATAATCACGATTTCTGGATGGTTTGCATTAGCATGAACGTCGCTGAATCTTGAAATTGCATACGGCAAAAATCGTCGAAACAACATTCTTAAAAGTAAAAGTGAATCGAAACACTACCTCGAATGGTAGTATTAATGGTATGATTGCAGTTGCGTTTCTGTGAAGAAGGGGGCTGCTAGTTACTATTTACTATCGCGTTATTTAGGACAGATAATGGCCAGTCGTGGAATTTAATTACTGAAGCTTGTAGTATTCGTAAGGAAAGAAAGTTCCATCTATATGAAGGGCTGCGTTTCCGATTCTTTATATATATATATATATATATAAGGTTATGTAATATATAAATATATTGTTATAAAAAAATTATATCGAATTCGATTTTCTCTAAAATATCGCAATCTATATAAATAAAAGGCAAAATGTATGTATGTTCTACAGTGTGAGTATAAAACGTGGAAATGTAAAATTTAGTACATAAATTCTTTATACGCCAAAGATTTACCTAACAAACGGACAATTTTTAAAACTTTAATTTAGTTAATTAAAATTAATTGTAATTATGTCATCAGAAATACGGGTAAAGCACAAAAAGATGTGAATTTTAAATTATTAATGTATTAAATACATTAACGTACCATCTAAAATTTAATTAAAATTAAACAAAATCCCTAAAGGTAGAATTATGGTAACTTAACACTGTAAATGTGTTTAAATACGAACTATTTATTCCACATGTTTACAATTTCGATTTTTATGCGGAATTTGTTTTATGATTTTGTGTTATTACAAAACGATAAATTACTTTCTTACTTACAGAATTATCAAACAAGTTTATATTATTTGATTACTTTTAATATCAGTTAGTAAACGATTCCCATACGAATTTTATGTGAAGCATGGTAATTAATTAAGAGAAAAACTAAAATTTGCCTAATTATATAGTGTTTTAAATTAAATTACTAAGTTTTGTTTGAAATTTGGAATGCACATAGAACATACTGTTTTTGAATCATTTAAATTGAAGTGTATATAATTAGGCTGATTTATAATACGTTTACATTGAAGTTTGTGTTTTTACCAGTGTAAAAGTAAATGTATATTTTACAATAATAATTGATATTAATACATCGAAATCATCTTAATATGTAATAGCAAATAGAAATAACTAAAAATTCATTAAAAGTATGGCTTAGTCAATTGTTTTTCAGTTTACTTTCTTCGTTTAAATATTTATCCATAATTTTTATCGATTTTAATGTAAATGCAGCGCTACTGCTTGAAGTTCTTAACATTTAAAAAGTTTGTACGCTGAAAACATTTTTTCAAAATTCAGTTTTTTTAGTGTATTTAGATGTTCGTTTATACTACTGCGTTCTACTGGTAAAAGGAAGTACACATTTTATAACTGCAAAAATATACTGAAAATCAAGAGTAAGCTTAGTACTGTATTTTCTTTTAGTATCAGTAAATGAACTTTTTAGATTACACTAAATTTTCATGTATTTTTATCGCAAACTGTGTATAATTTATATATTATCATTCTCTTTTGAAAAATAAACAACTAAATGAAAAATAAATGTGACACCTACAATTAGTGCTTTTATAATGCTTTTATAATGCTTTAGCAATGGATGCATGTTTCACATAGCTCAATTTCTGTGAAATTTTCAACAACTACCATTTCAATTTAAAAGGTTACAATTTCCCATACGATTAAGCTTTCCTATGAGTATCAACAAGGCTCAAGGACAGTCTCCTTCAGGTTGTTAGATTACATCTTCAGAATCCCTGTTTTTCTCGCGGACAATTAGTTGTTCACGAGTAGTTGGTTATGGCAGTAAATTATTCACTTTTACTCCAGAGGGAAAGACGTTAAATATTGTGTACCCAGAAGCTTTACAGGGATTAAAATGCGGGAAACGCCGCGGGTACAGCTAGAATTAAATATAATCCGAGAAAACAAACAAAAATCTAATAATAGTCTCGGGGAAAAAAATAGAATGAAATTATAAAAATAGAAGACATCTATATTACTTAATCGACATTTTCCCTTTTTCAACGTCTGCTGGTATTCTCGTGGCGAAGACAAAATTTATATCGGTGCTCGTATTAGACCTCCAACATTTTCGAATCCCAAGCTCATGATGTAGTCGTCCTTGAATGTTTTTTCCGCATGTATATGTTGACCTTCGATTATTCTTGTATGATTTTTATCACGACGCGAATTGTACAGGAATATTTATTAGTTTCTCGACGAATTGTTGCCTAAAGTTTGGCTTTTTTAAATATTTCACATTTAGTTTCGATGCGTATTATTCTCAGAATTTTGAGACGTGATCATTTTTATTCTAAAGGGCTCTTCTGGTTATATATAGAAAACCTTGGTCACGAAGGAGAATTCTCGACCGAAACGAATTGAAATAATCAGCCGACCGGCGTTCTGTCCGTGTTATTTCAGAATATATATTCTCATCGGTTATTGCGAAGTGTTTAATTTGGTTCCAGGTGGAAATTAATAAAAACCATATTTGAAACGTTTTGTCCACTTTAAGGAAAAATTCAAAGTTATAAAATGATTACTATTTCGTATGTATACAAGGATGAGTAAAAGCGGCCTTTTATTATTTATTGTAGAGTAGTCAGCGCGGCTCACATAGTGTGTATGTAATAATGTGATTTCCATGATTGTATATTTTTCGGCGGGAAAAAAAATGAATAAATTGACCACCGCACACATAGCTTTACTTCTGGTTAAGTACCTAATAAATATTAAACATGTACACATATAATGTAAAACGTAATTATCACACGAAATGTTTGTTTTGTTTTTTTTGTTACAAGTAAAACTTTTTCTTCTCTATAGATTTTTGATAATATAAATTTTGAGAACGTCGTTTTCAAAAATTTGTAGCGAATAACAACAGAGTATTTTATTTTTTGATTTTTCTGCGTATAAATTTAAAATTGTTGCATTAAAAATCAATTTAATCCTCATATTAGCCAATTTTATATGAACTATCGAAAAATATCATTCCGTGCAAATATGTTGAAAGCGTAAGTGTATATAATCATGGTCATTAGCGACATCGGGGTTAACGAGCTTGATCATGTACGGCCGGCATGCGTTTAAATGGAAATGAGTGTGAACGGTGGATTTTAGATGTTTTTTGCGGTACACCCCTACCACCCCAAAATTCTACCGTTTAAGGATGGATTAGCTGTTTTATTTGTCGAGTCTTAAATGACATTTAAAATTTGTAATACGTTAATATTTAGTTACAACGGATAATTTTATTAAAAATGTAAAGTTCGATGGAAAGTAAACAAATTTTTTAGTGTACGTATGTGTAAAATCTCTGTTACAGAATTGGGACAGTTTTTACAACACTATAAAATGCGTAATGTAATACGTTCATCCCCCACCCTCCCCCAATAGTCGTTTATGACTTTAAACTATTAAAATACAGTATACTGCACATCTACAACTGCTGGGCTTGTTTAACAATATATCTGTAGTCCTTGAATATATGAAATTTTTGAACATCAGAACTGTGTGACTTGGTTTGTACAGTGGGGTTGTCGTTCGATGATCTTAATTCGCTATTTCTGGTTTATTTTATCAATTTTCTTCATATTTTACGATGTACCGTAGCACATTAAAACATGATGCATGTTTTGTTGTTGTTTTTTTTTTTCGTTTTTTACGGGCCTATTCGACCATTTGAGGGATGAAAAGCAGTATCTTTGAAATAAAAATGCACATTTTATCAATATCTTGAGAAACATTTCGGATTTTTCAACGGCGACAAATTATTTGTTATAGAAATGAGATCTGAAGGGTATTATGTTTTAAAAGGCTGCATTCTCTGATTTTCATATAGCATATAAAAAAATGGTTGTTCATACTGTATTGTCAGGGGTTTTCGCTTTATGGGATTTTGATGTTGTAAAGAAATATTCCTTACGATATACAAAATTTGCTTCCTTTTTAAATTGATATGAACACACGATCGTATTTATATAATTGTTAAATAATAGTTTTATGATACTCGTTTCTAGCCACAGCTGTTAACGAAAAAAGGGGATACACAACTTCGATCCCGACCGTCTAGTGTATAAAACAGCTTCTAATCAGCGTTGTTATTCAAAAATCTCGAAACAAAATAACTTTGTTCTGTTACTTTATTAACCAATATGGTTATTGTAAATTTGATTAGTTTTTAAATTTAAAAACAAATTCGAAAAAATACAATTTTATGCTACACGAATATTAAAGGATTGGAATCTTTCGAGACGTAATAAACTTGAGACACTTTTTTTATAACAAGTAATTTAGTGGGGGTCCGTTGAAAATTTCGAAATACTACTATTCGAGATATTGAAAAAAGGAACAATATTTTTAAGGGTCAGTTTTGCCTGTGTTGTGATTTTCAGCCTTTAAGTGGTCGAACAGGAAAAAAGACCGGTATCCATTATTTTCCGGTGTGCTACATACGGTATATTGTAAAATGAACGAAATCGATGAAGTACCTTCCGTGTCAGTGTGAAACGACTACTGAATGACAGAATTCAGCTCTGCGATCAAAAAAGTAAAGGACTTTTTTCGAAATTCTGTTTGGTTTTTTTTTTTTTTTTAAATATATTTCGCCGTGAATTTTAAATTTCAAAATTTCCCTCATTATTAACAAGCGAACTGGTATACTTTACATTATTTAATTTACTCAGACGGTTTAGTAAGAATCTTCTTTATATTTCAAAAACAAAGAACCGCTTTATATTTTCGTTTGTGTATGAAAAGGAGTCAGACATATAACCGAAGCCATTGACCTTTTACCAGGGCGGTCAGTATCTGCGTTTAAATACAGCCTTAAAGAAGAATACGATTATACCGGATGAGCGTATGTTTCATAATCCTTTACTTATTAAGTAGCTGTTTAAAAATTAGCTGTTCCATAGCAAATGCCTTATTGCATATCATCATCATCTTCTCCTCAACCCAAGGATTGGTGGGTAACATGGCCACGTGTTAGATCTTCTCGTGCTCTAGCTAACTCTTTAACTTCCGCGTATGACCTCCTTCCTTTTATTTCGTCCATGAATCTCCTTCCAGGCCTTCCTCTTTGAGTCTTCCCTATTGTTTTTCCTTCTAATAAGTTGGTAACCCACATTGAGTGTCGTATCACGTGTCCTATGGTCGAATTTCTTCTTCTTTCTATTGTATTTAGCATTTCTCGTTTTTCCTTTACTCTGGATAGTACAATGCGGTTCGAAATTTTATCCGTCCATTTTATCTTTAGCATGCGCCGCCAGCACCACATTTCAAATGCTTCCAATTTGCACTTGTCTTTCTTTAGCAGCGTCCACGTTTCGCATCCATAAAGGGCATCGCTCCAAATAAAGCTTTTTATGAAATGTTTTCTGATATCTAACTCTATATTTCTAGAAGAGAGAAGGCTTAGCTTTTTACTAAATGCATTCTTTGCTTGGGCTATTCATATATGTGTGTATATATATATATATATATATATATATATATATATATAGGGGAAGGGGTAAAAGGACATTTTGGAGAGGAAATTATATAATTACGTAAACTATTCTATGGTAGGCAGTAGATTTGAGAAATACCCTCCTTGTTTCGTAGAGAAAATCAAATAACGACCATCTTTTTAGAAATTTAAAAATGTCTTAAAAATACATAATTTTTACAATTTTTAATTTAACTTTTGTTTTATATTTAGTTATGAAAAAAATAAAATGAAATTATAAAATTCCAGTTAAAATGGTAGTTTAGAAATAGTAAGATAGTATTTTTATTAGACTTTATTTTTATTTTTGTTAGTAATCCGATCGGAATTCTGTTTGTTCGTGAGCAAGTTTAAATATATATATATATATATTTCTTTCATTGAACTACTATTTTTAATTAAAATTACCAAATAAAAATTAAAAATAAATAAAAATGGCAAAAGAAGATCGATGATGATTACATTTAAAATAGAATAAAAACGTATAACATTAATAGTTTTACTAGAAAATAGTATTAAATATTAATTATTAAAATCCATAGGTGTAAAATTCATACAAATCTTTTATATCATAAATTAAGTTTTTTTATTATAACAATTTTTTTCATAGAGGCTCTGGTTCTTGGGGGGGGGTCTTCTACTTCCTCCGCGGATCTGCCCCTGATAGTGTGCATTTCCCGCTGTTTATATCGGCTCCCATTTATAATCCGAATACGCACGGATGATAGTAATGAAATGTTATAATATTAATTCGCAGTATTACCGATTTGCAAGTTTGTGTATTTACATATGGTACTTTCTCTGTGGCGCATTCAATTTTTTGGGCTTTTATTTACGGATTTGAAACGTGTAAGAGGTTCTTGCGCGGCCTGTTTATTTTCGGAGATTAATAGAGAGTAGTTTACTCGATTATATTTTAAGCGATATTCGAAATGAAACCGAATTGAGTTTAATCTTTCCCTGCAGTGAGTTTTTGTTTTCTTTTTCCTTTTAAGTTGAACGTCGTATATATCATGTCGTATTTATATATTCATTAATCTAGTTACGTGCTGAGACTCGTGTCGTCGGTACACATATTAGTAATTATTTTATGAGTGTAACGTTATTATTATTTATGCAAATAAATCTTTCTTCTTCTTCTTCTTCTTCCGATAGGTATGTGATAAATTAGTATGTTATTTTCCGTGTAGTAATTAGTAAGGTCATTCGTACGATTTTCTTCACTCGGTCGTTATAAAAAATGAGATGATAATGAACAACGGTATTTTAACGAAATTGTCTACAACTACTCGGCTTCGTGAGTACATTAATCGGTTGTAGGAAATTATCGAATTTCATACTGTAAATATGTGTAGCGGTCAGTTAATTGTGGCTAATAATTACGGACAATATAAGAGATCGCCGCGTGAAATTGTTCAGGACTGAAATCCGGAAAAAGCCGTACCGCAGACATTTTCTTGTCCGCGTTCTAAATCGCTAATTCAGTATCGTAAATTGTGACACGCGCCAGCATGGTGTGTTAACTCCGAACGAATTTAAAACAACATGATCGGACTAAATCAAGCTCTGCTCGCAACTTGGAATAAAGGAATCTGTTCCAATTTCACTTGGACACACACCCCAGGCGCTGAGGCGACGCCTGCGCAACATCAGGTCGTTTGCATGTATGCCTTATTGCTCAGTTTATGAATGAGGAGCGTGTAAACTCGTGTTTTACCACCTGTTTAAAAAAAAATAGGCGAGCTAAGAAAATTAATTTAAATTCCTTTCATGTGTCTGTTGGATTTAAATTACAGTGCAACCTGTTGCTTACACACGGGTGTGGCCGCGAATAAGCCGGGAATCTTGCAAAACCGGGGAAAAGAGTAAAAATTTCGATAAAAAAAAAATCATACGAAGCGAAAGATGAACGCATCATCGTGTAATATGCACTTTATTCGGTAATAAATGACGAATTTCTTTTCTATTTACATAAAATATGCTGCGGCGCTGGTCGGACATTATCAATTGTAACACTAAAAACATTCCATTCTTAATACAATTTGCCTTTAATTTTGCGATTAAGATTATGAGTAACATTTATATTTATTGCCGGTATGTTTTAGTTAAAATTTGAATGAAACGCGTAGAAAAATTTTAATCGTGCATTTCAGTTTATAGCGGGAGGGTTGAACCTTCTGAGAAAAATTTTTTCGAGATGAGTATGTATACAACTCCTTGAAGTCACTTTAAAAATGAAAGCGGTAAATCAACCTGTTATGAACTTTATTATTAACTTTTGTAATAATGTAAGTACGATTGTGTTTGAATTAGTGCGATCATCGAGAACGGCAAAATATTCAAAATGTGAATAAGACAACTTCAAAAAATTAAAAAATTTAATTTGCAATTTTTTCATTGCAATCGTTTTAATTTGTTGGGTTTTTTTATATTATACAAACGGAAGATGTAAACTCTTGTACAAATCTGGTAACCGAGAAATCGGGAGGATTTGGACCGGGAATCTTCAAAAATTTACACAACATTATTCCGTGGCCCTTCTCCGGGAAGCGTACACTAGTTTAATGGTTATATACTGTTAATCTGCTACAAAATGATTTTTAAACTTTAAAAAGGAACATAATAATAATAACGGATAAATAAAATTAGCCGGATCTAAAAAGTTGAAAAACAAGAAGGAATGTTAGAAAGAAGATAGCGTATCAGCGTTAAAAGGGAAATTTTTTATTAGGGGTATTTTTTTTTTTGTCTAATTTAATCGGTTAAAATATTTTTCGCGAATGAAAACTTTTTCCTGTGAAACTATCATGTTGGTACGGTTCGCAAAAATTGTAAGAAAAAAATCGAAAATGTTAGCTCAACAGTAAAAAGGTAGCTTACTGTAGGTGTGACGCTCTCAGTCACTCGATTTGAGAATCTTTTTTTGTTTGGCTGCCGCATCTGCCGTTGACATTCCCGCCTAATTTCAGTGTGTCATAGCTTGTGAGACATTTGTAAAAGTTAATATACCGTGTTGAGTCGTCTATTTCCGGTTTTTTACGATTTTTTACGAGCTTAAAAATGGAATTAACTTTGTGCATCAACAAATTTACGACGGATTCAACGGAGTAAAGACCTTGAAAATGTTAGAAGCGTGTTTTGGCAACGATGCTCTATCGAAAACGAACGTTTATGCGTGGCACGAATGCTTCAGAAGTGAAGTGATGGTGAGTCGGTCGAAGAGATGACGAACGCAGTGGCCGGCCATCGACATGGAAAACCGAGGAAACATCGATAAAATTAAAAAGAAATGTTTTGGCCAAAAACCGCAAATTGATCATCAGAGAATTATCAGAAGACTTGAACGCCGGATCCGTGCAAGATATTTTGGTTAATGATTTGGCCTTGAGACGTGTCGCTGCAAAGCTCTCGAATTTCATGCAAAAAACGGAGATAGTTATCCGTGATTTTTTTAGCGAAGAACAAAACGAATACAATTCAACAGCCGCCACCGAATTCCCCTGATTTGGCTTTCTGCGACTTCTTCCTGTTCGTTTAACTTTCATTTAACTCGAGAAATCGCTCCGGGGAACGCATTTTAACAGTCGAGAAGAGATGATAGAAAAATCTAAGACGGCTCCGATATAATAGCTGTTTCAAGAATTTGATTAACCGTTGCTGCCCTAAGTGCGTTACAGTCAATGCAGTTTGAAGGGGACAAAATCAATTTTAATGAATCGACTTGTATTTTTAATTTTCTAAGTAAATTCCTGAAGCAGTTAGGTAGTGTATAGATCAAAACGCTATTCTATCAACTTAATTATGAAAACAAACTTCATTTTATCTTTGACAAATCTTCATTTTATCTTTAACAAATCTTCACTTCGTTTGTTTTTTTGTTTTTTTTTTTTTGCTCCCAACGTTTTATTAATATTTTTTATTGACATTTTTTATTAACATTGTTTATAATCCAGAAATAAAGCAAACAGGTTTTACTCGGTATATTTTTCATGGTAAAATTTGTATTCAATCCCTTCCGCTTATGCAGAATATTTAAAAGATGGCATGGTCGATTATATATATGTGAGTCTATATTACAAAGCTGTCGGGACAGAAAAGGTAAAAGAGTCCACAACTTGTTCTGCAGGATTTTGTTTGCTTTTTTGTTTGACATATTTTTGTCATTAGAATATGGGAAAATGTAAATTTTAAAATTTAATGACCTAATTTTGGTAAAGTATTGTTAGTTAGAATTCAAGAAATACTGTCCTTTTTATATTTTCCTTACATTATTTAGTTTACTTCTTTCTTTTTCGTGTAAAAAGGAAATGCACGATAATTCGATTATTTTTTTCTCTAATTTTCTAGTTATTAGACAAGCGGATGTTTCTGTTCCCAAAACGATTTCTGATGTTTCTGTCTATTCAGTGTTTACTGCCACTCCAGATGATATATTATGTATTTTAAAATTACTACGTGTATTAACGGTTTAAAAATTAGGCTGTTTTCATTGCACTGATATTTATCATTTTTTTTTTTTTAGCTTTGCCTATCGGGCAATTATTTAATATCTAAAGGTTATATGTATTTCTGCTTTCCTTAAGCAAAAACGTTAATCTGCGATTCGGACGGTTGTTTTAGAAACCCCCAACAGAGTCGAGAAAGTGATATGGTACGTCAGTACTTTTTACTAAGCTAACATGCCTATTTATAATTTTTTTTTTTAAATTAGTAGGCTATTTTTAAAAAATCTCATCTTCATTCTACATTTGTAACGTTCGCGTTTGGAGTTGCTTGGATCTGTATATGTTCCTTTCATTTCGTTTAAATCTAAAGTACGTTCTTTTCGATAAGTTTTATGTTTGCGGCTATATAGCTATTGTAAATTACTTATAAGTCACGTAAAAACTGTTTATATTAATTTCTGTGTTCATCGAATTTCTTTTTATTATCTTCGTTTTCGTTTAAGTACAAAACCCGTGTCCGCTTTTACTGTTTTGATGCAGTTCTTTTTTTTTGTAAATTTTCATTAAAATTATAGAAAATTACAACGTATATTATCATGCAATCAATTCGGTACTTGAAGCGGATATATAGCGGTAATGGCAAAAAAAAAATTTTTTTATCTGTGCTTTATTCTAACAAAGGAAACGAATTTGAAATATTATCAGTGTCAATTGCTATCGCAACGTAAATTTGAAAAAAAATTAAGATCATGGTAAAGAGTATTAAAATCAAAATCTGCCAGCGGATTTAGGGTTTATGATTAGTATATTATGATTTAAACTGTATTTTTAAATCGATGTATTTATATCACTTATTTTTAGAAGAAATTAACACTATTTGAGCAGCGTCTTCTGTTTTAAAATTTAACGGATTAAACGTAAAAAATCCGTACGGTTGGGTCAGAGAGTTCTAACGTATTTTATGAAACGGCGGACCTCTTTTTATTGGCTTTCCAAACATTAACATTAATGTGTAATTAGGTTTCTTGCAAATAAGTTATACGCGCATTGCAACGATGGATTTAAGTTTGTAAACTTTGTTTTCCCGTTACTCCTTTGAACTTTCGGACCTCGATTCGGCTCTGCTCTAGGTATGTTTAGGTATAAATAATGTTCAGTTATAAATAATTTTCAGTTATAAATAATGTTCAGTTATAAATAATGTTCAGTTATAAATAATGTTCAGTTATAAATAATGTTCAGTTATAAATAATGTTCAGTTATAAATAATATTCAGTTATAAATAATATTCAGTTATAAATAATGTTTAGTTATAAATAATATTCAGTTATAAATAATGTTTAGTTATAAATAATGTTTAGTTATAAATAATGTTCAGTTTTTTTTCCTTTTATGGTTATATAATATTAGGTTTTTGGATTTTTATTTTTTTGCGGCGATCGATAATTAGATTTTTTTACATCATCATCGGTAGTATGATAAGTCAGATTTAAATTTAATCTATGTTTAAATTAAGTTTCAAAATATTCTATCGCTCTAAATGTGTACATACCATGGGAGAATTTCGCAGATGTGTACGCTTCGTCGTCATATTGGTTGTTTCAATAACGGTTTCTATAAATATTATCACAACAAACAGCGACTTCTTTCGTCATGTTTACTTTAGAGATGCCCGCGCGCACCAGTCGATTTATAAACGTTCTGTCGTTGATGCCGGCTAAACCGTTTTAAAAATTAAATATACTTCGTTGCCTGAGTGTAGAGTTGAAAAATTTCAAATACACATTTCGGTTGGTGTGTACTGCATTTTACGTCATCTCCATGTGTTGGTTATGTTTTTAAAACGATGTTTACAAAGGCGTTCTTTTCAACAGATTTTATAATGTAGTTGATGGTGTGGTGGCTTTTTTAAATTTTCAATCTGTAGGAACATGCGAGTACTCGGGGTGTCATCCGTGCCGTGGCGAGCGTTGAATTATGTCGGATTTTCTACCGATGTAAAACTTAATTTTATCTCGCACTAGATCGGTAAGGGACAACCCCAGCAATTGTTGGCATTTCTTCATGCTATATGCAACACTATATAGTTTTATAAAAATGCCTATACTGTGCTACTTATTTTACAAATCGTTTAGATCAGCAGTTCTCAATCTTTGGGTAGCGTGAAATTTTTAAAGGGGTCGCGAAATAGGAATATTATCAGCGCTATTTGCTTTCATTTAATCTACGGAAAAGAAGTAGGCTTGTGTTGATATTCTTAAATTAGATAAATAATATCCATTTCTGCTGTTATACTACGAGGCATGTTCAAAAAGTAACGTTTCCATCCCTGTAAAATTGGTTAGAATAAACTTGCACGAGTGGGCGTGGTTTTAATTTGGTAGCTACAATGTTCAAGTTTAAACTACTAGTGCCCAAACTGCACTACTGTATATGTTTTTTCGTTTTCGAGTTACGTGAATTAATCGTGAGTGAAATTCTGAGAGTTGCTGCCGACTACCAGTTATCATTCTATTTTTTAAATCACTTAAAAAAAAAATTGCACCAATTTCAGTCGACAAATAGTGGGGAAGTTTATGGTCCCCTCTGATGAGTTTCAACGTGTTTGTAAATGGGGTGCCGTGGATTCCGAGGAGGTAGAACGAATATAGAGGACGAGCAACGGAAGACCAATCATACTGACTCGGAAGAAGCTTATGGCGACCACGGTCTTCCGGGATTCTGAAGGCGTTGTTTTTCTGTTATTCATGGAACCCGCGGAACCGCTGTCAATGGGAAAAGGTATCGTCGTCGGACATTAAGCAACCTTCGTCGGGCAATCCAAAACAAAAGACGTGGAAGATTGACCCAAGGCATCGAGTTACTCCATGTGACAGTGCTCGCTCTCACACTGCTCGAGAAACCTGTGACCTCATCGCTCAGTTTGGCTGGAATACCTCTTACCTCACCCAGCCTACAGTCCTGACTTTAACGATTACCATTTGTTCCCAAAGCTCAAAAGAGGCAAAAAAAAAAATTCGAGACGGACGAGGAGTTGAAAAATTTCGTTCTTATCTGGTTATAAAATTTGGGTGCAAGTTTTTACGAGGATGGTATTTATATGTTAATTTCGCGACTCGACAAATGTGCATAAATTTGAAATATATGGAAAAGTATGCTGAATTCAATACCGATGTCCGTATTGTTTTGTAGCTTTATTAGTTTCGAAAATAAAAAATAGGGAACCTTACTTTTTGAACGTCACTCGCATTACAAAAATAAAACACGGAAATGTATATTAAATTTAAAAAATTCACAACATTATACGGAATATTTACAACTAATAAACTCCACACCTGTATGTTTTTAGAGTTTATAAATCACCTTTATATTATATCGTTGCATGTGATTAACATTATTTCTTCTCTTCTTTTTGCATTTATTTCTGTGTTTTAAAAAGTTTTAATACATTAAAGGTGTAATTCTAAAGTTGCCAGTTCAGCGTATGTTTATTAATGAACGACTTGAATTTGTCAATGCGAAAGTATGTCGGACAATTTTTTTCTTTTTTGGTTATAATAAAATAGAAGCTTTTATTAAGAACTTTAGTGTTAGGGATAAAAAATAATTATTACAATATATATTTCGATCATTTTTGCAAATGATTGAGGATAAAGTACATGATGAAATTTCAAACATAAGTCGAGTCATATAGAGAATGATGAGTTAAAATCAAAAGAAAAGATTGCACAATGTTTTTCGTCTACGGAAGGTATTTGTTTTTCAAGAAAATACGTCGATCATAAATCTTGTTTAACAGCGTCATTATTCGCATAATTCAAATACATCGAAAGAAGAAAAATTAAGTAGAAAGTTTGAAAATATCGTTAAAAGAAACCAGAAAAAGTTTACCTAATATTTCTTGTTACAAATTCCGGATGAAAGTCGTAGTAACTTCGAGTGAAAAGACTGTAAAATTTTTACATCCATTCGCTATAAACTTTTATTCGATTGAAACTGGATTTTCAAAGCGATGATTGTTATGAAAAATTATCTCAGAAACTGATCCGATGTTAGTTCAAATATGAAATTAAATTTGAACTAGTTCTGTTGAAGCAAAAATTGATAAATTAATTAAAAATAAGCAACAATAACAATGCCATTAAATATCGCATTGATGCTAATAATTTAGATATAAGTTTTTAATAATTATTCGACTTTTGTGTAATTTTTTAACAATCTGTTGTATTTAAGAATAATGAAATTTAATTACCTACTGATAAAATGGGGGCTATTTTTAAAATTTTTTATACCGTAACGTTATGACATTTAATTTTTTTTGTTACACGCCATCGCGGCCCCTTAATTGCCGTGGATGAAAAGTTAATTATTTTTATTATTATTATTTAAAAAAAAAACATGTAATATATTATTTGAAATTTTAAGTGTCGTATTAATAAAATTACCTACACTAATCTTTCGGTACCGGTCGATTGTCGAAAAACACAATATTACGAATACACAAATAATTATACTTGATTAAAATTAAAATAACTGTTGTCGGTGGCCTGCGCCGTTGGTTTGGCGCTGCAATGATCGAACAGCGGGGCATCTTTTAATCTGATATTTATTCCGGAGAAATTTTCGTAATGATAATTAATCGAGCCTTTGTGTTTACTTTTCACGGTTTTTTGAATGGAATCGATTTTCATGTCTACCGGAATACAGTTATTATTATATCCCACGATCAGAGAAAGACCAATAATATTCGGAAAAAGTAAAACAACAAATGACGTAACTAAAAAATTCCCCATCGGACTTTTTTTTTTTAATTTTTTCCCTTCCCTCCGTCCGGTGGCCATCGGATTTGATCGTATAAGATGGGCGTTTCTCCTTGCGATGGTGATGATTGCGGTTATTTACCCTCTCGCAGTATCTTACACACATGCACATTTTCTTCCTCACCATGTTGTCCGAAATTTTATAATTTTTATATTTTATTTATACATATCGTATGTGTAGAGTACATAATGTACACATTACCATTTATATATATATATATATATATATATATATATATATATACATATATTAAATAAAATTTCGAATAATTTATTTTGATAATTTTTGGTTGCATTTAGATGTTTTGATAAATTGATAAAACGGATTAAATTTTTTAATTAAAAAAAATTACTTGTTACGAGCACAGTCAAGTTGATTAGAGTAAATGTGTATATCAGTACTGATATAATAAAACTCTTTTTTTTTGTTTTATATTATAAACAATTAGTACGACTTCAAAATTACTACTTTGAAAAGGAATATGTTAATTCACGGGGCAAAAGGGTTTGTGGGAAACGCTGTAGAGGGTACGAATTATCTTACACGTAGAATTAATATAATTAATATTCGGATTTTGAATGTAACACATTTTATTTATAATTTTTTTTTTTTTTAATAGAGTTTTTGATATTACCTTGGTGTTTCAAGGAGTGGCTCATCTCTAATTAACAATGTTGCGAGGTGCAATCGATGTGAGATTAGTGAGCGAGAATCGATGTCGCCTAATTAATTTAATAATACGACTAAATTTTTTTGTAAAATTGACAATTCAATTTTTCGCGACGTTATTATTTTTCAATGATTTTTATGTTTTTAGGAAAGTCTGTTTTCCGTTTCGCCGAAGTAAATAGGCATAATAACTTATTTCACATATTTCTGTCTAAAAGCTATAACAACACCCCCGATATATATGATTTTAACAAATTTAAATTTCTCGCGCAAATTAAAAAGTTGTATTCAAATATTTTACACAATTGATATACTTCTTATTGTGCCTCTTCGATCTGCAATGTTCATCAAAATTCGTAACCTGAACGTTAATGTTAATGTTTCCTCGTTAGCGAAAATGCTCTGTAGAGTCGATGGAGAGACAGTTTTATTTACGGCTTTTTGCACTACACATGTGCATTCTCTTTAATTGGTTCATTAAAATGAAAATAACACGGTGGTTTATTTTAATAAGTATTTTACAGCAGAATAATACTGCAAGTTCTCGCGAATCCTTGGTCAGAAGATGCCCGATAACAAGAGGGAGGGCGAGGCAAGGATACCCGCTTTCACCGAGACTATTCAACATATGCGCGGAGGAAATTATGAAAAAAGCGGGGATAGGGAAAATCGGTGTCAAGATTAACGGATACCGGTTAGGGTGCGTAATTTATGCAGACGATCAGAGGTCCTACTCGTACACACAACCAGAGAGATGCAAAGTATATGCTGAATAAATTAAATCGAGAAGGAAAGAAATTAGGTATGAAAATCGACGCGGGGAAAATTAAAGTAATGGAAGTTCACGCGAACCCCGAACAGCGATTCACAACTTGAGATAAAAATGGAAGGTGACGGAGACAGTTTAAGAATTCAGATACTTGAGAGCCCTGTTCACTGATGACGGAAGAGATATTAAAGAAATTCGATCGCGAATTGCGATGGCTAAACAAGCATTTACTAATCTGCAGGCGATATTGATAAAGATGGGAACGAAAATGAGAATTAATCAGTGCTATGTAATGTCGATAGCAAAATATGCCTCCTCAGAGACTTGAATAAACGCATTTGAGGTGTGGACGCTCAGGCAAATGTGACGGATCGCATGGAAAAAAAAGAAAAACTGCAGGGAAGCGGAATGGAAAGGACGACCTTGGTTGACGATATATAGAAGAGGAAAAGAAAATAACTGGCGCACAAAATCAGAGGGGAAGGTCTATTCACACTCGCGATATGAGGTAAGATAGAAGGAAGACCGCCGCAAGGAAGAAGAAGATTGGAAATTATGTCAACAGGGCTGGAGCAAAAAAAACCATTAAAAACATAATTAATGCCGCAAGGAATAGACGAATACAGAGCCAAATATTTATTCGAATAAATGTTGGTGTATGCAATCTTTGGTAATAATAGTTCTTGAGTAACGAAGTTTTTTTTTGTTTTTTGAAGTTGTTATTCACCTAGTCGCAGGGAATTATTGAATCGGGAAGTATATTAAAATTCGAAGTCCGCTGAACGTAATTATTGAAACCCGTACACATTTGTAAACATTTATACATAAAATTTTATTAATTATTAATTGATCGAGAGCGGCTGTTAATTTACTGTGTAAATGTGCGATGTGAGTAACATTCAAAAACAAAGAATTTAGACCCCCCCCCGTATTGGTTCTTTTTTGTTTTGTAGTAATATCCGAAATGAATGAATTACAAAATTCGCATATGTAATATCTATTAAGGGCTAATACTTTTTTTTTTTTTTTTTTCTTTGCTGGCTGAAGTTACCGTGGCCTATATAATTTCTGTGCAAAAGTTTACATATAGCAACTTCTACATTTCGAAAAAAAACAAATGATAGTTAACCCGTGTAGTATCTGACCTGTCATGCAAAGTTTTTTTTTTTGATTGTAGTTAAATACCTTTATGAGAATGGTTTCTTATTACGGCACATTCTTCGCGGTTTAATTGTATCTCGAATTATAAATCACAGTATCGTGTATAAAATAAGAGTATCTTTATAGCGGGTTTTTATTGATTTTTAAAAATTTATGATATTGTTTAAAATGGTGTAATACGCGGAGTAAGGACTAAGATGATAATAGAAAAGAATTATTTTTAAGCTCTTAAGAAGGAAGGGCGTATTAAACAGAGGGAGTAGTAGTCGCTCCGTTCTGTTGTTCGGTACATCCCCGGAGAAGATATTTAAAAAAGCTGGCTTGGAAAAGTAAAGCATTAAAAGTAAACGGAAGAATATTGGACAAATTGAGGCTTACAGATGAGGCGCGTGCTATTGGTAACGAAAAATTCAAGTGAAGTACAAATATTGATTAATCAATTAGTCAATGCAGGAAGAAGGAGGAGGCTGGCTTAAACATCAGTAGTGTGAAATAAATATTAATCATTAGATATAGATATCTTCAGTAATTCTTGCATTCGTAAAATGACAGGTATAATTTTCGATTAATTCCCTCTGTTTACATATAGTTGTTGTTGTTAGATCTGGACGTTATCGTTTAGAGTTTAATAGATCATATATTGACATAATGTAAAATAAGATGGAAGATGTATTTCAATGATAAATCGGAATATGCGCGCGAAATAATGAATAAGCTTGCGACGAGAGTATAACTGAAGTTTTATTCAGGCGATGAAGAGGCTAAAATAGGTTTAGACGAGTGCGATATTACCTTAAAAATTATTAATGGACAGAACAGCGTAATATTTAGGCAACATTGTAATTAACCCGAAGCGATATTTCGATGTCTACGTTCGCAAGCTCTATCTACTTTCAAAATCGTAATTAAAATACTTCCTCTTTTTTTGGCCCTGAAAGAGACATCGATTAGCAGCGGGGCCAGCTCATCTAAAGCCGATGATAATTTTGAACACAATCATATTATCGCGAGATATTTATCGGTAAAAAAATTTCTGACGGACTCCTCGAGTGCATCATTTAATTGCGAGTGCATCATTTAATTGCAGTTAAACAATCATGCATAAAGGGAGAAGGTTAGCCGTAAAAACCGGCTATTAACACTATTTTGTATTATAATTAGCATTCGAAACGGAATACTAGGAACGAATGAGTATTATTATTGGACGTGTATCGCGCCTTACCTACAGTTGAACTACGTGTCAAGCCAATTCTGACTGTGTTTACAATAAACGTAATTAAATTAATGCTTGCTCAGCTTAATTATGCACGGCGGAATGTGTCGTTTTTGTAAATATTGTGTTAGTTGTTCCACTGGTTACTTGCTGGTTCGCTTTAGGAAATTTCTATAATTCATTTCTCGTTGCTTGTCCCCCCCCCCCCCCCCATTTCATTTTAAAAACTATCGCGCGTGCTATCGTGCTAATTATGTGTTACTACATCCTTTTTGACATGGGGCGACACTTTTCATCGCCTATAGCAGTCGCGTCTAATGCCACGTTGTTTGGATTTTGGCCCTGTTCGTGATCTGTGGCGTTTTTTATTCGGTCGGATGGGTAGCTGCGCATTTTTCTTGCCACTACGGATTTCTATAGTCGGTAACTCCTCGAGTATATTAGAGATGGCGCTGTTCGCGTTTTTGAACTTTATTAATGATTTGTTCTCTGGATTTATTCGGTTTTTGCATATATCTTTTCCATCGTTGTTCATGCGGACCATATATATATATATGTAAAAGAAGACCTTAATGATATTTAGAATTCAATTTTTCTATATAATTTTCAAATTTATCGCCGTTCCATTATTTTTTATGTACTTCGGTGTGTAAGCACGAATATCGATGACCGTTTATATTATTTTTTACAAGTCAGATACCGATTTTTTTGATATTTTCGTGCAAATTTTAAGCATTATTTCATGCATTATTAATTAATGGTTCTTATGCGTTGGCCGATTTTAAATACACTCGTTTATTATGATATCCCAGGCGATTTGTTAGTTTTTAAATTATTTATCGTACTAGTGGGATTTCCGACGTTTTAAATATACACGCATAATGTTTCCAATATGTTATTTGGTACAATTCTTGACCATGTTTTTACCATACTTAACTATTATACACTATGAATTCAATATTGGAACCGTATTTTTTCGCGTTTGTTAGGTTTAAACTCTCTTGTGGTTGGTTAATTTTACACTTTTATTTTTACGTTTTTTTTTTTTTGTTTTTTTTTGACATTTCTACGTGCTAAATTTTTATTTTTTTATTATTTTTCTTTCCAAAATAAAACCTAAAATGTTTGTGGTTCACAATTGTCTTTTGTTTTTTTTTTGTTTTTAGCAGAAATTATGTCAGAATTACTGTGCGTTGATGTTGTAAATAAATGAGCAGTGTGCATCATCCAGTGTTTTTTTTCTTAACTATTGGATGCTTCATTCTCTACACAGCTGCTTATTCTAAATTTTGATTTAACTCCTATACCTCCTCATTCCCTAGCTCTGATTTCTTTTTCTTGTCTATTTCACCTTTTCTTCTCCGCGTTCCCCCAGGTTTCTTATCTTTCCTTCTATGTGTCGCTCTAATTTTCTTCATCGCTTTTCCGTTTTTCTGTCGTGCCGTCTCCTTATTGTTCTTTGCGCCCCTCCCACTACCGCCTTATTTGTGACTCCAATTACTACATACGTTCGTTATCGATCATGTCAAGATCTTAGTTTCCTTCCTCTATTCGACAGTCCTTGGGTCAGTGTCTATGTCCTCTCCCCCCCCCCAAAAAAAAAAAAATTCTCTTATAGGCGTCATGCTTTTGTTTGTAGCTACGTAGCTTCTAAGGTGCTAGTTACCATATTCAGTATACGGAATTTGTATATTATTGTCTCAGTCCTTTTGGTTGATGCGCGGTGTAAGTGGAGCAAAAGAAGAAACAACAAATTTAGATTGACAATGGTGTAGAGTAGGAGATACGCGCCAAAGGCAGCTGCGGGCATATTTGGTAGAATGTTTATGAGACAGGTTTTCATCCAAAGTATTAACGTCCCGGTATTCCGTTTGCGATTATTTATTCATTATAGAACGTCATTTTGTTAGTTACGACGACATAAAAACCTAACATAAAAAATGTCAAATGAAATATTGTTAATTATTCAAATTATACATCGTGCGTTATTAACAACGTCATACACAATATCATTTTATGTGCATGTTGCATTATCTGTATGCACGTACTGCACCCTCGTATGCACTTTTATGATAAAAATCTATCGTGTAATTTGTTACGTTTTCTTACGAAATTATTAACACTATTACAATATCTAGTTATACGGCATATTCTTGTTTTAGCTATGAACCCAGTAACGAACATGAATGGTGGTTTTAAAAAACTAATATATATATATATATATATTTAATTTTTCCCTTTAGATGATGACTTTTTTACATTTAAAACGTGTATTAAATGTTATTTGCCCCCCGCTGAGTCAATTTATAAAAAACATTAACTGTCATCTCTTCTACGTGTTTTTTATTTGTTTATTTATTTATTTATTAAAAATGCTCTCGAAAAAAAAAATGTATTTTTGCGCCTATTGATGGATTGAAAAATATTGGAAAATAATTATTTTTGCACCATTTATGTCATTCAGTCTTTCTTTCAATGTTGCTAAATGCGTCCGAAATATGACTAAATTCACTTTTCTTATTAATTACGCTAAAAAAAAAAAAAATACTTTGTGTATATTTAGCGTTGTTAGATTTGTTTAGGGTTTTGTGTGCAATTTATAACAAAACTGATTTGTGTTAACGCGTTTTAAAAAACACAAAAAACGTATGCCATATATATATATACATACATACATATATATATATATATATATATATATATATATATATATATGTGTATGTATATATGTATATATGCCAGTCTTGTTTGTTGGACTTGTTAAAAACTTATTGCAAAATAACCCTTTTCCGTTGCTAGTATTTTAATACCTACGTATGTTCGCGCGTGCGTGTGTGTGTGTACCCCCCCCCCCCCCCCCCCCCCCCACATATATATATATATATATAGTTTCGTAGAACAAAACTTCTTTTATTTGTTTATTGACAGTCATTAAAATTGTGTAGTTCACTTTATGAGTTGCAGGAATGACACCTTTTCATTTACTACTATTTTATTGTTTTTAGTGATTAGAGGATATTTATTGCCCTCTCGTCGATGGAAAACCCGTTTAACTGGCGTTATTTAATCGTAACTGTTTTTTCATTATTCTTTTCTGGAAATTCTAATTTAGTCGGTAACTGCGAACGTGACTGTCAGTAGGAAATTTGTCACTGGCGACGGGTAATTAGGTCTTTTCATGGTTAAAGACGTTCCAGATGTAGTAAAGCGTGCATTTGTTAATTTTTTCAATCGTAAAAGTTTTTTTGCTTTCGGTCTTTTAGTCTGGGCGAGAATTGTGTCAACTTTTAAATTTTATCATTATTGGTGGTGTGCGACAGCGAAATTCGTACCCGCTGCTCAGTCAGATGCTCTATGTGGTGGCGGTGGCATTTAAAAATGTAGTAATTTCTCCCCTTCATTTGTTTGCATACTCGGCGAGACCGTCTTAGTATAATTAGTGATGTGTGAGCAAAATAGTTGAAAAAGTTATTTTAATATCTCAAAAGGGTTAACTATCATACAATTATCACGTCTCACACGTGCCATATAGCGTGATATGTTTAGCATAATATTACTAGACGTCGACAAGCTTTCGATTCAACATGGTATAATGGCGGAACAGTATACGAAATATTAAGACTTCCTCGCGGTATGGAAGCCTGTTGTTCAAGTCCGTAAAACACACGTTATTTGACGTTCCTCCGTATGGGGTTGCATCGTTCCTTTACATTTTGTGTGTATTAATGATTTTCCAAGATTAAATCTCGCCGATATTTTTTTATTTACGCAGATGGCGCACTATTATTATACATCAGACTTACGAGTAGTAGTTTCAATATCGTGTAAATATATTATTATATAAAGTGAACAATTAAAATCAACACCTAATAATAAAGTACTGAAACGCTACACGTTACCAGACTAAAACCCGAAATAACTCCTTCCATTACGATTAATAGTAATTATGAACGATCGAATTATTAACGAATTAACATTAAAAACAAAGACATGATTAAAAAACCGCCGGACAACTTTAAAATTGCCTACTATACGATACACTGCGCTGCGAAATGGAGCGAAACCAGAGAGACATCTTCAGTCGTTTTTTAATTTGAATTATTTTTTAATAATAATTGTTAAGCGTCGCGTCCGTACGTTCAAGTTATACCGATCCGGAATTGACGAATTGCTGTAGCAGCAAGATCGTGTACTGATTTCAGAGGGCCGTGTGTCGAATACTTGACGAATTAAATTTGAAAAGAAGTACGAGATTTCGTAATTCGAATACAGAGAAATACTTTTCGACAGAGTAAAAACAGAGAAATATCACTTTGTGGTGCTGCTGCTACTGTGAGGAGTCGAACAAGATGAGTTTTTGTAGCAATAATGTGGCTGCCTAACAGAAACTGGTAACTGGATGGAAGCCGAGTGCCAACGAGATCTGCAACATGGATGGCGCTGCGCGACAAGAAACGAATGACCAGAATGGGCAGTAATCACTATGTAGCCCTTTCGCGCCGTTCGAAGTGAGGAACGGCTGCTGAACCGGCCGATGAGGTGTACACCACAAAATGAGCGCGGCAACAACTATAGGTGGTGTTGCGCGTTGGTTAGTGGCGCGTAGCTTTGAAAAGAGCTTCTACGGCACACCGTGGCGCTCCCAAAGCTCTAGTGATAACTGAATCAACTTTGCTGAAACCGGAACGCCGGATAACCGTTAATTGGTGTCGCTCTGAAGGCACGGTGCGTGCAAAATTCAGAACATGATTGACTTTAGGGATGATGAAAATCCAGTGGTATAAATAAGAACGGCGGGGTTCTCCTTGCAGAGTGATTGGTTTTTGATTTTTGCGTTTTGTGTCGCATTCGAAGTTGGAATTATTTTATTATAAAATAGTAATCGATAAACTCGCGACATACGAACTCGCGTTTATTTTTTAAGTATTCCAAATTAAAATAACCGATTTAAAAATAACAACTAATTACACTTGAAATTTACTGTGAAATATCTCTTGCACGTTCGCGTTCGTCCTGTTCACTGTAGCATATAGAATTTCACAATCAAGAAACTTCATACAAGACAATTTTTTCTTCGAATTATTTTTAATGCCCACTGCATTAATCTCTAGTGTGCACTGAACACGAGGTTCCTGTTATGTTTTTGACGCGAATCACGTTTTCCTCGAGTGTGTTTATCTCGCGAGCTTGAGTTACTTTATTCTCAACTTTTAATTCCTGCTCCTTCCAACGCCTCCTATGTTCTTTCTCCGCCTCTGTGTTCCTGTTCTGGAATTGTGTTCCTTGATTCCATTGCCGGTGAAATAAAAACATAGTTTCTACTCTGTTTCATACATCCCTTCCATTTTGCTGGGCTAGTGCTCTCTGCCGGTAGCAAAAAAAAAAGAATAAAATAAAATTTATTCAGAGTGGCCACCTAACTCGCAATTTTCCATATCCTGGATATAAAGCAGAGGCGGTGAAAAAAAATGTGTCTGGATTAAGAGTAGTATGATAGTTATAAAAGAGAAAGAAGAAAAAAAAAAGCCTCCGATATTAGGGTGGCATCCTAACGGGAAAACCGAGAATAAATCGGGAATTTTGTTTGAAAACCGGGGGAAAAAAAGTGAAAATAGCTAAACGATAGTTTCGATAAAAAGAAATCATTTGAAGTGAAAAATAAATCGATTGTTTAATGTACATTACTCAACGATAAATTACAGAATTCTTTTTTATCTGTATAAAATATGCTGCGACGTTCAAATATTATCAATAATAGTAACAAAAAAAAAAAAGTTCCATTCTGAATTCAAGATTTTTCCTATAGAGTCCTATTTTCACGATGAGTAATATTGATTATTGTCAGCACATTTTAGTTATCTTGGCACACCTATTGCTGGTTAGGATGGTACTCAACGTCATTCACATCCGTCACTAAAATTGCCAAATAGCTATATTACTAGCTAGGCAAAATTTAGCAATCAAGTTTATAATAATAATTATTATTATTATTATTATTACTATAATAAAAAAAAAAAAAAAAAATGAAACGCATAAAAAATTTTTTTATTACGCATTTTGATTTATTAGAAGGGTTGTTGAACCCTTTCAGTAAAACTTTTGGAGGGGAGCTCGCTCAAGAGCTCTGTAAACCTCTTAAAGTCGGCGCGTTTAATTACAAATGTTCATATTAAACGTCAAATAAATTTTAAAAGTAAAAAAACTATTTAAAGATAGGAAAAGGTAAATCAGTCCGTTACAAACTTTCTTATTAACTTTTGTAATAATAAAGTAAGCATATATTGTGCTTGAGTTAGTGGCTATTGTAATGGGTGAAACATTTATAATGTGAGTAAAACAACTTTAAGAGACTAAAAAATTTAATTTGCGATTTTTTTTTTGTTTCTGCTGATATTTTATTTGCCTTCGCTTCAATTTGTGTTGGGTTTCGTGTTATTATACAAGTGGAAGAACGTTTGCGTAAACTTTCGTACACTTCTGGTAACCAGGTAATCGGGAGCATTCGAACCGGGAATTTAAAAATTACGTTTCAGTGGACACACCATGCAATACTTTCTTTGTCTGTAACTTATTATTACAGCTAAGCGGAGTTTATTTGTACTTTTATGTACACATACGGAGTAGTTACACTTAAAATTATCACCACCCCTATGGCATGTCGTAATGGAAAAAATTGATAAATATACCTTTCCATTATCTGGTTTTAATTTTGAGTGAAATTGCCTTTTAGAAACTCTCTTAATTATTTTTTATTCGTTTCTCGCTTCTTTTTTTTTTTTTTTTAGAACTTTATCGTTATTTTCTTATTCTTTCCCTGTTGATGGGTAAAGTGTAATGAGGATGAAGGAAAACTAAAAAAAATAACTTCATCGGGAAGATAATTCGTATAAAAATAAGTGGCAGTAAAATTAAGTTGGCGTTTATTTTGCGTTTGTTCCTAATTTAATCGACTCGAATAGAAATGAGAGAATGCGACGAAGACTTCTTCTTCTTTAGGGTGTTGTGGATACACTGATGGATGATAACTGTGCAATTATGGGCTAGAACAAAAATCAAGAAGATAGAGTTGACGTGATCAGTTATAGTGTCGTTTCGTTCGAGTATTTAGCCGCCTTACAAAAAGTATAGAAAACTCATATTTGTGTTGGCTTAATGTCCAGACCCCCCCCCCCCCCCCCAAAAATTTGGAATGATCGAGAAGCATATGCTGCTTTCTTCTCCCCGTATCACACCATGAGCTAAATGAAAAAGTTTTAAAAAAACTGATATTCTTTTATTTTGAGAAATAATTTTGTCTCATTACGACTGAACCATTTTCTTTTTCCAACCGGAAAACGGAAGAATTAGAGACACAACTTTACACGTTACCCCAGGAATTTGTGCTCGCGCTAATAACGTGTGTAGGATGTTTGGCAGACTTTAGCTAAAATTCTTTTTATTCCTTACTCGCGGAAAGTAGTAACACGGGAATAAAATTGTCTTGAGTGGCTCTCTGATATTTCACTGAAGGCAAGTAACCCTGGCGAACTGCTCGCAATCTCCTGCTTGGCTACCGTAAGAGTGATCGATCCAAGAAGATGCGTGAAAGGCGTATGCGAATGATGAGCGACGTGTAGGAAGAGACTGTACAGAACAGGGTTTTATTAGATTCAGTAGAGTACCATTGATATTGATGGATGATCTTCTTATTATCGGTTTCTTATCCACTCGGTCGATGATCCATTGTGTAGTTATAATTTCAGTCGTCTCATACGATTTTCGTTTCTCGTCAAGTATTACGTTCTTTTGCCACGCAAGAATCCTATAAAACTATTTTTACGTCAGCGAAACTGTGCAATATTACCACGGAATTTCCTTATATTGAACAGTCAACCGCCGTGTGTTTAACGATGGAGAAATGATTATACGGAAGTAAGATAAAACGCGATAATTTAACACAGTCATTACCAGCAATAAATTCAGTAGAATTCTCAGAATGATTGCAAATGATTGTTCTTGGATATACGGGTGTAATAATGTACTTTGCGTGTTATCGTCGCTTTGTTAAACGATAATAATGCTAGACTATTTTGTTCAGACACGCTTAATTGCAATTATTATTATTATTATTATTATTATTATTATTACTACTTATGGTATTTAAAGGAAATATGTGCGGTTTTACCTATTGTTTTATATTTCAAGATACAGTACCCCGGTACATTCTGTGCAATTGTCGTGTCAGGAAGACGCGACTGATTGGCCTGTTAAATGAAAAGTAATTACTATAACGGTGTTAACTGTCTTATATTGGCAACATACATTAGCGTTCAGTTTTCATTAAGCTCTTTGAAAGTGTAAATCGATTAGAGATCAAGATATCAGAAAGCGCGTTTGCGATTCAATCATTTTTGATTGCTTTCCTCTCGTTTTTTTCTTTGCCCAGCACCAAATTGTTGTCGTCCTCATTGAAGCCTCCTACGCTTCCAATCACGTATTTTTTCAGTGCCCATACTTATACATACCGAATGTTCTATTCCGTATTCTTACTTGCTATCACTCGAGCTTCCTCTACTTTTTAAATTATTCCGATCCCCTTAACGTACTTGTACTATTAACCTGTCACAGGATCTCTGTATAACTGACACTCTATTTCCCTACTACACACTGTTTGTAGATGATGGTTTTTTGTTAACAAGCCAAAAAAAAAAAAACAAAAAAAAAAACTATTTAACGCGGCCCAAATTTCCCTCTTGACACAGTCGGTGAAATATGCGGGCAAAAGATTATATATCTAGTCGTGAGTGGTTAGAGTTAAATTTTGTACAGACCAGTATCCGAAATTACGTTGCCGGTCCTTCAATTTCAAATTGTAATGTCGATTTCATGATGCTTCTATGAGGAATGTTCCAAAAATTAGATACTGACAAATGTTCCCGAAGCACACTCGTTATCGCGGGGAGGAGAATTCCATCTTTTATCATTTTCATTAGTAATATTCAATTTAAGCTAAACGAGCCAGATATACTATCTGATAACAAGCTGAAGCAAACAAATAGCTGTTATAAATCCGATGGAAAATTCTAATAAAGAAAATATCGCACCGTTCATTAGCAGATGCGTGCTGATGTAAAAGTTTCGATTCGTTTAAATGTAAAGTCCAAGTTTAGAATTGAAATCGACATTTTTTTACTGTGTAGGAACCTGTTTGAATGTAAGATTTCATTTTACGAGAAAGGCATATTCAAAATAGGACGAAAAATAAAACCTTTTTATTTATCATGTTTAATTAAAACTCGAAGTTAATAGAGAGAGTTTTCATTATGTAAACGGTTTAACATTTTCACGGTTGGTATTATATGTTTCACCGGTATAGTGTCTGGTATTCTGCATGTAAAAGCTATACCACCGCTAACTCCTACAAACAGCATTACACTTGTTAAATATTAATGGTTATGTCGTTCTTACATTGGGGCGATAAGCAAAAAATCCAGTAACCAAATATGCAGCGTTTTTGTGTCACGCAAAAAAGACATTTCATTTTGCAGAAAATAACATAGCTCGACTCTTCTATGAGAATTATAGAAGACTATGTTATTTTGGGGATCTCCCTATGGTGGGATCCGAAGAATCGAGATTTCTGTGTGTGTGTGTGTGTGTGTGTGTGTGTGTGTTTGTGCGTGTAGAAACTAGCACCTAGTCCTTGTATATGGGGCGTAATTTTTCTTACGTTAGTGAAATGAATTTATTTAATCCTTCGATAGAGGAGTAGCAGTATTTGAAATAATTTTTACCATTAAGTGATGGAAGAAAAAAGATAAATACGAAGATAATAAGCAAAATGTAACAAAACCGATGTATAAATTTAAGTATTTCATTATACCAATTTTGCTTTGACACCCTAAAAAATAATTGCGCAATTACGTGGTTAAAAAGGAGAATGTTGAAGGACGCGCGGAGCGTATATAAAAATTGATCGTCCTGCATTCTGATTAAGGACATAATTCAGAGGTACAGAATAAGAAATGAACAAAAGTGATAATCCCCAAACGGGAAAAGGTTTACGCTAACCGGGAACTGAAATTTTTAATAATTTTTTTTTCTTCTTTTTTTGTCTGTCTATAAAACCTAAAACAAGTAGAGAATCCTTGAGTTTAGAAAACTTTCTTATTAATAGAAATAGCCGTATAGACCAAATTCCATTACATATTTAAAGCCAGAATTACAGACATTGTTAACGTAAGTCGTACCACTTCACATCGATGCTTGTACAATCTAGTTGTATAAATGGCAGTTGTTATATTCAAAAAACGTGGGTGTAGACGCAAAACTACACTTGGGACTGATTGCAAATGTTTGACTTTAATTAAGAACGTAGACGAATAATGAGATAAGAACAGAAACGTGAAGTGGAGAGAATAAGAGGAGAACCCCATCGTGACGTGGAAGGAAGAATAGGTTGAACAGGCAAATGGAATGAACGATTGTTGGAAAAAGAGAAGAAAACAAATATCGAAACCAGAACTGGGAAATTTTTACATAATGTGTGGTGGAGTATCGAATTTTTTTTAAGAAAGGAAACAGGGAGAATCGAGAACTCGAGTGTGCCACCCGGATGGCTAAAAAGCCCCGTTAAATGTCAGTGCAAATGGAATCTAGAGGAAAAAAGAGCATAAATAGGTGAACATATGCGGGGAGAATAATAAAATCGCAGGGAACGACATGGAATAGATAGTCTGAAGGGCGCTAGTGGAGTCGTCGGAGATACATAATTGGAAGAATAGCGATTAGCGTAAATTGAAATAACTGATATGGTGCGATAGTTATTAATTCTTTATGTATATGGAACGGAAAGATCCTGAACTATTAAAATGTAGAAGTATAAAAAAAAAAAAGGCTCTGATAGTATTCGGCCTCCTCAGCTAACTTTAAAAATGGTTGCATGAGAAAGAAATAGGGACCTCTCCCCCCCCCCGATAGTGCTGTAAAATTCCTGTTTAATTAGTTAAAGTTGTGCAATTGAAAAAAAACATACGATAATGAAACAAAAAGGATTAAGCAAAATCTAGCCTTTAATAATACACCTGTTGATAGGAAAATGACTAGTTGGAAATATTTCAAGAATTTTGAGCCCCTTTGAGGCAATAGCACCACATCCGCAAGGCTCCATTAATTTTGGAAATTTTTTAAAAGTCACACTGGTACTGTCAAAATTAGGTTACGGTTCAATATTTTATGGGTTGACCTCTGTTATCAATTTTGAAAAACTGCAGACAATGTGAAATATAGTATTATTACCGGAAATATTTAATCTGCCTCTATCGTATGCGCGTGCAATCTGAAACGAATATCCCTGCACTATCTCTGCGAGGAAATCTTGCGGCGGGTGCAGATTTATTATTGAGTACTGTAATTGTCAATTTTTTTTAAGAATTACCGGGGACGGCTCTAATTATTTCGAGCACACCTGTGGAGATTTATTATAAATAAAAAGTCATTGTAAAAGATGGTAAAATTACTACAAGTATGTGGTGTTCCCCCTTTTTCCATCTCAACCATTGATATATATTATATATTTTGGTTACATATAATATTCACGAAATACAGCTTGATATGAACATGCCCTTATGGGTTGCGCGATATATTTCAGTATAATATTTGAAGGGTTTCAGCCGAAACATATTGCGGAAACTACATAAGTAATTTTACGAAGGACGAATCTAAAATGGAATAGAAAAATTCGTGGGACCGTTTTTATGATCCGTAAAAGGAATATCTTAAAGTTGCAGGCTTTCGAGATGTGGTGTTGGAGGAAATTACAAAGAATAAGCTGGACTGAAAAAACCACAAACGCAGAAGTACTACGGAGAGTAGATGAAGAAAGAACATTGGTCCATTCGATACAGAAACGACGATTAAACTGTATGGGACATGTACTCAGACACGGCGGTCTCCTTCGCGATGCAATAGAAGGACAAATTCAGGGAAACAGAAGACGTGGTCGACCGAGGAACACATTTATCAGCGGATTGTTGAAGGACGCAGGCACAGACCGATACTGGAAAATGAAAAGAACTGCGGAGAATCGGAGGAGTTGGAAAAGGCTTACCATGGAGTTAAACCAGTCCTAGGACTGTCAAACTTAATAATAATGTATCGGTACAGAAATTTAAGCTACCTCCCCAAAAGCAACCATATATGTACAGCTGAACTTTCGATGATAGAAATGTCACGTAAATAATATATTGAACGCTTTGAATGAAAGTGATGAATGGTACCTTAATTCAAGTGATAGGTTTAAAAACTTGGTCTGCATTGCAGCATAGTGTTCGTTTGATTTCCGATGTCACTCATTAATATATACAAAATTAAAGAAAAATGTTTACAAATCCGCGCCGAGAAGTGGCATCCAGTTTCCATTTATCTCGACGAAAGATTTACAGTCCAGAATTAAGTTAATCTGAAAGATTGATTAGACCCTTTAAAACCAGTTCCGTTTATCCGAGCGAAAGATTTACAGTGCAGAATTAAACTAATCTGAAAGATTGATTAGACACACTTTAAAACCGATTAGGAACAAGGCAAATTTTATGAAGTCTAATTCAACCAGAATTAACTTATAAACAACCCCGTGGTATCGCAAAATTCCCGAGAATATCCCCCGAAATGGCTAATAAGAAAATTTGCGACTAAAACATGCAGACTGCTTATGGGACGTACTCGGGTAAAGATGAATTTTCGGGATATCTTGCAGTTAACATGTGTCATCGGTACACGAGGAGAATATTAACCATCTACAGTTTTCCTGCTGTGTCATCGGTACATGTGGAGGATATTAAAACCATCTGCAGTTTTCCCGGAGGGTTGGTTTTTCGGAAAAGCTGTTTCCTTCGTACCGTATAAAAGTGTCTTTATTATGTCGTAGAGAACATACTGCGGGCGAAATATTTCTGCTTACTTTTAAGCGTAAAATTATTGTACAGGTAGGTTTTAAAACCGTGTAACAACGTCTATCTATTGGCTACTTGGACTAACTGAGACAGGAAAGTTCTGCAATAGGGGGAAATACAATTAGCGGTCAAAAAACAAATCGCATGTTTCAACATTTTTTTTTATAAGGAATTTTTAATTCAATCATAATGAAACTATAGATTTATTATTAACACACTCTTGAAGTATACAGAACATCTGTTTGTTTTTTCTTCTAAATAAAGTAGAACCTACAAGTTAGCGCAAAGAGACCCCCCCCTACAGGTAACTGGCGTTGGACGCCGTAGTTTTGATCTGAAACAGTCTATTAAAAAAAAAAAAAAAAGTATGTTAATTACACTTATAATTTGTCACTAAACCCGTGTAAGAAGCGAAGAAAAAAAAAAGTCGACGATTGGCAAAATTTTGAAAAACAAAAAAAAAAAATCCTTCACTTTTACAATAAATTTCAAGTTTTTATTAACAAGTTCAACATTTTTTACGTGTAGATAGTGGCTAATATCACTAGGAAAATATCATCCTGTAAGTTTCAGCCAAATCTACTGATTAGTTTTTTTGTTACCATTCCATTTTTCGAACCGTCTAATTACTCAAGGTTATACCTAATCTGAAATAATTGGTTATATCAAGGAACTAGCTGGTGGAAAGTAAAAGCGGATCCCAAGTAAAAAGGAACTGGCCCCAATATTCTCATCAGATCCCCATTAGGTCCTAAGTACTATTATGAAAAGAGCTTAACTTCACAATCCGTGATACCTTATCAAGGATACATATGGGACTTACTTTACTTTTTTTTTTTTTATTTATCTACGTTACTTTCGTTAAAAACACATTGAACTATAACAACAACTCATCGCGCAATATTTAATGCTTTGCAAATTCATAAATAAATTATGAGAAAATTTTTATATTCATAGAAATGAAAGGTAAAAGTTCAACTAGACTAAGTAGATTATAGCCTATGTAGGTAGTAAAAATCTAAATAAATAAATAAATAAATAAATAAAAAGGTAAAAGTTCAACACGTAATTTTATTATAGGGCGTGCAGTTTTTTTTATAGTGATTAATTACAATAAATAATTATAATCGTAAATATTAAATATGAAAAAAAAAGTATTAGTAATGTTTTTCATAATATCTCATTCTATTTATATTCGATTTAGATGTTTTTGCTATTTATAATTATTCATATTTTATTTTATTAAAAAGATTATGATTAATTTACGCTTCCCCAAATGTCGAATAATTTTATACTATTTTCTTTAAAATCAAATTAAAAAAAAAAAAAAAAAACGGCGATAAAAAATTATAATATAATTGCAGTTAATAGAATACAAAACTTCTTATGTAATTATCGAAAGTACAATGTTGTATATTAATCCAGTTTTCTTTTACTTTTTGGTGGCGCACTACTGGGACAACCGATTTATGTCGGTGGAGAAGTTTAAAAACCACTTGACATTGTTCACTTTATTTTCATTTTATTTGTGCAACCTCCTGTCGAATTAGTAGCGCAATATTCTCGTTTGACGTTCAAGAAACCGGATAAGACTGTTAAACAGTACAGTACCCCGGATACGCTTATCGTGCAATAGTAGTACCGAGCATAGAACGAGTGACGACGTTAACAATGGCGCTAAGAACCTCTGCTGTGACAAGATGTTTTGCAGGGTAGGCGTTCTTCTTGGAAATTGTATAATATTTTGTTCGATGAAGCCTACTCCACTTTCGCGAATTTGCTTTCCATATTGAATAGTTGTGAAGAATTTTAGGCCGAGGCTTCGATATTATTAGCCGTCGTAGTGATGGATAAGTGGTGTTGTTGATATTCGAATTTTGTCATTTATGTATACACACACATGCACACACACATACATGCTGGTTTAATCGAACAGGTACGCATTATTAAGAGACGATCGTGTTGAAATATTGGTATTTATGGAAATAAACAAGTTTTTACGTAATACCTGCGTAGAATCACTGATCCGGAATATTATTGCATTGTATTCCATATGTGCCGCCGCCACGTGCTTCTTAATACGCGAAACACGTTTATTACAAATAATTTCAGCTATCGCGGTGTATGAACAAAATTTCGGATTTTTGTATGAAATGAGAGGAGACCAATAGGAGGAAACGTGGTTGCGAAGAAAGTTTGCCTAATATCCGGTACTTGGCGAGGTGTATCCCTCTTCATCAATAGAGCTGGTCAAGTTATTTTTTCATTAAAAACCGAGAAAACTAATTTAAAAATGGTACACGATTGATAAGACTAGTCGGTTGAAATTCAAATGTCGCGCACTATCAAAGTTGATCGGTTCTTATCAGTAACAGATGCGAGTGAAAAACGAGTATTATTATTACGAATACTGTTATTTAACTACAAATGATTGTGTTTATAAATTATCAGTTTAAAAGTGAAAAGGATCATCATCATATATTTATATATAGGTGCGCGAGAAATACTTCTTAACAACATCGAAATCTTTTAAAGCGAAAACTACTGATAAATAATTTAATGAACTTTGAGATATGATCACATCCGCAAAAAAGCAAAAAAAAAACAATAACCGTTATTTCAGCACCATACTGAAATGCTGCCGCTATCGATTAATTTTCTTTTTAACGATTTACAAATCGACCGTTGTGGCTGCAATGTAACCTATCGGACGACAAAATTCTGGAAAGAATTTTAATAATTACTAGTTAATATTTCAATGATTATACAAAATTACGCGTGTGAAATGTTATGCCTCAACTCTAATAAGAGAAGAAAAAAAACGAACAACTCCGATTCCGGCCATTTCATGTGTCGTGCTCCAAGTCCCACCCTCCCCGGTGCTGTGCCAGTTCCGACACTTGCGCGTAGACAATTATTTACGCCGATACAATTTCACAAGTAACAACGTGTGTGTTTCCCTTAATCTAAAACAAGTCCTATACCCTCGATAAAAGGGGTGTATCATGGATTGTGAAATTAAGCTTTTTATAATGTGCTAAGCCTTATAAAATGGGTCTGATGAGAATACTGGGGCCAGTTACTTTCTACTTAGAATCCGCCTTTACTTTCCCCCAGATAATTCTCTGGTACCCAACTATTTTAGGCTGGGTAAACACTCCTTGGATCCGGAATGAGACAAGTCTCGTATACGACATCTCTGACATCCAAGCACCTTAACCACTAGGCTACCGCGCTGCCTGTGTTTCCCTTACATTATGTGAATTAAGATCTGAAAACGTGGTGAGAGTGTGAGATCCTGTTGTCGGCCATACGCGGATATATCCGTCTTTTTGGAAATTGTTGGTTATCAGTGGCGGGTTGTTACGAAGGAGGAACGGAAAGAGCCGAAAGACTTTTTTGATCGGATATCAGTCGAAATTTACCATCTTTCGAATCGGGTACTTAGTTTTCGTTCCACACGTCGTTGATTAAAAGTGTCACCAATTAAAAAAATGGATGTCCCCTCTCTTTTCTTTTTTTTTTTTTTTTCGCTCACCTGTTCAGTGTTTATAAAATAAGTTATCCCAAAGTTCGCGAGTAAAGTATTGTGCCGGGATTCGTTAGTTACAAAAAAAAGAAACAAACTTGTAATTTACTAATCTCTACAACTCTAACCAATTGTGATCGCCGGATGTCAGCTGAACGTAACGGATCATACGTAGAATTCAAATTACTAATCTAATTATTTTACGTTGTATATTTACGCATAGTTCTAATTGTGCGTTTTCAGCGGCCCCCGGCCGATCAAGAAACATTTGTGACGGTAACTTTGTAATATAAACACATTAAAACAACATAATTGCCTATTTTTATAATAACTTGGTAATAATAACAGTAATAAACAAATAAAATGAAAATAATAATTGATATATCCGCAGCAAGTTCACAACCACGGTGGCAATCCTGAGAACATAAATGACTAGACGCGTATCCTGTTTGAAGTACATCAGGGGGAATCTCTCGTTAATTTGCAGGTAGTCCGGTCACGCGGGTAATATATCTTTGAGCGTTGTCCAGCCGTCGTTGTGGCTTTCTCCGTCTACTATGAATTCTTTCTTGTAACAGATTGAACGGAACAGCGATTTTAAATTTTCTAAAATGTTATAGCTTAGTCACAGTTTCTTTCTCACTCGCTCGATTTCTAGTTAAAATACCGTTATTTTATACTTTTAATTGGCCTTTCGATTGCTCCCCCAAAGGTCTAACATAATTTTTTGTTTCTTTGATTTGTTGTGTTTTTCGTACAGTATACGAAATAATTGAAAAGTTTAAAAGCCGGATTACACACGTGATCGAAAGTCTCAAAATTGAAACGAAAGACGGGGAAATTGGAAGTCGTCTTTAATATTGAACTCTTTTCTTTTGTTTTTCGTTAGATTAAATTCATCAGTGATAAAATTATATCCTCGAATAAATGTGCACGATTAAAGTAAGACAAAAATTAAGAAGTTTTCTGAAAAATCCGTCTCCGAGTAATCAATCAACGGCACGTGGAGCGGCTTCCTTTGTAAAAGACGCGCTCTAAATAAATAAAGTGTCTCATATTTAGTTAGAATTGTGTGTGCGTGTGCGCGCGCGCGCATTTTTTTTAATAATTCGAGCTAATCAGCTGTTTAATGTATTTTTATGGGTAAGTTTGGAAGCAACGCCCATCGTTATATTTTCAGTATTTCACTAATACACTAATGACGACACTAAACATACTTTACACAGTATGTCTTTTTATTTCTTTTTCGTCTTTAACCCTGGCAAGAAGACGAAGCGGGGTGTCCATTTCATCACTCGACTAGAAATTAAAAACAAAACGACAGCCGTGAAATAAAACAAAAAAAAGGGGGGGGAGAGCATTTTATGACCGACAGAAGGAGCAAAAGTGACGAATTGATAGCGAATATGAAGGTTTTTCAGGTAACGATGTTGTTTTCTTTTTATCATTAGTCGTAGTAAACTTAGAAATAACTATACTAGATCATTAGAGAGCGTAGTGCGGGGTGATGTAAGCAAAAATAGCCAAAATTCAGTTATTTTTCGACCTGTTTGGACTGAGCACAGCACCACCTTGGTAATTAATTTTTATATTTTCAATGTACGGAGGCAGTGGGTTTTGAATCCAGCTTCTTGCAAACAAAACTCGCCTGTTACAATACACGTATCATCATCATCTACAGTCGTCACCCCAGGTGGGGTATCGTGATCAACATTTAATCCGCCAGTGATTTTGTGATTTTCCGCCATTTGTCACGATCCTCTCTGATTGATCGTATATAGAGAGTGTCAAATATGGAAACGAAGTATAGTATACTGTTAGGTGAATAAAGAGGGTAAAAAATTCATCACCGCGCGTCTAATTTTTATTAGAGCTTAATAATTCCACAGCCCAGCCAGGTTGATGGGAACTACTTGGTCACTGCTGTGAGAATTAAAGTAGATGATCATTACTCCCAGGGTAGTAGTGTGCTGCCCCCGTATTGGACAAGCCCGAGTAAGGTAAATTAAAATAAAATCTTACACAAATTAACGATAAAAACCTTTGTAAAAATATTTCGCACTTCAGAAAGAAGAAATGCTCCCTTTTTCAATGAGGAACGAGTGAATATCGTGAACGTCTTTCTTTTGTGGTGGTTCATCTTTTATGTTGAAAACCGGTCCATCATTTAAAAGTAGGTAATCGCAGTAATATTAAGAGAATCAATTTTACTCACCAAGTGGTGCACACAATATACACAACTCTCGAGCACATAGTTGGCTAATTTTTATTGAAAGATGACAAATGGGATTGTGGCCGTATAGTTTTTAATAGTCTAAATATGGTTTAGTGTTTTCAAACGTTATTAAGTGTAAACATAGCGCCCATACACCACACAGACGTATATTATTTAATTTTATTCGAGTTTGAATTGAACCACCGCTAAGAATGGTTAACATTAAAGGTGTCTTACCATTGACTCTGTTGATCAGAAAAATCACTCCGAAATCCTTGTTCAAAATGTTTCGTTTTTATATTCCTATTATTTTTCCACGGCGGATTTAATAGTACTCTATTTTCCCCTTGTAGTTTGATGACGGAATGAGACGATGACCTCTTATGTTTCAAAACCGTTGGTCGCTTTTACGTTTTCCAGGCTTATTCTTTTTGTTTTTTCATCTTTTTTCATTGTATTTTTCCAATGTAAAAACGCTTCTCGTGTTGTCATCGCGCTAGTAGTGAGGAATGTTGATTAGGAAAATTGTGGAAATCTTTCATTTCGGTTCAAAACGTTTACACATTCTGTCTATTCTTGATATTTTTGAGTAATAGATATTAAATGCCTAAATACTCCCCATCTTATTTATGAATATTTAATGTGGTTCGAGCGAAATAAATGTGGAATTATCAAATTGAATAGTTCGTGAAATAATTCCTAAAAAGAAGAGTTATTGGTGTTGTTATTAGGAAATGAGATTGCTCTCTATGAAATATTATCAAAAGTTAAATTTAGTTCGTACAACATTATTGTTTATAAAAAACCTACTCAAAAAGTTTCGCGAGAATAAGGAGAATCTTAATTATCGTTTTTTTTTCTGTTTATCGGTTGACATTTTTTTTTTTTTTTTTTTTTTTTTTTAATAATGTTAATTAAGTCATTCTTGTCTGGAAAAATTTGGTATGACTTCACCATCATTCTGAAGAACTAGAGTGAATTTTTATGTTTCTCATTTATAGAAAACTTGTTTTTTTGGTATTTCATTGAATTCCATGTAGTTTTCTGACAATATAAATATATTCAAGCAACACATTCAAAAACGGTGGGGTGATTACGTTACCTTCTTATTAACCCCGGTAATGTGACCTAAATATTTAAGGCTATGCCTGCTCGGATTGTTGATGTGAAAAATGATAATACATTAATTGTCATTGCTTGCCGTCCTTTTTTTCGGAACTATTCTGTTCTATATATGTAAATGTGTATATATATGTATTTACTTATTTAATAATAGGCGATAAGAGTAGGCGACTATACTGTGTCTGAAATCGCGTTATCATCTTTTATCGACGAGATAAGAAACTCGGTCAACGAGTTTTGTCGTTCATATTTCGCCGAGTAGTTTCATTATGATCGAAAGTGATGTAATGCGTGTTACAATATGTTTATTTAAAGATTTGCCGATTTTATCTTAACACTTAAACAGAGAGAGAGAGAGAGAGCGAGTGTGTGATATTTCACCTTAGTTGTTAATTTCCGTTTAATTTACTTTCGCATTAATTAAGCTGTTTTTTTCATTTGATGTTAACTCAAATTTTGCTAGCGGTCAGGTTAATCTCTAACAGTTTCGACCAATCAATATGCATAAGTCTCTTCACTATTAGAGCTACATCGGAGCGCCTCGTCTGCCATTAAACGTCTTTGAAGTATTATTCATCCGCCGTCGTGTAAAATCACCTGTAATATAACGTTTACTTCCTGTTTTGATAAGACGCCCGCTAATATTTTTTGTTCGATTTTCCGTCAATAAACTAGTCCAAAAAAAAAAAGGAAAATCTCCGTGTGTTGCGCTATATTATGATTTCCTCTTCACTATGCATGAAGTGATGAAATTTTTTTGCAATTTCGTATTTTCGCGAGAACATTATCGCCTTTAGAACCGAAGTGTACATGCAAAACGATGTGTTACGATCTAAGTCTACAGCAGATTTTTAGAATTTATATCTGTTATCCTCTTTTTTATTTTATTTTATTTTATTTTATTTTAATTTAATTTGGAATTACTTGAATTATTGTTAATATTATTCGGTTATCGCGGATTATACAGATATTTTAAACAAATTTTTTTATATTGTCCAAATAACTGCCTATAATCTTTCGGTAGCGGCGGCAGCTGGTAAAAGAAAAAAACAGTCCGATAATTACACGATTATAATGATTATTAATAATTGAATAAATGTTACATATCGCTCATTAAATAACATTAAGGTCATAACCCCAAAAATAGCGAATTTGAGTTATGTGTATAGTTGGAATGCATTATTTTATGAGTACAATCAGAGGTTAGAATGTCATATTTGTAAATAAGAAACTCGACAAAATAACCATTGCTTTTGGAATACCGTTCAAAGTATAGTTAATGTTAATTTGCGTTTCCTGCGAAATAGCGTTTTTTTAATTATATTTAATGAGCGATATGTCGATCAATGATAATCGATGGGTGCTAGATACGCGCGCCGACATTCTAATGTCGATGATGTCGACAGCCCAACTCCTTAGGATCGAATAATTATTTAATTATAAGTCGTTGTGTAAGACTTCAACCGGACTTTACGATTGTAGATTTTTACACTGTCGCGGTATAATCGGTACCAGATATTGGTTTCTTTAAACACTTAAATTGTGTTAACTCCTGAAAGATAAATATATTTAACCGGCAGTTCCATGAGAAGCGACAGAAAGTACTGATTTAGAAACCCTTAGCCGCAGCCTTTCTTCGTCCTTTCTTTTTCGACTCCTCCGTTATCACCGACAAACACCCTTTAGGGTAGTGCGCATTTCCGATTCAAAATGACCATTCACCCTTAGCTGACAACAGGATTGCCGGGGAACGTACAAACACGTTTTACTTTTTAAGTTTTTTATTTTTCAACGTAGTAAAGTGTACACATTACAATTTTTAAAATTTTTACCGTAATATTCGCTTGCAATTCATCTTGACTGTGGCATAGCCTTCGACGCTTCGAGAAACGTGTTCTGGTATGCAGGACACCTCGTTACTACAGCTTATTTTCAAAAAGGGGAAAAAAAATAATCTCAGAAGAAGAAGAAAAAATTGGAAAATTTTTAATTTAACCGATGTCTAATAGTGACATTGCGGGGGGGGGGGGAGAAAATGGATTACCAATATGTTTTCTCGCGTGCTAATGTCCGGTGATTAACGGGTGATTGCCGCGAGGTATATCGTATCAATTTTTAGAAATTATAGTTGTATAGATATTTAATGTTATCAGTTATTTTGTTATCGAGAAAACTGGAGATAATTAGGGCTGACACCAGAAAAGAAAAGAGATTATCGTTTTTGTTGTCATATCCTTTAACCACCTTTTCTTTTAAGTGTGTGATATCAATGCCAGTTATTTCCTCATCGTCGCGACTCTACACTATTATCCAAAAATCCTGAAGGCAATAATAATGTAGCGAGAAATTAAGAAAAGGAAGAAACCAAACACAGGAAGGGGATTACCTCGAGAATGAAAGAAAAAGCGAGAATCCATTAAGAAAATGTCGGCTTACACGGATGGTGTATAGGAGAAAAACGGCTATAAAAGAAATTATGAAAATGAGTAGAACAGGAGTTGTAGTTGTTCATGACAATGCTCTCTTAACGCTAGTTCATTATTTAACCATTTCTAGTTGCAGTCCGAGTACAAATGATCCAATTTTTAATTTGAAACTGTTTACTATACATACGGTGTAAACGCAGGCTAATTATTTCACCCCCCCCCCCCCACCTCTAGAAAAATTCAAAATTCGAGATTTTAAGAGGCCCTTTTCGAGGTTCTAATCGAAATCGTAAAAAAAAAAAAAACGAGCTCATGTCTCGAGAAATTTTTTTCTCCCGAGGACAGTGTTGTTTTAATTTACGGGAAAATTTTGACATTATTTAAAATTGCTGGATAGTAATAGTAGTATAGGAGGCTTTCTTTATAACCGACTAGAGTCATAAGCGCTGTTGTCATTATGTGCACCACTCCAGAATTACATAGCCTTTTTAACTCGTTGCACCCGCTCATCTGGAGTCGTACACGCTTCTAAATGCTCGCTCATGCGACGCGAGACGTCCTAAGCGTACGGCTAACACGTACTGATCTTGTCCTTTTTTTTTCCCCCTTCATACATATATATTTCGTAAATGAACGTGTTCCCCATTTATTTAACGTCCCAATTCATTTCTCACGTCAAAACCGTATAAAATGATATTTTTTTAAATCACTTATTTTGTGTACACAGCATGCAGAAGGATACATAGGATAACGTAGAAGAAAATAATATGAACACTTTGGTAATCAAACTTCAAAAAAATTATAACACACCGAAACGTATAAAAAAATAAGCATCACTCGTTTCATTGACTAGGTTCGAATATATAAATTCACAATTACGATGATGTAATTTATTGTATATGTTTTGTGTTTAAGTGTTTTTTTTTCTTTTTTTCTTTATATATAATTTATTAAAGTATAGTATTGCACCACAATCAAAAATATCTGAAAGAAAATTCAATGCTGCGTTTGTAATTGTGTCTAAATACTCAAACCATTGATATTGTTCTACGGATTCGGTAAAATTATCACGTGAACAAGCATAAAAAACAACAACAACAACAAAACATTTCTGAATAATATATAATTTCCCTTTTTGAAATTGCTGTAAAAGGTATGTGTATTTCTTCGAAATTCCGAACGCATAGCGCCGAAATAATATTATTAGTACGTAAATTGTTCAGAAAGTAAGTTTTACACACCATTTTTACTGACTTTAAAAAGAAAGAGCTTGGTTCTTCTTTTTTTTGCGCGTGTACTCCTGTGACGACCCATTTTAATAATTTTTGATTCATTCGAAAGCGTGTACCGGTCGGCGGTGGTACCATATGGGAGTACCGATGAAAACCGTTGAACCCGGACTGAGTAATTAGTAAAAAAAACTTGAAAAAAAAAACGATCTCTTTTCTTGTGATCCCAATTTATAGCATTTTTCCCCGCACCAGATCATTTCAAATTACCTATATATGCGGAAGTTATTCTTTATGTTTTAAGAGTATCTTCGGTCTTGGTCTAATTTCGAGGAATATATTTTTTATATATATATATATGACGGTCGTTGAGAAAAGGTACACATGGTGTTAAAAAATAATTAATCGAGAAAAACGCGTTTAATGTTTCGCAGTATAATACACTTCAAGGTAATTTTAAAAATACAATTACGATTTACAACAGGAAAAAATTTCTTTTCCCAGTTTGACCTATTTCACGTTAAAGAGCATGTGCTTCGCAAGTGTCCGAAACCATTGGTAAGTCGTAACCGCATTTTTGACATACTATGTACCTTTTCTCAGCGACCGTCACATATATACATACATACATACATACATACATATATATATACATACATATATATATATATATATATTCTCAAAGTAGGTCAGTCGATCTCTAATTGAAATGTTAGAAAGCGCTGAAAAATTTGAATCAAAAAGAACAAAAAAATTGAAGACAAATTTCGTATAGAAGATAAAAATACGGTGCAAAATTGGGGGTGCTATCACCTGTTGCCAAGAGATGTTGTTGAATAACTTTCTTTTTAAAAGGCAACTCGTTAAAATATGCATGCAAACACTTTACTGCATTGGAGACTTTCTTCAGATTTTATCAGGTCATCGTACTAATAAATATTGCCCCATTACATTCTAACGACGGAAGAGCGATCTCGACTTGGCAGCAGTAGTTGTACCTGTGATATCGGTCGCAGCGTTTGTAGACCGTCGTTCTTGATAAAACTCTCACGCCGTGTCACGTGATTTCATATACGTGGCGACGTTTTATTAAGAAATTGGTCGATACCCCCCCCACTTAATTTTTAGAAATTCATTTTATTTCTATGCGTATTTTCATTAATTACCGTTAAGAAGTCAGAAACTAACTAACCGCTCTTACCGTCAAATTAATTTACAAAATGAAAATAAGAGTTTCATAGACCAAGAAGAATAGAACCGAACCGGAACGTTAACTTTTCAATTTTGTATAAACTCCGAAGTTTCGAAATCATTTTACTATCAGTAATTTTTTTTTAAAAAAACACGGATAGTTGGTGGCGGGCCTTCTATCCTTAGAGAAACTGTTGTTATCACGGAATAAAAGTTCAGCGAAAAGTCTTTAGATCGCTAACACCGTTTGGAATGATTTTTTTTCTTTTTTTTTCAACTAATGTAAAACCGACGGTATAAAAGAATTAAAAAACTATTCACACTAGTTTTCTTGAGCTGTTGCAATTGGAATGTTTATTGAACTTCTTTGTTTGGCACACCTTTGTGTAAATGATTCGTAGATTATTTTAATGTATTTTTAGTTTTTTGGATTTGATTCGCTAGAGGGTGATGGACATTTTTATTTTTTTTATTTTTTTTATTTATTTATTTTTTTTTGAAGATACAGAAATACCATTGGGAATTCTAGTTTACTCTACGTATGGTTGTCCCGTCAGATTAGTAATCAAAACAATGAGACTAAAGTGTGATCGTAAAGAGTTTTATATATGAGTTGACGAGAAGTAAAAATTATATTTAATGATTCGAAACTTCATCACCGAGGCGTGATAAAAAGCATATTAGGAGATATTTGAAAATTATATAAAGTTTTTCTTTATTGTTTTCAAAATCGAAGAAAGTACTGAAGAAACCTAGAAACTGCGTAAAATGAAGGAAATTATTATTATTTTTTTTTTTACTATTACAAACGGAGAGCTCCCTGACTAGGAAAAAAAAAAAATTGCTATTAGCGCCCAAAATACAGGAACTTAAAATTTCTTATTCAAAATAAATTGACCCTGAAAATAATGGAGTATTTAATGCGAGTGGATTTTTAAGTTTTTTCGGAAAGAATATTTTGAACTTTTTTATAAATCAAGTAGTATATTATGCTGTATATTAAAAAACGAATATTTATAGGAGGACCAGATTCTCTGGCCAATGAGACAACTTTTGTGGTGTAGGAAGAATATGTATGTATTTTTAAATGTAGGAAGCAAAGAAAAAGTCTCGCTCCCCTCGGCAACACTATGTTTTATTATTACGTACATTTTTTCGTAATTGTCCAAAAAAAAAAAAAAAAACAAAAAAAAAACATTAGTCCCCGGTGACTTACTTAGCTGGTTTTCCAAATCAAAATATTTCAAGTAACCGAACAAGTTTTAAACAATTTAATATTAGTCTTTCCAAGTTGAGTAACTTCCTATAGCTTGAAGTCCGTTGATTATCTATGATACTAATGTCAATTAGTAACGTATTGTATGTTCTAGAATAAAATTTCCTTGCGTGTAATTCTTCCCTCGTTCCTTATTCTGCAGTCCCCTAATGTTCGAGCTACATTTACACAACTCTTGAATTAATTACATTAAGGCTTTTAGCCCCCCTTTGCCCGCCGGAGTTGTCTTGATATTACATGCTATGTTCGTTACCTTATTATTTCAATGTAATCTTGTAAGTTTTTTACGATCTAAATGTGCCGTTTTTGGATAGTGCAGTAACGATTTTTGTACCTATATTATTTTCAGTCTACTAAACTGTTAGATCTTAATTTACTTCCAAAAATATGCCGGATCTCAAAATGCGTGTTGTTGTACTCGTACTTGTAAAATTCAAATCATCGCTCTTCTATCTGGTTCGCGGATGGGCGTGATTTTAAAGCTTTGCGAAAAATGCCTTTGCATTATTGAACGTCGCAAAGGGTCTGTTCCGATGTTTCCTATCCGCATGTGGGGCATATTAATATCTCGCGGTGCATATCTTGTAAATATATACGAATGAAGCATTTAAATGGCAATGACGAAGATTGTTTTCGTGGATAGGAAACGGATAGGAAACAGAAAATGACGTTGAGCTTTATATTCTGACGGACTTTAAAGAAAAAACACTTCCCCTACCAGGAGAGACGTTAGAAGATCGTGTGCTATGTTGTAATTTACGAACTCGAATCCACACGTCATTCACTCATTTACAGGAACAGGCGGTTGTTCTCGGTAGGAACGTGTATTTATTAACGCATTATATAGCCGTCGTCATAGGGGAAGAGATTAGATTAGCTATGCATCACGGGGGATAGTAGTTAGTAAAAGGTTTTTTATATGAGAGAATTCCTTTTATTTGTCGGTGTGTAAATAATGATCGATGCAGAGGGAATGACAATAGTAGTCTCGGTGCGCGCATATTATTTTTAACGATAGTCGAAATAATCTCGTTATTAAAGTTGAAGATTAAAGATACAGTGAGCAAAAACTGAAATCCGGACACCGTCGAAAGAAATGCTATAAGGAGAGGTTAAGAAGGAATGTATTGGTGCATGGTTTGTGTGTTACTAAAATAAAAAATACATCGTCATAGACACATACGTGAAAAAAGAAAAACCAAAAAAAATTACAAAACCGCGATAACAACGAAATTACGAAAAAAACCTGTACTTCTGAAAGCAAAATTGAAATCCGGACAGAACTGAAAAATCTCACTAAAATGGTAAAAAAACTTAAAAAAACCCAAAAAATGACTAGTTTTAATATTTGCTGTGTAGTAGACCCCTTAGCCTCATAAACGGCCTTCATCCTTCGTGGCATCGATGCAACCAAACGCTGGACATAAGAGGCTGGGATGTTGTTCCATTCGTGCAAGTGTTTTTTACTTGAAATTGGTCGTTCGCGGAGTTTATCGTCGACATAATCCCACAAATAGTCAATAATATTACAATCCGGGGATTGTGGAGAGGTTTCCAGTACCTTGGGACAATTGTACAATAACCACATGCGTGTTTTTCATGCTTCGTGTTTTGGATCATTGTCTTGGTACATCTTAAATGTTTGACGAACGCCCAATTTCTCAGCGCTAACGTGTAAGTTGTTCCTCAAAATGTCACAATATACATATTCGCATCCATGTTCCCCTCTACAAATACCAAATTGCCCACGCCATTCGCCCCGCAACAGCCCCACACCATTACACTTCCACCGCCGTGCTTTACTGTAGTTTTCAGATTTTTCCGTTCCAATTCTGTGTTGGGCTTCCTCCACACTTTTACTTTGCCATCGCTGCAGAACTACAACTCTATGAAAAGAAATCACGAAATCATTGAGAAACCTTTATTTATAATATAGAGACATACGAGATGCAATTTCTCGTTGAATGTAGTCGTTTTTTCGTCCTACCTTGTTGTACTATAGTTCGAGACATCCCCAAACATATATTTAAATTTTGATAGCTCCGGTTCTTTATTATAACTTTTGAAAAATTCATTACTTCTCGCGATGTTTTAAGAATTAAATTCTACCCCCCCCCATTCTTATTTAAAACTGGGACTCGCAATCGCCTTAAAAAAAAAAGGTCCAGGGCGCTAAATGCTATGGCCTTTTAGACTCTATGATATTTCCCTATTGAGCAAACTCTTCTTCGCAGAGAGGAAAATATATTGCTATTATATGTAGGTCACGAAGTCGCCAATTTAACACAGACATTGATACGGTAGATGGTTGTTCTGTAAATTAGCCACTTTTCATTTTCAATTCGTTTTAGTATACTCTTTAATGTGTGGGGGGGGGCGGCGTATTTATTGGTCGTCCACAGCGCGACCGTCTATTTCCTAGCTCTAATTCAGTCGGTACGTGTGTGTTGGATGTGAATGGCATACGACAGAGAGCCGTGCTGTTGTGTCTACATCTTGCGTGAATTGCCGCCGGGGCATTAGAATTTCTTCGGAGGATTCACTAAAATCAGCAGCGATGGTGCTAGACAGGTTTCCGGTCTATGCTCTTGTCCGTAATTGTCGCAGCATGCTCCCGATTTCGTAGTTTATTCGCAGTGAATACCGATATTGGCTGGGATTTTCCGGGCAATCACGAATTTCTGCAATCGCGTTTGTTAACGAGACGCATCTAATTTGCGTTTACTTTATTAGTGTATCGCTCTCGGCGTCCGGGTCTCAAGCGTGCACGCGGCAACCTGACGACGCGACCGCAGTTGGTTGCCTTGTTTCTTCTTCGGCGTTTGTTCAACGCGCAGCCGGTACCTTGTTACACCTGTTCTCAAGACATATCTCCTCCGTGCAACCGGTTTACAATAAACCTGGCCGCGGCTGCAGTAGCTTTCTTTTTGTGTTTAGAGACCGACAGCGCAGCAGCATCGTATCGGGCTACTGAAATATACGATTCTTTCATTTTCCATTGTGCATTTTACACGCATTCACATCGCACAAGTCGTCCGATATTATTATTTCGCGTGTTTCGCAATATGGCATTGTCAGCTTTCTTCGTTTGATTGTTTTCTCTCTGATGGTCGGTTCGCGCGCTTCATCTACATACAGCGTGTTCTAGTGGTACCACTTTTCCAGAAAACTAATTCCCCATATATTCTCATCAGGAATTTCTAGATACTTTTTTTTTTTTCATTGCACGATTTTCGCACACTCTGCACACCGATCTTGTTCGTAGCCAGCAGAGGGGGGAACTATGTAACCCGCCGTCGCCTAGATGCCCTTGGCACGGCAAATTCTTGCCTTTCACTCTTTATTGGCGCTTTGGTTCAGTACGCGGGAAAATAACTGCGGCAAGGTCGGAAATGATTATTTTCTCAATCTGGTGAAAGAAAGGTTGTTAACCCCGCCTTAGAATTGAAAATAAACGAAAACAACAGTTTTGAACTTATATTAGATTAGATCACGCACTTTGTCAAGTTCGTTTTTGAGTGTTTATTTTATTTTGTTTCATCATTAATATTATTATTATTAATTATTATTATTATAGATACATTAACGGGGTTAGAAAAATCAGGAGCAATTTTTAATTATTCTCGTAACCTTACCCGAATTTCACAAAGAAAAAAAAAGGATTCATGCGCTCAATCAACGAACTTGTGATGTCCCGTGTGTCGTTTAGGTTCGTTCCCTGACTCAGTTGCAGATGTGATTTAGCCTGAAATTGACTTGTTCCCTCCCGCAGGGTCGGATCCAGAAGGACATTTTTTGGGCGCGGAAATTATATAATTACGTGAAATCTTCTACGGTAGGCAGTAGATTTGAAAAATATATCCCTTCTTGTTTCATAAAGGAAATCAAAAGTAACGACCACCACCTTTTTAGAAATTTAATAATGTCTTAAAAATACATAATTATTACAATTTTTAATTTAACTTTTGTTTTATTTTTAGTTATGAAAAAAATAAAACGAAATTATAAAATTATACCCTTAAATATGGTAGTCTAGAAAAATGGTAAGAAAGTATTTTTATTAGACTTTATTTTTATTTTTGTTAGTAATCATCCCCGATCGGAATTTGTTCGTGAGCAAGTTTAAATATATACATATTTCTCATTGAACTACTATTTTAAATTAAAATTACCAAATAAAAATTAAAAAAATAAATAAAAATGGCAAAAGAAGATCGACGATAATTACATTTAAAATAGAATAAAAACGTATAACATTAATAGTGTTTTACTAGAAAATAATAGTATTAAATATTAATTATTAAAAGCCATAGGCGTAGTAAAATTCGTACAAATCTTTTATAGCGTAAATTAATTTTCTCTGTTATAACAAATGTTTTTTCGTAGAGACTTTGATTGTTGAGGGTGATGTCTCCTATTACCAATTTCTCGTTGATCCGCCACTGGTTCCCTCTTTCGCCGACGACATTTCGTGCTAAACTAATTCTGTGAAAATGTGCACTTTAATTTTACCACATTTCTGGTGGTGTATAAATTATTCGCACAGTTTTTTTTAAACAGTATTGCCAACCTCGACGGAAAAATTGACCTTCATGATGCTTTGCGATGTTTGAATTTCGGGAAATCATTTTTTCTGGAAAAGCGCATTAAACTTTAGATTTTGAGAAGAGCGCTGAAAAGAAAACTTAAATTGCCGGAAATAAATTTTTCGCGAAAACAATACCAAAATAAAACACACTCGTTGTGTGTTGATCAGAAGAAATTGGGCTCTGGCTGGTTGTTCGGCCACTCGCTGAGTATGTGCCCTTGGCACCGATTCTCATCAGTGTATTTTATATAGTTGTGTACAGAGTTGTCGCTGTGTCGGTGGAAGTTTAATTACAACGGCGAGTAAATAAGGCTTTTATTACCCTCTATAAAATCCTTTTGGGTCGTCGTAGTTTCATTCCCTCCCCATACACACACACGAGGCGCTACTGAGACGCGATGATCATTTGCTAAACGTGCAATAAAATTTTTAAACGTGTAAAATTATACGAATTAATACCGTGTCATTCGCGCGCCATTATTTTTTATATTGTTATTATAACAGTAAAAGCCGCTGCCCTGGAAGGTTAACCTGTGTCAGTTTTCTTTCTCCTCAGCGGATTGGGGGGGCCTGGTAGGTAGCCAATGCGTTTCGGGGACCGAATGTGTACGTGAACGCGTGCCCTTAACATTAAAAGTCGAGGGACAACAATCGTATTTAACAATAATGTTGCCGCAACGGAGTCTGCGCCGCAGTCACAGCAGCGCGGAACTCACTCTTCTACCGTGTGTGAAAGTGTCACAGCCAACACATCAACCTTCACCTAACTCCTCCTGTCGGTCCACATCGTTTTCATGTTTCTCCCGCTTCCCCTAGCTTTTATTTGTTCTTCGCAAGAGCCAATTTGCGCATCCCCTTCATTCCCCTTGTTCTAAACGCATGCATTCTCATCAGCAGAGCCGGTATGTTGGTTGTTTCGCTCCTTGTTGCTGCTCTGTGTGTCCCTGACATTGCTTATATTATTGTCGTATGTTTTAGTCTTCAAATCGTCGTATAATCGATTTCAAAAGAAAAGAGGAACGACGATTATATGTCTATCAGCGTGTGAAGCACTGCGCTGGAACTTCCACGATGTCGTTGAATTAAAAGTTTTACCACGGTATAGGACGTTGCCGACGATTAAGGGTCGTGACTTCTCCCGTGACCTCACAGCAGCAGTGTAAGTGCTTTTTTCAATCGGATATCGATGCAGAAGTAGTCCGTTATACCACGGGCGGTAGAAAGTGGTTGTCTACCGATAGTATAGAGAAAAAAATTCGTACTTATCGAATCATCATGCGTTTGAGCTTACCTCTGAACTCAAATTCGATGATTTATGTCGACGTTCTCTCTGTCTTTACACAGGTCGATTTTTTATTAGGCTGATTGATTGGTGACCCTCTAGTCTTTAGCTTGAGGAAAAATTAACCGTCGATGCCTAACTACTTAGTTTCATGGTTTCGCTGCAGCACTCGCCATTTCTCTAAACACATATCTATGTTTATTTAGTTATCTCTCCTGGAGAGGTCTGGTCCTATTTCGTCTAATTCCCATTTAGTCTAAAAATGAAATAATAAATAATAATAATAGTAATCTGAAAAAATCAACTTGGCATCACGGACACGTTGGGTAGGCAGAAAAAAAGATAAAGAATGACCAATAAATAGCATAGTTGAAAAGTGCACACGTGCGATTTTACGACGCACCAATATTGGTTTTGAATTGCCATTGCTTGATGGTGGCCTGGTTAAAATATGTACGGACAGATTAGTATACGGCAAATTTCTGTTTTTTTTTTTTTTTTTTATTTCTCCGGTAAATAATTCGATATCTATTTCGAATTCCGTCATAGGTAAATAGAGACCTGCACACCGACTGAATTAAGTATCGCTTTTTGGAAGGCGAACGAAAAAAAAAATGAATAATGGAACCTTTCAGGCTGAGCTTTTTTACTTAATTTTCTACAACTAAAAATCTATCGTTAAAGATTATCATATATAATGTATATACGACTCCAGACACGTATATATCAGAATATTTAAAATATATTTTTTTATACGGTGCTTTTAATTCTATCTTCATTTTTATTCATTTCACACTTTCCGCTATAAACGTGATCGTTTGTTTTTACATATATCTTCCAGATTTATTTTTAATTATCTTCAATATCCTTAAATATACTCTATGCTAGTCTTACTTAGTCTCTTTCAAGTGTTACTCAAATCATTTTCAACCTTAATTTACGTTTACATTGTCATAAGTTCCTCTTTTATATCAATAAACGCTGTAATAAACAATGTCATCTTTAATTTTTTTTATAAAAAAATTGTTGTAAGTGAACTTAAAGCAACACAGTCCTTTTAGTTTTAATAAAAACAAAAAAAAAAAAATGCAATAAAAATTAAAAATTAAAAGATAAGTTTATTAACTTATAAAAAAATTTAAAGTATACTATTAGATTAATAAAAGTTATTTTTATACTTAATAAATCTGTATTAACTGTACTTTTCGGTTATTAACTTTTTAAATACACTTCCCGCTTCCTTTCTTAAGCCCAAAAAAACATTAAGAAAAAGAAAGAAAAATTCTCCGTTCATTTTTCATTTTTCATTTTTTTTTTTCAATTTGTAATAAACGTCCGTTTACAACTCTTTATACTGGAGTATTTTTCTTTCTTTTTTTCTGGAACTCCGAAAACCTTAATTTTTCATGTCACACTAAATATCAATAAGGGGGGGCTTCCTGTATACTGACTAATAAGGCGGTTGGATTTATACGGTACTGAACTTCGAATGGAATAACTCGAAAATATTCATCGGAGTCGTCGTTTCCTGTACATTTATATAAAACATTTTTAGCGGTATTTTTTCATTTCGGATTTTCATATGAACGTTTTTGTTGTTTTTCGGAAAGAAAAGATTAACAGCGGAATCAAATAGCAAACAAAATGCTCCGTTTAGACTGTTTAAAATTCGACAATGATGACGCACTGTTGCCAACACAAAATCATTCGTACGTTTGTCTGTGATTTTTTTTTTTTTTTTTTTTTTTTTTTTTCATTCATCAAGTAAGCGAAATCCTAAATTTAGGCGAAATGGGAAGTCACCTCTGGAGATAGCTCTTTTAAATCGAGAAAAGCGACTGATGCGATCACCTGCCTTTGCGAAGCTAGTAATTTTCAAAACAAATCGATAGTATTAACGTAACAATAATCCCTGCATCTTCATTAAATATATTCCCAGAGTAGTGTATAAATTTTTTTCCGGTTTTAGCTGTAATTATTACGAGCTTGCGAATAATTCTGTGAAATTCCGCGCCATTTCATTTAATTAAAAGTTCCGTATAATTTTCTAACCTCATCGGCTTCGAATATTAAAGAACGCGTCGGAATCGAAATAGGCGGGAAAATTTGGAATACATTGGACCAATTTTCAGTTTCTCATCTTAAATACTGATACTTTACCAATTGTATGCGCGTTTGGCGGCAAAATAAATATTTACTTTGAAATTTCATGAAAACCCCTTTCCCTCCCTCAGTACGATTAAATGCGCCTTTGCATATACGCGTCATATTCATGTATATTTGCAGTAATCGTCAGCTGGCTTTTAATTAATTATAATAATTAACGATTATTTCTTTTTTCTCTTTAATATCGGGCCGGTAATTCGTCCTTATTGCTGCGGCTGCTTCGAACTTGTCAAGGACAGATCCGGTCGAACATCAGCAAATCACCGTTGCACGATTTTTTAAGAGCAAGTTAATTTGACAAAGAAGCTAGCTTCTAGAATGAGACACCTCATTTGTATCTCTACCTGCAGACGTGCCTCGACTTCAGTCGGCAACAGCAAAACGTGCCCACTGTCTGTTGTGTGCTGGCATGCTCGCATCACTGCGCGAATAGTTTTTATTTTTATATACAACTCGGTGTTCGCAGGTTAATTGTTGTGTCATACTCTCATTTGTTTCCAGCGTCTTCGTCTCTAGTCGTTTTCGAGTCTGACTGTAGTGGCCGCTTTTCCAATTTGCCTTTTGGGGTAAACTTTACGGCTGCCGGATGTAATATATTTCAAAGAATAGATACTTTTTGTGTTCTTATTTCCACTCGTTACAATGCCATGAAAATAGCGCTGCAGATATTTTTAAGCAAAGTCAACTCGGTTGACCACTTTGCTTCATTTTTTTTTATTCTATAAAGCGATCCGTGGAAATTATAGTTGGGCTTCAATAAGCGCAGAAAATAAAACTGGTCAGCCTTCGAACGGAACTTTTACATGTTAACTGTCAAATTAGGTATGATAAATTCGTAACATTGTCGCCCGTGAAAGAATCAACCAGTTTCGCAAACTAAATCACACGTATACATAGGGGGAGGCCTATATAGATTAATAAAAAAAGATTGTAGTTTTTTTTTTGTCGTTACTGATAATAATTTATATAAATAAAAGGAGGCTTTAATTATCAAGTGAAATAAAAACGCTTCTCTTTTTTACGTTAAATGGTTTTCTCTTATCGAATTTTTATTTTTTCCAACTATCCGAAATTTTCGGTTTTTGTTTTTTACTTTGGTGACGACGATATAATATTATTTCATACGGTTAAAAAGTTGAATTTTATTAATCCAAAGATCTCTCTTCGCATTTATTTAGCTTTTCGTTTTTTATTTTCTTGGGATTTTTATTAAATAACATTGTTATGTGACCAGGAGAAATAAGGTCCAGAATAGCGCAGGCGAAAACCGCGTTCATCAGAAAGAACTCATTGCTAACGTCCAAAGCCTTAAGTTTGTAGAAGTGCGGAAAAAATTAATAAAGACATACGTCTAGTGCGTGCTCTTATACGGAGCAGAAACGTGGACAATAAATAAGGGGGAAGTCCAGAACAACTGGAGGCTTTCGAATTATGGCGTGTTGGAGGAAAATGCAGAAAATTAAATGGCTAGATAAAATTAGAAATACGGAAGTGCTCGAACGCATTAATGAAGAAAGATGCTTAATGAGGACCATAAGAGAAGAAAGATGCGATTGGGTTAGACCTGTTATAACAAATAATACGCGATACCTAACTAAATGTAATAGAAGGATTAATAAATGGAAAAAGACCAAGAATGAGATAGAAATTCATTATATCGGAAGACACCAAAGAGGATAATTAGCAGTTAATGAAAATTATAGCGCAAGCTAGAGATTTAAAAGAGCATCGCGATTCTAAGTATAGTACTTCCAAGAGGATTGACCACCAATCGAAAGATTGAAGAATAGAAGATATATCCTGGTATAATATATACTTTTTCTTATGGAGCGTAGTTTTTTTTTTCTGGGGGAGGGACTACTGCCCCTGTTGCCTCCTCCGCTTGGCACGCCGTTGAAACTGCCTAATTAAAAAAATAAATAAATAAATAATAATAAAATTTTTGCTCAAAATTCTGTTTATTCGAGTTCGTTATAGTCTGCTTATGCGCCGGTTTAACTAAAGTGTATTGCTAAGCTGCTCCGAATCGAAAATATAGGAAACTGTTAATCATTGCTTCATCTGACTTTATAAACTACTACCAGGTTAGTGCGAATTGTCTTCTGTTCAGCAATAGAATTCACCTGAAGATGACGCGTTAACTAATTAAATTTAACAGTTAATTTTTCCTTGGAAGTCGTAATTCTCGTGTACTCCCCGGTAATCTTAATTTCAGTAGTGTTTAAATTACCAGTTAATTTTTTTTTGTTACACGTAATGTTGAATTGGAATAATTATATTTAGTTCATAAAATAAGCAACATTTTGCAATGAATAAAGATAATGTGATTGCTTCGTGAAATAGAAAAAAATCTGATGATATTGCATTAAAATGGTTTGCAACGACCAGCAGAATACTTATTAATATTTGTATTGATTTTTAAGTAGCATTACTATTCATTTTTTTTTAATATATATATATATATATATATATATATATATATATATATATATATATATTTGTTGCTTTCAGCGAATTTGCAGAATTATTATTAGTTATTAATATATTAAAAGCTGTGTTTTAAGACCCAACTCCAATTGAGCGACAACCAACAGTTACTGGAATAATCCGCCTACTAGATCGAGGGTCCAAGTTTTTTGCTATCTAGTAACGACAACGAACAAAAATTACTTAAGAATATATAGAGACAACCGCTAATAGTCGTTACGTGGAAGGTGTGATAATTGCGCGTACTATCATGTTCGTGCGAGCAGGTGTATAGGCGTAAAAATTTAGATAGTATGAAAAAAGTGATGATTCAGAAGTTTGCAATCAATTTTATAGTTAATGTTTTGCGCACACCCACAGTATGTACACTAAATATTGCAAATTTCCAATATTGATTTTTTTTTTTTTTTTTTTTTCTTCTTGTTGACCTAGACTTATTGATTATCTGGCAACAATTATGTTAGAAAACACGGGTGATAAGAAATTTAGTTCATTTATGTTACTTCCTAAATAACGAATTGCTGTTAAACACAAGTTTTGATTAATACGTAAAATTGACAAAGTGTTGTTTGTTCCACGAGAATTCCTCTAATTCAGCGAAACCCATTTACATATGTGTTTTTAATATATATATATATTATATGTATGTAATTAAAAATTGTGTGTGGTCAAGTTATGTAAAAAAAATTGAATGTTTTATTCATGCCGGTTCATTGCGTGTGTATACAAGTACAATTTTTCATTTAAATTCCTATCTACCTGGCTGAATAGTTCACACATACACAGGGTACGACGATAAAACGAGTATTTTAATTTGTTGCGTACATCTCGTGCTGTTTTATAATTGATGAAATGACCAATACACCAAACAAAAACATGTATATTATTCACAAAAAACTGTTGACTATGTTAAACATCTCATTACTGTAAGGGAATTTTATAATTTGTAAGCACCTGTGTGTTTGGTTTGTCGTTTTGTTAATTATTTACAGTCAGGTGACCAAAAAAAAATCCGAAAAAATTGTTTCTTTATCGGTGTTTTCTTGGAACTTTTCTTTTTTTTGAAAATTATTGTGATTTATTTTTTTTTATAGATGAACGTTCGTGTTACCACGATGGACGCGGAGTTGGAATTTGCCATCCAGCAAACAACTACCGGCAAACAGTTATTTGATCAAGTGGTTAAAACAATTGGATTGCGTGAGGTTTGGTTTTTCGGTTTACAATATACCGATAGCAAAGGAGACCTAACCTGGATCAAACTATACAAGAAAGTAAGTTTTAATCGTATTAGCTAGGAATTCTCATGCTAGTGATACACAGATACATTCAAAAGAATAAATTACGTCTAAAAACAAATTCTTAAAATAACTGACGAATCCTCATTAAACGGCATTGCGGAGTTATTCTTAAAAAGTTCACCACTTACATTTCAAAAATTTTTAATGTGAACTGCATTAATTCTTTTCTGTTTTCATCTAAGACGTAAAGTGGGACTGTTTACATACACGAGTAAGGTATTTTTAATATTGAATAGAAAGAGGGTAAGAGACATTTCAGTCATATATATTTCATAGGGGGAGTTAATTTAAAAAAATAACTTTTTCTTGAAAAATTTTTCTAAGAAAAACTGACAAAGTTCGAAATGCAGCGATCACTTATATATTTTTCTATACTTAGCAGTTGTATAAACAATTTTTAGTCTTAAGTTTACCCAGCCTGAAATAATTGTGTACCAGAGAAATGTGGGAAAGTAAAGGCGACCGAGATAAAGGAACTGGCCCCAGTATTCTCATCATTTCCATTAGGCTTAGTACCATTATGGAAAGCTTAAATTCATAATCCATGATACCTGATCAAGGATATCCACGGGACTTCTTCTTTACAGTGCCATACTTAATTCCTGAGTGTCGGTGGCTACCTATTCGTACACCTCAGCTGTACAGACATAAGTATTAGTGTTCATAGCAATTGTTATATGTAACGCAGGTGTACACACGCAAGACTACATTCGGAACTGATTAGTAATCGTTTGATCGTTATACAAGTGCAGTCCTATTTATGTCTGCTGTGTACTGACCTAGCGCGAATATGATGTTGTACGATATGGGACTTACTTTTATTCATATAAAATAAATTTAATAAATGCTAAAAATTCAACCTTGTTAGTTTTATAATTTGCCATGACATCATATTAACAATAATTAATTCTAAAACAAAGTCGAATAAACTAGATTTAGAAGAAACGACTAGCAATACAGAAATATCGATTATATTTATTATTACAATAATAATATTAATTAAAATTATTAAGAATTATTACAAAATTTACAAGCAAGATTTTCCGCGTATTTTATTAGAGTTCTTGTAATGACCGTATTATAGAGGAATATTATTAAAGCGAATATTTAGGATAAATTAAATTTATTGTATTCATACATTCTGTTTGTTTTAATAAAATAATGAAATTATGAGTGCAATAAGAAACATCTTAAGATTGAATATAAAATAATATATGCCAGTAATGATTTTTTAGGGACACACTATCCTATCCGCTCTTTATTACTAAAAACAAAAGAAAAAAAAAGATAATAATGAAGATAAATTTAGTATTATATTATTTGAATGTTTGAAGGAGACATAATTAATATATGTAATTTAAAATTAAAATCAAATATTTAAGTTTATTTTTAATAATATTCTTTGGTTTCCTTTTCTAAACGAAGGTAAATTAATTAGGTCTCCTTCAGATATTCAATATACTAAATTTACTTTTGGTACTATATTTTCTTTTTTTGTTTTTTAGCTAAAAACGGGATGCCATTTCTGAAAAAATTTTAAAAGTATTTGTGTTTTTTTTTCTCCTTAAATTGTATGCGCTGTGTGTAACTACTATAGTCATTACAGCACACACAAGGGATGATTCAAATGTGATGAGTTAAGCCGCTCATTTTAATGAAGGCAATGATCATGTTGATGGAGATTACCTCATTTGAGAGGGTCTGCCCTATATCTCTGGGTAGGCTAAGTTGCCTCCGCAACATAGATAGTAAACTTTTAGCAGGTAAGTATTATGTGGGAAACTGCCGGTACGATTGTCTGGTTGCACAAGGGGCATGTAGCCGGAGGCGGCGTTTTATCAATTTTATATTTCTCCGAAATAGCGATGTGGCCAATTCGCAGCCGGCTGAGGATCCTAAAATCGTATGGGGATGTTCCTTCCGGTAGCCACCATGGTTCAATTGTGGGCTTAATGGTTCTTAGGGATGTTGTAGCAGCTGCCCATTCAGTTTTCCACTGGTTTTCGCACGCCTTTAAGAATGTATATGTGATTGATGAGGGTAGCTCCGCGTCCTGTGGCATTGGCGAGAGCAAGACAGGACGTGCTGCTCCGTCGACACTCTCATTACCAGGCACTCCTATGTGCCCAGGAACCCACAGCAGCGACACGTGAGACTATCCATTAGCTGCAATTCGTACGAGTAGTGATATATTTTTAGAATTAGCAGGTTGTTGAATTTTTGGCTCCTAATCATGTTCAAAGACTGTAGGGAATCAGTAATCAGGAGGTAATCACTGGTTCTGGTGTGAGTTGTAACGATGTGGTGGAAGCAGTGTGCACTTACGTACAGTTCTGCATCCAATGCGCAACAGGCATCACTGAGTCGAGTTTCGCATGAGATGTGACCTTCGACTGCACAGGCTGCAGGCAGTGGACCTGCCTCGTCAACTGCCTTGGCCCCATCAGTGTAGAAAATTAGGTGGTTCGGGTATTTATTAATTGCCTAACTGCCGTTTCCACTGCGAAGGGTGGACTTGTGTTTGGATGCTGTTTCAGCGACAGGTTAATGTTTATCTGGAAAGTGATCCAAGGGGGAATAAGGGTATTGGGGCTGGGTGTTGACCTCTGTACAGACGTGATACCACATCTTCGCATGTCGGCCAGTAATTCTGGTAGTGGGTCGCCGGGTAAGTTTGATTCAAGAAGGCGATGTTCCAACTTTAGGGGGAGGTTTCGTGTGTGGCTGAAATTATGGTACATATTTCGCAGTATGAAATATTTTCGGAAGTAGGAAAGTGGAGGGCACCCAGCTAGAACACACATGCTGGCAGTTGAAGAAGTTCGATGCACTCCCAAAATGGTTCTCAGTGCGGAGTGATGTATAGGATCAAGAGATTTCAATATAGATTTGCTGGCTGAGGAGTACACCTGGCACCCGTAGTAGAGCTATAGTGGTTTCTGTAAAATGAAATGTGGAAGATAGAAAGGTGGAATACATTCGATAAAATAAAAAAAAATAGAAATCGGACAAAATGTTTACTATGGTAAATATTTTAAATTCCCTGTTGTTGGGTCAATGCCGCTGGCGCGCCCACAAAAAAAAAACAAAAAACAATATAAATTAAACAAAAAATAAAATAAAATTATTACTATTGTAAATACAGATATAAATTGACGTTTTGGTAATTTCTGGTGCAACTAAGAATGCCGTGTTATACTCTCTTTTTGAGTTACTCAAATCATCAAATTTCTATGAAGGATCTAAATATTACTGTATAAAGCGCGGAGATTTAAAAAGAAAATAAACTGTTTTTTTTTTTTTTTTTTATCCGTTTTTACAGAAAAATAAAGAAAATTGTAACAACATTTTTAACAGTCGCTACTGGAAATATTATTTACATTCAGATTTTGAATCCTTGTACGCGACGACTGTAATCTGCTGTTGTAAGAATAAATTAATTTTTATAAAGTACTCGATGGAGAGTTTGGAAGTCACGGAACAAAACGGACGTGCCGATGAAGAATATATTATCTTAAAAATATATAATTTTGGGAGATTATCATGTGACGAATTTGTAACGAAGTATTTCTATGTACGTAAGATAAAGAGGAGAGAACTAATGTGCCAGTTATTGATTTTATATAAATTTAAAATGATGGCTGTGTGCGATCTTTAGTTGAGGGAAACTTTTTGTTGGATTGCAGTAGACACAGGTTATGGAAGGACCGAAAATCTTCACCTGAATGTGCAGTCTGTTGTTTATTGGAGGGTAATGAAATATACTTTTTAGGAAAAGAAAGAATTTTCACATACACACATACATATATATATATATAAAAAACTCGGTCACTTTGGCCTCGCAAGGGGCTGTGCCCCTTGACCCCTCTCGCTTTCATTTCTGTCTCTTTCTCTTCTATACTTTGTATAAAATGATCAAAATTTACAACGTAATTCTTACTGGCATCAACGCACAAAAAATAACATAACCACAAAAATCCTATTCTAACATTTACCTTCCGTTACATAAAATTAAGACATTTTTCGTTACATTTTTCGTTACATATTTCATTACATAAAATTGTGACATTTTTTAAATAACAATAACAAAAATCCTACAAAATATAACAAACGTTACATAAAATTGGGACATTTAGCGTTACATAAAATTGGGATATTTTTTCGAGTGGAGGGTAGCCTAAGAATTACGTTGTAATTAATATATATGTATGTATGTATGTAAATAAATTAATTAGCCCTTTCAAAAAATATATATACATAATTTCTAGTTAAAGCCCAAGGAAGTAAGCGGAAAAGTAGAGGGTCAGTTTATAAAATTAGTAAATGTACGAGGTAAATGGAATGGTCAAGAAGCATTAAAAGACAGATTACTGAAAGTGATTTAATTTTTTTCGAGTTTCCGGCACCCGAGGGCCTAAATATGAAGTTGTAATCTCGGCTACAGTTTTCCTATAAAACGGTCCTTTATGCATATGTTTGAGAGACGTTTTGGTTTCCTCAGCTTCTTTACTCGAGTTATTGCTTAAATGAACATGCTTTTTTTGCTGTTTTGGCCCGGTGGGGGGAAGGGGTTATATAATTTTTTGATTTTACGAAAGAGCTTTTGCATTTTGTTTTATGTTATCTGGTGATGACTTTGGAATTTTTAAGTGATTTTTGAGGTTGCTTTAAATTTCACATTGTATGTTCTTGATGGTTTTTGGGTTTTCTTTTGTCGCCCGAGGTAAGCGGTTAGCTTGAAGTTATAGATTGTCTTAAATAAAATTTGAAGTGTAATTTATGATACAATTTTGAAGTTTAATAGGGAAACCGTTCGTGAGTTATTGATTTTTATTTGATATTTTTGTCGTTACTAAACTAACTTATTAGGATTCCGTACATTATATGTGTACGAAATCCTAAAAAGAGAAAAAATGAAAGATTTGAAACATTTTTATTCGCGAATGGAGCCGCGGGCAACAGCTGACGGATAAGTAAAGGAACCGTTTACAGAATACGTGAATGATATCACGAAAATAGTGAATAAGGAATAAAAAACAGATAATTACAATGATGAAAGCTATGTGTGACCTCCAGAAGTGTCGTTCAGATAACTCCAATAAATATTTCGCAAATGACATAAAAATTGAAAAATATTGGATAAAAATAAAGATTTAAAACAATGTTCACTGTTAAATAAAATATAATTTTTTTTTTTTTTTTTATTTATTAATCTCAAGGTACAGGATTAAATGAGTACTAATATACAGGCAAAGCCGTGGGTAAAAGTTATTCATTTCTTAATGCATGTATTTTATGAGCTATTTTTTAAAGTTTCTACGCTATAGCTAAACAAAATATTCCTTACTTATTTTTGTGCGCAGTGCAATTATCTTCTGTTGTCAAACATTATTGCTGATTTTTTGTACTTTCTGCGTCATACAGTTAAAAAAAAAAAAAAAGTCTAAGGTCACAAATCAAGTGGTTTTTAAACGTGAAAATCTTCCTTTTTAATTTCCTTGTTTTTTTTTTCTTTCTCATACTAAAAGTACGAGGCTGCAAGTATCAGCTTTGGTTCTGTAGAATGCTGAAATTTTGGTAATTTGTAGAAATATTAAATTCTACAGAAAATTTTGAAAATCATGTTTTCATCTACATTAGGGAAAAAGGTACACAGGGCCTTCAAAAGTCAATTTTTGAGGGTTTCGATGATTACTGTATATATACATAGCTGTGCCAGCAGCCAGTTTTACTAACTTAGCTGCATGCACTGCCGTGCATGTAGAAATATATATATATATCAATTTTTTCATTTCGAAAATCATTTAGGTTTATTTTGAATAACATTCTTCGATTTTCTTTTCTAGCCAAAATTATATTATTTAGGTCCCTCGCAGACCTCAAACATTTATACTAAATTCATCTTTATTAATATATTTTCTTTTCCTTTTTAGCTAAAGATAGGAAATGGTCGAAAATGTTGCTAGTGTATTATGTTATAGTTAAGTTTTAAACAAAATAAATTTTGCATCCACGGATTTAGAAGTTACGGAGGCATCCCCGAGGACAAATGAACTAAATAAATAGAACGGTTCAATATATTTGGAACTCAGTCTTTCGAACCCCATCGAGGAGCAAGTCTCCTGGGGACAGCCTTCTTATCCTTTTTCCCCTCGGCCTCGCCCTTGGCTTTGACCACCACTTAAATGTATTATGTTAGAAATTTAGATTTTGAGACGATAGGAGATTAAAAGAACAAAGGATTGAAGTAAAGGAATTATAGCTGGAGATGGGAAGAAAAGGATAAAGGAAGCACTGTAAGGAGCCAAAAGACTAGAGAATTAAGATCTTCGAATACAGAAGGGAAAGTTCATTAAAAAGAGCCGACCATTCAAAGAAAACATGGTTTACGTCGCATTCAGAAGTAGAATCAGTGTTGTGAACGAGACAATAAGGAGAAGAAGATAGCAAAAAAATTAATCTCTTCATGCTACATACATCTATAATGCCTATAAATGAGTTGTTTCCATTAATTACGTTATTCTAATTTTTTTAATAATCAATAGTCGTCAATAAAATTACTTCTTTGCAAAAATCGCTAGACTAAAACTATTTACAAGTGCACCATTGTAATAGTGATCTGACATGTCAGCTAACAATGTTATAAAGGAACAGCAGTAATTTTGTTACTATTCTTTTTTCATATTATCCACGCGGGAGAACGAAATGATTGTTGAGAAGTATATAATTATAAAGAAAATTAGTAAAAAATGGGATATCGTAATTGAATTATGTGTAATTTAATTTAGAAAAAAGCGTTCGAAAATCTGTATTCCGAAAATTTTTTACAGGTAATGAGCCAAGATGTAAAGAAAGAAAATCCGCTGCAGTTCAAATTTCGAGCTAAATTTTATCCGGAAGATGTCGCTGAAGAACTTATACAGGATATTACGCTGAGGCTTTTTTATTTACAGGTTAAAAGACATGTAGTACATTTTAATCATACCTGTTTGTTAGAACTATAAATAATCAGAAAATTAAATATACCAATCATAAACGAAATAAAACAAAAACCACATAATCGAACTGGCAAGATCGAATGTTATTTTTGTTTTTGTTTTATCTTGTTTGCGGTTGAAGATGTGTTTTACCCGAAAACGTCACTAAACTGATATATTTATGTTATACTTACGTACTGTTTGTTATTAATGTATTTAATTTCGTTATCAATTAAAAAACACTTCGAATATAAAAAAATATTTTTATTTCAAATTAATTAAAAATGATTTTTTACAAAAAATAAATACCGATACTTGAAGGTTTATTATAAAAATTGTAAAATGCACTAAAAAATAATTACTCCCGATAAAATATATATATATATCAGACTGATATAACACTTAAGTGGTGACATTATCGTAATTCTTATACAACATTAATACCTTAATTAGAGTAGGATTTAAATTACATATTATAATAAAAATTAAGAACTTCATTGAATGTTCATTAAATCGTTCCTAAATATAGTAACATGAATTTAATTCCAACTCCAAAAAGTTAATGTTGTATAAGAATTACAATATCACCATTTAAGTGTTATATCACTCTGATATATATTTTTTCTCATTGGGAGTAATTATTTTTTACTTTTTAATGCATTTTTAAATTTTTATAATAAACCTTCAAGTATCGGTATGTATTTTTTGTAAAAAAGCATTTTATTTTACAATTTTTAGCGTTATATTTGAATTTTTTTCTTGTTAAAAATCAATTTTTTTTTCACATAATTCTCCATACTTTATACTTAAAAAAAAATCGATTTCTTTATTTTGAACTGCAGCGCTTCGGTAAAAACATCAAAAGCTACATTTACATGGTAATTCGGCAAATTTATAGTATTTTAAATCAATAAATCTAACCCGACAGTGAAACCAATCATGAATGAAAAGCATCCAAAAAGCTTATCTCCGGCATTATTAAGGATAACTCAAAAATTACCGGTCAGATATTGCTCAAATTTAAATGAGACCACATGAGAAGCACCATCTTTTAAATTAAAGAATAATCATTATAATCAGTTCACCTAAAAGAAAATTCTGAGGTAACACACATGAAAATAAAAAATAAAAAATAAAAAAATACAGTCAAATTGAATACCTCCTCCTTTTTTGAAGTCGGTTAAAAATAGTGTTTGGTTGATTATTTTGAAACTGTTACATGAATACTTAAGCGAACAAATTCAAATTCATTAAAATTGTGTTTTGAACGAATATAAACACCATCGTTTTATTTTAAATTTTATTCCCCCCCCCCCCCAAAAAAAAAACCCGAATTGGATACAACTGTGGGGAAAAATAATATTTAAATTTGTATTTGATTGTAGTGATTGAATATAATTGCGAAAAGTCAAATTTTGATATTACCGGTAATAAAATTAAGATAACTATTCTAATAAACATATGAATTTTTCAGTTTATAAAATTAATAAAATTTTCAGTAAAACAAATATTTGTCCAGAATGTAGTCTTAATAAATTCATTGTCCCCGCGTGAAAATGTTAATATTATTATCTAGTTTTATCAGTTTTCTTAGTATATGTATTACCGAAAATTCGGAATATTGAAGTGACGTTCCTCCACCTTTTTCCCTCTAATTTATTGTTGTTTTTACCAATTTTATGTAATGAAAGTTAAATGTTAGAATAGGATTTTTGTAATTGCGTTTATTTTATTTATTTTTTTTTGTGTGTGTGTCGATGCTGGTAAGAATGACGCTGTAAATTCTGATCAGTTTATAAGCAAGAGAAGTCAAGGAGCCTAGCCCTTTGCGAGGCCAAAGTGGTCAAGTTTATATATGTGTGTGGTGTGTGTGCAGAGAGAGAGAGAGAGAGAGAGAGAGAGTTTAACACGCGTTTAAAAAGTGACATTTCATTTTAGTAATATTCACTCTAACACTCATCAATATCAGTAGGTAGTAACTAACATTGTGGTTAGACAGGAAAATCTTATCGCCTGGGAAAACATCGTTATCTATATGTTTGGCAACATTTTAACTAGGTAATTTCTAAAAGCTTTTGGAAAAAACTTACAAAATTGTTTATCTACAAAATTAAAAAAAAAAAAATTTTAGGCTCATCAACCGAGAACCTTTACCCAGAAACAATTAGATTAGGAAAGAGTCAATTATATCTTCATACGATATCAAATGTTGTTAAGAGAAAGGAACAAATATTAGAAACAATCTGTGGAGAGGGAAAAGCATAAGAGACGCAATAAAGAGTAGGAAGACGGAGTATCAATAAAATGGAATAGAAAGCAGCACACTTAAAGCACACATGGTTCGCATAGCAAACATGCTCTTCGTTTCAGTGGAGAGGATAATATGGAGAAGCAACCGACGAAAAACGAAAACGGGAGGAAGGCAACAAAGAACGGTTAAGGCTGAATAACGGAGACAACAACAGGACGACAAAGTGAAGGAAACAAAGAGAACCATAGGTTAACAGTAAGGCATTAGGTTGAACATACAGATAAAAAGAATAATTTTTAGAGAAAAAGGAAACGAAAATATCTGATACCAAAATCTAAGATGAAAACCTTTGCACAGCGGAAGGAGATTAGAGGATGGGACTTTTTTAAAGAAGAAGTGAGAAGAGGGTGCAATCCGAGCAAAGCAGTCCGCCGCTTCATTACCGAAGATGCCCCGAATGACTAGGAACTCACAGTAAATATCAATATAAATGCAAAGGAGGGAAGAAAGAACGTGGGGATAAGTGAGCGTATGCGGAGTATGATAAAATCACAGGAATAATCAGGTAGGGGAGAATGAATTGAAGGGCAGTCATGGAGTCAGATATAATCAAGAATTTAAAGGAAAGATGATTGGAGGAAGTGAAAATAATGGAACCTAGGATAGTCATTAAATCGTTTATGGATATCGAACAAAAAGGATGCAAAAAGATTTTGAAAAGATAAAATCTAGACGGATAAAAGAGTCATCGACGCCACCCGGTGCCTCTTCGAACCATCTGTAAACACGGTTGCATGCGAAGGAAATTGAGAATTGATAGTACTGCGGAATTCCTGTCTGATCAGGGCGTATAGAAGAAATTTAGAGAGGAGCGTAGGTACACAGTAAACATATATTGTGAGGATGGCGCAGAAATCGGCGAAATTAAAAGTGAAATAAGGGGGAGATTGACAAAATGAATTGAGTTGAAGGGAGATGAGAGATAAAATAGAGGTTTTCCTAGGTGTGAAATGTCAATTCTTAGAAATGGATAGGAGTGTGGGACGTTTAGTAAGAAAACGATATAGCTCAAATCAGATCTGCGAATAGAAAGGGGTGGCGTATTAGATTCGGCAAGGGCTAATGGAACCGGAGAGGATTTAAGAGCACCAAGGCAAAAGTAATTATATAAATGAAACTTTATAACAATATGGCAAAAATAATACGCCAAGAAATAGTACACAAATATGGAATAATAAAAATGGAAAGCACCGTGTTACACCAGCATAAACCGGAATCAGTGCTAAAAAATGAAACTGTAAAATTATACTGGGATAGAAATATTCTGGCAGATCATAAAATAGATATGCTAATGGACGTGACATTACTTTTAATTCACAAACCATCAAAGAATACATTTTTAATAGATATATCTGTCCTTAATGACAATAATATTAGCCAGAAATATGAAGAAAAAATAAGTAAATACAGCAGCTTAGCCACTAAAATAAAAAAGATATGGAAACAAAAGAAGGTCACAGTAATACCACTTATAATTTCAGTAATCGGTATTACACCGAATACATTAATGGAAGGTTTTAAAATATTACAGATTCCAGGATATATACATAATAACATACAAAAAGCAGACATATGAAGTACCCGTAACATAATGAGAAAGTTTTTAAATCATTAAAATATAATAAAATAATTGCGACTTGATGTAATCCGTCACAAATTATAGTTATAGTAAACCCGAGAAAACCATCCTCGTAAAATTACAAATCCGGTTACTATTTTAATGTTTTTGAAATAAAAGTTTCTATTCGCTGTAAAATTATTTATACGTTTTTGGTCAGCTTTCCTATTTCGCATACTATATTAAGTAAGCGCGATTATTTTTATTAACTTTGTTTGTCTTCGCTTTAATTGACAAATAAAAATGTGCGTGTCTGTAACACTTAACAATAGTGAAATTGTGATTTTAGGTGAAAAATGCGATTTTATCCGATGAAATATACTGTCCATCTGAAACTTCAGTGCTGCTGGCATCGTACGCAGTCCAGGCTCGTCATGGTGATTATAATAAAGTTATTCACACACCGGGTTTCTTAGCAAATGACCGACTATTACCGCAAAGGTGTGTATACCGTTGTTACGTATCCGGTAATGAAATGTGCAATTTGTTAAAACGCCAAAAATATATTCTTTTGGTCGCACCGTTGTACAATTTGTAAATATCGCGTTAAGGATAAAATGGAATCTTCACGCTAACGCAAAGTTAAGTCTAACTGCGAACGAATGTAAATGTTGATAAATGATAAGAATGAAATTACACTAGCAGAGTTTAGTGCAATCCGGTCTCTGGTGTACTTATGCTATAAAAATTCGCGACTCGCTGGACTTTTCAGAAGAACTGATTCGAGATCTTGCGTTAGTTTCATCGAAGTAGGTTTAGAAATGCCACAATTTAAACTTCAAAAGGAATTTTTCCTTTTTTCGATATTTCTAATGTGAATTTTAACGAAACAGGTCTCATATCTAAAAGTTTCAAGAAACCTTTATTGAAACATTCAACATACTTTACCGAATATTCATTTTTAAAGCCATTCGAGTTTTAATAAGATCAGTAAAAAAATTTCGCTTAAATTGCAATAAGTGAAAAATATGTGTTGGTTGCACGATCAAAAAAAAAAAAAATGGCGTTTTGATTCGCAGCAAGACTACCGAAGATATAAAATTTCTTATATATTGTACGCAGCTGTCTCAGAACTACTGTCATTTGCCTACATTTGACCCCAGGGAACGTAATCAACCAGCATCCAGGCAATGTAGGATTAAAAAGTATATTATCATTTAACTAATCACAGGCTAAATTTGAAGATTTAGATTCGAACCAGATTCTACCTGAATGAAATACCACTGCTTAATTAATTACGTCGCGGAGTTGGAAAATAATTCTTCGGTAATATAATTTAAAAAATACATACGCCCAACATCAATGAAATAAAAATTTTATTACATGAAAAGAAAAAAAAAAGCGAGTGCGCAATCAACAAAACTGTTTAAGCAGAATCGTTCGTAGTGTTTATAAAATTAATCGTGTTGTTGATATTCTATACTCGTAAGTTAAACAAACCGAAGCTTAGTTTGTTTTTTAAACATCTCGAAAAGCCTCCGTGATTACCGATATTTTCATATATGTTTTGCGTCTAGACGTTTTTCACGTTAATTAAATTAATTCGCGAATTGCCAATGTTTAGAGTTGTGGATCAACATAAAATGTCAAAAGACGAATGGGAGAGTAGCATAATTACGTGGTGGTACGAACACAAAGGTTTGTTACGGGAAGACGCCATGTTGGAGTACCTGAAAATTTCTCAAGACTTAGAAATGTACGGCGTGAATTATTTCGAAATCCGAAATAAGAAAGGTACAGAATTATGGCTCGGCGTGGACGCGTTAGGATTAAATATCCACGAAAAAGATGATAAGTAAGTAAGAAAAATCGCTGTTCGAGTAGTTATTTATTTTTAATGTACTGTACGTGTTTTATTGACATTACCATATATAAAACGAACTTCAACTTCAATACATACGGCATATTTAACGAACTTCAACTTCAATACATACGGCATATTTAACGAACTTCAACTTCAATACATACGGCATATTTAACGAACTTCAACTTCAATACATACGGCATATTTAACGAACTTCAACTTCAATACATACGGCATATTTAACGAACTTCAATCATAAAAAAATTCAAACTGTTAAAAAAAGATTGGTAGCTATCGTATTTAAACTACTGTGGATTAGCATTATTTTATTCAGTCTTAAACGAAATTTTTATTCAATATTTGCATTTTAATTTTTAAACTTGGTAATTTGCTCCTTTTGAAATTTAGTAGTTATTTATTTCATTTATATTTCGTTTTCTTCGCGGAATTTTCTAGATACCGTTTTCCGCTTCTACTACGATTAGTTCTGTTAAGTGTCGTGTTTATATAAATACTAGCTGTTACCCACGGCATCGCCCGTGTATTAATATACCCGTTTAAATCTATACTTGGAAATTCATAAAAAAAATTTTCAATTTTATTTCGAATTATCTTTATGTAAAGATTCCTTCTCTCTTTTGGGGGGAAACATGTTTATCACTGTCTAACAAAAATGGTCTTCACTATTTTCGTTTTAAGTTTTTTATTTTCGGCTACTACAATTTGTTTTTTTTATGATTCTATGGGTACATCTAGATCTATTAAGTTTGTTAATTTTTCGCATATTTAAATTTTTGCTTTTTATGAAATTTTTTAAATTGGATTTATTTATTTATTTTTTTAAATTATTGAATAAACATATACAACATATAAATATAATACATAAATTTGATAATTAATACATTTACATTAGACATAAATGATTACCTGAATCGCTGGAATAATTCAGGAAAAAGAAAAAAAAAGCAAACTATTGCCCTTGCCAGTACTTACAGAGACAGTTGTGACAGAAATAATAAAATAGTAAAAAGAGAAAGTTAAACAGTTAATTTAAAAAAATTAAACAGCAGTTTTGCATGGATAGGTAATTTACAAAAATTAAATAAAACGTAATATGGTTTTGAACGATTAAAGACAACGAATATAACAAGTAAAACTCGCGAAAACAAAATAATTTCCATGTAAACGATATGAAAAAAATATGCCGATCATGGGCGTCGCCAAGGCGGTGGCGTGGCAGGGGAGAGCCGTTGTCCCCCTGCAGCTCTGAAACTTTTTAATCAACTGGCCATGATGAGCATTAGACACGTAATCATAGGCAATTTGGAAGACTTTTATGATAAAGTAGTAGAACAATTTGCCAGAAACCCACGAAATTTCAATTAAGATATTATTCTCGTTTAATAAAATATTAAGCCTTTGCAAATTATAAATTTTATTTTTTCTATAACTCATATCCTCTTTCTATCGTCTAGCCTCCAGCCTCATCGGCTGGCGACGCCCTTGATGCAGATCAAAACAAATTTTAAACGAACATGGATAATACAGAAAAGAATTGATTGATATAATAAGAACAGTTTAATTTTCCCTGGCAATGTACGCTGTCCCTGTTCAGAATAAACACCATATTGTTTTATAAAACACTAAACGAACCAAAAAAAAAAAAAAAAAAAAAAAAAAAGTAAATCGGAAAGAGAACACGTTGAATCGCTCAAGAGAAAAAAAATATCATAATCAAATGAAAACGTCATTCTCTCATTTAAAAATAAACAAATAATCACAACACAATACTCTTACTTTTTTTGAATACGATATAAATCGTTTGACAGAAATATTTCTGTCTCCTTCCAATAATTGTCTATTTGAATTTTATGAATAGTTGCAGTTTCTAAACCACTTTAATCCGAAACCAAGCTAAATATGTAAAGCACATTTCTTTCTGTATGTTGCGTGATATCAGGGTTTCCTAAAAATAGACTATAAATAAAAAAAAAAAACCCTTTCTCACTATCAAAATTCCGAAAATATAAAAAAAGTGGAACAACCTTCATAAAATTTATATTACGGTAAATCTATTACGAAGATGTAACACTCTAGTTAATCTTTGAAAACAGTTTTTACCACTGTTCACCTCATAAAGAGTACAATTTTTCAAAAAATCTTTCTCATTTGATATTTTCGGTATGTGGTATGTTCAAATAGGCTTTCCCTGATAACAGGTGTAACTGGTTTCGGCTGAGGCGTAATCATTATTTTATGCCAAAAACGGGGCGAAGCCTTTGATACAATAAAACTTTAGGGTACTTAAAATCGTGTACACTTTTGATATGCCACATACAGAATATTAAGACAAAACTATAATTAGATAACTCGTTTCTACTGAAAATGTATCGGTTTATATAATTTTTGGAAAATGGTTTCTTATTCTTTTCCACGTCTTCAAGTTCAAATTTTCAAAAAAACATTCTTATTCGATATCACCAGTATATGCATTGTATTCACGTGTAATTGCACGTGATAATCACGATTCGTTTGGACTGTAGCGTGATTTTTGATTTTCTCAAAAATCCGGTCTTGTCCTCTTTTCTTTTAAAATTTTAGGGATGGAAAAAAAGTATTGCACTTCGTACACTATATGATATAAGGTATCTTCATGCGAAATTATAACTCGGTAAACCCATTTGCACCAAAAATATAACAGTTTGGGTATTTTTTTGGAAACAGTTTTTAATTCCTTCCAACCCATTAAAGTGTAAATTTTCAAAACAGCGTTCCTTTTTGACTTTTTCAATATATACATCGTACTCGTATGAAATTACACTTGATAATTACGACTCGTCTGGACTGTAGCGTGATTTTTGGTTTTTTCAAAAACGGGGTGTTCTGCCCTTTTCCCCCTTAAAATTTTTCAAGGATGAACAAAAATTGACGCTCTTTTAATACACCATATGAGGGGTATTTTTATGCGAAAGTATAATTTAATAAATTCATTGGCACCAAAAATATATCAGTTGTATTTTTTGAAAAATGCTTTTTAACCCCTTTTCACCCCTTAAATTTTGAATTTTTAAAAAAGCATTCTTATTGGACATCTTCAATATATAAGTAATGTTCATGTAAAATGTTAATTATCTGGGGTAAATGGTTTCGGCTGTGTAAACGGTTTTATTATTTTTTTAAAAAAATCATTTTCTGACTTTTACTCCCCTTTTCACCTCTAAAAAATATGAATTTTTTAATGCATTTTTAGATGGCGTCGGTACGTAGTATCGTATTACGTGCCAATTTTCAACTTCATAGACCTAATAGTTGCAACTATAAGTTTTAATAGCCGTTCAAATATTTCAAGATTTTTGCCGTTATATATGTATATAGATTTTTATATCTGAATTTGATTTTTTGGAGCCCCCCCCCTCCCATTTTCGGAAATATGATTTAATTGTATAGCGAATTTGAAAAATTCATTACCATTTGATTATTTTTCATTTCATTATAATGTCGTACGTAATAAATTTAATGACCTATATGTTTTGTCGCTATTTTATAAATTTAAATCTCGAATATAATTTTAAAATTCTGCACTGTTTAATTTAAAACCATTACTATAACACAGCTCAACACACATTTTGGTGTCTACTATCTATTTTTGAACTCAAACTGAGAGCTCAACTGCAATTACGCAAACTTAATTATAAACTGAACCGGATATCGCAGATTCCGGGTAATGTATATCGGCGGGTGTGAAAGAATGGCGGTTAGGCAGGTATTATAAAAGGTCTAAGTTGTACGATTATCGGTCATTTTTAGTGCCTAATATAATTTAGTTTTAGTTACCACGTTTCCGTTTAGGCCTGTAAAGGTACTCCACTATTTCATAATTTGTGCCTTTTATAAAAATGAAAATCAATTAACCTGTATCTGGAAAACTAGAGCTGCTACAAAAAAAAAAGCTAGGTAATTTTGATTTCAGCTCATCAAATATATCTAAAATCAGTTGTTTTCTGACACAAAAAAAAAATAAATAAATAAATAAAATATGCCCTGTGTAATTTAAGAGACGCTAGAAAAAAATCAAAATGTATCGTGTTATTTTAATTTGAAAAGAAAAAATTATCGTACTCGAATTAAGTATAAAAATCGTTATTAAAGTCACTTTTTCTGTATACTCAATGTATTATTACGTAATTAAAACGTGCGTTGGTTTAGTTGATTAAGGACGGTTATTGTTATTTTACTGTTATGCATAAATTATAAAAATAAGCATCAACTCGAAAATTAAAAAAAAGTTTTATTTTCTTTTCTTTCTTTCTTTGGTTTTTTTTTTTTTTTTTTTTTTTAAAGAAACAAAAAGAAGTTCTTACGGTAAGTTACGTTAAGAACATAACAAGGCGGTATGAATATATAGATAATATAAATTTTTAATTATCACTGAGCACTATAACGTTTCTGTTGAAATGACGTTACAAACAGAGTCTATTCTGTAATTAACCTCGTAATAAATTAAGAACTCCTACCTAAAGCAACCGGTAACCGTATTTTATCGTTTTCGACTACATTAATGTTGACAATACTTTATTTACTTTTTCTTTTTACTGTGGTTTTCCTCAACTACTACCTAAGTGGAAACAACGAATACATCAATAAAGCTGCCAAACTTCAGCTTAGATCAGGTAATAACCGTAACATAAATTTGTAAAGTGTTATGAAATTGTTTCTTTTATTTTTAGTGTTACGCTGCAACAAGCGTATTTTGGCATGCAAATAGTGTAGAGTTGGCTTTTACTTGTTAGGTTGTTCAGCATGACAAATATGCTTAATTTACGTAATTTTATCCATAAAGTAAATTTCAAATTATTTCTATTTTTAAAAATTTGTTGAAATAATTGTCGAAATCGTATTAGGCAACAATATCGCTTTTTAAGATAAGTAAAAGGCATAATATATTTATTTTACGAGTAGCATGTTGATTGGAGTGTGTCTGTAGTTGTGTGTTTTGTAATGCTTATGTCGGCAATATTACTCTATAGAGGTATATTTATTTTTTTTTTTGGTTTCTTTCAGAAGGGAATTTCAACAAAACAACTTAATTGTACACTTCTCCTCTTAGGATTGTTGCAGATTAGATTGGAAATAAATAGAAAAAAAAAATTAACGGAGCTTAGTTTTCATTAGCCAAATGATAATACGCATTCAACATTTTTTATTTCTTATTTCATATGGGAGGAGGACCCTCTTTTATCCCCCCCCCCCCTTAAAATTTACTCATTAACCTCAGATTGATTCGAATTAATTTAATTAACGCGTGAATTTTGTATTTTTCTGATTGATTTTAAAATTTTCTTCAAATTAAATGTGGGATACTTGTTTGAATTTATAATACTTGTCAAATCATAGTAAATTTGGATGTGTATCTTTCGACGTTTTTTCGAGTAGAGCTGCTAATGCGACAAATTTAAATTTGTTGTATATTAAATAAAATGGTTCGAACATAAATATAGGGAAATCCTTTATACGGTTTTTGAGTTAACTATGATTGTGTATAGCTTCCAACGTTTAAAAGTTAAAGCGAATGTAATTTATGTTGCGATATTTTTGCTAAATACGTTTAAGCGCTGCTTTGCTTGTAATAATTATAGAATTATTATATTTTCATTTTTGTCGCACTTAATTTCGAAATTGCGCGGCTTATTCTATTGATATTATCAATAAATCTACTCCAGTATCAACATAAACACACATGTTTTCTTTAATTAATTCTGGTAAACGTGCAACTCGTGCCCAGACGAATAGATGGAATAATAACATATACGAATGAATTTGACACACTTCCAAAGTCAAATTATTCCATCTTTAAAGTATAATTTAGAATACTCTATATGTGTCGATGATATTTGTAAAAAAAGCTGATTAATTCGGAGTTGTTACTAATCTTACTCAATGCTGTAAACTATGGTAATGTGAATAATTAAACAATGGTATTTCGAAAATTATCGCTTGCGCCAAATTTTCCAAAAAATGAATTAAAAAAAAAAAAAGAGAGGGGAGATAGGTTAAAAATATTTAACAGAAATGAATAGTCTAAAAAATTTACGTGAGATACATGTACTCGTAAATTTGCGAATATAGTGATAAATACTAAATACGTGAAAAAACCAAATTGTTAACGACGAACGGTATTTTTGCACGAAATTACTGATAGCAGTGAATGGATGCTTTATAGTGATGTAGAAATAAATTTAGTGACCTATGTTCCTTACTCGACGAACGCAAAGAATAATGTTTTGTAGATGAAATTTAAAAAGCACCGGCAGTAATATCTAAAAAAGTCTGAATAAAAACCTTCGCTCGCGCTACCGCGAAAAAGAGGCGGCTAGTAATCCCATTTAACATATTCCGGAAATGGTTTTCTTTCAAGCATGCACTATTATCCTGTAAATTGGTTTATTTAGGGTTGCTACCATGAATTTTGTTTTTTTAGTATTTATACTGACTCCTTTCTTCTTGCTAGAAAGCAAGAAGAAAGGAGTCAGTATAAATACTAAAAAAACAAAATTCATGCTAGTTGCAAGACAGCCTAATCTAAACGAAAAATTATTTTTAGACAGCGAAGAAATTGAACGAACGGAAAAATATAAATATTTAGGTAGCTGGATAACACAAAGTAATGATTCTGATATGGAAATACGTACTCGTATAGAGATGGCCAGAAACACATTTATGAAATTAAAAAACACCCTTTGCGATAGGAAATTAAGCCTAAGGATCAAGAACAAGATATTGCAATGTTACGTATGGTCAGTGCTACTGTATGGAAGCGAGACAAGGACCATAAAGGAAAATATGAGGAAGCGTATATCATCATTTGAAATGTGGTGCTACAGAAGAATGTGGAAAATACCGTGGACCAAAAAGTTAAAAAATGAGAAAGTACTGGAACTAATGGGAACTGACCGAATATTAATGACTATAGTAAAAAGAAGGAAGATAACATTTTTTGGACACTTCATGAGAGGTGAAAAATACAAATTACTACAAACAATAATAATGGGCATGATAGAAGGAAGAAGAAATCCGGGAAGAAGAAAGACTGCTTGGATAGATAATATAAAAAAATGGACCGGAATTAAGAAAACAGAAGATCTAGTCAGAATAGCAAAAGATCGAAATCAATTCCAGCAGATAATCCAATCCATACATGATGATTAAGCAATACCCGAATCGGGTGGCACGAGAAGAAGAAGATATATAATGAGTTTTGTTAATAAACAAACAAAACAAAAAAAAAAAAAAAAAAAAATGTTTTTGAAAGTGGAGCACATACGTTTGCCATTGAGTAAGATTAGTAACAACTCTGAATCAATATTCATAACTGTCTTTGACACATAAAATTATATAATAGAGTATTTTAAATTACACTTTTATCGGTATCTTCTAGAGTTAAAGAAGCGACTGTACGGAGAGTGGTAAGCGCAATGGGGTTTAGTTGACTAACTGTAGTGTGGGTAAGATGGGGAACTGGTGGTTATATTCGATTTTCTTGTCAGAAGTAATACTCGAAGAGGTATCGGGGAAAATGTTTAAATTGTCGTTAACTAACAATATATGAGAAGATGTTTGATTACTAAAAACCTTCCTTCACGGTGTAAGTTCGCATGAAAATGAGCTTAAGATTAGGTAAGTTGTAAGCGCATAAACGGAAAGTGATATACATATGCATATATTATGGATGTAAAACAGATTTTTAATTTTGTATGTTTCAATTTAAATTTTGTTCGAATCTTTGTAATATCCACACTGATATGTATTTTATTTTCCGCGCTGTAGGGATTACTACTGAATTTTCAGTTTTTACGCGGTAATTAAAGTGAACTAACTTTATTTATTTAGTCTTTAATTGCAGTTACATTCGTGCGGTTAAGTACCGCAAACTTATTTGATTTTTTTTTTTTTTAATATTACTAACATGTCTCCGTTGTTTTACAGAAAGCGCAAGTCGTTTTGGTTATTATTTTATCCGCATTAGTTCTTTAAACATTTTTATTCAGCGCTTTTACTTTATCGTCAACTTGTGCATTTTTTACACTGATTTCGCACCGTTTTCAGTTTTATTTTATTTTACTTTATTTTACTTTACTTTACTTTACTTTACTTTACTTTACTTTACTTTACTTTACTTTACTTGCGTAGGTTAACGCCGAAAATTGGATTTCCGTGGTCTGAAATTCGTAATATATCATTCAACGATCGTAAATTTATCATTAAACCGATTGACAAAAAAGCGCCAGATTTCGTATTTTTCGCCCCGAGGGTTCGTGTTAATAAACGTATATTAGCTTTATGCATGGGAAATCACGAATTGTACATGAGGAGAAGAAAACCAGATACAATTGACGTACAACAAATGAAAGCGCAAGCCAAAGAAGAAAAATTGGCTAAACAGCAACAAAGGTAAAATTCACCTTTCATTATTTATTTTTGTTACGTAAAATTCGTTTGTTTTTGTGCCGTATTTAGCTTTCGAATTTACATCTCTCATTAAGCACTTGGATTTTTTTTTTCTCTCCTTGAGCGGTAGTGAAATAAACAACCTGTGTAGAACAGAGGAGTAATAGAAATAGGGTTTTTTTTTAAAAAAAAAAAATTTAGGCTCATCAACCGAGAACTTTACCCAGAAACAATTAGAAAAGGAAGAAAGTCAATTATATCTTCATACGATATCAAATGTTGTTAAGAGAAAGGAAAAAATAATAAGAACAACGTGTGAAGAGGGAAAAGATAATAAGAGGCGCAATATGGAGTAGGAAGACCAAGTATCAATAATAATAAAAAAAAATTAACACTTAATAAACACATGTGATCAGCATCGCAAACACGCTTTTCGTTTGAATGGACAATACGGGAGAGGCAACTAATAGAAAAACGTAGACGAGGGGAAGATAATAGAGTATGGCTTAAGAGCCTAGACGAATAACGGAGACAACAACAGAATGACGAAGGGAAGGAAACAAAGAAAACGTACGGGTTAACAGCAAGACACCAGGTTAAACAGACAGATGAAATTAATAATTATTAGAAAAAGAGGAAGCGCAAATATCCGATACCAAAATTTAAGATGAAAATCTTTGCACAGCGAAAGGAGATTGGACGGTGGAACTTTTTAAAAGAAGAAGTGAGAAGAAGCAGCATTCCGAGCTAATAAGGAGTGCCCACCGCTTCATTACCGAAAATGCCCAAATGACTAGGAAAAGAGAGGATATTAAGCTAAACTGGGAACAATTGGTGTCTCTTGTTAGCGAAGAATTACCTAGAAAGTGGAGCGCAGTATATAAGAGCAGGAGTAGAAGGGAAAGGATATTATTCCATTAAAAGCAAAATCAAGCAGTATTCGTGGTTTAACAGAAATGGTTTGGAGAGAGATTATATTAGTACAATCTGTCGAATAAAGTTGGGCTATCACTGGACGCCACTACAATAGATTAGGACTAATAAGTGATAATCACTGTACCGAATATGGATTGGAAGGGTCAATCGAGCATATGTGGTTTAGCAATGTGACAGATATAATAAGGAAAGAGAGGGACTGATAAAAGGAATTTTATTTTACACGTTGTCGACATACGTGTACCACCAAATTGTAAAGTTTTCCCCTATCTCTCAAAGAGAAATATATGCAAAAATAGTATTTCACAAAAATCAGATTAACTATTTCCGCTAAAGAAATATGTTTTTTTTTTTTTTTTTTCGTGTCGTTATTATTTCTGAGAAATGATTGCTAATTTTATGTTTTGGTGTATATTATAAATCACAGGTAGATGACTCACTCGTTTTTTTTTTTTTTTTTTTTTTTTAAGTTTTGTATATCACCGTTTTCGATGTACTATAATATGTACGATTTACATAATGTACAATTAAAAATATGGACGAATGATAAATAATAGCAAATGCAATAACGTTTAAAAATGAAAGAAATTGAAAAAATTTCCGTTTTCATTTTAATTTTGAACTTTTAATTTGTTCAAATTAATATATTTCGTTTTTAACTAGTCGCTACATTTATTATATACTCGTATACTGAGATCAGAAAATAAAAGTTTTTTCTTTTCTTTTTTTTTTTACGATTTTTTATTGAATATTAAAACCATTTCGTTCCAGCAATCATATTTAAAAAAAAAAAAAAACACAAATACGTGAAGATTGCCTTTCAGGTTAAATATAAAAAATTTAAATGTAGCATAAAAAACAAATTAAACCCGAGATTTGTTTACATTAATTGATAAGCGGTGTTACATGTCTTTTTTTTATTAATTTTTAATTTTTTTTATTAATCTGAATTTAACTTTGTCCTTTCTTTGTTTAATTTTTTTTGCGTTCAGTATTAATTTTGTGAACTTTAATTTGTTCCTGATCAACGGTTATAAACTTTTCATCGCATTTATGTTTTTTGATGCACTTTCCCCTGAACTTTTATTGATATGTTCAACTGTCTTAGTGCTCTTTTGTATACTGGAAGGAAATAATTTATTCCGGGAGGGGTGGGATACAAAATAAATATTTATTCATAAGATCGATTATAAGTAAAAAATGCTTGCGCGGTATTGTTTTCATAATACATATTTAAGCTATTCATTTTAGCACCGATAAATGTGCAATAAAGTGAAAGATGTGTGTATGATGTCGTGTTTAATATAAAAAATGAACTCCTTTACCTTCTTAGTTCTCCAGAAAAAAATAAAAATATAAGCTTACAGTAGTTTAATAATTCTCCGCTGAAAAGTAAACCAACAAACGATGAGTAAGCGGAAGATAAAATATAGTAATAGACACTGAGATAGATGCAAAAGCTACCATAAATTTGAAAGTAACAGACACTTATTTTTATTGATTCACACGTATTAATTTGAATTTGATTTTTTTTTTTCTATTTAAAAATCAATAAGTACATTTTTAAACTTGTATAATTTTATTTTTATATATGGTGGGTAAGCGCACGCGCGTATGCGTGTGTATATGTATTTAGAGCAATAAATATTATGTGTAATATCGTGTTATTTTAGAGAAAAACTACAGTTAGAAATTGCTGCTAGAGAAAAGGCGGAAAAAAAACATCAAGAATATGAAGAGCGATTAAAAGCGATGCAGAGTGAAATGGCGAAACGAGAACAAGAATTATTAGATGCTCAGGTCAGAATTTTGCTCTTTTTTTCCTTTTTTTTCTTTCTTTTCTTAAATTATAATTTACTCGATATTTTTGATACGTTTTATATACTTTAAATGTATTAGTGGTTAACAACGGTATGGATTATTTTGTGCTTAGGACATGATACGAAGGTTAGAAGAACAGTTGAAACAATTACAGGCGGCCAAAGAAGATTTGGAATCCAGACAGAATGAGTTGCAAGCGATGATGGAACGACTAGAAGAATCCAAATCGATGGAAGCAGCTGAAAGATTGAAACTGGAAGAAGAAATACGCGCTAAGCAAGATGAAGTATTACGAATACAATCTGAAGTTGAAGCGAAAGACCAGGAAACGCGAAGATTACAAGTAATGTTTTACTCTTAATTTTTTCATAATAAAAATATGGTCGATAGATTGTCGTTACCTAGAAGTAAATGACACACACACACAGTGTACATACGTTTATTTCCTCAATTGTTTTCTAGGATGAAGTAGAGGCTGCAAGGGAGAAACAAGAAGAAGCCAAAGCTGCGTTACTAGCTGCCACCACCCCGCAACATCATTTAGTCCAAGAAAACGATTGCGATGAGAACGATGAGCTTGTGAATGGACACGACTCGCGGGATTTGGTCACCGACGTAAATATTGTCGATCCAGTTGAAGACCGGCGAACTTTAGCTGAGAAAAGCGAACGTTTACAAGATCAATTGAAGGTACAATTTTAATGTTTTCTTCGCACCTATACAGAAATTCGGAAAATCGAAATTCTACTTCACAGATATAACGATAAAATATTACATCTGCTCTCCGGTCTACTATAAACATAACTATATTATTGTTACAACAAAGAAAAGAAAAGAAAACTCGTTCTCTATGTCAAATTCAGCTCAATCACGTGTTTCCTCGATTTTTACGCGAGAATAGTAATTGCGTTTTTTTTTTATACATAGTTTTTTACTCCCCCCCCCCCCCGTTCAAAAACAAATAATACTAAAATATCGATTAAGTGCAATCCTTATATGCACAACAATTCAGATTACGTAAAAATATAACTGAACCTGTAATCGTAAAGAATAATACCTTATTATTAGTATCGTATTTTTGGAAATTTTTTCGTGCATGATTTATTGAAGAAAAAATAGAATTTGGTGCTCGAAGTGTGTACAACATCTCGGCAAGAAAATAAATAAACCATTTAAAATGAAAACATTTTATTGAACGGGAACAGCTATTGCAAAAACAAAAATTTGTAACTTTAAAAATTCGGCGACAGCTTTGTACAACAACTATTTAATAGGGGGAGTCAGTTTTAATAACAGGGATTTTTTTCAGTTATTAATTTACTTTTTTTTTTTAAATTCTAATTACAAGCGGTTTTTTTCCAGTATAATTTAAATAACTATAAGTAATTTTTTTTGTTGCAACTCGAAAGAACTGATGATAAGAACTACTAGTATGTATTATACTGCTATGTAACGTGTCGAAAGTGAAATCATTGAATATACTAAAAGTAATCATGAAATTTCTATGCGATTTCATTTATTATCAACGGATGAGATCATCAGCCGCCGTAGTGCGTGCAAACTAATTTCTTACTCTTATGAATACAATGAATATCATACAGTGTGATTTTCGGTAATGTATGGAATGGTATTGTTTTTCTAATGATACAATAATGACATTGAACAAATAGCGACATATTAAAATGTTCAGCCAATAAGCGTATAATTATAAATTGTAGCTAAATTTAATTATATCATTTTAAAGTATAAAAATAAAATTTATTGGTATGTATATCTAACTGTCGCAATTAGTAATAAACGAAAGTAAAAAGATTAAATCGGAACATTAAATAAAAAGAAAAAATCTTGTGTACTGTAAAAGTACGAAATTTTTATCTCTTTTAAAAGTATTTTGTTTATGTAAATTTTAAAGTTAGTGAATTAAACTTTACGGTAATGTCTATTGTGAATCAAAATAAACTTTTAAAAGTACAACCGAGTCTATTAGGAAGGTAAGTCATATTTTATTTGTTTCGATAAGTAATTTCATTAATTATTGTTGTATGCGCTTGCGCTGTTTACGGTAGCTCGTAAACCAAAACTTATAAAATCACAAATTGTTTATAAAACGCAAAAGTGTACCTGGGTTGACTTGCAATATTACTCGCATTTTCTTTAACTTTACGTAAAAAGTAAACACAAAAATAGAAGATGCGTTTGAAAAAAGTTCTTTAAAAAAAAAACCGAAATCAATATAATAGAGTTATAACGCCAGTGGCCAATTATGTTGCTTTTTTTTGTTTTTGGCTACAGCGCTTGACTTTACTTCTTACAATTTTTTTTCCAGTATTTTATTGATTGTAGCTTATTAATATTTATATTTTTTTTTTTTATTTTTTTTACAGGTATTAAAACAAGATTTAGCTCAATCACGAGACGAAACTAAAGAGACCACCCTGGATAAAATTCATCGGGAAAATGTCCGCCAAGGAAGAGATAAGTATAAAACGTTGCGTGAGATCAGGAAAGGTAACACAAAGCGAAGAGTTGATCAGTTTGAAAATATGTGAGAATTGACGAATAGCTGATATATCTTTGTTACTCTTATATAATAATATATGTAGAGAATCATTCAGATAATTAGTTTTGTTACTCTTTCTTTTTCTATTATTTAAACATGATTGGCGGGCAATATTTGGCCATGCGAGTATAGAATAGTAGTCGTGTACAGATGATGTAGTGTGTATGTGAGTGTAAATAAAAGTAAAATGTATATTTATTGTGCGATTCTTTTGCGTGTGCGTATCGCAACTGTACAATGTTAAACAAACGTTACGTGTAATCTACATTAATGTGTACACTCCATTTAATGCGTGTGCGCGTGTGTGTATATAGCGTTTGTGTGCCCTACGCAAGATTATACATCTTCCAATTGTTCTTCCGATAATATGTAAACAGCGCTTAAATGCTATTGTGTGGTGTGATAATTTTAATATGTTCCATTTTAACCGGTACAAATATGCGTTAACAATATAGTTTCTTATTAAATAAAAATAATGTATTTCTTTTTTTTTAGACGGAATTGCGTTCATCGATTGTATTTATTATATTCCGTTACTATAATTAGAAATGTAAAATAACAGCCACAAAATGATGCTAATAAAAATGTTTGTCATGTGTCTTATTAGTATTAATAACAGAAATTATGTGATTTATGAATTGGTTTTAGTCACCCCTTCCCCCCTTTTTTTTCATTTTAAATTAAAAACGGCGAGCGAACATTTTTAGACTACGAGTCATCGTCGTGACTGAGTCGGTAATTTATACCTTTTTATAAATTAAAATGTTGGCGATGTCTTCATGTCGTCATTCCTACAATGAAAATTAATTTCATCGAAAGCTTACAATATCTGTTTCTTCTCATCAATTTTTTTGTCGTCACGATAAAAATTTCTGTGATTAACAGGCCGATTAATAGTTTTAAGAAAATTTGTTGCACCTAAGTAGTTTGTAATCTTGCAAATAAAACTCGGGAAAACCATTTTATTTGTTTTACATCAAGTAGATGCCCATTCCATAAAAACTTGTGCGGCATTTTTGTCTCATATTAGTGTTATCAGGTTATCGTGACCGACTACTTTTTGCTCCCTGAAATATGTTTAGAGAGAGAGGAAAAAAAAAGTGTATTGTTGCAGACAAATTGTAATCAGTATTATGTTTTTGTGTTCGCTAAAAGTCGACTGTTTGTCAATGGGGTATTTATTCTCCATTTTTTTCTTCTTCTTTTTTTACAACTGCAGATTTTTATTAATTTGCATTTGAACTTTGAATTTGTGTTATTTTTAAATTATTTACCGCAATAATAACTATTGTTTTTAACTCGACTCTTGCGTTTGTGATTTGTATTTTGTACATATATATTATTTTTTGGTGAGAACAAGTTTAGAAATATACATATATATATATAAAACAGTGCTAAAACATGAAAAAAATTTAAATGACTTTTCAATACTTCTAGTCTGGTGTTTATTATGGTAAAAAAAAACTCCAGGAATAATATATGTGTAGAAAATGAAACTAAACGATAATAATTATGCTCGCAGCAGTTTGGTTAAAATTGGTGAATAACATTGATGTATAAATAATTTTTAGCCTATATAAAATTATTTCGAATAAGTATATAAAAACGGTGGTACTCTATGTTTAATTGAAATATAAGTAAAAAGCGACAGTTTTTAAGCGAGTAAAAAATTATCAATTTTATTCATGACGTTATTCAATGATTTGAAATATGCTTCTTTAAGTAACTTACGAAAAATCATCGACTTTAAAAAATATTGCATTTGTTTGTGTTGTACATTATCGGAATGCATCTTATGAAAATCAAACTTTAGTTTAAATACTTAATCATGGAAATTATTATAATTACGATATGACTATTATGAATACTATTAATTACGGTTATTATTATTATTAATATTATTATTATTATTATTATTATTTGTTATTATAATCGCTATTATTATCATTAACAAAATTAAAATGTTCGTCACCGCTTTACTTTTATGAGCATATTATGTATTGAATTATATTACGTATATAAATTATTTGTATATATATATATCTTAACGACGCACAAAACATGTGTATTTTTAATAATTTCGTTATTAACAGTTTAAAATTACAACAGTAAATAATTAATGTGTACATTATAATAAAACATAAAAATATTTTTTGGGGAATGGTGAATGTGTTATTTATACTTTACTTCTTCAGTTACGTGAAAAGCATGTTAAGTATGTAAATACATATTTATTTACAAAATCGAAAACATAATAATATATTTATATTTAAAATTATTCAAAAATATTATAGTTTTTGTTTTTTCTTAATCTGCTTATATATGTTTTTATTGTTTTTGACCGGCTGTGTGTTATAATTTTATTATTATTTCAAGCGTTTTTGCAGCAACTTACGGAGCTTAAATGCTCATCCGTGTACAGTTTTATCATTGAGACTGTTATTATACGTTGACATCTACATTGGTGAGATAACGTTTACCGAGATACAGTTTAATCGTTCATCGTAGCTTTAACAGAATTTTTATATTTTGATACATTTATTTAATGGTAATAACAAAATTCCACATATTGACGAAATTAGAACAAATTACGAATACAGAATATCTACTTGAAAAAAAACTATCAATTAAATATTACTCTTTATAATACTTGCGTAATAATATTAAAGATAAAAATTCAAAAACTATGTGTACGCATATTTTAAATCGGTAGTATTTTCTGTAATGTTCTATTTCTATTTCATAAATTAACAATTTTTGTTACACGTTTAGTTCTAAATAATTAAACTAAATAAAAAAGAGTTAAGATAAATTTTAGTTTTTATGTGAATCTGCATTTCGTTATCGTATTAAAGTAAATTTTAAATTGTAATCGACATCCTCTAATTTATTTTTAATTGAAAATATTTTTAGCTCAGGTAAACTACCAGGTTATTGTGATATGTACGACAAATTTAGGCTGAAGTATTTTTCTTTATTACTCGGATGTTCTTTACTTCAAAAATTATGTACACTTTTTGCACACGGCTATTATTTTAGCATTAATGTATATAAAATAATTGTTTTTATAAATAACCTAGTATTAAAACTAGTTTGTGTAAAATAAAAAAAAAAAAAAAGTGTTATTATTCATAATTGAGAAATGTAACGCAAACTTGTGTTTATAACTGTACAAAGTAGAAACAGGAATTAAATAAATTAAATACTTAAAATAGAGCCTATTTCGAAATTAAAAAATAAATCGAAACGGTATACCGGTAATTTTTTTCCTATTATTATTCCAACTTCTTCGCTTGATTATGGAAAATAGATTCTGAGTGTAGATTAAAATGAAGTGTAGGCGGAAAATGTCTTTATTTTTTTATCCCAATTGTTTCTGATTATTTACGTTCTGTTTTGACTGCTGCAATTGTAGAATTTTTAAGTATGACATCAGTATGATTCCATTTCCACTAGTATTTTCTGTTGCTATTAATATTGTTTTTTGTTATACAGCACTCCACAGGGCTTTTGCAACTTTTTTCAAAAAAAAAAAAAAAAAAAAAAACAAAAAAGTATCACTGAATGGGTAGCAAAATTTTTTCCATAAAGGACGCATTTTTATTTCAACATGTTTTTTCTCAACAAAGAAAAAAAGAAAACCAACTGTATATTTCGCTTTGCGCGAACAGCATGCGGTATAAAAGAGATTTAGTGTGAATTAAAAAGACATTCAGTCTTGCATAATTATAATGATCCTCTTGCGTATCTTCAATAATGAATGGAAATAAAGCTTAAATGCAATATATTCATACATCTCGTTTGTCAAATAATTAATAAATTTTAATTTTTTAGGGAATTTGCGATTATCGGCTAGAAATACAAAAAAAAAAAAAAAAGTATTAATAAGGATAAATTTAGTATTATGTGTTTTAAATGTGGATGAGACCTAAATCAAATTTTATTACTTTTGCAGGGTGGGGCTACCAACCGGGAATAAGCCGAGAATTTTGTTAAACAATTAAAAATAGCCAAAAACGATATTTTTAACAGGAAAAAATCATTTGAAGCGAAAAATGAATCCATTTTTTAATGTACTTTACACTCAAGAATAAATTATGACGTTCTGTTATATTCATATAAAGTGTGCTTCGACGGTCAGATATTACCAATAGTAACAAAAAAAAATCCTCTCTTTTTTTTTGACAATTATTCTTTAAAAATTGTATTTGAGTGGCTGTCTAATGATGAAATAAAACTATTTGAAATTTAACGTCATCTTTGTCTCCTTGCATATTTCTCAATAGCGATAATTTAGTCACTGCTCTGCTAAACATATTGCGCAAATTTTCATTGGTCAGTTGTAATCTACATTTTGATAAGTTTCATCTGTGAAAAAGTGACTGTGAATGTTTTTCAATCTTTATCTCACTGAGCATTAGGCTTTCATCACTCGTTTTTGGTTCTGTATTGTTCCAGTTCAAACTGTAATTTATCCATACCGGTTTGAAATTTATCCTTCCTTTTTTCTTGGAGGGGAAGCTTGTCAACCAAGGGCCTCCACCCAGGAACGTTAAAAGAAGCCGAGTTTACTAATTAGAACTTAATTCGATCGGAAACAGCTGAAATAAAAGAACCAATGGCAGAGACATTGAGACAGAAAGAAAAAAGAAAATATTATTATAGCATCATAGACAAAATTTTCATTCTGATGCAAAGAACAATAAGGAGAGGAAACCGAACAAAGACGATACCGCGAATAGGGCAACAAAGTGTGATAAAAGCGCAGGCGAATGATAGAGATAACAACAGTATGTGGAAGAGAAAGGAACTGTAAGAACCAAGGAGTCGAAGAAAGGTTAGGTTGAATTGAGCAGGTAGAAGGAACGATTTTATTGGTATAAAAGAGAAAGGGTACATATCCGACAAAAATTTAAAGTGAAATTTCTTATTTAGGGATAATAGTTTAGCACGTGGAAATTCTTTTTTAAAGTAAAAGCGGGAACAAGTATCCTTACTCACACGGTATTCATTCTGTTATTATCTTAAACCATTCGTTCAGACTTTTGTTAATGCAATCTGCATAATCAAATTTTTATGTTTTCATTTTGCAACCTAATGACTGGTTGCATTTGAATTTATAAATTTATAATCTGGTTAACATTTATTTTATACACTTAGTATACTCGTCAACATTTTTCTTTTTATTTTGAAAACTGTTCCTTATATAGAGCCTAGGTTTGTGCTCTCTGTATGTCAATGTTGGATGGAGCAATAATATTTTAGTATTTTTCTTGATACGTATCATCCTACTTTTCAATATAGTTTTTAATGACCAAAAAATATTTTCCATATATTTTGTATTCTAACATATATTTCAACTTTTTGTCTCTACTTAAACGGTATTAATTGTCTACATGTATTTTTATATTCATTTACTATTTTTATTCCATAATTGTGTAATATAAAATTTACAATCTTCTTTGTTCGATAACAATCCATATTCAATTATTTTAAATAATTTTCAGATACTCCGTGTTAATATATTTATTTTTAAGTTGTTTTCCGACGGTGGTCGGAGCAGTCTGTCCGAAACGTCAAAAATAAATATATTATTTTAACATAATGTCTTCGAAAATAATTAATAACACAGGCTAACCATACACAAACTTTTTTCAAAATTTTAATTGTCCTTACTATTTTTGAGATCGCTGAATCCAAAGCTGCTTTCAGTTTTTCTTTGTCACGTGCTATTTTGAAGTTTTCATAAACATAACACACAAGGTAACAGTAGTAATATTTATTTTTAAAATTTAATTATTTTTCCTAAAGACACTAGGTGTAATCAAGACAAATCTACACAATGCATCATCCGATTTGAAGGCGTGCCAGTAAAAAACCGTTTTTTTTTATATAACCAAGTTGCCAGTAACAAGATAAAGAATGGCAGACGACCGGCGGGCGATGCGGCACCGGCGCTCGGAGTCAGTCTGTTTTTGTCTGTTGATCTTGTTTGTATTGTTTGTTGTGTTAAGTAAAATGGCAAGTCGCGGTTGTAACAGCAGTCCTAACAATTTTTTGTAAAATATTTCTGAAGAATATACAGAAAAAAAAAGACATCAAAGGAACATTACAGAATTTTTTAAAAAAATTTACTATTTTGGCGTACGACTGGGAGATCAAGTGTTGAGTATCATATAAATTATGTTTTTCTAAATAAAAAAATTACAACAAAACATTACTTCACTGCGTTTTTGTACATTTAGGTATATTGCCGTAGGAAATTTTTAGTAAATAAATTTATTTAACATTCGGTGTGTGCTGTGTTTGCGTGGAAGAACTGAGAAGGTATCACGGGAAAAAATAAAGGTCTTCGAGTATGGAGTTCCTATGGTGTGGGAAGAACAGAAAAACCGCTGCGACGACTGTCATTTCCGCACTATTGACATTCGTGGACACAATTCTAAAAATAAAAAAATTGATCTCACATCCGAGTCTGCAATCAGCATTACGTCCTGCTCCTCACAATGCAGATATTCATGTCTCAAATCCACCGGAATCATTAAAAGACATCATTTCCCTGAGCAGTGATGACATAAAATGCTTTTTTACAAAAAATAAATACCGACTTCAAGGTTTATTATAAAAATTTCAAAATGCACTAAAAAGTAAAAAATAATTACTCCCGATAAAATATATATATCAGAGTGATATAACTTAAGGGGTGATATCGTAATTCTTATACAACATTAACTTTTTGGAGTTGGAATTAAATTCATGTTAGGAACAATTTAATCAACATTTAATGCAGTTTTTTTATTATTCTTTTAATATGAATTTGGTGCCAACTCCAAAAAATTAATGTTGTATAAGAATTACGATATCACCTTTAAGATCACTCTGATATATATATATTTTATCGGGAGTAATTATTTTTTACTTTTTAGTGCATTTTTAAATTTTTATAATAAACCTTGAAGTCGGTATTTATTTTTTGTAAAAAAGCATTTTATTTTTTACTTTTTAGTGCATTTTTATTCAATTAAATTAAAACATTTTAATAAGAACAGATATTTCCACGGTGTGAAAACACCAAAAGCTACATTTCCATGGTAATTTGGCAAATTTATAGTATTTTAAGTCAAAAATCTAATCCGACGGTGAAAACAATCATGAATGAAAAGCATCCAAAAAGCTTCAATCTCCCGCATTATTAAGGATAACTCAAAAACTATCGGTCAGACCTTGATCAAATTTAAATGGGACCACATGACAAACACCACCTTTCAAATAAAAGAAGAATCATCAAAATCGGTTCAAATAGAAGAAAGTTCTGTGGTAACACACATAAAAAAAATACAGTCGAATTGAATACCTCCTCCTTTTTTGAAGTCGGTTAAAAAGTAGGGGGAACCAGATTCTGAATCAAAATGTGAGTTTGAAAACGCCACTTTGCAGTTGTTCAAGCAATACGAGTTAGATGATCTAGTCGGAAACAAGAAAGTAGTTTAGTTTTCTGTTCCAGTATTGCAAGATCGGTAGAGCAATTTGGAATGCAGTACATAAAGGATAAGTGGAGATTGTTCATCGATTCGTCAAAACAAAGTTTAAAAGTGGTTCTTCTGCACAATCACAACAAATATGCTTCGCTACCAGTTGTTGGCCATTCTGTTCATCTGAAAGGAACGTGCAAAAATTTGCAGCTTTTGCTACAAAATATCAATTACTCTGATCACGAATGGATTATTTGCGGCGATCTAAAAATAACAACGGATATGCTATTAGGCCAGTAAAACGGATACCGAACTTTCCCTGCTTTTTATACGAGTGGGATGGTAGATTACGGGATCAGCATTGGTCAAACTTTACGAAAAGAGCCTGGGAAGAAGAATATTCTGCGTGCGAATTTGGTTGATCTTCAGAAGATTCTCCCTTCCTCCGCTGTCAATATAAAATTAGGCCCGATGAAGCAATTCATCGGAGTATCGCCAAGGGCTGGGCCCGGTTTGTTATCTGTTTGCGAAAAATTCCCTCATTTATCTGAAGCGAAATTAAACGAAGGCATCTTTATTGGTCCGGATATAAGAAGCTATAAAGCAAGATCAAAACATCGAAACTGTGATTGCTCACTGCAGTTGAAAAAGAGGCATGGCTTGCATTTAAAAAGCGCCGTTTCAAAATTTCTTGGGAATGAGAGGAGCCTTGATTATAAAAATATTGCCCAGAACATGTTGACGTAATTTCATGAGCTTGATTGCAATATGAGTCTTAAAAAGTTCATTTTTTAAATTCCCACTTAGACTTTTTCCTTCGAAACCTTGGATCTGTAAATGAAAAACAAGGTAACGTTTCCACCCGGGTATTAACGAGATGGAAAAACAATATCAAGGACGTTGGGATGTTACGATAATGAGGGATTACTGCCGGTCACTTCATCGAGAAACAACAGAAGCGTCACCCAAACACCTTATTTTATTACGTAATATTTAACGCCCGCGAAAAAGTGGATGGACTAAAGATAAACTGATTAAATTTTTCGATTGACGGAACGAAAAAATTGTAAGATCAGCTAAAGTTTTCAAAAAAATGTTTTTAAAAAATGTGGATTTGTTGGCCCGTGTAATCACTGTGAAAGTGTTAAACATTTAATCCAAGTTCAAGTTTAACTGCACTTAATTTTTGCTTTTTTAGGATCTCTGGCTGTTGTTAGATTGCTGAAATGATCGCTAATTACTATTATATCATCTGCGAAACGGAAGTTGTTTAATGTTTTATCGTTGACTTATAAATCTGAAACTTCAAAGAACATGTCGAATAAACACTCTAAATATGAATAAAAAATAAATAACTAAAACGGTCGAATAACAGATGCGTATTGAAGCCAAATTCAGTTAATCTTGCGGTACGTTTTAAGTGACAGAGAGAGCTACAAGATTATAACTTGTTAAGCACGGCTGACTAAATGTTACATAAGAAAAACCATTAAGCGAAATAGAACACTTTCCGGTGGTATGATGCGTAAAATCGATTACTGATATAAACTATCTCCATCTGTTTCTTACTGTTATCAGAACTCAAATTTTCTTCTTCGGGCGTCTTCTCCTCAAAGTAGGTTGGTGACCACGTAGTGATATCGCTATCGATTTTTGGGTATCCTTAATATTTCTGAAACATTTTCAATATTTAACCATTCTACTGTATATTTTTAATCCAATTCATTTTTCTTCCTCTGTTTCGTTTTCTTCCAGTGTTGTTTCCTTGCAAGATCACTTGCAGTAACTGTATTTTCACCTCCCATTATATGACCAAAGTATGCTGATTTCCGTTGCTTTCCAATAGTTAAAACAGCTAGTTCGTATCGCGTTAAATAGCACCTAGTATTAAATTCGTAGATCACATTACGCATCCAGATTTGAAAATGCTAAATCATACCATCACTATTACCTCCGCTACTGTAATCTATGAAACGACGTCATCTGAAACAGTAATGATAAAGCAGATTTTGACAGTTGTGCACGCAGCTATCACATTTCGGGGGTTGAGGTATATTAAATCACGCTGACAGTGATAAATCCGACTGTGTCCGGAATGACGTTTGTTCGTAGAGTGACATCTTCCCCGGAGTTGATATATATATTAAATCACATCGTCGGAGATATATCCGGCTGTGTCTGATCGCCGATATATATCTGAGGATATAACAATTGTGTTTGGAGTTACCCATGCCTAGTTGACGGTCGCTAGACTCCATTCGCAATGCTAAAATTGATACTTTGCAACGCGATACGATCGTACCAATTTTTTTGCTTCTATCCATATCTACGCCAGTAGATTGCGCTAGCAGATGTTAGCTGTACGCTCGATGTCCTAAAACTGTTAACAATTAACATTTAGCCGGTTTTGCTGTAACTATGGAAGTTTGAATTTCAGTGTTCTAATATATTATAAAGTGTTTGATGTACCACACTTGTATTACATAGTTATATTAATTGCATCCGAAAGCACAACTATGAATACTGTATGATATATTCTACTACATTACTCTTTGTATTGTAATTTAATCGATATAAAAATAAAGTTTTATACATAGTTCAACTTTAATTTGAAAAAACACAGCATTATGCATCGAGCGAAAGATTATATTTACAAAATAGTTATAAAAGCGACTAACAATGAACATTTGAGAAATTATCTTCTATATGCAGTATGTAATGGTTTTTAAATCATGGTTTCAACATCATAGGGGTTTGAATATTAAAAAAAAAGTTGTCGATTTATAAATGCATAGTTAAAACATTACAGTTATTATTTAAATATACCCGTATGGTTACGAATTTTTTTAAGAAGCATTTTGTAATAATAATGATGAGCAGAAATAATGGTAATAAATGAAATAAAGAATTAGAGGGAAATAAAGTTCAGAAAAAATCTTACGGCAATACAACAAATTATTCAACTAACAAGCTATCTCAGAAACCATAATTATACTCTCGAACGTAGAAAAAATGTTGTCTATTATTTATGAACTCATTTTGTGTAGTACATCGAAAAATGTAATACAAACTGAGACACAGGATTTCGGAAGTAATTAAGGTGCTTTAAAAAAATTTAATGGTAAACGATCTTTACATAATGTTTACAATTACATTTAGTTAAAAGTTGTGTCTATTTAAACATTATCATTAAATACATATTCAGATATGCAAATATAAAAACAGAATTATGCAAATGTAAGTTAATGTACAATTATGATAAGGAAGACGCGTCTTTTTATAAATAAGTAAATAAAAACTCGCAAAGCATTGCCGATTTTAATAAAATGTTATGTGAGTTCCGACGGCTAATCTCCGTGGAAATTGTTCACATAAATAATTTTTTTTAAATCATTTTCTCCCGAAAATAATTATTAAATTTATTTTTACTTCGGTTGAAGTTATAGTTTTGCTTTTCCCTCCAATTCACATCTTTTTTTAAACCTTCGCTTTTTTTCACATAATTATAATAAACTAGTTTTATTTTTACAATTTTTATTTTGCACGTATTTATTTTAAATAATTTTGAGTTAAAGTTAGTAGTAAGTGTATAAAAAATATTTCACATCGTCTAAAAATAAAACAATTATTAATACTCTCTACATAATTTATTATAACATTAAGAAAATTTTTCTAATATAAAATACATAACATTTGTTTAAATATTTTAAAATAAAAAGATAACTAGGCTGTTGGTTTTGACCTCTAGTACACACTTAAGCATTAGACCCGTACACATTACCACTAGACCAACATTTCACTTAAATAATTAGGTCTAAAATTTTGTAATATAGTATTATATATAAAAACAGTGCGATCGTGAAGCGTTGCAAAGTATCAATTTTAGCATTGCGAATGAAGTCTAGATCTTTTTTGTATGGGCACTTGTATCGCAAACAACGCTTCTTTTGTGCCACAGCCGTTTCTAAATCCAAACTATATTACTAAATTTCCAGCCGATTTATTTTCATGTACATTCTCTACTGTAACTGATTTTTAAAATTATTTTTACCGCGTGACTTAATAGGTTTATTAATTTTAATAGATCTTCTTGGAATTGCGAGTAAAAGTGGATTTCAACAAACCTTTTGGAACGATTCTATTACTGTAAATCTTACTATACAGTAGAAGTAACCCCTCTTTTAAATTCTCACCACTTAAATACTTCAAATTTCTGTATTCATTTCAACTGATCCGGGGTTGCCTTAACGACCTTTGCAATCTTTCATATTTTATAATAACATATACATATATAATATAATATAATACTTGTAAAGCTGCAAAACCAAAAATCGTACAGCTCGTTCGACAGTAGGTAGAAGGTTAATATGTTTTTAATCGACTTTATTTCTTCAGCAAATTATAGAAAAAAAATGTGAAACCCCGCCAACATTTGTAAATTTAAATGGTCTTAATTTTCGAATATTAGTAGTAAAAATCAAGTTTTAAGGAAGAAAATTTAAACAAATTTCACAGACCGTTCTATGATAACTTTGAGATTGATTTTAATCGGCGTATTTTTGCCGGTAGAATAGAGCAAAATTACGAAAGTCTGAACGATTTTAAATTTAAAGGTCTCTAAATTTGGAAAATACACATCTAAAACGGTAAGATTGGAAATTGAAAAAAAGTCCATATGTTTTTCTTATGAGAGCTAGCGAATCAATTGTTGTTTTTTTAAATGGCATATTTTTTTCGTCAAATTATAAGAAAGTATGCGCGATCCCCTCAACATTTTAAAATTAAAACACCTATATTATTTTAAAACGTGAAAATCAGGTTGCAAATTTTTTTTTTTTCAAAAGTTCCACAGTTCAAAACTACAGTCCTGATTTTTGTAAAAGAATTGCCGCATTTTTGTCTACCGAATGTAGTAGAAATGTAAAGTTCGGAAATTTTGAAATTTAACGGCCCAAATTTGGAAAAATATGCACCTAAAGTGACAAGATGGAAAACAAAAGTTCAGAGCCTCAGCAGTTACGGGCACCGCTCACAAATCAATATCTAATATATAAAATAATAAGAATATGATGCTATTAAAAAAAAAGAAAAAAAAAAAACCTTAGTCTATATCCGCGAATAGATTATGGAAAAAAGATCCAGGGCCCGTTTTATGTTGTTTTTTTTTTTCTTTCTTTTTCAGTTGACATATTTCCGTTATTAAAATATACGAAAAATGCAGGACACCAAATTGTAAGATTTATGAGTACAAATTCACTAGTGTCTTAAGTATCATTGCTTAGATTTTAAGAAAGAAAATAAATTTGATCATTGCATTGTAAATTGAATGAAATAAATATTGTCAATAGCTCATTTTAAAAAGAATTACGTATTTATGTTCGTGTAATAATACAAAAAAAATATAACATATGTAACTGAATTTAAGGGTTTTTTTAAAGTTTTTAAAATTCTATAATTTCATTTAAAAGTGCGGTTGCGGGAAAAAAACCAAATATAATAGCTTTTCAACACAGAATTGTCACAGTATCTATAATTTAAACTTTAATTGATTAATCATTGGTGAAAGACGAGAAGTACTGTTTAAAATAAATTAAACAGAAAATATTACTAAATTTACACTACACTGATGCTTTAATAATCACTAATCACCCAAGTTACGGAAGCATTGAATAGAGGTTTAATAATTAGCAAAATTAACGGAAAGTGAAATAACTTGGTGTCCCTAACATATTTATGAAAGGGAATTATGGCATTACGGGGCTCTAGTATTGGCCCCCGTCTTTCACCATACTTCGTTTTTTCCATACCGTTAGATTCATTATTTAAACATTTTCCCTTTATTCCTGTTTCGTTTAAGTCCTCAACTATATTATGTTACTATGGATTAAATCGAAAGCTTCAGTGAGATCTAAAAATATTATCAAGGTTGTTTCTCAGACGCTAACCCTTTAAGAATATGATGATATGGTCTCTTTTTTAAGCTGACATATCAGCTGGCAGAATTGAAAATATGGCCAATTATCTGAATTATTTTTTTAAAGATTGGTTCGTCAATATCGATAACCATTCAAACTGAGAGTGGCGTACCACAAGGCTCTGGCCACAGTACAATCCTGTTTATTTTCCATATCAGTGATATAAATAAATATATCGATCCGCCTGTTGTTGCTCGGCTTTACCTTGACGACTTAAACATTTTTCTATCTCGCTGTTTTCCAGCAACCGTTCAAAATATCTTACAACAAATTATCATCAAAAACTGCAATCTTAAGGTGCAATAACACTAGTCTTGTTTTCTCTGCATCGAAGTCAATCAATGTTGATTTTTATAGAGAGCGTCAAAACACTCCTAGCATCTTTTTAAATTTTGAAAACTCCCCAATCCATTTCCATCTTGCTGTTAATTTTCTTGGTCTACTCCTGTTTGATTACAAATTATCTTGGCATCCTTACCTTAAAGTTACATGTCATAAATTTCTACCTATTCTTAAATATTTATCAAACATTAAGTATAGTTTACTTTCAAAAATACTTCTTTCCGTATACAAAACACTTTAGTCCTTTCTAGAATCAATTGCAGGTCGCAAGCATACTCATCAGCCAGTTTTGCCTTACTTAAAGTCATTAATTTAGTGCATCGCACGGCACTTCGCACGTTACTTGGTGCACATAGATTCTTCCCGCCAGTTGGTTTATGTACCCTGTTAGCGGTACCTTTCCATTAAAATACTCAGAGATTTTTACTGCCAGCGAGAGACCTTCACCTTTTATCCTCGCAGTCGTTCTTTCATTATTCAAATGAATTACTTTTTTCCGATACTCCAGAGTTCCTCAATGATTCATTGCCACGAAATTCTGGCCCTCTTCATCGCAATATAAATATACTTTCTTATTTGTTCAACATTAGATGCTGAAATCGATGGCATATTCTTCTGTATAGGATATTTTCTTTCTATGGAGCCTCTCTCTGAAAGGGTACTGATGACGTCTGTTTCGTCCACTGCTTTATAGATAATCTCTAATCCTCTTACCAAATATTCTTCAGCGATCTGAACTCAGCAGATAGTATATAAACATGTTCATTCTATGGGTGTCCAGTCATGCTGGAATTCGTAGAAATAAACGCGTTGATGTATCCGCCTAAACAGCAGTACTGCCTAATAATCAATCGCCATATCTATCAGTAATAATACATGTTTTTCCAATCATTTATATTGCATATAGACAATTTTTGTAACTAAACCGATTACAAATTGTGAGGCGGAAAGATCTTTTTCGATATTAAAAAAAATAAAAAATATGCACAGATCAACCATGTTAGATGATAGATTATCTTCATTATCAAGATTACCGATCGAAACAGATTTTCTCCGTTCAGCAGATTTTAACGATATTGTACAAGCAGTGGCGGGGCAAGACCTAAATTTTATGTGGGCAAGGTGCATTTTGCTCTAGGCCCTCTGGTAGCGTGAGAAGACGGATTTTGTAAAACAGAAAACTATTGCAACTGTCCAATTTTTATTCATAAAAATGCAAACTATTTGATAAAAACTAAAAGAAATGAATTAAAGAAACAGAAATTCCCGACTTTTAGCCTTACTGAATAATTCCTGAATAGTAGTATCGTAATTCAGCTTAGATGCCATAAACTGTTTCAATGGATAAAATTGACAAAGCTGAAAGTCTTTCCTAATCCCCGTTGTATTTCTTAAATAATTTTTAATTCGTTTTAATTTTGAAAAGCTCCTTTCAGCGGACTTTTTTTCAGTATTGTTAGCAAAATTCGAAGGACTTTGTAAATTTATTTGGGTAAATTTCTTTCAAGCTATTTTCTGTTATGTGTTGCAGCTGATGTTTCACATCTTTAATGAGGTTGGATAAATTTGGGGGAGCATTGTTATTAATTCTTCATACAATTCGTAACATTAGAAGTCGCTGCTCTCACCCACTCGCATGACAGTGTGTAAATCTGGACAGTTTTTTAATAATTATTCTTTACGAATATACTTTTTAACTTGTTTCGATCATAGAGAAAACCAGAATTTTTAAAATATTATTTAAAAGAAAGGAATCTTGAATCCATATTGTTTATTATAGAATCAATCTTGGTATTCGAAAAGAAATCTATTTCTTACCGTCTATTATGAAACACTGTATACAGGTTGATCACCGCTTTCATAATCGAACATCCTTTTCTTCTTTTCGCCTACCCTTTTATTTTGAAAGTCTTTCGGTAACTGCTTTCCTCAATAAATTGACGATCATCAGACAAGCATTTTTCGAATCTAGTTTGTCGGTATTCTTTAATCCAGTTACAAAATGTACGCAAATATTCAAGAGCAATGCTCTTAAATGGACATGTACAAATTGCCATAATTTTGCTTATGACATTAACTCGCAATAATATACGTGTAATGATATGAAATTCTAAACTGAGCATTTTGTTTAAAAACCAGTCACAATAATTGAGTGTGCCAGATTAATCAGTTTAAGCTTTCGATGCGTTCAACAACATCATCAAATTACAATAATACGGCCTTCAATGATTCGATTTTGCTTTCCCATCTTGTGGTCTGACATAGGCTTCATCATAGTAAGCTTTAATTTACCTTTATGATTCAATTTCCAACGCTTGCTGGAACTTGAAAATAGCGAATAAATTTTCTGAATAAAACCAAAAGGTTTTTACTGCCACAGAAGAATTTTGTACGTCTACCAACAGCAGTAGATTCCAGCCATGACAACCGTAGGTTGTAAAAAATTCCCTGGGATTGATATTTAATATTCGAGTTTTAACTCCACCATTTACGCCTGCTACATTTGCACCATTGTCGTATCCTTGGCCATGATAGTTTTGAATATTTAAGCCATTTTTTTCAAGCTCTCTCAATATTGCATTAGTTCAATATTCTCTAATCGTTTTCTGCGACAGCAAGAAATACGATAAAGTTTTCTTTTATTGTGATTTACATATATGTTTTATTAGTTTACTCTGGCAGCCCAAAACGATCATAAATCGACGACTGACAGAGCAACACTCAAATTCGACATGTCGCGACATCTATCTATTGTACTTTATTAAAATTGAACTAAAAAAAAAAAATTGACAGTTCGGAGAGTTGCTAATTATATTTATCGTTTTATGACGAGTAAATTTTTTTCGTCGCGGTCATGGCTTTTAAATAACTAATGCATAAACCTTTGAGGCGCGAGGCCCCTTAGACCGCGAGGCCGTAGGCGGTCGCCCACGTCGCCCACGCCTTACGCCGCCTCTGTGTACAAGAATTTGCAGGGAAAAAAAACAAAAAAAAAATTCACTGTTAAAAAAAAAAAATATATCACATATATATATGTACATATCCATGTATGTATATATATATATATATATATTTTGGCGTCGAAAATTTTACCTATTGTTTGTATATTTAGTTTTGTTTACATTCATATTTCTTTGTATTGAAATAAAGGCAAAGGTGGGATATCCATGAAATTAGCCCGGGATCACTCGCGTGTTTTATTTTACGTGATTGCTCGCGTGTTAGATTTTTTATAATAATTTATTAATTTATTTAATTTCATTAAAATATGATTCACATTTTTATGCAGATTATATCTCTGTTGCATTATAAACTAGACACTGTATGTGAGAGATAGGTTTTTGACGACCTTGTTCCCCTACTCGTTAGATTATTACTAACAATTCACGTGTCATAATTGCTCGCGTGTTAGATTTTTACTAATAATTCGCATGTCGCCGATTACAAACGGGAAGTAGTTGTCAATAAATTTAATCTTATCAACAGTTACAGTGTTATCCGTTTCGGTGTTGGTGAAGAGGTGATTATTTATCATTCAATCTATTATAGTTATTTTAAAAATAAGTTGTTTGTTAGATTTTTTCTAACAGCGCGAACTATCGCGGGTTAAAAAAAAAATGAACAAAGCAGTAGGAAATTATTTTAAAATGAAAAAACATATAAAAAGTTGGCTTATATAAAATCTGTTACTTTCTCAATTTCTCAACTGTTGCATATTGTTTCATCGAAAGATTTTATTGCTCACACCGCTTAACGATTCTACTTTTACATAAGAATTGATCATTTATTAACAAAATTCTTTTGTTTACTTAAGTTTCTAAATTTTCTCTAATTCCGATTCTAATAACTCTACTACTCGTGCATTTGTGGTCTGTGTCAAGCGAAATAAGTCCGTTCGAGTTTCGTTGCCGAGTATGTTGCTTAAAATAATTGTACTAGTAATAAGACACGTATTAATAACGCGTATTTCAATATTCTCTCGAAAAAAATCATATTGCCATATTCCTGTCATTATCATTCCTCCCCTTCTCAGGGACGCAGTAAGCTCGTTTTTGTTTCATCTCTATTATTATACGTTCATCCGTTCCATTTTATCTGACCTGTTCTGATCCAGACGGACTGCATGGCGTTAATGACTGTTACATCTGATATCGGCTGAAGGTTAATCTGAGGTCAACTGAATTCGCGATGTCAGCGTATTTCGGTTGTTTTACGAACACGGACTTCTTTCGCTTGACAGACTATACATAATCGCGGTAGTAAAGGATGCATTCAAGTCTGCCAAAAGAAGTTGGATCATCTGTATCAAAAGTTTTTGCATTTCACTTAGCGACACTATCCTACACTGTTTAATGTCACCTTTAGTAATGAATTAAATTCACCAACGACTTCGTTGAATCGCAAAACAGTCACAATAAAAGAAGAAATTCTGCAGCAGATTGACAATCAGTTACTCACACGGAAAAAGTAAAATTCTCCACTATAAAGATGGCAGCGATTCCGTCTTACTGGTAACCGTCAGATAAATGTCGCGCTTAATGGAATTGCGGTGCGAACGAGTCGCTTAGATAGCTCGGTCTAATTTTTCACCCAGAGCTAAATAACATAATATAACTGACTAAAAACGGAAATGCCTGATTCGCTTTAATATCATGTGAAAACACTTTCACATACTTCGATGCAGACACAGCATCATTGTGTTACGTATTTACGAACGAAATGTGATTATAGCGGTTTACTATTTTCTCATCCACTTCGAAATCCTAAATTCGTCGAATGTTATTCACCACTCGACAATCTAGGCACCAGAGCTATTTTCGTTGAAGAGTTAAGTAGAAAAAAAAAACTCAGGTTCTTCTTTTCTTATCTTGAATAGTTTAAGCGAACAATGGTTGAACTGCTGTCAACAATGTTATCAAATTCACCTTCCATCAAAAAGCTCTTCATCATTGTCGGGAATATTTTGACAACAATATCGAATGGGAACAGTTTTATTTAACTATATATATATATATATATATACATATATGACGTTCACTGTGGAGCGAAAATCTGGGTTTTGAGTTAAACACGGATTATGATGCTTGAAAGTGTGTAGAATAAAATGGAATATGTGTTGTTTTTTTTTTGTTTTTTTTTATCGCAAACGTTTATTTAATGTTTTAAAACGTACAAAACTGACAGAAAAAATTGGAAAAAAAGTGGAAAAACATTAAAAATTTTTAAAAATCGTAAAATCATTATTTTCCCTAGTTGTTAGTTGTTTTTTTTTTGTCATTTTTTAATGATTTTTTATTTGCTTCGAGTATTTTTTGAGTATTGGCTTTTTTTATTTTTCGGTACTTTGATTTTTTTCCTCGTCGGAGCTTCCGTTTTTTTTTGTTTTTTTTATTGTAGTTTCAGTTTCCTTTTTTGTCTTCCATGTCAACTTTGCTGCAGACTGCTGTACTGCTGTTTTTCGGCTAAGATTGTTCAGGTTCAGGAGCTTCGGAATTATTGCGTTTCTTTGAAAAGCGGTGCATGCAATACTATCGTACGAGTACCACTTCCTTTCTAATGATAAACCATTAGTGTGATCAGGGAGAGTAAATCGTTTGCCGGTGGTACGTTTCGTTGTACATGTAGGTGAAATTTTTTCTAGTCGACAAATTTAATTTCATTTTTTTAAAACTAGAATTGGTGATATTTATTTATTTGTTTTTTTTTTTTTTATTTTATTTACAGCAGTACACTTATTACCTTTCGGCTATGGCCAGGCGATACTTTGTAATACCTATTATGAAATAATGCCGAATTAATCATATGATAAAATTAAGATTTGAGAAATGAAAATACGGAATCACGACAATATGCACCTGCGGTAATTGTAGATAAAAAAAAAAAATTGAAATTTTGCGTTCCACATTCGCCATTTGATTTTGCTTTTATTCACAGCAACATTGAATTTTTTATGACTGGATTAGTTAACAAGTTCTTCGGAATCTTCGTAACAATCAACGTTTGAGTGACCAAATTCTACTTTCACCAGACCAAAATTTGCTACCAATGCACCATTGAGTTGGCAGCACGTCACATTCAGGTATGCGCGGCAGAGTAGTATATTACAGCAGTATTACTTTGCGCCAGCTTTAAACGCGTTTTTCTCAAAAACTAGTTGTTTCACCAGGAGTCCCTTTTCTCGGCAAAATTCACATATAGTTTTCTTTTTTTTTTTTAATTTTTTGGGTATGCTAACGAAGAGCAATAGCCCCCAATCAACTGAGGAAATCTAAATAATAGCTCGAAAAGAACGTAACATATCTGATTTTAATCCGGTGCGAGATAGAATGAATGAAAGAAGTTAGAATAGAAACAACTAATAAGGAAGGGAACGAGAGAACATAGCAGTCATCAAATGGAGTAAGAAGATCCAAAAGCTGAGAATAGAAGGACGACTTAGTCATTTATATGACTTCCTCAAGCTTAGATAATCTAAAAAGCACTTTACAATAATCTACAACGAACAAACTGCTTGATTGGACTTCATCAAATGGACTATCCTTCTCAATGAATAAAACAAAAGCAATCACATTCGGTAAAAAACGAATTAAACCTCCAGATTGTAACGTCCACCTAAATAATAATACGCTAATTCAAAGTTTCGATAACATAAAAATTTTAGGACTAGAGATAGATCGAAAATTATCTTTTGGAAAACACATAGAAGACTTAAAAACAAACCGTATCATAAATCTCTTAGTGTGATAAAAATGGCTTCTCATACCAAACGGGGTGGAGATAGAAAATCTCTAAAAAATCTTTACTCGGCGCTGACTCTTTCCAAGGTGGACTACGGCTCCGTGATTTACAATAGTGCCAAAGAAAATGTTCTGAAAAAACTGGACACCGTTCAAAATTCAGCTCTAAGACTCATTACAGGAGCATTTTACACCAGCCCAATTGCTAGCCTTCACGTAGAATCAAACATCTTTCCATTGCAACATAGAAGAATCTTCTCATCCCTGAAATACTATACAAAAATTACGTCAAATTTAGCCAATCCTACTTCCGAAAAAACTATTTCGCCAAACTTTATTCAACTATATGAGAAATACCCAAAAACTCCGAAGTCATTCGAAATACACGATGCCTAAATACAATTAAAAACATCAACTTTGGCAGACATCGTAAAGGACATAAGAGAACTACCACCATGGCACACAACCTTTCAAGAAACCATAGCAGACTTAAACCGACGCGAAAAAATGGACTCGTCCTTAACCGGACATATCAGAAAGGTGACTCGCTCAACTTGGCAAAAAGAGTGGAATCGAATCTCTCCAATCAAAAACAAACTACGCCGCATCAAAAACGAAATTGCCGATTGGGAAACCAACTATTGGCCAAAAAGTCAAGACGAAACAGTTATTTCGAAACTAAGAATCGAGCACTGCTCATTTAGCCACAAGTACATCCTCGACAAGGAGCCGCGGCGCCCATTTGTGAAATCTGCGCAGAGACTTGTTTTACGGTTTTCACGGATACGGTTAATTGTACGAAACGATATTCGTATTAATCGCAATGTTGATTAAATAATAATAGTAATAATAATAATAATAATCGTTTTTTTTTCGTTTCTTTTTGGATTGTTGTGTAATTAATGTCATTGCGGGATTTAGTTAAAATAGCTCGTATTTTGTTGTAATCGCTTTGCCATTTAATAACATCAATCCTAGTTTCAAAAAATTATTTATTTACGGGAAAACCGCAGCCCGGTGAGTTAAAACCTTACTTCATAATCACTCGCGTACGCGCACTGCTTACGGGAGTGAGTCACTCAGCAATGCAACAGACGCTATGCTACAAGAGACAGTCCGCTCCAACCAGCGCGATTTATTTACAACGCATTGGGAAAAAAAGTTATATTAAGTGGTTGAAAGTTAGTTTTGACGATTTATTTTCTTAAGCTATAGTTTTATTCTGATATCGTTTTCAATTCAAGATGCCAAAAAAAAAGATAGTTGGGTATGGAATCATGCTGAAAAATCCATAGACAGTAAAGACGCAATATGTAATTATTGCAAAGCCGTCTTAAGTTACAATGGTTCTCCTTCGGCAATAGCAAATCACTTGAAAATTATTCATAACAGAATGCCTAACGTTGTTATTTTCGGTTTTTTTACGGTATCTCAGCCATTTTTCAATTGATTTAAAAAATTCTTGTTGAAGGCTTAAGATAATGGAAAGTTCTATAACGGTGAATTTTATCAGATTTTTAAAGGTGGTGGAAGAGATTCAAAAAAAAATAAAAACATGCATTTTTGGCTGAAAAACCTCTTGAAATTCAACTAACAACACCAAAATAGATATATGTTACATATATTAAAATAAAATGTTTTTCTGAATATTTTTGAACTTCAGGAACAGATGGAACAAATCCAAAAAAATTAAAACATGCATTTTTGTCTGAAAAACCTTTGAAACTTCAACTGGAAGCAAACTATAAAATGTAAGTTACATACTATGTCATTACCTAATTTGCTATTATGGGAATTTTAAATTCGTGCAGAATCTATATTTTTTTATTTCTTAAAAGCATTTTTCAGTTATGATGCATTAGTTTAAATAAATTTGTCATATTTAGAACCAAGAAGAATCGTAATTTTTTTTTAAAACTTCTTGTAAGTGAATAAAATGAAAAAGATTCTCTCTATATTTTTTTATTCTAACAATCCGAAAAAATTCAACCTCCAACAAGAATTTTTAAAATCGATTGAAAAATGGCTATGATATCGTAAAAAACCCAAAAATAACGAAATGCTGTAGGACAAGGGGTCTGAAACTTCCAATTTTAACTACTTTTTTCATGCCCTAGACTTATATATTTTTTTTTACAAAGTTTGGTTTAAAGGCCCTCTTACACCCCTTAACCGGCCATACCCTCTAAAATAAAATTTTATAGTTTATTAAATAACCGTCTATACGAACAATTAAAAAATTATAGTTATAACGATATATTTTTAAAAAAATTTTAATTTTATTATATAACTGTTAAAACGATTAACTGATTTATACGATTAACTGATTTATACGATTAACCGAAATCGTGATTAATACGGGTAACAGTTCCATACGGTTAACCGTACCCGTAAAAACCGCCAACATGGTTTTCACCCGAATGATCGGTTTAAACCGATACGGCGGTTAACCGGGTTATCCGTATACCCGTTAAAATCACCAGCCCTAGCCGGCAGAAGTTTTTTGACAAAAAACCCGAAGAGGCATTCCGGTAGGGTAATCGCCGCTAAGCATTAACTTTCTAAAAAGATCTTTTCGGCCGTGTTCTGTTTGATAAATACTTCTTTGGTAAAACTAGTCGTTAGCGAAAGGCGAGAAGACACCGAGCGATCTTCGCCAATTTATTCGAAGGCTGAACGTCGTCGAGGCTCCTTTGCCTCCAGTAATTCGTCGCGTTGACGTCAAAAAATCGTACGCGCTCTGCCGCACGCTTTTCTCCTTTAAATTTTATGTGTATATTTCTCGTCCGAACGTTGAAATCATTCTTTTAACAGTTTTTTTATCCTAACGGAAATATACGCGTTTTCATTAGAAATATTTCTTATTGGACACGGGGTGGGGGTCCCTGTGACATCTCCTCAACGGAAACAAGTTTTTTTTTTCTTTTTTTTAAAGCCTTAAGCTCTACTAACTGAACTCACCGGTAACAACACACCGTAGTAAAGTGTTGTTGGCGCTCGAAATCTTAATTTTACATTTTTTATTTTTTTTCTATTTTTTTATCCTCATCGGAGAAGTAAATTTAATCACCAAGCGAAAAATTGAGTCCATCTCAATATATATATATATATAAAATATGCTAGTAAACTTTGTGAAATATAATGGTAGTTACCCATGTAGAAATAAGATCTATGATAATCACACGATCATGTATAGGCCACATGTTTTCCAAAATAAAAAATGAAAATTACGAAGGTTGATCAATAAGTACCTGTGTTAGACATAAAAACGTCAATTTTTTCACAATTTTTATTTTTATTTTTCAACGTAGTCTCCTTTTAGGTCTATACACTTTTCCCAACATTGGGGCCATTTGTTTAACCCCTCCAAAAAATACGATTTTTCAAACTCACCAAAATACGCTTCAGTCTCGGCGATAACCTCTTCATTTGAGCTGAATTTTTTTCCTCCGAGCCATGTTTTTAAGTTAGGGAACAGATAAAAGTCGCAGGATGCCAGGTCAGGTGAGTAAGGTGGGTGTGGATGCAATTCGTAGTGTAGTTCGTGCAATTTAGCCGCGACAATTGAAGATGAATGTGCCGCTACATTATCGTGATGATAAAGCACTTTTTTTTTCGCCAAACGGTGTCTTCTTCAATTTCTTATCAAATCTGCCCAATAACTCACTGTAGTACTGCCCTGTGATTGTATTTCCTTTCTGCAGAATGTCTATGAAGATTATTCCTTTGGAATCCCAAAAAATCGTTGCTATAACCTTTCCGGCTGATAGAACCGTCTTTGCCTTCTTCGGAGCAGATTCACCCGGAAAAAAACATTGTTTTGAGACTGTCTTTTAGTCTCTGGCGTGTAATAATGTATCCAGGTTTCATCAACAGTGATGACGACTCGACGTAAAAAATCCTGTGGATTTCGCTTAAAACGGTCCAAACACTGTTTCGAAATTGTTAGTCGTAACCGCTTGATGTCCACTGTGAGCAATCACCTATCGGGCCGACACTTTTCTCACACCTATCTTATCAGTTAAAATCTTGATTGCCGTTCCGTTCGAGACACCTACGGCCTCCTAAGCTACTTCGCGCCGATCAGCGAGAATCATGTCATTGACTTTTTCAACGGTTTCCTCGGTAGTCACGTCTGACGGGCGTCTTGGCCGTTCTTCATCAAAAACAGTTATACGGCCACGCTTATAAACTCGTTAAACCAATATCTCACGGTTGTCATAGATGGTGAAGGGCGGTCCCCATAGATAGAAACCAATTTCGCTTTTACTTCTTCGCACCTTTTTCCATTCAAAAATAAAAAACGAATTACGGATCGATATTGCTCTTTTTCCATTTTATCGAGAAATACAAAACACACGTGCAATATAATTGGCTGTCACAAGAAAACTAACGTATGAATTAATCTGAAATTATTCAGCATGTTATCTTTTAATAGATAACAGTAAACATAATGGTAATGTCAGTTTCACTCAACAGTGTCATCTGTTATCAAACCCGGGTACTTATTGATCAACCCTCTTATAAAGAATTTTCTTCTATAAACGAACGAAATATATCAGACTATTTCATGTTTAGTTCTATTCTTAACACCTGCACAATAATGTAGTTAATTTAGGACAAAACTAAATGTTGTAGTCAGGGCTGTATCTAAACCAAAATTTCGGTGGTTGGGGGGAGTGTTACGATAATATTTTTATAATTAATATATATATATATATATATATATATATATATATATATATATATATATATATATATATATATATATTGATGCGGATTCGGCACTTTTGGCGCTATCTTTCATTCGACGTTCGAACTAGAAATTATTCTTCGGTCTGTTCATTAATTTTCGGCTTCTCGAACGTCGATATATTTTACACATCGTCGCTTTGTCTTGTCTTCGTTATTTACATATGTATATGGCCGATACCAAAAATCCCCCTGAGTTCGGTGGCGTGATCGTCGAGTACACGGTCACGCTGGAGTAGAGACGTTGTAGTGTCTGGGTGGTAGTGGTCAGCAGCTGAGACAATGATATATGCGGCAAGAAGCGCTGAATAAGATATGCCGAGTAATGTCGAATATTATAAAAAACCGCAAAGGTAGGCAGGGTAATTAACGCGGTAATTCTAGAAAAATCGACGGTGTTCATATTATCAATTAATAAAGTAGCGGGTGGTAATTTCAGCGATTCGACTATGTCGTTCGGTAAAAGCCCATCCGGTACCGAAATCTGCACTATAATCCGATATATTATTAATTCGTTGTTCACTCGATGTCAGTCGTACTATAATTTCCATCGGAGATTGTGTTCGGTCGACCGTTCATCTCGGTATTTAGTCGTCGTCGCGTTTACGTTTTGGTTATAATATGTCAGCCTTTGGCCATGCTGCACGTTTAGGGATTTTTTTGTTTTAATTAGTCAGTTCGTCTTTTATTACCATTCACACTAGTCTATACCGAACTTTTTTTTTACGCATTTGTTACGCGGTCTGGTGGTCGCTTTGTTTGTAATCGTTTTTTTTTTTTTTTTTTGAATATATACGCGTTTTTTTTATAAAAAGGTTTCATTATCGGACATGTGGTAGGGCCCGTGACGTCTCCACTTAGGAGAAACTACCGCCTTCGGACGGCGGTTTCGCGATAAAAAAAATTTTTTTTTAATCGAGAGAAAATTTTTTTTTATTTTATTTTTTCTTCGCGTTCTTTCTAAAAGCCTAATGTTCTGCCGTTACTAGAGCTTCCCGGTAGTGGTAGCCGTTACTTGCAACTGGCGTCCGGTACATGTTTAATTTTTTTTTTTTATTTCTTCATTTTTCTACGTAAAGTTTGATCAATATTGGAAAAGAGGATTCCGACCCCCCAAAGAAGAGATAAAAAGCGAGTCATATCAATTGGCCCCCTAAACAGGGACTAGAAGTCGTAATTCACAAAACTAGAGTCATATCAATATGTATATAAAAGTATATGTGTGTATGTGTGTATGTTATCATGAAATATATTTATTTATAAATGGTACACTAAAGTCTTGTAGGCAAAATTATTGTACAGGTTGCGTCAGCATAGCTTTCTTTTTTAAAATGCGTCACTTTTTTTCTATTAAATTTTTTAAAGAGAAATAATATAATTCTGAATTATTATTTCTCTTTAACAAAATTTAGTAGAAAAAAAGTGGCGCATTTTAAAAAAGGGAGTTATGCTGCCGCACCCCGAATATGCAATATTTGAACACTACAATACAAAAACAAATAAAAAATAGTCGTTTCCATAGAATTGATAAGAAAGTTAAATTTTCTTTTCCGTTTTGTCAAAAATTGAAAAGAAATGAATTTATTCTGAACTTCGCGGTCCATTTAATTCAAGCGGTTATTATTTCGCAGACATATCCGGGGAGGGGGGTGAGCCTGGAAAACCTCTCCTCCGATACGGCCCCCTGGTTGTAGTAGAAATTTGAAAAGAAGTTGCGTAAAATACTAGGAGTATAAATTTGTTGAAAATTTAGATGTAATTAATTAATTATTCAGCTATAAAACCCGAATTTCATAATTAAAAATTACTTCTTCTTCGCGCGTACCTAATATATTCAATTTCAGATATTAGATGTGCCTATGTACCGGCAGGAACAACTTGAATCTAGAAGGCAACAATCATCGAAAATCTGACAAATACTTCCAGTCCGATTGTCGAGCACCTTAACTGCCGTAGGATTTAAATGGTGTTAGAAAATTGTATTGCAGAATAGAAACCAGCTCGTTGTTTTCCTTACATGTATTGAATAAACTCCTGGCTACTACATATTTCGTCAGCTTATTGATGTAGCTAATTTTTTTTTTTCTTTTTTTTTCCCGGTTAAATTATTTTAAATCGGTGTACTGGTTAGATTCTTTGTTCGGTTTTAGTTCTTTGTTGGGAGCGAAAAAAACAAACAAACAAAAAGAAGAGTTTATATTTAATTCGTACTTTTTGTGCTAAATAATTTCGGTCATGCAACAGTAATAAAAACGACTTATTTCCGTTAAATTGTATTTTATTGACCGCAATGATGTGTACAGTTTCCGCTACATTCTCGATCTTAAAATAAAATTTGTTCAGCCAGTTCGTACTAACGTGACTGGCCTCTTTTATGCGATGATAATAATTATAATAATCGTTATAATAATATTTTATTAATTTAATTTATTTTGGACGGGGAAAAAAAAGGTATATAAATATACAACAAAATATATTTTTGTCTTTTTTGCTTTGAAAAAAAAGAAGAAAATAACAATTTATTAGAGATGATGATATTCCGTTTTATATGATTATTGTTATTTTTATTATTAGTAGCACGATAATATCGAGTTTAATACATAACGATTGATGCGGAGAAGATGCGACTAGAGCAGAGGTTTATTTCCCTTTTTTTTTCGTTAATTCAGAAGCGCAACCACGGTGGCCGCGTTATTATAAGTAATACAATTAATATAGCGAGTACAGAGTAATGGAACAATCTGGGGGAATTATTGCAAAAGTCGGTGGTACAGGAACAGTATCGAACAAAGACATCATGAGTTCCACTTCGGTGCAAACAGAACCTGTCATCGAGATCTTTATCTTCCAAAAAACCGCATCCTCGATAAACCCTCGTCTTACCGTAAACTATAACAAAAATTAAACCAGAAAAAATATTATTAAATTATTAAAAAAAAAAGTATAAAGATGTATCCTATCAAAAACATTAATGTAAAAATGGAAGCTAAGTGTTCAATATTAAGAATATGAGTGGTTATCGACTTGGCCGACAAAAGAATTGAAATCTAAATGGGTGCCAAGTTCTGTAGATGATCGTGAAATTTATTTAAAAGAACATACAACATTCTAATAAAATTAAAACACAATTTCTTGTTTCTTTTTCATAGACAACAATGTTTGCTATTTAAAAATATATAATAATATCTTAAATTTGAACAGTGTCGAATTATTTAGGCAAAGCAGATATTTAAGATAAATTCTAACGATTTGACTTGGCTAGTTTTCACATACAAGTTATCTCTTATATTTGGCTAATCAACTTATCTTCTTTATGTTGTACACGTTTTTTTTGTTTTTTTTTCATTTTTTTTTTTTTTTTTTTGGCCTGGCTTCAGTTAAAACTATCCAGCTATTTGGCCAGGCCCGTGCCCAAAATTTTGGAAGTGTGTGAGAGGGGTGGGGGTGGGGGGTGAAAATTTTCTTTGCATATTTATTTTATAAATAACAATACATTTTTCACTAATATTCGTACTATTAATAATTTCCACCATTTTGATTTATATATTAATAATTCACATAAATGAATTACCCCGTATATGGACATTAATAAAAATTACATACGTTATTAATTATACTCGTAATAAAAAATTTTGCATAACATATTAATGAAGTACCTAAAAATATGGATCATATTTTTTCTTTTTTCTTTTAAAAGTACGTAAGAACATCCTAAAAAATCATCAATATTTATTTTAAATTTTTGATTTTTTTTCAGATTTTTGTGTATTTATAATAACTATTTCATTTCTCATGGGGGGAGGTTAACCCCCCCCCCCCCGTGGACACGGCCTTGTATTTGGCCACTAACCAGTTGATATAGCAATAATTCCAACTAATGAAAGATACGTAATAATTAATTAGGAAAAAGAGGTTACAGACACAACCATGATGGCCGTAAATATTTAACATTACCCACGAATGTCTGCATAAAATCATAGTGAAGGGGAAAAACTGTTGTAGTTGTTTTTATATTGTAAGGTCAACATATCTTACTCTTCTAAAAATTTGGTTTGTCGGTAAAAACTGGCCAAGTCAAATCGTTAGAATTTCTCCTAAATTATCTGCTTTGTGTAAATAATTCGACTGTTCGAATATTTACGAAATTATATTTTTAAATAGCAAACATTGTTGTCTATGAAAAAAAAAAACAAGAAATTGTGGTTTAATTTTATTAGAATGTTGTATGTTCTTATAAATAAATTTCACAATTATCTATAGAACTTGGCACCCATTTAGATTTCAATTCTTCTGTCGGCCAAGTCGATAACTACCAATATCCTTAGTATAGAACTTGGCTCCTAATTTTACATTTATGTTTTTGATAGGATATCATTAATTTTTGTAAAGAAATTATTATTATTATTCATTCAAATTCAAATTCAAATTCAAATTCAAATTCAAATCGTTTATTCTTCAAAATAGGCTTATAAAGTGAGCACTTTTTTAAAGACAAGTTATCGAGTCCGTCTATCTCTTAACTTTAAAACTACCGCCACTATTCGTTTAATGTTCCGAAGGACTGATGTTTTCGAACGATGTTTAACACAATGTGTACCACCACCGGGGTCAATTAATAAATTGTTTATTAGCGAAATAAGATGAAATAATACTCGATATTGATTAAAAGTCTTAAAAGTTGACTACTTCCGAAACGATTATAAAAGGGGTGAATTACGAAATAAACTGCGATGCAAAGACACTGACAAACATACGAAATGACGAGATACAAAATTTGAAATGAACCAAGGTAAACAACAAGAACAACAACAACAACATGTTTTACGGTTAAAAGATCAGCGCTCGCCAGTTATTTTTCTAACGCAGCGAAACTTATCACAATTCCGGGCCTTTCTTAAATTTTGATAACTTCATAACACTAGCACAGTGTCTAACTGTGATATAAACTAAATTAAGTAATAAAGGAATTACGTAAAAAATATGAAAATTTCACGGTTTTCTGAGATTTGTTTTCCCCTTTATAAACACACACAATTAGCCAGCTGGACGCCAAATTTCAACTTTCTAGGTCACCCCTGAAGTGGGTTAGGTTTTTGATCTGTATTGACCAGTTAGGAATCAAAATGACGATTTTTAGACGTGAATATCTCAATAATCGTTGTAAGTTATATTTATGAAATTTGCGGTTCTAGTTAATCTAAGGGGGGTTTCAATAAATAAACCAAATTTCATGTATTTATGTTTAATTAAATATTAACTTATTAAGGGGTTAAATGTAGCTTCAAATGGTTCGTGTAAATATACACACACGGCTGCCGCGTCATCGTTAGTTCCTTTTTCTCAGCTTGAACTTAGCTTGACACGCTCCCGCGTGTCTAGATATAGGTTTGTTTTGTTTGTTGGTTTTTTTTTTTTGAGTGGGGGGGGGGGGGGGGGACTGACTCAGCTACAAAGGAAGTTACATCATATTTTTATCCGATCGGAAATAAATAAGATAATGGGACTTAATAAAGAAGTTACCTATAAAAAAAAAAACAGAAAGGAAAGGATATACGAGGTGTTATTAAAAAGACCTATAGAAATTGTTGATAAGAAGAGAACGTTTAACTGAAAAAGCCGAGTATTTAAAGAAATGTGATTCGAACCACCAATATGATATTGGGGTTATACTAAAAGTAATAGGTGATGAGGATAAAAAAAAAAAAGGAAAAATATGAGGGTAGGGAATCGATTCTAAGACGTACTATGGAAGTAATAGTGAAATGTCAAACAGAAGGGAATAATTGTAACCAAGAAAGTGAATATAAGATTTGAAAAAATTTATACATATTTTTAGAGAAAAAGTGCATAAAATATTTTATTTTTAAAAATGAGTATGTTATTGTTTTCGATAAATCGAGTTTTAAAATTTTTCAAAAGCTATAAAAATTTGAATTTTGTGCCAATTTTTTTTTGAGTAGAACCATTTTGCAGAGCTTGGAAGCCATCACAATTTGAAGGTAAACGAAATTTCCTAGCTTGAAAAGTGACCGAGGTAATGTTAAAAAACTAAAAACCACAAAATTGGGCCTTATGGGGCCCTATGAGGGTTTAGAGGTCTAAAAATGTAGGAATCGGCGTTTCCATTGATGCCGAACATAATGACATAACTACTTTTCCAAATGACTTGGGGGCCGATTCGACCATTTTATCCGGCTAGACCATTTCTCTGAAAAACAGCAACACAAGCGTGTAAGTAATCTGCCGTTTTGTTGCCATCAGTCACGAGCGGATTTATCCTTCACTGTTATTTGTGTGTATGCGTGTGCATGTGTAAGCGCGTGTGCCTGAGGGAGGAATAAAATTATTTATTGTTATTATTATCATTGACAATGTAATGTAAAACCGAGTTTCAGGAATTGAATATAGGCTATCGTGTGGTGGCAGTGACATTGTACGATTAGTAAACTTTCGCTCCCGTCGTTCTTTTTCCAACTTCCTTGCACATAAAAAAGCTAACGTTAAAGCTGGTTCGTCCTTGAACGCTCAAAAAGACTGCCTGGATGAAGTTCTGTTCTTTGTTCTCCCATCCCACTCCGATGTCACATGGCTGGAAAATGGCTAAATATAACTCTCCCTTATCGGAACGTCCTTCTAATCTTAACATCCCTCAAGATAATCTCACTTCATTCATAGACTCCGTAACTGCAGTCTATGTTTCCAGTCTCGAAGAGCTTTAATCTCCTCCTCTTGCCATTAATTCAGTTTCTCACTTCTTATCTTCTAGCTTGAGTCTTAATGGACTTTGTGTTTCTTTCTATTCAATCTCTTGAGATTCTTCTAAGTAATTTTTTTTTAAATTGCGCTAATGCAGCCAATAAGCAATTGGAATGTAGGTTAAGGCATGTTGGGAGATGCCATTTAACAACAACACTCCGCGTTGCTTTACCATTCAATCAAACCGGTGAGGAAAATCTAAGGGCGTATAACGATTTGATCTATGATTGTCGTTGTCTGAGTATGATAAATCAACTGGCAGCGGGTTTGGCTGGCCTACTAACCTACGCAAGTAACGTTCGCTATAATTTTTAATTACTTTACTCACCTCCGGTACATTTAGATCCCGATGTAGGTTAACCATGGTGAATTAGTTATTATTCTCAGTATTTTTGACTGGCAGCGATGCATAATTTTAATTTTAGACACTAATGTTGCCCCCCCCCCCCCCCCCCAGAAGAAATATACCGTAGGTCCACGCCGGTTTGACAGCTGCATTATATAACAGCAATTTTGACTTCAGCGATAACACGGAAGTTTGGCCCAGGACTAGTACATCTCCCTCAGCTTCAAGTTTGTTTCCTTGGCTTTGATCTTAATATGCTCCTTCCAGGTCAAACGGCGGTCACATGCCCAGGTATCTGACTTTATTTCCCTGTGGAATGGGACCATCAAGATCAACAGGAGGACATGTACTGCGTTTAGTTGTGAATGTAACATGCACTGACTTGAACAAATTGATCTTAATCTTTCTTTGTTGTGCCCATTTCTTCAGGTCATTCAAACCAGCCTGAAAGTTCTCTGACGCTGCCACCGGATCGCGGTTCCTCGCAAATAGTACTGTGTAATCAGCAAATGCCGCGACCTCCACACTGGGCGTAACTGGAAGGTCATGTGAGTATACAAGAAAAAGGATTAACCCTAATACTGAACCTTGGGAAACGCTGGCTTCGACAGGATAAAACTCTGATACATAGTCGCCAGATTTTACCTGAAAGTATCTATCTGTCAAATATGAAGACAATAATGGATAATAGGAATAAGGCAGGGTTTTTTTTTTATTTTTGAAAACAATCCCTCATGCCACACGCGATCGAATCCAGGAAAGCGGCAGAACAATATTGCTCCCTGTCAACCAATGTACCTCCAGTATGAACTTGTTCTACTGCAGCGTGCCCAGGACGGAACCCAAACTGGTAGTCTGGAATAATTCTTAACTTTTCTGTTGTCCCACTCCTCCTTCTTGGAATGCTTTTATCCGGTTATACCCATACCAAAAAAAAAAAACTCCTCTTCTTTTCGACCTACCTCTTTTGCTCCTAGTTTAAGGAAGCTCTTTGAGAGCATGTTAAATAAACGGATTGTCTGATTCCTCGAAAACAATAAACATGTTTGGTTTCCATCCCTGTCTTGGTCCTCCTGACTACATTAGTGTTTCCCTCTGCGACATTTATTATTCCTATATAAACGAAAATTTTACTATCACAGCCTTTATTGATGTTTTCAGTGCATTTGATAATGTTCACCTCTCTACTCTCAGAAATGTAATGCAGCCATTGCGTCTTCCGGTCCATGTTGTTACCATTATTACTAGTCTCTTCCAAAACCGGACTGTACATCTATCTTCTCTTTGTTATTTCAAGAAAAGTTTTTTATGGTCTTCCTTAGAGGTCTTGCCTTAGTTCCGCCCTCTTCAACGTATATACCTCTCAAATTGCCTCACTTCCGTTAAATTTACTATCTTTATTCTATGCTGATGATATCCTTATTTACGCTTCTTCTCGCAATGTAACAAATAGGTCATTAGCCACTACAGAAAATGCTTTCTTCAGTATTCATCTTTTCGTCTGTTCTCTAAAACCTGCGGCCACGGTTTTTAATCTCTTCTTAATCAATCAAGCTTTAAGCCATTATCCCGTGTTCCTCTTGTTTAGTGTTTCGGTTACTCGGGTGTGCTCCATAACGGCCGTTTGTCCTTTCAGGAGCATATTAGTCGTCCGTACGCTTCATGTCTTAAAATGGTTAATCTTTTAAAATCACTTTCGTCATATAGTTGGGTTGTATAGTAAGTAATTTCTACACCAATTTAAAACAATTATTTAATTTTTATTAAATAATTGTTTTCAATTTATGTAAAAATTACTTATTGTACAATAAACATAAACAACAAGTGAAAAAACAGATATATTGAGATAGTTGGGTTGGTGATCCTCACATTTTTTTCTTTATTGTATAAGTCCCTTATTCATTTTAGGTTGGACTGCTACTATTGTGACTATATATACGGCAACTCTTCTAAATTTCTTCTGTTAAGGCTTAACCGCGTTCAAAATTCCCCTGTCTTCATTTTGTCTAGGTACACGTAAATCTACTCCAATTCTTGCCATCCTCTCAGAATCAAAATCACTCCGTTTGTTCATCAACGGAAGATCCTATCTAGTCTATCGTTTCTTAATTAAACGTCTTCCCTCTTTTTAACCAATAGAATTATAGCTGCTTACTGCTTAATCTCTCATAATTATACTCCCAACAAAATTTCAATTTTATCTTTGATTTTTGTTCGTCTTACCAATTTTTCTCCCTATATTCGATCCTATGACAAATTTCCGTACTTTTTCCTTAATTGTTTCAGTCTCTTACATTCTCCTCATGCATTTCATATGTTAAGTTCTGTTAAATTCCTTCCCCACTCCATAGTTGGATCTGAATTTCACATGGTTTTAAATTCCTCATATTCCAATCATATCATTATTTTTACTGATGGGTCTAAGAAGGCTGGTGAAGTTGGTGCCGCCTTTGTTTTTCCTTCTCATAACTACTCTGAATCCTTCAAACTTCCTTCCTGCTGTTCTATATTTACTGCTGAATCTGCTACCATACTCCATGCAATTATTTTTATCTCTTCCTCTTCTTTCCTCTCGGATAAATTTCTTTTCATAGCTGACCCTGAAAGTGTGTTGCAAGCGATCTCTTCTCCCTTATCGTTTCGTCTTCTTTTGAACCTTCCGTTCTTCTTATTCGCAATTTAATTCACGAATATCATTCCTGTTTCATTCTACCCAAATAGATCTATTGTGGATTCCTAGTCATGCCGGAATCGAGGGTAATGAGGTGGCTGATTTACTTGGCTCGCTTAGGGGCTTCCAATAGAAATCCTCTTCATAAATTTCCTGTTCACAATATTAATCATATTTCCCTTAATCTTCCGCCTATGCTGTCAGTATTTTTGGCCGACTCGGTGGCCATATTTCAATGCTTATTTCGGATTGCTGATCTATTATCTGACCAGCATATTATAATTTCTGATTTGTTTTCAGCACTACAATACAACGAGGTGTTAAACTACACAGTGACGATTATAGGTCAAATACTGTTCAGTATACAGAAATTAAAGAAAGGTAATACTTAAATTACCTTCATCTGGATCCTCAACCATCGAGATATTAATTTCCCCGACATTGTTCACCATGCGGCTCCATGGCCACAACCTTGTCGACAATCAAGCCATGTGCAATATTTTATCCAAAATGTTTTTAACTTCGATTTTTTCATCCGCAGTCAAATATTCTTGGAAGCATTATTCAACCTTGCCTATATTCATTGGCAAATCTTACTTGCCGAGATTAGAAACGGCTGCAAATTGAATATACTTCGGACACGCCCTAATTGTTCATTCATATCTTCAGTGTCCGGCCACCACCAATATGTCATCTTTACTACACACTACTAACTGTTCACCATATTGTTTTAATAACCTGTTGGAAATACGGAAAACATCGACAAACCAACTAAATACAAATACCCCTGATGTATACAACTTAAAAGTTCTTACCGATTTTTTTAATTAGAGCTGAACTCATTAAAAATATCTAAATAAATAATGTAAGTTCTATACCCTTGGCAGGGTGTATCGGACTGTGAAGTTAAAGCTCACAATGTATTAAGTTCAACGACATAGGCGAGAATAGGGGGACCAGTTCCTTTCTCTCGATTACCTTTACTTTCCCAAATTTCTCTGAAAAACAGCAACCCAAGGATCTAAGTAATCTGCCACTTCGTTGCCATCAGTCCCGATTAGATTTAACCTTCGTTGTTGTGTGCGTTCATGCGTGTGAGTGTGTGAGCGCGCGAGTGCGAGGGAGGAATACAATTACTTATTGTTATTATCATTGGCAATGTAATTTATTCATTACATTGTAAATATTATAAATATATATATATATATTTTTTTTTTTCATTTCGTTATATGATCTTATTTGACGCAAGCTACAACACGTCGCCATTTATACCGATCGTGTGCTAAATCTATGGTATGCTGTAAATTTAATCTGCAAGCGGTTCTTTGGTCTGCCTTTCTTCCTTTTCCCCTCGACCTTTCCCATCAAAATCGTTTTCTCCAGCCCATTCGTTTTTACTATATGACCGAAAAAGCCTAGCATACGTTTCCTGATGGATGTTAATAACCGTCGGTTGGTTTCGATCTTGAGCTCTTTTAACACGTACTCGTTTGTCCTATGGGCCGTCCATGGGATCCTTAAGATTTTTCGGTACCCTTTCATTTCGAAAGCTGCGATCTTCCTTCCCATGGTTTCATTGATCGTCCATGTTACCGATCCGTAAGTCGCTACATATATAAATAAAAAATATTAAAATTCCGTGGTGCGAACGTTTCTTTTGCATCCCTCTCTTCGACGTTCTGATGTTGTTTCCGTGTGTTCGTATGTGTTTTGGCCATTCTCTGCAGCCTTTCTCTAGATTTCTTTCCCACGCTATTCTCTTCATCCTGATGATGCGGTTATTTGCGACCCTGATCATGTGTTTTTCCAGCGTTCATCCCTTTCTGTGGAGCATTTTGTATTCCTATTTGCGTTGAAGCTTGGACTTCCTACTCCTTATTGTGCTTCTTATATCCTGTTCTTTCCTTCTCAAGTTTATTATTCCTGCTAGTTGTTCCTGTTTATCAAAGATTTCTGATCGAATTAAAATATAACCGATTTCTTTCCTTTCCATTTGTTTCTGAGAGGATGAAAATATTTAAAAAAAAAAATTTAATTTTAAACTTTTTTTCTTTAACTCGCCTTACAGAAAAAATTTAAATAAAAAATATCTAAAAATTCTGAAATTTAGATTATAATAAAAAAAATAAAATATGAAAAGTTCGATAAGAGGTGTACCTGGATTTTTAGAAAGGTACCACAACCTTATAACATTGTATTTAGACCCCCGGGGCACCGAAAACTTGTAATTTTAGAAAACAATATTTATTTTCCGCACATGAGATATATAGATGGAAAGATTATTATTTGTCGAAAACCGAAACCACATTTCATTTCCTTAACCAAACTTTCAATGTTGACGAAAAGTTCAAAAAACCGCGAAAAATAACTTGTAGCTCCCCGTTACGACTTGAGTGTTACAGTTAAAAATTTTGAATAAGGTTAAAAATATGCGTATCCCCGTATATTTCTCTATTTTGGAATATCCGGAATTTCATCTTCAAAATTAGATCCTCAGAGTGCCAAAAGCTTGAAATTTAAAAAAAAAGCATGTTTTTTTCCCGATTTTCCGAGCATGTTATATAGCGATGGAAATACTGCTATTCCATGGCAAATAAACCATATTTCATTATTCGCTTTTAAATGTTTTTCTCGACTACTCATCAATGTAATTTTTTTTTTTGAGGATCATCATTATCCAGAAACAATTAGAAAAGCAAGGAGTCAATTATATCCCGATACGGTCAGATATTGTTAGTAGAAAAGAACAAATAATAGGAACCATATTGAGACGGATTCGGCATTTCTTACGGCCTTTATCAATGCTGTCCGAGCTAGAAAATAATATTTTGGCAATAATCATTAACTTCTCGGCGGTCTCGGCAGCGGGCAGAAGCGGCATGGTTGTCAAAGATCAAAGGATCCCGGCACAAATGTTCTGACCGCTGCGCCGGGATAGCGAACTGGTTTCTATGCGGGTGGCCGAAAAGCGGAGAAAGAGCCTTTGCTGGCGGTATAGGCGTTTGAAATGCGAACCGAGCTATGTTGAGCCGGCAGAAGTTTTTTGACAAAAAACCCGAAAAGGAATACCGGCAGGGTAATCGCCGCTAAATAAAATTAACGACTTTATAACTTTCTAAAAAGATCTTTTTCGGCGGTGTTTTTTTTTATTTGTTAATATTTTTGTGTAAAATTAGTCGTTTTAGCGAAAGGCAAGAGGACATCGAGCGATCCTCGCCAGACACATTTTAGTCTCATGCAACAGTTCTCGCTTGCTGGTCGTCGCAGGCAGATCTCGACTGCATTGGCCAGGAGGCACTTTCGTTCATTTTTCACTGTCTTGGCCGCTTGAGGCAAATTGTACCGCTTAGAATATTCGTTTTTCTCTTATGATCGGTTTATACGTATTTTTCTTTTAAAAAATATAATTAGATTTACACTTCAAACAAAAAAGTTTTTCGTTTATTTCGATATTTGGACACGTTTTCGTGATATCTCCGCCGCGGAGACCTTTCTTTTCGTTAGACCTTAGGAAGGCCTAAAGCTCTGCTCGAGCGAGCTAACGGTTACGTTACACCAGACGAAATAACGTTGGCGCCCGGAAAATTTTTCTTATATTTTTTTTCTCTTTTTTTATTTTTTTTATCATCGCGGAAGCTGGTCAGTTACAATATGTAGAGAAGGAAAATGCAAGATATAAGAAGCACAATAAGGAGTAGGAAGTCCAAGCTTCAACACAAATAGGAATACAAAATGCTCCACAGAAAGAGATGAATACTGGAAAAACACATGATCAGCGTCGAAAATAACTATTAAAGGAGCAAGTGGATAGAGCAGGGCTACAAATTTCCTTTTCAAAAACCAAATTTATGACAAATATTATAACCGCTCCTAATAGAATAAAAACTGATGTGGGTCAATTGAAAAGAGTTAATAAATTCAAGTACCTGGGAGAATTAATCGAGCATAGTGTGTCAGAAAAAAAAGCAAATCAAATATAGGATCGATAGAATGAAAGCGGCTTTTTATTTAACAAAAGAAATATATAATAAGAAATATTTATCAAGAAATGTCAAACTGAGGAACTATAAAACTATGATGATCAGACCAGAAGCATTATATGCAGCGGAAGACCTAACAATGAACAGAAAAGGATTAAATGAGCAACTTGAAATCGCAGAAAGAAAGATCGTAAGAAGAATACGGGGACCAGTGAAACAAGGTGGAAAATATATAAAAAGGAGCAACCAGGAAATATACCAACATGTGGAAAGCATCACTATCGAGATCCGGAAAAGAAGAATTCGATTCTATGGGCATATGCAAAGGATGGAGCCGAGCAGGTTCACCGGAAGGTTGCTTAATTACATGCGAAAGCTAAAAATAAGTGTCACATGGTACACAGAGACCAAAAAAGAGCTGGATGAACTGAAGATCTCGCCTGAAGATATAGAACAGCGATCAACGTTAAAGAAGAAATTATTTGACTGCAAAAGATTTGCGGAGAAACGTAAAGGAAGAACTGGCGTTCTGTGGACCGAAGAAAGAAAAAAAAGGCACAGTGAAAGAATGAAAGCAGTATGCAAAGAGAGGAAGAAGAATGGCAGAACCAGTTGACAACGTAGTCCATCAGTGGCTAATTCGAAATAATAATAATGACGGTTATACATATCTCGCATTGGCCGGTGTCCAAACCCTCGCGATGTTGCTGGTCTCGGTTCTCGTTGGTTTTTTATTTCCTTTGCGACTCGAATCTTTTGTCCGGAATTTTAACACTTTTTAAATTACTTTTCGAAAAACAACTTTAAATTAACATATTTTTCATCGAAATTTGAGGTGGCCATCAATCAGCGTCGTTATATTTGAGTCGATTAACCGATTCTAACTGAGCACGTTATGTTTCATCTCCGACACCAAAATCTAACCCGATATCCAAAATACGACTAACTTCTGTTTCTACCGCGCCCAAGGCCCGACTCCTAAATCCTAATACGTCCATCATCCGGCAGCTCCACGAGCGCTATGAGTCATTTTCGTTACGTCAAACGTGACGTAACATCACGCTATACATCATCTCCAGCCATTCGCCGAAATACACACGTATTAACACTCACACTCATTCGCGCCTTAAACTCTACGTTAATTACTAATTTATTTATTTTATTTTTTATTTACATGTAATGTACACATTACAATATATTTATAATATTTACAATGTAATGAATAAATTACATTGCCAATGATAATAACAATAAGTAATTGTATTCCTCCCTCGCACTCGCGCGCTCACACACTCACACGCATGAACGCACACAACAACGAAGGTTAAATCTAATCGGGACTGATGGCAACGAAGTGGCAGATTACTTAGATCCTTGGGTTGCTGTTTTTCAGAGAAATTTGGGAAAGTAAAGGTAATCGAGAGAAAGGAACTGGTCCCCCTATTCTCGCCTATGTCGTTGAACTTAATACATTGTGAGCTTTAACTTCACAGTCCGATACACCCTGCCAAGGGTATAGAACTTACATTATTTATTTAGATATTTTTAATGAGTTCAGCTCTAATTAAAAAAATCGGTAAGAACTTTTAAGTTGTATACATCAGGGGTATTTGTATTTAGTTGGTTTGTCGATGTTTTCCGTATTTCCAACAGGTTATTAAAACAATATGGTGAACAGTTAGTAGTGTGTAGTAAAGATGACATATTGGTGGTGGCCGGACACTGAAGATATGAATGAACAATTAGGGCGTGTCCGAAGTATATTCAATTTGCAGCCGTTTCTAATCTCGGCAAGTAAGATTTGCCAATGAATATAGGCAAGGTTGAATAATGCTTCCAAGAATATTTGACTGCGGATGAAAAAATCGAAGTTAAAAACATTTTGGATAAAATATTGCACATGGCTTGATTGTCGACAAGGTTGTGGCCATGGAGCCGCATGGTGAACAATGTCGGGGAAATTAATATCTCGATGGTTGAGGATCCAGATGAAGGTAATTTAAGTATTACCTTTCTTTAATTTCTGTATACTGAACAGTATTTGACCTATAATCGTCACTGTGTAGTTTAACACCTCGTTGTATTGTAGTGCTGAAAACAAATCAGAAATTATAATATGCTGGTCAGATAATAGATCAGCAATCCGAAATAAGCATTGAAATATGGCCACCGAGTCGGCCAAAAATACTGACAGCATAGGCGGAAGATTAAGGGAAATATGATTAATATTGTGAACAGGAAATTTATGAAGAGGATTTCTATTGGAAGCCCCTAAGCGAGCCAAGTAAATCAGCCACCTCATTACCCTCGATTCCGGCATGACTAGGAATCCACAATAGATCTATTTGGGTAGAATGAAACAGGAATGATATTCGTGAATTAAATTGCGAATAAGAAGAACGGAAGGTTCAAAAGAAGACGAAACGATAAGGGAGAAGAGATCGCTTGCAACACACTTTCAGGGTCAGCTATGAAAAGAAATTTATCCGAGAGGAAAGAAGAGGAAGAGATAAAAATAATTGCATGGAGTATGGTAGCAGATTCAGCAGTAAATATAGAACAGCAGGAAGGAAGTTTGAAGGATTCAGAGTAGTTATGAGAAGGAAAAACAAAGGCGGCACCAACTTCACCAGCCTTCTTAGACCCATCAGTAAAAATAATGATATGATTGGAATATGAGGAATTTAAAACCATGTGAAATTCAGATCCAACTATGGAGTGGGGAAGGAATTTAACAGAACTTAACATATGAAATGCATGAGGAGAATGTAAGAGACTGAAACAATTAAGGAAAAAGTACGGAAATTTGTCATAGGATCGAATATAGGGAGAAAAATTGGTAAGACGAACAAAAATCAAAGATAAAATTGAAATTTTGTTGGGAGTATAATTATGAGAGATTAAGCAGTAAGCAGCTATAATTCTATTGGTTAAAAAGAGGGAAGACGTTTAATTAAGAAACGATAGACTAGATAGGATCTTCCGTTGATGAACAAACGGAGTGATTTTGATTCTGAGAGGATGGCAAGAATTGGAGTAGATTTACGTGTACCTAGACAAAATGAAGACAGGGGAATTTTGAACGCGGTTAAGCCTTAACAGAAGAAATTTAGAAGAGTTGCCGTATATATAGTCACAATAGTAGCAGTCCAACCTAAAATGAATAAGGGACTTATACAATAAAGAAAAAAATGTGAGGATCACCAACCCAACTATCTCAATATATCTGTTTTTTCACTTGTTGTTTATGTTTATTGTACAATAAGTAATTTTTACATAAATTGAAAACAATTATTTAATAAAAATTAAATAATTGTTTTAAATTGGTGTAGAAATTACTTACTATACAACCCAACTATATGACGAAAGTGATTTTAAAAGATTAACCATTTTAAGACATGAAGCGTACGGACGACTAATATGCTCCTGAAAGGACAAACGGCCGTTATGGAGCACACCCGAGTAACCGAAACACTAAACAAGAGGAACACGGGATAATGGCTTAAAGCTTGATTGATTAAGAAGAGATTAAAAACCGTGGCCGCAGGTTTTAGAGAACAGACGAAAAGATGAATACTGAAGAAAGCATTTTCTGTAGTGGCTAATGACCTATTTGTTACATTGCGAGAAGAAGCGTAAATAAGGATATCATCAGCATAGAATAAAGATAGTAAATTTAACGGAAGTGAGGCAATTTGAGAGGTATATACGTTGAAGAGGGCGGAACTAAGGCAAGACCTCTAAGGAAGACCATAAAAAACTTTTCTTGAAATAACAAAGAGAAGATAGATGTACAGTCCGGTTTTGGAAGAGACTAGTAATAATGGTAACAACATGGACCGGAAGACGCAATGGCTGCATTACATTTCTGAGAGTAGAGAGGTGAACATTATCAAATGCACTGAAAACATCAATAAAGGCTGTGATAGTAAAATTTTCGTTTATATAGGAATAATAAATGTCGCAGAGGGAAACACTAATGTAGTCAGGAGGACCAAGACAGGGATGGAAACCAAACATGTTTATTGTTTTCGAGGAATCAGACAATCCGTTTATTTAACATGCTCTCAAAGAGCTTCCTTAAACTAGGAGCAAAAGAGGTAGGTCGAAAAGAAGAGGAGTTTTTTTTTTTTGGTATGGGTATAACCGGATAAAAGCATTCCAAGAAGGAGGAGTGGGACAACAGAAAAGTTAAGAATTATTCCAGACTACCAGTTTGGGTTCCGTCCTGGGCACGCTGCAGTAGAACAAGTTCATACTGGAGGTACATTGGTTGACAGGGAGCAATATTGTTCTGCCGCTTTCCTGGATTCGATCGCGTGTGGCATGAGGGATTGTTTTCAAAAATAAAAAAAAAACCCTGCCTTATTCCTATTATCCATTATTGTCTTCATATTTGACAGATAGATACTTTCAGGTAAAATCTGGCGACTATGTATCAGAGTTTTATCCTGTCGAAGCCAGCGTTTCCCAAGGTTCAGTATTAGGGTTAATCCTTTTTCTTGTATACTCACATGACCTTCCAGTTACGCCCAGTGTGGAGGTCGCGGCATTTGCTGATTACACAGTACTATTTGCGAGGAACCGCGATCCGGTGGCAGCGTCAGAGAACTTTCAGGCTGGTTTGAATGACCTGAAGAAATGGGCACAACAAAGAAAGATTAAGATCAATTTGTTCAAGTCAGTGCATGTTACATTCACAACTAAACGCAGTACATGTCCTCCTGTTGATCTTGATGGTCCCATTCCACAGGGAAATAAAGTCAGATACCTGGGCATGTGACCGCCGTTTGACCTGGAAGGAGCATATTAAGATCAAAGCCAAGGAAACAAACTTGAAGCTGAGGGAGATGTACTAGTCCTGGGCCAAACTTCCGTGTTATCGCTGAAGTCAAAATTGCTGTTATATAATGCAGCTGTCAAACCGGCGTGGACCTACGGTATATTTCTTCTGGGGGGGGGGGGCAACATTAGTGTCTAAAATTAAAATTATGCATCGCTGCCAGTCAAAAATACTGAGAATAATAACTAATTCACCATAGTTAACCTACATCGGGATCTAAATGTACCGGAGGTGAGTAAAGTAATTAAAAATTATAGCGAACGTTACTTGCGTAGGTTAGTAGGCCAGCCAAACCCGCTGCCAGTTGATTTATCATACTCAGACAACGACAATCATAGATCAAATCGTTATACGCCCTTAGATTTTCCTCACCGGTTTGATTGAATGGTAAAGCAACGCGGAGTGTTGTTGTTAAATGGCATCTCCCAACATGCCTTAACCTACATTCCAATTGCTTATTGGCTGCATTAGCGCAATTTAAAAAAAAATTACTTAGAAGAATCTCAAGAGATTGAATAGAAAGAAACACAAAGTCCATTAAGACTCAAGCTAGAAGATAAGAAGTGAGAAACTGAATTAATGGCAAGAGGAGGAGATTAAAGCTCTTCGAGACTGGAAACATAGACTGCAGTTACGGAGTCTATGAATGAAGTGAGATTATCTTGAGGGATGTTAAGATTAGAAGGACGTTCCGATAAGGGAGAGTTATATTTAGCCATTTTCCAGCCATGTGACATCGGAGTGGGATGGGAGAACAAAGAACAGAACTTCATCCAGGCAGTCTTTTTGAGCGTTCAAGGACGAACCAGCTTTAACGTTAGCTTTTTTATGTGCAAGGAAGTTGGAAAAAGAACGACGGGAGCGAAAGTTTACTAATCGTACAATGTCACTGCCACCACACGATAGCCAATAGTCAATTCCTGAAACTCGGTTTGCCTACTCCATATAATAATTCCTTTATTCTTTCCCCGTCTATCCCCGGCAATTATTCCTATTATAGCGTCCTTCATAGCTTCTATTTCCAGTAATATTCAATTTTAATTAGTTCCTCCCTCTCTCTCTCTCTCATTAGCACAACATATAATGCCGGGTAATGCCCTTGACTTCCGACCCCCCCCCCCCCCAAAAAAACAAAAAAAAACAACACGATAGCCGGTTTTGTTCTCCCTCTACATCACTTTTTCCATTTACTTATTGAAATACCCTCGTAACTGATTTTTTTATGTTATCAACCTGGTATTGACATAACTTGAGATCAGTTATATTTTTTATTAATTTCTTAGATACTATATCGGTATTTCCTACTACCAGTGAACAATATCAGAACGTCGAAGAGAGGGGTGCAAAAGAAACGTTCGCCACCGAATTTTTGATATTTTCTTAAATTTCTGTTTTAACTCTTCATATTTTTTTTATTTCCTCTTCCTATGTGTTATTTATGATTTTACTATTTAATGTGGCTATACCTACATATAATCAGGTTTAGTTTGTGTTTGTTATCTATCAATGATATATCTGGCTTATTATATTTTATCGTTTTCTTTGTTAATATTATTCTTTTTTTTTTTTTATTTTATTTAACAGCAGTACTTATTGCCTTTCGGCTATGACCACTTAATTTAGCTTAACTAAAGATAACCCATTAAATCCGTATAAATAAGGTACGTGCGTAGTTTACGAGTCGTAGGTATATCATCTCGGAGAACATCCTCTAAATCATCCGTAGGTATATCGCCCTGCACTCTACAATTTTCATATTTCTTACATTTTAGTAATAGGTGATGAACAGTCCTGGTTTCCTCACAGAGTTCGCAAACTGGAGGTTCACCATCTTCGAGGATATACGCATGCGTTAGCGGGGTATGGCCGATTCTAAGCCGGGCAAGTACTTTTTCATACATGCGATTTTCCTGTGCCGTCGTCGTCCTCAGAGGATAAATGGTGTGCTTTTAACCATGCGCAATTTATTTTCTGTATCAGTGCTAATCCATCTTTCATTCCATTTCCGTAGTGCACAGTCCATAGTGATGGGGCGAATCTTTTCCCGTGGTAGGTGCAGCAATTCGGCCACTCCAAGGTTCAGGTCTGCTAAATCTGCTCGAACCCTGGCTGCCATAGAGCTCGTACCTGAGAGGTCCATTAACGCTAGATTGGGATGATTTATCCTTGTCAGCATTGTTGCTCCATAGTTTACCGTCCGCATCTGCCTTCGGATTTGTAGCGGTGGTTCATCTGCCAGCGCTAGTATGCTGGGTGTGGGGCTAGTAACATAAGCACCTAACGCTCTTCGTAGTGCACTGTGGTATATGATACAGTATGCATCCATAGTCCATTTTTGACCGGATATTTACGAGGGAAATCATCAGGAGCGTGTTCGTGTGCAGTCTGCTCTTTTTTCCGTTTAGAACCTTTAGTACATTCAAGGACTTCACACATCTTCTATGAAGCTCCGTAATATGATCCTCCAGTATAATTTACTATCTTTATTCTTCTCAAGGAGTTTTTCCGGCTTATATTTATAACATAGTTATCTGTTTTGAGTTAAATTATGCTTAACAGTTAGCTTCTGGTATATTATTCCACCTACATTATCATGTCTTTTCATATAAAATTCCTGTATCATTTTTTCTCATATTCCCATTAGATATTGTATTATTTTTTCATTCCATCTGCTCCTGCTGCTCTTCAGTTATTAGTTCTATTTACAGCATTTTTAATACAGTTTTAAGTTAAATTTGTTGTTTTCATTTGTCTAATTTTCTCCGTTAGCCTTTTTCCTTTTTGTATCCCTCCTCCATTCTCATTATATATCTGCTCAGTTTCCCACACATTTTCTCAGTATTTTTGATTTCACTTTTAATCTGGTTCACTGTTTGCCTGATATTTTTATAAAATTCTTCTTGATTTTTTTCAAATATTTTATTTTGTTTTATTCTTTCTGAGGTTTTTAAATATTTTCTAAGCTTTTCACCATGTACATTCAGTGTTTCTGTTTTAGTGTATCTAAGTATTTTTCTGTACGCTTATTTTCTTCTTCAAATTTTGAGTGCACTTTAAATTTCCCTTTGACATATTTAACTGATTTGATTATACTTTTACTCTTATTGCCTTTTTTATATGCATATAAATGCGCAATGAGACCTCTTAACTTTGAAATTTTCCTTTCTATTCTCCATACCGTTGGGGGGGGCTGGTTTTGTTTTATCTTTTTCATTTTGTTTGTTATGTACCTTATCCTTTTCCTCCTGTATTGTTGATCCGATTATTTTGTCGATTGCTAACGCTATTACAGAGTGAAGCTGGTGAATCTATTCCAAATCTACGTCTTGTAAGTTAAATCACAGGCAGGTATTATTTTTTTTAATCGTTTCCATAGCTTCGCTTAAGTTTCTTATAATATTTTGTCTAGATGTATAAATGACACCTTTCCAGATATTAACATTATGCTATTAAATTCTTCGTATACTTCTTTATTCTCAATACTCCCGTTTTCCATTATTCTCGATTTATTCGTATAATAAATTCACATCTAGCGTCATCCCGGTTTGTTTTACGTTGTTCTAAATCTGCCTTATTTTTGATATTTAAACGGCAGGTACTTGTTTGTCATTTGTTCCATCATTTTTATCGCTGTCATTTACTTTTAATCGTTTTAATTTAATCCGCCAATCGTTGTTCACTGAATTTAAGATATTGCGGTTCTGACGTTACTTTTTCTTATCGGCTCGAGTGGTTTCTGTTTATTCGGAAGAGAAACACTTCCAGCCTATACTTTTCTGTTAATCCTAATTTGTTGTTTTATTTTGGCTGTCGCATTTATGGAATGCACAAAGGCCCCTTCAGGAATTTACTCCTACTCTTGCTTTTGGTTTATCGTAAGGTTCCGCCTACTCAGATTCCTACTGTCGAGAAGTAGCCTTTACATTTACTTCTGGTTAACATCTTCGTCTAGGGAATTACATTTTATACTTACCGCCAGGTTTATTTTGTTTTAATATTTTACTTATCAGTTTTTTAAATCTAACCGTCCCGACTCATTTATTAGGTTATTCATTATATTTATTTAATCTTGTTATTAGGTTTAGATTGATTTTTATCCGGGCTATTTAAAACGGAGTAGTTTTCCAGTTCCCACTTTGATCCCAATTGTTTATTCACTTGTATGGTTAGCAGAGGTTACTGGGAGCGCAGGTGAGGTATTAAGGCTGAGAGACTAGCAAAGACATTTTATTTATTTGCATCAGCCCCTTTGACTTTCCTATTATTATTATTATTATTATTATTATAACATAATGCAGATACTAACTGGTTTGTACATTTTTTCGACATAAAATCGGTTTGGCATCTGCAATATGTTCGGGCGCCTGGCGATAGCTACAATTAATTCTGCCAATAGGATATGGGTCAAATGGATCACCGCATCTGGGATCATTTTCAGAATTACAGTCGTAGCATTCTATCGCGTCCGAACCTGAAATGAGAAACAAAAATCGATTTTATTACAACGCAGTTAATCTAAATTGATTTTCTATATTACTGATGGTGGCGTGGTATTTTTCTTTAGCATGCACATACAGCATACAAAAAATATATATTATTGATTTTAGCTTTTCAGTCGTTTTTCGGGCGTTATCTATCATTGTTTCGATATAAAATAAAACGACAAAAATGCAAAAAAAAATACGCTTATAGTTATAATTTCTGTTTTATTTGTTTGTTTTTTTTTTTGTTTTTTTTTTTGTTTTTTTTTTGGTAGAAAGGGGGAATTCTTAATGTAGATATTAACCAAAAAACTAGGAAAGGGAAAAAAGTGGAATCATATTTTTATGTGATAAGAGATAGTAGTTGGAAAGGGTGCTGGTGCCAGTATAATAGAAAGAGAAGGAAAGAAGAAGATAAAAAATGCGCTATAGGTAGTAAAGAAATTCATTGTTAAAAGTGAGCAGTAGAGATAGGGGAACGTTCAGCAGCAATGAAAGAGAATTTAACAGTATAATCAACGTCACTTATAAAAACTTAGAAGTGAAAAGGATAGAATGGAGGAAATATAAGTGTAAGAACCGAAATGTGATAAGGGAAAGAGACTGCGTCAAATAGAAGACAGATTGCTGAAGGAGCCAAACGCCACAAAGAAGGAAAGTTGAAACACCAAAAATGAGACAAAAGATTCTTTGAATAGACAGATAGAAGGGATTAGAAATTGAGAATAAAAAAGAATAATAGTTGTATCGTAATTTAGAATGAGCAGCTGTAGAATGTAATATTGCGGAATTCTCAAGAACACTAAAAAAACCTATTGGCAGAAAAAGTGATCGAGTTAGTTAGTAGATCCGCTGAGTTCTCCGATTCTAGAATATCTAAATACTTGATAAGAAGTAAATTTGAATAGAGTGATAAAGGAAAAGATTTATAAATCCGAAAACGTATGAGAAGAATTGCATGATTAGTAGAAAGGGAAGAAAGAAAGATTAAAAGGGTCTGCAGGGGATACTTCAGTAATCTAATCTATCAAGAACATTCGAAGAAAGCAGAAAAAAGAAGATAAAGGAAATGGCACGTGAAATAATTTCCGTGTCTGAACAGATATCATGAACACATATTATGCGCGTGTAAGAGAATACCGCTAGCAGCATGGTTGTGCAATCTTCATAACTTGTTGCTGCGATTCTAAATTCATTCAGCAAATATCCTTCTTCGTCTTGCGTTGTCCGGTCGGACAAAATTAAAACTAGAACGCAAAAATTAGCGCTATTTAAAAAAAATAATATTAATTAATAAATCCCGGGAGCCTTTGAGAAAGAGTATCATGGATTATTGTGGTGCAATTAAGTTCTTTTCATAATGCACTAAGTGCCTAATGGGGGGATTAGAAGAGAATATTGCCTTTTCTCCTACAGATGATTTGCCTTAACTTTCCCAGATCACTAGTTTAGTATATGTCTTAAACCTGTGACTTCTGCGATAACTACTGGACTGCCTATAACGCTACCAAAATTAATGAGTAGGAAAAGAGCTAAAATTTTCTTCACTTAAAAATCACCCTTAAACTTAATACACACTTTTTGCCGACTACTTTCGATGACTTTAATCGGTACAATAAGAACGCCACGTGCACACCCTTTTAAAGATGGTCTGAGTAAATCGCTAGAATTCAGTTCACCTGAAGGAACAGGAGCTGGTGGGGTAAACACTGTTGCCGAAAAGTATAATTCTATTTCTAATCTAATTTTCTAATCTTCCCTTCTATCGCGATTATCCAACTGTTGATGCAAAGGAACGAGCGAGGTGAAATGGAATTTCACACAGGACATCGGATACGTAAAAGCGAACGTAGTATTTAACGCTGACCGGTTTAATACTAAATGAACAAAACTAACGGTGGAAACATCAGGGTAAGGAAAATATTAACGCGAAATATACGCAGTCCTTGATTTAAATCACTTGGAAATTAATGAGTTTGCGAAAATACCAAAGTAAATAATAGACATTGTCGTTTTTTTCTGAATTATTGGAATAATATTCGTCAATGATCACGACGGAATTGAGAATTTATTTAGTAGAATGCGCAAAAAAAAAAATAAGAAAAGTATAAAATTATACCTAAAAAATGGTAGTTTAGAATTTGAAAAATAAATTACTAGAAAGAACAGAACGACAGTGTTTCTTATTAGACTTTATTTTTATTTTTGTTAGTAATCCGATCCGAATTCTCTTTGTTCCTGAGAAAGTTTAAATACATATATATATCATATTCCTCATTGAACTATTTTTAATTAAAATTACAAAATAAAAATTAAAAATTAATAAAAATGGCAAAAGATCGACGACAGTTGCATTTAAAACAGAGTAAAACGTAACATTAATACTTTTACTAGAAAATAGGATTAAATATTAGTTATTAAAATCCGCAGATATAACATTTACACAAATCTTTTATAGCGTGTAAATTAAGTTTCTCTGTTGTAAACAAATTTTTTTATCGAGCATTTGGTTCTTTTTTTGGAGGGGATTCCCCCTAGACTCCCGTGGATCCGCCACTAATGTATATCGAACACCTAAACATGAAATGTGCTGTTAACGGATTTATAAGTGAGACGGTGTAGAGTCACTCAAAAATCTACACCGCGACAGATTGATTGCTCCGCACCAGCGGCGTCGTTTGCTGTCTGTAAAAGTTGCCGAAAAATATATACGGATTACAGGTAAAACGCTCGAAGATTAGCGATGACAAAAACAAGTTGCAATCATGTACTCTGCTAGGAGGAGACTAAACTAAATTATCAATTATAATTTAAACGATAAATATACACGCTGAAAGCTAAAGCAAAATCGTTGAAAGAAAAGCGATATCGCAATTTTCAACATTAACGCCAAAACTTGATCTACAAAAAAAAAAAAAAAAAAAGAAAAAATAAATAAAAATAAATAAAAACAAACACGTGTGTACAAGAGACGTTTTGCATGCCTCGTAAAAAAAGATAAATCATTAATCTATAACTATGAAATAAAATGTCATTCATGATGAAAATTAAAATTCAACTCGAAGGAATAAAAATAGTAATTAATCGAAATAGATTATTTGTGTAATTTTGATTGCGAAATAAATGAATTAGAAAAATATAAACAGCATCGACTCTAGTTTCGGAATATCGAATTAATGCAGAATTTTGAATATTCATTTTTTTGTACTCTGAAAGTGCCTTTTGAAATTTTGAAATTTATTAATTTCGTAATAAAAATAATTCTAAGAATAGCGTGCGCGTTTCCCACTCTGCTTATATCGGCTCCGATTTACAATTACGCACGGATCGAGTAGTAATGAAATGTTATAATATTAATTCGCGGTATTAGCGCGGTTGTAATGAAAGTACCTTGCAACACACACGGTACAGAATGATTACTATATCAACGCGTATACACACACACACACACACACACACCGATGTGAACATCGAAAAATCAGTCTGTGCTTAGCGTTATTTCAAATAAAACATCAAATCGTACTTTCAGAAATTCCATGACTAATTCAGAACTGCAGTTCACCAACAGTTCGTTAAGCAACTCATATTGATGCATCTGAAATTAATAATCAAAATATCTGGCTCGTTACGGGGCAATCATCAAGTTAATTGGAATAGCAATTGATAAACAGTCTGAAATTTAAAAACGAAAACGAAAGAAAAAAACGTACAGTTATGATACTGTAAAAACGGATCTGGTACAGTGCGAATAATCGATTAGTAGTGGGGGCAATTTAGTGAGACTGGGTGGCGTTTTGACATTTACAGAGTGTTGGACATGGCCGATTTCCTCGTTATCGACTTTGTCTAGTTTTTTGGAAAATTTTTTAATTTATTAATATAATATCTTTATTTTACTGTTCTGGCACATTAGCCCCAACAGCAGCGTTAGGCAGCGGGATGCTTTGTTCCTGTAGAACTTGGTTTGATACCCCGGGAAATTACTAATGTGTTCACAGTGAGCTCGAAGAAAATTAATTAAAAAAAGAATTAAAAACATATAAAATAATACTCTCATTTATAGGTCGCGGAGCGGTTTTTAATATAATATCTAAATCAATAGATAAATAAATCTTTATTACTATTACTATTCCCTATTTTATCTTTCATCTCACTTCGGCTTAGTTCGTTTTTTCCCCTTACATAATTTGTCAATCTCCCCCTTATTTCACTTTTAATTTCGCCGATTTCTGCGCCATCCTCACAATATATGTTTACTGTGTACTTACGCTCCTCTCTAAATTTCTTCTATACGCCCTGATCAGACAGGAATTGCACAGTACTATCAATTCTCAATTTCTTTCGCACGCAACCGTGTTTACAGATGGCTCGAAGGGGCGCCGGATGGTATCGATGCCTTTTTTATCCGTCCAGATTTTGTCTTTTCAGAATCGTTTTGCCTCCTTTTTGTTCGATATCCGTAAACGATTTAATGACACTATGCTAGGTTCCATTATTTTCATTTCCTCCAATCACCTTTTCTCTAAATTCTTGATTATATCTGACTCCATGACACTGACCTTCAATTCGTTCTCCCCTACCTGATTATCCCTGTGATTTTATCACACTCCGCATATTATCCCACGTTCTTTCTTCCCTCCTTTGCATTTATATTGATATTTACTGTGAGTTCCTAGTCATTCGGGCATCTTCGGTAATGAAGTAGCTGATATTCTTTGGTACTCGGGTTGTGCTGCCTCTTCTCACTTCTTTTTTTAAAAAAGTCCCATCATGTCTAATCTCCTTCCGCTGTGCAAAGGCTTTCCATCTTAGATTTTCGTAATTTGTTTTTCTAATAATTATTAATTTCATCTGTCTGTTTAATCTGGTGTCTTGCTGTTAACCCGTAGGTTTTCTTTGTTTCCTTCACACTTCGTCATTCTGTTGTTGTCTCCGTTATTCGTCTAGGCTCTTAAGCTATACTCTATTATCTTCTCCTCGTCTTCGTTTTTTTATTAGTTGCCTCTCCGTATTATCCTCTCCACTCAAATGAATTTGCGATGCGGACCTTATGTGTTTATTAAGTTTTAATTTCTTTCTATTAAGACTTTCTATTCCACTTTATTGATACTTGGTCTTCCTACTCCATATTGCGCCTCTTACATCCTATGTCTTTTCCTGACATCGTATGAAGATATAATTGACTTCTTCCTTTTCTAATTGTTTCTGAGTAAAGGCCCTCCTGGTTGACAGGTCCAAAAAAAAAAAAAAAAAAAAAAAAAATACTATTACTATTACATAAAACTCTACATCTATGCGCATAAAGCGCGAACAATGGATTATTTAAAAATAATAATAGAATCAACTGAATATAAAATTGAATAAAAAGAACTTAGTTGTAAAAACATCATAATTATACCAAAACTCATTATAACTGAATTTTTATAACAACGATTTTATCATAATTATAAGTGAAAAAGTAGAAAAAATGAAGGATACAGATATTAAAATTAAATTAAAAAAACAATAAATTTTTTTTTTGTGGGGATATATTCATTGTAATGTGACCATTACATGGCTCGGTAAAAATAAACAAATAAAAATCGTAGAAAAACAAAATAAAAATAAAATAATATAAATAAATAAATAAAATACTAAAAATTAAATTTAATAAACTATCGAACGAATGGTGTGAGCGTAAATGTGTGTAATCCTGTCGTCGGCTAGGATTGAATGGAATTCTCTATCGCCACCTACACCGGAGGACGATTCGGCAAAGTGTAATTATACGAATTGTAAAAAATGAGGCCTGTAAATATCGCAGGTTCTAAGGATTCCGAACACGCACGGCAATTTGAATGGATCAAAGAATCTCCGCGGTATCCTTCGTCTTGCGCGATTCTGACGAGTGCCGCCGTCACGGTTGTAAAACAAGGCGACGAAAAATAACGGCTGCAATGACCCCCGGAGTCCAGTACTAGAAATAGGAAGATGCAAACGTGATATCCAAGGCACAGGCGATATCATCGGCCACCAGGCTGATTTGAATATGGAATTTATAAATATCGGCCAGAAAAGTGCCAACGTAGTCGCGGTAGAAATTTCAGGAACGATAAAATAAAAGTCATCGCACCTAACAGCCGATAAAAACGAAAAAAGTAAAAGAGTAAAAGAAGTTGCGGTATAAAACAGTATTATCAAGTCGCTCACAGGTATATACCTAAACTGAAGTTAGATATTGGTTATACCAAAGAAGTCTGAGAAAGTAAAGTTAAATCCCATGAGAAAGGAACTCCGGTCATCCTACTCTCATTAGTGCCATCGGGCTTAAATGCGCCGTGAACCTTAACGTCACAATCCAAGTGATACCTTATCAAGGATATATGTGGGATTTACTTTTAAAAGTGTATTATTCGCCAAAAAACGATTCGGTCAACGTCTTGAAGTTACGGTTTTGTAAATGTTAATTTTTCTCCCTCTGCAATAGGTATTCTGCGAATTTTTGTGCTTAGATTGTTAATGGGGGTACTTGCGTGCAATAGCGGCAGTTGTCATACATTTCGGCTTTCTATATCATCACAGTTCGCTCCATCTTTCATTCCGTTCGAACTTTTGTTTTTTTTGTTGTCAGATCAAATCACGACGTTATCTGCGTGCACAGTCATTCTATTGCTTTACCTGACGACAGATTTTTCCCGTTTTATACTTCAGAATAATAAACGGGATTTTTCATCACTCTAAAATGTATTACAGGAGTCAGTTGAATTATTCAGAATTTTCCCTCCCTATTATCAGTCGTCCGCCAGTTGTATCGCAGAGAAACGAGAACTTTCATAATAGTGTCGTGTTTGCATCATAAGAGAGAGAGCGAGCAAGAGAGAGGAGGACAATCATAAGCCCAATTGTGTCTGAGAAGACGGAAACCTGTCATTTAATTATTCGGTAAGAATATCTTCCGTTCCAGGTAAAATTAAAATAAAACTCACTTGCAAGGGGAATTTTTGCAAGCAATCGGAAATATTTCTGTTGCCGGAAATTGCATCAACTTTATTAATTCCATGTAGCAGATAAAAAACCCATCGTTATTTTTCGCTTATAAAAGGCACTACTTAATCTTTTATAAAAGTATTCTCTTGCAAATAGTAAATAGTTTGCACAATTAAACAGCTTTCCGATCTGGCCGTATTTAATAAGTTCATTACTGTCGTCGCGCTGCTGCTGCTGCTGCTGCTGTAACAATAATAGTAAGCTTATTAGGCTGTCGCTGTGGTAAGCGTGATTATCGCCTGACCTCGTTTATATCATTTCTTAAGTAGGCTCTTGTTAGGTTTCGCGGACGGTGATTGGCGCAATTGCCGTGTCTAGTAGAGGATGCTTCATGTATAAAATACGTGCAAAACATGAACTCGTGGATACTGACCGATTTGTTTAAAGAGCTGCTGCGGATAACGTTATATTTCAGTATATAGTTTAAATGGTCGCAATCGCATAGACTTATTAAATTAATCCGCGGATTTTTCACGCACGCACACATACACACACACGCAGACTTTGACGGGGCCGGCGGAAGAGATCGTCTCCCCGTATGCCCATGGCTATTCGTGCGGGTTTTATCAAAATTATTATACCGGCATTGAAGTTCTAATGCAGCCCCTTTTGTGCAGCCGCATTCAAATCCGCTTATGCAGAGGGCTTCTTACGCCTGTTGAAGGGTGTTCGAAAATGAGGGCGTTTCATTTCAGGTTATTCTGGCCGACGGTACGTAGATGACGCGGCTGAAATCTTCCTTCGAATAATAAAACAGATTGCAGGTTAACCTGCGTGTATATGTCGGTTAATAGGTCAGATGGAATCGGATCGGTTAGAAATTGGAACAGTCAAGAGTTACCGCGCGGAAAATTTAAGAACTTTAAAACATTCTTTTGCCATGCACATAGTCTCGCATCTCTTGTAGCTTAATTATATCAACTCAGCTGAATGGGGAAGCTTTTTCCGCTCCGGTTAGTCAGACTACTTTCGTTACATACACAGCAGCGACATAGACCGACAGAGTTTAATTAAATGTCTATCGATTATTTGGCACAAAGCGATATCATCGTTAAGAAAAATTTTTTTAATTTTAATTTTCTCTCACCCCCCCCCCTACCGTGTATATTGCTGAATGAGCTCCTACTGAGATGGAATATATAAAAAAAAAACAAAAACCAAAAATAAACAACACTGTATTGTGCCTAACCAGACCAAACTACTGAACACACACATAATATTGTACGTAATTGTCCGAGAACGGCTTTCGATTTAACGAAATGTCAACGGCCTCGTTGACGTGGCTACGAAATTTGGACGTGTCGCTGTATTGTTTGCGCATCGAGAGCTATCTTCCAGCGGCGTTCGAATTATAAAAATATTTTTTCTCTCTGATTAAAATCATTCGCTATTTCTTGGTTTATCGAACAGCGCGTTTTATTCCACGTAATCGCCGGGATAGTGGTAGATATCGGAGTTGCATATCGGCTAAAATTCCCAGGCACGGTCGAATGTTGCGTCAGCGTGAGACTGTGTGCATGTATATTGCTGGTAGCGGTCGATAGCAGAGAGGAGTACTCTATGAGTCCGGGGCGAATGAAGCTGCGCCGAGAAACATTGAGCTGAGGGAAGTTTACAAAATCCCGTTAAGACAGAAAACGCGAAATATAATCATTAAAAATATTCTAGAAACATCGGCGCTTGTTATTATCTTTATTAATTGTAAGCAGATTTTAGGTAATTTCCCGTTTATTCGGTTGTCAGTCGTCGTCGTACAATATAATTCGATTCGATCGTTTTATAGTCGTCGTCCAGTGTAGCAGCTTTTGGTATAGTCGCGTTACCGTCAAGCTGCCCCTTCCCGCTGGAGCCTTGAAACTTTTCCATTAATTAGCCACGATGAGTATTCGTAGGCGCGTAATCATCGGCAATTCGGAAGACTTTTATAATTTTATTATAAAAATTTTCCAGAAACCCACGATTAATTATTGTTTATTAAATAAAATATTAAGCCCCTTTGTAAATTATACATTTTATTCTTTTCCTATAACTCATATTCTCTTTCTATCATCTTGCCTCACCCTCTGGCTCATCGGCTGGCGACGCCCTTGTTACCGTCTATCGAATTATTGTGCCATGCCGTACGTGTTTACAAATTTCAAGTTAATAAATCAATTTATCGTTTGTTATTAGTCAATTTTTTTACTCTGATCCTCAATTTTACGTAGTACGTTTGGTTAAATTTTTGTTTTGTAGTTTTACGAAAATATACGCGGTTTTCGTCCGAGAAAGTCTCGTCATTGGACACGTGGTAGAGCCCCGTGTGACACCTCTGTCTCAGAGACGTCATTGTACGCCGCGGGATACGAATTTTTTTTTATAATTTTTGTATCGAAATTTGTTTAAACCTAATGCTTTGTTAGGCGGCGTTTTTTCGGTCGTGGTATGTCGTGAAATGTCATTGGCGCCCGTAAATCAAATTTTTTTTTATTATCATTCAGTCCGAGAATTGTTTCATTAAAGAAGAGGAAAAACGAGCCTTTAACAGTATATATATATATATATATATATATATATATATATATATATAACTCGGCCATTTTGGCCTCACAAGGGGCTCTGCCCCTTGACCCCTCTTGCTTTCATTTCTGTCTCTTTCTTGTATACAATGATCAAAATTTACAAAGTAATTCTTACTGGCATCAACACAAAAAGATAAAAAAATAACATAATCACAAAAGTCCTATTCTAACATTTAACTTTCATTATATAAAATTAAGACATTTTTTCGTTGCATTTTTCATTACATATTTCATTACATATAATTATGACATTTTTTAAATAACAATAACAAAAATCCTATATAAAATATAACAAACGTTAAATAAAATTGGGACATTTTTTCGAATGGGGGGTAGCTTAACTAGGTTTCTAGAAACGGTCCTAGCGATTTCAATCAAATTAACGAATTGGTATAGGGGGGGTTTTAAGGTCCATAAATCGACCGTTCTAGGAAATGGAGACAATGTTCGCGATTCAGGGATCAAACATAATTCGCTTATTAACCATATTTTAAATGAAAAATTGAAATTTCGCGATGAAATAAATTTGTTCACGATATCAATCAATCTCAAGTGCCGTACGCTACATAGCGCGTTGGCGCAACCTATTCGTACATTTAGCTGTACCGATATAGGTTGTGTACCAGGCAATTGTAATATGCAACGCAGGTGTACACACGCAAGACTACATTCGGAACTGATTGAAGCCGCTTGTTATCGCGCTACTATATATGTGTATATATATATATATATATATATATATATATATATATATATATATATATATACTAGGGAATTGGTATCGCAGGCCGCTTCGCGGCCCGTTCTTTCGGACTTTAAACTGTATTACTTTGCAAATTTTCATAAAGTCTGCAGCGTTTACATATACTAATTCTTTTTTGAAAAAAGAAGTACACCAATACGTCAATTAAAAAAGTGGGATTCAGATTAAAATATCAAAAAAAGCTGAAACCGCTAGCAGTGTAATATTATACATATATGTGAGAGGAATATATTACATTTAATTCTTTTTGGAAACTCTAGTATGCGGGTTAAAAAGAAAATCAATACGGTAAGCGATAGTTGAAATATATCGATAGGTTATCTGAAATTTGATATTCTAATTACAATTTAAAGCACTTTTTTTTGTCAGTCGACCGCTAGAGAACAACACAATTATAATAATAATAATATACAAAGAGTTTTGTGGATAGTATAAAGTTAATATTTAAAACAATACGTATCACTGTTATCGGCTGCAGTGCGATGATGGTTGACTTTGGTATCAGTTCACTGCGTTTCTGATTCTCGAGATCAATAATCACTCGACTAAATAATTAATGCAGCCTACTTATGTATAATTTCGGTGAAATATAACGACGAAATTAGTCATGCAGTATTAAGAAGAAAGAATTTCTTCTCAATAGCCAGATATTTTTTCATAAATTTATAAACTATATACATATGTTCATGGATTTCAATAATGATTCAGTATACATAAATAAATAAATGTTGTCAGAAATAATATATTATTATATTAACTCTGTTCACATGGAAACGTCTAGGACACAATGTTCTATAATCATAGTTTTAATATTTAAATTTCAGGAACTGCTACATTTCCATTGTAACTAACATTGATAATTTTTGTTATATTCTTTTAAAATTTTGGAATCCTAAATTTTAAAATTTTGGATATTTCATGTTTTTCTTATGTTTTAATGAAACGACGTTGATTATAAAAAAAAAAGCTGTAGCTGTTATGAGGGCTATTGACTTTTTTCTTATTTTTCTCCCACGACTGTAATACTTCGGGTGCATTAGGTATAAAGCAAAAAATAGAAAAAATGTCCCTAGTTCCATTTTATAGCAGCTGGAGATATATATATATATATATTTTAAATTGACGTCTTTTCGCCTTTATAATGTAGAAATGAATAAATGGGCAAAAATTTTAAAACTTAAAGAATCAAATTTTTAAAAATTCGGATTGTGGCTTGAAAAAAATTATTAATCTCTTCATTAGTTACGGTCGAATTTTTTACTCTTAAAGCAATATGAGCATGAGGAGGACGTCTTTTTTGAAATTCGATTACGTATAAAATATAAACCATTTCTCCGAAAATTTCACCTGACTTTCAAACTTTTAATAAATTATTTAATTTTAATTGGAATATCCTACAATATAAATCTGCACAATCGATATGATATTGCTTTTCATTTAAATCTAATGTTATTTCTATCCAATTAGGATTGTACGTCATCGTAATAAAAAACATTGGTTTACCTAATCTGGCAACAACTGCCATGCCATCCTGATATGTTAATTGCATATAACGCGGACCATGTGTATATGATCTTCGAAGGTAAATTTTTCCTGGTTTTAGACCTCCTTCAGCTGTGATACATTCGACTATTTCCCATTTTTAGGATTTTTATTTGATTAAATCTAATAAAAACCGTAATTTTTCTTCTTCCACCTTACACCGTATATTAACAAAGTATTCTTGCCCTAATCTATCTAAACGCGTATATCTTGATTCTGATAATAACAAATATTTGTAATATTTTGTCTGAGATATTTTTTTTATTTTTGTTATCTACTATATCTATTGGTTTAGATTTATATTATTTATTTTTTCTTTCGTTGGTTCTTCGAATTTTTTATTTAGAAATTCCATCAAACCGTTCATGTGCATTTAACTTTTAAATTTTAGGGCTCCCGTATTTTCCGCATATTCCAGGAATTCTATTACATTATTTAAAAAAGAGAATGACTATTCAGCTACCACGGAAAGGGCTGTGGACTTTTTTTTAGTTTCCAATCTTACCGCGTTCAACGTGTATCTTCCCAAATTTTGGCTCCTAAATATCAAAATATTTCGAATTTCTTATTTTTCCTGTATTTTGGAGACCTTAGTGTGCAGGTTAAGAAGAAAATCAATACCGTAACACATGTAGATCCGGCTGCGGAATTTCTTTAAAAAAATTTTTTTGAAGCTTGATTTTCAAATTTTTCAAAATTTGGACACTTTAATTTTAAAATTTCGGAGGTTTCGTATTTTTCCTATATTTTAGCGAATGAAATAAAAAAAAAAAGTGAGCTCCCAGCTACGATGGAAAGGGCTGTAGACTTTTTTTTAGTTTCCGGGGTTACTGCTTTAAGCGTGTATTTTCCAAAACTAGGTTCCTTAATATCAACATTTTTCGAATTTCATATTTTCTCCCTATTCTAGAGACCTTAGTGTACAGGTTAAAAAGAAAATCAATACCGTAACTTATATGGAACCGGTTGTAGAATTTAAAAAAAAAAAATTTCTTAAAACTTGATTTTCATATTTTTTAAAATTTGAGCCCTTTAATTTTAAAATATTTGAGGTTTTGTATTTTTCCTATATTCTAGCAATTGAAATACATCATTTAAAAAAATGACTGATCCTCCAGCTATCATGGAAAGAGCTGTGGACTTTTTTTTAGTTTCGAGTCTTACCACTTTAAGCGTGTATTTTTGCAAATTTTGATCCCTAAATATCAAAATTTTTCGAATTTTACATTTTTCCTGTATTTCGAAGACCTTAGTGTGTAAGTTAAAATTAAAATTAATGTCGTAACTTATATAGATCCGGCTTCAAAACTTTTTAAAAATTTTTTCCTTGAAATTTGGTTTCCACATTTTTAAAAATTTGGGCCCTTTAATTTCAAAATTTTGGCGGTTTCGTATTTTTCCTATATTCTTACGATTAAAATACATCATTTAAAAAAAAGAGTGGCCTTCCAGCTACCACGGAAAGAGCTGTGGACTTTTTTTTAGTTTCCGGGGTTACCGCTTTACGCATGCATTTTCACAAATTTTGGTCCCTAAATATCAAAATTGTTCGAATCTTTTTTTCCCCCTGTATTCTGGAGACCTTAGTGTGCAGATTAAAAAGAAAATTGTTACCGTAACTCACATAGAATCGGCTGCGGGATTTTTTTAAAATTTGTTTCGTAAAACTTGATTTTCACATTTTTCGAAATTTGGGCCCTTTAATTTTAAAATTTTGAAGGTCTTGTTATTTTCCTATGATGTAACGAAGAAAATACTTCGATTGAAAAAAAAAATTAACTCTCTAGCTAATATAGAACGGTCTGTACGATTTTTTTTCTTGCAGCTTTATATAATAGTTATATAGGGCGTTTGGAAATATTACGCTCTTTAAAATCTATCTATCTGCGTGGTTCAGTCCTAAAACTGGTTTCCATCCATGATGATCCTTCTCCGAATTTATCATGGTTTATGAGAATATTAATTGCGGTGGTTTCTCCTACACTTTCAATATTGAAAAATCGAGTAACATATGTAACAGTAACTTTTGCACTACGCGCGTATTATTGCTATTTTCTTAAGTGTTTGCAAAAGTCATGAATTTGATTGATTAGCAAGTTAAATCCGAGTAAAGCTCAGTCACCGCCCAGGTACTGTAACTGAAGTGTACAACTGAAATTGCTACGCAAACGATAAATTATCATTTTTGTTCTTAAAAAGGTCTTTGGTTTTTGGATGTTATCTAAATATTGCGTAGTTGATAGAATAAAGAGACGTCAAACAACTAACATTTTGAAGAAGAAAAAGATGAAGATATGAAGCATAGATCTAGCGTTACTACGACTGGGATAATTCGGGAAAAAATTATCGGTTACATTCATAAACTTGTTTCAAATGAAAAAAAAGAGAAAGTAATCGACAGGAAACTACTTAAAAGGATTGTAAAAGAAAGTGAATATTTCAAAAAATACATAGTTTATAGTAGTCTGTTGATTCTAAATTATAATTTGCCTATAGTCGAAAAACTATTTCAAACAGCATTTTGTATTTAATAAATAATTGTGAGGAGGGGGGGGGCATTAATAAAACTCGAATAATTAAAGTTAATTATATTTATATTACAGTGGGTGGTGTACTGATACTAAAAGTTATCATGTAGTTACAGCACATTTTATTAATGAACATTGTGTACTCTGCAAACTTATTTAATCGGTTGTTACCTTTTTCCTGGAACTCATGACGCTCACAGGTAGTTGCGGATAAGTTAAATCACGGCGCAGAGTGGGAAATATAAAGAAAATTGTTTGTACCGGTCACACAGACATAGTGCACGAAGCGTGATTAAAAGTATAAAATTATGTAATTGGTGGCATCTTTCTTATTTTGCTTATGAGTTGAATACTATTACTAAGCATTCTCATTATCATAACAAACAAGAATGAAAAGTAAAACGGTTGTTGAGTATTTCGTCAAAGCGTAAATGTTACAGACAAAACATTTGCAAACATAATTAAGGTTGTGTTACCTGTTTTAAAATGAAAACAACAGTGCCCAGCTAGGTGCAATTCTACTTATGAAAAATTTATACGTATGCTAAGAATGAAGGATTCATTACAAAGTAGCCATGCTAAATCCCCAACCAGGTCAGCCAAGCATGATGTTTCATGCGCTGAGCATTCCGCATGTTAAGCTAAAAACAACCGTAATTTACATCTACATGATACCAAAAATTCAACCAGTTTGCCCGCTTAGCCAGTCCGTCAGTGTTACAGAGGCATCTCTGTAAGGTATAATTTAACATAAAATGTATGAAAATAAAAGTTCAGTAGATTTAAAGTTACATAATACTATGCAAAAGAAAAGGTACCGTACGGGGTAAGTTGTTACATAGGATGGCCATCCAACCGGGAGACCGAGAATACCGGAAATAAACTGGGAATTTTGTCCTAAAAATAGCCAAAAACGATATTTTTAATAAGAAAAAATCATTTGAAATAATGCATTTTTTAATGTACTTCACACTCGAGAATAAATTATGAAGAGTTCTGTTTTATTCATATATACAATATGTGCTGCGGTGGTCAAATATTATTAATAGTAGCAAAAAAAAAAAAAAAAAAATCTATTCTTCTTTTTGTATAATTCTCGTAATTAAGAAATCGGGAGGATTTGGACCAGGAAAATTGGGAATTTAGAAATGACATCGGAGTGACCACTATATATACAGCGATAGGCGGTACATTGTTACAGTGTAATAACTCGTTCTACGATAGTCATTTTAAATAATGTTAGAGAAATTTATAAGAATGGCAAATATCACAATTATTCTGCATAGCAAACAATGTCATGTAAATATTTAAGGAAGACACAGAGCGGCGCAGTAGGAGAAAATACGTACAAAATGGCTGTTTATAATGTACAGTACAATAAATTATCGTTACGAGAGAATGCGAAAAAACATAATATTCGCTTCATGACTTTGCCTGCTGTAGTTTCCTTGTGGAGCATCCATACCATTTCCTTAAATCACCTATCCAGGACATTCTTCTTCTGCCGCCGGGTTTTCTTTTATCTTTAATTTCACCATTTAATACGGTATGTGAATTGAACGGCATTTCTCTCGTTCTCTATACACATGTCCGAAGTATTTAAGCTTCCTTTCCCGAATTGTATGTAGTAGCTTAGCTTCCTTTGAAATGCGGTTTAGGACTTCCGCATTTGTAATATGATCACGATGAGATATTTTGAGTATGCGACGATACATGTACATTTCAAAGGCTGCTACTTTCTTTTGTAATGCCTGCGTAAATGTCCAACTCTACATACCATAGAGTAATACTGACCAGACATAATATTGTACAAGACGTAGACGTAACTCAAGGTTTAAATCTTTCCTGGGGACATTCGATTCTTCATATTCAGAAATACTTTCCTCGCTCTCTCTCTCTATTTTTGTGCGTATTTCTGTTGACTGGTCAGTTGGTCGGTTTTTTTTTTTTTTTTATAGAACCGGGTACCTTGTGGTACTTCATTTTTGGAATACGTTGAATAGAGATTGGTTTTTAACAAACGGCATCTTTTTAACAACAACAGATATATATTAAAATTCTCGCTCACAATTTTGCAGGTGCCGATAAAATAAACGTTCCTAATAATAACTGGATTATAAACAAAAAGGCTGGAAAACTGGGTTTATTAAAAGGAACTCGCTTTCCATTAGACAACCAGAGCAACGAGTCTGGCTAGAACTTCACAAACTGTAATACGTTTAACGTGAAAGATATTTACGATACAAAATTGGCAGAAGTCTTTTTTTATCGTTTAGATTACGTTATGAAGCTTTGATGATTTCTCACTAATGCAAATAGAGTAGTAACGGAAGGCGACACGTATTTATTACATTTACGTCAGAAATGAATAAAATGTTATTTAAAGTTTATCATTTACCATAGTAATTACTTTGTTTAAATTTTAATTGGATGAATTTTACAGTTTTGAACGCACTGAAGATATGATCACCACCGATAACACTGAACTATCGCTTTCGTTTCTCTAACACCACCTAATGCTGGGTAATGCCCTCGACTAGCGACCCCATACACGCCAAAAAAAAAATTTGCTTTCAATTTAATTTTTTTTTGCAAAAAAAAGTATCAATATTCAATGCGGAACTTGTTGTTGTTATGAAATCATGTGACAGCAAAACAGTCAAACTGAACGTCACATCATGACGCCGTTTTTGCCACTTTTTTCTATTGTTCCGACTTTTTCGATGGATTTTTCCAAAATTTTCTTTCATACAAACCTTGTCCTGACAATTACGAACACAGCAAAAAAAAAAAAAACTAACCAAATCGAATTTCTTTACTTTGGCGCTATCTGTTGGCAATGTTGGAAATCAGTGTTTTGGCTAGTCGATGCGGATGGCCACACTTTTGATCAATTGTTATTTATATTGTAATTTATTTATTTTTATTTTATTTTTTGACTTCGAAATAGCCTATATTATTCCGCATGATCGAATAAATAAACTGTTCAAATTTCATAAAAATCCGATGAATAGTTTCGAAGTCCATCGAGGACATACAGAACGACATACATTCATTTTTATCTATACAGATAGATAATTTGCGCAGTCGAGCAATTGTCTCGGCATCGTTTCTAATTCGAAATTTCCACTTAATTCGCTCGGCCGCCGAGATGTCCGATACCTCTTTTATCATTACTAATATTTAATCGCAAGCCTCGACATACACCGTGATGTCATTTATACTCGCTTTTATTATTAATACAAGCGCACACACACCGGCTTACATCTTATAATAAATAACAAATAAATCAGGGTTTCATTTTTCACACGGGGGGACAATTCTCGTTTTCTCGCTGGCGTAATAAACTTGAAATTCAGCCGGACTACTGGAAAAAATTTTTGCTAATCATATTTGTTTTATTTTTCATGCTATCAGCTTTTTAATTTGCGCATGGGAGTGCATAAAAAAAGTATTTACGAATTTCGGAAGTTAGCGCACATAATTCAGTTTATTTAGAGTAGACTTTTATTGGGGGGTGGGGGGGGGGCAAAGAAAAAACTGAAAATAAAACGAAATTCAGACACGTAATTTAGATTTTGTTAGTTCTTGTAGTTTGTCGTATGGGGCTGGTTATTAGTGTATTATAAAAAGAGCGGTACTAGATTTTAAAAAAAGGAGCAATTGTTTTTTAATATTCTTGTTGTTTCTTCGCTCAATTTTTTTTGATTTTAGACTTCCCAAAAAGTGGTTCAGGTACGTCATTGTATAGGACAATTATTTTTTTTTTAGATCTCAGGATCAGAAATTCTTGGTATTGATAGGAAAAATGAAAAAAAAACAAAACAAGATCATTGCAACTGATGTTGTCACAGTTGAGACGTAATTACTTCCGCTACTGATGTACATCAGAATTGGACTTGGTACCGAAATGTAGCTGGAACAGAAAGTGTGTAACAGTAACAGAAATTAATAATTTGGAAGAGTTTGCCGTACCCGTGGTATTTTTTTGTACCAGGTTCATTACTCTTATATTTAACGGACCATCGCTGATAATAAATCACGCTGCCAGAGATAGATCCGACCGTATCCTAAATAAACGGTTTTAGTCATGTTTTTTTTTTTCCTTTTTTGGAAGTCAAGATATATTAAATTTTACTATATCTGTTTATTTCATTCATTGTTTCTTTTTATGTTGTGCAGTAATTAATTTTAAACACCAATTTAAAACAATTATTTAATTTATCAAATACCCTGACGCATTTCGAAGGCAAAGCTTCATGAGATCACGGAGGTTATTTAATAATAAGTCCCGTGATCATGAAGCTTTGTTTTCGAAACGCGTCGGGGTATTGATAAATTAAATTTTACGTTGGAGCTGCGTATCCAATTGTGCCCGAACACGATGATATTTTCGAGGAAGTAAGCCTGTGTGTCTGGAAATACTAAAGTGTTAATTTTCCGTACTTTTTTTGCCATTTTTTTTGTAATTTCATTTGTAATTTTTTCTAATAACTTTTTCAATTTCTCACGGAACTAATTTAATATGTTGCGTTTTAAAATTTCTCTCTTGCGAATTCGCGAACAAGCCGATATGCAAAAGTATATGTAAAATGTGGACGATGAGAGATGAAAAAAAATTAATGGAAATAATGCGCAGATTGGCTTATTTCTCCTTCTTTCCTATACGACAAAATAAAACGCGGAAATAGCGAAGTAATGGAAAACAGTTTTATTTCCATCATCTGTCGTCAGCAAAATAAAAAGATAATTTTACGAAAAGCGACTAAAAAGCCATCTGTCAAAGTAGCTGAAATGAAAACTGACGCAATTTCCTCTGCAATATCCGCTGTACATTTTCTTTTTTTTTTGTTTTTCATCAATTTCATAATACTGAAAGTTATGCTTTTTTTTTTTTTTTTTGGAAATTATGTGCTCGAATGCGCCTGTAATTATTTTATCAATTAAATGCGCTCCACCTTGGTCGTTTTCTTTGGGGCAAAGTTTACTTTTTTTCTGAACCATGATTTGGTTAATTTTTCTCTTGAAAAAGCAGATCATTTTTTTTTTACTTTTCGACAAATTTTTTTTGCTTTTTACACGTTTACTATAGTATTTATAAAAAGTGTGTACACATAGCTTTTCAGTTCATTTATTAGTGATTTATGCGGGGTTTTTTTTTTTTTTTTTGCTTTGCATTCCAAACCAGTCAATTGTATGACCATTGTGTGGGTGTTGTAGTACACATTTTACATATAATTGGAAAATGTTAATATTATTGTATAAGTTCACGCTGATATCCACGCTAGATTACTGTTCGATTTTTTACAGTTCAGCCTCAGCTACCCTTCTTAAGGAGGCTGTAATATCTCCGGAATGTCAGATTGAAACTTTAGCCCCGGTAGTCTTAGGTCATGTCCTGTAGTTAGTGCCCAGCTAGTGACACCACCACCGTTAAATATCAGCAGAATTATTTTTAACTGATAAATTTTTAATTAAATATTGTAATTTTTTGAACCATTCGCTAATTGTTAATGCTACGTGGTTCTACATAAAAAATGGAGATTTGTTGATGAAAAAATGTTTCTGTTTATTAAAAGAATAACCAAATGCGAGTATGTTAAATATAACGCCGCCTTATCCATCCATGTACTTTAATCTACCGTATGACATTAATTTAATCAACATTGATATAAACATTCCTTTCGAGAATTAAACAGACTTAATTTACCTCCCGAGGTAATCAACTCCCTTTTTTTTTTAAACACCATGGAAATTCAGTAGTCTCACTCTCCTCTGCAGATCTTCACCGACAGTGCCGAATTTACAGGATCCAATAAAGATGTGGGTTGTTCTGCAGTCATCATCCCTAATATTATTTTTGCACAGAGGTTTAGGCTGCCTCCGGGAGTCCTCAATGTTTATTTTAGAGCTCTTGACAGTTGAAAAGGTCTGAGAATATATTTTAAATGTTTTCCATTTTAACTTGGAAATTTGTTATATTAGCTTCTGGCCATTCAAGGTTATCATTTTCATTATAAAAGTCACCCTTCAGTATTTGAAATAAGGAATAAAAACTTGACTGTCACACAGGTTCATATCAAGCTTTACTGGCTGCTTCTTCTTAATGACGGAGTTAATGCGCTAGCTAAAATCGTTGGTGCATCTGGAGATCGGTTCCCATATAGTCCGCGTCAACTAATTTATTTGAGATGATTAAATGCGATAGTGGAGCGGACTGGTTGGCTTTTGTCCAAGTAAAGCTAAAACATATAATGTTATACAAACATCGTTGCCTAATTAACCACTTTTCAGTCAAATCTTGCCTTTGGGTCCACCTATAGTTTGTAGATTTGTTATCATTTTGCGTACTGGTCACTCTAGAGTGTCGAAGAATTTCTCTGTAGCAGGTTTTTCCAACCGTAATTGTGACAATCGTAACTAGCATCAATTTTAGCGAGGATATGATTCATTTGTTTTTCAGTTGTGGCTGATTTGAATGTAGTATAATCTCTCTTATTGGTGAGTTAATTTCCATTTTCGTCCGCTACATTGCAATCTTTAGAGCGGATTTTAACAGTTAAACTGATAAAATTGTTTTCTTTTAAAATTCCTTCCTTTTCTCTTTCTTTCGCTTTCTTATTTTTGTTTTTCTCTCGATTCTTTGGTGTCTTATCTCTAGTTTAAGTAATAAATTTGAACTTCTTCGAGTAGATAATCGCGAAAATCTTATGGTGTGGTCATTTTTATATCATACTAATTAATGGTATTTTAACAAAAAAAAAAAAAAAAAAAAAAAAACCCGAAAAAAGAATAAATTAAGTCCAAACTGTTTGCTGCTCCCTCAGTGTTTAACAGCAATTTAAAGTATAATGATTTTAACATTAGCGAAAGTACAAAATAAATCACATTAAGGCTTATTTTTCTAGTTTCTACTGAGGCAGTAATAGCATCATCGATGAAACCGTTCAGCACTTAATACACGTGCCAGATGAGGAGAACCCAAATAATCAAACTATCTCGCTTGTTTACCAAGTTTATATCTGTTTAGTATGTATTACGCATCTGCCCACTGAACTTTTATTGGTAATACTACATCATGCATGCCGATCAGTTAATTTCTACAAAAGTTCCAATGTTTTCTATCGTAATGAGGTTTTCGAGTTTGTCTGATTTTGTTCTTGCGTTATTTGGTTCGTTTGTTTTATTCTTCTTTTTTTCGTTTTTGCTTTTGATATATTATTGTTGAGTGAATATGGAAATATTTTTAGTTAATATAAAAGTACGTAAAATTACAGTTATCTTAAACTGAAACTAATTTTCAATTAGTTAAAAACATAGACAGCCAAAGAGGTGTCTTAAGGCTAAGCAACTAATTCGTGCTAGTGTGTAGATTGTACTTTTCATTCTGTATTTTTGGCTGCATCGAAGAAGATGAAAAAGAAAGAGAGAAGAGTGACTGCTTTTTTAGTTCATTTTTGATTCTCCTGATTTTTTTATATATTTATATCAGGGGCGGATCCAGAAGAACATTTTGGGGGGAGAAATTATAAGAACCTTTGCAGGGGAGGGGGGGAATTATATAATTACCTAAAATCTTCTACGATAAGCAGTAGATTCGAGAAATACCTCTTGTTTCATAAAGAAAATCAAATAACGACCTTTATAGAAATGTTTAAAAATGTTTTAAAAATACATAATCATTACAATTTTTAATTTAAATTTTGTTTTATTTTTAGAGGTGAAAAATAAAACCAAATTATAAAATTCTAGATCTAAAATAATAGTTTATAAATAGGATGGTGTTTTAGCCATAATAGGTCTTAACAGGAAATTATAATACTCGTATCAATTATTCGACAACGGTATAAATAAATTTGTATGTGTGAAATATACGAATAATTAAATAAGCTTCTGGCTTACAATTTTCGATAATTTCTGTCTAGTCAGGGTTATACCTTGAATGAGCTAATAAAATTTTATTCAGAATGAACATTTTTAATTTAAAAAAGAATACGTTTTATTAAAGTAAGAATTTTTATTAAGAACATTTCGGTTTAAAAAGAGATCATTTGGTTTTATTTTATATCTTAAAGAATTACTGTTTTGAACTTTATTTTAACCAGTTTTTAAGCTCAGCCTATCCAGTATGGTTGAGCGGTTTATTACAAAATTAAATAACTATAATTTTTATTAAAGTAAAAGATATATTCATATAAGAAATCGAAAGAAATTAATCGGTATAAAATAATATAGAAAAAGGAACCAATTCAGTGGAGGATTGAACAACTCTAGTTATCCAAGTATTGAAGAATTTACAGAATATACTCCGGCAGAAGAAGCAAAGAAATAGGACCTGCACGCAAGATGCAAACAGTGATTATAGTACATTTATATTTTATGTTTTACGTGTGAAATTAGACCATTTGTATAGGTGTGTAATGTGAAGATGTTATAATTAGTGTGCGTGCGACGTTGCGAAAGGGCCCTCAATTAGATAATCGTCTTATTAGTAATTCAAGCATTTTGTCATTTGTTTTGTTTATATTTTATATTATAATTGTTAGTATAAATTAAATAAAAATAGTAATTTATTTTTGTTGAAGACAATTCACGAAAATAGTGATATTGTTTAGAAAACCGCTTATCTAGAGTTTAATTTTGACGGGATATTTAAAAATTGGTTTATTTAGAGATTTGTACATTTAAAAAAAAAAAATAAATAAATAAATAAAAAACAATTATATTACGTAACTAATTTAGAGATTTGTAAATTTAAAAAAAAAAAAAATATATAAAAAATAATTATATTACGTAACTAGTCAGTTCATTTGACTGGAAATGTAATAATAGTAAGAAAGATAATATTTTTATTAGACACTTTACTTCTTTTTTATTTTTGTTAATAATCCGATCCGAATTCTCTTTGTTCGTGAGCAACTTTAAATACATATATATTTCTCATTGAACTTTATTTTTAATTAAAATTCCAAAATAAAAATTAAAAATAAATAAAAATGGCAAAAGATCAATGGTAATTACATTTAAAATAAAATAAAATAAACGTAACATTAATAGTTTTACTAGAAAAAAACAGTGTATTAAATATTAGTTATTAAAATCCGTAGGTACAATTCGTACAAATCTTTTATTGCATAAATTAAGTTTCTCTATTATAACAGATTTTTTCATAGAGGCTTTGGTTCTTTGGGCATCAGAAACGTTCGGTTACGAATATCTATAAAACTATCTTGGTTTCTGTTGAAAGTAGGCATTAAAATGACGAAAACCAACAATGATGACGTGATGTAATTTCTTATTTACTATTAACGATTGATAAGGCGAAAGTTAGCCATTATTATACACACGGGTTTATTTTAAAACCCTTTTGAGGTATAATAAATTTTTAGAATGGCATGTAATTGTGTTTTAAAATGGAACGAGACATTGTGCTGTTGACTGTGCACAAGATGTTAGAAATGAAAAAATCATGTTCGTCTCGGATCTCTGCATCTTTCATCATTACGCTGTAAAAAGTGAAAGATCTATATGTGTTTAAATTTTGATTCACATTAATGTTGACGGATTAAGCTGCACTCCTAACATGTTCGATTGCGCAGAAACACAATCACGACACCATATAACATCACCATCAGCTGGCGATAGAGAACATTATATATTTAAGTGACCTAAGTAGACGTTTTAACAATTGTGGTAACCGTGTGTTCAATAGTAAACAACTGAATATGTTGTAATATATATATATATATATTTATATTTATATTTATATTTATATATATATATATATCAATTGCCACTCGGTAATTGTTCGTAATACACAATGATATTACATGAATTTTTGTGTAAAATTCAAAATTATCCAACAACACTTTAAATTGTTTACGATTTAAAAGCTCGAATGAATTCGAGCTGTAAATGGCAGTACATTATTTCACGGAATGTGTCAGATTTATTTAGATATTGCCCATCAGACGAATGTCAAGTGGAATCTTACGTGGATAAATACGTGTCGCTTGTAAGGACCTTTTTGTAATTAAAATAGCGCCATGTGTAGAAGTTACACAAGGTCTATATCATCAACAGCCCCCACTTTGATAAGCCCGTAAATGCGCATCATTTGTGCGAGAATGTGCATGAACTGCACACTCCGATCCTACGACATTAAAGAAAAACTTTTGGGAGGCGGTTGAAATTTCATTCTGCAAAATTAACCAAAGCTGGCTAATGCAGTTGTCAAAATATTAGTTTATTGTGCTAAACAATCGTGTAAAATAAAAACTAGCAGAAATACCGTTTGAAAAGAACTATATCCATATATATTATTATTATTATTATTATTATTATTAATTATTACTGGGTGTTTTTAATTGCTATGATTATTACACCCGGTGTGATAGGTAGGTATTTTAAATGCTGGTTGTTAAGTTTAATTTTCTAATCAGGGTGAGAATTTTTTTTTAAAATTTCGTCTTGGTCGCCAAGGATGTTTGAGTTATTTAAGGAGATTTTTAGTTCTAGACGGATTTGATTATTGTTAGGGCATTTGTAAAGAAAGTGTTTGGCTGTGATTGGGGGTGGAGTTGCAGAACTGACAAGGGGGTTTATGGATTTTTAGGAAGAGGTGTAATTATGGGTGAATTTCTTATGTCCAATTCTAAGTTTGGTGATTATTAATTCTTCTTGTCGATTTAATTAGAAAAAGTTTTTCCAAGGTTGTGCGGATTTTTTGTGTTGAAATAATTTGTTACGGCATTTTCTGTTCCATAATGTTTGCCAATTAGATATTTTGGTGTTTGATTTAGTAAATGTTTGATGTCCGTGACTGTGCTGGAGGTTATAGGGGAGGGTGTAGTGGCGGTTTTGGCCAGGTTATCTACTATTTCATTTCCCTGGATTCCGATATGACTAGGTATATATCATATATGTACATTAATTTGATATTAATGTTTCGAGATGATTTTAGCTTGTTTATTTGTTGGAGAATATATCTTGGACAAATTTCTCAGTTGAAAAAATGTGTTCCGGATGGATGTTAGTTAGTGAGCTTATAGGGTCGCTTTAGATTAGATAATTTTTGCTGTTTTCTTTTTCCGTTTTTAGGCTTTTCAAACGGTGAAGAATTGCTATTAATTCGGCTGTATAGTTGTAAGAGCATTTGTGAAGTTTGAAGTTTTTAACTTTTCCATTGATAGAAAAAGCATATCCTGTATATTGATATTTTTGACCCATCTGTAAAGCATGTGGTACATAAATAAGTAAAACTAGTAACTTTTTCGTGATAACGATTTTTAATAATTATATGGCGAGGGTTTTATTTATTAGGAAATTAATACTTTTTAACATCTGAAATTAATATTTTCATTTAGTCTTCTATTTTATAAATGTACTAGTTCAGAACTAGGAAACCAGCTGAGGCTTTGATTAATTACGCTGATAATTTAAAAAAAATAAATATCCAAGAGAAAAATGTGCTATAATTTATAAACATTGGTTAAATGTATGAATGAACATATTGAGTATTTTCACCAACCGGTTTTTTCTTCAATACTGTAAATGGAAATGTGCACAAACAATAAAAGTTCTTGCATATTTTTCCACCGGGAAAAAAAAAAAAAAGAATCCGCAAACGTTTGCACCGTAATTTTATTGAAACGGACCTAGTTGCATAAAAAAATGCATAAGAATGGTGCATGAAAAAAGTTCATTAATTGGTTAACAATGTACACCCCTTTGGGCTAATATGAAGGCCAAGAGGAGAGGGATATCTAATGTCGTATGGTTTTCGTAATTTTCTATACGGGGAGACCAGTTAAGTTACAGAGTTGAGCTTTTGTCGATAAAGAAACAGGCAGGAACCATCGAAATATGAACATTATTATCGCTTCTTTTGACACTTTCACGCTACAACACGCTATATAATCTGTAAAATTAAACGCGGGATATTTACGCGCGCAGTTTAAGAAGTAAAAAAAAAAAGAGTATACCACGACCTCTAGAAATGATGTCGCTGCTACACTACATTTCGTGATTTTATAGCGAAGTATTCGTTTTGAATTTTGATCACGCTAAATGTTTCAAACGGAGAAAAACCGGAGTGGTTCTTTATTCAAATTTTTGTAAATGTAATCCGATGAATATTCATTTTGAAATACAAAAAAATAAACATCAGAGCTCCTCGATGACGCTGTTTTTTGCGATAATTCGAATGCGTCGTCTGAATACGGTTGGCGATTCGTAGCTTTATCGAAACTGAAATATCCCCAAAATTAGAATAACCGATTTACTAGAAATCGGTTTAGAGAAAGAATTCTTTTTCCTTCTGTTTCTTTTTCTTTTTCTGCCAGCGCGAAAAGAATTATTTCATAAGACAAATCTGCAACAGTAGTTATGATCGGCGAGAAGATTTTTAAAATTCTATCTGAAAATAAACACCAGAGAAAACACACGATTCGGACCTTTTTTTTTTTTTTTTTTTTTTTTTTGGCTGCTCTCTTTATAAGTTATTACTAACCAGAAAACATGAAGATTAAGGTGGAACCGCCATATAAGAATAAGGGAATAATACAATGCACCAGGTGCCAACTATTTGGCCACAGTAAGTCTTACTGCACACTACCATTCGCTTGTGTCAAATGCGGTGAACAGCACGACTCTAAAAATTGCAACAAATCGATACAAGAACATGCTAAATGCATACATTGCGAAGGGAATCACCCAGCAAATTATAAAGGTTGTACCATATATAAAAATTTAATCAATAAAAGGTATAAATCTCATAATACAGCACAGCGAGTAAACAAAAACGTACGAGAGTTCGTTCCAACTGAAGCAGATTTTCCTGCAACGCTTAATACTAAACCTCCTACACAAAATGATTTCACATGGGCTAGAAATACTATACTACACGATCGTAAGGACAAAAAAACTATATCTCAACCCACGTTGTATAACACAGATAACAACGCTTTAAATATAAACGACTTAAACTCCGGCATAGGATCCCAACTCAACGAATTCCTGGTAGAATTCAAAAATATTTTCAATCAACTTATTCAACAAAATAGTATGATACTGAACATGTTATCAACTTTAATTAACAACTTCTCGTCCAAATGAATAAATTACTTAGAATAGCTACTTGGAACATTAATGGTTTGGTGCAGTATCGCCATGAAGTTGAAGCGTTCCTAATAAGTAATAGCATTGATATTCTTTTAATATCTGAATCTCACTTTACTAATAAAAGTTATATTAAGATACCCCATTACACAGTCTACCACACTAACCATCCAGATGGCACAGCCCATGGAGGAACCGCAATTATTATAAGAACCGCGATTAAGCATTCCGAAGTAAATGATTTTACAAGAGAATACCTGCAAGCAACTACCGTCATGATAGAGACCTCGTTTGGGCCACTTACAATATCATCAGCTTACTGTCCCCCCAAGCATAACATCAAGCAAGAGCACTATGAAGAATACTTCAAAAGTCTTGGAAACAAGTTTATCGTTGGTGGCGATTACAATGCTAAGCACATATCCTTTGGATCTCGCCTAACAACACCCAGAGGTAGGCAGTTATACGCATGTGTTCAAAAAAACAAATACCTGCACTTATCTGATGGTATACCATCATATTGGCCAACCGATGTAAACAAGCTACCGGACCTATTAGATTTTTTTATCATCAAAGGGGTCGACGTTGACCACACACTAGTAGAAACATCCATGGATGGTACGTCCGATCATTCCCCAAAAATCTTAAGCGTTAATAGTACAATAACACAAGTTCCCATGAGACCAAGCCTGACAAACAGACATACCAACTGGCATGTTTTTCAGCAGACGGTCGAAAGCAAAATAGATTTAACTATTCCATTAAAAACGGAAGAAAACGTCGAAATTGCTATTGAACATTTTATCAAATGTATTCACGAAGCGGCATATCAAGCTACCCCACAAAAAAAATTGTGTATGAAATCTACTAAACATCCTAAAGCACTAAAGGATATGATCGCGGAAAAAAGACGACTAAGGAGAATCTGGCACAGGGACAGAAACCCAATCAATAAAAATGCATTAAACAGAATAACGAAACAATTGAGGAAAGCGTTATCGGACAGGAAGAACGAAGTCTTTCAAGATTATATTACACACCTGACGCCCAATATTGATACCGATTACTCGCTATGGAAGGCCACCAAAAATCTAAAACGTCACCACACACCTCAACAACCACCCTTAAAAAATAAAAACCACGGATGGGCAAGAACCAACAAAGATAAAGCCAAAATATACGCTGAATACCTCTCTGAAGTTTTCCTTGACCACAACAGCATGATAACTCGCGATGATGACCACATATACAATTATCTACAAGCGCCATTCCAAATGTGTCCACCTATAAAACCGGTATCACCAATGGAAGTAAAATCTTACATACAAAAACATCTTCAACCAAAAAAATCCCCTGGATATGACCTAATAACTGCAAAAGAACTGAAAAACTTACCGAGAAAAGCGATAACATTATTAACATATATTTTCAATGCAATAATTCGTACCGGCTATTACCCCATTCAATGGAAATTCGCCACCATAATAATGTTACAAAAACCAGGCAAACCGCAGGAAGAAGTATCATCATACAGACCTATCAGTCTCTTACCCATTACTTCTAAGCTATTTGAAAAACTTATCTTAAGAAGAATAAAGCCAATACTTGAAGAAAATAAGGTAATACCTGACTGGCAATTTGGGTTTAGAAAACAACATGGCACGACAGAACAAATTCATCGATTAGTTGAAGTTATCAACAGCAGTTTCGAACAAAAAAAATATTGCAATGCGCTATTCCTGGATATAGAAAAAGCGTTCGACAAAGTCTGGCATATAGGTCTACAATTTAAACTAAAGAAAAATCTACCACATCAATATTATACACTATTCAAATCTTACCTAACGGACAGATACTTTCAGGTGAATTTTAACGATGAGCACTCTGAAATATATAGTATACACTCCGGTGTGCCTCAGGGCAGTGTACTCGGTCCGGTACTATACCAGATTTACACTTCCGATTTCCCAGACAATGCTAACACTATAACTTCTATGTTCGCGGATGATACGGCGATATTATCAAGCCATCATGACCCTAATGTTGCTGTGGAGCATATTCAAACTCACATTACGCATATAGAGAATTGGTGTAAAGCATGGAAAATCAGAGTAAACGAATCTAAATCTACGCATGTCTTGTTTACGCTAAAAAGAATTAAGGGAAATACACCAATCCGCTTTAACGACGAAATAATTCCTGAGTCCTGTTCCGTAAAATATTTAGGACTGCACCTGGATCAAAGGCTAACTTGGAAAAACCATATTTTAGCCAAAAGGAAACAACTTGAGCTCAAACTACGGAGTATGAACTGGCTAATGCATACAAATTCATTCTTATCAGTTAAAAACAAACTGTTAATATATAAAGTTATTTTGAAGCCTATATGGACATATGGAATAGAAATCTGGGGAACCGCCAGCAACTCCAGACTGAAAACTATCCAGCGTTTCCAGTCTAAGGTATTGCGCAACATCGTTGGAGCACCGTGGTATATCTGTAATACTGATTTACATAAGGATCTCCACATGCCTGATGTAAAAGAAACGGTCAGAACACACAGTGGTAGATATATGCAGCGACTCCAGAAACATGTCAATCGACTGGCTGCCAACCTCAAGCGAAATCCCACAGAATTCAAACGTTTAAAAAGATATGGTCAAATGGATCTACAACATCGTTATTAATTAATATATACAGAGAATGGCTGCTAATGGGCAGCATCTAATGATAATACGGTAAAACATTAGTGCTACTTATTGACCCGTTCAGGGACAGATTGTACGCAAAAAAAAAAAAAAAAAAAAAAAAAAAAATTACTAACCAGAAAGATGAGATGTTTTCTTTAAATTAAAGTTGACTTCTGAAAAAAGCAATCAGCATATTTGAAAATAAAAAGAATTAGACGGTGGTTATATTTAATTCGATTGAATTTGGGGAAAAAAAGGAATTTTTACATCTCCAGAGAAGTTGTTATTGAAAAGTTATTGTTAAAAGTGTGGGGTGTGTCTGTAATCGACGAAATTCCGCCGACTTCTATTATTACAAGCGACCTAGACAGTCATAATCCAATACCAACATTTCACTTTTTCTTTTTTCTTTCTTGGGCTCGTCAACCAAATTCACCCAGAAACGGAAATAGTAGGGAAAGAAGTCGGGGTTATATTTTAATCCGATCAGAAATCTTTGCTAAAAAACAATCAATATAGCACAGGAATAATTAATTTGGGAAGGAATATAGGAAGCACAATAAAAGGAGTTGGCCAATCCTCAATACAAGTAGGAATACAAAATGCCCCATAGAAAAAGACATGAACACTGGATGAACACATGATCAGCGTCGTAAATAACTGCGTCATCAGGACGGAGAGAATAGCGTGGGGAGGAAATCAGGGGAAAGTGAAATCTGCAAGAAGGCAGCAAAGAATGGCCGAAAAACGCATACGAACAACGGAAACAACATCAGAACGTCGAAGAGAGGAATGCGAAAGAAAAACCATGAGAATAGGGAGGAAGAATAGACTGAACAGACAGATGAAATGAATAATTATTAGAAAAGGAGGAATCACAATTATTCGATATACCGTTATCTGATATGGGACTACTGAATTCAGTTGCCCTTAAAAGTGGAAAAAAAGGGCTCAGCATAAACATCAAGAAAACCAAGTTCATAGTGGCCTCAAGATAACTAATTACAGATAAAGAACTATTCCTTAACGGTAGGGAAATCGAACGGGTAGGAAAATACAAGTATCTAGGTTATTGGATAACGGAAAAAATAATAGCCCGGACGTAGAAATAAGAACGCGCATCGAGATAGCCCGAGATGTATTTATGAAGATGAAGAATGTACTTTGCGACAAAAAGTTAAATCTGGAAATAATCAAGAAGAAGGTGCTAAAATGTTATGTATGGTCCGTACTCTTATACGAGTGCGAGACGTGGACAATAAACGGACATATGGAAAGCGCATTTCATCATTTGAAAAGTGGTGTTATCGCCGGATCTGGAAGATACCATGGACTAGAAAAATGAAAAATGCGGAAGTATTACAATTGATGAAGACGAATCTAATATTAATGGATATAATTAAAAAACGCAAAATTAATTTCTTTGGACATTTCATGAGAGGATCAACATATCACCTTCTGCACACAATTATGATGGGAGCGGTAGAGGGGAGGAGGGGACAAGGAAGAAGAAGGATTTCTTGGCTCCAAAATATTAAGCAATGGACTGGAGTTACAAAAGTAGAAGAATTGTTCCAGATTGCAAGAAATCGAGACTCATTTCGTCATATGGTTGAATCCATGAAAAGTGGTTAAGCTATACCCGAATCGGGTTGCACGAAGAAGAAGAAGAAGATATGGAAGCTTTTACATATCGACAGGAGGTTAATGGAATTTTTTGAAAAAAAAAAAAAAGGCGGGAAGAAGCAGCAACCCGAGTACCAAAGAATATCAACCGCTTCATTATCAAATATGCCCGAGTGGCTAAGTACCCACGGTAAATATCAATATAAATAGAATGGACAGAGGAAAGATTATGAATCAGGTGAACGTATACGAAAGATAAAACAAAGTTCCATACAAATGATAAGGAAGGGAAGAGGATATTGAAGGGCGCTCAAGGAGTCAGAGATAATTAAAAAAGTGGAGGAAAGGTGATTACATAAAAGGCAAAATCATCCGAATAGATCTCGGAGCATAATAGTCTTTTAAAATCTTCAACACCGTCGATCGTGACTTCGGTGCAACGCATAATTCCCTTGGTTTGCTATAAAAACCTTTTACTCGGATAAAAAGAGGGGGTCGTGTCATTTTCCGTTCTTTTTTTGAACTTTTTGTTAATTTCGAAAGTTTCGTTAAGGAACTGAAATGCGGGTTTCTTTAGCCGACAAATAGCGATCTTTCCGACGACGATATATCACGTGTCAGAAAAAGAAAATATTTTTTTCAAAACTTTTTCGAGATTTTTGCTCCCCAAAGGCCTAAATATAAAGTTGTAAGAAGCTCAGCTATATTTTCCCTATAAAAAGCGATCCTCTATGCTTATGTTTGAGATACGTTTTGGTTTTCTCAACTTTTTTACTCGGGCTTTTGCTTACGTGAACGTGCTTTTTATTTTACACTGTTTTTGGCCCAAAAGGGGAGGGGTTTAAATAATTTTTTAACCGAAATTTTTTCTTAAAAACTTGTGCGTTTTGTTTTATATTTTGAATTTCACTTTTAAAGGGTTATCTGGTGATGAGTTATGAATTTTTTAAGGGCGATTTTTAAGGTCGTTTTAAATTCCATTCTATATAATATTCTTGATAGCTTTTTGGGGTTTTTGCCGTCCCGGGTGATCGGTTAGCTTGAAATTTTAGATATGCTTTTAAAGAAAATTTCAATTGTAATTTATGATCCAATTTCGGAATTAATGAGTCAAACTGTTCGTGAGCTATTTCATATTTTAGTTGAATATTTTTGTCGTTCATCTTATTATGATTATTCCGTACCCTAAAAATCTATAGATTTATGGAAAACATCCTCTCGAACTACTAGAAAAGACGAAGTTACTCTATTTCGTTTAAGAACAGGCTAACCTTTCCTAAGCCACAAGTACGCCTTAGATGAACAACCTTTTCCCACTTGTGTGTCATTCCTGCATACTCCGTAGTCTATTAATTACTTCCTCTTATAAAATGTTTAAATTTTTGAATTCAAAGAAATATCCATTTCTTTAACGAAACGTTAGAACCAGTCCTATCCGACGTTCGCGACCAAAACCTTAAATTATTTTTATACCTGAAATCAATTGTATCAATATGCCTCTAGCCTATAGGTTGTACGCGTTAATTAAAAAAAATAAAAATAAAAACTTTATATGTATATATATATATATATAGATGTGTATATATATATATATATATATATATATATATATATATATATATATATATATATATAGATGTGTATATATATATATATGTGTGTATATATATATATATATATATATATATGTATATATATATAACTCGGCCATTTTGGCCTCGCAAGGGGCTGTGCCCCTTGACCCCTCTTGTTTACATTTCTGTCTCTTTTTCTTCTATACTTTATATAAAATGATCAAAATTTACAACGTAATTCTAAATCGGTCCGTTTGAATATCATAATCACATAAATCTTATAAAATATAACAAATGTTACATAAAATTGGGACATTTTTTCTAATGGAGGGGGAATCTTAAGAATTACGTTGTAATTAATACAGATAGACATATACATATACACCTAATTTATTTTAAACATTTTTGGACTTTTTTTAGTATGTCACATTTCTTCGATCAATAATGGTTAAGAATATTTTTAAATATCGACTATCTGACGAAATTATTAACTTAAAATAGCAATTTGTGACCTCTCAACATTAAATTCCTTTATATTTTCAAAAATGTATTTTTATTCATAACGAAACTTCATTAATATTATTATAAAATTTGATTCGTCAACTTTAGAATTTTATACAACTATTATTTCCAAAATTGATAAAAATCTTGCAATTTGATTGCGTGATATAAACAGGCCCGGATTAAGTGTATGATAGGCCCGGGGCTACGATAATATTAAGGGTCCTTTTCGGGAGTGACAAAATTATCAGTTTTATAGAATAACTAAATTTTCTTTAATTTAATTTAATTATATTATTTTGAATTCACGAATTAACATATATAATTATTAATGTAAATAAAACTAAATATCATATAGACAATGGGTAGAATTTTCGATGCCAAAAAAAAAAAATATATATATATATATAATTTTAAACAAAGATTTGCATAAAAGGATAGTGTGCGTGGGTATATTGCGCGTGTACACACGCACACACATTTATACAGTAATTTCCTAAAAACGTAGATTCCGACTTGTTACAACTTAAATCAAATTTCTGGTACGTTTTTACGGAACTCGAAATTTTACTATTACGAAGTTTTCTCCTTCTCTAGGAGGAAATAAAAATGGATACAAAATTATTAATAAATTAATGTATTAAAAAATGCACTTGCTCTCCTTTAAAGTTAATTCTATTTATTTCAAAAAATAAGTTTATGTACACGACAAATGATAGATTAATTTTTTATTGCGTGTAAGAAGTGGGCGCCTCTTGGGTGTCCCTTTATAAGGAGGGGCTCGGGGCTGCATCCCCCTCTAGACCCCCCCAAAACTAGTCCTGTATATAAACTTTATATTGAACTATTTCCTGAATTAAATATTTTCCCTGTATATTACCGATTAGGGATGTTTACCAAATTTGACTTTTATGTTTGGTCCCTCTTAGATTAAAATAAATTATCTCTTAGTGATCAAAAATTTTCAGGATTTTTATATGTTATTTTTATTTGATTATGAAATTAATGAAATTATTTTCGTGTCCTGTTTTCAGCATATAAAATGGAATTTTATATCAGGCATTTATTTTGGTGTAAAATAAACTCAAGGTTGTTTTTTTTTTGTTTTGTTTCTTCACGCTATGCAAGAGCGCGACCAGCAAAAGTTTATCATATTTTATTAAATAGGTTCATTGATTTGAGAAGAAGAAAGGTGTACGAAACTAGAGCATGGGTTAAAGGTTAAGGATTTTAGGACATCTGTCAAAAGGTGTAGGATGGTGATAGGAACTTCGCATCTGTCACAGGCTGGTGGAACAATATTTTGAAGTATATACACATATGGGAGGTTTGAATGGCCACATGTAGGCAGCACAGCACCATCTGATCTTTTCAACTTTTTGATTGAAATTTCCATTCTCGAACACTGATAATTTTACTGTACGTACGCGTGATGGATATTGATCTACTTGATAAGCATTATTTCCGGAGTAATTATCTCGTTTAATTTCCCTATTTAAAAAACAATCACCACCTTTATGCCTAGTTTGATGGTATTTGAAGCACGTAAGTTCAAGTGTTACGAATATATTTTGTAGCTTCTTTCATTGTAGTTTAGTATGAAAGAAGGAAGTTTAACCTTATTTGGGGCGTTAATGTAGACTTGCTGCCAAATGTAGCCGAGCTCGTCATCTTGTGCTTGAACTCGTAACAAGGAAATACCGGAGGCTAATATGAAGCTGGAAATTATTTTTTGGATATTGTTCTATAGGCCTGTGTTTAGGATGATTAGATTTACCTTTGAGAGAATTATTTTCTTCGAAGATGAATTTAGTTAGCGAGTTTCTATGAAGTGTTGTCCAATTTTGATTCCTTCGTGACTGTGGACTATATCGTTAACGATGTCTTTGTTTGCTAAAAAAAACTATAATTTTATTATTACTAACGCGTGAGGCATCGATAAGGTGTTTTTTTTTTTCGTCTTTGACGATACTTGATTTCTTGTACCTATTGTCTATTACTTTCAATTCCGGTAGATAATTTAGTATTATGCCCTGTTCTTCACAGTTGAGTGCTTGAAATATAGAATTAATGTCATTTTGCTTTATCGGAACAAAATGCAATGGCGAAAGTTATGTTGTAGTTAATCGTATTGCAATCTGCATTAGCGGTGATCACGACTATCGGAGCTAATTGAAGGTTTGTATTAGTGGTGTTAGTAGAAGTAAAAGCAACGGGGACCCACCGTTATCAGTTTGGTTTGACATGGTGCAGGCGGCTTATCTCCGCCTAAGAGTAATCAAGTTACATATCGTCTGATTACAATACGAGTATTTTGATAACACAGAAATTACGAAACACTAGTACAAGTATTTTTACAAACGTTTTAAAATAAGATATAAAAACTATGAATAGTTTTAAGCACATTTTGGGTTTTATATTTACGATTTTGTAGTTTTTTTCTGTTAGTAACTGGTCGAGAATGTCATGCGCGGCAAATTTTTAATCTTTGTGTCTTCTAGAAATTACAAATTATTTTAATTAAAAAAGGTGAAAGAAAAAAACTTGATATTTGAAAATTTGATTACATTTGAAGCTTCATATTTAAAACATAAGGTTTAGCAGCGATGCTATATCATACTTCAGTTTTTCACTTTTTAATTTAGTTGCCGTGTATTTTGATTTTCATGGAGAAACTTGAAAATTTGAAAATTTAGATTCATTATGATGGAGGGTTTGTGTTTATAACAATTTTTGGGTTTCAAAATTTTTCCGCTATTTATAAATTAAGAGTTTTGTATCATCAAATTTAGTTTTTTATTTCATATGGACATTTTCGTTTTAATTATTAAAGGAAAAATATTAAAATTCATCTAAGGCTTCTTACATACAGACACTTAGCTCTCACAATTAGAACGAAGTGGTCCCCACGTGATTAGCATACATGTATTCAACGTGCGAAGAGAACGTGATCTAATTTTATATCATCATCTTCTCCTCAACCCAAGGGTTGGTGGGTAACATGGCCACGTGTTACTGGCTAACTCTTTAACTTCCGCGTATGACCCCTTCCTTTTATTTCATCCATGAATCTCCTTCGAGGCCTTCCTCTTTGAGTCTTCCCTATTGTTTTTCCTTCTAATAAGTTGGTAACCCACATTGAGTGGCGTATCACGTGTCCTATGGTCGAATTTCTTCTTCTTTCTATTGTATTTAGTATTTCTCGTTTTTCCTTAACTCTGGATAATACAATGTAATTCGAAATTTTATCCGTCCATTTTATCTTTAGCATGCGCTGCCAGCACCACATTTCAAATGCTTCCAATTTTCACTTGTCTTTCTTTAGCAGCCTCCACGTTTCGCATCCATAAAGGGCAACGCTCCAAATAAAACTTTTTATGAAATGTTTTCTAATATCTAACTCTATAATATAACACATTTTAATTATTCTTCAAGTTCAGGTCGAAAACAGTGCCGTTTTCAATTTAATAGTCGAGTATAGCGACCTCCTTTTCTTACTGGTTTCGATTTCTCTGTCACTGGCCTTGCTTGCGATCCGTTTTTGTGGTGTAGTCACATACAACTACGGTCATCAAATTCTACGACCAGCAGCAGCAGGAGCAGCAGCAGCAGAACCGGCCGAAGCACAAATATTGATGCTGATATGGTCGATACGAATGATAAACGCCAACGGTAATCATCCTCTTAAGGTCGATCTCGGGTAAATACTGAAAGTCTGCCGGGGGAACTTCGCAGCGGCATTTGGAGCGGCTACGATTAGAATTCTAGAAGCAACTTTTAATCTCGATGAAGCGAAACGCGTAGCAATCATTCAGGGAAATGATAATGAATCTGGAACAAATCAAGTAACGGAACGGCGAAGTACGAATGTAAACAATAACGTTTCTGATAGAAACACAGGTGAAAATGAGGAATTCCTCCGATGACTGATACTCAGCCTTCGATTTTGTTAATAATACAATAGATTGTCGTTTTCAAAAATCACCAAGTTGCGCAATAGTCCTATTCGGTGCTAGCTTAAATTTCAAGAAATCATTTAGGCAGTACATGATATTTCCAGCCGGTTTTCAGAAGTGTTTAGCGACTGAAGTTGTAAACAAAACTTTTCAACAATCGTATTGTTATTTTTCGACAGGTGTTGTGCATTTTCCCGATATGCACGCTGATATTGATTTATCTACGATATGATGTCGGTTTAATCATATGAATATTTCGGACCTGTTAGCATGCGTATTTACCTTTTCTTTATCTAGCGTATCTGCGGGTAATACGCATACTGTTAGTTAATAACGGTACGATTAATAATTAAAATCTCAATATGTCTAATATCGAGAAACCTCTTTTCTAGACAAATTACTACAAACAGGACCTAAATCCTTTAATTCATTAAATTTTTAAGTTTTAACGTAATTGAGGTTCTTTTGTCAAAGAGCATACCTCTATTATCATTGCATATCATTTTTTTGAATTTTGTTCTATTACGGCAGCTGCGAGCGTGTACAAATACGTCATTATGCATTAATTTTCGAGTTATTTGAAAAATGCAAACGATCGGAAAAATTAGATATAATTTTCAAAAAAAACTATAACGCGCTTTTTGACATTTCCTTGAGTTTTTTTTTTTAGGCCACGTTTCGTCAAAGCTATATACAGTTGTTTTTTTGTTTTTTTTCTGGCTCGGCGTAAAACCATTTGTCCGTCAACATATACAGTCAATTTATCTGTCTTTTTCAAATTATATAAGATTTAAATAAAACAAAATTAATACAAAAAATAAAAAATGAAATAGAGAATACGTGTTTCGTATTTTTTTATATATTTTTTACTGAAACAAAAAAAAAAGTCGGACTGTTAAAAAGATAATTGTTGTCTATCGAACTTAAAATAGTTTGAAAGTGAATTTAATGATTGAAAACTTCCGTGTAGACAATGTTTCTTGTAAAGTCTTTTTTTTTTTTTTTTTTTTTTTTAATATGTATATATCGTCCATAAGCTATGTGTAATTGCCGAGATCATTACAGCGCATGAATCAGTGCAAGTTTAGAAGTATTTTACTAGGTTAGCCGCTCTAATATAGTGTAGCATATCCTAGACCTGTTTTGGTTTGTTTGACAATGCAACCGACCGCGACGGTAAGTTGCAGATGTCTGCAGGCGGGCAATGTTCTAGAATGTGCTCAGCAATTGGTGGTATATATGGAACAGGCAAAGGGAGAAGATGTTCCCCTTCCAGCAAACAGTTGCGCGATATTGCTGTGGACCCTATGCGGAGTTTAGTTAATGCAGGAAAAACTCTCTGGCGGGACATGGATATCGGTGGTTATCAAGGCTTAGTGCTCACCTTGATGGATCGCAGCTATGATGTGTGAGCCGACCACATACTTTTCCCATGTCTCTGCCTTATGTCGCTGAAAAAAGGCTGGCTCCAGCTGAGAAAGAGGGACCCCTTCAGGCATTGGGCTATGTGTTGCTGCCTTGGCAGCCAAATTCAAAGACTCGTTCTCCGGACGTCGGCATGGCCCGGGACCCACAAGACATTACCTGTGAGCCAGCCCCCCGAGGTAGGCTGTTAACAATGTGCTGTATTTCTCGGGACAAGACGTGTGAAGTTTTCGGTGTCCGGAGTGTCTTAATCGATTGCGAAGAATCTGTGATTAGAAATATGTACATTTCGGCGTTGTGGGTAAGACTGCAGATATTCCCTCAAGCAGAAGAAAATACCATACAAGTTCCTCTTCAACACCGAACAGAAGTCGTGGAGCCGAACCGAGACCCCTCGAGGGGGTTTGCTTTGGCACCATCTGTGTACAGCTGGCTGTACCTGGGGGGAAAGTTGCATTTACTTATCAATCCCCCACTTCGCTTTCATTATAGATTCAAAACAGTACGGTCACAGACGATGTTGTCAACTGCTTTTGTAAAACATTTCGCCAATGTTTGTTCTTCTTCTTTCTACTCCGCATCTTTTCTAGTCTTTAAAAATATCGTAAAGGCAGATATTTTCTCCTGATGAAATGGGAGTATATGATGGCCCCTTTCCTATTTTTGAACTTCGTTTGGTCTTCAATGAGAAATTGAAATCCGATAGTATCCCTGACATCGATTTGACTCAGCCGTTTCTGCTCCAAAACCCTTTCTCTGGTGATGCCAAGTTACTTCTTCTTCGAAAATGCACAACCAAATTTAGGAATCGAATAGTATTCCATCCTTCCGAAAACTGAAGGTGAAAAAGCCTTCGACCGAATCTGGGGAGGTATGTAATACTCAACAATTTGTCAAAATGAGACGTAAAATGTAGCTCCGAAGCGCAGACGACATATCGACCGAGATTAGAGTGTGCCCGAAAAAAGGAAAGAAACCATGGAAAGCTCCGGAGGCTAGACTGGGTTGTTGGGTAATAAGAATCAATATTTGAAAAGGACGCTACGCAGAAATTCGAGCGGAGTCTGTAATGATGATTCTTATAGACAGCCAAAACGTGTTACTTGCAGGTATTTTTTTGATGAAATGAGCTGTACGAATGAAAGAATGTATAAAATGAGTCCTAGGTAAGTTCCACTGATGACGTGCAAAAAAAAAAAAAAAGAAAAAAAAAAGAGTTCACCACCTCAGTTCCTTTAATTGCCAAGTGAGACTGGTGATGCACTAGTGATCAATTGAAATGGATAAGAAAGTAGAGTCATAAGAGTATGAAGCGAAAATTAAACATAAAAATTTAAGTAAAATGTTTACTATGGTTATTATTTTAAATAAAATGATCTCCCACGATGTAATTATAAAGGTACATGTAACAATTTGAATAAAATCATTACTATGGTAAATATAAAAGTAAGCTCTGGATAATGTTTTATTAATTTTTGGCACAAGTAAGAAAACCATCTTCTATCTCTTCTTCTTTGCCGTTAGTTAAACCATTAAACCTCCATGACAAGATCAGAACATGCAAGATGCGCTTCTAGCGGGAAAGTAAACGGGCAATTTATAGAATAAGCGAATGATATCGGGAAAATGGAATGGCCAAAAAGGATTAAGAAACAGATAATTACAGTGATGAAAATAATGTAATGTCAGAAATTAAGCTTAGTTGACTCTAACAAATATTTCAGCAAAAAGGTGAAAAGTCGTGGGAGGCAGCTTTAAGATATCTCTATATTGTATTGAATAGCGCATATTCGCAAATTTTAATTATTCAAAAACGTTACATTATAGGTAATTCTTTTTGTATTAAAATATCTTTTAATTTTTTTTTCAAATATGCGCCTTAGTCACGTTCCATAAAAAATATACATTAAAATATTAGAGAAATTAACGAAGAATCCTGCCATTGCTACTGGAAATATGACATAACCACGACCAACTACTATGGTAGAATGTACTGAACGTTTGTTTTAATCATTATTAATATTCTCAAAAAACAAAAATAAATAAGTAAAAAATAAACTAAATAGGGGAAAAAATCTTTGCCGGAAGTATAAGAGAAAAAAGTAAAATTTTAAACGGGTACAAGTTGGAAAAGGAAGAAAAGGAGATGTAATAGGCCCTTTCGATTTAGATGAAATGAACAGTAGTAGAGGGGAAAAACCGTTAGAGTTTTGCAGAAAAGGGGATAAACTGATTATAACGAATATATGGTTTAAATTACCTGTAAGACGCTTATATACCTGTGAACCTCTTCGCATGACGATGAAGTAAGGGTGGTACGAAATCAAATAAGTTTTATTATGGTAAAAAAACAATGTAGGAACGCAATCAAAGGGGTTACTGTAAATCCGGGTGCGGATATCGAACCGAATCGAGCAATTGCTAGATTTAAATTTATATGGAAATGCCTAGAAAATCAAAGAAGAACAAATGTAAGACTTGATACAAGTTAGGAAATTACTGAATTGAGTCGTCGAGAGATAAATGAAACTTTTAAAGATACATATAATGAAACTAAAAGTGAAAATGTTAAGAACAGAGTGATAGAAGTAGGAGAACAAAACTTGAAGAAATATGTCAAAATAAAGTAAACCGAAGAAACATTAAAAAAGAAAAAGGTGTGGACGACAAATGAGCTACGACGGAAAAGCACCGTATCCCAGTGGAATATTTGGTTATTAGTATCACTAAAAATTAAAAGGAAAATTAGACGAACGAGGAAATATTGTATGGAGACCAAATGTGATGAACTGGAAGAACCGCAAGAAAAAACATAATATAATAAATGTAGTAATTTTATATGAAATATTTTGAAATTAATTTAATTCTCACATGAATGATAAAAACCTGGTTGAGATAGCTACGGTTCAACAGATACCACACAATAATGAAGGAAAAAATCGCACTGTGAAATGAAACAAATTACGGGAATGTATAGCAAAAGAAGATCTAATAAATTATTTTTAAAAAAAAGGAAATTGATGGTTGACCGAGAGGAGAGGCTTCAACTGTTAAAAGCATTTCTAGAAAAAACATATAGAGACAAAAAAAAAAAAAAAAAATGTTGATAGAGGATAAACAATGGTGTGAAAAAGATTGAAAACATGAAATTTTAAAGTCTGAGGTGGTATACGTATTTAAGAAGAGCGAGAAAAGCCATGGGACCAGACGACATATTTTTTTTTTTTTTAATGCGACTTTAACACAACAATGAGGTTATCAAGCCGCGCTTATGTTGTTAATTATAAAGTATAATATAAATTACAGTTTTTGAGGAATAGGAAGAGAAATCATATTTATATATGGACACTATTATTACGTAGTAAATGAGATAGGTTTGAGGACAGATTAAATTTTTGGCGGAATTCGGATAAATTATTGCAACTTGTTAGGATTTGTCAAAGGGTAAGCTGAGGAGTGTTACAAAAGGGACAGGATGGAGGTGGTGTGTAATTGAAAAGGTATGAATGGGTTACACATTGGTATGGCCGAGTCTTAATCTAGTTAAAATTATTTCTTCTTTTCGTGATTTTCGATCAGATGACTCCCATTCCTCGATCTTTTCTTTTATGCTTCTGAGATAGTTTGTGGATGAGGTCGAACTCCATTCTGCATTCCACAAATTTATAATTTTCTCTTTGTATGTTTTCTTTAGATCATCTGTGGTTATTATGGTTTCGGTATTAGTATCCAGGGACAGTCGATCTCTTTGCTAATTTATCTGCGATTTCGTTGTCCTTTATTCCTTTATGACTTGGGATCCATACGAATAGAGAATATCCAGTCCATTGGAAAGTAATTCTGTTATTATTTTTTGGATTCTTTGCACTATCGGGTTGGTGTTATATATTAATCGAATATTCGCAAGGGCGCTAGCCGAGTCAGTTAGTATTATGAACTGGTACTCTGTATGTATTCGCGATATTTCTTGCAATGCAAGGTATACTTTGCATACAGTTCAGTAGTTTTAGCTGAGCTGCATAGCGGTAGGTTTTTCAGCTTTGCTTATTGTCGCTCCGGACGCCATTTTTGATCCATCAATGTAACAGTGTACTCTGTTTTTGGATATCGTCCTAAAATACTATTTAATTTTGACTGCATGTCTACGGTACTTGCAGAGTTGTTTGATAACTTTAACAGCACGTCGATGATTTGGATTGTCGGTTTCGACTATGGTGCAGGACGTACGGCGATCTGGGGAATCGAGCGGTATGTTTTCGGGGTATAGGAGATTCGGATATTTTCCTCAAATTTTAATGCAATATGTTGATCTTCCTTTTGGGTTGATTTGTACTTATTTCGATAATAGTTGTTAAATAGAAGATTTCCTGTTGGTAAATCGGGTATAGCTGCTGCGGCGATTAGGAGATTTGCGGTTTGGATCATTCTTCGATATTTGAGAGGGGGTTCGTTAGCTTCTACGCAGAGGCTTGTCGTAGATCTGAACGCTCCTGTCGCTAATCTAATGCCTTGGTGATTAATGCAGTCTAGTTTTCCTAAGGTTGTGCGGCTTGCTGAATTATAAAGTTGAGCGACATAGTCCAATTTTGTTCGGATGAGGGATCGATATAAATGTAACAGTGTTCTTCTGCTGCATCCTACATCAGAATGGTTGAGTAACTTGAGAATTCCTAGAGAGCGGATGCATTTCGATCGTATGTACGTTATATGGTCCTTCCATGATAGTTTTTTGATCAAGCAGGATTCCTAAAAGCTTAACTGTTTGTACTTCTGGGATTGGTTTGGAACGCAGTGTCAAAATTATATTTTGTTGTTTTCTTTTGTTATTTGAGAAGATTATGTAGTTTGTTTTCTCGACGGATATTAGGAAACCTATTTAAGATGCTGAATGTTGACAATATTCGAAAGTTAACAACCCTATTCAATTATATGACACAGGAGGTGATTACTAGAAGAGTAATTAAAGTAAATGTTTATAACGCTGTCAAAATAGATACAGAATGATTTAGCTTAATGTTACTTAAAATATTCTTAAAGATAATACATTGCTAAATTCGAATAAAGTGCGAAGAAGATTTAGTGTGGATACTTAGTTTGGTTTCCGGCCAGGTTTTGGGACTAGAGAGGAACTTTTAAAAGTATTCATTTAGAAATGTTGAGATTATAGGCGAAATTATGCATGTTTCTTGGAGACTATAAGAAGGCCTTCGATAGAGTCAGAAAAAATAAACACTAATGGAAGTCCTACAACAAAGTAAAGTTAACATCTTTTGACCTCAGAATAATAAAGAACATCTATTGGAAACAAACAGCTACAATTTTAACAGATGGAAAAGAAGACTGGAAAAGTGAAAATAAACGGAGGAGTACGACACAAGGCTGTATCCTATCGGCATTATTGTTTACTGTTTATTCCGATGAAATATTTAAAGCAGCGCTATGGGAAATAAGGAATTCGAGTCAACGGTAAATACATAAATAACCTAAAGTGTGCAGAGGACACTGTTCTTTTAGCTGAATCCGCTACAAGATCTTCGGGAAATAGTGGATAGAATAAAGCGGGCGAGATTAAACTACAGACTCACCATTAATGAAAATAAAACTAAATTTATAATGATAAATTACGAAGTACACATACTGAAAAAAAAAAATTATCAAGAAATCAAGCAAGAACAAAGATTCAAATACTCGGAGGTAACACGAATAGCAAAGAAAAATCGGAAGTATCAAACACAGATGTATGCAAAAGCAGCTTTTCAAAGATTAAGCAATTTATCGACTAATCGGGCAGTGAATTCAAGAACTAGACAAAAATAATGCTGAAGTGTGTTATACATTTATACTCTTCTCTTATCAGACTGCTAAATCTCTGAAATATGTCGAAGCATGCGAAATGCGGTTCTACCATAAAATGTTGCTTATCCGATGGCTATGAAAACCGACGCTGAAGTCCTGAAAAGAAGTCACCCAGAAAGACAACTTATAGAAAACATAAAGAGGCGTAAAATATGTTGTTTTGGACACATACTCTAAGGAAAGAAGTACGAGCTGCTAAAACTAATTGTTCAAGGAAATACAGAGGGTCAGAGGGGGACCTGAAAAAAAAAAGAAAATAGCACGGCTACAAAATATAAAGCAATGGTCAGGACTGGGAATCGATCGGAAAAGCCGCTGAAACCAGAAATAGCAATGTTGTGATGTTAACGCGCAGTTATGCGTATGACACAGGAAAAAGAAGATTAATATGTGGGGGAAGTTGCGCGGGTAAGTTGATAGGCCGTTTGTAGGAGAAAAGCTACGGGGGACCTACAGAAATGGAACACTCAGTTGACTCTAATGAATATTTTGGCAAAGAACGTACAAATTAAAAAAAGAAAATAATAAACTTAAAAAAATTATTTTTTTATTTTATTTTATTTTATTGGACTTTGGAAGGAACCACTCAGACCATGTGCAGTAGTGTTACTATAATATTTATGCACATATATATGCACGTATGTATACATTTTACGTAAAACAAAACAAACTTTTAATATTTTTAAGGTACAGATTTAAATGGGGATCAAAATATACGAGCGAAGCTTACCCAGCTAGGAGAATATCGGAAAACACAAGCTGAGGAGTCATCAAGACCAATTACTATGGTCTGCTGTAATGGATTATTTTAATCGTATTTAATTAGTATGATTCCCAAAAGAAAAGAAAAAAAAGGGAAAGGTTTAGAGATTTAGATGGGTATTAATATGGTAGGCCGGACTATGGGCAACGGCCATATTGTTGATGATGATCTTTTTGTGGGCGCAGCCCAACAATCGCAGACATAGATAAAAATACTTTTCTTTTTATGCTGGTCACACGTTTAAATATAGATAATATATGATAATGAGGTATAACGGCTAACAAGACATGAGAGCTTTCCTTTCCTTTAAGATATCCTGTATAATTTTTTGTTTACACATTTATTTCCCTTCGGACTGCTAATTGCACGAGTTCTAGTACCGATCTTTTTGTGACTCCCTTGCTATCTCTTCATAGTAGTTCTGGCCGTTTCCACCTCCCCCAAATAACTTTCTTAGTGTCCTCAACTTCCTTTTGTCCTACGTTCTTCCTTCTTGATGGGTAATCGTCCGTAGCTGACAAGCCCAATAAAAAAGTTAAAAAAAAAATGGGCAAGGAACTATTTTAAACCAATTTTGTTTCACAGTTTTCATCGATAATTTCTAAGGAAGGTTTTAGCGCGTAATTTACATAAATTTTTCGTGCGAGTCAAACGATCCGGGTGGATTTTTATCAGTTTGTAGTGAGCAAATAAGTGTAGTAAAATAAAACAAAGTTTCAAAAAAATGTTTACTGTAATACGTGTATATGTATATAAATTCTGGATAAAACAAAAAAGTTTTTGGAAATTCTTAGATACAGATTTAAACGGATATTTATATATATATATATATATGGGAAATGTGTATAAGCATATACGTAACTAGGTCTTCAGAATAACAATTTTGATGAAATTCACGTCAGAAAAACAAAAAATTTTAATAAAAATCACGCTAGTCGGATTAATTTGTTATAATAATATTTTCGACTTATGAATTTTGATTTAGTACTGTTATTATGTTTTCACGACTTCCTTCATTTCTAACCACAGAATTGTTTTATACATTTTTTTTTTAATTTCCGCATTTCGTTAACTAATTTAAAACAATAAAATCAAGCAGATATGTATAATGTTTTTTCGATTTCATCCGTTATGTATTTTTTGTATGTTAATACATTGTTACGAATTTTGAATTTTATACGTTATTTTTAAATGCTTCTGAAACTCGTTAATACCTTAATTGATTTCAAAATTCAGAATAAACCCGAACATAGCTCAGTCACCACTAGCTGTTATGTGTATAAAGATATGTTATCAATTGGCAAGAATCCTCCGGTACTTATAACACATTTCAATTTCTTTTTTACTATAGGACGAAGACGCATGTATATTTTAATTTTATAGTTTTAAAGTTATGTTACTTAATAATCTTTTTTATATATATTTTTTTAATTAATTTTGCATTACTCCTATTTGTTGTTCGCATAAATTCTTAATCGAAATTTTTTGCCTTATCGAGAAAAGTAGTGAGGAAAAAAAAATATATATATATGTGTTTGTGTGTGTTTATATAAGCATAAATATCAAAACATGTATATTTATCCAACATGTGTATACACATACAAGCACTCAATATAGACGCGGATGGATACCAATAAATCAACTTTTAATAATAACAATAATAATAATAGTCTCATTAGGATGCACTGATAATTCATCTCTTGGTCTCCCAATCTTCAACGCCTACATAAGTTTTTTTTTTTTTTTTTTTTTTTTTTTTGATAACCAATCTCTACATAGTAATTCACAAAATAATTTCGAGGAGGGTAGTAGCGGTTATTTTTTTGATATAATTATTAATGAAACGGGCGAACGTTATTATAAAATCATTGCAGCGACAACAATGGCAGTAACTGATAAAAATCCGTCAACCAACGTCTTACATCTTGCCCGGAACGAAAAAGGCAACGCAACAATCATACAATTCTCTACCGTTTTAACACAATTGCTATCGCATACAGAGATCGCTTTTGGCCGATTTTTCGTTTCCACTCGAGTGTAGTAATTCGTAAAAAAACAACTTATTTTTCAATCTATTCGCGTGCTTAATTGATTAGTAGGGTAAAGAAAATTTATGTTACTCACCGAAAACGTTCAGAAAGCCCAGGAGTAGCGTAAGTAGGTAAATTTTCTCCGTCCAGTTCATAATGTGTAAAGTGAAAAAATCGATTTTAAAATATTTTTCTAAATGTTAAAAAGTAATATATATATATGTATATGTATGTAAAAAAAAAAAAAGAAAAAAAAGGTGTATGAATATGTACAACGATACTGCCGGAGCTACCTCCGAACTAGCGCACATGTAATGTGCTATAGGCGGCGATGGTAAAATGTGTGTACGGCTCAAACGAACGCGAAAACAGTTTCCCACAGAAGGATTGATTAGTGGACTGCTACTCGTGCAAGGGGTAAAATGAAAATCGTAAGCGTTGAAAGCGCATGCGTCTTCTGGCAACGATTGGCCGCTAGTAGTGGCAAAGTTGTCGTTCCAGTGCAGAAGCAGCACGAAGTTTCGTTCGGCAGTTGTACGCTGATACCGGCTCATGCCAGAAATCAGGCCAAATTAAAAGAAAACGTGTCGAAAGCTGTCGTCCACTCTCTCTTTTCTTTTCCGCCGCATACCACCCTATAGTGGCTTCTACCTTAACTAAAAATTTTGCTAAAATTTTCAACTTTTAAACATTTTTTTTACATTTTGCCTAAAATTTGTTTGTGTATTATTGTAACTGTTACAAACTATTACGAAAAAAAAGAAAAAATACCCGTGGTGAATTACACGTAACTCTGATGGTAATTTTTTTTTGATCAGGTAAAATCCGAAGTTTCTGCTGTTCATATTTCCAAATAGGTGCACTTTTTGTAAAAACTTAAAGTCCGTTTTTCGGTTTCTCGGTTGTTACGCCGTCGTCAGTGTGTACGCTTTTTTTCATGTGTGTGCTCGAAGAAAACATAAAAGTAGGACAACTAGGAACGCAGCGATGACGCATTATCAGAACCGCCGCCCATAATAAAAGGAATGGAAATACTTTCGAGATATTTATCAGCATATATTTCTTTTCCGAAATAGATGTGGAATTGTTCCGCTACCAGTACGCGTACTCTGAATTTTCGAAAAATGTTCCAATTTGTATTTAATATTGAATTTACGCGCAAATATTTCGAATTTGAGTTGTTATCATGTTTCGTTACTAAAAAATTCGGTTAAGTTATTTTTATTTCAAAAAAATTTTTGTTGCTTAAGGAATTATTATATATTTCACTGTTTATGTTGCGAAATACAGGCTTAAAGAGAGAAAATCCGATCCCTAGATTAATGAATGTTATCTTTCCTCCTGCGAGAAGAAAGAAAAAAAAAAAAAAAAACCCACTCTCTCATAAAAATAGTAAATTTTTAATTATAATTTAAGATTATTTTTGATAACTCGATAATTATATATGAATAACATAAATTTAGGGGGGAGAAAACGGTGCGGTAAGAACCGCTTATTATAGTTGAAGAATAAAAACTGAAAAATCAATCAAAGTTAAATCTGTATGTGCCAATGTTGTTAAAATTCTTATAAGAGAAAAAGTAACATTTGCAGCAATTTTTCCTCTCTCGGCATGTGATAAAAATTCTTCTTTTACATCACCTAGTTCGTATTTAAAAATTTTTCAACTTTTAAAATTCAGCTGCACCCCATATTGGTCATTTATCATGGAAAACAACATTTGAGAACCTTTCGTATAGAACTTTTTGTACATTGCAAGATTCTTTTTGACGATAAAACCCTAAAAAACAGTTTCAACCAAAAAAATTTAACTATATCTGCGCGCAAGCGAAGTCGGCATAGGTAGAGTCCGAAATGTTTATAAATAGGTTTCCCTTCCATTAAACTTCATCGACAGACTAATTTACAGAATGTAAAATTCTAGTGAAGAGATTTTTCGTGCAAATTTTTCAGCCATGAGTGTTGGTAAAGCACTTGCATGCGGATGGCCGACTTCTGAGCCCAAGTTTAATTATCCCATTTTCTCTTTTTTCTACAGCGTCGATAAAATATTAAATTGATATTTTTTTTTTTTGTCAAAAGAAAAAAAAAAAGTGTAATTTTCTTCATTCGAATGAAATACAATAATGTGAAAATGAATGATAAATCGAAGGATTGAAAACGTACGTGTTTAATAATTCTCGGAATAACATTTTATTATTTCATTACTAATCAAAAAAAAAACAGTAAATGTATATTTTCAACAACACAAATATTGCACAAAAAGAATAGCTCTGTGTATAATTCTTTATTAGCACTTCTCGGATGCGTAATTAGATGAAAGTATAAATTTGTTAAAAATAAATAGATTTATAACCGCAAATTTGTTTATGTTTTGTATAAAATGTAAAATTTAAAACACTCTTCAGACATCTGAAAGCAGCCGGAGAAACGAGTTTTATTTGACGAATACTTGAATCTGTAGCAACGAATGCATACGAGTACCGTTAAAGTTGTTACGTGTTCAGCTCTAATGTTCATATTTTCCGTCTCGCTTAATAGCATCTGTTTAGTAGCCTAGCGGTTAAAGTTCTTGGCTACTAAATCAGAGGGCACGGAGTCGAGACTTGTCTCGTTCCGGATCCGAATCGCTCCCAAGTTTGCACCTAATCTGAAATTGAATTGAATAGTAGAGAAATCTGAAAGAGTAAAGGCGGATAGTCCAAAAGTAGAAAGGAACACTGGCCCCAGTATTCTCATCAGATCCATTAGATCCTTAAGTACATTATGAAAAGCTTAACTTCACAATCCCCGACGCCCTGCTAAAAGGGTGTATGGGACTTACTTTACTTTTTTCACGTCGGAACTGGAGCACAGCGTCAGTAAATGGAATAGCTGGAGGCTCTGAATCTCACTCTACAATCATCCTGTACGCAGGCCTAGAACTAACCAAAGTACTCTATCCAGGAGCTAAAAAGTAACCTCACATTTCCCCCGCTCCTCTGGAGCTTACGAATTAACAACTCCGGTGACTTGATGGTGCGGATTTGTATGAAGGAGGTGTGTCTACGAGTAAAGGCTGTATTTATGCGCACGTAATACTACAATGCACAGGCAGAACAGATAAAAGCGCGATCAATAGCGATGACCTAACGTTGATTAGTATCGAGATCGTCGCCTCTAAAAATAACCGCGAAGGAAACTTTGTGTTAATTGTAAATATCGATGTCTTACGCATATATTAGAATTTAAGAGTAGATCGCACACTGTGGGTATGATTTAGATTATCCTACGGCTGTTCTTCTTTGTCAAAATATTCCCTTAACCCCGGGATGTATGTATTTTTTTCACTTTTTCTAAATCCGTGCGTTGTCTTTTTTTTTTTAATCCCCCCCCCCCCCCCCCCGGACATGTCAACAACAAAGGATCTTCGCCCAGAAACGAAACGAGCGAGAAGGATCAATTAAATGTAGAGTCGGTATCAAATATTGATAGAATAAAAGAACTGAGGATAGGAACCTAACGGAGATCGACGGAAACGATAAGATATACGAGGCACAATAAGGAGTAGGGAGTTTGAGTGATAGCAGATTGGAGTACAAAGAAGTACGTTCGTTCACGAGGGATGGACATTCAAAGAGGATATGGTCAGGATCACAGACGTTTATTTTCTTTTAACATTTAAAGATAATTTTCCAAAGCTTCTAGACAAAAATTTAAAGAGAATTCAAATAGTAACGATGAATATTTTTTCCTCCTGAATCTTCAGAATAAATATCCATTTATTTTTTCCAAAGTTACAAAAAGGTGAAAACGTAATTTCTAAAACCATCGTTTATATAAATATCAAGTTAATTTTAAAAGATTTAATACCGTTCCTTCTCATTTATTTCTAATTTCTTTACGTTTATTAAAGGCGGAAAAACACATTTTTGTATTGTTTATATTGCTTTTTACGATATCCATACATACTCACACTTCCCTACCTTTATAATATATATATACATATATATTTCTAATTAATTTAGGTCTATCTCCTTTTACCACCCCTTTTCACGGATAAAATCAAATTATAATATTAAAAGACATTTTTGTAAAAAAACTACGGATTCTAACTACTCAAGTCGGAAGACAGTTGCATCGCTGAACTTAGCGGTAATTTTGTTTCAGCTTGATTCTGACACACTTCTTGGCATTTACGCGCGTCGCATCGTATAATTCTATCGCAGCGCTCCATTGTGTATTAAATGAAATTATTATTTTTATATCATAACTGTAGAGGGCGCTTCATATTTTTAGCTTTTTAATTGCGTTTTCAAGTGCATTTTAGATACAACTACACTTATGCGATTTTGTAAATTTAATAAATTGGACTGAAATATTTTTTTCAATTATTTAAACTATTGTCAAAAAAAAAAAAAAAAAAAAAAAAAATTAAAAAATTGAGAAAATGCTGGATATTACCATCCGAGTGAATCACTAAAGAATATATGCATATGTGCTAAGAAGAAAATCGTTGAAATTATTTTATCGCATATAAATCCCCATATCAGATTATAGCCAAAAAGATAGAATAATGAGGGTTGAACACTCTCCAGAATTGTTCGAAATATTTTACAGATAAATAAAAAAGATTTATTGCGAGACATTTGAAGATTCACTTCGATGTATTATTCATTTAGAGCAGATAACACAATGGATTTATAATATTCTATGTTTTTATGAAAATAAATAAATAAAAAAATTTTAAAACTATTTATTCGATTAGTAAACTGTTGAATTATTATATTTAACAAGAAAACAAGTAGTAGTAATTCCTGTAGAGCGGAGCTGCGATCCTATTATTAATCGTATTTCATTAGGGAAAACTATTTAAATGGTTATAAACACCATGCAGGAGGCTACACTAGTGTGCATTGACTCCTACGAAGATTTTGGCTACGTGCCTGATCCGCATTAACGGATGATCGATGCAGAATTTGACGACGAAATTTTTTTTCGACTACACATCTAGTTGAATGTAACAAAAAATGATTATGTCTCGTTGTGTTAATTGTTTTTTCGCTGGATTATTTCATTTGGATCTTAAAATGAACGAATGAAATTATTTACCATAAAATAAATTAATAATTTTCAACAATCTACGGATAAAATTATTTTATTATCAAAATAAATAATAATTTAACGTAAATGTAAAAGGAAGAATATTTTAATATCAACCTAACTAATAATTTCAGCTTAGAGGAAATAAACCATCTCAACGGCGGAGCGTTTTAATTCAAATGTGATCTCGTGAAGAACGATGATAGGTTTTCTTATCGATGCTTCACGAACGTTACGTATGTGAAATTTTGCGATTATTTCGTTGTTGTTTACAAAAAAGGGACATAATAAGTAATTAAAACTCAAAAATTTTGACGCCAGGGGCATGGATGGTGTTGAAAGTAAGTAAAAACACCTCTAGTTGGGATGATACAATCGCATTCTGTTATAATTATAAGACTATAGTAAATGTAAAAGTATTCGTATCGTGTAATTAGGTAATACTAAAAATTCATATATAAATTTCCGGAGATATAACCAAATAAAAGCAATAAAATAAGTTAAGAGCACTCACTCTGCCGAACGGAAATTAATATATGAAATAATTTAACCGTCAGATGACGATTATATCTACCGCGTTATTAAGGATGGTAAAAATGATTGCTTAAATGTAATAGAAACGAAGAAATAATCACTTGTAAAGACCGTCCCCGTAAGATAATTATTACGTCTGGCTGATACGGTTACTCTTGGGCCCAGCGGCCTGCAGAACAGCAAATGTATCTTTCGATATTTGTTGGATTTAGTTATTTATTGTAATTTAAATTATTATTTAAAACTATTATCATCGTTACCATTATGGGAGGTCTATTATATTATTACGAAATATTACTAAGTAAATTATACAACTGCGGTTTCAGAGGTTTTGTATACAGCTCGTTCGAATCCTTTTTAACTAATAGGAGAAAAACATTACAAAAATTAACAACATATACAGTGGATATACAACTCAGCTACATGTTGTTTCACAAGATAGTAGTATCCTGAGCCCCTACTTATTTTTAATTTATATTAACGATTTATGTAACCTTCATGCAAACGGTAGGATATTCTGCTATGCAGACGATATTGTTTAATGAATATTTTTTTTGTTTTATCTAGAATTTATATATATATATATATATATATTAATAATTTCCATCATTTTGATTTATATGTGTATTAATAATTTACATAAATGAATTACCCCGTATATAAACATTAATAAAAATTATATACGTTATTAATTATACTGGTAATAAAAAATTTTTTGTCTATAAAATATTAATGAAGTACCTAAATTATAGACAAAAATTTTTTTATTACCAGTATAATTAATAACGTATATAATTTTTATTAATGTTTATATACGGGGTAATTCATTTATGTAAATTATTAATACACATATAAATCAAAATGATGGAAATTATTAATAGTACGAATATTAGTGAAAAATTTATTGTTATTTATAAAATAAATATGTAAAGAAAATTCCCCCCCCCCCTCACCCTTTTCTAGAATTTTGGGCACGAGCCTGCAATGATATCTAAAAGCAGTTATTTAATAAACCTAAATGAAGATAGAAGCTAAGTTGTTTCGCCACTACAGTCAGTCATGCGGAGGAAGAGTCGTCTTAGTTCGCGTAAACTACTTACATTACGTTAATTTTGCCGGTAATTCTTTGTTGGATTATCAGAATTGTTTACAATAACACAACTTTACGGTATATCTAGTTTAACTAATGTTTTATTATAAAAGTTAGATTTTTTCTTCTTCTTTTCTGGATTTCTTTTCTTACCCTTTATATATGTACCTATATGTATAATGAAAAGTGCAAATTATCGATTACACTAACGAAATTTCACTGTATTAATTACTAGACTGCATAATTTCTGTATAGAGATGGAATAAAAAACGTATAAATAAAAAAAAACAAAAAAACAACTTTGTTACTTTTATGGGAAAAACAAAAAAAAAAAAAAAAGATCAATTCAAAGTAGCATCTTTGCTCAGTTTCGAACGGATACTATTACTTTGTTATAACACTAATCGTACAGTAAATAGTTAAATGCTAACCGCTGGATTACGATTGCAGAATAACATTCTAGTTGCTAAAGTTTCTTAATCATAATAAAAGCGGTCGCATAAATTTTCTCCTGTTTATATCCTTCTTCGCGTGTTTTAATCTAATACTTAGTTGTATCTATGTTTATACTATCGAACGTTATTTAGCTGCTGAATGCTTAATGTTCGTGCTGCTTAGATAAAATACAATTTCGGATGAGGTAAGTCAATGAAACAAATGTTTAAGATAATTAATTATTACGGAAATAAAATGTTTCGCTCGACCGTAATTATATAGATATGCGCACTTATGTGTAGACACACAGTGTACCGACATAAAAAGCATATAATTAAAAATCGTTTTGTGTTCGCATAAAATACTAATTACAAAAATATATTTACAACATAATAATACTATTTTTTTAGTTTGGTAAAAAAAAGAAAAAAAAAAAAGAATGTAATTTTTGCTGCAGTTTTATTTCACATATTTCATTAATTTCCGCTGGAACTGGTTCGAACCAATTTTATAAACCCGGCTTCCACGAATTCATTTCCACTGTGTCCGTATTTTCTAGAAGCCCTTCCGTTTTACTCTTTTTATATCGTTTGTACCAATTTCGAGCTAATATCATTATTAACAGAAAAATCGGCGTGGTCGTAATCATACTCAATAAACCGATTTTCGTACTAGTTATTGAATTAAAGTACTTTTTAGATTCGTACGGTACCATTTCACCTGTACAAGAAAACAATTTTTTTGCTATAAATAATGCCGAATTACCATATGTAATCTCATTTATACTATTAATGAGAACGCGAAGAAGTAAATGAGTGCCAATATTTTTTAATATTTCAATTCGTCGGTTTTCTAAGTTAATTTTTTTTAACTGTTTCTTTTCAATTGCACTTGAAATACTACATTACAAAAAAAAAAACATTCGCAATTTTTTATCAATATCAGAGTAAAATTGGATTATCTAAAAGACGGTAAGATAATTCTAAAAGAGCCTAGATAGTTTTCATTCGTCAAACAATGTAGTAGTTGCGACGAGAGTCATTACGCAGCAAACTTCTTTGCCTGTCTATTTGAACGTTTGCGTTTTGTAGTTATTTTAATTATTTCCCGATCTTATTTAAAACGGATGACAAATTAACGATTCTGCAATTTAATTTTATAAATGTTTGTTCATTGCGGATAACTGTGATGATTAAAAGATAGTAATTGAGGAATAAAATGTTTTTTTCCCGGCTAGTGACATTTGTAATTAGTTAATATATAGTAATGGTATTGTATCCCGATTATCATTTTATTATTTAAATAGAGAAGGAAATAATTTTAAACTGGTTTCGCAGAATTTGGTTGCCTCATCTCTCTGCGCATTCTAAATTCTGGAACAACCGGGAATCGGAAATAATCAATGATCTGGGTTTTTAACGGTAGTTATATTTCTTAATGCCCAATCGGAAGTATTTTTATTATTATTATTTTTATTATTATTATTATTTTTATTATTATTATTATTATTTTTATTATTATTATTATTATTATTTTTATTATTATTACTTTTATTATTATTATTATTATTATTATTATTATTATTATTATTATTATTATTATTATTATTATTATTATTATTATTATTGCTATTATTATTCTCCGGCTAAACTGAAGATGAAACACAATCGGGTTTTTAAATTTCGCGCAAAGGTGAATTCGATTAATTTATTTTTATTTAACACGATGGTACAAATTTTAATCGGTTAATTTACACATAAACGCAAAAATATAATACTACCGAAAATTGCCTGACAACACTTATATTGAGATATTAAGTTTATGAAGTAATTCATATGTGAGATTAACTTATGGGGATGGTTAAAGGCATGAAAAAGCACGCTAAGAAGTTGACATCTTAAAAAATAAAAAATGTGACATTAATAAGTTTGTTTTTTTTTTTTTCTAACTAAAACAAATGAAATTTTCAAAACTGCAACAATTTAAATTTCGTATGACGAAATAATTAAAAAAAAAAACCATCAAATTTAAGGAAGGATTAAAAGCTTTTTGGAAAAGTATAAAAGTACATCTTCGGATCATCTGGTCCTGTAATTTATACGTCTGTGTGTACAAATGGATGTGACACATTGAATATGTGCAGAAGATTTTCGTTTAAAATTTCGGATTGTAGTGGATGGTTGAACGCGTAGTTTTTGATAGATATAAAAATTACGCTTACGCTAAAACCAGCAGTGCCTTGAACGTTATATTGTAACTCTCGTAAGACAAAGATATGAAATAAAAATTTATAAATTCTTTAAACTCGAAGAAGTATTCAAAAAAACTTAAAATGCCCGACAAATTTTTTAATCTATAAGTTTAGAAAATTGGAATTTTACTATGTTTTCCATTTCGGCAGTAGTAGTATATTTTTGAAATTACCATTTAAAAAAATATCCCAAAGCATTTTTTCAGCTTAGAAATAAAAATGCCATGATTTTTAAATTGGTGAATGTAGAAAATACAGACATTTCGTATGTATGGTATTTTATTTTACCGGGCAATGTGAATTTTTCGATAGCTTAGAAAAAAAGTGGATTTCACGATTAGTCTAATTTAAAATGTAAACATTGCAAGGGTTTTCTATACGTATTTTGAGCACATCTTTTTTTTTTTTTTTTTCGGATTCGTCAACAAGAATACCTCTCAAGAAATAGGAAGAAGCAGAAAATAAAGTTACATCTTAAACATGTAAGGGGGGATAAAGGATAGGAATAACAGAGAAGTAAAAGGAAATGAGATAATATAAGAAGCACTATAAATATGATCAAAATCACCAGGAACGTATGTGGAAGGGGGATGAAAAGATGGTAGATGAAAACTGAGAAAATGGTGCAGGAAGAAGCTATGATTGAAAATGAAAAGGTGACAAATAGCTGAGGCTATGGAGCGTTTAAGAGAGGGCGAGTACCTCATGGGCGAGGAGGAAGAGATGGTTGAATAGAGAGGTAAAAGGGGGTAAGATTAGAAAAAGAAGAATAAGAGGTGAGCTATAGTGTGGAATAAATAATTTAAGCAAAAAAAAAAAAAAAGAGAGAAATATTATGAGCCGAAAATGTGATCTGCCTCTGGGAAACGAAAGAGTGGGGTGCCTAAATGACACCGGGATATGCGGAATATGATCGATCTCGATCGAGTAAAGAAGGAAAGATCATAGATGAGGACGCGTACGAAAAGTATTACATAATCAGAAGAGGGAGTAGAAAAAGGAGATGTGATAGCTTGCGGAACACGCTTACTTTTAGAATCCGATATTACGAGCATTTTATAAGGAAATTAATTAACGAAAGAGAACAGCGCGCAGAATAGCAATATATCCCATATATATAGAAAATTGAGTAAAAGGAGGCAAGTTTAAAAGCCTGAGAATAATTCAAAAGCGGCAAAACCAACTTTATTTGACCCGTTTGGAACTGTGTCAGTATAGATCGAGTGGTATGTGCAGGAAATCGAGAGAACCTAAAGCATTGGAAAATTCAATTTTGGCGACATATTGAGAAATAGATTTAGAATAGATCGGTTGGGAAAGACGTATTTCATAGGACAAAGGAAACCGGAGAAACAGAAAAAGAAATAAGGAAGTTCATCGTGACCAAAAATCATCGGAGAAAATTGAAAAAGACGAACAGAAATGTCTTATTTATAGAAAAAAATATCATCGAGGAATTTTCTTTGATGTGATGATCGCAAAACGTGTCATAGTTCACATTTTGCATATCATCATTGTTTTATTCGTTCTCGTGTGCATTACAAATCGCCATTTTGTTCTGTTTTTTTTTTTTTTTAAATGGGTTCGTCAACATGGACATTGGCCTAAGAACAGCGGAACAGAGAGGAAAGAGAGACTCAGATTCTCTTACACGATCAGAGATAGCCGACAGCAGAAAGGAATCAAGAGCTAGAATAACCGAAGGAGAAGGAAGGGACAGAATGAATGAAGCACAGTATAGAGCGGGAATTTTTGTAAGAGGAAGGAATAAAAAGAAGCTTGTTCAGTTGATAATTACGAACAAATGAAAAGAATTATATGATCGGGATCAGAAATACATTGATCGCTGGGAGGGTGCAATGGACAATAAGGAGAAGGTACGAGAGAATAACGGAACAATGAGGAAGGAAGCAAACCATAAAACGCAGGCGGCAAATCGCAGAGAGGTTGGAACGGCGTATAGAGAAGGAAAGTTAATAAACCAGGGAAAGCGTGGAAAGGAGAATAGACAAGAAAAAGGAGTTCGGGTTGGAGAATGAGGAGACACGTAGGGAGTTAAACCATAATATGGAATGAGCAGCTGCAGACAGAAGGGTAATATTAGAAGCTGAGAAGGCAGGAAGAAACCTACCAGAAGAGGAAGATAATCGAGCGAATGAGAGTCAACTAAAAATCATTTCCCTCGATTATGGCCAGGAATCCAAAGGAAATCCATTGGGATAAAGTGGGAAAGGAAAAGATCGTGAATTAAGAAACGAATAAGGAGAATGATGCAGTCGGTTGAGTGAGAAGGGAGAGGAGATGTGATAGTCTGCAGCACGTTTTGAGCATCCGACAGGATAAGGAGATTGCGAGAAGCCGGTGTTGAAGTTTCGATGAAAAGAAGGGGCACGCAGAATAGCAGAAGACTCAGCATAAAATTAACAAGACAAAGAAAACCAAACGGACTGGTGAAACCAATACAAGCGGTGATATTTGTGGAACCGCTTTTTTATTAAACTTTTTTTTCATTTTGGAAATGCCCTCTGAGGAGCTCTACCACTAGTACATTATTGACTCTTTTCGAAGCCTGCGCATGATTACATTTATGCTGTACAAAAAAAATAAAAAAAAAAAAATAAGAGTAATTAAAATTCTTTTAGCTCTGAGAAAAGTATTTATTTTTCTGCATGCTGTATGATATTAATATATGTTTATATTTTAAGAAATAATAACTTTAAAAACCCAGTGTATTCGTAGAGTGAAAATCGCCTTTTAATTTATAAATTTAACAATTATAATATACCTAAGGAAACCTCGGCCTAGAGCCCCCTTCAGAGAACAACTAAAACGACGAGTTGCTCTTTTGACTGCGCAATTAAGTCCATGACAATGTAATTACGATAGAACCCTTTTTTAAAAAAAAAATCTAAACGTTCACTGAGGAGGAGAAGTCATTCATAATTTATTGCAGATTTTGCGATGTTTAATATAAAAAAAACAAAATACACGAATGTCGCGCGAATTATATTTTCAAAGCTTTTATATTCCCTAAATTTAATCACATTTAGTATTAAATTTTTTTTTGTTTTATATTAATGTTCGACCGACCGATAAACAATCACCAACTCAATCAACAAAAATGGGGGGGGGGCACATGCACTGTGTTACACGATTACTGCTCTCATTAGTATCGACTCGTGTAGCGTAACATGGTTTCATTTCTGAACTACACTCTATATCGTATCGGAATTGAATCACTTTCTGACAGGAGGCGCTGTCCTTTAGAGAGTTTTGTTCTTCCTCTTGTTAATAATCTTTTTGCATTTAATAATTGTAACAGATACTCACATAATTTCATCACAATACGGATTAATGGTAAATATTATAATAAAGAATTATAACAAAAACATAATTACGTTTCACGGTTAGCGGAGGAACCTTTGGAGGAACCTTTGGAGGATCAGTTGCAAAATTCGTCGAGTAAACAACAGAGCTTAACAAATCTCTTCTCCAGATGGATGTAGTAATATCAACGGCATTTGTGAACGTTTGATAGTAATTACCGTCTTCACGATTATCTGCTAGGTAGCTGGCGTTTTCCTCCGCGTGTTTGATAGATTTACCGTTGTTAATCTCCTTCTGTAGTGGCCGATGATCAAGTTTATTCTCACGGACAAATTGTTGTTCCGTTCCATCATTGTTTTGCTTGTAACGGGATTTCAGCAATTTTTTCTTGTATTTGCTTAATTTTTGGACGATGCTTTTGCCATTATTATTCGTTGTTCGATCGAACGGCAGTGCGGTCGATCGACTAGCGGTTCTGGAAAACTGTTCATTATCGGTCAGTGCTATTAATTCCACGCTAGATGGTCCAGTAGGAACAACAGGCCTATTATTGATGATAGTTTTATTAACGCCACCGTCACCGATTACTACTGACCGATCATCAATGCTGGTAGGCTTTTCGGTTATGTCGTCCGTATTTTTCTTTCGCAATAATAATAACGTATCGTTAGTTGCCAGTGAGTTTTCGTGAATTTTCAAAAATTTATTATTCATTCGTAACGATGGATGGTCATGTATCGATAAATTATTTCGATGATTATCGATATTACGGCTGTTGTAGTTGTAGTTCTTATTATTTTTAAGTGAAGTTGACCATGGACGTGCCAGGTTATAGTAGTTGTTACGGTGTTTTTCGGCGTAATTGTTCCACGTAGCATTTGGAAGTTTTTTTTCGGATCGCACTGACGGGCGTGTACTCATTTCGGATTTCGATTCGTGCGAATGTTCAGTATCCGCTAGTGCCGACGCATTCACCGTTGACGGAATTGGCAACATCGCTGTGGTCGATTCGTCTGCAATAATAGTTAGATTATCGCTATCTAATGACTCGAACACTTTGTACATCTCTTCAGAGGAGGAATTTATTGCATGGCTTTTCTGTTTCCCATTTAAAATTCTACGAATAGCCGGTGTCAATAATTCTTTTGTACCGTTTAATTCTTCGGTCCTTTTGTTGTGGAACACACTACTACTGTTCGTCAAGTCTATAATAGCGGTGCTTTCTTCGGCAGACCAATCGTTTGTTTCCGCTCCCTCCTTATCATCGGTATTATTGCCATCTTCACTCGGAAAATATTTCCTATTTGTTAATCTTACCGTTTGGAAATCGTCTTCGTCGTTTTTTATCGGATCTAGAACCGATAAATCGTTGGAGGATAAAATATTGCCGTCGATGTTTGCAGTTTGTAGTGTCCGATTTTCTACCGTTGAATTCCTATTACCTAACGTTCGATTTTTTTCGCTGAACATCCTTCGATATTCTACGTTGTTGTTATCCGTCCGATTTTCGCCGGCGGCGATATTTTCGAACGTTGCTGCTACTACAGAGTTTTCTTCATCAGCGTCAGTGACCGATGTCGGTAAGTGTTGTTCCATCGACTCGGTTACCTCTTGCCCGGTTGACGTCAAATCGGAACTAGCTGTCGCATTAATGGTAGAACAACAATTGTCATTTAGCGTGATGGTATACGTACTAGTAGTAAGTTCTGTATTAGTTGTCAGTTCTGCATTAGTGTTTGCCTGCGACAGACTGTCGCCGCTTGTGGACAACACTTCCAGCCATCCGACGACAGTGGTACTACTACTAATCGGTTTAAACGAAGAACCGTTTGGATAGTTAAAATATTCTGTTGTCGGACCGTACGCGCTAGATGTTGAATAATAGTCGATGGTGCTTGGCGCTGTTTCGCTTGCGGATTTTTCCACATTCGCTGGATTGGTTGTAGTTTTGTCTTTACCGTTAGCGACGGTAGCCGGTGGTGGTACCACACTGCGGTTTCCGCTGTGAATCTCTAGACTAATAGAAGTTGTGGAAAAATTGTCACCACTGCTGTCACTACTGCTAGTTGTGCCGCCATCATCCTCATCTCCCATTGTTGCGACAACGGTGTTTGTCAGGTTATAGCGAACGTTATCTTTGTTAGCAGTTTTCAGCTGGCGCGGCGGTATCTCTGGTTCCACGGAGTAGCCTACAACTAACAACAAAATAATCAACCGTTTGATGTAGAAACTAAACTGCGCCTGTTTGAATAGATATAGGCGTAAGATTTTTTAAAACATATTTACTTTCTGCGGTCGATTTGTCGCATTCTGGTCCCGTGGCAACTTGCAGATCGTCGATAGCGGTGTTGGAGTAAAGCCCCGCAGTTCCAGATCCTTGTATCGTGATCTACAAAATACACATCTTCGTAAATATTAACAATATAACGAAGAAAGTAATTGTATCGCTGCTACGTATTAAGTAAAATATTCTACCGCGTGTCCGTATTAAAAATATGCGATTATAACTTTTGAGTACTGCTTGGTAAGATACTTTTTTGTTTTTTTTCCCCTTCATTTTATTTTATGGGCATGTCAGCATAGGGGACATTCAGCCAACATAAAAAAAAGATTAAAAGAATAGAAAGACATATGGAGTGACAGGCTGCATCATCAAAAAACGGTTAGAGATAAGAGAAATGAAGGCGTTTAGCTAAGAAGCGAACACAGCAGAGAAGGAGATAGAAAAGCAAGAATGTAGAGGGCATTGAAAGGAGTATGGAGGCCAATGTCAAGCAAACTGGAATAAAAGATCGCGCGTTCTGAGGAAATAAAGAAATATTCGAATTGCGTCACAGGTGACATTTAAGATAGGGCGATGAAAGGGACGACACAAGGGAGATTGAACAAGAGCAAAAAACGAGAAGCCGGGAGCAGACTATGATTAAAACGAAGAAGGCGAACTATGGAAGAAGTGTCAGAACGACTGATACTGGGAAAATTGTTAAACCAGGGAGAAGAGGATTTAGACTGTAAGGCAAGGTAAAAGGAATCAGGGTTGGAGAAAAGAGACGGATAGAGATCAAAAGTCACGGTGAGAACGAAAACAGAGAGTAAAGACTTTGGAAAGGAAATCGTAAAATACCTTTGTACTTGCTTTTTTTCTCTCTTTTTTTTGTTGCTTTTTTATTTTATTTTTTCAATTAAGAGTTTTCCCTACTAGGTTTATTTCACTTATTTTGTTAAATATATATATATATTTTTATTGTATATAAATTACCATGTTATTTTCGAGCGAAACGGAGGCGCAAACATTAAGAATAACTTTTTTATTTTGTCTCGTTAATCAAAAAAAAAAGGCCGGTAATCTTTTATTTATTATTAAATCGAAATATAATAATAAGGAAGGAGGTGTTCTACGAGATGAGCCTAAAGACACAGATAGTTGAAAAACGTGACTTCGAATTGCCGAACATATTAGGGAACTTCCCCAGGAAATCTGAGAAGATCGGGCAAGACTCGAATGGGTCGAAATTACAGACTTCATTGAATTTCAGAAAAAAGCGCGGATTAAATTTTTTGTGTTTCAGACGATGGTAATAAGCTTAATAGGGAGGGATGATGATTGAGGAGTTAACGAAGCAAAAAAAAAAAAAACTATCGGCGGTAGCCCACTGAAACGCTGGAAATGTGTGATGTGTCTTGGAATGTGATCGACTTGGAACGTAATCGACTTGGAATCGTGCGGTTTTGTTTAAACATTTAAGTCACAATTGAATAAAGTTAGAATTTCAAGTCAACCAAATGATTTATTTTTCCATTAAATGTGAAATCACAACGAATCTCAAAGTGTTTCATCCGCATTTCGATTTCGATTGCAAAGTTCAAGTAAACAATTGAAAAAGAAGAAATGCTTTGTTTCGATTGGTTTGCTGTGACATTGCCATTTCGTTTATTGCAGTACTTTATGCTACACGACATTTTTTTGTTTTATTGCCCGGCGCGTAAACAAACAAAACTGATGTTTTTTTCCATTGACGTACTTCTGAATGTACTCCTCAAATTGAATATCCACCGCCAATAATTACGTTTTTTTCTCATTTTTACTTTGTTTACGCATTTTCAATAGCCTTTTCACAAATTCACAACACGATCGCAAATAAATTTATTGAAATTTGGACAGGACAATGTCTATCGCGGGTCAGCTATTGTATAATATATATACATATAAAATATTTCAATAAATTTGCCCCATCGGTTATATCCGAATTAGGAAACCAAAAAGACAACGGTTGCACTTTAATATGATATACCAAGAATCTAGGTGGTTCAGCTAGTTACCGTGATATAGTTGATTAGATTAGGCAGTGTGGTATTTCGTTTAGGTAGGACCTGGTTCGAATCCCGCTGTCGCACATTGACACTTCCAGAATTTAATTTGGCTGGGTTAATGTCTCACTTTCCAAAAAAAAAAAAAAAAAAAAAAAAAAACCCTAGGTGGTTGGTTTATTAGTTATCAGCTGGCTTGTTTCACTCGGCATCCGGTTATCAATTGGCTCATCACACGATCCAAAATTCGGGCCTCCGTATAGCTCTACGAGCCTTCCGAACTACGCCTGCCTCCAGTATGCACGTGCTCGCCGGTATTCCTCCCCTGAAATACCGCTGGCAAACATTATCGGTCGATTACGCCCTGTCAATCTTAAGTTACCCGAACCATCCAAACCACAGCATTTACAGTCCATCAAACCCATTATACAGAGACGGTACCCTTGCTGCCCAAGGCTACTTCAAATGTCATGACGAATTTACGCTGGACATCCCGAATTATCTACTTAAGCGCATGCCTTCCGCCGATCCACCGTGGAGTCCAAACCACCATGAAGGCACCATTTACATCATGATCTTTGATCACCTTCCCACGCTATCGACCAACGCCGCCGTACCAGTGTTACACCCAAGCGAACTGAAGAAATACGCAAAATACAAAATAATGTCTGATTGGGAGGTTGAGTGGAACAGCAGCTATTCGAACAAACTACTGGCAATTAAACGGACGATTACTGACTGGACTTACGTTATAGGCAAAGCTGCATCAAACCGGGATATCGAATCAACCTTGAACAGAATCTATCTAGGCCATACTCTAACCATCCATGCATACCCGCTGGACCACCAGGAGCCTCCAGCCTGTACTCAATGCAATTGCCAGATCACAGTCAAACACATCATCACTGAATGCCCCATCTACAGTGCCGAACGCCAACAATCCACACTTACAGACGATCACTCGGCGAATTTAAACATAAATAACTTATACAGAGACTAATTAAATTTATAAATATTACAAACCTTAAAATAATGTAAATAACTTCACCCGAGGTGATAGCCCCCTCCCTGGCAATATGTACCTCGTAAATAATAAAATAAATTGGCTTATCACCTTGGTACACATTTTCTCATGTACTTCTAAATAGTTATGAATTCGGTTTATTTTAAAAATATTCTTGCTCCTCATAGTTCAGTTTGATTTAATCTAGACTGTAGTAACAAAAAATGAAAGACTTGCATTGCAAATATTTTTAAAAAATCATGAAAAAATACCGTACATTTCATTATATTAAGCTATATGATATAAAAAGTAATTACTTTTGAATTCCTTGAAATCACAAATCGATATTCTTAGCACCCCCCCCCCCCGCACACATACATACACACAATTTGGAATGTTCTAAACGCCCCTGAATACATTATTAATACAAATTTTATTTTGTATATACAGTAATAACTGTCTAGTGGTTACAGCCAATGGACATTATGATTATTAATAAATACGCACATGTTTAAGAACAGAAAAATGACTTGGTAAATCATACAAAAAATTATATTATTTTTACTTTGTTATAGATGATAATCGATTTTTTAGGGGACACCTGCCCTTTCATGCATTTTCACAAATTACGCACTTTCCGAAAATGAATAAATTTAGAGGTGAGCTCATGTTCTGTAAATTTTGTCCGTGTGATCATTTATCACTACGCATTTTTTTCTTTCTCCACGTACCGATGTTACACGTTGTGATCTTTTTGTTATGCTGCTGCTCCGTACGGTCGCTTATCTGGCGACTAGTACGCTGACGACAAACAACTCCGCAAATGGAACACTCCCTCCTCAGTGGCGTTCGCCTGATGATGATGGTAGATCGGCATTCTCAGAACAGCAACATTATTCATCAAACTTGATCGATTCCTTCCGCTAAGTGATAGCGGCAGCATCGATAGCAAAAATCGACAAAACACCTTCAATTCGAATAACGATGAGTGGCACATTGGACGGAAGAAAAGAAAGATCTGATGCTAGAAATTACTTCCGGTTCTTCTTCATCATCTTCGTCTTCACCACCATCTAGGCACAGATGTAACAGGTAAACGGTTGATGACAGCGAAGACGATAGTAAGTACGAAGATTTAATTCAGATGAAAATGGATAACAAAATTAACGTCCGACGCCGAATACAAAACATTAAACGCGTCACAATGAAATAAAACAAATATTAATAGTACCGCAAACGATAAATAAATATCACGTAATGACTCTAATTCAACGGATATTCAAAATAAATCCCCAGCAACATACCGCCCTCCCCCCATCCTAGTAAAGAATATTAACGGTACCACACATTTGCATAACGATCTATCTACTTTCCGCGTGAAATATTTCACTCGCATTATTAAAATCAACAAACTATAGGCTCGCCGTAATTCTTCATAACTCTGATGGTTATCGTAAAATAATTAAAATACTACGAGCGCAAAAATTATTATCTTTGCTTTAAATGTAATCAATTTTTAAAAAATTACCATTAATATTACTGATGTTATACTTTTTTCTGTTACACAAACGACACATATGACTTTCAACAATTTATAAAAATATATAACATTATCTATAGTGTAAAACACAATAAAAAATGAACGATTAATATATATATATATATATATATTAGCTGACCCAGCCACGCGTTGCTGTGGCTTAGTAATTATAATAGATTAAATGAATTTTTTACTTATTATTTTGATGCAACCAAATTAATTTTTACTAATAAACCTGAAATTATTTAGCCGATTTTGAATCATATGTAGAGAATAAAATTATCTAACTAATATACACTTATTGAATTTTCATTTTATTTATCTAATCTTTAACTTTAATATCTGTAATCAATGACTTATTTACACAATATACTAAATAAATTAGTTACATAAAAATTAAATGTTATAAATGAGGCAGATAACATCATTGGTTTCGAACTATTAGTTATATTATTATTTTATAAAATTGAAAATTATCTAAGCACTAATTTGTGCACAATGTTCTTGGTCAACCTGTCTTTTGCTAACACGAATAGACTTGATGGTGTTCCCACACGTGAGCAGCAGGCAACATGCGTTTATTCTTGCAATTTCTTCTTCCGATTATTCAGTAGCTGTCATAACACGCATACGCCGTGCATTTCTGCTACGCGCATTGTTGAGGTTCGATTGTCTCCGCGGCATTATCTTATACTGAAATATAAAGCAACTGTGATGCCCGACAATGTCACAGAGTTGTATCACTATCACACTATTGTTGTGGGAATATTTAATTTTTTTTTTTTTTTTTTTTATCAAGGCAAGACGTTTATTAAATACACTGAAATATAAATAAATTAAATGCCGCACAATATCGCACAATAATATTTTTTTTTTTTCCATAAACAACAACTCCGTAATAACACGGAACTTTTTTGTAAACGACAGAGCGAAAAAACGTTTATTTCATCATTCATCGATAAAAACGCCATAAACCTGGTTGCATTTCGATTAACATCGCACGATACACAAAAGTCGCCACGAAAAGTAGTTGGTGCTCAAAAAATAATAAAATTGTCAAAATTTGTTTTATTTAATATAACAAATATTTATGTAAATAATTAAAACATAATAGCCAACAATTAAATTTGTTTTTTTTTTAATTGATTGATTAAATTATTTAATATAACAAATATTTATGTAAATAATTAAAACAAAAAGTATCCTATCTGTTAAGAGTTGGATTAAATTGCATGTACTTTCAGAATTTTATAAAAATCGGTTAAGTAAATTCCGAGTTTATCCTGCACAAACATAAAGACACGGGATTTTTATATATATAGATATACATATATAAGAACAATTTATTATATTTATTGTTTTATATATATATTAATTGTTCATTTTTTAATGTTTTTACAATCCAGATAATGTTATATATTCTTGTAAATTTTTGAATGTCGTATGTCGTTCGTGTAACAAAAAAAAGTATAACATCAGTAATATTAATGGTAATTTTTTAAAAATTGATTACATTTAAAATATAGTGCGGTTTACGGCAGAAAAATGCTTATAATATTATCTTTGTGTTGCATCAGCTGTTAAACGGACTGTTATACACACAAATAGAAGTTCGCGGGTATTTAATACCAAGAACTTCCTTATGCTGATTTAGATTTGGACTTGAATGTCTGCTTCCCTACATCGCTTTTCTCCTACACCGTCTCCGTACTATTCATTTCACCCTGCTAACTGTATTATCCTATTGGTAACTCAGATTATGTTAAATGTCAGTTCTTATCTGTATAACGATCAGTTTTATATCCTTATCTTATCCATCTAAATTCTTTGTTTTTAAATAACCTTTTTTCGAAATAAACTTGATTATTTGTTTTCATATTTCTTTTATGAAATATTTTTTATATCCCCTCCCTCTTCCCCCACTCTACAATTAGAAAAGTGCAATATGCTATTTAGGGGGTTCGCATTTTTCAAATGCGTGGTAATACGAAGAAAAAAAAGGCGTTCAAAATAAAAACATGCTAATTGCCACACTTACACACACGCAAAAACGTATGTTTTATAATATGCACGTTACATTACAGGTTAATATTAGCCGGCAGAAATACGTAGAGAAGTTGCTTTAAAGAGGAAGCTGTGGAAGATATGGCAAAATAATAGAAGTGTCCGATAGACAAAACTAGATTAAATAACCAAACAAAGCGAGTAAAGCAACTGCTACAGAATCACAAAAATAAAAAACATTCAGAGAATACTTATATAACTTGTCACCTACTTTTCAATAATTCCCTTTGGAAGGCAACCAAACGATTAAAAAGACCGGTAGAAAAACTACATCCAATTAGAAAGTTAAATGGAAAATGGGCTCGAAGTGACCTCGAGAAGGCCGAAGAATTTGGAAATTATTTTGCTGGTGTCTTCCAGACAAATCCTGGAACAGATTCTCTAGCAACACCGCTAAACGATATAGATCAGAGGAATACCGTTAAATTTACGTCTCCTGGAGAAATTAAGTCAATAATTCAAACCATGAATCCGAATAGATCACTCGCATACGATCTAATTACTTCCAGGGTATTAAAGGAATTTTTTGTGTTCTGTTAATTCATATATTCAATGCTATACTTCGATTACGATATTTTCCTATCCAGCTGAAGTTTTCACAAATTATAATAGCAAAGAAACCGCAAAAACCTGCAGAGGAACTAACATCATATCGACTAATCTCTCTTCTTCCGGTGCTTTCTAAAGTATAGGAAGGTGGAACATTTAATACCGGAACATTACAGTTTGGATTTCGAGCTGGTCATGGAACTGTAGAGCAGGGGTACACCGTATAGTCAATATTATTGAACAGTTCTTGGAGACTAAAAAAATATGCGACGCGGTTTTCCTCGATGTTAAACAGACGTTTGATAGAGTATGGCACGAAGGGCTGCTCTATAAAATCCGGTGCCACCTCCCGCATCAGTTTTTCGAATTATTTAAATCTTACCTTAGTGAACGATATTTCGTGGTTAAGTATGGAGATGAAGAATCTCGATTGCATCCGATAAAAGCTGGTGTACCTCAAGGTAGCATACTGGGACCGGTTCTTTACTTAATTTATACAGCGGATATAGCTGTGCCAAATAACGCGGAAATAGCCACTTTCGCGGACGATACAGCAGTGATTTGTTCAGATTCGTCGCTAGAAAATGTCGCAATAGACCTACAATCAACTGTTAATACACTCTCGATATGGTTCAAGCGGTGGCGAATAGTATAATCAATGAGAAAAAATCTGCCCGTGTAATATTTACAAATAAAAAAATCTGCAATGTTAAAAATATTCATATTAGCAATCAGATAATTCCGACTAAGGAATCGCAGCAAAATATCTCGGAATAATCCATTTGGACAGAAAAAAGCTAACATGGAAAAGCCATATAGTTAAAAACCGGAACTGAATATTAAGTATAGGAATTATGGCTTATAGGAAGAAAATCCGAACTATCGCCGGAGAATAAATTACTATTGTGGTATAATAAAATTCTAAAAAACCTATATGAACGTAAGTCCGCTATGCTAAAGAGAGTAATATAGCGATAATACAGCGTTTCCAAAGTACGAGTAAAACACTAAGAACAATTGCAGACGCCCCATGGTATGTAAGCAATTTTACACTGCACACGGAGATTTGGTGGTTAAAGCTGTCAAAGGACAAATACAGAAATAGCTCGGGAATATGAGATCATCACAAAAATATCTTAGCTATTGGTTTACTAGACAATTCGGCAGAAATCAGACGATTAAAAAAACCGACAGATTTATAATAAATAAAAAGTAATAATTAAAAAGTATTAAAATACAGGTGTAGCGGAAATCCTCGTCGCTGGATAAGGAGCTCCACAAATCATCCATACTACGTTAATAAAATTGCTAGATAGCCCAGAGCTAGTTGCAAAATTGCAAAAAAAAAAAAACAACAAAACATTGCAGGTTTAATGGAAGACATTTAAATGAAATGTTTTCAAAAAAAAATAGTATGTAATGAGGAAGAAAATGTAGGCCTGTATCGAATCCTGTAATCTGCTAAGTTGGTAGGGGGAGGGGTGAAAATATATAAGTCCATGGAAAAAAGAAATCACCGAACAAGAAGGTAATCTGGTACGTGGTGTGTTTGTTGTGTTTTAAGGTTACGTTACACGGTCGTCGAGGTCATCAAGGAAAAAAGATTAAAGCTTATCTCTCATGAGGTAATGGTTATTTGGAAAGAAAGATAGGTATTGTCCCCGGGGCAATATGTGGTAAATGCGAAAATTCGGTCTCATTTATAAATAACGTTAATAATAATAATAATAATAATTATTATCAATTATCAAAATATAATTAAATAATATAGGTCTACAGAATTTAGGTACCATAGTGACAAATTCGGGGACGTCTAGTTAACACAATATAATAACAGTCACGTTTAGCACCTCTGGTGGAGGATAATTATTATAATACATCGAAGGAATATCTAACGTCTTAGTTTAGAAGGTTTTTATAAATCTTATTTGTTTAGAACGTGAGTTATTTGAATGAACCGCGTTAGTGATATGTTGAAATAAAAATTATTTAGTTTTCTCTTAAATATATGTAAATCTTCTAAATGCGGGGGAGCCCCGATGTAAATTTTTGAATTGCAAAATTACTTTTTCTACGTAGCAAGTCATAAAAAAATTGCAATATTATAAAAACACATTTAAATAGAAAACAAAAAACCGACAGAGAATACAGTAAGCGTAATTTTCGTCGTGAAAATTATTTTCAGAGATATTCTACCAAAAATTTTTAATATAAGTTTAAGTAACTATTAATAATATGTTTTATCACAAGGGGGGGTCTACCTTTTTAGGGAAATTCAAAATTCAAAACTAATTCCCTTGTATAATTTTGAAATATAATAAGCATTTTAATAATTGACGAAATTTGGATGTTAAAAAGAAATTACACGAAACGGTTTTGAGCGTTGACCGATCTTAATTATCGTTTTTTGCCATCTATTTCCTTGATTACCTGACTCCTGCCACAAAGTATCATTTTCAATATTCACTCTTATTGTTCCTAAAACAAAAAACAACAAATTAATCCGTTTAAAATGAAATTCTTTTATTTCTAGGAAAATTTTAGAGACGACTTAATATGCCGGAATATTTTTCAAAGTTATTCAAGTTTTACATAGTAGTTGCGTTTTGTTACTACTCGGGTTCTGGTATATTTCGTCACATAATCATAACCTTTATTTCGGTTTGTTCAAATAATATTGCGACAAATACGAGCACAATAGGAAACGGTTTTATAAAGAATTAATTATCTCATGCGGATTGTTCCCTCCATATAGTGTGTTCATTACTTACTCTGTTCTGGACATACAGCAATTTTTATTTATTATGGTTCGCTTTATAATTAATAATAACATTTTGATTTAATTATAATAATAGTAAATAGAAAAAAAAAATAATAATAATAATTAAAAAAAAAAAAAAAAGGAACAGGATAGAGAAAAAAGAAAATTAAGGAAAGATTTTATTAAAGGAACCAGAATTTTTTTTATTTTATTTTTGTTTTTTTATTTTATCCTTTTTTTTCGTTCCTTTTCTTATTTATTGGAGTTTATTACTTTATTGATGAAGTCAGTTAGTTTTTTATTTCATTTTATTCTTTATCAATCTATTTGTTACATTCTTTATTCAATTATTTATTTTTCTTACAACTTCCTTTTCCCATCAGGCATTGTGAACATTGCCAGGCAACTGTGGTCATATTGTAAGATGGGAATTTTTCAATTTTTTAATTTGTATTTTTCATTTTGCTTTTTTTTTTTGGCTTTTTGTTTTCTCCTCTGAAAGAAAAATCTTATCTCTGTTTGTTAAATTTCATCAGGCATTGTGGGCACTGCTCTGCAGTTGCAGCCATAATGTAGAATGATAACCTATTTTAATTTTAATTTCTTCTTTGTATTTCCTTGGTTAATTTCATTGCGCATTGTGGGCACTGCTCTGCAGTTGCGGCCATACCGTAGAATAATAACCTATTTTGATTTCTTATTTTATTTTTTTTTCTTTCGTGGTTAATTTCATTGATCATTGTGGGCACTACTCCTCTGTAGTTGCGGCCATAATAATGTAGAATGAAATTTCCTTCTCTGCTTTTTATTCCTTTTTTCTGTTAATATTAATTTTCCATATCTATTCATAGTGTAGCTTGCTGGCCAAATGAACTGTATTTGTTCAGGCCAATAAAAAAAAAAAAAAAAAAAAAAAAAAAAAGGAAATAAGAATAAACAACCAGCTGCTTTGTGTAATCGTTTTGAATTTTCAATATATATATATAGAATGTGTTTAATAGGACTGGGATTATTATTCGTTGAAAAAATTATTTAAATGTCTTCCAAATTCGCAGTAAATATGGTATACTAAATTGCATAACGTGAAAATTGATGATATTCTTCTGGAAAAAAAAAACCCAAAGTTTTTCATTGAAATTTAGGCATGGTAATGAATGACTATGTAATTTTTAGTCTGGGGATAATATGAAAAACTATGTATCGAATAACTTACAACGTTTTAAAAATAATAATATAGTCAGTTAAAATTGTCTTTTCTATAAGAATTATGGAAACTCTATTGGTTCAAGGGATATCGCCACAGCGAAGTCCGAAAGAACGAATTTTTTGTGTACGTTGTGTATGTTTGTACTTATGAATACAACCTTTTCGAAGCGATGGGGGAGGGGGGGGGAGGGGTTGTAAAATCCTCCCGATCTCTCTGTTAGTTCCTACCTTGTATTGAGCCATCGGTAATTTCCGTTACACAATTATTCTCTAATCGATTACCGTTACATCGCAGGAATATGATTTATGATATTTTAATCATTTAAAGAACTGCGTAGTAATGTTAAGTTTTTAATTTTGCTATTATTTACTAAACTGGCTTTAATTAGTAATATACAGCGGTGTTGCGTGGTTAATAGATCTCTTCTGGGGAGGGCAAATTTGAAAAACAATTTCTTCTTGGCATACAGAAATCGTATTTTGTAAAATCTCATTTTGAATTGTATTTGATGTTTCTTTAAAAACAGTCGCAGAATCTAAATGTTGTTTTTAAATTATGTCCAATTCGGACGAGAAGTCAAGTAATTCGCGAAAAATAGCGCGATTTTAGAAATCATCTCTTTCATTATGACTGCGTAATGTTAATTCCAATTTTCCACAAAATTTTATACAGTTAATTATTTTTTTAAAGATATATACGCACTTGTTTTCAGTCAACCGTTCATTGTATTTTTTACTATCTCTTCTGTCTATAAGCGCTGTTTAACTGAACTTTAATATTTTGTGAGCCTAGCAATGATCACGCGCAGTAGGTATGAAATTTTATTTATTTATTATTATTTTTTTAATGGGTTCGCCAACATGGAGACATCAGTCCAAGAACCGAGGAAAAGAGAGGAAGGAAACTCAGATCCTTACATGATCAATGTGATAGCTGATAAAAAATAAACAAGAGCTTAGATAACACAAGGAGAAGGAAGATGAGAGAGAATGAATAAAGTATTTCATGGAACCCTGTTTGATAAAAGATAGAGGTAAAAAGTTTGTTAAGTTAAAAGTGACAAACAATCAAACATTATGTGATGGGGGTCATGAATAAAGTGGTTGTTGGAGGAGTGCAATAGATAATAGGGCGACGATATGAGAGAAAAACGGGAAACAGAAGAAGGGAACAAACTGTGCGCAAAACGCAGGCGGCAAATCGCAGAGAGATTAGAGTGGCGCGTAGAAGGAAAGCCAAGAAACCAGCGGAAGCGAGGGAGGTAAAGCTGAACAGACGAGAAAAAATGAATCCGGGTTAGAGAATGAAGAGGCGTAAAAGTTACCCCAAAGTCTGGAATGAGCAACTGTAGACAGAAGGAGAATATTGAAAAATAAGAAAACGGGTAAGAAACCTCTGCCAGAAGTGAGAAGATAACTGAGCGAATGAGTTAGCTAACTTAATTCCCTCGATTCTAGCACTACCAGGAATCTAAAAGAGATCAGTTTGGATTAGGAGCGAATAAGAATGATAATGTAGTCGGTTCGGTAAGAAAGAAAAGGAGATGCGGTAGGCTGCAGCACGCTTTGAGCATCCGACAAGATAAAGATATTGCGAGAGGTAAGTGAGGATCTGATTTAAAAAAGGCCATGCAGATTATCAGTGGACTTAGTGCAAAAGATTGAGAAAAAGGAGGATAGTTTAAAAGACTTGAAATATAATTTAAAGAAGGAGACAAAAAAAAGTTGCGCTAACTCCATTAGGTACCTTGGAGCAATCGGCGAAGATCGAAAAATGGTTAGGGAAAGAAGAGCTTAGATTCTGTAGAAATTCCGATCCAGCAATATGATTTAGAACAGGTTTAGGAGAAGCAGATGAATAAAAGCGGTAAATTCGATGAAGAGAGGAGGAAAAATTGAAGGAAAAGTGTGGGATGTTTCGGACATGCTAGACAATTATCCAATTTGTCATCTTCAGAGCAAGGTTCTATTCCAAAACAAAATTATTCCGCTGCTAATCAGGGAAGTGAAGAGATACATTTAATTTGAAAGTAGTTAATCGGTAGCATAAATTATCTTTGAAATAACTGAAAATATAGCGGTGGAATAATTTTATTATTTTGGAATAGAACCTTGCTCTGAAGATGACAAATATCCGATAATTGTCCAGCGTGTCCAAAACAAAATTTTCAATTTTATTTACATTACCGTCACCCCTTAAAATTACAAAATTACTCGTAATAAGTAAATGTTTAAATAATAAGAAGCAATAATAAACGGTAAATAAATATATAAACATATATAAATTTAATAAAGTTTTCGGGCAAGACCCATTTTCAGCTGAAAAAAAAAACAAACAAGAATACGGATCAAACTATGTAACAACAAGATCGATATTTAAAATTACGCTAAAAACAGAAAACGATTTTCTTATTACTTATAATACTAACAAACGGATATGATTAAAAGCACTATATTGAACCAAACGTTTATTAGTGTGCTCAAAACAAACTTTTTAAATTTACTATTTTTATCAAAGAAAATTAAAAGAATGTATTTCTCATTCTGAATGTCAGATTTTTTTGTTCTTTTTTAACCAGTAACCCCACTCTTTAAAAATAATTAATTACCACGGAAAGGAATCAGTTAAATTTTAAAATTCGATCATATACATATATTGATAATACGAAGGAGGAACTAATAAGAATAATAATGTTCATGGAAAAGAAAGATAGGATATTAGAATAAGGAGTACCAAAGTCCTGTTTCAGCAAATAAGAATACAGAACACAACGGTTAACGGAAAGAAAGAACAACTAAAGAATGTACAATTAGAATCACGGACAACTCTACATCATTCCATCGGGTAGGATAAAAGTGAAAGGAAACTAAGGAACAGCAAAAAAAGAAGGAAGATAGTGAAAAATGGTAAAGATATAGTTCATCATAATGGAGGTGATAAGAGAACAGCAATAAAGCATATTTTAACCGGGAAATGCACAAAATTTCTATTGCAAAAAGACTTTAACTATCCGCATATTATTCAGCAAAAAATCCACGAAAAAAGAAAAATTAGAAAACTGTGGCAAATAACAAGGTATCCAGTTCATAAAAACTCTCTTAACATAATAAGCAAAGAGTTAAGTACATTATTAAAACAGCATAAAAATGATACCTTTAGAACAATTCTTTACAACGGAGACGCCAACAAAGACAATCCCGCACTGTGGAAGGCCACCAAAGCGTTCAGAAGACCTCATAAAATGACACCACCCTTGCGTAAAGATAACGGTGAATGGGCACGCAGCGATCCCGATAGGGCGAAAGTATTTGGACTACATCTTAAGAATGTGTTTAAACCACATCCTCCGGACATCGGATTTGAGCCTTTTTACGATCAGGTAAAGCGTGATTTAGTCGCACCATTTCAAATGCCCCCCCCCCCCAATCAAACATTTCACGCCCTCAGAAATTAAAAAAGTGATAATCTGCAATTTGGCAACACATAAAGCCCCTGGATATGACCTGATCACTGGAAAAATGCTAAAATTCTTACCGCGAAAGGCAATAGTCTTGTTAACAACAATTTTCAACGCTGTTATTCGGCTGGGTTATTATCCGTCACAGTGGAAGATGGCTCAGGTAATAATGACACCGAAACCAGGTAAGCCCGCTAGTGAAGCCTCATCATATCGACCTATCAGTCTTTTACCAATAGTATCTAAAATATTTGAAAAAGTATTGTTATCTAGGCTGATACAGCAGCTGCAGGGTATAATTCCAGACTACCAGTTTGGGTTTACAGTAGAACAAATTCATAGAATTCAGAGATACATTGGTAATTGCTTTGACAGGAAGCAATATTGTTCTGCCGCCTTCCTGGATGTTAGTCAGGCCTTCGACCGCGTGTGGCATGAGGGATTGCTTTCAAAAATAAAAAAAACCCTGCCACACTCTTATTACCCACTTGTCTTCATACTTGACACATAGGTACTTTCAAGTAAAATCTGGTGACGATGTATCAGAGTTTTATCCTGCTGAGGCTGGCGTTCCCCAGGGTTCAGTATTGGGACCAATCCTCTTTCTTGTTTACTCACATGACCTTCCAGTTACGTCCAATGTGGAGGTCGCAGCATTTGCTGATGACACAGAACTATTTGCGAGGGACAGCGATCCGGTGGCAGCGTCGGAGAACTTACAGGCTGGTTTGAATGACCTGAAGAAATGGGCACAACTATGGAGGATTAAGATCAATTCGTCCAAGTCGGTGCATGTTACATTCACAACCAGACGCAGTACATGTCCTCCTGTTGTGATCTTGATGGCCCCATTCCACAGGGAAATAAAGCCAGATACCTGGGGGCATGTGGCTTGATCGCCGTTTGACCTAGAAGGAGCATATTAAGATCAAAGCCAAGGAAATAAACTTGAAGCTGAGGGAGATGTACCGGCTCCTGGGTAAAACTTCCGTGTTATCGCTGAAGTCAAAGTTGCTGTTATATAATGCAGCCATCAAACCGGTGTGGACCCATGGTATTATATCTATTTGGAGGGAACAACATCAGCGTCTAATATTAAAATTATGCAGCGATGCCAGTCAAAAATACTGAGAATGATAGCCAATGCACCGTGGTACATGCGCAATGATAACTTACATCGGGATATCTAAATGTACCGGAGGTGAGTAAAGTAATTAAAAATCATAGCGATACTTACGTAGCTTAGTAGGCCACCCTAATCCGTTGGCAGTGGGATTTATTACACTCAGGCAACGACAATCATAGACTAAATCGTTATACGCCCCTAGACCTTCCCCACCGGTTTGATTGACTGGTAAAGCAACGCGGAGTGTTATTGTTGAATGGCATCTCCCATCATGTCATAACCTCCATTTCAATTGCTTATTGGCTACATTAGCCAGATCGCAATTTTAAACAAAAAAAAAAAAAAAATTGGAACCAAAAGTTGAAAAAAAAATAGTATTCTCACTGAAAAAAAATGTAAAACCGAACCGGAATGTAAAATATGGCGAAGCCTTGACTTCATCTGTAGGTAGTTCAGCCGCAGTATCAATATAATCTATGCAGTACTTCGAAATAGTATAATTTTAGAAATTCAAAAATTGTAAATTTTTCTTTTGTAAAATTAAATTGAAAAAAAAATTGACATAATTTATTTGGGGGAAAAAGAAACAAAACATCTTAGATGAAATAAAAAGAGATTACCTGCGTTACGCAGTGAGCCGTACTGATGTACGAGTAGAGATATGTATATATATATATATATATATATATATATATATATATTTATTCCAAATACGTTTAAAACGTTTTAAAATGATTTATTTCGCGCCCGAAATCTCTGATTTTTGAACATTCATATCAGACGGATAACGTAGAAGAACTTTCAATATAAGAAAGCGAAATTTAAAAAAAAAACAAAACATGCCTCGTATAAAAAATTTATATCTTTTCTTCTCGAAAAAAAAGTGTGAACTGTTTAAATAGAAAATGTAATTAAATAAACATTACAAAACTTGGTAATAAAATACAGTAAAGTTTACAGTATACTTGACTCTGCTTTTGGCAATATCCAACGATCAATCAAAGAACATGTAAATTATGCAATGCATGGCTCCTACATTCACATGTTTTCTGTTCAATAATTAGATACTGCTAAAAGCGCACGTTATTAAGCCAAGTATTTATTATAAACTGTACTTTATTATTAAGAGTTCTGTAACATGTATTAATTAACAGACGGACTGTTCAAAAATTGAATAGCAAAAACCTACCTAGAGGTCCGTACATGTAATACCAAAATATTACACATGGTTCAACGGTAGCATTGTCGGTAACCGGGAATAAAGGCGAAACGTACTCGGCTACTCTTGGATGTTCATTCATATATCGCTTTAGCGTTCTTCTGTTTGTATAAAAGGTGTCCAGATATAAGTAATGACCTAATTAAACAACAACGCATTATTATTATTATTATTACCATTTATTTCTTCATTATTATTATTATTATTTTTATTATGTCGGTTATCTCTTGCTAAACGAATAAAAGAAAATTTTAAATTCGCATTTTCGTTTTATTGATGGAATTTTAAGTTTTTTTTCTTCTTTTCAACTGTACCAGTAAGAACCATAAACAGTGCTCGTGCCCTATCTTCCTTATATTTACTAACCATGTAATAGCCAACCCATCTTTCCAATGAAGGATTGAGTTGGAGGTAATAATAGAATTGTAACAGAGGAATAAACCTGTTTTATAAAACCAGCTGGGCAACATGGCAACCTATGCAGTGAAGTATGGCTCATAGAGTCCCGTCAGTACTATGAGGAGAATTTGAGTTTTTTTTTTTTTTTTTTTTGGGTTCGTCTACAAGGACATTGGCCCAAGAACAGAGGAAAAAATACGACGAAACTTAGATCTTTATACGATGATCAGAGATAGCCGACAGCAGATAGGAATCAAGAGCCTGAACAACAGAAGGAGAAGGAAGGGAGAGAATGAACGACTGTATGGAGTAGGAATACCAATTTGTAAAAGGGAGGAATAGAAAGCAGCTTGATCGGTTACAAGAGATGCACACTCGAACATTATACGATCATCGGGATCACACACAAATTGCATATTGGAGTGGTGCGATGGACAAAAAGGAGACGGCACAAAAGAGTAACGGAAAAGCGAGGAAGGAAGCAAAAACTCGAAGCTTAGGCGGCAAATCGCAGAGATGTTGGAGCGACGCATGGAAGGAAAGTCAAGAAACCAGGGGAAACGAGGAAGGGAAGGCTGAATAGATAAGAAAAAGGAATTCGGGTTGGAGAAAGAGGAGACGTAAGAGTCAAACCATAGATTGGAATGAGCAGCAGAAGACAGAAGGGTAATATTGGACGAAGAGAAAACAGGAAGAAACCTACCGGAAGAGGAAGATAACCGAGCGAGTGAATCAGCTAAAACTCATTACCCTTAATTCCGGCATGTCATTCAAAAGAAGTCCGTTTGGATTAAGTGAGAAATGAAAAGAGATCATGAATCAAGGAGCGAATACGAAGAATAACGTAGTCGGTTGAGTGAGGAGGGAGAGGAGATGCGATAGTTTGCAGCACGCTTTGAGCATCCGACAGGATAAGGATGTTGCGAGAGACAGGAGAGGACTTGATAAAAAGAAGTGCATGCAGAATAGCTGAGGATTCCGCATAGAAGATAGAGCAAAAGGAGGGAAGTTTAAAGGACTCGACATAATTTAGAGAAGGACAGAAAAAAGCTGCACCAACACCATTGGGTCCTTTGGAGCCATCGGTGAAAATCAAAAAATGATTAGGAAAAGAAGAGTTTAGATTCTGTAAAAATTTTGATCTAACAACATTGTGAATGACAGGTTACGAGGAATCGGGGAATAAGAGCAATTAATAGGATGAAGAAAAGAGGAAAAATTGAAGGAGAAATATGGGAGTTTATCATGAATGTAGATATATGGAGAAAACTGAACAAGACGGGCAGCGATAAGTGATAGAATGGGAGTTTTGTTGACAGAAAAACGCCAGCTACGTAGGATGGATGAATAAGAAGAAATCAGAGGAGAAGAGGAAATCGGCAACCGTTTGATGAGGAAACGATAACCCAGGAAGGAACGTCGAAGAAAAAGAGGAGGAATGTGAGATTCCGCGTGCAGAGCTGGGATAGGGGTAGACTTTCGGGCTCCAAGGCAGAGACGGAGACATGCATTTTGGACCCGATCGAGCTTAGACAGAAGGGATTTAGAAGAATTTCCGTAAATGTAGGAACAGTAATCAAGAATAGAGCGGATAAAAGATTTGTAAAACATAAGCAGGATCACAGGATCACCACCCCAATCAGTATGAGAAAGGGATTTAATGAGGTTAATAGTAAATTAAACGTATGTGTTTCTTTCATAAATGAATATTATATATATATATATATATATATATATGTATATTGATACGAACTGGCGTAGTGCAGTTTTAAAATTCAAAATTATGTGTTTTGTTGCGCGGCGTATATTTTGCAGCGCTATATTTTTCGGTTAATTTATTAAAGGAATTAGTATACACGTGCTGAATATCGGTATCGGATTTTATCAGGTGTAAAGTTCGTTGCACCGCTTGCGTTAGTGTGCATGTGTGTTCGTGATCGAGCCGTGCGATAGAATCCGGTAAATTCGCGATATTCGGAGATGATGGATGTAATTGCGTCCGAGTGTGTATATTAATTCCGAAAAGTTGCGTCTAGTTCGGCTAGCAGAACTATGTATTAGCTGGGGTTGTTCAGGTACCGCGCACGTAACATAGACCGTGTGTCACGTGGGGTAACGCCGAGCGGCAGAGGTAGTTGACGGTCTGTTATCAGAGAATAATTCGGCAACAATAGACATTCTAACTACCGATTAAGAGATACATATTATTGTTATATACACACTAGTGTCAGATTCGGTGAAAAGACAAGATCGTTGTCGCCCCGTGTTGTTTTACGTGTTAATTGTTGGTCGGTCGCCACTTTTATGTACCGCTCTTGATTGCTGTCGATCGTGGCAGCTTTTATTCACACATTGTAAAATTTGTCTAATTAATTGTTTTTTGTTATATCTTGTCTGCCTTATTTGTACGCGTTACGTTGATATTTTTTGCGACTCCTGAAAATATACAAGCATTTATTATTATTTAAAATTTATTATTGGACATGTAGTGAAGCCCCGTGGCATCTCCGTCGCGGAGAAATTACCACAATTTTACGGCGGGTTCGCGAAGTTTGTACGGGAGAATTTTATTCAGTTTATTTTTATTATCACGAAAGGTCTAGGGCTCTGCCTGGCGGAGCTCTCCTGTCGCGACACACCGCAGGTAGGTTTCGCTGGCACCCGTTAGGGTTGTGTTTTATCAGAACTATTTTTTTTTTTTTTATTTCACCACCAAAATCAACCCCCCAATCGGTCTAAAAAGGAAAAGAAATAGGCGATCGATTATAATTTGTAACCTAAACGAACATGAATATCGAGTAGCAGGAATTTATCAGGAACCCAGAAAGATCCGGATTCATAAAATTGTCGCCCCTAACAGCAACTCCTAATTCACAACAATATATATATATATATATGACTTATTTTTTTAGCAGTAATTGTATTTATGTTATTGATAAAACGTGTTTTATAGAATCAGCAGGATAATGACCCATGGAATCCTGACAGTACTATAAAGAGAATGTGAGGATATTAACAGTAATATAGCTTTATTTTATTATTGCTTAAATTGTTGATCAATTATTGGGAACACTATTTTCAAGTTATTAGTGTTTCACAATTTGATATCCAATTTAAACTGTAATGCTAATACACACACACATATATATGTATCATCATCATCATCATCAACTCCCACTCGAAACCGAGTATGGGCTTTCCGTAAATCAGCATCCATGTTTATATCTCAGATGTGAGATTAGACCAATTCGATGGGCTGCTATGAAAGTACATAACTGACAAGCTAACCGCTGTCCTCCAGTAGTATTATTATTGTTATTATTAGCGACACGAGTCTTTCTTTTCCTGATCGATTTAAATTCTGTTATTTGGGTCACCATATTTGCCCATCCTTTGCGATCTTGAACTTTACTTTCCCATTTATCAATCCTCGGCTTAATCCCTAATCTTTTTAAGTCGTTGGCAATGATGTTTTTGAAACGAAGCCGCGGTCTTCCGAGCGGTCGTCTACCGTTCTCAATAACTCCGTACATCATAATTTTCGGGATGCGATCTTCCTCCATCCGCAGCACATGGCCGGTCCAGATGATGCGCTTCCTCGCTAGTAACTGCTCTATTGATCGACACCTTGCTCTAACCAGCATTTCTTCATTTGATATAAGGTCCGCCCATTTTAGCCGAAGAATTCTTCGAAGGAATCTATAATGACAGGTCTCAAGCTGCCTGAGTTGTTTCTTCGTTATTGGTCATGTTTCGCTGCCATATAAAAGCACCGATATAACTATCGCTTTATATACAGCTACTTTTGTGGCGATCGAAATATCTTTGTTATTAAAAACACGACCCCAGAGTCTACTATTTGCCGCGCTCGAACTTCTAAGCCGTGATGAAATTTCATCATCTAATGTCGCATTCTTGTTAACTACACTGCTCAAGTATTTGAACTTATCCGCCAATCGAATTTCGCTTCCATGTATTTGCATGTCATTTAAGTTTCCATTAATTTGTATAATTTCCGTCTCGTTAAATTTTATGTCCAGCCCAAAATTCTTCTAAGTCATCTCTAAAGTTTCCACTGCTTCTTTTAGCTTATACGCCTTGTCAGCAACTATTACACAATAGTTTGCGAATTGAAGGCTCATTAATGTGAACGCTTTTGTTTTCCGCTTTGAGTTCAATTTGGCAAGGTTATATAGCCCGCCATCGAAGCGGAATTTGAGCCGGACGCCCACCCCGCATACGCGTTGGTTGAATGTCCGATTACTCATTTAAAAGTTGAAGAATGTAGGTGCTAATACACAGCCTTGCTTAACTCCAGTCATTATATCGAATGGTTGAGTTAAACCTGCATCACATATTACTGCAGCTGCTTTTGCGTGCTCATGAAGTTTTTGTAGCATGCACAACATTTTAGGCGGGTACCCTACTGCTTTTTTTTTTTTTTTTTTTTCCACTGTACCAGTCGAGGGACCACAAACAGCGCCAATATTAATTTTAATATATGTATTATGATGATAGAAATGTGACCAATCCAAAGCCCTCCAGTGAGGGGTTTGGCTTATAATAGTTCACTACAACTTATAAAAGGGATACAAAGTCTACAGAAGGACGAAAAGCGACATAAGCAGTACAGCACAATTTTGACCATATGGCCCTTAGGATATAAAAAGCGAATGGGATGGATTTTAAGAGAAAACAACATGAGATTAGAACAGCAGCGTGTACAATGTAATATTTAGAGCACAATCGTCATGATAACAGTGCTATTTAATGTATTTCATAAAAGCTCGGCACGCATTTAGTGTGCAAGAGTGCGAGCACCACAACAACCGCCTTATGGAACGTTATCCATACGTAGCAAGTCTACTTCTTATGATATCTGATAAAAACTCAAACACCATGGCAATCACTGAGTTAAGAGTGACCCATACATGTCATGTTTATTTGGGTCAGATGACCTGGATCCCATAGTAACCGTTGCTGTTTGGTCGGACAACAGAGTCCGGTGAAGTAAATACTTGATAAAAGTTTCGAGTCATAATAACTGATGCTAACGTATTTAAAACTAAATGCACTTAAGTTATGGGAAGAGCGTCACGACACCACTTCCTTCTCTTTAACCTCATTCTCGGATTACCCGGAAGAGTATTTATAAACATGCTACTAACTTTAGGATTGGGATGTAGATTTAGATTTTCAAAAAATTTGCTGTACTGTTGAGTATGAACTGATTTAACAAAAGGAACATGCAGATCTCGATGGAGAGTTAGGTTTGAAACATATTTTGGTGCTGCTGCAATCCCTCGGAGGATAATGGACTGCTGACTCTGAATACGAGCAAGGTTGCTTCTACTTGTATTTCCATATAGTTCTAGGCCATACCTCCACACCGGAGCTATAATCATCAAGTAGATAGATCTTTTTAACCTTATACTTAATTTAGATTTATTGCCTATCAGCGAGGATAGCTTTTTAGTGTGTACGATTAGCTTTCTCCGTATTTGTGCAACGTGGAAGCGCCACGTAAGGCGACGGTCAAGGTACATGCCTAGATACTTGACTGTGTCTACCTGTTTGAGCTCTACATTGTTTATTTGTAATTTAGGGCATGTAACGTATCTGTTCGTGAAGGTTATGTGCTGACATTTTTCCTCACTAAATTTAATTCCCCATTTTTTGGCCCAGATCATTATCCGGTTTAAATGGTCCTGAACTGCATTATTCGCATATGTACAATTAGTATCTGAGGACAGTATTGCTATATCATCAGCAAATGTGGCCAGAATTGTCTGATTTGATACAGGAAGGTCAGCCGTATAGATGGAGTATAGAATCGGGCCAAGGAGGCTACCCTGCTTAACAGAGGCCGATACCATACCTTCCGTAGACATTGAACCATTGACATTTACTATAAATGACCTATTTAATAGATAGGACTGAAAAAATAAATATAAGTCCGGTGGTAGTATTTGTTTGAGTTTATATAAAAGCCCAGTATGCCAAACCCGGTCAAACGCCTGGGCGACGTCCAGAAAGACCGCAGAGCATACCTCTCCCTTTTCAAGCACTGATGATATGGCATCCACTGCCTTAAGACATGACCACAATCCTTCTCTATTTGCAGAGTCGAAAGCTTTCCGGCTGTCAATGAAAGCCATGTAAAGCGTAAATGCTTGTTCTCGGCTTTTTTCAATAAGTTGTCTTACAAGGAGAGGTCACGATCTGCGAGTCATCGATTTTGATGAAACTTTGCAGATCGATAGAAGACCATGAGTATATAAACTGTGTGAAATACTATTAGAGTGCAACGTTTTGATTTACGTGAGAAATTTAAATTTTTAGAATCCGAATTTAACAGATAATATACATAGCCGCTTTTTAGACAAAAATACGCAATAAATTCCAGATTATGTTTATATTTATTTTATGCAGATGGTTCGGAAGACTGATTATTCCAAAATGAAATATATTAAACAAAAAAATTATTAAAAAACAATAAAATAATTTAAAAAATTCAATTTTTAATTTAATAAAAATTTAAACATGTCGTTTATTACATTTTTATACTATAAAAACACAGATTACAATGTATGTGTTTTGTGGTGTAGCGGTAGTAAAAGTTACGTCTATTTATACGTACTTGGAAGTAAGGTGTCCGGGTTCGAATCCCCCTCCCTCGTGGTGTTCCATAAAATTTTTAATTCTTATATTTTAAATTATTAATTGTTATTATCTAATTATTTCAATTCTTTATACATAACTATATAAATATAATAACAATTTTTAAACATTTAAATTATTTAACGACTTTTTTTGTGCATGGCTTCCCTCTAAACATTCAGATAAAAGTGAAATATTTTTAAATGTAAATGAAATTTGTTTTTCAAATGAAAAATTAAAAGAACTTTGCGCTTGTGGTTATAATTCATTTATATGTTGCAGTAAATGTCGCAGGAATTGCTGTTTTATTTGTTTTTATGATCTATGTCACCCCAAATTATGATAAATAAAAATTAAGTTTGTAGCATTTTAATTATAACTGATATTCATCAACTCTCTTATTTTATATGTAGATAAGTATATTTTTTCATTTATATTTATATACATATGTATATAAAATGAATTCGTTGTGTATAAAACATATTTATCTTACACGCTTTATTATATTTATGTAGTTATGTATAAAGAATTGAAATAATTAGATAATAACAATTAATATTTTAAAATATAAGAATTAAAAATTTTATGGAACACCACGAGGGAGGGGGATTCGAACCCGGACACCTTACTTCCAAGTACGTATAAATAGACGTAACTTTTACTACCGCTACACCACAAAACACATACATTGTAATCTGTGTTTTTATAGTATAAAAATGTAATAAACGACATGTTTAAATTTTTATTAAATTAAAAATTGAATTTTTTAAATTATTTTATTGTTTTTTAATAATTTTTTTGTTTAATATATTTCATTTTGGAATAATCAGTCTTCCGAACCATCTGCATAAAATAAATATAAACATAATCTGGAATTTATTGCGTATTTTTGTCTAAAAAGCGGCTATGTATATTATCTGTTAAATTCGGATTCTAAAAATTTAAATTTCTCACGTAAATCAAAACGTTGCACTCTAATAGTATTTCACACAGTTTATATACTCATGGTCTTCTATCAATCTGCAAAGTTTCATCAAAATCGGTGACCCGCAGATCGTGACCTCTCCTTGTTAGTGTAAATATCATGTCCGTAGGTAATGCGGTTTTGTCGGAAGCTGTATTGATCTTCTGGCAGAAGCGGGTTGACTAATCGTTTCAATATTCCGAGTAGAACTTTGCTAAATATTTTACCCGCAGTACATAGAAGAGCTACGCCTCTATAGTTCGCGCAGTCCGCTTTATCGCGCTTATTTTTATAGATTGGTATAATCGCTGCTTCCTTGAAATCCGGCGGCATTGATGATTCTTCCGAAATTTTCTTGAACAGAGCGTGCAGCACACTCCTGAGCTCCTTTGCACCAGTCTTATAGATGTCTGCTGGTATGTCATCGAGCCGGGGAGATTTATTATTTTTTAGGCTATTAATAAGCCTCTTGAACTTCTCCCATTGTCGGCGGGTTGTTCAACTCTTTAATCGTATCCTTCACGGGTACCATTTTAAGTACAGTTTTGTTAATCGTTGAGTCACTATTCAGCAGTTGGTGAAAAAATTCCTCCCATCTTATCTTTACTTCCTGTCTGTTGAGAACCAGTTTCCCGTGTCGTATCTTTAACAACAGTTTTCCTTTGGAATTTTGGACAGTATATGGTTTTGATCGCGCTGTAGAAACCGCGTGAGTCATTGGCATCGGCTAAGGCTTGTATTTCGCATGATTTCTCTCTCCACCAGTCCTACTTCTTCCGTTAGCTTCCCTTCCTCTGCCAATCTGGTTTCACTTAAGGCAGCAATATCTATTCTGTATTGTTTTAGTTCATGCAGTACAGTGACTGTTCTTCTAATAAGCAGGTCTATGTTGTCTCAGCGTTCTTACATTCCACGCACCAAAATTCCATATGTTTCTTGATTTGTTTGTGTGATTCGTTTTACTATTTAAACGCAAATGTGTCCTCTCCTGGAGAGTGTCGTGCCTATTAGGCCCGGGAGGACTCGAATCGTTCTATGTTACCACAGACAATCGTCCACTGCCTGACAAGCCTGTTATAGCTCGCCCCGTGGGTCCAGCGTATATCTTCATTTGCTGTACTTTCATATATAAAATTTAGTAAGATAATAGAAGAGAGTTTTTAAGAGGAGGTAGGCAGGACAGGAGGAAATAAAGAGGTTAAAAAAAAACAATGAAGAACGAAGAAGGGAACATTTACGTAGAACAGGATTTCGGAGATATAGCATCGCAAGGAAGGACACAGAAGTTGGAGCGCAACCAAGAACCATGCTGCCATTTCTGTCCGAACGAATTTTCCCAGTGGCAAAGCAAACCGAGACGACTGGTTCGCACAAGACGGCGTGCCGATTTCTCGTAGGCTTAATATTTCAGCCGCTCCTAACATAGAGTACAGACGCTGACCAGGTAGCCGCTCCACTGGAGGCAGACACTTCTGGGTTTGAGTTGCTGTTGAGCAATCAGCATTTAAGGCTTTTACAGCGACCTAGCCCCGCCGAGAGTGAGACAATTATACGATTTTAGAGCAGACTTTTATGGGAAGTTCCTCGAGATCCATATCTGCATCCTCGTGTCTCATTGCCCTGTCACTACTGCAATCACCTACCTGAGGTTTTCCATCAGTAGTCGCTCTCGGTTCGCGACTACTTATTGTTTATTGGCAGCTAGCCAACATATCTGTTGGTTTCTCCGCCATCTACCACCCGCGGACGCGCCCCGTTTCAGTTAAAACTCCGCATCCAGAGGGTGCAAACACCCCCCCCCCGGGGGCATATATATACACACATATATACATATATACTGTGGTGCTAGCATGTTTAAGCAACGCAAAGGGAAAATGGAAATTTTGACTAAACATAGCGTAGCAAACATTGAAATATTTAATCACGAATGGAAATCAAATCTTTTTTAATATCCGAGTGGATTATGTATAATATTTTTGCGATCAATATTCAAATACCCAGGAAAATTTTTTGAAATATATTACAAAAAAAGAAGACCGCAAATGAAGTGAGATTTATACTGTATAGAATTTACACAAAAATATTCACGATTCGTTTTCGTGTATATTATTTCGTAAAAGTCTGACATGGTAATTTTGTAATTTAAAAAAAAAAGGAAAAAAGAATAGAAATGTAACAGAAATAAAAACCAACGGAATACCTATTTCGTTTGACTGATTTTTATTTCGGCTCTACAGTAGAATAAGTATTATTCTTTGGTTCAAAAAAAAAATTGAAACAACCTAACATGGATTACAATTTTTTGAAGAACCAATCACACAGCTACTTTCGCAAGGATTTCAGAAGTTTTCGTTTTTATTTTATTCGCGATGTTTGATTTTTCTATTTTCGAGCGAGTAGAAAATTGAAGTAAGACATCGTGGAAAATACATCTTCAAAAACCACATTCACATGTCTAAACAGAATTGGATTCTTTTCCGAAATGTCACATTACGGGCAGTAAGCGATTGTACGGATTTTTCATCGAGATTAATGTCTGCAAAAAAAATTTTGATTCTTTTTATTACTTTCCAAAAACACATTTAAAACTTCAAAAATCAACGAACATTCTTTGATGTATATGTTTTTTTTTTGAAATGTAAGACGAGAGAATACTTTGATTCACTGAAGTGCACGGTAATCCTTATGATGGAAATTCACAGAGAGTTAATGACTACGTAAAATATTTTACAGATTGCATGAGTAAACTTTTATAAATGAACCGGATTGGCTGAAATAGATTCGTTAATGGAAATAAACGAACTAACGGTTCCATAAACTATAGTTCTTCTTGTTTATAACTATGTTGCTTATTTGAAACTCTCTACACGCCTCGATTATTAGGGCTTGGGGCGGTTTATTGTTATAATTAAATGAATTATTCCTATATACTCTTTATTAAAGAAATAATGTATTTAAAATTAAAAGCACTGACGCGTTTCTAAAGCTAAGCTCTAGCTTCGAAACGCGTCAGTGTTTTTAATTTCAAATACTTATATATATTGAGACGGATTCGGCATTTCTTACGGCCTTTGTCGACGCTGTCCGAACTAGAAAATAATAAAATTTTGGCCACAATCATTAATTTTTCGGACGGTCTCGGCATAGTTTGTCAAAGACGCTTTCTCGGCTAAAAAGTCCAAGGAACCCGGCACAGATGTTCTGACCGCTGCGCCGGGATAGCGAGCTGGTTTCTCAGCGGGTGCCCGAAAAGCGGAGATAGAGCCTTTGCTGGCGGTATAGGCGTTTGAAATGCGTACCGAGCTATGTTGAGCCGGCAGAAGTTTTTTTTTGAGAAAAAACCCGAAAAGGCATACCGGCAGGGTAATCGCCGCTAAATAAAAATTAACCACTAACTTTCTAAAGAGATCTTTCGGCGGTGTTTTGTTTGTTAAATATTTTTTTTTGGAAAAATTAGTCGTCTTAGCGAAAGGCAAGAGGACATCGAGCGATCCTCGCCACACACACACATTTAGTTTTAATGCGAATTTTTAGTTTGAGTCTGAACGTCGTCGAGGCTCCTTGGCCTCCAGCAAGTCGTCGCGTTGTCATTTTAAAAATCGTACATGATCTGCCGCACGCGTTCCTCATAGAAAATTTTCAATGTGTTAAATTTTTTTTAATATGTATACTTCTCGTATGAACGCTAAAATCATTCTTTTAACAATTTTATTATTATATATTTTTTTTAATCCTAGCGGAAATATACGCGTGTTAATCAGAGAAAATATTTTTTATTGGACACGGGGTGGGTCCCGGTGACATTTCCTAAACGGAGACATTTTTTTTTTAGTTTTTCTTTAAAAGCCTAAAGCTCTACGAATTGAGTTTACCGGTAATGACACACCGGGGTTAAGTGTCATTGACGCCCGAAATCTTTGTTTTATTTTATTTTTTTTTTTTTTCATCATAAATTTTTATTAATTTATTCCATCATGGAGAATTGAGTCTACATCAACTGGCTATCGAAACAGGGAAATGAGAAAAATGAGTCCATCACATTATTTTATAAAGAGTATATATGAAATTAAAGGGAAATAACAGAAGTTTTTCAAGTATAAGCATCTTTCGAGCATTATGATATTCAATTTAAAAAAGTTGAAGTATGAGACAAAAATTCTCGTTTCAGTCCAGAAAGCGGATATTATATTTTATGAAAATATACAAAAGAGATTGCAAAAAAATCAAAATCAATTTTGGACTTACTTATAAACAATATTAGGACGAGACGAAAAGAAAAGATGTATTCCCAGAAATAAATAGAATTCTCAAAAAAAATATGGGGAAAAACAGTAAATTTATATACCAAGTATTTACGTTCGGTATTTAAAGTAATCATTTATAATAATATCACATCACTGGCATAATAATATTGGTTTAATTTATTGCAGAGAAATGCAATTAATAATGAGTTCTTCAAGTTTTAATTGTTACAATTGATTGTTAATTTATGAAACATATATATGTAAAATATGTATGTATTTGTATATATATATATATATATATATATATATCTGAACAGTATTTGTACATGTCAACAGTGAAATATTATATAAATAATTGCACTTCTCTGCAATAAACTAAACCAATATTATTATGCCAATGATGTGATATTATTATAAATAATTACTTTAAATACCGAACGTAAATACTCGGTATATAAATTTACTGTTTTTCCCCATATTTTTTTTGAGAATTCTATTTATTTCTGGGAATACATCTTTTCTTTTCGTCTCGTCCTAATATTGTTTATAAGTAAGTCCAAAATTGATTTTGATTTTTTTGCAATCTCTTTTGTATATTTTCATAAAATATAATATCCGCTTTCTGGACTGAATCGAGAATTTTTGTCTCATACCTCAACTTTTTCAAATTGAATATCATAATGCTCGAATGATGTTTATACTTGGAAAACTTTTGTTATTTCCCTCTACTTTGTTAATAATATCTAAAGTACACCGTAGTACAGATAATCCTGAACTCTTTATACTTCACGTCGTATGTTAACGCGTAAAATATTTTTTTTTTTATTACTGATATACAAATATCGAAGTAGTTTCGGGAAATGGATTTTAAAAGGTGCAACTAATTTCTAAACCAGCATCTTTTTTTTTTTAAAATAATAATTGTATACGTCGTATTCGATACAATACAGTACATTAAAAAGAAATGTTTGGAGCAGCAAGATCACGTGAATTCGTGTTATTTAGAACAGATAAACGCGTAATAAGCAAATTAAGATGTCGAAGTACTTACAGCTAGTATATAGGTCGGCGAAATATACCTGCGCTATGCGAAATATACCTGCACTATGCGAAATATACCTGCACTATACGAAATATACCTGCACTATACGAAATATACCTGCACTATGCGAAATAATGCAACTTATATCAAACTCATATCAATAAAATTTAGTCTAGCGATTAGAATGATCAGTATTTGTTAAACTTTTACCCTACTGCAGTGCCGTAAATCTAACTCCGAATTGCGACCAAAATTGAAGTTATATTATTTTCATCGTAATAGACCGAATGAAGTTACTCGTAAAGGTGTTATACGAGGCAAAATAAACAGTTAGCAGTGTAAGGTTCGATTTTAATGTAAGCAAAATTTTCGGTGTTTTAAAAACTCTTTATTTGGAATAATGTTAATTTTTACCTGGATTATAAAACGGGATATTTTCGATTTTATAACAGTTTTCGGACAAAATCACTTCTTCAAGCGATGATAAGATATCCGAAATAGTCTTCAGAATTATCACTAGTAGGTTCGTTAAAACATACATTTAAAGGAAAAATATGCAGAATGTTGAAAATACATGTTGTTAATGTTCGGTGATGATATCGTTATTATTTCTAATGGGAGAAGAAAAAGAACCGTTAAGCTACTTGTGCAACTGGTTAAATGTTGTGGCGTGTATTCCTTTGTTACCTACGTTTATTTATGAAAAAGTAGGTGTTTTTTGGTTTTTTGTTGGTTTTTTTTTTGGCCTGGCAAGAAACCATCTGGCCACCAACAACTTCTACAAATAACCTAAACTAACAGAATAGTGTGTAGCAATAAAGTTCGAGCAAACATGGCCGCAATGACGCAACATAGCCCACGTATGTCGAAAAGAAGGATATACGGAATTAACACTGATAATTAAACGTCCACAATACAATTCAAACACACTGGGTGTTGCCTATACTTTGTCTTGATCATTTTGAATAATCCGTTAAATTACTTTCCTTTCGCTCCATTTTTTCTGCTAAATCTCTCGTGCTATTGTTCATATTTCTTTCTTTTTTTTCCTTACCCTGAACCGTGTATAACTGCATAGGTCATTACGGCATACGGCAATTACCAAAGCTTAAATGATTGGAGCGATTTGGTTTGTTCTAATGTATGCCAAGGTTTGAGCGATCATTGCAAGATCATTGGCGAGGATCTTTCGCAAAGAAAAATTTAGGTTATATGACGAGCGGGATGTTGCAAATTTAGTATACTTCGAAAGGATATGATGTACTGAGGGATAACTCGGTAGGGAACAGAAAGGGCAGGTTGTGGGAGGCGAAGTCCTGTGGAACACGTAGTAGTGGGATAAAGATATATGCCCAATTCTTAAGCGATTAATTATTATAAAGTCGCGCCGGGACATGTTCTCCGGTGGCCACCAAGGCTCCGTTGATGGTTTTATTGAGCTTAAAAAGGTATTTTAGAAAGCCCAGTGTGACCTCCATTCCTGGTTAGACTTATGTTGGAGTAGTCTCTTTATCGATGCTGGTGCATCTGGGCTCACCGGACAGTAAGTCGCTGCCCGTGCAGCCGCGTCTACCCTTCCACTGCCAGGCACCATCGTTCATATTTCTTTTTCCAATTACACGCTAATAATTTCCTAATTGTTTGTGACACTAAAAATGTTGTTCTTCTAGCCATTAGTTCTCTCCTCTCTTCCCACCCTCGGTAACTTCTACTATTCTCCTTATTCGAACTTTAATTTCCCAGTTGTGTTCTGTCGTGCTATCCGCATTGACTTCTTTCGGGACCATGCGGAGATCGCAATAAAAAGGCTGATGCGCTTACCCGATTTACTGCATATAACGGTCGTTTTCTTACTAAATTCTCCGCTACTAACATAAATTTCATATCCAAAAATTGTCGCTTTAAACTATGGCGATCTATCTATCCTTTTCTTTTTTCAAATCGTCAATCTTTTTATCTGTCGATTTAGCCCTGCCCTGCCCGCCGTCTCGGCCATGGTGACTTTCCACATCTCGTCGTACTTTCATTTCGACCGTCTGTCTCTTTGCTTTAAATTATAACTTCCTTTTTTCCTCTCTTTCTGGCTTTTCTCTTGCTTCATCTCCGTTTTGTCCATTCCACCCAGAGATGATTGCAGTTTAATTTGTGACACCAGTCACATTTTCTTCTAATGTTCCGCTCTTTCCACCGAAAGCTCGTGCGTTTACTTTCAGCTGTTATGTCATTCTCTTTCTACCCTCTATAACGCTTTCTTTATTCTTTTGCTGCCTGTATCTTCTAAAGTCCCTACGATTGTCTCCTTCCTTTCCTCAATTTGTAATCGTATTAAAATCTAGTTTCTTTCCCTACCGATGATTTCCTGAGAACTGTGATGTTGGATCAATGTTTTCGGTAGACGAGCTGAAAAAAGAAAAAGAAGGAAAAAAAAACAATCCGGCCACAACTGTAGTCCGGCTTTAAGAGCGCATATTAGAGTGGGTGTGAAAATTTCTAGTACTTTGCTTCTCCATCTATTTCTTCTTTCATTTTCCGCCTTTGCAGGGATCACTCACCGCTATACACACTTCGATATCTTTTAAGCTGGCGAGTTACAATGTACAGAAGCGATATTAAATTACTTGTTAATACGTTTGCTCAAGATTATAATTCGGGCTACAATATTTATTAAAAATTATTCTTACCGCCTGCTTTTGGAGCCAGTGTGTGGTCAAAACTTGGAAAGTCATTCGGAGAGCTAGTATAGTTTCTTCTATACCGTGAAAATGATGACAGCTTCGGAGGATATATGCTCCAAGCAAACTCGCCCGCTTCATTAATCCAATTGCACTGATCAGGGTCGTCTGGTTCAAAGTGGCATTTTTTGAACTGGTCAAAAGATTCAGCTGCAAACAGAACACACAAATCAAAATAATGTAATTCACATTTTAAATTTAGCTCAAATGTCGGTAATGATATTGACCAAACGTCTAATTAAAGCCAATAATGCACTAGACTTTTGTTTTTGTGACACTATTCGTTTATAGATTTTTACAACTAACTTTTATTACCGTTTCCGGTTACAATAAATTAATGTAATTATACTTTTACATAGTAGTGAACATTTTACCTTTGTCTGTTCCTCCCGCCTAAATTTAAGATTGCAATACGCGACTTTTAACCAATTTACTAAATTCTATTCTCGATCACTTCGGTGGAAATTTCTAGTGTTTATTGGCTGACATGAGATTTTTCTTATTTTTTTTTATTTTCTTTTTGCAGGGAGGTCACCAATTAGAGACTTCTATTCAAAAATAATTAAAAGAAGACGGAGTCAGCTGAATTTCAATTCGTCCAAATTGATTAGCGAATGAAGGAAAAACGGTAGAAACAATGTGCAAAGAAGAAAAAGAGACAGGCTGTAAAGGCACATTAAAAACTAGGAAATTCAGTAAAATACAAAACAGAATTCTCCCAGAAGGAGAGCAGTAGTCAAAAAATATATAAATAATCAGCGCCGCACACAACTGTACCAATATTAGGTGGAGAGGAAACTAACGGAAAGCGAAAACAAGAGGAAGACGGTAGAGAATGGTTGAAATATATATAGTACATAGTATAGGCGATAACGGACCGGCGAAATAAAGGAAACTCAAGGAACCGGAAATTGGACGGAAAGTCAGGCTGAACTGAAAGATATCGTTGGAAAAAAAAAAGCAAGCGAAAATCGACACAGCATTAGGAGGTTAGGGCGTGGGATTTTTTGAGAAACGGGAAGAAGCCAAATCAAAGAATCAGCCGATTCGTTACTGTCGATGTACGAATGGGAAAGAGGCTACAGTAAATCAATCTGAATAGAGCGAAAGAAAAAGAGGAATATGAACAAGAATGTACAGTAAGAGTAATAAAATCACAGTAATGATCAGGAAGGGGAGAACAGGCAGTTTGAAGGGTTCTCTTTAAGTCAGAAACAATCAAATAATAAAGCAAAGATAAAAATAAAGCAATCAACTCGGCTGTAAAGATAGAAACTAGAATCTGTTAAGATAAAACTAGGCCCCTTCAAACAATCAGTAAAAATGGCGAGAAAAGAAGGAAAGAGAGAACTTTTGAAATAAATATAACACACTTTAATACACAATACTATTATTATTTATTTAATAAAATAAAAACACTGACTAGTTTCGGATAATCGTATCCATGTGCATAGTGATATAGAACACTGATGGCACTGTAAAGAATTGCTATCTTGGGGAAGAATTTTCAAGAGTGAAGAATAAATATTTTAGAAAAATGTCAGAAATTGGCAAGATTTAAGAAAAAAATAGGGCAGACTATTAAAGGAGTTTGTGTAAGGTATAAACTAAGTCGAAAAGAAATAAGATCTAAAAAATGGATTTTTCTAGGTGTAAAATGCCGATTCTTAGAAATCATGAGATAGGAATAGATAAGTATAGGGGACGTGAGTAAAAGACAATTAAAGAGAAGAGTTGATGTATCAGATTCAGCAAGAAACGTTAAAATAATTGCAGAAGATTTAAAAACGTTAAGTCAAAGCGTAAGTGTATTAAGTCTAATCGGGAGAAATGGTACTTGGAAATATAACCCCATAAACGAAGTAGCCCATATTTACTACGTATAATAGAACAGGAGAGTAAAGTTCGCTTTTAAATTTGATTGTAGATAGGGCTTTCGGAAAGTTTAGCTTTTTAATAATAAAAAAAGATAATTAATGTGTACAGAAAAGGATATGAACGACTATTATAAAACACGTTAAGATAAAACAGAAGCAATTAATACGAGAAATAGACGAATTGTTTAAAGAACAGAGAAACTAAAATAGGATTATAAAGTCGAAGGGGAATACAGACAGGTGAACATTACTAGAAGTATATAGAACGTTGATAATAAAAAAAAAAAAACTAATACAACCGGGAAGTCGATGCCGAATCGAAAGCCAGATATATTGGAAAGCGCATCACTGCGTTTCAGCCACCGAACAAGGCATTAGTTCGGCCCACCTTCAAATAGTTTTCCAGTGCAGGATGCGAAGGAAATATGACGTAAGAAAGAATTATTTTAAAAGAATTCGCTGGGAGAGGAGTTCTACCACTGGAAAGGTAAATATTAATGATGATTGTTCAGGCGAGCTTTTTAAGAATGAAATATCGAGACCCAAATAGGAGCCGGATTTTTTTTTTTTTTTTTTACATTTTTTCGCCTCTCCAATACATGCACGAGGTGGAAGATGTTGTCATCATCACTTTCTGGTTCTTGGATTCGATTGTTCTTTATGATCTCTTCCATAATTTCATTATCTAAATTTTTACCGTTATTATCACAACATGACAGATTAACGTTGCTGCTTGAAAACTGTTCAAAGTTGGGGTCATGCGTCATAATTCGTCCGGTATCTCTCATTACTTTCAAAGCAATTACGAATTGTCACAAAAGTTTCTCTAGCTATCAGCGACAAATTGCATAGCCCTGCAGTATTTCGCCACTGCAGAAATTTTTATGTACTTGTATTGAATAACGTCAGACTGATATGCTGTACTAACATCTTTTGATATTTCACATTTTTAATGTTTTTGCGATGTCCATTTGTGAAGTGGCTGAATTGATAAAGTAGTGTTTAGAGATGTGGACTCAACTTGAATATTCTTCAGTCCAACCGCACCGGATACGAAGTTGCGTTATCAATAAGGAGCAAAATTTTTCCAGGATCCCAAAGCACCAGTTATCCATGCGTTTTTGTTTGCGTGATATATTGCAATTGTTGCGAACCACGAATACCGGTGTAGTTATTTAGGAGCTATTTATTACAATTAAATAATTAATAAGAAAAAAGTTGACGTAAAATCTGACTAGGCTATTGTATTATGTTTTCAATTATAATTGAATTCTTAATAGAGCGTATTTATGCGGGAATGTAACGTTAAAGAATAACGGAACAGAGAATAGATTAACGTAGAAGAAATAATTAAAAAATTCCATACCCGTTTCCCGCAGATGAGGCGGAAATTTTGCACTGTAAACTTTCGGATGACGGTATATTAAAGTAACGTAAATCTATTATTATTATTATTATTATGAGATAGTAAACTTACCCGAAATAAGCATTAAGAAAATTGAATTATTTATTTTATTACCTCCGCACCCACTTTTCCATTGGTCATTTACGTAGATTATACTCAGGAATGTCCCCCAGCCTGTGCTGGGATACGGAATTATGCGCTGGGATAGTGCGGCAGCAAATCGCTTAGATCCCATACAGAGATTACAAAGAACGGTTACGAAAACGACTGGCTTAATTACAAATAAAAATTTGTTGACACTAAAACACAATTGTATATTTCACAACTTTTGAATTTCATTTGTAAAAACAAAAATAAATTTAAGATCAGGACCACAATTGGAATTACGAGATCATCTAATACTGACAGTGTTTTCGTCCCACGTTTTAAAAAATACCGTACATGTATACAAGCAATATACAATGGTGCATTGCTATACAATAGTCTTCCTTGTGAGGTAAAAATAAACTTAATTAATTTTAAAAAAATTCGCAAGTGTTTCATTAGTTATGTTAAAACCGTCACATTATGAAATGCCTAGTACAAAACCATCAATAAAATACAGTGAATGTATATTCATAAATTGCACATTTCAGTAAATCTGCAAAAGAAAAGTCAGAGGAATGGGAAATTGCAGCTACCATTAAATGTCTATCATCCGCGGTAATAGCAACCCTTAAAATTATAGTAAATAATAGTGTTATATTATTAATTGATATTGTTATAAGAAAAAATGTTTAATCATTATAAATATCATAATTACTATTACAATCATTGCTATTATCATTATTATTTCTATTATTTGTTATTATTATTATTATTATTATTATTATTATTATTATTATTATTATTATTATTATTATTGCTATTATTACTACTGTTATTATTATATACAGGTTGTTACATCTGGTGACTGCGAGCAATCTAATTTACTTATATTTTGGTCCCACTATTCGCGCTAAGAAGCGCATTTGTGGATTTTTGTAACAATAACAATAGTAATAAATGATTTGAAATGTTTATCGGCGATTAAATAGTCACACCATAGCGGGGTTTGTGGTTGAACAACGGCGACATCGCATTCATCGATCGGGGTAAATGTGTCTAGTTGTGGTTGCAAATTTCTGTCGGACGGTCGATCGCTGCTAATCGTCGTGAGCGTATGTTTGTCGCCGTCGTTCAGTTCAAATTTTGCGCATTTGTAAGGAAGCAATTTTTCTTATTTGAAACCTCGGCAACTCGGAAGAACAAGGACGACTGAGTCGTATAATTGACGACTTACGATAGCGGCTCGTTTCCAGAGAAGGAAGGGTTACACAACACAATATATTGTTTACATTAGAATTTTTGTAGTAAGATGGCTTTGCAGTTTTATCAATAACTAAAAGCTTTCATTTGTCACTCTACCGGCTGCATTGCAGCAACACAGTGACACGGTTTATAGCTTTTTTCGAACCAACAAGTTGTTCGCGTTTATACATTAATGACCCATCCGCGGAGTGGCTCGATAAACTAATTCCGTTTGAATTATAAATATCATTCAAACGGTACCTCTCAAGCAATCCTGGAATTTTACTTGGACTCTACTATTGAGCTCCAGTCAAATCAGCGCTCACTTTTCTCCACGATTTTTCTTGAACTCGATATCTCATGCCTTCCTTTCCACCAAGCTAACCCATCTGTAGTTAAAAAATACTTCATAACCCATTCTGTTCACAGATTCTTCATATTTAAGCGGCTTCGACGATATATAACAATAATAACTATACGTTTAGCTGTGGTTACGGTTTCAAGGTAACACGTTCATATATCCTTTTATTAATAATGCTGGAAATTTATTACATATGTGATTACAATTTTTTATTGGGTTATATTGCGAATTTGCCATTAATGATTTTTACGTTAGTTATGAGATTACCTTTTACGTCACACAAGAGTCCGGTAATGTACACTCGGGTGAACAAATATTGCGAGTAAAGAATCCTTTTTAAAATATTCAACAATAACGAATATGACGATGACCCTTTCACACGTTATACAAACACGTATGGAGGATTTATTAAAGCGCTATTTCGTTACGAAAGGAATGATATCGGAATTAATCCTACTACTTATTACGTTTTTGTTATTAGCAATTATCCGATGTATTCTTACATTTTTAACCCCACCGAATGATTTACAAAGAAATCGGATACATAAATGTACGAGGATAACAAGGGAAATATCAAACCTTGACAAACAGGCAACGAATCATTCCAAGTCCATCCTCGGCAGTATAATAACGGAGACCCAATTAATGTGAAACCAGGATCGCAAATTGGTTTGAGGACAGCTCCGCGATAATTTGATACCAACTCGCCGTGCATTAATTTACCTAATTTATGGCATCTTGTTGCTATGGGAGATATAAAAAACAAAAAAAAAAAGTATTAAATGTAGACAAATCCATACATGTTTGTTAATATTTATAAATATAAAATCCTCAGCAACAAAGATAAATATGTAAAATAATTCATTTTAATAAATTACAATAAGGTATTTATTTTAATTTGTTAACGTAAATTATTTTATATTCATATTTTCGTTATTGAGCTATTTATTTATTTTCTATTTAAAAAAAGAATTACTAATCATTAATCAAGAACGCGCTGACTGCTATTATTAACATTTGCACTCGTATTTATACGCAAAACTTGCTATATTCTATTTTTATTCTTTTTTAATTCGTTTTTTTTTTCGACGGTTTTTGCGAGGCAAAGAGTTGCTTCCTGCGTGTTTCTGGTTTTTTCGATTTTGTATTTTTTTTTAACATTTTTATATCTTTGCTTTGGCATATAAACTTGAAAAGCGTTACAAAATTGAGCGTCACGAAATTGAATGTTACGAAATAGAATGGCGCGCCATAAATATCGAATCCGAATTGTCACAATTTACTTGGGCACATAAGCTCGAAAAGCGTTACGAAATAGAGCGTCACGAAATAGAATGGCGCGCCATAAATATCGAATCCGAATTGATGAATTGTGTCTACGAGGGTCACGCAGAAAGTAAGATTCCAAAACCCGTCTCGTTGGCGTAATAAGGAACGAAAATTAAATTTAAAACTTACATTTTATTACTTGAACATTTTACAAAGTTTTTGATATAAGAACCACCAACTTTTCAACACTTACCCTATAACATTTTCCGTCCGGTCCAGTGACTCGATATTTTTCAGCAATTCGTCATCCGCCCGATATATATATATATATATTTTTTTTTTTTTGTTTTAATTGAGAAAATAAAGCGTTATCACTTGGGAAAGGTCCGAACTGTAGTCAATTGACAACTCGGCGGTATGTTTTTGGGTAATGTTCGCTGTGAATGGCCGTGCATTGTGTCATGCAACAGTGAATTGCTTTCTAAATTTTTATCTCTCTCCTTAAATTGATGAGTGTTTCCCGTAGTTTAGGCCGTTAATGGTCTGTCCACGCTCCATGAATTCCACTAAAATAATGTGATCCCATTGTTGTCTGAAAACATCAATATTGGACGGATTTTCTATAAGATGAAACTCTAATAACGGCGCAATAACCGAACTAGTCTCGTTTTAAAGGTAAAACTATTACGTTTAATAATTTTTTGTTGCACAGTGGGAGAGAATGACGTTTTTTCATGTTTTTGGCATATAAACTCGAAAAGCGTCACGAAATGGAGCGTCACAGAAAAGCGTTACGAAAATTTCATGTATTTACTTAGATACGACTGATTACTAATAAGAGAGCATTTAATGAGGCTGATTTCTCACATACGCGAGTATGCATTCAACAAAAGTAGATAAAAGTGTTTCCTATAACGACTTTAGTAAAGAGACCTGTGAAGATCGTACGTTTGTGTATTTCAAAAGTAATTTCCTCACTATTACCACCGCTAACGATAATGATGTAAATAAGGAACCTTGTACTAGCGGTAGTTAGTTGTTAAATGTATATTTTTGCGCATACGTTGCGATATAATATGTACAAGGCATTTACAGGTTGCACGGCGACATTCTCATGTCGACGGAGGCGGTAAAGCGAACGACATTCTAATGTCGGTGGATGCTTAAATGGCTGTACAAAGCCTACTTTTAAGGGAAAACATGAAAATGTCTCACTGTGTTGCGGACTTGTACGCAAGCTGATTTCAAAGATTCTAGAACAAGTAGATGGTAGTTTTTTTTATATAGTTTTAATTCCGTATCAGGCCTATGTTTTGTTTACCTACGGTTTGAATTTTTCACCATTTTTTTTTTTGCATTTTCAGTTATCATCAATTCTTAATGTTACGCAGGCAACTTGGCTTACTCAGAAATATAGAGCAAATCCTCTCAAATGAGGTAATTTTCATCAACATACCTTCATTAAAATGAGCGGCCTAACTCAGCACATTTAAATGATCCCCCCTCTTTTGTGTGTGCCGTAATGACCATAGTAGTTACACAAAGCACATACAATTTAAGGGAAAAAAAGAAGAAAAAAAAATTCTTATTTATCTTCGTTTGCTTTTGTGCGGTTTTACCTAACAATTATTATAAAATAAAATCCATCATTTCCTTCTTGAAGATAACTGATATTTGTCAAAAAAATTTTAGTCTTATTTTTTAATTAATATTTTGGTACTTCCGTATCTTACGCAGCGGGTTAAAAAAAAAAAAACAACTTTGCTATTATACATTCTGTTTATAAAAATAATGAACATTATAAACACAATAATAAACATTTAAATTCAATATAAATCAACAGATTTGAAACTTCTCAAAAATAATACCTCATCTTTAGCCAGAAAGCAGAAAAAAAATATATTAAAATAAAGATAAATTTATTTATTTTTTTGTAATTTAAAGAAGCCTAATTCATAGGAAAGAAAGTCAAAGAACGTCAGTAAAAGTAAACGTAAATATTTCTTTTTTTTTTTTTTTGCCACACCGGTCAGAGGATTGGCACTGCTGACACAAAACCCAAAATATAAATATTATCTCTTTTGAGACGAAAGATACGAATACAAACGATATACATCCTCCTCTTCGAGAGACATAATAATAAACTTGAACTATAACTATTAAATAAGTGATATGTTAAATTATTAAAAGCTCAATCAGGAAACTTCCATGTTGACATTTACGTTGTGTCCGGAAAACAGTCTTCATGTTCCATTGATAGTTAAATGTGCCCTTCGATGGGTTTACTTAAATATTGAACGATTACATCGCCAGAACGGCATTTGTTCGCTGACTGAAAGATTCAATAACGTGCATGTTGCTACTATGATATCAAAACCTTATGACGACATGTATGCTGTTGGGTGAGTTCCTTTGTCATCCGTTTACCAAAACGTCTCTAGACCGTCTTCTTCTTAATCTGCGGTGTGAACAACAACCCGGAAGACTTATCTGATTCATACTAGCTATATTCGGGTCACCGCTGTGTGCTAGTTTGTTGAAAATATTAAGCTTTGTGTACTTCTTTAACGTATTGAACGATTAAATCCGCGTGAAAGGTTCTAGTTTATACGTAAAATGGAGCGATCTGTCTTAATATCCTTGACTGCAGTTGTTGCAATCGCTTGATATTGCTCTCTGCAGATATTCCATTAACTTCGGTTCCGTATCTTCAAATTTAGGTTACAACCGTCGTGTATACTAGCCTTTTACAGATTAAAGTGGCTCTGGATTTTCTATCAAAGATACACAGCTTAGTGCCTTGATCCTGGCCATAATTTTTTGTCTACAATGAGCTACGTGAACTCTCCAAGTGAGACGGCAATGGAAACCCATTCCTGAGTACCTAATAGTGTTGCACCTAACTAGCGCGTGCCCATTTAAGGCAAGTGCTACGATTTAACGTGAAAGTGGCCTGCTGACTATTTTAATGATTTACACTTTTATTTTTCATTCAACCACCCAATTCTGAATTCTGTCCAGATGTTCTTAAACCATAGCGGAAGTTCAAGCCGGATACTCATACACCCCTATTATATACGTGTTATCAGCAAACGTTGATATCACTATTGTTGTTAAGGCAAGAATATTCGATCTGTATAATAATAAGTATAGCAGTGGTCCCAATATAGTGCCTTGCGGAACGGAGGCTCTGATAGTGAATTTGTTAGATACAACTGAGCCTATCCTAACTCGAAAAACTCTGTCAAATTTGTATGCCGCGATTACCCGAAAGGTTGTCATTAGGTATCCTTTGTTTAAGTTTGAACAACAGACCCTGGTATCATACCCGATCGAAGGCCTGAAACGCCACACTGCAATATGGTTTTTCTAACATTGCTGTGCTATTCGATCCGATAATCGATGTATCTGGTGAATTATAGAATGATCGGTGCGAAAATAATATTATCTGCTGTTATCGTTTTAATCATCCGGTCACGTAATATCATTTCGAACATTTTTGATGAGATGTTTAGTAGACTGATTGATCTATAAGATGACGGTTTACTAGGATTTTTGTTCGGTTTCGGTATTAGAAGTACGATCGATTCTTTCCAAAACATCTAGGCTAATAACCTAATCTTAGGATGGCATTAAAGATATAGGTAAACATAAGGATTCCCTTATGCGGAAACTTTTTCAATATTTCACTAGTTATCTTGTCCTCTCCTGGAGATTTCCTTAGTGGCAGTTTTTTAATAATAGCCTGAACTTCGCTAGGCAATATTCATTTAGTTGGAAGCGTTAACTGGGTAGGCGAACATAGGTGATTATTAATAAACTATTTTATTATGATTACTATTGCCTATGTTTTGATGCGGTTGGAATGTATTATATAGATGTTCACCGAGCGTGCCTCTCTACCTTTTCTTCATCCGACTTGGCCCAGTCACTATTTGATTTTTTGACAAAGTATGATTTGGCTATTTTCCATAGTGATCCGTCTTCTGGATTTAACGAAGAAAAGAATTTAATATACTTATCATTTTTATATGTAAGTAGTCGTTAAATGAGAGATCTGGCGACTCCCGCTAATCCGAACCCCAATTCCTGTCCCGGAGGCGAAAATTCACCCCAGACCGGTAATCCGAACACGAAACTCACCCCAATTCATGTCCAGGTGGTCAAAATTCACCCAAGTTTCCCCCGATTCCTCCGAGTTTCCCCTGGACGGTTCCCGCTCGTTTCCGATAAACCGAACGTCCAAACAGTGTCCCGAGGTCAATAAACTGTCCAAAGTGTTATTCTAGGGTGTAAGTAACCCCAATTAGTGTCCAGGTGCTGAAAGTTTCCCCCAAGTTCCCCAAATTTCTCTGAAATTCCACCATACACGTCCCGCTCGTCTCCGATAAACCGAACCGATTATTAATTAACATAAGTATATTAATTAATGTCCGAAAGTAACCCAAGTCCTCGCACGCCCCGCCCTCCCACTGCTTTACTGCAATTTTTTTTTTCAAAATTCAGGACCTAAGTAAGAAAATTCCAAAATTTAACCCCAATATATTATTTAAAGTGTAAATCTAACCTATAACTCCAGTTCACACCTCTCACATGTATATTTCGTTACTGCGCACGCTCCGGTCGCGGCCGCGAAAGCGCACGCGCCGATCCCACGCATACCCCGATCTCCGCCGCGATATCCCTGCGCACACACGCGCTCCCTTTCCGATACCGTGATTATTTCTTTAATATTTCAAAGTCTAAGTATACATAATATAAAATTAGCCGAAGCATAATTTTTTATTTTCCTGATTCCCCGATCTTACTGCCATATTCCAAGACGCACGTCCCGATCCCACACATATATCTAACACAGCGTTATTCTCTGCGAAAACGCACGCGCTGATCCCCCGCATATATCTATCATAACGCTCTCCGCCGCGAAAGCGCACGCACCGTTCCCCCGCACGCACCGACCGTTTACACTATCGCGATTATTTTTTTAATAATTATTTTTTTCACATAATAACCCAATCCCTGCTCTGTTGTCTAAACCTAACCGGTTATCCAAAACATTTACAAATTAACAAATCAATTATTTCTATAGTCTAAAATAGCCTTAGTCTCCTTTACCCCTTCCACCCTCTTTTCCGATCGATTTCGTTGTTTTAATATCGAATATATCGCATTCTATTTACTTTTACTACGACCATTAAACCCTCGATCGACGCTCCCGACGCCTCCGTCATTTCATATTGAGAGGTAAGTATTTTTTTATGTAACCGCTATGAATGCACACCGTCCCTTCTCGCACACCCATCTGCTGTCGTTAGTTCCCATATCGTTCATAATAACTTTTATTCAACTCCAAGTATTATGGAATTATTTCAATTATATATTTTCTTCACTTCCGATCATTTCTTCTGACCGTTCATAATATTTTTATTTTCCTCCGGTTCTAAAAATAAATCCTACAATGTCTTCAACGCGATGAATGCGCACACATCTTCTGCAGTTAGTTTCCATATCGTTCTTAATAATTTTTCGAGCCTAAATATTATAGAAATAGCCGAAGTATATTTTTTTCGTTTCTGATCATTTCTTTCGACCGTTCATAATATTTTTATTTTTCTCCGGTTCTAAAAATAAATCCTACAATGTCTTCAACGCGATGAATGCGCACACATCTGCCATCGTTAGTTCCCATACCGTTCATAATAACTTTTTTCAACTCCAAGTATTATGGAATTATTCTAACTATATTTTTTTTTTCGCTTCTGATCGTTTCTCCCGAACGTTCATAATTTTTTTCCAGACATATGTATTCAAAAATGAAATCGAGTATAATTTTATTTAACACGGTTTCATAATTTCCCTCACCATCCTCTATTCATCCTACACAAATTACAATTCTTTCATAATATATGTTCTAGACCCAGTCAAACAATCAACTCTCGCAGAAGTGTAGACGTTGCCTCCAACACCCATTTTACTATCAATTATTGTATATTATTGTTAGATTATTTTTCCAAAAAGTCTTTTGAAATTTTTTTCCGTTCGTACATATTTTTTTATTTTATTTGCACGACATCCATTTCCATGCATACACGTTTCCCTAGCAATTATAATATGTTTTATTTATTTTTCAACTCGTCCCAGACTTACATACACGCCATATTGTCACACTCACAGATAGGTTCCTTATTAATCGCGATTATTTTTTTTCTGTATTAGCCGCGGAAGCATATCACATCTGACCCACACATATACCACACACAGTCATTATATTTAATTTTTAATTATCGATCTTTAATTGTTTTTACCGGTATTATTTTTCCGACACATTCACCCCGTCATACATACTTTACATATTTTAACATTTTGATAGAGAAAATCTCAGGGCACTAAATAATTTTTATCAACATCGTAACTAATTTTAATATTATACACATCTCAATATAATTATTAAACGAAGGAACTATTATTTTCATTGACGATATTGTTGCTACAAACATTAATCGTCCTTTTCCAGGTATAGTCAACCTCTTCATGTATTCGTCTCGTCTTTCTATCAACCTTTGACCGCTCAATACTCCCCCCGCTATTTACCGTTATTCGCTAGAAGAATATTTTTTTAGACTCGTTCAAATACACACATGCACATAAAAAAATCGACATCAACGTCATCGAATACTGATCTCGACATTTCCAAGAAATTCAATCGCTGCTTCACAGTCTAAGATGTCTCCGCCCGCCTCACCAGTCGTTCGTAACATTATTGAAGCGCCTGTCATATACCGTTATTTACGACCTTTTACAACATACAAATTCACGACATGTATACACCTTTTCTAGAAAGCATGGTGAAAATGGACAATCTCTCCCGATGAAAACCAGCTTGAATGATGTACCGTTATTTCATTCATTTTTCAGAAGGTTAATTTAAGGCGCCCATGCACCTTTTCTACTATTAAATAAGCAAATGTATCCTTTAAACCTTTCTACCTTTTTGCAATCAATTTACTGACTGTACATACTTTTTATATTTTTTCCACATACTCCTTGATCGTCACAACCACCACAAAAGCGCACCATCCATTCGCACACACTCATCTGCTACCATTAGATCTCATATCATTCATAATAATTTTTTCGATTCTATTAGTTTAAGAATATTTCATTTTTTTTTGTTGTTTTTTTCTAACTGTAACATTTTTTTTTTTTTGAAATCTTTCGTATTATATTTTTTCTCCCATATGGCTGTCACGTAGTCGTAGCGAAAAATGCTCCGTTCATAACCTTGCATGCATGTTGCCTTGCATGTTGCCATACCGATCTATTAGATCGTGCGACAATGTTATTGAGTCTGCTGAAACAGGATCTTCCTCTTCATATCTTCTATAGAAAACGGTTTACATGTACACACCTACACTCAAACACACATATCTTCATCTCCCCTTGACGATGTCTTTCAAACACCTCTATAACCAAAGGAATGTGGTTTTTCTGGTACAACCCTCCCTTTTCAAAGGCGAGCATCGAGGTAGATTGTTGAACGGATCTGATCGTGCAGGCAGTATTAGTTTTATGTTAAACGTGTTCATTTTGTAGAATCTGTGTTCTTCACGCGTTATTAAAAATTTACTGTAACGGTAAAAGTAATCATTTTCTATTTTTTAGTAAAAAGTTAAAAATATTAATCAAACATGAATAACAATACCGAATCGATTGATATTAAAGCCGACGAATTTATTCAGAATTCCTTTTCGAGTGATAGCGACTCGCATACGTCTTCTTCACCTCCAACACCGCAATATGATGAAGGTTATACATCAGAAGAATCAACACCCCTTGTACGTAAAATCGTTGGTCCTGTATTATTATCAGAACAAGTGGATATAGCGGAAAATTTTGTAGATATCAGCGTCCATATAGATTGTGATTATGGGTTTCGAGTAACTGAACTAGCAATGATTGATATGACTGGAGGGAAGTGTTTGCATACGCTGTATAAGCCAAGCAGAGCATGGCATGTATCAAAAATGCCACATTTACAATGTTCTTCAGTGAGTTATTACTTGAAGAACCCTTCATTATTTCCCTGTCGTGAAGAAATATTCATCGCGCGCGATATATTCACGATATTGTCCCAAAAACCGAGGGCTCGTGTATATGTTTTAACAGTATATGCTAAACTTACACTAATGGAACTTAACGAAAAGTCTGAATTGTTGCGTGATTTAGACTACGAAATCGTTAATATGGATCAAGTCTTTCGATTATCTAGTATTGAGAATCTACATGAAGAGTATTTTGGTATAAGCAATTTGATAACTTGTAAACACCATAATGAGAATGATAGTTTTCATTGTGCGGTGAAAAACGTTATGGTGATGAAGGCATGGTACGATCATGTCATCCGTCCGCTGAAGCTTATGAATAATCTCAATATAAATGATTTAAGTCAGTTGTTCATTACAGCCACCAAAGAAATGATAATTACGTTATTTCCAAGTTGTGTTGGAGACATTTATACATTTTTACCAGGTAGACTAAAACAGGATGATACGATAAAATCACTTCTACCATGTTTTGAACATGAGAATGATGAAGAATATTATTTCGATGACGATATATTTCTGCATAGTACTCGAAATTGTATGAAAGTAAAAGATTGTATCGACTGCCAACGTACAATTCGCGCAGATTAAAAATTCATTAATTCGATCGTTTTTAACAATTTTGTATATTTTTTTGTATATTTTTGTGTGTATTTGTACATATATATTTTTTTTTCAGACCGTTCGTTTTTATGTTTTCTTTAAAATTTTTTAAATATATTTTTATACACATGTAAATACTGTTTTGTATATATTTTGTATATATTTTTTCCCTCAATATCTATTCATTCTCATATTGTATATATTTTTGCTAATTATTTTTTCATCTTTTTCCGATCCTTTCCGATTTCTGTTTATTTAATTTATTTAGCGATCTATCCTTCTCTCCCCCTCTTAACTTAAAGTACTGGTAATGACGAAATTTTCAAAAATCTGAACCAGTCGAGTATAATGTATATATAATTATTTAATTTTCGAATATATTTCCACATAATTTGTTCATATCTGTTTAGATTAAAAAATTAGATTTTTGTCTGTAATACACCATTTTTTTATTTTTTTTGTGTGTAATAAGCGAATTTAACTGTTATACTTTTTCACGTACATCACGTATTTCCGCAGCTGTGAGAGTTTTCATCTGTTTGTAAGATACAACCTCTGACTCTAAATGTTCTCTAAATATTTTTTTTTTGAACCTAAATATTATAGAAATAGCCGAAGTATATTTTTTTCGTTTCTGTCCATTTCTTCCGACCGTTCATAATTTTGTATTTTTTCTCCAATATGTATGCTCACTATCGTAGCGTAAATGTGCGTCGCTCATAACCTTACATGCATGTTGCCATACCGTTGTATTAGATCGTGCGACAATGTTATAGAGTCTGCTGAAACAGGTTCTTCCCTTTCATATCTTTTGTAGAAACAGACTCACATGTACACACCTACACACACATACACACACATATAACCCAAAGAACACCTGCAAACTTCGTTCAGACACACCTGCATCCAACTTTCACCAAAGGAATGTGGTTTTTTCTGGTGCAACCCCCCCTTTTCAAAGGCATGCTTCGAGCTCGAATGTCGAACGGATCTGATCGTGCAGGCAGTATTAGTGTTATGTTAAACGTGTGGAATTTGTTGAAGCTGTGTTCTTCACGCGTTATTAAAATATTCTCAAGAACGATAAAGTCTGTAATTTCCTACGTCTTTTCTCTTTTTCGTTCGCTCTTTATTTTCTGTCTTTTTTCTCTCTTATTGCACGTTATTCTTTTCGCTCTTATTTTCTCTCATTTTTTTAGTATAAATATTACAATAATAATCGAATATGAATAACAATACCGAATCGAATGTCGATAATGTCGCGGATTTCATTCAAAATTTTTTCGTAAATGATAATGATAATGCAATGTTTCCGGACGATTTTCCAAATATACATATGCCGCCGCCACCACCACCAACAGAAGAAACATCATTACAAGGGCCTTCGCTACATTCATTCTCAGATTTCATTCCATTGGCTACATCAACACCTTTAGCATCACCGGTAATGTCACAAGATTTGCAAACTCCGTCGTTAGTGCAAGTACCTTTGGTACATGATGAAAAAGAATATAGCACAACAATGTTGGAATTACCCAAAGAAATATTTAACCGAAAAGCAGTCGTCTATGTTAAAGACCCTAACGATCCAGAAAATAAAAATAGTTTCATGTATGCGGTTTTAGCAAAATTTACATCAAAACCGTCATCGATGTGGCAGTACAATATTCTACAGAAAGTATACGATTTCAGCTTTATTCACTTACCGATCCAATCGCTGGCTGATATTGAAACGTTTGAAAGAATAAACGCTGTATCAGTCAACTTATACAAGCTGATAGAAACCGACTATACAGATCAAAGTACATTCAACTACAAAATAAAAGTCGTGTACGCCTTCCGAAAAAATCACAGTTTGTTAAATCATAAACATCACACAAACATATTATATTGGAGATCTAATGGAAATTATCAATTCGCATGGATAAAAAAATTCAGTCGATTGTTGCGGATCCAGTCGCCGAAAGCGAAATTTGTATGCTGGTCATGTCTCGATCCCATGAATACCGATTACGAACATAATAATACTCACAGATGTGACGCAGTCAGTTGGCGTAATATGCACTATATGTAATTAAATAAAGACGTATTTTTCGTATTCATAGATGTATGTTTATTTTTCAAAAAATCTTTTTACATTGTTTCATACAAATTAATGTAATCTATATAATATAATAAATATTTTCATATGTATACATTTTTGTTTTTATTTTCCATAAACTTAAAATTCCAATTTTACTATTGTTGTTAATATATACCAAACTACAGTTTGTATTAAATCCTCTCGCTCTTTATGTTGAACAGACGAATCAATATTATTTAGCTGTTCAGTTAAGTATGCAGAGTCTTTTTATCTTGCTTAACTTTAAAGATATATGATAGATTCTTTTTTCATTTGACAGTGTAAACGTTTTCTTCTTTTAAAATTTTCTTATGCTTTATCACTATTACAACATTTTTCATCATTTTCTAACTAATTGTAAACATTTTTCCACTATTTTGTAACATGTTCTTATGTTTTAGGACTTTTTGCCATATTTTTTTCACCAATTTATACTATTTCGAAGCATTTCATATGACTGAACGCTACTTAAGAAGTTTTTCGATAATTATCACCATTCCTCGCAATATTCATATGTTTTAACGCTTTTTACACTATTTTTCACAAATTCATGATATTTCGCTTCATTTCTAATGTTTGAACGACTCATATGCAGTTTTTCGACAATTTTTCACCGTTCATCACTATATTTTTTTTATGTTGTATCACCTTTTATGAAGTCTTCATCAAATTTTACCTTCATTCAACAATATTTTCGTCATTGTACCCTTTCGAACTGTTGTTTTACCCTAAAAGCGAGTGTATATCTAATTTGTTATAATTAAGAAAGAATGTAATGTATATTACAAATTTCCTTTCCTGGGAGTATGATTGTGTGTGCAGAATAATAAACTCTGGTTAAATGGCAGACTGTATCCACCATCAAGCAGGGTGTGTAATGCGTGGTAATTAACTCTGGCATTGCACATATTGCAAGGTAGTTATGATATGTTTGAGCATAAATTAGTTGTTGTATATCATTCATGTTAGTCATTAAATGTTCACACTGAGAGATGCAAGGGGGGCGTCATCATATGAACCATTACGATTTTTATAATTATAATATACACTAAGCATGTATGTATTACAACGACCACATCAACTCTGTTAAGGACGGTAATGTTTGGGGGTAGATAGTGAACTGTTACATTAGAAGAGGAACATGGGTACATACATGGAAACATCATTAGCGATATTACATCACATGTATGTCATCAAATTTAACTAAAATATTGCGTCCATAGTAAAAAATGCGAGGATTTTTCCTAAGAGGTTAAATTTTATGTCTAAGATGGCGAATATAATAAAATTGATGCGATTTTAGCTGAAGATGGGGTATTTTACACTAAAATCGTTGTTTTACACCTAAAGTGAGATTATTTGGGGAGTTAAACGGTCTTTTTTCATATAAAATTTTATGTTTTTCTAAATGTGGCTATTTTTTGTCCTAAATGGAGTAATTTCTGTGTGAATGGCACTTTTTAGACTGACCTATATACTTCTTGATGTGATATTCCATTCATTGTGAAGTTATGCTTTGAAAGGATTTGTGTCTGGTTGTGGGAAGTTTCCGAACTTTTCTGATGCATCGATTATAGTATAATAGTTGTTGTGTGTTAGTGAGTTGATGGTGTTTGGATGGGAATAATAAATAGGGGTAAGAGGTGAAGTGTACCACATCAAGCAAGGAGAGTACTGTTTGATAATTAACTCTATCATTTAAACACATTGCAAGTCAGTTATAATATGTTAAGTCAAAATTAGTTGTTGTATCTCGTTCAGGATATTACATTAAACGATCACACTGAGAGACGCGATGGACTCGTCATCATCAAGATCCATGCAATCATTACATTATTTTTCACTAATTTGTAATAACCATTTTTTTTTATATGTTTTGAACAACTCTTATAATGTTTTTTGATAATTTTCATGGTACAAGCTTCATAATGTAAAGTAATTTTAATTATTTCAACAGTCTTTACACACAAATAAAGCAATATATCTTAAGCACACTCAACATAATACAAATTTATACAAACAGAAGTAAACAACGGATTTACTTAGAAATTTTAATAAAACTTAAGAATCATATTATATATGAAATTGCTTGTTTTTTCAATCAATGATCCAAACTAGCAGGTTTAGAATTATATCAGACCTCGAGTAAAAACCCCAAATTATTTAATGTGTACATCTTTGCTACTTTTTACCTTATATATGTGAATATACATAGATAAATATGAATATATGTAGATATATATGTATATATGTAGATATATATGTATACATGTAGATATATATGCATATATGTAGATATATATGAATATATGTAGATATATATGTATATATGTAGATATATATGTATATATGTAGATATATATATGTATGTAGATATATATGTATATATGTAGATATATATGTGTATATGTAGATATATATGTGTATATGTAGATATATATGCATATATGTAGATATATATATGTATGTAGATATTTATGGATATATGTATATATCTGGATATATATGAATATGTGTAGATATGTACATTCACACATATAAGGTAAAAAGTAGCAAAGATGTACACATTAAATAATTTGGGGTTTTTACTCGAGGTCTGATATAATTCTAAACCTGCTAGTTTGGATCATTGATTGAAAAAACAAGCAATTTCATATATAATATGATTCTTAAGTTTTATTAAAATTTCTAAGTAAATCCGTTGTTTACTTCTGTTTGTATAAATTTGTATTATGTTGAGTGTGCTTAAGATATATTGCTTTATTTGTGTGTAAAGACTGTTGAAATAATTAAAATTACTTTACATTATGAAGCTTGTACCATGAAAATTATCAAAAAACATTATAAGAGTTGTTCAAAACATATAAAAAAAAATGGTTATTACAAATTAGTGAAAAATAATGTAATGATTGCATGGATCTTGATGATGACGAGTCCATCGCGTCTCTCAGTGTGATCGTTTAATGTAATATCCTGAACGAGATACAACAACTAATTTTGACTTAACATATTATAACTGACTTGCAATGTGTTTAAATGATAGAGTTAATTATCAAACAGTACTCTCCTTGCTTGATGTGGTACACTTCACCTCTTACCCCTATTTATTATTCCCATCCAAACACCATCAACTCACTAACACACAACAACTATTATACTATAATCGATGCATCAGAAAAGTTCGGAAACTTCCCACAACCAGACACAAATCCTTTCAAAGCATAACTTCACAATGAATGGAATATCACATCAAGAAGTATATAGGTCAGTCTAAAAAGTGCCATTCACACAGAAATTACTCCATTTAGGACAAAAAATAGCCACATTTAGAAAAACATAAAATTTTATATGAAAAAAGACCGTTTAACTCCCCAAATAATCTCACTTTAGGTGTAAAACAACGATTTTAGTGTAAAATACCCCATCTTCAGCTAAAATCGCATCAATTTTATTATATTCGCCATCTTAGACATAAAATTTAACCTCTTAGGAAAAATCCTCGCATTTTTTACTATGGACGCAATATTTTAGTTAAATTTGATGACATACATGTGATGTAATATCGCTAATGATGTTTCCATGTATGTACCCATGTTCCTCTTCTAATGTAACAGTTCACTATCTACCCCCAAACATTACCGTCCTTAACAGAGTTGATGTGGTCGTTGTAATACATACATGCTTAGTGTATATTATAATTATAAAAATCGTAATGGTTCATATGATGACGCCCCCCTTGCATCTCTCAGTGTGAACATTTAATGACTAACATGAATGATATACAACAACTAATTTATGCTCAAACATATCATAACTACCTTGCAATATGTGCAATGCCAGAGTTAATTACCACGCATTACACACCCTGCTTGATGGTGGATACAGTCTGCCATTTAACCAGAGTTTATTATTCTGCACACACAATCATACTCCCAGGAAAGGAAATTTGTAATATACATTACATTCTTTCTTAATTATAACAAATTAGATATACACTCGCTTTTAGGGTAAAACAACAGTTCGAAAGGGTACAATGACGAAAATATTGTTGAATGAAGGTAAAATTTGATGAAGACTTCATAAAAGGTGATACAACATAAAAAAAATATAGTGATGAACGGTGAAAAATTGTCGAAAAACTGCATATGAGTCGTTCAAACATTAGAAATGAAGCGAAATATCATGAATTTGTGAAAAATAGTGTAAAAAGCGTTAAAACATATGAATATTGCGAGGAATGGTGATAATTATCGAAAAACTTCTTAAGTAGCGTTCAGTCATATGAAATGCTTCGAAATAGTATAAATTGGTGAAAAAAATATGGCAAAAAGTCCTAAAACATAAGAACATGTTACAAAATAGTGGAAAAATGTTTACAATTAGTTAGAAAATGATGAAAAATGTTGTAATAGTGATAAAGCATAAGAAAATTTTAAAAGAAGAAAACGTTTACACTGTCAAATGAAAAAAGAATCTATCATATATCTTTAAAGTTAAGCAAGATAAAAAGACTCTGCATACTTAACTGAACAGCTAAATAATATTGATTCGTCTGTTCAACATAAAGAGCGAGAGGATTTAATACAAACTGTAGTTTGGTATATATTAACAACAATAGTAAAATTGGAATTTTAAGTTTATGGAAAATAAAAACAAAAATGTATACATATGAAAATATTTATTATATTATATAGATTACATTAATTTGTATGAAACAATGTAAAAAGATTTTTTGAAAAATAAACATACATCTATGAATACGAAAAATACGTCTTTATTTAATTACATATAGTGCATATTACGCCAACTGACTGCGTCACATCTGTGAGTATTATTATGTTCGTAATCGGTATTCATGGGATCGAGACATGACCAGCATACAAATTTCGCTTTCGGCGACTGGATCCGCAACAATCGACTGAATTTTTTTATCCATGCGAATTGATAATTTCCATTAGATCTCCAATATAATATGTTTGTGTGATGTTTATGATTTAACAAACTGTGATTTTTTCGGAAGGCGTACACGACTTTTATTTTGTAGTTGAATGTACTTTGATCTGTATAGTCGGTTTCTATCAGCTTGTATAAGTTGACTGATACAGCGTTTATTCTTTCAAACGTTTCAATATCAGCCAGCGATTGGATCGGTAAGTGAATAAAGCTGAAATCGTATACTTTCTGTAGAATATTGTACTGCCACATCGATGACGGTTTTGATGTAAATTTTGCTAAAACCGCATACATGAAACTATTTTTATTTTCTGGATCGTTAGGGTCTTTAACATAGACGACTGCTTTTCGGTTAAATATTTCTTTGGGTAATTCCAACATTGTTGTGCTATATTCTTTTTCATCATGTACCAAAGGTACTTGCACTAACGACGGAGTTTGCAAATCTTGTGACATTACCGGTGATGCTAAAGGTGTTGATGTAGCCAATGGAATGAAATCTGAGAATGAATGTAGCGAAGGCCCTTGTAATGATGTTTCTTCTGTTGGTGGTGGTGGCGGCGGCATATGTATATTTGGAAAATCGTCCGGAAACATTGCATTATCATTATCATTTACGAAAAAATTTTGAATGAAATCCGCGACATTATCGACATTCGATTCGGTATTGTTATTCATATTCGATTATTATTGTAATATTTATACTAAAAAAATGAGAGAAAATAAGAGCGAAAAGAATAACGTGCAATAAGAGAGAAAAAAGACAGAAAATAAAGAGCGAACGAAAAAGAGAAAAGACGTAGGAAATTACAGACTTTATCGTTCTTGAGAATATTTTAATAACGCGTGAAGAACACAGCTTCAACAAATTCCACACGTTTAACATAACACTAATACTGCCTGCACGATCAGATCCGTTCGACATTCGAGCTCGAAGCATGCCTTTGAAAAGGGGGGGTTGCACCAGAAAAAACCACATTCCTTTGGTGAAAGTTGGATGCAGGTGTGTCTGAACGAAGTTTGCAGGTGTTCTTTGGGTTATATGTGTGTGTATGTGTGTGTAGGTGTGTACATGTGAGTCTGTTTCTACAAAAGATATGAAAGGGAAGAACCTGTTTCAGCAGACTCTATAACATTGTCGCACGATCTAATACAACGGTATGGCAACATGCATGTAAGGTTATGAGCGACGCACATTTACGCTACGATAGTGAGCATACATATTGGAGAAAAAATACAAAATTATGAACGGTCGGAAGAAATGGACAGAAACGAAAAAAATATACTTCGGCTATTTCTATAATATTTAGGTTCAAAAAAAAAATATTTAGAGAACATTTAGAGTCAGAGGTTGTATCTTACAAACAGATGAAAACTCTCACAGCTGCGGAAATACGTGATGTACGTGAAAAAGTATAACAGTTAAATTCGCTTATTACACACAAAAAAAATAAAAAAATGGTGTATTACAGACAAAAATCTAATTTTTTAATCTAAACAGATATGAACAAATTATGTGGAAATATATTCGAAAATTAAATAATTATATATACATTATACTCGACTGGTTCAGATTTTTGAAAATTTCGTCATTACCAGTACTTTAAGTTAAGAGGGGGAGAGAAGGATAGATCGCTAAATAAATTAAATAAACAGAAATCGGAAAGGATCGGAAAAAGATGAAAAAATAATTAGCAAAAATATATACAATATGAGAATGAATAGATATTGAGGGAAAAAATATATACAAAATATATACAAAACAGTATTTACATGTGTATAAAAATATATTTAAAAAATTTTAAAGAAAACATAAAAACGAACGGTCTGAAAAAAAAATATATATGTACAAATACACACAAAAATATACAAAAAAATATACAAAATTGTTAAAAACGATCGAATTAATGAATTTTTAATCTGCGCGAATTGTACGTTGGCAGTCGATACAATCTTTTACTTTCATACAATTTCGAGTACTATGCAGAAATATATCGTCATCGAAATAATATTCTTCATCATTCTCATGTTCAAAACATGGTAGAAGTGATTTTATCGTATCATCCTGTTTTAGTCTACCTGGTAAAAATGTATAAATGTCTCCAACACAACTTGGAAATAACGTAATTATCATTTCTTTGGTGGCTGTAATGAACAACTGACTTAAATCATTTATATTGAGATTATTCATAAGCTTCAGCGGACGGATGACATGATCGTACCATGCCTTCATCACCATAACGTTTTTCACCGCACAATGAAAACTATCATTCTCATTATGGTGTTTACAAGTTATCAAATTGCTTATACCAAAATACTCTTCATGTAGATTCTCAATACTAGATAATCGAAAGACTTGATCCATATTAACGATTTCGTAGTCTAAATCACGCAACAATTCAGACTTTTCGTTAAGTTCCATTAGTGTAAGTTTAGCATATACTGTTAAAACATATACACGAGCCCTCGGTTTTTGGGACAATATCGTGAATATATCGCGCGCGATGAATATTTCTTCACGACAGGGAAATAATGAAGGGTTCTTCAAGTAATAACTCACTGAAGAACATTGTAAATGTGGCATTTTTGATACATGCCATGCTCTGCTTGGCTTATACAGCGTATGCAAACACTTCCCTCCAGTCATATCAATCATTGCTAGTTCAGTTACTCGAAACCCATAATCACAATCTATATGGACGCTGATATCTACAAAATTTTCCGCTATATCCACTTGTTCTGATAATAATACAGGACCAACGATTTTACGTACAAGGGGTGTTGATTCTTCTGATGTATAACCTTCATCATATTGCGGTGTTGGAGGTGAAGAAGACGTATGCGAGTCGCTATCACTCGAAAAGGAATTCTGAATAAATTCGTCGGCTTTAATATCAATCGATTCGGTATTGTTATTCATGTTTGATTAATATTTTTAACTTTTTACTAAAAAATAGAAAATGATTACTTTTACCGTTACAGTAAATTTTTAATAACGCGTGAAGAACACAGATTCTACAAAATGAACACGTTTAACATAAAACTAATACTGCCTGCACGATCAGATCCGTTCAACAATCTACCTCGATGCTCGCCTTTGAAAAGGGAGGGTTGTACCAGAAAAACCACATTCCTTTGGTTATAGAGGTGTTTGAAAGACATCGTCAAGGGGAGATGAAGATATGTGTGTTTGAGTGTAGGTGTGTACATGTAAACCGTTTTCTATAGAAGATATGAAGAGGAAGATCCTGTTTCAGCAGACTCAATAACATTGTCGCACGATCTAATAGATCGGTATGGCAACATGCAAGGCAACATGCATGCAAGGTTATGAACGGAGCATTTTTCGCTACGACTACGTGACAGCCATATGGGAGAAAAAATATAATACGAAAGATTTCAAAAAAAAAAAAATGTTACAGTTAGAAAAAAACAACAAAAAAAAATGAAATATTCTTAAACTAATAGAATCGAAAAAATTATTATGAATGATATGAGATCTAATGGTAGCAGATGAGTGTGTGCGAATGGATGGTGCGCTTTTGTGGTGGTTGTGACGATCAAGGAGTATGTGGAAAAAATATAAAAAGTATGTACAGTCAGTAAATTGATTGCAAAAAGGTAGAAAGGTTTAAAGGATACATTTGCTTATTTAATAGTAGAAAAGGTGCATGGGCGCCTTAAATTAACCTTCTGAAAAATGAATGAAATAACGGTACATCATTCAAGCTGGTTTTCATCGGGAGAGATTGTCCATTTTCACCATGCTTTCTAGAAAAGGTGTATACATGTCGTGAATTTGTATGTTGTAAAAGGTCGTAAATAACGGTATATGACAGGCGCTTCAATAATGTTACGAACGACTGGTGAGGCGGGCGGAGACATCTTAGACTGTGAAGCAGCGATTGAATTTCTTGGAAATGTCGAGATCAGTATTCGATGACGTTGATGTCGATTTTTTTATGTGCATGTGTGTATTTGAACGAGTCTAAAAAAATATTCTTCTAGCGAATAACGGTAAATAGCGGGGGGAGTATTGAGCGGTCAAAGGTTGATAGAAAGACGAGACGAATACATGAAGAGGTTGACTATACCTGGAAAAGGACGATTAATGTTTGTAGCAACAATATCGTCAATGAAAATAATAGTTCCTTCGTTTAATAATTATATTGAGATGTGTATAATATTAAAATTAGTTACGATGTTGATAAAAATTATTTAGTGCCCTGAGATTTTCTCTATCAAAATGTTAAAATATGTAAAGTATGTATGACGGGGTGAATGTGTCGGAAAAATAATACCGGTAAAAACAATTAAAGATCGATAATTAAAAATTAAATATAATGACTGTGTGTGGTATATGTGTGGGTCAGATGTGATATGCTTCCGCGGCTAATACAGAAAAAAAATAATCGCGATTAATAAGGAACCTATCTGTGAGTGTGACAATATGGCGTGTATGTAAGTCTGGGACGAGTTGAAAAATAAATAAAACATATTATAATTGCTAGGGAAACGTGTATGCATGGAAATGGATGTCGTGCAAATAAAATAAAAAAATATGTACGAACGGAAAAAAATTTCAAAAGACTTTTTGGAAAAATAATCTAACAATAATATACAATAATTGATAGTAAAATGGGTGTTGGAGGCAACGTCTACACTTCTGCGAGAGTTGATTGTTTGACTGGGTCTAGAACATATATTATGAAAGAATTGTAATTTGTGTAGGATGAATAGAGGATGGTGAGGGAAATTATGAAACCGTGTTAAATAAAATTATACTCGATTTCATTTTTGAATACATATGTCTGGAAAAAAATTATGAACGTTCGGGAGAAACGATCAGAAGCGAAAAAAAAAATATAGTTAGAATAATTCCATAATACTTGGAGTTGAAAAAAGTTATTATGAACGGTATGGGAACTAACGATGGCAGATGTGTGCGCATTCATCGCGTTGAAGACATTGTAGGATTTATTTTTAGAACCGGAGAAAAATAAAAATATTATGAACGGTCGAAAGAAATGATCAGAAACGAAAAAAATATACTTCGGCTATTTCTATAATATTTAGGCTCGAAAAATTATTAAGAACGATATGGAAACTAACTGCAGAAGATGTGTGCGCATTCATCGCGTTGAAGACATTGTAGGATTTATTTTTAGAACCGGAGGAAAATAAAAATATTATGAACGGTCAGAAGAAATGATCGGAAGTGAAGAAAATATATAATTGAAATAATTCCATAATACTTGGAGTTGAATAAAAGTTATTATGAACGATATGGGAACTAACGACAGCAGATGGGTGTGCGAGAAGGGACGGTGTGCATTCATAGCGGTTACATAAAAAAATACTTACCTCTCAATATGAAATGACGGAGGCGTCGGGAGCGTCGATCGAGGGTTTAATGGTCGTAGTAAAAGTAAATAGAATGCGATATATTCGATATTAAAACAACGAAATCGATCGGAAAAGAGGGTGGAAGGGGTAAAGGAGACTAAGGCTATTTTAGACTATAGAAATAATTGATTTGTTAATTTGTAAATGTTTTGGATAACCGGTTAGGTTTAGACAACAGAGCAGGGATTGGGTTATTATGTGAAAAAAATAATTATTAAAAAAATAATCGCGATAGTGTAAACGGTCGGTGCGTGCGGGGGAACGGTGCGTGCGCTTTCGCGGCGGAGAGCGTTATGATAGATATATGCGGGGGATCAGCGCGTGCGTTTTCGCAGAGAATAACGCTGTGTTAGATATATGTGTGGGATCGGGACGTGCGTCTTGGAATATGGCAGTAAGATCGGGGAATCAGGAAAATAAAAAATTATGCTTCGGCTAATTTTATATTATGTATACTTAGACTTTGAAATATTAAAGAAATAATCACGGTATCGGAAAGGGAGCGCGTGTGTGCGCAGGGATATCGCGGCGGAGATCGGGGTATGCGTGGGATCGGCGCGTGCGCTTTCGCGGCCGCGACCGGAGCGTGCGCAGTAACGAAATATACATGTGAGAGGTGTGAACTGGAGTTATAGGTTAGATTTACACTTTAAATAATATATTGGGGTTAAATTTTGGAATTTTCTTACTTAGGTCCTGAATTTTGAAAAAAAAAATTGCAGTAAAGCAGTGGGAGGGCGGGGCGTGCGAGGACTTGGGTTACTTTCGGACATTAATTAATATACTTATGTTAATTAATAATCGGTTCGGTTTATCGGAGACGAGCGGGACGTGTATGGTGGAATTTCAGAGAAATTTGGGGAACTTGGGGGAAACTTTCAGCACCTGGACACTAATTGGGGTTACTTACACCCTAGAATAACACTTTGGACAGTTTATTGACCTCGGGACACTGTTTGGACGTTCGGTTTATCGGAAACGAGCGGGAACCGTCCGGGGGAAACTCGGAGGAATCGGGGGAAACTTGGGTGAATTTTGACCACCTGGACATGAATTGGGGTGAGTTTCGTGTTCGGATTACCGGTCTGGGGTGAATTTTCGCCTCCGGGACAGGAATTGGGGTTCGGATTAGTGGGAGTCGCCAGATCTCTCATTTAACGACTACTTATGTATTTATTTCGGTCCTTAAATCTCTGCACAGTTGGTTATATTCGCGCTTGTAATACGGTGTCCTATTGCGTTTCCACCTGACACGCGCATTCCTAGTGTTCTTATTTTCAGGGGTAAATTATATACTTAATTAGAAGATGACCCAGTCTGAATTGGAGTAGCTAACTTACAAGAATTTTGAACATCTAGATAGTCTGGACGGTTGTATCGATGTCATCGGGACTTTTTAAGCGCATATTTAAATTTACGGATTTATTTACTTCCTCAGAGAATATTTCCCAGTTGGTTTTGTTTTTGTATTTGTAAGTCTGTCACCGTAATTTTCGAGTATTGGTTCAGCACCAAAACAAGCAATAACTGGTACATGATCTGAATTTAGGCGTGGAATCATTTTGCAGTCAACATGCATGTGCTCCAAGCTTTTTGTTATAAAGAAATCAAGAACACTTGGTAACCTACTCTCAAGTGCCGGCCAGTATGTCGGTTCAGAAGGGGCGACTTAAGTTATTATCCTTAATTACTTTTTTCTAACGCAGTTCCGCTACGATCTTTTTTATTGTAATTTCAGCTTGTGCTTTAGCGTTAAAGTCGTTCCCTATAATGATTTTAGCATTTAGATCAAATAATATATAATCAACTCTTTCTTTTGGTAAAATGGCCCAGGATGACAATATATCACCGCGACTGAGCAGTTAAAGTGTCTACGGTTTTTAAATTAATAGCTACCAGTTGATAAGTAAATATGCTCTTGCTATGAATTAAAAAATATTTAACGTTCGATCGTATTAGCAAAGCTGATCCTCTGCGAGCTGTATCGTCCGGATGTGATACTCCGTAACAAATGTATCTTTCAATATTTAAATTACCATTATAAAATAAGTGCGTTTCGCTCATCAACGCAATATCAATCCTGTACCTATGTAAAAAAATGTCAAACTTGTTAATTTTGGATCTGATTCCATTAGCATTCCACAGCATAGCTGTTAAAGAATTTATACGATCCAATTTAACTTATCTAATAGTTTGTTTAAGATGCAATTAACATCTCAATCGAATTCTATAAGAGAAGCGTAACAATCAAAACAACTAATTACGGACAGCACACGATAAGGGAGGGGAAAAAATAAAAATAAGCGGCTTGCAATCGTGTCTTACCGTAAATTTTCCAATATACGTTGCAGATTTCAGTCTAACCACATCATGCAGTAGGTTTTTGTTTCTTTTCCTACTAACTTAAACGTCGCATATCATGTCTTATTTATATGTATATTAATTAACTTAGTTATGTGGTAAGACTCGTGTCGGCACACATACTATATTAATAACTATATCATGAGTGTAATGCTATTGTTTATGAAAATAAATCTTTCTTTCTTTCTTTCAGTCTAACTACAGCCAGACAAGCAAAAACACCAAGAATATCACAAGTAGTTCTTAATTGTTGAAAAAATCCGCCTCATAAAGATAACTAATTAAATGAATACATAAACAACATGGAAAACAATTATATATATATATATATATATATATTAGATTTAAATTAACACCGGCATGTTTCGGTGATTTATCTCTATAATCATGGTGACATACACTAAAGTAAAAACGTAAACAAAAAACAACATTATGTTGAGATGCATGAATCGCAATATCGATATATTGAAAAAATGAGCGATTTTGAAAAGGTCAATAATAAAAAAATAAAACATATAAAAACATGAATAATAATTCGTTAATCAATTTTTAAAATCAAGCGATTAAATTAATGCTCAAATCATTCCAGACTTTGATCTGACATGTATCCATCTTTATTCTCAAATCGCTTTTCACAGTACCGTCTTATTCAACCGGTTCCTAGTTTCCTGCCTTGGTTTCAATCTATTCCTATCTATCGTCGTTCCACTGTTGTTTCTTTAATTAGGCTTAGAGTCAATCTCACTCTCTACTCCCCTCTTCTCGCTTTCGTTTTTCTTTAACTCTTTCTCGTTTCTGTTCTCTTCACGCTTCTGAGCCTTCTTGTATTTGTGATTCAAATCATATCCTATTCGAATGTTCTGCACTCTCTAACGAACGCTCCTTTCTTTACGCTCAACTTTTAGTTTTGAGTCTTCTTACTCCTTTTAACGCTACCTATATTCTTTCCTTCCTATTGCCTTCAGTTATTCCGTTGCTGCTGTCCTTTGTCTTTTCTATTTCTGACCGCCTGGCTATTTAGTTCTATCTCTTAATTTTTCATGTTGTTGGGTCAAGGCCGCTGGCGCGCCCAGGGTAGGGGAAAAAAATCGAAAATTAAATCAACAGAGGTAAAAACACAATTATAAAAGTATAATGATGTATAAAATAGAAAATAATAATAATAATAATAATAAAAGATAGCTAAGTAAAAGGTATAATTGCATCATCAAAATCACAATAGCAACGAGATCACACTAAAGACAGACTAGTATTTAGACTTTTTTTTTTTTTTTTTGTGGGCGCGCCAACGGCATTGACCCAACAACAGGAAAACTAAGCTAAAAAACTAAATAACTAGGCGGTCCGACGAAATGGACGCAACAAAGGACAGCAGTGCGGACACCACAGAAGATGAAAGAATGGTATGGGGAGTAGAGAGACCTAATGACAGAGCTGACTATTTAGAATTTTAAATAGTGGGTTGTTATTAGGTATTTATTTGTTCATTGTATTATGCTTATACCTGTGTATATAATATGTTTCAGCAAAATCTAAAATTTGGTGACCGTTAATTATCTTTAATATTTTTATATCCTTTGTTATATCCGTAGTGATATTATGTTTGTTATTTATAATATGATCCGCCACAGTTGATTTTTTAACATAACCATATCTTATTACATAGGCATTTCGTAGCCGTCGCTAATACAAAGTCTGCTGACAGAAAGGCAACTTTGTCATTCCTCATCACAAGCTTCCATTATTTTCTTACGTCTATTCGAAATTGTTAAAGCCACCAAATATCATCTTCATGCCATGCTTCCTTAAATCCTCTCTCTCTCTCACATCGTTAGTATGGAATTTAATAATACAATAAATTCTCTATTCCGCGATCACTCTTTAATTTTTACTGACGGATCGAAGAACCCGAGCGGAGTTGGGGCGGCATTCTTGTGCCCTCAATTCCTTCATTCTCAGTCCTTTAGATTTCCGTCCTTTTGTTCTGTCTTTACTGCGGAATTTGTTGCCATTCTACAAGCTATCATTTACATTTCCTCTTCTGCAAGTCCTTCCACATTCCTTATTGTTTCTGACTCTTTAAGTGTTCTTCTAGCGTTACTTCCACCTTCCCTTTCTCCTTCCACTGATGCTATTATCCTTTCTATTCGTTCTCTTCTCCATGATCTATCCTCATCGACGTCTACCCAGATTGACTTTCTTTGGATTCCCGGACATTCAGGCATTGATGGAAATGTAGCCGTCGACCTAAAACTGCTGTTTCCAATGGAAATTTTATTAGTAGGGTTCCAGCATACAATATTCTTCTTCCAACTGAATCCTGCCATCTTAGACACTCTATTTATGTTTCTCTTTTCGCTAATCCTGATTTCTTTTATCCCTTTCTCTTCCTTCTTCTCGTCTTTAGTTCTATGATTAACCCAGTTTGCGTCGGTCCATAATTACTAACTTATCTCGCCTCCGTTTCTCTCATAGTCTCCTTTCTTCTTCTCTAAATCGCTTTTTCTCGGCTGCATCTCCCTTTTGTTCGTTCGATCCTGAAGGTTCCTAGTATGTTTGTGATGCGAATCACGTGCTCTTCGAGTGTTCTGGTTTATCTCGCGAGCGTGAGTTACTTTATTGTCATCTTTTAAAGCTTGGTCTTCCTGCTCTTTTCAACGCCTCTTATGTTCTTTCTCTACCTATTCTCTCAGTTGTTCCTATTCTAGGGGTGTTCCTTGGTTCTATTGTTGACGAAATAAAAATATAATTTATATTCTATTTCATGCATCTGCTCCATTTTGCTGGGCTAATGCTTTCTGGTATCAAACCCGGGGGGGGGGGTAAAAAAAAAGGCAACCTCGCATTCTTTTTATTTAGACGGCCGGTTAGTATACAGCCTTCAGTTGAAACCAAAAGATCTTTCCTAGATAGAGTTACAATTACTGTATTCATATACATAATATAAATTTATTTATTTATGCGTAAAAAGGTAAATTGCATCGAAAATAGTCATGATATACATATAAAATATGCTTAAAAATTAAGAAATATTGAAATATACCTATAATTGAATTGATACTGAATTATTTAAACGTACTAAATTTATGTATTTTTGAACTTTTCAAAGCAGCATTATCACCAATAGATGCTTCTTTCTAAGCGATATTGTTTTTTTATAATAATTATTTATAGAAATGTTTGCAAAAATAGAACACAGTTTATGAAGTAATGATGAATAGGGAGTTTCACAATTAGTATAAGTTTCTAAAAATTCGGAATAAACGTTTTCATTTTCAATACTGTATACATCGTTAATTTACAAAGAAGTGCTTTCTGTTGCGTACTGTGTAAAAATTTATCTAAACGTGTCTAATCGTTTAAAATAAATTCTAAAAGTGAACACATAGGGACTAAAATAGACATTACTAAATCAGTTGCAATCGATAACCCGTCCCTTTGCAAAATATCAAAATATTGCTTGTGAATGAAGATATCTTTCAATTTTTCGGAGAGAGAATGTGACGCGTATCCTGAAATGTATATCTTCACAGAATTATCCATTTCACAATATTCCGTTTCCAAAATGAAAAGGAAGTCTTTTACATCAGATATATTGCATTCAAAATAAAATTATATTCTCCGCTATTGTTAAAATTGAAACTTTCTCTTTACTCACCTTGACAACCTCTTTCTCTTTTTGAAAAACCTTGAATTCCTACACCTAATCTAATACCTCTCGTAGCCTCCGGTTGCAAATGGCCTGATAAGTAGCCAAAAGCGCCGGTTTTTTTTTTTAATAATAAATAAATAAACAATAAACTTTCTTTTATTTCTACAAATGAAAAATTATCTTCAGCTTTTTAAACATTTTTTTTAATCGGATTCTTTTTTCACTTCCTATTATATCATTGTATGGAATATTATAATTACATCCGCTTAAAGATTTGTAGAGCCCAAAACGTTTCTCTAAATCATCTGTACAAAAAAAAAAAAAAAAAAAAAATTCCAGCTAGGGGGATATATTTTACATCAAGGCAGGTTTCGAAACAGTACTTAATTAAAGAAGACGTAATTCTTGATATGTTTCATTAGATAAGTTACCATTATAATTCTGTAGTGTACGCCATTTATCAAGCCATAATATAAATTTATTTAAAAATTTTAATTTTTTTCCACATCTGAATTAAAATTTTTCCTTTCAAATGGTGTAGGATCTTCATTTCTCTTAACTTTTCCTTTAATAAGACATCTGTGGATACACCATTTTTTTTATTATTTCAATGAATTCAGCAGTATCAACAATTGATTTATTAATTAAAGTTGTTCTTGTAGAAGAATGAAATGCATTATCTGCCAAAATGACTTTCTGTCTTTCAAACAAAGATGGATAAAGAGACTTTTATAAGTGAGTTTAAAGGCTAGCTTCACTAAACTGTTTTCTTCCGTATGATATATATGCTCGATATCTTGAAATTTAACATACTGAAGAAGTGTTTCCAAATTATTCCAGTTACAAAAAAATAAATGTTTGAACTTGATTTTTTAAATTTAACCAATTTTTCCAAATATTCTTAAAAATATGTACAAAATCATATGTGAGAAATATTTTTTTGCCTGCATCATTAGGATTTGTAATTTTAAAAGTATTTGATCACATCTTAAACATTGTCCTATTATTACTGGTATGATTATCAGTTATAACGCAAAGTTCTTTAAAACCACACTTTTGGATAAAATTAATCACTTGTTTCGTTACTTCCATTGATGATATAGGGGATCCCATAGGCAGGTCATCTTCTTGAATGTATACATTATTGTTGAACTTAAAATAATTTTATTTTATAATTATATTTAAAATGTTTATTATTTGTTGTGCAAACTGTACGTTATTTGTATTTTTATTAACCGACTTCAAAAAAGGAGGAGGTATTCAATTCGACTGTATTTTTTTTTTTTTTTTATGTGTGTTACCACAGAACTTTCTTCTAGATGAACCGATTTTGATGATTCTTCTTTTATTTGAAAGGTGGCGTTTGTCATGTGGTCCCATTTAAATTTGATCAAGGTCCGACCGATAGTTTTTGAGTTATCCTTAATAATGCGGGAGATTGAAGCTTTTTGGATGCTTTTCATTCATGATTGTTTTCACCGTCGGATTAGATTTTTGACTTAAAATACTATAAATTTGCCAAATTACCATGGAAATGTAGCTTTTGGTGTTTTTACCGTGGAAATAAATGTTTTAATTTAATTGAATAAAAATGCACTAAAAAGTAAAAAATAAAATGCTTTTTTACAAAAAATAAATACCGACTTCAAGGTTTATTATAAAAATTTAAAAATGCACTAAAAAGTAAAAAATAATTACTCCCGATAAAATATATATATCAGAGTGATATAACTTAAGGTGATATCGTAATTCTTATACAACATTAATTTTTTGGAGTTGGAATTAAATTCATGTTAGGAACAATTTAATCAACATTTAATGCAGTTTTTAATTATTCTTTTAATATGAATTTGATGCCAACTCCAAAAAATTAATGTTGTATAAGAATTACGATATCACCTTAAGTTATATCACTCTGATATATATATTTTATCGGGAGTAATTATTTTTTACTTTTTAGTGCATTTTTAAATTTTTATAATAAATCTTGAAGTCGGTATTTATTTTTTGTAAAAAAGCATTTTTATAATGTATTATGTATTATATTTATGGTTTCTTCAATGGGAATGTTAGTATATAAATTGGTTATGTCAAAATATGTTAAAGTAGTATTTTCATTAACCTGTACATGAGCTCGCCAAGGGGGGCAGAGGAGGGTCGTTGTCCCTCCTAGAGCTTCGGAATTTTTTAATCAACTGGCCATGAGTATTCATAAGCGGGTGATCATAGACAATTTGACCTTTTTAATAAAGTAGTAGAAAAAATTAACCAGAAACCCACGAAAATTATGTTTTAATTAAGATTTTATTCTTGTTTAATAAAATATTAAGCCTTTACAAAATTATAAATTTTATTCTTTTCCTATAACTCATATCCTCTTTCTGTCATGCGATTTATCTCCCCCCCCCCCGGCTCATCGGCTGGCAACGCCCTTCAACCTGTATATTATTAATTTTATCTAATAATTGTGGTCTGTTGGATATGGCGTATGTATATTTTAACTGCATATTACCCTTTAAAATTTTTGTAATAAATTTAGCAATTTTGTATGCTCTGGAGTATTTATGTAATTGACGAGCGGTCTAATGGGGATGCCGGGTTTGTGTAGTTTCAGTAACGGAGTAAGTACCGGAGAACAAGGCTTAGAAATTAAGAATTTACCCGGATAATTATCTAGAAAAATTTATGTTTTCATTTATGTATTTCTTAATTATGTTTTAAAATTTTGTTGTCGGATCTTTATGAATTATTTTTATATTATTATTTGTAAAAAGAGATAAAGTTTTATCTATCAATTCATCTTTATTAATAATAATACTACACTTGCTTTTGTCTGCCTTTGATAATATCACATTATTGGCAATAAGTTTTTTATTTAATTTTTTGTATAGTATGTTTATAGTTCAAATGTAATTTGTTATGTAATAATGTATTATTCGGGATCTTGGCAAACTTTGAAATATTATGGGCAGATATATCTCTAAAGTAATCTGTTTTTCAGGAGGTACCTTAGTTACTGCCTGTTCAATTTCAAATATTACTTCTTCAGTATTATTTGTATTGTTACTATTGCTCACCAGACTATATAACTATTATTTAAAATCTATACTGATAAGGTTAACAATACGTGGATAAAACTTTATGTCACAATTATCTGAGTAATTATTACTCTATTCTAACATCTTGAAACGAGCAATTTTTGTATATAAATTTCGCGTATCTCGGAAACGGCTCTAACGATTTAGATGAAATTTGCACACTAGGGGTATTTTGGGCCAATAAATCGATCTTTCAAGGTCTAATCCGTGGAGCAAAATTCGGTTTCGCGAGTTTTAAATAGGTTTTAATGCTTTCAGTAGTAAATCGTAAAAACAATCATATGGCCATAGCGATTTCATTTTTCATTTTTAAAAACAATCATTTATTGATAAGAACAGTTCATTTTTTATTTTTTTCGTATTAATTTTATATTTAAATAAGAGAAAAAAACTGTTTTCAATAGCTACTGAACGAAAAAAGAAAAAAAGAAAATCGGTTAATAAACAAAGGAGAAAAAGGTACTGAACTGTTTTGTCTTTGCCTATTTATATACAGATATTAAATGTTTTGTTATATATTTGTTTGTGAAAGTGAATTACTGATAATATGTTATGCACATTTTAGAATACCTGGAAATTTTTTCCAATTGTTTGGAAAACAGCTGATCGCAAGTAAAATTACAAGACGCTTTTTATTTGTTTTTATAACGAATAAACTGATAGATAAACCTTTCTTTTTTTTTCCTTTGGGCATGACAGCTAAGGGACCTACACCCAGAACTAACAAGAAAGAAAAGAGCAGTCAGTTAGATTTTAATACGGTCAGATATAGACAGTATAAAGGAACTACTAATGAATGAAATTATGGATGGTGAGGGGAAAGACAAAATATAAGATGCACAATAAGGAGTAGATTGAGTTTTAGCAAACAAGAATATAGAATACAACGTTCAACAGAAAGGAATGGACATTCAAAAAAGATGTGTGATTGGCCTCACAAACCACCGCTTCGTTGAGGTGGACAATTCTGAGAGAAGATAGGGGAATAGCGAAACGAGAGCAAGGGAGATCAGAATGGCCAAACGCAAGTAGATAAAGCTAACGACCCTAGCTAAAATGTAATTTTTCTAATAAAAAACGTATAGAAATATATTCATAAGCAGCCGCCAGGAAGAGAATAAACGGACACTGTTAATGATGGCCAAATTGTAGAATTAATCAGAATGTTGCTAAATAACGGCTGCAATGAAATTTTAAGCAGAAAAGAGAAGATAGAGATATATAGATGCACCAAACGTGTTGAACCTCTGCCTGTACATTTTTCTATATGCTATACTCTTTTAGCTCCTCCCACGGACAACTCCTGGGTACGTCAATGTATGGTACGACATGCAACTAATTAACAGTAAGTATAATTTACATATCTTACATTTTAACATGTTCTACTTTTTGTGCAGCAATTTAAAATATGAAGATCTAAAGAAAGATAATGAGTCCATATGCGGTAAATTATTCAGATTTTTAGTATGTCAATTAATTTAAAACTTTCTGTGAACTTCTTCACTCATATATTTTTCTATTTTATTGGTTTTTTTTTTATGTTTTATATTGTAATGTGACCATTACATGGTTCGACAAAAAATTAACAAAATAAAACCAAAATTATTAAACAAGTAAATAAAATATTAAAAATGTAATTTAATAGACTATCGGGCAAATGGTGTGAGCGTAAGTGTGCGTATATGTATAATCCTGTTGTCGGCAAGGGAGAAAGGAATTTTGCATCGCCACCCACGGAGGACTATTCGGAAAAAATGAGAATTACGAATCATAAAAAATAAAGCCCGAAAACATCGCAGGTTGTAAAGATTCCGGGAAGGCACGACCTTTTTGAATGCGTCAAAGGATCTCCGCGACCATAGGTTTTTGTTTGTCGCGATTCCGACGAGTCCGGCGGTCAGGTTGTAAAAAACATGCCGACGAAAAATAACGACTGGAATGAGCCGGAGTCGAGGGCAAGCAGAACCGTCTAAAAAAGGTCGAAGTCACTCTAATTTTTGTCACGGTCGAAGTCGGCACGTTATAGTTTTCGGTCTTGGTCATCGGACCAGTAAAAAAGTGAACAATCCGCTCAAGTTGGCCACTGGCTGTAATTCGACTGTTAAAAACGCGAACGCTCGTAATTCCGATTGTTATAATTAAAAAAGTGTACGGAGTATCATTCGTTAATTGTTCTTAAAATACCGCGGACCGAATTTCCTCTGCATACCAACCGATTTAAAGGACCAACGAGACACCGTCATTCAGGATCTTGCACCACCCGGCCGACAACAGTAATAATCATAACTATCATAATAATAATTAATAAAATAATAATTAATAATTCCGCGGACTAAATCCGTGGTGGCATCCCTGGACGCGAGACTACGCTTTACAGCGTAGTACCGTTTCATTTGGCATCCCTGGTGGGGACACTACGCCTTACAGCGTAGTACCGTTTCAATATTTAAACGTTAAAAAATCATGTATTTTGTTATATTATTGTGAAGTTAGAAGACGCTAAAGGCCCAAGATGCCGGGCGTCTTTAAATAAAAACCTTTAGATAATAAATAATTTTTGTGCAGCTGTTTTATTTCTTCATGGATCCATAAGTTTTCCGCTTTTTCCGTTACTTTTTTCGTGGTTAACGATTTATTCATGTTTCTATGTGTTTTTTAACCGACTTCAAAAAAGGAGGAGGTATTCAATTCGACTGTATTTTTAGTTATTTATTTTTTTTATGTGTGTTACCTAAGAACTTTCTTCTAGATGAACTGATTTTGATGATTCTTCTTTTATTTGAAAGGTGGTGTTTCTCGTGTGGTCCCATTTAGATTTAATCAAGATCTGACCGGTAGTTTTTTAGTCATCCTTAATAATGCGGGAGATTGAAGCTTTTTGGATGCTTTTCATTTATGATTGTTTTCACCGTCCGGTTAGATTTATTGACTTAAAATACTATAAATTTGCCAAATTACCATGGAAATGTAGCTTTTGATGTTTTCACACCGTGGAAATATCTGTTCTTATTAAAATGTTTTAATTTAATTGAATAAAAATGCACTAAAAAGTAAAAAATAATTACTCCCGATTAGAAAAAATATATATCAGACTAATATAATTTAAGGTGATATCGTAATTCTTATACAACATTAACTTTTTGGAGTTGGCATCAAATTCATATTAAATTAATAATAAAAAACTGCATTAAATGTTCATAAAATTGTTCCTAGATATAGTAACATGAATTTAATTCCAACTCTAATAAGTATTAATGTTGTATAAGAATTACAATATCACCATTTAAGTGTTATATCACTCTGATATATATTTTTTCTAATCGGGAGCAATTATTTTTTACTTTTTAGTGCATTTTTAAATTTTCATAATAAACCTTCAAGTATCGGTATTTATTAATTGTAAAAAAGCATTTTATATATTGTTTTATTATTAACTTTTTCGAAATCGTTAATTTTTTCGATACATCGATATTGCGATTCGTGCATCTCAACATATAGTTTTTTGTTTACGTTTGTACTTTAGCGTATGTCATCATGATTATGGAGATAAATTACCGAAACATGTTGATGTTAATTTAAATTTAATGTATAAAATTGTTTTCCATGTTGTTTATGTATTCATTTAATTAGTTAAAATTTTGAAAACTGTATGCAAAAAATCGAGTTACACATAAAAATAATTACCATTCAACATCGTCGAAATTACAACAAGGGCAACGAAGAGGAGAAATCAGCGGGATTCAAAGTCAGCAACACTCGATATTTTGCAGGACATAACACAGAGTGTTGATAATGACTTTTGGGGTACTCTCCTGAAAAGAAGATTAAAAATGAAATTATCATTATCTTAAAAAAGAAAAATGCGGGAAGAATAAATAGAAAAAATATACAACAAACAGATAAGAGCTAGGTGGTCCTGATAAGGGCCCGGAGTATCCACAAAAAAAGATGATAACGGCGGATGTAGTAGCGCTACTAAAATTTGAACTATCTATGTCTGAGACCGCGAAATTACCAAAAGAAGATAAAACAACGAGATAGAAAAAGTACTGCTATGAAACTCCCTGACCACTACTACGAACGAAATATTTCAGTTAGCCCCAGCATAAAGGAACAGTGGAGACCGCGGTCGTATTGTATTTTGTAGTGTCGTTATGTAAATACACAGCTATTTATAATGAGCATGCCAGAGAGTTTGGTATCCCATTACTTCTGAGGCGTGTTTTTTATTAACATATCTTTTCGGTGACGACAGGTGACAATCGCATGTTAGCCTGACTGTTCGTTCACGCTTACAAAACACGTTGAGTACACCATGGTACGATCACAAGCTATGAGTACCGTATAATACCTGGATCACTGGAGAAAGAAAAGTCCATTTTTCAAGTTAATTTCAGTTTCTAAAATATTTTTCGCATCGGTTGATTGTGCGCTAGTCTTGTGTTTGTTAAAATAATTTTTTACACCACTTTCTGTCGGAAGCTATATGCTAAGCTGGTATGCAAAAAACATTATTCCAGTTTTTGACATAAAAATATACCGCAATTTTGTTTTTTGAAGAAAAAAAGATATATATTCCAATTTCGATTTGGGAAAAAAAAAAATTACACTTTCGTTTCGTCGGATATTGAATTTTTTTAATCAATTTCTTTAATACATTTGGATAACGCGAACTTGCGAGTAGAACCGCATCATTCGCATAAACCAGCAACTTTCCATTGATATTTAACTAGCATAAGTCGCCCATATAAATTAAAAATATAGTGAGTCCTAAAATAGTTTTCCCTGAAAGACACCAATATTTTGCTTCGAACTATATTCACTACTTTTTTCAATAACACTTTATGTGTTGTTTAACCCAAAAAAAGGATTCAAATCAATTTAAAACAAAAAAATGTAAAGAAAGCGGTTTCCCTGTATTTTGATAAAATTAGTTTTCCAACTGACTTTTTTCTCGAGCGATTATGATGTTACTAGGTTCGATAAATCATTTATTGTGTTCCTCCGTCCTGCGAGAGAAATAAAACACAAAACGTTAAAGAATTTTTAGAAATAGATTTACATTTATAAATTTTGGTAATTATACAAAAAAAAAATTCCGGCGATAACAGGAATACTACAAGGCTCTGTTTTAGGACTTTACCTATGGAATATCGTTTTTTCCAGAATGTATCGTTTAGTATTTCCGGAAAATGTAAAAGTAATAACCTATGTTGATGATATTGCGATGGTATTTGCGACAAAAAAAGGCAAACACAACTTTCAGATAAAATTGTAAGAGTTTATAATGCAATAGAAACATTTCTAGCAGAATTTGGACTGTCAATTAACGTCTCAAAATCAAATTATACGATCATGATTTATAACAGTCCCTTAAATATAGATCAATATGGTTTAGATATTAAACATGTTACTCAACTTAAATATCTAGGGATAATTATTGATAGTAATTTAAAATTTTATAATAATTTTACTTTAAAAAAAAAAAATAATAAATAAATTTTTAGACCATGATAAAGAAGTATTCATAGGAAACAGTGTGATACAAAAGAAAAATGAAGTAAAATATCTGGGGATACACCTAGACAAAAAACTAACGTGGAAAGTTCATATACAGAAGAAAAGAAAAGAACTGGACCTAAAATTAAAAAAATTATACTGGCTCATACGGCACAATTCTGAATTGTCCCTACAAAATCGATTACTGGTATACAAAGTAGTACTGAAACCAATCTGGAGTTATGCCGCACAAATTTGGGGATGCGCGAAGAAATCAAATAGGGCAAAAATTCAGCGCTTCCAGAACAAGGTGTTACGCTTAATTTACCGAATGCCTTGGTATGTGTCAAACGAAGCTATACATCAGGATCTAAACATAGACAACGTTGAAGAAACTATCCATAAGCAAGCTCAGAACCACTTCAGCCGATTATGCGTTCATCCAAATCAACTAGCAGTATCACTTGCACATACGGACGTAACGACTACGCGACTAAAAAGAACAAAGATATATGATCTAGGTTCATAGTGTCATAGTTTGCAAGGTTAAAGCACCGCTAGGTGCACCTTCTTCACGTGATTATTAATAGATACTATTTATTAGATAGCCTCTCAACTGGCTAATTATAAATTAGCAAAAAAAAAAAAAAAAAAAAACAAAAACTTATATTCAACAAATTATACAACGATCAAAAGGCTGTAAATTCCAAAAAGGGAATAATACTGTACAAGTCAGTAATATTAAGCAATGTCAATTGTGTATGGCAGTATTATGTACACCGATATGTTAAAAATACAACATTTTAAGAAAATGTTATATAGCTATCAAAGACTTGTCATTATAAAAAACTAACTAAATCGTATATCAAGCAGCTTTCGTTATATTGGCAGGACTTAAACCGATGGATGTGGAAATTGAAAAACATATCACTTTATTTAGTATTCTACATTAAGCTGAATAATGAATTTAGTGACGTAATATATATATATATATATATATTCATAAAAACCTGTTTACTTATCAAAATCACTTAACGTTAAAAAATTAAAAATTATTTTGGAAAATTATTATTACATAGATAAATTTCAGCAAATTTAGAATAATTACAACGATATTGGATATTACAGAAAGATTAATTAATAAAGTCTTTATCCCCAATGTTTTTTAATGTGCACTTCATAATTGGGCATGGAATATTTAAAATGTACACTCTGCTACAAGTATGGAATTGCGGGTTCGGAAAATTGTTTTAGGTTTCAATTTTCAGGATTATAGTGGGTATCATATCTTAGAAGGCTGCAATAGCAGTAATCTAATTATTGAAGGTACTACAACAGGCGATAATTTCAAACAGTTCAATCAATTTACAATACAACAGGTGAAAAATCGTAAAAATAATATTCATTTATATTAAGGTACTATTTACTATTAAGAATTACACTTTGTAAAACAGAATTAATGTGACCTAATAAACTTAATTGAATCGGGCACATTAATTTTGTTGCCATATAACTCTCTATATGTAATCTAACTTACAAAATACATTTGCTTCATCGGTAGTATCCGAAATGAGGACAAAAAAAAAAACAAAACGTTAAAGTATATCGCTTATTTGTTATATCCAAAATTATATTCAGCGCACTGTTGGCAGAATAATACTGAAGTTGAAAACACTGCTTACCAGAGTTAAGCTCTATAATCGCTAAGATTAATTTGGAGGACAACCAAAATTACCAACTTTCATAAAAAAAACAAAAACAAAAAAAAAACGGTTTATCAAATATTACAACAGATTATATCAAAAGAAATGGCAATTTCATCCAGAGTTTCCTCAGAATAGGTTCTTCAGCATTTCATCTTTTACGACTGAAAATGGAATTCCACAGGGTTCGCCTTTAAGCGTAACCTTGTTTATCCTTTACATAAAGGATATAGCAGATTGCACAAGGTCGTCGGTAACAGCCCATTTGTTCATTGATGACACTTCAACATATCTCTTCCCTCAAACTTCTCCGCTAATGCGATGTCTGTCCTACAGTCAACGATCATTAGATTACAAAACTGGACGGAAAAGAATGGTTTGGATTTCTCATCCTCGAAAACTGTATGTATCCAATTCCTAAAAAAGCGCCGTCCTATTACCAATGCCGATATCTATCTAAAACATGTACTTATCCCATTCTTTTCTTCCGTAAAGTTCCTGAGTCTTTCGATGACAGATTATCGTGGGCTTTGCACATATCTATTCTTAAGCATAAAATCCTTGTCCATCTTGAAATGTTTATCCAACCACGAGTACAATATAGATACGAAACTGCTGTTATTAGTTTAAAAAGCCCTTATCCTAAACAAACTGTCTTACGGTTGCTAGGCATATTTCTCAGCTAATAAAATACTTCTAAAATCTATCGATCCGGTCCATAATACTTCTTTACGTATCATACTTGGAGCACAACGGACTCCTCCTTTGTTGGGCATTTGTGCTTTGACAGGCCTTCCTCCTTTATCTATTATTTGCAATTATTTCACTTTTCCAGATTCCTTACGTTGTTCCTTACCATACCAGTTTTACGCCAGTAATTCCCAAATCTTATTCCCATCCTTTCCTGGCGATCCATTGGTCAAGGCTTTAACTTTTCTTTCTAAGATAGGCATAAATTGGAGCGACCACCATGTGAATCTGACCACTACAGCGCCCTGCAATCATGTCCCAACATTTATAAATATAACCTTAGCAGATTCCTTAAGAATTCCTAACTTTTCCATATCCATGTTTCAAGTAGTATTAAATAAACTCGCCTGCTTCCCTAACCACATACACATGTATACAGACGCAGCTAAAGCGAATCCCACTAATTCTCCTTCACCAACTGCATGTGCTTATGAAATTGGAGGCGTAATGTACTCCGAGCACCTAAACGATTACTGTTCTGTTTTAGAGGCAGAAATGTTTGGGATCCTTCTTTTTCTTGAGACATACTCTTCCAGACCAGCGTCTCGAAATGCCCTTCTTATTACAAACTCGCTTCAATCTATCAAAACCATCCAGAGCCCACGCAGTTGCAACTTTATACTAACTAAAATAAAAAACCCGCTATTCGAACTTTCGCGATCCGCGGTCTCTGGTTATGTTGGAGTTCCTGATAACGAGCGGGTCGACTTGGCTGCTAAGGTAACTCTATCTAGCCCGATGCCGTTCAACGTTGTACTGCCTCGATTAGGACCATCAGTCTTTCTAATGCACTTTGCTGAAGAGTGGAGCAAACGGTGATCAGAACGAAGGACCTGGCTTAGGTCCATAAAGTCGAACATCGACCTATGCTGGCCGCTGTTCTCCATCTCACGTAGGGATTTCTCAATTCTATCGAGACTGCGTCTGGAGCACACTGCACTATCACACAACTACGTCTTTGAAGGAGCTCTGCCTTCATCTTTCTGTCCTCTTTGCGGGTTCATGGCCTTGTCAACTGTAGAGCATCTGCTGAAATGGTGCCGGCTTACTTCCCGATTTCTAACTATAACTCACCCCACCGTCTGTTGCCGAACCATTCGGTCTGTGTTCGGGCAGTGTTGAATTTTGCAGCATCCAACAGACTGCACCGCCTCCTGTAACTTCTGTTGAGTCTAGAGTTACATATGGCGCCTAGATTTATATTTGTAAAAAAAAAAAAAAGAAACGGACATAGAAACAGCGAGAACTCTGCAATGATATCAGTAATGTGATTTGGGAACGGAAAATATTATGGCGTAAATGAAATAGAAGATAAAATTCATCGAATAAATATAAATCATGAAAAGATGGGACAGTTTGGAATCTTGAAATAAGAAATCAAATAAATGGTCGATTTTGGAAAAAACAAACGGTGTCCGGCGATTAAAAAACTGATGGACGAAAAGAATTTAAAATGAAAAAATTGATCGAAAATAGAAATAAACATAAATAAGATAATACACAAATACTACGTGAGAATACATCTTAATAAAATAATGACAAAAAACTATCAATAATAATAATAACATAATTTTACAACGCAAAAAATTTCGGTAGGAGTATATGATTGATTTTAAACGGTCGAAAATTCATATTAATCAAAGAACTAGAATTGTAGCATTTTTGACACGTTTTCCAGCACATTTTAATACTTTATTTATTTATTTTTTTGATAGTATCGCGTACAATATTAATATTTCGAATGTACTTTTATTCAAGATATAGCCAGCGCGCTTATCTGCAGCCTTTATTAGGTTATTTTTCAATAGCGAGATTATCGCCAGTATCCTTTAAAAAGGAATAATTAATTCTTTTAATATATTAATGAAAAATTACTAGCACAAAAATTAATCCCGAATTATACTTACCGGCGCAAAATGGTGGAAGAACGTTCCAGTTTCCTTGCACACATGTTGCTACGTTATCGCCGATTAAAATATAAGGTTTATAACAGCTAAATTTCGCTATACGTCCTCGGGATCTTATTTTGATTCGACCATGCGGTAATTCCAAATTTGGACACGAACTTGCCGAAAACAAACTTCCTATAATTTTAATGAAATAAGTAGTGGTGTTCATTAGAGTGCAATTTTAAAATCGTAACAATGACGAAATAATGCGATGCGGCATTTTTAAATGCTAAAATTTCTAACTGTTTAAATGTTTATTATATCTACGCTCTTCAAATTTCTTCCACGGGTTCTAATTAGATAGGAATTCGACAGTACTATCAATTCTCAATTTCCATTTCATTCAACCGTGTTTACGGATGGTTCGAACAGATCGTTTGGTGTCGCACGGTGCCTCTTTTATTTTACCAGATTTTTACCTTTTCAGAATATTCTCGTCTTCCTCCTTTCCGTTCTATATTCTGAAACAATTCAACGACTATCCTACGTTCCGTTATTTTCATTTCCTTCAATCACTTTTCCTCTAAATTTTTGATTATATCTGACTCCATGACTCCCCTTCAATTCACAATCTCCCCTATCTGATCATTCCTCTGATTTTATATCATTTTCCGTATACACCTATTCACGCTCTTTCTTCCCTTCATTCGATTTATATTGATATTTACTGTGGATTCCTAGCCATTCGCGCATCTTTGGTAACGAAGCGGCGAACGCTTTGCCTCGGTTTACTGCTTCTTTCCATCTCTTTTTTTTTTTTTTTTTTTTTTTTATTATTATTATTATTATTATTATTATTTTTATACTGGTTGTTTTTAATTGCTATGATTATTACACCCAGTGTCAGGTAGGTATTTTAAATGCTGGTTGTTAAGTTTAGTTTTCTAATCAGGGTAAGAATTTTTTAAATTTCGTCTTGGTTGTCAGGGATGGTTGTATTATTTAAAGGGATTTTTAGTTCTAGACGCATTTGATTAATGTTAGGGCATTCGTAAAGAAGGTGTTTGACTGTGATGGGGGTGGAGTTGCAGAACTGACAAGGGGGTTTATCGACTTTTTGGAAGAGGTACTCGTAATTATGGGTGAGTTTCGTATGTTCAATTCTAAGCCTGGTGATTATTAATTCTTCTTGACGATTTAGTTGGGAGAGGTTTCTCCAAGGTTGTACGGATTTTTTGTGTTGAAATAATTTGTTATGGGATTTTGTGTTCCATGATGTTTGCCAATTAGATATTTCGGTTTGATTTAGTAAATGTTTGATGTCCATGGCTGTGGTGGAGGTTACAGGACAGGGTGGAGAGGCGGTTTTGGCCAGGTTATCTACTATTTCATTTCCCTGGATTCCGATATGACTAGGTATATATATGTACATTAATTTGATATTAATGTTTCGAGATAATTTTAGCTTAAATGTAGGTGAATACATCCTGTTTGTTAAAATGGTATAATAAAATAAACTTTAATAACAAACAATATATGTTTGTTATTAAAGTTTATTTTATTATATAATTTTAGCTTGTTTATTTGTTGGAGAATGTCTTGGACAAATTTGTCTGTTGAAAAAAATGTTCAGGATAGATGTTAGTGAGCTTACTGAGTCGCTTTGGATTAGGTAATTTTTGCTTTTCTCTTTCGTTTTTATGCTTTTCAAAAAGTGAAAAATTGCTATTAATTCAGCTGTATAGTTGGAAGAGCATTTATGAAGTTTGAAGTTTTTAACCTCTCCATTGATAGAAAAAGCATATCCAGTATATTGATTTCCGATTTTTGACCCATCTGTAAAGCACGGCACATAATTTGGAAAATTAGTAACTTTTTCGTGATAACGATTTTTAATTATATAGTGAGGGACTTCGGATTTACTGTAGTTTATTAAAGAAAAATCTATGTCTAGGGTTTGTAATAACCAGAATGGAAATTTTGGATATTCTTGGTTCAGGTTTGAAAAATTGAGCTCAGTATTTTTTTAGAAAAGACAGGAAATTGGTGATTGGTTTTTCAGCCTGCCGCGAACGGTTTTTAATGTACGAATATTTATCAATTTGTTGGGTTAGTTACAGCAGATAGGAGGAACCTGTTCGTGATCAAATTTTTCCGAAATTGTGGGGGAAGTTCAGCTGCTTCGCAGAAAATACTATCTATTGGTGAGGATGGTAAAGCTCCAATACACATTCGTATGGCTGCGTTTTGTATTGGTTTTATGATGGCCAAGGTTTTGTCGAATACGTTATTGAGAGCTGGATATCCATATTCGATTTTACTCCGAATGAGAGATCTATATAATTGCATTAATAATTTTCTGGATGGATCGTATTTGGGCTTATTAATAGTTTTAATTATATTGAGGGTTTTCATTAAGTCTTTTTTAAGTCCTAGATAGTGAAGAGTCCAAGATAATTTACTGTCAAAGGTTAGTCCAAGAAATTTAGTACATGGTTTGACTTCGAGAGTACGTCCATTGAATTTAAGAGTTGGTTTTTGGGATTTATACTTTCTAGTAAATAAAACACAGTGGGTTTTAGATTCTGAGAAGACTAATCCATTTATATCCGCCCATTTTTGGAGGAGATCTAAGGTTTCCATCTCTTTTCTTAAGAAAAATCCCATCCTCTAATCTCCTTCTGTCGTCTAAATTCATCTTAGATTTTGGTATCGGATATTTGCGCTTCCTCTTTTTCTAATAAATATTAATTTCATCTATCTGCTCAATCTAGTCGCCAATTCGTGATTATTTTTGTTTCCTTCATTTTGTCCTTCTGTTGTTGTCTCTCCGTTATTCGTCTGCATTTTAGCCATTCTCTACTGCTGCCTTTTCCCGTTGATTTCTTCTCTCTATTGTTCTCTCCACCGAAACGAAGAGCATGTTATATACTGATCACGTGTTTATTAAGTGTTCATCTCTTTCTGTTTTATAGACTCATCACCTCTATTTGTAGGCTCGGACCTAATTTTCTTCACTAATTCCTTGAGTTGAATAAATGGTCCTTATTAAACTCAAGAATAAAAAAAGGAAACAAAAAAAAAAAAAACGTAATAAAATGAAATTTTAAAAGCAATATATATCTTTCAATTTAATATTACGTTAACCCGCCAGTACTCGCTAGGCATAGCAGGGCGCCAGTATCCGCGCGTGAGATTTTCTCTCACATGGGATTTCTGTGTAAACTCTACCCAGTTTTTAAACAGTCTGGTTGAAAATAATTGTGTCTGTTCATTCATCATTCTCTTCTTTTACTTTTTCACTATACTTTTACACTCCAACTTCCAAAAATCAAGGCTCTGAAGACCATTTTTAGGTTAATTTTTTCAATTGGTACCTCCTTTAGGTATACTTAAAAACGCAGTAGTTATTATATTTGGATCCGTCGGATAAGAATAATAAATACGGCCGAGTCATGAAATATTCCTCTATTCTTCAAAAATAAATTGACTTAAAAAACGACAAAACTAAAATAATATTTATTTACATATATTAATATAAATTTTATTATCTCCCGTTCACATTAATACTTTGAAGCGTTTGAAAAATTATCTAATATCTTGAGAAATTCGCTACTCTATTCTCCGACAATCGAAGAGCGATATATATATTTCACGTCCTTTGGTTTTTATCGTCTGGAACTGTACATCTTAATGATTTTACTTTTATTCAGCTTTTTTTTCGAAGAATCTTTATCGAAATATGTCAATCCGCATACAACATTAATTTTTTAATTTTAAAATAATCAACTTATTACACTTTTGATTTTTATTTTATCACTTTAATTTAACAAAATCATAAAAATTATAATAAACTGCAATCAATTCAGCGTCCGAAATAACATAGAAAACGATACCCCCCACATGCCTATATTCTGAAAAACATCGAAAAACCAAACTCCTACACCCATTTTTCACCCATAGTCACCCGCACGTACTAGCACTCAAAATGATATGGAAAATGATACTTCGCATGCCCATGAAAAAGTTTCACAGTCACTGAAAAAATTGAAACTAGAGCACTCGCGTGTGAGAGTTTTTCTCGCACAACTCAGCACTAACAAAAACAAATACCTCCTTCCGAAGCCTAGAGGTGACTTGACTTTGACTGTAGGGTATCGTTTGGCTAGAGGTGTCCTTCCCGTCCAGCTATACAAGGCCCCAACTTTCCCACCTTCGTGTATCCTAGGTAACACCGTGTTGAAAAAAGTAGTTTCGAGAAAAACGCGTTTCAAGTTTCGAAAGATCCAAGTAAAATTTCAGGCTGTCTAATTTTCATAGAACGGTGGTACGTTATACTTAGATTTTCTTAATCGGCGATTCCATACAATGGACGACCTTCTTCTATTTCAAATTGTACATTTTCTGAAGTTTTTTCTACACTAGAGGAGCAGTCCTAGCTTTCTTTGAAGCATCAGAAGCTCGGATTTCAGAGCGTTCAATCCGAGTCCCACCTGACAGTCTAAATGTTCCTTTATTTTTGTCTATCTTGACACACAGCACTTACTTTGTTGTTTTTTTTTATCCATTTTATACTTAATAAATAAAATATTTATTTAAAAATTTATATTTTTGGACTGTACTCAGAGTACGCATATTTGCGTTGCTTGAAGATTGAAACGATACTGGCCTGAACTGAACACTAGAAAAGAAAAGATTTCAACAAAATACGTTACAATGACTTTTAATTAATCGATTTTTAAATATATATAATGTATAAAAGAGTTTGAATAATCCTCAGATAGTCGAACAATGTCTAACATATATTGTTTGATCCACTCCGACTGAGCCGATTTAGTTGCCGCGTCATGAAAATAGCTGTAACTCCGTAAATAATTTTAATTTTGAAAAATCTTTTTGGGTATATATTCTTAAATGTCTAAAATATTAGAATATGAAAAAAAAAATCGATTTTTTCATACGAGGCGTGTTTTTTTTAAAGTAAGTACCGTTTTGAAATAGAAAAAAAACAAGTTCACTTTTCTCAACAATTTTATTTTTACATGAAAGCCGCTGTACCTTAATTTACTTTTCTACATAATTTCCATCAATATTAAGACACTTATCGTACCGTACGACCAGCTTTTGAATCCCCTCCTCATTGCCGCCTGACTTGATAACCACTCCAACACGGCCGTTTTGACTTCATCATCTATGTCGTACCGTTGCCCACTCAGATGCATCTTCAAATGGAAGAACAGGTGACAGTCAGAGGACGCTACATTGGGACTGTACGGAGGGTGATCAAATTGTTCCCGGCCAAACGATCTGATGAGATTTTGAGTTTGATTAGCCGTGTATGGACGGACATTGTCGTGGAGCAAAACGATTTCTTCACTCAGCATGCCACGCCTTTAGTTTTGAATTGCACGGCGCAATTTTTTTAAGGTCTCACAATAAGTTGTCGCATTTACTGTATTACCACGAGGCAAAAAACCCACAAGCAACACACCTTTTCTGCCCCAAAAAACACAGTACACATGATTTTCCGGGCCGAAATTGTTTGTTTGAACTTCAATTTCTTGGGTGAAGATGAATGCTACCATTCCATGGATTGCTGCTTTGTTTCCGGTGTAACAAATGCCACCCATGTTTCGTCGCCTGTGACAATTTCATGTTTTGTCGCCTGTGACAATTTCATGTTTTGTCGCCTGTGACAATTTTGCTTAAAAAATCATCACCTTCCGTACTGTACCGCTCAAGGAAACTCAACGTACTGGCTAAACGTTTGATTTTGTGCTCCTCAGTCAGCATTTTCGGTACCCAGCGCGAACACAACTTTCGATAATTTAAGCGTCCGGTCACAATCTGATAGAGGACACTTCTTGACACTTGAGGAAACTCATTTGATAACGATGAAATTGTAAAGCGTCTGTTCTCTTTCACCTTTTCGTCAACTTTCTGCACCAAATCATCAGTAATGACTGAAGGTCGCCCACTTCGCACCACATCATGAACGTCTGTGCGGCCGTCCTAAAGGCTCTAATCCATTTCCGCACCGTTCCGTCACTCATAATGTTTTCTCCACACACTTCACTGATCTGACGACGATGAATTTCAGCAGCTTCTACACCTTTAGCACTAAGAAAGCGAATTTTCGCAGTCGGCGGGATTTTCCATCGGCGGAGGCATTTTAAGCGCTCGTAAACAAACGTAAACACGGCGTCGAATATGTTTCCGTAAAAGCGTGTGGTTCCTTCGTGACAAATGCAGGTGCACAGCGCGTATGCGCCAAATGTACACTGCAGCGGCAGAATTTGAAAACAGTACTTACTTAAAAAACACGCCTCGTATTTCTAGACTAGAATACCTTCTTAAGACTAAGATGAGGGGAAGTGAATGACAGGTTAATAGATGTAGAAGACAAAGGACCTCCAACACAAGTACACGCGAATCATCATTAGGGAGAATTCAATTATTTTGTAACATAAAATTCTCAAGTACAAAACTATTAATGTTGAATCCACTGCAGATCCAAAGAGGTGAGCGAACACATTTCAATCACCGTCTTTAATAAAAGAGGAAGAGGAAAAATGAATAAATAATTGAAGATTAGTTGGATGTAATTTGAGATGAGGTTAAGTAGTTTTGAGGAGAGTACTCGTATGTGGACAAAATCTGGATTAATCGGATTAGATGGAATGGGAGGATAAATTATGTGAGTTAGAAAGTGGATATTATTTCCGATTAAAATAGCTGAACTACCGTATCAGTCACAGCGATTGGAACTAATTATAGAAAAACCGCGGATATTAACACATCAGAGGAATCTTTTTGCCAAGTTTCTAGGGAAAGCGCAATACTGGTATATTATACTAATCCAACAAACTCTCAAGTGAATTTTCATTCGCTCTTAATTGTAAGTTGTCAACTTACAATTAAGAGAACAAGATGGAAATATAAAAAAAAAAAAAGAGAATGAATAAAGGAAGACGAACACGTGAGCTAGCACGATAGTAGGGGAGAGTAATGGAAAGACCAAAGACGTGAATAAGAATGATGAGTCTAAGAGACTATGATATAGCTGTCTGCACAGTTCAACTTGAATACGAACCACGCAAGGAGTAAGTAAAGAAGAAAAGACACAATTAACAGAGAGTTTTCAAGTTCCCGCTACTTTCGTAAATCATTGCGTACCGGCTTCGGTATATGGTATACTATCAACCAACCTGGTCAAAGGCAGCAAGCAACAGAAATGGAAAATAATTGTAAAATAAGTAAACCGGTGCAGAGTAAGATTTAATCGGGAACAGCAACATCCATCGTCCGAAAAAATTTATTGTGTTTGGTTCCCTGTATGCTATCAACCAACTTAACTGAAGGAGGCAAGCAACACCAAGAAAAAGTGCTAAGACAAAAAGTAAAAACCTTTAAGAAACCGACGTTTATATTGAAGAGACTCTAGTCTCATATAAAGATAGTTCGTATAATTATTTTTAAGAATCCTTATAAATAAAAATGAATGCCAACGAACGACGTAGAAAAGAGCGAACAAAAATATTGAAAGCAAATAGAATCTAAAACATTCAAATAGAGAATATCGTGGCAAAGGAGAAAATACATAAGAAATAATAGAACGATAAGTATCGAAATAAAGAGAAATAAAAGTGAAAATAGAGAAAATGTCGACTAACAAAATCCCCAAGACTGCAAAACACGGCACAAAGCTGATATTTTATCATCGAAATTAGGAATTCCGAACTTGCTAAGAGTAGACAATAAAGTAGAAATTAAATCATTTTCAGAAACGGTCAGAGACCTGTCAATATTTATTAATTTAGAGGAAGGGTGGAGAATTTTAGACGGAATTTTCGAATAGCCAGAAATTACTGACCGGAGAACTTTACAGACGGCATTAATAATTAAATTGAAATCATATTTGTTAAAAGGATTTTGTGACTTACTTCGGTTGGCAGTAATGTTTTTTTTTGAAAAGGTAGAGAGAAGGAACTGCTGGAATAATTTTGCCGTTTCCTTTGTATGATATGAGAAGAGTCTCGTAGGGCGGATAAATTGTTCAGCTTAGGAATGTCGGAAAAGGTAAAATCCGAGAAGATCAGCTTCCCTTATAGTTGGTATTCTTGGCTTTTTTTTTTTTTTTTTTTTTTGCATACCGACTCATAGGTCATCAACGCAAGAAGTGATCATTAGTTATTTTAAGTGTCCTAGATAACGGCGCATCCCAACAGATGAAGCCGCTAGTCATAGATTAGTTTTCCATTTTTTTTTTTTTTTTTTTTTTTTTTTTTTGAGCGTTTTGGTATTATCTTTAATATTAATAATGAGCGGTAAGCGCATCTCTGCATTGTTTTTTCTTTAGTCGTCTGACGGGATTGTCAGGAAGACCGGTAGTTTTCATACGCGATATTAATGGGTTTAAATTATAGCTGAATGCCGCATGCATTTTGGTATATTGCTGCTTGTATATCGCCAACACTGAAGGAACGTTGAGATCATTCTCGATTATAGTATTACGAACATAATAAGGCGCATTGGTTATTATCCTCAGTATCTTCGACTGGAACGACTGTATTTTTTTGAGATGCGTTTTTGCGGCTGATCCATATATTTCTAAACCGTATTTCCAGACAGGAGCTATGATGGTGTTATACAATAACATTTTATTGTTCAGACTGAGTTTGGATTTTCTTCCTATTAGTGGATATAATTGTCTCAGTAGCGACTTCAATTTTTTCTTTGTATTAATTACATGCAGATTCCATAGTAAGCGTTTGTCAAAGGTTAATCCCAAATATTTAACTGATTGTATCTGCGGTATTTTACAGCTGTTATAAGTAACTGGAGGACATGTTTCTTGGTTATTTGTGAACGTGATATGTGAAGATTTTTGTTCATTAATTTCGATCCTCCAGTTGAGAGCCCAATTTTGTAGTAACGATAAATGATGTTGAATGTACCTTGAAGCTTCATGACGATCTTCGTGCGCAGCTAGTATAGCAATGTCATCCGCAAATGAAGCTTGTAATGTAAACATTGTAGTCGGTAGGTCAGCTGTATAGATGTTATAAAGAAGCGGGCCAAGAACGCTCCCTTGAGGTACCGATGCTAATATCTGACGCTCGCTGGACAAGACGCCATTTATTTTTATTTGAAATGATCTACCGCTTAAATAAGACCTCAGCAGATGATACATTTCAATCGGGAAAATCTTCTGGGCTTTGTATAGCAAACCGTCGTGCCAAACACGATCAAATGCTTTGGCTACATCAAGGAACACTGCCGAGCAATACATTCCACGCTGTAAGACTGACTCAATTGCATCAACGAGCCTGTGACATTGATGAATAGCTGAATGCTTTGGTCTGAACCCGAACTGATGATTTGGAAGATAGGCATTTGCCATATTAAAAAGAAGTGGTTGAATTAATTTTTCGAACACTTTTCCAAATGTATCCAGTAAACTTATCGGTCTATAGGATGAGACATCTGTAACTGGCTTCCCAGGTTTATGGATAAGTATAGTTACCGATTTTTTCCATCTAGTCGGAAAGTACGATAGCCGGAGCATAGAATTGTATATATATAAAAGTAGTAAAGATCCTCTTTTTGGTAGATGCTTCAAGATATCATTTGTTATTCCATCTTCTCCCGGAGCTTTATTATTTCGCAAACTTTTGATGCACGTACGAAGCTGATTTGGTGTAATATATGTGTAATTTTGACAATACTGCATGACGTTATTGTTACACTGTATAACTTCCTGCGTGTGTTGTGGATTTTCCATAGGAGGAGGTTGAAATATATTTTCGAGATAGTCGGCAAAAGTATTAACCTTTTCGTCATCTGTTCTGGCCCACATTGTATTTGTTTTTTTAATATGATAAGATGGAACACATTTCTTTGTTAGTACTTTCGCTGCTTTCCAGATTGAGCCATCGGCATTAGTTAGGGTGGAAAGGTAATGAGTATAACGCTCGTTTTTGTAGTGTGCTATGGTTTTCGTTAGTTGGCTGCAAAATTCCCGGTATGTTTGGTAATTTGATGGGTATCTATTATGTTGCCATTTTTTGCGCGCTTTTCTTCTTTTGGCAATTAGCTCACGTATTTCAATGGGCAATATACTGCTAGTGTTAGCACTGGACTTTGCAGGTCGTGTTGATTGCCTAGCGCAATCCTGTATTATATCGGTTAGATAATTAACGGCAGTATCAATATCGTGCTGTGATTTTAGTTTTACATTTAAGTTCACTTGGTTATCTATTATATTCTCAAATTTGTTCCAATCAGTAGATTTATTTGTTAATCGACTGTCTAGTTTTGTATGTAGCGGAATTGTGTCTAGGACTTGTAAGACTGGTACGTGATCAGATGACAAGTCTGCGATTGTACAGCAGTTGTTGTGTAGATTATTTAATCCTTTATTGAAATAAAAGTCTAGCACATCTGGCAGTCGGTTGGTATGCTTTGGCCAGTAGGTAGGTGTAAATGGTGAAACAACATCGAGGCGTAGCCCTCTATTCAGTTGGAAGAGTTGCGCTCCACGTTTATTTGGAACTCTTGATCCCCAGTGAGGGTGTTTTGCGTTGTAGTCACCTCCACAAATGAATTTGCTGCCTTGGCGATGAAATAGTTCCGTGAGTTCCTGATTCGGTATGTAATACCTTGGGTGGCAATAAACCGATGTGACAGTTACTGTTTCATTAAAAGTCGTTTTTATTTTAATTGCAACAGCTTGGTAGGCCTCTGTTCGGCGAACGAAGTGTAGATGATGGTCAATGCTCTTTTTGACGAGTACAGCAACACCTCCCATTGCTGTACCAGAAGGGTGTGTTCCCTGATAGCATCTGTAATTTAGTAACTCAAGGCTCGCTGGATGAACGACATGAGTTTCCGTTAGTAGGGCAATATCGATTCTTTTGGTCTGTAAGAAGTACTGTAGTTCATGTTTCTTCTGTTGAATCCCATTAGCATTCCATAATACTACTGTTAATGAATTTGTACTTATAGGGCTCAAATTCATAATAATTTGTCCATAAGTTTGGTTAACATGGATATTAATGGTGATAGTAAATTTCGAAATTCATTAAGAAAGGAAGTTAATGTTTCGTTAATTCCTTTTTGTTCGGTTGTATGTTGTGGAGCATTGTTATTGTATACTACTGATGATGCAGACGGAGGAAAAGACGAGGTATATTTTTTAGCAGCATTGGAGTACGAAGTTGATGGTAATTGCTTATGGATGGGTGGAAACGTGCTGGTGTCCGCCAAATTAAATGATGAAGCTTCGAGAGTTCTACTTATTGCACTCTGTTTAAATTTTTTACTATATTCTTGTTGGTAATATTCACATCCTTTATAGTTGGCAGGGTGTTCGCCACGACAGAAAAGACATATCGGTTTTTCTTCGGATGTTTTAGGACAGTCAGCGGTTATGTGTTTACCGCTGCATTTCACACATCGAGGTGGAAGATTACAATAAGTTTTCGAGTGTCCAAAATTTTGACAACGCATGCACTGGAGTAATTGCCTAGTTACTCGCGGTTCTTCAATTATTACGACTGTATGTAATAAATGTTTTAATTTAAAAATTTCTGAATTTTTTGAAGATTTGTTGAGATCTACAAAGAACATCGGTAGCGGAGATTTTGTTCTTCTGCTTATTATGTTGGATACAGAACGAACAGAGAAACCTAGATTTTGTAATGCTTGCGTGATTTCTTCGCAACTAGTTGTATGATGAAGATTTTTTAAAATGACACGAAAAGCTCTATCTTCTGATAGTTGAAAAGTATAAAATTTGTATTGATTTTGTTGGAGGGCTTTTGTCAGTGCGCGATAACAAGCTGGCGAGCTTGGTTTTATAGTAATACCGGTGTTTGTTGATTTCAATGTAAATTTGACATTTGTCAAACTTATTAAAGACTTGGTGAATGCTGTATAATTTTTAACGTCTTTTACTAAAATCGGCGGAGGCGTCGTAAATTTGTTAGTCGGTGGCGATGAGTTTCGTTTCTGTTTATCGTTACCATCAGCGTTGTTCGATGTCTGGTTATCGAGTGGCATCGCGTTTGCATCTGCTGTTTCATTATCTCCGTCTGTGTTTTCGTGGTTGTCGTCATCGTTTAAGTACATAAACGGTTGATACCGATTTCTGGTTTTTAGCTTCGGAGCCGTTGAGCGTTTAAATTCACTCGATGTATGCGGCGGCGAGGAAGGAGAAGGACGTTTTCGTCTAACTAACTGCCAGGTATTGTTGGCCTTGTCTACATTGCGTAGAGTTATAACGTTGTCATTGTTAGTATCATTTTTGTTAAATGACGGAACAAGCATGTTAGTAGTAATAATTGAATCAGAGTGTGAAACATTTTGAGGATTTACAATCTCATGTATTTTTACTTGCTTTTTAAATCCCGGGTGGAAAGAGTCAATGGAAGAATGATTTTCGCCACAATGAAAACTAGCTGGGTTATTATTTTGTTGGGTGATAATGCATGTAGAAGAAGAATGCCTACCGGAACAAAAGGAGCAAACAGGATTGCTCCGACGTGAAAAAAATTCAGATATTGCGGTAAACTCTTTAGGTCTACGAATAACTGGCTCTCGACCGTGATGCGGTAGGCATTGTAGAAATTAACTAAAGATGGAAGAGTTGAGCCCAAAAATTGAATTTCGATAACGGGAATTGTCGCAAAAGAATTTTCAAAGTACTTTCTCCGTAACCTTCCGGATATCCGAGACTGTCGCCTGACAAGAGCATTTTAATGAGTTGAAATATCACAAACTATGCCGAAACGAAGTAATAACAATTGCGGAGTAAATGATCGTACATTATAGGCTCTCTATGGACGTTCTCAGAAGGCATAAACTGATGATCAGTTTCGAGAGTAGAGGAAAAGTTTAAGCTTAACCAAGTTCGCCCTTGAAGGAATAATTGTGAATAATCCGCTAAATTTTTTATAAAACACTTTACCTAAAGACATGGGCTAAGTTGAGCTGCTTCTATTTTTCAAATTCTTAATTAAAACTGTCAATTTACCTTTCAAAATTATTCGGAAATAGTGATCCCAGAAGGATTAGCGGGAGGTTTACTTTCCCGGTCAAACGAATTTAGCATTAATTTTAATTAATTGAATTTTTATAAATTAAATGACGACGGGGCGAAAATTGAAACCGATAAGAACGAAACGGACGAAATAAAGTAAAAAATAAAAATAGAAGCTGATAGTAGAGATAAATAAATTAACGATCGTTTCAACGGACAGTTGAACACGGCGCGAATAAATTTTATCACACGAGATACGCCAACAACATTGATACTAGTTTTTGTTTTCCGTCAATTGGCTACATCCCTACACTTATGTGTTATCGCTCGACAAGTAATGATTAAAGGTACTGTGATATCGCCATCGCGGTAACCTTTAAGGTGCTTGGCTACCAAATCAGAGGTGTCATAGGTTATCGAGATTTGTCTCGTTCCGGATCCAAGTCGTTCCCAAGTTTATACCTAATCTGAAATAATTGGTTATACCAGAGAAATCTGGAAAATTAAAGGCGGCTGAGAGAAACAAACTTGCCCCCCCTCCAACTCTCATTAGGGGCTTAATATCATTATGAAAAGCTTAACTTCACAATCCATGATACCTTATCAAGGATATATGGGACTTGCTTTACTTTACTTTACTGTGATACCACCAAAGAATAAATGTTAGAGATTCATGTTAACAGAATCAAAATATTAAATAAGCGTGCCATTTATAATGATGAAGTTGGGTGTTTTTCGAGTCCCTGCGTCCTTATTAGCTTCGAAGGGCAATTTCTACCCAGTTTCATATCTACTTGTAGAATGTAAGATTCGTACGCAAATCAATTCAGTGTCGTCGTAGGTGCTTCAAGAAACGCAACATTTTGCCAAACGACGTAAAAATAATACTAGGTATCTTAGCTGGGCTGAATAGAGCATGTGGAAGAGAAGCCTGTAATAGTGCAACAAAGGTGTGTCCTCCTTTGTAAAAATAATCATAAAACTACGGCTAATTCATGTTCGGAGCGAAAAAGGTAAAGCCGTATTAATGAGCTATGGCCCCCCTCCCTTATAACGTCAATTTTTAAGAGGCGGCCTTAGAAATCGCCAGGAATGTCTTTATTCTAGTGCGATAATTGAAAACAGATTTTCGCTGCTTCTCCTCTTCCTTAAAATACTCAGAATAGTGAATATAATGCCATTCAAGCCTATGCTCTTAAGAGAAGTAGGTTACTATGATTTCAATTAATTAATCACTTTAAAACGCATTATATCATTTGTCGCCTCAGACGAAGAAAAAAATGATCACCTTTACACAGCCGATATTCTAATGACAGTTATTGCTATGCTTGCTGATGACTCAGCAATTCTGACTACAAGTAAAATCCAGCAGAATGTAACTAATCGCCTACACAGTCAACAATAAACGAATTAGGTGCTTGGATGAAACGCCGGAAAATAAAAGTTAATAGCGAAAAATCGGTGCACGTAAACTTCACTTTACGGGGAAAGCTGAGAACATCCCAATGACGCTGAATCAGCAGATAATCACACAAAAAGATTTAGCCAAGTACCACCTAGGGGGATGCACACCTTGATTTGCGTTTAAATTGGAAGCACCGAGTCCGATAAAAATGTTTTTGGAAGTGAAAGCAAAAGTGAGAAGTCTGTTTATTGGCTGCTAGGAAGAAACTCGCCGTTATCTATTGAAAACAAACGACTCTGTATACAGCCATTGTTAAAAACCTATATAGACTTACGGAATACAATTATGGGGTTGTGCTAATAGTTCCAACATAAATTGTATACAAAGACGTCAGAACATTGCACTTTGCACGATCACTGCCGCATTACGAACGCAACGACGACATACATCGAGATATGACCAACGGTCGTTGATGAAATTAGCAGATTCGCCTGTAAACACGAAAAATGGGGCTGGAGAAGCATACTAATGTCGAAGTCATACAAGTTTATTTTTATATATTTATGAATTAATTTATTTTGATTTTGATTTTATTTAAACAATTCATGAAGTTTTGTATTTTATGTAATAGTGATTAATTTCGTGTAATAAAATACATAACTGTGTAACTGTAATCAAGGTTATTTGTTAAAAACATTTATAAAGTCATACAACTCCTCGACAACTTTGAGGATATAAGGCGACTTAAATACCGAAAACCCGATGACTTAGTGAAATAACGTATAAAGTCAGAGTCACTTCATTGGAAGTGTAACTCTCTTCACGTGTAGTCTCAACTTTGTCACCGTTATTGTTAAAGACTAAGTTGTCGTCACAATAAAAATTTGAGAAAAAAAATAAAAAAATAAAACGGGTTTTAAAAGAGCAATGATAACGGAATAAATCTGATAAGAAATCAAATTGATTATGTTTTAATCAACCATCGGTTCAGAAATGCGGTCAAGAAAGTTTCAACCTACCCTGGAGCGGACATCAATTAAGACCGGTGTCCTACTGGTCGAAAAATTCAGGTTAAGATTTAAGAAAATAAAAAGGAAAGACTCAATGAACAAAGCAATAATAATAATAGTTATATCTAAGTTAAGATTAATAAAAATTAGAGAAAAAGTATCAAACGGACTTAACACACAATTAAGGGAACATAAAAGAAATGATATTTACCTGTGCAATTACAATTGTCGTAATTTAATCGGACTATACAAATAGTATGCCAAAAACATCTACCGTACGATGTATCTAAAAAGAAAACTTGGATGACAGATGAAATAATAGATTTGACGAATGAACGAAGAACGTATGAGAATAAAGACACGAAGAACTATACAACGTAGAACAAGAAAATTAAGGAAATTCATAAAATGCATAAGCAAATTAAAACAGGTAGAATGTTTAAGTACAGGAGATTATAAGACTAATTGATAAACAAGGAATTTCTATTGTCGATAAAGAGAAGCTAATAAGGCTATTTGGTACCTAAATAGGCTGTTTCATGACGATCGAGGTGGTATCTCTCGTCAACATTATTCCTTGGATAATGGGCCTTCAACTTTAGAGTCAGAGGTTAAAAAAAACGAGCAATGAAGCTAATAGAATCAAGGAAGCATTTGGGCCAAATCGCATACTAGAGGAGATTTGGTTGGTTTACTGGAAGAAGACCATATAAAGAGCCTAACGCGGTCCTCTTCAATAATATTTACACCTCCGGCAATTCGGAATGGTTAAAATCTTCATTTTGATTCTTAAAAAATAGTACCCAAAAGAATGCGGTGACGACTATAGGACAATCAGTTCGATGGCCCATCTACTGAAGATATTTTTACGAATCATTTATCGCGGGATTAGGAAAAAATGTGAGCAGGAACTGTCGACAACACAATTTGGTTTTCGTTCAGGACAAGGAACTAGAGAAGCATCGATGGCACTACAGGTAACTCTTTACAGAAATCCAAGGAGATGAATTAAAACGTTTTCATCTGTTTCATTGATTGTGAAAAGACGTTCGATAACGTCCGACATGACAAGTCGATGGAAGTTCTAAAGGACATACACTTAGATAACGATGATTTTATAATAATAAGAAATGTATACCGGGATTCAGAAAGCAGAACTCATATTAAACAAAAACGAACATAGTATTAATTTCGATATTAAGCGCGGAGTGCAGCAGGGACGCATATGCTGAACAAGTAGTCGAACGAGCAATAGCACATCGACCATATGAAATCAAAATTAATGGCGGAATTATCAACAATATTCGATATGCGGGTGACAGGTCATCTTTTTAGCAGATTGCCATTCAACGTTTACTTCAGGAATTTGAGAGAATCGGGAAATCTTACAGTTTACATATAAATACTAAAAAAACCAAATGGACGATTGTTGGTAAACAACAATCTATAGGTCTTATCATTGCCGTAAATAACGAAAACATTGAAAAGGTTAGTAGATAGAAATATCATCACATCACGGACAATTTCGACTTAGATAATGAAGTTAAAGCTAGGTGTAATTACGCTAAAACGGCATTTAATAACATGAAGACCTTATTGTGTGATCGTTCACTCAATCTCAGTATAAATATTGTTAGATGTCATATTCACTCCATTTTGTTGCGCGGCGTGGAAGCATTGGATATTAAACAAGAAACAAATTGATCGATACGAAGCTAAGGAAATGTGGCTTCCTCGGGGAGACTACTAAAGACTAGACGGCCAACGTTTCAAATAAAAATGTTTCGAAAAGACCTAGAACAGAGCGTGTGCTAAAAGACACAGAGGAAAGTAGCGTATTTCTGAAATATCGTAAGAATCAATTATTACGAAATCCTTCTCAACTGATACTGTAAGGACAGACAGGAGGGAAGAGAAGTCCTTGAAGACAGATTGGCTTTCAATTCCTTTTTGTTCCTTTTTCAAGTTGTTTTAAACGATTTTTTTTTCATTATTTACATATATTATTAGAAAAAAAGCGAAAATAATGGGGAAAAAACGAGTTCTTATTTTTTTTTACCATTAGTAGTATGCAGTAAGACCGAAAAACATACTTGCTAATAAATGCGGTATAAAGCACTATGTTTGCCCATAATAATGTACGCCGTTAATTCTCTTTTATAAAACATGATGCACAGAACCGAGAATATAAATCGACAACTTTTTATTTCATAACATATAATCGATAATTTCTCACTGCTCACTGCCAACGAACTACCTATATACTTTATCTATCTGTGACGATCAGTCGTCAGATATAGGTATTTCTCATCCCAACAGCAGGGCAGCTGATAAAAGTCTTTTTGGCCGGAGCTTATTGTGTTATTTCAGTCGTTCTCTTAAATCGCTTAAATTAAAACGGAATACTCGACGAAAATCAAAATCTCCGGTGGAACTACGAAAAAAACAAATGTCTCTGCCCTACGTTGTATCAGTATCAGTATTAACCAGAATTCTTTTGTGTTTTTTCCCGTTTTCGCGTTTTTTTTTTGGTTATGATTTATGAATAAACATCTTAATTCAGTCACGAGTTATTCTTAAATGTGTCAGCTAAAAATAATCTCGTAACACCCGAAAATGCTGAAGATACGATTTTCTTGAAGTCAAGTTTCACATAAAACAGGTATATCTACATTTCTTCTAAATAAAAGTGTATCTTTAGTTCGCAACAACTATAGAAGGTGTCTGCAGTTCAATTTCATGAGTGTTAATTTGTTCATTATTTATTGGAAATAGTAATTAAATTTTTTAGATATTTTTTGTGTATGTGTTAATTTTAATTAATTAAATTATATTAACACTTTGTTAAATTGTATATTTAGTAGACATTTTATTGTAAATTAAAAATGTTGGTACTGCTGGTGTGTCCAGTTACCGTCCTATTTGCATTCATTTAATACTATTGAAATCATTTGAAAAATGCTTTAAATTGAGAATGCTACACTAGTAGTCAGTAAATCTATGTTCTGGCGACTCTGACGTCACAAACCCCAGAACTGTGTGCAGAGGGCAAAAAGTAACCCAATTTCTTGCACGGGCGCTGAAAATTCACCCAAGTTTCCCCAATTTTCCCCAAATTTCCCGCAATTTTTCGCAATTTTCCTCAATTTTCTACAAATTTCCCCCAATTTTCACTGTACAGGTTCCGCGCATTTCCGATAGTTCGAACCAATTAAAAACTAACCCAAGTATATTATTTAATACCTGAAACTAACCCAAGTCCCCGCCCACCCCTCCTGTCTACAGCGTTACCGCGATATTTTTAATTAATTCAAAGTCTAAGTATATGTAATATAAAATTAGCCTAAGTATTTATTTTTAATGTGTAGAGAGTAGAAAGTAACCGATTATAAATTAACCCCAGTATATTATTTAAAGCCCGAAACTAACCCAAGTCCCCACTCACCCCTCCCGCCCACAGAGTTACCGCGATCTTTTTAATTAATTCAAAGTCTAAGTATATGTAATATAAAATTAACCCAAGTATATTATTTAAAGCCCGAAACTAACCCAAGTCCCCACTCGTCCCTCCTGCCCACTGCGCTACCGCGATTTTTCAAAATTCAAGGCCTAAGTATGAAAATTCCAAATTTAACCCAAGTATACTATTTAAAGCCTGAAACTAACCCAAGTCTCCACTCGCCCCTCCCACGATCCCGCGCATATATCCAACAAAGCGTTAGTCACTGCGAAAGCATACGTACCGTTCCCGTGCACGCGTCGTTCGTTCCCGATACCGCAATCTTTTTTTTTAAAAATATTTCGAAGTCTAAGTATAAAAATTCCAAAATTAGCCTAAGTATATTTTTTAATTTTCGCGATTCCCCGTTTGTACAGGTAAATGTGGAAACATACACGCCGTTCCCGCGCATGTATCCATCATAACGTTAACCACAGTGAAAGTGCACTCCCATTCCCACGCATCGCGCCTTCTACTATCATGTGCATGTATTATACATGCCTTTGCGTGTAATATATGTAGCATACTTTTTAATTTTAATTTTTCAAGGTTGGGAGAGGTAAAATTTTGCCGGAGTGATAAAAACGTCTGAATCTCAACACTTAGAACCCAAATTTTAAAGGAATTTTCCGAGTCGTGCTCCGTTCCGGCATTTTTTTTTTTAAATTTTATTTTTAAAGAAAATATTTGAACGTTTCATCAGTCGAATGAGAGCGGGCGAGTGTGCTGCTACGAGATGTATTATGTAAACGCGACCGCGGCTGTAATGAAAATATTTAAATGTTCCAGCAACTAGTTGAAACTGTCACGAGGTGCAGGAGGTGAATTCCAGTCGTTCGTTCGAAATTAACTAGTCGATCATCTATGCGCACTCTCACACGCCACCGATAGAAACCTGTTCGCGATCGCTACACGTTCACACACACGCACATACACACCGGCATTTGATATATATTTTTTCTACATATTTTTTCGTCTTTTTCCGCTTCCGATCTTATTTGTAATTCGTTGATTCTTTTTTTTATTTTTCCGTATTCTCCGTTCATTGCAAAAGCACACCATCAATTCATGCACATCTATCAAGCATTATGTTAGCCTCTACAAAGGTATGTACACTGTAATTTTCCATACACGCTCCTGTCGCCACCGAAATAAACGCCGCGATAACACTCCCACACACACATACACGCCACCACTTCGTATATATTTTATTTTCAAGTCAAAATATTATAGAATTAGCCTAAGTATATTTTTCTTTTACGCTTCTGTTTATTTCTTCCGAACCTTCATAATTTTTATATTTTTTTTTCTCCGATTCTAAAAATAAATCTGTCAATGTATTAGCCACTTTCTCCCTCGCACAGATTATTCCCTCACATTCATCTGCTACCGGTAGTTCTCATTTCATTCTTATTAATTTTTTTCAAGTCTAATATTATAGAATCAGCTTAATTATATTTTTTTCGCTTCCAATCATTTCCTCCGACCGTTGTTAATGTTTTTATTGTATTTTTTTCTCAGGTTCTAAAAATAAATCCATTGATATCTTCACTAGTATGATTGCGCACACATCTTCTGCCGATATTTCTCATATTGTTCATAATAATTTTTCATGTCTATGTATTATGGAATTAGTCTAAAATATATTTTTTCCCCTCTAAAGACTTTTTCCAAACGTAAGTATTCAAAAATTAATTCGAGTATATTTTTATTTAACGCGGTTTCATAATTTCCCTCTCCCCTATCCACCCTACACAAATTTCAATTCTTTCTTATTATTTTTCATGAGCACATCCCACTGAAACTATAGTAAAACCGCACCATACATTCCCACACATGCATATGCTACCACTGATTTTCCCTGTACTCATAATAATTTTTTCTGAGTCTACTAGCTTAAAATTATTTTATTTTTCAAATACTTTTCCAGATCTTTTCACGATATATTTTATTTATTTTTAAGACTCCATCAAACCCTCAACCGACACTTCTCACGCATGTTCTCCATTATACATTATCTAAATGAATCGAAATTTATAATCAACGAGCAAATGTAACCTTCAAGGCTCCTCTGACTTTTACATCCAATTTACTGATCGCATATACTTTTTTTATATTTTTTTCCTCGTACTCTTTAATCGTCATAACCGTTACAAAAACGTGCATGTGTTCCCATACATATATACACCGTCACGATTACTCAACACGATATCTGCGCATGTTATACATGTTCACATCCTGTTATGTATTTTCAAAACTAACCTAACCCACAATATTTTTTCACTTTACATCATTCAAAAATTTCTTCTTCTCTCCTTTTACCATCCAAACTTAAATTAACAATCGTTCATAATGTTATTTTTATTTTTTATTCTTAAATATGTATACACGCATACACATCCATTAGCAATATTTTTCCATATCATTCATATTCATTTTTTTTCAAACCCAAGTATTACAGATTTTTAAGCTTCTAATCATTTTGTCGCTCATAAGTTTTTATTTTTTATACAAATCTGTTGTCACGAAACCGCATTAACCATTCTGCACACATGTTTTCATGCCTTCATCATCGTTACTGCCAGTTATTTCACTTTCATTTATTTTATTTATTTGTTATTTTTCCTATTAAAACCCTGAATCTAACCTTAAACCTCTTTACCTTTTATTGCACTTAATATACAATAATTTTTTCCGAGCTTTGATATTGTAGAATTATTCTAATTATATTTTTATTTTTCCACTGCTCCAAAAATTTTCCCAATCTTTCACAAATCTTTTATTTTTCTCTATTTCTAAAATTTAAGCCGTCAAACTCCTGACCATCACACATTCCCACACAAACATCCATCATAATTTCATTTAGTGTTAAATTACAACATGCTTTCCTGTACACGTTCCGCATTTATCTTTATTCCATTATATATTATCAAAATTAATCAAAAAATTTATAATCAAAGATCGAATGTAACTGTAATGCTCTCTGTCTCGTCCAGCCATTTTTACTGTTTATACATAATACTTTTTATTTTACCCGAGCATATGTATCCAAAAATTTAATCTGAATATATTTTTATTTTATTTTCTGTAGTTCTAAAGTTTTCCCTTTCCCCTCACATTCCAAAATTCAAATCTCTTGAAATATTTTTTTATTTTTGATTGAATACACTATACACATTGCAAAAGCATATCACCCGTTTCCACACACACGCGTTACCGCGCACACTATACATACGCAAATCCTATTATGATCGTTAAAAATTAGTAATCATATATTTTATTTTTTAATCTCCAAATATTTTTCATAATCTTTTATAATCACATTTTTATAAAAATACATGTATGGTTTTAATACTTTTTATTATTTCGTAAGTATTTTTCGAGGTATATATAACTTCATCTATGAGGTGTGATGAACAATTGTATAGAGCGACAGGTAGAAAACTTGTTAGTTTTACAAGGCACATCATGTTCGAAGAAAAAACGTAGTATTACAAATAGATCAGAGCTGCAATGTGCGAGTGAGAGACTGTATGCATGTATGGTGCGAGAGCAACAGCTTGATTATAAAAAACGTCGAAGATACATGCATCTATCTGTGAACAATTATCACATCAAACATAAAAAGGTTAACTAAAAGAATATTATTTTCTTTTTCATTCATGCTTGCAACCATTACCACTCGCGCCCCCACTGTCAAGACCTCTGAACATACATTACTAACGTCGTCGACACTATAATATTTTTTTCTCTATGTTATTAAATTAACCCAAGTATATTTTTATTCATTCGTTGCACAAACATTTTTATTTTCAAATCTTTTACAATATGCCGTGCACACAAGTGTAGTCTGCAGACACTCCTCTCATCATTACCACGAATTTATCTCTATACATTCATTGTTATTATTCTTATCATAACACAGTTTTTCCAGAAATTGTAGAAAAATTCTCTTCGTTCCATTCTTCCAAGGTGATTTATTTCCAAATTTCAAATCGTCTGTAATTATTTTAGAATCAAATTAAGTATATTTTATCAATTCCAAAAATCAAACATCTCTGTACAGGACATTAACTCATTTTCACATCAAACATATTATTTTTTTAATCTATCATACATATTATTTTTTATCGTTTAAATTTTTCCTCAATTCACAAGTAGACTAACCTATAGAAATCATATTGTTGTAAACATGCATAACGAAGCCGCTCCTTATAATTACATCATGAATTAATTTTTTCGTTATTTTTTTTAACATCATGAATTTGTAATAATGTTTTTAATTTTTTTATTTTCCATGCATGACAAGGGCAATACAATCACGGCATCTATGAATGTGTACACCATACGCCTCCAATAACCTATCATGTAATTTTTTTTTTTCTTAAATTAGTCCAAGCGTACTATTGTTTCAATATCAAAGCCGATCAAACATAATTTTTTCTTCTACTCGTATATAATCACTAACCTATGAAAACATTTCGTTCACTTTACTCATACCAAAGCAATAACTCCTTTTCCCTCATGCTAACGATCTTCAAAATTTAATAATATAACACGAAATTATTCTAAATATATGTTCTTGCTATTAAAATTAGTATATCAATTAATCTTTATATTCCTCTGGTACATTTCTGAAAAAAAATCCTACAACATGTTTTAAAATTATTCAAAGTATACTATTTTATTACCTAAAATCAATTATTCTCTCATATAGTTTTTTCCAATCATACATAATTTTTTTCTTCTGTATTATCATTATTGCAAAGTCATACAAAACAACAACATCATTTTAATCATAATGAAACCTTCATACCATTCCTTTCATGCTATACACCATTAACATACGAAATTAGTCTAAATATACGTTTATGCTAGCAAAATTATTATCTCACCTTTTTTTCTACTCAACTGTATGTTTCTGAAAAATCTTATGATATATTTTCAAAATTAACACCAGCATGTATATTATTTTCATGTTTCATTCATTTATAATTTTTTATTCGAATCTGTTGCAAGACCCTATGAAAGAATATAAGCAGTCCCCCGCACACATAAATATTGATCACAGGTGTTGTTCACTTACTTTACATTTTTTATCATATACTTTTGTAAGTTCATACCAAGCGGTCTTCATAACCTCATATCATTCATTTTAGATGCGGAGACACACAACTTTTAGCGAAACAATCAGTTCTTTGCTAGATCATCTCTTTCCTTCATTTGTCAATTTCAAACTGTGAAAGAAATTTTTGTACCATGCTTTATTCCTACAGTTTATTTCTAAAATCCTATCACTTAAATAGAATGTTACACAATTGTTGTAAATGTATGAGTCTTATTATTTGGAATATAAAATTTGAAGGAAATTTATGTATCTTGCATTTTTTAAAGACGATTTATTTTACATTTTTTTTCTTTAAATTTCCCTCATACTATTATTTTTGAAATGTATGATGATGACTATGATTAGTATTCATGATTATGGAGAGAGAGACGCATGCTGAAATTGTACTACCATTGTATATGTGAGATGATGTGTGATTGTGGGTGAGTATGCATGCATGTAAAATATATGACTGTGTTAGTAGAAAACATCCATTCAAGCGCGATCACAAGTACAGATACAGTTATAGAATGAGAGAGATAAAAATATATATTTTGTTACGTTTGATATATGTGTGATAAAGAAGTTAACAAAGAATAATCACATTACCCTCACAACTTAGACATTGAGTTATACCTTTGCAGTATTTTAGATGTAAAAGCAGTGACATTGATATGTAGTAAACATTTTCATCACTTTTGACTAATTATAACCAATTTTACAACATTTCTCATCGTTATCTTACATTTTAATACTTTTACACAGTTTTAATCAATTTTTTGCTATTTAACACTATTTTTCCAGTGTTTTTACCACCTTTCACACAATTTTCATCATTCTTTCAACATCTTTGTTAGGTTTTTTTCTTACAACTTTTTACCATTTCGATCGTCGTCAGTGATATCTGTCGATATTTTTGCTTTCAATCCTTCCACTTCATCTATGCACACATACAGCTTAGCAATCGTTGTAGCCGTTGAACGTTGTAGGTCCGCAATTGCGATCTCTCCATTTGATTATTGGCTTTAAAAGTCACATCTTTGAGCACTTGATCCAATGCATCAACATGATCTTTATATTCGCCCACCCGCTGCTGGAGGTTCCGCTCGATATCTTCAACAGACTATCATACAGTCGTTTAATAAGAGCATCCATAAGGTTCGAGACGATTACTGGATGTTTTCTCAACACATTCACAGACATACCCTGTACATTAAGGGAATCTTTAAACAGCTCTCTGTAACCATTCCTTTTAAGCTGGAGGGGGCAAGGGACTCTTAATACAATTTGTCAATCAACATTTCTTTGTCCATCGCCCAGGCTTTACTCGCTGTTGCAGAGTCATGTAATAAACGTTTTTTTTTTTTCTTTTACAATTTTCTTATATTTCAACACTATGACAACATTTTCCCACATTTCTAACTAATTGTAACAAGTTTTCCATTATTTCTTAGCATGTTCTTCTGTTTTAGGGTCTTTTTGCGCTATTTTTTCATCAATTTATATTATTTCACATCGTTTTTCTGGTGATTTTAGTGCCTTTCACACAATTTTACTAATTATTTTCTACTATTTCTTAACATGTTCTTCTGTTTTAGGTCCTTTTTGCACTATTTTTTCATCAATTTATGTTATTTCACATCGTTTTTTTCTGGTGATTTTAGTGCCTTTCACACAATTTTACTAATTATTTTCTACTATTTCTTAACATGTTCTTCTGTTTTAGGTCCTTTTTGCACTATTTTTTCATCAATTTATGTTATTTCACATCGTTTTTCTAGTGTTTTACTACCTTTCACACAATTTTACTCAATTTTTCCCCCATCTTTGAAGATTTTTTTTTTTCATTTATCTCATACATTATATCTCCGAATGTGACGATTAGCTATCCTTTTAAGTACATTTTTTAATTCGATATAAGTGAGGAGTACTTTTCAGGTCGACATGTATACTTCGTGATATGACATTCAATTCATTATTAATCTATGTTTCAACAGGTTTGTGGTCGGTTGTTGGAGGTTTACAGAACTTTCTGTTGCATTGCTTATAGTATAATGGTTCTTGTGTGCTAGTGAGATGATGGTGTTTTGTGGGGAATAATAAACATGGGAAAGAGAAGGAGTGCGTCCCATCAAGCAGGGGGAGTGATGCTTCGTAATTAACTTGGGTATTGCGCGCATTGCATGGCAGTTATAATATGCTCGAGCAAAAATTAGTCGCTGTACTCGCATGGTGTTCATGTTATTCATTAAATGTTCACACTGAGAGATGCAATGGGCTCATCATCAGATGGATCCATGCTATCATTTCGATTTTTATAATTGTAATCTGCACTGAGCATGTATGTATTACAACAATCCAATCAACTCTGTTACAGATGGTAATGTTTGAGGATAGATAGTGAAACGTTCATTAGAACATGAATGTGTATACAAAGTGTTGTTACATCACATGTATGTCATCAAATTAACTAAAATGTTGCGTCTATAGTAAAAAAAAAGAAATGAGGGTTTTTCCCTAAGAGGGCGACTATAATAAAATTGATGCGATTTTAGATGGAAATGGGGTATTTTACAGTAAAAACACTGTTTTGCACCTAAATGGTGAATATTCTGGAGGTTAAACGGCATTTTTCACACAAAATTTGATGTTTTTTTATAAATGTGGCTATTTTACTCCTACATGGAGTAATTTCTGCATGAGGAGTACTTTTTGGACTGACATGTATACTTCTTGATGTGGTATTCATTTCATTCTGAAGCTATGTTTGAACAGCTTTGTAAATGGTTGGGGGGGGAAGTTTACAGAACTTTTCTGCTGCATCAGTTATAAGATAATAGTTTTTATATGCTAGTGAGATGAAGGTATTTGGTTAGGAATAATAAATATGGGTAAGAGGTGGAGTGTATCCCAGTCAAGCATGGGAGAGTATTGTTTGGGAATTAACTCCATTATTTGCACACATTGCAATACAATTATAATCAGTTTGGTCAAAATTACTTGTTATATTTCGTTCATGTTATACATTAAACATTCACACTGAGAAACGGACTGGACTCTTCGACATCAAGGTCCATGCGATCATTACACTTTTTTTCAACAATTTGTGACGTTTCATACTATTTTTTAATGTTTTGAACGGCTCTTATGATGTATTTCAGCACATTTTCACAGGTACAAAGTTCGTAATGCGAAATAATTTGAATTATTTCGACAGTCTTTACACACAAATAAAATACTATACCATTAACACACTCAACATGAAACAAATCATTACAAATAGAAATAAACATCGAAATTGCACAGAAATTTTAATGAAATTCAAGAAGCATAGTGTATATGAAAATGAATATATTCTTTAAATCAACACACCAAACTTGCAGTTTCAGAATTATATCAGACACTGACTAAGAACCCCCTTGTTCCTTTTGCTGCATGTATATGTATATATGTTGATATATATATGTATATATGTAGATATATATGTGTATATATGTAGATATATATGTATATATATATGTAGATATATATGAATATATATATATATATATATATATGTAGATAATATATGTATATATGTAGATATATATGTATATATGTTGATATATATATGTATATATGTTGATATATATATGTATATATGTAGATATATATGTATGTATATATGTATATATGTAGATAATATATGTATATATATATATATATATATATATATATATATATATATATATATGTATATATGTATATATGTTGATATATATATATGTATATATGTAGATATATATATATATATATATATATATATATATATATATTTACATATATACATATATTATCTACATATATATATACATATATATCTACATATATACACATATATATCTACATATATACATATATATATCAACATATATACATATACATGCAGCAAAAGGAACAAGGGGGTTCTTAGTCAGTGTCTGATATAATTCTGAAACTGCAAGTTTGGAGTGTTGATTTAAAGAATATATTCATTTTCATATACACTATGCTTCTTGAATTTCATTAAAATTTCTGCGCAATTTCGATGTTTATTTCTATTTGTAATGATTTGTTTCATGTTGAGTGTGTTAATGGTATAGTATTTTATTTGTGTGTAAAGACTGTCGAAATAATTCAAATTATTTCACATTACGAACTTTGTACCTGTGAAAATGTGCTGAAATACATCATAAGAGCCGTTCAAAACATTAAAAAATAGTATGAAACGTCACAAATTGTTGAAAAAAAGTGTAATGATCGCATGGACCTTGATGTCGAAGAGTCCAGTCCGTTTCTCAGTGTGAATGTTTAATGTATAACATGAACGAAATATAACAAGTAATTTTGACCAAACTGATTATAATTGTATTGCAATGTGTGCAAATAATGGAGTTAATTCCCAAACAATACTCTCCCATGCTTGACTGGGATGCACTCCACCTCTTACCCATATTTATTATTCCTAACCAAATACCTTCATCTCACTAGCATATAAAAACTATTATCTTATAACTGATGCAGCAGAAAAGTTCTGTAAACTTCCCCCCCCAACCATTTACAAAGCTGTTCAAACATAGCTTCAGAATGAAATGAATACCACATCAAGAAGTATACATGTCAGTCCAAAAAGTACTCCTCATGCAGAAATTACTCCATGTAGGAGTAAAATAGCCACATTTATAAAAAAACATCAAATTTTGTGTGAAAAATGCCGTTTAACCTCCAGAATATTCACCATTTAAGTGCAAAACAGCGTTTTTACTGTAAAATACTCCCATTTCCATCTAAAATCGCATCAATTTTATTATAGTCGCCCTCTTAGGGAAAAACCCTCATTTCTTTTTTTACTATAGACGCAACATTTTAGTTAATTTGATGACATACATGTGATGTAACAACACTTTGTATACACATTCATGTTCTAATGAACGTTTCACTATCTATCCTCAAACATTACCATCTGTAACAGAGTTGATGGGTTCGTTGTAATACATACATGCTCAGTGCAGATTACAATTATAAAAATCGAAATGATAGCATGGATCCATCTGTCGATGAGCCCATTGCATCTCTCAGTGTGAACATTTAATGAATAACATGAACACCATGCGAGTACAGCGACTAATTTTTGCTCGAGCATATTATAACTGCCATGCAATGCGCGCAATACCCAAGTTAATTACGAAGCATCACTCCCCCTGCTTGATGGGACGCACTCCTTCTCTTTCCCATGTTTATTATTCCCCACAAAACACCATCATCTCACTAGCACACAAGAACCATTATACTATAAGCAATGCAACAGAAAGTTCTGTAAACCTCCAACAACCGACCACAAACCTGTTGAAACATAGATTAATAATGAATTGAATGTCATATCACGAAGTATACATGTCGACCTGAAAAGTACTCCTCACTTATATCGAATTAAAAAATGTACTTAAAAGGATAGCTAATCGTCACATTCGGAGATATAATGTATGAGATAAATGAAAAAAAAAAATCTTCAAAGATGGGGGAAAAATTGAGTAAAATTGTGTGAAAGGTAGTAAAACACTAGAAAAACGATGTGAAATAACATAAATTGATGAAAAAATAGTGCAAAAAGGACCTAAAACAGAAGAACATGTTAAGAAATAGTAGAAAATAATTAGTAAAATTGTGTGAAAGGCACTAAAATCACCAGAAAAAAACGATGTGAAATAACATAAATTGATGAAAAAATAGTGCAAAAAGGACCTAAAACAGAAGAACATGTTAAGAAATAGTAGAAAATAATTAGTAAAATTGTGTGAAAGGCACTAAAATCACCAGAAAAACGATGTGAAATAATATAAATTGATGAAAAAATAGCGCAAAAAGACCCTAAAACAGAAGAACATGCTAAGAAATAATGGAAAACTTGTTACAATTAGTTAGAAATGTGGGAAAATGTTGTCATAGTGTTGAAATATAAGAAAATTGTAAAAGAAAAAAAAAAACGTTTATTACATGACTCTGCAACAGCGAGTAAAGCCTGGGCGATGGACAAAGAAATGTTGATTGACAAATTGTATTAAGAGTCCCTTGCCCCCTCCAGCTTAAAAGGAATGGTTACAGAGAGCTGTTTAAAGATTCCCTTAATGTACAGGGTATGTCTGTGAATGTGTTGAGAAAACATCCAGTAATCGTCTCGAACCTTATGGATGCTCTTATTAAACGACTGTATGATAGTCTGTTGAAGATATCGAGCGGAACCTCCAGCAGCGGGTGGGCGAATATAAAGATCATGTTGATGCATTGGATCAAGTGCTCAAAGATGTGACTTTTAAAGCCAATAATCAAATGGAGAGATCGCAATTGCGGACCTACAACGTTCAACGGCTACAACGATTGCTAAGCTGTATGTGTGCATAGATGAAGTGGAAGGATTGAAAGCAAAAATATCGACAGATATCACTGACGACGATCGAAATGGTAAAAAGTTGTAAGAAAAAAACCTAACAAAGATGTTGAAAGAATGATGAAAATTGTGTGAAAGGTGGTAAAAACACTGGAAAAATAGTGTTAAATAGCAAAAAATTGATTAAAACTGTGTAAAAGTATTAAAATGTAAGATAACGATGAGAAATGTTGTAAAATTGGTTATAATTAGTCAAAAGTGATGAAAATGTTTACTACATATCAATGTCACTGCTTTTACATCTAAAATACTGCAAAGGTATAACTCAATGTCTAAGTTGTGAGGGTAATGTGATTATTCTTTGTTAACTTCTTTATCACACATATATCAAACATAACAAAATATATATTTTTATCTCTCTCATTCTATAACTGTATCTGTACTTGTGATCGCGCTTGAATGGATGTTTTCTACTAACACAGTCATATATTTTACATGCATGCATACTCACCCACAATCACACATCATCTCACATATACAATGGTAGTACAATTTCAGCATGCGTCTCTCTCTCCATAATCATGGATACTAATCATAGTCATCATCATACATTTCAAAAATAATAGTATGAGGGAAATTTAAAGAAAAAAAATGTAAAATAAATCGTCTTTAAACAATGCAAGATACATAAATTTCCTTCAAATTTTATATTCCAAATAATAAGACTCATACATTTACAACAATTGTGTAACATTCTATTTAAGTGATAGGATTTTAGAAATAAACTGTAGGAATAAAGCATGGTACAAAAATTTCTTTCACAGTTTGAAATTGACAAATGAAGGAAAGAGATGATCTAGCAAAGAACTGATTGTTTCGCTAAAAGTTGTGTGTCTCCGCATCTAAAATGAATGATATGAGGTTATGAAGACCGCTTGGTATGAACTTACAAAAGTATATGATAAAAAATGTAAAGTAAGTGAACAACACCTGTGATCAATATTTATGTGTGCGGGGGACTGCTTATATTCTTTCATAGGGTCTTGCAACAGATTCGAATAAAAAATTATAAATGAATGAAACATGAAAATAATATACATGCTGGTGTTAATTTTGAAAATATATCATAAGATTTTTCAGAAACATACAGTTGAGTAGAAAAAAAGGTGAGATAATAATTTTGCTAGCATAAACGTATATTTAGACTAATTTCGTATGTTAATGGTGTATAGCATGAAAGGAATGGTATGAAGGTTTCATTATGATTAAAATGATGTTGTTGTTTTGTATGACTTTGCAATAATGATAATACAGAAGAAAAAAATTATGTATGATTGGAAAAAACTATATGAGAGAATAATTGATTTTAGGTAATAAAATAGTATACTTTGAATAATTTTAGAACATGTTGTAGGATTTTTTTTCAGAAATGTACAAAAGGAATATAAAGATTAATTGATATACTAATTTTAATAGCAAGAACATATATTTAGAATAATTTCGTGTTATATTATTAAATTTTGAAGATCGTTAGCATGAGGGAAAAGGAGTTATTGCTTTGGTATGAGTAAAGTGAACGAAATGTTTTCATAGGTTAGTGATTATATACGAGTAGAAGAAAAAATTATGTTTGATCGGCTTTGATATTGAAACAATAGTACGCTTGGACTAATTTAAGAAAAAAAAAAATTACATGATAGGTTATTGGAGGCGTATGGTGTACACATTCATAGATGCCGTGATTGTATTGCCCTTGTCATGCATGGAAAATAAAAAAATTAAAAACATTATTACAAATTCATGATGTTAAAAAAAATAACGAAAAAATTAATTCATGATGTAATTATAAGGAGCGGCTTCGTTATGCATGTTTACAACAATATGATTTCTATAGGTTAGTCTACTTGTGAATTGAGGAAAAATTTAAACGATAAAAAATAATATGTATGATAGATTAAAAAAATAATATGTTTGATGTGAAAATGAGTTAATGTCCTGTACAGAGATGTTTGATTTTTGGAATTGATAAAATATACTTAATTTGATTCTAAAATAATTACAGACGATTTGAAATTTGGAAATAAATCACCTTGGAAGAATGGAACGAAGAGAATTTTTCTACAATTTCTGGAAAAACTGTGTTATGATAAGAATAATAACAATGAATGTATAGAGATAAATTCGTGGTAATGATGAGAGGAGTGTCTGCAGACTACATTTGTGTGCACGGCATATTGTAAAAGATTTGAAAATAAAAATGTTTGTGCAACGAATGAATAAAAATATACTTGGGTTAATTTAATAACATAGAGAAAAAAATATTATAGTGTCGACGACGTTAGTAATGTATGTTCAGAGGTCTTGACAGTGGGGGCGCGAGTGGTAATGGTTGCAAGCATGAATGAAAAAGAAAATAATATTCTTTTAGTTAACCTTTTTATGTTTGATGTGATAATTGTTCACAGATAGATGCATGTATCTTCGACGTTTTTTATAATCAAGCTGTTGCTCTCGCACCATACATGCATACAGTCTCTCACTCGCACATTGCAGCTCTGATCTATTTGTAATACTACGTTTTTTCTTCGAACATGATGTGCCTTGTAAAACTAACAAGTTTTCTACCTGTCGCTCTATACAATTGTTCATCACACCTCATAGATGAAGTTATATATACCTCGAAAAATACTTACGAAATAATAAAAAGTATTAAAACCATACATGTATTTTTATAAAAATGTGATTATAAAAGATTATGAAAAATATTTGGAGATTAAAAAATAAAATATATGATTACTAATTTTTAACGATCATAATAGGATTTGCGTATGTATAGTGTGCGCGGTAACGCGTGTGTGTGGAAACGGGTGATATGCTTTTGCAATGTGTATAGTGTATTCAATCAAAAATAAAAAAATATTTCAAGAGATTTGAATTTTGGAATGTGAGGGGAAAGGGAAAACTTTAGAACTACAGAAAATAAAATAAAAATATATTCAGATTAAATTTTTGGATACATATGCTCGGGTAAAATAAAAAGTATTATGTATAAACAGTAAAAATGGCTGGACGAGACAGAGAGCATTACAGTTACATTCGATCTTTGATTATAAATTTTTTGATTAATTTTGATAATATATAATGGAATAAAGATAAATGCGGAACGTGTACAGGAAAGCATGTTGTAATTTAACACTAAATGAAATTATGATGGATGTTTGTGTGGGAATGTGTGATGGTCAGGAGTTTGACGGCTTAAATTTTAGAAATAGAGAAAAATAAAAGATTTGTGAAAGATTGGGAAAATTTTTGGAGCAGTGGAAAAATAAAAATATAATTAGAATAATTCTACAATATCAAAGCTCGGAAAAAATTATTGTATATTAAGTGCAATAAAAGGTAAAGAGGTTTAAGGTTAGATTCAGGGTTTTAATAGGAAAAATAACAAATAAATAAAATAAATGAAAGTGAAATAACTGGCAGTAACGATGATGAAGGCATGAAAACATGTGTGCAGAATGGTTAATGCGGTTTCGTGACAACAGATTTGTATAAAAAATAAAAACTTATGAGCGACAAAATGATTAGAAGCTTAAAAATCTGTAATACTTGGGTTTGAAAAAAAATGAATATGAATGATATGGAAAAATATTGCTAATGGATGTGTATGCGTGTATACATATTTAAGAATAAAAAATAAAAATAACATTATGAACGATTGTTAATTTAAGTTTGGATGGTAAAAGGAGAGAAGAAGAAATTTTTGAATGATGTAAAGTGAAAAAATATTGTGGGTTAGGTTAGTTTTGAAAATACATAACAGGATGTGAACATGTATAACATGCGCAGATATCGTGTTGAGTAATCGTGACGGTGTATATATGTATGGGAACACATGCACGTTTTTGTAACGGTTATGACGATTAAAGAGTACGAGGAAAAAAATATAAAAAAAGTATATGCGATCAGTAAATTGGATGTAAAAGTCAGAGGAGCCTTGAAGGTTACATTTGCTCGTTGATTATAAATTTCGATTCATTTAGATAATGTATAATGGAGAACATGCGTGAGAAGTGTCGGTTGAGGGTTTGATGGAGTCTTAAAAATAAATAAAATATATCGTGAAAAGATCTGGAAAAGTATTTGAAAAATAAAATAATTTTAAGCTAGTAGACTCAGAAAAAATTATTATGAGTACAGGGAAAATCAGTGGTAGCATATGCATGTGTGGGAATGTATGGTGCGGTTTTACTATAGTTTCAGTGGGATGTGCTCATGAAAAATAATAAGAAAGAATTGAAATTTGTGTAGGGTGGATAGGGGAGAGGGAAATTATGAAACCGCGTTAAATAAAAATATACTCGAATTAATTTTTGAATACTTACGTTTGGAAAAAGTCTTTAGAGGGGAAAAAATATATTTTAGACTAATTCCATAATACATAGACATGAAAAATTATTATGAACAATATGAGAAATATCGGCAGAAGATGTGTGCGCAATCATACTAGTGAAGATATCAATGGATTTATTTTTAGAACCTGAGAAAAAAATACAATAAAAACATTAACAACGGTCGGAGGAAATGATTGGAAGCGAAAAAAATATAATTAAGCTGATTCTATAATATTAGACTTGAAAAAAATTAATAAGAATGAAATGAGAACTACCGGTAGCAGATGAATGTGAGGGAATAATCTGTGCGAGGGAGAAAGTGGCTAATACATTGACAGATTTATTTTTAGAATCGGAGAAAAAAAAATATAAAAATTATGAAGGTTCGGAAGAAATAAACAGAAGCGTAAAAGAAAAATATACTTAGGCTAATTCTATAATATTTTGACTTGAAAATAAAATATATACGAAGTGGTGGCGTGTATGTGTGTGTGGGAGTGTTATCGCGGCGTTTATTTCGGTGGCGACAGGAGCGTGTATGGAAAATTACAGTGTACATACCTTTGTAGAGGCTAACATAATGCTTGATAGATGTGCATGAATTGATGGTGTGCTTTTGCAATGAACGGAGAATACGGAAAAATAAAAAAAAGAATCAACGAATTACAAATAAGATCGGAAGCGGAAAAAGACGAAAAAATATGTAGAAAAAATATATATCAAATGCCGGTGTGTATGTGCGTGTGTGTGAACGTGTAGCGATCGCGAACAGGTTTCTATCGGTGGCGTGTGAGAGTGCGCATAGATGATCGACTAGTTAATTTCGAACGAACGACTGGAATTCACCTCCTGCACCTCGTGACAGTTTCAACTAGTTGCTGGAACATTTAAATATTTTCATTACAGCCGCGGTCGCGTTTACATAATACATCTCGTAGCAGCACACTCGCCCGCTCTCATTCGACTGATGAAACGTTCAAATATTTTCTTTAAAAATAAAATTTAAAAAAAAAAATGCCGGAACGGAGCACGACTCGGAAAATTCCTTTAAAATTTGGGTTCTAAGTGTTGAGATTCAGACGTTTTTATCACTCCGGCAAAATTTTACCTCTCCCAACCTTGAAAAATTAAAATTAAAAAGTATGCTACATATATTACACGCAAAGGCATGTATAATACATGCACATGATAGTAGAAGGCGCGATGCGTGGGAATGGGAGTGCACTTTCACTGTGGTTAACGTTATGATGGATACATGCGCGGGAACGGCGTGTATGTTTCCACATTTACCTGTACAAACGGGGAATCGCGAAAATTAAAAAATATACTTAGGCTAATTTTGGAATTTTTATACTTAGACTTCGAAATATTTTTAAAAAAAAAGATTGCGGTATCGGGAACGAACGACGCGTGCACGGGAACGGTACGTATGCTTTCGCAGTGACTAACGCTTTGTTGGATATATGCGCGGGATCGTGGGAGGGGCGAGTGGAGACTTGGGTTAGTTTCAGGCTTTAAATAGTATACTTGGGTTAAATTTGGAATTTTCATACTTAGGCCTTGAATTTTGAAAAATCGCGGTAGCGCAGTGGGCAGGAGGGACGAGTGGGGACTTGGGTTAGTTTCGGGCTTTAAATAATATACTTGGGTTAATTTTATATTACATATACTTAGACTTTGAATTAATTAAAAAGATCGCGGTAACTCTGTGGGCGGGAGGGGTGAGTGGGGACTTGGGTTAGTTTCGGGCTTTAAATAATATACTGGGGTTAATTTATAATCGGTTACTTTCTACTCTCTACACATTAAAAATAAATACTTAGGCTAATTTTATATTACATATACTTAGACTTTGAATTAATTAAAAATATCGCGGTAACGCTGTAGACAGGAGGGGTGGGCGGGGACTTGGGTTAGTTTCAGGTATTAAATAATATACTTGGGTTAGTTTTTAATTGGTTCGAACTATCGGAAATGCGCGGAACCTGTACAGTGAAAATTGGGGGAAATTTGTAGAAAATTGAGGAAAATTGCGAAAAATTGCGGGAAATTTGGGGAAAATTGGGGAAACTTGGGTGAATTTTCAGCGCCCGTGCAAGAAATTGGGTTACTTTTTGCCCTCTGCACACAGTTCTGGGGTTTGTGACGTCAGAGTCGCCAGAACATAGATTTACTGACTACTTACACTATTTGTTAACGAAATAGATTCGTTGACCCCATAACCAATATGGAGTTCTTCCTGAATGGTCAATGGACGATGCGCTGTTCGACCACACTAAACATATTGTTTCTAGGGCTAAAAATAAATATCCTGAGAAAACAAACAGCATTTTAGTAACAAGGAAACACAAAAAAAAAAAAAAAATATATAAAAGAAGACATAGGAGGGGAATTTAAACTGGAAGATTCTAAATAAGGAAATGAACTACCTGGGCATCATAATAGATGAAAACCTCAATTTCACTAGTCACATCAATTACATGGTAGGAAAAATCAAAAAAAGTTTACAGCAAAATATACAACAATACCTTTGGCATCAAATCTACAGATAGAAAAATTATATATATTCGGCGCTATTTAGGTCCATAATAGAATATGGCAGCACAATCTACTACCCCCAATTGAAGAAAGAAGACAAAAAAAAAAGGATTAGAAAAGATCAACGGAAAATATTATTGGATATTTTATATCTGCATATAGAACGGTATCGTATAGTGCAACCAATGTAATTGCAGGAATACTACCTGTTGACTTGCAGATACAGAAAAGTAATGAAATCAAAGAAACAAAATCATTAAGCATTACCGAAAAACAAAAAAAAAAAGGAAATACAACAAGGAGTGTAACGCTGAAAAAACAGGAAGAAAAATACCTTTAAACTAATTCCAAATATAGAACAAAGACTTAAAATTTAAGACACTCTAATTTCTACCTCACTAAATTTTTAACAGGACATGGAAATTTCGGAGAATACTTCAAAAAATATAAAATAACAGAAAAAGACACATGCATAAACTGTAAAAAAGACATAATAGACACTACTTTTTTAAGCTGTCCAAACTTCAATCAAATCAGGATAAAACACAAAAAGAAGAAATCAATGAGAAATGGTTTACCAACCGGAAAAACACACAAATAACTGTGGAATATTTAAATGGAATAATGAAAAACAAAGAGAAGTACATTTAAATAATTAGGTATTTAAGTCGCGTACTCGATTAATATAATTGCGATGACCCGCGGAACATTGATAAGCGAATACAGCCAAAAGAAAATCCCCAGGCCATGATACTACTATTGTAAAATTGTATTTTATAATAAATGAATTTAAAAAAAGATCAAAAAAAAACTTGAAATTAAATAGTTTAGTTGTTGCGGTCTGTCTTGTTGTCGGCCACAATAATATCTTACTGTAGAAATTGTTTGTGTGTTTGCGATAATATTCTTACCTAACTTAAAACATACTTGGAACATAGTATTGCACTGAAATTAACGGCACTTTTTACAATGGTACTCTACCTAGGGCAGCATTTTCGTTACTCTTTTATTTGTTATTTATAATAATGATGTAATGCAGATGTTTCCGGTAAGATATTTTGTTATACGGAGTTACAATAATAAACTCCGGTTATCCTCAAACTCCCAAAAATCTAATTCATATTTAAATATACTCGTATATACTAAAAAGTAAAGTGAGTCCCATATATCCTTCATAAGGTATTATGGATTGTGAAGTTAAGCTTTCCATAATGGTACTTAAGGACCTAATGAATCTAAGGAGAATACTGGGGCCAGTTCCTTTCTACTTGCGATCCGCCTTTACTTTCCCCCAGATAATTCTCTGGTACCCAATTCTATTTCAGATTAGGTATGAAATTAAAAAAACTGGTTTAACACTCTACATCTAAATATTAATTTAGCTAAAACAAAATGTATTACTTACAGTAATGTTCCACAACACCATTGGGTTAACATAAAAATTTTATGGGATGTAGATACTCCATTGCATGGAGCGTGTGATATTAAACACCTGGGCGCGGTATTAGATTATAGATTGCATTGAAACGAGCAGATGCTTTACTTGGCTGCTAAATTGAAAAAAACTAACTTTTTATCTAAGTAAATACAAATTAGGACAGAGATTTTTTTTTTTTTTCGTAGTTCCGCCGGAGGTTTTAATCTTCGTCGAGTATTCCGTTTTAATTTAAGCGATTTAAGAGAGCGACTGAAATAACACAATAAGCTCCGGCCAAAAAGACTTTTATCAGCTGCCCTGCTGTTGGGATGAGAAATACCCATATCTGCTGACTGATCGTCACAAATAGATAAGAGTATAGATAGTTCATTGGCAGTGAGCAGTGAGCAATTATTGATTATATGTTATGAAATAAAAAGTCGTCAATTTACATTCTCGGTTCCGTGCATCAATGTTTTTTATAAAAGAGAATTAACGGCGTACATTAGCACACGTCGTCTCAGGGACAAACGTCACAAACGGTAACAACATACATATAATAACAAGAACAAGACAAAAACATTACATAAGCAAAACAATAAAGTGACAATGAGCGACGAAAGAATACTGCATTATTTTTTATTCCACTGTGGGCTACTGGACAAAGACAATCCGGACCGAGAATAGAAGTTGTAAGCAAATTTTTATTAAAACGAACGTCAAAGAAGCTGCAAGTAAAATTTTATTAGGATGATGATTGTTGTCAAAGTGAAAGAAAAACGGAAAACGGAATAGCGAATAAAAATTTCTTCTAATTTAGGTTTCATTTAGATATCGATTTTCATTTGTTTTTATTTGCGTTACTTATTGTAGTTACGAAAGGGAGTGGAGGATTCTTGAGGGATTAAATGCTTTGAACTCCGTCACTTCCCCTGGTTTCTTGACTTTCCTTCCATGCGTCGCTCCAATCTCTCTGCGATTTGCCGCCTGCTCTTTGGGTACAGTTTGCTTCCTTCTTCACTTTTCCGTTACTTTTTTATGCCGTCTCCCTGTTATCCATTGTACCCCACTAATAGCTAAATTTTTTGTAATCCCGATCACATAATGTTCGGCTATTCGTCTTTTGTAACCAATCAAGCTTCTTTCTACTCCTCCCTTTTACATATTCCCACTCCATACAGAGTGCTCTTCGTTAATTCTCTCCCTTCCTTCTCCTTCTCTTGTCCAAGCTTTTGATTCTTTTTTGTCGGCTTTCTCTGATCGTGTAAAGATCTGAATCTCTTGCGTCCTTTCTTCCCTTGTTCTTGGGCCAATGTTCTTGTAAACAAACCCCGCAAAAAAAAAAAAAAAAAAAAAAAAGAGAAATATTCACTGATTAAAGAGATGGAATATTTTCGGAAGTTCGTCGAAATTAGATGGGATGCGCATCAGAAGAAGTCATAGTGGTCTCAAACAGAAAAAGTCACGTAGCCCGTGATTTTTTCATTTAGAAGGGAATGTTTTTTTTTTTTTCTGTGTCATCGGGTATCGTAAGCGACGGACAGCCTGGATATTAAAGAGAGAAAGGGTGAAGAAGGTTATTTTGAAATACTCAGAAAAGTATAAGCGATTGAAAAATAAGTAAAAAACAAAGCAAAATCAGGAGTTAGAAGTGAAGATTTTATAATTGACGCGTCAACTCTGAAACCGGGCTAACACCACTAATCAGTAATGATAAAGAGTATTAAATTATTGACGACTGCGAAAAAGCAGAACAGTCTCTTAAATGAACGAATAGAATTAAAAGATTTTACCGATATGAACGCCATAAATTCACAACTGATCGCTAAACTCCTATTTTCTCATAGCCATACAAAATTCAACAAAGAATACTGCAGTTGTGTGTGTGTGTGTGTGTGTGTGTGTGTCAAATAATCATTTTTGCTGGCCTTTTGTAGAGACTGAAGGAAAGTTTTTTAAGTGTATTCGAACCAAAAGTTATATATGGAGAGTAAGCGCATATGTAATATGTGCAGATCTTTTGAGTAAATAAAAAAATGAAAGATTTCAGTAATATACTAGTTTTCTTTTCTTAGAACTATTCTTTTCTAGGGCTACACGTGTAAAACGCGACTCAATTCAGAATAATCCGAATTTTCTGATCTAACGAGATAATTGGGTTGCTTGTTTCTTTTTTTTTTTTTTTTTTTTTTTGGTTTTAATTAGAACTGAAAAATATTTTCTACATATAATTTTGTATAATTAATCAAATATTAACTATTAATTGTGAAAAATTACATTTCAGATTTTTGTCTGATATGTTACATTAAGTCACAACAACGGCAGATAAATCCTTAACGGAAATGAATACAACAGCATTTCAGTGTACTATTAACACACCAGTTATATTTTTTATGTTTCAAGAGCAATATTGATATTTATAAGCAAAAGGTCTCACCATGAATTATTTATCGATAACTTTTAAAATATTTCGATATTTTTGAGAAGCATTCCCTGCAATATATGTAATTTTTCCACTTTTAAAGTGATATAAACACAAAACACCATTTGTAACTGTTAAATAACAGTTTTATAATACTTGATTGTCACTTTAAGACGATCCCGACCGTGTCCAGTGATTTATAAATCTGCTGTTATGACTGTGATGTAACATATTAGATAATAATCTTGAATGCAATTTTAACGGCTTTTAGTTAATATTTGATTATCTATACAAAATTATACGGAAAATTATATGTCGAATTTATACTTCTAGCTCTGATTAAAGCCAAAAAAAAGAACAAAAAAACGAGCAACTTCGATTCTGACCATCTTTTCTTGACTTCGGGGAGAAGCAACACACCTAGTTCTACGATTAAGCGTCTCTTAAAGCGTGGTCGTCTAAGTATTCACTTAGATAAATGATTAAAAATAAAAAGCGACTTTTAACAAGACACGTGTTATTGAGTTTTTCATTCATTTCGGACATGGGTGATTTATTTAAAAAGGACGATTTCTCTTTTTTTAAAAACTAATACACCTTTCATTTTCTTCAACGATCACTATTTATCGCAATTAATTCTGTTTTACTTTTTTTTTTTTTTTAAAACTTATGTTTAAATACATCGCGAAGCAACACGAACGTTAATTATGTTTTAAACTTACCTGTTAGCGGTAGAATCGGTAAAACGATCAGCAGACGTATGAAACTGTGTAAAAGCATTAGTTTAAAGGTAATGCTGAGAACCGATGATTATCGAGAACGGTGATTAAGTGAAAAATCACAACGATTATATATTTAGATATTATTATTCCTGTTTAGGGGCGGTGTGCGCATGGAATTGTTGATGATTTACAATTATTATAGTCTATCGAAAAAAATGATAGACTTAGAAGCATTTAACGACGCGACACTTGATACCGATAAAATCACACACAATTAATAGAAAAAGATGAAAAAACACCTTAAAAACGAAAAACGGAAAACGTAATGTAAACGGGAACACGCTAAATGGACATGACATATATGGAGAATAAGAGAACTACATTTATCGCCCAGGAACTACAGCGATTACAGAGACATGCACAATATGCACACGGCGAGAGATAGAGATATGGAAGAATATATATTGAATTATAAATACATACATGCGTGTGTGCGTGTGTACTTAACAGCCGCAAATGTAAATGATTGGAAATAAATTCTTTGAAATTTCCTGAGCAACAGCGACGGCAGAATCCGCGCTGATATTGCGTTTGTCAGCCGGAAGATTATTATCAACATTTTCCTATGAAGCACGATAATAATACTAATAAATAATGATAATGATAATAATGAAAGTGAGAAATTACTTCTATGGTAAAAAGAACAAATCTAAAATACATGAAATAGTTATTACATCCTTGAATTTAAAGAACAGTTAGAAAGGATTAATAAATTTAAATTTAGTAGACAAATGGGAAACAACGACGCTACATGGGAGACAGCCGTGGGAGTTGCAACAGCATACGAATCTGCTATAAATCGCTGAATAATAAAGGGTGAATTTTATTCCACAAAATGGAGGATTTTCTTATAGCCTCAAATAAGATCAAGCGATAAGAATCGGAAACTACGAAAAATACATTATCAAAGAAAAAAATATTAAGCCTAAATGCAGCAAATGTGGCGACACGAAAGAGCGCAACGATGCAACCGGAATTATATATCAGGAGTTTTAACAGCTAACGTAGGTATAATTAAAGAACGCGAGGTCTATGATACAAATATAACCTAAACAGAATTCTAAAAAAAACGAAAAATATCTTTTTTTTTCTTTTTTTGTTATTTATGTTGGGCTTGTCAACCGGTGGGACCTTTACCCAGAAACAATTATAATAGGAAGGAGTCAATTATATCTTCATACGATATCGAATGTTGTTAGGAGGAGGTAATCAATATAATACGAACAATCTGCTGTGAAGAGGGAAAAGATAATAAGAGGCGCAATATGGAGTAGGAAGACCGAGTATCAATAAAATGGAATAGAAAGCAGAACGCTTAATAGAAAGAAATTAACACTTAATAAACACATGTGATCAGCATCGCAGACACGCTCTTCGTTCGAATGGACAATACGGGAGAGGCAGCTAATAAAAAAACGAAAACGGGAGGAAGGTAATAAAGAGTATGGCTTAAGAGCGCAGACGAATAACGGAGAGACAAGTAGAGAACGACGAAGTGAAGGAAACAAAGAATACCTATGGGTTAACACACTAGGTTAAACAGACAAATGAAATTAATAATTATTAGAGGAAGAGCACAGTGGAAGGAGATTAGAGGATGGGATTTTTCTTAAAAAAAGAGGTGGGAAGAAGCAACAACCCGAGTACCAAAGAATATCAGCTACTTCATTACCCAGTAAATATCAATCGATAAATGCGAAGGAGGGAAGAAAGAATGTAGATAAGTGAGCGTATATGATCAGGTAGGGGAGAATAGATTGAAGAGAGGTCATGGAATCAGATACAATCAAGAATTTAGAAGAAAGGTGATTGGAGGAAATGAAAATAATGTAACGTAGGATAGTGATTAAATCGTTTACGGATATCGAACAGAAAGGAGGCAAGCGAAAAGATTCTGAAAAAATATGAATTGCGCTGGAATAGAACAATACTAATGAAAAGTACAACAATAGGCCGGATATAATTTTTGTAAATAATAAACGAAGAACCTGGATCCGTAGTAGTGTCGTAATTAGTAAGACACAAAAGAGATATAAAGAAAAGATGAGCAAGTATGAAATTCTGAAAGAGGAACAAAGAAACATTTGCAGGCCTAAAAATAATCTTGACAATAGCTAGAAAACACTGGAACAATCCGAATAAGTTTAATAAAAGATTTAAAAACATTGTATTTAGCCCGACGATTGATTTATAACATATAGAGGGCGGCGATGTTATTAAATACAACATCATGAATGGGAAAGTTAATGAAAAAATTAGAAAATTTTTACAGCGCTCCCATAATGATAGCCGCCCTGATAATAATAATACTAGCAAGAGCTGGGAACCAGTATGCAATAGTGATCGAATTAAATCAAATTAAATTTATTTTTATTTCATTTTGCGGTTTGCAAAGTACATTTTATCTACTGCGCACTAGCGACTGAGTAGTGATAATTTACATAATGTACATTGATAACACGGAGCTACTCTGAGCTAGCATAAAGACATTTAACTACGAGAAGAGGAAAAGAAAAAAAAAATATAGATCTGTATTTGTAACGTTATACAAGGCTTTTGCTACGTTCTCAGGAATGCCACCACGCCTCTCAGTTACCGTGTATGCAAAAGTTGATTATTTTATTTTTATTGAAAAAGTAATGTTATTTGGTTGGCGTTTTTAGGTAGCGTATTAAGAAAATATACCTGTACACCAATCTTTCGGGACCAGTCGACCGCTGAAAAACATCAGATTCAATGTAGACGAAATTGTTGTCGGCGTGATCCGTTGGATTTGGTGGTGCGCTGGCTTCCCGATGATTGGAGCTGAATCGAACAACGGGGTCCTTTAATTTGAGGACGAGATATGTGCTGAGAAATTTTTAATGACTGGGGCATTCGGGTTTGCGCTCGGCGGTTTTTTTCTATTTTCACGACTTGACTACCGGAAGTTATATGCCACCATCAGAGAAAAGCAAAAACAGCAATACTAGAGAAAGATAAAGCAGCAGCTGACTAACTAAAAATATCTTCATCGGATCTTTTGCCACTTCTTCTCTTCTTTCCGCCTTGTGACCGCTCCGTATCAGTTACGCGCTTCTTCTTGCGATGGTCGATGATCGACTATTTATCCTCGACCGACAACAGGATCCCACACACACGCACACTTCCTCCCTCAACACATTTTCCGGATTTTTATGTTATTTATTTTTTCAATTTTTAAATTTATTTAATTTTTTATTTATATATTGCAACTGTAATGTACACATTATATATTATAAAAAAAACTACTAGCGATTTCGACTATACTCCTCTCGGCGAACATTAGACTCTTATTTACAGAAGAGAAAAACAATGTGAGGGGCGAAAAAACTAGGGTTTCTCACGGAGGATTGCGGTTGCGGAAACGGCGAATGTCTCTAATTTCTATTCGCAACTGTGTTAATATAGTTTAGACGAAATATCTACTGAAATTTAAGGTATTGTAACTTTAATAGAGGGCCTGGAGAAAGCGGATACATAACTACAAACGAAATCATTGAAAATCCGACGATTCGAGAAATTCTAAAAAGACGGACAATACAACTCCATAATCGCCTAGAACGGGTAGATTATCTATAGTAGTAGTGCTGGGCGATGATTATGAGATATACTAATGGAATTAATAGATTATACATATACATCTTGAGATATCTTGATTACTACTGTTATATTAACTACTAATTATTCGAATCATCATTTATAGTATTTATATGCGAGAAAATGTTAAATAAAAAAATCAACTTCTATTACATGATTTTTGATTTTTTTCTTTGTAAATTTCATCGATAAGGTTAAATTTATTTTAAATTATTATTTATTTCAATTTTAACGCTGGTTTTTGGCAAATATTGATATTTTTATCGGGCGAAATTAATAGTAACTACGATTTTTATTTAAAATTATGTGCTGATTATGAGAGGCAGCTCTGTAAAACTTATTTGATTATGAGAACTGAGAACATCTTACGAATAGCGATTACTGACGCCAGTACAATGAAAACTAAGAACATCTCGCAAATGTCAATTACTGTCATTATTAATTAATAGGTAACAGTAATTTTTTACCGGATTTCGAATTTGTATGTGGACGGATATGATAAAAAATAGATGAAAGATTATTCTTTTAAAAAATTCGTATATAATAATATGTTTTTTATTCTAAAAAATATATGTACCTATATATAAGTTAACAACAATAGTATAAAAATATCAACATTACGAAAATGGTGTGCATTTGTAAGGTACTTATATAATAATTGAAAGTTTTTAAACTGAAAGCAAAAATATTTAAATTTATAATGGTATACAATTAGACAATAATATTAAGTTTCGGATTAAAATGTAGATAATACACATTTCTACTCATGTATAAACTTGCTACGTATGTTTGTACATTTTATTAAAATATTAAAATAAATTGTACATACGCGTAACATCTCTGTAAATGCAAAACTTAATAATGGTAAAAAATATAAAAATTAAAAAAATGTGGTGTAGTATAATTATGAAATGTTTATGTGATATATGCGAAGTTGTTTTAACAAATAAAGAAAAACAAATTTATAACTATAGATAATTAAATAACAATTTAGAAAAATACACTTAAACGCATTTCAAAAAAATTTATATATAAAATAGTTGTGTACCTTTTATTTAAATTAATTTTAAATGTTAATTAAATTTTGATATAAAAAATACAAAATTTACAGAAAATAACACAAAAATATATATAGAAACAAAAACAATTATAAAATATGTAATAGCTTAAAGTTTGAATAACAAGTCTTCTGAAGATTTAAATTATTAAAATTTGAAAGTACCAATTTATTTCTGAAATTTATATTGGAAAATTTAGACACATTATTTCCTGTAACTTACTTGATAATAGTATATTTCCTCTGTCATTTAGTGTGTACCTAGCAGGGGCGTCGCCAGCCAGTTAGCTAGGGGAGAGGCAGGATGATATTATGTATGTGAACAAGTTCTCACCATTTATTTGTAAAAATAAATCCTTTATTTAAATGAAATATAAATTGTAGGTGGATTGTAAGTGAAATAAATGCGACTTTTAAAAGTTTATCATAATTTTATGAATAATTTCAAATAATTCGAAAATTTGAGTTAAAACAAATAATCTTCTAGGATTCATTTTCAACATTTTTTTCAATTACTTCATTGATCAAATCTTGTAGGTTCTCGGAAATGATCTTTCAATGGACACTCACCATTGCAAAACCATTGAGATGACTTTCTATCATTGTATTTCTCTTAACCAGGTTTTAATCCGCCTCAGTCTGCTAAAATTATCTTATATTGTTGAATAATTGAATTTTTCTTACAATACATAATTTCTTCCATGACAAATTCATTAAACTCTTTAAACAGATTTGTAACTAATTTTATAGCATATAAATTATTCGAATATTTTATTGCTATAAATCCGTTTAATATGCGTCTAATAACATCTCTAAAAAGTTACATCTTTTGCAATTTTCGGTATCTATAATTTTAAACTTATATAAATATACTCTAGATATACCATGTCCAGATATGAATTGTACATTAAAAAAAGAATTGGGCACAAAGTCTTTATTATTTATTCGTTCCATGATATTTTGAAAATATTGTTTCGCTAGCCCATTCGAATTTGTTTATGTAAATATTTATTTAAAATTACTTTAAACTGTTTTGCATTAAGCACTTTATTTTCATAAATGTACCAAGGGGATGTCTCTATAAATTACGTTACTGAAATTGTGACTGATTTCAACATTACTTTTAATTAAAAACATATTTATGTGTTTTTGCAATTCGTATTTAATGGGCATAATACCTACGACAACTACCGCAGAGCCATATAACTGATCGTTCTGTATGCTTCAATTGTTGTATAGTTTATTAAAAATCGGTATAAATTTATTTGCTTTTATTTCTGATGTGATTAAAATAATCGTAAAATTTTAAGTTATTATCTATAATAACACCTAAATATCTGATTTAATTTGGGTACCTAATACTTAAATCAAATCTCGTTAAATTTATAGTGGCTTTTTATCAAATTTTCTGATAAAGAGGATATGGTTTGAATTATTTGCATTTATTTGAAGATTTAATTCCTTGAGCCATCTTTTAATCTTTGAGTAGACTTGTGACATATTTTGTTTTCTAACATTTTTTCGTTTTTATCTGCAATTACTAAAGCAATGCCATCTACAAATGTGATTATTTTTATGTTATTTGGTTAGATTATTTTGTATATTTGTGAAAAAATTAATTCCAGATAGGACTGATCTCTGAGGTAATCCCATAACAATAGTTTGTATTTGTTATCGAAATATTTATTTATAATATTTAACATTCCATTTTCGAGCCCTAATTTCTTTAATAGTTCAAGCAATTAATTTAAGTCGAGGCTGTCAAAGGTCTTCGTTACATCCAACGTAAGTAAACAGCAATTTAACATTTTGATTTTATAGCACTTTATAGTTTGAATAATGCCATAGCTAATTCTGGTAACTTGGTTATTTTTTATTATATTATTTTTATTTACAAATTCCTTTAATTTGTTTAGTATACATTTTTCGTCGATCTTACTAAAATTTGATATTAACGAAATTGCTCTATACGAGCTGGACATCGTTGGGTCTTTACCAGTTTTTGGTAATATCACCGTCTTCATTATTTTCCGCCTTTCAGGATAATAATTATAATAAAAAAATAAATTAACTTAGTTATTACTTCAGAATATTTATCATTACACTTCTTTAAAAATCCGTTTGAAATTTCATCCACTCCTGTTGATATTCTATCTTTAAGGTTCCCAATAATACCGCTAATTTCTTCTCTATGAACATCATTATTGTCATTAATTACAATTTGTACTTTGAACGGTTTGGATGTTGTGTATAATTTAGAATTTGATAATTCCACCTTATCATTGTCTGAATATGCATAATTATCTAACGTAGGTACGCAAAAATTTTTGTTTTTACCCGTTAAAATTTTATACCTTAACCTAAATACCGATTTATCGTTTAATAGTTTTCTCTAGGCCTGCATTTTTGCTAATTTAATGGAGAATCAGATATGGAATTCAAGCATGGGGAATAGCTAGGAAAACATAAACGTGGGGAAAATAAGTGTAAACTGCAAATAAAATTTTTCAAATTAATATCAGAGCATAAAGGCGTGGCCGAAAGTAAAATAATTCAAAAAGAAGACGCACTGCGCGTTAGAGGAATGTACTTATTTATAAAGAGATATGGGAATACATAATGACAGATAAGGAAATAGAATTGGAAGAAAGAATAAAAATAGAATACGGGCTGAGGGAAAACTATTTGTACAAACTGTAATTAGCTAAAACGAAGATAAGGGGGAGAAAAAAAAATGTTTTAACTCAGTTAAATGCCTACAGAAATAATAGAGGAGGAAAAAATTGGGGTGAAAAAAAAGAAAATAAAGAGGAATGGTTACAGAAAGAGGGAAATATAGGAACAATAATAAGCATTAAATAAGAGAAGAATGATAAACAAAAGTGAAAAAAAGCGAAAGGAAAAGGGACGGAACAAAATAAATAAATAAAATAAAATAAAATAAATAATAGATTAGTTATAAATAATTTAGAAATAAGGAAAAATAGGATAAATGATTTACACGGCGATAAGTTTTTTTTTTTTTTTTTTTTTTTTTATTAATGGGTTCATCAACATGGACATTGAACCAAGAACAGCGGAACAGAGGGGAAAGAAAGATTCAGATCATTACACGATCAGAGATAGCCAACAGCAGAAAGGAATCAAGAGCTAGAATAATCAAAGGAGAAGAAAGGGAGAGAACGAATGAAGCACAGTATGGAGCGGGAATACCGGTTTGTAAGAGGAAGGAATAAAAACAAGCTTGTTCAGTTGATAATTACGAACAAATGAAAACATTATATGATCGGGATCTCAAATAAATTGATTGTTGGGAGGCTGCAATGGACATTAAGGAGAAGGCACAAGAGAATAATGGAATAATGAGGAAGGAAGTAAAATGCAGGCGGTAAATCGCAGAGAGATTGGAACGGCGCATAGAAGGAAAGTTAATAAACTAGGGGAAACGTGGAAGGGAAGGTTGAATAGACAAGAAAAAGGAGTTTGGGTTGTAGAATGAGGAGACGTAAGAGTCAAACTACAGTCTGGAATGAGCAGCTGCAGACAGAACGGTAATATCAGAAGCTAAGAAGACAGGAAGAAACCTACCAGAAGAGGAAGATAATCGAGCGAATGAGTCAACCAACTCATTTCCCTCGATTCCGGCATGGGCAGGAATCCAAAGGAAATCCGTTTGGATTAAGTGGGAACGGAAAAGATTATGAATCAAGGAAGAATAACGTAGTCAGTTGAGTAAGAAGGGAGAGGAGATGAGATAGTCTGCAGCACTCTTTGAGCATCCGACAGGATAAGGAGATTGCGAGAGGCCGGTGAAGATTTGATAAAAAGAAAGGCACGCAGATTAGAACTAGACTCAGCATAAAAGATTGAGCAGAAGGAAGGAAGTTTAAAGGACTCGAAGTAATTAAGAGAAGGACAGAAGAAAGCTACACCAACATCGTTGGGTCGCTTGGAGCCATTTGTGAAGATCAAAAAACGGTTTGCGGAAAAAGAGCTAAGATTCTGTCGAAATTCTGATCCAACAACGTGATGAAGAAAAGGTTTGGGAGGAATAGGTGAATAAAAAGAAGTTAATAGGATGATGCAAAGAGGAAAAATTGAAGGAAAAATAAGGGAGTTTATCGTGAGTGTAGATATACAAAGAAAACTGGATAAGACGGACAGCGATAAGAGATAGAATAAGAGTCTTGTTAGCAGAATAACGCCAAGATCGCAAGATGAAGGAAATAAGAAGGAATGAGAAATAGGCAACCGTTTGATGAGGAAACGTTAACCCAAGAAGGAACGTCAAAGGAAAAGGGGAGGAATGTGACACTCTGCGTGCAGAGCTATGATAGGAGTAGACTTTCGAGCTCCAAGGTAGAGGCAGAGATATGTATTTTGAACCTAGTCGAGTTTAGACAGAAGGAATCTAGAAGAATTACCATAAATATAGGAACAGTAATCAAGAACAGAGCGAATAAAAGATTTATAAAACATAAGCAGGATCACAGGATCAGTTCTCCAGACAGTGTGCAAAAAGGATTTAATGAGGTTGAGCCTTTTAAAAGAGGACACGTACAGACGGTTGATATGAACCTGGAAGGAAAGTCGGCTATCCAGAAAAACACCCCATAAAACGAAAGGAGGAAGTAAGAGGTTAAGACGAGGGCGACTGAGGAAGGGATAAAAGGGCGCAGTGTAAAGACGACAGTAGAAGACCTAGAAGAAGAGATGAAAAGATGGATGTTGGATAAGGCATTTTCCAATGCAACTAAGGAGATTTGGAGTAATGTAGATATATTTAGATGCAAGAAAACTCATTGACAAGCGTATAGGTTGATGAAAAAATGTGTAAATATTAATAAATATATATATTTAAAAATAAATAAATAAATAAATTTGTAATTGAGTGACTCAGAGACATAGAAACAGAAAAAAAAAAAAGAGTAAAAAATGAAAGTAACAATGAACAGTAAGGTAGAATCATGTCACCATCTTTATTAACCTGGAGTCATTGCTGCCCGGTATCTAATACCCGAGGGTTTTTAGAACCCTGATAACTTTAAAACAAAATACGCGCATTATTTGCTGTTCACAGTAGCTGCAGTCTTGACCTCTTTGATTGTATTACCTATTTTATTTAGTGTCACTGTGGCTACGGTGGAGTTTGCACGTCTGTGAAGCGCGCGCGGGTACGTTATACCCGGCCACAATGAACAATGTAACATTTATATGTACAACGTGTTTATTATTTCACATTCTTTTTCACAGCTTTATGAACGATGTTATACGAAAATGAACAGAGTCAACTTCTAACCTTGTTTGAACAAGCTTGTACCAGTGACAGTGAATAGTTCAGTTCAGACATCGAGTGAGGAAGGGTATGGAAAACTTACTGAGAGGCTTACATATATAGGTATTCACGAACAAGTTAGGGAAACTGTGACCTACCCTCCGAATAAAAGTTCGAAAACATATATATATATATACGAAATGTAAAGACTGTTCTTCTGCCAAAGACAAAAAAACAAGGCATAATTGCAAGAAATGGCTAGACTTAATTCGCAGTGCTAAAAGTGACCATTTTCAACGCGACACGATCATACCACTTTTTTTTTGCTTTTTTCCATATCCACGCCAGTAGATTGCGCCAGCAGATGTTAGCTGTACACTTGATGTCCTAAAACTGTTAACAATTAACATTTAGCGGTTTTTGCTGTAACTGTGGAAGTTTTAATTTCAATGTTCTAATACATTATAAAGTGTATGATGTACCCCATATTTGTATTACATAGTTATATTAATTGCATCCGGAAGCACAACTATCAATACTGTATGATATATTCTACTACATTACTCCCTTTCTATTGTAATCGATATAAAAATAAAGTTTTATAGTTCAACTTTAATTTGAAAAAGCTCGGATATTACACGATATTAATCCATCGAGCGAAAGATTATATTTACAAAATAATTATAAGAGCGATTAAGAATGAACATTTGAGAAATTATCTTCTATATGCAGTATGTAATGGTTTTCAAATCATGGTTTGAATATTAAAAAAGAAGTTGTCGCTATATAAGTGCATAGTTAAAACATCACAGTTATTAGTTAAATATACCCACATATATAGTTAAGAATTTTTAAGAGGCATTTTGTAATAATAATGATGAACAAAAATAATGGTAATAAATGAAATAAAGAAAGGGAAATAATGTTTAGATGAAATCTTACGGCAATACAACAAATTATTCAATTAATAACAATTTCAAAAACTGTTACTACACTCTCAAACGTAGACAAAATTTTGACTTTTATTTGTACACTTATTTTGTATAGTACATCAAAAAATGCAATATGAACTGAGACAGGATTTATAAAGTAATTAAGGTGCTTTAAAAAATTTTTACAGTAAACGATCTTTACATAATTTTTACAATTAAACTCAGTTATAAGTTGTCTATTTAACCATTATCATTAAATACATATTCAAATATGTAAATATAAGAACAGAATGATGCAAACGTAAGTTGATGTACAATTATGATAAGGAAGACATGTTTTTTTATAAAAGGGATATACAAGTAAATAAAAACTCACAAAGCATTGATGGTTTTAATAAAATGTTATTCGAGTTCCAACGGCTAATATCTCTGTGGAAATTGTTCATGTAAATAAATTTCTTAAAATCGTTTTAAATAATTATTAAATGTATGTTCACTTCAGTTGAAATTACAGCTTATCTTTTCCCTCCACTTCACATCTTTTTTGTAAGCTTCGCTATTTTCACATAATTATAATAAACTAGATTTATTTTTACAATTTTTCTTCCGCACATATTTATTTAAAATGGTTTCGAGTTAAAGTTGGTAGTAATTGTATACAAACTAATCCCCATCGTTTAAAAATAAAACAACTTTATACTGTCTATAAAATTTATTAGAAAATTAGAAAATTTTTCTAATATAAAATATGTATTATTTGTTTAACAATTTTAAAATAAAAAGTTAGTCTCAATGTTAGTTTCGAGCCTTCAGTTCGCATACACTGATAGATGTTATTAGCAATGACCAGGGCTTGAAAGCTGAATAATAATACAGCTTAAACTTAATACGGCTTATGTCCTTGAAGAATACAGCTTAAGCTTTCAGCTTTTGGCTGTTTAAATTTAAAATACGGCTTAAGCTTTCAGCTTTCGGCTTACGAAATGAATTTTAATACAAGATAATTAAAATCATTTACTAATTACCATGCATCAAACTATTTAGCATTACCATTGAAACTTCAACTTTTTTCTTTACGCACAATAATAAAAGTTTTTAAAAACAATTTCTTACGCAAATAATTATGTCAAAAATGCAAAATCAAGAAATTAAAAAAAAAAAGCTTAAGCCGAATATAAAGTTTAATTTAGCTTTTTTAGAAATACAGCTTAAGCTTTCGGCTTTCGACTGTTTAAATTTTGAGTATAGCTTAAGCTTTAGGCTTTTAGCTTATGGAAATTTAAATATGGCTTTTGGATTAAGCTTATGACATCTAAAAATGATTGGCTTTCAGCTTTTAGCTTTTGGCTTTCGGCTGGCTTTCAAGCCCTGGCAATGACACACATTAACTCTAGATCGCTATTTCACTTCTGTAATTAAATGTTAAAATCAGGGCTTGGAAGCCAATCATTTTTAGATGTCATAAGCTTAATCCAAAAGCTATATTTAAATTTCCATAAGCTAAAAGACTAAAGCTTAAGCTAAATTCAAAATTTAAACAGTCGGAAGACGAAAGCTTAAGCTGTATTTCTAAAAAAGCTAAATTAAGCTTTATATTCGGCTTAAGCTTTTTTTTTTTTTAATTTCTTGATTTTGCATTTTTGATATAATTATTCGCGAAAGAAATTGTTTTTAAAAACTTTTATTTTTGTGCGCAAAGAAAAAAGTTTAAGTTTCAATAGTAATGCTAAATGGTTTGATGCATAGTAATTAGTAAATGATTTTAATTAACTTCTATTGAAATTCATTTCGTAAGCCGAAAGCCGAAATCTTAAGCCGTATTTTAAATTTAAACAGCCCAAATCCGAAAGCCTAAGCCATATTTTAAATTCGATCAGCCAAAAGCCAAACCCTTAAGCTGTATTTTTCAAGGACATAAGCCATATTAAGTTTAAGCCGTATTATTATTCAGCTTTCAAGTCCTGGTCGTGCTCCGTTTCATTACAAAATCGTAATTTATTAACAATAAAAATGTTTACATATGACTACTACAAGTTCTAACACATTCAGTTGTGGTTGTGATGTTAAAGTCTGATGGTATGAGAAGTGTTTGGATAGGTCAGTGCTAATGGGTTTACAACTATCATTACATATCGCCCCGAAGTCATTCGCTTATACCGTCAATCTCTGCGCGCGGGATGCGGCGGTACGGATGACGTGTGTGATTGGTTGGTATGGATAGCTGTACTCGTTGCCTAATCTACACCGCGCGGAGGTGCCACTATGCGCCACGCGAAGGGTTTCCAAACATTCATATATTATTCTCTTCATACATGTGTGCGCCGGGTGGCTTGTGGGTACTACTATAAGCGGCAGAATACGGAACCGTCGTTGTTTATGGGAATGTGTATCCATGACTCAAGCGTGTGTGCCGTGCCGCGTGCGATGGATGTCCTTCATCACACACCGCCACCACACACACGTCCGGAGTTAATGATAACATTATTCCAGATATGTGTGTTTCAGTCTAATATGGGGGCGGCAGTCATCATATTTAGATATGGTGGAAGAACAAGCTTGCTCCGCAACTGTACTCATGGCCGCCTAGCTTTTATGATTCATCGTGAACTTATGGAACACGGTTGTGGCAGGTTTGTTAGGCGTGGCAGATGCTGCGTGCTAGTAATGCGCCGCTGGCCTGGCCAAACGTGGTGTCGTGCAAAACGCTCGTCGCGCCAGCCCCCTGATCTACACCGCTGTTCTCTCACGATTAATCGAGAATGATTGAAGTATGAACTATTGGGCTTTAACATCATTACCCTTCCTTTTGCGCGACAATCAGTTCTTTGTAAACATATACGAGGCCGAAAGTGAAATAATACAAGAAGACGTACTGAGCGTTAAAGGGACGTATTTATTTATAAAGAGATATGGGAATGCATAATGACAGATAAGGAAATAGAACTGGAGGAAAGAAGCAAAATAGAATATGGGGGTTGAGGGAAAACTATTTTTGTACAAACTGCCGTTAGCTAAAACAATGATAAGGGGAAGAAAGAAAAAAATACATTATAATAACTCAGAGTTGTTAAATAAAATGCCGAAAGGGCAATAATAGAGGAGGAAATAATAGAGAAGGAAAAAAAATAAAATAAAGGGGAGTGTTAAAAGAAAAGAGGGAACGATAGGAACAATAATAATAAGGATTAAATAAGAGAAGAGGGTACATGGAAATAGGTGGTAAATAAAAGTGAAAAAAGAGAAAGGAAAAGAGACGGAACAAAATAAATAAATAAAATAAAAAAAAAAAACAATGGATTAAGCTAAATTAGAAATAAGGAAAAACTAGCTGCCCCTTGCGAATATTTTGCATAATATCGTAATAATAAACAGCAAATTGAATAATAATGTGGAAATAAGTAAAGCCAAGTCTTTATTAACAAATTTACTTTTTTATTTTACAAAACTTCCCTGTAAACAACGTTAGCAGTTATAATGCGGTTAACCTTCTGTCACTCTGTATATATCTTTGACAGAAACAAAAATATCACAAAACTTACGAACTGGTGAAAAAGCAGCATATAATTGCCCATATGAAAAAATCGATTCTGGTAAATACAATCCTGCCCGTGGAAGCGTCTGACCTTGGGATTTATTAATGGTCATAGCGAAGGCTACTTTTATTGGGAATTGTTTTCTCATTATTTGGAAAGGCACAGTAAAATCCGAAGGCGTGAGGTTAATACAGGGTATAAGTGCAGTTTTATTGGAATGAATCAATTTGCCAGTGATTATATGTAGATACCTAAGTCGGTCACCACTAATTTTGTACCATGAATTATAATCCTTGATCAGCGTTAAGATTTCTAATTAACATAATAATATAGCAATTTTTCTTTAAAATCAATTTATGAGGCGATAAGCCGGACGGATTTAGGGAATTCAAAAATTCCATAGGGTACAATTGAATGTTGTCAGTTTCATCGGGTTGAACAGAATCAGAACTGAGATAATAAACTTTGATAGACCTTCCCATGTAATTTAAAACAATATGCGGACACCTCTGCAAGGAATGTTAACCGTGTTTACTTGAACTGAAGCAAATGCCAAACAATTTTCTAATATTTTCTAGGTAGTGTTTGTCAGTATAGACATCATTTTGCTCTATAAGGTTTTGAAAAGCTCTTCACAAACTTTAACGGGCTCCAACTCAATCTTCCCTTTGTGGCAACACATATGTTCCATGAAAATTGTTAATAAACTTCTCTGCGAATAATTTTGCAGCGCAACGTGCGCATTTTTTGTCCATATCACCAACACTAAGTGTTTGAACTTCACATTATCTTTAGGAAAAGGGAGAACAATATATGTTTTCGGAATAATTGTCTCTATTTGCACTAATATGTTGACGGACGTTAAGTAGGTTAGAGGATGACGGAAAGTTGTTATCTTGCAGTAACAACTGTTGCCTGAATCTGTTTTGCCTGCGATTGCGCTAATTTTCTCTTTTTTCTTCTTCTAAAGTTGAAGTTGTCTTTCTTCTTCTGCGATCTCTGATAGGTTCTAATGGTGTGGTACACCCTTTGGTTCGAGGTCTTCCTCTTGGTCTACCAGTTGCGTCCTTCGGCATTATACGTGAGTTTATGATAATAATTTATAAGAATTTACAACAATGATAAGTCGTCGCGATAGCCTAGTTGCTAGAGCGCTTGACTTCCGTTAACGGAGATGTCACGGGTTCGATCCCGGGCGACGACAGAACTTTATTATTACAACGAATTAAAATTAAAAATATTCGCTAATAATCAATCACGTGGTAGGCAATGGTAAACCACCACGTTCAACATCATATGCGCGCTAGGTAGTACACAGCAGACATACTCGTACACGGGACTGCACTTGTGTAAATCGGTAAAAATCAAACGATTACTAATCTCAGTTCCGAATGTAGTCTTGCGTTTTGTGTACTCCTGCGTTGTATGTACATAATAATTGCCTCGTACACAACCTATATCGGTACAGCTAATAATGTACGAATAGGTTGCTCACCAACCGAATGGTTCGAGGAGATAATGATGATGATGATGGGTTAAATTTATTAATAAACACTTTGTTTTACTTATTTCCGCATTATTATATTTTTACGATATTACGCGAACTATTCGCACGGATCAGCCAGTAATAATTTATAAGAATTTATAACAATGACCCGATACACAGAAGATAGAAATTAATGTCAACATTTACAGCGCAAATCAAAGATATTAAAAATTGGAGTAATTACCTGATTTAATTCACTGCATTGATTTACGAATAAATGTTGATTTAATTTATATATTTATTTATTCACTATATTTAGATAACGCTTGCGCTGTAATGTTAGTTGAACAGACTGATAACAGATGGCGCCACTTAGGGTTAACATTAAATTCGTATTTAATTTATTTTTTTTTATGAAAACATTAATTTTAAAAAATACAACTATTTTTCGTCAATAGCGAGGAACATAAGCTTTAAAACGCAGCCGTTTAATAGTTATTCGAAAAATAAATCGACATTCGTCGCGTCTTGTAATTTGTAAAAACTTACATCCACTTTGGAGATGTTCAGAATTTATTAAACGAACTCCGAGTGAACACGTTACGACATCGTAAAAACTAATCGTCTATGCATTTTATGTTTTGCGAAAGATCATCGCTTTTCCTCCGCGTGTAGAAATCGAAAATGCACAAGTTAAATTTCGTTCGAAAGAATAATTTACCGTGTTTTCACAATTCGAGTGAAACGTCTATAGTAGGTGTGTATAACTTCAGACATTATCGTTTGTAGTAAATCCAGTTTCTTTAGCATTCGCTCTCGATTTTCGAAATTTGAAATTCGTATAGAATCAGATATCGTTCGATTTATATCGTATAAATCACCCGCAAACGTTATTCGTGAAACGACTAATAAATTTAAATACCTACGTATGGCGGACGAATCGCTCAGCCGTAATAATAATATCGATATCTCGATAGGAGCAGCATATTTTGAAATATGTATTCTGAATGAGAGAAATTCATTCGAGAATCTTTTTATTCGCAATACTCATTTTGGATGGATAATTTCCGGTTGTGCAAAAAAAATTAAAATCGAGCTTTCCATTATTTTGTCACACATCTACATAAAATTAATCGATTTACAAATTACTAAGTTTTGGGAAATCGAAGACGTCAATCCACAAAAGGAAATAAACCCCGAGCACGATATTTGTATAGAACATTTTAAAACAACATTTTCGCGACCAACCGCGATGGTCGTTTTGTCGTTCGGTTACCACTAAAAAATGATCGTAAAAAATTGTCTAGTTCTCGTAATCACGCTATTCGTTCGTTAATCCGCATCGAAAATCCGTTGAAACCTTCGCTCGTTGAAATCACACAGAACTTCGAATTTTGCTGAAAACTGCATACATGTTTTAGGATTAATTCGGAAAACCCGCTGGATGACGTGTTTCAGATAAAGATAAATTTAAACTCATTACCTGAGCTTATCACCAAAAGAGAATTCTATTGAGTGAAATAAGCCGCATTTTTGATCTGTTAGGTTTGGCGCGTCACCAGTTACCGTTAGTTCGAAAATTTTTCTTCAAGATTTACGGAGACTCGGACTAAATCGGGACGAACTAATTCCAGAACAGTTCCGTCAAAAGTTTCGTTCGTATTATAATGAATTAGTTCATTTGAAAGATTTTAAAATTGCACGCACCTTTTCATCGCTTAGTAAAAGTGAAGAATCGTCTAATTGGGTACAGGTGATGCCAGCGAAAAGGCATACACTGTGCTGCAATTTAGCTCGTTAGATTTGACGATTCGCACGAATCATATTCCAGAATTATTTTACGCTAAAACTCGTGTTGCTCCGATTAGGCAAATATAACTTCGTCTAGAACTGCACAGCGCATTATTCGTATTATCAAAATTAATAGTTCGAGTTTCGCATCGTTTAAAGGTTAATTCGAGAAATATTTTTTTTTGTTCTCTGATTCTACTGTCGTATTGAACTGGTGTTTAACCATCCGCTCGAGAGATGGAACTAATTCGTAGCAAATCGTGTTTCCAGCACTTCGAATAGAAGAGGAATTTCTACGTGTAAGTTTTTCAATAACGTCTTGCGGCTACAAGGGCCTCTAGTTTTATTAAAGATCACAGTGTGATTTTTATGCACTTAATTAAATACTAAAACAGAAGTCGATCGATTATATCGAACGAACAAAGCATGCACTAATGTAGTTAACGTGTTATTAATAAGCCAACACTTTATGTTTCGAAAATTTTTCTTTGTACTCGAAAGTTTTGAACGTTATCGGTTATTTATTAAGACTTTATTCGAATTGCAAAGTGACGCCTGACAAACGAATTAAGTCAAGTATATTGTCAGTTGCTGAAAGAAAACAGGCGTTCGTCTCGCTCGTTCGTAATTCTCAATTAGTATCCTTGGCGACGGAAATTCATTCATCGAAAGTATTCAGCAATCTAGTCAAAAACAGCTCGTTGAAACGGTTATGCCCCTTTTTGGACGAAAATAATATTCTACGCGTAGGCGGTCGGTTAATATCCGATTATCCCCTTCCGTCAAAAGGTCACATTTTTAAATTATACATTCGATTTATACATGAAACTTATTTTCATACTACTCGTACATTCGTCGTTAATTTCATTGATGGATTAAACAAAACTGTAAAGAAAATCCTATTTCAGCGTGTGACTTGCACCCACTTTAAAGGAGTCGCTTTGGAGCAGATAATGATGAGTCAGCTGCCAACGGAGCGCATTTCCTATTCGAGGCCGTTCGATTTCGTAGGCATCGATTTTTGTGGTCCGTTTATAAATGTATCGCAGATCGTTCATATAAATTTGGAAAACGCCATGCCGCTTTTTTCATTTGCTTAGTAACACGAGGAGCCGCTCATGTCGAAATAGTTTCGGATTTATCGAGTGCAAAATTTCTCGATAGTTTCAATCGTTTTATTGTACGAAGAGGCGCACTTACTCGTGTACATTCTGACAAGGCTACAAATTTTGTCGACGCGAAAAATCAGTTGTGTCTGAATACTGAAGACTTGCTGAATTTTTCTAGTTTCCGTGGAATAGAATGGGTATTTATACCGCTTCCTCGTAGCCCACATCACGGAGGAATTTGGGAAGCTGCTATCCGTATAGGAAAGTATCATCTGAATCGAGTAACCAAAAATTCAATTATGTCCTATGAAGGCTATTCTACGATCTTCGCCGCGATAGAATCCATTTTGAATAGTCGTCCTATTTCATATAAAGTTCATACGGACGACGGTCCAGCGATTTTAACCCCTTCGCATTTTTTGATCGGTAAACCTTTAATTTATGAAACTATGGATTCTAATCCAATTGTTCCACCTGAATCGATAGATTTAATGGAATTATGAAAATCCCATAGAGCCGTGTTAAACTCATTCTGGCACAATTGGAGAGAGGATTATTTAAATGACTTACAAGTTCATAACAAATGGTTTACTCGGAAAAATAATCTACAAGTCGGAGATGTAGTATTAATTAAAGACGATCAATTACGTCCCGGCGACTGGAATATGGGCGTAGTAGTCACGACTTACCGTGATCGAAATGGTGACGTTCGTGTCGTGGATGTCAAATCTCAAACTGGAATCAGGCGTAGATCTATCTCCAAATTGGTTCGTTTGCTTAATGATGAGCCCAAGCTCATCAGGGGGTGGGGAGTATGTTAGTAAATATTAAGACAATATTTATTAATTGTATTAAATTTTACGTATTTTTAGTGGTAAAGCCCCGCGTAAATTAAATTACTCGTTTGCTCTCGTTAACGTGTTGTTCTTTTTTTCGATAATCTTACACTTTTCGCAATTTCGTGTCTCGTCTTTTTCGGTGTAATTATTTCGTTTTACTCCTTTGTTAAATTGTTTTAGAAACAGAGTCTTTTTCAAGACTTCCATCCGATATCTGATATTCCGTCGTATTTGGTCAGTCTACAATTTATTAATAAAACTCACTCGAGAACATAATTTGGTCCTCCGGAACATAAACAAAAATATCGTTATGCGTTTACATAAAATAAATTTACTCTTAAACGTCCCGAAACATACTCTACTGGACAAGTAATGAAATTTTCCATTTTTCAGAATTTTTATTTAAGCAAAACAACCATATACAATAAAATTTTTCAGTGCCAATTTATAAATACTGTTGGTATATCAAATTCGCTCAATTTTTATACTATTTTCATATGCCAGGAACTGTATTTCTGGGCTTAAAATACTTTGAACAATTAAATCGAAAAACAAAAATTATTTTTGAACACAATATAATCAACAAATAAAAAAAATCAAAGATTATACTCCGTCAAACAATAGTTTTAACAACAAATTTTCCGCTGGAAATCATTTCGTATTTCAATGTGTAGGCATTTTTATTTTAAGTTTTATTACAAATATAGGATTCATGTATAATATTTTCACAATATTTCTTTTCATAATATAATTTTTTATCTCCATAATAAAGAAATCATTAATTGCCGACTGGATGGCGCTGTAATCGCTCAGTGAAAAATTTTCCGTTCGATTACCAATGCTGCAAACTTATACTCAAAATCGGGTTAAATTCGGTTAAGCCTCCCTCAAAGATGATATGTGAAATCATGAAGCGTTCCGTATTTTTATTACTTTTCTTGATGCATGTAATCGTTAATTTTTTCCTTATTTTGTAAAAATTTTTCAAAAATACATATATACTACGATCGGAACGATATAAAGAAGATTAGCTTGACGACCCCTGTGCAAGGGTGATATGTAAAATTGTGAAGCGTTGCACCGTTTTTATTACTTTTCTTAATGCATGTAATCGTTAACTCTTTTTCCTTATTTTGTAAAAATTTTTCATATATATAAATGTATTTTATCCTTTTTATCTGCATACAATCTGTTCATTTGAACAATAAGTAGCAATGTTGTTTTATGTAAACCATGGTGGAACGCTTCCCCCCAGTGCTGGTCGCTATTCCTTATTTGTATGTACGTTATTTATTGGATTATGTTGAGCTATCCAAATTAATGACTGCGGATGAAATTCCAGTTCAATTTGACAGTGTCGTTTCAATCGCCTGAATCGTACGCTATTCTGCGAAAGATTAGCTGCTAGCGGATTGATACAGTTCCCAAGTCGATGAAAGTATCTTCTAGCAAAGGGGTCCTAATTACTTAATGGAATAGTACTACATATAATGTTGCAAAAACGGTTACCATCTTCTCCTGTTAGATGGAATTTCTATATTCAAGGATCATTGATGCAGTATTTACTTACGTTGCTCCCAATAGGAGCAAGAAGAGAAAAAGATAAAAAAAAAGAAAAAGGAATTTTATGCGTTATTTATTTTTTAAAAAAAAACATAGAGCGCGAGGCCGGTGCGAATTGTATTTGTACACGTGCGGCGAAAACAGTCGGTCGTCACAAGGCGTCGTAATATCTGAAATTGACTCCGCCGGTAGTCCGACGGAAGATACACCACGACGGGAGCCAGGGCTGCCCTTCATGATGAAATCCTAAGCGATAAATGATAAAATAGATGAAATAAAAATATGGATAGCGCGGAGGTCGCTACATTTATAAAAATATATTGCTAATTGTATCGAAGAGCTTTTAATATTAGATGGTGTGCAAAATAATAGCACAATTTGTCAGATGCTGGTTTCAATTATATTCTTAAAAGTTATGTTTTTTTGCTTTTTGGCTTTCTTTTTTTATTTCTAAATAAAATAAAACTAAAAATAACGAGTCATCATCCATCTATGGAGCACAAGAATTCAGATCAGTGTCTGGTGCAGCTATAATATACATTAAATTTTCTCCTAATAAATTAACTCGAAAAGTCATTTAATAAATGCATAAACTTTACCAAATTATTTTGCGCACAATTCTGATGATAACAACTGAAGCTGAAAGATGGTTTTCAGCTTTGAAAAGAATAGAAAACATTTTTAAGAAATCCTATGAACCAAGAAAGATTAATAGCACTAAAACGTGTTGAATTTGTGAAAAATTTGAATGTACAAGGCAATACTCAACTTTCATGCGTTACTGGATAAAAAAGAAAAATTTATTCTTATCAATACTAAATTGTTGTTGTAATGCTAAGAATTTATCTTATAATCTGTGATTTATAAACTTCATGGTATTCAATTAAAGTAGTAAAATTGAAAATTTCATTTATAGTGAAATTCAAATGAACACCTTTATGCGCATCAAGTAAACATAAAATATATGAAACTCATAGCCATTAGAAAAAAAACATTTATTTTCTGTAATTTGTTTAACGTACTTTTATTTTATAAAAAAAAAAAAATATTAAAAAAACAATGCGATCGTGTTCCACTGCAAATCCCTCTTATCAGGATAGCAATTGTAGTTTAACGTTCTCGAAAAGCTTGTCTGTTTAGGAGGTGTGTTAGAACTTCTTATCTTTTTTTATATAGTAGTAATTATTGTATACATAGTTGATGATGTTTTGTGCGCGTTGTCGGTGTTTTTCGGGATGGAGTGCAATTGTACCTTTTTTTTTTACTCTCCGAATTAAACGGTTAATGTGTTAGTTTGTTGTATAAATTGTTTTCTAGTATTAGGGTAAGTTGGTTATTTGCAAGTTTTTAAATAAATACCCACACACTTTTATTTAGGATGTATACTATTATTCTAGTGTCGGTTAGTAATTGTAATTCTATGAAAATGCTAAATTTTTAAATCCAGGGCGGTTTGTTTGCAAAACTATCGTGATGCAGTGTTAATAATGTAAAATTTTAGTCTTATTAAAAAAAATACTTTTCACCGTAAGTCTGCAGTTTTTTGAACATTTTTAATTTGAAATGTTCAGTGCTGATTAATTTTTTCCAGATTTATGTATATAAAACATCAAATTTGAATACTAATAAAGTTGTTTGTTAACATTTTTAGAAACAGTTATTATGTTGCGTTGAAAAAAGTGGAACATGACTATCGTTTTTTTTTTGTAATAGCCTATATGTAATTTATAGCAACACGATAAAATTTTACTAACAGGTACAGGTAGAAATCATGTACTTAATTAAACTGAGCGAACATTTAAATATTAATTACATTAATTGTAGATGTATTTACACTTCGTAATAGAGCTTTTCATGAAAATTTGAATGTTATAAATTTACAAAAAAAAAAACAAAAATTGTAGTATTGTAAATCGTTAATATTTTCACTTTTTTTTTGTTGAAGTTAACACTATCGCAGTGCCACTTTACAAATACATCATTTTCAACATCTAAAATTAATATTTTCCTTAATAATAGTAAAAAGAAAAGAAGTTACTTATGATGCATAAAACTATTAAGATAGTTTATTAACGGTGGTAATGTCCTGAACGATGTTTTTTATATGTACCTAAGTATTATCGTGCGTGATCAGTATTGTCAGTATTGAAATTTTTGACCGTATTTTTACTTTTTAAAAATAACATTAGCTCAAAAGCAACACTTTAATATTCGAGAATATTTGTGAAAAGAGTTCCATTTCATACTACCACTATTGTGTTATTGATTCTGCGGCTTGGGCGGATCCTTGGATGGTTTTTTACTTATACATATCTTTAAAATTAACACTGATATCCGGTAAGGAGGCGGTACATGGGGTTAATATTATTACGCTTCTGTTCTATTTTGAACATACATTTCGTACTAGTTTCTGAGTAATAGATTTTTTTTTTTTTGTAATTTCTTATTTATAGAATTTAATTTTAAAATTGAAATTGCATGCACTCGTGAAATAACCGTTCTGTGCTCTGATTAGTTTTTAATTAAATTAACGTGTACCCAGGTAATGGTTTGTTAATATTAAGGAGTGTGCAGTATTTTATAATTTTAATGTATCCTAAAATTGTGTTAGGCTTACGGTTTTTTCGCATATTTTTTTTTTTATAATTAATCTGTTGTGATTTTTATTCGTTTATTTGTTGCCATTATTTATATTTCGTAACTATGAAATAATAGTCATAGATGAATAAATTAAAATTACGCGAAATAAACTAGCCGGAATAATGTAAATTTTTCTATTATTAGTTAGTAAAATTAAATTTTCATGCGGTGTGTAATATCCTCTTGTGTAGTTTCGTTAATATATCCTTTCATCATTTAATAAAATTGCATTTATTATATTAACGATGAACTTTAAAACAGTATTCCTATTATACAATTGTTCACAAAAATAAACATTTATTCAGCGATATGTTCTGTTACGGTTTTGACGTTAGATGTTTTTATTTTAATAAAATTTACTATATATATATATATATATATATATATATATAATATAGTTTAAAACAAAATTTATAATAGAATTTATAATATTTACCATTTATAACGTAACTTGTTTGTGTTTCATTGTGTTTTTACATTTTATTCTTGAGGCAGTAACTCCTTAATGAAGGTCGGTGACTACCATTACATGTTGTAAAGCTTTTTCGAACCGATCCTTTTTCTGAGGTCAGGACCGTGATTAGAGTCCTTCATTTCACATAAATGATTTTTCTCCGTTGATTTCAGTTCTTTAGTTTGGTTAATTTTCGACGCAACATAGGCAAGACTTTTGTTCTGATCGTCTTTTTTGTGATCTTCCTTTTGACATCTTATATTTCTGCTTTACAATATTTGTTTTTTAAATCGGAAAACGTTTTGTCGAGTATTTTCTTATGTAAAGTCCGACTTTCGCAATCGTATGTAAAAGTTGAAAAAATCAACGAACGTACAGCGGGCGTATCTTAATGCGCTTTGACGTATGCTAGTCTTTGCATATTTTATGCAATTTACGTACAGCCAAGCGACGACATTTATTCTTTCGTAGTAACGGGCACCAAATACGAGTATTATTGAACAGTTATGAACCGTAATAAAATAATGTAAAATTCTGACGTCGCATATGCGCCATAGAAGCGCGAGTAGCGGAAATAAAAAGTAAACGTACATGGGGGCTAAATAACGTTCTTTTTTCTCCTTATCTTCTCCTATTTTATCCTTTCATATCTATCCAGGAAAGTATAATACATATTGAGTTAAACACTTTAGCCAATGTTTACACATTGAGTTCAAAGCGTCTTATTAAATATTATATATATATATCTGAGTTATATCTATTTTTAACAAAATATAAATAATAAGGTAAAGTAAAAATAAACACACTCAAGCCCCACACCCCTAGAGCTCAAAGATCAAACTGAAATAGTAACATATTGAACATAAATTAACGCATTAAATTGTAAATTAAAGTATAATTAGGAAAATCTAAAAGAAAACTAATAAAAACGAGATTTACGTATAGCTTAAAAGAATCCTAAATAGAAGGAAGAAGACAAAACTATAGCGTTAGTAGGTAATAAAAAAACTACTATGACTGAACCATCGAGAGAAAATAATATTTACGGTAAAGATAATAATTACTTATCGTTCCAAATGCAAATACAAATAGTATGGTTAATTTAAAATACGGAAGATTTTGAAATTTAGAATTAAGAAAAGTAAGATCTGAGAATAATAGGATATTTAAATAGATAAAAATAAGAAAGTTTTGTAATCAAAGCGAATTTATTAAAAATAATAATTTGAACAAGTTGCTCTGGTTAATGAGTTATCGGAGTAATTTCTAAATTTGAACTTACGTATTAAATATGAGAGTTAATGGACTAATAGAAAATACAGAAATAAGGTAGTCAAGCCATTCACAACTCGGAATCTATAAATGTTCAAACAAATTTCAGTTTTCGTATCAATAATCATAGTATTTTTTCCCCCATTCATTGTCCGAAGTTGTTACATTGTAATTTATTTATCAAGAATTTTAAATTATCTTTTGAAACAGTTACGATCATCTGTATATTTCAAAATGGAAGCTTGTCCGTCGATACAAAAACTTCTGCTAAAACAGTGTTAAAGTTTTCTCGTAATAAATTCATCGTACACATTAAAAATAACAGCGGAGACAAGCTTCTGCTTTATTTAATATATAGATTTGACTGAATACGAGCGTGATAGTTTAGAGTAGTTGAAGTATTTAGTTACAAAATCTAGAGGTGTCAAGTTTAAAACTTGTCTCGTTCCGCACTTAAATCGGCCACAGGTTTACTAAGTTTGAAATAATTGGGATATCGAGAAGTGATCTGAGGAAGTAAAGGCGGTTCCAAGAATGAAAGGAATTCTTCAGATCTATTAAACATAATGTATCATGAAAAGCTTAATTCTAGTATTTCTGACGCTCGGGCATATTGAAATTACTTCACTTTTTTAAATTTTTTTTTGAGATTATCTACATTTAATAATGCTTTGTTGCTGTTGTAAAGATTAGCCGTCAGGAACAGAAAATGTTCAGGTGCTCTAATAGTGCGTAAGAAGTTGTCTACATTTTACACAATTAATGGCTTCGGCGCTGTTCTTTAAATTTTTTAATAATTTTTCGCATGTTGAATATTTGTTTTTTCTTACCAACACCTTTCTTAAAAACCATTTTTTGTTCTTCGGAAATTTCCATTATGATTAACGATTGTAATCTATTGTTCAATATCCTAATGCGTGTACTTCAAATCGATCCTTCAGATTTCGCATTGGGAAAAACCGCTTCGTGGACGCACAAATTAAATAATATATAATTCTTGTAGAAATGTTGATTTTAATTCTACGGGTTGCATTGCAGTTTCTAATTATCCATTGATAACGCTTTATGAAACAGAAGATTTCAATAGTGGTTTAAAGTTGAATACCGCGAAGAGTTTGTGACCTTCTTATAAAAGTATCAGACGTATAAGAACGAATTTGAACACTTTTTTATTTAGTGAACTTTTGTTTTATGACTTCAAGCCAAAAACACTTCCATTGCACCGACTGGTACGCATTTAATTGGTACAGAAAACATAACGTGATTTTTCCCATTATTCGCAACATAAAAATCACACAGTTATCAATAGATTTTTATGTATTTATTTTCGAGGTGTGTATACTATGTATATGTAAAAACACACACTTGTTCGTCTATGTGTATATCCATATTATGATCGGGAGTCAATTATTCATGTGTATTGTAATCGTCGTCCTATTTTGTGTATGTTCCCCTAAGAGCTTCCTTTGGACGTCTGGCGGCGTGGTCTACATTTAATTGTCGAATTTTTCTTCTGCTTTTACAATACGGTATACTGTGGAATATGAATTGGATTTTTGTTTTTGCCGATTTCAAAAAAGAAACGCTTACGGTTTTTTCGATTTTTATTCGCGCATAATTTGTTTTTCTGTAGGCCGATTTTGATGATTCCTTGTCTATTGGAAAGTATAGCAGACAGTGCTGGTATCATGTGAGTTCCGATAAATATCGGTGATGAACGTAAATGCCCAGTAGTCATTACAAAACGTGAAAAAATTGCGTCTTTTTAGAAAAGTTTTTAGTAATATAACGAATGACGTTCGTAATTAAAATATTATCAATGCAGTTTTTTTTATATATCTGTATATTTTTGTTAATGGTGTTTTCCTTCAATTTTATTTACTTTTCTTATGCATTGTTCTTTTTCTTATGTGTATTTTATTGCTCATCGATTAAAGTCTACCCGGCTTTCATGCTACGAATATATGTGTACATTGCGTATCATTTTATTAAATATACGATTTATTTATTTATTTACAAGTTGGAAAAAACTAATTTTTAGCAAAACAAAAAATTATTTGAAAAAAAAAACGAATTTGAAATTCCGGAAACGCCATTTATGAGCTCATCACTGATGGAAATATTACGTGTCTTGACGTTACTGGGTATACCTTTTGACCATGTGTGGAGTAACTCCTGTGATATCCTTTGTTTATTAGGAATTGTAACACCGATCAGTGGCAGTCCCATATAACTATATATATATATATATATTTTTTTTTTTATTATGCCCGTTGCGTGAGTATCCAACACTCTTATTATCGTTTATTCTAGTAATTAAATTTACAATTAATCATTCTTACTACCTAAAACGGATATATTAATCTAAAAAATGTATCGATCACGCAAGTATATGTGTAAATAGTACAATAATACACTCATACATACGTAAGGGCGGCTTACATGTTAGACGTCGCATATATTATCGTACAGGAAAGAGAAAGGAAGGAAACAGGGAAATAAATGGTCTAAAAGAGCCCTAACAAATGCAAAAGGAGACGCAGCAAAATTCTTTAATCTTTGCACCATTCTTTCAACCACTTCCTTACTTCCCTCTTCGATACATAAATTTTTTTTTCGTTTATTATGTGGCTGGGAATAGTACTCATTAATTTAATTAGAACCGAATCATCTGTATTGTCGATTCGTAGATTTACCCCTCTAGGAGAAATGTAATGGGTATTATTTTGATTTCTTGTTAGTCGAGTTTTTGGTCTGGAAGGTAACTTTACATTATTGAGTTTAAATTCAAGTAGTCTGTAATAATAAATAATAGTGCATCTTGGGAGACATTTAATTATTTTCCTTCGACCAGGTTGATGTAGTGTGACTCCGCTTCCAATGAGTTCGAGTATAAGTTTCAAACACCTTTTCTGAATTTCACCTATTTTATTGATTTCCTTTTTTTAGCCTCACCCCGTGGTTGGATCCCATATAAAATTTTAGACATTATTAATGCACTGAAGTATATCCGTAATGTTCCATATGAAAGAACCGTCTTCAATTTATGTAACGCTGGAATTGACCGTCTTATTTTCGAATTTCATTTTTTTAATATGTGATTTTTCCAGTTCAATGAAAACAATATTCAACTTATTAGAGTCTTGGTGCGCTAAATTTTCAAATTGGAACAATAATTAAAATCCGCATTAAATATCCTAATGCGTATCCCTGGTACTTGGCTTATGGAAAATAAGTGATTACATTGATGTACCCATTATATAGTTTCTGAATAATATTGTAGATTGAATTTGGTGCTGACTCTGAGAAGTATTAATGTTGTTTAAGAATAATAATGATGTCTCTTTTGAGTATTATATTTTACTATATAATTTTTATAGAGGAACTGTTTTTTACTTTTTAGTGCATTTTTATTCAATTTTTAGGATAAATCTTGAAATTGTTTCTTTTTTTTTTTTTTTTTTTAATTGCGACTTTTTGTTTAATACCTTTGTTTCAACAAGAGGGGATATTTTATTTTGGTGGTAATTTTTATTCAGCATTTGCAATTATCCAATTTTAAAATCGATATTACTTTGTTCCACAGTTTACAGTTTAAACACCCGGGTTTTTGCAATTACCGACGCATACTTTACTTTTTTAAATTTCCTTACATTTTTATTTTATATTTATACATCGTTTTATTTTGCAGTGAACTACACATTTTCCCATCTGTAATTTATATTGTTTTAGCATTCAGTGATTTTGTCTCTCAGTTTTTTTACATATAAATTACTTTTCTGTTGGTTTAAATACTTTTTTTTGAGAATAATCTTTTCGCGACATTTGAAAATTAAATTTAGAAATAAGAAAAATGCAATGACTTAGAGCGTAGTGATATCATTTTTGTTAGGTTATTGCAATTTATGTAATTTCGTGTTACTTTGACACAGTTTACATAGGTGTTCGTGTTACGCGCAAATAAACTTCTGTAATATTTTTTTTTTGCAAAGACATGTATATAATCAAATATTTTCGCTAGCAGAGCGGGAGACATTTATAAATTGCCTTTTGATATGGCTTATGGTTAGGCTCAACCTAAAAAATTTTCCGTCACACAGAAATGTCACGAAATTTTCAAACATTTCGTTGAGAAAATTCCGTTTTTTTCATCTATCTCTCTCTCTCTCTCTCTCTCTCTCTATATATATATATATAAAATATATCTATACCATCATCATCATCATCATCGAATCTCACTCGAATCCGAGTATGAGTTCTCCACTAAGACCTATGTTTGTAGCGCATGTGAGAGACCAGTCCAATGCGGTGCGTTGTTGTGAAAACACACAGTTGGCAGGTTATATTTCGCTCCGTGGTATCATCTTTACCAGCAAGGTTCTTCTTTTTCCTTATCAGCTTAACATCCGCTAATTTGGTCACCATTTCGGACCACACTCTACGATTTTGAGCGCAGCATTCCCAGGCGTCCCTCTTTGGATTAATGTTAATTCTTTTTAAGTCGCTAGCGATGACATCTTTGAATCGTAAACATGGTCTACCAATTGGGCGTTTGCCGCTGGCCAGAACGCCATATATCAATCTTTTTGGGATCCGGTCGTCTTCTATCCGGAGGACATGTCCCAACCATTTCATACGTTTTGTTGCCAAAAACTGATCAACCGAGTGACAATTTGTTTTCACCAATATCTCTTCGTTTGATACGTGATCAAACCGTCTTAACCGGAGTATTCTTCGTAGAAACCTCTGATAACATGTGTCCAGTTTCCTAGTCTGTTTCCTCGTTATTGGTCAAGACTCGCCACCGTATAAAAGCACGGGTATAATCATTGCTTTGTAGACACCTATTTTTGTTCCAGTCGGTAAACCTTTGTTATTGAACACACGGAAGTGTAACTTACAGAAGGCCGTGTTTGCCTTTTTTAACCGTGATGAAATTTCGTCTTGAAGCGTCGCATATTTATTTACTATGCTTCCTAAATACTGGAATTTCTCATCCGAAAAGACTCTGTTTTCGTTCATTTTTACGCAGTCTATATCATCATTGATTTGTAAAATTTAGCTTCCAGTCGCACAGGACTTCGTAGATAGCATCTTGCTGCTCCTGATTCTAAAAATGGTACTTTTAAAATTTGCGCCCCCCGATCGCTGTAATTAATGATTATTGGTAACCGATCCACTACTTTCTTTCCTGTAAGATATGGGAGTAATTTGCCATACTAATGTAAGACAGCATAATTCAGTTCTAGTTCCTCGAATTCCTTTTTTATTTTTTCTGCCTTCTCCTTCCTGAACTGTTCCCTTGATCGTTGTATTGACGTTGGATTGATGATTAGATCACTCACATCAGTGTTGAGAGCTTCAGTAGCAGCTATTAAAAGATGTACCGCATCCCGATCGCTAACTTTGCATTTGTCCAGTGCAAAAGCTAGGTATGGTGTCATGAATTTATCATGAGCTCTCCTCTGTTTCTTGGTAATATCTTTATTCTGCAGATTTCGCTCACTTGGATTTGATATTGTTTCCTGAAACTTCTGGATCTTGCGCATCAGACTCCAGATTTTTTCCTTTTCCTCCATCATCACTTGACGTACTCGTACTAGGTGAAGCTAATTCTACCTTCATCTTTGAAATGAATAAATTATTCACACGGCTAACTGAAATTCAAAATTTTTTCAAAGTACCTATTGCTTAATGTAATAATTTGCATCAGAACTATACTGCGTTGCTGGCACACAGCAATATATACAGCGCCACGCGTTGTAACGAAGGAAAAGCAGTATCGTTTTACCGAAACGCTTTTCGGCACGTCTTCAAGTCAACCAAATGAGCTGAAATTTTAATAGCAGCATTTTTTCATATAAGAGAACAATTCTACCGGTTGGGATACCTCATTTTTGAAAACAAAATTTCCCATCTATAACTAAAGGCCACCCTAATATACATACATACAGGTATATATATATATATATGTATATATATACATTCATACATATATATATATATTAGCCTGACCGAAGACTATTTTTTTAAACCATTTCTACACCTTTTACCTTTTTTACGGAAGTACATTGTGACATGGATATTTTTCGGATTGCACATAATGATATGGCTATTTTCTTTTAGTAAAGATATGTATTCAAACTGTTGATCGCATATTGAATAAAATGTTTATTAATAAGGTACGTCCCTAGCTACCCACGTCTTATCTTACGGCCGGTCTTAGTCTAGAATTTAGTCGGCCATGAAGAAATGTCACGAAATTTTATAATAATTTTCACTTACAGCCAGTTTGTAGCTAGGAAAGCGTTTTATTTATATTTATGCTATGGTAAACATTTTATTCAATTAGTTTGGGTTCATGTTTTTAAAACACGTAGTGGTATCATTATGCACCACTATCTGAAAGACCGTATCCATGTCACAATGTACTTTTGTACAAAAAGTGCGAAGGTGTTGCCTTCATTTTTTTCCATGCAAATTCTTTCTTTCGTTATTCGCAGATGTCGTCATGCGTGCTTGTATAGAGATTACTCTTTCTGTTTGTCGGGTAATTTTTCATTCGGGAGTTAAATTGCTAAACAACAGCGCTATTTAATTCTTCGGTGAGTTTTATTTTTAAAAAATTATAAAACCAACGCAGGAAAAAATGTTTTTATTCTGTTCTTTTGTGTTAGTATCGTTACTTCATTCGGAAATTATGTGAAGAAGCCAAAGAAAGTTATCGGTGTAAGAAATGTAATTGAAGAATTATAGCCAAAAAATAATCTATTTTAGCTATGCGAAAAAGTGGACGGTGACTATGCCATAATATGTAGTGTTGTTATTCTTGTGGATAAAGACATAAATATTGTTACTGTTTCATTAAATAGATCAAAAGGAATGTATATTGTATATGTAATATACAATATCCAGGAAGTCTTTGATAGTGATTGAATTCCAGCCTAATGGCTACGAGGAACATTGTATAAGGATAGTCGTTTTTATTTATAACAAAAGATGTATTAAAATAGACCATTAATTGCACTTGCTGTACTTCAAACAAAGAAATATGTACACGTATTTTGAAAAAAGCTGGATCAGCATTTATAAAAATGAAAAATTTATTTACTGGTAACGAACTGAACTTTCAGAATACGACTTAGAGACTGAAGATGTTACAAATGTTATTTGGTTGTAAATGCTGAACTTAAGGTATTATTCTAGAAAAGCGCCCAGAAATTTTCGAAATACGACGCTCGCCAAAAATTTCACGGACGGAAAGAATTACAAGTAGAGTTTTCGTACAGTATGCGGAAAATATTGAAATCGGTGAACTTCAACTAAGCAAGGAAGTTGTCATAATTCGGTGACACTTTATGAAGGATTCGAATCATGAAATTTTCAAGTTGATTATGAAAAAAAAGGTGATCAGGAAGAGGTCGGTTTTCTGACTTTCCAGAGTTCACGGACGCGATATGTCCAAAGACAGTTTGACTGTTCATCTAATATAAAATTTGTACGTTAGAGTTTAAACGTATAAAATAATAAAATAACAAATACATAAAAATATAAAATATAAATAAAGCGAGCAATGGTGAGTGTATGCGTGCCTGGTAAATTATTGTCGATCAGAGATCAAAGGCTATGATATATTATCGCAAAATGAATCGCATATCTTCGATGATCGGTTCTGATAGGTATGGGCTGCTGGAAAAGGAATAAGAAAAGAAAAAAGATCTGGCGAAGGTTTTCGTAGTTCTTTAGTTTTCAGCGAAGCTAGTGAATAGTAAAAATTAGAAATTGTTTAATGGACTCTGTTTGTGTTAAAAGTGCTACTTCGAGTAACCAAAAAAAAAAAAAAGGAGTTTGATCGAGAGTCTGAATCTGTAGAATATATGAATCGAACTGCCCTTCAGAACTGGGAAAAGACTAGCGCATCTTACCTAATTAAATTCGCGTTCATAATAATTCAGTAACGTAATATTTCGTTCTTAATGTCGTATTGATTTGTGCCAATCGGAAACATCGACTTAGAGCCACTTAGAAACCATTGACTCGGCGGGTTCCAGATCACCGCTGACAACAGTGATGCATACCATTTTTTATTTATGTATTTATTAATTATTTTAATGTTTTAAATATAGTAATTTATTAATTAACAAACAGGATGTTGAAAGATTCTTTATTATTTTAATGAGTTTTTTGTATGTCTTCTTTTTAAGGTGCCGTACGCTACATAGCGCGTTGGTGCAACCTATTCGTACATTTTTACCTGTACCGATATAGGTTGTGTACCAGGCAATTATTATATGCAACGCAGGTGTACACACGCAAGACTACATTCGGAACTGATTGTAGCCGTTTGTTATCGCGCTACAAGTGCAGTCCGTCCGGTGTGGGTCTGCTGTGTACTGACTTAGCGCGCATATGATGTTGAACGTGGTGGTTTACCATTGCCTCCCACGTGATTATTAGCGATTATTTATTTGTTTATTTAATTCTTGTAATAAGTTCGTCGTCGCTCGGGATCGAACCCGTGACCTCCATATCGGAAGTCAAGCGCTCTAACAACTAGGCTATCGCGTTCAAAGTTGCAGAACGGATCAGCAAACTAGAAATTAAGAAAACCGCGGGGTACGCTAGCATTGATGGTCGAGCAGTTAAAGCTCTTCCGGTCAAAGGAGTGTTATTTTTTGTAAAGATATTCAACGCTATGCTGCGGATCTTTCACTTCCCAACTCAGTGGAAGTGTGCCGCAGGTGTTATGATTCTTAAACCCGGAAAACCAGACCGTCTACTCGCTTCCTACAGGCCAATAATCTTATTTCCTACTCTCGCTAAAATATACAAAAAAATAATGTTATCCAGGATGATAAAAATTTTAGGAACGAGAGCGATTCCCGACCATCAGTTCGGCTTCCGAGGACTACATGGCACCATCGAACAACTCCATCGGGTTGTTCAACATATCCTATCATCTTTGGAAAACAAGCAATACTGTGCAGCTATATTTCTAGACGTCCAACAGGCATTCGATAAGGTGTGGATAGTGGAATTTCTGCACAAACTCAAAATGAATATTTCGCCAGCACTTACTGGTCTACTTCAATCATAGCTGCACAGTCGAACATTTTATATACAGGTACGTGATACTTGGTCATCTATTCGGGCTATCGGAGCCAGAGTTTCACAGGACAGCGTGCTTGGCCCAATACTTTACACCTTTATACACTGCTGATGTACCATTGCTAATTGATGAGAGTGGCTTAATTGCAACGTATGCGGATGATACAGCTTTCCTTGTTAATTTAACCTGCCCAGTAGAGGCTGTAGGCAAGGCCCAAGACTATCTTAATCGATTCGTCCTGTGGGCCAAAAGGTGGAATATATCAGTAATTTCAGAAAAAAAAAAATTTCTACCCATTTACATTGAGAAGAAATACATGCACAGATATCAACTTCGACAGCACCATCATTCTCCAAGTGGGTCAAGTTACTTCGGAATGAACTTCGACAAACGGCTGAATTGGCAACAACATATTAAAATTACCTTACGCAGTTGCCGCTACAAAATGAAGAAACTTGATTGGCTACTTCGTCCAAAAAGTAAATATGCCCGTGATAATGCTATCCAGCATGCATACAGATGCGACAGTGGCTGGAGACGCAAAGGCAAAGCCATACATGAAACTCTTTTATAACAAATATAATGTTGCGGTCGACACTATGGATCAACTGTTGAGTGGATACAGTACTCATCGTCGTACCACCCAATGACCATTTGCCTTTTTCTACAACATTCTCGACCTAGCATGCTTAGCTTCATACCTAATACACTATGAGAATAACAAAATGATAAAAAAAGAAAATCATGAACAGAGGTTGTTCATGGGACAGCTAAGGAAAGAGCTCGCTATGCCATTAGTCGAGGATAAATCTCAAAACTTGTAAGTTATGTAAAATTACTCGTCGAAGTTGGGGGTAGAGACCGTCGTCGATCTGCAAGTTTTTCCGCCTCGCGAGTTTCTGCCAGGGCCTCAGCTTGCATGAGATCAAACATGTCGGGTAAAAATCACTTGCTCATGCCATATTTGCCGTAAGCAAGCTATTAAATGACGCAGGAAAACTTAAAAAAGTTGTGCTGCTTGCGAGAAGCCCGTATGTAACGAGTATGTGGTGACTTTTACAAAATTCAGAGAGTGTATAGAATAGAAAAAATTAAACTTTCGGTTAAATAAACGTTTTTGCACAATAAGAATTTATTATTATTTATTTAATAATGCTTTATTTGTTATTTCATCAATAAACAATTTTATTTCGTATAAGTGTTTGATAACAAGGAAATTCTTTTAAAATACTGTATTTTTATATAGGGGTACTACCCGTGTACCCGACTGCGTCGGGCGTGTTGTTATAATAAAAGTTAACATTTTTATTATTAAAAAAACGAAGAAAATCTAATAATCGATTAATAAAAAGTTAAATCGCGACGATCTAAAAGAATTTTCGAAAATTTTGAATTTTTGAGTAGAATATGAAAAATTTTTAAAACATGTTCGTCGGTGAGCATCTGGGTACTCGGGTGTGCACACAAGGGTTAGTTTTTGTTTTATTAGTTTAAGGGGAAATTTATATCTTTTTTCATAATATTTAATATAAAGCGTTTGATTGCGTTTTGTATCACTTTTATTTTATGTATAATTTTCAAAGCCAAACATCAGTTTTGACTATCATTGAGCTAAGTATAATAGCCGTGTTGACAATTAGACCCTTATGGTGATTGTTGAAAGAGCTTTTAAATATATTTTTAAGCGACCAGTATTTATTCCAAGCGTTTGCTATTCTTGTATTTATTTTATTTTAAGTATGATTTTCAAAAGAGTTGTTGGTCTAAAAATACGTTACTTGGCTTACTACTTTTATATATTCTCCATTTATTTATACAGGGTGATCCAGCATAAATTATCTAGTTTGTTTCTCAAGTAACTTGATTGGTAATATGCGTTTTGCATGTAGTTTGGGAATAAAAATTTTGTCATTACTGAATTGTAGTATTCATGTTATGCTACGAAAGAACGCTCATTTTACATTGAATAATTTTCTAGAGTAAATTTGGTTAGTTTAGTGCAAAAATCGTTTTGTAAATAATTTAAAGGATAGAAAACCTCCAGGTCGAAAAAGAAGAGTTCGTATCGTTGAAATCATCAAACTAGTTCAGGTAGCGCTTAAAAACAAATCACACTAATCTGCTCGCCGTCAGGTTGATTCGTTACAACTTTCAAAGGAATTAATTCGATCGGTTTTGTCATAGTATATGGTTATCACTTGTGAAAATTATTGATAACCTAAGAACTGACAGAAACTATCTTTGAGCAATGAAAAACCTTCGTTAAAACAGTGCTTCACAAACTGGAAGTGACGAAATTAAATTAGAGAATCTTTTAATGAGGGATAAAGCCAATTTTATGTAAATATATTAATCATCGGCTCTGTTAATTTGTTGTGATAGTTATATATTTTTTTAGTAATATGGTTTACTGTCGGATATTAAAAATGAACCACCGATGACCACCAATTTATTACTAATTAATGTAAAACATTTTTGGATAAATATTTTTCAAAAGTTGACGATTTTTTAATACGTGACTACGTCTTAAATAAACAACTGCGATCGATACATGACACCTGGAAGCCCCAATGTCAATCAATCATGTAATTATCGAATGCTCAAAGTTTCACAATTGAAGAAATTTACATTTCCGAAAGGAAATGCTTGAATCTGTACTATCCCATAGCTAGTCAAAACCTCGAACTTTTTTCATATCTCAAAATTGTCCAACTCTATAGACGGATTTAACCATCACAGTCCTGCGGGACGCCCGTGCTGAATGCCCGTTTGGCCAAACGTGCAGGATGCTTGCCGGCCTCTTGATCTGCGCCGCTGTTCTCTCACGATTAATCGAGAATGATTGAAGTATGAACTATTGGGCTTTAACATCATTACCCTTCCTTTTGCGCGACAATCAGTTCTTTGTAAACATATACGAGGCCGAAAGTGAAATAATACAAGAAGACGTACTGAGCGTTAAAGGGACGTATTTATTTATAAAGAGATATGGGAATGCATAATGACAGATAAGGAAATAGAACTGGAGGAAAGAAGCAAAATAGAATATGGGGGTTGAGGGAAAACTATTTTTGTACAAACTGCCGTTAGCTAAAACAATGATAAGGGGAAGAAAGAAAAAAATACATTATAATAACTCAGAGTTGTTAAATAAAATGCCGAAAGGGCAATAATAGAGGAGGAAATAATAGAGAAGGAAAAAAAATAAAATAAAGGGAATGTTAAAAGAAAAGAGGGAAATATAGGAACAATAATAAGCATTAAATAAGAGAAGAGGGCATAGAAATAGGTGGTAAATAAAAGTGAAAAAAGAGAAAGGGAAAGAGACGGAACAAAATAAATAAATAAAATAAAGAATAGATATTAGTTATAGTTTAAGAAATAAGAGGAAAAATAGGATTAATTTACGTAATGAAATATTTGCGCGGCGATAAAATTGTATAGTACATAAGTAGTATAATGTAGGCATATTTAGATGTAAGAAAACTCGTCGATAATATAGCTTGACGAAGGAATGTGTAAATATTAATAAATATCGATATATTTTCAAAAATAAAAAAGACATGAAAATAAAATGTTTTTATGATTCCCAAATATAAAGCCAATTTTTTATAAAACAAATAAAACTATGATATTTTTTTAAACTGTGTTTTACGATACATACAATCACCAAATTTTAACAATAAACAATTTTTATGCTCCTCTGTATTCAGGATTTTTCGATTTAGTGCAACACTGCGAGAAAAAAAATTAAAAACTGATTTTTTTTGGGGGAAACTTTGTGTTTAAATGTACGAATATTATTTCAATTATAAAAGATTATAAATTTAATAATTTTTTTAATAATAAATGTGTACTGTAACGCAAAGATGTTAATAAAATTAATAAATCTTAATTCTTCAATCTATACTAGGAGATTGGTAGACACAACCATATTTAAAAGTTCCTGGGAAAAGTCATTTTGTTCATATCTCCGTCTTTTAATTACCGCACGAATTTTAAAGGAGTTGCCGAGAAAAGGTTTCATACTACTGACGGACATTTTCATCCTTTACAACTAAAACTGTCGCAGATTGTCGTTATTAAAAAACCGCAGAAATCTCCGACAGAGACCCAGCTTCGTATCGACCCATCTCATTGCTGCCTGTAATCTCTAGAGTTTATGAAAAACTACTACTAAAACGGATGATGCCAGTTATCAACGAAAAAATGTGGGTGCGGCTGTGCTAGGGTACAGGGCCGTTGATTTAACGTGAAACGCCATATCGGTTTAAGTATTAACAATTGAATTGAAAGCAAATCTGACTTTGTCCTAAAAATCCTTTAATATAAAACAAACACGCCACGAGTACTTTTTATTTATTAATAATCAATAACGATTTTATTTAACATTGGTCTATGATACGAAAAATAACATATGTATGTAAGGCATAACTTCAACATTACTAATATACCTAGTAAACGTATAATCTATGGTGTTGTTGTTCAGTGTTGTCGGTTCTGTGTCCACGTAGTTGAGGTTGAATTCATTCTTCATGAAAATAACAAGATACCTGTTATGTCGTTGATCGTTATTGAAGTCGCCGCATAAAATGATTGTAGTCTCCAGGTCTGGTTGAGAGCTTGGCAATAATTTTGTCAAGTTAACTGAGTATGACAGGAGTGATTGGCAAAGAAATAGCTTAATATCTTCGGATGATGCTTTGTGGTGTATATATACGGGACTGAGAACAAACATCGTACGTTCTTTGAATTTCACGTCCACCGGGCATATGTCGCCCACGTCATGTTTCTTCAAGACGAAATTTGCCAGTGGCATGATTTCTCTGCAGTTCGTGGAGCTCTGTAGGTTACTATAGATTGCAGAACCTCCGGCTGCAGAAACTCGAGCAGCCGCTGCTTTCGATGTAGATGAGCAATCTTTATAATACTCAAGTGCAGTGTTACTGCTTGCTTTCAATTCGAAACCTTCAAGCTTCGCAGTGTGTGCACTATCCATCCAAGTCTCGCTAATTCTCAAATAGTCCGAACTTCTCAGTATACTGTCGACCTCTATATCTTCCGCGTGAGCCACCAAACTTTGTGCGATCAAAGCAGAGACGATCAAAACTAGTTTTCTTCGTTGAAATAGGTCGCTGCTTCCCCTCCGACGTTCGCAGAAGTTTCATATAACCATTTAATGATAATTATTTTGTTTTAAAGTTGCCCAAACAATATACCAGTAAGGGCGATTTTTTAACTGCTATCGTAAGTAACTGTGATTTTACCTGTTATCAAGCCGTAAACTATAAGAATGTGTGCCTCTGCACAGTAGAGATGGTAAAATGCTATTTATTTCAATAGCAACTGCTATTGCTATTGCTATTTTAAAATAGCAGTACAAAATAGTAGCTATTGCTATTTTAAATACTATTTTTTAACTATTTTACGCACAGTGAATACAAAAGTTTGGTGTTCATCTTTAAAAAGTGTAAAATATAATCCGAATTTTACAGAAAAAACATTTCAAGAAAAACACATGTTTAGAAATTTCGTTGAATATTTATTTTAGTACAATAAACTTTACATCTAATGAAAATTATAGAAAATAAACTTTTGCCTCACGTTGGGGGCATTGCTTAAAGAAACAATCAGATAAAATTGGAAAAGTTAAAATGTAAGGATGCTACAACAAATTGAGTATACTAAATGATGTGCTCAAGGAGACGCTAATGAATCATTTGTACTCGATTATAAACCAATCAGACATAATTTGTTAAATATTTCAAAATAATAATTATGATGCAAAGATTCGATGCGAAACTTTAGGACTTAAAAAGAAAATGTGCCGTTTGGAAACCGGGATCATGATATTATTTTGGAATGATATTCTTGAACATTTAAGTACAAACTAAGTAGTATAATTCAGAATCCAAAATTACTTTTAAATACCAAAATTGCACGCATTAAATCATTAAAAGAATATGCTGCAAAAAAAAAACGAAGTAACTTTTCATGCTTTGCAAATTTAGGCAAAAAAAGGCTTACTGACTTGACCGAATATCAAAGTGTAATCGTATGCAAAAAAGACATGTTCGTTTGAACTCTTTAGATGACCATGCAACAACACCAGAAGTTGAACTTTCAGTATCTAAATAGTTTTGCATCTTTTTTGTATCTTTCGATATCTTCCAGTAATAGAGATACCTTTATAAATGCATTAGATCAAAGAATAACAACCTATAAAGAAACTAAATTGAGATTTGGATTTTTATCTAAACTCGATGAATTAAGTCATGATGAAATTTTAGGAAGTTTTCAACAACTGCTTGAAATTTATCCAAACGATTTAGATTCTAATCTTGAAATTGAATTATTACAATTTCAACAAGTTCAGTTAAGCATGATGTTTCATGCGCTAAGGATTCTGTATGTTAAGTTAAAGATAACTATAATTTACACTTACATAATGCTAAATTCGAAATAAAGGAATCTGATTCCATGCGTTGCAAAAAAGAAGAAAACATAATTTTTTGTGATTTTTCGAACTTTTCGCCAACTTTGAAATTCTTCAAAGCCAAAAAATAATTACATTTACCGTATTTTTCCGTTTGTTTAAAGTAACGTAAAGAAAATAATAAAAATAAGTTATCTACATGAAGCTAAGCTTATTTGATACTTGCAAAACGATCCCGCTGCAATATCTATTATAAACCACTCTTATTTCCATTTGTCATTTTCATTTAATAATATTACAAAATATTCTGCTGCCTAAGCAAGGATCCATGTTTTTCATATTCATAAAAAATATCCACTTTAGTCAATTATTTTTTCTCTGAAAATTCCTTTATTTTTTAATAATTTATTATGTTGTTTAACATTTCTTACGACAACACAAAATAAATTTAAATTAATTTCTTGGAAACTGTCTGCTAAATTCAAATATGTCTTGCAACAAATATTTCTTGCATTTCCGTCAGACATATTTTTTAATTATCCAAACTTTGGAAAGTAAAACTATATAGACATAATTTTTGATCGGTTTCGAATAATTTTATTTTTAGCTTTTATAAAAATTTTCCTAACAAAAGTTTAAATCACCACTTTCATTAAGAATTTGGAGATATTTAGTCTTAAAGTCATAAACAAACGGTAAAAGGGCAATATGGTCTAGTACAGTCAAGGCACTTAGGCTGTCGGAAAAAATGATGAATTTTTTATTAGGGTTAAAAGTATTCAGAATGAAATTAAAGGTTTTATCGATAGTCAATAGCTCAGCGGTAAAAACAGACGCCATCGGGAGAGAATTTTTGAACTGTGGTATTAGATACAATGAAGGCGAATTTCTTTACTATAAACATATGTAGTTTAAGAAAATATTGCGATGAACTAATAGTTAATCTTGAGAAGAGAAAATCGATTTATGATATTATAATAATAACCGAAATTTGGATTATGAATGAAGGAATTGGAAGATATAATATACCAAGGTATAAATCTGTTTAAGTCGTCGCGATAGCCTAGTTGCTAGAGCGCTTGACTTCCGATATGGAGGTCACGAGTTCGATCCCGAGCGGCGACGAACTTATTACAAGAATTAAATAAATAAATAATCGCTAATAATCACGTGGAAGGCAACGGCAAACCACCACATTTTCAACATCATATGCGTGCTAGGTCAGTACATAAAAGACATACACGGAACTGCACTTGTATATGTCGATATAAATCAAATAATCACAATATCAGTTCCGAATGTAGTCTTGCGCGTTGTGTATACCTGCGTTGCATATTATAATAATTGCTTAGTATACTTACCTATATCTGTACAGCTGAGATGTCGGAATTGGTAGTCGCTGACGCTCAGGAATTAAGTATGGCACACTATAAAGAAAAGAAGATAAATCTGTTTGGCAGTGCAGAGAAAATAAACGTTCTGATGGTGGTGTTATTTTTATTAAAGATGGTGTTAATTTTACGAAGGCTGACGTGTTGTTTATAACAAAAAACGTTATTATTTTTTTTTTTGAAAATACTTCTTAATAGTAACAAATGTTTTCCTATTTGAGGTATTTATAAATGTTATGATGCACCGCAAATATGATAAAAACATACATTTCAGCAAACTTCAAGGTCACCATATTTTAACCTAGCAAAAAGAAACCCCCTCTCTCATGCCTAATCTACCCTTAATTTCAACCCCACCCTTCCGTCGTCTACCGAAAGCACCTCTAACTATGCTGGAACTACCTCCAATTCCCCTGAAACGATATAATCGAGCGCTAGAACCATCCCCAACCATGCTGAAGTCGACCATTATTATTATTATTAGCCTAGCGTCTTATCACCAAATTGTACTATTACGTCACAGGCGATAACGTTGATATTTCTCCGCTTTGACCTCCGACCCCTAGCCTAGCCGTCCGATCGCCTTCTAACAAACTGCCGCTACCCCGCAGCACTCCGAGGCACCCGCAGCCAATGCCGTGCGCCCCTCAGCCAGCCCGACTACGCCTCAAAGATGCAGAATATTATGATAGACTGCGCCGTATATAAGCCACCAAGATTTACACTTAAATTGGCAAACGACATTAGATCACTCCTTAACTTACAACTGAAGGTATTTTAATTGGCCATCTAAATGCTAAAAGTAGAATATGGGGCTGCTTCAACAACAATTTAGTAGGTAATATATTATTCAATATGTCCACTCGGGATAATTTTCAGCAAAAGCGGAGTTGTTGGACGAGTATTACTCAAATATTCATAAAACGAACACGCGTCTCGCGTCTACATATCGAAATAATTTAGTTACTAATGCAGTAAAACAAACAGTTCTACTTTCAATGGCACTACATATTCTCCTATTTCCCATTCTGAGTTTTGTCCCGCCTTGCCTGCTGAAATATTAATGTACCTCAATAAATCTAAAGCAAAAATTTCTTTTGGTGGTGATAATATTCCGGCAAAAATTTTAAATAATATTCCACAGGTGGGGGTACTAAAGTTAACGAACATAATCAATGTTACAATGTGGTTCGGCTATTTCCCAAAGTCCTGGAAAGTAGCCAAACTTATTACATTACCTAAACTAGGGAAATACTCTTCCCAAGTGAATAATATACGACCTATTAGTTTGCTTAGCAACTTAAGCAAAATAACGGAAAAAGTTATATTACATAGGCTTCGTAAATTCGCCGATAGTAATAACATACTTCCAATAGAGCAATTTGGTTTCAGACCCGGGTATTCTACTACGCATCAAGTTGCTAGAGTTGCTGATCATGTCACGCATAACTTTAATGTAAATAAACACACAGGATTAATTCTATTTGGCATTGCAAAAGCATTCGACATGGCCTGGCACGGCGGACTGATTTACAGAATGTTAAAATATAATTTTCCAAGATATTTAATCAAATTAATTATAAGTTTTTTTTTTTTTTAATATTTGGGCTCGCTGACAAAGAGCATTGACCCATGTTCGATAAGAAAGAAAAGTATTGCTGAATTAATTATTTAAATTCGTATGCGGTCAGATATCGCATCAATGAAGGATACAACGGGGGCGACAACAGTTAACGAAGGAAAGGAGAGAACAGATGCAGCACTATAAAGAGCAGGAATATTAAGTGTCTCAAAAGTTGAGAGTAGAGAAGTAAACGTTCAGACGACAGTGTGGAACATCCGAAAAGAATTTGGATATCATTTGGAGGATGTAGCGGACAGTAAGGAGAGTCTGAAACTCGCTATGTAGATGAAGGAAGCAAATTATGATCGAAACGCAATCGACATAAACTAGGAAATAAAATAGCGCTGCAACGACGGAAATTCATGAAACCAAGGATTAACCGGAAGATACGGTTGAATAGAAAAATTTAAGAGGAAAATTGGTTAGAAAAGGAGGATATGAGTCTGACCGAAATCTATAATGGAATTTTTTAGACAATACAAATAAAAGTTATTAGCAGTGAACTTATTAATGGAGAGTCCATTGACAGCTGCACCACGAGACAACTGATCAACTCTTTCATTTCCTTCTATACCAACATGGCCTGGAATCCAAAGGAACTCAATCTGAATGTGGTAAGTTTGGAAAAGGTTATGGATAATCGAGCGAATACGAAGAATGATAGGATCGCAAGAAGGATGGGGAAAACAGATGATATAGTTTGTAAAACACTTTTAGCATCAGAGATAATTAGGAATTTTCATTATTGTCTCGTATTAAGGATATGTAAAGAATGGCTCTTAAAATCGCAATAGACTCTGCAAAGAAAATAGAGCAAGTTGGAGGAAGTCTCTATAACTTTCAAAGTTGTTATGAACAGAATATAGGAAGGATATTTACGCAATAGAACCTTGTACGTTATAAAATATAATTTATTTTAATAATTCATAAATACGAGTAATAATAGAAACTTAATAAAATAATAAAAAAAAAAAAATAAATAAAAAAAAAAAGTTGAATGGCCAGATGGCGAAAGCTAGGCACAAAGGGAGGAGGGAGAAAAAAAAATATCGTCAAAATAAATTAGATCACTTTCCATTTTTTCATAAATTCCGCTTACTTTATTTTTTCTGTAAATTTCAACTGCGCATTTTCTGTTCAGTCTATCTTCCCTAAAATGATAACGTTTTTATTATTTTCCCTCCTCGTCCTTGCAGCCAAAATTACTTGAAACATTCCTTTTACTATAGCTAGAGGTCACTGTATAACATTTTCCTTAATTCTGCATACTTTTTAGAAACTTTCTTCGCTTTATGCACTATCCTGGTATTGAATATTATTTTTTTTCATATTCTTTCCAGCCACAAGGCTTTTTAATTTTTTTTCCTTAAAAAAAAGGAAGTGAAGCGTGATATTAGGTTCGTTACTAATTTTATTTATTATTTGAAAACGACTTTTTAAACATAGAGATCTACTAAAATTACAATTATTCGTTTATTGTATTGATCAATTTATCTAGTTGTATTTTGAGACGATATTATTGTTGTTTCAGGTAGTTGTTGAGAATGGATTTCGTAAAAAATAAATGATACTAACGGAACCGCAATGGGTTCGGCGAATTTCCTGCATTACGGCGATATAGTATCCCTTTTCGCAGAGGGAAGCGTTAGCGGATTTTTAAGCACTTTGGGGTAAGCACTTTCATTTTTAATACAATATTATTAAGTTAATGGAGACGTCATTTCTGTCACATTTGGAATTTTAAAGTATAATATAAAAACCCTTTTTACCGGAGTATGTTAACGAATATATTATGTATTTATTTAAAATAAATATATATGTATACATTCATTATTATAATTTTTGCATCAAGTGTAGTTGACATTGTGTTATCTATTTATTCCAAAAGTCGGAACAGGTATCCTTTGCCGCCAGTAAATACCAAACTTTCATTTAGTGAATCTTTTATGATCACATTTCTTTTGCGTAAAAGAGTCAAGAAGAGATCTCTGTATTCCTTCTGTTACTGAGGTGGTAAAATCGAGATATGAGGCGTTCTTCGATAGATTGGCGGCTAGTACAAATGTGTTGGTTACTGACCTCACAGATCAAAATATACCTGTCCTCTCAACTCGTCGATTAAAAAGACTGTTGCCGCGTGATAGTTTGAGTAATCTGTGAATTTATTTAGATGTAACACATAAAGATGACTGGTTTCGTTGGATTAACCAGTAAAATTAAATTATTTGCTTCATGCTATTTTGCCTACGTTACTTCTACTGATTACAATATTTGAAGATTGTAGAAAGAAGGTACAGAAAAAAAAAAAATTTCTTGCATCAAGATGTAAAGGCGCTTTTATAAAATATCGTTTTTCAAAAGTACTAGATTTTAATTAACAGCAAGCAAATACAACAAAATTCAACAGTTTAATCTCTCTCCTTTTTTTTTTTTTTTTTTTTTTTGGCTCGTCAACGATGGCATCAACTCAATGTAGTGAAGTACACCTTGATGAAACACTTATACGGCATTATCATATTAAAGCAGAAAGAATGCTGTTAGACATAAAGACTCTAGTGGTTACTTGGATCGCACTTGAGTAATTATAAGTCGCAATAATGTTAAAACCATCGTGGTTGTATGCAACTGAATTGTGAGAATTGTTGACAGAATTCAGCGTTATCAAACTTCACGTGAAAGCAAGAGCATCATTACGTCGAGATCTGAGAACATGTCGCTGAAAAGATACAACCAGCAGTCAAAAAGCACCTATCAAAGTTAGAAGTACATAATAATGCTCTTGTAGTGGACTTGCTAAAACCATCGGAGAGTTGCAAGAGTTCAAGGGAAAATACTCTTATGATTTGATGCATCAACCCTATGACAATAAACTGAAGTGTTGCCAACGAGCAGATCCTATAACTGAAGACAATTCTCAAGCTGGAAAAAAATGAATAAATGACGCCACTTTAAAGCTAAATAAACAAGAAGTAATAACATAACATAACAAATGAAGTAACCGGTATTATTAAAAATTTAAAAAACAATATAGCTACTGAATTGGACCATATAGAAAAATGATTTTAATATTAAATTTCCGAATGTAATTGTAAAACTAATAAATATATTATTTAAATACCAGTATTTTTCACAGCAATCGAAATTAGCAAAAATACAGTAATAATAGTCCCGAAAGATAGTAAAGCAGTTAGTGGGTCTAATTCTTAAAGAGCGATATCACTCCTTTCGAATTTTAGTAAAATTTACAAAAAATCCATATTGAATAAACTTAAACAATCTTATATTCGGTAAAACGTAACAAATAAAAATCAATTTTGATTCTTAGAAAATAAATCTTCTGAGCTAACAATTTATTATTATTCTGTATTACAAGAAGTTTATATTATATAAAGATAAAACGTACATTTGTGGCTTATTAGCGCTCGATACCAAAACAGCGCCCCCCGACAATTTAAATTCGTCGAACTGTTGCATCAATTGGGAGTTGATAATAATTTAATAAACATAATGAATGCATATTTTAGCAATTGATTTACATATTGAAACGGTTCTCGTTAGTTTAAGTCCCCACTAGGGATGTCAAATGAAACGGTTTTAAATCCTCAGGGATGCCAGTCACGGTATCTTTCGATTATCGTGGATTTATTTATTTATTCGTTATTATTATTATTTTCAATTAATTATATATTTAGTAGTGCCTTGCATCAACTTTTTTCTGATGATCGACCTCTGAAAAACACAATTATTAGACGAATAAACGATACAAAAATTATCAATGAAATAAGAGATTAAATGAATAAAATTGTACGTATCATTGGGTTGGCTGAGTATAATCTTGATATTTCGACAATGAAAAAGTGATATTTTGTATTTTCGAAAATCACGATGGCGATTTACGGTTCAGCACGATGCTCTTTTACGTGAAAATAAAATTGTTTAAAAAAACAAAAAACAGCCCTTTTTCGTCGGCAGTTTTTTTCGGTTTCAGGTAACCGTTACAACGAGAGGAGATGTTAGCGTCGGTCTTTTCGTTGGAGACTTCGAAGACTCATCTGCCTAAGAAAATTCCTATCCTAGCTCATATCTCTTTGTGTCTTAGTTCTTTCTCGTCTTATGCTATTTTCACTAATAATTTTTTTTACTTTTCCTTCGACTTTGCTGTTTTTTTCCACCCTCCTAATGAAAATCTTTTTTCCTCTTTCTGTTAAATCTCTCCCAAACCAGTAGTTACACTGTAATTCTACCATATTTGTGAATGGGTTTGAGGGGTCCTGTTGGAGTTGGGGCTTCATTAATTTTTGCTGACACTAATCACTTTGATCCTTCCCGTCTGCTTTCCTTCTACACTATCTTTATCGTTGAACTTATCGCTATCTCACATTCCATTATCTATATATTTTCTCATCGCTCATTTTCCAAAGAATAAATTAATAATCTAATTAAACTACATATATTATATTGAGTAGAATTTTTGTTTTGCGCGTTTATTAAATTACGGCAGATTTATTTAATTGTAAGTTTTACGATATAACCTATAAAGCAATTGAACTACCGCGCTGCATCATTATAGAAAAGTTCATAAATAATATTGCAGTAAAGGTATGGAATACATGTATAAGTGTTAGTAAAGGTGAAAAGGGTCGAGAGATGTAGTCAAAAAGAAATTAAACAAATCGGGGAATATGTATATATACGCGACATAACTGACTATTAGGTTAACGATTGTAAACATCATGTCCGCACATGGCACAGTCCATCTTTAACAATACACGCCGATTTGAAGTAACAGCGAATATGTTGCTTTTATGCATCTTTATCATTAGCCAGAATTAAACGATTTTTCGTAACTATGGTAAACGTCATTAAATTTGATTTTAGCTAAAAATTTAAACTCGTGAAACAATGCCGATTTATAATTCATAGATTCTCGGTCATTTTTTGATATTATACAACATTATTAGACAACATACTGTAGAGAAATTCGTTTCTTTTTGTACAATGTTCAGTATTTTGATTTAAAATCGCGAATTTTCCAGTCTCCGGTTTGTTTCTGCTTAGTTTTTCTATTTTTCTGGATTTTTCTCGTTTAATTCATCAGTAGTCCGTTGATTTAAAAATTCTATTTTTTGCCGCGATAATTATTTTTCTACCTGGTTCACCTGTTCGATTATCATCATTGCTGTAACAGTTTTTCAGTTAAATTGGAATGGACGGATAAAGATTAAAAGAAGTTGATTTTTCGTTTAAGTGCAATGAAAATAGCCGCATGCAGTGATTACAATGTAAATATTCGCAAATCACAGGCGCTACAATTTTATGTATTAGTATAGAAGTATAGATTGCATCGTCTCCAGATGAATATATGTTTGTGTTACGTAATTATGTAAATTAGTTCATCTGTTTGATAGCATTGTAGAAACGTTGATTATATCATCGGTAGATCTGCATAAAGTTAAACAGATAAAGTGTACTGACAGAAAGTTTTATGAGATGATCGTTAATATTTGGGAATCGGAAAATAAAATAACAAAAAACAACAGGAATGTATCGGGGAAAAGTCGATTAAGAAAATGTGTTTGGAAGTTTGGAAGCGTTGAATGTTGAACGTTATAAGGAATTATTATTTGCAATTTGCCGCCTTTTTAATAGTAAGGGATATATACATTTTCTTCCTCTTCTTCTTTTGCCTACGTTACATCATTGATTCGATGTAGGCCACCCTTAATTTACTCCATCGATACCTGTACTTCGCGAAGTCATTGTTTCCCTGCTGTTGCCACAATATCGTCCGTTCACCTTCTGATTGTGAGTGGCCTTCCTTGTGCGCGTTTTTCAGTATACGGTCTCCATTGGATCAGTTCCTTTGTCCACCTTCCCCATCTACTTGTCTACCAACATGACCAGCCCAGGCTCATTTGTTCAGGGCTACCCTTGTCCCGACATCTTCAAATTTTGTCTCTTATTTCGGATATATTCTGATTTAATCTTATCTCATATATGCGAAGTAAAGCTCGTTGTTCCATCCGTCTTTCAGTTTCCCTTAATTTTTCTATAACTTCCTTAGTTACTAGGTTTCTGCAGCATACGTTAGCACTGGAATCACGCACTGGTTAATAATTTTCGCTTTATTTTGTGAGCTGATTTTAGTATTGAGTATGTGTGTTTTATTTTATGGTACGCGATTCAATCGTTTGATATTTTCTTTTCGAGGTCTCTAATTTCATCATCCGTTGTTTTCCGGTTGTGAATACTTCACCCAAAAAATATGTGAATTGGTCTGTGTCTTCTATGTTTCCTGCTTATATTTGTATTTCATTATGCGTGTGATCGTTGTTCTGATTTTGAATATGTATTTCATGTACTTTGTTTTATTCGGATATAAATTTGTAAACCGACGTTGTTTATCTCTAGTTCCTTTATCATTCATTCTAAATCATCCTTGGTTTGTGCTATGATCACAATGTCATCTGCAAAGCAGACGTGGTGTAAATATCTGCCATTTATGTTTATTCCTTTTTCACTCCAATTTATTGTGATTTTATTGCATATTCCAATGCTTGGGGAGATTGTATTTTCCTGTCTAACTCCTTTTAGTATTGGAAATGTGGGTGTTACGTTATGTAGTCGTACATTAATTGTTGCTGATTTGTATATGTTTACCAGTATATCAGTATATGCTTTTTCTATACCACTGGCTTTTACAGCTTCCATAATTGAACGTGTATAAATAGAATTGAATGCCTTTTTGAGGTCGACAAATATATATATATATATATATATATATATATATATATATATATATATATATATATATATATTCTGTTGCTGTTTATACCGGAAAACGTCAACGGTAAATAATTTAATCATTTTATGTATTCAGAAGATTCAAAAAAAAAATCGCGATGGAAATTTTAATTACGCGTTTTAGCTGTTAAAGACTGAGAAATTTGTATCAAAGTTCCTAATGTGGTTATCAGAGTCATTTTTATAAAGACTTATCAAGAAAGTTTAAAAAAACCATCTGTATTTAGATCCTCACTCAGAAAGTGAATCGAATTCACTAGTCCGGTTGTTTGGTCTTTTGATATCTAATTCAGATTGTTATGCAATGGTTGCCGGAATCTACTAATTGTATTCCTTAATGAGGGTGCACTGATAGTTGTTAGCTTTGTATATCTGTTAATTCTCTGAAGTTCTAACTGAGTTGTGCGAAGTGAAAAATTACAGTAAAAATCGAAAGCGGACAGAGATGATAACCGATAATGGAAATGTATCTTGTACAGAATATACGGAATTTAAAGAACACAAAAATAATTACTATTACAATTTTTTTTTCTCGTAAAATTATTTAATAATTAAATTTTTAAGCGCAATATTTCTTAAAAATTTGGGTAAACTATAACTCACGGAGCAGAGATTATCTAATTTCAAAGTTTATAAAAATGTTTCTCATTTAAATCTGTTTTTTGCTGTTTTGAATCGTATTGATAAAATAAATTGACAAAAAAAACACAAAATAATGAGTTATTTATTCGAACTGCATTTAAAATAAGAAAAAGTAAAAAATAATTCTTTCGTTGTACCAAAAATACATTGTCTAATGAGTGTACATAAAATATAATGCTTCAGTAGAAATGAGCCCTAAAGAAATAAACGCAAAAGTTGAGAATTTTTTACGGAGTTCGAATAAAAGTGCGGGTGTATAGATTTTATTTTAAAATGGCGCAATTTTCCTAATGTCTTCTTCTTCTTTTGCCCACGTTACATCATTGATTCGATGTAGGCCTCCCTTAATTTACTCCATCGATACCTACCTTACACTTCGCAAAGCCATTGTTTCCCCGCTGTTGCCACAATATCATCATTCGTCCACCTTCTGAGTGGTCTTCCTTGTGCGCGTTTTCCGGTATACAGTCTCCATTGGATCAGTTCCTTTGTCCACCTTCCATCTACTTGTCTACCAATATGACCAGCCCAGGCCCATTTGTTCAGGGCTACCGTTGTCCCGAGGTCTTCAAATTTTGTCTTATTTCGGATATGTATATTTATAAAATACGATATATTTTCCAGATAATCATTAGACAAATGGAATATATTCGTGTAAAAGGTGGCTACAATTTTTTTGTTCGAACCATGCATTTTATTGTAATCAGAAAAATTATTTTCAACTTTCGCCTTCACTCATTTTTGCATTGCTGTTGAAGTGTTATTTTTCAGGCTTGCAGATTTTATGTATATATACAGTAAAAACTGTAATGCTATGTGTATTTATAGTACATCTATTATATAGGGCTAAAATGTTAATATCATTTCATTAGGTTTAAAATAGGGGTATAGATTCCAATTTTTTGCCCAACATTGTATCGTCACCGGGAACCTACCACTATGTGAAATTTCAAAGCTGTAGTACGTTGATTGGAAATAGAGGTGAAAAGTCAATGTCAAGATTTTAAATGTATGATGATACAGATCGACAGTCAAAACAGTCAAACTGAATAAAAGCATTTAATGATTTTAATTGTAAAACAGTTAATACATTAAGAAATAAATTTTAATCACTTCAATAACGAGATAATAAAAACGGAAATAAGAAATAACAGCATTTCATTTAAAAACTGTTATTTTAATAAATGTTGATTAAAAAAAATGCGACGGCAATAAAGCGCATGATTTTCATCCGATTACTTAAAATGGTACGTGAAATATTGCTTAGATCCATCAGGGATGCTGAATTTAACGTAATTTATCGTTTATGTGAAATTACCGGGAATGTGTGGATATAAAAATTATGTTATCATTTTATTATTTGCTCACAGTGACGGACAGTTGTATCGTGTTTTAAATTTTATATTAGTAATAACTGGAAAAGTCAATGGTAGAAGGAAAAGAGGAAGACCCAGAACGCGTTGGACTGATCAACTAAAATCGTTAATTGGCTTAAGCCTGCATGAGGCGTTGATGACGGCTCAAGATAGGTTAGCACGGAGGATGGTGACGAACGCGGCTGTTTCATAACATCACTACGCCCTTTTGGGGGTTTAAGGAAAAAGAAGAAGATGAAGAAGTTACCTACATCAATTTTTTTTAAATCAGCCGTTTTCGATTTTAGTAGATTTCGTTTCGAGTTTCGAAAATATACATTTACGTTGTATAAATTACCCGTTATGGAGATGGGAGAAGTTTCTGAATTACGCATTATATGTTTTTTTCCAAATTAAAAAACATCCGATTCATAAAAACGGATACTAAACCTTGACATAATGTTTCTTATTGGTCGGACATTCCGCATAATTCCTTCGTGTAATACTCGGGCCCTCTTTTATCGTGATTATATTCCCGAATGGGCTCGTGAAAAAAAAAATGAACCCTTCGGAACTTGTATGGAGACGTACGTCCCCTCTGGGTCACCGGATTTTCTATAATTCTTACGGAAAATCGGTTTCAATTGGCTATGCCTTTTTAAAACCCGATGCATAAAATCTCTACAAAAACGAAAATGTCTCATACTCTGTTCTCTGTTGCACGGCTATCTATCCTCTAATTCTCCTTCGAATTAGAAGATAATCTCATACTCGAAATCGAATGAGAATAGACGAACGAAGAACGATATATATATATATATATGTATGTATGTATGTATGTATGTATGTATGTATAGATACACATATAAATATGTATAACTCAATAACACCTTTTGGACCTTCAGGCAGTGGTCTGTCATTTTTTAAATTTCGGTTTGCGTAGTATAATTGTTTAACTCTTTTTGGCCACAATTCGTGGATTTCGTTTCATGGAGCACTTTTGTTACATAAAAGCGTTATATTCGTTATATGATTTTTCATATATATTAATATGACTATGCTGTTTTAATGCTAGCACTGATATGAAAAAATACGTAAAATCTGCAGGAACTTTCCTGATTCGTCTACAATACTTATAGAACGGCCGATTTCAATTGACTAGGTTATTCTTATGTTTCACAGTGTCAACACTGTGAAATATAAGAGTAGCACAGTCAATGATAGGGCACCAGCTCAAAATTGTGGCCATTTCCCTTCCTTGTTTTTCTTTCCCTTCCATTTAGTCTTTCTTTCGTTGCTAAAAACTCTCCAACACTACTTTTCTTTTCGGTAATATGTTAGTTCCGATAATTTAGTCGCCTTGGCCTGTCTTCCTGAAACTGAACATGCTCCTATTTTGCACCACTTTGTTGCTTTTACCGTTTCATCTCTACTTCATACTCGTATTTTTGCTACACTTTACATACTTCACATTTCAAGCAGAAAAAATATTCATAATCGGTAATAAGTGTGATAATCTATGATGGTGATCTATATTTTAATAATTATGTCATTTTTATGCCGGAGATGATGTGAAAATCCTGTAACGATATCAGTAACGGGTGTTTTCCTCACGTTTATTTGATATTTATTTAATAATTTTTTGAAAAAGTGATGTAGTCAGTTTTTGTAACAATTATAGAAGAGCGCGGTATTTTCTCCGTGACGAAGTTCGAAGGATCGAGTTTTTTATATGTATGTGTGTGTTCGACATATTTCTTTTAAAAATCTTATTTCTAATCATTTTTAAAGTGCACTGAGGTTTTCCGAATCTTAGAGCAGAATGCGAAGCCTTTTTAATTTTATATAGTTTTTACAAACGTACTTTAAGTGCGGGTTAGTAGAGGGGCGGCGATAAATGATGTGATTATTCGGTAAATTTAGCGGTTCTACTACGAATTTCGAAGTACTGATATATGCGTGCGTTGTGAAGAAAACTCGGTCTGTTTTACAATTTATTCTGCAAATTCGAGGGTGCGACGACATGTATTTTAGGTGTCGATTAGCCTATATATCTTGGCCAATTGTGTAAATTCATTGCTGCAGAACCAACCAAAAAAAGAGATAGCTTATTAATGCTCTGATGTACATTCATTAAAAATTACCGCTTATTCAGTAATGAATACAGTTGTTATCATTTTGTGTTCCGCGTACGATAACGTGCGTATGTTTTTATATGTTAGCGATCCAAACATTAACGCCATTTGTACAAACAGATTTACGCGTTCGTCGTCTATTATGGAGAACTCTACGTATCTCTGTTCGATTTTATTAACAAAATATATGCCGTCTCTACGCATATTAGATAATTCCAAATGAGCCTGCTGGCCTTTTAAGGTTACATTTAAAATAACGGTAGAACGTTGTGCTCGTTCCGGGCGCCCCTTTCCCCCCAGTCGTATCATAAATTTGGACCGCTATTATTTTTGATGTTTTCAATTATTTTTTCTGATTATTATTGCTTGCTCGGGTATCGGCTAAATTATTGTTTTTTTTTCTCCCAAGTTTTTTTTAGAATTTCAGTATACCTTAAATTCTCTGATAACTCGCGGGCATCCTTTATAAATTACGGGACTTACCTCTTTTAACAGTATCATCGAATATTTGTAAGTTTCATTGAATATAGCTGAATATTCACCGTTATTGCCTGTGTGGGAGAAAAGTAAGTATAATTTACAATGACATATATATCTTTCAGCCAGTGAGGATGACAAAAAAAAAAAAAAAAGGGAAAATGGCGAGAGCCCCGTTTCTGTTGCTGTTTTTTACAACACATAATAAAATAATGTGCTCAGTGAGAACGTTTAACAAAATCTGTTAAATTACTTGTCCTTTTCTAATATCCGTTACTCGAACGTAGAGCCAGAGAGACAGACTAAAGGCCTCTGCATACAGAACGCGATACGGTACAATGCGGTACTGCAGTAAAATATCGCAAAGGTAATCGAATTGATGCATTCACACACAATCCGGTACATTGTGTACGGTATATTGCTTACATTGTGTATAATGTCTATATGTGTTTTTAAGAAAACAGGAATATATTTATATTACTTAATTTTATGTTACTTTCATTCATTTTTAGTGTATACACTTTTGTTTGTTTACAGCAGAATTATTATAATTGAAACTTCTAACATTATAAATTAATTCACGATTTTTTACCCTCTCAATTTATTTGACATTATTAAGTATAATAAACAAAAACAATTGCTAAACTAAAATTGTAATCGGTCAAAAATTTTTTGAATTTTCGATATAGAAATACTACAATTCACCATTTTTAATCCAATACCGCATAGGGAAGGGTATAATTGTGTACATCTATACCGCTTCGGGTTGCGGTATAATTTGACCGCTGCGGTAGACTGCTCTCTCTGTGTGACTACCGCCGTCTAATATTGTATAATACAATTTCACTGTTGTACTGCGTTCTGTGTGCAGAAGAGGCCTTAAGTATTCCGCACCAAGAGAAGATGCGGAGAATAGTGGCCGCATTAATGTTTCTGTTTCGGCTTTTTCGTTTTCTTTTTCTTTTCGTTTGTTTAATTTAAATCGATAGTGCTAATTCATTCGGCTTTATGCCATTACTTTTATAATTACACTCGATTGTGTTTGTTGTATTTCCTATTAATTGGTAACTGTACATGCTATAAATTAACGACCGTTCAGTAGAACCAGGCAAAAAGGTTGTGTTATTTTCACTGAAATATTTTGAAAAAGCAATACTACTGTGAAAAGAAAAGTTAAATGCTCCTTTAGGCAGCAAAGCGGTGAGAAAAAAGAAGAGGGTCGGGTCAGGCACAAGAGACGTTCTTGCTCGCATAAAAGGGGGCGTCATTATAAAACAAAGTGAACAACTTAAAAATACTGCCAATAATAAGCCGCGAATACGTCCCCATTATGCGGTCTCTCGAAAAAGAAAGGTATGAGAGAGGCGCGAGCCCGGGGCAAAGATCTTCATAGAAACTTAGCTGAAAACCCCTCCAAAGGAATCGCAGTAAATAACGAAAAAAGTGCAATTGTTAATGAGAGTGGAAATGAGAAAATGCTTTAAACTAGACGTATTAGAAAATTTGTATATAATTGTTAATGAAAATGATAAATAAAACCAACATATTATAAAGAGAATTGTGCGTCAATCGAAAACTAACGGCATTAGAAGTGAAACTTTATACTCATCTACTCTTCCTCGGCTAATCTTTCTTCCGCCGTCGAGGAGCTTAACAACTCTCTTTTCTCTCTTGATAATGTGTTATCCGATCTTCACTTTTCTATTCTCGTTCTTCAGTTAATCTATCCGTGTGCCATCTTCCTATTCCTTTAGTTAGTTCCGTCTTCTACCTTGTCATTGTTCTTAATAGTAACTTTTGTACTTTCACGATCACATCAACTATCTTTATATGTCGGCCCTCAATGGGAGGGGGGGGGGCAATTGGTTGAAGTCTCCTCCCGTAACTGGGATGGGGGGATCCTTATATCCTTCTGATGCTCTATATAAGGAGCCACTATCCTTTTTAAATTCGATTATTGCTCGTTCCTTTACGCTAGTGCTCCCAAATATCTTCTCCTTAAGCTTGATAAAATCCATAATATGTGTCTCCGCCTTTGTATCGGTGCCTTGAACCCTATTGCAGCCATTTTGGCAGAAACTGGTTCCCATCCTTTATTCATCCGAAGACTTTATCTAGGTGAACGATTTCTGATCAACAAACGTCTTCATATTTCCAGTTCCTACTGGTTTATATTCAACAACTCTGGTGTTTCTCCTCTCGTAAAACGCCAATCCTTTCCTTGATTTCTTCACGTCTCAGGGCCTTCTCTCCTTTTGTTCTATCCTATACCGAATGCCCCCTTATTTTACCTATAATTTCCCAGATTTTATTTACTCGCCCAGTTTACTGTTTCTTCCTTCGTATGTCAAGTTTCTCCTCCCTCTCCCGCTGCTCATAACGAATTTAATTATGTTTTATTCTCGCTCTTTCCGTTCTTATACTTTAATTTTCACAGATGGCTTAAACTCTGCCGGATTTCGGCTATTCTGAGACGTTCAAACTTCCCTCCTTAAACATATTCCTAGCCGAATCTATCGCAATCCTACAAGCAATCCTTTTTATAGCTTCTACTAACAATATATCCAAGGTTCTCTTATCTTATGATATTCAAAAGGCATTTTACAAGCCATTGCTACTCCCTTTCCTAAACCATCCGCTGATCCTAGCGTGCTTCACATACGCTCCTTAATTTCACATCTATTTCATTCCCGCTCTGTCCCCGTATTGATCTATTATAGATTATCCTAGTTATTGTGAAATTTCGGGCAACGAGTTAGTTGACTCGTCGTTGGCACGTTCGGCTGTTTCAGACGATCGCTTCATTAGTCATTTTCTAGCCCAAAGTCTTTTTCCTCTTTCCTTTCGTTTTCACCTCGACTGTTGGTCTGATCTCTATCCTCTGCATCTTCTAATCCTGCTTCCTTTTCTTTAGCCATACAACAACCCATTCCTTCTTTTTTTTCGTGGTTTCTTAATTTCCCCAACATGATACGGTCAACTATCTCATCTATAATTAGACACTTCGGTTAAATTACAGCTTGCTTCCTGCTTCGCTCTTCCGTTTCCCCGCTACCCAGTCTCCTCTTTGCCCATTTGATCTGTCAGAAGTAAACTTATTTTGTAATTATCGATCCCCTCAACATGATGTAGCTAATTATTTAGCATTATGATTTTCCGCGGAATCATTAACGCACAAATATATGATGGAGTTTCAGAACTAAAAAACGAATATTGACCAGAATGTGGTGGTAATTTTTAATACAACGGGCAGCGAATTTTTCAATCGCCCTTTCACTTAAAGCGAATTCGAATTCTAACTTAAATTTCATACAAAGAATTGTGAACGTGCCGTAGGTAAAACCCATCCTTACATGATTAAACATTTGCCCCTCAGTCTGTCAATGAACTACTATTGGATATATACGCAACCAGATGTAAATTCCGGTGATATACCAAAAAAATGAAAAGTTTCTATAGATATCCTAATACTGAAACCCAACAAGGATCAGCTACAGACCAAAATATTCTTCATAATAACATTATTCAAGATATTGGAAAAAATGCTGAAATGTATTATTTAAAATCTAATTTTCCATCTTAACACCTATACAAGTTGGAACACGCAGGTCGAAATTAAATGGCAGCCATTTTATAATACCGTACAAATACGATTTTTTATCGCCGGTTTCACTTTTTCTGAATGTTCTCTTCGATTTAGGGAAAGCATTCGATCGCGTACAAGGCTTTCATTGTTTCAGAGATTAAAAGTGGTCGTGATGGGCGATAAGCTAGGGCGATACATTCAACATTTTTGATCGAACAATTGATACAAGTAAAATTCTGTTCAGTAATTTCGGAACTCATCTTTTTAGAGATTGGTGTTCCGCGGGGCTCAGCATTAATATTAACGACTGTGTAAAACCTTTAGTTTGATGATCTCGATATATTTTTGTCCTCCGATAGTCCTTCTGAGCCTAGATCTTTATTACAAAATATCTTTTTCTACGATTAGAATACCGGACGATCGAGCTCTAATAGCAAAGCGATCGGTCTTCTACCGCTGTTGAACTTCAACTTATTTTCCTTTTTTCGATTTTGCAAAAAATATATATTTTTTTTTTACCCGTTCTATATCTCCTACCTCGCAACTGATGTGCCAATTCGCGTTTTTTTATAAATCACCGCGCGCATCCTCGAAGGCAAACTCGATCGGGATTCGATAATCCCAGCCAACAACTGGTTTTCATTCACTCCTACTAACACTTTCTCGACACACTCGATTTCTATTACTAACTTTTTTCTTTATTTACGTATTTCTACGTTTTTTTACCTGTAATGTACACATTACAAACGGCAGCCTTATAGGTGAAGTACCCCTTTTGCGCAACGGATTCTAACTAAAAAGGAGAGGTGTACTACTAGGTACCACCGAGCTGGTCGTACCTACAAAATTTTAACCTTCTACGACCAGTCGTTTTTGAGTTCCGCGGGATAAACACATACATACGTATAGACGTGGCGAAAAAACGACTTAAAATGGATCGAGAGATGGTTGAAATGGATATTTTTGTTGAAACGTGAGATTCAAAATGCTCTACAAATACAGTACTTTTAATCAGGGATGGTCGAAATATCCGTTGAAACATGAAACATTTTTCGCGATTGCAACACATCCTTTACTTCGTATAAGGAAGAAAAAATAATCAGTGTAATCTAAATAAATGCCTCGAGAACAACGGATTATTTTTTTCCAGTCAAAAGTTTTCCATTGAACACGTTAACACTCAAAACGAAATCCAACTTTTCCTAAATTTAAAGTATCAGTAACTTTTTCAAATTTTTTCGCACATGATGTAACAAAATCAAGATGCTACCAAAATCCTAAAATATACTGAAATTCAATATCGAGCAACAATTTCAATATCCATCCGAAACTACTGCTAAACAGATGAAAGATATTAATATTTACAATTAGTAGAATAAATTATGTACGCCAGCTGTAATTTTTGCGGTGAAGAACTCCGTATTGAAGATACTTGCTCTGGTACGAAACGCCGCTCTTCGTATTATTCTAGGACCCTATTGTACTTCACCTTCGTCCAGCTTGTGTTCATTAACAAGGACGTTACCTCTAAAATACAGTTATATTACTACTGTGGTTAGTTCAATGTGTGTTCCTTTATAGTTGCGTTTTGCAGCGACGAAACACAAATGATTAAAAATACCGTATTTAACGAGTAATTAGAACGATTGCAAATAACAAGAATGAACAAGTTAAGGCGAAGCGATGTAGTAGTAGTAGGACTATATATATAGAAACTGAATTTTAGGAAAAAGAGAATTTAATATGACATAAAAGCGACACGTGTTTCCTATCGAATCAAACGAAAGCGAACGAACAACAATGACATTATTATAATAATATTCTCCGACGGTTAATTAACGACCGGCACAGATGCGATAGATAATGAAGCGTAATAGGCAATAAATAATATCAGCGCGGTTGGTCCAGATCGAACTAAAATAAATAAGAGCAACAATAACAAAAAAAAATATGCGCTGTAAAATTAAATAAATAAATTTATTTGTAATATCCTTCTTCCGTGCTTAAAGAATTGTACAAGTTAATAGGCTACTTGCACTACCACCACATAGAAAAAAAGGTCCATAAAAGTATAAATATAGCTCTGTGTACTTTCAATAACTCTCAAACGTTAGCAGAAGAGTTTGAATAAAAGCCTATTGTGATATTAATGTATATCAAAATTTTGCGAACACGCATACTGACCAATCTCAGGCTTGCCTAAGTAAATTATGCCCGACAGCGCGCGCTAACTAAATTAATAATGTATCAGTGGGAGCCCAACTAAATGATGCATATTCAGCACTAAATGCTGAAAGGTTCTGCTTTGTCTCCAGAAATATTGTGAATCCAAGTTTCAATGAAAAATCCTCAACTATTTCAGATATTCTGACCATGATGCAAACGGATAACATAAAAGAATCCGTCTTGTAAACAATTCAATGGACTCTGCTATTGCTAGATTGGATGGACTATCATGTTGTGTTTCTGTAGGTTCCGTAACGTGCTCAAATCTCAGAGAATGAGCGAGCGAATTTCAGAATGTAGCTCCGATGCGGCATAAATTTCAGAGTCCAATGACGCTTGATTGATACACTCCTATTAGAAAGAATGACCGAGCAACGGCGCAAAAAATGAAGATCAAAAACTACGTTTTTACATCAAATAAAATCGATAACTAAACCATGGTGGCCGCTGATAAACAAGCTGTCGATACATAACAATTAATCGATTACAAATAGGGCATATAGCTAAAAACCATGACTACATACTATAAAGAATAACTCCCCCTGACAGATATGTCCATACCGGGCGGATTCAAAAATATCCATCACTGCAACACATTCTGATTGAGTGCCATCGTTTTGATACAGTTCGTCCGGTCACTTTTACATCATTAGCTGAAATATTGGACAACAAATCATATCTCACCCTGCAAAGATACATTCAAGATGGTGGACTAATATAGGTCCTATTTAAAGTTGCTTGCGCTGGTTCCACCATGATAAACCCGGTAGTTCAAGACAGCGGACTAATTTTAAAGAAAAAAAAAATCGCTTATAATAAAGAGATTTGGGGGAATTCTTAATTACATCAAAATATTTCGCTGTTTTATTACATAGTTTGGAAGTTAATTTAATTTTCTTTTTTTTTTTTTTTTTTCTTTTTTTTTGGAAAAGAATTGAATAAGTAAAATATATAAGATATAGCTGAACTGTTGAGTATTTCAATTTTAAAACTAATTTTCAAATAAAAATTAAAAATCCTTTATCGAGGAGTACGTAATTATTTAACATTTTCTAAAATTATTTTTTAAATTAATTTTTCGTTCGAAAACTGTTCTCATCTTAGGCGATCAGCTGCTATTCTTTGATTTTTATTGTGCAGAAAATCCTCCTTTTGTGTAATAAACGGATGTCGTTGTTTCCTGTAAATTTTGTTGGTCTTTTAACCTCGCTATGTCCTTCCAACTCCATTTTGCCTCCTTATATGCTGCATTGCATTTTTGTTATATTTTAATTTATATTATAATCGGGTTTTTTGATATTCACTGCAGGTCGTTCTGTTGTATTTTACACGATCTTTAATGTACTATTTATTTTTGTATTTAGATGCCATACTTGTTGCCCATTATTTGTTAGAGTTAGCAAAACATGCATATTAAACATTAGGCTTTTATAATAACTATCGAATAGTTCTTCAAAAATCTATTTAAATGACCAGTATTTAAATCACACTTTTTTTAAAATGTATTTTCGAAAGCTCACTGTCATCTCTAATAGATTTTTACATTTTCTATTCTTAATTAAACATATATATTAAAGAATTCTTGACTGAACTTTTAAACTTTGTCACATACTCCTGCGAAGAGTTTAATGTAATAATTTACTATTTTTACTTTATAAAATGGGTAAAAATTTTTGTTTTTCCATTAACTTCTGAAAACTCAAGTGATAACTAGTTGAAGTGTGAATGAGAAATACAATTAAAATGAATTACCCAGTATAAAACCAAACTGGATACCCCAGAATCTGACAGGTTCCTAATATTTAATTAAGGAATTAAGGTAGAGTAATAACATTCGCACATACAACGTCTGCATATATTCTTCTTTAAGGGGTGCCATATCCTCATTGGACTTCAGGCTGTTGACATGAGGATAATTCTTTTCCATTTTACCCGATTCCTGGCTGTATGAATTATTTCTTCTGTTGAATGGTTTGTTCAATTTTTTATGTTTTCAAACCATGTCTCGTATTCTTCCTGCCAATCCACTTTTTTTTCTTCGATCTGCCCAAGTAAAATTGACCTCCTCAGTAGCTGATATTTAGGGCCACGTATTATCCCATATATTCTAGTTTCCTCTTTTTTATTGTATTGACCAGTTCCCGATTTTTGCCCATACGCAGTAGTACTTTTGAATTTTTTATCTTCTCTGTCCACGAGATCTTAAGCATTTTTCGGTAGCACCACATTTCGAAGGCTTCTAGTTGTTTTTTTATCATTGCCGTTTTCAGTTGCCAATGTCTCACATCTGTATAATAGCCGCGACCATATGTAGCATTTCTGAACTCTCAATTTCAGCGATATCTTGAGGTTCTTAGATGTTATCTCTTGCTATCGCTATGTGTATCTTTACTTCGTCCGGGTCTGCCTTCTCATTTATCTAGCATCCCAGATATTTGTACCGGGCCACCTTTTCAATGTTTCCTCCTGATAATTTGAGCTGTATATTGTCCAATCTTTCTTTGCTACTTATCACCATCTTTGTCTTTTCGATGTTAATTGAAAACCCGGTGTATCTTTTACTTATTTCATTGACACTATTTAATAATTCCTAGAGGTCAAGCAATTATTCTGCTACCAGCACTGTGTCATCTGCGTATCTAATATTGTTTAAGATTTCACCTCCAATTCTTACTCTTATATGCTTTTCTTGCAAAGCCTCCCAAAAGATTATTTCTGAATATATATTGAAATCCATAGAATTGGGCAATCGAAATAAAAGAGGAGAAAGACTTATAAACTTTTGTAAAGAAAACGAATTGATAATAGGAAATACAATGTATAGACATCACCCAAGAAGAATATACACTTGGAAAACACCAGGAGATAAAAATAGATACCAAGTAGTAGACTACATATTGGTTAAAAAAAGATATAAAAATCCGATAAAACAGTGTAAGACATATCCAGGAGCAGATATCGGAAGCGACCACAACATGGTAATAATGGAAACACAACTAAAATATAAAAAAATAAGTGAAAAAACGGAACAATTACGTAAGATGGGAAATGAGAAAACTGTAAGTGATGATGGAATAAAGGATGAATATCAAAAAGAAGTAAAAAAAAGATTGAATGAACAAATGAGTACCAAAACCATTCATGAGAAATGGAATCTATTAAAAGACTCGATAATAGAGGCAGCAGAAAAAACGCTAGGAAAAGAAGAAAAAGTCTATAGAAAACCATGGATTACAAATAAAGTAATGGAATTAACGGAAAAAAGAAGAAAATTTAAGAACGTAAACACAGTGGAAGGACAAAAGACCTACAAGAGTTACAGGAATAAAGTGAACAGGGAAGCGAAGAAAGCAAAGATAGTATATATATATAGAAAATCAATGTAAACAAATAGAGGAAAATATCATAAAAGGAAATATAGAGAGCGCATATAAACAAAGACGAATAAATTTTAGAGATTTCAAAAACAAAACGAATGGAATTGAACTCGAAAATAAAAAAATAGCTGTAGAAGACGACGAAAAAGCGTAAAGATGGAAAAGATACATAGAAACTCTGTATAGTGAAGATAGCGAAGAAAATAAAGATAAAAATAATAAGCAAATAAAAGAAAATTTAAAAGGAAACAAATCGATAGATAATATAGGACCAATAAGAACTATAAAGGAATTTTTTAAAAAAGCTTTAAAGGAACTTAAGATAAGGAAAGCGCCTGGATATGACAATATTAACAGCGAATTACTAAAAGCTTTAGATGAAGACACAAAAGGAAGGATAACACAAATAATAGAAGGAACCATGGAAGGGAATAGACTAAGAGGAAGGCCAAGACAGAAGTACAGAAAACAAATAAAGGAAGACGTGAAAGCAAAAGAATGCGGAGAAATGAAGAAAATGGCTTTATCCAGGAACTTTTAGAACATGACTGTCCGCCAATCTATCATATAGATTGAGGAATTAAGAAGATATATTGAAAAGCAATAGCGAGATAGCCCGCAGCCTTGTCTTACACCATGTTTGATATGAATCCGTTGTGAGTCATTGTGTATACTCATACAAAATATATAAATCCCTCGAAAGGAATATTTTGCGCAACGTTAGGAACAATTTTAAATCCCAACAATACATTTTATTATATAAAGTTTTGCACGCGCGGGTAAATGTCATTTCCCGTTTTGTTAGGCAGAGTAAATGTGTTGAAATTTCATCGTTTAATTGCCGTGAAACAAACTTACTCCATTTTAAATCGGTTAAGACTATGAACTTTTTAAATTCATCATTATGGAATCATTAATGAATGATTCTAAGAATATTGCATGATTACAAGAAATATGAATGGTTATGAGAAAAATGTGATATACACGGAACATTACTCGATATTTTTGCTTTCGGGGGTGAGATGGCGTGACAACTTCATAAGTTAAATTTGTATGTTTGGACTTATAGAGTTTATGAACTTGGGGAAGAATTTTTTTTCTTTTTCTGAATGTATTGTATATGAATTTAAATTAATTATTCTCGACTTCTTTTTTGACATTTGTTTGTGTTTATATTTAGCCATGAATTTTTATTTGCAAGATTGATGTGTACGTTTAGAGAAAAAAAAATGTTGCATATTTATACTAAAATTTGCTAAAGGGTTTTTACATACTAATGCAATAATAAATAATTAACTACTCGGTAAATGGATTTCTTGTATGAGTGGAACGAGATAATTTGAGAATATTTATAGCGTTAGCACTTAAATTACATTTGATATATTGCGTAATGTGCGAAAACTTTAGCTTGAAATATTTTTTAATGGTTAAATTGAAATTATAGATGTAATTTCAATTTTTGTCCCCTCTCTTATGTACGCCGTGTTAACAACTACTTAGATTATTATAGCATATAAACGGAAGCATTTTAAATACGCTAGATTAATCCATATGTGTGGCTGGTATATTTAAATGTGTTTCCCGCGGTAAGTTTAATCATATTCGTAACGCAGAAAACTTCAGCCAAGTAAGAAGTAAATGCGAGACCGTCCCGAGAACGGTCCCACCTGATTGCACACAGGAGCTCGCAGATGGAGGTGAAGATTTCTCGATTATATGTTTATGAGTGATAGTGGTGTGACTAATTCGCAGCCCGTTGAGAATCTTGAAATCGCAGCGGCATCTGTCTTCCGCTGGCCACCATGGTTTGACAGTATGCTTAATATTTTTTGCGAATATTACTTGCCTATTTTGTGTTTTCGACTAATTTTCGCTGTCTTTAAAAAGGTATGTATCTTCGAGAAGGATGGTAGTGCCGTCAGGTTGATCCAGACCGGGGGCAGCCCGATGTGTACAGAATCCAAATCAGTGTCATGTGACATTCTTTATTGGTGCATTTGATATAAATAGTGGCGGCGTATCTTTAATATTATTAGTAGATTGTTGTATTTTTGATTTTTTAACGTGTCTTAAAGGACTGTAGAGTATCAGTAAATTAGGGAATTGGATTTATTGTCGGTTATGAGGAGGTGATGAGGGCAGTGTTTAATTCCATCGCCGAAAAAAAAGCAATAAAATATTTAACCAATGACTTACAACATTTATTATTTCATGAATTAATATTGAATGAATTTTTAAAATAAATTACATATCTATTGAATCTTCTAAACAGATTTTTTTTTTTTAATTTTTCAACAAAAAATCATGTTTAGTTAATTATAAATATACAAATATAAAAGCATGAAACTTATTTAAATATAATTAATCAAAACTATACGAAGGAATAATCATTTTTTTCGGTAAATATAATCATTGAACTGGCCTAAAAATTATCTCCAAATTCATGAACATTAACTTTACAATCCCCGAAATCTTGTTACATACAACGCTCGCTTTACTTATTTTTACTTTGATGCTATTTTTAAAAAGTATAACATTATATATATATATATATATATATATATGTGTGTGTGTGTGACTCGATCTTCCAAATTTCGTCATGAGGATATTCCGTATGGACGAGTAAATTTTAATTGACTACGTTATTCTTAAGACATGTACATTTTACTTTTTTTATAAATGTGTTAAAAAAATATTTAGCACCGATGAATTTAATTTACGATATTCACGTAACAATTTTTATTATAACTTCCATGATGCAAAAACGATATATGATTTTCGATTAACGCAAAACATTACAGATTTTCTTATTACCCCTAACGTAAGAATGGTCTTTTCTTGGGCCAATGTCTTTTTTGACGAACCCAACAGATTTTTATATATATATAAAAAAAAAAAGACATTGTCAATTAATGTGATTTTCTTTCATACCGTTGTGATATTTTATGACCTTTTGAAATAAATATAACACACTTTAAATGCAGCATACTATTATTATTTATTTAATAAAACAACACTTAAATTTTTGGATTTTGCTGAAAATTATTTTATTTATAAACATAAAGATAAAATTATTAATAATAACTTACTTGATAAAAATCCATTATTTAACGTTTAAGATCATCACGGTAATTTAAATTTAATTTTAATTGTTTAACTTCATCTATTTAAGTTTTCTATTTGTTACATCATTTTAGATTATAAAATTTTTTAAAACTTTACATTTTCGATTTTCATATTTTAATTGTGATTTATATTAAATTGTTTCAAATTTTATTAGTTAATGGTGAAATTATTTTATGTTGACGGATCTATTTATTTGTTGTTTTTAATTTTAGTTGTTTTTATATATCACTATGAAGGTGGATACAATTATCCGAAACTAGTCAGTGTTGTTTTATTAAATAAATAATAATAACATTGTCAATGATATGTATTATGATTTTTTATGTTAATTACAGGTTTTTATATCATAAATGTACATTAACTAACGCAAGAAATTTAGTAAAATATTTTGACGTGTAGTTATGTTTGCTCAGCACTTCACATTGTATTACCTACTTAAATAAAACACAAAGTGTATTACCTGTCTACTGGATTACATTGTGACTGTAAAGCGCAGAAACTTGAAATTTTGTATGTAAATTCTTTATATTTCGTAGATTTATACGAGGATGCTATATTTTTAAAATTAAATTTTATTTAAAGTTAATTTTTACGGACTTCAAAAAAGAAAGAGGTTATCTATTTGCCCGTATGTTTTGTTTTTTTTTTTACGTTTGTTGACGCATAACACGTGTACCTATGTGGGTAGATTATAATGATTCCTTGTTCATTCGAAAGTATACTATTCGGCGATGGTACCACTGAATATCGACGAACATAATAAACTGAGTAATCATCAAAAACCATGAAAAAATGTGGTCCCTTTAGATATTTTTTTTTTATTTATTAATGGAATAGACGCGATTGATTAAAATATTAGTTTACTATAGAAACGTAATTTTGAAAAATTGAATTACCCCTTGGGAATGTAGCTTTCAGAAAGGAAATGAACTTTAAACTTCCATAGCGATACTTATAAGTTTGAATCATTTTTAAAAAAGTTGGGTTTTAGCAAGACAAAATATTTAAGTATTATTCTAAAAATCATGGAATAAAATGTTTAAAAAAAAAAAAAAAAAAAAAATCCGACTTCATAATTTACTATAAAAATTTAATAGAAGTGCAATAAAAAGTAAAAAATAATTATTATTTGATAGAAAATAATATATTTTTTTTTTGAGTCATACACGTTAAGGAGTAATTCTTATACAACATTAATATATATTAAAGTAAATATCAAATTAAAAGTACAATAAAAATTAAAAGCTGCATTAATATTCATTAAATTGTTACTTGTAATGTTACTTTTGTGCCTACTTGATTAAGCATTAATATTGTATAAAAGAATTATCATAACATTATCCACCCTCTATAAGGTGTACAACTCTAAACTACATGATTTTTTAACAACTTTTTAGTGCACATTTATTAATTTTTATAGTAAATTTTAAAGTCGATATTTTTTTAAAAAACATTTCATTTTTTAAATTTATTGTTCATTTTTTAAATATTGGTTACGGCTACGTAGAAAGTGCTAAAAAAATTTAAAATTTTTGAAAATTATCAAAGTTTTTAATAATTTCAATAAATTTTATTAAATATATTAATCTACTAAAATTGAATTGATATTAAAACTAAATTGATTACAAAACGAAGAAACATGAAATTCCGGAAAATAAGTTCTTCCCGTGTCAAAAGTTTGTAAGGCGAAAAGCCATTTTTTCAAAATTTAGTTTAATATTTACTGTCTGTTTACACTACAGTGCTGCCTACAAGAGTGGATGCACTTTTCTATGCTGATCACATTTTATGGCTGTAAAACTATATAAAAAATAAAAAGTAAGTTCAATGCTATGCTTTTTTTTCTTTTCTTTTTATTATCAATAAATAAATTTTTTAAATTACCTAATTCTCGAGTATTTTTTTTACAACTGCCTGTGATTTGTGTATTAATATTTTCAGTTAAAAAAACTCCTGAACTGTAAATAGGAATATTAAAAAATATGACACTACATTTAGTATTTTCGTAATTTTATAATTTTTTTGAACATCAACCTTCCAAAAAAAAAAAAAAAAAAAAAGAATCGATAGTAAATTAACTGGAATTGTGCATAATATCTTCATTAACGTTTAATTATGAATCTATCTTTTATGATAATAAATTTCTGTTTGTTATGTGGTATAAATAAACGTGTGCGGTATTTAAATTTTTCATAAATGTTCCACAATAAATGAATTTGTTAAACAATTTGACTGCTGTGTAATTATGAAGTAGCAAAACAAATATAATTGCTTAATGTACTTATCTGTAGGAACGTTTTCGGGCTTAGCCTATCATCGGATGAAAGTAACGACCTACTAAGGGATATTAAAACAAACAAGTTGATTTTATATATGTTTACACACACACACACACACACACACGCATATATATATATATATATTAAAAAAAATAGGGTATTCTCCACTTTTTCGATTTCAGTCTTTTTTAGAATTGTCTTTGTCCTTCAAATTCCGATCCTACGGATAAGTGCACTATTATTATTATTTCAGTTTATTTCCTATTTTTGTAATTAAAATCACTTTGTATATTGCCGTAATCATTTGTGCTGATTAATCTTGATGAAGAGTGTTCGATTATTTTTTAATTGTGCATTATAATTATTATTGTGATTACTAAAGTGTAATCTATTATATTAAATAGTTGCAATTATCATTTCTGTAATTAAATACTAAAAGTAATCGATTACGCCAAACACTCCTAGTTGAGGATAGATTATATGTAATTTTGTTATCGTAATTAATTACAAAATGAGCAACTCTGCTTCTTGGCAACTTTTATTTGACATTATATACATTCATGAAACGACGTTATCTGGTTAGAAATTAAATGAGTTCTAGTAAACTTTTATGTTTTACCTTACTTATCGAAAATTATATATTTTAATCATTAAAATTGTGTAAATTTTTATTATTTTTCTTTCAGAAATTTACAATCGTTATTTATTTATTTTGTGACTGTTTACATTTATTACATTTTGATACGGCTAATAATCTTTAGCTGTTTTGAAAAAATTACATATTTCGCTTGACACCTGTTTTTCTTCCCAAATAAGTGGCGGATTAAATGTGAGCATAAATATATCTTCATTTGAGAAATTCTATGAGTTTATAATAATAATGTCTAATTAAAGTTTTTTCTAATCAAAAAATATACTTACTCAGTGCTTAAAGTGTCAGTCCTTCAGCCACTCATTAATAAATTACCTCAAGACCTCAAGATGTTTAAAATGCGGAGAAAGCCACTTCACCAATGACTGTACCAATATCAATATTCGTTGTGCTAATTGCAACAGGAACCACACATCTCGCTCAAAACAATCTCCTCTTTACCTAAAGCTCTAACAGACACGAACTAACGTTACCCAAACACAGTGACCTGTTTCTTATGTCAACGCAGAAACCTTAATAATTGCAGAAATAATAATTCTAATACCCGTAGAAATACTACTAATAGCAATAGTAGATGTAGTAGTGTTGGTAGTACCGCGTCGCAACCACCTATTGAAAATGTAACATTAACAGATTTACTAACCAAGTTTAAGTGTTTTAACATAAATAAAATTATGACATGTATCAAAGATATACTGTACTTAAGGATAGCCGAAATTCGGATATTTTCACTAAGATTATTTCTATTATCGATATCGTTATAGATGTTTTCGGTTAATGAGCACTAATCAGATTAAAATGATAGCGTGGGATACAAATTCCATTAGAAACGAAATTCTTGAACTTGGCAACCTAGTGCGCAAGAAGCAAATCGACATTGTCTGTCTACGCGAAACTAAAATTAATGATAATTACAATTTAAAATGTCTCGGCTACAAAGTACACAGGAATGTTCGAAACGCACTGGAGGGCGGCGTGGCTCTACTAGTAAACGAGCAACTCCCACATCATACCTTACCCGCTCTAACCTTACATGATGCTGAGTACATCGGTGTCATTCTACATGTCGATAATGAACTTATACACCTGTACTCTGTATGCTGCCTATCTCGCAACCCCCATTTTAAAATGGTATCTCGTTACCTATGCGTTCTGCTAACAAAATTATCATAGCTGGAGACTTTAATGCTAGAAACACAGCTTGGAACTGTTTTGCTAATAATAAATCAGGTAGACTTCTGCTCGATCTGTCATTTGAAAATAAGTTTTCTATACTTTCTCCTAAAAACCCCGCTTACGTTTCAACCTCAGGTCTCTGAGACCCAATGTAATTGACCACGTATTATTTCAAAAAATTTCCATATATATCTCTACAGCTATTTCCCTACAATGTCCAAGTTTAAACTATAATCCTATATATTTTGAAATAAACAAATCCTTTAAATTAACCTCAGAAAAAATTACATTCAATTTTAAACACGCGGACTGGACTCAATATAGGAATTACATAAATAGTATGTTACGAATTCCCACGCGTCCTGCTATCTCTGATCAAATGAATGGCTCCATAGTTTTTCTAACATCGTCGTAACAGCATATATTGAGAAAAAAATTAACTTCCCACCGTGGCACTTCATACCAAATCGTTTAAAAGTACTACATAAATTAAAAAATTATTTTCGTAAACAGTACTAGAAAAACATAGTTGACGGATATAAAGCCGTCTATTATGCTCTCACCCGTCTAGTGCAATAGAAATTCTTTGAACATCGCAACAGCGGCCGGAACAATAAACTTAAATCGTTAACTACCAAAGAATAGTCTCTGGAATGTCACTAAAAGACTTACCTGTCCTCTAACTAACATTCCGCCTCTCACTCATAATAATCATACTGCGTATTCCGATGATAAAGATAAAGCAGAGCTTCTTGCTAACTGCCATTTTCTTGTCCATTCTCAAAATTTAATTTTTTTTTCAGCACACCACACGAACAAGATCGACACCGCCGTTCAGAAATACTGTATAGCCACGCCCTCACCTACCTCAAACATTCATCCTGCTTCACTCAATGAAATACATACGCACATTAAAAACCTAAGATGTAAAACCTCCACTGGTAATGATCAATTGCAATTCTCGTATCACAATCCAACATTTACTCGTCAGCTGTCCAACCTATAATTCATACCGAGTACAAATTCTCCAGTCGTCCAATCTTTCCGAAATCCTATCTGACCGCCACGACAAAATTGAACGCCTCCTGCGTTTTCTCAAGACCACTAATCTATTCCACTCCATCTAACTCTTATCTTATCCGTGCCTCTGGCCTAGGCGGCAGTACACGGCACGTTAATCAAAGGAGAAGAAGAAGAAGAAGAAGATTTAATACATACTATCATGATCAAAAACTCGTCTAAGAAGGCTATCAATCAATCAATCAATGTTTATTATCATTATTGTTACACAAGGTCCATTTAAATAAACATGAATAGGTACGTACTAAAGAAAAAAAGTAAGATAAATTAGCGGAAAAATTAAACACAACCTGTGATTTTAAAAGAAAGAAAAGGAGAAAAGAAAATAAATAAATAAAATAGATGAATAAATTAGAGTAAATAAAAGATCAAATAGTAAATTAATGATCCACAAATAAACCAAAGAAAATAGTAATCGATATATATATATATATATATATATATATATACATAGATTATACATACATATACAAACACACCGCACATAAATCTGTACATATTAGTTTGACTATAAACATACATCGAATTAAGAGTAACATATTAACCGTACAAACGCCAATATATGTATTACATATATATACCCATTTATTGTACATACACGTGGAATCCATGGACATGTATATACACCCATACATGCACACCAACACACAACACTTACCCAGACTATATATACAAAACCGTATACACGCCCTAAATATGGCTGCATTGACAAATATACCCGCATAAGTTCCCATAAGTCCACTAATATGTATATCTAAATACATACATGTACATATATACACATACATATATAGATGTACGCAAATATATTAACACTTACTTATGAGATATGCTCAGGGACATGTGTATACAGAGATATGCATACGCTTATAGACACATATTCCAGGACGTGTAGACAGTGTGTTACCTTTGTTATGTTAAGTTATTATTTTATCATATATCGATATGTCGGAGTCCAGTCAACGTCAAGTTTCAAGCGAATTATAAAGTTCTGAAATGGTCATTCATTAAATTGCATCCAACTATGTATTCTAAGTCATGTGCCCCTCAAGCAGGATCACGCTTAATGTGCTGGAAAAGATATTCACTTCTTTTTTAATAATTTAACAGTTTCATTTTGAGGGCCTTTGTCTATAGCCTGGATGCCGGGGAAGGAAATTTGTTATATTATCCACTTAATGAACATAATCAATGCCCCATATTCCTTATTGGCTATTACTCTTCAGTATGGGAAAAGTCTATTATTGTAACTATCGCAAAAACAAGAAAAGACTCGTTCTTTGTACACAAAATACTTTCCATTAGTTTAATTAGTAATATAAGTAAAATAGCCGAAAAATTCATCTTCCATCGTCTAACCCTACATGCTGGTGAACATAATATCCTAAAAGATACACAGTTTGGATTCAGATCGCAACTGTCTACCAGCATGCAATTAGCTAAAATAAATATACTGGTCTGTTTCTGTTAGATATTGAAAAAGCCTTCGATACAACTTGGCATAATGGCATAGTGTACAGAATGTTGCGGTACAGCTTCCCCATATATGTCGCAATTCTCATAAAGTTCTATCTTTTTTCCAGATCATTCACGGTCATGCAAGGTAATACTTACTCCAATCCGAGAGTCCTAACTGTTGGCGTGCCACAAGAAAGCATCTTCGGCCCCGTCCTTTACATCCTATACATCAAAGATTTACCCCGAATACAAGACGTCAACCTTTCTTTGTGTGCTGGTGATGCAGCAATATTTGTGTCTTCGGATAGAGTCGATAACATTAAAAGCAGACTAATGAGTAGCTACAATAAAATATATAAATATTGTAGGAAAATTGAAATCAACCCCTTAAAAACTGAAGCCATATTATTAACCAGACGCTGCAGTAAAATATCTTGTACTCATCTTACACAAACGACTAACATTTAATAATCTTGTTAACCGTATCATTGGCAAAGCTCACGCCGGTCTATACAAATTATTCCGTATGTTTAACAAAACTTATAATCTAGAAAACAAATTAATAATATACAAAACCCTCATTTTACCAATTATCCTCTATGCCTGTCCTATTTGGTGCAGCGTAAGCAAGTCGACAATTAACAAACTTCAAATTGTACGGAACAAATGTCTCCGGAATTATCCTCAATAATGCTCCATTACACAATAAAATTTCTGATATGCACCACATACTGAACCGCCCGTTCTTGTCTGGACTTATCGATAAACAAGCTGCCCCAAGTTCTCTACGACAAGTGCCCGGCACAAGTCAATATCCACTTGTACAATAAAAATATGGAACTACACGCAGCACACCTTGCAATCACGTTATAAACGATATAAACATAAAAGACATAAACATTCGCTTCCCGTGTCCTAGTTAGTCAAACAATATTGTGTTCCAAGTATATATTCAACTACCATTATTTCTTCACTTGTCACTTACCTGTTTAGATGCTTAATTAATTATTCATAAATAACAAAACCAATCTTAATACATAAACGTTTAGATGAAAGCTAAGCAGGGTTTATTTGTACTTTTCCCGGTATTCTCGCGCTTACATATATAAATCTTAATTTAAGTTCATTACTCCTATGTAAATCGCGCGTGCAGTGAGAGCTTCGTTTTGCCCAGTATGCGTTATTTCTCTTCACTAAGTGTTTATAATAATATTCCTTCAATATAATTTTTATTCATTCATTCATTCATTCATTCATCTCGACGAATTATTTAAGCCGATACTGAATACTAATAAAAAAAAGATTTATTTTTTTCCGTATCAAAAAGGTAAATATAACGGAATGGACGTAAATTTAACTGAACAACTCGTCCTGTTTGAGTACGGGTTGGCTGATTATGTGCTCTGAACTCTTACTGTAGCGGCCATTTCTTTTAACTTCGGTCCTTCTAAATTTTTATGGCCTCTCATCGCTTTATGAATGTGCATTTGTAAGAATTGTATAAAAATAGACTCATAAAATAGTTGACAAATTATAGAATTTATACATACGAGACAGTTTATTCTTCCTATAATTTTTTCGTTTATTCCTTTTATTTGCATATTAACTTTTAATTTTTAAAGTGTCCCGTAATTTTTTTGGTTTGTTATATACATATATATATATATTTTGTAATCGCTAATAATCACGTGGAAGGCAATGGCGAACCACCACGTACAACATCATATGCGCGCTAGGTCAGTACACAGCAGACCCACACGGGACTGCACTGGTAGCGCGATAACAAGCGGCTACTATCAGTTCCGAATGTAGTCTTGCGTGTGTACACCTGCGTTGCATATATAATAATTGCCTAGTACACTACCTATGTCTGTACATCTAAAAATGTACGAATAGGTAGTCGCCGACGCTCAGAAGCTGAGTATGGCACTATAAAGAAGAGAAGATATATATTTTGGGTATTTCCTCTCGATAAATTACAGTTATTTTTATTTTATATACATATACAAGATATAAATTCTATGAAAGAACTTGTACGCGGGTCTCGGGTTTTGTGGGTCCTTTAGTTATTTATTAAAAAAAAATCTACTGTATCGTAGAAAGTTGGAATGAATTGAACTTGTGAAATTTTTCTGTTAATTATTAATGTTTTACACGCTACATGTGTTACAGTTTTAATACGTGTTCGAGGCAGTTTGATTGTTAAAAATATTTTTAGGTATTGAATCTTTAGGGCGTTTATTTTATTATCATTTAAGAACTGTATCACGCCGTAGAGATAATAAAAAAATCTTTACACGGTCTTAAAAAGGTCCGTTTTTTATTATAACGACTTTATTCTAATTCGAAATAAACTTTTTTTTTTAAATTTCTTTTATAATAATTTTAATTTAAATAAAATCTATTTTCAGAAATTTTATTAATTTCATAATTTCGGAGTTCGCTTAAGGGAGGAAATATGGGTGTGTAGAAGTTTCAAAAAATTCAATTTTTTTTTTTTCCATAAATCCCCATGCAAAACTATTTAAAAATATACTATTAAAATTTCAAAACAAAATTTCAATTCGTTCTAAAATTGTTATAACCAATTAAGTGAGTGTAACAAAGCTTTATACGCGTGGTATGTAATACGCGTTTTTCTCGAAACGACTTTTTTCGAATTTATGTACACTCTAGCTTAAAAAGTTTTTAATCAATTAATTTGCTATTCGACATATCGTTTCTTTACATAAATACGACGCACGCTCTATTTGAATCTTAATCAATATACCTTTGAAGTATTTTTTTATTGTAAAAAAAAAAAGTATGAAAAAATGGTAAAAAATGGTCATGCTTTATGTTCATACTCCTCTAAAAACTACTAATTTTCAATTTTTTTGAGAGGAGCGAGGTTCACATAGAAGAGACACACACACATATATATATATATATATATATATATATATATATATATATATAAGAAAAAGTATATTTTTTGTGCAATTGATTTCGGATGAAAATTGCGACCTCCAAGATGTGTCCAAAAAACTGCTCAGTCGGATGGCGACCTATATTGTGCTGCGGTAGCTGATATCTCCGTTAATTTTCGAGGAAAATTTCAGAATATATTCTTAAATACTATATATATAAAGTGACCTTACAATATTAATAAATTATATAAATTCTTTATGTGTTAAAAAAATTCATGGAAATCACTGCAAAAACGTCGTCCTACACCTATTTCCTCTCTTAAAGTGATTGACCTTTAAACATTTCGCACTGCATAATTGTTAATTTCAATAGTAATGCGTACCGAAATTCAGATATGAATTTTGATGTTTAAAGAAACAATTCAGAATTAGGAAATTGATGCCTATTAGGTGCCTAATAGCTTTTAAGAATCTTTTTTTTTTTTTTTTTTTCTGATTCGTATACTTTATTTATATACGAGATTTATACTTCATTGTTTGAAAATTTACCTACATCCATCGACTATTTAAACTTTTTTGTGTATTTTTTCATATTACTTTTATATTTATTTAATAATAATGTACGCGTTTCGTTTATTTCTTTTTTTATTTATTTTTATAGAGAATAATTTATTTTCATTTATCATCGCTTAATGGTATAATTATGGATCATCTGCGTGATTGTGACTACTTTAAGTTAATATCAAGTTTATTTTGGTATTGACAGTAAACATACACAAAATAAGCACAGAAAAATCTAGAATATATCGAAACGTGTTGGCAATATATATATATTTCGGAGGGTGACAAGCGCATAATGCGATGATTATTAACAGAGTGTGAGATTCTGCAATTTGTGACTCTGCAAAACATGACAGTTTATTATTGTTGTTTATTTTTTCCCGTCATTTTCAATGTGTTTCTTCTCTTTTAGGCGCGTTTTATTTATTCGGTCGCTCGCTTATTCTAATATTCTCATCCCCAGTTATCGAGCACTAATAAATTCGGAACATCTATTGCATAAATCACCGGTTCTTAAATGATATAGGTTCCTTTTTATCGCATTATTTGCTAAGTATTAAATGACGCTAAAAATTAAGTCTCCCGAAAACAATTGATCTTTCGAGTGATTAATCAAATATACCTTTCAAATTGAAGAATAAAGTCAAATAAATAAATTCGTACATAAATATACGTACACAGGTTTTTTAATATAATTATTTGTATAATCTCATATAAATTTAATATTTACAATAATAATAAAACTGAAATGTTCTTGAACTTTTGCAGACACCTTAAGAGAATATCGCGGGGACCTCAGGTTAAGAACCCCCCGTTGATATAAATGATAAAAAATACATCTTTGTTTTTTTGTTGTTTTTTTTTTTTTTCGTAAATTTCAAAACTGCTATCATTTTGTTATGTACCCTTATTACGTTGTCATTTTCCGGTAAAATTTGCATTCAATTAAATAAGATAGCGCAGAACTTTAAAATGGTTATAAATTAAACGCGGTCGAAGGAGGCTTTTATTAAAATCTATAAAACATCGGTAAGCTTTAAAACTCCCTAGACCGGCAGTTAGTCTAACAAAAAACGAAGGAGTATTATTATCCATCGGTAGGAACTACGTCAAAACAATTCGTATTAAACTCTAACGTTTCGAACAAAATTATTATATACTGTTCATCATCGCAGGTACAAGGTCAGCTGTTTCTTTGTGATGATGGATGAACAGCGTGCAATCGTACTCGAAACAACGTCAGGGTTAAATATAAATTGTTTAGAACCGAAGGTGTATAGAGCACCGTCTCCGAATGATCGCAGTCTGGTGTTGGAATTTTTTCCCGATGTAAACGTTGTTGTTGTTGCTCTATTTACGATGAGGTGAAACATTTTAAACGGTTATTTATTACACGCAGGATTACATTACGAGTTTGATAGGTTGTCCTGTAGTGATGAAGAACCTCTCTCTTAAAAATCTATGTTGAACAGTAATTCTTGCTTGGCCGCGTGCAACAGTCTCGCAATATTCAGCGGTGTAATTTATAATTATCACTGTTCATCAGTTCGGTTATATTAAAAGTTACGCGGAAAAATGGAGTTTTTCCATTTTTCACGATATGCAAGTGTTGTTCTATCATTGTTTTTCTCGAATGATTCCTTTAGTAATTTTCCCCCACTTTTGCCATTTTTCCTTATTTGTGTCCCTGTTATATTATTATATCCCCTTTACCTTTTTATATCAGTTACGGCTATGATTCGAGTCCTTTTCGATAAAATGCCAGTTCTCACGAGTTCTTTCATTGATATTCGATCACAAATTTTGTTCCAGTAGTATTCATCCATTTTTTATTTTTTACGCACCTTTTTATCAGTTTTGTTTTAATATTTCGTCCCGATCTATGTACTGATTTAACAGATTTTCTTATTCAGATCACTACATTTTTTATTCCGTTTATTCATTTTCCCTCTCATTTTCTCTTTCCCGTTATTTATTGCACCGAACTTTTAAAACTATGTTATATATATATATATTAATTACAACGTAATTCTTAGGCTACCCCTATTCGAAAAAATGTCCCAATTTTATGTAACGCTAAATGTCCTAAAAAAATGTCCCAATTTTATGTAACGTTTGTTATATTTTATAGGATTTTTGTTATTGTTATTTAAAAAATGTCACAATTTTATGTAACGAAATATGTAACGAAAAGTGTAATGAAACAATATCTTAATTTTATGTAATGAAAGTTAAATGTTAGGATAGGATTTTTGTGATTATGTTTTGTTTTCCTTTTTGTATTTATGCCAGTAAGAATTACGTTGTAAATTTTGATCATTTTATACAAAGTATAGAAGAGAAAGAGACATAAATAAAAGCAAGAGGGGTCAAGGGGCACAGTCCCTTGCGAGGCCAAAATGCCCGAGTTTATATATATATATATATATATATATCGTTCAGTGATTTTTCGGGTCTATTTTTCCTTTAGAATGTGGTATTTCTAGGAGAACTTTCAGTCTTTTATTGTCTACCTGTTTCAATGTTGCGTATAGTTCTGTACTCAACTTCTAATAGTTTTTGTGATTCTATTACTTCGTTTTTCACCATGAGATCTCTAATCAACATTCTCCGTCCTTTTTTTTTCTATTAAGTTAGTAAAACTGGCTGCTGACGCAGCTGTGTGTATGTATACAGAAATCACCGAAACACTCAAAAACAGACTTTTTAAGACACTGTAACCTTTTCCCTAACATAGATATCTCTCTCTCTCTCTCTCTCTCTCTCTTCAGGCGTGTTGTCCGTTTGCGGACGTCGTGACCAACCATCATAAATCAGTGGATCGAGCGACCACTTGCAGCCATTTTTCTCTGTTGTTGCTAATTTTTACTAGTTCTGACAGAGATAATTTTGTGACGGCTTTAATATGTCATATCTATGAACCTCATCGGTGGCCGTCCCTGGCTCCTTTTTCCTTTTAATTTTTCCATTGATTTATATTTCGTTCTAAACCATTCCGTCTCATGACATGTCCAAAGAACTTTAAACTCTGCTTTATTATCGTGGGCAATAATCGCTGCATCGGTTCTATACGCAGTTGTTTTAAAATTGATCCTCTGCCCCCGGGATATTCTTAGCATACGCCTATAACAAGTCATCTCGAAGGATTCGATTTTCCGGCGTGATGCCACCGTTATTCTCCAAGATTCTGAACCGTAACGGAATATTGAGTGTACTAGCGTTTGCACCAAGCTTTTTTTAATTCGGCGTGTTTTTTGATGGTCTTGCCATATTTTTGTTAGTTTGCTTTAAGCATTTTTTTCCATGCCAATTCGTCATTTTATTTCTGTTCCGTAGTTTCCATCATTGGTTATACGAGCGCTAAGGTTTATAGTTCCAGATTTCTTGTCAATGTCGGCTAATGAGGTAAGTTTTTCTGGTAATTTGTGTGCTCTATCAACCACTATTATTGTGCATTTTGATCGGTTTAATGTAAGATTAACTCTTTCCGGCTAAAATGTTCAATAGATAAAAACATGATTTTCAAAATTTGTTGTGGGAAATTAATATTTCTAAAAATTACCAAAACTTCGGCATTCTATAGTTAACCAAAACCGAGGTCGAGCACCTAATTTTAAGCAAAAAATTGAGATGTATATTCACTGAAGAGGACTAAAAGAGAAAATTTGACCAAAACCCCGAAATATTTCTAACTATAAAAATTAAAATATCCAGAAAAATCTATAAAAAAGCGGAAAGCTGTAATTTGTTATGTTTAAAACTTGTAACTTGTAAATAATAGAAAAATTACGAAACCTGAAAAATTTTATAAGGGAAGCCCGAAGCTCTGAATTAGCCCAAGTTTGAAAATTTTGACATATTTTCGCAAAAGTCAAAATTCCCAGCAAAATCAACAAAACGTAGAAAGTTGAAATTTGCTATGTACAACACACCTAACATGTAAGTTACCGAAAAATTATGGAACCTGATAAATTCTGTACATAAACCTCTAAATGGGCCTCCGATAAGTCTTAATTTTTAAGTATACTCTCAAAAATTTAATTTTGCAGTGTAGACTTTAATAAACATAAAAAGTTCAAATTCGTTATGTACCTTAGCACGTAAATAATGAAAAAATTGAAAAAATTTCAAATTTACGAGACCAAAACCGCAAAGTTTGAAATATTTATATTTGAATTGAAATACATAGAAAAATCTAGAAGAAGTTGAAAGCTGAAATTTGGTATGTTCGAAAACTTGTAACTTATAAGGAACAGAAACATTACAGAACCTGAAAAATTTTATAAAGGAAGCCCTAAATGGGCCTAAATTCGGAAATATTGGTGTATTGTCGTAAAAATCAAAATTCCCAGCGAAATCAACAAGACGTAGAAAATTGAAATATGGTATGTACAACACACTTAACATGTAAATTACAGAAAAATTATGAAACCTGATAAATTCTCTACAAAAACACCTAAATGGGGGCCCATAAGGTTCAGTTTTTTAATATCAAAAATGTAATTTCATAGCGTATAGCCCCTACTAAACAAAAAAAGTTATACAAAACATAGTGATATCTCAACAAAAACAAAATATTGCAAAAATACAGCCCCAAGTTTGTCAGCTTTAAATCCTACTTGTACAAAAAGATTATGCAATTAGTAGCGCCCCATTTTATCAGCAAAAAGAAATTTATGATAAGAAAAATTAAATGCCAAGTTTTTTATGAAATGTTCATCATCCATTTGTATTTCCATTTTAATTATATATTTCTTGGATTGCTATTATTTTTTACACATTATAATTAATACATTGATAATGAAAAAAATTTATTTGAATATTATTTTGTTTCATTAATCTTGGTGATGTAAATTTTCGGCTACTATTATCGCGCAGTGATAATTTTCTGCGATTTTAGTGTATATACGAACTTTACTTGAACGAATTAAATTTTTGCCGCCTAACCGCAGCTATGATGTAGAGTTTAACGGTAACCTCCAGGCGATGAATTTACAGTGGAACACGATAATTTCTACTTTTGTGTTCTTTTTTGTTTCATTTTCATGTGCTATTTGTATAATTGGTTGTTCCGGCTGTTATATGTGCCAGATTAATAATATGTACTTATTTTTAATAAATACTTGGTTAAAATTTAGTTGTTTTTTTTTCTCTTATGGCCCGGCTTTAGTTAACTATCAAGCCATTTAGGCAAAAAAAAAAAATAGTTAATACATTAAAATTACAAGTCAAATTTTCCCATATAAATGTATAAAATTTGTTATAATGCCAGAAAGTTTTCAATGAGTTTAATCGAAATGGGATAAAATTAAAAATTCCACTTACCGTGAGAGATTTGAAAACCACTAGTATTACACTTATACGTATCTGATAGCAATAACAGAATGTACTGCACCTATAACTCTCTAGCAGCGAGTGTGCATACATTTGTTTGCTAGATTATTTGTGTTTGTCTTGTATATGTTTGCGTATAATATTTTGCAAAACTGTTATCCTACGGTAAATTCATCACTTATTTATATATCAATTTTAGAGTTTAGCATTAACTTTAAACCACCCGCTAGTTATTTCCGTCATATTTAGTTTTAATTTGCGTTTGTTGCATCGTAATTACACTTCTTTTTAAAAAATGTTTAATAGTTTCTATCAAGTGTATATAGTTTTACATTATCAAACTCGTCGGCTACAAGAAAAATTGAAGGGGGTGATGTGTTTATCTGTAGAATTTACACGATTCACAAGCATGATTATCTATTTAAGCGTTTGCGTCTACTTGACTGCTCTTGCTTTAAAAAAGGTCAAATGCCTTTTGTCAGTACTCCAATTAAACGGTCTCGAACTAATTATTTAAGAATTACAGATAGCAAAGGCTGAGCATTATGCTCTGTTAAATAACAGTAACCGGGATTGTATCTGGTACAAGATAGTACCACGTACGGTAAACTGTTCCAGATTATTATCTGTTACAGCAAAAACTGTTACACTTATCCTTTTTCTGTTTCTATTTCAGTACCTATTATAACTGTTACAATATCTGTTATTACTGTTAATCTGTTATTACTGTTAATCTGTTATTACTGTTGCAATATCTATTGTTACTGTTTGCAATATCTGTTACGGTTACACATTTTGTTCTGAATACAATTTTTGTTCCAAGTACATTTCAGTGTCAAATTTAATTCTGATGTACAGGTTTCAGATTTCATCCTAACTGTGACAACATTAGCCTGCGTTATATTTTCTTTTATATACTCTTTCTTTATGTCAGTACTAAGAATTACTGATCGTTAAATTTAAACGTACGACTAATGATTATTTATTATCAAAAGTTAATAAATAAATTGATTACAGTCTTCCTTATCATACCTACAATGTGTCATGTTACAAAAATTGTTTAGTAAATAGGGTTTTTAATACTGTTTATTAATAATCATTGTATATCCCAGATATGCGCTATCCGAAATGTTCAATGCTATATTTATAAAAATATTCTACCAACTTTTTTTCCCTGTGCAAAATTTTTTCAACTATTATGAAAATTGAAATATTATAAAAATTTCCTATACTTTTAGCCATTGCTGCAGTGTGCACAAGTGTAACAGAAATAAGTAAGAAAAATTTTGTTTAACCATCGCTTATAAAAAAAAAAAAAAACACTTATAAATTTCGAAAAGATTATTTCGGTGAAGATAAGAAATTTTAATAATTTTCGTGAGTAGAAATACCACACAGATTGTAAAAGATATTCCGAAAGAAAAATATAATAAAAAAAATGATACTAGAGGAGTAATCGAACTAATAAATTTCTATTATCCTCAAAAAGTATAGATTACACAATTCTTTTTAGTTGTCTAAGGTTAAGGCGAATGTAGTATACAATGTAATTAAGTATACATAATTGAAACAGTAACATTAACAGAAGTAACAAGTAGAGATAAAAATAACCGGGGAACAGAATAATCGCTACTGAGCACCGTTCATCAACAAGTGACGCTTCAAATGTCTCCAACTATTCGAGGAGAATTATGGTATAATAATTGCCTGGAATTTCATAATTTTAATTTAATAAGCATCTTTACACACTAGCTTAATACATGTATGAGGGGAGGAGGAGGGCACTTGATATTGATGGGGAAAGAAAGAAAGAAAGGAAAAAAAGTTAAAATCCGTATTCATTCGATTTGAACTGATTTGACGAAAATAGAAACGAACTGTGATAGTTTCGACACTTGATGAGCGCGAATCTTTCGAGTTTATACCGCTTAATTTAAAACTCGGTCACCTTCGTCGCTAGAATAATTTGTTTACTCACCGTGAAATTGTCTCAGTTTGAAATTCATTGTTAAACAATTGCTGTTGACTGTCGAGAGAATCTCGTCAAATTAGCCGCTCTGTTTATATGTTACATCTTGAAATTTCGACTATTGATGAGTTTTTCTACGATTTTCTGTCATTATCGAATAATGGCGCGCTTTGTTGAACGTTTTTTTTCTTTTTCTTTTTCTGTGCATTAATTAATAGACACTGTAAAATATTCTTACGTAACCTTCGGGGCGCATATGTGTGTGTATGCACGTATGGAAAACTGAACATGGTTTTATATAGGTAAACTTGATAAAGGCTGTGTAACATCGTGCAACATTCACGTGTACTTGACAGTGTTTATAGGTCGGCTGAAGTGGTCTCTCTGTCTTATGTTTACTCTTGCGCCGTTTCATTATCATTATAAATATGATTTTGATGCCGATCGATGATCACAGCATAACGTTGTTCTCTTATCCAGTTTTCCGTTCCGTCTTTTATTATCATCATTATATTCCGGGGGAAAAAAATTTGCAGAGAATCGTGCCATTATCGGGCGGTATAAATATTATTTTTTCCAATCTGCTGCAATCGGTTTTTGTTTTGAAATTGCAACGTTCTTCTTTCTCCACTCTTTTTAATCGCGCTTCCCCGCTACTTTTGTAATTTAGTTATCCCGACGACAGATGATATACTTTCCCATTATAAGCTGACGCGCGTAGTTGCGAGGGAAATTTGAGTTTTCGATTTATAGGAAATTATCTTCAAAATAAATTGTTACAGTTTTAAAGCGACAATGATTCCGGATACTTTTATCGAAAAATAAGGCAATACTTGAAAACTAGAACTATTAAATTTTGATTTACAATCATGAAAAAACGCACGCGGTTGTCCGCCAGAATCGATTCTGGGTCCGATACTCTGGAATTTGTACATTTCAGACTTATATCACTGACGGAGTTCCCAAATGCTGTAAGCAGTAATTTTTTTCATGTAATACCGTTAAGTGTGAAATCATGCATATACGCTTATTAGTGTATGTACGTTTTGTGTAAATACATAAATAAAGTTTAAGTGTATAATTCAGTGCAAACAATTGTTACGGAATGTTTATGTTTTTGCTGGAAATGTTAATTTTATTTAACCTATACTATAAGTGCAAACTAAAGAAGTTACAATATAGGTTGAGTATATAAGTATTAGCTACCATATATTGATCTTGTAATTTATATTAGTATTTGTAAGCGAGGCCTAAATCGGTTAATACACAACATTCTATATTCTTGAATGAAAAAATTTAAAATTATAAATCAAAACCTGGTTAGTCACTGTGTATATCACTGCAGTTATATAGGACCTTTAGGTTTCATAATTTATGCAGTTTAATAGTAGTAAACTCGCTGTTCGCTCAATTAATGCGCATTTGTGGTATATACACATATTTGTGTTGTTGCATTTCATAAATTGTACGCAACAAATCAACTGATTATGTGTCCGGTATTCTCTAATTTACCGGTAAAGTGTTGTTAATATATCATCTTGATCAAAAAGTTTTGAGGAATGACCACCGTGTGACGACGATACCAGTCACCCGATTTCATTTTTTTTTTCTCGCTAAATTGACACACACACTATCATTAATATTCCCCCGTCAAATTTCAGTGTCACAACTCGATATCTGCAAAAGTTATATGCCGTTTTGAATACATCTGTTTTGCGCGTGTTTTCGATTTTTTACGATTTTAGAAATATCGAATATTAACTTTACATCAACGAGTTTGCATTCAATTTTTTGTTAAAAACGGATGATTGAACGGAACCAAAACCTTGGAAATGTTAGAGAAGTGTTTCGGTAACGATACTCTATCGAAAACAAATGTTTACATGTGGCGTGAACGTTTCAGAAATGGGGCTAGGTCATCGATATCAAAAACCGAAAAAAAAAAACATCGATAAAATCAACGAAATGTTGTTGGCCGAAAATCGCAAGTTGACCATTAGAGAGAGAGAGAGCTGGTAGAGGACATGAATATTGCTTATGAATCCGTCCAAGACATTTTAGTTAACGGTTTGAGACGTGTTGCTGCAAGCTGGTATCGAAAGATCTGAATTACATATACAAAAAAGGGACCGCGTTAACATCACGGAAGACATGATTTCCCAGTCCAAATCCGACTTAACATTTATCAGACGCATCATTATTGGAGACGAGGTAAGGGTGTATGAGTATGACATGCAATTCAGACATCAAGCGAGTGAATGGCGTACGCTAAATGATGAGCGGAGACCGAAAAGAACCACCACGTCGTTTTCAGGTGAAAAAGAAGGTGATGCTTACACGGTTTTCATTAGTTACAACGACGTTGTGCACCATGAATTCTCTTACCAGAACATCAGACAGTCAATAAGGATTATTATTATTTGAGCGTTATGAGATGTTAAGCAATCCGCCAAAATTTGTGGGCAAACAATTCCTGGATTTTGTTGCACGTCGATAAATGTCATTCGCAAAGAATAGAACGAATACTATTCTGATTTAGCTTCCTGCGACTTCTTCCTCTTCGATCAACTCAAGAAACCGCTTCGGAGAACAACGCGTTTCAGCAGTCGTGGGAAGGTAATCGAAAAATTCGAAGACGGCTCTCTGATGACCATACTGAAAACCGCTGAGAATAACAACAAATGTTTCGGAGATTGGATCAACCGCTGGCGTAAGTGCGTTGCAGTCAATGGATAGAGTACTGCGAAGGGAACAAAATCAGCATTTGGGCGAATAAACCGGTATTTTTAATTTTCTGAACAAATTCCTGAAACTTTTTGATCAAGATAATATTCTTGAGAGAGAATTTCTGTTCTAAACGGGGTTATATTTATATTTTACGATATGATTTTGTAACTTTGAATATAAAAGGGTATTTTTGCTAGGAGATTACTCAGAGCGCCGCTTCTAGTGAACTTGTTCTGTATGTGAAAGAATGAAATAAAATAGATAATTTTGTTGAATATTTTTTGGAAGGATTTAGGTTTGGTGTCTGAAATTTGACTCAGCATATTTAAAATTTTTTTGTCTTTCGTTCATAAATATCTATGAAGAGTTATGTGAAAGAGGAACGAGTACGCCGAACTGAATACTCCGAGATATTTGATCGCATCAATTTCTTTCAACATTGAATTCCGTCGGCTTGGCACACTCGAGTAATATAATTTCGCTTCTTTATCCTGCGGATCGATGAAACTGCTTAGATTTGTTTCGTCGCGCAACTTTAAAAGCAAATGACTTGACAGATATTTAACCATAATCGCAATGGGGTTGTAATCGAAATGTTTTGGAACTATTAGTTGATGAGATTATTGACAAATGCTGGATCGTCGGCATAAAAGCAGACCTCGTAACTTCGAGAGAAAAAGTTATATCGGATAATTTTCGAAATAAATAAATTCCGTAGTAAAAAGCTTAGAATTGCGATCGTTTTGGACAACCTCGGCTTACTCTTGTCTGTAATGTTCTTTAATAAATAAAATGAATATCTCTATTTTCCAAATATTGACGTATAGTTTATTTTACACGTGTTTCTATATTAATTTTCTTTCCTATACGAAATAGGCTGGGTTGCACGAGTTCAGTGGTTTCTCTTTAATGTCGATTTTTAATGTTTACCTGCTTTTTTATTAATTAATTAGCACTGTTTAAATTTGATCTTATAATTCTTTAGTTAAAGTTAATCTATTTTTATAAACCCAAATTGTCGAAGATTGCCTGCAATTTTGTAACCGGGGTAATATGCCTTATTAATAAATTCTTGTAAATCTTTTTGAAAAGCTGTACGATAAAGTCATTCGATAATCTATTCGAAGATGAAATTCACGGATTACGACCTGATTTTATAATATCGTAATGATGAAATAAATAATTATCGGTGTAATATATGCAATTCCATCGATTTTTACACCATTATTTGCTGAATTAACAAAAACATCTTAATTTCCGATCTAAAAAAATATACATACATACATATATATATATATATATATGTGATTATTAAAAGTATACGTTATTCTTGTTTCGTAAAGGAAAAGATAAACTCCTATTCAATGTTTCACTGTTCTGAGTTGATCTAATCCGGAAGTAGTAAATATTTTTAAATCAGTATTGTGAGAATATTACCTCTTCACTGTTACCAATAATCTTAGTCCGGAACCGTTTTTCCGTTTAAAAATAATTTTATATTGCTCAAAAGAGGAACCGTAGTTTTCATTGAAATTTTTCTTACAGTCAAACGAATTTTACACTTTTTATTTTTATAAATAGCGCAATTATTTGCTCGTCTTTCGGGTTAAAAATATATTCACAAAATTTAAACGAATGTGATTTGAAAGCTTTAATGTGATAAGGCATTTAAATAGCACAATTGTACGCGGTACAGTGAAATTCTCTCTTTATAGCTTTGTTGTCGTTGTGCAAAAAATTAGCTTGTTTCACGGTGAAAGAGATAAACCAGTTAAGGCAAATCGTGTAAATCCGGTTTTAACGAACTGGTATGTCAGTAATGTGAACTTATCCATCATCGCATTCGTTCATTCTCATTATACAACGTTCTAATGTCTGCATAATATATTTTACCTGTACATAAACGCAACAGTAGAGATACCACAAAACTGTTGCGTTTTATGGTTGTTTGTTTGGGGTACGGTTAAACATGCTTCATAGAACGGAAGGATGTTTATTAATAACTTAAATGAAAATCATCGTAATAAAATAGAAGACAATTTCCTGCGTCTCGATGAAAATTCCACAACTGGCGAAACATGTTGAGTTGTAATTTTAGTGTAGTTTACGGTATAGGTTAAAAAGTTGTAGTGTGTTTTGATTTTTATTTACCGTGTAGACTAGTTTGTTATGCATCAACAGGTTTTGCTACATCGGTAGTGAGAAGCGTGACTTTTTCAAAAAATGTTAATAATATAACCTGTTCAGCATTGAAGAATATTCTTAAGTGATTTTGAGGAAGCTTCGTTTAACTGTAAACTGTAATGGCCTCTCGTTGTAAATATTTTTCCTTCCCCACCCCAACACCGCTTAAAATCTAAAAAAAAAATAAATTTTTACCTCGAATCTCCTCTCGCATTAACTAACAACCCCCCTTTTTTTAAAGTTGTTCTTAATTTATGTTATATATATATATATATATATATATATATATATTTTATTTTATTTATTTTTTCTGTTTTCAGATTAGTTGATGATAGAACAGTAGTATGTCCAGAAGCTGGTGATTTAAATAATCCACCTAAAAAGTTTCGAGGTAAGAATGTATTTAATTTTGCCTCCCGCTTCCATCGCTTGTTAGTATTATTCAATTAAGTAATATGTAATATTTTCTTTAAGTTCCCTCATGCTTTTTAGTTGGGCGTGTTAGGGATTGTAAAAGTTTGCAATGTACCAAGTCTAATAACTTTTTTCGGTCGCCTTTACTTCTCTAGATTTCTCTAGTACCAAATTCAGTTTCAGATTAGGTATATACCTGGGATTGACCTGAATCTGGAATGAAACAAGTACCTGCGACTTTCGATTTGGTATCCGAGAATTTTAACTACTGGACCACCGCGCTACCTAATATATTTTTATGTGTTATAATGTAATATGTACATTACAGTTAAATAAAATAAAGAAATACGGTAAACGTGATGTGAGTAAGGATGTGCGCGTTTGTCTGAGAAATCCTGGGGTCGGTTAGGGGTGAATAGCTCATCAAGGACCATCGGGGGGAGAAGCGCGCATCTTCGGTGGTCGATCTGAGAGTCAAAAAGGATCGAAGAAAATAAAGGAAACGAGTAGATTGAGGAAGTTAGTCGCCGTTTTACTGTTCTCCAGGTTAATTGTTGCTAGTCTGAACTTGCGGTCAGAAAAGTTCGCCGATTATATATATATATATATGTTTTACGGTTGCATTGCTTTTTAACCAGTTTGATCTATAAAGAAACATTTGATGCTTAGTTTTATGCAAGCATTGTTTTTGAGTTTTCGTTAAAAGTTAATTATCTAGATAGCCTTAAGGAATTTCACCCTTGTCGATCACCAATGTGACGGACCGTCAATACCGTAGATACAATTTTATAACATATTTAAATAACCATTGTGTTATTTCGTTATAACTTTCGTGAATTTACTATATATTTTAAACGGCCAGTCGATTAGGAAATATTTGTATAGGTAACTTGGTAAGTTTTAAACCAAATAATAACATAATTTTTATGTCCATGGTAATAACGAGGGAAGATCTAAACTAAATATAACGTTTTTTTTCAATAGAAATATAAAATTCTCCCTAAAATATCGGAATTCTTTTCCTGCATTTAAGAAACGTTTCTTATTATTTATTATTATTATTAATTTTTTGCACTTCAATTTTAATTAAAAAACCATTATATAATATGAAGTAACTTAAGTTTTAATGTAAATGAAAATATTATGGTTGCGGCACTAATCTGCAATCAATCTGTCATCGCGAAATAGTGATATATATATGATAACGTCATGGTAACATTTCATGTGAAATGGCCAGTGTGACGGGGGTTATCGGAATATGTTGGTTTCGATCATTGAAGGTGGAAATTTGTAAATTGAAATCACGATTTTCTCTGACCAACGAATCTCGGAAAGCGATCTTTTAACCGGACTTCACGGTAACGTATTATAGATACAAAACTAATTAAACAACTAACCAAAGCAATCTATCCGTGTTCTTTTAACACAATCGGTGACTCCTTTATAGGTTCAAAGTAAATAGATGAGAGGAGAGAAAAATGCCTCGAGCAAGGTAAAATCTGACTGATCACGGACTTCGAAGTTATCCCTATCCACTTTTCGATCTTCCTTAAAATACCAGCACGCACTTCGTTCCTAGTTGATCTAAGAGATTGTATCTTAAAGATAAGTTCGATTTCACCTTGTTTAAGATCTTTAAAATTTATTTTTTAATTTTAACGAGGAAGTTATTATTTGTTGTAAAAAAAAAGGTGTAAATTACAATATATTTGGCTGGAATAAACTCCCGATCTATCTTTTGTGTTTGTAAGATATTGTACAATTGGCAAAATGAATATAACGAAAGAGAAATGTCTCATGAAGCGATATTTTCATGTCCGCGATACTTCAATACAGTTAATTTAACGAAGAATATAACAGTTCCCAGAATACATTATTATTCTAAATTAATATTTTATTACGCCATAAAAATAATATTTCTTTATTTAATTTTTTATCTGGTAAACAATTAAACAGTAAAGATGTTTTTACGTTTTTTAATTTTTTGTGTATAAACAACTTTATTATTATATCGTGGTTGTTGGTTTTGAGTTACCAGGTAATGTAGTAATAATAAAAATTTTAATAATTATTAACAAAAATAATATTTATCAATCATAATAGCAGTAGCCAAATCGAATTGTTTTTGTTTTTAGGATTTCGTACACATATAATGAAAAGGAAGCCTAATAAAAGATGGTTCAAAAACAACAAAAATATCAAATAAAAATCAATAATTCACGAACGGTTTGACTTATAAACTTCAAATTTGGAACATAAATTATAATTAAAATTCTCTTTAAAACGATCTATAGCTTCAAAATGACCGATTACTCTGAGCGGCAAGAAATCCAAAAAACTGTCAAGAGTATATAATATGATATTTAAAACGACCTTAAAAATCACTTATAAAAAATCATAACTCATCGCCAGATAAACCTTTAAAGATGAAACTCGAAATATAAAATAAAACGTTGCAGTCTTTTCGTAAAATCAAAAAATTACGGGGAAAAATTTATTTCCCTCACCAACAGCAGAAAAAAGGATGTTCACGTAAGCAATAGCTCGAGTAAAAAAATTGAGGAAACCAAAACGTATCTCAAATATATGCATAAAAGACTGCATTACAGGGAAACTATAGCCGAGCTTACAACTTTAAACTTTGGCCCCTGAGAGCGCTGAAAGCACCAAAGTTTCGGGGAAAAAATTCCCCCCACTCGTATGGTATATTGACGGAAAGATCGCTATTTGCCGGGAACAAAACTGTATTTAATTTCGAAGTTGATGAAAAGTTCAAGAAAGCGCGAAAAATGGCGTATCTCCCTTAAAAATTTTGAACACGGTTAAAAGTATGCGCATCCCCGTATATTTCTCTAGTTTAAAACATCCGGGTTTCCAGCGTTAAAATTAAGCCCTCAGGGCGCCGAAAGTTTAAAATTTTTGAAAATAATATTTTTTGGTCCGGGCGTGTAATATATTATTGGAAAGGTTGTTATTTTTGGGAACAAACCTGCATTTCATTTTCTTAATGAAATTTTCAAAGATGTTGAAAAGTTCAAAAAAGCACAAAAAACGACATGTGGTCCCTCTCTTGTGGCGCTGGTATTATAGTTTTAAAAAAAAAATACGCACCATCTTATATTTCTCTAATTCGGAACATCCGGGTTTGCAACTTTACGATTTGAGCCTTCGAGGCGCCAAAAGCTTGAAATTTTTGAAAAAAAAAAGTTTTTTTTTCTTTTTTTTTTGGGCGTGTGATATAATTGTTGAGAAGAGCTCCTATTTTTCGAGAACGAACCCGTATTTCATTTTCTTAACGAAACTTTTGAACTTTACGAGTAGTTCGAAAAAGGGCGCAAAATGACGTGTTACTTCCGCGCTTGTAGCACAGGTATTATAGCTAAAGATTTTGAACAAGGTTGAAAATATGCGCATCCCTGTATACTTCTCTTGTTTGGATTATTCGGGTTTTCAACTCTCGGGGCGCCGAATGCTCGAAAGTTTGGAAATTTATTTATTTTTCCTGTCATGTGATACACCGAAGGATAGATCGCTGTTGGTTCGGAACAAAACCGTATTTAATTTCCTTAATGAATCTTTCAAATTTGGTGAAAAGTTCAAAAAAGCGCGAAAAATCCCCCCTTTGCGGCGCGATTATAATAGCTAAAAATTTTGAACAGGGTTAAAAATACGCGCATCCTTATATATTCTTCTAGTTTGGAACATTTGGGTTTCCAACTTTAAAATTCGGCCCTCGGGTCGCCGAAAGCTCGAAATTTAAAAAAAATATATTTCTTTTTCCGGACATTTGATGATATATCGTTGGGACGAAAGCTGTTTGTCGGAAACGAAACCGTATTTCATTTCTTTAACGAAACGTTCGATGTTGGCGAATAGTTAAAAAAAGCATGAAAAACGACGTATGTCTCCTTCCTTATGGCGGATAAAGTCAGATTTCTTTGTTTTGAATTTAGTATTATGTATATGTAAATTATAGCCTTACATGCGGAATCCTCAGCGCATGAAACATCATGCTTGGCTGAACCTGTTTATTTTGTTTTTCGAATTTTCCACCGTTATTGTCTGTTTGTTCATCAAATTTTTTTTGTTAAAAAGTCCATCAAATTATTTAAATTCATTCTTCACCATTAATTTTTTATTTATTCAGAAATTTTAAATTTTATGCTAATTTTATTACGCTGTTCGTTCGGCGAGAGAGCAATTTTCTGCAATTGTTTCCCGTCAGCGAGACCAAATGACACGTTATACTATTAGATCCCCGCAAAAAAAGCCGAATGTAACGTTATAGAATTATTTTTATGCCCTCAAGGATGCCAACCATCACGGTCCGATATTCGTGGAATTAAACACTTATTGTAATTTAAATTATTACTAAAAATTTGATTATTATGATGATTATTATTATTATTATTATTATTATTATTATTATTATTATTATTATCGGAGATTTATTACGCTTATGATTATTATTAAATTTAAATTCAGTTGGAGACGGTAATAGTTTAAATTACATATTGCGAAATATCATCATCCTTACATCGATTTTTCCTCCAGATCGACTGGCCGCTAAAAGGCAACAATAATAAATAAATATGATTCGCAATTATTAAAATGATTAATGAATAATTAAATGAAATAAAAGCAAAATTGTACGTATCGTCGGCGGTGACCCGGCGCATGTTGAGTTGGTAGTTTGTTGTTTTTTTTTAACCCCCCCCCCCTTTGGTTTGCTACCAAAGAGCATTAGCCCAGCAAAAAGGAATAGATACATGAAATAGAATAGAAATTATATTTTTATTCTGTCGACAATGGAATCAAGGAACACCCCTAGGACAGGAACAACAGAGAGAATAGGTAGAGAAAGAACATAAGAGGCGTTGAAAGGAGCAGAAAGACCAAGTTGCTATATCTCTTATGGTCGATATTTTTGATTAGACATTTTGATTTTTTCGATACGTAATTAAACAGACGAGTTGACTATGTCACGCTGCATACTCTTGGTACCCGCTTATTGAGCGAGACTGTATTGCGATGAACGACCAATTTTTAACTTGTGAAAAAAACAACTAACTTTGCGATTTCTCAGGCACACTCATGTTTTCTCACACGTTTACCTCGTCGTTATTTTTTCATTTTATTCCATTTTATTCCGTTTTATTCATTTTGAATTTTTTTTACATTTTTAACTGTAATGTACACATTACAGCATTGAATCGTTTATTTATCCGCTTAATGTGTTTGATTTGTTTCTACGGATGCCTACGGGATTAATTGTACGGAAATAATGTTGTTTATTCTTATTTGTATTTTATATTATGCATTTTTGTGTTAGTTTACCACAGATCTTTGTTGGCCGCTAAGAAAGAACAAATACGAACACATAAAAATTTATAATTATTACCAAAATGTTTTTTTTTTTGTTTGGGTTTTTCCCTGGGCTTTTCAGCAACGGACGATTACCCATCAACACGTGTAAATAGTAGCGATTAGGAGACACAAGGAATAGAATCTGACTAAGAATCCTATACCAACGATGGATAGACAATGACAGTCAACGTCGACAAATGCAAAACATATGCATCCTGAAATGAGAAGGAATACCATTGCCGAAGGTAAGAATCCGCAATTACAGAGTTCACAGTACCGACGGACAAAGAAATCAGCCTACAATTAAGGAATAAGAAGAAACACGGGACGTTTAAAAATCAGTTAGAGCCATCAAACGCCAAAGCTGTATAGAACATATAGCGTGCCGTGAAGAGTTATCCGAAAGTTCAATAACTTAGAACATCACTATAAAGAAAAATTTATAATTCTTAATTATGAAAAATGAATAATAATTATGGCGACGACTGCGAAGACAGCGCATACTGTCAAAAGGAAATGAGTGGAATTTACTACACCCAGCACTATGGCCACACTGCAACAGTAGCGCCCACGGTGCCGGCTGACAAGGAGTTCACTATCTGACAGTAGGGCCGCAAATGCGACAGCGAGTCCGCAATATTAACTGTGAGCTGCGCATGTTTGTGTAACTGCAACATCGGAGCGTAATCTTCGTTTAGAGAGGAATTCATTAGAAGTAACCGGACACGATAAGATAGGAATGCCAAAGTGAATGAGAAATACTGAAGGGATTAGATCTTCTAATGTGACGAAGTATAGAAGATAGGAATTTTTCTACAATTGGGATGATCAACGTTGACAATATGGGGAACATAAAGTGAGAGCAGCGTACAGAGAGCTGCCCTTTCAGATGATAGAAAGGAGCACTCAAAAAAGACATGATCAAAGTCACATACGACTGTGTGTTATCGATGCAAAGCGAACAAATAGGAGGGGACACTACGGAGAAACGATATATAGTTAAATTGGGAAGTCTATTGTGGCCAGATCGAAGATGACAAATAGCAGACACGATGAAACGAGGAAGGTGCGGAAAATGCAACATGGTTGAGCAGGTGGATCGGGGTGAATGAAAAAATATTGCGAATTAGGATTGGAGAAAGATGATCTATAAAACGATTTCCAATTGGCCTTTTGGATACTCTTTGCAATATTTAATAATTCGTGAGAAGGAAATGGCCGCCCAGAAGGAATAGAGCCAAACGAGCAAGATAATCCGTCCTTTTCGTTGCCAGCAATCCCGGCATGACCAGGGATTCAAAGAAAGTCGATGGTTAATGAGTGCAATCTGCAAAGGCTGGAGTTTAAAGATCGGATGCGCGGAATAATAAAAAAGTTTAAATTTAGAATCAACAAACTCCGTACATGACTCTGTTGCATATATGCTTTGGGGTGAATTTCTTCCGCAGATTTCATGTAAGATGATCACTTATAAAAATAACATGTTTAAATCGCGCAGGCTATTCAAATATAATTTTTACATTCCTGATTTATTCCTAGTTTTCCTGGTCCAAACCCTTTCGATTTCCTGATTACTAGAATTGTACAAAAAAAAAAAAAAATGATTTTTTTTGTTACTACTAATATCATCACAGCATATTTTATACGAATAAAACAAAAGTTTGCAATTTATTTTGAATAAAGTATACATTAAGAAATGTATCCATTTTTCGCTCTAAGTGTTTTTTTAAAAAATATATATCGTTTAAGGCTGTTTTTACAAAATTCCCGGCTTATTCCTGTTTGATTGGCCACCATGAGATATCGAAGGATTCTTTTTTTCCTTCATTTTTTATAACGATCATACTCTTGACACTGACACTTTTTTCCCTCCACCACTGCTCATTTCCGAGTCTGTAGATCAATTTCTTTCTCTTCCGTCAATCACCGAGCCTTTCGTTGCGACTCCCCCCCCCCGATGGTCATTATTAACTCTGTGTAAATGGGTTCTTATTTGCTCTCGTATCCACTCTCCGGCCGTCTTCTAATTACCTGCTTTATTTTGTTTTAATTTTTATTCTATTATGTAATTTTTGTTTGTAGTACGTACAATAATTACGGTATGCTAATTATTAAATGAGACACTTTGTTGCGTACAAAAAAATCATCGTAGAATCGAAATAATAATAAAAGCGACTTTAGAGATATGTAGTCGCCGAAAAAAAGAGGGACTATTTCAAACTAAGAGAAGCAAGACAAGGATGGAATTCGAAAGGAGATAGAAAATAAAAAACGTGAACAAAGGAATGGAAAAAGGAAATGAAAGCTACCAGTGATAAAGAAAACGTGAAACTACAAAAGAACGGTAAACAAACAATCCTATATTAAATGCGAATGGTAACAGCGTCGTCAGCGGACAACAAACAACGACAATGGCCCATCGATCAAAAAAAGTAACCAGATCGGAAGATAAGGATCGGTCTGTAGTAATTATCTTTATAAATGGTACGGTTGGAAAGGGCGCCTAATCTCCTATTTCTATTATTTAAATCTGTTAGGCGAAACGCTACAGTTGCTAACGTAATGCAGACGTGTTTCAAATCGAGCATAAATCAATTAAATTGATGAAATGCGAGCGCTAATGACAGATAGCGCAATATTATTCCCGATTAAAAGTTCCGACAGCGAATGACAGAAACCGCGAGCGAACGAGCGAGCTCGCTGTTGACGACAGTAATGTGGGGCCGTATCATCTTCTCGCTTCTGCTCTGTTACGATTTTATTCTAGGACAAAATTATAGCGCGAACATACACCTATTAAACCCCTTTACGTTATATGCTTTGCGGAACACGCAACAAATCTGAGTAGTACCTCTCCGTTATGAGTATTTATGAAGAATTGAAATTGGTATTAAATCGACGTTTTATCTTCTCATTTCGCACTTTACCCCAGATTTGATCAACTATTATGTCACAGCATTTTACTCTATTTGCTGTATTTACGGTTAATACATATTATTCCCGTCTATTTTTATTTTAATTTCAATTTTAATTTCAATTTCAATTTCAATTTCAATTTTAATTTCAATTCTCTTCGTGTTTTGTCTATTTTTATATTTTTGATTTAAACAATTTTAGCATCCAGTAATTCTATCAAAAGAAGTTTTTTCGATGAATACTACAAAACAATTCTTTCGACTATTTTCGTATGCGCGCACTCTGGAAAAATTCGCATATTAAATAAAATATCAAATCTTTAGCGATATCTATTTAAAAAAAGTGGAAAATATAAATGAAAAATCGACTGACTAGTATTTCGGACGCGTTACAATCGTGAGTTCATTTTTCGTTTTTACATATATTTTTCATTTAGAATACGTCAATTGGAAATATCGGTATTGTATTCGATTGATTAATGTGATAAAATTGTTTCGATTAAACTATAGTCTTGTGCTCTTCTTCAGATAACTGGCGAAGTAAATTCTATTTATAAAAATGCTTTTTTACAAAAAATAAATACCGATACTTGAAGGTTTATTATAAAAATTTAATAAAAGTGCACTAAAAAGTAAAAAATAATTACTCCCGATGAGAAAAAATATATGTACATCAGAGTGATATAACACTTAAGGGGTGATATTACGCGATAATTCTTATGCAACATTAATAACTTAATTAGAGTAGGATTTAAATTACATATTAAAAGAATAATTAAAAACTGCATTAAATGTGTTCATTAAATTGTTCCTAGATATAGTAACATGAATTTAATGCCAACTCTAATTAAGGTATTAATGTTGTATAGGAATTACAATATCACCACTTAAGTGTTATATCCCTCTGATATATATATATATATATATATGTATATATTTTTTCTCATCGGGAGTAATTTTATTTTTTACTTTTTAGTACACTTTTATTAAATTTTTATAATAAACCTTCAAGTATCGGTATGTATTTTTTGTAAAAAAGCATTTTATTTTTTACAATTTTTAGTGCATTTTTATTCAATTAAATTAAAACATTTTAATAAGAACAGATATTTCCATGACGGTGTGAAAACATTAAAAGCTACATATCCATGGTAATTTGGCAAATCTATAGTATTTTAAGTGAATAAATCTAACCCGACGGCGGTGAAACCGATCATGAATGAAAAGCATCCAAAAAGCTTCAATCTCCCGCATTACTATTAAGGATAACTCAAAAGATCAAATTTAAATGGGACCACATGAGAAATACCACCTTTCAAATAAAAGAAGAATCATCAAAATCGGTTCATCTAGAAGAAAGTTCTGTGGTAGCACTCATAAAAAAAAATAAATAAATAAAAAAAAAAAATAAAACAATAAAATAAAAATACAGTCGAATTGAATACAGGTCCTCCTTTTTTGAAGTCGGTTAAAAACGGAAACTTTATGTGCTGTTCGAAAATATGAAATTATTGGAGAAAAAATTTTTTAACGTTTTATTTACTTCGATAAGTTACACAAGTTTGTTGCAGTTTTGCTTAAAAATTTAATTTCTTCATTAGCCTTCTTTTACTTTTATTGCTGCATCTTCATGCCTGACTAAAATACTATCCCATATCATTTTCATTCACTTTCGCTTCCACTTCCACGGGGTTGTTTTTGTCCAGAATAGTACGCTTGATTTTTAAAAGTCACCATTTTAAATACAGTCTTTTCCTACCAATGTTTTTGTTAAAATAATAATGACGCGAGAACAAATTTAACGAACAAAATGAATCAATTTTTTTTTTTTTTTTTTTTTTTTTTTTGTTAAATCGGTTCAGTAGAACTTGAGAAATCTTTTCCAGCAGTTGAAAAAAACATTGTTTTGAGAAAAACGCGTTTAAATTTTTGTCTTTTTTCGAAATTTCTCATCGGTGTTTTTCTAACTTTTGAGTAACTAAACCTTACCAAACTCTCTAGTCAGCAATTCCTGGTTTATACAATAGACCAAAGGATTCTTCAAAAATATCTTCCTATTTTTGGCGAGCCTTTCTTACCGCAATTCTGGCCTCCTTAGCAGCTGCACCGGAACGCTTTTCTGCCTGTTTTACGCGTTGATGGCCTTTGTAATCCACGAATTCGACAGCTATGGGACCAATACTTATTCCTATCGTCTCCATCATTTTCAGTACTTTTTTTCTACCTTCGTTAAATATTGAAAGGGACACATAGGCGGCAAGTTCAACTATGTTCTTGCTTACAAAATGATGTTTCGGTATAATGGCTCGGAGTGTATTATTACAAACTTTCGTTGTTACCATTTTGGGTATTTCAACCTAAACACGACAACTCAAAAGTTCATCTCCTGTTAGCCCCGTTCGTAAACGGGTTTGACATACTCTTGCACCCCTTCACTCAAAGTAGGTGGATGTTCGAACACCTCGTTGTTCGCTTGAGCCATTAAATATTTGCACTATTCCGGGTTGCACTTCTCATGCTGCGGCGCAGCGTCCGTCGAGATCACGTGGAAGTATGTTGCCCATATTTCATTACTGCATAAGTGATGTGAAACATCTAATGGTACGAACTGAAAGTAAAATCGATTGATGCGGGAAATAAAACCGCGAACAGGAATCTCGTAACGGCTTTCTGTTATCCTCCGCCCTTCTATATAGCAAAGTTGCAGCAACATAATAAGTAAGTAAGTAAGTAAGTAAGTTCGGCCGTAGCGAATGAAAGAACCCTATCTTCGGAAGAAGAGAAATTCAGAAAAAAATATATATAGCCCATATTATAAGTTCAAATCTTTCAGGGCGCCGTAGTCCCGGAAGTTCGGTGGAAATGATTTTTTAACCGACTTCAAAAAAAGGAGGAGGTTCCGTTATTCGACGGTACTTTTTTATTTATTTTTTATTTTATTTTTTTATGTGTGTTACCTCAGAACTTAGCGGGAGATTGAAGATTTTTGGACGCTTTTCATTCATGATCGGTTTCACCGCCGTCGGGTTAGATTTAGCTTTGTTTTTTTTTTTTTTTTTAAATATTTATTTTTTCACTCGTGATTATTTGCCAAATTACCATGGAAATGTAGCTTTTCATGTTTTTCCCGTGGAAATGCAGTTTAGAATAAAAAGAAATCGAAAACTTTCGATCGAGCCAGTTTTAGCTACACTAGAGTAATAATGTCGTTATTAGAATAAATTTAAACAAGACCACGACTACGACAGCTTCTGTACAAGATAATAGATAAGAAACGTCATATGGGGCCTAACATCCCAAGGAGATTAAGCGACTTCTAGCATGTTCGTATTTATTATAATTAAATAGTAAATAGTTAATAATACCCTCGTCCATATTACAAAAAACTGGTGGGTATCGCAATAGACATTGTATAATTGAGGCAAGTAAAATTGAAACTCACTAAGGCATGCCCCAAAACGACAAATGTAGTAACATACGAGTCCGATAGGAACACGTCTGTTGGGGTAGAATGCTGCGATAGAACCAGTGTGTATGCATAGCCTGTCGAAAAATAATATTTATACCAAAGTAAACAGCTGATTCTTCCAGAGTTATTATTTCTTTCAATTTTACAATATAAGTCTAAAGATGAAATAGGTAAGCCGAACAGTAATTCCGGTATTTTGCTCTTAAGAGGTTCCAAAACTGTGGACTATGCTCGCTTTCGTCGGGCGGTCTAAACCTTTCATAAGATAATAAATGTAACACACTTTACTGTTTTCAAAATTCAGTAAAATAAAAACAACCAGTTCTTTAATTAAATATTTTTACCGAATTTAATTAGTACTAGAAAGAAAACTTCTGTTAGATGGCCTGTGTGGAAAATATTTAAAAATTCAGAATGTCGCGCTAATATTTCGAGAATAATGTGAAAAAAGTATTAAAAATAACGGCAATTATGAAAAGTTTAACTGTTTATCGCGATAAAAACAAATAACGCAATACTTGGATAAATTATTTAAATAAACAATTTTCTTTCTTTCTTCTTTTTTTTTTTCTTCGTTTTCTCAACGCTGGATTATAGGGTGCAAACAAAAAAAAAACAAAAAACGAGGAATATGTGATTTTTCGAGCGTTATTTGTTGAAAATTTCTGTCAGTAATCTTCTTGACTTTTTCAAAGTTTGGGACAATTCGGCGAATATATATTAATAATTCAATTAGTTTATTCAGTGGATAATAAATTACGCGCACTGCAATTCGTACAGATTATGTATTCATAATGTGCGGTTGTTTATAGGTATTGTCTCCATTGATTTACCACGTGTTAAATTTTAACAAAAAAGAGGACTTGTTTTTTTGTTCACAGTTTTTTGTTTGTTTTTTTTTTCTTTTTTGTTTTTGTTAGCGAAAATCTCTGCCGCTCAAGCAGAGGTATAAGTATTTTACTTCTATATTGTATTATAAAGATATTTATGAAGTATAGTTTAATATAAAATATATCGAAATAAGTTCGGTGGATTTAAAATTACATGATGTTACGTAAAGAAAGAACTGCATGGGGTAGGTTATTACCAACTGCGGCGCGTTATGGATACATAATCTGTACGAATTGCAGTGCGCATAATTTATTATTCACTGAATGAACTAATTGAATTATTAATATGTATTCGCCGAATTGTCCCAAACTTTGAAAAAGTTCAATAGATAACGCTCGAAAAATCACATATTCCCTCCCAACTTACTCCAAAACAATTACTTTAAACGATATTAGAGGAATTATTTGTAAGAATGACAAATATCATATTATTTCTAGAAAGGAAATCACACAGCGGAAATGTTTCAAGAAAGGTACAGAGAGGCACGATTAAAAAAAATGCCAAAAAAAGCTGCTCATGATGTATGTGCAATTAACGTTATAAAAAGATGCGTTAAAACAATATTAATTTTTTGACTTTATAACGTTTCTTTAAGAGAACAGGAAATAATAAAGGCGAGGGTTGTTTAGTTTATATAAAATTGCAGAACCGGGAAATGTCATTGCAGACAAATTTTTTATTCTACTCCTTCCATTTTCTCATTATTTTTTTTTTTTTTTTTTATACGAGGGAAACAATTTAAACAAAAAGTGTATTGGATATGCTCTGTGAATTACCGAAAGGGACGTTGTTCAGAAATATATTTTTGCTTAATAACAACATGTATCGAAATTTTCGTTTATATTTTACCGATGCCAATAAATTAAAAGTTCCGATAACTGGATAAAATTTAAAAAAAACTGAAATGATTGGCTCATTGTGTTTTTGAATAGGAATTAGTTTTCCATTAGACAGCTAGAAGCAGCGTCTCTGACCAGAGCTTCAGACCTTAATAAGTCTAATATGAATTTTTAGGATAAATTAGCAGAATGATTTGCAAATTACGAGTTTAATGGTGAACAAATTTATAATGTAAACGAAGCCGCCATTAGCACGATTCAAAACCTAGTAAACAAGTAGGGACTATTACTTCTGCTGACCAAGGATTGGTTCGTTCAATGGTGTTTGCAGTAAATGCCCATAGAAATAGTATATTCTCCACGTTAATATTATAAAGACCATTTTATATTTAGGGTAGCCACCCAACCGGGAAAACCTGGAATAAGCCGGGAATTTTGCCGTAAAACCGGAGAAAATAAATAAAAATAGCCAAAAACGATATTTTTAATAAAAAAAAAATCATTTGAAACGTTAAAAGTGAATGTATTTTTTATTGTACTTCACACTCGAGAATAAACTACAAAGTGTTCTGTTTTATTCATATAAAATACGCTACGGTGGTCAAGTATTATCAATAGTAACAAAAAAATTCCGTTTTTCTTTTTGTAAAATTCTAGTAATCAGGAAATCGGGAGGATTTGGACCAGGAAAACTGAGAATTCAAAAATTATATTTGAGTGGCCACCATGATATTGTAAACTAGTGCCCGATCGACCGAAGGCGAAAATAAGATATCTATTTAACAATACTCGAGAGAGAGAAGAGACGATGAAAGAGAAAAAAGGCTTTAGATAACTTTCGAATTTAGCTTCCGGCAAGCATATTAGGCTTAGAAAAAGCAAAAAACGAAACACGGGCGATTTTATCAACGACTGTGCGACGGCCGGCTCTTTTGTTGAGAAAATGGTTTCGAGTTATGTGTGCTAAGGAACTTATTTTTAATTTTTTTTTTTTTAAAGTAAGTTTTTAAAAGTTTTTTTTTTTATTTCCTACTTTTTAGTTATGAATGAATTTTCAAAAATGTTTCATAAACGTTGTTGTTGAAATTATAATACATATTTTATTCAATCTGTATAAATTAAATGGACATTTTTTTTTCTTTCTATTGAGTATTAAAGCTTTATTTAGTTTATTATCAGGAGGTCAAGCATGTCTGGAAAGAAGATCTCTCATGCGTTTCATTGGTTTTAAGGCGGCAACATTGCAGGGTTTATTACCGGTCAATTGGGAAACGTCTAATTCTTGGATTCGAAGACCATGAATAGATCTAACTTTACTTACGTTGACGTACGCTTGCCCTGGAGCGAAAAGTTTTGAGCCTAGATATATGACAACTTAGTTAACGGTTGTGCCTTGCATTTTGTGAACCGTTGAGGCTCACGGTGGAACCAAGAGAAGCATATGACACTGTGCTGTTCCATAGCTATTTTTGCGCGAAACTGGATGGATTTTGGTCTTATGAAGTAAATGCCATCTTGGCCCAAAATCTACGCATAAGTCGGACATGTCTTGTTCATACAACTGTCCTTTGTGATATCCACCAGCCCAAACACAATGCTTACAAAAATTACTATATATTTAGTAATCATAGTTTACATTTATTAACCTAGTACATATATACTGAAATCAACAGTTCCTGTTTCGCGACGCCAGTGGTGGAATGAACAGAGACCGTTCCTGTTGAGCTCGTCAGAGGAATGGATTTTCAAACTTTTCGTCTCTATTGCGTTCTTGTGTTTTTGGGTCAGTAATCCGGGACTCTAGCAATTCGGAGTAGTAGAGATAAGCAAATAAACTCCGCTAGAGCAGTTTTGGGTACATGTAATATGTGTCCTTTCCGACTACTGAGGATATACATATATCCGTTTCTCAATTCCAAATCTGCCTGAGATACGTATCTTATATCTAGTATATAATCGCAGTCATCTTCGGCTGCATATTCAGCTCCACTTCTGCTTAGCATTTCGGACGCAGATAGCGACAGAATGCCCTTGAACACAGTGCGCATGCGCGCAGCTAGCGCCTTTCGGATTTGTGATATATTAAATCACCCCGCCAGAGATAAATCTGACTGTGTCTGAGATGACAACATTTGTTCGTTGTGTGACGTTTTTCGGAGTTAAAATTAAATCACATCGTCGGAGATACATCCAACCGAGTCCGAACGTGGATATATTTCCAAGGGTATAATTGTGTTCAGAGTTATCCATGTCTAATTCGGAGTTCCCTGGATTTTTCGCATGACCCAAGCTAACGACGGATTAATAATCGGCGGACATTAAACTTTTTTTTTTTTTGTAACGGGCACACGCGAACAATAGCACTGAATTTGTACGTCGATAAATGAAACATTTACAATTAATAGGAAGTGCAGTTTTGCATGTATACTCACGTTGCATGTAACATTTGCCATGACACTAAATTTATGCAGTTAGAACGTACAAACAGCTAGTCGTCTACGCTCAGAAATTGAGTATGACATTGCAAAGAGGAAGATACAAAAATGTAGCTTATATACATTTATTTGGGATTTACGTGGTGATATGAAATATTTCTTCTTCTTTTTGTGTCTTACGCATGGCTGCGCGTAGACGATCCTTGGTATTTCAAATTTTCAAATTTTTCGCCTTTCTGCAGCCCTCATTAGATCTTCCACTGATTTTATCCCAGTCCATTGATGTGTGTTACTTAACCATGACATCTTCCTTCTCCCTGGACCTCTTCGACCTTCAATTTGTCCTTGTATGATCAGTTTTAACAATTTGTATTTCTCTCCTCGTATAACGTGCGCGAATTATTTTATCTTGCGTTTCTGTATTGTTTCGACTACATTTCGTTCAGTCTTGGCTAATTGCAATACTTTTCTGTTGCTTAACTTCCACGTCCATGGGATGCGCAACATTCTTCTGTGGAACCACATCTCACAAGCTTTCAAATGATTAATCATTTTAGCTGTGTATGTTATCGTTTCCGCACTATATAACAGAACTGAATATATACGTAGCATACGAGCATCCTTTGCCTGGTTTTCAAATTAATCGAACGATTCATCAATAAATTTCCCAGCTTCTTCAGAGTTGTTTTAGCATATCCGATTCTACGTCTGACTTCAACTTCAGGGTCTAAATTCTCTGTTATAAAACGTCCGAGATATTTGAATTTTCGTACTCGCTCCAATTCCTGACCATTGATTAAGATTCTTGTATTTGGATATTCTTCCCGGCTTATCACCATAAACTTGGTTTTCTTCACATTTATGTTAAGCCCGTATCTTATACCTGCGTCATTCGTATTATTGATTATTTCTTGTAGATCTTCTATCAAATCAGCAAATAGTACTGTGTCATCCGCATACCTTATATTATTTAACCATTTCCCATTCACTTTAACACCTTTTTCGACCTCATAGATTGCTTCCTTGAATATTTCGTCAGTGTATACATTAAATAGTAGCGGGGACAATATACAACCCCGTCGTACCCCTCTGCTTATTTCGATGTTTTCCGATTCTTTTCCATCTACTAGGACGGTGGCCGATTTCTTCCAGTATAGATTCTTGACAATCCTTATGTCATACGCATTAACATTTTTCTCCTGTAATATTTGAATTAACTTGTTATGTTTAACTCTATCGAATGCTTTCTCATAATCCAAGAAGCAAACGAAGATATCTTTCCTTTGGTCTCGACATTTTTTAAAAAGTACATTCACAGCCATCAGTGCATTTCCGGTTACTGGTTTTGATCCAAGTCCTGTTCACAGACACCTCTGATTCTTGCATGTATTATTCGGATGAATATTTTAAGAAGGTGGCTCATTAAACTGATCGTTCTGTAATCGTCGCATCTGGTTGCCGTTACTTTTTTGGGTATTGTAACAAATGTTGATCGAAGCCATTCATCTGGTATTTCTCCTGAATTATATATTTCATTGAACAGAACTGTTATCTTTTCAACGTTATCATTGTTCAATAATTTGATTATTACATAAACTAAAATACCTTTTTTTTTTTTTTTTTAAATTGAAAAATAGAGTAATGTATGCAATTTTAAGTTTTATATTATATATTGTTGCATTTTTAAATGTTTGAAGAACTCGTAAATACTTTAACACTGATCTGCAAGTTCGGAATAAATCCGAGCAAAGTCCGGTCGCCAGGTAGTGTACAAGTAAATAAGAAAGAAAACTAATAGCGAGGTTGTCTTGTCCAAACGTGGACTAGAAGAAATGTTAACGAGCGTAGAAATCTTTTAAATTACTTACAAAAGAAAACGGTACGATTAAATTACGATAGAATGTACTAAATGTAGTACATAAATTTGATGATTCAGAATTTGAACCCCGAATCAGTTTCAACGTAAGCTTTTAAGAAATATCACACATTTAGTTGCAGTCTAAAGTGAAAAAAGTGGGAAGCAGGGTAGGGAGTATGACGCGATATTAAACAATTAACAGAATGGCGGCATTAAGTGATAACTATTTGAGTAAATACAGAAAGAATCGCCGTATCTAGTAATCATCAGTTGGGTATACACAAACAGTTACGGTAATATATATATATATAAAATATTGATGTACAAATTCCTCGCTTTAAAAGTGCGTGCACGTATATGAGTTTATATGTGCGTGGGTGTAAATAAAGCCGTGATACCCTTAATCATAAATATGTATTCTTAACCGAAATATAATTAACGTGTTAAATGTTAGGATGGTAAAAGAAGTGATTGTTTTAATGTTGATTTATATAAAAATATTGAATTACTCACTGCTAGAAAACTTCTTAAATGTTACGTAATTTAATTTTTTCTGACCTTGTATGCTCCTTCTCTAGCTAGTTCGTTTTGTTGTTCCTTTTTAATTTTTTCATTTTTCATTTGGCGTTAAACTATTTTAGTTGCTTAGTTTGTAGTTAACGTAAATAAATTAAGAAATAATGAATATAATATCTGTTTAGGTTTGCGTATGTAAATAAACCTAAATTTTATCTACTGTCGCCTACGATACAAATTACAAGACTATTAAAATGGAGAATGGAGTGTAAAGAGCTTTCAAAAAAAAAAAAAAAAAAAAAAAAAAAAAGAAGCTGGAGATGAACTACATTTAGTAAAATGTAAGGAATGTAAAATTAAATGTAAGATATTAATTAGGGCATTCCAAAGATCATGTATAAACAAAATTTAAAATTCTATCCTAAATAGTTCTGAAACTGTATTACGCTATCATTAAATCAAGTATCTGTGAACAACGGAATGGTAGCAGAACAATACTAAGTTAAATTAATTTGTGGTGATAAAACTTTCGGTGTTAATACATAATGTACGCAAAGCTATATTCGCATAAAAGAGATCTTCAAAAATGAAGCCTATAATACTGTTCCAAAGTTGAGACTAAGAAGACTGCTGGATCAGATGATATTTCGTCTTACGTTGTAAAGGATGCACGAGGTTTTTTTGATTCACTCATTAAATTTACATGATTGAGAAAAGGTGCAGATATGATTAATGCGAAATATTTATACTTTACCACTTTTTAATGAACGAATAAATAATTTTAATTACAACGAAATGTTACAACACTTAGTCATTCATACTTTTGCTTCTTCTTCTTCTTCATCCGCCGTCTCCGTTACGAAGGTTGGCGATCAACACGGCAATGTCTTTTCTAGACATGGCAGATCTGAACATTTCAATGGGTGAACAGCGGAACCAACGATGAAAGTCATTTGTCCACGAATTTTGTGGGCGCCCTTTTGATCTTTTGCCCAAAAGCTTTCCTTCCATAATGAGACGTAAAATCTCATATTTTTGGCCTCTCATTTTTCCCGGGTATGTGATTGTCGGCAATGAAACTGTATTTCATTTCCGTAACGAAACTACCAGAGTTAGCGAAATAAAGCAGATTTCTTTGTTTTGAATTAGTATTATATAAACTTAAACTATAATTATCTTTAAGTTAACGTACGGAATCCTCGGCACATGAAACGCCATGCATAATCGAACTTGTTTAACTCTATTAGATAGCTTAGTAGTTGAGTTCTTTGGCTGTCAAGTTAAGTGTTTTCGGAAGTTATCTTGTTGTTCCGGATCTAAATTGTTCCGAAAAATATCTAATCTGAAATTTAATTTGATACTTGAGAAACTATTTTAAAGTTGAACATTAAGAAGAATGGATTTGCTTCACAATATTCTTTTCAAATACATTGGATACTTTAGGTACATTAGTCTTAATTACACAATATTTATTACATCTTATCAACAGTCAATACTCACGTTACTTATTCGATTACCCCGTCGACGAATTAACGATGCAAGAGAGTCGTCACCCGTTAGTTTAATGCAGCTATTGTTTGAATGTTAAGTGGTTAAGACAGGCACATAAATGAGACACTCGTATGTATTTAAAGCCGTGCAAGAAGGTGATTTCTTCCCAATTTAATTGGCGGGTACCGTGACTTAATATTTAAGAAGCAGGAAGAGAAAACCATAAAAAGTGCTGACTCATCTATTGATTATTATGTTACATGGCTGATAGCGTTTTGACTGGTCACGTATCAGTATAAATGTTTTTCCCCATTCGGGTTTTCAAAACTGTTGACGCAGCGGAAATTGTGTCAGCCGGAGTCTTTTCTAAATGTAGTAATTGTGTGACTGTCACTCATTTTTTACCCGTGTAAATTTCATTAATGCACATTAATTTTCTTAACAGATTGCTTGTTTAAAATATGTCCGATGAACAGATACTCTGCGCAGAAGCAGTTTTGGAAAACGGCTAAGCAAAGTACGTCCAGTTCGGCAGATCCGCTGTTAATTAAACGTTTACACGTAAGTATCGGGTCACAGCTTTTATAACGGATGGTAATTTACAAGAGAAGAAAGTATCATCATTGGTCTGTAAATAGGCAGACCACCGCAAATTTTAAGCGGGAAATGAACTGCGAGCAGGAATGAAGTAGATAGAAAATGGTAAGAAGAATGTGAAGTTAATGCAAGCTAGAAATTTACAGTAGGTTAGATCTGTCTCTCCGCTATGGATTTAGTGCAGAGCGACTATCAATTGCAAATGGTCGGTGTGCTTCATTTCAAGCAAAATCCATCGTCTTAAAAATGTATTTGCAACAATTTTCACCGAGCATTGAACGTTTCTTTTCTTCTTTCGGATCTTTATCAGAACTTTTTCGTCTTCTTTCTCTGCTTTTACAAATTAATTAATGAATATCCTTCATTCTACTGTTTTTGTTTTCTATAATTGCGGATTATTTAATTATTTCTAATTCCACGAGTTCCTTTCGAGCTTTCTGTTCCCTTCTTTCCTGGTCACTTTTGCGGTATTTTATGATTTTTTGCATACTCTCATCCATTTTCTTTTTTCTTAGCATTCCATTCGTGTCGTTTTTCTGTGGGTTGTCTCCAACCATTCGCCTATCATTGATGGGTAATGAAATAAACGATTTTTTAATTTGGATTGCTGCTTTTCGTTTCTCTTTTATTAAAAACGCATATTTTAATCTCCTACTTCTTTTTACAAAATCCAACCATAGATTTCGGTTATTAGGTATTTGCGCTTTCTTTTAATTCCTACCGTTTTCCGACAAGTTTTTTTTTTTGTTTTTTTTTTTTTTTTGTGGGCTCGTCAACCAGGGACCTTTACCCAGAAGCAATTAGAATAGGAAGGAGTCAATTATGTCCTCATACGATATCAAATGTTGTTAGGAGAAAGAAACAAATAATAGGAATAATCTGTGGAAAGGGAAAAGATAAGACATAACTCTTTGTTCTATCATAACTATTCCCTCTTGCTTTCCGGTCGTTTTTTCCTTAGCTTCCTTTTTACATCGTCATTCGAAAGAAGCAGTGGTATCTGAGTGCTAATTATTTCATCACACATTTAGCCTTTTTTGTCGAACATTACGTTCTATATTCTTGTTTATTAAAACTCCAGCTCTTTACTCTTCATTACCCATCTTGTATCCCATCTCACTCTTCTCTATCCGTCATTCTAACTCTACTGGTTTCTCTGTGTTGTGGATATTTGACCGAATCAAAATTTTTCCTCCTTTTTGTTTCTGGGAATTTATTTATTTTATTTTATTATTTTTTTTTAATATAAAATAATAATATTATTTTATATATTTTCTTTTGGGCGCGCCAGCGGCTTTGACCCAACAACTACAAAAATTATAGAAAGGGTTAAATAGGGAGACGATTAGAAATAGAGCTTAGGAAAGATTGAAACACAGGAATTATAGCTGGAGATGAGAAGAAAAGGACAAAGGAAGAATTGTAAGGAGCAGGAAGGCCTAATGTTAAGATTTTAGAGTACAAAACAGAGCGCTCAGAATCAAGGGCAGGTCATTCAAAGAAGATGTGGCTTGCAATATATAGTGGAGTAGAGATGGAACTATGAAGGGGACAATCGGGAGAGGAGAACAGGGAAAAACGAAAGCGTGAAGAGGGTAGAAGAGAGTGATTAAAACGCAGTCCGATTAAGGAAACGATTGTGGAGCGTTGGTAAGAAGGGAATTGTAACCACGGCTGCGAACAGGGAACCGGTTGAATTTGAAATTAATGAGAGGCGCGATTAGAAAATAAAGAAGGATACATGTCGGACCATAGTCGGGAATGATTGGTTGAGGAAAGACGGACCGAGACAGAAAAATTACAGAGTAAAGGACCACCGCGGTCGCCCAAACGGGCTAAAAAAATTCGCTAACTCGTTGCTTCGATGCCAGAATGACTAGGAAAAAGGTCAATAGTAATAGAGCGGGATGCGAGTAGATTGGATATGAGAGACGAATTGAGAGAATAATAGAGTTGGAAGAATGAGAAGGAAGAGAAGAAATAGCTTGAAGAACACTTTTGGAATCGGAGACAATGAGACATTTACTGATCCCTCTTATGGACGGAATGAAGGAAGAAGGAAGGGAGCTCGAAGAATTCAGAGTGATGCAGTGAGAAGGAGGTAAACGCGCCGCCCACCCCATTCTCATTTTTAGAATCGTCAGTAAAGAATAGAAGGAAAAAATGTATCAAGCAAGTGGAGGAATTCAGCTTGGATTGTAGAATGTACGATAAAGTTGGTCTGGAGAGGTAGAGAGAAGAGATTAATTATCTGCCAAATGCTGGTAAAGTCATGGGAAAAGTAAGGAAGCTTCGAATAAGAAAAGACATGAGGCGAACAATTGAAGACTCGAGCTGCTACAAGAGAAAGGATCGGGATTTTGTAAGGAGCAAAACGCCGCTGGTTTTCAATACCAAGATATGGAGGAGATAAGATTAGACGAGAACACAGAAATACGTTTAATTAAAAAATTGTAACCGAGCTGCGATCGGCGAATAAAACGAATCATAGCGAAATGTGCCGTGTCATCCGGTGAAAATGGGCTCTTTTAGTACTATCAGCTGTTCTAGGAATGAATCGTAATCTTGAAACGTTTTCGAGTACAGTTCATTAGAAATATGTAAACTATTTTATGGTTATGAGGGCTAGCGTATAATATGGCAACGTTAATTTTTTAAACATGCCGTTAAAGATCTGTTTCTTGTGAACTCCTGGTTTAGAGAGTACACCGGCCTTTCGGAAAAGAAACTGCATGTTATAATGTAATCAATTACTTTTTTAATAAAGAATATTGTGTTTAAATGTGTTTAGAGTACGTGGCAAGGTGTCTTATTTTTAAATGAGTTTTTGTCTGTCACATTGGACTCGATAAAATTTGCCAGAACTCCAATTGCGGATTATGAGTTTGATAGTATTTAAATTTATGGTGTTGTTAGAATTAAGGAAAACGGCAGGGCTATGTGGTAAGCGGCCGATCAAGATGAACAATTTTTCATGATCTTTAAGTTAAACGGGAAATAAAGTTCACAGTTATCGCGTAAAAACTGGATTATAAATAATGCGACCGGTGAATGTCATCGGGGAGAACGTAATTAATTCGTCTTATTAGCATATTCATTTTTCACTTCCTCAGTATGACTAAATTTGGATGTTTTTATTCGTTATTGTATAAATAATGAAAATGTGAAATTCCCATTTGATGCAATTCTTGAGAAAATTGGTGTTTTCTGAGAAGTTTGTGTGAATATTTCAGTGAAAAATCGCAGTTCTGAACACACGCATCTTTACTGACAATTAATGGGAAAGTGGAGAGAGAAAGATGAGCTGAATTTTAAGAGAATGTGAGGAAAGATGAAGAATGGTGTTAATCTTTGGTGGAGGGGAAAAGGAAATAATCGATTTTAATAATAAATAGATTGTAGATACAACTGTGTTAAAAAGAACTTTATTTGCTTAATGTTTTTTCGGCTAGCTTACACTGACCATCATCAAAAGCGAACCAAAGTAACGGAAAGAAAATTACGATCGACAATAGTGACATAAATGAAAAACAAAATCACGGAAAACTCAAGCCGCTAAACCTACCTAAATACAAGAAAAAATAACAAAAACCATTCAAGGGAATACCGCCAAAAAAAGGACAAAAATAAAATAAAAACAACGAAACACATATCAAAGATCGCTGAAAACACCTAAATAAAAACGAAAGAGGAAAATACGAACGGGCAACGGTTAGAGAATGAAAAAATGGAAATAAAATTATAAAAAACTTCCAATTTTTTCACATTCAATGAGAGGTTTTTCGATGGCATGCCAATGGGGTCTAGGTTGGCTCCGATTTTTGCTAACTTTTTCATGTAGCAGTTAGATGGCATCCTAAGGGTTGGTGTAGATATGTGGATGACACCTTTGCCATTTGGCAGTACGGTAGAGGAAAGTTAGAAGAGTTTTTTCCGCCTTCCTAAATTCATTCCATAAAAATATACAGTTCACTAGGAAGGAAGAATGCAATGGTAGCCTTTCTCGATGTCCACATCAAGCGGAACAGGTTGGGGGAAATTTTCACATCTGTACACCGAAAGAATACACATACGGATAAATATTTGCGAAAAACTTCTCAGCACTTGTCGAGCCAGAAGGTTGGGGTGTTTAGGACACTCTCCTGTACATAGAGCAAAGAAGGTGTCGTGCCGTGATAGTCTCTTCAGGATCAGTTAAGATATTTTAAAGGTGTTATGGTTAAGAACGGGTATGGCATGGATGAAGCGGGTGATGTATAAGTAAGTTCAGCAGAGACTGACGGGAGAGCATCAGTGAAACGGAACAATTTTCTACTAGTGTTGTGCTGCCATTTAACAAAGGGGTCACGGAAAATATTGGGAGGATTTTAAGAAGAAACAATGTGAGGCCAGTGTTTGGAACGTGTGTGAAAATTAAGAACATGTTGTTAAGAGGTGCTGAAGATGGTTTACCTCAGCCGCACTGTGCCGGTGTATATAAAATACCTTATTCGTGTGAGTTGAGTTATATTGGACAGACCGGTAGGGCTATTGAAACCAGGGTGAAGAAGGAGCGCAGAGCCGATTGCACCCAAAGGCGGGTGCATAAATCCGCTTTAGTGGAACATCAGGCGCAAAAACAAATCACACAATCAGATTTGGGAATAGTGCTCCCTCGGCAAAGGAAGTTCACATATTGGCAAGAGGTTGGTCAGAGAAGCCATCGAAATTGAGAAATGGCCAAATCTCAATAGGGAAGTTTGTCTACGTGTTCGTATGGAACGAAAGGAAAACGCTGGAAGGCGACTATGATGAAAGCGAAGCCGACAAATGGAGCCAATAAGAAAGCGCGAGAGGTGGCGGAAGTTGTAGTACCAAATATGAGATAGGACAATTTGAACAGCACGACAAAAGGGCTCAGAGTTGAAAAATGAGAGAGAATAATTATCGTTTCGTAATTTAGACGAAAATTTCTGGAAAAAATATTAATATTAAAAGAAGAAAATCGGGATAGAAATTGACCAGTCTAAACGTTAGATGGAACCAGTAAATCAGTTTATTCGTTGCCCTCCGTGCCGGCATGACTAGAAATCCACAAGAAATCGATTTTTATAGAACAAGAAATATATAATCTACCAATGAAAGAATGAATTAGGGGAATGGTAAAGTTTACGGAATTCGATGGAAGAGGAGAGAAAATGTACAATGACCGTTTTTAGAATCGGGGACCAAAAAAAATTTCTTCATGTATACTAGTGTAGAAGCAACAATTAGCGTAGCACGAAGAATATCACGGCGGTGAAAATATAGCAAATAGAAAGTAGTTTGAAAAATTCCGAATAGAGCTTAATGTTGGGTTCATGAAGACAATTCCAGTTTCTATAAATGTTCTGGAATTATATGTGAAAAATGTGGAAAGGAAAAAAACCGAGTAAAAGATGTAGTTATGATGTTACCGACAGGAGAAAATTTAGAAGAGAGAGAAAGAAAATGTAGATTAGGAGGGTGTAGAAAATTGGTATAATAAAGTGTGAAATAAGAGAGTTTGTTGAAGAAAAAATAGGGATTTTCCTAGGAGAGAAACGTCGATTTTGAAAAAGAAAAATATAAGAGTTAACTAGATATTAGACGAGGAAATTTGTAGTCGATTTATCAAAAAAGTGATAACCAAAATACGAACTACAAAAATATAAAGGAACCATGTTAGTTTCCGAGAGACTGCAGCAGTTGGAGAAGATTTCCGGACCCCAAGACGTAGGTTTTATGCGCAATCAAGTTTGACGAAAAGTCCCGAACTTTTTGATGAATGTGACTGGATTAAACTGTTCAAGTTATAAATGTATAGAGCTTTCTTTCTGAGTGCGTGAATGTGCGCTTTTGTGTGTGTGTGTGTGTGTGTCTGAAAGGAAAAGGCCTTTGCCTAAACAATATTTATGTAAAAAGTTTATTCTTATCTTCTTTTATTTTTTTTAAGCATGCGGCAGAAATTGAAAGAAAACAGAATGAAGCAGAAAACAAGAAATTGCTCGGAGTAGTCATACAATACGGCTATGTCATACAAGTAAACATTTAAAATTATCGTATGAATTTTACTAAATATCGTATGAATTATGTCGCTCTGTCTGTTTGTGTTTGTATTTTTCAGGTAGGTGAAAATACCAAATGTATCTATTCGGTTTATTCGTTCAATGAAATTTCTTTGCGGTCCAGTTGTATAATTAACTATTGCGTAATTTATCATTTATTTAGGCACGTTCATTTGAGAAAGATTTTATAAATTCGTTACTGTAAAATTAAGAACACCTGAAAAATTTCGATTTACTTTCGATATAAATAGCCAATTACGAAACGGATAATAAATACTGTATAGAGGATAAAGCTTTATTTTTATTCCCTTTACAATGTAAATTAAATAATTTAAAAAACAAATCGGAACTTCCGTATTGCATTTTTAAAAAAGCCAAAACTTATCCGTAATTGCGTTGACATTGCGTAAAATTTTCAGTCATAAAATCGGACATATATTTTTTTATATTTTAAGTAGGTACTGAATTTTTGTAGTTTTAATGAGGTTTTGCTTATTCATGAAACTTCAACTGCTAATGTTTTTTTTAATCTTTTCAATAATCAGTAGGTGCGTAATTTGTATGCAAAAGTGATATATGAATCAAAAATATTTAATTTTTAATACTCGATACTTTATCAGTTAAAACTTTTTTTTGCAAAAATTTTTCTTAATACAAGTTTCTTTCTTACAAATTAAATTTGGAGCAGTGACGTTGTTACACCAGGAATTTGAAAAAAATTGTGTCCTAAGAACAGATAACGTTTCTATTTTAATTTTTGTTTTGCTCATTAATTGTTGCTTAACTAACACGATTACTTTATGAAACTAATTCTTTAAGGGAAGGAATGAAATAAGAATCTTTTTTACATTTAAAATTAGCTTTAAAAAATTTTCATATTTAAACGTTGTACAAAAGAAACGACTACAACGCCACGTTGTTATAAAGAGGTAAACGGATTTCCTAGACTTTGGTCTTGTGTAAAACGATACCTTGTTGTTCTAAAATTTGCCTAGATTTGTTTCAAGTAGATTCTATTTCTCTTTTTCAAAAAAAAAAAAAAAAAAAAAAAAGAGTTTATCAAAAAAGACATTGGCTCAAAAAGGGGGGAAATGATGAGAACCGGAATCAGATATTTATGCGATTGGATATGGAGGATGGAAAAGACTCAAGTGCCGGAATGACCGAAAGTGATGGCAAGGAGAGAACAAAAGATGCGCGAAGACCAATTGATAGAAGAAAAGAGTAAAAGGAAGAACGTTCGGAAGTGATACAGATGCACTCAAACAAAATGTGATTAGCGTCACCTATAAAGTTGTGAGAGAAAGGGTGAAGGGGACTAGAGAGAAGCGAAATAAGGAAGCAGGAAGCAAAATGTGCCTAAAGCGTAGGCGACAGATTGCAGAGAGAGTTGAACATTGTTTGGAGGGAAAATTGAAAATCCAGAAATAAGACAGTAGATTAGGCCGGATAAAAAAAGATGAAAGGAATCCGGATTTGAGAATGAGGAGAAATACGAGTTTAACCATAATTTGGAATGAGCTAAAGTGTAGAGGAAATTAATATTGTGAGATGAAAAAACACTGAGAAATTTCTCACCGGTAGAAGAGGATGAACGAGCTAGTGTACCGGTCGAGTCGTTCCCTTCGATCTCAGAGTGCCCAGAAATCCACAGTAGATCAATTTGGATAGTTACGTAATCAGCAGAGGGAGAAGGAAAAGAAGAGGAGATGGCTTGTAGGACACTTTGGGAATCTGACATAATAAGGACTTCATGAGAAACTAGGGAAAAAGCAACAAAAAGGACGGCACGCAGAATAGCAGTAGACTCGACATAGGAAAATTAAGCAGAAGGAAGGAAGTTTGAAGGTTTCAGAATAATTCGAGGAAGGACGAAAGAAGGCTGAGCCAACTCCATTGGGTCCTTTGGAGCCGTCGGTGAAGATCGCAAAGTGATAAAGGAAAAGAGATCCAGAGGTACTTAATGATGATGGAAAGGTTTGGTAGGGCAAGTTAATAATAGGTAATTAATGGGATGTAGGTCAGAAGTCGTTTTGTAAGTCGATAGTTTGACGAAATGTGTTCAAGCACTTCGATAAAACCTGATCGATAATTAAGTTAGTTATTACTATTAGTAGGAAATTTAGTAGTTGATATATGCGGAAATATGAAAAACTTTTTTTTTTTCATGTTAAATTTTTTCCTCCACAACCTATTTACGGTTTTTACATACTTGAAATTTGCAAAACTTATATATGTTAACAAAATAATAGGAAACAAAAACATTCTTTGTTTGTATTCATACCAGTTTCTGACTGATTGATATTTTTTCGTACATGTGCACGGTCAGAGATTGATTTCGACTACCTATGATTTCACATGAACATACGTGAATACCAGTGCTGTACATAATTTTCTCACAATTCTGTTATTTTAATTGTGATTTTAGCGTATAAAATTACCTTTTTTTCGCAAATATCTTATACCAATTAATTCTAATAAAATATCTCCTTAAAAGCATCTTACTTAAATACCTGTAATTTCAAGATCTCCGAATGTGATAAAGTTCAGTCTGGTAGTGAACATTTTGAGAAAAAAAAGATTTAATTCATAAATACTATCTTCTTAAATAACACCATTTTTCAATGAAGCCCATACACTTTTTTTGTTTTACAGCTGCTCTATGGATTACGAATTCTAGTTTTATTAAAAGTTTATTATTCAGGAATATTAATGGATGTACTTAATGTACAAAAAATAATTATTCAATAAAAAAAACTAATGACAAAAAACTGTTTGCAGCTTGAACAATTCTATTAAAAATTAGTGTTAGTAAATATTCACATATCGGTGTGAGATTGAAGTTTATATTAAATTTGATCCAGAATAATTAAAATGTTTTTTTTAAAAATATATATATATTTTAATAAATATTGATCTAATATAATAGGAGTCTTGCGGTCAACTTACCCACCACGTTTTAAAACAAAAATGACAATATCTTAAAATATTTGGACACAAATTTTCGGCATATTTATAATCACGGATTATATTTGTTACAATCAGGTGAATTCAAACAAAAAAGTGTAAAAAACAGAAGGTTAACTGTATTTGTTAATTTTCTTTTAATAATTTATCCATCTTTTTAAATGAAGAATCTTTAAATCCTATTCGTTTTTTATCTTTCTTTTAGGCTGATGTTATGTAGAATTATTATTCAAAATTCTTTTTTTTCTCTCTCTCTCTGTCTAATCGCACATTTTGGGGCTACAGCCTTGATCGTAAAGCTATATGTGTATCTTATGATTTTACGGAACGTTTTTAAGAAAAAAAAACTTTTATTATAAAGAAAAAGGATTACATATTTCGGACGGAAAATTATGTTTTAAAATAAAAATTAACCGGTTCTTCTGGCACATTTAAATTATAATACGTTAAAATTATTTATATTGCACGCGATCATATAAATAAAGGTTGTAATACATTTTTAAATTTCTTCAACTTTCAATAAACAAAAAATGTTTCTTTCTTTATTTTAGAAATCGTATTCGAAATGTATTTTTTTTTGTGAGTTTTATAATGTGTAATATGTTATACGTTTATGTTCATTTATAAGATAGAAATTACACTATATCATTTTTATTTAAATGGATGCAAGTTTTCTGCATCCGTGATAAAAAAGCATCATTATAATTTAAGGTGTCAATGAAAACAGTTTAATTAAGGATTATTTTACATTCTGATGATGGACAAACGTATCCGAAACGTTCAGCAATGTTTCAAACAGTGACTCACAGTTTGTTCTAAAAATTTGAATTGTAATTTTGTGAATAATAACAGCGAGAAAGGAAGAGAGAGATCTTTGCGTCTTTTAGTGGATAATTTAAATTACTTTCTAATTGACACTTGCCACACATTGCTCGTTTTAAACAAATTATAATAATCGAAGATGTTATTTACAACGAATACGCTTCTTCTGTAAATATTTAAGTTGATGCCGTATTATTTATTTATTTTTTTCTTTTTAAATAGACAGCCATTAATTATCATTACCCGCCTTTCCGACATTCGAGCACTTATAGAAAACACACGTTTAAAATTATGTTCGAAAAAATTCTAAATATTACCTTCCACGTTTGTATAATATATTATTTCCCGATAACTGTTAAAGCAGTCAGCTCTATTTCTTTACCATCCATCCGCATTAGAAATAAGTGAAAATACAAAATTTGAGATTTCCCCAGAAGGTTTTTCGTAATTGCGGTGTTGTTCCAATAGGTTTTGTAGTTTTTTCTCCCTAAGAGAAGGTGTCCATTAAAGCAATAGGACTTCGATGTATGATAAGATTAAAATTTATTTCAGAAATTAAACGTATATTACTGCATAAGAGTCAACGTTCACCGATGCGATGCGACGAGCAATTAATAAGCAATAATTGTATCGTTGTGGTAAGAGTGCAGCTGTTCTCAATTCTGGTTGATTGAATTAATAATTGTGTTTACATTGTGCATTTTTATTAATATGGATGAACAGGAAATTAATATAAAAGAAAAAAATAACTTAGCTTTCTGACAAATGAATATATTTTTGAATACAATAACTTGGAAAAAATTAATTCACTATTTTCACGTATTTTGTTTTTACATAGTAAATCCAGTCGTATCGGTGAGCGTTTAGTTACTAAGAAGTTTCGTAATTATTTTTCTATTATGTCGATATCGCATCGCTATCGCGTTGCTTTAGTGAACCTTCTCCTCAAAACGAACGAATAGATAAGTTGAAATTATTAAAAAATGGCGGATAAACGGTTGATATAAAATATGATAGATACAAAAAAAAAAAAAAAAACGCGTGAAAATAGCAGGCGGCACTTGTTTATTTTTATTGATTTGAAAAAATTACAAAAATTTGTAATACAAAATTTATCAATTTTTCCCCTCCTAAATTCTAAAAAAAAAAAAAAATAGAAATCTAATTATAATTAATCGCTTTAATTATAAGCCAGTGTGTACAACCGATCTGAAAATGTGTACAAACTGGGGTAAATATTAATCGAAAGTGACGGAAAGTAATTTTATGCGAAGCATTGCAATGTGTTAGACATGATCGGCGTTAATTAGTGATTATTGCGCGAGTAAAATTAAAAGAAGGTAAAATAGAGCGGAATTTATTGAAAAGTTCCGATTAGATAGACGAGTAGGGTATATGTAGAAGACAGAACGAAGTAATAACATTTTTCCGAAAAAAAAAAATTACGAACAAAATTTGTAATTTTTTAATGGTATATGTATGTAGTAGGTCTTTTTCCGGCGTGTATTTTCTCCACAATTTTTTTTAAATACTATTTTTTCTTTTTACATACATTTACGTCTTGTTGATTTAGCATGTTTAATATTAAAGAATATTTTCAAATGGAGTTTGCAGCATTGACTAGATTCCGCATAGGGCACACAGCAATATCCTACAACTATTTGCTGGAAGGAACATCCCCTTCCCATATGCAATTCCCCCATTTCATCAACTGCTGAACACATTCTGGAACATTGCCTGCCTGCAGGCATCTCCAACTATTTGCGGCCCTAACGGTAGATAGGTGAACTCCTTGTCAGCCGGCACTGCGGGCGCTGCTGTTGCAGTGTGGCCATAGTGTTGGGTATAAATTCTGCTCATTTCCTTTTACCAGAATGGTAGGCGCTATTTTCGCAGTCGTCGCCATAAATATAATTAATGGTTTATAATTAAGAACTATAAACTTTGCTTTATAGTGATGGAGAAAGTCATTGAACTTTCGGATAATTGTTTACGGACGCTAAGCGTTATGTTTTATATAACTGTGGTGCTTGGTGGCTCTAACTGCTTTTTAAACATCCCGTGTTTCTTCTTCCTTAATTATTTGTAGCCAGCTTCCTTTGTCCGTTTGTATTGTGGGCTCTGTAATTGCAGATGTGGCCATGGTATGGGGCAGCTAACTCCTTTTGCTCTTACCTTCGGTAATGTCATTCCTTTTCTTTTCAGGATGCATACGTTTGGCAGTTTTCGACGTTGATTGTTATTGTTTCGCCATCCTTGGTATAGCATTCTTTGTCAGATTCCATTCCTTGTTACTCCTAATTGCTGCTATGTACACGTGTTTTTTTTGTTTTTTTTTTTAAATGGGCACGCCAGCACAGGACATTTACCCAACACAAAAGATTAAAAGAATAGAAGGACATATGGAGCGACAAGTTATATCAAGAAACGATTAGAGACAGAGGAAATGAAGGCGGCTAACAAGGGAACAACAGAAGGAGATGGAAAAGTGAGAATGTAGAGGGCACTGTAAGGAGTAGGGAATGTACACGTGTTGATGGGTAATCGTCCGTTGTTGACAAGCCCAGAGAAAACCCCAAACAAGAAAAAAAAAAAAATACCGTCGGTTGCGTTGTGAAACGAATCAAAACAAGTCCAAGATAGGCTACATTATATTAGAGGGCTAACCTGTTAAAATACTTTTAATCTTGCACTGATCCATTTGCTGTAATAATCTCGGCAGTTACACACAACACATGGACCAAATATATATATATATATATATATATATAGAGCCGTATCTAGTCCAATTGAGGGGGGGGTAACGGAAATATTTTTAAAATTACACACACATATATATATACTCGGCCATTTTAGCCTCACAAGGGGCTGTGTCCCTTGACCCCTCTTGCTTTTATTTCTGTCTCTTTCTCTTCTATACTTTGTATAAAATGATCAAAATTTACAACGTTATTCTTACTGGCATCAATACAAAAAAAATAACATAACCACAAAAATCCTATCCTAACATTTAACTTTCATTATATAAAATTAAGACATTTTTTCGTTATATATTTCATTACATATTTCGTTACATAAAATTGTGACAAAAAAACAATAACAAAAATCCTATAAAATATAACAAACGTTACATAAAATTGAGACATTTTTTCTAGTAGAGGGTAGCCGAAGAATTACGTTGTAATTAATACATATATTAATTACAACGTAATTCTTCGGCTACCCCCCATTAGAAAAAATGTCCCAATTTTGTGAAACCAAAATGTCCCAATTTTATGTAACGTTTGTTATATTTTATAGGATTTTTGTTATTATTATTTTAAAAATGTCACAATTTTATGTAACGAAAAAATGTCTTAATTTTATATAATGAAAGTTAAATGGGATAGGATTTTTGTGATTATGTTATTTTTTTTTTTTGTGTTGATGCCAGTAAGAATTACGTTGTAAATTTTGATCATTTTATACAAAGTATAGAAGAGTGGAAACAGAATTCCAACAAGAAGGGACAGCCCTTTGAAAGGCCAAAATGGCCTAGTTTTTGTTATATATATATATATATATGTGTGTGTGTGTGTGTGTGTGTGTGTTATCATGAAATATATTCATTTATAAATGGTACACTAAAGCCTTGTAGTCAATTATTGTATATGCAATATTTGAACACTACAATAAAAATAAATAAAAATAGCCGTTTCCACAGAATTTATAAAAATTTTAATTTTCTTTTCTTTTGTCAAAAATTGAAAAGAAGTAAATTTATTCTGAATTTCGGTCCATTTAATTCAAACAGTTATGATTTCACAGACATTCCGGGGGGGGGGGTGAACCCGGAAAACCCTCTCAGATGCGGCCCTGTATATATATATATATTATATATAAAATATCCTTTAAAAACTGGTTCCATACAAAAGTATGATAGTAAACGCTTGGTTGTATTAATTTTTGTTTACTATAGTGTTGAATGGTTTTATTAAATTAAGAAATTACGACCTATGTTTTGTTTTTTAAATTAAAAGAAGACTAATTTTCATCTTTATACGCGGACTTCGAACTTCGCCGCAACCTATTTAAAAATTTTAAAAAAATGTTTTATTTATTCTTTTATTTACTTTTTTTTTTTTTTTTTTAATACTAAATTCATATATTTGAATTGAATTTTTGATTTTACGTTTTTTATGTGTTTTTTTTAAAAATAATTATAATCCCTCTGTACAGCTATTACACTTGAAATCAAATAAGCATCTAACGGTTAATAAACGGTCACCGGCGTTGTTAGAGAAAAATGCTATCCGGGTTTACCTGGATGTGAATGGCAATGAAGGGTCTTGGTTTTATATTCATCCGTTTTACAAATTGCGTTCTACCGGTGATAATGTCGTACTCGGTGATAAAGTAATTTTGAATCCGGTAAATGTCGGCCAACAAGTTCTTCATGTAGCCTCGAATTATGAACTTCCGGACAATGCTGGTTGCAAAGAAGCAAGTATTTCGTTTATTTTTTCGTTTATTTCTTTATTTCATCGAATAATTGCTGTTTCATAATGAGTGATGTCGCGTTTTCGTTCTAGGTGAACATTTTAAATTCGAATACATCTTGGAAAGTTACGCTGTTCATGGAACATAAGGAAAACATGGAAGAAATATTAAAAGGCGGAGATGTGATTAGATTGTTCCACGCGGAGCAAGAGAAATTTCTAACCATGGATGAATATAAGAAAAAACAACATGTATTCTTAAGAACCACCGGAAGGACTTCGGCGACGGCCGCGACCAGCAGCAAAGCGTTGTGGGAAGTGGAGGTGATAATAACTTTTGTAGTCTCATGGAGACGTTTCTGTTCTATATTACTCGTCTTTACATTTTTTTCACTTTGAACACTTCGAGCCGGAACTAACAACTGTGAAATGTTCAACGTTATACTTTTTGGAGTCAAAAAAGAGTTATCATCGATCGGTCAAAATTGGAAAAATTCTACCGAGTGCGCGAATGATGAAATTTAAAGAATTATCGAGTTATTAATTTTTCCCTGCACAGTATTCGACATCGAGGGTGTAAGGTTAATGATCTTGGAATGCATATTTTATGCAGAAGAACGTCATTATAAAATGGCGTGTCAGGCTTGCATGTCACTGTGCATATTCGCACTTTACATATATACTTTTTTTATAACTATATTTGTATACCTTTTTTTCAATTCGTAATGATACCACTCTATCGAATAAAAATCGTTAATTTTTCCATTTCATTTTTTTTTTTTTAATAATAAATTTTTGTTTATGCTTTTTTAATTAGTAGCGATACATCCGCCCGAGCAGCATTATACTGCCCCTTGCCTAATAATAGCTCTCCTCCACCTTATCTATTAAACATCATTTTTAATAATCTCACGTTCTCGTGGAAAGTGCATCGGTCCCCTCATGTCAGACTTTCTTAAGGCTAATTAAATTCTCAATTGGACCATGTTGGCCACAAAAAGGCACTTCCCGCAGAAATTTCTGTGCCTTTAGCCTACTACGCATAGGCCGCACATCTTTGTCGTAAAATTTTATTTTTCAGAGAGCCCCATGAATTGTTCTTTCTGTTGCCAGGATGTTGCCCCTTCAACTTCCCGCATACTATGTCACTGTCCAGCACTCTCACTTCATTGACCCCCTTTTGTAAATAACAAAATGGAATTCCCTCAGTGCAATTTCGTCTGTAATAAAATTTATCAGAATTAGTGGAATAGGCAGTTATCTATAAGGACAAACCGCGCATCCCTGTACTGGAATAGTTACAGCAGTTAAACACGGTATAAGGATTGCATAATCAAACATTACCGACTTTAATTATAAATACTCCGTGTGTTTTACTGCTGTTGATATTGGGATTTTAAAAATTGAATAATTCTTTTTGAAATAATATATTCATACCCCAAAAACTTGATTTACTTGTTTTTAAAAACAATGAGAATTGTTTTTAGATAAACTCTTAAATACGTTTGGAAGAGTTGCCTCGTTTTTTTTCTTCTTTTTATGTTTGTATTTATTTTAAAATTCCTTAACTATTTTTCCCTTTCTTTTGACTTCAGTTTCTATGGATTACGCTAAAAACTACCACAAACTTTCATTTTACATCTTGTCATTTTTCCTTCCTTAACTTCTTTCTTATATTTCTTGAGTTGCTCCATCAGTGCATTTTTAAGGCTTACCGAAAGTGATCTTTTCTGATTTTTTTGGTTTATTTTAAAGTCTGAATACCAATTTTTGTCAAACATTTCCGTTTTAGAAATATTTATCGACTTCATATCTTTTTCGCATTCATCGGACCATTTAGTCTTATTTACTACTTTTTTTTTTTTTTTTTTTGTTTTCATAAATTCGCAAATTTTCTTGGTTCTAACATCCTGCATTCCAGTAATATGTCCGTAAAATAATTATCTTCTTTTCCCCACTGATGAGGGCAACGGCTCTTAATTGTATAATTTTTCGTTCGATATACACTTAAACTATTTATCATTCCATTAAACTCCTAAAATCTTCCTTAAAGTTCTACGTTTCCTTATTTCTAATTGGTCAATTAATCGTTTCTTGTTCAGATTTAGGGCAATTCTTCTGGTTTAATAATGTACGTAATGTCTTAGCTTTTCTTCTATACTCATTTTTCTTTTCTTTTCTTTTCTTTTCTTTTCTTTTCTTTTCTTTTCTTTTCTTTTTTTTTTTTTTTAATCGTAGACATTCTTCATGTTTGGCCTAATTTGTATATCCTATTTTTTACTGCTTCTTCTAATCGATTTTGTGTATAACTTTCCCTAAATATTTGAACTTTTTAACTCGTTTTATTTTTTCAGCACGTGTATTATTATAGTCTGGATTGTTTTTAATATTTGTCATAACTTGGTTTTTCCAATAGATATTTTTAGACCTACGCATTCGGAGATTTCTATTAGTTGGTTGATCTTTTTTGTTTGTTGAAGTTATACCACTAGCGAAGACAGTTAAATCATCTGCAAAGACTAGACTGTCAATGTTATATATACCTTTATTCTTTGTACCAAGTTTAAATTTGAGTTTGCTATCTTCTTCATTGATTAGTATTCTCCATTCTTTCATATCTTTTTCTAGGATGCAGTTAAAAAGGATTGGTGTTAAGCTGTCTCTTGCCTTACGTCCGTAACGATCTCAAACGATTTGAAATTTTTTCTCTAAATTTTATCTTACACTTTGTGTTGGTCAATGTTTGTTCTACTTGAAGTCTCATCTATCTTAAAAAAGTCTTCCAATACATCGTTTACCATACGCCTTTTGCATGAATCATATTATGGTTTTGCGAAGTCGATAGAAATAGCCACATAATTATATTTCCTAACTGATTTATACCTTTTAATATTCTTTACATTAAACATTTATTCCGGACAAGAACTTTCTTTCCTAAAACCGACCTGGTATTCCCTTAATTGTTTGTTAAAAGTGTTTTTGATTCTTTTTAGGATTGCTCGTGATAAAATTCAGGTAACAGAAAAATCCCTTTGTAGCTGTATTCGCTTTTATTTCCCTTTTTGTGTATTGGGCCTATTAGTGCAGATTTTCATTCTATCGGTATGACTTGCGTTCTCCAGATTTATTCGATACAATTTTCGCTTTTGGCCAATTTGAATAGTTCCGAAATAATCGAGTCTTTTCCTGGTGTTTTGTTGTGTTTTGGACCATTTTTCATACAAAAATTATATTACGATCAAAGGGCCAAACTCCGTTTAAGGAATGAAGAATCAGAATGCATTCCTATAAGACGAGGGGTTAGACACGGGTGTATATTGTCGCCTTTACTCTTTAACACGTATGCAGATGAAATATTTTATGAGATTTAAAGATAGCAATTGGAATCAATGGAAGACAGGTAAATAATATTCGCTGCGTAGATGGTGTTGCCCTACTGGTGACATCCCAGGAAAACCTACAGCAATTGGTTGATAAAATCAATGAAAATAGAATCAAGTTCACGGTAGTAAGCAGAGAAAAACATCAAAATGCTGCATTAAAATTAATGGTAAAATAGTTGAACAAGTTAAAGAATTCAAATACCTGAGATGTTATATTATAGAAGATCTAAATTCAAATGAAGAAGTCAAGAGAAGGAAGGAGTTACTAACTATTAAGAACGATTATTCAAGAAAGGAAGAAGGAAAACATCATGAACCAAAAACATACGTCAATGGACGGTGAAACAAACGATTGCCGAACTCGTCGTAACAGCAATGAAACGAGAGATCTAAGCCAAAATGATCGCTTACGCACAGAAAATGTGTACAACTTTATAATGATGATGATGAAGAAGTTCTTCGACTTTTTTTCTTAGAAGGTGAAGCAGTGTCTTGTTGTTTACAAGTAGGTTGGGGTTTTGACAATTTTTTATTCAGTTTGTTACAATTTAATAACATCCTGAAATAAATGGCCAAAATGTCACAATTTTCTTTGCCTATTAGTTCTCTTTCTATCTTGAAAACAAATACCAGAAGTCTGGTATCATACTAGATTAGTTTTGAATATATTGTAAAAATTTCTAAAGTTATATTTTTTTGAATTTCTCTTCGATTAATTCAATTTGTTTTTATTCATGAGAACGTTTAGCTCATCCGAACGTTTTATTTGCCTCTTTTCTAGCCATCCTGTATTGCTCGATGTCTTCCATCTTTTTGGTAGAATTCAATTTCCTGTACATACTATGTGTCAATATCTCATCATACGTATCGTTCCAACACGTATGTTTCGGTTTTTATGTTTTAAGAATTGCACCCCTAGCTGTTTGTTTTATCTTATTTACAATATCCGGTCGTAATCTGGATTCAGAGATTAATTTGTTCTGATAGTCTTCTCTGATTTCACCCTTGGGCTTTAATTTCATCAGGTCGTATTTAGTGATTTTCGATTGTTTTCTTACATTTCGAAAGGAGATGAAATTAATTTTTATCTTTGAGAAGTAGTGATCGGAATCGAATTTTGTACCTCTTTGGACTTTTTCGTTCATACTTTCTTAAACCGCTTTTCTACTAATTGCCACATAGTCAATCTTTCTCCATTTTCATATTTTTTGTTTACTTGGCTTATGAGATTGTAGAAGGTTGACATTATCTGCATTCCGCCAGTCTAATTTCATTTTTGTTGGTTCTGTATGCGCGGTACCATTCATTAACTAGCTGCGCGTTAAAGTATCCTAACAGGATTTTAACGTTTTGATTTGGTGTTTCATTTAGATTTTCTTCCAATATGTTTCAGAATCCTTCTACTTTTTCACACTTGAGTTTAATGCCAGTATCTGTAGGTGTACGCGTATCGATCAATGTCTTTAATTTGCGCACTGAATGAAAAGTAAAGAAGTCTTTCTGAATGACTCCAGAATTGTACAACAGAACTAAGGATTTTCTTGTTAACTACAAAAGCTGTTCCTTGAGGTCTTACCTATTTTTATTGCTTTTGCTCCCTTATAAATTTTGTATCTCTCTAGTCTATTCCTTCGTCATCTGTATTTAGAGTTTCCTATATAGCTGCATCAATATATTATGCTTCTTTATTTTTACCAGTTCTTAGTATTGGATTTACATTCAGTGTTCCCAAATAATATTCGTGTTTTGTTCACTGGTGCATCATGGTGTAGGCACCCCAGAAAATGATCGCCTACTAATACTCCCGGGAGTGGTGGATTTCCTTAACAGGTTACCACTTGTGGTATTGTTTGTCCGTATTTAATATTGTTAAACTGCTTTGGATGTTTAAATTGTACTGAGCCATGGAAAAATATGGATTGTGATCCCATTTCCACCTTTCTCGATTGCGCCATTTTCAGTATTAACACTATTTGGCTACCAGTACATTTGTACTAGTTAGAGTGTGTAATGATCATCTCGTGTAAGTAAGGTAGTTGTTGACGCGGAGAAGCTAGCAAGAATTTTATTGTTCCACATATTGTGCATCCACTGACCGTTCTCTAAATATTATGCACTTTATTAATTTGAATATTGTAACCCTCAATCAGGTTACTAATCTGTGCTTATTTGTCTTCTATTATTTAATCATTGTATAAAAATAAGAATTTGTTTTGGAAACTGGCCTACGTTTTGTACAATAGATTCTGGGAATATATCTGTATGTAGGTTTATTCATATACTTGCGTGTGCAAATATTGTAATACAATTCTGTATGTTACAGTGAACGTATTGTGTATGTGTGCATATACACATATCGCATATACAAATTTATGAATAAGTGTTTACGTGCGTGCTCATATAATTCTTGAACATGCAAGATAAAGTTATATATTCTTTGATCACAAGTGTTTATAAATTTATGTTAATAGAATTGTTTTATTTTTTTGTAATATTTAATTTATTTACCGGCGCTAGTAATAATCTCAGCTGATGACAGCTCACGCATGTGAATTGGAACGTATTACGCTTTGATAATTTAATCGTATAAATAATAATTATTGTTAGTATTATTTTTGATACGTTTTATAACATTTTACAATTACGCAGGTTGTTCAACACGATCCTTGTAGAGGAGGTGCAGGTCACTGGAATTGCTTGTTTAGGTTTAAACATTTAGCTACTGGTTATTATCTTGCGGCTGAGGTCGATGATGATAAAACAATGGATCAAACGCGTCTAAAATTGAGGAATGGTAAATTTAAATGTTTGCCTAAGTTTTCAAGTTATTAAATAAAAATGAAAATATTTTATGGTATTTTGTTTTACCCAAATATGGAAATATCATTTGTTCTTCTGTTACATTTATTTTAACATAAAAACATACGTGAGTGTATTTTATGAGTAGGCCCGGAAGGATACGTATCTCACGGTGAAGTTAAAGATGTAACTCAGACTACAGTTTTGGGCACGTATCTACAACTCCGACCCAGCAAATACTAAATTGATGAATGTTACATAGATCCATTTTCACATGGTTCCGCTATAGAAGCTAAAATATATACCTTGAACAAAGAAGAATAGACCGTCTGTCCTTTCTGCGTTTCATAATGAATATCTAAGAGCAAAAATGTGCCAAATCGGCTAGAAAAGTGAAAAATGATAAATTGGAATTAGAAAGAAACTTAATCATTTTTTCTATAGACACAACCCTTTGTATGATTATACTCCTATGTTAACTATTTTGCAATTTCCTTCTCTCTTTCTAACACACGTAGTCTAACTTAACACTGGTATACAGTGCGTCGACAACCAATACAAAACAGTGCCAGTGTTAAAATGTAGGGAATTTATTTGCGTCCGATGGATACGTATCCAGGATGCAGTTCTTGAACCTGCAATTCAGTTCGAGGTCCGTATTCGAAGAAATAACGAACTTATCCATCGCTAGTATCCATATAAAATATTGTCTTTCAGTTCTATCTGATGCTTCTTCTTTTTGACGAAATTAAAACCTAATTTTATCTTTATTCCGGTTTAATCAGCATGGTTTTGGTATAGGTTTTTTTCTTTTCTATTTCTCCATTTACTTGTCCTTTTCGTTAATTTTTCGCTCCTTGTAATATACGCCAGAATTTTATTTGTGTATTACTTTTTTGTATAAATCGCCTCTTACTTATTTTATTTTTTTAAAACATTTATCCGCTATGGTATCTGCAACATCGGCCTAGTGTTTTATGTATGGAATGCCTCCAATTTTTTTATAAGGCAGCTTTTAGTAATATCGTTTTTATGCTAAATTATTTTATATACTTCACAATTTGTAGTCAAAAAGCTTTAGGCGATTTGCATATTAAAAGTCTATGTTGTTATTTTTAACGTGATTTTTCCTTTAAACATAGGGAACAATTAAAAATAAAATAATTCGTTACTCCAGTGAAGCGAAAACTTGCGACAAAGTAAAATATACAGACATATACACTTTTGAGGTTATTAGAAAGATGTCGTGGATCTCGTTGTTAAAATTCCGTTATCAGAAGATTTTTTTATTGATGATGGTCTATTTTATTTTTCGCTCGTCCAGTTCAGCACAATTTTGATTTTTCATTTTTTCGTTGTTTCATTTTTTGTTTTTACCTGTATTTCGGTTGAAGTGTGTTGCACGGTAAGTCGAAAATTACTTATTACAATAAATACTTAATAAGAGACATTTTTCGGTTAAAGTAAAATGGATGAAATTTTATTTGGTTAAATTGCAGCTGGGCAATCGAGTCCTGTCTATCATTTAGTATCTGTACCGCATTCTAACGAAATTGCATCACTATTTGAATTGGATCCTACAACACTAACTATAGGCGATTCTTTAGTACCGCAGTCTTCGTACGTTCGTTTACATCATTTATGTACAAGTAGTTGGGTACACAGTACTTCAATACCGATCGATAAGGATGAAGAAAAACCGGTTATGTCAAAGGTAACTTTACAGTGATAAGTAATAAAATCGGTTACTGTTATTTAACACTGACGTTGGTTGCATTAAATATTTTTCAACCTTTTTTTTTTTACTTTAGTATAATATTTTCAAAAATAATAAAATAAAATAAAAAAATAATTAAGATGATTTGTGATTCTAAAACAAGGAAAATTACATTTATTTTATTTTTATTTTTATTTTTTTTCCGAATTCAGCAACTTACGTTTACAATTGTTTCAACTACTTATTTTTTCCTCTGCGGTATTATAGTCTTCTTCGGCTAATTAATTACTCCCGTTTATACCTTCCTATTTAGGTAATTGAATATTTTTTTCCCCAAAATTATTATTTTACAAGGGGAGCATCAGAAGTATAGGTCACCGATTTAGTCCAACTTTTTTCAGATGGTAGTATATGGTGAAAAACGAAAATAAATGTTACCGTTTTTTTCTGTTAATTCGTAAAAGTCGGAAAAAACGTGTCTAAAGTTAGCGAGCTAGCGTATATTGTGATCAAAAAGTAAGGAGAATTTTTAATTTTCTTAAAAAGTATTTACCTAATAATGTTTATTCCACGGTCCTTACCTACCTTTTTATACTGATAATAACTTAATTGTGTCTGTGTGCATCGGTTTATGGTTCATCATCATTGAATCGTCTCACTCCATGTAGGGGTATCGTGACCATGATCTGTCACCCGGTTAATAAGGCTGCGCCAACAATTCCGATCCCTTGCGATGTATACACAATCCTGGATGGTACGGCCAGCAGCTTTGCACACTGTGTCCGACCATCAAGTCGGCGCACGACCTCGACATCTTCCGTTGACTTTTCCTGGACGTGAATTCTAATAAAAAATCAACCCAGTATAAATGATCATGGACGAAAGTAATTTTTTTTGTTATTGGATTGATTGATATTGCTATACTTTCTATATAAATAACTGATTACATTCACAAGGTTCAGTCATAATTGTTCGAATTACTAAATTAGTTTTTGAAAATAGCTTTACTTGTATTTCGTCGGGTTTAAAATAAGTGTCGTAACGCAGTTTTAACGTTAGCTAAATTAATTAAAGACCATTTTTTCGTATATATAAAGAAAAACCCATTAAGAATTATTTAATTACCGCAAATTTTTGTACGCCTACGAACGAGTCACACTGAAGGAATTTTATGATCTATCGTGTTATTTTTTAATAAGGTATTTTATTTCCTTTACTAAAATTGTATTTTTCTTTTAGGTTGGCAGTGCACCGATTAAAGAAGACAAAGAAGCTTTTGCTCTGATACCGGTTCCACCGATGGAGGTTAGAGATTTAGATTTTGCAAACGACGCTTGCAAAGTTTTAGTTGGTATTTCTGAAAAATTAGAAAAAGGCCCTATTCCCCTTAATGATAGGAAGTGAGTGATAATTTTTAACGTTTTTTGTCTTTATATTGGCCTTGTTACTTTTTCCAGTTTATATTTTTGCCGGTATTTTTGATGCGAATAAATTATATTGTCTGTGCAGGGCGGTAACAAATTTGTTGCAAGATATTGTTTATTTTATTGCTGGAATGGAAAATGAACAAAACAAAAGTGATGCCCTGGAACTTGTTGTTGCAAATCCAAACAGGTTGTATTAACATATTCATAAAAAAATTACCCTACATGTATTTAAACCTTTTATTAATTGTATATAAATATTCGTGTTATATGCAGGGTGCTTTGAAATTAATTCAGGAAATTTGTTTTACACTATAAAGCTCGTCAAAATGAACATAAAAGTTCTATGCGAAAGATCATTTGGGCGAACAATTAATTAGTCATAATTAATTAAATTAATTCATTGTAATAAAAAAATAAATATATTTTTTTTTTATGATTCAATATGTTTTGAAATAAAAATGGAAGTTTACAATATAGATGAAACAATAAAAAAATTGAGTAAAAACATTCAAAACTTAGGCTTACAATTCAACATAAATAAAACCCAAGCACTACTAATAAGTAGAAAACAAGACAGAGAAGAAATGATACATTGCATTGAACAGCACTTATGCATAAAGATAAAGATAAAATAAAAATAGTAAAAGAAATAAAATACTTGGGAATAATCATAGACACAAATTTAAATTTTGGAAAACACATCGAATTCATAATAGACAAGATTAAAAAAATTTATTTCAAATTAAGATCACTATATTCAAATATGTTCGGTTTCAAATATAAAGATAGAATAGTACTCTACAAAGCCATTTTTGGATCAATAACAGAATACTGCTTTACAGTATATTTTCCAGTTTTACGAGAAAAAGACAAGAATAAGCTGTTAAAATTACAAAGGAAAATATTAATAGGAATAATCTCCAGTTATCGCACAATATCATATATATACTTCAGTCAACATCATAGCAGGAATAATACCTATCGACTTAAAGTTAGAAACTGTAAACCAAATCAAAACATTGAAACAAGAAGAAAAAATTTTAGACAAAAAAATGTTACGAATACAGATCAATAAAATTAATTCAAGTAGTATACGACACTCTGGCAACTTAGATGTGATAAATCAAAAACTGGCAAAGTAACAACACGGGAAATAGTTCCAAACATAGAAGAAAGAATACAAATGAAACATTTTTATACCGATTATAACTTCACTCAATTTTTAACCGGACATGGAAATAATAATGGGGTGTCTATATGATACGATTTAAAATTGCTGAAACAGACATCTGTATAGACTGTAAAGAGGAAACAGATAATTAACATTCGATTTTCGAATGTAATAAGTTTAAAAACGAAAGAGAAAAACGGAAAATAATAAAAAAAAAACCAATAACCGAAATATATTAAAAAAACTTTTTTAATTTGATCAGCTTTGTCAACCATGTAATGAATAACAAAACAAAACACATCAACAACAAATAATAACAGTAACAATCAGAAACTCTGGCTGAAAAACCGCAAGCTACAGCGGAGTAAATAAATAAATAAATAAATAAAAAAAAAAAAAAATTAAGTATTGTAAAGAAGTAAAATATGTATTACATGTAGTCGTAAGTGTATAGTCAATTAACTAAAAATTCAAACCAGTTCGTCGCGTTGGTTCAAATCAGCGGAGTATGCATTTTATCACAACGTAGCCACAATAGGCGTACCCAGACCAGTTTTCGGGGGGGGGGGGGGATTCAAAAAAAATACTTGATAGAAAAAAGGATATTACTTAGTAATTATATTTTATTAATAATCTCTTGTACAATAGTTCTAAAGGCGTAAGGATTAGGCTTACTTCTGTTCGTTTTAATTTGGAGAATAATTTACACTAATACATAGTTAGTTGTACTGTCAGAATGCCTGGTACCAAGACATCTTACGACTGTAAAGCGACCATACAGCATCGTAAAAATCTATTTCGGGAGGGGTTTGAACCCCCAAATCTCCCCTCTCGGTACGCCTATAGTAGCCACAGTGTTCATTTATTTTTCTTTGCTGTATTGTAAACACACAAGAAACAAAATACAATCGTCGTTTTCAAAGCTAGCTGTGGCGTATTTGTCCACCAGAACTTCCGCAACGGGCCGTAAAGTAAAATGGTCAACATATTGAGCCCTTACTTTAGGCGATTAACAAATCTTATTGTTGACTATACATTTACGACTACATTTAATACGTATCTTACATATTTTCAATATTTATTTTCTTTTTATTTTACAAAATATTAATTTATAAAAAAAAAAAATCATTTAAATTAAATAATTAAATAATTTATAACTGATTAATAATTATTCGCCCAAATGGTCTGTCCCATACAACTTTTATGTTCATTTTGACGAGCTTGAAGCGTAAAACAAATTTCCTGAATTAATTTCAGAACATCCTGTATATACATATACAGTGGGTCAAAAAAGTATTTGCACACTACGAAAATTGGCTACAGGGTTACAGGGGAACAACATAGGACCCGGAAACATTTATTAGACATAAATAGACAAAACATAAAGTAAAAGAAAATATACATTTATTTCGAAAAAAAGCGAATCACAGCCGCCTGGAATTAAAAAAAAGGAAAAAAGTAACCTCAAAAAAGTATTTGCACACATACAAAATATACAGGAAAACATGAAAACAAAACCTGACCATTTAAAAAAAAAAGGATATTAATATTTGGTATGCATTCCTTTTGCATCTATAACAGCTTGAAGACGCCGCGGCATTGATTCGATTAAATTTTCCGTTACCCGGGGGCAAATATTTGCCCACGCAGCTTGGAGGGCCGCTCTTAGATCTCCACTGTTTGATATTCTCCTGTTACGTACTTCCACTTCTAGGCAATTCCATAAGTTTTCGATTACATTCAAATCCAGAGATTGTGGTGGGGTAGACAGCAACCATTCGCGGGTTTTTAGCGCAGTATGCTTCGGATCATTGTCTTGTTAAAAAATGAACGACTCCGCCAAGCCTACTTTGTGAGCGCTGCTCTTTAAATTATCGCGCAATATGTTGATATACATAACGGCTGTCATTTTTCCTTGAATGAAAACTAGATTCCCCACATCACTGGCCGCCATGCACCCCCATACAAGCACCTTACCTCCCCCGTATTCGACGGCAGCCAGTAAATTCTTGGTTTGCAACTCGGTGTTTGCTTTCTGCCATACATATCCACGTCCATCTGATCCGAATAAGTTGTATTTACTTTCATCGGAAAATAAAACTGATCGCCAAAAGGTTGCGGGTTTGTTTATGTACGTTTTTGCGAATTCCAAACGTTTGATGCGATTTGCTTCTGAAATGAGCGGTTTTTTACAAGGACATCTGCCATGGAAGCTGGCCGAATAAAGCACGTTCCTAACAGTTTGAGGGTGAACTTCTACTCCTGATGTTAACGCGAGGTCATCGACCAGTGCTGGAGCGCTCAAAAATGGATTTTTCCGCAATTTTTGTATAACGGATCTTTCATCTCTCGGTTTTAATTTTTTCAGTCGTCCTTTACGAGCGTCATTTTCGATTGTTTTCCGACTTGAAACCGTTTTAGTACATACCGTACTGCGGAATATGTAAAGCCAACTTTCTTTGCTATTTCTCGGTAACTTTCACCTTTTTCATGTAGGGTAACAATGCGCGAATGTTCAGGTGCTGGTATTTCAGAAGCTTTCGGCAACATCACACATCAATTTCTTACAATAATTAAACTATTTTATGCTAACACGTACACCTTTCATCACTCACGTACTACTGCACTCCCTGCAGCACTCGTACATACACGATATGATCATTTCAACGGTTTTTTCAAGGTCAAACTTGCATGCGTGAGTCATTCGTTTGTACGCGTGCAAATACTTTTTTGGCGCTGCTTTCCCCCCTTTTTCCCTCTAGCGGTGTTGCTTTTTATTTGTCGGCCATCGTATGCGGCAGTTAAACATTTTAGGTGATTCTCTACATTAAATGTTATTTTCTTTTATCCGGAACCCTGTTGCTGCCCTTTTTTCGTATTTTTTTGTGGTGTGCAAATACTGTTTTGACCCACTGTATTTATTATTTTTTCCCCAAAATTGTTTATTATAATTGCAATAAAATTACACAGATTTCTACACTGTCGCCGTCTTTGTCATCACTGTAGTAAATATTTTTTGCCCTACCGCATGGCGCCTTAAAATTAATCATAATATCTACTGTGCATTTAAAAACGCATTTATCAAAAAAATTTGAATGTGTTATTGAGAAGCATATCGGTTTACTAATTTATATATTAAGGTCGATTATTATTAATCGTATTATTATAACACTTTAAATTTACTTCATATACTTCTGAAAGTGTAGTTAAAATTAAGTATTATTATTCGCGTGTCCGGTCGATTATATACGACAGCTTGTCCGATATTTTATAAATTTTGTTAAATCGTTATCAACGTTACCGTGTAAGCTTTCAAGTTCATATATGCCGCTAAGGAGACATATAAATAGATAAAATTGAGTATACTGTTAAATTAAAATAGTATTTATTACTAAAATAAAAATAACTATTTTTAATGATTTTGATTTACACAGTATTTATTTAAGTAAAAATCTATGATTTTATTTATAACAACTAAAATAGCCTAAAAAGTTAAGTTCCTGTTGGTTAATTATTCACTGATAGGTAAAACTGATTTATTAAAAATTCAAATCAAAGTTAAATCGAGTATGTAGAATATTGTCTGTCAGAAATCGTAAGAATGCGCGCGTATATTATCGCAAAAGTGATGTAATACCACGTATCGGAAGTGGAATTAATAGAGTGTGGTACGTTTTTGTGACCCATTATACAAGGATTTTAAAGACCGCGATATGGAACATAATTGCTTTGGTCCGTTTAATTACTTTTTCGCTACCGTTCTATCAAGTTATGAAGCTATTTTTTAGCTTTGACTCGCGGTGTGAATTAGCACGATGGTTATACACACTTCAATTTCATTTACTGTTTTTCTTATTTAAATTTGGTAATAAAGTTATTAAAAAATTATAAATCTAGTTTGTTTTGTATTTTTTATAATGGTTTATTTTTCTATTTTTTTTTTGGAATTCTTAATTGTGTGTTAATAAATTACAAAAAAAAAAAAAAATTTAAATTAACATTTAAATAACAACTTTTTTGCTTAATAACTATTTTAAATTTATTCTCACGTATAGCAGTAATTCTCAACAATCCAACCCCTGGATCGTTGGAGGGGATTATTATAGAACATTTTAAGCGAGTCATAAAAAGTAAAATGCGAAATAGGGGCTACCGTATAAATTCGAAATGAGCCACGTTAATGTTGCGAATGAAGAAAGTATTTATTTGTCATAAATAAATTTTTTTTTTTTTTTTTTTTTTGGTGACAACCTTATAATTTATGTATAAAATATTTTTTACGCAGAAAAAGCACTAGGCTACAAAAAATTTAACATATGCGAAATGAATGATGCATTCATTTATTGTTAAACCCTAAATTATTGTGTTGACGCAATGTAAACCTAAACATCGAAGAAAACTTCGGTTATTTAAGATTCATTTAAAAATCGTATTTAACTTTATTTTTTTTTTAATGTTATTTTTTTCGCCTCTAAAATTATGCGATTATAAGTTGTAATTGTAAAAAATAGTTATTTTGGAAAAATATAACAAAAACAGGATTTCAAATTCAATAAAAATTATGATCGTAAAATTTTTATTTCATCCTTCACGAAGGAGACCACAACCAAACTTGGGGAATCGCAAGGGGGGTTCTAAGTGAAAAAAAGTAGTTCTATAATTATATGTCGTACAAGAATCAAAAAATCGTGTGATATGGCAGCGAACGACATTTTTTTTTTGATAGCCGGCTATTTTTTAAACTTAATTAGCGTTACGAAATGTTTTTTTAACTATTAATATTTCTATATTATCCGCATTATTGATTTTTTTATAAAAATCTATTTAATTGCCCCGCCTGAAATTTGTCGGTAAATATTTTATTATATAAAATGTGATTTATGTGAGATATTTAATGTGCGGGATTTTTTTGTTATAAATTTTTTCAGAGATCGACAGAAGTTAATTCGAGAACAAGCTATTCTAAAACAGTTGTTTAAAATCTTGCAAGCACCGTTTATGGAAACGTCATCCGGTGATGGTCCGTTCTTGAAAATTGAGGAGCTCAACGATTTGCGCTACGCAGCTTATAAGCACATATTCCGATTATGCTACCGAATACTGCGAGTCAGTCAACAAGATTATCGGAAGAACCAGGTAAATTATTTCTTCCTAATGTAAATAAGTATTTCTCGTACGAAGGTTAATTAATGAAATTTCAATTTTTTTTTGTTTCGGGGATACACCATACATTGTGAAATTTTCAAAGATATACGATCATTTTTTTATTTTTTTTTTTTATTATCAGTTATTAATAATAAACGCAATTTTCCATTTTAAAACATTAACAGAATGATTTTCCCTTTTTAATAATATATTTAATGTTTTTTTTAATATTTGATTTGTAAAATTGTTTTTTTGTCTTTATATCGTACTCGAAAGATGTATGCAAAAAAAAAATACTAATGACAAATTATTAACGTTCATTTTTTATCTTAATTATTCGGGTAAACTATTGTCACGACAAATTCGATTTTTTTCACTACTTTCTCGTGCAAATTAATTCGAATAGTGAATTTACTATATATTTTTAGGAATCTGTAGATGAAAATGCATCTTAAAATGTGCAGATATTTCTTTTTCGCGATAATTTTTAAAAAAACCTAAGAATTGGACATTAGATTTATCGAAATATGTAGTGCAAAATATTCTTTATTTTACCTAATCAGTCGAAAAGAATTATCTTACACGTGCTGAAAAATTAAATAAATTTTCATTTTCAAGTTCATTTTACTGTAATCTTATTTCCCTCTAAAGTAGTTCTTACACGGTTTGAAAATTTAATTAATTCAGAATATCTGTAATGTCTGCTATGAAGACTAAATCACATAACTACCTCATAGCGCGTATTTTTTATTTCGGTAAGAAAATTGTTTAAATCTTTCTTCTTTTTTTTTTTTTAAGGATAAAAAATCTTTTTAAAGTTAATGACAACCTAATACTATTGTTAAATTATACATTTGAATTCAACATCAGATTTTTTTAAGACGAATATTGAAATTGTCAATGGCCTGATCTTACTTACTACAACAGACTTCATACGTATTTATGAAAGTGATTTGTATGTTGATACTGTTTCCATAGGGGTCTACGTTACCTTTCGTTTTGCAGCGGTTTAGCCGAGTAATAGTGAATTGAAAAAGATATATAAAATCCCGTGTCATCCGAGTAGAACAATGGTGAATCACGTGAATTCATTGTTTATTTGACGGCGAGAAAGAGATAGAGAGATCTGCTATAATTCCCCGATTGTTCGGTGGTTAACCGTTTTTTTTTATAGTGTATCGTTGGTCTTAATTTGTAAGCGCCGAAATTCGCATGAATATCGATTTATTTTGTTTTTGTTCTAGTCGCAATATTAAACGTAATTGTTTTGAAAGACGCGGCGAGTAGCAGGCCATTTATTCATTTCGCGTGATTCGTTTGTTTTTGTTTTTGATTGATTTTATTTGTTTCGTTCTTTCGATCTGTCGAAAAATTGACGACAAAAAGGCGCCAATAATGCGCTACAAGCGTGACAAGCACCTTCCAGTGTTCTTTTACAGTGACAGCGAATTAAATTATTTCCAGCGCAGCTAAATATTTTCCCACTTAAGAAGGTGACAAATAATCCTGATTTATCATTTACACTATACATGGGACACTCATCTATAATGATTGTAAATTACAAACTTATTTTTATGTGTCTCAAATTGCGCGTAACATGCTACGTTCAATATATTAATTTTTCTTGTTTTATCTTCTTTTTTTTTTTTTTTTTCAAGTGTAATATTATCATTTTTCGATTACATTAGAATTTTATGTAATATTGCGGATACATATTCAAAATTGAGCACGGTGAACTTACGAGAGCGATGTAATGTATGAAATAATGAAATTGTGAGCAAACGAAATACAATGTAGGAAAGATATTCTAGTACCATTACTGTAGTATATATGTAAAAATAAAATGTATTTGTTCACTACATATTTGCTATTGTTATATAAAGTATTTTACTATGCGAACGCGTAAATAAGAAAATCCGCTTTTTAGTGATTAAGTGAGATAGTTGTGAAAATACTTCAAAAAAATCAATACGGTACAGTTAGAAAGAAATTAAAGTGTAATAAATACGTTATTTTCGAAAAATTTGGAATATAACAAAATAAACATTACAGTTCCTCATTGCAAGCAAATTTTCCGATTGCGAAAAATTGATCGGACGTTGGAATCAATGCCAAAACGGTATAAGAATACTGGAAAGAGATTATAAACGTCTAGACCGCCGAAAGCGACAGATCGTGTTGATCGGAAGATAATCGTTTCAGAACGGTCGCGGATATTCGTGCTAAAATTTCGGCGTAAACAAATAGTGTGAAATTAGCGTACACATAGTGCGACGTCGATTGATAAAATTTGCATTGAGAAAGTGTGTTGCAAAAAAGAAAACCCTCAGATTACAATTCAAAAACACACAAGCACATTGGTCAAAAATAATTTTTATTGATAAATCTAGAAATAAAACTTACGCTCAATGTCGTGCAAGCGAAGAATTCAAAGAAAAATGTCTGAAACTTATACATTAAGGAAATGAGGTGACTATATAATGTTGTCAGTTGGCATGGTTCGGGATGGTCCAGGGGCTCTATTTCTCGAATTCATGGAACCGTTGACCGCCACGTTTATTTGTAGGTATTTGAGAATAATATCTGCTTCCATATGCTGCGGATTATCTTGATTCGAACTGATAACGATTTGAAATACTCCTTGAAGATAGTTCGTAACTTTCCCTGAGACGATTACGTAAATGTTATGAAACAAGCAGCGCAGTTTCCCGATCTCAGTTCAATTGAGATGTTTTCGAATGGCGTTAACAAATTCGCACAACAAAAAAAGGGAACGTCCAATTTCGTTCAATTTTGTGAATTTGTCGAAGAAAGATGGAAAAATATAGTTTTGCTGACTAATACACCCGGCTGATTGAATCTGAGCTTCATAGATATCGAAAAGTAATTGATCTGATTGGATATCAATTTGTAAGTATAATTGAAGTCTGAAGTTTTAATTTGTAGATGGAATTGAGGTCTCTTATTTTTTTGTATTTTTGGTTGCACGAATTTTTCTATTTGTATGTCTGTAGCAATTATCTACTTTCAGTGCATTTATTTATTTATTTATTTTTTTTACATAATTTATATCAGTATTTGTTTTATTTATGTCTAACTACGCAATAAAATATCTATTTCACATTGCGCATTTGTGAATTTTTAAATTTCGATTTTCTTACTTTATATATCACGTTGTTTTCGTGAATTCAATTTCCCTATTTATATACTCATCACTGCGTGTATATATATATATATATAAACTCGTCCATTTTGGCCTCGCAAGGGGCTGTGACCCTTGACCCCTCTTGCTTTTATTTATGTCTCTTTCTCTCTATATTTTGTATAAAATGATCAAAATTTACAACGTAATTCTCACTGGCATCAACACAAAAGGAAAAACAAAACATAATCACAAAAATCCTATCCTAACATTTAACTTTCATTACATAAAATTAAGATATTGTTTCATTACATTTTTCGTTACATATTTCGTTACATAAAATTGTGACATTTTTTCGAATGGGGGGTAGCCTAAGAATTACGTTGTAATTAATATTAATTACAATGCAATTCATAGGCTTCCCCCCATTAGAAAAAATGTCCCAGTTTTATATAATGAAAAATGTCTCAAAAAAATGTCCCAACTTTATGTATCGTTTGTTATATTTTATAGGATTTTTGTGATTATGTTATTGTATTTATATGGACCGATTTAGAATTACGTCGTAAATTTTGATAATTTTATACAAAGTATAGAAGGGGAAGAGAAAGAAATGTACGCAAGAGGGTTCAAGGGGAACAGCCCTTTGCGAGTCCAAAACGGCCGAGTTATATATCTCGTATGTATATGTCACGGTATTTTCATGTGTAAGGAACTTGCGGTAAAATTAAAATTGGGCGATCTTCATTTGTGTGAGAAATTGTTACGTTTGGAAAATTTATTTCATTGAATGTATATAAATTAGTAACCCAATATACCGTAAACACCAGATATTGACTATGTTCGTATATTTGCACGAGCTCTCGTAATTCATTTTATTAATAGGTTATTTTCTCTCTTAAATGCATTCGGTATGTGGACGTTACGAAGAATGATGAAAATACCATGGTCGGACAAGGTCAAAAATAAAGACGTTTTAAGCAGGTGGCAACTGACAGAATACGATATAGCAAAAGACGTAATCCAGAGAAAAAGGAAATACCTCGCGCATAAGATCCGAGAGGGAGGAATTTTTGTTACAGCGATGCAAGGGAAAATAAAAGGCAAAACAACAAAGGAAAGAGACGAATTGAAATGATAGAAATTGACGGGAAAAAATGCAGCGAACTAATTCAGATGGCAAGGAACCGCGAAATATAGAAATGGTGTGAGCAATCCCCAAATTAGGGCTGCTACTTGATGATGATGATGACCGCTAATGTGAATATGTTCGCTCAATAAAATATCAAAATAAGAATTAACGAAGCCGTATATTAAACCATATCTAACAATAAGTAGACAATTAAGGATAAAAACAATGACGTCCCCCAAGCTTTGTGTCGGGGAAAGTATTTATATATTTATTTAATCGGAAACAATATTAGATCACGCATCGTATTCTGTTAACCGCCGGTCTGCAGTAAATTTAATTTCACTTAAATACACTTACTCAACTGTAATGTATAATGCATGACTGTCAGAAACTTATGCGGGTTTTAAATTATTTCAGTTAACGTATTATTAGCAATACGATTTTGAAATTTATCCTTTTTGCATTCATTTCTTTTTTATATGTTTTTAATTTTCCGTTTTTCATTCGAAGTTTTCGAAAATTTGGTTTTAATAGATGTTTGCATATGCATGGTTTCGCGTTCTAGTATCGCTGTCTGTTTTTCTGTGCACATGTATGTTCGCGCGCACACAAACACACACACACGTGCATGTGTAATCGTATATCGATGTGTTGATTCGGAAATAACATTTTTTGCTGTTCTTTTTTATCTGTAATACAGGAATACATCGCCAAACATTTTGGATTTATGCAAAAGCAAATTGGTTACGATATATTAGCTGAAGATACTATAACAGCTTTGTTACACAATAATCGTAAATTATTAGAAAAGCACATAACACCAGCAGAGATCGAAACGTTCGTCGGACTGGTTCGAAAGAATATGTATAATTGGGATTCGAGATTTTTAGATTATTTGTCAGATTTATGTATTTCGAATAAGAAAGCCATCGCGATAACTCAAGAACTTATTTGTAAAAGTGTCCTGAGTTCTAAAAACGCGGATATTCTCATCGAAACGAGGTATTATTATATATACTGATTTTACTATTCAAGCGGCCTGTTATAACTGCGACAATTTAATGCTTGTGTTTTTTTTCTTTTTTGTTTTTTTTTTTTTTTTTTTTTTTAACCTTAGAACATATGTGTTTCTGTTCCGCTATTTTTGCCAGTTTTCTGTGAAAATCTTAATGCCATCGAAGCTTACTTTTATTTCGTTTTCTTTTAGCGTTTGAGTAAATTAAAAATTATGTTTTCGGCTGTTTTATATTTTTAATTTTTTTTTTTGTACCGTCATTCGAGTGAGTTAATTTTTCTACTTAAAAAATCGTCTGTTTTTCAACCGGTTTCAAATTTTAATAACAGAGATGACACGATCTTTATGTGCATTGTTCCGGTTTCAAAGCTTTCTAATTATAGATATGCAGCGCAATAATTTATTGTACCGCGGAATGGTTTTCAACCAGTTCGGCAAAATAAAATGTCCAGTTCCCACTTTCCTCGTTTCTAAGCACACTGAGTACTCCTTTTTGCTGTAGTAACTTAAGCAGGTTAATTAGATTACGTCGATCGCCCACTAAAAAGTTGTATTCTTCACAATTACGGAATATTTAAGCTGTTTTTTTTTTTTTTTTTTTTTTTTTTAATTGGGCTTGTCAACCAAGGACCTTCACCCAGAAACAATTAAAGGAAAACGAAAGTTATATAGTGAGACGATCAGATATCGATAATACGAAAGAAACAATGGAGGGGATAATAAGTGTAGAAGGAAAAGACAGGATATAACGAGCACAAAAAGGAGCAGGAAGCCCCAGCCTAAGCAAGTGGGAATACAGAGCCGAACGCTCCACCGAAAGAGCAAAGCACTCAAAGAACATATAATCGGCGTCACAAGCAACCGCATCATTTGAATGGAGAGGACACAACATGGGGACATGGGGAAGAGGTCAACGAGAGGCGAAGGCGTGAGGAAGAGGCAGCAAGGAATGGTTAAAGCGCAAACGCACAATGGCGACAACAACAGAACGAGGAAGTGAAGGGAACAGAAGGAACCAACGATTTGAAGGAAGATTAGGCTGAACGGACAGATAAAAAGAGTGGCAATTAGAAAAGGAGGAAGGGTACATATCCGACCGAAATCTGAGATAGAAATATTTACACAAAGACAAGAGATTAGAGGATGGGATTTTTTTGAAGAAGAATGAAGAAGAAGCAGCAACCCGAGCCAAAGAATCAGCTATCTCATTACCTACGATGCCAGAATGGCCAGGAACCCACAGCAAGTCAATATGGATCCCATGGAGAGAAGAGAGAGTCCGAATGAGAGAATGTATGCGGAGAATAGTAAAATCACAGGAATGATTAGGAAGAGGAGAGGAGATGACTTGAAGAGCACTCGTGGAGTCGGATATGATCAGAAACTGGGAAGACAAAGACGATTGGAAAAGATAAAAATAATGGAACGTAAAATAGCCATCAGCTCGGCTGTAAATATGGAACAGAAGAAAGGAAGACAGAAGGATTCAGAGAAGTTATAATTTGGAAGAATAAAAGAAGCACCAACACCATCAGGACCCTTAGAACCATCAGTGAAAATGTTTACATGAGAAGGAAAGAGAGAATTGACAATACTATGGAATTCCTGTTTAATAATTACAGCTGGTGGGAGAGATTTTGCAAGTGTAGGCAAAATAAATACTCTGGGAGAATGGCAGAGATCGCTGAAGTTAAAGGAGAAATAAGGCAGACTATTAAAGGAAATTGTATACGGCCAAAATGAACTAAGACGGAGAGAAATAAGGGACAGGATAGGAATTTTCCTAGGCACAAAGTGCCAATTCCAAGAAATTGAAAGGTAGGACAAAATGAGAGGAGAAGATGATAGTGAAAGACGTTTAGCAAGGAAGCGATAGCAGTGGGAATTTAAAGGAAGGGAAGCGATACTAGCAGTATAAATGTTAAAAAGAGTAGGACTGAGGGAGGAACCTTGAGGAAGACCGCAGAAAACCTTTTCTAGAAGTGAGCTCTGTTAAATAGGACACTAATAACGAAAAAAGAAAGAAAGAAAAAAACAACAGCGTTGCTGAAGGAAGTGGCTGTTGTACTTCGTTGTACATTAAAGAGTTTCTGTTTTTCACATACTCCCTCTTCGCCTCTAGTTACACTGTACTACGGGTGGGAACAAAACATGAGTATTAAAAAGGACAAAATTTTTATCTCGCTACCCTCGAGACACAAGTCATAAAATAGTAAGCTAATTGTAAGTCACGGGAATATATGTTTTTTCAATGAATATTAAGTTTAATTATTAATTTCCGTCTATTAAACTTGGCTTAGTTCTTTCGAGGAATTTAGACTTGTAATTTTATTTTTGGAAGAAAAAAAAAAAGAAGCAACCTGAATGATACATTATAGTTTTTAATTCTATGATTTGGGCCTATTAAGAAAAGCTGAAAAATAAAACACCTACTATTAAAAAAAAATAATAAAAACAGGATGTATATGTGAAATTTATTATTATTAAAGTTTTTTATGTTACAATTTCATAGCGTTCCATTTTTATCGTATTAGCTGTTTTGTTATATTATTTGATCTATACAGAATGGTTAATAGTGATAAAAAAATTGTCGAAGTGTTAGCGGAAGGTGAAGATAAATCAGCCGCGACGTTTGACAATAAAGAAGTATTATTGTTGTGGGATAACGGTCAGGTAATTGTTTACATTACGATTAATATTTTGCGTACACGTTCATGGATTGAAAGATAAAAAATTTTAAAGTTATTTTCGTAGATTAAACCACATATTTACGCGACATATGTATTGTCAAAAAGTATTATTAGCTGTGAAGTAGATAATAAAATAGGCGAAAGAAAGTTAAAAAAAAAAAAAAAACAAGAACAGGGTTATGATCCCAGGATATAGGAAACAGCGTGAATGCTGTAAACAAGAAAAAGAATACAATCGTTCCCTAGTCGAACAGTGCTGCGCGAATAGTCGTAATTTTTGATTTCTATAGGTGAAGCTCAATAATTGTTGTAAAACGGACACTAACCGATCTATAGGATACACGAAAGTTTCACTTTGTTACTTTTAAACGTAATTAAACGTGTTTGTATGAGCGGAAGATTTCGATAAAACAGTGCACAAGATGTAATTACAGTTGCAACACCGCGTTTCTCGAAAGGCATCTTATTCACATCATCTTGCTCTTTCAGAATCATTATCGTTGTTAGGATGCAGAGATAGATTATGATAAAGACGCAAACGAATAATAGAGACGATAGCGGAACGGCAAAGCGAAGGAAAATCGTAAAATCAAGGTCGCGTAGGAAGATTAAGTTGAATGGATAGGTAGAGGGAATGTTGGTTGGAAAAGGAAGGGGCATAAATATCTCACCAGAATCTAGTATGAGACTTTTTACATAGTGGAAGCCAATTTGAAGCGGGAATATTTATGAAATAAAAGCGGGAAAACGCAGAAATCTGCGGTAAGGAATCTGCCCTTTCGTTACCCCCTATCGCCATATGGCTAGGAACCCAGAGCAAAAATGATGTGGATAGAAAAAAGTGAGAGGAAATGGGAGGAAATAGCTTTAAGCGCACGCATGGAGTCAATAAAATATTTAGAAGTGATCGATGGTAGGAGATATAAATTATGAAACGAAAGATGGCCAGTAGCTGGGCGGTAAAGATAGTACAAAAAGAAAGGAGATAAAAATACTCAGAGAAATTTATGTCTGGAAGGATGAAAAAGGCCACAACTCCATTAGGTCCATTTGAACCATTCGTAAAAATGGTCTTGTGAGAAGGAAATCGGGATTTGATAAAACTAGGGGAATTGCTGCATAACGGTTGTATTGGGAAGGGATTTGAAAGAAAGAGAAAAAAAGAACATATTTGGCGAATTGGAACGATCTTCAAAATTGAAGGAGAGTAGGGAACATTATTGTAAGAAATTATATGGAGTGAAAAAAAATTTAGCTGCAAAGCAACGTGGGCTAGGAAAGGAATTTTCTTGACTTAGGGAAAACTGCCGGTATTAAATGTAAGTGCACCAAAGCAAAGACGAATACATAAATTTTTTATTATATCCAGCTTGAAAAGAAGTGATTTAGAGGTATTGTCCTAGATAAAAAAGCAATAATCGAGTTTAGAATGGATAATGGATTTATATAGGGAAGTGAGGAGAAGAGGTCCATCATCTGGTTGAAGAAAGAACATAAAACGATTTAACATCAAATTGATAATGGGAGAAGAGAAACGTGTTGTGACGTTATTTGCCACCATTCTATTTCGAAGAGTATGGAGATGAACATTATCCAAAACACTGGAAACACCAATAAAAGTAGCTGAAGTATACTGTTTATCGATGAAAGATTTGTAAATATGAGAGACAAAAAGACCGACGCAGTTAGCAGGATCTAAGCCTGAACGGAAACTAAACATATTAGAAGGAAAAATGTTATCATGTTCGAGCTACCGGTCTAGGCACTTGTTAAGCATGCCCTCAAATAATTTTCTGTGACACGATGCTAAAGGGATCGGCCGAAGGGAGGAGTTTCTCTTAAGGATAGGAATGATAATAACGGTGTTCCGGGTGGGAAGTGTGACTCTTCTGGACGGTTAAATGTACAGAGGAGAGCTTGATCAAATTGATTTTTAAGGACAAGGAAGGAGAAATACCATTATCGGAATGGGGCTAGAAGATTTTTCAAGAATAGCACTTTAATTTATTAATATTGAAGGCAGAGGTAAGGAAATGAAAGTCAGAGTCTTCTAAAAACCGATTAGGATAGGATTCATCAACGTCGGGAACATAAGCGAGAGCAACAGCATCAACAAAACTAACGGTGGAGATGGTATAAATAAAAGGACATTCAGAAGAAGGAAATTTAAAAGTTCTGGTCATTTTCCAAATATATTTAAACGTAGTGGTTCTTGAAAATAGAGAGCAGTAGTTTTTCCAAGAGGATTTCTTAGAAAATTTTAGCATATGCCTAGCTTTTACATCTTACACTTTTTCTATTTCTCAAAGAATTTAGTTTTAATTTTATTTGTTTTTTTATTCTCTTTTTCTTAGTAATATAATGTGATGTGTCGGGTAATGCCCTTTGTTGGCGAACCTCCGTACCCAAATCAATCACCGAACACTGTTTTTATTTTGTGTTTCCCAATTTTTTTTTTAGAAAAAGGGTTTTACATACCATTTCTATTTTTATCCCTTTTTGTCTTGTTTTTGTTCTTTGTACACTCAACTGATTCATTACAATCATTTTAAATTCAATACTCGTCTGTGATCGATCATTTTAAATTGAAGTAAACTGTTAGTAGACGAGAATATAATTTTAAGTATATGTTACGTTTAGAATTTGATATAAAAATGTTAATATAAATGTAGTTCAGTTACCTTTTAAGCTGTTTAAGTTCAAATTTCGTTCGATATCATTACATTTATAAGCGAAGTCAGCGTGGGAAAACAAGATAATTCGAGGAATTGTAGATGCGGTAATAGAAAGAACATTGTATGAGATGTGAAACTAAAAGTATCAAACGATTTATCAGAAAAAGCAAGTTTTTTATGGTTCCGCTGCATTTACTTAATTCTTCAAAAAAAAAAAAACAATAAAATACTTGTCCATTAAATTTTTTAGTACAATTTATATCTCTAAAACCTAGAATAAAAAACAGTAACGTACATGGTTTTGTTTTTGTTTTTTTTTCGGGAGGTTTTAATTATATTATTTAAACACACACTCAATTGTTTTTTGCTTCGTTTTCCTTTGCTTAGCATTCTTTTGCTTGTTCTTTTAGATTTTGCGTTGCCTTTAAAAATTTTCTTAATTTGGTTTTGTATTTTTAAATAACTTTTAGACTTTTTCGTAGCTTGTTCTTACTAGTAATTATATTTATACTCCCAAAATTGATGTTCCTTAGTAATATTTTAATAAATTCCAAATTCACAGTTTTATTTATAATTATTGATTTACATTTATACTAATATATAATAAAAATATAAACCGTCCTTTCTCGTTTCCTTGTTGTATGATTTGTATAAGTTCAACTAATTGAATACACTTGATTAAGATTTCAAGTAATATCATATCAGTTGAAAGAGTTTACCGTTTTTTGTTTGATTTTTAAGATTTTTTTTTTTTAAAAAACTACAATACTAACTTTAGGAATTAAGGATGTTTTTTTTTTTTTTTTTTATTTTTTAATAAATATCATATATTCAAATATTCATATGTGAAATAAAACGGAAAGAAAACAAAAGGAAAAATAATAAAAAAGATAAAATTTACATCATTTACTTACCAAAAAATACTTCGCATTTTTTAATTATAATTTTTAAAAGGTAATATATTTTTTATTTACTGTAAAAAAAAAAAAAAATCTTAAATAATAGTTCATCAAATTTTTTGAATTATTGTTCGAGAAAAAATATTTTTTATTTCTTAGGTGACTTAGAGATACATTTCTTTAAAATTTATCAAAAATTGCGAGTTGTTTTTTCAGAAATAATAATAAATGCTGTAAATTTTTTAAAAAAATCGTTTTTAAAAAAAAGTTAATCTTATTTTTTACTTTTTATTATTATTAAAAAGGTTAACCGATTTTGGCTGTACTTTATTTTTTTAAAAACACTACATAGTAAGCGGATAACATATAGAGAGAGAGTTAGCTTTATGTTGCGCTACCTACCAATGTAAGCTGCCTTCGTAACACAGAGTCAATATTAAAAAATGATAAAAAGAAAACACAATGTATAAACTGTTAAACGCAAATAATCAAGAGGATGTCGGAATTACATTTAAATTTCGATATTTCGCGTTGTTTTGTGTTATTAAAAAGTTTTAAATATGTACTTACTCTATTCACACCTGAATGACGGGTCAAAATCGGTACAGTGGTACTTGGTTTTCTGCTTCGACTTAGGCGTGTCGGTATTTTACTGTGGAAAATATTTGATCAATTTTAATAAGCCTTTAAGGTGCTTGTCTACTAAATCAGAGGTCACGTGTTCGAGACTTGTCTTGTTGCGAATCCAAGTCGCTTCCAGGTTTACCTGGTCTGAAATAATTGGGTGCCAGAGAAATCTAGGAAAGTAAAGGCGGCCGAGAAAAAAGAACTGGCCTCCCTACTAGTATTCCGCAAGCCACATCTCCTCTTCCTCCTCTTTCATTCGATTATGTAATATTTCTCATACTCTCCCTCATTCGTGATCTTTTCTTGCTTCATTCGATCGAGATTGGTTTTCTGTGGATTCCTGTCAATTAGGCAGTGAAGGTAATGAGATATAGTCGATTTATTAGCCCATTCTTCGATTTCCGATAGAGTTTTTTCGGCATTATTTTAACTCATAATATTTCTCTTCTTTGGTTAAATTACTCATTCCAGGCTATAGGGAACTCTTATTCGTCTTCATTTTCTAATTCTGGCTCCTTTTACCTCTCTATTCAGCAATTTCTACCTCCTCGCCCATGTTTCTAGACTTCTCTTTTCCTGAATACTTCTCAATTTCGACCATCTGTCGCTTTCGTTTTAATCAAATTCTTCTTTCTGCATCATTTTCTCGATTTTCATCCACATCTACTCCTTCGTATCTGTTATCTTCTGCTATGGTATTTCCTCAATTGCAAATTATGTATTACCAGAGCTGCTAGAATGGAAAAAAAAAAAACAGAAAAAGTACCAAGTCAGTATCCATTAGATTTATAACAAAGTTATATTTAAGTATCTCTGTAATTTATAAACGACGCTGCTAAATTCTTTAACGTATCATATCTCTCAACGTGCAAAGCAGTACGCTATGTTGTAAGTAGAAGTTGCGTACTTAGTGTGACGTTTTACGCATGATAATTGCGTAAAATAATAAATTTAGATTTTCTTTAATAATTTCAATATTTTTACTTCGATAAGTTAAAATATTATAAGTGCTTCTTGGCTCTGGAAAGTGTTTAAAACACTTTCACGGTGATGGCCATTGTGAACTTATTTTCCAAATATAATGAAAATTCTTTTTCTGCAAGTTCTGATTACATCATTACAGAACGCAATTAAGTACGCTTTTAAAATTGATTAGCCTTGTCGGGTAACTTCACCAGTGTATAAGTAATTCATATGCAATTTAGAAGTATGACATAACTTATTATAGATTGAAATCTTAATGTTGAATCTTCAGCTGCTGTTTAAGTGTCTTAAAAAATTGGAACGCCCGCCAATTAAATCGGATACATTTTTTTTTTTACAAATCGTAGTTTTCCTATATAAATAAAAACAGAAACATTGCGTCAAATTTTATAATAAAATTTTTTTTATTCCCATTTAACAATAATAACAGAGAGACCACCCAGACGGAAAACCAGGAATTTTGCAAACTAGGAAAAAGAGTAAAAACAGCCAAAAACGATATTTTGAATAAGAAAAAATCATTTAAAACGTTAAAAGTGAATGCATTTTTTACTGTACTTTACACTCAAGAATAAATTAGGAAGTTCTGTTTTATTCATATGAAGAGTATGGCTGCGGCGGTTAAATATTATCAATAGGAACAAAAAAAAATCCATTCTTCTTTTTGTACAATTCTAGTAATCAGGAAATTGGGAGGATTTGGACCAAGAAAACCGAAAATAAGCCGGAAATTAAAAATTATATTTCAGTAACCACCATGAATAAGTAAGATTAATTTTATAAATTTTTGAAAAGCTAAATAAAATTGAGAAATTTAATACTCAGGCATAGAAAAAGTAATTCTTTTAATAGGTTGTTTTGACTTTCGTGGTACATGCAGGTTCGTCCCGAATATCCAAGCTGGAACATATAACTTTTTCAGCGGAATGCTCTATGCATGTAATTATCAGGGGAAAAAAATGAAGAAAAAAAAACAAATTTCCCTATCTCCAAAACCTTAATTACATTTCATTACTTGATTCAGGATTAGCTAGATTGCTTACAATTTCCTAGTAAATTTATTTTTTTTTTTATCTATTTAATACGTATCTTCTTAAGGTCGGAATCGTAGTGAATCCAAATGTTTTAGCTACAACTTCGGAAACAAGTTGATTATTAAGTGTTTTAAAGCGTTTTCATGATGACGGTACCTAATAATTCTGGAAGGTTTGAAAAAGCTTATTTATAATATTTCCTCCAGAATGTAAAAAAAGGTTTGCTCAAAAAACATAAGTTCCTAATACTTAACTCGTGCTAGAAGTGCTTATACAATTATTGAGAACACTTTAAAAGTATAAAATAAATAAATTCTCATTGTTCTCTTGATCTGTTCACTTAACTCTTAGCGCGTCACATCTTACGACAGGAGAACACAGTCGCAATTGTGTTCTAATCATCTTGTTCAAATACTAATCCGTGTGTGATGAGTCATCAGTTAAGCCTTTAATTTATCTTCCTACACCCTAAATTTTCATGGAATTTTCTGACTTTTTTGTAATAAATACTTTTTTTTTAACTTTTTTTTACATCGCCGTTAGGAATATATGGATCTTTTTCTCTTTGTCGTCACTTATGAGTTTCATAAAACTAAGAACCGCAATTATAACATCACTCTTTAATTTTTTCGAATTTTCGGTAAAAAATTTTACTCGTGATATAATCTGGAAGAAAATATTGAAAATGAAGTTTTAAAAAATGTAATCACGTGGATACTAATTGAAATTATAAATTACGATCTGAAATCGGCATTTTTAAACAAATAATTCGATTAAAAATAGGGTTTTTAACAATAGCCGAATGATATATAAAATTCGTACGGTACAAACTAGCCGATGCTCTAATATTGTGATAATTATAAGAAAAATCATTTCTTACAGTAATATAAAGTATGTAGTCACAAACGAAAATAGTTTATGACGAAGTAATTGTGATTATTACCCATTTCTACTTAATACGCGTAGACCTTGATGCAATACTTATAAATCTACCCCCGGTGATATTCGTAAAAAACTGAATAAGTAGATAAAGAATTGTAAAGTTGAAATATGACAGCAAATGCGAATTCAGTATGAAAAATGGATAAAAAGCCTATCGGCCAAGATCCTTCTCTCCAAAAAAAAAAAAAAACAAAACAAAAAAGTATATGAGTTATTTGTTGATCTTCTTTGTTTCCTCGGGTAGCAATTATCGTCTATTTTTACCTCATTTGCATTCTAATGTGACTGTTCACCGTACTATTTGTCCTTTTTATTCTTCTAACTCTCCTATTTTTTCTGCCTTCTTTCTGTTATGCAGTGTAAATTTCTTCTCAGTTCCTATTCTAACCGTTTTCTTTAGAAATTATTTTTTCATTTATTTTTTCCGCTCTTCTTAAATAGGGCTTGGTAAATTTTACAAGTTAAATAGATTTGTTTGCATAGGAAATAAGAATAAATTTATACGGAAAGATTTTTAATTGACAGTTTTCCGTAAATTTTCAGCTGTACTTTAATTCTACGTAAAGAGACACCACCACCAGTGCGAGCTAAGTTAAACTGTCTAGTTGAAGTGTAAAAAATAATTTCGATTCTTTTGAATGCAATTTCAAGATTCACCGTTTTGAAAAATTAATTATAGTACACATCAATAATCAATGTTTTGCTGTACATCTATTAATGGTAATGTGATATAAACGAGAGGTTTAGCATAACTCTTCCCTCGCGTGGCACATTGAGAATTGCCAATCCATTTTAAAAAACCATTAAATCACGCGTATCTAGACGTTGTTTAGAAAGGGAAATGACCTTCTTTACTACTACTATAAGTATTATCCGTATAAAAGATGGCCAACTCACTTTCGCGGATAAAAATTTTCCTGCGCACTTGACAAAAAGAACAACATCTATTGTATGATGTTTAAATTTGAATAAGTAAATCCCCTGAAATTAACAATTTACTGAATACTGCTTCATTTAAAAATTATCCTCCGACCTTCCGGGGTGTTAGTATACGAGAAAAAATTAAAATTTATATGTAACCTACGAAATTCGTATTAAAAATATACAGTTGTGTGCAGTGCATGATTTATTTTTATTAATTTTTTCTGTATACTACGTATGTTTATTTTTTTAATTTATAAAATTGAATCATAATAATTATATAAATATATTTTAATGTTTTTGTATTCGTCGAAATATAACAACGACCCAAAAGAACCGATTTTGATTTTAACTCGTCAGAAAGATTTGTCATTATCATTACCCTATTCTGTTCGTATCGTTTCGTCATAAACTGTTTTAATGTAATTTTTAATGCGGTTTAGGAAGGGGTGGTTTTTATGTTTTAATTTATACTTATACCTCTGTTTTCTTGAAGACATACTAGCGCATGTTTTTTAAATTCATTTTAATTTTTAACAGAGTTCGTTAATCAATTTATCGAAGGAAGCAAAAAACGGGAATAAAAGAACTCAAAGTCTGCTGGAGTATTACCGACATCAATTGGATTTATTTTCCAACATGTGTTTAAATAGACAGTACTTGGCACTGAACAGTTTATCGAATCACCTTGATATCGACTTAATTCTGAAGTAATATATACAAAAAATATTATTATTTCATTTTAAATCTTTCTATTTTATAGTTATGGTTTATTAGATATCACTTTAGAACACGTATTGCATTTTGAAAGGATGCAGTTATTTTAACAATCTCGAAACATTCGCTCCTCTATAAATTTCAGTATAGAATAACCTGAAAAAAATGATTTTTTTAGTAATCTGTAAAAAGAGAGATGAAAAATATAGATACACTTATTCAGTTTTTTCCCCTCAGAATTCTCTATAAAAATATATACGGAATTTAACCGATAATTAGTATGTATGAAATATGTTGTTAATGTTACGATGTTTAAAGGAATTGTATTTAAAATGGGATATAGATTATCATCGTAAAATAACTAATGTGCAGTGAGAACTGCGAAAGAGCAGTGATTAAATAAAATAAAACGTTCGAAATCCCGAAGCATTTTAAGAAACGAATTGTGAAAAAAGTTTAAATGATGCGAGTAGAATTTTAACGTCTTAACACGCTTACGCCATTTATAATGAAATGAAAGAGGTTTGGCAAAATAAGTTTTCTTATCTATTGACATTAAAAAAAAAAAAAAAAAAAAAAAAAAAAAGGCGTAAGAACATTGTTTAAATTCTGTATTCCAAGCAAGCTCAAAAAATCACATACTACTCGGATGGTAATGTTCTGTATGTCATCTAAATACATTATTTATTTTTTTTATTTATGTTAATTTAACATTGAAATTTTTTTTTCTTTAGATGCATGTCAGATAAATCTGTTCCATACGAGTTAAGGGCGTCGTTTTGTCGACTAATGCTACATCTGCACGTCGATCGAGATCCTCAAGAACCGGTAACTCCTGTTCGATATGCCCGACTATGGTCCGAGATACCGTCTGAGATGTCTATAAGTGTGTAAGTTTTTTCCTTTTTTCTTAAAAATGTTTTCGTTGTGTTTTCATGGACGTAACAGTATTTTAAATGTTTAAGCGGTAATTACTTTAGCGAATTATGTCTTACTACGGAAGCATAATAGCGCGATTTGAAAAATACTAGTTGTCATTCGTTTTTTTGATTTTGCATTTTCTGTTCTTTATTTTTTTTTTTTTTACAGCATACATCTTTACTCTTCTTCTGTCTCTTTTTTTCACCCATTATCGTATCTGTCTTTTCAACATACCCTGTCGTTTTCCTACTGTTTTTTATATTCATTCTTTATTTTGCTCGCTGTTATTACTTGCAGTATCGGCATCTGTAGGTCCTTTTTTTTTTCTGTTTTATATTTTTTGGTTAAAAAAAAAAAAAATGCATATATGTTTGTTTGATGGACTGCGAAAAAAGAGGAGGTTTATAGGTAACAATGAATTTCGGGGTTTCTCTTGTTTCCGAATTTGTAAAGCCGCTCGCCTTCAATTTATCTAAAATTCCAAAGACTTTTTCGCAAATGATCTACAAAATATTGTATATAAATGCAAGAAGTGAAAACAACAAAACCATTCGTTTTCTCATACCGTATGTTTTACCTATTATACGTTTATTTTTGCTGCTGTTTTGGTTGGGTTCCTTTTTTCTTTTTTAATTTCAGTAAATTTAGTTTTTTTTCTCATCGCTCTCGGATTTCCTTAATAAGCGGTTTATAAAATACATTTTTTTACTTAGTTTATAGAATCGCCACTGTTTTTTTTTAAAGTGACTCAGAACTTATTAAAAATAACTTTATTATTTGTATATATATTAAAATGGTTTTGAAGGGTTTTAAATGGCGTCATTGTTTACTTTTTTTTAGTTGTTCCTTTTATGTTATATGCATCTGGTATTTTCTCCCCATTGCTTGCAATTCATAGCTGTCTCTGATTTATTTTATTACCTGTTTCTGTATCATTTCATTTACTAGACTTTTAAAACCAAAAAGATTATAGAAACTTCATAAAACGAAAAAGTTATCATATTTTTTTTTTCCTTTTTTACTAATTCTTAATTTTAGTTTCATTTTACATTTTTCACCAGTTTTCGCAATTCAAGAAATATGGTTTTCTTGAAAAAGAAATTAATAATTTTCACCTTGATCTCGCTTGTTGAAAACGCAATCATTGCTATAATGACCGTTGTTTTCTCACTTTTTCTTTTTCATTTTTTACGACGCAATTAAAATTCACCAATATCCTCGTATACGCTTATAATTTATTTAACACTTTTTGTGATCGTAATATCTTCCTTTTTTCGCCAGTTTGGTATAACTGCACTTGCTCTTTGTATCGTTAGCTAACAGATGAAGAAATGGGAGGAGGCAAAAAAATAAAAAAGAAAAAGTTCCATGAACTCTGCAATTTTAATAATGGAACAATTCCGTTTTAAAACCGTTTTAAATAATTAAACATTTTCGAATCGATCGTCGCTTTGTCGGTATTTCACGGCTGGACGCTTACATTATTTTTGCCAACATAACGCCTATAGAAATTAAAGATTTATCCTTATATAATCAGTCGTGTATTCTGCCGTTCTCTAGGTACAATGGCAACCGTGCGATAGATAACAATAAAGAAAGAGTTCGAGTTCGATTTAGTTCTACCATTATGTTTGTGGAAGATTATTTGTGTAACGTTGCCACAAATAGGGGACACTTTGCAGATCAACATCAAAATAAATTAACCTTTGAGGTAAAAAAAGTTCACATGTTTTCCGACTTTTGAATTATAAAAATATGTTATATTTTTAATCCGCGATCGCTACGAGAAAAAAAAAAACAAACATCCCTTGATGATTCTTTAACATTTTTGTTTTTTAAACTCAAGTATTTCCTTATTTTCCTACTTGTGTAAACATATTCCAGTAACTGATATATTTTGCCTATAGAAATTATAAAAACGTTTAAATTCGTTTGTTTTGAAAATAAATAGTTAATGAAACCAACAACGTAAAAAAACCGACACGTTTTGTACATCCTAATTCCATGTTACCATCATTGACAGTAATATGATAATATTGATATAATTATTTATTCATTTAAAATTATATAAAAGTAACATGTTATTAATCAAGTGATAAATGATAATAATATGTTATATATTAATGTTAAATAATGGATTGTCGTTTGGTTTCTGTAAATTTTTTATTTGTTTGTTTATATTTTTTGAGTCAAGTGAATTTAAGAGTCGTATAATTTTTGTATTACATAAGATTACTTATTTAATATGATGGAGAAAGACGTATGATTTTATATATATATATATATTTATATATATATATTTGAAAGTGTAAAAAAACATTGATTGTTGTAAATTAGATTGACAGCGTTTTCCCTGATTAAAAAAAAATCTCATAGAATAAGTATGCCGATTTCATATCGTAATGAAATACAAAAGTTTTTATTTCGAATCATCCCCAGTAGGTAAACAAACATCTTTTTCAAAATAAACGGTGTTAGTTTCTAGACCCTCTCGATACGGTCTACCATTTCTAAAACATTTTCGCTGCCTATTCAAATGATCTTTTAAAATTTGGGCCAAGGTATCGTTTGATGTAGTGCAGCACCCAAAGTTCTCACCGACATTACCTGTTCTCATCAGTCGCAAATAATTTTTGTCTAGAAGTAATCAAATTGGCCGATCGCTGAAAGACAGCGTGCTGCTATTGGAATATAATAACCGTTCTACTTAACCTTTCATCGATTGCTTGTATTCGCGCACCTCTCCTACCTAAATTTGCAATGAAATTTGATAACATGCCACTGATCGTTTTGAACACTCCTTGTGCGAAACGAACACATGAGGAATGTGTACTCTAAACTATTTTCTATAACATCGAATACAGCTGCGCAGTGAAAAAATAGAAATAAGCGACAAATCGTTATGGTTCCAGAATTATTTCCAGACCGTTTGCTAACATCGTATACGGATTTGCAAAAACAAAAAAAAAAAGTATCAGTTCCTTTGTGGTAGCTTCTACACACTACTATTAAATTTTAAAAATCGTATAGAACAATTAGTCGTATGGAATCATTGGTAATTTGCTAGAATATTACTGATGAAATTGAATAATGCGCTGTAATTTTTTCAATTAATAATAGACTTAACCGTATTTTCCATTTAGACATTACATAGACAATTATTTTTTTTGGTACAATTTCGAAACATATATTTTTCTAAAGAAGTTTACAATTATAATAAATATCTTTTAAAACACAGTTGTTTCCAAAAATTGTTTATTACGAGTAATCACTGTGAAAGCTTTAAATATTTAAGTTTACAATTGTGAAAAGAACAGATGATTGATCGCATTAAGAATCAATATAAAGTAGGTTATATATTTTCTGGTTGTAACTTTTTGGCATTAAATTTCAAAATAATTATAAAGTTTTTGTTAACACGTATAGAGAAATAACGGATAAAAAAAAAATGTGAACGTAATTTAAAATGAAATATAAAAAAAAAAAAAAAGATATCAGTTATTAAAATAATAAAGTACTTTTTTTTTTACAAAGAGTTAAAAATTCATTTTTTTTATTACCTTTTGCTTTAACATAAATACAGAAAAATAGGGTATTGTAATTTAAAAGCAATACAAGATCAGATTAAAATTATTCTTTACTCTTGAAGTAAAACTTACCAACCACTTTTTATAAAATTATAGGTGTGCAGATTTGAAAGTTTTAATATAAAGCACGTGTAATTTTTTTTTAAAAAAAAAAAGTATTTCAGAATATTGTGTTTATTTGAAATAATGCATTTTTAAAAATATCTTAAATTTTTTTTTTTTTTTTAGGTTGTGAAATTAGCGAGAGATTTGATATATTTCGGATTTTACAGTTTCAGCGATTTACTTCGTTTAACGAAAACTTTGTTGCGAATATTGGACTGCATTCACGATAATGATATTATTAAAGGGAAAGTACCAATCTGCGATATACATTGTTAGTATTTGTTATATTCGTACTAATAGATCATCTCTAACTTATTTTATGTATGGAAAGAATGAATTACGTTGATAATGCACTACTGCGTTTTCTAAGAATCTGTGCACATTCGCGAGTCTGAAAAAACTTAACCACATAGGTACCGCTTTAAGTATTGATTGTGCGAACCTTTATTAATCAAATGCTAAATTAACTTTGAAAAATATTTAGGTAATACAATATTTTTAACATATTTTATAATAATAAATATTTTTTAAATAACAGTATACAGTATTCGACAGTTTTGGTCATGTAATAAGTCGAAACACGTAGTTCATTTTTAACTTTTGGTTTGTAACAACTTTACAAAAAAAATATATATATATATATATATATATATATATATATATATATATATATATATATCGTCGTCGTCTATTCTCACTCGATTTGGATTATGAGATTATCTTCTAATTCGGGGGAGAATTAGAGGATAGATAGCTGCGCAACTGAGAATTACGTAAACAGGAGCGCATACTAGCTTTCATGTTGCCGACAACGTGTGAAAGGTACCAATGGCGAGGCGAGCCAAGACGACTGACCTTTACTCACGTTGATACAATTGTTCGCTGGCTGAATATTTCTATGCAACGCTAGTGCACTCGCACGACTACAATTGGAACTGACTATAGTCGCTTGTTATCCCGCTACAGTTGCAGTCCAACTGTATTTAAACTGCTGTGTACTAAGCTAGCGCCGAATATTTTTGTCATCGCACGGTATCGAACCCGAGACCTCCGGATCGGAAGTCAAGCGCTCTAGCCACTAAGCCAAACGATAAATGGGTCTGGAAGGATACATATTTGTTGATCCGTGTCCCTTAACGGAATTGATGACGTAACGTCGACTACGATTTCTCATACGTATCTGCAACTCTAATCCAGCGATGACGAGAACGGTGTTCACACGATTTCGCTACAGAAGTTAAAATGTTGACCTTAAACAGAAATCAAATTCAACGGTAACTTTCTTGCATAATTGTTTATTGATGACAAATTTGACAGAAAAATTAGGTTTTTTCAACAATTTAACTTACATCTTTTTTAGAAAAAAGTAAATTAATTGTTTTGCAATAGTACTTATTATATTTGTTATTTGTTAGGTACTTGTAATGTAGGTAGCGGACTTGGCTCAATCAATTTTTAAGTTTTCTGATTTTAAAATACATAAATTATAGCTCAGTTACACTTTATTTATTTTCCCGCATTTTTGTTTAATATAGAAAAGATTAGGCTGATTTAAGTTTCTTTACCGAATATCGAAAAAAAGTAAAGCAAAAAACACCTCTCCCTGAAGCAATAACGATAAAAAATATTTGATTGATTTAACTCAAAAATAATTAAGCACACTGACTAGCAACAAATTTACTATTACATAAGCAATCTGTGCAGCTCCCCGGACTTGATCAACAACTTATATAACGTAATTTGGCCTAAACATGGTAACAGTATGTTGTGTTCACAGCCAGTACAAACAAGTGCCAATATTAGATTGTCTGTGTACGTAAACACCGGTTTCATACGGGTTCATGGATTCGTATCCGAAATGCAGTTCCGGAACATGTGATTCAGTTTATCCGAAAAAATAACGGAATTACTGATCACTAATATATATATATATATATATATATATTTTAATTATAACGTAATTCTTAGGGTACCACCCATTAGAAAAAAGTCCGAATTTTATGTAATGTTTGTTATATTTTATAGGATTTTTGTGATTGTTATTTTAAAAATGTCTTAATTTTATATAATGAAAGTTAAATGTTAGGATAGGATTTTTGTGATAGTGTTTTTTTTTTTTGTGTTGATGCCAGTAAAAATAAAATTGTAAATTTTGTTCATTTTATACAAAGTATAGACGAGAAAGAGACAGAAATAAAAGCAAGAGGGGGCTGGGGGTACAGCCCCTTGCGAGGCCAAAGTGGTCGAGTTATATATATTTTTATATATTGGTTAAATATAGAAATAAAATGTAAATTAATATTAAAATAAAACAGCATATTTATAAATTTTTTAATCCTAATAAATACCTCCAGATTAACTTATTCATATGAGTTTCATATTATTTGCGATAAAGTTTTTAGTCAAGAATTAATTTAAAAAACAAGGTAAATTTCTCCCCTATTCGGAAAAACATTAGCTCGTAGATATGTCTTAAAATTCGAATCTACAAAAACATTCCTAATTAAAAATTTATACCAATTTAACAGATCAGTGAATGTGTTCATGAAGTGTACAATAGAGATAGATGGCGTAAACCACTTATCTAATGATAACAGCATTTCTGTGTCACAATGTCCCTTCTAGGGATACACGATTCAAAGGGAGAGAGAACAAACCTATGACATGCGTTAAACTAAACATTTTATCCAAGCAATAAACTGGTCTCTAACAATAATGTTCGTCGATCTAAAAATAGTTCCATCTTCTAAATCGATCACTGAAAAAAATTAATCTTTAATACTTCTTTAATTTAATAATATAGTCAGACTAAAGTTAACCAAAAAATATTACCATTATTAGTTACCATGAAAACTGCACGAAATTTATTTTTAAAAAAAATCGTTTTTTTCTATTCTTTTTTGTGTTTTTTATCTGCTTATACATGCAATCGTCCTGCGATAAAATTATTTAGTTTTTAGCAGTGCGCACTGAAAGCATGTGTGAGTAACACTGCTGTAAGCAATTAATAATGCAGTCCATTAGACCGTAATTTTTATTTTAAGAAATGTATTGCAGAATATTAAATTAATTATTGTAAAAAATTAAAAATAACCTATATTTTCACTTAAAAGTGTCTTTATCTTATTGCTTCTAAATATCGACTATTCAAACGGACTTTCGTTTCAAAAAGTCTATAGGTACTCTATTGTATATAAAAAGGAAAGATATATGGATTACACGGAAAAGGTCGTATTGCAGTACGAATAAAAAGACAGCTAAAATAAAAAAAAAGGTAATCGTACGTAAAGAGCAATAAGAAAATAATATTATTTATCGCTTTATTTTTTACTTTTATTTGTTTGTTTCGTCAGCTGAAGGAGGAATATTTCGATGTATCGGAGGTGTAGGTGCTGTTGTAACGGGATTAACGTTGGGTGCCGCAGGGATCAGTAAACCATCTTCCGGAAACTCGACATCAATTGAAACGCACAACATGTCAAAAAAGGAAGCTTATCCACTGGTTATGGATACGAAGTTAAAAATCATCGAAATATTACAGGTTTGTCGTCATTATCATTTTGTTATATTAAACTTATTGATTTTCAGTTTTCTTTTTTATCTCTTGTTGATTAGGTTTTTTTTTCCCCTATATTTATGTAACTAAAATTTCTTACTTTTTTATTTACCATTTGCAGGGGACATTTACAAATTTACTTAGTTGGTGTTTGAAAGTTGCGCTGTTTTTTAATTGAATATTGAAAATGGAAAACGATTAGATCAAAAAAAAAATAATTAAAATTTATATTTTTGATAGAAACCGACTTGAAACAATCCATATTAGACTCTAACGTTTCGAATAGATTACACTGTTCGTCATCAGAAAGAAGAATCATTTTATTCATTATTAGGCTTCGTTTATCATATATTGTGTTTGATCTAGCAAATGTTAAAAGTGTCTAATATAACATTTCATAGGCGATGATAGGCCATCTAGTAAAATCTGGTAAACGAAGAATATACCACATCTGGCAAGTATTTTTCAATTGCTTAATTCAGTATTAAAGAAAAAAGATTTTGTGATTAACGTGAAAGATTAAAAAGAATTAGAAAAAATAAATAAGAAACCATTTTGAATTATTTGTGCGCTTATGTAGTGAATAGTTTATTTAAATTTTAATGTATTAAAAAAGATTAATTAAAAAAAGAAAGCATTTTATAGTTGATTATACTTATTTATACAGAGTGATTATAATTAAAGTTCAAGTTTCAAAACGCTATAAAAAAAGAACCACTGATCAGAATGACGTCAAATTTGAACGGAATATTATTGAAGAAGGAGAAAAGCGGATGACATAAAAAAAAAATAGTTCCATTTTTTTTTTTTTGCCCCGCATCTAATTTTAGCAACAGATTGCGCTACCAGTACCGCTTCATTCTGCAAAGGTTACTGTGTAGTGCGGGTTTACAGCATCATTTATCATACGGCCATATTTTTTGTCCGGGAGATGGGTGCTTTCTCGGTCTTGTTACCTGTACCGTCACTGGTAAGCGCTATGTGTCTTTTACGCAACCACGTCATTCCAGCTGGATAGTATCATTTTTATGCAAGATATCGGTTTTTTATTGTTCTGTGGCTAAAAACCGCATAAAAAGCATCAATCAAATCGGTTTTTAATTATCCCGGGGCAAAAACCGCATAAAGGGAATCCATCAAATCGGTTTTTTTAAATTGCATGAGACTGGCGCAAAACATGTTCAATATGCTGTCCACCGTTTTCTGCAACAAGTTGAAATCGAGAAACAGCATGTTCTACAGCTGATCGAAGTGTCTCCAGGGTCACGTTCAGAATATGTTGCGCAATGCGTGCTTTCAATTCAGCTAAGTTTGCAATTGGAGCACTAAACACAACAGATAGCCCCACAGCCAGAATTCACACGGGTTGCGATCAGGTGATCGGGACGGCCAGGCTGTAGGGAAATGACGGCTAAACATTCTAGCATTTTCGAAGTGGTGCTTCACTGGGTTTGCCATGTACGAAGGAGCGCCATTTTGCATACAAATGACGCCAGCCATACATCTACGCTGTTGAAGAGCTGGAAAGACGTGGTTGCGCAAAAGACACTTATAGCGCTTAACAGTGAAGATACAGGTAACAAGACCGAGAAATCACACTTCTCCTGGAAAAAATATGGCCGTATGATAAATGATACTGTAAACCCGCACTACACAGTAACTTTTGCAGAAAGAAGCGGTATTGGTAGCGCAAACCATTGCTAAAATTAGATGCAGGGCAAAAAAAAAAACAAAAAAAAAATTGCAACTATTTTTTTTTTACGTTATCCGCTTTCCCCCTTCTTCGATAATATTTCGTTCAAATTCGACGTCATTCTGATCAGTGGTTCTTTTTTTATAGCATTTTGAATCTTTAATTATAATCACCCTGTATTTAATACTAGCCGGCCCGGTCACGCCTTGCTGTGACGTAATCTGTGGAAAAGCAACGGAAATAAAATAGCAACTGTGCTTGTTTGAATAATAACTTTATTTTTGCAATTCGAACTCATGATTTTTGTAAATTTATGAAAAGTTACTGAAAATGTGTAAACAAAGTAAATATTAAAGAAAAAACGTACTTCTACTACTATAGAGAAAACGTATTTAGTTTATTGTAACGCTTTATGGTAGACCACGTTTTTCGTTTGATTGCCTGACGGATAAATAAACAACGCTGTTTATATTTTATATTTTAGATATTAGATATTTAATTTATTTAATTTCGAACACAACAACGTTTTTGAGTTTTCGTATTGTGGCATAACGTGTGGACATCAGCTGTATGTTCATATATGGGGGATTGAACAGCCCGGAGTGATAACAACGACTATTTAGAAAAAGTTATCGAAATCGGTCCACCCGTTCTCGAGTTTTGCGCTTAGCAACAAAACAACAAATCGTTTTTATTTATATAGATTTACAAATTCTTTTTTGAATGCCTCTGATTTTGAGTACAAGGAATCTGCATTTTAGGTATACATTTTAACGCTCGGCTAATCCAAATAGTTGAAACTAATTAAACTTCCTCATCAAAAAATAAGTACTTTCATCAATTTGTGTGATTACCAAATGGCACGTCTTTTTGATTATAATGCGCAGTATTATGGTTCTTGCCTTTCAATTAATTAACGCATACTGCTTGGTAACAGTAGCGGGGATGCAGATTACCTTATGTTCGATAAAGTTTGGATGATATATGATTCTCAGCTCTTGAACTATTACATATAGGAGTCGTCTAAAATGCCAATGATATAAGCAGAATTACTTCGTGGGTCCAAGATGAAGTTCTGTGAAGTCTTAAAAACGAATAATAATACGCAGAATTAGATGATCATTTAATTTTTTGTTTTATAATTATTTCAACAAGACTTTATTTTTAACATTTTCAAGAGATTTAATTTCAGATCCACAACTTCGAATAAGGAAATTACGACTAAATGCTACTTATTTACTTTAAAACATTATAATGTTGTTTTTTTTTAAATTTATTTTTAATTATTTTAAGATATATTTTTATTAAAATGAAAAAAAAAAATGCGGCCAACTTTAACGAGTACATATATTTTAAAATTTGTTGTTTTTGCAAATAAGTTTCCGAAAGTCAGAATAATTAAAAAAATGTATTCGAGACGCGAACGAATATGACGTAAGCCCTGAAAAGGGCTATTCCAAATATTTAAACGACAAAGAAAGTAATAATGACGGAAAATAGCGCAAAGAGGAATACGAATTAAGGAAACGATAGCAAATGATGAAAAAGATACGAAAGGAGACGAAAACGGGATGTAGAGAACGAAAAAAGGGGATGATATTAAAATGAAAAACACGATATTACCGTATTACCGAAAAAACCGAATAACGAGGTATGCAAATCGAATCGAATAGAAATGAATGTTGAATTAAAGCCAGCACAGATAACAGAGATAAGGAACGGCCGAGCGCCGATGTTCACATATCGCCGAACGCTGCATCGGACTTAATTTATTATTACAAAACTAAAATGCGATGTTTGTTGCATTTTAGCTCTAAACATTTGTAATGTTAAAAAATTGCAAATTCATTAACAATGCCTTCGCATATAATAATAGCATCAAAGTATAATTATATCTAGCCTACAAAAATATGGATATAATGTAAGTAATCGATTATTTTTATATTCGTAAGTTAATGACATTTTATGTTTGTACGAAAATTTGTTAGATGCAACTTATAATGTATAAAATTTAATTTTAACATTTACGACAAATCAAAATTGTATTACATTTAATAAACTTCACGGCCAGGTTTAAAGAGATTTCCGTTTCCGCTGATTCCAGGAAGAGCACTTACGCAGTTAATTTAATATAAATATATAATTACAATGTTTTTTTTTCTGCATTCAGTTTATTCTAGATGTTCGTCTTGATTACCGTATTAGCTGCTTATTATCGATTTTTAAAAGTGTATTTGATGAATCAGAAAAGAAATTGAATTCTGGACAGAAATGTATTGATTTAGAATCGATAGGCACTCAAGCTGAGGGTATATTTGGAACCAGGTATTTACGCGTTTTTTAAAAAAATACATCGATGATATTTAATTTGAATGTTAAAAATATGAAATTATAGAAGAATGTAACGTTATAATGGAAACAGAAAATGTAGGATAACGACAAAAAGCCTTACATCGGTCAATAGTTAAATTTGTGTCATTGATTGCTGACATATGCCCCCCCTTGGTACTAAAAAGAAATTAAAAAAGATTAATGTATCTATACGAGAAGATTTAACTGCTTAAATTGTCGAATATATAATGTCTTCCGGGGCATGCTGTGGTTGATATGGTCCCGATTAATATATTGCTCGGAGTTTAAATGATTTTAATGATAATATGTTAAATTAAATTGTTTCAATTAGCATATTGATTAAAATAAAAACGAACGAATTTCTATGAACTGGTGATGTACAACCATATAGTCCTATCTTTACTGTCCAAAGAAACTTTTGTGATAAATATTTCACGGTCTTTAGTTGAGACCATATGATTCGTAAAAATACCCCATACGCGGTAATGAATATGGATTAATCTAGTGGATTATTATAGACGTTAATTTAGAGGCCATCAATTCTATTTGTATATTTCTCATTACTTTTTTTTAGAGCGTGTATTTTTTTTTCTTATTATTTTATTAATAAAAATTGGATTTCTTCACTTGTTGTTTAGCGAAGTATGTAAAATGTTGGATTTGGACGGGAAAGGAGGAAAAACTTTCTTACGAGTTTTATTGCATTTAACTATGCACAATTATCCGCCATTAGTATCAGGTGCATTGCATTTATTGTTTAGGCATTTTAGCCAAAGGCAGGAAGTTCTGCAAGCATTTAAACAGGTATATAACTTAATTTAAAACTAAAATAAATTTTATCTACGATTAATTATATATTGCTGAAATTTCGACATTTTGTTTGAAACACCACGGTCGATTTTAATAGTGCAACGAATAAATGTAGTATATGTAATTATTAAAATATATTTTATTTAGATGTAACAGGAAACTACTGTTATAAACGATACTCCGCATAAATTTTTAGAACATGAAAAATTCAAAAATTTACAAAATATAGCTGATGATTTAACTGTAATAATGCGGGATTTTAACTTTGTAGGTTGATTATTTATTAATTAAACCGCCTTGAACCAAAACATATTTGAAGTAAAATGCAGTTTTAAGTTGAATATGTTTCGCAGCTATAGAAGCTACAGCTTCACTAATTTGGTTATTTAATTTAAAATTGCATTCTTTTTAATAATTTTCTGTTCGATTAATAAATAATTAAATATTATAAAAGCAATTGGTACATTTACTGTTAATAATATTAATTTAAAAGTTGATTTAATAGTATGAAAAATGTTTTTATCTATTTATAAAATTATATAAGAAAATAACAAACTAATAGTTTAATGTTACGGAAGTTTCGAGTTCGATCCCGGGCAACGACAGAAATTATTGCGAAAAATTAAATTAAATAATCGCTAATTCACGTGGAAGGCAATGGCAAACCACTGCGTATACCGTTCTATGTGACACACACGAGACTGCATTTGTAGCGCGATAACAAGCTGGTACAATCAATTTCGAATGTAGTCTTGGCGTTGCATATAGCAATTTTCATAAACGCCACTCATTCGGTACAGCAAGATTGTACAAATAGGTAGTTTTGTCGATGGGTTGAATTTTCGATGCCCAAAAGGAAAAAAAAAAGGTAGTCTTGACGCTCGGAATCAAGCAAAACGTCTGATAAGATGATAAGATATATATATATATATATATATATATATGTTGAGGTTGTCCTCGGGGTAACATTCTATAATTAGAAAAAAGACTGTTCTAATTGATTCTGTAATTTTTTATCTATGGTTTGCGTAGTAATTTATAATTGTCATTTTACTTTCGTTAAATAAATCTAATAGAAATTAAAATGTTACATGATTTTCTATTTTATTACTGGCGTAGAAATGACACAGTCATTAATATATATAGTTTATGTATTATATATATAAAACTCAGCTCCCCGTGCCTCGCAAGGGGCTCCGCCCTTTGACCCCACCTAAGGACATCCACGGACCCCGAGATTTATCACTTCTTATTTGGTATAGAACGAGGAAAATTGACATCATTCTTAGCTCAACCCCTATTACTTTTCCTGTCACAACTTTGTCTTCTTATATATACAGTATATATTTAAAGTTTTGGGACAAAAAAAAAAAATGATAGGGGTCGGGTTAATAATGACGTTGTCATTGAATAACATAATTAACCAGGGCAACAATCCATTTTGTCGATACTTTGTCTTCTTATATATACAATATATGTAACGTTTTGGGACAAAAAAAAAACGATAGGAGTCGGCCTAAGAATGACGTTGTCATTAATACATACATATATACATATATATAAACTCGGCCATTTTGGCCTCGCAAGGGGCGGTGCCCCTTGACCCCTCTTGCTTTCATTTCCGTCTCTTTCTCTTCTATACTTTGTATAAAATTATCAAAATTTACAACGTAATTCTTACTGGCATCAACACAAAAAAAATAACACTATCACAAAAATCCTATCCTAACATTTAACTTTCATTATATAAAATTAATTCATTTTTTCGTTGTATTTTTCGTTACATAATATTGTGACATTTGTAAAATAACAATTTCAAAAGTTCTATAAAATATAACAAACGTTACATAAAATTGGGACATTTTTTCGAATGGGGTAGCCTAAGAATTACGTTGTAATTAATATATATATATATTGAGTAACAGAACTTACAGATATTTTTTATTATATTAAAATCTGGTTTGAAAAATATCGAAATTTTAAATTTTTTGAAGATTAAATACTTCTAATAATACTGTAAATTTGGATTTTATTATTGTTATCATTAGGTTCAACTTTTAGTTTCGGATAGTGATGTTGAATCATACAAACAAATAAAACACGATTTAGATATTTTAAGACAATCTGTGGAGAAATCCGAATTATGGGTATACAAACCAAAAGGAGATGATGAGCATAGTAAAATAAATCACCGTGCTGAAGATGAAGAAGACAATACTGGTACCAACGCCGGTATTAATTTACCGGTACCAAAGTCCATTTGCAAAATCGGTAATATTGGTAAACAAGATTCTGTCATCGATTTGGATATCGGACCTCCTATTACTGAGAAACAAGCTGGAGAATATAAAAAAATTCAGCAGGTTATTTTCTTATTATTATTAATCCGCAACACGTACATAAAAAATATGTTACTTTAAAATTTTAATATGATGAATAAGAAACATATTTTGTACAAAAAGTGAAATCTCGACATTCGTCACGTTTAAATATAAAAAAAAGTATCATCCCCGTTACCGTCTAAAAACGTATTTAACGTTGAAAATACCCAAAAAAATTCTTATTAAAATTGTAAAGAAATATATGGATATAAATTATTTACACTTACCTTTCAAACTATTTTGATACTTTATAGCCGCCGCCGGGATTCTTCCTATATTTCATACTATAATTTCTTTTTATATTAAATTAATTCTATGACATTTGTAAAGTGTCTTTCAGTAGGGACGTCCGAAATTTGTTATGTTACAGTAGCCATGATGTTGTTAAAGCAACATCCGTCAAATTTGTTATGAATTGTTGAGTAGTGCATGATAAATCACCGTGGAAACAACGCTGAACAACAACATGTGTAAATCATCAAATTTTATTTTCAAAATCATGAAAAACGGTCCGCGCATTACGTGATTTTTACCCTCGCCGCAAGTCGACTTTTGACATTTGGTAGCCAAATTCAAATCAACCGGTTCGATAAATAATTAGCCAATACCCGTAGGTCACTGAAACGCAAGGTCTGCTGAAAACACCATTGCTGCGCATGAAGGTGTAAGGGAAAACCCGAGGCAGTCAATTTCGTTCACAAGAACTTGGCCTTTCTGCGACTTCAACTTGTTGGCGTATTTTACGTCGTGACCTAGATCTGCAGTACCCGTATAAGATCGATCTGACCCATGAGCTTAAACGACCATGTGTTTTCGCTAATTCGACTCTGGAGCAGTGGAAAATTTACCAAAATACGAAACAAATCATCTTTAGCGACGAAGCCTACTTTTGGATGAATGGATGTGTAAATAAGCAAAATTGTCGTATTTGTGACGATACCAGTCCGTACGAAATACAGCAGCACCAAATGTATCCCGAGAAAGTATTACTGTTTGATGCAAATTTCGGTCGAGTGGAATCATCGATTTATACTTCTTCCAAAACGAAGCTGATGTTCCCATAACGGTTGACGGCAAGCGATACAGATCGGTGATAAGCAACTTCTTGTGGTTCAAACTGGATGATAACCACCGACGACATCTAGTTTCAAGTGGACGGCGCTATGATAGCGCATACCATAATGGATATTTTGCGTGAGCAATTTGACGATATGGTTATGTCGTGTGGCGGCGACATAAACTGACCACCGAGATCGTGCGATTTTTGTACTTTTTACTTTGGGGCTATCTTAAATCGCAGGTCTATAAACCACAAACCATTGATGTCCTCAAAGTGTCAACATAATGAATGCCATCTAGCAGATTTAGTCAGATTTATGGTCATCTAAAATTGGACCTTCCGAATACATTCCAGCAAGCAAAGCCGCTAGCGGACATTTGAACGGTGTTATATTCCGTACTTATGATATACACAATTATTATTATTTTATTAGCTTCTCTTATAAAAAGAGGTTGCTCCGACCCAGAACTTCTACGCTAGTCAGCATGTTAAATCTCCTGCGTCCTCTCTCCGCTTTTCCGAGTACTTTTCCGCTGGAAGCCAGTATGAATAACCGGGGTTCTTCTGTAGTCTAGCCATTATATATTTCGTTTTCCCAGCCATAATCTTCTTAAACAATGACAATTTCGTTAAATTTAATCTGCGCAGCACTTCTTGATTTGTAATCTTGTCCATTCATTATATCCTTTCCATTTTCCGATTACATCATCTTTCGAACGCGTTTACCCGGTTTTCTATATTTTTTGTGATTGTCCACATTTCCGAGGCGTATCTTAGTACTGAACACACGTAACTTTCCAGTATTTGAGTATTCTTCGAAATAAAAAAAAAAAAAGTTGAGCGGATATCTCACACTCAACTTGTTTTTCATTTACATTTAAAAAATGAGCATACTATTAAAAGACCCCATATAGTAAAATTAATTTCTCTATATGCTGGGCCGTTAATGAAGTGGAAGTTCTGATCGATTGGAATTAACTTAATTCGCGAGAGTTTTCCTTAATCTCCTACGCCACGTGATATTACTATTGATAAAAAAAAAAATAAGGTTTTTTAAATTCGCGATAATTAATTGATTAAAGATGTGAAACTTCGTGGACAAAAATATTTATTGTACGCCGGATAATTATTATTTCCTGGATAAGATGTGCGCATGTATTGCGACGTGAACTCGACGAAAGTTAACGAATCTGCGGCGACGATAGCGATCAAATTATTTCAAAGTAAAAATCGACTTTCCTTGGAAAATAAACAAGAACGGCATAATTACGAGAACGATTAGATACGGTTCTTCTTTTCTTTTTTTTTTACTGAGTTGCTGCGCACGAGAGTTTTGAATTTTTCAGAAAGATAAGATACGTAGCGCGACTCGACTACATAGATGAACTTTGACAACGACTAACTAAATAAAACTTCTGTTTCGGTCACTTGTTTTTGTTCTTATCATAATTTTGCCGTTATTTGCGCCGCTGTGCCTACCTGCTCATACACTCTAATATTATACGTATGTATCTGTTTTCACATACAAGCACGTATAATGTAGCCCTTTAAGTAGTGTACGGGAGTTTGCAACACCATATGCCTGCAATTTCAACTTCGTCGGAAGAGAACATAAAATTTCCGCCCGAAGTCCAGCCGCTTGGCCATCTGTCCTGGTATACATCGACCAGCAATGACGACGGTGATAAAATTCTGCCTAATTTCATTTACAGGTATTAATGCAAAAGATAGCGCCGCAACCCGTTATTCATATCATTAATATCAAATTAAATATTTTGCAAATAAAAAAATCTATAAATAAACTATTATTTATTTTTTTTTTGAACAAAATATTACCAACTTCTCGAATGAACAAAAAGAAAATTACTATTTAATTTTTATGAAATAAAGGAAATTATTACAGATGTTTCTTCTGGATTTTATTTTCAACTATAACCGAATGATTATCATGCACCACACGAATGGACGACAAAATAGGAAGTAACCAATTACTCCTATATGCGTCGTCGAGAATAGGAAGAGAAATAATACGCATTTTATTATAAACTCGCTTATCTATATTTTCTCTTTATTCTATTATTTGACTTCTCTTTCTTCTACTCTTTGTGTTATCCATTCGTTCGCGCGAAATAGCGCCTCGTAAATTTTTCCGAGATATTACATCATACAAGAATCCGTGTCGAAACTTTTTTTAAATAACATGTCTTACTAGGCTGACTATATTTCGTTACTTTCTTAAAACTTACTGCCACAGATATGTTCTGCTGCGTTTATTTTTTGCCATAAAATATTTTAACTTAATTAATCTAGCTAGTATTTCTTCGGTTAATATTAATATTTTCATAACATTCTTCTCCTCATAGGATTATGATGAGCTCGTTCGAAATAATCGTTTTTTATAGATATGCCTTATTCTCAATGAATTTTATTTCTTTTTCGTAAATTAGTAAATTACTAATAAAATAGCGACACAACAAATTTAACTTTTTCGTTCAAGCTACGTAATAAATATACCGTTAATGTTCAATTTGATTTTTTATCATTGTACGCGAAATTGCTAGAGTTTCTGTTCCAGAAAGCTAATATAACGATTCTAGTGTTTTTTTGGTCCTAGTTCTAGAAAGCTAACGTTATTATTTCCGCTTATTGAGGTCTCTCTTTCCGGGAAACTATCCGATGCTAATATTTCAGCGCTGTGGGAATAATTTTATTGGGGGTTTCTGATTCAGGACATTTTGATTCACCGGGAAATCTTTTTTTTTTTTTTAAAAGGTGACATCTAGTTATCATTTGAACACTTGACGAGCATTAGGCTTTTTTTATGAACAAAAAAATTTGTGCTATTACAAACTCATGAGCAGCCGCATTTGCTGTGTCTTTCGCGAAAATAAGTACCAGGCGATCCGAAGTCGATCTATTCCATCGATGGACGATACTCGGAAAGTAAAAAAATTTAAAAGCAATATAGAAACTTTCTTTTTATAAACACTCGAAGTTTTATTGCGGAAATTCAAACTCTAGAAGAAAATAATAATAAAAAAAAAAATAATAATAATAACGCATTGAATATATCGCTACTAAAACTTTTAAAAAAACAAGATTCACATTAGAAGCATAATACGGCGAAATCAATTTTTAGAAAAGTACGACGATGTAACGGACGTGCGATTAATAAAACTCTCTAACCGCGATAGCCAATCTCTGTAACGAATACTCGATATCTTTTCAAATTCACTCAAAATATAAAAAATTATTCGGATTATTATTCGACGCCGGTTTCGTGGGAAATTTCAAAATTTCTCACTGAGACTGGTCGTGGTACTTACGAAATATTGAACTACTAAACACGCGAGCAGCCGCGTTAGCCGACTCTACGGCCGAATGGAATACGTCGACCTTGTCGTACTTACACTAGTATAACGTAAGAGTCATACTTATGCACGTAAAAATTCCGTTTCCACATTGTACATCGACTTTCGTATAAACTTCTCGATATCGAAATTTATAAGTGACGACTATGTCGAAATGAATCCGCGATAAATCGAATAACAATTTATGTTCTTTCAAAGAAGCGATAAATTACGAGAGAACACTCTGACCACTGTATAATCCGACATCATGTGCCGCTAATAGAGCGAGACATATGTATAATATTAATAATTTAGAATACATATAAAAGTAGTTACATGTTATAAGTCTGATTCATATCAAGATAAACATCGTATATATTATTTTTATTTTTCTTTATTTATTTTAAATTAACTTTCATATTTAAGTATTCAGATCTTTTCATATCTCTTTTTTGATTTATTTTTTCGGTAAATTATCTTTAAATTTCATCAATTTCACATTATACATTTTTAGATTTTCTTTTTTTTCCCCCTGACTGAACTGCGCCTGATGCCCAATTTTTCTTTTCACTATATCTAATATTTCTTTTTCGTTTATTAATTTATTTTCTAAAAATCCTTTTTAGTTTATATCCGTGGGAAGTTTTCTGACTATATATAGTATGGCTATTTCATTTAAAACCCTTTAAATATTTTTTCTCGGAAATACATATTTCGAAAAGTAGTTTCATTATCGGGTAGGGGATAACTTTCCTTCTATTTTGTAATAATATTAGAGATACTCTCGATTATAAATTTTATGAATTTTATTATACACTTATTATACATGAAAAATATAAATCGAAACAATTCTGACTAGTTATATCGGCACATTTAATTATTACTAAAATCTTAACTTCATTAAGCGACTGTTTATAAACCTTTCAATATTTTCGAGTGAGAGGATTTAGCGATCCAAAAAAAAAAAAAATTAACACGATTTTCCCGAATTTTTTTTTCACGAAAGGAAGTAAATAAAGAACTCAATTTTTTTGAGACTTATTTAATAGGTTTTAAAGTACGAGTTTGTATAAAACATTTTTTTAGTAAAAAAGTAATATAATAGTAATTGCTTATTTATGCTCAAACATGGTCGTCTCAAAACAAAAAAAAGTATCCAAGTGGGCGGCACCGTAGCACTTGTAAATATTATCTGAAATCAGAAATCCAAAAATTTTTATAAAATACATTACATATTTGTTTGAGGTTGTACTTATACAAACAAACAAAAAGTCAAAAATTGGAAAAATGGCGGGCATGCAAATTTTAGTTTCGCGGTTTTTCCCACTCTTCAAAATGCTGTAAAAAGAAGTAATAAATTTCATATTTTTTTAGGTTTTATCCTCCAATAAATTTAATCTACTTTGAAATATATAAAAAAACAAACAAAAAAATAGCGATATATTCAATAGTTTTTAAAGATATCGTGTCCCCTCCAGTTTGAAAAACATGGTTTTGAGAAAAACGCGTTTAAAAATTCGCACTCGTATCGAACAAGTAAAAAGATGGTTCCACTTTTTCGCTATAACTTTTTTAAAAAAATATTTCGTACAAACCGTTTCGGGAATATATTCTACGGATAATTATCTATCAAAAAATGCAAAAAAAAAAAAAAAAGAAAAAAAAAAGATTTTTTGATCGGCTCTGACGAGAATTGCCTCCACTTAAAACGCATTTATAATTTTTCATCATTAATTAAGTTCATATTTGGTTTTAACTGGAATTTACTTATTACATTTAACGTCGTTAGCCGGAGATGGCGAGAACAACATTAATTGTTTTACTTTTAAATGTAGATACTGATCAGAATGAATAAATTTTGCGTCATTACAACTTCCGGTAAAAAGCAACCACGGAAACACGAACAACGGTTATTAAGGAACGTCGGTGTTCATACGGTTGTTTTAGATTTGTTGCAAGTGCCGTACGATCAAAAGGAAGATGTCCGAATGAATGAACTGATGCGACTTGCTCATCAGTTCCTACAAAACTTTTGTTTAAATAATCAACAAAATCAAGTCCTGCTGCACAAACATTTGGATTTATTTTTGAATCCTGGCGTAAGTATTTCTAATAATTGCCAATTTGCAGCTTTTTACTATTTTATGTTTTATTGTTTGTACTTTAATTTATTTATTGGACGCGCTGCTTATTCACATTTTGATTTAGTAAAAATGCATTGTGTACACGTATATGCATTGTTAAAAACTGTTATGAATTTGACGATTCGATGATTGTCCCTGTTCAGAGAACCATTTTATTAAAGACTGAAATTGTTCGACGACTATTCCTGTTCCGAGAGTATATTGTTCGAAATGATGATTCTTCGAGTAACCCTACTATTCCCCAGCGAGTATTAGGCTTTTATTTAAAAAAAATAAAATAATTTTTAAAAGGGGAATATAACTAAACCATCGAGATACAGACCACAGTGTCTTTCGCATAACAGGTCGGCCGCGTGGCGATCTTCTGCCATTAGCCTTACGTGGATATATATGTATATATATTAGAGTGGCCTTTAGTTATAGATGATGGAAATTTTTTTTTTTTTTCAAAAATTAGATGTCCCAACCCGTAGAATTGTTCTTTTATATGAAAAAATCATATCGTTAAAATTTTAGCTCATTCGGTTGATTTGAAGACGTGCCGCAAATACTGCTTTTCCTCATTATACTGCTGTGTGTCAGCGAGCCAGTATAGTTCTGATGCGATATTTCTTACAGTATCATCATTTGTATATCTCTTCTAAATGTGTGATAAGGATTCTCTACTGTATGAGTGAGGCAAAGAAAACAGTGACGAGATTTTTTCTGGTTGCTTATTCCTATTTATATCGCAATTGTAAGCGAGAATATTGTTTTGTGCTCTATATTGGTAATCGGTACTTGCAGCGCTATCGTTTATGTCCGAGCTATTCTCCGAAGTGTCATTAATTCACGATCTCTCGGACATCTTTTTTTTTTGAGCAGTCGCTTTGCCTTGTCAAGAACGCATACTCGGCTAAAACCAAAAAATCCCGTGCCTGTATTGTTAAATGTATTTCTTTTGACACAACTGCCGTTAATACTGGTGACAAGGAAGGGACATGAGTTGGAACGGTTCCTTGACCGCAAATTATTACATTTGGCGCGTCGTTACCATATTTACGAAATGATTGTAAATCAAACTGAAAATGCCTCACACTTCTGGTCCAAATGTTGCTATTTTTATAGAATTCCAAAACAAGTGGTCAAAGATGAATAAAGACACAGTTTTCGTTCAGCATTAATGGAAAAAGAAATGAGATCAGTATTTAACGACGACAGAAAATCCTAATTGATTACATTCATGCAGCATGCACTTGCTACACATCAGCCTCGTGACGGTTACCAAGAATTATTAGGCTTAATATTTCTAGGAGAAACTCCAAATAATTTTTCATTTCGATATCCCGGAGCCATGCACCACGACGCAAGGTGGATGTCTGAGGTCATATACTCCTTGAAAATGTATTTATTTCGCTATGAATTTAAGCTGAAAATTTCAGAAGCGAAAGGTTTAGCTGACATTTGTATTTTTATCGTGACAACTTATGTGGAAGCGTGATTTTCAGCTCCGGTTACTATAAAAGCACCAAATTCAGATTTTAATTTTCTAAAAAACTGAATTCTTACGAAGAAATAGACGAAAAAGTTTCAAAAGTGACTGTAAATCAATTTATTCGTCATTTATGGTATTTAACTCCGGAAGCAATTGGCTTCGCTTTCTTTGATAACGATGTCAGTAATGAGATGGAAGAAAGAATGCACAAAAACCTGGATCTCGACGTAACAGAAGATGACGACATGAACCGATTGCAGATTAAATTTTCTGACATGGAAAATTTATGCCGAGAAGATGTAGATCAATTTGTCAATTCCCTGGCCAAGAAATTTTTTGAGAGATTTCGCGTTAACACCGATTTTTTTCTCAGAAGTCAAAGTGAATGGGAGCAGGATGAAGATTATCTAAAAAGTAAAAAATTAATCTCTAAAATGAAAGTGGTCAATGATGCAGCTAAACGCGGCGTACAATTAATTGAACAATACAACAATAAACTGACCCACAAAGAAGATCAAAAACAGTATTTTTCTTTTTTTTGGGATCGCTAGTTGAAGGCATTACCCAGCAAAAAAACAGTACTTGCTTCAAGTGGTAACGGAATATCGAAAAAAAAAATACTCCGATGCGAAAAAATCGACGTTCATGTCTGGCATTAATACTTAACTTTCTTAGCCTATTTTGTGGCAAATTGTAAATGTGTTTTCAACGATTTTTTTTTTTTTTGTTCTTATCGATAATATTATTCACCTGAGAAAGAAGGCTAAGAAAAAAATTGTGATATTTCAAGTATAGTCTTAATAAGCCTGTAGTGAGAGTTCCTGTTTTACTGCGCAACACCCGCTGAACCAATCTGTCCAGTAACCTACACGATCATAGTGTAGTCTGAATTATTTCGGTATTCATAAGGATGCTGCGTTTGGCTTACAAAACTCTTCCGTCCATACCGCTAACCAGAGAACTCTGCTTTAGCCCTTTCATTAGTGTCGAATCCACTAAAGAAAGCTTACCATCCAGTACGACGTGGACGTGCGAAAGTTCCGTAAGTTGTTGTCTTTCGTTTGTCTTATCGACGGATTGGCGCCATATGGTAAGTAAGTGGTGACTATCTAGAGAAGTTGACTCTGATGACAACAACCTGAGCCCCGCGTGATGCTTAACGAAAATATTTCCTGAAATGAAAGTTAAAGCAGAAAATCTGGAAACACCTATAAATGTATGGTTTTACTATTTGCTCAGCTTAATCCGGCATTAATTACTGTTCATAAAAATCTTTAGTTCAATCGCTCTTATAATCTTTCGTGAATTTTTTTATGTACTAAGAACTGTAACCGTTCTTTTTAAGGTATTTTTAATTTTTATAGATACGAGAAGCGGAAACTCTGTGTAGCATATTTCAGGATAACCCGACTCTTTGTAATGAAGTAACAGAGAAAGTTATTCAGCACTTCATTCATTGTATTGAAACTCACGGTAAGCACGTAGAATACTTAAAGTTCTTTCAAACGATTGTAAAAGCGGAGAATCAGTTCATTAGAAAATGTCAAGACATGGTGATGCAAGAGGTAAATTTAACATGATACAATATTTTTTTGTTTTTTAACACAGTCATATTGAAAAGTATTAAAAAATGTGGAATTTTCCTTTTTTGATTCTACTGGTTTTTTTTTTTTTGGTTTTTTTTTTTTTTCTACAAAGTTTCGTAACGGATAAGAAATTACCACATTAAAATATAGTGAAACTTCACTCGAGCAATACGAGATTGATTGCTTTTTACGTTTATTGTTAGACCTAATCAGAATTTCATAAATAAATAGCCTTGTTGAATAATTTTCAACTGGTTAGCAATAATTTTTCAATGCACATTTACGACCCAGAGTTAATTTCAAGTTGGTTAATTAGATTTTATAAACTTAAAGCTCCTGAGCGGACTGTTCGTATTTATAAAATAAATTCTCTATTATTATAATTTTAATTCTGTTTTAGAGTATTTCAATATTTCTGATAATTTAAGGATTTTGCACATGTAATTTAGTCAATTAAATTTTAAACTTCAATTAGCGCATTAAAATGTAATTTTACAAACATGTTATTGTGAAAGTTAGCGTTAAGTGAGTAAAACCGCAAATGATGTCAGAGTTTTGCTTTAATATAATGTAAAAGTAAAGAACAAGAAAAGAGATTACATCGCAAATACTGTAACTAACTACACTCATTCTGAATTTCGGAGCATATTAAAGTTAACTGTGCAGCTATGCATAATACGAAAAAAAACAAAAAACAAAAAAAATATAGTTTGAATAAAAAAATGAGATATTTTCAAAATAAAACTCATCCAAAGTTCTTCTACATTTTTTTAATATATTGGAATTAACTGAATTACATAAAGCGGAAGCGAAATATTATTTGCGCCTGAAACAGTTAAATTTTTAATTTTTAAAAGTTTGAAATAAAAAATTTAATTTTCCGTTTGTTTTAATAATATTATTAGTTTATGAAAGTTTCAAAAATTGCATAAAAACGTATGTATATATTTTCAAAGTTGATTTTATTCAAATTTTGTTTCATTAATTTTTTTCTAAAATTAAGTTTGTTGCACTATGTAAATTTCCAACTAAAAATTGAATTGTTATACTGATAATTTCAAACTAGCCCCCCTATCAATTCGATCCTTAAACTCTTGGAATTTTCGTCGGCAGTTTGGAAAAACTCTTTCTTTTTTTTCCGGGATCGCCAGCTGAGGCCGTTACCCAGCGTATTAGATTATGTTAGTGAGAGAGAAGGGGGAACGAAAATTAGAACTGAATAATACTAGAGATAGAAGAAATGAAAGATGCTGTAATAGGAATGGTCACCGGGAATGAAAGTGAAAGAATAAACAAAGCATTGTATGGAGTAGGCAAACCAAGATTCAGTATGAAAGGGAGAGCGTTCTATGGATATAGACGTGTATTTGAAGAAAATGCGATTTGTATCGTAAATCAGAATCATCAAAACGAAAAGAGGATGCAAGAAGCCAACTATGATCAAGGCGAAGCCCGCAGATAAAAAAGTATGAGGGAAGTCGTAGTACCAGGCATAAGGAGGAAGGTGAGTTTAAATATTACGATACAAGGATTCACGATTAGATAATAAGAAAGGATAATTATCGTGCCGTCGTCTACGATGACACTTCCTGGAAAGAACATTAAGATTAGAGGAAGAAAATTTGGACCGAAATTGACTAGTCAGATTAAGCTAATGACCCCCAGCCATGTTGACATTGATGGCGATGAACTGGATGATTCATTAGCTCGATCTGCCATTAGACTGGTCAATTTCTATCTAAAGATCGTCCTTAAATATCCTTTTGTCTCATCATGTACTGTACGGTTGTTGATAGTTTTTGACTGCTCCTGAGGATGAAGATAATTAATTTATTCCTGCATTCATTTTTTTTTTTTTGCAAACTATAAACTGGGCAATAAATATTCCGCGTTGATCATTTAAAAGATTCGAAGTTCTGTATGTACTTATTATTTTGTTTCACCCCCTTCCATTTTGTGAACTAAGTCCATATAAATATGGTACGACGAATTTTAAAATCGTATTACTTCAGATAGAATAATTATATGGGAGGTATTTGAAATACGCGGAGAAAGAGGAGGAAGAAGATGAAAACGAACACGAAATAATAGTAAACTTTACGAAGTCGCGTAAAGCATTACAAAAACTTAAATTGTTTGTTGTGCGCAAATTGAACATGTATTTTCGAAAAATTATTGCTAATAAAATTCAAAATAAGGAGAATGTCCCTTTTTTCGTGTTTAGAAAAAATAAATAAAAAAAAAAAAAAAACGTTGCAGATAATGAATCATCCATCTGTCACATCCAATCTTGTATCCATTGTTTTTGTTCTTTTTCAATCCTTTGTGGAAAAAATACATGTTCAATGCTCCACTGTTTGTACCAAATAAGACAAATGTTAAAGAAGCTGAATTGGATATGTAGTTTTTGTTTAAAATCAAACTTTAACGCTTATTTTTTTGATAACAATAAAATTTTAAAATATGAACTTAATAAATAAATAATTCGGTTTTTTCATTGCAGTAGTGATCACAAATTGCAGAGTGTAACTTGTATCGCAAATAACTTACACTATTTTTAAAAGTTTCCGAAACGGTTGTACACGGTTATTTTAAAACAATGAAAATAATCCACTTTTATTTTTTTCATCAATATTGTTTTTACTGGTTATATATGGTCTAATTGACATTTTTCTATTAATGTGTCTAGCTGGTTAATGCAGGAGAAGATGTGCTCATGTTTTACAGTGACAAATCGTCATTCAATCAGTTTATCGAAATGATGAAATCGGAAAAAAATAATTTAGAAGATAGTAATCCGCTAAAGTAAATTTAGAAATTTATTCATTTTTGTTGTTTTATGTATTGTTTCATTTATTTATTTAGCTATTTTCGAATATAATAAATTTTAAATTACTACTATTATCAGAATGAGGATTGTTTTCAGTTCATATTTTTAAAAAGTTTCAGATTCTAAAACTGTAAGTTATATGAAGTTATTTTGGCTTGTTTATTCTTTATTTTATGTTCTAATATTACAAATAATTTAATTACGTAGGATTTATGCAGATGAATGATGCTAGTTTCTTAATTATAAGATAATAGAGGTTAATTTAGTGACATTCAAGTTCTTCTATTTGATAATTGAAAAATCTATAAAGTAACAAGCCGGTGTGACCAGAGTTTGCGTTAAATTTACTTCTAATCATTGCGCTTTTATCGACAACGTGGGCGAAAAATTACACTTTATAAAAATCCTGAGAATGCTTCGGTCACCAATAAAGCCTATTTTTTATAAAAATTAACGGTAGTAAAAAATATTCGATATTTTACAAAAAAAAAAAAAAAGTCAGTGGAATTTGTTTTCTAATATTGCAATGAAACATAATTTAATGGCAAAAAATTCATCCTACATTTCTTATCTAATAGAACAATGCAAGTGAAAGTAGGCTCTGTGATGTCCTTTCCTGTTCCTACGGAGAACAGAATCCCCCAGGGATCCGCTCTGAGTGTGACATTCTTCATCCTATTTATTAATGGCATTTCTTGCTGTATTAGGTCGCCGGTGACAACCCGATTATTTATTGATGATCTGAATATATCATACGCATCCAACCTTCTATCCAATGCCACCAGTCGTGTCTTCCAGATAATAATTGATAAACTATTTACTCGGGCTGTACACGGTGGACTAAATTTCTCCTTTTTCAAAACTTCATTTTTAACTTCCACAAGAGTTGTCTGCATAGAGATAACCAAGAAATTTGCCTTCATCTTAATAATGCTCTCTTCCGTTCTCTAGTTCTGTTAAATTTTTAGGTCTGGTCTTTGATTGCTCTCTGTCCTGGTCTCCTCATATTTACAAGCTGAAAAATAAATGCATAAGGTACCTCTCCATTATAAAATATTTGTCCAGTTCTAAATTCAGTATTGATTCCAAGTTGCTTGTCGCCATTTATAAAGCCTTTATCTTTTCCTGATTAACTTATGGGTGCCAGGTGTTGTGACTCCTCGGCTAGACACTCGTTAGTCAGTTTACTTGATTCAATACATCATACATCCATCCGATTAATTTTTGATCATGACATACCCCCATTTCCCCTGATCTGTTCATCTATTACCGCGTGCGATTTAATCCACCGGTACCTTCATCTGTACGAAATTACTTCTTTTCCAGACACTACTGATATTCCGCTTCCGTCTTTAGTGACCCTATTCCTAGATTAATACAAAACAAATTATCGATAGTGGCGTGCAATTGCCAAATCCTGACACCCCTTACTATCAACTTCCCCCTGGGGAAAACATCCCCGCAAGGATAGACACGTCACTCTTAGAGGTAATAGCTCACGGCCCGATTGCGAACATAACTCACCGCGTCGCTGAAAAAATCAATAGTTATCCCAACTCTTTGCACATATACACTGATGCTTCAAAAGCTATTTTCCCATCTCCAACCGCTTACGCATATGACATCGGCACTGAAATCACTTCCGTTGCCTCTAAATGATTACTGCTCGGTACAGGATGCAGAATTGTACGCTATATACAGTAACCTCGTAGCTTGTTTGCAGACCGGAGGTATGGATAGAAGCATACTTTTAATAACTGACTCCTTGGCTTCTCTAAAATCGATTTCCTCACAGAAAAACAACTTCGCTTCAAAATTATTTATGTTATCAAAATTTTATTGCAATATTATCACGGTGAATTGAAATGACTATCAGTAACATCGAAACATTAAGTAAAACTACTGTTCGATTTATTTAAGACTATGAAAAGTAATATTAAGTGTCCTATCTTCTTTGTATCCTACTAATATGTATTTTTTAAGATTAATCAGTAAAACTTACGATAGTAATAATGAAAAAACGTACAGTTTAAAAAGCGACAAAACGATAATGAGCAGTATTTTTAAACAACGTGAAGTCTAACCGTTAAAAAAACAAAATGTAAATTATATTTTTGTAGTTTATAAAAATACTTTTTTTCCCCTTCAAAAATGGATTTTCATATTTGTATTTAATTTTTTTTAATTTTATTAATTAACGTTTTTTTTAATGTAATGCTTATGAGCCAAAATTAAATTCACAAAACGCGTCTTTAATTATAATCTTTCTTTTCATTTCGTACTTACAAGCATTGTTAGCATTTTTCGCTTTAGAAAAATGTAGTTCAGTTGGTTTTTTTGTTGTTTTTTTTTTTTTTTTTCATAAACTTTCATTACATATGATAATTGCTACTATTTTTATATTCTTAAACAAATTAGTCGGAAAAATGGTACGAGTGTTAATTTAGAGTTTAGCACAGCATTAAATTGAAACTGTATTTCCAATTTTCTCTAATAAACCTTAGTTAAAATTCTATTTGGGTATTTTTTTGCAACTATCGTGGAAGTTATATAACATTTCAGCGAATTTAGTGTGGCGGTCATTAGCTAACGTAGCAATGATTATCGTAAATGTTTTTCTTCAAATTCGCTATTAATATAGCGGTACCTAATTGGAACGCTATTGAAAAGTCGAGTTCAGAGCATTTAGAGTTGTCTTGCCTCTATTGTGTCGGATAACAAAATATACGGCGCGTGTGATTATGTACCAGTTCGTAATAGGGAAAATATTAATTGATAAAACATAAATTATTGTTAATACGAGAATTATTTATCGTTGGTTTCGGTACTACCTGTAGAAATTGTTCAATAATCTACTAAATTTAGTTTTTTTAGCGATTTATAGAAAATTTGAAAATAACGATTTCAAATGTTATGGAAAAAAAAGTAAAAAAAAAAAAACAAACAAACTAAAACTAAAAAATACACCAGCGAGAAGAAATAATTTGCACGAAGAAAATGTAATAAACAAAATTTTATTTATTTATTTAGATAATCAGGTAAACGTAAGTGTACATTTTGTTAATTTAACGATTAATTCCATTTTTAAAACGTTGTACACTTGTGTATACAACCGTACTCTTGCACATATTTATAAACTAGTTATTACATTTAAAGAATATTTATGTTTCTGCTGATATCTAAATAGTAAATGAAAAAACCAAAATTCGTTTATTCTAATTCGGTTATTAAAATTTTTTCCACAGGTGGGTTTTACTGTTTCCTTATCCTTTATTTTAAATAATTTTGAGCTAAGCGTTTTTCCATCTACATCGGTAAATTTTGAGAGATTTTATTTTCTTCCGTGGGGGGGCTTGTGCCACCCTAAATGATCGTTTGCTGTTCTATAAGCTCCTATTACAGCGAACATTTTTTTACTGAAGACACATGCAACTGCCGTTAAACTGAAGATGATTTTGTTATCAACGACAGCTTAAGAAATTTTTATCTTATTTAAGGTTGTTTGCTACGCTTCATTACAACGTATCATGTTTAATTTGTAATTTTACGTTAAAAATTACCTCTGTGTCGTCCAGGCTCTTTTTATATTCGTATTTTGAATTATATACGTTTGTTTTTAATACTTTTTACAAACCATTTCTAACATTAATTCTTTTTTCAGATACCACATAGAATTAGTAAAACTGCTAGCGTGTTGTACAATGGGTAAAAATGTCTATACAGAAATAAAATGTCATAGTTTGCTGCCATTGGATGATATTGTAGCTGTTCTATCGCATCCCAGTTGTATTCCAGAGGTTTGCATTTTTATGATTACATCTAGATTTTTATTAGAGCAAAGTTGGGTTTTTCTAACGCGCCCCTAAATTTAGTCTACAAGTCAGTTACATATTCTCTTCAAATTTTTCTGGTTACTAACTTTTATTTGATAAAAAAGTTTTTAATATATTGTACTAATTTCAGGTATAATTTATTATAATTTTTCCTTTTTCGCAGGTTAAAAAGGCGTACGTAAGTTTTCTGAATCATTGCTATATCGATACGGAAGTGGAAATGAAGGAAATTTATACTTCTAATCATATGTGGAGTTTATTCGAGAAAAGTTTTTTAGTCGACATGAATAAAATCAGTAGCAACCTGTATTTAATTTCACGCTCGGAAACGGATTTAACACTGGAAGAATACGTTTTAAATAGTGTCATGATGGTTATTAACACGTTTTTCAATAGTCCATTTTCTGATCAAAGTACTACGTTGCAGGTATGTTACTTTTTTTTTGTTTAGTATTAATATCTGATAAATTTCGCATTATTAGGCGATGTGTAAACAAAAGATTATGATTATTCATGGTTTATACAAGCTTTTTTCCACTTTACAAGCAATAAGTCTTGCACCTGGTTTTACTTTTTTCATTTGTTAAATATTTTAACAAGCCAGCCCCGGGTAGTTGTTCTAATGTTATAAATGAATCTTGTTTAGACATTGATTACACTCTTGATTACAATCTCCCGATGTCATTATTAGAAGGAACTATTTTTTTTCTTCATTCTTTCCACTCGCTTTTACTTTACGTTGCCTACAATTATCAGTTACAATTCTTTTCGTCATCTGACACCAAAGGAGGCAAGCCGTTCATTTTGCTTAAAAAATTCCCTTAAAGTTGACTTTTTCCAGCGCTTCTCGTACTTTTGAAATTTTTAGCAGTCTTATGCAGGAAGTATCGCGCCGTAAAGGCTGTTGTAGCTGTAACATTTCTCGAAATTTTGTTTAATGCTTGAATTTCACAATTTTGTAAATTTTTCACTTTTTTGAAAATCAACTCTTGTTTTTTTTTTTAAATTTTTTAACTTTATATCAAAATTCACAAATGGAACATCCTAAACGTTTACTTTTTTTTCATTTATGATTTGTTAAATTTATTTATTTTATGGTATATATTGTCGACCTATAAGAAAATATAGAATTCGCCTTTCTCTGATTTTCTTAAAACTTGGCATATCAGTAAAGCGTCAAAAAGCATAAGATACGTATTTTTTTATCCGCTGATATGATAATTCAGGAGGCAAAAACTACTATTAAATATGACCCTCGAAAACACTTGATATAAATTAAAAATTATGAATACGATAACAAACACTAAATAAATATAAATAAATTCTCTGCAAACGTTTTTGGGAATTCCCCATCTTTAAGTAGGAACCCAGGAAAAAATATATTAATGAAGAGAAATTCAGTATTACTTTTTTTTTTTTTTTTTTCGTTGAGGTTAAAAAATATGTATATGTATATTTCATTCTCTTTTAGATTCCACTTATATGGGAAATTTAACTTTACTAATACATTTTCTTTTGCGGTTCTAGCTGAAGATGGAAAATTCTTAAAAATGTTTCTGAATTATTCATTAATATTCATTTACTGTTTGTTATTGTATTTATAATTTTAATATCATTATTGAGCCAGACATGTTGTTTTTGTGTCTTTGGTTTTTTGTGATTATCAGTTGTTGTATTGGTATTTAAAGTGTAAATTTGTTCAAAATATTCTTAATAGGTGCTATATATTTATTTTCTTTGTTGATGGCTATGATACTTTGTGATTTTCTAATTAAAAACGCAGCAAATATCATTCATATCTGAGCGATCAAAATTTTATAAACCTTAAAATAAATTTTTCGACTTTGTATTAATAAGGTAAGACATTGTATTAAATGTTGCCAGCTCGGTAGACGGTGACTTCTTAACATGCTCCGTTTGTGGTGATGAATTACGGCTTGATTTGGTGGTGTTGCTCTTAGAATCTAGGGTCGAATGAGTAAGACTGCCAGGGAAACTTAGAGTTTTCAGTCGTGTAGAACAGCTGCCAAAAATATGAATAAAAGGATACTACGGGAGAAAATAAAACCTTTGTATGAACGAATTGACAATTTAGTAAAAAAACCTGGGAAATGTCGAAACAATGTACCACAGATGTCCCTAAAAAATTAGGAGGAACAGTTGAGGTATTGTAGGGAGCTAAGCAAACAAAACAATGAGCTAACAATGAGTGGAATTTTCGATGCTCAAAAAAACAAACAAACAAACAAAACAAAAAACTGACCCGTGAGGTAGATCAACCGAAACAGCAAATCGGAAAAAAACAATATTTTACTTACAAGTGTACTAGGCGGCACCCCCAAAAAAATAAGATTTACAGAAATGGAAGCAAAAAATACATTTTTTTGTAAGCAAATATTTAAACCCGTCTGACTGTAATTTATTGCGTGAAGCACGGACATTACAATTAAATGAGAATTGAAGACATATTCACAGCCCAATTAATGGCTATCCTACGTTCTATTATTTTCATTTTCTCCAATTACCTTTATTCTAAATTCTTAATTACATTTGACTCCGTGACCCCCCTTCAGGCCATTATTCTCCATTTCCTGATCATTCCTGTGATTTTATTATACTCCGTATACGCTCACTTATTCGCGTTCTTTCTTCCCTTCATTCCATTCAAATTGGTTTGCTGTCGGTTCCTAGTCATTCGGGCGTCTTCGGTAATGAAGCGGCTAATATTCTTTGGTACTCGGGTTGCTGCCTCTTCTTACTTCTTCTTTAAAAAAAAGTCCCATCGTCTAATCTCCTTCCGCTGTGCAAAGGTTTTCATCTTAGATTTTGGTATCAGATATTTGCGCTTCCTCTTTTTCTAATAATTATTAATTTCATCTGTCTGTTTAACCTAGTGTCTTTCTGTTAACCTATGGTTCTCTTTGTTTCCTTCACTTCGTCGATCTGTTGTTGTTTTCGTTATTCGTTTGCATTCGTAAGCTATAGTCTATTATCTTTCTCCTGTTTTCGTTTTTCATTGGTTGTCTCCCCATATAGTTCTCTCCAATCAAACGAAGAGCATTTTTTCGATGCTGATCATGTGTTTATTAAGTGTTGATTTCTTTCCGTTGAGTGTTCTGCTTTCTACACCAGTTTGCTGTGACTTGGTTATATCCCATCTTTTCCTTCTCCACACATTGTTCCTATTATTTGTTCCTTCCTCCTAACAATATCTGACCGTATCATGATATAATTGACTCTTTCCTTTTCTAATTGTTTCTGGGTGAAGGTCCCCAGTTGACGAGCCTAACAAAAAAGAAAAAAGAAAAAAAAATAAGAATATTCGTTTGGGTTAATGATGGAAAAATCTTTACCGGAAAGGGTGAAAGGGCACCAGTCACAAGGATTACATCATAGGAGTATATTTCCGGCATAAAAAATCATCGGGATAACCATTAGTACAGCTCCAATACGCCTATCTTAATTTTATTCGTAGTTCTAAATATGAAATTAGTCACGGTACTGTATCGTTTGAGTATTTATTCGTAATGAGAACTGTTATCGTTATCAATTTTATTTATATTTTTTCTATGTTTCAGCTTATGCGAACTTCAACGGTAATAATTATTTTTATCATAAATTTTGTCGGTGGTGTTGTTGATGGTTATAAGCGTGCGCACGTTCTGTCGTATTTCCAAAGTTACATAATTTATTTGCAAGCCTTTCACAGTTTTCCATTACTTATCTCTTTTTTTCCGATCCTACTTATTTACTTTACTACAACCTTGCAGTCCTTAATTTTAAACATTAATGCTAATTTTACATTACGTTACACTTATCGTAATTTTGTCATTTATATAGAGATTTTTCAGTTATAATTAACTATAATCTAAAACACTTGTAACGTTAGTTTAAAATTCTGATTATTTCAATTTGAATAGCGAATGAATGGCTATTTTATCTTTAAAAACCGTATATAATCGTTTCTCCGCAATTGTTATTACGGGAAAACGGTGTTAATTGTTATTTACATCACGCGTATTTATTTACCTGTTCTCCAAGTTATAATTACTGTTAATTTTGAAAATAATCATCTGAGTCATACAAAAAGTGACGTACCTTTGTTATTTATTTGCAATTATCAATTTTCTCTCGTGGCTAATACACCTAATGAATTTCTCTTAATTAATAGTTTAAATTCTTTACATGATGCGTATTAGAAGTAGCAATTTTGATTTACAATAATTAAAGTAATTAATGATTTACAACTTCATTTGATTGGAGTAATTTTACTAATAATAGCGGTACGATTAACATAACCATTTGGAGCTTCTTTTTTATCAATTACAGCTTTAAGTATTCAAATGCAACATAACAAAGTAAAAATATTTATCCAAAATGTATGTAGTTTGAGAGCTTACTTTAAGGAACTATTATTACTAGTGAACGGGTGAGTTTTAGACTGTGATATTCTAGTGCTAACTGAAACTCGATTAACTGAGGACGAAACAATGCGATATGCAATTCCAGGATTTACCTTTCCGGAAAATTGTAGAATTAACAAAATGTCAAGGCGAAGAGTTTATTTAAAAAAAAAAAAAAAAAATTGTAATATTGGATATAAATATAAAAATCTCTACTGGAAATGTTGCGTGTTTTAGTATTAAACTAGACAACAATCGCCGCTTGTCAACTGCGGCTATATACCGTTTTTGTGATTCGCAATATACAAAATTCTTGCTTGACCTAAATACCGTTACACATATTTTCGAAGACATCGCTTTAATCACATGTGACATAAACATAAATCTACTTGATAGTGTATAAAGCTTAAATTACTTAAATTTATTAAGAGCGAATGGTTTTAAGAATGTGCAAAACCAGCCTACTATCAATAGGAAAAAGATTCTTATTCTTCCTATCTGGATCGTGTGTTCTTGTGCGTGGCATTAAAAACGTACGCGTAAAATATTAGACATAGATACTGAAGTTATCCAATGTTGTGTTTCCGATTACTCAGTAACACAAGTACAAACATTAAAATAAATTCTAATTAACAGAATCCTAAGAACTCAAATTATTTCACTGACAAATTATTGTTATAAAACAATCTAAAAGCGAGTTATTTCCAAACGCTTTGAAGCTTGGTATAATCACATCAGTTTATAAGAGTGTTGGTGTTTCTAGTATCACGTTTGAACACAGGAAAGATACACGGGTTCCCTACTATATAATTTACTACCGAAAACACTTAAAACAAATCGTGTAAAAATGATAAATACAGGCGTAAGATTTTATATGACTACATTTCGAAAAGTAACATTACACTAAATCGCACTGTACATTTCCTAATTCATTTTACTACACAGCACATGTAAATAATTTGCAATTAAATTTGTATTTTAAATAAAATGCACTGTATTATTAATCCGCTATATATATTCCGTTTTTCATATTATTGCACATTGCATGTAAATAATTTGCAAGAATATTTCAATGTTAAATAAATTCAATATATAAACAGAAATACTAATATTTTTTTTATATTGGGGGTCCAACAATAATTGCAAAAAATACTTTAACAAAACGGTAAATTTAATAAAAAAAAAAAAAAAAAAAAATGCCGGTATGAATAAGTAAACAAGTTTAGTTCTATGAAAAAAATAAATAGCAGAACATTGCATTAATTTGAATGTTGTCATATTTCACGTAATTGTTATAGAGCGGTTATTTAAGACATTAAATTTAAAATATATTTCCATCCATTTCGATAAAAAATTCAAATTGATTACAATTTTAGTTGTATTTAAATAAAAGTGTAAAATGCGGTTCATGTGATAAGAGTGTCATACGTTTGTTATATTTTCTCTTTAACATTCCTATAAATTTCATATTGATTAATAAACGTATATGCCTAGTTATTTTTACTTTATTAAATTCCTATTTTATAAATACAATTATTGTTTATAAAACCATTACAATTGTATTTTAAGGATCGGTTGTACTATAATTAATCTATTGTTACAGACCTTAATTATTTTCTTTTTATCATTAATAACATAATTAAAACTTTAATTTCTGATTACTTTTTATTTTACTTTGATTTAATTTTATTTTGATTAATCATATTTGCATTTTAAAAATTTTTTGAATTCTTAATGTTATTTTTTATTTTAATATTTCAGTTTAGATTATATTTTACTTTATGTGTATTACAATTGACGTTTTAGTATTAAGTATATGGGTTTGAGGAGTATCAGTGGTAATAACTATTAAGTGTAAAGATATTTTGTATTTAATATTTACTTTTAATATGTCAGTAACACTTTCATTCGTTTATGAACTCAATTAAAATTATAAACACGGGCTAAATTATTGTTGCAAAATAAAGTTTCTTCTTCTTCTTCTTATTATTATTATTATTATTCCTTATTTTGTTCTATCCGCCTCAAAAAAGATAAGAAAAGGAAAGAGGTAAAAAAAAGAGAAGAATGAAAATATAAATTTGTCCATTTTTATATAGTTATATTTTTGCTACTTGCATAAACGATTTAGAACTTAAAATTAATTATAATAATATTTTCTTTGCACAATTTTACAAATGCATTTTGATTTGATAATTTTACAATTTCATTAGTTATTTAACAAACGGGATGTAAATTAATGAAAAAAATTATTTTTGCAAATAAGACAAAAAAATAAAGTTAACGTGTCTCGGGATTTTTTTTTTTTTATCGCTCCTTAAAAATTATGTAAAATATTAACGATATCAGTTTACGATAATTTATAATTCATCGTGAAATATATATATATATATATATATATATATACGGATTTCTTTATGTTCCCAAAATTTCCTGATGATCGTAGAATTTTTGTTCTCGGAATGTGTATGATGTTTCGAATTTTATAAAGTTTATTTATTTAATGACAATATATTTTAAATTATATATAAATGTGTCTTATAACTTAATATGTTTTCAGAATTGATTAAATTAATTTACAGTAAATTTGGTTATATGCCGTTGTGCATTAAAATTCATCAGTGACATAGAGAAAAAGGGACCAGTAAAGCCTTCCGAAAAGTAGCTTCTTTACAGCAAAATAATGGAATGAACGGATTAAATTCAGAATTTCAAAAAGTGTTAAGAAAGGTAATCGGAAAATCGCTGAAAGTGACAAAGCGAGAAAAGGAGATAAATAACGTTCTCAAAGCGGCATTAGAGGACCTGGTGGTGACAAAGTGCAAGGGAGGGGTAGAAGGATAAAAGTAGCGGATGATATAGAACGGACTCGAAGAGAAACGAAGCAAATAAGTGCTGAACATTAGAGGGGAACCTGTTATAAACAGATTTAATTTGCAATAACATTTTAACGAATAAAGAAATGTACAGGTAGTTGTGGTAGAATACAAAATTCTAATCATATTGATCTTTTAGGTCACACCTTCGTACCAGTAAAGTCAACTACTTATGGAGAGTCCGGAGTTTTGATTGAAAAGCGGGAGTGTTAAATCATCGCGTTCTTTATTAAACTTTATCGTAATAACGACTCTGTAAAAAAAATAAAAATATCTACGAACTTGTCTACGTTTATACAAACCGGAAAGACCCACCGAGAGCGAACTTGCATTGTGTTTTTCTGACTGCCCGATTCGATTACTCGATTGCCAAGTTGGTCTGAAGACATTTTCTTATGACTTTTATAGAGTACATTGAAATATAATGGTAAATTTCGAAATGTCATAATTTATCACTTAACGATAAATCGATAATTAGTGAAGGTGCTTTTTAAATTTTTAGACGAGGCAACCGATCTTTATTCAGCTGTTGGATGCGGCTTATCGTATTACACAGTCCAAATTGTTTCCAACTCCATCGGCGCAGTCTTATAAAGTTGAAACTACTATAAAGACCTTAATCGAAGTTGGTACGTAATTGAATTTACAATCGCGTATGTATTGAGAAGTGTGTTTTTTATATTGTAGAACATTTTGCGAAGAAATTTAAACATTCTGAAAATTATCTGTAATCTTTAATTGTTAAAATTCGACGCAAAAAATGTTGATTTATTTTTAATAGCTGTGTAATTAATAATGATAAATAGTTTAAAATGAGTAGTTTAAACTTCACATCTCTTTAAAAAAAAAAATAATAATTAAAAAAAAAAAATGCGATCTACCGGCGGTGTTTTTGGAACAGTAATAAGCAGCATATATGTGACACCTAGTCTATTAAGAGCGACCTATCGTCCGAAAAGATTTTTTCGGAAAAAAACAGCTGTTAAACAAAACAACCCCGTATTGGCGCGCTCGCGCCTTGTCGTGACCTTCAAGAGCGGTGCACTTACGTCTTGTCACATAATCGTTCTTTCGTTTCCTCTTTCCTATCAATCATCTTCATTATGCAGTTTTGTTTTTACAGAGAAGAATATTATTGTAATTTAAACGATTAACTTTTTCTAAATAGCTAATTTTTTAATCCGTGTTAAAAAACCATCGTTTTTACTTCGTTCTCTATTCATTTTGCGTTGGCCATGTTTTGAATTTCCGTTTACTGGTTTTATATAGTAAATATTAATTAATTATATCGTGATGCGGCTGTTTTAATTCTATTATTATTATTAGTCATAGTGGTTCTTAGGTGAAAAATCATAAAAATTTAAGAAAAGCACCTCGTTCTATGCTACCCATTTGTTGTATAAAGTTAATTTAAAAAAAAAAATAAATAAATAAAATACAATTACAGTCTACAAATGTTACCAGTAAATGATCGTCAAATGCTTAAACTCAAATGGCGTGGACACCGATTATAAAGGATATTTAAATTCATCCGTTAAACGAAAGTTACTTTATTTTTTCTCGTTTTTTTCATAAATATTTTTAGATATATGCTCTATTTTTCATTTGTTATAAGTATTATATTTAAAAACAAAACGCGTTACAGTTCTTTCTTGTTTTCTTTATAGTGTGCTAGCAGAGCAACTAGATATTATAATCTTTATGATGGCTGATTGTATTTATTTTTATTTTTCCTAAAACTTCCAGCTAAAGGTAGATCGATAGCAATACCGTCAGATCTCGAAAAAAAGGTTCAAGCTCTTTTCAGTTCCGATAACCTGTCTACGCGGCAGTCGAAATGGCGCCATGCTATGAAATCGCAAAAGATGGACCGTTCATCGTCGGTTAAGGTGCCGCCTCTCTTATTTTTTTTTTTTGTACAATCCTAATTTAAATTTTGTTACGTGCAATCATCTTAAAAGTTGAAATGCTCTTTTTAAAAGTAACCTTATGTTTTTGGCTTCGTGTTTAGCTTTTTAATAAAGCGCGTAATCGATTTTTGTTTAGCTAATACAATCGGACAGGAGTATTATTGAAAGTTTGCAAGATATCGTTTTATTATTGGAAGATCAGTTGAAGCCGCTTGTTCTGGCCGAATTATCATTACTGGTGGACATTTTATACCGTCCACAACTTTTATTTCCGTCCGATACGGATGCCAGAAAACGTAGTGAGAATGGTGGTTTCATCAGCAGGTAAGAAATTATCTCGTAATTTTGCGAACAAGTCTATTACACTTTCATTCTATCGTACAACACTTTATTCGAGAGAACACTAATAGAAGTTTTCGCGCGTAATTGTACCATCACCGTTTATTCGGTCGGATATTGGTCATATGTAATACATATTATACTTCAATCCGCAATGATCACTTTGTTTAAGTTTCCTTCGAATAAACTGCACGATGTAATAGCAACGAGAATACTAATGCAACTATTTTAAACAATGCGCCATTATTTCGTAGTGATCGTGCTTACGCTACATTATTGCAAAATCTAGTATTGCGTAGTTATGCGTATGTTTCATCGTGCTTTCTTCTCCGTTATTTTCGTAGTCGTGTTTAATTATTTTATTCGTTGAATATTATATTTCTTCCGTTACATGCAGTTCTGCGAATTTAAATAATTATTCCGATTTGTAAACTCTATATTATTCGCCGTTGATGAGCCGTTTACTTTTTTGTAAGTATCCTAAACTTAGAATCTCCAGTCCCTATTTTCAGTTATGTCGATGGAGCGCTGTTGGTTTATATTTTGTCTACTGTTATCAATAAATACGATAAGAGTCGAGAATTAACCTATGATTTTTCGTTTTTGTATTTTATGCATGCCCGTTTCATAGAAATACGTGAAAATAATCGATGTTCATGTCCCTTGAATTCAATTAAATGAAAAAATCAAAAAAAATCAAATTTAACAAAAATATTGTATGCTTCATTTCGAAATAAATTTTCGGTCGAAACTGAAACTGTAACTTTTGTAATTGCTTTAACTGTAGGGTAAAATATATTATATACATATATTTTAATAAAATTAGAATATACTTATTTTTAATTTACCAGCCCGTATATGGCGTTAAAAAATAGATCACCTTCGTTTGATATTAAATATAAAAAATATAATGTATAATTTTCACTTAAATTTTCCTTTAAGAAAACGTTAAAATTTACCGAATTATTAATTATAATTAAAAAGTGTATAATATTATAACTGGAGAAGAAACAATGTTTTGACGTTCTCACTAAGTAAATTAAATTGACGACCAGCGCAAATTTCTGGTAGCGCTGAATAGGTGCGCACCAGTTATACTGGTAAGTAGAGCAGACGGATATTTTAATGCCGCTTTTTTTAGGGCTGTATACGCGCTGGAATTTTAATAAGAATATATTCATTTTTCTTCGCAGTTATGGTTCTGAAAAAAACATTGAATTGTTTATTTAATTACTTTTATCTTTCTATTGGATGAATTATTTTTGTTATTTGATTTTGGAAATTCAATCTGGTAATTTTGAAATTTATGCGAACTAGTATAAAAGATCCGCTAAGACTCATCAGATTACATATGGTTGATTTGTATATTCCCCGAGGAATTATTTTTGGTTTTTAACCGAATCAAATAAAACGAATTTCATCTTTAATAGTAAAAACCGACAATGGAGCAATATAAAACATCATAATCAGATTTTCGGTTAAATTTCAAGATTTTTGCCGGGGCTAAAAATCGACCGAAATCCATATTTTGAGCAAAAATCCAAATCTGAACCAGACACACTATATGTAAAAAGACTAAACCCACTAAAATGTTGATGGTATTATCGAACAAATCCATTTCCTTATTTTTCATTAAGAAATAATAAACACTGTTTTTAGGAAATATATATAATTATACATTTCATGATTATGTCTCTATGACGTCGAAACAAGTCGTGTTTGATTAAATTTATAATTACCGTATTCATTCGAAATTAAGACGTACATTTCTTACTCGATTAAAGGGCCAAAATTATAATGGATGCATCTTAAATTCAAAGTAATACGGTATTATCTTCATGGTGCGTTAGTATGTCGCAAATTCTTTTTATTTGTGTACAATCTCGGTGTATTAAACGATTTAAAAATATTATCACTCACTTTAACGAATGTGCTGCTATTTCCAAATACACGAACATGGCTTATAGTGAATCGTTAGGGTGCTATTTCCGATGAAGAAGTGAAAGAAATTGTTGCATTTATTCGTCGATATGCAGAGTCTGCAGCTATCACTTTGCCTGGTCGTTTACCTAATCATTGGAAGTATTAACCTTTTTCTCAAAAAATATCATCCAACGAAAATAAATCTACTTTTTATCAACGATATATGTAAACAGCTGCCAACCTGGTCATTCGATAGTCATTAAATTATGAGCATTCCAACAGTTATGGAAAACTTATTGTCCATACATCATCACTGTGGTGAAACCTACATATGATTTATGTGACGTCTGTTGCAAACTCGTTAGTAAAACTAGCGTTACAATTAACACGTCAGTGATGAAGAAAAGCAAGCTGTATTGGATGAATATCGCAATCATTTACATAATGTGCTAATGGTCAACTTGAGGGGAAAAGTACCGAGAAATTAGAAGCATCTAACTGTTTGATGATATTGATGGATTACGCACAGAATGTGTTAATGTTCCATCTGGACCACAGCAAGTTGGAAGTACCCTTTCTTCGAAATACCCTTTTCCTAAGTGTCTAGTAATTACGATGCGTCTTAAATTCGATGTTTTTATTTTTTTCCAAAAATCGTTTCCTAAAACATGGGTGCGTCTTAATTTCGAAGGATACGATAATTATAAATTTAATCAAACACGACTTGTTTCGATGTCATAGAGCCATAATCATGAAATGTGTAATTATATATATTTCTTAAAAACGGTGTTTATTATTTCTTAATGAAAAATAAGGAAATGGAATTATCCGATACCATCAACATTTCAGTGCGTTTAAAGTTTATGTAAATGAGATTACATGAAATTTTTAAACATTTAAAAAAAAACACTAAATAACTAGAAATCTTTAAATTAATACAATTTCCTTGTCATTTTTCTATCAGACAATCTCATCAGGGATGTAAAAATATTTTGGTACAGATTCAAACATAAGTTTTTCTTATTTTACATAATTTTTGATTATTGCAATGTTTTCCAACTTCCATGTCTTCTAATTTTCTTATTACGAATAGTTTTTAAGAGTTCAGTTTATGTTTTTTTTTTTTATATACATATATGTCTGCATTCGTTTACAGATTAATAAAACATACTGAGACATTGTTGGAGGAGAAAGAAGAGAAACTATGTGCAAAAGTATTGAAAACTCTCCGAGAAATGATGACATCCGATCTGGAATATGGGGAAAAGGTAATTTATCGCAAAATAAATCAGTTTTAATTATAATTAATGCACGATATCTGAACGAAAAATCAAACATTTCTATGAAAGTATAGGAAATAACTGCTATGCACAATTAAACATATCAATATTTTACTGCATCAAATGTCGTGCATTTCTAAAATGTTCTATACTGTTCCGGAAAGAATATGTGTACAAGTTTTTAGCTAGTAACGACAAACAAAGTTGTTTTTTTAAGAAAGTTACGCTCGTATAATGTATGGAGGAAAATAAAGTGGCCAATTCGAAAGAAAAATTTTATTCGCTCCCAGCTAATTTTTTCAAGAAAAAAAAAAAAAATAAAAGAAAAATAGTTTTACGACAAAATGCTGGTTTACGAAAGAAAATGGTTATTAAAATTAGTTAATCCGAGTACTAAGTTACATGGAAATCGGAAATTTTAATTTTGCTTAATTAGATGAGGAGAAATAGTATACGTTAATTGAACGTTGCAACGTACATTCGATATGTATTATTTATTTATGCTTGCTAGAAATTGCTTCGCAAGCCAAAATTCAGTTGTTTTTTCCTAAAAATTGATTCATCTGGCGTTTTTCTGAAAATTAAGAAAAACAAATAAATAGCCGAATGTTGCACTATTATTCGAAAAATTTGATTATTCATTTTTTAAATTACACTTTTGTCTTTATCATTTGTATCTTTTATATTTGACTTTGTTCACGTGCCGGTTTAAGTTTGAACCTAGTCCCGCATTTCAAATATTTTTTATTTACACAACTCTAATAAATGCAAATTACGAAGTTTTATAATTGCGATATACAGTGTCACGATTCCACCGATTAATGATATGGTTTTCAAAAAAAGTAAATCAAGCAATGTACAAAAAATTGTAATGCGTGAATCGTAAATAGCATTCGAGTGTGTTTTTTTTTTCGCATCAATTACGAACATTAACCCAGCGCAAGTGAAATTCTTGGAAGTTACAATGTGCAGCAATGAAATTTGAACCCCGGTTCTAGCCGAACACGAAACATCATTACCTAACTAACTTCGCCACGATAACCGGCTATCGGAAGAGCTACTTGTTGACGGTTTCGTGTATTTTTATGTTTAGTGGCATAGAAAATAAAAAAAAAAAAAAAAAAAAAAAGTACAAACGAAATTAAAGAAAATTTGACCTAATAAGTGCAGTTAATAATGCATTACTGTTTTTTTATTTTCATTTTGTTTGAATTTTAGAAAAATCTTTGATCTTATTTTGACTAAAATTGATTACTTGACACCGTCGGTGTTTGAAGGCAAAACTTCGGTAAGAGGTACCTGATATTATTATTCCGCACGTCTATACTTTAAGCGAAAAGGTTTTCGATGCTTAAATTGAAAATTCCGTGCAATATGTTACAGAAAGATATATAGGCGTTCCATTATAGTACTTTATTCTGGCAAAATAAATGCATTCCGTACTAAAAAGTAAAGAAAAAATGTATACGAGTAAAAGAGATTATAGAAATGCTCCGCGATAGAAAAGAACATCAAAGATATTTGAAGAGTGTTGTGTACTGCTTCTGTTCAATGTGCGCACGAATAGGACGATTAAGAAGATAACGCAAAAGTGGAAGGAAGATATATGACGGTTGGCGGCGAAAAAACTTCAAGATTGCAGAATCGTATTGGTTAAGAAAAAAAATAAGAAAATGATATGCTAAAAAATTGCTTTACGGCAAAACAGCTGCAGAAATCTGTGGAGGACATCATATACACAAAGAAACCACAGGTACCACCGCTATTAAAAGCATTTAAGTTTTTCCATTTGTCAGAATTACGAATATGAGTCTTGGGTGCAGTATAAAATGCTCTCGGGATATTCCAGAGCACTTTGCATTAGCCGACAGTAAACAGTTCGGTTGTCAGAGAATTTTCTCGAAGAACCCGCCTTCATCCCTCTTTGCAGAAACCAATATTTAAAATTTTACGGTTATCCCTGGTTAGGAGAAACAAGCTGGTTAGATTAATAATGCAAAATACATTTGAAAAGAATAGATAAACGTGAACGCTCATCTGACGTGTTAAAAAGTATGTGATAGGTATATAAATAAGTTAAATGTGTCGGTTTATTAATAATGATAAATTTCCCAATATTCAGTTTGGTTTTCAAAGACTGGAGAAACACTAACCACTTTTACCCTTGTTATTCTCATTGCACTTACTAAAAAAGTGGACACCGCAGTTGAAATTTTTATAGATATAAAATCATCAAAAAAATTAGGAATTCGATAGAATGTAATACAATAAGCATACAATATTATAACAGGAAGATCACAGTTCGGTACAACAATAAATTATACAGTTCTATTTACTCCGAAAAGGTTACCTCGCGAGGTAGTACATTAAGTCCGATACCTTCCTTTTTACCATCTACACACAAAAATTAGACAAAATACAGAATAAATATATTTGATTAGTTATGCAGACGACGACGTAGTGATCTATTCTGCGGCCACTCTTGATATTGCTATTAAAAAAGTACAAAAGACTTTGATGAAATTACAAAAAAAACACATTTGAAAAGTTATATCTAGAAATAAATGTTAAGAAAAACTTAGAGAAGGACTTTTAATAGAGGAAGATATGCACGATCTCCGCTAATTAAAATCAACACTAAATCTGTGAAATTCAAAGATACATGTAAATTTCTTTTTTTTTTTTGTTTATGCAAAATAAACGTACTTTGAGCAATGCCCGGTACGAAATGGAAAGCGCCCCCGATCTCGGATATAATAGTATATAGATCGATAATAAAATGTCACGAACGGATTTCATTAGTCCGTTTATAAATTGTAATAAAAATAAAATTAAAAAATTGTAAATAATGCAGAGCAAGATATGACGAATATGTTTGAAGTCAATGAAAACTTCTCTCTTAGCTACTGCATTTTGGTGAATGTCGCGGATCCGCGTGTAATGAAGAATGCAACATATAGCAGTTAAGTTTATCTTTAAATTAGTGGAACAGAAGTTTCTTCCTACGGTTAAATAAATACAAACACTGAAGAATTTAAAGATGAGTAATAAATATTAGAATGAACCGACTACCGTACCCTTAAAACTACTTATGGAAGATATAGGCATAGGCAAATCAAAATACTCGTCGTTTCTAATGCAAGGACCCTGGGATATTATACTCTTTACGATGCGAGAAAATCTGGACCCGCTTAAGTACTGAAATTAATGAAAATGAAATCATTCAATTGATAAATGAAACTAATAATAATCATTTCAGTGAGATATTAAATTAAAATTTCAAGGTTTACGAGCTGATATTTACAGATGGCGTGTTCAATAAAATAGTGAGGCGATACTTTGCGGTTTATTATTCTGCAGATAAAGATATTTAACGGGTTTTCCTCACCTGGAATATGTGAGTTTCTTCTTTACGTGGAAAGTTGTGTTTTCTTTCAGAACAGTATATGCAAAAAAGAAAAAATAATAATTTTATTAAATTTTCTTGCTACGATAAATAAATTGAGGAATGTATATCCAAATAGAATATATAATATGGAAATGAATATCGGGATGTTAGTGAGCAGATTGAAAAATCAGAATCCTATGATATTATTTTAGCGGACTTGGGCAAATATGGGAATTTTTGGGAACGAGACGGCAGATTAGATAGCAAAAATAGGACGGAGGTGTAAGTATAATAGAAAGTTAAATTGGGTGGAATATGTCGTACTGATGATCGAGGAAAAAATATATGAAAACTGAAATAGGGAATGCAAAGACATCTGCCATTAAAAAATGCATAGAAAGAGGTCGCTAGTATATTGATAAAAATATAGGGACGGATTATACAGTAAAAATTTCCAAGTAAAAAACCCCTACTCATCTGGCCGCGGTGAAAATAATTAACGTAATTGGGATGCGCAGAATACGCTGAAACGCTTCGCAATTTGAGAAATATGAAAAAGAAAGAAACGTTCTCATAAGCATTAACTAGATTTTATACTTTTCCGATATTCTATAACTAGTAAATTTTCCTCTGACAATATAATGTAAGGTATTTTTATGAATTTATTAAGAAAAATAAAATAGATATCATAAAAATGTAAAAAGCGAAAAGATAAATAAATTTGTTACAGCTGTTCAAAAGCGAAATCCGTGTCATTACAAAAATAAGAAAACGCTAATACAAGGCCCCGCTCAAAAACAAACGAAAAAAACAAATCTACTTTAACAAACGCACGAAAATAAAAAATTACTTTTTCTTACTGTATACTAACAGGGAGACAGTTTGCGAAACAGTTTACTGGAAAGATATTTCGGCAAGCAGTTCTCAAAGCGGAAAAGTGTTGTAGAAGTAAATAGTGTAATTTTGCAACATAAAATTTTTCACGGACCAGGAGGTAAGCCTAAAAGATCGTAATTTATTTATGGAAAAAAAAAAAAAAAAAAAATAAATATATAAATTAAAAGCCGTTTGGTACGTACCATGTCATTTTTTTTTATTTTTGAAAAACAAATTTTTAGTTCCACCCGATTTTTATTACACATTTGTCAATTTTCTTTTTATATACATATATACATCTCAATGGGGGAAATTTCTTAAGATGAAAAGGTTTTTAAATTGCTATTAATTTTTCTTCTTATTTCTTTTTTTTGGTTTTGGTTTTGGTTTTGGAAAAAAATCTGTACTGCTATTTTTTCGCACTTAATTCTGGCGTTTCGAATACGTTTTTTCTAGTATAATTTTATAAGAAACGGTTGGAGCGAAAAATGAATGCATTTTTTAATGTACTCTACTGAAATTTTCCTGTTTTATTCATATAACAAGTATGCTACAGCGGTCAAATATTACCGATAGTGACAGAAAAATTCTATTCTTCGTTTTGTACAATTCTAATCAAGAAATCGGAGGGATTTGGACCAGGAAAACCGGGAATTTAAAAATTATATTTAAGTGGCCACCCTGTAATCACTATCCACTTTGCTTCATAGAGAACCCATTTTCCAATTCAAATAATTGAAATCTATTCTTAAATGTGTCGCCATCAGATATGATATATAATTTTTATCTATTCTACTATAGAGCCGGCGTAAATAAACGCACGTTGCATACTTAGGCACAATTGAATGTAGTTTATGACATTTAATACTGAAATTTGAAGATGAGGCTGGTCTCGTTTATGTTAAGAATGTTGGGGTTTTGCACATATCGCATATCGGACGTACGCATGAAAAAATAGTAATTTTCCTTACAAACCCGTATCTCCGGAACGTGGAAAAATGGCACATTGCCATTTGGTGGAAAGATAGCTCATCTGTTCTTAAAAAACATTTTTATAATTCGTGAAAATCAAAGATGGCCTTTTTAAGATATTCGATTTAGAAAAAAATCACTTTTTTTAGGGTTATTTCAATTTATCTCGAAAAGTTTTTAAGTAATTGAAAATTTAATAAAACCAGATCGAAGCTGATAAAATTTCCCAAATTAACAAAAAAGAAAAAGAAACCATCCCGATATGATAACTTGGGCCAAAATTACGGTCATTTAAAAAAAATTTGAATTTTCATTTTCGACATTAAGCTTTTACGATGTAAATTTTGATATCGTGCTACAGGAGTCCAAAAAGGTTTTTCGCTCGTGAAATTTAATGTAGATTACGACCCGAAAGTTTTAAAAAAAATCGAAGCGGTCGGTTTTTTTTGCTCGTTGAATCTATATGGAATGGGCTACATATGTTACGGTAGGGTAACACGCAACGAAGGTAGTTCCACTTAGATTCCCTAATACGGTATATTTTAGTGCGGCAAATTCAGGTTACAAATTAACGCGGAGCTTAGTACCTTTAGTAATACTGTGTATCACGTATTAACAAATAGAATTAGTTGTCATTTAAGCTATTTGAAAAATATAAATGTAGTGAAGTTTTCGCGAATCGAAATGATTTTATACGGTTTTGTTTTATTGTTATAGCCAGATTCCTAAATAGAGCTAGCTTAACCCTGCACGAAGTTCAGTGTCACTTGGACAGAGACGGAGCTTCCGATCTAGTTGTTGAACTTGTAACTCGATCGGTCCATTCGCCTTCAATATTTGAAGAAGCCATTGAATTGGGTATTGCGTTGCTGGAAGGTGGTAATCCCATCATTCAGAAGAGCATGTACAATAAACTTGTTCGCGGCGATTTAAGTCAAACTTTTTTTAAGGTAGTTAGCTTGTTTAATAGATTACGCATAATGCGCTATCGTTTTTTAGCTCTTCCGAATAAAAAATCCCGGCTATCCGACATGTGTTCTTGTCGCGTAAATATCGTTGCTTAAAATATTAATACATGAACTGGGTTCTTTTTTTCACTGTGAATTTTTCGCGTCACGCTTTCACAATTAATTAGTCATTTACCTACAGTTTTTTATACCAGTACAAAAATTTAAAAAACAAAAAAAACATGAAGAGAGAGTTTATCATCGAGATTATAGCGTGTTTTTGATTTAATTTTCGCGACGGTAATTTTTTCGGTTTTAATTCGAGACATTCTTGTAGAAAGAACATTGTTTCTTCTAATATAGTTCTGAAAACGTTTTTTCCTACGATACTTTTCGGCAGGTGGTAAGAGTAAAATGAAAAATAATCCGAAATAAAACGAAATCGATAGAAATCGACGATGCTTGTAATAGCGTATCGTGCATTTTGTTATCGTACCTTTTCGAATAGCGAAGTCATCGTTGTCGATCGATCGCTCGTTGCGCTATTAAAAATGTTGAAAATATTCGGAGCGGTATTATTAAATTGGAAAAAAAAGTTTTCGCTATATTTTCGATTTTCACAAGAATATACAGCATAATCGTAAATCCGATCGAAAAAAAATAGATGCGTTAGAAATGTACTGCGGGAGACGAATGCTACGAATCCCGTGGACGGAAAAAAGAACAAATAGCTCGGTGTTACAAGAAATAGACGTAACGAAAAGATTATCGTCGGAAGTAGTTAGAAGAATATTAAAATACTTTGGCCATATAATAAGAGCAAATGGATTTGAGACGAGAATTCTGGAAGGAAAAGTAGAAGGAAAAAGAAGACGTGGTCGCGTTCCAACCAGATGGTCAGACATGATCCGGACAGCTGTAGGAAAGAGTTTCGTAGAATGTGTTCGACTGGCCCACAACAGAGATCAATGGCGACATCTTATACATCACATGGACAGATCATAATCTCGATATCTCCACGAGGGATTCACGACTCATTGATGATGATACAGCATAATATAAATTAGACGTATTTTAAATAATTATTGCGTTCCAATTTTCTCAAAGTAGTTACAGGTTTCCACGAACAATCCGAACGTCTAATTTTATGATACGTTTAAACTTGATAGGCTCTTTTTGGGCTAATATTTTTACAGTTTTGCTAAATTAACCGTAAAGGTATTTTTGTTTTTGACACTCACATTGTGTAAAAAGACCGGAACAGAACCTCGATTAAACATAATTTTTCCATAAATTAGCACGCAGTCTTGTATTTTTATTTCACTTTTACAGAATAAATATATAACTTAGAAAAAACATTAATAAATTCAATTAAATTCAAATGGTGCGCCTGAAAAAGAAATATCTCGAGTAATATAAACGGTAATAAATAAAAACGATGAAAAATATAATTTCATTTTTGAAAAATATATGTATAAAATCCGTGCAACTTTGAAAGTCGTTAAATCGAATACAATTAAACCGGTTTAGCGCCAAAAATAATTGAGAAAAATGTAAACCCTCTTTTCACTCGGTATTGTATAATTGTAAGAAAATTCGTAAATACGTTAATTCCCAGCGGAAAAATTAAAAGCACCGAGTAAACGCAATTTTCGAAATTTATTTCAAGTATATTCGCCAATGTAATACACGGTGTATATTTAACCGGGAATAAGCCGGGGATTTTATCGTAAAACCGTTTGGGTGGGGGGGAGTAAAAATAGCCAAAAATGATATTTTTAACAAGAAAAAGTCATTTGATGAAACGTTAAAAAGTGAATGTGCACTTTTTAATGTACTTTACACTCAAGAATAAATTACAAAGTTCTGTTTTATCCATATAAAAAAATGCCAGTTTAGTCAACTTTTATCAGTAGTAACAAAAAAATCCCATTCTTCTTTTTATACAATTCTCTAGTAATCAGGAAATCGGGAATAAACCGGGAATTTAAAAATAATATTTAAATGGCCATCATATTATAATAACTTAAAGCTCAGTACAGAAATTTTAACAAATGCCTAGTAATAAATTTACTAATGAAAATATGTCAGTCGATATTTACTCTCTGCACTTTACGTATTAATACCTTTTCCCAAAAGACGTAGAGGGAAAATTTAAAAAATAACGAAAGACTGGTTAAAATAATTATTTTCATTTAATTGTTATTTTATTACACGCATGTACAAATAGGTGTTTTATGATAAAATGAGAGATGCGCAACAAGAAATCAAGTCTACAGTTACCGTGAACACATCGGACATGGCAGTAAAAGCAAACGAAGATAAAGATGCGGTAAAAGATTTGGATAAGGCATTAAGTAGAAAAGGTTAGTAATCATCTCTGAATAGTAGGGACATTTTTAGGAATAAAGTCGCATAAAAAATAATAATGATCGTTAATCATCGTACAAATTAATTACCTTTACTAGTGAGGAATGTAAGTTCGTTATTTTTTCGAATACAAATATCGCGCAAAATCTCGAGACATATCCTTAGGATGAGGTTGGTCCGACATGTAAATAGTGCACACTGGTTTTGTCGATGCAGTTTACTCTGATGCACTGGTACACTGATGCCCCGGTATATTCGGGTAGATTTTATAGCATTAAGAAATAACAGCATATTAACTAATAATAAGAATAATAGCGAACAATAAAATGGCTAGTGTGAACGGAAAAAGAAATAAATGGCCCGTCGCTTAAAATAATAAAAAAAGATAAGTCTATAAACTAGCTAAAGCACAAACATCGTTGCACACAGAATACTTCGTGCCTGTAGGGAAAGCGGAAGAGAATAATGTTTCTTTTAATGTCTTGGTACATGTGCATTCGGACATCATCGATATGAAAGACCAAATAGCTGAGTAAACATTGTTTTTTTAAATTTGAACTATATAATATTTTTTTTTTATGCCAGTTTCATAACAAATTACCTCGAATGATTCGTCGGCTCGGTTTGTCATCGGCGGATCAGAATTATGGTTACATTTTGTGTATTTGTAAAAGTATACCCTCGACAGAGCATTGGAGGTTGAGAAGGTAAGCTTAGCAATGTACTAAATCTAATAAATCAGAAGAGAGTATTAGAGCAGTTCCTTTCTATCGGGCACCTTTAATTTCCCAGATTTCTGTGGTATTCAGTTTTTCCAGACTTGGTAAATTTAGAAGCGATCTGGATTCGAAACCAGACAAGACTCAAATCCGTATCTGCTTCGGTTGAGTTGGAGCTAAGTCAATTCCGGCTATGTGATTACGTATTTTTCCGAAACTAGTACTGATTTCGGCAACGCCTTTCTATATGTTTTAGCCAATTTTTTGGAACCTATTTATAGTTTGGCCGAAAAGGTAGATGGTGGAAGATACGTCTAACACACATTTTATTATTTATTAACCGCTTAAACTTATTTCGAGCTCTTGCGCGCCATCTGTTATTCAGTTTTTGTACTTTTTGTTGTCATATTTATTTTCACTTCGTTCTTGTTATAAAAAACTTTTTCACGTTTTTCGAGTCTTCGTAGAACCGATCGTTAAACACATACTTATGGCGTTCACCCATTCTTTAGTCTGCGAAGAGGTATAATTTTATATCACACAATTATTATGGCGAAATGGCCGTTTTATAATAATATGTTAAAGTTAAAAAAAGAACTATTTTTTTTTTTTTTTTTTTTTATTTTACCTCTTGGGCTTGTCAACCAAGGGCCTTCGCCTAAAAACAAATAGAAATGAAAGAAGTCGATTATATCAAAAAATAGCAGGAATAACTAGTGGGGAAGGAAAAGGCATGATATAAGAAGCACAATAAAGAGTAGGAAGCCTGAGTTTCAATAAATAGGAATACAAAACAGAACGCTCCGCAGAAACAAATGAACACTGGAAGAACGCATGATCGGCGTCGTAAATAACTACACTATCATGATGTAGAGGACAGTGTAAATCTGGAGAAAGGCAGCAGAGCAGAAACGGCATCGGAACGTCGAAGAGAGGGGGGGCAAAAGAAACGATGAATAAAAAAATATCTATAAGAGCGATTTTTTCGATGTCGAAAGGATTTTATTTTTTTTGTATCCTAGTGTCACGTATTATCAGTTCTTGTTCATTACTCAGGTGCCTGTTTAACTCGGCGCACTCTACGTTTTAATTTAATTCATAGTAAAGTTCAATTCGATGCGATCACCGACGGAGGGAATTATTTTATTTTATATGGTGATAAGAAGTGTAGATGATGGATTTTGTTGAATTACGCTAACGCATATTTTTACTGGGATCGCAAACTATAATTGAAATTTACAGGCTGCACCGGTAAGCTGGTAAAATTAATAATGCCCAAACATATAGGATACGCGATGAAAAAAATCGACAGTCCGATTGTGGGCAAGATTTGAAAATTTAATTATTACATTATAATAACAATTGAACATAATGCGCTGTTCCAATAGTTCCAAATATTTTGGATTAAAGATAATACACGGGGGTGTAAAAGATTTTCTGCGGGAAAGGGTGCTTCGGAGCATTAAAATTCTAACGAAGAAAACATTTACGTACGTATTGATAAGTATGCCATTATTACGCTAGGAGCAGTATAAAAATATTGTAAAGTTTAAAACCCTATTTTATCATAATTATAAGGCATTTATTTAATTTTTATGAGAAATGACATAGTTAAAACCAGTTCTTCTTTAAAAATAATAGCAAACTAATCTGAGGGTTAGAGTATGGGCCTTACTCTACTTTACTTATGTGTGTGTGTCTATGCGTGGTAGAGAGAGATCGTGTCTGATCCCCGGTGTGCGCTTGGGAGTAGGATCGAACTATGGAAATATAATAATGAAATAAATATTTAAATTTTCAAATTAAATGGGATTATATCTGCAAAGGTCAGTGCAAAATAAGTAAATACATAAAAAAAGTTAATATGATTAAGAATGTCTTGTAGGAAATTAATTGTTTTTTTTTTTTTTTTTTTTTTTTAACCAAAATATAATAAACAAATTAAGATTTATTTCAAATACGGTTAAAATAAGAAAAAAAATTAATTTAATTTTAATCAACAGAATTGTATAGGGAAAGGAGCAGTAATCGAAACAATTTTAATCGTAAATTAATTGACCATTAATATCAACTTTTTATTGATGAGTACAGTTTTAATTTAAAACTTGCTGGTTTTTTTTTTTTTAAATAATTTTTTTCATATTATTTTAATAGCCAAGCTGAATGGTATGATTATGACTGAAGAATTACGGAGTGAACTGAGTCAAGCTGCAATCGTAACAAATCAAGCTTATTCGTATTGTCCTCAGTTATGTCCCGGTGAGTATATCTCTTCAATAATTTACTTTATATGCACTTGTTTAAAAATCCGCAACTGATTTATTGCCATCAACAAAATAATTTCAAGAATAATAATTACTCTTTTTCCTATTGTTAATTTTCGTGCGATTTTCCCTGACGCTGGTCGTTGTTGAAACGAAGTTCTTCTTATTCGCAGCTTGTCGCGGTAGGATTAAACTGGCCGAATAGGCGAGGTAACGAAAATCGCGTTATGCGTCGTCCTGCAGGCGACCTTCACTTTGTCCCTTTCTATTATATACAGGTGTGTGCGTGTGTACGTGCGATCGAGCGAGTATCGAGATTCGAGCAGCAAGTATACGCGGTCAGCTGTATAAGCCCAATTCTAAACATGTGTACATTTTATTGAATTTGAAAATTGGCGCGCTTCTTTTGTGCGACGTTAGCACATTTCAACCAGTAGTCTGATGATTTATTTGTTGTTTTTGCTTTAATTAATTCACAAACGGGATTTATACATATTGTGTGCCATTTTTTATCGTATACTTTATGAATGACACTTTATTACACTTCTATATATCTACCAAAAAGTGGTGAAAGGAACTTCGTTCCTACTGGGTGTCTAGACTCCACTTTTCTTTTTTTTTTTTATTTCACGTATCATACGTTTATCGTTGTTATTTTTTATTCCTAATACTCTCCTTTCTTCATACGGTATTCTGGACGTCTGGCGCTTTTAACAAGACGGAAAGGTTATAATATTTATATGAAGATCAATGGAGGTGACCCCGAGTTCATAAAGTATGCACTTGCACAGCTGATTGCGTACAAACCTCCAGTTGCATGATATTTATCGATGATACATAATTGACGTTAGACAATTCTGGCAAAAATTTGAGGTTCGTAGTTACGTTCTTGGGGGGGAAAAAAATAAATAAATAAAATCCATTTAAGGTATTTATCGAACAATGTACTAACGGACACGTGGCGAAATTCCACAGAGAAAAATTTTTAGTCGAAAAAAATAGAACCAATCTTGAGGAGCTTTTAATGAAAGACAAAAAGCGATGTTAAAAAAGTAATTAGAGAAAATTAAAGAAAAAAACGAAGGAGCAGTAATATCTTAAAACAGAAGTGGTAAAAGTATGAAAAGCAAAGCAATGAAGATACCCAAAAAGAACAATATGAAGAGAACCGAATGAAAGAGAAAAAAATGAAAAGAAAACTTTTAAACTAGTAATTTTTTTTTTTTGTCGGTCGTCTTTGTTTTTCCAAGAGTTGCTCTAGTATCTTTGTTTTTATTTCAAACTAAGTTGACACCATAGAATTAAGATTAGAACGAGCCAAGTGACAAATCTGCGATTTCGGTTCTGGCGGTTAAAGGTTTTTTTACTTACGAGAAAAATTAATAACATTGATAATGATGTATATTTTTTCATTTTTCTTTTTTAATTTCAATGTTCGCTTCGTTAAAACAACTCCGTTGTTTCAATTAATGCGACAGTTCTGCAAAACAGTTTTTGATCATTTCGAAATTTACCAATCGCTATTTTCTTCTCCTTAACGGGTGAAAACTTCTCTCTTACCGTTACACTTTTTTTTTCCATTTTATTATTTTTCACTTTTCGGTCACCTGAGAACAATTATTATTTTAACTCTGGTTAGACGTCTGTTCCATTTTCATTCTACCCGCTGATACTTTTTTCGGTCCACTGTCTTTTATAGAAATATGTTAGCCCGTTTTTGATCTGTATCAAGAAAAATTTATAGCCGCATAAACATTGTCGCTCTGCAATATTTTAATTAACTGTTATAAAGGAGGCTGCTTAAGCGTGGTATCACTTAATGTTCTTACTTGGAAACATGTAACATTTAAAATATCGTCCCCGATGAACAATGAAAAAAAACTCCATTTTTATTCTGTATAATTGTTTTGAATTATACGTACGTTTTTTTTTTTCTCTTTATTAACATTTTCGTCGGTGATTACGAATATTTTAGGGGAACGAAGTAGTTCGTGATTTATCAACTGTTTGATGCCGCAAATAAGTGTGTTCGCACAGTACACTGAAATTTACTGTTTAGTTCCATTTAACATTGATGCTTCATTTTTATTACGGTAACTGGAGTAAACGGTAGGGATCAAGCGCATTCGTTTTTTCGCTATAACACGTCATTGGTGACTTCTGAAGCGCTGCCTCGGCTGTACACTGTGTTTTAGTCGTTGTCACACTGCTCTTTATTGAATGCGCTATTTAATTTTTTCCGCTACCATATACCAGATATGTTTTATCTGTTATTCTAAATAACTGTTTTTTGTAATTATTTTATGAAACTGCCTCTATTTATGTGAAAAAATGTACACTATTTACTTTTTTTCGCATAATAGAAACAATAGTGCTGATAGTTACAAATTTAATGCAGCCAAAAATAAAATACTCGAACAACACGTAGTACATTGAATGCTTATCACTAAACAATGTTGTCTTCAGATTACGCCAGAAGGTGGAACTTACTTCCTGCACCATAGTTTTTAATTGCTTATGCTACGGTTCATTCTGATTTTTAACCAAAAAAAATTATTTTATTATTTCTTTTTGTATTCTAGTTTTAATGGAGTGTTTTTTTTATCTTTTTTTATTTTTTACGCGTGTTTACCATCTTATTTTTCCCTCTCCTTTTAGATCAACGTACACAAAGTGAGTGGAATATCATAAAAAAAAAAAAAAAGTTACCGAGAAAATCGGTTTAGGCTCTTATTGTTTTGTATAGTTCTCTAAAAAGAATGTGACTCATTGAACAACAACTCGAAGTTTTTCTAATTGATCGAATTTAACTTTTTTTTCTTTTCCCCCGTTTATTAATTAATATTTTGAATATTATCGCGTTGCTTTTTTGTTCATTCTCTTTTAGTTGGCGAAGAAGGAACAAATTTTCCGGTGCCTCATGGTTCTGCGTTAGAAGATATACTAGCGGAAAAACTCGATAAACAAAGAGATAAAGATGAACAAAATAAGCTCTCTGTAAAAATTTTGATTATGGAGCCGATTTTACGTTTTCTTCAGTTACTCTGTGAAAATCACAACCGCGATTTGCAGGTTCGTACTTATTACAACATTTTTAAATATATAGTTTTTTTTTTGTTGATCGATGTCCTTCTTATTTTGATTTTTTTAAGCCTAGTACACACTAGTAGACCGTGTTGCGTGATTGTCTCTAGACGGTCTATTAATAGACCATCTAGAGACACCGTTCTTTATCTCGTCTAGCGTCTATACTACGATGGAAATTTCGGTCTCATTTTCGCAGTCCGCCATGGAGGAAATCGTTTTGTGTGGAATAAGTTCCTGCTTAGTGCCAATTACAGCTGGAGACAGACTGGGACGTGTTTCGCCTTTAGACACCGAGTGACGTTCACACTGTTAAAATGTTGCGCAACAAGTCTAACGTTGCATACGGTCTCCCATTCCGACCGGGAGACCTTTGAGCTGCGATTTTTGGTCTCGCAACAGACCCGTAAACGAGGGTTGGTCTATAGACATGTCTGCGTAGACAACCTGAGACACGTCTCAGAGACCAATGTCTACGAGTGGGAACTGGCCATTAGTGTTCTTGTTAACGATGTTAAAAATTTAATTTTCTTGTATGTATAATGTTGCTCCATTTTGGCATTTATAGATGTACGCGTGTATGTTAATGTCCTTTAATAATTGTCTCTCTGAAGTTTACGTATGTTTTATGTTTTTAAAGCTACTATTCGAAAATTAAATTTATGTTTGTTTTTTTTTTTCTTTTTAAACCGAATGCAAAGAATACAAGACCAACTTTTACATTATTCGAATGCATAAATGTATTCAGAATATGTGTCTGATCTGGTCTATTATTAAAATTATTTATGATATCCTGCTTTAGTGATTATCTGTTAAATAACAGTAGCAGATTTTGTACTAAAAAAAAAAAAAAAAAAAAAAATATCAGATACTGTTAACTGTTCTAAATTATTAACCGTTATAGCAAACTTTTCCCATGTACACTTTCTTTCCCAGATATACTTCAGTGCCAAATCCAATTTTAGTGTATATCAACAACAGAAGACTTGAATTACGCTTCGACTGTGACAACATCATCTAACGTTAATTTTTTTTACATATTCTTTTTTCTGTGAATACCAAGAATTGCTGATTGTAAAATTTAAACAACATAAATGCCGTATACACACTGTCCACTCTCGTATGATTATTTATTCTCAAAAGTTGGTATTCTAAGTTGACTACAGTCTTTAATGTTACAGCTACACTGCATCCTGCAAAATTGTTTAGTACACAGGTTTTTTTTAGTACTGTATATTATCAGTGGGTATCCCAGATTCGTTAGCAGAAATTTTCAAATGTTCTCCAAATGTTTTTCTCTTGTAGAAAAATTTTGCAGTTACTATAAAAGTTATAAAAATTTCCTATATTTTTGGCAAACATTGCAGTGCTCAATATAACAAAAATAAGCAGTAAAAAAACTTTTAATGAGCCATCGCTTATAAAAAAAAAAGCCTTATAAAGTACACACGTTTAAATTTGAGAAAAGATTACTTTGGTAAAAATGAAATAAGAAATTTGAATAGTTTTTATAAATAAAAATACTATAGACTGTATAAAAAAAGATATTCTAAGAGAAAAATATAATAAAAATATATTTGTACAAAAAAAATAATGGAAATATAATTTAAATTTTCCTATAGAATGTAGGTTGCAGTTTTTTGTTGTTTTTTTTTTTTAGTTACTTTGAAGAGTTTCACAATTTAAATAAGTTAAAGTGATTGTAACAGATTATAACAGGTTTTAACAGGTACTGTAATTTTAACAATAACGGAGAATCAGTAAATCTCTGCTCTACTTATTTTTTGCATTCTAGTCGCAAAAATGGCCCGTACATGCTGCCTTGTTGGCTTGCTTTATCATTACTTTATTTCTTTTTGTCGCAGCCGATGAGATTGTAGTTAACTGGATCCGCTGCGAATGTATTCTTTTTGGGAGATGGGTCAATACTATAACGTACAATGCTGTAATTGCAGTATCAGTGTAAGCGGTTATATGAACATTCACTCTTCAGCGCCAACCTGTTTTTATTTATTTATTTAATTTTTTTTATTGAAAAGCAAAAACATTGATTGATTAATCAAATTCCAAAAAATAATTACACACGACTACATATTCTTACCTAACATTAAAGTGGTGTTAACCTTAAGGGAGGCGATGTAACCGTCTAAATTTTGACCGTTTTTCAGTGGCTTATTTTATAAGAAAGGAATAAGTAAATCTTTTTGAAAGCAAGCACATTTATTCATCGTAAGTTTAAATACAAGATACCATGATTTTTTTTTTTTTTTTCAAAATGGACGCTGTACTGGCTAGTCTCCTGAGACCCCCGAGGCGAAAGGCGCCAATCGGCGGAAGTTCTAGCGTCGGTTGTAGTGATCCGAAATCAAAAATTCAAGTTGCAGGGTGTTCAGAAAACATTTACTTTTAGTTGAACCTAAAAAAAATCAAAAAAGTGAAAAAAACGCAAATTGGCACGCCTTAGGAAAAAAGTTCGATTTTTCACCCATTTTTCCGATAAAAAATTTGAATTTTAGAGGTTCAACTAGAAACTAATATTAGAGAGAATATGTGTACCAGATTTCATTGAAATCGGTTGAGAACTTTTTGAGTAATCACGCCCGCCAATTTCAAAAAAGTAGTTTCCAGAAAAACGCGTTTAAAGATTTGACACACAGAAACTCTATGATTTCAGTGACTTACCAATTACTAGTCAGCTAGTCAACGATTCCAGGGCCATATAGCAGTCCTTCAGTGCGTTCGTAGAACTCGTTTTTCTTGTTGACCTGCTTGACGAGCTTTTTTAGTTGTCAAAGAGTTGCGCCGATTTTCTCGAATCATTCTTTGGTCATCGATTTTTTCTTGATATGACATGCATTGGCGGCCAATTACTATTTGTAAGGAGTTCATTACTTGTAAAAGATATGTATATCCATCATTAAACAGTCCAGCTGATATATACGCGCTAATTTCAACAATTTTTAGTCCTGAATTCAAGTGCTTTGAACAGAGACGCCAGATGGGAGAGTTGAAACTCTCATTTGCATTCTGCGTGTGGCCACCCAAACATCTTTCTAGTAAATCATTTCAGGATAAATTTTCAAGGCTTTACATGAGTTTGGACGTCAGGATGTAATGGAGCAGGATGTTTAATAAGCTTAGGATTTTCCCCAGAAGCTTCAACTTTGCGCCACTTGCACCAGCTGTCGGGACCTGACGGACAGTACTCATGTCTCGGGTTGTCATCTGTAGAACACATATGACAGTACGTGGTCATAATTGCATCTTTCATATCCTTGGCGTAGTTAACGTTCCTCCGAATAGCTAATCCGTAGTACAAAGACAGTTTTTTGATCAACGCTTCGGTGAGTTTACCTCTTCCTCCCAGTAGGTTGTCTGCTCTAGTTTTTCGGAAACGAGTACCCATCCTCTTCTGCACGTGGCTAACGCATTCACTTTTAATGACTTGAAAGTCGTCGCCATATGGATTCAAATTAAGAATTCCTGTGAAGGTTTTCGAATCTCCATCTCCTATATGGTTTCCGTATTTTACGCCAAATAAATCTTCGCATCGTGAAAATAGCTCTTTCACAGCTTCCACTTCCATTGCGCCTGAAGGGCTTTTATGGTTTCCTTGGCAGTTTGGTTCATGTTCTTCATACCATTCACGATATTCTACTCGATACACAGTATCCCGCGCTTTCGCCGCAAGCACAAGTCACTGTCTCAGTTCTCGACCACTACCACTCAGACACTAACGCGTCTCTACGCTGATGCGACCGTGCAAATGATCGGACATACTACCGGACACGGGGATTTTTGGTTTTGGCCGAGTAGGCATCCTTGACACGACAAAACAGCGTTGCAACCTAGAACGACGTTTGAGAAATCGTGAATTAATGAACAATCAAAGATTAATTTCTAACTCAAACGTCGTCAAGAGATAGCGCTATGCGTACCGAATCCGTATCACTATATAGCTGTTCTTTTCACGTAATCAAGAAACAAAATAGTTTCTAAACATCTGCTTACTCAGGGTCCCAAGGTCAGGAATCCGAGAAGCAGGTAGTAAGAGCTGACCGCTCTAATACGGACCTAATTGCACTCGAGCGCTGAGTTGAGGCGGGGCACTTTAACGAATTATAAATCGAAAAATAATGAGAAGCCCAGTTGCTAGAGTGCTTGACTTCCGTTACGGAGGTAAGGGGTTCGATCCCGAGCGACGACCGAACTTATTACAAGAATTAAATAAATAATCGCTAATTATCACGTGGAAGGCAATGGAAAACCACCACGTACAACATCATATGAGCGCTAGGTTAGTACACAGCAGACATAAATAGGTCTGCACTTGTATATCGATAAATCAAACGATTACTATCAGTTCCGAATGTAGTCTTGCGTGTGTACACCTGCGTTGCATATAACAATTGCTATGAACACTATGCCTATATCTGTACAGCTAAAAATGTACGAATAGGTAGTCGCTGACGCTCAGTAATTAAGTATGGCACTATAAAGAAGAATTTTGAAAATTTACAGGCATATTTTTGAGATGTTATACTAACTATTTATGCAAAAAAAAAAAAAGTTTTTTTAAAAATTTTACATGTATTGCCTCCCTTAATGTAAGTACAGTTTTACCATAAAGTTTAGCGGTCCACGATTAGTTTCTTTTTTTCAGATTTGTTATAACAAATCTGTTTTCGATGTATACAAAATCATTTGTTGAAGTATCAGAAAGAAAAGAAATTGTATAAACATTAAGTAATGGTTTAAAACCCCTAAAAAGTGATTGCTTTTTTTTTTCCCGGCAAGGAATTATTTTCGAGAAATTCTGCACACCAATTTTCCTTTCTACTGAAATCAGATTTAATGATTCGTTTAATTTAGTTTTATTTTTTTTGTTCACGAATGCATATCAGAACTACTGGTCAAGATTACTATTCTTCTGATATTTTAGCATTCCCTTCTTTTTCTCTCTTATGTCCTCTTTTTCATCTTCCTCATCTTTTGTAACGTTTTTCTATTGGAAAAACTCTGTTGTTTCTTTAGATCAAACACCGTCACAACGTATTTACTTAGTATATTTATTTATTCGCTTAATTTTATTATATATTTTTTTGAATGATGTGCCCGCTCACAACTTTTAAAATGATTGAAAGTTAATAAGATCTAGTTTGCAAATTCAAACGAATTCAATGTTAAATTTTTCGTTTACTTTTCGATTATTTTAGGGAAAAAAGGAGGATATCGCCGAGTGAAACTAATGATAAATAAATTAAATACAAATCGGAAAGAGGTTTACAAATTATCATTTGTAACTGGCTGAAAATTACAATACAGAATAAATAGGAAGAGACTTAAATAGAGTTTTTTTTCTTCTTTTTTTCTCATAATAATAATGAGATTTCTAAATAATTTTTATCACCGACAAAATCAACCGGCAGCAGTTCAACTAATTTTTTTTATTTGGTTAATGAAATTATTTATTTATTTATTTGTTTACATTATATTAAGGGAACCAGCGTAAGCTCTTTTTATTATTTATTCATTCGCCTGTTTTCATGATTATTTTATAGAACTTACTGCGTCATCAAAATAATAAAGCAAACTATAATTTGGTGTCTGAAACATTGACATTCTTGGATTGTATTTGCGGATCAACAACCGGTGGATTGGGCTTACTCGGATTGTACATTAATGAAAATAATGTTTCGCTCATCAATCAGACTTTGGAAACATTAACCGAGTATTGTCAAGGACCCTGTCACGATAATCAAAACTGCATAGCCGCGCACGAATCAAACGGTTTGGACATCATAACCGCGCTGATCTTGAATGATATTAATCCGCTGGGTAAAACCCGGATGGATCTGGTTTTGGAACTAAAAAATAACGCTTCGAAATTGTTGCTAGCTATTATGGAAAGTAGGGGCGACAGTGAAAATGCCGAACGAATATTGTACAACATGAATCCTAAACAACTGGTACGTTTTTGTTTTTTTTTATTCTACCATTTACTCTTCCTTATTTGGTATTCCTAAAGTCGTCTGTCCTTTACCGCGATTGTCAATCAGTACTTCAAATATATTTTTTATTTTTACCAGTTTTAGTAAAAGTGTAAAAAATAGTACTGTACACCGTGTCAAACATGATTTTTTTTTGAGGGAGGGGGGTCGCTTAACGACGATTAACTTGTTATTTGGTCAGATATTGACATTAGTAATTATGATGGATAGGGAAAGAAAAAAGTAAGAATTGGGAAGCCTGTATTTTAATAGATGGGACTACAGAAAGTTTAACAGATAGATAAAATTGTGTGTTTAACGCTTTAGAAGTACACCGTCCATTATCAAAAATTTACTAATGTCAAGTTACGGTAAATAGATCTTAAGTATTAAAATAAAGAAATTAAAAAAATAAAAACAAATGTAAATCGTAGCTTAGGGACGCACAAGGCTACTAATTTACAAGGCGCAATATATAATATGTAGTACGTGTTTTCGTACTACGATCATCTGTAAGAGTTCTTTTGATTTTGAAAAATATTACTAAATCGATATACTTTTTATATACTTATTTATCATTTGTTATTGCTATATATTTAATTTTCTTATTATTTAAGTATAATAATTTAATCGTGATCTTTCGTGAATTAGCAGTTTGAAATTGCGCGGCATTTCGACGTGGATTTTATATTTAAGATAATATTTATCATTCAGTATTAGTAATTTTCACCATAATCGACTAGTGTGTGTGTGTTTTATTACATATTCGTATTGCTTATTACGTTATTTGAAGCTTATCATCCGTCCTTTCATAAAATGGACGAAGTATTTAGAAACGGTCGAAATAATTATTTGCCTAAAATTTACGTTTATACACTAACGGAATTTTTGTCCTCCTACGCGAGCACGGAAAAATAAAAGAAATAAAACTTTCTTTTAATGATTTTTCTTCAAGTATCAACTGTTTATTTTTAAATGATTTATCATTATCATTATTAGTGCCACTGTTTTTGTGCAAAATTAGAATTATCAATATGTAGATACATCGAATGGAATACATGGTATGACACGTAATGTAAACCATGAATGCGCTTAATGTATCACGAAATATCTTCCGAATGCCAATCGGGTTAGAGTACATAACTTCGAACGTATAATTTTATCATATTTTGCGGCGATATCCAAATTATTTTTATTTTTATTAAAAAATAAAATTTCCCTTATGAATTATTGTTTTAAAAAAAGTACCGAGTTTATTGATTTATAATTGTGAATGATCATATTTATTTAATATTACACTAAAATTATGGATATATATAAATTTGGAAGAAAAATTTTAACATCTTCTGTGCAAGATTTATATATATATATATATATATATATATATATATATATATATAAATATATATAACTCGGCCATTTTGGCCCCTCTTGCTTTCATTTCTGTCTCTTTTTCTTCTATGTTTTGTATAAAATGATCAAAATTTACAACGTAATTCTAAATCGGTCCATATGATATAATAACATAATCACAGTAATCCAAACGTTACACAAAATTGGGACATCTTTTCTAATGGGAGGTAGCCTAAGAATTACGTTGTAATTAATATACTTATATACTATATATGTATTTTATTGTGACTGAACGAAAGATGCAATATTTCATTTCGTTCCCTTGTATATTCTACGTTGCTCAACAATATTAGCTGAGTATGTTTGCAGTAATTTTAGTTGATCTATGTCCACACCATAAATCCTCTTACTTGATATATTAGTAAAATATTTCACGGAAATATCGCCATTCTTGTCGCAAAGTTGTTTCGTATTAATTTTTAACTATTATTTTTTATAAGTAAGAGTTATTTATTGAAATTCATAAAATAAATGATAAGTATTAAAACAGTAATAAAATAAATAAATGATAAACAAAAAAAAAAGAGAAATTAGGGTCTAATTTGAATTATTACGATTTGGGAAATTAGGTGGAAGTTATTTGCAAAGCGTATCATCAAGAAACGCTCGATGATGAAATGAGCAACAATGATAATTCCGCTGATGGGGAAGATGGTGTTTCTCCTAAAGAAGTAAGTAAAACATTTTTATTAATGATTTCGAAACGGTTTTGCGCGCATGCCTATACATTTTATTTAATTATTTTAGATGTATACTGATATATAGATTTGTTAATAATTTAACCGATAACAATTTTATTGTTTAAATCTAGATAAGTGTCCATAAGTTATTTATTAAAATTTATAAATATAAAATCAATTAATTCCCCTTTAATAACATACACTTAATTTACTTCGATAAATTAAAATGAATTATTTTATATACGTTTTCGGGAATAGCCCATCATCAGCTAACAATACGGAATGGTTAGCTAATGATGAGCTATGCCCAGAAACATTTCTAAAATAAGGTATTCATTTTAATTTATTAAAGTAAATTAATTTATATGTTTATTATTAAGGAATTGATTTAGTTATTTAAGTTAAATTTTTTTGGGAAATACACATACTGCATTTAAATCTTTTTTGATAACCGGTCGTCGATCGCATAAAAAAGTATATATATATATATATCGAACAATCGAAATGTATAAAATATGTAGTAGTATTAAAATAATAAATAAGGCGCTTTTATACATATTTCAATGACATACTAAATAATTAATGTCCCTTCGAATGTTCTGTGCGTAACATTGTATTATTTCGAAAAATACTTGATGATTCGTTATGGTGCTCCATGCTCCTGTTCTTTATTATATTTCATAGATAAAACCTGTACAGTTGTTACAAATCCGCTTTTAAATATCCCATTTTTCGTATTAAATATTACGGACGAACAATGTCTGAAATAGTCTGACTTTTTTGTGTCGTATTCTGTTATTTTATTAAAAGCCGTCGCCACGGCATTTACCTTCCAGCTTTTACTGATGCGATTATTTTATTAATTTTTATAAAATCTATTATTACGTTCTTGTAAATTCTCTATATATACGATGTATAATTTCATTTTTTTTTTTCCCCCCCCCGGTATATAGGTTGGTCATAATATATACATTTTATGCCATCAGTTAGCTCATCATAATAAAGATCTGGCGTTGTTATTGAAGCCTCCTGACACCGCTGCGGATCCTAAAGTGAATGACGCATTACTTTTTTATGCATCTCATACTGCACAAATAGAGGTTAGCTACTTTCTTTTTATGCGTGTTTGATAATGTAATTAACCTAATTTTTAATACAATATTAATTAACCGGAATTTTCTTTTAATATTTAATTAGCGTAATTTATTCCTGTTTTCAACACTTTGCCTGGTCCCTAATTTTTTTCACTTTTTAACCGCTCCATTTAATTATATTCTCTGTTTTTGTTCCATAAGTGCATCTAAAAATATCTCTCTGTTTTCTTCACCGATATTCACACGTATAAAATAACTAAAAATTAGCTCTTCTTTTTTACACCGAATTTAACTTCTTCTTCTTCTTCTTCTTCTTGTTCATCCGCCGTTTCCGTTTCGAAGGTTGGCGATCAACACGGCGCAATGTCTTTTCTAGACATGGCAGATCTGAACATTTCAATGAGTGAACAGCGAAAGAACCAACGATGAAAATCATTTGTCCACGAATTTTGTGGGCGCCCTTTTAATCTTTTGCCCACAAAAGCTTTCCTTCCATAATGAGGTGTAAAATCTCATATTTTTGGCCTCTCATAATGTGTGGCCTAGATAACGTAGTTTACTTTCCTTAATCAAATGTAATAATTCCGGGGGCGTTTATTGATTCTTTTGAGGACTTCTTTAATTTAATAACTTTTAAGATCCACCGGATTTTCAGCATACGCCTATACGAATATAATTTAAAGGCCTGTATACTTCTTTCTGATGAAGCATCTAACGTCCAACTCTCGTTGCCATACAGTAAGACTGAGAAAACGTAGCAGCGCAGAATGCGTAATCCAAAACTGAATTCCCTTCTGCTGAGCAGGTTCTTCATTTTTATGAGCACTGCTCTCGATTGCACTATTCGCGATCGGATTTCTTTCTTACAGCTACAGCTGTCGTCGAGAAAAGTACCCCCCAGGTGTATCTAATTGATTTGACCTGTTCTAGTTTTGTCCCATCTGCTTTTATCGTTCATTATACAGGCTTCTTAGAGAACACTCATACTTTTGTTTTAGAGCTGTTGATGGTGAGCCCATAAGCTTTCCTATAGTCTATCAGTTTGTTCATTATTTTTTGCAGTTCCTCCTGACTATCAGCTATAATAAGACATAGTCATCTGCGTATAGGTTTACCAATTTACATCGAACCAGTTTTTTTCTGTATAATACGTTATTTTATAAATTCGATAAATATAAAGAACGCATTATTATATAAGAATTAAAGAAATTAATGATCTAATGTTCTGCAATGTTAATTCAAATGTCTATTCATAATTAAAATTAATTTTTTTCCTTTAATAATTATTAGCAAGGGGGGGGGCAAGGGGTTACGTTTAAAAATAATAAAACGAAGTTCTTTCACTGTAGAAATATTTTGTTATCGTTATTATCTTGTTGTGTTTCTTTTATAGATCGTGCGTCAAGACCGAACTTTAGAGCAGATCGTTTTCCCGATTCCCGAAATATGCGAATATTTAACTAGTGAAACTAAGTTTAAAGTATATCATACGGCTGAAAGAGACGATCAAGGATCAAAAGTAGCCGACTTTTTCGAGAGAACCGAGAATATGTTTAACGAAATGAATTGGCAGAAAAAACTGCGCGGTAAATTATACGGCGATAATTTTTATTTTAATTTAAATTCGAGAATGGTTCGACGTACTTTTACGTCTGTTTGAGAATTGAAAAGTTCATAAATTGTTCGCAACTTTTCGCGCGTATTTATGAAGATTATGATGCATTGTAATAATTTGCTTATAGGGCAGCCAACACTATTTTCAGTAAGCAGTCACATGACGTTGTGGAGTAGTATTCTGTTCAACTGTGCCGTTATCATTAACTTGATCGTAGCATTCTTCTATCCGTTCGCTAATAACGTACCACGTTAGTATTTAATAATTTTTTATCGCTCACGTGTTTATGAGAAATATGCTAAATCAATAAACGAAATATCTCATATTGAAAAATACTACCAGCTGATATACCGGCTGGTACTCAATTACAAATATTACGTGCCTACGATATTGAATTAGACAGACTGATTATCTGCGGGCTAATTACGCTGGGCTCAAGTTTGAGAATCTACAATAAAGTTTCGGTTGTAATAAGACATTCTTTCGTCCCACCTCTTAATAATCGTGTATCAGCCAACATTCGATATTATTAGAAAATAATTAATATTATTTATGCGCTTTCATGCACCAATTTTTTTAACATATTGAAAAAGAAAAATTCTCCGCCATGTCCGTTTATACGTAAAATAATAAAATTGAAAATTTTCTTTAGATACTTAATTTTATTGTAATTTCGAATAAATTTATTTACATTGCAAATAAGATAGTCATACAACACAAAAAAAAGAGAAACATCGAGTTAATTTTACTTTTCTTTAAATTTCATTCTAATTTTTAATTTTTGCGTTAATGATAAAAGACTGCTTAGCTCTCTATGAGAGTATATGGCGCGTATACTATATGTGTTTTTATTACAGTTGAATTTTTTATTTTATAAAAATTGAGAATTTTAAAGAATGAAGCGATGGGTATTATTTTAATTTTATACTCAAAACTTAATATGTTATAATCGACTAATTTACTTTTTTATTTATTCATTTGTTTTACATATATAACTACTTCTGCGATGTAAAAATAAAATTAATAAATAAATGTAAGAGTTTTGAAATTCCGCGATCGAATATTATTTAGCTCTGTGTATATTTAGACGACTGGTGATTTTTAAACATCATGGTTTATGTTAAACTATTACTACATTCTCTCCTAGGGTGCGAGGTGTCGTTTGTATCGAAAATTAAAATAGCGGATCTACGAGTTGATCACGCATCGCATGGAGAAGTTTAGAATTAAATTATACGCGGTAATACGACTGATTTTATATTAAGAAACACAAAGGGAAACATAAACATCTTACGTACTGCGAACGCAATATCGCTTCCGAAATATATTTCCAATTTCACATTAATTTGCTGAGTAAGATACGCGCTTGGCGGATAATTTTTTTTTTAGCTGAAATTAATAAGCACCAGCGTTAATTAATATGTGTACATTATAATACATTAAAGTATTGTCCGGTAACTTAGGCTAAACAGAGTTGAAAGGTCTAAACTTAGTCTCTTGGTGATTTTTTTTTTTTTTTTTTTTTGCTTTTTTTAATATTTATTTCTGTCTCCTTTTAAATTGCGGAATTATTCACATCTGCGATTAGTTATTAACTCGTATTTACCATCGGTTGTATTTATGGTTAGATTACTAAGCGTGTATTTTTTTTTTTTTTTTTTTTTATTTCATTTAAATTTGCACTTTTTAACTTTTATTGCGATACGGAATTTAAATTTTTTTATTTTTCTCAATTAGAACTGGGAAAACATTTGTCGGCATTGATTTGGATCGTAATGCTATTTTCCGGCGGAATAGTTTGGACGTTTCCTCAGGGTCCGATAATTCGAACCTTCATTATATCCACAATTATCAGGCTTATCTTTACAGCTGGCCCGGAACCGACTCTTTGGCTTTTGGGAACAATAACGGTACATTTGAAATTAATAGTAATAATTTATTTAGCGCTTTGTATCATTTTATCGTATTCCCAGTTATCATTTCCCTACTCCCCTTGTTGCTCACTCATTTTCGCCATTGTAGAGTTCACTTCAGATTTAATCAAAACTCCAACTTGCAGCTTCGCACATTTTCCATTTCTCATTCGCTCAGTCTCTGCTGCTGTGTTTTGCCGCTTCTTTAGATTTACTTACTTCCCCATATGCAATGTAAACTAAATCTGTTAGCAAAAATAATCCTCCGTATTTCTTTTGATTTCTCACCTATTTTTTTTTATTTTTCTCCTTTTTCAGCTTTAGGCTTTTCGCACCTTAAACTCGTTGTGTCTATTTGAAATGTGAACGCGTGAAATTCTTTAATATTTTCGCCGTACACACAGGAGTTGAACAAGTTTTAACGGCATTCATTCGAGCGAATTCGCTGACGCGAAGTTGCCGTTTTTTCGTACACCGAATGCAGATTTTTTTTAAAATTGTCAAATGTGCTTTTTCGCGCAACTGCTTCTATTGGCTTTTTAAAAATTCATTGCTGTTTCTTTGCAAGATTTTTACAGGTATTCCATATAACGCCGTACGATGCTAAAAAAATACGTGTAATTTGTATTTCAGGTTGCAGTAAAAGCGATACATATTGTGAGCATTATGGGAAATCAAGGTACATTTACTAAAAATGCTAGCGAAATTATCACCGACGCTGAAGTGGCGTATCATACCTTGTACATGTTTTTCTGCATATTTGGATTGTTTATGCATCCGTTTTTCTATTCTGTATTAGTAAGTTTTATTCGCGTATTTTTCCTTTTTTGAAATAATAAATGTACACACAACTTGCTGTTAAGTATTATGGTAATATTTAAAAAATACATTTAACCGATGCGACTTGTAGTATTTAAATTAACAAAACCGTTCGGTTTTGAGTTTCGATTAAGTTAGTTTTAGCTGATCATCATACCCGAAAACGTTCCTAAAAATAAGGGCTATTTATCTCTAATTTATTGTTATAAATTATTTTTTGACCCCCTTATTATACATGCTCGTATTTTGTTTGTTACTGAAGTTGGTTATTTTATTATAATACCCGTAGATATATATGAAACGGATAGAAAATACAGAGGGCAGACTAATTGTAGACGTTTGTAATGCAAATAGAAATTACCTGTATCAGTAATCAGTAATTCTAGCAATTATGCTTTCACAACGACAAAAAGAAAAAAGTAAAAATATATCGCGCGTCGAAATGTTGTTTTCCGTAGGAAGGCGCACAGTGTAACTACTAAAACTTTGTCTTGTTCCAGTACTTCTCGTTCCGTATCATTAAATGCCACAGCTCTGTTGTTGGAAGTTGACGACTTTTTAAAAAGGCACCTCTTCTATTTGCCCCATCTTGTACTTCCTCAGTAGTAGTGCACTGTGCATTTTTGCGTACACCCAGAGCAAAAAAAAGTAACGTTTGTTTAAAAAGTATAAAATTATAAAATCGTTTTTGTTTCATTGAAGATGCAATACCGCGAATGTTTTCGTACTAACGAATGGCAGTGCTCTCCGGTATCGACTATCTTAGAGAAAATAATTACAAACAGCATTTAATTAGTTTATCGATTTTTTCTTATCATTATCGTAATATTGCGCGCTCGGCCATTTGTAAAATGCGTGAAAATGTTTAAGCGGCGTAATAGTGATAATTATTTACATTTTAGTTGTTCGATGTCGTTTATCGAGAAGAAACATTGTTAAATGTTATTAGATCGGTTACTCGAAACGGACGATCAATCATTTTAACGGCAGTATTAGCTCTTATTTTGGTCTACATGTTCTCAATAATTGGATTCATGTTTTTCAGAGACGATTTCCTGGTTGAAGTAGACGATGACGCTCTTCGTAAGTAATTTCGCTGTAATTTGAAATTTAAAATCCGCGGCTCGCCCGTGTGAAAAATTCGAATATTTAAAAGCCAAAAGAATTTTTATGGTCGAAAGTGTGTATACTCAACCTACTAGCAAAAGCCAATGAATATATTATACATCGTATTTGAATAAATTTATTATTATTCGCGACATAATTGCCCCTATGTAAGTTAAAGAAAAGAAAATTTTCAAAGAATATTTCTTTTAAAATATCGAGAAATTAAAAATGAAATAAAAGTTAAAACTATTAGGAGGTAAAACAGAAAGATAAGAATATCTTTTTTAAAATATTTTATACTACACATTTTTAGAACAAAACGGTATGTGGGTTGAAGAGAACATAATTCTTTTAAATATGTAGTTATGGGAAATTACCGTGTGACCAATTCGCAATCGATTTATAAAGAAAAATATAAGTGTGGTACAAGAAAGATTAATACTAAATATATAAAGCATTCCAACTGAAAACGAAATACATTAATATGAGAGAAGACCGGAACAAATAGCCAGACTGAAATGGAGCTGGGCCGGCCACATCAGCAGAAGAGGCTCCAGAGGAAGAAACTATTCCAAGCTGAAGAAAACTCCGTAGTGTTGGAATGACGGCCAATTGATAAGAAAAGGAACATTGGTAGACCGCTAGCTCGTCGTATGACGATATAAAGCTTGAGCGGTAGAAAAAAAATTGAATACAAGAAACACGTGACTTTTGCAACTGAAAGAAATTGAGAAAAGGCAAAACGCAGAAAAAGAAATAAAAAAAGGTAAAGAGGAAAGAATAATATGTCCGTTGTAGAATTTATGTATTTTTAAAATGGTGGTTGTGTCGTCGGTGATCTTTATTTGAATGAAACTTTTTATCAGATAAATCGCGACGGACAAATTAAAGTAATACCGAGGATCTTAAGTTAAACGTCAAAGCCACTTTTTAAATATGTTTTTTCGAGAGAGAATAACCATATCAACGGGAAAATAGGTGGACAGTTTATAGAATAAAGAAATGATATAAAGAAAACACAGAGTGATCAACAAAGAGTGAAGAAAAGTGATTATAGTGATTTTTTTTCATTTATATTAATTACAGCATAATTCTTAGGCTACCCCCCGTTAGAAAAAATGCTCCATTTTTATGTAACGAAGAATGTCCCAATTTTATGTAACGTTTGTTATATTTTATTGGATTTTTGTGATTATGTTATTACATTCATATGGACCGATTTAGAATTTATTGGGATATCTTGTATTGTGTTACAATCTTCAAAAGAACAGACAGTTGGAGACAAGCTAGCCTCTGGGGTGACTTTGGCGACGTCTGTAAACAAAATAAAATGATCGGAATATTTTTGAATTGTCGCCGCTGTTAACTGAGCAATACTCCGATGTAGAAGTTTATTGTATTTCATCAATTATAGGGAAGAAAGTAATTTTCCAAAAATGAAGCTCAGTTGATTAATAAGTATTTCAGCAAAAAAAATGAAATCCCGAGAAATAGTTTTATAGCGTAGACATAGTATTGAATTACCCCACTTATTCGCATGTAATTAATTACACACAAAAACGTTACATTATAAATAATTCTTTAAAATAATATTTTTTTATATTTTTTTTTAACATTTGAATACACAATTTAGTAACTATGCTGTGTATCAGTAATGTTCTATGTTTGGTGTACATACACCAAATATTTTTAATATTTATTTTATTTTATTATTAGTAAAAGTGCAGTCGAAGAATTTAATACTTTAATCATTTTTCGTTCCTTGATGCACAATCTCGATTTGTAAATAGTGTTAGTTTTAGTTTGAGATGTATTGTTGTTGTTCTCGCTCACCCGATATTTAGTATGTTTTGGTTGAAAAAGTCGTTTTTTGACATAAATCCCGTTTTAGTTGTTTTTATCCGCGTTATCATTCGTCTTCGCGATTCCCCTTATCTTATTCTCGTTGTTAGCAATTTGAAATAGCCCTTTTGAGGGCTACCATTATCGGTCCTCCGGGCCGGATATAGAGAAAAAGATCTGGCGCAATTGTGTTTGTTTTACCGCAAATTGAAATAACGGTTTTATTCGAATTAGTGTGTTTCAGTCGGTTAATTTAGATTTAAAGTTTATATAGTTCATTTCGTGTAATTTAAATTATTAGCCGGTTGTTTAGTTCACAAATTTAAAAACTTAAAAATTTATTCGCAAGTCGTGAGCAAATATAGTACTCTATAGTTGAATAATTTAAATTTAAAATATAATTTGTTTCGTGATAATTAAAATTATCACGCTATTAATTGTTTCCCGAATTAAGAATTTCGTATATTCATTGACTTTCGTGGGTATAATGAATTTCGTGGGAATAAAAAAGAGTTTCGTGTATTTAATAAATTTCGGTGCGTTTTTATAACATTCGCGGAACTAAAAAGTTTCGTGCATTTGTTCGGTTTGTGCTAATTTAAAATTTTTAGTTTAGTTCGTGAAAATTAAATTAAAGTTCGTGAAAATTATTCGCGCTGACTTGTTAGTTTTTTGTTCTTTCGTAGAGCGGCATTAACCAAAAAATCCGATTCGCGTTTTCTATGTGCGATATAAATTTTTATTATTAGAAATTCGTCCGTTATTGGCTTTAACTAGTGTCATACCAATACTATCGTTCAAGTTTCGTAAAGCCCTTCTATTCACGATTGCGGATTTTATCATTTTGTGTTTTTAGGCAGTATTCGTCATTGAGAGTTAGCTTTATCTGGCCTTTGCTTATTTGGCTACTCTGTAGGTTTACGTGAGTTTTTAATAGCATTTTTAACTTGGAAATAATTAGAGCATTATGGCAGAAAAGAGTAATTCTTTGGTCGCACTAAATCGTAATAAGCGTGCAATATTGCGCATGATAAATGCAACCAAAGGTGCTGTGGATACTGCGCTACTGGGCAGCCCGACGGAGCCGCAAGCATATCAAATTTCAGTGCTCCTAGAGACCTGGAGAACAAGTCTGCAGGAATTGAAAGAAGTCGTAGCGCAGATCACGGAGTCTACTGATGTAAAGGAAAAGACTCCCGAACAACTAGAAATTATAGAAGCTAAAATAGCTGAAGAGCTTCAAAAAAGTGAGCTAGATTGGGCAATGGCAAAAGGCGAAGTCGATACAATTTTTGCTCGACTAAAGGCTAAAGGGCAATCTCGACAATCTCTTGAATTTTCCTTTATAGCAGAGTCTGCTCCGGCGAATCCAATGGTAAGGTTGCCAGATATTCCAGTACCGAAGTTTGGAGGAGACATAAAGAAATTTACAGAGTGGTATGCTTTGTTTGAAGCAATGATTCACTCTAATGAAAATCTGAGGCCCATACAAAAACTGTACTTCCTCAAACAAGCGATGATCGGCGCAGCAGAAAATCTGTTAAAAGACTATGCCTTACAGGAGGGTCTTTACGAAGAAGCATGGGCCGCTGTGAAGAACCGGTACTATAACAGGAGGGCCATTATTGCAAGCCATTTTCAAGATCTAATCGGATTCCCAAAATTTCCATGCCAACTCTACGCGAATCATTGGACAGATTGAACGCAATAATAAGAGGATTGAAGGTGTGCGATCTCAATACAGAGGCGATGTCGCCTCTTATAACGTATCTGGTGGTATCCAAGCTTCCCGAGAAGCTGCGTGAAGAATGGGAAAATTCAATTTCTGATAATTCGACATATCCTTCATTTAATCCGCTGGCCACATTTCTTCAGAATCGTTGTTTTGCACATGAGAGTGTAAACATTCAAACAGACAGTAAACAACCGTTCTACAAATCTGAAGTATGGGAACCAAAAGGCAGAAAATTTACAGCGGCAACCATAGATAGGGGGCAGCTGAAAACTGCTGCTCCACAATGCGTTCTCTGTAGTAAAGATCATTATATATCGAATTGCCCACGATTCATAGAAAAAACCATAGCCGAGCGAATGACTTTTGTAAGGGATAGACGGCTGTGTAACAATTGCCTTCGGCAAAATCACTTCGCCCGCGATTGCAAGTCGTCAAGGTGCAGAGCCTGTGGCGGCTCACATCATACAATGTTGCATCGAAACAAATTATCAATGGCATCAGGAGAGTCAATGTATTCGAGCGATCACAATGAATCTTAGAGTTCCAGAAGCAAGAACATCATTAGCCTGTACATCAGGTGCACCCTCCATTGTTATTTTGCCCAGTGCAGTAGTTTTTGTGCGCATCGGTGGAAGGAAGGTGCAGGCCCGTGTCCTTTTAGATGCCTGTTCACAAGTAAATCTAGTATCTGAATCGTTTCTAAGGAAAAACAAGATAAGAGCCAGGCCAACTCAAAATAAAATCACTTGCATTTCGCTGGTGGATGTGCCAGTGAATGCAGAGGTCTCTCTGTCTCTTCAATCTAGATTCAACGATTACGAATTGAAAATAGAGGCAGATGTGGTAGGACGGATCCGTATGAAGTTTCTCCAGCCGTCATAACACAGATTGAAAATGCCGGCTGTAATTTCAGATTGGCGGAATGTTTAATGCCTTCTTCAGCAGTTGACATTCTTATTGGTGGACAACATACTAATAGGATATTGCTTTGCAAGAAGTCCTTTATGGGGAATCTGTGCCTTGAGGAAACTCCCTTTGGATGGGTGGCGGTAGGCCCATTGACACCAGAACCATCAACCGATAAACAATGTTGCAATCTAACAACACAAGTGAAACGCATATCACATAAGTTATGGCAGGTAGAGGAGATAGCAACTTCAGAGATACCTCAGCGCAACCATCAACGATGTGAATCACGTATATATGAGAACGTGATAAACAACTGGGACAATAGGAAATTCTCAAAACGGATCACCGGGCAGTTAGTCATGCGAAGATCACTGCACAAGCCTAAAGAACAGGAACGGATATTCTCGAAATCGTCGGTCATTTCGAATGCGGCCATTGAAGGGCACTTAGACCGCGACAAAAAATCGAACATGGTAATTTCCAGTTGGCCCACTACTGGCGGCATCGCTACTGCTGCCGCAGCTTCCATTGCTGGCGCATCCATCGCTGCTGCTACCGCTTCTGCAGCCGCTAAATATGTTTCACTGGTAGTATTGGCTAAGGTCATGAATAATCAATATGCGGCCGATCAGCGAGTCAAAACATCGCCCTATTATGAACAGAAACAGTCAGCCGAAAAGTCTCAACAAAGTGGTTTTGCCGAGACAGTGCTTCATGTCAAACCGAATGACATTAAAATCAAGTTCACCAAGGAAATGTTTCTTTATTCGCGGTTGCAGCTTCGTTGCAGCATAAATAGTTTGCTAAAGCTGCCTCACTGTGGTTATTTTTGCCATCTATGTTGGCAAGATAGTTGTTGTCTAAATTGTTGTCGTCTATATCGTCGTCGTTGCTCAAAGCGTCATCGTCTGTATCATCTTTGTTGCTGGAATCGTTGTCATCTGTATCGTCTTCATCATCTTCATTGTCCAAATCGTCATCGCCCGTATCATCGTTGTCATAGCAAGTCTCATTTGATTAAAAAATCACCTCTTAAGTTGCACACCAACCCGCCGTCCACAACCGCTAATAATGTCACCGATAATAACCAGAATTTGCGAAATGGGCAAATTGTAACCCTGAAGGATTACTCAATGATTGGCAGCTGTATAAGATAGCTGAGTGCTTCCCCGATGGAGCCGGAGTAGTTTGAACCATCCGAATAGAAGCGGATGGGCAATCAAAGGTAATTCCTGTAATCCATGTTATTTCGCTTCCCAATGGAGAGGATCAGTAAGAAGCTTGCAAAACGCCACAAGCCGCTAGATCTCCCAAGACCCTTCGGGTCTTCGGGGGGGGGGGGGGGGGGGAGAATGTTTGGTGTACATACACCAAATATTTTTAATATTTATTTTATTTTATTATTAGTAAAAGTGCAGTCGAGGAATTTAATACTTTAATCATTTTTCGTTCCTCGATGCACAATCTCGATTTGTAAATAGTGTTAGTTTTAGTTTGAGATGTATTGTTGTTGTTCTCGCTCACCCGATATTTAGTATGTTTTGGTTGAAAAAGTCGTTTTTTGACATAAATTCCGTTTTAGTTGTTTTTATCCGCGTTATCATTCGTCTTCGCGATTCCCCTTATCTTATTCTCGTTGTTAGCAATTTGAAATAGCCCTTTTCAGGGCTACCCGAGTTTATCATTCGCACGTAAGTGATTAATATATTTTGAATTCGTTTATATTTTGTTTAAATCAATTTGTGCGTGAATAACGTCTAAACATTCTATAAAAAAAATATATGGAAATTTCAGGGAAATTAATAAAGAATTGTGTAACATGAGTTTAATAGTTGCTGTCAGGAATATTACTTACATTCAGATCTTAAATCCTTGCCAACTATTGCAATTTACTGTTTATGAATAGAATTAAAGTTTGTTTTAATTATTATGTTTCCAAAAGAAAAGAAAAAAACAAATAAGAAAAATATTCAATGGAAATGCAGAGGAGTTCACCATATATATATATATAAAAAAAAAAAAAAAAAGACCAACAGCTAGCGGAGAATAAGTGAATGGTGTAGTGAAAATAGCGAATAAAGAATAAAAAACAGATGATTGCAATGCTGCAAGCTATGGAATCTCTAAAAGTGTCACTTAGTTGATTCTAATGAATATTTTGGCAAATAATATACAAATTAAAAGAGTAGGATAAAATAAAATAGAAAATTTAAAAAAGTGTTATTTTTGTACTATACATAAATTCGAAATAAAACAATTTATTTTTTTTTATTAATTTATAAATATTGATTTAAACAGGGTGTAATAGATGGGAAAAGTCGTGGCAAGAGCTAGCGAAAAAAAATAAATATATATATGTATGTATGTATGTATTTATGTATGAATTATATTTAATTGATTTGTTAATCTGTTATTGTTACAGCGGAACCGTTGTTAAGCGTATTGAAAGATAAAGGAAAATACGATTCATGCTCAGATGCGGGTTCGACAATTTCAGATCTCAACATTAACAGTAAACGCATTTCTTCTCTATATTCTTTCTACTTTAATTCTTAGTGCTAAGAGTAATGAAACATCATATGGTAATTCTGTTTGATGACAAAGTTCGTTTTCTTGGAAATTGTACATCTCAATGCAGTTTCCTTTTCATTGTAATAGAATAAAGTAACGTACATTCGAAGACGTTATTAAAGTTATGTGTGCGGTTCCTCTTTCAACGTTGTTATGTGAGTAGTTATGATATTATTGAACATGTGTAGGAGGAGAGCGCTAATTAAGTTATCTCAGGTAAAAAATTACCATGTCATTTCGTTTAATGCTTTTAATTTTTTGCTGCGCATTTATCCGAAATTTTGTAAATAACAAAAACTTCGGCTAATAAAGTTAATCTAGGGAATAAAAATAAATAAAAAGTGAATAAATAATTGTATATTCGTAATTACGTAATATTTCTGTTGGTAAGGTAAAAGTTATTGTACAGTTACACTACAATGTGAAACCGGTTCTTACAAAAAAAAACTTTGCAGCCTCACATTGAATGTTGATCTCTTCCTCTTCGTACCGATGGTGACCTTTAGAGACGACGAACAGGTTCTTCATTTCAATGCATCTAGCAGATCAGTCCGATTAAAGAACTTTTGTAAGAACAGAGCGCGAAATTAAAATGAATGGAAAAAGTTGGTCAACCGAAGCCACGGGGCAAAAATTTCAAGTTCTCAATGCAAAATACGATAGAGCGACTTTGTATATTTAATTATATTGTTCCGATGGAAATACGTGTTTTCTAAAACTTTAACTTATGTTTTAAAATTAAGACATTGTATATTAAAAGTACGAAAATATAATTTGTATGTGTGTGTGTGCGCGCGTGTGCATATATGTATGCATATATATTTCCTGGCTAAGTTATATGGGTGAAATTATAAAAATATGTACATACTTTTTTCTTCTCTATTTTTTTCTTCCTTATCGTCATTAATTTAATCCCAAATGTCGTGACTGGATGGTAAAAAAAAGATTTATTCGCAAATGAAGAGAAGCTGGTATTATACAGATCACAGTTTCTCCTTTACCTTCAGAATTGTTCTCGCTGGTTATTAATAATTTTTATAATTTATTTTATCCGAAAGTTGCCTTAATTTATAAACACGTAAATCTCTGTAGAATAATTATCTGAATTGTAAATTCACATTTGCTCTATATAATAGATACTTGTTCGAACCTGCCGTCGGATGTAGATAAAAATATCTTGAGTAAATTTGTTGCTGTAGATGAAGAAATAAAGGAAAGAGCCTGCGATTCGTTAGTTATGTGTATAGTTACCACGTTAAACAAAGGTCTGCGAAATGGTGGTGGAATTGGAGACATATTACGTGCACCAAGCAGCGAGGTAATCTGAATAATTTAGATATTTTATTTAAAAATTTTATATACATACATACATACATATATATATATATATATGTATATATATATATATAATACATATATGGATCTCGTGATTTGTTCGAAATTTATTGCTAGTTTTTTATATTGCATAGGTGAGTAGTGTACATGATATTGCGTATAATTACATATCAAAATAATATTAAGATCATAATGCAATAACTAAGAAGAAAGGATATGTATACATATGTGTACAGCTTAAATATTAGGGTCATAGTCTTTTTTATAAACAGTTGAAAAGCGTTCCGGTTTCCACTTACATTTATCATTTGTTAAATCTAAAGTTAACTCCATGAAAAAGATCAAACTTGTATTGAAGTAAATTAGCCATGTTAGAACAGGGTACACGTGTGAGTCTTATGCACTACTGTTACTTTCACTAGAAACTTGCTTCAGTCAGTGTGCTTCACTTGTGTTCTGTTTACAATGTATCGTTTCTTTTGTTAATTGTTGGTATTGTAACCTTTTTTTAACTCTTTTTTTTTTTTTTCTTTGTTTTGTTTAAAACGAAAATAAAGTGTAGATACTGTTTAAAGGAAAAGATAAATAATAGAAATTTATTTCAGCACAACCGGTTTAAAGACTGAAAATGTGATAGTAATTATGATAAGAAAATAATGTTGTATTTAAAGTTAACTTTTCGTGTCTTTTTTATAAAATTGAAACATTCTTTTTTATATCTATTTGTGAAACAATTAATAAGTACTCTGCTTTTTTATTTTTTGTAAACATAAGGTCGTCGCGATAGCCTAGGCTTGGCTTCCACTTCGAAAGTCTGGGGTTCGATCATGGGCGACGACAAACATTTATTACGATAAATTAAATTAAATAACCGCTAATAGTCATGTGGTAGGCAAATGGCAAACCACCACGTATACCACATCATATACAAGCTAGGAGGTACACAGCAGCAGACACACACGGGGGACTGCATTTGTATGTCGATAAATCAAACATTTACAATCAGTTCCGAATATTATGCACACTCGCGTTAGATATAACAGTTGCCTAGTACACTACGTATATCTGTACAGCTGAAATGTACGAATAAGTAGTCGCCGACGCTCAAAAGCTGCGTATGGCACTATATGATGATGTACATAGGCTGTCCCATGGTAACTGAGACTATGCTTCCTGTAGGAATACAACGTTACCTCTTGATTAACGACCAAAGTAGGGTGAATATATAACACGTTGACTATTTACAGTACAAATTTGAACATTTTGCGATCACTGAGTGCACTATTACTGCGTGTTAAATGAAAGTAGTAAAATTTTATCCTGCGAGTTTTTTTCAAAGTCACATATTTACAGAAATTTACAGAAACTTAAATTTTATTCGCCAATGGTGTCCATTTCATGAGGTTCTCTATCTTTTACAAAAATACCAGCTATCAGAATTGATACATCTTTGCATCCATTCTTGCCACTTTATATGAATTGTCTTCCAGAATTCATCTGCAAGAAGAATGCGTTTCAAAACATTTTGTACTGCATTGTGGACGGCGGCATCTTGCCGAATTTCTGGACGCGTAATTCTTTTTTGAGCATCGGGAACAACCAATAATCACAGGGAATGAAATCCGGGCTGTAAGATGGATGCAGTAGCACCTGGATTTTTTATTTTTGTAGAAAATTCTTTTGTAAACTGATGTGTGAGGAGGCGTGTTGTTATGAAGGAGCAACCGTAAATTCTTACTTTCCGGTCGTTTCCTAGCCGCATGTTCCCTTAATTTTGGCAAAACACCGCAACAATATTCATTATTGATAGTGTAGTACATGGGAGTAAGAGGTGTGTGTAGGCCATTCCGCGGCAGTCAAAAAAGGCTATCAGCATCACTCTGCCTGCGCTGATTCATTTACGGACTTTCTTTTTCTATGGCGAGGCGGTCGTTTTCCATGTCACACTTTCTTGTTTCAAGAGAGGATTATAATGATGAACCTAGCTCTCATCACACGTTACTATCCGATTAAGAATATCAGGTTCAGTTTTGATTATTTCAAGCCTCCCACGGCACACTTTGACACGCTTGTCCAATTGTTCTTGAGTCAGCATGTGTGAAACTCATGTCAGACACACCCACTTCATTTTTAAATGATTCTTTAAAATATGATGCAAAGTGGTTCTTGGAATGTAGATCAGATACCGGTCTTCACGAACAGCCATTGCCACCGTGTTTATGTTTTCTTCCGTTGATGTGGTACATGTCGGGGCAGCGCGCGGAAATAATTCTGCGGCTTCACGGTCTACGAGAAGATTTTGCGCCAGCGGAATATTGTTGCTCTAGATAAGCATTCTTCATAAACATCTACCATCTCTTTCACTGTGTCACCAGCCGATAAACCATGGCGAACACAATAACAAACGACAAAACGTTGTTCTTTTTTCAAGTCCCTATTGCAATGCAAAAATCTCGTAGACTTTTGCACAACGCACATTCATAAACTGAATACTGTATGCCTACTCGTGAAGGAAACTGGTTTAAATTTGTTGATATAGTTACAAAATGAGCCGAGCTACACGTCTATATGGTTTTCAACATGTTCTGTCACTTTGTTCAAAAATAGGAAGCGCAGTCTTAGTTACCATGGGATAGCCATTCGATTTGTCATCCTGTCTGTTCTTCTATCTAAGTTGCGAACGATTTTTCATCTATTTCCCGATGAATTAAAAAAGTGTCCTTTTATAGAAATGCTTGTTATAGATGACAATACAATATTATGCAACATCTGGGTTTCCAGCTTTAAAATTAGACCCTCGGAACGCCGAAAGCTAGAAATTTTGGGAAATTCTTTTTTTTTTTTCGGGCATATGATATTATATTGTTGGAAAGATCGCTATTTGTCGAGAACAGAACCATATTTTATTTCTTTAATGAAACTTTCGAAGTTTACGGAAAGTTCAAAAAAGCGCGAGATCTAATATGAAGCTCCCTATTTGCGGCGCGAGTATTACAGCTAAAAATTTTGAACAAGGTTGAAAATATGCAATTTCTTTGGTTCGGAACATCTAGGTTTCCAACTATAAAATTAGTCCCTCGGGGTTTCGAAAGCTCGAAATTTTAGAAATAAATATTTTTTTTCCCAGGCATATGATATATTGTTGGAAAGAACACTATTTGTCGGGAGCAAACTCATATTTAATTTTCTTAACGAAACATTAGAAGTTTATTAAAAGTTTAAAAAAGCACAAAAAATGACGTGTAGCCTCCGCTTCGGGCCCAGCTTTATAGCTAAAAATTTTGAATAAGATTAAAAAATTGCGCATCCTTGTGTATTTTTTTACTTTGAAACCGCACGACTACATTTGGAACTGATTATAGTATACTAACTAGCGCGCATATTACGGTGATCGCTCGGTATCGAACCCGCGACCCCCGGATCGGAAGTCAAGCGCTCTAGCCACTAGGCCAAACGCGAATATATACAAAGATCTCATAAAGACAGAGACCAACGCTGGCGTCGTACCGTCGCGCACCGCATCGACTTGGCACATATATTGGCATCTAGATCAATCTTTTGGCTACAAAATGAGACCAATTTGAAATCTGTCACTTAAAAATTGTCCACGTTATGGACATTTTACGCGACCTACTTTGCTCTGACCCTACAGGTTTTTTGAATTCACACGCGTGAATTTTTTTGGCAATTTTTATTTACACAGAGAATTTAATTGGCTACAAAATGGGCACTTGGTGAAGTCTGTAGGTCGAAAATTTAATGAGTTGTGACGATTTTACTGAAGTGAAGTGAAGATGAAAATTTGATTTTTTTACACCTTTCATTCAAAAAATACAAAATCGGGAAAAAATCAATCGCTATCGCTATTATCATCGCGTAAACTTAAACCATGTTCAAAATAACGTCCTTCGTACTTGATACATTGGCGCATTCGATCCTGCCACTTCACGGTTATCGTTTTTCCCAATTCTTCTTCGGGCGTTGCTCTAAGGACGCGAGGAAGTGCTTATGCCACCTTAAAATTATACTCCGGCCTAAAACATCATCTTTAAACACTTCCTTAAGTTCTCGGGGAGTTTCCATGCCGGACAAACCACGCTGAACACAATACTTGATCGCGTAACGCTGCTCCGTTTCAACACTCCCGTCACTCATATTCACATATGTCAAAAACCTGTAGGGTTAGCGCGTACACGTCTTTAAACTCGCACTACGCAACGACTACTGAACGGATTCCGTTACTTCTTGTTGCTATAGTGGCATAAATAAATGCTCTACACGATGGCATAAGTACCAAGTCGATTCGATGCGCGACGCTAGCGTTGGTCTCTGTCTTTTTGAGACAACCTTTGTGTATATATACATATATATATATATATATATATATATATATACGTGTATGTATAACTCGGTCATTTTGGCCTCGCAAGGGTCTGTGCCCCTTGGCCCCTCTTGCTTACATTTCTGTTTCTTCCTCTTCTGTGCTTTGTATAAAATAATTAAAATTTACAACGTAATTCTTATGCCGGCTCTCATTACATTTTATAACGAAAAAATGTCCTAATTTTATGTAATAAAAAAAAAAAATAAAAAATACAACCAATAATTTATACTATAAATTTTATTAATCTACCGAAACAACTTAATATACTAAAACACATACAAATAATACTTTTTTTTGCGTTTCTATGGTATTATTAAATTAGTAATATAGTCTTTGCAGGCCGGAAAATTGAAGCCTCTGAGATGACTTGCTATAGGCGTATGCTAAGAATATCCTGGGCAGAACACAGAACCAATCTATCAGTTTTAAAACAACTGCGTATAGAACCGATGCAACGATTATTGCCCACGATAATAAGGCTGAGTTTAAAGTTCTTTGGACATGTCAGGAGACGGAACGGTTTAGAACGAACTCTCATACAAAGAAAAATCAATGTAAAAAGGAGAGATCATATTAAATCCGCCACAAAATTATTTCTGTCAGAACTAGTAAAAAATTATCAACAACAGAGAAAAATGGCGACAAGTAGTCGCTCGATCCATTGGTTTATGATGGTTGGTTAGACAACACGACTGTAAAGAGAGAGAGATGCTTCTCCCGATGGTGAGACTTCTTATTCATCAACCTGCACAGTAATAAGGAGTGTATTCATTACGTTTCCAAAAACAAAAACTGTCGCCGAACGCAAACGCGAATCGCATACAGCAAACATAAATAAAAATAAAAAAAAAAAAACACACGGCGAACGTATAACCTGTTTCTTTTTGGAAGTCGGTAAAAATTAAAATATAACAAACGTTACATCAAATTGCGACATTTTTTCTAATGGGGTTCGGCCTAAGAATTATGTTGTAATTTATATACATATACAGGGTGACCAAACTTAGATGCCCATATTTAAAAAATGTATAATTCAAAAACGAAAGGAGCTACAATGATGAAACAAAATTTATTTGAAAATACAGTTTGTACAAATTACTTATGAAAAATTACATCGGTCAAATGACGTCCCTCAACGCTCACGCAGTCATTTAAACGTGTAACAAAATTTTCGAAAACTTTCTTCAACATTTCTGGCGAAATCGCGGCTATTTCTTGACGAATTCTCGTCTTTAAATCTTCCAAATCACGGGGACGGGTGGTATACACACGCGCCTTTAAGTATCCCCACAAAAAAAAATCTGGAGCTGACATATCGGGCGATCGAGGCGGCCATGCGAAATCTGTCGACCGCGAGAGCAAACGAGTTCCAAATGCTTTTCTCAACAAAGTTAGCGTTTCTCTTGCAGTGTGGCAGGTCGCACCGTCTTGTTGGAATATTGTTCGTCCGAGACGACGTCTGCGACGCAGTTCGGGTAGGAGAAACTGGTTTATCATGTTTCGGTACCGCTGGCCGTTCACTGTGCCATCAAAAAAATAAGGACCGACCACGCCCCACTGCGCTACGGCACACCACACAGTTACACGTTGAGTGTGTAGCGACTTTTGTTGAATCCAGGACGGGTTCTCGCTTGCCCAATATCGGCAGTTCTGTTTATTTACACATCCGGAGAGTTCAAAATGAGCTTCGTCACTCATTAACAAATTGCTTAGCAAAATTTCACGATCTTCCAATTTTTGAAGCATTGTCTGAGCAAAGATTAAACGCTGTCGGTAGTCAGTTTCTTTCAATTCTTGGGTTATGACGAGCCTATACGGATGGAAATTTAAATCATTAATCAATATTTTACGTACCGATTCCCTTTTTAGGCGTAAACCAGCTGCGTGTCGTCGTGCAGATCGCGTCGGACTGATCTGAATTGCCTCACGAACTCTCTGGATGTTTTCGGGCGTTCGAGCCCACCTCTTTGGACCTGGACGCTTCCGATCGCTCGCTTTACCCGTCTCGCGAAAATTCTGAACCCATCTGTTGACAGATTTCCATGATGGCACCGATTTGTGACGAGGAACTTTAAAATCTCTGCGAAACTGGCGAATAACTGTCGTATAGGACGAAGTGCGAAAATATGCCTCAACACAAAACGCGCGTTCCTTATCTGTATAACGATCCATGACGACTGATGAAATATCCTAACAACTTTGTCTGACCTGCACTCTCTCTTGCGCGCGCATTCGTCATTATAGCAGTGTTACCACCGGAGTAATAAAAAGATGTAATATGGGCATCTAAGTTTGGTCACCCTATATATACATACATATATATATAAACTCGGCCACTTTGGCCTCGCAAGGGGCTGTGCCCCTTGACCCCTCCTGCTTTCATTTCTGTCTCTGTTTCTCTTCTATACTTTGTATAAAATGATCAAAATTTACAACGTAATTCTTACTGGCATCAACACACACAAAAAATAACATAACCACAAAAATCCTATTCTAACATTTACCTTCCATTATATAAAATTAAGACATTTTTTCGTTACATATTTCATTACATAAAATTGTGACATTTTTTAAATAACAATAACAAAAATCCTACAAAATATAACAAACGTTACATAAAATTGGGACATTTAGCGTTACATAAAATTGGGACATTTAGCGTTACATAAAATTGGGACATTTTTTCGAAGGGGGGTAGCCTAAGATTTACCTTGTAATTAATATATTAAAAAAAATGTCCCAATTTTATGTAACGCTAAATGTTCCAATTTTATGTAACGTTTGTTATATTTTGTAGGATTTTTTTATTGTTATTTAAAAAATGTCACAATTTTATGTAATGAAAAAATGTATTAATTTTATATAACGGAAGTTAAAAATGTTAGAATAAGATTTTTGTGGTTATGTTATTTTTTGTGTGTGTTGATGCCAGTAAGAATTACGTTGTAAATTTTGATCATTTTATACAAAGTATAGAAGAGAAACAGAGACAGAAATGAAAGCAAGAGGGGTCAAGGGGCACAGCCCCTTGCGAGGCCAAAATGGCCGAGTTTATATATATATATATATATATATAAAATAAATAGAACGTAATAGCGTCGTTAGAATCACCATAATTTTATACAAAATGGTCTTCAAGATTCTCATGAAGATTTTGATAGGCGTTCCCCATATACGTGGCGATAATCACTTTTTTTTAGGTTTTGGTTTTCACTTAAGCTTTCATCTTTAAAACTAAACTGCATAAACTGCCCATAATTTAAAATATTTTAAGTAATATTACAATATTTTATTAGTATTAGCTGTAAATAATTTCCTTTTCACAAGTTCTTATGCCGGAAATTTCAAAATTTATACCTGCTGATCATAAGTAACAGCTGTAACTATCATCAGTTGGTGTCATTTACGTTATTTGCCCTACTCTCACCCGTTTTCGTGAACCTTTATAATGGCGTGTTTTTTTATATATGTATATGTTTTTTAAATTAAATATTTTACTTTAAACAAACAACAATTAAAAACTAGAAAACGAAATACTTATCGGCATATATATTATTTATATTTCAGGAACCGTTATTTGTCGCAAGGGTGATTTACGATTTGCTGTTCTTCTTCATCGTAATTATTATAGTTTTAAATTTAATATTCGGTGTTATCATCGATACGTTTGCCGATTTAAGAAGTGAAAAACAAGAAAAAGAATTAGTACTTAAAAATACTTGTTTCATTTGCGGTAATTATTTTTACAGATTATTAAATTTATCGTATGTTACTTTTTTTCCTCGAAAAAACACGCTTTCGCGGTAAATCGCCAACGATAACTTTAACATTACACTGCAGCAATGCCGCAAGAAAGTGTTCATATAGGATTTTTAGACTAATAATATCGTAAATGTCAATGATACTTTTTTTTTTTTTTTTTTTTTTTTTGTGCACTTAACAATAAACATGGAATTCTTATAGAAAAAAAAATGGAAAAAAAATGGAAAAATGTTAAATTTGAACGTAAGATTAAAAAATATCAATTTGAAAAAAAAAAAAATATCGTTCACTTCTGTCTAAATTTGAACATGCCCTCTCAATAGACTAATTAAATATTTCGCGTTCGATCAACGGATAAATATTAGAATCGGTTTATTTACAAATTTCATTGCTTCGGTCAGTAGTATCGTTCGAACGTTTTGTTATTCGGGAAATAATAAGTTCTGTTTTATACAGAGTCAGCTTATATCAGGTCACTACTAGAAGTTTTCCCATTTTTCCAAATATGATCTTGCGCCTTCCTTATACAATTTCCCTCCCCCTATTCTATGTCTTCTCGTCAACAGGTTTTACCTATGTTTCTGTATACATCCTCCGGCCACATTGCACCACACGTTTCGTCCGTCAATTGTTCTTTTTTTGTGTCGTACCGATCTCAGTTCATTTCTCACGTATTTCTTTTTCACTCTGCTTGTGCTCAATGTTGTTCGGGATTTCCTTGTCCTTATTAAATTCGCTTTAGTGAATACTCACGTTTGCGCTCGATGTATATGTGTATTGCGTATGCAGATTGATGATAATTCTTTATTTCATGATATGTTCGATTTTCGAAAGCTTCGCGCCATAGTGATTTCTTCCAATTTACTTCTGGTTTCATCATCACCTGATTATTTCTCGCATTTTTTGCTCTAGATGTGTATATACTCTTTTACTATTTTAACTTCTTTGCCTTTCTTTTTTTTGTTATTCGTACAGTTTTGTCCGAATTTACATTATTTTCATTTTATGTGGATTTATTTTTAGTGGTCCAGTTTGATTCCAGTATCTATATGTATTCCATTAATGCCGCCTGTATTTGTTCTCCACCGGCGCTTAACAATACTACATTATCTGCAAACTTTCGGTGATTTAAGTATTCTCTGTCTATTTCAATACCTACTGAGTTCCAATTTAATTTTTTGAATACTAAAAATGAACAATTTCGACATTTCTTTTTGCAGTGATATTTTCCTGATATTCTTCCATACGCTTATCTGCATCACTGCGAACCGCTAGATATTTTTGATCATACTTAAATTCCCTTTGCTCATTACGTAATTACGCATCGAATTTATTATCAATAACAAAACACGTTTTTTATGATACATGTTTTATTCGTTCTATTGACGGAAAAATGAAGTGAATTTACAAAACGTTTTAATACTTTTTTCTTTTCTTTTTTTTTTTTTTTTTTTGATTATTCATAGGTTTAAATCGAGCCGCTTTCGACAATAAAAGCGTCAGTTTCGAAGAACACGTTAAAAAGGAGCATAACATGTGGCATTACTTATATTTCATCGTTCTAGTCAAAGTAAAAGATCCTACAGAATTTACAGGACCTGAAAGTTATGTTCACGCAATGGTTAATGTAAGTGTTTATAATTTAATATTCGCTACTATTAAATAAAAATTATCGATTATAATAGGTTTTGATATATATGTTTATGCTAATTTTCATAGTAAAGAATTATTTAATAAACGCTGTTGTTAATAATTGGCAGTACGTCTCTATAAAAAAAAACGGCCCCTCTACAAGCAAAGTGTCGATGTGCTGATGCCTAATAAATACACATAAGCAGTTCCGTTAGATTTTACTTTATCAATAATTATTTTTATTCAAAATCAAGTCAACAGAGATATTTACGTTCCTGTAATTATTCGGTATCATATTATTCAACGATTAAAATTTTAAATAAGTATAGATACATTTATTAGTATATGGTAAAATTACTAAAGTACACATTTTGTATTCGTTTTTTTTTTTTCTAAATCAAGACTAATATATATATATATCTTTTTTCCCATTTTCTTATTCAAAATTTAATGAAACTGAATTTTCTGAAATGTTTGAATTTCATAAATTTTAGCTCTATTTTTTATGACACCGTTTTTGCAAATTTTATTTGTGATTTTTTTTATTACTCTTAAATTCAAAGTTTTAAAATACAACAAAAAAGCGTGAGTTGTATCATTTTATTAAATTATTTTTTATCGTTTATCTGAGCAACAGTCAGATACTAAGTTAATTTAAAAAACAACTTGTAATTAACAAAAATGTGTGTGTAGATGTTAATGTACTGGGAGTACAAATAAGTTTTGAGGGTTTTTTTGTAACTTCAAGCTTTATGCAGAGAAATTGGTGCAATGTATTTTATTCATAGTGTTGTCCGTCGTTAGCTACAACTTTTCTCCATCTTTCAGGCAGCATACGGGTTCTACGTTGAAAAAATTCCTCGCATTTTGAGGTGATCCAAGAATGGACCCGAGATTTTTGGCTTCTTGTCATCGACCGGAACAAGTAGTAAGAGCATTGTCGTGCTGAAAGATCACTTTGTCAAGTCTTTTGATATACTGTGGGCGTTTGAACTTCAATGCTTGGCTTAATTGCATCAATTGTTATCGGTAACATTCTCCATGGAGTTGCTCATAGTAGATCGCTGCGAGCTGATCCCACCAGATGCATAGCATGAGCTTCTCGCCAAGAATATTCGGTTTAGCCGTTGATAATTGTTGTATGACCGGGCTTTGCCCTACGATTTTCTGTACTTGGGGTTGTCGTAGTGGATCCACTTTTCGTCGCCCGTCACGATTTGATACAAAAAACCCTTCCGATTTTATCTTTGGAGCAGTTGTTCGCACATGAAAAAACGGCGTTCGACGTTTCTTGGCTCGAATTCATACGGAACCCCAAATTTCCTTGTTTTTGCATCGAACTCGTGGCCTTGAGACCGTTTGAAATCGCTTGTTGAGTTACTACCAAAGTTTCAGCAAGTTCCTCTAGAGTTTGGCGTGAATTTTAGTCCAATTCAGCGTCTTCAAACTTTACTGCTCTTCCTTCACGTTCTTTGTCACTGGTGTCAAAATCGCCACTTTTAAAACGCCCAGAACCAGTACTCGCACATGTTTTTATTGATGAAGCATATTCTCCATTTACTTCTCACAGCAGTCGATGTCCATCAGCTGCACTTTTCTTCAAATTCAAATAAAAAAGCTGCCCTTCCCACAAATTGTGTTTTACAAAGGTTGACAGCATTAGAACACACACAAAAAAAAAAAAAAAAAAAAAATATTTACACTTCAGAAAAACGACACATACTGATTTTTAGAGAAAAATGATTGCGCTTTAACATGAATATAGAGTCACACAAGATGGGACGATGCGATTTAATACTCTAGTTGTGTTATCTTTTGGAAATTCCTCAAAACTTATTTGTACTCCTAGTATATGTACATATATATTCACTATGATTTATAAAGATTATTTACCACTATTAATGATGTTTAAAATATTCCTTAGTGAACGTACGAAATTAGTGTAAAGAAAAAAAATTTTACTAGGAGCGGCCGAATTTTAAAGGTAATTTTGGTGTATACATGTATCGTACGTAAAGATTAATTAAAACATTTATTTTACTCGAGGAGAACTATTTTTGTAGATTTACCTATCTCTTCAGTTATTACTATCACACGTATAAAAAGAAATTTATCTGTCGATCATAATGCTGTAATTTTAATTCTCCACATTTTACAATAACAAAAATGCTCCAGTAATGCAAGATTTTCGATCGTTCAACTTCAGAATAGTCAGTGGAGCAGCCTCTAAGCAAATTAGCCAGTGAACGAATCTCATAGAGCTAACTGAAAAATCAAAAGAAAACTTATAATGTTTAAAAACAATTTTTAATTTTTCGCCGTCTATTTCTACAAGTACTCGTTGTAATTCAATTGTGAAAGCCACCATGAAGTTATGCTTTTGCTAATAATTGTAATTCATTATTTGTGTACGTGCATCTAACTAGGTCCCACTTTGTCGCTGTATGGAGTTAAGCCCAGTACGGTGTATACTAGACAAAATCTCTGATCGATTGAGACCTCACGGAGCCTTCTAAAAACTCGCCGAGATATTTGCAAGTTGAAATTTGAAAAAACATATACTTTTGAGAAAAACGAGTTTAAAGTTTTGGTTGAGATTTTCAACTGCGAATGCAAATATCTCAGAAAGTTTTGAGAAGACTCCGGGAGGTCTTCTTCGATCAGAAATGTTGCCAAGCATATGGGATTGGGTGGAACCTGGGCATAAGTGTATATCGAAAAAACCTTTTTAAGAAATCTCAGGTTCGCAACGGAATAACGAAATTTCACATGTGTTTTTTGACTTTTTTCAAAAACGATACACTCTTTTTATTCTAAATCATCATAGCTTCTATTTAAATTATTTGTTACTTATTAGTCGACATTACACGTGTATTTTCTTTACATCGCGCTTATCGCCATCGTTCTCAGCTTGACGTCGTCGAATTGTAATTATACAAAAATACGACACGTTTCTTCGTCGAAGGAAACACTCTTCATATTTTCATGGAAATATTTCGACTAAAAAATTATTCCGAACGTACATTTCTTCAATCAAAGCAACGAAGACAACGAGTAAACAGCGGTGATAACGCCGGGAACGGAAAGGAGCGCGGTTCGGCACATTCAGGTTTTTGGCTAGAGAATGTGAATGCGAGGTCGGATCATATTGCGGTTTGCGGCATTAGAAAGAGCAGTGTTCACTCTCTATCAGAAACGCTAAAAATCCCAAAATTAACATTTTTGACCTAACATTCGACGAAAAATCCCTGCTGCTCCGTAAATAATTTTGATAAAGTGGGACCTAGTTAGATGCACGTACACATTTATCGATTTGGTAAATTTTTTAGCAAAAAAAAGTACCTGCAGTTATTTAAAAAAAAAAGAGATAAGCGTGATAAAGTGTTGATAAAACGACGGTATAAATTGCACTGAATTCGGACTGCCTGTTTTCAATTTTAAATTAATGAATCTTTCGTTTAATTGTATTAATTCAAATATTTTTGTTAGTCTTTTTTTTTTTTTTTTAGTTATTAAAGTATTACTTTGAGAAAAAGATAATTTTATTAAAGTGCCAAAATTAAGCGATTATATTATTAAATAATACTTTATCAAATTCGAATCGGGTTGTATTATTTTATTTTATTCACTTCCAAACTTATCAAGGGAGTTTTTTGTTGTTTTTTTTTGTTTTTTTTTTTACATAGTATGCGTTATATTAATGAATTAAATTTTAGGATCGTAATCTGGATTGGTTCCCACGTTTGCGAGCGATGTCATTAGCAGCTGACGATGGCGAAGGAGAACAGATTGAACTACGATCGTTGCAGAGTCAATTAGAAATGACGCAAACGCTCGTTTCAAATTTAAGTCAGCAGTTAACAGAACTGAAGGAGCAGGTGTGTGTTTTGTTTTTTAATTTTTTCTCTAACCTTTATCGAACCGGCTGTTCAACAATAAACTCTTATTTGTCCTGAGCTGGTAAAAACTCTTAATAAGTGATAACTCTAGAGATAAGAAAGTACATAACATTAAATTCAAAACATTCCGATTTTAAATTTATAATAATGTTGTTTATATTTTTTCCCACAGCATTCCCGTAATTACATATCAGTACTTAAAAATTTTTGCGTCACCAATGCTCTAAATTTTTTTAAACTCAGAAAGGTTTCCGCTCTTTATTTATTTCCCGTAGCCGATTTATTGATTTTTTAACGATCGACAATAAAAAATGATCAAGTTTTTGCCGGCTCGCAGTCGGAACATAATAAAAGAACCGTAGAGAAGCACCACCGGTTCAGTGAAATGAACAAGCATCTCCGGTGATGGTTGTTAGGATGTCGATTTTTTCCGGTTACGAGTTGGTCCCTGTCTTCCTTAATTATCTTTAAAATTTAGTTACTAGTTGGCAAATTCCACAAGTAAGTTTTATTATATCGTTTATCTCGATATATTTAACAATGGTACGAAACGGTCGTGATTATTGAACCACTATGCAGAAGTGCGATTCTTGACTTTGGCGTAAAATTTTTGAAGCCAGTGAAAACAAAATACGTATTATAACGTAACCTTTATAGTATCCTTCGCGTGAAAAAAGTACTCGGTAACTTATTCGAAAGTATAAGTGTTTTAAAAATTTTCTTATAATGGTATCAACAAACTCAGTAGTTCAAATAATTCCGAGTTTCTTTAAATTCCGAGTTCATATCACACTCGCTGCTAATTAACCTTATTTCCATATCTGTTTACTTCGGTCGATTCAAATCGGTTTTGTTACTTTTACACGAAAAAAATTATATACTAAAAAAAAAGAAAAAAAAAAAAACTGATGAGTCGTAATTTTCAAAATTCGTAGCTTACAATTGATAAAAGAAATTCAAAGAGGCTTAGTAGAAGTTCGGGATTTTCCTTTCAACAGTAGTTCTGATAATGAAAAAGATGTAAGCAAATGGCCCTCATTACCTGCACGTTAAAGAAGTGATGTGTGAAAATGTGTCTCTTTCCATATCTATGCGTTATATTTCGACTGCGATTTAGCGTATAAAACCGTATAAAACCGTTGAACCATTTTCTGCGGAACCAGGAAAAGTCAGAGAAATGTTTAAAGAATTAAAGATTCGAAGAAATTACAAAAATAACGTATAGAACTTGAACGTAATTAAGCGTAATTATTCCGAAACTCCTCTAGTATATATTACATTTACTGTATGTAGTTATTAAAAAATCTCCAAAGTCTAGAAATAATCAATTGTTCTAAGAAATGGAGGCAAACAGTGAAATTTAACAATTCGCTTATGTACCGTATTAAATAGAAAATTTAAAAATTTCTTCATGACCTCTAAATGGCGATAAAGTAAAAAGTACACTTACACGAGACGATATTTATATGCATAATTTAAATTATGATGTTAGAACGTATACAAATATTACGATAATTCGTCAGACAAGCGTTTAACTTGACGGAAAAAAATCGATGTAATTAAAAATAAATGTATATACATATATATTTGAAAAAAGAAAAAAATAAAAGTAAAAAACGCTTGTAAGTTTTACCTTTATAACTTAAATTATTGCATTTTTTCTTTAAATAAGTGATGATTTTTTCATTGTATTATTTTTTCTCTCTATGCTCAATATAGATGACGGAACAACGGAAGCAAAGGCAGAGAATCGGATTGATGAGCTCAAACTCAGTTTACGCTAACAACTCGTCGCTGGCTTAACGTAGCGAAATTTTTCTTCTTTAACGTTAATTTAAAAGCATTCCATAATCGAGAATAATCTCTGTGTAGTGTACTAAACGCGGCGATATACAAAAATTTGCATTGTTACCATGTATTTTTTTAGAAATTTTTCGTTTTTCTTATTTTGTTTTGTAATTTTTGTGTATGTGCGTGTGTATGTATGCGATGTTATTAATAAATTTATAGCGCATTTGTTTAAAATGATCCGGATAAAATTAAGAGTGAGCTAATTGTTTTTTGTTTTTTTTTTTTCTTTTTAAATTAGAAACTGCGCCCCGAGCTAACATTATTACTACTACTTAAAATTAAATCAAAATAAGAGAATAATCGAAGCGGAATGTTCATGCGAAACAGTGTGAAAAAACGGCTTTACCAAAAGCTGCTCGGGGAAAAGTTCAAGAACGGTTTTTACCTGTCATCTCTAAGATATAAGATTGGTGCAAGAGGGAGTTAAACGATGTTACTTAATATATTTTTGCTCTAATTAGTAAATTTTTTTAATAATTTCAATTTGTATTTAAAAAAAAAAAAAAAAAAAAAATCGCGCTATTTTGTAAATTAAACCGTAATAATAATATAGCAGCGAAGTAGTAATTTTACTAACACAAAAAAAAAGGTAATAATAATAATAATAATAATAATAATAATAATAATAATATTTCCAGGTCTACGAAACTGTGGCTGATGTATGTGTACAATTTTTGCTTAATAATAACTTTTCTTTTTACATTATATGCTGAATTTTTATTTCGCTCATCATGGTAACTGTCGAAAAAGGAAAAAGAAAAGAACTTTTTAAAATGAATAACATTTTATCCTTTTAATACGTTAATTTTTTGTTTGTTAATTTATAATTCTATGCAATTTTTTAACATTGTTACACGCATACACACACACACACACACACACATTTGTTATTTACTTTTTATTCCTTTAAAAATATTACGTTCGATCGTTGCTCGTTATTCTTTGAAACAATCATTGATCACGGCAGTGTGAAGCTATTTCGAATTGATTTTAATAATACAATTAATTGCTATTAATTAGACTGTTCCAGTTACTTTTATGTACCTGTTAATTCTTGTAACGTGTACCTATTTTTATTTTTTTTATCCACCATCCCGGTCCATTGGCCACTATTGACGTTGCTCCTGTTTATTTTTAATTTATCGTTACTTTGACTAATTTATACTGTCCACCCCCAATTAAGTTTTAACAGCGTTTAGAGATAGTTACTTATAATAATTTATCCATCTATATACTTTAATCATTCCTAAAACTTATTACTTATCTCCGCTGAATGACATCACTGATTCACGTGGGGGTCAGGTGAGGAGAGCCTGTTTATACTATTACTTATCGATAGCTCTGATATCGACACCATCGATAGCTATAATTTAGCGCATCTCGACATCATGTTCTTAGTCTTCTCTGTGCATTTCCTGCAAGATATTGTCGGTACATACTAGAAACACGTTGATCTTCTCAAAGAATTTCCTGTACTGCATAGCGTGATATTCTTGAACATATGGAATATGAAGATCGTTGTGCAGCGTGCTAGTCGAAACGAAGTAAGAAGCTCCAACTCTATTCCACGGAGGATCTTAGACTGCAACTGTTGCATTTTATTAGTATTACTTCTGGCTGACGACGACGACGACGACGACGACCCATAAACTTCTATACCGTACTTCCATATAGGAGCACTATTTTTTAATATAACCATTCTTATAGGATCTTTTTCTTCGTGTTCATGTGAGGCGTCGGTCCATGATCAATCCTAAGTACTGAATGCTTTGAACTTGCGGTAAAGGATAGTGATTTGACAGGTGTGGGCAGGTGTTCTTATTTAATGTGAAAGTTATTTGTTGACTTTTAGAGTGATTAATCTTGATTTTCCATTATTTTTTTTTATTTTTTTTTGCCCATATAGAGATTTTATTTATGTGTTCTTGCACGAGCGCAGACGCGTATACTAGGTTTTCATGTGTAGCCAAAATAAAGGGTATTATCTGCAAATGTTCCAACAACTGTTAATTACAATCTGTTTCATTCTGTTACTACATATCTCTGTTTAATCAATTGTAATCGCTCTAACTTATTGTTTCTATTTCGTTATTAAAATGTAACACGACGGCAATCTGATGTTATAGCCGTTATAACCACAATAATCTAATTATAGTCGGTGTATCTGTCATAATTTGGACCAAATAAAAGTAAAATACACCTGAGATGTAACTTGGAACGGAAAATGTAACAGGAATTGTACATGAAACAAAGACTGTAATTAGATCCAAATTTGTAACTGGAACAGTTAACAATTGTGGAACAATTTACTTGGATCTGAAACCAGTTACTGTTATTTAACAGACTATCGCTAATTGCCATCGCCGCGTACCATGATTTCGTTGCCAATTAGTAAAAAATTCTTAGCACTATACTTTCTAGAATTTCTGATACCGTGCTAATCTTCTTCATCTTTATTTGTAGTTTATCTATTTATATTGTATAGCATAAATCTGTATACACATCGCCTGTCATGAACTTGGAAGGATGTTACATAAATCTAAAATGTTTTTAAAATATAATAAACCGAAATACTAAAATTATACATTTAATAAAGGACAGGGGGAATTTAGTAGGAAATGGAAAAAATTCGACGCGTCGCCTCTGTTTTTTTTTTGTTTTTTTTTTTATGTTCTGTATCGATGAAAAGCTGGCAATGTTAGTGGGTAACCCGGACCGAGTTTTGATTCATTAATGCAACTTTCGAAATTTGCAAAATTACGCAATTAAAATCACTCGCTGATATCTATTTACTCGCGTAATTTGCTGTATAATTCAAGTCATCTGGGCCTTCTCGATCTACTATCTTAAGAAAATCCGAATGGTTTTTTTCAGTTCATATCGACGTATATTATCATTCTTCTTCTCGGTCCATTATACCGCGAAGGTATTTGGTGACATCACAACTACTTCAATACTAAACATCTTGTGGACCATCTTCCTCCATTTTTCGCCGGAATCCCACCATCCTGGTAGCCATTACCATTGTGAGTCCAGTTGTTTGTTTTATTCCATCAGTCCATCGTACAGGGCATCTTCCTTTATTTCTGTGACGTCCTATATTATCATTGTCATCATCGAAATACTCCGAACGCGGTTTACAGTGAATAGCGATCGCCTGGAAGTACAGTTTTACGATTTTCGCTGACTTAAACTAACTAGCCCACTGATGATATTCTAGTATCCAGTCTTTAACATTTTACATCCACCACCGACTTCTCTTCTTTGTTCAATTTTTTCCCTGAACAAGAAGTTGTGTAATAGCTCGTATTTTTTCGCTTTGATGATTAATTATATCTAGAATCTTCCTGTTTTCATTAGCGCGCTTAAGTACGTCATCATATCTGAACATGCGACAATAAAGCCACATTTCACAAATTTCAAAATATTTGATTGCTCCGGCTGAGTGACTTCAAGACCCTAAAGCATACACATCCCACACGCAGCATTTCATTGATTATTATTTCCCAATTCATATTCTTGTCGGTTGGAAGTTTTTTTTATTTCCTCAAATGCAATGCGTGCAAATTCGCATCTTCTTTTAACTTCTATTTCAGTGTCTATACTGCAGTGAAATGATTGCGTTATAAACAATTTTTTAAACCAACGTTAAAGTGGGTTGTTTGCAGTTTTTTTTTTTTTTTTTTTTTTTTTTTTTTTTTGGGCTCGTTAACCGGGGACCTTTACCCAGAAACAATTAAAAAAGGAAGGAGTCAATGATATCTTGGTAGGGACAGATATTGTTAGGAGGAAGGAACAAATAATAGGAACAATATGTGGTGAACGAAAAGATAGAGCATAAGAGGCGCAATATGGAATACCAGTCGCAGCGCAAACTGGAATAGAAAGCAGAACGCTTAAAAAAAAAGAGATGAACACTTAATAAACACATGATCTGCATTGTAAACACGCTCTCTTCGTTTGAATGGAGAGGTAACCAACTACAAACAAAAAAAAAAAAAAAAAAAAAACGGGAGGAAGACAACAGAAAATGGTTAAGGCGCAGACGAGGAGAATACAACAGAACGACGAAGTGAAGGAAACAAAGAATACCTATGGGTTAACAGGAAGACACTAGGTGTTAAACAGACAGATGAAATTAATAATTATTAGAAAAAGAGGAGAAGCGTAAATATCCGATACCAAAATCTAAGACGAAAACTTTTGCACAGCGGAAGGAGATTAGACGATCGGAAGTGAGAAGAGGCAGCAACTCGAGCAGAGGAGTCCGTTGCTTCATTAGCGAAGATGCTCGAGAATGACTAGGAACCCGCAGCAAATCAATTTGAAAGGAATGAAGAGAAGAAAGAACGTGGATAAGTAATAACATCACAGGAATGATCGTGTAGGGGAGAATAAATTGAAGGGCGGACATGGAATTTGATATAATTAAGAATTTAGAAGAAAGGTAATTTTAGAAAATGAAAATAATGGAATAACGTAGGATAGTCATTAATTCGTTTATGAATGCGGAACCGAAAGGAAGCAGCCGAAAAAATTCTGAAAAGCCAAAATCGGAGAGGATAAAAGAATCACCGACACCATCCGGCCTCTTCGAACCATCTGTAAACACGGCTGCATGCAAAGTAAATTGATAATACTGTGGAATTCACTGAAATGCAAATTAACACCGCGGTCAGAGTCTAGTTTTAAGAGTCATTGTACCTTGATAAACCATGTGTGTTTTCCGTACGTACCGTATTATCTATCTTTCGTAAGTATTATAAAAATATATTCGTACCCGTTTTATATTCCAGCAGGTGTTCGGCGAACTATGTGTGAGCTCACTAGCCACGAAGACGAAGTTTCTCCGGAGATAGAAAATTCCGCGCTCGCTTGAAGTCAAGAGATCCACCCAATGAGAATAAACTTTGTCGGTACCACGCGAATTATAGTACAAATGTCCGAAAATACTGCAAAACCTTGCACTTTCTCGTCCGAAAACGCCAAGGCCAGTCACTATTTCGAGCCGACTTTGTGTTACTGATCTGCAATCAAAACTGCAATTTCTAGTCGATACTGGAGCTGATTTATGCGAGAGTTTAACTCCTTAGCCGATTTCCTTCGGCATTACAGAGTTGAAACATATGGTTACTACTTCGACATCTTGCGGGCCAATAGCACTTGTCTGAAAGTATTTCTGAAACGGACGATACACCAGCGCTGAATGAACAACTTTAATTCATGGGTTGCAAAAGTTTTACACACTCAAGCTCATTCTGGAAGAGATCTTGTGCAGCTTGTACATTGTTAAGTACGTGAACAAACCAAAGAATCAGCAGTTTACAGTGTGAGTTGATCAAACTGTGCGACGAGTATCCTGACACAAGACTTGCAACGCCTTGTTGACTGAAGTTGAGTTGAAGATGTCGAACTCAGTAGAGATTTCGTCACAAGAGGCCGCCTGGTACCTGATCCGTCTGCACATAAGCGAGAGCAGCCGAAAAGTCAAGTATGTGCCAACAATGTGGTCACACAAATGGCAGGGCGTCTGCAAATTGAAGAAGCAGATGGACGAAGAAGAATTAGACATGGATTCAATCTACATTTGTAAACAGTGCGTGATTGAAAAGTATGAATCTCAACCGACTATGATGGTAATGATTTTGCTAGCAGTTTATAGCTCTGTATGTACCGAGACCATAAGGGCACATACAAGCAGTGTGAGATTCCAAAAGTTGTACTGCAATTAAAAGCTTTCCAATGCGGACGAGTACAAGTGAGAAGCTACCGTGGTAGCCTAGTGGTTAAGGCGCTTGGCTACTAAATCAGATACTAAATCAGAGGTGTCATAGGTTATCGAGAATTGTCTCCTTCCGGATCGAAGTCGCTATCCTAGTGGTATATATCCAATCTGAAATTGAATATAGGTTATACCAGAGAATTATCTGGGGGAAAGTAAAGGCGGCTGAGAGTAAGGAACTGGTCATCAATATTCTCATTAGTGCCGTTGGACTTAGTACCATTACGGAAAGCTTAACTTCACAATCCATGATAACTTATCAAGGCTATGGGACTTTCTTTACTTTACAAGTGAGAAATGGTTCTTCTGCACGTACCCTTCCACAATGAGGAGGTTGACGTGTTCAGTATAACGATCGTGAATCGCAAATTATGTATGGGTGTAAAGAATTTGAGTCGAACTTGAACATCGCCAAAGTAATGATAGAGTGCCGCCGTCTGTTTGCTGAAGATGAAGATAATTCTGGAAACAATGCTGTGAACAAAAGGACAGAAGAGTTCATCCGGAGTAAGGTAGTAGACAAGGTTTTTTTTTTTTACAAGATGTGCACAACGGTCTAGACAACGACATTAGAATTCACGTCATGGAAAAAATGTCATCGGTCGCGCGTAAACGTGAAAATATTTTATAGCGACGACGAAGCATGGTGATGGGAAGGGCTGTGGCAGACATAACGCGGAAATAAGCGCGACAATCATTTTGTATGTGACAACCAGCGCGCGCCTCAATAATGGGGAGGGGGGGCGTGAAAATGTAATGTTGGTGGTGCAATACTGTAAAGCGATGCACGAACGAACCAGCAACAGCATGATCTGGTCCTTGAAGCAATTCATCACATCTTCTGCGACAGAGTACACTAACCGCTGTAAATCTTCCCTACTAGACTGGCCAAAAGTGGTAAAACGTTCACGATGAAGATGCTGATGGAAAAACATAATCGTTTCTCCCAGCAACAACAACAACAATACTTTCAACGCATACATAGTGTCAGCGTTAATGGGAATGGTCACTTGTGCAATCAATGGATACACTAAAGACGCTGTCTTTCATATCGGGAACTCACAAAAGATAGATAAATTCTCAACTTCAACACATTATACATAATCATGAGCATCCGTTCGCAAGTATGGACACGGTGTTTAACCTCCGTCAACTACCACCCATTTTCCAGACACAGACTTACAAGCGATTGAATAAAGTGTTCTGCCGTTAAATTGTCTAGCAGTCGCTAAATTTCTACCCGCTCGTGCAAGTGATGTGACAAGCTGATGTTGCCGTCTCATCTGTACTAATAAAGATTGGTGAAGGTCAACTCTTACTTCCAGAGGAGAAAGCAATGATTTGTGGATCACAAATTCATCAACCGCTAATCTCCTCAGGCTATACACCTCTTCTTCTGCATCACAGACATTGATCAGTTTAATGTAGATTCCATACAAGGTGTTGAAATGGTTGAATATGTGGCTGCCCGCTCATACAACGGTCACTGTACCAGCGAATAGCTTACCGGTGCTCGTGCAAAAGTGCACAAACTCAAGCTTGACGAAACCGGCGGTCTGCTGTATATCCTGCGTCTGCACATTGGTAAACCATACACATAGTTCACAGCAACATTGACATGCTCAATGATCTCGTCAGATCGGCATTTTGCGTTACAACGAGTGTGATGTAATGACGAGTGTAATTAAGCGACTATGGCTCAAAAAACAGTCATTTACTCTGTGTGAAGGCGGAGGGACACATTCGTGCAAACCCCAATCTTGATCATTCCTGGGTAGAGCAATAGCACTGCGCACTTCCAATGTACAAACGAATAGTAAAATTGTAACCTGCTAGCGCATACAGTTTCCACTCGTTGAGGCATGCACAATTAGGCTGGTATGATACCACTGGTTACAAGTATACTAAGAGCCGTGAACAATTTGTATATGTTGCTCTTTTGTGCACGACCTCCTTGAATAGACTACATCATACAAACCATATTATTTAAAGTACGTATTACTGAATTTGCAAATAAAATTTTGAATATGTAAAAAAAAAAAAATCTTCAATTTTTTGTTTCACTCTGACGATGATGGGATAATTCTGAAAACAGTTGTTCCAAATATGTTTAATATACATTTTATTAGTTACTTATTAGATTATATAATATTACTAATTTATTTAAAAAAAAAAAAGAAAGTTTCATTTTTTACAGAAACCGACAAGAGCACTAAAATATTAAATAAACTCACACATCAATTCTAGTGTACGAAATGGAAGCTGTAACGCGTTTCTGTACGCTATTGACTTGAAATGCGCGGAGCAAAATGTCTCGCAGATGAGTGCTTTGAAGAAATCGCGTCGTACGAGAATAGAAAAAATAGACAGCTCAAATATGAATTTTTACGGCTCACCACAAAACTAATGGTCATGGGGATCAAATGAGATCAGGTATCTGAACAACTGGAAAATTATTACAGAGGGATCAAAAAATAAAAATATTCCTTCAAATTATATATATATATATTTTTTTAATCCACACACACACACAAAAAAAAAAAAAATAATAATCTAATAAAACATGTAAATTATACATAAGTAATAAAAAGTAAATAAAAATGCACGTTTAATCACAATAATAATAATAATAATAATCATATAATTTAAATTTACATTTATGGCAACTTTATAAAACAATTGTTTTACTAATATAATATCTTCAATTATCTAAGTGCACTTTCAGCTATACCTCTATGTAATGTAAAAAATTGCAGAAACTATTAAAGGAATATGAAAATAGCTCCTCCTAGTGCGAAGTGAGCTGTGCTCCTTTTCTTATTCTTACTAAGGAACTATTTTAAAACTTTACCTGTCATATGTGACAATTGTACTCGTAGAATTATTTCATAGCGTGACTTGTGGCAGCACTGCAATGGTGCTCGCGCTCTCGTTGGAAAGAGGGAGAGCATTTCTGAACCAGTATATCCAGTTTCCATGACGGTAGCACGTACGTCTCGCGTTTTGTGGTCGTTTAAACAAAGTAAGATTTTTACACGTGGGTCGTGAAAATGTAAGTATTGAGCAACGTGTATCCTGATCACATTCTTGGTCAAACGAGGAGTAAAATCCTCGTATAAAAACAAGATATGTTTAAGGAAAACGCTGTATGAAACAACCGACTCTGTTTTTAATTAGTCTAAGCGGTTTAAAGACGGCCGTGAATCAGTCGAGGACGATCCTCGCTGCGGCGGTCCTTCTACCGCAAAAACAGAGGCGAATGTTGATCGTATGCGCATGCTCCAAGACCGTCGAGTGAGTTGTCGAATGGTAGAAGAAGAGTTAAACATTAACCGCGAAACCATTCGACCGCTGATTTTAAATGACGATCTAGGGGTGCGCAAACTGTGCTCACAGCTGAGCAAACACAGCTCTGGAGATCCATTTGACAGAACATGATTGATCGAATTAATGCTGAAGGAAACCAGTGGACGTAGTCCATTATCACGGGGGACGAGTCTTTCGAATATTACCCTGAGACCAAGAGACAAATGGAGAAGAGTGGGGTGCGCCCGAAAAAAGCTCGCATGTCCAAATCAAGAGTCAAGTCTCTACTGATCGCTTTCTTCGACATCAACGGCGTTGTTCATCACAATACGTTCCCACAGGCCAGACAGGCAATACGGCATTCTACATCGAAGTTTTGAAACGTTACGAGCCCGCGTGTACCGCGCACGACCCGAATTGGCCGAGAAGGGTTGGGTGTTGCATCACGACAACGCTCCAGCACACTCGTCCTTCACAGTACGCCAGTTTTCGAGGCTTCACAGCATCCCCGCACTTCCGCCCCCTCTTCAGTCCGGACCTAGCTCCGTACGACTTTCATTTGTTCCTTTAACTCAAAAGTTACTTGAAAGGAAACCGATACGACGGCATTACCCCGAAGTCCAAAGTGCCACGACGAGGTCCTGATGAACCTATCTTCGGGGAGGTTTGCGGGGTGCTTCCGAAAATGAGGCGAACGTTGGTGGCGGTGCGCTGACTTCGGAGGAGACTATTGTAAAGGTGTTTAGAGTAAGTCCCCCGCCCCCTATTTTTAGGCCCTCCGGGGCAAAATTCTACGAATACAATCATACCATTAACCTTTTAAAGCATATTTCACTAAAAAATAATTAAAAATAATCGACTATTCTGACGTTTTTGACGTGTAATAAGTAGAAAAAATCCTTTCTTGGTATTTTACTTTTGAAATTTTAACTAAACAATATACAGCTATTAGAGAAACTGGAAAAAAAAAAAAGGTAAACATCTAACATGTATTGTGCCTAAAAGCAACATACATTAAAAATTGATTAATAAGCAAGTTTAAGTAAGCCGTTAAATTTATTTTAATATTATTAAATATTATGGCAGTGCCGATTCTTAAAAAGGTAAATATTACTTTTTTGTTTTTAAATTAATGAATATAAACATGCTCGTCACCGCAGTATTCAACATTTATTTCTCCACCGTTCATAGTTTTGCAGGAATTTATTTCTAATTTACCGCCAAGCACCTAAATAAACACGCATACACGATATTAATAATGCGCATTGGATTTTAATATATACAGGAATAATAAATGAATATATATTGATACGGATTCGGTATTTATGGCACCATCTTGCGATGACGTCGAGCTAGAAATTATTCCTTTCGGTCAAAATCATTTAATTTTCGACCTCTCGGCATCATCGTTCGTTGTTGTCAGAGTTGTAGCGGTGCAACTGTGTAAATGTCTTGATATACGTGGTCTGCGACAGCAGCCTGAGCTGCGAAAAGATGCATAAAATTAAGCAGTGTAACGGCTGTGTATGTGATTACTCGATCGTTCAGTAGGCCGATGATAGCCGTCGGTATTAATTACTTTATTGTTAGTTTCTTTTCAGTTCGCTCTTGAGATAGATCAGTGGTCGTTGCTTTTCATTACCGTTGATTTAGCGACTGTGACATATCAAAAAAAAGTATTTCATCAAACATTACATAAGAACTAATCTGGCAGGAGTGCTAAACAGCGCGACACGTACGAGAGTTAGCACACATCTCATCGAATCAGTATCTTCAGGATTCGAGCAGTACTGCGAAAACAAATCTCTTCGCTGTAAACGTAATGCAAGCGAATATGCACAGCAGTAGTACGATTCGATTTTGTTCTAAACAACTCTCCAGCAATCAACTGATTTGTTTATCAGTGAACAATGTAACGTCGTAGAAAGAGCGGTAGGCGGTCGAAAAACGAGAGCAAGACTGTGTTGCACACGAATACCTATGTGAAATAGGAAAGCGGATACGAAAATGATTTTGTTTCGATTAAGACAACGCTGAATTAAGGAATCCAAGACTTCCAAGTGAAGCTGAACGCCATAGAAAAGGAAGAAATTAACTCTCAAATAATACGAACGTCTGAGGAAGAAGAAGTTAGTGTCACTAGTGCTAATATTGGAGATACACCAACTTTCAACGGAAAAAGATGTAAACGGACCATTATTGCTTCCCCGAAGGAACGTATCAGTAACAAAACAGAGCGATAGAAATAATGGTGAACTTTACTGGCCCCAATCCAGCTTCTTCTTGGTAGGACAGAACAACTGGTTAAGAGTACAACACATAGAGAATACAAATAGTCGTTGAAAGTGGAATATTGATGAAATTAACACCGAGATTGACAGAGACTACAACACAATCTACTAAACCACACTGATGCTGAGACATTTGTACAGTGCACTACGGAAAGCTTGACCGTGAATAAGAAGTGTGAAAACACACAGCCACAGAAAACTGCAGGGGTCACTTGGGCATGTAGAGACTTAGCTTAAACGACGGCGCATAGCAGTCATTTCGTCGACGCATATTTCATTCGCAAATCGAAAAATTGAACGCCTACCAATCAAAATAAATAACGTTGTAATACCTAATAACGTAAAATATTTAGGCATGCACTTGGACGCTAGGCTGACCTGAGGTACTCATATTTAGAAAAAAATCGATCATTTGAGGTTCAAAACCAGAAAACCATGCCGTGGCTGTTAGCTGCGAGATCGAGGTTGTCGTTAGAAAATAAAACGCTATTATATAAAATAGTAGCTCTAAAACCGATCTGGCTGTAGCTCTGTGGTGGGGCTACGCAAAAACATCCAACTTACAGAAAATACAACGATATCAAAATAGGGTACTGAGGAGAACCATTACTGCAGCCTCCTGGTACGTCTCAAAACTTAAACGCCATGTTTGCGGAGGATAAAATCAAAAAACAAACAAATAAACATGTCGCTCGACTTAGCATTCATATAAATCCACTTGCTACCAATAATTGCTGGATAACTCCTCCGGTGAAATACGCATACTGCGGTGAAATAAGCCTTTAGATCTTGTCCAGCCATTATAAAATTCAGAGGCAGTATTAATGGGTACTACCCCTCCACAAAAGATTCTATATCATATTAAATTAATCGCTAAATGACCACTACTAAAGTTGACCAGTTGTGATGGGAAAAGAAAAAAAAAAAAAAAAAAACTTAAATTAGGAACGAAAAAAGGAACTAAGAATTGTGAAATTATCGGAGCGAAGATTAAAACGATTTTAAAATGTCAAATAGTGGCTGTTGAAAATGATCGAGCTATTTCACAGCTTTGTCACGAATCTGGAGAGTAATAATTTTCTTTCGATTACCGGCGAATTCTCTCAATTTCTTTTCAACTGCCACAGAAATTCGCCCTTTTTTCTAATGCGAAGGCATGTATTCTGTGTCTCTATTCCTTGTTATTTCCTAAGCAGTTTTCAGTTATGCTTTTTTTATATCGCACGTGCTCCTTTGCGTTGCAGCCGCAGTATCGCAATGCAACAAAAAAATCTCACACGACTGTTTTTTTTTTGTAATAGTTGGCTCCTCCGGTTTAAGTTAACTGATCGTAAAATAAAATCAACATTTATCACTTTTCAGACATCCTTTATTGCATGACACTGAATATCTTTGATCCTTTTTTTCTTCTTTTTTATCTGAAGAACCGTTTAAATCGCAAAATATTTTGACGTTTTAAAATAACTTTTTTTTTTTTTTTTTTTTTTTTTATTAATTCATGTGCGATACCTTACTCCCCACTAAGTCAGTTGACTTGTCGGCGGGTACTACACGATTTACACACCCGATATTTACATCCGGCAATCAACTATTAACGTTATAAGCACAATATACAACATTCTAAAAGCTAACACATACTTTTTTAAACTGTATGTTGATACAATTTTTCCAAATAAAAAAAAAAAAAAAAAAAAAACACAAAAGAAACGTTCTACTTTGTTTCTTCGTTATTACAGTTATGTATTTTACAAGTACACTGCCAGTAACGAAAAAATAACGAAATTATTTTATTTTATTTACCCATTTATATTAAGTTCTTAATTTAAACAAGAAATCAAAATTTTTAACAACTAAAAAGTTTAAGCCAACCCGCGTGACCCACACGACCCACGAAAACGGTGTTCCTCACACAGGCCACCCACGCGTGGCCGTGGGCTGGGCTCAGTATGCGGTGGTCCATTTAAATATACGAGCTAACAGAAGAGGAAACTACGTGCTTGAACCATTTAAAATAGTCAATAGATCCTTAAAAGCGGTCTTTCGGAAAAGCAAGATAAAAAAGGAAGAAGAGTTCAGAGATGATCTCAAAAACAAGCCATGAGATTTCGACTGTAAAATAGTGATGTGTAAACTTGGAGGAAAAGCGTTACGCCGGCTTTGAATAACGAACAAATGAAAAATATTGCATACCAATACGAACTAGTGATTCCGAACTGACCGTCGAAAACGTATTTTAACAGTTTGTTGGTGTGCCTATAGCGGACGTTATTTAATACGAACTAATGTTGAATTCTTGTCTCTGTTCAAGGACCATTTAGTATGAATTCTAGTGATTCCGCTATCGACGTCTTTTAATGCAGTTTGATCGATGGTTTCTTTTCAGCTCGCTATCGTTACGGTTATGGTTATTTAAAATACCCGAGTGCCAGAGCTAGTTAGTTAGCTCAACGATGTTTTTAAATCGAATAAATTTTTACTTTTTCGCGATCACATATTATTCAAATAAACATCAAAAGAATTTCCGCGAAAACGTTTCTTTAAAAATACTCACCGATTTAATCTGACATATATATACGTATATACATATATCTAACAAAGTTCTTGAAGAAAAAAAGGCAAAGTAATATATAAAAAAATTCGTCATGAAAATCAAGTCGTGCATTATACGACTGAGAATGCTATGCGTACCGATTTATACATCCTGTGCCATATTTAGAGACGACTAAAACTACATCCGATCTCCGTGACCCCAACCGATGTATCTCTTCGGTCAACTCTCGTTCACCCGCTATACGTTATCGACGTTATCCCGATCGTTAATAATCCGAACTTTTCGCACATCTAGTGTGCACTATGTGCGTACATATTTATTCGTCGCGCATAGTCTACTTCCCCATACGCAGTGTACTCGGGCCTACGGCGGTATTTTACCACGATGCACACACACACACACACACATATTAACTTCTCGATAAAGCTTTGCCGATTAGGTATACAGCACAAGCGGCGAACGAAATTACTTTTATTACAACTGAAGACATTACAGTTTATTTGATTATTTTTGTCGCTTATTTAATAGAAATGATAGTGCTCCAAACCCTGATTTGTATCAATTATTCCCAACACACGATATATGATGCAATTATTCAATAGAGCGACACGAAGTTTTGTCATTCTTAGTGAGTGAAACATAGCCGGACGTCTTAGAGGCACATGACGTTCCCGAGGAAATACTAAGGCATCAGTGAAAAACACCCTCAATTATTATTGAACATACACGAGAAATGCGCGTTAGAAGGCGCCGTTTCTCAAAAATCAGAAAAAGGCAGAGCTTGTTCTGATTTGCGAAGAAAAAGATAACGCTGAGAGCCCCTCGTCTTACTAGCTAATATGCATGCTGAATACGATATTGCTTGAAAAACACGTAAAATCCAAACTCACATCATCGATAAACGATATTAGCGAACTTTGTTCCCAACATTATAGTTTTCGACCAAAATAGACAATCAGAGATCTAATAGGAGAAATCATAAAGAGAGCAGCTGTCACTCATTGTCAGTAGTCTTGCTAGATACACTAAACATCCAAAATACTATCAATAGCGTCAGCTAGCATTTTGATTCTTGAACAGAACCTTCGAATACTTATTTATCTCATAAGAATGCTTCACAACTGTCTCACCACGAATTAAACCACGAAAACGATACTGGTCTACGTAGAAATTGGAACCAGTACTACGCAAAAAAGTCAATCCTTAAAAAAAATTTTTAAGTAGGCTACAGTGATATTTTTGGAATACAGATGTTAGACAACACTTGCCTTGCCAGATATGCAGATGTTGCAGCAGACATTAAGATTCTACCTTAATTCCAAAACTAATGCACCGAGATAAAACAGAATATTTTTTAAAAATGTCAGCGCACAGTATGACTAAGCAAATTAACGAACACCAACTGACCGATTTCCCGTAAAAGCTAATGATGACAGCCACACATTCAATAGCATTACACGACAGTGAAATATAAGCTGATACACTGATCATAATGTCAGAAATATTACAAAGAACAGCAGCGCTACGAGTCACCTCAACTTACCATACAGTGCCACAATTAGCCAAACTATTTGGGAGACCAATATGTCTGGAGATTTTTATGGAAGTTTAACATCTGACGCATGCCAACATATCCGATAAAATAACAATAATGGAATACAGAAAAAGCGCGGAATCGAATTGTAAGTCTTTCTCTTAAAACGACTGATAGGTGATCAGAAAAACTAACTATTTATACTGCAAAGTTTCTTAAGGTCGTGGATACTTGAAAAACTATGTACATAAAATCAGCAAAAAGAGCCCAAACTACATTTATTGTTCGCTCGATGACCGTAAGTATACATTCTTCTCCCCGCAAAAATAGTCAATACAATAATCGCAATTGGGAAAACAAATCGGTTAGCTTACAATAGAAAACGTAGTAAATAAAATACTGCAAAATAAGAACACTGAAGTTTAATGAAAAATTATAGAAAAAATTTCTTTTCAAAAAAAAAAAACAAAAACAAGGAAAAACACACGACTTGAACGAAGATCAAAATGAAATAGTCCGACAGACTAAAATAATGAGACACGTCCCTAAACAAACAGTAAGCAGTGAGATAAGTTCCCATAGGACTGAGTCGTGTTTTTCGTAGAAACACCCAATAGTAAGAGAGTTGTTAAGGTATTCTTATCATGGAAAAAAATGTTCAGCTCATACTCGAAAAAAAAAATAAAATAATATTAGTGTTTTGGTTTGCGATTTTAGTTATTTATTATAAATACAAATAGTAATCTGAGAGAAGTAAAAATTGGAATCCGCTTCATTGATCATGTTCGGGAAAAAAAAGGTAATTGTGAAAACTAAAAATTATGCACAGATTCGTAATGAAAATATAAATTGACAAATATTCTACCTAAGAAAACTTTGAAGGTACATTAATTAGTCATTCTTGGGAGGCCTGTAAGAACTGTTTTTAGAGAATTTTGATCAGGGTAAGGCCTTTGAAAGATTATATAATTTTATTTATACGCTGCAGACACCGACAAAGAACTCGCATCCATGAGATTCACCTTCTAATCAATTTCAGTAGTCCGTATATCTATCGCCTCTCCTAATATGTCCCAGATAGCTTATCTCGGACACCTTGATTACCGCCAACGACACCTTCCTTTTTATGCAAATTCGCCGCCTCGTTGCAAAACCTTTGCGTTAGTTATTTTCTGCAACCAAGATATCCTTAGTATTTTTTTTGTACGGGAAAATTTCAATAGCGTCTAATTTGGCCTTCAATACTTTGTTGAGAATCCATACTCACACCCATACACGAGAATAGATATATAACAGAACATTGCATCACGCGGTAGTGCAGATCGAGGCTCAAGTCAGTGGTTAATTTTTCGCATTAAGTTACTAGAAATAAACTGACGATACTTTTGAGCTCCACAAAGTAGGGCTACTCTCTTACTGTTTCAATACAATATACTACTTGTTACCGTCGAAATACTGTTTAGCTCTTTTAACGGTAGAAGTAAAAGAGCAAACTGTATTTGAATAGTAAAAGAACTGTAAACTGCATTTAAACGGTCAGTTTAACTTTTTTTTTTACCGCTTAGCACATTTATCTTTCTTGTTTATACTGTTCTTTTTTTCTCTTTTTCTTTTAAATACTGTTTAAACAGGGAAGTGTTATTTTTTTTAAAAATATAAAACAATGATAATATTATTTTATATATTTTCTTTTGGGCGCGCCAGTGGCTTTGACCCAACAACTACAGAAATTATAGAAAGAGTTAAATAGAGAAATGATTAGAAATAGAGCTTCTTAGGAAAGACTGAAGTACAGGAATTATTATGTGGAGATGGGAAGGAAAGGACAAAGGAAGAATTATAAGGAACAGGATCCAGTGCTAAAATTTTGGAGTACAAAACAGAGCGTTCCGAATCAATAGTGAGGCATTCAAAGAAGATGTGTTTTGCATTAGAGATGCGCAAATCAACTCCGCTAAAATAGTTTTGGGTACATATACGTGTCCTTTCTGACTGCGGATATATATCCGCTTCTCAACTCCAAACTCCGACGGAGTTATGTATCTCATATCCAGCGTATAATCATTAGTTTGCGTATTCAACTCCAATTCCGCGTAATGCTCGGAAACGCACAATGCAACAAAACGTCCTTGAGCACGGTGCGCATTTTCTTCGCGAAATTCTGATTTACCGGAACTTTTTTTTTTTGAAGAAATAGCTAGTTCGCATCGCATCAAATAACACCGACCATTAAATTCGTGTATCGCATTACTCATTCTGAGTTGAACATTTTAAATCACACCGTCACTGTTACTGCAGTATGTGAACACGACGTAATAAACAGTGATGATAAGGCAAATTTTGACTGTTGCGCAGGCAGCTGTCGCCTTTCGGAGTGGAGATATATCAAATCACTCCGTCGGAGGTGAATTCAACTGTGTCCGGAATAATAATATTTGTTTGTTGTGTGACGTTTTTCGGAGTTGAGGCATGTCGTCTGAGATATATCCGACTGTCATCGGAGCGCGGATATGTTTCCGAGGATATAACTGTGTCCGGAGTTACCCATGCCTAGTTTGCATCACATATGGAAGTAGAGATGGAACTATGAAGGGGGTAATCGGGAGAAGACAGGGAAGAACGAAAACGTGAAGACGGTAGAAGGGAGTGATTAAAACGCAGTATGATTAAAGAAAACGATCGCGGAGCGTTGATAAGAAGAGGATAAGTGCTATATGGATTTCATAAATAGGAAAGATTCTTTTTGCTCATAGGAAAAAACAAGTGACACTTTTTTCTATGAACAAAAAAGTTTCTTTCACTGTGATACGCGTTCCTTTCTTATGGTACATAGAAAAGTCAAATCATTTATATAGTATGACAAACAAGAGAGCTTATTTAAACAACAAAAAAATGGTGAAATACTTTCTGTTTAAACAGTATTTAAAGGAAAATGATGTTTTTACTGGTTTTCCTAAGTGTGAAAAAAAAAAAAAAAGAAGAAGAGTTAAAACAGATTTTGAATAATTTCTTTTTCAATTCCCCATTCTCTGATGACCGCTATAATTGAAGTGAACAGCATTTTGTACATAATATTAACCCCCTCGCCCTAAACAAAAAAAGGGGAAAAAATTGATTTCAAATAATAGTCAATTAGTTCATATTTACCTTGACAGCAGGTATGCCATCTTGAAAACGACAATCTGTTAATTTAACTGAAGATCGAGAAAAACAGACAATTGTAATACCATAAAAATCACAATGATCGGCAATTAATTGGGCACTATAATCGTCTGCGATTATAATTTTGCTTACTCGATTAGACTTCATTATTACACCGCGCATATTAAGTATACCGCCTAAAACCATTATTGCATTAGAGTTGTTTTCCAGCAGGAACTTTAAATGATTCAAATATAATAAGCCACCCTGCATTTCCATAAACGTTTTATTTGGAACATCGTCCATTATGACTGGAACAGCGTCTGTACGTAAACCTATCACATATTATTATTATTATTAGCCTTAGTGATATAACGTTACACAATATACATTGAAGAGTAAATAAACTACTGTATAATTTAATTTAGCCCTGAAAACGAGCAAAGGCCTCCCTCAACCAAGCCCGCTCTAGTCTGTCATAAGCCACCTGATGGTATTGTTTGTGCTTTAACATTTTAGCGAAACTATCTTCCCACCTGTTTTCTGGTCTTCCTCTTTTTCTCTTCGCCTATATTGTCCAATCTGTTATTTTTTTAGTCCATCTTGTGGAATCCATTCTTGCAATATGTCCTGGCCAGTCTCATATTTTCCTTTTTATTGCCCATGTAAAATTGTCTTTAACTTTTAATTTGTTTTTGATTTTTTTTCTGAGTTTATTTTGTCTCTTAATTTAACTCCAATCATAGATCTCTCCAATGCGTTTTGACATATCTCAATTTTATTCATGATATTATTTGTTATTGTCCATGTCTGACCTCCATATGTTAAGGTAGGCAGGACGCACGCGTTTAGAATTTCCCTTTTTAGTTCATTTCTGTAAGGTCCCTTAAAAATATGTTTCAGCGACCAGTATTTTTTCCAAGTGAGTGCGATTCTACGCTTTACTTTTTTTTTTGTTTTATTTTTTAGAGATATTAGTTGTCCTAAATAAATTATACTCTCTGCCTTTTCGATTTCTGTGTTGTCTATTGTCTTGTTTTATTTTCGTCTGTAGATAGTATTTTTGTCTTGTCTAAATTTATAATTAAACACCAGCCTTCTTTCCCGCCTTGTTTAAATCATTTAGCATGTTCTGTAGTTTGTTTATGTCGTCGGACATAATCACTACGTCGTCTGCGAATCTAAGATTATTTAACTTTATCCCATTTATGCTTATACCTTTCTCCTCCCAGTCCAACTCTCGAAAAACTTCCTCTAAAGCAGTGTTAAATAATAAAGGAGATAATGGGTCTCCCTGTTATACCCCTTTTCCTATATTAAAATATTCGCCTTTTATGTCTGTTACTATTCTTCTTGCCATCATATCCGTGTACATATCCCTTATAAGTTCCCTGTAATTTCCGGACACTCCTTGATTTTTTAATGCTCTGTCCTAACGAGTCGAGCGCTTTTTTATAGTCTATGAATGCTAAATTTATCCGTATTTTATATTCCTTACATTTCTCTAAAAGTTGATTTATCACATGTAAGTGATCGATAGTTGAGAATCCATTTCGAAACCCAGCCTGTTCTATAGATTGTTCAAAATTTAGTATTTGTTTCAAAACCTATTAGTAGCTACAACCTTAGAAAATATTTTAGACACCGTGTAGCTTAAACTTATTGAGCGATAGTTTTCTATTTTATCTTTTTTTCCTTTCTTGTATATTAAGATAATCTCTGCTTGTTTCCATGATTTAGGGATTTTTCTATTCTTTAAAACCAAATTAAACAGAACATTAAGTAATTCTATCATTCTTTTACCCGCTAATTTAATATGTTCGTTCGTTATTCCATCCGGACCAGGTGTTTTGTTCATTTTTAAGCCCTTGATCACTTCCTCTATTTCTATTTCTAAAAAAGTAGGTTCCTCTAATATACTTTGTTTTGCATCGTCATTAATATTAACGACTGTTTCGCTTTTGTACAGTTGAGACAAATAATCCGTGGCTATATTTATAATGTCTATCCTGCTATGCTTTTTTTATTCCATTTCCGTCAATGAGGCAACTTTTTTTTATCATTTTTGTCCTAGGCATAAATTTTTCTTTATAGCTTTCATATTTCTTGTTGACTCGATTATTTCTTTTATCATTTTTTCTTCCTTCTGTTTATTAAATACCCTTTATAATACACTAATAATATATGTATAAAAATACAGTATGAGTTATCGGCATATCAATATCTATTGATTGTGAAATATTGAAATTTCGTAATAGGGAACACACAAATACCAAAGTATTCAAACTATAAGCAAATAAATTGTCTTATACGTATTCAAACTCATACTGTGTCAGGGACCGATTGGTGTATTTTGTAAATTTTGTTCGTAAATACACTAGACTGAACGCGGCATGCATCATTGCACAACAAGAGTAGGAGGATTTCAAACATAGATCACAATTACACTACTGCAAATTAAGATTTGTTGACCAAAATGAATATTCTAATAATGCGGGTTAATAGCATCCCCTGAGATACGACCGTCAGCATTTTGAAACGGACTCTCATATGAAAATCGAAATGAAGTCGGTTGATGACGTAACCTGGTTCTCAGTGTTCACGTACCTAAAGCTCGCACAATGGCACGGATAAATTTTACATTTGATAATATACCTTCTATTACTCCTCCGTAAGCTAGATTTCCGATATGTTTCAATGTATATTGACCCGATGTAATGATTACAATGTCATCGGCGGCTGCTTCCGTAATCCCGTCTTGCAGATCTCGAGTGGAATACCTGCGAAATATGAGAACAACCAATTAAATCTACATTTTTTTCGTAAATTTAATAGCACCTTAAATAAACTGCTGCGAAAGATCGGTGATTTTCTTTTAAAACACAGTGAAACAAGCGATCGCTGGTACTACATATTAACGAAAATAGGAAAAAATGCGACAAGTTACAACAATATCGTTTTTTAATTATAAAAAACCATTTCATCGCCGGTCTTTCAAATTAATCTCCCGCGATTCTTGAAGTTTGCAAAACATAGATTAATTTAATAAGTTAAAGGTGTAAAATAATTTTTAATGATCCCGCCTAACTCAGGATTTAAAAAACTCTTGATCCCTCTGAATTAGAAATATTAAGAAAATACTTTGTTATATTTTTTTCTCGTAAGTTCTTATGTAGAGTGTTTTACATTTTCAGCATTATCACAATTCATATTTCTTCAAACGGGTGTGTTTAATTAGACAAATTAACAGTTTGAGAAAAAACAGGTATAAATAGGTAGGTAGTACTCAAAACTTAATTTGGTAATATGCTTTAAATTACAAGTTTTTAAAATCGAAAGAAAAATTAAAAAAATTACGTAAATTTTTACGCACCCTTTTCAGTTAGATGGGCAGATAGGTAAACATTGTAAAATGTTCTTCTCTGACAGCGATAAAATTTATTTTCCACGTCAAAATGATTAAATTTGCTATTTAATACATTTGAAAAAACAATTAAAATGCATAAATCACAAAAATCATTAAAACCGCATCGACGTGGTTAGATTTCGAAACAGAATCACTTCAAATTTCCAACATTATCAGTTACGTACATAATAGATTATTTCATCAACTTTTGTCATGTTTATTTGTTTACATTTCAACTTTAATTATAATTACAATAAATATGGAGTTGTTCCGACTCTGAAATTAATTATTTTTCAGTGTTTTGCGTATTTTACACACTTTAGCGACCAAACAACGTCTATTCGCAATTACGCGATTAGATTTCATTTTTACTTTGCGGACTTCAGGTGTGAATAATTAAAAACGCAATACCGAATCCCAGGAGTGAAATTAGTTTAACGTTAATATTTCGAAATTTAACGTTCAAAGATGAAAAACGCGAGAAATAGAAAATGTTTGAAATAACAAAGTTCCGATGTAACCACTCTTGGGACACAACTCTTTAAAACACAGCAGAAAAAAGTGTAGTCCGATTTCGACGGCGCCAAGATCAGAATTAGCAACTAAAACGGTACCAATCAAAACGTTTTTTTTCTAATAAATGAGGAAATGCCAGAAATTAAAAAAAAAAAAAAACAAAAAAAAACACCAACAAACGTAACGGAATTTTTTTTATTCCGTTTATAATCATTAATTCTTCCAGAAAGAGTATTGCTGATTAAGTATGTAAAATGGCCCTCCTCTTACATCGTTTTGGCTGAAATTTGAACCATATGTTTGCCTTGCCAAAAAAAAAACTACGATCGTGAAAATTTTGAGTCTTGGGACTCAAATTTCAGCCTCTAATTTCAAAAAGTGTGTTTGTCAGTTTTTTAACCATATCTTTGCGAATTATGAACGGATATATATATACACACACACACATATATATATACATATACAGGAAAATTATTTAATAACTTCACCTCTATTTTCACACGCAAAAAAACGATCAGAACTAACAAGCGAGCTAAAACGACACCAAATTAATATTTTTTAAAATTAATCTGGACTGAGAGATGCAAAACATTTTTTTTTTTTTTTTATTCAGCATATATACTAGGATACTAGAAATTGATTTAAAAAGTGACCCGGAATTTTTTCTATTTCCTTCATAACTGGAAATACCAAAATCAATTTCTAGTTTTCATTGAATAAAGGATAAACGGAAATTTCTTTGCATTGATACTATTGATAATATGGTACACTCTTAAACAGATATATGTATGTGCACAAACACCCGGTTTAATGAAAATGTAGATTTTGTTTATAATTCTCCTTTCTCAAATATTATGTGTATATAAAAAACTATTTATAACTTTATATATATATTTTTATACAAAAAAATGTATAGGCTAACTTGATTAACATTTTTTTCACTTATTTACATATAATGAAGATTTTTTTTCAATATTTCGCAGAAAAATACGAAGTCAAATAAAATTTCAATAAAAAAATAAAAAATAAAAAAAATCGAAAAGAATATCTGTTTTAATTATTGATTTTTACAATTTTTATTTATTTAGAGATTAAGCTATTTTTCATATTGTAAATGCCGTTATCAAAAATCAAATTGGTATACATTTTATTTGTATTTTTTTAAGGGGGAAATTTATAAACACATCTATTGTCTATAACTGATGTAAATGTTAATTTTATATTAGTAAAAAATAAAAAATAATAATAAAAAAAAAAAACGAATACAGTTTAGAAATGATTGCACTCTAAGAATAAGAAGGCGCAGGACAATGTATGTAGCACAAAATGCAAATTTTCTAAGACATAAACAGTTAGAGCTGGAATTGTTTCTATACAGAAAGAAATGTAGGTATTTCTGAAACAAAAACTGATCAGAGAACAACCGTCTTAGGAAAAAAGTCAAAAAAAAAAAAAAAAAGATAACAAATCAGCCTTATATAAAATAATATACAATTATCCATGTGTAAGCTAATTAAAAGCAAATTAAGAGTAGATTGAAATAGCCAGAAATATAAATTTCTGAAAAACTAACAACTAAAGATAATTCCTTATAGAAGTTAAATATATTACTGTAGAAACTATACGGAACTACAGTCAGTAAAATTACCGAATATGAATAACGGTTATGTTATGATTCTGAAAGTCAGGCAAGAATTTTAAAGAAATATTTCAAAGGATAAACAAAATCAAGGGTTATCTACTTTTATAATCGTGAGAGGAAAATTAAAAGTAAGTATTTCTCGATAATAACAAAGAACACAATAAATAACTCCTCAACTAGCCTTAAGAAAGAGTTATCAGAATCGTAAAAAATTTAAAGAACAAAAATTCTGTAGGATATGACAAAATTAGTATCAAATCGCACAAAAACTTGCCAAAAAAGCGATATGTGTGCACTTTCAATTCGTGTTTTAGATTATGTTAATTTCCGTGACAATGGAAAAGCTCGCAGATAATAGCTGCATTTAAGCCTGTGAAATAATGCAAGGGAGAATATCGGGACCAGATTTATTTATATTATACCTAAATGATATACCTAAAATCGAAGAGTCTGAAACATAATATGCAGACGGCACTGCGATATTAGCACATCTTTCAGAACAGATCCAATAACAAATAGACTCCATAAAGCATCAAATATGATAATAAGATATTTCAAAAACCGGCAGATTAAAACAAACGTCAATAAAACAAAGGTTATTTTATTCACTAGAAGAAGGCTGCATATACGAAAGCAAATGGATATCCAAAACAGACATGTAGAATGAAAAAATGAAATCCGGTAATACCTGATAAAAAATTAACCTTTACGAAACTTATTAAAAATAAAGTAATAAAAGCTGAAAAAAAGATTTGCTGCTCATACACATACTTCAATAGGAAATCACTTTAACACCTGAAAATATACTATCTATAAATAATTTTGCCAAAACTGTTATGCGCAAAATCAGTTTGCTCATCTACCAGTTGTTAAATTATTTTTCAGGGACTTCAAAGAATTCAGAATCACTGTCCCAGATTAGTCCTAAATAAACCGCGATACACTAGTATTAACTCCATCGTGCACGATCACCTATAAAAGTGATATGGGAAATAAAGAAAAATAAAAACCGCGCGGAAATTATCTGACGCAAGCAGTTTATCCGACTTAACGTTAATTAATACATGGTGGCCACTCAAATATAATTTTTAAATTACCGGTTTTCCCGGTCCAAATCCTTTCGTCGATTTCCTGATTACTAAAAAGAAAAATGGAATTTTTTTATTAATATTTCATCGCCGCAGCATACTCTTTATATGAATAAAACAGAACTTCGTAATTTATTCTTGAGTGTAAAGTACAGTAAAAAATGCATTCATTTTTTAAGGTTTCAAGTGATTTTTTCTTATTAAAAATATCGTTTTTGGCTAATTTTAATTTTCCTCCCGGTTTTGCGACAAAATTCCCAGTTTCCTGGTTGGGTGGCCAGCCTGTAATAATATAGCACCTATGACCACTAAACGCTAAGACATAAATACAAAAAAAAAAAAAAAAAAAAAAAAAACAACAAAAAAACACGTACTACTGACTTAAATTTTGCAACTTTAGTTTTTGGAGACTTCATAGCAGAAACAAGCGTTTTATTATTACAACTTTTTTACTAATTTCATACGTTATAATTCTAGTTTCCCCTTATTTAAGTGGCTTCTTTTAGCGAGTTACGCTATACTATCATAAAGCTTTATTACTCGTTTCGGTTGTTTATGCGTGCAAGTTTAGTGTTTTAAAATTTTTCCAACAAGTTAAGTTTCAATAAATGGAAGTAATATTTTAAGTTATTACTAATGTCGGTATAATTATATCCGGTAAAGCTCGCTTCACACTTGCTCTGTTTCACTCGATACGGTTTCGATTCGATTCGTTTTCGGTTGTATCGAACAAGAGTGAACCGATGATTCGGTCGCCATTCGGAGCGAATTAGAACCGGATAAAAACCGTGTAGCCGCCGAATCGGTTGCTAACCGGTTTTAAACAGACGTGAATTCGTGTGTAGGACACACAAGGTCAACCGGGCGTTCACACGTGCAAGGTTTCTACCAGGTTCGGTTCCGGTTTACGCGTTCAAAACATAAAGTTATAATTACTTTTTTTTTTTATTAAAAATGAGCAACTTACCAGACGTCAATATGGATCATCCGATTTCGTTAGTACAGTCATGATACTTGCGAGGCAAAACTCTGGAGAAGTACAAGAGGACAAATTTAAAACGCAGCAAGCATGGAAATCTTTATTTATCGATACAATTTCTCATAAATGTATTTCGATGTTGAAGATGATCCTTTAACTTCACATGTAATTCATCAAATGATTTCGTTGACATCCTGAACTAGTTCGAAAATTTGTCTTCGTTCTCCCTTAATTCCGTAAAAGTGGTGTAAAATACTCCACAAATTTCAACCTTTTGGTTACAATCGGGTGCTCCCAATGAAAACGATTAACCCTTCATTTTCGTTTTTTAATTCTCCCATAGAGAAGCAACATAGCCAAAACTTGACTTTTCTCCGTAGTAGTGTAAAGCGCGACTGGTTTTGGATGTCGGATCTCAGATCGCCGAATACAAACCCGATAGAAACGGCGTGTCTGTGAAGAGATTAGGCGGCAACCGAGAACGAATCGAAAACGAATCGAATACAATACCGAATAGAACAGAACAAGCGTGAAGCGAGCCTAAGAAAGATTTTTGTTTTTCGCTACGGATAATAATAATAATAATAATAATAATAAGTTTTAAATACTGTATTGTATTATTTCAAATACGTACAAATGATTAATAAATAGATACGCGCGCCATAAGTTGAAAAAGAATTATTCGCGAATTGTTTAAGGAAAAATTTAGCCACTTACTTAATCGGCAGCGCCAACGGAACATCATTTAAATAATCCAAATATTTTTGCAGAGTGCAATTATCCGTTATCACCAATATCGTGCCATTTGTCTTTTGCACTTCGCAAATATTCATCGACTTTCTTTGAACCAATTCATTTAATTTAAATATTTCAACAAAATCCGAAAATAGAATTTTTTATATAATATATAAATGGTAAAATAGCAAACTGTCCTTAGTACAAGAAGCATGCAACGATAATTCAGCGCTGATACTAGTAGGTAAATACAGATTTGTACTTAGATGAGAAGCATTTTCAGAGTACATCAGAATAAAAAAGCGATTACACTGCTCAAAAACTGAAAATTTAATCGATCAAAATCACTTCATTAATTTCACATTTTTGATTTTATTATCATATTCGCGTTAAAAAAACAGTAATTTTCAACCGGTGGAAAATAATTTAAAAACTTAGTTTATTATAAGTGAAAACCCATTATTGTGAACAGACAAGTGAAATCATCAAGCACAAGTACCTGCTACACTAAAATCTTTTACCCACGTGTGAGTTTTTTTTCCATTATATTTCTAATTAAATGTACTAGAATATTTAACGAAAACATTTTTATTTAGTTTTTTTTTTTTCATTAAAAAGTTATATAACACATCAATCGTTTTACGTAATCACCATTTTAATAATATACGTATATAAAAGGGAAATTTACAGTTCAAATCCGAACAAAAATAATATCCTGCATTACTTCCCGTAATAATGAAAACGGTGTTAATGACCACCAATTTAAAGATCCTACCAAATTATGCTATTAAATAAAGGCCGTATAGAATACAGGCTAATTTAAAAATGTTTTTGCATTTCGCTGATATTAAAGTTAAGGGCAAAATAAAAGTATTATCACATCGCGAGTTAAATGTCACAGTTGAATTGTAAGTAAACAAATAGAATGTTGTTCTGATATACGAATAGTACACACATTACGCATTTTATTCGGGAAACTAGCCAAGACCCGGGGACTTTGGTCGGAGCCTAAAATTTTCGAAAATTATTCATACTGTAATTATTATATTATAATCGAATTTTTAAATACCACATTTTCTTCTTGCATAAATTGAAATTTCGTAAATCAAATATCGACATAACAAAATGTAAACTTGACAAGGATAATTTTTTGGTTAATCTCCACACGCCGTATGCAATAATTAGGCCAAGACTTGCGGCTTCTACTTCTAGATCATTATAGAGTTTAATAAATTGAGTAATGCAAAAAAGGATTAAACGGAAGACGAATCTTTTGACAGGAGCGACGAAGCGGGATTAAAAAAGGAAAATTTAGAGCTTAGATCATTGTTGGACACTCTGACAAAATGTGAAAAATATTAACAGGAACTCCATATCTGTCAGTGTGAGATTGATTGAGCAAGACTTTGGAACATATGATCATGAGTAAGACTGGAATAGCGTACCGAAGAACGACACACTTGTGGTCTCTTCTCCACCCTTCCAGTTAAAAATTCCACTTATAGGCGGATAACTTTATTGAGTGCAGATGTGATGGATTTTGTATTAGTAGCCCATGTATTTTCGATGCCACAATTCCCAAAAAATATTCTTCCTTCCTTCGTCGACATCTACGACTGGGAGCTGAATATTCGGTACCGGGAAAATTTTAGACGCCTCTCTATGTAGTATAGCCAGTCATGAGTTTCCTGATATCGTGCAGGATTTTTTATGAATTCAACTACCGGATGATTTAATCTTTTACGGATATTGTGTAAAAGCACACACGTTTGTGATATTGTAAGAAGTATTATTATTATTTGTTTAATTTTTCCTTCAAGCAATCTTCTTCTCGTAAATAGATAACTAATAAATAATTTACGTAATTTTCTACATCTCCCGAACCGACAAGAGTAGGTTATAAATATAACCAACTCGGTTTACAAATTTTTTATTTATATAAATATATATATCGATTTTAAATACTATTAATGGCTTATTATGATTATTCGTTTTATAAATCGGTCACAAAATACGAGTAGACCCGGTGTGTGCGTGATATCGTATTTTTTTTCTCTTCTTGAATATGAAATTAAAATTATTGTTTTAATTACTGAGTATAATTTTTAATTTACAATATTAAAATGATCAAAAACAATTTTTCTGCCAATGAAAATAGAAAGAACACTTTTCATTAGAAAATATCATAATTTCTAGGTTGAAAGAGTTAATAATAAAAGCGTGAAATTTAAAAAAAAAAAGAAAGAAAGAAAGAAAGAAAGAAAAAATTCTTTAAATAGATGGCACGCAATGAACCCCTGAAAGAAAAATGAAGAACGAATAAACCGCGGAAGATGATAAGTCACGCTACCGACGATCATCGTAAGAAAAATAAAAAATAAGATAAAAAAAAAATTTGGCAAACGATGAATATGCAATACCACCATCACAGGCTCTTACAGAAATAGTTATTCAATATCGTGAAGAAAACACTGAACAATACTCGGAAAACGTGTAATCTTAACCCGTAGTGTAGCTAAAGTTTATGAAAGATAGAAGTGTTCGTGGAAGATACTACCGTTATACTAGCAAGCTAAGAATAAGAAATAACGTTATTTCTAAAGCAGACAGAAATAACAATTAAAGCCGAGAAGAAATTGCCTAGATTTTTCAACTAATACCAGATACATTGAAATAGCGAAAAATTGTATTATATAATCCAAAAAAAAAAAAAAAATGTAAAAAACAAAAACTATAAAATATGTGTAAAGAATCAAAATTGAAACTTGTGAAAATGTTAATGTTTTCAACAGTTAATGTAACTTATGATTTATGAATAATTAATGTAGGCCGCTAACGGAGGAGTTCTGCATCTTAGCAAAATACTTTACATATCCCGTGCGTTGCAGTGTTGGAAAGATACACATAAAGAATCACGTCAGCGACTTCCATCGACTAGACAGTTATAGTATTAAAAAATTTTGTTCTCATCATGCAATAAGACAAGATGAAACAGAAAGATTGGCGCGGTACAGAATTTAAAAAAGAAAAAAAAAACAAGAATAGAGGAACCTGATATGAAGTGAGGTCGTCACACAAGCAAAGGAAAATAGAGTTGGCATTATGTAATTCATCGGTGTATGCATAATACTACATGCTAGAAAGTTCGGAAAGGAATATACATAGAAAAAGAGAAGGCTCAATTAAGAAGAATGATTGTCTGCAGGAATGCAAAACCGCTAATGACCATCTTGCAACTGGCTCGATATTCTTAATTATGAAAACAAGAAAGATGGAAAGGAATCACGCGCTGGTTGTAGCTGTATCATTAAGAAAGTAAAGAAATTACGGTAAACTTGTGGGATTTTTTTTTCAAATTCGGCAAACAGTCATATTAGAAGGAATAGAATTAGTCGTAGAATACAGGAGATCACACGAACGCAACACAGCAGGTTATAAGCGGTCAACTGATTATTTTAAGGCTACATACGTACGATTTTAAATAACAAAAATTTGATACACAACAAAAATATATCAAATACTAGGAAACGTTTTCAAGAATATTCCATTCATCAGCTAAATAGCATATCACGACACAACCAGTCTAAAATATATTCTCTACGTTACACTTACGGTTTTTTTTTTTTTTTTGTTTTACGATGAGAGATATTGCCGAAAATATTAAACCTAAAAGTATTCACTCAACGCAGCTCTCGGTAACATTAAGTACTGCAATAATTATTTAAGTAATTTATAAATGTAACAAAATTTAGTTTTATTTTATTATTATTCTTGTAAAAATTGTTTTAGTAGCAGTTCTGTAAAATTAACCGCAATCTGAGATAAATCACTCTGCCATTATGTATTTTACGCTCTAGAACGATTTGAAAAAAATAAAAATATTTTCGATCGATTTGCTGTAAATTTATATGCGCTTGAAAAATGTTTGAAGAATAAATTAACATTTTTAAAATCTAAAACAATCGCGTAAATGTTTTCCAATATTTTCGATACTTTTTCTTTATATTTGTATAAACAAGGTATTCTGAGTTTAACTTATTCCGCTACAGAGCATACAAGAGAAGTGGTATATTCGTATTTTCCCGTTGAAAAATTAATTATACTTATCTTCAAATAGGAAATCAAGTTGTTAAACTCAATGCTGCATTAATTCATCAACAATTGCTGATCGCATAAAGCCAAAGTAAATAAAATTTTAACAGATTTCATTTAACCTAAATGCAAAGCAGAACGGTTGCGCAGTCATAATAATAATCTTTTAACAATAAATATATGTACGACGCCTTTACGATTTTTTTTTTCTTTTTTAAGTTCGTTATTACCGTGTTTCGGGATCCTCCCAAAGACTCATTTCGTATATAGCCGATGATAATTTTTCCACTTCATGTTTCAGTAGCGAAGTTTCCGACGGAGTGTATGCTGTCTGTTTCAACTGACGATATAAATTTTTCGCATCTTCCAATAATTTATAAACATTCTGCTTAGCGTTATGTAATAAATCGGAAGCTTTATGCAATTCTGTAAAGCTAAAAAATAACGAAAAAAATTAAAATAACTCTATTCGTTCCTTTATAATCAGACAGTAGCGTGCAAAAAATTAAGTTTTAAAAATATACACATTTAAAATCTGACGAAAATAAAATATAGATGTAAACAATGTTTATTACTTATAAACATCGTGTAAAATCGCTACTATTAAAGTCATTCGTAAAACCCTGTGTAATTTTAAACTCGCACATTTTTTTTGAAAGCGAAAATTAAATAATAAATTTTAAGCCAACTTATAGACAGTATAAATAAATTTCACAACTAAAAAAGAACGAATTTACTCCGAAAGATCTATTCAGTCTTATTACATTTAGTATTTGTTTTTACGTGTAAAGAAATGTTTTCAATAACTCTATTATATTTAAGGAATATTAATTAATCAGAATTTTATTTGTAAACATTTTTTACTTAAATTTGCTACCAATAATTTGTTTTAAAATAAATCCGCTTACAAACTTATGTATTTTCCATTTATCAACCTTGTTAAATATCGAAACTTTTCAGTTTAAACTAAACAGACTTGAAGGGACAGTAAGTTCTTGATATGTAAGCAGAAATTTTTAACCCTTCTAGAACACTAATATTTATAACCATGATTACGGAATAAATGATCCCGAAACATTAGTGAAATTACTAAGCGTATATTTGGTGAATTATTATTATATATTTTCTGTTTTGTATTTTTATTTTGTTGCAAAATATCAAAATTTCCTGTACCAGCACTTTTTGTGTGTGTGTGTGTGTGTGTATTATGATATGATACTACAGGAAAAAAATAAAAAACTATACGTAAATAAGAGAAACCTCTTTGTCAACTATCGTTTTACCTTATATAAAGGGTACTACAGACAGAATAGGTGGAATTTTAAGAAAACATAATATTAGACCTGTTTTTGGTACATGCAGAAAAATTAAAGATACATTAAAAGATCGATCAAAGATGACTTACCATAGGGATTTACAGTGGGAGTTTATAAAATTCCTAGCCCTTGTGATAGTTCTTACATCGGACAAACTGGCAGGGCTATTATTACCGGATTAAAAGAACACAAAGCGGATTACGCACATTCGCGTACGAAAAATCAGCATTAGTAGAGCACGCAAAAAATGCGGGACACGCGATACAATTTGACGACACTAAGATTTTAGGTAAAATCGAACATTATGGTACAACAAGGATTTTTAGAGAAGCATTAGAAATTTAAAAATATCAAAATTTCATTAGAGGAGACGGTTACAAACTGAGTGAAATTCAGAAAAAAGTTAACAGTTAAGAGACGAAACATCTGTTGAGACTAAGGGTGGGTCTTCCCGGCACAGTTGTTAGTCAATGTTGTCCTTCCACAATTCGTTAACAATACGGCCAATGATGATAATAAAGACAGAAATTCTAATATTAAATACAGGTTAAGAAGCAGTAACTCTTCACCATACTCAACAGGACAATATTGGTTAGTTCGATTTTTTGCGTTTTCTTATTTTCTCCTAGTTTTTTTTTTGTTATTTTTTTGTGTTCTTTTTATTCTTTGTGTTAGTTTGTTTGGAGGACATTGCTGTGTGCTACCAGCTTACTAGGGTTCAATTTTCTTTCATTTCTTCAGTTGTTTCTCTGATGATGAACAATGTAATCTGTTTCGAAGTGTTACGAGTTAATGATGAATTGTTTCAACGTGCTTTCTACCGAAAATGGACATGTGGATGATATGTAGTGTTAGCACAGACAAATTTGACATTGTCAAAAATCTCTGCTCACGTATCAAAAACTTACTGTCTCTTTTTCAGTCTATATAGTTTAAACTAAGAGTTTCGAAATCTATCTTATGGGAAATAAAATAAAAAAATTCTTAAACTATTCAATTACTAGAATTTTCAAAAATGAATAATTTAGACAAGAGAACACAAGCGAACGTAGCAGACAATAAGTACCGAATAATATTTAGTCACAAAATTTTTTCTCGCATGTTTTCCCTCGATATTTCATAAACTTTTACCAACGAACAATGATCAATATCTCTAAAACAGACCAGCGTTTTATGAAAGTATTCATTATAACCTCTGTAAAGAAAATATCATTTTGTTATCACAAGTTCTAATTTTAAATAAATTCGTATATTTTCGTTAATTCCGATGTAATTTTATAAAATTTAAAAACAGTTACAAAATATTTTCCATTTCTCATTACATAGAAAACTGTCAGAAAAAAAAATTATATATATATATATATATATATATATTAAAAAAGAGTAATTTTAAACGCATTTTCGTCTATTTTTAATTACCATTGATAGGAATACTTTTACATGTTGTAAATTTATTATTGTTTGGTCAATTTTAGTACAAAATTCAAATGACGAAATCTATGATATGTTATGAGGGGTGGGCAAAAAAGTATTAATGTATCTCTTAAAATTGAAATTCTGCGATGATATTTTTCAATGTTTTCTAGTAAAAAATTGCCTTTCCCACTAGGGCCTCTAAATTCGTGGTTGCGAATTTTATTTATTTTATGTATCTCGGATTAGAACTATTATTATTACTACCGTGAAATCGGGGAATCGGACTGCTTTCTTTGGTGGACTATATTAAATTCAATCAAAGGCGCATTTTAAGTCACTGCCACGCCTCTCACTTCTAACAGATGGAGGAAGACGGGCGACCAGTCATTTTATTCGGTAGGGTTATGCGAGTTAGTAGAGTTTCATTCTGATCAGTTTGATAGTATTCCCGTTGGGTACATTTAAAATGGAATTGTTGCTGAAATGGGCGCCCAATTCTTGTAAACAACGTGCCATCATTCGTCTCCTCGCTGCGGAAAACTGTACGGCTAAAAACATTCGTGATTTTTTTTTTAAATGTGTATGGAGAGTCTACAATGACTTCCCGAACCATTAGCTCCTGGGTTTGGCGGTTCAAAGGTAGCCGAGAGACGATTCATAAAAATGTCGAACGAAGAAGTCCGCTCACAAACTGATGGTGACCGTCTTCTGGGACTTCGCTGGCGTATTTCTCATTGATTTCATGGACTAAGGAAACACCACAAACTCGGAACAATATTGTTAAACCCCCGACAAGCTTCAGAAAGCGATAAAAAATAAACGAGATGGGCTTTTATCCCAAAAACCCATCTTATTTCACAACTCGCTATAATGCACGTTTGCATTGCTCGCGTATTACCGTTTTCCACCTTGAAAAATCTGAATAGGAGGTATTCAAGCATCCATCACATTATCCTGACCTTGCACTATCCAATTTTCATCCCTTCCACCCGTGAAACGATTTTTAAAATCCCAAAGATGTGCGACAACGATGACAAGTTGAAGCAGGCAGTTACGCTATGATTAGAAAATTTAGACAGCAACTTCTACTTCACCGGGGATTGGAAAGCTTGTCCCGCGCTGTAATAAATGCTTAAATATAAATATGGTGATTATGCAGAAAGATAAAGAATTTCCTCGGGAATTTTTTAGATTTGGTTTCATTTTTGTAACTTAACATGCGGCTAAGTTACAAAAGTGTGGCAGTGACTTTTATTTCTTCACTCCCCGCCACCGAAATTGAACGATGTCTATTTCTTCCCTGATCTACGATAGCGCACATCCCTTTCAGTTTTGATGCAAGGAGAGCCATTAAATTCTAGCCATCAACTAGTTGCTATGTACCTGCACTCTCACTTTCTCACTACATTCTGATTTCATTTATTTATTTAGTTTTTACTTAATATGTACTATTCTCACTCGATTGCGAGTATGAGATAATCTTATGATTCATAGGAGAATTAGAGGATAGATAACAGCGCAATTGAGAAACATATAAGCCGCAGCGCAACCTAGCTTCCCTGCTGCCAACTAACCTGAGAAGGGATATCAGTGGCGAGGCGAACCAAGACGACTGGCCCACTTACGTTGATGCGATTATTCACCGGCTGAATATGTATGCGATGCTAGCGCACACGCACGACTACATTTAGAACTAATTACAGTCGCTTGTTATCGCGCTATAAATGAAGCCCAAATGTGTCTATACTGTTGTATACTAATCAGCGCGTATATTTTGTCATCGCCTGGAACCCGAGACTTCCGAAACGGAAGCCAAGCGCTCTAGCCACTAGGCCATCGCGACGACCTATACATATACATACATACATACATAGATATATATATATATATATATATATATATATATATATATATATATATGTATAGTATATGTATATAAAAACAATGTAATATGTAAATTATACCAGACAGTACCAATAACTATGTGAAAATAAATAACCGATAACCATAAGTTCTATTTCAGCGAAATTGATAATGTTTCTCCATTTTACCGCCTTTATTGTAGGAATATTATAGCATTAAAATCAAGCTGAAAATCGATAGCAATATACGTACAGTTGCAATCGCTGAATTAAACCACCACGTAACCATTCTTCAATAGTTTCGTTTTGATCCCATGGATACCAAATGAAGTCGCTGAATACCCTAAAACAAATTTTATTTTGATTTTTATTTTCGCCATGAAACATGTTTTCAATATTAATCAGGAGTTTCCTAAAAATAATTTACCCAAACTAGAGTTAGAGAGCGTACTGCAGCCACACAAGAGAGCAGTTGTTTCACTTATAACTCGGCACCGAAAGATAGTGCACGTTCGCTCCATTAATTTCTCGCACAAATTAAAACTTAGAAAACAAATTAACTACATAAACAACTCGCTCCGCTATTTTCCTATGTCAAATGTAGTCTTTGATATCGGTATCTTAATCATCCATTTCAAAAACGAACGTACCTTTATTTGATCAACCCATACATTCGTTTGCAATCTTTTCCTTTTTTCATTTCACATGCAGACAGTCCGTAGCTTTTGTTTTTCATTTATTTATATTTCTCACTTATTAACTTGTTCTTCATCGTAATCTTACTGGAACATTCATTTCCTATTTTTTGCTCAATTTTGTCCATTGGAATGAAAAATATAAAATGCAAAAGTAGAGATTCAGCTAGTCGGAAAGACATCAAACCTTATTCTTGAGTACGTTTTCCTTCCTTACATATTAATACGATATAAGCAGCTCCGCTAGTCGGACGAGAATTATCCATCTGCTGACTGATTGCTGCAGATAGATAAGACTGTGAGTAGCCTAATAGATAATAATAGTTAACCGATAATATCGGTTGATTGTTTAGTTTTATCGTCGCTCGGTTCGTTATTGTTTGGTTTTACCATCGCTAATCATGTCGCCGTTTCTGATTATTCGACCAGCGAAGAGTAGCGATCGTTGTTCGAATTAACGTGTGTAATCTACTGCCTCAGAAATAAAGCTCCAGAATCTAGTCGGTAGTAAAAAGAAGTAATAAAATGTTTTTTACGAATAAAAAACCGACTCCGAGGTTAATTATAAAAATTTAATAAAAACGCACTAAAAAGTAAAAAATAATTATACGATAAAACAAATATTTCAGATTGATATTGTAATTCATATACAACATTAACTTTTTGCAATCGGCACCAAATTCATATTACAACATCTAGAAACAATTTAATGAACATTTAGTGCAGTTTTTAATTATTTTAATATAAATTTCATGCCGACTCCAAAAAGTTAATGTTGTATACGATAATATCACTCCAAATTATATTACTCTGAAATATATTTTCTTATCGGGAGTAATTATTTTTTACTTTTCAGTGCATTTTTATTAAATTTTTATAATAAAACTTGAAGTTTTTTTTTTTTAAAACCGTTTTATTTTACAATTTTCAGCGTTATGTTTGAATTTTTTTCTTACTAAAAATCAACTTTTTTGTCACATTATTCTCCATATTTTATACTTAAAAAAAAAAAAAACGATTTCTTTATTTAAAACTGCATTTTCACGGTAATTTGAGAAACTGATAGTATTTTAAGTTAATCGCCTCTGTTATACTAATAAGAAATATAAAGGGAAAAAAATGATCTAAAGGGGCCATATTTTGTTCACGCTTTTTAACTAATACTCAGTTTATATTTACCGATTTTTATCAGGAATCATATGGTCTGAATGGTACACTTTCTAATAAGCAAAGAATCAGTAAAATCGGTCCAGATAAATATAAGTTATGCGCGAACAAACGAAAAAAAAAAAAAAACGTAACGAACGTTTAACCTCCCCTTTTTGAAAGTCAGTAACAAAATTACATTTCCACGGAATTAACGTTGTTTATTAGTAAGAATACTTTCGGCAAGTGTACCTTTCTCTGTTTTCCTATCAGCAATGTATTGTGAGTTCGGCTTTTGCCCTCTTTGCACGACATAGATGTACAAAACTCATGTGGTCGTTGTTTAGCTTCTTTGTCCGCGGGACCAGTACCATACGATGGTTGAATGTGACTACTTACTAGAAAAGACTATATTTTGCATCTCTATATTAAAAAAATGTTTTTTTACAAAAAATAAATACCGACTTCAAGGTTTATTATAAAAATTTAAAAATGCACGAAAAAGTAAAAAATAATTACTCCCGATAAGAAAATATACATACATCAGAGTTATATACCCTTAAAGGTGACATTATCGTAATTCTTATACAACATTAATACCTTAATTAGAGTTGGAATTAAATTCATGTTACTATATCTAGGAACAATTTTATGAACACATTTAATGCAGTTTTTAATTATTAATTTAATATGAATTTGATGCCAACTCCAAAAAGTTAATGTTGTATAAGAATTACAATATCATCACTTAAGTTATATCAGTCTGATATATATTTTTTATCGGGAGTAATTATTTTTTACTTTTTAGTGCATTTTTAAATTTTTATAATAAACCTTGATGTCGGTATTTATTTTTTGTAAAAAAACATTTTATTTTTTACTTTTTAGTGCATTTTTATTCAATTAAATTAAAACATTTTAATAAGAACAGATATTTCCACGGTGTGAAAACTTCAAAAGCTACATTTCCATGGCAATTTGGCAAATTTATAGTATTTTAAGTCAATAAATCTAATCCGACGGCGGTGAAATCGATCATGAATGAAAAGCATCCAAAAAGCTTCAATCTCCCGCATTATTGAGGATAACTCAAAAACTACCGGTCAGATCTTGATCAAATTTAAATGGGACCACATGAGAAACACCACCTTTCAAATAAAAGAAGAACCATCGAAATCGGTTCACCTAGAAGAAAGTTCTGTGATAACACACATAAAAAAAATACAGTCGAATTGAATACCTCCTCCTTTTTTGAAGTCGGTTAAAAAAGATAAGAACGACATGGTCAACTCAAATAACTCTTCTAAAGCATTACAAAATAACTAAAATCTGAGAGCCCAGAGAACTTGGCTTTTGGTAAGATTCGAAGAACAAAGTTTTATACATACCGATGTGGATACGTTCTCGCACTATTTTTTGGGGAAAAAATGAATAAAAAATTCTTTTTTTTTGGAGCCGGCAATCGACTTTAGCTCACGAAAAACCCGCGGACGCCAGTGACACCACGTGTCACGACACCGATTCGCTCTCGGCAGAGCTTAGGCTTTTAGATTCGATTTAATACGAAAGAATACTTCTTTCACCAGACGATTAAAATGAAAAATATAATTTCGCGAACCCGCTTTTATATAACGCTCGTACCTTTTCCGCCGCGGAAGATAGCACCGTAGCACGTGTTCAATTAAATGCAACTTGTCTCAAAAAACGCGTTTATTCGGTAAAAATAACATAAATTCACGTAAAAAAATGACTGCGAAAATAAACAAATTTTAGCAGAAATTCGGCCAAAAATGCTCCACAAACGGCATGCTTCCATATAATTATTTACACGTAAAATTGCGATACGGCGACTAGTTTAACGTACTTCTGACAAGTAAGGACGATTGTCGAACGACGACTACGATTAGAACAGAGATTTCTGATACGACGACTATCAACGAGAAATTAGAAAATTAACCATTATCTATTACGCGCAGGAATTAATGCCGATAGTTTACCCCGCGCTTCCTACCCTGCCGGCCTTTGCGGTTTTTATGATATTCTCACCACTCGACATTGCTCGACACATCTTATTCGGCGCTTCTTGCCGCACACGCATATCATTGTCTTATCTACTGACCACTATAGCCTTTACAAAAATAAGACTGGAGGTACTGCTAAAACGACGAGCTACGTAAGCACTGAATAGTATGATATCGAATATAATATGCGATTTCAGTAGTTGAAATGTTGCACTTAAAATTATTACTTTGTCGTGAGTGAAGTTTCCTATATGTTATTTCTCGCAGCGGAAATTGTATGACGAAATTTTTTTTTAACACCCTGACCAACTTTTTCTTTTGAACTTATGCATAAAATTTTAAAATTATTATTCAAAAATCAAGACAGAAATTCGGTGTTATTATTGAGATTGAGTAGTAGTGTTGTTGATTATAGGTCGTATTTTGTGTGTTTATTGCATTCTTCTTACGCATATTAAGTGTTCAGTCCGATAGTACGTAATTTATAATATGAGCGTATTCGATCCCGGAGGAGGCCCTCCGCCTCCGCCGTCTACAGATGCCTGCTTCTCCGACCGCTATCTGTCAACTGCTACGCTGATAACAACTCCGATAATGGTAATAATAATTATTCTATTAATAGTTGCAATAATCCGACGAATGATGCGATTAATATTGCTTTGTTCGATCCATCGCTTCATTCTGGCCCATATTTGACTCAGGCTTATCCGCTAACCAATTCATTTTAAAAATTCGCAATGACTCTAAAGTCAAGCACTTAAAAACCTTTATTCCGAATGCCTTACTTTATCGTCATGGGGTTATACAAGGCGTAGATCCGTCAATATCGTAAGAAGAACTGTTTCACACCATGCAATGCGACATCCGATTTAACAAGATCAGAAGGATTAACAGGCGGCAGGGTGATAAGTTCGTTCCAACAACGGCAGTGGAGGTCCAATTTGTTGGTCACTCCCTCCCTCATTTCGTATACCTGTACAAACTACGTTTTCAATTAAGCCGAGCGTAAGACCCCCTAGACAATGCCGTAATTGTCTACGATTTTCTCATATTGCTCAACAATGCAGGTCTAAACCTCGTTGTCTTCACTGCGGTCAAGACCACTCATCTTCGGATTATGCGGAGGAAAATATGGTAGTCCCGGATCAGGTTACATGCTTGAATCGTACCGGGAAACATCTAACTACTGACAGAAGTTGCCCTGTTTATCTGGAGCAATTCAAAATTCAAAAAATAAAAGCATACGATATCCTCTCAACATCAGAAGCAATAAATAAGATCAGAGAAGTTCTAAAGTTTCCAATGCATGCTCGTATGCCGATGTCGCCAGTATATCTCGTTTAGTACACTCCGTAGCAGGATCGGTCAACAAGAGTAGATATATTCTCATAAAACTCCATCTTCGTCTCATAATCGTCTTATTACAACTTTTCTTTTTTTTTGTGGTTCCCTTATTGTTTTCTCATTAACTCATAGTCAGGTCTATAAGTATTTTGCAGTGGAATTGCCGGAGTGTCAAATAATTAATTTGCAAGCCCTCCTTGCGTCCAATGACTTCGATCTTGTAGTTTTATCAGAGACCTGGCTTGAGCAGTCTACCAACCTTTCGTTACCAGGCTATATTTGCTACAGAGACGACAGACAGGACGGATACGGTGGTACTGTCATTCTAATTAAATAAGACTTTCCTCACAGCGTAAACGAAATTGGTATTTTTCATAATTCACAATTTAATGGATTGTTAATTTCAGTTTTCTTGAGACATAAGGTTATATATGTTTTTTCAGTATATTGTACCCCTAATGCATATTTTCCTGAAAATGACTTTATTGATTTAATTAATGGAATCCCTGATACCGACTATATTATATGCTGTGGCGACTTCAATGGTATTCATCCACTATGGGGTTGCTATAATTCAAACCATATGGGTCGACAGATTATTAATATCCTAGAAAAAATTAACTTGATTCTAGGCAATGATGGTACGCACACCACTATTCCAGCTCTTTCGCGACCCGCTAATGCTTTGGATTTAACGTTTTTTTCTTCTAACCTTACTTCCAATTTTCACCGGCAAGTATTGCAATGACCTCTTGGTAGCGATCATCTTATCGTTATGGGATGCACTTTTAGATGTCCATATTCGGTCCTTAACAAGGATATAGGTACCCGTTGGGTGCTTCCGGACGATAAGGTCCCCAAATTTACCAATTTATTGCGCGTCCTAAGTAATCAGCTCTTAGAAGCTAACCCTGACAATACTTCCTCATACGATAAGTTCGTTAATGTTCTGTATTACTCATTGCAGTGCACTGCAAAGAGAGGGACTGTCTACCTTGGTAAGCGACTCCCTACGCCCTGGTGGAATAGAATCTGTGTTGATATGGTCAGGAAAAAAAATATACTGTTTCGAGTTTTTCGTCGAAGTAGGAGCATGTCAGACTATCTGGAATTTAAGAAGTAGGAGGCTCTTACTCGTAGGTACTTGTTGCAGTGCAAGGCGCAGTGTTGGAAAAATTTTGTTTGCAATATCAATCCAAGTAAGCCTATTTCGTTAGTTTGGTCAAAAATTAAAAAAATTAAAAGACGATTTGAAGGGGACAGTTCATATAACACTACTTCACCGGAGTGCTGTGAAGGATTTATAAACAACATCGCACCATCATATGTACCGAAATTTGCCGGAAATTACTCAAACTCCAACTTCGATGATACTATCTAATAGCAATAGTCACTTTTTCTCTAGAACTATTGATATACAAGAACTGAAAATGGCATTATCCTTTAATAAAATCTCGTGCCCTGGCATGGACGGCGTAACCTACCATATATTGAACAACCTACCGGAGCCTGCTGTTAAGATACTACTAAATATTTTTAATTACATTCTAACCACTAATCACATTCCGCGGGAATGGAAGAAATTTCAGATCTCCGCTCTTTTGAAACCCAGTAAACCACCGCACCTGTTCTCTTCATATAGACCTATTACCCTTGCGTCATGTATTCGAAAAACGTTTGAACGGATCCTGAATAACAGACTCTCCAGGTGGACTGAGCACAACAACATCTTCCCAAACAACTTATTTGGCTTCCGTCACGGAATAAGCAGTTTGGACTGTTTAGCCAACCTGCTAGCTAACATTTATCAGTCTTACATCAAGAAGGAATATCTAATCGCGTGCTTCATTGATATCAAGGGGGCATTTGATAATGTTCGATTGGACATCTTATCTAAGATACTAGTGGAATTAGGCATATCTCAGAACTTTGCAAACCTAATACACAGTTTGTTTTCGGAGAAAACGTTGTGTTTCCAACACCCCACACAAGGGCCAGTGGACAGAACTATCTATACTGGTTTATGTCAGGGATCAGTGTTAAGCCCGCTGCTATTTAACTTATATATCTTAAAAATCCTTAATTTAGAATTGGCGAATAACGGTTTTCTATTGTCTTATGCAGATGACATTGTTCTTTGCAGTTGCAGTAGAAACCTATCTGAGGCTTCTACCTTGCTTAATCGCGATATCATACGGGTTTGCAATATCCTAAATGATCTTGGTTTGTCGATTGCTCCTTCAAAGTGTTCAGCAGTAGTGTTCTCATATCGCTCAATTAACCCAACTCACAGTGTTATTTCCATTGCCGGTGCTACTGTCCCCATTTTGTCGGCACATAAGTACTTAGATTTTATTCTCGATTCTAAATTAAACTGGAACCAGCATATAGATTCCATGTATAACAAACTTCTAAAACGGTTACCCCTAATCAAGGCCCTCTGTAATGTGAATTGGGGTAGCGATCCTTGCACAATGAGTAAGTTATCCAAAGCATACTATCGCAGTATTTTAGACTATGGTTGTTACTTCTTTCATAATTCCTCAGCAACCAATCGTAACAAATTAGGGAGGATGCAGAACTCATGTTTACGGCTTATAATTGGTGCTTGATTACCTACTTCTATTGCTGCTTTGGAAGCTGAAACCAATATCCCTCCTCTCTCTGTTAGATCATCGTACCTAGCAGACAGGTTTCTTATGAAATACTGTCCTCCAGCCAGCTTCAATTTACTTAAATCCTATTTGGATGTTAAAGACAATTGCAGATTTAAGACCTCCAAAATGCCTCTATTATCTTTAAGTACTGCTAGGCTTCAGCGATATTCTTTTATTACCATACCGTCGTATCCTTCGTTGATCTTTAAATACCTATACACACATAACTGCTTTAAGTTACAGGTACATTTGGATTATTTTCAGTTCGTTAATAGGCACAACGCTAGCAGAGTATTCAACGCGATAATTTCAGACCATCGGCCGAATTTCCAACCGATTTTTACTGATGGTTCTAAATCTTCGAATTCTGCGGGTGCTGCTTTTTTTATAAACTAAAATATTCTCTCTTCCTCGTTTTACCTCTATGTTTAGTGTCGAATGTTTTGCGATTTCCAAGGCTTTGTCCTTTTTAAATTCACATATCTTCTCTGAATATATCATTATCATGTCTGATTCTATGAGTTGTTTATCAGTTTTGAAACTCTTATCGTTCAACACAAAATCCCATCCATACCTCTATAAAATCAGTAGCCTAGTAGCGTCCCTTTCTGAATCTGGCATAGTAGTTAACTTTGTTTGGATACCAGGACATGCGGATATCTATGGTAACGAAGTGGCAGACATGGCTGCCAAAGATACATGGATGAATAGTTGTTTAGTTCCATACTTTCCAAACAGAGACCTATTCGAGCTCATTAGATATGCTCATAAGGAATATTGGGAGGCTACATGGGCAAATTCATTTTGCGCGCAACAGTACAAAAGAATTCAACCTAATATTCTTAACGTTCCTTGGTTCAACCACATTACGACTGTTTCGATGAGTACCAGATCGTTCATTGTTACTTTATGTCGCCTCCGGCTGGGGGTAAACCGTCTCCCCGCTTCTTTGTACAACATGGGTTTAATCTCTTCTCCCTATTGCCAACATCTACTAGACTCGGACAAAGTGGCGGACGCTGATCACCTCATCTTCGAATACAATTTGCACACAGCGCAAAGAATTATTTTGTATAACTCGATAATAAATTTCCAGATCCCTCTGCCATGTAGTGTCAATTCTCTCCTGGCCACCGGGAGTGCTGCAATATACAAGTTATTATTTAATTATATAGTTCAATGCAATATTACTATGTAGTGTTAATTAGTTAATTAATTATATTACACTGTCAATAGGTTGAATTTTCGACGCCCAACAAAAAAAAAAAAAAAAAAGTATAGCCCAAAAACTTAAATTAACGAGTAATATTAATATGCTGCGACCCGAGCAATATTTGTTTAGTACGGTATTTTGCAATAAGTGTACTTAAAAATAAAACATTTTTCGGTTCTTTTTTTTTTTTTGTTTAATATTAAATTTCACTACATTCCAAAACATTCTACATTACAATCACTTACTTAAACTCGTATATTCTTCTTTAGAATCAACACTACGTCTTTTACTGAAAATTCTTTAAATTACCCTTATTCTGAAATCTCGACTTGAATTTTTAAAAATTTAATAATAATACATCTCTTCTTTGATAGTATTTCGTATTTTCTTTTATTAGAAATTTACTTCTCTCTGATTAGACCAAATGAGTTTTGAACAACGGGATTTGTATAACAAACTGCAATCGTATGTTAACTAATTAAAGGTATTTTCCGTTTGAATTGAAATAAAAAGGAAATACTTTTCTAAATATACACGCGCGATATTGACAATATGACATTTTCATATCAACAATTTTGTCCAAAGTGATTTTTGATAGAAATTATAACCTTACTAAAAACTATAGAATATTTTTAATATTTTAATGCGCACTTCTTTGATTAAGGCTTATGGTATTTGAATGAAAGATAAATATTAAAACTTTTCATAATAAAATATCTTATATTTGTCCTTTACAACTTAATAGACCTATTTTTAAATTATAAAAATAATGGAACTTTTAAAAATTATAAAAAAAAAAAAATACAATACTCTACCTAAACAAATGTAAAGCTTCAGCGATAAATAAAACAGAAACATCTGTTCCGTCTACCTCTTCTTGAATGATCTGTATGTCTTTCAAAGGAACTATCATTCGGTTAGGGAAATGGTCACTAACTGCTTCATCGATGAACAAAATTTTAAATGACACAGTAAAATTTCCAAAATGCACTGTATCGATCTGAAAATAAACACAGATATTTCAAATTCTAATTAAATATCATTGTCGTTTGAAACCTGAACAATTTTATAACACGACAAAAATACACATTGAATCTAAATACTTAACTGACGTTTTTGATAATACTTGTTAACTTAAGATTTTGATTAATATTTCTAAACTAAAAAATCTAATACCGGCTACCATTTTTTGTTTTTGTTCTATTTCAACAATTCGAAATGCACTAGAGTACAGACATGACAAAGAATATTTTACCTTTCCGACAACACTGCAAGGATATGTTATTCCGAATCGTTTACATATTCCTTTTGGTAAATGCCATAATGCTCGTAGAGATCCAATTTCATTTAAAGCAAACTGTAAATAAGTTCGCCATATGTTCTGAACAGCATATACACAATGACGTTCATGGTTCATGCTCATTTCATATATAAGCTTGTAGTCTTTAATATATTCTTCAAGCGATTTATCAATTACAATCGGTGTAAACTGCATTTTTAATAAACAATTTTTTCTTCGATGATATTACCTGTCTAAAAATACAATAGTAAAATTCCACATTTGTATTATTTAAAATTGATTGATTAATATTTAAATTCCAGTAGCTTTTACCCGTATGCATAATAAATCAAAGTACCCTGTAAAATCAATAAATGATTATTTCTAATTTATTGGCCAATTAATTTTCAAATTTTAATCCGACAAATCCGTATAGTAATTACTATAGAACCTACCACTGTTTATGATAACATTTAGATGGCTGAATAATTCAGTGTTTGTTACGTGTTACAGCATATATACATTTTATACATATACCAAAGCAAACACCTAAAAATAATCACAACTGATAACCAAATAAACTCATATCAAACTCAACTGTAAATTTAAAATCCGATATTTTCGTAAAGAAGCGGGCTCATTGACAACTACTAATATAATAAGTCTAAAACACATCAATTTTAAAAAATATTAAAATTAGTTTGATTAAAATTTAAAATAATTTTTTTCTCAGAATTTCGTATACGAATATTAGTGATTACGTAAACATTCATAGTATGTTTTCGTTGTAATTTTTTTTTAATAAATAAAAATGAAACGAATTTCTTATTGTTATTCAGGCGCAATAAACAGATTTTTTATGTGATTGAAAAACAATCTGTATAATTTCTATTAAAATTTAAAAAAAAGAAATCTGTTTAAAAAAATTAGTAATTTTAATCTTTACAAACAATAATTTATTTAATTTATGTTTGTTTAGTGCGATTAAGAATTACTATTATAAATTTCTTATCAAATATAAAATATTGAATTGGTTTTAATTCGGTCATTTAAATTTGAACCCATTAACGGATTCAAATCACAAATTAATGCCGAAATCGATTGTAAACAGATAAATTCTTTAACGCAAACGGCGCACCAACAACTTATATTCCATTTTAAAGAAAAATCGCAAAATGAAAAACGAATAAAACTAATACAAATATCGCATAAATAAAGTGATTATTGGCAACATTGTTAGCTGAAATTGACAAAAAATAATAGAAGCAACTAAAATGTAACGTTTGACGGGGACACCTTTGATTAGTTCCGTCAAACGGTACGTTTTTGTAAAAATAATTAGTCAAATGACCGGCAGATATGGACCAGCTGAAAGTTCATGTATTAGACTCCGATTTAACAACATTGTTAGACATATCAATGAAGAGAATTTAACTTTCATTTTTTTATAAGATTTATAGTCTGCCGTTTAGACACTAAAATATTTTAACCTTATCAGTAGAATATAGTTGGTGAACCTTGATAGTCTTTATTGTTTGGTTTCGTACGTTATTGTGTATATTAACATGTTTTCTGGTAAAATTTCATTAATTACAGGTTAGTTGGGTTTTTACTACTAAATAAAATAAACGGAAATATCGAAATTAATAAATACATACGATAAGAATACCATTTGCATTATTATATTACGGATGAATTTTTTTAATCGATTGGTAAATGGCTAGAAAAATCACATACCGTCCGATTTTTTAAAAAAAAAGTTATCGACGATTGCGTACCACTAATTTAAAAATCAGTACATATCATTTTTAAGTTCCGGTCGGTTTAAAAAAAAATTTCAGTTTATTTTGTTCTTTTGGACTTTGTTAAAATTGATAAAAAAAAAATAAAAACATAAATTAGTCTGTTCGCATAGATATGTGTTATGGCTCTGCAAATCTACAATTTTACCCGTCACAAAATTTATAATTATTTTCAATTTTTTGTTTATAACGTAAATTTCTCGTAAAAGTTTTTAGTGAAATCCTCCAATTATAGCGTTAAGTGTGGTACAATTAAAAATTTTTACGCAAACCGTGAAGTAACCAGCATTTTTTCAATATAAACACATTAAGTTAATAACACAATTCGCTACTTTCTCAATAAAAATGTATCGAATTATTTATTTTTACGAAAAATAATGACTTGAATTTTATTAATTGGTGTTTTAAAATATTGTTTCATTATTAGTATTCGTTCATTTGTTATGTTTATTCACTTGGTTTTGTTCGCTGACCTTTGTTAAAATTATAATTAATGAACGTATAAGTTTTATATTTAATTATTCGTAAAGGTCGTTTTTAACAGCTGGGCTCGATCGGGAAATCTGTCATTTTTCGGCACAAAAAACGAATGACCGTGCCATTCTTATAATAAAAGTAATAATAAAATTCTGTTACGTGTTTATTTTTTCCTTAATGTTTATATGTTCAATCAAGATATGTTAATGACAAACAAGTGCTACTTGTATCACTTCGTTGAAAGACATTCGCGTCAATACTTTGTACTACGTTTACTCGCTTACACTCCGAAATTGAACGAATTGTTTAGACATGTAGACGATTTATATATTAATTATTGAATTCATCATCGATTTGGGTTCTATGCAAGAAATAGGATTATTACAATTTCTACGACAAAATTAGAATTTAGAAATGAATAATGATTCAGACATTTAAACTATACGCAACAATCTGTATCAATGCTATTTTTAATCGTCACCTTGCTGCATTGAAAATGCATACCTACTTATCTTATTTCGGTCATCATCGTCCTTTACTCGATATTACATATGTCAAAACAGAGAAAAAACTCTTTGAGCATAATGTATATTCGTTACTTTGTGTGCAAATACTCATGATGTAGAAGTAAAAGATATATCCATGTTTGTAATTCCGAACACAAAGGATTATAAGTTTTTTTTATAATAGTTTTTTAATATTTTATACTTCAGACCTGTAAACGTTGTGAATAGAAATACTTTTCTCTTTTTTTTTTAACTTAATTAAGGCTGCACTCCATCTGTATCGATGGCGTTTATGATATATATTCCCACGATATTATTGAAAATGAAAGAAAATGATTTGAAAATCATATCGTTCCAAAAACAGCAAAATATAAAAATATGCAATAATTTAAGAGTGGCTTGACTTATATATGAAATTAAGCCTATAAATAATGGCAAATTCGATATTAGGGATACTTCCCGAAAAGTTGTTTTTTTAAAGGAGTACAAAAAATATTAAAGATTAAATGATAAATTCTCCAAGTTAATCTGAAATTTTGAGCTAGTTTACTGGCGGTGGCCACTACGCATAAGTATCACAATCATATCGCCTTCTGAGACGTTTATTGAGACAACTTCGATTACACTAAGACTCGAGAATCGCAAAAAAAAAACATCAAGAATGTATAATATAAAAATTTTTAAAATGACTACTTTTAAAAAGTAGCATTCAAAAAATTTCTAATTCCCCGTTATATAGTGCCCATTAAATGCAAAAGTTAAAATATTTATAGTAAAAATCAAAAACTTATTTACGAAATAAATAAATTTTCGATTACTTTAATATTGCACTCCCTATTAAGACAAAAGCCTCAAAGAAAAGAAGAAAAAAACTTTTTTTGTAAATGTAAAAGTTGGAAAAAACAAAATGTATTTTAAACAAGAAGAAAAAATCTTCTACGGAAAAATACAATTCGTATTTCAAATTTGCGCCATCGGGAGGGAAAGCGCGCAAACTCCGTTGGTTGTCGAAAATAAACAATTTTTTCTGTAGGCGTGGGTTGTATGGTGACGAAAAACTGGTTAAAATTATATTTTGAGACTATTCTGCGCGCTTAATGCAAAATGGGGAACACCAATTCAGGAAATTTTTTAATGCAGCATAATTACATAAAATTTCATGAAATATCGGCGCTAGTTTTAGATTTAACAATCCATGTATGTGGAATTTTATTTTTACAAAACGGAAAATTGCAACAACTGGTATGAGTTTAAAAAAATCGATTAGTAACATTGAAAATATAGAAGCACAAAATAAAATTAAAATTAAATTTGGATCATAAATTAAATATTAAATAACGGATTATCAAACGGTAAATTATTGTTTATACCCTTTCCTATATGTTTATTAATTTTAAATAAAATTTAATTTTCTATAGACATTGATTATTTTAGGTTTTTATCTGGAATAATTTCTTTTTAAATGTACACGTCTCGTAAGACAGTTTGACATTTTTAACTATAATAATCACACACCGTACGTGAAACATGTTGGTTTTTTTTGCTTTTTGAACATTTCGTAAATTTTAAAAACTTCTTTAAGGAAAACCGAACTTACAAGGTCTTTCGTATTACCTCCAAACATGATTATTTAAAAAATTTTGGGGAATGTCTAACATTAGGAAAACATCAATTATAAAATATTATATGATTATACTTATTTCTAACATTGAACGTTCCGTAAAAAGTTGATTTACTAAATAATCACATTTGAAAATAATACAAAAAACCGCGTAGTTCGGTTTTTATTTTCGAAATTTGCGAAATGTTCAGAAAATTATAAAAATAGCGTTTTACGAACGATGCGATTATTATTACAATTAAAAATGTCAAACCGTCTCACAAAACGTACACACATTCAAGGAGAAATTATTCTACGCACGCGTAGCCGGTGTAAAAGAATAAGTTTGATTAAAATACTTTTTTTCCAAACGTGCGATATATCTCTAGAAACTTTGGAGGTAATGCGAAACTATAGTTGTATTTCTAGGTACTTTCGAAGTTTGTGAAAACATTTTGGAAAGTACGATATTAAACGGACGTCCTACCACTTCTATAATACATTAAAAGTGTTAAGCACTCGTAAGATTGTTCTTCGTTTATACGGAGTAATATCGCGTAAAAAATTATAGCTTTAAAATAAGAAGGAATATATTTTAATGAATTTTATTTATAAATATACAGATTCTACGGTTATCTTTAACTTTGCATACTGGGTCCTCAGCTTTTGAAACCTGTTAATTTTCACTTTCTGAGAGCATTCAACAAAATTGCTTGAATTGTTTTATTAATATACACCTTTAATTGTTTTATTAATATACACCTTTAATTGTTTTATTAATATACACCTTGAATTCGTTTATTTTTGGATTGTTATACAACACTCTCTCCGATATTTTTAACCCGACAGAGGAAATACGTTAAATATGTGCTTCACAGTGTTAAAAGTGGACTAGAAACTAAACGAGTGTTATAAAAACTTGTAAAAATATTATATCAATTCATTTGCTCTGTACGAAGTTGCATCATTTTGTTGAAGCCGGCATTGACGTCAATTTCTGTCTAAACTAGCGACAAATAATGCAGTAATATCCTTTGATAATGTTCAGTATTGATCATGTTGTCAGAGAATGGGTGTACAGTGTGAGACCGCGAAACGCATAATCGACCTTATTATGACATTTTTCAGGGTAAACATTTGAATTCTCACTGCACCGTAAACGATGATTTTTAGCCTTCGCATATCGATCAAGGTGTGTATCATCAACATCTTATTTTTTAAAAAAAAACATTGTCCGTCAAAAATGAAAGCGTTGCGCGTTATCAGATGGCTTTAGTTTTTGGTATACAGTAATTATGAATGATGAAGGTCTTTTTTCATTTAAGCCACGTTTCAGAAACAACTCACTACCAACACCTTAGGTCCAAAAAAATATTGCCTATTTTATATAATCCATTTTTTTTTAGGTTGAGATTGGTGATACCGAGGGTGTTACAATTAGTTACATTAACGACTTTTAATTGATACATGTTAGGTATTTATTGGCGGTATGTTAAACTTAGAAAATATTATTCGATAAAAGTCATTAATTCGAGATCTCTCGAATGTCGTTCTGGTTGTCATGCCGGTTGAATGTCCCAAGAATACTTACCCGGCTAAAACCAGAATTCCCGAACTGCGTTACCATGGTCAGACATTCTGCTTAATTTGGCGAAGTTTATTTGAACACGGGATGGCCAGCCATCATTGGTTCCATAGTGTACTTAAAGTCAATTTTAGGAAGCGAACAAAGTCTGAAGTTGGCACAAGAGTATCTGGAACAAGGAGAACCGCTGTGGCTTATTTGGCTGCTCTGTCGGCTAACTCATTTCTAGGAATCCTCCAGTGACTTGGAATCTAGAAAAATGTTATCACGCAAGGAGAGGCAGATACCTGTAGTTTGACTGTTTCCTTCGCAATAGGATGTTGTTTATCACTGAAAACATCGGATGTGAAATTTAGAGCCACCAGAGAGTCAGAACAGATTGCTGCTGAATTGTCTGCTTCAAAAAGAACTGAAGTGCTAGGAATGTATTTCGTGTAGCTCAGCCAAAAGGGCGGAAATGGTTTCAGGAAGTGAGAGTCCCGCATTAGCATGACATTTCATCGCCGAGCACTTCACGAAAGTGTAGAAGATAGATGCGTCCGTAAAGAAGACTGTTGCGTTGCGGACATATAAAAATATCTTTAGTTTAGCCTCCTCGAAAATGGAATTTACGTTTCGGCAACAATTTAATAAATCAAGATCCAATTTTACTGAATTATAGTTCCATGGCGGAATCACTGCGACTGATTGTGAGTGAGACACATTATCTGTGGATCTTTAGTGGTTAGGAATATACGTGTTTTTTTTTTTCATCTGCCGAAAAATAATAACACTCGAGCCTGTGTCGCGGCGAGATTCCTCGGGAAGAATTTTCGTGTACGCTACTCATAGAATTTTACTGGTTCCCGAACAATCGTATGTAAAGTCAAATGATCGGAAAAGAATCGACTAACGCCTTAATCGAGGCTTCAGATAAGACTGTAGCGGGTTCCAAAACCAGTAGTTATACTTTTCAACTGTTCCTTATTAGAATTATTCTGTCGCTGGGGAAATAAAAAAATCCTGAAACGGCTTTGTATTACTTAAGCTGGGATAATAAACGTTATAGACTATTCACTTGGGAGTTCAGGGGGTGTCCCTTTGATGAGATTTGAAAGATCCAGTTGTACGTAGTGCTTCGTTTTCATCGATATCGAAATAAATCAACAACGCCAATTTACCTCACACAGCAACCAAATTGTTCTCTCTCGGTTTGAGCAGCCACTGTTTTGGAAATTCGGTTGCCCATTATAATTTTAGTTTGATCCCATAACACCGCGTTTTTCCAGCTGTGTGGCCAACGGGATTTTCCATTTGAGGAATGTATCTCATAACAGCCGCTGGAATTTCTAGTTAACTCATTAATTCGGGACTATTTATTCGTTTTTCCTGAATTTTCTAATTATCGGAATACCGGTAGACAATACAAAGCACCAAAATGTAGCAATATTATATATATATACAGAAGGGTGTTCTGATTTCAGGAAATTTGTTTTACGCTATGAAACTCGTTAAAATGGACAAAAAAGTCCTGAGAGAAAAATCATTTGGACGAACAATTAATTCATTGTAATAAAGAAATATATTTTTTTTTGTATGATTTAATATGTTTTGAAATAAAAATTAAGTGTTGAACAGAAGTATAATATGTATTAAATGTAGTCGTAAGAGTATAGTCAATTAAGTAAAAATTCAACCCAATTCGTAGCATATTTTCAAATCAACGGCATATGCATTTTATCACAACGTAGGCTCAGTGTTCATTTGTTTGTCTTTGCTGGTTTGTAAACACGAAACAGAATGCAATCATCGCTTTCAAAGCTAGCTGTGACATACTGTTTCATCAGTGCGATTGTAATCACCATGGCAAACCGTTGTGAACTTGGCCAATGGTGCATTTTTATTACTTAGGTAATGGCAAACTCGAAGAAGATTCTCGCTTATACGCTACGCGTTGGCCGAATCGTCATAGGCCCATTTCACAAACGTTTGGTGCAGTGCACCAGCGTTTTATTGACGCTGGTAGCGTACTTCCGTGTCATGGTGACACGGGTCGTCCCCGCTATGTGCTTATGCCAGCCATTGAAAAGAGGACAATCGAAGAATTGTTTGCCGACGATCCGACTGCATCTGTGCGGAACATTGCTCGTCAAGTTGGTGTAACACCGAGCAGAGTGCAGATTGTAATTAAAGACACCGGTAAACACCTGCATTGTGCAAAAGCTCTTGAAACGTGATTTTGAGCCACAAATGAACTTTTGTGCTGGAATTTTGGCGCAGATTCGTCAGAAGCAAATTTAAAAAAAAAATATTTTGTGGATTGACGAATGCACATTCACGAGAAACAGAATGCTGAACCAACGTAATGCCATTTTTGAGTCAAAAAACCGAATTTAAAACGGGAAACGATATTTCAATATCGCTAATCCATTAATATTTTTGGGTAGGAATGATTAGCGATAAACTGATTAATAATAATGTTTAAAAACTTTAGCTACCAAAATAACATTTTATTCTATATTATCTTTATTTCGTAAAACAATAATTTTTTTTATTTGATAATTAATTTTGTAATTTAGATTAGACCCTTTTTTACCACCGAGACTGACCGGTGCAGCATATCTCGAGTATCTTCAAAACGATTTAGTTGATTTATTAGAGGATATTCCTTTACAAATTAGAGTAGATATACTGTTTCAACACGATGGAGCATCGGCACATTACAAAAGGGTTGTAAGAAGGCATTTAGATGAAGTCCTCGGGCAGGTAGATAAGGCGCTTCGGACCGATAGAATGGCCAGCAAGGTCCCTCGATATAACTCCTCCGGATATTTTTTTGTGTGGTTGTATTAAGGAAAAGGTGTGTATCGTAAATAAATCAACACACGAGACGACTTTGACGACATCCGACGAACACCAGAACTTCTGCAATTAGCCGTAAACAACGTTACGCGAAGAGCTGAGTTAGTGTTACAACAAAACGGTCAACATATTGAGCTCTAGGCCATTGACGAATCATTGTTGACTATACATTTACGACTACATTTAATACGTATTTTACTTCTTTTCAATATTTATTTTCTTTTTATTTTACAAAATATTGATTTATAAAAAAAAATATATGTTTTCATTTAAATTAAATAATTAAATTAATTATAACTAATTAATTGTTCGCTCAAATGGTTTTTCACTCAGGACTTTTTTGTCCATTTTGATGAGCTTTATAGTGTAAAACAAATTTCCTAAATTAGTTTCAGAACACCATATATATATAGTTATAAACATGAACAGTTTTTGTTTCTCTTTCCGGTTTAACAGATATTGATTTGTTTTTTAAAAATTACAAATTTTAGCTTTTAATACGTTTTTTGCTCTACGAGGCACAGGTTGTTGTAACTATAGTCATCTTCTCTAGTAAAGAGTCACTTAAACATCATATAGTGCTAATCCCACCGATGAAAATATGAAACAACAACCGCGTCAGTACTGTACGACTTGTACAGGTGACGATTTTCTGTTTGTTGGGCTCAGCGCTGAATAGAAAAGCCAAATCCTAATTTACAGCACATCGCTAATGGTGAAACGGGGAAGAAGTTTCACTTGCTGAAAGTGTTCCTACTAATAAATACCGTTCAGCTTTTCGTTACGCTACCTACATCAAATTATTAGCAATTTGTTCGTGACATGTGTGTTCCAGTAGGATCCGTGAATACCAATCTAGAGCGAGTAGGCGAGTATTTAGCGCCTTAAAACAACCGAGTCTTTTCGACTAAAGGAGAACCCCCTAACAAGAAATCCTTCAGAAAGGCATGGAAATATATTGGAGTACATTTTCAAAGTAATCGATGCTATGCAAGTAAACACACCACCAATGGCCGCGGTCACCGCCAGAGTTTGCACACGTCGCCTGTGCATCTTAGAGGAGTGCAAAGAATCTGCAGAGTGAAAAATCTGAGACAGCGGCATCTCAAGGGCAGTAATGTAAATGACATATTATTGCAATAGTGACCTGTAATATATACAGAAGCTAATCAATCAATTAATCAATATGTTTTATAGCAAACAATTTAATTAAACTACTAATAACTTCAACGACGGTATTTATATTTTACGTTTATTTATCAGGTGCTGGAAGTGGTATCGGCAAAGCAACATGTCAGTTGTTAGCGCGCGAGGGAAGCAAAATAATTGCAGCTGATTGTAACATCGAGTCAGTTGAAAAAACTGTGAGTGAATTAAGCGGTAAGACCATTTATTCAGCTTAAAATAACCGAATCATGAGTGAAAAATCGAAAAGTCAAATTTATTTTGTTGTTTTCTTTTTACGTTGAAAAATGCCACTTACCCCTACAAATATGCATCACTCAGCCATTAAGGCATCTCTAATTTAACTTTAATCGAAAAATGAAATATAATAATTCAAAATATAATATTATATGTCGTGCACAGTTACCTGTGGGTTACATAAATTGTTTTTTTTTTATCGGAATTATTTTATTTCAAAAATGAAAATTTTCAACAATTAACAGGTTCTGTGAGTATAAATATTTGTGTGATATGTATATATATGTGTGTGTGTGTGTGTGTTCTATGTGTTTATGCAAAATTGTTCACGTTTATGATTTATGTTAAATTTATACTGTTGTGTTGTACTTTACGAACTTGTCAACTATTTTTTCTATGACCTTTCCTGTATAAATTATCTGCATTGATATTTTTCTTACGTAAAAGTACACTTTTTGTTTTGAAATTACAATAATTTTATATTTCTTAATACTGGTTCAGTGTGCATGTTTTATTCACTGTAGTGTCCTACATTTCCAAAATCACCTGTTCGTAATGCTAAATGTGTGTATGGCAAGCTTGTAATTTCTTACGGTAAACTAAAATATGTGTAATAAATTATCGGATGTTTCTCTTCAGGGCTATTAGTATTAGACGTAAGTCAAGCTTTCCATAAAATTCAACACGAACAATTGTTACACAAATTACGAAAAAGTTCCCTATAAATATACGACGATAAAACATTGAACATATACCGTGTACCAATGCTGCTGTACAGTAGTAGATCTAACGGTGTTGGGGGTTTCACATTATTTAAGAAAATAGCGTTATTTATTTATTTTTTTTTAATATATTTTAATAAAATTCCGCTTTAAAATTTAATTTACATTATTATGAATATTAACATCAGCTCTTATCACAGGTTGTTCTTGTAATTCGATATACTTATTGTACAAATATGTGTCAGATAAGCGACTTTATATTTCATCATTATGCTCCTACCATGGTCGATCATGAGTACATTACTATTACTGTGTATACGAAAAAAGAATATTTTAAGATTCTTCGCGAACTCCGAGGGAGACAAATGCGTTAGCTTACCGTTTGTGACTGATAAAACAGGTCCCTGTTAAATATTCTAATAAACAGGGATTATTAGCTCGCAGAAAAAAACTTTATTGCCGAAGTAGAAGCATATAAAAATAAATTTAATACTATACTGATTACAAACTGCGCTAAAAACATTAAGAAATTTACATGAATCGCCGGAGTTTAAGGTAGAAACAATGGAAAATCATAAGAAATTACAAAATATTACAAATAAAAATGTTCACTTTCATCAGTTATGTATTAAAAGTTTAAAAGTATAATATCTGAAAAATTGACTGGATCAATAATGTAAATTTATTATAAATATATTATAGAATTTAAAATTAAACAAACATACCCGGTATAAAAACATGTTTTCGAATAAATACCTCATCATTAGCCGATTGCAATGTTGAAATTACATTGAAAAGAAGGTGGTCATATGTTTGGGCGAAAAACCTCAATTTTAATAAGAACCAAGGGAATGAATGAAAGAAATTTAATTTGTATACTTATATAGACCATCCCCTTGGTGTGTGTATACATGCAATTCTAAATATCGCTAAAAAAAATTTCTCGCGGCACAGTAAAAACAAAAATTACAATACCCGATTAATACGAACGATAAAAACCGGTGATTCACGGAGAATTAATAAATTTACTAATTTCTAGCTGAAGTATTATTAATATATTTAAGTTTAGTATTATAACACGTGGGGTAACAGCGTACACACTTTCCTAGAGTGGAGGAGTTTCAAAATTTAGTCAGCTTTTAATAGTTTGCCGGACTTTCTTTGATAATTCAAATTTTTATGATTTCCTACTTACATTAATCATTATTTAAATGTATTCCATTCATCTGTCGATAGCTACGTACATGTTATAATCTATGATTGAGATCCGTTACTTTACGGGACTACTAAAAATGGTTTGTTTTATTTTGTGGTAATATTTCAGGTATAATACCAGTAAGTTATAAATTAAATTTTCGCCTATTTTTAATAAAATTGTAAATGTTGACAATTTTTTATATTGTTAAAAGTGATATTCGTGTTTATAAAATTGTAGGTTCGAATCATTTGGCTGTGCAGTTAGACGTGTCGGACGGAAAGATGATAACAGATGTTTTAAAAACGATTACCTCGAAATATTCACTGCCTCCGAATGTGTTGGTCAATTCGGCTGGAATTACTAGAGATAACTTTTTAACTAAACTATCTGAAAATGATTTTGAGAGAGTTATAGATGTCAATTTAAAGGTTAAAATATTTTTAGTCACTTTTTATTGGTTTAAAAAGCGAAAGAGAAAAGTGAAAGGTTTAAATTTGACGGATAAATTTCAAATTCGATTTTTTCATACCGAATAATAACAATATTTTTTATTATTATTCCTTTTGTTTTTCACCTCAATGATAGCGCGATGGATTAGGCTGTTCGGCTACCAAACTTCGCCTGGGTTCACCGGTTCGAGACTCGTCTCGTTCAAAAACTAATCACTTCCGTCCCCTAGCGAATCTGAGAATTCGAGAAAACTAAGGTAAAAATATAATCCGTCGTATCATCCCGTATTCTCTTCTATGTCATATATGAGTCAATAGGCGAAAAATCGGATATTTCATAAATAATAATAAATTATGGGGGTTCAATTTTTTTTTTTTTTTTTTTTTTTTTTTGGTTTGTTGCTTTTTTATTGTTAAGAACGGCAATATCTCCGTACTAATTTTATAGTTATCAGAAAATTCTAGTTTAAAATAATGTCGCAAGTTAAAAAAACAACGTCACTCTGAGTTGTTTTATGTATTCAAGCACTTTAAGCCAAAAAAAAATCTCGCACATCTTCGCACGGCGGCGTTCCAATAGAGATATGTCCCTCCTCCAGCAACGTTTTTTCTAGTCGAAACTTTTAGAAAATTTTAAAACACAGATTTATCTTTTGCTTAAAATTTTAGATTAGCCTGGGTTTTAGTTTCTTTGACTTTTAGCGAGATTCGGTTTTCAACTGAAAGATAATAAAATTTCGATTGAATCGTAGAAAAAAGAATATATAAGTTATAATACTGACAAGGAGAATATCCGAAGTGTAGGTTACCGATTTGGTCCAACATACTCTAAATGGTAATATTCGGTAAAAAACGAAAACGAATTTCACCGTTTTTTTTTGCATTACCAATATTTGTAATTTTCATTTGTAAATATTACACCTCCCCAAACATAAACCCCTTGGAATGCCTCTGCTTACATTTTGCCGAGTAAAAATAATTTACGTTACAAAAAAAAAACATAATATTTATAATATGGATAGTATCATTAGTAATATCAGTCTATTGATTGGTTGATCGACAAAAGGGAGTCAAATCCGCAATCTTTTCTTCCATTCCTCCCTTCTTCAGCTTAGTTCTTTTAATTCTTGATAGTTTCTTGCTCCTACATCCTCCATAACTTGTTTCATGAATTTTCTTTTCGGTCTTCCTCTTGCGTGTTTACCTTGGCCACCCATTAATATGAGTGATTTTTATTGCGCCCTTATTTCAGAATAAAGTTCTTCGGCGGCGTCCTTAAGTCATCGGTGTTGTGTTCCTGCATTTCGGAATTAACCTTGAAGTTACTGATTAGCGGATTTCAAGGATCACACACGACCGTAATTATTTTTGTTTGATGCACGATGCTACGCTGATATTATAGATTGTTTACTTACTCGGCGGTGAGCTTACCACTTTTTGCTATTTCACTTTAGCATTTTGAAGTGGATATATATGAATTGAGCAGATCTAAAATGCTTGGTTTCTTCTTTAGTGGATGCGAATCAATATTTGATGCAAAACTGTGGATTGATTAATGTTTCTCGTGATCATTAGTATTTCGAACAATTTAAATTCGATTTTTTATTTAACACTTGCTTCGTCCAATTTTAGAAAGCTTGATTTTCCGGCTAATAGAATTAGTGGCATTTCTACCGTGTGGATTATTATATTTCCGTACTAAAATTTTATTGGTACACTTTCTAATAAGCAAAGAATCAGTAAAATTGGTCCACATAAATATAAGTTATACGCGAAGAAACGTAGAAAAAAAAGAAAAAAGAATGTAACGAACGTGTAACAACCTCCTTCTTTTTGGAAGTTGGTAACAAAGCTACATTTCCCCATGGTAATTTAGTAAATTGATAGCACTTTAAGTCAACCGCCTCTGTTATACTAATAAAAAATAATAAGAAAAATATATCCAAGGGAACCGCATTTTTTCACGTTTTTTGATGAATACTCAATTTATGTTCACCGATTTTCATTAGTATTCACATGGTACCTAAGTTGAATGGTACTCATTCTAATGGGCAAAGAATTAGTAAAATCAGTCCCGAGTAAAAAAAAAAAATACGCGACGAACGTATATAATTTTCTTTTTTTTTTTGGAAATTGGTAAAAGAAAGTAGAATAATTAGGTCAGTGCTTTGTTAAGACGAAAGTAGTATAAAGGCCTCTTTTTAAACTTTTGTTTTTTTTTTTGTCCACACTTTGTTTACCACAAATTCAGTACGCTAGTAACAGTTTCATCTTCCTAACGCGAACGGTAATGGGCAATTTCTTGATTTTTGAAAAAAATGTTGCTTCAATTTCTTTTTATTTATTTATTTATTTATTTTTAAATACAGTGCTAATAATAATAATAGCAATAAATTAACAATACTTTTGGAGCACATAAAGAAGGGATTTCATTCGGTTGGAGAGATTGTTAGACTGGTTTTCGAATTTTCGGCTTTTGATTTTTTTTTTTTTTTTTGGGTCAAGGATAATTGCTGTAGCAGGTGATCGATGATAATGAGGTTATGAAAAATCGAAACAGTTTTGCTTTTCAAGCGAAGAGAATAAGAAAGTTGGTTTCTGTTATGTTGCAGAAGCCGTGGCACAGATATGGTACAGTTAACCTACTGCAGAAGAAGCAGTTTGTAGGAGGGGATGAATTATTGAAAAAAGGAAATCCGGGAAAATAACGATGGGTTAAGTATGTAAGATCCGTTAACAGCTGCTGTTTGTTCAATCAAAAAAAACAAAAACAAAAAAAAAAATACTGCAACAAATCTAAACTTAAAATTAAACTTCGTTTAGTATGGTGTAGAATTATTCGCAAGAAGAATCGTATCAATGATAATATTGTTACTCTGGCCGCCGCTGTCGATCTCAGTGAGTATGTGTGTAATTTATTAAGTATATTTATTTTAATATTTGCTAAATCTGCTTCGTTATAAAAATAAATGTTTATTAGCGCAATGACGGTTTTCAGTATTATTTTGCATTCTTTATAAATGATTTTCGTTATTAAATTAGTTTTCGAAAAATAGTATGTTATGAATTTTCTATCGAATTTACGATTAAAAACAATTATAATATTATTTAAATAACAAAAGACGGTTTAACTCCGTGATTTGAAATTGCTTCGCTGTCCCGCTTGTAAAAAATTTATTGAATTTTACAATTCACCAGTAGTAATTAAACGCGAAAGTATTATTTATTTAAGTCTTCTATTTTAACCCGCTTTTTTTTTCGTTGTTTTTTTTTTTTTTTTTTGATGTCTAAATAGTTTTACTTATCTAAAAATATAGATAGGATGCACTTTTAGAATAATCTTTTTCAGTTTTTGAATATAATATGTAACAGTGCGCAATTTCGTTTTTTGTTTTTTAGTTTTTTTTTTAATACAGTAAAGCTTCTTGGTTTGCGTGTACCTTTTTTCCGTTAATGAATTAAAAAAGTTTTCAGACATCACAACATAAAAAACCTTATATTATATATCGATAATACTGGAGAGGGTAAGACCTTCACCTGGTGCCCCTAGTACAGTATTTCAAGTGATATTGAGTTTTCTAGAATACAGGTTTTTGAGTCGTTGGCTAATCTTTAAAACTCGACAAAACTTGATATTGTAATACTTCACCCAAAAAGGTATAATACTACAAGGTGCCTTTAAAAAAGTCCCGGAACTGTGGTTATAACAAAGGAACATTTTATCTACTTACAATGAACAATACTATCAGCCCGATCTCTTTTGAATCCATAGAACTTCCACGTTGAAATGTCAATTAATTTGTGTTTTGGAAGCATTTAAAATTGTCGCTTTTTTACGTGCTTGTCACGATTTATGTAGTGGATAGAGTGCCGGAATTAAATTTTGTTCTCTTTCTAATAATGCAGTTACAGAAACATTATTTCATATTTTGAAAGAAGCACATGGAAACGACTATTTAGAGCGGAGCAAAATTTTCGAACGGTATTTGCGTTTTAAAACCGATCAACAATCGCTTGAAGATTTTCGAAGGGGGGTGATCCGGCAACAGCATCTGTATTAAAAATGTCTTACGTGATTTCTGACCGCTAATCGTTGCCGCCTATCCATTACGTCGATATCAGAAGTCGGCGTAAGTGCTGGAAATATACGCACTATCATCGTACAAGATTTGTTCCTTCCTCGTTTACACCAGAACATTAATGTTTCGTAGAATTTCATTGAGTGGGCTGATAGCAATGCCGATTTTTTACAAAATACTATAAAAACCGGTGATGAGACACCTTGGTACTATCTGACCACGAAACGCCAAACAACTGAATGGTGCGGCCTTAATGAACGAAGATCAACAAAAGTTGGAAGAATTTAATCGCAGTAGAAAAAATAGTGCTCACGGTTATTTGTTTTTTTCGTTTTTTTTTTTTCTTTTTTTTATTATTCTCGTGGCATAATCCATCGTGAATTTCTGAGAAAACCTCAAATTTACCGTTTCATAAAAAAAAATAATGGATCGACTTTTGACGAGTACCCGAAGGGTTATATACCTCAGTTACACCAGTCTGGCGGTTGGTTTCTTCGAAATATAAATGCTTTCCTTTTAAAAGCATATTTGAAAAAAAGTTTATTTAATATATATATACTCGAGTGTTGAAAACTATCGAATCCTCTTACAATAAAAAATGACTGAAAATAATTGTCAAGAGAGTTTTACATTTACTACTATTTTTGGATATTTTCACAACGAAAAAATGTACGTCCGTCTTCTTTCTACCTGTCTACACAGTGGGAAAGTAATGCAACGTTATCAAAAAACTGAAAAGAATAGACGGAAATTGGTGTACGCTTTGTGTTTGTTTTTTGCATTTAATAATAATTTGTAACTTTTTACAGGGGACATTTTTAATGACACAGAAAGTCTGTAATGCTCTAATAGAAGCGAATTTAGCTGGAAGCATAGTGAATATATCTAGTATTGTAGGCCGAAAGGGTAATCGCGGTCAGTGCAATTATGCTGCCAGTAAGGCCGGTGTAATAGCATTTTCAAAAACGGTCGCAATGGAAATGGCTAAGTAAGTAGATGTAAATAGAATATGAAAATTTAAAAAGTCCGATTAAGCTTTTTAAATACCGATTAGGAAAAATAAGCTAAATTCGACGGAAAAATATATGTAATTTTAAACCTTTAAAATTGTCGCGTTTGTTAGTAAAATGGTTTTCTTACACGTCTTTTTACGTCGAAACAGGTTTAATATTCGATGCAATACCGTGGTACCGGGATTTATTTTAACCCCTATGATGGAAACGGTACCGGAAAAGGTTAAACAGTTTTATAAACCTTTGATTCCTAGTGGACGATTTGGACAGGCGGAAGGTGTGTTTTTCTAATTTTTTCTTTTTACAAGAATAATGCCGAGATAAATGTATTTTTGGTGGATGTAAATTTTTTTTTAACGAACATTCCTTAGAAGTGAAATAAAAAATTTTAATTTCTGTAAATGTTCTTTGAATAAAGGTAAAACCTAGTAAAAACATAAAAATGTTTATCTCGTAAGTGGCTCTGTTTTACTATCAGTGTGGAAATGTTTTTTTTTTTTTTTTTTTTTTTTTTTAGTGGAATGAGGTATGAAAGAAGCAACTTCGGTGAACTTGCTTTGCAGCAGATATATTGATAAGGATGGTTATGAAACGAATCCAATAATGATGACAGTTTAATATTAAGAATAATAACGAGTCACAATGCAAAGAAGTGTTTCAAATAAAAAGTACACGATCGTAAAAAATAATTATTCAATTTAAAGCACATACTAATTTTCTCCTCCAAAAAGTTTAAAAACACAATTCTAAATTTTTATTTCAGTAACCGCGTGTCTGTTTTTTTTTTCCCCCTGATGGAAACCAAGAAATTTCAGAAACAATACAAAACGATTACAAATAAAAGAACAACGGGTACATTGAAGGCACCACACACTTACTATCACCTCAACTGATTATATTTAGTCGGACTGCTGAAAAGTTTAAAGATAAGGGGATACTTTCGATAAATCTGAAGAAAAGCTATAAAGCAGCAAAAGAAAGAAGAAAACGACGAAATGATTAAATGTTTAAAGATTATATACTCCGAAAAGATTCGTGACACTCAGCACTAACACAAACTTTTTTTTATTTTTTTATTTAATTTTTTTTTCGGGGCTCAATAATCAACGCGACTCAGAAGTTAATTTGTATATATTTTCCATCGAATGCAATTCCCTCCTGAATCGCTGCCTAACTGACCACCGCTGCGGTACGTGGAATCACGTGGAGATAATCAATGTATCGAAAAAAAAATTAATGTACAAATATAGTCGAATGATGATATAATCGATTTATTATAATACAATAAAAAGTTAAACATTTCTCTTTTTGCCATTTACATTTTTCCTACAGATGTGTAACATAATTCGACAGAGAGGCTTGAAATTTTAAAAATGAAACATTTGCATGATATGTAACTTTAAACGTTTGGAAAAAATATATGTCTCATTGGTTCAGAGAAAAGCGAAAACAGTTGTTTTTGTATTTATATTAGACACCCGCGCATTGCTAAAAGCTAGCATGCTTTTTACTTAAAGCGATTGTTTTTGTATCTACGAGTATAGTAATCTACAATAAGAAACTATTTACGCGATATTAATATGTTTGTACTTAATGACCTACAGGTACTTATAAAAAAGACGAAAACCATAACGATCTGTAAAAACATTTTTTTATTGAATATAATTTTTTGCTTTATTATAAAATTAAATTTTACACGGAATGTTGTTTGATATTTTAAGAATAATTTAAAACTACATTTTATATTGCAATATAGAGGTAGCTGAAGTGATAGCTTTCCTTGCATCGGATAAAAGTTCGTACGTTAATGGAACTGAAATTTTGGTTTCCGGCGGTGCCGATTAAATGTAAATAAACATTTTGATAAATATAAGCTTATGTAGATAATTTATGTGTAAACGTTTTTCTCTCTATCTCTATGTATTTTAAAGAGACTGTTATAATATTGTAAAATATTAATTTTAGTTTTTTTTTTTTTTTTTGGGGAATATTTAATATATACATATATATTTTTAACGTTTTTGCGTTAAATATTGTTATTTTCATTTAATTAAAATAAAGTCTTAAAAGTCTAACTTGAAGTAGCGACTCTCCGTTATGAAATGGTATGAACCAAACTGAATCATTCGTCGTAAATAATATTATTACTAATTTTTTTTTTTTCTTGTTTGGGTTTTTCCCTGGTTACTAAAAATATTGAAAAGTACTTATTCTCGAAAAAAAAACAAAAAAAAAACAACAGAACTAAAAGATATTTTTCTATAATAAAAGCACATTTTAAAGCAAATTAACTTTTACACTGAGGCCTCTAAAATTCTGCAGCTTTTGGTCGACAGCTTGCGCAGATACTATCAAAATCCAATTTATTCACTTCTAAACATTTTTAAGATATTAAAATTGATATGACAAAATCTTCAATTTTCGTCAAAGCCTTTTCTTTTGTTTTTTAATCCCCCCTCCCCCCATGTCTGCGAAATAATAACTGTTTGAATTAAACGAACCGAAATTCAGAATAAATTTATTTCTATTCAATTTTTTACAAAAGAAAAGAAAACTGAAATTTTTATGAACTCTATGGAAACGACTATTTTTTATTTGTTTTTATTGTAGTGTTCAAATATTGCATATACAATAATTGACTACAAGGCTTTAGTGTACTATTTATAAATAAATATATTTCATGATAACAAACAGGCACACACACACCCATATATATATATATATATATATTTATAAAAATATTTCCGTAACTCCTCACGAAATTTTGGTGCAGATAAGGGCCTGATCCGAACGATGGAAAGTTACATAGTAACATATATTCAAAACCCTCTATTTTTCTTTGTTTCCCCCCATCACCCAAGTATTTTCACAAAACAATAATATTGCGATTATTTGGAAATTGAAAATTGAAGATGTATCAAATTAATTATAACACCATCTATATTACCTTAAACAATTCTACCCGCTGAGCGCTGCAACACCGCTTCATTTAAAGACGGTGTATAATTCAAATCATAGCTCTGGTCAAATTTGTTTATCTCGGTAGTCATGGGAATAGGAAAAATATACTAAAACCGATAACGTTTAATCATACACCAGTGCGCTGCTTAAGTTTTTTTTTTTTTAAATACTGAAAATTATGGATAAAGAAATAAGTACAAAAGAACTAGAAACGAAATTCCGACTGGCAATTGAACAAGAAGAAATTTATAAAAAACAGAATGAAGCAAAAATGAAAGCAATTAATATGCCACATCTTTCGTACGACCAGTACACGTAAGATTATTTGCGCATTTTTTAATATTTGTGTACATGCAGAATTTTCGATAGCAAATTTTAATTTACGTCGTTTTTCTTTATTAGTTACTATTTTTAGCAATAATAACGGAATGGTAGTGTAATCCACTGGGAATGTGCTAATAATAAAGCCCCGTGGCTATGTCTTTTCAAAGTAAACTATTACAATAAGCGATCAATTAAGGCATCCTTTTAAAAAAAAAAAAGAAAAGTTCTTCCTACGTAGGTTTCTCTATACATAATATACAGATGGAGAAACAAACAGTAAAAAAATGAATTTGCATATATTTTTAATAAATATTTTCCAGCACATGTATTTCACGGCGTAATCGTTGGTATATTGCTGATTTAAAATTTGTATATAGTAATTTAATTAAAGAACTCTATTTTATATTCCTGTTTTTTTATTAGAAGATAAGCAAAATATTAGACTGACATTTTTATAAAGTAAGATTTTTGCAATTATTTCAGGACCGCAAGTCCTTGTTTTAAGAGCTAGTGTAAGGGATTTGGTTTCACCGGAAGTCCAATTCTTTATATTTTGCTTTCAAGACTAAATACCGTTTCGAGCACCATCTTGGCGAAACGTATACTATTATTTTCTTTATACATATATACATATATTTTAATATGAAAAGTAATGAAAAATGTCTAAAAGTTTTTTTCTCGCTCAAAGAGTATTTCACGCGAAATTTCGAATCGAGCCGATCATCCAATCGGACCTCGGAAATTTTGATTTTAGCTGTGTAGACGACTATAGTATGCTCTTCAGCCGAGAACAAAAGACAATGACTAAGAAAAGTAAATAAAATAGAATATTTTCGAACACTGATACGCGGAGTTGAAGTTGAATACGCAGCCAAAGATTGCGATTATACACTAGATACGAGATACATAACTCCGAAGTTGAGATGCGGATATATATCCTCAGTAATCGGAAAGGACACATATATGTACCCAAAATTCCTCTAGCAGAGTTGATTTACGCATCTCTATTCGGTACAGCTATCGTACGAAGAACACTCGTCCGGGACTTACTCCGCTATTGACACCATCATCATCGAAACTCCAGCGCAGTCTCTGCTTCGACATATTCGTCCGTTTGAATGCGCACGCGGGAACTTTAGTTTTAGCTGAATAAATATCCCTGAAACGTACAGCTAGGGACAACAAATTAGAACGACATTCGAAAGTAATGATTTTTCCTAAATAATATTCTCTAGCTGGAACACCGCTAAAAGAAAGTGCCCCATATATACCGAATCCAAATATATTAATTACAACATAATTCTTAGGCTACCCCCCATTAGGAAAAATTTCCCAATTTTATATAACGCAAAATGTCCTAATTTTATGTAACGCAAAATGTCCCAATTTTATGTAACGCAAAATGTCCCAATTTTATGTAACGTTTGTTATATTTTATTGGATTTTTGTTATTGTTATTAAAAAATGTCACAATGTTATGTAATGAAATATGTAACGAAAAATATAACGAAAAAATGTCTTAATTTTATGTAATGAAAGTTAAATGTTAGGATAGGATTTTTGTGGTTATGTTATTTTTCTTTTTCCGTTGATGCAAAGTATAGAAGAGAAAGAGACAGAAATGAAAGCAAGAGGGGTCAAGGGGCACAGCCCCTTGCGAGCCAAAATGGCCGAGTTATATATAAAAACGGATGGTTTCGCGTGATGATAAGGGTCGAAAAAACGAAAGAAAATGTATATAGCGGTTATTTGATTGAGTTAGTTAACAACGCGTGCTTGGCGGCTAAATGACAAGGCTACGTGCAATGAACATATCGACTATTGTTTTGAAATTAACTTCGTAACCCTACACCTTGCCTATTTTTAGCAAGATTTTACAAAAGTTCCCTCTACTCGACGGTACTCGGTACTTGTTTCGCACGGGCACGTTCATCGTGTATTTATACCGTTTGCTAACGGCAACTACACTAAAACATTAACTCAGTTACTACTCGACTCATTCGTCCGTCCGAACATGTCGAGAATGTTGGTTTTGACCGAATAAGTATCTTTAAAGCCACGACACCCCACCGATAAGGACGATATTCGAGGATAACTTTTACGGAATAATAATATCTAGCTCAAACATTAGCGAAAGATGATAGTATCGTAAATATCGAATCCGTACATCGATATATACAGGTTTTTGCGAAAACAGTTTTCGACCACGTTCGAGGTAGAAATTATTTATTCGCGGTTGATTACACCTAATTTTTTAATCTCTCGCACATCGGCTACTGCTAATTCTTAACGGAGAAGCCTGCTCGACCGGCGTCCGTATTTTTCGGATGTGTTCGGTGGCAAGTGCGCTCGGCCGTGTATTTGGCGAGGTAGGTGTCTCACGAGGCTGATAGTAGCCAATTGCAGCGGTCCGTGTAAATACGGCGAGTACGCATGGCTACGACACGTACCGAAACTCAGAAAGAACGAATTTGTAAAGCTTATCGCACGGACAGCGCCTATTTCTTCGAAACGTTAACGCGTAATGTGTCTGACACGTGAGTTTTACCCGAAAATATTAACATCGATGAACCACGAAAGTTTAATAAAACCATATTTATCTGGTAGAGTACGTGGTTCGATTTAATTATTAAGTAGAATGTCGGGAGGTTTGTATATACGAAGATAATTCTCGCGACGACGGATTTTACTTGTCTAATTTGTTTGCGTGTTGCTACCGTTCCTTATCTATCTGTAAATGATCGCTCCGTCGTCGCTTAATTCGGTTTAAAAATTCCTTTTTTCCCCTCTTTTTCCTGCACATATAACTGGTTTGAAGTTGCGCTACCCTCGTTTTAGTCAGCAGCGCCAGGTTTTCTTACGAATTTGCTGAAGTCTCGTATCAATTTAGTCGCCGAAATTATTTGCGCGTTGTTTATATATTGGTGTAAAGTAAAGCAAATCCCCTTATCCTTGATAAGGTATCATGGATTATGAAGTTAAGCTTTCCACAATGTACTTAAAAGATGGATCTGAAGAGAATATTGGAGCCAACAGTTCCTTTCTCATATGGGATCCGCTTTTACTTTCCCAGATTTCTCTGGCAATATCCAATTTCAGATTAGGTATATGCCTAGAGAGACTTAAATCCATGATATCTCTGGTTCGGTAGCCAAGCACCTTAACTAAGCAGGCTACTGCGCTACCTACACTGGTGTAGAATAAAGAAGTTTATATAGTCTAGAATAATTTCTGTCATTTATCCCGCGCGGAGTGAAGAAAAGGGGCGCGTTTTCGTTAATCGTGAATATTTTCGTTTCTTTGCGTTTTGTTTTCAGTAGTTCTTCGTACTGATCCCCGAGGCCATAGGGAGTTTTCTGCGGGAAATAGTGCGTCTGTAGTGAGCGAAATTAAAAAAAAAACAAACAAATACTCAAATTAAAATCTTGAACATCATTTACTGATTTTTTTTTTCCTGAACGTAAACAATTTCGGATGAATTCGAATTTTTCGTATTATTCCGAGGATCGACAACGGCAAATTTAAAAGCGCTTCCAGGAACACGGATAAAACAAAATGTTAATCTACCGGTAGCTACATTAGGGGCAAGCAAGCGAAGTCCTCATCAAAGAAGAGTCCCGTATATATTTATTTTTCAATTTTGAATGGGTTTTTGACATCTAAACGTGCGTACCGAACATTAAGTAAATGCAATATAACGAGCAACTAAAATACACCGAATTGTATACACTTAACTTTGAAAATATATTCCAGAGTATCCCATTATCGACTAAAGAATTTGAGAATTTCTTAAATAGTACGGAGCACATTAAAATTTCTCATAATTAATAGGTTCTTTTATTGTTTTGGTTCCCTTCTTAATTACAGTCACTGCACAATTTGTAAATTTATTGTTGGTTGAAGTTTTTGAGGTCTAGAAATCGACTGCACTAAGCAAACGGCGTTCCCGATTTAGGGATCAAACTTGCATATTCGGAGTTGAATAAAAAGTAAATAAAAAACGATTCGCTTATTTATTCTATTAAATATAAAATTGAAATTTCGCGATGAAATAAATTTGACCATGCTTATATGACGCGATTTCAAATATTGCGCAAACTAAAATGCACACTTTTAGAATTGAAAAATAGAATTACACATTGTAACTTCCGTATTATTACGTATTACTGTTGTATTTTCAATTGTTTTAAAACTCACGAATATACTTTCGCCTGCAAGTTCAGAATAAATCCGAGTAAAACTCGGTCCCGGGGAATTTATAATATAAGAAATAAATAAAGTACTTTAAGTGCACCAGAAAAACAATAACACACGCACACACACATATATATGATATATGTATATTTATGTGTTAATCAAGCTGTATTTTTTGAGAAACTAAAAATTGTATATGATTTGCTTTATACGGCTGATATAAAAAATGATTGAAGGAAATCCTAATTAATTATTGGAACCAGTTTATTTTTTGTAACTTTTAATTCGTTAATTACGTATAAGACGATGAAATTTCAGTTTTGGCAAATGACAATTTTCCGAACACTCAACTATCTGTCGTTTTTTTGGTTTTTGTTTATCAGCATTTGGTGTAAAATTTGGCAAACTTTTCCACGTGTTCGGCGATAAATTATCGTTAAAACTAAAAATGCGTCCGTTCAATAATTTTATTTTACCGGCTAAAGTAAATATATTTCAGGGAATATGTAAAAGCTTCGCATCTAGAACCGGTCAGAAGGAAACTAAATGCTGATTGTAACGCGGCTGTTCGAGAATATGATGTCGAAAGAGGCGAAAAAAACGAAAATTACGAAATACAAAGAAGCCGTGTTGTTAACCGGGAACGGTGAAATCTAAAATTGCGGTAGCTTTCGCGTTTATTATTTACTTCATAAATGCAAGTTTAATGTAAGTCGGATTTTTTATAAAATTTTATACAATTCTTAATACATTTTTCATCGCGTTATATGTTTAGATGAGTTCTTTAGACATTAATCGGAAATGCGAAAAGAAAAGATAAAATATATGGTAAACAGAGAAAAATAAGAAGTTATTAAAATCAAAGAATCAAAGGCAATACAATTTTTGGGTAAAAATAAATTAGTATACAGATAGAATAAAAAAAAAAAAAAGAAAAGAAAAAAAACGAATCGGGTTTCGTATTTTTCAAATCACTATAGATAACTGCGAAATGTCCGTAGCGAGGAGTAGGCAAATTTATAAATGATTTTATTTACTTTACCATTTCGGCGGAGCGAGACAATTCTTCAAATTGACCGAAAACAATTAAGGGGAGGTTCTCATCTTGCGATCCTAAAAAATAACACGATTTTCTCGAATTTTTTTTTCATGGAAGGAAGTAAATAAAGAACTCTAATTTTTTTGATACTTATTTAGTAGGTCTTATAGAGTATGTATAAAGATATTTTTTAGTAAAAAAGCAATATAATAGTACTTGTTTATTTATGCTGAAACATGGCCGCCTCAAAAAAAAAAAAGTATCCAAGTCAGGCACTGTGTAGCACTTGTAAATATTATCTGAAATCAGAAATCCAAAAATCATTTTATGAAATATATTACATTTGTTGGAGAGGTTGAACCGATAAAACCATTCGAGAAAAACGCGTTTACATTTTTCGGTACAACGACCTTTTTTTTTGATAAAGGTGGTTCCACCAACTTTTTCGCTATAACTTTTTTTAAAAAATAATTTCGTTTGGAATATATTTTACGGCTAATCAGCTATCAAAAAATGTAAAACAAAAAAAAAAAAAATCGATTTTTTTGTCCGCTCTGATGAGAACCTCTTCTTAACTTTACAAAAGACTAGTGTACAGGTATTAACAAGGCAGAAAGTTTTTCGATATGTAACACTTAATAAAAACACTTAGCTAAAAGTAAAGCACTCGCTTCAACAGCTTGTATATACGTATATACATGCATGCAACGACACAAAAACTATGAATTACAAAAAACAGGCTTGCTTCTTAAAACCACATTTAAACTATTCAAAAAATGGAAATTTTCCATTGTAAGCTTCGACAATTTATGCACTCCCGCTTACAGTTGTCTATAGACGCTCACATCGGAAGAAATAATTTAGGTTAATTATTAGAAGTCACATATACGCAATAAATGTAAACAAATTCTCGCACAATAAATGATTTTGTATGAATCTATTTGGTCAGTATTAGTAATATACTATTAGTTACACAAACTGAATTTTAAATTCGTAAATAGATAATGATCTAAAAAATCTTTTAATAATTTCAGATAATTTTTCCGCAAATTAAAAAATGTCAATGCCCGCTACAAAAAATTTAAAGTGTTTCATACGAGTTTGAAAAGAGGCTACTTCATCCCCAACTGCCTGCTTCTTTGAAGCCTGCGATGTGATCCGAAGCATTCGACTAAATGCTGAAATATGTGGAGTATTTTTCTGTTTGGAATATTTTCTTTCTGCAGAGCCTATATCACTGAAAGCCCTGTTGATATCTGATTCATCCGCGGCGCTATCGACAATCTCTAATCCTCTCGCCAAACATCCTTTAGCAATTCAAACCTAGCAGGTATTATATGAACTTATTAAGAGAGAGTGCTCCATTTCCTTTTTACGGGCGCCCAGCGATGCAGGGATTCCTGGAAATGAACGCGTCGATATATCCGCCCGAGCAGCATTATACTGTGTCTTATCTAAGAACAGCCCTCCCCTACCTTATCTAGCAAACATAATTTTTAATAATATCACGTCCTCCGTGGAAAGCCCATTGGTCCTCATTTCAGATTTTCTTAAAGCTAGCCAAACCCTTAATTGAACCATGGTGGCCAGAAGAAAGCATTTCCCGAGTTTTAAAACTGGGTTGGGTACAACGAGTCATTAAGCACGTTCACACACACACACACACACACACACACACACACACACACACACACACACACACACACACACACACTAGATCTGAAATCTGGTAAATATGTTATTCGATTTTAAAACAGAAAAACACGCGTGATATTATAACGTTAACGTAATACATTATTATTTAAGAAATTAACAAATCTAGTAATAACATACACATTGTAACAAGATAGGATAATATACGAGTTTATATTATAAGGGCAGGAAATTCACAGAAAAGGTTACCGAAAAAATTTAACGGTCTCTACCGGGACCAGTTTCCATTGTGATTTTTACGTTTTATAAACGATAAATAAAGAGTAAAACACTTAATTAATAATTTATATATTCATCGCGAATACAGTTTTATACGTTAGTCTTAACGCTATAAAAACCGCAACGAAATTTCAAAAAAATAATCTAAGACTTACTACCAATTGAGAAAAGAGAAAACATACGCACAAAAAAAAAAACAACTCCGGATTGGATTTACACAAGGTGTCTATTTTTATCAAAATAAATTTTTCTGACTTTTCGCGGATTTCCAGATTTTTTTCAGCTTTTTCTTTTTCAATATATGTATAAAAAACAATAGCCATACAGAAAAAACCTACATAATTTCCAAATATTTCACAATATGTTATCATACCCCCCGGGCGGGGTACAGTAGTTTAATCCTGACGATGAAATCTGAAATCACTTAAAATTTTACTTCTCGTTAAAAAATGAATAAAATTCGTTATCACCATACCTATTATCTTCCGTTTTTTCGATTATTAACAAGATTTCAAGGAGATGTTTTATTATCTACATACATATATGGATATACCGTAGGATTTTGCAATCATTTTTTAAAAACTTTCAATTACTACACATTATAGATAACGCAGGTATTTCTGTACTTTGCTCAAATTCTTCGACTTTCCCTTGATTAATGAAATTCTCAGTTTTTCAGAAAGTGTGGCCACCACGCTGCCCTTAAATAAAGAGTAACGTGAAAACCATTTCATTCTAAATTATTAAAAATTTTTAATCATGTAATGTTTGACAATTAATTAATCTGCAACGAAGAGAAGAAGAAAGGTGATGATAAATTTAAGAAAATGTGAAAGCTGTTAAAAGTTTTACAATTTACATTCAGAATAAAATGTATAGAGCATACACCGTTTCCAACTTAATATACTTCTCTGCTAATCAATAATACAAGCACATATACAAATGTGTGGCGCTACCCACGAAAAATTGGCAGAATTAAATTACGGCATTGATACAGAACCAGAAAATCATGCCTTACATCTTATTTGTTTGTTCAGTAAGTAACAGAGGGAAAAAAATGAATTTCACCATAAATAAGCAATATTAGAATAAATAATACTAGTGGAAACGTTTCACGTGATTAATTCAGAAATATTTGCCTCCGTTTCAATACAAATTATCCAACCAAATAGCTGCAGTTCATAAACAAAATTTGAAAGTGATCTGAAGTGAACTATAATAAATAAGAAAAGGATACAGAATGAATAAATCAACCACAACCAATATATATAATATATATATATATATATAAATATATATGTGACCTGGTCTACGACAAGCGGGGGGCTGGTGTGCGAAAAAAATTTTTCGGGATAAACGCGTTTAAAGTTGAGGGTGGTAGCGCGGTGTTACGTGCTGCTACGTCAACACTATTCTTCCACTTCTTGTTTTTCGATACATGTGCCAGATGTTTTGTGACCTTCTGCATGCAGTTAAGGTTTTAATAAGAAATATTACCCCGGCTAAATCGGAAAAATTCCCCCCTCTGGTGTGTTGCTAATTTCTTTATCCGTGAAACAGATATAGCGTGATATTAACACTTCGTTATCGAATCACTTTGCAATCGCGATGTTTTTAATCACGCGAAATGTTTTGCATCGTGAATATTAATTAACTGTCGTCCCCTGATAATAAAGAGCTGTTTTAATAATTTCAATCAAGTGAAAAATGTGTTCGGAAGAAGTTGAAGAAGAGCTTAGTAATGCAGAGAAACTCTGATAACACTTAAATGATCAACATCAGCTCATAACAGTGATGAAGAAAATCCAGATGAAATTCGCGTACTCTCGGCTCTTCGAATAATTTGGAATTATCTCTCCCCTAGATGCAGAGGAAGAAAAAATAGTTTTAAAATTTTTTGAAGAACTTTGTTGTAATCGGAAATGTAATATTTCAATACCACGAGATATGATCGAGAAATGGAGAAATAATTTTTTAGAATTCGATAAAGAACAGCAAGATTTAGTGTCATATTGAGCCAAATTGAATCAGGTAGAACACAAGTGATGTTTTAGATAAGGTTTACGAGGAGATCTGCGGACGAAAAATATTTAGGAAAAAGAAAAGAGGTCGAAACCTCGTGGTATGATTGGACCACCTACCTGAAGCAGTTTTATAAATCTTTAGTAGGAATCACAAGTTTCCACCACTTCAAAATTTCCTCAGATGACGTAGCAGCAAAAGTGTATACGAACAGTGACGATATAAACAAATTTCAATTACTACTACAACCTATTGATTGATAATAAGTAGGCTGAGAAAATCACACTCCAAAAAATTTAGATTTAGAACGCCGATGGTACCTTTACAATAACATAAGAAGTTTAATTTCTGATATTGTAGCGCCATTACCCGAAAACCCCCTTATTTAAAGAACCGAAATGGAAAGTAGATGATATTTTGCCGAAATCAGAATCGAAGATGAAAAAAGTAAAACCAAAACAACCGAAACAAGATGAAAATTTGGCAAAAGCAAAAAAACAATAAGACTGAAGTGGCCGTGGCAAAGAAAATAAAGAAAACCAATGAAAAATACAATAAACTCTATCCAGAAACCTCAACACCGAAGAAAAGAACTCGCGACAAGTAGTTTGTACTAATTTTTATTAAAAAATTGATAATTTTTTTTTTATTGTAGTTTTTCACTTTTTGTATGTTTTTTTTTTTTTGGAGTTCTTGTTTTCTTTTAAAACACGATTTGTGAAAAGTGTAATAAAAATAGAAATCTAGGGTTTATTTCATCGAAACGAAGGTGCTTTCTTCTATAAGAATAACCAAAAAAGTGAAAATTGATTTTTTGACACATTAGCCCGGTTTTCATAAACCAGGTCACACGCATACATATATATATATATATATATATATATATATATATGTATATATATATATATATGCACACATAGAGGCACACTTTTCTAAAATAGTCGTCAGGGGACATTTTGCAAAAGGCAGAAATCGGATTTTTTGAAACAAAAAATTGCTAACACCCCTAAAACATTAACATGAAAATTTGTGATTTTTAAAAATATTTTTCAAATTTATTCCGTTATAATTTCTTAAAAATTGTAAAATCCATTCTGTACGAAAAAATGAAGCTATTTCAAAAAAATGTTTTATTAAAAAAAGTGAATAATAGCGACAATTCATCATTATCAACATATTATAATATGTCGTTTAAATGCCGTTGATATCAAATTCTCAGTATTATAAACAAAAAATTTAAAAAAGTGAATAACCTTTTGACAGGGAAGAGGCAGTTGTGAAGGTTCATAATGCTCTAAACCTAAGTTTTAATTCCTTTGCCGTAACAACCTCTTTTATTTTTCCCGGATGGACAGATCCTACAGGGCAAACTGAGAATGACCTTCCCCATCTTTGCATTATTATAAGTAAATAAACGCGTTAACGGAAAAAGACAAGTTTCTCTCCGAGTATTAAATTAAAATTAAAATTAAAATTAAAAATAACAATAATAATAAAATAGAAAAGAAAAGAAAAAAACAATGTAACCCATGAACTATCGGCTGAGAATTAGTCGCCTAAAGCCAGCTACAGTAGCGAAGTTGATTAGTTAATTATGTTTCGTTCGGGTAGAACCGAGTTCGAATCCCGATGCTGTACATTGTGAAACTTGTAAAAATTCTTCGTGGAGGTGCGTGAAGCGGTCGAGAACGAAGCGCATGATCGTCGACCGCGAACCAGCATCACCCCAGAAAACATTCGGTGAGTCGAACAGATGATTTTGAAGGATAGACGGGCGACTGTGCGGAATATGTCGGAAGAAATAGGCATCAGTGTAGAGGTAGTGTCGAGTCCATAATCCACGAAAACACCTTCAATATGGCAAAATAACCGCGCGATGGGTTCCCAAACTGTTGAATTTCGAATAGAAGTTCGCGCGCCAAGAGGTTTGCCAGCGTTTTGCGAGGCCAAAACGGTGGTTTTTTTAACTCGAATCTTCACCATGGACAAGACGTGGGTAGTAGACTACTACTACACGTCCGAAAGCAAGATCGCGTCTATGGAGTGGCGGAAGAAGGATGAGCGCGCGCCAGTGAAAGCGAAGTCTACGAGGTCTGCGGGGAAGGTGATGTGTACGGTGTTCTTCGACAGACGAGGAGTGCTGTACATCGACTTCTTCCATACCCAGCGTACTATCAACACCGCTTATTACTCTAACCTCCTGAAAACGCACGTGAAGCCGGCATATCGCTCGAAAAGACGAGACATTCCGGCGCGAACTGTGATTCTTCTTCAAGGCAACGCCGGCCCCGATAGCGCGCGGCTGACGCTCTCGACATCGTGGCCGAACTTGGCTGGGAACCACTTTAACATCCCCCCTAAAGCCCAGATTTATCAGAGGCACTTGGAGGGCAACGTTTTGAGAGCAACGATGACGTTGAAACCTTCGTGCGCAATTTGTATCGAGAGCGCCCGACGGAATTCTACGAAATGGGCATCAAAAATCTTCCGGAGAGGTGGTCGAAGTGTGTAGCACGTGAAGGGGACTATCTGGAAAAGCTGTGAATTTTTGTAAGTTTTTCTGATAATAAATAAATTTTTTTAGGAACAAATTCGCATTCATATTTGAACCGCCCTAGAGTATATAAGCGAGAGACAGATGATTATTGAAATTTCCTTTATAAAACCACACATGTATTTTACGCATTTCATGCTACACTCGTTTGTTTTCGAAAATATCACTGTTCCATAACTTGAGACATTTAAACTGCAAAAAACTATCGAAACTGCGTGAACTATATACATGTCCTAAGATGTACATGCGTAAGAAAAAAATCACACGATCAAGCTCATTTCGACCCACGGCTGGATGCAGGCAACTCCTTGGTGCGATAAGTTAGCCTAGTCTCCCGTGCTGGCCAGGCAAACTAGGAGATGCATTTTTTATACATGCTGCCAGGTTTTCACGGCAATTATTATTATACGCAAGGCAAGTGTAGACGAAAGACTACACTCGAAACTGATAATGTGACTGTTTAATTTTTATCGATATACAAATGCAGTCTCATGTGTGACTGCCTACTCTACACGTCAATTAGTGCGCATATGGTGGTATGCATGTTTGCACCATTGCCCATCACGTGACTATTAGAAATTATTCACTTATTTATTATGTAATAATTTCTGTAATAATTTCTGTCGTTGCCTCGGATCGAACTGAAGACTTCAGTAACAAAAGTCGAGTTCTTTAATCGCGACGACATATAAGAAAATAATATAATTATTCAATAAATAAATTTTATTCCGTTCCATTTGAATTTTTCTTCATTTCAGTCTTTTAAAACTATTAATAAGCGAAAACACTAAAAGTAACAAACATTAAAAATCCGTTGACTACTCGTAAAAGCTACATAATGTAAATCGACGAAAATTTTAAGTAACGCGATGTAACGTATGCAACCTCGATTTTGAAGTGGCAGCTAAAATGACGATATGCGGTAGCATTGTAAATTTAAAAGTCTGTAAGACATAAATAGAGATATTCTTTTATTATCTCCGAAAAATTTATAATGAAACAAAGTAAATAAATAAAAATGAATAAATGATAATCGTAAGACGTGTTTACTTTTTGGCTAAACTTTGATTGCAAGTTTTCAGTTTTTAACTCGTTCATTCCTGAAAAATTTATATGGAAAGACGATTTGGAGAGATGAAGTTTCTGCAGCGCCTTTTCGTAACCAGGCGGTATTGTGGAAATCGCTGGATACCGTATACGATTATTACACGAACAATATGAAGTAGTATCTCTAGTACACATTGCACAATCATTTAAATCAAAGAACAACTTGCTTATTCCGCGGTCTCATTCGGTAGAGTGAAAAAGAATAAATTTCATTTAATAACTCCGCGGAAACTGTAACAACATCGATAATATTGATTTTAAAGTTGTTGAAGATTTACAATAAAATCAAAGCATACGGGGGGAGGGGGGTTTATAGACGAACCTTTTCGTTGTGCAAACATGGCCATTAAATAATAAATATTCTCTATCGCACATCAGAACGGCCGTCAATCAACGGTTTTTAAATTTCGTATACAACACGTTCTCTTGAAATAAAATTTTGAATAATTTATTTTTCTAATTTTTCGTTGAACTCAGAGTACAAAGAGAGAGTAGTTAGTACCTTTTACTCGGGAAAAAATCTTCATGAAAAACAAAAAAAGTGTTTAATTTTTAAAAATTTGAAATATGCTTAACCCCAAATAGCAGATAGATCTTGTATTTATAAATGTGCAATTCAACTTTAAAATTATTTCTCCGTTACATTAAGCGATCGCATAAAGTATTTTTTTTTTTTAAGTACTAAATTTTTTTTTTCGCTTCTTTTCTTTCTTTATTACGTAAAACGACAACTATGTTAGGTTGCACGGCAAAGAAACAAACAAAAAAAAAAAAAAAAAAAAAAAAGCAACATTGTTATATGAAATAATAAAAAGGGCGATAAAAGACGGTCATGTTCGTTGAATAGGCAAATGCGAAAGTTGGAATTAAATAGGTTCGCCAAATTCAAGACAAATCACCTTTTCCACAATGGAGGAATATTCACAAATCTCCGATATTTTTCTTAAACTTTTTATCCGCTTCCTCTACTATTTCCAATTGGCAGTTATATTAACTTCTAAGCCGACTCGGCACATAAAATCAGTCCAAATTGCTAAAGATTAAAAATAAACGGAATATGCGTGTACTAATAAATGTTTTCATCAGAAGAAAAAGAAAAGTCTAGTCGCGTTTAAAATTGAAAACAAACGAGAAATAGTTGACCGTTTGAATGTAACTTTACGTGAATATGTAGAATACCTCAGCTATTCATAAAAAAAAAATCATAATTTCCACGGAACAGAGTCAACTATTATCCGTTAATCAATAAAAAATATATCACGCACGCTACACATAATAGAAACATAACGCATGATAAAATAACAAAATAGGACATCATTATTCTTTGCCGCCACACTGGCTATGTAGTATATTTTACCGAATTGGTATGGTCGTCCAAAAAAAAAAAATAGATCGCCGAAATAAGACGACGAACACGTGTTTTTCTATTTCGAATTATTTTACTAATTTAAAAATAAAAATTAAAATATTTACATAATTTATTCGAACGTGAAACTTATTAACGAGAGTAGGGGAGTAGACATTGTAAGATCGAGGTTGCATTCTCTACAATCGATATATTATGAAATGAAAATAACTAAACAAATCGTTTTCAATTTCGTAACAAAAAAGGAAATTTTTCCTCGCCATCGTCGTTCTACATTTATCAATGAAAATACACTACGAAAACTATTACAAAAATATTTTAAAAAACCGTCTACGAATACTTTCGCACATTTTAAAATAGCATTAAATCTTAATTCAATGTTTACCGGTAGTAAAACGAACAGGGAGCTTGTTGCAAGTAAAATTAAAATACGCCAACGTATGCATTCCTTAAAACTGCTAAAATACAAAATTATATTAATTTATTAAAATTATAACTTAAAATCACGAGAGAACACCAGCGCGCACCAGTCCGCAATTCGTTTAATAAACTGACCGATATAAATGTTTACATAATTTTTTATACTTTTTTTTTTTGCCCTCCCATTACAAAAATGTTGCCAGCTAAAAAGATATGTTGTTCTTGTTTATTTATTTTCTATTATTATTACTTATAAATGATTATAAGTTATACAATTAAAAATAAAATATTCTTTTCGAGATAAAAATTACATTTACACGAAAAACTATTAAGTGCTATAGCGTCGATGAAACGAATTTTTTGCAGTTCGGCCAAGCAACTAAACTAAGATGGTCACGCTAAAAAGATTGCATGACCTTACACTATTATCTAAGAATTTATTACATGAATATGCGTGTAAACTAAGACTTCAATAAAAAAAAAAAAAAAACTATATATATATATATGTATGTACATTATAGGGAACTAGAAAACGCTAAAGGAAAATATTCTAAAAAAATACTTGGGAAGAAACGAGGTGGTGAGCCGCCGTAAATATGCTACATAACTGACTTATCGGATCTCATAAACCTCGTAATTGCAATCGCCAATAAAGCCACTACAGTGACGCTGAGACCGGCTGCTTTCCATAAACTAGACGCGTCGTACGAACCGATAAAACCTAAATTATAAACGTGCCTAAAATAAAAAGAAAAATCGACCGAATTATTAAATGCGAGCATTTTCTTCGCTTTTTTTCTGAAAAAATTAAAATTATTATTATTTTTTTTTTATTATTTCATTGTTCACTAATTAAATAATTATCGTTAGTTTTTACACATTTTTAAGTGAAAAAGAATAATTTTCCTCGTCGCTGTCGCTTTTAAATGAAAAAAAATTCGAGGTTCACTTTTAAATGTATTTTTTTTATAACCAACGAAGTAACAGGTGTAACGGCTACCAAGTCAGAGGTCACGGGTTTGATACTTGTCTCGTCCCGGATCCAAGTCGCTCCCAAGCTTACCCAGCCTTAAATAATCGGGTACCAGAGAAATCTGGGAAAGTAAAGGCGGATCCCAAGTAGAAAGGAACTGGTCCCAATATTCTCATCAGTTCCATTAGGCTTAGTACCATTATGAACCTTAACTTCACGCAATCCCAACGTCCTCTCAAGGGTATGGAACTCACTTTTAACGGTTTACTAGTCGAAAAATAAGTACGAGGGGCGTTCAATAAGTAACGTGACACGTTTTCGAAAATGGCCTTCCAGGCATCTAAAAATTATGAAAAAAATACCAAAGAAACTAGAAGATATACCCTTTATTTTTCGACATAATTTCCAAAAATATTAAGGGGCATTTATCATAGCGGTGGTCACTAGTTTAACGATACCGTGTCACGGTAATACTGGGCGGTGCATTTAGCGAAAAATGTCATTACTGCCTCGACGACCTCGTCTGTTACGAAACGTTTCCCACACATTTCAAATGGTGAAAACGTGAAAATCCAAAGGTGCGATCAGGCGAGGAGGGTGGATGTGAAAATTCGTCTGAATTTTGATTTTTAATTTCCGTGCGAACGAGAACAGACGTGTGCACGCGGTCGCGCATTATCGTGCAAAAGCACTGCTCTCCAGACTGCAGCCATGTCTCTACCGATTAATCGCTCGATGAAGACATGGGTGTCACGGTTAACGTAGCCCGTATTATCGCATTCTTCTGTGTACGAAACTGCAACACAGTAGGAGTCCCCATGTCGGTTGCAGAAGAGATAGTTGCGAGAACCTTCCGGCAGAGCATTCAGTTTTGGTTTTGGCGGACCTGGTTGACCTTTCATTATTCACACTTTACTCGCTTCCTTTAACTCTGAGACACAGTTACGCGTCATAATTCTATTTGCATCGTATGCTATGCACAGTCTGCGATCAATTTTTGCACCTACAACTCCCCTTCAGCTGTCAGAAATTTGGTGATCGCGTAACTCACCGGCTTGGAAACATGTTTCACACGTGCGTACAGAAAGTTCTACTGATCAGATCAGAACGCGGAAAACAGCGTTCTGTTCGTATATTTCACTAAATTTTACCAAACAGCGGCTGCGAAACAAGCCCTGTCACGTTACTTATTGAACGCTACTCGTGCATTGCGGTTAATTACACTTTTTGCATAATAAGAGAAAGGTTCGTACATCTTGCAAGTAAATATTCATTAAATATTTCGTAGTTTGAAGGAAAGCGCCGTTACTTTTAATTTATTTACTAATTCCGAATATTATGTTTACAGAAAATGTATACTCATGTTTTTAAAATTATGCTTATAAGTAACAGATGAATACATATAATAGCATATATAATAAAATTAAATCTTACCGATTATTTTTAAAATCCGAACAAATTTTAAAACTTTAAGTAGAGTCGTTTATTTGTTTAATTTAATACAGTTATTTTATGTTTAATATAGGAACTCTAGTCAAGTAAGTTTTTATTATATTGTTTCCCTTAATATTTTCTAATTTAAAGTGTGTGTAACACTTTAAAAGAACAGTTTCGGAGAGGAAGAGGGCGGCGCATTATATAAAATGAAATTTAAAATAATTAAAGTTAAAAACATGTACAGCGCATCATAGCGTTATTTACAGCACAGTAAATGTAGGAAGATGCGCGTCATATCACGCTCATCAACATAATCTTTAGTACTGGGTGGTCCAAAATCACTTCCATAGTGTTAACTATGTTTAGTATTAATTGAAAGGAGTCATTAAAGATCCCAACGGTTAAATAATTGGCTAGGTGAATAGTATTTAAGCCGCTATGGAGAGGTTTTGGTGCTCTAGAAAGCCATTGTAACTCTCATTATTATTTTGAGTATTGCTTCCTTTGCACCTATTTAATAATTCGTGCCTACTCGAGTTCCTTTTTCATTCGGATTTAATGCTTTTAAAACGTCTGCGTCTAGTGGAAATTAATCATGCTTGAAGTTCTTCATATTAAAACCTTCAACTTCCGCTCGGCTGATACTTGCACCAATCGTTCGCGCCGAGCGGCCAGTTTTGATGCTGCGACTTTTTGTCAGCTGAACCCATATGAAAGTATGTAGTCTAAATCGCTTAGTTAATTTCGTCTACATTACCCCGATGTCTTATTATAGCCAAACCATAATAATTTTTTATAGCTTATTTATGACTCTTCCATCAGTTAATTTCCCTGTGTCCTTACTTCTACCTCCCAAACCCTGCATTTTCTTCTTTTCACTTCGGCGTTCTCAATATTTTCTTGACCTGTAAATAACATTCTAGTTTTTCGACTTCCACATATCTAAAATACTTTTAAACGTAGCACTATCGCAGCCCGCAGATGTAACGAGTTATATTTCACACTCCATAATTTTCAAGCGAGCGACCAAACATATTTCTACGCACTGGAGTTTCTTTCGTGCCATTCTGATTTCCGCATTTTCACTTATTTTGAATTAAATTTTAGCTGCACTGTGCTCTACATGACCCCGGGGGACGGTAAACGTACACACCCACTCCATCAAATCAGAACATGTTGTAAATAACCGATAAGCTGCCTTTATAATGCCACTTGCAGTGTATCACTGATGTTGTAGACCAGCTCAAGACGAGAAAGTCGAATTTTTATTTTACATCAGGGGATGCAAAATTTTACAGAAACATGACGTCAGAGCTTGTGAACATTTCAAAAATATTTATTACGATCTGACTCTAATACTTTGGGATATTATTGTGTAAATAGCAAATTATTGAAAAATATGAAAAAAAAAAGTTTTTTTTTTTTTATTTTTTTAAATGAAAAACTAGTCTAGCCCCTTAAATAATAATAATCGCAAGAGAAGGGGAATATGAATAATATATCTCGGTAATAAATCAAAAAATATAAATGTAAACTAAATAAATTAAATAACAAAATTTCAGTGTTATAATGGCGATTACGTTTAATTAATGATTTTTATAAAGTTTTATAAACAGGACAATGAAATAGGGTGCGTATAAAACTAATAAAAATGAAAAGAATAATTCAAGACGCTCCGCTGATAAACCATATACAGTGTGCGTTACTTTACAGATACTTCTTCAGCAGTAAAGCATAAAATGTAAACAAATGAAATTTAGAATTGACAGAAAAAAACTTATTACGGTATTGATTACTATTGACACACGAAATGACTTTCAAAGCAGAAATATAAGCAAAAAGAGAGCTCCTGTAGACACTGATCTAACTTATTGGGAAAAAAAAAAAATCTAAATCGAAGAAAATATTAAATCGTTACGATTTCGATTGTACTAGAAATTTTGAAAATCATCAAAATACGTAACTGTCAGAAAATGTTTTCAAAATTTAATACACAGACTGAAAAGACGGTAACTTTCTTAAAAATCAACCTAAACACGTCTACTTTGAAATGTTCCGTCAGCAACAAAGGATATTAAGAACCTTATAAACAAATTAACCGATGCACCAATATTAAACGGATTAGAAATGAAATAGGATTTTAGTGAAGCGGGAAATCATAATTTCCTTCATGTATCCAGAACGGATTATTGGCAGGAGAGGAGGGAGGGGTGAATCTGACTTTGCAACAAAATGCTTTGTGTGCCAACACCACTACACTACACAAGTTGTCCTCGCAAGAACAAGCTTCATGTTTCAGCTCCGTTAAATTACAGCAACTTTTAGCGAAATTACGTTCCGGCATAGTTCTAGCAATTAAAAAACTCTTCGTTTAATAGAAAATATGTGTAGGCTACGGGAACGACCAGTGTTATAGATTTTTCCTTTACGTCCTTTGCCAATTTCAATGCATACTGGGGAGCAGTGTGCATATTTTCGCCTAATCTCGGCAGATTATGAAGAAAAGCGTTACTTACAATCGCTTTTTACTTTTAGGAGCTGTAAAAATTCCAACACTTTTAGCACATTCGCAATCAAGTGACCCCGTCAAACTCTCGTGTTTTTATGTATAAAAAATTACTAACGGTCGGAATGTTTACGATGCTTAAAATTCTAATGTTTACCTGTAAAATAAAGCAAATTGTACGTCGCAACAACGTGAACGAGCCGCAACACGAAGGCTAATTCTATTTGCTATTAAAATAGCGAGGTAGGTACTATCGAATTATCTGTGTAATTTTATTTTTTAATCGCACGCGAATTAATACTTAAAACTATATATATACATAATTAAAACGTACGGGAATGCGGCCATTGTTGCTAATTTAACAAACAGTTCTTTCTTCGGCTTAACGCAAGAAAATAATACTGGCGCGCATAAACTGTGTTGAGCACAAAACATATCCGGTTGAAGGAAGTACTCTTGATGTACAATACCTAAATCCACTTTATTGCCCACAATCAAAACGGGTATGTTCGTAGCCGAAAAGTATTTCTACATTTAAATAACAAAAACAAAAAAAGATCAGTTTAACAGCAATGTATTGAGTGTTTAAAATAAATCAAATCGATCGGGGAAAAAACAACAGATTTTAGGTGTGTTTGCAACATGATTGCTGGGGAATAAAATTCAGGTTAAACTGTAACGTGCTTTTCAGATTACAGTTGACTCGCGATAATCCGACATTTGACAGTCCGACACGCTCGGTAGTCCGACGTCGCGTCGGCTGGTGTCACTGCGCTTGCTCCAGGGCACCCACTTGTCGCCATAGGCTTTTAAGATGTAAATAATAAATTTGTATTATATTCATACGTATTCATTTGTGTAAAACAATGCCTAATTGAGTTTTTTTTTTTTTTTATAACCTCATGGCCTGAAATCATCAATTGCCGTGACAACTTAAATTCTCTTGTCTAAGAAGTCAAAATTCAGTTTTAAAAATCAACCTTTGGTAATCCGACAACCCCGTAACTGTCGGATTATCGCGAGTCAACTGTACATGATTTGTAAATAAAAATATTGCGGTCGCACGAAAAATTATTAACCCGAAAAAAATATTGGGTTAATTTTTCGTGCGACCGTAATATTTTTATTTACAAATCATTTTTCTCTGGAGAAATGCAAAGGCAAGTTAAGTAAAGGAATTAGTGAAATAATTACAGTTTATATTAACAGTTATTGCTGAGGTATTGAGAAGGCGCTATTTGAAAACAAGAGACAGTTGAACGTAGATAAAAATAAAATTCTGACCGTTATACATAATCAAAAAAGTAAACAAAAATATAAAATTTTAATGGCTTCCGGGATAAAACAACATTTAAAATACACTTTGCAGCAGGTTATGACTGTGAACCATTTTATCATCTTTTCGTCGATAATAAAAAAAGCGGGACTGGTCCTCCGTTAGTAAGTCTGCAACTTCCCTATTTGTACCAAGGGATACTGGTCCGTAGATGTCGATCTGGAAAGGGTTTGTTTTTATCCGGTTTAAGAAAGGAAATTATAATTGCTTTTCTTCGTATACTAGGGGAAAAAAAAAATTAAGTTCTAAATAGTATTAGAAATCGCTAGTAGAAAATGAATTACCTTACCGGGAGCATTTCGGAAGAGTTGAACATGAACATAATCTAGTCTCGGGGGGCTGAAATTTTCGAAGAGTTGATAGCACCTTTGAGCTCGCGCAATTGTGATATCTTTATTGAAATCTTGGTTGGGTGGTTTGCTGGAAGAGATCATAATGTTGTTGGATTCTTGTGGAGTGGTGGTATTTGAGATATTACTAAGGTGGGCTGCGAATGCATTTCCTATATCTATATGATCAATGTTGATTTCATTGTTGATTAAAACGTTGTTGGGAGAGGAACTGTATCTTTTTAATTCTTTTTTTTTCGAATTGCTGACCAGGTCTGAGAATTAGAAACGCGATGGTGTTAATATTAGCTATGTATTTTCTCCGCCAATCTCTTTTTGCTTGTTTAATGGTGCGTTGAGCGATGGCTCGCAATTTTAGATCACTATGTTGAAGTAAGTTGAAGATTTTTTTAGAGCTTTTAGGGCTCTTTTCTACTATTGCGAATTACGATACTGCGGTTTTCGGATCCCCACGGAATGGAATTTTTGCAGGAAATATTACATTTTCGTATAAACTGAGAAACGTAAACAAGAACGTGATAGGTAAATGCTGAGACCAAGTCGTCGATGTTTTGGCTGATGCTGAGTTCGGGCATTTGTGTGCAAAGCTCTTGGAAAAGATTTCAGTTGGCGTGTTTGAAGTTCCATATGTCGAATAGATTTCCGCTTAATAAGTTTATGCTAAGGTTATGAGGAACGCTGTCACTTCCTGACGTATCAAAGTGATGGAACGCATTAAATAGGAGATCGATAGTTGACCAAGAATTACAATAGGGACTGAAGTGTTATGCTCTTTAAGGCTGAAGATAGAAAGGTCATTGTCATCTGGAATATGTTAGTTATTTCGTGTTTTGGTGTTTGAATACGAGTCAGCCCACGTAGAGTTTCCCCTACGACAATGAAAAACGTAGGCAATTGATCTATTACAGCATGTATATGTATATTTTGCCTTGTCATACACACACACATATATATATATATATATATATTTAATTACGGAGAATATTTAAAAGTTTGAATTTTCCCACAAGAAAATGAATGAGAAAATTTTCACCAATGGGGAACTAATGTTTTGAAATAAACGATAAGTGATGTCTTAAAAACTTTTTAGAATAGCAACATATATGTGGTTTTATTACACCTAAAATATTTTTATACCAACACCAATTTAAGTTTCTCCTGACAAAGGTTTTTAAAAATCGCTACTATAATTTGTAAAACAAATACCAGGAAAAGGAGAAAGTTTGTATCTGCTAAATAAGAAGAAATTGATTAATATGTATCCTTACAAACAAGCCAAAAGTAACAGTGTTTTTATACACTTGAAGAATAGTATATTATTGAATTTTTGTTAATATCATTCTAAATTTCATATTATAAAATTAATTAATTCCATTTCAATTAACGAAAATAATAATATATACGGGCAATAGAAAAGAAAAAGGTTTAGATTTTAATACCAAATAAACTCTGGCTACGTATTCGAATGATTTTGAATGACTAGCGTCGTAAACTAAACAGGCAATGTCGCAGTTGACATCGGTCGGCATCAAAGGATCGGTGGTATTTCCGATATCGATATTTCTCAATATCAAATACTTCTCTTGACCATAAACATGAACAGTGTTAACACAGCCATGATGATGATGAATGCCGTGTGCTGAGCCGCAACCAGTTTCCTAAAATGTTAACCGAATAAAATTAAGAAGGAATTTTTGAAAAAAAAATTTCAACGGATCGAGTTTGTATACCATTATTAAAATATGGAACGACTAAATCTTAGCTTTATTAACTGGTATAAGCTGTGTTTTTCTTTCTTACTTTCGAGTGATAAATTAAAAGCGATGCACAACATTTATTTCTTCTAGCGCATTTTGTGGGCAGATGCTTTAAAATTTGTAAAATCCGACGTATTTGCAATACACAGATTTGGAGTTTGGGGCAAAAAAAAAAACAACATCCCACAGTGATTCCCATGCAGACGTATACACCGCTTTTGCACAAAGAAGTGTTTAAATCTGTTTAATGAAACGTTAACGGGATCTTATTTTTTGAACTCGAGCCAGACAGAACTAATTAACCTGTATTTTTTGCAAAATAGGATATTTATTGTAAAAGAAAAAATGTCCTTCTGTCGTACAGAAGCAAACATATTCTATCAACATAAGAATAGTGGAGAAAAAAATTTAGCAAAAGCGGCAACAGATACAATTGCGAAAATAAAGGGGGGGTATAGCAGAAAAATTAAAACGAATATGACGATTAAGGTAGAGCAAATTTAGAAAATTAAACAGTTGGTACAGTACTACGACGGATAACGGAACTTCCCGATTATATGTACACTTTTATTAGAAAATGCTTACGTGCACAAGAAATACATTATATATCGACATAAACGTTTACATAATCTGTAAACGACTTTTTTAGGTTTTTTATTTTTAAGAAAAAAAGGAACAACTTACGTTCCTTTGCTTTTTCCACAGTTAGTGTCGATTCATATCATCTCTCAAATTACGTTTATTTTCTTAAATTACTCAAATCTCCTCGATAACATTTTCTCCAAATCGAATGCTCTTTATTGTGTATTAGTAGGTATATTCAATAGCATAAACAAGAATTAAATATCACCGTATGTTTAAGCGCAATCGGGCTTCAAAATTCTATTTATGACCTACACATTAAAGTTAGATACAAAAGCAAACAGAGACACACAATTGTTTGGTATTTTTCGAATTCTTTTTACCTTAGTATATAAAAAATTTTCAACCTCGATTTTTGAAGCGATTGCACAACAATAACTTACACATTTCAAAAAACAACAAAATAAAAATTTATTTTTTTTCTTGAACTGAAATTGTAAGTATTTAACATATTATGTTTATTACCAAAACAATTGTTCACGGGCGTCGAAAACATGAAATAGAAAACTAGGGCAAGAATATAAATTAATAAAAGTTCAAAGCTAAAATGGAAAGAGTCATACTAAATATTGTAATAGAGAAGAAAAAAAAAAAAAACAAAAAACGAATAGATAGATTTAATATAATATAGGAATAAGTGGCATTTGTGATAAGCCATGCAGTCAAAAAAAAAAAAAAAGTAAATAACGATCGAAAAAATAAATAAACAATCAACAGCGATGAGAAAAGATTATAAATTATTTTATAAAAAAGTTAATAAAACGAAATGATCCATAAAACTCGCTTCCATTCAGTACACGGTTTATATTCTATTCGTTTTCGGTTGCTGCCGACAAGTGTGAAACGATAATTCCGGCGCTATTAAGAACGAATAAGAACCCGCTAGAAACCGCGTAGCACCGAATGTCCCCTCGACCAAAACGGGGTTCTCATCCGGTTTTAGTAAGGCGCGGATTTGTGTCTAAGACACACAAGGTCATCCACGTGCAAGGTTTCTATCCAATTTTTATTTATATGTTCAATAGTTGACTTAAAGTATAAACTTATAATCAGAAATGTATTTTGATGTTGAAGATGATCCTTTAGCTTTAGATGAAATCCATCAAATGATGTCGTTGACATCCTGAAGTAGTTCGAAAATTTGTCTTCGTTCTCCCGTAACTCCGTAAAAGTGGTCTAAAATACTCCACAAATTTCAACCTTTTGGTTATGATCGGATGCTCCCAATGAAAACGATTAGCCTTTCTTCGTTCTTTAATTCTCCCCTATAGAGAAACAACATAGCCAAAACTTGACTTCTCTCCATAGCAGTAAAAGACGTCTGATTTCGGATGTTGAATCTCGGATCCCCGAATGCAAACCTGATAAGAACCGCGTGTGTGTGTGTGTGTGTGAAGAGATTAGATAAAACCGAAAACGAATCGAATACAATCCGTACCGAGTGGAACCGAACAAGTGTGAAGCGAGCCTAAGAGGTATTGAGATTTCAATAAAGATGTTTCTTAATTAGTGGAAGGTAATACCAGTGGGTAAAAAAAGAAAATCCGCTACAACCTTATTGTTGTTTGGTCATTGACTTATTACTAAATTTTTTTCTTTAATTTCATTAATTTCTGCTTTCACAATAGTCAAGTACTCACACGACAGTTACCTCCGTCAGAAATAACGTTCTTTTTAATGATAACAGTGTGGGCTGAACAGCGAAAAAAGTAAATAATTCTGTTACAATTACCCAAACAACAACTCCTTTGAGCGAGCTGTCTATACACTTTATTTTGCGTCTCTAAATCAGAAAATCGGAAGATACCGAGACAAGTGCACTGCCTCAAATTAAATTTTAAAAGCTTTGCAACGACGTAACAGAGTCGTGAGACAAATCATTCATTGTTTGTTTTTTTCAAAATTCTAAAAAACGACAAACGCAATTATTACCGTGCAGGCGCATTTTAACTAAAATTTAAACAGTTTTTAATATTACACTCACGAAAAATACGACATAATAATATTAACTGAAACAGAACTAACGTGTAAATAATTGCCGATATGAATCTGGCATAAAGTAGTTTTGCCGGTTCCTTTCTCACCGATCACGTGACATACAAATACATTTCGCGATGACTGCTTCTTTTCTATATCTAATTTCTTTTCACGGGTAACTGAAAAAACAAACGTATGTGGTGATATACTTTTTACGAGGAGCTAAATTGCTCATTAAGAAAACTCAGTTAAACGGTAGTAGTAACGCAGGAAACATTTCTTATTTTTCCGTAATTAGTATTCAATTAAAATAAAACTAACAATTACTAAGAGTGTAAAATGAATATAAATAGAATTTCGTTTTTTTTTTTTTAATTAATTTATTTTTGTTTCATATATACATTACTATTATCGTACGATAGCCAAAAATTTTATGTAATTCTTACACATTCGTCTACAAAGGTCTTGCGGTTATGTATCAGAAAATTAATTGCTGAATTTTTACGGAAATTATCTCCCACACCGCAGCATATACATATTTTTTCTGAATGCATAATGTTCATTTAACAAAGATATTTGCGAAATTTTTCGTGTTCAATTAAAATTTAACTCGAACATGTCTGGTTTGATTTTATTATTGTGTTTAAAATCACGCCAACAATACTCCACCATCAGAATAAGTAGTGTCAAGCTTTGTATGTTTAACATGGTGGCCACTCAAACGTAATTATTAAATTTCCGGTTTGTTCGCAGTTCAAGTTCACTCGATCATCTGGTTACTAGGATTGTACAAAAGTTTTTATATGAACGTTATTCCACTCGTATAATAACAAATTCAACAAATTGAAGCGAAAGTAAATAAAATATCAATAGAAGCAAAAAAATTGAAAATTAAATTTTTAGTTTTTTAAAGTGGTTTCATTCGTGTTTTAAATAATTTATTTGACGTCTAATAATATGTACATTTGTAATTATGTTTACGGAGTTCAAAATGTTCCAAAAGTTTTACTAAACGAATTCAACCATCCCGAATAAACTAACAATACATCATAAATTTTTTTTTTTACTTTCGTTAAAATTTTAATCAAAATAATCTACTGGCAATAAATATATAAATATTAATCGTCGTGAAAATAAAACCGGTCGTTATAGAAAGTTTTTTAATCAAAAAATTAAAGGCAAATTATAAAAGAACGGTTTTTTTTTGGTTTTTTTTTTTGTTACTATTGATAATGTTTGACCAACGCAGCATACAGGGTGATTATTATAATTCAAGTTTCAAAACGTTATAAAAAAAGAACCATTGATTAGAATGATATCAAATTTGAATGGAATATTATTGAAGGGAGAAATTAAATGGCATAAAAAAGAAATAGTCCCATTTTGACATTTTTATGTCTTTGCTTTGGCACATAAACTTGAAAAGCGTTACGAAATGGACCGTCACGGAAAAGCGTTACGAAAATTTCATGTCTTCACTCGGATAGGACTGATTATTAATATTATGTCTATGTCTCTACTTGGGCAAATAAACTCAAAAAGCGTTACGAAATTGAGTGTTACGAAATAGAATGGCGCGCCATAAATATCGAATCCTAATTGACACAATTTACTTTGGCAAATAAACTCGAAAAGCGTTCCGAAATGGAGCGTCACGAAATAGAATGGCGTGCCATAAATATTGAATGCGAATTGATGCATTGTGTCTACGAGGGTCACGCAGAAAGTAAGGTTCCAAAATCCGCCACGTTGGCATAATAATGAACGAAAATTAAATTTAAAACTTACATTTTATTGCTTGAACATTTTACAAAGTTTTTGATAGAAGAATCACCAACTTTTCAACACTTACCCTATAACATTTTCCGTCCGGTCCAGTGACTCGATATTTTTAAGCATTTCGTCATCCGCCGGATATATATATATATATATATATATATATTTTTTTTGTTTTAATTGAGAAAATAAAGCGTTATCACTTGGGCAAGGTCCGAACTGTAGTCAATTGACAACTCGGCGGTAAGTTCTTGGGTAATGTTCGCTGTGAATGGCCGTGCATTGTGTCATGCAACAGTTGAATTGCTTTCTAAATTTTCATCTCTCTCCCTAAATTGATGAATGTTTCCAGTAGTTTAGGCTGTTAATGGTTTGTTCACGCTCCATGAATTCCACTAAAATAATGTGATCCCTTTGTTGTCTCAAAACATCAACATTGGACGGATTTTCTATAAGATTAAACTCTAATAACGGCGCAATAATCAAACTAGTCTCGTTTTAAAGATAAAACTATTATTACATTTAATAAAGATTTATTTTTATTTATTTATTTTTCTATAAGATCAAACTAATAACGGCGCAATAACCAAACTAGTCTCGTTTTAAAAGTAAAACTATTACATTTAATAATTTTTGGTTGCACAGTGGGAGAGAATGACGTTTTTTTATGTCTTTACTTTGGCACGTAAACTCGAAAAGTGTCATGAAATGGAGCGTCACAGAAAAGCGTTACGAAAATTTCATGTATTTACTTAGATACGACTGATTACTAATAAGAGAGCATTTAATGAGACCGATTTCTCACATACGCGAGTATGCATTCAACAGAAGTAGGTTAAAGTGTTACCTATAACGACTTGTTAAGACCATGTAAAGATCGTAGGTTTGTGTATTTCACACGTCATTTCCTCAATGTAGATAGTAGATTTTCATGTTTCTTCTTAAGTTTTGTTTTTTTTTTTCTTTATGCCCCGCATCTAATTTTAGCAACAGATTGCGATACCAGAGTACCGTTTCATTCTGCAAAGGTTACTGTATAGTGCTGGTTTACGGCATCATTTATCATACATATTTTTTCCAGGAGACGGATGATTTTTCGATCTTGTTACCTGTATCGCCACCGGTAAACGCTATGAGTGTCTTTTGCGCAACCACGTCATTCCAGCTCTTCAACAGCGTGGATGTAAGGATGGGATCATTTTTATGCAAGATATCAGTTTTTAATTGTACTACGGCCAAAAACCGCATAAAAAGCATCAATCAAAATGAGTTTTAATTGTCTTGAGGGCAAAAACCGCATAAAGGGAATCCATCAAATCGGTTTTTAAATTTCGTGAGACCGGCGCAAAACATGTTCAATATGCTGTCCACCGTTTTCTGCAACAAGTTGAAATCGAGAAACAGCATGTTCCACAACAGATCGAAGTGTTTCCGGGGTCACGTTCAGTTTATGTTGCGCATTGCGTGCTTTCAATTCAACTAAGTTTGCAATTGGAGCACTGAATATAATAGCAGATAGCTCCGTAGCCAGAATTCACACGGATTGAGATCGGGTGATCGGGACGGCCAGGCTGTAGGGAAATGACGGCTGATCATTCTAGCATTTTCGAAATGCTGTTTCACTGGATTTGCAATGTACGAAGGCGCGCCATTTTGCATAAAAATGATCCCATCCACACATCCACGCTGTTGAAGAGCTGAATTGATGTGGTTGCGCAAAAGACACTCATAGCGTTTACCCGTGGCGACACAGGTAACAAGACCGAGAAAGCACCCGTCGTCTCCTGGAAAAAGTATGTGTGATAAATGATGCCCTCCGTACACCAGCACTATACATTAACCTTTGCAGAATGAAACGGTACTGGTAGCGCAATCTGCTGCTAAAATTAGATGCGGGACAAAAAATAAAAAAAAATAAAAATGGAACTATTTTTTTTTTTTTGTCATTCTTCAATAATATTCCGTTCAAATTTGACGTCATTCTGATCAGTGGTTCTTTTTTATAGCGTTTTGAAACTTTAATTATAATCACCCTGTATTTCGTACAAATAAAAAAGAACTTCATAATTTATTATTGAGTAAAGTACATTAAAAAATGCATTCACTTTTAACGTTTCACATGATTTTTTCTTATTAAAAATATCGTTTTTTGATTTTTTTTTTTTAACTTTTTTCCCGGCTTTACAAGAAAATTCCAGGCTTATTCCCGGTTGAGTGGCCATCCTGTTTAAAGTTTATACGGATATATATGATGTAATAGTACGCGAACTGTATCATTAATGCACCACAAATAAATAAACAAATACACATATACATAAAACATTGATATATTAAATTAATTATAAATTGCTGATTAATTTCATATTTTTAAATCTGCAATCATGGCCATTATCACTAAGATTACGGATTTCAAAATATGAAACTAGTCAACAATTTATAATTAATTAGTTTTGTTAAGCGTCTCTAGGTTTAAGTTATTCGGGAATCGATCTGGAACTAAAAAATTGTTGCAACAGCAATGATGAGTGGACTGATTCCGGAGGACCACGTCAAATAATTAATGAATTAAATTTGAAAACAAATATATTTTGTAGTTTGTATAAATATCTTCGTACGGTAAAAACAAAAGTATTACTTCGTAATGCCGCTGCTATCAAAGCGATGTATATGAAGAGCCGAACAAGATGAGTGTCCGCAGCAATAATGTGGCTGTCCTAACAGAAAGTGGTAAATAGACAACTGGAAGTTGAGTGCCGAGCTGCCTGACAGGAAATGAACGACCAGGATGAACGGTACTCGCTATGCAGCACTTTCGTACTATCCGAAATGAAGAACGGCTGCTAGACTGTTGATGATGTGTACACCATAAAATAAGCGCGGTGACCAGGTAATGCGCGCTAGTCAGTGGAAAATGATAATACTTAACTTGGTGGCACGTGTAGAGGTTTGAAAAAAGCCGTTGATCTGCAACACTACGGTACTGCCCAGATGGAATAGTAATTGGACCATACAAGCTAGAATCGGAACGTTGAATAACCGTCGACCGGTGTCGCTCTGAAGACGTGAAAGATGTGCGCAAAATTCAGAACACGACTAACTCAAGGTATGAGAATCCACGTGTATAATTATAAACGGACGGCTTGCCCTGCAGCATAATTGGTTATAGCTGCGCTGGAGCAACCAATAAAACCCGGATTGGTTTTTCGCGACTCGCTCAGATTCCAAACTTAAAATTATTTATTTTACAAAAAAATTGAAATAACCGAAGTCGATATCGATAAACTCGACAAACGAGCCCGGGCGACGTAAGATGGCGTTCGATCGTGCTGCTAAAAAGCAGTTGAGATGTTGAGATAAAGGTAAATTATCAGAATGAAATAGCACTTTGATGCCGTGTTCGAGAATTGATTGAGGACGGTAAAGGCGGAATAAAACGAAATACCAGTTTTATAATAAAATTATACACAAGTTAAATATATCAACATTTCGTGTATGTGTTTATTTGCCCATTTATTTTAACGTACTAAGTAACACGGAAACGTTTAAATTATAATTGCATCGTTAATGTTATAAATATAATTTATCTTGAAGACACAAAAGCCAGGGATCAAAATAATCAAAAACTGAACTAACCATAATAATGATCACAAGTTCTAATCTTACAGTTAACATAAATAAGAAAAACAAAAAAGATATTCTAAAGAAGAATTACCGAGGAGAGGGGGCATTTTTTACAATTTTACCTAGAAAACCGAGCAGGAATTACAACAAAATACAGCAAAGCAAACTGCGTAATATGTAACAGAACATTCGGACTTACCGTAGTAAAATTTTTTATATTCATTGCCAAAGATTGTTCTTCATAACTAGGAAACTTATAGACGGGTTTGAAAAATTGAAAATTCGAAGGGTAAATAATTAGCAGAAGAATATAATAGCGCAGTATCTAATTTTGATATTGAATTACACAATACTTTTGTCCGACAGTTGACTAAAATCAATTCATGCAGACTAATAAAGAAATCGAACCAAAACAGTGATTCATTTTGAACATGTAAATCGTTTGATTTCATTAGCTAGTCTCATAAAAAAAAAAAAAAAATAATGCCAACAAGTTACAATAGAAAACAAATAATAATAAAAAATATAAAAAAGTCATTAAAAAGACAACTGACATAATTATTAATTAACGTATTAAAATAAAAGTGTAATATTACTAACTGGTAATTGCACTGCACTGATTTTCTCTGTCGTTAATAGAATATCCCAGATACGCTAAATACTCCAACGTAGTTACATAATCGAAGAGAGTAGTATATACCCAGAAACAGATCCATCCATCCAAAGTGATCCAATCCTAAATTAAGTACAACAAAGTTAATAACAAAACATTGACTGCCCATTTACAAGGTGATTTCTAGCCGGCCAATCTAAGTTGGAATATAAAATTTTTACATTTGGTTCACTCCATAATTGTATGAAAGGGAATTGTCAGGTGTTATGCTCATCATACGATTCAGATAGAAAACAATAGAAGAGAAATATATTTTAAAGTTGAGGCGTGAAGATGAAGAGGAAAAATAAAATGTGCAAATAAAGCTCAAAACACTCTGTGAAACGTCACATGAATTTGTCCGAAACTGAGAATAGGAAGTTAAAGTTTTGTATACTAAAAGGGGATATTATATTTAAACTTTTTAGTGGCAAAAATATCTAAATCGCATACACATACACAATTTAATATTTTAGACACTTGGACTTTTATACGTCAACTAAAGCAGAAGTATATCTCAGCTATCCAACATTTTTTTTTCACTGGAATCTCGCTAAAAAAAATTATTTTAGGGACCTCACGGAAAAAATTCAAAAATTTACCGCTTATTTTAGCAGAATTGAATTATTTACTTTACTTATTTTGATTTAAAATTCAAACTCAATAAAATTAGAAGAAGTGATTTTAAATTTAAACCATCAACTTAAAGATACATTGAAGTTAATATAAAAAAAAATAATAAATTTATTTTTATTTTACGCAAACTTATTTCAAGGCCATTGTGTGGATATAAAACCAATTGAATTTGAACAACAGAAACACATAAGCTTATTCGCAATTAAAACTAATATAAAGACAAATCATCCATTTAACAATGTAAAATATAATAAATCATGTTTCAAAAGTAACACATAAAATACTTAAATAGAACAAGTGAAGGAACTTATGGATGAATTTTATATTAATAAGTTTCAAAAAATGTGGAATAATTGATGGAATCGAAAATAATCAATATACGCGAAATTTTTTTAATTTACAATTCATAACGGATCACGGGCTGTTTAAGGCATATCTATATAAAATTAAGATCTCTATTTTTGAAAACTGTGTAATATATAATTTTAAGAATGATGTGTCACACATGTTACAAGGATGCATAATAATATTAATAATGATAACAATAGATGGTATATAACTGTTATGTGAAACAACTTAAAGAAATTTATTTGAATAAACTAGCAAATTTGAAACAGAATAAATCAAATTCAGGAAAAACAATGTACATATTTGCATTAATTATAAATGTAAAAATATACATTTTGTAGAGAACTATAAAATATAGTTTAACATAATACCAAATACTTAATTGGTTGGGTTATGTTGAGTCCATTATTATAGGAAAAAATACATACTTTGCTATTTGTCGGAACCATATTGGACACGCAGGACTTGAAAACCGGAGCTGGGCAAATACTAAACAAGTTTTCTAGCTCCGTCGGTGATAAAACGCCATCTTTATCTTTATCGTACTTTTCAAAAATTGAAGTTAAAAATGCGTGGCCTTTATGTGACAGTTCCACGCTACAACCACCGGGAACAATAACCCTATATACAAAAAGAAAAAAACCTTCTCGATAATTATCATGGATCTACTATTACTTTCATAGCTCGCAAATCGTCTTAAAAATTTCCTTTTAATTACTATTTTTAAAATTGTCACATAAAAAATTGTAAGAAAGAAATGTGCGCTCCTACCCACTCTACCCAAAAAAATTAATCATGCTGTTGATTTATCAGAATCACTTTAATGCACATATTGCTGTTTGATGAGAATCGTTAATTCAGTAAAGTTATGTATACGAAAAGGGCATTATATTTCAATTATTTTTAGAAAATCACAAATATTACAATACATGTATATACATATATATATATATATATATATATATATGTGTGTGTGTTCCGCTCTCTTCTCTTCCCAGTCGTGTTGCTCGATTCCGAGCGTCGTGACTTCCTATTTGTACATTCTCATGGCAATTGTTATACGCACCTCGAGTGTACACACGTTAGACTACATTCGGAACTGATTGTAGGCGCTTGTTATCGCGCTACCAGTGCAGTCCTGTGTGTGTCTGCTGTGTACTAACCAGCACGCATCTGATGGTATACGTGGTGGTTTGCTATTTCCTTCCACCTGAAACAGCGTGTATTTTATTTAATTTTTCGTAATAATTTCCGTCGTCGCCCGAGACTGAACCCGAGACTTCCGTAACGAAAGCCAAGCGCTCTAGCAACTAGGCTATCTCGACGACTATATGTTCCCCTTCAAGTGAATAAATTCTATTTACTTTTTGTGTCTAATAATACACGATATACTTTCTATTTAGGAGAAAACCTCTATTGTATAGTTCACAACGAATTAATTGAGGATATTTAAAAACCCAATTTTATGAGGAGGCGAGTGGATGGGCACAAATACACCTTTCCTTTGCATGGAATAACTCGTTTAAAATTACTGTTTCAATGAGCATACATTGTTTTGCGCGAATTAATGTCATTTATATGCATTATAATATTGTTGTTATGTCATAAATGTCCTTGCCCCACTGAGAACGTCCGAATTGAGAAACCAAAAAAAAAATAGAATAATATATATATATCTTATAGTATAATATGAGCAAAATCGTATGTAACGATTTTGATGAAATTCTCGAAATAGAAGGGAGTTTTAGGGTCTACTAATTGACTGGTTAAATTTTTAACCACACCAAGAAAATTTTACAAAACGAGCAATTTTAAAAGCGTGGAAATCAATTTTCATTTAGTGATCATTGTATTTTTGTTAAATAGAAAATCGAAATTTCGTGATGAAATCAATTTATTAAACACTTTCAAAATTGTAACGTATGCAATTGTAAGTTTCATATTACGCGCGCATTATTATTATATTTTTAAGTGTTCATGGAACTGATGAATACTTTAATTGATCTGCAAATTTGACAAGCTCAGTCATCAGATACTATATATATATATATATATATATATATATATATATATATATATATATACATATATATATCAATAAATCCTTATTGTCTTAAGCGCAATGTTAATTTATTTCAAGGAACTTTTGTTATTTTTTAAATAAAAAAAAAAGAGATTTTCCACAATTCATTAGTAAAATGAATATTTCTGGTTCACGTTAGTTCCACGCTTGTTTAGAAAATAATTTTTTTTTTCTATTTTCATCATACTAGTTGAAGTATCCCAAAACAATGTCTTCTATAAATCTACGAATTATTCAATAACATCATTACTTTGTTCATGATAGTTACATCTGCTCTCAAAATATTTTGATGAAATATAAATTAAATTAATTTAAATTACCTCACCAAATAAAAAATAAGTATGCTTTAAAATTATTTTAAATGTTAAATTTTTTGATTAGATTACACAAACCTTTCTTTTGACTGTGATATATATGACGTATTAAATTTCTTATACATTTTTCATTGAATTAAGTATGTGTAATTTATTTATATATATGTATATTTTTTTTTTGTTTTGTTATTATATTTATATTTTGTATTACTATTTGCATTATTAGTACTACGATTATTATTATTTTTACTGATATTGTTATCATTGTTACTATTTTATATACATAATCACTAGCTTTTAGTTTGTATATTATTATTGAAGCTTGCTACCACCACCATGCGATCGGGGAATATGTGCGTTTAATGTTAGATTTTATTTTAAGATGTTATTTTAATTTTTCGCTGTTCAATAAGTTAGATAAATTCAATTATCCAAGGTTATTTATAAACATGGGCTATAAGTGAGTGTCAAATTTATTTTGTTTTGTTTTGCTTTTGTATATATTATATATATATATATATTAATTGTACTATATTTCGGTTTATACTGGTACAAAACAATAGCCCATGTACGACTATTTTTAATATGCATACTGCAGTTTAGTTTCTATAAATTTTTATTCCTCGCATTGTCGAACACAAATGATTACTGTAAACATGGACTATAAAAAAGCAGTCAATAATAGTTTTTAGTACTCAGCTTAAGAATAGTCCTTGTATATCTATCATTATTTCCGCAACTCGCGCTTATAGAGCACATTCGCGGCTTTAATTATTAATTTATGTACATAAGTGCCATTGTACGTATTCTAAAGTATATGATATGATGGTATGATATACATATATATATAGGCGAGTATCCGGCGCCTGAAAACCGGGTCCTTTCGGCTAGGGGAGTAAACCCCGACAGAAAATCCGGCGGAAGGCAACGGAAAACCACCGGTGTACAATTCCCTAGTAAACCATGTATAATCGACAGAATGGAATAAGCAGTCACAGAGCCGTCCAATTTAACGGAGTCGGACAATGTAAAAGGGGGCATCATAGCGGGGCCCCTCAGATCTTCAGCGAGCGGAACCCCCGCATCGGGCCAAAATTCAATCTGGCAACATGGAATGTAAGAACAATGATGAGGATAGGTAAATTAGAAAATATAAAATAAGAAATGCCCAATAACAAAATAGACGTTTTAGGGCTATCAGAAACAAGATGACCCATAGAAGGGGAATTTAGAAGCGGCAATATGCACATAATACACTCTGGTAGTAAAAACGGACAAGGAGGTGTGACAATTTTATGCCAAAAGCATATCGCCGATACTCTAATTAGTGTAAATGTAGTAGAAAACAGACTGATCAAAATAGAAATATCAGCGAAACCAGTTAATATACTAAAATAATACAGGTTTACATGCCAACCACTGTAGCAGATGACGAAGCGGTAGATGCTATATACGAACAGACAGAAAACTTACTAAGAGGAACCGCAGTAGATAACAACACAATAATTATGGGCGATTGGAACGCAGTGGTTGGCGAAGGAGAGGATAAGCCGGTAGTAGGTAGTTTTGGATTAGGCAAAAGAAACGACAGTGGACAACGTCCGAACAAACAACAAAATGGACCATGGACAAAATGCATAGACAAGAAGAGGAAAGCGATACTCTACTTCGAGAGAAGTTTGAAATGGCCTTGCACCAACTGTCAAATAACAAAGCTGCAGGAATAGATAACATACCAGCAGAACTGTGGAAAGCTAGCGGCCAAAAAGTAAAGAACATGTTATTTAATATGATACAGAATGTAATGACGAAGCCGGAGGAACACTGCCAATCAGTTATAGTTCCTATACCCAAAACAAGAGATGCAAAATACTGCAAAGACTACAGGGACATTGCTCTAATACCGTACGCGTCTAAGATACTGCTTAGGATAATCAAAAAGCGTTTACAGCTGCAAATAGATCAGTACCTAGACGAGACGCAATATGGTTTCAGGAAAGGTCATTCAACGCGAGACGCAATTGCTCTGCTACGGATAGTAGGAGAACGCATGATAAACTGTGGCAGAAGTCTATATGTAGCTTTTATAGACTACGAGAAGGCTTTCGACAGAGTGTCTTAGAGTGATCTTTTTCCGTTGCTAAGCCGAATAGGATGTTCAAAATCATTAATTGCAACAATTTATAACTTCTACAGCAAACAAAAATGGTATCGAATCGGAAAAAACATAGATAAGTAAAGGAGAGAGGCAGGGATGTTTTCTGTCACCTGACCTATTTAATACATTTGCGGAAATGGTTATAAATGAAACGTTCAGCGGATTTAAACAGGGGATTAAAATTGGAAGCAAACGATTGCATGTAATTAAATTCGCCGATGATCAAGTATTACTTGCAGGCAGTTCCAAAACACTTGCAGCAATGATTAGTAAAAATTAGATGTAGTAATGGAAAAGTACGGTATAAAGATTAATCCTAGGAAAACAAAAATGATGGCAATTGGCAAGGCCTGCCCGCAAATAAAGATAAAACTGAGAGACGACATAATAGAACGGGTAAAATCATTCAGATATTTCGGACAGTACATATAACATGGATTGTTCCCGGGAGATTAACAATCGCATAGCACGATGGGAAAAAAAGCTTTCAACGACAAATACACACTTATTATACGTAGAAAACAATGTCCATCAGCATACGCAAAAACATGGTTAAAACTTTGGTATGGTCAGCGGCGCTATATGGTGCGGAATCATGATGAAGCAGAGAGATCGTGATAAATTAGAGAAGCATTTGAAATGAGGTGTTGGCGGCGCCTACGGAAAATTAGTTGAATCGAGAAAATAAATAACAAACTAGTACTAGAAAGATTAAAAGAAAAAAGAAGTATACTACAAAATATCCGCAAGAGGCGACTTAAGTGGCTAGGTCATGCATTCCGTCAGAACCAAAATATTCTGAAGGATGTTATCGAAGGCAAGATAATGGGGAAAAAGCCACGCGGAAGAACACGAATAACACTCATTGACACAGTACTAAAAGAAAGTGGAATAACGACTTATCCGGAATTAAAAAAAGCCTGTGACAGGCTTGGATGGAAGCAATTGATACATGGGGCGAACCAGCTGACAGGCTGATACACTGATGATGGTGATGATGATGATATATATATATATATATACACACACACACACCTATATAAACAAAAATGGAAAAGAAGCTTTTTCCTTTTCAACTTCTGTCGTCTGAAATTTAAAAATTACTCGGACACTTATTAATTTTATTATAAAATAAATAATGTACAAACAAAAACAAGTGTTACCAACCTAGGGTACAAATATTCTTTTGATAATTCTAAATTCTCTTCGTAACCAAATCTTCTTAAAATTGACCAGGTAGTTACACTTCTTCCGCGTTGCATGAAAAGAGTGTGTAAGAATAAAAATCCTATAATCATGAAAATTCATAAGCCCATGTTAAAAAAAACGGTGCAAAGAAATTTAGTTATTTGACTGCGTAATTTAAAATAGGTGTTTCAAAACTATAATTTTCAATCAAGTTCCCAATATTTTTTTTAAGGTTACAAGCTAGCCGTTCAGCTGTCCTAAAATTAGAGTGCTTTTTCTTTATTTTCAACTCGGTTAGATGATGTAGGGTTTAGAAATCCATTGACGAAATTCTGCAAAAATTTTTAAATTTTCTAGAATCTTCTGCTTCCATATCTTTCAGTAAATTGTTGCCACCGTGCAAATTACGATTTTTAAATAAAGTTAAATTCCACCATCTTCTTTGCAATTTTTTTCTCTTTTTTTTTTTTTCATTTCAATACTTTATATAATATAATAAGAGAAGAACCTGCGATTATTTCATTGGCAGACATGTTTCTGAAATTGAACGCCTCAATCAACAGTGAAACATAATGAAAGAAAGCGGGATTATTATTGTTTATAGCGAGCACGTCAAATCAATAGCGATCATAAAAATAATCAGTAAGTGTGGACGGAAGCTGATCACATGCTCGCGAACTGCGAACATTGCTCGCTTGTCCAATGTGGACCCGGCTTAAGATTACTTTTATTTTAGTTTTTACAACTTTTCCCGATATTTATATTTAACATTTTATAGCTTTCTCTTCTACCTCTTTTTTTTTCTAAAACTTCTTTTATAACCTTATTTACAGTACTTCCTCAGTAAATCGAAGTAGTTGCACAATTGTGTACAAGCTTTAAAACTTTTCTTAAAACGCTGAAAATATATAATATCGATGGTTTTGAATTAACGTTTTCTCCCCCGATATTTTACTAAAGAAAAACTAAATTACGTCCTTGACCGTAATTAGAGAGAAATGCTAATCAAAACGGTTTTAATGATATCGCAAGCTTAAGAGTAGACCCATAGAGATATTTGTATGAGATGTAAACAATGTACTCGTGAAAAATGCTATTTCCAGTATATTCACATTTCAGAAAATTCTAACCTGCTCTTTTATTAACTTCTTCAATGTTTACGTTTCTGCTACAAACGAAATGTATCGTTACCTTTCTACCAACGAACATCGCAGTATCGTTAAACAACCTACCACAAATTAGATTAATACTTCATCCGGCAACAAATTTTCCGGGTTAATTTGTTTACTTTGGGTAACGGCAAAAAGAGAAACAAACCGTAAATAAGGTTATACAACTAATTTGTATTATTAATATTTCATACACACTTTAAAACGAAACAGTCGATTATTTAAACAACACGTTGAGCATCTGAAATTATTAGTATATATCGATTTACCTTGTAGCGTAATTTTATCGTCGGGTGATATTCCGCCTACTATATTCCTTCTTATAACTGATTTGATATCGTTCAGAGAATCTTTACGTAAAGGAACGTCAAAACACCTTCTTTGAAAAGCATTCATTTCTTTATCACTTAATAATCCATCATTATCGTTATCACTAACCTACACGGATAGGATGTAAATACAGATTTTCTTGAAAATATAAAAAAAATAAATTTTCAAATTTTCGGTTTTTTTTTTTTTTTTTTGATTTTTTTTATCGAGGACAAAAATTGATAATTTTATCTATCTAAGACTTTCAAGTAAAGGTAAATAATTCGGAAAAAAAATCGATTAAATATGCAAACGCTATTTATAGTCACAGTTATTATTCAGATTATAATGCTTTCGTAAAGAAAAGAAATAATATCTTTATGAGACAGACCGTTAAAGTAAATCGATAATTCAGAAATTAAATTATTTTTCGAAAGTCAACAGAAAAGTCAGCATTCAAAATGTTTTACAATTAAAGAATGTTTATATCTAGTCGATAATTCTGTTGTAATTTATGATCATTTAGAAAGTGAGATGATAAATTAAAAGGTGGAAAATATCGGTGAAATTATAATTATATAATACATATAGGTTGTCCAAAAAATTTTGAGACTGAGCCGATATTTCTGAAACCACGCACGCTATCGACAAGCGGTAAAATACGTCGAGTAGCCAAACATGACTAGGACAGCATATTCACAAATCAAACCTCTAGGTACAACAGAAGGCGTACAAGAACGAAACGCGTAACTATGTACAAGGTCACCCTACCAACACGTGTTTGGGTTGGAGTTCTGGAACAACCACGCATTCTGACGGCAGGCGAAAAAACACCTCGTGCAGCCCCACCCCCCAGCAATAACATATCCGAAAATCACCGCTGTAGATGCAATAGAACGCGCAGTAGAGAAAAACGCGTAGAATCGGAACGTTGTGTCGATTGTGTGTCATTCGTGTGTTGTAACGAAAATGGATTCCGATATTTCTGTGCGACGTCGTAACCAAAGAGGAGCGGTGGTACATTTTGGTTATTTATTGGGATATACGACTACGCGTACTCTGAAAATAATGAGGCAAGCCTATGGTGATGACACGCTTTCTCGGCCGACAATTTTTCGTTGGCATCAGAGTTCGGCAGGCAAAGTCTGTTGCCAAAATGATGGTCATCACGTTTTTGGACTGGAAAGGACTGATTTATCAGCGCCGCGTTCCTGCAGGCCTACCAATCACTACACAGTACCCGCTCAGTCCTTGTAGATCTAACACGTTTCTCGGAAGTGTCCTGAAATCAGAAAATCTTGGTGCAAGCACCAAGAAAATGCGAGACCGCATACCGCCCATGCGACTATCGACTTCCCCACGAAGCGAAACGTTGAAGTCCTGTCCCATCCGCCATACAGTCCAGATCTCGCTCCATACGATTTCTGGCTGTTTCCCTTCTTCAAAAGCCGCCTACGGGGACACGAGTTCGAGAGCAATGAAGATGGACCACTGCTTGTCAAACCGTCTTCAAGGCGATCCCTCCGGCCGAATTTGCCAAAACCGTTACCGAAAAATGGCGCAAAAGGTGGGACAGATGTCTCGAAAACGAGGGACGTTATTTAAAAAAAAAAAAAAAAATGATTGTTGTATACCCTAAGTAAATAAATTTTTTTTGTTTTTCTTGTGTCTTTTTTTCTCTTGAAAATTTGGTAGGGTCACTTCTTCCACAGTGTGCGCGTTTTGTTCTCGTGCGCGTTCTACTGCACCTAGAGGTTTGATTGTTGAATATGTTGTCGTACACATGTTTGGCTACTCGACGTATTTCACCGCTTGTCGCTAGCGTGCGTGGTTCCAGAAATATCAGCTCAGTCTCAAAATAAAAAAATAGTACCGTTTATCTATAGAAGAGACAACTTATTTCGCTTCATGAAATATAACAAATAAAAAAATGTGAGCGATTCTTTGACTACAGTTTTAATCCTAATGTTCAATATTTAGATCATTAACAAGGATAAAGGTAACGATAACATACAAATTGAACCAGGAAAATGAAGAATACAATGTAAACGAAGCTACAAAGAATTCGCAACTTTGTGCGTGAAAATTAATTGCAATTAAAATTATTTCGGTAAAAAGCTTACTTAACACGAAGTTTAATATCTTTTTCCAAACTATTCCATTACAACCTCCGAGACTCGTAAAAAAGATTTAAAAAAATGTCAAATGCAAAAAATTTCAATAAAAATAGTTACTTTTGAATAAAAAAATAAAAATGCAAAAATAACTCAATCACTAATATACCGATATATATTTGTACGAATACATGTATGTATACGTATATATATTTTTTTTTTGTGCAAGTACACGAACGTATATATCTAAACAAAGAATGTCTGAATATCTATATTAAGTTCCTTGTTAACGGACACCAGTGAAATGATTTCTTACAAGCTGTTGAACATTACGTTTTCGTAATGAAATGGCGTAAAAGAAGAAAAAAAAAAAGGAAATGTGGAAATATAATAATTGTTAAACAGAATATACATAATTTACATATAACAAACGTCACGATCTATACGGCACACTTTGCAAGATCACAACTCTTTCCGAGTAAAGTATGCAATGAATTTAATCCTTTTTTATTACCTATATTAAGTATATCGCTCTCTCCACTTTAGGCTTATGCAAATTTTCTATAAAAAAAACCCAAATAATTATATTAAAAAAAAAAAAAAACGGATAGCACGTGTTCAGAGAAAAACATTCAAATAAAATGTGGCAATGCAACGTACATAAAATGCACACTAATTAACCGCAACAGCCACAATGAACAAATATTTAACGGTTAAGACGATTTATCGGTTGATTTGCTGCCCTGGAAATGTGAGATTCTGACATATTATTCTCTTAATTCTATACCATTCGATAAATGCGGTAATAATTGACGCGTGTCCGCCCGGAAATACCCTTGGCACCTAAAAAATCTATGCTAAAATACGCAGTGACGTTGGTTACTTTACATAAAAACAATGTCCGAGTTGAACCGTTTATGCGATCAGACCACGGGAATATTAGATTTCAATTCGGCTAAATGTTCTTCCAGAACTGATTAGAGAGAAAACAAAAAACGATGCCCGAACTATCGAAATAAAATGAAAATACATACAGGGTTAATTTGGACAGACATAGCCGAAAGATGGAACCAACTGAATCCACGTCAATATACAAACATCTACCCTTTATCGATAAAAAAAAAGATTTTAGCGCTTGCAACTATTCTCTCTATTTTCACATACAATGATATACTTCATTTTCCAATTGGTACGAAGGCTAAAAAATTTAAAATTTTAGTCAAATTAAAAGTAATATTTATGCCTCAGCGGATTCACCGTAGTTGTAAATTATATATTTCTAATTACTTTTAAGAACCCATTAAAAGAAGATAACCAATTGACGACCCTACCTTTCTTCCTTTCTTTTTTTTTTAACCACAATAAAGCTTCAAACCAGCTCTTAAACATAATCTACGATGTCATTATACTTACATTCAATGAAACACAGTAAAAGAAAAAAAAAGATAAAGAAAAAAGCGGATTCTGTTTATTTATCATCTGTTTCGTTACTACACAGAACTCATATTTACTTGAAATGTCAATTAAATTACTTAAATAAACTGTAGTTGTTTTCAAAACACGTTTTATATAGTAAGTTATTCTAATTACATAATTTTATAGAAATCGAAACAATAAAATACAATTTATATCATCTAATAACATAGAATACGAATATATTAGAATATACATTACGAACAATTATTTATAAACTTACCTGAAAAATACGTGTTAAAGCTTTCTTTGCGTTTTCTGTTAGCTGAAAATTAAAATAGATTAAAAATAGAATTAGGATCTGTGACGAACATCAAAAATTCTTATTAAAAACAAAAGTACTAGTGAAATCAGAAAAAAAAAATGATATTAATCGGAAGTTAATTAATTAATATTACAGAATACACATGATACGAAATTGTCGGAATGGCTCAATGAGTAATGAAATAATAGGATTAATTTAAACGTAAGAAATACTTGTAAGGAAAGAAAAAGTGCAAAAAAAAAAACAACAAACAAACAACGTAGGATGACATGCCGCAATCACATATAAGGAATAATCTTAATTAAGATATCTATCCACTAGCAGTATGTTTAAATATAAACGTATAATGTTTTACGTTATATTTTAAATATTACTTGTAAAAACACATAAGCATGTGTACCTGTAACGTTTCAGGTGACAGAATTGGAGCAATCGGATGTAATACCGCATTTTGAGCATAATAAAACGTTTCGCTGATGTTTAATAGCGTTTTAGCCGAGCACTGATAAATCAAAAAATTTTTACATCATACAGTTTAAAAAGAAAAAAGTATAAATGCAATTAAACAATAAAAAGCGTCACTATCGAATTACATTTATAAGTACGCATGCGTGCGTACATACACATATATACGTGTAGTATATACAATTTTTTTAGCGTTCTTTTAGAGATCCAGATACAAGCAATTTATTGAGTGAGATTTTCACATTCATAGATGTAGAATATTCATTCAATGTTTGCTTTTATTTTATCTTAATATTTCGGTTAAACGCGTTTACCAAACTTTGTAAATAGGCTGAAATTGATTAATGAACACAATTCAAATTTAAGTTCTTGTCAAATTTATGATTATATTTTACTTTTCCCTATTTCTATATAATCGTTTTTCTTGTGGAAAGTCTGAACAAGCACTTTCAAATATTTATGGTTGTACTATGTGAAAATGTATGATAACTTCATGATATAAAATCATTATTTGGAAACTAGTATTTTTTAGCACGGAACATGCTCAGCCGTGACTTAACTAGTAGAAAAAATTAAGAATACAGCCTTTTCTTCTAGTTCCCTTAAGTCAGTCGCGTTCGGACCGTGATGATTGTCGTTCATCGACGTCTATATGTAAATATATTATACATTATAATGTTACATCTATAAAAAAAAAAAGATATAAAACTGTTGTCGAATGAATGAAAGAAATATCTTACGTAGAAGTATTGAAAGGTAGAGTTTTGATGAAATATACGAAATAAAGAAAACCAAAACTTTTGATGAATGAAATAAAGCATTGAAATCACGCAAATCTATGGAAATGAAAGAAAGAATGGAAATTATGCAAATCTCTCCTCGTGGAGGATCGTGTATATCGACAAAATTGATTCTAAAAATTACATAAGTTACTTCAACTATCATAAACCCATATTGTCCATTACTTGTAAAGATCATGTGACGCAAGAACAAAATTTTTTTTAAATAAAATCGTTATTATTTTCTTTCGAATTCAAGATGTTCATTATCGCATCTTCAATTTTAACATATCGTACAGAAACAGCTAAAAGTATCAGGGATGATATTAACAGACAGCAAACGGCTAAAGCATGTTCTACGTATTTTGAATTGTAGCCGTATGCTCTAAACAGAGAGCACTGGGAAATCCGGGAATCTTCAACGGAGAGGCGCCTAGCGCCGATTTTTTAAAAAATTTTATTACATATCTATGTTCTGACTTTTACTGTCTAGGCTATTACAGAATATACGAAATCTGCCGGTTTCCTTGACGAACACCAGAATTTTGATAATGGCGCCAGGAGTGTTGGAGAGGATCTCGTGCACAGGGTTCTCTACTATTCGTTCTCCGGTGCTGCGCGCGCTTCTTGCAGTTATAAATACGATGTCTCACAGCTGGTTCCTTTAGCAACCTACATACGGAACAGCACGTTGGTGGGAGGCTATTGGTATAAAGATAGTTATGTGACGCAGCAGTATGACCCGTCCGGAGACGATTGAGAATTGAATATTCTTTTCTGCTTACGCCATCAGAAGTCCACCGGAGGTCTGTAGTTAGTTTAATGTTTCTTAGGAAAGTGTTTTGTGCCGTCCACTGAGACGTTCGCACATGCTTATAAATATATGGAACAGTGTTGGAGGGGAAGGCAGATTTTCTGGCATAAGTGAGTATATTGCAGAGCGTGCTGTGAGGTCAACTTCATCGTTCTTACGTATTCCGACATGACTCGAAATCCATAGGAAAGACGCTTCACATCCCCTCCTGTGCAGCTTATATAAATCACCCTGGATTTTTATGATTACCGGGCTTTTTCTATCTCAGCGGCATGTTAGATGCAAAGAAGTCAGTGAGTCTGTGACGAACAGTACTTGTCGGTAATAATGTCCTGTAATTCGACGTGCTGGATTACATGATTCCACACAATTCTACATCCAGGTATGTACAACCATCATTTAATCGGACCGCGTGCACTAAGTTCTCGATTTATCAGGAGCAGGCTGCTGGTGCTCTGCCGCCAACTGCGATAAATTATACTCCGTCAGTGTATGCATATGTATAGTCTTTGTATTTCTCAGTGGTCTCTAATAAAAAAAGGTGGATTGGCAGGAAGAATACGACATGGTTTGAAAACATAAAAAAATTGAACAAAACATTCAACAGAAGAAATAATTCATACAGTCAAGAATCGGGAAAAATGGAAAAGAATTATCTTCATGTCAACAGCCTGAAGTCCAATGAGGATATGGCACCTTAAAGAAGAAGAATGTCTACTGTTCTCAAGGAAAGATAAATCGATATATACATTAAAAGGCTCCCAGAGTGAAATCAGCGGTGCATAACTCAAAGTCGAAATGGAACCTATGTTTTAGTCTGATAATGTTCTGAGAACTTCTGGCACTGGATCATTGGGAAAAACAGGATTATAAGGTGAGTAATCCTTACGGCATGGAAAGAGTTTATTACAACTCAGTAGATGACTCAAATATAAGTAAGTGTAATACTTTCTAATAGGAAACGGAGGACATCCCACCAACGCAGATAAACTTACAGATAATGAGGAAGGGTGCCAGCGAGGATAGATCGAAGCGTGGAATGGTGAATCATATGTACGGATTTTAATGTAAGTTTACTAGCTCTGGAGTACAGTTGACGTTTGTAATTGATTCTTGAAAGGATTAACGATTTACATATATTGAAGAGGAGGAGCTTTCGATTTATATTGGATTTAGAGCTAGACAAATATTTTATGATTAGGAGGAGTTTAATAAATTTTTCTTTTACTTCAGCTACATGGTAAACGCCAAGATAGTTTAGAATCAAATGAAAGTCCTAGAAATTTGATTTTTGTATTTACCGTCAGTAGGGAATTTTTTAAATTCAAAGATACATCGGAAGATGATGATAGACGCCATTTATGAAAATCGGCACATGAAGATTTGGAAGTTGAAAAATCTAAACCATTATTGTCACACCATTGTTGTAACCGGTCAATAGTATTTTGTAGGATATTTTGTGCATTGGATGGGAAGTTGAATAACATGGATATATTGAGGTGATCAATATATACCCGCGCAGTAACAGGCAGCATAATGCAGTTTGTTCCATCATTGATATATATAGTGTAAACAGGGATACACTGAGTGCGGTAAGTCGTGGAACACGGTTCTCAATCTCAACAAATGTTGATGTCGACGAGCTTATCTGCACCTGGAACTTTCGGTTGCTTAAGAAACTGCGTAGATAGTTTCTCATGTTACCAGTTATACTAACGGACTTTATCTTCATCATAAGTCCTTGACATCATAAACGATCAAACGCTTTTTCTACATCAAAAGGCAGCATAGAAATGCCGTTTATTCTTGTATGATGGTAGTATCTGGCCCTGCACATTAGCAGATCTTGTTTTGCGCTCTCTGGCGTGTATTGCGGAAAGGAAGTTGTTTTGTTTTAGGAAAAATAAAAGACGCCTAGTAATCATTTTTTCCAAAGTCTTTGATAGGACACTTAGGAGTGATATAGGTCTCTATAACTGTCTGGAAGGAAAGCAGTTTTACCAGGTATTAACATAGGAAGTACCGTAGGTGATTTCCAGTTTGGTGGAATTGTTCCAGATTTTCATATTTGGTGCAAGAGGAAAAGTTTGGCTGAGAGCGGAAGGTGTTTCAACATATAGGGATGTACTGAATCTGGTATATATAAATATGAACAATAATTTTTAACTAAACATATGGAATTCTCAGCGTATATGTCACATCTTACCGGCCTTGTTTTTCAAACTAGCTGTTATACCCAAAACTTGTAATATTTTATTTTTACGTAACAAAAATTTATTTTTTAATCCTAGGTAATTTAAAAAAAAAAAAAAAAAAGTAAGTCTACTAAAACCAAAAAATCAAAAACACATTGTGTTAACGAAAACGAAATTAACAAGTAAATCATAAATTACATTTTTCCATCAAATAGAAAACATTCAGCAAAAGTATTTATACCGAACAGTAAAAACTATTCTTAATATGCAAAATAAGCCATAAATATATATATAAAATATTTGATGAAATTATTGACAGAGCTAAAAGATTAAAAGAAGAAATAATCCTAATTATTTGAAGGCAGCATTTTCTAGTGCGGCACAATTATAATTATCGATGAAATGATAATTCCTTTGTTGAGAAGTGACACTTTAGTTGGTAATATATCTAAAAGCGATGACAAAGCAAACTATCGACCAATAAAAATACCGACTAACCAAAGTCATAGTTAGTAAATATTTTAAAATGCATTAATAGCGCTACTACAAGAAAGAAAAAATTTTTTCCACCACTAAAAAAAATCTTAATTCCCCAAATGCATTTTTATAATTTAAAACTTGGAGGAAACTTAATAAGAACTTGCTTTTTAAAAGATTTCCATAGTTTATTTGCATAACTATTGGTATGCATAACTTACAAAACTTTTCCACATACATACTTACGTATGTACTCTTTACACAATGAAACCATATGTACTTTTGCAATTTTTATTAGTGCTTTTTCTAAGTTTTTACGTCGTTTTTTCATTTAAACTGTTTCCATCTTACAAATTAACTATTTTATTATATTTTAAATTGCGTATATATTGTTCTATACGGTATTATTTACTGATTTAATAATAACAGCAGTAAAGCATAATTTTACAAATACTTACTTCGACAAAACTCTCTATTTCCGGGAAGTCATCCATTATGTAACAAGCTTTCTAAACAAAGCAGTATAAAAAAAATAAAGAACCGTTAAGCAAATAAAATCAAATAATAAATGGAAAAAAATTCACTTAATTTATTATAATACATATTTTCCCTTTGAAATAAGAATTATCAAAAAAAGTAATTTTTGTATTGTTTTCAAAAAGCTACGCGACAAAACTGAAAAGTTTAAATGTTTCATATTTTTAAATGTAGATTATGTTAAATTTTTAAAATCTAAAATTTCTGCCGAAAACGAGATAAGCATAACAGGAAAAAAAAAAAACAACAAAAATACAAAAAGATTAACCAGAAAAAAAAAAAAAACTAACAATCAATCACTAGGAAAATCAATATTTAGTCGACGATTGAAACTTGTTGTACGAGTGACACATTAAATCTATTATTTCCGTAAAATTATAACTAATGTTAGTGTTTGTATTAAAATTATATGCACATTTCCTTACGACTTTAACATTTACTACATTAAAACTTTTATAAATTTTTTACACATACTAAATATTTACATCTTACCTTCATAGAATATAAAATTAAATATAAACCAGAAGATTCACTAAAGAAAACTAACTACAACGAAAATATTTAAACAATATCGATATTCACGCACACAATTTAAATGAGTTATGAAAGAGAATTTATCGAAAAACGATTTTAATATTCCTCATATTCAATGTTTTAAAATGTTAATCTGTAAGTTCACAGATAAAAAAAAAAATTTTACACTCACATTGTATGTAGATTCGGTAGTTAAGTCGATTTTATTGCCCACTAATACAATCGGACAGGCTACATTATTAATTGAAACTTGCCTTATCAAAGGTAACCAGTAGGATCCAACATTATACAAACTAGCATCATCTATGACACTATAAACTACACAGATTACGTTAGCTTTGCTTATTTCTTCTTTTAGGTTGTCAATAGTTTGTTCCGCATCTACACAAAACCAATTGAAAAAATAAATACCAACAAATAATTTTCATGCATTATATGTTATTTTATTTCTCATTGTGTAAATAATAAAAAGTTTCGAAACATCAAATAAAAGTTTGAAGACGGAAAACTTCCGAAAGTAATCAAAGCGAAAGAAAAAAGTGATCGTCAGGACACACTTACTGAAGGAAGATATTGTACTTGAAAGATGCGCCAAAAACAAAAATTCATTCCCAATAGGAGAAAAAGTCAAAAGAAAAGAGATGGAATTCCAAAATTTGCTACTTCGCAGGAAATCGTTGAGAATGATGATAATTGTTATAATGATTTATAAAGATTTCCTGTATGGATATTTGTAAATGCTTTAATATGAAATGATCATGTAATGTTTATTTATTTTTTTTACTAACAAAATGCACCAACGTAATTCAATATATTGAGAATAAAGGAAAGTTTTTTATTTCAGCGTGACAATTAAAAAACGTTGTCACTTGTTTATTACTTGAAATATCTGCGGAGTTTAATAATTACATTAAATTTAAAATTTGTCATACTCGCAACTTTTCGAATCCTTTATAAGTTTACAGATAAAAGAAAAATGTAATTTTTCAAAAATAACAAAAATTTAATTTTTTTATTTACGTTTCCACTTTAAGCTATTACTTGCAATTTATTATTCTAATAATTTTTGCAAAAGCGAATTATTAAATTTATCGATCGATTTAATCTGAAAATCTTTCATACAATTCATTTTGTTCATAAAATAATCACGAATAAATTAAAAACACAATTACATTATAATAAAATATTAAAATAAACTGATTAGTTTGGCTTGTTTCGCAATAATAATAAATTAAAATTATACCTTTTTTTTTTGTTTTTTTTTTAATTCTAATTTATTATTAGCAGCATTAATTTATCATTAACAAAATGTGTATAATTTTTCAAACAACTTAAACAAGTCGGCTTATTTTAATATTTTATTATAATATAACTGTTCTTTTTTTTTTAAATATATACACCTATTATATATTGTAAGCATTAGGCATTTTCACTTGCCAATTCATTGTTTTTGTATAAAATATTTTCATTTTTAAAAAACATTACTTAAGACAATCGCAAACATATATTCCATCTTGGAACATACATATTAAATAGAATATTAGTCTTATAATAGTCTAACTAAATATTTACCACAGTAATCAACAATGTGCGTCGGTACTAATTCGGGCGTTACATCTGCCGGAATTACTAACTCCTCCATTCTATCTGGTACACTCTTAGGAAACTGTTCGGTTACTAAAGATAAAATTATTGACGTTTTTCCTACTGACTTATCACCAACTAGAAGAATACGAACGGTTCTCCGAGAACAAGTTCTCGTTGCTCTCGATCGCATCTAAGAGTCAAATTAAAAGAAATATATATGAGAAAAAAAATACGGAAATGAATTACGTTGAAAAATTGTATAACCTGTACATCAACAAGGATATAATGCGAAGGTAACATAAAAAATGTAGTTGTAAAAAATAGTAATTTCTTAAATTAACATAAGTTTACAATAACATTTTCAACTTTAAATTATTAAACACAATATAATAAAAACACATTAAAATATTCATGTAAAATAGAAAAAGATTGTATTAATAAAACAATCTTCATGAGTATATCGATAAAAGCATGCGCGTGTGTGCCCGCATGCACACACGAACCGTAAACTGCCGCAGTATATTTTTTAAATTAACAAATATTTAAATAATAAATAATTTATTTATTAGAATAATTGTTTTATCTTAATTCAAAACATCACATTGCCATTTAATAGTTTAATTATTTTATATAAGATATATTGTATATATACATACGCGCGCACATTTGTAGACTTACAAAAAAATCATTTATTAGCATAAAATGTTAGATATAAAAAGTAAAATGTCTATTGTTGTATAAACAAATTATAAATTACATGTTTTAACTAGATAAATGATTACAGATTTATTATTTATCGCTAAACGCTGGATGAAATTCAAAAATTTAGGTGAAATTGGCGAGAACAAAATCGCGACGGCTGGAAAAAATGTGTGGGGGAGGGGGGTTCTCCCAGCAGTGGACTGATAACGACTGAAGAAGAAGAAGAATTCTACCCAGAAGTCCGCAGACAGAACAATACCGTATGGCGCACTTACTATCATGAAACAAAATAATATTTGTGAATGTGAATTAAATTATTAAAGCAATAGTATAGCAAATAATATTAAAGCAAGTCTAGATAGGTTTTAGATAAATGTGAGAAAACTTGTAATAAATACCTCTTGAGCCAAATTCATTTTCCATTTCATTGTTTTTAAAATCACCAAATAAATTCTACGGAGGATTAAGGAGATTGGATTCCGGCCCACGTGAGTATATATGGGAATGAGGTTGCCGACAATTGGGCTAGGAACGCGGCTGGTAATTGTAGGATTCTACGGCATATTCCATCCGAAGATTTATTAGGTATAATCGGGTTAATGCATAAAGAATATTGGGAGGCTCTGTGGTGCAATCCATATACTAACAAATATTATAAAAAGAGTCAAAGAAATATCCCTGCCAAACCATGGTATTCCCGGTTATCATACTCGAACATCTATACAAGAAATTTCTATGCAGAAATCTGTATATTTCGCACTGGGACAAATATGCTGCCTGATTTTCTACATAAAATCCGGTGGATTGATTCCCCGTTCCGTACTCATCCAAGGGACGTACATAAAGTGGCTAATACAGATCACATGTTCTTAGAATCTTCGCATATTTCTCATCTCCATCGAGCGCTATTATTACTGAATATTCCGTTTCCATATATGAATTATATCTTTTCACTACCGATTACATATCATGTAATTTATAATTTTGTAAGAAGAAGTAGGATATTGGTATAGTTATAGCGTAACAGACAATTGAAATTAATAAGTGAAAGAAATAGACGATGAGTGGAACTTGAGTTTAAAGCCCAAAAAAAAAAGAAAAAAAAAGAGATAACGATGTTGATATGTTATTTAAGTTGTAAGTGAATAAATTCGTGGTTCTTACTAATTACACTTAATTGTCTAGCACCTTACTATAGATTTATGCACCCTGATGAAATGAACGCAATAGTTTAATATTATATATTTCATAAAAATTTATTTCGATTTTTAAAAAAATCTGAATACAAATATAAATTTATTTTTATTGTAAACTTTAAATTTATCATAAATAATGCAAAAAACAATAAGTAAAACACACTAATTTATAAAAAGCAAAATATATATTCAAATAAATCTTTTTTATAGTTGGAAATATTCAAATAGTATTTTTGGCACAAAAAATACAACTTTACTTTTACAGTATTTATCAAATCATAACCTAATTATATTTTTTATTGGACGTAAAAAGATGAAATCTATTTATGATACTGTCACTGAAAAAAGTAATTATTTATATCACTTTAACTTTTTTAGTTCATATCAAACGTTGTGCATGTTTTTCATTTTTTGCTTTTTTAATTTAAAAAGACATATTAACGGAATACTTGATTTACTAATCGATGCTATAAAATTTTTATATTAATATCAATTTTACATCCCTTTTTTAGAACATCAATTTATCTTCTCATATAAAATTAGGATACTTGTAAATTTCTACGACCTTTTTCACTCCTCGATTTTGTACCAACATTTTCATGCAATAGGTCACCTGTTATTTCAAACTTTTTTCTTTTGAATGAATTTCTCGGTCCGTCCCACATAAATTATAAACATAAAATCTCACACACCTCCAACATTCTTCCTATAATTACACAAATTTTTTGTTTTTTTTTGCACAATGTGAATATAAATGTAGCCCTGATCTTCTTCATCAACAACTTAATGCCATTCGTAGCTCCTTTTACAAACAGAAGTATGATATTCTTTCCACAACCTCTTACGTATTAGCTAGAGTGTGTAAGTAGACACTTTACTAATTAAACCTTTTAACCACTCACCTCTTTGTTTGCATCAAAATTACTCATCCACTAACCCCCTATAACATACTTCAGTGTTTGAGCTCTTTGCAATCCCCGTTTTTAAACGTGAACCGAAATGTAGCTTTTGATATATTTAAATATAAAATTTCTGTTTTTCAAATAAAAAAAAGTTTTTAAAGCATAATTGCTCATCATGTAAAGAAACTTACGAAATATATAAGTGAATATGTGAATCAGTTTACAGATTTATAACATAAACATTAATAAAAATACACCGAAAGGGCGAAAATTTTGGAAAATGGAGAAAAAACATTCTCTCAATTAAGAGAATGAAAAAACAAGTATGAACGTTGTCTCATCAAAAAATGAGACCTAAACTATTAATGTATATTAACAGTAAAAAGTACTTAAGGAAAAATATACCACAAACTTTAAGCATTACACGATTGTAGTAAATAATCTAGCCAATATCGAATAAAAATTAAGTAAATGAACTGTCGTAATAAAATACTAATAAACAATAAATAATCTTATGTATATAATCGCAATATACCTTTTCGGTCACTATTAAATTAAAAATTCAAATTAATCATAACTTCCGGTTAATAAACGCAATTCATAAAGATTAAAAATTATATTCAGTTTTTGATCAAATATTATTATTCGAAATCAGTATTCGTAGAAATACATACCATAATGAAAATGTACTCTAATTAAATTATATATCACTTGATGAACTTTTGATTTTGCATATGACGGTTTTTAAAATATATGAGAAAGTTTCGATTTACGAGAAAAATTGGTTACGGATAAAAAGAATAAATTTCCGTTTATTTAAAAAAAAGTAATAATACAAATTAAAAACATAATAACTATTATTTAAAGGAATAGTCAAAAACACTTACATTATTGTTGTTATATTAACGGGCTGAAATATGTTTGAGAAAAGGTACAATGATAACAATGTTGCCAAAGAAACACATAGGCCGCCAAATTCATAGATAACAAGCAACAATGTACATTTCGCTCTTTATTTTTTATTATTTTTTAATTTGTAAATGTTTGATTTCTTAACACATTTATTTAATTTTTTCATTCGACTATTTCATATTAATATTTATTGCTTCAGATAATTAGAATTATGCCAGGTAGCTTTTACTACTTTATTTCTAATATTATCATCCAAATTCATCAATATGAATAAATTTCCAACTGCACATCAGTACAAATTATGAAAATGAAAGTAATAAAAAACGCATATGATCAGTTGTATTCATATTCAAACATCGCATTTAATAATTGATGCATAACTAAATATAGAGAAAAAAAACTTTATTTCTATTTTTTTTTTTAACAATAAAAATTACCTAAACGTGTATGTAAAAATATATTAAATCAATTCAAAAAATAACTCAACCACAGCTACAAAGAACAAAAAAATAAAAAAATGTATGAAGCATCAATAATCGGACAAATTTAATTAAACTTAAAAATTTTCTTTTTAAATAATTTTAGATGTAAAATAAATTTGAAATTTCCACTGCATCGAAGATACTAACCAAAGGATATTCTCATTTTTATTTTGAACGCTTTCTCAACTCAGTTCGACTTGCGATCAACCGTTCACACAATTTTTTGTCTAAATAGTTCCACAGGTTTTCGATCAGGGCTTGAAAGTTGAATAATAATATGACTTAAACATGATACAATTTAAGCCCAGTTTACACGATGCGAGTTGGAGGACGAGTTGACAATGACAAAATAGACACAAAAGTTGACCTAGAATTAACTCCTAGATTAGATAAAAGAAAATAAAATGTGCCATCTATGCCAGGAGCAATGTCTCTTTTTGTTAGTGAAAGAGTAAATAGCTCGTCCACAGTAATTGGCTTAGTTAAAAAGTGCGAACTATCACCAATCATAGAAGACCTAAGGCCACTGGTTTCGTCAAAGGATGGTACATAAGGAAAAGAGACTAACTGGGTAAACTCTTCAAACCAACTGTCATCCTTTGTGGGCGTCATGTAGCTATTTTTGTTCTTAAAACGTTTCGCTAATGCTCATATCTCACGAACTGGGGTGTGTCTGTTGAACCTACTACAGAAATTTATCCGCGAATTCCTTTTGGCTGTTTTTAAAAATCTGCGTGTTTCAGCTGCAATTTTCCTGTAGGAAAGAAAGGCTTCCATTGATCTTGTTAATCTAAAATTTCTTAAAGCAGCATTTCTCTTATCGATTTTTTCTTTGCACGCACTGTTCCACCATGGGTTTGGATGTTTTTGACCTTTACATGGAGTGGCAACAGGCATCGACCGATCTAAGCCTGAAATCAGCGTGTTATAGAATATATTATATTTATCTAAGGATGTATTTGTTGAGTGGACTCTATTTATACCCTGCTCCATAAGATCCCTAAACAAATTCCAGTCACCCTCGCTGAACTTCCTATGTTTTAGATTTAAAGAGTGTAGAGTAGTAGAATTAGAAGTTCGCCGATGATTTATTATTTCTAGAATCACAGAAAAATGGTCACTACCTAGTGAGCAAGGCAGAACAGACCACGAACATAACAAGGAGATATTAGTTGAAACCAACGTCAAATCAATAAGATTAGCAAACTGATATGGATGGTTAATTTTTTAGTGGGAGAACCATCATTTAAGATACACGTGTTGGTCTCGTGAAGAATTTGTAGCATAGCATCTCCTTTATAATCATTTCTGTTTCATCCTCATAGATAATTGAGCCCATTGAAATCTCCACCGAAGATCATCGCATTTATTGGAAACTACACTACTAGCATTGCATTGTAAAACACAAATCAAAATGCGTTCAATTTAAAAAGTTCTATAGTTTTATAGACGATCGAGTCAAGATGATCAGTTTAACTAATTTTAATTCGAGCTAGTTTGCAAAATTATTTACGGCACACGAGACTTAATAACGAAAAAGGTTATTCTGAATAAATAAAAGCATAATAATAACAATAGACCGAGGGGTAAAGAGCGTAAAAATAACAAAAAGAGAAATATAATTAGTATAAATTACATAATTATTGTAACCCTAAATTACCCTTGCTCTCGTATTATTATAGGAATATAAAATAAAATATATCTAGCTAAAATAATAAATAAACAAGATAAAAAAAAACAGCATCAAACAAATATGCATACATAACAGAACAATAAAATATCTGAACTATGTTTGAATTTCCTTTGCATTACTCTTATTGTTGTTTTTATTACCATTTTTATTATTAGGATGCTGTTTCAATCCCTTATTGCTAACATTCTTACTTACTATTTTATCTGCGTCTTTTTTGTTTATAATATTCGTATTATTTTTGAGTATAGAGGTTTAGATGTATCAACTTTCCTGACAAGGATATTATTCAATTTGGAAAAATTATATTGCCCCGTAAATTTTTTATAACCCGTACTGGGTGAATTTTTTTCTTCATCGGATGCAAAAAATGACACCGTACGTTTTAATGTACGTTCTCGGTTGGAAGTTAATTGGTTTAGGTCATAATAACCTGTTTTTTTTTTTTAAAGCTTAGCATTAAATGGTTGTTTTTTGCTGTTTTTTAAAAATATTATTTGGGTTCGTCAGCAAGGATATTAGCCCAAAAAATGGGAGTAAAGAAAAAATCAGATTTTTATGCGGCGTGAAACATTCAACAAGAATGTGTCAAGCGCCTGGACGACAGAAGGAGAAGGAAGAGAAAGAATAAATGCAGCGCAATAGGGAGTAGGAACATTGCTTGATAAGAGACAGGAGTACAAGGAAGATTGTTCAGATGAAAGTGATGAGTATTCGAACATTATGTGATCAGGTCACATACAAAGTGGCTATTAAGAGAATATAAAGAACAATATGGAGATGGCGCGAGAAAGAATTGGAAAAGGGACGAAAGAAGCAAGCTGTGCCTAAAGCGGAGGCGGCATATCGCCGAGATGCTGGAGCGACGCATAAAAGGGAAGTCAAGAAACCAGGAGCAGAGAGGAAGAGAAAGTTGAATGGACAAGTAAAAAGAATCCGGGTTAGAGAATGAGGAGTAGTAGGAGTTGAATCATAATTGGTAATGCGCCGCAGAGGACAAAAAATTAATATTGATGGATGGAAATGTAGTAAGCAACCTGCCGGAAGAAAAAGCTCGCCGGGCTAATGAGTCAACTAACTCATTTCCTTCTATTCCGGAGTGACTAAGGATCCAAAGGAAATCAATCTGGATTGCACAAAAAAGGAAGAGGTCATGGATCAAGAGGAATGTATAAAAAAGAATCATGTAATCGGTAGAGTGGGAAGGCAGAGGAGATGCAACAGCCTGTAGCACGCTTTGCGAGTCTGATAGAATAAGGATATTACGAAAGACCTTCGAAGATCTGATGAAGAAAAGTGCATGGAGGATAGCAATAGACTCGGCACAGAAAGTTGAACAGAAGGAGGAAAGTTTAAAGGACTCAGAGTGATTTAATGAAGGACAAAGAGAGGCTGCGCCAACTCCACACTTGGGCTCTTGGAACCGTCCGTGTAGATTATTATAACGTGGTTAGAAAAGCGAGAGTTTAAAGTTAGTAAAAATTCCGATCTAACGGCATGGTACAGAACGGGTCTAGGGGGAACAGGCAAATAAAAGCAATTAATTGGATGAAGGAAGGAGGAAAAGTTGAAAGAAAAATATGAGAGTTTATCGTAAGTGTGAATGTATGGTAAAAATTGAAGTAGAAATAAGAGACAGAATTGGTGTTTTATTGGCACTAAATCGCCAATCATGTAGAATGAGGGAATAAGAAGGAATAAGTGAGGAAGAGGAGATAGGCAGACGTTTAATGAGGAAGCGGTAACCTCTAAATAGGAACGCCGAATAAAGAGTGGAGGAATGTAGGTTTCCGCTTGAATAGCAAGGATAGGAGAAGATTTCCGAGCTCCAAGACAGAGGCGGAGGCAAGTATTTTGGACGCGATCGAGCTTGGAGAGCAAAGACCTGGAAGAGTTACCATAAATAAGACAGCAATTAAATGGTTTTATATTATATTGCTTTTCATTAGTTTGCGGTGGGGATGGGAAATTACCTTCTTCGGTATGCAGCGAGAATCGATTTCTAGTCAGTGTGTTAGAATAAAGATGTCCTTGGCGATACACGGCTAGTATTTCTAACACCGTTTCCTGAAACTTAAAATTATGTGCGACCATTATCTCATTAATACGACCTTGTCGTTTTCGTTCCAGATAGGAACTATGCGTGGCTTTGTGTTGGTTCTTGCAAAAGACACATATAGGAGTAGTGCTTCCACATGATTCCTCTGCGTGTCTACTCTCACCGCACTTAAAGCATCTGGAATTACCCTTACACTGTTTCGCAAAGTGTCCATATCGTAAGCATCTGTAGCATTAGCGAACTTGCCGGACGAAAGGTTCGCATTGAAATCAGACGCTACATAAGTAAATGTGGCTTGGTAGAGATTGCCATTCAAAGGAGATAAGAATGGAAGGGCTCGGTACAAGTTTAATTTCATTATTGTAAATGACGCGTCTATTCAACCTTTTGACGTGATTAATTTGAAAGGGGTAACAATCTATCATTTCCAGTATACCTTCCTCCGTATATTCAATATCAACGCCTTTAATTACTCCTTGACGAGCGATAAGATGCATCGAGGTATATGCCGTATAATCATTTCATGTAAAAAAGGAGCTAGTGACGATATTATTTGCTGTGGACGGTGACGATAAGTGAATAATAGCCCGATTACGGGCGACTTTTTTAATTTCTATAATATTTTTAGACATGTTATTTTTTCGTAAAATTTCGGAAACTTTTAAAGCGCTAATCGAGACTTCTTTCGGCGTAGTGATTTTCTACGAATATTTTAAATCGATCATTATTATCATAATTATCCGCAGTCGGATAAAGATTCATTTTCGTTTTCGGTTGATAAATGTTATTGTGATTATAATTATCAGCGTTTAATGTAGTATTATTATGTAGTTTAATTTTACTTTAAGCGCTTTGATTGTTACTTGCATTCTTGTCACTGCTAATACAGCCACTATTATTATTATTATTATTACTACAACTGTTATCAGCAATTTGTATATCACTTTCGTTTCTTATCTCTATTATCATCGGGCAATTATTGGAAGAGATGTCTCCGACCGAGCAGGTACGAAACTGTACAATATTTATATTCTGTACATTATGCTCGTCGTTATACATAGATGACAAAAATAAATGAAATTAGGCGGTATACCACATCCGTCGAAATGCGTGTACTGTGTGGTGAGTTGTGTATGTGTGTGTGTGTGTGTCAACGAGGATAAATGTAAAATGCAAAAAAGAAAAGAAAATTGAAATTTTTATGAATCCAATGGAAACGACTATTTTTTATTTGTTTTTATTGTAATGTTCAAATATTGCACATACAATAATTGAGCGTGCGAGGTGTGCATGAGTTGCGGGAATTTTTTCAAACTAACGTGATCTGTGCAGTGTGTCGAAGTTGAAGTAGCGGTGCGCAAGGCCGTGTCCACGGGGGGGGGTTAACCCCCCATGAGAACTGAAATAGTTATTATAAATACACAAAACTCTGGAAAAAAACAAAAATTTAAAATAAATATTGATGATTTTTTAGGGGGTTCTTACCTTTAAAAGAAAAAAGAAAAATTATGCTCCATATTTTTAGGTACTTGATTAATATACTTTATGAACATTTTTTTATTACGAGTATAATCAATAACATATGTAATTTTTATTAATGTATAAATCAAAATGATGGAAATTATTAATAGTATGAATATTAGTGAAAAATATATTGCCATTTATAAAATAAATATGTAAAAAAAATTTCACCCCCCTCTCTTTCAAAATTCTGGGCACGGACCCGGCGGTGCGTGCGTGCGATTGAATTCAAGCATGTTTGATTTTTTTCAATTGCGAGCAGATTTTAAATAGCACGTTTACAATACCGGTTGAGTGACTAATTGTGTTTTTATGTATTTTAATAATGGAATAATTAATTATAATTGAATATCTTCATCTTGAACAAATATAAAAGAAGGAATATGGTGGAAAAAAAATTTTGTGATTAAAGCTTTATTTATTTTAAAATAATTTTAATTGTGCAAGAAAAGTATAAAAAGTATTTTACAAACTGCAACATAAAATCAAGTACATTTGCTAATAAATTGTTATCGGTAAAATTTAAATTTTATACATCGAAATTTAGTGTTATTTAAAAAAAAAAAATCAAATACAATATTTTTAATACCTAAATCTTAATTCTGATTTCTTCTATTGAACTTGGGTGCTTAAAGATTGTTATAGATGGGGCGGCCTATTTGAAAATATCACATCCACTAAATAATTAAACGTTTCTATACTCTTTCTGATGTATTCCAAAAATGCATTTTTATTATTTTTAACTTGAGAAAATAAATAGTAAAATTCACCAAATGAAATTCCATATTTACTTTTTTCTTCTTTCTTTTTTTTTTTTTTATTTTGATAACGTGCACTAATAATAAATCATTATCACAAATAAACGATTTTTTAACTCCTTTAATATCCATTAAAATATAAAAATTATGCAATTGCAAAATAAAAATACAATACAAACAAACAGCCCCTGATAGACAAATTCACGTACGCATCATTCATATTGGACACTTCCGCATTTGGTGATCTTCAAATCGCACGCACGCATCGTATGCTCAGTTTGGGTGTCCAAGTGACCTTAAGAGCTTTAAAACAGAGACAATGACAAGAATTTTGAACACGTAGAGAGGAAACAATTGAAGAAAGGTAAGAGACTGTTCAGACAGGGTTTTAAGGGCCAGAAAAGGTATACCGTCAAGGCCTGGAGTGGAACTAGAAGATTTGGAAAGGATAAATTTTAATTCATAAATATTGAAAGCAGAAGTTAGGAAATGTGTCGGGGAATTATGCGGAGGTGAACTGTATCTAAACCTGCTGAAGGCCCTATCTCCAACCAAAGGGAGTGGTGATCCTTATGTCCTTATTTCTCTATATAAATCCATCATCCGCTCAAAATTTGATTACTATTCATTTCTCTATGGTTGTGCCTTTAAGTCCCACGACTCTTTAAATTGGATGTAATCCAAAATTCTTGCCCTCGTCTATGCCTTGGTGATCTTAAATCCTCTCCGGTTCCAGCAGTCCTTGCTGAATCTAATACACCACCCCTTTTTATTCGTAGACCTTATTTGAGTCATCGTTTTCTTGTTAAGCGTCTTCCACTCACGTCCTCTACTCTTATCCATTTCTAGGAACTGGCGTTTCGTACCTAGGAAAACCCCTATTTTATCCTTCTTCTCTCTTTGGTTCAGTTTGTTTTGTCCGTACATACTTTGTCAATCTCCCTTATTTCTCTTTTAATTTCGCCGATCTCTGTCATCCTCCAAATATGTTTACTGTACCTACAAGCTCTCTAAGTTTCTTCCGCAGGCCCTAATTAGACACCGGAATTCCACAGTATTATCAATTCTCAATTTCCTTCGCATGCAACCATGTTTACAGATGGTTCGAAGAGGCCAGGTGGTATTGGTGCCCCTTTTATCCTTCCAGATTTTAGTTTTTCAAAATCTTTTCGGCTACTTCCTTTCTGTTCCGCATTCATAAACGAATTGATGACTATCCTATGTTCCATTATTTTCATTTCCTCCAATCACCTTTCTTCTAAATTCTTAATTATATCAGATTCCATATCCTCCCTTCAATTCATTCTCTCCTACCCGATCATTCCCGTGATTTTATTATACTCCGCATACACTCACTCCACGATTTATAATTTCCTCTATTGTCCGCCTGCGCTTTAATCACACACTGCTGCCCTCTTCACGCTATCGTTTCTCTTTGCTTCCCTCTCCTCATTGTCCGTTGCATCCAGATGAAGCAGTTGTCTGTGATGCTGATCACATTTTCTTCGAGTGCTCTGCTCTTTCTGCGGAGCGCTCTCTTTTCTATCTTCACCTTATAAAGCTGGGGCTTCCCACTCCTTACTGTGCGTCTTACATCTTGTCCCTTCCTTCCCAGTCTGTTGTTCTTGTCCTTCGTTCCTTTACTTCAGCTGTCTCCAATCGAATTAGGTTCTAGTTAGTTGTTTCTTCTTCCCATTGTGTCTGGGCAATGGTCCATAGTTGATGCGCCCAAAAAAAAAAAAAAAAATAAAAAAAAAAAACACTCACTTATCCACGTTCTTTCTTCCCTCCATTCCATTTATATAGATATTTACTATGGGTTCCTAGTCATTCGGGCATTTTTGGTAATGAAGTAGCTAATATTCTTTAGTACTCGTGTTGCTGCCTATTCTCATTTCTTTTTTTAAAAAGTCCCATCGTCTAATCTCCTTCCGCTGTGCAAAGGTTTTCATTTTAGATTTTGGTATCGGATATTTGCGCTTCCCCTTTTTCTAATAATTATTAATTTCATCTATCTGTTTAACCTAGTGTCTTGCTGTTAATCCATAGGTATTCTTTGTTTCCTTTTCTTCGTCGTTCTGTTGTTGTCTCCGTAATTCGTCTGCGTTATTAAACCATAGTCTATTATCTTTCTCCCGTTTTCGTTTTTCGTTGGTTGCCTCTCCGTATTGTTCTCTCTACTCAAACGAAGAGCGTGTTTGCGATGCTGATCATATGTTTATTAAGCGTTGATTTCTTTCTGTTGAGTGTTCTGCTTTCTACTTCAGTTTTGCTGTGACTTGGTCTTCCTACTCCATATTGCGCCTCTTATCTTTTCCTTCTCCACACATTGTTCCTATTATTTGTTCCTTTCTCCTAACAACATTTGATATAGCATAAAGATATAATTGTCTCCTTCCTTTTCTAATTGTTTCTGGGTAAAGGTCCCCCCGGTTGACGAGCCCAAAAAATTAAAAAAAAACAAAAAAAAATACGAGTAATTGAGCTATTAAATGTACTATTAACAAATGTAATATTAACATAAATTTCAAATTAAAAAACATCGGATGATGTAACGAATGGTAAATGTTTATTTATAAAAATTTAAAAAAAATCATGCAATATAAATAATAAATTGTAAAAATTTTCGATTTTTGTAACTTCCTGGAATGCCTTTATTGCTGGTAATAATGAAAACTAAAATAACCTTGACCATACATGCAGCCTAAAACAGATGAAATAGAATGTATACGGCGGTAATGAAATTTATAAAAAATATATTTCTCTTAAATATACTTCTATTTTAAATTAAACAACTTTTCTATTCCGATAGATTTGTTTTTTCTTCTTTTTTTTTTTACCGAATTTGGCCTATTGAATTCCATGTTTCTAATCTGTAATTATGGCTAAACGTGGCAAACGAGAGGTTCTACTAAAATGCAATCAATCCTATTCCGAAAGATTCGTAGGTTGGTTTTGGATACTGTTTGTGTTATTTCACTGTGAAATAATGATGATTATTTCTGAGCTTTATGTTAATGACAGCCTGTAAAAATAGCAGTAACAAGTTTTGTACCGGGTACAAAAAAAAATATATCAGAAACGCTAAACCTTACCCGATAGTTAAGTTACAAATAGAGGTGTTTTAGGAGGTGGAATTAAAATTAACGAATGCTGATTACAAATATTAATTTGTTTCTAAATTTTCTGATTCAGTAGTATAACTTGTACTATTGAATTCATTTTAAATTTCAGTCGAAACTACAACCGAAATTTTAAACTTTTAATCTTTCGGCCGGAACCGAAATTTCGCCGGAATTCAAAGAAACTAAAACCCGAACTGATTCAAAACTTCGATCAAAAACTACACTTGATTTTTTAAAAATGTTGGTTGAAAAAATGGTTTAACATTAAGTCATATTCCTTTTCGGAAAACCTCTGGTTATTATACCTCTTGTTCCGGCAAAATTTATATTTACAAACGCGGCTACGATTAGATTATTATGATGGTACCGATTAGGACATTAGAGATTCTCATCATTACGTTTTGATAGCGAAATAACAACGTAATTATCAGGTCACGTTTTAACTGAGATAATAGCTTGCATTATATATATTTTTTTTATATAATTATTTCTTACGGTAAAATTATACTGCTAAAAATAAAAATTTATACGACATTTGTCGTAAACACACTACCACTTTTTTAATATCCTGTTTTTCATAAGCTGTAAGCATTAAAATGTCATTCTGTAACGTTCCATCGTATGGGAATAGTTTGTTTATAGTAGATTCAGTCAAATTGAAATATATAAAAAAAAATATACTTTTATAAAACGAGTATTACAAAGTTGAAGTGCAATAAATAAATTATAAGATATATCCATTTAAATTTCAGAAAAATTATTTCGATAAAAACAAAATAAGAAATTTTAATAGCTTTTTTAAAATAAAAATTCTATATTTTGAATGAGATATTCCGAAAAAAAAAAAATATAATAAAAATATCGAGTTCTATACAATTGAAAATTTTACAAAAAAAAGAAACGATGTGCAACTAATATTAATCTCAAAATAAACATTTATAGCGTGTAAGTTATAATTCGTTTCAGTTATATTTAAAATTTTGTAATTTAAATAAGTCAGAGAGATCGTAACAGGCTGCAGTAAGTTGAATTAAGTACATAATTGTTGTAATAACAAGAGTAACACGAATGCTACTCTTTATTTTCGAAAAATAACCGGATGAGATTACAGAATATGTGAAAATTCTGATCTTAATTTGTTTCCGCTCTTTTAGTTTTCGAAAATTCATAATAGAACAAGGTCAATTACAATAAATGATAAAAAGAGAACACACATCGAACGTGAAAAAATGGAAATGTATGAAGAATTACACAAACAAGTTCATTATACATATATAAACTCAGCCATTTTGGCCTCGCAAGAGGCTGTGCCCCTTGACTTCATTTCTGTCTCTTTCTCTTCTATACTTTGTACAAAATGATCAAAATTTACAACGTAATTCTTACTAGCATCAACACAAAAAAAAAAAATAACATAACCACAAAAATCCTATTCTAACATTTAACTTTCATTATATAAAATTAAGACATTTTTTCGTTACATTTTTCATTACATATTTCATTACATAAAATTGTGACATTTTTTAAATAACAATAACAAAAATCCTATAAAATATAACAAACGTTACATAAAATTGGGACATTTTTTCGAATGGGGGATAGGCTAAGAATTACGTTGTAATTAATATATATATATATATAATAACTTTCGTTTCAACTAATGGATTAAGATCTGTCAGTAGATAAATATAAATGAGAAATTATTATGGCTTATAACTTGACGAAAGGAAATGTTCGACTGTTTCAATTCAACATGCTAAAATAAAAACTGCGAATATGGTGAAATAAGAAAATGGCTTGTGTTCTTTTTATTTAATGTGCTAAATATTAACGTACACTTTTTATAGCAAGCATAATATGAATATAAAACCGTTAATGAGGATGGAATGTGTTAGGATTGAATCAACAATTAACGGAATGACCAATGATGCCGTTTATAATTCCAACTAACTTTTCACGAGCTTCGAACAATTTTACACGTTTCATGATATATATATATATATATATATATATGTGTAGTGGGCATAATCGACTCTGTCAGTTCCATTTTTTTCCTAAAATGAATAATTCGATTACTTTAAAAATCGAAAAATTGATAATTTTATTAGTGATTTTTCAAAATTGGTTTAAAAGCATCTAATATTAATCGATTCTAACAATTGCTTTTGAAAGCAATTAACATTAATCGATTTTAAAAATTGCTTCAAAAGCAACTAATATTAGTAAATTCTAAAAATGGCTCGTATTTATTGGCTGCTTGCTTTCAATATTACGGAGATAACTGAAATAGCAATGGAGTACAGTTAATTTTCGTAAAAATTTTTTGACTAATGGTCCAACGTAATTTAAATATTTGTCAGCATCTACCGAAATTAATAAATATGAAAACAAAGTTAGTTTTTGGATTTATAAAAATTAAGAAATTATCAAGTAACCGTGATTTAATTTCTATTTGCAATAAAAATAACTGCATTACTTTTTATATTCTTAAATTCTAAACATTATTTTTTGTATAAAATAAAATTACAAAACTAAAGTTACTGAACTCGGTAATTTTTTTTTTTTTTTTTATAATATTTAATTTATTATGCGTTAAAGAACGAAAACTGTTGAATTAAGTTTCCGCAGTAGTTTGGTTTTCAATCGTTTCTTAAAGGACTCTTCCGCAGTGAATTTTTTTTATCTGCGAAAGAAATATCGTAGTGATATTAACGCTCTCTGCACTTCCTTAATAAAATCTTTTCGAATATGTCTTATCTTCTTTAATTTTTCAGTTAACAAATGGGGCGTTCTTAACCCTCTTCTTTACATACCTAATATGTAAATTATTTTTCAAAATAGTTCGGCAAGCAGTATTTATTTAATAAGATAAAACTATTCACATAAATCAAGACTTGCGTTGAATCTTTGCATAAACAGCACTCATAACTTTTTTCAGTTTTGTATACTTGAAAGGCCCGATCTGACATAATCAACAGCTTTACCAGTTTTATTTAAATATCTCATAACAATTTCTTTAGCCAACATTTCACATCAAAATTCCGCTGACACTGTTATAGGCGATTTTTGTACCCGCGTTTCACCCCATTTACGGCTGCTGCTTATTATTTGAAACACTGTAGTCAGATTAAAACTACGTTTGTAACAGAAACTGTATAAACCATTCTATAAAACAAAGATGTGTGTCTGAACATAGGTGCAACTCTGAGGATGTCTAGAGTTACTCGTGCCTACCAGGTACAGAGTTGTCACATTTTTTCACTAAAAATTTCTATATCATTATGCATTTAAATTAAACACACAAAATTTAAAGTTATATTGTGTGTATGCAATTTTTTTTTTTGGAACGACTATCTTCGTGTGATATTAAATTCAACTTAATTCATTAAAATGTGGGCTGGGAAAATATTAATTTTAAAATTAAAACTTAAAACTAACAGTTAAAAAACAGAAATATGTTCCACATTTTTCTTACATATTATATTTCCCCACAAAGAACGGTAAGTTTCGCGCCAATATCAACTTTGCGCAATCCTGGTACATCAGTTATGGACATACACTCAACAATATCAGCTTCCAGACTTTTTAACAATTTCACTGCTGCGGCCATTGTTCCTATAAAAAATTACTTTTTAATTGAAAAAACATGTTTCACATAATAAAAATAATAAAAATAATAAAGGAATAAAATATCATATCTAATATTATAAAAATCCATCCAATAATAATATGATATTTAAGTCAGCTTCAGATTCTGATGAACTCCGTGTTTAATTTTACTAATATTTCTTTGGTTTTATTTTTCAGCCGAAAATTGATAAACTAGTGCCACCAAAAATTTAAACATACACAATTCCATCATACTACTACTTCAGCATTCATAATTCTATTTATACACACACATATGAGTCAAATTTGCCCCTTAACACTACAGTGGCCGCACGGACTATTGTCACATGAGTGGTCGCGCAGACTACTATTGTAGTCCATCACAATTATTAACTGTTTTTTAGTGATTTTAATGCGATTTTTATTAATTTTTTGTGCTTATCATATTTCAGCAGTTTTAACAATATAATAACCCGGTATTTATAAATACTACGAGTAAGATTCTAACACGAATAACAGATAAAATAATAAATAAAGTATACTCACGTATGGTGAAAATATACAAAAATTGAATAAACGTGAGAAAAATTATCTTACAATTTAGAGTGATCATTACATAAACATTTCGCATATTTACGATACAATTTTCTGTTTGATTTATTTTTAGCTCGACTACATAAATAACAACGACCCGGTGTTCCCTTTGCCTCAGGAGTAGTATATTCATCTTTATCAAGCTTCAGCAGTTGCTGACCATGTTCCTTGATTTGCTTGAGTATCATCTGGTGGTCAATTCGTTTTTCAATAGCTGGTTTTATCAATTTGAAAGCTACCGTTTTTAAAAAAAATTTTCGGATGTCATCGCGATAGCCTAGTTGCTAGAGCGCTTGACATCCGTTACGGAGGTCACGGGTTCGATCCCGGACAACGACAGAACTTCTTATTACAACGAATTACAATTAAATACCCGTTAATAATCAATCACGTGGAAAGCAATGGCAAGCCACCACGTACAACATCATATGCGCGCTAGGTCAGTACATAAAAGACATAAATAGGACTGCACTTGTATATGCCGATATAAATCAAACGATTACTAATCAGTTACGAATGAAGTCTTGCGCGTGTACACTCGCGCTGCATATAACAATGGCCTTAGTGGCCAACGACGATAGTTTCTAGATACATCATACTGGTTACACATTTTATCCAACAGATCAACACCGTATTTAATTTCATCGTAGGTTGTGACAATTTCAGGTTTTTTTTTTGTTCGTTTGTAGATTGATCGATATTTTTTCCAAAATGCATTGATGATATAAGAATAACTGATTTATTCTTTCTTGGGACATAAGAAACAAGCGAACGGTTCTTTTAAAATCCAAATAAAAAGCTATTTACTTCCTACAATTTATGCGGTAAAAATTCCTTAGGAATTTCAGGCTTATTTTTTCTCAAGGTGCAAATAAACGTTAATTTTTTTCAAATAAAAGATCATGTACTAGTGGCACTGAATCAAACCAATTATAGGCAGTTATATTCCGATTTGTACCTTCGATGGGTTGCACTAATCGTTTTACAACATCTTCAAGTTTGTTACTTTTTCTGTAAGAACCTTCCCCGGTTGAATACTAACATAAATTTCCAAATTATGCGTGTAAATATTTTTTGCTCCGTCAAGTACTTAACTTTGTTGGAATATATTGTCGAAAGGTACAATTGCCATGGAAACTTATTAGTTGCTCATCTACTGTCAAATAGTCCATCGCTGTGTAACACTTTTGGCAGTTTATCACAAATTTTTCGAACAAATCTCTCATTGCAGCTAGCGTATCCTTTTCTCTGCGAACATTTCTATCTCTAGTATCATCGAAACGCAAACAGCGCATGATAAATCGAAATCTATGTTCACTCCTTGTTACATAAATTGCTTCTACACCAGTACCACAGCTATTATCCCACATATCTGTAATATTACGTCTTCCAGCCTTCAAAACACCAGCCATATACCAATTAGTGCCGTTATTTCACATTCATCGGTAAACTTTGCATCTCTTTCTCTTCCAAATTTACTTATAACTTTTTCTTTATTAGCGCATCATGTTATTATACGTACTATAGCATCATCAAATAGACATTCAAAACATTGTATAGAAGTAGCAGCGTTCTTAGCATTTCCAGCTGGACCCGGTCGATGAAACACAATATTTTAGTCAGGGCTATTACAGTTTTTAACCATTTCATTACGGTATTTTTTTCCTACGTAAAAGTTGTTTTCATCACTTATTATTTCTTCATTTTCTTCATCTATGATGCATACATCATTATAAAATATTTCTTTTTCTACAACATCCTCTTCAATTTCTTCCTCATCTGCTAAGCCACGAATTTCTTCCGAATCAGAGTCAGATGACTCCTCTAACCTCTTGCGTACTTTATCAAGTGTGTGACTCATATTTTGTATTAGAATAAGAAAAGATACCAAAAAAAAAATCGGATTAAAGCAGAGTGAGATCTGCTCATCACCGCGACCTGCGTCACTGCGTCTTTTACAACGATTAAAAGAAACAAAATTCACTCGCTCACTACACAAAGTACAAAAAATGACAAGAAAAAATACGAAATAACTCAAAAATTTAAATTATTTATCTATTAAACGACTAGAAAAATAACAATATGGGTAAAACACATTTATAACTTCACACGGTTTCGAGCCAAAATTACGCTAACCTTCGACGAGTAATACAAAAATACTAGCAATACACGTCAACTACTAATTATCACGTTACTGGTCGCGCGGAATACTATTGTAGACCGTGGGAAAAAAGTGTAACTAACTTAAGAAGTATGCGGAAACTGTTCACAAAAACAACGACATGTTATGCGTCACACTCTAACACAGGAAGGTAATAAAAACTTCATCACCCAAATCCATGCAACTTTAAAATAACTGACAAAAAAAAAGTGCTAGACTACTATTGCAGTCCGTGTAACCATTGCAGTGTGTTAAACAATGAATATCGATCATTTTGAACCATAAGCGCACCAAAATGTACTATAAATGGACAGAAATTGCGACAAAAATTTTGAAAAAAAGAGAAATCGACAAAGATAAAATTATACTTTATTCTACATAATTAAAAGAAAATAAATAAATAATATTCGCGAAAAGTTCTTCACTATTTAACAAATCCATAAAATCTAAAAGTCCTGTGTACCAATATAAGAATTAAAAATTACCTCCTGTTGCCGTGATATCATCAACGATTAATATCTTACTGTTCTTTTGAACTGCATCAATTTGAACTTCTATAGTGTCCTATTAAGCAATAAGCAGAAAAGATGGTTAATTATCTTCGGGCAAATCATAATAATAATTTAGAAATATACAACTGATTTTACATGAAAATTCAAAAAATTAAATTACTTTTCCTTCATCGAATTTTTTTTTTGTAAAATCCTTTTCAAACCTTGATGCAACAATTAAGTTCATAAACAACGCTGTATATAATGTGTTTATAATTTGTTTACATGTAATTGTATAATTTGTCACGTAAAAATTAATTAAATATCAAAGAAAATAAATATCGTCATATCTTACGTGCTGTACTGTTTAAAGAAAAATATCAAGAATGTTCGGAATACTTTAAAATTATTCTTTAAACATTAAGAAAATAAAACTTTTCCATTATTGAAAAACAAATATTAGAATATTAAAACGATTTTACTACTGGGTTTTCCCCTATTTTTTGTGTACCATGAAATTTGCTTAGTCACTAAAAACCAAAAAAATGGTTCTTGCTGCCTCATCCCGTTTAGATATTACTCAACACTATTCATAATACCAGCGCCTAAGAATATCAACTTGAATTTTCCATACCACTCCAACTCCAAGCTTCTTTTTGTACATAGCCTCTAAGTCACCTCTATCAATTCGAAGACAACATACTTCCTCAAGGGCTGCCTTTAAAATTTTGGAAAATCTTATCTTCCATTCTTCCCTCGAAAGTCTGGGGCTCTTTTGCAATTCTAGTTACAAAATTATCTTACTTTTTTTCAATCTACACTTACCAATGAAGTAAAGATACACCACATTTTCCAATAAATCTTAACCTTCCCCGGACAACTTTTAAACCAACAATTAATTTTTCTCTTTCTGAACTCTCGAAATCCTCCACAGATCCTGCTATTTTCCGTCAAAATTTTCTTGCATTAATCACAGTGACCATCCTGATTTCGAGCATATCTACACCGACGACAGAAAAATCTAAGAACGTTTCGGTTGCTCAATTACCCATAAAGAGGATAGACTTTTGTATCCACTTCCATCGTATTTCTCCGTTCTATCCTCTGAACTTTTCGCATTAAAAGCAGCTATAAAATCACATCCTAATATTTTTGGACTCCCTATCACCTTTATCTTCCCTGTATAATTATCACGATAAAAACGTCATCCCATTACCCAAGAAATCATCCAAAATAATACCCATTCAGAATCAATCGTAATTTCTTTAATAATGCAAATAATGTAGAATGGATTATTTCGTCCCTTATAATCATTTTGTTAATAATTATTGTAACGATATAAATTTAATTCACGATGATAAAGACTTTAAAGTTTTTGTTAAAAAATTATACCATTCCCACTTGATCAGGGTATCCTATTAGTGTCATAAAAATAGCTAAAATTTAAAAAAATAATAATAATTTGTGAAAAAACATTACTGAAATTAAAAAAGTTGGTCGAAATAGTATAATTATTCATTTATCTACCCCATCTTCTACTAATGCTTTAACTGTCTGTCGCTGTTTTGAATCCATGGTTACAAAGTTTATATTGCTGCACATTTAGTTTCAAGATTGGGCATCATTAAGGGGGTCCGTCCATATTGAGAATTCGGATGATAAAAAATTTATGAAATCATAGACTACGACCCTTTCCTAGTTAATAACATTAGGGGATCAAATAGAAGAGTCAAAATTAATGGAGAAGCAAAATTTATTCCCAGTTCTTCAGTTCTGATATTGCAGAGTCAATCATTACCGTTACATGTACTTTTGTGGGATGTCAGATTTGCCTGCTAACCATCTGTCCATCGTCTTCGTCAATGCTTCAGTGTTTTAGATGTCTACGATACGATCATCTGGCTGCACATGCAAAGGCAGCTCTAGGTATCTTCGATGCGGAGGAACCAAACATTCAGAAGAAGCACGCGTTAGTCCGCAGAAGATTTGTAGGATAATCTGTACTCTAATATTCGCACCATCGTTAGAAACCGCTTTTCTCTATTGTCAGTAGAAAATAATTTTTCTTCTGTTTCTTGCGATAGTCAGAATAAGAAACTGCACGCATTATTCTATCATTTGAACCAAAATTAATAAGATAGACCGGATGATATTTTGATCATAATCAATTAATTACTAATTCCGATTTCCGCCCAAAACGAAAAAAACTGGTTTAAATAAATTAGACAATATAGATCACCCGAACTAATCGATAATTCAAATTTATAAACTAATGCATCAAAATCTAATTAATATTAAAAAATAATGAATTCAATTCAACTAAAAAGACTCTGGAATTACAAGTGTCCAGTAATATTAATAATAAAGGATCTAAAATCGTACCTATTAATAAAAAGAATACTAAACACAATATTGCAGACGTTTGAAACTACAAGTACATTAAATATGTTTAAATTTTTGTGATTTTCTCTATGTATTTAGTCGAATTGTAGTACTGCCAGCATCATGATAAAGATACTACAACTGAAAAATTCAGAGGGTTTCTCGCCTAATGGGGCTATTAATATTATTTTGTTATCTGAACTTGACTATCTCCCAATGAAGTCTTCGTTATTTATAGATATATATCTTGTAAGAGAAGATGGTTATGGATGGGTGGTTACGAAGAACATCATCCGTTTAGAAAAAAAACGATGCCAATTTAATATCTTAGAATAACGACGCCAGATCCAACACAGCTGCCATTTCTACGACAATTGGTAAATTCCCAATTACTTTCATTTCCTATTATTCTCTATCGAACCATGAGGGTGAAGACTAGAATTTGGGGATGTGATTATAATGACAGGACAAGGTTTTGTTCTTTCGGAAGTCATTGCTGATTCTGATTTGTGTCACCCCAATGACGGATCAGCTACTAAACTGGGGAACCCTAGTGATAGAAATAATCTTGTTGACTTTACATTTATTTTTCTAGCTTAATTTTTAACTTCTCATGGAAGACCCCTCTCCCCCTATTCTCTGGAAAGTGATCACCTCTCAATACTTACCGATATCGATATTGATACTCCTTGCTCGGTTAATGACTTTCCTCAGTTGGTCGATGTCAATGATATAATTCGTTGGAAATTTTCTAAAGAAAACTGAAGTAACTTGCGGTTATCAGTTGATCAAAGCGCGAATCAAGTCGAAAATGTGCAATGCCCTATGAATCAGTATGCAGCTTTTTATAATACTATATTACACCTCCTAAAAATATCTATTCCCCGCGCCATACTTTATCGAGGAAGAAAGTCTCCAACCCATTGACGAAAATAAGAACTGTCAAAACTAAATTAACCAAAAGAATTTAGCTTTGAGAAGATTTCAATTCCAAAGAACATTGGAGTTTTATCTTGCATACCGGAGAATTGCTCCAGAATGCAAGAGATTTCTTATACATGCCAAGAGAATATCTTAGAGGGACTTTTGCGCTAAATTTAATAGAAATATTTCTCTGGAGGAAATTTGATCTTTATCCAAACAATTTAAGGAAAAACAGTGTTACTGTTTGGTTTCCTGAATTTATAAATATCGTCGCGCCTCCACATATCCCCACTTCCCACGAATTGTCAGCTATTCACTTCAACGATTACATACTCGGAACTCTTCGACCCAATCGATAAAAAAAAAAGACCCTTCCCTGGGAATCGATGACGTATCCCATCGGTTATTAAGACCCCCGGCGAAAAAACGAAAAACTTGCTCTTAATTATTTTTAATAAATTTCTAAGACGAGATTTGGTCCCCCCAAAAAAATGTCAGTATTCCGATCTTATTTAACAAGCTGTTAAACATTGGTATTCCCATTCACGTGTCCAAACTGCCATGTAAGTTATTCTTACAGAGGACTTTGAATTTTGTCAAACTCGTCACAAAAAGCACCGAGATACGAGTTGATTATTAGGGATTAGCCCAGGAGTCAATTCTGGCCCCATTCTTCTGAACATTTACGCTCTGTCCACTTTCAAAAACGTGTTTTTCGAACTGGGAGGACAGATTACTCCAACATCGTTGCATGGATTTCATAATTACCTTTTTGTATTAAAGTGCGTAGCCGTTTTTTGATTCGATGTAATTTTTTTTTTTTTTTTATAAACAATTTACCGCTGATTTTTTGATCAAAAATCGATTTTTTTCTTCATAAGTGCACCATTTCTACAGAAATCGATTAAAAAAAAACAAAAAAAAAACTATGTACTTTTATAGCCAATAGTATGTAGATTAAGAAATGATTTTTGGTTTTTTGTTCCAAGTCTTAAACTTTACGAGAAATCCGTTCTCCCGTAAAAGAGTTTTAAAAAAAAAGCGATTTCAACGATCAGCCAAAATAATAAGATTTTTTTTTTCTTCATATGTTAATACATGTTTAATAAATTCTCTAAAAAGAAATCCTATTCCTTTTTCCATATTTCCAAAATAAACTGTCAAAGTTAGGCTTTTTTTCAGACCGCTAGAGTGGTGTTACTCCTTAATTAATACATACATTTTTCTATAATAATTCATTAAACGAAAGAATAATCCCAGAACAGAATTTGATAGTGGGTTTTTTTTTTGTTTTTTTTTTTAATATTAATAACTCTATTTGTCCATTTTCGGTCAAAACTATTTCCATTCGTTAAAATTTCAAACAGTAATACAGTGTTCACTGTTAATCATGACCCTATGCGGTTATAAAAAGAAAAACGCCTTCCCTTAATATATAAAATTAGCAAAATTTAAAGTACTTACCACTCCATATTCCAGTTCGTAATTAACAGCTTTAACATTTCCCGGAAGTTTACCCTTTTTTCTCAATGGAATAAAAATTATATCCAATTCGGCGGCTATAAAAGGTCCGATTAAGAATCCACGAGAGTCGATTCCTGCGACAATATCAATTTTTCCACGCAGTTCATTTGCGTAAAATTTTATTAACGCCACTAAAGCACCAAATGATTCTTTATTTCCATATATCGAAAAGACATCCCTAAAATTTAAATAAAAAGACTAAATTACAAATCGTACGTGTATAGATTTTGCCATAAATTACACAAAACATTTTATCAAATAAGGTTATATAAGACGATCAAAAATTAAGCTTAAAAATTACTAAAACAAGTTTGAAACGCATTTATGTAACAGAGTTTCATAATCTCCGAATAAGCTATACATATCATTATAAATCATGGAATTTTTAATATGATGTTTGCAGACCTTTTATTCGAAAGGTTACATTTTACAAGCGTTAAAATTTAACCGGATAAAAGTGTACATTTTGATGAGCTTATTTATTAGAAATAATATCGAAATATGAGAAAAACAAAATGTGTCTGATGTCATTCCATATTATTTGAAGATTCAAAATTTTTAATCAAATCACCTATAATGTTTTAGAACCACCTCCTGTAAACATTTCTGGCAACGTTATAAAACATTTACAATTATTTTTTAACGGTTTCTTTATTAATAATAACCCGTCTTTAAATGGATTTTTAGCTTTAATGTTTTTTCTCTATTATAAAACTTTTGTAAACTAAACCCAAAAGGATAACTGAAAAAAATACTAAATAATCGATTAATAGATTTCGATCGGTTTACTAATTATTAAGGAAATTATAATCTTTGACGAAAACAATTTAATTTCAATATATACAATTGCAAAATTGTTCATTTTTCATCTCACCTTAATGGAATATTAATATATTTAATTAAAATGGAAATAAAAATGAACTATCACTTAATATATAAAGAAAATTAAAACGGTTTCAGATCATTACAGTTCGTAATATTGTGTAATCTGAATTACCAAAATAGAATACCATCTTTCGGAAAATTGGGATAAAATTTAAAATAACTCGACACTTTATCGGCCAAAACGCGAAGTTCACTCTTTTTTTCATCCATTTTTATTCTGATACTAAACAATTATTCAACAATAAAATGCATGTAAAACTTATTCAAACACTATTCTTCAAATGAGATAAATAAGCTTTTATCAACTTAATTAATACCTATTTCTTGTAGACTATGCCCATAATTATATCCTCTGAACCTTGATAACTGTTATCATAATGATAAATTACATATACAATGTAAACGTAATAGAAATTAGACAAAACGTTCGGAGCCGAAATTGTTCGTTTTTGTTTTTTTTTTGGCTTTTTATATTAGTAAACACCAGCTGATCGTTGAAATTAACAGTTGTACAGCATTTTCTAACCGTAAATTAATAATAACGTTGAAACACTGATGTAATTTAATGAAATGTAAGATGGGCGTTAAAAAGCGTCCGTTTATTTTGTTAGAAGTTTAGATTAATACCCTAAGTATTTAACTTGTTGCCGATTAAATGAGTAACACTTTATTACATAATAAACTTTGTTAACACGGAAACCTATATTAAAATGAAAAAAAACGATTAAGGATAAAAGTAAAAGACTAAATAAAAATTTGATAATCTAATCATAAACTATTATTTCCTCGCTCAGCAAATTCACTGCAATGAGCAGTTAAAAAAAAACACACATTTCACATTCCTCGCTGCAATGGGCAATGGGCCTTAAACTGCTTGTTGTGACGACAGGTGAATTTGAATGTTCAAAATTTAGTCACTCATCTCAAAGTCTGTACCGATTGCTTTCTCTATAAAACTAGTATTATCAATGCGTTATTAATACTTTTAAACACATATGTTAATTAGTTAGGTTTTGGTCTTATTCAAATGTTTCTTATACGTTTGTGAAGCTGTTATAAGCTTTTATTGTACATGCATTTTTATAATGCTTGTTTTTTATTCTATCTTTTCCCTACTCATTCTTTCTTCTATTCTACCCAATCAAATTATAAAGATTGATAATATATACAAATTACTTCTCAGTAAGTAAATCATATAAAATCGATATCTAAAATGAAGTGCATGAAGATTTTTGACTCACTTTAAGGAACTCGTTAGCATTGTTTAAACACGTACCTTCTCTACTAATATTATACATATTTAACTCTTCTTTACTGGAAGACAAACCGTTCAGAGTGGTAATTAAGAATTTACACCACTCTACAGATATAGTTGACATTACAAAGAAAATCGAGTCCAGAGGATTTCGGGTGAAATACTAATATTCTACGTTACAAAACTAAAGAACCTTTTCCCATGTTCTTTTTAGACTTGAAACCATCGAAAAAAAAATGTTGAAATATTTGAAATCAACCGCATCTTAAACACAGCGGTAGTAGTTAAAGAATCCAAAAAAGATTCACGGCTTAAACAATGCAGAAGATGTTAATTATTCGGCCACACGGCCAATTACTGTAATTTACTGTTACGTTGTGTGTCAAATGTGCTGGGATGCATGATACTAAACTTTGTAATAGAAGCTCATCCGAACCTGCAAAATGTGCCTTACGCGATGGTGATCATCTATTGATCTATAGGAGATGCTCAGTATACAAGCAGAAACTGAATTCTATGATAAAATACGCTCTTCTCATGCGCTGGCCCATGTAAATATCAACGTTCTTGATGTTCTTAGAGATAGTTATTCTAATGGAAAGCTAATTAAAGAGAAACGGGGACCATACACTAATGTTGTTCGAGCGGGAAGTATAAACTACACCCTGGAAACCAAACTGATACGGATTAGATGTACACTGAGCATACCGATATAGAAACTACAGCAATAATACTAACGAAATTTCAATAATGTTGACAACGTTCCTCAACGAATTCAAATCTACAGTAAATCCATTAATATCACTCTTGACGAAAGTTATTGAAAAATTACTTCTATAATGCTATACTACACTAATAATTATAATCGCACAACACTCACTCGTGGAATGTGAATGGCATTATTCAAAAAAGAAATGAATTTGAACTTTTTCTTCAACAAACTGTAATTGACGTTGCACTAATCACAGAAACCCATCTTACTTATGAAAATAGTTTCAAAGTTCATGGACATGTAGCATACTCGGCTCACCACCTGGATAGAACAAAGTTCGTGGGGGTTAAATGGTACTAGTCAGAGATATAATATACAAATAATATAAAAACTTCGCATACCAGATTGTAGCGGTAAATGTTGAAACATAGAAATAGCCGCAATTTACTGCCACCCAGGTTTTTGTACATTACAAATGGACTACAATACAATTTTCAACAAAATAAGAAATGTTCTCATATGCGGTGGCCATTATAATTCCAAAAACAGTATATAGGGATCAAGAAGAATAAACCGAATCGGAAAGATACTGTACAAATCAATACAGGACAACGCACTTGCCGTTTTATCGCCAATGACTCCTACATATTGGCCGCAGCATCTCAATAGGCTTCCGGATGTCTTAGATTTCTTCATCATTCCTGGCCTTCAAAAACACAGTAGGAAGTGCAGAACATTGATTTGTTTTTTGATCATGTTCCAGTGGTTGCTACCTTAGATGTAAGTTCTAAAATCGTTCTTAATCAATAAAAACTCACAAACCACACCACTAACTGGAATATATTTTCAAGTATAATTGAAAATAATATTAACTTGAAGGTCGAACTAAAGAACACAAATGACATTGACATAGCCGTTAAGAAATTTTCTAATCTCGTAGAATATGCGTGTAATAATTTTATCAATCACGTATCAAAAAAATCTTATCAAAATCTATACATAACCGTAGAAATAATCAAATGATTAAAAGAAACCAGGCCAGCAAGAAGGAGATGACAGCCTGGTCGTTACCTATCTTTATACAATAGATACAAAGAGTTACAAAACAAACTAAAGAACAAAATTAAGGAATATAAAAATAAAATTTTCAATCATTATACGCAGTCTATTAAGGAATGGCGAAAAGCCTGTATTAAAAGACCGCTAAGTCAACCAGAAGAACCATATAATATTAGATCAAGTAACAGTTGGATTAAAACAGACAAGGAAAAGACAAATTATTTTGCGGACCACCTGACACGGTGTTCACCCCACATTCGGATCGCAACAAGGAGCATTCTGACTATATATAAAGGTCATTAAAAGAACTTCGTCGGTGTGAACACGCTACTAAGGTCTTTTCTCCAAGAGAAGTTCTCGTATGCCTTCGTAATATACCGCTACATAAAGCTCCTGGCTTCGATAAAATTACTGGAGAAATAATCTCGAGATCACCACAGAGAGCGGCTGTTCTTCTTTGTTTCTTTAATGCAGTTCTAAGGGGATGCGATACTTCTCAAAATGTGGAAGAAGTCGGTTACAATCATGAATTATAAAACAGGGAACCGCGGATAGAAGTTTCATCATCGCTCTTCTCTTTATCGAAGGTTTTGAAGAAGATAATTTTAAATCGTATTGATCCGGTTATAAGAAGCCGAGATGTACCACCGAATCATCAATTTGGTTTTCCTACGGAGCACTTTACGATTCGTCAGTGTCACCGATTAGTTGTTGCAATTTTGTCAACTTCGGAGAAATGCGAGGTATGTTCTGCGATATTGCTTAATGTCACACAGACATTCGATAAGGTCTGGGGCATCCTGGATTGCTATATAAATTGTAACAAAATCTTAACGAGGACATTTATCTATTGCTTAAATCGTATTTGTCCGAACGTTCGTTTGTTGTTTAAATGATTCATTTTCTGAAATACATTCAATCAGATCGTCGGCACCTCAAGACAGTTTGCTAGGACCTTTATGGTATTCCATCTATACCGTGGATATACCAATTTCTAATCTAACGTTACTGGCTACATTTGCTGATGACATAGCGATACTCGCGTCTAATACGAATGTTATGTATGTAAACGTTGCTGTTCAAAATCATCTGAATCGACTAGAGAAATAATGGGCATTCCTCTGGCGCAACTAAATGTCGTCACATTTTATTCACAAACAAACGAGTAAGGTGTCCAAACGTGACATTTGATAACACCTAAATTCCAAATGTAGACTCAGTGCACTACCTTGGAATGCGTATATGGATAAGCGATTAACGTGGCGTAATCATGTGGAAAATACAACATCTATAATAACTAGGGCTAGACTGTTATAGCCGTTACTAAGACGAAAATCAGTTCTAAACCTTGCCGTAAAACGGAATGTTTATTTATCGGTTATCGCTCCAGTATGGAGATATAGATTAGAGCTATATGGAACAACGTGTCGAAGTAACCTTCTCAGAATGCAGCAACAGCGGTCCAACATTCTACGTACAATGATATCTGCGCCTTATTTTGTATCGAACTTGAAGGATGTTTATGCGTAACAGTACAAAAAGTTCTTTGAGAAACTTCAGTTTAGCTCAAATGCATTTATATACCGAATGTTCACTATTGATCTTCCAGCCAGATCTAGCAAGCGACTGAAAAGGAAAAAGTGATGTCGCGATGCGATTACTTAAGGGCTATTGTACTGTTCTCAGGCACTCTACGCGTAATCGTTATATACTGTGTGAAAAGAAAAAAAGATAAATAAATCACTTGTTTTTTTTGAAGACCTGAATCAAGCAATTCATTGGAACTGCCAGGTTAATATTCGTTTCTATTTTTCTTTTCTTATTCATTCCATATTTCCACAATCTTATCCTCCCTTTCCTTCTTTTCTCACGTCACCATTGTTTATGACAGGCTGCTGTCGGTACAATGAAAAAAAAAAAAAAAAACTATTTCAGTGTACAACTATATTTGTTTTCATGTTTGGGATAAAGATGTTTATACCTTTCCTCAGATTATTCTTAAGTCACATAATAATGTTACCAGGAATCCATAAAGTTGATTAATAATATAGAAAAATTACAGCGTTTGTATGCAATGTTTCTTACCCTCATTACAGATTGAATAAATGTATTCTGAAGAACTTTGATCATAAATCAAATTAAAATAAAGTTATTCAAACATTGTTATAACTTACTAGGTATGCTGAAAAAAACGATTAATAAAATATCAAAGTAGATTATATAAAATATAAAACAAATTGAAAAAAATACGTATATGATTTCTCTATTATTCTACTTTATATATTCAACAAATATAATTTTGTTCATTTTACACGTCAAATTTTGATTTATATTACTGTTTTTATAAGATTTAAATTGTAAATTTTTCTTCCAAATTATCGTAAACATTAAATTAATGAAACACGATGTATTCTCTGAAATTTGCTTTACAGTTCATAAATATATTTGTGAATACTCAAAGTGCTTTGTACGGTATAAATCGTCCTTTCGTAACACGTTTACATAATTTTTTATACAAAAAGTGACTTTTCACACTATAGTGGTCACATAGATTACAACAGTAATCTAGCATATTTCATTTGTTTACTGGTTTAAAATGACGCGCCATTGATGATTTTCATTTCTTCATTATCATCCTGTTGAAGTATGACTCACCAAATAACATTGTTTTTGTTAACATTTCCAATATACTTCATAGCCCAGATAACCAACTGACGTTAAAATGACATATTTTGTCATTTTCATGGTATACTAGTGATCATCATACAATATTATTTTGACATCAAAATCATAACATCCTTCAGTCATAAGAAATACATTATTTGACGTTATTTTACCGTTATAATTTTAATTTTAAAACATTATATGGCCATCATTAAAATTTATTTTATTTAACTTTTTAAAATATCTAATATAAAATTATTATTATAGTAAAAGTAAATCGAGCCCCATATCTTCATTAAGGTGTCAGGGATAGTGTGATCGAAGTTCACAATGTAAGCCAAATAGCATTGGAGAGAATAGAGGGTCAGTTTATTTCTCTTGAGCGCCGTAACTTTTGCAGAATTTTTTGGTACTCGATTATTTTAGATTAGATAAACCTAAGAGCAACTTCAGTTCACAATGAGGTAAGTCTTGAACCCATAACCTTTTATTTCATGGTCATAGTGCTACCAAAGAATAAAATAAAGCAAATTTATAGGCCATTCTAACACCGGCATTTCTCAATTAAACTTTGTTTTTCAAATGTGCCTCGAATGTGAAACTTTGCATGACTTATGATTAGTTTCTGCAACATTTTTGCAATGTTGATATTAAACACATTCTTTGTTCTTACAATCAACAATCAAATTTCAATGGTGAATAATATGAACTCTGCATAGGTATTTTCTTTCTTAGAGCAGGTAATTAAATTTACCGTGAAGTTCTTTCTTCTTACAGCCATCAATACAGCGAATATTTAACACAGAAAATACCAAGTCATAGGAGCCTGAAACAGTTTTTTGATTGAAATTCCTTATGATTGTAACAAATTACCTTAAATAAATTAAGTATGTATGTCCTTTTATAACTTTTAAGGTTACATGTTTAAGTAGGATCTTCTCTTCTTCTTCTTCTTCTTCACCGTTGACAATTTCCCGTTGGTACGGGGTCTGCCGTGCAAATTGACTATTTTTAGCCGTTTCAGTTTACCGCTAGGCCTGAATTGATACCGGCTTCGATGAGATCCACAATGATTACATCGAGCCATCATTGGCTTTCCAACCGGTCTTATGCCTGGAATTTGAAATGAATTAGCAACAAGCCACTTTAGGTTTTCTGAGCACGTGGTACATGCCCGTACCATCTTAAACGGCTCTCACAGAGTTTACCTAGAATAGATGTAACTCCTGCTGCTCGCGGATGCATTCATTTTTGATCCGGTCAGATAACCGGATGTTCATTGACCTACCTTAACATACGCATTTCTATCAAATACAGCGATTGCTCTTCTCGCCTTGTGACAGAGTCCGCAATGTCTCGAACTAGCATGTTTTGTCGGTATAACTTATTTTTGTCGAGTGAAGAGTCGACTGATGACAAAGAGAGAAGCGGAAGGTCTTACACAGCTAAAACGGATGAAAACATCGGTCGGATGGCAGCTATTTTGAAAGAACATCGAAGTTCTGCGTATTGGTAGAAGAGCTAATGTTCCAAAAAGAAGCATCGTTCAATGAATAATTAAGAACGATTCTGGACGAACCGGTGCACACCGCTGCAATTAACACACCATTTTCGGCGAGAAAAATGGTTCCAGTGACTAGCCCCCGTACTCGCCAGATCTGAGTCCTCCAGACTATTTTCTGTTTTCTAAGTTGAAAATGAAGGTGAAGAGGGACCATTTTGCTTTGATTGAAGAGATTCAAACGGCCGTGACAATTATGATGGCATGTACCAAGAGACACTTGTACGAACTATTACTGCACTTGTACAAATAATCCGATTGTTCCAAAACTTCGCTTAGAGAGAGAGAAGAGGGTGTACGAACTAGTTCCCAAAATTTCATGAAAATGGCGCAAGTAGTATTGATTTTAGAAAGGCAGCCCCAAAATTTATGGGACGCACTGCGTATGTTCAGCTGCATACACTAGTTATGAATGTAAAATACAGGAACTCGATAAACGAATTGCAGATTATTTTAGAAAGATTAATCGGAATCCCTATTTGGTCAAGAACTTTATATAGAGTGGGGATGTGAACGTTATCAAATACGTTTTTGATATCCAAAAAGCAAGCTACAAGGTACTACTAATCTATTAGAGCTTGATAAATATTAGGTTAACCAAGAAGCAACACAGTCCAGACTACCGAGACTACTGCGAAAGTTGTACATATTTGACAGAAGAATTTTATGATGTTCAATCCACTAGTGAAACTTATTACACAAAATTCGTTCAAAAGATTTCCTTAAACATGAGACACTAAATAAACAGCGCGATAGGATGAAACTTTATTAAAGGGTTTATTAGGTTTCTTTATTGGAATAATCGTAAATTTCTCCAATTTTCAGGAAAAGTGTTGGTCAATGAGAAATTATTAAAACAATTAAGTAAAATATTAACGCCTGATAATACGATTTAGGCACGGTGATGACTTTTTTCTTTTTGCAATTTAGGGCCGATTTTAATTCTACGAGGTTAATAGGATGAGTGAAATGATTAGTTTTGGAGGAGAATTTGGATGAGACTTAAATATTTTGGAAAGATTGGTGAAACACGATTTCGTTGTCGACAAATAACGATTTTTCCAACAATATATCACGTACTCGGGGGAAAAAATATTTTTTTTTTTCAAAATTTCGAGCTTCCGGCATTCCGAGGGTCTAATTTTAAAACTGGAGACCCGGATGTTCCGAACTGTTTTTTAAACCTGAATTTTATGTTGCTGTTATTGGCCATCGAAGAGGAGGAGGAGGAGGAGGGGAAACAATTTTTTAATAGTGATTTTTCAATTTTATGAAAGGACTTCTGCATTTTATTTTATATTTTGAATTTCACCTTTAAAGGCTTATCTGCCGATGAGTTATGAATTTTTAAGTGATTTTTGAGGTCATTTTAAATACTATATTATTATATATTTTTGACGGTTTTTCGGGGTTTTTTTGCCGCCCAAGGTAATCAGACAGCTTAAAGTTATAGATCGTTTTAAAGATAACTTTAATTGTAACTTATGTTCTAAATTTTAAGTTTATAAGTCAAACCATTCGTGAGTTATTGATTTTTATTCGATATTTTTGTCATTTCTGAATCATCTTATTAGGATTCTGTACATTATTGTTCCCGGACAAAAGCGCACATAATAAAAATGCATCGGACAAAAGGGCACATGATAAAAATGCATCGGACAAAATCGCACATTAATTTGCAGAACAGGGGCTGCTAATTTATTAATTTTTCCGTTACCGACAGTAACGTCATCTATGAAGGGCAAAACTGGACAGCTGCTCCACAAAGAATTTAAAATTCAAAAAAATTATTGATAATCGGCTTTCTATAACAAAGTAAAATTTTTGTACTATTCAATAGTCATCTTCCTGTTTTTTTTTTTTTGTTCTTATACGTGTATTTGTTTGTTAATAATCATAGTGTCCATTAAAACTATAATTGCTAGGAAGTTACTGTATATACGAAATAAAATTTGTATCAATAATATATTTAAGGGCGTCTCAAGCATCCCAAATTAGGGGGACGGGTGAATTACCCAAAATACCGATTTATGAATTCATGTAATTTAAAAATATTTTTTTTTTACACTATATAATTTATATAACAAAATTTTATATGGTGTTTTTTAATGATTTTTTTTTTAATTTTCGCAATGTGAGCCTTTTATTTTTTACTACTGCAGTAAAAAACTGATTTAGATTAAACGGTGAAGACTAAAAATATTTCTTAAATAATTTTATTAAAAGAAATCTCACCTTTTAATGCTAATTCTGTAAAACTTTGTAATAATTCTTTACTTTTTCAAAAAGTGAGGGTAACTTTTATTTTACATTGTTGTATACTAAGCCTTTTTTATTCCAAATTGTTTCAACTGGTCTGAATTTTCTTAAAAATTTTGGCTTTTAAATTAGTATCAAAAAATCCTCAACTCTTTGTTAATTTGGTAAAAGTTTTCGTCATATTTGGTACTTCTATATCGTCAACCCTTTGTTTGCTTATTATTCTTCATTGTTTTTATCATTGTTTATTTGACTCTTTTCTCGCGATTTCGTTGCTGATTAAAATAACTGTTGTGATATTTTTGTCAACATTTAATTATTCGTTTGATAATAAAATTTCCCGATTATCATTCTAATATCGGGAAAAACTTGAACTATGTTTTTATTCTGCAATACTTCAAACACTTTTGTATTAAGGGAATTTTATTCATTTTCATTTTAATGTGATCGGAATTAAACATATAAATATAATGATTGAATGATTTAATTCTGAACAGAATTCGCTGTTCATTAAGCGGATTCTATTGCATATATCTTAAAATTTCTACAAGTCTGTTGTAGTGACCTAAATTGTACGATTCTTGGCTGTTGTCAAGAAATTCGCAATTCGACCATAGTTGCAGACAGATATATAAATTAAACATATTTGTACACTTCCTTGTTGCTAGGTTAATATCATCTTGATGCTGAGGTTCCAAAAACGTACACAAAAAAAATCTAAAATTTATTTCAATAAAATACTTTGGAAATTTAAATTATGGTGAAGTTGTGAAAGAGTTTCATCGAGAGTTGAGAAAAAAGTCAGTTAAGAACATTATGTTTGATTTACTGATTACTTAAAATAATCAAATTTAGCGCTTTCAGCTAAAATTCAACTCCTTTTAAAATTCATAATTTTCAATTTACAATAATATGGGAAAATATAATTTTTTAAAATAAAGCGGACAGGGATCGAAATCTTCTGTTATTTTAATAATTTAAAATTATTTTTACTACGAATTCTAAACAGATCGTTTATTTGCCTTAATTATTATCTAGAGATGTCATTTGTTGTTGGAGAAATTTATTACTGTATTTATTTTTTGTCGTGAGTGCGGTTTACGAGAAGTAGCTAATAATAAGTGGCACATAAACGTAGGAAAAAGATGTACAGAAGAAAAGGAATTAAAAGTACTGCAGCAGAAATACTTACAATTTTGTGAACAAAATACTTTAAGATGGATAAAAAAGCATTAATCATTTGACAAAATCATGATGTTTTCGTTATGAAACATTTAATTCAAATATCAAGACCGGACAAATTTATTAATGTACTTAATTTTGAAAATATACATTTTATTGAAATTAATAAAATTCTTTTAAAATGAGTCGAATTTGAAAACAGCAATATATTAGAAAATCTTTAATTAAAACATAAAATTTTCGAATTTAATGAGTCTGACTTTAAAAATATGTATTTTATTAAAACTTGCAAAACCCTTTCTACTTGAGATCGACTTTGAAAAGGGCAATGTACGTGGTAACATACGAAGCATGAATGTTATATTTTAAAGTAGAAATTAATTGGGAAGTAAATTTCGATTTATGTTTTTATTTTTTAAAGCTTTAACTTTGATCACACTTTAACTATTTTATGAGTATCTATTTTATATATTATATTTTACGAAGAAAAAAGTAACATTAACGAATACAGACGGTTTCCACTCATCGTTGTATGTGAATGATTGAAAATTTATTTCAGCGCACTAAATGATCGCTCACAAGACGATGACAATAAAAGAGATGATAAAAAATAAAAAGTGACCAAATTTGAATGCAAAAGGCGGTATATTTTATAATTTAAATGCAATTTTTGAAATACTTAAAAAACTTGTAAAATCTTCGCAAGAATTGAGAAGCATTTGCAGATCAGTATGTAAACGTTCTACATGTTCCTTCAAAAATTTGAGGTTACGTCTATTATATTTATTATTAATTCGATTCGAGAATTTTTTTTTTTTTTTACTGGAATTGTAAAAATTCAAAAAAGGGTTAAAAAATTGAAAAAGTTTTAAATAAGTCGTCTTGAATACAAGAGGTAAAAACTCCAAAAGCAGCTCTGCTATTTTAAAATGAAATGTTATAAAATCTACACTCTATCGCAACTTCTTAGCGCACAACGCCACTTTGTGTTTGAAAAATTAATTTCGAGATTATGAATATTTTTTACAAAATAAACCGGAGAATTGATCAATGCAGTAATTTGTTCATCATTATTCACTTTTTTGAAATATTTTTACCGTACTTCGAATGCTCAATGATTCCACTAAATTTTTGATTTTAAGTATAATAATACTTTTAGCAAAAAACAATGAACAAATAAAATAAAAGCTTAAATTTTTCTAAGCGGACTAAAAGTACAAACACGTGTATCCTACTATCAAAATCTCTAGTATTAATCTTTATTTGTTTTAAAATACGAATTATATTTTTTAAAACAATCCTCAGTCTTAGCTTTATAATTAAAAAGAACTTTTTATAATTTAAAAACAAAGCTTTTTAGTATTGGAAATAATTTGAATTAAAGTCGCAAAAAAATTGCGCATTTTTTTAAATTTTATTTTCTAATTAAATAATAAATCAAAAATAACTTAAAATAATTATACTTTATAAATAAATGTTTAAAAAATTACAAATAATAGACATACATATTCTGATAACAAATATAAGTAAAATGATAAATTACTGTAAATTTCCTAATCTTCGTAAACATTGCGCCTTATCAATATTCGCATAATTTCGTACGTAGTCAGTTAGCGCACAATGTAAATTTTGGTATTTTATTTTTTTTTACTTCCACGCGACCTGCTTGAACATTCGCCAGCGTCAGTTTATGGCAAGAGAAATCTCTCTGCAAACCGTCGAAAAAACGTTTCCAAACACTTTGGATAACTGCAGTGAAATAGGAAGTTTAAAAAAAAGCATTATGAAATTCTTCACAACAATTTATAGCTTTTTTCTGATCTTTCAAGGGCTGAATCGTAATGGTTCCACATATGAATTAGGAATTGAGGATTTCTACCTGTTGCACCCTCAATATATGTGGAAAAGAAATATGTTTGTATTTCGTTAAAATTTTCCTCATCGGGGAAAGTATCAGCAAGCTGGTGACAAACAGTCCTTACGTCACTTATAGGAACGAATGACAAAGCAGCTAGTAATTTCAGTTTTAATTTTATTTCTATATCGGTTTCAAACCGATTATTTAAATCAACATTCGCAATTTTTCTAATTAAACTCTAACAGAGATGAAAATAACACCCCTTTGCTTCAGCCAAAAGGAAAAGCATCACTCACAGCATTTATATAAGCCCTTTCGAAATCCAGCAAAATCTTTGAAGGTGCCAAATGTGGAATTAATTAAATGGTGTCTTTGTTTAGTTCGGATAATAATTCTTTATCGCCCAATGCCGAAATTCTATCAGCATCATCGATTCCAGTATCGTAAAGAACTAAATGTTTATATTTCTGAGGAATAATAAAATTTACCGTTGTTGAGTTATGTAAATGGATCCTGATCTTTATGTAAACATAAATTTCTTGCTAGAAAAGACTGCTTCGGTATAGAGGGAAGTATATTGCTGTCTCATAATGTTTCCCATAACGTTTCTAGAATTAGCACCAATAGATTTCATGCCATTCTTCATTTCATTCATTGTACCTTATTGACTTCTCTATTTTCTGTGGACAAGAATCATGACAATGAGCCGTTGGTTCTCGTATCACATTGTTATTTTTTGTTATCACCGTTGAATGACATTTGAGAGAACGGTTTTGTCTACATCTCCAAATCATCCTATCGTAATCTAATCGAAATATTCAAATCCTAAGTATATTAAAATTGGTTTTCCTTTCTGTATTTCTGAAAATTCCATAATTAAAGCTAAAAATAAAAAATTTTAATTAGTCTCTATCCATATTACTGAAACCATTATGCTTGTTTTCTTTGTCATTTAAATACTTTTCTAGTAAAGTTGGCGCAAAGAAATGAAAAAATAAGGAAATTGAGAACAAATAAATTGGAGTCGTATCGTTTCGGCCTCGTCTATTTTCCGAGTTGACCTAGTTTTTAGTGTTAGTGAGTTTTTAACTTTTTTTCTTCAATTAATAGCATATTTAAGGCGTAAAAAAACACCCGCGAAATTAGAAATTTATTTATTTAGAAATGTTTTTTTGTTTTTTTTTCATCCATATATCGCTTCAAAAATTATTTTCTCTTACGAAGACTTGAAATACTGATTACATATTTATTCTGCGAATTATTTTAGTAAAAAATTTCGGAAAAAGTTGGTCGATCACGGCAATAATTTCCCGCTATGATAGACTTATCAAAGCTTTATTTATAATAAACTGTTACATACGCAAAAAATGAAAAATAAATTAACTTTTTTTTTTTTTTGTCTATCATCGCGCCGTACCACTATGATGAAGTTCAGAGACACGAAGGACAGTTTTGCATTAGTTAAAGGGAATCTTGGAGGAAGGAAAAGAGATTACCAATTGTTTATCTTGCAGGAGGGATTCTAACGTGGGCGGGAGATTAAACTGTATACGGAGAGGAAGATACTTAGAGGGCAATCAACTAGAAGATGTGCTATTGAAATGAAAACAAAGTAAAACTGACATATCGGTTGTGGGGATTTATTAAGGATATAAAAGTGAGATATTTGTGCATATTCAGTATGTAGACGGAAAACTACGACTTCTTCTTTTCTGACTGAACGAAGGGATGTATTTGTCCAAACGGTGGTTGGTGTTGTTCTGATGGTTATCAGCTTGTTTGAAGTTGGAATATTGGACTGAAGTTGGAATATTGGACTAAATACATAACCACTTTTGCGCGACAAACGATGAAACATCCAACACAGAAATCGGAGAAAACGGTTTCAGGAGACACGAAGATACCTCATTAACGGCGCTATCGGCAAGTTCATTACCTGTAATATCTCTATGACTGGGTATGCACGCAAATGAAAATCCAGAATTTGAATTGTTTAATAAATCAATAATTTGCTTTACTATAGGATGGCCGGCGATTATCGTGGAATTTACTGGTAGGTTTACTTTATTTACATAATCGCCAAATTCCAAGTTAAATAAAATTGGACTTAGAATAGAACCTTGCGGGACTCTCCGTTCATCTGCTCTTAAGGGTCTGAGAGTTTGTTTTCCAGATGGACTATAATTTCCAAATGAATGTGGGGGTGGCGACCTCTGAAACCCAATAGCGTGCAACATTTTTAAAATTTTACAGCGCCGTGTAACATCGCCTTGGAGCAGTCGAAGGTATTTATTTATAGGCGTGCTATGCGAACTAAGCCGCGGGTTTAGTTTGTAAATAAATTTTCGGTTTTTAGTCAACTTCCACGGGCATGATTATTGATGAATATACTAATTTTCTCATTATTATTCGTTCTTTTTCCCCAAGTTAAACATCCCAGCTTCAACTGTAGGATGTATTCAAATGGAATTTTACCATTCCACCGTATGCCGGTCAGAATACTACCCCTAATTATTTGTAAACGAAACGTTTTTCTTCATTCAAAATATAATTAATGAATTTTTGCATATGAAATTAGACGCAGATGAGATCGGTCGCAAATAAGACTGATCCGATTTTTTTTTTCGAAATTAGCTAGTGTAAATTATATATACACAGGTGCATTTAAAAATAATTTATAGTTAAATTTTCCTAATGATCGTTTAAATAACGTATATATAGGGATATCATGATAATTTATAGAAGCTAGCGTGGTGTACATGGTTAGACGGCGGTGTTTCGCTTAGGTAAAACCTGGTATTAATTCCAATGCCGTATACTGATACATGCAAAATTTCATTTAGCTGGATTAAAGTCTGTAGTTGACACCACGCCCTCCCACCCAAAAAAAAAATACCTAGATGGTTGGTGATTAGTTATCAGTTGTTTTCTATCACTTGGCTTTCACTTATCAATTGGCTAATTATACCCGGTTATACATTTTCATATATGCTCCCAAGTAATCACAAATTTAGTTTATTTTAAAAAATACGTTTAGTCCCCACAGTTTGGTCTAAATCAGTTTTGACTGCATTAGTATAAAAAAGTAAAAGTCTCACATTGTGAAAGTTTAAAGAAAATCTCATTAAAAACACCATATAACATTTTGTTATATTATAAAAAATAATTAATTTTAAATTATATGAATTCATAAATCGGTACTTCGAATAATGCACCCCTCCCTCCAATTTGGAATGCTTGGATCGCCCGTGAATACATCATTGATACAAATTTTATTTTGTATATACGGTAACTTCCTAGCAGTGATAGTTAATGGGCACTATGATTATTAACAAACAAATGCACATATAAGAACAAAAAAACAACAAAAAAAACAGGAAGATGACTAGTGAATCATACGAAAAATTGTATTATTTTTACTTTGTTATAGAAAGCTGATTATCAATAATTTTCTTGAATTTTAAATTCTTTGGGGCCAACTGTCCCCTCTTTTGCCTTTTCACAAATGACGCAACTGCTGAGAACGAAAAAATGAATAAGTTAGCTCTCCTGTGTTCTACAAATCGATGTGCGCTTTTGTCCGTGTGAGCATTTACCTTTGTGCACATTTATCCCTGTACGCTTTCGTTCGGTCACCGTACATAGTATATGTGTAGGGAATCCTAAAAAAATTAGTAAGATTGATAACGCAAGAGTAATTTTCTACATGGTCTAAAAAGAAAATTGTGGAAAATTATTTAAATATTCAAAATCTAGGCTAAATTTTTTAACATTATTCTCTGAAATTTCCCATATAGAAAAGAAGCAATAATATCCTTAACGGTGGTAGTATTTGTAGAGGAAATCATTAGATCAAAAGATGGTCATTTCCCATTGGGAACTGCAGCACAGACCACCATTCGTAGCGTAAATAAATGTTTGAAAATATAAAAGTCAATGGAGCTTAACCGGCGATTTCCGACAACTTAAACTGTTTTTTCACCCTTCTATCGTTAAATTTTCGTAATTTTCGCACATTTTCTATTTATGGAACTTAGTCGGTGGTGATTCCGAAATAGACATTTTTTTTTTATGTTTTACTTTTTCTTTATTGCCGAGAATTATCTTTCATCTGCCGCAAAGTAATAACACTGGGGTTTGTGTTTGCAATGAGATCCGCTTGAGGAATCCGCATCTGAGGTGAATCTCGAGATCAAAATCACATCATTTAAATCAAACGTTAACTTAAAGTTATCTTTTATTCTTCATTGTTCAGCAGTGCTGGCGCCTGAATTAATAGTTAGATTTATAAAAAAAGAGAAAAAAAACATGGTAAAAGTGGTAACAGAACGGTGAAATTTGTGATAATATAGACACTCAAAACCAATAATAATAAGGTAAGTAGCTAAATCAAGTAAATGCATATTTCTTTAAGAAAAACGTAAATTTTCATTTGAATATAGCAAAGTAAAAAGAACTAAAACTAAAAGTCAAAACGTGTATAAATAAATTTATAAGAATAATTGTGAATTTAAAAATCGGAAACAAAAGATAATTAGAGAAGAGAAATTAGATAAGAGCATACTTCAATTCAATTTCTATCATTTATGGAAAATATGTTATAAGAAAAACCCTAAAACTTTTTAAGATAAGGTGGTTTCAGTTGAAAATAGGAACAATTAGTTTTCTGACACCTTAAGAACTTCTACTATGAATTATTCCCATTCAAGTATTTCAACATATCTGCTTACGATCGAGCTACACAAATAAAGAAAGATAGTCAAGGCATTAAGTATCCCAAAACACTTTTAGGAAACAAATATTTACCGTTCATGTAAGTTTGGAGCGTCATAATATCTCGTTTTGTATAATTTTATTAAACCGTCATTGTTGTAAAACGAGATTTTAACAAGTGTAAAATTTATTAACTATTGAAAACTAGCTGTTTAATCTTTATCCGAGTAACTATTACACTTATATCGCGCGTCTATTTAATTTTTTTTCTAAGCGATGAAGTTTAATGTAATATAATACCCATCAAAAACATAAATGTAAAAATGGAAGCTAAGTGTTCAATATTAAGAATATGAGTGGTTATCGACTTCGCCGACAAAATAATTGAGATCTAAATGGGTGCCAAGTTCTGTAGATAATCCTGAAATTTATTTATAAAAACATACAACATTCTAAAATTAAAACACAATTTCTTGTTTCTTTGTCATAGACAACAATGTTTGCTATTTAAAAATATAACTTCATAAATATTCGAACAGTCGAATTATTTACACAAATCAGATAATTTAGGAAAAATTCTAACGATTTCACTTGGCCAGTTTTCACATACAAGCTATCTCTTATATTTGGCTAATCAACTCATCTCCTTTATGTTATACGCAAGTTACTGTTTTTATTACTCTTCTAAAAATTTGGTTTTCCGGTAAAAACTAGCCAAGTCAAATCGTTAGAATTTATCCTAAATTATCTGCTTTGTGTAAATAATTCGACTGTTCAAATATTTATGAAATTGTCTATGAAAAAAACAAGAAATTATGTTTTAATTTTAGAATGTTGTATGTTCTTATAAATAAATTTCAGGATTATCTACAGAATTTGGCACCCATTTAGATCTCAATTATTTTGTCGGCGAAGTCGATAACCACTCATATTCTTAATATTGAACACTTAGCTTCCATTTTTACATTTATGTTTTTGATGGGATATATCTATACTTTTTGTAAAGAAATCATTATTATTATTTACCTACACCAATCTTTCTTTATCGGTCGACCGCTATAAAAGACAATGATTAATTATGATATTTATACCTACATACAACAAACAACAACGTTTATAAAAATAAATATGAAATGGTACGTATCACTGTTTGTCGGCGGTGACCAAGGAATACGGTGATGCAGGATCCCGGATGAACAAGCTGGCGATGTTATGATATTAGTTCGTTTAATGTTCCGGAAGACCAAAATGTTATCGAACGATGTTTAACACAATGTACCACCGGGGTCAATTAATAAATTGTTTATTAGCGAAATAAGATGAAATACTCGATGTTGATTAAAAGTCTCAAAAGTCGACTGTTTCCGAAACGATTAAAAGGGGTAAATTACGAAATAAACTGCGATGCAAAGATCGTGACAAACATACGAAATGACGAGAGGCAAAATATCGTTTTTCGAAACGACATTCGAAACGAACAAAGTTAAACAACAACATATTGACGGTTAAAAGATCATTTCTAACCCAGCGAAACTTATCAATTTCCGGCGTTTCTTAAATTTTATAACTCTCTACATCTAGCAATCTAACTGTGATATAAACTAAATTAAAATAAACGAACGAAATAACGTAAAAAATATGAAAATTTCACTGTTTTCTGGGACTTTTTCCCCCTTTGTATGCACACAATTACCCAGTTCAACGCCAAATTTCAACTTTCTAGGTCACCTAGAAGTGGGTTAGGTTTTTGATCTATATTGACCAGTCAGTGATAAAAATGACGATTTTTAGAAGTTAATATCTCAATAACCGTTCCAGTTGTATTTATGAAATTTGAGGTCCTCGTTAATCTAAGTGGTTTTAATAAATAAACCAAATTTCATGTGTTTACGTTAAATAGATTTTGAATTAGTAAGGGGTTAAAAGTGGCTTCAAATGGTTCGTGTAAATATACACACGGCTGCCGCATCGTCGCCAGTTCCTTTTCCCCGGCTTGAACTTGGCTTGACACGCTGCCGCGTGTTTAGATTTTGAAACCGAATATTTTTTTTTTTTAATTGAACATTTTTTCTCATTTAACTGGTATTTTGTTATTCAGCAATTTCAGCTTTTATCTCTTTATTTCGTAATATTTCAGCATCATTAACACTTTTTCCTCACTGTGCAATAAAAGGAATAAAAAATTCTTCAACCACTGGTTTACTAGTTACGCATTTAATTGAACGACCTCTTGAACCAATGTAGATGATCCCATTAGTTAAAAAAGAAAATTGGATTACAAATTTCAGTAAATTTTTTAAAAACGAAAAACAATTAACCAGACGTCCGTTGTTAGATTTTTAGAAAAAGTTAATCCTTTATCGCTTGTATAAAATAATAATAATAATAATAATAATAATAGTAATAATGATAATAATAATAATAATGATAATAATAATCTTGGTAGTGTTTTATTTGTATGATACTTACTTTTTGACTAATAAACAGATAAATCGAAGATGATAATATTTACAACAAAACTGATAATAGAACTAACAGCAGTCATATTTAATGTAGAGTGAAATAAACGACGAACAGTTTTTACAGTTTTAAACTACGCTAGAGGTTAATGCAAAGATGATTAACTAAAAAACGTATATATTGTTAGTGAAAGTACAAAACTAGCTCAAATGTGAAATAGGCCATTAAAGATTAGTAAAGTTTATGCGCATTATAAAGACATTTTACAGATTGTATGAATTTTAATGGATTCGGTAACAATCCGTGGCTTTTGTTATGCAGGAAAAAAGCCAGGAAAAGCCGTGTTTTTTTAGATTTGTCAACATAGACATTGGCCTAAGAACTGTGGAAGGAAAAGAAAGCGTAATTAGATCTTTAGGCAATTAAAAATCGCAGACAGAAAGAATGCAAGAGCCGGTGTAATAGAAGGAAAAGAAAAAATGGAGGACGCGCTATAAGGAGTAAGAAAATTCATTAATAAAAGCGGCAAGTAGAAAGAGGAAAGCATTTAAAAAAGATATGATCAGCATCAAATATAAAAAGAGAAGTAGAAGGACAGAAAGGCCAAAGCGGAAAAGATATAAATGAGAAATAGAAAAGCGATGAAAGAAACAACTCTGTCCAAAGCTTAAACGACAGATTTCAGTGAAGGGTGAACGTTGCAGAGAAGTAAAGTTGGGTTACCCAAGAATGAAGTGGAAGATCCGGTGGAACAGGCTAGTAGAAAGAGTCAGGATTAGAAAATGGACAGAAATAATTGTTACTCCAAAAATAAGTATTTGCAAAGAAAAAAGAGATGTTGTTGGATTCAAAATCACTAAAAAATCTTCCGGTAGAAGAAGCTAAACAAGGTAGCCGATCTGCTAAGTCACTAATTTCGATTCCTGAGGGTCTTGGTATCCACAAGAAATCAATCTGGATGGAGTAACGGTGAAAAAGATTATAAAGCAGAATTATAGTCAGTAGAGTTGACGGGGTGGGGATAAGATGACCTGTAAAACACTTTGAAAATCTGTTGAGGAAACTGAAAAGAAGGAACGGATGATTTGTATTAGGCGAAATAAGAAAAAATTGTTTTCATTATATTACTTGTTACTGATAATAAAATGTATCTAAAGTAAAAGAAATAAAAAAAATACACTTAAACTTATCATAATACAGTATTTTTGGAATAAACTGTAACATACCAATTTTTCTTCTTTTGCCATTTGCTTATTACTTTCCATTAGTGAAGGAACATCCCCTCATTGAAATTTCAAACCCAACCTCTTCTGAATTATTTCTTTCCACTGACTGTTATAAGATATTAAAAAATGTTAATAACAAAATATATTTTAAGCGATTGTCATTTCTTTCAATGATTTTCGCATTACAAAAAAAAAAAAAAAGAAGCATATACATATATAGGGTGGACCAAAAAGAGCTAGACACTTTTTTTCAAATATAAAACACTCGGGAACAATGTTACCAAAAAATTAAAATTTTGACTACAGAAATGGTTTTGACAGTTCAAAATGATTTCAGGCGATAGCCTGACGATCCTAGTGCATATTAATGGGTTTGTTTAAATGAAGGATGTGTGTAAACGACATAGAAGTTGAAACGAAGTTGTGAAGAGAAACAGAAATAAATGATTGGGGATTATAGACCAGACTTCAAAGAATCCTTGATATCAAACATGCTTACTTTACGTCCCAGAGGAGCGCTATAAAAACCAAAATCAATAAAGCCTAATTTTTTCGAGTTGTGTTTGTCTAAATTCTAAATTTTGTTTACTGCACATAAATACATCGCTTATTTTTCATAATTTCTAAACTTTTTTATTCATTTTTGCGAGTTTTAATGTAACTTTAAGTTTTTTTGGCATTTTTGCCATTTTTTGTATAAACTTTTAAATTTTTTTACTATGTGTAACCATGTTGTTTTTTACCCAAATTTTAAGTTTTTTTTTGCTAATTTCATGAATAAATGTTTTATTTTTTGTCTACAGACAGAAAAATATCTGAAATGATGTTTACCTTACATATTAATGCATTTTTTAAGCATAAACGTTCAAAAAAGTGGTGTGTAGTTAATTATGACCTATGTGTAGCTTCTTTCGGCCCACCCTGTATGTAATCGCGAAAAAATTTCAAAATTTATAAAGTCATTTAATCAAAGTTGATTAGTGTTGAAAAAATAAATCTTATTTATTTTTCAAATAATTTACATAACAAAAAGATTTTCTCTTTTTCAGAAAAACTACTGATAATTTTTCAAAGAATCATCAATGGAGTTCCATGACGAACAGTGAAATTTTAAATAACGTCCCCGATATGTTGTTATTTGAATTATTGCCAATAACAGTCAAAATAATATTCATATAAACATTATTTTAAAATATTGCTATAAAAATAAATTAATTGTAATTTAATTATAAAAAACATAAAAACAAAGTTAAATTTATTTCTTTTAATATATATTAAGTTACAAAAAATCATACACTCAATATAATTGTAGAGTTGACTAATTATCCATTTAGGATGTTATTCATTTTGTTTCATAATATTTCCAACCGTTTTTTTGCAAAGAAAAAATCATTACATGCACTCCAAAATAATTGTATTATATATACATATATATAAAACTCGGCCATTTTAGCCTCGCAAGGGGCTGTGCCCCTCGAACCCCTCTTGGTTATATTTCTGTTTCTTTCTCTTCTATACTTTGTATAAAATGATCAAAATTTACAACGTAATTCTAAATAATATAATAACATAATCACAAAAATCCTATAAAATATAACAAACGTTACATAAACTTGGGACATTTTTTCTAATGGGGGGTAGCCTAAAAATTACGTTGTAATTAACATATATATATATATATGTATTTATGAGGGGCGTTAGAAAAGTAAGTATACAACTCTCAGGAAACAAGAAAGAGCAGACAAACTAAAATTTAAAATAAAATATTTTATTATTTATGTAGATTTCATATTTTAACAATACTTTTTTGTTTTTCTAATTAACGATAGGTAATAATTTAAGTCACTTTTAGATATTCAAATAATATATACTAAATTAAACTTTATATTTTTCTTTTCAACTAGATAAGATATTCCTAAAACCATATTTATTTATAGTCCATTTAAATGTTTGTAATTTTTATTAATTACTTTTATAACATACTTTTATGAAATTGTAATTTGTAAACGAATGGAAAATACAACACAGATCTCACAAATAATTAGAATAAACTAGTAATTATGTAAAGTACACAGTTTTTCAGAAATTAATGTATTAAAACGTATCTTAAACACTTTGTATTCGATATAATTAAATTACAATAAATTTTACAGCTCTGTTCAAAACAAAATTCATATGCGAATTATTTTACTATTGGTGGTACAGCCGATAATAATACCACGGGAATCAATTTATAACTCGATTGCAAACTGTTTTAGCATTTCACAAATATATAGCTGCGCTAATTGATATCAGTAATCACAGAGTTTGGTGTCAGTTTCAAAATAGATAAATTCCGAAAATAATTTAAACTCTAAACCGGTGGTGAAACTTCATACTGTCACTTTTTTTGAAAATTAATAAATATCATGTTTGCTTAGTAACAATTATGTCATGTCCTGTACCGGGATAATATCTGAAGCTCGTTAATAAAATATTTTTAAGATAAATTTAAGTATGAAGACTTTTTAAATTACAAAAACAAAAAATTTTTGTGACTCATAAAGTATAAAAGATGTTAATAATTATTTGACAAAATTCAAATTTTCGTTCTTCCTATTTATTATTATAATTAGATTACTAACACTTACTTATATACTTTTATTAATAACAATAAACCTTTTTTTTTTAAAAAAAAATAATGCATTATTACTGCATAAAATTTATTTAGAAAATGAATGCATTAAAGTAATCCATAAATGTTTTTAAAACTCGTAAATGCGAAGAAAAAAAAAAAAGAAAAAAACATTAACAATAATGAAAGACCTGTTTCTTAATAATTAATTTTTTTTTCGAATAAAACCATAAAAGAAGTAAAATTTGAAATTAACAAAAAATGTACATCTTATTTTCGGTTAATTAAATATTATCTAGAAGTACCGTGAGATAAAAAAAAACTGGTTTTCTGAATTCAGTATGGAAACACTGCAAATTCAATATTTGTATTATGCATTACCACCGAGAGAATTATTAGGAAATAACATTTTTACACCAAATTGATCACATAGAGCCGTATTTTAAAAAAATCGTGTACTTATAATGTAACTTAAATTTAGTAACAAAAAAATTGTAACACGAATAAAAAAAATACATGTATATAAAAAGAACGACTTTTAAACGTACAACGAAAACATCTAAAATTAATATTACTTACAAAATAATAAATTTGGGCTGTCCTTTCAAACGTAGTTACTTTCTATATTGACCTCGTTCAAATCGTTTAGCGCTTTCGTCTGCAAATTAATTCTCCACAAATGTATTAATTTATGTGAAACGAAGTCGTTAATACGGTTAAGACGAAGTGGATAATTGTCAACCTGCGGCTTTTTTCCAGTACATTCCTTGTATACTCGAGTAACGACTGTATCGACCGGTTGTTGTGAGATACGTTTATCCTCTCCCGAAGAATTTAAAATGAAAATAACAATTTCCTTATCATCGGACTTCTGGCAATGCGTTTTCCTCAATGCTAACGGAGCCGTTTTATTGACATCCGGGTCATCTTTTATGTTAGTACAACAAGCTAACGAAACGGACGATTTTAGTTCAAATTCAGAGTTTTTATACAACGACAGTAATTCCGGAAGGTTCTGAGGAACTTTCGGTGTTAAATATTTTCCCCAACTTCCTAAAATAACGATATTCGCTTTGCCGTACGAACGAGATAAACAGTCATCCTTAAAAGATTGCTCTTCCAAAATATCATCGAATATCGGGAAGTTCCAATTTAAGACAGTTATACTTTTAAATATGGTACTATTTTTATCGGATGCAGCTGATTCCAAAAATGGAAACAAGCCGTGTTGTATACCAATATCGTAAATAACGATGTGTTTTACACCGATCGCGCTGTAATAACTGAGATATTCGATCGCGTCTAATTTCGCAATTCCAGCATAATCGGGTCGAACGCATAGTACACTTTCCGAAACCGATTCCGGCTTATGATAATATATCGGTAAGAACCGACTGTGATTATTTTTCGAAGAAAATAAAACTCCGTACGGAACTTGTAAAGGATGTTTTTCTTTTACTTGGCATTTTAAAGTATAATAATTCAGTGTCGGATTACTGACATTTTTAAATGTATGTCGAGTGTACTTTAGCTGTCCTTCTTTAAATACCAATATGTCGCCCTTTTCAAACCACAGGCGACATTTCATGTTGTAAAGCGATGCCTGGGGACCGATTACAATAGTCTTGCTATACATTTCGGGTTCATTTTCTACCCAAAATGTAGAGAGCAAATATACACTATCTAAATAAGTCCAAACTGGTCTTGGTTCAGAAAACAAGTATATGTTATCAATTTCTTTTGTTAAATTTTTCATTAACGAAACGCATTCCGAATCGTCTTCTTCTACATTACCGAAAAAGTCCAAAACTTGAAGTACATACCTCAATTTTAAATATTCGTTCCGGTAAAATAGTAAAGTAACGACACTGATAGCAGTTACAACAACGAGCAATAGCTGGTAATATTTTCTCATAATTACGTGCTTGGGGGAATAATACATATTTTATACTATAAATTATTATTAAAATAACTAACACCTTCACTGCAGTTGAACCACATTTTTCACTTCGTTTTCAGTTCCGGTAAAAATTAGTATTGTACTAATGTTGATATCAAATTCTCGAAAAAGACTTTTCGACTTAAATCGTTTTCAAATTTAAACGTAGTTGAAGTGTAATAATACTACACCTAGCAAATATAATGAAATTTTGCAATTTTTTTTACGCTAACGTTTGTAGGCTGATTGTAGGTCTTTGCAGGTGAACTTTTATCTTACCCTAAATAAGTTTAAAGTCTTTAATTTTTACAAAAATGTTAGGTTAAATAATCTACTACGCATGCGCCGATTGAAAATATTAAGTCAATGTATAGTAGATCGAAAAGTATTATCATCGTGGATTCAAATATAGAGAAACTAGAGATGGGAAAAGTAACTCAATGCAGCGAGTGACTCTTTTGAATCTAACTCAGTAAATTGATTTTAATCAATCAGTAACTTAGTTGACTCACTAAGTCAATTACAAAAACATTTAACTTTGAAACATTCACTGAGTGATTTTCAGCTACGACAATGAAACAGTAAAGAAGCGTAGGATGATAGCCGAAATTATTCTAGAGCAGGTGCAATTATAGAGTCTTCAGCTGACAGGTTTAAAAGTCATTTTTGTTTGCAATTTAATCATCATCAAGTCCATTGTCCTGTGTAAGGACGTGGTGGCATCATATTCCTTTTACCGTTTTCTTACATTTATTTCGATCCATTGCTACGTGGAATGCTTCTGACAACTTGTATCTAGTTAGTGTATTTACATGATCAGCCCATTGTAGTGGGCATCTTCCTCTAGGACGTTTTCCTTGTATCTTACTCTGTATAATGTTTCTTCCATGGAATTTATGTTCCTGACTATATAACCAAAGTATCTGATCATATTTCGATTTATTTCCTGCAGGTGCCTGGTTTCCATCTTCAGCTCTTCTAGAATTGATTTGTTGGTTCGGTATGCCGTCCACGCTATCCGTAGCATTTTCCTGTACACTCCCATCATCTCGAAGGCATTTATCCGAATTGCATATATTTTTTTAATAGTCCAAGATTCTGATACATATTTCGCAATCGAAAAGATCAATGTGTTCACTAATTTTAACTTGGTATTCTTTGTTATATTTGTATCCTTCCATATTTTTTTTAGTTTCGTTGTTGCAGCTCTCGCCATTGCAATGTGTCTGCGGATTTCTTTCTCACATCCTCTCGTGTTTGTAATCAAAGATCCAAGATAAATAAATTCGTTTACTACTTCTTATCCTACAATTTCTTTCGTTTGTGATTGATTCCTCGCAGCAATATCTACTATCATTATCTTTGTTTTTGCCTGATTCACTTCCAAGCCATACTCTTTGCTTATGATTTTCAACTTATTTATGAACTCCATTAACTCTTATTTGGATGATGCTATCAACAGTATATCGTCTGCATATCGGAGGTTATTGATCTTATGTCCTCCCATTGTTATTCCTCCTTCCCAGTCTTCGAGTATTTCTTGCATTACACATTCGCTATATATATTAAATAATATTGGAGATAGAATACACCCCTGTCTAATTTCTGATCCGATTTTAAAAAGTTGCGACTTGATAGTATTAATCTTAACAGTACTTACATTATTCTTATATTAAGTTGTTAATGATCTCTATCAGATGCTCTAGTATTCCTGTTCTTTTCAATATGTTTCAAATTGAAATTCTCACGCTTTTTCTATAATTTGTCGAATGTTCAGAATTTGTTCTCTTATCCCCCGACTTGACATAAATCCAGCTTGCTCTTTTGATATCTGCGGTATTATGTATTCCTTAAGTCTTTCATTGATTATATTTAGTAGAATTTTATTAGCATGCGCTATACGCGCTATAGTTCTATAGTTTTCACATTGTAGTGGCGATCTTTTTTTAAATATGAGGATAAACGTCGACCTACACCAGTTTTCGGGTCATTTCCTTGTGTTTCATATTTCGTTACATATGCTGTGTATCAGATTGATTCCGTTATCATCTATTTCTTTCAGGCCGCCGTCGCTTCTGACTTTAGGACTCCAGGTTCACTTCCGGTTCTATTTATTTTTTCCTGCCCTACATTTATTGTTTCTTCGTTTTTATATAATTTTTCACAGTACTTTCTCCATGTTTCAGCTATGTGAATCGGGGTTCTTTCTGTTTCCCCTTCTTCATTTACAATTGCTTTTGTTTTCATCTTGAATTCCCTCACCAGGTACTTCACAATATTAAAAAGTTTTTTAGTTTCATTATGTTCAGCATGTTTTTGGAGGTCAGTACATACCATACTAATATAGTTGTTTTTATCCTTATTGCACATCCTTTTTATTTCCCTGTTTATATCTTCTATTTTTTCACTGTTTCCTGTCGACTCCATTTTTGTTTTTAAGGTTCTTCTTTCTTCTATCAACTGTATCGTTTGGGAATTCATCCAGTATTTTTTCTTCTCTGTTATTACATTCCTATTTGTTTTATCTATTGCATCCCCAATCCACTCCTTTATTTTATTCCAAGTTTATCCTGGATTTCCTGTGGGTTGTGGTATTCTATCTTTAATTAGCCATATACAAAAGTTTTCGGCATTCTCTGGTATTCTTTTGACTGTGTTTGTTATTATTCGATGTGTTTTAAGTTTTAGTTTGAAACTTGCTTTTAGCATTTTGTGATCCGAACCGCATTCTGCTCCTAGTTTTGTCTTAGCATCCCTTATACAGGACCGCCAGCATCTACTGATTAGTATGTAGTCGATTTGATTCTTATATTAGCCGTTTGATGATGTCCATGTTGATAATCTCCTGCTGTGTTTCATAAACATAGTATTAACTATGCCGAGATCGTTCTCTATAGCAAATTGGACCAATCGTTCTCCTCTATCGTTACATTCTCCTAGCCCATATGGACCAACAATACCTTCTAACTGATCTTCCCTTCTCCTTTTTCCTACTTTTGCGTTCATATCTCCCATTACAATCACCGGCTCCTTCTGTGGTAACTTTGACATAGTTGTTTCTATTTCCTTGCACATCTTTTCTGCCTCTTCGTCGGGTGCGTCTATTGTTGGCATGTATACCTGCAGTAAATTTACTTTCATTGGACTAGCGTTAATTGTAACCCTCATCAAGCAGGCACTAATTGGAACATATTTGTATATATATTTGGCTAGTTTCTTCTGTATTAGTATAGCTACTCCATTGTGTCTTCGTTCTGCATCTCCTGACAGGTACGCAGTATATTCAGAAGCCTCGAAATGTCCGCTACCCAGCCAATGAGTCTCAGAGACTCCACAGATGTCGACATTCTGTTTTAACAGTTCTTGTTCAAGTATATACAGCTTTTCAGTTTGTGATAGGACTCTTGCGTTCCATGTTGCTATGTTATATTTGTTCTCTAGCAGTTTTAATCTTAGTTGTCTTCCAGATGTCCATTTCGCAGACGTTTCCTAGTCGCCCATCATCATCTGCCTGGTCGCATACTTCACACCATCTGACCCAGACTCAGGATGGTGCCGATTACTAGTCCGATCGCATGGTTCCACTTTTTCTCAAATTCTTTTTGTCGTGATGCTCTCTGGAATAGTAATCAGGTGGTTTTCTGTTTGCCTGCCTGATCTCAGTGCCATAATCGTACTGTATTCTTATAGCACTTACAGGTATCTGAAATACAGCCGTATTTGCATTGTATCCAACTTATACATTTGTATCCAACTTATACATTTGTATCCAGTACTGCTGGACCTGCTCCTGTCCAGCATTAGGAGTGGGACAGACTTCGTTTGACTTCTCTTCCAAGACCTGTTTGGCTTGGGAAGGTCTTTTAGTTGTTAAGCTACTGCCAACATAGCTCTTGGCATCTTCGAAGTATACAAGCCCCTTCACTACATCAAGGTGGTTTACCCTGGAGGGGTTACAATTTAATAAAGCTTATAATTAAAAAAAAAAAAAAAAGTAAACATATATTATGCAGTATTTCAGAGGAATGTGAAAATTTGCTAAAGTTAAAGGTTAGTATTGTGTTATAATAAATAATAGAAATAACTGGTAATATCATAAATTATAATTGTATTAATTTATACTTTGTATCAAGTTTATTTTCATTATAAAAGCTACTGTGTATCATTTAAATTAACATTTGTAGAAAAAATAAAAAACAATGAATTAAACTTTAAGGGTGTAATATATTTTTTTTAAGAACGTTCTTTATAAATAATGAAAGATTGAAAAAATGTAATACAAACAAAATTAAAAGTAAAATTTAGAAAAACTAACTATGATGTTTAGTTAGTTTAATAGAACACAGTTATGAAACTGTAATTGCAAAGGAATTTTTAAAACTAAAGAAATATTTTATTGTACTTTGAATTTTGAATAATATTAACATTAACTAAAATGAACTTTAGTTACTAATATACAGTATTATGAGTGGTAAAGTAAATTTCTATAATAAATTCTAATTATTATGGGAAGTAAGGAAGTTCGAAGAAATTTTATGCTAGAAAACAATAAATGTAATATTGTATAAAACTTGTGAAATATTTAATTGTGTAATATATTTATATATTAAGTAATAATTATATGATTTGAATCAGTACTGAGTTACACACCTCTAGTTTGCACCAATTCGTATACGGGATAGCGATTCTTCCCGAAAAAGATCGATTCTTGAATCTATTTGAATCGAGATCTGATTAATCGATTCATAAAAAAATTGAAGTCTAAAAGGTCAATTTTCTAAAAATCGATCTTTTTTCGATTTGCTTTTCGAATTCGTATTTTCAATATAATCCAATCATGGAAAACAAAAAGGACCCTATAATAATCAATCTTTTATTATTTTTAAACTAATTAAAGTTTTTTTTTATAACTAAATTAAAGTATCAGGTATAAAAAAAGACATTTATTTCACAAATTTATTGGTTACATAAAATAGTTTTGAAATGATATATTTTATAGTTCTTATCAAAATAGATGAAATCGAATCTCGATTTTCAAGAGTAAAATATAGATTCACTGAATCAATTCAGTACTATAAATCGATTTTTTGGACCAAAAAATCGATTCTTCGATTAATTGTTCTTGCCTAGTCTGTAATAAATCTATTGATTTTATCAATATGATAAAACCGGAACCTATTCAGGATTATAAACAAAAACAAGTGTTTCTTATAGCGTAAATTTTAGTTATTTTCGTTTTATAAGACAAAGCGCTCAATTGTAAAATTAAATGTTTCTAAGTAGAAACAAGTTTTTATCGAAATTTAATGATTGTTTAATTTCTTTACGCAAACGTAAAATAATGACTTCTCAAAGCGTTTACGAAGCCATTGAATCATTAAAAGTGAATCCGTATTATGAAAAGTATTCTAAAAAAATTAGTCAACTTGAAAAGTAAGTGAATCAAATATAAAATTGTTTAACTAACGATTGTTTTTTTTTCGTTTCTATCGTGTTTCTGACTTCATGTTTGATGTTAAATACTTAAATTCTTTTAACGTAATTTTTGGCAGTTGTGTTATTTTGACATTTTAGGTCATCCCCTGAAGAGTTAATTTCTCGATGGCAAAAATTGAAAGAAAATACCCCAGGTAAAATTCAAGTTACGCAAAGTGATCAGGAAAGTTTAACAGATAATAAAAAATCGGAAATTGTAAAATGTCGCTCAAAAAACAAAGTAAGCAGAATTTCGTAGTAACTAAAATAAAAAATACAGTTATAGTAATTTTAAGATTAAATGACCAATCTAACTTTCATCAGTGCCGTTAGGCTTAATAAATTGTGAATCTTAATTTCACAGTCCCTTTTGCTCTATAAAGCGTACGGGGCTCACTTTATATACATATTTATTATATATGTATATGTATTTAGAATATTTCAATTTTTAATTCCCTTGCAGATACTGAATGACGTAATGAAACTTGATCTTATAATGGACAAAACACCAGATCATATTAAAGAGGTAATTTTATGTTTAAGGACATTATCTGTATTTTATATATTTTTATTAAATGTGTTCGAATAATTGTTTTTTTTTATTATTTTAGTTTTTCTCATCATTTCGTTAATTTAATAGGTTATTTACAGGTCTTGGAATTTACACTGTTCTGAAGAAAACGATTTTAAACATTTTAATTGAAAAAACTTTTAAGAAAATGATAGTTTTCACTTTATATTACTGTTTATTATTGTTAGTGTTGAAGGAGACCAATAAATTGTTTAGCAGAGTTTTAAACTTTTTTCTTACATAAATGTAGTTAGTTTTTAAAGAAAATTTAACAAAACAAATAGTAATATTACAATATGGACCAAATAATATTGTAATTTCCATAATAGCATTGATTTTATTTCTGTTAAAAAAAACACTACATATTTTAAAAATTCGAATAAAATGTAACTCACTTTAGTTTATTTTCAGAAAATTCATTCTTTAATTTCTTTATAAATATTACCACTTGTTTTAATGTATTTATTAAAACCACGTATTTTTTATTTAATTTAGATCTGGGAAGCATATCACAAGGTAAAAGAAAGAACGTTATCAGCGGTTATACCGAGTGCTACATATAATTTGCAAGCAAAAAAATCAAAACAGTATCCTATGGTATATTTTTTTCATTTTTTACTTTTTAGCTTCGAGTTTTAACCATTTTTCCTTATATTTTCTATTCTCATATACTTTTTTTCTTGTTTTGTATATTACCTTGGAAATATAACCTGCTTATGCAAGTAAATATTTGCATATATATATATATATATATATATATATATCGTTCCTCCTTAAGATGCTACAAAACGGGTCTAGACCTTTTTTCTCCAATAATGTACTTATAATGTTTTTTTTCTTTTTAACATTATCATGTTTTTATTTTAATTTTATTTTATGTATCATTGATTTGTGGATGGTGCATAAATGCTGAGGCTTTGTAAAAGGTTATGGACTTTTTTTTACTTTCCAGTCTTACCATTTTAGATGTATATTTTTTCAAATTAGGGCTCTTAAACTTCAAAATTGTTGTATTTTTGTGGTATTTTGCGGACGAAAATACACTGACCAAAGAAAAACAATTCCGTAACTACCATAGAATGGTCCGTAGAATTTTTGAAAAATTTGGGCGTTTCAATTGAAAAAATTTTAAGGGGTTTATAGTTTTCCTTTTTTTTTTTTAGTTTTTGGCGTCATCGTTTTAGGTGTACATTTTCTCAAATTCGAGTCTTTAAATTTCAAAGTTTTCGTATTTTTGCATTTTTGAATTACTCTACGAACAAAAATGAGCCGATTAAAAAAAAAAATCTTCAAACTTGGTTTTTAATTTTTTTTTAATTTTTTAATGTTGCAATTTTTGGAGTTTCATAATTTTCCTATAATCTGATGACAATATGTCGATTAAAAAAAATAAATTCCTAGCTATTATAGAACATGCTGTACGATTTTTATGGCCTTGTAGTGTAGTTTTGGGCCTTACGACATGAATTTCTATCCTACTCTGAGAAAAAATGTATTAATTGAGCCTTGTTTACAGTTATAGTACAGATCAGCATCAATGCACATTAAGTTTTTATAAAATTAACTTTTACCGCATTTACTTCATGTTCAGTAAACATGATCTAAAACGGAGAATAACTTATTCAAAAATCAGAAATAGTATATTAGATTATTAAGAAGTTAACACTGATAGCGAACTTTTTAAGAAAAAGTAATCTAGAAGTAGTTTAAAAATTTATATTGGCACAATTATTTGTTTTAAACATTTTTTGTATTGATTAACGGGAATTTTATTATCAGTTTTTGATCTTTTTTTTACACTACTTAATGAAGACTAAAAAAAAAATAAGAAAAAATAAGACACTAGATATAAATTAATATAAACATTTTTGTTCTATGCCGAATTATACCTAAATAGCGAACATTTTTTAAATCTTTAATTTATTTTAGCCTACTTTTTAAAATTTGTACATACTTTGCAAAATATTCATTAGAGTCAACGTAGTGACATTTCTGGATGTTCCATAGCTTTCATCATTGTAATTATCTGTTTTTTATTCCTTATTCACCGTTTTAATTACATCATTCTCTTATTTTATAAACGGCCCATTTAGTTATCCGCTAGCTGTTTTCTGCAGCTTCATCCGTAGATTAACATAAGTTTTTAATCTTTTTTTCTTTTTTTACGTGGTGATATCTGTATTTTTATTAAAGGTTTATTTCTTCTGTTCAGTTTTTCTTTTGTTTATGAGTATTACTAATATAATAATTAAAACAAACCTTAAATACATTCTACAATAACACCCACAGCAGTAGGCAAGCGTTTAAGATCTGAAAGTAAATATTTCTGGTATCAACGATTGAAACTCCCGTTGTAAAGTTCTTTATTCATTTCTCTGCAACTTAAATATATTTGTTTTTATAGAACATTATTACCAATGCGCTGCATACTCGTAGTTATTAAATTGTATACCGAAATATTTGAAAAAAATTAAAAGATATTATTTTAAAACATTAATTATAACGCGTTTTTGCGTAATTAATACACTTATAATTAGGCAGTAATTCAATAATAAGTCTACATTATAAAGCTGCTTCCTGCTACTTCATCTTCTTTTCTAAATTCTTATTAAAGTCAGTTGAATTCTATATCTGAAAATAAAATTGCTTTCATCACTACAATCATTTGGTTTTTATTCCATCTTGACCACTCCATTTTCCTTATACTATATTTACATATTTTATAATCTGTCATTTTATATTTTTCCTTGATCCTTGGACTTCATATGTGAAAAACGTTAACTTTTTATTTTTCGATTTTTAATTGATATATTTATGTAAAGATTATTTCTCTCTCTTTGGGAAATATGTTTATCACCGTCCAGCAAAAAATGGTGTTCACGTTTCATGTTCAGCCGAAAATTATTGGTCTTCCTATAAACCTGTCTGTCGTGATTTCAAAAAAGCTTCGCTCAACTAAACAGCATACACAGCCATCATTTTGAAGGGGACAAGTTATTTCCACGGTGATTTCCCATAATTACACATTTAAGAGAGCATTTTCTTCACTCATATCATCCGATCTCTCCGTCTTGAGAGCATTTTATTAAAATTAATTTATTACAATAACATCAAACAACAGTAGTTAAGTAAGGATTTGAAATTTTAGTATAAATAATATTCCCCCCGGTAGAAAATATTACAAATTCCATTACAGGATTTTTTATTTTTCTGTAAAAACTGACAGAAAACACTACTGTTTTTTTTTTAAATCTCCGCGCCGGGCACAGTAGCTAGGCTAGGAGCGCGACTTGTATGTTTAGATCCTGTCATGGAGGTTTAATGATTTCAGTAACGCAAAAGGGAAGTACAGAACGCGATATACATATATTTACTTACACCAGAAATTAATAAAATATTATCTGAAGTTTATTATTTACCATAGTAATCCTTTTACTTCAGTTTTTATGTTTAATTTATATTTATCATGGTAATTATTTTATTTAAATTTTTACGTTTAATTTATACGTAGCGTGGTAATCGTTTTATTTAAATGTTTGTGTTCCCGTACCGCTGGTCACATCATAATTCAATGTTTAACTATTCAAAACTTTATATTTCGTGAAAGAGAGGGAATAGAAAACTCAGCCATACCTTAAAACCTTTGTTGGGACAACACGAATGCACCCTGCAAATTTCAGTTTGATCCGCCCAGCGGTACAATATGCATATGGGACAAACAAACAAACATTCATTTTTATGTACAGATTTCATACAAAAATACCATCCCGATTTCCGACTTTTCCAGTGGATTTTTCCAAAATTTTCTTTAATACAAACCTTGTCTTGACAATTACGAACGTAATAAAAAAAAAAAAAAAAAAAAAAACAATCAGCCAAATCGGTCGAGCCATTCTCAAGTGATGATTTTTCATACATGCGACAATTGATTTTTATATATGTATATATAGATGTCGGTTATGATTTGTCGGAAATTGCTATGTTCTGCTAGCAACTCTACAGTTATGTTTTCAGGTTTTTCTGACTGGTCTAAACAGTTTTCACATTTCCATAGAATTCCTGCTTTGTGAGTCTGTCAATATTTTTTTCCGTGGAAGTATAAAGACGTTTTCGAAATTATCACGCTTCACGTAGTTGGCCAGGTTTCTTTGTATTTATTTAGAAAAAGATAACGGCGACAAAGAGCTAAAAGATCGCTGAAGATAGTGCCCTTCCAAATCCAAGCTGGAGTCCTTCTTGGATTCCATTGCTCCCGCCTATGTCCCCTCTTTTGAAGAAGCTGTTCTTCCTTCTCTTCCTGTTGATTCCGAGCCTCACTTTCTGTCTTCTCCTTTCCGTTACGATGAGCTTTCATCCATTCTTAATAAATCTATCTCGTCTGCTCCTGGCGGTGACAGTTCCTCGTTCCTTATTCTTAAAAATCTCTCTCCTGTCGCGCTGCTTTCCCTTCTCCGTATTTTTAATTCTTTTCTCCTTTCTCGTTCTACTCCTAAATTCTGGAATGACTTTATTGTCATTCCTATTCCTAAAAGAATTCAGTGTTCTTTCCGTCCCTTTCGCCTGGCTTCTTGTTTTCGTAAACTTTTTGAAGGTTTCATTAACAATCGTTTTGTGTGGTAGCTGTAGTACAATAATCTAGTCCCTCCTAATATGTTTGGTTTCCGCTCTGGGCTTGGACCGGTTGACTGCATTAGTTATTTCCTTTCGGATGTCTGTAAGTCTTTCCTAACTAAGAATTTCACCATTGCCTCCTTTGTGGACGTCTCTTCCGCCTGTGATAATGTGAATCTTCCCTTTCGAGGTTCCAAACTACTTTCTCTTAACTTCCCTCCCTCGCCGTCATTCTCATACTCAATTTCTTCCAGAACAGAACTCTCTTTCTTTTCTCTTCCTCCCTTTCCTCTTCCAGATGCGTTTATCGTGGGCTTCCATAGTGTTCCTGTCTTAGTTCTACACTTTTTAATATCTACTCTTTTGATATCGCTTCTCTTCCTATTCCTTCGTTCCCCCTCTTCTTCGCTGACGACATTCTAGTCTATTCCACTTCTGACAATCTGTCCGCCGCCAGCGATGATTTGAATAATTCACTGTCTATTCTTAACAATTCCCTTTCTCGTCTTCACCTCTCCCTTTCTCCTACCAAGTCGTCTTGTATCATTTTTCCCTCCCCCCTTTAACCGTGCTCTAACTCGTATCATTGTATCATCTGGTATTCGTATTCCTGTTGTCAATTCCATATGCTATTTTGTTTTTTTTTTTTGAACAGCCCCTTCACATTCTAGGAGCACAATAATTTTCTCTATAAATCTTGTCTTAAAATACTTAATCTCCTTAAATCTCTCTCTCCCCTCAGATGGGGAGGCGATCCGTTTATTATAATTCTTTTCAAAGCTATTATTCGGTCTAAGCTCGACTATTGTTCCTTTATCTACGGTAATTCTTCTAATTCTCTTTTCTCTAAACTTGACGCGATCCTAGAACTCTTGCCTCCGTTTGTGCATCGGAGCCTTGAAATCCTCTCCCATTCCCGCAGTTTTATCAGAGTCGGTTACCCAACCACCGTTTATTTGCCGTTCTCAACTCGGGTATCGCTTCCTAATTAAACGTCTTCCCATCTCTTCGTCCAAACTTATTTCTTCTTTTCTGTATATAAAAAACCACTAATGTTTTTTTCCCCATAAAATCCTAATCCTGTCGCTCATTGCTGCCCGTCTTTCTAATTTTTCTCCTGTTGTCCTTTCCTATAACACGCTCCCTTTCTTCTCTCATGACTACAATAGCCTATGGCAGCCTATCAGATTCTCCTCTCCCACTTTGGGCTCATTCCTCCTCTCGCGGTGCAGTCAACAATGAATTTCTTCATTTATTGAATTCCTCTTTTCCTGCTCATGTATTGATCTTTACCGATGGTTCCAAGAGCAAGGATGGCGTGGATGGTGCGTCTACTGCCCCGTTGCTTCGGCATTCTAAGTCCTTCCGGCTTCCTTCTTCTGCACTATCTGTTCTGCCGAGTCGATCGCTATTCTTCAGGCTATTTTTTTTATTTCCTCTCATAATTCCTCATAATTGCGGACTCTAAAGGCATCCTTCAAACGATTTTACATTCGTCTGATAATATTATTCTCTTAATTCGTTCTCTTACTTCCACTCTGCAGTCATCCCGCTCTATTCTTATTGATTTTTTATGGATCTCCAATCATTCTGGAATTGACGGCAATGCCACAGTTGATTCTTTGCCTCGCTCTCCTGCTTGCCTTGATTCATTCCTCAACTGCTTCCCTTCTTCAGACATACTTTCCTTATTCACCACCAATCACGCCAGACTTTGACGGGACACTTATCCCTTCCTATTTTTTAATCGTTATTCGCATTGACGCCTTTTATTCAGCCGATTCTTCGTTCCCTGTCTTGGTTCCGTTCTATTCCTTTCGGTCGTCGCTCCTCTATTGTCTCCGTAATTCGTCTTCGGATCAATCATTCTTTCCTCTATTCCTCTCGCTTTCGATTTGCTTTGTCGTCATCTCCTTATTGTTCTCTTCACGATTGTGATCCTCCTCGTATATGCGATGCTTAACACATTTCTATTCGAGTGTCCTGCTCTTCTTAATCAACGCTCCCTTTTATACGGCCAGCTCTTGACATTAGGTCTCCTTACTCCCTATAACGCTTCCTTTATCTTCTCTTTTCCTTCATCTTCTGTGGTGCCTGCACTGCTGTCCTTTGTTGCGTCCATTTCGGACCGTTTAGTTATTTAATTTCTTAGCTTAGATTTTCCTGTTGTTGGGTTAATGTCGCTGAAAGCCCGCACAATAAATAAATATAGAAAAAAAAAAAATGGTGATTGTCCCATAACTATTTTTGGTTGTTACGATAAGAATTTGTTGCAAACTAATAGAAAAAGTGACTGACTTGATTTACGATCTTATTACGCTGAATGCACAGCTGAGTAATGTAGATCTAAGTTATCATCTTTAAATTTAACTTTGGTAAGTTTGAGAAATCAAGCGGTGATACTGTTTATAAGTAGGAAAAAAGAAAATTTCGGTAATTTAAAGTTGTTTCGGTTAAAGTCTGTTTGTCCCAAACTTTTTTCAATACACTACTTCTTTTTTTTTTAAAGCAAAAAAACGTAATTTGGATCATTATTTTGGTACGGTTAGTTATTCAAAAGACTTTCCCTCCCATATATATATATATATATATATATATATATATATATATATATACATATATAATCACTTAATATTTACAATTATTTAAGGAATATGGAATGAGAACAACTGTATTCTGCTCAATTCCGGATAAAAATGTAATCTTTCGCTATTTAACCACCGTCTATTTTGACATGAATTGATATTACTTATTCATAATTAAGGATTATGTCGGTAGTGATTAGTTAGGCTAGTCGAGGACGATAACACTATTTAAAATGATACACAATTAGTGGTTAAATCAAAAAGACACTCATCTGTATATAGACATAATAGAAATTATTTACTAGTTATAAAAGAAATTGGCCCTAAAAAAAGACACGATTAAATGAAAAACAGCAACTTAAATGTGTTTGGCAACCTCCACCTCATTTCATGCAAGTTTCAAACGTTATTTTTTTTTTGCACTATTTACACTTTGCCCATTAACCGAAATTATTTTATATTAATACTAATAATAATTTCTTGTTTTTTGTTTTAGTTTATTTTACCTCTTCCCAGACAGCAAGGTTACGAATTTTTTGTAATGCAGTTTCATGAAAATGAAGTACATTTTACTTCGCTAGTTAACTACCAGGTAATGAAAAAAAATTATAGTTTTAAATATTGTTAATTAACAGTTAATATTTTCCTTAAATTATACGGTACTGTCAGAATATAGATTAATTTTGAAAATGTAGTATAATTTTACTCCCGCACAATTAATTTAGATTCGGTATAGCTCATGCAAATTATTGTGATCTAGCATAAAATAAAAGTAAAAAGATAATATATAATAAAGATTACGATGCAGTTTATATATATATGTATGTAACACATAATATAATATAGAAAAAAAAGTAGTACCCTTAAGTGGTTAAAATATTTTTTGAAAAAGCATAGACGAGATTATGCTTAATTTTTACTGGTATTATTTGCGTTTCAAATATGAAAAAATAGAGCAGTAGGTTAATTAGTTTTTCGCGGAATTCAATAACATATACAAAAATTAATCACATTCTTAAGAAACCGAAAAAGAGAATGCATAATTATATGAGAAACACCGCTTCGTATAATTGTTTTTAGGATTTTTCGACTAATAATGAAATTTTATTTGCTCTGTTTGTTTCTCTAATTTACTTATCTTAATTTTCTATGTATCTTTAAAACATCTGTATGTCATTGCTTTAAAACGAATGGTCTATTAAATCGAAGGATTCAATCAGCGGAGCCTGTGCGTAAAAATGATTAAAAGTATAAATTTAGACCATTAGTAGTTATTGCTGTCATATAAAAGGAAATGGCAAAAATGCATACTGTGCAAATGCATGTCGGTGTATAGAAACATATGAGCACTTCGACTGCACTCGTATTAAATGCCAAAAACCTTTACAATATCAGTACTCTCATATATGGAATTACATTACTCCTGAATTCCGGATGTTTCTCTCGGGAAAAAAGGGACGATCTTTTCCAATGTGCGGTGCTCTTCGAACCGGCTTCAACTAACTGTTTCGGGCATCGAAGTCAAAATGACCCGAATTTTGAAGAAAAAATTCTTTAAATTGAAAAAACTTTTTTATCATTTATGTTTTATTGTCAAAATATCTACAAGAAAAACGGTGTATATTTCACAACAATTGTATGTTAATTTTCGACCACCGCCCCGTGTGCTATCAATATAAAAAAAACGAACGAACGAACGAATAGCTGACCAACTAATCATCTCTGTCGACAGTGATGCCATTTTTTGTGCCAACATACCTGTGTACTAGCACCGGTCGTAATGTGTTACCCCATTTGCACGGCATAGGGCATCGCAATGCAAATGCTTGCCGAAGAATCGCTTAGTGTGCTGAACTACCCGGTATTATCCGTGATAAGCCACTGCACTAAACTTTGTTGAAATCAGTAAAACTGGTTTTAGTACATTTTCTTAAAATTTTGGCACTTATCATCACCATTGTCAAATATTATTGCGACAATTTAGAATAGATCTTAAATATCGAAGTCTACGTTAATATGTAAGTGCGTTATAGAAATGATAACAGAAATTTCTGCCTTAAATATTTAAAATTTATCGGTTTTAAAATTTTCATTATTTCGCGAAAAATGACAACGTGATCAGTTGAAATCGACCCATTTATGAGATTGCGTCCTTGTGTACTTTTTGTGTTTTCTTCTTTTTATAATTAAGAAAAAAATTTTTCAAGAAAATAACGAATTTTTTGTATTGCGCATATTTTTTGGTTAATAGACTCATAAGGAAAACTCACCAGAATGTTTAGCACTAATATATTATACGGAACTATTAAATGATAAAGGAATCGTGTTGATGTCCGGAGAATACGATGATAATATATTGGTTAGTTGTTTTTTAGTCATTTACTTAATATTTAATGTATTTTTACGCATTTTTTTGGCTTTTGATAAAATATTTATTAACATTATTTCACAATTATTTTTGATAAAACCTATTTCGTATAGCAGAGATATCTTTAATTTCTTATCATGCTAATAGGGTATTCTTTCTGTTTAATTGTGAGGAATGAACTGGTTAAATTTTATTATCTTCCGCTTCTATCTATAGCTAGAGCGCTACCACTGGGGGAGTGATCTTTACTAATAAAATAATAAATAATTTATTTTCATTTTCCTATACGTCTTGACTAGTTAAAGTATACACGATAGTTCGATACGACCTTGTATTTGTATGCGATTAATTAGATTCTTTTTCCAGATTTTTTCAATCTTTGAACAGAATAGTATTACTTTTGATTACATATAGAATTCTTAGCAAAATTAATTTTAGCGCGTGGAATAAAGTGCAGTTTTTTACTTTTTTTTTTTTTGCGCGGGGGGGGGGCTGCTTTTATTATCACATTTGCTTTTGGTAAATTTGTAAAAATTTTGAAAAAAGTTATATAAAAGTAAAGTTAAACTAGGCTTCTTAATGATTACCATCTAAAGCGATCTTTCGCAGACGAGCCTACGGGAATTAAAGTGTAAATTACATTAAATTCAATACCATAATTTTACAAAAAAAAAAGTGATTGATTAATAAGTTGTGATGACTCGTTTTGCTCTAACGTTCCAGCAGTTGAAAAAATAAATTAATTAGAAATTTAGGAAGGGATAAGCTTACGATAACTTTGATAGAGGTAGTATTTCGTACTAATTTTTTTACTTTTTACGGGAAGATTTACAAAAAAGAAGTGGGTATATGACAATGGGGGTTCATATTTGGCACCGATTGTTGATGATAATATTTTTGTAGAAGATTTGTAGAAAAAGTTTTTTTTTTTTTTTCGGTAAGTGCGCACCTATATTACGGATTCGTTATATGGATGACACATTTGTTGTTTGACAACATGTATAAAAGAAAAAAAAAAAACCCCGTGTTCCTCCCCGATTTAAGTACCTTTCATTAACATATCAAATTTACGGTGGAAGAGGAAAAAAAGTGGTACTTTGTGGCTTTTTTAGGTGTTTTAGTGTAAAGAAAAGAAACTGGAGATATAATTACTTTTGTATTTTGAAAATCAACCTATTCGAATAAATATCTGTACAAAGATTTGCATCATTGCCCTAGCCAAAAATACGGTATGTTTAGGATGTTGATTAGAAGAGCAGAAAAAATATACGATAAGGAAAAATCGAAAATGAATGAGATGATATAAAAAATGCGATGATCAAAAAGGGATACAATAAAGAAGAAGAAATACGAACGATAACAATTTTTAGGAAAAATAGAAAGGAAATTATAAAGAAAAAAGAGTTCACTTACCACACTCTACCACCGTATATTAGAAAGGTGATAAAATAAAATTGGACAAATCTTTAAAAAAAAATAAAATTACGTCAGTTTTTGGAACTAACAGTAAAATTAAAATTTTTTTGGAAAATAACAAAAATAACTTATTTAATTTAACGTGCCGCCGGAGTGAATAGAATACAGTGTTCATGTGATTTAAGTTATGTCAGACAAACTAGTAGGCTTACGCACGCATGAATTAAAGAATACGAAGCGGATTTCAAACACAAGTGTACAGAAAAATCTGCGGTTTTCAAACATAAAGAGAAAAATAAACACGAAATCAAATTTAGCGTCATTAAAAGTTGGCCAAAAGATGGTTAATAAGAGAGGCGATTGAAATGGAAAAATGTTAAAATTTTAACAGGTAAAACGGCTTTAAAATCGATCCCAGCTGGAAAACTGTAATTAGCCGTGTTATAATGAAGAGCGGTCAAATAAACCAATCAGATGTTCGAAATTAATAAGTTTGTCTTTCGATGTATTTGTAGTCTAGGTTTTTCTATGTTGCCTCAGTGTATGTTTTGGCTGTGATAATGAATAGTTAGCTGATAATATTTGTGGCGGCAGATTTGTAATAAATTTTAAAAGCCACGAAAATTAAAAGTTTTTTTTTTTTCATTAGACAATGTTACTAATAAATATAATAAGTTAATAATAACAAATATAATAAACAATTATAACAAACGAATAAGATAAGTTATAATTGTTTATTATATTCGTTATTATTAACTTATTATATTTATATATTTAACAAACAGTATGAAAAAAGATTCTTCATTAGACAATGTTACTAATGTATGCAGTGTTGTAATGAGAATAACGAAGTTGAGTGATTAGTGTAAATAGAAGTGAAGAAAAAGAAAAGTAATTAAGTGGTGTTTACAATAGAGCCAATAGATGTAAAAAGGGGAAAACAATTATAAAATAGCTAATTCCTATGCATAGTTGTATAAATAACTGCGCGCGACGCGTAGGATAATGTTCCTAATTCTGACATGATATTAATACATCATTTTCTAGTTGACTGTTCGATGTAATACGTCTTGGACATATACTACTGCTGTTAACCCTATCATAAAGACATACAGCCACAACTCTGACATAACCGAACATACGAACTTGCACGGGATTTTTAGTTTTAGCCTAGTGGGCGTTTTCGATACAACTCGACTATTCACGGCGAGAACAAATGATAATGTTCGAAAGACCGGAATTAAAAGATTTTAACCGAATATTAATTTCTAGCTCGAAGATTACCGTGAAATGGTGCTACAAATACTAAATCTGTATCAGTCTATATTTTTGTTTTATCATGAATTTTTTTTTTTTCATTTTTTATTATTTTCACGATGTAACTTTAAGTAATTGGGAAGGGATCTGCGCCATTATTGTGAATACTTTTACTTTATTTGGTGTCTATTCGAATTTAGAATTATAGTATTTAGGATTTAATTTATTTTTGTTGTTACGTTACTTTTTTTTTCTTTTTTTTTTTCAACCATTTATTTAAATAATAATGCATGGTACATTCGTTTATTATGTTTTACATTTGATAATTTAATTTTGCTATAATTATTTATTTTATAGATTATTATTAAATTACATCTCACATTTTTTTGCTACTTAACATGAACCGGATGAGGGGTGTGAGGGCTAGAAATTAAATACTGAATTAAAGGACTTTTACCGAGAATAAAATTAATAATAACTAATGAAAAACCATTTCCGAAACACGACTCTTCGCAGTTAAAACTGTCGAGACTACAAAATTCCTCAGTTTGAGGACAGTTAAAACCAACCGCCATTACGTACATGCGATGTCAAAAAAGTAAATCGGCCTAGAAAAAGAGGAACCGATTAACCAGATGAAATAATATCTAGTATTGTTACAGAAAAGGTTGCACACGGAGAAAAATTCCGGGTCTTTATAAAATATGTTTTTACGTCAAATGTTTTTCCGTAAACATAGGTGCATTGACAACGTTGTAAGTAAAACATACTAAACGAAAGTTAGAAAAGGTTTGAAATTTTCCGGTTTTGGCGTTCAAAAAATATTTTGCATAAAAATTAACCCACCTGGAGGAAAACGGGTTAATGATATTTTTAAATCTTTCGTATTTTACCTTCTTTTATTGCTTGATTTATATTTAATTCTCTATTTCTTCTGTAATGTTATTTTTATTATTTTCAATATATTATTCCTATATTATCGAATCCATGTATTTTTTAGATCTTAATTTATTAATTGCTTGACTCTCGCAGAGGTTATTTTTGATACTTACATACCCGTATTCATTACCTCATTCGTTCGGACAAACATTAGATTTAATAATTTTATGTCACACTTAAGTTCTATTTGTTTTATATTACTTTACTTAATGTGTTGTTAATAGAACGCTTTCGAGGCGCAGTGTCTAGTAAATCAAATTCAACTCTACTACGGTAACAATGATGAAAGAAAAACGCGATTCCTGGAAAGATTTACTAATTACCCAGATGACTTTAATTATGTGGATCTTATAGCTGAGACCGAATCGTTGCAGTTTTAACGTAGAAGTTACCATCACATATTGTACTTGCGCACTGGTAGTAAATGAAATTTTTGAAGCGTTACATGATAATAAGTAGGTAGTATTGCGGATTTTTGTTGAATAAATTTATCGTCTTGATAAAGAAATGGTTGAGAACAATTGCGTCAGTGTATTATTATTTACGATAGTTGTTCTTATTTCTTATTTATTAATAATAAAAACGATTGAAAGTTTATTATTTATGTTCTTCGAGTGTTACTGTTTATTTATTCCCCCCCCCCTTTTTTTTTTGTTTTTTTTGATTCCGTTAATAGAAATCTATTAAAACGACAAAGCTGGGGCGAAGAATTACCATAATAAAATGTTCATATTAAGGAATATATGCAGATATACGTACATACATAAACACACTCCTCCGCCCCCCTCACACGCGCATATGTGTGTGTGTGTTAAAAACTTATTTTGTTTTATCTAGAATTTATATATACGAAGGTCCTTCAATAAGTAAACAGACAAATCACTTTGGAGGGAGAACTAAAGGTAGTGTATTATTATACTCCTGCATTAGTTATTTTGTAATTTCCTTCTCTTTTTCCAATATATGTAATTTAATTTAATACTAGTAACAGTACACTGCGTTTTGAACCAATACAAACTAATGCCAGTGTTGAGTGTACTGTACGGATAAATGTAAGATCCATTTGGGTTCGATGGATACGTATTCCGGATACAGTTTTTGAATCTGCGATGCAGTTCTGGCTCCATATCTGAAGAAATAACGAACTTACTCATCACTATTACGACTCAAACAACAATTCGTCACATTTGTTAATCATATATTTCTCCTTTTGTCTGGATGGAATTTAGTGTATCCGTTTGTACACGTCCACTTCGGGTTTCTTATATTAATTCTGCAGGTTAATACCTTTTGGTTGTTGTGATTTTTTTTCGTTACTACATATTTTCTCTGTCTTCCGATACTCAAGCTGATTATATACTGTAAACCAGAATCTTTATTCGATTGGTTTTTGTAATTTTATTTTCTTATTTATCTTTCAAACTGTTTACAAACACTCTCTCTCTCTCCCTATATATATATATATAACTCGGTCCTTTGGTACTCATAAGAGGCAAGCTCCCTTCATCCCCATGTCTAGTTCTTCTATAATTCTTATAGAAGAGTAAACTTTTTCATTGGCTACGTCGTTCGACAAAATTGTTTCATTACATTTTCGTATTTTTTTGAGACAAATTTTGTGACATTTTTTGGGACAAATTTCGTGACAGGACACTTTTCCTGATGACCCCTGGCGTAAAAATGGCATAGCCGTTAATATATGTATAAGGTGGAAACCTGGTAGTTAAAGTGCTTGGCTGCCAAACAAGGAGGCACAGCAAATCGCTCCCACGTTTATTCAGCCTGAAATAATTGGGTATCAGAGAAATCTGAGAAAGTAAAGACGGCTGAGAGAAAGGATTGCTCCCCTACTCTAACCAGTGCTATTGGGCTTTTTACATAACGAACCTTAATTTCGTAGTCCTCGATGGCCTGTTAAGGGTATGTTACTCACTTTATTAATGGCAACGTCATTTTATGACCGGGAGTAATGTGAAGAACATTAAAATAACTTAATCATGAGCATTGCAGGTGAACTAATATGAGAAGGTTTACGAGTATGCTCTTGACGAAGTCTGTATATATTCATACATACATACATACACATATATGTAATTCTTGGGCCGGCTCCCATTAGAAAAAATGCCCCAATTTTATGTAATGTTTGTTATATTTTAATTTTTACCGACTTTTAAAAAAAAGGAGATTATACGTTACGTTTGTTTTTTTTTTTTATGTTTGTTCGCGTATAACTCATATTTATATAGACCGATTTTACTGATTCTTTGTCCGCAATTCACATTTGCGTTCGGTTGCGGTTTTTGTTTTTAGAAACATAATGAATACATTTTTTATTACTGTGCAGGTTGATAAATAAGAAGTTCAGCTATAGGGAGAAGCATGTATAGATTATATTGCTAATTTAATAATTCCATGGAAACGCAAAAAAAGTATTATTTATTTGTGTTGTAGTATGTTAAGTTATTTCGCTAGATTAATAAAATTTAATTTTTTTTAATTATATAAAATTGGAACATTTTTTCATTGTAAAATTTAATGGGAGCCGGCCTAAGAATTACATTGTAAATTTTGATCATTTTATACAAAGTGTAGAAGAGAAAGAGACAGAAATGTAAGCAAGAGGGGCCAAGGGGCGCAGCCCCTTGCGAGGACAAAATGGCCAAGTTTATATGTTGAGATGGATTCGGTACGCGTAGCGCTATCTCTTGACGACCGCGACGTTTGAATTAAAAATTAATCTCTGTTATAAACAAAATTACGAGAACACCAAAAAATATGTTCCGATAGAGATAAGAAAACTGATAAAACAGACTGAAGCTGCTGGAAGACGATGGCAGATAAACCGCTACCCATCACGTTGAAAACCATGTATAATAGACTTCACGCAAAGCTAAAAGAAGCAATAAAAATATACAAAAATAAATCATTTGAATAATAATTTAAACTCGTTAAATATAAAAGACAATTTATTATGGTTTGCTATGAAAAAAATCTTTTATCGAAGCAAAGAACAGTGTAATATCAAACTAGATAATAATAAATGGGCAAAAACTGACGAACAAAAGGCAAAAACTTTTGCCGATCACCTGGAAAAGATATTTACTCTACATGACGATTTAAATATTGCATACACCAAACATGTGAAAAGTTTCCTAGAAATACGTTGCAAATGCAGCTTCCTACAAAGTCGTTCTCGCCCAAAAAAGTAGGAAACTGTATAAAATCAACTCCTCGTAATAAAACTCCAGGAGCGGATAAATTAACTGGCGAAATATTGGTTAGATTACCTCAGAAACCGGCTATGTTACTCTGCTATATATTCAACTCTATTCTGCGAAATGGATACTATCCGAAGCAATGGAAAAAATCAATAATACAATGGTCTTAAAATCCGGAAAACCTCAAACCTCTCTTTATGTTCTTATCGGTCAATAAGCGTACTTAGTATGTTATCCAAGGTCTTTATGAAATTATTATTAAAAAGGATTTGTTTGATAGTAGAAAATCAAAAGGTTGTTTCTAATCGTCAGTTTGGCTTTTGACCTCAACAACAACGTCACAGACTTGTAGATACAGTATCAACAGTTCTTGGGAAAAAAACAAGCATGTTCAGCGGTCTTCTTGGATGCGGAGCAAGATTTTGATTGGCATACAGGATTAACATTTAAATTAAAACAGATAATTCCACCGGATCTCTGTCTTCTGCTGGTGTCATACTTAACAACTAGAACATTCTCAGTCAAAATTAATGAAATCATTTCTGAAGAAAGAAAAGCTTATATATGGTTATATATATACGTACATACACGTATACATATAGCAGAAATCGCTTAATACAAAAATAATTAATGCGAATAACCGGTCGGTCTAGAATTAATTAAATATATTTATATGGTATTTTGTTCCGATAGTACGAAATCGGAAATGAACAACAAAGTAGTTCGCTTAAAACGAAAATTGAATGTTTTACCGGAAAAAAAATAGAGTTTAAATTTTTCATAAAATAAGCTAAAAATGAAACATTAATCCGGCAATTATGGGGTACGTATTTCCCATTTTTTAAAATTTGTTTTGTTACAAACTCTTATATAATTATTGGTGGAAATTTTCGGAAAACACTACTTCAGGATGGGATTTCTTTTAATACGAAATTCGATTAATATGAGATCCCGCGATCGATTTCAACTAAGTTGACCGTGGTAGCACGCATTACCTTTCGCAAGCGTGAACATGGAGATTTTCATACTTACGTAAATTTCTCAAATCATATTTCATCGATAATAGAAGTGACGTGGCTATTGCCAGAGATAATTCTCATATATGACGTGTATGTACATATAAAAAGTTTGATAACGTACCGCTTTATAAGTGATGTACACGTGTATGGTGGCTGTAGTGTAAAATCAATCATAAAATTACGCCGACACATAGAACATTATTATATCCAAACCTACTATATAGTAGCATAATTTACGCAGATGTGATTAAACTTAAAAGATTTCAAAAAATGTTAGCAAGTTATCAAAGATTACTAGAGTCATCAAATTAATTAAATCATATAAACCGGTAAGTTATTTAGCGTGTCAGTGGTTACAGCTGGAATTATGCCACTGCAGTTTGCAATTAGTAAACACATACATTTATTTTGCATTAAAAATAATATTACTACCCACTCGCTTAACTTCAATAATGCCTATTACGAAAAAATGGTCAATTTACTTATGAAAAATGCTTTTTTACAAAAAATAAATACCGACTTCGAGGTTTATTATAGAAAATTTAAAAATGCACTAAAAAGTAAAAAATAATTACTCCCCATAAAAAATATATATCAGAGTGATATAACACCTAAGTGGTGATATCGTAATTCTTATACAACATTAATACCTTAATTAGAGTCGGCATCAAATTCATGTTACTATATCTAGGAACAATTTAATGAACATTTAACGCAGTTTTTAATTATTTTAATATGTAATTTAAATCCTACTCTAATTAAGGTATTAATGTTGTATAAGAATTATCGTAATATCACCATGGGAGTCGCCAGCGGGGGGCAGGGGGGCAGCTGCCCCCCCCCTGGAGCTGAAACTTTTTAATCAACTGGCATTGATGAGTATTCATAGGCGCGTAATCATGGACAATTTGGAAAATTTATGTTTTAATTAAGATTTTATTCTTGTTTAATAAAATATTAAGCCTTTACAACTTATAAATTTTATTCTTTTCCTATAACTCATATCCTCTTTCTATCATCTTGCCCTCCCACCCTCCCAGCGGCTGGCAACTCATCTTGCCCCTCCCTAGCTCATCGGCTGGCGACGCCCTGGAATATCACCACTTAAGTGTTACATCACTTTGATATATATATTTTCTCATCAGAAGTAATTATTTTTTACTTTTTAGTGCATTTTTAAATTTTTATAATAAATCTTCAAGTATCGGTATTTATATTTTTTGTAGAAAAGCATTTTATTTTACAATTTTTAGCGTTATGCTTGAATTTTTTTCTTGTTAAAAATCAATTTTTTCTCACATTATTCTCCATACTTAATACTTAAAAAAAATCGATTTCTTTATTTTGAACTGCATTTCTCAAAAGCTACATTACCATATGGTAATTTGGAAAATTTATAATATTTTAAGTCAATATAAATCAAACTTGACGTTGAAACTAATCATGAATGAAAAGCATCCAAAAAGCTTCAACTCCCGCATTATTAAGGATAACTCAAAAACTACTGATCAAATCTTGATCAAATTTAAATGGGACCACATGAGAAGCACCGCCATTTAAATAAAAGAAGAATCATCAAAATCGGTTCACCTAGAAGAAAGTTCTGTGGTAACACGCATAAAAAAAAAAAAAAAAAATACAGTTGAATTGAATATCTCCTCCTTTTTTGAAGTCGGTTAAAAATAAAACCAACTTTAACGTAAAGCAATTTAAAAGATTATTACACGACTATTACCTAACGCAATATCAGATTATGTGGGGTAATTGTAACAGTATTAAGTTATACTTTTTTCCCTAACATTAATTAAGTAGATTGAACAATATAAATTACGTACCAAATTTTTTTAACGTACAATTCCTCACTGGTCACGGAAATTTTAAAGATTATTTACATCGGTTTAAAATTGCTGATTCGCCAAATTGTATTAAATGTAACTTTCCCGAGATGCGATTGCTCATATCTTAGCTAGATGTAATAGCACACTGATTTACATTTTCAGTGCTCAGCGGAAGACTTAGTAATTAAGAATTTTCAAATGTTTAATGATTTTACCGTTACAGAAATTAATTTCTGTATGCAAATATACACTTGTAAATCAATATGAAGATGCTCTGATACCAATAACTTCACATTGGATTGGTCGTTTCAACCTCACCATCATATAAATTGTACTTCTGTAATGCATAATACATTTGCCTCATCGGTATTAGCCGAAATGAACACCCCCCCTTTAAAAAACAAAAACAGAACATTAAAAAATAATAATTTATAATTTTAAAAGATAGTGTTGCAAGTACAGAGTATCGATAACTAAGGTAGAAATACATTTATCCAGTACCAGTCATATCAGGTATATGTGAAATAATGTCGCTATCAGCAACTTTTACATATTTATGGGAGCTGTATAGCAGTGAATAATTTATCGGCTAATTTCGCAAGCAAGTTTATGACAACAGAAAGGTTACTACTGCGATCCTCTTACATGAAAATAGTAAAAACGTTATTTTTTTTTCATAGCGACATTAGCTTTTCTTCGTAATTTTATTAAATAGAAGGAGGCAAATTCTCCAAGTTTTAGTCGGTAATATTTTGACATCATGCAAAGAATTTCGATTACTGGACAAATATATCTCTTACGGTCAAGAGCATCGCCAGCCAATGTGCCAGGGGGGGACAGAAAGAGAATATGAGTTATAGAAAAAATACAATTTATAAGTTGTAAAGGCTTAATATTTTATTAAACAAGAATAAAATCTGAATTAAAACATCATTTTCGCGGGGTCCTGGCAAATTGTTTTATTACTTTATTATAAAAGTCTTCCAAATTGTCCATCATTACGCGCCTATGAATAGTCATCATGGCCAGTTGATTAAAAAGTTTCAAGGCTCTGAGGGAGACAGCTGCCCCCGCTGGCGACACTTATGCTTGCGGTACTTCCCTCTTAACCTTCACTCTCAAGATTCTCATCGCTTAGTTGTAAAGATCATCATCGTCTTTTACTTTTTGCTAATTTCTTTTCCGGCGATTTCGTTTTTCTCTTGTTCGCAATGTCTTCCGCATCGCATTATGCATTTTTTGAATGTTCTCTCTTCTTAAGTTTCATTATTCCTTACGTATCCGTTATTCCCCCGGTCTTTGTCGCTTCGATATTGTCCATATGTAACTTTTTCATGTGCGAGTTGCTGCTGGATGTAGATTATAGGTTAACGTTCTTTTTGCGAAAAAAAATGAACATGTTTTTTTAAACATAGCCGTGGCTTATAGACAGACAACGCACATTTGCGCTTAATATTCTCGCATTGCGGTACGGGAATCTGGAAGTTGGCTGAAAAACCGGTCTTACTCTGTTTATGTTATCCTATGCAGGAAAGGTTCGCCTCTGAATTATCGCACCGTATCGCTAATCTCTCGTGTTATCAAAATAATGTTCAAAATACTATATGCGGTTTTTTACAGTTTTGTGCAGCGACTAATATTAAAAAAGAAACCCAACCCGAGTTTGTTAATTCGATAATATACTTTAAACCTTATATCGAGGAAATTCGAAAACATAATATGCCACAGTAACTTACGTTTCTTCCATCAGGCCTTCGATTGCAAATAATGATGTGGCTCATCATTTGATTAAACTATGTTCCCATCAGCCTATATACATCGTGTGGCCAGTTAGCTATGTCAAAAGAGTCACAAAAGTGTCTCTGCATAAATCAAAGTGAGCATCTGTTTGAGCGAAATTAAAATTCCGCATACTCCGTAAGTCAAGTATCATTCTCTTTTACTTTTCAAGATATTACATCGTATTGAACATGTTGTAAAACAATTTTATTAACGGACGGTAGATCCGAATGGAATGTGGCCCCCCGTGCTTAATCGGAGATTTTCTCGTACAATTAATCTCTATGTGACGTGCGAAACCGGCTCAATCGTAGCAGATAATAGTATCAGATAGAAAGGTTAGTGCTGATACAAGACCTTGCGAAACGTACGAAAATAATGATGATAATAAATCGACCAGCAGAATGGACAATAATCGAAAAATTCGGGAATTTAAGAAATTGAAGCTGCGCAGCGATTTACGTATCTGGATTTAATTTTAAAAGGGACATTACGATGCAACGCGGAAAATCATCGCTGAGCCCGAACAACAAGCAATGGCTACGAATATATATATATTAGTTAAAAATAATTTCGGTTGCTGCTGGTTAGCGAAACATTGCGAAGATTTAAATCGTTCGTGGGTTCTCTAGTAGAAAACGATTCTCAAAAAGAGACATATGTATATCGGAAGAGGAGTATGCTAGACTCAGCGTACATTGGAGGAATTAGAAGAAAATCTTAAAGCACCAAACATAGTGACGTGTAGACAAGAGTTCTGAATTCATGGAGTCTGGAAAGGAGGTTCTTAAGAGCATTTCTGTATATAAAGTAACATTGTTAAGTTTAGAACGGATAATTGATTTATAAAGAATACTTGGGTAGCCACTCAATTTATGTGGAAAAAGAGCGTTTATCAATTTTTTTCTTTTGAGACAAAATCTGTATAGATAATAAGATTATGAAAAGTTATTTTTGTCAAAATGACACCGAAATAACGGAAGACATCAACATCTCAGAACCATCCTAATTAAAGAAGGATTATTATACGGACGAAAGTAAAGACTATGTGCATAGAGAATTTTGATGATGATATACATAGGTGTGTCTCATAAAGAAATGACTCAAAATCGTTAAGAGGGAAACAGAGAAGTGTGCTTTAAGTGATGAACTGGAAGAATTTTGAAGAATGTAGAATGATATTCTGTTCCAGAGGTAAAATTTGAAAAATTTTAAGGTGAGGAGTTTGTTAAATTGAAAATTAAAACAACAAAAATTAATTAAATCAACACTTTCAGTTTTAATTGCCATTATTCTTAAAATTCTAGTTATTTATTTCTGATTAACATGTCGTCGGGTAATAATTTTTTGACCCGACGAGATGTGTGACCGATAAAAAGATCTTCCTCAGTTTGAATGAGAATATGTATTAATAGTAGTGAATCATTTCTATTCTTTGTCAACGTCTTTTTTCTAATCTGTAAATAATGAAAAAAGCGATGACGAAATAATCCGTTAATATTAATTTTGTTTTACATGTATGTTTTTTAGAACTACTCGAAATTATGATACATTGATGAAGTTAAATATGAAATTAGTTTGTCGAAGAATATGAAAAACCTGCAAACACCTTTCTCTTTGTCAATTTCATCAAAGCTAACCTCTTTTTTAATTTTTTTTTTTTCAGATTATTTTAATGCTTGAAATCGGTTTAATATCGAAATTATTGAATCATTTTAAAATGTTGTAAGTTAAATCACTTGCGCTACATCTATAGGTATGACATAAATGTTACTGTTTGATAATTGATGCTATAGCGAGATACTTCTATTCATCTCGATTAGAATCAATTGTTCTACTTTTTACTGATTTCCTATCAACTACCGATGGACTAAATGATTTTCATCACTGCATACATAACAAGCAAACTGAGCAACGTGTTTTGTCCAAGTAAAAGATCAACTAGTGTGTTGGATTCTATCTTTTATGAACTTGTGCGAGCCTTCACTGCAGACACCTTCTTCGGCTAATTAATTTAATTAATTTGAGATGCCTAACTTTAAAAGAATACACGTTTCAAAGTGATTGTAATAATGGAACTTATTCGTACACATATAGCATTCTACTCTTATATTATGTATCTTGCATAATTTAAGTGTTAAAATATTTTATATTAGTACCGTACTGCCGTGTCGGCCTCTACCTCAAAAAAAAAAAAAAGTATATTTGTATATCTCAACTTTAATTAATAATTTTATTAGTACAATTAAGATCTTTTGTTTGTTCGCGTTCTGGTCCGGCTTATCAGCTCGCATTGTTATCGGCATATCGGTGAGATCGTTTCTTTTGTTTATTTATAATACGCTTAACTTTCTTTATTTATACATAGATTTGATTTTATTTCGAATAGTATTTGTTTTTATTTATCTATTTTATTTTGTTATTTTTTAATTTTTTTTTCTTATCATTTATTTATTTCTTTATTTTTTCTCCTTCCCCCTTTTTTTTTTTTTTGGATTAACCGATGAGCACGTCTAGTGGGGGCCACCTGGCGGCCTCCGCCAAAGATACTAAACCGACAAAAACGAGTTTAACTCTTCAGATGGACATTGACGCTTCAACCAAGCGTAATCCAACCTGTCCCCTTTCTTCGATCGCGTCGATCCCTAGCAAAGATTTGCGACTGTCACAATCTGATTTATCGAAACTTTCCGGCAGTAATAATAATACTAATAATAGTCTTAGTAAAAATAATTCTAATGATAATGCTATCGAAGCTATTAAAAACTTCAAAATAAAAACTTCTCACGACATTATCGATAATAGTACAAAAGGTAATAATAAAAATGAGGAATTTCTTTTCCCTGTAGACTATAATGGCTCCCGTATACATTATACTGCACTGAGCGTAATATAGGAAATTTACATCCCTTTGCTGCTGCTAAAATTCTTTATAATAGAACTAAATCAATTACAGAAATCCTCCGAGCGGGCAGCAATAGACTTACGACTCTTTTTTCGTGATATTAGCTCAGCAAATAATATTTTTCTTGATTCTGACTTGCTTAGTAAAAATGGCTTTAAGGCCTTTATTCCTAACAATCTATTGTTCTCTTTTGGCATTGTTCATATAGATATATGACCGAAGAAGAATTATTGGAAGATATTTCAGCGGAAGTGCCAGTAGCTTCAATCGGACGACTCAAGAAAAGATTTGACGATGAATTTCGTCCAATTCCTCCAATTGAAATTAAATTCAAATCACCTTTCCTTGCCGGTTACATTCATTTTTTCCATCTTCGTTGTGCAGTGGAACCCAGCGTAAGGCCTCCTATCCAATGTCGCCGAGCTTGTTTTTGTTTTGGCCACACCGACAAGTTTTATCGCAGTAAACCACGTTGTCTTGAGTGTAATGAGTTGCATTCTTCGGATTCTTGTTCAGCTCCGCAGCCGTCAGATTCTAAATGCCTCAACTGCAAGGGTAATCATTTAGCCACCGATAGACAGTATCCTGTTTTTCAAGAACAGCTTCATCTTCGTAAAATCATGGCTTATGAAAACGTGCCCTATAATGAAGCTAGTGTATAATTAAAAAATCCAATCTTGCCAACTCAGCTTTTTCTTTCTTCGATATAGCTTAAAAAATCGGCATTCTTCTCCTTCCAAGTTTTCTCGCCGACCCAATCGGTCACGATCTTTCAAACCTCTTCCCTCTTTCTGCGACCTTTAATTGAATTCGACAGTAGTCGCACAATGCACAATTATATAAAACTTCTTTTTTCTTTTAAACCGTGCAAGCCAATATTAATTATTATATGCATTATTCTTATCCTCAAATATCTTACTTTTTCCTTTTTTCATCTTTCCTTCGGTCTTCTTTCAACTACGCTGGACTACGGTAAAGAAAGGCGGTTAGTCTGTTTCAATTTAATAATTTTCAAAGTCCTTTTCGTTCCAGTTTGACCCCTTTTTAAAGTGAATTTAATCTCTAATTACTCCTTGGTTAATCTTTTGCTGATTTTCCTCTCTCTTCCAAATCTGCAGGTTGTATTATTTCCCTTCCTCTTCTACACTTACATGGTATCTTCCGCCCCAACAATTTTTCTGTGTTTTAAATGATGTCAAACAAGCTAAATATTCTTCAATGGAACTGTAGAAGTCTTAAAGTCAATAAATGCTCTCTCGAAGGTTTGTCTGATCAATACAACATTCAGGTTGCTCTTCTATCAGAAACTTGGCTCAAACAATCTTCCAATATTCGAATTCGAGGATACTCCTTAGTCAGTTCGAATCGGGACGACGGCTATGGCGGAGCTGCTGTTCTTATAAGAAAATATGTACATTTTATTCATCATGATAGAGTTTTTCCTTCCTTTCTTCTACTTAATCCGAATTTAGTTCACGTTTCAATCCCCGTTGTGTCACGGTAAGAGTTTTATCTTGTCTCCTCCTACATTCCACCGACCTATAACTTACGAGATTTCCCATTTGATTTGTTTTTTAATTTTATTCCTCCCCTTTTCGTGGTCGGCGGCGACTGGAACTCCCACTCGCCTCTATGAGGTTGTTCCAGTTATAACAGGAATGACACAACTACAGAAGAGGTAATTTTCAATTATAATTTGGTTCTCCTAAATGATGGTCCACACACTTTCTTCAAGTCATCGTCTATTTCTAGTTCTATCGATCTGTCCTTTGTTTCCTCTGATATAGCCCTCAAATCTTCGCGGAAAACTCTAGATGGTACCTTCGGCAGTGACCACGTTTCGATCCTCATTGTTCTTAATGACTTCCATCGTCTCCTTATCTTCCTTCTTCATTTACGCCTTTGCATTATGCCGATTGGAGCCTGTGTAAAACTGATTGGAATAGATTTCGGTTTATTGTGGACTCGGAGCTTCCTGTAATACAGGTAGAAAACGATGCTATTTTCCAATATTCATCCTTTACTGATTCTATCTCATCTGCTCTAACATCATCTTCCCCACTCTATAAGTCCGAAAACGTCATTTTTTAAAGGCTTCATCACTGTGGTGGAATAGGGACTGCACAGCTGCTGTCAATCAAAGTTTGTCTAGCTTTAGATCATTCCGCTCTCAACCTATTTTTAATAACTTCTTGGCTTATAATATTCTCAAAAACACCAAGAAAAAATCTCAGAAATCCTTTAGCTCTTCCTCTTCTCGAATGACTCCTGTTTTCAAAGTCTGGAAGTTGGCTAAAGCTTTTAGAAATTCTTTTTCTGAACGCCTGTCTAGCTTCAGTCTTCCTAAGGATACTCTTTCTTTCTTTGACTCTGTAGCTTCTGATCATGTCCCAAACTATGATGAAGTGTGTTCTTCAATTCCTCCTTACTCATCGCCGCCTCATTTCCTTTCCTCCAACTTTCCCTTCTCTGAACTTCTTTTGTTCTCTGAAAAACTCCAACTTCTGTCCGGGCCGCGATAAAATTTCTTACTCCATCCTCAAAAACCTATCTGTAAAGTCTTTCAAAATTATTTTAATCATTTTTAATCCCCTTTCTGCAATCTGGTTCTATTCCTCATTCGGCCTATTTCTTTAGCTTCTTGCCTAAGGAAGTTCTTTGAAAGCTTAACAAACGGCTTGTTTAGTGTCTCGAACGCAATAACTTGCTTCCAGACAACCAGTTTGGTTTTCGGCTTAGGCCCTCCAGATTGTATCAGTCTTTTCCTTGCTGACATTTATAAATCATTTATTTCCAAAGAATTCACGATTACGGCTTTTATTAATGTAGCCAGCACATACGAAAGCGTCCATCTTCCCACAACACTCAAAAGCGTTATGATTTCTTTAAATATCCCTGCATCCATATCCTTCCTAATTATCAATCTTTTTCAAAGTAGAACTTCTTTCTACTCCTTCCTTTTCCGACTCAAGGAAAAGGTCTTGCAGGGCCTTCCGCAAGGTTCTTGCCTTAGCCCTACTTTAATTTATATGTTTCCAAAATTGGTTTTCTTCTCTTAAAATCCAAATCTTTATTTTTTGCAAATGATATTCTTGTTTACTCCTTTTCCCGTAATCTTCTAGTTGCTAATGAGGAGAACTAAACAGCTCCTTAAGAACTTTAGAAAAGGCCCTGTCTAACATTCATCTCTTCATTTCCGCTCCTAAATCAGCAGCTTTGGTCTTCACCCTTCGACCTTATAACCCGGGCTCATTTGAGATAAATCTAAACAATTATTCCATTCCAATAGTCAGTTCTTTTCGTTATCTGGGTATCATTTTATCCCCTCGTCTGTGTTTCCATGAACATATCAGCCATTTATATGCTTCCCCGCTTAAAGTCTTAAACCTTCTTAAAGCTCTCTCACCTACGAGATGTGTGGAGATGATCCTAATAGTGTTGTATAAATCTCCCATACGTTCTAGATTGGATTATTGCAGTTTCTTATAGGGCAACTCTTCCAAATCCGTTCTCTACAAATTAGATCGCCTCCAAAGCAATTGCCTTCGGCTTTGGCTCGGAGCTTTGAGGTCATCTCCTATTCCAGCCATTCTATCTGAATCCAACATCTGTCCTCTGTTCATCCGAAGATTTTATTTGGGTTATCGCTTTCTCATCAAACGTTTTTCCATTTCCTCGTCAAATATCAGTACCTCTTATTCTTTTATCCTTCGTCACTGGCATTTTCCCCTAAAATAAAATTCTTATACTATACATCTATTGGTCTTTCTAAATTTTCCCTTTTTGTTACTTCCCATCACAAGCTTCCATTCTTTTCTTACGTCTATTCCAAATTGTTAAAACCGTCAAATATTATCTTCATACCATGCTTCCTTAAATCCTCTCCCTCTCATATCGTCAGTGTGAAAATTAATAGTACAATAAATTCTCTATTCAACGATCACTCTTTAATTTTTACTGACGGATCGAAGAGCCCGAGCGGAGTTGTGGCGTCATTCTTGTGTCCTCGGTTCAGTCATTCTCAGTTTAGATTTCCGTCCTTTTGTTCTTTCGTTACTGCGGAATCTGTTGCCATCTTACACAGGCTATTTATATTTCCTCTTCTACAAGTCCTTCCAAATTCCTTATTTTTTCTGACTCTTTAACTGTTCTAGTGCTATCTCCACCTTCCCTTTCTCCTTCCACTGATGCTATCATCTTTTCTATTTGTTCTCTTCTCCACGATCTATCCTCATCGACGTTTACCCAGATTGACTTTTTCTTTGGATTCCCGGACATTCAGCATTGATGGAAATGTATCCGTCGACCTCCTTGCTAAAGCTACAGCTTCCAATGGAAATTTTATTAGTAGGTTTCCAGCACACAATATTCTTCTTCCAACTAAATTCTGCCATCTTTTAGGCACTCTGTTTTTGTTTCTCTTTAATCTTAATTCCTTTTATGTCTTGATTAATCCTGTTCTCCCTTCTCGTTTTTGGTTCCATGATTTCCCCAGTTTGCGTCGATCCATAATTACTAAATTATCTCGCCTCCGTTTATCTCGCATAGTTTCCTTCCTTCTTCTCTAAAACGCTTTTCCTTGACTGCATCTCCTAATTATCCATTGGATCCTGAAGGTTCCCAGTATGTTTGTGATGCGAATCACGTGCTCTTCGAGTGTTCCGGTTTATCTCGTGAGCGCGTGAGTTACTTTATTATCAACTTTTAAAGCTTGGTCTTTTCCTGCTCCTTTCAACACCTCCTATGTTCTTTCTCTGCCTATTCTCTCAGTTGTTCTTGTTCTAGAAGTATTCCACTTGATTCCATTGTCGATGAAATAAAAAATATAATTTCTATTCTGTTTCATGCGTCTATTTCATTTTGCTGGGCTAATGCTAATCCCAAGGGGTGTAAAAAAAAAAAAAAAAGAACTTTATTATCTTCCCTAATTAATATGACCGCAATCGGGGTAGTTTTTGTAATAACTGTAATTAAGACACAACTTTTTTGTTTATTGCACCAATTCGTGCAGATTTTTTTTTTTTTTTTTTTTTAAATCTTTATTTAACCCACTTATTTTAAATATACGGGGTTATATAAAGACACTTATCTACTCTGATGACCGATGATAACGTTTTATCGTAAAAATTAAATATTAAATTACTCTCCTCTCATTCTCTCTCCTCTTCTCCCTGTTTATTACATAGAAGAAATTTGTAATTTATTTATATTAATAAGTATATTACTTAAAAAAAAAAAAAAAAAAACCTACACGATATACAATTTAGCATTAAGAATTTTAATAGTTCCAATTTTAATCCATGACTCCAGTGTGACGTTGGGGGTGCACTTTATTTTAGAAAGTTTTTAAAACCTTTTTTTTAAAACTAGTTTTAAAGATTTAAAAAAACAATACATTCCCCCAATTTAATAGATATTTATTTTATTCTTTTTTTGTTTAATGTGATTTTTTTTTTTTTATGTAAGGTATCGAGAAATTAATATATATTAATTAAATAAAGAAATCAAGGGAGAAATATTTACCCTCCGGCAGTTTTCGAACTTGGGTGGTATGTATATGCCCGAAATTGCTCAAAATTATTACGCCATATTATAGTAAAAATTAATTGAAACTCTCGTGATTTTTAATAAATAAATTTCGTAGTTGACTGTGCTACAAATTTGTTTCTAGTATGCGTGCAATTAAAATTAGTAGGATTAATAAAATAGCAGGGCTGTTTCTGTTGTTTCTTTAACGACTCATATCGAATTTATAATGCGCAAAAATGATTTTAGCCATATTGTTTAAAAGGGACAGACACCTCTCAAGTTTCTATTAACAGTATGAAATACATTTAATATACATATATACATATATATATATATATATATATATATATATATATATATATATATATTTCCTTTTTAAATTTATACTATAAATTTACACACTACTTAACAATATATACACTCGAAAACCTTTCCAGCTCGATTAACGGACTCGTTGTTGGTGCTTCGGATCGAAGAGAATTCGGCTTCGCGACGTAATCGCCGTTGTTGAAAAACTCGTTTTATACACTTTCTTCTAACACTCTCTTATAATACACAATTTCAAATAGCACGATTATCTTCGAACTATACCTAATCTCTTTTCACCGGGGGTCGTTTGCGATTTTTGATTTTTTCGATTCATCGTTTTGCGATTTTTCGCGCGATTGATATGATTGAGATCAGTTTAACGCGTAATAGGTTGGTGACGTTGCGGCCGTTAGTAGCGATGGTAAACTGGTGGCCGTGACCATCTGATGATGGTGGTAATAGTACGGTCGTTGGTAAGAATAGTAATTAGCGACGTCGCTGAAGTAGGTGGACGACGGGTGGTGATGCTGTTGCTGCTGCTGCTGCTGCTGTTGCATCAGTTGTCCTCCGTGGTTTTTCGGGAGTGGCGAGTTTGAGTTTAGGTCACCGCTGTGTAATTTCTTGATGTGTTTCTTCAAGTCGAAATTTCGGCAAAAACCTTTGCCGCAGGTGGCGCAAACGAACGGTTTTTGCTCGTTGTGCGTGTGCATGTGAAAGGTTAAGTTGTAGATCTGATGAAAAGCCTTGTTGCAGATGCCGCACTTGTACGCCTTTATTTCGTTGTGCGTCAACTTGTGATTGTTGTAATTGCCCTTCTGATGGAAACTCTTGCCGCAATACTCGCACGTGAACGGCTTGAAACCGGCGTGAATCATCAGGTGCGTGTTCAGCGTCGAACTTCGATTGAAGGCCTTGCCGCACGTCCGGCAGGCGTGCGGTTTCTCCTGCGTGTGGATGATTTTATGACGGCACAGCGTGGATGCCTGGCGAAATCCCTTGCCGCACACCTTACAAACGAACGGCCGCACGCCCGTATGAACCGGCATATGCCTGGTCAGATTGTAGTGCGCGCTGAATGTCTTGCCGCAATCCTTGCAGACGAACAGTTTCTGCTTCATGCCGTCATCGAATTGATGCTCGAACGCCTTGCCCAATTTCAGTCCTTCTTCTCTCGAAATTTCAAATATACCGTTGCCGCAATCGGTACCGCCGCCGATACCGCCACCGCCGGCGACAATAGCGGCAGCGGTACCGTTACCGTCGTTTAATTGTTGTCGCGATAGTAACGACGCCGACGAGACGAAATCGACGTTCGATACCGGTCGTTCGCGGCCCGCTGCGGTTGAATAGCCGTCACTGTTACGCCCGTCAGCGACGTTTACATCGTCGTTTATCGTCGATAGCTGCAGCCGAGCCGTACCGGAATACTGTTGCGGGTGATAGTATACGAACGGATAACAACTATTGGCCACCTCCTCGGCGGATAGCAATTTGTCTTCGTCGTCATCATCATCGTCTCGGTCGTTGTTCACCTTGGACAGTGACCATTTCGCTGTTTTGGCCGTTAATTCGCATTCGAAATAGGACGGCAAGCGAAGATAGGTGCAGGTCGTCGTAGTTTTAGGCTTGCGATCCGGTTCCATGATTTTCGCAATGGAGAATTTCAGCGTTTTCCCGTTATTATTATTATTGTTGCCGCTACTGTTGTCAGCCATTTTGCTAAATGCGCCGTGCGAATAACGATGTAATTTAGAAACGAAATCGGCCGCGGTCATTTCCAGTCAGTGACCATGTGCTAGCCCTACGAAAAACAAACAGACAAACAAAAATAATTCGCAAACAACTTTGTGACGCACGCGAGTCTGAACTATAACATAAAATAGACCGGGGTACCCGTAGGGGCAATTAAAGAGAACCCCTCTGTTGTACTAGCTGAGGAGCAAGATATGTTCGACGCGTTTCTTTTGTTAAACGATTAATGAAGTCGTGAACTTTTTATTTTCAGCAACACATATGATCTGTATATAGCACAGGTTAATAGTCTCGCGACTAACCAATAAAAACAGTTTTTTTTTTGGGTTTTTTTTTTTTTTTGCAAAATTCAATTTCATTAGTTACCTCTGTAGCGATACAATCATTTCTAAATTTTCGATGCCTTTCGGATAGAACTATTTGTCTTTGGCCTCAAAATAGGCTTCGGTTGCGGCTATAACCTCACCGTCGTAATCAAATCTCTTTCCCTGAAGCATCTTTTTAAGATCTGCAAACAAGTAGAGAAGTCACAGACGGGACGAGACCTGGTGAAGTCGACTTGTGAATCTAGTCGGTGTATTGTCTTAGTGAAACAGCGGGTCTTTCTTTTCTGCTTGAATGCGTCATCCGAGCGATTCAAAATAGTAGTCGCTGTTGATCGTTCGGCCCTTCGGGAGACAATCGATGAGCACAATGCCGTGCGTAATACAGAGGCCAGTCTGACTGTTGCGTCTTCGGACGCTTTGACCGGCTTTCACCTTGTCACTCGGCGAACGCTCTTTTTGACACTCCGGCATATAATAGTGATCGATCCATGTTTCATCCATAGCTTTTAAACAACTTCAAATCGTTGTTGTGTTCCGCTGTAGGCATACGCGGCACCCATTTGAAAAAAAAAAAAAAAAAAATTCATACCTAAATTTTCACGCACAATTTTGAACACGGTGCCTTTTGATATCTTTAGGATGTCAGCTCTGTCTTTTGCAACTTCAAAAACAGTTTTCAGGAATGTTTTTCACTTTTTTATTCTTCCGCGTTTAAAATCCGCCTACCATCGGAAATTGGTTGTTTTCAGTGTAGAATTTTCCCGATAATAATAACTTCTCAAGCCGTTATCGAGCTCGAACACGGTATTTTTTCCCATTACAAAACAGTGTTTGATTAACACGCGTTTTGATTGATTTTTTTTAGAAAATAATAAAAGAGTACTTTCACTTCAGCTTCGATATCACGACAACTATTGAATCAAATATTATACAACTGTTACACGTGTCTGATCCAAGTCGCTCCTAAGTTTATACCTAATCTAGGATAATTGGTTATACCAGAGAATTATCTGGGGGAAGGTAAAGGCGGATAATCCAAAAGTACAAAGGAACTGGTCCCAGTATTCTAATCAGATCCCCATTAGGGATCCTTAAGTACCATTATGGAAAGCTTAACTTCACAATCCATGATACCTTATCAAGGATAACCATGGGACTTACTGTACTTTTATTACCGAAAACGAAAGCGACATGGCATTGGTTGTGTCCTCTCCAGGCCCGTGCCCAAAATTTTGGAAGGGGGGGGGGGGGGGGGGGGGGGTTGAAAATCTTCTCTGCATATTTATTTTATAATACATTTTTCACTAATATTCGTACTATTAATAATTATCATTTTGATTTATATATATATATATATATATATATATATATATATATATATATATATATATATATATATATATATATATATATAATTTACATAAATGAATTACCCCGTATATGAACATTAATAAAAATTACATATGTTATTAATTATACTCGTAATAAAAATTTTTTTACATAAAATATTAATGAAGTACCTAAAAATATGGAGCATATTTTTTCTTTATTTTTTTAAAAGTAGGTAAAAACACCCTAAAAAATCATCAATATTTATTTTAAATTTGTGATTTTCTTCAGATTTTTTTGTATTTATAATAACTATTTCAGTTCTCCAGGGGGGGGTTTAACCCCCCCCCCCGTGGACACGGCCTTGGTCCTCTCTATGTGTCAGTCCCGGGACTTAATATGATCCATGTGTTATTATATACATATTGATATTCGTACATTGTTTAAATCCAATAAAATGACTAGCCGTTATGTAAAATGTCTGGGATTTTTTTTTTTTTTACAAATGGATTATTGAAACGTAATATTTTACGACAACTGGGCGAATTAAAAATATATCGAGCAATAACACGGAAAGGTGTAGGGAATATACCTGAAAGAATGACAGAAAGACGAAATACTTTTCTTTAGAAATGTCGTAATTTGCAGAAACTGTAAAATGACTTTAAATTTTTATTCTCATATTAACAACCGTTATTTACGTGTATTTTAATTTTAATTTTTAAAAAAAGCATTGTAGTTCCGAAATAATACCGTTTTGTAGTGTTAAAGTTTTTTTTCCCGTAATACATTTTTCTAATGGCATTTAATTTCATTACAGAATATGGTAACATTAAGTGTTACGTATCGAAATTTCCTTCGAATATTTTTGTAGTATTAATTTTTTTACCACAGGGTTCAAAGAGTAAATGATTTTAATTATAAAACAACTTAATCTTCCTGGTCGAAATTTTTCGTATACCTATTTTTAATTATTCTACCTTTCTACCGTTGATGAGACATTTATTTACCAATATGCGGATACGTACTTTTAATAAATTTAAAAAAACATGAACAATTCAATGAGAAAATATAACTTAATATAAAATAAAGAATAACAGGTATAGCGCAAATCGCTTAATACGAAATAAATATTAAAGATGAAACGGATATCCGGTAACTATTCGGTAACTATCCGGTATCGGGCCGAAAACCGCGCTGAAAAAAAATACGAAATATCAAATTTAGAGGTACTTTATTTAATCCGCGTAACAAATGTAATCATCATATTTTCATTTTACAGCAAAAAAAAAAAAATTAGTACTCGCACTAGGGGCAAATTTTTCGTACGAGTGAATATCAATTTCTCTGCATTGAAAGCCAACAAACGGTTTCGCTTGTCTTCATAGAGAGAGAGACAAGAACCCAACTTCAGAAAAAAGTCTTTCACTATATACACTGCTTCAGGATGCTGAAAGATAAATTCTGACAAACTTTATTAAGCTCGGGTATTGTGTAGCATCATTAGAGCTGACCACCAAATTTATAAGGATCACGATTAATTCGAACTGACTTCAGATAAACATTAATCTCGCACGCAATTCAGACTACAATAGCTCGTTTACAATAACCTCAAGTGATCGTGTTTGCAATCAATTCAACAAGTCAATGAAACACTTGCTAACTTCGCTCATGAACGAGAAGACTCGAATTCATCGTGAGCCCGCGTCCGACGTTCATGCACCATCTGTGCGAGATTGCTCGTGAAGATGCGCCAATTGGCAATGTTCAGCCGAATATCCGGGGCTAAACAATTATCCGTTTCATCTTTAATAAATATTACAGAATTAAAGCAGAAAACGGAATGTGAAATATTTCACTGATAAAAAAAAAACTTAATGTAGCGCGGAATAAAGAAATATATCCCACACACTTATCGGGAAATCTTACAGTAATGATATCTTAATGCCAAGATCGTGTCCCAGGAGCCCTCCTATTAGAACTAAAATAGTTATTATAAATACACAAAAATTTGAAAAAAATCAAAAATTTAAAATAAATATTGATGATTTTTTAGGGTGTTTTTATTTTTTTTTTTAAAAAAAGAAAAGAAAACATATGCTCCATATTTTTAGGTACTTCATTAATATCTTAAGGAAAAACTTTTTATTACGAGATTTATGTAAATTATTAATACGTAAATCAAAATTATGGAAATTATTAATAGTATGGGGACATTAGTGAGAAATTTATTATTACGCAAAGAAAATTGTCAATCCCCTTCCCTTTCAAAATTCTGGGCACGGCCTTGCTTAATGCTGGTAAGCAAAAAAAAACGCGGAAATAGTTTTGTCTTCAGTTTTTTGTTGAAACAAAGATACTTAGGTTTTATACGCTCTCTCATTCTAACATTCTTCTCTCTTCCTACATCCATACTGGCCTGTTGTGGATTTATGGACGCTCTGCAATCGAACGTAACGATTCGGTAGCCGATTTTCTACATCGTTCGTCTTCTTTTATAGATTTCTCATCCCGTAATAATATTACTCTGCGCTCTCGACAGTTGCTCATTTCCAACTAAGGTCGAACTCTAATTCCTTTTCATTCTCGACTCCCAATTCCCTGTAGTTCTCTATTCAACCTAATTTACCATCCTCTCTCTGGGTTTTCAACTCTTGGTCGCATTCAATCTGTCGTCTTCGCTTTGGACATAGTTTACTTGTATCCATTTTAACCGTTTATTCCTTGCTTCTTCTTCACTTTTTTCCCCTCTTAAGTGACGCTTTTTTTTTTTTGGGCGTGGCCGACTTAGGGCAGCTACCCAGGACAATTGGACTAGATTAGAGATTAGATTTTGATCCGGTTGAACAGATCGATGACAGGAAAGAGACAAGAATAGGAACCACATTGGATGACGGCAAAGCTAAGATATAGGAAGCACTATATGGAGTAGGATAATTCAGCTTTAATAATTAAACGTACAGGATATTACGTTCGGAGGAAAGACTGGAGCATTCAAACAACACGTGATCAGGATCACAAACGAAGGAACAGTCGCCAGAGTGCAAAAGACAATAAGGGGATGGGAAAAGAGCAAAACGATGCCGAGAGGAAGGGAGCAAAGTATGATTGAACCGCAGACGGTAGATGGCAATGATGAAAAAACGTTTAAGAGTAGGACAATGATAGAACCAAGAACAAGAAGGAGGTTTAGGCTGAATAGAAAGGTAAAATGAGTTAGGATTGAAAAAGGAGCAAGGATACACATCCGACCAAAGTCTGACATGCATTCTTTTGGAGAGGGGAAGTATGTTGTGACCAGGAATCTTTTTAACAAAATGTGGAGAGTGTAGCGCTAAGGTGCTAAGGAGTCCACCGTCTCGTTACCATCAATACCCGCATGACTTGGAACTCAAAGCAGGTCGATGGAAATGGAATGGGAAAGGGAAAGACTATAGATGAGAGAACGTATACGGAAAACAATAAAATCGAGGGAATATGAGGGAAAGGGAGAGGATATAGCCTGAAGAGCACTTTTGGAGTCTGAAATAATTAAGTATCTATCAGAAGAACGAGTTGAGGAAATAAATGTAACGGCTCGAAGAATGGCATAAAGTTCTGCGGAGAAGATGGAGCAAAAAGCCGGGAGCCTGAAGGATTGAGCGGAATTATTGGCTGGAGAGAAAAAGGAAGCAGCTACTGCCCCTGAACTCTTGGAACCATCAGTAAATATTAAGGAATGAAGAGGAAACGAGGAATTAATAAGAAAATTAAATTCTTGATTGGCAACTGCGGAGCCAGAGGTTTTGGATGATGAAGGAAGAGAAAAGAGTTTTGGAGGGTGAAAAAACACGAGGAAGTTAAAAATAAAATAAGGAAGTTTTCTGTGGGAAATAGTATAGGAGGAGAATTTGTCTAAACGATGAGAAACAAGGGCTAAGATAGGACATTTATTAGGAGAGAAGCGCCATTTATGAAAGATGGAGAGGTATGTGAGACGAATCTTAGAAAATGAGATGGAAAGTCTTTTTACAAGGAAACTGTATCCTAAATGTGATCGTCGGATGAACAACGGTTTCACATTCGATTCAGCAAGAAGAGCTGGAATAGGAGTGGAGGATGCATTGCTTTCGAACGTTCTTCTTTCTAATGCCCGCTTGTACTTATTGATCTTCCGGCATTTTTTATTCCCTCCTAGAAATTTAGTCTTTTTTATCCTCCATATTTGATTGTGTAAGCATTTTATATCACGTCTTTTATTTGAATACTAGATGGGGATTTTTTCTTTGATTACATATACACGTTTCTATAAAAGAAGTTCATGTGGTTTCGTACAATGCATATTGGGGATCCAGAGAGATATTTTTTGGAGAGAGAAATTATATATGTAATTGCGTAATATCTTCTTATACGGGGTTGGCAGTAGATTTGATAAAAAATACCTGTTTTAAAAATACGCAATTATTATAATTTAATTTGAATTAAAATTTATTCAAAATAGAATGAAATTACAAAATTGTACCTAAAAAAAATTATTGTTTAAAATTTGAATAGTAAATTGTTGGAAAGAATAGAACGATACTATTTTTATTAGACTTTACTTATTTATTTTTTTTTTTTTTTTTTTCTTAGTAATCCGATCCGAATTTTCTTTGTCCGTGAGCAAGTTTTAAAAAAATATATATCATATTTCTCATTGAACTACTATTTTTAATTAAAATTGGAAAATAAAAATTAATAATAAATAAAAACGCAAAAGATCGATGATAATTATATTTAAAACAGAGCAAAAAACGTAATAACACATTAATAGTTTTACTAGTAAAAACAGTATTAAATATGCATAGGTGTAACATTTATACAAAACTTTTATAGTATAAATTAAATTTCTCTGTTGTAATCGTTTTTTTTTCAACGAGGTTTTGGTTCTTTTTTTTTTGGGGGGGGCCCTAACATCCCGTGCGTATCCGCTAATGATGCATATATACGTTTTTAAGGTAATAATAAGACTAAAAATCGTGTAAAAAAATAAGATTGTTTAGTAATTTCAGTAATATTCTACTAAATTAATTTTGTTTTCAAATTACTGAATTTACATACACGCAACTCTTTTAACACTAAATAATGTATTTAATTAAAAGACAAATATTGACTTTTACAAAAATATACTTAATTTGTTCTATCATATGAAATGGCCTTAGAACTGTGTACATTCTGTCGCTAAAGTTTTCCAATTTAATTAAATATTTTTGTTAATTAAAATGGGAATAATTAGATACGTAATGAGATTGATTATATATATATATTAGAATGCTGATAAAAATACGTTTTCCACTGAAGCGTTTTCCACACTACGAACATTGAATACCCCCCCCCCCCCGGGTGAATTTCTCAAACCACAGTTTTTCATAATTTGCCGTTTTAATTGAAACTCTTACAACATAGTAATGGCCACACTCGAATTGCGCACCGTTATTTACCTGAGTCGAAGGTTAAAAAAAGGTCTGTAATCTCCACACACGAATTGCGCACCGGAAGTTTGCAGGTATGAAATATAAAAAAACAAACGAAAACGACGCTCGGACCATAATCGCTGTTCACTGGACTAAGGGTCTCCAAAACTGATGGCGCTTGATTGTAGTACTATATTTTTAATGTTCGATAACTTTCAACATTTTTACGTATCGTATTTTTGACAATTAATTTTTAATCTACCAATGAAAAATACTACATCGGCTTATGTATTAAAAATATTTGAGAATACGCCAGATTAATTTTAAAAATACGTAATTGTTTAAACTTCTAATTCCATTTTTGTTTTTAAAACAAGTAGTTCCGATAAATAACTGTGATATATTTATGTTTTAATCATTAAAAATTGATTCCGGCTTTTGCAATTTACCAGTTAGCTCAACTTTCAGTAATTTAGCTTACTCCTAATTGTCTACATTTGTGATCTTTTTTTTTTCTAGTTTCAAAAGAATTATATTTATGATTAAACGTGTATACTACCTTTTGACATAGCGGCAGCTAAAATTTTTCCTTATTTGTAAGTTATTATTTTTAATAAAATATTTCACTTTCATATATACGTTAATGTTAATTTCGTGTTACCATTAATGTTAAGCAATTATCAGTGTTAACAGTTTTATTATGGGGATGAATATTTCTAGAACAGTTTGAATTCTACAAGCCCCTGTAAAATAACAATTTTGAATCATCATTTTATTTCTATGATTAAAATAGAGCAGTAATTTAAACAGTGCCGAATTACTGTTATGTACTTATAAGCCGGATAATAATTTTTGATGTTTTTTTATGAGGAAATATGACGCTTACACGTTAAAATGTAAAGCTATATACAAAAATAGTATTAATTCTCTTTCAGAAAATGCTAACGTTCGAACAACTCTTCTAACCTCTGAGCGCTAAAAGTCGCGCAACGAGTTAAGAATATGTAATATGACAAATTTAAAATTATCTAAAAACTATTTCAAAATGCATAAATCACCAACCGATATTATTCCTGAAATTTAAAATATATAATAAACAACAAAAACTTTGCATCGCAATAAACATTTTCAATAAGCACTTAATTTAAACCCCATTTGCATCTAAAAACGGCAAACGAATGTAGTTTTCGAAAATATATAAACGGATACTTTGGAAAGAAAAATATATTTTAGCTTTAACTTTAAATTACCGGAGGGTGCTGGAAAAGTTCAAAAAAAAAATGTTTTCCCGGGCATGTTCTGTATTAATGGAAAACATTACACGGAAGTAATGAAATCATATTTCAGTGTTGCTTCTAAGAATTACTTTTTTATTCTGATAACCTAAATTTGAGTTTAAACTTCTGCTTCTTTATCATTTATCTAACAAAACACATTAATACCGACCAAATGTGCGCAAAAATATCTATTATCTAGAGTAGAAACTATTTAATTTACAATAAACTACAAATTATAAAAACTTGACGAAGGAAAATTATCTTGTTAAATCCAACTAACATTTAAAGAAAAAAGGTAGTAGTACTAACACTATTTATTTACGTAATTATTATCATTGTAAGTTTTATTATTAAATTGTTTTAAATAGGATTTTAGTTTAATGGTAAATTTTTGCGTTGTCATTTAAAATTCAAGTAGAATACTATGTATTGTTTGATGGTACACTAAATGAAAAAATTACGATTTTTAACAAATTTGGTTTTAATTCAAATGACAATTTATAACTGAGATTGAACACTGATTAATGGATAAAATAAAATCTGAACTGAAACTTTCCCGAAACTCGGTTCCCTCAAACTCGTAAGTAATTCTATATTATAACAACATATTTAATTTGTCAAACTCGAAAATTTTACATGGTCACATTTATAATTTATGTACATTAATCAGTTGATATGAAAGTATTTTGTATTAATGTGAAATAGAAGCTTCATGAAACATAATATGCCGTGCGCTGAAAATTCTACATATTCAGTTAGAAATATTATGGTAATTTACGTTATTTTATATAATATTCGTGCAAAGATGATTCTATTTTATGCAACATTTCTTTAAATATGTGTATGTTCCCTAGAGGTTGTTAAAAATATTTCGAATAACAATCGTACTGCTAACGGGATAGTAGCCTATTTTTCGCAAACGTTAAAGGCTTTTTTAATCGACTGAAATGTAGTTCGCTTATTATTCCAAATAGTAAACGTTTCATTACGATAACACATTTTGGAAGTCACTGAAAGAGTGACTTTTACTCATTTTATTCCTTCATGGATTTTATAAAATCAGAGTATTTTTTTTAAAGGCGGCGCGCAATTCGAGTTGTCAGCGGGTGGGCTATTTCGGGTCTGGTGCGGAATTCGTGTGTGACTTGTCACTGTGTTAGTGCTTGGTGCGGAATTCGAGTGTCCCCCATAGTAATATTATCCACCGCAACAAATGTATTAATTTAGAATGCAAATGTAACAATAAAACAATTACACACATGACACTCAACTAACAAGGAACAGTTTTGTGATCGTGCTTTTTTGAAAAAAATTAAAACAATATTGACGCATTCCGAGAATTTTCGTGAATACAATGAACTAGAAAACCGAAAAAAAAAAAAAAAAAAGAAAGAAAGAAAGAAAAAGACACAAAAAAAAAGTGGTAATCTCGCGAGCCAACGCGGAGTTGTAAGTTGATGTTTTTTTTTTTTTTTATTTTTTAACTTTTTGCCGCGAAGCTTGAGCGAATATAATATCATTCGTTGATCGGCGGTAATTCGGCGCATTGTCCCGTTCAGTAGAATGCACCGGTGGTGCATTATTGCTAATTGCGTGTGGCAAATGATAGTGAGCAGTGACTATTTCGAAAAATTCACCGAGCAAAGAGCCGTTGGAAAGGTAGAGGAACAGGTTTTTTGTTGTCGTGTCATTGTCGAGTCGTTCTGTCGTTGTCGTCGTCGTCTCTGTCGACAATGGAAACAACGAGGAGCGTGTTGCATTCAACATTTATTAAGTGCTGCGCTCGTTGTCATTGTTTTAATCGAGTCTCACACAGGTCTCTCTAGGTGTACGCTGGTGTTGGAAAATGCCGCGCGCATCCCTCGAAAATGCAGCCTAATTAAAACGAGCCGCAAAAGTTTTCTTGCTAGAAAAGGCGCTGGGCAAATAGCAGCAGAAATAATGATAATAATGCCAAAACAGGCTCGACGGTCTGAAGAAGTGGCGGTCGACACACAGCAGGCGATACGGGAGATTTTCAAGCGTAGCTAAAAGACTAGCGCGCATTGAGGCGAGCGTACACACGTTGCGCGACGTTTTGTTGTCGTTAAAAGCAGGACACGCCGCTATAAAGACTACTCGGCAATTTCCAAAGTAAACACAACTGGCAATTGGAAAGGTTCTTCGCCGTCGATTTACTTCAGTAACGATTACACCCGTCTCCGGGGAACGTTAAATAAACAGCGTCTATTCATTACGAACGCGCGCGCGCGCACACACGCACACACACACACACACACACCACACTCGTACGTATTATGCAGACTTAAATGCAGATGATCATTTATAGTAGACATGTTGTTTATAATCTGTAAAAAAGACATATGGCGTATTTATTCGCACGTCGTAAATTGTGTGCATCGAGATGATTGCCCATTTTTGCATGCACTTCTTCCTTCAACTGAAATTGCGCATAACTGGTCGGAAAAAAAGAAGGAAAAAAGGAAAAAGGAATTATATAATCTTCTACCAAAAAACACGTTTCATTAGTAACGCCAGAAAAATACGACAATGCGCCGCCATCCGCCGAAATACATAGTTCTTTATATAAATTAATAATTAGCAGTGTTTTATCAGTCTTATTTTTTTTCCCTGCACTAGAGCGCAAAATTCAAGTTAAAGTTTTGAGTTTACACATTTATTTCTGTTTTTTTTTTAGATTGTGTTTTATTCGAGTTTTAAACAAAACCCCTAAAAGTATCTAAAGTTAGCATAAACAAAATTGCAACTAAATGGCATCGTCGTATACTTATTAAAAAAACCTGTGTGATAATGTAATACAATTTTAGTATTTCAGTCGAGCGACTTGCAAATTATTATATCTCTCGAAAAAACTATCCGAAGAAGGTGAAATAAATATCTACTTCACTAAACAAACAATAATGGGATTATTGCAGGGGAAAACGATAAAGATTTTGTTAGAAGCGATGAAGATTTTGTAAATCGACATTACTAGAAGAATGCTCGATGTGGGGACGGATGGGATACGTCACCGGAAGAGATTTAAAATCAGCATAAGTAAAGGTTAAATGACAAGGAAGAGAACAAAAGAAGGAAAATTAAGAAAAACGAATGATGTGGGAATTGTGTACGAGAAATAAATAAAACAAAAAATGAACTGAAAAATAGATTATACAAGTAAGATCATTAAAGACTAAACTACCGAAAAGCCAAAAACTTCGAAAGAAAGAAAATAAGATTCAATTAAGTTCTCTATTTATAATATTTATACCGAGTGATCGTTGTTACGTTAAAATTATTCGTACTACTCAACGTAGCATTTAACGTAAGATTTGAAAAGTTTTTACTTTATTTTCAGTAAGAAAACCTGTACATGGAGATGCTATCGGTGATGAAATATTGCCAATAACAGATATGAGATGCCCATTAAAGGTCCACAAAAATTTGGCGACAAATCCGTACGATTAGAAAGAATACACCAGTACAACGCAACTGCCAAAGTTAACAAGAGTAATCCAATCGTTTCATTTTCTCTGTCAGTCCCTAGTTAACATTATTAACGTGACTGCTGAACCACCTAGTGCTACTGAAGTCCATAAGCTACGCTGGTACGTGAGTGAACATATTTCATGTAAAGTTGCGTATTATTGACACAGCAGTCTTCTATCTTAGTTTTGTAAACGTAAGCGATATAACTAGGCCCTGTATGTAGTACTAAAATTTTAATTCCCAAATCTTACTACTTTTTTTCTTTTTCTTTCCTAATTAGCACCAGTGACGAGAGGTGCAGCTTAAAGGCCCTATATATGTATTGGTACAAATTTATAGATTTTAAAAACTGAAGAGAACAAGTTGGGAAGAATTCTTCACCAAAATTGAGGGAACGGATGTGTCCGGAAAAAACAATGATCTCTCTGAGCGCTGAATTTGATTTTATTCAGCTACGTTTTGAAATGTATTATTATTGTCTAACGACCGCTAGAACATAGGTTATTTGATAAGGGTGTATTCAATTTTGAAGCGAACGGATTTGAATTTAAAAAAAAAAAAATCTAATGTCGAAAAAGATAGCCTTTTTCTTTTAATATGTTGATTATTGGAATATTAATATAAATAATTTTTTATTATTTACAAATTATCAATAATCCGATAATTACTGATAGTGCCATACTTAATTACTGAGCGTCGGCGACTACACCTATACGTACATCTCAGCTGTACAGACATAAGTATTAGTGTCCGTAGCAATTATTATTATTTATTATTTTTTTTTTTTATATTTATTTATTGTGCGGGCTTCCAGCGGCATTGACCCAAAAACAAGAAAACTAAGCTAAGAAATTAAATAACTAGGCGGTCCGAAATGAACGACGCAACAAAGGACAGCAGTGCGGACACCACAGAAGATGAAGGAAAGGAGAGGATAAAGGAAGAGTTACAGGGCATAGTAGGGAGACCTAATGACAGGAGCTGATTGTATAAAAGGGAGCGTTCGTTACGAAGAGCAGGACACTCGAAGAAAATGTATGCAACGCAGGTGTACACGCGCAAGACTACACCCGGAACTGATAGTGTAATCGTTTGATTTACATCGTTTTACAGAAGTGCAGTCTTATTTATGTCTGCTGTGTACTGACCTCGCGCGCGCATATGATGTTGTACGTGGTGGTTTGCCATTGCCTTCCACGTGATTATTAGCGTTTATTTATTTATTTATTTTTTATTTAATTCTTGTAATAAAAGTTCGTCGTCGCTCAGGATCGAACCCGTGACCTCCATATCGGAAGTCAAGCGCTCTAGCAACTAGGCTATCACGTCGACTTATCCGATAATTAAGAACTTAAAACATTTATCATATCATTTCGTTTTGTTATTTTTGTTACATTTCATTGAACTATTATTGTCACGATTATCAAAATCCGAGTAGGTAAAACTCTGATTGATTTTAGTATATCGGTATTTTTTGAGTGTGTAGTACAATTTATATCTCTTTAACTGAACTTAATGAATAATAGAAAAATGTGTGTAATTACAACTTCGATGAATGAATACGGCGTTAGAAAGGTTTTTTTTCCATAACATCCCCTCTTTAGTGTAAGAAAAAGGAAAGAGCTATAAAGACGAACGCGGTATCTGCGATGTTCGAATTTGAACTTCTTTCTGATTCAAATTTTGAGAATACTATGTTTCTTTAACTTATATTTTCTTGTTTTCTAATATATACTAAAGAAGGCATACCGCAGTATCTTAGCCATGGGAAAGATGAGATTGAACCATTTTCAAAATATTTTACCCCCCCTAAAAAAAAAAAAAAAAAAAATAATTATAAAGTATCGTGAGAAATTTTAAGATGATTTACACCTATTCTGTAAACGCAGATTTTCGCTTTTAGAAAAATCTTAAAATCCAACGTTTTTTTTCTCCCTCCTCCCTCTGTGCCTAGCTTTCGCCATCTGGCCACTTTTTTTTTTTCTTTAATTATTATTGTTTTATCGAGTTATTATTATTATTATTTATAGATTATTAAAATAAATTACACTTTATACAATTATGTTACCGAGTTTTTTATGTATTAGTACAAAATGTAAGCAGGTTCTTGGTTCTCGCACCATCTGTTATAAGAGAACCATTGACACGGTATTATAAAATGGTAATATGTTTTTTCTCCGCTCATCGCATTTAAATAGTAATATTTTTTGCGAAGTTGCTATTTTATTAAAAACTCTTTTCACGACGGAAAACATAATATTTTTGACGAATCGTATAGAGCGTGTCGTCTGGGCTACCCCAATTGACACTCGCCAAATCGGATACTATTGACGATTCTAGCGTGCATTTTACTTAATACTATTCGTAATTATTCATTATTTTATCATATTTAGCCATCATCATCATCACCTCCGCGTGTGCGTGATTCGCTATTATTCGCTTAAAAAAAATCTTAATCACTCTCATTAGCTTCGTTATTATAATTGAATGGTGCGGCGCTCGGCAAAGTTATCTGTTTTAAATAATGCTCTCAACCGCTGAACTGGAATACTTGTCGCGAAAGGAACAATAAAAGAGTAGGAGGCGGTGGAGCCGCGAACAGGAAGGGCAGCCCGAGTTTGGACCATTTTCCAAAAGCGGTTTTGTAATTTTCTCGCTGCGACAACAGCACCAACGGTCGTACGAAAATCGGACGGAACGGTTGCCGCGCTCAATGGTAAAGAATTAATAAGAGCGATTGATTACAAGGAAGAGCCGTTTGACAATTGACAGGCTGCCGACGGTTTTGACGTCCGACACATAGAGCTGCTTAGTCTTTTTGTCAGTCGGTTCTCGGCGTTTGGCGGCCGCTTTTTCGACAGCAAATTGGAAATTTTAAGTGATTGGCAAAACACTCTTTGGTCGAGTGATGAGAAAGACTCTCCGGCTCGATGGATGCGCGCTTGTCTTGCCGACTCTGTCTACTTTTTCTATGTAAACACTAGCGTCACATCCGTCCTTTGCGCATTATAATGCGCATTCTTTTATAACTCCTTGTCTGGTTATTATTTACTTGTAAACAAGCCGTCAGTATCACTGCGCGCGAATGGAGCTGGCACCGCCGCTAGAGCCCTTCCGAAAGCGGCACCTCTGACAGTACACATTGTCGAGGCGGCATTGTTATCCTTCTTGAAGCATCGAACGGCAGTGCCTTGCCGAAATCGTATTATGCGATTCTCACTGAGGGTGCACAGATTTCAATCATTAGTTTTCAACATCGCGTTGCGTACGTTGTCCTCCTGTAAAAGACATGCGCAGCCCCGAACTAATAGAGAAATAGCTCTAGCACCGTAGACTGCGCATTCGTGTGCTTCTCAATTCAAATTCTAAGCACGAATAATATCGTATAGACCAATTACCTTTCTCGGGCGACCTTTTTCGCGCCTATTATCATATCTGTTTAACTGATCGACACGGCGCGCGCCCGGCGCCAAAAAATGTGTACCGTACCCTCGTTAAAAAATTACTCTAAACACATCGTCCTCGTTGCTTAGTTGGTTGTTTTTCGGAAAAGACCCCCCCCCCGTGAACTTATGTGTCCGTATGAATTTTTAGGACGGTCGATTACAAAGCCATGTCTGAACAAATACGTTATAATCTTGATATCGAAATTTATATCTTTGACGGATGGGACTGCTCAATGCAGAATCTAAACCAGCAATAATCACAAGCTAAACGTAAATCAAAATTCATCAAATTCATATTGACGCGTTTTTTTTTTTGTTGATATATCATAAACAAACATACGTATACATACATCTCTCTCTTCTCTTCAGTTTTGCTGTCCGTTTGCCGACGTCGTGACCAATCATCATGAACCAGTGGATCGATATGTCGCCATTTTTTTCTGATGCTAATGGTTTTCACGTAGCGACAGGTCATTGATATCGCGGCCAAATCTTTTCTCTCGGATGCCTTTATCTTCCCCAATACTTCACTGCTATCTAATTCTGTCTCAGATTAGATCCTGGGGAACCGACTTGCATGATGCCTCTGATTTAGTAGTCAAGCTTAACTACTAGATTACTACGCTACCACCGTGTATTTTCATCTGTCAAATAGTGTCGCCCCATGTTTAAACCGTTCGTATATTATTTTGTTTTGCTTATATACAGCGAAGCAGCATATTCTCAAAGTGGGCTTGCAGAAATATCTCCGAATTTTCTCGATATAAGTGTATATAACAACCCCGTATTTCTTTCCAAATATATCGCGCATTTAAGTTATTTTTCTCAATTTTAGCGACGGACGATTTTCCGTCAAAAGGAATAGTTGCGGAGCTGAGCGACAAAAAAATGCTTTCAGAAAGGCTGGTTTTTTGATAGAATGTAGTATTTAGGGTGTGTAAAAATAGCCTGCCCATCAGTCAGCCAGTTTCGTTTTTGACCTGGGGGCGGCTTCAAAGTTGTATAAATAGTACCTAGTGTATGTCGCAACTGTTTTAGAAAATCTGAAATTTGGTCCACTGATAATAGGTAACAATATGGTGCTCTTAAATCCTCTCCTACTCCAGCACTGCTTGCTGCACCGAATGCTCCTCCCCTGTCTATTCGCAGATCTTATTTAGGCTATTAATTTGCTAAACGTCTTTTACTTTCGTCTTCCTTTCTCTCATTTTTTCCTACCTTTCAATTTCTCGGAATTGGCGCCTAGGAAAATTCCTATCCTGTCCCTTATTTCTCTCCGTCTTAGTTCATTTTGGCCGTATACAATTTCCTTTAATAGTCTGCCTTATTTTTCCTTTAACTTCAGCGATCTTTGCCATCCTCCCAGAGTATTTATTTTGCCTACACTTGCAAAATCTCTCCCTCCAGCTGTAATTATTAAACAGGAATTCCATAGTATTGTCAATTATCCCTTTCCTTCTCATGTAAATATTTTCACTGATGGTTCTGAAGAGGCCTGGTGGTATTCGGGCTTCTTTTATTCTTCTAAATTACAACTTCTCCGAATCCTTCTGTCTTCCTTCTTTCTGTTCCATATTTACAGCCGAGCTGATGGCTATTTTACGTTCCATTATTTTTATCTCGTCCAATCGTCTTTCTTCCCAGTTTCTGATCGTTTCCGACTCCATGAGTGCTCTTCAAGCCATCTCCTCTCCTCCTCCTAATCATTCCTGTGATTTTACTATTCTCCGCATACGTTCTCTCATTCGGACTCTCTCTTCTCTCCATGGGGTCCATATTGACTTGCTGTGGGTTCCTGGTCATTCTGGCACCTCTGGTAATGAGATGGTTGATTCTTCTTCATTCTTCTTCAAAAAAATCTCGCTCCTTTTTGTGCTCGTTATATGTCCTGTCTTTTCCTCCTACACTTATTATCCCTTCCATTGTTTCCTTCTTATTAACGATATCTGATCGATTCACTATATAACTATCTTTTTCCTTTGATTGTTTCTGGGTGAAGGTCCTTCGTTGACGAGCCAAATCTTAGTCCATTTTTTTTTTTTTTATAGAAAGAAGGAAAAAAATAAAATAGGTAACAATATAAAAAATCAAAAAAGAACATAGTCAGCCCGAATTTTTATACGAGAAACGCCGTCAGCTGCTGATATAAGAGCGAGTGCCTCATTTATATAGAATGCTTAATCGCTAAATGATGTACAAGCGTCAGTCGAGACTAGTGTAATTAGATCGTGGGAAAAGCGTACCCCCCTTACAGTACCTTTTACGTTGTGTGCTATGTTTTAAAGTGACCTAGTTGAATCACAGCGTCAGTTGAGATCAGTTTATACTTCTGACACAGTGTGTTCGTGTAAAAATGGACGAAAGTTCACGTCCTATTTGCATTATTTGTTTAAAAAAAGAAGTTGAAATTAAATTGTTTGAGGAGAGTAGACTCTTGTTATGCGTAAAAATATCTTAAAAATTCGTAAAAAATTCAATCTCAAAGATATACACAGTTATAGAGTATAGCGATAGCGAGTGAACATGTCTCGTTTTGTAACATTAATAAAAAGAATATTTTTTCTATATTATAAATATTTATTTTATTATTTAATGTAATATAATAAGTCCGCGCCATCGAGCGCGTTGTTAATATATAAATGAGGCGCACGGCGGAAGAGAAGGAATGTTTTTGTTAAAAAAGAAATAACAAAGGAAAAACATTTAATTAGGCGAGCGGAAACAGGGAAAAGAATGAACGTTTCATCGGAGGTAAAACGCCGATCTTGTGATGGATATAAATGAAAAATATTTTTTGAAGGGGCAGGAAGACGCTTAATACGAAAACGGTAAGCAAGATAGGAGATTTACGAACATTAAAAAGGAAAAGAACATCAGACAACGACTGTAAGAATAGAACTGGACTTTAAAACATCTACAGGTAAACACGGAGAAGGCTGCATTTTAAACCGCATCTAAGAGAACAAAAAATTAGACGCATTACCGTAGAGGAAGTTAAATTAAAATTATACTTAGAGAGCGAATAATGGATTTGTCAAAAGTCAAAGAGCTTTCAGGATATTCAGATGTGAATAGAGGTAATTTATGTGTTGTTCTGAGAATGATACTGCTGCGAAGAAGAATTTCTGAAGTGTCGGAAGAAAATAACCAAAGTTAAAAAGACACGATTGTTAACAGATACGTTGATTAACGTTGAATTGTAGCGGCAATAAGTGAAAAAAGTAGGTGAGGATTTTAGTGAGGCAATCTCGAAAGGTAAATTTCTGATAGTCCACTTTCCAGAGTAGATAAGGCCTGCCGCTGTTGATATCAACGGAAGCAGCCTATGTGAACTTATTTTTTGGATAATAGGACTTCTAAGTACGATGCAAAAAAAAAAAAAAGAAGCAATATAAACAGAAGGAACCCAGGATGAGAGTCATATGTGTTGTTACTAGGCAGTGTATATTGTTATTTTCCAGTAAACTAGCAAGGCGTCTGTTGAATATATTTCCAAACGGTATCTCAAGGCAGCTTGCGGGGAAGTACAGCGAAAGGTTGAGGAATTTTTATCTTTAGGAACGAAAACGATGACAAAGGAATTCCATGAAGGTGAAGTAGGTCCAGAGGAAAGAATAGAATTAATTATCTCTGTTGTCCCATATCTAAATCCAATAATTACGACACTAAAATTATGATTAATCGAAATTAGTCGGCATATTTGTAATTTATTAATTGTGTTTTATGTTTTTTATAAATTTTATTACGTAAATAATACTGAGAATTATTATTATTTTTTTTTTTTTAAAGACTTTATAAAACTGTTTAGATATGAGCAGAAGTGATTCCGATTACCTAATAATAATCGCTAATGATACAGAGTCCGATTCATTTTGTTTCGGTATGTTTCATGTTGGTCTCCAGGGAAGCTGTTTAAAGTATCTTTTTGTTTATTTTAAGCAAGCGATTTTACGGGTGACACTATGCTTCTCTATAGAGGTATCAACTGGGGCTACGTGCGAGTTACACTCATCCTTTTTCCTCGTCTAATCTCATTAACATTTATATTTCTCTATTTCAGTTTTCTTTTCTTCTAGAAAAATGGGGCTATTCTTTATTATACATCTATACTACTTGAATGTGTTTTCTATTTTGACAAACTACCATATCTCACGTTTAATTATTCCTATTTTCTACATTCTTCCAAAATACTTTTCCCTTCTACTACTATCGAATTCTTTGCTCTTAAACACGAGTATAACTCTTTATCTTTCACTCGTTATTTTTTCCCCATACCGTTTTATATTTACTGATGGTTCCAGAACACTCAGACAGGTGCTGGAGCTGCTTTCTCAGTTCTGTCACTCAACTATTCCGAGTCTTTCAAGTGACTTTCTTCTGCTCCATCTTTACCGCGAAAACTACAACTATTCCTCTTCATGCTATATTCTATTCATTATTTTCACTAATGATATTTTTAATTAGATTACCGTTAGTCTCCCATTCGAAAAGTGTTCTAATGTTCATTTCTTCTCCACTTCCCTTACATATATCGCAGATTTCACGATTCGCCATTATTAGTTCTCTCTCGTCTGTAAATTATATATCCTCATGTGCCATATAAATCGACTTGTTGTGGATTCCCAGTCATGTCGGCGTTGATGGTAATAAACAAGCTATAATGTATATTAGCTCGATCCGCCATTCAGACTAGTCAATTTCTATCCAAATTTTCTTCTTCCAATATTAATATTCTTTCCAAAAATTGTCGTCTCAAACTTTGGCATGATATCTCTACCAACCTCGAGTTCGTTCGTTCTACTATTCAACCTGACCTTCCATCCTGCCCGAGGTATTTTACAACTTTCCTTATCTCTTTCGTTTTCTTATCTCCTCCAATTTCCGCGGATTTGTCTTTGATTTCCTGCTTCTTTCTTTCGTTTATCTAATGTCTTCCTTGTCTCGTTGTTCTTTCTATTCTGGTGATGCCAGACCATATTGCGATACAAATCATATATTCTTTGTATGTTCGTTTAAATTCTTCTCTCTTCTGTTCAGCTGCTTCGTTTATTCTTTAATTTCCATCAATGGCTATCATTCCTATAATATCATTCTGTTTCTTCCCAACAAAATATTCCGGTCCAATTTTGTTTCTCTCTTCCCTCTTTCTTAATAATATAATGCGATGCTCGGTACTCGGTTGGCGAGTCCGAAAAAAGGAAAAAAAAAGGGGAAAAAAAGGGAAAAAAAGATATCGATGTATAAAAATTTCAATTTCTACTCTTCTATATAAGCGGTTTATCAACAGCACTGTGCTAATCCGCGTTTTTTCAAATAGAGTTCAATAGCGGGAGTGGTAAAGAATTCCTGATAACTAGCTGGTTTTCAATTTACTATTTTCTCGAAATATCAATTTGTTGTTAATCATCTTAACAATCGGCGGCTCGATCGTGAGCGACACAATCATCCCATTTCCGATCTCTCTTTAGAGACCATCATCTCATTCTCTACTCGTTGGGGTGTAATAATTATTGAAAGTAGATGACAGATTCAGTCATTACAGCAGTACACTCATAGTCTCTGTTTCTTCGAATGTTATTTCTAGATGTATACAAAGGGGATGCGGTAAGGGTGGGTTGTGGTCTGTTTGTCAATTGTAATACGACAAGTTACGCGGTTGTCGCGTGCTCACAACAACCCTCGGTAAAAATTAAATCGGAAATCGGTCCGTTTACAAATCATTCTAGCACACATTGTAATTGGCTCAGCGCAGCATATGTACTATTGTGTAGTCAGAGGTTGACAAAGAGACGAATGCAGCTCTATACATAGAGCGCGTTTTCCATTAACCGTCCAACTGGAAATTTCAGCAACAGCATCACTCCGTCTCCAAGACTAAAACTTCTTCTTCCAGTTCATAACTAAGGAAAGTTATTCCAGAAAATAATCCAACACCGATAAAATAGTTCCATTATTTGTTCCTCGCGGTACATCTATTGTTGTAACTATTAAACGCTCGCGCGCCCCTGTCCAACAATGCTCACTTTGCGAGGCGCCTGTTTCTTCTAATCTCCTCCGGTATACGCATTTATTTACTTTCGGCCGCTTGCTCAGTGGGGAATATACCTTAGCAATCGGAATCGCTAGTAGAACAATTAATTTTTTTCTCTGGTGGGACGTAACATATGGCGCCGTCAGGGACCGCTTTTCTTACAATCACTCTTTCCTTGTTTACTATACGTTCTTCGACGAATTTAATTTGCATACCGTTAAATGCTGCAACTATCATTCCTTCATATACGTATGCACTGAACACATTTGACGATTCTCTTCCATTGTTTCGATGAATCTTCTTTTTTCGTTTCCTTTCATTCAATATCGCATTCCGCACGAAAAATCCATTTAGGTACGCCATATACATATATACTTCTTCGATTCTATCGGAAGTTTTTGAAAAAAGTTCTCAAAATCAACAGTAAAATTCCGTCGGCATTTTTATACAGATTTTTAAATGAAATCGAAAGCTAAATGTTTACCAATCTAAAAAAAAGAAGAAAAAAAACAACATTTAATAATTAGCTGTTAGATATATAATTATCATTACTTGAATGGTATATAGTACATTTTTTAGTCTGCCATCTAAACCATGAGGTCACTTTTAGAACAATGTATCTCTAAACTAAAATTAACATATTTAATAGCTGGGAAAACCTACACTCGGATTTAAGTTATTTTTAACATTTAACCAATTTTGGCCCCGATTTCTCTCAATTTTAGGAAACAAATCGGTGTAAGGAGTAAAAGGATTTGGTCTTCGAAAGCAGCTTTCCTGGCCAGCAGACTGTGACACTATTATTCCATTCTACTTCATAGTGACTCGGAATCTAACAGAATTTTAAATTAATCCTTTATTAAATTTCACAGGCACAGCGGATATAACTTATGATAGTGTCACGTTGTATCGCCATCGGTGGCTATTATTGCAAAATAGATTACCTTTTATTCACATCAGGTCAGACTACGGTAAATTCTAAGCTTAACAGTGAAGAGACGATCGATTTAAGTGAAAACTTATGCATCATTATTCTTTTAATAATAAAGGCTGCAGTGCCGAGTTCATCCGATTTAGAACCGTCAGAAAAGATTATTAAAAAACCATAATAGCAGTTATTAATTAAAGGATCATAATAGCGGTTATTAATTAAAGGATCATAATAGCGGTTATTAATTTAAAGGATCATAATAGCGGTTATTAATTAAAGGATCATAATAGCGGTTATTAATTAAATAATTTAATTGCGAGTTAATAATATGCGGCAGAAGGTACTGGTTTTTCAGCTTATTAAATACGTTCAATCTCTAGAAGTAACAAATTTGTATCACAGTAAAACGTAACGGGCTATACTTATAATATAAGGCTATTAGTTTAAAGAAGTGAATATATACATATGTTTTAATCAGTTAAAAATTTTACTTTTTTTTTCAACTCTGTACACTGTTATTTCACCTTTTTTTATTAACTTGTATATTTCTTCATTTACGCGTCGGTAAGAACGTAATTAATTTTACTGTCATTCATTTATCGATTTATCTAAAATTCAAGCACCAAGTGTCTGCAGGTAAAAGCTAGCAGTCCATAGAAGAATGCTACTCTGCTTGAAATCTGTTTCATAAACCTTTCCCCTATTGTAAACTCTCTACCTTTTTTTTTTTTTTTTTTTTTTTTTTTCTACTCTGCGTGCGCCAGCGGTCTTGACCCAACAACATGAAAAATTAACAGTTATAACTAAATAACCAGGCGGTCAGAAATGGAGAGGACAAAGGACAGTAGCAATGGGATAACTGAAGGCAATGGGAAGGAAAGAATATAGGTAGCGTTAAAGGGAGTAGGAAAACCCAAAACTAAAAGTTGGGTGTAAAGAATAGAGCGTTCGTTAGAGAGTGTTGAACATTCGAATAGGATGTGATTTGAATCACAAATACAAGAAGGTTCAGAAGCGTGAAGAGAGCAGAAAGGAGAAGGGGACAAAGCGAATCGAAAGCGAGAAGAGGGGAGAAGAGAATGATTGATTCTAAGCCTAATTAAGGAAACAACAGTGGAACGACGACAGATAGGAATAGATTGAAACCAAGGCAGGAAACTAGGAATCGGTTGAATAAGACGGTACTGAGAAAAGCGATTTGAGAACATAGATGGATACATGTCAGACCAAAGTCTGGAATGATTAGAGCGTGATAGAGAAAGAATGTCTGAGGAAGGGAAAGAGTCGAGGAAAGGACCAGTGCGGGCGGCTGAGCGAGCTAAAAAGTCAGCTGTGTCATTTCCCTCAATATTGGAATGACTAGGGACCCATAGAAAGTCTATGGAAATGGAGCGGAACGAGAACAAAGAGGAGGCAAGAGATCGGATAGAGAGGATGATACCGTCAGTAGTATAAGAAGGAGGAGAGGAGATGGCTTGAAGAACGCCTTTAGAATCAGAGACAATCAGGAATTTGTGAACTCCACTCGTAGAGGATATGAAATGAATTGCACGAAGAATTGAGATCGACTCGGCCGAGAAGATAGAGCAGAAGGAAGGAAGTCTGAAGGACTCAGAGTGTAGGAACGTAGGAGACGTATACGCACCACCCACGCCCCCATCACTCTTGGAGCCATCCGAGAAGATTAAGGCATGGGAAGGAAAAGAAGAGTTCAGCAGCTGAAAGAATTCGAAGTTGACTACATTGTGAGAGGAACAATTAGCTCGGACCGGAAGAGAGGAGAAATTGATGGGGTGCCATATGCTATTAAAGTCGAAAGAAAAGTAAGGAAGACTGTTATAAGAGAAAACGTAGGGAGAAAAATTGGAAACACGAGCAGCTATATGTGATAAAATCGGAATTCTATGAGGCGCCAAGCGCCAGTGATTTTTGATATAAAGATAGGAAGGGATAATATTGGATGACAAAATGGGGAGGCGTTTTATTAAAAATCGATAACCGAGGAGTGAACGACGAATGGAAAGAGGTTGAGTGGAAGATTCGGATAGAATCGCAGGAATAGGAGAAGATCTTAAAGCGCCAATGCATAGGCGAAGGCAGGAATTCTGAATTGCGTCAAGTTTCGAAAGGAGAGACTTGGAGGCACTGCCATAAATGAAAGAACAATAGTCGAGTTTGGACCGAATAATCGATTTATATAGAATTAATAGAATGCACGGGTCTCCACCCCATCTGAGCGGTGATAAAGATTTGAGGAGATTAAGTCTTTTGATCGAGGAATTATAGATATAATTAATATGTTCATGAAATGTAAGGCGACTATTTAAGAAAATACCTAGATAACATATGGAATTAACAGTGGGAATAGGTGTACCAGATACGCTGATGTTTATAAATGCACGATTAAAGGGGCGGAGAGCAAAAATTATACAGGAAGACTTGGAAGGAGAAAGAGAGAGGTGGAGTGTAGATAGAGCATTGCTAAGATGGGACAATGAATGGTTTAACTCGTTGGTGGCAGAGGACAGATCATCTGAGGTCGAATAAACTAAAGTGTCATCAGCAAAAAGGAGAGAGAAAGACGGAATAGGAAGTGAAGCAATATCGAAAGAGTAAATATTAAAAAGAGTGGGGCTAAGGCAGGATCCCTGGGGAAGCCCACGATAGACGCATCTAGAGGTGGAAAGAGAAGGAGAAGATAGATAAAGAGTTCTATGTTGAAAGAGGTTGAGTATAAGAGAGATAAAAACCGGTGGGAGATTAAGAGAGAGAAGTTTGGAGCCCAGAGAAGGAAGATGCACATTGTCGAATGCAGAGCAGACATCGACAAAAGAAGCGACAGTAAATTTCTTAGAAAGGAATGATTTATAGATATCTGCAAGGAAGGTACTGATGCAATCTACCGGGCCAAGCCCGGGGCGAAAACCGAACATATTAGAAGGAACTAGATTATTATGCTCAAGCCACCAAACAAGACGGTTTAAACCTTCAAAGAGTTTGCGCAGACATGAGGCTAGGGAGATAGGACGGAAGGAACGCTGATTTTTTTTCGGAATTGGAATGACGATGAAATCATTCCAAGACTCAGGAGTAAATCCAGAGAGTAGGAAAGAGTTGAAGATATTCAGAAGGGAGAGCAGCGAGGAAGGAGAGAGTTTTTTAAGAATAGGGAAAGAAAGACCGTCCAAACCAGGAGCAGAAGGAGAGGTTTTGTTAAGAACGGACAAGAGTTCCTCGTAGCGGAAAGGGGACGATAGGAAATGAGGTTCTGAGGAATTTGGGAGCGAAGGAATGATCGATTCCTTGAAAGTGGGAACATACGGAGGAGCAATAGAGTCCAAGAAAGAGTGAAGTTCAGGCAAAGAAGGATGGGAGAAGTGGGGACGCTCAGAAAGAGGAGATCTGAACGCTTTTGCCATTTTCCATATCTTAGAGAGAGGCGTATCTCTAGAGAAAGATGAACAAAATGATTTCTAAGAGTTCCTCTTGGCAGATTTTGAAATGTACCGAGCTTTTGCGTTAGCTTCTTTGTGAGCTAAAAAGTTGGATATTGAGGAACAAGAACGAAAGGCTTTGAAGGTAGCGGTGCTTCTTTGGAAGGCAACTTTACACTCTTCATTCCACCAAAGAGAGGAGGCACAAGAGGAAGAACGACCGCGCGAAAAGGAAGAAGGAGGGGAGGAAGCGGAAAGAGCAGAATATAGAGATTGAATCTCTACCTACAAAAACACCTACAATGTACGTCTCGGATTATATGCAATTAAAACTAACAATCCGAAACCAGTTGACATCAGATCCGAATTATAATACTTCGAAGAATTAAATTGCAATGCTCGAACCAGACTAAACCACTTAACAAACGCATCTTCGAGAATCCAAAAAAAGACTATTAAAAAATCTGAATTCAAAAAAATCGCAACCTTGCTGGAAAATCTATAGCAGGTAGAATGGGACACTGCAAATAACGCAATAAACTACATCAAATAAAATCCAATATCGGAAAGTGGTCATCCTGGTACAGGACGTCAAGAAAGGAGGAAACTATTCTAGCCAGGCTAAGAATAGATCACAGCATCGGTACGCACTCGTACTTGCTAAGTCGTACGCCAGCTCCATATTGCGATCAATGTGGAGTACAAATCACAGTTATTATTCAACATATCCCCTACTGGAATGCAGAAATTACTCAGATCAAAGACACAATCACTTCGGCTCGGAACCGGCGTTGACAGATATACCTGGAGAAAATGCTAAATTTTCCACTTCTTACAAGACTGTGGTATAATTAATCTAGTGTAGTTACTAGTGTTACTACTCGATGTAAATCTTTCGATTGTATAGCTTACTTAAATTGACGTAAATCTTTTTTCGCGTCGCAAATAACCTTTCGGTTGCGCGACATAAAATAAATATATTTAAAGAAAAAAAGGCAAGGAGTCTGGCCACAGGTGATTCTCTTGGGTTACAATGACCTTAGTAGTTGCACAGAAACCACGAACCAATATTTAGTGTGTGTTTGGAAAAAAAAAAAAAAACATAAAGAGCAACCAAATAGAAATCTGTGATTTAGATAAAAAGTGAAAATTCAAGCGATACAATATGCAGCCAAAAATTGTTCAAACATTAAATGCATCTTCTAAAGAGGAGACTTCTTGATAGGCAAGAAAGCGCGCAGTCGTTTATATTAGCGTCACACTGGACTTGATAATTCATTTTCGACTAATCCTCAAAGGAAAAAATTCAGTGCAACTCGAGCTCAGCGGTTTCAGATCCACAACCAGCGATACATATCAATTTAATTTCACCAGTGTTAAGGCAGGTAGCGCGGTAGCCTAGTGGTTAAAGTGCTTGGCTACTAAATCAGAGGTAGCATGGATTTTCGAGACTTGTCTCGATCGGATTATACCTGAAATGGGTACCAAAGAATTATCTGGGGGAAAGTAAAGGCGGATAATCCAAAAGTAGAAAGGAACCGACCCCAATATTCTCATCAGATCCCCATTAGGGACCCTTAAGTACATTATGGTTATTAAAATTATGACTACTTCTAAAAACAGCTCTGAAATTTCATCTGATATCGTTCTAAATTCAATATGACCGATGCTCGAAGATGGGACGGGTGATAGTCCTTTTAAAAAGTGTTTAGAAATTATTTTATTATAAAATGAAGGCGCTGCAGATATTTCACTGTATAGCTGTATAGTTATGTTACTTAATAATCCTTTTTATTTGATTTGCTTACTTCATTTTGTATTATTCATTCGTTTGCATAAATTATTTTTGTTATCGAAATTTAAATAGCAAATTTTTAATTTTTTGAAATTAAGAAAAAAGAAAGCGGGTTTGTTTATGTAGAGCAGTGTGTGCGATTGTATGTCAAGTTACTTCTATTTCAGCGTTTTCATCAGGATTCGCCACTTGCACATGTCTATAAATAAATCATATTATCGCGAAACTCTATCCAAAATTACCTCCAAAGGAAATAATAAAATATACATGAAAATTTAAAAAAAATGCACAGAAAAAAATAAAATAAGCAACGATTTGACAGTTTTTTGTTTTGTTTTTTTTTTTCGTTGAGGGTTGAGGATATCAACTATGGACATTAACACAACACAAGAGGAGGTTATTTATATCTTTAACTAACGGGATTCGAACTAGATTCTATCTGAACGAAACACTACTGCTTAAACAACTATGCTAAGATAGCTGGGCAATAGTAGTGGCACGGCTTTGAATATTGCAATACCCATTTGATTATGAAGTTTACATGGGCGGAACCGAAACGTAATGATAAAATTTTCATAAAATATATATCATAAAGATGACGTCGACATTTATAATAATTATATTAATTTAATAGATGAAAAATCTTTTTTTTTTTTAATGGGTTCGTCGACATGGACATTGGCCCAAGAACAGTGGAATAGAGAGAAAAGAGATACTCAGATCTTACACGATCAGAGATAGCTGACAGAAAAGAATCAAGAGCTAGAAAAACCGAAGGAGAAGGAAGGGAGAGAATGAATGAAGCACAGTTGTCGCGAGAAGTTAAGAAAAGTGAACTATTTTTTTTTTTTTTGTCATTTTATATAATTTTGTGGTAAGCTTTTACAATATTAGTATAATTATTTGTTCAAAGTTATATCTAACATTAGTTTCAATAAAAAAGCATTATTTGTATGGTAATTTTGATATCAGCTTTATTAAAATCAACCCACCGAAATTATGGGACTAGGTGCGCTTTTCAAAGTCGGAGCACTATCACTGATGAAAGTTACTTGTTTTATTCTTTTTAGTGCACTTTTTTAAATAAACATTTTTTTTTATTTATATTTTTTAACCATTTTTTCTCTTCTACATATTATTTAATTTTTTTAACCTGCCGGGACTTCCCAAAGGATTCTGTTGATGTTTACTTTAGCGAAGTTTCCTTTACATACATTTCGACAATAAGCTATTTAAAACAGAATGAAGAAGATTACCGACAAGGAAAAGGGTGTATGGGACTAGGAACTATGACAAATTATGTTTTATAAGACCTAAAGGGATTAACAGTAAAATTGACAATGTTGGAAGTTTGGAGTCAAATATTGGGGGTGACGTACCAAAGGAAATTAGAGACGAATACAATTTGAACGCATAGAAGAACAGAATAAAAATTTGGTTGATAGCTTGGTGTGTGAAGAATGAGAAAAGAGGAGAAGAAGAAAACGAACTGTGATGAGACGGGTGACTGAAAGGGAAAGGAAGTAATTATAAGTGATGTAAAAAAAAAGGGGGGGCTTTTCGGTTCCTAGGTGCATGGTAGCTGCTTTTTTTAGCTGCTACATTATAATTTTAGGTTGTGTGGTGGGTATGAATGTACTTGTTTAGAAATTAGACGTAGTTTAGTGAAAATAGAAGTTGAATGTAATTAAGAAATATATATGTATAAGATAAATATGATGTATTAGCTTTAAGATGTGTATATATATAAATAAATGATATAATTGTGTCGGAAACCCACAGACGGGAAATTTCCTCGTGGAACAGGAAAATTATTTAAAATAATAATAATAAAAAAGAAACTCGTGTAATTTATTTGAAAAAAGCATACAACTTTCTGGTACAGTTTTCGATAAAAGTTCAAAATTATTTTAAATAAACTCAACGATCGATATTATAAATTTTCTTTAGTAGATGATATTCGTGCGATTGTTATTTTAATAAAATTAATTTAAAATCGATTCGCAACTTAATTAATATATTTACTATAATAATCGAAAAAATCAATCGAACTTTTTTACAATAATAAAATGTATCAGAATTTTCTTTTTAAATTAATTTCTTTAAACTGTACAATTCCAAAAATAAGTTCTAAATTTAATAGAAGGTAAATAAGAGGTGTTCGGAATAAATCCAGAAATTCATGTTCCTTTATTCTTTTTTTGACCCAGCCTTTGCCCCGGGACCAATTTAATTTCCGTTTCTTTTATGAACAACGATTGTACGTTGTAAAGGCAAAATATATTCGGTAAAATATCGCATTTAGCTTTTCCGAAGAAGTGTTTTAAAACAAGGGCGAAAATTTATAATAACAGAAAACTGTTCAAGTGAAAATTTAAAGTTAAATCATTATCTATATCAGTTTTGTATCGAAGGAACTAGGTTTCCCGGGCGCATCGGGGAGGTGCTTGGTAATGAACTGGTCGATACGGCGGCATCTTCCGCCGCCCTGTTTTCTTCAATGCTAGCGGACGCAGATTTGCACTGTCGTCAATGCTATACACATTTTTTCAATAGATCTGTGAAGATCAGTAGAAAAGAAAAAGACATCTACTAAGTCCTTTTTAACGACATAATAAGCACACGGTCTCAAGTCATTCACCGGAAAGCACATCCCGCTATCATAATTTTAAGTCCGTCAACGGGCTGCAAATTGCCCTTTCAATTTCGACTGAATTCAGAACCTTTGTCTTCGTTTATGCTTTGTGCCTTAAGGGATCTTTTTTAATTCCTATAATGCATACACTAAATCTAACACATCTCCTTTACATATGCGTAGATTTCTTTTTTTTGAGGGTCGTTTAAGCGTCTTTCTGATTTATTCCTTTAAATTCACTTTATTCTATTTTTTAATTTTGCAGAATTCGCGTTTCAACAATTCCCATGATGTCCCTTAAACGCATTGTTTCATTTTTTCAAACAATAAACTCCTTTATTTACATTTCATTTTTCCATTTCTTTCATTCACCGAATTTGTTTTTCTTCCCCTCTTACGCTGAAGCTCTCTAAACCTTCTTCAGAGCTAAGATAAACGAAAAACAGAGTTTAATATATGCAGGTAGTATGATGGAATTTTTGATAATAACACAGCTCTGAAGAGCGTAATTCAGAGCTGTGTTATTAACAAAAATTCCATCATACTACCTGCATATATTAAACTCTGTTTTTCGTTTATCTTCGTTTTCGCTGATGGTTCTAAGATGTCGGTGTCACTTTCATATTTCCAACTTTTTCTCACTCCGAAAGTTGTAATTCCATTTTCACAGCTGATCTTAGGCGATTCTTCGAGTAATTCTTTTAATTTTGCTTTTTTCCTATGGCAACAAATTCCTTATTTTTTTCCTATTCTAAAGCAACCCGCTAATTGTTCCTTCTTCTCTCCCACTATCATCTATTATTTTGTTCATGCTTTATCGTCTACTTTTGCTTCTGGCTCGTTCAATTCAAATCGACTTTTACCGGGGACACTTGATCATTTTGCCATTCCAGGCAATGATGCAATTCACTGCCTGGATCGTTTCGTCCTCTGCTAACGGCCGATTTATTAATTAATTCTTAGCGTACAATAACATTGCTCTATTACACGTTCATTTCGAAAAATAGTTTGGAATTTGTTCTCTTTTTAACCGACTTCAAAAAAAAGAAGGAGCTATTCAATTCGACTGTATTTTTTTTTTATTATTATTTTTTTTATGTGTGTTACCACAGGACTTTCTTCTAGGTAAACCGATTTTGATGATTCTTCTTTTATTTAAATGGCGCAGTGCTTCTCATGTGGTCCCATTTAAATTTGATCAAGATCTGATCGGTAGTTTTTGAGTTATCCTTAATAATGCCGGGAGTTGAAACACATTTGAATTCCATATTGTAAAGTAAAACTTCATTTTGTAACGATAGTTTCGAATATCTCCCGGTTGCAATTCATATTTCGAAGTTTTGAGCTGTTTTCGTATAATGATGATGTGGTCTTCGCACGAGTATCTCGTTACTGTCTAAGTGCAAGTCTGGGTATTTTAATGAGAACTATGCGTCCATTTGATTCAATATTCCAGCTTTGTTTTGAACAAAGACACGTGTTGATTTTGATTCGCTGACTTTAAATTGTTCTTATTGGCGGACAGTAGGAGTTGTTATTTTTACTTTTACTTTTCGCAGAAGTCGTAATCAATTATGTTCCCGTTGTGAAATATGCCGACTCTTGAAGAAGACATTTAAGTCTCCCGTAGTACTTTCCATCTGCTGTTCGGTTTTGAAAGGTACTTCCAAAATGACGCTATTTTCAAAAAAAAAACAAAAAAAAACGCCTAAATGTACCCAATTTCAGTATCTTTGTTAGTTAAAAAATTTTCTTTTCAGGTACTTGCATCACACGGAGGTTTAGTATTTTGGAAAAATGATCGAAAGTAACGTACAAAGAAGACTCGACGAGCATATGATTTTTATTTCGTTAGGAATGAAGAAATCTATTGGATCCGAAAGCTTTCTGCTATCAGTTGGCCACAATATATGATGACACTCAACTTGTCAAGATGAGACATCGCTTACCTATTAAATACAAATCCAGTCGCTTCCATCTTGGTCGTGATCCGGGTAATGTATGTTTTCAACTGAAGTTGCCTCCTCTGTATGTAAGTTTACGCTTAGGAGTTGTACGATATTTGTTGAAATCGATCAGTTCGGTAATGTGAAAAACAGCAAACTGAACAAATGATAACTTAATCGTAATCGTTGTTAAATGTTCTTCGAAAAACTTGTTCATGTCAATGTTCCATCGATGTTTTTATAATGATAGCCGTTCCTCCGTGCGTTACATTATCAGGATGTGTTGCGTGCAATAAATTGTATATTATCGACGTAGTATGTATTAGTATAATTTCGATCGGTAGCAATATGTCTACGTTGTTGTTTAATTCAACTTCGATAGGTGCTGAACTAACCCATTAATGTTCTACATATGACATATGTGTTCATTTTTAAATGAATTAAAGTATTTCTAAAGGCAAAAATTCATATATATATATTGTCTGTTACTCTATATATAGTTATTATTATTATTAATGCTTTTAATCTTTATTCCTTATAACATATTTTCCATTGTATCCTTTTGTAAAACTGCAGAATTATTAGAAATATGATTAATTTGTGTGCTGATTTGGGTTGATTTAATGTTTGTAACGAATATGTATTAAAATGATTGAAATTTTTACTTATTCGCTGTGGCATGTTGGATTTCTATTTTGCTTTTAATAATTCTCTTTTTCTACATATACATAGTTCATTAGCAGGATAATTAATTGTGAGTACACTTGCAATAAATATGGACTCGCAATTAATCATCCTGCTAATGAACTATACTTGACACATATGTAATGTAGTGCGATATAAGTTTTACTGTGACCGAACGACTAACATCTCTTATACACCGAATTATTATCCCTTTACACCCTGTCGGTACCTCAACTCTACCATGATTTCCATATTAATGAAAATATTATCGATATTACATGTTACAGATGTTATTTTTTGTGTTCTAGATCTCTACATATTACGTGCAGAATATCGGCTGGGGATGTTTTTTAATGGTTAATCACGGTTTTGCCATTGTTCGACACGGTTGGTGGATATTTTTAATTACCGCTCGGTAGACTTTTTCTTTAAGCTGGCAAATGTGATAAATTATATTTTGAATTTTTAAATGTTTAATTATTGCTCTAGAATTATCGAAATTATTTATTTCGAATATTATTCATATCGTCGTTTAAGGCTTGAAAAATATACTCTTATTTTTTTTTTTTTATATCGAGGAGATGAGCGTATTTCCTTTATAGTAATTATTCGTCATATAAATATTGGAGGTGGTTATTTACAGAGTTACATGCCGTAAGAATTTTATCGGTATCGAAATGGTTTAACAAAGGCAAACACACACACACACATATTGTTATCTCATTATTAGTTATTATTTCAAGCGATAAATCAAGAGTTAGAACTCGATTTTTTCGTTTCTTCGCCTTTTTAGCGAATTTTTAATTTTAAAAAATTACTCGCGGTCAACAGACATATTTTAGTTCTAAACTTTATTTTTAACAACCTTCTACGGTTTTTATACTATATTTAAGCAAAAAATTACAGATTGAACGATATATGAGAAGATTAACTCCTCTTTGTTGCTTCTTAAGGTGTGACAAAAAAAAAAAAACGAGTATAATACAAAGAGGTTTCTAGGATAATTGTAGGAGCGACTACTAGTGGTTTAGTAAGAAAATTTTTAAAATTTTCTTCGAATTGGCCGCTTTTCATTATCACGGTAATGTTCAGATGACAGAGCTACTTATCAGGTTGTAGTGAAATGCCATATTTTGTTCCTCGTGCATGTGAATTCAAAAAGAAATCAAAATAAACCTTTTTAAGTACCTCTACCCGTAATATTTATGAAAAGCAAATTGAAAAAAAATACGATTTTCCGGCATGAAATAAACAAGCAGGAGTGTGCTCAATAGATGTAACGCAGAAGGGAAAGACGTCGGATATAGAATACGTAGAATAGACAGGAATAAGCAAAAACAGGGTAACATTCAACGAATAGAGAAGAGCATTCAAAGAAAATCCGATTTCGGGAATGCCAAACGATCAGGATGAAAAGGGAAAGGAGTTGAAAAGATCCGAAAACTTGAAAAAGAAAGTGGAGTATGATTAAAACGATGTAGCCTGTTAAATATACTGGAAATTGTCCTGTAAGCAGGGTTTAAGAGGGTAGATGAGTGGATAGACAAATAGAAAAGGAATAAGCATCGCAGAAACAGGGTAAACATCAGACGCCTAAGTTTAGATTGAAACTTTTTTGCTAAAATAAGAATGAAGCGTAGCTTTTTTTTTTTTTTTTTTTTATTTTAGAAATAACCATTGGAAAAAATGATAGAAGCGATTTTCGAGATTTCGTTATCAGCGGAAAGTCGTACGGAAACATAAAAGAAGAAAGATTACGAATAAAGGAAGGAACGTAAATTATGATGAAGCGTGAAAAAAAACGTGTAACTCTAATAGACGTTTTTCCGCGATATGTAATTGAATAAAAATCATCCCTCCCTGTATGTGTGTAATAATGTTATAATCTGTCCAATAAAGTAGCGATTACGTACAAGAAAAAAGGGTCCTCAAATTATTCACTAATTCTATTAAAAATTAATAAATTTTTCGACGGTCATCCGCCTGGAATAATATTAATAATAGTAATGGTAATAATAATAATAATCAAATCAAATCAAATTATTTATTCATTTCATTAAAAGTGTTACAATTTATAGTAGAATAATAGAAAATAAATAACCAAAATAATATAATCTAAATAAATTAGAAATGATAACTAAACAAATAAATGAAATGAATAAATAAAATAGTAAATAAGACAATCCTGTTTATACGCAAATTGCACGTACAGAAGGGTACAAAGTATATATAGGCCAACACAAACAGAAACAAACGAAGAAAATTTTAAACTTTAAGCTTTGGAAAAAGAAAAGTCAAATTTTAATCTACTAAATCAGCCTGTGCTTATAATAGAATTGTGATTTTACAATTACAAAAAAAAAAAAATAAGAAATCTTATATATTTAAAATAATATGCACAACTGAGCAATTCTTGCCCATATTTGAACAGTGATAATGAACAGCCCACATAATAATAATAATAATAATAATAATAATAATAATAGTAATAATAATACAATAATAGCAAATAAGAATAATAACTATAATACTACTAATAATAAACTGAATAAATAACGATTATATTAATAATAATACAATAAAACTAAATGAAGTAATATCAAATCAAATCAAATCAAATGTGTGTATTTCTGAAATGTACAAAAGCTTTATATGTAATAGAATATAGTTTTCTTAAGCCGCAAATGCGCTCAGTCAGCGCGAGTAGCGGGATTATGATTAATTATACTTCCGGTACGTGCATTTAATGTAGTAAATGAACAGCGTGGGTTATCGAGACCAAGTTTATAACGATTGTGTTCTAACTATAGTTTAAATAGTACCTATTAATAACCGTAGCTGGGCTATATATTTGTGTTGGCAAGCATAAAGAAATATAACGAGGAAACGTTTTAATTACATCTTACATGGCCAAAGTTTACACTCTGCATTTGTTTACTTATTCGTTTTAAAAATATAATTATATTAATTATCGCTAGAGTTAAATCTAATTTTTGACGCACATATTCCTCATTCCCCTGTAGATATCATGGAGACCTCAACAGTTATGTACCAGTATTAAATATTTAAAGTTTTCACAGTGATTATTCATAATAAATATCTTTTAATACACAGTTGTTTCCGAAAATTATTTATTATGAGTAATGCACCAGTTTAAAGTAAGGTATGTAATTATAATAGTACTGTAAAAGGAAAGTGAAAGAAGTAATTAATTAAGCCTAATTTGATATATGAAATAGAGTTACAAATAAATTTATATTATGGTGTTAGTCTGATGAACTTAAAAATGTTTAAACATAATTTTAAATGTAGCCGATAATACTATTTATGCGTAATTGACAGGAAATGAAATATTTTAGAACTTAATCAATTTAATCGTTTTGTATTTATCGAACTAATTAGAACGCAGTCTACTACGTTATATTAAGTAAGCCGATATGTTAGCAGGCATCTGTACAGAGTTCGGTTATGGAAATATGGAAAAGTTAGATTTTTAGTAGTATTGGAAGATGTATTTTTGTTTGATTTCGATTTTAAGACGAATATTGTATGAATGCTGCATAAAAATTACACTTTTTTTTTTTTTTTTAATTATATTTACGCTTAATCTTATTTTTTTACGTTGTGAATGTTCTTCTGCAATTATTAAGTCAGATGTTATTTTTTGTTTTTTAAAAAAACTGTCTTAGAGAATTTAAAAAAAAAAAAAAATTTTTTTTTTGTTAGATTAAATTATGAACAGAATTGTTTAACTGTTAATTATTTGTGCAGTGTGTTGTCGCGTAGTGTATTGATTAAGGGACAATGTAAATTTAACTTGTATTGCCAAACGGAATGTAGTTACTTTTGCGGAGGATTTATTCGATTTATTCGTTCCCGCAATATTCTTAGATTTAAACTTCGTTTGAGTAAAAGTAATTGATATAAGCGTGTTGCATTTTTCATATCTGTCGAAATAACTTATTAAGATTTTTCTTTTATATTTATAATTCATAAGTTTGTTTTTTAATGTATCCGGTAAGGAATTAAATATTTTGGTCCCCATGTAGCTCGCTTGCATTCTGTTATGAACTTTGCAAAAGCGAGGTAGGTCTGCTTTTTCATTTCGTGAAGTTCTCGTTTTTCCGTAAGAAATATGTAGGTATATTAAATTTCTCTTTATTTTTCAAAACGAATAAGATTCGTGGTGTAAAGAGCTCTTTCACATTTAATAAACCTATATCAATAGATGACTGTCTGCCTGCATTTTTTTTTTATTTATTTTTTTTTTTCATTTTTAAATAACATATGGAGAACCCACAAGACCCCGTCTGTGGATCTTCATCGCAGTTACAACGTTTATTTGTAATAAAGTTACAATCGATCATATACAATTAACCGCTTAACTAACAAATGTGTCACAAAACAAAGTAAAAACAAACGTAATATAAATTTCCACTAAAAATAACAGCATAACGCATAATTCAAAATCTAAACAAAACAAGGCAAAAACATAATAGCAATTCGTATAGAAACCCAATGCAAGAAAAATGTAAAATAAAAAAAAAAAAATATATATATATAATTAACTGAGAAAAGATAAGGAGAAAAAAAATTTAAAAAAAAATCACTTATCACATATACTCCTTCCACCTCTTTCAGTATTTAATTTTTTACTTAACGATTTTTGCAAACAACTTATTGAGGCAAGGTGATATCTTGCTGCACCTCCCCAATGTATTATTATCCTGTAGGCAAGAGTCGGTTGGTATAGCGCTAGGTATAATTTACGAAGTTGCGTGCAATTGAAATATTGTTCCAGGTAATAAAATAAATAATTTAATTTCCTCAACTTTGCTGCTAAGTAGACAAGATGGGGTAACTCGATAACAATTTAGATATTTTACTTGGTATGATCTGTCTATAAAAATATTATCTTTCCGGTAGATTGCTGTATATTAAATATCTAGTTTTCTTTTATATTTAACTGCAGAGAATTATGTGACATCCAGGTGCGAATTTTATCCATATCATTCTGAGTTTGTTTTTGCAATATGTTTACAAAACGCGAACTGACTAGGAACATACAGTATCGTCAGCATAAGTATAAATTTTTCCTGATACCTTTAAGTTACATAAGTCATTGATGTAAACTAAAAATAATATAGGTTCCAAAATACTGCCCTGCGGTGGTACTTCAGCCTCCTGAACTAATGTATCACTAAGTGTTTTACTTATTTTGGTGACGACTTTTCTCTGAGTTAGGTATGATTTGAACCAGTAGTAAGCAAGGGCGTCGCCAGCCGATGAGCCAGGGAGGAGCAAGATGAGTTGCCAGTCGTCAGGGGGGGGGGGGCAAGATAATAGAAAGAGGATATGAGTTAAAAGAAAAAGAAAATTTATAAGTTGTAAAGGCTTAATATTTTATTAAACAAGAATAAAAAAACTTAATTAAAACATAAGTTTTCCAAATTGTCCATGATTACGCGCCTATGAATACTCATCAATGCTAGTTGATTAAAAAGTTTCAAAGCTCCAGGGGGGGCAGCTGCCCCTCCCTGCCCCCCGCTGGCGACGCCCATGGTTGTAAGTAAATCCTCGGAAGCCGCATGCATATAACTTTTTTAATAGTATACTGTGTTCTACTGTGTCAAACGCTTTGCATATATCGAAATATACCGCGGCTACAGAACAACCAGACTCTAATTTATCTCTTAATGTTGCTATGTGATTATATAATGCTTCATCCATCAGTGCTTTTATGTTGAAGAAATCCATATTGGTTTTTACTGAAAAATTCGAGTTTATTTAGTAATATTAACACGACAGTTACGATAATAATAATTATACTTATAAAATTCTTATAACAAAGTAAATTTAAATGAAAATATATACTAAAATGTACTTAAGGATTTTTCAAATATCAACGGACCGACCATAAAGTAACAGATAAACTAGTCTAATAATAAGGTTAACTTATCGAAAGTCAAAAACTTAACTGAATGAAAATGTACTCTGTCTAATTATACTAAGGAGTAATATAATACATCCAATAATAAATTTATGTAAAATAATGTATATTTTATTTCCTTCCCCCCCTTTATTTTTACTTTTTTTCTTCTTTTTCTCTTTTCTTTCTCTTTAAATATTTGTATCGCGAGATATAACATAATTTATCAGATTTTTACGCCCCTTTTTGTAATTTCTTAAATTATCTTTTAATGAAATTGGTAGAGAATTAAATAATAAAGACCCCATATATATATATATATATATATATATAGACTGAATTCGCATGTGATATTTGTCTAAATGAGGGAGTTTGGCTTTCTCAGTATTTAACAATAATAATAATCAAGTCAAATCAAATCATTTTATTGCTATTATTATTATTGTACAATGTCCATCTATGCGCATATCTGCGCGCAAGTGATGGCATTTTATGTAAACAATAAAAATATCTTATAAACAGGACAAAAAAAGTAAAAACAAAATAGAAAAAAGGAAAACAAACATAAAAATGTAGGGGAACTTCAATATCTAAACATGAGAATGGAGACAAATTTTTTTGAATGAAATAAAAAATAAATAAATGAAAATAAAAATATATGTATATATATATATATATAATAATCGGACTTAACGATAGTTGAAAGATTATATACATTATATTAGTCTAGAAGTGGAAAAATTGATTACTTATGTGTGGAATCGTACAAATAAGTTATTAAATGTTTTCGTAGTGGCAAAGGGAAATATGGGAAAGATTTTAAATGAAGAGGCAACAAGTTGAATTTAATTGAAACCTGGTAAATAATCTGCATTCTCACGTGATATTTTTTATATTTTGGTACGCTTGCATACAAATTATTAGATATTCTAGTTACTTCTTCCCTGAATAAAATGTAGAATCTATTTTTATATTTATGAACAAACATGAAAATTAAAAGATCATAAATTGTTTTAAAATCTAGTACACGCTTTTCCAACCCAGACGTATCTTTAGAAAGTTTTTATTAGCGATTTTTGTAAAAGTTTTATTCTATTAACGTAGTAGTGTGCACCCCCCCCCCCCCTCCTAGAAAATCATACCATAAATCAATATTGGCTGATAAAGCTCTAAATAAATCCGAACTATTCCGATGTATAGTAAAACAAATAATTTAGCTTCCTCAATTCTTGGTCGCCATGCCGGTGATGTATCTTCATGGTGTGCGATTTCGTGCGGTGGCGGGCGTTTTGTTGCTATTTTCTATTTTCTTCGTCTCTTCTGTTTCAGATATACTCTTTGCGACTAATCAACTCGTTGTCTATATGCATACAGTGTTCAATGCGGTAATTTGTAAAAGGTGTGAGAGTGTGCGAAATTGTTTTTTGGTATACAGGTGTTATGTGTGTAAGTGTGTGTGTATGCGTGCGTATGTGCGCGCGCGCGTGTATTTACATATATTTATACTAGTGTAACTACTGATAAGTTCGGCGATAAATTATTTAACATCGATAACCGTTGCCCGCGTAAAACCTGTAGTAGCATAATATTTGTTTAAATACGATCAATTCGCTTCTTCTGTACCATCCCGTAATGTTCCTCTAAGGCCGCCATTGAAACAATATTTTAAAGAAAGTAAAGTGTTGAGTATACATTAATATATGGATGGGTTTCGTTCATAATCATACTAGCAGACCTCTTTTCTTTTTTTTTTTACTGTTTCTTCTTCTTTTCTTTTCGTTAAAAAATGACTTCTCTAATTCAGTTTCGCAGTAAACAAAATTGTAAGAATTATAGTAATATCAAAAAATGGACTGATGATATAAATGGCATTTTAAATGTAAATAATACACTACAAATTAATTCGGAATTATTCCATGTGCTGCATTTAAACATAAGAACTGTAAGACGTAACTGGGATGAGTTTACAACTTACATTCACACGTCACCTTTAAGTGTCATTGTATTAACCGAAATCAATATAAGTAAGGATGAATTGAATTTATATAATATAACTGGATTCACGAGTATCGGACTGCAAAGACCTATTGGGTATAACGGAGGAATACTTGTGTTCATAAATAATAAATTTAAATTTCACATTCGGGAAGTTAATAATAGGCCAAGTATGGACCTGGTAATGCTAGATATAGATATTTTCAAAAGAAATCCTTTACGCTTAATTGCAGTATATAGATCACGAATTTAGAAATAGCGGAAAGATTACTACAAGAGGATATAGATAATTTTAGTAAATGGGCACATGATAGGAGGTTACGTATTAATATAAATAAATCTAAATTACTGCACATTCGGAACAGTACCAAACATATGACACACGATCCGCGAATTACCCTCCATAATAATGATTGCATACACGAACTGCATATAAATAACAACACTCATTTGTGTTGTTGTCCACCGCTTGAAAACATAGAAAATTTTAAATATCTAGGTATATATATCGATAAATACTTGAACTGGAAAAAACACATTCAAAATTTAAATTCGAAAATAAGACAGTCAATTCCAGCTTTACATAAAATAAAACAGGTTTTAACATATCGCACATTACGTATATATACTATGATTCAATAATAATGTCCAGAATTTTATATGGAATTCAAATATGGGGTGAGGCTAAGAAAACGGAAATAAATAAAATAAGCAAAATACAGAAAAGGTGTTTGAAACTTGTACTCCCCTACTGGAAGCAAAACGATTCCGAATCAACTTGGTGGAAAGAAAACAACGAAATGTCCCCCAAGATGTACTATTTCTATTATAGATTACTTGAATTTAATGTCAATAATATAAAATTACCATCTAGGCAAAAAACTCGATTAACAAGAGACCAAAATAATACATATTACATCTACCCTCGAGGCGTAAATCTACGAACTGATAATACTGATGACTTAGTTCTAATTAAACTAATTAGTAAAATACCTCATAATATATTAAACGAAAAAAAACTTGGTTTGTGGAAAGGGGAAATAAGGAAATGGCTGAAAGAATGGTGTAAAGAGTAAAACCCACGATACGGTTCGAATCATCACATTTTATAATTTTATATTATTGTTTCTTTCTTTTTTTTTTTTTCGTTTTTATGGCTCGGCTTTAGTTAACTATCAAGCCATTTAGCCACCAATCATTTAATATAAGAATACTGCCAACTAATGAAAGATACATAATATTTAATTAGGAAAAAGGTTATAAAGCCGTAAATGTTCAACATCACCCACGGAGCCTGAATAAAATCTTTAGGAAGGAGAAATTGGCCAGGCTGAGTCCAAGGTACATTACCTGAACTTGCCTAACCAGAAAATTAATAAAATAAGAATTATAATCATCATACACAATAATTGTAACAAACAATCATGGCCACAAATGCTTCAGCATAGTCCACGACGTCTGCACAAAATCATAACAAAGGAAAAACTGCCCAAGTCGAGTTCAAGAAGCGTTGGGTTTCCTGAACATGACAGGGCATCAAGAATTAGGATAATGGATCACGTATCATCAAGAGTTGCATAGAATAATTAGATAATAAAATAAATAAGTGTATGTTGTTAAATTTGGATGTCGTTTAATAAAATAAATTTAAACAAAATATACAGAACCTGGTTGTTCTGGCACAGAAGACTATAAATGGTATACGGAGGAAAGAACCCAAGAGACATTAATTGTTCACAAAACGGTCTACGGTAATGTTCATATTTATTACAATTAAACAGCAAATGATTAATGCCCTCCAAGAAATTTGATGCGTGATGATCACTGCATAGTACACCGTCACCTCGGTCAGAAAAATTCAGAACTATCCGCGAATGACCCATACGCAGTCGGCAAATAGTAACCGCATATTTACGAATGAGTCGATCGGGGATAGATTCCGGAATGGAATAAAACCAAGGGCTAGAGGAGAGCTCTGACTGAACCAAGTGGTAGTATTTGCCTTGGTTCTGACTATTAATAAACTCAATTGTTTCTTTCTTTTTCTTTCTTTCTTTATTTACTTTTTCTTCTTCTCTTCTTTTCTTTTCTTTTCTTCGTATTTGAAGATATTTTGCTACCCTCATGTATCGGTATGTAGATGAGTACTTGCTGTGTGTGTATGTAATTGTATGTGTGTACTATGCCATAAGTTATATAAACTTAGTTGACTATAATTATGATGTATAGGATAAGCTAGAATAATTGTAATTTGGTATCTTAAATAAACGGTAATAAGAGTATCGGGCACTCACACAACGGGCATACTTGCCCTGTGAGACCCACAACTTATTTAAATAATAAAAAAAAAAAAAAAAAACAATTTAATCTACAATCAAACATAATATCAAGATATTTAATTTCTGGAATATTTTCTATTTCATTATTATTGGCTAAGTAAAGTTTAAAGTTATTCAAAAACGGGTGAAAACGCATGCTATATATGGCATATTTGAATAGTAATAACAACAATAATAATAATAATAACAATCAAATCAAATAACACTTTATTATTATTATTATTACAGAGAAAAGCCACTTATGCGCAATATTACGCAAGTAGTGGTTAAAACAAAAATTAATTCTTTACAATAAAAAAAGATACGGACGCAACATTGTGGTTGTAGGTATAAAGTAATAGCAAAATTTAACAAGAAAAATAATAGAAAAAAGAGAAAAAAAAATAATAATATAAAAAACAGAACAAAAAAAAACAAAAATGAAATAAAAATAAAGATATTATATCATTTACAACAAACTGTAACAGGAAAACAAAATCAAAACAAGATGAGGTAAATGTGTTGTGCAGCAGGCCCGTGCCCAGAATTTTGGAAAGGGGGGGGTTTTGAAAATTTTCTTTGCATATTTATTTTATAATACATTTTTCACTAATATTTGTACTATTAATAATTTCCTTCATTTTGATTTATATATTAATAATTTACATAAATGAATTACCCCGTATATGAACATTAATAAAAATTACATATGTTATTAATTATACTCGTAATAAAATTTTTTTTTGCATAAAATATTAATGAAGTACCTAAAAATATGCATCATATTTTTTCTTTTTTCTTTTAAAAGTAGGTAAAAACACCCTAAAAAAACATCAATATTTATTTTAAATTTGTGATTTTTTTCAGATTTTTTTGTATTTATAATAACTATTTCAGTTCTCATGGGGGGGGGGTTAACCCCCCCCCCGTGGACACGGCCTTGTTGTGCAGTATGAATATATACGAGTACTACGCCATGATAATGACAATGTTCAGTAACTTAACATTTTACTTTATAAGTAATCTTAAAAATCGATGCTAATAGTACAAACCAATACTTAAAATAATTATGTACATTAAATAGTCTCACATGCTAACATCTACCCTTACATCTACACCCGTTTTTGCCAGTAACCATACTCACAAGTCAGCTTAAATATCCTGTATAACATATACAATGATGTGTACACCAATCACATTAGCTACACCAAATACATCTACTCCCTCAGTAATATACACAATTTTACACTCACACAGAAAACATATACATCCACATATATACTGAATTCAAATTTACCACACTTATTCCATTTGTATGTACATATAATCATATAATCTGCTCTCAAGTGCATTTCAGTGAAGATAACATAACTATGTACTAAAATAATTAAAAATAGTAATAATATTAATAATATTAATAATAGTAATAATAATAATCAAATCAAATCAAATCTTTATTATTATTATTATTATTGTTACAAAACCCACAAATGCGCTATATAACGCGAGTAGTGGAATTTAAATTAAAAATTAAAAAAAGAAATTACAATAATCAAATATCACAGAAATAATTAGAATGAAATATCTGAGCAGTTAAATGAAATAGCACTTACAAAAAAAAAAACAAACAAATACATGAATAATATGAATTAAATAAAAATGAAAATGAAGCTATCATAAACGTAACGAAATTAAATTTATCAGAATATAAATCTATGGATTAAGTTTAAAAGTTATATATTATTTAACCTTTCACCAACGCAGCCCACACATTCTTACAAAATTTCAGGTCTAACATGTACTACAGTTGTAATAACCAAATAGAATAAAATAAAATAAAAGACAAATAATAAATAAATAAAATAAAATAAAAATAAATAAAGAAGTAAACAAAACGATACAAAATAAAATAAATAAATGAATAAATGAAATAAGATGAGTAAAATGAAATGGTAACCTTAATGTAATCCCATAAAAAGCATACATTAAAATTTAGTACCCAAATAACGACATATTAAAATTTATTAATATTAATATTCAAATTTACAAAATACTTGACTAAACCTAGTTAGTAAAAAAAAAAAATTCAATACAAGAAGATGTAACTATGTTATTTTAATCTGTTATGTAATATATAATTAATAATTTGCTTACGTCTCTTTTTGAAGTTTATTAAGTCAATTTTCAGATCACGAGGTAAAGAGTTAAATAGTTTGGCTCCATTGTATATAGCTTGTATGCGGGAGTGGTATTTATTGAACCGTGGAACAAAGGCAAAGTCTGTATTGGTTGATCTTGTTATTGATTTTGTAGTTTCTACTTGAAATTTAGTCTTGTATTTAAAAACAAAGTTTATAGTTTGCAGGGTATATAATTCTTTCACACATAAAAGATCTTTGTTAGAAGGGGAACCCACTATTTTAATTACCGCTTTTTGTAAATTTTCTATAACACATATATGAGCAGACGCTGTGCATCCCCAATGTATAATACCATAAATAATAATAGTAATAATAATAATAAAAGGCATGTGTATATTTATAAAATTCTCTTCCGGTTTGTAGGAAAGATCTTTTTCCTTTTCTTCCTTTAGAATTAGTTAATCGTTGTTGTCAATGAGTCTAACAGCGGCGCTTATTGCAACGACTGCAGATAGCATGATAAAAGTACATTAGTCGGTATTATTAGGCAAGTGCATGGCCGATTGAAGCCGGTTAACTACTGGTCTAGGTCTGCGGCAGTTGTGTTCGGGTATCTTACAGCAGAAAGATTACGTTATTATTATTCGCGATTCGGAAGATACTGCAATTGGCCCACGTTCGCCCTCGCTGTCGTGCTCACTTTAACCTGGTGCGCCTCGTTCTATTTATCATTGCGGCTTTATCGTTTGTTTTCATCAGCAGCAATCGCCCTTTTCGTCTCATCAATTTCCTGTTAAAACTAACACGATACCGTTTATTGAACAAGAGCCGCCACTTCCTCCTTCAACCACACAGATTAGGCGCGTGCCGCTTTCAATCGGCCAAAGCGCGTGCGCCCCTATCCCGGTAAAGGGCGAAATCGGAAACTTTCTACTTAAAATTGATTAGCGTTTCTCGAGGCTTGTAAATTTTAATAGAAGCTCGCTGGCCGCCAAGCCGTGCCTTGATTACTGCGTAATAGCGTGCCGAGCTTCTTTCACAGTTATCTGCAAAAGGTATCTAAATTAGAATAACTCGCTAACAGCCAATGTTACATGTCTACCGTTCATCCGTTTCCTTTTGCACTTAATTAAAAATAACCAAAAAATCATCAAGCCCCATCCCGAAATGAACAGAATAAAATAAAACAACCTGCCTCTCAGCGCAAACCTCGCATTCATTACGCGCAATAGCCGACTATTTTACTACCTTTTCTTTTTTCTTTTTGATTTGCTTTATTCGAATTTCTTCCTTTTGCCACCACTGAAATCCGAAAGGCTCAACGCTAAATGGCCATACCGCCCGTGTTCTGCACTTCGCATAATAGTGGATTGTACGTTGCTGATTTTGCGAGTATATCACCCCGGTTGAAACGCGAGAATTCTGAAGGGCTTCTCTTAATGCGTTTATGCAAACCACGCCGATGCCGATTTTCTATCCGAATTTATTTCTACCGATTCAGAAATGTACACTTCATTTGTAGCAGAAAGTGAAATTGTAGGAATCATCATTCTTCATCGTTTCGATTGTAAAAGAAGTCGCCTCTATGCATTTTACTTACTGTGCATTAGTAAAATTATACTAGAGCTAAGTTTGACTCAGTGTTATTTGTCTATATCAGTCGTATATGCGATTGAACTATATGAAATATGAATGTGTATGCAATTGAAATATAGAAAAGTATGTGATTGAAATATGAATAAGCAAGCAATTGAAATATAGATAAGTATATGATGGAAATGTCGGCATGCGATTGAAATATGGGCAAAAATATAATTGCAATATGAACAAGAATTAAATTGAAATATGAAGAAGCATGCAATTGAAATATGGAAGTATGTGATTGAAATATCGGCATGCGATTGAAATATCGACAAGAATTCAATTGAAGTGTGGACAAGTATGTAATTAAAATATGAACAAAAACGCGATTGAAATATGGGTAAGAATTCAATTAAAATATGAACAAGTATGCAATTGAAATATCAGCATGTAACTGAAATATCGGCATGTAGATGGAAAATATCGGCATGTGATTGAAATATCGGCATGCAGATGGAAAATATCGGCATGTGATTGAAATGTCGGCAAGCTTACAATTGAAATAGGGGCGTACTAGTATTTATCGACGTGCTCATTATCTTTTGTTACTGCATTTAACCGAATTTCCTATATTTTTCGTTATTTAACATTAACTCTGTTTCCCCTTTGGCTGTCATCCTTCGCATGAACTCTAGAACCGAAACCGAAATAATTCTCTTTCTCAGGATTGTTTTGGTTTGCACGAATTGATCTCGACATCAGAGCCGTATAAAGTTTTACCGTTACATTTGTAACTAGGAGAAATGTAACATTGAGACTCATTTTGCCTTCATCTCTTTCCCCATATGTATATCAGTAATTATGTCACCATCACGACAAAGTGTAGAAGTTATTCTTTTTTTCGATGCAAAATAGTTTTATATGATTTGTTTTTTTTTGTGTTTTTTTTTTTTTATGGTAAAAATTGGCACTTCCCCACATTTCCGTATTATTTTTTTTACCTGAAGTTTTACAAATTTCCTTTTTTTCACCTTTTTAAGTTAAAAGCGAGCTGTGTCAACAGGTAAACACTGAGATTCGTCTCTTGCGCGGTGCAATCAAATGCGATCTAGTTTTTTTTTTTCTTTTTTCTAATTAATCTTCATTGATCTTTCTAAATGGTCGCATAGAACTCGTTAAATTCTTAAAATTTTCACTATTGTTTATTCGCTGTATACTCGACTGCCAAGGGAAAATGTGTATTCTCTGTCTTGAAGATTTTGCACATATTATACATAATGGATAATTTTTGAAACGAATATGGAAAATCTTAATTTTCACCTCTAATTTTGTTAGTTTTTAATAGTTAAAATTTGTACGATTACACGAAAAATGTCGTAAAGGTCATGGTGGGGAACAAAAGGTCTCCGCGTAAATTTTTTTTTCTCCCCTCACCACTCTGGTCCTAGGACCACAATTGGTGCTGATGTTTAGTTACCTAAATCTTGACTTGTGTTCCCATATGTTAAGTTAATACTTTCTCATGTCTCTTCTCATTAGAATATAGGCTTTTAACTACTACACTAATAACTTCCTCCTTTTAACAAAATCAAATTGCGTTACACATAATATATAAAAAATTGTTAATCAATCACAGTAAAAAAACAACTTTTACGAATTATTTATCGCATTGTGTTCGAACGACTTGTGCTGGCTCAGATTAGGTTCGAGCGAGTAATATTACTTTCGGTGGAATGTTTTTGTAATTTGCTCAGCATAGGATCCGGGTGGTATGCATCTCTACACCGGTATCTCTTCAGTCTTCTCTGCAGATTCCCCGGGGAGAGACGAAGAGAACATGCTGGACGCTTCGATATTTTCACTGAGTTCTCTAGAGTTTACTAAAAAACTTGCTATATCGAAGTTTGTGATAGTCTTGCACGAATGGGACCGTTAAATTACGATGCAGTGTTCTGTTGGACACGAAATATTGGCGATTTGTGTCCGAGTATTTTAGACTGAAGCTATTGAATTTTACCGATGTTGCTCTTGCACTTTTCGCCATATACACGGATTTAGGTAACTAAATATCAGCACCAATTGTGGTCCTAGGACCAGAGTGGTGAGGGGAGAAAAAAAAATTTACGCGGAGACCTTTCGTTCCCCACCATGACCTTTACGGCATTTTTCGTGTAATCGTACACATTTTAACTATTAAAAACTATCAAAATTAGAGGTGAAAATTAAGCCGGACCACCTCGTTGCTGCAGTTATTTTTTAAACGATTTTCCATATTCGTTTCAAAAATTATCCATTATGTATATGTGCAAAATCTTCCCATACAGGTGCCAGCACAGATAGGTAGATATTAATCTTTTGCAAGATATGCTCACAGCGGACTTCCTTCCCATAAGAGGCAATTTAAGATTTTAAGTCTGCCGTAAATTTTAACCGCAAAACTAAAAATTAAGCGTACGAACGGGTTTTTCATAATATTGCGTAACGTGTAGATAACGCGATTCAAGTGACAAACGATCGAAAATCGAAAGTTTCACTTACGGCGTGAGAACCAAACCAACATAACGCTTATACAGAGAGCGTCGGATAGTAGCAAAATATACCATAATATGGTATAATAACGAGAGACGGCCCCTTTCAGCAAATTTAAAAAACAAAATAGGGAATCACCCGTTTTTCTCCCCTCTAAAAGAGAATATTCTTCTTGATTATTTTCGATGCAACTTATTCGCTGTTTGGTATAATTAGTTTCGATTTTGTCACTTACGACGACTGAAATGGGAAAAGAAAAGAAAACACGTAGTTTACAAACAGAGGAATTTCTTAAACTGAAGTTTTAGTGTAAGTTTAAAACTGAAATCGAACGCAATAAAACATACATCGCCTCAGCGAACAATAAATAAAGGCAACAGAACTCTATCGAGGATAGTGCCGGAGATATGGTATGACTGTCAGAAAGCCGGGGCGACTAAATTAGCGCAAAAACATTAGCAAAGAAGCCGGCGATTGCGCATAGATGGGTAGAAATAAAAGAGCAGCTGCGATATGGATTCGGAAGAAAACTGATGATAGTGTAACCTACCTGCGACATGACAAAATTAATAGGATTTTTCAAACTGGAAAAGTATTTATTAAGAGCACCGTGGAAAGCTCAATTTTTACGCGCTTTGCAAAGGTTATTTACAGAGACTGCATTTGAAAGCATAAAGTATGCTATCTTGTGCATCTGCCTAGTTATGAGAATATTTCGCAAGCTGCCGCTTGTACCGATATTAATTCTAAAACCATACGATATATTGCAATCTTTGAACATTCAAAGTGTCACACTACTAGCTGCTCATAATCGAAATTCACGTAAGAAATTTAAAAGAGCCGAAAATATATTCAAAGCTTACACATTTCGCACATTTCATCGACTGTGACGCGATTTTGTGATATCGTTTTCTGACCGGTAGTTTAATATAGGTAAATAATTTTCCATGTTTTCTCATTTTGCCATTTTCTTTCTTTTACTTTTTCTTACTCTTCTATATTTCTTTGCTGTTTATAAATAATTTTCTCATTGAAACGTTGCGCACCTTGTTATCTAGGCGCGTACAAATATGTATGTATAAAACTCGTTCACATTTTTTATTTTCCTTATTCACCTCTAAACAGGGCCGCTGGTTAAGCCCTATAAATAATTAATTGCGAGGTCGTTACGTGACAAAACACTGACAAAAACTGTGAAACTAATTTTAAAGAAATTAATCCGGATGGCTGTGATAATTCTCTTTGTCCAGCGAGTCATTGTGCTAACCGTAGGCTACATTGCAATACAAGCTACGCTCAGAGTCCACAGTTGAGATGGCTCCTCCTCGATAGTCTTCTTGATTATGCGGTATATTTTTCAGACTGGGTATGGTTTAATGTAAATTTTCGAACATGCTGAATATTTACACGTTATAACACTAGCAAGAAGACGTGATATTTTTGACACCGATAAAGGAGTTCGTTATTGAAAACAACGATTATTACTCGAACTGACGCCTATGAAATCAGTACAGCATTGAAGGGGATAAAATTCCCTACTAGAGCATACTAGCGGTTACTTTGAAAACACACACGGGTACAGAGTTTATCCTGGGGTCGTGTAAGTCTTCATGAGTGGCATTATCGTGTGTCTCATTAATTCGTTTAAGAACGAGAACGTCCCCAAAGTCATCGTGCGACTAAGAAATTACACACAATTTTGCTATATCAATAGATATATTTTACTTCGAAATGACAACTAACGCGCGTGACCAGTATATTCATCATGGATAAAACAAAGAAGAAATAAGAGTAGAACCAGCGTGGAGAATTTAAAATAGGGGAGAAATAATAATTATTATAATAAGAATATTAAAAACGATGAAAAAAAAAAAAAAAAAAGAAACCGAGTCAATGGAACTACAGCCGCATTAGACGACTTTGGGGATATTTTGAAGTAAAGGTTCACGAGAGACGATGTTAAAATCATTATAACAATAATTCAAATAATAATAATAATTATATACGGCCGAGTTATTCATTTCAGTTTTGTTTATTATCATTATTATTTTATTGCGTATTATCGAATTATAATCCGACGACAGCAAAAAGACTAAAAATTTATAATTACCCTTTTCAGAAATTCCTCTTTCTTTCTTTAACATTATACTGCCCGAAAAGAACAAGCTTCCCCCAAAACCAAAAAAACGGAAAAAAGTCACACTTTAGTTTTAAGAATTTTTTCTTTCCCCGATTCGTTCGAAATTTTTTTTTTGTTCACTTTTTCTTAATTCCGCTTTTCATCGACACTCCATTACAATTAATCGTTTATTAACTGCTTCGATAACTCTAAATTGCACAAATTAGCGCGCGCAGAATGAAAGTTTATTTTGTGTTTTAATATAACTTAAAATTATCAGCCAAAGTGTTAAATTCACGGAAAAAAGGTGGGCGTGAAAAATTTCCTCTTCGATGTTGTTTCCCATAGTTCTTTTTCGAGTTGGTAACCATCGGAATTTTTGATCTTTTACCGCATCTCTGATAAGGGACACTTTGAAAGTTTATTATTCACGTATTGTTTTTTCGACGAAATTGATTAAAAACCGCGAGATCGCTTTAATATAAAAGGTTCGCTAATGCGAATGTCTGCAAAGAGGCATCAAATAGAGGTTAAAGAGATTTACGTCAAATAGAAGATATAAAAAAAGGTTATTGAGATTTGCATCAAATAGAAAAATTATGGAGATTTTCAACAAATAGAGATTATGGAGATTTTGCAAAAAATTTTCAAACTCAAAACCGAATATTGAGTAAATCAGAGAAAAGTGTTTTTTTTTTTTCAGATCCAACGGAGAAAAGAACTGATTGATACACTATAGACACGCTTATAGTACACTGCGAGAAGCTTAATTTCACAATAATGTTATCAAGAATTATTTAGGATTATTCACTTTCCCTTCTACTTTCTCAAAGTAGAACATTAATAATAACAATAAAAATAATAGTAAGTTAATTAATAACATCAATTGGAACAATAACGCAATCCAAAATTCAATGAGAAAACCGGATCACATGAAGTGACTCCGACTTTATACATCATTTCACTAAGTCGTATGGTTTTCGGCGTTTAAGTCGCCTCATATCCTCAGAGTTGTCGAGGAGTTGTATGACTTCGACATTAGTATGCTTCTCCAGCCGTTTTTCGTGTTTACAGGCGAACCTGGTAATTTCATCGACGACCATTGGAATTTCCATATCTCGATGTATGTCGTCGTTGCGTTCAAATCGGTATGCGGCAGTGATCGTGCAAAGTGCAATGTTCTGACGTCTTTGTATACAATTTATTTTGGAACTACCAGCACAACCCCATCATTTTATTCCGTAGGTCTATATAGGTTTAAAAATAGCTGTATACAAAGTCGTTTGTTTTCAATAGATAACGGCGAGTTTCTTCCTAGCAGCCAATAAATAGACTTCTCACTTTTGCTTTCACTTCCAAAAACATTTTTATCGGACGCGGTGCTTCCAATTTAAACGCAAATCAAGGTGCATCCCTAGGTACTTGGCTGAATCTTTTTGTGGGATTATCTGCTGATTCAGCGTCATTGGAATGTTCTCAGTTTTAAGTAACGAACAAATGATGACTAAATTAGAATATAACATAAGCGGTAAAAAATGTCAAATGAGCCACATTAAAAACCAAAAATAAAGAATAGAAAATGTACACAGTTGAATAGGAATGAGAAAACCTTTTATAAAAATTTATCATCAGTACGGACGGTAAATTTTATTATATTTTTCTTTTTTATCCCTCCTTTATCTGCTATAGAATCTATTTAATTGAACAATAAGTTATTTTATGTAAGCCATGATGGAACGCTTCCGCCCAGTGGTGGTCGCTATTCCTTGTCTGTATATTATTATTTTATGTTGAGTTATGTAAATTAGCGACTGCGGACGAAATTTTAACTTGGCTGTGTCGTTTCGATCGTCTCAATCGTACGCTATTGTACGAGAGATTAGGTGCTGGCGGATTGATGTGGTTCCCGAGTCGATGAAGGTATCTTCTAGCGGATATCGTAATTACTTCTTTAACCGTTGGGATGCGGGGAAGTCTTTGTTTACATCATCGTTCCAGGCAAACCAGGGTTCCGCCAAAATATTTCGTAGGACACTGAAACTTTGTATAATGTTTAAACTTGAATTGCTTGTCCCTCCAGATCTGAATATCGTATGATCGCACAGATTCTAAGATCGCTCTGTATAGCAGCATTTTATTTTCAACCGATAAAGATGAATTTTTGTTCGCATTAATCGATACATGTTGCGGCATTTGATGTCTAGTTGCTTTCGTTTTGCAATAATATGATTCTTAAAGGTGAGCCGTTGATCAAGGTGTAGTAATCCAAGGTATTTCACAACATATGACTTGGGAATTGTTTGCCTATTCGTCTGGATCGAAAAATTTTACCCGGTTTTCAAAGTAAACAACACCTGTTTGGACACTTTGACTCGTTAACTACGGCTTTCTATCATTCAAGCCATTTCTCCATAAATAACAGATAGGGTTTTGAAGCTGTTCGGTGGCTGGATGTTACCACGGTGAGTTGATAGAGTAGCCGTGCCATCAGCAAACATATCTGTGTGGTGGTCGTATTAATATTATTTTCTGAGAAGCTCTAAGTATAAATCTGATACAATACCGGACCCGGTACACTGCCTTGCGCTACTCTTGACATTATAGGGTACACATTATTCGTCAACAGCCACCATTCATATTAACGTGATCTTTCTGTTAGGTAAGACTTTATTAGCAGGTAATAGAGACAGTTGGTGTTTCCCCGCTTACACAGAGTAATCCAGTATGCTAAACCTTGTCGAAAGCTTTCCGCAAAATATTGAGAAAAATCGTGGTACATTATTTATTTTCTTCAAAGCTTTTGTTTACGATGTCGACTATTCTATGTGCTTGCTCTATTATACTGCTATGATTTCCAAAACCAAATTGATGATAGTCAGTCATCATTCTATTCTTTTTCGAGAATAAATTTTATTCTTCTGAGTGGAATTTTTTCGAAGGGTTTAGATAAAGTTGTGGGGTAATAAGGTAAAATAGGTCTGTAAGAAATCGTTTCACATGTTGAGGTTTTCTCGGTTTTGCGATCATACTATTATCGGAAAATAGCCAGTTCGAAAGATTGCATTGTAGACCCGCGTCAACAATATTACAGCTTTTCTTGGCATTTTCTTTATGATATTAGCTGCGATCAAATTAATCTAAAATTCTCTAAAAAGAAAAAATTAAAGAGTGCTGGAAAATGCGTATAGGAGATAGAAAAACAGTATAATAAAAACGCATTTTGTTTGAAAAAAGAAATACAAGATACAAAACATGTAAATTTAACGAAAGACCGTGAAATAAGTGAAGAATAATTTCTGTATTCGCAAATAACATAAAAATCGAAAGCACCGGATAGAGGTGGGCTACGGAATTTTTGGATTAAATACTTCTTTAGCGTATACATGCGCAACGAGGAAAAAGTGTGAACCCAATGATTAAACAAGAAATACCAACATCTTCCTTACTATGGAAACTACTTATATGATATAGATAAGCGGCGATAAATAATCCCTCTAAGGGGTAGCACTGCCTAATTTTATGTTTACCTTCTTTATACAAATTATTTACTGCTTACATTGCTAACAAATAACATGATTGCGAAACAACAAAACGAATGTACAAAAAAACATTTTAAAAATTAGCTAATAACAGAAACAGCGAGAATAAATAAACTATTATATATATTATATTTATATATAGCATGTTTAGATTATGAAGAGACATATGATATAATTAAAATGTTATATAAAAAAAAAAAAACATTAATTAAAAATCATAGAAAAGTGCACAAAAAGATAGATAACAATAATTAAAATTGTTAATGAGGAAAATAAATTAACAACGGAACAAATTAAAATTAGGAGATGCTCCTTATGGTTTTGTCTGGCATTAAATCCACCAAGTAAAATAATAACAATAAAGGATATGAACTAAACAGTATTAAATTCATACAGAGTATCACAACCGCTAGATGCGGATGATGTAGTATTATTTGCAGCGAATAAAGAACAAATACAAACAATATCAAAATACACAGCCACATTCCCAGAAGATATTCGAATGAAGTTTGGAATAGATAAATGTCAAAAACAGTACAAATTGATAAAGGGGTAAATGAAGGAATTATATAAATATTTAAGTATGTCGCAAAATTAAAAATAAAAAGATCTTGCGAAAATACAAAATAAGTGAAACACATATCCGGAATAAAATAAATAATGAAAAGTGAGCTGAATGCTAGAAATACTATCGAAGGAATTACACAATCGCTGGTCTTAATGTATACTTTTAGAATGCTTAAATAGTCAGAATCGGGTGTAAAACATGAGAGCCTTAAAAATACAGGAACGGGGTAAACCTTTTAAAGAAAAAATTGGTAACATTACAAAAGATGATAGTTGTAAATAACAACGCTACACACCTATTTAAATTTGAAAAGGTATAGAAAAAAAATAAGGATAGAAAAAAGAAAATAAAAAAGCAAACCAACTTTATGAAAATATAAAACTAAAATTAAAATAGTGACATACGAGGAGATGCCTTAGCATTCCACTCAGGGGCTAAAAATTGGACAAATGATGGCAATACAAAATATCTGTTAATAGCTACGAATAATTACCAAAAACATATTAACGAAGAAAGAAATTATACCGAATATGCCAAAAAAAAAAAAAAAATGAACGAAACTACCGATCATATTATTTGCAGTTGCGGGCAAAAGAATATTTAAATCGTTATAATAATGTTTTACATACGAGAGTATATTTCATCAGTAAATTATTGGAAAATATAAGGAAAACCCGGTTATATATGTGCTAAAAGAAATAATAGAAACTAATTATGTGAAAATAATCCTTGGTAGGGAAATAATAATAAGAGATGGAAGAATGAATAAAATCTAGATATGGTAATTAATAAAAAAAAAAAGCAAAAATAATTGCTGTTTCATTAATAAAAATTTTTGATCAAAAACTATTAACGAAATAAGAGAATAATTAAAGATGAAAAGATACCTAGTATAATAATTTTGACCGCTGGAGCAGTTTCAAAAAAAAAAAAAAACAAAAAAAAAAAATTCACATAGCCACGGGGAACACAATCAGGTTTAAGAAAAAAGTGTAAATATAAAAATACAAAATGCGGAATATGACGTGTAAAGTGACGGAAGAAGAAATCCATAGTCGGCAACATATTGAAACTATAAATACACGTATAATAACGAACAGTATTCAAATTAATACGGTATTATTATTCCGAGATGTAACTAATAGTATTAATAAAAATCGAACTTCAAATTCGCCAATAATTGCGCTCAGGGTGTCCTTCATCTTATTTAATTCATGAGTCTCTTTAGATGAGATTCTTTCCTGTCCGGTTTCCTAGGTTAAACCATTTCAAAAATCGTTCATCACAATGTGCTGTTAGGGTACTCTTGCTAAGAGCATGGTATTTTCCAAGACTATCCCCCCCCGGGCTCCTTTTTTAACATTCTCGCTTACAGATGATGCACATGACGTGTTCAGAAGAAGTAAATTAGAAGATCAATTCCGAACGATCGCTACGTTGTGCGTAACTATATAATTTAAATCCAAAGTTCTCGTCAATTCCTTAAAAAAATAATCGCGATAAACTGGTGATAATCGGTAATGCAGCGACGAAATAAATGAAATGGACATATCGCGAGGAATATCAACTCCTTCTACAGAGTCACTCTGATCTATCGTAACAATAAATCTGACCTGTTCGTCGTGAAAAAAAAAGGGGGAGGGGGGGCAGAAGTTATACGCGCGCGATGTGTTTATTGCACAAGTAGAACTACTTGCCAGAGTAATAACAACCATTTCGATGAAAGTCGGGATAACTTGGACCTTTTTTCGGAATGCTACCGATATTACGGTACGCGATTGAAAATTTTACCTGGTATAAAATAAATGGCCGCGTAAATTCCATTATCAGATTATAATAAAATATAATTTTCCGGAAAAAAATTCCGTTTGAAACTTTTCTAAAACGTATATTTTACGAGAACCGTTTCAAATAGTCAAAAAAAAAAACAACAAAAACTATAATAATTTTATCCTTCTATTCGGCCCTCTACCAAACTCTTTGATAATATGTATTAAAACTTAGCGACGAATGCGGATTTAACATTTATTATTAATGGCTATTCTCAGGTCGTCTCACGAGTGATATTTCGTGTAAATTACAAAACGAACTTTGTAAGTGTAATGTTTATAAACATTTACTTTTATTTCCGCGAAGGGTGACATAATCGAAAACTAACCATTTTATGAAAATTACAAAAGGCTATATGCAAACATTGTATATTGGAAAAAAAAAAAAACGAAACAAATGCCGTATAAAAAAAGACAAAAAAACACCGAAATAAACTTAAAATCTTTCAATAACGAAAATACAACTGATGTACTAGAGAATTAAGGATGTAGTAAAAATATGAATATAACATAAGATGGTCATTTTTAAAAATATGGAGGAGGTCTGTTGTACATTATTATCGTTCCTGCATATATGTGTGGGATCGCGCAAAATCTTTCTAAATCACAATAATAATGAAACCAAGTTCAGCTTTTCCTTTGCTTACTGCAACAGAGTTCTTACAATCGATACGTTTTAATTGCGAAGTGATAAGAATTAACTACAATTAAAAAACCGTTCCCATTTTACCGACTTTTCCTCGGAAGTAAGAAAAATAGGAATGGTTCATTCGCCTTAATTACTGTTGACTGTTTACTGTGTATACATGAATACATATTTAATGTTAAACTACAAAAAATTCGGAAATTTTCAATATGCGATAGTACATCAAATAAGTAAAATTATTAAAGGCGGAAACAGTTAAAAATAAAGAATTTGCAACGTACGAACGCATAAATAACAATCATAAAATGTTCACTACCCGCTGCTACTCTGAACCATGTGATGCACCAAGATTCTTTCGAACGTAAAGCATTGTGACGAAAATTGTCACGCTACAAAAATTGTTGAATAACACTGAAAGTAGTACGTGTCATTGTCGTATTTTCTTTTTCCCTTTTTTTTTTTTTTTTTGATAAATATTTCACAGACCGCATAAAAAATAGACTACGCAAGTCGACATTCAATTCCGGACAGCAGTCGTAGTTATGAAAAAAAAAAAAAACGGTGAAGTCAATGCTAAAATATTACTGTAAACTAGTGTTAATATATGGCAAAAAAGTAGCCAATCGACTGAGTGGGATTTTGATTATATAATAATAGCATATGTTTTTTTGTTTTTTTTTTTAATATGGGTTCATCAGCGAGGACATTAGCCCAAGAAATAGGAATAGAGAAAAAATCAGATTTTTATGCGGCGTGAAACACATTCAACAAGAATGTATCAAGCGCCTGGATGACAGAAGGAGAAGGAAGGGAAAGAATAAATGCAGCACAATAGGGAGTAGGAACATTGTTTGATAAGAGAGAGGAGTAAAAGGAAGATTGTTCAGATGAAAGTGATGAACATTCGAACATTATGTGATCAGGATCACATAAATGTTGACTGTTAGGAGGATGTAAAGGACAATACGGAGATGCTGTGAGAGAGAATCGGAAAAGCGACGAGGGAAGCCAGCTGTGCCCAACCAATAATACTTCTGTAATCAAAAAAAAAACGGTAATACAGTCTTTTTTGAACGTAACAAAAAAAACCAAAAAAAAAAACAGTACCTATTTCATAAGCTGGCGGCGGCTTAAATCAGTAATATATGTAATCAGTATACAGCTATATTTAATACACTCATTGTTTATATTTGTTATATATTAAGTATAATTGTTTTATTGGTGTGTGATGACAAATGCCCCCCCCCCCCCCCAGTAACTTCATTAACCACCGATGAAACGAGGAAAAATCGAAAGAATCATGGATGATCGGATGTACATTATCACAACAGAGGAGTCCCGTCGATGATACTAGCATATCGCGGTTGACTTGAGCGTCGTATTTTTCGGATGTTTTGGGTAAAAGACGCGGTATGGTTTTTAAAATTTAATTCGAAACTGTTGAATTTCGAACGGAAACAATAGCGAATTTTCTCAGGGAAGTAGCGCTAAATGAAGTCAGCAGTGATGACTATTGAAATGTGTCATAACACGAATTTATGACGTCGAAACTAAGGCTCAACGAAAAAAGGCCGGTCAAATGCACACCTCGTGTTCTTCAGTTTGCACATTGCACCATGAGAGCTCTTGCCGCATAAGGTGTTAAACGATCAATAAGGAGTTCTACGTACAAGTTTTGTTTTTGCGAACGCCCGGGATTTGTAACGAAACAATTCGTCGTCGTCGTGGCTTTTGCATCTAGGCCCGCTCATACTTCATTGCTTATTCGTGAATTTTTGGCTAAAACCGAAATCTCAGCAGCTGCCAAATTCATCAGACATTGTTGTTGTGACTTTTGTTTGTTCTCCGAGAATCAACCGTCAAGCCCCCCCCCGTGAAGGGTCATTGTTTTTCAGGCATAGATGAGACACTAAAGAGGTATGAAAGAGCTGAGAAGCGTTTCAGCCATTGAACTACGTAAGTATTTTTCGTCGGTGTTTGTTCGGAAGAATGGCGTAGGTGTTAATTTATAACGGTAACAATTTAAGATAACATCAATGATATATAAACGAATGAATAGATTTTTTTTATTGAAATCCCCGCTATCTTTCGAACACGTACCTCATGCGTGTATAGAATATTTCGATAAATCCTTTTCACACTTAAAACCACAAGATTCCTATGATCCTACGTATTAAATTGTACGTAACGTATTGTGTTTTTTCTTTCTCTTTTTCCTTTTGAAACATGCATATTATTATATCGTCTTTGGTTGTTTCATTAAAAATCGATTGAACTTTTTAATATAATTTGTCCACACGTTAACACTACCGATGCTGGAGGTTTATCGGACGACATTATAATTAACACGGGTTCGCCGATAAGCGATTAACAGACCTGCAAATTTTGTTGTTATACTAGGCAAATTTATTATTCTACGATCATAAATTAAAATAATAAACGAGCCAATTTTTTTCTTTCTTTTTAATTCTCCACCTTCTTCTATATGCGCCGTTTGTAACTACTAAAGTCATTACAGCACATATACTACAGAGGTAACTTGTATACACAATGTCGGGTCAAACCACTCGTTCTAACAAAGGCTATAAACCTTGTGACATTAGTTGTGGTATATTCCGAGACAATCCTGTATGTTACTGGGTAGGCCATGTTTCGTCCGGATCGTGGCAAACTTTGAGCACGCGAGAAGTATGTATATAGAATTGTCGGTATACCAGCCTGGCCGCATAAGAAGCGCATAGTTGGAGACGAAGATTTACACTAATTATATAACTGTGCGAGACAGCGACGTGGCCAATTCGCAGCCGGCTAAGAATCTAAAATTCGTACCCTGGGATATTCCCTTCGGTGGCCATATCGTGGTTCGGCTGTGGGCTTAATGTTTTTTAAGAACGTCGTAGTAGCTGCCCATTCGATTTTCTACCGGTCTTGGAAAAATGAGCCAATTTAATAATTAATTAAATCTAGAAAATTCACTTTTGCATTAGAAAAAATGTTATTAAGATCGATCGCGGGAAAAAATAAATGTCAATTCGGAAAGAAACGTGTAGAGTTTTTACAGATGTAGAAAATAACCGCATAAAGCGGACAGTATCGAAATTCTGAAGAACTTGGGGGTAGATTGAAAGAACAAAAATCATTATCCACTGAAATAGGGGAACCGTCAATTCAATAGAAAAAATGCACAAGTGCAAAAAAAAAAAAAAGAAAAAAAAGAAAAAAAGGAAAACGTAGCTAATACTGCGTAACTGATAATGGAAGAACTGATTATGAAAATGAAAGAACTTTAACACCGCTAACATTTATCGCAGAGGTTATTTTTTTTTTTTTGGACTCGTCAATCAAGGAATTTTACCCAGAAATAAAAGGTAAGGAAAGAAGTCGGTTATATCTTGATGCGATCAGAAATTTTATCTAAAAAGCAATCAGTACAGCAGGAATAATTATTAGTGGGAAAGGAAAGAACAGGATATGTAGGGAGCACAATAAGGAGTAGGAAGTGCAAGCTTCAACATAAATAGGAATACAAAATGCTCCACAGAAAGAGATGAACACTGTGGAAGAACAGATGATCGGCGTCGCAAATAACTGCATCATCATCCGGATGCCCTGGACAGTGTGGAGAAGAAATCAAGGAGAAACGAAATTTAGATAATGGCAGCAAAGATGGAAGGTTTATATAACGACAAAAATATCAACTTTACGAAAATTTTTAAAACCAAACGAAAACTTAAAAAAAAAAAAATTATTAGTAGACCGCGGCGGACAATAAGGAAATCGAGGTACAAATTAAACGATAAAAAATTTTGCGTCAAATAGAAAAATTGAAATATTTAGATACGGCAAATAACAGGCACGAAGGAAAAAAAGCTATATCGAAATAAAAGCAAGCAGATGTCACGAGCTAAGCAAACTTTTAAGACCACAGACCAAATAATATAAGAAAAAAACGATTAACATATCCTTAAGAAGTATTCTACTTTACGGACCAGAAATGTGTGTGGGAACGGTTAGAGGAGCTTTTGAAATATGCAAATGGCGCTGTCGCCCGTAGAAGAAGAAAAAAATTAAAAGTTATTTATGCGTGATAAAAACAATATATGTAGCTTTTAAATGAACAGCCGTGTATCGCGATACTTTAATAACTAAAATTTATGAAGGAAAATTGGAGGGAAAGCGCAGAGCCTAGTTTTCGGTGGGTCAGATGGCGTACAGGAAAATCGAGAACTGAACACGATAAAACAAAAATGGATGACGGAGGTTGTAAGTTTTCGTACTAAGCAAGATACCGAAATAATCGTACAAGATAAGTGACATTTTGCAAACGCACATTCTTCCATTAGCACCAGCTCGCTTCTTTAAATTTTTTACAGAATTCTTACGTCTTTATAATATATTTTCGATTTATTTCCGTTTAAAATAAATAGCGCGCACACAGAGCTCGACAATAAACCACATCTGTATTTTGTAAGTAACGGTAAATTCGAAAAATTTAAGTAAGCCGAAAACCGATGAAAAATCAACTGTAGCATATACTTGAAACCACCCGGGTACCTGCGCCTAATTCATTACACGCGACTGCCGTATGTAAATTTAAGATGTCGATGATACGCCACCAGTTACATTAATTATTGTAGGTCTCCGTTTATTTCTAATCAACTCTTCCAGCGACGTTGTCGAGTAGGTTTTTATTGTGAATATTCGATTGAATTAGAGAGAAGGAAAGTAAAATGAAAATTTACAAGATATGAAAGATGGCAGACATCAAGAGCAACTATTTTTGACTCTATTAGTAGTATAACAACTGATTTAATCCAGCTGTTTCATTCGCTTTCTTCCTTCTCGCCTTCGACCTGGCTTACTGCTAGTTCTCATTTCTTTATTTAAAAAATAGCGTATATTCCAGTGCCTTTGTGTAAATTCTCCACTTGTGTCACGATCGTTCTTTTTATCTATCTGTTGTTCAATTTTTGATTTTCGAATTTCTTCACTTTTTCGGATTTTCTTGTTATTTCTATTATTCGCTCACGCTATTTTAAATCATACTCCCTCGGAATCCTTCAAACTTCCTTCCTTTTGTTCCATTTTTTCTGCTGAAGCAGTCTCCATTCTCCGTGCTGTCTCCTTTATTTCCTCTTCAAGAGGGATCTGTAAGTTTCTCATTATTACTGATTCCAAATCCGTGCTGCAAGCTATCTCTTCTCCTCCTTCCCACTCGACTAATGACATCATTCTTTCTGTTCGTGCCTCTATCTCCAACTTGCGCTTAGCACGTTCTATGCTTATTGACTTTTTATGGGTTCCTGGCCACTCTGGCATTGAGGACAATGAAGCAGCTGACTTCCTAGCTCGCTCAGCGTCTCTCAATGGTCCATTCCTTCCGCATTTTCCTGCCTCAGACATTCTTTTCCTCTCCGCAAGTCTCCATACCAGACTGTGGGTTGACATCTACCCTTCCCTTTTTGCCAATCGCTCCTCCTTCTACCTCCTCCTACAGTCTACTCCCAATTCACAGCCCTGGTTCTAATTTCTTCCCTTTTCCCGACGCTCGGCTATTGTATCCTTAATCAGACTAAGACTTGGTCATTCCCTCCTTCCCTCGTCTCGGTTTTCTCTTTCTCTTTCACCTTCTCCCTTTTGCCCTCTCCACTCAACTGACCCTTCCTTTATATGTGACCCCAACCATATCCTTTTCGAATGCTCTGCTCTTTTTCCTCAGTGCTCTCATCTATACGCCGAACTCCTGGCGTTAGATCTTCCTACCCCTTTCAATGCTTCCTTTATCCTTTCCTTCCCATCTCCAGCCGTTATTCTCCTCCTTCTTTCCTTTATACTATCTATCTCCGATCGCCTCAGAATCTGAGTAGGTGATCTAGGTCCATGTAGTTGGGTCAGTGTTAATACCGAGCCCATTTAAATAAAAAAAAAAAAAAAAAAATACTCCACTATCTCGCTCTCCTTTTGCGCTTTCCCTCTTGTTCAACTTATCCTCTCCAATCTATAATGCGATTACATCCTTCTTGTATATTCTTTCCGTCAAGCATTGTGTTCTTCCATACTACTCAAACTCCTTATATCTCATTGGGCATCGTATATTCTGCCTTTCCCTCTCCATCCGTTATTTTAGCTATTAGTAGTAGTTCCTATATTACATATTGTTCTGACCAAATATCGACTGATCTGTCTTTTTCCCTTCTTTTTGTTTCCGAATATAGAGCTGATTTTCGCAAAAAAAACAAAAAAACAAAAAAAAAACTATAAAAGTGAAAAAGAAATAATAAAATAGATGAAAAATTAATCTTAGTCCGTTTATCGATAAGAATATTATACAGTTTAGTTACAGATTATATACCGGCATCAGTTAGAATTTTTCAAGACATTTCGGCTCTCTCAAAGAAAATGTGACTGAAGATTCTCCCCCGCATTCCGTAAGAGTCAAGGCGCCTACTGTCGCTGACACCACCGGTATGTAAAGTATTAAACTCAGGTGACTGGTGATGACGCAGCTGCGTTTACGGTGTCGAGAGATATAGTCTTTTTTCACTACCGTACGCCTGTCCTTAAATCGACGGTGTAAACCCCGGATATAATCCCAATCTTCTTGCAGGTGTTTGACACTTACGCTAATTAATATTAGCGCTAGTATTTAAGGTGGTAATCTACCTCAAAGATGACGTTGTTCCTAATAGAGAAAAGTACCCTTCTCTTATACCAAACAAGTAATTTCACATTACTCTTTTAGTTTTCACGGATTTTTAATCGCTCCTACTCTTCATAAAATGGACCGAAAATTCAACAATTTCGCCAGCTTTTGCAATGTCAAATGTAAACAATATTTAAACATTCCCGGAGTCGCATTTCTACAATATCACAAAAACTGGATATATGTATATATTATCGATGAGTATAATTTTATTATTTAAGGAAATCTTAAAAATTAAAAAAAAAAGTAAATAAAACGATGAAAGTTTTTACAGCTTACGCAAGAAACGCCTCCCGTATGTAATTAGAGCTGTTATGATTATTAATAGTAGAATCAAAATGATAATATGTTCAAAAAAATATGTACCACCACGTCTATAATTCAAATGAAAAGTAATGGATGCAACCCCCCAGTAAATCTTAATCGACACCTAGCAGCTAACGTATCAGTGATGAATGTAGGCTCGAAAGGATATACCTATCTGCGGATGTCTCACAGTGGAATTGATGATGCTGACTACGGTTCTTCCGGGGGGATTCGTAACTCCGACCGAGTGTGATGCCAGACTGAATCACAATGAATGTTGACGCAGATCTCAGATTCACACAGTTTCGCTACAAAAGCTAAAATATTGTCCTCGAACGAATAGTTTACTCCGCTGTGTCTATTATATACCTTTCTGCGATTCTCTTATGTAATGAATGTCTGAGTGGAAATGTACCACCACCACCACCACCACATCAGCTGGAAAAGGGGAAAAACATCAGAATTAGAAAGAAACGTTCTCTATCGCTTTCTCATAGTCATTAGAGACACAGCTCTCTGTATCATTATGGACTTGTACTGTTGCAATTTTCTTCTTTCTAACTCATCGACCTCTTACAATATATTTATTTTCTGTTCACCCGCCATTTCCCTTCTTCGCTATTTTTATTAGAATACACACGTTCGCAATATTTTTAGCGCCTCCCTTATTTCTTTTCATCATCTTATTACATGTTTATATGGAAATTTAAAATAAGTTAATAGAGTTCATAATGAGCAGTCCAATTTTACCTATCGCAGAATTGTTCATGGTCGATTACTACTAGTGTACTCGAATAATAAATGAATATTTAAAAAAAATTATACGCTAATTTTTTCTTCTTCTTCATCAGTCGTAATCCCCCTAAGGGACGTTGCGACCATTTCCTAAACTACGGTATCTTCAATTTCTTTTCGCTATTGTTTCCGATTTGCCGTCAACACCCCCTACCCCGCATATTTTCCTAATCGTGTCTGTCCATCTAACGGGTACCCCCTTCTACGAGGACGAATTCCTTGCACTTGCTCCTTAATTATTGACCGCAGCATGGCCGCATGATATGACCGAAAATTTCTTTAATAGGACCTCGCTGGACAGACAGTCTGCGCTTGATATCGAGCCTGCGTGAAATGGAACGATTTATTTGCTTCGCTCTGTATATATCTATAACATACGCCTCCACGCCCACATTTCGAAACTGTCGATCCGTAATCCATCTACCGCCCTCACCGGCCATCGTATTTATAGACGTATAATTTTTAATGTTTTTACACGAGTAATTGTTTTTTTTCGATTTTTCAAACTGATTATTACCCCATGTACTTTTACTACTGCACGCTTTTTACTACAACTGTCTAAGAAAATATTATGTTCAAGTTCTGTAAGTATTCCGGAACTCAAATAGTCCATGAAAATATTTTCTTTTCAAAAAAATTGATTTTCCTAGAGAGAAAACTATTCTCGGTATTTTCGAAATATCGAACACCTCAGAGGACAGTATCAGTGGGTTTTTTATTTTAAATATAAAGGCGATTTGTTTGTTTTTTTTACATAATAACCGATTAATTTGTTAATTTGACGTTGAACAACTCATTGTGTAAAACTACTCTTTTTCGTACAGGGTATGTAGTTTTTTTAAATGAGAAAACCTTTTTTGGCGACCATGTTTAAAAGTTTACCGAACAATATTCACGGCCGTTTAATAATAATCTATCAAATTCTGTGCGATTTTTCCGACCCTTTTTGTATACATTTTTTCTAACGCCACTGTTAGCAAAAAAAAGAGGTATTTGCGGCAATTTAGCTAGCCTACAACTTTATGGGGGGGGGGTTGTACTTATTGCTATTTCTTTCCTCGAGTAAAATCATCTTTTATATTTGGCTTGCTTAACGAAAATAATTCACGAACAATTTAATATCGGTAATGACTTTGGTTCAAGCAAACTGGTTAGTGTTTTTAATACATTCACCGGAGCATTGCTTTATTGAAATTTTCTATCTTGCTCGATTGTAATCTTGCAATAGCTCCTATACTGTGATTCGGGATTACAAGTGGCATTGTTTCGATATATTGCGAAAAAAAGTCCTAAAGTAGTTATACAATTTATATGAACAATACGTATGTAATACACGTACCATTCTAGGAAATTCGGATGAAACCTCCTTTCGGTCTAGTTGCACGTTGCCATCATCAAAGGGGGGGAGGTTTAATATAACCACAGAAAATTTTTCTTAAATCAATTTCAAAACAGGTTCTACAGTTTAATGAAGATTTGTTGTACGCTTTCGTTGAATGAGTTTATAAAGTAATCGAGCAACAAGTAATTAATAAAAAAAAAAAAAATGAAATCAAAGGGAGCCGTAATTTGTTTTTAGGATATTTCTTTAAAATTTTTAAGGTAGTAAGTTCATCATCTCCGAACACAGATACGCCTCCTGCGAAATCCTCGTTCTAATCTTGGTACTTAAAAAATAATAGTTCGTCCCTACAGACAACTACGAATTTTGTTCCTAATTATAAAAAACGATGGCAGGGGTGTGTTAAAATGCCGTACCCGTTTCATATATTACAAAAAGAAAAGATTACAACATTCATATATTTCATAAGCACAGGGCTGGATACCTTTTGGATTTTTGCTAAAATGTTTCAGAGTCGTTGAGGTAATCTTTATAATTGCGGTGAAACATGCATTTCCTGACGACACATATCTAATATTAAATATACAGTTCTTGTATACACACACATACATTATATATATATATATATATAAACTCGGCCATTTTGGCCTCGCAAGGGGCTGTGTGACCCCTCTTGCTTTCATTTCTGTCTCTTTCTCTTCTATACTTTGTATAAAATGATCAAAATTTACAACGTAATTCTTACTGGCATCAACATAAAAAAAATAACATAATCACAAAAATCCTTAACTTTCATTATATAAAATTAATTCATTTTTTCGTTATATTTTTCGTTACATTTTCGTTACATATTTCGTTACATAATATTGTAACATTTGTAAAATAACAATTACAAAAATTCTATAAAATATAACAAACGTTACATAAAATTAGGACATTTTTCGCGTTACATAAAATTGGGACATTTTCCGTTATATAAAATTGGGACATTTTTCGCGTTACATAAAATTGGAACATTTTCCGTTACATAAAATTGGGACATTTTTTCGAATGGAGGGTAGCCTAAGAATTACGTTGTAATTAATACGTATGTATATGTATATGTATGTATGTATGTATGGGGTCTAGTACATTTCACCGTCGATATTGATTAACAAGGGATGACATCATGAACAATACACATTTCTTTTAAATCGTGTATGGTATTAAGAATAACCAAATACAGGAGCGGATCCAGAAGGCCATGGGGGGGGGGGGGGATATAATTAAGTAAAATCTTCTACGGTAAGCAATAGATTTGAAAAATATGTTTCATAAAGAAAATCAAATAGCGACCTTTATAGAAATGTTTAAAAAATGTGTTTTTTAAAAAATACATAATTATTATAGTTTTTAATTTAGCTTTTGTTTTATTTTTAGTTATGAAAAAAATAAAACGAAATTATAAAATTATACCTTAAATATGGTAGTTTAGAACTAGTAAGAAAGATAGTATATGTCTTATTAGACACTTTACTTCTTTTTTATTTTTGTTAGTAATCCGATCCGAATTCTCTTTGTTCTCGTGAGCAAATTTAAATATATATATATATATTTCTCATTGAACTACTATTTTTGATTAAAATTACAAAATAAATAAAAAAGACAAAAGAAGATCGATGATAATTATATTTAAAATAGAATAAAAACGTATAACATTAATAGTTTTACTAGAAAACAGTGTATTAAATATTAGTTATTAAAATCCGTAGGTGTAACACATTTATACAAAAATCTTTTATAGCGTGTAAATTAAGTTTCTCTATTATAATAAGTTTTTTCATGGAGGCTTTGGTTTTTTTTTTTTTTGGAAGGGGGGGCTTGTGGATCCGCCACTGACAAAATATGACACATTAGAATAAAATACGACTCTATTACGAGATTTAGGCGATAATTCAATATTAATCCAGGCGACGATATCATCGACCAAAGTTCCCCGGAAAAAAGCATTGAAGTTGAACATCCTTATCGGGGGCATTTAGTAATAACTTCATCATAAAAATCGCTTATAAAATTTAAATGCTGTCAATATAAATAACCGACACTGGCTAATAAATAAGTCTGAATCGGCACATTTTTTTTCGACTTTAAAAAAACAAACACCTATTTATTACAATGCCGGCGGCTAAATGCGTGCATGCGACTTATTCCTCCGGATCTCCAGGAAACCTTCTAGACTCGCGGATGATAATCTTCTATAATACGTATAAAAGAGTGTCTAATTGGCCGTGTCCTTTTAAGATTTCAACATAATCATATATATTTTGCAACTGGGCGTCATTCCAAATGTTTTAAGGCCAGAAAATCCTTACTGATGAACAAAAAAATTCCATACGTTATACTCCTGAAACTTTTGGGAAGAAGATTTTTTTTTATTTTCGTTATTTTGTTACGAGAACTATTTCGCAAATTACTAAAAATGTTTAATAGTAATATTTTTCTTACCATTAATATATAGCTTATTACGAATAATTATTTTACGGACTACTGTGATTTGAAAATTCCTCTTATATGTATCTCTCTCCAACCATATTAGGTATCTATGAGTACTCGGGCACATTAAATATATTACTGAAAAATAAGAGAAAGACACAAAACATAAACATTTAAACCGAAATGAAAAGGGATTTCGAAATCTTCCTGATCATCATTGCCTACTGCTGACGATTAAAAGTATGAAGCGGTTATCGGAAGAAGACGATCAAAAAGGATGAAAAGAAAAAAAAAGATTGCAACCAACGAAGGAAGGAAGAACGTTATCCGAAAAAAAGTGAGTGGCCTATTGAAAGCGAAACTTGATCATTCCATCCGGTCCGCAAAACACCAGTTTTCCTAAGGACACTAAATACGCGTCTCAAAAACGGTCTCGTTTACACGCAAAGGAACGTGAACGAAAAAATTTCGAAATATTTCCGATTAACCAGGTCGTTCGCGGAAACAGGCGAAGGTGATTATTAGCTGAAAGAACATTCCGCGGATGGGAGTTTATCGAATTCTTTTGCGTCAGACACGTTCGTTTTGGAACAATCGTGTATCGACGCTTCCTGTATTTACACGCTACATTAGAAAAACACAAAATTTCCTAATTTAATTAACAAAAATCACAGGTAAAACCCGTTTCTCCGTATGAATAATTTTATTTTTTAATAAAAACCGACTGTTGGTTTCACTCTTACCGGCTCCAGTTTTACTTTGAAAATGAAATTTTTCGGGATTCCCGCTATAGGTGTAAAAACTAATTCTGAATAATGTCCTTATAACGCACGAAACCGGTTTTAACACATATGTCTTCATATGAACAAATTTAACATAGCTCTAAATTCACGGATCAAATGTTTCAAAAAATTTTTATCGAACGAGATTTTCGCAAGGAAAGCGAACACATTTGAATTTAAGGTTTATCAAAAAGACAAATGTAATACGCCGATTTACGGAGATGCGTAGTGCATGTTGACTTGCTTAGTGTGTCGAGTCAATGTTTAGTTTTCTATTACCTGTACAAACAGGGTCGGATCTAAGGCTAAGCCCCGGACTCCAGCCACGATGGGGGCCCCGCGCTCTTGAATAAAAAGAAATTTAATTTTCCATGTGCAAAATTTAAGTTTCTTTTCCCAAAAACTGAATACTGTAAAAATATAAAAAATTTTAAATTTGCATTTTTTATCATAAAAAGATATCGCGATTGATAACAACAATTCTCTATTTAAATACTGATACACCGATATACAATCGTTGTGAAAATCTTTTTAACGTAAAAACGTTTTACGACCTAAAATATTCTTAATTTTTACAATATTTTATTTTTTATTTTCCTTTTTAAATACGTTTTATTTAAGTTTTAATTAATTGCTAATTTTATAAATGTACTATTTGTATTTCGAAAAATTTAATAAATCATACACACTGTTTCATTCATTTTTTTTTTTCTTATGGAATTGTTAACACGCATGATTAAATTTCTATAAAGGAGAGAATATAAATTTTTTTTTTTTGTAGAAAAAGAAAACATAATGTTATTAATAAAAAAATACAAATATACACACACATATATATGTATATATATATACACATATGCATTTATAAAATTCCTTATTTGACGTTAAATTTATGTAGCATTTAGTTTGTTAGGGGAAGAAAATCGATTTTGTAAAGAGAGCATAATTATTTTAATACATACGTAATAGATTTTTTTTTTTTTTTGCTTGTTTTTGTTTGCGCATATATTATATAATACTGAGTTTTTTCATAATTTTTTCTTCAAGGAGGCCCCTTATTCAAGGGTAGCCCTGGGCCCGGTAAACCTTTTTAATTCATTCCTGGTTACAAATTCATTTTTAGAGATTTGCAATGTAAGTAATTTTTGACAATCAAACATCACCTACACACATATCGCTTACCGTTAATGTTGTAGAACTTCTACGCAACACATTTGTTTTTCGTTCCACGCTTAACTAATTCTTCAGCGTAATATTGATATAGATGACAGCAACTTGGCCGAAGAGATTTTTACTGTTTTTTTACCCCTTACGTTAGAAATTTTCAATTAAATCTAAAAGTTCACTACTGCGACCCCAAAACATGTGTTGGTCAACTCTCAAAGTCGCCCCCATCTCCGCTTGACCTAAGGTTCGTCTTTGTTCTGCGACGAATATATTTTTGGTTTTTTGTAGTAGGTTAATTTTTGAATATTGCGCTAATTTATAACACACTGATCGTCGATTTGGATGTGGGAAAAGTTTTTATAATATTTCATAAACTTTGAATAATTTCTATTCCGTGGGAATATTATCCTCCTCTTCTTCATCCGCCGTATTTTGAAGGTTGGCGCGATCCACAATTGGAATTTCTTTCTATCAACGGCTGATCAGAAAAGTTCTGTTGCGGAACAGTTGAACAACCAATTGCTAATATTGTCCATCCATTAAATTTTTGACATCTTCCTCTCGATCTCTTCCCGCAGGAATTTTACCCTCCGTAGCAATATACTCGGATATTATGTGGGAAAAAAACGAACAGTGCAGCTTATTGACGCAGTTTTCAATGTTATACCGCCAAGGGGAATTTAGAAGAAGCCCACATAATAGACACTCTGGCGGTAAAAACGGACAAGGAGGTGTGGCAATTTTATGCCAAAAGCATATCATCGCCGGTGCTCTAATTAGTGTAAGTAAAGGAGTGAGGCAGAGATGTTTGCTGTCACCTGACCTATTTAATGCATTTTAGTGGAAGTGTCATTATAAATGAAACGTTCAGCGGATTTAAGCAGGGGATTAAAATTGGAGGTAAAAGATTGCATGTAGTCAAATTTGCCGATGATCAAGTATTACTTGCAGGCAGTTCCAAAACATTGGCAGCAATGATTAGTAAAAATTAGATGTAGTAATGGAAAAGTTAGGAAAACAAAAGTGATGGTAATTGGCAAGGCCTGCCCGCAAATAAAGATAAAACTGAGAGACGACATAATAGAACGGGTAAAATCATTCAGATATTTCGGACAGTACATATAACACGGATTGTTCCCGGGAGATTAACAATCGCATAGCACGATGGGAAAAAAACCTTTCAACGACAAATACACACTTATTATACGTAGAAAACAATGTCCGTCAGCATACGCAAAAACATGGTTAAAACTTTGGTATGGTCAGAGGCGCTATATGGTGCGGAATCATGATGAAGCAGAGAGATCGTGATAAATTAGAGAAGCATTTGAAATGAGGTGTTGGCGGCGCCTACAGAAAATCAGTTGGGTCGAGAAAATAAATAACAAAAACTAGTACTTGAAAGATTAAAGGAAAAAAGAAGTATACTACAAAATATCCGCAAGCGGCGACTTAAGTGGCTAGGTCATGAATTCCGTCAGAACCAAAATATCCTGAAGGCTGTTATCGAAGACGCAAGATAATGGGGAAAAAACCACGCGGGAGACCGCGAATAATACTCATTAACGCAGTGCTAAAAGTCAGTGGAATAACGACTTATCCGGAATTAAAGAAGAAAGCCTGTGACACAGGCTTGAATGGAAGCAATTGATACATGAAGCGAACCAGCCGATAGGCTGATACACTGATGATGATGATGATGATGATGATGATGACCGCCGTATTATATGGTCTCAATATTTTCAACTGTTTGTGAAACTCGTGTCAGTGCATCCTTTGTTCATTTGCTTTTATGCAAGTGCTTAGAATTAAAGTTTATAACCTCTTATCGCGAAATATTATGGCCAATTTAGGATTATGGAGCCAGTTTCCGACAATGTCGTTATTATAAATAAATAGATAATTCTTTTTCGAATGCAACGCGAACCCGGTGATCGTGAAATTACTTTGTCGCAACTTTCGAGCCCTATACATAGGGCCAGTTTGGAAATAAAACCGAGAGTAGGGGAGCCGAGTCGCTTCATACCAAAAAATTTGACAATGGTGTTTTCCTCCCAAAATTACGTTTCAAGATTCTTCGAGGGCAAGTCTAATCATAACGAAAAACAAAATTAATTTTTCCGAAAAAGTTTTAAAAATCTCATCGAATTAGTGAAATATGTACATAGTAAAAAAATAAAAAACAAAAAAAAAAACAAAATTTATATTAACATAATGATTTTTCAAAATTTTAAACTGTATTTTTACAAATTAACACGTCGTTTTATTTTCAACCTCCTTTACTTTATCACTTATATATATATCGTTAATATCGCAAAGTGTGCGTGATAACGGTATTTCTAGCGAATCAAATGATGCTCGATACGATGAAGATAGCAACTGGTAATTAAAATGAAACCTTCCGGTACGAAAAAAATGACGAATATAGATGAGAGGAAATCACAATTACGGGGAAAGGCAAAAAATGTAGCATCATCATCCGTGATGGAAAACAAAAAACAAAAAAACGAAAACACTCCTAAACATAAACATCTTTATCAGTGACCAACATTCCAATATGTGGAAAGGAACTAAAACCAAAAAAAAACAAAAAAAAAAAAAAAGCATGTCGTTGTTGTTACGCAGTTAATCAGAACGACTTTCTTTTTAAATGAAAATGGTTTGGCTCGTAAATTGATACTGGAAACATTCGAAAAGATAAATCTTAAGAACAGTGTTACACTTAAATGAAAAAAAAAAAAAACAAAAAAAAAGCTACATTTTAAACAGGGACACTAGTCGTCAAAATAATCTTGATAATTCTACCGACCAGAGATTAAGTTGAGGTATAAAAAATAAATGCAGGGACCTTGTCAGTGGACGAAGAGCGTTTTTTTCGTGGATCTTTTAAGTACGCACTTAATAAATATTTCGTAAATATTGACATATAGGTTTAAATTCGAAAAAAATTTCCAGCTAATTCGCCTGAAAGAGAGTATCGAGAAATTCTTTTATAATTGTGTTCCCGATTTTTTGTCCGGTTATTATTAAAAATGATTTCGCCGTGTACTTACTCATAGTGCAAACGTATATATTTTATATATGCAGATATTTGTCGGGCGGCGCGGGGACATATTATCGATTTTCCGGGTGATTCGTGATTTCAGCTGCTCCGATTGTTTACGCATTTGTCGTTGGCGACCGGTTGTGAAGGCATTCTTTCGATAGGTACTAAAAAAAGCAAAAAAGTGGGAATATATCGGCGGGAAAAAGTTAGATAAGCTTTTACACGTACAAGCTAGGAGGGAGCTGTGAAAAGGCGCCGTCGACGACCTCGGCGAGGGTACACAATTAAACTGTGGCAGCGGTGATCCGGTTAAATTTTTTGGAGCTGCCATTATATAATTGTTTCAGAGCTGGAAGTGGTTTTCTTCAAAGGTGGAAAATAATAATAATTGCGCGCATATGGACCACGTCGTCCTCGTCTGCGTCTCTACATTATTAGCGGCTAAAGTTATTATTTGTTGTCGCCGCCCACCGCGGGACCTATTGGTGCTGACTTGGAGATTTGGGGCGTGGGCTGTCGTTCGACTGCGGCAATACCGTTTGTTCGGAGCCGGCAGAGGCGTTCGGACAGAAGGAAGGTGTAGTCGGACGCGCGGACGCTGACGAGATTCTAAGGACGACGCGGGAACTTTCGTTACAGCGAACGCAACTTAAAGTTCGCGGTGGCGCTCGGAAGCGGCGCCGTGTAATAAATTACGCTCTCAGTGTGAGTGGTCTGGCGGCGCCGCCGGTGGCAGTAATCGCTTTAACGGTCGTCATCATCTGAAAGGACCGGTTTATCGGGCCGTCGGATCTCGGCCAGCGCCATCGTTCTAAAGATTTCTATGCACTTTTATCAGAAATAAACAATGCGTACGCGCCGAGAGAGCCTCGCAGCCTTTCTGAAAAACTTTTCTTTTGCAACGGCAACGGTCTCCTTTGAATTAAGCGCGGAACGTTGTGTTTTATCATCTGCAAATCGAATGAGCCGCTATATAGCTGCTTCATTCTTTGCGCGCGGAATACTGGCAACTTCCGTTTCCCGCTCAGCCGCCTTCTATACATTACCGCCCAACAATGAACAAGTATTAAGCAAAGTTTACTTCAGATTTTCAACCGAGATAATATCTGCTACTTCATCATCTTCTATTCTGTCCGTTCTTTTCTGATTATATATATATATATATTATATATGTGTGTGTGTGTGTGTGTTTGTGTATGTATATATTATGTGTATATATAAGTATGTCTCGGTTTTTTGAACACCGATAGAAGCTATTATTCTTTAATTATCGTCTTACGTGCTGGCGAATTTCAGTTGTCTGCAAATTTAATCAGCAGTTGTGAAAAAAACTCAGCCAAAACCAACTAACCAACAAATACGAGTAAATAAATAAACAACGGCCTAATATTAGGGTTTTTTTCTAGCTAGTTTCGAAGTAGACGTCTCCCGCTAAAATAAAAATGAAAAAAAAAAAAAAAAGGTACAAAATGTACGCAGAACATGATTATTAGGCCGTCTGGTTTTAAGATATCCGAATTTTTAATATTTTAATATTTTGCTTTCCCTACCCGAAGAATTGGCTATTTATACATTTGAAAACATGCTGAAAGGAAATTTATGAAATGTCTCCAAAGATGTACTATTACTCGAAAATAATATCAATAATACAATGTTACCACAACTAGGCCAAAAACTCGAATAACGAGAAATCAAATATATTACATATACGAGGTGGTTCAAATATAAACCGGAATTTTTAAATAAACGCGCGAAAAATTTATTGTGGAAAAAATGGTTGCACTGGCAGTTAAACCGGTTTGTTACGAAGCGTGTAGAGCAATTAGAACCGCGTAACCTCACTTTTTAGTGTAGTTAGAGCCATGAGTGAAAAAGAAGTACCAGTGTCTGTTGCGCAACGCAGCATTATTCGTTTTTTAGTCAAAGACGACGTAAAATCCGTGGAAATTTACCAAAAATTACGCGAACAGTTCGGGGATGAGTGTCTCTCCAAAACTCAAGTGTACGAGTGGTGTTCCGCGTTTCGAAAAGGACGTGAAGTGGTGTCAAACATAGCACATGCGCGGCGCCCAAAAACCAGCATTACAGATGAACACGTCAAAGCCATCGAACAACTCATTTTGGCTGACCGACGCGTCCGTGTACGCGATATGACCGACGAATTGGGCATCAGCATAGGTAGTATTGAGACAATAATTCATGATCGGCCAGGTTATCGCAAAATTGCAACCAGATGGGTGCCAAGACTTCTGAATTTTGAACAGAAATTCACCGCTCGGCTCACGATGGAGACATTGGCCGAATTGGGCTGGGAAACACTTGAACATCCTCCTTACAGTCCAGATTTGTCGCCTTGTGATTATTATTTGTTTGGCTCGTTGAAAGAAGCACTTGGTGGACAACGTTTCGACAGCAACGATGAGGTGGAATCGTTCGTGCGCAAATGGCTATGTGACAAGCCGCGAGATTTTTACGAAAAAGGAATAAAAAAATTGCCGGAGAGGTGGAAAAAGTGCGTAGAGTGCGAGGGGGGTTATCTCGAAAAATTTTAAAAAATATGAGCACTGTAAGTATAAAATAAAAATTTTTATGACGAAATTCCGGTTTATATTTGAACCACCCTAATATATCCCCTAGAGGGGCAAATCTACGAATTGATAACACCACAGGTGATATTCGGTTTTAATTCAATTAATGAGTAATATTCCGAAAATCACACATTTTAAACGAAAATTGTACTACTGGTGTATGGAAAAAGAAGGTAGTGAAATGGCTGAAGGAATGGTGGAAAGAATCGAAAACCATTCTCACTCCTAGAGAGTTTCAATCATGCAGCAACTACGTATTATTATACACGTATTCTATGTTGTTGTTTTTGTGTCGTTCCTATTTCTTCTAACTTACTGTTTGCAATTCGTAAAGAAGATATTGTTTGCGAACGCTATCCTTATATATATATATATATATATATATATATATATATATGTATGTATATATGATTATTTAGAGTGAATGTATGTATCTGAGTGGTTTTTATTTTTTCTTTATACTTATATATAAGTTATATATATATTTACTAAGACATTAATTAAATTTTATTAATTTCGATGTATATAATAAGCGTGTATAATTTTATAATGTGTATAAACTGAATAAACGATAATACGAGTGTCGGGCACCCACACAACGGGCAAAATTAACCATGTGAGACCCACAAACTTACTTTAAAATTAAAAAAACTCGCACTCATCCTGTCCTGCTTGTTCCTTCACAGTTATAGCATACTTCGTGTAGGCTTCTTTCCACTTTTTTTCTTTTTAGCTAGGTAAAATAATATTAAATATTCCTCCACTTTCTTCATCTAATCCCCTCCATTTCTTATCTTTTAGCGAGTAGTTTGGGCTATCTAAACGTCATGCCTCAATAAAAAATACCTTTCGGCGGTTTTATTTGTAAACACTCTTTCCGTATATTGTACACTTCTCCTCATTGTATCTTGGCGTATTAGCAGCATTTTTAATTTTTGTGAGGACTTTTCTCTTTATTGCGCTGTTTGTTAAAAAAATAGAAAATGGCTCAAAAACTACGGAAAGGAGAAGAGTCAGACATTTATACGATCAGACATGGGGAATAAAAAAATCAAGGACGAGAATAATCAAAGGAGACGGCAAGTTGAGAATGAAAGACACACAGTGTAGAGGGAGTTGGAGGAGCAATTAATAGAAAGGTTCGGAAGCGAATGGAGGAGCATTCGAATATATAAGATATGATCGACTTCGAGAGTTTAATCCGTAGTTCGAAGTGAGCAGCTTTAGCGAACGATATCGTGGGATGAAAATATTCCGAGAATTATCGATCGGTGAAAGAAGATGAACGAGCTAGAATGTTGACTGAACCGGGGTACCATCGATTCCAGAGCGTCCAGAAATTTAGTTTTGATAGAGTGAAAATGGAAAGTGTTGCGGATGAAAGAGCCTATGAGAAGAATTACTGTAAATCAGTAGATAGAGAAGGAACGGCGAGAAATGAGACGGCTTCTAATATGGAGTTTATAAGAAAGTGAAAGGGAAGAAATAATAAAAAAAAAAAGAATAGCGCAACGCAGGTTAGAGACTCGGCATAGGAAACTGAACGGAAGGAGAGAAGTTTAAATGTGTTTCAGGATAGTTTAGCGAAGGACAGAAGAAGGTCGAACCATCTCCATCACAAGTATATTTTGGAGCTGTCGGTGGATGTTTAAAAATTTTGATTTAATAACATGTTGCGAAATAATAGGTTTTTGGATGATGATAGACAGTTGTGTATAAACAATTATCAAGATGTAAGCAGATGGAAAAATATGGCGACCTGTCGTACGAATAAGTATTTGATGGAGGACGAAATGAAAGACATTATTGGAGTTCTGTTGGCCGAGAAAGGAAGTATAAATAGGTAGTAGTTTCATTAGAAAACACTAATCTAGGTAAGACTTACACCAATTAAAATATAAGACTTTGAATCCCCTCGAAACTTCAACGAATGGAAAAAATGAGTATCGCTGCTTTTTCACACTATATACTTTATATGCTAATATCAATCTCTAGAAAAAGTATTGTCGAAGGTGTGGTACCTTCGACAATACTTTTTTTGTATTTTTTCTTTAATAACAACTCTGAGGATACGCCTGATATACAGGTATTTACAATTTGGCAACTCCTAAATTCGACTACTACAGTCGATATTTTTCGTCTTTAATTTGTTCATTTTATCAGGGTCTGCTACATCAAGTGTCACTGAATGCCTTAAAGAGAACAGCAAATGTTAAAGAACGTGTATGGTATGGGGTCTTTATAAAGAAAGCTGAACATCTACAGATAGGCTCTCATATTAGATATTTTTTAATGAATGAAAAGAAAATAACGTAATGTACACCTGCAGAGCCGTGCACACAAAATCTGCACGATCCTCTATGATCATATCTTAAATGCACAGTTGTGTTTGCAAGTGTATTTCAACTGAAATGAATGGTTTTGCTTAACAAATATTTCGTCTGTCTTTCTTGATGTATCTGTTCCAGTGTTCTCTATCGGTTTGATGTTTTAGGAAAAATGAGAAACCTTTCTTTCGAAGGGGAAAATAAACCGATTGAATAATTATCCTTCAAGTAGAAAATCATATAAAGTGCGACCGTTCTGTTCCTAGTGTATTTCTTTCGTTTTATGGAAGAACTGACACATTGACGTTCAAACTAGTTTGAAGAACGCATGGAAGGAAACACTCTTTCGTATTTTTTTACGCTAAAGGCGATTATCAGTCCCTTCTTCCAGGTGCATTTTATCAGAGACGAAATAAGAGCATTGACAGAACAGTTTAGACAAGGTAGTTTCTCTAAATATTACGTCATTCGTATTACTCAGGAGGGAGAACTTTACTAACAAAGATGAGCAAATAAATTCAAAAAAATTTCTGGATCCGAGTTTGTGTCACGCATTATTTATGTAGGTCTCCTCTCCATAAGTGTCGTTCGGCTTAGTACCATTATGAAAAGCTTAACTTCACAACCCTCGACACCCTGCTAAAGGGTATGGGACTTACTTATACAGCATGCATGACGGCTGCTTATGGCACACCTTATGTCCATGGTATTGAGCGATTACTTGTCTGTTTAAGAAGGGTTTTTAAATTTTACATTAACTGACGGTTCTTTTCTTTCTTGTTGTTCCCGGGTGTAGGTCATTAGCTGGCGTGCCCAAGGTGAGGATGGAAAAAAAAAGAAAAATTTGACGTTAAGTTCATGGTATTTTAAAAAGGGTTTTTTAATTTTACATGTCCCTTATTATACGTTTTCGATCGTGGTAACTTGTGCGCAAAATACCTTTCTTTCCTCTCGAGGAGATAATAATTTTTGAGATAGCGAGACAAAAACTGTCAGAAAAAATTATCACATTACGAAAAAATTGGACCATCCATCCTTGGAATATTATTTACAGTAAATGGCGCTTGTTGTGAAAGTTGCTGTGCAATATTCGTATAAAGGTCGGAAGACAGTTCTTTTAGTGAATACTGATTGCGTGTAAAAAATTTTTGGCAGTCAAAGAGTTGAAAAAAACCTTTTGTAATTTTTTTACATACGTAAAATTTTATATATATATATTAATGTCGTTTCGCGATCAAGAAATAAAATCACGGAATAAGAAACTTTGAATGTTTTTTTTTTTTTTTTTTGGAAAAATTACGATTTTTTATTATCTATACCATCTTTAGTTTTTGCAAAGAACTTTTTTTTTTTTTTTTTTTTTTATGTAAAAATAATTTGCGGGTTCCACGAGGCAATGCCCGTCTGTGGGTTCCCAATATAATTATATCGTTTATTCATCATATACATCTTAAATCTAATATATCATATTCGTCTTATATATATATATATATATATATATATATTAATTACAACGTAATTCTTAGGCTACCCCCCATTCGAAAAAATGTCCCAATTTTATGTAACGCTAAATGTCCCAGAAAAATGTCCCAATTTTATGTAACGCTAAATGTTCCAAAAAAATGTCCCAATTTTATGTAACGTTTGTTATATTTTGTAGGATTTTTGTTATTGTTATTTAAAAAATGTCACAATTTTATGTAATGAAATATGTAACGAAAAATGTAACGAAAAAATGTCTTAATTTTATATAACAGAAGGTAAATGTTAGAATAGGATTTTTGTGGTTATGTTATTTTTTGTGTGTGTTGATGCCAGTAAGAATTACGTTGTAAATTTTGATCATTTTATACAAAGTATAGAAGAGAAAGAGACAGAAATGAAAGCAAGAGGGGTCAAGGGGCACAGCCCCTTGCGAGGCCAAAATGGCCGAGTTATATATATATATATATATATATATATATATATATTACTTAGTTCAACTTAACTTCTATTTTTACTATTCTACGTCTAATTTTAATTCAGAACATTTATACCCGTCGCACATCATACCACAATATTTTCACATAAGCCATAAGTAGTGCAGTTAAAACATGAGCATCAAACATTAGTTGTTATTTTTTTTTTTATTACATCATTTATAATTATTTACTTTTTCTATCAATTACCCGTTTTATCGCTGTTCCTTTCCTACGACTAACCCCATTTCTCATTATTTGCATTACGCAATCAATCATATTTATATTCGGTCTTTCCATATATATTCAAATTGCATTCTTCTCTTAATTCCTTTGGTAAGTTACCTAATAAATGACTCATTCAACACTATCAATTTTATTATTAATCCCTTTAGGTCTCATAAAACACAAATTGTCATAGTTCCTAGTCCCATATTTTCCCATGTCGGTAATCTTATTTTTTCTGTTTTATACCTTAAATATTAACTGTAATAAAAAATCATTTTTAGCGACATTTCTTTATTATTGTCCCACCCGAAGTCGAATTCGTTACAAGATTCGCACTTGTCCAATTCGGTAACAAAATTTTTAAACATCTTTTCTGTAGCCTACTGATTTTCCTTAATTCCGTTTTTCTGTTTTGCCTCCCCTCAAATTTCGATTCATATTAAGGATATAGTTACAAAAGTTTTTTGTTTTGCCGTTTTTTTTCACAAAATTATTTACGAATAATTCCATTAATGAAGAAAAGAAAAAATGCAAAGGACAACAAAAAACAGCTTTTTTGAGCTTCTTTGGTTAATTTTATTATTTTTGATATTCAGTAATCAGCCGTTAAGTATGTGTACAATATTTTATGCCCTCGTTTGGAATTTTATTTATTCATTTTGACCCTATATTACCTGTTTAGCCAGTTTTTTCAATCGAAATATAACATGTTTATATCTCAAACTTAAGTGTTTTTTAAAAATTGATATGATTCCACAGCTGCTTTTGATATTGGTTCACTCATTATTTGAGTAATATACAATTATTAGTAAATATTTGATGCTCGATGACAAGAGTTATATTTCACCGCTCTGATGTGCATTCTTGCATGGAATTTATATTATCCAGGGGAACATTGCATAATAATTAAGACCTTGTTGATCTACGTTTGAAAATCTTATTAAATTTTCCCCTACGTATATTAACACAACTGACTAATTGTAAAGAATACATGTAAAATTTCATCAACGGAACCTGTGGAGTATTTTTTATACTACGATTATAATTTTCAGTACTGCAGTGTTTACGATTTTTAAAAGTTTTTCATTTCAGCTGTAACTCTAAAAACACTAACTTCATACGAGGGAAGCGGCTGATATGGCGGAAAATATTGTAATAAGTAATAAAGTAAAAAATTTAACTTTCCGAGTTTATCAGACACATAAATGTATCCTGTACAAATTATGACTTAATTTATTTTCGAATTTCATACCTAAATATTTAATTCCGAAAACCCTATCAGTTTCATGATTTAATGTTAAATGTAATACTGTTAGGACTCTACATACATACACACATACATATATATATATATTTATTTATACTTTACAAAGTTATTTACTCACAATAATATGCTAAACACGAAATTATAAAATGTAATATTAAAATTATATAATATTAAAAAATAGTAAAAAAACATTGACTAGTATCGACGAATTATCGTCATTATCAATCCGTTGAAATTAGTCGATGTTTTTCAATATTTTTTAATATAATATAATTTTACTATTAAATTTTATAATTTCGTGTTCGACATATTATTATGAGTAAATAACTTTGTAAAATATCTAATTTCATGATTATTAGCAATTTTGCAATCTATAGTTTGTCCGGGATATGTGATTACGAAAGCTATATAATATATATATATATATATATATATATTTTAATAAATTTAAAATTGGGCTACTATAGTTTAACGAGTCAATTATTAAATCATTTTCTGATTGAGCAAATCTTCTTGCTGTCCCGACCGATCTCGATCATGGGTGGCCATCTAGTGAAGTTTTAATGATATTACGTGAGATTAACGGGAATTAATTGGTAATGCCGTCATTGGCATGTACTAATAATTTACCTGCATTATTCATTCAAGTCGCATAATTCATTAACATAAATCAGAAATTAGAAAAGGACCCAAAATGTTCCTTTGCAGCATTCCAAAATCTTGGATAACTTCGTTGTTACATAAGTTATTAATTTTCGTCACACATTCCTTGCTCACTGGGCAAAATTTTACCCAATTTAATATAAACAGCCACGAAAATCTGACCAAAATAGTTCATGATTCACCGTGCCAAATGCCTTTTTTAAATCAGAATAAACAGCAACAGTGTGCTATCCTGTTTTTATATACAAATAAAATCCGTACCACGATCTTTTATAAACCCATATTGGTTTTTAATGAAATAATATCTATTAAATAATCCGTTATTTTAATTTTGAAACTTTCTCAAATTTTTTTTTTTCTGATAAAGTAGAATGTGTAAATTGAAAATTGATCATCTCTGCAGTTTAAATATACCAAGATAGGTTTTTTCAAAAAAAAAAAAATCATTGAAGGAAAATGTTAATGGGAGTGATAACGGAAAAATTTGACTAGTTCCGTCCATATTTTGTCGAATCCAAAAATAACGATTTATTTGGTACAGGCGACTTCATATCGCTATATAAGAAAGACCGCTGGCGCGCCCGGGCTAGGCAAAATAAGAAAAAAGAAATTTTCGGGAAGGCGAATTCGAGTTTCCAAAAGTTAAGCCGAAAATAATTTTAGTCGATATAATTATTTACTACATTATTTATCCATATTTAAAATGTCACGTACATAATTTCCGAAGTAAATATTGAAATAATTTACCCCTACATATCCCCATTACCCTCAACTGATGTCAAATTATTATTATTTGCATCTATTTGTTTACATTTACACGGCTCTTTACCAAATTTTATAATTGCCAAATATTTTTTTTGTTTATTTTAATGTTTGTTCAGAATTTTATTATAATAATCAAATTCAGCTCTTCTTAATCAGCGCGATTATTATGAAAACTGGAGAGAAGTATCGAAAATTTCGGTTTCGAAGAACTACAACGTTCGCGGAAAAATTGATACGCGAAGGAACGGGAAAACACGTTTAATAATAAACAGTAAAAATGATAATAATAATAATAATAATAATAATAATGATAATAATAATAATAAATAATAATTGTGTAAATGGAAAAAAATGGAAATCACTTTTCCTTTCATGTATTACAGGCACGGATGTTGTCAAGTGCTGTTACGAGCAGGATTTCATTAGAGAAGAAACAGTCGGTAGTCTCGTATCAGGCTAAGTGTTTTGACTGGAGAGAAATGTGTGAACATATTTACATTTATAATATTGACGGTATTGTAAGGTAGAAAAGAAGTGTAGGCATGAAGTGGTACCGACATCAAACAAACGCAATGCTTAAATAATAAGGCTCTTGTTCCGATTCTTCATTGAACGGCTTGCCTTTCATCCATCTCCCCATTAAAGAACCGCTCTCCCACTCGAACCTATTTTTGCCATAGCCATCTCCGTACACGCTTACAGTTTGTCTCAGCCGGACTTCTCCGCTCTATTCCGAACCCACTGTATTCCGGAGGATTTTCGTTAAAAAAAAAAAGCTTTCAATTACTTTATTATTTTCACTAAATTTCACTTATTTATACTACTCGAATCAACTTTCTCTACAGTTGACTAATCGAAAAATTAACAAAGCGGTTAATGGTTCAGTATGTAATTTCGTTAAATATGCAACTAATTATGATATGGCACTATCTCTGATTCGGTAAACCGTATCAAATTATTGAAAAAGTTCGAGATGATTGGAATAGCACCGGCCGTTTAAAAGTTTCCAGGGAATAGGAAAACTATAGTCAAAATATTAAACGAAGGGAGCAAAAAAGTATACACGGCGGTGGTGGGTATGTCACAGGAAAATAATATAACTTTAACGCTATGTGTAAAAAATATACGAATGACAGACTGAAACGCGGTAAAATGGGTTCGCCGGCGACATTCGTAAAAAGATATCAAACAGGTAGAAACAGGTAGAAAAGAAATTACTAGACGACCTACTGATAATTAACGAATGGACGCGTGATAGTAATCTAGTAGTGAATGCGTTGCGGAATCGAAAATAGTAAGTTCCAAATAAATCACGCTACAAGAACAATACGAGGTATTAGATTGCAGCGGTGTTCAAATGTTTAGAAGTCGTGCGATAACACTTAGTCGTAATGGTAGATCGGATTGAATAATCATATACATTAAGATGCCGTTCGAAGTAAATAATAAAAAGGTATGTTAATAAAAAAAAAGATACAGTAAAAAAAATTCAAATGAAGTGAGCAAAAACTAAATCAATGAACGAGCTTAATTGGTGTCTGGCAGTTTTTAATTTCTCTCAGCTGCAGTAAATTCATCATATTAAATCCAAGTTGTGCATGTGTCTTTGCACAGCCATTACCAGAAAGAAAGAGTTCTCTTGCCTAATTTAGATCTCTCTTCTAAAAAAAAAGCCTTTTCTACAAGAACCGTATCTTTTCACCCAACAACAGTCTGCAGAATTGTTCAATAACGATTTTTCAGTTCTCAAACTAAACTTCCAACTGAGATATACGCAAACAACATAGCACTTATTATCCTCCCGATTTTGTTCAGAGCGCGTGATTAAACACATCTGTATCGCTAAAAGCAAAAGAGTTTCTTCCAAATAAACCAAATTTAGTTAATACCTCTCACAATGGCCAAAAATGGCTTACATCATTCCCATGTTCAAATAAAATAAAGGTTCAGTAGCTTTCTTTTAGACCTCCTATCATCTAAAATAATTATTTCTTGTACTTCTTCGAACGAAACCTCCTTTCTTCTATACGAGCTCGAAATTTAAAGCTGCCATAGTAAGTTTTCTCAGCCGCTCATTTTAAACTATGGTTTAACTCTTATTCTTCTTCATTTTCTAATCCTGCCTAAATTTAATCTCTCTATTCGGCCATCTCTTCAAATTCATCCATGGTTTTCTTGATACTTGTCCTCTTTTAAGGGGTAATATCACCTTGCGCTCTTAAAATTTCGAGTGATTTTTTGAGACTTGCCACGAACAATAGAAAATAGACAGAGATGTGAGGTTTTTTGCATAAGGAAGTAGTAGTCTCTAACTACAGAAAACATGTTTTACTTTAATTTGTACAATACAAAATGGCGGTACAGCAGCGCCCGCAAAAAAAGAAAAAAAATCGGTCGATCTATATGGGCGTATCACTACAGGTCACAATTTTTAATCTGGAACAAAAAAATTCAATTTTTTTAAAATATAGCTCAAAATGAAGTGAACAACGTAGGATTTGTTCTAAAAATTAATTTAAAAAAAGTGATGGCGGTGATTTGAATTTTTTTTTTTCGTTTTTTTTTGAAAAAATCGGTCGAAAATCGCTTATAAAATTTATAAAAATCAATTTATCAAAAAAGTAATCCTACGGTGTTCACTAGAAAATCTTATTTTAAAGTTGCAGTTAAAATTTTAAGTAAATCGGATAAAAATTGAGGGAGAGCTATTGGTACGCCCAGTTTTTGAAAAATACAGTTTCTAGATATTACTGTTTGAAGTGTTTTGAGTAGTTGAATTTTGTTGAAATTTTCGTTTAACTGTAATCTGCTATGCCTGCTCCGTATATAATTGGCTTTCTAATTTGAGGTTTTCCTCCTCCTCATCCTTCCTTGTCGAAATTACGTCCCTGCGGGCAGTTCTCTTCGGTGAGCGATCGTTCGAAAAAGGAAATGCGCGTCGCATCGGCTTCGGTACAGAGATTACAGCAATTTAATCCGATTGTCAAGTGTTCAATGGATTTATAACTTTCATTAATTCGATTGTGAAGCCATCGTTGAAGTATAAAACAGCACAATATAAACAGCTGTATCGAGAACAGATTTGCCACTGGAGAATCTACAAAACCGCTCTCAGCTCGACACTACCCGACGCACAGTATTCTGCGCTTACGTCGCAGGCACATGTCACTGTCTTAGCCCTCGGCCATTACCACTTAAACACCAGCGTGGTCTCTACCCCGACGCAACCGTACAAACGACCGGACTTGCTACCGAACACGGGGATTTTTGGTTTTAGCCGAGTAAGCACCCTTAACAAGACAAAAGAAAAAGCCGCGATGCAACCTAGAACGACGTTCGAGAGATCGTGAATTTAATGATGCGACCGTAGATTAAATTGTAACTCGAACATTGTCAAAAGATAGCACTGCAAGTACCGAATCCGTCTCGAAAGTAACAATTTTACCGGAACACTGATATACACGTGAAGAAGCCAAACACTAACTGCTGTATGTTCTAACGGACTTTCTACAATGATTTCTCAGCCTTAAAATTGGCGTAGAAGAGGCATTTACTAATCAAAATTGAAAGCTGGAAGTTGAGAAGTGTCGGCAAAATTCATATAAAGAAGAATAAAGACCTCAAACACATGCTTCCACGCACACTTGAAAAACCGCTAATTTTATGTTCGGAAAAACGACTTTTTGACCCACTTCAAAGTCCCCCCTCCCCTCATAATCAACTTTTTACATCATTCTTGGATACTTTCTTCTTCTTTATAGTGCCATACTCAGCTTCTGAGCGTCGGCGACTACCTATTTGTACATCTCAGCAGTACATGACATAGATAGTGTACTAGGCAATTGTTATATGCAACGCAGGTGTACACAGGCAAAACTACATTCGGAACTGATGGTAATCGTTTGATTGATCGGTATACCAGTGCAGTCCCGTGTATGTCTTTTATGTACTGACCTAGCGCGCATATGACGTTGAACGTTGTGGTTTTCCATTGCCTTCCACGTGACTATTAGCGATTATTTTATTTAATTATTTATTCTTGTAATAAGTTCGTCGTCGCTCGGGAGCGAACCTGTGATCTCCATAACGGAAGTCAAGCGCTCTAGCAACTAGGCTATCGCGACGATTGAATACTTTAGAGCGCTCTACAATCTCTCTTTAACCATAAAGTCCTCTTCCCGCATCATTTTCGCGGTTTTTTTCTACTTCTACTCCATTTTGTCCTGTCCATCCCCCTTCTAATTACTTTCCTTGCGATATCATGTTTTATTCGAATGTCCGACCTTTCCTAATGGACAATCGTCCTTCTACTCTTTTCTATTAAAACTCAGTATTCCTACTCCCCTTATGATGTTACATTCTCACATTTCCTTCTGCTTTTGTTATTCCTGCCCTTGAATTATTTTTTTTCCCTCTATTCTCAGACGTTTAAGAATATAGCGTTATTTTCTTTTTCTTTCCATTTCTTGGGCTAGTGTACTCGTTGGCAAACTTGTTAGAAAAAAAAAAAAAAATAAGTGAAGGAAATGTATTGCTTCGGTGTTCGTCAATATCATCACTCATTTCAGTTGAGAACGGTATGTCATAGAAAGGCTTTTTAGTTCAAATTTCTGTATAATTCACATCAACAACGCAGATAATTGTACATCCTATTCTCTCTTTAGAAGTTTTCCTTTTAAAAAATCCTCACTCACACTATTTATCTGTCCGAGACACCTTATCTGCCGTATCGTTCATAATTTTCAGACCTTCCACATCTTCGCCGTTCCGTTATTTACTTTCTGTGTCATTCATGTTTTGATCACAACTGGCTTCCTACATTCCTTCACACCGGATTTTCTATCGCGCTCTCTCCGTTTTGTCCTCTTGGTCGCGATAATTTTTCTCTTATGTAATGCAGATCATTTAAAAAACTCTACTCGTAACTTTTCTCTGCCCAAATTCTTTCACTTCTTATTCCACTTTTTTTATACTTTCATTTCGTTCACTTTCAGTTGTTCTAATTATTAATTTCTTCCTCACATTAGGATTTAGTTTCTTTCTCCTTTTAAACACATCTTATAATAAAAATCAAGTAACAATCTGATCAAACGTTAAAAATTAACGTAACTTATTTCATCTTTGATTTCTTTCATGATTTTTGTTTACTGCGGTGTGGTCATAATTTCACTCGAATAAGAAATGTGATTCTAGGAATGACAGTTTGAACTTCGTCTAATTATACATTGTTGGCTCGCTTAAATCAGAATTTTGCTTACAGTTAAAGAATTTGAGAGACTTACAATAATTGACCAGCAGTAGTAGGCGAAGAGGAAACAAAATTTGTAGAAATAAACATTTCGCTAAATAAAGCTAAATTTTAAATATAATATATATGTGTATATATTAAAAAAAAAAAAAAAAAAAAGGAAAACAGAATTTAGAATTTTCGGGAAATCGCTTTTTTCCAGAACAAATTTTCAAATAAATACATTTACTATGAGTAAGGGTATCCTCATTTAAAAATAGTTTTCCGTTCTAAAAATTTTCACTTTAGTTTTGAAAAGGTTCTCAAGATACTGAACGATCTTTCAGTATTATGAAAGAATCCATCACTGAGATTGTTAGTGGGCTTTTTTGCTAAGAACCTGTTAAAAGCGTTAACCTCTTCTTCCTATTATTCGTGTAATCGTTAAATACAAAAAAAAAAAAAAAAAAATAGAATGAAATTATAATTATAATTAAAATTAAAGTAAATCATTACAAGTTAATCGGCAATCCTTTTAAGTCTACAGCATCGTCGTTCCTTACATTATGTACGTCTTTAAAACACACAACTCGTAGAAAAGACTGAGCATTTTTCGACAATGGTTTAACGAGGATTTCCGCAACAGCAAGTAGACGATTCCTTAAAGCCGTATCATTTCTGCTACATCGAGTATCCGCATCTCGATGTCCTGTTCTTATCCTATTTAACGTTATCCATTCCCTTCTTAGCAAACCCATCTCTGGAAGTTCCTTTTTCGCGGATCCTCCGTTAACCAGGAATTTCTTACGTGATTTTTGTCTTTTTCTGTCTCTCTAGGCTTCGCATTTGGAGTTTCTGCACTTATATTGCAAGTCCATTTCCTTGACTTTAAACGTCGGAGGAGCGCGATATTTATTTCCACTGAAATAGGGAAGCTTTGGTCCTAATTAAAGTTTTTTCAGCCTCTAGTTAGTGCGTTTTCTCTTCGTACATTCGGAGAGGGGGTATATTGGCTAAAATTGGTAACCGCTGAACAGGTGTCAATTTTAGCGAAGGAGATTGTACGATAACGTTTTTTTCTTGCTATGTTATACCACACAAAGGAGCAATATTTGGCAACAACCGAAAACACTGATGCTAGTGCGGAAATGTTTAGCACACGTGTTCTTGCACTTTCCGATCTTTTTAGTAGGTTCACTCGAGTTTTTAGCATCTCGGATAATTTTTCCAGATGATTATTATGCGTAAGTGAACGATCAGGCGTGACACCGAACTATTTAGGGGATTTAGAATTTAAACAAGATGTGGGGATACGCACAGTCTACTTTCAGTAATATGAAAGATCTACACTGTGCAAGTGTAGTTTCCATGTTTGAAAATAAGATATCTGTCGAATATTAATTTATGGTATGGAAGTAACAACACTTAACAATTGACAAATGAAACGATTTAAGGCCATTGAGATGTGGCTCCTCCGTAGGAAGAATACTTCAAATTTCCCAGGTTTTCGAAAAAGGTCACATGAAGAAGTCCTAAAGATGGCAGTCTGAAAGTAGGCTTGTAAAATAGGTTAAGAACAAGAAAACAAAATACGTTGGTTACGTTGTGAAAAGAAAAAAATACAAACTCTTACAGCTGGTTATTCAAAGGTAAAAGAAGTGTGGAAAGAAGAAGAACCGGTAGGATACAGATCATCAAGAATTTGGTAATACTACAGTGTCGAAAGACTGATACAGGAATGAGCTGTGACTTCTACGAGCAAACTGGGGGATGTACGAATTAAAATTATTAATTCGTTTAATGTCATTAATAAAAGTCATGACGCAACTATTATTCAAGTTAGAAAAGCAAAACTATCAACACTGAATGTAAGATGGTGCCTGAGTGGCGTTATCGAAAATTTAATATTTTTATGAAATGTTAAATCAAAGTATTGAAGATGGAAGGTTGTCCACGGATTTAGATTAACTGAAGTGAGCAAATAGTCAATGATGCTGCTCCCGTTATAATTAATGAAAGTTGAGGTTTTGTGATTCTTTATTACGGAGGTTATTTGAATGAATAAGATCTGCGATAATACTAGGATAGAAGTTACGAGAATATCTGACGTGAGACTCCATATTAGAAAGCCTAACGTTGAAATCGCCAATGACAACCGGAGAAAGATGCGGGAACGATTTGATGAACGGTAATATCTGTTAAATTAATAAGACTCTTTTTAGCTTTATTAAGGGGCGTACATATAGGTGGAGATTAAAATAATCGAGCAATTAAGTTTGATCTAATACCATATGTTTAACGTTTTTTTTTTTTTTTTTAAATAATCAATACAGTCCTATCATTTATAAATGTGTGTAGAGTAATTTGGATTAGTGGGAACAGCACACCACTAATCAAATATGGCTCAGCCGTGAAGCATACATCAAAGAGTTTAAATCGTAAAATTCTTTAAGAAATAATAGTTGACAGAAATAACAATTCCCGACGCTTTTTAAGTAAGTACATTTAAGCAAGGCCAAAATCTCTTTTCGCTTTTAGGTTCTCCTCACAAGCTTTAATCAATGGGGGGCAATTCTTAGAATGAGCGACGCGGTCAATTTCAGAGATACAAGCTCTCATTAATCATAGATGAATTCTTAAGATTAGCAGTAAAATTAGGAGCCGCAAGTACTTTGGTGTACAAACCCAATTGTTGCAAGAGTCCTTATAAAAATTAAAGAATTGCCTGAATCCCGGCAGTACTTCGATCGATGGCCAAACCTATTGCAAACAGTACATCGTCTAGGATTTATCGCATCAACGAAAGGCACAGCCTCTCATTTAATTCGCAATCTTCCATCGCTGTTTCTGAGTTACCGATACTGAACAAGTTTTAACTGAGAATCTATGTTCGACTACTAGCCTTTTCAATATTATTAATTCTAGTAACGTTAATTGGTTTTTCTCCAGTTAAAGCTAGGAAGTGTTCGTTTACGTCATCTTCTGTAATGTTCTTCGTGCGAAATACTAAGACTGTGTCCAGTTCATTAGCTTTTCCTCTGTAACTCTACGGTTGGCAGTTTTTGAATTTATCTCAGAGACAAGCTTAGTTTGATCTTGTTTTTGGTGGCTGCATTAATTATGCGCGTGTATTGTTGTTAATTTTCTTATAAAAGGCTGAACATTGGTCAATTTTTTCCCTTTTCAACGTTATCAGTATTATCGGACTTTAATGTAAGTTTATTTTTTTGAACTACCGTTTTCTTATTTGCCGCCGCATCCTGATAACTAACTCTACCACTACTGCCAGCGTGCAGCACCGAGCAAACTGTACTAAGAAGGTCCTTTCTAGTGGAATCGATAATTTTTCCGAACTTTTCAGTGTTAACGTGCTCTTCCACAACAATGGTATCAATCTCATCGATATATATATATATATATATGTATATATATAGTTTCTGATCTTCTGTTGTTTGGAGTCACTCCTAGTGTGTTGCACATGCGAGTAAGGCGCCTAAGTAAATCATCTAGGCTGTCTATCTTAGATGACTGTATCGACCGGATGTGTAAACCGAAAATGGCACGTGCGTTCACGACTACAAATGCACACTCGCGCAAGTACAACGTGCATAATCGGAAGTCAAACGGAAGATAATAAGAATCAATGAACAATAATAATAATGGTTAATTAATAATATTGCTAGAAGAAAAGAGACGCGATCGGTAAAAGCCCCTAATAGTGATTTGATGATGTAGGTTTAATGAGCGAACAAACTAACTGAACACGACAAATACAACATACCACATATATGACGAATAAGAACCTTCTGTTAGTTTCTGGACAACCCATCAACCACACTTGTAACTTTCGAGTATTTACGAGTGTGATTGTAGATGAAAATCTTACCTTCATTCTCCATTACAACGTGATTACCGCAAAATTGCTCTTTTCAATAAGTTAGACAGAATTCAACTAAAAAATGCCTCGGAATTATTTTATAGAGGGCGGTACATACTAGTGATGTCTCCTTGGAACGTAACTAGAAACCAGTTCCAGCTTTGAAATAGTTCGTTCCATTCCAATCGATAACGTATTTACGTTACTTCGTTACACTCCTGTCACCTTCATGTAATAGAAATAAGAAATAACCATTGTAATCAAAAGAAATGTAACTATGTAACTAGTGTCTTAGAACCGAATGAACAGAAGAAATGATTAAGCGCGCAATAATAATATCAGAAGGTGATCGGGGGGAAATTGAAGTACAGATGACACACCTCTTATCTTTGTCACTCATACGGTTCGTGTGTAGTTCTCACACAGCTCACTCTGTTATTGGTCTCAGCAATACGTACATAGCACGATCAGATGATGAATAAAACAACACTATTCTCGATGTAGCGTCAAAGAAAAAAAGTGCTGATTGTGTGAATATTTATAAAAAAATACGTACTTCTAGAAAATACAGAAAAGAAAAAAGAAAAAAAGAAGTAAAAATCACTTATGAATAAAGAAAATATTGTTCGTAAATATTTTTACACGCGTGTAATAAATCAAATTAATCTTTAAGTCGGATAGCCTATAGTTACAATTGTGCAGTTTACAAAAAACCATATTTGTAAACTTTAAAAATATCAATTTCAATTGTAAAATAAAACGTCAGTCTTTTCGCAATTTTCTCATAAGTTATTTCAAAGTAAACAATACTAACCCCCTTAGCTTGGGTTCGCCTTTTTCCTATGCGGGCGCTCGACATTATGCTAAATCAAATTACAACATCACCAGATAATTCTGATCGGATATGTAATAACTAATTATCTGATTGCAATACTTATTGGTATTTAATTGAAATTCAAATTCATTGAAATCACTAGTAGGAAATAAAATAAAGCAATAATTTATTCAAACGTAATTAGATGCAAGTATGTAACTTTTTTTCTTAACCCTTATGTGCACATCCGGATTTACCTACGCTAGTGGTTAAGGTGCTTGGCTACCAAGTTTGAGGTCACGGGTTCGAGACTTGTCTCGTCCTGGATCCAAGTTGCTCCCAAGCTTACCCAGCCTGAAATAATTGGGTACCAGAGAAATCTGGGAAAGTAAAGGCGGATCCCAAGTAGAAAGGAACTAGCCCCAGTATTCTCCATAGATTCATTAGGCTTAGTACATTATGAACCTTAACTTCACAATCCCAACGCCCTCTCAAGGGTATGGAACTCACTTTACTTTACTTTACTACACACCCGGTATGGATTTTATTGTTTTTTTAATTTTTAAACAACAATAAGAGGTTTTATTCACAGCGCTGTACTTTATACACACTAAATATTTATAAATGTAATTGGCACTTTTTCAGGTATAAAAATGAGTACAGGTAAAAAATCAGACCAGGTATATGAGGTAGGGATAAATCGTTTTCGATCGTTACTTCGTTTCGTGCGTCTCGATGATTACCGAACGCGCCAACAACGCTTGCGCTAGAACAAATCAGCTCTTATTCGAGATATATCGGACATACTCAATAAAAATCTCTCGTCAATGTACAAACCCACCGAAAATTTGACGATCGACGAGCAGATTTTTCCTTTTCGTGGTAAGACCAGATTCACGCAGTAGATTCCATCGAAGCCGGCGAAACATGGGATGATAAAATTCTGGGGGATATGCGACGCGGAGAACGCCTACCCTTTACAAGGCATTTTGTACACAGAGAAAACAGGGAATGTTCGCCAAGTAGTAAATCAGGGTGAAAAATTCGTAAAGGATCTTGCGATAATATACAAGGGCTCTGGGAGAAATATCTCGATAGATAACTTTTTTACTTTGCTGCCGCTTGCTAAACATCTAATGTCGTGGAATTTGTCTATAACACGTTGAAAAAAAAAAAATAAATCGTACATTCCACAAGCTTTCGTGCCTTCAGAATCAAGAACGGAATTTTCATCGTTGTTTGAATTCCACGAAACAATAACTTTATGTTCGTACGTGCCAAAAAAAAAAAGGTAAAACTGTTAATATTATTGTCTATGATGCACTCGGATAAGGCAGTGGCCAATGACGCGAAAAAAAAAAAAAATCGCTTATGATTTTATTTTACAAGCATAAGGCTGGAGTCGATACGATGGACCAAATAGTTGGTCGGTACAGGTGTCGACGACGCATAACTGCTGGCCACTGGCTTGTCTAGTTTCGTACGTAATTTATTACGAGAATAATAAAATGATACAAAAAAAAAAAAAAACTCATGAAAAGAGGCTATTTACAAGACAGAAGAGATTTCGCTATGACTTTAGTTGAAGATAGATCTCAAAATAGACAAGTTATGCGGAACCCCATTCGTCGAAGTTGGCCATAGAGAGTATCTTAGACGGGCAAATTTTACCTCCGACTGAGTTTTCGGCTGGGCCTCAACGTGCGGCACGAGATCTAACAGGTCACATAAAAGTGACTGGATCGTATTATCTGTGTTAGAAAAACTAGAAAAAGTTGCACTAATTGTAAAAAGGCAGTATGCGATGAACATGCGATAACAGTAACAAAATGTAAAAAATGTGGGGAATAAGTAATGTGATCTGGTTTTTTTCAATATATACCTGTATAAATAAATAAATAAATAATAATTTGTTATTATTTATTTAATAATTATTTATATTTATTCTTTATACAGTGAATAATAATTTAATAGTTGGGTTCTATGTAATAACAGTGAAATTCCACTAAAATCATGAGTTTTCATACGGGGGTATTCGGGTGTGTCCAGCGTGTTGTTTTTCTCAAAATTAAAATTTTCATTATTAAAAAATTTAAACAAAATTTTTTGACATCACCATTCGATGAAAAAAAAATGGTCAAATTACGAGGATCCGGGAGGATTTGAGAAAATATTGAGAGGGTCATAAACAAATTTCACAAAATGTCCGCCGGTGGGCACCCGGGTGTACACGTAAAGGTTAAGAATATTCAAAATGGACGAAATTTTTACTTTAACATTTTTTACTTACAAATTTCCATGAATAAAAGTCTTATTTAGTTAATATTGTTGTGAAAGCACATAATGTAAAATCCATCGAAATATAATTATTTATTATTTTGTATGATGTTTAATATTTAAAATTATTTTTAAAAATGTTATTTTCTTACATAAAATAAATGTTAAATTAATAATTATAATAAAAGAATACAAATGAGAAAAAATAATAAAAATTAATCAGTGGACTTCTAAATTATTTTTATTATATTTAAAGAGAATATGTACTACAAAATATTTACAAAATAGGCACAATTGAAGAATTTATTTTAATTGATTATAAACTTTTAGAATCTGTAATTTTAGTTGCAAATGAAATATTTTTTATTTACATTTATACACATATGGAAGACAAAAAAAAATCGACGAGCAAGTTCATTGCTTGCTCCTTAGTAGGTGATCTAGGTCCATGTAGTTGGGTCAGTGTTAACACCGAGCCTATTTAAAAAAAAAAAAATTGATATAGAATATAGAAAAAATGCAAAACCCCAAAGATTTTAAAATTTGAGGGCGCGAACTAAAAAAAAATATACACATCAAGTTCTCTTGTAAGACATAAAAATTAGAATAAATTCCACAACTAAATTTTGTTTTTTCATTAGACGTATTTTCTCATCGTTAGAATATGCGAAACACACAAAACCTCTAAAAGTTTTAAAATTTATGGGATTTAAATTTTGAAAAATCATCAACTAGCGCTAGTCAAAATGTAGAAAAAACATAGAAAATTTATTAAATACGCAAATTTTGAAATTGAAGAGTCTAGATTTTAAACTGAAAGTAACGTTGAATGCGAGCAAGTTTAAATACTGTAACTTAAATTCAAAGAAGAAAAACGAATTTAAAATAGTATCAATGATAGTTATACGTCGTAGACAAATTCGAAAATGTAACAAGTATAGTTAATATACATGTATCATTTCACAAAACATTAAATTTAAAATATTCTCTCGTGTGCAACTCGAATTTTTCGTTTTTACGGTATTTTAATTCAAATTTCATTTTATATAATCGAGATAGTCGTGTTTTTTGTTTTTTTTCTTCTTTAAATTAACACTTTTTCGAAAACGTTAATTAAAATATGAATATAAAACGGATAAATACAAGATCGCGCTAACCGTGTGTGCAGTATGTGTGACGTATCATATGCGCTAGGATGGATGGCCCAAAAGACTCCTAAGTAGAAGTGAAAATCTGAAAATTTAATTATTTTTTTCGCGCTTTGTATTTCATAAAACAGAGTTTATTGTAAATGTTTACGTACTGAAATTTTAATTAATTAAAGAAAAAAGTTTATAAATGTAAATAAAATATGATTGAAGTAATAACACAATTTTTAGAGATAATATAAAACAATTTTCGCAAAAGTAAGCATCAAGATGATTTATAAAATAAATATGACTGAAATGAGTAAAGAAAATGAGGATATGTGAAAGGAAAAAAACCGTGTAATTTACGCTGATTGTATTAAAAACGGTTAACTTTAGAGTAAAAACACTACTTTAAATAATCGTAATTGCAAAAATTATTTGAACACATGAACAGAAATCAAAACAGAATCCGTTGTTTTCACATAGAAACAAAAGAAAAAGGGACAAGACAAAAAGAAACAAATAGAGAAAAGAAATGAAAGTTAATTAGAATGTGAGACTTTTTTAAAAAAAAAAAAAAAAAGAGTGAAAAGAGGCAGCAACCTGAACCAAGGAATCTGCTGTTAGTCATGAAGAAGATCTTTACACATACCATATACTACAAGGTCGTGTCCACATGGGGGGGGGGGGCTGAAATAGTTATTATAAATACACAAAAGTCTGAAAAAAATCAAAAATTTAAAATAAATCTCGATGATTATTTAGGCTGTTTTTACTTTTAAAAGAAAAAAGAAAAAATATGCTTCATATTTTTAGGTACTCTTCATTAATATTTTATGCAGAATTTTTTATTACGAGTATAATCAATAACATATGTGTAATTTTTATTAACGTGTTCATATACAGTGTAATTCATTTATGTAAAATATTAATATATGTAAATAAGAATGATGAAAATTATTAATAGTATGCGGATATTAATGAAAAATGTATTGTTCACCCCCCTCCCCCTTTCAAAATTCTGGGCGCGGCCCTGGTATACTACCATTTCTCACATATGCAATAAAAACGTTTTATCATAGAACAACAGCGCAACATCGAAGTCAGATTTTAAAAAATGTTATGTTTTTATCTTTATTATTTCAGCGTCAAAAATAAATCTGGTAACTTTCATATTTCTTTGATTTACGATATCTTTCTTTCTCCCCTAATGCGAGCTGACCTCTCTTTTGGATTCCTAGTCATAGTGAAATCGAAAGAGTTGACTCATTCGCTCAGTTATCTTTCTCTTCTGATAGGTTTCCTCCCATTTTCGCATCCGCCAGTCTTCTGTCTACAGATACTCATTCCAAACTTTGGTTTAACTTTTACAGCTTCTCATTCTCCAATCCGGGGATTCCTTTTTCGTATCTATTCAACCTTCCCTTTCTCACTTTCCCTACTTTCTTGACTTTTCATTTATCCATCGCTTTAATTTCTCTGCAATATTCACCTTTCCGTTTTTCTTTTGTTCCTTTGCACTCCTTCAGCAATCAATTTATTTTGTAATTCCGATCGCATAATATTTACTTGTGTTCGTCAAGCTTCTTTCTATTCCTTTATTTAACAAATCGGTATTCCCACTCTATACGGTGCTTCGTTCGTTCTCTTCCTTCTTTCTCCTTCTATTATCCAAACTCTTGATTCTTTTTTGTCGGCTATCTGTGATCGTGTAAAGATCTCGGTCTCTTGCTCCTCTTTTCCATAGTTCTTGAGCCAATGTCCGTATTAAGGAGCCCCCTCCAAAAAAAAAAAAAGAATTTTTTAAACGAACGGCAAAATGTAGAATTTGATAAGCACTCCACCTTTTTGCTAACAATTACTATTGTCGACTTGCATAAATGAAATTCGCTTCTTTTTTTCAAATTTGCGCGTACAATTTTCTATATTTCGAATTCGTGATTTCACGAAACAAATTTTTATTCGCAAATATTGTCTACTCATTGAATTAACTCAAATTTCTGAGAGATGTTGACCGAAGTAAATCGAAATTTATTTCCATTTTAAATTGCCGACTGGTAATTTTATATTTTTTACACCAATTGTACTTCCCAATTGCTTATTGTTTTGCCGAATTTGAATTAGAATTTTTTGAAAATGACGACGGAAATATTCTTTTTGCGCAGCTAATACACTCCCTCCAACTTAGTGTCGTATGCTAGTGTATAATAAATGTAATAGAGATCAGCCTCTGCGTACCAGACTGTAAAGAGAATTCTTTATTTTAAAAAGATAAAAAAAAAAAACAAAAAAATACCGAGTTGTTCGATAATTTAATAATTCACTTTTTGGCCTTTTTCTTTTAATTTTCCACAGATGTGTCGTTTTAATTCACAACGATATATCTTCGTCAGAGATTTTAATATTCAGTATAGACGGCAATATTGTTGTCGATTATACACGCCAGATTAATCGTATAAAATCACATTTCGGGCCTAGACAATATTTCCCGGTTGCCCATCGAAAAATTTCATCATCAACTGAAGAAAAACAAAAGCAATGAAATAATGAAAAAAACACGACAAAAAGAGTATAAAATATAAATTAAAAATATTAGTTTAGAGCTATCAGCTGTATAACAATTGCGAGTTATTATTATGCTCTTAAGCTGACTAAACATCTGTTTAAATAGGCTGTAATTATTCATTGGCGTTTACTCCGCCAATTTACTGACAACCGTCGTCTGCGTATAGTATATTAGACAAAATTACTGTACCACTGCAACACTTTAACTTTTAAAACGCGATCATTTTAAGAATTATTTTTTATTTTTCTATTTTTACTTTTCTACTTAGCTTAAATTTAGTCTACACTTTTATTTCGCTGTCACTATAATGGCTGACGGTGCGTGAAAAAAAATAAAGTCAACGCCTATATTTACTTTTTTTAAATTCCGTGACGACGTTTCTGAATATAAATCGGTTTTAATACATTTAAATGTTTTGTCTCGTTCGTTAAAGATTACTTTTTTCGTATAAAATCACTTTCTCCGGGGGAAATATCTAGTGGTAAGTAAGTCATACTTAATATTACTACAAATATTACGTATTTTTAAAATGATCAACTCGTAAATAAATGTAATTAAAACAATTTTAAATGTGTAAATATGTTAATTCTCATTTTAAATCCGATTTCATTGTAAATGGATGAGAATGATAAACGCTATTGAAACATGTAAATTTTTAAAATTACGCATTTCCGGCGAAAAAGGATTTCTGTTTAAAATCATTTTTCTGAAGGGATCCGAGCATGTAGTTAAAAAAGTATGTTATTCAGTCGCAGGATTCTAAAGATTTTAAAACAACACTAACACATTTGAATAAAGATCGCGCGTGACTTAAGAAAATAGATAATCCGAAAGCATAAATCAAGTATGTATGACGGTAACAAAATATAGATTTAAAATACGTTATTAATAAAATGGTAGATTAATTAATTAATTAAATTATTTATTTCTTAACTTTATAATACGCGCAACATTTCATCAATAATGTGTTAACAGTGAACGAGAATAAAGGTTAGCTAAAGAAAATTGGGATTTTCAGCTTCCTGCTTTGTTACCAATTGTTTCTTTATAGAAAATGTGTAAATTTTTCGAAAACCGTCCTTTCAAGTGTAGCTGACAAAAAAAAAAATAATATAATCAATAAAAGGTGTCGTTTTTTTTTTTGTCGATTTTTTTAATACTACGAGCTCTGCGCTGTGTATTTTACTTTATTGATTCGCGCAAAAGTATTTTAATCAAAAAAAAAAAAAAAAAAAATACAAACCATCTAACATATTTGTGCTTTTCTCGGTAAAAAGTATATTATTTCGGAAGAAGTATATTATAACAGTATAGAAGTAATGCAAACTGATCTTCTCAATTTTCAATCGATCGATTGGTTGCGAGCACTGCTATATCACTGTAATCACTGGAAGCTTGAAGCATTAATTTGGTAAGTGTGCACCGCGTTAAGTTTTTGTAATTTAACGCTTTCACTTATAATACGGCTAACGCCTCTGAAAGTAGTTTTAATTTTAATATTTTAAATAATCCTGTCAGTTTCAAGCAGAATTTAATTTTAAGCAAAATTTTTTTTCTCTTTTTTCTTCTTTTCCTTGCCAATGTGTAAAACAAAGACATATATGAAAAAGTTGTAAATGGATTGTTGTTTGTTTTTTTTTTTAACAACTGCGTCGCAATTATTAGACGGCGAAAGGATCTTTTCCATCATCTAAAACTAACCGAAATGTTAAAAGGCTTTTTTTTCTTAACCGCTAATATTACGTTAAACTTTAATAATGATTAAAAATTATTTTACAAGGAGCATACGATATTGTGGTTATTTCAGTCTTCGCCAAATTTGAATCTTTTTTTTTTTTTGCCTCCGTTTCTCGCATAGTCTTCTAACTTCTTCACTAAATCGCTTTTCTTTGGCTGCATCTCGTAATTATCCATTGGATCATCCTAAAGGTTCCCAGTATGTTTGTGATGCGAATCACGTGCTCTTCGAGTGTTCTGATTTATCTCGCGAGCGTGAGTTACTTTATTATCATCTTTTATAGCTTGGTCTTCCTGCTCCTTTCAACGCCACTTATGTTCTTTCTCTACCTATTCTCTCCGTTGTTCCTGTCCCAGAGGTGTTCCTTGATTCCATTGTCGACACAAAGTAAAAATATAATTTCTATTCTATTCCATACATTTATTCATTTTTGCGGGCTAATGCTCTTTGGTAGCAAACCCGAGGGGGGGTAAAAAAAAAATAAAAAAACTTGATATTAAATTGACAAAAAGAATTTCATCAATCTCTTCGATGCTCTAACGTGTTCAAGCATTTATGCAAAAATAGTTCGTTTTAAAATTCTAAAGTTTCTACATATTGTGTAGGTAAAAAAATAACTTGTAAAACTAATTTAAAACAGCCTCATAGAAGAGATATGTAATTTGTAAATTTATGAATGCTGTACTAATCTTCGCTTTATGCTTTTTTAATCATGTGTATTGCTTTAAACAGTATAGATAATGTACATAAAGCACGTATATTTGTTGACGTTTCTCTAAAGATTTTTAAAATTTTCGAAGTCTCTTAATATTTTTATATGTACATTATACTTCACAATTGTTTACTATTTCGAAACAAACCTTTTTTGTTCTAGATTTTAATTTAAATTGGTTCTTGATGATCTTATTCCGTAAAATCTATTTTATTTGTGATCGTCTAGCATTGGGTCAATAAATTTCCACCTTTCAATGTCACTAGTAATAATTTACCAAGTTGTTAAATACGGTATTACTTTAGTTATATTTATGTAACCATAAACTTGAATCAATTTTGAGGGAGCACTAAATTTCTTTCTTTTTTTTCCAGCTGATGTAGGATAATTTCCGAATACGTTTCTAACATAAAAGTAATAAAAATTATAAATAACGAAACATTTAATAAGTATGAAACAAACTATGTTGGAAATATTTTTTAGAAATTATGCCCCACCACCTTCAACTAGAAGGGAGAAAAAGATATATTTGTCAAGATAAATTTAGTTTATATTGTAGGAATCTGAAAAAGACCCGAATTCAAAAGAGAGAAGCCGAAAAAAATACTAACACAAATGAACACGAAATATGTGATACAAATCCGAATGGGATCTAAATCGCACTAAATTAGAAACTAAAAATCTACCATTATGTATAAACAAAAAAATTTTACATCACTTTCAGATTCAGATTACATATTTTCTGCTCATTTGAACTGATTTTTCTTTTGTTTTCTCTGTTTTCTTAATTAGGATACGGAGGCGATAATTGATGTTTTATTTCGGATCCCAATAATGTATACTAAATTTAGCTTTACTAAAACGTGTTTCTTTTTTTTCTCTTTTCTTTATGAAGATGGGATACTCTATTCCTGGAAAATCATTACTAGTACATATTTTATTTAATATTTAATTAAATATTTATTATTATGTTCATAATTTTCAATATTTTTATTCGCTGATTAACAAGCAGGAGGTATATTTTCAATTGGATGATTTCCACCGCTAACCACATTAAATCTTTATATGTAAAAAATTAAAAAAAGAAATAAATAAATAAATAAAGCAGGAGGTATATTACAATTTCTAATATAGCTATTTATGTTCCATTTTAAATGTGTCTGTTGGTAATGTTCATAATTATTTATTATCTAATCTTATTAACTACAGTGATAATTGGTTATAACGATATACCGGTTACAGAAAAATATGTTGTAAGGGTATATCATTTTTGCCAGTTATAATGACAAATCAGTTATTAGGACTGAGAAATCCTTTGATATGCAAGCAAAAAATTATCACATATAACAACATAGCGGTACAACATAATGTTCTAATGAATGGGCCACTTTTACAAGATTTGTCCGAGAACTACTTGATTTTCGGTGTTCGACCTGGCGAATTTTGTGATCGATATTTTATTGTCTCTTCAAGGAGAATCAGTTGATGTTCAAAACGGAATTTCAGACAATTGGTCGGAATAACAAGTTGAGTTTGAAGTTGTGCTAAAATATATTTCAATCTTGGAAAAAAGTGTTTACAAAATATCGAAAGGTGTGTGTTATATTTCTTATAATCTCTCCTACTCCCTTCGGAATTTAACAATGAAATAAGATTTTATTAGTTTAGCCAGTGAAAAATTATTTTCTGTACATATTTCGTGGAAGTTTATAACAACGGAGTGATTGTGTTCAATAACAGTATATACTTTTTCAATTAAACGCATCAAAACCAATTGTAGTTGCCCGTTTGATATTGAGTACAACGACGAACCGATTATAACGACCACAACATTCATTAGGGAGACGGAAAAGAGAGGATGCCGTGAGCGCTGTAGGGCGTACGGAGGCCAGAACCCAAAAGACCGGAATACAGTATCACGCGTTAAGGACATTCAAGCAAATTCATAAATCATCTTTAGAATAGTATTATAACACTCAGAGAAACCTTGAACTAATATTTTAAAGTTTACATAGATTCTCTTAGTAGTTAAGGCGTTCGGTTATGGAAACCGCAAATTCTCCGTTCCGAACTCAAGTCACTTTTAAGTTTATTCCTAATCTAAAATTAAACTGATTCTCACTATTCTTTTTAGATCCATTAGGCTTAATACATTGTGAAAATTTTCATTCCACAATCCATAATACCTTATAATATTACTTTATTCGAGATTCTTTGCCTTCAAATCAAGGCAACCGTTAACAGCTATTTATTATGGTTCTAGCCTTATTTCAGCTTGTTTCTTACCCGAGCGAGAAGATTCATTTAACAACATGTTCAACACAAACTGGTTAAAAACGAGTATATGAAAAATATTGCCTTCGATAATGTCACGTTTAAAGTCGGCCGGTGTTTATTCTTCTCCGTCCAAGTTTAAGTAACGAATTGCTTCCGAAGTTCATAATTACTTTTCAATCAGTTTACAAATTAATTGCGCATCAATAATTTCACGTCAAAAAGAAATTTAGTAAACTTCGGAGGGACATATATCCTTTATATCTCTTTCCGAATCCGCCACTAAACTATATGATACAAATATTGGCTGAAAAGGAAAGGTGCAACAAATTTATGTACAAAAAATTGAGATTTCTTAAGCCGATATTACATTTCTTTTTGCAGCTGCTCATTCTAAATTATGTGGTAACTATTACTCCTGATTCTTATTTATCTATTCAACTAGATCTTCCGTCTCATTCTTGGTTTCTTAACTTTCCTTCTTCTTTGCAATCTGCCTTCTACGTCTCAGATTGCTTTTCTCATCGCTTTCCTGTTTCTCACTTATATGACCTCCACTTTGTTCTTTACGCTGTTCTACTTTCCTTTTTATATATAATGTTAATCATATTTTTTTTAAATACTCTTCCATCACTACTGAGTGTTCCTTTTTCTATTCTTCTCTTGTACTAGTAGATCTGCTTCTTATAATGCGCCATTCATCCTTTTCTTTTCTTCTTCTTCTGCTATACTGGTTCTGTATCCTTTTTGGCTGTTATCTTTGATCGTGTAAAGAGCTAATTATATATTCCTTTCCTTTCCTAATTCTCGGACTAATGTTTATGTTGACACAAAAAAAAATAAATATATAAATAGTACATTTTTGTTTCATTCACCCTCCACACACACACACACACACACACATACATATATATATATATATATATATATATATATATATATATATATATATTTATTTTTTTTTGTTAATCTTACATCACATAACTGTTATCAAGAAATAAAAATTTGTCTTCTATTTATAATTTGAAAAATACTATTATATTCAGTGTGTATAAATATTATATGTGACATTTTAATATTAAATATACGTTAATCCGATATTGTACTTATTGGCAAGAATCATAGGATGATTCCTTACTGGCACAGTTTTGATGACATATTTTCGGTAAAAGCTACTCTGTTCATAATAAGTGTGCTATTGTCAGTGCTGGCAATTATGGCGATTCTGATTTGCATTGTACGATCAATTTGTCAGCAGTGTGGCTGCTGTCCTGAAAGTAAGTGTTTATATTATCGAACTATTACTGTATGATTAGTAACGCGTCACCTGTAATTAGTTTCTGAGGAGGAGGATTTCACTTCAAATTTTCCTTCATTTCTTTTCAATTTGAAGTAAATTTACCTAAGATAATCACAATCTTTAATATATATTTTCTATATGATATATGTATTAATAATTCCATGTTAAAAAGAAGTTTACAAAATTTCAAGAAAGCCGCTTTCGGGATCCACCGCTGACGATGATATAGCAAGCATATTGAAATCATCTCATTCTCCCCAATTGCAGTAATACTCTACCACCATAGAGACGCAGAATTAAACTGGAACTAAATTTACCAAATTTTAGTGTACCGTGTGCAGTTATTGCAGAATAACATTTAAACCTATTACTTAGATTTCTATTCCTTATTCCGTTTCGAAATACGCCGCATCTGATGGAATTTTACATCTCACTTTTATCTTTTTTATTAATAATTTTTTTTTTTTTTGTTTTTCGCACTATTTTACTGATCTATAAAGAGCCTTCGACACTACCAGTAGCGTAAAATCAACTATGAATGAAATGCTTATATGTGAAAATATTTTTTCAGCATATTTATACTGCGTCTATATAGAATTATAAGAACGTATTGAGGGATCTACAAATGATATTATTAATGACTATAATTATATATTTTGTCCATTATTCAAATGACGTTTTAAAATGCGCAAAGATTTCTTTTTTTGTAGCACTCAAACGACATTTGCATTTTGTACGCTGCATAACCTTATTAACTAAAAAATGATAAACATTTAAGAAATTATGTGGAAAAAAACCACCTACTCTATGAAAATCAACAAGGGTTTAGAGAAAAAAGATCCACGATAACTTTATTGAGAACGACTGTAAGTATGATCAATAGAGGACTATCGATGGGGAACCAATTCTTAATTACATTTATTGACCTATCCAAAGCATTTGATTTAGTTGACCCTGAACTATTGATCGAGGACCTAGAAAATCTGGGCATTAAAAATAATCAACTTAAGTGGTTTAGGAATTATTATATAACAAATAGGAGAAACGTGGTTAAAATCGCAGGGAATAAAAGTAATGAAAAAACTATTCAATACGGCGTAGGTCAGCCCATATTAGCCCCTATCCTTTTTCTCATTTACACCAACTCGTTGCAGAAGCATATTAAAAATGCAAAGGTTTACGTTTTTGCTGATGATATTGCTTTATTCATGGGGCACAAAAATTTAGAGATCGCGGGAAAACGATTACAAGATGATGTAGATAATATTAGTAAATAAGCACATAATGATAGGAGGTTACATATAAATATAAACAAATCAAAAGTATTATACATTCGGAATAGTTCTAAACATAAGATCACCCGCGAATTGTTCTTCATAGTAACCATTGCTTTCATGAGCTTTATGTAAATAATTATTTCCATCTATGTTTTTGTCTACCGTTAGAGAACGTAAATGACTTTAAATATCTAGGTACATATATACATATCGATAAATTCTTGAACTGGAAAAAACACATTCAAAGTTTAAACTTGAAAATAAGACAGACAATTTCAGCTTTTTATAAAATAAAACAGGTACACTAGCACATTGAACACTATGTATATACTATAATTCAATAATAATGTCTAGAATATTATATGGAATTCAAATATATTATGTGAGGCTAAGAAAACAGAAATAAAATAAGTAAAATACAGAAGAGGTGTTTGAAACTTATATTCCCCCACTGGAAGCAAACCGACTCTGGATCAATTATGCGTAGAAGGAAAATAACGAAATGTCCCTCAAGATGTGTACGATTACTATTATAGATTACTAGAATTTAATGTAAGTAATATAAAATTACCATCTAGGGAAAAAATTCGGGTAACAAGAAACCAAAGTAATCCATATTACATCTATCCCCGCGCGGTGTAAATCTACGAATTGATAACACTGATGATTCAGTGCTAATGAAATTTTTTTTTTGTTTTTTTTTTAATAGGTTCGTCAACATGGACATTGGCCCAAGAACAATGAAGCAGAAGGGGTAAGAGAGACTCAGATCCTTACACGACCGGAGATAGCCGACAGCAGAAAGGAATCAAGAGCTAGAATAACCGAAGGGGAAGAAAGGGAAAGAATGAATGAAGCACAGTATGGAGCGGGAATACCGGTCTATAAGAAGAAGGAATAGAAAGAAGTTTGCTCAGTTGATAATTACGAACAACCGAAAACATTATATGATCGGAATCACAAATAAATTGATTGCTGGGAGGGTGTAATGGACAATAAGGAGAAGGCACGAGAGAATAACGGAACAATGAGGAAGGAAGCAAACCATAAAACGCAGGCGGCAAATCGCAGAGAGGTTGGAACGGCGTATAGAAGGAAAGTTGTTAAACTAAGGGAAGCGCGGAAGGGAAGGTTTGCATAGACAAGAAAAAGGAGTTCGGGTTAGAGAATGCGGAGACGTAGGAATTTAAACAAATTAATAAGTACAATCCCTAATCATATACTACAGGGGGATAAAAATTGTTGTGTGGAAAAAACAGGTGCAAGAACGGCTGAAGAAATGGTGCAAAGATTGAAGATCAAGTTACGTCCTACATCTCGATACTCTTTAATGCTTCATTATTTACGAATTTTTGGTTTTCACTTTGTACTGGATTTTAAGTTCTCACAGAAGATCATACTTTTTGATCTTAAAATATTAAGCTGTCTGCATGTACCGGTGTGTACAGATGCATATTAGGCGGCATGTTATGTAGTCATATGTATATATACTCTTACTTAAATATAATACTAGGTTTATTAATATTGCTATTTATGGAATAAGTTAAAATAGTTGTAATTATTTATACTTTGTATCTTTTTTAATAAACATTGATAAGAGTGTTGGGCACTCACACAACGGGTAATAATGAGCAACCGACATCTAGCACATAGAGAAGCGGTAAATGTTTAAGGTTCTTCGTTACTTTTAATAAAGGAACAAATTTAAGCAGATAATGCTCCGAAACTGTCTGTTTTTTTTTTGTAATACAGGTATATCGAAAATACACAAATACTAACCGAGTAATAATAGCAATAATAATGATAGTAATAATTACAGCACAAAATAATTCATCGTCTTCTTTTTAGAGGAACCGTTAAATCCGTTAATTTATTTGAAGAACACCGATTTATTAAAAAAGAACTTGGAAGAAAATTTCTACTTGTCCGAGATATTATCATCTTCAGCGGACAGTTTTTCTAGTGGTGAATATTATATTACACTCTGTTACTTTTACTTAACGTTTTTGAAATGTATTGTTTTTTTTTTTTTTAAAGTTAATTTTAATTATTTTATAGTACAGGTATATAAAACTTTCTTTAATTATGGAATAAGTTGCGCTTATCATTTATTATCCAAAATACAATAAGCTTCTAAGAAAGAATAGCAATATAATCATATTGAAACGACTGAAACTGATCTGCTTAATTTCCGACCGGACTGCTTCTTACTTAGCTGTTAAATTATTTCTTTCTTTCTTGTTTTTTTTTTTATTACTATGAATAATAGTAGTACAAAAAGCACAAATAAAATCTACATTTCCTGTCACTAAACGAGGCGATTACTTCGATGAACGACTAGATCAAAAAAGAAACACGAAAAACAAAAAAAGAAATAAAGAAAATATATACGAGTATTCATAAGTCATTTTATCCTCAAACTAGCTCTAACAGCAATACACGAAAAAATAAATGTAACTTTATGTCGCGACAAATTGGCAAACACGGATTAGATAAAGCAAAATTTTATAACATTGGAGCGATTATCGAAACTTTTAGCTTGCAACTAGCGAAATAAAATCGTATAACAACATTAACAACTTCTATCAATCTATTAATGTAACGTAAAACTATCCCCTGAACGCCCAGCGTTGGGAAAAGAAAAGAAAAAAAGAAAACTATCCCAGTAGCGTGGGATTTCAGAAAAAACTTTTCACCACTCCATACTGCTCAATACCGTCGGCGCACCTGCGTTCGCCGCGGATAAATCAAACAAAAAACGGTGTCCGACAGAATTTTAGAATATCACGGTTATAATTCGGATTGTAAAATTCCGGTACAAATGTAGAATCCATATTGTAACAATGATAATGTATCGCATAACCCTAATCGAAACAATAACTTTCAGGTCTGCTTTACATTGACATACTATATAATATAATACATTTCTTATTTTTCTTCTTTTTTTTTTTGTTTGTGTGTTACATCAGTATTTTCAACAGAGCTAGTTTGTTACATAATCGTATCAGTACTTTGGTGGTTATTGTACTCTCGCTGATTTTTTTGTTCTGCTTCTTGCGATTGATTAGAAGGCAACTTATTATTCTGTTCATTTGATTTTTCAAGTGGAGCATTATGTGATTCTCGGATGTGCACTAAATTTCCCCTGTAATTTCTACCTGTCCGATCTTTAATGACTTATGACCTATGGATTCTATAGTTTAATTTCGTTGTTTCCTGTATCCGATGTGTACCTTTTCGGTGTTTCCTGAATATCTGATTTTCCTCAAATTGCTGTTTATTTTTTACAATCTGACCATATACCTGCTCATCTTTTGGCTTTTGCATCTCGGAATATACTTCACCATTGCTAGTTTTAATTGACTGTGATGAACTGAAATCAACGTTCTTGTTTGTCTAGCAGTAGTTTGAATAATTCAATTCTGCAATTGGAAAATTTCGCTATTCTAATAGCATTTTACCCAATTTTTGATTTTCTTCTTTTTTCTTTTGAATTCCCTGCAATGGTTATTGCTTTTTCACTCATTCCCCATTTGATTTTGGGTAGTGAAGACTAGTAACGCTATTATTCCTGACTTGACTTATTACAAGCTCCAGTTCTTGTTCCACTGCTGCTTCAAATTTTTTAGTCTTTTTCATTATCCTGTAATAGCTTTCTATCATAATGTCCCTTTTGTATGTATCTTGTATTTCTTGCACTAAATTGTGGTCACTATCACAATGTGCTCCTGGGTATGCTCTACTATTAGACACCAGGTTCTGGAAGTCTTGCTTGACAATAATATGGTCCAGTTGATATCTTCCTGTGTCACCTGGTTGTCTACGTCTATGATGCTGAAATAGTGTGTGTGTTCGTTACTGTTAACTTATATTGTTTACAAAACTCTATTAGCTGCGTTCTCACCTCTTTCATTTCTGTTTCCTAATCCGTATTTCCCTCTTTCTTTTCCTCTCTTCCCTTCATCGACAATCGCGTTTCAGCTTCTTCCTAATATTATCAATATTTCTTCTTTATTTATATAGTTTTTAGTAATAATTGTTCTAACTTTTCATACGTTTTTTCTATTTCTTCATCCTCTGCGCTGCTGTTTATTGGCATATATACTTGGATAACTATTATTTTGGTAATCCCTATTTCTAGTTTTATCATAATTATCCTCCCATTTGCCGGTACAATACTTACAATTCTTTTGAACCAAATTTCATTTAAAATTATTGCCGCTCCTTTGCCATCTTCGCCTCCTGTAGGCACTACCAAAAATTCGCGCCTGACGGATACTGCGCTTTATCCCTTGACCTTGTCTCACTCAAACCTAATATGTCAATCCTCAATCTTCTTATCTCTGCTTTAATGTTTCCTAATTTTCCTATTTTCATTAACGTGTTCCGATATTTATTTTCTCAAATATAGTCGTTCTTCTATGTTTCAACTGTGATCCACATCCGGAGAATCTTCGCACTCTTGTTTCATTTAAGGAACGTCGAAGACTCGGGGCCATGGTATAATTTTATGTGTTCATAGTTAGGAGCAAATGGAGAATTGAGGATAATTAGTAGGTTCCTCCTATCTTTCTCCATCCCTAGTATTCAGCCATTTCAGAAATATGTTCTTCAGGCCTGAATACGTAGAAAATCGTAAATATACTGGCGCGTGGCAAATCGTAATACGCAACACTGTTGATCACAAATTAAATAAAATTTTTACTATAGTAGATATAAATAAGGATAATTAGTACCTTTGCGTTGTCAAAAATAAAAAACTTCTGAATAGGTATTCGCCTATTACTGTCAATGATTATTTTGTTTAGAGGTTAATTCAGTTTTAAATACTATTGTAAATATATTTGAAGGTGTAAAATTATCATACGCAAAAGAGGAAAAAATAATTGTTTTAATAATAATATTAATAGCAATTTTATAATTATATCCCTATTTTATTATTCTGTGCTAGATTTTAAGTACCCAACACACACTCCACACATAGTTATAATTTATTAAAGCTTACTATGCTATATACAAGTACACTGAATAATTAGATTATACACAGAATTTATTAATAAACTTGCCCCATCGGTAACATCCGAACTGGGGACCAAAAAAAAAAAAAAAAAAAATTAAACAGAACAAAAGAAAACAAATGTTGTTACAAATTGCAGAAAAACGATTAACGTAAGTTGAATTTAATTTTCTCGATGTAGACAGGGAAAATAATGATTAAATCACGCACATTGCTCACGTAACAGACAGAAACCTCGGTGTCTGACAATTTTAAAACCAGAAACTCGGAGCTGACCGGTTTCGTCGGATAATTTTAAGAAATTCCGCGTTTAATTGCACGCGAAAAGAAAAACTGGAAAATAATGCCCAACGAATGGCACATTATGAAATAACAAATTCGATAATTTAATTTATCGGAATATATTTAAACTTAATACACTGACATTTGAGCGTTCTACCAGATATAAACTGAATTAGACTAAACCCACAGCGCACTATTTTAGTGACGTTTCCAATTATTTTGAAAATAATTATGGATTATGAAACATTACGCAAATGTAATCAAGTTTTTTTCTCTTCTCATGCGTAATATTTGCTGTATTCGTCGATTTTTAGGGAAATTTTTCATCATTTTTACCGCGGTAAACGTTGAAAATTCCCGTATCTACCGAACAAATTTATTATATATCTTCTATAAGGTCCGCTTTGGGCTTTTAGTAGAGACTGATCTCGCTTCAGTCCACAGTAGTCTGAAATTAAAACAGGCCACCAGAGAAATAAAATTTGGAAAAGACAACCGACAAAAAAAAGATTCCACTCTTAAAAATTTAATTAAACCTTAACTTTATAACAGAGGCCGTGCCAAAATTCGACTTGCTTATTAGATATAAAAATTAAATCTAACAATTTAAGTTTTCGCTAATTTACGAATTTTTAATTAAAGAACGATATCAGTGACGGATTCAGGGAGATGATATTCGGAATTTATGTCCCCGCGATACCCTTGTGAATTTTTTTTGTAATATGGAATTATTAATTCGTAACATTTTAAATGAACGGAAACAAATATTCAAGGTTAAACGATTAATTATTTCAGGTTAATTTGATTTAAATTGAAAAAAAGCGAAAGAAACTTTAAGACGGAAGTTCTTCGTGGAACCAGTTTCTGACACTGTCACTGAACAGTTTCATCGAATTTTTTATTTAATAAGTAAAATTTTATTAAACAAATATTTACTTATTTGGATAGAATTAAATCACGAATGTTTTCTAGGAGGATCGTTAGTTTCAATGAGAAGCGATTCCACCGTTAGCATCATATCGCAGACAAGCTCTAATTATCAACTTTTACCGTTAGTAGTAAGTTCTGTTATAGTCGATAAGCTACATGTTTAAAATTATCGAATTCCGTGAAGAACAATTTTTTTAATTTCTTTTTTTTTTTTGCTATTGTTAAAAAATTCTAATCATGGATGTAGCAAGAATTTCTATTTCAAAAATAATAGAAATTTTTTTTAGTAAACTTCCATAGAGTATTGATATGTTAAAATTTCTTAAACGCATTATTTCCGGTACTTACCAAAAAATGTATCTACGGAAAATATACACTTTTTCATGAAACAGTAATAATATATTTAATTTTAAATAGTGGCGCGTTTCGAAGCTGATAGCTTCATGATCACAATTATTATTATATTGTTGGCTTCTGTGTATATTACAGGTTGCCACTGTTATATTATTACATCTATTTTATTAAATAATTAAATAATTAAATAATTAAATAATTAGGTGTCCATCATCGTCAGTCTGCGCTGTCGTCCGCTTAGAGCCTTGCCAGCTATTTTCCTGTGTACAACAGTTTGAAACAGTTTTTTTGATGTGTTTCATCTTACCCCCCCAAAAAAATCTTTTTTCCCTCCAATATTATTTTGACAGCGGGATCTTTTCTCGGAGTCCAGCCCGTCAGAGCACTTTTTCGTTGGTAATATTGTCTACCCATTTGATATACGACGATAGCAGCACCACATTTCGAAAGCGTGTATTTTATTTTTTATGGATTTCTTCATTATCCATGTCTCCGAAGAAGCATAACGCACTATGGAGACCATTTTTAGTATATTTTCAAGCGTAGATTTGTGTTCATCCTTTTATCTCGTAAGTATACGTTCGGGATTATTAAAAGCAGATTATTCCTATCCGTGATCTTATTTCTTCGTTGTCTTTGCCGTCGTTTGTAATAAGCGCCATCCTAGATATTTATATTTACGGACTTCTTCGAGCTATACTGAGTCATCCGCAAGAATGCGCAGCGCTCTGTTTTTGAGTTGACCCTTGCTATCAGGAATAACTTTTGTGTTTTACCCGAGTTTATCTTCATCTGGTATTTCGCGCTTTCTCTCGCTAGCCAGTACACCATTCTTTGTAGCCATTGTAGCGTTTCGGCAATTAGTACCTTGTCATCAGCATATCTGATACTGCCAATTTTCTTACCATTCACTTTGTAACCCTTTGTTTGTGAAGATGCGATGTTTCATGCTCTCCTCAGAATATAGGTTGAACAGCCTAAGCGCTTACGGACATCCCTGACGCACGCCTCGTTCTATATTACATGTTTATGATCACAATATATAGGTTTATATATGTATTGTGATCATGGAACTATCAGCTTCGAAATGCGCCAGAGTTTAAAATTGCATATATGTATTATTATTATTATTATTCCATAAAAACGTGTATATTTTCCATTCATTCATTTGATATGATATAAAGCAGTTGTTTTGGCAACGATGTTTAATTTGAATATAACTGGGTTCGAATCCTGTTGCCGCACACATTGGATGACGGTAAATTATTATTACGCTAGGAGACATCCATTAATTACGTGAGTTCAAAATGGAAGGAGGGGTCCAGCAAAATCTTACCTAATCCCATTTAAACCGAGAGGAGGATAATTGAAAATCTCACGTAAACTTTTAAAGAATACAAATTATTATACAGATAATAAAAAAAATATTAATAAATTTCTCTTTTACTTTTTCTGTAGTGTCCCATTTTGCTGCTGAAAAAAAAATCATAGCTATTAAAAACTTTTATTTCGAGAATAAAAAAGAAAGTAAAAAAAGAAAAAAAAACATTCAGAATTTAAAAAAAAAAAAGTTGATATAATACAGAATGCCCATGGAATGAGTGAAAAATTAGGGAAGGTGATCTCTGTTTTGCCGTGAAACGTCTTGAAAATTGCTTGTGAAACGAAATCATGAAACGAAATCGCGCAACGCAATGACTATTATTTTTCACCGCATATATTTGTATATATATTTATATATATTTATATATATTTGTATATATTTATGTATATTTATATATATTTATATATATTTATGTATATATGTATATATATAAAATTCGGCCATTTTGACCTCGCAAAGGGCTATGCCCCTTAACCCCTCTTGTTTATATTTCTGTCTCTTTCTTTTCTATAATTTGTATAAAATGATCAAAATTTACAACTCAATTCTAAATCGGCCCATATAAATATAATAACATAGTAATCCAAAAATCCAATAAAATATAACGACAAACGTTACATAAAACTGGAACATTTTTTTGGGACATTTTTTCTAATGGGGGTAGCCTAAGAATTACGTTGTAATTAACATATAAACATATATAAATATATATAAATACTTAAACCGATATAGGCATTTCACGTTAAATCAACGGCCCTGTGACCCAGCGCAGCCGCACCCAAATTTTTACTTTTAATTTTACTAAATTTAAATAAATTCTTTATGGTACTACTTAGCGTTGTATTATTTTTCTCCTTTATGAAAATAAATTTAGTTCTTTAACAATTATAGCGTAAATCTCACGTAAGGGTTGGGGAGTCCCACCAAATCTCACTAAATCTCACCAAAGGGGGTGTCCAAATTAAAAGAAAAACAGCTCACGTAATTAATGGATAACCCCTACATGCCCGACGTTGAAACGCTCGAATATAAATAATGATAATGATAAAATGATGAGATTTGTCAGTCTAGCTTTCGGTCGACCAGTGGGACAAGACGGTTTGTAAAATTACATCAATTCTCACCAAGAAGGAAAAAACACATTTAATTTATTTCGCAAAATATTGAATAAAAAAACAAATAAAAACTAACAACACTAATCTCGCGCAGAACTATGGGAAAATTCCCCGTCGACCTTTACAATATATCATATATATGTATGTATACATCATCATCATTATCATCGTCAATATTAATATCATCAGTGTTTCAGCCCATAGGCTAGTCCGCACCGTGCACCAACTGTTTCCACGAAAATATGTCAGATGATTTTTCCTTTAATTCTGCATACGTTGATATTCCGCTTTCTTCTAGCAAGATGTTAATGAGGGTTTTGCGTGGTCGACCGCGCAGAGTTGCTTCCACATTAAGTTGTCTTCGATAATTTTCTTCAGAATATTTCGGTCCTGACGTGATGAATGTCCGAACCACGCGAGTCTCATCTTGTGAATCTTCTGCAGTGTATATTTTTTTTTCATTAATCCTATCCAATACCAAGTTTTTACCGACTTTACCTTTCCAGCTAACTTTTTGCAACTGTCCGCAACGTCACATTTCAAATGTTTCAACTTTATTCCAGCTTTTTAGTATAGTACCATTGACTTTACAAAAGTTTTCACTAATTTCTTGAATATTGTTAAGAACATCGCTTTCTGCATAATTAGCGAATATTCGTCTTCAAAAGTTTGGTTGCCCATTACAATGCGGCTGCTAATTTCTTGAGAACAATCCGTGTGTTACGCGTTATTGTTTGTCCTAAGTATTTAAAAGCTAATACTCGATCAATTATTTCATTTTCCACCTTTATACTGATTTTTTGGCTAAACTTGTCAATTACCATAACCTTGGTCTTTTTAGTGTTAATGCTTCACCGTAATACCATTTAGTCTACTAATCATATTTGATAGTGTTTTGGCATTGCCCACTAACAACACTTGACCATCGGTGAATTTAATTTTGTGTACTCGTTTGCCGCCAATTATAATTCCATGTTTAAGTATTTTAAAAGTTTCTCTTATATAATCATTTCTCTAAACGCATTAACTAAGTTAGATGGAAGCATATATCCTTGTCTTACTCCTTTCTTTACCTTTATCTTTTCTGAAATAAATACATTAAATTTTACTACCACACTCTGTCTGTTATAAAGGTTATAAATTGCTGAAATTAAATTCTTCGGATAACCTATTCTACTTAGTAGCGGGAAGAGAATCTGCCAGGTCACCTTATCGAAGGCTTTCTCATAATCTATGAAAGCTACATACGGTAGTGCAATAAGCAACTCCTGCAACACGCACCTCAAGACGGAAATGTCATCTGTATTTTTGCGCCATATAAAAATACAAACATGATATTTTAAGCAGACATAATTTAAACATTCTGCCTCATATTTTAATTCGAGACTATGTTCGTTTTAACTGTAAAAGTGACTTCAAAGAAAAACACCAGGTAAAACTAGCTTTTACTCCTTGCAAATATTCTTCAATTAACTTCAACTGACACAAAACCTTATTAATCGATTAATTAATTTATCAATTTTTAAACCATGAGATTAGAAAAAGATCTATTAGGATTGATTTAGGAGTATAAATTAATCTGTGGATAAATTCTCGGACGCCGCCAAGAAACTTTAAATTATCTTTTTGTTTATTTTATATGATGGTGACAATGAATTGTTTGATAACCTTACCGGAACACCAAAAAGATTCTTTTAATACGAGTACATTTATTGCAGATAAATTTAACAAGCGAATTATTTTATAATTAAGGAAAAAAAGGGAAAAAATTATTTAAATATATATGTATAGATGAATCTAGTTAAATCGGCGAAACTTTTATATTATAATTACAGAATTCGATAGTATCTTCGTGCGCAGTTCATAAAGGACGGCGAGGGTCATCTAATCCCGTCATATCGTTAGAACTGAAGCTAGTGACAACAAACGATAATAGCGGACAATCATCGAAACTTTACGTTATTGTTAAAGTAAGTAAATATACCAAATAAACACACACACATATAAGTGATTAAAATAAGTATAACGACTCCATGGATGAGTGCCTGTTAAATCAAAAATTAAAAAATACGCTTTATTAGATTAAAACAAAAAAGTAGAAACAATCTACTATTACCGAGAGTTTTTCGCAGTCTATTTAAAATCAGCGTACTAAGAGCGTTTTTTCTTTATCAAATCTATTTTTTTTTTTTTAAATTATTTTTTATGTACAAATATAAATTTTCTTTGTTTTGAAAAAAATACTCTTCATACAGAAAATGAGGGGTCTGATTTAAATTTCCGCATTATAGCGATTTTATTAAGTGGTAAAATATAATTTATTATTAGTTACTCTAGTTATTCTACTAGTATTTGTAATAAATGAAACTTAATTTTATGTTCTTTAACATTCCTGTTTGCCGATACCTAGAAAAATAAAAATATATTAATTCCGTGTTGCAATACAATTAAAAATAAATACTATTCCAGCTGAAGATGCCCGCTATGCACGAAAACGTTACTAAGACAAGTATAATAAGTACTATTTTTAATTTTTAATTGTATTTCTACGCAGAATTAATACCTATATTTTTATTTTTCTAAATAAAGCTGAAATATCAGCTAAATATTTATTGTATTTTTACTAAGAAACAGGATCGAATTTCGGCAAACAGTATTTTCCTATTTCTTAATTGCAAAAATAATTTTTTTAAAAGGCAAAAATTCTTATTTATTCCATTCGTTACTTTTAACTTGCTTTTGTTTTGTCACGATTTTAATTGTCAACTCCTCGGGTAAGATTATTTTAATTTTACGCGATACTTTTATCATTTTATTCCTAAACATCGTTGTTTCGATTACTTTTAACTAATAAAAAAAAAAATAATACGTATTTTTTTATAACGATTCTATTTAAATGAATACCGATTTTGATTGGCCAAAACGCATACTTCTGCATAGTATATCATCATTCTTTCGTTCGCTCGATTTCGAGCGTTGAGACCACATATCTATACAATCTATCCGTACAGAATAAGTAGCGTGATCGCCATATGCAACGCGCTAATGTACACCGAAGACTATACTCGGAACTGATATTGTGTAGTGATGGGCAACTTCGAAATGTTTCATTCGAATGCATTCGATTGTTCGATGACTTCGAATGCATTCGATTGTTCCGTAGTTGCATTCGAAATGTTATTTCATTTGAATAATTCATTCGTATTTACAACAATCGTTCGAAATGCTATTTCTCTCGGAAGAATCTAGTCGATGTTTAACGAATACTTCATTCGTTTGTGTTCGGATGGTTCCGGTTTTTATTCGAATAATTCATTCGTATTCACAAAAATCATTCGATTGTTTTTTTGACGATTGTCGATTGTTCCGATTGTAAAAACATTTCGAAATCGCACATCACTAAATTATTGTGAATGTTTCATTTATCGCGCACAAATGTAGTCCCGCGTGTGCTGCTGTGTACTAACTAGCGTGCATACGATGATATACGTGGTGCATTTTTACTGTTTTTCACGTAAATTGGCAATTATTTAATTTAAACTTTCGTAATAATAATTTCTATCGTCACCCGGGATGAAACCGGTGACATTTCTGTAACGAGAGCCAATCGCTCCAGCAACTAAGCTATCGCGACGACTCTGCACTATATACAATATTAAAAAAAAAAAAAACTAATGGTAAAAAATAATCTTGAAAAAAATACAAGAAATAAAAAAAAAACAAAACTAGTGTGGTAAAAAATAATTCTGAAAAAACTGATATTTTCTCCAACAAAGGAGTAAGAGTTAGTTAGATGTATTCTTTTAGTTGTATGGAAACTAGCCTTCGATACAGCCATAAAGCATGGCGTGAAAAATCCATTTATTAGGGGAAAAAAATTTCCCAGTAAAAATGGTTTAATTCCTTCTGAGAAGATGAAATCTCAAACCAATTTTGTGCAAATGAGAGTCTACCCCTCCTATGTCTTGAATTCATCGTTCGCAAAAAGAGAGAGAGAGAGTAATGAAATTTTTCTATTTACTCAAAACGTTGTACAGACCTACAAATTCAATTGTAGCAAAATGTTTAATGCCAATGAATCCGGTTTTACTTACTTCCCTATGGAAAAAGTAACAGAAAAAAAAAAAAGGCAAAACTCAAATTACATGTGCTACAATTACAGAAAAAGGAACTAATGCATTATAGTTTGCTAGTTAATGTCACAAATCTGTACATATCGCATCGATACTTTTTTAAAAGAAAAAGGAAACCATAAGAATTTGGAGCTTCTGAAGGAAATATAGTTGAGATCGCGAACACCGAATACATGGATGCTGAACTGTTTATTGTTCGGTTAAAACGAATTTCAGCAAAAACATAAAATGCCGCGAAGAAGAACCGGTTTTTTGTATTTCTCAATGGTCGTAGCGCTCTTAGCAAACATTTAGAAGCTTTATTTGAGAACGGAATAATGTTGCAATTAAGATGCATCTGCCGAATGTGGTTCATCCTTTTAGTGCTTATTCTATGTAAGCTTAAGATGGCTGCTGAAAAATCATATAGGAATGACAATTTTACAATGCCAAATAGGGGAATTAATAATTAAAGCTTATAAACGTTCTGCCACAGTTTGTATAAAAATGATTTTAAAACATCATAAATTTGGCCTATGGATCCGTTAGTATATTGAATATTTCATATTTGCTGGATCGCAAATTTTAAAAACCTTTCAAAGAATATTTAAACAAAAGTAGTGGACGAACCGGAGCTCTGGGTTTGTCAAAGTTTGTTACCAATGTGATGGAAGTACAGGTTTGACCTTCAGCCAATAATAACTCAAAATTAAAAATTCATTAATATAAAAAACTATAGTGTTTACAGTTTGCCATACAAAACAGATAGCCATTTAATGTAAAAGTAGTCGCAAACGAATTACCTAATTTAAGGTTGAAAAAATTAAAAAACAATTCTGATAATAAAAGTAGTAGACTCTACCTTAAAGAAAAAATCTGAGAAACTGAAATTGGAAAACAACTTCAAGGAAAACGATTTTGTCACCACAGTTTGGTTGAACTACGAAAAAATGTTTACGGCTCAAATTTTACAGATAATCTGTGATAAAAATCGAAATGGTTATCAAAATAAAAAAAAAAATATACGTTTTTTCTCTAATAGAAGACAGTATTATGTTGGTCTTTTTTTATCAAATTTAACCGTAAAACAGAACCAACATTGGAAAAAGAGGACTTTATTCGTTTTCCATAAGTATTTAGAGTTACATATTATCGTTAATAGTGTTTATCAATACTACTAAATATTTTCTCATGCTTATAATTATTTTTATACTGTATTACTAATAATAATAATATATAAGGGGATATCTAATTAAAAATAAATTTATTTTATTTTATTTTATTTATTTTTTATATGCAATATGGTGGTCCAATTTAAATAGGAAACTTGTTCTTTTAATTACATCAATCGTATGATTTACTTGTATGCATTGTTAGATAAAAGCAGGACTGATTTGAAGACTAAATCAAATGTTTAGATATAAATACGGCTGAAAACTGATTACATAGAAAATAATTTGATAAAATTGGTTTAATATGGGGGCAGTCTTACCCTGGAAGGTTATTATTTATTTCTAAGTATTCCATACAAAATTAACTTGTAAACACTTTCAAAAAGTATAAATGGTAATTTATGTAATACTGAAGAGAAAAACTTTTCTTTTACTTTAAATAGTTTTCTCTTATTTCAGCTATTTTTACTTTTTTCTCAGTTTTACAATAAAAGTCCCGGCTTATTATCGGTCGGATGACACTTTTCTGATATATGTGTAAAATTAAAAAAGAAGGAGAAGACAGACTTACAAAACTACAGTTTCTTACATACCGGAATGGATATATGCGTTAATATACATACGAAGTTATTGCTATATAATAGTAGTGAATTTGGTCACGAGGAATTAGATACGAAATAGTGTCCTACATTAGCAGATAGTATATTTTGCAGAACGAATTTACCTTCTGCGCTAGAATTACACATTTCAACTGAGGAGCACGTTAAAATTAATTTTCATGCTTCAAATATAATATATTCCAATAAAGTTTTACACTTTAGAGTTTTCAAATAATATCTAAATGGCAATTTCCGAATAAAATAGCTTATAAGTTTATGATAATCTAAAATTCATTTTTTTGATCAAAAATCTACATTGAGAATCGTGTTTCTAAGATAGAAGAGTAAATTAAAAGTAATAAATAAAAAATCGGTTTAATTAAACGATATTATTATTTGAAATAATCTAAAATAGTAAACAAAAATCTCAAAAAGTTGCAAATAAAATGTAAAGAAATTAAAAATTTTCCTTAATTATAAGAATTATGCTTTTTTATTTTAAAATATACGGTTCATAAGAACAAAAGAGAGAATTCAAGTTTTCTATCTGCATTACAAACACGATAACTTCTTTCTTGTTTCCATTAAAAAGTGCATATTTTGAATTATTGAATATAACTTTTTTTACAAATTAAGGAAATTAGAAGGTGCTGAGATATATAAAACAGATGTGAGAACGTTGCGAACAACAGAAAGGAACTGTAGAAGAACCAGAACCTACGAAAAATTATGCAACATAAGGAGACTAGAGAGGTGTTAACAATGAAATAGAGACAATGTTAAAGAACAAGTTTTTTGATAAAATCAATATGGTGGTAATATACCAAACAAAATTATAAACGAAGGAAACTTGAAAATAGAGCAAAATAAAAATATGGCTGATAGCGCATGGTGCAAAGAATAAGTAAAAGAAGGATTTTAAAAGTAGAGGAAAGAGGATGAAAAATGAAAAAAAAAAAAACAGAAAGAAAAAAATCTCTTATTTGATCTTTAGAATACTTGATATCATATTTTTGCATTATTCCCACCAGTAATTTCACATCGGCAAACACATATTTAAGATGCATATGTGAGCGTGAATGTACCAGATTTAAAAATTAGAAATAATAAAGTTAAGCTAGAGGTGGTTATAAATTACAATTACAGAATGTAGTTGAAAAGTAGATATAATGTAATAATTTTGTAAGATTTTGTCAAATTACGAATAAATAATTATCTTATGTCTTGCGGGGGAACCCACGAATTATTTAAAATAAAAAAAAAAAGTTAAATTAGAATAAAAGGGAAATGCTCAGGGGTAAACTATGCAAATAGTAAAAGAGTTTTGTATTTTTGTTTCTTACATTGAATATTCCGAAGATGATTTAAATAAAATATTCGCTTAACTAACAGCAGTGACAGATAGACGTTATTAATAAACACTTTGTAAGTTTAAAGTACCATTCTTTATTAGGTATATTTGTTTACAATGTTTATTCTTTTATTTTTTAATTCCGCTACTATCAACAGAATTTTATCGCGCGTTTTCCTAAAGATAATTTTATGTTTAAATTTCGTTAACAATTATAATTAATTTTGCGATTTGCTCAGGAGATTAACCACCTGCCTACACAAGACTATCCGAGCTATACGGAAGCTTACGTTACTTTGAGTATTTTACGGAATAATAAAATACGTTCAAGTAGCGAGTCGTCTACCAATGTGATATTTTTCGGTACATCTCGCTCTGTTCGTAACACGCATAGCATTGCGCTGGATGAGCATTTCATAATAGAAGGAAAGAAAACGGATATCAAGGTATTCTGAATATTTTATCGGGGCCTTTTTTCTAAGATCTACGTATGTATATCAGTGGCTTATCGTAAAGGTGATGCCCCCTAACGTAAAAAAATTTCCCGACATAAAATGTTTTCTTCTTTAATTTTATTTTCTTCTAATAATAATGGTCAACCGTTTCAGTGAAAAAATAAAGAAAAATTTAATTTTACATTGAAATGATTTTATTTCGTTCTAAAGCAGAAAAATGCAGAATAAACAGAAAGCTTAAAAAAAGGATCGGCGATCAAAATTAGTACATCGTCGTCTTGAAAAAATGTATAACGCGTGGCATAAAATTGGCGACTTGCGTGATATAGCTTGCATGAAATACACCAAGCGACCAACGCAAAAAAATGTCGAAAGGCGGCAAAGATAAATTGTGCGAAGTTAATTCCGGTAAAATTATGCAAAATTAAATCGATGGTCAGTTTTGTGAGAAACAACAAAAGTCTTCACTTATTGGCCAACTCAAAAAATACCGAACTATAATACTGTGCACGCTACCAAAACTCAAGGAACCCAATCGTTCTAACGCTGCAGTAAGCAGAGTAAAGAGAGATATTCTTATACATGCACAATTTCGTTTTCAAATCGCACGTCGAACTGCAGGAAATTTACCGATCTGCACATGACTAGGTCTGCGCGGAGCAAAGCCCACGACGTGCGATATACACGATACATTGCCGTACAATAATGTAATAACTTAACATACATCTATATATATACAGATCCACAAACTGATAATGATCTGTTCGATAAACGAGCTATATAGAAACTTCATTCACACTTCACAGCAATAATAATTAATAATTTTGAATTCATATAGATCGCGCTATAGATGCGATTTACATCAATATATAAAGTGTGTGTGCAAGTGTGAGTGTCGGCCTCATAAAGAGTTCAAAAAAATTGCAGTTTTCCCGATTAAATATATATATATATATATATTCCTAAAAGTATTCGACCTTCGTTCATAACTTTGCGCTAGCATAATCCTTTGTCATCTGGCTCATGACATCTTTCAAAATAATCCTCATTTGACTGAACAACACGCTCCCATCGGTGCTAGTTCTGGTAGTTAGTTCTCGGAATGGCTTTCAGTGCACTCATCGCATTCGTTTCAACGGACTCTCGTCAAACCGATGCCTTTGGATGGAATTTTCAATCTTGGGACAGCCAAAAGTCGCAGAGGGCTATGTCTGTACGGAGGCTGGCGATGTTGTGTAACATTTTTTTTTGCCAAAAACTGTTGTACAAGATTCAATGGATGCGCATTATATATACCTCAATTTTTAATTACAGTTTACACACACGTGTGCGCAGATATTTTGTTTAAGCTTTATTTGCGAGGGCCAATATAATCTTCCGAACGGCATTCTGAATGAGGTTTGTAACAGTCCGCACCAGTTACGACATATGAAACTGCCGAATCTGCAAAAATTTTCAGCTTAAAATTGAAACTAAAACGTATTGTCAATCACATACATCGTAGAAAATGCAGCTCGACAACGATGACCTAAAATGCAACGAATAATTACTTAATTAACGCAAAGATCGCATTACAAAATCAAAAATAATAGGCTGTGCTTAAAAGTATCGTCAGGCCGTATGTTAATTTTCAAAAAAAAAATTATATCATTATTATTCATTTATTTTCGTAACAAATATAGAAATGGAATCTACTTCTGAATGTTTTCAATCAAGATATGTACACGGAACCGAAAGAATTAGCAGCCATAGTAGTACCTTTACCTGGGAAACATTATAAGCAATTATTAGCAAAAAAGGACGGCATTAATGTTAGTTTAACTATGAAAGCTAGTAATAAGGTAAATAAACTTGAATGATGTTTTTTATTTTTTAAAACTCTCATAAAATTAAACTATTGAACCATATTTAATCTTTCTACATACGAGATATATTTTAGTTTTTTTTTTTTTTTTTTATATTTTTGATTTAATTACTTTTCAGAATGAACAAATTTTAAAATAACGATAGTGTTGAAACTATATATTTATTTTTTTGTAACGCATTTCGTTATTTCTAGAACCCGATTAATTTTAATTGCATAAATGTATGTGAACACATTTTTCTATAAATTTGTTGGAAAAATTTTTCTTATATAATTCCTGATCGATCACTTCAATCAATAGATGAAAAACTAATACAAAAGTTTTCGTTTATTTTATTTCACCCTTTAGAAAAATATGAACGAATAATTTTATGGCTAGTTGTAATAAATTCATTTAATCATGATCATCTATAGCAGCAATTCTTAACTGGCGGACCACCCCTGGGATTCCGTAATGTGCTCACAAAGATCCGCGAAAGAAATAACAAAAAAAAAAAACAGTTTTATTATTAATACGAATTTTTATAATTTATATGAAATTATATCAGTAAATATGAAATATTTTTCCAAATTTGATAAATATTTGATCAATATCTGGAAAAGCGACATTTACTCTATATATCTTTTATAATTTATTTTCGATATTAATTTTAGATCACTTATATGATAAGACGAGGTCCACATAGTAAAAAAGTTTAAGAACCGTTCATCTATATGCTACTATTTATTACAAATTAAGTTTGAATTATTAAAGTCACTTTGTAAAAAAAATAATTATTTTTACTATTTATAAAATTAAATAAATAACCTATCATCAATTAAAAGGTAAAATATTTTGCTCATCATTTCAATTACTTCATTTGTAAAAAAGCGTACTTTCTTTTTATCATAATATATAGCCATTCATACCGAACATAAAACTACTTTAAAAAAATATCCACATACGCGCCGTGCGCGCACACACAGATACACATTTGAAAATGAAAATGGTCTTAAAATCGGATAATTTTCTTAAATACCAGTATTCAGGGCCGTATCTAGACCAAAACTTCGGGGGGGGGGGGTACAAAAATATTTTTATAATTATACACACACACATATATAAATATATATTGTGTGTGTGGCTGTGTGTGCCTGTTTGTTATCATGAAATATATTTATTTATAAATGGTACACTAAAGCCTTGTAGTCAATTATTGTATATGCAATATTTGAACACTACAATAAAAACAAATAAAAAATAGTCGTTTCCATAGAATTCATACAAATTTTAATTTTCTTTTCTTTTATCAAAAATTGAAAATAAATGAATTTGTTCTGAATTTCGGTCCATTTAATTCAAGCAGTTATGATTTTGCAGACATTTCGAGGGAGTTTGAACCCGGATCCCCCTCAGATACGTCCCTGCCAGTATTATTTGTTAATTCATATATTTGGATTACATTGTCCTCTCTTTATAAAAATAATTTATGTCAAAATAGAATGCAGGAAAAACGAATTATATGCTGAAAATCATCATGAAAATAATTCTGAAATATAAACACATTATACAGAAGACAATTTATAAATCGAATACAATTATGAATGATTATTTTGTGAATTGTTTTTTATTTCATTGAATATTAAATATATTTTTGTTTGTGATAATTTTACGATAAAATATTTTTCACACGAAATTAAGAATTAATACATTTTTATAAATTAAAATGCAATTACACTTTGTGAAAAATTTTAAATTATATTCTTTAAAATCGGGGGTGACCTTATATTTAGTACAATGTTACATAGAACTCCGGATGCATTACAGATTTTTAATTAAAAACTTACAATCTATTTCTAGGACTACGGAAACTTGTTAATAGGGCTTAGTTATTTACCGACTTCTCAGAGGTTATGCGTCAACATTGTGAAGGCTAGTAATTTGAAATATTTTCCCACCAAAAAATCTTCAGCTGCCGATTTCAGTGAGTAAAATTGGTAATTCTCTCTAATTTCGATTTATTATAATATTAGTCGTATTTTTCGAATAAACATTAAATAAGATCATATATATATTAATGATAACGTCATTCTTAGGCGGACCCTCTCACTTTTTTTGTTCTAAGACGTTTCATTTTGTCCCAAAACCCTATTGTATATATAAGAAGAGAATGTTGTAACAAATAAAGTAGTTGGAGTAGGGCTAAGAATGACGTTGTAAATTTTCCTTGTTCTGTACAAAGAACAAAAGTGATAAGCTCGGTATCCGGGATGTCTCCAGATGCGAGACACAAAAGGCTGAGTTATATATATATATATATATACACATATATATTTTAAAAAAACAGGGAAAAAAATGTAAACAACAAAAAATTGCGTGTAACACACGTAAATTTAACTACACAGCTCCATTACTTATTTCCGCAAATAAAAGGACACCTAAAACCTAAAATGCAGGCGAGTAAAAACATTTATTTGCAAACCACATTGACATTTGATGCGTTATATATACATATATATATATATATGTTGTTAAGAAAACAAATTCTGGTAGAATTACTAAATGAAATACTTATTTTTCAATTAGAATTTTTCGCAAGACTGATGATACTAACAGGAGTTACCGGCAGGCTGCTGAAAGATAAATGGTTACCCTTCGAAAAACTACCGGACCCGTTTGAACTAAATGGGACTACATCTTTTGACGTAACAGCTTCTCAACTGGAAACTATTACACTACTGATACTGCTGTATAGTAAAGTAAGTTACACGCATATTTTACTATATTATTTTTTAATGTGTTTAAATATATGTAAAATTTCACGTTAATTGTAACTTTCAGTTCATACGAAACAGATACGGAATAGCATAAAAAGCATGCACTAGGTTAATTTACAGGTGTCTTTTGCATTGTGTAAAACAATTTTGAGCCTTATAAATATATATCAAATCCTAAAAACAAAATTATGCATAAAGTTCTGAAAACTATTCTAGTGATCTCTTACAATAGCGCCGATCAATATGGAAGGGGGTTTATCATAATGAAGAAACACGAGGTGTTTATGTGTAGTACATATTTATACAGCATGTGTATTGAATTATAAGAACAATATTATGAAAATTAATTATATTAACGTATATAATAAAATTAATAACATTTTACATTGAAATTTTTGTTAAAAAAATTTTAAAAATAATGTTGCTTTTTTAAATGATGTTACAAATAATTTTTAAGTGTCGTAATAGGAGCTTCTAGCCATTGTAACCCCCTTAAGAATTCCACTAGCCTCATACATGTCATGAGATATATGCATATAATACGTATGTAAATGAACGACTAATGCGAAAAATCGAGTTGAAAAAAAGAAATTTAAGTTAATAGTTAATATGTATTGGGTTAATGAAGAAAAATAAAAAGGCAAGTTACCAAATGTTTAATGCAAAAGCAAATCAAATCAGTTTTTATTTTGTCGCACCAACATCTATGACTTAACGACAAGATAAATTAAGTTATAGAGTTAAATGGCTCAGCAATTGGAAATAGAAAACACCAAGGATTGTAACAAGGGGGAGTAACCGATGCAGATGAGAAGGAAAGGATGAAGGAAGCATTATAAGAATACCGAGTAGCAATAGTTGGGTGTATAGATAATATTCAACAGGGAGAGCCGAGCATTCAAAGAAAATGTGATTAACATATCAGAGAACTCCTGTAAATATGGAGAGAACAATAGGAAGATGGCAATAGAGCGAATAATTAAAGAAACAATAATAGAACGACTATATGGAAGAATAAACTGGAACCGAGACTAAGACTTGGGAAAAAATCAGCCATATTACGGTACGGTAAAAATTAAATGAATTGAAAAGAATAATTTTAGATCGACATTGTAGAAAAATTATTTTTTTCCGCGTCGAACTGATTTATTTTAATTTAAAATTTGCAAATAATTTTTATTTCGTTTTTTAATTGTATAATTTTATACTATAAAAGATGTTTGTTCTACCTAATGAGAACGTATAGGCATTGTGGAATTTTAAAATAATTTAGTAAAAACATTCCCTTAAAATTAAGACAACGATTTGACACATTCGCGAAAACGAATAAAGCCGATCGAAGGATAAATTTGACACAAGCTATACTTAACGTATGTATTTTTTAATTTATTAAGAATAATGCAAAATCTAAATCTCTTTTTATTGAGCAAGAATATAAGAGTTCGTTTCTCTTTATTAAACCACAACAACATCACAGTTTATTTCATCCGTATTTTTCGATTAAAAAATTTATAGTCTGAATGTTTGACATTATTTTAACATTGAAATATATTTAATTTTTATAATTGCTTTTCTAAAATACTAAGAAAACGATATTAAACAACTGCAATCTAAGTAAATTTTAAGAATTGCATGTAATCTTAGGGTTCATGTAAAATTTCACGTCCAACGGACTAGCTGATAAATACTTCATTAAATAATTTTATTTTTTGTAAACGAAAGGAAAAAGAACAAAATTATTTTTAATATCTGAATGTTGTAATTATTAATGAAGCGCCTCTATGTACCCGATGTTATTTTTATTAAACTTTCAAATAAACATTTTTAAAAAAATGTATTACAGGAATTTACCGCTGAAATAAACACGTTTAAGCAAAGCACCGGCGGCGATTGTAAACTGGAAATATGTAAGACGGAAAAACATGAAAACGATCGATATTTTGGCTGTGTCGCTCTTGGAAACTTGGTTGTTGGTATTAAGGAAAGTAAACATTGGAAAATGATGTTATCGGTACCTCGAAGAGTTGTAACAGTTTGGCACACACTAAAATAAACTGAACAGATATTTAAAATACCATGTTTACTGTTTAAAAAAAAAAAGGTTTCTACATGATATAAACGTTCTGATGATGGTATACTTCGTCTTTTGCCTATCAAAGTTGACTTTGAGCGAAGAAAACAATAAGTAGACACACAGAACATGGCATAAAAAAGATGTGCGATAAAAATACTAATTTATAATAAAACGCGACCACCTCGTGATTATTTAATATGCCGTAGATTCATATTAAACATGTAAAAAATTTAACAAAAATGTTCTAATAGTCTTATACAAACGGTGCAAAATGTTAAGTTTGATCAGAATTTCGAACACATATAAATTTCAATCGCTGGTGAACAGATTTTCACAACTCTATGGTATTTAAATAATAAAGTTGGTGTACACAAAGCATGATTATAAAAAGAAGTATGTTGCAGAAGATATGAAAAGAATCGAATGATAATAATAACAGTTAATATAACAGTGAACATAACGGTTCCTTCTTAATAACATTAGGTTTTATAAATTTTATTGTGGGAGTATGAATTCTATTTTATAAGGAGCGTTGTTAAATTGCAAAAAATTTTAGTATGCTGTTACTGAAAAACTACCGGTAACAGTTAGATGAATATCTGATTGTATTTTGAGTGTACAGTAAAACCTCTCTTAATCGGTCTGGTCGGGACCGAGACCTGGCCGGTGATCCCACGTTTGGCCGATTAATCTGAGGTTCCTGTGAAAAATTGTTTTTCCTTCAAAACGAACCGACAGATTTTATCCGGGGATCATGAATAAATAAGCAAATATTGCAACTCATTTTATTGCACATATGCCCCTACATAAAGTAATACAAAAAAATTGAACATATGAAATGAACTTAGATACATAAACTTTAAAAACTGAAAACTTTAACTACATTACCCGAATACCTAGGTATAAGTAAACATATATTATTGTTTGAAAAAATCACTTTTTGTTTTCTGTTTTTTCTCTTTCGACGAGTTTATAAAAGCCAAGTCTCTCCATTTTCTTACGTTCATCACGTCCAATGCCGATGAATCTTGCTCCACACATTATAATAAAATTTCTGCAATTTTTTTTGTTCCTTCGTGACTTATTTTTTATGAACCCTCCACGTCTGTATTTTTTTCATCGTTTTCAAGTTCGCAGTCGTCTTTACTGACGATATTGATTATTTCTTCGTCTGTAAAAAATTCGTTTTCAAGCCATCCGTTACTTTTTGCTATTCATTCCTCCACGCCCTCCAACCTGCATTTGGTTCCCCCCACCTGGTAATAACGACATATCGTGTAAAATTACTTCATTTCCGATTTCTTCATTCCCTTGCTATTCTTTACCAGATTTTCTATATCAGGCCAAATTTTTTTCCACGATTTCACAAAGCTAGAAGAAGAAATTTCCTCAAATGTACCAGACAGCATAAAAATTACATCCTTGATGTTTATCTTCTTCACGTTTCGTCAGGAGAGGTAAGTTTTCATCCTCACACTTGAGAAAAACTTCAGAAAGGAACTTATTAAATTCAACAGCTTCTGACTCATTAACTGACATTTTTTCACCACTTATGTGAGCCAAACGAACCCTATGGCCCTTTATCCAACGATCAAACCATCCTTGTGACTAGTAGAAAATTTTGGTACATTCTCGATTTTACTGTGAATTACTAATGCTTTTTCAATCAAATGGGGGTTGCTCTTTGACGTTCTTGAACAAACCACATCATCCAAAGAGCTCCATCGACGATGTTACAAAGTGTTTTTCTATTAGTGCACCGAACTGCAAGTATTTTTTCGGACTCGATTTTTAAACACATTTCTTCAATCGATCGTCTATTTCGTTGCCAATCGTTGATGCTGCTTTTCCCCACGTTCATTTCATCACAGAGTTTTCTTACCGATTCTCCGTTATGTCAAGTCTTTTTAACACTCTAATAACCCTGAGTCTTAAACGAGACAATCACACACGTTTTTGTTTTCCCGATTCAAGCATTTTTATCCAACAAATGATAGCCCCGCGTAAAGACGAGAACGATACTGAAAGAAAAAGATTCAATGCAGTTTGTAGTTTCCTTCTCGCCTTTTCCTAATTTTCAAAAAATTATTTCCCACGAAATGCGTAGAGAAACGTTCCAATAAAGCGATACACGAAGAACAGGTGCTCACTTGTACTGATTCGTGAAAAAATGAATTCGGTAGAGTAAGGCGGAATTCGCTGAAAGAGAAAGAGGGAGAGAAGAGAGAAAAAAAACTTTGTTCCAAAGATAGGTCGGTTAATCCGAGGCTGGTTGAGAGGGGTTTTACTGTACATAAAAATCACGATTTTACCTACGTTACAGTTGAATCAGTAATTGGCTATAATAAATGATTATGACCCATTAATGTAAAGTTCAAATATAAAACACGTAATGTACTTTAAATTACAAATAAAATTTTATCTAAAATTATATGATTCGGAAATTTGATATACGGTTATATACATATATATATTATATATTGATACAATAAAATAGTTTCTCTGAATTCACTAAATTGATTAAAACAATTTACTAATTACGAAAATAACGTCACTGGTATGAACTTAGAAATTAATAAAGGGTAAAAAAAAAACTGCAAATAAAAAGTTTAATCCTACATTTTTTTTTCTTCTTATAACATTAATTGTGTGTACTTGTAACTTCTTTTAGCGTTTTTTGTTGTTTTAAAATCAAAGTAGTATAACATTCAAGTTATAATATTTTGTTTCGTAAAATTCGCTAATTTCTATAAATTGACAAAATGTCTTAAATTTTAACTTTTACGAAAAATACATTTAATAAATTAACGGATTTTTAGAATAGGAAAAACGAAAAAAGAAAAAAAAAATCAAATAAACGTAATTTTAAACTTAGAACTCTCAATGGTAGTTATTCAAAAAAAAGACGAACACGAATAAAAATGGATTTTAAAATTCTAATTCATCTAAATTTACTTTTATTAATACATGGTTTATTTTTTGGCATGAACGTACTCGTAAATTAAACATGCAACAGTGATAAAAGCAATCGCATCCATATAGTACGTTTAATCGTAAAAATTAAATTAAACGTAAACTCACATTACTTCTACTTCACAAAGTTTAAAAATACGAGTAAAAAATTTTGAAAAACCCACTAACGACAATTCTTTAATTTAATTATAATAGTTGTTATTATTATTAACTGTTTTTTCTTCATGCACCATATTATTATATGTGAGAATCTAACTTTTTCTAGATAAAAAAACTGGCAATAAATGTTATAAGCGCTGATGAATTGCAATCAGAAAAGCTGAAATAAGTAACTAAATAAGAAATTATTCTTTGGAGGAGGGGATTACTCAGCACAAATGTAATTTTTGTATGTTTTCAATGTACAGCAACGAGATTCAAAGTAGGTTTTGCTCGAACGTAAAATAGCACTGACCAACCTAATACGCTACAGTAGCTGGCTAAAACAATTGTTAAAGAAAATAGGAGAGGAAATGAAAAAATGCGTTTTTTTTTTTTTCGGTTTGAATTTGTTTTTATAAAAATATTTCTATAATTATATGATTAGTATTTACATTTAATTAGTATTCATATATTTTAATAGTCCTACAACTGTAAAATTTTTCACCGTAAATTTTGTTTGGTAGTACGTTTTGTGCATGAAATGGCTACATAAGAGGCTTTAGCAGATGGATTACCTGGATGAATTAAATTCTTCGAATTTCTCTTTGACTCGCAACTGTTACGTTATTTAATTTAAAAAATTAATTCGCGGAATATTTATACTTACAAAATTTGACATTCAATTTTCATATATGTACGACACAAACAAAATGATTGTTTTATATTTTCTTTTAATTCTTAGTGTTTCGTAAAACGTAACTGACAAAATATTAATGTAAACCGTACACGGCTAACTAAGATAAATACGTAATTATTCAATAAATCAGTCTTAACTTTACTCGCTGAAATATTTATTTTAGAGCTTTAATTTTCTCCTAGTAACAGGTGTAAAATGTGTCTAAAAATTAAAAAATTGTATAATAAAATTATTTTTAAAATACAATGTTCCAAAAAATAGTATATTTACGCATGTAGATGTGCAGTTTACATGTTTTATGAAAATCAAGATGTAAAACTGCAAGAATTAATAGAAAATTCACGCACTGTCAATTTGTAGAGTTTTGCTTGTTCTTTTCTTTAAATTTATCGAATCAAAAAGTCAAATATATATTTCTTTAAGTTAAAAATTAGACTTTATCCTTTCCATAAACCGACTAAAAACTTTACTTTGTTTATAAAAGGAAAATGTAACAAGCGATTCTTTTATTCTACAATTTTAAAGTAAAACCTAGCCAAAAAATGACATCTTGATTAGCGAATTCGATTTTTTGAATTATAAGAATCTTTCCGCAAAACAGATTTAAACTCTACTCCAAACATTACAAATAACATAGCTTTAAACGAAGGAAGTGATTCATTCCAAACAAAATATATCAATACAACACTCTTACGATGGTATAAGCTATAATCGTTTTTGACTAGTTTCTAGCCCCTGAAACTCCTTATAGATGTTATCAGTATTTTGCTTCGTATTTGTTTACATTTTGTACTCGGTGAAAAAATTTCAACGCAGTTCGAAACGATAGAGTGAATTATTTGAATTAGGTGGAATTTTTAAATTGCCCTTTAAACAAATAAATAAAGAAAAATTGTTTCAACCCATTTTAATCATATTGATAAAACAATAAATATGAAAAGGGTAACACTAAAAGCAATTTAAAAAAATAGAAATTTGGTTACGTATACCACTACAGAATATTCAACTTCAATTTCAATATCGAATTTTTAGTGAAATAGAAAAATGTAAATAAATATGAGACAAAAACATTGATAACATATGTGAGGAGTTTCAGGGGCTAGACACTAGTCGTTTTTGTACCTACTCACGAAGTGTAACAATATCACGTTTTAAAACAAATATAATATCAATCCTTAATAACATCAAGCATGGACATATTATTTTTATTATCGATGTTACAAACTTGCTAATTTATAAAACTGTTCGCTACTTGCTTTTATTTTTCATCGCAGTATTTACTGCAATTTATATTATCTTGGGCAACATCAGTGTAATTTTAACGAAACGAAATCGATTTATCACTGACGTTAAAAATAAATTAGGGATTCTCATAATATCAATTTGTACTGTGGGAACCACAAACTCCTTCCTGGTCACACTGATCAAAATCCTCTCCTCCCCCCCCAAACAGGTCTCGGACGAGCCGTGATGCTGTGTCAACTCGTCCGGGCCAATACTAGTCTAGATAATGATATGGTTCGGTATCGCACGTTTTAACGACGGTCTATTCGATTCGATGTCGCTTCGTCCGCACTTTTATGAAATAAATTTCTTTTGCCGTGTACTTTTGTTTTTGGAGTCAACAGAGGTTATGCGACAAAATTGGTGACCCCGACGTGATCAAATTCGGTAACACCTTTCGATTTTCAAAATTTGTGCGAATTTTTTACTTTTACTATGATTTTTTTTTTTTTTTTTTTTTTTTTTTGCGGGCGAATGTGTAAACCGCTTTACATATGTCCCCAGCCGCGTACCGACAGGCGCCGAGACGCTGGATTCGTAAACACGCTGTAGTCGCTTTACAGTACGTCCGCTCGTTGAACGGCGCCACGATGACGAGACACTGTTCGCCGATCAACCGCGTGATCGAACACTGTCGCTAAAATCGTGTAATAAATCGTACAACGCGTCTTCTAAATTTTTCGTTGTCTCCGCACTTCGAAACGAACATACTATCCTTTCGCGGTAGCATACGACCACGATCATTAAAATCGAACTATTATTCCGATGTAATTTTGTTTTACTTTCAATTTAATTTTTTGATACCCTTTTTCTCGTTATCGTATTTTAATTTTTTTCATGTTCTTCAACTTTATCGAACATGGCAAATAGTAACGACACTTCTTTGCCGAATCAAACCTTTAATTGTCCAAATCACGCCAACTTCCCCAGTTTAATACGATTTCCACCCTTTTCAAGACGAGATCCTCAATTATGGTTTATCCAAATTGACGCTCAGTTTTCCATCAACAACATAGTTGATGAAAAAGTAAAAGCTGACATCTTTATTGCTAATGTAGATAGCGACCTGTTACATAGTATTCGGCACGATATTAAACGTTTGCCTACCCACGACCAGTATTCTTATATCAAATCCATTGTTTTAAAATTATACGACCAGCCGGACCATACTCGCCTTCGACGACTATTAACCGATCTTAATATTGGAGATCGTTTGCCGTCTCATTTGTTGTCAGAAATGTTAGATCTTGCTGGAAATCACTTAGACGAAGCGACTGTGAAAATCATTTGGGAAGAACGATTACCATTTAGTATTCAATCATTGTTGACTACCCTCCCTATAAATACGCCGATCGCTGAATTAGCCGCAACGGCCGATCGCCTTATGTCGCTACATCGTTTTAGGACATCTTCGAATCCATCTCATAACTATTTTTCCAGCTCTGGTACCGAATATACCAATGCCTTATCCTTATCCCCGAGTTCTTCGACCTCAATCAGTTATCATCCATTTAAAAAACACAATCGTCCACTCAATCAAGCACACTTCCAGCCAAGCTCTACTTCCACTCCCATCCGTCGACAGTCGCCACCATTTTCTTCCGATAAGATACCGCGACTAGATTCCTCGACTTTGTGTTGGTATCACGATACCTACGGAAGAGATGCTCGCCAATGCCGCCCACCTTGTAGTTGGGATGAAAAACCTAGCCGAACAACCATGAAAACGTCAACTACACATGCCTCAATCGAATTATATAGACTCATTATCAAGGACAAAATCACTGGATTTGACTTTCTCATTGATTCAGGTGCGCAATGTTCGGTTCTCCCAATTAAGTTAGTCACGAATTACAACAAAATGTCTTCGGGCATTTTAACAGCGGTTAACGGTACCGATTTCAAAATATTAGGTAGCAAAAGATTATCTTTAGATTTTAACGTTGAACAAAATTTTATTTGGACCTTTAAAGTAGCAGATATCGCCCAGCCAATCATCGGCGCTGATTTTCTACAGTATTTTGAATTATTAGTGGACGTCGCGAATAAAAGATTACTAACTTGTAATAATTTGCAATCGAATAAACCTTCCGCGAGCGATGTAACTCCTGCCGCCTCATCTATCGCTACCCTTGCTATTAAGCAAGACTCAGTTACATCCATTGTAAATAATTTCAAAGATTTATTTTCCGGAACTTTTTATAACACCTCTCGATTATCCCCTGTTCAACACTGGATAATTACTAACGGGCATCCTGCTCATTCAAAGGTTTACCACCAGAAAAATTTCAATATGCTCGTCGTATATTTAATGAATGGATGGACCTTGGATTTTGTCGTCGATCCGAATCTCCCTGGTCTTCACCTTTAACACTCGTCCCAAAAGGCGATGGTTGGCGTGTATGCGGAGATTATCGTCAGGTGAATCGCATCACAATCGCTGACCGATATCCTATTCCACACTTACATGACATGAACTCAGATCTGCATGGAACAACTGTGTTTTCAAAGCTTGATCTCGAACGAGCCTACTACCAGATTCCCATGTATCCTCCGGACATCGAAAAAACTGCTGTCACGACGCCATTTGGGTTATTCGAGTTTCAAGTAATGCCGTTTGGTCTAAAAAACGCGGGTGCCACCTTCCAAAGAGCCATCGACCACGTATTGAAAGACTTGCCATTCACGCGCGCCTACCTAGATGATGTTTTAATTTTTTCCATGGATCTAAAACAACATATGTCAGATTTGTATGCCGTGCTCAAACAGTTATCGCTTCATAACTTGAAGCTGAGTGAAAATAAATGTATTTTCGCTGTACCCAAAATTACTTTTGTTGGATATGAAATATCTCATGAAGGTATACGTCCTGACCCGAAACGTGTTGAAACGATAGTAACGCTGCCACGCCCAGTCACTAAAAAGGATTTGAGAAGTTACCTTGGCGTTATAAATTTTTATCATCGCTTCTATAAGCAAGGAGCTGAAGTATTAGCCCCATTGAATTCCCTCCTTTTGGGGAGCAAGAAGAAAGATTTGACGCAGATTGCATGGACTGAGGAACTCAATAAATACTTTCGATTATCGAAGAAACTTATAGCTGAGGCCGCAATACTGGCGCATCCATCAGCTGACGCCGATATCGTCATCATGACCGACACTTCGTCTACCGCGATCGGATCAGTCATCAACCAGAGAGTTAACGATTTATTGCAGCCTATTTCGTTCCATTCATGTAAGCTTTCACCGGCAGAACGTAAATATAGCACTTACGACTTCGAGTTATTATCAGTGTACGACGCAATTCGGAGATTTAAGGATCTTATTGAGGGCCGCAGAGTTACTGTACTTACTGACCATCGACCGCTTACCCACGCATTACATCAGCCCGCGAAGAAGTTGTCCACCCGTCAATCGCGTCATTTGAGCTTTATTGCTGAGTATGTCGAAGACATTTGTTACATAAAAGGTGCAGATAACGTAGTCGCCGATTATTTATCACGAATCGATGCGTTCATGTTAGACGAGTACAGTTTCGATACAAAACAATTTCGGACCTTACAGGAAGGAGACGAGGACATAACAGCGATACGCAAAAATAGGTCGTCTAAGATTGAAGTATCTGAGAAAGCGATCGACGATGTTATGATTTACATAGATCAGAAGGAAAGACCAATTGTGCCGATATTGTTACGCCGAAAGATTTATCAGGCAATTCACAACATGGACCACCCGTCTCCCAAATGTACGCTGTTCAAAATTAAGCAACGATTTGTTTGGCCGCATATGTCCACAGATATTAGACATTGGGCGCGTACTTGTAATTTGTGTCAGCGCAACAAAGTTTACCGACATATGAAACCACTGTATGGCGAATTTCCCCCAAGTTCTCGTTTTCAACATGTACATTGCGATTTAGTTGGACCTTTACCTCGTTCAGGTGAATATCAATATATCCTCACGATTATTGACCGATACACCGGCTGGCTGGAGGCTGTTCCAGTCAAAGATATATCAACAGATACGATTGTAAACATCTTCATCGAAACATGGATTTGCCGATTCGGTTGCCCTTCGATTATCACAACAGATCGTGGAAGCCAATTTACGTCACAGTTATTCAAACAACTCGTACAACGATTTGGTATAACCCACATCAATACGACAGCTTACAACCCAAAATCGAATGGAAAAGTGGAAAGAATCCATTGTACTTTGAAAGCCGCTATCCACTGCCAGGAAACTAAACATTGGCACGAAGCCCTTCCGATTGTATTATTCGGCATAAGAACTTCGATCAACCACACTGGCCATTCGCCGGCCGAACTTACGTACGTCACTCCGCTATCGCTACCGTGCGAGATGATCGACGCTTTACCGCCGGTCGAAAACGAATCGAATCTAATTAATAAATTATCCGATACTATCAACAATGTTTTCTTAAAGCCAGCACGCATTAATAAACGCTCAGGATTTTTGCAAAAGGGCATCGATAGCTGCACTCATGTTTATGTCCGTCGAGATCGACATTGGACAGCTTTACAACCTGTCTACGACGGTCCGTTTAAAGTTATAAACCGTTACCCGCAATGCTACGAATGGAAATTTGGCGCAAAGATTGACAGAGTTAGTCTGGATAGACTGAAGCCAGCATTCATTTTAGAAGACAACTCTGAAAATGACGAATGGATTGATACATCACCCTGCAATGATCCAGACCTTCTATTAACTGATTTCGATTGGCTCCTCGACACGATACCCTCAAGCAAAGGTATGGACGATTCAGTTTCAGATTCCGATTTTTACGGCTTTCCCGATGACGACGCCTCACCTTCTGACGACCCCGAATTCCTAGATAAGGATGCCGATTCTGATAAGGAATTATTTCCGACGATATCGAAATCGCGGTATGGACGCCCCATCAGGCGACCAGTTCGCTTTAATGAGACCGTGACCTTCATTCATTAGTTTCTCAGATGAATCCGATTCCCGATTTGGTATAGAACTACACTCGAGTAATGCCGACAGGTTTTTACCATTTTATGCAATTAATTTTATTTTTGTTACTCGATTTAACGTATATCGAATCACACTCCTCTCTATTCATCTCTAGTACTACTATAATAATTTTTTTTTTGAATTCATGCCGTGTGCGAAAGTAATATTTACTTTTTCCAAAATTGTAAGATCGTAAATTTTTTGTTTTTATTAGTTTAGTTTAGTTTAGTTTAATCATTTTTCTGGATCGTTGTTCAAAGCCGTTTTATTATTCCTTCTTATTCTGATCTCTTTAAAATAAAATAAATATCCGTTCTTCTTTAGATTGGCGCCTATGTCCTCTCCCACTTTCATTTTGCACTCATCTCGCCTGAAACTTTTACAGTACTTCCGATCGATATAATTAGTCTACATTCACTTTCGAGCATTCCAATTCCACTAACGAAGCAACTCTCCGACCGAGTTTCATCCCTCAATTTTGTCAATTATGTACACTTGTTACTCCTGCGATTCCAATTTCGTCTATCCCTCAAACTCATTTCGCTCCTAGTTCCTCTTCGGACCTCCTCATACTAACGATTAGGTGCCATTCTGCCATTTTAGCATGATAATTTAGTTTAATTTGCCTACACCATTTTTATTATTTCACATAAACGACCTTATTATGTGTTAATTTTTACTACTTTATCTTCTATTAATACTACATATAATTAATATCCATGTAAAACTTCCATTTTTACTTTCCTTTGTTTTATTCCACAACTTCACCCCACTGGGGCTCAGTCTCCAAGAGGGAGAGCCATGTGGGAACCACAAACTCCTTCCTGGTCACACTGATCAAAATCCTCTCCTCCCCCCCCAACAGGTCTCGGACGAGCCGTGATGCTGTGTCAACTCGTCCGGGCCAATATTAGTCTAGATAATGATATGGTTCGGTATCGCACGTTTTAACGACGGTATATTCGATTCGATGTCGCTTCGTCCGCACTTTTATGAAATAAATTTCTTTTGCCGTGTACTTTTGTTTTTGGAGTCAACAGAGGTTATGCGACAGTACCATTTCTGCATCATAAGCGACTTTTGTTGAAAAAAGAAATAACTAATCATTTTTTAGTTTTTCTTCAAATCTGACATTATATGCTGTTTTGCGCGCAAGTATTATTCGAAAGTTGAACATTTTTGTCAGAAACAAGTGTATCTGTGAATAAATGACGAGTACAGTCGTTCAAATTACTGCAACAAGTTAGCGTACTTTTTCTTCTGGATGGCAAATTTGCTAAAGGCGTGTGGCCTTGCAGATCGTTGTCTAATTGTTTAGACAATTCGGTTATTCAACGTTAGTGAAAAACCATCTCTGCGGAAGTTATTTCCACCTATCGTCGCAAATGTTAAATCATACTTGCACAAAGATCGGTGGGAACTATCTGTAGACACACACGACATAACTTACAAAAGTTGTCAAATTGAAATAAAAATTGAAACTGACAAGTGATTGCTACCTTTTCAATGATGGAAGGATAATAGTTACCTCTTTGTTCTCCCAGTTAATAGAGTTCCGCTGCAGCAAAGTCTTCTTCATCACCATTCATCAGTGCTGCTGTTTCAGGAGGATTTGGCTTAGAAATTGTAGAGGGAGCAATATCTTCCATCGTATAGGCACTCAGTGAAACGTTGACCATCTTATTAATCCTAATGTAAACTCTGAGATAATAGAATTTTTTTCAAGATTTTTCAAACGCACAACTGCCTCTAAATGTTGTTGCTCACAGGAAGAAACATGTGCCCTTTTTACCTGTAGCAATGTAATAACCACGTTGTTTCGGTTCATAACCAGCAGAGTAAAGACCTCCTGGAATTTTACATTAGACATTTTTTAGCTGAGGAAAAATAAGACATATCCATGTACCAATGTATCTGCATGTAGTTTAGATACTTTACAAATTTTTTTCTTGCAGTTTGTGCCTAACAGCAGACATATTTTAATGTTCGTCTATTATTGTTGGGTTCACAAATCAATAAAACAAAAATAGCAAAATGCTTTAGATTTTAAAACTAAAATGAATAGTATAAAAAAAAACAACAAATAAAGTGCATACGGATTGTATTAATTTTATATATTCGACATAATACAGATCTTATTTCATTTATAGTCTTTTTAAAAAAAATTGAATAGTTTCCGGCAAGGGATGATCTCTCTTAACTACGGTCCTGATCAGATTAATTATATTTGTATGTAAAATCTACTCTTAATGAAACCATCCTCCCCTTTATGTGAAATACTCAGACTTAGTTATGCATTAAATCTAACTAAACCTTATTGTTTTGGCGTGTAGAATCTGCGATCTACTTTTACCGAAACTCTCCTTTCTTTTGTACCGAATATTAATATCTAAATATGTATACCTAACCACAATTAATTTGTTAGTTTAACCAAAACTTCTTTTTGGGTGTAAAATATATTGATACTGAAACCGTTGTTTTGAAATTTTAACTGTAATTTTAATTATAAATTGCAAACTATTTAAAATTACTAAACATATCGACGAATTATAAAAAAAATTAAATTTCGGTAAAATATAAATTATCGTATTCGCTAATTGATTAAATCCGATATGAATAAGAAATTAAAATTAACAATATTGTACGTAAAAATTAAAAATATGAAATAAAGAAGAAGCCTATGAATTGGTGTCATCATTTGTATATTTTTACCTTGCATTTGATTAAAAATAACATTTCAGTACAAACGGCTCGAGCATTTGAGCTATTAATAATAAATAACTCATATTTAATTTAGTAGTAAAATCAACATTTCAACCATAGCACTAGTCACATTTTGCTCATGTAGATATTAAAAGATTAAACTTTATCCAAATACCAGCGTTGAAAACGTTTAACATAACTAATTAAGATATCTAATAGTACCATTTCGTTTACAAGCTATTCGATTAACCAAGAAACACATAGGCGCATCATTTAAAATATAAAAATTTAACCATAAAATAAATATGTATAAATGCAATATCTATCGAATTAATAATGATAAACATTATATTGTTAAACCGTAACGATTACTGTAGTATTCTAGAGAGAGTAGACCGGAATTGTGTACTGTACAGTACACGTTTCACTTTAATTTTAGATTATTATAAACGTTTATTAGTCTTCAGTTTCAGATGGTAATAGCAATAATGATCAAGATAATTGGTGTGACGTAAATTTAAAAAAAAAACAATTAGTTTTTTACAATACACATATATTTATACGCTCGTTTATAATAGTTAATGATACGTAATTCAAAAGTGCACAAATAACTAAATTATATGCTAAAAATGGAGCGGAAAAAACAATTACAAAAAAGTAGCGGATTCAGGAAAAGGATATCAATAAAATATCTTTCAAAAAAAAAAAGAAAAACAATTGTAAACATTTTTGTTTAAATGGAATTATTGGTACATAATATTTTAAAGCAATAAAAGAGAAACAAAAAATATTAAATACCAAATTCTTAATTATACTGCGTTAATATGAATTGAAAATGGGTGAACAAATTTTAAAATAAAATTCACCCAGCCAGAATTGATTTCTGCCGCTGTTATTTATTACAGATAAGTTAATTTTTCCGAATACTTACAAATAGAAGTAGCTATTGTATCACAAAATTTTACATTATTTTCTCATTTCAGTGTCAGTGTCTTTTAAATTAAAATAAAAAAAGTACACGCTAATTAGAATTCAACATGTGAAACTATTAATGGTACAAAATTATGCGAATGATAAGGGCGAGAAATAATACATTAAAATTGTTAACAAATATAGCTGCTAAAGTAAATTTTGCTAAGAAAGGCATGAAAAAAATTAGTAAGCTGAATGAAATGTAAAGATCTGAAAAGTGAATAATTTTTTCGAAGTAATTTGGAACTTACAAAAGTGTTTAATCGGTGAAGCGAAGTGTTCAAAATTCATAATTACAAAAATCATAAAACACGAAAAAAGCGATTGGCATTTCAAATACTTTTTTTTCTCATATTTATAATCTGCACGATGGCGCTAGAGATATTCCGTTTCACATATAAAAACTTTCTGTTTCGTTAGGTTGTATAAAAGGAAATATTTTTAAACAAAATAAAAACTGTTTTATAAATTTAGTTAACGAGTATTTATTTAATAATAAAATATTGAAAGCGAGAAATTTATAATTATTTCAAAGTAGATCACGGTCAAAGTACATTATTAACGTGTTGCAAAACTCACGTTATGTTTATGAACGAACAGTAGTGTGTTAATTTCCGTTGTATGTATTAGTGTATTTATTTTCATTATCTCATGACGTGTATGAACATTAAAGTGAACAAAAACTGGCTTTTATTCAACCTGTCAGCCTTCTTTACTTCCGTTTGTCTATGTAAATCAACAATAGGTCATTTGCAAATTTTTGTCTACATAAAATTGTTGTATTTTTTTGAAACAAATTTATAAAATGGCCGTTTTTATAACGAAAAATAAATACCTGATACCGAATGGTATTTCGAGTCAAGCGAATATTCGTAAGTACATATTTTATCGCTGAATTATATATATACTAACATAAATGTACACATTTAAATTGTTTTTTTAAAGCTGATATATATAATTAATATTTTGAAAATTCGATAATTACAGATATATAAAGTCCGAATAATTTAAACCGTTTCTTTGTGAAATGTAATATATTTTAATTGAAATAGTTGCATTACAAATTCCCTACAAATCTTAAATAAGGAATTTAAGAAATTTTGAAACACTTATTTCATCGATGTTTGACATTTAATTATTTGTGTAACATTATGTGCAACGGTTTTTACTTTCGTTATTGAATTTTTACACTACCATGTAGTTATGTATAATCAAATAAAATTTATTAAACTGTATATTAATTAAAACAAAAAAAAGTATAAGTTCAAAGTAAAACAAGATCAATTTCTCGGGTATAGGATAGAATACCTTCACAGCATATGTTAATATGTAAGTTTTTAATGTTGCATTTCGAAAATTTTATATTTTTTCGTATTCGAAAATGGTTAAATTATAATAGCATTGACGTTCATAATTGAAATATCCATTATAATGAATATTACTGCTGAACGGTTCATAGCTATCGTTCACTTTAAGCAACTTCACGAGATTATTTGGACATTATTAAAGAATTTTAACTAATAAATTTGATTTTTTTTTTTTTAATGATTTTTTCACCCCTTTCAGTTTTTGCTTGCTTAGAAACGTTGATTGGTTAATGTGCATTATATTCGAAATACTTTTAAGACCAAATCCATTTTATAGTAGTTCGGTATATATTCATCAACAACCAAGTATAAAGTGTTACAGTTTTTCTGTAATGTAATATGAAATATACTTTTTATCATATATCACGCCATTTTCAATTTTCTTTGCATCGAACTTTGATAATGATTTTTTTAATTTATTTTAAAATTTTTTTAACACGTTTATTAAGTTATTATATGCGCTAAAATAACAAAATATAAATTTATAAAATTGTGTTCTTTAATGTATGATATTTGTTTTGCAGTATTTCGATCGTTCTCAACCGGAGGAAATCCTTTGTATCTTCCTCGTAAATCAGTAAAAGATAGAACCGGTAAAAATATAGTTTTTGTCGATGGCGTAAGAACACCTTTTCTCCTTTCGGGAACCGATTATTCAAAATTGGCTCCACATATCTTGGCGAAACATTCGCTGGCGTAAGAAATAATCTGTTATAATTAAGTTATACTAAATAAATATCTTTAATATACATGTAAAAAAAAAAAAAAAAATTAAAGCGGTGATATTTGTAAAAACGTCGTTGATAACTATTTTTGCTGGCAGGTAAAAACTTGTCAGTGAATGAAATCTAAACCAATCATGTTTTAGGGAATTAAAGAAAGATAAAATCGGGAACGATAAAGAATACAAAGTTAAGGTTCATAATGAATTAAACCTAACGCCATTGAAAAATGTAAGGAGGTTATTTCCCCTTTCGGTCAGTTATAATTACTTTTTCGAATCTAAATGCGATAGACGTAAAATTGGCATCACTTTCATTTAATATGTTAACTAAATTTAAAAGTGGCGCTACATTAACTTACGATGCGAATAGAAGAAACGAAATTACAAGTACATAGTTTCCGTTTTAAAATCTAAATTTTTATCATTTAAACGGGTGGAATTGTCTCTTTCACGATTTTGAAATGAGAAGTAAAATAAAAACTTTTTCAGATACGATCAAATTTTTTATATGAATGATAACTTGGGATTAGCAGATTTTAACTTATTTGTTGAATAAATTTTTAAAATTTTTTTTAGTAACTACCGTTTTGGTCGCACTGCAAAATTTAGATTTCAAGTAAAATTTTCTGTTTTTTTCATTATCGAATAATGTAACAGATTTTTAAAAAAACTTTTAAACCTCTTCTACGGTTAAATTTGCTATTTATTTTTTTTTTTTTTACTTTTAATGTGCGAGCTTATTTTACATTGTTACTATATTTAAAAATTTGAACTAAACGCACTTTTACATTTTTAAAATAAAAATTTTCATTTTTGATTTTAATATACAGTTATTGTGTATTACGTTTTTTTTTTTAGAGGTTTGTTAAATAAAACAGGAATACCCGCCGATATTGTTGACTACATCATATACGGTACAGTAATACAAGAAGTAAGAACTAGCAATATTGCCAGAGAAGCTGCTTTATGTGCTGGCTTTTCGCAATTTACACCCGCACATACGGTTACAATGGCTTGCATAAGTTCAAATCAAGGAATAACAACCGGTTAGTGTTGACAAATTATATCACTGCTACTATTACATTTATACCGAACTCTTAATACAACTTAGTATAAATTTTTATTTATAATTTGATTTGAATGTATTCATCTTTAATTCCCCTATATTTATAACCGCTCAATTCCATCGCGATGTATAGATAATGAAATTTTATACGAAGTAAAATTAACTATTATTTTTATACCGATATATGTCTTACGATTATTCTAAAACACACGTGTCACAAATATTCACATTCCAAACGGTCTATTGAAAGAAATTAAAAAGTGTTAAATACTTTGTCTTTAATTACACATACTATTATATACTTGATATAAATTTGTAAAATTACATTGGATTTTTTAAATTGTCAGTCACGATATGTATAAAAAGTGTTTTATTAATTTTGTTTAAATATTATCGATGGTATGTTGAAAAATGAGGTGTGCTACCAATGTCAACGTGACGAATCTTGAACGAGTTTTTGATAAACACTCTGTTTTTGATCTGTTTTTGGTCGAAATAAAATTCGCGCAATTAACGTGATTCGAACAAAAGAAGAATAAACTATCAAACAAGAATGAGATTGTAGGAAAAATAAAAGAAACAAAAAACATCAAAATTTGAGTAAAGAGTATTATCGAAAGAAGAAGTCGAAAACTGAAAATTTTACGGTTGTTTTCAAATTGTTGTGAATAATTTGTGTTATGAAGAAATTCGGTTTATGTGAGTTAAAGTGATAAAAAAATCTAAGAAACAATACAAAAGCGTTATCAGGTAATTCTTATCTGTATATGATAAAAGATTAATGTAAAATGTTTAAAAACAAAAGGCAACATGAGAAAACTAGAAAAGAAACGGTTTGAACAATTAATAAACGAGTCTTTGGTAAATTTCTCATCTCATTCGAGACAATCACCAAAGAGAAAATTCACCCGAGAGCATACATTCAGTAAGGGCATGCAATATGAACATGATCTTTCGTTGTCCTTTTTACTATAGTTTTTTTTTTTTTTTTTAAATTACTTTTAAACGAGGTAGAGAAGTTCTTGTGTTTCTATCAGATTTTTTGTGAGCTTTATGGCAATTTTCATGCCGTTTAAATTACTCGAAATTGTATAAATAAGTTGTGATTTTGATTTAAAAATTGTAGGTATCTTCGTGTATACTTCGATTAAATTTAGTTCTTTAAGTTGCTATGTGTAATGTATCTTTGTTTGCTGTTTTTTTTAAATTTTATTCGCGTGGCAAATAAGAACGTATTTTTAATTCGTTGTTACAATTATATGATTTGTATACGGAATCTCTTAGTTGTAATACTTAAACATTTACTGATTCCGTTTTTTTAAGTTGATTTATATAAAATAAACAAATGTGAACGGTGAAGTTATTAGGTAATCTCTATTTAAATCTACTTTCAAATTTTAAACATTATATGTTTTTAAATATTTTTGTGCAACTCATCAACATCACTACGATAGTAACTTAAACTTCGGTTTGAAAAATATATGTATTAAAAAATAACACTGCGGTTATAATAATTTGTTTTATAAATGTATAACCACCAAACTTACGAGATACAAAAGAGCTAAAAGATAAAAAAATGAAGTTTATTAAATTTATCCGAATAGTAATTACAAAAATGTTATTTAAAGGAAAAACAAACCGGAATGGTAATGTACAGACACATTTTCCTCTATTTCCTGTCTAGACTTATTAGATTTTCGATATATAACTGAGGTCTGTTGTTGAAGTTTCGTACGATACATTACTGGTGAAGACGGAAGTGCAAGAAGGAATATTACATCGAATTGCTGCAAAGATGTATGTGCGATGAAAGAATGAAAGAAGAAAGGTGGAAATATAGCACACTTTTCGGATATTCCTTATTTGCTATTGTTAAAAATGTAATTTATATAAGTTTTGAATTAAATGTTGAATTCGTATTAATTTTTCATCCTTTCGTTGTCCCCCCTTACTTTTCACGATTGTCATGCAACAGTGTTCAAAACGTATCTTCTATTTTTCCCCCCTAATTCTGGCTTTTTCACGAGTTTACTTTTTTTTGTTGCAGATTTTGTGTTTCACGCGTGATATTTTCATTCTTTTAATAGTTTTCGAAATAGAGAAGTTGAGTAAAGAATTGCGGAGGAATAGCAAATATGGGAATACGTGGAAGCCGTTATGCTGTACTGTTTATCCAAATTCCATAAATTAATCAAAGTAGTAATACAATCTAGACGGCCGCTCCGCGATCTCTAGCGTAGTTATCTGCAGTTGAGACTGTAGAAAAGGAAAACTAGTGAGAAAAGATGCCTGGATATCGGCATGCAGTAATTTGGTTAGAAAGGCACTGTTGCGAAAGCGGCTGCTCCTGCCTTACTTGTCGCTTTTGTTTGAATCTCCGTGACTACTACACCACGGTTGGATATCCAAAAATTCATTATAATCTAGTGTATAGGGTCACTGTTTCACTAGTATGTCATACTCCTGCCATATTTTCTTTTAATTATTCTCGTATTATTATTATTATTATTATTCACTCTTTAATTTTTATGTTCATGTTAAATTACTCAAATTTCTTATCGGTTCCATATTCTTCTCTAAATACAATTCCCGATAACTCTATTTGTAGTTTCCGTTTTCTTGTTGATTTTTCTTATGTCGTAATAGCCTAATTATCTGTTCGACTTCGGACCGAAAACCATTTTCGCCGCTAAACTCTCTCATCTTATCCTCTCATTAAATCCGTTAATAGTATATTTATTCTTCATTATCTTGTAAGTATTTCCTAACGCCGTCTTTTTTTTTATATGTTGACCATTGCAACTAACTTCTGGCCATTTCGGCTTGTCTTTAAATAATTTAATTGTAACATTTCCTGCCTTATCGCCCCCGTTATTTTCATGTAGATATCGTGCTTATCGCAAGCGGCCTTTCGTCGATAATCCCGTCTGGAACAGAGGCGAAGGCTGAACCTTTTTTCTTCGCAGAGTTAGTTAATCGCCAGCTCTCGTCCAAGTGCTAGTTCTACTTCGAGACTCAGTCTCCGTACTCAGTCCGATTCAAGTCTCGTTCGGTTTTCTCGATTTTCTTTATAAAATAGTCAGCCTTCGGAGTTTTCCGCTACGTCCGCGGTTCGAAGTTACGACGTAAAAGAACGTTTAAGCCGATAGAAATCTCGTCTCGTGAACACATAGTTTTTCATCATTTTATAAAACACCGTTTTTTATTTCCTTTCCTTCTTTCTTCACTTATTATTTCTCTTTTCACTCTCACGTAAATAACGATAATACGACAACGAGTACGAACCGTTCTTCTCGCCACGAATTAACGTCGAAATAAACAGAAAAAGAGGATATTTATAGTCTTAATTTGTTATTCTCATTCGTCCCTGTTCGATCGGGAGTAGAGGAATACAACAAGTACTCTCTTTTTTTTTGTACTATTTTATAGTAATAGGGAAAGTTTAATGATGTTTTTTTCCTCTTTTTTTAAATTATTCATCATGCTCTTTGCTTTTAAGTTTTTTTTTCCAGATTGTGCAATTCATGTAGTAAAGCTACATTATTAAATAATAATTCGAATTCTTCATTCATTAGGCATTGGCATGATTTCCGCCAATGTATACGATGTCATCGTAGCCGGCGGTGTTGAATTTATGTCTGATGTTCCAATTCGTGTATCTCGGAATGTCAGAAGCGCACTACTTCGGTTGAATAAGGCGAAAACGGTTGTGGATAAGATTAAACTATTGACATCGTTAAAACTGGGCGATCTTATGCCAGAAGTAAGTTTTGTATTATCATAATTTTATTTGTTAAAATTTAAAAGGCTAAGGCTGTGTTATAATAAATTTGATTATGTTTCTTTTTTTCATTTTTTTTTTTTTCCAGTTACGAATAATAATTTTATTTTTGTAATTTCGTTTGCAAAATGAAATTATTTAAACATTTTATTCCCATCATCAGAAATATTATTTACAGCTTTGTTTAGTAGGATGAGGTTGGTTTTAGTAGTCTCGTCAGATTAGTAATTGAATCTTTTAGTATGGCGTCAAAGAAAACAGTGGGAAAATTTTTGTGTAATATGTTACGTTGTTATTTTCTTTCAGTTACCCGGTGTAACCGAATTTAGTTCGAACGAATCGATGGGTCACTCGGCTGATCGTTTAGCGGCTGCATTTAAGGTGAGTCGCCGAGAACAAGATGAATACTCCATAAGATCACACACCTTGGCGCAGCAAGCTTTCGATAAAGGATATCTTACCGATATTGTGCCATTTAAAGGTAATATATATAGCCCCATTTTGCACTTTTTTATATGTGCCGAAATGCTTATTCTACTTACAAATGCAGTTTCGTCCGTAAAAATTGATCCAAATTTTGTCAGATTTATTAACTTAAACTAAAAAAAAAAATAAAAATAATGCGCTCAACAACTGCCTCTCCGTATTTAAAGTTAAATACTCATCAGTGAAGGTATTTTCTGTTTCAAATGGCGGTTTTTAATCCTTTTCCGGTTTGGACATTAACGCGTTTATTAAAAATAAGCAAAACTAAATTTCTACATTGATAAATGCCATTGCAATTTTTTGTTTAGTGAAATAAATTCTGTTTTTTTTGTTGTTGTTTTTTTTGAATTTTAAATTGCGAATATGATACAAAAAAATCCAGTGCAAATAATTAGTTTAATAAAAAAGTAAAGTAAGTCCCATATATCCTTGATAAGGTATCATGGATTGTGAAGTTAATGTTCACAATGAACTAAACCTAATGGGTCTAAGACCGGGGCCAGTTCCTTTCTACTTGGGATCCGCTTTTATTTTCCCAGATTTTTCTGGTACCCAATTCAATTTCAGATTAGGTATAAACTTAGAAGTGACTTGGTTTTTCGAACCGGTGACTTCTGATTTGGTAGCCAAGCACCTTAACCACTAGGCTACCACGCTGCCTAATTAGTTTAATACGAATCCTAAATAAACCAGAAAAGAAGAAAAGATAACAAAGATTTCCCTTTATTTCTTTAAAAAGAACTGCCTTTTTTTTTTTTTTTCTATAAGTACACGCATTCGTTTTTGTTCCATTTTTCCGAATATGTGCATATGTAAAACTTTATGAAATTGTTTGGTTTTTAGACTATTTTTCTATTTATCTGTCAATCTAATAGTGCTAATAATGGTTACAAAAAAAAGTATAATCGGGTATGGTTCTCGTTAAGTAAAATTTGAATAAGTTTTCGTCTGTTATCGAATGAAATTCTTTATTTGTTCAAAAAATCAGAAACGGAAATATTTAATCTGAACGGAATTTATCGGTTTGCTGTTGTTTTTTTTTTAATATCAAGTTCAAAAAAGTTGCATTTTAATTTGATAAATTTGCCGAAATTTATATCTGATTATTTTTTTCTCGCAAAATTATGAAGCTATTTTAGCTTGATAATTCATTAAAATTTTCTTTTTTAAAAATTTTATTTCTTTCTTTTTTTTTTTTTTTTTTGCGAAAGTTATAATTAATTTGTCGTTAATAATTGAAAGAAATAAAGCGTGACGGAGGTTGGACATTATTTTGAAATCGTAAATGTGTAATCATATAGACGAAGAAGATGGTAAAAATTAGTATGCAATTTTTTAAAAAAAGACAAAAGTATACATTAAGGGATCGTTACTCTTTTAATCAATCTGTATAAAAACCAAGAAAATCAGGTTTTTATTTAAAGCTGAATACCGAATAAAACCCAATTTATCGATTATTAACCGACTGTTGGTTTCTATAACCATCGTCATTTGTTAACTTCATTTCCGCAAACTACGTAATAAACGTGTTAAGTAATAGCAAAACGAGGTAGCGGGGTAACCTAGTAGTTGAGGTGCTTGGCTACCGAATCAGAGGTCACGGGTTCAAGATTTGTCTTGTTCCGGATCCAAATCGCTCCCAAGTTTGTACCTAATCTGAAATTGAATTGGGTAGCAGAGAAATCTGGGAAAGTAAAGGCGGATCCCAAGTAGAAAGGACTGGCCCCAGTATTCTCATCAGATCCATTAGGCTTAGTATACTATGAACCTTAACTTCACAATCTGCGAGACCCAGTCAAGGATATGGGACATACTTTACTTTAATAATACACCACTGTTTCACTAGAAATATAACTAATATTTATTTAACTCATAAAAATTATTTATATTTTCACTAAAGCAGTGTTTTGCTATTAATTTTAACTTTTGTTTCATAATAACGGATCGTTATTATTTGTTTCAGTTATAGATTTTGAGTATGCGTCTATGAATTTGTTTTTTGTTTGCCTTATTATCATCAGTGGTCGCGCACGTTTGTGTGGGCATGTGTGCATTAAGTGAACGTGTTTATCTTTGCTATAAAATTTTTAATAATCTTTACGTTTTTAGTACCTGGTAGTGATAAAATAATTAAAAAGGACAATGGTATTCGTGTTTCGACAATCGAACAAGTCGGTAAATTGAAACCGGCATTTGTTAAGCCGCATGGAACAATTACAGCAGCAAATGCTTCTTTTTTGGTAATTTTCTATTTTATTAATGTTTCACTAAGGACGTATGATTTTATTTTATATATATATTGTTATAAATCCAAAATGGAGTCACTGTTCCGAGCTCCAGTTGTTATAAATCGATATTGTTCCGAGCGCCAGTTGTTAAGAATCACGATTTCCTTGAGGGTAAAGAATCACGACCTCCTTTCGCTTAATGATCAGAAAGTCGAGGAAAAAAAGTATAAAAAGAAATCGCGAAAGCAAATTAAAGAAAATTTGTGCGGGCGCCAACGGTGATATATCGGTTCACCGTTACCGGAATAGCTCTGCCTAGCAAAACATTAGGCCTTTTAATTAATCGCGGAAGAAAGAAAGAGAAAAAAAAAAGAAAAAAAAACCAAAAACGGAACCCGTCTCACGACGGCGATACACTCTCTTCGGAACAGAGATAGCACGAGGGCCCACCACGTGTCCAAATGACGAAAACTTAATAATAAAAAAATTTTTGTGTATTTTCAAAAACGCGGGCGAAACAAAAATTTATATACGTATGTGATGACTAAAAAAAAACTAATAAAGAAAAATGACTGAATGCGACAACGGCGTAACACCTGTCGATGTGCACGATCAAAAAAAAACATGCGGCCACCAGAAAATCGGTCAGTCGCAATCGACTGTTCGGTGGTCCGTCAAAAGCGCGACCCGTAATTACACTAACATGCGACTAGTTAATTGCTGAGCAATTAATCAACGACTGGCTATCGATTAGCCAAGAAAGCGACTAGATAGATCTCGGTACCTGACGGGGCTTTTGCCGATCGACATATACGCATCGTCGAAATTACCCGGTACCTTGTAAATTAAACATATGTATATCACACCACCGACTGTTCTAGAACATTCTTCAATTTCTATATATATTTTAAACGGCAGCTATCCCTGTCTTTCCGGGATTTTTATAAATTCGGTCGCGACTCTCGCAGTTCTACGCTCTATACTTGTACATGTACTTGTACTTATATGCTTATCAACGGTAAACGCTATTTCTCCGCGATTTTCGACCACGCTCGCTACCCCGCGAGCACAGCCGATAGCCGCTGCGTTCGGGATTACCACACAGCTCGGCCGAAACCGCGTCGCCGATCGCAATTCACCGTTGTCTTCCGCTGCCCGAGAAAAACCCGACATATAAATGAATTAAATCAAAATAATAATTTCTACCTCGGACAGCGTTATCTAAGGCGTATAAAGCGTAATAAACTCGCTTCAGCTGCCGAATCCGTCTCAATATATATAATTTATTTTTGCAGTTATTCAAAATGATAAGAGCTAAATTGAAACATTAGAAAGAATTTAAGTAATACCGTATTCGTTGATTTTTAATTGCATTATTTTCAACTATCATAGTATAAATTGGAAGTTATATAAGAAAAAATAATTTTAATTTTAGAACGTCAAAAGTTTGATACGGACCGATATGATAAACCACAATTGTTCATTAAATTCAAAATCGTCAGTATTTTATATTTCACATAAAGTAACGTAAAAATGTTATCGTGTAATTTTTATTAAAAATAATTAAAATATTTTTGATTATTACTAGAATACCCAACTATAATTTTTTTAGTCATTAATATTTTAGCAGATAGAATTCTATAATACTTTTTACATTATAGAATTTCGATAATAAATCGTTTCATGGCGTATTACGCATTGAATAACAATAGTTATTATTGTTATAGTTAATAATAAATTTTGCGATTATGTTTAGACTGATGGAGCTTCTGCTTGTTTGATTATGACCGAAGAAAAAGCCAAACAACTTGGATTGAAACCGAAGTTATATCTACGAGATTTCCTTTACGTTTCACAAGATCCTAATGATCAATTACTATTAGGGTATGTCATGCTATTTAATTATCTTCGATGAAGGTTATATTACCTAGATTTAGAGTAGTAAAATGCAGGATACATTATTGCCACCTAAAACATTAAAAATTATTAATCAATTTACCTGACGAACATGTTAGTACAAAAATAATAAAATAAAAAAAAAAATGCAATGAACAGTTACAGCATGTTGTCACGAGTGTGTCTATTTTTGTAAAATTTACATAAATATTTTTTTCTCTTAAAAATATTACGTAAATTGAGTAATAATTTGTATTTTACAATATAAATATCTTAGACCTGCTTATGGTACACCAAAGATTTTGGAAAAGAATGGACTGCAGTTAAATGATATTGATGTTTGGGAAGTTCATGAAGCATTTGCGGTACTATTTTTCGTTATCGTATTTTTAGCTTTACATTTTAGTGAATTGTGTGTATGTTATGTTGATTCGATAAATCTATAATAACCGTTTTTGCAGCTATGGTTTCTCTGTAATTTAATGGTATAAGAAAACGATATATTCATACGTTGCATTAACTGTATAGAAGCTATTATTACAATGGAATAAGAACTATGACGAAAAAGTTGGGAGATAAATCTTCTAGTTTACGGTGTAATTCGAATGAACTGAATTTCTAACATTCGGTGCTATTAAGAAAGCAAAATTTTCACAGAAAATAAGCCGAGGAAATGTTTGTTGAATTGGTAGAAATAAAAAATAGCGTTGGTAGTATTCACATGCTAGTTCTTAAATAGGTCTTTATTGTCGGCATTTTTTAAAACTTTCCAGGAATCTATAAAGTTAAATGCAATAATTTCGGTATTATAGATATATATATTTCACAAAATAATCAATTCATAACATTATCCAAACATAAACAATAAAATTATCGTAAAAAATTCTATAAAAAACATATAAATCATATTAAAAAATACTAAAAAACATCGACTTGTTTCGACGAACTACCGTCATTATCGAGATGTTAGTTAATTAATTAATAATAAACATCTCGAATATGATTTGTATGTTTTTCGTAGAATTTTTTATGATAATTTTATTATTTTTGTTCAGCATAATATTATGAATTGATTATTTCGTGAAATATATTTGTAGGAATCGATGGTAAAAGAAAATGTTAGAAAACACACTACTCATTTTGACACTCATTTTGTTCTATGACTCGTACAGTTGTGATATACCGAAAATTGCAGATAATATGTTAATGTTCGCACTAATTTCATTTATTTATTATAAAAAAACGTCTCACACTGAAAATCCATAGAGAATCATATTTAGCTCCCAGACCTAGACATTCGTAATATTGTATCATTTAGTTTAAATTTTTAGGGTGTAATTACCGGATTAATACGAATATGTGGAGAAAATTTACATTAAAAAGAAGAAAGCAGCTTTTTTCGCTTGCGTACGTATCACAATGAAAATTAAAATTTAATAGAACTTGTCGGGGAGGGAAAGATGATAATAAATGAGGAAGGGGATAAAGAGACAGTTTAATGGATGGAAAAGAAATATTGGAACTTTAATTGAAAGCGTAATGGAGATGTTTTTAGAGCATGGTAATCACCAATGATCCCACACTGTGCAGGTGACTGTATAAGAAAAAGATACAACACAATGAATAAGCCTCCACGGTTAATTGTATCTTTTGAGAGCTTTTGAAGAATTAAAATGTTGTGTGTAGTAAAACGAACTTAGTATTTATTAATGTTATTGTATAATGTCTAACAATTAAAAGTAAATGTTTACATGTTACATACAGGGACAAATTCTTGCTAACCTGAAAGCGATGGATAGCGATTGGTTTGCTCAAAATTATATGAAGCGGCAATCGAAAGTTGGGGTTCCGGATATGAACAAATTCAATATGTGGGGTGGTTCATTGAGTATTGGTCATCCTTTCGGTGCAACAGGTAAATAATAATTTCCATGTCCTTCTTTAATTGTTTTTAAAATACCTCCCCCCTTCCGAATATAAATTTTAAGTTGTAATGAACATGAATATGTTGTATTCTACACTTTCGCGTGTAATTTAATTTATTAGGAATAATGATTTAGTTACCTAGAGATTAATTAAATTAATTTACGAATAGCTTATTCGCCGAAATATTTATTTGTTTATTTTTTTTTAAATTACATCATGAAAATAAACTTATCGGCTTTAAACTTTTTAGCGGCGCGATTTAAAAATTCTGAATTAATTGTGAGGATGATTTGGAAAGTGAATTATAATTATTTTTAATCGGTGTTTTTATACAGCTGGTCTAGTAAATTAAGAAAAAAAATGAAATAACTTATTTATTAAAACCCGTTAAATATTATTAAAGGAGTTCGATTAACTGCTCATACTGCTCATCGCTTAGTCAGAGAAAATGGTCAGTTTGGTCTTATTGCTGCCTGCGCTGCCGGTGGACAGGTAATTGTTCTTATTTTCGTGTCTTTAATCATTAATCAGTGGGTTTTTTTTTCGTTACAATTTTTTTATAGACTTAAACAAAATTTATTGTCTCGATCGTGTATCATTTATTTGAAGTGCCAAGTACTACTTTTATTAGGTTTAATTTAAAAATATTGTATTGGTGATGTAAAAAATTCGTTAAAATTTTGAACAGTCTTGAGGTTCAGGCATCTGCAGTTGTGATTCATAGCAAAATTTTTCCTTCAAATTTAATTAACTACAGTGTATTATTCAAAGTAAGATATGCCGAATTTATATAACAGAAACAAAATTAGACATTAAATGTGTCATTTTTTTCTTTCTCAGAGCTCTTAATAACTTTCAGTGCGCTATTTTTTGTTGTTTTTTTTTTGTAAATTAATAAATTAAAACAACTGGTAATTTTACTTTAGAAGCGTAATTTAATGAATTAACATTTTTTTTTTTTTTTTGCATTATTAGTTAATTAAGAAGATTATAAAAAATATACACTTTCTTCTTGCGGAAGAGAATCATTGGGGATTGTCTGTGTGTTTGAACATTCATAGATAATTCTTTCTCGCATTGGAATCAACAGAACATTTTCATTATTCAATTGTTTTCTCTGTGAATGGAGAAAATGTACAATCTTATTTTTTACCGACCTTATTTATTATGTTCCTTTTTTTAAAAGTACAACAGGCTCTTCCACAGTTTCGGTTTTTAATTTTCTCTAACGATAATATTGTTTTATGCATCCTTTGCAATTTTTTTCTTTTTTCTTTTTTTTTTTTTTTTTTTTTGAAACGCGCGCTTTTTTTTATCCTCCGATGCACTCGATAAGAAAACTAATTTATACTAATTTATCGAATCATCTATTTGTTTCAAAAAGTTAAAGTCCCGGTTTTTTTATGCCTAACCCTCCAGCAGTAAAATAAATGAAAACGTGTAACGTACGAATAAAATTACTAACTTCACGGAGTGGAACCGTATTTTAAAAGTCAACGCCGAGATGAACTTTTAAACACAAGAAGCAAGAAGAAACAAAAAAAATTATTTGTAATATTATTTTTTATTCCTTGCCAAGATAACGTTGCATATAATAATTGCCCTAGTACACAACCTATATCTGTACAGCTGAACAGTAATTACTAGAAAGAATTTGTCTTTAAAAAAAATAAATAATTTCTTTTAAAGGTAAATGCTTTTATTCAAAATGCACCCCTGGAATTAGAAAATATGTTTGCACATAACTTTGTAAAAATTAACTCATAAGTAAAAAATTATTCATTCTAATTAGAGTATGCAATTTTGCTTTTATTAAAATATAATACTTCAATAGAAATTCAAAAAAAAAATTGAACGTAAAAGTTGAAAATAATTTTTCTAATTACAATAAAATGCATGGTTTGAATGGAAGCGTGGACATGTATATTTTATTTCATGATCGCGAATTTTTCATCGTGTATATTTATTAATTATAGAGTGCAGTTAATGAAAATCGGCAATTAGTCTTGCACTGCATTCCACATAAAGTACATGAAAAAGATAAGTGTGGCAGGGATACATACGTCAATCAAACGTTTAACTTGTGGATTAACCTCATCTTATATATTTTCTTCTGATACAAATTGGGATTTGTGGCGCTATCTTTTCTGTTAAATAAGCGACGAAAATAATCAAATAAACTGTACCGTCTTTAGTTGCTGTGATAAAAGTAATTTCGTATGTTGCATTTGCTGTATACTTAACTGACGAAGCTTTATCGAGAGAGGTTAGTATGTGTGTATGTGCATTGTGTAAAGTTTCCGCCGTAGATCCAAGTTCACTGCTTATAGGGAACTACGCGTGGCGTATACATATATACGTATGCTCGTAGTACACACTAAATGTGCGAATGTAAAGGCACAGGTAGCGGAAAGTTCGGCCTATTGCGATTAACAGAATAATGTCGGTAATGAATAGCGAGCGGATGAAAATTGACTGAATAGATACGCCAGTTTTGTGTCGTGGAGGTGTAGTTTTGGCCGTCTCTAAGTGTGATGCGGAATGTATAGATCGGTACGCATAACACATTGTTAATCGTAGAACACGGGGCTTTATTTTCATATGAAATTCAAATTTCGTTATATGTATTATTATTAAAATCACATCTCTATAGAGGGGATTATTGTTTCTTAGCCAATGCAATATCTTGAAGATTATTTCATGACGTCTACAGTATTCTTTAAGTTTTCTAACCTCTCGGTAAAAACAACGATTCCTTCCTCTCGTTTTTGTCCGTTTTTTGTTTATGCGCGACGCAGACAATCACGTTCTAATTTTGCGGTTCGCTCAAATTCACTTTCAGGTTTTCATCGTTCCGTTTCTAAAGTTCGCTTACGTTAAAATCGATCTTAAGATTTGAGAAAACCTTTTAATTGGAATTATAAACTACTCGACTCTAATAGTTGAGCTGACAAAATACGACCTATTATCGCAGAGAGATTATTCTAATTTTGGTCACGAACTGTAGTGTAACGTTAAAATGTATTTTGACTTTTGCTTCTTGGGCTGATGTCACGAATTAACAATTTCGGATAGAATTTTTTTAAAAAATGACTTTGTTCGCTATTATAGTTTTATTTCTTTTTACGTACTTATTATAAGAATTTTATACCGAATATCGTCTGTTGCAGGGCGTAGCAATGCTCGTGGAACGACATCCAGATGCGACAGCCGATTAAAAAACGAATAATTAATTAATTTTGGTGTTCATCCGCGAAATTACACCATAGAGGAAAACGTGATGCGATATAAATTAATAATTTTACTTAAATGTACCATATTGATAAGGTAATCGCTGTGTTCATATTAGCATAATATTCAATATTAAATTACCATTATTCTAATTATTTATTATTATTATTATAATTATTATTACTATTATTATTTTTATCATTATTATTATTATTACTATTACTATTATTAATTATTAGTATTGTTTCCTATTGTTATTACTGCGATTATTTTAAACTCATGTAATTTGATATAATGTATATGATAATATCAAGATATTGAGAATAAATATAATTTTATCAAATTGAAATTATTTTAATTATGTCGGTCTCAAATAATTTGTTTTATTTCGGTACAAAACAAATATTCTGATTAGATGCCGAAAGCAGTTTTGGTCTAAGCCTGATTTATTATGTTTTGTTTTTTTTTTTTAACTTTCTAATAGCACCCAGTTAGAATTAAACAGAAAATAAAAAAAAAAAAGTATCATTTTTTCCGCAACGTTTTTTAAAGTTTGTATTAGAAATTCAATTTTAAAACTTTCATTATCCAAATAGAGTAATGAAAATGCAGTTGTACGAAGCATGTAGTTTGATTAAAAATGTTGTACTTGCCTAACTTTTTGTTTAAATTTTGTTGTCATTAAATTTTTTACAGGTTTCAAGCATTTTTTCCTCATTTTATTATCATCAAAAAAAAAAAAAAAATGTTTATATTTTTAAAGTTCGAATGAAGCTGAAACAAAAGGAAAGAAGGTATATCGAATTAGCAGTCAAATTTGGTACTGATTTCATTTACTGGTCATTTATTGCAGAATAACGTAGAAGCAATGTGGTCCGTTCGAAGATTAGGGTTATATATGACACCATTAAAACAGCCCGGTTGGTAAAAAATTTTTTAAAGGAAAATTAGTAAGCAAAGTTCTTCATATTGAAACCTTTATATCATCCCTTTCATGCTGTACACTAACATTCAGTTCAACGATGCGAAAATAGTCTAAATATACATCCATACTAGCATATTATTATATCACCCCTTTTTCTACTCAATTGTATGTTTCTGAAAAAAAAATCTTGTGATATATTTTCAAAATTAAGTGTAGTATACGCTACATCGATACCTAAAAATTAACTCAGGCCCGCATATTTATTTTTATGTTTCATTCATTTATAATTTTTTTAATCACATCTGTTACAAGACTCTATAAAAGAATACAATAAGTTCCAGTATACATTAATACAGTTCTTAGGCATTCATTTACTTTATATTTTTAACATATACTTTGTAAGTTCATAATGATCGATCTTCATAACCGTTTAACAGACATTTTAGATGCAGAGACATACGACTTTTAGTGAAGCAAACAATTCTTTGCTAGACTAATGATTGAAGACATCCTTTTTTTTCCCAAAAACATGGAATAGCGAAGATTTTTACTCACTCAAAATAGAACGAGATAATTGTAACATTTAATCACATCTTTCCTTCATTCATCGATTTCAAACTGTGAAGGAACTTTCTACACCATGCATTCCTAAATCCAATCGTTTGAATAGCCTATTATATGTCTGGGAGATAGTAAAGAATTTGATTTTATATGTGAAGAATGGATGAAGCAGCTCAGAATCCGATGTAAATGTACGGGTCTAATTATTGAAATATAAAATTGAAGGAAATTTCTGTATTATGCATCATTTTAAAATGTTTATTTTTACATTTTTTTTTTTTTTTTTAAATTTCCCTCACACTAGTATTTTCTTAAATGCATACTTATATCTATGATTAGTATTTGTGATTAGTGAGAAAGAGAGTAAGATCGTATTGTGATTGCATATGCGAGACAGTGTGTGAACATGTGTGGGTATGCATGTATGTAAAATATAAGAATGCACTAATAGAAAACATCAGCTCAAGCGAGAACACAGGTACACATCAAGTTATAGAACAAGAGAGATAAAAATATGTATTTTGTAATGATTGGCGTGTGTATGATAAAGAGGTTAACAACATAGACATTGAGTTTACCTTTGTAGTATTTTAAATGTAAAAGCAGTGTACATACCAACACATTTTCATTACTAGAAGAGACTTTTCATTTTTGTTTAACTTCAAATATATAGGTTAGATTCTTTTTTCATTTGGCAGTGTAAACGTTTTATTTTTCATTGACTTATTTACAAGAATTCAAATGTATAACACTCACTTCACTCAATATATCACTCTTACATGATATTCAATTGACTTACTTAATAGTGGAAATAAACACACTAGGACAAGTATATTATATTTTATTTCTACATATATATGTACATCTATACAAAGCACATGAAAATATTAGATGCTAAGGATGTGTGATAATATAATTTCAGTTATTATTTTTATTTGTTTTGTACAATCTATAGCAAAATCAAAAGCATGCACAGCTTTTCATTTAAGTTTAAATATTATTTTTCAAATGTATCATGACTTTGAAGATTAAATGTTATTACAGATATTTGAATAGTTCCCCTAGCTCAGATTGAAATAATTCTTCAGTTGCTTCATTCATTTTAGAATTCAGAGCGGTAAATTTTTTTTTTTTTTTTAGCATTCTCCAAAACAGATTGTCGACCTCGTATAATAGAAAATTGTTTCATTGGCTACTTGAATTTGTAATGTCATTTAGTAAAAGTTTAGATGATATCACATACAGTAGAACCTCGATTATCAGAGTTAATTGGGGCAAACGAAGATCGGATGTCGTGAAAAATCGGATAATCGATTTTTCGTTATTTTTTATTTTTATTTTTGAAAAAACGCAATAAATAAACTTTGTATTGCAAAAATTTTATAGAAATGATTGAACAAACAGAAAACAATGAAAAAGATACGCAGAAAATGTGCAATTCAAAATAAAAAAATTAAATCACTTCGAATTAAAAATGAAAAAATATGTATTGCGTAATAATTCTTGTTTGAAACAAAACTAACAGAGTAAATACATTACATGTACCTACCACCCTGTAATAACTAAGATTTAAAAATTTAAAAAAAATCTTCTTCAAAACAAAATTAAAAATAAAAAATCACTTCAACATGTGTAAAAATTTAAAAAAAAACAAAAAAATGGTAAAACCTAAAACTAAAAAAAAAAGACAATTCGAAAAAGGAAGATCATTTCTTTGGTACATACTTATTATCGTCAAATCATTTCTTTGAAAAAAAAATCTGTAATAGATTTTTGCTGAGGTATACTGGCTCTTTTTCTAGGGGCAAAGTCTCGCCACTTGCGGAATACCATTAGTTCTCGAGAGGTAACGTCGTCTTGTTTTTCTAAAAAATTTAGACTCATTTGTAAAGCGGAATAAGCGGCATTATACTAAATTTTCTCTTCCGATTACTTTTCTATTTCCTCTGAGCAAGATGGTTTATTGAAATCACGTAGCACAGATTCGACAATTTCTTCGTCATTCATATTAAACTCGGAGTCGTCTGCGACTATCCACTCTTCAACATCATTCGCATTTACGTCACCACATCCGGGTATTTTTTTCAACATTTTTTCCAACGTTGGAGCACAGTCATCGTTCTTTGGGTCACTTTTTTGAGTACGATCATCATCATAGGTTATATCTAAGAGTGAACACCATGCTTTTCTAAGACATGATATTTTTACAGAATTCCAAGCATCCGCAGTCCAAAATATAATATCTTTCATTGTAATGTTCTTCAAACAATTCGTTAAATTGATGTCTCGTTCGTCACAATTCAGCAAAATTTCTTGTAGAAGACACTTCCGATAATTTCTCTTGAATGAAACGATAACTCCTTGGTCTATGGGTTGTACAATGCTGGTTGTGTTGGGTGGCAAAAACTTTACGATTATGTGTTCGCTTTTCAACGATTCAACTTCAGGATGTGACGGTGCGTTATCAATCAACAACAGAGCTTTCTGGGGAAGGTCACTTTCTTTTAAAAACTTTTTTACACGTGGTACAAATTCGTCGAAAAACCAATCCCGGAAAAGGTTAGCGTCCATCCAAGCGCTTTTTTGATTTTTGTACACAACTGGTAATGTTCGAAAATCGTAATTTTTCAAGGCACGAGGTTTCGCTGATTTTCCCACAACTAATAAGGGTAATTTGAGAGTTCCTGAAGCATTTGCGCAAGTTAGAATTGTAACACGTTCCTTAGACTTCTTCGCTCCCGGTGCCTCACGATCAGCTTTTTCCGCCAAAGTTTTGGTTGGCAACATTTTAAAGTTTAAACCGGTCTCATCCGCATTGAAGATTTGATCCATGCAGTAACTCTTTTTGTAAATTAAGTCACGCAATTCTTCGGAGTATAACGTAGCTTCTACTTCGTCGGCCGACATTTTTTCACCATTTATGTTGATTTGGCGGATACCATAAAATATCTTCCATTTATGCAGCCAACCTTCACTAGCTTTGAAACCTTTACTCTTATCGGGAAACTTTTGAGCCAAAATTTCGGCTTTTTCTTTAATGATCGGACCTAATATCGGTAGTCCTCGGCTTCTTACCGAATAGAACCAAACGTACACAGCTTCATTAATTTTCGGCGTGTAAGTTAACTTCATAGATCTCCTATCGGCTGCATTTGATGCACTTTCGATGTAAAACTTTTGAATTTTGGTTCTGTTTCTCATCCAGTCGCCCACGGTATTACTTGAAACACCATACGAAATAGCAACAATGGATAGTTTTTCTCCTTTATCGACTCGTTTGATTGCTTGTATTTTTTTTTTTCGATGGAAACCATGACTCGTTTACGTTTGAGCTTATTAACACTTTTTTGTTTTTTCTTCGAAATTTCTAAAACTCTAGGTTTCATTTTACAGAAGACAAATACGCAAAAAAGAATTTAACTATGCAAACCTGACACGAATATTTAAGTAAAACTTCAACACACTTACACTGGAGTTATAGTAGCGAGAACATCGACAAAACAACAACAAATTCACATATCCCACGCACTCCATTACTCGGGGGACCAAGTTACTTAGTTTTACTTAGTCATCACAAGTCGCATTGGTTACAAGATCTCAACGCTATGCGAACATTTATATTCTTTTGTTTATTTAGTGCAAAAATAAGGGAAAATCGGATAATAAAAAATTAACCGACTTTTGGAAATCGGATACTCGACAGAAATCGGTTGCAATTTTTTGCTCGGATAATCAAGAAATCGGATAATCGGAAGTCGGATAATCGAGGTTCTACTGTATTTGAGATATTAGTACATATATTAAAAAATAAATAATGTGTTTCTTAAATTTCATTAAAATTTCCAACAAGAATTTGTTTCATGAATAGTGTAATTAAGGATCAGTTTGAAATACAATATGTATATAATGAGCATGTTAGCACTGTATATTCCTTTAAACCTTTAAAACTTTCTATAAATTGCTGTTGATGAATAAACATGAAATCTCTGTGATCAATATAAATGTTGAAATGTATATACAGAGAAAATTCACATGTGAGGTTTGATGAATTTTTAATTATCTGTAATAATGATATCAATGAGTAAAGCAATGGCTAATGATAGTAATAACAGAATAAATGAAGAAGTAAATCTTAAAAGTGAACTGGAAAGGATACGCAATGATATATTGAAAAAATATAATGCATTGTGGTCCGAGTGGAAATCTTGTACAAATACTTCGGCTGTTGTGCTTGAACCTATTACAAAACAGTTATTGAGTATTCAGGAAGCATTACAAAAACCTAAAAGGACGAAAAAGGATTATGATGGAATAAGTGATATGGTAATGGTAAAACAGCAGAAACTTCCTAGTGACAGTATGAAAGATGATGATGAGACTGATGTTAAAAATGAGGAATATTATGAAAATATTGATAATAAGCTTGGATATAACTCGATTAATACATGTGAAATAGATCCATTTCAAATAGATAGTGATGAACCTGTACCAAATGATCAAGTTTATGGAATACGATATAATGCTAACACTTGTGAGTACGTGATGGGATCAACACCAATTTCTTGGGATCGCAAATGTGGTGAAATTTATTTAGGAAAAGGAAGTAAGCAAATAAAATTCCCCTACACGTCTGGACTGATTCATTTACTTATGGAAACGAATGTTGATGAGAATAAATATACAAATAACGATTTAGATCTATATAAACAAATACTTGAGTATACTAGAGCTCATTTACGTGCTACTGGCATATTAAAGGGTACTCCACTTCCTAAATACAGAAAAATAATACGACCACTGTTTCAATCTAACATACAGAGTGTAAAAGTTTATTCTGGTAAAATAAAAAAGAAATGTACATATAGTACTGGCCGCAATGTATATCTTGAAGATCCTCATATCAATTATTCTGACGACCCTAATGAACTGGTTGAACGATTATTGATACTGCACACATCTAAACAATCGGGGAATGCTATTGTAGATACTGAAATTCGTATGATAGAAGAAAAGTTGGTTGAAGAAGGATATATTCAGTTAAATTAGCTGTCTTATGCTGTATATTATTAACAGCTGATATATTAGAATTTAACACTGAAACAATGTTTATTTTTATTGATTATGATGAATGTAATAAAATTTATTGAATAAATTGTACACAATATTAAATTAGTTCCTTCGTTATGATCATATCAAATTATTAAATATACTTAAGGGATGGTTAATCGACACATTCAGATGTATAATGTGTGATGTGGATGAAACTAATGACGGTAGCAAATGAAACAATTTTCTATTATACGAGGTCGATAATCTGTTTTGGAGAATGCTAAAAAAAAAAAAAAAAAAAAAAAAAAAATTTACCGCTCTGAATTCTAAAATGAATGAAGCAACTGAAGAATTATTTCAATCTGAGCTAGGGGAACTATTCAAATATCTGTAATAACATTTAATCTTCAAAGTCATGATACATTTGAAAAATAATATTTAAACTTAAATGAAAAGCTGTGCATGCTTTTGATTTTGCTATAGATTGTACAAAACAAATAAAAATAATAACTGAAATTATATTATCACACATCCTTAGCATCTAATATTTTCATGTGCTTTGTATAGATGTACATATATATGTAGAAATAAAATATAATATACTTGTCCTAGTGTGTTTATTTCCACTATTAAGTAAGTCAATTGAATATCATGTAAGAGTGATATATTGAGTGAAGTGAGTGTTATACATTTGAATTCTTGTAAATAAGTCAATGAAAAATAAAACGTTTACACTGCCAAATGAAAAAAGAATCTAACCTATATATTTGAAGTTAAACAAAAATGAAAAGTCTCTTCTAGTAATGAAAATGTGTTGGTATGTACACTGCTTTTACATTTAAAATACTACAAAGGTAAACTCAATGTCTATGTTGTTAACCTCTTTATCATACACACGCCAATCATTACAAAATACATATTTTTATCTCTCTTGTTCTATAACTTGATGTGTACCTGTGTTCTCGCTTGAGCTGATGTTTTCTATTAGTGCATTCTTATATTTTACATACATGCATACCCACACATGTTCACACACTGTCTCGCATATGCAATCACAATACGATCTTACTCTCTTTCTCACTAATCACAAATACTAATCATAGATATAAGTATGCATTTAAGAAAATACTAGTGTGAGGGAAATTTAAAAAAAAAAAAAAAAATGTAAAAATAAACATTTTAAAATGATGCATAATACAGAAATTTCCTTCAATTTTATATTTCAATAATTAGACCCGTACATTTACATCGGATTCTGAGCTGCTTCATCCATTCTTCACATATAAAATCAAATTCTTTACTATCTCCCAGACATATAATAGGCTATTCAAACGATTGGATTTAGGAATGCATGGTGTAGAAAGTTCCTTCACAGTTTGAAATCGATGAATGAAGGAAAGATGTGATTAAATGTTACAATTATCTCGTTCTATTTTGAGTGAGTAAAAATCTTCGCTATTCCATGTTTTTGGGAAAAAAAAGGATGTCTTCAATCATTAGTCTAGCAAAGAATTGTTTGCTTCACTAAAAGTCGTATGTCTCTGCATCTAAAATGTCTGTTAAACGGTTATGAAGATCGATCATTATGAACTTACAAAGTATATGTTAAAAATATAAAGTAAATGAATGCCTAAGAACTGTATTAATGTATACTGGAACTTATTGTATTCTTTTATAGAGTCTTGTAACAGATGTGATTAAAAAAATTATAAATGAATGAAACATAAAAATAAATATGCGGGCCTGAGTTAATTTTTAGGTATCGATGTAGCGTATACTACACTTAATTTTGAAAATATATCACAAGATTTTTTTTTCAGAAACATACAATTGAGTAGAAAAAGGGGTGATATAATAATATGCTAGTATGGATGTATATTTAGACTATTTTCGCATCGTTGAACTGAATGTTAGTGTACAGCATGAAAGGGATGATATGAAGGTTTCAATATGATTAAATTATGTTGTGGTTTTGTACAACTTTGCTATAATGATAATATAGAAGAAAAAATTATGTATGATCGGTAAAACTGTATAAGGGAATAGTTGATTTTTTGGTAATAAAATAGTATACTTTGACTAATTTTAAAACATTTTGTAGGCTTTTTTCATAAATGTATAAAGGAATGGAAAGAGGCCTTGATATATCAATTTTACTAGCATGAACATATATTTAGATTAATTTCATGTCGTACTAATAAATTTGAAGATCGATAGCATGAGGGAAAAGAAGTGATTGTATTGGTATGAGTAAAACGAACGAAGCGTTTTCGTCGGTTAGTGATTATATAGAAAATAAATTACAGAGATGATCGGGAAAGTAGTAAAAGTGAATAGATAATTTTTGATATTGAAAAATAGTACGTTTGGGCTAATTTAAAAAATTCATGATAGGTTAGTGGAGGCGTACAGAGTACACATCATAGATGCTGTGATTTGTGATTTCATTGTCTTTGCCATGTATGGGAAATAAAGAAAAAAAATTATTTAATAATGTACTTATAAGGGGTGGAGTCGCATTACATGTATAAATCAATACATTTGCAAATTGAGGAAAATTTAAGTGATAAAATAATAGGTATGATAGATTAAAAATAAATTGTTTGATGGGGGATATATGGTATAATGTGAAATTCAATGATTAATGCAAATAATATCCAGAATTTTTCTGGAAACATAATAAAATAATAATAATAATAAAAAAAAATATTATGTACGATCGGAAAAATGTGTTAATAATTTATAAAGTGATGATTAATTTTGGAAAAAAATAATTACGCGTGATTTGAATTTTGAAAATAGATCACCTTGGATGAATTGAGCGAAGAGAATTTCTCTACAATTTCCAGAAAATCTATGAGATATATTCGTGGTAATGAAGCAACAGCTGTCTGCAGCGTTCATTTTTGTGCAATGCATATTACAAAAGATTTGAAAAAATTTTTGCATAACGAAATAATGAAAATATACTTGAGCTAATTTTATAACACAGAGAGAAAAATATTGTGAACTATAGGGACTCTAGCGTCGGCGGATGCAATTCCTGATCTGCTCCTGCTATCGCGTTTTTTCTTCAACATGCTATGCCTTGTAAACTACCAGGTTTTCTCTTTCTCTTTCTCTATACAGTTGACCAGCACCTCACAGACGAACTCATATATAATGCGAAAAATATTTACGAAATAAAAAATATTAAAACTGAACATGTATTTTTATAAACTGTGATTACGAAAGATTTTAAAAATTTTGAGAGAACACTCAGAGTCTGAAGCTGTATCTTACAAATTAATGAAAATTCACACAGCTGCAGGAAATACTTGTTGTACGTGAAAAAGTTGAACAGTTAGATTCGTTTGTTAAAGAAAAATGGTGCATTACAGACAAAAATATAATTTTTTTAATCTAAAAAGATACGAACAAATTATGCAGGATTACATTCGAAAATTAAACAATAATTATATACATTATACACAACTGGTTCAGAGTTTTGTAAATTTCGTCATTACCAGTACTTTAAGTTAAGAGGGGGGGGGGGGGGGGAGAAATAATTAAATAAACGGAATTGAAAAGATTGGAAAAAGATGAAAAATAATTAAGAAAAATACATATATACAATAGAACGAAACATATCGAGGGAAAAAATATACACAAATATATACAAACAAAATTTTCATGTGTATAAAAATATATTTACAAAAAAAAAATGATTAACAAAACATAAAAAAACGAACGGGCGGATGATTGGGGAAAAATATGTACATTAATATATTTACAAAATATATACAAATATACGCAAAATTGTTAAACGATCGAAATAACGAATTTCTAATCTGTGCAAATTTGACGTTGACAATCGATACAATCTTTTACTTTCATACAATTTCGAGTACTCTGTCTCAATGTATCATCATCGATATAATATTCTTCATCATGTTCATGTTCGTAGCAAGGTAGACGTGATTTTATCGTATCATCCTGTTTTAATTTATCTAGTAAAAATGTATAAATGTCTCCAACGCAGCTGGGAAATAATGTAATTATCATTTCTTTGGTGGCTGTAATGAACAACTGGTTTAAATCATTTATATTGAGATTATTCATAAGCTTCAGCGGATGGATAATATGATCGTACCAGGCTTTCATCACCATAACGTTTTTCACCGCACAATGAAAACTATCATTCTCATTATGGTGTTTACAAGTTACCAAATTGCTTATACCAAAGTATTCTTCATGTAGATCATTAACACTAGGTACTCGAAAAACTTGATCCATATTAACGACTTCATAGTCCAAGTCATGCAACGATTTTTCGTTAAGTTCCATTAGTGTAAGTTCAGCATATGCCGTTAAAATATATACGCGAGCCCTTGGTTTTTGTGATAATATCGTGAATATATCGCGTGTCATGAATATTTCTTCCCGACAGGGAAATAATGAAGGGTTTTTCAAGTAATGACTTACCGAAGAACATCGTAAATGCGGCATTTTTAATGCATGCCATGCTCTGCTTGGCTTATACAGCGTATGCAAACACTTCCCGCCAGACATATCGATCACTGCTAGTTCGGTTACTCGAAAACTATAATCACAATCTATATGGATGCTGATATCTAAAAAATATTCCGCTATATCCGCTTGTTCTGATAATAATTGCAGATTGGGTTTTTCATGATTTTCAGTTCATATTTTATTATTATTGTCGATCGCAGTTTTCGCTCCGTTCTTCAGTTTACTTCTGATGATGGCCAGTGTGGTCGAAACGTTAAGCGAATTAAATTTCTTTTTAAACACAGTTGATTCCGAAAATTATTTATTATGAGTAATCACTGTGAAAGCTTTAAATATTTATATATATTTATTCAGCAATTTATCTTCTTCAGAAGACAGCCTCAAGACCGATTAGGAAGTATCCCATCATAAGGGCCGGAAGAAGACTGAAAAAAGGTCGAGTCTGTCTATAGGAAGAATTTCGCTGTTATCACGATGGAATGAACAAAGTTTAGCCGAGATAAAGAAAAACATTAAATATGGCGTAGGCAAAAGGAAAAAAGAAGGAAATCGTAAAGTAATAAGTATGTCCCCTTAATACCTAACAAGCAAGGACGAATTACGAAATAATAAGAGATAATTACGCCGAAAAATAAGTAGTACTATAATTAAATAGCTTATCGACGGGCATAAGAAAAAGGCTTTTAAGATTTAGGCATCGGTCTTTGAACGAGGGCTATCGCTGCGAATACACAAGTTACGCAAAAATCTCGGCGGAGGAAACGTGATAAATGGAGATGAGGGATACACAATAAAGATAAAATTGTCAAATCCGATGGAAACGATATTGGAGCGAAATTATATGAATTCCGTCTGGATATTGTTCACCACGAAATAAAAAAAAATATGACAATAACAGTAATAATAAATAATGATATCTAAGAATAAACTTGGGCGATATCTATATTTCTGCATCACGATACATCGGGAAGCAAACATCGCTATATCACGATGTATCACGATTTTTATGTTTCCAAAAGAAAAAAAAAAAAATAGTACAGCTTAATTATACTGCATAAAATATCGTCAACAAGTTTACGTCGAGGTAGTTTGACAACATGCGTTCGTTTAAATTGTTTTGATATAACGGAACAAAGTTCGTAGTGTTAGTGTAATTGTGTAACATGCTCGCCCGATGAAACTTCCGAGTGAGAAATGCTGACGGTATTATTAAACAAGAGAGAATATATTTAATTTACGATCGCATCGGTGAGATTATTCCGTTTATTACTTTGGTATACGGCATTAGCCGAGCCAAATTAACAATTAGATTAAGAATATTATGTTACTAACATTTAATTGACGCGCTAATATAATTATGAAAAGTACATTAAGTGCTGCACCTGCATCTGCAGTGCAGTCACCTACAAATGTGACACAGAATGAACAATTACTCCAACAGAATAAAAAGCTTCAAAAGCAGAATGAGGAGTTACAGATACAAATTAGCAAGCTGCTGAATGAAATAGAGAAAATGCAGAAAACGATAGAATTACTGTCGGTTAGTAAAATAAATTCAGAGAAGTCTGAAGTTGACAAACAGTATTATACTGATGAAGATGAAATAGTCAAAGAGACTGAATGGTTAGTAAAAAAAAATAAAACTAATAATAAAAGGAAGGGAAGTGAAATTACACCTCCGCAGAGAAAGGATAAAAAAAGAGGTATAAGAACACCGGAAAATATACAAACCGATGTTCCTCATTTTCGCTATCAAGGTAAACCAAAACCATTTTTTGTGGCTAATGTTTCGGATTTTAAAAAGCTAGCAAATGTAATCACGCAAGTTGTAGGTGATGAATTTGTGTGTAAACAACTGCCGGCAAATCAAGTTAGAGTAAACGTTGAAACGGTAGAAAATTATAAAAAATTAGAAAACATTTATCTGAAAATAACTTTGAATACCATACTTACTTATTAGATAGTGTGAAACCAATCAAAGTGGTAATTAAAGGATTGCCATCAAATATGGAAGAAAACACTATAAGAGAAGACTTATTAAATCAAGGATTTAATGTATTAAAAATCAGCAATATATGGAAAACAGTAAGTGATGCTGAAACAAGGATAAAAACTAGAGTACCAACACCGATGTTTGTGATTGATTTTGATGCCAAGTGTGACGTTGAAAAAATTAAAAATATTAAAAATATATGTCATATGCTTGTTCAAAACGAACCATGGAGAAATCCCAAAGGCATGCCACAATGTAAGAGATGTCAAGCCTATGGCCATGTAAAAAATAGATGTTGTCGTAAACCTAGATGCGTCAAATGTGCAGGCTCCCATTTAACAGGAGAATGTACAAAAAAGCCAGGTGAGGAGTGCAGATGTGCATTGTGTGGGAAACAACATCCTGCTAGTTATAGAGGATGCGAAGTAGCAGTTGCTCTCCAAAAGAGAAATAAACTGCCCATTGGTAATAAAGAGCAAAATACCTTACCACAAAGAAATAAGGAAAATGATCAAAAAAATAGTGATGTGATTAGAGATCGTTCTAATAAAGACAATCAAAAAGAGTACATGAATCATCAGATAATTAACGCTGATGATAATGATGAAAAAGAAAAATCGTCAGAAAACCTTATTAAAAAATTAGAAATGTTTTTAGAAAAACAGGAAAAAAGAATAAATAGAATTTTTGATAGATTAAATTCAATAGAAAGGAAGTTGAATAAATCTAACAATAAATGAACTTGATAAAGATAGCAACATTTAATGTAAATGGGCTCAAACATAGACGCCACGAAGTTGAAATATTCTTAGTAAAAGAAAAAATCGATGTATTATTAATATCTGAACTGAATATTGCGCAAAATACTTTTATCAAATTTAATGGTTATTGTTTGTACAATACTATGCATCCTGATGGCGGTGGGCGTAGAGGTGCAGCAATACTAATTAAGAATAGCATAAAGCACCATGTACTAGGAGAAATTAGTACAAATCAAATTCAAGCTACAAATGTTAAAATAGATACTAAGAATGGAGGTTTAGTAGTATCAGCGGTTTACTGCCCTCCTGGTAACCAGATAAAATTTGACGTATGGGCTGATTATTTTAACATGCTTGGCCCTCGATTTATCATAGGAGGTGATTTTAATTCAAAGCACACATATTGGGGTTCAAGAGTTACCACAGGAAGAGGAAAACAGTTGTTACAGGCAATAAAAAAGTTGGGATGCAAATGTTATTCATCAGGGAAACCAACTTATTGGCCGACTGATCAGAAAAAGTTACCTGATTTGATAGACTTCTTTATCGTTAAGGGAATTACTGAAGGAAACATAGATATTGACGACAATGATGATTTTGCGTCTGATCATTCTTCAGTGATCATGACCGTAAGTAAATCGATAATCCTAAAGCAACCATATGCTACACTTACCAATAAAAAAACCGATTGGGATCTGTTCAGGAAGCTGTTGGACGAAAACATTGATTTAAAATTATCGCTGAAATCTAAGGACGAGATTGATATAGCTGTCATGCAGCTTAATGATGCAATACAGCAGGCTGCATGGAATTCCACACCCGTAAAAAATTATAGTAGTAAAAAACAAAATTTACCGTTTTATATTTTAGAAAAAAATAAGGAAAGGAGAAAGTTTAGAAAAATTTTTCATAGAACAAAGGAAAAAACAGATAAAGCCAAGCTGAACAAACTAAGTCAGGAAATTAAAAGATCGGTAATTAAATTCAAACAAAACACGTTTAAAACCTATATAGAGAATCTCTCCCCTACACAAGAGACGAACTATTCTTTATGGAAAGCTACAAAATGCATTAATAGACTACAACAGCAAAATTTCCCTATTAAAAGAGGCAATAACGAATGGATAAGAAGTGACAAAGACAAAGCTAATGAATTTGCGAATTATTTAAAACAAGTATTTACACTTGATACAACAGATGATGATAAAAACATTGTGTATCAGCAAGGGAAAGATGGATCTCTGAGACATTTTAGACCTAGAGAGATATATAATGAAATAAAAATAAATATGAATGTAAAGAAATCTCCCGGTTTTGATTTAATTTCGGTACAAATACTAAAGGAATTTTCAAAAAAAGGCATAATGGCACTAACTCAAATATTTAATGCTATAATAAGAATTGGATATTTTCCCCAACTATGGAAAGTAGCTCAAATAATTATGCTACCTAAACCCGGGAAAGTACAGACAAATATTAAATCATATAGACCAATTAGCTTGCCACCCGTTATTTCTAAGTTGTTTGAAAAATTATTATTGAAACGATTGAATCCAATAATAGAGAATTATATACCCAATCACCAGTTCGGATTTCGAAAAGCACACTCTACAATAGATCAGATCCATAGAATAACAAAAATAATTGAAAAAAGTCTAGAAGAAAAGAAGATCTGTACAGCGGTGTTCCTTGACGTGGAGCGAGCGTTTGATAAGGTATGGCACAAGGGATTGGTAATTAAACTTAAGAAGATATTACCAATTAAAGTTTGCAGAATTATTGAATCGTACCTAACTGACAGATATTTTAGAATAAAGCATAATGATGAATACTCGGAATTGCAAGACATACAAGCAGGAGTACCGCAAGGAAAATATAATGTATATTACAAATTTCCTTTCCTGGGAGTATGATTGTGTGTGCAGAATAATAAACTCTGGTAAGAAGCAGACTGTATCCACCATCAAGCAGGGTGTGTAAAGCGTGGTAATTAACTCTGGCGTTGCACACATTGCAAGGTAGTTATGATATGTTTGAGCAAAAATTAGTTGTTGTATATCATTCATGTTAGTCATTACATGTTCACACTGAGAGGTGCAAGGGGGGCGTCATCATATGAAATTATTCTTATTGGTATTGAATTTCGTATCTTTGGAGGAGGCCGCCGGGCGGCCCCCACTGGACGAACTCATCGATCGATTAAATTAAAATAAATAAATAAATAATAATTGGAAAAGGGAAAAAAAAAAAACACGACAGAATTCGAGTGTCTGAAGTACCGAAAGACGAACTAAAATTGTCAGCTGTCGAAATGAGCAGGCGAAATACGCGCAAGAAATAGTAAAATCAGAACAATCTCACCGGTTTTATCGCTACGATGATAACGAAAATGCCGAAGAAATCGAAGATGATGTTGTTATCGGAGAACAATTGTTATCTATTAAACAACGCAAACGAACAACCGCTTATCACTATTATGTAAATACCTCAGACCCGGAGAGTTCTCTCTAATTGTTTAAAATCTTTCGTAATCACATTTTTTTTATTTCACATATATTTTTTGAGGTATATACGGGATCGTCTATGAGGTGTGTTGATCAATAGAGCAACAGGTAGAAAACCTACTAGCTTACGAGACACAGCATGTTTATAGAAAAAACGTGCTAGCATGAGCAGATCAGTTTAGCGCAGTCGATCTCTCCTTTTCTTCTCCTGATCTTGCTCTTAACTGTTCCTGGAAAACTCTTGATGGTACTTTTGGAAGTGACCATGTCCCTATTATTGTATCGTTCAAAAGTCTTCCCCCATCATCCATTTACTTCAAGCCCCTCTATGCCTCCAAATGGTGTATCCCCAAAACTAATTGGGAACAATTTAGTCAATCTGTTGACTCTTCTCTTTCCCTTTTGCATCATAACTTAGATCCTATTTCAAAGTACAAATACTTTACAGATTCCATCTTACTCGCCCTTTCTTCCTCATCACCTCCAGTGCCTTCTAAACCTCGCCGTCATGCAGCTTCATCCTTATGGTGGAATAATAACTGCAAGGTGGCTTTTGATGCCAGCGTCGCTACTTTTAGAACCTTCCGTCACTGTTCCTCCTTTTCAAATTTTATTGACCATAGAAAAGCTAACGCTAGAGCCAGATACATCCTAAAACAAGCCAAGAAGGAATCTTGGAAAAAATTTTGCTCTTCCTTTTCCCGGACCACGTCTATTTCCCAAATTTGGAGAATGGCCAAAGCTTTCAAAACTCCCAAATCCGAACACCCTTCTTATCATAACATCTCTTCTAACATACTTGAATCCTTTATTGACAATCTAGCTTCCAGTTATGTTCCTTCCTTTGACGAAGTAAGTTCTCCTTCTTCTTCTCTTCCAAATTCATCTCACTTCCTCACTTCAGAATTCCACTTCAATGAACTCCTCTTTTCGTTGCAAAAATCCTCCAATTCGACTCCAGGAATCGACAAAATTTCCTTCCTTGTTTTTAAAAATCTCTCTAATTTCTCACTCAAAATTCTCCTCAAAATTTTCAATTCTTTTCTTCTCTCAGGACTTACACCTCCTATTTGGAATTCATTTATAATTATCCCAATTCCTAAGAAAATTCCAAATTCTTTTCGACCTATTTCTTTGGCTCCTTGTTTAAGAAAACTATTCGAGAGTATGCTAAACCGGCGCCTTGTTTGGTGGCTGGAACACAATAATCTCGTCTCCTACAATATGTTCGGTTTTCGTCCTGGTCTTGGTCCTTCTGACTGCATAAGCCTTTTTCTTTCTGACATATATAAAGCTCTTCTCGAAAGAAAATACACGATCGCTGCCTTTGTTGATGTAGTTTCTGCTTTCGATAAGGTTCATCTTCCATCCCTTAAAAATAAAATGATTTCTATTGGCATTCCTGTTCAACTTTCTTCCCTGATAATTCAGCTCTTTCAAAGTAGAACCATTTATCTTTCCACTCCTTCCTTCTCTGGCTCTAGATGTGTATTCCGTGGCCTTCCTCAAGGGTCATGTTTGAGTCCTGCTCTTTTTAATATCTATTCGCTTGAAATAGCTTCTCTTCCCGTCTCAGCCTCTACACTCCTTTTCGCGGATGATATTCTTATTTATTACTCCTCAACTTCCATCCTCTCTGCTAAAGATGAACTCAATAATTCGTTGAACTTGCTTGAATCCGCTCTATCCAACATCCATCTAACCATTTCATCCTCTAAATCTGTTTGTATGGTTTTTTCCTTTCGTCCCTATAATACTTCCTTAATTAATGTCTCTTTGAACAATTTATCTATTCCATTAGTTAGGTCCTTCTGCTATCTTGGCGTTTCCCTAGACAGTCGTTTATCCTTTCACGAACATATTTCCTACCTATATACTTCCTGTCTTAAGAGAACTAATTTATTAAAGGCTCTTTCTCCACACAAATGGGGTGGTGACCCCAGTGTTCTTCTTATTCTATATAAATCTACTATTCGTTCCAAACTTGATTACTGTTCCTTCATTTATGGCAATGCTCCTAAACATCTTCTTTCCAAACTCGATAAAGTCCAAAATTCATGTCTTCGTCTTTGCCTCGGTGTTCTGAAATCCTCCCCCATTCCTGCAGTACTTTCAGAAGCCAACATTCATCCTTTACACATTCGTAGATCCTTTCTTGGGGATCGCTTCCTCATAAAACGTCTTCCTATTAAGTCTTCTAAATTAGTTTCTGCTTATTCCTACATCCTGGCCAATTGGCGATTTTCTCCCCTGAAGATTCCTATTCTTTCTCATGTCTCTCGACGCCTTGCTCCTTATTCTTCATTTATCTACACATATCATAAACTCCCGTTCTTTACATTCAGCTTTATAGATTTTTTATATCCTCCTAATTTGTTTTTCCTTCCTTCTCATACTAAATATTCACCTTCTATCGCTTTAAGCGAGTACAACGGAGCTTTGAGGTCTCTATTTCCTTCTTCGTCTGTCCTCTTTACGGATGGTTCCAAAAGCGATGAGGGGGTCGGAGCTTCCTTTCTTATTTCTTCTCTTCCACACTACGAACCTTATAAACTTCCTTCCTTCTGTTCCATTTTCACTGCAGAATCGTATGCAATACTCCGTGCAGTTCTGTTCATTGCACTTTCCTCCTACAATAATAAATATCTTATTTGTTCTGACTCCATGAGCGTCTTGCAGGCTATATCCTCCCCTTTTCCATCCTCTTCATGCGACTACATTATCCTTTCCATTCGTTCCTTAATTGCAAATCTCTTCTTAGTTCGTTCCATTCAAATCGATCTTCTTTGGATTCCCAGTCATAGCGGCATCCCAGGCAACAACCTAGTTGACTCGTTTGCTCGCTCTGCTTCGTATAACGGCAAATTTGTCAATAAATTTCCTGCCAATAATATCCTCTTTCCATCCAAACGAGCACACCTCAAATCATGGTCGGATACCTACATTACCTCCTTTTCCAATCCTCATTCCTTTTACAAACTCTTGCAACCTCTTCCTTCATCACGTTCCTGGTTTGCTGATTTCCCTGGTTCCAGTCGTTCCGTTATTTCCTCCATAACACGTCTTCGTCTCAACCATAATTGTCTTCCTCTGTCTCTCTTTCGTTTTTCTATTGTTTCTTCCCCATACTGTAATTTTCATCCCTCGGATCATGACTGTGTTTGTGATGCAAATCATATCCTTCTTGAATGCTCTCTTCTTGTACAGCAGCGTTCCCTCCTCTACACTAAGCTCCTCCACCTAAAACTACCTACTCCTTTTTGTGCTTCCTACATAATTTCCTTTCCTTCACCAGATGTTGTTCCAATCTTAGCGGAGTTCATTTCCTCTATTTCTTTATATATCAAAATTTAATCCTGTTTTCGTAATTCTTTGATGATGGGTCATTGTCCTTGGTTGGCATTCCCAAAAAAAAAAAAAAAAAAAAAAATTCATCATCAGATCAGAGTTGCAATGTGCGAGTGAGAGACTGTATGCATGTATGTGTGCGAGAGCAACAGCTTGATTATAAAAAACGTCGAAGATACATGCATCTATCTGTGAACAATTATCACATCAAACGTGAAAAGGCTGACTAAAAGATTATTATTTTCTTTTTTCATTCATTCTCGCCACTATTACCACTCGCGCCCCACTGTCAAGACCTCTGAACATACATTACCAACCTCACCGACACTATAATATTTTTTCTCTGTGTTATTAAGTTAACCCAAGTATATTTTTATTCATTTGTTACGCAAACTTTTGTTCAAATCTTTCATAATATGTTGTGCACACATTTATAGCCCGCAGACACTACTCGCTTCATTACCACGAATACATCTCTTTCATTGTTACTTATCATAACATAGTTTTTCCTGAAATTGTAGAAAAATTCTCTTCGCTCCATTCTTCCAAGGTGATTTATTTCCAAATTTCAAATCATGCATAATTATTTTAAAATCAAATTAAGTATATTTTATCATTTCCAAAAAATCAATCATCTCTGTACAAGCCATTAACTCATTTTCACATCAAACATATTATTTTTTTTTTTTAATCTATCGTACATATTATTTTTTATCATTTAAATTTTTTTCTCAATTCACAAATAGCTAACCTATAGAAAACATATTGTTGTAAACATACATGACGAAGTCACTCCTCATAATTACATCATGAATTATTTTTTTCTTCATTTTTTTTACCATCATGACAAAAGCAATAGAATCACGGCATTTATGAATGTGTACATCATACGCTTCCAATAACCTATCATACATTTTTTTAAATTAGTCCAAGCATACTATTTTTTCAATAACAAAGTCGATCATACATACTTTTTTCTTCTATATAATCACTAATCTATGAAAACACTTCGTTTGTTTTACTCATACCATAGCATTCACTCCTTTTCCCTCATGCTAACAAACTTCAAAATTTAATAATATAACACGAAATTATTCTAAATACATGTTCATGCTATTAAAATTAATATATCAATTAATCTATATATTCCTTTTGTACATTTCTGAAAAAAATCCTACAACATGTTTTAAAATTAATCGAAGTATACTATTTTATTACCTAAAATCAATTATTCTCCCATGCAGTTTTTCCAATCATACATAATTTTTGATTACCATATTGTCATTATTGCAAAGTCATACAAAACAACAACATATTTTTAATCATAATGAATCCTTCATCCCGTTCCGTTCATGCTATATACCATTATCATTCAATTCAATGTTATGAAATTAGTCTAAATATACATTCATGCTAGCAAAGTTATTATCTCACCCTTTGCATTGTTCCAAAATGATTTATTTTACATTTTTTCTTTAAATTTCCCTCATACTATTATTTTTGAAATGCAGGATGATGACTATGATTAGAATTCATGATTATGAAGAGAGAGACGCATGCTGAAATTGTATTGTCATTATATGCGAGATGATGTGTGATTGTGGGTGAGTATGCATGCATGCATGTAAAATATATGAGTGTGTTAGTAGAAAGCAACCGTTCAAGCGTGAACACAGGTACATATACAGTTATAGAATGAGAGAGATAAAAATATATATTTTGTTATGTTTGATATGTGTATGATAAAGAGGTTAACAAAGAATAATCACATTACCCTCACAACTTAGACATTGAGTTATACCTTTGTAATATTTTAGATGTAAAAGCAGTGACATTGACATGTAGTAAACGTTTTCATCACTTTTTACTAATTATAAGCAATTTTAAAACATTTCTCTTTGTTTTCCTACATTTTAATACCTTTACACCATTTTAGTCAATTTTTTGCTATTTAATGCCATTTTTCCAGTGTTTTTACCACCTTTCTCACAATTTTCATCATTCTTTCATCATCTTTGTTAGGTTTTTTTCTTACAACTCTTTACCATTTCGACCGTCGTTAGTGATATCCATCATTATTTATGCTTTCATTCCTTCCGCTTAATCTATGCACACATACAGCTTAGCAAATGTATGAGATAAATGAAAAAAATCTTCCAAGATGGCGAAAAATTGTGTAAAATTGTGTAAAAGGTAGTAAAACGCCAGAAAAACGATGTGAAATAACATAAATTGTTGAAAAAATAGTGCAAAAAGGTCCTAAAACAGAAGAACATGTTAAGAAATAATGGAAAACTGGTTACAATTAGTTTGAAGTGAGGAAAAATGATGTAATAGTGTTAAAGCATAAGAAAATTGTAAAAGAAAAAAATGTTTATTACATGTCTGTGCAACGGCGAGTGAATCCAGGGCGATGAACGATGAAGTGCTGATTGACAAACGTTTATAGGAATTCCTTGCTCCCGCTAGCTTAAAAGGAATAGTTACAGAGATGTTTAAAGATTTCCTTGGTGTACAGGGTAGGTCTGTGAATGTGTTGGGAAAACGTTAAGTAAATGTCTTGGGTCTTACAGATTCTCTTATTAAACGACTGTATGATAGTCTGTTGAAGATATTAGGTGGAACCTCCAGCAGCGGGTGGGCGAATACAAAGATCATGTTGATGCATTAGATCAAGGGTTCAAAGATGTGACTTTTAAATCCCAATAATCAAATGGAGATCACGATTGCGGTCCTACAACGTTCAACGGCTGCGGCGATTGCTAAGCTGTATGTGTGCATAGATTAAGCGGAAGGAATGAAAGCATAAATAATGATGGATATCACTAACGACGGTCGAAATGGTAAAGAGTTGTAAGAAAAAAACCTAACAAAGATGATGAAAGAATGATGAAAATTGTGAGAAAGGTGGTAAAAACACTGGAAAAATGGCATTAAATAGCAAAAAATTGACTAAAATGGTGTAAAGGTATTAAAATGTAGGAAAACAAAGAGAAATGTTTTAAAATTGCTTATAATTAGTAAAAAGTGATGAAAACGTTTACTACATGTCAATGTCACTGCTTTTACATCTAAAATATTACAAAGGTATAACTCAATGTCTAAGTTGTGAGGGTAATGTGATTATTCTTTGTTAACCTCTTTATCATACACATATCAAACATAACAAAATATATATTTTTATCTCTCTCATTCTATAACTGTATATGTACCTGTGTTCACGCTTGAACGGTTGCTTTCTACTAACACACTCATATATTTTACATGCATGCATGCATACTCACCCACAATCACACATCATCTCGCATATAATGACAATACAATTTCAGCATGCGTCTCTCTCTTCATAATCATGAATTCTAATCATAGTCATCATCCTGCATTTCAAAAATAATAGTATGAGGGAAATTTAAAGAAAAAATGTAAAATAAATCATTTTGGAACAATGCAAAGGGTGAGATAATAACTTTGCTAGCATGAATGTATATTTAGACTAATTTCATAACATTGAATTGAATGATAATGGTATATAGCATGAACGGAACGGGATGAAGGATTCATTATGATTAAAAATATGTTGTTGTTTTGTATGACTTTGCAATAATGACAATATGGTAATCAAAAATTATGTATGATTGGAAAAACTGCATGGGAGAATAATTGATTTTAGGTAATAAAATAGTATACTTCGATTAATTTTAAAACATGTTGTAGGATTTTTTTCAGAAATGTACAAAAGGAATATATAGATTAATTGATATATTAATTTTAATAGCATGAACATGTATTTAGAATAATTTCGTGTTATATTATTAAATTTTGAAGTTTGTTAGCATGAGGGAAAAGGAGTGAATGCTATGGTATGAGTAAAACAAACGAAGTGTTTTCATAGATTAGTGATTATATAGAAGAAAAAAGTATGTATGATCGACTTTGTTATTGAAAAAATAGTATGCTTGGACTAATTTAAAAAAATGTATGATAGGTTATTGGAAGCGTATGATGTACACATTCATAAATGCCGTGATTCTATTGCTTTTGTCATGATGGTAAAAAAAATGAAGAAAAAAATAATTCATGATGTAATTATGAGGAGTGACTTCGTCATGTATGTTTACAACAATATGTTTTCTATAGGTTAGCTATTTGTGAATTGAGAAAAAAATTTAAATGATAAAAAATAATATGTACGATAGATTAAAAAAAAAAAATAATATGTTTGATGTGAAAATGAGTTAATGGCTTGTACAGAGATGATTGATTTTTTGGAAATGATAAAATATACTTAATTTGATTTTAAAATAATTATGCATGATTTGAAATTTGGAAATAAATCACCTTGGAAGAATGGAGCGAAGAGAATTTTTCTACAATTTCAGGAAAAACTATGTTATGATAAGTAACAATGAAAGAGATGTATTCGTGGTAATGAAGCGAGTAGTGTCTGCGGGCTATAAATGTGTGCACAACATATTATGAAAGATTTGAACAAAAGTTTGCGTAACAAATGAATAAAAATATACTTGGGTTAACTTAATAACACAGAGAAAAAATATTATAGTGTCGGTGAGGTTGGTAATGTATGTTCAGAGGTCTTGACAGTGGGGCGCGAGTGGTAATAGTGGCGAGAATGAATGAAAAAAGAAAATAATAATCTTTTAGTCAGCCTTTTCACTTTTGATGTGATAATTGTTCACAGATAGATGCATGTATCTTCGACGTTTTTTATAATCAAGCTGTTGCTCTCGCACACATACATGCATACAGTCTCTCACTCGCACATTGCAACTCTGATCTGCTCATGCTAGCACGTTTTTTCTATAAACATGCTGTGTCTCGTAAGCTAGTAGGTTTTCTACCTGTTGCTCTATTGATCAACACACCTCATAGACGATCCCGTATATACCTCAAAAAATATATGTGAAATAAAAAAAATGTGATTACGAAAGATTTTAAACAATTAAAGAGAACTCTCCGGGTCTTAGGTTGTGTCTTACAAATTAATGAAAACTCACACAGCTGCGGAAAATACTTGATGTACGTGCTGTACATGAAAAAGTTTAACAGTTATACTCGTTAAAGAAAGAATAAAAAATATAATGTTTTAGTCTAAAAAGATATGAACAAATTATGCGGAATTATATTCGAAAATTAGACAATAATTACATGTACACTTTATACAACTGGTTCAGATTTTTGTAATATTCATCAGTACCAGTACTTTAAGTTAAGAGGAGGAAAGAGAAATAGAGAAATAGTTAAATATTTAAATAAACGGAATTGAAAAGGAGCGAAAAAAGATTAAAATTAATTAGGAAAAAAATATATACAATAGAATGAAAGATATGGAGGGATATTGAAGGAAAAAGAAAAAATATATGCAAATATATACAAACAAAATTTAAATATGTATAAAAATATATTTACAAAATGATTAACAAAACACAAAAAAACGAACGGACTGTCGATTAGGGGAAAAAATATATACATTAATATACAAAAATATATACAAATATACACAAAATTGATAAACGATCGAAATAATGAATAGTTAATCCATGCGAATTTTACATTGACAATCGATACAATCTTTTACTTTCATATAATTTCGAGTACTCCGTCGTAATGTATCATCATCGATATAATATTCATCATGCTCATGCTCGTAACATGGTAGAAGTGATTTTATCGTATCATCCTGTTTTAATCTATCGGGTAGAAATGCATAAATGTCTCCAACACAACTTGGAAATAATGTAATTATCATTTCTTTGGTGGCTGTAATGAACAACTGACTTAAATCATTTATATTGAGATTATTCATAAGCTTCAGCGGATGGATAACATGATCGTACCAGGCCTTCATCACCAAGGCGTTTTTCGCTGCACAATGAAAACTATCATTCTCATTATGATGTTTACAGATTATCAAATTGCTTATACCAAAATACTCTTCATGCAGATTCTCAATATTATGTAGTCGAAAGACTTGATCCATATTAACGATTTCATAGTCTAAATCAAGCAACAATTCAGACTTTTCGTTAATTTCCATTAGTGTAAGTTTAGCATATACCGTTAAAATATATATGCGAGTTCTCGGTTTTTGAGATAATATCGTGAATATATCGCGTGCCATAAATATTTCTTCCCGACATGGAAATAATGAAGGATTTTTCAAGTAATGACTCACAGAAGAACATTGTAAATGCGGCATTTTTGATGCATGCCATGCTCTGCTTGGCTTATACAGTGTATGCAAACACTTTCCGCCAGACATATCAATCATTGCTAGTTCAGTTACTCGAAAACCATAATCACAATCTATATGGATGCTGATATCTACAAAATATTCCGCTGTATCTGCTTGTTCTGATAATAATACAGGACCAATGCTATTATGTACAGAAGATTTTGATCCTTCTGCTGTATAACCATCATCTGATTGCTGTGATGGAAGTGATGAAATCGTATGCGAGCCACTAATACTCGAAAATGAATTCTGAATAAATCCATTGACTTTAATGTCAATCGAATCGGTATTGTTATTCATGTTTGAATAATATTTTTAACTTTTTACTAAAAAATATAGAAAATGATTACTTTTAACGTTCTTGAGACTTTTTTAATAACACGTGAAGAACACAGTTTTCAACAAATTCTACACGTTCAACATAGCATTAATACTGACTGCCTGAACAGATCCTTTTGAGATTCTAGCTCGTTGCAAGTCTTTGAAGAGGGCGGGTTGTACCAGAAAAACCACATTCCTTTGGTGATAGTTGGTTACATACGGAGATGAACGAAGTTCTGAGGTGTTCTTTGGGTTATGGGTGTTTGTGTGTAGGTGTGTACATATGAACCGGTTTTCTACAAAAGATATGACAGGGAAGATCCGGGCAGACTCGATGACCTTGACACATGATCGAAATCAACGGCATGCAACATTCATGCATGGAAATAAGCAGAGTACCTTTGCACTATGAGCGTATGCGGACATATTGGGGGAAAAATATAATATGAACGATATTGAAAAAAAAAATGTTTAGAGTTTGAAAAAAATGAAATAATCTTAAACTAACAGACTGGAAAAAAAAATTATTATGAATGATGTGAAAATCATTGTTAGCAGATGGGTGCGTGGGAATGTATGGTGCAGTATCACTATAGTTTCAGTGGGATGTGCTCATGAAAAATAATAAGAAAGAATTGAAATTTGTGTAGGGTGGATAGGGGAGAGGGAAATTATGAAACCGCGTTAAATAAAAATATACTCGAATTAATTTTTAAATACTTACGTTTGGAAAAAGTCTTTAGAAGGGAAAAAATATATTTTAGACTAATTCCCCAATACATAGACATGAAAAATTATTATGAACAATATGAGAAATATCGGCAGAAGATGTTTACGCAATCATACTAGTGAAGATATCTATGGATTTATTTTTAAAACCTGAGAAAAAAAAAAAATAAGAAAATTATCAGCGGTCGGAGGAAATGATTGGAAGCGAAAAAAATATAATTAGGCTGATTCTATAATATTAGACTTGAAAAAAGTTATTATGAACGATAAGAGAACTAGCGGTAGCAGATGAGTGCGAGGGAACATTCTGTGCGAGTGAGAGAGTGGCTAATACATTGACAGATTAATTTTTAGAATCGGAGAAACAAAGAAATATAAAAATTATGATCGGTCGGAAGAAATAAACAGAAGCGTAAAAGAAAAATATACTTAGGCTAATTCTATAATATTTTGACTCGAAAATAAAATATGTACGAAGTGGTGGTGTGTATGTATGTGTGTGTGTGCGTGATATCGCGGCGTTTATTTCGGTGGCGACGGAGCGTGTATGGAATTAGTACAGTGTACCTTCGTACAGTTTAACTCAATGCTTGATATGTGTGCAGGAATGGACGGTGTGCTTTTGCAACGAACGGAGAATACGGAAAAATAAAAAAAATAAAAATCAACGAATTGAATATAATGTCGGAAGCGGAAAAAGACGAAAAATATATATCAGGTGGCGGTATGTATGTGTGCGTGTGTGAACGTGTAGCAATCGTGAACAGGTTTCTATCAGTGGTGTATGAGAGTGTGCATAGATGATCGGCTGGTTAATTTCAAAACGAACGACTGGAATTCACCTCACCTGGTGACAGTTTCAACTAGTTTCTGGATCATTTAAATATTTCCATTACAGCCGCGGTCGCGCTTACATAATACATCTCGTAGCAGCACACTCGCCCGCTCTTATTCGACTGATGGAACGTTCAAATATTTTCCTTAAAAAGTAAAATTAAAAAAAAAAAATGCCGGAACGGAGCGCGTCTCGGAAAATTCCTTTAAAATTTGGGTTCTAAGTGTTGAGATTCGGACGTTTTTATCACTCCAGCAAAATTTTACCCCTCCCAACCTCGAAAAATTAAAATTAAAAAGTATGCTACATATATTACACGCAAAGGCATGTATAATACATACACATGATAGTAGAAGACGCGATGCATGGGAATGGGAGTGCACTTTCACTGCGGTTAACGTTATGATGGATACATGCGCGGGAATGGCGTGTGTGTTTCCACATTTACCTGTACAAACGGGGAATCGCGAAAATTAAAAAATATACTTAGGCTAATTTTGTAATTTTTTGTACTTAGGCTTTGAAATATTTTTAAAAAAAAAAAGATCGCGGTATCGGGAATGGACGACGCGTGCGCGGGAACGGTATGTATGCTTTCACGGCGGCTAACGCTATGTCGGATATATGCGCGGGATCGTGGGAAGGGCGAGCGGAGACTTGGGTTAAATACAGGGTTTTAAATAGTATACTTAGGTTAATTTTATATTACATATACTTAGACTTTGAATTAATTAAAAAGATCGCGGTAACACTGTAGGCAGGAGGGTTGGGCAGGGACTTGGGTTAGTTTCAGACGTTAAATAATATACTTGGGTTAATTTTTAATCGGATCGAACTATCTGGAATGCGCGGAATCTGTACAGAGGAATTTGGGGGAAATTTGCAGAAAATTTGCAGAAAATTGGAAGAAATTAGGGGAAATTTGGGGAAATTGGGGGAAACTTGGGGAAATTGGGGGAAACTTGGGTGAATTTTTGTCTCCAGAATAAAATACTTAGGTTGCTTTCTGCCCTCTGCACACGGTTTGGGGTTGTGACGTCAGACCCGCCAGAACATACATTTATTGACTACTATAAACTCTAGTAAATTTTCTTCCATGCATTCCAGAAACCCACTTAAAACAAAACCAACATTTAAAACTAAAAAACTATAAGGTTCTCGAATCAAATCCGGTGCTTGCTAGTTGTGCGCAAGGGGGAATAATATTAGCCGTTCGTGCGGATATTAACTTTCAACAGATAATGTTACTATCCGATATTCAACTAGTAATAGTCGAAATTCGTACGCCAGCTTCACGAGAGTCTCTAAGCATAATTTCGAACCGTATTTGGAAACCTAAAGTCGCCAAAAAATTCGAACAGTCCCTCCCCTCTAGCGCCGCGAGTATTACAGCTAAAAATTTTGAACACAGTTAAACATATGCGCTTCGACATATATTTCTCAAGTATGGAACATCAAGGTTTGAAATTTTCGTTAAGGAAATAACTTTCCATCGATCGTGACAGGAAAAAAAATATTTTTGAAACTTTGGAGCTTTCGGCGCTTAAGGTTCTGAATTTTAAGATGAAAACCCAGATGTTGCAATGTAAATAAACAGGGACGCACATTTGTTTAACCTTGTTCAAAATCTTGAACTACAATACATAATTTACAAGCGGAGCTGCACGTTATTTTTCAAAATTTTATGAACTTTTAGTAAATTTCAAACAGTTTCGTTAAGAAAATGAAATACGGGTCCGTTCCCGGAAAATGGCGCTCTTTCCAATAATGATACATTTGAAAAAAATTTTTTTTTTACAAAATTTCGATCGTTCAGAGCCCCAAGACACTAATTTTAAACTTGGAAACTTAAATGTTCCAAACCAGAGAAATATACATGGAAGCCCATATTTTCTACTTTCCTCAAAATTTTTATCTATATTACTAGCGTCACAAATCAATTCTCGCGCTTTTTCGAACTATTCGGCAAACTTTGAAAGTTCCGTTAAGAAAATGAAATACGGTTTCCCTCCCGACAGATAGCGATCCTTCCAACGGTATATAACATGTCTCGGAAGAAAATTTTTTTTTCTCAAAATTTCGAACTTTTGGCGCCCCAAGGGTCCAATTTTAAAACTGGAAATCCGGATGTTCCAAAATTGAGAAATATAAGGGGATGCGCACGTTTTTTGCCGCGTTCAAAATTTTTAGCTGTAATATTCATGGAGCCAGGGAGAAACACGTAATTTTTTTTGTTTTTTTGAACTTTTCTGCAACATTGAAAGTTTCGTTAAATAAATGAAATACGGTCCCGATCCCTACAAATAGCGATCTTTCTAGTGATATATCACAAGCTCGGACAAAAAAATATATTTTTTAAGAATATCGAGCTTTCGGTGCCCCGAAGGTTTAATTTTAAAGCTGGAAACCTGGATTTTCAAAACTAGAGAAATATACGTGAAGTTGTGTATTTTCTACCTTGTTCCAAATTAATAGCTATAATACTCGCGTCGAAAAGAGGGGGCTACAAATTAGAGCTCGAGCTTTTTTGAACTTTTCGGCCACGATGAAAATTTCGTTAAGAAAAGGAAATACGGTTCGTTCACGACGAATAGCGATCTTTCTAATAATAGATCGCAACCCGTGTGTAATAGACAAATCGAAATTAGCTCAATTATTTGTTTCTTCCGCCTAGCGTTTTCAAATCCATTTCATTCAAGGGCGATACATTAGGAAAATAATGCTAAGCACATACCAGCTAAAGCATTAATATACAAGAGTATAACAATGAGTCATTTTGATTCTAATTATCAACTTCAGTTTTTCAGATTTCCTATATTTTATAATGTTTTCGCAATTTTTCATATATCTTCTTTTAAACTGTGGAAAAATTTTCTTCTTCTATTTCGGGATAAATTTTAAGATTTTTACTACTTTTCATCATTTCATCATTTTAAAATTTTTAGAAAATATAAAACTTTTTAGAAACCATAAAGAATGTACTTCAATTTGAATGTTAAATTAATAAAAAAAAATTAATTTTACTCAATTCAACGCGTTTTAATAAAATGTGATTGACATATTTTTAGAATTCAACTCAATTAATTTAATTTAAATTGGTTTAAATTTAATTAAAGTTTTTAGTAATCTAATATTTATAAACACATTATTTTGATTTTAATTCGATTTTATTTAACATAATAATTCAGATTTAGTCTCAATTTTAATTTTAAAGCCACTGTTTTATGATATTCTGAAAAGTTAATATGATTGCTGAAAGATTACTACACATATCTGTATTAATACGAATGTCATATGTGTTATGAATAAAACTTGGACCACATTCAAATCTTCTTCTTCTTCAGGTGCCTTCTCGTGGAAGGAGGTTGACTATCATATGACGAAACTGTTCTCTATTGCTAGCTATCCTTAAGGCTTCTGAAACTTTCCTGATATTCAACCATTAGAGTATATTCTTAATCCAGTCCGTTCTTCTTCTTCATCGGTCCCGGTTCCCTTCAATATTTCCCCTTGTAGGATAGTTTGTAATAGCTCACATTTATTACTTCTAATTATATGTCCTAGGTATTCCAACTTACTTCCTTTTACCACTCTATCTTTTTTCATTCTGTGCAACACTTGCTTATTGGAAACTTGATCAACTCATGGTATTTTTAATATCCTTCTGTACAGCCACATTTCAAATGCTTGTAATCTGTTTATAGATGCCGCTTTTAGTGTCCAAGTTTCCACCTTGTACATTAGTACTGGAAGCACATAGCATTTAGTTATTCTCCATCTGGTTGTTAGCGGCAGCTCCCTATTACACACTAAATTTCGTACTTTCTGGATGCACTTCTTGCTGCTTCAATTCGAGTTTTAATGGTGTAGTCAGAATCCCATTTATCATTAATCCAATATCCCAAGTATTTTATTCTGTTTACCCGTTGTATTGGCTGTGCATTTACTATTATTTCTTTTGAAGCTGTTATTTTCTTATTATTTATAATCATTATTTTGGTTTTGGAGTTGTTTATTTTGATACCATATTCTCGGCAACTGTCCTCTTTTTTTTTTTTTTTTTTTTTTTTTTTTTTTTGTATTTTATGGCCCGGCTTTAGTTAACTATCAAGCCCATTTAGCCACCAATCATTTAATATAAGAATACTGCCAACTAATGAAGGATACACAATATTTAATTGGGAAAAAGGTTATAAACAGACAACCATGGCCGTAAATGTTCAACATTACCCACGGAGCCTGAATAAAATCTTTAGGAAGGAGAAATTGGCTAGACTGAGTCCAAGGTACATTACCTGAACTTGTCTAACCAGAAAATTAATAAAATTTGAATTGTAATCATCATACACAATAATTATAACAAACAATCATGGTCACAAATGCTTCAGCATAGTCCACGACGTCTGCACAAAATCATAACAAAGGAAAAACTGCCCAAGTCGAGTTCAAAAAGCGTTGGGTTTCCCGAACATGACAGGGCATTAAGAATTCCTTTAGTTTATCCACTAAGTATTGCAAGTCTTCTATACTTGTTGCTAATAACATCGCATCATCTGCATATCTTATGTTATTTACTATAACCCCATTTATTTTTATTCTTTTTTTAACCTGATCTAATGCTTCTTTGAATATCTGCTCTGAAAAAAATTAAACAGTAGCGGTGAAAATATACATCCCTGACGAACTCTTTCCTAATTTCCAGTTCTTCTGTAAGGTGTTGATTAACTTTCACTTGTGCCGACTGGTTCCAATTCAGATTCATAATTATTCTTACATCGTTGTTATCTAAATCTATTTTTGTAAGTAAGTGTAATACTTTATTATTATATTTTTTTCGAAAAATATGTATTGTTGTGATCCCGGATGAATACGGGAACACTGATCAACTACTTTTCGGTGAAAAATAACAAAGAACGATCTAATTTGATTTCGCGTTTATTTCACGTAAGACGAAAGTGGTGATCAAATTACGCGGTAGTAACGGATATGGATATAATGATTCGTTAGCCTGCGAATACAACGATTAGCGCTACGAAAGGCGAAAAACTAATCGGACAGACTTGTTCGATTTATCGGTTAATCCGATACCGCGGAGACTTATTCCGGCGTAGCTCTAGTACCAGAATCAAACTAAATCTGAAGACAACATCGAAAAACCGGCCTGTATATATATACCGGACTGGTCGACTGAACACCTGATTAAAGTTGCGTTATTCGCAACAAAAGCGTGAATAAAAAAAAAGAGAAGGCTTAACGAATTTGAAGGCGTCAGCGAATAGAGCTTATTGAATAGCGTATGCACCATTGTTAGGCGAAACGTAAACAGCGATGTTAACATTGCGTCATAAAGCGGGACTTTTGGTTCGTCGCAACACGGCGATTATGCCAGCGAATAATATCTTAGCGAAGCGCGTGTACAGCAATTGCGAAATCGACGGAAGTTTGGAGCAGAACAGTATTTATAATTTTTTACATACAAAAATTTTCGTCAAGCTAAAACGCTTGTGGGCGAATTATCCTATTTGACATATTATCATCTTAAATTAACTTATACATATACATAATCGTGTAATATTTATTTAATCTACCTATTTTACTTATCAATAATTAATAATCTATTTCTGTTTTCTATATTCAAAGTTTTTTTTTGTTGCGCTTTGTAATTTTATTTTATGTTTATTATTTTTTTTATATTTTCTTCTTCCTGAAGCCATTCCTTTATTTTCCTTTTTCTTTCCCCTATTCTTTCCTCCTCTATTATTATTTCTTTGGGTATTTTATTCAACATCTGAGTTATAATATATTTATTCGTTTGCTCCCCCATCTTTGTTCTTGCTAACGGCAGTTGGAACGAAAGATTTTTCCTCAACTCGTATTCTATGTTTATTCTTTCCCCCAATTCAATTTTCTTTTCTGCTGATATGTATTCCCATATCTTCAGTAATAAGTACAATCCTCTTATGTTCATTACATTTTCTTTTTTAATTATTCCACTATCGGTTTCTCCTTTATGATTTCCTATTAATTTCAAGCATTTAGTACTGCTTATGTAGCTTTTTGTCCTTCTCTAGACTTTGTATCCCTTTTTATAAGTTGTAGTGAACTATTATAAGCCAAACCCCTCACTGGAGGGCTTTGGATTGGTCACATTTCTATCATCATAATACATATATTAAAATTAATACTGGCGCTGTTTGTGGTCCCTCGACTGGTACAGTGGGAAAAAAAAAAAAAAAAAAAATTTGCAGTTTATTTATTTTCCCCAGGTATGCTTTTCTCGCCATTCCCCATGCCTGAATTCCATATCTGATCCTCGACTCTACTAGCGCATAATAAACTACTTTTAATGTTTCATTTGTTGCATATATCTTTAATAAATATAGAGCTGGTAAAACTGCTCTTATTTTCTTTGCAATGTATTCCCCATATGTGTATGCCCCATCTTAAGTGTTGATCCATCATTACTCCCAAATATTTGTACTGCATTACTATGTCTAACTTTTGACAGTTTTTCATTTCGCATTCGCGTCTTTTCCCCCATTCATTTGAGTGCATTATTATATTTGGACAATACAAATCAGAGCTGTCTCTTTTTTTCCGCAGTACCATTAGTCTTTTTTACATTTATTCTTCGACTTTTATCGTGTGCCCATTTACTTATTGTTATTAGATCTTTTTTCATCCTTATTTCTGCCTCTTTAACATCTTTATGTGACGTAACTATTGCTATATCATCCGCGTACGAGACTACGTCACTGTAACTTAATTCCTTATATAGACCATTTGTATATATAATAAACAGTATTGGCGCTAGGTTGCTACCCTGCGGAACTCCTACATCCATCTCCTCTTTTTCACTTTGCACATTTAAGATATTTACGCATGTTTTCCTCTGGGTTAAATAACTTTGAAACCATTTGTTCAAACTATTCGTTATTCCTATCTCCTCTAATGTGTTTATGATTATGTTATGATCAACCGTTTCAAATGCTCTACTAAGATCTATGAACGTTATCAACACCTTCTTTCCCTCTTCAAAGCTATCTCTTATTTTTTCGGTGAGCTCGCCGATTGCTTTCGATGTGGATTTTCCTTTTTGAAATCCGTATTGTGTTTTGTCAATTATCCTATTTTCTTATAGGTACTTCGTTAGATTATTTGCTACGTACTTTTCTAATATTGTTGCAATTACATTGCTTACAGCAATTGGCCTATAGTTTTCATATTCACTGTGTTTTCCTTTTTTATATATTGGTCTCGTTTTCGATATTTTTAATCCATTTGGTATTTTCCCTTCTTTTAACGTCTGATTAATTAGCTTAGTAATTTCCTTCACTACACATATTTTTACTGTTTTTATATCTCTTATTCTTCTTCCATCGATTCCGGTGGCCTTTGTTTCCTTTAATCCATCAATTATTTTCCCCACCTGTTCTACGTTTGCTTTAAGTAAGTACATGTTTACTTTTACTTCATCTTCTTCTCTTTTTTCTATTAGCACTTTATTACATTTGTGTTCTAGTTTTTTTATGCCATTTTTGAATTCCTTACTGAATTTGTTTGCAATTTCTCTTGATTTTTGTTCCTTGCCGAAGTATTTATTTATGGTTTCATCTACTCCTAGGCTCTTTTGTTTTCCTATAATCTTGTTTATATTTAACCAGGTTTTCCTGATATCCCCCTGTGCCACTTTAAAACTTTTCCCGACAAACATGTCTTTTTGCCGTCTTATTTCTGCATTCACTTGGTTTCTGAATTTATTGTATTTTCTTCTTAACTCAATATTTTGATTATTCTTTTTTACTTTTTTGTACAATTTGTCTCTTTTTTTTATCATTTCAATTATTTTCTGTGTCATCCATTCTTTCTTCCTTTGTATTTTACCTTCTCCTGACGTATTTTTTGTTTGCCTACATTCTTTATATACTTTTTCAAATTTTTCTTTTATGCTTTCGTATAAATTTTCAGCGTCCAATTTATCTGATTTCCCTTCCTACTTTATGAGTCTTAGTTCGTTTTTCACTTTATTTTCCATTAAAAAACTTCTGTTTAATTCCATTTGTTTTCCTCCGGGTTTTCCCATCTCCATTTTTACTGTACACACTATCATGTTGTGATCTGCTATTTTAATATCTGTATTATAATATTCGATGTTTCTTTTCTTCTTTTTAGTGTATATATGGTCAATTTTGGTTTGTATGAACCTGTTTTCTCTCCATTCTTCTCTTGTGTATGCTTCTAAATTGCTTTCATATTCCATTCCTGCCATTGTGTTCATGTATTTTGTTGCTATTGAGTTGTGTTTTCCAGTATTTATATTTATGTCTCCTATATATATATATATATATATATATATATATATATATATATATATATATACATATAGAGTAGAACAATTTTCTGTGTATTTTTTGTCAATCTCCCCTTTATTTCTCTAATGTATTTGTTTGCTTTTCCTGATGGTGATCTGTGTAACGCCCATAGACATAGTTTTTCCTCATACCAAGTTATTTCAATTATTACACATTCCGCATTTTCCATATTTTTGTTTTTAATTTGAGTTTGAATTTTTTTGTCCCCTTTTATGCATATCACAATCCCATGTTTTACCCCTTCTGCATCTAAATAGTGACATTTCTCATAACCTTCTAAATTATATAAATTTATTTCGTCGTTTTTTATATTTACCTCCCCTAAAATTAGTATATCATATTCTTGTCTGGCCTCTAATATCTCTGCTTCCTCCCAGTTTTTCCTCATTGATCTAATGTTTATGTGTGCTATATTTAATTTTGTAATCATTTTTTATTTATTTATTTATTTTATTTTATTTTTTTATATTTTATTTATTTATTTATTTAACCTCTTTTTTCCTTGTTTCCTAAACTTATATTTATATTTCTTCCTTCCTTTCCTTGGCTCTTTTTTCCCCCTTTATCTGTTTGTTATAAGATTGTTAGTTTTTAACGCACCAAGACTGAAAACAAGAAATTAACAACATTTTTAAACGGATAGTTTAGATTACGATATAAACATAACTTAAAACGTACCTTAGAGCCCTGTAGCGGCGCGGTGGAAGCGCGTCTGCGCATCTTATCTATTTCACCTGCCTCCTCATCATTGTTTCTTTGCAAATCTCTTATCACATCTGCTTCTCCCTCTTATTCTTGCTCCTTCGTTCGCTTACTGTCTATTTTTCGCTTCCCACTTATACTCTTTCCTTTTCTCTCCCCTAAGCTGTTCACACCGCCTCCCCCCGCCTCCGTACACCTCTACATCAAATCACCATACACCACTAACCCGACACACACACACTGTAACCAAAAACCACTCGCAACCTCAGAAACACACACACATATATACAACACACCACCCGCAACTATTCCTAGAACCACACCTACACACACTTTCTCTCGTGCACACATACGCACACCTGCTACGTAAATTCCTAGTATCCCAATAACACACGTGCACCAAGCACCATATTACGCTACCCTTGTCTACACTCATATACACATGTTCGCTCAGTCCCGTCTTATTTATTCTAATCTTATTTCTACACCTTATGTTATATTTAATTTTAAAACTATTTATTCTACGATTTTCGTATTCCTTCCGGTTACTCTTTCTCTTCTCACGTATTATTTTTTCTATATCGTCTTGATCTTTTATTAATATCGCTCGTTGCTGCGGATTCTTTTTCACGAATATTTTCCCTCTTTTGACCCATACAAAGTTGTAATTTGCCGTTTTTGCCTTTTGCTTGGCTTCCCAAAGAAGCCCTCTGTAATAGCTGGATAGATTTTCGTTCAGCTATACCTTCAAGTTGCTTTCGGCATTTGGCATTTTTTTATCCCATATAGTGACTCCTTTCTTCTTTTCTAACATTTCGTCCACTATTCGTCTGCTAGCTTTTGCAATTATCGGCTTTGGCAGTTTATTGTTTTTCGTTGGTAATCTGTGTATCGCGCTAATATCTTCCTGCTTTATAATCACGTTGATTTTCCCTGCCGTCTTTATCAGAACTTCTCTTAGACTTTCTTCGGCTTTTTCGGTTATCCCGTCTATTTCTATGTTATCCCTTCTTTCATATTGTTCCAACTTATGCACTGTACATGTCAGTTCTTTAATTTTCTCATCTTTTTTCTTGGTTTCCGCCGTCAGCATAGTCACCGGCTCATTGAAGCCTTTTACCTCCACTATCAGCATTTCGTGCATTTTATATATGTCATCATATTTCGCTGAGAGGAACTAAATGAACTTTTTTATTTCTTTCATATCTCTTTTTATTGTTTCTAAACTGTCGGCTATGTCCGATTCGCTTTCGCTGTCAGTTTCAGCCTCCTCCATCCTTTTATTTCTCTGTTTTTTTGGTACGTTTATGCAGCTACCACTGCTCTCGCTGTATTGACTTTTTCCATCGTTTAATTTTATTGTTAGTGGCGCCACTGTTTTCTTACTTTTCGGCATTGTATATACTACCGTTTATTTATATAAAATATTTATCTTACCCGAGTTTCGTTCGGTATTGTTTTCACTATTTATCACTGCTAAGATTGTAACAATCACTTTAACGCATAAACCCACGTTTATATTACACGACAATCATACATTATTACTTTAATTCTAACATTATCGAAAGTCTTTTCGAAATCAATGAAGCACGCATAAACTGGTTGTTGTCGATCTATAAATTTTTGAATTAGTACTTGTATCGCAAACAATGCGTCCCTTGTTCCACAGCTGTTTCTAAAACCAAATTGCGTATTTACAATTTCCTGATTTATTTTCATATACCTATTCTGTTGTATGTATATCATTTTTAAAAATATTTTTACTGCATGGCTCATGAGGCTTATTAACCGATATTCCTGGCACTTCTTGGTCCCCGGTCTTTTTGGGATTGGAATAAAAATGAATTTCAACCAATCTGTTGGAATGCTACCGGTTCTGTAAATCTATTATACATTTGTAGCATCCGCTTCAAGTTCTCTTCATCTAGACATTTTAAAAGTTCTACATTAATTTCATCCGGTCCAGTTGCTCTTCCGACCTTTGCATCCTTAATCGCTTTTTGAAGTTCTCCTTTCATAATAGCACTTTCTGCTTTTATTCTAAGTTTCACTACTTGCTCCCGATCGTCTGCAAACAGTTTTTGTACATATTCTTTCCACGTTCTTAATTGTTCTTGTTGGTCAATTATCAGTTTATTATTTTTATCACTAATTATACCATATGTCCCCTTTTAAAAAGTATATACAAATTCTCTTAATTTTTGTGCAAGTTGAATAAATCGTGTTTTTTTTGCAATTCTTCAATTTCCTGACATTTTCCGTTTATCCAGTTTTCTTTCTCTTTTCTAATCTTAGTCTTTATTTGTTTATCAATGTTTTTGTATTATATTGTATTTTTATAGTTTCTTCGTTTATTCATTAATTAGTATATTTCCTGTCATCTATTTTTGTTTATATTGTTGCTAGTGAGAGTCTATGTACTTGTCAGCTGTTCTTTTCATACTTTCCTTTAATTTTTGCCATGTTTCCTCTATTGATGTTATTCCCGCGGATATAATATTTCGCACCTTTACGTTGAGGTTTTTAGAAAATCGGTTTCTTATTTCATTCTTCTTCTTTCTTTATAGTTCCATACTTAATTCCTGAGCGTCGGCGACTACCTTAATCGTACATCTCAGCTGTACAGATATAGGTAGTGTACTAGGCAATTATTATATGCAACGCAGGTGTACATATGCAAGACTACATTCGGAACTGGTAGTAATCGTTTGATTTATCGATATACAAGTGCAGTCCTATTTATGTCTGCTGTGTACTGACCTAGGGTGGATATGATGTTGTACTGTGTGGTTTTCCATTGCCTTCCACGTGACTATTAGCAATTATTTATTTAATTCTTTGTAATAAGACATTTCAGTTTACTGAAACAAACTTTCCTATTCGTTTTACTTTTTCGTATCGATTTAAGATGGAGCCTCATATCAGCTATTACTGGATTAAGATCCGATCAATATCAGCGCTTGGTTATGTTTTTACATTTATCACAGCATTTCTGAATCTTGTATTAATCAATATTGTGACTAATTCGTTCTTCGAACTTAAATTTTTGTCCCTGTTCCGGACGCCATTTGTTAAGAATTAACTCTCTTCACTAGTCCCTGTTCTTAGGCGACATTTGTAACTGACCAGCTTCCGATGATGAATAAAAAAAAATATGAAAATAAAATAAAAAGAAATAGAAGTTCCGGGCGCCAACGTTACTTCAGGTGTAACGTAACCGTTAGCTCGTTCGGAAAGAGCTTTAGGCTTTCCTAAGGTTTACACGAAAAAGAAAAGGTCTCCGCGGCGGAGATGTCACGAAAACGTGTCCTTATAGCGAAAAATAGAAAAAAAAGAAAAAAACACAACAAATCTTTTGGTAAGATGTGTAAACTGAGTTATATTTGATTTAAAACGAACCGATATAAATTTTGCCTTAAGCGGCCAAAGCAGTGGAAAAAGATATAAATTTTGCCTCAAACGGCGCGTAGCTGTGAAAAATACAAAAACGAATGTGCCCACGGGCCAAAGCAGCGAGATCTGCCTGCGACGAGCAGCAAGCGAGAACTTAAATTATAGTAAAAAAATTGCCTTACGGCGCGTAGCAATGAAAAGACGAAAGTGCCCACGGGCCAAAGCAGTCGAGATCTGCCTGCGACGAGCAGCAAGCGAGAACTTAACGGCCCGAATTCACAGAGAATTCGACGACGATGATTTTATTAACCGGCCATTTTGCCTAATAATAAAAATATATATATATATAAAAATGAATGCGCCACCGATTTTTCTAGAACATTCTGAAAATCGGTGGAACGGCGGGTACCCTGCGTCGGTTTTTTCGGGTTCTAAGAAAAAACTTCTCACGCCTCGACGTAGCTCGAATCGCATCTCCGACGCACACAACGCCAGATCGGACAAACAGCGGACGAACCACCCTCATATAATTAACACACACATATGCACGGATCGCCAAATTGGCGCCGTGCACATTGGCAATTCCCACGAAATTTGTCGATCTAGCATTACGGTCGGAGAATGCTCAGTTTGCACGCTGCCCGAAGAAACCGGAGAAATAGAAATCGGAGGCCTGAGAAACTGTCAAAATGCGGAGAAATGAGGAATTTAGAATTTGGAAAAGAGTAATCATTATCATTTTTTAATTCGGTACAGCGTGATAAATATCGAAAGTCATGGCGGCCGAATCCGTCACACTGCCCCACCCTTATTTTCATCCAAAACAGAAGTTTTGGATGAGAACTCAGGTGACCCAAGAGCGACAAAATTCGGACCACCCGTTGCCGAGCTACGGAGTCCCGAACAGATCTCCACCATCTAACCCACTCATATACACCGCACGTTACACATTATTAAATTATGGTTATACCACTGAGACCAAATCCAATCAAAACAAGATAAACAAAAAAAGTTTGATAAAAAAATTTTCGAATAAAAAATTTCTTAGGGGTAGTAAAAAATAAGGGTTGAAAAAAATTAAGGGATGAACACCTAAGATAAGGCCCAAATGGTCCTTAACAAATGATAAGAAAATTATTAAATGACATCATAGGACGAGTACCATATTGAAATTGTGCACCGTGCGTTTTGTTCGTGCTTCTCTAAATTGACGAAGCCGAAACGTTTTGACGGTGACTGACATGATAAAGGATGAGTGGAATCGCTTGCCCACCGTTCGTTCTGTTCGTACTCCTCGAAATTGACGAAGCCGAAGCGTTTTGACGGTGACTGATATGATGATGCTTGAATGGAATCACCTGCCTACCGTGCGTTCTGTTCGTACTCCTCGAAATTGACGAAGCCGAAGCGTTTTGACGGTGGGGAGCGCTATAAAGAAATTGATGAATGGAAATGAGTGATAAGGAGCTTGAGGAGCGAGGAGGGCAATGACCTCCACGCGAATGAACTCGGCGAACCAAGTGACGAAGAGAACTGATTCAACGATACAGGCTGGATTACCTGCGATCGAAGTTAAATGATTGACTTGAACTGAGTTGAGTAGGAATGAAAGAAATGAATTGAAGTAAATGAATGATCTTGGGGTTGGGAAGCGTGTACACCAGGTACATCATGAATTCGGATGACCGGTAACAGGGCGGTATAGGGAGAACATGAATTACAGTATGGCTGAAAAGCTGAAACTTAAGGAATTGACGGAGGAATTCACCACCAGGAGTGGACAATTGATCGAGAAAGGATTTGAACGTCATTAGTTAATTTTAGGAATAAAAAAAAAAATTGACAGCATTCGATATCGCGGGGGGATACCCGGGCACTGGAAAGATTGACAGATTAGGGGTTCTTTTTATATTTGGGTGGGTGGTGGCCACCTCGGAGATAGTGAGGAGACCGCCCCATCATGAAGCCAGTACGTGATGACTTGACGCATCACGCACAGGGTTTTTTGTCTTTCTAATCGATGAAGGAGTGGTCAAGAATACATTTGTTGTAAGGAAATCCTGATTATAAATGAAAATATAAATGGTGAGGATTCCCGCGAGTTCAGCGGCCCTAGGCACGAAAAGACACGGGAACACATAATAAAAAAAATTTTCGCATGACATTATTTACTTACAAGAGAGAAAGACTCGGCAGACTCAGCCGGTCTTCCGTTGGATTAATAAAAAAATTCCCAGACACCCAATGACACAGCGCGTGGAATACGTGCAACTGAGACGCCCCACTTATATTGGTAAAAAACCGGGACGGAGACGCTCAGCCACGTACTATACGCGGGACCCCCATTATGGCTTACGCAGAGGAGATTTACACCCCCAATGACACCCCCTGACGAAAACATTGCGCGGGAACGTACGAACTGGGCCACCCGGCATCTTTCCGGCAGTGTACCACAGCGACGCCGGCGGGAACGTACGAACTGGGCCACCCGGCATCTTTCCGGCAGTGCACCTCAGCGACGCCCGCGGGAACGTGCGAACTGGGCCACCCGGCATCTTTCCGGCAGTGCACCACAGCGACGCCCCACACGGATCCTTTCCCTCCTACCTGGCCTACCCAACCTAATGGTGGACTCGACTGGGACCCCCGTTATAGACACCCCCTGAGTGCGATCACCATCTTATTTCATGGGACGCAATGAATGTCCCCTCGGCGTCACGAACATCCAACATATTCCAACCTTCTGCATGCCAACACGACCGATCGGACCGCTCGAGGGACATGAACTTGGCTTACCTAGAGGAACCCTCCAAAAAAACGGTGGGGCCCCCTACTCAGCACATCTAAACTGACGACGAACATCCCTCTTGATCGGGGAGCCAACTGTGAACCGGGCATCACACCGGTCTTCGGATTCCTTAGGCTCCGGAGCTGCCTTACAAGCCTTCTACGGCGCTTGTCACCGAATATTACAGGAATATGAAGAGTAGAACAGGAACACTCAACAGGATTACAAAACAAAAAAAAGAAAAATGCATTAGGATAGACGACTGGAATTACACTTAACCAGGCCATTGAAACTCGCGGGGAAATATAGAAAGAAAAAAAAAGTTTAGAAAAATTTAGAAAAATTTAAGAAATCGTAATTTTATGTTTAATTTAAAGGGGCCTGGTGTACACGTTATTCATTCACGCTCCGACCTCCGGAACTTACAAACACGTGTGCGTAAGCCCGGAGAATCGCACAATTACACTCACACACTGTCCCAGTGGCAATATAAACGGAGTTAGTATATTAAATGATCGTATCAAAACAAAAAAATGTAAAATGTTTAAGGCACGTAAAATATATCGACCAGATGTCGAATAATAACATTTGAAATGATGAAGAAATTTAAAAAAAATCACAAGCATATCTATAAAGTGACTAAACACATGTAAAAAACATGACTCAATTGGTCATAAACTACCCTACAATGATAACATCGAATGATACCATAAACGAAAATATAGAGATAAAAATAAAAATACCAATGATAATAATATCGATCCGAAACTGGATCGCAACCCGTATAAAAACAAAAATAGTAACAAAAATAGCAAGAATGCCGATTATAAACGACAAAAAAACAATAAAATATAAGAAGGTTCGCTCGTGATCGTCGACTCTGTGGAACACCACCGCGCACACTTGACTCCAGGATAATAAAACGTAAACAGAGAATCGAAAAGGAATATGAAAAAGAGGAGAATAGCGACCACCGGCACGACACCGAAATTCTATATATTGTCCGGCGTCGCATGTTTTTATAAAAAATGTTATTAAACACGGAAGGAGAGAAATTATTCAAACAGTGAAAGGAAAGATGCAAGAAAAGAAACAGCAATCGATAACTAATTGGTAGGATATGAACAACACTAAAAAAACAAAATTTATCATTATTGGATCGCGATCACAGACAGAAATCTCAGCCGAGTGACTTTAACATATTACCATACTTCCCGGCACCCTTGGCGGGCGTAGCGTCGTGATGCTTATTATTTTCGGTAGCACAATTGGCTATACCGAAGTTGTATTATTTGTTTTTGGCAAAGCCAAAATCTTTTCCGCGTGTTTTATCGAGGCTTAAATCCAATGTCGTGGCCGCATACGTTTTATGTTGTCGTCCATTACACCGAAAAACTCGCACGTCAGAAGGGGAATAAAAATAAATAAAAAAAATACAGATCCCGCTAGAGTACCAGGTATCCATTTTCTACTCGACCGGACCCATCATGTGTCGCTAAGGATGGAAATTGAAGAAAAGTAAGGAAGGAAAGAAGGAAAAAATGAAAAAGGGAATAAAAGAAGAAAACAAAATCGATGCTTGTAGAAAAGGAAATGATAAAGGATTCCTAGGAAAAATTAAGTGGAACACACAGATTTGATAACACCTCGCCATGAGTAACTAATCCTAGTATGGTAACTCCAGACTTAACGTCTACCAACAACTAGAAAATTCGACCAAAGTGGCAAAAGGAGAAATCTGCGGATGATAGAGTCAATCGGAAGGAGAGAGTAAGAGAGTAAGGAAAGAAAAAGAAGAAAAATTAAGAGTTAAACAACCACGAAGCCAAAAAGCCACGACGACGCCCACAAAGTAACGGCGACCGACAAAACAAACAAAAAAAAAATAAAATATATAAAATAAAAGGTTATTGCGAGAACCAAGAGAAAAACTAAAAAAAATATCGCAATAGTTTCCCTAAATAAAAAATGTAAATGTAGGCGACCAAAACCAAAATATGGTCAAAAAATATAAATCCAGCATACTAAGTTGGATCAAATATGTAAAAAATATAGAAGAAATAAAAGGGATTACCCTAAACAAAATACATAAGAAAAAACATATAAAATCTATTTACATGTATGCATCCATCGCTCCGTAGTTCGCCATGCACTCCCACACACCTAATGCAGGTACAAGAGGTAGCGGATACGAGCACAAGCACCAATGTGGAACGACAGCGTTCATACGGGTAACAAGTTTTTATTTCATAGCAGGAAAAAAACCGAAAAAAAGCTGCGCTCCGAAGCGTGTTTTACGCCCAGACAAAGTATTAAAAAAAAAGTACATATAGAATATAACATGACGCGAACATAATAATACATAATTTCGTAAATCGGAAGTATAATATATCCTCATTTACGCCTCACATAAACGCGAGAGGTTATAGACCAGAGTGGTAAATATTAATGTAGAGGTAAACAAAAACAAAACAAGTTTTTTAAACGGGAAAAACTGCAAAACCCGAAATCCGAAGCATTTCGCCCAGATGAAAATATGAAAAAAAATAAAAATAAAATAATTTTGAAATAAAATTTTGAGCGAGTACACACATAAGTCGAGCTCTTTCTCGCACATCGTATACCTTCTGCCTTATCCACACCAAATGTAAACATAAACAAAGCTCTCCGCGCAATTGGCAGCAAACTGACAACTAATCCTTACATTCAAAATAAACACAGATCTCAGAGCACTCCAGGTCGGCAAAACATCGCAACAAAACCTTTGAGAAAAAGCGCACCAAAATATAAAATCCAACCAAGCAAAACAAAAACAAAAACAAAACCAAAACAGAACAGAACAGAACATAGCACACCAAAGCAAAACAGAACAAAACATAGCACACCAAAGCAAAACAGAACAAAACATAGCACACCAGAGCAAAACAGAACAAAACATAGCACACCAAAGCAAAACAGAACAAAACATAGCACACCAGAGCAAAACAGAACAAAACATAGCACACCAAAGCAAAACAGAACAGAACATAGCACACCAAAGCAAAACAGAACAGAACACAGCATACCAAAGCAAAACAGAACAGAACATAGCACACCAAAACAAAACAGAACAGAACATAGCACACCAAAGCAAAACAAACCAAATCCTCATACTAAGCCTTTCTAAAACAAAACAAAACAGAACAAATCCTCATACTAGACATTCCTCACCTCACGTCTATCTGTACTCATCTCAAACTTCAAAATCCAAAATATACCTCACGTCCTAGACGAGTTTTGACTAAATTTATTTTATTATTAATGTGTATTAGTGTTTTTTAAATTATTTGACGTCGTTGTCAGAAGAATTTGGCTAGCTGATTTAATTATTAATTATTTACGCCGATACTTCCACAACCGGAGATGGTAACGGGAGCAACGTCCCAACCGACGAGAATTATTACTTACCTTTGAACCTTTTATGTATCCGGACTTCAAATAGTTAAATTTGTACTTGGTTTTCTTAGTTTTGCGTCTATTATTAGGTTTATTATTCTTATTTATAGATCTTCCGATTTGGTATTTAATTTTTCCAATTTTAGCTTTATTTGCTTCTTTTTCTTTGTGACGTATTTTCTTGCTGACTTTTGAATCTTTAATGTTACTTATAAAATTTATTTTAACCGGATCATCGCGATCGTTTTGATTATTTATATTGGTCTGATCGCTAATGTTGCTATTATCATTACTATTAAAATTATCATTACTATTATTATAGATCCTGCAAGTATTATTATTATTATTTTCGACATCTTTGCTACTATTATCGTCATTATTATCAACATTGTTATCACAAGTATTTTTAAGATCATTTATATTGTCATTAAGCCCCTGTTCCTCGTCACTTTCCACTCGTTTCTCCTCATCCTCCTCAGACATAGTGATGCGCTCAACTAACTCATTCTCTACCTTTTCACTTTGCGTCGGCTCACCAGAGACCGCAGATTCATCCCTAACATTTTTAAGATCTTGATTATTTTCATAAATTTTATTTTCAGGTATTTTATTGAGTTCTTCTTCGACTTCGACTTTAGGTTTTTCAAGTTCTACATCTAATTTATTTTCTAAAAGATCGAATTTATTAATTAATGAGGAATTGTGTTTATTCAATTCTTCCAATTTATTATTTATCTTTGTGTTGCTTTCCTCCAGTTTATTATTAATTTGTTTTAAGTTATGATCCAATTTCTCGTTAATATTTGCGTTAATTGTATTTAATTTTTCTTCGAAATTATTAATTTTTTTCTCGAAGTTATTGAAATTTTTATTGTGTTCTTCAAGCTTGTTATTTATTTCTTCTTTTAGATTATTATTACTTTCCACGATCTTTTCATTACTTTCTCTCATTTCTTCTTTAAAATTATTAAAATTTTTATTATTCTCTTTTAGACCGAGTATAAGTTGTCTTAATTCCTCAAGGGATGGTTGGGTACAGGATGTCCCCGGGTCCACCAGCGCGCGACGCGTCTCTTCCGAATTCGCCTCCGAACTAGCCTCAGAAATGCGATCCGATATTTCATTCTGCATGTCCTCTTCACTTTCATCCATATCACAATAATTTCCCCTGGTCACCACCACTCTGGCTAAATCCTCGTTCTCCATTTTGACGCAGGGTAATTAAAATAAAAAATAAGAAAATTCGGGCCTAACTATCGGAAATTAAATATTAAAATTTGAATAAAAATAAAATAATTTCGAAACTCCGGTTCGTTAACAAAAATATTTTGAATAATTCTTAACGCGAGAAAAACAGAAAAATAAAAAAACTAAATTTTTAAAATTTTGAATGAGTGAACCACGAGAAAATAAAACGTATTTAAGCTATAGCAGGCCGAGGAGAGAATTAAAATAATATAAAATCTTATCTGTTTCCGCTTGGCAGATCCTTCTCCGATGAAACCGCTGCTTCCTTTTTCGTATCAGGTAACGTATCTATCCATATACTATCGAGTCCCTGTTCGTTCGGGCCGCCATTTGTGACTAATTCGTTCTTCGAACTTAAATTTTTGTCCCTGTTCCGGACGCCATTTGTTAAGAATTAACTCTCTTCACTAGTCCCTGTTCTTAGGCGACATTTGTAACTGACCAGCTTCCGATGATGAATAAAAAAAAATATGAAAATAAAATAAAAAGAAATAGAAGTTCCGGGCGCCAACGTTACTTCAGGTGTAACGTAACCGTTAGCTCGTTCGGAAAGAGCTTTAGGCTTTCCTAAGGTTTACACGAAAAAGAAAAGGTCTCCGCGGCGGAGATGTCACGAAAACGTGTCCTTATAGCGAAAAATAGAAAAAAAAGAAAAAAACACAACAAATCTTTTGGTAAGATGTGTAAACTGAGTTATATTTGATTTAAAACGAACCGATATAAATTTTGCCTTAAGCGGCCAAAGCAGTGGAAAAAGATATAAATTTTGCCTCAAACGGCGCGTAGCTGTGAAAAATACAAAAACGAATGTGCCCACGGGCCAAAGCAGCGAGATCTGCCTGCGACGAGCAGCAAGCGAGAACTTAAATTATAGTAAAAAAATTGCCTTACGGCGCGTAGCAATGAAAAGACGAAAGTGCCCACGGGCCAAAGCAGTCGAGATCTGCCTGCGACGAGCAGCAAGCGAGAACTTAACGGCCCGAATTCACAGAGAATTCGACGACGATGATTTTATTAACCGGCCATTTTGCCTAATAATAAAAATATATATATATATAAAAATGAATGCGCCACCGATTTTTCTAGAACATTCTGAAAATCGGTGGAACGGTGGGTACCCTGCGTCGGTTTTTTCGGGTTCTAAGAAAAAACTTCTCACGCCTCGACGTAGCTCGAATCGCATCTCCGACGCACACAACGCCAGATCGGACAAACAGCGGACGAACCACCCTCATATAATTAACACACACATATGCACGGATCGCCAAATTGGCGCCGTGCACATTGGCAATTCCCACGAAATTTGTCGATCTAGCATTACGGTCGGAGAATGCTCAGTTTGCACGCTGCCCGAAGAAACCGGAGAAATAGAAATCGGAGGCCTGAGAAACTGTCAAAATGCGGAGAAATGAGGAATTTAGAATTTGGAAAAGAGTAATCATTATCATTTTTTAATTCGGTACAGCGTGATAAATATCGAAAGTCATGGCGGCCGAATCCGTCACAATATATAATCTATTTGATTTTTAACTACATGTTGCTTTGTATCTTTCGGAGATCTCCATGTATATAACTGCCGTGTTAGTTGCTTGTACCATGTGCTGCAAATCGCTAGATCTTGTTCCTGACGGAATTGTATTGTCCGATTGCCCCTTTCATTCCTTTGTCCTAAACCCCATATTCCCATGCTATGTTACCAACTCGTCCTTCTCCAACTTTAGCATTGAAATCTCACATTACCAATGAGATATCCTGTTTATTTATTGATTTCATAACTTCATTTATCTGCTCGTAATATTCTTTAATCTTTTCGTTTGTTGTATCTGTCGTCGGCATGTACAGTTGTACAAGTATTACATTAACCTTGAATAGTTTAGCTGCTATCTGCATTATCATGCATTTATCTAAGAGGGCTATAACATTTTTAACATATTTTTTAACTTCATTTTTGATCAATATCCCTACGCCATTTTTGGGTTTATTTCTTCCTTCATTTCCACCTGAATAATAAAAGGTTGCTCTTCCCATTTCTATTTTTCTGCTGCCTGCCCAATGAGTTTCACTTATCCCTAATATACCTATATTCGACCTTTCCATTTCTAGTACCGCGTTATTAATTTTTCCGGCTTCTAATAAGGTTCTTGTATTCCATGTAGCTATTCTCTTTATGTTCGTATTTGTCATATTCAGTTTCTGATTATTTTTTGTTGCAACTAGTCGCATATTTGCTACATGACGCCTAGTTCCTAACATCATGCGCCCGGTCACTAATTTCACACTATCAGCCCCCGAAATACCGATAGTGCAAGTTGCCAGCTGCATTGGCAGGCACAATCACATTTTTGTTATTTCGTTTCATCATATAATATAAAAGAGATTTTTAATGGAGTGGTTTCTCGTTACCTTCCCCATTGCAGTATTCTAGCCGGTTGTATTTATACATAATAGCCACCTAGGAGTTTTTAGAATACAGCCGCTTCTGCTATATTTACACTACGCCTATATCTAGTACTAATGTGGCTGCTTCCCCACATTACTAATCGCAGCAGCCCCTCACCTGGGGATCAGACGCTGACCAGTAAGCGGCTCCTAACATGGGGATCCGACACTTCTGGATTTGGAGGTAGGAAATACGCTTTGTCTGGCATCTCCAATGGACACATATTAATGACGTTGAAATAATTTTTTTTCGATTTTAACACTCTTTAAATCAAGAATGTTTCCATTTTATATAATACCAACGACTTTACTCCCACATAGGCTTAGATCATTACACAAAATATAGGTAGATCTGAAAATAAATAATTTTTCTTTTACAATTTTTTGGCAGATACGACAGATTCACCTTTCCAGTTCTCCATAGCACAATTCGTATTAAGTTCTACTTCCATGTTATCAAGAATTTTGTTTCTCTTCACAATGCACAAATGAAGCACAAACGAATGATATAATTTTCAACCCTTACTTCTACATGAGCGGGGATAGTTCCACCCATGCTAAATTAGGAAAGGGATGAGCACAAACAAAAAAAAGTCGTGCACGAAGAAGCACAAACGAATGACATAATTTTCAACCCTTATTTCAAGTTGGGCGGGGCTGCGGATTATCGCTACAGTGGTTTTCAAGCTAATTTTGGTACACTCATGCAATGTTTTTGATTATTTTCTTTTCATTATTTAAATTAAACATGCATGCTTAAATTCCATAATTGTTTATGTGATTAAACAAAAAAATGAAATACAGTATGATTTATTCAGTTATTCGAAATATAAATATATTTATAAAATCAGCAATTGATCAAAACTCACTTTTATATTAAATGATTTCTATATACAGTTCTAAATAAGATGTAGTAACTTTCGATAAAAATGCATAATATAGTATTGTTAAAATTAAGAATATTTCAGATTGTAAAACATTTTTACATAAAAAAATTTACAATGATTTTATGAGTATCAATATTAGAATAGAGAATGGTTATTTATTATTTAACACATATGGTAAAGGACCTATTCACATTTTTTAACACAATAAATTAGATTTATTGTGAAAATTTCTATAAACATTCATTTGATGTGGCATTTAGTTTTTGGAAAAGAAAGAGAATGTTTTAAAAAAAATATATATATAATTTTAATTATGAACTTATATATATTATTTTTTTATATACAAGAATTAACTAAATTTTTTAAAGATAAAAAATGTAGATTTAAATTTTTACATTTTTAGTCGACCAGTAATTCCGGTAGTGGGTCGCCGGGAAAGTTTTGGCCTCATCATACACTCCTTCTTAGCATCCTCTAATTTCTCCTATACGTCGAAGACCTTCGCTTCAATCATTTCCCTTTTGAAATTTTTTTCCGTTCGTACATATTTTTTTTTTATTTTATTTGCACGACATCCATTTCCATGCATACACGTTTCCCAGCAATTATAATATGTTTTATTTATTTTTCAACTCCACCCAGACTTACATACACGCCATATTGTCACACTCACAGATAGGTTCCTTATTAATCGTGAACATTTTTTTTTTCTGTATTAGCCGCGGGAGCATATCACATCAGACTCACACATATACCACACACAGTCATTATATTTAGTTTTTAATTATCGATCTTTAATTATTTTTACTGGTATTATTTTTCCGACACATTCACCCCATCATACATACTTTACATCTTTTAACATTTTGATAGAAAAAATCTCAGGGCACTAAATAATTTTTATCAACATCGTAACTAATTTTAATATTATACACATCTCAGTATAATTATTAAACGAAGGAACTATTACTTTCATTGACGATATTGTTGCTACAAACATTAATCGTCCTTTTCCAGGTATAGTCAACCTCTTCATGTATTTGTCTCGTCTTTCTATCAACCTTTGACCGCTCAATACTCCCCCCCGCTATTTACCGTTATTCGCTAGAAGAATATTTTTTTAGACTCGTTCAAATACACACATGCACATAAAAAATCGACATCAACGTCATCGAACACTGATCTCGACATTTCCAAGAAATTCAATCGCTGCTCCACAGTCTAAGATGTCTCCGCCCGCCACACCAGTCGTTCGTAACATTATTGAAGCGCCTGTCATGTACCGTTATTTACGACCTTTTACAACATACAAATCCACGACATGTATACACCTTTTCTAGAAAGCATGGTGAAAATGGTCAATCTCTCTCGATGAAAACCAGCTTGAATTATGTACCGCTATTTCATTCATTTTGCAGAAGGTTAATTTAAGGCATCCATGCATCTTTTCTACTAATAAATAAGCAAATGTAACCTTTAATCCTTTCTACCTTTTTGCAATCAATTTACTGATTGTACATACTTTTTATATTTTTTTCCGCATACTCCTTGATCGTCACAACTGCCACAAAAGCGCACCATCCATTCGCACACACTCATCTGCTACCGTTAGATCCCATATCATTCATAATAATTTTTTCGATTCTATTAGTTTAAGAATATTTCATTTTTTTTTTTTTTATATGAAATACCGTTTTTAAATACTAAGGTTATCACGGTGAGAGCTGCCCAGGCTACCTAAAGACCACCCAACAGTCCGCCATCCGGAATGAACTTCTTCAAGGTGTTATATGATTTGTCGCTTAATATTTCTTTTAACGATGTGAAAGTGTTTGGACGGACTGCATTAAAAGTTCGACATTCAATTATGATGTGTTGTACTGACGGGTATTTTAATTCACCACAGTATGGACATGTATTAGGGATAGTTATTCTTTGCAGTATGTGGTCATGACTTTTAGCTGTATGCCCTATTCTTAGCCGATTGATCGTTGTGTATTCGACACGCGTGCTATCAGTCGGCGGCCACCATGGATCGATCATCGGCTTAATTTGGCGCAATAACGTAGTCTTTGACATCCATTCTTTGCTCCACTGCTCAGTTAGTCTTTCGCGTAGGAAAATATCGAGTGTTGTTAGGCCTCCTGATTTACGCGGCATCGGGGATAACGTAGCAGACCGAGCTTCTAGGTTCGCGCGCTCATTCTCTGGGATCTGAGTATGTGCAGGGACCCATATGAACTCAATCCGGAAGCCCTTCTGGTCTAGCAACAGCAGAGTCCCTTGGATTTTTTGCGCGATTGATTCTTCTGCATTATTATTTTGTAGACTTCGTATGGTGGTCAGAGAATCAGTAATTATCAGAATCTTTTTCGGTTGAGCTTTGGAACTGTCGTACTCCTGGAGACAGAGCAGAACAGCAAGCATTTCTGCATCCAGTGCCGAACAAGCATCATTTAAACGGACCCCTACTAGTGCTCCATCAATTTCGTAGGCACACGCTGCTGGTGACAATATACCTATACACGCCTTAGATCCGTCTGTATACACCTTTGTGAAATCTTCATATCTGTTAATCACCTCAATTGCCTTCTTTCTGAGTTCTTCTATAGCTGTTTGTGAGTTATTGTACTGTAATAGTGATAGATTTATTTTTACTGGGTACTGGTCCCATGGTGGAAGCAGTGGTAACCTCTTAGCTTCCGCCAGGCACGGAAGGGGTACATTATGTTTACGCAGCAATTTATTTACTTTTGGTAGCAAATCGTTGGGGAAATCAGGTTTGAAGGGGCAAACTATTTTGTTTTCAGCCGACCACTTTAATAAACTACGGTAACTATGTAACGAGCGACTGTATTTTAAGGGTAATATCCCCGTTAAGGAACACAAACTGGATGAAGGTGAAGTACGGTGTGCTCCCAGGATAATGCGAAGCGCAGAGTTTTGTATTGGATCAAGTATCTTTAATACTGATTTCTTTGCTGATGAGTACACCTGACATGCATAATTGATTTTACTGAGTATTAATGTTTTGTATATGTTTAGTAGTAGCTTTGGGTGGATATTGAATTTTCGGTTGGATAAACATTTCATTATATTCAAGGAATGATAGCATTTTGACTTTAGGTTAGTTACGTGGTATCTCCATGTCAACGAGGGATCTAGTGACACTCCCAGGAAGGTTGCTGATGATTTAAACTGGAGTTTCGATTCTTTTAGGAACAGTTGTATTTGGTTTTGAGGTTGGCGTTTTCGATGGAAATCAACACATATAGATTTTTGACTGGAAAACATTAATCCGTTGTTCTCAGACCATTTACTTAATTTATTAATTGTTTTTTGTAATATGGATTTAGCTAGAGAAGGATTATCAGAGGAAAGAGATATATTGAGATCATCAGTGTATAATCTACCTACTACTGGAGGTTTTATGCAGTCAGCGATATCATTAATATATAATATAAATAGGGTTGCACTTAAAGCAGAGCCCTGCGGAATTCCATTCTCAATAGAGATGGGTTCTGAGATTGCTAAACCAATTATTATTTGTATTAATCGTTCGGTTAGAAAGCTTTGAATGTATCGCCCCAGCTTACCGTCCACTCCGACCGTTTTTAATTTCCAAAGAAATAAAAATCTCGGAACACGGTCGAATGCCTTCTCTATATCGAAGAACACTGAGTACAAGTGAGATCGGCGATGAAAGGCTGATACAATTTGTCTTTGTAAACCTATCAAATGGTTGATAGTTGACTTCGACCTGCGTCCTCCAGCTTGCATAGGCGATAGGATGGAGTTAGATTCTAAGAAATATAGTTGACCATTTTTTCTAGTATTTTGGATAACGTTATTATTAAGGAAATTGGTCTGTAACCCTGCGTCGAACACGGATCCTTATTAGGTTTTAAGACTGGGACAATCATAGCAACCTTCCAATTCTTTGGTATATCACCGGTATCCCATATTTGATTGTATATTTCTAATAGTAATTCTTTAGCGGACTGCGACGCGTATTTGATCATATAGGGGTGGATTTGATCTATGCCAGGTGCACTATTTTTTGTATGAAATTGAAGTTGGAATTCGAGTTCATCATAAGTGAACGGGCGGTTGAAAGGTTCATCATCATCGGTTTTGAATTCCACCTTATTTTGCTCTATATGCACTTTTAGTTCCTGAAACTCTTTCGTATATTTGTCCATAGATGATTCTGTGGAGAAGAACTTCGCAAACTGATTGGCCACTTGCTGGTGATAGGTAATTAATGTTCCACTAACATTTATTGTTGGATTTTTAAGGGTATTTGGCGTTCCATTTATAGATTTGATTTTCTTCCACATATAGTGATTATTTGTCGTTTGCGTTATAGACTCTACCAATTTTTGCCATACTTCCTGCTTTCTGGCTCGAATCAGGTCTCTTGCAGCTGCACGATATTTTTTAAACTCAATTAGGTGTTCTTGAAGTCTGGTTATTTTATATTTTCTCAGAGCTTGTTTCCTCTGCACTATAGCAACTCTGATCTCTTTACACCACCACGGTACCCTAAGCTTAGATTTCTTTGAAGTCGCTTTTGGAATTGTTGTCTCGGCAGATTCTAGTATTATTTTTATCAGTGTATCTATCTTGGATTCTAAAGATGTGGGACTCTGGGTGGGAACTTTTATTTTTGATGAATAGGTTACCCAGTCTGCTTTGTGATATTGGGAGAGGCTAGCGTCATATCTGCCGGATGATGTGTTTCACCACACTTTACGTCATATCATTAATCCATCCTTATTCCCTATTCTTCGTAAAAAAGTTTATTTCCCGTATGAGTATTGTACAGGTCCCTCAGTACTGGAAGAGACTAATCTACCACCATGCTCTGCCTTCTACAGTTTGCTAACCAAAACGACTATTTCTGAAGAAGCTTACAAGCACGCTCAGCATGTGTGGGAGGCGCTAAATGTACAAACCTTGGGTGAGTACAGTGATGCATATCTCCACACAGATGTTCTCCTGCTGACCGACATGTTTAAAAATTTCCAGAGTAGTTGTTTTGGAATATATAAGATCGACCCTGCCTGGATGTATACTGCTCCGAGTCTCAGCTTCCAAACCATGCTTAAGTATACTGGTATAGAACTTGAGCTTCTCACAGATTACAAGATGCTCTTGTTCTTTGAGGCTGGAATTCGGGGTGGATTGACCCAGGCAGTACAGTGCTACTATGAGGTGAGTAATCTTCTAGTCTCCTCTTCTTCCTCCTTCTCTTCCTCTGCTAGCACCTCAGCATCATCCTTGCCATCATCATCACCCGCGTCTAATAATTATATTTTATATTTAGATGCTAATAATTTATATGGTCATGCAATGTCGAAGCCGTGGCCATATGGAGGTTTCCATTGGTTGACAGCTGATGAGATATCGCATTTAGATATTAATGCTATCAATGTAGATGGGGAATTAGGTTAAGTTTTAGAAGTAGATTTAGTCTATCCTCCAGCATTACATGAGGCTCACAGTGCGCTTCCTTTCTGCCCACAGTCAAAATGTGTGTTGCAAAAGGGAAAAGTTAGAAAACTTGTGGCAACATTGGAGGATAAGCATAATTATATTATTCGTATTAGTTATTTAAAATTAGCCCTCAGCCAGGGATTAACATTATGTAAAATTCATCGTGCTATTAGTTTTAAACAGCCCCCCTGGCTGAAACCCTATATAGATTTAAATACCCATCTACATCAACAGGCTACCAATGAGTTTCATAAAAACCTCTACAAATTAGCAAATAACAGTGTTTTCAGTAAGACAATGGAGGATATTAGGAAGAGGCTAAACATTAAGCTGGTTTGTGATGAGAGGAAGTTTACGAACCTTGTTGGTAAGCCATCGTTCAAGGACTGGAATATCTTTATAGAAGATCCATTCCTCTGTCTCATTCGGCAAGCTCCTACAAAACTATTTTTTGACAAACCACTTTATATCTGCATGGCTATATTGGATCTCAGCAATTTAACCATGTATGATTTTCATTATAACGTAATGCTACCCTTTAATAATGTAAATAGACTACACCTGTTATATATGGACACCAACAGTTTTATTTATAATATGGTTACGGGTATATCAAATCTATGATGTTTAAAACACGGCAAACATTTTTTAACATTTTCGTTTTTCCTCAATGATTCGGGTAATTTATTGTAAAAATCACAAATTTTATCAGGACACTCTGAAATTAGTGTTTCTGCTGTAACTTTTTGCAATGTTTGCTGTAGAGGATACTTTATTGTATATAAAATAGGTCTGACATTCATATCGTACCATTTAATCATTATATGTGCATTCCATAATGAGCATATATTTAATTTTCTGTCAGTGTGCGCATCACATTTAATAGTAGAGGGTAATTGTGACTATAAGAACAAAGGATGCCGCCAGCGCCCAAAGCACCCAAGAGTCGTCGCGGAGGCGAAATTTCACCTTAATGCCTTGATTAATTCGGAAAATTAACCTAATTAGTAGTATCAGAGGTCAAAAACTAACCCAAATACCCCGATTATTGCAGAAAATTAGCCCAATTAAGGGTCCCAAGCACCCTTGTGTCCCTAATTAATTATGCAATCAATTTAACCGTTGAATTATTAATTATGCAATCAATTTAATCGTTGAATTATTAATTATGCAATCAATTTAATCGTTGAATTATTAATTATGCAATCAATTTAATCGTTGAATTATTAGGATGATAATCCAAGACCCCGCTCGCCCATCAAAACTGCCACCACCGCAATAGCTGCCGCAAAAGTGCACCCGCCGATCCCGCGCACGCGTCGATCATTTGCGATACCACGATTTTTCAAAAATCCCGAGCGTAAGTATAAAAATTTCAAAAACCGGTCTAAGTATATTTTTTCTATTTTTATTTTATTTTTTTAAATTTTTCATACGCGTATATATCTACCATAGCGTCAGCCACCGCAAATGCGCATGCGCCGATCCCGCGCACGCGTCGATCTCTCACGCTACCGCGATTTTTCAGAAATTCCAAAAACTGGTCTAGGTATATTTTTTCTATTTTTACATACTCGCTTCAACCATCGTTACATGTGACCTTGCATACATATACTTTCAAAACCGTTGAAACAGGATCTTAACATTCTTATACTTTCTATTCCAGTCTATACCTTTCACAGAACCACGTCCTACATATACACACTAACACAAACACATTCATACTCAAAGTCCTTGACTACTTTGTTCGTATATACATATAAATTCAACTTTCTCCGATAGAACGACATTTTTCTGACGCAACATTTCCACTGCCACACCCGATTTAAAGGTAGTCAATGAGGTAGATCGTTGAATGGATTTATTCGATCGCTCAATATTAATTTCTCGTCAAACACATACACGTTCTCTGAGCAGTGTTCATCACGAGTTTTTAAGATTTTAATAACTCTTTTTTTAATTTTTTCGTCTTTATAAAAATTATTCCATTATAATCATCATGAATACCGATACCGTTATCGCGAACGATTCGAAACCAGTAAATACTGCAGAATTTATTCAACATTTTTTCGAATATGGTAATGACGATGTTGCGCAGAGTGGTTTTCCAGATACACATATGCCGCCACCACCACCACCACCGACAATATCACAAAACCCAGAAAATTCACAAGAGGCAGAAAATTCATCACCTACTCAATTCTCACAATATTTACATTCGCCACCGTTAACGTAAATTCCGCTACCACCACCATCTGAAGATATCAGTCCGTCAAAGGTCGAACTTCCGAGAGAAATAATCAATCGACGTGCTGTAATCTACGTAAAAGATGTGAACGATACGGAAAATAAAAATAGTTTTCTGTTTGCCATTCTGGCAAAGTTTACGAAAAATCCGTTCTCGATGTGGCAATATAATTTATTACAGAATGTGTACGATTTCAATTTCATACGATTACCTGTACGCTCATTAGCAGATATTGAAACCTTCGAACGAACGAATGGTGTATCTATTAACTTATACAAATTAATAGAAACCGATGGTGCCGCCGATGCTGAAATGGGCAAATATAAAATTAAAGTCGTTTATGCATTCCACAAAAACCATAGTATTTTAAATCACCGTAATCATACAAATATGCTGTACTGGGCTCGAATGGTAATTTCCAGTTTGCCTGGATTAAAAAATTTAGTCAACTTATACGAATTCAATCGTCGAATGCTAAATTCTCGTGCTGGGGACTTCTGGATTCAATGAAAGATGAATTCGAACATAACAACAATCATCATTGCGATGCGATCAGTTGGCGTAACATGCATTTTATGTAAACTATTAAAAAAATAAAGACGTACATTTTTTCTTTTTTATATATTTTTTATTTTTCAAAAAACTTTCACAATGTTTTCTTTCGAAATATATAACACATGCAAACTTTATTACAATATAATATATAATAATAATAATAATAATAATAAATAGTTTCATATATTTACATTTCTTATTTCATAAACTTAAAATTATTTTAAAATTTCCGATTTTACTATAGTTGATAATATATTCCCAACTCCAGTCTGTATTAAAGCATCTTGATCCTTACGTTGAATAGTTGAGTCAATATCATGTATCTAAGTATATTTATTATTTTTTCTCACTTATGATTATTTTTGCGTCTGTAAGTATTTATGTATGTTTTCCCCAGTTTTAAAAATAAATCATTCGATGTCTCGCCCTTCAACGAAAGCACATACATCATTCGCGCACACGTATCATTCGTTGACGTTACCAATTTTTTCAAAATTAGTCCACGTATATTTTTTTATTTTTCTGATTACGATTATTTTTCAGTCCATAAGTATTTCTGTATGTTTTCCGAGGTTTAAAAAATTAATCGGAACAAACACCCAAACTGTTGTGAAAGCATACTATCTATCCCCCGCACAGATTCTACATTATACGTGTTACTCTATTACGAGTTCTTCAAAAATTGATTCGAATATGTTTTTCATTTTTTTTTTTCAATCCTAAAAATTCATTCTTTCTACCCCCGCCCCCTCACATCTAAAATTACTGATCTTTCGCAATCTTTATTTATTTTATCGATTCTAAAAATTAATCAATGGTTCACTCGAAAGCGTACCGTACATTCCCACACACATATCTTCTATCACGAATTTCCCTATTGATCATGAACTTTTTTCAGCGTTAGACACAATAGCATATCACATTGGTCTCGCATACGCACCACATGCAGTTCTATATGTTTAATTTTATTAACGATCTTTTATTTTTTTGTACTGGTATTACTTTTTCCTACACAGTCATGTCATCATATACACTTAACATTGTCAAAAATAATTTTAACCTTTCGAGAAAGAAAAATCTCCGATCAATAAAGAAATATTTATTAACATCACAATTATTTTTTTAATATTATTTTTTTTTTTTTTTTTTTTTTTTTTTCTAAGATTGTATATGAGGGTTTCCATGTGCCGTGTTTAACTACTGGGGCTATTACAGCCTACTTAAGGGGATTAAACGCGATAGTACAGATCGCTGCTCCGCATGTAAGCTAATACAGCTGCGACCGCGGGCGGAGCATTTGACAGTATCGTAGAAGTAGAGGAAGTGGTGAAGTGCATGGATCGTGGTACTGCAAAAGAGGGACATTCGAGAAGTAGGTGATTGGTGGATGGGGCGCTCGGTTGACTACAAAAGGGGCAGACATTTGGGGGTTCCTGGCTCGTGAATATGTAGCCGTGCGAGAGGGTTGTATGTCCTATTCGGAGACGATTCAGGACAGAAAAATCTCTGCGGGAAACTCCGTCTGTGGGCCACCAAGGCTCCGTGGTTGTTTTTATGCTTCGGAGAAACGTACTTGAAGATCTCCATTCCTGTTGCCATTCTTCTCCAGTTTGCTGCATAAATAAATGAGCCAATGTAGGGGGAAGAGGGGGGCTGTGTGGCATTGGAGAGAACAATGTCGCCTGAGCTGCTCGATTGACACGCTCATTGCCTGGAATCCCAACATGAGCCGGCACCCATAGGAAGGACATTTCGGAGTTTAAATGTGATAACCTGTATAATAGGTAATGGACCTTCCTTACCAGGGGGTTGTTGGATTTAATCCCCGAGATGAGTTGAAGGGAGTTTAGAGAGTCAGTTATGAGTAGGGCCTTTTGGGACTGCGGGTTGCTATCGGTATAGTGTTGGATGCAAAAGACTATCGCGTATATTTCAGCGTCCAGTGCTGTACAGCAATCATGCAGTCTAACTGACTCTGCTGCCCCTGAGACTTCGAAGGAGCATGCCGCCGGTGACTGATAACCTATTACCTTCGCTCCATCTGTGTAGAGGCATGCATGGTCTGTGTAGCTCGCTATGATATTTGTTGCTATTTGTGCTATGTTTGGGGGGTATTGAGCTTTGTTAAATTTTGTCAGCGATATGTTGATGTTTGTGATTGGCTGACTCCAAGGTGGTGCGGTTGCTGCGAAGTCTGGCAGAGTTCTTGGGATTGAAAAGATTTGGAAACGACCCTTTTTTTTTTTTTTTTTTTTTTTTTTTATTTTTTAATGCAATTTTGCAACTAGCTCTGGGCTATCTAGCAATTTTAATAACATAGTATGGATGATTTGTGGAACTCCTTATCCAGCGACAAGGATTTCCGCTGTCTGTATTTTAATACTTTTTAATTATAATTGTTCATTTATAATAAATCTGTCGGCTTTGTTCGTTTTAATCGTCTGATTTCTGTCGAATTGTCTAGTAATCCAATGGCTAAGATATTTTTGTGATGATCTAGTTTAATGCCATATTGCCGAGCAATTTCTTGTATTTGTTCTTTGACAGGTTCAACTGCCAAATCCGTCTGCAGTGTAAGATTGCTTACATACCATGGGGCATCTGCAATTGTTCTTAGTGCTTTATTTTGGAAACGTTGTATTATCGCTATATTACTCGGTTTAGCACAGCCCCAAAGTGGACTTCTGTACGCCCATACAGGTTTCAGAATTTGATTATACAATAGCAATTTATTCTCCAGCGATAATTCGGATCTTCTTCCTATAAGCCATAACATGTTCCTGTACTTAATATTCAATTCGTTCCGTTTTTTAACTATATGGCTTTTCCATGTTAGTTGTTTGTCCAAATGGATTCCGAGATATTTTGCTGATTCCTTAACCGGAATTACCTGATTGTTAATGTGAATATTTTTGATGCTGCAGATTTTTTTATTTGTAAATATTACACGGGCCGATTTTTTCTCGTTGATTACTATTCGCCACCGCTTGAACCATATCGAGAGTGTATTAATTGCTGATTGTAGGTTTATTGCGACATTTTCTAGCGACGAATCTGAACAAATAACTGCTGTATCGTCCGCGAAAGTGGCTATTTCCGTGTTATTTGGCACAGGTATATCCGCTGTATAAATTAGGTAAAGAACCGGTCCCAGTATGCTACCTTGAGGTACACCAGCTTTTATCGGATGCAATCGAGATTCTTCATCTCCATACTTAACCACAAAATATCGTTCACTAAGGTACGATTTAAATAATTCAAAAAGCTGGTATGGGAGGTGGCGCCGGATTTTATAGAGCAGCCCTTCGTGCCATACTCTATCAAACGCCTGTTTAACATCAAGGAAAACTGCGTCGCATATTTTTTTAGCCTCTAGGGACTGTTCAATAATATTGACTATACGGTGTACCTGCTCTATAGTTCCATGACCAGCTCGAAATCCAAACTGATGTTCCGGTATTAAATTTCCACCTTCCAGGAATTGTTTCATTCTTTTTAATATTATTTTTTCGTATACTTTAGAGAGCACCGGAAGAAGAGAGATTGGTCGATATGATGTTAGTTCTTCTGCAGGTTTTTGCGGTTTCTTTGCTATTATAATTTGTGAAAACTTCAGCTGGATAGGAAAGTATCGTAATCGAAGTATAGGGTTGAATATATAAGTTAGTAAGACAAGACCTTTGCGAGGTAATTCCTTTAATACCCTGGAAGTAATTAGATCGTATCCGGGTGATTTGTTTGGATTCATGGTTTGGATTATTGACTTAATTTCTCCGGGAGACGTAAATTTGACAGTATTCTTCTGATCTATATCGTTTAGCGGTGTTGGTAGAGAATCCTTTCCAGGATTTGTCCGGAAGATATGGGTAAAATAATTTCCAAATTCTTCGGCCTTCTCGAGATCACTTCGAGCCCATTTTCCATTTAACTTTCTAATTGGATGCAGTTTTTCTACCGGTCTTTTTAATCGTTTGGTTGCTTTCCAAAGGGAATATTCGTATTGAGGAGTGGGTGATAAGTTATATAAGTATTCACTGAATGTTTCATTTTTGTGATTCTGTAGCAGTTGCTTTACTCGTTTTGGAAAACGACCCATAACCGAAAAAAGTTCGGGCACTGGGTCATTCCCAAACCTCATATTAGGAGATATTGTCGGGGTTTTGGTACTACTAAGGAGGGTGCTCATTTCTTTAAAGTTATAGTACTTCCTATAGTAGGACAGCGGGGAACAACCTGCCAGTGCATACAAACTTATAACCGGAGAAGAGGGATGAGCAGAAAGGATAGACCGGAGGGCAGCAGAATGTATAGGATCTAAGGATCTTAGCACACTTTTAGCGGCTGAGGAGTACACCTGGCACCCGTAATTAATTCGTGAAAGGATAATCGATCTGTAGATTGTAAGAAGTAATTTTGGGTTTATATTGTACTTGTAATTTGATAGATATTTCAGGATAGACAAGGATTTTAGGCACTTGGTTTTGAGCTCAGCTATGTGAGAGCGCCAGGAAAGTTTTTTATCAAATATTAGGCCTAGAAACTTGACTGATGGACGATTTGGGATAGGAAAACCATTTAGACTCAGGAATACGCTGGGAAGTGGGTTTTGGCGTCCCCTGTGGAAATCAACACATATTGTTTTTGTTAAGGAAAAGGTCAGACCGTTATCATTGGACCACTTTTGTAAATTTTCAATGGATTTTTGGAGGATATTTTGAGCGTTTATAGGATGGTTGGACGATAAGGATATATTCAGGTCATCAACGTAGAGCCGGAACGTTACTGGGGCGGCAAGGCAGTCAGTTATATCATTGATATAATATATGAACAAGGTTGCGCTTAAAGCAGAGCCTTGTGGCACACCATTTTCCAACAGCATCAGTTCAGACGTTGACGAACCAGTCGTAACTTGGATCGTTCTATTGTCTAAGAAGCTGTGTAGGTATTTACCCAATTTTCCGGCGATTCCCGCCGTTCGCAGTTTTAGTAGTAAGCCATGACGCCACAGGCGGTCAAATGCTTTTTCTAAATCGAAAAATACTGCGTAGAGGTGCCGTTGGCGATGAAACGCCGATAAAATCTGTCTTTGCAGGCTAAGTAACTGGATAACTGTCGATCTTGCCTCTCGCCCGCCGGCTTAGTTAGGAGATAGAAGACTTTTTTGTTCTAGGAAAAACATGAGGCGCCTATTAACCATCTTCTCCAGCGTTTTAGAAATGACACTAAGTAATGAAATAGGACGGTAACTTTCGGGAAGAGTAGGATCTTTATTTTCCTTTAGTATTGGAATGATATTGGCTGACTTCCATTGTGCCGGAATGTTTCCGGAATTCCAGATTTGGTTGAATATATGTAGGAGGAAATGTTTGCCGGAAATTGGGAGATACTTTAGCATGTACGGGTGGATACAGTCGGGGCCAGGAGCAGTGTTGGATGTGTGGTAGTTGAGTTGGAAATTAAATTTTGAGATGGTAAAGTTACTGTTGTATGTTTCGTTAGATTCGGACGGGAAGTGCACTGGCTGTTGCTCTGCTTGGTGTTTCATGCTGCCGAAGGCGGGAGGGTACCTTTCTGACGACGATGCTGCGGCAAAGTAGCTGGCAAACGCTTTGGCGACGTCCGCTTCATCCGTTATTTGGCTGCCATTGATTCTGAGTTGAACGCGTTTTGGGGCGCTGTTGATTCCGCTGATGGATTTTATTTTGTTCCACATGGTCCTATTTGACGTTGACGAAGAGATCGATGCGATAAACTGTTCCCAGCATTCTTGTTTTTTGCCGCGAATAAGAGCACGGGCAAGAGCTCGGGACTTTTTGAAGGCTATTAAGTCAGGTAGCGACCGAGACGTTTTATACTTTCTGAGTGCTCGTTTACGCTGTTGGATTGCGGTATGAATATCTTTGCACCACCATGGTACTCTCTTAGCTCGGGAATTGTGAGAGATGGGTATTGATAAGCAGGCGGTGTGTAGAATGGCATTAAGAAACGTGCTTAAATTGTCTGATAGGGACTCGCTAGGAGCTGGGATTTTGATTCCGGCCTCGTATGCCGCCCAGTCCGCCTTGTGGAACAAAAATCGTGGGGGTCTCGGAATTAGCGGTGATGGATGGTATCCCGCGAACTGTAGGAATACTGGGAAATGATCACTGGAGCAAAGGTCGTCATGGATAAAAGACTTAAGTTTCGGGAGGAGTAATGGGGATACCAGTGCTAAGTCAATAGTCGAGAAGGTGTTATGGGAGAGGTTGAAATGTGTGTGGTCAGGTGGGACCAGGGTACACAAATCGTACTCTATTAATATATTAGTGATGATTGATCCATGTCTGTTGGTAGGTCTACCGAATGTACCATAGTGTTGGGGGGAAGGTAGCAGTTGCAGATCGTTAATGAAAGTCTCGGAGGACCGTGAAAGAATACAGATATCGCTACCATCTGAAGAGGTGTGTCTATTCTGGCTGATACAGCTGAGACCGACGTATGCACTAGGATTGCTACTCCTCTGCTTGCTCGGTTGCCACCAATATTATCGCATCGGAATAGGCTGTAGTCCTTTATTCTTGGTTTGTCTCCAGGCCGCAAGTGCGTCTCCTGCAAGCAGGCTACCGATGGAGAATATGTGGCTAATAGTTGTTCCAGTTCGGCTTGGTGATTGATAAAGCCTCTGCAGTTCCACTGCATAATTGTATTGTTGCTCGCCATGCTGGGTGTTTCTATGTTGTTTCGTGAAGCCAGTGGCTGTTGTTAGTCGGTCTTTAATATTGGGGTTCACATGGGGTTCGTGTGTTAGTGGGTAGAGCTCCCTTCTGACGTATTGCCATCTGTGGATAGGCAGCTCAGACTTTTTAGTATGTGGGTACATTTATTTTTTAAGCTCGAGTTCTTCAGGTGTGGTTTGGTTGCCGCAATTAGGTGAATCAGTCCGTCTTTATCCTGTGTAAAGTTGTGCGCGTAGGTTATATAGTCAGATTTAGAAGTTATGTTTCTCATGAAGGTTTTGTAATTGTCGAAGTTAATGATGAAGTTGGCTTGATCGTTATCAAACATCGGTCTGACCTTCTCAACTGCTTCGTCGATGTTTATGTTTTTTTTTTTGTTTTGGCTTCCGATTAGCTGACTCAGTGATGTGCTGCACGTCTGGCGGTGTTTTGAAATCGGTTTTCTGTTGTGCCTGTTGCTGCAAAAAGTCCTTCTCTTCTGGCTGTGATTTCAAAGTATGTTTCAGCTCTGATTGGATTGGGGAGCTATCTGTTTGTTCCAGTAGTGCAGTATTTTTCTTTGTTGCAGGCTGAGATGTCGCTGATAGTGTGGGATCGTCGGGCAAAGAGTCTGGTGTTGCTGGGTGGGGGCGTTTCGCATTTGGGATTATTTGGTCGACTTCCATTGCTCTGCCGATGTCTAGGTGTTGTGGGGGGGGGGGGGGGGGGGGAGTAGGTAGCATGGTTGGTTGGCTGGTGTTTCCTTTTTTATTTGTACAGCTGTGGCATGAGTGGTCGTCTAAGTGGAGGAATATGCGGTGTTCGTGTTCATTGTGGGTTAGTATAAAGGACTCAGGGATGTTGGAACAGTTGGCCTGCTCTATATAGACTTGTCTACGCCAGCTGACAATATGTCCGAATTCGGCGTCGTTTGGGTTGACCCGAAGGATGGCTATAGGGGTGATTAATTTCAAAGAAAACACTGAGGCAAGGTGAAGACTATGAGCTGGTTCGGGATAGTAGGAGAGACATTTGACATGATTAGTTTATTCGATGGATTTTTTAAACGTCGGGCAGTGATCACTTGCGAGCCTATTTTAATTCTTCCTCCATGTTCGAATAGCTTTTCGACATTGGATTTCGACTTAAAAAATATTGCCACTCGGTCTCTGCTGATTTTCGAGCCTGCTATTATGTTAGATGGTCCGCCAACTAAATCTTTTAATGCCAAGAAGTAATCGCGGTTGCTGCTTGTCGGAACGTACGGGAATATTACGCCCTGTTCCTCTGTTGGGTAATTGAAGTCGGTTAGCGGGGCTATTTTCTTTATAGTTTTTAATTTTTCGGAGAAGGATGCTGGTACACTCGGTGCGGTCGGGACGGTTGCATCGGAAGGGCTGTTTTGGATTTTGTCATTTACCGCGGTCGCTGCGGAGCTATCAGCGTTAAAATCAGCAGACGGCTGGCTGCGCGAGTTTATCACGAGAGATAAATCAGCTGAACGCTGCGGGTTTGTTTGTGTGGTGAACTGGTTTTTGTCGGAGTTGCTGATAAGGCTTGTGTCGTGCGTTGATGTGATAGGATGTTAAAATGCGTTATCGAACCAGTTGTGCGTTATCGCGTTTTTCGTCGGCAGATCGGCAGCGGTGAGATCGTTCAATTATTATTTCTTTTGTTTTCTTATCACTTGTTCATCGGTTGCATCTTAATTGTAACACGTTCAACACGATAAATTACCTTTTCGTTAATCGTCGTGTTTGAATTTTAGATTTAATTTCACTTTAATTATTTTGTTCATTAGCTTCAATTTATTTATTTATTCTTTCTCGTTATTTTTTATTTTTATTACTTTTTTTTCTTTTCCTTCTTATTATTATTATATTTTTTTTCTCTCTTCTTCTTCTTTCTTCTGCTTGTTAAATGAACGTAGTTAAAGGAGGCCGCTCAGCGGCCTCCTCCCAAAACCCGGCTAAATCAATTAAACCCCCATCCAACTTGTCCATAAACATGGACATAGACCTCAACTCTAAACGTAAATCGGCTGATCCCCTTTCACCGATTTCCACCACTCTACCAAAGGAAATCAGGCTTTCTCAGGCTGATCTCCCTATACCGGCTCCGTCTTGTGCCCCCGAGCTCAACAGCAGCGGTAATAATAGCAACCCCAATTTTAATATCACCAGCAACACAATAACAGTAATAATAATGATGCTAATAATAATAGTGGTGATAATAATAATAGGAGTAATAATAATAATACTAACGATAATAATAACAATGATAAAAATAATTCAAAGAATAATAACGATCATGTTAAAAACTTTTCTTCCGATCACCCGGGTCCTTTTACTGTTTTCGTTGAAAGTAGTTCCGCCGATCAGAATTTAGGTAACTTTCATCCACTTGCATTGGCTAAAGCCATCAGCAAAAACTCTACTGCTTTCACTGACATCAAGCCTCAAGGCAGAGGGCGTATTGCTATTTTTTTCCCTTCCGCTTCCACTGCCAATGCTTTTCTAAGTAACTCCTCTTTTTTCGAATCCAACAATTTAATTGCTTTTATCCCTCACAACTCTGTATACAGAATTGGAGTAATTTCCGGAGTTCATCCCTCCTTTTCCGAAGAGGATATAAAAGAAGGAATTGAATCTTGTATCCCGGTACAATCTGTTAGACGAATTTTGCGTTCCTCTGAAGATGGCAAAATTCCTACCAGAAGTGTTGAAATAAAATTTTCTAAACCCGTCCTGCCTGAATTCATTTCCATTTACCGACTTCGATTCCCTGTCTCTCCCAACATCCGCTCCCCCACTCAGTGTGCCAAATGCTTTCTCTTCGGACACATAGCGCGTCATTGTCGCAGTTCACATTCTATTTGCTCTCACTGTTCAGCTAAACATTCTTTCAATGAATGTTCCAATCTCCAAGAGCCTCCTTCTTGCCGTAATTGCAAAGGAAGTCACAGTTCCTCGAACCGTCTCTGCCCAGAATGGCAAAGGCAAAAAGATATCAAGCGAATTATGGCTTTTGAAAATGTATCTTTTCAAGAAGCCGCTAAGCTTAAATCTTCCAGCGCTGCTACTCAGGCATTTACTTATGCTAATCGAGCCGCATCATCTATTCTCCCTTTGAATACTTCCAATGTAGCTTCCAAGGTACCTTCTCCTCCTCGTCCAAAATCCCCCACCTTCCATAAATTACCTAAGTCTAAACCTCATCCCAAACCTCTTCCTCAATTTCCAACTGTCACATCCTACTATACTCCTTCTCCCTCAGTTGGATGGGCTCTGAATAGTTCTTCTCTCCCCAACCCTTCCTCACCTTCTGAACACTCCACATCTTCTCACAGAAATTCTAACAACCTTTCTTCTGATATCTCTTCCAATATCTCCAGATTATCTACAGCAATTACGGAGCTCCTTTCTTCTTTTAACATCGTTTCTTCTGCTTCCTTTGTTGATAACCTTGCATCCTTCTTGTCCAACAATGTCCAGTTTAGTTAAATTAACTTCTCTCTTTACACTTTTCTTAGCCAAATTTTTCATTGGCCCTCCTTACATAATCTTCCATCTCTTTTGTTTTCTTCTTCTTTTTCTTCCTTTTTTCTTATCTTATAAATGACGCCTGTACTTAATATTATTCAATGGAACTGTCGTAGCATCCGGGCGAATAAGGCAGCCTTAGAAGGCTTGCTAAATTTACATAATATAAGTATAGCGTTGTTGTCTGAAACATGGCTTCCGAAATCATCAACTTTTTCAATTAGGGGTTTTCATGTAATTAGATCAGATCGCGAAGATGGTTATGGTGGTGCAGCTATCCTCATTAGGTTCGGCATTCCATTTTCTTCCCACAATTTAGACATCCCAGGTGGCTCTAGTCCTTCTTCCTCTCCCAACTTTGTTCATATTTCTATCTCACACACATTCGCTAATATTTCTCATCCCCTTCATCTTGTATCTGTCTACATTCCTCCCCTGTGTAACCTAAAGGATCTTTCTCTTTCCTCCCTTCTTGACTCCTTACCTCACCCATTTATCATAGGCGGGGATTGGAACGCCTGTTCTCCCGCCTGGGGTAGTTCGTCACTAAATAGAAATGGTTCCTTCCTTCAAACTATACTCTCAAACTATAACCTTGTGGTTCTCAACGACGGCTCTCCTACATATTTCAAAAACCAAAATTCCTACAGTTCTATAGACTTAACTTTCTCCTCTCCTAATTTAAGCCTGAAATGTGCATGGAATACCCTTGATGGAACCTTTGGTAGTGACCATGTTCCTATCATTGTGTCCGTTCATGGGACTTCCTCCTCTTATGTAAAAAAAGAATCCCGTTCTCCTAGTTGGAACATTTCAAAGGTTAATTGGTCTGATTTTCGTTCGTTCCTGGATTCCTCTGCCTACAGATTTGATCCTAACTTAGATGTTACGCCTCAGTATGAAAAATTCGTTCAGTTAATATCATCAGCTTTAGATTTGTCTTCTCCTCCACAAAAATCTCCTTCTGGGAGCATCAGGCGATCCTACGCCTCGTCCTTATGGTGGAATGCGGAATGTTCAATTGCACACCAAGCCAGTGTATCCACGTTTCGTATTTTTAGAGCTGCTCCTTCTCTGGAAAACTTCCTAGCTCACAAAAGAGCTAATGCCAAATTCCGATTTACTCTCAATAAGGTTAAAAAGGCGTCTTGGGCTGCTTTCTGTTCTTCCTTTTCTAGATCTACTCCTCTCTCACAAATCTGGAGGTTGGCTAAGGCTTTCCGAAACCCTCAGTCCTTAAATCCCTTTACTTCCGGCGTTTTGGAGAACAAGCTAGCTGCCTTCTTTGATTGTGTTGCTCCGCCCTATGTTTCTAACTTTGATGAATTTGACCTTTCTATTTCTGCCGCAAGCCATTCTGAGCATTTTCTAACTTTTCCGTTCACTTTTAGTGAATTATTATCAGCGTTCCCGAAAAATCCTAACTCTTCTCCAGGGATAGATGGATTATCTTATATTGTTCTTAAGAATCTTCCTGAATATTATCTTAAAATACTCCTAAATCTATTTAACTCTATTCTCCATCTAGGTTCCGCTCCTCTGTCATGGAAATCCTTTATCATCGTTCCCATCCCCAAGGGTATTAATTCCTCGTCCTTCTGTTGAATTTCTCTTGCAAGTTGTCTGAGGAAACTTTTCGAATCCATGTTGAACCGGCGGCTGGTTTGGTGGCTGGAAAACAATGATGTCTTGCCTAACAACATGTATGGTTTTCGTTTTGGTCGAGGTCCTACTGATTGTGTTTCTTTCTTCTTGTCCCACATCTATAAATCGTTTATCCAAAAAAATTATACCCTAGCTACCTTTGTTGATATTTATAGTGCCTTTGACAGCGTCCACCTTCCAACTCTTAAGAGCAGAATGTTATCTATTAATTTACCTTCTCACTTCACATCCTTAATCATGAGTCTTTTCCTAAGTAGAACTGTTACTCTAAGATTTCCTTCCTTTTCAGAGTCACGAAAGGTTTTTCGAGGCCTCCCGCAAGGTTCCTGTCTTAGTCCTACGCTCTTCAATATTTATTCTCTTGGTGTCGCCTCTCTTAATCTACCTTCTACTTCCTTATTTTTTGCAGATGACATTCTACTTTTTTCAACTGCTCCTAGCATTCTAAATGCTTGCAATAACATGCAAGAATCCTTGTACATTCTGCGGAGTTCTCTTTCTCAAATCCATCTATATATCTCTCCTCCAAAATCTTCATGCATTGTTTTCACATTTCGTTCCTATAATCCTGAGTCAATCAACATAAATATCGACAATACACCTATACCTGTTGTTTCCTCCTTCCGCTACTTAGGAATCTTTCTGAACAGTCGTTTATCCTTTACTGAGCATATTAATTACCTCCATTCGTCTACTCTAGAACGTTTGAATATCTTAAAGTCTTTATCTTCTTCCCATTGGGGAGGTGATCCTATGATACTTCTTATGCTCTACAAATCCATTGTTCGATCCAAACTTGATTTCTGTTGTTTTCTGTATGGTACTGCTGCTCGTTCTCCCCTAGCTAAATTAGATTTAGTTCAGAATGCAGCCCTGCGCTTATGTCTAGGAGTCTTAAAATCCACGCCTATTCCTGCGATTTTAGCAGAGGCTAATGTGGCTCCTTTATCCATTCGTAGATCCTATCTCGCGTATCGGTTCCTTATTAAACGTCTACATATTTACCCAAACAATCTTGTCCCTGCATATTCTTCTCTCTTGCAAGATTGGCGTTTTCCTTCTAATAAGGTTCCCATTCTCTGCCACATTGCCTCGCGTCTTATTAAGTTTTCGCCCTTCATCCTAACTTTCGATAAACTTCCATTTTTCCAGTTTGAGATATTAAATGTTATTTCTTCTCCTAATCTTTTTTCTTTGCCTTCTTATGTAAAATATCTCCCTGCTCATGCAACAGTTTATGAATTTAACCAGGCAGTTTCATCATTCTTTGCTAACCATACCCTAATTTTTACGGATGGGTCCAAAATGGCACACGGAGTGGGTGCATCTATCTACATTCCTGCTCTTAACCATTCCAGCCTGTTCAAAATTCCTTCATTTTGTTCAATTTATTATGCGGAGACATTGGCATTACTACGTGCCATTGAGCTCATTCCATCTTTTCCTCAATGTAAAATGTTCCTCCTAATTTATGATTGCAAAAGCGCCCTTCAGTGTATATCCTCTCCATATGTACCTTCCTACTCTGATCCTATTATTCTGCGCATCCGATCACTGATTTTCAGCCTTTGCAGATTGCACTCATTAACCATCGACTTTCTTTGGATTCCTGGTCATGCCGGAGTTGCGGGCAACGAAAAGGCGGATTATCTTGCTCGTTCGGCTATTTCTTCTGGGCGGCCAGTCGGATGGATTCCTTCTCATGAATTATTAAATATAGCAAAAAGTATTCAAAAGGCCAATTGGAAATCTTTTTATAAATCATCGTTCTCCAGTCCTAATTCACAATATTTTTCCATTCACCCTAATTCACCTACTGAACCATGGTATCTACATTTTCCGCACCTTCCCCGACTCATCATATCTGCTATCTGTCGTCTTCGATCTGGTCACAGTCGACTTCCTGCTTCATTGTATCGTTTATCCATAGTGTCCTCTCCTATTTGTCCGCTGTGTATCGATAACACAGTCGTATGTGACTCTGATCATGTATTCTTTGAATGCTCCTCTTTATCATCGGAAAGGGCAGCTCTATACGCGGAGCTTCTCTCACATGATGTTCCAACTCCATATTGTGTGTCCTTTATTCTCTCATTACAGTCAACGTTGATCATACCAATTGTAGCAAAATTCCTATCCTCTGTACTACATTATATTAATATCTAATCCCTTCAGTATTTCCCATTTTGGCATTCCTAACTTATCGTGTCCAGTGATTTCCAACGAACTCCTCTCTAAACGAAGAACACGCACTGATGTTGCAGTTACAGTTACAAACAGGCACAGCTCGCAGTTGATTTTGCGGGCTCGCTGTCGCATTTGCGGCCCTAACGGTAGATAGGGGAACTCCTTGTCAGACGGCACTGCGGGCGCTGCTGTTGCAGTGTGGCCATAGTGTTCGGTGAAAATTCTGCTCATTTCCTTTTAACAGAATGGTAGGCGCTGTTTCCGCAGTCGTCGCCATAAATATGATTAATGTTTCATAATTAAAAACTATAAACTTTGCTTTATAGTGATGGAGAAAGTCATTGAACTTTCAATTGTTTACGGACGCTAAGCGCTGTGTTCTACATAGGTTTCGTGATTGATGGATCTAACTGCTTTTTAAACATCCCGTGTTTCTTCTTCCTTAATTATTTATAGCCAGATTCCTTTGTCTGTTTGTACTGTGGGCTCTGTAATTGCAGATGTGGCCATAGTATGGGACAGCTAACTCCTTTTGCTCTTACCTTCGTCATTTCTTTTCTTTTCAGGATACATACGTTTGGCATTTTTTGACGTTGATTGTTATTGTTTCTCCATCTTTGGTATAGCATTCTTTGTCAGATTCCATTCCTTGTTATTCCTAATTGCTGCTATGTACACATGTTGATGGGTAATCGTCCGTTGCTGACAAGCCCAGGGAAAAACCCAAACAGGAAAAAAAAAAAAAAAGATGTGATCGGTGTGTGTGTGTGTGACTTACCTGTTGTGTGCGGTGTGGACTTACTAGCGGTTGCGCTGTTGTTCCCTTCGGGTTTAGACGGCGCTTTCAGCTTACCAGCCGGCTTCCCGGTTGCGGGCGGCGGGCGGTTCATGGTACTACGATGTTCTTATCACTATATTATTATTACTTGATTTGAAAAACGCGAACGCGAGAAAACGATAACTCTTCAAAACAAAATGAAAAATAATATTCGTTTCGCTATAACCATAATTTTTTATTTAATAAACTCATCCGCATCATCAATCGTTTCAAGACATTATTGTTTCGAACGTCAATACCTGTTTTCCAAGAATCGATAACCTCTGCAGGTATATATCTCGTCGTCGCAACAACCTTTACCTGTATAACTCGCATACCTTCAAGACCACTTGTACATTGCTCGCACATCATTTACCATTATTCGGTACAATAATATTTTTCACACTCCCTCACATATACGCATACACTCAAAGTCCTCGATTACTTTGTTTGTATACAAATATATTCAGCTTTTCTCCGACGGAACAACATTTTTCTGACGTAACATTTCCACTACCACAACCGATTCAAAGGTAGCAAATGAGATAGACTATCGAGCGGAATCATTCAAGCGGTCAGTATTAGTTTTATGTTAAACATGTGTATTTTGTTGAATCTGTGTTCACGCATTATTAAAAAATTTACGTCAACGTTAAAGAAAATAATTTCCTACATTTTTCCTTTTTTTTTCTCTATCATTTATTTCTGTCTTTTATCTTTCCTTTTTCTCTTTCTTTTTCTCTGTCTTTTTTTTAGTGCAAAGTTCGAAATACATATTATTCAATCATGAGCGCTAATATAGTTAAGGTAAGCAGCAACTTAAAATCAATTAAGGACGCTGAATTTATTTGCAAGTGATAACGACTCGCATATGTCTTTGTCACTTCAATTACCGCAATCAGATGATTGCTATTCTTCATCAGAATCAACATCTTTTACACATAAAACCGTTGGTCCAGTATTATTGTCAGATCAGATGGATATAGCAGAATATTTTGTAGATTTCAGCCTCCATAAGGATTCTGATTATGGTTTTCTAGCAGTCGAACTAGCGATGATTGATATGTCTGGCGGGAGGTGTTTACATACGCTATACAAACCAAGCAGAGCATGGTCTGCATCAAAAATGCCTCATTTATAATGCTCTTCCGTGAGTCATTACTTGAAAAACCCCTCATTATTTCCCTGTCGGGAAGAAATATTCATGGCACGTGATGTATTCACAATTTTGTCCGAAAAACCGAAGGCTCGCGTATATATTTTAACCACTTATGCAAAACTTATATTATGGGAACTTAACGAAAAGTCTGAATTGTTGCGTGACTTAGACTACGAACTCGTTAATATGGAGAAAGTCTTTCGAGTACCTAGTATTGATGATTTATATCAAGAATACTCTGGTATAAGCAATCTAGTAACTTGTAAGCACCATTATGAGAATGATATTTTTCATTGTGCGGTGAAAAATGTATGGTGATGAAGACATGGCACGATCACGTTATCCGTCCACTGAAGCTTATGAACAATCTCAATATAAATGATTTAAGCCAGCTATTCATTACAGCCACCAAAGGAATGATAATTACATTATTTCCAAGTTGCATCGGGGGCATTTATATATTTTTACCGGACAGATTAAAACAGGATGATACGATAAAATCATTTCTACCATGCTACGATCACGAACATGATAAAGAATATTATATTGATGGTGATACATTATGCAGGAGTACTCGAAATTGTGTCAAAGTAAAAGATTGCGACGACTGTCAACATTCAATTCATACAGATTAAAAATTCAATAAAAGACACGGAATTTGAGAGATGGAGTTGTCTAGATCCTACAAAAGTTGAATATGAACATAACAATTACTTTTCAATGTACCAAAGTCAACTGTCGCAGTATGTATAATATGTGAAATAAAACCATATTTTTTTCTTTTAATCGCATTTTTTATTTTTATTATTTCAAAATCTTTTACATTGTTTAACATAAATTATAATGTATGTATGTATATATGTATGGAATTTTAATATGTAATAATGTACATTTCTTACATTTTATTTTATTTCATGGTCATATAATTACTTTAAAATTATTTAGATACACCGCAGACATTATAGTATGGAACACATCATTTATTATTTCATTCTATTTCAATTAATATGTTGTATGGATGAAATCGAATCAATTTATGTGTAACTGTTTATTTAAATTTAAATAATCTTTTTCTTTTTCTTTTTTTTTTTTAATCTCTCAACATATGCATGCGTGTATATGCTTACATATACAAGTATGAAAAAAATTATTTTTTTATTTTTTCCTCGATATGAATGGTAAATCTACGACTTCATTTGAAAAAACGGTCAAAACCTGATACATAGATTTCAAACTTTGATGGAAATTTTCGTAACATGTTCAGTTTACACTTATTATTTTAAAAAAAATATTTTTCATTATTATTCGTATCGCTTAAATAGACTGATACAACAGAGAGAGAAAATAAAAAGCTAAATTTTACATGTGAGGGAGGGAGTTGATGAAAACGCACGAGTCTTATTATTTGGAATACAGATTACGAAGAAAATTTTTATACAATGTTTCGTTCTAAGATTTTTCATTTTTTACATTTAAAATTTTTCAATACGAAAATATTTCGAAATCTACAGGGACGTCTACGAATAGTCTTCATCATTATAGAGGCACTTGCAGAACATGTATCGACACTACATGCGCGTAAGGATGAGTAAATATGTGTGAATATGTGTGAACATGTACGTGTATGTATGCTTGAAATGTGCGAAGTGGCTAATAAGAAACAACCGTTGAATCGCAACGACAGGTAGATATCCACTTATAGAATAAGAGAGTGAGAGTGAGAACAATTATGTACCTTTATTATTGCAGAACTGCACTGCAGCGGCAGACATGAAATATCTGTTAGCATCCTTTTCGAGGCAGTTTTATAAAAAAAAGCCGAAAATTAGCTTTAAAACTGGATGAGTGAGATAGTTGATAATACACATACCATTAAGACCGGTATACGTGTATGTGGGCATGTGTGTGAGCGCACGGTTAAATGAATGACAAAAGATTATTAACTGCATACGCATTGTTAAATACAACTATACTGCTTTATCCGTAAAACTAACGAATGTTACCGTTGTTTTCTTTCTTTTTTTTCTTTCGCGTTTTACAAAAAATTCATGTAAGTCTAAAAATATTGCTAAATTCAAATTAAATCGATCATGTTATTTTATTTTTTATTTTTGTTTCTTTTTTTTTTTTTTTTTTCCCTGGTGGCGCCCATGCACCATTTTTAACTACAATGGTTATTACAGCACATGGGCCAGGGTAAAAAGGCTATTTTATAATTTAATTATTAAATTGTTGTTCCTAAGAAAAGCGAGTAGCATTTGTATGCTCGCTGGGTCATTTGACAGGAGAGTTGTCAGAGGAATACTGGCAAAAGCGGAGCGGTCGAACGCCGTACATTGTAGCATTAGGTGTTCTACCGAAGGGTAAGAAGGGCCGGAACAGAAAGGGCACGTGAGTGGGAGGGGGGTACCCTCAAGTATATAATTGTGTGAGACCGCCGTATGCCCAACTCGCAACCGATTTAACACAGCATATTCTCGACGCGTAAGGTAAATAGGAGGGAACCATGAATCAGCCGTAAACTTTATGCTCTTCATAAAAGATCGATCCCTTTGCCACTGGCTGATCCACTCAGCCATCATACGTTGATGAAAATAAGTCTTCACTTTGCAGATTGGTGGCGCTGCAAACGGCATTGGTGCGCGCAGAGCTGATTTGGACGCCATGTCAACTCACTCGTTGCCTTGAATTCCTACATGACTCGGCACCCACAAAAGCGTTACCTGGTTTCTTGCTTGATGTAGAAGCTTCAACGTATAATTGACTTTCAGGGCTAAGTTATCCATGTTGTTCTGTGACGGAATCGATTTTAGAGAAGCCGAAGAGTCAGTCATTAAAAGTATGCTTCTATCTATACATCCTGACTCCAAACAAGTTACGAGGCTACTGTATACGGCGTACAATTCTGCTTCCTGTACTGAGCAATAATCATTTAATCGCAACGAAGTGATTTCACCACCGATTTCATATGCGCACGTGGTTGGAGATGGGGAAATTTGCGGGTCTGCTTTGGAAGCATCGGTATATATATGCAAAGAGTTGGGATAACTATTGATTTTTTCGGCAACGCGCTGAGTTATGTCCACACCCGGTCCTCGAATTATTGCCTCCAAGAGAGATGTGTCTATTCTTGCGGGGATGTCTTCCCACGGGGGAAGTTTGTAATAGGGGGTGTCGGGATTTGCCAATTGTACGCCACTATCAATAGTTAGTTTGACTAATCCAGGGATTGGGTCATTAGGGAAAGAAGGGAGCGGAATATCAGTAATGTTTGTGAAGGAATTAATTGTGTACTGATGAAGGTACCAGTTGATTAAATCACGTGCGGTAATAGAAGAACGGATCAGGGGAAGTGGGGGTATGCCGCTAAGGAAACAAGCACTTGCTGATGGAGAAGTTCGATGAAGCCCAAGAATTAATCGGATAGATGTATGATGTATTGGATCAAGTGACCTTAGTAACGACTGACTAGCCGAGGAGTACACCTGACACCCGTAAGTTAATCTGGAAAGGATAAGGGCTTTATAAATGGTGACAAGTAGCTTGGGATCAATATTGAATTTAGGACTGGACAAGTATTTTATAATGGAGAGGTTATTCATACATTTATTTTTAAGCTTGGAAATATGAGGAGACCAGGACAGAGCGGAATCAAAAACTAGACCTAGAAATTTTACAGAACTGGAGAAAGGAAGAGGAGAATTATTGAGATGAAGGCGAATTTCTTGGTTATCTCTGTGCAGACGACTCCTGTGGATTTTTGTTTCTTTAAACAATATGCTACAGAAAATAAATCGTATTTATCTTACTCAATCTTTTACCTAATATTCTAACGGTTTTAGACAACAGCAGAAATATGCAAGTTACCGTGGATGGTTTCTATACAAGTGCATGCAAATATTGAATGCCGGAAATGTATGATAATATAATTTTTAAATCAATGATTAACGTATTATTAATTTTTTTTTTCACCCTATAATATACAAAATAACATCATACTTGCTTTTACAACAATATTTAACTTCTACAAAAATAAATGTCCCGAGGGTGGGGAGTAAAAATATCATGAAGAATCACTATTTTTGTTTTTTCTCTTTATATTATTTTTTTATTTCAGAGATTTTTCAAAATAGTTTTCTTTACACTCCAATATGGAATCTGTTAATTTATTGTACATGCTATACAATATGATAAATGCTAAAATTTGGAAAGTCTTTTTAAAGAAGTAATTGACAGAAGAGTATACTTTTGAAAGCAAGAGAATGAAGAGGCTATACATAAAAACCAATATAATGCATTAAACATAACGAAAAAAAAAAAAGAAGAAACGTAAACACAAAGACTATTATGTTTTTTTCATTAATCTATTCAATTACAACTTTTTTTTTTTTCATTCATCTATATTCTAAGTTTCATCATAAGTTTTAATTGTTTATATGATGTATACTAATTTCTATGTTTACTTAATTTATTTACTTTTCCACGAATGTTTTTTAGAATTAAATTTTGAAAAAATTAAACATATTTTAGCACCTGCGGTAACTATCACATTAAATACATGTAGAAATTTTCATTTCAAACACCGCCAAAAAATAACATGTTTTTTTTTTTTTTTGCTGTTTTTTAAAAATTTATTCATACTCTCTCTAATTATAGTTATTTTTACACCATTTTTCTTAACTTTTACTCATTTTTATATTCTACATACAATGCTTGGGGTATTAGACGATGCAAATTCTGAATACATCATATTGCTATCATCTCTGTTTATTTATTTATTTTTTTATTTGTTACTCGTTTTTTATTATTTTCTTATATACATGTATTAGAACTAGTGATGTGCGATTTCGAAATGTTTTTACAATCAAAACAATCGACAATCGTCAAAAAAAAAAACAATCGAATGATTTTTGTGAATATGAATGAATTATTCGAATAAAAACTGGAACCATCCGAATGCAAACGAATGAAGTATTTGTTAAACATCGCCTAGATTCTTTCAAGAGAAATAACATTTCGAACGATTGTTGTGAATACGAATGAATTATTCGAATGAAATAACATTTCGAATGCAACTACGAAACAATCGAATGCATTCAAAGTCATCGAACAATCAAATAATTCGAATGATTCATTTCGACGCTGCCCATCACTAATTAGAATCTATATGATTTTACAATAAAAAAGGTGTTTGTACTCATTACTGAAGCGGAATGTAGATAATATTTACATTTAAAGGAAAAAGAAAAAGTTATTTTTATTATTCCATTCGCACATAAAAAAAATTATGAAATGTAAAATATATATATAATTCATGTAATATATTTACAAACGATTAACAAGAATAAAAGAAAACTAATTTAAAAAATAAATAAATATCACAAAAAATTTAAAGATGGAAAAATTACAAGATTATGATTCGTACAATGCTCACAAATTGGCTCCTTTGATCGGGTTATGTTGGAATTCGAACAAACTTGCATGATTGCATTGCGGACAATCTTTGATTAAGGTGGGCTGTACTGCACTGAGTGGAAAAGAATCTGGAATATCATAGCTATGATGTTTAAAACACGGTAAGAAGCGTTTGATACGTCGATCATTCTTCAGTGCTACAGGTAATTTATTGTAAAAATCGCAAATTTTTTGAGGGCATACATTAATTAATATCTCTGGAGTAATATTTTGCATCAAGTCATATGTAGAATATTTTACTAATGATAATATAGGTCTAACATTTACATTGTACCATTTCTTCATCACATATACATTCTGCAATGAACACCTATGTATGTTTTTATCTGTGTGTGCATCACATTTTACAACTCTTGATATTCCTTTATACATATTATTTAATTTCCTTAAATTGGGTATACCAAATTCTTTTTCTAAATTAATAATCTTGAATCTTGAAAGTGATGTTTCAAATAGTTTTATCCATATAGTGGTAATTTTTTCATTTCCTTTAACATAAATATTCAATGGTTCCAAATCTTCCAACACATTTTCTATATCACTGGAAATAGATTCATAATTGTAATTTCCTGCATTCCATGGAATTGAATGACAGTTTTGAATTATCCTCATGTTTTCTTGTTTTTTATTATTGGATAATACATTCCATTCGAATGGAGGCTTGTAAATTCTATGAAATTGAATTTCACCATCGATACTTATTATTGAAAGGTCCTTAATGATATACTTATCATTATCATATTTAAAACATTGAATATCGATAATTACCTCACGTGCTACTATCATTGTTACAGTTGTTATTAAAGAGAAAAGAAAAAAAAACTAAAACTTTTAATAGTAACTAAAATTTAAACGTGTGAGAACACTAATTTGTGAAACTAATAACAAGCGAGCGAATACAGTTATTCAGAGAGTTGACATAATGCCTACCTTTGAATTACGAGAAGATGCATTTGATGAAATGTTACATCAGAAAAATGCCCTTCAAATGGAGAAAGTTGATTGCATACACTGATGAATGAAGTTGTTAAGAACTTGTACATACATATACATTTTGTTTGTGGTAGTGTATGCATGTACACATGAGATCTTACATATAAGTAAGGGTCAAGTTCCGGTTTTAACAGCTGTATCAGACGATCTTAACGTGCAGCTATGTACATGCAGGGATAGACTTTTAATATAATCATTATTGATTGTAAACGAGAACATTAATTCATTTTTAAATTTTAATATATTGTCTTCCGTCACTAATAAGATAACATAAAAAACTACTAACTTAACTGAATATATCCTTCTTCAACCAACTTTTCCTCAATCATTCGAATTTCATCATCTACACCAGCATTTCACACTTTTTTAGATGTATGCGATAACAATAATCATTCAACCAATTCATTAGGATCGTCTGAATAATCGATCGATGTTTCTTTATGACATACTCCACCATCAGCACAATGCTTAGTCTTTGCTCCATCATAGTAAATTTTTACACTTGAACCATTAGACTGAAACATCGGACGTATTATTTTTCTGTATTTAAGAAGTGTAGTACCCTTTAATACACCACTAGCATGTAAATAAGCTCTAGTACACTCAAGTATTAATTTATATAGATCTAAATCATTATTTTGTATATTTATTCTCATCTATATGCAATACCATGAGTAAATGAATGATTCCGGGTGTGTAAGGAAATTTTATTTGCTTACTTTCTTTTCCTAAATAAATTTCACCATATTTGCAGTCCCAAGAAATCAATATCGATCCTATCAGATAATCATCAATGTTTGTATCATAACGTATTCCATATACTTGATCATTTGGAACAAGTTCATCAAAATCTATATGAAATGAATCTACTTCACTTATGTTAAACGACTTAGCTTTGAGTTTGTTTTTTTAATATTTTCATCTTTAATTTCAGACTCAGCATCACTTCTCTGTTTACTATTAGACAGTTTTTAACGTTTTTACCATTGATATATCATTTATTCCATAAGAATCTATTTTTATCTTTCAGATTTTTGTAATGCTTCATGAATTTCCAATAATGGTTTCATAATAGGTTCCAACATGATGGCTGAAGTACTTGGAATTGGTTTCCTGAGTATAAGTGTGTTTATGTTAGTGTGTACATGTAGGGTGTGGTTCTGCAATAATGTATCGACTGGAATAGAAATCATAAGAATATTAATATCCTGTTTCAACGGTATATGTGATGATGAAATGGTACGATGTAAATGTTAGACCTATATTATCATTAGTAAAATATTCTACATACGATTTGATGCAAAATATTACTCCAGAGATATTAATTAATGTATGCCCTCAAAAAATTTGCGATTTTTACAATAAATTACCTGTAGCACTGAAGAATGATCGACGTATCAAACGCTTCTTACCGTGTTTTAAACATCATAGCTATGATATTCCAGATTCTTTTCCACTCAGTGCAGTACAGCCCACCTTAATCAAAGATTGTCCGCAATGCAATCATGCAAGTTTGTTCGAATTCCAACATAACCCGATCAAAGGAGCCAATTTGTGAGCATTGTACGAATCATAATCTTGTAATTTTTCCATCTTTAAATTTTTTGTGATATTTATTTATTTTTTAAATTAGTTTTCTTTTATTCTTGTTAATCGTTTGTAAATATATTACATGAATTATATATATATTTTACATTTCATAATTTTTTTTATGTGCGAATGGAATAATTTTTTTTTTTTTTTTTTTTTTTTACTACTTCTGCCGATTCGTGCCTAGCCTATTTGGCTATCTGCGAATGGACTCAATGTATTCAGTTGAGTGGAGAATACATCCATTGATGTATTCAGCCCATCACTTATACTAGATCACGGATCCTAGTTCTTTCCAGTCTTCTTGTTATTGCATTGTCCGGAAGGGCAGCTACTAGCTCGTTACTATGTCCACAGAGGCGTAACGCATGACTACGAGCGCGTTGCTTTATAGCCTCATCGACAGTACAGACTCTTAGGTCTCGATGAATAGCCTCATTGGTAACATACCACGGCATTCTGTATATCAACCGTAGCGTTTTATTCTGGAATCGCTGTATCACATTTCTGTTTGACTTCTTTGCACAGCCCCAAATTGGTGCTGCATAAGTCCACGTAGGTTTAAGGATAGCATTGTATATTAAGACCCTATTAGCTAAGGAGAGGTTCGAATGATATCCTATTAGCCAATATAGCGATCTTAATTTAATATCAAGCTTATTCCTTAATTTCTGTACGTGTGTCCTCCAGCTTAAGGTACGGTCTAAGTGAACTCCTAGGTATCTGTCACTATTGCTTCTTGGTATAGTGTTACCACCCAGTGTTAGGTGGAGCTGGTGCATAAAAATAACTTTTTCTTTTTCCTTTAAATGTAAATATTATCTACATTCCGCTTCAGTAATGAGTACAAACACCTTTTTTATTGTAAAATCATATAGATTCTAATTAGTGATGGGCAGCGTCGAAATGAATCATTCGAATTATTTGATTGTTCGATGACTTTGAATGCATTCGATTGTTTCGTAGTTGCATTCGAAATGTTATTTCATTCGAATAATTCATTCGTATTCACAACAATCGTTCGAAATGTTATTTCTCTTGAAAGAATCTAGGCGATGTTTAACAAATACTTCATTCGTTTGCATTCGGATGGTTCCAGTTTTTATTCGAATAATTCATTCATATTCACAAAAATCATTCGATTGTTTTTTTTTTTGACGATTGTCGATTGTTTTGATTGTAAAAACATTTCGAAATCGCACATCACTAGTTCTAATACATGTATATAAGAAAATAATAAAAAACGAGTAACAAATAAAAAAATAAATAAATAAACAGAGATGATAGCAATATGATGTATTCAGAATTTGCATCGTCTAATACCCCAAGCATTGTATGTAGAATATAAAAATGAGTAAAAGTTAAGAAAAATGGTGTAAAAATAACTATAATTAGAGAGAGTATGAATAAATTTTTAAAAAACAGCAAAAAAAAAAAAAAACATGTTATTTTTTGGCGGTGTTTGAAATGAAAATTTCTACATGTATTTAATGTGATAGTTACCGCAGGTGCTAAAATATGTTTAATTTTTTCAAAATTTAATTCTAAAAAACATTCGTGGAAAAGTAAATAAATTAAGTAAACATAGAAATTAGTATACATCATATAAACAATTAAAACTTATGATGAAACTTAGAATATAGATGAATGAAAAAAAAAAAAGTTGTAATTGAATAGATTAATGAAAAAAACATAATAGTCTTTGTGTTTACGTTTCTTCTTTTTTTTTTTTCGTTATGTTTAATGCATTATATTGGTTTTTATGTATAGCCTCTTCATTCTCTTGCTTTCAAAAGTATACTCTTCTGTCAATTACTTCTTTAAAAAGACTTTCCAAATTTTAGCATTTATCATATTGTATAGCATGTACAATAAATTAACAGATTCCATATTGGAGTGTAAAGAAAACTATTTTGAAAAATCTCTGAAATAAAAAAATAATATAAAGAGAAAAAACAAAAATAGTGATTCTTCATGATATTTTTACTCCCCACCCTCGGGACATTTATTTTTGTAGAAGTTAAATATTGTTGTAAAAGCAAGTATGATGTTATTTTGTATATTATAGGGTGAAAAAAAAAAATTAATAATACGTTAATCATTGATTTAAAAATTATATTATCATACATTTCCGGCATTCAATATTTGCATGCACTTGTATAGAAACCATCCACGGTAACTTGCATATTTCTGCTGTTGTCTAAAACCGTTAGAATATTAGGTAAAAGATTGAGTAAGATAAATACGATTTATTTTCTGTAGCATATTGTTTGAAGAAACAGAAATAAAAAATAAAATAACATGATCGATTTAATTTGAATTTAGCAATATTTTTAGAACTAACATGAATTTTTTGTAAAACGCGAAAGAAAAAAAAGAAAGAAAACAACGGTAACATTCGTTAGTTTTACGGATAAAGCAGTATAGATGTATTTAACAATGCGTATGCAGTTAATAATCTTTTGTCATGCAGAGTGTGCGTGGGATCGGACGGTACGCATTCATTGAGGGGCGAGACATCGATGGATTTATTTTTAGAACCGGGGAAAACATACATAAATACTTACGGACGGAATAAATAAAATAAAAAATATGTTTGAATGATAAAAGGTGGTCGATCGGAGCTTGGTTTCTGGCTTTAAATTTTATTCTTAGGCTAATTTTTAAATGCTCCAAATTATTGGAGATGCGTGGGGACCGCACGGGGAAATTTGGGGGAGATTTGGTGAACCACAAAGAAACTTGGATGAATTTGCACTGTCGGAACAAAAAAATTTTGGTTACTTTTGCCTCCCAAATAAAAAACATATGTTAGTTTCTGCGAGCGGATCGTGTTTTCAGATGCGACACTAGCGCTCCTACATTTCCTGGTGGAGAAAAATGGAACTATGTGCCAAAGTCCCTAAAAATAAGCTACTTCCTCGTCACAAGCCGGAGGGCGTAAGAAGCATACTACAGTTAGTCGGCTGCTGAGCCTACAAAGGCAAATATTAACAGCATTTCACAGACGCCAACATGTATACTCAGTCTTTTTCGATATATAAAAGGCGGTCGACAGAGTATGGCGATACGGCCTCTTATCCAAGCTGACAACAGCTGGTATAAGTGGAAACATGGCCAAGTATCTGAATAATTTTTTAACAAACAGAACGTTCCATGTTAAGATTGGTTCGTCAACATCGAGCACCATTCAAACTGAGAATGGCTTACCACAAGGATCTGCCCTTAGTGCAATCTTGTTTATTTTTTATATCAATGATATAAATGATTGTATTGCTCCGCCTGTAAACGCCCGGCTCTACCTTGACGACTTAAACATTTCCCTGTCTTCCAGTTTTCCAGCAAATGCTCAAAAAATCCTACAAAAAACTATTTCAAAACTACAATCCTGGTGTAACAATAATGGTCTTGTGTTTTCTCCATCTAAGTCTATCTGTGTTGATTTCTATAGGGGACGTCAAAACTCTTCCAGCATCCGCCTCAATCTAGAAAATTCTTCACTTCATTTCCATCCTACTGCTACTTTCCTTGGACTACTGTTCGATCAAAAGCTAACTTGGCGATCCCACATATCCAATCTTAAAGTTAAATGTCATAAATTCCTATCTATTCTTAAATATGTATCAAACACAAAGTATAATGTACCTCCGAAAACTCTCCTCTCCATATACAAATCCTTAGTCATTTCCAGAATAAACTACGGGTCCCAGGTGTATGCGTCAGCCAGTCCCTCTTTACTTAAATCCCTTGATTCAATACACCACACGGTGCTCCGCACGATACTTGGCGCACATAGAACTTCCCCGTCTGTAAGTTTGTGTGCATTGTTAGGCACTCCCCCACTAAAGTATTTCCGAACCTATTATTACCACCGTGAGACTCTCGCTCTTTTCTCTAGTAAACGTGCCTGCCCTATTGACACACATGACCTCCCAAATACCCCAGAGTTCCCTAATGACCCTCTCCCAGAAATCTTGGCCCTCCTATCGCAGCACAACGTGAGCGTTATCCCTTTCCCTAACCTAGCTCCTAACATCATGATTCCGCCGTGAGCCCCTTTAAACATTGATGTTAACTTTTCCCTGATGAAGTATAATAAACCCCTGCACCCGAATATTGTTCAGTTGACAACAGCAACAATGCAAAAATACCCCGATCACCTCTTTTTCTACACGGATGCTGCCAAGGCTACCCCAGAGGCTACTTCATCCCCAACCGCCTGTTCCTTTGAAGTCTGCGACGTGATTTGAAGCATTCGACTGAATGACAATTGCTCGGTACTGGATGCTGAAATATACGCAGTATTTTTCTGTTTGGAATATTTTCTTTCTACAGAGCCTACATCACAGAAAGCCCTGCTGGTATCTGATTCATCCGCAGCTTTATTGACAATTTCTAATCCCTTCACCAAACATCCTGTAGCAATTCGAACCCAGCAGGTATTATACGAACTTATTAAGAGACATTGCTCCGTATCCTTTCTGTGGGCGCCCAGCCATGCAGGGATTCCTGGAAATGAACGCGTCGATACATCCGCCCGAGCAGAAATATATTGTCCCTCGCCTAGTAACAGCCAACCTCCACCTTATCTCTCGAACATAATCTTCAATAATCTCACGTCCTTATGGAAAACCCATTGGTCCTCGTGTCAGACTTTCTCGAGCTTAATTAAACCCTCAACGGAACCATGGTGGCCAGAAAAAAGCATTTCCCGCAGAGATTTCTGTGCACTTAGCCGCTTGCGCACAGGCCATACGGCCATGTCGCATAATTGTATTTTGCAAAGAACCCCCTCTCCTATGAATTGTCCTTTCTGTGGCCAAGATGTTGCTCCCTCAACTCCTCACATACTATGCGACTGTCCAGCACTATCACCTCACCGGCCCCCTTCAATTAATAACAAAACAGTCACCAACAGTCTTGAGAATTCCCCCGATGCAATTTTATCTGTAACACAATTTATCAGAACTAGCGGAATAAGCAGATATCTATAAAAACAAACTGCGCATCTTCGTACTGTAATAGCTACAGCAGTTAAACACGGTACAGGATGTTGCTTTCACAAGAAAAAAAAAAAAAAAAAAAAAACTTTCGAGCATCGTTAACGTCTCTGACCGCTTTTGCTATTGATGATACTGACGATGAAATTCCGCCCAGCGTTGCAATACCAGCTAATAAGTTGACAAGGGGGAACGCTCCTCCAGTTTTAGCAATTGTAATAATTCTAACATTATCATTACCAATTATTGATGGTTTTAATTTTTTAACTGCTGTAATCGCTTTTTTCATCCTACCTCTGAGGTTTTTTCCTTGCGAGCGGCTTTCCGCGCTACATTTAGTACATCTCTGAAATATAGTTTCTGTCCCGCACGTTTTTTACCTCGGCGTCGACCACCCAGTTTTCGTTTTATCTTCATAGCGTTCGTTGTAATCCAGGCAGCCGCTTTTTCCCCCGAGACTACTATCTGAAGCCTTGACTCTATCCCAAGCTTTATTTTCTAATATTCTATCTGCTTTGGCTCGGTTTTTATTATCTGAATAGTCACAATATGCTATATTGTGCTCTTTGGCTGCTTCGTCTAAAGGATTTATTCTAGTAACGCCTCTACTCAACTGTCGGTCTAACTTTGTTCCAGGACCTAAGTAATTATATCCCGGATAATGTAGTTGAAATGGAAGTTTATCTATAACTCTATTTAATACAGTACGAAGACCACAACCACGTTTTTTAATCTTTTTTATTTTACGTGAATTTTTTTTCTTCATTTCGATTTTTGCTTAGCATAGAACCTATATATATATATACTTTTTAAATACTCGTCTTAACGAATAAATGTTTATGTATTTATAGTATTTTCGAATATTTTCTGTCACTTTATAAACAGTGTATACTATGAAATTTATACCACAGAATGTACAATTACCTACAAGTAATGCATTGGCATTGCTGGAATCTAATGGTGAAATGACTCCTAATAAACATGGAGTGCTATTTCCAAATAATATAAGGTGCTTAATTATCGGTCCGAGCGGTTGTGGAAAGACAAATTCGTTATATACTTAACTTACTCATCCGAATGGTTCGCGATATGAAAATGTTTACATATAAAGCACTTCTTTATATCAACCAAAATATAAACTACTAGATACATTATACAATTCAATACTGGAAATTGGCTACTATACATTCTCAGATGAGAAACAGTTACCTAAACCTGATTCGATTAATCAAAACTCGATATTTATATTTGATGATATTCCAATATGTAGTAATCGCTCCATTATACGAGATTACTTTTCAATGGGGCGTCATAAAAATATAGATTGTTTCTATCTTTGCCAGACATATGTAAATATACCAAAACATATGTTAAGGGATAATGCCAATTTTATTATTGTATTCGCGCAGGATGATGTAAATATACGACACATATACGATGAACATGTCACTTCTAGAATTTAAAAAAATCTGTGGACAGTGTTGGGAAAGCAGATATGGATTTCTTGTGATTGATAAAGAGAGTGAAGTATATAAAGGACGATTTCGTCGAGGTTTTGATGAATTTGTAATTATTGATGATGATGAAAAGAAGTTTAATGATAAAAAATAAAATGTCAGCTCCAGTGAATTCTATGAAAAAAATTGAGGAAGAAATACATCTTAAGGAGGAATTGGAAAAATTACGTAAAGATATTACAAATAAATATAATTTGTTGAAAAATGATGCCTAATCTATCACAAATACATCAGCTATCGTGCTGGAGCCTGTTACGAAGCCGTTATCTGACATTCGGGAAGCATTACAAAAACCTAAAATAATGAAAAAAAAAGGATGTTGATACAATAACTACTTCTCCAGTTACGAAACGAAAACTTGTACACAGCACTACTAGGAAAGATAAAGTTGACGATATAGATAATGAAATAAGTTCCAGCTCATTTGATCTAAGTGGTATAGGTCCTTTTCGTATTGATGGAAACGATCCAATACCTCACGATCAAATTTATAGAATAAGGTATAGTCCTTTTTCTAATGAGTATATGATGGGTACAACACCAATTTCATGGAATGAAGATCGAAAAGAAATATAAATAGGAAAGAGGACTAATCGTGTGAAATTCCCATATAGCTCCGGTGTAATGCATTTACTGATGGAGACGGATGTAGATAAAAACGAATATACGAGTGATGATTTAATACTATATAAACAATTACTGGAATTTACAGGAGCTCATTTACGTGCTGATGGTAGATTGAATGGTCTTAGGAATCCTAAATATACGAATATAATTCGCCCATTGTTTCGTTCTAATGAGCGTAGTGAGCGAGGTTATTATCAAAAATTTATCATTAACCGAAAAACTTCTCGCGTTGCTGGAATACGTCTTAAAAAGCCTCGAATTAAGTATTGGAATGATCCGGATGAATTGGTTGAACGCTTGCAATTATTACACGCGTCTAAACAAAATGGAAATACCAGTGTAGATAACGAGATTCAGTCAATTGAAGAAGAGTTGGCTGAAGAAGGATACATTCAGTTACCTTTTTGATTATTAGTACTAGTGTTAAGGAAAATATGTCGGCAAAACAAACATCTGCGTCGCCCTGCACGGAAACGATATCAAACGCGATGTGTGCAACTTTTAAGTTTAAACGATTTATGGCAGGCAGATTTGATTGATATGACTCAATATGCGCGATTTAATCGAGGACATAAATTTATTTTAGTTGTAATAAATGCGTTTTCTAAATATGTTTGGATGATTCCTGTAAAGAAAAAGAGCGGTACGATAATTGCGAAAGCGCTAGAAAAGATTTTATCTGAGAGAGGTGTTGAACCTCCTAAACATTTACAAACAGATCAAAGTACAGAGTTTTATAATCCGCAAGTGCAAGCTGTTTTAAATCGGTATAATATTAATCTTTACAGTACTTACTCTCCCCTTAAAGCAAGTATTGGAGAACGGTTTAATAGAACCATAAAGAATTGGCTTTGGAAAGAATTTACTGCTAATCGAAATAAACGCTGGTTGTCCGTTTTGCCGGAGCTAACACAAAAATATAACACAAAAATACATCGTACAATAAAATTTGCGCCTGCGTATGTAAATAAACGCGTTGAGAAAACTGTTGTAGAAAATAGAGCGAAAGCATGTAGTAGCACCATCGATCGTTTTGCTCCTTCGAGCAACTCAAAAATATTTAAAGTCGGTGACGTAGTTCGTATTAGTAAAGTTAAAACATTATTAGAGAAAGGATATACTCCTAACTGGACTGGTGAATTATTTACTATAAATACGGTAAATTCTACTTTTCCTACGACGTATACGTTAAAATACAGAACCGGTAAATTATTAGTTGGTACTTTTTATGCGGAAGAACTGCAAAAAACATCTTACCCCGACATATACTTGGTGGAACGTGTTATTCAACGCAAAGGTAGAAAATCCTTAGTTAAGTGGCTTGGATTTCCTAGTTCAGAAAATTCCTGGATCGATAGTAGTGTTTTGGTAAGTTTATTAAATATCAGTACGATATATCACGATCCTGCAGAGTCTGAAGCAATATCTTACAAACAGATGAAATTTCTCCTATATTCTGATATTTTTAAAACAGCCATTATAAATGCACTTATGGAAAACATTAATTTAGCCGGTGATCATGCCAACATTTTAGGAAGACGAATAATTAACGCAGCCGATGGTCTTGAAGCAAAAGATGTAGTCACCTTAGGCCAGTTGGGTGTTATTCAAGGGTCTCTGCAGAAAATAATTATGAGTGAAGTTCAAACAATGATTGATATTTTAAAACAACTGATTACAGAAGAAACTAATTCCGCATTTTTGAAAAATAAAGATGCTCATGATAAACTCGGAGCAGATATTAATAATTTTTTAGAACGAATTGATACTAGTAAGAATGAATATCTTTCCAAATTTGGAAGTATAGATGATCAGGTGAAGACTCTTTTTAGTGAATTAGTCAACGTGAAAGAATCAATTAAAAAACTTGATAGTGAAATAAAAACCACAAAGACAACGATATTTGAAGTGTTAAAAATTGAGAATGTAAAGATTGATAATAATATACAACAATTCAGCGATAAAATAGTAGCTGCGGTTAAAAGGATTGATAAAACTATTGAACGAATGGATACTGTGATAAAAACTGCGACTAATAAGATTGATGATAGTATAAATCGTTTTGATGCTGTACTTATAAATAATAGAGGAGAACTCGATAGATTACAGAAAAGTTTTTCTAAAGAACATGATTGGATTGTAGATAGTCTCTATTACTTGCCCTAGAAGCACAAATGCAACGCAATATTACTTTAGAATCTGAGAAAAAATATGATTTTGATTATAAATATAGATGTCTCGATATTTCATTTGATTTTTGCAATTTATTTAATTTAAGAAGTTGAAATATTGTAATTATAAAATAATGCCATTGCATAAAAGTGGAAAATATATACCTGAAAGAGGAATTGCTGAACCTACCAATATTGAATTGGATTCGAGTGGAAATTTTAATTTTAAAGGAAAAAGATTACTAAATGTGAGCACTGTGAATAAGAACCTGATTGAAACTGAAATGATTTCATACAAGCGATTAAAATCTATTCTCACATCGTTAGAAAGTAGCGAGAAGATTCAAAAATTATCAGATAAATTAAATACGGTTTCGAATGAACTTTCAAAGCATGAAAATAATGCGAAAAGCACAATTGGTATACTCGGAGGTTTAATAAACGATTTAAGTGGAAAAGTGACTGTATTGCTGGATAAATATATTACTAAGGAAATAATGGATAAACAGCGTGAAGAAATAGGGAAACGTTGTAAGGGGATTCTAGATAATCTTCGTGAAGAAATTAAAAAGGAAAAAATACATCGTGTTGTAGATACAACTCAACTAGCTGCAAAAACTGATAATTTAAATGACCAGCTACGTAATATTGGTCCGACTATTCATCATAAGGAACGAGAGGAATCAGTACAAAAAGAAGTTGGGAATGTGTTAACAACGATAGTAAAATCGAAATTTTAAGTTTATGAAATAATAAATGTAAATATATGAAAATATTTATTATATATTGTAATAAAGTTTACATGTAATTTGTATGAAACATTGTAAAAAAAAAGATTTTGAAAAAAAAATATGAGCGTATGAATATGAAAATACATCTTTATTTATTTACATACTGTGCATATTCCGCCAACTATCACCGTCACATTTGATGCTATTGAGATAGTCGTAACCTGTACTCATTGAATCTAAGCATGACCAGCAAACATATTTCGCATTCTGTAACTGCATTCGCATTAATTTGCTAAACCTCTTTATCCAGGCGAATTGGTAATTACCTTTTGATCCCCCAAATAGAATATTTGTGTGCGCTCGATAATCCAGCATCCCTGTATTTTTTTGAAATGCACGAACCACTATAATAGTATAGTTGGTAGTGCTTACATTGTCGGACTCGATTAATTTGTATAAATTAATAGTTAATCTATTTCTTCTTTTGAACTGTTCGATTTCTCCTAGCGCGGCTACAGGTGTATGTAAATCGGAAAAATCATAAATACGCTCCAACACATTGAACTGCTACATACTGCACAGTTTATGCGCAAACTTTGCCAGCACTGCGAACCTAAAACTTCTTCTATTGTGCGGATCTTTGGATCTTTTATGTAAATCACTGCTTGGCGGGAATGAATTTCCTTTGGCAAGTCCAATATTGGTTGTGACATCGATACTGGAGGAAGAGGTATTTGCTCGAGTGAATGCTGTGGCGGTGATGGAGGTGGATGTGAAAATTGTGAAAGTGTAATCTGTGTAAGTGGTTGAGATGAAATAGGAGTTGATGGTGGATAAGGTGGTGGCGGCGGTGGTGGTGATTGAAATATATTAAATGCATGTTGTGATTCTGCTAGAGGCGGTGATGCTGGTAATGAAACTTGAAAATAGGGTGTAGGAGGTATCGGTGATGGTAGATCCGGTATATTTGAAATAACGATGTCTTCATCTGAATCTTTGAAAAAATTTTGAATAAAATCTGCTGCTGTTGTTGTCGTTGTATTGGAGTTCATGCATGTGACAATATTATTGCATTCATTCATCATGGAAGAAATTATATTTTGCCCGTTACGAACTTCACTAATATTATTCGTTTAGAAGTATCGACTGCAACAACAATAATCGCGGTAATGTTCCTGATGTGTAAAGCGAACCTGTATATACAGGTGATTTTGTTCTTGTAGGAAATTCTAGAATCTAATTAAGCAACATTCTAATAATGATACCTGTTTATTTTTCATAGTAAGACGAATATAGATAGGTATATACTGTGTTTATTAGACAGAGATAAAGAAACTAAAAACAAATACATATTAAAATCAAATCATTTAACGACTTCGACGATCACGTATGCATTCCTACAAATGAGGATCATTTTGTAACGTAAGCAAGTTCTAATAGGTATATAAATCATTTAACGACTTAGGTATATATTGTGTTTATTAGACAGAGATAAAGAAACTCGAATTATCCTGCATCTGGATGATGTAATCGTCCGCCATTAAAAGTCATTATTCTCAGGGTCGGCATTTAAAATTATCGGTTGAAAATAAAATAAGTGTGTGTGTGTGTGTGAACGTGTAGCGATCAGGTTTCAATCAGCGGCCTGTGATAACTTGTACAGATTAACAGATAGTTAATTTCGAACACAGCGTACTCACCCGCCATCATTCTACTGATGAAACGAACAAATACTCTCCTTAAAAAATAAATTAAAAAAAAAAAAAAATGCTGGAATGGAGCACAACTCAGAAAATTCCTTTAAAATTTGAGTTCTATGTGTTGAGTTTCGAACGTTTTTAACACTGCGCCATAATTTTACCCCTCCCAACCCCCAAAAATTAAAATTAAAAATTACACTACATTTATTACAAGTACAGACCTGTATAATACACACATATAATGATAGAAGGCGCCACGCGTGGGAATGTGAGTGCGTGAGAACGGCGCATACACTTTCGCAATTATGTTTAGAGGGGAATCAGGGCTTGGGTTAGAATAAAAAATTGGGTTAATTTTCGCCTCCCTGATAAAATACTTAGGTTACTTTCTGCCCTCTGCACACATTTTGAGGTTGTGACGTCATATTTAACCCTTCCAGCCCTTTCGGTGGTAGCAACATTGTTTAACCCTTTAATTAACCCTTCTGGCATTTTGTTAACCCTTTTTCTAACCATTTCACAATTCTGTTAACCCTTTCGTTAACCCTTCCAGTATTTTGTTAACCCTTTCGCTATCCATTTCGCCATTTTAACCTTTTCGTTAACCCTTTCGGCGACGTCCTTTGTGTCCCAGAATGAACATATGTATACTACTCAAGATAATCCAGACATTGTACTTCAACAAGAGACCAGGTTGAAACCAGCTGAACAATATAACCTAAAAAACTTTGAAATATTTTGCAAAGACATTTCAACCGATACAATCGCTAGAGGCGGAGTTCTGATTGGAGTCAAAAACAAACTATGCTGCGAGCCTCAAACTTTACACAAAAAACTTACAGGCCATAGCCGTCACAATAAAACATCCATACAAGCTCACTCTCTGCTCAATATACTTATACCAATCCAATGAAATTACAGAGAACTGCCTCAATCACATTATCAAACAATTACCAACTCCATTTATCTTGAGTGGTGATTTCAATTCTCATAATACATTATGGGGCTCAACTACCTCCAATTCATTGATCGCGAAAATCTCAGCTTACACAACAACAGATCGCACACCCACTTCAATTCATACAATGGCTCCTTTTCAGCTATAGATCTATCCATTTGTAGCAGCTCATTAGCTCCAATGGTCAACTGGATTACCCTTCCTACTTTATTTGGAAGCGACCATTTTCCCATTTTAATTTCACTTCAAACACTAGTCAGACATGATCAGTACAAAAAATATCCTAAATGGAGAATCAAAGATGCAGATTGGCAAAACAACACCGAATTGTTAAACTTATAACTTCTAGAAAATCTCAGCGACATAAACGAGGCAAATAACCATATCGTGAAAGGTATCCTGGAAACCGCTACTCGAAAAATCCCTCAAAACAGTGCAACCATAACAAAAAAACAAACAGTTCGGTGGAACAATGAATGCAAAACAGCAATAAAACAAAAAAACCGTATGTTAACCTTAGTCAAACGTCATCCTAGTCAAGGAAATTTAAAAAATTTTAAAATTGCCAGACCAAGATGCAAACACACCATTCAGGAGGCAAAAAAACGATCATGGATAAAATTCACTTCTTCTTTCAACTCGCACACCCCTATAAAAGAAGTATGGAATAAAGTAAAAATGTTATCAAACAAAAAAAAACTTTACCTCAATCGAATACAATTCTAAAATATTCTCGAATGAAACAGATGTCGCCAACCAGATCGCTAACCACTTCTACCAAATGTCCTCTACAGAAAATTACACAACTGTTTTCTTTGACATAAAGCGTCAAATTGAACAACAAGATTTAAACTACATAGATGAGCCTAACCATGACTTCAACCGACCTCTTACATATCACGAACTTTTATACGCCCTGAAACATATGAAATCTTCAGCCGCTGGATCAGACGACATCCATATAGATATGGTCAAAAAATTAAATTCTGCATCTCTTCACACAATTAGCAAGTTCCTCAACCTCATCTGGAAATCTAAAAAAATAACAGACAGTTGGAACAACGCTCACATAATCCCGTTATAAAACCAGAAAAAGATTCCCTTTCTCCTTCTAGCTACCGTCCAATCTCGCTTATCAACACGTTATGTAAAGTCATGGAGAAAATAATGAACACCAGATTAAAATGGATTCTTGAACAAAAGAAACTGTCGGATCCAATGCAATATGGTTTCCGCTCTCAAAGAAGCACCATAGATCATCTAGCAAAGTCACAACAGCATAATTGTGACGGTTTTGTAACGAGTCAATGCAACACGCTCACAAGTTTTGACCTTGAAAAAGCCTTCGATAAAATATGGAAGCATAAAATCATTAAAACGCTCATGGAATGGAATATAAACGGAAATATGCTTGAATATATAAAGGACTTTCTGACAAATAGGACTTTCCAGGTTCGCATTCAAGATGTCTTATCCCTCCCAAGAATACAAGATAATGGCACACCGCAGGGCTCTATAATTAGCCCAACTTTGTTCATAATTGGTATATCAGATATATCTAAAATCATAGATCCTCCAGTCAAATACGAACTGTTTGCTGACGACTTAGTCATTTATATGACTTCCTCAAGCTTAGATAATCTAAATAGCACTTTACAATCCACAACGAACAAACTGCTTGATTGGGCTTCATCAAATGGACTATCCTTCTCTAATCACATTTAGTAAAAAAACGAATTAAACCGCCAGATTGTAACGTCCACCTAAATAATACGCTAATTCAAAGTTTCGACAACATAAAAATTTTAGGACAAGAAATAGATCGAAAATTATCTTTTGGAAAACACATAGAAGATTTAAAAACAAACTCATAAATCTCTTAGTGTGATAAAAATGGTTTCTCATACCAAATCGGGTGGAGACAGAAAATCTCTAAAAAACCTTTACTCGGCGCTGACACTTTCCAAGTTGGACTACGGCTCCGTGATTTACAGTAGTGCCAAAGAAAATGTTCTGAAAAAATTGGACACCGTTCAAAATTCAGGTCTAAGACTCATTACAGGAGTATTTTACACCAGCCCAATTGCTAGACTTCATGTAGAACCAAACATCTTTCCATTGCAACATAGAAGAATCTTCTCATCCCTGAAATACTATACAAAAATGACTTCAAATTTAGCCAATCCTACTTCCGAAAAAACTATTTCGCCAAACTTTATTCAATTATATGAGAAATACCCAAAAACTCCGAAGCCATTGAGAATACGATACCTAAATACAATTAAAAACATCAACTTTGGCACACCAGACATCGTAAAGGACATAAGAGAACTACCACCATAGCACCACAACCTTTCAAGAAACCATAGCAGACTTAAACGGACGTAAAAAAATGGACTCGTCCTTAACAAGACATATCAGAAAGGTGACTCGCTCAACTTGGCAAATAGAGTGGAATCGAATCTCTCCAATCCAAAACAAACTACGCCGCATCAAAAACGAAATTGCCGACTGGGAAACCAACTATTGGCCAAAAAGACAAGATGAAACAGTTATTTCGAGACTAAAAATAGGGCACTGCTCATTTAGCCACAAGTACATCCTCGACAAGGAGCCGGCGCCCATTTGTGAAATCTACGCAGAGACTTTCTCCGTAGACCACCTCTTCACATGCAAAAAGTGGGAAACACAGCAAGCAGTCTGCGACATGGTAGGATAACCTATACCAGAACTCCTTTACAAGGACAGATCAAATTGTGAAAATATACTAACACACCTAAAAAATGTAAATATGTATAATAGTATCTAGATAAGTTAACTGTTAAGATGTAATATATTCGTCGCAAATGGCTCCATTGTCGAGCGACAATAAATAAATATATTTAAAAAAAAGATTTAAAAGTTATCATTCATAGAATTAATTATTAGTGCAACAATAAATTTATTGTAATTGTTTTTCTTTAATACTGAGTGAATATTGTGCTATTAATTGAAAATATTGGATTGATACAAGCATTGTAATAAATTTTTCTATCCAAAGATTTCTTTTTTTTAACTTCTTTTTCTTTTTTCCATAATTTTACAATCTATAACACTATTACAACAGTATTGACAATTTTTATTGACCCTAAAACTTCTCACTCAAGCGCAGATTTTTCTTAATATACGTTGAATTTTTACATTCTGATAAGTTTTTGAACTCTGTTTTTCTCATTAATCTAAATCAAGTTAATTATTTGCTCATCGTCAGTACTTCACTATTTTCATGCTAGCTTAAGCTTACAGTCAAAATGAGTATCCATTAAAAAATAACTCATATTGAAATGTATTATACAACATTTCAAGGCAGGGCCCACGGGTGGGGGGTAACCCCCATGAGAACTGAAATAGTTATTATAAATACACAAAAATCTGAAAAAAATCACAAATTTAAAATAAATATTGATGATTTTTTAAGATGTTCTTATCTACTTTTAAAAGAAAAAAGAAAAAATATGTTCCATATTTTTAGGTACTTCATTAATATATTATGCAAAATTTTTTATTACGAGTATAATTAATAACGTATGTAATTTTTATTAATGTTCATATACGGGCTAATTCATTTATGTGAATTATTAATATATAAATCAAAATGATGGAAATTATTAATAGTACGAATATTAATGAAAAATGTATTGTTATTTATAAAATAAATATGCAAAGAAAATTTTCAACCCCCCCCTCCCCTCCATAATTCTGGGCACGGGCCTGCAACATTTCCTTTAGAATTCTTACCACTTTCCTATATTTTAACGGTTTTTACATTATTTTTTCTCAAAAACTGTATTTTCTGAAACATTTTAATCTTTTTTCGCTAAATTCAGGCTCTTAACCGTTATTATACTTTATACTCTCATTTTCTATCTAATTTATATTATTTGTCTTGCGTTAATCATAGAGTCCTCTGTTTTTTATATATTTCTCTTTTTTTTACTTCATGAAACTTGAAATTTAAGTCAAACCGTCCGTGAGTTATTGATTTTTATTTGATAGTTTTGTCATTTCTGAACCATCTTATAAGGATTCTGAATATTATATGTTATGGAAACCTAACAATATTTCCCTGCAGTAGCATGGGTTTACGGAGAGGCTGTCTATAGTTACTAATTTAATGACCTACACTGAGTATATTTCTTCAAAAATGGACTTATCTTATCAAGTAGATGTAATTTATACAGATTTTAAGAAAGCGTTCAATAAAGATAACCACAGTATGCTAATAAACAAACTTAACGGATTCAGGTTTTCTATAGAATTATTACAAATGTTTAAAAGATATTTTACGCGCAGGAAACAATATGTTCAATTCAGTAATGCAAAATCTGTGTGCTTCTGTTATACATTGGAAATTCCACAAGGCTCAGTTTTGGGACCTCTTCTGTTTTTATTATACATCAATGATTTACCCCAAGTAATACAACATTCCAATATATTGTTGTACGCAGATGATACGAAAATATTTAAAGAAATTAGAAACAGCAATGATGTGTCGCTACTACAAATAGATATTGAAAGGTTTGAAAGTTGGAGTATGAAAAATAGACTGCTGGTAAATACATTAAAGTGTTATCATGTTACTTTTACGCGGAAATTTAAGGCAATTATATCAACATATAGTATAAGGAACGTTTACCTGGAAACTAAAAATGAAATTGGGGACTTGGGGGTAAATTTTGATTCCAACTTTACTTTTAGTGCTCATTTAATACATACGATTAGTAAGGCGAGATGGATGTTGGGTATTTTATTCAGAAATGGTAAAAACCATGTTTTTGAAGACACACGCCAGTTTAGTCCGTTCAGTATTAGAGTTTGCAAACATTATTTGGAATCCCTCCTCTAAAATAATAATCAAAAAAATAGAAGCAGTTCAGATGCAGTTTTTTAAGGTATTTATTTTTTAAACGTGTCAAGTATTTTCCAATCAATGCAGTTTACACAGATTTATTAGATACATTTAATTGTAAGACTTACGAGTCATAAACGTGTTGTTGGGGTCTGCTTCTTGTATAAAATACTTCATGGTGAGATAATTTCTCCATCTTTATTGGAAAGAATTAGTATTAAAGTTCCAACATTTAACTGCTTGAAAAATGCTTTGCTAGCATTTTTCATGTTCTGCAATGGAAGCATTACTGAGTGACTACAACAACATTTTAGATAAGTGCAATGAACTTGACATCCTGGGTTTGCCATAATTTTAAAGATTTTAGTCTACTTCTGGGCACGATAGACCGAAATAAATTTAAATACAGCTCATTCTACTTCTCTGTTCACTTACCTATCGAACTTATTATATATTGCTGAGACTGTGCTTTCGCTTATATAATGTACATTGAAGTACTCTTGTCTTTCCAAATTACATAACAAATTGCTAGCTGAGGTTTTTGGGAAACTAGAATGCTAGTATGTGTACATGGATTTGAACAGGTGTTTATGAATGAGTGGGGATGTAGATACAATTGTAAGTCTTAAGAAACACATGTCGGCATATTGTAATACATATTTACCACTATAAATTTGTTCTGCCATATTGTTTTAATCTGCCAGTGTGGTTTCATGTGAGTTTATTTTAGCTAGATTAATAATGTATATACCAGTTTTTAGTTATATAAGTGCAAACAGTAATTGGCCGAAAGGCTGTTTGTACAATGTTGTAAATAAATAAATAAAATAAATAAAAATAATGTTATATTTTCTTATAAAGATAAAAAAATTTCTTTAAACAATTTTTTTTTTGATTTTATTAAATTATAGTTGATTAATGCTTATTCTTTAGAATACTCTGGTAGCGGCGTCATAGTGCACTGCACTACATGTACTTTATCATGGTCGGGTTTAATGCCATATAATTGAAACATTTTGTAGATGCTTTCGAAATCCCACTTCGAAGCTATTATCACATTATGCGCAACCCTTGTGCTAAGAGATTTATATAGTAAGATGATTGTGTTAATAAATTGTGTTGTAGTTATATTCGATGGTACTAAAGACCTAAAAGCCAAAACTTCAGTATTATTAGCAAATCCTTTATCCCTCGAGGTCAGTATCTTTAACCATTTCTTTTCCCGCGAAGCATTTCTCTCCGTTTTACAAATCCTTGTGAAAAGTTTCTCTTCCAGCTCTTCTATGCGGCTGCGCACACGCAGCGAAAGAAGATATTCGTTGGCTTTTTCCTGAAAATTTTTCTGAAAAACATTCAATCCAAAAATCGTTAATATAACAAAAGCGTAAACACATTATAAAAAACACAAAACAAAATAAGAAAAACATAACTGTCGGTTACAATATTTAACAAAATCAAATAAAAAAAAAAAAAAAAAGGAAAATCTAATTGTTTATTAACAAGCTATTTATTTCAACTCTTTGAACTGTAATACTAATTTTCTCAGAGCATTCACCAAAACAATCATAATTATTTTAATTTTTTTTCTGCTGAGTTATTAACAATAATCCTGGTTTAGGTTTAGAAGTCTTAATGTATTTAAATTATTACTCTTTCTAAAAATATTTGCTGATTTAATTGTTGTATAAATGAATAAGAATTATTGATTTTGGTAGTATATAACAAGTTAAGTTCTCTTGATCATCCGGTGCCTTTCACCGTCCATGTTGAAAGTTGCTCTCTGGATAGAAACCTAGGTAATTTACATCCTCTGGCCCTTGCTAAGCTAATCAGTTCCATTTCCTCATCACATTCTTCCATTGTCGCTATAGGCAGGGGTCGTTTCGCAATCAAATTTCCATCCGTTGATTCTGCTAAAGGCTTTCTTGCCCATCCTTGCTTTTTCGCGCAACACAACATCAAAGCGTATATTCCTAATAGCGTCTTATACAGAATGGGCGTCATTTCTGACGTGCATCCGTCCTTTTCTGAAGATGAAATCTTAGAAGGAATCGAATCGTCAATCCCCACTGCCTCCCTCAGGCCTATATGCTGTTCTTCAGATGGCACTAAAATCCCTATTTGCTTAGTAGAACTCAAATTTTACAGCACCACGCTCCTGGAATTCGTTTCAATTTTCAAGGTACAATTTTCCGTCTCCCCTAGTGTCCGATCGCCTACGCAGTGTTCCAAATGTTTTCTTCTTGGACACATGGCAAAGCACTGCGGTAGTTCTTCTAACACTAGTCCACAATGTGCTTCTAAACGTCCAGTTTCAGAGTACAGAAACTTACAGGATCCGCCCCTATGTCGTAACTGCAAAGGCTCACACTCTGCCTTGGACCGATCTTGCCCTGAATGGATCAAGCAAAAAGACATAAAACGTATTATGGCGTTTGAAAATATCTCATTCCAGGAGGTCTCCCATTTTAAAAACAACAATTTAACATCTCATGCTTTCTCATATGCCGACCGAGCGTCAATATTCAATTCCCCTCCTAGTATTTCTTCTAAATCTCCTTAATTCTCTCTAATTCTTTCCCACGTCCTAAATCTCCTACTTTCCATAAAATTTGTAACACCAAAGCGCCCTATAAACCCTCCCCGCAATTTCTTCCCCTTCCTTCCAATCGTATCCCATCATCCTCTAATGGATGGGCTTTCAACAAATCTACTCCCCTTCTATCTAATTCCACTTCTATTAATAGTTTTCTTCCAAACCACGCTTACAATAATCCTGTCTCTTTCATCACTCCGTACTCCACTAATCCAACCTCTCCTTTAATTGTAAATATTTCCTCAGCTATCATGGAAACACTCTCTTCAAATAACCCAGCTTCTTCTTCTTCCTTTGTTGATTACTTAACTCATTTTCTTTCCAGTAACGTACAAATAAATTAATTCTTCTTTCTACGATTGAGAAAATAAGGAGGAAAGTAAGAAGATTCGGGACTGAATTTTCTTCTTTCTATTCTTTTCTGTCTTTCCTCTTATACCCTAAATTCTCGTTCCTTCTTCCTTATCTAAAATTTCTGTTAACATATAAAATAAGATATCTAAATCAGTTGCATAACTGTTTAATTTCAGTAATCAATGCCCGCTCGTTTACACACTTCCTATTTGTAAATCGTACAGTTACTGCGGTGCCCAAAAGCACTGTCCGGCTTCAGTAATTTATTGTGTTTTTTTTTCCTTCCAATGCACTGACGTCAAGATAGCTTGCTCAGCACTTGAACTCAGTTGCATTTGATTTGTCTTTGTTTTTTCTCGCATTAGCTGCTCCAGTTCAGTGGAGAGATTGACGAGCGCATATAGCAAGAGTTATGTAACAAGAGGCTTTGCGCATCATAATGTATCCTCTAACGTGGATCATTTTATCAATGAAAAGGTTTTAAAACCTGATTTCGCTTAGCAGAAATTTCTTCCCACATGAATGCTCTCTTTATTCCTTCTTTCTACTGCCCTTTCCTTCTGATTTGTTAGCCCTGATTTACTTCCTCCAAATTTCTAATCGTTACATTTCCTTCGTTTTCCTTTCAATCTATTTCAATACCAATGTTTTTGCTTTTCTTTTTACCTCATACCAATTATTGTGCCTTCGTACAGATCGAAATCAATTCCAGCAGATAATCCAATCCATACATGATTATGAGACGGATTCGGCAGTTGTAGTGGTTTAATTACGTTTTATACGATTTCTGATAATGCTGTCCGAGGTAGAAATTATTATTTCGATTATAATTCATTTTACATTTCGGGTTTTTCTCGGGCAGCAGAGATGACGGTGAATTGCGATCGGAGAAGATATTTCGACCGAGAAGCCTGGTTATTCCGGACGCAGCCGTTCTGTCGGCTGAGTTGCGGGGGTGAACTGGCTTCGCGGGGGAAATCGCGGTCGCGTTTACCGTCGAAACGTATAAGTACGGAGCATGCAGCTACGAGAGTCGCGAGAGAATTGGTGAAATCCCGGAAAGACAGGGTAGCAGCCGATTTAAAATACGTATAATTATAAGAATGTTCTAGAAAAATCGGCGTGCGTGTTAATTGATAAGGTACGGGGTAATTTTCAGCGATTCGACTATATCGTTTCGAATAGCCCATCATCGTGTACCGAAAAATCTTCGTTCGTGCCAGAGAAACGGTAAATCGATAGTCAGTTTTAGTTCAGTTGTTAACGCGAGTGAGATTAATTCGGTTATACACGCGAGTCGGTTCTTGCGCGAGTCAATAATGGTCGATCGCATAATTTGATTGTAAGATCACGTGGTCACGTGTATCTATTTTACCCTAGTCATCGTTTATTTCCGCTTATATTTATCGCAATTTTGACCAGAATTTCGTTTTTTTCGTTTGATTATAATGTTTGGAATTTGTTTCCTCTGTGTTTTTTGTAAACTTTGTTTAAATATACCCGTTTCATAAAAGGTTTCGTTATTGGACACGTGGTTACCCCGTGATATCTCCACCGGGAGAAATACCGCCATCGAACGGCGGGTTTCGCGAGTCTTATTTTTTTTATTTATATTTTTTTGTTCTCTCAAAAGCCTAAAGCTCTGCTAGGCAGAGCTATTCCGGTAACGGTGAACCGATATTTCACCGTTGGCGCCCGTACATATTTTTTATTTGTTTTCGCGAATTTTTTTTTATATTTTTTTCTGATCATTAAGCGAGGAAATCGTGATTCTTTACAATTATTAAGCAATACCCGAATCGGGTGGCACGAGAAGAAGAAGAAGACTGTTTCTGTCCTCTCTTTTCTTGATCCCTATACGCCTAATACATTCCCTGTTTCACCTTTATGGCTGCATTCAATATACTTCAGCGAAATTGTCGTAGTCTCAGAGCCAGTAAAAATACATTAGAAGGTCTATTGGATATTCATAAGGTTAGTGTCGCCCTTATCTCAGAAACGTGGCTTCGGTCGGGCACCAACTTTAATATTAGATGATATAAAATAATTAGATGCGATCGGAATGATGGGTACGGTGGTTCTGTAATCCTCGTTAAAAAAGACATTCCTTTCCACTCTCGCAATGTTTCTCTAAATCTCCCTCTTATTACTAACCATCCTAACATAGTCCACATCTCTATTAGTACTACCCTTCCGCATCCCATTAACATTATCCCTATTTACGTTCCCCCAAATTATGGTCTTCACCAATTCCCTCTTTCCTCCTTTTTCAACCCTATCCCACAACCATTTATCATCGGGGGTGACTGGAATGCCCATTCGCCCTTGTGGGATTGCTCATCCTGCAATTTCAATGGTTCCGTTCTTGAGAATGGTATCCTTTTCCATAATTTAATGCTCCTCTTACTAGTTCTTACGGCAGTAACCATGTTCCTGTCCTAATAACCCACATTATCTCTTCTTCTTCGACTTGTTTCAAACCTTTACATTCTCCTCGGTGGAACCTTTTGAGATCAAATTGGATTTTGTTTCGTTCTTGTGTCGATTCCTCACTTCCTGGTTCTCAACTAGACTCCGATCCTATGCTTCGATATAATTCTTTTTTAAATTCCATTACGCCTGCTCTTTTTCTATCTTTATCTACCCATCATCATTCAGCTAATTATTGAAATAAAGCTTCATCTCTTTGGTGGAATAAGGAATGCAACCGTGTATTCCATCGTAATCGTGCCACATTTAGAACTTTTTGATTAGATCCTACAACTGAAAACTTTGTTGCTCATAAGCGAGCGAACGCAAGAACTAGGTGTATTCTCAAAGTCTTAAAAAGATCCTCCTGGAAGAGTTTCTGTCCTTCTTTCTCCAGGAATATCCCCCTTTCTTGCATCTGGAAAATGGCTAGAGCTTTCAAATCCCCATCCTCTGAACGTATTTCCAATCTCAATCTTTCTAAAGATAGTTCCATTGCTCCTGCTTATGTTCCTAATATTGATGAAACATATCTAATTCATCCAATGCATAATTCCCCGACACATTTCCTATCCTTTGTTTTCAATATTCATGAATTAAAATCTGTCCTTTCCAAATCTTCCAACTCCACCCCAGGTCTTGACGGTATACCTTTTCTGATCCATAAAAATCTGTCTGAACGGTCCCTTACATTTCTCCTTGATCTTTTCAATTGTTTTCTCTCCAGAGGTATAACCCCTCCCTCTTGGAATTCTTTTATTATCATTCCCATCCCTAAAAAAAGTTCTTTCCTACGTCCGATTTCCTTGGCATCCTACATCAGAAAACTGTTTGAAGGTATCTTAAACAAGCGCCTTATTTGCTGACTGGAGCATAATAATGTACTTCCTGGCAGTACGTTTGGTTTTCGGCCTCGTATTGGTCTCTCCGACTGTATTAGTCTTTTTGTTTCCTATATCTATCAATCCTTCATCCAGAAACACACTATACTTTAGTTTCCTTCATTGATGAATCCTGTGCTTTCAATAATGTTCATTTTCCCCTTTCTAAAAGATAAGATGTTAGCAATTAACATTCCAATACAGTTTACTTCCCTTGTTATCAATCTCATGACGAATCGATCTATCCACCTCGCTGCTACATCCTTTTCAACTTCCAGAACGGTTTTTCAAGGTCTTTTCCAAAGTTCCTCCCTTAGTCCCACTCTTTTCCCATATATACACTGTCAGCGTGGCTTCTCTACCTCTAAATTCTTCGTCTCTATTCTTTGCTGATGACATCCTTCTTTATGTTTCATCTCATAATATTTTATCAGCCAGAGAAATATTTAATTCATCTTTTTCTGTATTAGATCATTCTCTTTCCTCAATTAACCTTCCTATTTCTCCTACTAAATTATGTTATGTCATATTTACTTTGCGCCCTTATAATCCTGCTTCTGTCTATCTATCCTTAGCAAACACACTTTTATCTCGTGTTAATGGTTTCTGCTATCTTGGTATCTTTCTTGACAGTCGGTTATTCTTCTCTGAACGTATTAAGTATCTTTCCTCTTCAACAACCAAAAGGTTATATACAATTAACAAACCATCCTCTTCAAACACTCACCTTCCCCCAAATCCTGCTATTCCCGTCTCCTTATGTCCCCTTCCGCTACTCCTTTGCCGCTAATTAAGGATATTTCGGTAGCCATCATTGAACTATTCTCTTCAAACAATATTGCTCCCTCTACATCCTTTGCTGACTCCCTTTCTTGTTTACTGTCGAATAATATCCGTTTTAATTAATTCCCTCTTCCTATACTGTACAAAAAAAAAATTTAATTAATCAATTAAAAAAAAAAAAAAAAAAAAATGGAAATAAAAATCGAGGTTGTATTTGCTTTATTATGTTACCTTCTGTCCCCTGCTTCCTTTTCTTCTTTTACATTTTTTCCCTTTCGTGTAATCTTCTTTACAATATTCAGTGCAAAGCATTTTAACCAGTTGTTTAACGATTTTATCGTAATAATTATCTTCATTTATGCTTATGTAGAAGTGGTTTCAACCTCTAACAGGCATTGGTGTATATTTTATACACATTTTTTTCGGGAATGGGCTCATGTTGAGTTGATACACTCAATCTCTGAACTGAGTTCCATTTCTATCACTCTCCTTACACACCTTAGCTGTTTTAACTGCACTGTGATGAATTTGTCAAAGTTGTATAGCGCTGGCTATGTACCACGCCTATATATGAAGTACAACTTCAATTCCACTGGCTGCTTCGGTTCTGCACGAATATTGCTTACTCTATTTTCTTTTATCCCAAAATTATTCTATATCTCCTTCTGCACTGTGCTCTTCGTTTTTCCTTTCGACTTAACGGCCTCGAATTACTTTCTCCTGTTTTGCAACTGCTGTCCTTTATTTTTCTTTTCTCCGTTTCTTACTCATTTTAGTTCCTCCCATACAAATGCATCTCATTGTCTGCTCTATGGTCTTTTCCCATGCTTCTCCCCACTTCATTTATGCCTTATTCGTTTACTGTTTTATTAAGATGGCTGCGTTAAATATTCTACAGTGGAATTTCCGTAGTCTAAGAGCCAATAAAAACTCATTAGAGGGGTTATTAGATCTATATAATGTCAACGTTGCTCTCCTCTCCGAAACGTGGCTTCGGTCGGACATAAATTTCAACATTAGAGGTTTTAGGGTAGTTAGATGTGATCGCGACGACAGTTATGGTGGTTCTGCAATCCTGATTAGAAATGACATTCCATTCTACTCTTATAATAACTCTCTCATTCTTCCTTCTTGTCTCAATTTACCTAACATTGTTCACATCTCCATTCAGCCTCCCTCTGTCCTATTAGCATTGTTTCTATCTATATTAGACTCCTGTATAATACATACACATAATGGTAGAAGGCGCTGCACCCCAAGCCGCTCGCAACCTGTTGCTGGAATGTTCAAATATTTCCGTTAATAATAATAATAATAATTATAATAATAATCGCGGTTCGTTCGGTTCTGGAACGTTCAAATATTTCGGCTAACAAATAAAAATAAAAATAAAACATCGAAAGAATGTCTGGAATTCTAGCCCGTGCACCGCGCCACCCTAATTAACTACCCGAATCGCGGTACCGCAAGCATATTTCCCCCCTCATAACAACACCCCCGCCCGCCCATCGGCTGTGAACCAATAAAAAGACACTACTCTGGCGGTTATTCATCTGTTGTATTTTCCCTGTATACCCTTTTTATTTTTTTGTTGCTGGTTTTGTGTGTTTATTTTTTATATGTTCGTTTTTTTCCTATTTTTGTCATTATTGTGGCCCATTGTTAACGTTCGGGTGTTTCAGTTCGTTTCTGATGATGGAAACTGATTGAAACGCCCAGCGTTGTATTTTTGAAATAAGTATTTATATTTGAATTTTGAACTCATTCAGCAAAAACGGACGTGCGCGTGCAAGTACGATGCTACACTGGCTTTGGAATTCATAGGAATTGGAAGCGTAATAATTGTGGGAGTGAGAATGCTACTGTGCAAATTAACGGATGTGCGGGTATATACCGGAATAGCTGGTACAGATAGTATGATTGATGAACGGAATAGTATATTTAGGTCATATTTGGTTTGAACTCTTAGAAGTTAGTAAAAAGATGCATTGATTCTAGCTGTGAAATAGTATACTTTGGATAATTTGAATAATATACTCAATAATATAATCAAATTTTGAATTTGAATAGTAGAAATATTTGTTCTACACACATGTAGAATAGACGTTTTAGGTTCCTATGTTTTTGGCGCCCACGGCACTTTAGCTTTTCGTGTTCATAGGTCTGACAGAATCAGCTGCGCCCGAGGTAGTTATTTATTCACTACTTACATTGTTTATTAATTAGTCGTTCCCAATTTTTCAAGTCTAAATCAATTGGCCAAATTGTCAGCAACAATAAAGAATTATTAATATAAATAAAAGCATAATTAAAAAGTTAAAAACAAAAAAAAATTTAGAAAGAAGGATGGTAGGAGATTTTGCGGAGTTTGAAGAAGTAACGTTTAAATTTGAAATATTTTACAACTTAGTTTTTATTTATTAGTACACTAAGAACATATCCAGTTTTAAATCAGGATACTATAACTTGAATATTTGCAGTGGCGAATTCATGAGGTGGATAGGAGACATTTCCTCCCTCAAAGAACCAAAGCCACAATGAAAAAATTTGTTATAACAGAGAAACTTAATTTATGCTATAAAAGATTTGTATGAATTTGACACCTATGGATTTTAATAGTTAATAATGTTGTTTTCTAGTAAAACTATTAATGTTCCTTTTTTATTCTATTCTAAACACAACTGCCGTCGATTTTAATTAAAAATGGTTCAATGAGAAATACATATATTTAGACTTGCTCACGAACAAAGAGAATTCGGATCGGATTACTAACAAAAATAAAAAATAAGTAAAGTCTAATAAAAATACTATCTTTCTTACTATTTCTAAACTACCATTTTAGCTAGAATATTATAATTTCATTTTATTTTTCACCTAAAAATAAAACAAAATTTAAATTAAATTGTAATAATTATGTATTTTTAAAACATTTTTAAATTTCTATAAAGGTCGTTATTCGATTTTCTTTATGAAAAAAGGGGTATTTCTCAAATCTACTGCTTACCACAGAAAATTTTAAGTAATTATATAATTTCCCCTCAAAATATCCTTCTGGATCCGCTCCTAACATTTGTAATCATGTTTTGAATAAATTTGTGTTTTGAAGAAAACGATCTCATTTTACTACTCGTAGTTAGATATAGGTCTCTAGTAATGAATTGAAAATAACAATACTTGTTCTGATGTAAAATTAATTACAAAACTATTTCTCCTCTGAATTTATAATATTTGCCTATTGTGGTCTGGAAATCTTTGATACCTAATTATTGCACAGGGCTGTTTTCATTATACTTGAGCTAAAAATGTGCATTTAGAAATTGTTGTTTCCTGTTTTAATTCAAAAACAATTAAATTAATGCTGATGAAATTGATGTCATCTAAAATTTTCACTTTCCAATTAAATTAGGCTCTTTTTTTAATTTTAGTTTCAAATAGTGCCAAAGTTATTGCAACAACCATTTTCAAACAAATATTTTATAGGTTGTGATTTTTAAAATGAAAATATCTCTAGTAATGTAAATAAAATGAAATAAACTAAAATGAAAAAAAAAAATTAAGATTAGGCACTTATTTTCTGATGATAAATTTGGTGGACTTCCATATTTTCAGTTACGAAGTAATCAATGCATTTTATTAATTATTTACAATAGCTTATTAAAGATTGATTAAAACACGTATAACAGAAAAAATTATAGTTAAAAATGTTAATATAAAGCCGACATGTTTTGGAGTCACATACTCCATAATCATTGCATTAATTTCAAAATTATTTACCATTTTCATTGTCAAAATAGAGTTATTTGCTATCAATTTTTCTTTTTCGACTATTAGTTTTTCTTTTTCGACCATTAGTTTTTCCATTACTTTTCCTTTGTCATCCATTACTTTTTTATTTTCGACCATTAGTTTTTCCATTACTTTTTCTTTGTCATCCATTACTTTTTTATTTTCGACCATTAGTTTTTCCATTACTTTTTCTTTGTCATCCATTAATTTTTCTTTTTCGACCGTTAAATCATTAATAGTTTTTCTCTGGTTTTCTATAATATCTAGCATTTTACTGATTATATCAGTCTATAAAAATAGTAACTAATATTATTATCTTACACAAATATAAATAAACTATTTTTCACTAGTTTAGACAGAAAATGTAGGCTGGATTAGAATAGTGCTAGAATAGTTTGTATTTCCCAAATAGCTGCTTTTGCTATTTAGTATTACGCATGTGTCAAAATTGACGCATAGTTTAACTATGCAAATAGTTATTTAATTTTATTTGCGTTGACCGCCTTTGATTCGAAATCATGAGACTGCTGCACTCATATGTTTTAGCTTTTGTTTCAATATTTCAGTTCGGATTTTTAGCACGATTCCAACGCTGTTTTGCATTGCTTGGTTCGCATGTCAAGTTTAACGATTTCGATTTTGGTTATTTTTATTTTTTAATCATGAAAAATCAAAACTGGATTTAATTGAACCCCAGGCACAACTCATGATCAATCATACCACAGGGCGAGTCGACTATTCATATCTGGACTTTTTTCCCTTGATATAGTCATATTCTGAATTTTACACGCATTAAATTAAGTTCTTAGTCCAGTTACTGTTTCATTTTGGGCAAAACTGTTAGTTCATCCAGCGATGTACACATCATCAGTAGGTTCAGTAGCTTCCACTCTTTTCAAACAGTATAAAAAGGGTTGTATAGCAACTATTATTGCTCTTTCTAGCCATCAGTTTCTTATTGGGCAGCAACGTTATTGCTGCAGATTAATCCTTTTCGGTTCATTGCTTATCTACATATGAATTAATCCCTCTAATTAGCAGTTTGATTATCGGTTTTTTGTTATGCAGCGCCATTCTTGCTGCAATCCACACCCATTCAGTTTCCAGTCATGCTGCTATTAAAAACACAGGTACCACATTATATTTCTATTCTATTGTAATTTCTTACAAAATATCATTCAGTCACCAATTATTTAACATGTGGTTCTCCAGATTCACTGTGTTTATCAAATTGGTTATTCAGATTCAAGTCTCATGGAACCTGAAGCATAGTGACACTTAACAATCAGTGTTTCTATCATTCCTAACAGCTGTTATTTTAATACTACTGCTATTTTATTTTATGTTGCTTAGTGATTTTTTATTACAAAAAATGAAAAGTGATTGAATTTTTAAGCATATATGACGAATTATTTACTAATATTTTTTTACTTTTTGGTGCATTTTTATTAAATTTTCAGAATAAACCTTAAAGACAGTTTTCTTTTTCTAAATAAACTATTTTATACTTTACTTTTTAATGTAAACATTTCTGAGTTGTAATGTAGATGGACCAACCTAAATTGATGTGACTTTGGGTATTGCATAAAGTTGAGTATTGATTCAAGAGTAATGTTCAAATTCTCTCAAAGATAGTTTTTAAACTGCGCTTTGAGGTTGTCTTTACTCAAATCTAAATTTTAATATAAGTAACATGAATAATATTTTAGGTCATTCTCATTTATAGATTCTTCAATTTAAAAATTGTAAGCGTTCATATTTTCCTGTATTTTGATGGAAATTTTTTGGACAATTTTTATCATTTTATGTATTTTTAAAAACTTTTATAAATGGACCACATTTTTTTGCTTTTTCTGATGACTTCTTGGCTTACGTTCGCTGATATGCAACAGTATATTACCACTGCTTCTATCTCCAATGATACTGCACCTATTTCTTCCTGAGTAGTTCATCTTCCTCTTATTAATAATTTAGCAACAGAAATAATTGACCTGCTCTCTTATCTGAAACCTTGCTTTCAGAATCCTTTAACATATCCATTTGAGGCTATACAGCAATCCGATCCGATTGTGTTGATGTCTGTGGTGGCGCTGCCATTCTTATAAGCAATGCCATCTTTTTTTTCTCCCATGACCATTCTTCTGACTTTTCTTCTAATTCTCATTCACTCAACCTAGTCCATATTTTAATCTCAAATATTTATCCTCAGCCTATTCATATAATTTCTGTATATATTCCTCCAAATTTTGATCTTAATAATTTCCCATTCACACTATTGACTTATCCTCACTCTCTTCCTTTCATTATTGGTGGCGACTGGAATGCTCATTCTCCTCTATGGGGCTCTGTGTGATGATTTACTAAGAAATTTGATTGAGAGGCTATACAGACCTGACCGAGCGGTGGTGGTTAATAATTTTATTCTAGTCGAAATTTAAAATCTTTCCTTTATCAGACGGGAAGAAAAGAAGTTCTATATTTTAAGTAGGGGAGAGATATGAAGGCCTATAACGGGAAAGAAATATCTGATCGAAAGGGAGAAAGGAATTAATTAAAGAATGAAATATGTAGTCATCTAATAAAAACGAACAAAATACAGTACAAAGAGTAGTCCAAATCATTACCTGATGAAGGGTTAGCAGAGAAGTTAGATTATCACAGTTGTGCTTATCGCGTTTCGTTTTGTTGATAAGAAATATTACGTTCGGGGTTGTCTCCTGAGATGCCCCGCACACTACCGCCAGCAAACATGCTGGCCGCCGCACCGAAACCGGATGGAAGCAAAACGACCACCGGTAGTAAGTACGCAGCACACAAACCAGGTAAGAGCCACACCCGCATAAGCCGGCCACTGCAACCGCTGATAAGAATCAGTCGATCTCTGCAGATCCTCTTCCGCTCACTCCAAACCAGAGTAACGCGAACAGTAAGATGATTACACACACCAGCACCTCTCACACGTACACAACTAACCTGCACACACATGCCACTATCACGCTTACACAAGTAGCTACCCCACACACGCAACCGATCATCCGATCAACAGACAACACACACCAACTCCACACCGCAGCCGTAGCATTATCGTCAACCGCTACCGTCAAACAAACCACTACACACTCCCGCGCCGCGGATGCAGATAATAATCAACTAAATAGCACGTTAGTTAATAAAATTAAAATTCAAACTGACTCTTCTGAAAATCTTAATTCGTTAAATAAACAAAATATCTCTTTCGCTGATAAAGTGAAGTCAACGAAAATAACACCGCTAACAGCTTTTAATCACCCAAAAGACGAACAAGGCATCATCCTGCCATATTTCCCACCTCATTCGCTCAGAGACTATTTTACTGCGGTGAAATCAGTCACTGGCAGTAATCTCGATATAATTGCAGGGACTCGTATCAGTCGAGACCGTGTAATTATTTTCCTTAAATCGCAAAAAATAACTGACGAATTTTTTGCTGGAGGCGGAATTCAGGCAGCACGAATTAGACAACCGGTTAATAAAGTTGTTCTATCAAACGTATCGGCCACTATAACGAAAGCTTTCGTCATATCTCACTTCAGCACTATTCCTTAAGCTACTGTCACCAATATCAATACTAAGAGTCAACCTGTCAGACGATGAGTTAGCGCGCGTAATAAGCTGGCGAAGACATATGTGGAGCATGTGAACTGTGCAAATATTCCTAGATCATTTTTATTACCAAATAATGACCACGATCATAGAATTTTCATCCAAATCGAAGACCACGTGTGTCCAAACTGCAGAAAAGAGAATAAACTAGTGAACACGCAACAAGAAAGTCATCCCAGCCGTCCAGACACCATCTGCCAACCTCAACAGCCAACCACGGACCATGATAGCGATGTGCCCCAAACAGTACATAATGAAATTCATGTTTCCCCCTTAACGGTAGACACCAGATGTCCAGACAAAATAAATTCAAATGCCACAATTGAGCAGCCGGAAATAGAGATGGACACGGACGCTAGTCCGCTGAAACGGCCTCATCCCAAGACCCCAAAAGCAGTTGCTGACCCGAGACCGTCGGTTTTCCCATCACGGCCGCTACCTAAACGGCCAGCTCTCTACATTAATCAACCAGATAACACAGAGGAGCATGTACCAACTCAGCCGCATAACGAACAGCCAACCCTAGAGCCAGGAGACGTGACTGGAAAAGCCAAACACCTTTTCAACGCTGAACAACCAACGTTTATAATGGGATTTGAAGAATTCAAAACATTTATCCAGACAGTTGCGACGAACCCAAAGTACATTTCCTATGCAACTGATTATACAAGGAACTATGACGAGCTGGTATACATGCTTGCAGCAGTTAAACCATATCTTACCGGTAGAAGCATTAAAAGTCGCTGCTCCCGAATTATAAGAAAATTATCGGAACAAACTATCACGACGTCTGAAGACGAGCGACATCATAGCGACGGCAACGTATCCAACACAAATTAATTAACTTCCGTTGTCCATAAAATCTTACAAAGTCAGTACAATATTACAACCTTATTTAGAACCAAGATGGCAGTAGAATCTTGTTTAATGCAGTGGAACTGTCGCGGTTTTAATAACAACCGTGCTGAACTGATGCAGTTAATTGCACGGCATAATCCCTACGCTTTATGCTTACAAGAATCACACCTCAAATTAAAACATCAACCGAGAGTAAAAAACTATAAACTCTTTAGATGTGACAATATGCAAGGTATGAGAGCGAAAGGAGGTGTTCTATCTCTTATCCACACCTCTATCCCTGCGTACCCAGTCCGTCTCAACTCCTCTTTACAAGTTATTGCCGTCACCATACATGCCCCTCTTTTATCGAACTCTCCAGTTACACTATGTAACTGTTATATTCCCCCAAACAGCATGAATAGTGTCCACGAACTCGAGTCCATTATAACGCAACTTCCTAAACCGATAATACTATTAGGGGACTTCAACGCTCATTCCCTGATCTGGGGATCAAGACAGACAAACAAACATGGAGCAATTCTCACTAAACTTCTTTTAAATACTGATTTATGCTTTATTCCCCAACCTACACACACTCATTTTAACCTCTCATACCATGTGTTCTCGACTATCGACTTAGCGTTCTCCTCCCCTGTCCTTTATCCTAAATTGGAGTCGGTAGTACTGCCCGACTTGTGTTTCAGCGACCACTTCCTTATTATAATACATACCACAAGTCCTACACCAAACGTCTCCACATCAACAACTCCTCGCTTCTTATTCCACAAAGCAAATTGGGAAACGTTTCGTGACAAGGTCTCTGTCCCACATCAACTCAGGATCTCTGCGGTAGAAAATATCAGGATACTTCTTGAGGCTATGTTTACTGCAGCGGAAACGGCGATCCCTAAATCTACCCCCTCGCCCCGCTCACGCCGTATTCCCTGGTGGTGCAGTGAAATTGCCGTAGCAATACGAAACCGTAAACGAGCTCTCAGGAAATATAAATCTTCACAATTACTCAGTGACCCGATTGAATTCAAAAAGCTACGCGCCAAAGCACGTTACATAATTAAGATGAAGAAGCGAGAATCCTGGACCTCTTTCATTGATTCAATAGCCCAATCCACATCTAATCAAATGACTTGGGCAAAAATTAAATCGATGAATGGCATAATCGATCCAAACCCCCTACCTCATTAATCCATAACAACTCAGTCGTATCAGATCCAAGCAATGTTGCGAATATCTTCGCTCGGCACTACCAGAATGAGTTCTCCTCCTTAGTCTATTCCACCAAGTTTACATCTAGAAAAGCTTCTTATGAACAACAAGAATTATCCTTCCTTCAACAGTCCACGGATGCTTTCAACAGCAAATTTTCCTTGACTGAATTAAACTTTCAACTCAAATTTCATACTCGAAACAGTGCACCTGGTCCCGACTCTGTTCATCCATACATGGTTAAGTATTTGTCAGCGCAGGCAAAAGAGTTTCTTCTTAATATTTATAACGAAATATGGGTATCTGGCGATATTCCTCAATTCTGGAAAATGGCATACATTATTCCTATATTAAAACCAAATAAAGATCCATTCCGTCCTGAAAGCTATCGTCTAATTTCCCTTTTAAAGGTCTTATCCAAAGTAATGGAAAAAATGGTAAACAGGCGCCTCCTTTTTGTCCTTGAACAAAATAATATCCTTTCTCCTATACAAGCCGGAGGGCGTAAAGCGAGATCGACAGGCGATCACTTAATAACTTTGTAACGGCAAATAATAACGAGCTTCCACCGCCATCAACAGACATATGCAGTCTTTTTCGATTTAGAAAAAACATTTGATCGCATATGGCGGCATGGATTATTGCTAAAGCTCAAAGCCGCAGGAATAAATGGCCAGATGGGCAATTATATCGCTAGCTTTTTAAGCAACCGAACGATCCGGGTTAAGATCGCTACATCATTATCAGCACCCATTCCAACGGAGAATGGTGTGCCACAAGGCTTTGCTCTTAGTGCAACCTTATTCATAATTTACGTCAATGACGTAGGCGAATGCATCTCGCCGCCTATAACCGCCCGGCTGTTTATCGATGATCTCAACATCTCCTTATCGTCAAATTTCCCTCCTATCGCTCAAAAAATACTCCAGAAAACTATCGATAAAATACAGAGTTGGTCTGATAACAACGGTCTAGCCATTTCGGCGAGTAAATCCGTATATGTTGATTTCTGCAGGGGGCGCCGTTCCTCTCCCAGTGTATCCCTAAATCTAAACAATCTTCCTCTTCCCCAGAAAGCCACTGTCAAATTCCTTTGATTAATCTTTGATTCTAGACTTACTTGGAAACCCCATATTGCCAACTTAAAACATAGAGCTGCGCCAATTCTATCCCTATATTGAAATATCTGGCTAGCTCCAGATGTAATATTAATCCTAAATTCCTTTTCAACATCTACAGATCGCTGATTTTATCGAAAATCCACTATGGGTGCCAGGTGTACTCCTCAGCTAGCAAATCTATATTGAAATCTCTTGATCCTATACATCACTCCGCACTGAGAACCATTTTGGGAGTGCATCGAACTTCTCCAGCTGCCAGCATGTGCGTTCTAGCTGGGTGCCCTCCACTTTCCTACTTCCGAAAATACTTCATACTGCGAAATATGTACCATCATTTCAGCCACACACGAAACCTCCCCCCTAAAGTTGGAACATTATCTTCTTGAACCAAACTTTCCCGGCGACCCACTACCAGAATTACTGGCCGACCTGCGAAGATGTTGTATCACGTCTGTACAGAGGTCAACACCCAGCCTCAATACCCTTATTCCCCCTTGAATCACGTTCCGGATAAATATTGATGTGTCGCTGAAACAGCATCCAACCACAACAAGTTCTCTCTTCACAGTGGAAGCGGCAGTTAGGGCAATTAATAAGTACCCAGACCACCTAATTTACTACACTGACGGAGCCAAGGCAGTTGGCGAGGCAGGTCCACTGCCCGCAGCCTGTGCAATCGAAGGCCACGACATCTCATGCGAAACTCGACTCAATGATGCCTGTTCCGCATTGGATGCAGAGTTGTACGCAATTGCACACTGCTTCCACCACATCGTTACAACTCATACCAGAGCCAGCGATTTCCTCCTGGTTACTGATTCCCTACAGTCTTTGAACATGATTAGAAGTCAAAAATTCAACAACTCGCTAATCCTAAAAATATATCACTACTTGAGTGAATTGCAGCTGATGGGTAGTCACGTGTCGCTGCTGTGGGTTCCTGGGCACATTGGAGTGCCCGGTAATGAGAGTGTCGACAGAGCAGCACGGTCTGCCTTGCTCTCGCCAATGCCACAGGACGCAGAGCTTCCCTCATCAATCACATATATATTCCTAAAGGTGTGCGAAAACCAGCGGAAAACTGAATGGGCAGCTGCTACAACATCCTTAAGAACCATTAAGCCCACAGTTGAATCATGATGGCCACCGGAGGGAACATCCCGATACGACTTTAAGATCCTCAGCCGGCTGCGAATTGGCCACATCGCTATTTCGCACAAACATGTAATTGATAAAAGCCACCTCCGGCTACATGCCCCTTGTGCAACCAGACAACCGCACCGACAGTTTCCCACATAATACTTACCTGCCAAAAGTTTACTATTTTGCGGAGGCAACTTAGCCTACCCATAGATATAGGGCAGACCCTTTCAAACGAGGTAATCTCCATCAACAAGATTATCGCTTTCATTAAAATGAGTGGTTTAACTCACCACATTTAAATTACCCCCTCCCTTGTGTGTGCTGTAATGACCTAAGTAGTTACACACAGCACATACAATTTAAGGGAATAAAACAAAAAAAAAAAAAAAACAAAAAAAAATTACCTGATGAAAAACATAAGGCTGAGAAATAACGTATATCTCAGACTTCAAAAGTCCAATAGAAATCGAAACAAAATTTAGAAAATATAAACAGACATCTCCGACTTGACAAAGATTGCAGAATATTGAAAATAAAATGCACAACATATCAATAAAAAAAATCAAAAAACATTACAAAAGTATTTCGAATCATTACTTGATGAAAAAAAAATATAATTGTAAAAGGAGCATGCAACTCTGTACAAATGCTGCATATTTGCGAAACAATAAATTAGAATAGAGAAGAAACATTTTAAAAAATAACAATTACGCGCGACACTTTTTGACACATCGTCTAATGAATATAAAGAACAAAAAATCATAGATCGATAGCGGTATATCTTTAAAACCCTCGTTCGGACTAAAAATAAACACTTAAGAGAACCGAGTATAGAACTTTTATCGAAAATATATTGGGAGATATAAGTTAAATTTTGTAAAAACCAAGTTGTAGAGGATCACTGGAAATATCAGTACAGTTGAACACAGTTTAGTGGGTACAGAAGAGAAAGAATTTGTGATACACAATGTATCGCACGGAACGGGCAAACGTTGTAATTGTTGGCATTATTCAGGTGGTACACACACGTCACACACCAAAGAGAATACAATGTTCTGAAGGTGAGCAGCATTCCTCTATTTTATGTTACATCGCAGCCCCTACGCCTGCGCCAGGTGCATCTATCATTTATGAAAAAATTTTGAATGAAGTCCGCGACATTATCGACATTCGATTCGGTATTGTTACTCATATTCGATTATTATTGTAATATTTATACTAAAAAAATGAGAGAAAATAAGAGCGATAAAAACAACGACTAATAAGAGAAAAAAAAGACAGAAAATAAAGAGCGAACAAAAAACAGAAAAGACAGAGTAAATTACAGACTTTATGGTTCTTGAGAATATTTTAATAACGCAAGAAGAACATAGCTTCAACAAATTCCGCGCGTTTAACATAACACTAATACTGCCTGCATGATCAGATCCGTTCGGCATTCGAGCACGATGCGTGCCTTTGAAAAGGGAGGGTTGCATCAGAAAAAACCGCATTCCTTTGATTAAAGTTGGGTACATACGCAGATGAATGAAGTTTGCAGGTGTTCTTTGGGTTATATGTGTTTTGTGTAGGTGTGTACATGTGAACCGGTTTCTACAGAAAATATGAAGGGTGAGATCCTGTTTCAGCAGACTCAATAACATTGTCGTACGATCTAATACATCGGTATGGCAACATGCATGCAAGGTTATGAGCGAAGCACATTTACGCTACGACAGTGAGCAGACATATTGGAGAAAAAAATATATAATAAGAAAAGTTTCGAAAAAAAATAAATTTAGAGAACATTTAGAGTCTGAGGTTGTATCTTACAAACAGATAAGAACTCTCACAGCTGCGGAAATATGAGATGTACATGAAAAAGTAGAGCAGTTGAATTCACTTATTATACAAAAAAAAAATAATAATAAAAAAAATTTTAAAAAACGGTGTATTACGGACAAAAATATAAATTTTTAATCTAAAAATATATGAAGAAATATATTCGAAAATTAAATAATTATATATACATTCCAGATTTTTGAAAATTTCATCATTAACAGTACTTTAATTTAGGAGGGGGGGATAGATTGAGAAATAAATTAAATAAATAGAAATCGAAAAGAATCAGAAAAAGACGAAAAACATATACAATAGGAGAATGAATAGATATTGAGGGAAAAAGTATATACAAATATATGCAAATATATACATTTACAAAATTGTTAAAACGAACATAACAATGAATTTTTAATCTGTGTGAATTGTACGTTGGCAATCAATATAATCTTTTACTTTCATACAATTTCGAGTACTATGCAGAAATATATCGTCGTCGATATAATATTCTTCATCATTCTCATGTTCAGAACATGGTAGAAGTGATTTTATCGTATCACCCTGTTTTAGTCTATCTGGTAAAAATGTATAAATGTCTCCAACACAACTTGGAAATAATGTAATTATCATTTCTTTGGTGGCTGTAATGAACAACTGACTTAAATCTTTTATATTAAAATTGTTCATAAGCTTCAGCGGATGGATGACATGATCGTACCATGCCTTCATCACCATAACATTTTTCACCGCACAATGAAAACTATCATTCTCATTATGATGCTTACAAGTTATCAAATTGCTTATACCAAAATACTCTTCATGTAGATTCTCAATACAAGATAATCAAAAGACTTGATCCATATTAACGATTTCGTAGTCTAAGTCACGCAATAGTTCAGACTTTTTGTTAAGTTCCATTAGTGTAAGTTTAGCATATACTGTTAAAATATATATGCGAGCCCTTGGTTTTTGGGACAATATCGTGAATATATCGCGCGCGATGAATAGTTCTTCACGACAGGGAAATAATAAAGGGTTTTTATTCACTGAAGAACATTGTAAATGCGGCATTTTTGATGCATGCCATGCTCTGCTTGGCTTAAACAGCGTATGCCAACACTTCCCTCCAGACATATCAATTATTGCTAGTTCAGTTACTCGAAACCCATAATCACAATCTATATGGACGCTGATATCTACAAAATATTCCGCTATATCCACTTGTTCTGATAATAATACAGGACCAACGATTTTACGTACAAGGGATGTTGATTTTTCTGATGTATAACCTTCATCATATTGCGGTGTTTGAGGTGAAGAAGACGTATGCGAGTCGCTATAACTCGTAAAGGAATTCTGAATAAATTCGTCGGCTTTAATATCAATCGATTCGGTATTGTTATTCATGTTTGAATAATATTTTTAACTTTTTACTAAAAAACGTAGAAAATTATTACTTCTAACGTTACGGCTAATTTTTAATAATGCGTGAAGAACACAGATTCTACAAAATGCATACGTTTAACATACCACTAATACTGCCTGCATGATCATATCCGTTCAACAATCTACCTCGATGTAAGCCTTTGAAAAGGGGAGGGCTGCATCAGAAAAACCACATTCCTTTGGTTGTAGAGGTGTTAGAAAAACGTTGTCAAGTGGAGATGAAGATACGTATGTTTGTGTGTAGGTGTGTACATGTGAACCGGTTTCTACAAAAAAGTATGAAGGGGCAGATACGAGCAGACTCAATAACATTGTCGCACAAACTATTACATCTGCATGGCAACATGCATGCAAGGTTATAAACGGAGCATTTTTCGCGACGACTACGTGACAGCCATATGGGAGAAAAAATATGATACGAAAGATTTCGAAAAAAAATGTTAGAGTTAGAAAATACCAACAAAAAAAAAAAAAATGAAATATTCTTAAACTAATAGAATCGAAAAAATTATTATGAATGATATGGGATCTAACGGTAGCAGATGAGTGTGTGCGAATGGATGGTGCGCTTTTGTGGCGGTTGTGACGATCAAGGAGTATGTGGAAAAAAATATAAAAAATATGTATATATATATATATATACAATCAGTAAATTGATTGCAAAAAGGTAGGAAGGATTAAAGGTTACATTTGCTTATTTATTAGTAGAAAAGATGCATGGATGCCTTAAATTAACCTTCTGCAAAATGAATGAAATAACGGTACATAATTCAAGCTGGTTTTCATCGGGAGAGATTGTCAATTTTCACCATGCTTCCTAGAAAATGTGTATACATGTCGTGAATTTGCTTGTTGTAAAAGGTGAAAAATAACGGTATATAATAGACGTTTCAATAATGTTACGAAGGACTGGTGAGGCGGGCGGAGACATCTTAGACTGAGGAGCAGCGATTGAATTTCTTGGAAATGTCGAGATCAGTGTTCGTTGATGTTGATGTCGATTTTCTTATGTGCATGTGTGTATTTGAACGAGTCTAAAAAAATATTCTTCTAGCGAATAACGGTAAATAGCGGGGGAGTATTGAGCGGTCAAAGGTTGATAGAAAGACGAGACGAATACATGAAGAGGTCGACTATACCTGGAAAAGGACGATTAATGTTTGTAGCAACAATATCGGCAATGAAAATAATAGTTCCTTCTTTTAATAATTATACTGAGATGTGTATAATATTAAAATTAGTAATGATGTTGATAAAAATTATTTAGTGCCCTGAGATTTTCTGTATCAAAATGTTAAAAGATGTAAAGTATGTATGACGGGGTGAATGTGTAGGAAAATAATACCAGTAAAAATAATTAAAGATCGATAATTAAAAATTAAATATAATGACTGCGCGTGGTGTATGTGTGGGCCTGATGTGATATGCTCCCGCGGCTAATATAGAAAAATAATGTTCACGATTAATAAGGAACCTATCTGTGAGTGTGACAGTAGGGCGTGTATGAAAGTCTGGGAGGAGTTGAAAAATAAATAAAATATATTATAATTGCTAGGGAAACGTGTATGCATGGAAATTGATGTCGTGCAAATAAAAAAAAAAAATATGTACGAACGGAAAAAAAAAATTTCAAAAGGCTTTTAGAAAAATAATCTAACAATAATATACAATAATTGATAGTAAAATGGGTGTTGAAGGCAACGTCTACACTTCTGCGAGAGTTGATTGTTTGACTGGGTCTAGAACATATATTATGAAAGAATTGTAATTTGTGTAGGATGGATAGAGGAGGGAGAGAGAAATTATGAAACCGTGTTAAATTAAAATATACTCGAATTCATTTTTGAATACATATGTTTGAAAAAAAATTATGAACGTTCGGAAGAAACGATCGACAAACAAAAAAAAATATAGTTAGAATAATTCCATAATATTTGAAGTTTAAAAAAGTTATTATGAACGTCATGGAAACTGAAACAAACGGTAGAGTGTGTGGGATGCGATATCACTGCGGATATCGCAGCGGTTTAGGCATGTGAGGGAATTGATTGTGTGCATTGACGGCAGTCACAGAGAAAATAATTACCGTTCAATATGAAATGACGGAGGCGGCAGTAACGTCGATCGGAGGTTTGGTGGTCGTGGTAAAAGTAAATAGAATGCTATATATTAGATATTAAAACAGCGGCAGCGGTATGTGCAAGATTGGATGTTGAGCTCCCATAGTGTGTAAGATGATCGGAGAATAAGAAAAAATAAATAATGTATATTATAATCGATCGTAAAAGAGGGTGGAAGGGGTAAAGGAGACTAAGGTTAGTTTGGGACTATAGAAATAATTGATTTGTTGATTTGTAAATGTTTTGGATAGCCGGTTAGGTTTAGACAACAGAGCAGGGATTGGGTTATTATGTGAAAAAAATAATAATTAAAAAAAATTGGAGCAACGTAAATGGACGACACGTGCGGGGGATTGGCGCGTGCGCTCCACTCGGCTAACGTTATATTGGATATGTGCAGGGGAACGGCGCATGTGCTTTTGCATTTGTCTGTACAATCGAGAAATCGGGAAAATAAAAAATATATATTTTGGATAATTTTGTAGAAAAAATTGGGGCCGCATGAACGGACGAGACATGTAGGTGTGATATTGCGGTGGAGATCAGAGTATGCGCGGGAACGAAATATACGTGTGTGAGGTGTAAGCGGTGACGAGGGGTTAGATTTAGGCTTTAAATAATATATTGGGGTTAAATGTTGGAATTTTCTTACTTAGGCCCTGAATTTTGAAAAAATCGGGGTAATGTAGTGACGGGAGGAGCGAGCGGGGACTTGGGTTACTTTCGGACATTAATTATTATATTTATGTTAATTAATAATCGGTTCGGCTTACAGGAAATGTACAGGACGCGTGCGGAGGAATTTTGGAGAAATTTGGGGGAACTTTGAGCACCTGGATACTAATTGAGGTTACTTGCGCCCCCGAATAACATTTTGGATAGTTTATTGACCTCTGGACACTGTTTGGACGTTCGGATTAGCGGATATGCACGAGAACCGTGCGGGGGAAACTCGGAGGAATCGGGGGAAACTTGGGTGAATTTTGACCACCTGGACATGAATTGGGGTGACTTTCGTGTTCAGATTACCGGTCGGGGGTGACTTTTCGCCTCCGGGACAAGAATTGGGGTTCAGATTAGCGGAACTTCCAGTCGCCCTATTTATTGACTACTACACATTGTCCGCTAGTCGGGCCTAGCGGCTGTGGAAAAACCAATTCTATATTCAGCCTGTTGACGCACCCGAATGGACTACGCTATGAAAATGTTCATGTGTACACTGGAAATTGGCTATTACATGTTTAACGAAGAGCGGGATCTGTGTCAGACATATGTGAAAATTCTGAAGCATTTATTCCGGGATAATGGCAATGTTGTTATCCTATTCCTTCAGACCGACATAAATACGCAGCATGTTTACCAAGAGCATGTAAATGATGTGTGCAGCGCTAAGGCGTTTCAAGATATGTGCCGCCTCTGCTAGAAAGATTAGTACTGGCTCCTGGTGCTCGATAAGGAAAAACATATAAATAGCGGACGTTTCCGGCACGGATTCGATGAATTTCTAGTTCCTGATTAAATTGTGTGCAATGGCAGGCTTCGATTTGGGAAATATGACTCAAGACGAATTGTAGAGATTGCAGTCGAATATTTCCAATATCACTTTACCATCCTCCAGAGGTAATCAGTTACGTGATAAAATAATTTAGGAAGTTAAATTATTAATTTACTTTATCCTTTTATTATATTTTTTTTTCTCTTCGTTTTTTATTGTTCATCTTTTTAGTTGTTATTTATTTATTTATTCTTAACTCGGTCTCCCGGAAATTACTTTAAGAACTCACAAGTAACAATAAAACACTTCTCAGCGGGAGATTTAGCTGATGAGCAACAATTGTTCCGACGAATTCTAATGACCAATAATTTTCAGAAACACTGGTGTCACGCGCACACGAAGAATTACTCACAGGCATCAATGTATCAGCACACTCCTCCAAAACTATGTATATTTATATATATTTTTCATTTTTCTTTTTCTTTTTTTTTAAAAATTATATCTGTATATACACGTTTTATTACAGTAACAAACTGATTTAAATATCATATATACATCAATTCTTTTTTTTTTTTTTAAGAATTATATATTTTAACTGAACGTTATGCACAAAGGTAAGTAACTAAATATTACTAAAAATCTGGTTTTTGTAACCCCATAGATTCATTTATTATTCTCTAGCTTAACATTTTTTTTTTATTCATTTAGCTTCACTGTTGTCCATGAAAGCCGAATTAGACTATGTTGCGACCAGGGGGAAATAATGCATCCCATGTTGCTTATATAATTTTTTTTTTTTTTTTTTTTTTTTTTTGGGTTCGTCATAAAGACATTGGCCCAAGAAGAGGGAGAAGAATGAGAAGCAGAATCAGATGTTTATGCGATCAGATATGGAAGATAGGAAAGACTCAAGTGCTGGAATGACCGAGGGTGATGGCAAGGAGAGGACAAAAGCTGCGCAATACGGAGTTGGAAGACCAATTGACAAAAGAGAAGAGTAAAAGGAAGAACGTTCGGAAGCGATATAGGTGCACTCAAAAAAAATGTGATTAGCGTCACCTATAAAGTTGTGAGAGGAAGGGTGTAGGAGACAGTGAGGAGAGGGGACCAGAGAAAAGCGAAATAGGGAAGCAGGAAGCAAACTGTGCCCAAAGCGTAGGCGACAGATTGCAGAGAGAGTTGAACGCCGTATGGAGGGAAAATTGAAAAACCATGGATAAGACGGTAGATTAGGCTGGATAAAGAGATAGAAGGAATCTGGATTTGAGAATGAGGAGGAATACGAATTTAACCATAGTTTGGAATGAGCTGAAGTGGAGAGGAGATTAATATTATGAGATGAAAAGACGCTGAGGAATTCACCGGTAGAAGAGGATGAACGAGCTAGTATATCGGCCGATTCGTTACCCTCGATTCCAGAGTGGCCAGGAATCCACAGTAGGTCAATTTGGATAGAATGAGAAAGGAAAATGTTGTGAATAAGAGAGCGTATGAGAAAGATTATGTAATCAACAGAGGAAGAAGGAAAAGAAGAGGAGATGGCTTGAAGGACACTGTGGGAATCCGATATAATAAGGACTTCATGCGAAACTAGGGAAGAAGCAACAAAAAGGACGGCATGCAGGATGGCAGTAGACTCGGCATAGAACACTGAACAAAAGGAAGGAAGTTTGAAAACGTTTTAAGAGGGTGAAAACTACCCCCAAAGTTAGCCAAAAAAACCGTTTTTTCTAAATATCTCGACTAGCATTTAATATTTTTTGGTAAAACAAAATGGAGATCACTCCTTTTGGAAAAGCAAGTGATTCATGATGATTTGAACAATAAGGGATGCATTCCCTATTTTATAGGGGTTGAAAACCCATATTTAATTCATTATTTTGGTGATAAAAAATGATTAAAAATCTAAAAATAATTTTTTAATTAATAAATTGAAAAACTGAAGTTGACCTGTTTCGGCATTTGCGTTAATTTCACCCCTAAAGGGGTAAACCACCCCTAACAGTACCCCAACCTAATCTCACCAATTTTAATGAAATTGATATATGTATGTTATTGAATACAAAAAAATAAAAGACCCGTGTTTTTTTATATCTGCTAATAAATATATTAAGGGGGTGAAAACTACCCCAAAAGTTGACAAAAAAAAATCGTTTTTTCTAATTATCTCGATTAACGTTTGAATTCAATTCGTATACAGGGATTTTCGACGTCGCTGATTACGAATCTGATATTATTTTTTTTTTTTTAGTATGTATATTTATTAAAGTTATAAAATAGAAAATGGATGCGAACATTTATAATACAAATTAAAAGTAGTATAAAAATTATTTGAATTTTATCTCATTGCAAGTATACATCATATTATTCAACGAAATTTCGACAGTAATGGTAATTTTCATAGAAGTGTTCATAACACAACGATTTTTTGCACCAACCACAACGTACAATAGCGACATTTGTGCATCCTTCTACTTCACAATGCGTATCACAAGAATCTCTGAAATTAAAATCTATGAGATTTTCAAATTTATCCGATCTTTCATCTACATAACCACTTTTGTACCAGGAATATTTAAAAAGATCTTCATATCTCGGTAAAGACAATTAGTTGTGAACCAGTGATTGAAGTTTTATAATATTATTTCTAATATGAAAATTTAAATCACAATTCATTAAAATTACGTCAGAAAATTTTCAAACATGACTTTTCCAAATCCGGAATCCAAAAACATCAAGTGGTCGAATTTTTCCCGTCGTTCCAGTATGAATTTTCTTCAGGTTAACAACTTTATTCGTAATTTTCTGACGTAATTTTAATAAATTGTAATTTAAATTTTCATATTAGAAATAATATTATAAAACTTCAATCACTGGTTCACAACCAATTGTCTTTGCCAAGATATGAAGATCTTTTTAAATATTCCTGGTACAAAAGTGGTTATGTAGATGAAAGAGCGGATAAATTTGAAAATCCTGTAGATTTTAGTTTTGGAGATTCTTGTAATACGCACTGTGAAATAGAAGGATGCACAAATGTCGCTATTGTACGCTGCGGTTGGTGCAATATCTATTTTGTAACTTTATTAAACATACATACTAAAAAAAAAAAAATAATAATATCAGATTCGTAATTACCAACGTCGAAAATCCCTGTATACGAATTGAATTCAAAATCTGATTACTTGAAATTCTTATTTTTGGTTTTTCTGTGTTAGGGCTGGCTTATCCCTTTAGGGGTGAAATTAACAAAAATACCGAAACAGGGCAACTTCATTTTATCATTTTATTAGTTAAAATTTTTTTTTAGGTTTTTTACCATTTTTTATCACCAAAATAATAAATTAAATATGAGTTTTCAACCCCTATAACATAGGAGATGCAGCCCTTATTGTTCAGATCATCATGAATTACTTGCTTTTCCGAAAGGAGTAATCTCCATTTCGTTTTACCAAAAAGTATTAAGCGTTAGTCGAGATATTTAGAAAAAACGGTTTTTTTGGCTAACTTTGGGGGTAGTTTTCACACCCTTAAAACGTTTATTAGCAGATATAAAAAAACACGGGTCTTTTATTTTTTTGTGTTCTACAACATATATCAATTTCATTAAAATCGGTGAGTTCGGGTTCGAGTGCTTTCCTTGTAAGTTTAAAGTACTGATCTCTGATTTTCATAAAATTGATTATTTTTTGACTCATCCATTCATTTTTAGGACAGTATTTAGTCACCTTTTTACTCTGCGGTACTTCTATTTTGCATTCTTTGTAAAGGCCTTTAAAAACTGAATGTGTATTATCATATATATTTCCTGACGTTGTAGCGCACCTTACCTCATTCCAGTTATGATTAATTATCTTATTATGCAATCTCTTTTCATCGAAAACATATTTCAAAGGGTTACTAATAGATTGAAAACTCCGGTTTGAGATACTAAATGCACAACAAATGATGTAATGATCTGATATTTTCGAGTTAATAATACCCGAAGTAATTTCATTTGTGTTATACTTAATAAATATGTTGTCTATACATGACTGAGTACTTCTATCAATCCGTTCTTCTTCTCTCGTAATTCCATTTATTAACTGTATTCCTCCTGACCCATAAATTACGTTTAAAAAATTCTCAGCCTGTACATTACGAATAGATAAATCAATATTAAAATCACCACAAATCAGGAAATTATCTTTATTGCTTAATTTTTTTAGGAGTGAAGCGGTTTCGTTTATAAATTCGCCTACGTTTTTACTCGGTGATCTGTACATAGCAATTAAGCGTAAAGGGTTGTTTTTGCAAATCTCTATATCTATCATCACCAGGTCCATACTTGGTCTATTATTAACCTCCCGAACGTGATATTTAAACTTATTATTTATAAACACAAGTATTCCTCCATTAAACCCTATAGGTCTTTGTAGTCCAATATTCGTGAATCCAGTTATACTATATAGATTTAATTCATCCTTACTTATATTAATTTCAGTTAATATGATGACACTTAAAGATGACCTGTGAATGTAAGTTATAAATTCATCCCAGTTACGTCTCAGGGTTCTTATGTTTAAGTGCAACACATGAAAAAGCTCCGTATTAATTTGTAGTGAATTATTTACATTTAGTATGCTGTTTACATTGTCAGTCCATTTTTTGATATTAATATAATTGTTGCAATTTTGTTTACTGCGATATTGAATTAGAGAAGTCATATTTGAGAAGAGAATCAAAAGCTATTATTACTGGAAAAGATAGTTTTTTTTTTGTTTTTTTTTTCTTCTTTCTATTTTTTGCAAAATTGAATTATAGACGACAATAGTGTAACGTTAAAATACGGTATAGAGGAAAAGAATTGATCATATTTCGACAAATATTGAGCTATCACAGATTGTATTCGGAAAACGGTTATCGATGTTGCACTACTAATCGCCAAAATTATCAGTAATTGGACTAGGATATTAATATACCGATATTTACTCGTATATAAGACAGAATATCTAGTATACACATATAAACACACCCACATTATATAGACACAATCACACTTCCGCACACTCACTGACAAATTACAGTTGAACGCTCTGTACACTATATACATAGAAAAAATCGATTTAATTTTATCGCAATGGAGTGCATCTAAAATAAAACAGAAGAAGGAAATAGTGAATAGCAACAAATTAACCACCACCGCACGAAGCCCCTTACAATAAAGATACGACTCCGGCCAAGCGACAGTTGCACTTTCTGACACTACACGCTCACGGTTCTCTCTCACGTCAACAACATTCGATTTTAAACGTCTGAACTTTCTTTCCGTATCTGCATCATACCACAAAGAACAAAAACACACTATTTCGCATCGACCAACTTACAGACATACCTCATCGACTCTAGAGTACCACTGAACCGTTCTACACCAACTGAACTCACAGACAAACTTATAAACATCAGCATACATTACGCACACTTTTACTTGTAATTTAACTTGTTTTGGTGATTTCTTATACACCCCAATAACCGTTACATTGGTCACCGGCAACCGGGGAATTTCACTTGTTTCCTGATTATTTTTTACATTTTCCCACATTTTCGGTGAGATCGCTGTGATTTACGATCTTGTATCCACTAACGCAGTATATACACATTCTCTTGAATTATTACTTCAATCATTAGCAATTCTGTATTCGATGAATCTTCCGTTTCTCGATTCTCTCCTTCTAATAAATCTACTCACACCGAGCAAATTATTTGCCAAATCACTTCTGTGTCGGCATCTCAAAAATTTTCTTTTATCTGGTCTTTCAATAATGCTAGGCCATACACATTCAGATGGATGCCATCGAAATTATCCCCAAAGAACTGTTATTCGAACAACTCTGCTTTTCAACCATACCTGTTCAATGTCATTCGATACAAATCTATAACTGATACATTTTCTTCCGCGAGTAAGCGTACTTTACGATATCTACCAACTATTTATAACTCTATTTCACCTCATTAATACTATAAGATTTATCAATGTCATTACACCCGACTAATATCACCCCTCTGATCATATTACCTAAAGATCTCGTAGTAATTCCCGAAATACATAACCCTATCTTGTTACTTCCTCAAACTGTCTTCGTCAGTCGCAGTCCACAATACTTACTAATAAATCTGACCATCTGGCTGTCCCCTATCATCTCTATGCCCTCCAATTTCAGAATAGGCTCCTGTTCTTTATATGCATAATTTATCTCACACCGTTCGATAACATTTATTCGCCTCTTACCATTTTCCATCCTTGCTGCGCTACGTATTTTTTCATCCTCAAATCTACCCCACTCATGCACACACACTATCAATTTCTCTTTTGTATTAATTTTATCGCATTTAATTACTAACCTTATTTCTTTCGGTAGTTTATACATAATCGTATTCACAAACTCCTTTTCGGGTATCGGTTTATCCAAATATTCGAATTCATTTATCCATTTAATAATGTAATTTTCATAATTCCAACCCTCCTTGCAAACGTTTTCATCTGAGTAAAACCTTGCGAACAGCTTTTGTTGCGTTTCTTCATCCCAATATCAATTAATTAACTTCTCTTTCACTTTCTCCCGTTCAATGTTATTGCCCAAAATACTATTCGCCCACGGCTGTTCTGATGTATCTAACTTTTTTTTATGGCCATATCGATTTTTTCTTTAACACTAAAACTATATTTATTGAACAGCCCTTCCAAATCGGCTATAAATTCCTTTATGTGTGTTGTGGAATTCTTTCCCCCCAAACACCCGTACATTTTCTTCTACATTAAATGCATACCTCGCAACGCAAAGCCTTAGTGAAGTGGCTCGGATTTCTGGCACCGGAGAATTCCTAAGTAGACCAAGATAAAATATCAAACATTTAACCGAGACACACTCGATGCCATTGCATAAGTGCGGACGGTACTTGGCCGAAGGAGATGGTTAGTCCGGCGCTGTGAAATAGACGCCGAAAGCACCGATAGCGTTTGAGTTCGATTCGGACGGTAATTTAAATTTTTGCGGCAGGCCCGGCCAGATATTGTAGAGCAGGCGCTAAAAAAATGGTCGCGGCATCCATTACACTGATCAGTGCAGTGCCTGTGGTGACGGAGGTCAGAACTATCAATCAGAAAAACGGACGATGGAGGAGAAGTCGCCGCCGTCGTTAGATTTCGCTCACAGACGGTAGTGTAGCAACACGTCATTAGCTGTTCTATTCTTGAAGTATTAGCACGTATCGTGTAGTTTGATATGTTCTAGAATATTCCAGAATGTTCCGGAATGTTACGGCTGGCAACCGTCGTCTCGGGGATGTCTGCGGCAGGAGAACGAAGCGCGGTCTTGGGCGGGGACTCAGGGAGGTCCGGGAGTAGTTGCGGTTCTGTTTGGGGGTAGTTGAGTGAACATCGCGGAGATTTGGTCGGGAAGTTCGGACACATTTACAAGTTTTTGGGTTACTTTCGTTCGCAAATTTTGGAGGGCTATGGTTGGGCATATGTGAATGTCCAGCAGAGGTAGATGGACGACCTTGAAATAGGGGAGATGAAACCCCTCTGACGGCACCCCTTGAACTCACCCCTTATAGCCTACTTAGTAACATGTATGATTTTTGTCTGGGCCTTGGTCCAGCTTATTGCATAAGTATTTTTGATATCTCTGCTGTTTTCGATAATGTTCATCTTCCCTACTTTAAAGAAAAAATGTTTTTTTTTTTTTTCGGTGTTTGTCTACAAGGACACTGGCCCAATAACAAAGGAAACAGGACACAAAAAACTGAGATCTCTACACGATCAAAGATAGCCGACAAAAAAGTATCAATCGCTTGAACAACAGAAGTAAATGAAGGTATACGGCTAAACAACTTTTGTATCGATTGTGATAGCTGAAATTTATGTTGTGTTCTTCTGCCCACACGCATATCTAAAACTGAGCCCTCAAACGCTCGAGTTCTTGCTAGTGATAGCTTTCTTGCAGTTTATCAATACCTTGCAAATTGATCGCCCTGAGTCTCTAATAGTAGTAGGAATTCTGCCTAGCTTATACCTTATTCCAGCTGAACCAGAGAGGATGTTGAGTAATATTTTACGAGTCTCCAACCGTGCCGGATTTTTAGGGTATGAACTAGTGGACCTGGTTGCTCGGTCGCCCATGATGTGCCCAATGCCACTGTTTGTTTACAGTCCATTGTCCCTAAGAAATTTCCTATCGGATGCAGTTTTCATGCAGTGAAATCTGACTGTCCGCTTCAATCCACCTTTTTCCAGGACCTAAAGCCTACGACGAAGTCATGGTGGCTCTCAGATGGAGTGTTGCGCAAGGTGTTCTCAGCAGTGAGTTGTCCGAAAACGGGAAATATGTCTATTTCCCACAACTTCCTCCTCAGGCAAGCTGAAAAACCAAATATCTGCCCAATTTGTTTTGCTAACGAGTACCCATTGGACTCACACATCTTGCTTGAATGCACACGTCTTGGCCGTTAGCGGCGCGGCCAAATTACATCACATCCTCTCAAATACTCTTATCACTGTGAACAGGCTCATGATTTTGTTCAGTCTGCTAGCAAGAGGGGTCTGATTTTGCATATTGCTTCAGTGACAGTTGTGATGGTGGCGGTGGCATATGCACGTCTGAAAACCACTCAGTATAGCATCGTCATCGGTATAGTGGATGTAGCCCTAAATGAAACATGCCGCATTATAATTGGATGTCCTCGTCCAACAAAGACTGAGTCACTGTATTTGTTGTTCTTACACATTGTTAACCTTTTTAATTATGATAAAAATAAACTTTAACACTTTTGTAACAATTGTATAATTTTTAAAACCCCGACGCGTTTCGAAGCAAACACTTCATGTTCACGGGGGTAATTATAATCCAAATAGTATTGGACCAAGGGCTGAAATCCCAGAAAGCTTTCATGCATAGTAGTACTATGTTGACTAGTAATCGAACCACCATACAGAACGAAAGATGGAAGATTAGTAATACAGAGCCTGTACCTCCAACGGAAGGTACACGACCAAAAAACGCACTAACTGGCCACAGTGGAGAACATTAAACAGACTTCGCACAGGTTGCGGCGTACACAAGTAAATCACGTTATGTGGAAAACAGACATCAACGACATATGCCAATGCGGTGAAAGGCAAGATCATAAGCATTTGTTCAAAGTATGCGTGTAGCGTCGACAGTCAGTACGGAAGACCTGTTTGACACATTGCCATCAATGATGCGATGTTATCAAACTAATAGATGCATTGATTTTACATATATAGAGCTTGTCGGACACGAAAAGAAGAAGAAGATCGGTATTTTCAAAAACTTCGAATAAATTCGGCGGCATTAATTAAATTCGAATTGTTTGCAGTAACTGCATTAAAAACTTTTAATGTTATTGAAAATTCTTAATAAAGCGTGAGGAACAATGATGTGAGAAAGCATAAACCTTTAAGAAGAAACTAATACTGAGCGCTCGAATGACTTCATCTGATGGTCTATTTCATATATTGAATAGAGCGTAGCTGGTAATATATTACATCATAAAAATGCTCCTCTATCGCCGAAATTTGGTTACATCCGCATTTGAATGAAGTTATTAAGGACTTGACTGAATGAGAATGGATATGTGTGTTAATGTGTACATGCGTACATGAAGTGTGGTCTTGCTGAATGTATAGGCTGGATTCCAAAATACAAGTGGTAAGATCCGGTTTTAACGGTTGTAGTATCATTTACATGCAACGTCACGAGTGAATCATTTTCGCAGTGGTTGACACGTATGCACGGACGATTCTTGGTGACTATCGCGGTGGCGGATTGCGCCGAGGAGTAGCATGCGGGACTCAGGTTAATTTCAAACCTACGTATTTGAATTTTATCTTAGTTATGAAGAAAAAATGTTTTCATATCAAGATTATATTCTAAGCACAACAGTATCAACCAAAAATCCAGGGCAACATTGTTTAGATTGTATTTTGACTTGTACAAAGTACTGTTAACACATGAAACAATAGGGGACCACTCTTTCGGGCGCGATCGATCGGGCGCGAAAAAGCGGGCGTGACCCTATCGGGCGCAGACTCTATCGGGCGCAGCCTCTTTCGGGCGCAGGCGAACTCAGACCTTTTTACAGACCACCTACGGTGATTTTCAGGTATCATCCGTTAAACGTAATCATCTGTGTTAGTGAGAAACACGAGTTACCAAATACTGCTATCAGAAATTCCGTCCGAAAAATACTGTTCTTCGTTAGCGATTTAGTTTTTCCACGCGTGTAGCATGTTATATATACATACATATATATATAATCACAAAACACATATTTTACATGATTTTATTTGGTTATTCGCTTTTTTAAAATATTTTCTATTTTTTTGTTAAATAACGACTTCAGCGTGAAATACTCGTAAACAGACTTTCGCGATGTAAATTTAAGAGTTCTGTTAGCAATAGTGATACGAAACGGACGAAAATTATTAATATTAATAATCAGTCAAATGCATTGTCGGTTTTCTTCGTTTTTTTTTTTTTTTTTGCTAATGTATAGTCAACCGTATTTAAAAAATTACAAACTATCAACTCTACGCCATTTGTAGTGTAACATAACTGGATTGAATTTGCTTCCGATACATATTCCTTATATTATCTTTCTTTTTTATTCGTATCTAGCAAATTTATTTGAGGAACGTTTATTGAAGTTTTTTCTATTATCTATAATTTTAATTATATATTTAATTCCTTGACGAATCAACCCTGGTTCCAAAAAAATATCGAAAATGACAAACAAAGGCGCAAACATTTTTAAACATAAACACATTTATGTTAATACTGGGCGAGAAATATATACGATATTACAAATTAAAAATTAAATATCTTTGTTTTTAATTTAATATTATGTAAATGTAAATTACGGTAATCTTTAAATTAACTCACAGAATGTTCAGTACATGAAACCTCCTGCCCGGCTAACCTCTTTTTTTTCTTTTAGTTCGTTTAGAAAAATTTCCTATCTTCAAAACACTGGACTAATATTATTTTCGTAAAAATTTTAATAAAGCCAATAAGGAAGAAGCTTTCAAACCTTCAATTTGTTTCAATATTCCCGATAAATGCACTGCGGGAAATTCTATTTTAAAAATAATAGATAATCTTTTTCTCTATATAAATAGGCAAAGACAAAACAGTTCTGTACCTTCTTCACCACTGTTTATTAACCGACTTTCTTGCTTTTTTTTTTCTGTTTAGTAACTGTTGATGGTCTTTAGAGCTATCAGTACACAAAATTTTGTAAACAGTTATACTTTTTTTTTCGTATTTAAATAAAAAGGTAATACAAAAAGTGAAAAAGGAAATCGCTGCAGCCAGTAAATCTGTTCTTATTGAAATGTTTTAATTTTTCTTAATAATCATCATTATTGGCTTTTTTACAGTGTACTAAATTTTAAGGTATCATTTAATTTTTGTATTGAAAGTACATATAAAAGTATATGTTCTCAAATATATAATGAACTAATGTATAAAAGTGGGAAATAAATTTTGGAACTATACAAATTTATATATATTTTTCTAAAATTTTCATTGATAATTATCGTCGAATTTGGACCATTGAGGGAACGCTAGTATTTATAAACAAGTGAATGAAGTGGCAAACTGTAAATATATGAGATACTTCTACATTGCAAAATGATTTAATCAACCATTATGCTCAACCACTTTGCTGTATTTGCGATAAAATTATATTTTATTTATTTTTTCTAAAATCTAGTTACCTGAAAAATAAATATTTTAGAGCTAGATATTTAATCATGCACGTTATGTAACACGGATTAATTACTTGAAATCTGTTTTTCTTATTACTGTGAAATATGACCTACATAAACCAGAATTCATTTTTATAACATGCAAAAACATTAGTAATAAAATTAATACAACTAAGTAACAAAAATTTTCCGATTTTTAAACAAATATTTGACATTCTTAAAAGTATATATTTGTTTTATAACCGTTATATATAATTATTTTAGAAAACAGATAAATATTGATCGCTAGTGAGTATTCCTAAAAAATACAACAGCATTAAAAGCATATATGCGGAAAATAATTTTATGGATATATTGTAAACTGCTCATATTTCTCAAACGGGCGTCAATTTTTTTGTCGGTTCGGTTCTCACCATGGGAGATTTCCTGCGAGTGACTGAATAGAACCTCGAATATTTTACAATATGCGAATCCGTAGGAATAAAAGAAGAAGCAAAAGTGATAAAATCGTCATGGAAAAAATCGTATATTTTTCTTGGAATTGACTATAAGTTTATTGTAAAGCAGTTGTTATTATTTCGGCGGAAGAAGAATTACTACAAAGTGTATTCTTTGTGTTCGTACGTGTTTTCAGCGTTCAAATCAGCGATAGGTAAGTCGTTTTAGTTCGATTACGACTCCGTCCTATTATCTGTTAAATACAATAGTCGTCGCGCACGAAATAATATAATTATTCGAAACGTTCATTTATCTTATTAGAATTATTGATAACGATTGATCAACTACGTAGAACTGCCATTCGAATTATTTTAAAATCAGTGTGGCCACTTAGGCCACATAAACTACCGTAAAATGAAGAAAAATAAACCACCATCCGGGCCGACTTCGCATCAAGCGAACCAGGTTACGAGTAAAACAAAAGTTTCAACCCCCACCGTTTCTGTACAACAAACGAAACACAGTCAAGTTAATGCACTGAAACCTTCGACATCAACCACCAAAGTAGAAAATAAATCGAAAGAACCGATTAGTTTTTCTAACGCTGTCAAAAATACAAAAAGTATCAATAATGCTTCCAACTTTCCTACAGAAGAACAAGCAATTGTTTTCCCAGTTATGGGTGAATTTACGAATGAAGATTATCTCATGGAAGTTAGTAAATATATACCACCATCTAAAATTACCTTCTTATCACGTATGTCTAACAATAGAATGTGTTTTTATTTTGATTCAAATACAACGGCTGAAGAATTCATCTCGAAACACGGAGAAATAAAAATAAACAATGTAATAATAAAGGCCCGACCGTTAATAAGCCCGGTTAAAAAATTGATCATATCTAATGTATCCCCGATCATCCCACATCACATTATAGAAAAGATCCTTACAGACGAAATTAATCTAAAGCTAACATCTCCCATGACATTTATAAAAGCAGGACACCAACAACCAATGTTTCTGCACATCTGCAGCTTCAGACGGGCAATATTCTACTCGCTAGAAAATGAACAAAATTTGTACATACCTGACTCATTACTGATAAATTACAATGGAAAAGATTATAGAATATTTTTAACTACGGATAAAAATTTGGTCTGCTTTATATGCAAGAAAACTGGACACCAAGCAAAAAAATGTCCGTCAGTAATTAGGAGTGAGGAAACAGATTTTATTGCAGAAATTAAACAAAAACCTGAAGTTACCACTGACCGAGAACAGCTAAAACGTCCAGCGCCACCCACTACAACGTCATGCTCCGAATCTGAAAACTCTAGCTCTAAACTGAAGGAAAATTTAGTAATCCTAGAAGATACTAATCAAGAGGTAGAACGTGAAGATAACTTTAAGGCCCCAGCAATGGAAATAACCGAATCAGTTAACGTAGATATTAAAAGTAAAAAAACAAAAAGACCAAAAACAGAAGACTGTGCTACGCAATTAAATCTAAACGGAGATGAAATCGAAAAAATACACACACAATTAAAAGCATTCAAAGAAACTCACCCCAATATGTGCCCCATTACTTCAAATGAGTTCGTAAATATGCTACTAAACGTTAAAGGCAACAAAAATAAAATCGAGCTCACAAAAAATACACGGAAAACATACAAGGAATTATATATATGGTAGAAGAAATCCAACCTCATCTAAGTAAAGATACGAAGAGGACTCTCACGTGGTTCCTGAAAAAGTTAAAAACAGAAGTCGAATTACAGAACGCATTAAAAACGGACTCTGAGGAGGACAGCTTGGAAAACTTGTCCGATCTGATGGAAGAATCATAAATAACTATATTAATATTACTCCACCATCATGATAAACATAATATCGTGGAACATAAATAGTATAATATCCAAACTCCCATTTTTACAATTGCTTATACAGGACCTAGAACCTATGGTAATATGCCTTCAGGAGACAAAATTAAATCCGAATCATAATGTAAAGTTAAAGGGTTATAACATCACTCGAAGCGATTTCATAACAACTGGTAATACTAAAGGTGGCGTCCTAATTGCTACGCACAACAGTATCAAAAAAGAGGACATACTGATTCACTCAGTGTTCCAAGCCACAGCGGTAAAGTTATTCCTGAATACCCCAATTGTAATATGTACAATATATTTACATAGCGAAGATCAAGTGTCGTTAAAAGAGCTAAAATCATTAACGGATCAACTTCCGAGGCCATACATCTTAACAGGTGACTTCAATAGCCATAACATCATATGGGGCTCTGAGTACACTGATATCAGAGGACAGATACTAGAAAAATTTTTAGATGATCCTACAATCAGTATGATGAACACAGGGCATCCAACAAGATTTAATATCTACAATGGTTCTACATCAGCCATAGATCTGACCATCTGTAGCTCAACCATCAGTCATATACTACACTGGCGATCGTGTAGGAAATTATATAACAGTGATCACTTTCCGCAGATTATAAATTTATTGGCAGAACACCAACAATATAGAGAAAGACATATAAACTGGATTACGGATAAAACAGACTGGGAAAGCTTCAGAAACTCAGTAGACCTTAAACAAGTACTGAATATGACGGATCCTGAGATAATAAATAAAGAAATCTCAAAAAGAATTCTACAATCGGCTAATACACATATTCCGAAAACGAACCCTCGCCCTATGAAGAAAAGAGTACCCTGGTGGAACCACGAGTGCAGAACAGTTATTAAAAACAAAAATAGAATCCTTAATACATATAAGCGTCATCCAACTAATGACAATCTTTTGAAATTCAAAAAGGCTAGAGCTATAGCAAGAAGAATAATTAAACAAAGCAAGAAGAAGTGTTGGCAGGACTTCATTTCAAACATAAATTCAAAAACTGCTGTAGCAACAGTATGGAAACAAATAAGAAAAATTATGAATAAAAATAGAGATAACATCATCACTGCGGTAACTGACTCGGACGGAAAATTACAGTACGAGAGCAAGCACATAGCAGAGATCATAGCTAAACACTATCACGATATATCTAATGAATGTGAACCTCTAACTATGCCGACTAATAGTAACTATCCAGATTTCGACTCGCTAAATGAAGAGGAATACAATAAAGATATTACTCTGCATGAACTAACCAATGCGGTAAAAGAACTAAAAAAGTCGGCAACGGGCCCTGATAACATTCACCCGGAAATGATAAAAAATCTGACAGAAGAGAATATCAAATGCATACTACATTTATACAATCAAATTTGGAAATTACACAAAATTCCTACATTATGGAAAGAGGCCATCATTGTACCGATCTTGAAGCCCGACAAAGATAAAAATCAAGCCAACAGCTACCGGCCAATATCGTTAACGTGTTCATTGTGAAAAATATTAGAAAAGATTATTACAAAACGGATAGTGTGGGCCGCAGAAAACAAAAACTTGTTAGATAACCATCAAAGTGGTTTCCGGAAAGGTCTTTCGACTATCGATAATATATTAAGATTGCAACAAGAAATTCTAGACGGTTTTACTATGCGGCAATATACTGTATGTGTGTTTTTCGACATGGAGAAAGCTTTTGATCTTATATCAAAAGAGTCAGTTATAAACACGTTACATGAGATGGGATTCAGAGGAAATTTACCGAAATTTGTCATGGCATTTCTTCAAAACAGAAAATTTAAAGTTCGAATAGGGAGTTCACTATCAACAGAAAAAAATCAAAAATTAGGGGTACCGCAAGGATCAGTATTGAGCCCTCTGCTATTCATACTAGCCCTAAGCGATATACAACATCTAATCAAATACCCAGTTAACTACTCAATATTTGCAGATGATCTAGCGATTTACATGCGAGGAAATAACATCACACAAATAGAAGGAAAATTACAGAATATCATAACGGCAATTGAAGAGTGGGGCATTACTAAAAACATAAACTTTTCCAGTGGAAAAACCTGTGTAATAAATTTTACCAGGATAGCTCCACTACGCGATATTAAACTAAAACTGAAAGACACATTCATATCTAATAAAATCAAAACGACTTTTTTGGGACTCATATTCGATAACAAATTAAGCTGGAAGCCACACATAGAAGATACGAAACGGAGGTGTACAAAAGCTCTTAATCTGTTAAAAATGCTACAAGGCAAGTCGTGGGGATCGGACAGAAGCTTGCTCTTACGTTTATACAGAACTCATGTCAGATCAATAATGGACTACGGTGCGATAGCATACACCACAGCAGCGGAAAGTACGCTTAAGAAGCTGAATACAGTTCAGAATAACGCACTCAGAATAAGCAGCGGGGCGTTTTACACGAGTCCAATTATTAGTTTGCACATAGAAACAAACATGATGTCACTAAAACACCGTCGAATGTTGTTGGCACTGAAATATTATGTGAAAATCAGCGGCAATAGGAGCCATATAAATTACTACAAAACGTTCCATCCGAATCTACTTAAGATCTATCGCGACAGAAACAAACCGTTCGGAGTTAGGTGTACTGACTACCTCAGTTACCTACATATCAATCGACTTACTGCCACTGCATCCGAACCTATAAATCCGCCCTGGGATAATACAATACAGTCCGTAACAACACATGAAAAAGACTTACTAAAGGCAAAAAAACAGATAACGGTCGCAATCAAGGATAATGTCCAAAACATATGGGATAGGTAATTGAATAACAAGTTACGGCAAATAAAAGTTGAACTGGAATATTGGGAAACATCACACCGGGCAAACAGGCGAGAAGAGATTGTGTTAAGCAGAATCCGCATCGGCCACACAAAACTAACACACGGATCCTTGCTACAAAATGAACCTCCACCATCATGTGCACTTTGTAACACTCAAAGTCTGTCCATCGAACATGTCATCTCCGTATGTCCAAAACTCCAAAAGGAGCGCGAGGAAGCTTTTTCATCCGCATGTACAAGAAGAATTACTGTCAAAGAGGCGCTTGGAAATGATGAAGCTGCAGTCCAAAGTACTTTTAGATTCCTAAAAGCTGTCAACCTATTTCGGAAGATATGATTTAGTTTACGTATGGCAGAATTATTTGTAATTATTATCTATAAATTGTAATGTATGGTAGACGCAAATGACCTAGAAGTCGAGCGTCTTTAAATAAATATATATACACACACACACAAGAATTACTAGAATATTTTTCGAATAGATTATTCTTAATAATAACCGTAGTATGGAGAATTAACGAATGAAACTGTTTTCTGTAAATAAGTGTACTGCTTTAGTTTGCTTATTTTACCAAATCCTGAATAGCTTCATAAGAGGTGAAATTTATTTATCTGCACTGTTCATAACCCATACGATTGTCTATTCGGTTTTAAATTTCTAAGAAAATGGTTAATTTTTCTAACAGAAGAACATAACAAAATGTACAATGAATGCGTGTAAAACATGCCATTATTGTTATTTTTACCTTTCTGTTCCGAAAAGAAAAAAAGATGCCAGTAGCTAATAAATGGGCAAGCTGGCGCGTCTGACGTCACAAACCCCAATTTGTGCCGTGGTGCTCAAAACTCACCCCAATTTGTGTCCAGGTGCTCAAAATTAACCCCAATTTCTCTTTTAGAGCACAAAGTTACCCCAAGCTTCCCCTGATTTCACGGATTTCCTCCAAGTTTTCCCTGTTTACCACCGATTCCTCTGGACAGTTCCACTAATTCGATCCCTAATTCCCATCAAGGTAGTCAAAATTCACCCCAATTAGCGTACAGGTGCTGAAAGTTCACCCCAATTTGTATCCATATGGTTAAAATTCACCCAAGTTTCCCCAAAATTTCATCAAATTATTCCGATTTCCCGTTCATACTGTTATCTGTAAATGCACTCGCACCGTTTCCACGCATATATTCAACATAGCCTTAGCCGCCATGAAAGTGTACTCGCTTTCCCATACCCGCGCCTTCTATCACCATGTGTATGTATTATACATGACTCTGCGTGTAATATATGTAGCATACTTTTTAATTTTCATTTTTCGAGGTTGGGAGGGGTAAAATTTTGCCGGAGTGATAAAAACATTAAAATGTAGGAAAAAAACGAAACATGTTGGAAAATTGGTTATAATGAGTCAAAAGTGATGAAAACGTTTACTACATGTCAATGTCACTGCTTTCACGTCTAAAATATTGCAAAGGTATAACTCAATGTCTAAGTTGTGAGGGTAATGCGATTATTCATTGTTAACCTCTTTATCATACACATATCAAACATAACAAAATATATATTTTTATCTCTCTCATTCTATAACTCTATCTGTAGCTGTGTTCATGCTTGAACGGATGTTTTCTACTAACACACTCATATATTTTACATGCATGCATACTCACCCACAATCACACATCATCCCGCATGTACAATGACAATACAATTTCAGCATGCGTCTCTCTCTTCATAATCATGAATTCTAATCATAGGCATCATCCTACATTTCAAAAATAATAGTATGAGGGAAATTTAAAGAAAAAATGTAAAATAAATCATCTTGGAAGAATGGAGCGAAGAGAATTTTTCTACAATTTCAGGAAAAACTATGTTATGATAAGTAACAATGAAAGAGATGTGATCGTGGTAATGAAGCGAGTAGTATCTGCGGGTTATAAATGTGTGCACAACATATTACAAAAGATTTGAACAAATGTTTGCGTAACAATTGAATAAATATATACTTGGGTTAATTGAATAACACAGAGAAAAAATATTATAGTATCGGCGAGGTTAGTAATGTATGTTCAGAGGTCTTGACAGTGGGGGCGCAAGTGGTAATAGTGGTGAGAATGAAGGAGAAAAGAAAATAATAATCTTTTAGTCAGCCTTTTTATGTTTGATGTGATAATTGTTCACAGATAGATGCATGTATCTTCGACGTTTTTTATAATCAAGCTGTTGCTCTCGCACACATACATGCATACAGTCTCTCACTCGCACATTGCAACTCTGATCTGAGATGCCAGAATGGCCAGGAACCTACGGCAAATTAATGTGGATCAAATGGAGAGAAAAAAGTATCCAATGAGAATGTATATAGAGAATAATAAAGTCACAGGAATGATAAGGAAGAGGAGAAAAAATGGCTTGAAGGGCACTCATGGAATTGGAAATAACCAGAAATTGGGAAGAAAAACGATCAGAGGATATAAAAAAATGGAACGTAAAAACCATTAACACGGCCGTAAATATGGAACAGAAAGAAGGAAGCCAAAAATATCCACAGAAGTTAAAATCTGGAAGAATGAAAGAAGCACCAACACCCGCAGGCCCTTTGAAACCGCCACTGAAGATGGTTACCTCAGAAGGAAAGAAGGAATTTACGTGCTGCAGAATTACTTTTCACTAGGATCGTCAGAATGATTGATATGAGAATCTTCAAGATACACTTTGCGGCCAATACTATATGTACGATTCTTTTTTGCTTCACCAGGATAAACTTTTACACTCTGTATGTTAGACTGAAACAGAAAACGTATTATTTTTCTGTATTTAGGAAGTGGAGTACTCTCTAGACACCAGTAACACGTACATAAGCTCCGGTAAATTCTAGTATCTGTTTATATAGAGCTAAATCATTATTTGTATATTTATTCTCATCAACATTTGATTCCATCAGTAAATGAATTAGACCTGGTGTGTAACGAAATTTGGTTAGTTTTCTTCCTTTTTCTAAATAAATTTGTATAAATTTACTTTAAAAAATTAAAGTAATTTACTTTAGAAAAACATGTTTTTTCGGGCTATATCGTCAGCTAACAATACAGAGTACACACTCAATTTATATATTTTTTAATAAAGTGTGTACTCTGTATACACGAAAAAACGTGTTTCTAAAGTAATTTAATTTCTTAAAGTAAATTTATACCGATTTTTAGGATTTCGTACACACTTAATGTACGGAATAATCCGATTAAGATGGTTCAGAAACGACAAAAATATTCTATTATATAATAGCTCGGAAACGGTTTGACTTATCGGAATCGGGTCATAAATTATTAAAACTTCTATCTATGACAATTTACAACTTAAAGCCGAGCGATTACCCCGGGCGGCATAAAAACCGTCTAGAATATATAATATGGAATTTAGAACGACCTCAAAAATCACCCTTGAAAAATTCATAACTCATCATTAGATAACCGTTTAAAAGCGAAATTCAAAACATAAAACACAACATAGCAGCGCTTTCATAAAATTTAAAAACCACGGTTAAAAAATTATTTAAACTCCCCTTTTGGGCCAAAAATAAGAAAAACAATGGATTTTCTTCATCGTTTTTTTTTAAATTTCGTATTCTGCTATTCGGAATGGAGATAAATCCAACAAATCAAAGATCATAAAAATCGGTCCAGCCGTTGGCGTAACTAACCCTACTTTGTTTTATATACAATTCCTGTTCCACGGGAAATGAGAGCAACTCTGGTATGACTAGGCAACCACTCACAGCGCGTTCGCTCCGAGCACATCTTAAAGCCTATTTAATTAACTATAGAATGCAACAAACCGAAATTTCCTACCTTCCCCCCATTCACTCGCTGCATTGATTTGAAAAAAAAGCATTTCATCGACCCCTACCGTTTTTTTAGACAAAAAAATTACAACATTTTGGAAGGAACTGTATTTCGAAATTTTTACATAAATTATTACCCGTCTTCATCATTCATATTAATCTTCTCGAAATAGGCACCTCCGGCTTGCAAATAACGATCTATGCGCTTTTTCCACTTCAGGAAGGTCGCTTTAAACTCGTCGACAGGTATTTTGTTTTAAATAGTCTGTATCGCATTCACGACTTCTTGATCGGTGTCAAATATTTTTCGAAAACGCGCTATGCCATCGAAATATTGTTGAATTACCGAGTCCAATATCATCAGGATACGCTTCTTCTTTTAATAAATCTACCGTCTCTTTAGCCGTTTTTTGCAACCGACAATAATAACGAATCACATACCGCTGTTCTTGCTCGATACCTTTCTTATCCATGTTGACAACACAAAACTGCACGCGGTTTTCACAATTTGTGTCTTATTCTTTCGACTATAAAACACCTAATAATGCTCGCAGAAACGTCCGGCTTGTCGCATTCGACAGCTGATGGAATGGCTTTCGAGACTCGTTATGATGCGTTTTCAACCCGCCCGCCGCGCATGAAAAAAATGGTAGGGGTTGACTTCCTTTTTTTTCAAAGCGATACTGCGGGTGAAGGGGGGAAGTATGAACTTCCAGTTTATTGCATTCGATAGATAATTAAATGGGCTTTAAGATGTGCCCGGAGCGAACGCACTGTGACTAGTTACCCACTCACACCAAAGTTACTCTCACTTCCCGTGGGACAGCCATTGTATATAGATAGTAGACCCGGCCACGCGTTGCTTTGGCTCAGTTGTAATACGTTGAATTAATATTATAAAACTAATGTTTACTGATAAAGATAAAAACGTTTTAGCCAATCTAAAAACACACAGGATTGAGCCTTCGAATTTACTTTCCGGATGGTTGGAAAATGTTTTCAATGACTGCAAATGTTGATTTTTATAAATATATTTCTACGTGTTTTTTAGGGGCATTTAGCAGTTAAAGTGATAGACGTCTTTTTATGTATAGCCTTTTTACAACATTTTAAAAATTTTTTTCTGGCTAAGATAAATAATAAATCACAATATTTATACGACTGAAATATAAAATTGGCACTCACCGCACAAATGTGAATATATTCATACAATATTACTGAAAGTTGCGAAAATATCGAACACATTTTAAAAACGAATACGCATGGATAATATGCGAGTAACGGACGGGCAGATGAAGCACATTTGCCGATACGAAAACACAAATAGGTCTGAATAACTCGGAACACGAAATACACATGCACAAAATGGTTGATGCGCTTATTGTAATGTTTCCAGTCAATCTTTCGATTTCCTGTCGGTAATTAATTTTTCGGATCAAAGACCTTTCAGTTGTATAAATGTCTCACTGTTGAGACAATCTCTTTGTGCTTCTCAAATTTCTTTCATTACCTGATTGCCGGACATGTGTTTCATTTTTTGTGTAGTTCTCGCGGTACTTGTGCAGTCGGATCGTTTATTATTTTCTTTTTTTTTTCGCGATTTAGGGTATACCATGTTTAAGAGAAAGGCAGACCGGTTTGCACTGTACTCGCTAAACGACCATTCGCCTACATTGTTCTGCTACATCTTTTAATTATATTTTTAGTTTATCGTTGCGACCAAATTTAATGACGGAAAATTTAGTTCGCTACAACTCACAAATGTTAGATGTAAGCACGTCTGTGATCCAATCAATTTGAAAAAATTTCCGACTAAATCACTGCAAAATGTAATAAGAATATACTGCACATAAGGGAAGTTTTAAAATGTGCACAACAAATTCTGAGTAATTCACTTTCACAAACAAATATACAAATACGCAAAACATTTAATATCTGCATATAAATAGGCAAAGTCTTTTTTCGTTTATTAACTGATTTTCTTTTTCATTTTTCGTTTGGTAGCTGTTAAAAAGCATTTCTTTTTCTTATTTTAATATAAAATTTATACAAAAAAAAATAAAAAACGAACTATTTATTACGATATTTTCGATTCGTTTATGTTTTTTTTTTTACTGCATGCGTAGCGCATGATTTCCGTACCGTCATTAAGCGACCGCCCGCTGATCAGCTGAGAGTCAAGACCGACGCCCTTTTTTGACTATTCGTTCCTCTCCGTTTCCAGGTATCTGAAATTACCCGCTCGCCTGTTTGGCCTACCGCATGTTTTATTGCTTAGCGTATTTTAGGCGAATTTTGTAATTTCCGTACAACTTTTTCAAATTTTTTTTTGTAGGAACCTAATTTAAATCTTAGCCAATATTTTAGAAAAAAAAATCAGCAAAATCGGTCGAGCCGTTCTTGAGTTACACTTTTTTGCAAATTGTGCAATTTCGGTGCAATTTTTTTTTAATTTTTTTTTTTGCAAACCTTCTCTTAAGAACTACGAATACAACAAAAAAAAAATATTCAAATCGGTTCAGCCGTTTTGGAGGAAAAGCGAGACCCACATAAGGCAACTCATTTTTATATGTAAGATAATGTGAACTGTCAGTCTTACAAATAAATAGACAATTTCAACATTTTGAATCGAGCTATTTCAATACTACTACGCATCTACATTGAGTGTCGAGTAAGAGTGCTCGCACACGTCAGACTTTTTGTAGAGCCAATTACGAGTATCAGGCCGATTAAAATTCCGTACATTTATACGAGTGACTTTTTTTAGAACTTGCCGCGTTTACCTGATGAAATTATGACGTGTTTTATTTTTGCTAATGAAATATAATCGGATAAATATTGCCTGCGATGGATTGTCTCGGTTGGAAGAGGTGTAACGTTTCACGTTTCAACGACATCATGTAAATTCAATATAGCAAAGTTTCACTCAAAAAAGATACGCTCAGGTGGAGGCGGATCTGGATATGCGGGGTCCCCTTCTGTGCGGAGCCCGGAGCAATTGCTACTCTTGCTACGTGGTTAATCTGGCACTGGTCAGGGTAATACGTAGAATAAGATAATTAAATTTTATTTACAATCAAGTTATTATTTCAAAAGAATTCGTTAAAAAAGTATAGATTGAAATCCGTTATTATCGGGAAAATAAGAATAATTTAAACACCTGTGATGATGATTAAACCAAATTGGTAATTCAGTAAGCAGTTTCAGATTTGATAATATTTATTAACCTGTTCATCATTAATTCATACGAAGTAATTTGGAAAAACTTGTGATTTGATGTGCGGTGGCGGTAAATGATATAGATTAAATCAATTAAAATTAATACTACGACAATCAACTATTAAGCATCGGCGAAGGAAACCTTAGTGCAGTCAGCCAGGAGTTACTGAATAGTTCCAGTCCTTATTGTTACCAGAATTATGTTCTACGTAAGATACAGAGTACGAAAGGTCCAATAAAACTGGCCAGAAAATAAATAAATATATATATTTTTTATGTAATGTATTTGTATAAGTGTGTGAGAAAAATTGGTATGTAATTGTAATTTGTGTAATAATTAATTAATTCGTTTTCTACACAGCTGCAAATTTTTGAATTTTTTGTTTTTTTATATATATATATATATATATAATTAATAATAATAATAACTTTTAATCGTAAATAGTTTGGAAGGAAAAAGAAATAAACAAAAAATTGTGATTATTCCGAGAATTTTTCTTTAAGTACATCTTTGAGTTTTCAACAGAGATATAAAAATTTTAGGATTTTATTTATTACGTAACTCGTTATTTATTTGACTGGTTACGCCATACCTTAAAGTTGTTAATGTTAATGAATTAATAAAATCTATAATCAAAAACTAAGAAGAAACTTTTTTTTTACCTAGGCTCAAAGTTTTGAATTTATATATCCTATCGTAAAAATTTTATTCAAATTTTTATTTTGAGCGTATTTTACTTTTCTATCTTCTCCGTTTCATTGAAAAAACCCCTCACGGGTCGGCTAAATTACATTAGAAACTAATAAATACGCATGAAGATTTTCACAGGAATCAGTCTCGAGATTAGCGCGGAGGACAGGCGATAGACGACATATTCTTAGACTTTCATTTTTATATGTTTAATCGCGGTTTAATTTTGTATTTTAAGAACTCATTCGAGTTTCTTAAAATTACTTTAAAAATATAAAAACACGATTTTGTGCTTCATTTTACTTTGTAATTTCTGATGTAATCAGAAAGAGCAACCGGGAAAGTGTATAAAATTGAATTCTCATTCAATAAATACTGAAAATTAGTTCTGCAACCGTCTGAAAAGTTTAAAATCAAAAAAATTAAAAATGCAAAGTTCACATTCATCATTGTTTCTCCTCTCGCGAAGTTTAATACGAATTAAAAGCGGTCAGAAATACTTTCATTCTCTTTCATGAACAATCTGATAACGAAAATAAACGTTCATCATTAACATTATCTAAATTAGCTTTGCGCCGATTTTTCTTTTTAAGTGCTTCATTATTTCAAATCAAATTAATTTTGATAAGCATTCAGATAGGCGGTACCAGTTCATTTTTGGTCGTAATCTTAGTTCGCTCATTTTCGCTGTTATTCACAGTGGGTGAACTAATATAAGTTATGATTCATAACTTGTGTTAGTTCACCCAATGTGAATAACAGCGAAAATGAACGAACTAAAATTACGAATATGACGGAAAAGAAATGAAGCAACGTAACTATCATACGAGAAATGGAGCGAAAAGTGAAATACCGGAAAGACAATATTTTACAAATAACGAACCTACTCCAAATTATTACAATTAACCGTGAGTAGCCTATGACATACCGAGCAAACCCTACACAGGAAATGATACTTTGTAAAGAAATAAAAAAAATACCGCATAAGTAGACAGGAAAAATGATACTTTGTAAAGAAATAAAAAAAAAAAAAAAAAGAAATAAAATGTAAAAATCCGAAAAACGGAAGAACCCGACGTTTGATGTAAAATTTGATGGCATCTTCTTCCGTATATGCCGTATCAAATCGAAATAGACGGGCTTACACGCCGCGTCGCATAATTTAATTTCCATGACCCAAACCAAGTGCAAAGTGGCAGCTAGAACGGACGGAAATTCAAATAAGAGAATATGAAAACAGTAATACCGGAAAGAGAATATTTTAATAAAATGGAATAACGTAAAGATAAGATATTTCATATGAAAAATTACATTCCTTAATGTGATGAATCCGCTAGTACCGGAACATAAATTCAAGTGAGAAAATATGAAAGTAGTCAGACGAGAATAGTAGAAAGTGGCAGCCAGTAAATAGAAATAAATAAAAATAAATTAAAAAGAAAATAATCCAGCCACCAAACCTGTAAATCAAAATATAGTTAAAAAGAAAATAATCAAGCCACCAAACCAAACTAATAACAAAAAGAGTAAATTTGAAATATTTTAAAAATAGTAAATTATTGAAATGAACTAAATGTAGCACTATGAACAGTATAGACAAAAACGAACTGGTGCCTCGTAAATGAAAATTTACCTTAATTTTAAGCTAAGAATCCTTTTCAATTGTGCAACATTTTTTTCTCCATAAATTCATTCTTTTTTTTTTAAAATTATGCAGTACCGTTAGAACTTTGCAATATGAAATACGCATTAATTTACTAATTTTAAATTAATAATAGGCGAATCAAATTTCTATTATTACACTGTTCGCAAAACACTATAATCCAGTCTTATTAACGACTAACTGTAAACATTTTTTCATCTTCTTACACATAATCAACTGATACTTGGTTTATTTAACGTCTTTCTTGTACTTAGCAACGTTAAGTATAGTAGAGGTAACCAAGTTATTAAGATTCTTATTAGAACCATGATTTGCAGACCCAAGTAACTTCCTTATTTACTCAACTTGAAATAAATGGACTCAGAAAAAAACAAAAAAAAAACTAGGAAGTAAAGACAGTTGAGAGAAAAAACTGGCAACCATATTTTAATACTGCGGTTGAACTTAGTACACATTATGAACCGTATGCAGAGGCGGTGTGAGGCGTGGGCGGCGTGGGCGACCACCTACGGCCTCGCGCCTCAAAAGTTTATGCATTAGGTACTTAAAAGCCATGGTGCGACGAAAAAATTTTACTCGTTATAAAACGATAAATATAGTTAGCAACTCTCCGAAATGTTTTTTTTTTTTAGTTTAAAGATGTCGCGGCATGTCGAATTTGAGTGTTGCTCTGTCAGTCGTCAATTTATGATCGTTTTGGGCTGCCAGAGTAAACTAATCAAACATATAGATCACAATAGAAGAAAACTTTATCATATTTCTTGCTGCCATTGAAACGATTGGAGAATATTTAACTAATGCAATATTAGGTAAGCTTGACAAAAATGGCTGAAATATTCAAAACTGTCATGGCCAAGGATACAACAATGGTGCAAATATGGCAGGCGTAAATGGTGGAGTTAAAACTCGAATATTAAATATTAATCCGAGGGTATTGTTTACTCCCTGCGATTGTCACAGCTGGAATCTGCTGCTGTTATTATACATAGCTAAATCTTCTATGGCAGCAAAAACCTTTTGGTTTTATTCAGAAAATTTATTTGCCATTTTCAAGTTCTAGCAAACGCTGGAAATTAATCAAAAAGGCAAATTAAAGCTTACTATGACGCCTTTGCCCTGTGGGGCACAGGTTGTTGCAACTAGAGTTACCTTCTCTAGTAAGTAGTCACTCGACTGTCATATGGCGCTAGTCCTACCGACAATAGAAACGAAACAACAGCCAAGTGAGTTCCGTACGTCCACGTCGTGCAGGGTGGTAATTTTCTGTTCAACGAGCTTAGCGCTAATGAGAAAAGCCAATTCGGAACTCACGATACACCGCTGATAGGGAAACGGAGGAGGGTCCACTTGCCGAAGGTGTTCCTTCTAATAATAAATACCGTTAAGCATTTTACTGCAGTACAACAGCAGACTATCAGCAACTCGCTCGTGACATAAGTGTCCCAGACAGATTGGTATTGAATACCAATCTAAAGCGAGTAGGCGAGTACCCGGCGCCTTAAAACCGGACCCTTCCGCTAAGGGAGTAAACCCTAACAGAAAATCCGGTGGAAGGCAACGGGAAACCACCACCGTATGCTTTCCAAGAAAATTAACATGAACTCCGTCAGTATAGTGGATGTATTGCCACACGATTCGACTAGCAATCGGCGTTTCGGTAACCAGGTCCGGAATGTGAAGTTGGCGACCGGCCATGAATGTAGGGACCCCAGCTATAACATCCAAAATAAGCAACTGGGAAGATTTACCAATTTCAACCAGACGGTTGGTACTTGGAATATCAGAGGCCTTCTGGAAGCAGGAAAACTAAACATTATAGAAATGGAACTAAAACGATATGGTATACAGATAGGTGGCATATGTGAAACCTATTACAGAAAATCGGGTCACTTCTTAACCAACGACAATGTCAAATACTGTTCTAGTAATGAAGAAACTAGTGTAACGGAGTAGCAATTATTGTGGACAAGAACTTAAATTACCTTGTGACTAGATACAAAACAAAAAGTGATAGAATAATTAGAATTAGAATAGGACTAAACCCGGTATCTATAAATTTCATCCAAGTATATGCACCAACCAGCTCGGCTTCAGATGAAGAAATAGAAACCTTTTATAACGAGTTGCAAGAAGAAATAAAGGAAGTTCCGAAACAGGAAATGCTCATTATAATGGGAGATATAAATGCGAAGATTGGAAGAAGTGATGACAAACAGCAAATAAAAGGCATGATTGGAAAGTAAGGCGTACGTAATAGAAGAGGAGAACCGATGCTCCATTTCGCTATCGAGAACCAGCTAATAATAGCAAATACTATGTTTCAGCATCACGCGAGAAGACTTGGAACATGGAGATCTCCTGGTGATCTGTATACGAACCAGATAGACTACTTCTTTGTATAAGACCACTGGAAGTCCTCATGTGAGAATGAAGTAGTACGTCCAGGAGCAGAAAGTGTATGTGACCACAATTCGTTAGTAATGGACTTAAAGACGAGATTAAAAGTAAACCTAAATTCAACCAAAAAAGCATAGTCGCAAACGGTAATATATTTAGAAAAATCATAGAAGAATCAGGAGAAGGAAACATAGCACCAATCACAGTGGAAGAGCAGTGGAAGCAGCTAAAGCATGATATCGTAATGGCGGTAGACAAATCCGCGGAAAGAATAAAAATTGAAAAACGTAAACCTTGGCTATCGGAAGAAACGATGGATCTAATCTGCAAGAGAAGAACGATGAAAAGGCGGATCACCACAATGGGAAAACATAAATAGAGAAATAAAGAAAGCTGTAAAAACGATAAAAAGTGATTTTATAAGGAAAATATGTGAAGAGATACAAAAACATGCAAATAATAATGAACCGCGTGATCTATATAAAAAAGTAAAGTTACTCTCTAGAAATTTTAGAACCAGGAATTGGACAATGGAGGATAAACACGGCAATATAAAAACTGACCTTAAGGACATTATAGAAATGCGCGGGGCTCAGAGATATTTTTTATATCTTTGCTGAGAAAATGTTTTGGGGATATTCCTGAATATAACCAAATATGTAAAAAATTATTTATTATATAATTTAAAACAATGAAAAAACAAGTGTGAACAATAAACTTCAAGAAAAATAACGAATTATAAACAACAATGTTTTCTCAGTTGGTTTTAAAATTATTAATTCCATTTGTAGCATTAAAGAATATATTGTAAAAACATTCAAATGGATGTAATGGGTTAAACGAAAACGCTGTGATTTCTTCTGCGCACAGCAATTAATCACCTTGATAATAAACTCATCATCTAAACTTTCTGGTCTTTCTATACTTATTTTCATACATGCTAATAGAGTTTCTGTATCCATCTTATTTCTGCTTTGAAAAGTTACTTTGATAAGCAAGAATCATGTGCGAAAGCCATTGAAAAGATTTTTTACTCTGAAGCAGAGGAAACAAAAATTCGAGCCTACTTGCATTTTGTTTATACTCGTAATGTGATGAGTGCTTTTGGTACATTAATGAAAGAGTCTCAGGGAAATGATATTGCCATAACGGAAATGCATAAGTCATTATGCCTCTTCCGCTCAAGGTTGACTCAAAGGCTAAAGGATGGGTTTTTCGACTATCTGACGAAACAGATTTTAAATAAATTGGTTGAATCTGAACGGACTAAAGCCATCGAAGACTTCAACAATTTTTACATAAATTGCCAACAATATATAGACAAACGTTATAATTTTTCAGATGAAAATATTTTTTCTGGACTTAAATTCATAAACCTGGAAAGTGAAGTTAGTTTCGACATGATTGAAAATGCTGTATCTTTAATAAAATTGACAGACGATATTTCAGTAGATAACTTATATGAAGAATTTAACTTGTTGGAATCATCCTTGGACGTATTAGTGGGAGATTGTAAAGACACCACTGCCACCACCGCACAGAAATGGCACCAGCTTTTTCAATAGTTTCCAAAAAAAATACCAGGAATATGTTTAAACTAGTGTCTTTTATATTAAGTATCCCAACATCAAACAACTTTCCTAAACGCGCTTTTTTCGAGATGAATTTAAAATGGCCGGATGCCAGAAATAAATGCTCCGTAAATTTAATGAAAGCAGAATTACTCATTCAGTTCAATCTAGAGCTATCCTGTGCAGAGTTCTTCATTTTTATTAAAGAGAAAAAAGAAACTTTAAAACAAGTTAAATTTTCACAGAAATATCATGAATAAGTATTTCATATAAATAAATTATTCTCTTATTGTAAGTTACAATTTGTAACGCTCACTCCTCAGTCTATTGTTTGAAACACCACATTTTTCTAAAAACTTTTTTGATTTGATTTTTGTTTTTTTATTTTTTTTATTCAGAAGACGAAGAAGACTCAACTACCTAACGATAAGGTAAACCTGATTTAAAATATCATATTTTTATTAAAATACATTTTCTATGACTATTTTTGCTATCTATTGTCACGTAATCACATAAATGTAATTTAAAACTCAAATAAAAAGATAAATATTTAAAAACTTCTGATTATATACGGTTTTTTTACTATGTCCCGATTTCGACGAAAGAATCCCGCTTTTTTCGCTTAAAAAGTTTCAAAATCCCGACTTGATAAAAAAAAGATCTGGCAACGCTGACTGTACAGTACACGTTTCACTTTAATTTTAGATTATTATAAACGTTTATTAGTCTTCAGTTCCAGATGGTAATAGCGATAATGATCAAGATAATTGGTGTGACGTAAATTTAAAAAAAAAAACAATTAGTTTTTTTGCAATACACATATATTTATACGATCTTTTATAATAGTTAATGATACGTAATTCAAAAGTGCACAAATAACTAAATTATATGCTAAAAATGAAGCGGAAAAAACAATTACAAAAAAGTAGCGGATTCAGGAAAAGGATATCAATAAAATATCTTTCAAAAAAAAAAAGAAAAACAATTGTAAACATTTTTGTTTAAATGGAATTATTGGTACATAATATTTTAAAGTAATAAAAGAGAAACAAAAAATATTAAATACCAAATTCTTAATTATACTGCGTTAATATGAATTGAAAATGGGTGAACAAATTTTAAAATAAAATTCACCCAGCCAGAATTGATTTCTGCCGCCGTTATTTATTACAGATAAGTTAATTTTTCCGAATACTTACAAATAGAAGTAGCTATTGTATCACAAAATTTTACATTATTTCCCCATTTCAGTGTGTAACCAGTGTCTTTTAAATTAAAAAAATAAAAAAAGTACACGCTAATTAGAATTCAACATGTGAAACTATTTGGTACAAAATTATGCGAATGATAAGGGCGAGAAATAATACATTAAAATTGTTAACAAATATAGCTGCTAAAGTAAATTTTGCTAAGAAAGGCATGAAAAAAATTAGTAAGCTGAATGAAATGTAAAGATCTGAAAAGTGAATAATTTTTTCGAAGTAATTTGGAACTTACAAAAGTGTTTAATCGGTGAAGCGAAGTGTTCGAAATTCATAATTACAAAAATCATAAAACACGAAAAAAGCGATTGGCATTTCAAATACTTTTTTTTCTCATATTTATAATCTGCACGATGGCGCTAGAGATATTCCGTTTCACATATAAAAACTTTCTGTTTCGTTAGGTTGTATAAAAGGAAATATTTTTAAACAAAATAAAAACTGTTTTATAAATTTAGTTAACGAGTATTTATTTAATAATAAAATATTGAAAGCGAGAAATTTATAATTATTTCAAAGTAGATCACGGTCAAAGTACATTATTAACGTGTTGCAAAACTCACGTTATGTTTATGAACGAACAGTAGTGTGTTAATTTCCGTTGTATGTATTAGTGTATTTATTTTCATTATCTCATGACGTGTATGAACCAAGCCCGTACCCAGAATTTTTGGGGGGGGGGGGTGAAATTTTTTTTTGCATATTTATTTTATAAATAAAAATACATTTTTCACTAATATTCATGCTATTAATAATTTCCATCATTTTGATTTATATATTAATAATTTAAATAAACGAATTACTGTATATGAACATTAATAAAAATTACATATGTTATTGATTATACTCGTAACAAAAAATTTTGCATAAAATATTAATGAAGTACCTAAGCTATTTCAGTTCTCATGTGGGGGGGGTTAACCCCTAAAACCCACCCCGTGGACATGGCCTTGGTATGAACATTAAAGTGAACACAAACTGGCTTTTATTCAACCTGTCAGCCTTCTTTACTTCCAGTTGTCTATGTAAATCAACAATAGGTCATTTGCAAATTTTTGTCTACATAAAATTGTTTTTTTTTTATTTGAAACAAATTTATAAAATGGCCGTTTTTATAACGAAAAATAAATACCTGATACCAAATGGTATTTCGAGTCAAGCGAATATTCGTAAGTACATATTTTATCGCTGAATTATATATACTAACATAAATGTACATATTTAAATTGTTTTTTTAAAGCTGATATATATAATTAATATTTTGAAAATTCGATAATTACAGATATATAAAGTCCGAATAATTTACACCGTTTCTGGTGAAATGTAATATATTTTAATTGAAATAGTTGCATTAAAACTCCCTACAAATCTTAAATAAGGAATTTAAGAAATTTTGAAACACTTATTTCACCGATGTTTGACATTTAATTATTTGTGTAACATTTTGTGCAACGGTTTTTACTTTCGTTATTGAATTTTTACACTACCATGTAGTTACGTATAATCAAATAAAATTTATTAAACTGTATATTAATTAAAACAAAAAAAAAGTATAAGTTCAAAGTGAAACAAGATCAATTTCGGGTATAGGATAGAATATCTTCACAGCATATGTTAATATGCAAGTTTTTAATGTTGCATTTCGAAAATTTTATATTTTTTCATATTCGAAAATGGTTAAATTATAATAGCATTGACATTCATAATTGAAATATCCATTACGATGAATATTACCGCTGAACGGTTCATAGCTATCGTTCACTTTAAGCAACTTCACGAGATTATTTGGACATTATTGAAGAATTTTAACTAATAAATTCGATTTTTTTTTATTGATTTTTTCACCCCTTTCAATTTTTGCTTGCTTAGAAACGTTGATTGGTTAACCCTTTCAGTCATGGTGTCCCATATACGGTACATCATTTTCAATGACAAAAAAAGAACAGAATTATTATATTTTTGGCTTGAAGTCATATTGTCCCATTTTCATAAATTACCCAAATATACCATAGACTATTTATCTTAAGTTTATATGTTGTGCAATCTAAAAGAAAAGAGGAATTCTGAACATGTTTTTGATTGTTTAGAATATACGCGATTAGAGTATTTTTGGACAAGAAATTAGTATCATTTTTTGGACATATTTAAAGACAGTAATTATTAAAATCGGTAAGTAACATTTAAATCTATCAATTTCAGTTATAATTACAAATATATTATTAGTATTTAGCTTGTAGGATTTTTTTGAAATACTATGTCCCATATATGGTACAACGGTACTTCATGGATAAAATGTAAGTGCTATCCACAAAATGCACTTTTTGTCATTTAAATGAGGGATTCACACTTATAATGCATATACATGATAATTTGTTAATAAATTGAGCATTTTGTTTCTCTTTTAATGTTTATGCATGATAATTTAGTAAAGTAAACATTTTATATCTGTTATACATAATGTTGGGTATATTTTTCTGTCTGATAAATACCAATACAAGACAATATTTTGTATTCATAATGTATATAATATAAATTCTTGAGATGTATAAAACTATAATTTATGTTTTATTTGTAAAAAGGTAAAATGGCATTGGCTGATGAAGAAATATTTGAAATTTTGATGAACGATGACACCTCTATAATTGGATCTGATTCTGAAGATGGGTATGAAAATGAATTAGGTAAATATTTTACTCTTCGTTTACTGCTATTTGTACTAAAAAAAGTCACGTGTTGTTTTGATACCATACAATATAGAAATAATTTATGTTTGTCGATATAGCAAATATGGAAGATCTGGAACAGTATGTTATTGAGGAAGAAGTAAATACTGGTGAAGAAATAAGTACTTGTAAAGATGAAAATGTTCTTGAACTTCAGGAGGACTTTGCCAGGAATAATGAACTCACTAAAAAAACCAACATCAAATGGAGAACAAATGTTACATTTATTTCGCCAAGTATTGACTGGTATTTTCAAGAACCATTGGCGACAGTTAGCTTACCTTCACCAAATGAAATATTTGCCAAATATTTTACTAATAAATTATTTACATTAGCGGCAGATATGACAAACAAATATGCCACATATAAAAATATTTCCAGATTTCAATCTACAAATATGAGTGAAATGAAAAAACTGTTTGCCTTGCATATTGTAATGGGGAATCTAAATTATCCTAGGGCACGAATGTACTGGGATAGCCGCATGGGAATTCCAATGGTCAAAGATAATATGCCGTTCAATAGATTTTCTAAATTGAGAAACGCTCTTCACGTGGCAGATATATCCAGTGAACGAACCGGTAATGATCGATTATGGAAAGTTCGACCTGTATATGATCAGCTGAAAAAAGTCTGTAATGCATTGCCATTAGAATGCAACTTATGCATTGATGAACAGATCGTTCCATTCAAGGGGCAGCTAAACATAAAACAATACATTAAAAATAAGCCTAATAAGTGGGGAGTAAAAATATACTTTCTAAATGGGCAAAGTGGAAAAATATATGATTTTATTATATATCAAGGGTCTACCACTGAGGTAAATGATAAATACAAGATGTTAGGTATAACATCTGCCACTGTACTTCATTTATCTGAACGAATAGGTGTAAATCATAGGTTATTTTTCGATAACTATTTCAATTCATACCATTTATTGCAGTGTTTACACAATAAGCAGATTTACGCTATTGGCACAGCGAGACTTAATCGATTTTTTAGTCCGCCATTACTTTCTGAAAAAAAGTTGAAACAAAATGGTCGCGGCTCTTGTGATAATGTGGTAAGTGCAGATGGCCAGGTTATTCTTACCACCTGGTATGACAACAAATCAATAGTGATGGCATCCAATTATATGGGAATCGGCAATACTGATCTCTGTAAGAGATGGGATAAAAAAAACAAGAAACACATTTGGGTACCACGACCAGAATGTATTTCATTATATAATTCAAACATGGGCGGAGTTGATAAATTAAATTTTCTAGCAAGCTTATATCGGTCTTATGTACGATCGCGAAAATGGACCATTCGCATGATAACACATGCGTTGGATTTAGCTCTGATCAATTCTTGGCTGGAGTACAAAGAAAAAGCTGCAGAATTAGGTGTTCGCCAGAATAAAATATTAGATTTACTGCACTTCAGGCACCATGTTGCAGAAGGGCTAATCCTTTCTCCAATGTCCAAACCAAAAGGTCGGCCTTCTGTTAGTTCAGAACTGACCCCTGGACCCTCTCGTATTTGTGAAATCCGTCCCCAAAATGAAGTGAGATTTGATGGGTATGATCATTATGCTAAATACGATGACAAAACTGAAAGAAGTAGGTGTAAAATGGAAGGTTGTTCACAGAAGACGTACGTATATTGTTGTAAATGTAAAGTCCATTTATGTTTTCTTAAGAATAGGAATTGTTTTTATTTTTATCATAACAAGTAATCTTTATGTACTCTCTTCCTTGTAATATTTTTCGTTATTTATATATAATAAGTCATTTTTATATGTATATTTGTTCATGTTATTTTTAATAATTTTAACGAAATAATAAAATTTTTGTACATATTTACTTTGACCATGTTTTTTTAAGCACATTAATAAAATATGTTTTGTTTGTATTTTTATTTCATGCATTATGGAAAGTGGAACCGAAATTTTTTATTCTTTATTTTTATTCCACAAAGTCACAATGTACCATATATGGGACACATTTTTTCTCGGGAATGATAAGAGGTAAAATTTTTTTGAAAAGTGCAAAATGATCAACAGGCCCAAATTAGTAAGTATGTAAAATTTCAGATTTTTCACTTAAAAATTGGCAGAGCGTGACTGAAAGGGTTAATGTGCATTATATTCGAAATACTTTTAAGACCAAATCCATTTTATAGTAGTTCGGTATATATTCATCAAGAACCAAGTATAAAGTGTTACAGTTTTTCTGTAATGTAATATGAAATATACTTTTTATCATATATCACGCCATTTTCAATTTTCTTTGCATCGAACTTTGATAATGTTTTTTTAAATTTATTTAAAAATTTTTTTAACACGTTTATTAAGTTATTATATGCGCTAAAATAACAAAATATAAATTTATAAAATTGTGCTCTTTAATGTATGATATTTGTTTTGCAGTATTTCGATCGTTCTCAACCGGAGGAAATCCTTTGTATCTTCCTCGTAAATCGGTAAAAGATAGAACCGGGAAAAATATAGTTTTTGTCGATGGCGTAAGAACACCTTTTCTCCTTTCGGGAACGGATTATTCAAAATTGGCTCCACATATCTTGGCGAAACATTCGCTGGCGTAAGAAATAATCTGTTATAATTAAGTTATACTAAATAAATACTACATTAACTTACGATGCGAATAGAAGAAACGAAATTACAAGTACATAGTTTCCGTTTTAAAATCTAAATTTTTATCATTTAAATGGGTGGAATTGCCTCTCTTTCACGATTTTGAAATGAGAAGTAAAATAAAAACTTTTTCAGATACGATCAAATTTTTTATATGAATGATAACTTGGGATTAGTAGATTTTAACTTATTTGTTGAATAAATTTTTAAAATTTTTTTTAGTAACTACCGTTTTGGTCACACTGCAAAATTTGGATATCAAGTAAAATTTTCTGCTTTTTTTCATTATCGAATAATGAAACAAATTTTTAAAAAAACTTTTAAACCTCTTCTACGGTTAAATTTGCTATTTACTTTTTTTTTTTTACTTTTAATGTGCGAGCTTATTTTACATTGTTACTATATTTAAAAATTTGAACTAAACGCACTTTTACATTTTTAAAATAAAAATTTTCATTTTTGATTTTAATATACAGTTATTGTGTATTACGTTTTTTTTTATTAGAGGTTTGTTAAATAAAACAGGAATACCCGCCGATATTGTTGACTACATCATATACAGTACAGTAATACAAGAAGTAAAAACAGCAATATTGCCAGAGAAGCTGCTTTATGTGCTGGCTTTTCGCAATTTACACCCGCACATACGGTTACAATGGCTTGCATAAGTTCAAATCAAGGAATAACAACCGGTTAGTGTTGACAAATTATATCACTGCTATTATTACATTTATACCGAACTTTTTGTTACGATATTTTCGTTAATATTCCGGAGGACCAAATTATATTTTTCGAATGAATTTTCAAACCGGTCAATTAATAAATTGTATTTTAATGGAAAACGATTGAACGAATAGAAGTCTTAAAAAGGACTGTTTCTAAAATAATTTCAAAAAGGGTAAAACGAAATAATTACAACGAAATAACGACATACGAAAGGACGAGAAGCTAAAAGCGTATAACGAAGCGACATAATAAAGAACTAGACGAACGAAAGGCGACTAGCGAAGACGAACAACACGCCGACGAGCGCTGGCCAGCGATTTATTTTATATTGTTTACATAACGAACATCTGGCTGCGTAAAATGAAAAATCTAACGAACGAATAATGACAAAATTAATAAATATCGACTTAATTAATATTTATTAACACTTTTAATACAACTTAGTACAAATTTTTATTTATAATTTGATTTGAATGTATTTATCTTTAATTCCCCTATATTTATAACCGCTCAATTCCATCGCGATGTATAGATAATGAAATTTTATACGAAGTAAAATTAACTATTATTTTGATACCGATATATGTCTTACGATTATTCTAAAACACACGTGTCACAAATATTCACATTCCAAACGGTCTATTGAAAGAAATTAAAAAGTGTTAAATACTTTGTCTTTAATTACACATACTATTATATACTTGATATAAATTTGTAAAATTACATTGGATTTTTTAAATTATCAGTCACGATATGTATGAAAAGTATTTTATTAATTTTGTTTAAATATTATCGATGGTTTCCGATGTTGAAAAATGAGGTGTGCTACCAATGTCAACGTGACGAATCTTGAACGAGTTTTTGATAAACACTCTGTTTTTGATCTGTTTTTGGTCGAAATAAAATTCGCGCAATTAACGTGATTCGAACAAAAGAAGAATAAACTATCAAACAAGAATGAGATTGTAGGAAAAATAAAAGAAACAAAAAACATCAAAATTTGAGTAAAGAGTATTATCGAAAGAAGAAGTCGAAAACTGAAAATTTTACGGTTGTTTTCAAATTGTTGTGAATAATTTGTGTTATGAAGAAATTCGGTTTATGTGAGTTAAAGTGATAAAAAAATCTAAGAAACAATACAAAAGCGTTATCAGGTAATTCTTATCTGTATATGATAAAAGATTAATGTAAAATGTTTAAAAACAAAAGGCAACATGAGAAAACTAGAAAAGAAACGGTTTGAACAGTTAATAAACGAGTCTTTGGTAAATTTCTCATCTCATTCGAGACAATCACCAAAGAGAAAATTCACCCGAGAGCATACATTCAGTAAGGGCATGAAATATGAACATGATCTTTCGTTGTCCTTTTTACTATAGTTTTTTTTTTTTTTTTAAATTACTTTTAAACGAGGTAGAGAAGTTCTTGTGTTTCTATCAGATTTTTTGTGAGCTTTATGGCAATTTTCATGCCGTTTAAATTACTCGAAATTGTATAAATAAGTTGTGATTTTGATTTAAAAATTGTAGGTATCTTCGTGTATACTTCGATTAAATTTAGTTCTTTAAGTTGCTATGTGTAATGTATCTTTGTTTGCTGTTTTTTTTTCATTTTATTCGCGTGGCAAATAAGAACGTATTTTTAATTCGTTGTTACAATTATATGATTTGTATACGGAATCTCTTAGTTGTAATACTTAAACATTTACTGATTCCGTTTTTTTAAGTTGATTTATATAAAATAAACAAATGTGAACGGTGAAGTTATTAGGTAATCTCTATTTAAATCTACTTTCAAATTTTAAACATTATATGTTTTTAAATATTTTTGTGCAACTCATCAACATCACTACGATAGTAACTTAAACTTCGGTTTGAAAAATATATGTATTAAAAAATAACACTGCGGTTATAATAATTTGTTTTATAAATGTATAACCACCAAACTTACGAGATACAAAAGAGCTAAAAGATAAAAAAATTAAGTTTATTAAATTTATCCGAATAGTAATTATAAAAATGTTATTTAAAGGAAAAACGAACCGGAATGGTAATGTACAAACACATTTTCCTTTATTTCCTGTCTAGACTTACTAGACTTTCGATAAATAACTGAGGTCTGTTGAAGTTTCGTACGATACATTACTGGTAAAGACGGAAGTGCAAGAAGGAATATTACATCGAATTGCTGCAAAGATGTATGCGCGATGAAAGAATGAAAGAAGAAAGTTGGAAATTGGGTGCTTTTTCTATATATGTATCAAAATAGCACACTTTTCGGATATTCCTCATTTGCTATTGTTAAAAATGGAATTTATATAAGTTTTGAATTAAATGTTGAATTCGTATTAATTTTTCATCCTTTCGTTGTCCCCCCCTTACTTTTCACGATTGTCGTGCAACAGTTTTCAAAACGTATCTTCTATTTTTCCCTCTAATTCTGGCTTTTTCACGAGTTTACTTTTTTTTGTTGCAGATTTTGTGTTTCACGCGTGATATTTTCATTCTTTTAATAATTTTCGAAATAGAGAAGTTGAGTAAAGAATTGTGGAGGAATAGCAAATATGGGAATACGTGGAAGCCGTTATGCTGTACTGTTTATCCAAATTCCATAAATTAATCGAAGTGTTAATACGATCTAGACGGCCGCTCCGCGATCTCTAGCGTAGTTATCTGCAGTTGAGACTGTAGAAAAGGAAAACTAGTGAGAAAAGATGCCTGGATATCGGCATGCAGTAATTTGGTTAGAAAGGCACTGTTGCGAAAGCGGCTGCTCCTGCCTTACTTGTTGTCGCTTTTGTTTGAATCTCCGTGACTAGTACACCACGGTTGGATATCCAACAATTCATTATAATCTAGTGTATAGGGTCACTGTTTCACTAGTACTGTCTTTTTTTTTTTTTTTGTAGTATTTTATAGTAATAGGGAAAGTTTAATGATGTTTTTTTCCTCTTTTTTTAAATTTTTCATCATGCTCTTTGCTTTTAAGTTTTTTTTTTCCAGATTGTGCAATTCATGTAGTAAAGCTACATTATTAAATAATAATTCGAATTCTTCATTCATTAGGCATTGGCATGATTTCCACCAATGTATACGATGTCATCGTAGCCGGTGGTGTTGAATTTATGTCTGATGTTCCAATTCGTGTATCTCGGAATGTCAGAAGCGCACTACTTCGGTTGAATAAGGCGAAAACGGTTGTGGATAAGATTAAACTATTGACATCGTTAAAACTGGGCGATCTTATGCCAGAAGTAAGTTTTGTATTATCATAATTTTATTTGTTAAAATTTAAAAGGCTAAGGCTGTGTTATAATAAATTTGATTATGTTTCTTTTTTTCATCTTTTTTTTTTCCAGTTACGAATAATGATTTTATTTTTGTAATTTCGTTTGCAAAATGAAATGATTTAAACATTTTATTCCCATCATCAGAAATATTATTTACAGCTTTGTTTAGTAGGATGAGGTTGGTTTTAGTAGTCTCGTCAGATTAGTAATTGAATCTTTTAGTATGGCGTCAAAGAAAACAGTGGGAAAATTTTTGTGTAATATGTTACATTGTTATTTACTTTCAGTTACCCGGTGTAACCGAATTTAGTTCGAACGAATCGATGGGTCACTCGGCTGATCGTTTAGCGGCTGCATTTAAGGTGAGTCGCCGAGAACAAGACGAATACTCCATAAGATCACACCCCTTGGCGCAGCAAGCTTTCGATAAAGGATATCTTACCGATATTGTGCCATTTAAAGGTAATATATATATAGCCTCATTTTGCACTTTTTTATATGTGCCGAAATGCTTATTCTACTTACAAATGCAGTTTCGTCCGTAAAAATTGATCCAAATTTTGTCGGATTTATTAACTTAAACTAAAAAAAAAAATAAAAATAATGCGCCCAACAACTGCCTCTCCGTATTTAAAGTTAAATACCCATCAGTGAAGGTATTTTCTGTTTCAAATGGCGGTTTTTAATCCTTTTCCGGTTTGGACATTAACGCGTTTATTAAAAATAAGCAAAACTAAATTTCTACGTTGATAAATGCCATTGCAATTTTTTGTTTAGTGAAATAAATTCTGTTTTTTTTTGTTGTTTTTTTTTTTTGAATTTTAAATTGCGAATATGATACAAAAAAATCCAGTGCAAATAATTAGTTTAATAAAAAAGTAAAGTAAGTCCCATATATCCCTGATAAGGTATCATGGATTGTGAAGTTAATGTTTACAATGAACTAAACCTAATGGGTCTAATAAGGAGAGGTCACGATCTGCGGGTCACCGATTTTGATGAAACTTTGCAGATCGATAGAAGACCATGAGTATATAAACTGTGTAAAATATTAGAGTGCAACGTTTTAATTTACGTGAGAAATTAAAATTTTTAGAATCCGAATTTAACAGATAATATACATAGCCGCTTTTTAGACAAAAATACGCAATAAATTCCAGATTATGTTTATATTTATTTTATGCAGATGGTTCGGAAGACTGATTATTCCAAAATGAAATATATTAAACAAAAAAATTATTAAAAAACAATAAAATAATTTAAAAAATTCAATTTTTAATTTAATAAAAATTTAAACATGTCATTTATTACATTTTTATACTATAAAAACAGAGATTACAATGTATTTGTTTTGTGGTGTAGCGGTAAAAGTTACGTCTATTTATACGTACTTGGAAGTAAGGTGTCCAGGTTCGAATCCCCCTTCCTCGTGGTGTTCCATAAAATTGTTGATTCTTATATTTTAAAATATTAATTGTTATTATCTAATTATTTCAATTCTTTATACATAACTACATAAATATAATAAAGCGTGTAAGATAAATATGTTTTATACACAACGAATTCATTTTATATACATACGTATATAAATATAAATGAAAAAATATACTTATCTACATATAAAATAAGAGAGTTGATGAATATCAGTTATAATTAAAATGCTACAAACTTAATTTTTATTTATCATAATTTGGGGTGACATAGATCATAAAAACAAATAAAACAGCAATTCCTGCGACATTTACTGCAACATAGAAATGAATTATAACCACAAGCGCAAAGTTCTTTTAATTTTTCATTTGAAAAACAAATTTCATTTACATTTAAAAATATTTCACTTTTATCTGAATGTTTAGAGGGAAGCCATGCACAAAAAAAGTCGTTAAATAATTTAAATGTTTAAAAATTGTTATTATATTTATATAGTTATGTATAAAGAATTGAAATAATTAGATAATAACAATTAATAATTTAAAATATAAGAATTAAAAATTTTATGGAACACCACGAGGGAGGGGGATTCGAACCCGGACACCTTACTTCGAAGTATGTACAAATAGACGCAACTTTTACCGCTACACCACAAAACATATACATTGTAATCTCTGTTTTTATAGTATATAAATGTAATAAATGACATGTTTAAATTTTTATTAAATTAAAAATTGAATTTTTTAAATTATTTTATTGTTTTTTAATAATTTTTTTGTTTAATATACTTCATTTTGGAATAATCAGTCTTCCGAACCATCTGCATAAAATAAATATAAACATAATCTGGAATTTATTGCGTATTTTTGTCTAAAAAGCGGCTATGTATATTATCTGTTAAATTCGGATTCTAAAAATTTTAATTTCTCACGTAAATCAAAACGTTGCACTCTAATATTTCACACAGTTTATATACTCATGGTCTTCTATCGATCTGCAAAGTTTCATCAAAATCGATGACCCGCAGATCGTGACCTCTCCTTGTAAGACCGGAGCCAGTTCCTTTCTACTTAGGATTCGCCTTTACTTTCCCAGATTTCTTTGGTACCTAATTCAATTTCAGATTAGGTATAAACCTAGAACCGACTTGGTTTTTCGAACCGGTGACTTCTGATTTGGTAGCCAAGAAACTTAACCACTAGGCTACCACGCTGCCTAATTAGTTTAATACGAATCCTAAATAAACCAGAAAAGAAGAAAAGATAACAAAGATTTCCCTTTATTTCTTTAAAAAGAACTGCCTTTTTTTTTTTTTTTTTCTATAAGTATACGCATTCGTTTTTGTTCCATTTTTCCGAATATGTGCATATGTAAAACTTTATGAAATTGTTTGGTTTTTAGACTATTTTTCTATTTATCTGTCAATCTAATAGTGCTAATAATGGTTACAAAAAAAAGTATAATCGGGTATGGTTCTCGTTAAGTAAAATTTGAATAAGTTTTCGTCTGTTATCGAATGAAATTCTTTATTTGTTCAAAAAATCAGAAACGGAAATATTTAATCTGAACGGAATTTATCGGTTTGCTGTTGTTTTTTTTTTAATATCAAGTTCAAAAAAGTTGCATTTTAATTTGATAAATTTGCCGAAATTTATATCTGATTATTTTTTTCTCGCAAAATTATGAAGCTATTTTAGCTTGATAATTCATTAAAATTTTCTTTTTTAAAAATTTTATTTCTTTCTTTTTTTTTTTTTTTTTTGCGAAAGTTATAATTAATTTGTCGTTAATAATTGAAAGAAATAAAGCGTGACGGAGGTTGGACATTATTTTGAAATCGTAAATGTGTAATCATATAGACGAAGAAGATGGTAAAAATTAGTATGCAATTTTTTAAAAAAAGACAAAAGTATACATTAAGGGATCGTTACTCTTTTAAAAATCAGGTTTTTATTTAAAGCTGAATACCGAATAAAACCCAATTTATCGATTATTAACCGACTGTTGGTTTCTATAACCATCGTCATTTGTTAACTTCATTTCCGCAAACTACGTAATAAACGTGTTAAGTAATAGCAAAACGAGGTAGCGGGGTAACCTAGTAGTTGAGGTGCTTGGCTACCGAATCAGAGGTCACGGGTTCAAGATTTGTCTTGTTCCGGATCCAAATCGCTCCCAAGTTTGTACCTAATCTGAAATTGAATTGGGTAGCAGAGAAATCTGGGAAAGTAAAGGCGGATCCCAAGTAGAAAGGACTGGCCCCAGTATTCTCATCAGATCCATTAGGCTTAGTATACTATGAACCTTAACTTCACAATCTGCGAGACCCAGTCAAGGATATGGGACATACTTTACTTTAATAATACACCACTGTTTCACTAGAAATATAGCTAATATTTATTTAACTCATAAAAATTATTTATATTTTCACTAAAGCAGTGTTTTGCTATTAATTAAAACTTTTGTTTCATAATAACGGATCGTTATTATTTGTTTCAGTTATAGATTTTGAGTATGCGTCTATGAATTTGTTTTTTGTTTGCCTTATTATCATCAGTGATCGCGCACGTTTGTGTGGGCATGTGTGCATTAAGTGAACGTGTTTATCTTTGCTATAAAATTTTTAATAATCTTTACGTTTTTAGTACCTGGTAGTGGTAAAATAATTAAAAAGGACAATGGTATTCGTGTTTCGACAATCGAACAAGTCGGTAAATTGAAACCGGCATTTGTTAAGCCGCATGGAACAATTACAGCAGCAAATGCTTCTTTTTTGGTAATTTTCTATTTTATTAATGTTTCACTAAGGACGTATGATTTTATTTTATATATATATATATATAATTTATTTTTGCAGTTATTCAAAATGATAAGAGCTAAATTGAAACATTAGAAAGAATTTAAGTAATACCGTATTCGTTGATTTTTAATTGCATTATTTTCAACTATCATAGTATAAATTGGAAGTTATATAAGAAAAAATAATTTTAATTTTAGAACGTCAAAAGTTTGATACGGACCGATATGATAAACCACAATTGTTCATTAAATTCAAAATCGTCAGTATTTTATATTTCACATAAAGTAACGTAAAAATATTATCGTGTAATTTTTATCAAAAATAATTAAAATATTTTTGATTATTACTAGAATACCCAACGATAATTTTTTTAGTCATTAATATTTTAGCAGATAGAATTCTATAATACTTTTTACATTATAGAATTTCGATAATAAATCGTTTTACGGCGTATTACAGGTTGAATAACAATAGTTATTATTGTTATAGTTAATAATAAATTTTGCGATTATGTTTAGACTGATGGAGTTTCTGATTGTTTGATTATGACCGAAGACAAAGCCAAACAACTTGAATTGAAACCGAAGTTATATCTATTGAAATTTCTATTCTCATAATTCTATTCTATGCTGTTATCAGTTATCACTTATCTAGAAGTTTCTAGTATATCGATATTTGTAATCGTCCAATCGATGTTTCTGAATATTATCGGAATGTTCCAGAAACCAATACATTTTGTATATAAACTTGTCGTAAAGTCTCATTGTTAACAGTTTCGATAATAAAGTTGTAGTAGAAACATCGCGTTCGTTTGTTCAAAACTCAAAAGGTTATGGGCCCAGCACGCTTCCACTGCGCCTTATACACCAGAGCAAAATGGTGCAGTGGAGAGGGAAAATCGCACGATTGTTGAAATGGCGCGTACGTTCAAATACTCGAATCCTGACATCAAATTCCCTCCAGCAATTTGGGCAGAATTAGTTACCACCGCTGGGTATATCTGAACAGATTGGGAAAATCATCCGTCAAAGGTAAAACGCCTTATGAAATTTGGTTTGGCCAGAAACCAAGAATCAAACATTTGCGAATTGTCAGTTCCAAATGTTACGTTCACGTACCAGTGCAGAAAAGACGAAAAATGGACTCAAAAGCCATTGTTGGTTACCTCGTCGGATACGATGGTGATGAACGATATCGAATTTATGTACCTGAAAAACATGATGTTGTTTTATCCAGAGACGTTACGGTCCATGAGAAAATTGGTGACTGCGACGAACGAGTATTCCTCCCACTCAAGGAGAAGGAACCAGCCACCAAAAATGACGACGACGACGATGAAGAGGAAGTACCAGATAAGTCTGAAGACGATGAAAAACCAGACAAATCTGAGAAATCACAATCCTCATCAGAAAGTGATTATGAAGATGCGGAACGAGCTACAAGTGATAGACCAAAGAGAAATCGGAAAACTCCTGAGTATTTAAAAGATTACGTCACTTGTGCGGAGGTATTCATTGTCGAGGATGATCCTAAAACTTATTCCGAAGCCATGAAACGAGATGATAGCGCGGAATGGAAAAAAGCCATGGATACAGAATTGAAATCAATGCGCGATAATGACGCTTGGGACTTAGTCCAACTTCCTCCAAAAAAATTTGCAATTGGCAACAAATGGGTTTTTCGATTAAAAAGAAACCCAGATGGCACAATCGACAAGTATCGTTCAAGAATGGTCATTCAAGGCTGTGCACAACGACCCGGAATTGATTATGAAAATATGTTTAGTCCGGTCACTCGTTTAGACACAATTCGTTTATTATTGGCTATCGCTGCCATGGAGAAAATGAAGCTGATGCATTTCGACATATCCGCTGCATTTCTCTACGGAGACTTGGACGAAGAAATTTATATGAAACAACCAATCGGTTACTCGGATGGCACAAACCGTGTATGTCGTCTGAAAAGAAGCCTCTACGGACTAAAACAAGCTTCTCGGTGTTGGAATAAAAGGTTTGACGACTTCATGACTGAACTAAAATTCCAACAAAGTCGTGAAGATCCGTGCGTATATATTAGACACCGAAATTTAAACAAACTAATTGTCGCACTCTACGTGGATGATGGTTTAGTAATATCATCCAATCAAGAAGACTTGGACATATTCATCGGAGAACTCAAGTCTAGATTCAAGATTGTAGCCAAGAGTCTTACCTACTTCCTTGGTCTTGAGATTTCACAAGTCAATGGCTACATAGTAGTCGGACAATCAGCGTTTGTTGAAAAGATTTTGGAGCGTTTCAACATGTCCGGATGCAACGCGGTCTCCACCCCTATAGAAAAGTTATCGAATGGAGCGACGGGGAAAGTACCTATTGATTTCCCATATCGATCTGCAGTCGGTGCACTCCTGTATTTAGCAAGAGGTACTCGCTTCGACATCGCATTTGCCGTAAGTGTTTTGTCACGGTCATTAGAAAACCCTACATTAGAAGATGTAGGACGAGTTAAGCGAGTATTCCGTTATCTATCCGGCTCAAAAGATTTGAAGTTAACCTACAGTTGCAAACCAGATAGTCGATCACTTGGTTGCTACAGTGATGCCGATTTTGCCGGATGTCATTTAACTTATCGTTCAACCAGTGGAGTTGTAATCAAATTTGTTGATGCAGCAATTACCTGGTTTAGTCGCCGTCAACAACTCGTAGCAGACTCAACCTGTGAAGCTGAAATGATTGCAGCTAATGCCGCATCAAAGGAAATCATTTGGATTTCAAGGCTGTTAAAGGAGATTACTGGTTTGTCAGAAATTCCTATTTTGTATATCGACAATCAGGCTGCCAAACGCTTATCAGAGAATCCTGAATTTCATTTTCGCACGAAACACATTCAGCGGAAGCACTTCTTCATCCGCGACAGAATCAAGGAGAGCATGCTGAAGGTTTGCCACATTGAATCTGGATCCCAGTTGGCAGATTTATTTACAAAGCCTATGCCACGTACTCGACTTTTAATTTTACGAAGAAAATTAGGCCTTAAGCCAGTTTAATTTCTTTCATTATTACTTTGTATAGTTTTATATTTGCGTTCGTTTTCTTTTTCTAAAATTATTCGATTAGGGGAAAGTATTGAAATTTCTATTCTCATAATTCTATTCTATGCTGTTATCAGTTATCACTTATTTAGAAGTTTCTAGTATATCGATATTTGTAATCGTCCAATCGATGTTTCTGAATATTATCGGAATGTTCCAGAAACCAATACATTTTGTATATAAACTTGTCGTAAAGTCTCATTGTTAACAGTTTCGATAATAAAGTTGTAGTAGAAACATCGCGTTCGTTTGTTCAAAACTCAAAAATATCTGCGAGATTTCCTTTACATTTCACAAGATCCTAATGATCAATTACTATTAGGGTATGTCATGCTATTTAATTATCTTCGATGAAGGTTATATTACCTAGATTTAGAGTAGTAAAATGCAGGATACATTATTGCCACCTAAAACATTAAAAATTATTAATCAATTTACCTGACGAACATGTTAGTACAAAAATAATAAAATAAAAAAAAAAAATGCAATGAACAGTTACAGCATGTTGTCACGAGTGTGCCTATTTTTGTAAAATTTACATAAATATTTTTTTCGCTTAAAAATATTACGTAAATTGAGTAATAATTTGTATTTTACAATATAAATATCTTAGACCTGCTTATGGTACACCAAAGATTTTGGAAAAGAATGGACTGCAGTTAAATGATATTGATGTTTGGGAAGTTCATGAAGCATTTGCGGTATTATTTTTCGTTATCGTATTTTTAGCTTTACATTTTAGTGAATTGTGTGTATGTTATGTTGATTCGATAAATCTATAATAACCGTTTTTGCAGCTATGGTTTCTCTGTAATTTAATGGTATAAGAAAACGATATATTCATACGTTGCATTAACTGTATAGAAGCTATTATTACAATGGAATAAGAACTATGACGAAAAAGTTGGGAGATAAATCTCCTAGTTTACGGTGTAATTCGAATGAACTGAATTTCTAACATTCGGTGCTATTAAGAAAGCAAAATTTTCACAGAAAATAAGCCGAGGAAATGTTTGTTGAATTGGTAGAAATAAAAAATAGCGTTGGTAGTATTCACATGCTAGTTCTTAAATAGGTCTTTATTGTCGGCATTTTTTAAAACTTTCCAGGAATCTATAAAGTTAAATGCAATAATTTCGGTATTATAGATATATATATTTCACAAAATAATCAATTCATAACATTATCCAAACATAAACAATAAAATTATCGTAAAAAATTCTATAAAAAACATATAAATCATATTAAAAAATACTAAAAAACATCGACTTGTTTCGACGAACTACCGTCATTATCGAGATGTTAGTTAATTAATTAATAATAAACATCTCGAATATGATTTGTATGTTTTTCGTAGAATTTTTTATGATAATTTTATTATTTTTGTTCAGCATAATATTATGAATTGATTATTTCGTGAAATATATTTGTAGGAATCGATGGTAAAAGAAAATGTTAGAAAACACACTACTCATTTTGACACTCATTTTGTTCTATGACTCGTACAGTTGTGATATACCGAAAATTGCAGATAATATGTTAATGTTCGCACTAATTTCATTTATTTATTATAAAAAAACGTCTCACACTGAAAATCCATAGAGAATCATATTTAGCTCCCAAACCTAGACATTCGTAATATTGTATCATTTAGTTTAAATTTTTGGGGTGTAATTACCGGATTAATACGAATATGTGGAGAAAATTTACCAGTTGTCGATTTTTTTCGGTAACAACCACGTCCATATTTTTTTCTTCGGTTGACGTTTCGAATAGAGCACTACTATTCGAAATGTCAACCGAAGGAGAAGTAAAAAATATGGACGTGGTTGTTACCGAAAAAAATCGACAACTGGTTAATAACAAACACCACGAAAATTTAAAATCTTTATTGAGAAAATTTACATTAAAAGGAAGAAAGCAGCCTTTTTCGCTTGCGTACGTATCACAATGAAAATTAAAATTGAATAGAATTTGTCGGGGAGGGAAAGATGATAATAAATGAGGAAGGGGATAAAGAGACAGTTTAATGGATGGAAAAGAAATATTGGAACTTTAATCGAAAGCGTAATGGAGATGTTTTTAGAGCATGGTAATCACCAATGATCCCACACTGTGCAGGTGACTATATAAGAAAAAGATACAACACAATGAATAAGCCTCCACGGTTAATTGTATCTTTTGAGAGCTTTTGAAGAATTAAAATGTTGTGTGTAGTAAAACGAACTTAGTATTTATTAATGTTATTGTATAATGTCTAACAATTAAAAGTAAATGTTTACATGTTACATACAGGAACAAATTCTTGCTAACCTGAAAGCGATGGATAGCGATTGGTTTGCTCAAAATTATATGAAGCGGCAATCGAAAGTTGGGGTTCCGGATATGAACAAATTCAATATGTGGGGTGGTTCATTGAGTATTGGTCATCCTTTCGGTGCAACAGGTAAATAATAATTTCCATGTCCTTCTTTAACTGTTTTTAAAATACCTCCCCCCCTTCTGAATATAAATTTTAAGTTGTAATGAACATGAATATGCTGTATTCTATACTTTCGCGTGTAATTTAATTTATTAGGAATAATGATTTAGTTACCTAGAGATTAATTAAATTAATTTAAAAATAGCTTATTCGCCGAAATATTTATTTGTTTATTTTTTTTTAAATTACATCATGAAACTAAACTTATCGGCTCTAAACTTTTTAGCGGCGCGATTTAAAAATTCTGAATTAATTGTGAGGATGATTTGGAAAGTGAATTATAATTATTTTTAATCCGTGTTTTTATACAGCCGGTCTAGTAAATTAAGAAAAAAAAATGAAATAACATATTTATTAAAACCCGTTAAATATTATTAAAGGAGTTCGATTAACTGCTCATACTGCTCATCGCTTAGTTAGAGAAAATGGTCAGTTTGGTCTTATTGCTGCCTGCGCTGCCGGTGGACAGGTAATTGTTCTTATTTTCGTGTATTTAATCATTTATCAGTAGGTTTTTTTTTCGTTACAATTTTTTTATAGACTTAAACAAAATTTATTGTCTCGATCGTGTATCATTTATTTGAAGTGCCAAGTACTACTTTTATTAGGTTTAATTTAAAAATATTGTATTGGTGATGTAAAAAATTCGTTAAAATTTTGAACAGTCTTGAGGTTCAGGCATCTGCAGTTGTGATTCATAGCAAAATTTTTCCTTCAAATTTAATTAACTACAGTGTATTATTCAAAGTAAGATATGCCGAATTTATATAACAGAAACAAAATTAGACATTAAATGTGTCATTTTTTTCTTTCTCAGAGCTCTTAATAACTTTCAGTGCGCTATTTTTTGTTGTTTTTTTTTTTGTAAATTAATAAATTAAAACAACTAGTAATTTTACTTTAGAAGCGTAATTTAATGAATTAACATTTTTTTTTTTTGCATTATTAGTTAATTAAGAAGGTTATAAAAAATATACACTTTCTTCTTGCGGAAGAGAATCATTGGGGATTGTCTGTGTGTTTGAACATTCATAGATAATTCTTTCTTGCATTGGAATCAACAAAACATTTTCATTATTCAATTGTTTTCTCTTACAATCTTATTTTTTACCGACCTTATTTATTATGTTCCTTTTTTTAAAAGTACAACAGGCTCTTCCACAGTTTCGGTTTTTAATTTTCTCTAACGATAATATTGTTTTATGCGTCTTTTGCACTTTTTTTTTTTTTTTTTTTTTTACGCGCGCTGATTTTATCCTCCGATGCACTCGATAAGAAAATCAATTTATACTAATTTATCGAATCATCTATTTGTTTCAAAAAGTTAAAGCCTCGGGTTTTTTTTATACCTAACCCTCCAGCAGTAAAATAAATGAAAACGTGTAACGTACGAATAAAATTACTAGCTTCACGGAGTGGAGCTGTATTTTAAAAGTTCCAGGCTTTCATAAAGCAACGCCGAGATGAACTTTTAAACAGAAGAAGCAAGAAGAAACAAAAAAAATTATTTGTAATATTATTTTTTATTCCTTGTTAAGATAACGTTTCAATAAATAAAAAATCGGTGAGCAATCATTTTAAAATAAAAAATTTAATTAAATTTGTTTTCACTTTCATTGATAACATATTTTGTTTAATTATGTTTTATAAAAATTTAAAATACTTGTACCAAATAAACATAAGTCAAATTAAACTTTTTATACACCCGCGTTGCATATAATAATTGCCCTAGTACACAACCTATATCTGTACAGCTGAACAGTAATTACTAGAAAGAATTTGTCTTTAAAAAAAATAAATAATTTTTTTTAAAGGTAAATGCTTTTATTCAAAATGCACCCCTGGAATTAGAAAATATGTTTGAACATAACTTTGTAAAAATTAACTCATAAGTAAAAAATTATTCATTCTAATTAGAGTATGCAATTTTGCTTTTATTAAAATATAATACTTCAATAGAAATTCAAAAAAAAAATTGAACGTAAAAGTTGAAAATAATTTTTCTAATTACAATAAAATGCATGGTTTGAATGGAAGCGTGGACGTGTATATTTTATTTCATGATCGCGAATTTTTCATCGTGTATATTTATTAATTATAGAATGCAGTTAATGAAAATCGGTAATTAGTCTTGCACTGCATTCCACATAAAGTACATGAAAAAGATAAGTGTGGCAGGGATTGGTAATCACATCGGTGGTGACTTTTTTATCTCTATTATGCTTTTTGCTCATTACTATAATTAAGAAGAATTTAAAATTAGGCTGGAAAGATATTTAACACTATAATAAAATCGATTGGGAAGTTCCTTAAGTCGACAATTTTGCACTTCCAGTCCTGTCTTGACCGTTGAGAACAAGTGCTAGTAGTCAGCAGCATTGGGTTCATAACGATATATATTATGTTTATATATATATATATATATACACATTATGTTATACATATATATATATATCACATTAAGCATCTTCGTGTTGTATAATTATATTTAATATCCCCATAAGTTAATCCCGGGTGCGTTACTGACACGATTTAAAGGACTTGAAATTTTATACTTATATATTAATTTATACTTTTAAACTTTTTTTAAAAATTATTTTTATAATTGTTTTTATTGGCTTTTTGCTTTCCTTTTTATTGAATTTTCCATTTTTGAACTACGATTATTTCAACTGTTTTTTCAGATTGATTTTTCTCTTTTTTCTTTACATATATAATTTGACAAAATCCTGCTTTTTGTTTTAGCTTTATTCCCATCGGAATTCATTTTTCGCTATAATGTATACACCCGTTCTCTCGATTGTCTCCTTTAATCTTCACATAATCTTTGCTACTTTTATGTTATTGCCTATGGTTTTAGAAGATGACAGGATTTTACTGAAAACATCTCTGAACCAATCATTTTTACTTACTTTTCTATTATTCACTCTCAGATTAGATTTTTTAAAATATGTTCTGTTTATTCGTTTTCTTACTTCCATCTATAAAAATTTGTCGAAATTATTGTTAGTAAACTATCTCCATTAATTATCATCATTACGCGGTATGATTTAATTTTTTCAAGCCCGAAGAAATTTATTATTAAAAAAAAAAAAAAATTAATAATTTTTTAATTTATACTACGTTGAGATGAATTTCCATTAGTTACTTTTTTCTTGATTCTTTACTAAATTAGGTTAAACAAAACTGAAGTGATAAAAGTATTATTTTTTATTGAAATACAATAAAAATTGTCGATCAGTTTTTGTATCAAAAAGATTCATTTGTCTCAGTTCTTCAAAAATTAGTTTTTTGAATAAAAATAAAATTGAAAACCAGATTATTAACATTGACACGGAAGTTATGGGCTCCTTCAGAGAAAGACCGGTGCGAGTTGTTGCCCTTCGAAAATATAAAAAAAAAAGAACGAACACAGAAAAAAGTTGTGAAAAATAAAATGGGTTCCACTTAGTAATAAAATCTATGCAATGCAGGAATTTGAAAAAAAAACCCGGCTTTTTTCTGTATAAATTAAAAAAATGTAACTGTTTTTGGCGGAAATTTAAATTATTTGTAACAAATTTCGCATCAATTATGACGTTATTAATGTAATTTTTAATTTTTTTTATTATACATTTTATGTTAAAAATTCTTTAAAAATTAATCTCGAATTAATTAAAAATCTGATTTTCAAGTTTTAATGTAGTAGTGAAGTGTTTGCTATAGGTAAAATATTTTTTTCAATCTTGCTCCCTTCTGAGGATAATCCTGCGAGTGCTCGTGATAAAAGTGCAGGTATCAAAAAGTTCAATTTTAAAAGTAGTATGATACTTTTAAAATCGAACTTTTATTTTATTATCGCAAAATAAATTATGATTTTTTTAGGGTTAAGCTCTTTTGTGAAATATGGGTGATGAAGGGATAAACTTAAATTGTCGACCAATATTGTTTAGATATTCTTTTAAGATAGAGACGTGTCAATGTGTGAATCAAAAAAGTGTTGCATGGCGTCATTAATTTTTAAAAGATCAAGGATGAAAAGCATGTGTAAATAATTTTTAGTAATATGCATTGTTTTTACTCGAGAAATGTGCTTTTTCTTTTCTTTTTATGGTTGCAATTACTCTGAGCGCAGTTTGAAAATTCACATATTGTTTGTTCTAAATAAACACGAGTTACACAGCGTAAATTTCATTTTTAAAAATATGCTTTGGTTGAACTTTTTTTTTTTTTAGATAAAGTAATTATATCGGTAAACTGAGAAAATTGTTGAACGGCTATGTTGTGTGGTAAGTGTGACAGATGTAAGCTATGCTTTTCCTATAAGTAAAAATTATTTGGATTAAATTTTTTTTCTTTTAGCTCAGGCTAGACAGTTATAACTATTCTGTGTAAAAGCTAGAAACATTGACTTTATTTCGCTGCATTGTCGTAATGAGACGGTTTTCGAGCCGTATCGTTATTGCTGACAAATCTAAAAATTAAATTCATTTTTTTAATTTCCTCCGAATATCAAACATTATTAAATGTATTTTCACTATATGCCATAAAACTTGCAGTCGATCTATCAGTACAGTACAAAAAGATTCTCTTATTTGCACAGATTCTCTCTCTTCACTTTCGTCTCTATCGCAAACGCGCAATAAATCACAAAATCCCATCGCAAAAAATATAATCTTAGTTATATCTACCGCTTCGACTCGTATCACCTTCACGTGGATAACGAGCTGGTGGATCTTGCAGCCAAAGAGGCCACTTCATGCCTCCCGATTCCAGACATACCAGTACCATCATCGGACTTTTCTATAACAATCAAATCTCTACTAAAAAAGAAATGGTCGAAGATTTGGCATGAAGTTCCTACCTCGAACAAATTTCGTTCAATCCGCTCAAATACTGAAATTTGGAGTACTTCGTCAAGATCCAGCCGTAAAGAAGAAGTCATATTATGCCGTCTGCGCATTGGCCACGCAAGATTATCTCATTCCTTTTTATTAAATAACTCAGATCCCCCTACTTCTGACCTTTGCTCTGTTCCCTTATCCACTCGCCATCTTCTGGTAGTCTGCCCGAAATTCAATCTATTCCAGTCCCAATTACGTCTGTCCAGTTCCCTATCTGAAATTCTTGAAGACAATGAACAGAATGTCCAGCTGCTCTTCAGATTTCTGAGACTATCCAATATCCTTAATAACATCTAAACTCCATTCACCCGTGCCTCTGGCCAATGTTGCAGTACACGGCACGTTAATGGATACAACAACAACAACAATTAAATGTATTTTCTTTTTTCGTTTGTTTATCTTTTCTTTTTTTCTTTTTTTCAATTTTTTCTATGTAATAGGTTTTTTCAGTCACCTGTTATAAAATACGACTTTTACTGTAATATTGAAAAATAAATTCCGCTAACAAATTTGAAATAAAAAATTTATTTTTCATTTAAGTTTATTCATAATCGATTTTGTTTTACTTTTTGTAGATAAGAATTTAATATTTTATGATAATTTTGTGTTCGTCATGCCAAAGCTTTCACGTAACTGTGTCCTCTTCCATCGGTTACGTAAGTGCTAAAATATCTTCACGACAGATTCTTTTACTACAGTAATTATGTTTCCGAGATGTGATAGGATACTCAGCGATACTTTTACATAATTTCTTAACAGATTATTGAAAAATTAATTTTAAATTTTACGACGTACAATGATCATTTAAAATATATTTTCACTAAATGTTACGTTATATTATTATTTAAAATTTAAGATAAATGTTAACTTGTTTAATTTTTTTCCGATTAATGCATAGTATACGATTGTAATTAATGACTTTTTTTTTTTTTTTTTAATGTGGTTGTGCATGCTTAAGTGATATTTTCTGAATTCGTGCATTTATATGAATTGTATCAATAATTCTATTAGTTCGAAAATGATATAAAGTGAATCGTTTTCATAGATCGTAAATACCTCGGACACAATTTTATAACTATACAATTTACGGACTTCGCATGTATGTTTTAAACAAAATAATATAGCTTTAAATCGGATCGCGATTAATACTCTTTATTATATTAATTTTCGGGATGTTTTGTAATTTTTTTTGAACTGTTCTTCTAAAAATGAAAACTTTGTTCGCACGCAAGTTTTTCCATTTTTTCAAACGGATGTTAATACATTTGGAATATTTACAAATGAACTTATTCCCGCTTAAATAATACGTAATGACGTAGTATAAAATGAAATACTTTTTTTTCTTTTTTTCTTTTCAAAAACACATTAGCTTTTCTTTATATTTCAGTGTAACGGGACAACTGTTAGAAAAAAAAAGAAGAAAGCCCACTGCTTTAAGAAAACGCTATTTAATACGCATATTTTCATTACCACCGTTATTATTATTTTATTTTTCTGTAACTTTTTCTCAATGGAATAGTGTGCTATTGGTTTTTAAGTATTTTTTTATAACTGCTACCTTAAACAATGAAATATTAAAAGTTTTCAGTTATGTTTAAAAATTATGCTAAAGTAATTATAATGCGAGTTTTGCTAATAATAATAATAATAATAATAATAAATTAAAACAAATCACTTGTTCTATGTAGACGGCTTGAAGTTACACATAGAAGCTGCAAGACTCGGATAACTCACTAACAATAACAAAAAAAGGCATGACAATGAGGGTTGATTAATATCGACCTATGTAGATTTCTCAGAAGGATTTAATGGTACTAAAATAATTTACTGATTTAAGTCAAGAAGAAAATTGTAAATATTTAGAAGTACAATTAATGGGAATTCAATGTACAAAAATTAAAGAGGCACTGAAAACGAAACTTAAAGATTAGATTCTGTTTGAGTACAAATACTAAAAATGAAGCATCATCGACGATTAGAAGCCTAATGTATATTCATTTGCGAATACATAGTTCAGTACTTCGGAAAAAATTAATTTAATAATATAGAATGCAACTCCAAACGCGATAGTAGAAAGAATTAAAATCAGAAATAACTGGGCTCGACATAACAGACAGAAGTAACGCATAATACTGCTCCTTAATACACGAGTTAAGGAATTGTTTTTATGAAAAAGGCGCGAACTAGAAAACGTATATACTGCTGCAATTCAAGTTGACAACGAATATTATTGAATCTAAAGAACACCAACGGTAAAATCAACTTGGAAGAAGTATCTGTAGATAAAAATATAACATAATGCAAATAAAATAAGCTACATGGATGTCGTTTAACGATATTTTAAACAAGGAAGTTATTGATAGAGTATTCTCAAAGCTCTAGCTAAAATATGTAGTGTTATTTGGTGAAAAAGTGGGCTCTACGATGGTTATTCAAGACACGGTAATAAAAACAAAAAAAAGTAAAATTTTAAAAGAAACACTGGTTGCCAAAAGCAGGAAATGTTGCACCAAAAATGCACTATTCACTATTTAATAAGTCGCTACAACATTGGCCAATTCAGACAGTATCAATCGTCAGAACAGTGATGTACGAATAATTCACGAAAAAAGGAGATAGCATGTGAACTTAGTAAATTATGTTTCCCGTATTGTACACATCGGTCAGTGGCTGTAATAGAAAATAGTGACTATAAAATGTATTGGAATCAACGAACAGGTGCATACTAACAGACAGAATATACTCTTGTATAACAAAAGCATAAAAACCGTCAAATTAGGAAAAGTTGCAGCTCCCCAGAACAGCAACATACGAATATCGTATGCGGGAAAGATACACAAATACAGAGCTCTTGCTTGTGAGATGAAAGTTACAAAAGGTGCTGGTCCCATTAATTGTCATACCACTTAAGGGGGTAGTATCCCTTGATCATTGCATAATTAAAGAACTTAAATATATTTGCAGATGATACCACAAATTCAAAAGTCAGCAATCCTAGATATGTACTGCCAGAAAATTCTTAAGTGAAATACAACGGAAGATGTTTTTGTTTGTCTACGGTTTGTGTTAATTATAACTACCGTAGGTTAAGAGTTTTGATAAATAATAATGATAACAATCATTTTTAATGGGAATGGTAGTAATTATAATAATGATCATTTATAGTAAGAAAATACTTACAGATAGAAAGATGCTAGGAAAAAGTATATGCGAAACAAAAACAGTCAAGAAAAAAATATATCTAACCTACGCAATGAAATAAGAGATGTTTAACACAGTGTAGAAATGGTCTGAATTTCAACATAATACTTGAATAATTACATAAAAACAGAGAAAAAATTGAAGTAAGAAAATTTATTTACCTATAAATTCAAAACTTTAGGCTCGTGTAGTAATGAACTGATGTGATGTTTGTACCGAGGTCAAAGTCTCTCTGCATAAATGTGAAATTTTACGAAAAATAGAGAACTATAAATTATGTTCACTATAGTAATATTATTAATAATAAAAATAATAGAATATAAGGGAGATTAAAATAATCTCATTGACTATTCAGCGGGCAGAGTAGTCCAAAAAAAAAAAAAAAATGACAGATGATTTCAAGATGTATGTCGAATTATATTTATCTAATACATGGAAGTTTTCGGAAATGCCGTATAATCTAAGATTTTTTTTTTTTTTTTTTATTAATTATTGATAATCTATAAACAATATTACTAGATGTATTTGGCATCTTTATACCCATATCATATTATATTTTTCAGCCGGTTTCGGCTATTCTGAAACATTCAAACTTCCCTCCTTCTCCACCATATTCTTAGCCGAATCTATCGCAATCCTACAAGCAATCCTTTTTATAGCCTCTACTAACAATATATCCATATTGTCCTCTCCACTCGAACGAAGAGCATATTTGCGATGCGGACCATGTGTTTATTAAGTGTTCATCTCTTTCTGCTGAGTGCTCTGCTTTCTATTCCATTTTATTGATACTCGGTCTTCCTACTCCATATTGCGCCTCTTATGTTTTATCTCTTCCCTCTCCACAGATTGTTCCTATTATTTGTTCCTTTCTCCTGACAACATTTGATATCGTATGAAGATATAATTGATTCCTTCCTATTGTAATTGTTTCTGGGTAAAGGTCTCCAGTTGATAAGCCCAAAAAAAAAAAAACAAAAAAAAAACATTTATTTAGCCATACAATCCATTCCTTCTAACATGAGGCGGTCAACTATCTCATTTATAATTAGACTTCGCAGTTAAATTACAGCTTGCTTCCTGCTTCGTTCTTTCGTTTCTCCGTTACTCAGTCTCCTCTTTGTCTGTTCGATCCGTCAGAAGCAAACTTCACTTGTTATGCAAATCACATTTTACCTGAATGTCCTTTCATTTCTGCGGAACGTGCGATACCGTATTACGGTCTTTTGCGTCTTATCCTACGTCTTACAGCGCTTAATACTTTCTGTTCCTTCTCCCTTGGTTATTCCTTTGTTAGCTTCATTCATATGTTCTCTATTTCTAATATTTTTCCTATGTAATCATTAGTGCTGTCATACCTTTGGATTGGGTAACGTTCTTATCCGACATGCTCAAAAAAAAAAAAAAAATTTAAGAAAAATACTTCTGTTGAAATAAAAATAATAATAACTGATAATATTTAATAATTAATACTAATAATAATAATAATAATGATAACCTGAAACTTGTTAAAGTATTGCATGGTTAATTGTAATATCGAATAAATAAGTCTTGTGCTTTGTTAAAAAATTTATTGGTAATTATTGTAATAAAAGCTGATCATAACTGATCATTAACTTTTTATTCATTTTTTCACAGTAACGCTTGATCTATATTATTTGATAATAATGATAAAAAAAAAAAAGAAAAAAAAGAACAAAAAGAAAAAACGGATAATACAATTATTTTTTATTAGCCGGTGGCTAAATTCTGAAACCTTCCACCGCGTGAGACACCCGATTATCTGGAGGCGGATATTTGCAGCAGTAAGAAGAAATCAATCCTAAAATAGCGATCAACAGTGTCAGAGCGGAGATTCCGCACATGGCTCCTTTGGCGATGTCAGCAACAGGCGCTGGTATCGAATTGCTATAAGTGCGTAATAACCAAAGATTGCCGCTTTGCAGTGAGCTGAATAAACAGAGTATTATGTAGCCGGATACATAATTCCGATTCGGTAGCCACTGCCAACGCTGAAAACCGAAACACGGAAATCCTAACATCAAAGCAGCGAAACTGGCCGCGAAGGCAAAGGCTAATTCGTAACTCTTGCCCCTTTCTAACGTGATGCGCACGCACAGGAAGCAGTTAAACGCGCCTGTCAGCAGCAATATAAGCGCGCAAACGCGCAACGTACATACCGAAGAAGGTGAACTACTGTTTAACCAAGTAATGCCGATTTTCGAGGATGTGGACGATGAGATGGTTGTCGTGTTATTTCTCGACGAGGAAGAACAGTTGTTGTAGGTGGCCACTTGAAAGGCTGAGTATGCCGTTCGTGGCGCTGTCGGCGGCGTATTGTTGTGAGACGTGTTTAGACGGCGATTCACGTTGTAAATCGGCGATATGACGGCCGTGGTACGTTTTTTGCTGTCCATCGAAGAAGTCGCCAGCAGCGGCCTGGACGAACAGACGGAAGTGGCGTCGGATGGTTTGCGTGAAATGTTCGTTTGCGCAGTCGACGAAATCGCCGCTTCCGTCGTTCGAAATGATCTATTTCTCGCAAAGTCCCGTTGTTGTTGGTTCGCTGGCAACGCGTAATTGGTGTAACATCCGCTGGCTGTGAAACTGGCATTTGCCATGGATAAAGAATCGTACTGCTGCCGCTTCGCATCGTCTTCTTGAATGGTTCCTCTACCCCTTGGAATATTGACGACCGATTTACAGCGTCTGATGTTGGTGTTGACTTGACGTCTGGCGTGCATCGAACTATTTAAACGATGGACACTCGGTGACCAGTAAGGCAATTGCTGCTGCTGCTGCATATCTAGGCGCCTTCGAATGGCAATCGGTCGAGGCGTGGTGATTGCAGATTTTTTCGGAGTCGATGTAATCAGCGTTTGATCGATGTTGCGTCTAGCTGATTGAACGGTTGTCGGATTTGCGGTTACGACATAATGCCTATTACCGAGCAACTGTAGTGCCGAGGAAGAGACAGCGTGCTGTACAATGTTGCTGCGATCATCTTCGTAAAATTCGTCAACGAACGTTTCGTTATCATCCGAGTGATGTAACGACTCTTGTCGATCGTCATCTTCGTTACTGTCTTCGGTTGTAAATGACTTTTTCTCCTCTTCGCAGCTGTCGTAATAGCCGCTGTACGCGCTATTCATGTAACAGTTGTTTCGGCTAATGTTCATGATGAGGAACTTTAAGCATTCACCCTGAAAAAATAACGAATTAACATAAAAAAAATTTCACATAATAATAAAGCTGTTCTATGAAGTGTGCGCACAGAGTGTAATGCACGCGTGGTCGTGAGACTCTAATGGTAGGGGAAATTCCGTGCTTAATAATAAACACGGGATTCAAAATGCTTCGGTACAAAGCTAGTGTAAAAGAAAAACAAGAAAAGACCGTTTTATAACGTTTTTTGGTGTTGATCATAACTGTGTACAGACATCTACACATATTACATATATCTTTATATATATATATATATATATTTGTATATATATATATATATATATGTATATATATATATATATATATATATATATATATGTATATATATATATATATATATATATATATATGTATATATATATATATATATATATATGTATATATATATATATATATATATATGTATATATATATATATATATATATATATATATATATATATATATATATATATATATATATATATATATATATATGTATATATATATATATATATATATATATATATCTTTATTTATATATATGTATGTATATATATATATAATTCTTCTGAACGTGTGTTAGTCACTGAACTCCTAAAGGGCTGCACCGATTCTAATGAAATTTTTTGTGTGTGTTTGGGTGGGACCGAGAATGGTTTAGATTTGCAATTGGACCGACCCAGCAGTTGTCCGAAGTATTTAATAATTTACAACTGCCAACTTTTATTATATTACACTGATTCACATCCCAGCTGTGTAGGCCTTCAGTTTACGATTTCATTAAATTTGTGAAAAAGTTTTAAGTTTTACTTTCAGCGCACGATAATCGGTTATGCGCACAAGCAGCTGATCATCACGCGTCGTAAATTATTTTGTTCTACAGGTTGATTATGTTAATTATGTCCGTTTTAATGTAAACAGCAAGAAGACAATATACAATTTATCGCGTGCCCATAATAAAAAGACGCATAATTAATTACTTCAGATATTTTTATGTTCCGTTAAAAAATTTAACAGCCAAGTGTTGAACGGCTCATCCCGATAATAAGCAACGTGTAAGTTCGCGCAACAAATAACATTCATAAAATTCAAATAAGAAGTTTGTGTGCTGATTAAAGAGCAATGCCGCACGTCTTCCTAGACAAGAAGGAAATATTGGTCGACGTATACGGAACTCACAAGCAGCCAACACCTGTCGGTTAAATAGAACGGCCGAAGACTGATTAATCGAGGGATAATGCGAATTTAAGGAAACTGGTAGCAAACGCATGTTTGAAACAATCATATCTATGGCAAAATGTCAATACATTACGTCTTAACATAGATTTTTTTTTTTTTTAATTCTTTAATAGCTCTAGCCGATGATAGCTATTTAGCAATTATTTTTAACATTTTGTGTACATAGCTTGAATAGCAGCCTACCCAGCGGTAGGTGCTAAGGAGGAAGTTTTATTAGAACTACTTTTATCTTAGACTAAATCCATCGATTTGATTTTATCAAACCGCCCCGAACTTCTAGTGAATTGTCCAGTAACGCAATTGCCTTGTTGTTCGGCTGCGTTTCTAATCTGTAGGCATACTTCTTTGCGTCGTCGATTATATTACTTCTTGAACAAACTTTATTCCGAGGTCTCATCGTGAAATGTTAAATCGGTATAATGTATCACGGGCCGTTTACAACTGTCCGGAGGTTTTTGTTTTGGATCATCCGTCATATGATTGCTATGTTACTCTTTTTAGAACAGCCCCATAGCGGGCAGCTGTAACGCCAAACTGGCTTTAAAATCTAATTATAAATTAGTAGTTTATGTTCAGCAGATAATTCCGACTTCCTGTTTAGTAGCCGGTATAATTCTCTTAACTTTATATTTAATTCGGTCCGTTTTACTGTTCTATATGTTTCTTCCATGTTAGGCGTTGATCAAGGTATACACACCTAGATATTTCACATCTGTTTTTCGCGGTATTGCGACATTGTTCAGGACTACGTCTTCCGTCGGATCAATTTTTCTATTAGTGACTCGCGTTGATTTACTTTCATTAGTTTTGATTTTCCATAAGTTGAGCCATGACGAAATTTCAGTAATGCTTGGATAGTATTCCGCGCTTTGACATGCGTCTGAGCACAAAATCGCCGTGTCGTCAGCAAAGGTTGCTACGTTTACATTAGAGAAGGTGTAGAAATATCTGATGTGTAATAGAGCAATGGCCCTAGCACACTTCCCTGCGGAACTGAAATATGTATGTTCAACTACAAAACGATCCGTTGCACTGTCATTCGCCGAACAGTTTCTAAACACTGGCAATGAATAAATTCTATTACATGGAAATACACAATGCATCAAATTGCCAGACAATTTTTGCAGCATGGTAGCAGCCACGAAAGATGCTCTTTGATTGAAAGCATATTTCCAGATTTGCGCGCTAAGTGACTACGTGAATGAGCTATTTTGGCCGCAAAAAATAACGGATGTTACCGCTATTAATTTCAAAATATAACAGTCATTGCCTGGCAATGAGATGCCGTTTCAATCGATTGATGCTATTGACGATCCTGATGAAGCAGCAAACACTATCTGTTTAATTCTTGAATTCAATGGATTTACCCCCCCGGGAATGCCACCACATAACTTGGGGTTAAAAAATTGGTTCACCAATCATTTTGCTACGGAATTTAAATGCACCACAGCTATGCAATGACACGCGATTGGTCATAAAAAACATTCTGGGCGATATTCTTGAAACTACCATTTTGAACGGCAAGTTTCATGACGAAATTGTGATCCAAATAATCCTTTCATTCCCTCCCGTTCCATTCAGACGCCGGCAATTTCCAATTCGCGTGGTGTTCGCAATAGCTATTAATAAGTCACGAGACCAAACAATGTCCATTTGTGGGTTGGATCTAGAAAATCCGCGCTTCTCACATATTATATGTTGCCTGTTCTCCAGTTGGCAAACCATCAAGCTTATTTATTTATGCACCTCAGGGACTGACGAAAAACGTTGTTCAAGATAAAAAAAACAAACCTTATTTCTTTTAATATTAAAATTCAACATTTATTTCTATACTTTTTTTTTTTACATTAATAAAAATATGACTGTTATGGAAATGATTTAAGTTTTCCTTTGTTTGTTATTATTTAATCAAAATGGAAAAGGGTCAAATCACACTTATCACCAATCTAACGAAAAGTTCTGTCTCTTTCGCCAAATGTGCCGATGACAAACACCAAATATCGTCCGGCCATGACACGAGAATTAGAAATTGCACTTGTTTTTTGGATTTTGCTTTGGGCAACAGTGGAATATTCGAATATCGAAAAAACGTTAATAGCAGACAAGCCAACGTTTAGCAGGACGAAGTTTGCCGGGTCGCTAGTATATATGTATATATGTTACATTTATGCTACTAGTTTGTTGGGGGTAATTTTACCGATAGGACACGTAATATTTCCGTTATTGATGAGGTTTCAAATGGTGCTACGTTAAATTCGTTTTCTTTATTTCAATCCGACTCCTTATTGCGCCTGTTATAAACTGTTATTTCCTTCGTTGTTCATTGTTTCAGTTCTTTCTACATTCGTTCTGTCAATCTTTGATTGTATCCATGTTTAACTAACCATTTCTCCTTCATATTGATTCTGAGCGGAATTCTTTGTCTACATGCTCAAAAAAAAAAAAAAAAAAAATCCGTATTTATCGGTAGTAATGAACATTAAAGGTAATTTAATTTTTCTGTCTCACTGATAATTAATTTTTTTTTTCACCTTACGTTTTTATGGTAAATTGAAAATATTTTAAATGCCAGTTGCGTTTATTAGTAAGAACTTCTCTAAAGAAATCCCATTTTGTTACGTTTTTGACACTGCTCAGTTTATATATTCATCGGTAATTCATCGATATCCACATGGTACCACCACTAACCAATATGGTTTCCAATGAACGAAGAATTATTAAAATCGGCCCACACGGACACAAGTTATAAACATAAAAATATAAAAAACCTACACGAAGAAACATATCATCTTTTCTTTTTTGAAGTCAGTGATAAATAAATATTTCAGTATCATCTAAATATTTCAACGGTGATTAATTATCAGAAGCTTATATCGTGCTTCTCAGCGTTCACATACTGTGCATATTATTCATATTCTCGCAAATTGGTATCGTAGCTGCGTCGCACATAAGTAGAGATCGTCAAGTAATCTTCCTAAGAACGAAAAAAATCACCGATAGATTTTTTGCAAACAGCGGTGAAATAAAGCTGGTTCCACAAATTATTAGAGCCCAGCGTCTAAGGAGTTAGGCCAACAAGCTCATACTATCCAACGTCTCGGGCTTTTATTCCAAATGAAGTAATCAGTAGACATTGCTGACGCCCATATCCATATTACGCGTCAACCCATCTGATGATGAGTTTGGGAACATTATCAACTCACGCAGATAAGTACGAGTATATATGGAACAAATAGATTGTAATAAACGTGATTGCTCTTTGAAAGTGGGCGTAGTCTACAGGAACTATTCTTTAATAGTGTTTTGTTAATTTATAATCTGGCCATACAAGATGCCATTAAAAGTATTTCATTAACGAATGGTATACTGGAAAGAATTAAGGTTGGGCTAATTTTGTAGAATTAAAAAAAAAAAGAATGAGCATGTTCACAAAAATTAAATTAATCTTTGGAAATTAAAGTCTTCACCCGTGCATTATGTGTAATACGTTGAACTATTAAGCGTAAAGGAATTAAAAAAACTTTTTTCAAAATTTTGCTGTATAATATTTTTACGAACTTTATCAGATATTTAAGTAAGAGCTGCATGGTCTTTAGCACAACTCTTAATATTGTTTTTGGAGAAATTCAGAAGCGCTTCTGTAGGACCTGGCTTTATAGAATACTCTCTCTCTCTCTCTCTCTTTTGGAATCCTATATAACTTTTAAATCCGAATAATACGTATAAGAAAGTATGAAATGTTTAAAAAATCGAAATATTTATGAAAACGGGATTTAAGATCTGAAATCAAAATGTTTTTCTGAAATTTGTAAATTTTTTAAATTCGTCTGATACTAGTGATGGCTTTAAAAAATGTCAAAAATAAAACTGTTTCTGTCAAATTTGGAATTGTTTTGAATTCATTTAATGGCCATACTTCCACGATGTATAAAAATTTACATTTATCGATGGCTCAGACCGTATTAATATCATTTATTACATATTAAATTGTTATTATAATAAGTTCATTTATGTGAAGTAGATATAATTAACAACTATTTATACATATCAATACCGTATATTTTTGATAATTAAATATATACATTTTATACACACACACATAATATATATATATATATATATATATATATATATATATATATATTATGTGTGTGTAAAAAAAAAAAAAGAAATTAGCGGAGACCCTATCAGCAATAACAAAATGTTTCACATTTTAGAATATAATTTAATGTCTTTTACTAAACAATTAGGATGAATCTTCCAGTTCGTCAGGGACAGTGGATTAGGGGCATTCCTGTAACCGGGGGAACTCTCGGGCCGTAATAGTCTAGATATTAAACACGGCCCGGAGTCTAACCAAGGTTTGAGAGATTTAAAAAAAAAAGAAAAAAATAGGATGAATGGTTAATTTTGTTTCCCACTTAAAAAGTCACACTAAAATCACACATTTTGCTGAAGAGAAGCACACAACATTTTTCATTAGGGAGGGGATTTAAAATTGGAGTATATAGGAAATACTTCACTACTATATTAGAACTGGGAAATTCGATTTTGAATTAACTTAAAATTAATTTTTAAAAAATTTTTAGCATAAAATTTATAATAAAAATTCTCAAAATTATATTAATAATATTATTAACACTTGGATTTTTTTCGTTCAAATTCCTGCACTATACAGATTTCATTTCTAAATGGAACCAATCTTATTTTTCCTTAGTTTAATGCTTTTACTTATTTGTTCTCCAAACTCAAAGGGGACAACAACAGACGCCCGTCGATAGCAACTGAATGCTTGTGAATGTGTACTACATGAGTACACTAAGTAATTGAAAATGAAAAGAAATTTGTAAATATACTTCTTATTCATTCATTTTACCCGAATAATTCAGATTATTTTACAGTTTAATAGGTTACAAAAATTGGTGAATTCACCACACGCGCAAATAATTGTAACTAAATTTTAAATGACGTCGAGTTACTTTAACTTAAAATTAACAGGACTCGCCTGTCTGTGTGTTCATCAAATATTCGAATACATTGTTCAAAGCTACTTGAATTTATCGCTTCTAGATTTTATGAATTTTATCTCTGCAAAAAAGACATGGTTTACTTTTCAGTTAATTATTATTCTTCCCTAATACTGTTATTTTATATTTCTTTTATTTTTCTTTAAATATTCATTTACAACAAAAATATATATTTATAAAACACTGAACATTTAACGATGACCTGTAGGGGACAAACAGATGATTTAGAGAGAAGAATGTAGTTTCAACGACGCAGTAACCGGCAGATGTTTTTATTGTATTCTTCAGTGCGATGCCACGTGCTTAATAGTATCTAATAATTTAGTCTTTTCTCGGTATTGGAACAGTGTTGTTAACAGCTGAATTATTTTTCTTTCGCGAAATACACACATACATACATATATGCAACATACGAATATTATTAATATGCCATTTTTACTAAAATTAATAACCTCTGTCTTATAGTCAGGATTATAGCCAAATGCCGCTGTGGGGTCAGTAATTTCTGTCGCCCTTGGAATAATTTATAAATTAAGTAATAAAAATTAAAATCCTAGTAACTGAAGTAAGAAAGGACATAAAAGTTAAAAATTAATTTTCAATTAAAAAATTTCACACATTTTTAAAACATACCTAAATTTTATTATAATATTTTATGCATTATTTTTACATGTGTCAATTAAAGTTTAAATTGTTTTACGACGCTCTTTTTAAAAGATGCAAATTCATTTATTATATCATCAAAGTTTAAATTCTTTGCTAACTGTTCGTCAATAAATAAAACAGATCAGATAAATCATTTATAACTCTTTTCGGGTGAGACATTGTTGATCTGAAAAAATTTTTAATTCTTTTCATTGTAGGAAAGGAGCGTCCTGCTGAGCAAATTTTATTCAGCGCTAATCTTTCTTTGTGTTTTTTCCCATATCATGTTATCATCACGTTATTGTGATTGTGTTTTTTTGTAGTGTTGTTAGAGTTGGTTTACCCCCAGTTACATTCGAGTTTTTACTTCTGTTTGTGTTAAATGATTACAAAAATTAAATAAAGCGTGTACACCTGTATTCTTAATATATTAATTTTCGCCGTTAGCGTGTTTATTCATCAGATTCAGTATTCCGAATAGTTTCAACAGGTTGTTATGGGCTCAGCACGCTTCCCGCAGTGCCCCAGTGTCACACTGCTTTGAGCACCTTTTTTATCGTTTGGTACGCGGCAAAAAATAATATAAATAATTCTTCGAAAAATCTTCTTAACTTTTGTCGTCTCAATGGGATACCGCTACTATTACACTGTTGAATTTTCAGTTTTTCTTCCAGTCTTGTTTCACCTCTTATCATGCCGACCAGCCATTGTGCACACTTCGAGAATTTCCTTTAACTGCTAATATAACACTGTTTTGCCTAATAATAATGCACGTGTTCCGGTTTACACTTCGTTAATTTTAAATTCATTTCTCGACCCCCCCCCTGCTTACATGTCATTTGTCTCTATAATCATTTGGAAATTTTACCTAAATCAATATATTCCCATTTTAACTTTCCTGTACATTAATGCGCAGGTTAAAAAATGATTTTATCACATTCTCTCTACCATTTATCTAAATTATTAATATATAAATCAAAATGATGGAAATTATTAATAAGTATGGGGATATTAGGGAAAAATGTGTTGTTATTTATAAAATATACGCGAAGAAAATTTTCAATACCCTCCCTTTTCAAAATTCTGGGCATGGCCCTGGTTTTGTTCTCACCACGAGGACATCCCCTGGATTCCCAGATGAGTCGGCTACAGTTTTTATAGAACAGTTTCAACTGACCATGTTATTGTTTGTAAAATAATGTTTTTTTTTAAAAGTACAGTGAAGTACCGATTATCCGAAATGAATGTTTTAACGTATTTTAATTATTTTTAATACATATTTAAGGTATTTAAGATTTTTAATATGTACGTACGTAATTACTACATTACTGTAGTTTATTAAATTTCGTAATTTTCAATGTTTTTCTTTTATATGTTAAATACGTATAATGTTTCCATAAACATACATGTAATGCTTCTGTAACGATTATCGATTATCCGAAAAAATCGTTTTTCCGAAATTGTCATTCCCCCCGATTATTTCGGATAATCGGTACTTCACTGTAATTAAAATAACTTGAAAAATCGATAAATTTAATTTACAGTTTGCATACAAGTTTTTAGAACAACTTCTGAAATGCAACTTTATAACAGAAGAACGTAACATAATTTTCTAACTAATGTAAAAAATTGTAGCGTAACTTCTAATCATTCTCAACCATTAACACGTAATAACTAGTTTCTCACAAACGACTTTAAAGTACAGAAATCGATTAGCGTCTTATTCCCGAGAAGAAGATTCTATTAACTGAGAGATTTTAAAAAGAAAGCGACCAGTCTTTAAGTGATCATTATTATTATTATTATTATTATTATTAGGGTTGTTTATTGAATAGTGTGCAATTTGCTTATCTGCCGTGGTAAGTTGTAAATTTTTAGCGATTACTTGTGTGTATTAGGAGTTTATTAAAAAGTATGTAAAAGGATTGTGTTTATTTATCACGATAAATGTTGCACTGATAATAGACGGATGCAATTTCGTGATTGATTTTAAATTTATCGCCAATATAACAAAGCCGCTTTAGAGTTATGCACAATGGACGGATGATAATTATGAACTTTAAATTAACGTTATAATCCATCAGTATGAAATGAATTTTTCATATTATGCGCCTATTATTGTTCCATTATAGTTTTATGAAGCTATACCAAAGAAACGCTACGTAGATGAAATACGAAAATTCAGGGCAAATTGGTGAAAAAAGTGATCGCGACGCCTGGAAAAAAAATTAAGGAAGGCTTTGTCCAGCGATAGACTGGCAAAAAAAAAAGAAAAAAAAAAAGGGAAAATAAAAGAGAAAGATAACCAAAAAGTTTGAGAAATTAATAAATTTCTTGGGAAGAGATTTCGAAATTTCCGATATGCGATATTGAAAAAATTTAAATTATCAAAAGCGAAAGCAATTAAAAGAGTCGGCTGCTAATTATTAAAAAAGGGCGAATTTTCAACGTATGAACACCGTAAAGTAACGCGTAATGCTAAAATATCTCCTAGCTATTTCAATGAAAACGATGTGTGCTGTATACCAAGAAGATTCGCCGCTGCTACTGTGTAAATTCTTTCGAGCATATAGTAAATGAGAGACGAAATGATCACGGTATAAATTACTGAATAGCGCCGGTAGAGTACGTCACTGTCGTATTTTCTTTTTTTTCTCTTCCTACAGACATTAGATCATATAGCAAATTACATACGCGCCCCGCGACATATACTTTGACATAGAAGCGAATACCGCAATGAGACAAATAACAGTCTTGATCGTATGAGAAGGAGTTAAATCCAAGATAACTTTAACTTTTACCGGTCTTAAAATATGACAGAAAGCAGCCAAAGGCATTTGCCGACTGTGTGCGATTTTGATTGTAAGGATCAAGGCCGTGTCCACAGGGTGGGTTTTGGGGGTTAACCCCCCCCCCCCCCCTAACCACCCATGAGAACTAAAATAGTTATTATAAATACACAAAAATCTGAAAAAAAATCAAAAATTTTTCAAATAAATATCGATGATTTTTTAGCATGTATAAAAAGAAAAAGAAAAAATATACTTCATATTTTTGGGTACTTCATTAACATTTAATGCAAAATATTTGATTACGAGTATAATTAATAATATATGTAATTTTTATTAATGTTCATATACGGGGGGGGGTAATTCATTTATGTAAATTATTAATACATATAAATATCAGTATGATGGAAATTATTACTAATAGTAGGAATATTAGGGAAAAATGTATTGTTATTTATTAAGAATAAATATGCGAAGAAAATTTTCAAAACCCCACCCTTTCCAGAATTCTGGACACGGGCCTGGGTAAGGATAGCTTGTTTATCGACGGCACTCGAGTAATTCGAAAAAATAACTTTAATTTTATTCTTCGGGAAGCGGGCCGCAGACTTACAAAACCTTCCACCTTGGCTACTCCTTTATACACCGTATACGTGCTATAGTGTTACCTTCGGTCTTTTAACACGTTTCTCGTTTTGAAAAAAATAGATTATAATAAAATGGCATTTATTATTTTCTAGAAATAAAACTAATTTGTTTAGCGAGCATAAATCTGAAAAATTTAATAGTATTTTTTTAATGAGCTTCTGAAGCGATGGTTCTTAACTTCATTACGAATACGGATCACTCGACTAATATTTATTCACCGTAGACATTTTCATGATAGCGTGAAATGAAATGAAAAAAAAAACAACAAATGATTCCCAATTTTTTACCCTAATGTTACTCATATTTATAGCAATTAAGCGGCAATTACGTTTATAAATAAATAATAAAGAGTAGATTAATCATAATAAAAAACAACGAAATTTACTGAAAATTAATGAGAGGCATTTGAATTTTTATTCGTGTTATGAAATTCTTAGTTCAGTGTTGCTGAAAGCTAGATGGCTAATTTGGATCTTTCTGCTAAAATCTGATCGTGAAGAGCGCCCGGAAATCGCTGCTTACGTAACTAAGTTGTTGTGAAAATAGCACACGAGATACTGGCGAGTTTTTGAAAGTGTTGTAAACAGAAGAAATTGCTCACTCCAAAAATATCTTTACAACTGCTATCACTTTGCAATTCGATAAATTTATCTTGGATTTCTTCTGCAATTTCCTCAATTATATACAGAAGGGATTACGGATCTATTTTTGAACGCGTCTTATTTACCGTTCGTTTTCGGGAAAATTACTACTCGTAATTCAAATTATTATAAAACAAACTATGGAAACAGAAAAAATTTAATTATTTACAAAAAAAAAATACATAAAAACCGACACACGCTTTGGAGTCACATACTCCTTTCTTTTCCCGGCGTTTCTGTGAACGTATATGATGTTCTCTTTCATTTTTGTTCTAATTTCGTAACAACTTTCACGATTAATAAATGTTTTTAAATTTCCACGTACTTAATAATGGTCGCTAGAAATTGTATTTACTCATAAAAGTCTCGAAGCTTATTTTTAAAATATTCGCCGCGCCCTTCAAACATTTGTTTTTTCTATACTTTGAAATTTGTAAAACTTATGTAAGTGTGTAAAAGTATCCCAGTCAGGTAATAGTTACCATCTGAAATCACAAAACCGATCCGACAGTAAAACGAAATAAGCGAAAGTACTGTTTAGATGCGCTCATTTCTGTGACAGTATTTTTTTCATTTTCCGCAGCATAGAAGGGAAAAAAGCTTGAAGCTAACAGCTACTTAATTTATGCATTAAACAAATCGTGTACATCGGAGAATAAAATATAATGCTAAAATAAATAGGAACTTGGAAATTATTAATTAAGCAATATGGTTGATTGATAACATTGAGTGACATTAGATTAGATAAATTGGGATCTGGCTGTGGCGGAGAATCGACCATTCGTGTATATTTGTCGAACACGTGGTCAGTGGTGGACTAAGCCCGTCAGAGGCCCCCGGGGCGGCAAAGCTGAATGAGGCCCCCCAATTTAAGAAGTTGATGTAATTTTACAACCATTTTATTCAGTTCACATTTATATGTGTATAAGTGTTTATGTTTATTTAGTTAAAATGTTGCAAGTGAAATTTAAATTCGACTTAAATAAACATACATAGAATATGGATATGGATGAGGAAAATAAAATACGATTCGTATTTTCGATCGGCAAAAAAAAAAACCAATTAGTTAAAGTAATAGGTAATTTTTATTTTCACTATGTAGCTATTATAGTATATTATATTTCGCGCCTTCATTTTACTGAACTCATCAATAACTTCGGTGAAATAAATTTCTTTCGAAACTTTTCTTTCAATTGAAAGCACGGACATTACTATATCTATATTATATCTATAATGATAAGATAACCTTTAGCAAAGGGCCGGGGATAGTAAAGAAGATACGAAGTGCAATACATAAGTGAAACTGGAACGAAAACTGTATAGATATTAGAAAGATTTAGTAGTAATTTTAAAAATTGTAAATTACCGGTACAGGCTGTATTTATTTATTCGTACTTTATCTGTACGGGATGATATTTGTGTATGGGACCTCCCAACTCCAAACCATCTCTTAGATAGGTACTAAACATACTTTTAAAGCTTTGTTTAGGATTTGATCAAGGAAACATGGAGGCGCTTAGAGGCCCCCAGGACCAGATGCCCGGAGCGGGCCGCTCCTTCCGCCCCCGTTTGTCCGCCGCAGCATGTGGTTATGAAATTGCATAAATAAGTAGTTTTTCTCTGTTTTCATCTCTATTTTAGTCTTGTTTTATTATTATTATTCTATTTTTAGTTTATATTTTCTCACTATTTATATAAGTACGACAATTATAATTGTAAAGAACTTTTGTAACACTTTTTTTCTTGAATAAACGATGATAAGCGTGTTGGGCACCCGCAAACGGGCAGTATGCCTTGCGGGACCCACAACTTATTTCTTTAAAAAAAAAAAGAAAAAGTAAAAGTAAAGTAATTCCCATGGATATCCCCTTGATAAAAGGGGTATAACGGATATTGTGTAAAAGCTTTTCATAATGTACTTAAGGGTCTCTAATGGGGATCTGATGAAAATACTGGGCCAGTTCCTTTCTCTCGACCGTCTTTACTGACCCTGATTTCTCATACTTAAATCATTTGTTCATTATGAATTTTCGGAATTTCAGTTGAAATCGGATTAATTTTCTTTAAAAAGACAAATGATTTCGCGTATTATTTCTTACGACCCCCCCTCCGCCACCGACAGACGACCACTTACGGCACACTGTTCTAGAGGAAAAAACTAAATAATCTTCTTATTTTGTACAAGGTATGCCGATCATTTTTTTTTTTTCGAATACTCTTCCATCGCTGTTAATCGTTATCCGTTACTTTGACTAATAGATCTACTCTTTATAGCGTGCCCTTTATTCTCTTCCCTTCTCTTTCTGTTATCCCGGTTCCTGCCTGTCTACTATATTTGTGATCGGGTAAACATCTAGTTTTATAATTTTCTTTCTTTCCCCGGTTCTTGGGCTAATGTCCACGCTGAGGAATCCACACACACGCAAAAAAAAAACAAAAAAAAACGAAATCATGATGATGCAGAGTTCCCAGCCATTTAACCACCGAAGGTAGTTGTGCTTACCAAGTATTGCGCTTACTAGTTTTCGAGATATATGTTCGTGATAAATAATTTTTTCTATTAACTAATTCGATGATCTCGTAAATAAAATAGAGCTGGTTTCTCTTATAGAGAAAAATATATTAAAAATATTACGACGCGTATGAAGAAAATGTCAAAGTATCCAAACAGGACAACTGAAGAATTAACGAAGACGATTGGGAGATGGAAAGGTAAGCCTGTATTCGTGACAGCTCTATTGCGAACGAGAAACTTTTATTGGCCACTCTAATCAATATATACTCAAAAGAACAGAAAAAAAATAAAATAAGTAAATGAATATTAAAAGTTGTGCTGGATATTAGAGAGCATTTGTTCAATAACGGAATATTAGTGTATTTAGATCGTATGTTGTCGTCAACAAGCTAACAGTGCAGCTACAAATGAACAGATGAAAAAAGCGGAAGAAATTGTTCCCCTGTTTGTCGCGACGAAGCAATAACACACAACAGCCAGTCTCAATATGCTCGGCTAAAGCATTTCATTCCTTCGCCGAGTTCAGTACTGATTCGATCGTACCTTTTTTTTATATTCTGTTATTTCTGGCACATTTTGGTAACGGAGAAAGTGACGTTTTTCATCAGCCCACGACGTGTTTTGTGATTAAATATTCAAAACGCGCTTAAAGAAAGTTTTACTTAAATTTAAAAAAAAAACAAAAAACAACAACAACAAAGAACATGCTGCACTCTTGCCCAATATTCAATAGCTATTTGTAAAGCATATTTATTGAACAGATTATGAGAGGCTACAGTTCTTCGCCGAAGGCGATGAAATCACCTGTTTTCATAAATCACTACTCTTAAATAATAATCACATTTCGTAATATTTTTTTTTTCTAACCGCGTTCTTTTTGGTTGAAAATAGCTTTAAGAAAATAATATTTTTATTAAAATTAACTATTAATAGTGATGACATTTTTAACTTGGATCGGCGTTCCGGTACTTTTAATATTTATTACGCTTGTATTATTTCTCGATTGTAAAACTCGAAGAGTTCTTAAATTTTAGTTGTCAGCCGAATAATAAACACTTTCATAATTATTTTCTTTTCTTTTCATGGAGTATACTTTTTTTTCCATAAAAATCGAAATTTTCAGACACGTTTTGTGAAATTTATATTTTTCATATTTCGGCGATCTCTGTATAAATTTGCCACAATTAAAGAAACGTCGAAAACAAAGTGCAACTAAAAAAATTTGGCATTCCGGAGGTACTTATATTTTTTATTGGACACCGCTGCTAACATTTAGCGCCGTAAACTGTAATCAATTTTGGTAGAGCTAAATTTTTAACATGAACATGGTTTTTAATTTTCAACGGTCATTTCAGAGTTTTTGAGACTAATAAATAGAGTGACTAACACACAACAAGGTGCTTATCTGATCGCGTCTCTACTGATCCCGAGCAAGTTCTGCGTAAACGACAGGCTTGCTGCGAATTACGGTTTTTTTGGAAATTACATATTAATCCTCTTTTTTCTTCTTAATACTATACATGTTTCTTCGATGCAGCTTTATTTTATCTACTCGTATAGTGTTTACTAGTAATGATGGCGAGTTTACTGATGTCGCGTTGACGAACACAACATTTTCTAAACAAGCGCGCACAGTGAAATGAACTCTGCTGTTTTCCGTAGATTACACAGAAATTAAATTTTATTTGAATTTGCGTAAAAATGAAAAAGCAAAGTGTGTACTAATTTCCAAAAATAGCACGCCATCAAATGAATCCTAAAATTAAGCGCATTAAATATGGATTGTTATTTATTTTACTTATTTTTTTCAAATTGATGGTCGACCCCGGGGGACGGTAATAGAACGTGCGATACAAATATTGTTGGTTATCAGTATTCGCTCAATTAGGCTATTCTTTTTTCAGATAGTAAACGTACCACATCGAGCGACGAAAACTATGCAACAGATGGGGGGGAATACCGCATAAGAAGCAGAGAAGAAATCACCAATAAAAGATTTATACGGCAGTGAAAAATATCTCACAAAACTGTGATAGAAACACTGTGTACCATTGATGAAATAAATTTGCAGCAAAATGAGATAAACCTCACGATAAAATTTAAAAAAATTGCAACAAACTTAATTTACCGATTTCCAAAGTTTTACGTTTTAGTTAAATAACATTTTACTTGGCGAATGAAATTGTTTCTCTCAGTCGCATTACTGATTACGCATGTGAACAACGCTCATTCGTTGATCATGCATGACTGGTTTTTAACGTGAAAGAGATGTCCCGATAAAATGTGCTGGTGATTTACATATGCTTTTTTTTTTTTTTTGAAAAAGTAGAAAGGGTCTAGCCGGTTAAGGGGGTAAAAGTGATTTTGAACCAAATTTTACAAAAAAAAATATATATATGTACATCTAGGGCATGAAAAAAGTAGTTGATGCTAAAAGTTTCAGACCACTATTTTTTAAATTTTTTAGAAAAAGACGGAAGAGGTTCAAAAAAAATAAAAACATGCATTTTTGGCTGAAAACCCTCTTCAAATTCAACGAATAACAAAGGAATAGGTATGTGTTATATACATATTTTAAGATAACAAGTTTTCCTGAATTTTTTCAAATTTTTGGAACGGACGGAACGAGTGGAACAAGTCAATTTAGTTGGAAACATCTTGAAATTCAACTAACAACAACGAAATAGATATATGTTACATATATTGTAATAAAATGTTTTTCTGAATATTTTCGGATTTTTAGAACAGACGAAAAAACAAGTCCAAAAAAATGAGAACATGCATTATATTTTTGGCTGAAAAACCTCTGAAACTTCAACTGGAAACAAACTATAAAATGTAAGTTACATAATCTCGCTATTATCGGAGTTTTTAATTCGTGAAGAATCTCTATATTTTTTTATTTCTCAGAAGTATTATTATTTTTCAGTTATAATACGTTAGTTTAAATTACACATTTGTCATATTTAAGGCATGATAATAAGACGTGCGATATGTTAAGAAGGTGGTTTTGACAGAAGGGACAGGTGGGAGGATCAAGGCGTTGGATTAAGTAAGGATGAGTGAATATGGGACATTCTAAGTATCGGGTAAGAATGATGCTCTTCTTTTTGGATCGAAATGGACTGGAAGTAGGGAGTAAACTTTAGAAAACTACAGAATTCACGTAGTTTCGGTATGTGTAACAGCGAAATTATTTACTAATTTCTAAGCATATATAAATTTTCGAAACTAAGCTAAATTAAAACCCGGCGACTACGATAATACGTACCAAAAAAAAACTGACCATAAATTGTGAGCGGTTATTTTTCTCCCCGCTGATATTTTTTTCGTAAAACACACGGGCAGAATTTTTAATGTCGAAAATAGATGATAAAAACAGCGTTTAAGTAAATTTATGTCACACACTTTTTTTCGATATTTGATGCGCAGCAATTACCAAGGTTTGGGTCTGGACGATCTTGATGCTAGTTGTTCTATATTCCCTTGCGGGGTTAGGTTTACATTATACTCACTTCGAAATATAAATATTTACACGGAAATTGATTTCGAGCAGCTTAGTCAAATCAAAAGTAAAGAAAACGAAAGTTGTAGAATGTAGTTGGGACTGAAATTGATACTCCGAAAAGATCTGGAATCGATAATTTTTCAAAGAAATGGAGTTGGAAAAACCACAGATAGAGGATGGGTTTTGTGTCCGAAGCTTGCATCAATCCACACAATATTTTCCTGCGCTTATAGAACCACTGATAGCGATGTTGAAAAAAGGAACTTCGCATATTTTGATTACTTTTTCTACATTAGTCCTGGCGAGCAGTTGGCTTGTTTTTCTTTAAATGTATGTTTTTTTATTATTATTATTAATAGTAGTAGTGTATTAATTACAACGTAATTTTTAAGCTACCCCCCCCCCTCCCCATTCGAAAAAATGTCCCAATTTTATTTAACGCAAAATGTCCTAAAAAATGTCCCAATTTTATGTAACATTTGTTATATTTTATAGGATTTTGGGTTATTGTTATTTAAAAAATGTCACAATTTTATGTAATGAAATATGTAACGAAAAAATGTCTTAATTTTATATAATGAAAGTTAAATGTTAGAATAGGACTTTTATGGTTATGTTATTTTTTTTATTTGTGTTGATGCCAGTAAGAATTACGTTGTAAATTTTGATCATTTTATACGAAGTATAGAAGAGAAAGAGACAGAAATGAAAGCAAGAGGGGTCAAAGGGCACAGCCCCTTGCGAGGCCAAAATGGCTGAGTTACATATATATGTGTGTGTGTGTGTGTGTATGTATAAAGATGGAACGTACCTAGGATGTGCAAGGGCTTGCCTTCCCCCAATGCTTGAAAAAATATCAAAATATCTCATTACGACAATTGAAATTTCGAGTCAAATAATTATTGTCGAAAACATACCCAGGGGAAACGGAGCCCACAAAAAAAAATGGAGAGAATGATTAATTAAAAAGACAACACGTTCTTTCCCTTTTAAATAAATAAAAAAAAAAAAACAATGATTCTGAAGACGCAAACCTATATGTGAAATTTCGAACGCAATTGTATTTAGCACTTTAAGAAGTTTCAAATTGACAAAAATTTGTAATTCCGTCAAATGATTTTTTGCAAAAATGTACTTTGAAAAAAAAACAACAGATGTAGGATCCAGAAATTATCTGAAAATTCTAGACTGTTTTTATAACGCACTATTATAAAAGATTATCATCAAATGATAGCTGATGGACTCCTTTGCCCCTTTATTCTTATCAGTTTAAAATTGAGATTTATTTCTGGATGGATTTCTTTTCTTTTTTTTTCTTTTTTTTTTCCGGCCTGACAACACGCCATTCGGCCACTATCGATGAAAGAATAATGCTAACCAAGGAGAGATACATAACATTCAGATTGAAACAAGGAAAGTTTCAAACATGGTCGTAAATGTTTATGCTCAGGGGAAAAAAAAGAAAAAAATGAAAAAGGAAGAAAAAAAAAACTGGCTAGGTCGAACCCAAGATACCCTGAGTATGTTTGAACTCGACGGAGCAGCGAAAATAGGAAACGGGAGTCACAAACAATAAATGTAACAAACAATCATGGCTATAAACGGTTTCAACATACGCACAAGTGTTTATACAGAATTACAGGGAGAGAAAAATTCCCCTAGCCCCGAGTCTTAAATGCGTCCGAGTCCAAAAAACACGGGGCCGAGCAGCGAGAATTAGAATAGTAGATCACATCCCGCCAAGAGTTGTTCAGGATAGTTAATTATTAACAGCGAATAATTTATACGATTAAATTTGGATCCGTTTAATATAATGAATTTAAACAAAATATGAAGAACCCCTAGGGTTGTTATGATACAGAAGATTGTAAACGGTATAAGGAAAATCTTAAGATAATTAGTCGATGACCTCCAAGAAGTCTGATTTTGTAATGATCATTGCATTGAGCACTGTCACACTGGTCTGAAAAATTCAAAAAATCATCCGAAAATGGCCCGTACGCAACCGGCAAACGGTAACCACATATTTACAAATGAGTCGACCCGGGACAGATTCCGGAATGGAATAATACCTTGGTCCATCGGGAAGCCTTGACTGCATCCCTCTTGCTTTACTGCTTATCCATAAATTTATTCGGGGAAAAAACTTAATTTGCCTCCCCACCTTCTCTAGAGTTACGCTCGTATATTTATATTTACGCATAATCATTCATCGGACAGGTTTAATTTTCCAGATATTTTATATATTATACACTTGACATTTATTATCTTTTAAATTAAATGTAAAATAATTTTATTTACATTACTTACGGGTCATTTTATTGAAATACAAAAAAAAGATAACCGTTTCAGAAAACCGAATAATTAAAATAAAAAGAACTGCGTTTTCGATATTCGAAAAAAAATCCGTTAAATACTAATTTAGTGATTCTGGTTAGTAACGGTGATTATATTTAAAATGTGCTTCATTTTGGGTAGGAATGACGACAGGTGAATTTATGCGCTCAAATTTTTATTCGTGTCTTCCCAATTCTTGCCTCTCTTCCTACCTCTTATAGCTCTCCACCGTTTGCGTACTATCTTCTTTTTTGTTAAAAACAAAGAAGCTACATTATACAAGAACTTCCTTACAGCTCAAAACTATAAATACGCCAATGGTTAAAAAAACATATCACTCGACATAAAAATTTGGAAAAAAAAGAAAAGAAAATATCCGCTTTTTTTTTGTTTTTCTTACATATGAAAATTCAAATAGCATTATTACTTTTAAATTATCCGTTATTTCATTTATTCGTAAATGCTGGAACATTTTTTTAACAAAAAACAGCTAAATTAAATTCAATCTTGACTTGGAACAGTTTTATAAAATAATTTTTACCCCACATCTTTTAACTAATAAAATAACATAAAATGACAATAAATGCTTTTTCATTGATAACTACATTTATGATGATAGACAAGAAAAAAAAAAAAAAAATCGAATGATGTAAACATAAAATTTATTTTGTATTTTCCCATATCCTCTTATCCGATTATTGTTATTGTTATTATTAGTATTATTTTTTATTATTAATTTTTAACGTTATTTTCTCATTTTTAGCTTAAATGAGAATTAAAAAATCATAGAATATTTAAATACGTTAATAATAATGTAAGTTATGAAAAAAAAAAAATTGTAATTTCATAAAATTCTTTAATATTCACTGCAGACTTAATATTTCTTTGATAAATTTCTGCTATACATATTTTAAAAAAAAAAAAAAACAAAAAAAAACGTAATATTCAATAAACGTATCATAAAAGGGTAACTATTAATTTTTAAATATGTGTTTATTCATAGACGTTTCATCAACTTCAAGGTTATTTCGTGATCAGGAGGTTTCTATCAGATAAACTGTGTAAAATGGGGATGGGACCTTAAACTTTACTAGATGACCCTTTTAAAAGGAAAAAAAATCAGCTTAAAAGATTAACTTTTTTCAAATGAATTACGTTTCATATTTTATTTTAATGCTACTACTCATTCCGGTAAATTTTTCTCAATCACACAGTTGCAGTGTGATTCGAGAATGGAGTTTATGAAACGCGATTCATTTGACAGATAGTTTGAAAATGTACATTTTAAAAAAAAAAGTGTTAATGGAAACGGAAGGGGATTAAACTAAAGCAAAAAAACTTTTATTCTCTTATAAAATAACGTTCACGGTTTTATATAAAATTCATAATAACCAGGGAATTTTGAAAAGGGGGGTTTTTTTGAAAATTTTTTTTGCGTATTTATTTTATAAACAACAATATGTTTTTCACTAATATTCATACCAATAATAATAATAATTTCCATCATTTTAATTTTTATATTAATAATTTACATAAATGAATTACTCCGTATAAACGTTAACAAAAATTACATATGTTATTGATTATACTCGGAATAAAAAATTTTGCATAAAATATTTAATGAAGTAGCTGAGCATATTTTTTTTCTTTTTCTTTTTCTTTTTTTTTATATGTAAGAATACCCTAAAAAATCATCAATATTTTCCAGTTCTAACGGGGGGGGGGTAGCCCCCCAAAACTACCTCCCGGGACACGACCTTGATAATAACATTTAAATTCAGCTTTACACGCTCTGCTACTTGTTAAATCCTGAAATTTTTCATTTAATGGATAGCTCATACCAAGGTAGTGTCCACGGGGGGTGGGGGGGGGGGGGTTATTAGAACTGAAATAATTATTATAAATACACAGAAATCTGAAAAAAATCAAAAATTTAAATTAAACATTATATATATATATATATATATATATATATATATATATATATGTATGTGTGTATGTGTACACATACTTGTTTTTTTAAATAATTTTAGTCCTATTAAGGAGGAGGATTTAGGTCTAATGTTAGAGGGGGAATCCCGTAAAGTGGATTTTTAAACGATTTATTATAAACTTTAGCCCTTCTTGCGTAAAACAAAAATAATAATAATTAAGTAAGATGGGCTATTTACATGTTTCACGGATGGCCCCGTCCAAAGGGAGATTATCCGGTATTATATAAAAGTACTACTATAATTTACTAAAATATTCAGAACGTAATTGTTTTTTCTAATTTTTAAAATATTTCTTTAAATATTAATCTTTTAGCAAGCAAGAATACATATGTATGAATTTATATAAATATATATTAACAGGATTTTCTTAGCTGTGTATAAATGCGTAACTTGTTCTCATTTAAAACTTATTTATTTAAGTTTACGTTATTTACCTGAAAAAAAAAATAAACTTACCGAATTCGAAAGTTTCACTATAGCCGAAAAGATTTAAAAAAAAAACAATTACAAGTACCACTTTACGCGACTGTGCGAAAAATAACACCAAACAAACCGCGATATCTTTATTTTCTGCATTATTATTAATCGTGATCGGACTGGCGCACCGTAGAGGCTCGGAGGAGATGTTTTGCCTGGCAAAGCGGCCTAGAAGAACAAATAGCGAAGAATTACGGGGATGATGGGTGTACTAAATAACTGGCTCGGTTTGTGTTTCGATAGAGGCCGGCCCGCACGTGCGATCAAATAATGAATGAGAGAAGAATAATGGTCGAATGGCTTTATGTACCGTGGGGTGTAACCGGCAGATGCAGCTGTAAATACCGTTAAAAGTCGTTACATATTATTATTACTGAGGTGGTGGTACGTTCCCCGGTTTTCGGTACGCCGTTCTCGATGTCCCAGTCACTTCGCCATCGGCGCAGACGTCTTTCTCGTTTTCTAGCCAGAGTGTACTTTTCGTCAATCCCACTCGTTCTAAACCAGTTTTTTTAATATTCTCTATTTTTTTTGTTTTTGTTTTTCGTTCACGTTTCCTGTTGATGACGATGATATTTTTGTCATGGAAAGAGTTAGCTTTTCTAGCTAAAATGTCGTTTTCTGCGTCAGATAGAATTATCGTCGAAATCTCGTACACGCTAATTGATAAATATTAAAAAAAAAAAAAAACTCCAAAAAAATTGTTGCTTTTGAAAAAGGAAGAATACGAAAAAATAAAAATAATGTATACAAATGTGTTCGATAAAAAAAAACAACTAAAGCAAGGCGTCGAAGTTATTAAAACATAGATTAGTAACAGTTTATTTCTCAATTAAAAAGATAATTCTGAAATACATTAGTTTTCGCGATTCTAGAACACATTATAAGCAAATTTTAATTAGATGGTCAAAAACATCGAAAGGGTTATAAATTTTAATACCGCAGAAGCGAAAAAATTTAATAATCACTCGGAATTAATATTATAATAAAAAGGTTGTTTAAAAAAGTGCGTAGAACTTCTAGACAAGGCAAACGTCAGTTTTAAAAATCAGAAAAAGTCAGTTATACATTAAATATATACTAGGCCGTAGCTAGACCATAATTTTGGGAGGGGTTACGAAAATATTTATATATATATGTGTGTGTGTGTGTGTTGTGTATTATTATGAAATATATTTATTTATAAATAGTACACTAAAACCTTGCAGTCAATTATTGTATTGCATAAATATTTGAACGCTACAATAAAAATAAATAAAAAGTGGTCGTTTCCATAGAATTCATAAAGATTTCAATTTTCTTTTCTTTTGTCAAAAACTGAAAAGAAATAAATTTATTCTGAATTTCGGTCCATTTAATTCAAGCAGTTATTATTTCGCAGACATTTCGGAGGAGGTGAACCCTGCCGCTACCCCTAGGTACAGCCCTATATATGCGCATCTATTGTACTCCACTGATCGCGCTATTTTGCGCACGTGTGGAATTTTATAATAAAAATATTCGATATTTGATATTTGATATACACACACACACACACATATATATATATATATATATATATATGTGTGTGGGGCGTATCTAGAAGGACATTTTTTGGGGGCGGAAATTATATAATTACGTAAAATATTCTACGGTAGACAGTAGATTTGAGAAATACTCCTTGTTTCATAAAGAAAATCAAATAGCGACTTTTATAGAAATGTTTAAAAAATGTGTTTTAAAAATAGATAATTATTACAATTTTTAATTTAACTTTCGTTTTATTTTTAGTTATGAAAATAATAAAACGAAATTATAAAATTGCACCTTAAATATGGTAGTTTAGAAATAGTAAGAAAGATAGTATTTTTATTAGGCACTTTATTTTTATTTTTGTTAGTAATCCGATCCAAATTCTCTTTGTTCATGAGCAAGTTTAAATACATATCTCATTGAACTACTATTTTTAATTAAAATTACAAAATTAAAAATAAATAAGGCAAAAGATCGGTGACAGTTGGGTTTAAAATAAAATAAAAATGTAACATTAATAGTTTTACTAGAAAATAGTATTAAATATTAGTTATAATTAAATCCGCAGGTATAACATTTATAGAAATCTTTTGTAGTGTGTAAATTAAGTTTCTCTGTTGTAATCAATTTTTTTCATAGAGGCTTTGGTTCTTTTGGGGGGGAAATGTCCCCTCCCCCTATGGATCCACAACTATATATACATATATGATAGAATTTAAAACTAGATGAAAAAATCATCCTTAAAAAATTGAATTTTGTCGATAATAATTAATTTACTCCCATATAGCATCACCAACCCTGTGACGGATGTTTTCTAAGTGTTGGAGAAAGTGTTGGAAAAGCGTGATAATTAAATTTAATCCATAAATTTACCGATTTTAAACGAATGCTGTATTAAAACTATAGTCGACATTTATCTTTCAAGTTAATTGAGCGATCTGAGTACTTGAACACCTTCCGAAATTCTGAGAATTTCAATAAACTCTGCTGAGTAATAATGTTTCGCCGATGCCTTTGCCATTTGTTGAATTTATTAGTAGAGCATTCCATTTCGGTTAACATTATTATTACTATTATCCTTATTAATAGAAGTCGCCAACGTAGTGGAAGGGGCGCTCCTTCATCTGAGATAAAAAAAACATAAGATAAATCCTTTGAATAAGTAACGTTTCTTTTTAATTCCATTTTTGTTAATTAATTCCCATTTAATTGTTACATATATTTACTCTATAACGTCACTATGCAAATTAATGGAAGAAAATACTTCCATTTGTGGTCTCAATTGCGGAATCATTTAAAAACAAATTATATATATATATATATATAAAACTCGGTCATTTTGGCCTCGCAAGGGGCTGTGCCCCTTGACCCCTCTTGCTTTCATTTCTGTCTCTTTCTCTTCTATACTTTGTATAAAATGATCAAAATTTACAACGTAATTCTTACTGGCATCAACACACACAAAAAATAACATAACCATAAAAGTCCTATTCTAACATTTAATTTTCATTATATAAAATTAAGACATTTTTTCGTTACATTTTTCGGTACATATTTCATTACATAAAATTGTGACATTTTTTAAATAACAATAACCCAAAATCCTATAAAATATAACAAACGTTACATAAAATTGGGACATTTTTCTGAGACATTTTTTTGGGACATTTTTTCGAATGGGGGCTAAGAATTACGTTGTAATTAATATATATATATATATATAAAGGTTTTATGAGTAAATCCAAAATCTCCCCTACAGGATAACGTCGAGGGCTGCGCCCTTGATTTTAATATTGGTTTATCGTTACATGAAGTCGAGTTCACCATGTGATTCCATTATTATTTTAAACTGATTTTATTTAGAATACAACAAAATTTAATTTTTTTCATTATGTTACAATTTTCAAATAGTCTAATTTTTTTTTTTAAAGCATATTAATATACTTCAATATCGTTCACTAATTAATAAAGTTAAATAGAACAATTTTTTTTGTTTCGAACTCATTAATTCTCTAAGGGGTCAGCCGGTTGTTGGAATTTATGAAAAAATTAAAAATTAACCGCTTTTGCGGAAAAGCTTTCTCCTCCCCTACCCGCCGTGATTCTCTTTCTTTAAAAAAAGCTCGGTTTATGTATTTCCGAGTGTTTAGTTTCTCTCATTAGGATGATGTTATTCAAAAGTAGTGTATATAAAAATGTTTTAAATTTCATAAAGTTTTTCATTTTCGTTTAAAGTGCACTAAGATTAATCTAAAAAATGATTTTATTATTTAATTGTTTTTTTTTAAAATAATAACGGATTTTATGAGCTGAAAAATTTTCAGTAATTATACCAAAAAAACAACAAAAAAAACATTATTTCTAACACGCAGCGAAACAGGCAAATTTCGAATATTCAATAGAATGGAGGTTTTATAACTCTGCCTGTATGTCTCGGAAGTAGTAACGTATAAAATTAAACTCTTTTTCCTGAGATTAATGCCCCCCTCCCCATAAAAATTTTTTAGCTGTAGTTTTGTTAACCTTTTTTTTTGTTTAAAACCTGGTCAACCAAACCCTAAAATTCCTCGGCCAATAATAATCTAATGTAATATACTACGTGTATAATATGCATATTTATATTTAAATTTTCAGTATTCATTATGCCTCTTTTTTTTTCGGCAGAACTGAATTATCGTTTCCTTCCGCAGCTGAAGGCAAACCATTTCTAATCTTTACGATTATGCTTTCAAAATCGTCTAAAGCTGTTTGGATTTTTATAACGTCTGTTTCAATTTTTTGTAACTGATTAAAAATAATACATCGACATGGGGCATAATTTTGTTGAAAAAATTCAGCCAATACAAAAAAGTGTTGTCTTCTAACCACTTGATGAAACCTGCAGCTTGTATTGTTGTTTCCTTATTATATCGTTTAGGAACCCTAAGAAGCTGGATATTTTTAAAACCATCTAAAGTATCGGATTTATGGTCAAATACAGTCTGCACTACCCGAGAATGAAAATTCCATCGTGTCTGTGAAGGCTTTGGTACACACTTGTCACACACTAGCCTAAGCGCTGCGATACCAATCTGGCGAATGAGAAAAAAAATCAGATATTCCACTTAAATTTCCGAAAAAAATACCAACACTTGATATAATTGATGTGTAGATTGTTCCAATAATTTATTTAATTGATGAGCATAGCAATACACAAAGTAGGCGTATTTGTACTTTTCCTTAATTTTGATATTCACATCTCCAGTATGTTCACTCGTAACAGCTGCTCCATCATATGTTTGTGCAATCAATTTGTTTGGATAATTTTCTAATATGCGGTCGAATTGTTGTAAAATACATTTTGATAATCCTTTAGCATCTTGGCTCTCGGAATTTTCAAAAACCCCAAAAACGCTCTGTAATTTTACCATCAAGCTCATACCGAAATACTAGCTGTATTTGTGTTTGTGTAGATACATCAGTTGTGTCATCAGCCGTGAGAGCGATAAGCAAAGAATCGTTAATTTGCTTAACAATGTATTCTCTGCACACATCAAGCATGCACTGCAATAGTTCATTTTGACTAGTTTTTGATGTATCTTTAAAAACATGAGCATATTCTCTAGATGATTATCTAAAACAGAATCCATTTCTGTTTCAATGTGACCTCCAAGTGGAAGATTGCAATTTCCACAAAGTTTCAACTCATTTATAATTTTATTGAGTGCATGCCTGTTTCATTATGTTTATGAACTTTATCAACATAAGCTTGACTTAAACAAGCAGAAATGTTATTTTTTACAAGAAGTTGGAAACTAAAAAAATTCATCTTTATGTTTCACCGATCTCTCATGTTTCTTAATTTTTTCATGGAGATGCTTTAAGTCGCTTATTCCACGACCAGTCCAATTGTCATCACCACCGAACAATAAACAGACTAAACAAAAAAACGCATTTACATCTTCACAACCACACAACCATTGAGTTTTTTTATACACACCTGCATCAAACTTACCCTTTTTCTGCGATTGTTCAATATTTAAATCCGCCCCGCACGAATATATTAATCTGGTAATAGCCGTTTCATTACGCAATCATTCTGATCTCATGACAATGACACGTATCAAAATATATCTTGACCTCTAAACGAGCGTTTCCGTCCTGATGGTATACAAGGTTGGTTATGGCTAAAAAATAATCGGACCAGGCAACGCTAGAGTGCGCTTATATAAAAGAAAATCATTTTTACTAAATGTAGACTAGCAAAATGATTCAATATATTATTAAAAATGAATACATTTCCCGAGGAATTCTTATAAGGGAGGGCGGCGTCCCAGAGCCCTTATGGACCAGCCGCCACTGAATGACTTGTAATTTTGATTTCAAAATGTGAAATGTTTCAGTGGATAATTCAATAAATTTAGTTCCTTAATTTACTATGTGTAGTGGTTGTTCATTTTTTTTTAAAATCCAACTCATGCAATTTCAATCCGTTATTACAATTATATGATTTATATACGAAATATCTTTTTTTTACATATGCACGCACGCATGCGCACACGCACATACGCTAATATATATATATATATATATATATATATATACTAGGAGGCTCTGCTTCTTGGCCGCTTCGTGGCCCAACCCCACGCGGCTCCGCCTCAAAACCCCAGTTTTGTGGGAGTTCCGTTGTGACCAAGTTCGCTCTTAAAACAATGATTTTTTTTTGTTTTGCTAAATTCGTACTCTGCTCTCGAATTTACCTTATTGTTGTTTTAATCATGCAACCGTACTAAATTGTTTAATATTTTTTGTAAGTTTATTGCTCACAGAACACTTGGTAGATGCACCTTGTTCTGATTTGAAATCGTCGAAATACATCAAAAATGCACCAACTTCAAAATTACAAGGTCGTTTTTCAAATTTAAAATCGTCGAAATATACCAATAATACGCCATAGAGGAAACAAAAGAAGGGTCGATAACAAAAGATGTTTCTTCGTCTTCGTCTTCGTCCACTATAAGTAATACACGATGAACGAAAAGCCAGTACCGGTTGACGGGTGGGTGGAAGCGCGGCACGCCATAGGTAGCAGTACCGCGTTTTCATGTGATTGGTAATGATCTTATTAAATTAGCGCTAATCTATTGGTGACTTCCCATTTCGTCTAATTTCTAATTCGCTTAATTCCTAATTCGCCTAATTCCAAATTCGCTTAATTCCTAATTCGCCTAATTCCAAATTCGCTTAATTCCTAATTCGCCTAATTCCAAATTCGCTTAATTCCTAATTCGCCTAATTCCAAATTCGCTTAATTCCTAATTCGCCTAATTCCAAATTCGCTTAATTCCTAATTCGCCTAATTCCTAATTCGCCTATTTCCCATTTCGCCTAAATTTAAGGTTTCGGTTACTCAGGTAATAAAAAACAAATCAGACAAATATACGAATGATTTCGTGTTGACAACAGAGCGTCATCATTGTCGAATTTTAAACAGACTAAACGCATCACTTTTCTTTGATTCCGCTGTTAATCTTTTCTTTCCGAAAAGCAACAAAAACGTTCATATGAAAATCAGAAGTGAAAAAATACCGCTAAAAGTGTTTAATGTAAATATACGCGAAACGATGACTTCGATGAATATTTGCGAGTTATTCGATTCGAAGTTCAGTGCTGTATAAATACCACACTCCTCCTTATCAGTCAGTTTATAAAAGACTTATTGATATATTTAGTGTGTCATGAAAAATTAAGGTTTTCGGAGTTGCAGAAAAAAAGAAAGATAAATGATCTAGATAAAAAGTTTTAAACGAACAAACGCTTTTATTTGAAAACAATGCACATTTATGCTAGTTTTATCCAAGTTCCTCGTTAAAAAACAAACAGAATATTATCTTTTTCTTAATTTTTTCGTTTTGGACAGAAATTTGTTTCGAATATTTTCTTTTTAAATCTTAAGAAAGAGGCAGAAGGTGTGTATTTATTTGTTTATTTGTTTTTCCTTTATTGCGTTGGACTTGTCAGCAGTGGACGATTATTACCCGTCAAAAAGAAGCTGTATTTAAAAAGTTAATAAACGAAAAGTAAATTGTTAATATTAAGCAAAAGTTACCCTTATTAATCTAATAGTATACTTTAAATTTTTTATAAGTCAATAAGCTTGTCTTTAATTTTTAATTTTTTCCGACTTACAAATAGGAAGAGGTGTTCGTCGCGCATGTTTTTTTTTTTATTTTTTTTTGTTTGTTCGCGCATAACTCATATTCATGTAGATCGACCATTTTACTAATTCAGACGCCATTTTTCGGCAAATCCAAAAAAAGATAAAGAAAAAAGAACCTTCTATTTTACTATTTAAAATGTCTTAATTCAATAAATTGTCAAAAGATTACGATTTAACATTACAAACGGGAAAAAGAAAGATAATATAAAAAGACGCTATTCAATTAACCAAATATTTTATAATATACTTCCGACGTACAAAACAAAAATTTATAGCAATTAAGAGAAAATAATTTTTTAATGGATGACAATTTTTTTTTATTCTTTGTTGCCGAAATCTAATTGACGACCATTTCATTTAAAGCGTAATTTGCAATAAATATTTCAATTTACAAATATTAGACATATATATTATTTACCTGCTCGGCTTGTTTTTATAAATGCTACATCCATTACTACATATATTAAACTGACTCAAAATTTTTGTTTTATTCACAAGCGACAACTTATAATATTCAAGATAGAAGAATACGAGTTTCCTTCAGAATACTCATAAGACCCAAGCCAGAACAAATTACGACTTCATAGCGTAAAGCAATTAGTATAGCGGTGATTTTCCGCATATTGAGACGGATTCGGCATTTCTTACAACCTTCAATGACGCTGTCCGAGCTAGAAAAATAATAAAATTTGAGTAACAATCATTCAATTTCTCGGGCGGTCTCGACAGCGGGCAAACGCGGCATTGTTTGTCAAAGACGCTTTCTTGGTTAAAAAATCGAGGGATCCCCCGCTCCGCCAGGGTAACCTTTTTTCTGCCTACCAAACGTGACCGTGTTGCCAAGTTGATTTTTTCAAATTATTATTATTATTATTATATGGGTCATTCCATTTTTAGGCGAATTGTGAATTAGGCGAAATAGTACCAGACCAATCTATTCATTTCTTGGTTTGAGTCCCAAGGTATGAAAATTTTGGACATTTTATAATTTTCCTAGAAGCCACTGACTTGGAGCTGCCGATTAAAAAAAAATTAGCTTTCTAAGTGCCATAGAACGGTCTCAGGACTTTTTTTTTTGATTTTTCGTCTAATAATACGAAAATTGAAACTAGTTTCTCAAAAGTTTGAATTAAAGTGGCTCAAGATGTTGAGTATTGGCTGGCATATTTGCTGAAGTGCAAAAATATGGGGTTGCGCCAAGTCAATTTTGTGTCAAAATAAAATCCGAGAAATTTATATTTCATTATATGCTGCAAAACCGACTTGTTAATTGTTAGGTTTAACGTAACCATGTACTTGATTTTCTGCAGAGAGAACTTCGAGTTCACAATTAAATCCCTCCATTACCCGCGCACAAAATAGTTGAATCGTTAGTCGCGCGGATGACCCCATATGTCATCCATTTTTATAAATAGATTTGTATTTTCAAAATGTTAGGCTTTAAAAATTTTTTCTACAATATAATTAGTTTAGGCTGTGTACTCAAAGGGGGTTAATTATGTAAAATTTTAAATTATTAAAATGTCCATTAGAAGAAACTGTGTAGAAAAAAGTATAATCATAATTCTAACTTAATTTCATAATTTTTTTATATTTTATTTTATTAGGTTTTATAAACTAATAATTTTGTTTGTAGACGTAATTCTCTTGGAACATTCTCAATATTTAACCGGCGCTATATCTCTGAGGCTGTATAATAAGAATGCTTTATGTTTCAAGCAAATCAGCTCTGGATGTTTTTTCATTGGATGCAATTTTATGGTATTTTATGCACAAAAAGCGTTAATAGCTGAAATATTCGATAAACTGTACCATAGGCGGCCATCTTCTATGTAGAGTACATCGTGAAACATCATTATTTCAACACAACTGGTCTAAAATAAATCCACTACAATTTTAGTCATGTTGTAAAATGTAAAAATTTCAGCACTACCGGTGTCTTCATCTATGGTGTCGTCGAAGTGCATTGAGTATAGCAACAGAGAGTCACTTAATTTTTTTTCGAGCAATAAGATACCAACGTACAATCTTCTTGAAATCCGAATATCGAAGAGTTTTCTGTTCTACTTGAAACTCTTTAGAGGAATTTCACATCGGTTTTTACATACCGTTCCAGCATAAGTTAGTTTTTTATCTTTTTGTATCTTCACCAATGACAAACTAGAGAACCAGTGTTGTCGCCAGTAATACTATTTCTATTTGTTCTTTCAACTGGCTGAACCAGCGTAGTTACAATATCTTGAACAGAATTGCCCACATAATAACGTCCACTGAGCTGCTTTCTAACATAAACTTGACGTGTAAGCTGTTTTTACATCAGGTAAAGCAAACATCTTCAGTCGATATTTTGCTGGCTTGCTGGGTATATATTATTGAAATGGACAGTTTCCATAAAATGCCAGTAACTGTTCTTCTACCGTTAAATACACCGGTTCACGAATAATTCGTCTATTTCTCTTATCGCAGCTAGTTTATCTGTAGCTTTTCAGGAATCTCCGTCATGGATATTATCAAATCATATTCATCGCAGTAAAAATCTAAAGCCAAGTTTTACTCATGCGTAAATAAAATGAAATAAACGCATATAAACAGAAAACGTCTTCCTTATTACGCGATAAAGGACCGAAATAAGAAAGAAGTGATTAGTCAGCGCATAGATTCAGCCTGGAAAAAAATACTTTGCTGGTTGCTCGCGCGGATAACAATCGTCATCCAAGCATGTTCAATGCGCATTATTAAAAGCGTACACACTACGATAATTTAACTGATTATTGCAATGTGTTTGCTAAGGTTGACATAGAAGATACATGAACAATGTCCAATTTTCTGTATATTAAAAGTTATAACCAAAAAAAAAAACAACAGTGGATGACATATGTCATCCGCGCGACTAGAAAGAAATAATATACAGCCGAAATGTACTAAGACGACGTGAAATAAAAGCCAGAATAGGGGTTTTGCTGGCAGTGAAGCGCCAGCTGTTATAAATCGAAAGGTAAGACTGAACAAGTGTAGAGGATGCGAGAGGAAGACGTTTAACAAGAAAACGATAGCCTAAATAAGATCTACGAATGGATAGGGGTGACGAATTGGATTCAGCAAGAATAGCAGGGGTTGGGGAGGATTTAAAAGCTCCAAGATAGAGACGAAGGCAAGAATTTTGAATTACATCTAGTTTGGAAAGACGCGTCTTGGACGCACTACCATAAATAAAAGAACAATAATCAAATTTGGAACGGATAATAGATTTGCAAAGAGAAATAAGAATATATAGGGATCGCCACCTCATTTAGTTGGCGACGGGGCTTTCAGCGAGTTTAACCTTTTAATAGTGGAAGCAGAAAGATATTTGATGTGTTCGGAGAAGGACAAACGACTATCAAGAAAGACGCCGAGATATCAAAAGCAAATATGAAGTGTTTCATGTAAAAGAAGATTCCTTAAACACAGTTGTTACGCGGCTAACATAAAAAAACAGTTTAGATTATAATATTCATTAATAATAAAACGTTCAAAGATGACTTTTGAATAATTTAGAAAAAAAGATAAACGCGCCAAAATAATACAACAAAATATAAATTAGTCTTTCCTTTAACTCTTTTTACTCGCAAAATTTCTTTTTACTTTGTAGTTTAATTTTGTTTTCATTTTCCTGAAACATTAAAAATGGCCCATTTACTCGTGAGAAAATTTCAAAGTAAAATAAAAAAATTACTCGTTTCCTCGGTATTACGGGAAATATTTAAATGTTTAAAACCGATTACAAAACAGAAATATATATGAAATAAAAAGACAAACTGATACTATTCTCTAGATCGTTTAAGGGCTCTTTATTGCGGAAGTAATATCATCATCATTGACAGTAAAGTAGAAAAAAGAAGAAATCAGATGGAGGTACGTACAAACATTTAATTAATATTGAACGGAAAAAAATTTAAAAAAAATATTAGTTTCACGATTGAATTTTAGTAAATTAATTCGGGATGGGCAGTAATTTCTCAGCCTTATTATGAGGAGGGATTTTGTGAGCGCACATGAGAGTGAAAATGAGGCCGACCGAATACTAAATTTCGGTTAGTCCAGAAGGACTTTATGTCTCACTTTATTAATGCATGAAAGTAATATATTACGAAATTTTAATAGGTTAGTTAATAAGGTCAGCAGAAGTAATTTACGCGGAACGTGTCGTTAAAAACTAAATAAGAAATATTCGGAATTCGAATACGAATTTAAACATAACGTACCTCTATATAAAATGTTAGCCTAGAAGAAAACCGCGATAGGGGCATAAACGATATAACCGATGTGTAGTAGATACGGGGGAGGGCTTTCATTTTTATTAAGAATTTGTTTCAGGAGTACAAAAAAAAAAAAGTAATCAGCTTCTGTAGCATTTCAACGCGACGAAATCACCTGTAAACTGCACTTTTTTCATCGACGATTCAGCGAATAGCCGTTCAACGCTCTGAATTACCACAGAATACTCGTAATTAAATTTAGAATTCGTAACTTATTGTATCTGTATTCCTCGATAGTATAAGTAAAAAACGAGCGTAAAAAATAAATGATTAGGGGCATAACTGGCGTATGAAATTATTTAGCCTATTTTATATTCTTAGGTAGGAGTAGGCTTTGTGTTTGTTATTTCAGGTCTCGCACTAACATCAGCAACGTCTCAGCAATGAAGCAGTTCATCATACCACCGCTTCAGAATCATCTGTAAATTACAGCTTTTTTCATCAATGATTCAGCGAGTAGCCGTTCAACGCTCCGAATTGCCACAGAATACTCGTAATTAAATTTAGAGTTCTTATCTAATTGTATCTGTATTCCTCGATAGTATAAGTAAAAAACGAGCGTAAAAAATAAATGATTAGGGGCATAACTGGCGTATGAAATTATTTAGCCGATTTTATTTTCTTAGGTAGGAATAGGCTCTGTGTTTCTGTTAATTTGTTTCAGGAGCTTCGGTAACATTAGCAGCGTCACAGCAATGAAGCAGTTCATCATACCAGCACTTCAGGATCATCTGTAAACTACAGCTTTTTCCATCGACGATTCCGCGAGTAGCCATTCAACGCTCCGAATTGTTCCACATGGAAGATGAAATATTCGTAATTAAATGTAGAATTAGTACCTCCACATGAATGTATTCCCTATACCTCTTACACATGCTTATTTTATATTTGTCAAAAATATTTTTGCGAGCGAAATAATTGGTTAAAGACGTAGATGGGATAAAAACAATACATGATCTATTTTCAATTAGTTAGGGGGAGATTTATATACATTTTTGTTGCCAATTTGAGTTAGATGCAGGGATGATAACTTTGAGTGGGCGTTTCCAGTAAAGAATTTGCATTAGTAATGTTTCTGCAAGGACATACACGAATAGTAATCGTTGGCATCGTAGTGATTATTTCCTGGTCGTAGTTAATTATTAAATATTTTTCTTTGCAGGTAGTGTAAAAGTGAATCATTCAATGCAGACAGGTAACAGAAAGTAATTTTTTTGATGACACGAGGAAAACTAGACGACACTAATCGTTTATATAAACTTTGTAGTTTGCTTTTAATTTTTTATCGCAGTCACTTTTGTTCTTGCTATTTACCATAGTTGAGAATTTTTTTCCGGAAAGAGAGATAAATGACGACTATAACCGCTTTTATATTTCTTCTTAATTATTCCATACTTCAGCGCTTCATTCTGTAAATAATCATTTCTTCCTCGGCAATCGGTAATCAGTTGCTTTGATTATGCGAGTGGATAAGTAGGTGACATTTTTTATTGTTATCCTTTCTGCAATCTAGTTAGAATAAAGCTCGTGTGCGTAATACATGCTTAAGATAATTCCGAAGAAAAGTGTAAACATTTAGTGAATTTACTCATCTATGAAACTTCTTCAGTAGTTTTCACTAATTTCACAGTTTCGAATTTACTCATCCAAGAAAACTGAGACCTTACTTCAACACATGTCTAGAAATATCGTAGAGTACTATCCTCACTGACTGCTTAATTTTCGGTCTGCCTTGATATTTCATCGGAGCGTTGTTTTTTCATTTAATTTAGACGTTCAATTAAATAGCTGCAACCTGTTACGGAGATTCAGTATTATACTGTGTCGCTGCCTTCACATTTTCCACGATTATTAGATTTTATAGTGTGCTTCAGATATTGAACCTTTTTTTCAGAGAAATATCACAAGACTGACTATTTGTTCCTGTTTTTATTGTTTGTATTTTTTGATAGTTATTTTTTTAATGGTAATGATATATTTTATTATTTCGCATCATCTTTTTATGATTTCGTTCATCCTGTTATGTACTTTGTGCTGATCTTTTGCTCGTTTCCTGTTTTTCTGTTGACTCTATGTTAGTTGAAATAATTTACTCGATTTCTTATACCACGTTCGATTTTTATTGATGCCCATAATTACTCACGTTTTAAAAGTTTTCTTAATTGGCTTGTACAATATCTTGTCATCGGTACTACCATTCATATTATAGCTCTTTAAATCCAGTTATTTCCGGTAGTCCCATTTTATTTAGTGTTATAAAAGTAATCCACCTTCCGCTCATTTTGCTCAGTGTAGTTGCATTTTAGAAATATCCCAATCTTACGGTTAATCACAGTTTCTTGACAAACATATTTTTTTTCATCAGGCCTATTGTTATTACATTCTATTTTTACTAAATCAACCGCTTCTACTTTCGATGATTTCGTTTCTATCCATAATAAATTCCGTTTTTCAGGCGCTCTATATTTACTTTTCATGATTATTAATATTTTCACTGATTTTTCATATTCCCAAAATATTTAGAGAATCCTTACTTTCTATTGTTTATTAATAAATCTAATCTCGTGGATATTCGTCTCTTCATCAGAACTTCAACAAATCATCTATATGTAAATTTCCAATTATTTTCGATTATTTTATTTACGTTTGTCTTTTGTGTTTGTTATAGTTAAGAGCGTACTTGCTACCATTGAATTAGTTGTGTACAATTTTTTTTCTTTTATACGCTATTTGTCACGAAGGAATCGCTAGCTCCATTCCTTCATTAGCTACTCAACCTGTTCCTAGAAATATACTTTATTATCGTTACTTAATTCGAGATTTACTTAAAATAGTTCCGAAATATTGCAACTCCAGTGGTTTAATTGATTTTTCATGCCGAAATGTTTTGTCACAATTTGCTTTCTATTTCGCGTTACATTTTTTCAATCCATTTTTATGATTCTCAGCGACATTTCTGATGATTGGTACGTGCATTTTACGGTCGGCAGTTTGGCATTATTTTCTCGCAAAAAATATTAATTTATCGAATACTTCATTAACATGCATTGTTCATTATTCTTCATCACGATTTTTGTTACACTTTGCTCGCTTTTACCTCCATTGTCTCATGATTCTCATGTATATTCTAAATTCGGTCAGTTTAAGCCCATTCGTTTATTACTGCGTATGGAATTTTCTTGTAGCTCTTTCATATGTTTAAAATCTTTTCGTTAATCGCGTGTAATTGGGATATATATATTTTTTAATTATTTTTTTTTTTTGTTTTTATCTTGAACCACCGTAAATGATTCTTTAATTTTTCTTTTCTGTCTTCCTGTAAGTAAATAATCATTTGTATTATATATACTTGTATTTGCCTTGTGTTCGAAACCTGTCCGAGTAACTGCTCTTTTTATTACTCCTTCTTTTTTTTTGTCGGTGGCGGCGGGAAGGATTTTATCACTGCTCAGTCTCGCGTTTTTTTTTGTTTTTTTTTGTCCCGACAGTTCATTTGGTCAGCAAACTAAAAAAAATACTTCGTTCGTAATGTACACTTCTTCCACAGTTTTTACATAGGAGTCAGGCATATAATCGTAAAATCTGGAAATTGTTTTTTTTTTACCTAACTTCCATGTAGCGCTTCTAATACTTATGATTTTATTCACAATTTTTTTGTACTCACTTTAAAAATCTACAATTGCTTTCCTATTAAAATTTTGTTGTGGGTCATATCTATGCAACGAAACATTTGCGATAGAAATTTTACCCGAGCTAAGTGTTTTTAAATTTATTGATTTGAAAAGTTGGCAGAACAGTCCCAGCGAGGAAAAGCGGCAACAACAAAAATTTTTGTAAACGAAGACACTAGCGCCACACGCGGGATTTACTGGCAGTAGCGAAACAGGCACGCGATATGGGTAAGCTAGCGTACGTGTGGAACAGAGAACAGACGATATTTGTCAGGGTAAAGCGATCAGCATAGCCAGTAGAGATCAGCTCGATCAGCTGATAGACGAAAAAGGCAGGAGCGGACCAGAAACAGATCGTAACTCGAATGACGATAACGACGCGTTATCACCACAGCAACAGCAACCGCACATGCAACGGAAACAAATAAGACAAACGTCAATCAGCAGTGTTTCACTAGCGTTAATAAGAACACTAACTTGTCGGAAAAGAAGAAAACAAGGGTCTATAAAAATAAGTGAAAAGCAAGGCCGAATTCAACCGAGCGCCCAGCAATGCCTGGTCAGCAAGGGCGTTAAGACCCGTCCCCTCAAACCAGCCTAAAACAGTTAATTTAAGTAAGCGGATTGGTTATATTAATTATAATAGAAATAAAATTAGAAGAAGTTTAGATACAGGTAGCCTAAATGTAAGAACATTAATCAGTAATGATAAATTAATAGAATTAGAAGATGCATTTGATAAGAATAATTTAGGATAGATTACGGTTTAGCGGAGATTAGAAGACCGGGAGAGCATATTCTACAACTAAAGTCAGGAAAGTTATTGTGCTGGAAAGGAAACGAAAAAGGACTAAGCGGTGTTGGTTTTTTAATAAGTAATAAATGGAGGTGTAACCTAATAGAATTTATAGGACACACAGATAGGTTAGCAACTGCTAAAATTAGGATTAGCAATAATCAAATATTAACAATGGTGCAGGTTTACTTTTCGACAGCAGTCTCTGAAGAATCCGAATGTGATGAAATGTATACAAATATTAACGAAATCCTAAGAGACCAAAAATGCAATAATAGACACCAAATTATATTAATGGGAGACTTTAATAGACAGATAGGAGAAAGAAACAAGGTAATGGGGCCATATAACTACGGAAATAGAAACTTAAGAGGGGATAAATTAGTAAATTTCTGTTTGCAAAAAAATTTTAAAATTGTGAATAGTTTCTATAAAAAACGTAAAGGTATCTATTATGGACATGGACTGCTCCGAACGGGAATTATAATAATCAATTGGACTATATTATAACTGGCTATTATAAAAACATAAGCAACTGCAAAGTACTATATAATTTTCTATTTCACTCGGGTCATAGACCAATAAAGGTTGTAAAATCGATTTAAAACCACCAAAATGAATAATAAGCAATAAAACAGTAAAACCTAAGATTACAGAAAACAACAAAATAAATTACGGTAATACGTTTAACGATTTATTAAAGGCAGAGAATTTAAAAGCTTATCTAAATGACATAGACGATTTGGACTTGATTATTACTAAATTAATTAAAAAATCGGCACTACACCTAAACAGCTTAAAAGTAGATAAAACTAGGGAATATAGAATACCGATTCATATAAGAGAGAAAATTAAGGAAAGACAGTGATTATTAAATAAGAGGTATAAATCAGGTTTAGAAAAAATACGAGCTAAATTTAGTATGCAAATTAATAAAATATGAATTAAGGGTATTTAATAAACAGAAGGAAGAAAAAATGATAAAAGAAATAATCGAGTCAACAAGAAATATGAAAGCTATAAAGAAAAATTTATGCCTAGGACAAAAATGGCAAACTTGCCTCATTGACGGAAATGGAATAAAAAAGCATAGCAGGATAGACATTATAAATATAGCCACGGATTATTTGTCTCAACTGTACAAAAGCGAAACAGTCGTTAATATTAATGACTATGCAAAACAAAGTATATTAGAGGAACCTACTTTTTTAGAAATAGAAATAGAGGAAGTGATCAAGGGCCCTAAAAATGAACAAAACACCTGGTCCGGGTGAAATAACGAACGAACATATTAAATTAGCGGGTAAAAGAATGATAGAATTACTTAATGTTCTGTTTAATTTGGTGTTAAAGAATAGAAAAATCCCTAAATCATGGAAACAAGAAGAGATTACCTTAATATACAAGAAAGGAAAAAAAGATAAAATAGAAAACTATCGCCCAATAAGTTTAAGCTCCACGGTGTCTAAAATATTTTCTAAGGTTGTAGCTAATAGGTTAAAACAAATACTAAATTTTGAACAATCTATAGAACAGGCTGGGTTTCGAAATGGATTCTCAACCATCGATCACTTACATGTGATAAATCAACTTTTAGAGAAATGTAAGGAATATAAAATAGGGATAAATTTAGCATTCATAGACTATAAAAAAGCGCTCGACTCGTTAGGACAGAGCATTAAAAAATCAAGGAGTGTCCGGAAATTACAGGGAACTTATAAGGGATATGTACACGGATATGAAGGCAAGAAGAATAGTAACAGACATAAAAGGCGAATATTTTAATATAGGAAAAGGGGTAAAACAGGGAGACCCATTATCTCCTTTATTATTTAACACTACTTTAGAGGAAGTTTTTCGAGAGTTGGACTGGGAGGAGAAAGGTATAAGCATAAATGGGATAAAATTAAATAATCTTAGATTCGCAGACGACGTAGTGATTATGTCCGACGACATAAACAAACTACAGAACATGCTAAATGATTTAAACAAGGCGGGAAAGAAGGCTGGTGTTTAATTATAAATTTAGACAAGACAAAAATACTATCTACAGACGAAAATAAAACAAGACAATAGACAACACAGAAATCGAAAAGGCAGTGAGTATAATTTATTTAGGACAACTAATATCTCTAAAAAATTAAACAAAAAAAGAAGTAGAGCGCAGAATCGCACTTACTTGGAAAAAATACTGGTCGCTGAAACATATTTTTAAGGGACCTTACAGAAATGAACTAAAAAGGGAAATTCTAAACGCGTGCGTCCTGCCTACCTTAACAATGGAGGTCAGACATGGACAATAACAAATAAAATCATGAATAAAATTAAGATATGTGTCAAAACGCATTGGAAAGATCCATGATTGGAGTTAAATTAAGAAACAAAATAAACTCAAAAAAAAAAATCAAAAACAAATTAAAAGTTAAAGACAATTTCACATGGGCAATAAGAAAGGAAAATATGGGATTGGGCAGGACATATTGCAAGAATGGATTCCACAAGATGGACTAAAAAAATAACAGATTGGACAATGTAGGCGAAGAGAAAAAGAGGAAGACCGGAAAACAGGTGGGAAGATAGTTTCGCTAAAATGTTAAAGCACAAACAATACCATCAGGTGGCTTATGACAGACTAGAGCGGGCTTGGTTGAGGGAGGCCTTTGCTCGTTTTCAGGGCTAAATTAAATTATACAGTAGTTTATTTACTCTTCAATGTATATTGTGTAACGTTATATCACTAAGGCTAATAATAATAATAATATGTGATAGGTTTACGTACAGACGCTGTTCCAGTCATAATGGACGATGTTCCAAATAAAACGTTTATGGAAATGCAGGGTGGCTTATTATATTTGAATCATTTAAAGTTCCTGTTGGAAAACAACTCTAACGCAATAATGGTTTTAGGCGGTATATTTAATATGCGCGGTGTAATAATGAAGTCTAATCGTGTAAGCAAAATTATAATCGCAGACGATTATAGTGCCCAATTAATTGCCGATCATTGTGATTTTTATGGTATTACAATTGTCTGTTTTTCTCGATCTTCAGTTAAATTAACAGATTGCCGTTTTCAAGATGGCATACCTGCTGTCAAGGTAAATATGAACTAATTGACTATTATTTCAAATCAATTTTTTTCCTTTTTTTTGTTTAGGGCGAGGGGGTTAATATTAGGTACAAAATGCTGTTCACTTCAATTATAGTGGTCATCAGAGAATGGGGAATTGAAAAAGAAATTATTCAAAATCTGTTTTAACTCTTCTTCTTTTTTTTTTTCACACTTAGGAAAACCAGTAAAAACAGCATTTTCCTTTAAATACTTTTAAACAGAAAGTATTTCACCATTTTTTTGTTGTTTAAATAAGCTCTCTTGTTTGTCATACTATATAAATGATTTGACTTTTCTAAGTACCATAAGAAAGGAACGCGTATCACAGTGAAAAGAACTTTTTTGTTCATAGAAAAAAGTGTCACTTGTTTTTTCCTATGAGCAAAAAGAATCTTTCCTATTTATGAAATCCATATAGCACTTATCCTCTTCTTATCAACGCTCCGCGATCGTTTCCCTTAATCATACTGCGTTTTAATCACTCCCTTCTACCGTCTTCACGTTTTCGTTCTTCCCTGTCTTCTCCCGATTGTCCCCTTCATAGTTCCATCTCTACTCCCATATGTGATGCAAACTAGGCATGGGCAACTCCGGACACAGTTATATCCTCGGAAACATATCCGCGCTCCGACGACAGTCGGATATATCTCAGACGAATGCCTCAATTCCGAAAAACGTCACACAACAAACAAATATTATTATTCCGGACACAGTTGAATTCACCTCCGGCGGAGTGATTTGATATATCACCACTCCGAAAGGCGACAGCTGCCCACGCTACAGTCAAAATTTGCCTTATCATCACTGTTTATTACGTCGTGTTCACATACTGCAGTAACAGTGACGGTGTGATTTAAAATGTTCAACTCAAAATGAGTAATGCGATACACAAATTTAATGGTCAGTGTTATTTGATGCAATGCGAACTAGCTATTTTATCAAAAAAAGTTCCGGTAAATCAGAATTTCGCGAAGAAAATGCGTACCGTGCTCAAGGACGTTTTGTTGCATTGTGCGTTTCCGAGCATTACGCGGAATTGGAGTTGAATACGCAAACTAATGATTATACGCTGGATATGAGATACATAACTCCGTCGGAGTTTGGAGTTGAGAAGCGGATATATATCCGCAGTCGGAAAGGACACGTATATGTACCCAAAAATTTTTTAGCGGAGTTGATTTGCGCATCTCTAATGCAAAACACATCTTCTTTGAATGCCTCACTATTGATTCGGAACGCTCTGTTTTGTACTCCAAAATTTTAGCACTGGATCCTGTTCCTTATAATTCTTCCTTTGTCCTTTCCTTCCCATCTCCACATATAATAATTCCTGTACTTCAATCTTTCCTAAGAAGCTCTATTTCTAATCATTTCTCTATTTAACTCTTTCTATAATTTCTGTAGTTGTTGGGTCAAAGCCACTGGCGCGCCCAAAAGAAAATATATAAAATAATATTATCATTGTTTTATATTTTTAAAAAAAATAACACTTCCCTGTTTAAACAGTATTTAAAAGAAAAAGAGAAAAAAAGAACAGTATAAACAAGAAAGATAAATGTGCTAAGCGGTAAAAAAAAATGTTAAACTGACCGTTTAAATACAGTTTACAGTTCTTTTACTATTCAAATACAGTTTGCTCTTTTACTTCTACCGTTAAAAGAGCTAAACAGTATTTCGACGGTAACAAGTAGTATATTGTATTGAAACAGTAAGAGAGTAGCGCTACTTTGTGGAGCTCAAAAGTATCGTCAGTTTATTTCTAGTAACTTAATTCGAAAAATTAGCCACTGACTTGAGCCTCGATCTGCACTACCGCGTGATGCAATGTTCTGTTGTATATATCTATTCTCGTGTATGGGTGTGAGTATGGATTCTCAACAAAGTATTGAAGGCCAAATTAGACGCTATTGAAATTTTCCCGTATAAAAAAATACTAAGGATATCTTGGTTGCAGAAAATAACTAACGCAAAGGTTTTGCAACGAGGCGGCGAATTTGCATAAAAAGGAAGGTGTCGTTGGCGGTAATCAAGGTGTCCGAGATAAGCTATCTGAGACATATTAGAAGAGGCGATAGATATACGGACTACTGAAATTGATTAGAAGGTGAATCTCATGGATGCGAGTTCTTTGTCGGTGTCTGCAGCGTATAAATAAAATTATAAAATCTTTCAAAGGCCTTACCCTGATCAAAGATCTCTAAAAACAGTTCTTACAGGCCTCCCAAGAATGACTAATTAATGTACCTTCAAAGTTTTCTTAGTTAGAATATTTGTCAATTTATATTTTCATTACGAATCTGTGCATAATTGTTAGTTTTCACAATTACCTTTTTTTTCCCCGAACATGATCAATGAAGCGGATTCCAATTTTTACTTCTCTCAGATTACTATTTGTATTTATAATAAATAACTAAAATCGCAAACCAAAACACCAATATTCTTTTTTTTTTCGAGTATGAGCTGAAATTTTTTTTTCCGTGATAAGAATACCTTAACAACTCTCTTACTATTGGGTGTTTCTACGAAAAAACGACTCACAATCAGTCATATGGGAACTTATCTCACTGCTTACTGTTTGTTCCGGGACGGTTCTCATTATTTTAGTCTGTCGGACTATTTCATTTTGATCTTCGTTCAAGTCGTGTGTTTTTCCTTGTTTTTGTTTTTTTTTTTGAAAAGAAATTTTTTCTATAATTTTTTGTTAAACTTCAGTGTTCTTATTTCGCAGTATTTTATTTACTACGTTTTCTGTTGTAAGCTAACCGATTTGTTTTCAAAATTGCGATTATTGTATTAACTACTTTGCGGGGAGAAGAATGTATACTTACGGTCGTCGAGCGAACAATAAATGTAGTTTGGGCTCTTTTTGCTGATTTTATGTACATAGTTTTTCAAGTATCCACGACCTTAAGAAACTTTGCAGTATAAATAGTTAGTTTTTCTGATCACCTATCAGTCGATTTGAGAGAAAGCCTTATAATCCGCTTCCGTGCTTTTTCTGTATTCCATTATTGTAATATACACTATATTAAATTCAACACGTACGTGCTCTGAAGAAACATCGGTTCACTGACGCGTGATATCCACTTTTCTTTCTTGTTCGGCGTGGAATTTTGTTGGAGCCACTTATCTTTCGACTACAATAATTAGAGAATACAAATGAGATTAAAACACCCAAAAAGGAAAAATCTCGACAAAAAAGAACTAAAGGAAGGAATCAATGAAATTGGAATTAAGTACACAGCAAAATGGCAGGAATAATATGATAATGATTAAGTAGGACGGCGAACATACAAATTAATTCCCAGGATAGTAGAATGATTATTAAATAAAGACGTAATACCGAATTATTTCCTAACAGAATTCATAACTGGTCATAGAGATTTTCAAATGTGCCTTAAAAGATTCAAAATAACAAACAATGACAATTGTAAAATAAATTAAATTAAAACAGATTCGCCTGATCATATATCTTTTTTACAATGTTCAGCATTAAGACAAATACGAAGTAACTATTCAAGATCTTCTTCTTCTTCTTAAGAGTGTCTTATTCAGTCCCTGAGTGTTGACGATCACTATCATTACAGCGCTTTCTTCTCCGCTTTTCTAATCAATTCATTGAGATTCTTGAGTCCAGTTCAGTCCCCTTAATATTGTCCAACAATTCCGTTTATCTTCTTTCTGACCCTCTTTTACCTTGAATTTTCCCTTCTATGACCAACCGCAAGATGACACATTTCCCCCCTCTAATTATGCACCCAAAATATTCAATTTTTCGTAGTTTAATTGTTTTACATAAGGGGTCCTTTCAGTGTTGTCTCGTTTCGCAGTACTTCTTCGTTTGTCATCCTTGCTGTCCAAGGTATTTTCAGCATTCTTCTAAGTGTCCGCATTTCCAGTACTGCGTACCTATCTAGTTGCTTTTTATTAATGGTTGCTGCCTCCATTCCATAAAGTAGAATTTAATAGATATAACATTTGACCATATTTCGCCTGATTGACAAACTCAGAGTGTCATCGCATAGCAGGTTATTTGTAAACGCTGTTTTTATGTAAGCACATTTTTGTTTTACCTCAAAATCAGGATCTAAGGTCTCTGTTACGTAACACCCTCTGGATACATGAATCTTTCAACACGCTCCACTTCTTTTCCACTTATCCTCAGTTTTCCACAAGTATTATTTATTTTACTTATAAACATTCATTTTGTTTTCTTTTCGTTTATTGTTCATTTTTATCTAATAATTATTTTTCTAAGCTCTTCATGGAATCTGAAATTAAGACACTGTATCATCGACATATCTGATATTACTGATTACCCTGCCATTAATCCTAATACCAACAATATTGACATCTTTCAGAGCCGCTTTGAAAATTTTATCTGCATAAAGATTAAATAATAAAATTCAAGATAAGCAATGAATTTGAAAACAATACTCGAAATACTATAAACTTTGTTATTATAATAATAAAACAAAAAATACTACCAGGGGCGTAGCGTCAATGGAAGCGATGGAAGCGCCGCTTCCCCTAACAAATTAGTACGAAATTGTTTTTTACTATTTGCAAAAAGTAATATTAACATCAAAAAGAAGATGAAGTAACTTGTTGAATTTAAGCGCCAGAATTAAAAATTATTAGAAAAAGAGCAGCGCTAAATGAAAGCGCATCTGCAAGAGCGAGCGACAGAAATAGCTTACTATTTCACGTTACTACTGCCTAGAGTTGTCTCTGAACGATCTGCTGCGTACCCCGATGGTAGTAAAAGGTTGTGCACGCATATTCGAATGCGCCAGGTTGTATTGCTTCAAGATCACATCATTTGCGTGAATTTTTATCCGTGCGATTCCAGAGTAACGTGTATCGAGAGCGAAGAAAAAATGCGCTCGCATCTTCAGTCTGGAAGCGCTCAGTCAAATTGCTTCACGGTTACGTACACCGATCATAAAGCGTAATTTTAGTGCATGTCAGTGTATGTACGAGCATCGGCTAGTGCGCTATTTGCAGTAGATTTTCCTCTTTGGATCGTTTTAGATAGGCTGTCATTCAGTAAGAGCGGAACTGGAAGCGATAGTCATCGGTCGCGCTTTTCAGTCTGTTTTGATATATACGACAGAAGAAGCTATACCGGCTTGTTTATCTTATTTACGCAACTGCAAGTAAACCAGTCTGTTAAAATGCAAACACTTTTGTAAAATGGAGGCTACATGCAATTGTATATGTATTATTGAAAAACTTCCAATGATTAGTTTTAGTTCATTAAGTTTTCAAGAAAAAATGAATAGTATTCCAAATGATAAACCAACGCCTAGTTTAGAAAATTCGATTACAAAATCAAAAGGTATGTAAAAAAAAAAAAAGAAAAAAAAACATACTTAATAGATGGTAGAAAATTCGATTACAAAATCAAAATCTTCATTAGCTTTTTTTAGTATTGAAAAAGAATTATTATCAAACATTAGAAAATTACCATCTTTCCGTGATGATTTAATTGACACTTTTGCAAACAAGAACCGAAAATTGAATTAATTTACAAAAAAATGAGACATTTCGATCCTCTTAATTCATTTTTTGAGTTCTGTTCTGTATTTAACCGAATTTTACGCATGCTTATTTTTATGTAAAAAAAATATTTGATCGTGGCGCTTCCCCAGTTCTGAAATTCACGCTACGCCACTGAAGACTACTCATATATTTGCGTAAACTAATTTATAAATAATGAAATAAGTTCAAACAGGAAGTTAAAGAGTCCAGAAGAACCGATTATTAGTAAAATTCTCTCTCCTTTATTTTCTTTTAATTTGCAAAAAAAAAAAAAAAAGGAAAAAATAAACTAACGACCGACTAGTTCGCTTCTTAGTATAATTTAATATAAATTCCTTCTTTACTTAAATCCCTTGATTCAACACACTACACGCCGCTCCGAACGATACTTGGCGCACATAGAAATTCCCCGTCTGTAAGTTTGTGTGTCTTGTTAGGCACTCCCCCACTAGAGTATTTCCGAACCTTTTATTACCACCGTGAGACCCTTGCTCTTTTCTTCCTTTCCTATTCACTCAAATAACCTCCCCAACAGCCCCGAGTTCTCTAATGACCCTCTCCCAGAAATCCTGGTCCTCCTATCTCAGCACAATATGAACGTAACCCCCTTCCCTGACCTAGCTCCTAACATCGTGATTCCGCCATGGGCCCCTTTAAACATTGATGTTAATTTTTCCCTGACGAAGTATAATAAACCCCTGCACCCGAATATCGTTCAGTTGACAGCAGCAACAGTACAAAAATACCCCGACCACCTCATTTTCTACACGGATACTGCCAAGGCTACCCCAGAGGCTACTTCATCTCCAAGCGCCTGTACCTTTGAAGTCTGCGATGTGATTCGAAGCATTCTACTGAATCATAATTGTTCGGTACTGGATGCTTTTCTGTTAGGAATATTTTCTTTCTACAGAGCCTACATCACAGAAAGCCCTGCTGGTATCTGATTCATCCGCGGCTATATTGACAATCTCTAATCCCCTTACCAAATATCCTGCAGCAATTCAAACCCAGCAGGGGTAGCATACGAACTTATTCAGAGACAGTGCTCCGTGTCCTTTCTGCAGGCGCTCCGCCATGCTGAGATTCCTGGAAATGAACGCGTCGATACATCCGTCCGAGCAGCAATATATTGCCCCTTGCCTAGTAAAAGCTCTCCTCCACCGTATCTATCGAACATAATCTTCAATAATCTCACGTCCTCATGAAAAGCCCATTGGTCGTCGTGTCAGACTTTCTCGAGGTTAATTAAACCCTCAACCGAACAACGGTGGCCAAAAAAAAGCATTTCCCGCAGAGATTTCTGTGAACTTAGCCGCTTGCGCATAAGCCACACGGCCATGTCGCATGATTTTATTTTGCAAAGAACTCCCCTTCCTATGAATTGTCCTTTCTGTGGCCAAGGGAAACAGCCTAAATAATAGTGTTTGTGATCTCGATGTGGGTTTTTCTGATTTTGATATTTTTTCAGAGTTCGGGGCAAGCAAAAGGTTATTAAGAAATACTACTACCTCACAAAAAAAATGATTTTTTTATTTGTCTTTTTTCAAATATTTTGACACACAGATTTAATTTTTGAACAAAGTTTTGGATTCAGTTCGGATTTTAGTTCCCTTGATTTTGGCCAAAATATTAAAATTACAAAATTTCAGTTATAGTTCGCGTTGAAATATAAAACGAGCTTTTGCCCGCTTCTCATCTGCATGTTTTGCATTAAATGATAATGTTTGTTCTATGAAAACGAGAATCGTAAATGGCTGAAAGAAATGTCCGTTGCAACCATAAAAGTGATACATGTGTACGTGTGGCTAATAAAACGAAGGGAGGAATTTTTAAATAATCACTCTGGCACATTTTGATATACACACGTTTTTTGGTGACCATGAAATAATTCTCACCTACGGCGTCGGCTAAACATTAAATCAAAAAAGAAACGACAGCAGTAACGTATTCCTTTAGTCTGACTTATTTCGCTGTGATTGAATAGACGCTAACTCAGCACAGTTGTAACGAAAAGAACAAAAAAAGCAACATAAACAACCGCTATTCATTTAATATCTTCTGTAACTGTATTCAGCTGTATTACATTAACAGAATGAAGGAACTGAAATATTACACCCGGTTTCACTAACCAGAAAAAAAAAAAAAACGATTTTAGCCGCAAAACAAAATGGTGTTTTAAAAATAGGAACATAACCGAATGCGGTGCTCAATTAAGAGATTAAATAAATAAATATTTAACAAACATACAAAAATAAACGAAGAAAAATAATCTGACCAGAAAAATGTTTACTATTACACTCTGAATAAGCTGACACTAGAATAAGAGGAAGAAGCGACAATTTAATCAAAATAACCAACATAGGTCTGGTTTTGCGAGCCAAAGGAAATTTTTGACAGCCGACGAAAGTTTTTCGAGCCAACTAAAATGATATATTCACATCGATTGCAAGACGCGTTTTACGAACACAACGATCGGCATTTCATTTCGGCGATGATTTTTAAAATTTATACAATTCGGTCTCATTTATAAAAAACATGTGCGCATAAGCTTTTTAGGATTCCGTATACATATAATGTACGGAATAATCCTAGGAAGATGGTTCAGAAATGATAAAAATGTTCAATTAAAATATGCAATAACCCACGAACGATTAGACTTATTAATTTTGAAATTTGGAACATAAATTGCAATTAAAACTCCCTTTAAAACGATCTATAATTTCAAGATGACCGATTATTACCCTGGGCGGAAAATAACTAAAAAAACCGTCAAGAATACATAATATGATATTTAAAACTACCTCAAAAATCATTTAAAAAATCATAACTCATTACTAGAGATAAACCTTTAAAGGTGAAATTCGAAATATAAAATAAAATACAAGAGTCCTTTCATAAAATCGAAAAAGTACAGTAAAAAAATTAATTAAACCTCCCCTTTTGGGCCAAAAACAGCAAAAAAAGGAGGAAGTTCAAGTAAATATTAGCCCGAGTAAAAATTTTTCACTGACTTCTTCAATAAAATCTATCAGTCAGGAAGGCTCATGACTGATTGGCTGAGATCACACTGCCAAAGAAATTCAATGCGTCAGATTGCAACGACTACCGAACAATAAGCCTTGTCACACATATTGAAGATATTTTTGAATACATCGACGGATATATGAAACATGCGAAAATAATTCTGGAGAATGGCAGTTCGGTTTTAAGAAAGGCTCCATGGAACCCGGGGGAAGCATTATATCTAATAAATGTCCTTGCTTCGAAATGCAGAGACGTGAATGACAGACTATATTTATGCTTTATTGATTATAGAAAAGCTTTTGATTATGTTGACCATGACAAACTAATAGAAAAATCTTGAGAGCTATCAACCTAAATGAAAATGATATAAAAATAATACACAACCTATACTGGAATCAAACGGCTGTAGTTCGTTGTGGGAATGAAATAAGAGAAGATATAGCGATAAAAAGAGGTGTCAGACAAGGATGCATATTGTTGCCGATACTCTTCAAGGTATATGCAAGAAAGCATTTTCAAATTAGCCATTAAGGAAACTGACGGGGGGTAAAAGTTGGGAAAAACCGGATTTCCAATATACGATACGCGGACGATACAGTTCTAATATCTGATAATATTACTGGATTACAAGAAATCGTTAACCGTGTTTATGACATCAGTCTCCAGTATGGGTTAGAAATAAATGCCACCAAAACGAAGTGGATGGTTATGCACAAGAAAAGAACTGATGCTAGTGCAACAGTTGGTCAAATTTACATTGGAGCTGAGAAGGTGGAAAGAGTCAGTAAGTTTCTATACCTGGGTGCATGGCTTCATGAGGAAGTAGATTGAAGCATTGAAATAAGAACTAGGATCGAGAAAGCCAGAGGTATATTCAATACTACGAAGATGCTGGGGTAACTAGAAAGGATATTAGTTTAAATTTACGTATGCGATTAGTCCGATGCTATGTCTTCTCAGTACTTTTATATGGTGCTGAGAGTTGGACAAAATAGTTTGAAAAAAGATTAGAAGCGTTTGAAATGTACATTTACCGACGTATGTTGAAGATATCATGGACAGAACGTATAACTAACAAAGAAGTACTGAATAGAATGGCCAAGAAAAGAGAATTATTATTAACTGTGCAAGAAAGAAAAATCAAATACTACGGCCACATTAATCGCAATGAATACGTATAGAGAAGGCTGCAAACTGTGCTTAGAATTGCTGGGAAAAGAAGCAGAGGTAGAAGAAAATTATCGTGGCAGGATGACATGCAGTGATGGCGCAACATCATCGGAGTTACTCCAAGCAGCGGCCGATAAAGTGTAGCTAGCCACATTGATCGCCGAACTTCGACCGGAGATGGCGCAAAGAAGAAGAAGAAGAAAAACGTTGGAGAAACCAAAACGTATTTTAGACATATGCATACAGGACCGCTTCATAGGAAAAATATAGCTAAGCTTCCAACGTTATATTCAGACCTTTGAGGCGCCGAAAGCTCAAAAAGTTTGAAAAAAATATTTCCCCCCCGGCATATGATATATTGTTGAAAAGATCGCGCTATTTGTCGGAAACAAAACCATTTTTCATTTACTTAACGAAACTTTCAAAGTTGCCGAAAAGTTCAAGAAAGCGTAAAAAATGACGTGCCTCCCTAGCGCCGCGAATATTATCGCTAAAAATTTTGAACACAGCTAAAAATATAGGCTTCCACGTATATTTGTGTAATTTGGAACATCCGGGTGTACAGCTTTAAAACCATATACCATTGGGGTGTTGAAAGTTCGAAATTTTGAAAAAAAATATTCTTTTTTTCCGGGCATGTGATATATTGTTGGAAAGATCGCTATTCGACGGGAACGAACCCAGAAGTCGTTTCCTTAACGAAACTTTTGAAATTGACGAAAAGTTCGCGAAAGATGAAGTATGTCCCCTCCCTTTTTTTGGACGACGCGAGTATCATAATTAAAAATTTTGAACAAGGTTAAAAATATGTACATTCCCGCATATTTTTCTAGTTCCCAGCATCCGAGTTTCCATCGCCAAAATTAGACTCCAAGGGGCGCAGAATCCCTAAAATTTCGAAAATAAATTTTTGTTACCGTTCATGTGATATATCAATTGAGAGATCACTATTTGTCGAGAACGAAACCGTATTTCATTTCCTTAACGAAATTTTCGAGATGGCAATAATTTCAAAAAATCGCAAAAAATTACGTTCCTCTTCCTCTTTGCAGCGGAAAAATCAAATTCCTTCGAATTTAGAATTATGTAAACATAAATATTACAGTTACCTATAAATTAACATACGGAGTAACCCTGAGCGCATGAAAAACATCATGCTTGACTGAACTTGTTTTATTTGTTTATTTATTTATTTTATATTTGGTTACGTATAACTGTGCAGATTGATTTCAATGATTCTTCGTTCATGCAGAAGTGTACTACCACCGGTAAAAAAGTAATACCGACTTCAAAGTTTGTTGTAAAAGTTAAAAAAGGCAAATGCGCTGAAAGTAAAAAAGTAATTAGATAAAAGGTATAATACATTTCAGGCTAATATACTCACGGTGTCATACCTAAAAAAGTTGCATAGGGATAGCCGTATATCGGCCGTTAATTTGTACCGGCTGCCACTTCTGTGATTGTTACTGGTTACAAATATAGAACATAAAGAACAGAGAGTACAAATATTTTAATGTTTTTGTACATAATAGTTTTCTGCAGGTTGTTAGAAATCGCTGTTGTACTAAATTATGACTTTAGGATAGTGGAATTTTAAAAAAGAATACAACTATTAGTAATAGTAATAAAATAATTTTTAAAATGTAATGGAAATTAATAGATTTTTTTTTTCTTTCCAGGGAGGCTTCATCAACGGATGACCTTTACCCGAAAACAATTAGAGAAAAAAGAAAAAAACTTGCAAAAGAATTATTTAAACAGCTCTGCCGGTAAATAACTTTACTTCCAGTTGAAATTAATGTTTTTCTTTAAAAATATATAACATTACAAAGAAGCGCAAAATGAATTATGAATATATTTGTCAGTAAGTGAGAAATAATTTCACCGAATAGCTCTGGTGTGAAACAAATAGGTGTTATGTAATTTATTAATATGGGATGTATAAAGTTAATAATTAGTGGCATAATTGATTAAAATCAACAAAATTAGTTCATGAATATATTCGTTTTTACATAAACCATTCTACTAGTAGTAATTGCTCAAAAGAAAAATCATTCCTTTTTTTTTGCTGGAACGTATTTTGTTTATTGTTTACAATTATTTCGGTTATTAATTTAAATGCGAGATATTAGTTTAGTGAATTTTCTGAAATTTTATACTGCGGTTATGGCTAAGGACCTGTTTGATAGAATGTCTTCTAGTCTGTTTCTTATGCTGCACTATCATCGGTTATTACGGAACTGTGCGGATCTGATCATGATCGTTCATCAGATTGTTCCCATAAATAGAACTCTGTTGATGGTGTAGATCTATAAAATATATATAGTTATTATAGAAGTACTTTTTCTTCATTTTCTGATTCTAACTCGAAAAGAAATTCATCTTTTACGTTATCTTAAAACCGATTGAATACTAATTATACATATATTTTTCTTACGTTGTATACAAAAAGAAAAAAATTGGCCGTGTTCTGTACACAGGTTGCGCTTATTGGACACGTACATTATTAACGTCAGAAAAAAAAAAAGAAAAAAAGGAAATAGTAACAATAACAGACTATTTCAATTCACATCAAAAATCTCTCAAATAAAAAAAAACAACTACACAAATTTACAAAAACAAACAATATCGACAAAATACATGCAACATATAAATAAAACTATTAGCAAATATACGGTGCCGTTTTATGGTGCCCATAATAATAAAGCTAAATCTTAATAATTATATTTTAATTTCATGGTAAGAGGCTGTTATTTACAATGTACCTGCATGTTAGTGCACAAAAACTTCTAAAAAAAAATTTTCCATGCATCAGCGACATTTTTGGGTAAATTGAAAAATCAAGAAAAACCAGAAGTACGTTACTACAAAACAATTCGACACGAAACAATAAAAATGGATTCCTGAAAAATCCGAAAACTCGGAGAATCACCTGCCGATATCCCTAAAACAAATTTCTTTTTATGGTATGGCACTATTTTTTTTATTATCGACACAATTCGGCACACAATTATTGCTAACTAGTGACATAATCACCTTTTTTAAATTTTCAAATTTTTTTTGGGGGGGGGGGAGGCTATCGTCAAGTTAGCCTTCCCGGAATATTTTTTTACTAATACTGCGTGTCATGGTGCAGCATGGAATTTTTTATTATCGGCACAATTCGGCACAAAACTATTGCTATCTATTGACATAATCATTTTTTTTTAATTCTCAAATTCTGGGGGTATCGTCAAGGTAGCCCCCGTGGAACAATTTTTAATAATACTGCATGTTAGAGTGCGGCACAACATTTTTTATTATCAGAGTATAATTCGGCACAAAACGAGCGCATTTCGTTTAGTTAAATTTGATTTTAAAATTCCGCCACGGGAGAGGGGGGCTAACTTGACGCCGTTACATAATTCTAACGTACGAAACTGCTACCCTTTTTCACGCAAATCAAAATACTCACCTACTACAAGATCTCCTTCGATTCCGCATAAGAAGCCTACTCATCCTTTAAGTGAACTTGGTAGAGGGATCTTATTTCTGAGTCTGTTCCGTAAGACTCCGCAATACTCACAACTTCCTCTCGTGTAACAGTAATCGCGGTGCTTGTGAGAAAAAAACATTTACTGTATTTTAGCAAAAAGGGAGTTTCCCAGAAACTAGGGCGGTGGGGGATCTGAAGTTTCTGTCACGAATGATCCTTGGTAGTACCCACTTATCACCCAAATATATCAACTCGATAGCTCTCCAGGGAAAATTTACCATTTTTATCCACCTATGGTCTTTTTCCGATAACCGTTAATTTTTTATTCGATATACATATGTAATATCTACACAGCGAATTATAAACGTCGAATTATAAACGTCGAATTTTAAAAATGAATTAAACTATGTAAAAAGTTTCTTTGGTTTCATTTTAATGTCAATTCAAACCGCGGTTAAAATATTTATTTCAATAACGGTTTTATCGAAACCATCTGTAACGGTATTTATTTGAAAGTATTATCGGCGGCACATACATACATACGTACATAGGTGTAACCTTTTTCGATTCTTTTTGTAATAGATTATTCAAAATTATAGCTAGGTTTTTTTATATATTTTAAATACATTCATTAACGACTCTGTATTTGCCAAATTAGAAAAGTAAAAAATGAATTCCACTATTATAGGGGACACATCAGTATCACGTCGATATACATACATATGTATGTACATATGTATGTATGTAGTAAAAAAGAACGAAAAATTTCAATTACGTCCATTAGAAATAAAAGCTTCAGTTCTAATTTCCACGGGTGATATTAATTCCTACATTTTTAATTTCGTGTAAAATTTTAGGAAGAGCATAACAAAATATGTATACCTACAAATTAATAAATTTTATTCAAAATTATTAAATCATCCACGTGAACATCAATAACTATGGCGTATTTAATTTTGGTTAGTAACATTGTGATTTTGCCGGATAATCAATCGACCAGATGAGACACGATGTGCCTCAGAGAAACTGCGCTTCTTCGAAGTTTCCAATTTTTCCTAAATTTTGGAATAAAAATAATTTTAATTCTTCGATGCATCGTTGGAAAGGGAAAAAAGGTTCTTGTTTGTTCCTTTTTTGGTTATCAAAAATAAAACGAAAATGAAAGGTTATATGAGTCATATTAACCATTCGGAAGTATTTCGAAAATTCTATAAAAAAAAAACAAAAAACGATTAAGTCAGCGACAGCAGCATAGTCAGTTAGACAGTGGTGTTTTGTCCGGGCAGAATATTCCGGCTACTGCACAGTGACACTTTAAAAGTTTCACTTGGGCTGGGTTAAAAAGAAATAAATAAAAAAATAAAAAAAATAAAAAAAAAAAAGCGATTATATTATAACGCGTTTGATCTTTTTTTTCTAATGCTTTTGTAGGAAAGTACAAAATTCTACCTATTTAACGGCCTTTCTTTGGGTGTACTACGCGATCGCATCAGCATAATTACAGCTGATGGACGACGGGATTTCTTCAATTCTTTTTTTGTAGCTCGCTAGCGACGGTTGAACGATATGCGTAATTGGGAAAACCAGGTACTGCGTTCGAAAACTGACAATATTTTTTCATTCCGCACGGTGCCGTTGCTAGCCGCCTTTCGAGCCTGTATGACTAGCGTCGTTAAATGTCCCGATATAAAGCGTACTCGTAGTAGCCGCGTGATCGAAAAACCCATGACTACCGAATCGGTCCCTTCCGAGCGCATTGTCCATTACGTTAACTTCGTGATCGAAAATTTTTCAGCGCTCTCATTCGGTTTTTGCCTCGAGCCGTTGAACAAGTGATGCGTATTACGTCCGTATATTCAAAAAATGTGTTCTTGTACGATGATCCGCCGCCCGCACGTGAGGTAAGTTTCTATCTTTTTTCATTTACTGTTAATAATTTTAATTTCTTTAAGTGTTTTGTAATGTTACGTAACTTTGTTTTATTTAGGTTTTTTAAATAGAAATTTAATTTAGGTTATTTTATTCGGCTACCTAATTATTTTAAAATTACGTTACTTATTGTTTCAATTGATCCCCGTACTATGTTTGTGTGTCTTCGAACATGTACGTCGTTTATATAAATTTTTTCCCATTTGGGTGTATACCTGTAGTAACAACTGAAAATTGAATTAACTTTTTAGCTGCAAACAAAATTACATAAAATATTTAAAAGACGCGATCTTAAAGTGCACGATGAAGACAAATAATAAATAATTCGTTCAATCATTTCGGGGTACTGGTGTGTTCGCCTGTTGGTCGAAATTCGACCATAATTATTATTAAAAATTTGAGGAAAACATGTAAATTTGCATATTTCCAAAACTTTTCTTTTCTACTCTTATACACTCGTGTTCATTGTTTGTATGTCTGGTAACATACAGTTTTATATGTACTTACCTTACAAAACAGTTCAGTACCATTATAATCGAATAAAAATCAAATCAAAATTTAAAAACCCTCATTTATTGGTATTAAATGACACCTTAAAATTTAGTACACTGTAAAAAAAAACAATAATGATGATTGTTAAGAAAAATTAAAAAATTTTAATAACAGATTTACTGGTTGCAGCGATTCTTTTTTCATTTTTTGTATTAATTTTTCATTTAAATAAAAAAAAAAGTAACTGTTTCCAAAATTTTTTTACTGATAACACTAAAGATCGTCAATAGCTATTGAATAAAAAAAAAAGAAGAAAAAAGAATCGGTTAATAAACACAGGTGAAAGAGGTACTGAGCTGTTTTGTCTTTGCATATTTATATATAGATTTTATATTTATGCTTTTTGAAGTTAAATTTCTCGACATCCTCTTACACGCTGACAATTACGAATCTTATGTAATGCGTCTTCGCTGTACGATATTATATGACTTATAATATATGCAAAATACAAAATATTTGTAAGATCATGTGAGACCATTTTGTTTAAACGAAATCTAAGTAATTAATTTTCATGACCTTGACTTGTTTTTCATAGTATGTAATATTTTATAGAAATAAATACAACCAACAAATGAACTTCGGGGAAAAGGTTTTATAATTGCTCTCAAAAGAAAAAACAAAATTTAAAGACATATTATGTGTAACTTTTTTTATTAAAATATCGAAAAATTTCGGGAAAAAAAATTTACTCTGCAAAAAAAGGAGAATTCATCTTTACTTTTTTGTACTTTTAAACATTTTGAATACCTGGAGGAGACGTTTTTACAAATCGCTGATTTAAGCAAAATCATCTAATAGATTTAATTTTATAGTGTTTATAATTTGATTATTTCGCCCGATTACAGATTATTCTTAACATTACCGTTTTCCGTGTTATGCTTGTGTTTACAAGCGTGTACGTTATTTTATACAGATACTTTTCTTCCACGATGCAGCTGTTACTGGGAGGTAAGTTACGTATTTCATTTAGTTAATAATACTGTTTAACTTCATTTAATTTTGTTGTTTATTAATTTGATTGTATTATAATTTCTTTTTTTAATCTGTTTAATTACCATTTTTATATAAATCGACGTGGTTTATGTTTTAATTATAAAACAGTATTTTAGGTAATTTTTCAATGTAATGTAGGAATGAGAATATATTCATTGTTTCAATGACTTCTAAAAATGTTTCCGCATATTAAACATTTTTTAAAGCACAAAAAAAGTAGAGTGTAAATTTTTTCTTATCCGGAGCATGATAAAAAAATTATATACCTCGTTTATACATTGCCAAGATCAAATAAAATTTTTACGCTTAGAATGCAGCTAAATTCGTGTTAATTTGTCATTTTCCGTATTTTTTGTGCGAGAGTAAGTAATTATAAAATCTCATTTCTGTAGTTTATTTATATACTATATCAGGGGCGGAACCAGAGAGATTATAATTACGTAATATTTTATACAGTAGCCAGTAAATTTGAGAAATACCTTGTTTCATAAAGAAAATCAAACAGCGACCTCTTTAGAAATTAAAATTTTTTTTTTAAAAATACATAACTATTACGGTTTTTGTTTTATTTTTATAATTTACTAGAAAAAATAGAGGGATAATATTTTTTGTTAGACTTTAATTCTTTTTTATTTGTAATCCGATCAGAATTGTTTATCCGTAAGCAAGTAAAACAGATAATATATGTATATATATATTTCTCACTGAACTATTTTTAATTAAAATTGCAAAATAAAAAATAAATAAAAAAAACAAAGATCGACGACAGTTGCATTTAAAACGGAATAAAAACGTAACATTAATACTTTTAATAGAAAACAGTATTAAATATTAATTAAACCCAAAGGTAATTTATATTAATTTTTTATAGTATAGTGGAAGATCGGGACTCTTCGTACGTGGAGCACATTCGTACAGCAGTTATAAAACACAAACGAAAAGTGGTGTGAACGTGCCTTTGCATGTGCGCTCATGATGTCAATGTAGTTTCGCGCCATTTGTATCGGCGAGAATGAAGTGACAGGCGACATCGCATTTTCGCGCCATTTGTATTAGTGAGAATGAAGTGACAGGCGACATCGCATTTTCGCGCTTGGTAAGTAATTTTTTCATCAATGTTTTTGGTTATATTTACACTAGTTGTGTTAAGTTTTTCTATGTAGTATTTTTTCAGTAACTAGTAAATATCCTTAAGAAATGTTTTTAATAATCAGTTTATTCAGTTTGCATACTAATACGAAAAAGAGGTAATATTCAATTTTATTCGGACAGAACCAGGAGGGGAATATTCGTATACGCGTATAAAGGTGCCCCAACAGGCACAATAGACGAGCGATGTGTTTGTAAGAGAAAGTGATGACTCAGAATATAAAGAATCGGATATACGCTTTCAAGAAAGTTCAACTTCTATCCTAGATGAAGAATATGAAGATGAAACTAATTGTGACAATTTTGACGTGGACATAAGAATTGATGTGATACCAGATAACATTAAAAACGGTTCTTTTATTTTGGGTAAGTTTCCGAAGAAAAAAAGTGTAATTTATTACGTAGGAAAAGTAATAAGTCACTATTAAAGTACCGAATTCGAAGTTTCTTATCTCAAAAAGAAGCCAGGATCGTTATAGACATTCGTTTTCACAAATATTGAAGATATGAATACTGTATATATTACTGACATTGAAATGATTTTACCTGACCCCAAACGGCCATAATTTTGTACTCCTAGAAATTCTAAACTGTTCACTTTCTCCATCGACTTATGTAATTTGAATGTTCAATAATGTCTATATTACCTTGTTGTTAAACGGAAATATATTTCTAGTGGTAGTCTGCGGCAAAGATATGATTGACATCTTAATTTTAAGTACTTTCTTATTAAGTAGAATTAATAGTTTACGAATAAGCATGAATCGTTTATTTTTTTCAAAGAATTTTTAATTTTTGTTGACTAAAAAATAAGTCATTTAAGTTTTAATATGTTGTGCCAAAAAATTTCAAAAATATAATTAATCTCTTAATTATAATTACTTTAAATTAAATACAATTAATAGTTTATGAATGGGCACAAATCGTTTATCTTTTTAAAGAAGTTTTAATTTTTGTTGACAAGAAGAGAAGTCATTTAAGTTGTATTATGTGCCAAGGGCACAAATAATTGCAAAAATATAATTCATCTCTTAATTATAATTACTTTCTTATTAAGTAAAATCAATAGTTTATGAATAAGCACAAATCGTTTATTTTTCTCAAAGAAGTTTTAATTTTTGTTGACTAAAAATGAAGTCTTTTAATTTTTGTTAATTTTATGTGCTTATTTTTATTGCTAAATAAAAGATTTTTGATTCTATTTGCAGTTTTAATTACTTGTATGAAACTACCCCACTGCGTCTTAAGGTGTCCCTTATACTGTATGAAAGTACCCCACATGTGGGGAAGATTCGTACGAATTCCAAATTGAACTTAAGTTACTATTATGTAATAAATACAAGATATAATCAGCTGCCAATTTTTTATATTGATTTCAATAAATATACTGTTGCTAGATGTAATCAGTTAAATTTTCAATGAATAGGTCGAAACAAAAAAAAAAAATAAAATGTAAAAAGCATACGAAGGGTCCCGGATCTTCCTCTATATTAAGTTTTTCTGTTGTAAAAAAAATTTTCATCCAGAATTTGGTTCTTTTGGGGGGAAATGTGGGCTGCCGCTGATTGTATTGACTCTTATAATGTATATACCATGAAATTAGTCACGAGCATGGCAATTAATTATTGATATATTCTTCTTCCTATTTCGATTAAATAAAATGGTGGTACATAATTTTACGAGTATTTTGTAATATATTTTACATATAAGTTATATAATATCGTGCAGCGAAGATTCATTACAAGAATTCGTGAAATTTGGAATATTTTTTATTTTAATTTTAAAATAATTTAACTTAAAGAAACAAGTCTTCATCGTATGTTTTAGGCCGTATTTTTTGAATATTGTGTCCTGTTTAGAGTTAAATAATTAATTTAACTTTCAGCTGTAATTATATTTTGTAGTTTCACCACACTTTTACCAATATGTGATGGTAAAATTTCCAATTGCTTCAATTGTCGCAATATTAAATAAGATATTTTTGGAAATATACGCAATAATATCAACAAAAAATTTGATTAAAAAATTTCTTAATTTTTAATATTTGTTTATTCACAATGTTCCCGATTAACAACATGAACTTATAGAGAAAATACAAATGTTAATGAAAGGATCTAATGGACATTTGAAAATGTAAAAAGAAAAAAGTTCACAAAAATGTTTTTAGCTGCATTTACAATATACCCGATTATTTAATATACGTGCATGAAATTTTAACCACTTCTTAAAATTAAGATTTTTTAATATGCTCTTTTTATTAAATCAAAAGAATTGTATTTCATTCTTCCTATTGAAATTTAAATAGTCTTTTATACCGTAAATGCAGCCAATATAAATCCTTTACCGGGTTTATAATTTTTTTTAATTCTTTACATTTTAGCATTTTCAAGTTAAATAAAATTAACATACTATCGTGTAACAAAGAAAATATTAAGAGTTCGCTTGGTTTATTTTTGATAATGTTTATCGAAACTTGTTTTAATTTTTTCGCATTAAAATTAAACGAAATTTTCGAATTAAGATCTTAGTTGATTCGAGAATATGTTAAATTCTAATATACGACTTTGTCATAGAATATTTCAATATATTATATCGTAGAAGCACGTTCGTAAAAATCTAGAAAAGCAAATTGAAACTTTATCTCAAAAATTGAATAAAACGTTGTTTTCAAACCGGTGATATTCAGTGTTAATTTTTTTCCTTTTCCTCCGTCGGACCTAGATCTGAATATAATACTTTCTTAGTGTAATCTACAGCAAATATATATGATGAAATGGCAACGGACAATCTTTCCAGTAGGTCGGTTTTACTTTACTATTATACATATTTCCTAAGGGGGCCTGTGACTAATCGTGAGGGCGGAGTCCCCCGATAAAATGGTAAAATGTGCAAACAGACAAGAAAAAAAAACCTACTGCCTACGTATGAAGGATGAATAAAATTAAAACGATCTTCTCTTTAAAAAATCAACTTTCTTATCCTTACAAACTGAATACTACATAAATTGAATGCCTAATTAATATTTGTAATTTTTTATTAACAACATTGTTTTCTTTTTCTACAAAAAAATATTTATATATATATAAATTAAATATTGTAGGTAGCAAAAAAATAATCGTTTTTTTAATATAAATTGAAGTGGCTCACTTAGTTTTTGTTCTGTGTTTTTAGCCCTCAGGGATGCCAACCACAAGGTCCTAATGAACTCGTGGGTTTAATTTTAATCTATTAATTACGACTGTACTTATTAATTTACACTGTGAGTTTTTAGAATATATTGATTTTATCCTACAATTATTTTTCTGAACCGGCCGACCGCTTTAAAAGAAACATGAATTTTTATATATAACGAATATGACAAAATTATGATTAATAAAAAAATAACGTATGATACATAGCTCGGTCTTATGTTGGGTGGTGCGATCTCTATTACTGCGGCGTTCCGAGGTTCCTCCGAATTAATTTATTGATAACGGATTGTTCGCGATTGATTCGGACATTTTTAAAACTTTCGGCCGTAACTTTGGTGAGATAACGTTAAACACGACGACTATACATGTTAAAAAACTTCGAACGGCGTCACTACAATTTGCGACAAAAAATTATTTTCTTCCGACTCAGCCAATGACCATCTCCAAACACAACTCGATATCCAAACCACGACTGACTTATTTTTTCTACCGCGACCAAGTCGCGACTCCTAATCTAATTCGTCCATCCTCCGGCAGCTCCTCGAGCGCTGCATGTCATTTTCATTACGTCAGATGTGACTTAACACCACGCAGTACATCGTCACCAGCCATTCGCCGAACTACACACACACATTTACACTCACGTTCATTCACGCCTTAAACTCTACGTTAATTATTAAATTATTAATTTTATTATTTTTTTTATTTTATTTTTATTTTATTTTTATTTACATGTAATGTACACATTACAAAATAAAAACTTTATTTATAATGCATTATCTATGGCGGCAGCTGCGTTGCACTGGTATTGTCGCTGCAGCGGTTTTCAGGCTAATTATGATACGCTCATGCGATATTTTTGATCATGTTTTAAAATCCATAATTGTTTATGTGCTCAGAAAAAAAAGTGAGCGAAACGCATTATGATTTATTAAATTTTTCGAAATACTAATCGTCGTTCTACTATTGTCTTCTTAATCGGATTAAGAATTAATTGTTCGCTTCTCCCCGCTTCACGCGTTCCTTTCTTTTTATCTCCTTCTCCTTACCACCCCCCTCCGCTCGTCTACGCTGATTCTGCTTTTGAACGCGACGCAAACCATGTTTCTTTTGCATTTTCGACTCTTGTTAGCCGAACGTTCCTTTTTGTATTCGAAAACCTTGGCTCTTGGCCTTCTGGCCCCTTACAGTTCTTCTTTTGTCCTTTCAATAATTCCCTTACTTCAATCCTTCATTCTCTCCATCTTCTTTCGCCTCAGCATCTAATTCCCTGGCATAATACATCAAGTGGTGGGGTCAAAACTAAGGAAGAACCCTAAAATAAAAAAATTAATGTTTTTTTATTTTTATATCAACAGGTTGCTTATTGATATTGGGATATACTTACAGAATTCTATACTAGGTCCGATTGTGCGGAAATGTAAATTTCACAGTTTCGACGATGAAGAAATGGACTTTCGATATATGATCTCGGAATCTACTACAATTAGACGTTCGTTTCCGTGTACGTTTTTCGTGATTTATCGGGTCGTTCGAAAATTCTCGGTGAAACGTGGAGCACTTTAGTGAAATGAATTTTCAGCTATAATTTGAATGAACATCCATCGCATCGCATCGCAGCGCACCGTATCATTTGTAAGTCATCAGCTTTCCAGGTATGTACTTTTACGTTATAAAATACACACAACACACTGCAGAGCGAGTCTGTATGATTTTGTACCCGCTTTTTAGTAAACCAAACGGTGGAGGGGGACTGTTTTTAATGCATTTGACCGAATTATTGGGTAGGAGGAGGGCGGTATGACAATAATTTCATGATTAAATGACGCGACAGATTGAGATTAAAATTGGAATTATGATCGGACATGACGGTGCTCTGCAGTTACTAACAGTTTATTTTTCAGCTTTTCATGCAACAGGGCGAAGTTTCAAGTGCTTCACGTTTCACATCGCGTCGCATCGTATCTCGCTACTAGTGCATTTTCTTGTGCGGTCGTGCGGCAATTGCAGGTAATTATGTAGCAGACATCGTCGGTAAGTGATTGCACAACTACTTAGCATGATTGGTGTCGGGTATGGGGGCAGTAGAACATCGCCTTCAATTGTTCGATTTTTTCCATTTTATCGATAGTTACCAATAAATTCATGAAATTTCAAATTTCTTGAAGTAAAATTATAAACTCCGAGTCTTAACAAATTTAAAATCTTGAAAAACAAGTTTTATTTATTTCTTTTTTTTAGGAGCTATAAAGCTAAAAATTTATATCAGTTTCGAAACGTACATCTCAATTTATAAATGTATAGATTTTTAAATTCAAAAGCAACATTTAATCTTTATGCTTTAGTTTCAAAATTTGTTTACATATTTCTGAATAATTTTTGCATACTTGATACAGTTTTATTTTATAAATTGTGTTCTATCGCTTATTGCTCCAAATTTCACGAACTGCTACATATTTGTGGTTAAAATTTTACTTCATAAATACAAATTTTCGAAACTTTTTGATTTCTCCAAAACCATCTTTGTCACTTTATGCATGCTTTCGATGTTCTACTCTGTAAGGTTTTCAGGTTTCAATTTGCAGAATACTTGTGCAATATAAAGAGCCCGATCCCTCGTTCAAAATTTCTTGCGATTTCCCGATCGAAAATTTCTGTTTATAAATATAAAGTGTTTCATGTAAAAGAAGATTCCTTAAATCCACTCGTTACATGATTTACATAAAAAAAAAAAAACAGTTCAGATTATAATATTTATTAATAATAAAACGTTCAAAGATGATTTTTGAATAATTTATAAAAAAGAAAGATAAACGCGCCAAAATAATACAACAAAATAAAACTAGACTTTCATTTAACTCTTTACTCCCAAAATTTCTTTTTAAAAATTGTGCTGAATATTTTCCATACGTCTAAGTTTAATTTTGTTCTTATTTTTCTGAAACATTAAAAATCATTCATTACTGGTGAGAAGATTTCAAAGTAAAATAAAAAAGTTACGCATTTCCCTGGTATTGTGGAAAATATTTAAATGTTTAAAACCGATTAAAAAAAAGAAATATATAAAATAAAAAGAAAAACTGATACTATTCTCTAGATCGTTTTAAGGGCTCTTTATTGCGCAAGTAATATCATCATCATTGGCAGTAAAGTAGAAAAAAGAAGAAATCAGATGGAGGTACGTACAAACATTTAATTAATATTGAACGGAAAAAAATTTAAAAAAAATATTAGTTTCACGATTGAATTTTAGTAAATTAATTCGGGATGGGCAGTAATTTCTCAGCCTTATTATGAGGAGGGATTTTGTGAGCGCACATGAGAGTGAAAATGAGCCCGACCGAATACTAAATTTCGGTTAGTCCAGAAGGACTTTATGTCTCACTTTATTAATGCATGAAAGTAATATATTACGAAATTTTAATAGGTTAGTTAATAAGGTCAGCAGAAGTAATTTACGCGGAACGTGTCGTTAAAAACTAATTAAGAAATATTCGGAATTCGAATACGAATTTAAACATAACGTACCTCTATATAAAATGTTAGCCTAGAAGAAAACCGCGATAGGGGCATAAACGATATAACCGATGTGTAGTAGATACGGGGGAGGGCTTTCATTTTTATTAAGAATTTGTTTCAGGAGTACAAAAAAAAAAAAGTAATCAGCTTCTGTAGCATTTCAACGCGACGAAATCACCTGTAAACTGCACTTTTTTCATCGACGATTCAGCGAATAGCCGTTCAACGCTCTGAATTACCACAGAATACTCGTAATTAAATTTAGAATTCGTAACTTATTGTATCTGTATTCCTCGATAGTATAAGTAAAAAACGAGCGTAAAAAATAAATGATTAGGGGCATAACTGGCGTATGAAATTATTTAGCCTATTTTATTTTCTTAGGTAGGAGTAGGCTTTGTGTTTGTTATTTCAGGTCTCGCACTAACATCAGCAACGTCTCAGCAATGAAGCAGTTCATCATACCACCGCTTCAGAATCATCTGTAAACTACAGCTTTTCCATCAATGATTCAGCGAGTAGCCGTTCAACGCTCCGAATTGCCACAGAATACTCGTAATTAAATTTAGAGTTCTTATCTAATTGTATCTGTATTCCTCGATAGTATAAGTAAAAAACGAGCGTAAAAAATAAATGATTAGGGGCATAACTGGCGTATGAAATTATTTTGCCGATTTTATTTTCTTAGGTAGGAATAGGCTCTGTGTTTCTGTTAATTTGTTTCAGGAGCTTCGGTAACATTAGCAGCGTCACAGCAATGAAGCAGTTCATCATACCAGCACTTCAGGATCATCTGTAAACTACAGCTTTTTCCATCGACGATTCCGCGAGTAGCCATTCAACGCTCCGAATTGTTCCACATGGAAGATGAAATATTCGTAATTAAATGTAGAAATGAATGTATTCCCTATACCTCTTACACATGCTTATTTTATATTTGTCAAAAATATTTGTGCGAGCGAAAGAATTGGTTAAAGACGTAGATGGGATAAAAACAATACATGATCTATTTTCAATTAGTTAGGGGGAGATTTATATACATTTTTGTTGCCAATTTGAGTTAGATGCAGGGATGATAACTTTGAGTGGGCGTTTCCAGTAAAGAATTTGCATTAGTAATGTTTCTGCAAGGACATACACGAATAGTAATCGTTGGCATCGTAGTGATTATTTCCTGGTCGTAGTTAATTATTAAATATTTTTCTTTGCAGGTAGTGTAAAAGTGAATCATTTAATGCAGATAGGTAACAGAAAGTAATTTTTTTGATGACACGAGGAAAACTAGACGATACTAATCGTTTATATAAACTTTGTAGTTTGCTTTTAATTTTTCACCGCAGTCACTTTTGTTCTTGCTATTCACCATAGTTGAGTATTTTTTTCCGGAAAGAAAGATAAATGACGACTATAACCGCTTTTATATTTCTTCTTAATTATTCCATACTTCAGCGCTTCATTCTGTAAATAATCATTTCTTCAACGGCAATCGGTAATCAGTTGCTATGATTATGCGAGTGGATAAGTAGGTGACATTTTTTATTGTTATCCTTTCTGCAATCTAGTTAGAATAAAACTCGTGTGTGGAATACATGCTTAAGATAATTCCGAAGAAAAGTGTAAACATTTAGTGAATTTACTCATCTATGAAACTTCTTCAGTAGTTTTCGCCAATTTCGTATTTTCGAATTTACTCATCCAAGAAAACTGAGACCTAACTTCAACACATGTCTAGAAATATCGTGGACTACTATTCTCACTGAATGCTTATTTTTCGGTCTGCATTGATTTTTCATCGGAGGGTTGTATTTTCATTTAATTTAGACGTTCAATTAAATAGCTTCAACCTGTTACGGAGATTCAGTATTATATTGTGTCGTTGCTTTTATATTTTCCACGACTTCTAATATACTGTAGTTTGGATTCAGATCTCATTTACATCGATGGTATCACAAATGTTTTTCAATCCGTCATTTACAATATGTTTATATTTCACTCAATTCCAAATATATTTTCGATGATTCCATTTGTTTACACCAGCTATTATTTTCATTTTCCAATATTATGTGATTATATGATGTGCTTCAGATATTGTACCCTTTTTCGGAGCAGTATCACAAGACTGACTATTCGTTCTTGTTTTTGTTGTTCGTATTTTTTGGTGGTTACTTTTTTAACGGTAATGATATATTTTATTATTTCGCATCATTCTTTTATGATTTCGTTCATCCTGTTATGTACTTTGTGCTGATCTTTTGCTCGTTTCCTGTTTCTCTGTTGACTATGTTAGTTGAAATAATTTACTCGATATCTTATACCACGTTCGATTTTATTGATGCCCATAATTAGCCGAAAGTTACTTCTCAGGTTTTAAAAATTTTCTTAATTGGCTTGTACAATATCTTGTTATCGGTACTACTATTCACATTATAGCTTTTCAAATCCAGTTATTTCCGGTAATCCCATTTTATTTAGTGTTATAAAAGTAATCCACCTTCCGCTCATTTCGCTCGGTGTAGTTGCATTTTAGAAATATCCCAATCTTACGGTTAATCACAGTTTTTTTACAAACATATTTTTTTTCATCAGGCCTATTGTTATTACATTCTATTTTTACTAAAACAACCGCTTCTGCTTTCGATGATTTCGTTTCTATCCATAATAAATTCCGTTTTTCAGGCGCTCTATATTTACTTTTCATGATTGTAGGTTCTCTAATATTTTCACTGTTTCGATGATTTCGTTTCTATCCATAATAAATTCCGTTTTTTAGGCGCTCTATGTTTACTTTTCATGATTGTAGGTTCTCTAATATTTTCACTGATTTTTCACATTCCCAAAATATTTAGAGAATTCTTCTTTACTTTCTATTGTTTATTAATAAATCTACCCTCGTAGATATTCGCCTCTGCATAAGAATTTCAGCTAATCATCTATATGTAAAATTCTAATCAGTTTTGGGTATGTATATTTTCGATTATTTTATTTACACTTGTTACGCATTCATTTGTTTTTGTTAGTTAAAAGTGTATTTGCTAACTATTGACTTGGTTGTGTACAAGTTTTTTGCTTTTATACGCTATTTGTCACGAACGAATCGCTAGCTCCATTTCTTCATTAGCTACTCAATTTGTTCCTGGAAATATACATTATTATCGTTACTTAATTCGAGATTTACTTAAAATAGCTCCAAAATATTGCAATTCCAGTGATTTCATTGACTTTTCATGCCAAAATTTTCTATCACAACTTGCTTTCTATTTCGGTTACTTTTTTTCAATCCATTTTTATGATTTTCATTGACACTTCTGATGATTGGTACCTGCATTTTACAGTCGGCAGTTTGGCATTATTTTCTCACAAGAAATATTAATTTATCGAATATTTCATTAACGTTGCTCATTATTCTTCATCACGATTTTTGTTACACTTTGCTTGCTTTTACGTCCATTGTCTCACGATTCTCATGTATATTCTAAATTTAATCAGTTTAATCACATTCGTTTATTACTGTGTATGGATTTTTTTTGTAGCTCTTTTATATGTTTAAAATATTTTCGTTAATCGTGTGTAATTAGGAGGTATATATATATATATATTTTTTTTTTTTTTTTCTATCTAAAGATCACTGTAAATGATTCTTTAGATTTCTTTTCGCCTTCCAGTAAGTACATAATAATTCTGTATTATATATACTATTATTTGCCTTGTGTTCTAGACTTGCCTATGTTTAAGTTATTATTATTTTTTTTTTATTACTCCTTCTTTTCCCCCTTGGTGTGTGTGTGAAGGAGGGGTGGGGGGGGTATCACTGTTCAATCTCGCGATTTTTTTTGGCCCGAACGATTACCGTTCATTTGGTCAGCAAACTAAAAAAAATACTTCGTTCCTAATGTACATTTTTTCCACAATTTTTATATAGGTCAGGCATATATTTTTTAGAAGTATAACTATACCGAAAAGATTTGTTGTTCGAAAAAATAATCTGTTTCTCCGGTTTAAATTTATTAATAAAAGCTACGAAATCACATAAAATTGTAAAATCTGGAAATTGTATTTTTTACCTAACTTCCATGGAGCGCTTCTAGTACTTATCATTTTATTTATAATTTTTCTGTATTCATTTTAAAAATCTACAATTACTTTCCTGTTAAAGTTTTGTTCTGGTTCATATCTATGCAACGAAACATCTCCGATCAGTATAGAGATTATGCCCCAGCCAAATGTTTTTAAATTTGTTGATCTGAAAAGTTCGTAGAACAGCTACAGCGAGGAAAAAAGTTTCATTACATTAAATGATTGCGTTTTGATTAAAGTCATGGACATATTTCATTCTAAAATGTAAAATAATAAGGATCATAAAAGCGGTTATTGTAAATCATAGCTATACTTTCTATTACTACATTTCAGTAGAGAAGCAGTTTTTAATAACCGATCACCTTTTTACAAGCGTACAGAATTACTAAAGGAATTTAAATGTGACCTTTCTGCATTTGTGATTTCTTTTTACTTTATAAAACATCATGCTAGCCTATAATTTATCAGATATTTCGAACACGGATACTGCGTTTATTTCGTTTGATTTCAGGTGCATTTGAAATCAACACGTTTGTGTCCTCTATCGGAAATGATCAATCATTAATCGCATTCAACTGTAGTAGCATCCTATTTGCAGTCAAGTCGGAGCTCAAATGGAGGATACCACACTTTTTACAGAAATAATAAAACAGTGGTTAAAACGTCAAACACTTTTTACATAAATATTAACGCTATCAGATATTATAAATGAAAGAAAAATGGAAAATAACGATAATAAATTCAGTAGAGTCATATTTATGCATTAAAGTACGTCTTAACCGTTATGCATTGATAAATACTTAGGTGATCCTAAAGGATCCTCTGATCGTCTCAAAAAATACAGTGTTTTTAACTACCATAGTGGCTGTAAGGTGAACGCCGGATGTATGTACTGAAAATGGTGAAAGTTGAAGCTAAAATGAAAACAAAGAAAAAATGTTCTATACTGAAACACGTATTAAAAGTGTTATTGAATTTACAAAAACCTCAAAAGTTTTCCGAGTGGGATTAACACTTAATGTTCAGTTTTCCGCTATTTAGGGCTGCCTTTTGAATAATTTTTAGATGACATAGAATGTGATCGGTGTAGTTTCAACGGAGTAGGATTTTATAAGTTTCTTTTAATTTTTAGGGTAATACGGTTACAAAACATAAAACTGCGAATGTAAAGAACGACTGTGGAAGTGTATTCCTTTAATTACTGTTCTCTTTCAAAACTCAATGTATGGTGGTAAAAAATGTAATTCAAAATACAAGTAGGAAAATATGGCATACAAAATGTACGAGTACTTTGAATATTCTTCTTTCTTTGCCATTTAAGCGGTTAAATATTGGCGACCAGTGTATTTAGTAATTTCCTGTTACACGCTACGTCCGTTAGTTATCTTGTATTGTTAATGTCTATCCAGCTTTTCATATGGTCATAGCCAGGATATTCTTGTTCTGTCGCATTTTCGTTCTCGTCTAAACTATTCCTTGCAACATTAGTGGCACTCATAATGTGGCCCAGATAATTAATCTTTCGCTTTTTAATTAAGGTCAGCAGTTCCTGGGCGTATGCCTTTGAGTTTCAGGAATGCGTTTCATGATAATATTTTTTCAAATTCAATTAATATAGCGCTAATTCTGTTCACAATGATGTACTTGGTTTCCTTAATTACAGATGCGGTTATAATGTACGATCATGAACTACCAGGGGAATGGTCGCGCGCGGAGGATTGAATAGTTTCAATGGCAGCAGAGAAACTGTTTCTATCATCCAGAAAAGTAACGCGGCAGAATGGTGTTTAAAATTACAGTAGAGTCGACTGCTGTTTGAGTAATATTTTGGTAACATGAAATTACATTTAGTAACACTTATTGAGAAAATAATGTGAGATTTGTATTCTGTGATTATGGACATGGTAACAGAATGCGGCCACTACAGTTTCAGACTAACAGATGACAGAAAAGTTATGCAACTAGGAAATCTGCGCTGGTTTTTCAATAGACGTTTCAAATCCGGTGGGGTGTTGCATTGCTGCTCAGAGTGTGACAGAAAATAATCAGGGAGTACACAATGTAGTTTATGTTTGCATATTTTTCAACTCAACTAATATCCGTATCTATTAATAAAAATGGCTTTTTATATATGTATAATTACGATATTATGCAGTTTTTTCTTTGATTGCAGGTGAAATTTTAAAACTTTGATTAGAAAACTGGACTAGTGCAACTAGAAAGATTTACGGTTGGTTTCAAAATGTTTCCACTTCAGCGCAGGTTTGATGGACAGGTAGTAGATAATCAGAATTCGATGTCGCAGATATTTCAGAATAATGAAATAAGACGAAAATAACGTTCAACTGATCCTTGTCCGCGACATATTACGATATCTTCTTCTTCTTCTCGTGCCACCCGATTCGGGTATTGCTTAATCATCATGTATGGATTGGATTATCTGCTGGAATTGATTTCGATCTTTTGCTATTCTGACTAGATCTTCTGTTTTCTTAATTCCGGTCCATTTTTTTACATTATCTATCCAAGCGGTCTTTCTTCTTCCCGGATTTCTTCTTCCTTCTATCATGCCCATTATTATTGTCTGTAGTAATTTGTATTTTTCACCTCTCATGAAGTGTCCAAAAAATTTTATCATCCTTCTTTTTACTATAGTCATTAATATTCGGTCATTTCCCATTAGTTCCAGTACTTTCTCATTTTTTAACTTTTTGGTCCACGGTATTTTCCACATTCTTCTGTAGCACCACATTTCAAATGATGATATACGCTTCCTCATATTTTCCTTTATGGTTCATGTCTCGCTTCCATACAGTAGCACTGACCATACGTAACATTGCAATATCTTGTTCTTGATCCTTAGGCTTAATTTCCTATCGCAAAGGGTGTTTTTTAATTTCATAAATGTGTTTTTGGCCATCTCTATACGAGTACGTATTTCCATATCAGAATCATTACTTTGTGTTATCCAGCTACCTAAATATTCATATTTTTCCGTTCGTTCAATTTCTTCGCTGTCTAAAAATAATTTTTCATTTAGATTAGGCTGTCTTGCAACTACCATGAATTTTGTTTTTTTAGTATTTATACTGACTCCTTTCTTCTTGCTTTCTACTGCAACTATGTCTAGTAGCCTTTGTAGGTTTGTTACATTTTCCGCCAGTAGTGCAGTATCGTCAGCAAAGCGAATCACTGAAATTCTTTCGCCTGCACTAACATTTTTAATATCTCTATTGGCACCTCATCAGGTCCTACCGCCTTCCGTACTTTAGCTTGCTTGATTGCCATCTCCACCTCAGATTCCAAGATTGGCAACGCATCCCCTTCTTCCTGTGGCATCCTTTCTTCTTGATCATCAAACAGCGTTTTCACATACTGCTCCCATGTTTTTACCTTTTTATCAGTATCCGTTATGATATCTCCGTTCTCCTTCCTTAGAAAAGTTATATATTACGATATATCTATCTATATATCTTTATATATTATTTAGTTGGCTTTTGATATTGACATCTTTTCCTTCTTAGATGTAATACGACGTTTTAGAGAAATTTTACCAAAAATATATGCAAATATGGAAGATCTAGGCGAATTTCTCAATCTGGTTTCATTTCAAATTTGAAGAAGCATTTTCACATTTCGAAATAATGGAGAGTCTTTAAAATGGTTTGGGAATAGCACAATTAGCGGTCAAAAGTTTTTCACTCAGGTAATAAACATGCATTTCCGATAAAACTCGTATATGGATACACTTTTTTTTTCTAATTACAGATTACAATGTCCTATCTGGAACAGTTGATTGGGAAAATAATTACAGGAAATAATTACCAGTATTTTCACCTTTAATATCGTTTCATTTTAAATATCAGCGGTGTAAGCAATTTTACTAAAGTTCAATATAACAAAAAATTAGTAGAATGTGATTTAAGTCTGAGTATTTTCGAAACCGGGTAATCGAGTATAGTCAATATGAATTTTTTTGAAAATAATTATATTGCATACTTTGTCGTAGAATATTTCAATATATTATATTGTAGGAGCATGTTCATAAAAATCTTGAAAAGCAAATTGACATTTTTTTGTCTAAAATAAATTTTTAGCATGAAAAAATTCTTAGAAATTGAATAAAACGTTGTTTGCATGGGAAAATGTGCAAACAAATAATTAAAAAAAGCTACTATGCGTACAGGGCCGTATCTAGACCAAAATTTTGGTCGTGTGGGGAAAGGGGTTATGAAAATATTTTTATAATTATACATAGATACATACATATGTATATATATATATATATATATATATATATATATATATGCGTGTGTGTGTTTGTGTGTTATCATGAAATATACAGGGTGATTATAATTAAAGTTCAAGTTTCAAAACACTATAAAAAAAGAATCATTGATCAGAATGACGTTAAATTTGAACGGAATATTATTGAAGAAGGGGGAAAGCGGATGGCATAAAAAAAAAAATAATTCCAATTTTTTTTTTTTTTTTTTGGCCCAGCATTTAATTTTAGCAGCAGATTGCGCCGTAAGCATCATAATTTAAAAGGGTTCGACTACAAATGACAAATGAATCGTAAAACAACGGCTAAGCTATGAGTTAAACGTTAAACCAACCGTACTGTTCAGTGTGCATGGCTGTACAGGTATGAGACTCATTTCCATCTGCAAGGGTACGTCAATATTCAGGCCAAAAACCGCATAAAAAGCATCAATCCAATCGGTTTTTAAATTTCGTGAGACTGGCGCAAAACATGTTCAATATGCTGTCCACCGTTTTTTGCAACTAGTTGAAATCGAGGAACAGCATGTTCCACAGCTGATCGAATTGTCTCCAGGGTCACGTTCAGAATGCGTTGCGCAATACGTACTTCAGTTCAGCTAAGTTTGCGGTCGGAGCACTGAACACATCTTTCAGATAACCCCACAGCCAGAAGTCACACGGATTAAGATCAGGTAATTCGGACGGTCAGGCTGTAGGGAAATGACGGCTGATAATTCTAGCATTTCCAAAATGCCGCTTCAGCAGCTGCTTCACTGGATTCACTATGTGCGGAGGAGCGCCATCTTGCATAAATATGATCTCATCCACACATCCACGCTGTTGAAGAGCTGGAATAACGTGGTTACGCAAAAGACGCTCATAGTATTTACCCGTGTCGATACAGGTAACAGGATCAAAAGCGCCCGTCTCCTCGAAAAAATATGGCCCTATGATAAATGATGCTGTAAACCCGCACCACACAGTGACCTTTGCAGAATCAAGTGGTACTGGTAGCGCCATCAGTTGCTAAAATTAGATGCAGAGCCGAAAAAAAAAGGGAACTATTTTTTTTCTTATGCCATCCGCGTTCCCCCTTCATTAATAATATTCCGTTCAAATTTGACGTCATTCTGATCAGTGGTTCTTTTTTTATAGCGTTTTGAAACTTGAACTCAAATTATAATCACCCTGTATTTATTTATAAATGATAAACTAAAGCTTTGTAGTAAATTATTGTATATGAAATATTTGAACACGACATTAAAAACAAATACAAAGAGTCGTTTCCATAGAATTCATAAAGATTTTAATTGTCTTTTCTTTTGTCAAAAATTGAAAAGAAATAAATTTATTCTGAATTTCGGTGCAATTAATTCAAGCAGTTATGATTTCGCAGACATTTCGGCGGCGGAAGGGTTGGGGTGGGGTTAAACTCGGGAAACCCCCCTCAGATATGGCCCTTTGTAAGTATGAATGACTAATAAAATTAAAATTATGCTCTCTTTAAAAAATCAACTTTCTTACTCTAACAAACCGAATACTACATAAATTGAATGCCTAAGAAGGAATTTTATATATACATGTTAATATTTGTAATTTTTCATTAATAACATTATGTTTTCTTTTTCTACAAAAAAATATTTATGTATATAAACTAAATATTGTGGGTAGCAAAAAAATAATCGTTTTTTTAATAAAAATAAAAACTTTATTTATAGTCCATTATCTATAGTGGCGGTATTGCGCCGATATTGCTGCTACAGCGGTTTTCAAGCTAATTTTGGTACATCTGTGCGATGTTTTTGATTATGATCTTTTCTTTATATAAATTAAACAGGCATGTTTAAAATTCCGTAATTGTTTGTGATCGGGAAAAAAAAAAGGAAGCGAAAATTATTTATTAAATTTTTCGAAATACAAGTCGTCGTTCTACTATTGTCTTCTTAATCAGATTAAGAACTAATCGTTCGCTTCTTTCTGTCTCCATCTCCTTACAGCCTACCCTCCCCACCAACTCTGATTTTCCTTTTAAACGCAACGTAAACCATGTTTCTTTTGAATGTTCGACTCTTGTTAGTCGAACGTTTCTTCCTGTATCCAAAAATCTTGGCTCTTGGCTTTCTGGCTCCTTACAGTTCTTCTTTTATCCTTTCAATAATTCCCTTACTTCAATCCTTCGTTCTCTTCATCTCCTATCTCCTCAGCATCTAATTCCCTAGCATAATACATCAAGTGGTGGGGTCAAAACTAAGGAAGAACCCTAAAATAAAAAAATTAATGTTTTTTTATTTTTATATCAACAGGTTGCTTATTGATATTGGGATATACTTACAGAATTCTATACTAGGTCCGATTGTGCGGAAATGTAAATTTCACAGTTTCGACGATGAAGAAATGGACTTTCGATATATGATCTCGGAATCTACTACAATTAGACGTTCGTTTCCGTGTACGTTTTTCGTGATTTATCGGGTCGTTCGAAAATTCTCGGTGAAACGTGGAGCACTTTAGTGAAATGAATTTTCAGCTATAATTTGAATGAACATCCATCGCATCGCATCGCAACGCACCGTATCATTTGTAAGTCATCAGCTTTCCAGGTATGTACTTTTACGTTATAAAATACACACAACACACTGCAGAGCGAGTCTGTATGATTTTGTACCCGCTTTTTAGTAAACCAAACGGTGGAGGGGGACTGTTTTTAATGCATTTGACCGAATTATTGGGTAGGAGGAGGGCGGTATGACAATAATTTCATGATTAAATGACGCGACAGATTGAGATTAAAATTGGAATTATGATCGGACATGACGGTGCTCTGCAGTTACTAACAGTTTATTTTTCAGCTTTTCATGCAACAGGGCGAAGTTTCAAGTGCTTCACGTTTCACATCGCGTCGCATCGTATCTCGCTACTAGTGCATTTTCTTGTGCGGTCGTGCGGCAATTGCAGGTAATTATGTAGCAGACATCGTCGGTAAGTGATTGCACATCTACTTAGCATGATTGGTGTCGGGTATGGGGGCAGTAGAACATCGCCTTCAATTGTTCGATTTTTTCCATTTTATCGATAGTTACCAATAAATTCATGAAATTTCAAATTTCTTGAAGTAAAATTATAAACTCCGAGTCTTATCAAATTTAAAATCTTGAAAAATAAGTTTTCTTTAATTTTTTTTTATAAGAGCTTCATAGCTAAAAATTTATATCAGATTCGAAACGTACATCTTAAATTATAAATGCATAGATTTTTAAATTCAAAAGCAACCTTTAATTTTTATGCTTTAGTTTCAAGATTTGTTTACATATATCTGAATAATTTTTGCATACTTGATACATTTCTATTTTATAAATTGTGTTCTACCGCCTATTGCTCCAAATTTCACGACTGCCACATATCTGTCGTTAAAATTTTACTTCATAAATACGAATTTTCGAATTTTTTTGATTTCTTCAAAACCATCTTTGTCACGTAATGCATGCTTTCGATGTTCTACTGTGTAACGAGAGTCATTTAAAATTTTTATTAAATGTAGCCCACCGATGGGCGCGCAAATGAAGTTAATTGTACACACACATGTTGTTTTCTAAATTTCAAATTAAGTTCTTAATACGAGAATATTTTTGGTAAATTGTGAAACAGTTCGATTGCAACAAAAAAAAGCTTGAATGACACTCGTTTACGTAATTTAAGTTGGTGATAGTTTTCAGGTTTCAATTTGCAGAATTACTTGTGCAATATGGGGAGCTCGATCCCTCGTTTAAAATTTCTTACCATTTCCCGATCGAAAATTTTTGTTTATAAATATGAAGTGTTTCATGTAAAAGAATATTCCTTAAACATAGTCGTTACACGGTTTACATAAAAAAACAGTTTAGATTATAATATTCATTAATAATGAAATGTTCAAAGATAATTTTTGAATAATTTATATATAAAAAAAAAAAAATGCGCTAAATAATACAACAAAATATAAATTATTCTTTCCGTTAACTCTATACTCGCAAAATTTCTTTTTAAAAATTGCGCCGAATATATTCCATACTTTGTAGTTTAATTTTTTTCTTATTTTCCTGAAACATTAAAAATGACCCACATTACTCGTGAGAAAATTTCAAAGTAAAATAAAAAAGTTACTAAATTCTCCGGTATTGCGGAAAATATTTAAATGTTTAAAATCGATTACAAAAAATAAATATATGTGAAATAAAAAGAAAAACCCATACCTCAGTGCCTAGTTCGTTTTAAAGGCTCTTTATTGCGCAATTAATATCATCATCATTGGCAGTAAAGTAGAAAAAAGAAGAAATCAGATGAAGGTACGTACAAACTTTTAATTAATATTGGACGGAAAATAATTTAAAAAAATTATTAGTTTCACGATTGAATTTTAGTAAATTAATTCGGGATGGGCAGTAATTTCTCAGCCTTATTATGAGGAGGGATTTTGTGAGCGCACATGAGAGTGAAAATGAGCCCGACCGAATACTAAATTTCGGTTAGTCCAGAAGGACTTTATGACGACCGGCTCTATTAATGCGTGAAAGTAAAATATTACGAAATTTTGATAGGATAATTCATATGCTCAGCAGAAGTAATTAACAAGAAACGTGTCGTTAAAAACTAAATAAGAAATATTCGGAATTAAACGTAGAATACGAATTTAATCGTAATGTGTACCTTATATAAAATTTTAGCCTTGAAGAAGACCGCGATAGGAACATAAACGATATAACCGAATTGTAGTAGATAAGGGAAAGGACTTTCGTTTTTATTAAGAATTTGTTTCAGGAATACAAAAAAAAAAAAGTAATCAGCTTCTGTTGCATTCTAACGCTGCAAAATAATCTGTAAACTGCATTTTTATCATCAAAGATTCAGCGAATAGCCGTTCAACACTCCGAATGGCCATAGAATACTCGTAATTAAATTTAGAATTCGTATCTAATTTGATATGTATTCCCAGCTAATATGAGTAAAAAATGGGCCTAAAAAATAAATGATTAGGGCCATAACTGGCGTATGAAGTAGGTTTTTTTGTTTCCGTTAGTTTGTTTCGGGAGCTGCGATAACATTAGCAGCATCACAGCAACGAAGCAGTTCATCATACCAACACTTCAGGATTATCTGTAAACTACACCTTTTTTCATCAACGATTCTGCGAGTAGCCGTTCAACGTTCCGAATTACCACAGAATACTCGTAATTAAATTTATAATTCGCATCTAATTGTATCTGTATACCCTGCTAATATAAGTAAAAAATTGGCAAAAAAATAAATGATTAGGGGCATAATTGGCGTATGAAATTATATAGCCGATTTTATTTTCTTAGGTAGGAGTAGGCTTTTTGTTTGTTATTTCAGTTGCAGCAATGAAGCAGTTCATCATACCAGCGCTTTAGGATCATCTGTAAACAGCAGCATTTTTCATCAACGATCCAGCGAATAGCCGTTCAACGTTCCAAATTACCACAGAATACTCGTAATTAAATTTAGAATCCGTATCTTATTGTATCTGTATTCCTCGATAATGTAAGTAAAAAATGGGGTAAAAAAATAAATGATTAGGGGCATAACTGGCATATAAAATTATTTAGCCTATTTTATTTTCTTAGGTAGGAGTAGGCTTTGTGTTTGTTATTTCAGGTCTCGCACTAACATCAGCAACGTCTCAGCAATGAAGCAGTTCATCATACCACCGCTTCAGAATCATCTGTAAACTACAGCTTTTTTCATCAATGATTCAGCGAGTAGCCGTTCAACGCTCCGAATTGCCACAGAATACTCGTAATTAAATTTAGAGTTCTTATCTAATTGTATCTGTATTCCTCGATAGTATAAGTAAAAAACGAGCGTAAAAAATAAATGATTAGGGGCATAACTGGCGTATGAAATTATTTTGCCGATTTTATTTTCTTAGGTAGGAATAGGCTCTGTGTTTCTGTTAATTTGTTTCAGGAGCTTCGGTAACATTAGCAGCGTCACAGCAATGAAGCAGTTCATCATACCAGCACTTCAGGATCATCTGTAAACTACAGCTTTTTCCATCGACGATTCCGCGAGTAGCCATTCAACGCTCCGAATTGTTCCACATGGAAGATGAAATATTCGTAATTAAATGTAGAATTAGTACCTCCACATGAATGTATTCCCTATACCTCTTACACATGCTTATTTTATATTTGTCAAAAATATTTGTGCGAGCGAAAGAATTGGTTAAAGACGTAGATGGGATAAAAACAATACATGATCTATTTTCAATTAGTTAGGGGGAGATTTATATACATTTTTGTTGCCAATTTGAGTTAGATGCAGGGATGATAACTTTGAGTGGGCGTTTCCAGTAAAGAATTTGCATTAGTAATGTTTCTGCAAGGACATACACGAATAGTAATCGTTGGCATCGTAGTGATTATTTCCTGGTCGTAGTTAATTATTAAATATTTTTCTTTGCAGGTAGTGTAAAAGTGAATCATTTAATGCAGATAGGTAACAGAAAGTAATTTTTTTGATGACACGAGGAAAACTAGACGATACTAATCGTTTATATAAACTTTGTAGTTTGCTTTTAATTTTTCACCGCAGTCACTTTTGTTCTTGCTATTCACCATAGTTGAGTATTTTTTTCCGGAAAGAAAGATAAATGACGACTATAACCGCTTTTATATTTCTTCTTAATTATTCCATACTTCAGCGCTTCATTCTGTAAATAATCATTTCTTCAACGGCAATCGGTAATCAGTTGCTATGATTATGCGAGTGGATAAGTAGGTGACATTTTTTATTGTTATCCTTTCTGCAATCTAGTTAGAATAAAACTCGTGTGTGGAATACATGCTTAAGATAATTCCGAAGAAAAGTGTAAACATTTAGTGAATTTACTCATCTATGAAACTTCTTCAGTAGTTTTCGCCAATTTCATATTTTCGAATTTACTCATCCAAGAAAACCGAGACCTAACTTCAACACATGTCTAGAAATATCGTGGACTACTATTCTCACTGAATGCTTATTTTTCGGTCTGCATTAATTTTTCATCGGAGGGTTGTATTTTCATTTAATTTAGACGTTCAATTAAATAGCTTCAACCTGTTACGGAGATTCAGTATTATATTGTGTCGTTGCCTTCACATTTTCCACGACTATTAGATTTTATAGTGTGCCTCACATATTGAACCTTTTTTTCAGAGAAATATCACAAGACTGACTATTTGTTCCTGTTTTCATTCTTTTTTTTGATAGTTCTCATTTACAATATGTTTATATTTCACTCAATTACAAATATAGTTTCAATGATTTCGTTTTAACATGTTTACGTTTTTGTTTGCCAGCTATTATTTTCATTTTCCAATATTTTTAGGTTTCATGGCGTGCTTCAGATATTGAATCTTTTTTCGAAGCAATATCACAAGACTGACTATTCGTTCTTGTTTTTGTTGTTCGTATTTTTTGATAGTTATTTTTTTAACGGTAATGACATATTTTATTATTTCGCATCATTCTTTTATGATTTCGTTCATCCTGTTATGTACTTTGTGCAGATCTTTTGCTCGTTTTCCTGTTTCTCTGTTGACTATGTTAGTTGAAATAATTTACTCGATTTCTTATACCACGTTCGATTTTATTGGTGCCCATAATTAGCCGAAAGTTACCTCTCACGTTTTAAAAATTTTCTTAATTGGCTTGTACAATATCTTGTTATCGGTACTACTATTCACATTATAGCTCTTCAAATCCAGTTATTTCCGGTAATCCCATTTTATTTAGTGTTATAAAAGTAATCCACCTTCCGCTCATTTCGCTCGGTGTAGTTGCATTTTAGAAATATCCCAATCTTACGGTTAATCACAGTTTTTTTACAAACATATTTTTTTTCATCAGGCCTATTGTTATTACATTCTATTTTTACTAAAACAACCGCTTCTACTTTCGATGATTTCGTTTCTATCCATAATAAATTCCGTTTTTCAGGCTTTCTATATTTACTTTTCATGATTATTAATATTTTCACTGATTTTTCATATTCCCAAAATATTTAGAGAATCCTTACTTTCTATTGTTTATTAATAAATCTAATCTCATAGATATTCGTCTCTTCATCAGAACTTCAACAAATCTATATGTAAAATTCCAATCAGTTTCATATATAGTTTTGATTATTTTATTTACGCTTGTTACAAATTCTTTTGTTCTTGTTAGTTAAGAGACAACTTGCTAACCATTGAATTAGCTGTGTACAAGTTTTTTGCATTTATAGGCAATTTGTCATGAAGGAATCGCTATCTCCATTTCTTCATTAGTGTTCTCAGAAATATACTTTATTATCGTTACTTAATTCGAGATTTACTTAAAATAGTTCCGAAATATTGCAATTCCAGTGGTTTAATTAATTTTTCATGCGAAAATGTTCTATCACAACTTGCTTTCTATTTCGGTTACTTTTTTTCAATCCATTTTTATGATTTTCATTGACACTTCTGATGATTGGTACCTGCATTTTACGGTCGGCAGTTTGGCATTATTTTCTCACAAGAAATATTAATTTATCGAATACTTCATCAACATGCGTTGTGCATTATTCTTCATCACGATTTTTGTTACACTTTGCTTGCTTTTACGTCCATTGTCTCACGATTCTCATGTATATTCTAAATTCGATCAGTTTAATCCCATTCGTTTATTACTATTTTCTTGTATCACTTTCATATGTTTAAAATATTTTCGTTAATCGCGTGTACTTGTGATGTGTACATATTTTTTTTGTTTTTATCTAAAACCACCGTAAATGATTGTTTAAATTTTTTTCCGCCTTCCTGTAAGTAAATAATAATTTTGTATTATATATACTATTATTTGCCTTGTGTTCCAGGCTTGTCTATGTTTAAGTAACTGTTTTTTTTTACTCCTTCTTTTCCCCCTTTTGTGTGGGGGGGGGGGTATCACTGTTCAATCTCGCGATTTTTTTTTTCTATTTTTTTGCCCCGAACGATTACAGTTTATTTGGTCAGCAAAATACTTCGTTCCTAATGTACATTTTTTCCACAATTTTTATATAGGTCAGGCATATATTTTTTAGAAGTATAACTATACCGAAAAGATTTGTTGTTCGAAAAAATAATCTGTTTCTCCGGTTTAAATTTATTAATAAAAGCTACGAAATCACATAAAATTGTAAAATCTGGAAATTGTATTTTTTACCTAACTTCCATGGAGCGCTTCTAGTACTTATCATTTTATTTATAATTTTTCTGTATTCATTTTAAAAATCTACAATTACTTTCCTGTTAAAGTTTTGTTCTGGTTCATATCTATGCAACGAAACATCTCCGATCAGTATAGAGATTATGCCCCAGCCAAATGTTTTTAAATTTGTTGATCTGAAAAGTTCGTAGAACAGCTACAGCGAGGAAAAAAGTTTCATTACATTAAATGATTGCGTTTTGATTAAAGTCATGGACATATTTCATTCTAAAATGTAAAATAATAAGGATCATAAAAGCGGTTATTGTAAATCATAGCTATACTTTCTATTACTACATTTCAGTAGAGAAGCAGTTTTTAATAACCGATCACCTTTTTACAAGCGTACAGAATTACTAAAGGAATTTAAATGTGACCTTTCTGCATTTGTGATTTCTTTTTACTTTATAAAACATCATGCTAGCCTATAATTTATCAGATATTTCGAACACGGATACTGCGTTTATTTCGTTTGATTCCAGGTGCATTTGAAATCAACACGTTTGTGTCCTCTATCGGAAATGGTCAATCATTAATCGCATTCAACTGTAATAATGCGAAATATGGTTACTGCGGAGTATGCTGCGTATACCATGGATAGTAAAGGTCTCGAACGTAGAAGTAATGAAACGTGCCGGAGTAGAAAGAGAAATCATGGAGACCATTAAATCCATGAAAGCTCCCTATCTGGGACATATTTTGCGAGGGCAGAAATATGTAATTCCAAAACTAGTGATAACTGGCAGAATGGAAGGAAAATGGGGAATTGGGCGGAAGCGGCACTCGTGGCACAGAAATCTGCGTCAATGGAATGGAATTGAAGACGCGGAGACCATTTTCCGACTGGCGGTGACCGGCGAACTACGTGGACAAGTGGGATAGTGATCGCCAACGTGCTATGTAGCGTTCTGCACCCGAAGAAGAAGAAGAAGAACTGTAATAACATACTATTTGCAGCCAAGTCGAAGCACAAATAGAGGATAACCTGCTTGCAATAGAGATAATAAAACAGTGGTTAAAGCAGCATCTAATCAAGCGTAGTTTCAATCCTGTGTTAATATCATAAATGCACAGTATGCCTTTGAGTTTGAGGAATGCGTTTCATGCTTATATTTTTTCAAATTCAATTGATATAGCCCTACTTCTGTTCACAGTGATATAATGCACTTGGTTTCTTTAGTTACAGATGCGGTTACAATTTTGAACTACCAGCGGAATGATCGCGCGCGCGGAGAGGATTGGATTGGTTTCAAGGTCAGCAAAGAAACTGCTTCTATCTTCCAAAAAAAGTAACATGGTAGAATGGTGTTTAAAATTACAGTAGAGTCGACTGCGGTTTGAATAATATTTTGGTAACATGTAATTATATTTAGTAACGCTTATTGATAGAAAATAATATGATATTTGTATTCTGTGATTATAGACATGGTAACAGAATGGGTCCACTACAGTTTCAGACTAGCAGATGGCAGAAAGGTTATGCAATTAGAAAATCTGCTCTGGTTTTTCAATAGACGTTTCAAATCCGGTGGGGAGTAGCATTGCTGTTCAGAGTGTGACAGAAAATAATCAGGGAGTACTACACGATGTAGCTGATGTTCGCGTATTTTTCAACTCGCTTAATATCCGTATCGATTAATAAAAATTACAATACATATTTACGGTACTGCAGTTTTTTTTTGGTTGTAGGTGAAATGTTAAAACTTTGATTAGAAAACTGAGCCGGCAGAAAAAAGTGCAACTAGAAAGTGTTTTACGGTTGGCTTCAAAATGTTTCTGCTTCAGCCCAGGTTTGATGAATACGTAGAGTAGATAATCAGAATTCGATGTGGCAGATAAAGGTTTCAGAACAATGAAATAAGACGAAAATATCGTTCAGCTATCCTTGTCCGCGACATAATATTACGATGTATATATATAAAACTTAGTTGGCTTTTGATACTGACCTCTTTTCCTTCTTAGATGTAATACGACGTTTTAGAGAAATTTTACCAAAAATATATGCAAATATGGAAGATCTAGGCGAATTTCTCAATCTGGTTTCATTTCAAATTTGAAGAAGCATTTTCACATTTCGAAATAATGGAGAGTCTTTAAAATGGTTTGGGATTAGCACAATTAGCGGTCAAAAATTTTTCACTCAGGTAATAAACATGCATTTCCGATAAAACTCGTATATGGCTACACTTATTTTTTCTAATTACAGATTACAATGTCCTATCTGGAACAGTTGATTGGGAAAATAATTGCCAGTATTTTCACCTTTAATATCGTTTCATTTTAAATATCAGCGGTGTAAGCGATTTTATTAAAGTTCAAAATAACAAAATATTAATAGAATGATTTTGAGTATTTTCAGAACCAGGTAATAGAATATACTCGCAATATGACTTATTTCGAAAATAATTATATTGTATTTGTTTTTTTTGTTTTTACAGGGGTATACTTTAACGTAAATTCTAGAGCGCTGCTTTAGAGAGCGGTGTTGAAAAATATACATTTGGGGAATTCTTTTATACTGGTCGCGGATTAGCGGAGAACCTTTATAATAGAATGCCAGAATGTGACTGACGTCTTAAAAGTTTTCATCAGGAAGAAAAATTTTCTATAAAATTGATTTTAATATTGCACTTAGTTTTTTTGATTACAGATGTGGGACGCATTCTGCTTAGAGCAGATGATTACAACAATTTTTTATTAATGACAAGTTTATACTAGCCTTAATATACATCGTTCCATTCCAAATCTGAGCAATGTGTAAACAGCGTTACGTAATGATCGAATAACGTGAGTATAACAGAATGTGGTTATTGTTTTTGAGTATTTTTAGAATATAGTAATAGAAAAATATATACTTAATACGCGAGTTATTTGGAACAACATAATGATATACTCTGTGCTTATTATTTTTATTACAGCTACAACATTTCTGGAATGCTGCTTCAGAAAGCGGCGCTGAAAAAGAAATAAATACTGAAAAGTTTCTATACAGTTCGGAATAATGGTGTAGTTGACGTTTGAAAACTCTTCATTTAAGTAACAAAAAAAACAAAATAAAACTTGTCAACATTATTATACTGCAATTACTTCTTTGGAGAATAATCACAGTAAAATGCTAAAATCGGTAAGTTTGTTTTATTTTTTTGCTATCAATATCGCTTAATTTCAGGACTTGTTATTCGATGTTCGAAATAAGACAAATATAAAAGAACAACGCGGGTTAATTGTTGAATTTCTTCAAAATCAGGTAATTAAAAAATATATATCCAATACAAATTATTTTGAATATAATAATACTGCGCAATTATTTTTTTCATCACAAGCACGCAGTTCGAATTGTCGAATTCTCTTTAGAGAGCGGTTGCTAATGCCGTTCCATGGAATTCAGAATAATTAATTAAAGGTCGAAGTAATGGAACGAAAGTATAATAAACTCATCTTTTCAAATTATATAAAAATTAACTCGATAAAATTTGTTTTGGCATACTAATATTGTACTTATGCTTTTTAATTACAGATGAAACGCAGCTTAGATAATTTCCAGAATGGGGTTATGATAATCCTTGCGAATATTTTTTTTTTGTCATACCACTTCAAGTGCACTACGATGAATACACTTTTATTATTAACGTCTCTCGTGTAGTGGAAAATCCTTTATGTCAAAATACAAGTTGGTTTATGTTTAAATATTTTCCAACTCTGGTAATATTTATGATATACTATTAAATAAAACATTTTTCGGACGTTGACATTTCATTTATGTTTTTTTTTTAATTGCAGATGCGGATACAATTTACGGTCCATAAAAATACTGACTAATAGAATGGTTACAGTTACAATGGTCGACGTTAGAATGATTTCGTTTGATAGCAAGGTAATCATAATTATTCAGAGTTGAAAGTGTACTCGTGGTAGCATTTAATAAGTGTATACAAAAACGTGTGGTTGATATGAAACATTTTCATTTTAGGTATTCGTACTAAGTAAAACTTATTTTGAATTTAGGGATATTGTATTTATTTTCTTCCTTTTACAATTCGGTTCTAGCATCCAAAAACTGCTTGTTTAAAAAGTGGCAACAACTGGAATATCGGTATTGATTTTAATACGATTCCAATTCAGTCCGTTCGAGGTAAGTACTATTATTCAGAGTTCGATGTACTACGAGTAGTAGAAAATTATTTGAGACTATGAAGAGTGGTAGCGCTGACGTTCAAATAGGTAATATATATAATATATATATATAACACCTATATAAAATCTATCTTGGAAACAATGATAATAGATTTCTTTATTACGTTATCCGATCGATATTTACAATAAAACTTCTAATCTGATGGAAAGGAATCTTTTATGATTATAGGCGATACGGATTTAAAAAACTTCTGTTTCGAGGAACCGTTGAAATGCAGCGTAGAAATAAGATTTATTTTATTTTAATGATATGCCCTTACTTCAATGTAGGTATATTGTCATTCAGAGTTCGATGAAGAAAATTACAACGCGACTGATATGTTGGAATATTTTTCAACTCGGGTAATATTTACTAAATATAGAATTTATTTTACACTTTACGATATCGGACTTATGTTCTTTTTGATTACAAATAGGATTAAAAGGTACAATTTAAAAACTCCCAATTCAAAAAATGATCATCACTAGGGAACATTTCTTTTTTTTATTTTATATTTGATAATTTTATTATTCAAAATTTTCTTTTCAGTTGAGGTGTTGATATTGTTTATGAATCTGTAAATCTGCAAAGTATAAAATAAGTATTTTTAACTTCACGTTAATAATCAAGATACTAGCAGCATCGAGACCGTCATCGAAATTTCGAGCGAAATAATTGCTGTCTACAGAGCTGTTACCTATCTATCGCTTTTATAAATAATCCTCGTGTCTAAATTGACACTTACGACTAATTGCGTGGGCCTGCGTAATAATTTAAAGAACCGTTTGAAAAATATTTCAAGTTATTTTTTAAATTGAATCTAAATTTGTCTTAGCTGGTGGTGTTCGAATAAGCTGGAGATAATCGTAAGTTGAACCGCATGGAATAAATTTCCTTTTATATCTTTACCAAATTATATAGAAGAACAGCTAGTTCAAAAAAAAAAAATCGTGTTTTGTTCCCTGGGGAAATTTTATAAGCGCATGAGAAACATTGCCTAAGATAAATTTTAATAAAGTTTAGTTTCAAATTGTACCAGCCAACTTTAGCGTACGTTTTGTAGGGGAATATTTATTCGAAGCAATATTGTGTTAATGTAACTTATGCAAGCAAAATATTACCAGCTCTCGGTGTTGCTACTGAAAATCTATTCAAAATTCAGTATGATTTCGTTTGATAAAATTTTCGTGATACATAGATAAAACTAATGGATACGTAACAAGTACGGAAAACATGATTATTCACTGTATATTTTCTTTATGTTGAATTTTAAAACCTACGGGATGGCAAAAGGGAATAGCGAGCTGTTTTTATAAAAGTTGAAAATTTATCAGTAAAACTAGCTTGCGTCGCCGCACTTTTAAAAGTCTCATATTATTGGGATTGTATTAGAGTTAAAAACCAATAATGAAGTATACAATAATAAGTAACTCTGAAAAAAGTTAAAAATGCGGAACTAAAAAATTAATAAAAGTAACGGGAAAATAAGGAAAATAAGACGAAAAGATAATAGATGAATTAGAAATGAAGTATATAGAGAAAACAACAATATGGGACTTCAAAAAATCAACATACAACAATGACGAATGGATGATGAACGCAGAAAAACTTAATATGAAAACGTAGAGCTTATGTATAAAAATAAGTATGCAAATTTACTATTATCAGCTTTTGACGACGAATATTGATTAAAATAAGTAAATTATTGCCGAGATCATTAAAATAATAATAATAATGATATTTGTTCGGATGTAGAAAATAACGGAAAATGAAATTTTTAAGAAAAAAAAAAAAACGGAGAACTAAAAATATTTCTCAAATATCAAAGCTGGATTTTAAGGTCCAGAACGAAATAGAAATAGAAGACTGGCGCACGCGCTTTTCAATAATTAAACTATTTGCAATGGTGAAGTTCATACGGATAAAAAGAGCTCTAAAATATTTTATAGAAATGGTGAATTTTAAGATTGTCTTGTCACACTGAAATAATGAAAAAACATGAAAGCTTGTGTGTTATACAGGTCTTCGTTAGTATATCATATGGCCTTATACGAAGAGAAAAGCTTTACGGATTTTAAGATTCACACTTACAAGAAATCAGCAAAACTCAATACAGAAAAAATAAAAGTACAATTTTCGAAAAACTTCACCAACATTGGTTGGGTGGTTGGGTTGGTGTAGGGTGGAGCTCGTTTAGCAGTCACCTCCCCGTGGTGAGCTCTGGGTTATTTTGGTTTATACCGATCAAAATAAGCAAAGAACTGCTTGAGAAATTAAAATATTTTGCTCGGATAGAAAATATAGCCTATCGAAAATTGTATGTTTATATGCTTTATATTAGCTAATTCTGGAATCCATTATTCACCTACTTTCCGACGATCAAAGAATTTGAAATTTTTACTAATTGTCGTCAGAACCCGATGATAATATGCAATATTATGCCAAAAAAAAAAAAAACACCTTTCTACACCCACAAATAAAGTAAAAAAATATAAACATTTATAAACGAACTAATTTTTATCTCCCGCGAAAACACGGCGGCTTGACGGGGAAGCATCCTGAGCCAATCTCATTATGTTTCCCGCCACGATGCGACAGCTGGAGAAAAATACCGTAGTCGGTCTCTTAATGCTTTCCGCTATAATGTGGCGGCTCGATGAAAGCAACGGGTCTATAGCCGGTCTGTTTCTCCAAGCCGTCGCATCGTGGCTGGAAACATAATGAGACCGGCTCAGGATGCTTCCGTCAAGCCGCCGTGTTTTCGCAGGAGATAAAAATTGTTATCCCGTTTATAAATATTTACATTTTTAAATTTATTTGTGGGTGCAGGTGCTTTTTATCTGCGTAATATTGCATTGTGATCGGGTCTTGATAATTAGTAAAAATTTCAAATCATTCGGATATCGGAAGTAGTTGAAAATGGATTTAGATTGTTGTATTGTATTGTTGAATTTACGGAACGGGTGAACTAACGGAATTAAGTATAGCTTTGGTTAAACGCAGAAAATGATTATAATCAAATAAGATCCTTCCGTTTCATTTCCCCTTCAAGACTAAAAAAAATTAAAAATAAAATTGTAGTTTAAAAAACTAAAAACAGATGACGCTTTATAATACGTAAGATGCGCTAAAAAGCGTAAAATAATTGAATTCTTTTACAATACCAACCTAAGAGTGAAGAGGTGTAGACATTAATAATTAATCTTAATTTATAATACAAAATTAAGTTCTTTTACAATATTTTAACATAAGAGTGAAGAAATGGACATTAATAATTTTAATTTAAAATAAAAATTGTAAGTTCTTTTACAATATTATAACCCAAGGGTGCAGAGGTGGAGTAATTAATTAATTTCATTCGAAATAAAGCACGGAACGGTTTTATATCATTTACATTTAGGTTGAGGGACTGCATGACTACTGATAAAATCACCCCATGTTTTATTTCGAATTGAAATTAATTATTTATATGTCCATTTCTTCACTCTTATGTTAAAATATTGTAAAAGAACTTCATTTTTTATTATGAATTAAGATTAATTATTAATGTCTACACTTCTTCACTCTTAGGTTAGCATTGTAAAAGAATTCAATTATTTTACGCTTTTTAGCGCATCTTACATATAATAAAGCGTCATCTGTTTTTAGTTTTTTAAACTACAATTTTATTTTTAATTTTTTTTAGTCTTGAAGGGAAAATGAAACAGAAGGATCTTATTTGATTATAATCATTTCCTGCGTTTAAGCAATTTTTCTTATTATTCCCGATCTTCTCGGAAAAGTATAAACAAAACAAATAAAACTAAACGTAATTGACGTGTGTACAAGTGAAAGAAATACTCGAAAAAATAAATCAAAAATGTTTGATAGAGAAAAAAACAAAAATAAATCGTAATTTTCAATGAAACATGCAACTTTTACTTAATATTCCCGATCTACTCGAGACATATAAAAATAAAACAAATACAAATAAACACTGTAATGAAATACTCGTAAAAAATATAAACAAACCATATAAAAATACATTATAGAGAAAGAAACAACAAATAAATCTTACTCATCTAGAGATTCTGGAACGGGCGGAGAATATATTGGCTCTGGCGGACTGAGCCGGTCCGAGCCGTATAATAATTGGCTTGCTCTTCGATTGTTATAATGTATATGTTGGCCATACGCCAATATCCACAAAAAAAACACAGCCATGTATAGTTACCTTTAATACTTCGATCATATTCTCCCTCTGGAGGAGTACTCGCAAGAAAAACTCCGTACAATATTGCGCTTCCATTGTCTATAATAAGCATTTCGTAAGAGAGAAACAAAAAGTAAATAGAACACATACATATATAGCAGCATTAAAAATTGAAAGGCTCATATAAAAAATGATAATGAAAATAAGGAAAAAAAAATTAAAAAATCATCGTGAAAAAATTTTGTAAAAACTTTGTGGACAAAATATGAAAAAATCTGACTCGTTTATTATAAGAAGAAATAAGAATTTTAAGAATACTACAGCTATAGACGAATTAGTAAAAAAGAATAGAAAATCGAAAATAAATTGTACTTACAATTTGATTTCAAATTCGGACGAAATAAACAATGGTGCACAGAACTTAATACAATAATAAGACCCAGAATTCTTTCTGTCATACATATATTTCGTTGTAAAATAATACCTTCATCAGTACCACTATTCAGATATTTTTGCGTAGGAATCAACTACGTGTATTTATTCTTAAATTATTACAATGTAATATCTTCCAGGAAGTGCATCTGATATGTAACATCTGTCAGGTACTGATAACCGGTCATCCGATTATTTCGTCCGCTTATCTCCCGTATACACGTTATCGTTTATTGTACGTAAGTTAATAATAGAGATATACTCGTTGTTATATTACATATACGCGTAGTTGATTATTGTAAACGGTTAAAACTTTAAATGTTGGTGATTATTGCATAGTATTACGTATAAGGATAAATGTACATCTTTTCTATAGTTGAAACCTCGAAACATCATTTATTCGAAAATCGAACTTACAACTCGAAAAGAATCTTTTATCAGTCATCATTGATATCATGACGGATGGAAATACAACCCAGATATTGGAGAACGTTCGTGTCAAGATCCGATTGGAAAAGTGCATGACGAAGACATCGAAAAATGTGGTAACTATAGTACGCGCGATAAAAAAATTCGGTGATGTAAATTTTTATGTTTTTCCACCTGATATGTGTCTCGATTCTATGCATACAACTCTTTTTAATCATCCCATTGTTGCAAAAACGAACAAGTCTCTGACCAAAGTCGGTCAAGCTCGATGTTTTACAATTACTATGACTCCGGAGCTAAGTAATTTATATTTTGATGATGAATTAAACCCTGTATTTAAAGATCATTATCTAGAAGAAGAAATTATACCTCAAACCTCAGGCCCCCTGACCCCATCACCTTGAACAGTTTAGTCAAAATTTTAGCTGAAATCGAAGAAAAATCACCTCAGGGTACTAGAGAAAAAGAAGAATCTATTCATCATGTAAAGAAAAATTTTGTACTAGAAAATTTTAAAGGAAAGAATCAAAATGCACCGGAATGGTGGCGGAAATTTGAACAGGAATGTAAGGAAAACCAAGTCGAAAATATTAAACGAAAAATCCAAATATTAAAATTGAGTGTCGAAGATACGGCGTTAGAATGGTTTAATACCACAATACTAAAACTTTCGGATGAAGATAATCTTGAGATATGGAAACAAGAGTTTTTATCTACATTCTCAGACAAAAGTTGGCAATCTGATCGTCAAGCTTTTTCATTTAGGTATCTTGGAGGCTCTTTAATTGAGTATGCATTAAAAAAGGAACGTATGCTTCTGGAACTGCAGCCTAAAATGAATGAGGAAACAAGAATTAGTCTTATCGTTATTGGGCTACCAATACCCATTCAGGATAAAATCAAAAAAAAATGAAACTAAATCTATTCAAGATCTTTTAAGCAGCATACGAGAAAACGAATCTTACACCAAAAAGAAAGAGTTTCAAAGTGTAGAAAAAACTCAAAAACAAGAACAAATAAAAACTAATGTAGAGAAAAACTATAAGCCATGTACAATTTGTGAAAAGATAGGTAAACCAGGAAGATTTCATCCAGAAGCCTTATGGTCACAAGAATGCGAGTGTACATTTCAAAAAGTTAAAAATTTGCTATGCTCGGCTCCTATTTTGGCAATCTTTTCCCCGGATAGAGAAACATATTTATTTACAGATGCCTCAGGAATAGGAATAGGTGCTATCCTGAAACAGAAGCAAGAAAATAATGAACTTCTGCCTGTAGCCTATTTCTCAAAAAAGTTGACACCAGCACAAAAAAAAAAAAAGAAAGCTGTGTACTTAGAATGCTTAGCCATTTATGAGGCGATAAAATATTGGCATTACTGGTTGATAGATCAAAAATTTGTTGTACTTACAGATCATAAACCACTTGAAAATCTTAATATCAAGCAACGTATCGATGAGGAATTGGGTAACATAACCATGAAGTTGTCACAATATAATTTTATTGTAAAATATAGTGCAGGAAAATTAAACTTAGAAGCAGACGCATTATCCAGAAACCCAGTTATGGAAAGTTCATGTGAAATTAATGATGAAATAGAAATTGTGAATTTTATAACAGCACAAGATATCATTAAAGATCAAGAAGACAACAAAATTCAAATAAAAGATATGATCAAAAATAAAGATGAACAAAATATAATCTATAGAACCGCCGATAAAAAGCAAATAGTAATATCTCAAGAGTTAGGAAGGCGAATTGTGCAAGAAACTCATATTAGGTTGGGTCATATAAATACCTATAAAACATTAAGAGAAATAAAACAAAAATTTTATTTCAAGGACATGTACACATTAACAAAAAAAATATGCTCAGCATGTATAGTATGCAAAAAAAATAAAACAAGAATTGGGAGAAAGATAGGATTATTATCGCATCTGGGTCCAGCACAGAATCCATTTGAAATCATGTCTATTGATACAGTTGGAGGATTTAATGAGCAATCATCAAAACACAGATATTTGCACATATTAATCGATCATTTTTCACGTTATGTATTCGGGTTAACATCCAAAACACAAGCAGCACACGACTACATCAAACTGGTGAAGCCAGTGCTAAGTATTGGTCAGGTCAAAATCATTATGTTGGATCAATATGCGGCTCTTACATCACGAAAATTGCAAGATGTGTTAAAAGAGAATAATATTACAACTATATTTTCAGCAGTCGACTCTCCAAGTTCTAATGGATTAAATGAACGTGTAGGACAAACTCTTGTCAATAGAATACGTTGCAAATACAACGAATGCAAAGAAAAAAAAAATGAAAGTCAATTGGACAACAATCGCTAAGCTCTGTATAGACGACTACAATAACACAATACATGACGCAACAAAATTCCGTCCAAACTATCTTCTGTCAGGAGACAGCTCATCTCCAATAACAGATCTAAATCAGCAAATAAACAATTTAGTAGAAGATAGGAAACAAGCACTCCAAAACTCTGAGTGCTCTCACATGAAGAACAAGAAATATTATGATAAAAATAGAAAGGACGTGGTCCTTAATGTAGGGGATGAAGTATATGTCGAAAAAGGAAACAGACTTAACAGACAAAAATTAGACGAAATAAGAGAAGGTCCCCTTATATTATAAAAAATAAATGTTCAAACACAATTTACGAAATCCAAACTAATAAAAGAAGAGATAAAGGGTTCCTATCACATATCCAAATTATTTCCGAAAACTGAAGTCCTCCAGTTTTAGGTTTGGTAGGGAAAATGTAACATTTGTCAGGTACTGATAACCGGTCATCCGATTATTTCGTCCGCTTATCTCCCGTATACACGTTATCGTTTATTGTACGTAAGTTAATAATAGAGATATACTCGTTGTTATATTACATATACGCGTAGTTGATTATTGTAAACGGTTAAAACTTTAAATGTTGGTGATTATTGCATAGTATTACGTATAAGGATAAATGTACATCTTTTCTATAGTTGAAACCTCGAAACATCATTTATTCGAAAATCGAACTTACATATATATATTTCAACTCTGCTAATATTGAGATAAATTTATAAAATTTACTCATAATGTTCGCAGACTATGGGAGGGTTGGACAAAATATTGGAAATATTCTATAGTTGACGTAATGTAAAATTTTATTAAATAAAAATTGTTTCGAATAGGATGATACAGTATTTTTCTTCTTTTTGATTATTCGAAAAGAATAGGCTGTACTATTTTCACACAAAATAAACGTCACGAGGTCTTTAAACCTATATATAATAAATTTGTCGTATTTCGAGCTAAAATTTATTTTCTTTTGGTTGCCGAATAATATTTTAATTACTACTAATTACAAAACGCATTCTCGATTATTCTTTATTTTAGTTGCGTCTTTGAAGGACGATACAAAGGCCGGCGCAATTAGTGGAAATCATATTTTGCACTACTATCTTCTATTCTCACACCATGTCATAAAATACGCTTTGATTTACATCGTCTAGCCTCCTTTATAACAAACAGAACGATAAAATCACGATTATTATACATATATCATTTTTAATTAATTTAACCATCTGTTTATTTTTGTTTTATTAGTTCCATTAATGTGAGTCAATTTTATTTACACCTGGGCTGGCTGGTCATCATTCCGGTTTTACTAAAAAACTTGCGTAATTATAGTATATATAAAGAGAGCTGTTCAGTTTTATTCGAATACTTTTGTCGGTAAGAACGAAATAAACTAATAGTAGTTTAGACAATTAACGCAAGTTTTCTAAGAATAACATTAAAAGATCAACTTTACGCAGGTAATTTCAAGTTTTTTCGTTTTTTATAAATATTTATCTACTAAAAAAAAAAAAAAAAAACAGTTAAAAAATATCGACTTCAAGATTCATTTTGAAAATGTAATCAAAATGCGTTAAAAAATAATTATTATTTGATAAAAAACTAATTTATTTCAAAGTTCTTAATTAACACTGACTTTTCGGAGTCGACACCAAATTTAAATTGCAGTAGTAATTAAAAACTGCGTTAAATATTCCTGATGATGTTTCTTAACTTGTGGATAACAAGTGATTGCGTTGAAATTGTTTTTAGAATTGTTGCATTTTGTATACAGTGCTGATGTTAAAAAGTTAATATTGTTTAAAAATAATCGTAATAACTTCTTAACGTATTAGTGTAAATACTGAAATCGGTGTAGTTTTTTTTCTTCAATATTTTGTTTTTCAATTTTTAGTATAAATATTTTTCGCTAGTGATACGGATAGTCTCCAACCTAAAGTTATGCTACTTTCGGATATTGGATTAAAATTGTGAAATTTGTATGGTTATATTAAGTAAAGAAAGTATACCTCTAAGGCGATTTCGTTTTTTTTTAACGTTATCCGATGACTACCGAGTATCGTTGGTATCTTTATACTCATATGGGACACCATTGACACCGATACAGATCCTAATAAACAAATTCCATACGCATCATTGTTAACGGATTGTTTCCTTTAGTGACGAGCTTATAAACAGTGCTATAGCGCTTTCAAGTTCGTTTTCTTTATTCTAGTCCGCATTTATCCGTGGTAATGAACACACTGATAAGTATTTTAATTTTTTGTGTTATTGAAAATTATTTTCATTTTCAACTTGCGTTTCTCCTAATGATATCCACGAATGTCCCTTGTATCCTTCATTGATGCTATAGTTGACGAATCTAAATAAATAATTCAGCGATACTTTTCTTTCTATCGAACATGGGTCAATGCTCTTTGTCAGCGAGCCCCCCCCCCCCTCCAAAAAAAAACAACAAAAAAACTTGCGTTTCCATGCTTAATATTGATAATGTTTTGTGTCAATCGCATTTGTTGTGTTACTAAAAGCTTCCCTAGAAATTCGATTTTTTTAGGTTTTTTAAGACTATTGAGTTTTTATATTTATTGGTACTCCGGACTGTATTATTATTGGCCAGCGCACACTTCCCAATTAATAAGAAATCATCGAAATGTACACGTCATGCGCCAATAAACTTAAAAAAATATATTCGATGAACATATAACTCCATTTTTGAAGTCAGCAGAAATATATTGTAACCGCCATGATACAGAATTGATGTTTTATCCCGGACTAGAAAAAAAAGCAGACGAAAGAAGTTTTGCATATTTGCACATGACAAATAATTTGTTTGGAGAAATTAAAGCGAAAGCCAACTTTCGGACGTGCATCGAGAAAGGTTTTATTTGTTTTAAAAGTTATAGAATTGTTCTCGCTGGTATAAACCTATTAAGGTGTTGATTTGTAATTTTCGAATATCTGTATTTAATATATAAATAAATAATGGCGAGATTCGGCTTTGGCGTGGAAACGAAACGACAGACTATCGTTTCTTCTTGTTCATCTGTTTTTAGACCGATAATTCCTTTAACTAGAGTTATTTATTTTATTTCTTTTAGGTTAGTCTTTTTTTTTTTTTTTTTTTACTCAGGCGGGTATGAAGTGGTCAATATGAACATCGATCTGATAAATAAGAAAAAAGTGCACACATGCTTTTCGTCCTGTACGCGAATGAACTTAAATCACATACATGTCTTTTCAAGAAAAAAAAAACAAATTATTTTAATTAACGGACACTTTACCATAAATTGTATCGAATAAATACGAAATTACATAGAAAGGGTAAAATTAAAGCAGTACGCAGCTTTTATGCACTGTGGTTGAATGCCAGCGGCCTTGACCCAACATATATTAAATTTAATTACTCGAATTTGTTCAAATAAATTTAGGTGATTAAAGTTATCTATATCCATTTTTTTGTTTTGATTACTGTACTAATAAATTGAAAATTACACTTTTAAATACAAAATATATATATTCACAATTAAAATTATAATAAAATTATCTATATATAAATAGGCAAAGACAAAATTTTTTTTTTTTGCTTAGTAGCTATTGGCGATCTTTAGTGTTATCAGTAAAAATATTTTGGAAACAGTTGTTTTTTTTCCTATTTAAATATTAATAGAAAAAATGAAAAAAAGAAATCGTTATAGCCAGTAAATCTGTTCTTTATAAAATGTTTTAGTTTTTCTTAATAATCATCATTATTGGCTTCTTTTTTACAGTGTACTAAATCTCAAGTTGTCATTTAATTTCAATGAATGAGAATTTTTTAAAAATTGTGATTTACTGTTATTTCATTGAATTGATTTTTTATTCAACTTTAATGGTACTGAACTGTTTTGTATTGTAAGGTACATACAAAAATGCATGTTCTCAGATATACAATAAACAAATGTATAAGAGTAGAACACTTTTTTTGAAAATATGCAAATCCATATATGTTTCTCTCAAAGTTTTTAATAATAATTAAGGTCGAATTTCGACCAATGGGCGAACCTTAGTAATAATAAAGCTATGATTATGGATCTGAGGTGATATCCGAAACGCAAGCTGATTTCAAAGATTCTGGAACAAGTAGATAGTAGACTTTATGAGCTAATGATGCGTAATCTTTCAGATAGCTTTTTCTTGCCAAATTCAATGGATTGAGATCAGCCTATTTCTCTGCTATTTAATTCTTTTGAATTAATTATTTCTCCTATGAAGTAAACTGGAAAGAATTTAAAATATTATTATTTTGTAAAAATTTCGAATTTTTAATTAAATCAATACTTGAACGCATTAAACCCGTTTTATTTAGTTTAAAACATGGACAAAAAAGCGAGGTAAGTTTATGTCATTACATTTTTTAAATTATTGTAATTTTATATTAGAGCCCCCCAGATTTACTTGTCACGAGCTGCCACTGATCAACTTACATTTTCATCATTCTGTTCTTATATTTGCATATCTGAATATGTATTTAATGATAATGGTTAAATAGACAACTTTTAACTGAATGCAGGGGTGAATGGGGAAATACCGGTCATGTAAATACCGCATGTATTTATTAATGTAGAACACCCAACATGAGCTGCTGTTTTACTACTAGTCCAGCAAATAATCCAGGAATTATTATTGGCGCCATAATGTGTTTCTTTATTGTGTAGTGAGGTAATGTTTATAACACGTGTTTTGTAAGTCATTTTTTCTGCAACGAAAATAAGCTCCAGATTTTTCATCATATTCAAGAATTGTTTCATTACAGTGAAGGTAAGAGTCTTTAGTTGACATAAATTAATCATTGTATAAATAAAAATTCATGAAACAAAAAATGAGTATGTAAAATTAAATTTGAATACGTTGGGGTAATGGTGGTCAAAATGACCGGTATTTCCCGATTATGACCGACATACCAAATTCAATAAAAATTTTATATGATACAGCAAATTATTACATGTCGGAAAATTATTAAAATAATTTGATATAATACATTTTTATGAGTTTTGTTGGAATTTATTTAATTTTTCTCGGTTATTAAGATGAAGTGTTTGACTTTAATGTAATAGATGCCTAGAAATTATAAAAGGACAACAGAACGAGCTCAGTGGACTGTAGATGACTTAAAAGCTGCTATTAGCAATGTCAAAAATGGGATATCTATAAGACAAGCTGCCAAGAATCGCAATTTACCATTCAACACATTGCAAGAAAGGCTGAAAAATATGAAAATGAGTGCGCCTCGTCTAGGACGAAAATCTGTTTTCACTAAAGAACAAGAATCTGACATAGCTGAGCATTTAATGCGGTTGACAAAAATGTTTTATGGTGTAACTCCACTGCAATTAAGAAAACTTGTTTTTGAGTATGCGGAAATTTTAAAAATTCCACATAGATTTGATAAAACTAAGAATTTCAGTTCGTAAGACAGAATAGACGAGTTTAAACGGTGGCTTCATTATTTTAAAATATATTCTCCTAATGTAGCAGATCCAGTTTTGCTCATTGTCGATAACCGGGGAAGCCACATAACCAAGGAAGCATATGAGTTTTGCAATCTATTGTTGTTACCGTCTCATTCATCTCATCGTTTACAGCCTCTAGATGTAGTTTTTTATGGACCATTAAAAAAATCTTACAACAAATTCACATGAAAATGAAAAGATTTAGGTGCACAAGGTAGCTGAATTTTTTAATAAAGCATATATTCAAGTTGCGACAGTTGCTAAAGGTATAAGCGGATTTTCTTCTACAGGAATATATCCAATAAATTCAAATATTTTTTCCGATGAAGATTTTCCACTGGAAAGAGAATTATCGTCTGTAAATATACGAGTACAATCATCAGAATTAAATGAAATTTCATCAAATGCCCTTCATGATGTTGCACCTTTACCGACTCTAACAAAATCAGAATTTAAAAGAATGCATTCAGAAGTTTGGACTTCAACGCCAAAGAAAGCTGAGTTGGATGAGAAAAGAATAAAACGAGAAGACCGTTTATTGAAAACAAATGAAGACAAAAGAAACAACAAAGAAAGCAGTTAACAAACCAAAGATCGGAATATTTGAATCATCTGATTCAGAGATAGATTCTCCAGATGACGATGAATTGTGTAAAGAATCTGGAGAAAGCTAATTAATGGGAACAGATGACAGTGAAATAAATTATGTTAACACTGCGTCAAAAAAATTTTCGTTGGAATTAAGATCAAAAAATACAAGTGTAGGCGATTATATTTTAGTGAAAGTTTCGAATAAAAAAACAAATAAGAACTATCCTTTTCTGGTGCTTCAGGTGCATGAAAGTGCAGCTACTGTGCGATTTATGTGGCAATACGGGGGGGGGGGGGTCAGTGGAATGTTTATGTATTTCCTCTGATTGAAGATAAGGGTTACATTATGTCAGAAGACGTTATAGGAAAATTTATTGAATTTAAAAAACTAAGATACGGTAGAATTAAGTTCGATTAACGTTTTTAATATTTACTCAGTTTATTTGTGTTGTTTTATGTGCATGTTTGCTTCCATATTTCATTTAATTATACCACTTTGTATATCTATAGTTATAAGAGTGATTATTTTCTGTGAAATATCCATACATAAATTTTGTTTCGGTGATTTGGACATTTAATATAATATGTATGTGTATTAAAAACTGATTGAAAACAAGTTTCTACTTCGTTCACAGATTTATTTCAGATTTTCTGATACTTTAAAAAAGTGGTCGGTATTACCCGCAGTGAAGCGTAAAACCGGTCAATGACCATTTGAATTTATTTTCTAATTATTTTAGGATAATTAATTACGTCGAGAGAATTGAACTATCCTTAAGTAGCCTAAATAACTAAGATACATAATTAGAACAATATCAGGAAGATACGTTTACTCTAAAAATATTTATGGCACTTTTGGCTTAAGTGACCGCCATTCCCTCATCTTCCCCTAATTGTAAAAATTATGTAAAGATCGTTTACACCATTCATTTTTTTTTTAAAGTGCCTTAATTACTTCAGAAATCCTGTGTTTCAGTTCATATTGCATTTTTCGATGTACTATACAAAATAAGTTCACAAATAATAAACAACATTTTTTCTACATTCGAGAGTATAATTATAGTTTCTGAAATTATTGTTAGTTGAATAATTTGTTGTATTGCCGTAAGATTTCTTCTAACATTTATTTCCCTTTAATTCTTTATTTCATTTATTACTATTATTTTCATTCATCATTATTATTACAAAATGACTCTTAAAAATTCCTAACTACATATGTGGGTATATTTAACTAATAACTGTAATGTTTTAACTATGCATTTATAAATCGACAACTTTTTTTTTAATATTCAGACCCCTATGATGTTGCCAGCATGATTTGAAAACCATTACTGCATATAGAAGATAATTTCTCAAATGTTCATTGTTAGTCGCTTTTATAACTCTATTTTGTAAATATAATCTTTCGCTCGATGGATTAATATCGTGTAATATCCGAACTTTTTCAAATTAAAGTTAACCATAAAACTTTATTTTTATATCGATTACAATAGAAAGGGAGTAATGTAGTAGAATATATCATACAGTATTGATAGTTGTGCTTCCGGATGCAATTAATATAACTATGTAATACAAATATGGGGTACATCATACACTTTATAATTAGTACACTGAAATTCAAACTTCCACAGTTATGGCAAAACCGGCTAAATGTTAATTGTTAACAGTTTTAGGACACCGGCGTACAGCTAACATCTGCTGGCGCAATTTACTGGCGGGGATATGGAAAGAAGCAAAAAAAGTGGTATGATCGTGTCGCGTTGCAAATGGTCCCTTTTAGCATTGCGAATCGAGTCTAGCGTCGTTCTGTATGTCCTCTATGGACTTCGGAACTATCTATTCGATTTTTATGAAATTTGGACAGAATATTTATGGTGTCACGAGGAACATATAGACTATTTAAAAGTCAAAAAAAAAAAACATGGCAAAATGGTTTTCACAAATTATAAAGCTAAATGAGAATAGGGCAATTCAGACGATAGCTCAGAAAGCATAAACAACACCGGAAAAGATATACATATACATATATGTATTGGCATGGTTGTTTTTTTCTTTTCTTAGTTAGGGTATCTGTAAAACGTTTTATGAACCATTTTTTGTATGTTTTTCGTGTTCAGTAATTTTGAGTCGTTTAAAACCCAATTGTTTCTGTTAACAGTTATAAAGTATCTGATTGCAAAATCGCTGTTCTTTAATTTTTGACTTTCTTGACTGTTTTTATTCACTATTTGTATTATTTCCTGATAACCCATGTTCGCCTGTGTCATCCATTCGTTACTCGCCTATTATCCGTTCTTATTCGCGGTTTCATGTGTGTTCGGTATTTTCGCAACGTTCGGTTATGTTCTCATAAAATATTCAAAAGAGAAAAAAAGGCGAATCGCATAATTTAATTTCTGAAAGCGGCATGATTTGGTGAACCGAGCAACTATTCGGTACGCCGGGTACTTACAATTAAATAACATGACGCGTGATTCGGTTAGGCAATGATGTTTCGTTCGATGGCCCGAATACTGCTGCAGTTAACGGAAAAGTATAAACAAAAACGATAGTGCGCGCTAGATTAATGCCTCGATAGCTGACGAGTCCAAAAATAAATAAATCAATGAGTAAAAATAAAAGGTTACAGATAAAATTTGTTTGTTGCCTGAATTATTATTTTCGAGGGAGGTAATTATTTCTAATTAACGATAATCAGTTTATCATATTTAATTTAGCAAAAAAAAAACAAAAAAAAAAAACAGAAAGAAAATCTCTATCATACGCCGGAAAAGAAAACAGGTATAGCGGTATGAGTAAAAGGTCATTCTAACATTTGTGAATTGTAGCGGACCACATTTACCGTCGTTGAATGGTCGCAACATTAAACTAAATGTATAATAGAAAGATGTAGGAGAACAATGTAGGTGAATTATTGTCCCAACAATGAGGCATTTATAACAACTGAAAGGTCCTTGATCCGAAATATTAGCGACCGGCAGTAAATCGAAAGATCGATTGCGAAGATTACAATAAATGCATCAGCCTGGACTGGGGTAGCAGTCCATTTTTTCGATTCTTTCTCTTTTTATAATTTTTTTTTTTTTTTAACTTACGAATAAAGCACATTTGCCGAAACGAAAATACGATTAGGTCTGAATAACTCGGAACACGAAAAAACATACAACATTAGAATAAGTGCATCAACCATTTTTTTGTATGCTCTTCGTGTTCCGAGTTATTCAGACCTAATCGTATTTTCGTTTCGGCAAATGTGCTTTATTCGTAAGTTTAAAAAAAAAAAAAATTATAATAAGGTTATATATAAAAAGAGAAAGAACTGAAAAAATGGACTGCTACCTCGGTTCAAATTGTTCACTTACCACATCTGTTACTATCATTTAACTGTTATTATATCGCACTCGTTCACATTCCAACTGTATAGGCCCTCATTTTATGATTTCATTAAATTTATTGAAAAATTTTAAGTTTCACGAGAATTAAACGACGTCGGATAACGAGAAATTGCACTTGTTTTTTAGATTTTTCTTTGGACAATAGTAGAAAATTAAAATATCGAAAAAACGTTTCCTTAATCCGCTAATAGCAGACAAGCCAACGTTCAGGCAGGACATCGTTTGCCGGGTGGACTGCTAGTATGTAAATATCGTAATCAACTTGTATCTTTAAATATGTCTTAGTAGGTTGCATTTTGCTGATAATGGGCTGGGACTAAAATATTGCTGCCGAACACACCTTTTTTGTTTATTTGTTAAATTTTAATACTTCACATCTCGCCAATACCGTACACATGCGGTGTAAAATAATTAAAACGTTTTTGAAATTTTCATTTTTTCCCGACATATTTCGGTTACACCTATGTGTTTAGCAATATTTACGGAAGGAAAAACGCTCATTTTTTTAAAAGTAATTTTTGTTGCGTTGTGTTCGATTAGTTTTAGCATTTTTCTAATTTTTCCAATTCTTTTTGTGAAATTCCGGTTATTTTTATATATCTACATATATATATATATATATATATATATTGATTGAAAGTAGTACCTAAAATTATGCTTTTTTTTTTCTTTTTATTATTATTTTGGGGACCACTTTAGCCCAGAAATAATATGATGGAGAAGAATCAATTAGATATGAACTCGGGGTCAGATATTGATAGAATAAAAGAACTAAGGATCGGAACAATGGAGATCGACGGGAGTGATAAGATATAGGAAGTACAATAAGGATTGGGGAACTTAAGTGGTAGGAGACCAGAATATAGAGCAGTATCCTTATTCAAGTGGAACGGAGATTCAAAGAGGGTATGGCTAGGATCATAGGCGGCTTCGTCGTTAATTGGAGGGGACAATTAGGAGATAGTGCGAGAAGAAAATGAAAACGTGAGAAAGGAATGAGAGTATAATTAAGGCGTAAACGAATAATAGAGACGGTAGCGGAACGCGAAGCGAAGGAAAATGGCAGAACCAAGGCCGAGTAGGAAGATTAGGTGGAATGGATAGGTAGGAAGAAAGTTGGTTGGAAAAGGAAGAGGCATAAATATCTGACGAGAATCTAGTATGAAACTTTTTACATGGTGGAAGCAAAGGGCCTAGCGGATCAGAACTGCCTATGAACGGATCGGGATGATGAGTATGACCTCTTAGTCAGCGCTAAAAATGATGACGATTTCTAAGTTTTCAGTCCAAAATATACTTACCCAACCTTAAAATCGAATATTATGTGTTTTTTTCAATTTTTTTATGATATCTCTCAACCCCAAGTTGACCAATTTGAAAAAATCTTGAACGATCTTGTAGGGATTTTTCAAATTACATGAATTTTGTCAGACTTTTTGGCGCAAAATTCAAATTTTTATAAGCGTTTCAAATTTTAAAAGCTCGATAAAAATGAAACAAAAAATATGGTTTTCTCGAAAAACATATACATTTTCAAATTTGTCCACAATTGCCTAGTACACTACCTATATCTGTACAGCTAAAAATGTACGAATAGGTAGTCACCGACGATCAGTCGCACCGACAAGGCTAAGCCTTTAGAACAAAGTAGAGAAGAAGTAATTATTAATAAATTATTTTTGAATTGTATTACTGTTACACTTTTACTCGTTCTAAATTTCTCGTTTGTATGTGTAATTGTTCAATATTTAGTTTATTTTTGATTGAAAATATTGCGATACATTTTTCTATTTTTAAATTCAACGGGATAGTGTATGTTCCCCGGCTATTGTTAAAAATTTTCTGTGATTTATTGTTTTTTAAAATTTTATTAACGTAATCGTATACACGATTAAACATTTTTGAAATTTTACTTCATTATAAATCACGTTGATAATACCATTGTTTTGTGTAATATTACACCTGTTTCGTACTTCATTTGATTGTTATTGTTGAACAGTTTTATAAAAATATTTATAAATTTTGTAATTTTATTATGTTCATGAATATGGCGCGATTGTAAAATTTCAGGTTTTTAAACACACGCCGATATTTTATTTGAAAAAAGTATAACTCATTACGTTCGATTTACTTTCCAAGTTATTTAAATTTTTCGCCGGATTTATTTATAATAAAAGACTTTTTCGTGTTTCGCTGAAGTCAACCACTCTAGTCGAATTTCGTTAATTTTTGCTTTTATTTTTACAAAGTGTCGTCTTTGTTTTCTCAAGAAAATTTTTTAAGCTGTGTTATAAAAATGTACCGCGGTTAACTTCTATTAATTACAACTGGTAAGATGTATTTTTCGGTCAATTGACATGCACGATTAATTCTTAAATTTCGCATCTGCCAATTTGCCTGGCCAGCACGGGTGATTAGGCCAACTTATCCTGCCAGACACCGAGCAGTAGGTTTGATACAGGCCTATCGTGATCGTGATCATATTTCGAGGTTAGCTAATTGTCTACTCTCGATGGCACACGAATCCTGTTCTGTTACTTTTTAAATTTCAGTCTAGCTGATTTCAACACATCTCTTCATCGGCAATGTGACCGAACTAAGTGATAACGATGATTTGATGTTTACGATTGTACTTTTAACGCAGGGCCAATACGGGTGCAACGTGACGATCATCTCGCAAAAAAAAAGGAGTTGTTTTGTAAAATGTCGCCAAGAACAGAAGTTGTCATATCCGGAATTTCTGGTGTTTTCCCGAAGTGCAACAATGTTCGCGAATTAGCCGACAATTTGTTCGCGAAAAGAGATCTAATTACAGGTGTTAATAAATATTAAGTCGATATTTATTAATTTTGTCATTATTCGTTCGTTAGATTTTTCATTTTACGCAGCCAGATGTTCGTTATGTAAACAATATAAAATAAACCACTGGCCAGCGCTCGTTGGCGTGTTGTTCGTCTTCGCTAGTCGCTTTTCGTTCATCTGTTTTGTTATGTCGCTTCGTTATACGCTTTTAGCGTCTCGTCTTTTCGTATGTCGTTATTTCGTTGTAATTATTTCGTTTTACCCTTTTTGAAATTATTTTAGAAATAGTCTTTTTTAAGACTTCTATTCGTTCAATCGTATTCGATTAAAATACAATTTATTAATTGACCGGTTTGAAAAATTATTTCGAAAAATATAATTTGGTCCTCCGGAATATTAACGAAAATATCGTAACATTTTGGTCCTTCCCGAGCCGGATACCGTCGAACAAAATCGTAAAATTAAGTAAGTCCGTTCCAATTTATATACGATTAAAAAATTTATTTAAACTAAAGTCGTTTCGTATTCGTTGTCCATTCCGGTCATTAAGATTTTTCGCATATTATCGTTCGATTGAAATGGATAAGTTAGAAAGAAACCGTCGCTATATAAAAAAGCAACTAGCATCAATTCGAGCTCGTATTTTAGATTTCTTAAAAGAAACTTCAATTAGCACGGTCGTAGTAAAAGCTGAGAACGAATTCGAATCATTTAAAACTTATCATGCGCAATTTGAAGAGATTTCCAAACAAATTCTCGAATTAGCTGTCGAATCAAATCCAGAAAATGAAGAACAGCTTGAAAACGCTCTTTTTAAAGAATGTGAAGAATTAGTATCTACACTGAATTCGATTAAAACCGCGATCGCAGTCGCTAAAGATAAGTTCTCAACGCAAAACGATAGAGATTCGATATTAAATTCCACATCGATTGTTCATCGTAATGTTTCGGCTCAGCCGAGGCTTCCTAAAATTGATATACCCGAATTTAACGGCAACCCTCGCGATTTTTTAAATTGGAAAAATTTATTTTCGAATCTTGTCGTTGATAATCCTGACATACCTAATGTCAAAAAATTATATTTTTTAAAACAAGCTCTAAAGGATAAAGCAGCTCCGATAGTTCGAGATTTCGAAATTAACGATCATTCTTTCGGCGAAGCTTGGTCGACCGTTTTAAATCGTTACGAAAATAAACGAGCGATAATCGAATCGCATTTTCTCGATCTTTTTCATTTGCGCCGCGTCAAAAACGACTCTGACATTCAGGAATTATTAGACTGTATAAATGTAACACTTCGAGGCTTGAAAGTCGCGAATGAAGGTCGCGACAATTGGCAATCTTGGATTTCGTTTTTGATATCGATGAAATTGGACGACGAAACACGTCGCGACTGGGTAAAGTCTTTAACGGATAATACTAAGTATCCTACGTATGAGGAAATCAAAAAGTTCCTTGAAACTCGAGTTCAAGCGATTGAAAGTCAGCACTTTCGTTGCAATGAAGTCTCTAAAAAAACCGAGAAAACGCAGTCGTTTAGTAGTTATTCAAAAAATAAATCGACGTTCGTAGCGTCTTCCACAGCCATGTGCGTAATTTGTAAAAACTTACATCCACTTTGGAGATGTCCAGAATTTATTAAACGAACTCCGATTGAACGTTATGATATCGTAAAAACTAATCGTCTATGCATTTTATGTTTTGCGAAAGATCATCGCGTTTCCGAGTGCAGAAATCGAAAATGCACAAATTGTAATCAAAATCATAATACAATGTTACACCGCAACAATTTTAAATCGCATCTCAAAAACAATTCGGCGGAATGTTTTAAAATTGAAAATCCTTCAACAGTCGAGAGTAATCCAAATTCACAGAAATCATTTGAATTAGTCAGTTCCTCTAATAAAACTTGCCAACAAGTTTCAACAAATAATCTGGTAATATTACCAACGGCAGTTTTAAAAGTTAAGGTCCGAAATAATCGTTACGTATTAGCAAGAGCACTTCTTGACTCTGCTTCGCAGGTTACGCTAGTTACCGAAAAATTCGTTCGAAAAAACAATTTACCGTGTTTTCACAACTCGAGTGAAACGTCTATAGTAGGTATAACTTCAGACATTATCGATTGCAGCAAATCTAGTTTCTTTAATATTCGCTCTCGATTTTCGAAATTTGAAATTCGCATAGAACCAGATATCGTTCCTTTTATATCGTATAAATCACCCACAAACGTTATTCGTGAAACGGCTAATAAATTTAAAGACCTACGTATGGCGGACGAACCGCTCAGCCATAATAATATCGATATCTTGATAGGAGCAGAATATTTCGAAAAATGTATTCTCGACGAGAGAAAATCATTCGACGATCTTTTTATTCGCAATACTCATTTTGGATGGATAATTTCCGGTTGTGAAAAATTTAAATCGAGCTTTCCGTTATTTTGTCACATATCTACAAAATTAATCGATTTACAAATTACTAAGTTTTGGGAAATCGAAGAAGTTAATCCACAAAAGGAAATAAACCCCGAGCACGATATGTGTATAGAACATTTTAAAACAACGTTTTCGCGATCAACCGATGGTCGTTTTATCGTTCGGTTACCTTTAAAAAATGATCGTAAAAAATTATCTAATTCTCGTAATCACGCTATTCGTTCGTTAATCCGTTTTGAAAAATCGTTGAAACCAGAAATTAAAATTGAGTATATACAATTTATGCGAGAATACTTAGAATTAGGTCATATGGAACCTGTTAAACCTATACTCGATAATTGTAAAGTGACATATTATATTCCACATCGTGAGGTACTTCGTCCATCTAGTACGACCACAAAACTTCGTGTTGTGTTTAATGCGTCCAGAAAATCAGACTCAGGACTTTCATTAAATGACTTGCTTGCTACAGGTCCGAAAATTCAATCCGATTTATTCGATCTACTTATTAAATTTCGTTTTCATAAATTCGCCTTCGTAGCCGATATAGAGAAAATGTATCGTCAGGTTCTCATACATCCAGAAGATCGCGACTTGCAAAGAATCGTTTGGCGAGAATCGACTAAAGAACCCATACAAGAGTTTCGATTAACTACAGTGACATACGGAACTGCGTCTGCCTCGTTCTTAGCGCAACAGTGTTTAAGCATATTAAGCGAGGATATCCGAGAATCAGATCCTGATGCTTCACGAGCCTTAAAAGAAGATTTTTATATGGACGATCTTCTAACGGGAGGAGATAATTTGGATTCGGTAATGCATCTACAAAAATCTATACATGCTACTCTGGAGAGTGCTCATTTTTTTCTTCGTAAATACATGAGCAATTCTGCAATATTTTTAAATTCGTTGAAACCTTCGCTCGTTGAAACCACACAGAACTTTGAATTTTCTGAAAACAGCATACACGTTTTAGGATTGACTTGGAACCCTCTGGATGATGTATTTCAGATAAGGATAAACTTAAACACATTACCTGAGGTTATTACCAAAAGAATTTTATTAAGTGAAATAAGTCGCATTTTTGATCCGTTAGGTTTGGCGTCACCAGTTACCGTGAGTTCGAAAATTTTCCTTCAAGATTTGTGGAGACTCGGACTAAATTGGGACGAACCAATTCCAGAACAGTTTAGTCAAAGGTTTCGTTCGTATTATAATGAATTAGCTCATTTGAGAGATTTTAAAATTGCACGCACCTTTTCATCTCTTAGTAAATGTGAAGATCGTTTAATTGGGTTCTGTGATGCCAGCGAAAAGGCATACTGTGCTGCAATTTTCCTCGTTAGATTTGGCGATTCGCACAAATCATCTTCCAGGCTAATTTGCGCTAAAACTCGTGTTGCTCCGATTAAGCAAATAACTATACCTCGTCTCGAACTGCAAAGCGCATTATTATTATCAAAATTAATAGTTCGAGTTTCGCGTAGTTTAAAAATTAATTCGAGTAATATTTTTTTATTCTCTGATTCTACTGTCGTATTGAACTGGTTGAACCACCCGCTCGAAAGATGGAACCAATTCGTAGCAAATCGTGTTTCCAGCATTTCGAAATTAGTTTCAGTAGACCGTTGGTTTTATGTGAATACACGCGAAAACCCTGCTGATTTAGGTACAAGAGGAATTTCTTCGTCTAAATTTTTAAATAACGTCTTGTGGCTACAAGGGCCTAGTTTTATTAAAAATCATAGTGATTTTGATGCACTTAAATTAAATACTAAAACAGAAGTCTATCGATTGCCCGAATATCGAATTAACCAAGTGTGCACTAATACAGTTAACGTTAATAAGCCAACTTTATGTTTCGAAAATTTTTCTTCGTACTCGAAAGTTTTGAACGTTATCGGTTATTTATTAAGATTTTATTCGAATTGTAAAGTAGCGCCTGACCAACGAATTAAGTCAAGTATATTGTCAGTTGCTGAAAGAAAGCAGGCGTTCGTCTCGCTCGTTCGTAATTCTCAATTAATATCCTTCGCAACGGAAATTCATTCATTAAAAGTATTTGGCAATCTAGTCAAAAACAGCTCGTTGAAACGGTTATGTCCCTTTTTGGACGAAAATAATATTCTACGTGTAGGCGGTCGGTTAATGCGTTCCGATTTTTCCGTCAACGTAAAACATCCGATTATCCTTTCGTCAAAAAGTCACATTTTTAAATTATACGTTCGATTTATACATGAAACTTATTTTCATGCTACTCGTACATTCGTCGTTAATTTCATAAAGTCGCGTTTCTGGGTAACTGATGGATTAAACAAAACTGTAAAGAAAATCCTATTTCAGTGTGTGATATGCACCCGCTTTAAAGGAGTCACTATGGAGCAGGTAATGGGTCAGCTGCCAAAGGAGCGCATTTCGTATTCGAGGCCGTTCGATTTCGTAGGCATCGATTTTTGTGGTCCGTTCACAACCAAGTGTATCGCTCATCGTTCTTATAAATTTGGAAAATGCTATGCCGCTTTTTTCATTTGTTTAGTAACACGAGCCGTTCATGTCGAAATCGTTTCGGATTTATCGAGTGTAAAATTTCTCGATAGTTTTAGTCGTTTTATTGCACGAAGAGGCACACCTACTCGTGTGCATTCTGACAACGCTACAAATTTTGTGGGCGCGAAAAATCAATTGTATCTGAATACTGGAGATTCGCTGAATTTTTCTAGTTTCCGTGGAATAGAATGGGTATTTATACCACCTCGTAGCCCACATCATGGAGGCATTTGGGAAGCTGCTGTCCGGATAGGAAAGTATCATCTGAATCGAGCAACTAAAAATTCAACTATGTCCTATGAAGATTATTCTACGATCTTTGCCGCAATAGAATCGATTTTGAATAGTCGCCCTATTTCATACAAAGTTCATACGGATGACGGTCCAGCGATTTTAACCCCTTCGCATTTTTTGATCGGTAAACCTTTAATTTCCGAAACTATGGATTCTGATCCAATTGTTCCACCTGAATCAATAGATTTAATGGAATTATGGAAATCCCATAGGGCTGTGTTAAACTCATTCTGGCACAATTGGAGAAAGGATTATTTAAATGACTTACAAGTTCGTAACAAATGGTTTACTCGGAAAAATAATCTACAAGTCGGAGATGTAGTATTAATTAAAGATGATCAATTACGTCCCGGTGACTGGAACATGGGCGTAGTAGTCACGACTTACCCTGATCCAAATGGTGACGTTCGTGTTGCGGATGTGAAATCTCAAACCGGAATCAAGCGTAGATCCATCTGCAAATTAGTTCGTTTGTTTAATGATGAGCCCAAGCTCATCGGGCGGGAGTATGTTAATAAATATTAAGTCGATATTTATTAATTTTGTCATTATTCGTTCGTTAGATTTTTCATTTTACGCAGCCAGATGTTCGTTATGTAAACAATATAAAATAAACCACTGGCCAGCGCTCGTTGGCGTGTTGTTCGTCTTCGCTAGTCGCTTTTCGTTCATCTGTTTTGTTATGTCGCTTCGTTATACGCTTTTAGCGTCTCGCCTTTTCGTATGTCGTTATTTCGTTGTAATTATTTCGTTTTACCCTTTTTGAAATTATTTTAGAAATAGTCTTTTTTAAGACTTCTATTCGTTCAATCGTATTCGATTAAAATACAATTTATTAATTGACCGGTTTGAAAAATTATTTCGAAAAATATAATTTGGTCCTCCGGAATATTAACGAAAATATCGTAACAACAGGTAAAGGTCTTTTTTTTTTTTTTATTTTATATACATCAATGAATACGCTCTTACGCATTTTAATGAAATTGTTTACAAGTTAACCCTCTGGTATTTATTACGATTCCGTATTTTTTTAATATCCGTTTTGTTTCACTTGTCCGCTTTGAGTGGTATCGTAATTTCCGTAGCACGGGTCAGATGCATTATTAAATGATTGTTTATAATATATATATATATATATATATATATATATATATATATATATATATAATACATTTGTATATTCTGCTCGTTAAATAGTTGATAATAAAATTATTAACACTGTAACATACATCGCAAGACTGAATATAAATTAATATTTTAGAAACGTTTATTCGGGGGAATTTCCTAATTATAGCGAGAAACACGAAAGAAAATAACATTATATAAATTTAATTTATGTATTGGAGTATGAAGGAGACCAAAATAATCTATTTTCATTTACAAGGGAAATATCAGAAGTGTGGGTCATCGATTTGGTACAACTTTTCCAGATGGCATGGCATTCGGTAAAAAACGAAAACGAATTTTATCGGTAAACTCGAGAAAAGCGTGTCTAAAGTCACCGATCTAATATGAGGTGTGACAGAACAGTAACGAAAATTTCGAAGTTTTTTCAAAAAGTATTTACCTAACGTTCAATGTTTATTCCGTGGTCCCTTTAAAATAGTGCCCCTTTGATATTATGCACTCATGCCACCGTAGTTTTCAGAGTTTGGGAGACACTGCGGTAGTTTATACGATAAGCGGTTGTTCTTTCGCGTTGTTTATCAGATAAAAATTGTGCTCCGATAATGTGTCTTCGATTTTTTCGCCATTGTTCGATATCATCGTAACTGATTAAACCGGTGAGATTGTTGTGATTTGTCTATTCTGCGTTCACCTTTCGCTTGCTTATTTTAACATTTTCAGTCATTAAATACTAATTGCAATTCATTTTATTGTTTTTCTCTTTTTCATCTTTTTTCTTTTTCTTTTTTAAGTTAGTTGATCGATGAGCTGGTGTAGTGGCGGCCGTCCGGCGGCCTCTTCGAAAGATACAAAAGCCACTAAGTCTAATATGTCGCTGAATCCAATAGAGGTTGATGCTGTCGGAAAGCGCAAACCTTCCAGCCTCTCTCGCCGTCCAGAACTTAATAGGTCAATCCGATCAGAACTCACCAAACACAGGTTTCCGTACCCTAATTCATGTATCGAAAGAATAAGTCTGGCAAGAAAACAAGGAGGAAGAGGCCTCCTAGATGTATCATCTCTTCACCAAAGTCAAATAGAAGGATTTCGAGAATATTTCCATTCAAATGAGCATCCATTACATAAAGCGATAATAAAGGTAAATCAAGACCACACACCGCTCAACCTATCAAAAAAAAGAAAAGATACAGAGTAGAAATATTAATGAAAAAAAAATAGAAAAATGGTCTGGTAAAATGTTACATGGGAGACATATCGATATAATGAACAGCAAAAATATCAATAAAAAGTTTTTTTCTTTTTTGATATGGGTATGCTAACGAAGAGTAACAGCCCAATCAACCAAGAAATCTAAGTAATATTTCAAAAGGAGCATAATAGATTTTAATCTGGTTGCGAGATTGATTGAATGAAAGAAGCTAGAATGGGATCAACTGACAAGGAAGGAAATGAGAGAACTGTATGGAGTAGGAAGACCGAGATCCAAAAGCTGAGAATAGAAGAGAAAACGTTCTGAAGAAAGTAAGGAATATTCGAAGAAGACATGGTTGGCGTCACACAGAAAAAAGAAATCTTCTGGGTGGAGAGAACATCGCGAGGAGATGAGACGAAGGAAAAACGAAAAAGTGACGAAGGGAGAAAGGTATGACCGAAAAACGAAGACGACATATGACAGCGATCAGGGGACGACAAAGAGAAGGAAACATGTCAAACCATCTGGTCAAAGAAGCTAAGGGCTGGACGGAAAGATAAGAGAAATTCGGATTAGAAAAAAGGGAAAAATAAATATCTTTCCTTAATGTAATATGGAACTGTTTGAGTTTCTTAACTTTCTTCTTGATCTTTTTGTTTTTTCTCCAGGGGTACCTCCCTCTTTGAATTATTTTATTATCATTCCTATTCCTAAACAAAGTTCTTCCTTACGTCCAATTTCTTTGACTGTATCAGAAAACTGTTTGAAGGTATGTTAAACAAGCGGCATGTACGGTGACTAAAGCATAATAATTTATTTCCTCTAGCATATGTTTGCCTTTCGACCTGGTATTAGTAGCTAAGATTGTATCAGTATTTTTGTTTGGTATATCTACAAATCTATTATCCAAAAACAAATACATAATAAAAGACCCATCATCTAATCTCGTTCCGATGTGCAAAGGTTTTCATCTTAAGTTTTGGTCGGATATGTACGTTTCCTCTTTCTCTAACAGTTATTTTTTTTATCTGTCTGTTCAACCTGGTCTTCCTGCCAATTCGTGGTTCCCTTTGTTTCCTTCACTTCGTTGTTGTCTCCGTTATTCGTCTGCGGCTTAACCATTCGTTGTTGCCTTCCTTCTATTTTCTTTTTTTTTTGTGGGTTGCCTCACCATATTGTCCTCTCCGCTCAAACGAGGAGCTTGTTTGCGGTGCTGATCATGCGTTTATTAAGTGTTGATTTCTTTCTGTTGAGTATTCTAGTTTCTACTTCAGTTTGCTGCGACTTGATCTTTCTACACCATATTGTGCGCCTCTTATATCCTATCTTTTTCTTCTCTACATATTGTTTCTATTATTTGTTCTCTCTTTCTAACATATCTGACTGACTCCTTCCGTTTCTAATTGTTTTGAGTGAAAGTCCCTGGTTAACGAGCTCAACAGGAAAAAAGGAGAAAAAAAAAGAGATACTGTTTAAACGCCTTTTTTGATATAGTGTTGAGCTCGTCCTGCGATTTCGCCTTTGTCTCGTATCTATTCCTGAAAAACTTTGTCTTTTATGAATGTGACTTCAATAGGAAAAAAACACGTGGTAATAAAAAAGAAAAATTTATAATTTTTCCTCTTGTATAAATTTTTCAAATTGTTTAATAAATATTATAAAATTTTATATCAATTTATTATTTTAAATAATATCAAATTATATTAAAAATAAATTTCTATATAAATTTAAAAAAAGTAAAATGAGTTAAAAGAAAAGTTGTCGATGCAAGGATTAGAACGTCTAACCTCAAAATTTACGGAATGTGATAAAATAGAAACGTGAATTTTATAATTACGTGCGCTTTGATTGGAATTTTATAGTTTATTACGAATTTTTACCAACTGGCTGTGCAATCAATGAGGAGTATATTTACAAGTATTATGCAATTTGCATGAGAGGTGATCCGGAAAAAACGTGTCGAACTTTGGAAAAATAACTCTCGTGGGGATTTTACACTACGAAAACGTACCGGTGGGTTTTGTTTATCCAACAGTTTGTAGCGAAACATAACATCGCTGTAATGCTGCAACCATCCTATTCTTCAGACATGGTAGACTTTTTCTTATTTCTCAAACTCTCAAGAAGGCACACTCAAAAAGGAGAACAGTTTTTAAGAATAGATACGAAATAAGGGCGAAATGGCAGAGCGAGCTCAAGACCATATTAAAAAAAGGCATTCCAACAGTGTCTCTCAAACTCTGGAAACTACGGTGGCATAAGTGTGAATAATATCAAAGGCGAACTATTTTGAAGGGACCACGGAGTAAACATTAAAGATTAGCTGTATATACTTTTTCAAAAAATTTTCAAAATTCTCGTTACTGTTCTATTACACCTCGTATTAGCTCGCTGACTTAAACGCATTTTTCTCGAGTTTATTATTTCTTTTTTTACTGAATATTATCATCTGAAAAAATTGAACCAAAATAAAGACCTACACTTCTGATTGTTCCTCCTATGTTAGAAAAGAGAACCAAAGAATATTATTAAAAATCTGAATATTTGATTTTAATTTTCAAGAAAATAAAAACAAAATTACATAAAAATATTAATCATTAGCGAGTAATATGCTAGAAATAAAACATGAATTTGGTTCATATTGTTGTATTCTCGGCAGTAATTTCTAATTGAAAAAGCAGATCAAAGAAACATTAGTAAAAGTAAAGCATGTGATCTGAATTTGGAACGGACCTGCATTATGTTCAACAAAAAAGTGGAAAATAAAAATATATTAATTGAACATTCGAAGTTGTTTTCGCGGTAGATATAGTTAGGAAAACAATTTACGATAGACATCATGTTTAAAATTTTTTTTTGTAAACATGGTATTTACTGTAAATTGTTTTTCTAATTATAAAAATAGATACGTTCAAATCAATATTAAAATTATTATAGTTCATTTTCTGTATTAATATAAAAATTATTTTGCTAACATAAATATACAATAAATAAACTTTCTTTAATAACAAATAAAAATAAGTATAAATTAATTTATACTTTAATAAATTCAAATTAAAATACCTCTCATAACTAAATAAATAAATAAGTAAATGATTGTCCAAATGTTGCAGTTAGTGACTGTTATAATTATGTAAAAAAAATGAATTTTCATTCACAATTTACACATATGTATAACATTAATCATTTGTAAATAAACATAAATTGAAGTCACTAACAACTTTTAAAAACTTTATAAACATTTAAAAAATTATATAAAACACATTATAATTTTCCCGTCCGACTGGTTTCGTCTGTCTTACCAGAATTTAAGCTTAACAGTTTCGAATGTGAACATATTCAAATATTAGCAGTAATACTGAAAGTTTTCTTTATATCTAACAAAAAACAAAGTAAAATTTCATTCACACGAGGCTACTATTTGTAAAATTTGAGCTGCTTCTCGTAAAAATTTTCACAAGGAGGCTGTATAAAGTAATCGGAATTTGTCTGACGTTAATTCTCATATGCCATGCTAACAAAATATTATTTTTATATGCTCTTGTAACGTAATTAATCATCGTTTTATTTTTCTTATTTGCTGTGCTTGTCGTGGACTAAAAAAAAAAAATAAGATAGATTGAGGTATTTTAATTTCAATTTATTAAAGTATAAATTAATTTATACTTACCTTGGTTTGTTATTAAGGAATTTATTTATTGTATATTTATAGATAATAATTAACAGGTTGCGGATTTATCTGCATTTAAGTTTAATAAAAGAACAGAAAATTTCTCTATTTTTTCTTTTCTTTTCTTTTCTTTTTTTTTAAACCCCCCTTTGGGCATGTCAACAAAGGATCTTCGCCCAGAAACGAAACGAGGGAGAAGGATCAATTAAATGTAGAGTCGGTGTCAAATATTGATAGAATAAAAGAACTGAGGATAGGAACCTAACGGAGATCGACGGAAACGATAAGATATACGAGGCACAATAAGGATTAGGGAGTTTAATAACACATCGGAGTACAAAGAAGTACGTTTGTTCACGAGGGATGGACATTCAAAGAAGATGTGGTCAGGATCACAAACGGCTTCGTCGTCAGGATGGAGAGGATAATTAAGGAAAAGAGCGAGATGAAAACGAAAACGTGAGGAAGGAAGAAGAGTATGATTCAGACGTAAACGGATAATAGGGACAATGGCGGAGCGGCGAAGCGAAGGAAAATCGTAAAACCAAGGGGCCGGTTAGGAAGATTAGGTTGGATGGAAAAATAGAAAAGGAAGGTTGATTAGAAAAGGAAGAAACGTAAAAATTTGACCAAAATCTAACATGAAACTTTTTACACAATGGGAGTAAATTAGAAACGGAAATTTTAGAGAGAAAAAAGCGGGAGATTGAAATTTTTATTTTTCAAGCTAAAGATGGGGTTTGCCCAAAAACTTGTCTCCAAGGATAAATATATTTCTATTCATTTCTTTTGTTGTTTGTTATTTGGTAAATGCACTCTTTCAAATATTTTATATCTATCTCTTCGACGTTCTGAGGTTTTTTCTGTTGTCCGTATGCGTTGTGGCCATTCCCTGCTGCCTTTCTCCAGGTTTCGTTTTTTTATGGTTTCCCCCTCATTGTTATTTGCAACGCCGATCATATGTTCTTCGAGTGTTTATCTCTTTCTGTGGAGCATTTTGTATTCCTATTTGACGCTTCCTATTCTTTATTGCGCCTTTTATATCCTGTCTTTCTCTTCAACGCTAATCATTCCAACTATTTGTTCCTGTTTATCAAAGATTTCTGATCGGATTAAAGTTCAACCGACTTCTTTCCTTTCTATTTGTTTCTCAGTAAAGGTCCTTGGTTGACAAGTCCCCCCCAATCCCAAAAAAAAAAAAATTCTAGCAAACAGGTATGAGTTAAAATATTGCATTCAAATTTTATATTTCATTCTTTTTTTTTTTTTTTTTTTTTTTTTAAATGGGCTCGGTGTTAACACTGACCCAACTACATGGACCTAGATCACCTACTCAGATTCTGAAGCGATCGGAGATAGAAAGTATAAAGGAAAGAAGGAGGGGAATAACGGCTGGAGATGGGAAGGAAAGGATAAAGGAAGCATTGAAAGGGGTAGGAAGATCCAACGCCAAAAGTTCGGCGTATAGATGAGAGCACTGAGGAAAAATAGCAGAGCATTCGAAAAGGATATGGTTGGGGTCACATATAAAGGGAGGATCAGTTGAGTGGAGAGGGCAAAAGGGAGTAGGTGAAAGAGAAAAAGAAAAACGAGAAAAGGGAAGGAGGGAATGTCCAAGTCTCAGTCTGATTAAATAAACAATAGCCGAGCGCTGAGAAGAAGGAAGAAATTGGTACCAAGGCTGTGAATTGGGAGTAGGCTGTAGGAGGAGGTAGAAGGAGGAGCGATTGGCAAAAAAGGAAGGGTAGATGTCAACCCACAGTCTGGTATGGAGACTTGCGGAGAGGAAAAGGATGTCTGAGGCAGGAAAATGCGGAAGGAATGGACCATTGAGAGACGCCGAGCGAGCTAGGAAGTCAGCTGCTTCGTTGCCCTCAATGCCAGAGTGGCCAGGAACCCATAAAAAGTCAATAATGATAGAACGAGCTAAGCGCAAGTTGGAGATAGAGGCACGAACAGAAAGAATGATATCATTAGTCGAGTGGGAAGGATATTCTTTTAATATGAACTTTCTTTTATGAAATTTTTAGTATACATTTTAAAGTTTTTTGTTGTATACAAATTCAAATCTTCGTTACACTATGTGATAAGCGGTTGTTCATTCGCGTTGTTTATCAGATAACAATTGTTCTCCGGTAACGTCGTCTTCGATTTCTTCGGCATTGTTCGATATTATCGTAGCTGATAAAACCGGTGAGATTGTTCCGATTTAACTATTCTAGTGTATTTCTCTTATCTGTGCTGTAAATTAACTTTGTCGCTTCGCTAATTTAAGCTAACTTGTAGCGTCGTTTTTATTTCATTTATTTCGTCTTCGTCTTTTTAACGATTTCATTTTTCGTCATTTTTGTTTCTAATTTTTATTTATTTACTTTTTAGTTGGTTAGATGAGCGCAGCTAAGGGGGGCCGCTCTGCGGCCTCCTCCCCAAGTCCTGCTAAAGCTATTAAACCACGGTCCAATTTGTCTATTAATATGGACGTGGACAGTAATTCAAAACGTAAATCTGTTGATCCTCTTTCGCCCATTTCCTCTGTTCTACCGAAAGAGATTAAACTCTCTGAGGCTGAACCTAGTACATCCCCTGTTTCCCATGTTGTCGATCATCTCAGCCACAACATTATTAATAATAATACTAAGACCAATTCAAATAATTCATCCACTAACAACATTATTAATAATAATAGTAATAACATTAATAGCAACAATAACGACAACAACAACAATAATAGTAACATTAACAATAGTGATAATAATAATAATAATAGTGCTAGTAATAATAGTTGCATTACCGCCGTTTCCAATACTTGTTTCGTAAATGATCATCCGGGACCTTTCATTGTTTTTGTCGAAAATTTAGATGACGATAAGAACATAGGCAATAATCACCCTTTGGCTCTTGCAAGATTATTAAATTCTGTTTCTTCGTCATTTCTTAGTGTTTCTCCTCAAGGAAAGGACCGCATTTCAGTCACCTTCCACTGCAAATTCCTTTTTATCTAATTCTGACTTCTTTCTCAGTAAAAGTATTAAAGTTTACATTCCCAATAGCGCCTTATACAGAATGGGAATTATTTCAGGGGTTCATCCTTCGTTTTCTGAAGACGATATTACGGAGGGGATTGAATCGTCTATTCCCATAGCGTCCATTCGTCGTATCTATCGTTCCTCCGAGGGTACTAAAATTCCAACTAGATTCGTAGAAATTAAATTCCACAAATCCGTTCTTCCAGATTTTGTTTCCATTTACAGACTCCGTTTTTCTGTTTCGCCTAGCGTACGACTACCTACACAGTGTTCGAAATGTTTCCTTTTTGGGCATATTTCCAAACACTATCGTAGTTCTTCGAATATATGTTCTCACTGTGCCTCCAAACATCCTTTATCAGACTGCAGTAATCTTCAAGAGCCCCCTCTTTGCCGGAATTGTAAAGGCTCTCATTGTGCTTATAATCGTACGTGCCCGGAATGGGTAAAACAAAAGGAAATTAAGCGCATTATGACATTCGAAAACATCTCTTTCCATGAGGCATCTAATTTTAAAAATAGTAATTTAGTCTCCCAGGCTTTCTCATATGCCGACCGTGCTTCGTTGCCTGCTTCCTGTCCTAATGTATCTTCTAAGTCCTCTCATACAGTTCCTAAATCTATTCCGCGGCCTAAATCCCCAACTTTTCATAAACGTCCTAATTTTAAATCTTATACTAAACCTTCCCCACAGTTTCCTGCCCTTCCTTCTAACCGCCTTCCGTCGCCCTCTAATGGTTGGGCTTTTAATAGTTCTTCTTCTACTAGTAATTCCACCTCCATTAATAGTAATTTTCATTAGTTCATGACGCTTCTAGTTCTACTTCCGCTTCTACTTCCAAAGTTCCTTCATCTACTGTTCTTCCTACAGCAAATTTTATAGCCGAAGCGATTTTAGATCTTCTTGCGTCCAATAACATTGATTCTTCTCCTTCCCTTGTTGACTCCCTACCGCTCTTTTTATCTAACTACATTCACCTTAATTAGTCTTTCTTCTCACTTTCGTTATAAAGTGAAAGTGAATGCAACCGGGGCTAGCCTTTTCTTTCCCATTTCGTTTTTTCTCTGTTTTTTTTGTCTTTATTTCTTTCCATTTTCTGTTTTCTCCCCATTCTCTTTTTATGATCACTATTATTATTACTATCAATATTTCCTTTCATATTAATTTCCTCCTTTTCCAGACTTTAAGACTCCTGAATGTATTGCCCAGAGGCGGACAAGCAGCAGTTGCTTTTTTCACATTTCAATGTACTGACGCTGCTGTGACTAAAATCACTGCCGGGCTCAGATATATTGGTTTTATTTGTGTCGTTCTGCATTGTACTCTTGTCTTAATATTTTTGAGACCGCAGCACTTTGACACTGTTTTACGCTATTGTAATTTACATTATATTCTCGAAAAGTTGAGACAATTATCGAGAATCATAGCAACTACAAATTTCGCTTTTTTATGCAACTTAGCTGCAATGGGCTCTGAATCATATTGTCCGTTGCCTCTAAAATCCTGTTCCTTACTTTTCATTTTTTCTTTTATTTATGCCAGTCTAGCATCCATCGCCGTCCTTTTTTCATCAACAGTCTATTTTTGTTTAATTGTTTTTATTTGTTCCTTCCCTTTTCTTATTAACTTTCCTCTCATCTTGCTAGCCCCAATTTTCCTCCATCCATTAAAGTTTCTTTCCTTCTGTTTTTTTTTTTATATTGTAATTATTTTTTTTTCTACTCTACCTTGCTGTTTTTCTTCTGGCACTCTCTTTGTCTCTCTTCCTTTTCCTCCCCCTCTATCTTTTTGTTTTTTCTTTATTTCTTTTTCCTTTTCCTACTCAAGTCTTTTCCTTTTATAATTTACTATGCCGGGTACTTTTAATATTTTACAGTGGAACTGTCGCAGCCTTAGAGCCAACAAAAATTCATTAGAGGGTCTGTTAGATATTCATAGTATTAACGTTGCTCACATTTCGGAAACGTGGCTACGGTCGGATATGAATATTAATTTTCGTGGGTATAAGATAATCAGATGCGACCGTGACGATGGTTATGGTGGATCTGCTATTCTTATTAGAAACGGCATTTTATTTAAATTTCATGATGTTTCCTTTAATTCCCCTTCTAGTCCTAATCAGCCTAATATTGTACACATTTCCATTCCTTCCAATGCAGCTCGTCCGCTTAATATTATTTCTATTTATGTTCCCCCTAGTTGCGACCTTTGTCACTTCCCTCTCGTTTCTTTCCTCAGGTCTATCCCGCATCCGTTCATCATTGGGGGTGACTGGAATGCTCGGTCGCCCTCATGGGGCTGCTCAAACCATAACAACAACGGTACTGTTCTTGAAAATCTTGTTCTTTCTAATGATTTAGTCCTTCTTAATGATCTCTCTCCTACCTATTACAAGAGCGCATCGAGTTATAGTACTCTCGATTTAACTTTCTCATCTCCTTCTATTGGTTTTGATTACAATTGGTCAACTCTCATGGGCTCCTATGGTAGTGATCATATTCCTATTCTAATTACTCCCCAGAATCATCCTTCTTCTCCTTGCTTTAAACCTCTCAATTACCTTCGATGGAACCTATCGAAAACTAATTGGGCTCTGTTCCACTCCTTAGTTGATTCTACGCTTCCTAAACGTCTAGATGGCTCTAATCCTGTACTCCATTACCATCTATTCCTAAATTCGATTACAAATGCTCTATCGCTGTCTTCTCCTTCCCGTAAACCGTCATCGTCAGGCCATCGTGGATCAGCATCGTCCCTCTGGTGGAACGAAGAATGCAATGCCGCTTTCGATCATAGTCGCGCTACATTTAGAATTTTCCGATCGAATCCTACACGCGAAAACTTTCTTGCCCACAAAAGGGCCAATGCAAGGGCTAGGTTTATTCTAAAATCGTCTAAGAAATCCTCTTGGAAAAATTTCTGTTCATCTTTTTCGATAACTACTCCTCTCAATCATATCTGGAAAATGGCCAGAGCTTTCAAATTCCCTTCTTCTGAACGTCCTTCTACCCATACTATTTCCTCCGACAGTTTGTCTTCTTTTCTTGATGCTGTTGCTCCTGCTTATGTTCCTAACGTTGATGAATCCTGTCCGTTTCCTGTTACGGAAACCCCTAATTCTCATTCTCTTTCCTCTGCGTTTAATATTAATGAATTAAAATCCATTCTCAAAAAATCTTCCAGCCCCACTCCAGGTCGTGATGGTATTCTCTTCTTTGTCCTAAAAAAGTTATCCGATCTTGCTCTCCGAACACTTCTTTGTATATTCAACTCCTTTTTGTCCAGAGGAGTAACACCTCCTGCCTGGAACACCTTTATTATCATTCCTATCCCTAAGAAAAACTCCTCTCTTCGTCCGATCTCCCTAGCATCGTGTCTCAGAAACTGTTTGAGGGCATGCTTAACAAGCGCCTGGTCTGGTGGCTCGAACACAATAATGTTTTTCCTTCTAATATGTTTGGTTTGCGTCCAGGCTTAGGTGCTGCTGACTGCGTCAGTCTGTTTGTTTCCTATATCTATAAATCTTTCGTCGATAAACAGTACACTCTAGCTACTTTTATCGATGTTTCCAGTGCTTTTGATAATGTCCATCTCCCTACTCTTCGAGATAGAATGATAGTTAACTTGATGTTAAATCGTACTATTCTCCTGTCTTCTTCTTCGTTCGAGGTTACAAGAGTTGTTTCACGTGGTCTTCCACAAGGATCCTGCCTTAGTCCTACTCTTTTTAATATCTATACTATTTCTGTTGCTTCTCTTTCTATGAACTCCTCTTCCTTATTTTTTACCGATGATATTCTTCTCTTTTCCTCATCCCGTGATATTGTAGATGCTAACGAAAGTGTTAATTCGTCTCTAGCTACTTTGGAACAATCTCTTTCCTCTTTAAACCCTTCTATTTCCCCTTTAAAATCCTCTTGTATTGTCTTTTCTCTTCGTCCTTTTAATCCCACTTTAGTCTCTGTATTTTTAAACTCCAATCTTATCCCTCGTAGTGAATGCTTCCGCTATCTCGGTGTATTTCTCAACAGTCGTCTGTCCTTTTATGAACATATTAATTTCCTTTCCTCTTCTGCCCTTAAAAGACTAAACTTACTGAAAGCTCTTTCTCCAACAAAATGGGGAGGCGATCCTTTTCTCCTTATTTCCTTGTACAATTCGATTATCCGTTCCAAATTCGACTACTGTTCCTTTATCTATAGCTCTGCCTCAAAATCACTTCTTTCCAAGCTGGATATAATTCAAAATTCTTGTATTCGTCTTTGCCTTGGTGTTCTTAGATCTTCTCGAGTACCAGCAGTTCTCGCTGAGTCTAACTCGCCTCCCCTTTTCATTCGCAGATCCTATTTAGGTTATCGTTTCTTGTGTAAACGCTTACCGTTATCATCCTCCAAACTTATTCCTTCATATCTTTCTATTCTGCAAAATTGGCGTTTTACTCCCAAGAAAATTCCTATTCTAGCCCACATTGCTTTGCGGCTAAATTCCTTTTTATCCTGCACAATTTCTTATAACAATCTCCCTTACTTTTCTTTCAATTTTGCAGATCTCTCCAATCCTCCCAATGTATTCTACTTTCCCTTTTCCTCCAAATCCCTTTCCTATCCAACAGTTATACAGGAATTCCATAGTTATATCGAATCCCGTTTTCCTTCCCATATTGCTATTTTTACGGATGGTTCGACTTAATGGAGTTGGAGCTTCTTTCATCATTCCGAGCATTAATTTCTCTGAATCTTTTCGCCTCCCTTCCTTTTGTACTATCTTTACGGCCGAGTTAATGGCCATTTTACGTGCCATAATCCGTATTTCCTCACATCGTTCTTCTTCTAAATTTTTAATTATCTCCGACTCCATGTGTGCTCTTAAAGCTATTTCCTCTCATTTCCCCTCTCACTCCTCTGACCTTTTCATCCTCCGTATTCGCTCTCTCATTCACACTCTCTTCTCACTTCACGCTATCCGCATTGAAATGCTCTGGGTCCCCAGTCATATGGGGATAGAGGGTGACGAAATGGCAGATTCCTTGGCTCAGATTGCTGTATCCTCCCGCTTTTTTTTCTCTAAAATTCCCGTTTCGAATTTACTCCCATTGTGCAAAAAGTTTCATGTTAGATTTTTACGTTTCCTCCTTTTCTAATCATCCTTCCTTTTATTTTTCCATCCAAAATAATCTTCCCACGCGGCCTTGGTTTTACGATTTTCCTTCGCTTCACCGCTCCGTTATTGTCCCTATTATCCGTTTACGTCTGAATCATACTCTTCTTCCTTCCTCACGTTTTCGTTTTCATCTCGCTCTTTCCCCTTATTGCTCTCTTCATCCTGACGACGAAGCCGTCTGTGATCCTGACCATATCCTCTTTGAATGTCCATCCCTCGTGAACCAACGTATCTCTTTGTATTCCAATCTGCTGTCACTCAAACTCCCTACTCCTTATTGTGCCTCGTATATCTTATCGTTTCCGTCGATCTCAGTTGTTCCTATCCTCAGTTCCTTTATCTTATCAATAGCTGACCGAATCTACATTTAACTGATCCTTCTCCTTCCTTTCGTTTCTGGGCGAAGATCCTTTGTTGATATGCCCAAAGGGGGGTTTAAAAAAAAAAAAAAAAAAAAAAAATCTTCGTTACAAGTACAGAAAACTTTTCGTAAATGCGTCACTCGTAACCAACAGGAACTTTTTTTAGTTATCGCAATTAGGAAGTATAGAAGTAATAGAACTGAACACAGTTTCGTTATTTAACACTTTAGAAAGTTATACGTGCGTAGCTGTATATTTTTTTAAAAGCGTTTATAATTTTGGTAATAATTTTTCACAGATGTTCCGCAGTATCCAAAAGGACTGGGATTAATAAACGAGCCGCAGAAGTTTGACGCGTTATTTTTCGGTATACGATCTGAGAATGCGAGCACTTTGGATCCAATGGCCCGTATACTGTTAGAAAAAAGTTACGAAGCTGTTTTGGATGCGGGTAAATTTTTGTTCTAAAAAAAAAAAAATAAACACAAAAATAACTTTGCATACTACAGCATTTATTTATTTATTTTTATTTTATTTCTTTTTTTGCCTAGCTTTCGCCTTTTGTCAGTCTATACTCAGATCTAAATACCTAACTATTTCCTTCTTATATTTTTACATTAGCAGTTTTTAAAAAAATATATAACGCCTTACATTCTAAGGACAATGGCTCCTTTACCATTTGGTATACAGATATCGGTAAAGTGTAATATTTATTTAAAATTTCTTTCATCAGCATAATATATCAGTGTAGTACAATATTGATACAATACATTAGAAAAAGAACTTTGTGCATACCGAAGCAGAGCTACCGAGTAGGAAACTGGCAAATAATACTGGGTACCTTTCAGTAAGTAGGTAATTAGTTCGTTGCTTCTTGTTAGTCCATGTGCCCGAATAGAATAGGTGAGTATAATTTGGGGGGGGGGGCAAATTTTCCTTCAAACCCCAGTTAGAGGGGCACATGTAGATGGTAAAAAAGTATGATGGCCATTTGGAAACGGTAGCTTTTCAAAATGGCGGCCATCCCGATTCATATATTAGATCATAACTCGGCTCCTAATCGTCTGATTTTAATTTTCTTTTTTTCAAACGAAAGCTTGTTACATTTCCAACAACTTTAGTTCAGTACACTTTTTTTTTTATCTTCAATAGCTTTTGTGAAATAATGGAAAAAAGAATATTTTGTTTCTCAAAAATGTCTTTAGCCCGAATTACTCGAGTGATAATTAATTTTTACAGTGAAATGCTTTAAATAAAACACGAAGATAATTTTATACGCTTTACAATGAAATGTGCACGAAAGTTGTATCTGTGATACAAAGCGAGATATGCTATTTTTAGTACCGAAAAACAGTCGTGAAAAGTACGTCATCACATATGTATAAACATATAAAGACGCGTGACTCATTCTCTTCAATCATAACTTCGAACACAATCGATTGACCGGAAGTTAAAACTGTAAACATTCATCTGATTTGCGATATATTCCGAATAGATTTGTGAGCGATTCATTACTTTTGAGAATCAGTTTAAGCGTAAATATTTGAAGATCAGTTTTCGACCGAATGCGTTATACGTTGATTCGATAAATTCGATTTTACGATGTCGGATAATGAATCTGAATCTAAAAGAAAAAAACTAGAACAAACGAAATGCATAATTCGTGATGGTTCGCGTGAAAAAAGTGCAGTGTTCTCGCCGCGAGATTTATCTTCTTGGTCGGTTTTACGTGATGCCGCTGAAAAACGAAAATTTACACCTATTTTGAATGTTACAATTTTAACTGAAAGTGACCTTTTAAAAGTAAAATATCGCAGAGAGTGTCGCGCTAGGTTTACTCATCCAAAAAGTTTAAAATTACTGGTTGAATTCAGTACACCTTCCGATGCTTTTGATGAACCAGAACTTTCTTCACAATGTATTAATCCACCTCCGGTAAGTAGAATTTCCTTATCACGTGACACTTCACGCAATGTTGTCTATAAGAAAATTTGCATTTTTTGCGACAAAGATAGCAAGTATTTAAAAGATAGTAAAACTCGTGAAAGTTTAACACAAGCAGTGACCTTACGATCGGACGAGTTACTGAGAAACCTTGCCACAGAACGACAAGACACGAAAATTTTGGCTGTAACTTCCAGGGATATTGTGGCAGCTGAAGCCCATTTCCATAGGTCATGTTATAGAAGTTACACTGAAAAGAAAAATGTTTACAAGCGTAGTGAACTTATTTCAGAACTGATTTCTTACTTTCCCGCCGATAAAAAAGATGACTTAGAAAAGTCAACAAAATGCAATTTTACTTTTAATCTTGAAAAAGAGTTTGGAAGTTCACTACATTTTAAATCTATAAACCGTACTGTTTACGTCATACCTGGTAATTTATCGTACGATGAGCTTTTTGAGAAACATGTTTTAACGAAAAATCAGCTCGATAAAGCTACTGCTGATGTTCAGAACAGTGAGATTTTCCGAGTAGCTAAAAAAATAAGAGAAGATGTGAAAGCAATTGACGCTGATCAAATTGCGTGGCCTCCATCTCCTTCTGAATTACATTCCGAAAGTATTGAAGTACCACACTCATTGAATTATTTTCTCGGATGCTTGCTTAAAGGAACATACCCCCAAGAATTACGACTTATATGGTCTATTTCACAAGATATTATTTTTGCTATTTCGCACGGAAAAATCTTAACTCCGAAGCATATCTTACTTGCAATGGTTGTAAAATCATTAACAGGGAATGTCGAGCTTATTTCAATGCTAAATCGAATGGGTCACAGTTGCAGTTATACTAAATTGTTTGAAATAGAGGCGTCATTATGTCTACAGAAAATTACTTCTGTTAAAGATGGCCACATTCCTTTGCCTTATAGTATCCATTCGGGTGTTCCAACAATTGTTGCATTTGACAATATTGATCGAAATGAAGAGACTCTCAGCGGAACGGGAACATCGCATCGAGTTAATGGAATCATAATCCAGAGTACTTCAGATTCTTGTCAACCTCCGCGACTGGCAATTCATGATAAAGATAGAAAAAAAAGAAATACAATAAATGCCATTAGTTCATCTATTCCCGATTATATCGCAGGCAAAAGATACGATCCTCCTAGAATTTTGACTGCTAAGCTCCCTCCAGAATGCCTCAATTTTTTTACACAGTCGAGACGCAAAAATATTTTTTGGACTTTAAGCAGGCAGTGAACGCTAATAATCAAATTGTTAGTTCTTGGACAGGATTCAATATAATGACAAGAAACAATTTAACTGTTTCACGTGATACTGTTGCTTATTTACCATCAATAAATAAACCTGCAACTGACATGTCCACAGTCTACGAAATTTTACGTCAAAGTAATCAAATAAAATCAAACTTGAATTTAGATAACATCGTCTTTGTTCTGGATCAGGCTATTTTTTCAAAGGCAATGGAAATCAAAGGGGCCTGGCTACAAGAATTTGAGAATATATTTCTAATGATGGGCAGTTTTCATATAATTTGTAATCTGTTATCGATAATTGGAAAATTATTCGGTAACGCGGGACTTAAGAATTGTCAGTTGAATCAGGTACTATTTCAGAAGGATCCATTCTCAAGTGTTGGATGGAAAACAGTACAATCGCGCCGTTAGATTACCTAAATACGTGTATGAAGCTTTCATGAGAATTATTTTGAACAACTTTTTGGATGACATCTGCGCTAAAAACATCCAACTTCCTTCAACACCTGAAGAAATGAACGATTTTTGGTTCATTTTCCAAAAATATTTCTCAAGATGGTTTTGAAACACTTCTTAAAAGAAAGAATTGAATACCGTTGTAAGCTTATTTGAGGAATATTTGAATAAATTGAAAAACGAAAATGGCTCACTTTCATCATTTTGGATGTTTTATGTCGACTTGGTAGAGATTTTGTTAGGCTTAATTCGAGTTCATAGAGAGGGTAACTGGATGCTCTACCTTTATTGTTTAGAACAAATGATACCGTGGTGTTTCAGTTTGGATAAAATTAACTACACTCGATACTTATCAATCCATTTTTCCGAACTATCTTGCCTAGAAAATAAAGATCCTGCGCTTCTTGAGTTATTTAAATCTGGACAATTTTCTGTTCAGCTCAGATCAAAAAATCAATTTGCAAAAAGCGCTAGAAGAAATGGTGAATAAAGATGTACAAACAGCAGGCGGAACAAAAGGTTTTAGTTTCAAGCCTGGAGCAATATCTAAATATTACTTAACAGCAGAGTTTCGAGCGTCAGCTTTAGGTAAAATGAAAGAGATTATACAATTTAATCAAAATAAATATGTCGACTATCCTGATCTTCATAAAACACGAATTTTTAAAGACGAGGAGCAAATCTCTTCTGTAATTGAATTATTAGAAAATGAATGGACGAATCCTTTTGAGAACAAAATTACTCTTGGTGACCAAGTATTTGGTGAATCAGCAACAATAATTGATGTCATGGCACTCGTTCAAAAGTAATATGCAGAAAACCACACTTTTGAAGAAATTTCGGATCTAGTTTTATTTGAAGTGTTAAAAGTGAGATCCGGTAGCGAAAGAATAGATGTCACTTTTGATAGCTACGGAGATAGATCTATTAAAGATGCCGAAAGATTGTATAGAGGTGCTGATGAAGGAATTTCATTTTGTTCTTTAAAGAGCGGGCATAAAATCCAAAATTGGAGAGGAATTTTAAAAAGCAGTCAAAGCAAGAATAAATTGGCAAAATTTTTGGCGGAAAGTTGGCAAGATGTTAATAAAAGGAAAAATTTGGAACAAACCTTGTTTATTACATGTGAAGAGAAATGCTTCGAAATAAATGTTAATGTGGTGGAAGAAATGCCAGAACTATCTTCATCACAAGAGGAAGCTGATACCAGAATGATGTTACACATTCAACACGCCCCGAAGTATTTTGCCATTGTTATATGTACCGCAGATGACACAGACGTTCTGATTCTGTGTGCTTATGCTTCCTTGAGTATCAAAGATACTAATATTTACTTGAAACGTGGAAAGAAAACCGAATTCGACTTATTGATATCCGAAAACTAGTACATGTTCTGGGGACAAAAATTGTGACAGTCTTGCCAGCAATTCATGTGTTTACTAGTTGTGATATTGTAAGTGCAATGGCTGGCCAAGGAAAAATAAAAGCAGTGAAATTATTAATGAGAAATCAAGAATTTGAAACTTTATTTTCAATGGTCAGAGAAGATTGGACTGTGAGTGAGAAAACCCTCAATGAAGTGGAAAAATTTACTTGTCAATTGTATCTAAAGGGTTCAAAAATTGAAAGTGTGAATGAAGCACGTTACCTACTGTTCCGAAGCAAACAAGGGGCTGTTAATTCAGTGCAATTACCTCCCTGTCAGGATTGTTTCCATCAGCACGTTCTCAGAGCGAATTATCAAACAGCAATTTGGAAACGAAGTCTCGAAAATTCCCCCGTGATACTTGTCTTCATATTTGTCTAGGTAATTTATATAAAATTATATCACTAATTTCAATGTTATCAAACTATAAACGATTCTACAACATTTACTCGCGGGTTCAATATAACGATAGAAGCAGAATAAGTCACGCATCGTAGTTAAAACGTAATGACGTACTTTCCACGACTGTTTTTCGGTACTAAAAATAGCATATCTCGCTTTGTATCACAGATACAACTTTTGTGCAAAAGCTTATAAAATTATCTTCATGTTTTATTTGAAGCATTTCCCCGTAAAAATTAATTATCACTCGAGTAATTCGGGCTAAAAACATTTTTGAGAAACAAAATATTCTTTTTTCCATTATTTCACAAAAGCTATTGGAGATAAAAAAAAAAGTGTACTGAACTAAAGTTGTTGGAAATGTAACAAGCTTTCGTTTGAAAAAAAGAAAATTAAAATCAGACGATTAGGAGCCGAGTTATGATCTAATATATGAATCGGGATGGCCGCCATTTTGAAAAGCTACCGTTTCCAAATGGCCATCATACATTTTTACCATCTACATGTGCCCCTATAACTGGGGTCTGAAGGAAAATTTGCCCCCCAAATTATACTCAAAAATTGTCTGGCACATGGACTATGTGTGTTTTTTACGCAAAAACCAGAAATAAAATTACATAATTCAATTGACGTGAATATGGGTTTTCCGCAGACATCTCTTGTGATAATAAATGAAATTACGACGAAAAGGTTGTCTCTGTTGTATGACAGGTGACGTCAGTGATCGTCGGAAATGGAATATAACTGGGCAGTAAGCTGATTCCGTACTCGCACGCAGCTGCTGAAAAAAAAATGTATATACATATGGGTATATATATATATTTGAGAAATTTGGCAAATGAGATACAACTTGGAGCGCACTTTTAGAATCAGAAATACATAATTAGGTATTTCTTGTATTGACGAGTGGAGGAAATGAACATTAGGAAATGTGGAATTCTTGTTCTAATAATTAGGGGCGAGTGGATTTGGATGATGAAGGAACAATGAGTAGTTTCGGAATGTAAAAGTAATTGAAAAGGAAATAAGAAAGTTTGTCATGAGGTATTGCGAAATAATTTAATCAAGACGATGAGATATAAAAGAGACGATGACGTTTTACTGTAGTTGAAACGATGTTAATTTCAATGGTACATGTGCTACACCAAATTCGTCGTGGGTGATTGCAACCGTCTTGATTTTCTCGATTATCTAACTTGATGAGCTCGTGATTATTGATGTTCAGACCCATATTTCTTTTATTTATATACCTGTAGACACATTGCTATTTTGCCATTGCGAAATGCATATTCCTCTTATTTATATACCTAGAGACAGTGTCATTGCGAAACGCACTTCGTTTAAATTAAGAAACGGGAGTTTGTCGCTCTCTAGTCATACTTCAGTTAAAATATACGCGATCTTTAATTAGGATGGTATCTGTTGAGGAATTAAATACGAATTATTTAAAAATTAATAAGTTGATGTTTGAAACGTTTAATTCATAGCCCGATAGTGAACGAACATTAACGAAACGAACGAATTATTGCCGCAAAGGCCGAACGACGACTATGAGCGAAGAGCGAATATAACGAAAGGCGAGAGTAGAACAATAAAAAATATGGTCGGCAAAACAGACAACACGTGTTTCCAAATGCCTGGAGACGGAACGGAACGAATAGGCAAAGGATATCGACCTCGGCTGTCTTAGCCGATCAACGGGCGGTCACAAAAAAATGGCGGTTCGAAAACCGGGCGCTACACATGCATTAAAATTATAACAAAATAAAACGTAAACTATTCGAAAATATCGTAACAAACTCCCCCCCCCATGAACCAAACGGGGTTCATGAAGGAACGATCATAAGAATAATGAATTTTTAAAAACGAATATTAACATAAACAAAAAATCGAAAATTAGAGACAGATATGCGACCGCCAACATGAATTAAATTATTATAATCTAGAAATACATTAATTGCATACAATTTACTACGCTTATTTGACGCGAAAATATTAAGAGTTTCGATTTTTAAATTATATGACACACAAAGTAAAAGTTGCGATAAAACAACTCCTGACTGCAGTTCTAAACGAGGAATAGTTAATACTTTAATTGGTGCTACTCGAATTTTAGCGCAGACGAGCGAAATTGTTACGTTGTTCTGGTCATCAACGACACGCATAAATACAACGGCACAATAAGCTTTGGGCGAGGCGTCGCAAAAAGCTATTAATTGGCGAGAAATTACGTTATTTGAAAAACTGTAACAGCGTGGAATAAAATAATTCGATAACGATCCTAAATTTCTAGCGGTTAATGTTTCAATTAGCGACGGATCAATATGATTTTAAAAATTTACCGAGTTACTTTGATACTTTCTTAGCGGAAAATTAGCTGATAGCAAAACTGTGTGTACGAGTTGCTGCAATTGTAGAGCTTCCTTGACGGAATCAGCTCCGGTCATAAGATCATCCATATAGAAGTTCGAGTTGATCACATCAGCGGCGTTTGGATGCGAAGTTTCAAGCGAACGAGCGATAGTTTGAAGACATTTGGTTGCAACCGTATTAAGTTCGTAGTGGCTAACGGGTTCCGATGGATCAAATCTCCAAACAATACGTTGGTACTTTCTGTCATCTGGGTGAATTGAGATTTGTCGATACATCATCTCGATATCTGCACAAAATGCGACGCGATATTTAGTTGTTGTACTGCTGAGCTTACTAATGATATGGTGAGGAATATAGTACGAGTTAGCGACAATTTCAGAGTTGGAAAGTTTTCTCATATATATTTTAACATAAAATCGCGATACGCGGCTCGAATAATAGGCGACCGTTTTCTTTCCGATTTCACTAACATCGACTTGGCCTTATAATACGAACCATTTAAATTTACGATACTAGACCTAATTGGTAAACGAAGTTGAAAAATACCATTTTCGAGACGTTCATGAGTTGTTTCAAAATGTTCCTTAATCATTTTGTGTTCGAATAATATTTCTGCGTTCTTGGAAGACGACTCCTCGCCGGCATCCTCGATTTCGAAAAAACGTTTGAGTTGAGCGTCGATGTCTACCTTCGAGAGTCCGCAATACGACTTGATAGCGAGAAAGGACGATTTGTGTGAGCCTGAGATAACATAACCAAATTTAGAGTTTCGTAAACAAATACCCTCGAAAAAGTGTCTTTGATCCTCTAAAATATATTCGACATATTCGACGCCGAGGACTATATCTACGTCACTATAAAGAAAGATCGCTCGATTCAGCGAAATTAAACTTAGGGAAATATCGCATTACGTTATCAAGGTTGCTGCGCGCTACCGTGTACGGGATTTTGCCGATTACTTCCGCTTCGATAGCGATAGAAAATTTTGAACAACGAGATTGCAAAACAAATTGAGTTACCGAATCAAGAGTGGTCGAATTGTCGTTAATACCGGCAAGAACGGTTGGATTTTCATTTTTCGCAAGCGGGAGTTTAATACGCTTGCAAAAGTCACGACGAATTAACGTAGTTTCGGACGCTTGATCAAATAATAAACGAGCGAGTGCAGTACCTGAGGCAGTTTTCACCTTTACAACTGCTGTTGACAAGAATACCATTTTGTGAATTGCATCGACAGCACACATCGTCGTTTTAGCTACAATCGAGTTCGGATTAGTGAGTGGTGGTTGAGACTCCGGTTTTGAAGCTTGAATCGGAATCGTAATTTGCTCTGACGATGAATTATTCCGATGTAGCATGGAATGATGGTTGCCATCGCAGTACCGACAATTTGAGCGTTTGCAATCCGCAACAACGTGAAACGGATTAAAACATTTTATACACAATTTATTTTTTTTCACGATTTGAAAACGATCAGTTACATTTTTATAGCCGAATAATTTGCACTGATTCAAAAAATGGCCTTCTTGGCACACGACACATTTTAATTTGCCCGAATTTGCAACGAACGATTTTCTTTCAACCGTATCGAACACTGGCTTCGAGCCTTTGCTAAGTTTCGACGAATTAGGTACTTCTACCGAACGATCGTCGACATTAAAAGACCGAATTTGTAAAAAATTCCGCAATTCGTTGAAGTTTGGGTGCGAATCGGTCGAAGTCGCAGAATTTTCCCAATCCCGAGAAGTTTTGGAATTAAGTTTACTGGACACAATATACGTTACAAATTTCGAGAACGTTTCATCGATAATTTCACCGGAAGCTTTTAGACCGCGAATTATTATTTCGACTTTATCTAAGAGACTACGAATTTGATTTTCGGTTTTAATCGACTCTAAATTGTATAGATTACGGAAAAGGGCCTTGACCACCGCGCGTTTATTATCAAAACGAGAAAGCAGATGCGACCAAGCTTCCGAGTAAGCTCTATCATCAAGTTTGAAATCACGAATATAATCCTTAGCATTACCGATTAATTCTTGTTTAAGGTAATAAAGTTTTTGCACATTAGAAAGTTCATCGTTTTTATGAATTAAATTCTCGAACAAACCTTTAAAATTCTGAAAGTTCAAAATATTGCCATCGAACGAAGGTACGGCTATTCTTTCCAACTTCGGTTGAGTTGATGAGTTATGACAAGACGCGTTGAGTTCAGGGTTGGACGAAATAAGTGACTGGCGTTGATCTTCCTTCAGCAATTTCTGATGACAAGTTTTAATGACCGCTTCATAATGAAATGCGACATCGCCGATTTCACAGACTTCCTTCATGTAGGTTTCAGCTTTGGTGATATAGTTATCGACATTTTCATCGAGCGCATCTATGGTGTCATTAGTCTGAACCTCGAATTTGGATTTCAAATCCCGATAAGCGTTCAACATAGCTTCCAATTTACTCAGACTTTCGATGTCGAGAGGTTGTTTCGAGTTGAGATTAGCCATTTGATCGCTTAACCTAGTGAGGTTGAGTTTCAGAGTACCACGTTTCCATTTGTTTTCCGACATGTTAACGATGGAACAGTTGAAGTTCCGTTACGATTGGAGCGAACGAATAATTTATTTGACTATAAGCTAAACGCAGTCAAACATCGAATGTTAACGAGAAAAACAAACCGGCATAATATATCCGGCCCGGAGGACCATGTTGAGGAATTAAATACGAATTATTTAAAAATTAATAAGTTGATGTTTGAAACGTTTAATTCATAGCCCGATAGTGAACGAACATTAACGAAACGAACGAATTATTGCCACAAAGGCCAGCGACGAGCAAAGGCCGAACGACGACTATGAGCGAAGAGCGAATATAACGAAAGGCGAGAGTAGAACAATAAAAAATATGGTCGGCAAAACAGACAACACGTGTTTCCAAATGCCTGGAGACGGAACGGAACGAATAGGCAAAGGATATCGACCTCGGCTGTCTTAGCCGATCAACGGGCGGTCACAAAAAAATGGCGGTTCGAAAACCGGGCGCTACACATGCATTAAAATTATAACAAAATAAAACGTAAACTATCCGAAAATATCGTAACAGTATCTACGGGATGTATTTTTGGACTATGAATTTCGAAAATATATAACAAAAGGGAAATCGAGTGGGCAAGATTCGTACATTTTTTGTAGTTAGACGGTAATTTTCAAGACAATGTAACTAATTGCCCAAATTCGCACCCATTTTGTTGCAGGAATATTAAAATTTATAATCACAATTTTAATTAGTAATGTGTAAACCTTGCAGCGCAGTAACTCGAAAAATCGTGACGTAACTGATGTTCGTGAATTTTATTCATGAATGAGCTTATCTTGTACATATCGCTTTCCCAGACTGACAAACTGTGACCGCGCATGCTTCATTGCCGAAAATTGCATATACGAGTGCTAATATTGTCCCTTGTAAAATATGTAATGTGTCTATTACATGGGTCAACTAAAATTCAGAGAAAATCAAATAACATAAATACTTATATAAAAATAAGGATAATTTAGAATAAATGGTTGAAGCACGGATTCGAACGTTTAATTCCGAAATTTATACGTTCAATAGTTTATAATACTTCTCGATACTCGATTAGATACCACTTCGATACTCGATTGGATACCAAACCGCCTTAAGCGTAACGAACCTCAAGATCTACTCTTGTAAAAAATAAATACATATATAAGGAAAGCTTTAACTGCAGGGTTATTTGCTCCACACTAGTTTTTGTATTATTCAACAAGATGCATTTTGCGTTAGACGATAGTCGCGTTATCAACAGAGTTACTTATTTAACCCTAAGTTAAAATTGTAATATAAATAATATATAATAATAAAAAAAAACAAAAATTTATAATTAGATAATTTGCTTAGAAACGATTTTTAAAGTGAATTCCGGGATCGCTAGGGGTTGTGTAACGCGAATGTTAGAAAGAATAGCTAGTAGGCAAATAGTAATTATTAGCTGCTTTCTTCCAAAATGTGATTCCTGTTTTTGCCAGGTAAGTCCTCTATTGTACGACCTTCACACGGGATTACTTAATATTGCAAGCTATAATTAATTATTTTAACGCTGTTATCGTTGACAGGAGTTAATCCAGTTAATCTAAAAGGAAAACGTGTTGGCGTATTTGTCGGCTGTTACATAAGTGATGCCGAAAACGATATATACAGCCGGCTAGACAATCACGGTTTAATGGGAAGCGGTGTGATTAGAACGATGCTGGCTAATCGGATTTCCTACTTTTTCGATATTCACGGTGCGTATCTGAATGGATTTTTTAACGATACTGATCTGACCGTCGTCGTCAAATGTGACAAATTAAGTCGTAAATGTGCATTTCGCTACTCGCACAAAATAAAATCAGTTGAAAAGTTTAGAAATACTTCAGAAAAAAGAAAATATAAAGCAAAAACGGAAAATGTCCTTTAAATATTATATGACCAAAAAGTAATTCGTGAAAGAAATGAACAAATAGACAAAAAGAACAGTTGTTAGAATAAGAGGGAACGTACATGTCGAACCAAAACCTAAGATGAAAATTAAATGAATCATTAAACGTATACACTTTAATAAAATAATGAGATGTTTAAAATTAAACAATGACGCGTTTCGAAACTAAAAGCTTCATGATCACAGTATATAAAGAAGTTATTTGCTTTGAAATGCGTCAGTGTTTAATTTTAAATATATCATTATTTTATGAAAGTGTATAATATGTCTATTGATCCATTTAATAAGTAATTGAAATGTGTTCATCAAATTTCAATAGGAATATATTTCTATTTATCGCTTTTGTTGTTTGCTATTTAGTAAAACATAATTTCAAATAAAAATAAAATTTAGTTAATTTTTTCGGTTAAACCCAAGTCGGATATATAGGTACTGTCCATATCTTCAGAATAACAATAAATCGAAGGATGAAAGGAAACGGTATATATAGTATAAAAAAATTGGGAAGAAGCAGCGTCTTGAGCCAAGGAGTTCGCTGCTTCATTACCGAAGATGTCCGAATAGGAGCCCGCAGTAAATCAGTTTGAATGGAATGGAGGGAAGAAGTGTATAAGTGAGCGTATCTTCTTCTTCTTCGTGCGACCCGATTCGGGTATAGCTTAATCACCATTCATCGTCCGTACCAACTGGCGGAATGAGTCCCGGTCTCTTGCAGCCTGGAACAATTGTTGTACATTTGTGACTCCAGTCCACGCCTTGATATTTTGAAGCCAAGAAATCCTTCTTCTTCCTCGTCCTCTTTTCCCTTCTATCGTCCCCATCATTATTATCTGCAGTAGATCATAAGTTGGTCCTCTCATGAAATGTCCAAGGAATTTTGTTTTCCGTTCCTTAATTATATTCATTAATACTAAATCCGTCTTCATTAATCGTAGCACCTCCGCATTCTTCATCTTTCTGGTCCATGGTATCCTCCAAATCCGGCGGTAGCACCACATTTCAAATGACGAGATGCGCTTTTCCGTATATGCTTTTAGTGTCCAGGTTTCGCAATCGTATAAGAGCACAGACCACACATAACATCTTAATATCTTTTTCTTAATCTCCAATTTTAATCTAAGTGAGCGTATACAGAGAATAATAAACTCGCAGGAATGATCAGGTAAAGGAGAACAAATGACTTGAAGGGCGGTCATGAAGTCAGATATAATCAAGAATTTAGAGAAAAGGTGATTAGAGGAAATGAAAACAATGGAACATAGGATAGCCATCAATTCGGCTATGAATATGGAACAAAAAGGAGAGAGAGACAGAAAGATTCTGAAATTCAAAATCTGGAAACCTAAAAGAGGCACCGAACTAACCTGGCCTCTTCGAACCACCTGTAAATACGGTTGCATGCGATTGATAGTACTGTGGAATTCCTGTCGAATTAGGGCCCGCGGAAAAAATGGAAAGCGTAGGTATAGTAAACATATTTAGAGGATGACAGAGTTCGGTGAAATTAAAAGAGAAATAAGGAAGATTGTCAAAGGACATTATGTAAAGAAAAAACGAACTAAGCCGAAGAGAGATAATGGATAAAATATGGATTTTCCTAGGTGCAAAACGTCAGTTCCTAGAAATGGAAAGATATGAATGGATAAGCGTAGAGGGCGTGAGCGGAATACGTTTAGCAAGAAAACGATAGACCAAATAAGATTTACGAATAGAAGTGGATGGTGTATTAGATTCGCCAAACTGGAGAGGATTTACGATCACCAAGGCATAGTTGAAGGCAAGAATTTCGGATTACATCTAATTTAGAGAGTCGGGACTCAGAGGCACGAACACAGTAGTGAAATGAACAGTATTCAAATTTCAAGCGGATGATGGATTTATATCGAGAAATAAGGATATAAGGGTCACTACCTCACTTGGTTAGAGATAGGGCCTTCAGCAGGTTTAGCCTTTTGGTTGCCAAAGAGGAAAGATACTTAATGTGTTCGGAGAAGGATAACCGTCTGTCAAGGAAGATACCAAGAGAAGGAAAACAATTAACATGAAAAAGGAGTGTATTTGCTAGGGATAAATAGACAGAAGCATGATTATAAGGTCGCAGTGTAAATACAATATAACAAGATTTAGTAGGATAAATAGAAAGATTGATTGAGGAAAGGGAATGTTCCAGTACAGTAAGAGACGAATTACACATAAGCACTTCACTGGCTGATTTAATGTCATGAGATGTGTTGTATTCCTAACTATTTTTTTTTCGTTTTTCCTTCATGTTATTAGTTCTTACTATTATTATTATTATTATAGACCTTATTATTATAATTTTTATGATTATTAAGTTACATCTGAATCCATACCCCATTTTTCTATTTCCATCAGCAATTTCGATAATAATTTTTATATTTATTATATTCGTTTCTTTATTTAAGGCTGCCTGCAGCTTAATTATTTAACTCTGAACCGAAGTCCATTTTCTCAGAGCACGGTCTTACGTCTATCATCCCTTAATCTCTATCTATTGCACTTCTGTCCTATTCTATTCGATTCGCGTGTACAACGATATTTCCCAAGAGCAGTCGTGTTGCTATTCTCAAAGGCCCTTTTTCCGTTCATCGATAAACAAACAAATTAATATAGTCCTCATTTTTATAAAACATAATTATGTTACTGTTCTGTTCATTTTCGTTTGTCAACTACCATCTCCTTATGAAGCTATCTTAAGCGGCTTGTTCTGGTTATCTTCGCTGGAACGGCGAAGTCGAATCCGTGTTTTTTCCTGAAATCAGTCGAGTCTGTATCTCCGTTCTATTCGGTTTTCCTGCGTAGTATCACAACGTGGAAAAGAAGACTTATCATTTTATCGCAATGATATTGGAAGAAAAAGAATTCTCTTGTAATACGTAAAATGATTATTTTTTATAAGAAAATAACAAAACCAGTTTTTTAATAAATTTTTTACTAACAAATCATTATTTTTTAAAAATAACCACTTACCAAACTTGTTTTCTTTTTTTTTTCACGTCAATTTCTGAAGAGCGGTCAAATTCCTCCGTTTATGTAAAATGTATCCTGAACAGTAGTGTTTGGTTGCCTCTTCGATGAATTCTAGCGAAGTTGTAACGCCAGATAAACTTCAACGCTAGAAATCTTCCTTGCAGTATGCAGTTATCTGCAGATAGAACGGAGTAATCATTTTTTGATCTCAATCATTAGATTGAGGTCATCCATCGAACTGATGGTCCATCTTATATTAATGAAACTGTTTTTAAAAAATAAAACGATAATAAATAATTTTCGGAGACAGTTGTTTCCAAAAATTATTTATTATGAGTAATCACTGTGAAAGCTTTAAATATTTAATAAATAAAACGATATTTCTTCTGACATTTACAAATTATAATATTTTCTTCTTATACATTATGATTTATTTATAAATATTGATTACAAAGGAATTTTTAGGCTGGCCTCCCATATAAAACATCAATTTTATGTAACGAAAGTTAAATGTTAAATGAAAACGTCATTCTTAATCACGCACCCATTAGATTTTGTAACAAAAAAAAAATGTATCATGCCGCTAAGAATGACGTTGTAAATTTTGATCATTTCATACAAAGTATAGAAGCGAAAAAGAATATGTAAGCAAGAGGGGTCGAGGGGTAGAGTTCCTTAAATGGCCGAATTTATATATATATTATCAGTTACCGTAATTTAATAAATCGCGCTGCGACCTCAATAGTTCGTTCTTATCAATACCGCTACTATGCATCAACAATCGAATACCGTGAGAGTCCATTCCGTTTTATCCGAACACAATTTATCGTTCTATCGCTACTAATATACCCTTTAACTAAACCGTTACACATAATAACTCGCCATCCTATACCGATAGAATAAAGAAGAAAATCACTCCTATCACCGACTTCAACTATTCAACCGAAGATTAAGGCATCTTAAATTATTTACCTATTTTCAAATAATTGACTATCTTTAAGCCGTCAAATTATTAGTAAAAGTTTCAAAAAAGATTTAAACTGCCTTATGAATCAGTAACAATAGAATAATAATATTTCTAGCGAGTAAAAATATTACGAATGAAATAGTGCATGTCCACGAAGGAATAAGACTCAGAGAACATTTCGTAAAGGCGAGGAAACTAATAAAATAATCCTATCGAACGTCAGTCCTATAATTTCTAATAGCATCTTAGAAATTTTTTTAAAATCCAACCTAAATTTTCATTTAGCCTCACACATCTCCCTACTCAGAGTACAACCTCATCGCGAAGAATTTGGCCATATCATAAGTTGGCGTAGGCAAGTGTGTATGCTAACATTCCCGAAAACACCCAATTACCAACGTCTTTTATTCTCCAGTATAACCATAAAAGTTATCGTATCTTTTTAACTTATGACGAATTTGTCTCTTTTAAATGCCACGAAATCGGCCACAAAGTGGATGATTGTCCATTAAGTGGAGACATACGGGATATTTTGGAAATGGATTCTGCACCAACCAACCCTATCGCTTCACCTACCATTACTAATAATCAACATTCGAGTAATGGATATTAGACACTCACACGCCTGCAAACGAAAATCCGGATCTAAACAATCAGTTTCCTTCTCCACTAATAGGTCAGCCAACAAAAGCAACTAACATAAAACACGTACCGCACCCTCAGAATCCTCACAATTTTCAACCTCGCTTCCAATTGCAACACTTTCAGTTCCAAAAGAAATGGGAAAACCGGAACAGAAAACTGAAACTAAAGAAAACAAAAAACCAAAGATCACACTCGATATTACAGAAGAGCACAGAGTGTTGCAACCGAGTCAGATGATTCCTTAAAATCGTCAATTAATGAACTGGATCGAAACAGCGAATTAGAATCTACACTAATTCCGGCGAATTTAATGATTTATGTAGACGTGTACACAAATACGCAAGATGCATACAAAATTGCAACAGAATTTACTTCAGACATTCCTGGTTTGATCCGTCAACCCAAACAAAGTTTACACCGTAAAACAAAAATTACAAAAACAACAAAAACTCTTCAACTAATTACATCAAGCTAACCTGGCATTTTTTAATTCTCACATCACATATTCAGTCAAAGCTTCAAGCACACACACTCTTAAATTTACTGTCTCCGACAAGGAATACTGTTATTTCATGAAACTGCAACGGTTTCTTCTCCTACTTTTTGAAGATCTCAAAATAACGAATCACATTTAAAACCAAATCAAAACTGTCTACTATCAGGATTTAACACTGTTACGAATTCACCGAACATAAATCGACGTAGCAAAGGAGGCATCATCCTAGCTGTAAAATCAAACCTTCATTTTCACCAAATAACACTACAAACAAATTTACAATTCTTAGTCGCCATTTTTTTTTTAAGGAAGATCCTATTACGATTTGCCCTGTCTACTTCCCTCCAGAAAAAAATCTAGACGAAAAATCTTTGTCGTCAATTATAAAAACTGCTTACTTCATCTTACGCGATGATTTTAACTCACACGGTCCCTTATGGAGAACCCCTTATTATAACAAAAATGGTAAGATCTTGGAAAAGATTCTGTTTTCATGAAAATCTCTTTATCCTAAACGCTAGAACCCAAACTCATTACAACTCTTCCCATCGTTAGTGGTCCAACCTAGACTTGGCAATCTGTTCGTTTCAAATAGCCAACAAAACAGTGGTATACTGCCGCAGCGACCTAGCCGGAAGTGATCACATGCCAATTATGATTTATCATGAATTTTTTCAACCTCAAGCTAACCTCGAGAAATGATTCTCGTACAAAAAAAACGGATTGGGTAAAATATCATCGCTTTTGCTCAGATACTTTCAGCGCTATTACTGCTAGAAACGAAATTACTTTACGGACAAATCTTGCATATAATTGTCATGAATTTCCCTATTTTTCTACTGTGTCAGATGACAAAGGAGGTAGAAAATTTTGACAATTAGACAGGCACCGGTTTGGCAAGCTAACGTCGAAATTCTCCACTATCGGTTAGTTGCATCGAAGGCCGGCAATCTCAATTTCACGATAGCCAATCGTTTTCTTCTTTTATATAGATGGAAATGAAATAGATTTCTTAAGGATACATTTATTTCTACTAGTTGATTATAGAGACTTTAATATTACCAGAAATGAATCAAATTATACCACTAACTACAGTAAAATCGCGTATATTAGGCATTGCAGAATTTGAGTACAGCTTTTAATACGGATAGGTTAACAATTTATGCCTATAACGTAGCGACATGGGAATCTAGGTTTCTGTTTTTTTCTGTTCCTTTTTTAGGGGTGAAAAACGGTGTTCCTACTTTAATTTTGAACATACGAGTAGCTATTTTCTTATTATTTCTCCAACGTTCTTTAAATTTTCGAATACTCTGTAAATATTCGAATTTTATCTTTCCCATCAATTTTCTCAGCCGATAGCGTAAGTATCACTATACGTACTTAACTGTTCTTGATGGTTTCTATCGCCACGAGCAATTTCAAATTTTGTCGACAATTAACTTTGCAAATCTGTTTTCTATCGATGATTTTTTGTTATGTAATAATAATTTTTCTTTCGTTTCTTTTAAAATACCGCGCAGATAGAATCATATCCTATTCGAAGGAGTACTTATATACCGTTTGTAAACCTTAATCGGTATCCTACTAAAAACACGGGGTTCACTTTTAATTTGTAATCGTTTACGCATTCCACATACACACAGGACCGAGTTACATGATAGACACAGGATGCAGTTCCAGTATGCATGCTCTCCATCAAGCTTGCCAAGCAATTAAAAATGGTGAATGCGAATCGGCTATCGTGGGCGGTTGTAACTTATGCAGAAAGACTGATGTATCACTTCAGCTGTATTTGATGGGCGCGCTCAGTAGCGAAAAATTCAGATGCATGTGTTTCGACGAAGAGGGTACGTATCAATCGCGCTTTATATCGCTGTAAGAAAAGATTTTTTTACTTGCTTTTTGCAGCAGAAATTTAAAAAAAAATAATTTATTCCACATATAAATAGTTTATGTAAATAGTAAAAATGACAAAATGACCGAAGAAAAACATTACATATAATTGATGAAGGTTTCATTAAAGAATATAATTAAATTGAACTATTTATTATTATATAGTTTTTTTTTTTTTTTTAATAAAGTTTAAATAAAAAATATAAAATATTAAAACTAAGTGAAATATATTTAAATTAAGTTAATTTAAAATTATGTAAATGTACATATATGCATGCATGTATCGTTATTAATAATTTATTGTAAATATATGTATATATATATATATATATATATATATATATTAAATAATTTTACCTAATGCCGTGAAAAATCTGTTAATTTTTATATTATAGATCGTTCTTAACTATTCAGAAATCAATTGAAAAATAAATCTATTACTGTAATACAGTATTCTTGATTGTTCCAATTTATTTAATAAAAAATAACCAAAGGTTGCAAAAATAATAAACTAACAATAATTACCATCTTTTGTATATAGCGGAGCAATCCGCTCACATGTGCATATGCACATTTAGTTTTTTATGATGGCTAACTTTATATTGTTGAATTTCGTTAAACTGTACGCGCGCAACTTCCGTTGCACATCAAAATTTAGAAAAAAACAATTTAAAATTAAATTTTCAATTAAAAAAAAAGCTACAAATTTTCAAGGGCATATACTATGAACGTACAATCTACTGCACTGTTATTGTGTAAACAACGTATTCTTTTGCACTTTAGAGCGAATACCTGGTACATAACCTATGTATATCTGTACTAAAGTGTACGAATAGGTTGCGCCAAAGCGCTATGTAGCGTACGGCACCTGAGATCGCTATACTATTACCACAAACAGACTCAACTGTCGATTAGCAAGAAATGATGACAACAATTGTGTTTGCCCGCTTCATTGCCGATTCTTAATCACTCCAAGTGCCATTTTCCCCACCGGGCCTTATCGCAATACCGATCACCGGTTTTATTCTCATAACCGATTATTCCTTTTGTTCTCTAAAGAGACCGCCAGCTGATCAGCTCTGCTTCTATATTAATAATAGTAAGAGGGATTTCTTATGTTTAATATTTGTTTTCGGTAAATCAAATTACTATCTTTTCCATCTACTACCATTATATCGTGACCCGATAACATGTTGAGCGAAACGTACCACCAGTAAACTAAAAAATACAAAAAAAAAAAAACAACTAAAACTAGAGGGAAAATATTGTTTTACGATTTTTTAAAAAATTTTTAGTGTTTTTCAACTTTTTTCCAATTTTGTTCAGTCAGTTTTGTACGTTTTAAGATATTAAATAAACGATTGCGAAAAAAACTGTATATTTTATCTTATTTTCTACACACTTTCAGGTATCAGAATCCGTGTTTAACTCAGAACCCATATTTTCGCACCATAGATCCCTTTTCTTGGCGAACATGACATATATATTAAATTTTTTAATTTTATTATTTTATGGGGTGTCAGCACAGGACATTCACCTAACACAAACGATTAGAAGAATAGAAGGACATATGGGGTGACAGGTTATATCAAAAAACGATTAGAGACAAAAGAAATGAAGGCGACTAACCAGAGAACAACAGAAGAGATGGAAGGCACCGTAAGGAGTAGTGAAGACAAAGCTAAGAAAATTGGAATAAAAGATCGCGCGTTCTGAGGAAATAGAGGAACATTCAAATACAACGTGGTTTGCATCACAGGTCAAATTTAAGGTAGAAGGATGAAAGGGACGACACAAGAGAGATTGAACAAGAGCAAAGCGGAAACGAGAAGCCGGGAGCAGACTATGATTAAAACGAAGACGAACTATGGAAGAAGAAATAGAACGGCTGATATTGGAAAAATTGTTAAATCAAGGAGAAGAGGATTTAGGATGTAAGGCAAGGTAAAAGGAGTCAGGGTTGGAGAAGAGATCAGTCCAAAAGTCACGGTGAGAACGAAAAGAGAGAAAGTAAAGACTTTGTGAAGGAAAAACGACCATTTACTGCGGCCGAGCATGCTAATGAGTCAGCAAGATTGTTACCGGCTATACCGCAGTGGCCAGGGAATTAAAGCAGGTCAATTTGGATAGAACGGAAAGCCAATAAATTGTAAATCAAGGAACGAATATAAAGAATAATAAGAAAGCAAGGGGGTTCAGGAAAAGGAGACGCGATAGCTAATAAAACTTTTTTCAAGTCAGAGCATAGAAGACAATTTACTAAATTTAAATTCATATTAGCTTTCATTTATTTTTTTTTTAACGTTTTCATTATCTATAAATTTATCATGAGTGTGAATCCACAAATCTGCGCATTTAGCGATTAATTTAATTATTTATTTTATAATTTCTGTCGTCAGCTGGATTCGAACTTAAAACTTCTATAACAGAAGTCGAGAATTCTGTTTTTTTTTTTTTAAATTTTTACTTAATTAATTTTTCTTAAACTGTATCTAAATTCTTTAATATTACTAGGAGACGGCTACTGCAGGTCAGAATCCATCTGCGCGGTATTTCTACAGAAAAGTTGTGAAGCTCGCAGAATATACGCTGAAGTGGTTCATACTAAATGTAATAACGACGGCTTTAAGATGGAAGGACCAACATTCCCTTCCGGTGTAATGCAGAGGAAATTGATCGACGAATTTTACGCCGAATGCGGCGTTGATAAAAAATTAATATTTTGGATCGAATCACACGGTACCGGAACTAAGGTTTGTGCTTCATATTTTTGACATTTTTATGTCTTTACTTTGACACATAAACTCAAAAAGCGTTACGAAATGGAAGCATCACGAAATGGAGCGTCATAGAAAAGCGTTAAGAAAATTTCATGTCTATGTCTTTACTTGGGTACATAAACTCGAAAAGGCGCGCCATAAATATCGAATCCGAATTGAGACAATTTGCTTTGGCACATAAACTCGAAAAGCGTTCCGAAATGGAGCGTCACGAAATAGAATAGTGCGCCATAAATATTGAATCCGAATTGATGCATTGTGCCTACGAGGGTCACGCAGAAAGTAAGGTTCCAAAACCCGTCGCGTTGGCGTAATATTGAACGAAAATTAAATTTAAAACTTACATTTTATTGTTTGAACATTTTACAAAGTTTTTGATATAAGAACCACCAACTTTTCAACACTTACCCTATAACATTTTCCGTCCGGTTCAGTGACTCGATATGTTTAAGAAATTCGTCATCCGCCCGATATATATATATATATATTTTTTTTTTTTTTTTTTGTTTAATTGAGAAAATAAAGCTTATCACTTGGTCAAGGTCTGAACTGTAGGGTGCATTCAATTGACCATTCGGCGGTAAATTCTTGGGTAATGCTCGTTGCGAGTGGCCGTGTATTGTCATGCAACAGTTGAATCGCTTTCGAAATTTTTATCTCTTTCCTCAAATTGATGAGTGTTTCCAGTAGTTTAGATCGTTAATGGTCCGTCCACGTCCCATGAATTCCACTAAAATAATGTGATCCCTTTGTTGTCTCAAAACTTCAATATTGGACGGATTTTCTATAAGATTAAACTAATAACGGCGAAATAACTAAACTGGTCTCGTTTTAAAGATAAAACTATTACATTTAATAATTTTTTTTTGCACAGAGGGAGAGAATGACGTTTTTTCACCTCTTTACTTTGGTATATAAACTAGAAAAGCGTTACGAAATGGAGCATCACAGAAAAGCGTTACGAAAATTTCATGTATTTACTTAGATATGACTGATTACCAATAAGAAAGCATTTAATGAGACCGATTTCTCGCATACGCGAGTATGCATTCAACAGAAATAGTTTCCTATAACGACTTGTAAAGCACTGTAAAGATGGTAGGTTTTTGTATTTCACACTTCATTTCCTCAATATTATCACCGCTAACGATAATGATGTAAATAAGGAACCTTGTACTAGCGGTAGTTAGTTGTTAAATGTATATTTTTGCGCATACGTTGCGACATAATACGTATAAAGGAAATCACAGGTTGCACGGCGACGTTTGTCGACGGAGGCCACGAAGCGAACGACATTGTAATGTCGGCGGACGCCTGAACGGGGTTGTACAAAGCCCACTTTTAAGGGGAAACATGAAAATGCCTCACTGTGCTGCGGACTTGTCCGCAAGCTGATTTCAAAGATTCTGGAACAAGTAGATAGTAAACTTTACGAGCTAATGATGCGTTGTATCTTTTTTTAAATTTTCTATCGAATAGCGTAAGTGACATGTAAATTTTACATCTCCTCAATGAACTCAATGCAGTTGGAAAATCATATAATTTGAATATAAACGTGAAGAAAACGAAATGGATGGTGGTCAGCAAGGAAAACATCGTTAATCAAATCTCTGTTATGCTAAACAATGAGAAGTTTGAACGAGTTTCAAATACTTGGGCTATTATGTTACTGAGAACTTGGACCCAGATAGAGAAATAAAAATGAGATGTAGTTATGCTCGGAGTGCCTTCACCAGCATGAGAAATCTGCTTTGTGATACGATGCTTACGTCTAGATATACGGCAAAACATTGTGCAATGTTATATTTATTCTATCTTATTGTATGGAATTGAGGCAACAACACTCAATGAAAGACAGGTAAATCGATTAGAAGTTGTAGAAATGTGGATGATCCAGAGAAGGATGTTAAAAATACCATGGATAAGTAGAATGTCGAATGAAAAAGTTCTAGAGATAGTCAAAACAGAAAGGATATTAATAAAATCCATCGTACATAGGAAAATAAAATATTTCGGTTATATAATCAGAGGAGAGAAATATCTGCAACTAATCCCCTTGAGGGGGGGAAAAGTAGACGGAAAGAGAGGCTGAGGATGACGGAGAACGACTTGGCTAGATAACATGGAGGAATGGACGATAGTCGATAGAAAGACTCATCCAAAATGCCAGAAATGGAAGTTTTTGATGCTGACTTATGTGATGATCGTCAACGTTCTTCGAAGAGTATGACACCAAGAAAAAAAAGAAGAAGAAGCGTAAGTGAATCTGTGTGAATTTGGAAGATCATTTATTATTCGGCGAGAATTAGAGGAAATTATTTTAGTTTTAATATTTCAGAATCGATTGCTTAAATGAAACTGCAAACGTGTTTAGTACTTTTTTCTGAAAAAACGAAAAATAAAGTTACATATATCCTTGCAGAGAAAGAAAAATTGGAGTTGTAAATAAAAAGACAGAGAGAATGAAAGGGTAGTTTCCACAGATTGTAGTTGTAATTGAAAAATATGCGATTTAATTACGACTGAACTTGCAGAAAAACTATCAGCCTTACGCGATGGACATATTTTACGGCAGATTTAGAAACATAAAGATAATCTTTAACGATTGTTTTGAAAAATTTTTGTATGAATAAGTTATGTAGATAGTCACACAAAAGGAGGAACTGTCATGGAGTTTGTTTGTTTGTTTGTTTTTGTTCTTTTTTTTGGTCTTTTTTTCACGGTTTGAGACTAGTACTGTATTTAAATGCAAATACAAGTAATCTATTCAATTTAACCGAAACCAAGTGTAGTAGATCTACTGAAAAACAGTGACTGGTCGTCAGAGAGATTTATTACGCATTTAATTGTATGTTTTGTACAGTATATTTTTTAACAAATTCATATTAAGCAATTAAAAGTGATTTAGGTTTTCGCGCACTTGGAACGTGAAATACTTTCTCCGAACATCCAATCTTGAATAGCAGCGCAGTTGCCTCCTCTTATCCATTGTAATTTTCAGATGTAATACTGGGAAAGAATTACACTTCTGTTATGATTAAATTTTTTCATGTAGATTACAGATTTTCGTTAATGAAACTAGAGATTGTATCTGCTATTCTTGCAATCGTTTTATTTGAATAGTAGAAAGCTGGTGAAAATCTGCCAAAAAACTACCGGTATATAAAACATACCTCATCTAGTCAGAGCAGTGTATTGGAGGGATATAGTTAAATTAATTATTCGCAACCCCAGGTGATGTTTAAAATTTAAGCATTGTGGGTTAATAGCAGGGTTGGCTTTGTGAAATCCATACTAAGTTATAACAAATACATTTAAGTATAAAGTGATTGCTTACTTAGAAACGTTTTCGGGTATAACCCATCATCAGCTAAAAACACAACTCAATATATGTGATCAGAAACAAATTTTAAATCACACTCATGTAATTTAGAATTTGTTTTTGATCACATAAGTAAGCAATCATTTTATACTTAAATGTGTTTGTTATATTTGTATTTGTTATAACTTAATATATTCTATAATTAACAAACAGGATCATAAAAGATTCTTTATGAAATTAATACGTTACCAATTTATGGTCGGAGGTAAAGAATTAACAAATACGACATTTTTGTAGCACATTTTATTCGCGGATATACACACTCTTTGATTCTGCCAAAATCAACCATGTGGTCCCTGATGTCGGGCAGTGAGTACCTCTTTTAAATGTTAAAATATATAACACAGTTTTGACCTGGTTTTTAAAAATGGGGGGGGGGGGGGGGGCGACACAAAAGCACAATTATAACGATTAAAAAAAAACGTTTTTTTCTAACGCGTTTAGTCAATATCAACACGGTAACTAATTGCAATCGGAACGAGTAGTCAGAGGATTTTAATTTTAATTCGGTCGGATGTTGATGTGAGAAAGGAACAGAGAGGATTGGAATGAGTATGAAAAAGAAAAGGAAAGAATGTAAGAGGCATTTACACACAAGTGAGAGTAACAACACGATTGCGTTCAGTAGATAGGCAAAAACATTTTTAAAAAATGTGATCCGGATCATTAATAAGAGAGCAAAAAAAATAAAGATCGCAAATTCAAATGTATCGTTTTTGCATTTAATGAACATAGAGAGCAATATCTGTAGAGGAAATGATTCAATGCAGAAAAATTTCTTTCTTTTAAACACGAGAAGTTGCCTATGGTGAAAATCGCACATTACAGATAGCTATCAAATCTTCTTTCTACCTGCCATATCAGATTTTAAGCGATACGTTCTGCAGGCTATTTATTCTCCTCCTCCCATTCCTCTAATAGTATGATGTTTTTAATTCGATCTATCATCTACAACTTGCTATCATTTCTCTTATATGGATTTCTAGTCACTCTGAAATCGAGGCAAATGACACACCGGATTTTCTCTAGCTTGGTCAGACGCTCTCAGTATTGTCCTTTACCAGCCTTAGACATAATTCTCTTATCCTTAAGTAACCAGGCTTTGATCGGGCATAATCGTTCTCTATTTTTTCTAATCGATCGGCCTTTTCATTACCTTCTCACACAGTTTGCTGCCAGTCCCCTTAGCCTCGGTTTCTACTTATTACTTCCGGTCGTCGTTCTACTACTATTGTTTCTTTCAAACCACTCTATTCTCCCTGCTTTTCGTTTCTGATTTTTCCAGTTCCCTTATTGTCACAACACTGATTCTCACCTTATATTTTATTTTTTATAATTTATAATTTTACACCGTTTTGAATTCTGTAAATTGCAGATAATCCGAACGACTATATTACAATTAACATTCAGTCTTTCCCAAATAATTAAACATCGAAAATTCGCAGATAATTTAGAAATTATTAACTTTTAAACAATATGCAGATTGTATAGTCGAACACGAAGAACCATGCTGATAGTTAATATGTACCGCAAACTATGTTTGTCCTTGAAGGTTTGTCAGCGAGAATGTTTTTTTTTTTTTTTTTTTGTATTCACAAATCTTAGCTCTAAGTCTCTCTTCCTATTTTTTACAATGCTTCTTCCTTTTTTCCCATCTCTATCAGAGTAATTCCGTCACATCAATCCTTTTTGCACTTTACATCTTCAGTCGCCTCAGAATCTAAATGTATATTTTTTATCTTTCAAGTTCTAGGGTGTAGGTCATTCTCCCTAAAAAAAAACATGTGTATAGAGTGGCCTTCAGAGGAGGAATTGTTAAAAACCCTGGTGCCCTTAAGAGAAATTAAAAAAAAAAAAATGTAATTATTTAACAGGCAGGCGATCCGCAAGAAGCATATTCGATGGAAGCATTTTGCGACAGCGAGCGCAAATCACCAGTTTATGTCGGTTCAATAAAATCGAACATCGGTCATACGGAAGCAACATCCGGACTTTGTGCCGTGATTAAAGGCATTATCGCGATGGAGTACTCCAAGATTCCGCCAAATATCAACTACCGCAAACCGCGTCCCGAAATAAAGCCCTTATCTGACGGTCGAATGAAGGTAACGTATTTTTAATCTTCTCACTTAATTCCTTTTTTTGTGTTTATCGATGTTGCTTAATTACGTTAACGAGCTATTGGTCTTCGCGCTATATGACTTTAAAATAATACTTTTGCGACCCATCTTTGTGTGTTTAAGCTTGGTTTACAAACGTATCGGATAATTAGAAATAATATTATTAATAATAATAATAATAACCTAGTTTCCTTTTTGGAATTTAAAAATTCTTGATTTTTTTTGATTATAGCACTTGTTTGCCAAAACATGTCGCAATTTATTTGAAATTTAATTATATTTCCTAAAAACCGTCCGTGTTTATTTATCAACGTATATAATAATCTAGAATTTAGATAGATGGCGCTGTAGGTTTTCATTTCGATATATGTTCATATAGATATGTTTAACTAAAAGCACCATAACCACAAATTTAACAGTACAATATCGTTCAGCACGATAATTTGAGTACACCGGTGTTCACGAGAAAATATTGACTCTAATGTGGGCGATTATCTGGCGCGTGATTGTTCATTTGTCTTTGATAGCTGATTGTTTTGTAGATAATAACAGATGAACTACCCTGGGAAGGAGGATTTATGGCAATTAATAATTTTGGATTTGGTGGATCCAACGTGCACGTTTTGCTACGATCCGTTTCTTCCGTTGGTAAGAAAACAGACGACATTCCACGAATCATAACTGTATCTGGTAGAACCAAAGCGGCGGTAACTGCGATATTGAATTATGTAAGTTTTACTGTTAAATGCAATATAATGAAGAATCGTTTTTCATACTGTTTGTTAAATATATATAAAAATAGTAAGTTAATAATAACAGATAATATAATAAACAGTTATAACAAACGAATAAGATAAATTTTCGTTACTTAGCAACGTTTTCGGGCATAGCCCGTGATTTAGAATTTATAACTGTTCACATATTGGTTTAGCTGATAATGCCCGGAAACGTTACTAAGTAAGAAAATTTATCTTATTCGTTTGTTATAACTGTTTATTATATTTGTTATTGTTAACTTACTATTTTTAAATGCAATATAGTTTACTATGGCACAGAACGGTCTAACGGAGAAAGGAACTTTTAACATTGAAATAAAGTAGATCATCTTTAGGATGAAAAAATTATTTTTATGATGAAATTTTTATCGAATATAATAGCAGATTCTTGTTTAAAAGCTGAAAAAATGTTTTAATAATAAGGTTTTACACGCAAGGCCGTGACCACGGGGTGGGTTTTGGGGGTTACCCCCCCCCCCCCCCATGAGAACTAAAATAGCATAGGTACTTCATTAATATTTTATGCAAAATTTTTTGTTACGAGTATAATCAATAACATACACCCTGTCAAGAAAGTATCGGGAATTGTCAATTTAAATCTCCCGGGTAATAGCTAGGCAGATAATTTTTTTTTTCCAGGTTGGTACAACTGTTTTGTATTATGATGCCTATTTTTAGCGCGATCTGTCAACCAGTGTGTTTACAGCAGCTGTTAAAATCAGTCGACCTTGAAGGTTTTGTCGAAGTTTTACAATGAGTGAAAATATTGAACAACGTACTTGTGTTAAATTCTGTGTTTCGAACGAAATTTCTTGTGCCGATACACTGAAAATGTTACAGAAGGCTTTTGGTGAATCTGCTTTATCAAAAACGCGGGTTTACGAGTGGTACAGAGCGTTCAAGGATGGTCGGGAGACGGTCGAAGACATGCCTCGCTCTGGACGGCCTTCAACGAGTGTGACCGATGATAACGTCGATAAAATCAAGGAAATCGTTGCTGAAAATTGTCATGTGAGCTTGAGAGAGATGGCTCATGGATTGGGCATGTCACACGAGAGCGTACGTACGATTGTGCACGAAAAATTGGGTATGCAACGCGTTGCGGCTCGGCTTGTTCCGAAAGACCTGAATTTCTTTCAAAAAAAGTACCGAGAACAGGTAGCTGCAGACATGCTGGATCGAGCCAATTTGGATCCTACCTTCTTGGAAAAGATAATTACTGGTGACGAGACATGGGTGTACGAGTACGACACGCTTACGAACCAGCAATCGTCCGAATGGCGGCCAATTGGCGCGCCAAAGCCGAAAAAACCTCGCCAAAGCCGATCGAAAGTAAAGATCATGTTGATTGTTTTCTTCGATATTCGAGGCGTGGTACACTATGAATATGTGCCAGCCGGACAGACAGTCACCAAAGAGTTTTACTTAAGTGTTTTGAGACGTTTGAGAGAGGCTATCCGTCGTAAACGTAACGATTTGTGGGTCGACAATTCTTGGATTCTCCATCACGATAATGCGCCGTCTCACAAAGCCATAATTGTGAATGAGTTTTTGGCCAAACACTCGGTAAATATCATCGAACAACCGCCGTATTCACCAGATTTAGCACCCTGCGACTTCTTCCTATTCTCAAAACTCAAATTTCCGCTACGGGGAATGCGCTTCGAATCGATTGATGACATCAAGACGAATGCGACGCGAGAGCTAAAGGCCATCCCGGAAACCGCCTATCAGAAGTGCTTTGCCGAGTGGAAAAAGCGTTGGCATATGTGCATCGCTTCGAATGGATGTTATTTTGAAGGTGACAAAATAAATTTGGATGAAAATTAAAAATTGTTCGTTTTATTTAACAATTCCCGATACTTTCTTGACAGGGTGTACATATGTCATTGTTCATATACCGGGTAATTCATTTATTTAAATTATTAATATATAAATCAAGATTATGGAAATTATTAATAGCGTGAATATTAGTGAAAATTGTATTTTTATTTATAAAAGAAATATGCGAAGAAAATTTTTTACCCCCTCCCCCCCCAAAAAAAAAAAAAATTGGGCACGGGCCTGCTTACACGTACTGAGTAAACTGATTTACTCGTTAATAGTGGCGTAAAATTAGTCGTGTTTTTATCACGCGAGAACAGAAGTATTTTTTTTGGGTAATGTGTGAATATCCCGATGCTTATTTTTTGTATTTTTACTTTCCGATTCGAAAACCAAACAACTGAATATTTTCTAAATCACTTTAATATTGAAGCGTATCTAAAATTTTACGAAATTTCTGCTCCAAAGCATTTTAATAAAAAACAATAATTAGTTGATTAACAGAAATAACAAAAAAGTACTTAAATATGAAACTTTATTCAATTCTGAAAAAGCAACGAATATTATTGAATAAGAAAGTATATTTAACGATTTTTAAAATCCTGTAATTTTCAGAATACTTCGGTCGAATTACAAGTAATCGCCAGAAAAAGAAAACAACAAAAAATTCTTTATTTTCCAAAAAAAAAAAAAAACTTTTTTTATTACCTATACCGTGAGATGTGTGTTTATATATATATAATGTGCGCTAGCGTCGCATAGAAATATATATATGGCCGGCGAACAATTGTATTAACGTGAGTAGGCCAGTCGTCTTGGCTGCGCCTCGCTACTGATAACCTGTCTCATGTTGGTCGGCAACAGGGAAGCCAACGCTCCGGTTTCTGTATTACTCAAAAGTGCTGTTACTTTATCATTACACGGATAAAACTCAGTAAACGAGGGAGAGTAATAATCAGTGGCGTAGCGTGAATTTCGGAATTGAGCAAGCGCCATAAACCAAATATTTTTTTTACGTATAAGAATACACATGCGTAAAATTCGGTTAAATACAGAATAGAAATAAAAGTTCATTAAGAGGAACGAAAGGTCTCATGTTTTCGTAAATTAAGTAATTTTTCCAATTCTTGTTTGCGAAATTATTACATCATCGTGAAAAGATGGTCGTTTCCCCTAATGTTTAATAGTAATTCGTTTTCAATACCAAAAAAAAAGGCGTTGATTTATCATTTTGATTAATATTAATTTTTTCTTAAAAACTTAATGAACTAAAACTGATCAGTGTAAGTTATTCAATAATACAACTCTGTATGTAGCCCCAATTTCGAAAGTGTTTGCATTTTAAGAGACTCGAACATTTACAGTTGTGGAAATAAGATAAACAAGCCGGTATAGGTTCTACTGTAGTGATATACAGACTGAAAAGCACGACCGACCATCGTTTCCAGTTTTGCTGTTAGTAGTAAACGACAGCGTTGAAAAAACGAACTAAAGAAAATGTACCGCAAATACCGCGCTACCTTTTGTGACTCACATACACTGACATGCATACAAATCGCGCTCTTGATCGGTGTATGTGACCGTAAATTGATTTGACTCAGCGCTTCCAGACTGAACATGTGCGCGTTTTTTTTCCTCACTCTCGATACGCATTAGGCCGTGGTTACCATCCACGCGAATTGTGAATAAGCGAGTAGAAACTAGTAGAAGCGAATTGAGCGAATGACTCGCACCGCGCGAATAATGTGGTTACTGTTCACGCGAGTAGCGAATAATAGTATTCTCTATGGTTTAACACACTTCATTTTTAACTATCAGTCTTAAGATAAATCAACAATGTCTCAATTATTTCTGTTTGGGAAAGTAGTTATCATTTAAGATACAAATGTTATAAACAGTTTGAAAAACATCGAATAATGTAATTTTTAAAAGGCGAACGATAGATGGCGATAATAATAATTTATAGTGGATTACCCCTTGAAACAGCAAAGTAATTCTGACAAAGTTGCTACGGAATAAATAACACGGTTGCATCTATAAACCACAGAAATTTTAAATTATATTTATCTCAGATAAAATATGTTTTTGTTTCATAAATTTTTGTCTACCGTAAGCTCCTACAGAATTTTATCATTTAGTTACAGAATATCTCACTCTACTATATCTCTGATAATACGAGATGTTTGTAAAGCTATCTGGGAAACCTTTGTATCTATACATATGCCGGTTCTAAGTCGGGATGAGCTAACAAACGTTGCTAAAGAATTTTGGGGACGATGGAAATTCCCAAACTGCATCGGGTGTATCGATGGAAAACATGTACGCATAAAATCTCCTCCGAATTCAGGAAGTCGCTATTTTAATTACAAACAGTACTTTTCCCCACAGTTTTGTAAGCAGTCGTTGACATCAAGTACACAGATTTTTGATTATTGCAGTTAGCGCATATGGACAAAGTGATGGAGGAATTTTTTCATTTAGAAAATGATAAATACAATATTTCAGAACCAACATATCTACCAGATACCAATGTGATTCCATCCTTTGTTATACTTGGAGATGAAGTATATCCTCTAAAAACGTTTTTATTAGTGCAATTAGAGCAACGTTTGCTGTAAATAATGTCAGAAATATTTTTTAAATTTATTTTACATTAGCTAAAAACAGCTAATTTTGTTATATATTTTACCATAATAAACGTGAAAAATATTTCAACTTTTTTTGTTCATAGCAATGTAATTTTCATATACACATTTACCGTCGCATTTTAAAATATCCGTAATTTTATCCCATAGGGCTTTTACCACTTCTCTTTTACTGTGCGCTCCTTACATGTAATATCCCACAAAGGTTTCCTCTTTAAAACTTCGCTTATTGACCCTTCTTACACAAGATGTGTTGTAGTAGCATATTACACAAGGCGGGTATTTTTTACCCGGTTCACAAATATATTTGTTTACAGCCACAAGTATTTATTTTTAATGAAAATTTTAGTAATTTACATATTGGGTACCATCAAAACATCAAACTTGCTCGCATTGTGTGACCACTCTCTCCACTAAAAAAAAGCATATGAAAAAATATAACTCCTTATAAAAAAAAATTAACACATAATATACTCGGTAGACATCAGGTTTTAATGAATCTCGTATGTCCCAAAATTTAAGAATAACTCAAAATTAAACTAGAAATTTAATAAAATTCATTAAAATCAAAAAAGTCATAATATAACTTATACCTCATATTTCTAATTTTGAAATACAAGTAGGACATACGAATGTTCTGTGTTCTCCACATATCGATCTGTTGCAATAATGCCACAATTTATCTGCTTTACGATCTTTCGCTTTACTACAAAAATCACATCTTCTTCGTTTCTTTGATGTGGACAGTGGTTCACACTGAACGGAAGACGTGCTTTCTAAAAGCTGATTTATACAAGTCCGGAGCTGTGTAGGTCAGCACCGGTTTTGAACCCTTGGTTTCGTATGAGGTTCTACCAAAGTTTTCGCAAGAATTTTTAGAGGTGAGGTTCGCGTAATTAACTGGCCATTTTCTTTTTCTGAATTGAACTAATAAATTTTATAACAGTTGATCCTAGAAAAATCGAATACACCATAAAAAAGTCAAAATGGTTAACGTTTTGTTTGTTGTCTGGTCGATTTTTAATGACAAAGTTGATCAAAGAGAAATCTACACCACCTTTTGTAAAACAATATTACATCCGGCCTTTGCAGGATCAATGTCCGCAGTGAATTGCATGGTTGACAGTAGAATAACATTTTTATTTTTTCTTAGAGTGATTCTTCAGAGTGTATGATTCTTCTAAATCGGATTCAGTATACTATCGTTCTAATTCCTTTAGAATATTTTCCGATGTACGTAGATAATTTAACTGCCATTACTTTCAATGTAACTAAACATTCGCATGTACTCGCGTCTATTCGCGTGGATGGTAACCACGGCCTTAGTCTGAAATCGCACGGATCAAAATTCGCGCAAATTATGTGATCTTGAAGCGACACAGCCTGGCGTTTCCAAATTGAGTATGCGTGCGCAACTTTTTTCTATCATCGGTACACAGCAGATCGTTCGGTGACAACTCCAGACAGTAGTAATATGAGATAGTAAGCGTTGAATTATTTCTGTCATTCGCTCTTGCAGATTCTCTTTCATCTGGCGCTCCTTTATTCTAGTAATTTTTAATTTTGACACTTAAATTCAACAAGTTGCTTCATTTTCTTTCTAAGGCTTGCATTTCCCTTTTTGCAAATACTAAAAAACAATTTTGTACTAATTTGATAGAGGAAGCGGCGCTTCCATCGCTTCCATTGACGCTACGCCCCTGATAATAATAATAATAATAATAATAATAGTATATATATATATATATATATATAAAATTACTTTTAGTATATGCGCGAAAACGTTAAGAACACATTGTCTTACATTGTGGAAAACAATATTTTTACATAACACAATTAAGGTACGTAGTATTTCACAACTTGTTATAGTAGAATTACCAAATGATCGATCTGCGCTCAGATTTATTCTAAACTTATAGATCAGTTAACTTGTTTTACAGATATATTTAAAGAACAATAATATGAAAGACAAATTCTTGCACACTGTTCATTTCTATATTGCAGTATTCTCGTGTTATTCGAAATAGAACCAGATTTGAAATTCATAATAAGCCAGAAATATTTCTAAAATTATCATTTGTACATTAGTTTATAATGACCAGCAGCGTGTCGTGTTTTAATTGGCATAACGGGGGTAAATCGTAAATCATGTTATTATATGTTCTCTTTATCTCCTATCAGTTATTTATCATGGTGTAAATAAGTATATTACTTTTACTTAACTTTTTAATAAATCTTTAAAAACATATGATCATTAAAACGAATTGTTTGTTCGCTAGATATTTTTAGAAGATAAATCCTAAAGGCCCCTAATCAATAAATTTCATCTAGTAATCGAAAACCTGTTCACGTATAACGTAGAAATTTCTCGTTTAATAATGTATTAAAGAAATAAAAACCTATAAATATGAAATAAATAAATTCTTATTAACAAAGAAAAATAAATTGACCACAATAAATTTTAAAACAACTCAATTTAAAGAACCGTTTTTGGGCATAGCCCTTAATCAGGTAACAACACAGAGTACACTTAATTTAAACTAAAACACCGTACTATTAATTTTGAAACGTTTAAAACTTTCGCGGTGATTAACCATGATGTAAATAATTTACGGACAACTGCGTTTAGAAAACAAAATATATACTTTTGAAATAAATATGTTTTATTTTCTAAACGTAGTTGTCCGTAAATTATTTACGACACTAGAAATTTGAATAAACTGGTTGTGGATTTATCTACACTTAAGTAAAAATTCATTCAGTCGATTTTGCAGTGTTTGTACTGTAAATAAATTGCAGTGTGATCCGAAAATAAAAAGTTATTAACGAACAGCAGTTCTAAAGGCGGTCAAAATGCGTGTTTCTATATAGGTCAAAAAGAAAAAGAATTTTGGATAAAAACTTTCATAAAAATTCTTTTGACAGGTTGAAACACAATCTCCCCTGGACGCAGAATTTGTAGCTCTAATTCATGGAATATTCAACAATGAAATTCATCAACACCTGTTCCGCGGATATTCAGTTGTCGGAAAAAATATAATGGACGTTGTAGTGAGTAATTCTTTTTTTAAATGGACGCGATGGGTTATATTTAATTGCAGACAGCAAACTGTTTTGGAAGTTCTTTTGCTAATAATCCGTTTTTACACTCGTAAAGTTAAAATGCTTAGTGCTGCTCAAATTTCACTTTTATTCACTGTGAAAAATTAAGCCTGTTATGTTTGCTTAAACTTTTATTATTTCCCCCCTTTTTCGTATTTTTATTACGCTCATTCGAAATCTTGATTTTTTTTGGCATCGGTACTTAATTATACATACTAATTTAGGAATATCATTAATAAAGTAAATCTCGAGAGATTACCTGTGTAAACGAGATCGGTCTTTTATTTACACTTTCTCGGCTAAAATGAAATGATCAAAAATTGGATGATGACGTAAATCCGCATATTGTTGCATTTAAGGGGTAATATCACCTCGCGCTCTTAAAATTTCGAGTGATTTTCCGAGACTTGCCACGAACGATAGAAAATAGACACAGATATGAGGTTTTTTGCATAAGTAAGTAGTAGTCCTTAACTACAAAAAATATGTTTTACTTTAATTTGTACAATACAAAATGGCGGTACAGCAGCGCCCGCAAAAAAAGAAAAAAAATCGGTCGGTCTATATGGGCGTATCACTCACAGGTCACAATTTTTAATCTGGAACAAAAAAATTAAATTTTTTTAAAATATAGCTCAAAATGAAGTGAACAACGTAGGATTTGTTCTAAAAATTAATTTAAAAAAAGTGATGGCGGTGATTTGAATTTTTTTTTTTTGTTTTTTTTTGAAAAAATCGGTCGAAAATCGCTTATGAAATTTATAAAAATCAATTTATCAAAAAAGTAATCCTACGGTGTTCACTAGAAAATCTTATTTTAAAGTTGCAGTTAAAATTTTAAGTAAATCGGATAAAAATTGAGGGAGAGCTATTGGTACGCCCAGTTTTTGAAAAATACAGTTTCTAGATATTACTGTTTGAAGTGTTTTGAGTAGTTGAATTTTGTTGAAATTTTCGTTTTAACTGTAATCTGCTATGCCTGCTCCGTATATAATTGGCTTTCTAATTTGAGGTTTTCCTCCTCCTCATCCTTCCTTGTCGAAATTACGTCCCTGCGGGCAGTTCTCTTCGGTGAGCGATCGTTCGGAAAAGTAAATGCGCGTCGCATCGGCTTCGGTACAGAGATTACAGCAATTTATTCCGATTGTCAAGTGTTCAATGGATTTATAACTTTCATTAATTTGACTGTAAAGCCGTCGTTGAAGTATAAAACAGCACAATATAAACAACTGTATCGAGAACAGATTTGCCACTGGAGAATCTACAAAACCGCTCTCAGCTCGACGCTACCCGACGCACAGTATTCTGCGCTTTCGCCGCAGGTACATGTCACTATCTTAGCCTTCGACCACTATCACTTAAACACTAACGCGGTCTTTACCCCGACGCAACCGTACAAACGACCGGACTTGCTGTAGAACACGGGGATTTCTGGTTTTAGCCAAGTAAGCATTCTTGACAAGACAAAAGACAAAGCAGCGATGTAACCTAGAACGATGTTTGAGAGATCGTGAATTTAATGATGCGACCGGAGATTAAATTGTAACTCGAACATTGTCAAAAGATAGCACTGCAAGTACCGAATCCGTCTCGAAAGTAACAATTTTACCGGAACACTGATGTATACACGTGAAGAAGCCAAACACTAACTGCTGTATGTTCTAACGGACTTTCTACAATGATTTCTCAGCCTTAAAATTGGGGTAGAAGAGACATTTACTAATCAAAATTGAAAGCTGGAAGTTGAGAAGTGTCGGCAAAATTCATATAAAGAAGAATAAAGATCTCAAACACATGCTTCCACGAACACTTGAAAAATCGCTAATTTTTCTTCACGACTATATTCGGAGAAACGACTTTTTGACCCACTTACAAGTTTCCTCCCCTCATAATCAACTTTTTACATCATTCTTAGATGCTTTAGGAAGTGTTTAAGCCAATAAAAAAAAACGTAAAAAAAAAAACCAATCACAAAGTGATATTACCCCTTAATTGCGAAATATGTAGATTCGTCTTCTTGGGAAAAAAAAGGAAAAAGAAAAGGTGTTAATATAAGCCTCCTATAAAGAATAGTGTTTTACAGGTTTTGATTTCGTTACGATCCAGCAGGAATTATTTAACACCGTATTATTTCCTACGTAGATTTTTTGTTCCATTGGAAGTAGACTATTTCCGTTCGCGACCGAAAGTAATTGAGGTGTTGTAATCGTTCTCAGTGCCGAAAATATAAATATGCAACTAGAAACTTAAATTATTTACAAAAATTCGGTTAATATTTTTGGAAGCGGTTTCTGGAATCTGACAGAAAGGTCATTTCTACGCGGGGAATATTTCTATATCCTGCAATGAGTAACGTGGTATGAAAAATCCTTCACACCGTCTGCAAGCTTCCGAAAATTTTCAAGTGCAAATAGACAAAATCATTTTTTCAAGACTATCGAGAAATTGTAAAGTCACGCACGGCGGTTTCTTCTTGATATACCGATGGGACTAGCGCGACTCAACAGCATTTATACGAGTATCACGACGGCGACTAGTTCACGCAATCACCTTCTGCAAAAGACGGTACTTTGTTATTGCCTTTTTTTTATTTCGATAGCGTTTTGTAAACACCCTGTGTTCTTCAACGTATCTCTTTCCCATCAATAGCCAAACAATGTGTAGTAATAACGAAAATTATTACTGAACCTCGTATAAAAATGCTAAAACAAAGGGGGCTAACGCAAGTGTCGTCAACTATTAACTTTTCCTCTTTTATTTTTATTTTTTTCCGATTCATATACTTGTAATTAATTTTCATTGTCGTAGTCTACATCAGGAAGCAAGCGACCCGTATGGTTTATATTCTCGGGAATGGGATCGCAGTGGACGGCAATGGCAAAGCCCATGATGAAGATACCCAGCTTTGCCGATGCTATACAAAGATGTCACGATACATTACAGAAGGAGAATTTCGATCTAAAACGGGTTTTATTAGATGACGATCCGTCAATACAAAAGAGGTTGCTCAATTGTTTCGTTGGAATAACTGCTATTCAGGTATGCAAAGCAACTTGTAATTATTTCTATTTTATCTCGATATTACTGTCTGTTTCTCTACTACGCGGTACTTCAAATGATTTTTAGATTTAAATACGATTTTTATTTCCTCTTTTTTTTTTTTTTTTTTTTTTTTTTTTTTAATATCTTTCTTATTTATGCGACTGGAAATTTTTATTTTTTCTTATCTTATATTATTCTTATAAAACACAGTGCTTTTTCACAATACATTTGTATCCCCCGTAGTGGGGATGGCAGAAATGTGTGAAAAACAATAATAGTATTTGGCACAACTCGCGAAATTAGTAGTGCTGCAATCTAGTGTACGTGTTATATAGTTATGGTACAAATCTGTATTAATAGATAGCGCTCAATTGCATTATGACATATGTTTACGTCAGTACCACGTTGACACATATTAGGGGTATAATAATTTTGATTGGTGACATATTTTTCTGAGTGAGTGCTTTGAGTCAGTAGTTCACTAAAAACAAAAAAAAAAAAAAACAGAAAAAAACAAAAATAGCAGTAATTTTTTAAATTAAATAAAATGTTAATTCGCAAAATATAAATAACTGGGGGTGTGCGAGATACCGAAATTTTCGAAATCTCGACTCTTGTGAGCCGAGAAAATTAATGCCAGGACAGGTCGGAATTCTCAATTTTCGGGATTTTTCGAGATTTCCCGTATTTCATGGTATTTCCCAATTTTATTTTTTCGAATTTTCTCAATTCCTTTCAACTTGTGTCTCATAATTTTTACTAAAAATGACTAAATCGATAAACAATTTTTGAAAAAAATCTATGATTGGAACTTAAAACTACTCGAAAGTAATGTAATAACTTGACACTTATCACTTTGTTATAATTTTCTCATTTTGCACGTTAATTTTCTCAAAATGAATCTAAGTATTATTTTGCTTTGCGGTTGAGAATGACGAGATTAGGTTATCTTTTTTTCTTTTTTTTTAGATAGACTACGAAAAGGTCATTTGTTTGTAAAACAATGTATGAGATGTATAAAATAATTGTGTTTTGGAAATGTATGCAGTTGTACAGAAAGTTGTATGTTTGTTTTATAGTTTTTCTCTTGGATACTTACTATTTAAAAATACTGGATAAATTATTTTTGTTGCTGTTATAAGTTATAATATTATTTTTGTTTACTCAAAGGTTCGTTCTATATAACACTGATGTAAAATTGTTAATATATTATGCCTATTATAATGTTACTAAATATAATTATGTTATCTCGATTTATAAAATTACATATTTGTTATCTATTTTTATTTATATTTAAATATGTTTATACAAATAATACATAACAAATAAAAAACGGCACAGTTACTTAGTGTCGGTTTTTCTACACATTTAATTTAGTTTTAAAAAATTTAGAAAAAATTGAGAAATCTCGAAAGAATCGAGAAACCTAAATAAATCACTGAGTTCCCGTAAAACACCAGGAAATCTCGAAAATTCGGCAAATCCCGATAATCGAGTATCCCGAATCGTACCATCCCGATTTAATCATTCCCGTCTCGTTTGAAAATTTCGGGATCTCGCACACCTCCTACTTAAAACTTATTTTTATACCAATATATATATATATATATATATATATATATATATATATATATATATATATATATATAGTCTTATAATTTTCCTTACGTACGTTACATTAAAATGATAGATAAGCGTCTTAACATTTTATGATTACGACTAAATCGATTCTGGTACGCTATTAATTTTAATCAAGAGACGTACCAACGAAAAAATGAACGACTTTATAGCGTCAACAATGAGTTTTTTGACATTATTAGCACGTCACATACTGTAGTAACATAACCGTTCGGATTATTCGATATGACTAAAAGTTGTCAGTTCTTTATTTATTGCGCTTGCTCTTTTGATTAACTATACAGTGTTTTTAAAAGCTGTCTCTTTTGTAACGTTTGTATTCATATTATGGAATGATTTTCATTTCATTCAAAGATGGGCCTTCTTCTTCTTCTTTTTCTTCAAGTAGCTTTCTGACACCAATATTTGACGGATGCCTCTCTTCAGAATTCTTCTAACGTTGTGTATTCTGAGCTTCGCGTATTATGGCCAGCTTGTTTTATTATATTATGCGGGTGGTCTCCTTTGTTTCGGTTTTCCTGTGTATGGTCGCCAGTTCAGTATTTCCATTGTCCATTTTCCTGCAATATGTCCTGCCCCGTCCTACTTGTTCGTTGCAATTCTGGCTATAATATCTTCGAACTGTGTGTTTTTTCGCTAGCAGCATCAAAACAATTTAATGAAGCTCCAACACTACCACTGATGGAGAGATGTCGCGATATTTTCCCCATACTGGTAACATTCTGATTCTTTATTGTTGCTTTATGCGATTTCAAAGTATGTTTGCATTTGACACACATATGAAACATGTAAAAGACATTCAAAAGCGCTAGTTTCTTGAGAACACAGTGAAATAGTTGAAAATTGATATAGAAGAACTTATTATTTAGGTACTGGAATGAAACCAGAACGTACTGAGCAGGAAAATCTAAAAATGTTTTAAATGCGGATTTCAAAAAGAAATTATTTAGATAATAAGAAAGCATTTAATTTTCTTAAAATTTCAGGAGCAGGCATAAATTCGCTAATCGCGTGGAATTGTGAACGGCTCCGAAGTTTTTCGTTACTAGAATTATAATAGATATGTGATGTAGGAATCCCACTGACTAATATTCGGTCGCACCACTATTTCAGTGAAATAGAAAACGATAGCATACATAAAGAAATTTTGTTCGACATGCATTAGTGTTTTCAGGCATATTTGTTAAGCTAAAATTTCAAACGAAGAAAGGTTTTTGTAATTAGGTATTCGAGATTCGTTGCTAAAATTGAAGGAAATACTAATCTTTAAGCTGATAAAAATGTTGGATCGGTAATTTTTCTGAAATATTTCTCAATTGTTATATGACAAATTGATAACGATGATTATTAACTCGAATGTGTTTTTTATACATAGACTTCTTTAGGCACGTTTTAATACAGCTGCGCAGGTTACTTTTTAAGTGTACAATATCATTTACAGATCGCATTAATCGATACGTTAAGAGTTCTTAACATAGTACCGGACGGAATAATAGGGCATTCAATGGGCGAACTTACAGCAGCATATTGCGATGGTTGTCTTACGCTGGAACAATGCATGCTTTGTTCGTATTATAGAGGCGTATGCACTTCGGAAAGCAATGTGATCAAAGGATTAATGTTGTCAATTGGTAACATAAACATTTTTAGTTTCTTTTGTAAAATATTTTATCGGTAGTGTTTTGATAAAATTTTGGGGCAATAAATATGGACCGTGTCGCACGTGTACAATAATTTAAGTTGAAAACACTCTATACCTTTTACCCTAAAGTAGTGTAATAATTTTAAGTAAATCTGCTTTTCGATTTTTATGTTTCGCGCAAATTTTCATTAATTCCCGTGTATCAGGTTATAGATGTTAATAATATAAAGATTATTCATAAATAATTATACGTGTTTACAACTTCTTAATTTTATTAATCAAAATTAATTATATATTATAAACTAAAAAATTTTCAACTAATTATAATAGTGTATAATTTTATGTATATTATTAATGTATAATTTATAATTTATAACCTTTGTAATAATCAGTTTTCTTTCGTTATTTTATTTTTCATACGTTACATCTGTTTTTAAATTCTGCTATACCAAGAGTAAACCTTTCCAGATTACTTCGTTAAAGTTACCGAGTTTATCAAAAAAAGGATAATTAAAATCATACTTTTCACGTTATTCTAGAGTTATTGATCATTATTTAAAAATACAAAAAGCTCGTAAGCACTTTTAAGATTAGTTCAAAAAAGAAAATCGGTCCATTTTACTTTTTTTACTAGCGGAATTATTCGTGACTTTGGTCGCTTTAATGCTTATTTAAGACTATTAATTATCCGTCAAACATTTCCGAGCTAAGTTCTACAAAACTGAACTCTATTGTTCCTTAGTAAACTCGAAGCTTTCAATGTCTAAACCTGTCTCTAATTCCATACTTTAGTATAACTCATTTTTAAATTCGATCGCAAGAATGCTCTTTCTGTGCCCCCCCCCCCCCCCCCCCATATAATTCTGAACACATTCATCGTTGTCATAATGCTTCATATTTCTGGCGGAACAAGAAATGTAACGCCGCATTTGATCACACAATTTCGTTCGACTCCTACATCTGAAAATGTCTTTGCTCACAAAAGGGCAAATGCTAAAGCCCGGTTTATACTTGAATCCTATATACAAATTTTCTTGGAAAAATGTTTGTCCCGCAATCTCTAAGTCTACTTCACTTAAACAAATTTTGGAAAATGGCCAGAGCTTTTAAATTCCCGCCCTTCTCTGAAAGTCCTTCTTTCTTTCAACATTTCGGTTGACAGCTTATTACTTTCCATTGAGTTCACTGTGCCCGCTCATGTTTCCAATGACAACGAATTGCTATCTTCCGATTTTTCTGAAGGTTTTCTCTATCTTCCTTCCTAATTTCCGCTTCCAGTATTAATGAACTATAGTGTTTAAAAATCTTCTAGCTCCACTCCGGATCTTAACGGTATATCCCATCTTGTCCTTAAAAATCTGTCTCTGATTTTGCCCTTGAAACCCCTATCTTTAATTCATTTCTTTTCAAAGGAGTTACACCTCCTTCTTGGAATTCTTTCATTGCTATGCCCTATTCTCAAAATAAGCTCCTCTCTATGTCCTATTTCACTAGCATTCTGTTTCAGAAAGCTATTTGAGGGTATGCTCATCAAACCTCTTGTTTGTTGCTTTGAACACATTCCTTCTAGTATGTTTGAATTTGTTCCCGGTTTAAGTCCTACTGACTGCGTGTCAATCTTTTTGCCTTCAACATATCGATATAGATTCGGTGTTTGTGCGGCTATCTTTCAGCGATGCTGGAATTAGAAATTATTCTTCGTGTGGTTTTTCTCGTTATTAATATCATGCTGCAACGTACAATCCACTTTATCTCTCCTTTGCTCTAATTTTCTTTCTCCGTTCCTATAATCGCACTCTTAATTAATGTATCCCTTTATTCCACATTTATCCTTCATGTAGGTTGCATCTACTATCTCCGTGTATTCAGTAATAGTCATCTGTTCTCTTTTTAACATATTAATTTTTTCGCCTCTTCTACTTATGAAAGATTAAACCTTTTCTTCTACCAAGTAGGAGATCCTTGTATACTTATTTCCCTATACAAAGCTGTCATTCGCTCCAAATTTGATTACTGATCTTTTGTCTACAGTAATACCTTAGAATCTCTTCTCTCCGAACTATTTGTAATCGAAAACTCTTTTCATCTCTGTTTTGGTGTTCTTAAGTTTTCTCCGATTTCAGCAGTACTTACTGAATCAAATACGTCTCCCCTGTTTATCCGTAGATATTCTATAGCACTATTAATTCTTTATTTCCTCTACACATAAATATCTTTACTGTAATGCTGGAGCCTCTTTTATCCTTCCAAAAATAAATACTCCGAATCCTTTAGATTTTCTTCTTTTTACAGTCGAATTCTGGCTATCATCCTACGTTATCTTATTTAGGTTTTTTCTCATTGCTATTTCACAAACTATTTGATTATTTCTGGTGTCATGAGGGCCTTTCAGGCCATATGTTCTGCTTGTCGCTTTTAATTTTGTGATTTTTCGAATACGTTCTTTTATTCCTGATTTTTTTTCTCCTCATTCAATTCATATTGACTTTTTATGGGTTTCTCCTAGTCGTGCAAGCATAGAGGGCAATGAACTGGCGGATTCTCTGTCTCCAGTTACCGCTTCCTCGCCCACCTTCTTTCCCAGATTCGAATCTTCTACCTCTTTTCAAAAAACTTCATTCCAGATGCTGGTCCGACATCTAAGCTCCGCCTTTTCCTCTTCGGTATTCTGCCAACGCTCCCATTATTCGTTTATGTCTTAAGCATTCACTGTTATTTCTCGTTTTTGTTTTTCCCTAACATCCTCTTCATTTGCTTCTCTTCACCCGAACGATGTGAGATTTTCTGTGGCTTCAATCATATACTTTTTGAATGTCCGTCCTTCTCAAATGGATGCTCTATATTTTTACTCATAACTCCTAATACTTGACGTTCCTGCTTCTTATCCCTGTTTCGTATATCCTGTCATTCTCTTCTTTGTCCATCATTTTCCTGCTTAGTTCTTTTGTATTATGGTCGAATAGCTGTTTTATCAATTTTCCCCTTCCGTATTTCTTTTAGAGGCATAGGATCCTTGTTATCACGCCCAAAATGAAAAGGAAAAAGGAAACGCATAATTATTTTGTAATTAGTGGCCGCAGTTTTATCGTTACTTCTCTTCAGATGACTAAATATAAAATCTATCAGCTTTCAAAATTAATTTTTAATTCCATCTGTTAATTCATGAGCTTCTATTTATCTGCAGCCTGTACCTCCCCACATTTTTTTCTCTCTCCTTTTATACTTGAAACTCGGTACTAGAGTTCTCCTAATTTCTTCCCTGGTATAGGTTGAATTTTTTTCCCTATTCTAAGAAGTTTCTTCAATTCTTCTTCCCTTCGGTTTTTCTTAAATATACGTAGTTCCTTTCTCCTATCCGGCTCTACTCCTTCTGCTTGAAATACTTTCATTGTTATCGTGATCCCAAAATCTATCTCCTCTTTACTTTGCCTGACGTCAGTTTGGTGGCTTGAACACAATAATCTGCAATCCGATACTATGTTTAATTCTCGTCCTGAATGCAGTCCTCTTCATTGTACTTTTGTTTTAGACTATATATATATATATATATATATACATCACTTATCAATAAAAAAATTCTTACGGCCTCTTTTGCTGATTTTGCTACAGCCTCTTTGACTTCGGCTCTCTTTTAATATTTCAGCCTTTTTTCTTCCCTCCGTTGTCATTAGTTTTTTCTATTCTAAAACCAGCATTCTGTCTTAATTCTGCCCTGTTCAGCATCTTTCTTGTTAAAACTGCTTCTCTCTTTCGCTAAATTCTCTTTTCCTTTTTTTCGCGGCACTAGTTCCTCTCGCTATGTGAGAATATTTTTGGATAGTGTCGTTTCATAAGCACATTAGTCATATATACTTATCATCACTCAAAAGGCTCAATTAAATTCCATTCTTCACATCGGATTGAGGAGGTTTTTCTCGAATTTTGCTCATGTTTCATAAATCCGATATCCGTTTTATTCGGAATTACCGTTGATCATATATGGTGACTGTACCATGTCTGTGCTTTCCAAACTTAGTCATTTCAAAATACTCGCCTTCGCATTTGTGCCTTGGCGTTTGAAAATTTCCTACCCCCTTGTTTAAGATGAAACCTCTTATTCTGCGACTTTTTAATGACGCTCCTACACTTATGTTAGTTTACCGTTTTCTTACTAAACGTTTGCTTATTTCCTCTTCTCACTTACTTTTTCGTATTTCCGCATATTTTTTCCGCTAATAAAACACACTAGTTGAATTTCTGATCCCTGCCGTCTTTTTCAGTCCATATATGTATACGAAAAGCTCCTATACTTTGCTTTTGAATTTCCTTCATCCTTCTTTCTCCCAATTAACTGCTTTTATTCTCCTGTTGCTTTTCTAAATCTATTCTACGCCATGCCATTAGATGGGGATTTCTACGCAATTTAAACTCTCGCTTTTCTGACCATTTTACAATCTACACGGACGGCTTTAAAGGACCGAATGGAGTTGACGCAGCTTTCTTTGTCCTTCTTTAAATTACTCGGAGTCCTTTAAACTGTTTAGATTTTTGTACCGAGTCTAGGGCAATTCTGCAGGTTCTTCATTTCATCCGATTTTCATTTATTTTAAATAATATTCTTATCCCGTCCAGTTCTCAAAGCGTGCTGCAAGCTATCGTATCTCCTTCTTTTTCCCCGCCTTTACCGACTATGTGAACCCTCTTATACGTTCCTTGATTTAAAATCTCATTCTTTTCCATTCAATTTAAATCGATCTCTTTTGGAAATTTCTCGTCATTCCGGAATCGAACTCAGTTAATTTACTCACTATTATAATTAGTAGTAGTAGTAAGCATCTCCCATGCGGGAGGTTGCAATCGACATCCGATTAATCCATCTTATCTAGCCTATCCAATATTGTAATTCTTCTTCTGCCTCTAAGTGCTTTACCTGGAATCTCTTCCTGTTCGCCACCAGCGAAAACATCCTGTCTTTCGACATTTTATTTAGTAGGAAGCGCCGTTTATTTCCTTTAATCATTGGTAGCAAAATGCAATTCTTCAGTCCCATTCCTCCTAATATCTCCTCATTCTTGATCTTCTCCGTCTAACTTATCCTGTTTATTCTTCTATATATGTCCACATTTCAGAAGCATTAAGTCTCCTTCCCGTATCCGCTGTTATTATCCACGTTTCTGTAACATATGTTGCTACAAACCAGACGTAGCATTTCAGAATTTTCAGGCGTAATTCCATTTTTATTTTTCGGTCTTTTAGAATTCTTTCCAAATTGTTAAATGCCATTCTAGCCGTTGTTCTTATTTCCACATCATTTCTACCATCTGAAGATATAACTACTCCTAGATATTTATATTTTGCTACTTGTTCTATCCGAACTCCATCTACCTCGATATGCAGTGGTCTATTTTTTATCCTGCTGATCTCCATTAGTTTAGTTTTATTTAAATTTATCTTCATCTCGTATTTTTTCCCTTCATTATTCAATCTGCTTATCATTATCTGTAACTGCTTTGGAGTTCCTGCTATAAGCACACGATCATCTGCATAGCATATGTTGTTAATTTTTTCACCGTTTACTCTGAATCCTATGTTTTGAAAGAATTTTGTTTTTTGTTATTTCTTCAGCATATGCGTTGAACAGTCTTCGAAGTAGTGGGCAGCCATGCCTTACGCTTTTTTTGATTTTGCACATTCTTTCTGTTGGGTGACCATTAACAATAATATTCGCGCATTTTGCTACATATATATGTTGTGCATTAGCTGTATTCATTAGCTCGGTTATTTTCTACTTCTGCGATGTTTTTTTAACGTATTTAACTCTTATTCTCTCTCATTATCTAACTCAGGGGGTTCCTTTTACTTGTCAATCCAACCTTCCCCTTCTCTCCACCGCTGGTTTCTTGATTCTCCTTCCATGCATAACCCTAATCTCTCCATGTGTGTATATATTTACGGTTTAGGCACAGTTTTCTCCCTTCACCGCTTTACAGTTTTTCTTTCGCGCTGTCTCCGTACTGTTCTTTTCATGTCTTCAATATGTCATTGTTCTCGAATGCTTGTGTCAGCGATCAAACGTCTTTCTATTCCTTCCTCTTTCATTAAACAGCATTCCCATTCCCTACAATACTTCCTCTGTTCTTCCTCCTCTGTTCTTCCTCCTCTCTTCTCCTTCAGTCGTCTGAGCGCTTGATTTAATCTTGTTGGCTGTCTTCGATCGTTTAAAGACCTGATTCACCTTCTATTCTTTTCCAGTTCTTGAGCCCATGTACGTATATATTAACGAACAATTCGTAATATGTTGCGAAAATGAGACACATATGCAGATAAATGAACCGTATTTTTTTTGTTTTTTGTTGTTTTTTTTTCTATTTTTTAAAAATAAATACAAAAGAAACAGAATACGGTTTAACCGTTTTATTCTAAATGCGTAGAAAGAATAAAAATAGTGTGCGACACGTTAGTCCGGGCGAGTTAAACTCGGATATGAGAAACTTTTGAACAAGTTCGTTTCCGCCTTAAAATTAGGGAAAAAATACCCGCCGAATAACATTTCCGGAGTTTCTATAAATTTCAGCCGCTTGAACATGCTTTTTTATTGTAAAATAAGAACCGAAACAGTGTTTTTTTTTGTTTTTTATTTTTGATATTCTCGATTATCTCGAAACATAAGCCTCTAATCGACTTGAAGTTATACTTATGGAATTGTTCCTTACTATATATATATATATATACTACAAAATAAGCCTTATAAGACATTTCAAAAAAAAAAATTTCTACTATTGCAAAATTAGTCTTGAAGTTAAAAAAAGACAAAAAAATTAAATTTGCAATAGCATAAAGAATTTTTGTCGAATATCCGTGAAACTTTCAGAAAGAATAGCCTTTGGGCGCTTAAAATATATACGGAACCCCTTTTCCCAAATCCAATTATTGTCGAATTCCAAAGTTGAAAATTGCATGTAAGGGCGTTTTTACGAAACGCAATGAGTCGGCATGGAACCAACTGGGAATGGAGAATGATTTCATACATCAATATTAAACGATTTACCAAAATTTATATTTTTTTATTGACAAATAAACTTTTTATTTGCAAAAAAACTCGGATCTTTGCGAATTTTATATTTAGCAATTCGCAACTAAGTGCATTTAAGTATGCTTAAAAAAACAAACATTTTAAAAATAAAAATTAATTCCAGCTCCAATAAGAGCCGGATACGTATTTTTTTTGTTTTTTCCAATAAAACCTATTGCTTTTAATATTTTCAATTGAAACTTACTGTGATGCAAGTAGAATGCATCAGCTGTCAGTAGTTTTTTTCTTCCCGATTCATTTCCATTGTTTAATTGTCCGTGAACGAGTGCGCAAACGTGAGTCTAGTAACCTGACGGAGAAAAAATGGAGGGAATAGGCTGAAAGTGACGCCATCCTGGCTGTCGTTGCTAGCGTGCTTGGCTCTCGTTGACGCGCTTAATTGCAAAATTAAATTTACCGGCTTAGAATAAAGCTAGAATATTCTTTATTTTTTTTAGCATGGAACATGCTTTAGCCGTGATCTAACTAGCAGAAAACGTCACACTAAAGTGAACGCGGGAGTTAAATAAGAATACAGCCTTTACTTCTAGTTGTCAAGTAAGTCGTGTTCGGACCTCCGATGATGTTCGTGCATTATAATGGTGCATCTACAAAAAAAAAAAGGATATAAATATGTTGTCGAATGAATGAAAGAAATGTGATCATCACGAGAGTTTTGATGAAATGTGCGAAGTAAAGAAAACGAAAACTTTTTTGATCGTTTGAAAAATCATCGACTTCACACAATTAGTGACGAGTGCAGAGAACTCTTACGCCGTGCCGGTCCCAAGGATTTATCGTTACTCACACTCAACGTCCAGAGTTTGAAGCACACAATAAGGATTAGTGATTAGTGATTTCCTGTTGCCTGAACCAAGATCGTTAACTTAAACTTGGCTTAATAGCGGCAACGAGGTTGTACTGAGAGGATATCGATGTGCTACTCAGTTTAAACATGAAAAAGTGCAAGCAGGGGGAGTAGCTATGTACGAAAAAGAAAACTGAATGTTATTTTCAACTCCGCATCATATTCTGATGAGATTTGACAAACAATCGTTGTCTATCGATAGAATTAATGCGGTTGTCAGTTGTGAATGTGTGTGTTGGGGGGGGGGGGGGGTATTTGCGCCATCGAAAGCACTGTAAACAGTCAACGAGTTCTACTTGTGCTTGTTTATATCTCGTCAAGCACTTCGATTGACGATGATATTGAAGGTTTCTTCGAATTAAATTTATTGGCATACACACCCAAAATAACAGAAATTGTTAACGCAATCAAGAAGAGAGAATACGACACACAATACCTATGTTTCTATCAGGAGATATCAAAATCGATCTCAAGAAACCTGAAAATCGACGATTATTTCGGTTTATGGAAGAAACCTTTTGATTACAACTCTAGACGAATCTAGCTCTCTATCGATTACTGGTGGAGGATCGTGTATCGATTTGATCTTGGCTTGTCACATCGACAAAATCGATTTGAAAAATTACAAAAGTTACTATAACTACCATAAATCTTCATATTGTTGTTCACATTACTTCTAAGGATCACGTTACACAAGAATAAAAATTTTTTTAAAAAATAAAATCGTTAACATTATTATTTTCTTTCGAATTCAAGACGTTCATTATCGCATCTTCAATTTTAACATATCGTACAGAAACAGTAGAAAATATCAGACATGATATTAACAGACATGTTCTTCCATGTTTTTTGAATTTTAGCCGTAGCCTCTAAACAGAGAGCATTGGAGGTTCCGGGTGTCTCCAACGGGGAGGCGCCTAGCGCCGATATTTTAAATTCGTACTTTTTCATAAACTGTTTTTAAGTATTTAAACAAAATTCACAAAAAGTTAAAACCGACTTCTATGAATTCGATTTTCTTATCGACTGCGCACTTTTTTGACTTTTCATTATATCTTTGATATTTTAGAATAAGATATCTTTATTGATTGTTAAATAAGAGTAATGAGCCGGTAAATTTAATTTCGAAATTAAGAGCTTTAATTTCCAACTTTGTAATTTGGCAGTAGGTCGCCATATCGGATTTGAGAAATGGGGTTCTGTATACAACATTTTAAGCACTCCAAAGCTATTCTTTGTAAAAGTTTTGCGAATATTTTTTTATTTCATTGCAAATTTAAAGTTTTTTAACCTCGAGGCTAAGTTTGCAATAGTTAAAAATTCTTTTGGAATTTTTTATAAGGCTATTTTTGCAGGAAATTTAATAAGGAACAAATTTGATAAGTATACTTCAAGTCGATTAGAGACTAATTTTTAGAGATAATCGGGAAAATCCAAAAAAAACCAAAAAAAACCCTGTATCAGTTTCTATTTTACAATAAAAAAATGTGTTCTGGCGGTTGAAATTTACAGAAACTCCGGGAATATTATTCGGCGGGTATTTTTTACCTAATTTTAAGGCGTTAACGAACTCGTTCAAATGTTTCTCATATTCGGGCTTCTTTCAGATCGAACTCTCCCGAACTACATCCTATCTATGTCTTGTTAATATTATGTGTAAGTCAAGTAGCTTATTCCGCTATTTATTCCGCTATAAAATGAAAATGTTGAGCAGGTTTAAGTTTCAACGAGTTAGAAAAACGGTGTCCTCCAGGAGCAGTTATAGCAACTCGTAATAGTCCCAAAAACTATACTGTCTCCGGACCGCTGGAAGTCATGCAAGAATTTAAAGCTCAACTGGTCGCTGAAGGAGTATTTGCGAAAGACGTATATTCGGAAAACGTACCCTACCACAGTCCGTACATCAAGCATTGCGCAGATTTGCTTTTGCAGCATACGAAAAAAGTTTGTATTTAATAATCAGTTGATCAGCGCGAAATACTTGAAATATAAAAAATTATTCTTACATACCGAATTATATATGAACTTCCATTAAGGTACTCGTTTTAAAATTACTACACGTAATTTCTTTCTTTTAATTCCAAATCCGGTTGAAGAATTACTCGGTTGAATAATGTAACGGGAATATTATCACATAGAAAATGATTAAACAATAAAGGGAAATTAATAAATAAAACAAATAATAGACTTTTACATAATCCGAAATGTTTTAAAAACACGTTTTTCGGTTAAATAAAAAAATGTGTATTACATGTATTTTCAACTTAAACTTGTAAAACTTTTTTCGAATTTAAAGCGTTATTTATTTTTAATTAAAAAAAAAAAAGATTATAAAGTTTTTTATTTTAAATTTTAAATAGTAATAAATTCAATTATTTATAAATACAAACGCGGACAAAATTAAAAATGTTTGGTAATCTTTTCTTTTTTTTTTTTGCCGTGTCAACTACGGACAGTAGCCTAGCGCAAGTGAAATTTTTGTATGTCAATCTGCGGGAACGGGAATCGAACCCGGTACTACCTTAATGAAACACAATTAATTAATTAACTACGCCACGATAGCTGGGTAATGTTGCAGCGTAATATTATGGCATTAGGGGGTAACTTTTACCTTCACACGAGTAGGAAATTCATTTTTAAACAGCTTCAAAGACTTAATATTAAAAGTGATAAAAATAAAATTGGTATACATTTTTTTTTCCCCATAAAAAACCCTGACTCCGCAATTGCGCGGTATTTTTTTTTCGGCTCATTAACCAGAGATTGATGTTTAGGCGATTGGATATTGTTAATAGAAAAAAAAAAAAAGATGGCGTCAATAACATGCGGAGAAGGAAAACCCAGAATTTAAGAGGCTCAATAAGGAGTGAAAATATCAAGCCTCAGTAAACTGGAATACAACCGATAAAATAAAAATATAGTTTCTATTCTATTTCATGCATCTCTTCCATTTTGTTGGGCTAATGCTCTCTGGTAGCAAATTCAAGGAAAAGTAAGAAAACAAAAAAAAGTAATACAAAGTAGATTGCTTAATAGAAAGAAATGATATACTAAAAGAACACACGATCGGCTTCGTAAACAAGTGCTTCGTTTGAGTGAAGGTGGCACGGAGAAATTATCGAAAAACGGAATTGGGTGAAAGGCAGTAGTGTTTAAGAATCGAATGTAGGCGAGAATAATGGAGACAACAGAACGGCGAAGTGAAGGAAACAAAAGGAAGGGATTGAACAAATGAAAGGAATAAAGGAAGCGTGTACATCAAAACCTAAATCTAAGATGAAAATTTACACATGTAGCGAAAGAAAACCAGTGGATAGGATTTTCGTAAAAAAAAGAGGTGGAAAGAGACAGTGACCGGAGCCAAATGATTTGCCACTTCATGCCAAAGACGCTCAATGATTGGGAACCGACAGTAATTATCAGTATGAAAGGAATTAAGAGAATAAAGTGCGCGGTATGTTACATTCATCATTTTGAAAGGGAAAAAGTTATTTTCGAAGCTGACAGCGATGATATTTACCAGATTTTTTCTTACTTTTTCACATTTCAGTTATGTTACGCTTCTTCTTCTTCTTCTTCTTCTATGTCGTTGTCTGTGTTCAGACGTCGTGACCAATCATGAACATAATTCAACAATTTTTCTCCATTTCTCTCGATTTTGAGCTGCTTCCACCAGCTGTTGTGTTGATAGGCCTGTTATGTTTCTAATATAATCAATGAACCTGGTCGAAGGTCGTCCTCTATTCTGTTTTCACCTTCTATTATTCCCTGTTACGCTTACCAAAAAGGTAAATAACCCTTACAAAAATTTACTGAATAGCTCTGCTAATAGAAAAGACAGCAAACCAGGAAAAAATCTTACACGTACACTACATGTAGAAGCGGTCTAAGAATTCATAAGACGTGGCTAGAGTTAAAGGTTGCGGTACTTTTTCTCAAAAAAAAGTTACTTAAGATAATAAGTAGTTATAAGAAATTACGTTCTTCGTCTGGAAATAAGAAATAATTAATTTTTATCGGTGGGAACTACTCATTACGACTACTGTTAGTACATTTATCCTACACAATGTTTTAAAAATTCCAAGTAAAGCTTCAGACTTTGTTAACTATGTAGAAGAACGCTACTATTAGGGGCTCGCGAAATTGTCCAGTTCGATGTGGTGCATTGTTATTTTTAAGAGTATCAAAATAAAATACATTATTTGAACTCGTGTTAAACTATATTTTTATACTTTTCTCTTTGTTTAGGTAATTACGTGTCCCGTAAAACGATCAAAGAGATGGATTAGTTCATCAATTATGGAGAAAGACTGGACTGACCAGAATGACTTATGGAAATTCGCTTCGCCCGAATATTTCGCTAATAATTTAATCAGTACGTTGTACTTTGAAGAAGCAGTCTTACACATACCCGATGATGCTATCATCATCGAAGTAGCTCCGCACAGCATAATAACGCCAATACTAAAACAGTTCGAAACGAAGTCATTTAACTCGAACTTTTCACTTATGAACAAATTCCACGCAGATAATTTTATATTCTTCCAGATGACATTAGGAAAGTATGTTTTTGAATTTTTAACTTTACCGATTGAACGAAATAATGCGAATCGGGAATATTTTTATTCGGTTATATAAGTATTTTTATTTTACCAAAAAAAAAAAAAAAAAAAAAAAAAAAAATTTCAAAAGTATTTTTAATATATCTATAGATACATGTACATACACATGTGCTAGGAGCTCCGCCTCTGAAACTCTCTCGAATCTCCAACCCCGACATTTGTGATAAATAATAAACTGTATAAATCAGAATGATCGAAAATAAACAAAAAATTAAATTGCACAACGTCGGACAATAAAAAAAAGTTACAAATTTCAAACTTGGTAGAATTAAAAAAAGTATATACTCGTAATAATATGAAGACTAAAATTGATCAACATTTTTGCTAAAATAAGTAAAAAATTAAAAAAAAAAAAAAAGACATCGTTTTTTTGATTGTCGCAATCTACATTTCAAACGTGAGTTTTCAGTAGTAATTTATATCATGTTCTCCCGTTTATCGACGTTGTGATAACAGAGCTAAATGCTACACATACGTATTTAGGAGAATAAAAGAAGGATAAATCATAAACATCGATAATTCGATGATAGTTGCACACAATCGATATTTATTGAAACGATTCAACTGGTACTTTAACGTCTGTAATGATCATTAAATACATTTACAAGTATATACACAAAGGAAATGATCGCGCGAAAATCGTAGTCAAGGAAGAACAAGAATAAATAGACGAAATTCGGTATTTTTCTATCGTAACAATATTCATTTTAATTAGCTAGTGAATAATTCACGAAATATTATTTTTTTTTGTCCAACTATCATCTGGTTTGCTCTTGGCAGTGATGATGATGATCAGGAGCGGATTAAGAATTTACGTGACTTGCGACTAATCTTGAATGAGGGGTCCCCCTTCGAAGAAAAATCGTTGAAAAAATTTATTTTTATACATGTGCAAACAAGTAAAAAGAAAAAACCTACTGCGTACGTATGAATGACTAATCAAATTAAAATTATGCTCTCTTCAAAAAATGAACTTACCTAAGAAATTAAATACGGTAGAACTTCGATTATCCGGGGTAATGACGGGGAAAGGTCGCACGGATAAATGAAAACCACGGTTAATCGAGACACTTTTTATTTAACGAATTAATAAGGGTGTTCAATGTCATGTTATAATGTTATTATCAGGGCTTGAAATATGAAGTAATCAGTGTTTGTTTTTTGCGGTTTGAAATGATTTTCCTTACTTTAGTTCTAATTTTTCTCAAATTTATGACGTCATGGAAGTCAAAATTTTCCTATTCGCAGAAGTTTAGAAGGATATCAACTCTGATCCTATTGCTTGACTTGGCTGAATTTTTTCTTCTTCAGCGCTAACACTATCATTGTTGTCACTCTCATCGTCCTCTGACACATCCTGTTGTGTAGACGGAGTACTACTTGTGCTGCCATAACGACCTGCTATGTCATTATCACATAGACGTTCGAATCCTTCTTCATTAACATCTTTTTGTAGCCAATCAACAATATCGTCTTTATCGACGTTAGTGAAATCTGGAATTTATGTGGCCAGCTCAAGATAAGCTTCTATATCTCCTTCTATACTTTCTTCGTCATCATAACTTCGATCTAAGATTTTTGTCCAGGGAAGTCTTAACGTACTTGCAGGTACGTTTTCCCAAGCATCACATACTGCGAAAATGGCATCTTTTATAGATTACGCCTTGATACATTGGCTGGATTAAGGAAGTCACATTAGGTGGTAGGTAGTAGACAAAAATTTGACCATCCTTTGTTTTCAGAGTAGATTCTGAGGGGTGTGAAGGATCATTATCAAGCAGAAGAACATCTCTTTTAGGTATCTCTTTCTCACCCAGAAATTTCGTTACAGATGGTACGAAAAGGTTGAAAAACTATTCACGAAAAATAGCCTGGTTCATCCAAGCTTTTGGGTGATTGTAATAATCACATGGAAAATATCTGATTTCTGTTTCTTTAAAAGAGATTTTGATTTTTTAGCGTTTCCGATTACGATTAATTTGATCTTGTGTGTCCTGGTCGCACGGAAGTTCATTACACGTAGGAAGTACAAATTTGTACGGGTTGTTGTATGAAAAGCTCCGTTCGCTAATCGTAAGTCAGCGTGATGAGTAGTCGCGTTGAATGGCAAAGTGTGCGGCCCTTGATGCGAAACAATAAATAGGTACGCCGTGATCGCATTTGAATCTGATGAGAACTCGATACAGGTAACAATAACGAACTGAAGTTTGTCCCATACGTTGCGTGAGCTGATTTTTTCATTGGATTTAATCTTGGCCAGCACGACGTTTTTAGTACCCTAATGCGTTCTTTACCGCTTAGAAGACCCCCAAGTACTCTCTTCATTGTTTTTGCTGTTTTGGAACAATAGAACCGTTAAAAGTAATTTTAAGTTGGCGGTTGCACTTCCTCCTCCGCTTGTAAAATTGCATGACCCTAGTTTTTCTTTCGGAAAATTCGAGGTTGCTTTTATATGCCTGGGGTGTCACTAAGTGGTTAACGCTAGGCTTCTTGTAAAACTCATTCCCCAAGTGGGAGGCGTTATTACATGGAACATGTATAACGAGGTCGTCTGCAAATAAAACTGATGGAAACGTATCTATACCAGTTTTTTTACTTATTTTTAATTACAGAATGGGATAATTCCAAAATACTAATTATTCTTTCTGAGCAACGTTTTATTACAGTTCCGAACGATTCGCGGAAACAATATTGCAAACGATTTTCATCTCAGTTCAATTTTAGCCAATTTTTTATGTTTTCTCTCTGTGAGGTGAACTGCTCTAAAACTAATTAATTTACGAATAAGTATGTCGCGCAAATTTATAGAAGTATTTAAATATATTCAGTTATTCGCTTTTTTGTACGGTTTGGTCAACTTAAATTGTAATATATTTTTATTACTTTGCTTGATTTTCGAGTGTAATTATCGGGCTTAAGTTGCTAAAAATGTTTCAAGTAATTCTGAACAGATTCTATGCCTTCGAACTACCAGTCTATTGACGAATATTATTCTCCCGAATACAATCATTTCTTTTACCTATTTTTAAAATCATTCGACAGGGCTAATCACAGTCGCTTACATGTAAATATACTATATATATGTAATATATACGTATTTCTTTTTTTGTAATCCTAATTTCAGTCTTTCCTAATCTCATTTAAACTTCCAATTTTAAATTGACGTAACAAATTTAAACAGTTCACACAGGCTGCTTCTTTTCGTGAATTAACACGTTGAACTGATAATAATGTTTTATTTAGTTCACTTAATCATTTTGTAAATATTGTATTTTATTCCCCTCGTCTTTCATACCAGATGGATTTACTAGCGTATATGAAAGAACCGATCATAATTAATGTATTTATAGAAGAGACAAAGGCATTATTGAAGTTTTTGATTTTGATTTCATTAAAGGTATCATCTCTATATACACACAAATTCATTAAGTGTAAACTAACAGAAATGCGTCTTCACATTGTACCAATAAATTTCTAAGTGCTAGTGTTTATAAAAGCCGTTATTTATAATTTTTTCATTATTAGGTTATTCGGTAAAGGCCTAAATCTAAATTTGGAATCGCTTTATCCGCCCGTTAATTTCCCGGTTAGTAAAGGTACTGCTATGATAGCGCCACTCATCCAATGGGATCACGCAGTCAATTGGCCCGTCTCGTATATGGCAAAAGAAAAACCGTTTTTGACGGCAGATCGCCGTTTTCACATATCCGTGGATTTCAATAACTACCGTTTTCTAAAAGATCACGTGGTCGACGGACGCAATTTATTTCCTGGAACTGGATTTTTGGTACGCTATATGCTTCTTTTTTGACGCTTCTGCGTTTAATTTTACAGTAATAATATGCTAAAAAAAGTAAAGTGAGTTCCATACCCTTGAGAGGGCGTTGGGATTGTGAAGTTAAGGTTCACAATGTACTAAGCCCAACGGCACTAATGAGAGTAGGGGGAGGCCAGTTTCTTTCTCTCGGCCGCCTTTACGTTCCCAGATTTCTCGGGTACCCAATTATTTCAGTCTGGGTAGGCTTGGGAGCGATTTGGATCCGGGACGAGACAAGTCTCGAACCCGTGACCTCTGACTTGGTCGCCAAACACCTTAACCACTAGGCTACCACGTTGCCTAATAATATGCTACATAAACTGATAATTTACTACGTAGACAGATTTCTCTTCACTCAACTCGCCTCGTACGTGAACTGTGATCATTTTATTCATTTAACGTGGATCGAAAATTCACGCTAGCGGGAGAAAAATTTCTCTGCAGCCAGAATTGCTTTGGGCCAACGCCGAAGGTGGCAACTTGAGCTTCGCTAAATGCAAGAGAACGAATGTCTGTATTGTAAATTAAGTGCAGGACGAGCGGAAAGATTACGGGATTCTTTGCATCTTTTAATAAAATCATTGCAACCTATGAGCTTCCCGCATACGTATATGCATTATTAACAGTGTAGCAGATACATTTGGATGCTGCACTGCCGCCTATGAAAGTTTTTTTTTTTTCTTCAATTATTCAAGGTGATAAGATTCAAAGAAAAAGTGTGAGCTACATTTAACTTACTTGCCTTCGAGAAAAAGAAAATAACAAATTCGATTGATAAACGGAATTATAAAAGAAGACGTCTACAGTTTTTTTAGTGAACTAATTATAAACGTATTTGGTTCTACATTTCGAACAAAACTGCTACTAGTCTCTGTTTTATGGTATAGAATGTTCGCTTATTAATTATTTGTTCCGTCTCTTTTAGATACAAGTAAAACAAGGTTACCACTTTGTGTAAGCGTATAACACATTGGTGCAATTAAGTACAAGAATTTCAGGTGCAGATTTGAAAAGGGGAGAAAGAGAAGAAAGAGAGAGAGAGAGAGAGAGATAGATATTCGAAAATTAAACGTCCTCAGTAAGTGCGCTATTATAAAATACCTTGGCTCTAGACCTGCGTACATTTATGGTAACAATAGAAATCGATAGCTACATTACTATAATTTTCCATCACTGAAAGTATATTCCCAAACACAAACACACACATATATACATACAAATATATAAAAATATAACTTAATAACTCTATTAGTATTAAAAATAAATGAATAAATAAATAAAAATATTGTAACATAAATAAATTAACCGCTACACCATTTTTGTGTTTTTTTTTTCAGTATCAATAAGTTAAAATCGAACTATTAAACAAAATATATTTATATACAAAATGTTAATACTGCCATGATTATGAATCCGTGATATCCGAAACTAATCGGCTATTTTTGTAAAATTTTATAATTTATTATGATTTTTAATTATTATAAATATATTTTGTGTTTAATAGTGTGATTTTAACTTATATTAATACTGATAAACTTATGTTGCCTGGAACATAGCGATGTAGCTGAAACATTACTTTCAAAGGGGGTTTTACGAATATGTTTCTAACATTTTCTTCAAATTTTTTTTTTTTTTTGAAATAAAATGAGTTGAGTTTTCCAATCGGTACATTAATAAAATTGTATTTATTACATCGCCCCTAATGAATTATTACGTTATAAAATTATAAAGTATGAATACATTAATTAAACAACAAATAATTAACAAGGAATGGAATTAAAGGGAAAATTTTATTGGCACTCTCGGAATACATTTTCTCTTATATTTTACGTGATGACGAGCAAATTAACTTCTAAAACTCGTACGACTAGTCACTAATCTGTAAAGTGTTGGAAAATATCTTTATACCTGTCAGCAGTAATAATAGGGGTTACAAGAGCTCGTACAAAAATTTTCTATTAAAATTGTTTCTCTCGGAATTTTCATTTATTTATCCGAAAAAAATAAAATAAAAAACATAATTCGTTATGATCATATACATCACTATATGTATATATTTGTCACCCTCCTTTTCGTATCTGAAATATTTTATTTCAGTATAAGTTTGATTAAATAGAGAAAGCCTTTAAGAAAATTTAACTCTTTAACTTTTCGTAAGGATAGATCAATAAAATATTTTAAAATCAATGTTAAAATATGAAATTTCCCGTACATCACATGAAATAATGGGGTTCAAATAAGGAGGTAGGGGGGGGGGGTAATATTTTTCATCTAAAATTATTAGTTATAAGTTATCAGAACACTTTGTAATAATAGAGCAATTTAAGGAAATAATATTTTAGATTAACTAGTTCAATAAAATATGTGAAGAAAATTTGTAATTTTTAATAGGAATTTATTGCGAATTTTCGTTCGCATTTAGGTGAACCGGAAATTTTTCGGCCCTGTTCGATTTGCTTTTAAATATAAAAATTCAACTAAGAATAATGAACGCGAGTTTGTTTTTCTGTTTTTCGATTATTATTATTATTAAAGAACAGGAGAGAGAAAAAAAGACATAAATGTTTAGTTTACTGGAATAAAATTATACAATTGTAACTAAAATGATATTCAGTTGACATGACGGAAGCAATACGATAGAAATTGTATGTGTTTATGTGAATCCATGTAAGTATATAACATGTAGACAAAATTGATTGCAAATTATTGGGAGTACAAATTAGTTCGGTCCGCTTTCAAAAGATGGCTCTGGCTGTTATAAATGTTTCACAGTGACAGTTGATTTTAATGGTTTTAAGGAAAGGTTAGACACATCTATAAATAATACCTGAGTTTATATCGATTTGAGTTTCATACAAAAACCTTGTGTTTTACTGTGTTAAATATGTCAAATTTTGTGTTAACTAAGCATCATTTGTGGGAGGTTTTAGTTTCCTGTTTTAAAATTGGAAGAAAGGTGCAACTGATGTGCATCGAATGCTCGTGGAAGTTTATGGTGACAATGCTCCAAGTGATAAATCACGTAGGGAATAGTTTAGACGTTTCAAGAATGGTGATTTCAGCGTTAAAGACAAGCCTCACTCTGGACAGCTAAAAATATTTAAAGACAAAGAATTGGAGACATTACTCCGATGAAAATCCGAGTCAAACGCGAAAGGAGCTTGCAGAATCATTCGGAGAGTTACTCAACAAGCAGTTTTCGTACGATCGCAATCCATAGGAATGATTCAAAAGCAAGGCAACTGCTAAGTGTCTTACATGAAAACTGAGAGGCGTTGACAAGAGGGTTTTCACTTACGAGCAGCTGATTGAAAGGCAACAAAGAAAGGGTTTTTTGTATGGGATTGTAATGGGGGATCAGAAATGGACATTTTACGATAACCCCAAAAAGAAAAAAGCTTCTTTTGCAGAAATCGAAAATTATCTCTTTACTAGGATCGTCTCAAAAGACATTTTTTTGAGATGGAATTCGAAAATTGCCTGAAAGGTGAGATGAAGTAGTGGCTAGCGATGAGCAATACTTTGATTAATCTGTTCATTTCATTTTGTTTTGAAATAAATGTGTTTTTGATTCTGAAATAAATGTGTTTTTAATTCTGAAATAAATGCATTTTTGATTCTGAAATAAATGCATTTTTGACCACAAAAAAAACAACAAAAACGGACCGAACTAATTTATACTCTCAGTAAAAATAAGTCTATATAAAAATATAGTTGTTTTATAATTTTAAGAAAAAAAAAAATGTATTTGAATAAAAAAATTTTGTATCAAAAAGAAAAAGTAAAACAACAATGAACGAAAACTAAGAAGAAATTTTTGTACAGGTTTTAGCTTGGCAAACATTTGCTATGATCTACGGTAAGGATTATAGGGAATTTTCCGTATTGTTCCGCAAGATTCATTTCAAGAAAGCCGTTCATTTATACAATAACAGTAAGACATTTTTTTAATGCATTTCACTTAAAATTATAATATAGTATAATATTTTTTGTACCGTTTCTTCGTTATAACATTTTTTTAAATAAGAAAAAAAAATTAAAATCGGTATTGCGTTATATTTGCAGTTAGGAGCATAGTCTTTTGATAATGTTTCTTAAACCACTTTATCGTCAGAGCTGACCGGTGTGCATTTACACTTGAACGTCTCTCTAACAATTTTAACCCAATGAAATACTAGCGCATGCCATTTACGAACAGTTTTTTCAATAAAAATACTCTCGCAGATTTCATATTTAACCAAGTGAAGATAATGAATTCGGATGCAATATTCGTTTTAAGGGAAACAGCTCCGTATAGAGCTGTTGAACTGCAAGTGCTTGATTTCTTTATATCAACGTACGGCAGGATCTAATCACAGCAGAACGGGAAGCTAAAAAGTATTGAGCTAACCAACATAATAGTAAACGAACAATACCCAACACGATTTTCTTCAAAACATAAAAGAAAGAATCCAAAAAAATTAAATATTTTTATTTTCTCCATGAAAAATTCCTCCGAAATAAACATCGACTACAATAACTGACTTCAAAACCGACCTCACCCCATTTCTTCGAAGCAATGTCGAGTCTGATTGTTATTTTTAGAAAAGACAGACGCTAAACGCATAAAGCAAACAATCGAAATGACACAACGAAACCATGAGATGAATCGTTCGGCGAACCTCTTTAAAAATACATCTAAAGAACCGAATAATGGCAGCAACATTAATATGCGCACAGAAGGAGCAAGAAACACTTACTTGCCAGTGGTCAGTTTCCCTTCTCTTTAAATTATCACCATCAATTTCAAGAATTCATAAAGTGGATATATCTCTTAAAATCGGGATTTTGTGAACTATGCGTTGATTTTAACAATATGCGACAAGAATAGTCTTCAGCACATGCTTTTTTAAGTCAGATTATTTTTACGCTATAGAATGAGCGTAACCGTATAATAAATTTTCTCTAGCTAAGATAACTCATCTGATGTGGGAATATTATTACGCAAAGCTAGTCCTCTCTGATATCGTTACTTCAGTGCCGGGGTTAATTGCTCCCTCCCGGTGGTTGTACATATTTCAACTTGAACGTTGTATTTTTTCCAGAATAGAATTAACGTGTTTGCGGTCTAATATTTGTGCACAGGTTTTCGAGTATTCTATTTAAGTTGTGTAGGGAGAAAAAAGTAAAGCAGATTCATAAAGTAAAAGAGACTGTTTTCAGAAAGAGGAAAACTTGATCATTCTCATCAGCGCGACGAACGAAGCAGCCACTGCCATGGTTGCCACAACCATGCTGAAAACAGCGACAATTTCGTAATAGAAAAAACGGGTTCACCACGATCGTGGTGCTCAGAAATAAAAATGGCTATTTCTGAGAACGGAAGCGAAAGCTAAAAAATGCTTTCAGCTAAGTTTAGTTGAAAAAGTATAGAGCTGAAGTTAGACTACTAGCTTGAAAGGAAAAAAAGCACGAATGTTGGACATCGTCTTTTACTTCCATCTTCAAATGTATACACTAGTTAACATAATGTAGAAAAGAATCAGGTCGTCCTTAAATGTTTCATCATACCTCTATCCCTTCTTTACTTATTAACTACCCGTAACTCACAGATACATCCCTCTTTATCCCGCCAAAGTGACACTGACTACAATTTCTTTAATTTATTCACTCCCGGAAGTCACTGTGAGAGAAAATGGTAAAAATAGCCATTACTTCCTTCCTCCTAGAATCTTCAAATATTCTCTTTTTTCAATACAAATCTGTGGCCGAAAATCAAAATCCTCTGTTATACCCGGCGCATATGTGGAGCCCAAAACAAGCTCTTTAAAAGTTTTTTTTTTTTGTTTTTTTAATTTTTTTCAAATAGAAACTTCAACCGCATATGAGGGGATTAAGTACTTACAAAGCTGAAGAATTCTAATATACTACATAACAAACTATTAAAAACAAATCGATTCACGTAAAATTGGTTCATTTATATCGTATCTGTTTATTATAAAAAATGGTATTCCCCGAGGTTCTCCGATAAGTGTAATTCATCTTCTTTATATAAATGACATTGCGAAATGCATGCGGCTGCCGGTTACCAGCTCGACTGTTTAATTATCTCGATACATCCCTTTCGTCGAATCTGACGCCATGCATTCTTCAATCCACAATACAATAGGCTATATTCGTGAACTAAAAGTAACGGCTTTACTTTTTGTCTGAAATTTACTGCGCGCCGAAATTTCATATAAGTCGTCTATTAAATTCAGACTGCGATTATTTTCTAATTCTTAAGATCATACGGGGTCCATAGGTACTTTAAAAATAAGTACAGTTCCCCGAATTCATTATTAAACGTAAATAAAATGCCCTCTTCTAGTTTTCTTCATCAAGCTTGCATACACTGAAATGAATAGTACAAACTCTTATGGTACTGTCAGGCCCGTGCCCAGAATTTTGGAAAGGGGGGGTTTTTGAAAATTTTCTTTGCATATTTATTTTATAAATAACAATACATTTTTCACTAATATTCATACTATTAATAATTTCCATCGTTTTGATTTATATATTAATAATTCACATAAATGAATTACCCCGTATATGAACATTAATAAAAATTACACATATGTTATTAATTATACTCGTAATAAAAAATTTTGCATAAGATATTAATGAAGTACCTAAAAATATGGAGCACATTTTTTTCTTTTTTCTTTTAAAAGTAGGTAAGAACACTCTAAAAAACTCATCAATATTTTTTTTGAATTTGCGATTTTTTTCAGATTTTTGTGTATTTATAATAACTATTTCAGTCCTCATGGGGGGAGGGGTTAACCCCCCCCCGTGGACACGGCCTTGGGTACTGTTATTATGTACTAAGATAACCAAGAAAAAAAGTTATCTGCAATAAAGTAAAAAAAAATTAATAACATTACGTATATCTTTTATTTTTTGTCATCTTCAACAACATACCTATGAAAATATTAGCACTCGGAGTTTCCCTCTCTTCTACGATTTATAATTTCCTTTATTGTCCGCCTGCGCTTTAATCACACACTGCTGCCCTTTTCACGCTATCGTTTCTCTTTGCTTCCCTCTCCTCATTGTCCGTTGCATCCAGATGAAGCAGTTGTCTGTGATGCTGATCACATTTTCTTCGAGTGCTCTGCTCTTTCTGCGGAGCGTTCTCTTTTCTATCTTCACCTTATAAAGCTGGGGCTTCCCACTCCTTACTGTGCGTCTTACATCTTGTCCCTTCCTTCCCAGTCTGTTGTTCTTGTCCTTGGTTCCTTTATTTCAGCTGTCTCCAATCGAATTAGGTTCTAGTTAGTTGTCTCTTCTTCCCATTGTGTCTGGGCAATGGTCCATAGTTGATGCGCCCAAAAAATAACAAAAAAATAAAAAATATTAGCACCATTATTTATGAACTTCTCCGATGGAACAACTTATAGCGCGCAATGAACGCATAAAACTGAGAAAGTGAATACTTTCTTTTTTCTTTATGACTCTCTGGCGAACGTCCGAAAAAGTGTAAGAAATGTAATTGTGACAATGGGCACTGAACAACGGTTGGTCGGAGAACAGTAAAAATTCGAAAACAATTGTTTCAAAAAGAATAAAAATAAGTTATCGTTATAAAAAGGAGATAAGAATGGATGTCATTGGTATGAAGGATTAGTTGTTTGCTGAATTTTGTTTCAGAAGAGATGGTAAAGAAAAGTTCGGTGATTTCGAAAAGGAAAGGGTGAAAATCAGAAAACTAAAACGAATGAAGGATAAATGATCAATCAGAGAGTTTGTGCGTATATGTGTGTGCGTGAAATTTGTAACTCATAAAAATGCAGTGAAATGTAAGAGCTTCTGTGGACTGGTTTTCATTAGAACACACTACTGTCAGTAGTAACGATGATGATTATATTTAAGTTTATAGGTTTAATTTTTTCGAGAAATTAAAATAAGAAATAATAGCAAATAAAATAAAACTATAAATTAAACAATATTAAAAAAGTAAATGCGAAGAAGCTGGCATTTGCGTTTTATCCAGCCATAATTAGCCAAAATAAGCTCTCGATGTATTTAATGCTAAATAAATAGCATCAAAGTGATAATTGGTAATTAATTAATAAAAATCTACGAGTACTTAAACTACGAAATAACCAACTGTTGAACGTGTATTATTTATAGTACATATATATATATATATATATATATATAAATAAATATAGAAAAAGAAAAAATTAACAGGAAACAATTTTATTAATTTTACAATACCCGGTAAAAATACTGAAGTTCTTTTTTTCGAAAAAAAAAATGTAACTAATATATTTTATTCAATAGTTTATTCCGATTTTAATTAATACTATTAGATAAATATTAATTCATTTTTTTCGAAAAAGGACTTTAACAACAAATTTATTTAGAATTCGCAATATATAAAAGTATCAGATAAATCAAGATCTCTAGTTCCGAATAAAATCGGAATAGTCTAAAATATTGTTTTAGTATCATACACGCATGGATACATACATTTACATGTACATACATGTGCGCGCGCGTGTGTGTGTGTGCGCGCGCGCCAAATTTATTTTACACTATATATATTTATATGTCACAAATTTATCTTACCAAAATCCAGGGTAAATTTCTGCAAATTTATGGAAAAAAAAATTATTCCAGTTGTTTGCTCCTTTACATATGTAGTTTTTAGCGGTATTTTCTTGTTTAAAAATTATCTAAATAATATACTTTCTTTTTCGGACATTGTGCAAAAATTTATCTTTTTTATTAAAAATATCATACTGAATAAAGAAATAAGCTGATATTTAAAAAATATGTTTTTTTTTTTTTTTGATTAAGAAACAACAGAACTGACTGCTGTGGTACACAAAGGAACGGGATTCTTTGAAGTTTCCGACGAAGACGAATCTATATGCACCGGTTACATATTCAAACTAGACCAAGCCGGTAATAGCAACGATTACCACTATATTAACCCGTCGAAGAAGATATCAGTTCAAGACGATGGACAGATTTTGAAATCGGCTGATATATACAAAGAATTAAGAATTCGCGGTTACAGATATGGACCGTACTTCCAAAATATCATTTCTTCAAACATCAAATGTAACGAAGATTTCTCTTCAGTATCAATTTTAATATACGTGTTAACATTTTTTTAATTGCTACACTGCGCAGCAAGTACTTTATTTGATTTCAAATTCCTCCTTTTGCATCATTCAAATTAACACTTTCTGAATATAGGAAAAAATCCAAGAGAAAGATTTATACCGAACTGGTGAACTTTAAGCAAGTGCCTTTTAAACGAGTTCAACGATATGGAAACGATTTTTATACTAGTTAACGAAAAATTTAAGAGTTGCTAATGTATCGGTGATGTGCACACAATTAAAAGAATCCCTCTTTATACGATATAAATGAGAAATGTTTTACATTATCATAAAATACTACGGCCGATGATGGGTTATGTATCAGAGTCAAAAAAAAAAAAAAAATAAAAACATCTGATACAACTTCTTAGTACTAATACAAAATTGCTTTTGAATCTTTACAAATTTGTCATCTTTTCCGAAATAAACGAATGAAATATGGATAGGAAGTCGCACTTTGCAATCGCTAATTCATATTAAGTAATTTCTGTAGTTTCATTCTCTGAACCATACTCGAAATTTATCGTGGCCTACTTTTTTAGTCAGTATGCAGATGCCAGCAATTCACTTTGTACTATTTTACTTTTAAAAGTACCCTATACATCTGGCGACATATCCGTTAATTCGTGCAACATATTTTCTTTTACGTACTACGTTCTTTTAGTAAATGATACTTAGCTATAGGAGAGTTTTTGCTGATGACGGCAGAATTAGCCTTTTTTAGGAATCCACGTCAAAATTCTACCGCCGGAACCACCAAGTAAATATCAACCGTGGTCCTTATCTTAAAGTGAACACGATCCGGTGTTTCGAATGATAATTGAAAACATTATTTACACCTGGAGTACTTCCACTGCAAAAAACAGGAACGAAATCACGCTCGTTCGTCTGCATGTCTGCGTCACGATCACACTAAAATTTCGCACAGTTACCTCCTTAAAAATCAGCCTGCTCCTATTTTTTCACACTGTAATGTTTCTATCACTGTAAATCACTTCCGTACCGTAATGTGCTAAAAATTTTATTCTTCCACCATATTAAAAGTATTTTGCTCTGATAAAGCTTTTTTTTTTTGTTAAAAAAGATTTTAAACTTTCGAGGCTCTTTTCATTTAATTTTCGGTAAAAACTAATTTTTTTCCATTGTTGTTTATTTTTTATTTTTTTTTTTTTTTCGATCTGACAATAAGCTATTTGGCCACTATCGAAGTTGTTTTTTTTTTAAGCTCGTTAACCCAGGCACCTACCCAGAAACAATAGGAAGAACGTTTAACTAATTAAAACTTAATTCGATCGGAAATGGCAGAAATAAAGGAACCAATGGCAGGAACAACAGACACTGAGAGGGAAAGAACAGGATATAGCACAATTTGACTTTAAAAGCAGTAAATAAAAGGAAGAGCGTTCCGCAGAAAGAGCAGAACACTGGCAATAGACAGTGTGATTGTAGCGTAAGCGAATAATAATAAGAGAACGTGGAAAGGAACGGAATTCTGAGAACCAAGAATTAGTAAGGTTAGGTTGAATTGGGAGCTAGAAGGAACTAGCATTGGTAAAAGAAGGAAGGATTATCCGACTAAAATTTAAAGTGAAATTTCTTACTTAAGGATAATAGTGCTAGAGATCTTTTTAAAGTAAAAGCTGGAGCGGGCAGCAACCTGAACCAAAGCATCCGTCATTTCGTTACCCTCGTTGTCTCTATGACCGAGGTTCACTGACGTTTCAAATAATACCACTTTATTCATCTTCAGAACAAAATACAATAAACTGGACAACGAAGAACCTACTACTCGCCTCGTTGTTAGTCAATTTGACAAAAAATCAGTAATTAACTAATCGAATGCACATCTGTGAGTGTGTTTTTTGGTATTTATTTAAGCAGTGGGTTCTTCGTTTTCCAGCTCATGTTCCGGTGATAAATAAAGTAGTATCATTCAAAACGTCAATGGAAGAAAAAAATTTATTCCTTTTTTAAAATTAAATTGAAATTTCATTATTGAAAGCTAATAATTTTCTACTTTTCACTCTTAACCCTCACTGGCGCTCAAAAATAACTTGAGAGAACTTTCGAATGAGACTTTATTTCTCGTTTGTGTTGGCAATGTGAATCGAATTCTCCATTTAGGTAAAGAGAAATACACCGCGGATACAGACACATTGTAAACGAATAGAAGTTGTTCACGACTGAATCTTTGTTCCATTCGTGTAAAAATCGTAACATTAGCATACAGATGATGGGTGGCCAGTTTGTATTATCAGGGCTGCTTATTGTCCGCAACGACAATAAAGGTTACATCGACAGAATTCTGTAAATACATAAAAACTTTAGAGAACATATTTGTGTCACAGGTACAAATTGGAATGCCAAGCATACAGTGTGGGGTTCGAGGATAACTACAACAAGAGGACGTATGCTTAAACAAGCACTTAAAAGTCACAGTGTCGTCAACTATGTATCAACGGGAGAACTAACGCTTTTATTAGTCAACCGAAGATCGTAAAATAGCGGATATTTAGATTTTTTCATTACAGAAGGTACCGCTTGTGTTACTCTATACAGATTTGAATTCTTCCTTCGATCTCTTTTTAGATCATTTATCATTTTAATTTTCGGTGATTCTCGGTTATACTGCAGAGGAACAAATACATTGATATAAGTATAAAACGGACTGGGAATTATTTAGAGAATTTTTGGATACAAAATTAAACTTAAAAATTCCTTTTAAAGGCCCAATTGACATCGAAAATCCCCTTAACGAACGAAAGAAATACAAACAGAAGACACCCTGAACACCCACTGTTCTGAAATATAAAAAAAGTAATAAAAATTATCCAGTCCGGCAACTTGTCTTAGAAAAGAGAGGGTTTATTAGAAGAAGGTGGTTCCAAAAACGGATGGAGGGGGGCTTCGGATAAAAAGTTGTTTAATAATAAAAAGGAGAATTGAAAAAAACGTTTAAAAGAAATCAAAAATAAAACACTCAATAATTATATAATTAAACTATCACCCTTAGAGCAACTGATGACTATTCCTTCTGGAAATGTACTTCAAAAATATTAGGCAAATTCCTCCAGTAAAACATGAAAAGACTCATTATTTCATCTACCACACTCTTATCTGTGTGAAAACAGTTTGCCTGCTACCGTTGATACAAGCAACAAAACTTGTAATTACAGAAGACGGCCTGAACTCTAGTCTTCGTCAGATTACAATTACACAATTCTGTTCCAAAAAGAAAGTTTCACATTGAACCAATTTACCCCTATCTTCTAATGACGTGAACACTTTTTCTTCCTCCAGAGTGTAATGGAAAATCTACAAAAGAATATTACAAAACAACCATATTTTCGAAATTCTTCCGTAATTGGTAAGTTGCATTTCTTTGGATTCTATCTGGAAACAATTTTTTTATTTACATTGTCAGTTTCACATTCGTCAGTGTCAATGATATAAAACTGTTTGCAGAGGGAAAACAACGCAACTGCCGACACAATAGCGTCCACTTTTGAATAAATTCGATTATTTCTAATAATAGCGATTTACGAATTGTCGGAAAAATAATATATTTTATCATTATTTATACAGGTAGCGAATATTACGTCAATCGTAACAACAATTGGATAACGTTTTTAGACAGTTTACTGCAGTGTGCAGTTTTGTGCAAAGAGCGTATTTTATATATACCAGAAAGTATTGAAAAAATTGTAATAGACATTGCGAAATATAATGAAATTGTCAACGATCGCGAAGAAAGTAATTATGCTATATCGTTTCTGTTCTTGCTATTTTATTAACTGCACGACACTAAAAGCTCGAAATATTCCATTTTAATTTGAGCTAAATTTATATTTACCTTTTATTATTTCCAGCCAGCGGAAGTTTATAAATGTAATTTTCCTTTTTTGTAACGCAATAACTACATACATATTAAAGATTTCATGGAACTTTTTTTCTATTCACGTAATACATGTAATCGATTAACAGAATGATTGAAGTGAATACGGCCGATATATTAAAACGTGAAATTATTAATCTAGTGCGACTAGTTTCGAACGGAGTGTGTGTCGGTGCATTATTATTACAGCGTATAAAATGTAAAATGAACAAATAATTCGATAGAAAAATAAAGTCGACAAAATTTACAAATCGATTAAGAAGTTGAATTTCCGATTTAGAATTTTTACAAATTAAAACTTAAAAAGTTACGCAGATTTCAGTAAAGCGTGCGTGTCTTTTAAAATTTTTATGACACTCAGTAATATTCGTTGTTACGTGGTATGATTATTTAAAATTGAACAACAGAAACAGAAATGTTGTCTATAGATCATGTCACTTTAAAAAAAAAAAAATCGGAATAAATGAAAACCGAAAAGAGAAAAGTGTTTAAAAACAATTTATTGATATTAATGATAAACGGATCGACGTGAACACCGTGAGAGTTCCCCTTTTAAAGCTGACAAAAAATACCAACTGCAGCGAATAATTTTTTTTTTTTTTTTTTTTTAAATTGGCCTTGTCAACCGAGGACCTTTACCCAGAAACAATTAACGGAAAATGAAAGTTATATAGTGAGGTGATCAGCTATCGCCAATAAGAAGGAAACAATGGAGAAGATAATAAGTGTAGAAGGAAAAGACAGGATATAACGAGCACAAAAAGGAGCAGGAAGCCCCAGCCCAAGCAAGTGGGAATATAGAGCCGAGCGCTTCACCGAAAGAGCAGAGCACTCAAAGAACACGTGATCGGCGTCACAAACAACCGCATCATTTGGATGGAGAGGACAACACGGGGTAGAGGCTAATGATTAGCGAAAGCGTAAGGAAGGTAGCAAGGAATGGTTAAAGCGCAAACGCACAATGGAGACAACAACAGAACGAGGAAGTGAAGGAAACAGAAGGAACCAAGGATTTGAAGAAAAATTAGGCTGAACGGACAGATAAAAAGAGCGACAATTAGAAAAGGAGAAAGGGTACATATTCGACCAAAATCTGAGATGGAAATATTTACACAAAGGTAAGAGATTAGAGGAGAATAATTTTTTCAGCTCGCGAGTATTTTACATCTTTCGCATATTTCCAGTGAAAGTATATATCAATTTTTTCATAGAATAACACGCAAAGTCAAATTTTAAAAGATGATTTTTTTTTTTTTTTATTGTTATTTTATGAAGTTTCATTTTTTCGTCAAAAATAAATCTCGTAATTTTTTGAAATTTAAAAGTATACGAGACTAATTGAACCATCCGAAATGTTTCGGCAGCAACTTTTGACATAACTGTGTAAATAAAGCTAATAAAAAGAATTTTATTTCCTTAAACAGCTTTTATTCAGTTCTGGGGCGCGTTATCCCCCAAAACCCCCACTGGATTCATCCATGGTGTGATGGAGGGGAAGTCCTGCACATAGACGCAGAAATTGGCATGTCGGATGTTTTAGTTATATCGAATGCGGACGCGATTCGCTCTAGACTAACGTTGCCAGAGGAGAAAAGTACTCCTTTTTACTGCGTTTAATTTTACAAGGCAAAATAGAAGATCGTCGTCGCAGACAGAATCAGTCGTCAACCAATGTCATGGTGCCCAAACAATATCTCTATAAATGGACAAGGGCATCCAATTTTGAGGAGCTATGTCGAGCAGCAGAAACATCTTCGCTTAGTGTGTTATCGTTTGAAATTCACGTTGCGATCATCGCCAACGCTCAAAGGGTACGGCAGTATGCAAAAAGAAGAAGAATGTTGCAACACCATATCTATTTCACGAATAACACGTGTGCAGCTTAGGGAAGATGTGATAGCTTTAGCGGTTGTCACAGATCATCAGCTTTAGTTAATTCTGGCCCATCAATGATCACTCCGAAGGATGTGACCGGGGTCAATAATCCGGGAACACCAGCAGCACTGTCTTTCGACAGGGACTTAACGCTGCCCGACTGATTGTGAGTATCCTACATAAAACCTGAACAACTGCCAATCACAAAGCTACAACTGATGTGCATTGTCGTACGGAAAATTGAACCATTCCTTGCTACACATATGTACGTTAGAGACTCAATGTACACACAATGTTCGATAAAAATCCTGGCCGAAAGAGGTTTCGTTTTTTTTTCTTAAATATAAGATGGTTCGAGTAGCCTCCTCTTTCCAGCTATATGTGATAAACCGTTTGCCGAGAATCAGATTAAATGAACTAACATGACAAGATTGGTGTTTTAATTCATTTCGAAAAGTTGCGTATAGTGAACTACTCAGGCCGGAGGGAAAACCAGAAGAAACTGTGGTACAATGAGTCACAACCATCAGCCTCCGATTCGGTGATTTAGAACGGCCCCTGTGAACAGTATTTCGTGATTAGCGTAGCGAGACTTCTCTGGGTGATCGATAACCGGGAACACTCTCGATGGATCGAATTTTCATTTACTCACCCGTTCAGGGAAGTATTTTAAAATTATACGTGGTGATAATTTTTTATTAATCGAGTACGAATAACGGAATATCATTTTCTAAAGTTTTCTATTCCATCAAGACGTAATCCTTTCGTCGCCGCGTTGTCCTGTTAAAAAAGAGAAATTTTCTTCTTAATTTAAACGTTTCTCCGATGTCGAGTAATATTTATTCATTATCTATCGATTTATTTAATATAATGGCGACTGCGCTAACTAATTATAAAAACCACTTTTAAAACATATTATAAAGTTACTGAAATATCAAAGTCTAAATGTTAGAACATAAAAAACCATACAGAGTGTCGAAATAAAATAAAAACATAGTCTCTTCGGATTGAAAAACTAGTTCCGTTTTATTTCAAATGTATATAATTTTGATGTTTAATATTTCAGATGTTAAACTATTTAATCATAAAATATTAGCGGAAATTTATCTATACGGAATAATCAGTGTGAAATATACGCTTATTTATAATTCGATATTATTATTTATTTTTTTTTTATGTTATATTACACAGAAATTCCGGTGAATTTTTCGCACAGTTGTGACTTAGTTTCCAGCCACGGAGTGCAATTTAAAGGTTTCAGCGTGGTTCCCATGAACCGTCGAAAGTGTCACTTGCAACCGGTTCTTCAAAAGCAAAACTTCGTTCCGTACTTTCATTCGCAGGTAATTTTAAGTAATCCTTCGGATTATTTCATTGTTGCAAGGCATTCTCATCACTACTGCAATCAATAATTGAAATTCGTTAATAGCTGAATTTTTACTTTAAAATACCTAAATTTTCGCGCCTAGAATAAACGTAGTATTTTTTTAAAACAAATTTTAATAGTTTAAGAAAGCATGTAATTCACAGAAATAATACTTTTCCGGGAGGGGGGGGGAATTAAAAACAATTTATAATAGGGGTAATTTGAAAATTTAAAAAATAGCCTGACGTAGTTCTAGATCGTTAACTTACAACAAACCTTTCAAACACTGAAAATAAAGTTACAGAAATAACCTACTGAACTGACTAGTAGAGCATCATGCAGGTCGGATGGGTAAAGCACAAAGTAGAGTCTTATTAAAATTTTCCCTGTTGAATCGGCCGAAGAAAGAGATCAAGAAAAGAAAAATTTAATAAAAACTAGGTGAGAATGTTAACCTATAACTGCAGAATCATATCAGGACATCTAAAATCGAACTAGTCACGTTACCCCATAGATGCGAAGAAATAGCAGCTGCTGATACGTACAAAGAACAAAACTGTAATCAGATTCTTGGATATTTAAAATTTTGAAAAAAAACTTTCCTGGCACGTTCAAAAGTGCTTGATGAAAACCACATGTTGAAAAGAATGGAATGTATTTATTCATAAAGAGATATGGCAATACACAATGATACAGATAAGGAAATAGAACCGGAGGAAAGAAGAATAATAGAATACGGGCTGAGGAAAAGCTACTATTTTTGTACAAACTGCCGTTACCTGAAACAAATATGGCGGAGCAAACAGACAAATACGTTATAACTTAGTTTTGTTAAATGGAATGCCTAAAGAAACAATAGAGAAGGAAAAAAATTGGGCTGAAAAAAAAAAGGAAAATAAAAAGGAATGTTAAAAAAGAAAGGAGGGAAATATAGGAATAATAATAATAAGCATTAGATAAGGAGAAAAGGGGTAAGAAAATAGTGACAAACAGAAGTGAAAAAAAGGAAGAGAAAACGGAACGGAACAAAATAAATAAATAAAATAAATAAAAGATATTAGTTATAGATAAGTTAAAAATAAGGGGAAAAATAGGATAAGTTTGTAATAAAATATTTGCGCGGCGATAAGTATGTATAATAGTATACAAGTAGTATGGTGTGGGAATCTTTAGATCTAAGAAAACTCGTCGACAATAGCTTGACGAGAAAATGTGTAAATAGTAATAAATATATATTTCGAAAAAAAAAAAAAAAAAAGAAAATCTGTCTGGATATCACTTATTAAAATCATCCGAATAAACGGTAAGTTTTCGGTGAAAACCTGTTAGGTACGAAATAGAGGATATCGAACTAGGCTAGAATGTGCTAAATGCAATCAACATTGCCCAAAAAGGGAACTTACGAAAAATGATGAACATGCCGAAATATATAGACCAACATATTTTCCAATTCAAAACAATATTGGATGTGTAGATACTAGAGGAAAAAACTTTTACTGTATTTAATTCGCATTCTAGATATCGAAAAAGAAGAAGAAGAAGAAGAAGAAGACGTGGTGGTCTTAATTGTATTTTAGTCTATTCTCTCTTTTGCGGACTGACGTCAAAGACGTCGTCTACTAAAAAGATGAATATAGTCCCATTTTGGCCGGTACTTACACCGTAGCTATTTTACAGCAATTCTAACACCCTGCCTTATGATCGGCTATTTTTAATTAAAAATCAAAACTTTGATGATAGGGGTCGTTCGGAAAATAGCTTAGCACGTTTCAGCTTTTACTATGCAGATGGGGGACGAGCCTTGTGATTTAACCAGAAAAATACCATATGTATACTATTCGGAATTTTTTATTAAGACCTACCTGGGGGAATTTGTATGATGTGCTAAATGATCGAATAATTTTAAGAATCCTTTCCTTATTTTCGCTGATAAAAGCCAAGTCATATTTAAACTAGCTTATTAATCAACAAAAATAAGTTTCCAAAAATAATTAAAAAAAAAAAAAAAAAGTATTTTTACGAAGTGACTTTTTATTATTAAGGTGGCAATTTTAATATTTATATGGGGTTTCATTTGGAAAATATGTTTTTTTACGACACAAAATTGGTTAAGGTTTAACAATTGAAAATTCTATTACAACAAATTAGTCTACCATTTGCTACGACTTGTGGTCTTCCTACTCCGTATTGAGCCTCCTCTCATATATCTTTCTTTTTCTTCTCCTCCACATATAGTTCCCATTATTTGTTCTTTCCTACTAACAATATCTGATCGTATATCAGAAAAGTAACACGCGTATGCTTGTTGTGTTACTTACGTACTCGCACACGTCATACGATGACTTACATTTTTTTTTTTCCCAATAAACTGTATATTAAGAAAATAAGTGTATAAAGGTGCAGAGGACTGTGTGTGTGTAGTGTACTATAAAATCAATACTACTATAAGTCTAGGATTGAAAAAAGAAAAAGGTTGTGTGTAAGAGGTTCTTTGCAAAGTGTACTTATAGCTATATTGTGGGTATTAGTCAGGACGATAAACAACATAGTCCCAACTAGTACCAAGAAAATTGTATCATTTAATTACTCTATTACCATTCTAAATTAAAATTAAATATATTAGAAGAAGGATAAAAAAAAATTAAATAAATACTGTAGCAGTATTGTACAAAAATAAAAGTTGTCGGGATAACGTTTGATTTAGTGCGTACGTGAGAAGTTATAATTCTATATCGATAATAAGCTACTAACATTTAACACAAATAGTAATTAAAATATTAATAAGAAACAAATCCGAATGACTCTATTGCTGAAATAATAATTTATAAATAAATAAGGATGAGCGGTGGAGAGGAGGCAGATAATCCTGTAATATTAAGATTTCATGAAAGGTTTAAATTTAACAGAAATGATCTAATTACTCAGTTGAAACTTACGCCTCATAGCCACCTCAGAAAACTTAAGTAGAAGGTAGTGTGATTCGTGTTATTAATGTGAGAGGGGTTAGTTTTTGTAATATTGAATTTAGAACGTAAGTAACTGAACATGGGGCAGTAAAAGAGAAAATGATCAACCTTACATTAGGTGTCAACAATTTAGGGACATTTTCACTATAGAAGTTTTGTCCATTATCTCTATGTTAGCCCTTGTTTTGCCGTTCTAATATAATAAAAAAGTTGTATGAATATAAAAACTTTAGAAAATCATGAAATAGCGAATAACGAAGACACAGATTGATAGCCGTAGTCCCCAAAATAAAAACACTTTTAATTTTTAGATGGCAGCGAACGTGTTAAATTTTAAACATGGAAGTCAGGCCTGAAGATTAAACGCCTCTGAAACTTTTTCAAACTGTTTTACAAAATAAAAAATAAAAAAGTAAATATTTCCATTGTATAAGATTACCAAAAGACTTGAAAATCTGTTTCTGTATATTATTTTGTCTGTAAAGGGGCCGATGACGACATGGTGAAGTTGTGAAATTTTTCGATTTTATGAAAATAAATGAATCAATTAAAACATGTAAAAATGTTAAAATCGTTAATTTCAGTAGTGGTGAATCTAACAGTATAAAACAAGTACGGTAAAACCCCTCTCAACCGGTCCTCGGATTAACCGGCCCATCTCTGGAACAGAGTTTTTCTTTTCTCTTCTCTCCGTGTTTCTTTTTCAGCGAATATTACGTACATACTATAGTAGCTAGGACCTAGATGAGCCATTCCATAAAAATTAAAAACTCTGGATAATTGTTGAATAAAAATGAGTGAGACATGGTTAAAAATGTTAAGAAGACATTTTACAACGGGGAAACGGTAAGAAAACTCCGTGACGAAATAAACGTGGACAAAAGTGCCATCAACGATTGGCGACGAAACAGACAACCGATTGAAGAAATGTGTTTAAAAATCGAGTCCGAAAAAGGAAATACTTGCAGTTCGGTGTGCTAATAAAAAAAAACAGTTTGTGACGCGATAACCGTATTCGTTAACAATTGATCTGAACTTCATGAGTCTTACTGATAGTTGTTAGCCTTGAAAAAGTAATCGTTTCATTGTGTTCAGAAAACATCAACATTTTTTGAACTTTTAAAAAACGGTAGGCGTATCTCTCTAAATGATAAATATAAAAGTAAAGATAGTTTCGAATTTTTCAAAATTATTAATATTAATAGGCTGAAATTTCCCCCAAGTAAAAATTATTATAAAACACTTGAACGTGTTACGAAACGTTAAAAAAATTAATTTATTGTAGTACGGCGATGAATAGCTTTTGAAAACGGAAGAGTTAACATTTTAATAATTTAAATATTTCACGGAAATATTTACCTTTATTATGATTGTCCGCAAAAAGAGTCATTAACGAAAATTCAAATCTTACGAGTTATTTTTCTTTTAAAAGAATAATACGTATTATAATTTTACGAGTCAATTTTAAAGGGTGCCTATGTCTAGAGATGTATATTAAAAGGAAGCACTATTATTATATTTGTAGGCATTGCCGACGAAACACATAGTGAATATATTAGTGAATATTATTATCGAAAATTTGGTCACATCGAAAGTAAAAGCGGTCGAACTGTTCACAAAAGTCGACAGCAGGGTACGAAACAAGTCATCAGTTGTTCCCTTATCGTTAATCATGGATGACGTCTTCAAGAGTGTTCCATGCGAGGTAAATATATATTTAAAATTTTCTAACGGAGCTAAGGAGGCTCACTGTTCAGTTAAACTCAGTGCAATATAAAGATGATTAATAAAATATTATCCGCCTTTTTTTCAATTGTTAATTGAAAATTATTTAAGTTTAGTAAAACAAAAATAAACGCATAAAAGTACACTTTTTCTATATTTATTTACACTACTTTTGTTTGTTATTAAAGAATTTATTTACTTTATATTTAGAAATTTTAACAAACGGGTAATTGATTTATCTAAATATTTGTATAACAGAAATAATTGTAGCGCAAAATATTAGTCTAACTCGCAACTGCGCCGAAATGTAACTACTTTATTATTATTTAAGACTTTTTTTTTTTGCAATGTTAAACGAGTTGTCGATAAAATCTATTTAAAATCTAATAAAACGGATAGCTTACTACCTGATGTAAATAATGCGTTTACTTACTTTCCATTTTTAATTTGCAATTTTATTATATAATTACGTGAAGTATTCGCATTAACACGGCTAATAATAATAATAATAATAATAATAATAATGTATATTACAACGAATATTGTGGATATTTAATATTCAAGGCCAGTTGAAATTTCATAATTTATGAATAACAGACGTATTGTGTTTAATATTTTTATAAATCGTCTTTAGTTATACGAAAAAGATAAACTATTCTCGGTATAATAATGAATGAAATTTCAGTCTGCGATCTCTGACACAACGATCGTCACGCAGTAATTATGATATAAAAAAAAAAAAATCTTAGCCAAAAGAAGTTTAAAATTCTTCCGTGAAAACCGTTGCTAATATAATTATGAAAAGCTGAACTTCACAATCCCCGACACCCTGCTAAGGATATGGGGCTTACTTTATTTTACTTTACTTTTCGCGAACAACGTTACTGAGGTAAGTAAATCATTTCCGGGAAACCGCCTCCGCCACGAAAAACCCTTCTCCAGGATGAAAACAAATGTCGCATACTTCCGAGAAGGTTGAAGAAGTGAGAACAGCCTTCGGAAAAAGTCCTGGTCGTTCCGCGCGTAAGCATTGCGCTTCTCTCGACGTTTCTGATCATACACTGAGGAGGAGAATACTACGCGAGGACTTGAATTTCTATCCGTACAAAATTTTGATCACCCAGAAATTGCATTCTACCGATTACATTGCCGGGAAATTATTTGCGTGTTTGATGATTCCCGATAAAGTGCATGTTTACACCACTCCCCGCTATTGTGAACAAGATAAACTGCCGGTGCTAGCCCGATACCAACCAACCGGAAATTGTTTACGAAAAATCGTTGCATTCTCCTAAGTTGGCAGTGTGGGTAGGAGGTTTCGAAGTTCGGAATAATCGCTCTTTACTTTTTCACCGATAGAGTCGACACTGAACGTTACGTCGAGATGATTGCGCGTTACCTGGTTCTTGAATCGATCAAAAAAGGAAAATACAGTCAAGTTTGGTTCCAGCAAGACGGAGCTACGTGCCACACTTCAAAAATTATATTGCAGACATGTTGAAAAAACATTTCAAGACCATTCTATAACCACTTCGGTCTCCGGACTTGTCCATGTTCGACTTTTTTTTGTGGGGCAGGCAGCGTGGTAGCCTAGTGGTTAAGGTGCTTGGCTACCAAATCACAGGTGTCATAGGTTATCGAGACTTGTCTCGTCCCGGATCCAAGTCGCTCTCAAGATTACACCTAATCTGAAATAATTGGGTACCAGAGAAATCTGGGAAAGTAAAGGCGGCCGAGAGAAAGGAACTGGTCCCAATATTCTCATCAGTTCCATTAGGCTTAGTACCATTATGAACCTTAACTTCACAATCCCGACGCCCTGTCAAGGGTATGGAACTCACTTTACTTACTTTACCTGAAATCACGCGTTTACAATGACAAGTCGCGTGACCTCGAATATCTAAAGGCGAATATTCGTCGCGAAATTGCTGTCGTACCCCTGAGATGTTGAGTAAGCTGTTCGCAAACTTCGTAAAGCGTTTGTAACAGTGCATAAAATTAAAGAGTCGGTATTTGAGCTTTGTTATTTTTTATACGTAACTAAATGTATTAACTGTTTGTTAGACTTAAATATGACCGAATAAAGAACGTTCTTATGTGTTTTGGCGTTCAATTCATTTTTGTACCTTATATGATATTTGAAAAAATCATCCTTTGTATCTTGACGCAGCCTATATATATATATATATAAAATATTTGTGTAAATTATTATTCGTTACAGCTAAGTGCAACCATTTACACAGACGAAAGTAGCGCTTCAGAACTAGAAGAATCTCTAAAGAACAGTTTGATTTCCGTACAACGCACTCTGGAACTTTCCCTGCCACTCGATCAAAGTAAACTGGTTACCATCGCTTCATATGTTTTGGAAAACGAAAAGGTGCTGTCATAAATTAATTAAATTCCGACGTGATTGTTTTTTTTTGTTTTATATATATATATATATAAAATTATTATTTTTAAACAAGCTTATTATTCGCTGTTGTGTCGTTTTGCATATAGTAGAGATGTGAACCATTACATGGCGGGAATAGTACGAGGGTAGTTGCGAATTTGGTGTGGTGGCAACATGTCTTCACAGCGGAGCTCGCTGATTTCTGAATATAAGTCACATGCTTTCTTTGTTTTGCCGTTAAGAATATTAGCGCCGTCTCGATAAAATGTTGTCGTATGTGTAATTTTAATTTCTTTAAAACTCATTATTATTAGTCCCTGATTTAAAAAAAGAAACAACTAAAAGAAGATCATATTGGATATATTAACCCCCCCCCCCTCAAAAAAAAAAACATGCACCGTGAAAGACGTCGGAAATATTGGATCTAATGACAACTAGAAGACTTTGTAAGGCGACAGACATGTCCAAGAACTAGGTAATAAATGTATAAATTCGAAGAGGAATACGAGAGAGGCCAAAGAAAAGTTGCTATCGGAAAAATGCTCTGAAATATAATCATTTAAGCAAAATCGTGAATCATTTAATATTAAATCTAACTTCACACGTTCTAAAAACCTTTTTACGCATAATATATGCACGCATTTTTCTCAAATGTGAACGGCAAATGGACGAAGTGCAATAATTTGGTTTTTGAGCTGAGGTCTTGGAACCCGCGAAACAATTTTTACTTTAAACATGGTAACTGAACGCTGCCGTGACATGAACCGTAATATATATGCCTGTTTCCTTAAACTTCGGAATGCTGTCGACTGTATAATCCACAGCAAACTAACTGAAGTCCTCACGAAAGTTGGAATTGATAGTCATGCGCATAATAGCAAGTCTGTATTGGAATCAAACAGCGAGAGTGAAATCGAATTACCAGCTATCACAGAGTATCCAGATTATTAAAAGACATAAGACAGGGCTGTGTGCCTTAACCCTTATTATTCAATAACTACTCCTAAGCAGTATTCTCAGAGGGATTGAAAACTAAACAAGGGGGAATAGTCATCAATGGGGTCGTGCTGCACGTTAAAACTTCTGAAAATTTCGCTCGCGCCGCGTTAATGCCCATAATTGACATGCCCCAAAATATACATACACGAGTATATTTTGTTATGGATTGACTTTCCGCTGTCAATTACTGTTTCACGGCTCTAGTCGTTAGTTTTCTGTGTCTTACAAATTAGGCCTCTCACCGAAAAATTTTCTACTTGAGGGAAAAAAATTCTAAAAAAATTTTCTTTCGAAAGGGAAAAACAAAAAAAATCTTTGCGAAAACGACTAGATCGTTTCTCTTCCGAAAGACTATAACCCGCGCGGGTGCCAGTGACAACGTGTCACAATCTGAACAGCTTTCGGTCGAGCTTAGGCTTTTTTTTTTGGAAAACAAGCTATTTTTTCTTGATACATCGGTCGAAGAAAACACGGTGACCTAAAAAAACAAAAAAAAAACAACACATATTCGCCTGTGGCGCAGCACCTCTCTACATGGGAGATCTCACGGTGGATTCACAACGTGTTCATAAAAAAAAATCCTAAAACGATGAAATAAATAAACGCATATATTATTGCAAACTTGCACGGAAGAAATAACACGAACACCACATAGATCCGGACTAGATTATGGCGATGCGGACTGGAATATATCAAACTCGCGACACACGACGTTGCGTTGACTAGCCTAATACTAACGGTAACTCAACGACGACTATCGGCGACTATTAATTCAATACAATCGGTAAGATGCCAGAGAAGACACCGCGATATAATTAACGGTAAACTTAATTGAGAAGACTATTCTCATCACATATATGCTATAATGCCTACTTCTTCTCCTCTCGAGGCTCACGCTATGCTACCCTACTGTCGCAGACCGCACACACCAGGACACTTACACAACCCCTAACAGTACACGTGAAAGTCGGCCGTATTCTCCGCTGACAACGAACAATGCGATGATGCTGAGAGATCGAAAATTAATGATTTTAAGCAGAGAATAATTTCTAGCTCGACATCATCGCTAGATAAAATACCGAATCGGTATCAATATAAAAAAAAAAAAAAGAGTTTAAAGTTTACAACCAAGATTATTTCTAAAGATAAAACTAAACTGGTTAAAGAGAAATCAAAAGGGAATGTTTAAATTCGGAACGGTGTTTATCTTAACAGTAGTCCACTAACCTTTTTCGAGTATATTAATTATCTTTCTTGTTCCGCCATTAAAAGACTGAACTTGCTGAAATCCTTATCACCAACCAAATGGGGAGGAGATCTACTGATTTCCTTGTATAGATCCAGTATTCGCTCCAAGTTTGATCATTGTCAGATTTTCTCCTATCTCTCCCATCTTAGTTATTTTTCATTTTATATTATAATTCCTAGTAATGATCTCCCTTATTTTTCCTTCAACTATTTTGCCCCCCCCCCCTCAAATTCCAAAGTATTTTTTTTTTTCTAATTCCTCCAGGTCCCTACCCCAGGCGGTTATTAAACCGAAATTATTCCACGGCACTATCAGTTCCCTTTTTCCTTTTCATGTACTCATCTTCACTGACGGCGTTCTCGGAGGGGATGGTGGGTGGTAGTTTTGGGGCTACCTTTATTCCCGATTTTAATTTTATCCGAATCCTTTCGTCTTTCTGATCTATTTTCACCGATGAATCGACGACTATCCTCCTACGTGTGATTATTTATATTACCTCTAATGGTAACTTCTCAGACTATCTGATAATATTCAACTCTATGAGTACCCTTCGGGCTATCCTTCCCTCTCCATCTTCCGACTTCATCATTCTTCGTATACGATCTCTCCATTCACAATCTTTCCTTTCATCATTTTATCCACATTGATCTGCTGTGGGTTCTTGGTGTCATAGAGGCATCGAGGGTAACGAAATAGCAGATGCTTCAGCTCAGGCTAATGCCCGTTCCCGCTTTTACTTTAAAAAGATCCCTAATACTAATCTATTATCCTTAAGTAAGAAATTTCACTTTAAATTTTGGTCGGAAATATATGTATCCTTCCTTCTTCACCAATAAAATCGCTCCTTCTACTTCTCAATTCAACCTCACTTCCTGCTAATCCTTGCTTCTCAGAATTCCCTTCTCTTCCATGTTTTGTTATTGTCCCTATTATTCGCCTACGCTTCAATCATTCACACTTTATTGCCCTCTTTCCGCTATCGTTTCTCTCTTTAGTTTCCTCTCTTTATTGCCCTCTACATCCTAATGAAACAGTTGTCTGTGATGCTAATCACATTTTCTTTAAGTGTTCTGCTCCTTCTGCGGAACGCTTTTCCCTTTATTTACTCGTCTTAAAGTTAAGGTTCCCTGCTCTCTATTGTACTTCCCATACGCTGTCCTTTTTTCCTCAGTTCGTTGTTCCTGTCGTTTGGTTCCTTTAACTCAGCTATTTCCTATCGGATTAAGTTTTAATTAGTTAACTCTTCTTCCTATCGTTTTTGGGTTTTGACGAGGCCAAAAAAAGAAGAAAAAAAAATATCGGAACATCAGCGAAAGTGATAGAAAACTAAAGCTGACCGTTAAGTTGTATGACTTGTATACATACCCTCATGGAGCGTGTTTTTAGTTTTATTTGAATACACTTCGTATTGCTAGCTGATGATAGGCTGTGCCAGAAACGTTTCTTTAAATTCAGTTATTTATTTTAATTTATTAAAGTTAATTTATATTTATAAATGTTTTCATTTGCTATTAAGGGAAAATTTATATTTATATTATGTATATTCCAGTGTAGTTTCATAATTATCAATGCACGCTGTATAAGTGCTACATATGAACACTTTTATATTATATCAATACGGCTAACCCCCTTCGTTGATTGATTCTCCGCTATCGCTAAATGTAACAGATGGGAAGATTTCGGTGCCATACCCCTGGGCTAGCCAATGTTTACTTAAAATACCTGATCCAATTTCCTACACATATTTTCGTCTAATTTTTGGCATAAATCGAACTTCTCCCTCAGCAAGTTATAGTTCCTTTGCGAGATTATGCTCCCCACTTACTTTAATTCGTCCAATACTGCTTGTGATTTAATCCACCGGTCACAAAAAATACCATGTTCCAATAATTTTGTAAATTTTCCGCTTTCGTCTTTCCCTAACGACCAATTCCTAACTTAATAAAGTAGTTAATTGACAGTGGCTGGCGAGTGCCAAACCATGATATGCACTTCTATAAACATCCTCTCCGGGAATAATATTTCAACAAAGGTAGATGTCTCCCCTTCTCAAATGTGACAAACCGCACTCTGACTTAAAATATAACCCACTGCCCCACCGAGAAAAACAACAGTCGTCTCTATACATACTTACATATTGATGCATCAACAGCAGGTTCCTCAAACGACTAATGTTCTACATAGAAAGAAAAATTGTACGCTACATTACATATGTTTGGATACATGTTTACGAACAGAATGTACAGATAGAAATGTGCTTTTAATAACTGATTCCGTAGCGTCCAAAGTTATTTCATCGCAAAAGAACAAGGGTACATTGACACTTAAGGTTAACTGCACCACTTTAATCATGCCGGTTGTCAGGTAACACTTTTGTGGCTGCCAAGGAAATGAGCCGGTTACCTTGGCAGGCAGGTTAGCACAGCCCATGCCAAGGAGAAGCTTTATCAATTTGTAAACTTTTAAACAGTTGTAACAAAATTGATTTCTAAGCTTTTTTTTGAATTGTAATATATTTTTGCAATTTTTAAAATTATTCAGCATTCGAATGATTTATTCTATAATTTGTGCATAGATTATAGAAAATTTATACGATAACACTGCTGAAAACGGATTTATAATAGTCCGACAAGAGGAGAAATTCGATTTGCCGAAATGTAATAATTTACGTCTATGCTGCAATTACGTCAATGATGAAGGAGATCGTATACTATTATACCATAAGGTATATATTTAGATTAATTTCATTTTAAAATAATGAATAAGAATTGTTAGAATTAAGCTGTTTTCGTATGCTATATGGAATAGAAACTGAAATTTTAATTATTTCAAACTCTGAAGCTAGTTAAAACAAATATTCACACTGTAAAAACTTATAATTATTTTAATTAATATTCTTAAATTTAATCCCTCTGACCTCGCCTCAGAGACACTTTATGCGCCCCAATGATAGAGTTATTCTTATAATACTTTGCAGAAAAGCAAATTCCAGCTGACTACATCATTCTCAGAAAAAATTAATAATTTACGATTTCGGTAGTATTTTCTGTTATAGCTTTAGCTACATATAGGTTTAATAACGCTTATTTATAACATTTTTTCGTGTATCAAAGATCAAATATTTTCACTTTAATTTTATAAAATAATAATGAACCAAAAAAAAAAAAAGGAAAAGGATAATGCTATTAATTGGTATTCGCCAATAGCATTCTATTTACTAAATATATTAAGTGCAAAATTTTCCCGTTACTGTATTGTTCGGTACCTTTCGTAGATCAGTCTAAAAATCCCGGGCTAGTTTAATAGAAAGCTACGTCAAAATAAAAACTTAACAACTGATTAGCACTGACTGAGTTCAAAAGTGATATATTTGAATTATATTGTTTTCTTTGTCTTTTATTTTTTATTAATAAATACTGGTATATTTAAAAAAATATTTTATTATAACTAAAAAACTATCCAAAATTCTAGCTGCGGCATAGGTGGCGATCTCGCCATCAGCTACATAGAACGTTATTATTATATACTTTATATTGGGACCAGAAAAAAAAAAAAAAAAAACAATTAATTATTTTAGTATAATTTTATCAATTTCTAAACTCACTTATTCTCTTTCGTACAAATACTGCGGAAAATATTTATTTTTTACGACGGTTTAGATCTATTATATCTATAATAAATCTGTTCAGTCATCAGCGCCATCGACGTAGTTTAGATTGCTTAAACCCATGTACGCTTACGAACGTGTACCTTAACGTTATATTTCGCAGAGGAGTGTTGCATTTTTACGATGGCTTAGTGTATAATTAAAATTTGTTATCTACAATTACGACGGTTATAATAAGATAAATTTTGGTTCTAAGTTCTTATTTTTAAAAAACTTGAAAATGAAATTTTGTTATTTTTCACTTGCAGGTTAGTTTGAAATATCAAAGTAGTTGTTTCTTTAGGATATCGGGAAAAGATTTTAAATGGGTAACAGATTTGCAAAATTTCATAAAAACGAATTCGGAGAATAGAATAATTCTGCTAGTTGAAAATGAACCAAATAACGGTATATTGGGTTTTTATAAATGCATCAGGAAAGAGATCGCCGGTCATAACATGAGGTAAAATTACAAATAATACATTAAATGTATATATGTATAAATATATATATGTATATATGAGGGGCGGATCCAGAGAGACATTTTGTTGACGGAAATGTTATATAATTACGTAATATCTTATACGGCAGGCAGTTGATTTGAGAAATTCCTTGTTTCATAAAGGAAATCAAATAGCGGCCTCTTTAAAAATTTAAAAATACATAATTATTACAATTTAATTTTTTTTATTTTTAAATGGAAAATAAAAAATTTCAGTTTAGAATTTGAATAGTAAGTTACTAAAAGAAACAAAATGGTAGTATTTTTAAGCTGGATATAAAATTTAGGTAATTTTTGCTTCTTGGGTTATGTATACTGATTAGAGGCGGATCCAGAGAGACATTATGGGGAGCAAATTATATAATTACGTAATACCTAACTACGGTAGGCAGTAGAATTAAGAAATAGCCCCCTTGTGTTTCATAAAGAAAATCAAATAGCGACCTTTATAGAAATTTAAAAATGTGTTTTAAAAATACATAATTATTATAATTATTAATTTAACTTTTGTCTCATATTTAGGGCTGAAAATAAAGCGAAATTATGAAATTATACCTAAAAAAGTGATAGTTTAGAAATAGTAAGAAAGATAGTATTTTTATTAGACACTTTACTTCTTTCTTTTTTTTATTAGTAATCTGAGCCGAACTTTTTGTCCGTGAGCAAGTAAAAAATATATATATATATTTCTCATTAAACTACTTTCATTTACATTGCAAAATAAAAATGAAAAATAAATAAGAGACAAAAGATCGACGACAGTTGCGTTTAAAACAGAATAAAAACGTAAAAAACAGTAGGTATTAAATATTAGTTATAATTAAATCCGTAGGTATAACACTTATACAAAACTTTTATACATCGAAGTTATTAGGTAAATACTGTTTGAAAAGAAAATTACGAAATTCTCGTTACTTTTTGATCACACCTTGTATTAGTTCGCTAACTTTACGACTCGCTTCTCTCTAGATGCACGGACTAATTTCAAAAAACAGTGAAATTCGTTTTCGTTTACCGAACACTATGACATCTGGAAAAAGTTGTACACAATCCGTCACTGATGCTTCTTTTAAGTAAATTATGAAGAATTTTTAACTCTAACCGTCTTCTTAGACTTATTCCTCGGGTCTCTTTATAAAATACGAAAATTTTGCCGTTGTTCCGTTTTGATGTAAATTCTTCGTTTCGACTTTCAAATGCACCCTATCTACTTTAAATGTTAAACTACCCGTATTTCAACATTTATCGATGGCACTTTTTTCTATAGCAGCCGCATTCATTTTTTTAGAACTTTACTCTCCGTAACCTTTAGTTCTTGGTTCTATTTCCAAAAAAATTTCACAAACTCGTCGGCTTTTACGATATTGAGTGTAACCAAAAAGTTTATATTATTTACCGAATGTTAATAGCAATTATTCGTGTCCTAATTACAAGCACAACAAATGTCCGATTTTGTCCGATTTAGTTGTCTAATATTCTTAACAAATAGAGATTTCAATCTGAAGACAACATATACGTAGTAGTAATATACGATATTATCATCAGATCCCTTTAAACTTGGAGGGAGAAATTTTAAGGAAAAGTTTGTGTGTTTAGCTTTTCACAAATAACATTTTATTCATACTAGACCCGCTGGTGATCCCATAAAGTTTTATAAATGAGCACCACTAAACGTTCTTTCCGATATTCCTAAGCACCTATAATAATAGACATCTATAGCAAAATTTATTACCGCCATCCATAAATTACGATTATATTGAAATAAAGATTACCCTTCACTTTTTTACATTGAACAATTTTCCTCCATACACTCTGCAGCCACTGATTATGATCGTGAACCGCCCCTTTCAAATAACAGAACTAAACAAAAAAACAAAAAAAATCACATCAGTCCCCTTTTAATTCTTCAACTATGAAGGTACGAAAACTATGGGTGCACACATAAGGACACAGTAGTTTGTTGTTTTTTTTTTTCTTTCTTGAGGATGTCGGCTAAGGACGTTCACCCAATCCAAAAGCTTAATCCCATTAATGATTATATAGGGAAAACATTAGAAATGGAACATATAAATGAATCTAACAAACGAATAACGAGGGAAAGGGGGAAGAGAAAAGATGCTGTGAGCGCTAGAAGTAGGGATGGACACAATAGAAGAGTTTTAATGGAACACACGCTAACGTTATTGTTGTATTTTAACATTTTTCCTAAAAAATGTGTTATTTATAAACATGTTTTTAAATTATATTAATAATTGAAAACAAAAATTTAACCTGTTTAATCAGGGGGTCAATTTTAACTTATATATATATATATATATATATACATACATACACATAGAAAAGGTAACAACTATAATTGACCGCGCCTTATAGTTAATTGTAACTTAAAAACCTTCATACAATAAGAAATGTATAATAAAATTGAGAACGCAAAGTAATCGTGTGCTGTTATAGTTGGTTTTAGTTAGACATTGTAATTTACATGGTTGAAGTGGATTTTCGGTTATTGGATATTTTGTCAGTAGTGTGTTGTTGTGCAATGTCGTAAGAGCTTACATTTGTTTCTTCATTATTTTTTTCATTTGGAAATTTACTGACATGAATTAGTAACAATTAAATTACTGTGTATCGATAAATGAAGTTTGGTTTATTTATTGCATCTAAGTGGTAAATTGACACATGGCCAATTATAGAAGGTCCATTAGTGTTGAGGTTATTAATTTCCAAACAGCTTCTCAGTCTTATCTGTAGAACCATACGCCATAAAACTTACAATCGATCTTACAGTTCAGTTTAACAGAGACTGGCTGTTATATGCACAGACTCTCTCTCTTCACTTTCATGTCTATCACAAATCCATAATGAATCACAAAATCCTATCGCTAAAAATATAATTTCAGTCATATCCACCGTTTCCAGTCGCATCACCTTTGCGTGGATTCCAGGACATAGAGGCATTATAGGAAATTAACTAGTAGATCTTGCAGCGAAAGAAGCTGTCTTACACTTCCCGATTCCAGATGTGTACCGGTATCTTCGTCAAGCTTCTCGAAGACAATTAAATCTGGGCTTCGAGAAACTAGTGTGAAGTTTTTACTTCGAATAAATTACGTTCAATCCGACCAGATACTGAACTTTGGAATACTTCATTAAGATTCAGCCACAAAGAAGAAGTTAACTTATGCCGCCTGCGTATTGGCCACGCAAAAATATCCCATTCCTATATATTAATCAAGACAGCCCTTCTATTTGTGACAGATATTCGGTTTCTTTATCCATTCACCATCTTTTCTGGTAGATTTTCCAAAGTTCAACTTATTTCGATCCCAACTACTTCTATCCAGTTCCCTTCCAACAAGAAGTTCAGTTGCTCTTCAGATTTCTAAGACTGTCAAACATCTTAAACAGTATCTAAACTATATTCATCCGTTCCTCTGGCCAATGTTGCAGTACACGCCACGCTAATGGATATAAGGTAAGGTGTGGTAAGAGACATTTAAAAATCTATAAGATTAATTCATTAGATGCGAAGCATTTATTTTTTTTATTTATTATTATTTTTCTTGCTTTTACTTCAAATAAAAAGCTTTCTAAAAATGGAGCAGTTACAGATATATTCGAAAATATGTTCTGGTCTAGAAGTTTCCACATTGCATCTCTGTCTCCGACTGTTTACTAAACACGGAATGGTAATTTATGAATTTTGTTGAAAAGCTCTTTCTTTTGCTTTTGTGAATATACTTTTTAAGTTTCCCCTACAGATTCTCTCGGATCTTGGAAAATCTGTTCTCCACCATATCCACATATATGTAAATGCCGTTTATATCTACTGTTTCATTTTGAAAAAATCTGAAAAAAAAGAGGGAAATCCACACTGAAAACTTTATTTAGTGCATACATAAAAATAGTAAGCCCGAAATTTTGCATAATAACGGCTCTTCAAAACCGTCAATAACAGCATCACATAATTCCAAGAGAGTTTCAAGGGCGTCATGGTGTTTCACCCATCTTGTTCAATACAACGCCTTAAGTTTCATGTTGTGACTTTCAGGAACCACTACTACTGATTCATTCAATAAATTCCACTTTTTAGAATGCCTGAAAAATGAATAATACTTCTTGCAATTCCTAAGCAGTTTCTAATTGGTCGAATTGAATGAGTAACAGCAAGATTGAGAACATATAAACTGCAGTGTACTAAGCCGATGGCCTTATATTTCTCTTATGATTTCCTGAGTACTATTAAATATTCTACTTATTACGTCTGCTCCAACATGTCCCCTTGTCTTTCTGCGATGGGCAAAAACCAAAGGAAATCCTTAACTTTTTATTGCTCAGAGTCAATATAACGAACACAAAGTGACATTCAATTTCATAAGTACCAATTGTTTCACGACTTGTATATACCGCGAAATATTGCGATCCGTTTACTCTGCATACAATGTTTCAGACAAAGTAGTCATTACATGCAATAGTAATCTTATTTTAAATTTCTACATTTGTGTACTTATAAGATTAAGGTTGGTTGTCTCGAAATTGTCTTTTAAATTTCAACTTCATTTCTCGCTTGGGCTCTCTTCATCATTCAGTGAAATAAACCACAAAAAATTACTGTTTCTATTATGGGTATAATTTTTTTTCTGTTATCTTTCACTTGTTTCTTAAATTTTTTCACAATCTATATGTCATCTCGGTCCTATGTGCAAAATTTTGATACTGTAAAAATTTATCTAGTTTAAGTTTTATAATCGTTTGATTTGTTATGAAATCATTGTTACATTTTAAATTTTGTAAAACAATTTTTTTCTAAAAAATTGCAGTAGTGGTGGCGGGAAGACGGTCTTCGAAAACACTAAAAAGCATAGAGGAATTTCGCGAACACAAATGTCAGCCCTCCTACATACCGTATAGATCATTTTCTTTTAAATAATGCTAGAAATTTATGTACGTTTCAGGTGCATATTTATACTGGATAATGAAAATACTCTACCAAGCGATACGAAATCTTTTTACAAAGAACAGTTACTGAATGATCTCGCTATAAATGTTTATAAAAACAAGTGCTGGGGATGCTACAACTTTTTACCTCTACAAAATGAAAATCGAGTAGCTGCGGAACATTCATTTTTATCCGTCAAAAATAAAGGAGATTTAAATTCTATGATTTGGTTAGAAGGACCATTAAAGCTGAAGTAAGTGAAAGTTGTTTATGAAATTTTCCGTATTCTGTCTTTATTTAAAGTTGTTAAATGTGTTTTTTTAAATCTCTCTTTCGTTATTATCTCACTTGCATGCTACATTTCAGTTACCAATCGCAATACAACTGGAATGTAGACAATGGAATTTTATAACTTTTAATTAAATGCCGTTCATCAATTCAACAATGTTGTGAACTTCTTCTTTTTCAAAGACAGTTTCAAATGGTTTATAATTACGTCTAAGTTGACGAATAGTATTTAAAAAATTTAATCGGTTAATATAAAATATCAATTACCTTTTTATACCAAATATAACGGTATATTGTACTCCTCTTTTGTTTTTTTTTTTTTTTTTTTAAATAAAATAAAAATTTCTTAATATTATAAATTAGTATAAACATTTTTAATACAATACAAATGATCATTTGACATCTTAGGCTTAACTTGCACGGACCATTTTTCGACCACATTTTTGTGGTCCCGTTGTGGTCGAAAAATGGTCCGTGTGAGTTTCGCCAGACGCTAAACACACGCGGACCATTTTTCGAGGCTGCGTTTCACCAGCCCCGCCCAAAAACATTTCTAATTAAACTATGAAGGAGGAGAGCACAAACAAAAAGTTTAGCAGCACAAACAAAGCACAAACTAATAAGCCTATTTTGATTTTTCAACTCAAAATGGGCTGGGCTGGCGAAACGCGACTACTTTTCAACCATATTTTTGTGGTTCTGCTGTGGTTATACTGCGGTTGGAACCGACCATTTTTGAACCGCAATATTTTAACCAGAATTAAGCAATATAGAGAGGTATGAGCAGTATATATCAGGAAAGTCAACAAATTATAATGGTGGAATCCATCGTATTCCTGAAAAATTTAAAGGAAAAAAAGCTTTTATGATGGTATTTCAGTATAAATAAGTTTAAATAATAATCAATATATATATATATATATATATATATATATGTATATGTATCACCGAGTAAGAAAACGCGATTTCTTAAAAGAAATCGGTAATATATTAGGTAGTTTAGTCCTAACACTAAATACCTACATAATATGCGATGGTTTTAGTATTAACCTTAATTTGAGAAATACTTCGACTAAAAAAATGTTAGAATATTATGGCGAAATACAGGATTCGATTAATGACCGAAGAAATCGCAAAATCTTGAATTGATATTGAAAAAAGTAACGGATATTTCAAATCGCTACTCAGTTACATAATTTGGACAAATACTAATGAATATACTAATGAAACTAAAACAAACAGGAATTATTTAAATGAAAACAAAATAATGTACAAAATAAATACGCATGATTGGCAGAAAATGTTCGACAATAGGTGATCAGAAGAAATATTAACTAATATAAAAACAATTCTAAATAAGTTCTATGATGACTGTAGAGTTATAAAGTGAACAACAGGAAAAGAAAAAATTACTACCTGATAAATGAATAGATGAGTAGAATTGAATTGCATCCATTCTAGAGATTTCGTATTACAAATGATTCTTTCCAGTCGTATCGCTCGATTCCGAACGTCGTGACTACTTATTTGTACACATTCTAGTTGTACAGAATAGACAGCGCTTATGGCAAATTGCCATACGCAACGCGAGTGTATACGTGCAAGACTACACTCGGAACTGATTGCAGTCGCTTGTTATCACGCTACAAGTGCAATCCCGCGTGTGTCTGCTTTGTGTACTAAACTAGCGAGCATATGATGTTGTACGTGGTGGTTTGCCATTGCCTTTCACGTGATTATTAATAGAGTATGTTTTAATTTAATTCTTGTAATAAGTTCTGTCGTCTCCCGGGATCGAACCCGTGACCTCCGTAACGGAAGTCAAGCGCTCTAGCAAAACTAGGCTATCGCGACAACATTATAAACGAAATAATTCAAACGGAAGATATACAAAGCATTATGTGAGAGATATACAGAAACTTCGTAAAATATGAAATAAGGTGAATAATGAAAAATATCGTGCATAGAAATTACAAAAAGTTGAATAACAATACTAAAAAATACTAGAAAGATAAATAAAATAGTCTGGCAAAAAACAAAAACAATTATAGATGAAGTTAATGAATTTCGTTGGTTATAATGCAACTCTTGCAAATTTCTTAATTATTATTTGTCCATTACGGATAAGATAGAAGTTATTGAGGTAGAACTTTATAAATAACGATGTGGACAATGTAATTTGTGCATCATTTTGTATGCTACAAGGTTCGGATGAGATATAATCGAAAATCAAGATATTTAAGACGCATAAAGGAGAAAGTATTGATGGTAAAAGGGTGAACGATTTAATTACCCACTCAAAAACATTTTATCCCCGCTATTAACAGAGATGATCGTTTCTTCTTCAAAAGGATTATTTCCAGCAGTACTAAAAACTGTCATAGTAAAACCCCATTTTTCAAGTGTAGAAATTATAGACCAATTACATTAATATCGAATTATAGCAAAAATTTTATTGAATTTTATGTAGTTGAATATTTAAAAAACTATCCAAAAGTTAATTAAAATACATGAGAATTAATTTGAGTTCAGAATGGGAAAATAAATTACTTCTTAGAACACTTGTTTATCAGACATTACTAAAAAAGAATTAACACATCAGATGAACAAATTTTATTAATTTTTTTAGCCTTTACCCTATCGAAAAATACTCATCGAGGATATGAATGAAATAAGAATACAAGGAATCTATTTAAAATACCTGAGGTTTATTAGTTATTTGAATGAAAGGAAAATTTTAGTAAAGACAAGAAGTAAACAGTGATAAAGGAATTGTAAATTAGAAATAATATTGATTCCGATACTATTTCTGATGTGTACTAAATCGCTAAAAAAATATGTTAGGAATTTCAAGTTGTATGTGTGTACAAATGATATTACGCTGCGCTGATATCCAAATTGCAAAAAAGAAAGTCTACAAGAAGACCCGAATTCCCGTATGTCAATTGATATATGATAAAAAATGATTAATTAATGCTAAAAAATTAAACTATAAGAACATTTAGAGCACTCATTCCTAAAATAGCCTCACATAATATGATATGCCTATATTGAAGAATTGTGTCGTCGTGATCATTTAGAAACTTAATTTAAATACACCTTGAGTAATATAACGTTTGATTAAGCTTTGACGTGGAGATATCACATTGATAATATTGCAGTAAAAATCAGGAAAACTATCCTACCCTAGTGCTATACTATACGAAGTAAAACAAGATTGCTGTATAAAATTCTAAGACCATATTTTTACTTGATAATTTCTAGAATGAAATATGGAATTTAAATTTGAAGAGAGGCAAAAATAATTAGGAAGTTGACAAGTTACGAAAAAATGCTTAAAATATTATTACCGAATTGAATTAAAACGCAAACGTTATAACAAATGCCACCTTGTTCTTTATTATTACAATTAAACTAATAACGTGTGAAACAGAAGACATAAGGATATGGTCAAGGAATGGGATTTACGGAACCAGAAATTATGATGAAAATTCGTTTAACAGTATTAACAATGAAACAAGCATAATGTGGAAGAGGAAATATTGTTAAAATTAGTGAAAATATACCGAATGAAAATGAAGATAAAGAAAATTTAAGTATAAAAAAGAATAAGAAAAAAAATGTGCGTCAGTCGAAAGCTACCGGCGTCAGAAGTGAAACTTTTTATGGAATGCAATAAATTTTTAAATGAGAAAGCAAAAATAAATTCAAAAGTATTTATTTCGTGAACCGTTTATGAAAAACTAATTCTATAAAAGTGATTTTCATTTCGCTAATTTTTACGAAAGAAAGCATATACTTGAAAATCAATTAGTTACAATTAACATTAATACGCATTGACTAGGCTTGCTGCATAAAATAATCGGAATATGTTTTTTCTTATTTTCATTTTATTTCTCTCCCATTCCTATATTTATTGAATTTTCTAAACATTTTTTCGGTTTAATTTTTAATTTTAATATCGTAAAATTTTAAAGCTTAATTTAGATTAACCTTCAGGTTTATCATTTCGTACATTATACAATTTGTAAATTTTGATATTACTTAGATTATATGAAAATAGCATGAACTATAAAGAAAACTATTTATTTTTAGGTATAAAGAAAACAATTCAGATGAACCAATCCTGGTATGTTATTCAGCACTGAACTTTAAAGATATTCTTTTATCATCCGGTTTGCTGATTAATGAAACTAGTGCTATCGATGACACTTGGGTATGTTTACAGAATAATACTCTTATAAATCGAATTATAATTATTATAAAATACTAATAAAAACCGTAAAATGAAAATAAAAATTACATACATCCATGGGCGTATCCCCAAATTTTTTCAAGAGGGGGTGGGCAAAAATAATAAATGTTTATAAATGCTAAAATTTATTTAAAAAGAAACTGTAGAAGCCTTGGTTTTTGAGCAAACACATCTATAACTTCTTTCAGAAACTGCTTATTTATTTTTTGCCTGTGTATACTCTCATTAAACCGAGACCGTTCAATCGGTCTTCAATTATAGTTCATCCGAACCACATTTTTATCCTTTGTAGTGTAGAAAAAAAACGAAGTTCAAATAGTACATGTTGTAACAGGAATTATTACTGCAACTTGTATGACTATTTTAATGGAAGGATAAAATAATGCATACTCAAGTAAATCAGTTAATATCAATTGCTCAATATTTGCAATAGGTATTGTTGGAGTAATCGTCCAAAAATCATACCAGTTTCCTGCTTATATTTTATTTATAACTTTCGCATCGGTTATAAATTGATTCTTTGATGTAAAATTTTTTAGACGAATTTTAAAAATTGCAGTAATTTTTGCATTATTTTTTGAAAATTTTGCAATCTATAGAATCTATTAATGAATCTAAATGCGGAATGAACTTTTTACTTCGAAAGTATTCTACTATTGTTAAAGTCGGACAATTAGCATGATTTTGTTGGTGAAAAACAATAACTATCTATGAGTTGCATATTTCTATCATTTGTTCATAAATTTTTTCATATCCGGATTGCGCATTTTCACGATGAAATTTAAATATTAATACCGCTTTACTGATTCACTTACGACATTTCTCGATATTCTAGTTAACAGACTGAACAGCAGCTGAAACTGGTTCTAATATAGTAGATTGTGCAATTATAAATAAGAAAATAATGAACACTAGTGTGATACGTGTGGATAAAAATTGGTTTGAAACTTTGGCGCACTCAGGATTTGTCCCGGGGGGACTAAAAGAGTAGCATATAGGAAAATGTAAAGGCGGAGGTCGAGCATGTTTGGTGTATTTATATACATATCTCTCTCTTCTCTCATTTATATATTTATTTTTGTGTAAAATGTATTATTTAAAAACACTTTATATTTTTATCAAATATTAATTTTTACTTTCAAAAATTTTTCCGATAACAAATTTGACCATTATCAACAGTGTCCGTTTATTCTCCGGAGGTGGGGGGGGGGGGCAATCCCGTAGCCCCCTCCTTGCGTGCGCCAATGGTTTGAAATTTATTTAGTATTTTGATTATTACCACTGATCGATAAATATTCAAATTTGCGATTAATTTCAAAAAAATGTTGTTGAAATAAACGAATGCAGTTCCATTGTTTCACACAATAAAGGAATATTTGGCACCAAACTTCTTCATACTGAACTTTCTCTGAAGAATTTAATAACTGATTTAATTATTCCCACTGAATTTCGAACTTCAACTAATTTATTTAAATCATTGACAAGATTCAATTTATGAGATGCACAGTGCATGAATAAAACTTTCGGATACATATTCCTAATAATCTGTTGAACTCTTCCTTCTTTGTCAGTCATAATGGAATATCCGTCATAGCCTTATCCAATAAGTGAATTAATATCCAAACCAAATTCCCCACAATTCGTTACAATCGTACAAGCAATTTTTTTCTGCACTCTGATCGTTTAGCTGAACAAAGCCTAAAAATGTTTCTTTTAACGTTTATGATTTACAGCAAAAATATCGGGCACCTAGAAAAAAATTTTCTATACCTGAGCTATCAGCTATTTCATCAGCTATAATCGACCAATAAACTGATTCTTTAATTTCAGTGATTTGTTTTTTGTTTTTTTTTTTTTTTTTTAGATAATATTTCTACAAATATTTATTAAGACATTTTGAATTTTTGGCAATGTGTATTTAGTATTCTGGATAAAATTATTTAAATAATATACCCCTAGCGTTAGCTATGAAATGAATCAAATCTACATAATTACCGGTTTCTAAAGATTTTCCGCGAAGAGCAATGCCATATGTACAGCAGAAAATAATCGCTGAAAGAATGAGCAATAATTTGTTTCGATTCTTTTCTATTTTTCGTTTTATATGTGCATCTACCTGGTGGGGAATAGATAATTTCTTCCCCTCAATGACTCCAACAAAATTAATTGTATCCCTTGAAGCATTTTTATGCTAAGCAGTTTTTATGTGATATTGAACATATTCATGGAATTATTTGTAATTATCGCAGGGTTTTACTATCAATGATCTTTGTAAACTTCGTTCAGTTTTCTGAGGAAATAAAACACAGTCAAAGCATAGTAGTTCTGTCAAGCACTGTGAATAATCTAACTAAGGCGAGTACTATGTTAATTATACACGAAAAAAACGGCGACTCGACTATCGGGAATCTTTACAAAAATCATATGACTGTTTTGGTTTCCAACAGTTTATTAAAATTTTAAATTTTAATTCGTCTGTCTTTGGTTTTTCAATCGCATGCTTTCTTATGTCCAATTTTGAAGGAGTTTGCGAAGAAAATGTAGTACCGCTATTTGGAAATGGTTGTCCTGGTGTGAGTTCTAAAGAAAGCGTAGAAAATGAAGAATATAGGGATAATGATGGTAACTCATCAACTGATGAAGGAAATGGACTGTTTTCATTTCTTATAAATTTCTTGATAACAAACCCGTATTTTCCAAGATCCATTTTACAAGGATTACTACTCAAACGCCGGATTCTAAAATAATAAAGATTAAGGTGTGCTCAAACTTAGTTGACGGTTCAAATAAGAAAATTGACATAAAACTCAAAATTTGAAGAAATTCAATTTAAATAGATAAATAATCTCAAGAAAATAACAATGCATGCATGTGTTTTTTATTTCACCTCATTTTATACGTTTAATTTCAAGGTACTTTTCGTCTACCAGATTAAAAAAAAACACACACACACAAGAAATACTTATAACAATCAATGAAAGAAAATGTAGCAGCATATCAAAATGTGCCGTATAATCTGGCCGAAAGACGAGAACAGAAAAAAAAATGTTGTTAGTTATTTTTAAAACATAAGATTTCTTTTTAAAAAGAAAGAGGAATGGGTAGTTACTGTCAAAAAAATTATAATTTCCTGTTTGTTAGATATATAATCGATGAAAAGAAAAGAGGTGTGTAAACGTCAATTTTAATGTCAATTTTTAAAAGGAGTCGAATTTTTGCGGACAAATAGTTTAAGTTTAGTGGAAAATATGTCAATATTTTGAAAATATCCTACAAATTTTTCTACTGTTTTTAATGAAATTTCTTAACACATTTTTATGTTCTTGACAAATATGATTATGTTATGAAGCAGCTAATTATGTGACCTAAAGGGACCGTAAATTATTTGAGTTTTACAATTCAAAATATATTAATTTACGTTACGAAAACATTTAGCATTAAAAACTGAAAAAAACTGGAATACAAAGAGATGCAATTGCATTAATTAACTAAACATCTTAAAATATACTGATAGTATAAAAATCAAAATTAATAGTGTATTAAAATAAAAATAATTTTTGAAAAAATGACAATTATATTTTTTTAATCTCACTCATTGAAATCTTAATAAATAATATAATTTTGACTGTAACATTTTTTTTGTAAGGTGATTAGCATTGTACGTAATTATTTTACGTGTCCCCCTAAAATAAAATATGAGTTATTTGTTTCAATTTTTGCATTTTATTTCAGCTGGAGGGGGGCGGAATCGCTCCCTCTCGCCTCATGCCTGGTACGCCCTTGTATATATCTTAAATTTTAAACAATTTAAATAATCAGAAAAGTGTTAATATTATATTTTTTATTTTACAGTTATAAAAAAACGCCATGGATAGGTGAAATAGTCGTTATGAATTCAAAATGTAATTTTATTAGAATTAAACTAAAACCGTAATCTAAAAATCATAATCAGTATTGTAAAATTTAAACAAAAAGTAAATCATTACGCGTGCATTTAATCATAAACACCGCAATTTATTTGTTAGGTATAGATTTTTTAACAATTTTACCATAAACACACTTTTTCAGGTTATTTTTAAAATGCGTTTTATATAAGATTCATCCATTTTATGTGTTTAAGGAAAATAATTTTAGAAATAAAGTTCTTTTAGTTGTTAATTTTTAGTTTTGTTTAATTTATATTATACATTCAAAAAATGAAAAATTAACAGCTAAATCAATAATAACGATTTATTTTAGAATATTCAACGAAAATGAAATAATGAAATGATTCGGTAGTATTAATTGTTTTTATTTATTGTAGAAAATTGTGATCATAATGAGGATAGGACAGACACAACTCAATCTCATTTGATTTTAAAAAAGGATGCATTATTACATGTATGTCCATCCAGTCAACTTTTCTGTGTTGAAAAATGAATTGTTTATTTTATTTTATTCCTTTTTACTTTGCTTTATTCGATAAATGTAAACCCTGTATCATAATTTTTAAGGGGATACAGGCAAGGGCGTCGCCAGCCGATGAGCCGGGGGGGGGGGGTAGAAAGAGGATATGAGTTATAGGAGAAATAAAATTTATAATTTGTAAAAGCTTAATATTTTATTAAACAAGAATAAAATCTTAATTAAAACATAATTGTTGTGGGTTTCTGGCAAATTGTTCTACTACTTTGTTATAAAAGTCTTCCAAATTGTCCGTGATTACGTGCCTATGAGAATACTCATCATAACCAGTTGATTAAAAAGTTTCGAAGCTCCAGGGGGGTAACACCTCCCTCTTGGCGACGCCCGTGGATACGGGAGCATTAATTCATCTGAATTTAAAAACAGTAATAAAAAGTGGACATAAAAGATTTAGAAATAGTTGTAACAAATATGAGGAGGGCAGATAACTTATTTTTTACTGTTGTTATAAAAAGTATTTTACCACTTTTGTTTTATAGGTGCTGTTAAATAAGAAGAAATTTTTAAACATATGTTTATGGAGGGGGGAGCAACATTTACTATGGGAAAAACTCCCGTTTGTATGAGAATTGTCTGTTCAATGCACAAAGAATTTGCTGTGAACAAAACAGGTGGATTTTAGATGTTATCGGTTAGATTTTCTGAAAGTGCTGTCATTAATTTTATACATTTCTATATAATTCAATATTTTGAATTCATAAATAACGCGTTCAACTCTGTATTATTATTATTATTATTATTATTATTACTGCCATTATTCATTTAAAACTTAAAACTTTTAATAATTACTTACTTAAATTCTCGCCATTAGCGGGGGATGATTATTTTTTGTGGAAGTGTACAAAAAACATTAAACAACCAAAAAATTGCATTCTTCCGATAAAGCATGGCAGCGGGTCTTGGGCGAAAAATCCAAAGCAAAAGGCGAATTTATTTGGCACCTACTTGGCAACAGTCTTTAAGCCGAACTTAACGACTGCTACGGACAAAGAAGTCGATGACTTTTTAAAAAGTCCTGGCTAGTTATCCTATCAAATCAGCATCACCACAAGAGGTGAAAAACATACTTAAAACGCTGAAAAGGAGAAAGAGTCCCGGCTTTGATTTAATAAGCCCGGAACTAATGTATAGACATCCACGGAAGGCTCTAATGTTGCTGACATTTATATGTAACGCAATATTTCGCCTACATTATTTTCCGGTGCAATGGAAGTTTGCGCAAATTATTATGATTGCGAAACCGGGAAAAAATCCGCATGCTGTTACGTCTTATCGTCCCATTTCCTTGTTGTCTGTTATGCCGAAGGTAATGGGAGAAATTGGTATTAAATAGATTGCAGCCACACCTATATAATAGAATTCCACAACATCAATTCGGTTTCTTAAAACAACATTCCACGGTGGATTAGCTGCACAGAGAAAAAGGTTTGGAAACAAAAAATGTGTGTGCAGCGGCATTTCTCGATGTCCAACAGGCTTTTGATAAAGTTTGGCATAATGGTCTATTATATAAATTAAAAATTCTGTTACCAACTAGGTTATATCTCTTGTTGGGTTCATATCTGCAAAACCGATATTTCCAGGTACGCTATGAACACACGTTTTCAGAATTATATCCAGTTCAAGTAGGAGTGCTCCAGGGATTAGTTCTGGGACCCACGCTGTATTTGATATATACAGCAGGCTTTCCTTTACCGGAAAATGTACAGGTAGTTACATTTGCTGACGACACGGCATTACTTGCGTCACATTCAGATCCGAAGATAGCAAGCGACAATCTTCAGAAGGCCCTTATCGAGGCGGAAAGCTGGTTTAAAAAGTGGAAAGTTCAGATCAACGAAAGTGTAAATCGGTAAACGTTCATTTCACGAATAGAAAAGTCATAACCCCAGCTGTTAGGATAAATGGACTGGAATTGCCTGTGAGAATAACAGTTAAGTACTTGGGACTACACCTAGATAGTCGTTTAACATGAAAGCAGCACATTCAGACAAAGAAAAGAGAAATAGATATATTCATGTTAAAAAAATGTATTGGCTTCTAGGAAGAAATAGCATTTTAAGTATTGATAATAAACGTTTGATATACACACAAGTATCTTGAAGCCTATTTCGACTTACGGAATACAGCTTTGGGGTTGTGCTAAATCCACAAATCTGAAGATAATACAGACCATGCAGAATAAAATCCTTAGGCTCGTAACCAAGGCGCCATGGTATGTATCAAATCAAACTTTGCATCAAGATTTAGGGGCAGAGTATGTGGCAGATTTATTAAAACTCATGTCCGAAGACACGCAGAAAGACACTTGGAAAGTCATCCGAATAAACTTGCTGCTGGACTGCTACATACTGCTAATGATAGGAGGCGGCTGAAGCGTAAGAAACCTCATGACCTTGTTTAAGGTAAAGTTTATCGGGTAGGTACTATTGGGTACTTCTCCCTTCATGCTCAATATTTCTCTGTTAAGAATATTGTTAAATGACCTAGACGGCCAGTTTGTAATACAATAACAACTTGAAAAAAAAAAAAATTCATTTAAAACTTAAGTTTTTTTCTGTTTAATTTTAAAAAATCTTCCATTTTTTCGAATTATGTAATTTTTTTTTCGCTAATTATCCAAAAGCTTTTTAAATAGTAAATTTAATTCAACCATTTTCTAAGAAAAATTCTATCCATTGCACGCAAAAAAAAACAAAAAAAAAAAAAAAAAATACGACAGGTGTCGTTAAAAAAGTCAATACATAAAAACGAAAATATTTAAATGGAATTTATAAAAGCAACTCGATATCTTTCGAAACTATTAAAAATTTAGAAGCTCCATATATATTGAACCTGAAATTGTATATCGCTTTTTTCATGCGGATTTTCAGCAAATATATTTTTGTTATATTTGTTTTAATTATTGTAAGCTTATTTCCTCGTTAATATCATGATAATAGACAGCTATCATTATAGCTAATTTACGTAATTCAAGTAATATATATATATAATTATACTATTAGTTAATACCCTTTTTTTACAATGCAACAATTATAACTTTATTACTTATCTCCATTAACGCAACATTAACATCATCGTACACTTTAGAAACGTCATGTGTATAAGGGTTAGATGAGAATTTCTTATTTATTTATGTATTAATGCTTATTACTTATATTCACATGAACATATTAATGATGCCGTATACCATATGCATTTTTTAATAAGAAAACTTATCGATTAATTATAACGTTAATATATAGAAAAAAATTTTAACCTGATAATGGATAAGAATTGTTTTTGGCAATTATATAAAAGTGAACAAGCGCTGCTACATACAAATATAACAATTAATGGCGCGTAGTTATATTAACAAGTATAACGTGTTCCGCATCTTTTTTTATTCAGAAAAGTTATATCGGAACAGAATTTTCTGGAAAATTAATGAATGGTAAAAGAGTTTGCGGAATCGCTCGTAACGGCTGTATAGCAACCATGGTTTCTCGGAGTAATTGCCAGATTCTCGAAGTACCGGATGACTGGAGTTTGGAGGACGCGGCTACGGTACCTGTTGTATATGTTACGGTAAGTTAAAAATTTTACCTAGACCAAACCAATATGCTTTCTTGTCGTGAGACTTATAGAGACCTAGTAAATTAAATTTCAATGATAAATCTTATCGGCTTTATTTGATACTTTTCTCTTTACCTTTTTTTCTCATAAACCATAAATTATGAGAGTACAGAATGATTCACTTAGAGATCAAACATATTTTATTTAGAAGTTCATTCAGCAGTGAAGACAAAATGAATTATGCGCAGGAAGAAATTTCTTACTAAAGCGAGCGATAACCTAAGTCGCACGTACGTCATTACTGCAAGTAATAATGATTCTCTTTCAGGGACAAAAACAGAGTGCAACAAAAATGTGACGAAACAACAATTTCGAAGTATTTACGAAGCAACAACGCCAGCACTGACTGTTATCCGTTCCAATTATTCGATATTCAAAAAATGAACTTTAAGGTTATTTTTAAAAATGCTAGAAGACTAGTGGGGAGGATAGTACTATCGCTCAGACGAATTCTATTGATGCAATACTTTGTCGAAGTCAAGAAAATGTGCATATTTAAACTGATCATGTTAATTTCGGAGATCAGTTCTGATTCTATTCCGGGAGTTAAAGTTCCATACACTTTCCGATAGAAATTTTAGGTCTCTAATCTCGGACGGCGAGTCCTAGTGGCTACAGAATAAAGATAATAACAAAATTCTTTTTACGACACAGATTTCTTTAGTTAGCATCAAAATAAAAAAACCCAAGCGATTTCGGCGACTAGGTCAGATAACGTTTCATCTGAACATGTATCGCGCACAAATTTTATAAGACATGGTGCACGGCGTGGCGCAGATGTGTCAAGAACGTAATACGGCTTTTAACTAGACAGGAAAAGTTGGTTAACGGCGAACCAATAACTCTACAAGCGGTCACCAGTGTAACGAAAACTGCTATGAATATCAATAATCGTTGAATACTCTAGTAAAAATTGTTCTAGAAGCTCTGCCTGGCAGGATTCATAAATGCAACGAACAAGCTGTACTCACCACAGACATATACAGTATGTACTCTGCTGTGTGGCGAGTCAGAGATGCAGGACCAGTTACCATGCCGTTGCCAAATTGATACGGGTCGGTTGGGGCTTGCATTTTAGAACGGCTCACCTCGTTTATACGTGCACAGTTGAGGCAATTGCGGGGTACTCTGCTAGTATCTTTGGACGGCAGTCGATAAAGACCAAGCTTCGTCATCGGATGAGAATGAAGGCCCGCGCTATTGTCCATGTGCAAAGGGTGCAGACTGCCGCATTGTGCGTGATATCGGGAGTGCTTCCCTTAGATCTTCTAGTGTGGGAAAGGACAGCACTTTACTGGTTCAGAAGGGGGCGGCTGACGATCATGGGCAAGACGGAATTTCGACCAGAGATGTTGGTCTCGGACGCCGCCCGTAAAAAGGCAGTCAGAGAGGCAATTCTTCAGGAATGGCAGAGGGAGTGAGAGGTCGACATTACTGGCCGACTCACGTACCAATACCTTCTTGATGTCCAGGACAGAATGGAGAGGAAGTGGCTGGTGCTGACCAAGTATTTTACCTGGCTGGTTACCAGTCGCCCCGTTCGGAAGCTATTTGGCAAGGTTCATGATCAACGACGACCGAGCACCATGCGCGTGTGGTGTCCAATTTGCTAGACGTGTGAACTGTTACCGGAAAATATTTTTATAATTACACACACACACACACACCCATATATATATATATATATATATATATAAACTCGACTATTTTGGCCTCACAAGAGGCTATGTCCCTCGACCCCTCTTGCTTACATTTCTTACTCTTTCTCTTCTATACTTTCTATAAAATTATAAAAATTTACAACGTAATTCTAAATCAGTCCATATGAATATAATAACATAATCACAGAAATCCTATAAAATATAACAAACGTTACATAAAATTGGGAGATTTTTTCTAACGAGGGGTAGCCTAAGAATTACATTGTAATTAATATATATATATATGCGTGGGTGTGTGTGTGTTATCATGAAATATATTTATTTATAAATGGTACACTAAAGCCTTGTAGTCAATTATTGTATTTGCGATATTTGAACGCTACAATAAAAACAAATAAAAAATAGTCGTTTCCATAGAATTCATAAAAATTTCAACTTTTTTTTTCGTTTTGTCAAAAATTAAAAAGAAATAAATTTATTCTGAATTTCGGTCCATTTAATTCAAGCAGTTATAATTTCGCAGACATTTCGGGGAGGGGGTCGAACCCGAAAAACCCCCTCTCAGATACGGCCCTGCGTCTGAATATGTTATTTAAAACAATGTACTGAAAAGTCGATCGCCGTATTTACCAATCTCTTTAATCTCTTAACAGTTTTTGTATACTTTCTATCATCATATTAATTAATGAATTAAAAGTAATAAAAAATGTGGCGGTAGTATCATTTTGTTGGGTAAGAAGAAAATTTCGTACAACTAACAAGAAAACATGAGATAATATATAATAGCAGTAATATGCGCGAACACCTGATATGGTTTAAATAGGTGCTAGCGCATAAGCTGTATATCAATTTGAGTATCGGCCATAGGTGAATATAAACTTGGAAAGGTCGAGTACTGCTGGCTTCTTGTGAAAATAGTACTCGACAGTCTACACATTATGCACGTACGATGCAAATTGTTAATGGACACTAAATCGCATTAATTCTCTACTGAAATAAAATAACAATTTTTTTTACGAATACGACAGAAAATTTTATCCTTTTTTGTATTAACTGAAGAAGAAAAATTTATATACTTTTTTTCCTTAGCAGTTCGAATTCAAAACTGTGGAACATGGGGGGATAATCAACAATAAAATTGTTTCTTTCTTCTTCTTAAAAGAAACTTATGCGTGTAATAAACTTTAATAAAAACTTAATTATCTAAAAATATTAAGAATGAATTTATATAACTCCATTCTTTTAAATCGGAAAATTTTATAGAATAAATTTTATAAATGTATTTTGCTACACCAAAAAAAAAAAAAAAATATATATATATATAAAAAATAGATGAATAAATAAACGAAAACAGAAACAAAGAAATTAAGACAAATTGTACAACAGCTCTTAATTTTTCCTGAATATGTAAAAATGTTGCAATTGATCTCTACTACACTACTATAATGTTTTTATTATTTTTAAAATACAAAAATCTAAAAATATGTTTTTTTTTTTTTTTCTCATTAAAAGAAAAGTTAACGAGTTGTTATTTGTTTTTTAAAACTTGATATCAACTATCCTGGACTTGCACGCATATTCAAGCATTAGTTTCACTTGCGTGTTACGTTTTTGTTTCACCTCCCCCACTCACACGGCACACTCTATGATGTAGTCTACGTGTAATAACTGATAAATTGGCGTGCTTCTATCTTATATACTACTAACCACGGAGGAAGCGATTGCTCTCTGTCGAAGTTAGAAGCGACCTCCGATCAGCGTTCGTTTTCCGTATTAACAACGGCGCTAAATCGTGATTACCTTAAAAGAACATTGATTGGGGTGAAATCTGTATCATTAAGAATACGGTTGCGACTGCTAAACAACCGAGAAAGAGAAAGAGAGAAGCCACGGGGCATAGCGCCCTCTAGATTTTTATTGAAAGAAATTTTCCAGTTTCCATATTTTATTCTTTCGCTTTTCCTCATTAACCTCTATTCACTTTTTTTTTTTGTTTTTATTTATTTATCTGTTTATTTTATTAAATTTTCATCATCTTTTAATTGTAAATATCGTAGCCGTAGGAAAAAATCATTCCCGAACCGTGTGATAAAGAGCAGCTAAAAACCGTTGGAAGACCAGCGGTGGGACTACATGTTCAAAGGAGGAATTGTAAAAGAGTATCTCGCGTACTATAGAAGAAAGAATACCATTAAAAGTAAAAAAAAAATAAGGGTATGAACGGTTAGTTTATATTTTTGTTTGTTATATTTTTCAAAACAGGTAGTGTGGGCGTTACTGAAAAAAGCCGAAATGCGCGAAGGCGAATCCATTTTAATTCACAGCGGCGCCGGAGGAGTTGGGCTAGCAGCCATAAACATTGCCATTCGTTATAAGTGCGATATTTTTACCACCGTCGGTACCGAAGAAAAAGCACAGTTCCTTAAGGAAAATTATCCTTACGTAAGTATCAGTCTTCTTGCCCATAAATCATCTTTAAAATTAAGGACGGATTTGTATAGAGCTTCAGAGATTATTATTTGTAGGAGGAACAATTTTTTATTCCATATGTAAATTTAAAAATACAAAATTCATGGGAAAATTAGCGGAATTTGGTTGGTTTCAGGAATTTTGCAGATTAGATCATTTAGTGCGAAAAAATAAATACGTTGAAAATGAATTCGAAATTAATGACGATACATATAACTTCCGAAAATAACGAATGTTCTTTATAGTGTACTTTTTTGTTATTCTCTATTTATTAGATTTTAGTTAAACACACATTCGCGTGCAAATTAAGCGTACACATCCAATCGCGTGCCATGTCTTAATGGTACGCACGAATTACGATAAAAATGGAGTTCCTTGTACTCATTGTGAAATTTAGGATCATGTCCATTGCTACATTATGAGCATCATACTAAATCAAAACAGCCACAAATTTTCCAAATTCTCGGAACATCGAAAACATGTTAATAATTCAATAGAAGTTTATTCACTAAATTGATATACATATGTATATACAAATATATGTTTATACCTACGTACAGTACTACGGGAAACTTCGTTCCGAAACGTGTCGTCGGGTTTTTAAAAACTGTGGGATTGTCGAAGAGTTGAGATGTCCTTTAAAATTCGACTAAATCTTCATCTTTATAACTTTATAGTACAAATACAAATTCGAAAAATTTCTTTGTTTTATATTCTTCTCTGTTACCCGATTAGCCACTGAATTGCAGTTAATCGCGCTTGTTCCCTATCACGGTTTCATCTGTACAAAATTTATTACTTGAAAATTCCTTAATTTGTTGAAAAAAACCGGAAAAAAAAAACCATTAAAAAACATCATAAAAAATATTTATTTCTCTAAATTCGGGCGCTATTCCCCGCTATAATCAGATTGTTAATTAACACGTTCTATCACAACAATGCCAAAACACGATCATGGTTTTCCGATAAAATCAATTCACGATTATTTTCATAACAACCTCGGTGCTGGTAAAACAGATTGTGTGTGACCTTGCAGAAACTGGACAATGCACTTTTTTTGTCAATTTAATCTACTAATTGAGCAAAAATAATTTTAGCGCAACGAAACCGAATGATGTTCAAACACAATCGTTGTTACGCACACAACATTTTACAGTTAACGGAACAAAAAAAATAACTTTCAAGACAATGCCGATGATATGTGTGTGTACATAAGTAACCGAACGTTCAGTTTTAAAAATGTTTTCAAAAGAAACACTTTTAGAATATAATTTTTCACGAAGTAAAAGTAAAAGAGCAAGTTAAGACGTCAGGCAAAATGGACGCTGGCAGATTCTCCTCCCCTTTAGAGGAAACAAAATTCGGGAATTCACCTAATTTCGCCATTTATCGCGGCAGTTTTAAATACTGAAATGAACGGCTTGTTATAATTCATTTAACATGTCGGTTTATTTTTATTTATTTCTAGACGAACGTGTGAATTTTTACCTTGTTCATGACAAAGGTGTGTATTTACCGATTTTTTATTTCCAGCTTTTATTGTTTATAACAAAATTTTGATTTTTTACGACGTCTTTCTAAAGTCAATCACTAGTAATAGTTTCATTCGAGGCCTTAAATAGACTCGTATTTCAGCTGTAAAAAAGCTTTCAAAAATGATCAGAGAATAGTACTGCGCCTCAGTGCTAATTTAAAATAACGCTTATTCTATTTTCCTCATCATAGTCAACTTCCCCCTACGATATTAACTTGTGTTGCCATAATTTACCGTTTACCTTATAATTTTTCCTAAAAAACCTTCAATACCTGTCTTTACATTCCATTAAAATTTCCTCCCTTCAATTTCTTTCTCCCTCAGTGTTGTACCTCATTCTTTTATTGTCGGCCGCGATTCGGGAATGCTCGCTCGACTACAAAAGAAATACATACCGCATTCTGTGGAAGACAAACTTCTCAATAATAATATAATTCATAATATAATCCCGTTTAATGACACTGTGTTCTCTTATACCTTCTTCGGAAGTTTCACTAATTTTTATATTTTCCTCGATATTTTGCTTTTTTTAAAACATTGGCTTTCGTTTATGTTTAGAATTCTACAAACGTTTCTCCCTTACCGCATTTTTATATTCCTCCGGCTGGAATTTATTCAAAGTAGAATCTGATGTTAATTCCTATCTTTCAATAATATAAATCGAAAACAATCCTTTATTACCTTGATGCAACACCTTTATTCGGTCCGTTAAAAATGTGTTATCTTTACTTTACTAATCACTTTACCACCCATCAGCTATGAGCAATGTATCCTCTCGGCTTTTTTATTTATATTTCGGTAGAATTAATAGTTCTTTAACATTTAAAAGTTTCTGTGTCCACGACCTATTTTGGAGAATACCTTGCGCATGTAACGAGAGAACACAGTAGGTTCTCACACATTGAAAACTGTCAAAAAATTCTTTCAAAGGGGACTTTTCTTCACTTTCAAGAATTACTCCACTTTCAAGAATTACTCCACTTTCAAGAATTACTCCACTTTTATTTGTTGTCAGTCGAATATCTCATTTAATGATAAGTCTCGTCTTTTGACATTTTAACTGGGTTCATTAATTCCGACTACGGTTTTCCCTCTGAACATACTCTTTTTTACTTATTAAATAATTTCTCATTTTAACTTACGTCTCTTGTTCCACAATAATGAACAGCGTTATACGCTTTACATAAAACTACAAAACTCCATCACCCTTGCAATTGACGGAATACACGCTATATCATCCTTTAAACGATCTTGAAAAAGTCGCGTTCGTTATAAATGTATTTTTATCATTTTATTAATTCTTATCTTACTCTTTCTTTTTAGAATTCGTTTGTTATTATTTTTATTGTTAAAATTTGCAGTAGTAAATGATGAAAAATGTTTACAATATTTCGTTAAAACCATTTTAATCAGATCCAAATTAGAATGTTTCGGAAAGGTAGCTTAAAACTGAATTTCGCTACAAAATATATCACAATAAAAAGTCCGCTGATTTATTGGAATTGTTCACTTTTAATATGGGTTGGGGGGGGGGGGGGCACTGGGCGGTAATATCTAATCAAAAGTTTAATATAACGAGGCTTTTTATTTTTTCCTGCAAATTCGATTTGAACTTAAAACGTGGAGTCTAATATAACCGAAAATTGGAAAACCAACTTACAGTGAAATTAAATACAATTTTTATATTTTAACTCCTTTCTAAGCATCGTCGAATGCGTTTGATTGTGAAAATGCGCTTATATTATAATTATTTAATAACAAATGTTGTGCATTATTCGGAACTACTCTAATTTCGTTGCTGTTACACTATCGTAGCTGAAAGCGTCGCATATATGTTCTTCTCGAAATGAATCATTCGAACAGACCATAATGAACGAAACAAATGGCAGAGGTATCGATATAGTTCTAAATTCATACGTTGGAAATATGAGAGAAGCATCGGTACGTTGCTTATCCGATAAAGGAAGATTCTTAGAATTGGGAAAGATCGATATTTCTGAAAATCTAGTCGGTAAGCTCGACAATATTGCGTTTTTGTAAATATTTTACGTCAAACGATTACACGTTTTAACCTTATATTATATGACACATATTACACGGGGGGATTTGTGATATAGCTAAAAGGGGAATTTCTGCAAAAATGAAAATCACCCATTTTTAATGAATCGAGTCTTTAACATTTTTCAAATAGGCGACTATTTAAATTATTCGAACAGTATTTTCACTTTTTTGGTTTTATAGATGTTAACTAATTTATATGTTTTAAAATTCGATCGGTTTCGTATATATATATATATATATATATATGGTACGGCACACCGACGTATATAAAGGGTAGATTTTGAGGGATTGAACCCCCCTTAGCTCACGCAAAAGCCCAAATATTAACCGAATATACTATCGTAATGTATAACTTCGCATTGTAGCTTTGGATTCGATTTAAAATAGTTCGAATTTTTTTTATGTCTTTACTTAGATTACACTTGGGTAGGACAGAATGTCTAAGCTTATTTGTCAAAAGGTATATTATATTGTCTCTAGTCCTTCGAATAATGATGAGGAAAAGCTGAAAGCCTTAAAAAAGTGCCTTGAGACCTACCGGATACTTTCAAGTTTCCAGTCACTGGCAATAAGCATTTTTCTTTTTAACGTCGTTGGACTGCAAATTACTCATGACTTGCGTATTCAAACGTCATGTAGGAAGCACCTTGCGAACTATGTGTTCTACTTGGAACAGCGCAAGAGGTAGGCGTGTTAACAAGATCTTGGAGCCTTAGTTAATAAGCCATTTACTAACTGGAAAAACAATTTAGAAAACTTTAGTCATCACACTAATACAAAATACCACAAATTCGCTTTAGAGCTAGTAGCAAACTTTGTAAAGTTCGCGGAGGGCAAATCTACTGATGTTGAGGAATCCATGAAAATCTGGAAGGTCGTAAAATTACTGCAAATAACCACGAGAGATTAAAAACTATTGCAAAAACGAATCTTTTGTGCAGAAGACAGGAAATGGTCCTAAGAAGAAGCCACGATTATGAAGTTGGAGTAAACGAACCTGCTCAAAATGACGGTAATTTTCGAGTACTTCTCCATTTTCGTGCTCGATCTGGTTATGAAGCACTGAAGAGTGTCATTTACATACATAAAGCATGCATAGCAGAGCTATGTATACTTTGTATCAGGAATTTGGAATGAAGTGATCGAACTATGCGGTAATGCTATTCAAGCATATGTATTTAAAATGGTCACAAAGAGGCTGTTTTTTTACGGTATTGGCAGACGAAACTCAAGACATATTCCGGTGAGAACAACTAGCATTATGTTTATGATGATATGTAGACTGCTTAATTGAAAAATCAGTCATCCGGAATTATTTACGTAGAACATGTTTCAGCTCAAACATTGGCGACAACAATTATTATGATGCATCTCTTATCCTATAACTTGGACCTGGATAAATTCATTAAACAAGGCTTTAATGGCGCTGCAGTACTGAGCCGTCGATTACGAGGCGTGAAAACAATAATCGTAGGGAAATACCCGAGAGCGCAATTCGTGCACTGTGTAGCTCACATTCTCAACTTTGTTCTAGTGCATTCATTTAGGGTACCAACTATGTATAGGGATCATAAAACACGCAATAGACTTTTTTCGATAATTTTCATTTCGAGGCAGCCTTTTGAGGAATATTGCTGATCAGATGAATTAATATTATTCAAAATTTATTTCTCTTTGTGAGATACGGTGAACCGATAAGCATACGGCTGTAGAACGGTTTGCACAAATGTTTCCCATAGTACACGTAACACTTGAGGCACTAGTTGCTGGTAGGGATGTTGCCGCTCAAGCGTACCGACTGCAAGCCGCCATAGAAAATATCTAGTTCGTTGTGTCGCTAGTTATATTGAGAACAATTTTCTCATATACAACTAGCCTTAAATAAGCAATGCAACAAGTTAATATCGATTTGACAAACACTTGCAGTTATGCAAAAACTATAAGAACAACATTACAAAATATTTGGAATGAAAGTTAATTCCTAGTCCTTTTCGAGCAAGCAAAGCAGATGAGTTCAAATGACATAGTTGTTTTAAAAACGAACAGATAGAAAACCCAGCGTAATAATGTACTGAGAGAAGCTGCCGAAATGTATTTTACCCCCCTTTGTTGACCATGTCGTTACTCGATGTCGTCTGCTTTAAACCACATGAAGAAATGATCGAAGGGATTTAAATGTTTCTACCTGAGAAGATGGGTAATGACTCTAGCACACAAGAAAAACTGAAAAAAATACCAAGTGAGTATGGGATGCCGCACAATCACTGAAAATCTGCTACGCGAAAACCTACCACTGCAGTAGAAGCTATTAATCATTAAGATGAACAGTTTTTTCCTTTGATGTTTAAAACATTCGGAGTATTTTTGTAGCCGGCGAAAGATTTTATCACATGTAAAATGCAAACCTAATTTTTTAACTGTATTTTGATAAAAATTTTCTTCGAAGTAATAAAATTAGATCGAACAGAACGATTTTAAGTTATTCATTTTTTACTGGAAAATAAATTACGTGAATTTAAACAATCACACTGGATGAAATATAAATTACTGTATTCAAGATTTTGAATTATTACCGATTCTTTTATTTTAGTACTAAATAATATCTTTAAAATTATGAGCGGTTTCAAATACTTTCCACACTAAACGTATCATCGAATATGTTTTCGGCTAATTGTTGTTTTTCGCACTAGTATCCTTTTACCTGGAAATTTTTCAACAGGACTTTCAGTGTCGATAAAATCGAATGAACAACTTCGAAATCACAGTCAGTAGCGTGCTTCCCTTTCCACCCCATGCATGAAGAAACCTCTTTTACAATTTTTAAAATGCAGCATCATTTTGAAAATATCAGTTATTTTTAACATTTATGTAATCAACGTATGTATTAATTTCTATTGCTGTAGCCGTTAGTATCATTTCTATACCAATACGTTTTCGTAGTTCCGTTTGAGAAGTAACAGAACTATCGTTAACCGTAAAACACATGGGGGAACCAAATGGTAACAAAATGGACTAAAGTCTGAATAAAAAAATCACGCATGTATCATACAGATGATGACAATTTTCGTTTGCTAAGGCGTGTTTATATGTGTAATAACCTTTATATTTGGCGCCGCAGAAGCAATTACCGATTACATCATCTGACTGAAAAAAGAATTTTACCTCTTGTTTATTTTTTTATTATGGAATTAAAAGAAACTTTCATGGGATTTTTAGGAGTGTCTGGACATGCTGTAAATTCTTTTTTTTTTTTTTTTTTTTTTTTTCTATTTTAATCAATAACCTAATGACATATATTTCTAAAAACAAAATTTTTGCAAGCAGTAAAATGAAACTTTGTAATAAAATTGTGTACTTTCATCAACTCTAACGCGTGCTATTCATTGGTTTATTTCTGTCTTGAATAATATTGACGCAAAGAGCAAAAAAAAAAAAAGTGTTTAAAAACAGTTTTGTATTACAGGAAAATTCAAATTTTTAACTATTTCATCAGAAACCGATCATCAGCCTTTCGCCTCGCTGTATTAAAAAAGTTATTTTAGACTTAAGGCGTGTTTATGTGTGTAATCCTTTTATTTACCGACTCAGAAGAAGTTACGGATTATGGTATCTGACTGAAAAGAGAATTTTACCTTTTGTTTATTTTTCTGGTTATTATGGAATTAAAAGAAAATTTCACGGAATTTCGGATCGGAGATAAACTGGACTTCATGAATGTTATAACTAAAATTGCCACTGTAAATGTTGCGTTATAGAATGCAAGAATTGTACCGAGTAAAATATATTTATTTTTAAATATACATATATATATTATTAAAAAACCAAAAAACACCGAAAGAAATAGTGCGTGTTTTTGCACCGGAAAGAGTAATAGAGGGAAGAAGAGGTAGGGTAAGAGAAAAATGAAAATGATGATGATATGAAAAAGTAGATTGCAATGGGTAATAAAATAGAAATAAAAGCAGAGAAATATGCGTGATATTATGAAATTTTAGCTCGCAAATGTCTGCGTTAATAATGACGGTTCGGCTTTTTGCTTAAAAATAATTATTTCCCGGAAAGCGTTCGTTTTTATCGAAAAAAATTTGAATCTATTTGAAAATTCTTCTTGCGCAATTAGGTCGGTAAACTTTTTTGTTTTTAGGGTTCAAAAATTTTAACAACGAAGTCAGCTTTCATAGTATACCCTTAGATGTGACATTTAATGATCGCGAACGATTTTCGGAATGTATGAAATTACTTCAGAAAGCGATAACGGATGGTTTGGTAAAGCCGTTAAAAAGAACCGTGTTCCCAATGAACCAGGCTGGACAAGCATTCAAGTATAAACGTCGTTACTTTCAATTTTTTAATTAAATTATATTAATTTCAGACGATTTCATGGCATTAGAATGATAAAAAAAAAAAAAAAAGAGATCATCTCTAGACAGGGGCGGATCCAAAAGGACCTTTTTGTTGACGGAAATGTTATATAATTACGTAATATCTTATACGGGGTAGGCAGTCGATTTGAGAAGATAGTATTTTTATTAGATTTTACTTCTTTTTTATTTTTGTTAGTAATCCGATCCGAATTATCTTTTTTCACGATCAAGTTTAAATAAATATATTTCTCACTGAACTACTATTTTTAATTAAAATTACAAAATAAATAAAAAAGACAAAAGAAGATCGATGATAATTATATTTAAAATAAAATAAAAACGTAACATTAATAGTTTTACTAGTAAAAACAGTATTAAATATTAATTATTAAATCCATAGGTAGCATTTATACAAAACTTTTATAGTATTAAGTTTCTCTGTTATAACAAATTTTTTTATAGGGCTTTTGAATTTTTTGGGGAGAGTATCCCCTATCCTCCCTCCGTGGATCCGTCACTATCTCTAGAAATTTTTTTATTAAATTAATGAAAATTTTGGCAGCAGTTTTATTTTCATCGCAGTATCGTAAATATAGTTCTCATGATATGTTTTTAAAAATATATATTATTATTTTTTCAATATGTATGAAAAAAAGTGAAAAAATTATTATTTTAATTATAAAAAAAATACAATTTAAATTTTCAAACAGATCAACCGGCTGGCAGTGTGCTCTGCTGTGTTTATTATTCTTCTTTTATTTATTTATTTTATTTTTATCGTCAGTGATCGTAATTTAAATTTTGAATTTTAATTTCACAAAGTAAGTAAGAAAGTGCATAAAAAATCCAGGTTTTAACATATTTTAGAACGGGGTATGTATTTAAAAATATTTTTTTTTTGATTTGGCATTTCCAAAAAAATGTCGAAGTACAGATTTAATTTTTAATTAAAGTTCCCGAAATCAATTTGGTTTTTTTTTTTTTTTTGACTTGCAATGTGATTTGAGTTTCAGCCGAAAGATTTGCTAGATATATATAATATATTTGATAATTCCAAGTTCCCACATAATTATGATTTTTTTCAATAAATTTGCAATTAATATATTTGTTTTAGTTTGTGTTTGTAAAGAATTTAATTATAAATCCGAGGAGACAAATTTTAAATAAAAACAACAACATCTGTATTCAGCATTTATAAATTTAACCCATTATAAAAAACTCTTGGAAAAACGCTTCCGATATTATTGGCTTATTCTTTTATTTATTTATGTTTTCGACATATGTCTGTTGTTTTTGGATATGCAATTTTTCTCCATTAACGTTTTGAATAGTGGTATTATTGAAACGTTAATGTAAAAAAATCGTGACGCGGTCTTGGTCTTTACCGAAAATAACCGGAACATTTGATGAATCAAAAAAGCCACAAGAATTGCTATTACATTATCTTAATTACCACTCATCAGTCTTACATGTGCCATATTACAAATTGTATAATTTTACGCGATCTCGAATAAAAGTGTTACACATTTTCATCTGGTGTAACTCTAATATGATATTAATTTAAAAAAAGTTTTTACACATCGTGATGTGCGTAATATAAGCTTCATCGAAGGTGCATGCATATTCTAGAAACTAATATAATCATCAACAGTCGTCACCCTAGATAGGGTATCGTGATTAACGTTTAATCTGCCAATAATTTTCTGATTTTACACCACTCGATCCCCTGTGTCTGGCGTACGCATTCTACGAATGATAATCCGGTCACTTCCTGGACAATATCCGTCCACTTTTTTTAGGTTTACATCATCCCATCTTACGAAAATGCTTGAAGAATAAAAGCGATTGGAAATCTGTCCTGTCAACGGGCGCAACTGTTTCCCCTGAAGTTTATTAGTCTCAAGCCGCTTTGTTCTGAATTTGTCTTATGCAGACAGATAATATGCTGGATAATTCTATTTGCACAGTACGAGGAAGATCTAATAGAAAGCAATACTTGTTAATATTAGTGTGATGTTGTTCATCCATTCTACCTGGTAAATAAACTGATAATGTTCATATAAACTATTAACAAATAATTGTCAAAACATTAAATATTTAAGAAACATATAAATGTAACAGAAGACTGAAACCATTTCAGGCCCCTTGTCATGTTCAAACGTGTCCCATGGCTAATGGTGGAATATGTTTCTGAAAAGAAAAAAAGCCCAAGAAAAAAACTTCGTTATCGAAGTATTCCCCTCCTGTGCACATATTAATTGTTTAAGCTGCTTATTATTAGTTTACGCGCGAGTATTATTCGTATAAGTAAATTATAAATGTCAATTTTTGTCTTTTATTAAAAGAGCAAAGTAAAAAATTGCTTCAGAAAAGGCAAAAGTAAAAATAATATTTCGTGTACAAGAAATAATGTCATTCTAAATGAACTCAATTTTTTATTTAGACATTTATCCACCGGGAAGCACATTGGTAAAGTTCTTATTAAAATTCAAAGTGAAGAGGAATGTATCGCGGAGCAATCACCATCGCCGAATGTACCACCGATGATAGCAGCAATACCACAATTCATCTGTTCCGATAATTATTCGGCGATCATATGCGGTAAAAATTACGCGGATAATACTTTACAAAATAATAATCTGTTAAGAGTTAATTTAAACCACTATTGCATTATTATTTTTTTTGGGGGGGGGCATTTACCCAGAAATGATTTATTTTTATCCGATCGACTACAGCTAATAAGAAAGAACAAATATGTAGCAATAAATAGAGGAGGAAAAGACAGAACATAATACGCGCAATAAGGAGCATCTCAGCAAACTAAAACTCAAAGCAAAAATCTCAACAGAAAGAAGTGAACATTCAAAGGAGGACGCAACATCACAGTGCCGTAAACAAGTGCTTTGTTTGAATGAAAATGACCGGGGGGGGGGGGCAAAAAATGTATACGACAGGAAAATGGTAAGTATCGCTTAAGAATGCAGGTGAATAATGGGGGCAAAACAGAACGGCCAAGTGAGGGAAACCAAACGAATTAGCAGAAAGCCTAGGTTGAACCGGTGGATAAAATTAATAATTATTATAAACAGAGGAATCGTAAATATCCAGCCAGAATCTGAGATAAACATTTTTAAAACATAGCGGATGGAAGGAATTTTTAACAACATTGCGTTATTAGCTTTGTTTCGTGGCTTACGACGTAGTTGGGGGCGGGGTCTAAGAATGCATTTTTCGCCGTCCTCTTTCTATTTTACCAATAATTATTTGTCTGCTAAGATGTGATTCCAGGCTTCCTTTCCTTTTCTTACTTCTTAGGGGCTACCATCCTCACTGACAAATCCGAAAACAAAAATAAATTAATTCTTAAATTCTTTCTGCACATATACGAGTGCGACTTTAGCCTCAAAATCCACAAAACCTTTTCAAGTTACTTTAACCAGCCCAATGATTTTATTAAAAATCATTGTTCAGCATTCAAATGATTCTTACTATCCTTCGCTATGCATGTCCCAACGGTCGTACATTCCCCTCTCCTATTTCATTACCAAAATTAATACATACCTTCCATTTCACTGGTTTTTTTTCCGTCATTTGTAATTTTTTAACCGTGCACATTCTTCCCCTTAGTTACATATATGTATCCGGTTTTCCGTTGATTTCCGAACTTTTAATGTTACAATCACACTGTTCATTCATACACCTTCATTTGAGGATTAAAAAAGAGTCAGAAATAACAATTAGACATTTCGACGACCACTCTCATATTTTACACTTCAGGTATCCGATACGCGACCATTTGTTTCTGAGCTACGCACAAAGTATTTTTAACGATTAGTTATTGTCTATTTGTACACGGCGCTTACATTGGATGCGCCATTAAGCCTTTTAAAATATGTCATTGGCTACAGATTTTGTGGTATTTCTGGAATTTGAATACGAACATTTATAAAAATATTCGTAAAGATCTCTTTCTTTTTTCCTTTTTTTTTTTTTTTAATGCACTTTATCCCGGGATACAGAAATATAAGTGTTGCACACCCTTGGACTCAGTCGAGAAGAAGAAATAAGTAAGCCGGAATTCTCGCAGCGAATTTACAGATTTAAATGATAAAATCGAGTTTTATAATACCGCCCTGGTTTTCATGATGTTACGCAACACTTTCCGGGTGAAAAAAATTTAGCGAGTCATTTGGTAGGTTATAACCGGATGATATGTGTAATTAAGGTCTTTTCATAATGTCCTTAAGGGTCCTAATGGGGATCTGAATTGGATATTGTGGACCAGTTCTTATCTCATGGTCATTTGATATAACTGAAATTCGGTTTCAGATTACATATATATATATACATATATATACCGGGAAACAACCGTAACTTCGTGACCTCCGGTTTGGTAAACAACCACCTTAACCACTAGGCTACAATTCTAACATGAAAGCGGGGAATCTGCATTTTTTTAATTTTTTCAGATCACGCAGCTCTTTGAAAAATAAAAGCATGCGAAGAAGCTGTATGTCCTGTGCGCAGGTGCTAAGGGTGCAGAAATTTTTTCGGGAAATAGCCTTTTCCCGGCTGGCACGGTTTAATTGAAGGTTTAATTAATGTTAAGAAGGTCTGGCGAGAGAACCGATCCGTTTTTTTTACGTAAGGTTATCTAAAATGATGTCTGTTAGATATGGTGTAGGACGGGATTATTAGGCAAGGGAAACGTAGTGCTGTTCGAACAGACGCATCGGTACGTTCATTTCTGAGAACAGCGGGCACTTTCTCAAAAATGCAATGGAACATTCCTTCTTAATAAGTTTACGTAATATCTGCTGGATTTGAACCGTTAAAGGTTATTTGATGAGAGGATTGGAGATTAAAAGCCGTAGATGAATAGCGTTCAGAGGCTCTAGAGAAAAAAAAGTATTGCAGACGGAAGAATATTCCATAAATTTCAGCATCCAATACTGACCAACCATCGTCGATCGTATATTTTGGGTTACATTACAAGCTTCAAAACAACAGCTGCTCTGTGGTCGCCTTATATTTTTCGTGTACATTATCCTTTAAAAGAATGATGAACAGAGGCGTAGGTTAACTTTTTCAATCTAATCTATATTTATGATTGAAATATCTGTTTTTCCATTTTAAGGGTGTATTCTAGTCTAGAGGCAAGAATTTAGGAGGTTTTTTCAAGCTCAATAAGAAAAAATAAATGAATATTTTTACTACCCATTTTTTTACCATTTATTTATTCATGTTTTAAGAATACACAAAAACATTATCAAAAACAAAAATTCAAAATTCACAAAGTTACAGGCTAATGAAGTGGAGGGGTAAAAAAAAGGATCTGCCCTGGTTAACACGATTCCAACCTTTCTAGTCATCTGAAACAAAAAAAAAAAAGAAAAGATTCGTAATTAGTAAAAATGTGGTTATGGCCCTTACCTCAGAAAAAAAAACAACAAATTCCTCGTAAAATGGTGACTGTTTGAAAAAAAAAGGTCGATTTTTTACCTGTTTTTTGACTTTTCTAAATTTTTCCTTTATTCTGGTAGAGGATATAGAGGGATATATTAAAGATAATCCATATACCCAATTTCGAGTAAATCGGTTTATTAGAACTTGAGATATCACGTCAACCGTGTTGAAAAAAGTAGTTTCAAGAAAAACGCGTTTCAAGTTTCGAAAGATCCAAGTAAAATTTCAGGCTGTCTAATTTTCATAGAACGGTGGTACGTTATACTTAGATTTTCTTAATCGGCGATTCCATACAATGGACCACCTTCGGCTACTTCAAATTGCACATTTTCTGAAGTTCTTTCTACATTAGAGGAGCAGTCCTAGCTTCCTTTGGAGCATCAGAAGCTCGGATTTCAGAGCGTTCAATCCGAGTCCCGCCTGACAGTCTAAATGTTCCTTTATTTTTGTCTATCTGGACGTAGATAGTACTTACTTTGTTCCTTTTTTTTTATCCATTTTACAACACTTAATAAATAAAATATTCACTCGAAATTTCATATTTTTGGACTGTAGAGTACGCATGTCGTACGTTGCTTGAAGATTGAACGAAACTGACCTGAACTGAACACTAGACAAGAAACGATTTCAACAAAATACGTTACAATGGCTTTTAATCGATTTTTAAATACATATATAATGTATAAAAGAGTTTGAGAATAATACTCTGGTAGTCGAAGAATGTCTACCGTCTATTGTTTGATCTGCTCCGACTGAGCCGATTTAGTTGCCGCGTCACGAAAATAGCTATAATTCCGTAAATAATTTTAATTTTGAAAAATCTTTTTAGGGACATATTCTTACATGTCTAAACTATCAGAATATGCAAAAAAAAAAAAAAAAAAAATCGATTTTTTCATATTTCCAGACTAGAGTACCCCCTTAATTGGTCGTCGAGGATCAGATTTACCCAATGGAAAAGGACAGCTGTATTAGTGTGTTAGCCGGACTAATGTTTATTTTATCACTGCAGCGCGTGGTGTAAAACTTTTATTTCTTCTGTTAAAAAGAACTCTTATAATCACTTTTTTTTTCTTTTCTTAATTTAACTTATTAGTTTATATAAACTTTTTGACAGATGTATGCCAGATATTATATAAGGAATAAAACAGTTACCAATAATTCAAACGCAGAGACTGTTAACAGTTTTCGCCATACAGCTTTAGCAGTTTTAGCAATATTATAATTTTAACTTTCATATTACGAACATCTATTATTGTTATTATAATTTTTAATGTTTGTGAAACTCATTAATAACTGATCTATAAATCCGAACAAAGCTCAGCCATCAGATAATTATTATTATAATAATAATACATACTAATCAAATCAAATCAAATCATTAATAATAATAGTAATAATAATAATAATAGTGATTTCATTATATTAATTTCTGAAACGGAAGCACAAATGTAAGTGTTCATAATATTTGATAAATGTATTTAAGTTATATATTCTTTGTTTACTAGGTGGACTAGGAGGAATGGGATTAGAATTAGTGTACTGGATGATATATCGAGGCCTAAGAAATGTAGTGATTTGTTCTCGAAGGGGAATTACTAGCGGCTATCAGAAGCTGTGTTTATATCGGTGGAAATCATTCGGAGTAAATGTGGTGATTTCTCGTGCGGATATTTCCACTGAAGATGGTGTTAAAGAAATTATCGCAACTGCTAATAGTTTGGCTCCGGTTTTGGCAATATTCAATTTAACTTTGGTATACGATTATTGAAATTTCCTATCTATTGTCGAATTTATAAATAAAAAATTTTTTATTAAGAAAAAAAAAAAAGAGTGGAACTCCTATATTAAAAATTTACTAAATAATGCAGTGAAAATCGTTTAGGCATTGAAGCGAATGAAATAACCAGACAAATCTAAAGGAGCCCATGGAGTTGGAGCTTCCTTCTTAATTGCTCTACAAAATTATAGCGAATTCTTCAAACTTTCTTTTTACTGTTTTCCATCTTTTATGCTGCAACATTCGCAATTTTCTGCACTCTTCTCTTTATTTTCTTTACATTCGGCGCTAACAATTTTCTAATAATATTTGACTCCGTGAATGTCCTGAAATCCATCTACGTATCCCACATCATTCTTTGGTCCCACCATCCTCTATATTCGTTCGGTTATTTACGATTTATCTAAACAGATTGGTTTTCTATGGACTCACGGTTATTCCAACATGGAGGATATTCAGAGGGCAGACTTACTCATAATGCTATGTAAAACGGTAACGCTGCCAACAGATTTCTAGCGGATAACATTATTTCCCTCTCCAAACAATTCCATTTTAAGCTCTGGTCAGATACTTTATTCTTCTTCTAACCGTAGCTCTTTCTTCAACCTACTCTTCCCTGGAGGTACCAGTGTTTTCCAATTTTTCCTCGCTCCGTCGGTTTGTTTTAGTCTCTATATACGGTTTGCGATTCGGTCATAGCTTGCTTTCTTCCTCTCGCTGTCGTTTTCCTTCTTCATCAACCCAACCTCCTTTTTTGTTCCACTGCACCCATCAAATACCAATATTGTTTGTGATGCTGATCGTGTGCAAGTGCCCCCCCCTCTTTTCTCATAAAAAATATCTACTCAAATCTTCTTAGATTTAATTTTCTTCTTACACGTTTCCTCATCCTTCAAATACCTGCTTCTTTTTTTATCCTTGGTGACTAGTTGTATTTGATATGTTATTTACTATTACGGGTCAATGTTTGTCTAACTGACGCACCAAAAAAAAACAAAAAAAAAAACAAAAAAACAAAACAGAAAACAAAATAAAAATAAATCTGTAAACTCGATAAATTTTGACACGTCTTTTTATGAGCCCAAAAAAATTCTGCGCAAGTTTCATATTTAAAATCTATATTATGCATATAAACGCGATTCTTTACACCTTTCCCCAAAGGAACATCCTCTGGATTTCCGGATGGATAGTTGTTGTATAATTTTTATAGAGGAGTAAATTATATATTTGACTATGTCATCCTTAAAACAAAATAATTATTTAATTACAACTTCTTTAACATAGTATGTAATTAAAAACGAGATTTCTATGTCGGCGTAAGAGGAACACATAAAGGTTATATTCGTATTAATGACATTATTTTTGAGGTACTTTGAAGAAACCGTTACGAAATACGTAGCGTGTTTCCTTTTTAAAAAGACTAAATTTTACATTTCTATAATAATAAATTACTGTTGATCATAATATTATAGTACATAAAGTTATCCTTTTTTTTTTTTTTTTTTTCTTCTTCTTCCCTAGAATGGCGTTGTCAATTAAAATCGATTCTTCCGGAAAGAATTACGATTTAAAAGAACTGCATCAAGTTAGAAAGAAGGAATAGATTATAAAGTTATTAGGTTTTCTTATAATTAAAAGCGTTTTGCACCGATGCATGATGTTTGTAATGAGTGCTCGAGCCAAGTTTTGAGGTTGGAACTAGTCCACTGCGATTCTTAAAATAGGTTTGTAACGCCATTTAAAAAAGCAGCATTATTATTTTTATACCAGGCTGCTCTTATCACTCGTAATGCCTCGTGGTTACATGATGTCGAATAGGTATCATGTACAAGAGTTGTTTTGTTTTTTGTTTTTTTTTGTGAATAATGACTAAATCCTTACTGGACAATCCTCGCCGAGAAATGTATTTTTCTTTTTCAAGCACTTTTCGCGGTTTTTTACACAATTATCAAGATTCCTTAAATTCACCTTCATACGTTCGCTGCAAACTGTAGAAAACTGTGATACTAGATAATCAGACACGGGCTTCGTATACAACGTAACGAATTTCGACTTGCATTGATGGTCGTGTCAGTTATAAAATATTTACACAATGTCGTCGCACTTGTCCTCTGAGAAATGAAACTGTCGGATCTCAGGTAGATAACTATTTTCAACGATAAATACGGCCCGAAGAAACATTGTGGTAGACTAATTATAGAGTTTTAGTTCAGATTGTATTCAATTTTCCACGTTAGATGAAGAATTTCCGTTTTAATTTTTTTTTTTAGTAACTAAAAATAACAGCCTTTCTATTTAGTCGTTCATTCTCTCGGTAGAGAAGGTATCGTCCGACAATCGAAATCAATTCGAATATCATGGAATAGAGAGAGTTTTACGCGAAAACCAGTTTTGGCTCCTGGAAAATTTAGCGCCGTTAAGGCGAATGACTGTCACTGCAAAAATCGTCAAATCTTTCAAAGAAATTTTTTGCACCGCTACGACGCTAGGTGAACGAGATTTTTGTGCATCGCTATCAGCGACACCGGTTGACCGTGAACTTTATCACTTGGCCGAGAACTAGGTCAGGAGAGGTACACGTATGTACCGTTCAATCCCAATGAGGTCGACCTTGTATCCCAGCTGACAACGACTATAATATATATATATATATATATATATATATATATATATATATATATATCTTTGCCGTGCGTTTCTACTAATACGAAACGTGCTTCTTCTGCCGTTGATTGCGTTTAAGACAATCCATGTGTTAGATCTTCGCAACGCTGTTTAGAACTGTGTGTGTTAGCCGTCAAAGTGAATAACGGGGACTTCACATTTATCACATCTTTGACATTCAGGAAGAGATTATGAGCAACAGGCATGATGATCCGTTTGGAAAGCTAGTACGCGCCGAAACGGAAATATGTTTACGCTAATGTACTATCGTAGAGCGTTATTTTACGTCTTTACTCAAATGTACTATAGTGCATGTGAACACCCTCTTTCCTCTTGTGGTAATTAGTTAAATTTCAAATTATCCATGAATTTTACGTCTTTGCTCAAATGATAGTACATCTAAACAGGCCTTTTTTGCCAATCATTTAAGTTTGAAATTATTTATTTATTTTTTATTTAAATGTTTTTGTTTGTCCGTCCGAATTTCGGATGTTGTCATAGGTTTAGAAAATGGAAAAAATTGAAATTACAATTAATTCGTTATATTTAATCACAAAAGCATGATGTGTTTTTCAATGTTTTTTTTTTTTTTTGCTAAAATATACAATAACATTTATTTGGCGTAATTTTAACATTATTGAAGCTATTTTCATGTTTATCGTATTCTGTTCTACGCTATTAGTATTTGCATAAAGACGCATTTGTCTGTAGCTCTGTCAAAGGGTCTGTTCAAGAGAGTAAAGAGAGTCTATTAAAATTTAATTTTGTTATTTTCAATTTCTGTAGATTATTACAATTAAAAAATGAAATCACAAATGAATTATTATATATTCATAAATTCATAAAAATATTAGACTGAAATGTTTCAGAGAACTAGTCAAATACAGAGAATTTTACGCAGGGATCAATTCAGGAATCTGTTTCCGCGCGGGAAATTTATGTTTTTTTTTTGGGGGGGGCAGAGATTTTTTTATATTTTTACTGAGAAAAATTGTTTGGGATATTCCTGAATAAAATCAAATATGTAAAAAATGATTTATTATGTGATTTAAAATAATGAAAAAGTAAGTGTGAACAATAAATTTCAAGTAAAAAATAACCGATTATAAACAATAATGTTTTCTCAATTGGTTTTAAAATTATTAATTCTAATTGTAGCATTAAAGAACACATATTGCAAAAACATTCTAACGGGTTCATTATTATCTTTTTATAATAAATGAATACGCCGTTGTGTTTCACAGCTATCTTAAATGTATTTTTCTTGGAAATAAAAAACAAGAAAAAAGCAACAGAAACGGAAATTAAATCATCTATAGATCATGTCGCTTAAAAAAAAAACGGAATAAATGAAAACCGAAAAGAGAGAAACCTTTAAAAATAATTTATTGATATTAGTGAGATAAATGTATTGACGTGAACACCGTGAGAGTTCCCCTTTTAAGGCTGACAAAAAATAGCAACTGCGGCGAATAATTTTTGTCAGCTCGCGAGTATTTTACATCGTTCGTGCATTTGCAATGAAAGCATATCAGCTTTTTTCATAGAATAACAAGCAAACGCTAAAGTTAAATTTTAAAAGATCATCCTTTTTTTTATTGTTATTTTATGAAGTTTCACTTTTTCGTCAAAAATAAATCTCGTAATTTTGAAATTTAAAAATATACGAGTCTAATTGAACCATTTCGAAATGTTTTGGCAGCAACTTTTGACATAACTGTAAGCGAAGCGAATAAAAAAATTTTATTTCCTTTTAAATTGCTGCATTCTTAAACAGCTTATATTAAGTTCGGGGGGGGGGGGCAAATTTAGAGAACCCCCATTGGATTCATCACTGATTTTATGTTTGAGACCATATGCACATTTTACTGTAAAACATGTCAGTGTAGTTTTTCGTGAATTTATGAACATGCGTATATTTCTGTTACTTGCGCTTTTTATCTTTTTAATTATAAATACACTTTTATCAAATATTCCCCCCGCGAAATCCCCTTTTTTGCACATAAGAGTACATTTTCCTGTTCTAGCAATCCTCGTTTACGCATCTTTTTAACTTTCTCTTTTCTGCATTCTTTTTTAAAACATTTCCTTTACACAAAAGTCCGGTTTATTAATCTCGTCTTTTACATATGTTATCTAAATGATTTCGGACCTTGTTGTTATTATAATCTTATTTTTTTTCAACCAATTCCCTAGAATAATTATTAAAAATTCTCATTTTCAACACGGCTCGCTAAAACCGCATATTGTTCCGTTATTTTCAGGTCATGCACAGGCATTATACAAAGTTTTATGCGAAACTACACGTATCCAGACGATACACGCAAGCACACACACACATATGTATATATGTTCTTAATGACCACATCACTTTGACGTTAAGTGTAATATGAATATCCTGCATCAAAATCTAATCTGTAATGCTTTGAACTACAGGCAATTTATATTTTAAGCGCGGGTAGCGTGATTCGAACCAGAGTACTGGAACGAAACACATGACAGAGCTCTAGATTCGCAGTAATATTGCACGCTTGTCTGATAGTCGCGACTTATTAGAACCGTTGCACTTACAAGCACTGCTAGGGGGGTCTCAATTACCTAGCGGAGGCGAAGAATGAGCATTATTACAGATCACTTAATAGAGTGTTATGGAAGGCAATAGGAAATACAACTACAGCGTACAAATTTCTATATTTGGACTGCACTTTGATGTAGCGATTATTAAAAGTCAAATATTTACCGTATCAATGTGTGCCCCTTTTTCGAATATCCTGTGTATTATTTAACAAGCATGTATAGGTAAAGGTAGGTAACAAGGACGTTAAAGGCGAATCTCTTCAGCCGCCGACTTAATGGGAAACTTGAGGTAATACGAAAATTAAATATATTTTAATAACAAACGATAAAACAAATACGTAAAAAAAGTATATCAGTTTGTTGTCGAAGAAGAGATGGACATTGCCCGAAAACGATACTAAACTGATTGATTTTTTCTATCTATAATTCTAACAAATAAGTATGAGATTTTAAGAGTAATATATTTAACGAGAAACTTATTCTGTTCTCTTTTTTGCCGTCGATATGTGGATATGTATCGGGTTTTCGGAGAATCTTTTGGGATAAGCAACGCCGAATCTTCCGCAAAATCTTCCACATCGACGTGTTCGGATATAGCGAGCTATTGAACTATTTAGTAATACGAACGCTGTTATTATTTTAAAAAATCAAAACAAAAAAAAAAAAGATCGCGGCAAATCTCGCTTACCGTTGCGCGTTTTTGCGATAATTTATACATCAATTTTTTCTAAGAATATTTCGTTAAATTTATAAATTTTGTTTTATATTACTTGGGTTTGTTCAATTTCAATGCAGGTTATTATTTTAATTTTGATGCATTCTATATAGTTATATTTGTTATTTAATTTATACGTATTTCATGTAGTGGCAAGTTCTATTTTATGTATCGTATATTAGTGTACAGGCTTAATTTTATTTCTTAGTGTCCGTTTTGTTTCTATTTTCAACCGAGAAATTTATTTTAATTTAACGTTTTCCACTACTCACGCTATGCATTTATGGATTTTCTTTTTTCCAAAAGTAATAATAATAAATAAATGAAATAAATTAAATTGGAATTAAATTAAATTGGAATTAAATTAAATTAAATTAAATAATGGCGCCTAGGTGATGCGGGATGCCCAGTTCGAAAACCAGACGGAGGGAAACTTCCGAGAAGCGTCGGACTCGAAAGGCACAGCCAGCATCCTTTTCGACCGGTTATCCAGAAAACTCTGTCCGCGTCTCAGGTACTTTGTCGTCTTTTCCAGCGTGGCTTGCGGATACGGTAACACCGGTCAGACTTATTACGGATACGCGAATTCGGTTATGGAGCGAGTTTGCGAGAAAAGGCGGGCTGACGGATTACCAGCTTTGAGCATCGAATGGGGAGGCGTCGCGGAAGCGGGTGCTTTAGAGCAGTATTCGGATCAGCATACAATACGTAATTTTTTTTTCATAATATAGTAGTAGCGAAATTTTAATTAACGCGTACTAATTAAAAAAAAGGAAATTCCAAATTTTCTTTAAATTTTGATATGGATTTTTCGCGTTCAAATTTTCACAGAGGGAACGTTACTTCAGCCGATTAGATCGTGTTTAGGTCTGATGAATCAGTTCCTTCATCAGTCGGAGACTATTGTATCCAGTTTTGTTTTCGCCGACAAAACCAGCAACGTTGAAAGCGCCGAAGACGTAACAGTTTGCGGGACAATCCGTAATATTTTAGGTAATTATTATTATTATTAGTTTTTTTTTTTCGGCGCATCAATTACAGGGCATTAATTGTGCGTAAGTGATTTTTTTTTTTTAAATGTTCATGTGCGACAGCGGGAGATATTTTACCTGAACGAAACACAATTAACTAATCACACGGTGGTATCTGGGTTAGGTAAGCATCTCTGGACACGGTCCCTACCTGTTTTTTTATAAATCTGTTACAGTCGTAAACTACTATATTCCCCCCATATAAACATATAAACCACCCATACAAACACACACACACACTCCACGAAGTGGTTAATAAATATAAACAAATTTAATCTCGTGCGCGCTGTTGTAGTAATTAAGATGTTCGTCGTTTGGCAAATTTCTAGGCCCAGGGCTACTCGAGTTGTTGTGTCCTGTGGGGATTACAAATCGTTCATCGATCCGCGGAACAAGACTGAAATCGATCTGCGAATGGTGCTATACTGAGCAAAACCGAATTCCCCAAGCTAAAGAAGTCAGTCACTCGGTCGTCACTCTATTATGCTCTTCTCTCTTAGAGTTGTTGTGCTATATTCTGAATAATATGAAGATTCATTTGCGTTTAAACTGCGGCAGAAGCTAAGGATAAAATAGAGACGCATGAAACCGACGTAGTTGAGTTTTATCGGTAAAATTAAAAAACAAACGAAATTCCTATATACCTTTTCGATCCTCATGCGCGTAAGAAACAGGAGTTTTTAAAAATAATTAAAACTTTTAGCGCTAAGTTTGCTGGGGACTGACACCATTTTTCGGCAAATCCGAAAAAAAAAAAAAAAAACAAAAAAAAACCAGTCCGGATAAACCCTTTTTGTCTGAATTTGGCACGATTCAATGTTGTTCAGCGTTCTGTTAGGAATTTACGGGATTTTCATTTTAAAATCTGATTATTATATTTTTCTGGTTATACATATACTCGCCATCTATTTAAAAGCAATTTAAGTAGTCGAGAAATTTATTTGTTTACTTTTTTTTTTTTTAAGCACAATATTAACTGGTAAGTTAAATAATTGCTAATTATAATTATAAATTAATATAAAATAAATTAACATGTGCGAGATCATTTTGTGTCCTGTGTCCAAAGCCTCTAAAATAGATAACTTAATAAATTAGTAACTACAAAAGGTCGCGTGGTTTAAGTCGTTTTAGACGCCGTATGTCCTCACATGTAACTAGAAGTTGAAACGCCTCAGGATTTCTGTGCTGACGAAGCCGCTTCTCATGAGCAATCGCGAAATCTTTAATTACTTCGCTGACTGGTTATTACGAGATTAACGACACGCATTAACGACTGCTCGAAGGATAATATACTCTGCTGAGCTTGTATTTTATTGTAATTGGAATTTTTTCGTACATCCCCATAATGCTATTCCATATGTCCAGATGGGCTTAATAATTTGCTGGTTAGACGTCAAGAGTATAATTCCTGCCGATAAGCCAATATAATTGAGATATATATTTTTTTAATTTGCTTCCTCTTCATTTTCAAGTGGATATTCCATGAAAGCCGGGAGTTCAGGTACATGTCGAGATGAAATACTTGGAAAAGATGCCGAGCAAACGATTTCGCTTTTTCGACATCACTTCTAATCCACGTGTTGTTCTCATCTAGCATAGGTAGAATACGGTTAAGTGATCGTTGAAACCGGTGCGTAGCATTCCAAAAAAAGTAGAATTTTATCAGCTGAGGGACACTTAATCTTTCAAGATATTCTGTAAACGATTCGCGTTTAATATCAGTTATCTTTCTACGAAGACAATTATTTACGTTGTTAAATGAATTTTTATCCTGCGGATTTCTGAATTTGTGCCGTGCACGCCGTGTCCTCCTTCTTTCTGCAATCATTTTACGTATTAAAAGGGGGTACGTTATTACTTGTGGTGCATTGCATTTGGAAGGCAGAGTAGCAGCAGTAGCAGCCTAACGGATTGCTTCAGTAAGGCGCTGCACGTTTAGATCCACATCTGCTATAGTCTTAAGCGGTACCTCTAGCCGTCGGTTGACTTCTTCACGAAATAAATTCCAGACAGTATACTTACTGACGAGCATTTTCCTCCCTTCTTTCTTTATGACTGTGTTACCAGCAGTTAGTAATAACGGAGAATGGTATAAGAGGCCGTCCCAATTCCTTTTACGATAAAGAAACAGAGAAGGTCCGGTTTCTTGCGCCTTTCAGCAGGCCAATAAGTGGGTCTGTTTCCTGACATAATATTACTACGGGTCTTGTTAATAGCTTCAAGGAATCTTTTACCTTCCGTTAATGTAATTCGTGATCACCAGGCTGTATTTTTGACGTTGAAATACCTCCTAATGCCTGGTTTTCATAATCTCTTGCGAAGTATTGTGAGGGGGAGAATATGCCGCAGCTACATTAATTTTGACTCCATTGTATGTTATTGCAACAATTGCCATTTACATATATAATCACGACAAAATTCCTGTTCCAAGTTACGCTTAATATTCCGTCGGATTAATGATCTAGCATGCGTAATGTGGAGTACTATAGAAATCATATCCATGAATTTTAATGTAATCATGAGTTGTGTACCTTAATTCGGATATTAATGCAATATCAATATGACTATTAACTAAAACAGTTTCCAGTTTTTGGATGCACTGTTTCAAGCCATTGGCATTCCAGGCAATAATACGCAGTGAATTAGCCACGACGTTGCTTAGAACTCGAATTAGTAATCTGTTGCTTGCTTGTAAGATTTTTCTCAAGAACAGATACTCGATTAATAAGATTAGAGATCGAATGTCAATAAAATCGTCTAGACCTCGTAAAGTATTATCGATATCATCCAAGGTTATTTTCTTTTGTGTTTTCGTTTTCTTAGCATCAGAGTCTGAGGTTCCTCTTGTTAGGTTAGTTGTAGTTATATTATTACTGTTTGCATTATGATGAATTTGTCGAGGCATTTCTTTTACTGTTTGGGCGTCGTAAGTCTTCTCCGTTTGCTTTGGTTGTATTGGGCGCACCGTTACTACTTTATCCTGTACTCGTTGTGTGACTAGGGAACCTCCCTTTGTAAATGTTTTTGACAAGTTGCGATATACCTCACAGCCCTTGTAATTAGCCGTATGATTTTTCCTTGGCAACTAGCGCGCTTGAATTGCTGAGGCTCTGTAATTTTACATTGAGTTGATTCATGTTTCTCTGAGTAGTCGAGAAATAAAAACTTTTTTGCGTGACTTCGATTTGTAATATTATTATTTCATTTCTCTTACTTCTCAACTGATTAATTATTTAATATCTATGCTTCTTCTTCAGGTGCTTTCTCCTCGAAGGAGGTTGACTATCATATGACGAAACTGTACTCTATTGCTGGCTATCCCTTTCAGGGCTTCTGAAACTTTCCTGGTATTCAATCATTCCAGTTAATCCAGTTCGTTCTTCTTTTTCCTCGGCCCCGTTTCCCTTCAATATTTCCTCTGGAGGATATCCTAAGAATAATTAATATCACCCCTCTGAAATATAGTTAACATCTCTACTCCTAGTACGAATACTTTTTTCTGATTTCAAAAAGAATGTGGTTATATGTTTTTTTTTCTATTTTTTTTTTTTTTTTTTTTTTTTAATGTTCCATTTTGATGATTCCTTGTTTATTGAGAAGTATGCTAGTCAGCGGTGATACCATACCATTGAGTATCGTTGAACACTCTCAGTAATCGTGCAAATAAACGTGAAAAATTGTAACCTCTGTGTAGATAAGTTTTTAGTGATATAACAGACGCGAATGATACTTGAGAATATTATCAACTTACCGAAACATAAGTTAGAAAATAATTTATAATAAGGCAAAAAATTAAAGTATTTTCAACTGCCGTGGCAGCAATCCGTCAGTTCTGGATCGAGAATAACCGAAGGGGGACGCTTAACAAGCTCATTACATAAACGAGAACATACCGCCAAGCTGGGGAGTAATGTTATTTAAATAATCATGGTATTTGATTACGCAGACTGAAAAAGAAAAAAACAAAAAGAAAACGGATTTTGGTTCTGCTGAATGGTTAAATTTTTTCTCGCGTAATATATATATTTTAATAACGACGAATCGAATTCGTTAGTTCAATTGGAAGTCAATTCTCATGATCGTAGGACAACATAGCTCAGGGATATCGTGATATATGTATTTTATACTATTTTCATTATCTACAAGCGCCGAGCGAAACTGCTGAAAACAACAAGAATTTTATATATTGTGTTGTACTACAACAAAGTATCTCAAAATGGAACAATTAAGTGTTCATAGAGGTGTCGTAAGTTATTGAAACTTGCCTCGTTCCGGATCCAATTCACTGTCCCGGGGTGGTATACACCTAATCTGAAACTGAATGTTGGTTATACCAGAGAAGTTTTTTGAAAGTAAAGGCGAATCCCATGAGAAAGGAACTCTGGCCCCAATATTCCCTTTAGATCCGTTAGACACTTAAGTACATTTTGAAAAGCTTAATTCTATAACCCATGATATATACCTTATCAAGGATACGCGGGACTTACATTACACTTTACTTTACATTCTTTTTTGGACTTGTCAACAATCGACAATTACCCAACAATAAAAATAACAAAAGTAAGATTTATACAAGGAAAGCAAAGTTGAACCACCAAGTGCAAAGGAGAAGAGTGCATAGAAACTGATAGAAATATGACGAGGAAAAATACATTGCGGGAAAAGATATGTATGTATTATTATTATACTACTGTATTAAAGTATGCATGTGATCTCTGTTTTGTATAAAACATTTTGCCAAGTTTTTGTAATAGAAAAAAATCTAGGCAGAGAAGAATGTGTTTTTATTTTTTATTTTTATGTTGTACATATTCTTCCAGCTTATCTAACATTGTGGCCACAACTACAACAATAGAGTCCCCGGATGCTAACGGCCTTAGAGAAGGGAACCACCATCTTCAAACATTATGCCTGCAGGAGTGCAATTTTTTTAAATAATTTTACTTCTTCATATGACTTCGCACTTATACTAATATCGAACAATATTTTTCCATTTTTATCGTCGAACATGTTTTTGGAAAACGCCGTCTTATAAAAAATAATATATTTAAAAAATTAAAATCGATTATACTTTTTTATTAAAATCTTTTTGTTTCCTGGTAACTATTTTTTTTTTTTTTTTTTTTTGTATTCTATTATTCTCCCTCGATTACGAGTGTGAGATTATCTTCTTATAAGCGGGAGAATTAAAAGATAGATAGCAGTGTAACCTAGCTTCCATGCTGCCTACCAACGTAAGAAAGGTTATCAATAGAGTAGGATAACCAAGACGAGTCGCCTACTTACTCACGTTGATTAGCTCGCCGGCTGAATATTTCTATGCGACGCTAATACACACCACCACATTTGGCGAACTAACTATAGTAGCTTGATTTATCGATATACAAATGCAGCCCAAATAATGCGCGTTCTTACTGCGGTATACTAAACACTGACGCGCATACTCTGTCATTGCTCCGGATTGAACCCGAAGACCTCCGGAAACGGAAGCCACAGGCGCTCTTGCCACTAGGCCAATGCGACGAGCGTAATTTTCTTTTATTCGGCAAAGGATAAAGACATATTTGTACGCTTTCCTCCCGATACTTTTATCATGATAAAAAACAAAAAAGAAAAAATGCAAAATTCTCATACAGTACGCTTGTGTTCACGTTTTTAGGTATTAAAGATTTGCAGTCGATAAATCGCAACACGAAATTACAAGAACTCGGCCTGGATTCAATTGCTACGGCCGAAGTGAAACAGCTGTTGGAGAAGAAATGTGACGTCTATTTAACAACCAGGGAAATCATTTCATCGAGCATAGTCGACGTTATGAATATGGATAAATCGAAAAGCAAGCTTCCGCAAGACATACCGAAGAACTTGTCGAAAGAAGATGAATGTATTATTTAAATTAAGCTGCTTTACGGAAAATGATAAAATGCCAACGTCAACGTAAACAAACTATATTACAGCATAATCGATAGTTTTCATTTCTTTTCTTGTAATTCGAGTGTGACCTACATTGACTAAATATTTACCTACATATACAAGGGGTGCGGCAGCATAACTTGCTTTTTTTTAAAGGGGCCACTTTTTTTCTACTAAATTTTGTTAAAGAGAAATAATAACAGAAAATCGAAATAAAACTGCGAGGAGGCAAAAAGCATACATATTGCCCCAATGGGGGGGGGGATCTAGAGTATGTTATTTCGATTTTCTGCTTTATTATTTCTCTTTAACAAAATTTAGTAGATAAAAAGTGGCCCCTTTAAAAAAAAGAAAGTTATGCTGCCGTACCACCCTGTATGCGAATAAATTTAATATAGTCGTATTTGTTGTTTTCGGATAAACTAGCATTTTTTTATGCCATCGTCAAAAAAAAAAAAAAAAAAGCAGATCAAACATCTCATTATTGCATTAATAAATCGTAAATGGAAGATTTTAAATATTTATTTAGTTTCTATTTTTGTTACATTTTGCAAAGCGCTAAATTTCATTTTCATACTTCGCTTTTTACACTTCGCGAATGTGGTTAATAACTGTTAAAACTGGTCACTATCGTACGTTTAGAATGTAAGGTTATTCTTTTCGATAATTTTTCCAAAAAAGAAAGGAATGAAAAAAAAAAAAAACAAAAAAAAACATTCTGATCAAAAAGAATACTCTGCTAGCATCTGTGGAGTGCTGTTATTCGAGTGGTATAAAAAAAATTATAAACCGGACGGTACGTCACTTAACAGCGTAAAATAGCTTTATCCTGAAACTTTTTTATAACAGGTTATAGAGTATGAAAATACCGTGGTTTATTGTACGGGGTTATTAACGAAAATTGTACAAATACGAATTAAAAAGTAAAAGAATGAGGATCGTGAAAGTGAATATATATGTCAGGGGGGCTATTCTGAAGCAAATGCGGATGCGAAATGAATTTATTAATGTTAAATTTTTTTTCTTTTTTTTTTTTTTGATAGCAGCAATAAGATTCGAGTTTAAATATTTAAATCATTCGTGTGCATTTTCTCCAATAATCGGGGACAGACCTCGTAAAGAACAGCCAGTGTTTTATAAAAACTAATGATGGTCGTGCCTTTGCTATCTGTGTTATTATTACAATTACGTATACCTAACCTGCTTCTTTTCATTTTGTGTTACAACGTCCGTTCCATTTTATTACGATCGCTTTTTAATTGTAATTGCCGAATATTGCCATGTAACCGAAAAAAAACTATAACCCATACTTTTCGAGATAATAGTGTAACTGCACTTCTCGAGATTAGCGTTTTTTCGTATACATTTCGAAGAAAATGTGATCAGCATCACATATAACGAGGAGGATCACAATCGCGATGAGAACAATAAGAAAATCGAAGGGAGAGAAGGGGAGGAGGAACCGATTGATCCGGAGATGAATTAGGGAGACAATAGAAGAGCGACACGACCGAAAGGAATAGAATGGAACCAAGACAGGGAACAACGAGGAATCGGCTGAATAAAAAGCGGCAATGCGAATGACGATTAGAAAATAGGGAGGGATAAATATCCCGTGTAAGGTTTGGCGTGATTGGAGGTGGATAAGGAAAGGATATTTGAAGAAGGGAAGTGGTTGAGGAATGAATTAAAACGACCAGCAGAACGAGCTAAAGAATCGGCTGCGTCATTTATATCAATTCCGGAATGACTGGGGATCATCCATAAAAAATCAATAAGAATAGAATGACTGCAGAGTGGAGGTGAGAAAACGAATTGAGAGAATAATACTAATGATAGGAATGTGAAGGAGGAGAGGTTATTTGAAGGACGCCTTTGGAGTCCGAAATAATGAGAAATTTGGAAAGATCGCTTAAAGAGGAAATAAAAGAGAGATAGCCTGAAGAATAGCGATCGACTCGACAGAAAAGATAGTGCAGAAGGAGGGAAACCGGGGAAGAACTGCGAATGTCGAAGCGACGGGGCAGTAAACGCACCACCCATGGCTCCTGGAACTATCGGTGGAGATCGATGCATGAGCACCTTAAATTCAACAACTCCTTTCGTAATTTTTATTTTTAATACGCTGAGATTTTAATTAATTTTCAGCTAAAGCAAACCGGCATATGCAAAATTCGTCATTCACAGGAACGATCGTAATATATTTTTCGTTACATTTCAAATCGATGCAGATGATTTAGTTAGCGACACGAAATTTAGGATTTTTCTAAAAGATTGATATCGAAAGAGAAATAATTTATAAATAAGCGGTACTATTGGGAATATTTTAGCTGTGAGACGGACGGGGAGCATTCTAATTCACATCATGAGAATAATGGTTATTTGGGTTGCATTGAAACGCTGATAGCAGTTTTGGTGAATTTTTATTTATTTTTTCTTAAAATTTTGTTCGAGATGGGCCCTTTTATTTTCTGCGTGACATTGTTCTACGTAAAATTACATACATTTTCAAAGTGCAGGTTTTTTTAACGATACACATTTACAAAATGCATTCAGTTTTTTAATCATAACCAAAATCCTTCGCGCGCAAACAAATAATACAACTTTGATGAACGGGTAGAATATCATTGTAACCGTTTCGGACACTCAGAGTTACTCGCAAACAAAGAAAAACGAAACATGTAAATAAGGAAAAAGCCCTCACTGCGTCCGTACCTGAATGATTTTCAACACGGTATCAAACAAAAAATCGGGCAGCATCACGGATTTATCGTTGGCAAAACTCTAAAGTTCAAACAATAAATCCGATTATTTTGAATTTGCCGATGATCCTAATACGAAGTATTACGTTGAACGAAAAATTTTCTATAGATCTAGGGCTGCAAATGCCCTTCAGTACTGGAGCTGGAAACAAAAAACGTAATATTCTGTTGCATTTTCTTTGTTTCCGAAAAAAACTGCACACGAATGCCGTATTAAAGTAGAATTTTAAATAAACGCTTTGCAGAATATTAAATGCTGCGTATCGATTGAGATTAATAATTATGATATATCAATTAGAAAGGAAGAAAAACAAAACCCGACAAAAAAAAAAAAGTCGCGTTGATCTTCAAAACATCAACAATATTTCATTATAGGTTTTCCATTTGTAACAAACGTAGTCGAAAAATAATTGATATCGGTGAAAGTGAAATTCTCTTGCCTAATAAATTATCAACATTACACTGTAAAGAATAAAATTTTTCTTAGAGACTTGAAAGCAGTAGCAACGAAGAATAAAAAGTATCCAACAAGTCGTCCTATTGGCCATCAGTAAAGGCAAGGGAATCTACGAGAAGAAAAGTCGGTTCAAACAATTATCGTTTGGTATGTGAGTGTTTTAATTACCGCTTTTGTTATATTTGCTGTTGTTGTTTAGGATTCCGTACACATAATATAGTGTATGGAATCCTAATAAAGCTGATTGAGAAACGACAAAAATATCCAATTAAAATATGCAATAATTCACGAATGGTTTCACTTATTAATTTCGAAAATCCGAAACATAAATTACAATTAAAATTCTCTTTAAAACCATATCTATAACTTTTCGAGTTAACCGATTACTCTGAACGCAGCAAAAAATACAAAAAACCGTCAAGAATATATAATATGGAATTTAAAAAGACCTCAAAAATCACCCTTAAACAATTCATAACTGATAACTCTTTAAGAATGAAATTCGAAATATTAAAAAAAATAGGCAGAAGCATTTTCATTAAATTAAAAAATTATAATTAAAAAATTATTTAAACCCCTCACCAAAAACAGCAAAAAAAAAAAAAAAGAAGGAAGTTCGCGTAAGTAATAGCCTGAGTAACAAAATTGGGGAAACCAAAACGTATCTCAAACATATGCATGAAGGACCGATTTTATAGTCGAGCTTAATTTTTTTTTCTTTTTAATTACAACATTGTTTAAAATAATAATGATCAGTATTACATACCATAAATTATTCTTGCGATCATAGATAATGACATTGAGGCTATGAGCCTAAAGAATTATATACGATATGTGTGCATATAGTACGCATTAATTGTAAGTATAGTTCTCCGAAGCAGGTCGTTGTAGATGTTTTAGTTGTCGTTGTGCGGTGTTATTTGTCAAAGAAACACATCAAGAGAGATGATGTGTGTCCAATCAAGCGATCATAATATCGACTAGTATGGAGTTTTTTATTTTTTCAATCACTGTGGCTGCTGGTAGATCGTTTTGGATGATTTTGTTGAGCACGAAGTGCATTCGACGTCGGAGAGATCTGCTATGAAACGACTGAACTTTCTTAAGATTAGGCTGTCGTGCTCCATAACTGGATACTGCATCTCCCGGAAGGCGCGACGACTTACTTATTTATATATTGGTAGAGTTTATTTTCAAGTCGAAGTTAACTTTTTGGGCGAAGTAGCCAATCCGGTTTCTTCATTTTGTAACGACAATTGACAATTGCATAAGGTAATTTTAATATTTTGTTGCCAATTGAGTCGCTTGTCCCCAAGTAAATGCCGAGGTAACAAACTTGATCCGCTTGGGGAATGACTGTATCATGTTTGACTGAACTCATTGTATTATATTACGGTCCACGTGCCGTCTGTAACTGCGAGGGGCTATCACGGCACACGTACCATCTGGTTTAAATGAACTTGCCTAGTTTTTTGTTGTTTTTTTTTTCAATGAATTTGAGTGTTCGTTGCAGTTGGACAGGATCACTGGACAGCATTACGTCAACGGGGTTATTAGATAAGCCAGCTCCACGTTTACAATGTCCAAGTATATGTTTGACTTCTGACGGAACGGGCCGCAAGCAAAAATGACTTGCTACAGCAGGAGAGGCATGTTCAAAGAGGGGTAATCATATGACATGGGAGTATGTCTGACTCTCAGCTGTCCCAGTATCGTAAATTCCCTGTGTGCCATTTCGAAAGGGGACCACCGCGGCTCTGTTTTTGGTTTGATGGCCTTTAGCCACCCTGTCTGCGGCAGCCATAGCTGTTCCCACTTATTTGAATAATATATATGCAGGAATTTGTGTATGTGGTACACGCGGAGTGGTCAGCATTTATGTTCATAAGGGTAGACAGCCATTGCTCTAGTAGTCAAATTTGTCCGCTCATTCCCTGGCACCCAAGCATGTGCAGGGTCCCCCCCACAAGAGCACCACCTCGCAGCCTAATTGCGAGAGGTGTCTTATTGTGTAATTTATCTTTGTACATAAAACACTTTTATTGGAATTTGCCAATAACGAAATCACAAAATCATTTTGAGGTGAAGCTTCTCTAGGTATTAGGGATTCAAGACATAAAATGATGTCATACATTTTAGCCTCTAGAACCGTACTTAAATCTTTACGATGAACACCGCATGGACTCCATGATTGTTTACATAGACGCACGAAGTAGGAGAGGCAAACCTTAATTTCAGGGCACCACCACGGTACGCGCCTCTTACTAGTGTCCTGGGTTTAGTTGTTGATGATGCTTCTTAAATCAAGTTGATGAACGTTTTTAAGTTCTCTTCTACAGAAAAAGATGCTTTGGAAGTATGTACGTTTCCCAGTTTGCTTTATGGAGAAGAAATCGCATTTGCGTATCATTTAACTGTTAATTTAGGACTTGGATAGGGAAATGATCAATATCGAAATATTCAGATACGGGAATAGTTGTGCTGAAGAGAAGGCAAGATCAATTGCAGAAAAGATGTTATGTGTGAAATTAAAGTGCTTATGGGAAAGTGGAGTATAAGATTCGCTAAGCAGTTGGAAATGGCAGCGCCCCTAGCGCCGTTGTACGCAGAACCATAGAGCGACGAGTGTGCATTGCAGTCACCTAAAAGGATTAGGGAGGTACTAAGTTGTTGCAATCGTGAATCAATTTGGCTTCAAGCAGTAGTTAAAGCAGGCGGGATATAACAGTTGCATAGTGTCACTGAGCGAAATAGAATATGTGGTATAGTTACTATAACGGCGACTACTTGTAACGCGATGTTAGTGTTAACAGTTAATGTTGGGAGGGATGTATTTACTAGAATTGCAACGCTTCCTCTAGCGGCAGGTTCCTGAGTATAATCATGACGGAATGCCTTACAGTTTTCAATAACTGCTGATTGAGATAGTTTGAGATGAGTTTCTTGCAAAAAAGGTTATGGGCGAAGTCTTAGTGGTAGTTAATATATATATATATATATATATATATTGAGTTCCTCTATGTGCTTAAAGAAACCTTTGCAGTTCTACTGCGCAATACAATTTGTTTCCGCCATTTTGATTTTAGATTAAAGTATATCATTTATAAGTTTGCATCATCGCTGCTATTTATACTGTCATTTTTAAGAGAATGTTTTGATTGGTTCGACTTTTTTACTATCCCCGCATTGCATCTGTTCTTAAGACTTACCTTTTAACCTGTGGTATCATATGTGTATTAGTTCCCATCTTTATCTTCTGTAAAATTTAATAAATTTTGGAATTACGCTGATGTTGTTTATGAAATTTTTGAAATTACTGTAATCCAGAATGATGAGGCGTTTGGCTCCCTCAGTTAAAGTATCAATTTCAGTTATTTTGCTATTTATTTTGGACGTTATTTTTTGTACAGGAAGATTAGTTTACTTTTACTGTTTACGATGATATTGTTATTGTCGGAAGCATTTCATCAATATTAATTTTGTCAGATTTATTGACAAATGCAAACGTCGATGAAATCTTCTTTATGAACACTATATGAACCGGTTAATAATTAATTTTCTTCTTATCGGTTTTATTTCTTTTCCTTTCTCACGGATATATCCATATTTTTTTCCTGGGATAGTATTAAACAGTCGACTCGCAATATTTAATTACAAAAAATTAATTTAAAATTGTCCTAACACGAAATAATCTGTACTTATTCTGAAAAAAAAAAAGTCTTAAAAATATTCTTCTTTTTTCATGTTTTTTTTTCAACATTAACAACTCTGTACTATATAGAATTTTCCGACCCAAGTTTATATGAACTTGTTTAATCAGCCTGAAATTTCTTATTAGAACACCTTCTCCCAGACTTGTATGCCCCATCAAGTCTGGTAATTTTTAAAACTGGAAAGAATTCGAAAAAAAAATAAGTTTTTGATCTTATAATTCTGGCGTACAGGCGCAGTCTTATAAGAATCTGCAGTTGCAAAAGTCAAAAATCGTTGTGATTGGAGAAGTAACACGGGCAATTTGAAAGTGGAAACAAGAACTTCCGAAAAAAGTATTTATTTTTACAGCCGAATCGATGTATTTCGCGAAACTGATACTACCATTAAAAGAAGATAAAATTAGCCCATGTCCGATTACTTTAAAAAAAAAAATCTATTTCCGATATATAACATATATATATGTATATATAAAATCGGTTGCTTAAATCAAACTATAATTTTTCGTTAATATTCTATCGCGCGCGCTATTAGAAATAATGAAAAGAACGATTAATTTTTTCATTGAAAATATTGAATAATGTGGGGAGGTTCAATTATAAAATTCTCGGGGGCATTTTCCCTGAAAACTGAAATTTGATCAAAAGTCAAAAAATAAGATCGAAAGGCATATCTGAAAACTCTGATCGCGACAATAATTGACGATGGTTATATTTGAGGGAAGTTCGCAAGCTGTTTTATAATGTTCCGTCTAATTCCAGTGTAAAACTGGACAAATCTAGTAGTTATATTTTTAATGGTAAAGCGAGATTCCTTTTCAGACAACGTTCGAAATTCAGTCGCAGAACAGAGCTGCTACAATTGTAAAATATAAATAATGGTCGCAAGAAGAGTGTAAAAGGATAAAATTTATTTTCGAATTAGAATTTTTGCACGTTAAAAACCGGAATAGTGCTTAGGAATCATGTCGGATAGGCGGCTCACATGGCGATATTATATAGCACATGTGCGAACGAAGATGATGGTTCGCGTGCCAGGAGGTTATATCCACTACTAGATCGCGTTACTCACCATTAAGTCTGAAGTTAAAAAGGCAAATACATTCAATCTATATCGTACCGATATGGAAATACGGAGTTGAGCTGTATGGTATAGTGCCAGCAGATCAAACTTGCAGCGGATACAATGGCAACAGTCGTAAGATTTTGCGTACGTTGGCAGCGGCCTCAAAATATGTATCTAACGAAACCTTGCGTAATCATCTTACCATTCGTCGAAGAAACCTCTTAAAGAACAACAGTATGAAAAATTTGTCAACAAATTATCACATTACTGTAACCCAAACATTAGAAAAATGTATAGAAGCCAGCCAGGAGACTAAAAAAAGAAAATAATGCCGCGCGATGCGATTCCAATTACCTAACTTTCCTTTTCATTAAACATAAGAAGTTAGAGAGAAATGAATCATTACATGTCCAAGTCTCTTAATAGATAGATTGGGCTGTACTTCGGTTGTCCAAAATTGTTCTCTATGATATATGTTACAAACACCACTGTTTGTGGTATGAATAAATAACCAGTAGAGGGTAAAAAAAAAACAACGGATTCAGAGGTTTCAATTAAAAAGACAAAAAGTGTACACATATTTTTTTCGTGCATAACACAAGGTTTAAACGAAATTGAGCGATGTCAACTACCGGAATCGAAATAATAAAAAAATTGTAAGTATGCAGTTTTAAAAGGAAAAAAAATTAGAAAAGCCGCTAAATATCGACATAAAATTGTACATGTATATATAGCTAGTATACATAAGTCAGAATTAACATTAGTAGTCAAATGGAAGTAAACGATAATATATCATATTTAAGCATTGCGTTACACGATTGTTTACATAAATTCGTTTTTGTCAGAATTTATTTATTTCCGATAATCTATATTCTATTGGGAATAATTTAAATGAGATGATGGCGTTTTACTATTTGGCTTTCATGGAATTTCATAAGAATACAGTATATATTGTTCACCTCTGCACGACACCGAATCCACACATTGTTTTAAAATTGATTAAAATAACGCGAAAATAACTTTATTCATCATGTGAAACTTTCTTCCTAAGCGAAATAGTTACTGTCAAAAATTTGCCAATTCCATCGAAATTGGTAGCCGTGTGGTTTTTTCATTCTAGTATTGAATGTAAACAACGGGTTTTTACAAATGTACAAAGATTGTCTTCGAATTTACATGTTTATTGGGGATTGCCGGAGAACGTCTTGTACTCGAATGCGAATGCGTTGCAAGATTTTTTGACGTGAACAATTCTCGAGGAACTGATATCTGACTCGAGGGCCATTTAGCACGATATTAGTCTCCTCTCACACTGCCTCCTCGGTGACCCCAGAAAATTAATACTTCCCACGTTCCTTAGCTCTATTTTTTATATTCTCACCGCGAGAGTATTCTTTATCTTTTTCTACCTACTACAGTATTCAACTTAGTGCTCGAAGAGGAAAGCAATACTCAAAATCGTTCAAGACTGAAGTTGTTTCGAAATCTTTTATCGATATTACGTCCATCCAGTAATGATATACGTCCTCACGCTGGAGTGGTCAAATGCTAATTTTCGTTTTCGTATTGACTTCTTCATTCAAGCTTAATACATATGTATATATTGGGATTTGCAATTATCTGGACGACCCATGAAAGATATGGGATTGACGTACTACTACGGGATGTTATTTGAGTCTTTATCTATATTACCACCGTGGCGTTTTCGGCGTACTCGATGGCATTGTCTTTCCAAATTTCAATATATAACTCCAGGATATATTAATACGGGGGGCAGTAACTTAACTAGATCTCTATGGAAGGTGAAAAACGCAAGCAGAGTTTTTACATTTTAAATTATCGTGGAATTGTATTCAATAGTGTATCTAAAGGTAAAAAATTAATAAAATGTGCTAAAAAAATGTATACGCGAATAATTTTATTTCAAAAAAAAAAATAATTAATAAATCTAAGATACTTACCTTTATTCGTTTTTAAGTAGAATGCCTTTTATCTTTTCTTTTTTTTTTTTTTTAAATATAAATTATCGAAAGTGAATGTGTTAAAAATGTAGGCATATTCACAATTAAAAAATAGTAATAATAATAATAATAACGTAATAATTAATAATAATAATAGTAATAGTACAATGCTTACAAAACCATTTAGAGACGGTGTAAATACCTTAAATGGTTAACATATACATTCGCAAATAGAAAATTCAGAAACACACGGTATGTACACAGGACCATTGATTATGTACACAGAGAAAAGAGTTCGTTAAATAGTTAAACATCGCGAGATTCGGTTCAAAGCCTAATTCCAGGATTTCGAGACTTTACGAAGTTCAGCAGTTCATCGCTATCTTCACAGACGAACGGTTTCAGATGATGGCAAGCTACATCATGCCATTTCACTCCATCTTGATAGAAGTTGTTGAGAATGGCTAAACACGATTCGTCATTTCCCTGCAACAACGAGAAAAAACCTTTCAATATATGAAAAAAAAAACACACAAAAAATTTCAATACAATCGCATTGTTGTCGACTTTGACTGAAATGGACGAATAAAAGTTTTTACTCGCTAATAAATTATAGAAAACCTTTATACGTAATATCTTCTATTTTTAAGTCAAAAAGCTCAACGGTTAAACATGTATATCTATATGGTTTTGAATATAATTGTGATTTTAAACATAACAGGAAAAATAAACTGAAAAGAAGCCAAATATTTGTAAAAAAACAATACAAATTTTACATTATTATTATTATTATTATTATTATTATTATTATAGGTGAACATGGAATAATTATTTTAGCTCAATCAAGAGACAGACAGAAGAAACGTCAGATGAAGTCACGGTAAGAGGCCTCTGAGTTTATTATGCTTGTATTTTTTCTATCTCAATTGTACAGACGTACGCTTGTTATCGCCGATAGTCTTAACAAAGATTTGTTCGCTACTACAGTCTTTTCAAAAAAATTAAAAATTTTTTTTTAAACCCAGCGTTAGTCACAGTACTTATACAAAGTCAGTCGTAATGTATCTCGCAGATACACCGATATTATTCAAATTGTATGCGTACTATGACACTTTTTTATTAATGTCATTTGAACTCGATTCAAATTTTAAATTTCCAGTATAAAAAATATGAGAAAAAATTCATGAAAATTAGAAATATATTAACAATACTAAAAACTCGTATAGGCGATAAAAAAAGTGAAACGTATCTTCTAAGCACATTAAAATAAATCGCTTATCATATACTGTAATAGATGAATTATAAAAAAGTGTTTCTAACTGAAGACACTGCGAGAATTTATTTATTTATAACTAATTTATTAAATAAAATTACAACATACATGGTTGGTGTCGCAATGTATCTCATAGTTATAATGCAATAGTATAATAAACACACTAATAATTAGTTGATAATAAAGTTAAATCATAGACTGATAATTAAAGAATACCAGCAATGACCCCGGCTCGACCGTGAAATCCCAAGCGTTTTACTGCTGATATGTGTATCTTTACACATATAGACGTTGAGTTACTGTTAACAAAAAGTGGGCTAAGGAAGTTAAGAACGTAATTAACATTAGTGTATAATGGAGCATATAAAATAAGTTTGCAACACTTATTTTGCATTCTTTTACGTCTGATAAAATTTAATTTTACGCAATCGAATCAGACTAGAGAAACATTGTAGAATGGAACAAAATAGGTCGAATTAAATATTTTATATATAATTATATAAATATGAAAATATTGGCCATAACAGAAAAATATTACATATATTGTAAAATAGAAATCACCAATATGTTTTTTCGTACTATATATTTATGGTATCCAGTTCATCACTACGAAATATGCTAGTGATTTTTCCTTTGTATAATATATAATATATTTCCGTTATGTGCCATATTTTCATATGTATATATATATATATATATATATATATATATTAATTACAACGTAATTCTTAGGCTACCCCCCATTCGAAAAAATGTCCCAATTTTATGTAACGCTAAATGTCCCAAAAAAATGTCTTAATTTTATGTAACGTTTGTTATATGTTGTAGGATTTTTGTTATTGTAATTTAAAAAATGTCACAATTTTATGTAATGAAATATGTAACGAAAAATGTAACGAAAAATGTAACGAAAAAATGTCTTAATTTTATATAACGGAAGTTAAATGTTAGAATAGGATTTTTGTGGTTATGTTATTTTTTATGTGTGTTGATGCCAGTAAGAATTACGTTGTAAATTTTGATCATTTTATACAAAGTATAGAAGAGAAAGAGACAGAAATGAAAGCAAGAGGGGTCAAGGGGCACAGCCCCTTGCGAGGCCAAAATGGCCGAGTTTATATATATATATATATATATGAAGGACAGAAATGTGTAATATCAATAATTTTAAAAGGTTTTATATACATACATATATGTATCATAGACGTACCCGGGGGGAGATTTGGGAGTTCAAACCCCTCCCGAAATGGATTTTTACGTTGCTGTATTGTCGCTTTAGGGTCGTAAGATGTCTTTTAACCAGGCATTCTGATAGTACAACTAACTATGTATTAGTGTAAATTATTCTCAAAATGAAAACGAACAGAAGTCTTACGCATTTAGAACTATTATACAAGAGATTATTAATAAAATATAATTACTAAGTAAAATCCTTTTTTCTGTCAAGTGTTTTTTTTTTTAAGTGGATCGATTTCCCCCTGAAAAGCTTGCCTGGGTACGCCTATGATATATGTATATATATATATATATAGGAGGTCACGGGTTCGAGACTTGTCTCGTCCCGGATCCAAGTCGCTCCCAAGCTTACCCAGCCTGAAATAATTGGGTACCAGAGAAATCTGGGAAAGTAAAGGCGGCCGAGAGAAAGGAACTGGCCCCCCTACTCTCATTAGTGCCGTTGGGCTTAGTACATTGTGAACCTTAACTTCACAATCCCAACGCCCTGTCAAGGGTAGGGAACTCACTTTTTTATATATGTATATATAATTAGTTTATTTTGGCTAGAAATTTTAGATCCTTTATTAAAATATGGATAAAGAAAGAAAAGACATTTTGGTCTTTCCTAAAAGAATATTTTCAGTGTGCTGATGGGGTTAATTGTTTTGTTTTTTTAATGTGTCATGTTCCTAATAGTAAATGGTTTGAATTTTGAAGACATACCTTTCGAAATTAAATTAATTCAGTTTCATTAACACTTATTTTGATTCTCCATTTTGGAAAGATGTTAATTATTTTTAATTAATTATTTTTAATAAATTATTTCTATAAATTATTTTTTCATATTGAATCGATTTTGTGAAAGGAGTAATAAGTGTAGCTGGATCCCAGGCAAATAATCCGTATTAAAAACGTTACTACGGTGATACTTTTTTATAATTGGTAATTTCTGGAGGAAACTAATTTTCATAAATATCAATAATCTGAATTAAAAAAAAGAAAAATCAAACTGAAAAGTTTGATCGATGGTGCTCAAAAATGATTTAATGCAAAACTTTTTTAAATTATGACAACCGCTTTTCATCGTTGTAACATTTTCATTTTTAAATAAAATGTTCTTATCAATAGAGAAAATATAAAAAAAAAACACGAAAATACTCGATAGCACTTGGAAACTTTTGCATTCAACGCATAAAGTACAGGATTACTGCAATTAACAAAATTTAATAGTTTTCGGCTGTGATGTCTTTTGCAATTGTGTTTAGGTAATTAAAAGTTGCGTGTAGAATAAGAAAATACAAACAATTTGGATTCCAGAAGATGAGTCTATTAAAATACTTTAAAGAGCGATGGTAGTATTGTCCCTTAGAATACTTCATTTTTTCTTTAAGTATGTAAATTTAACTCTTTTTCGTTTACGCAATTTTATTATTCCAGCTACACTTTTATTTATTAAGATTTGCATAGTAGCGCTAACCGTTCGTGACTGAAAGAACATGGATAGTTTAAACATAGTGTTAATTACTAGTGTACAAAGTAATACTATTAATTTATCACTAAAATCGATTTTTTTTTTTAGCTAAAAGTAGATATGTATTTCAGTCAGAATGTTAACAATTAATCAACAATGAATTTTAAAAAGGTGTAACTCCAAAGTTACATTGGTTATATTGAATAGCACACAGTAAAAGTGGGTACTTTTATCATTTGTAAAAATCTATTGATATATATGAAATATGAAAATGTATAAATTTTAAGAAAAGAGCATATGAAACATTTCTTTTCTACCACTTACAAGTAATGAAAAAATAATGAAGTTTATTAATTTTTAAAAAAATTTTTATTAAAGATCTTGTCGAAGAACAATATTATGATAACGAGCATATAATTCAGGAATTTAATATCCTCGTTAAATTCATGTTACCCATCGGAAACATTACGAACGAAACGGTTAAAATCGGCATAAGAATATATTATAATCGAAAGTTATATCGAAAGTATAGCGGCTGATACGGTTGAATAGTTTGAACTTCCGTTCATATAAACTGAGCAAGTTTTCTATATATGCGTTCATTTATTGTAAAATAAGGGCTAAAGATTTAAAGTCATCAGTTAATAACATTGCCGGTCATATAACAAAAATAATAAATCATACGCTAAGAGAAGGGAGGATTAAAATTTTCGGAAATTAAACCTATACACCAAAAAGGAAACTTAAAAGACATATGTAATTATAGACCGTTATCGAAACCAAACGTAATCACAAAAATTGTGAAAATTGGATCATATCAATATGAATTTCAAAAGAATAAATCTACTTCAAAATTATTATTGGGAAATTTCGCGGAATACATACACAGGCAAATAACAATACAAAAACACTGTATAATAATTTTTATAGACTTTATAAAAGCCTTTGACACATACATAATTAGGCATGTTGTTAAAAGAATTAGAAGGAATTTCTGGGAGATATTTAAATTGGTTCAGTAATCACTTAACGGATAAAAACAGTGTTGTACAAATAAATGGAACGGCTAGTGAATAAATTAAAATAGTAATATATGGAGTACCACAAGGATCTATATTAGCTCCAACACTATTTATAGCCTATATTAGGAATATTAATAAAACTTTAAAATCTGCAAAAATATTCGCATATGCCGATGATGTAGCAAGTACGATGTTCCATAAAAATTATAAAGTAGCAGAGAACTTACTGCAAAAAGACACTTAGGTGAGCTAACAAAACGGGCACATGATAGAGGATTATATATGTTAACCCAGACAAATCAAAAGTAATGTAGGGATAAAACCAAGTAGTAAATATAATATAGATGAAATCAAAAATAAAAAACATCACAGTTCAGAATGTCAGCATTTACATACACAAAACATATGTAGTTGTAATAATTTAGAGGAAGTGTATAAATATAAATATTTAGGTGTGTCACTGTTGACAACATGTTTAGATGGAATGAACATATAATAGATGGTGTTGCAAATAAATTGAGAAAAACGCTATCCAGTCCCTGTCAAATGAAGAACTCCGTTATAAACACATCAACAGAAATAATGGTTTGTCAAACTCACTTGTATTATGGTATTATGGCATGAGGACACGTGAATAATACGAAACTAAAGCAATTAAATTATTTACAGGATAAATGTTTAAAAGGCTATGTGGGGAAAAAATACGGAACTCTCGTAAATGTAAATTCTTCGAATATTAGAAAAAGACATTTAATACTACCCCGAAAATGATACTTAAATACAATTTACTAATTAAATATCTATTTAGAAAAAGAAATTAGTGTGACACCAAGAGATAAATGTAATTACAGTTTGCGTAACGCGTTAGACAAAATTAACTTCAACACACAGAAGACACGCTAATAAACATGAAGACAAACTACAACAAATGGTTTTAACAAAGTTACTTAATAATACTCAGATAAATAATATTATAAAAGAAAACAGAAATAAAATAAGTAAAACTAAATTAAAGGAATTGCTGCTGGAATTTAGTTAACAACAAATATAAGCATTATACGAAATTGTATATAACACGTGGGTGTATGGGTGTGTGCCTTTGTGTGTGTGCACGCGCGCGCGCGCGTATATATATGTATGTATGTATGTGCGCGTGTGTGTAAGTGTGGGTGTATGTTTATATGTGTGAGTGTGTATATATATAAGCTGGCTCGGTAAAAGTTTATATGGGTACGTCACTACTTAAGGCTTTCTTTGTTTCTGATGATATGTTAGAGATAGATATTAAATGGTTTATGTTTAAATAGTTATAGAAACTAAGTATGTAATATTTATTTAAATAAATATACTCATGTGTATTTATTTTGGGAACCCGCCGAAAAGTCAACTGACTCGGTGGGGACTACGGTATCGCACATTGTTTAAATAAAAAAAATAATATATATATATATATATATATATATATATATATATATATATATATATATATGACAGTCACGGTCAAGGCCGTGTCCACGGCGATGGGGGGGGGGGGGCGACGAGAACTGAAATAGTTATTATAAATACGTAAAAATCTGAAAAAAATCAAAAAATTTAAAATAAATATTGATAATATTTTAGGATGTTCTTACATTAAAAGAAAAAAAAGAAAAAATATGCTCCATATTTTTAGGTACTTCATTAATATTTTATGAAAATTTTTTTATTACGAGTATAATCAATAACATATGTGTAATTTTTATTAATGTACATAAATCAAAATTATGGAAATTATTAATAGTATGAATATTAGTGAAAAATGTATTGCCATTTATAAAATAAATATGTGAACAAAATTTTTATCCCCCTCCCCTCAAAATTCTGTTCACGAGCCTGGTTAAAATGATCCATTTTCTGTATATAAATTATAAATGAGTATAAGAAACGGAAAACAATTCATAAAATGTACGTTGTGATATTAATAAATTTAAAAAAAAAACGATCTGTTTTATAGTCACTCCTTAATCATGGTTACATATGAAGTTAAAGTTAAAATAACGTGATAAACAAATATAAAATCGATTAATACAATGATACCGTAACGTTATAATGATACATTAATAAAAGTTAACTGATTTTGAATAATGTCGAAATTAGACATGGACATTTAAAAAGTCATTAGTCACAGGACATGTATGCGTGTATAGGTAATTATGAATGAATGCAAATTAAATTTTAATATTGAAACTGATCTAGATATCGTAAAATATATAACTAATAAACATTATTTTAATAAATTTAAGAATAATTTAATTAACAGTCAATAATAATCCATTATTTAAAATCAACGATTAATTTTTATTAATATATCGATATATCGTTATATTCGTTAGGTATTTATAATTTATAAATCGTATTAAATTTAACTTTATTCATACAACTACGATTATGGAGAGTAAGTGACTATGAAAATGTCGTTTTTTTATTATGTATTTACATTACACGCCGTGCATTTTGTGAATTTATTTTCTGTTTCTTATGTTTTTTGTAGAGTCTCCATCGACTTCAGATAGTCGTAATTTTTTTCCCCGTTTTCATATATCCTAAAAGTCGCAACGCTATAAATAACTATTTTTTATCAGCGATACTGTCTGGTACACACTGAAGAATTCTGCGAGGATATGCTGTGGTGCAAATTTCGCTGTGACCGAAATTTGATCAATTTAAGTTTTCCATCCCCTATGAAGAAGAGCCTAATGCTTACTGGATTGTTAGTTTTGACAATTCCTTCAATATATATATATATACATATATATATAGAAAAATTCGTGCCTATCCGCCATTTACACTGTAAGTAAACTTTCTTAGTTATTGAACTAACGCTTTACTTCGGAAATTTTCGAAATTTTTAGCCATGTCACTGGCAACCGATCAAAAGTCTCTCTAAAAAACTGTATCAGGATGAAGCGAAAATTTATTCTCGATAAGATCGAAGTATTAATAAATACTTTTTTTAGTTCCAAAATTATACTTAATCTTTTGCTTCTTGCCGTGGCTCGCACACAGTTCACTTCATAATTTAGGGTTATTTTCTTCTTCCGATATAGTAGGAGATTTTAAAGAACTAATGCGATGGATACCGGGTATGTTCTATGATTAATGATTGTGAGTAGTGTGTAATAAAATCTATAAAAATAGCTTATTTTCAACAAAACCTGTGGAGCTTCTCGGTTATCAGGTTGAGCCTGTCCGAAACCGCCGGTATGACTCCAGTCGCCGGAGTTCCGCTGTGTGGTTGGGCCGATTTTCGCACCGGACCCAGACCAGAACCAGCCGTTTACATTGGCCGGTGTTAAATCAGGACGTTCGCATCCCTGGAAATTGCATTTTCGTCCCGAAGTCCAAATATAACGCACATTCCCTACACATGTATAAATACAGATTATTACTCGAATTAGGAGTTTCACTTCGAATTCATCTTTTTTACTAATATAATATCCGAGACAAGCATCTAATCTAATGCTATATAGCTGAATAAAAACGGATGATGTTAATTTCATTGTTACCAGTGGCGGAAAAATTTGTTGCAACAGAGAAACTTAATTTATACTACACAGTCTAGCCATAAATACTTTATGTCGTGCAAAGGAGGGGCTTTTCAGTTCCGTACAGTAGCAATACTGTTCGAGTGAGTTGTTCAGATTGTCAGTATTGCTTGGTTTTTTACACACAGTACGACGTTTGTTTGTTGGCTCCAAGAATGGAATGGTCCGAATATCATACACGCGTTACAGTGATAATAAGACGGGCAGGAATGGTTAGCAGATATTCTCCCAACTTAAACCGCTTAACATTAGTCAAAAGTTCGTCTATCGAACTGTTCAATGTGTTTCAACGAGACGGGCGATGTGCTGGACCGTCCGAGGACCGGCTGTCCCTGCACCGCTCGCATTACGAATGTTGTTGAAGCTGTACAAGCTCGCATACGAAGGAACCCGCAACGAAAACAAAAAATACTCTCTCGTGGGATGAATATCGCGCCACGAAACATCGCTCGCACACCACGTGATGATTTACGTTTCAGAGCGTGTAAGAGCTACATCGGTCACCTGTTGACGGACGACAAATTGAAAGCAATTCGACTCGAACGATCGAAAGATCTGCTTCGTGTTTTTGGTTCTGGACGCTAGAGGGAAATTCTTTTTACCGACGAGAAAATTTTCACGGTAGAAGCAACTTTTAACAAACAAAACGACCGTGTCTAGGCCAGAAGCTCATATGGAGCTAAAGACAAAGTTTCCAGGGTGCAGCGGGGCCACCACCCTTCTTATGTGATGCTTTGGTGGGCATACCGTAGTGCTACTCCCATTCATTTCTGTGAAACTGGTGTTAAAACTTCGGCTAAAGTCTATCAAAAGATGCTGGATGCTGTTGTGAAGCCTCTCAACCAAACCGTATTCCGAAATAAGCACTGGGTTTTCCAGCAGGATTCTGCACCAGCCCTTAGAAAGCAGACGGCCCAAAAGTGGTTAGAAGAAAATGTTCCGGAATTTATTCGTCATTCTGACTGGCCGTATGGAAGCCAGGATATTTAAATCCCCTTGGTTATGGCAATGACAGATTTTGGAGGAAAAAGCGTGTAGAAAGCCACATCGCAACCTGGAATCTTTGAAAGCGTCAATCATGAAAGCTCCAGTGCGAGCATTGACGACTTTGTTAGCTGTTTGAAGTTACGTGTGAAGGCGAAAGAAGGCCATTTCGAATATTTTTTTTTTTTTTACGAATCGATTGCTATGGAAATACTCTTTTCAAATATATTATTTTCAATTTTGTACCTCTTTGTGTTCACGAGATATTTCCATTTAACTGGTGGACAGTATTTATGGCTAGACTGTGTATAAAAGATTTGCATAATATATCTCTGTATTTATTATTAAGACACATTGTTAAATATATTCACGGTATAATCAATTTTTAACACTTCATTAAACAATTTTAAATGTATAATTTTTATATCCCCGACGGGTTTCGAAGCAAACACTTTATGTTCACGGGAGTAATTATATAAATAATGAAAACGATAATTACATTTAAAATTAACCGAAACAGGTCAATATTAAAAGTCGATTATTGAATAAATATTCCTTGTTAAATTTTATTAGTCATTTTTTATATTTTTATATTTCATTTTTAAATTTTATACATTTTATATTTATTCAATAATCGACTTTTAATATTGACCTTTTTCAGTTAATTTTAAATGCAATTATCGTCTTCATTATTTATATTTATAATTTTACTCCCGTGAACATGAAGTGTTTGCATATATGTATGTTCACCTATGCATTTAATTATAATGAAATATTATTTAATACACTGTTTTCTAATAAAACTATTAATGTTACGTTTTTATTCTAATTTAAACGCAATTGTCATCGATCTTTTTCGTTTTTTTACTTATTTTTAATTTTTATTTTGTTATTTAAATGAAAATAGTTCAATGAGAAATACATATTCTCCTATATTTAAACTTGCTCGTGAACAAAAAATTCGGATTACTAACAAAAATAAAAATGAAGTAAAGTTTAATAAAAATACTATCTTTCTATTCTCTTTCTAGTAATTTACTATTCAAATTCTAAACTACCATATTTAAGGTATAATTTTATAATTTCGTTTTATTTTTCATCCGAAAATAAAACAAAATTTAAATTAAAAATTATAATAATTATGTATTTTTAAAACACATTTTTAAATTTCTATAGAGGTGGTCGCTATTTGATTTTCTTTATAAAACAGGGGGGGGGGGGATATTCTCAAATCTACCGCCTACCGTATAAGATATTACGTAATTATATAACATTTCCTTGCCCAAAATGTCTCTCTGGATCCGCCCCGCGACATTATGGCTTTATCTTTTATTCATTAATTTCAAAGGAGCCCGTTAGATCTCTTTCTTTAGCGGAAGCAAAATTCGAAAAAGATATTTCTGATATGCAAAACACTTTAGGAAGAATTAATTTTTTAATTAATTCGGGAATTATTTTCAAAGAATTTTTAACTCAAAATTTATAATAATTAATAGTGTTATATAATTTACGCGAAATTAATTAGAATAATTTAATTTCATCGAAAATCAACACTTGCAGTTTTTGTTATTTTGTATTTTCTTCATGCCTTTGCGTTATACAGGTTTTAATGCTACAAGTAAGTAGAACCAATCTTATTTTTCAACTCTCTTTCTTCTGTGAGTGCCACGCCACCGTGATTGATTTATTTACTTTTTACGTGTCGAGATTAAACTTATTGAATAGTAATCGGAAAAATATGACAGCGCGTAGAAAATTAATTCGTTCACTCTTTCTGTTCAGGCATTATTTGATGTTGTATTATGCAAAAGAAAATATAAAAACAAAAACAAAAAACGAAAAAAAAAAAAAAAAAGCGATCGACCAGATCGTTCGGTATAAACATGAAATGTATTAAAGTATTATTATTCGCGATAAAAAAATTGCGCGAATAACAATAATACTGGAAGTTTTTTTGTCGAGCACGCAAATAACAACAAAAAAATTACCGCGGTTTATAATGAAGCAGTGAAGTATGCGTAGGTCAAACGTAACCGATGATGACACTGAATACGGCAGACGAGGTATTTGCTTTTTCACATAGTGTGTAACCGGTTATCGATGAGTTTATCGATCGGGGACAGTCGATATCGATTTTTTATTACGATCACATATTCGACTACTGTGCAAAGCACGTTTCTTTCTGCTATGCCATGATTTCTATATCGGGGGATGAGTTACATCAGACCTTTCCGGGTTACAAATGATGTTCTCTATTATGGGGAATTCAAACGCATTTTAAACGTATTAGTATTTGTTAATCTGTTTCGACAAATTCTACGTGCTACGCTGCTCCTGGGGTCATCAGAATTATTATTTAATGTCAAAGAGTGAACCGAAGACATATTATATTTTCTAACAAAAGTTTAACAAACCGTAAAAACTTTAATTTATCACTCGTATTCAGAGTTGCTCGTTTCTATTTCCTATTTTTTGCATCATTTGCATTACATACGGCCCCTTACTTCTTCTTTTCAAACAATGTATAACTATAACATTTATCATTGTTTCCTCAATCTGATCTCAAAATTTGTTTGTTGATAACTAGAGAATTCCCAAATCATTCTAGGCATACTGCCAAGAAAAAATGAAAACAGACGAGAAAACGACCTCCTCGGTGGCCGATAAAACGGGGACAGCTAAAAATAGCTGAAGTTCCGTCAGTGTGGTCTACTTCTTGAAGCTATACAGTTCGTCAACATTTATTCCCGGAAAGAAGCGAAGGGAATTATGGGAGAAGGTAAAAGTTTATGAGGAATTTAAACAGAAAAGCCAGATAACCTTTAAAAGAGAAATGTGAAAAATCAGACTAAATGTGATCCGAGTCAAGAGAGATTGATGAGTGGAGAAGTTGGAAAGACATGAACTATTTTTAAAAGTATTCAGTCTTATTTACATAAATCCCGCTTTAACTGAAAGAATCTCATCACCCTTTCTCGTGATAACTGCAGTATGTTTTTTTACAAAATTATGCAAAAACTAAAATACACGGTACGTTCTCTAGCTTTTTTTTCTTTTCGACACCTTATGCAAATCAATTTCTTGTGGATACTTAGACACTGCGGGATCGAAGATAATCACTTAGTAAAGATTTATTAGTGTTTTTAATCCCATCATACCATATTTTTCTCTGCAGCTACTTATTCTAAATTAAGAAGTAACTATTATTCTTCTTCATTTTTAGTTTATGATTCCTATTTACTTCCATCTTAGCATTGCTTCTTTTTTCTTTACAACGTTCACCTCTCCCTGTAATCTATCGTCTGCACTTTGGTTACAGTTTGTTTCACTTAAAGGTTTTCCGTGTCTCACTCATATCTTCTAAGTTCTTCTATTTTTCTTTTTATATGCGATGCTGATCATATTTTTTTTTTTTTGAAATGCTCTTTCATCGCTGCCGAACATTCCCTCTTTCTGCTCGACACTTTTGCTACTAGACTTTCTCCGAATACAGCGTTTTTCATTCCCTCCTTTCCTTTTTTTTTTTCTATTATATCGTTTCTTGTATCATTTTTGTCTGCTATCGTTGACCACGTAAAGATCTGATTATGTTTTCTTTTCTATTCGTAGTTCTTTGCATAATGTCCACTTCCAGAACAGAAATCTCAAAATATTGATTTATTTCGATTATTTCTAAAGGTTTCTCTTTTTTTTTTTGTAATTATTATATAGGAATCTAGGAGCCGTGTGTAACTCTCTACCTGGGCTAGTCCGGATGAAAAACGTCGGCACCAATTTAGCAGATGTTCTGCAGCCACAAAGTGGGCAGAAATATGGAAGAGGGCCTCCCCCAAAGACGTAGCTGTAGATAATGCAGTATGTCCCAAACACAACCTCGATAAAATTCAGAATTCCCAGTATATTCTATTCTTCGGAAAAGTCGATTTGAAAAAATGTTGATCGCAATTGACGGAGTGGAGCATTTAAAGACATCGGGCTAAATAAGCTTACACTCAACATCCAAGAACCCATAAAAAGGTTATGTGGAAATTACATGGCCAGAGTTGATGTATAATCTCTTTTATTTTAGACACTAAGGGATCGCTATTGTTTAGAGCCTGGATAGCCCAGATAGATAAAAAAGAGTCTGAAATAAAGAGACTATTTTTGGATAACAGGTTGCAATGATACACTTGAAGACAAAGGAAAGTCCTATACATTCTAAAATCGAACAGTAATCGTCTACGTGTTCAGTATACATTGTGTCTTTAATTTCACAAGCACAAGCAGTTAGTTATTATAAATGTAAATAATTTAAAGTGACTGTTGATACGCGGTTACTAATGTTATATTTTTTATATTACTCGAACGACATCCATAATTCACAAAAAATCTATAACATTATTTATATTGTAATAAACTTAAAATTGTTCAAAACACATTAAAATAAATAACTAATTTATATATATATATGTTAAAAACACAATAAAATCGAAGGCATTCTTATCAGTCTAGTTCTGCAATTTATTAATTATTGATTATAGCATGGACATCGCATTAGCGAGGAAATTTGAACAAAGCGATATGTCAAGAGTATCCATGAACAAGCGGGATGTAACGGGCAGTTTATGTAATCTGCTATATCATTGATATAGAGGATAAACAGGGCTACGCACAAAGGCAAACCTTGCGGAATTTCATTTTCAGATATAAAAGCGGAAGATACTGAAGGACCTATTCTCAACTGAATGGTTCTATTAATGAGGAAGCTCTGGATAAAATTGCCCGCATTACCGCTAATTCTGGTGTTCAGATTTATGTTTTCGCTCGCCTGATTGAACTTAAAAAATGTCGTTCTTTATACAACCGGTCAAGGCCGTGTCCACGGGGGGAGTTTTGGAGGTTACCCCACCTCCATTAGAACTGAAATAGTTATTATAAACACACAATAATTTTAGGTGCTTCATTAATATTTTATGCCAAACATTTTATTACGAGTATAACCAATAACGTATGTAATTTTTATTAATGTTCATATACACGGTGTAATACATTTATGTAAACTATTAATATATAGATCAAAATAATGGAAATTATTAATAGTATGAATATTAGTGAAAAATGTACTGTTATTTATTAAAAATAAATATGCAAAGAAAATTTTCAACCCACCCCCCGACATCAAAATTTTCGGCACGGCCCTGTAACCGGTATATATATCGAAAAGCCAAAAACAAAAATAACTTACGAGTATGCAAAATTTTTACATCTTCTGAATTTCTACTTTTTTAATAGATCAGAATCGTTTTTATAGCAGCTTTAGAGGAAGCAATGAAACGGCTGTAATGATAATCATTTCGATATTTCTGAATGAATTATTAATTTATTCACGTGTTTACTTTCGCTGTGTACCATTAGCTATTTGCTCATTCTTTCACGTTATTAACGTAACGATTGTGCCTTGCGTTAGTGTTATATCATAGTACATATTTTTGATATTACGAAGCGTGTAAATTGGTACTATAAAGAAGAGTGTGCAGATTTTACTCTCTTATACCTGTGAAATATGTATGTACATATATATACAGGGGCGGATGGAGGACATTGAGGGGGGGATTCTATAATTACGTAAAACCTTCTACGTAAGGTAGTAGATTTGAGAAATACCCCTTTTTTCATAAAGAAAATCAAATAGCGACCTTTATAGAAATTTAAAACTGTTTTAAAAATACATAATTATTACAATTCTTAATTTAAATTTTGTCTTATATTTAGGGGTGAAAAATAAAACGAAATTATAAAAAACCTAGCTAAAATGGTGTTTGAGAAATAGTAAGAAGGATAGTATTTTTATTAGACTTTACTTCTTTTTTATTTTTGTTAGTAATCCGATCCGAACTCTTTTTATTCATGAGCAAGTTGAAATACATATATTTCTTATTGAACTATTTTCATTTAGATTACAAAATAAAAATTAAAAATAAATAATAAAGGCAAAAGATCGATGACAGTTGGGTTTAAAATAAAATAAAAATGTAACATTAATAGATAGTTTTACTAGAAAACAGTATTAAATAATAGTTATAATTAAATCCATAGGTAACATTTATATTATATAAAAATCTTTTATAGTATACATTAAGTTATTCAGTTGTAAAAGAAAATTTTATCGAGGTTTTGCTTCTTTAGGGGGAAATGTCTTCCACTCCCCCCTACGAATCCGCAACTTCATATATATATATATACATATATATATATAAATAATCTGTTAAACCATATAGGTTCTTTATATCCCATTTGAATACATTAGTTTTGATAAATACTTACTGGTGTGCCTTTCGCACTGAATATTTTGAATATTCCTATCAAAAGCTTTCTGGGGCCACTCTTTGTTACAATATTTAAGTTTTATCAGTTTTTCTTATTTATTGTTTTTTTAAATTATCCTCTCATTATTTTAATTTTTTTACCTCGGACTATTCGCTGCTTAATGAATTCATTTTCTTGGGGCGTTTCCAAACTAACGGCGTCCATACAGTGTCTTCTACAAATATTCCTCGAATCTAACCAATCAACTTCTAACGATCTGGTCGGTGTGTGCTCCCAACTGAAGAAATAGGAATGTGTAACTCCTCTGGCATCTCTGTAGGTTGCGTGACGTACTCCTGAAATAAAATTTCTTATTAATACTTCAACATTATTATTTGTTTTCACGTATAAAGTGTAAAATAAGCTTAGAAACTCACACTGTTTTCAAACAATTCTGCAGCAAAGTCAATATTGCTCCTCGAATTTCGAGTTGTAAAATACTTCTTCTTTTGTTTTTTTTTTTTTTTACATTTATAATATGTATGTGCGTGTGTGCGTGCGCTGGTGTATGTATATGCACATTCTGCTAAAAAAAGCTAAACAAAAACGCATTTTGGGATTCCAGGCCGTTAAAATTTATCAAAAAAAAAAAAAATACGAGTAAGATAAAAATTCATAAAAATGTACGTTGTTGACTATTTAACTATGTTGAACAATTTCGTTTAATAATTTTTAATTCCTTTTTGAGGTATAGGTTTACCAAACTACGGCAACTTTAATAATGACTTAAACAAACTAAAAACATAAAAGTATATAAAGCATATACAAGTATATGTAAATATTTAATACACACGTTTTCTAAAAGTACCTCGCTATCGGCTAAGACAAATTTTTGTACTCATTTTATTTTACTTTTCTAGATTTGAAATTTGTTTACATCTAACGAGTTGCATGTGCAGCTGACAAATAAATACTGAATTCCTCTTTTTTTTTATTTTTTTTTTTTATGGTCGTCAATAAGGAATTTCTACTACTCGGAAGAAATATATAACGAAAAAAGCCTGTTAGATATTCTGTCAAAGATTGATAGTATAAATACGCTAATAACTGGAACGATATAAGAACTAAGAAAAAGGAAGAAGTATGGATCATAAATAAGGAGCAAGAAACTCAAGTGATCAGACGCAGTCGGGGTTATTATAGATTTTATTATCTCATGGGACTCTTATCGTTTGCCATTGTAAGACTAAATATTTCATTTAAATAATTGTCATACCATCTATATAAAATTTCTAGTATGCAGCAGCGGAATTGAAACTCAGTTCTTTCAAACCAAATCCCACGATTTGACCAACTACACTACAGTAGCTGGCTATAATGTAAGGCCCTATTCCCTTATTTCAGTAATCATTAATGATTTCATTAACTTAAAGTGAAGATAAAATTATGATGAAATTAGTAACATAATTACTCTGTATTATAAATAATAATATTTTATATATTCCAAGGATAACTGTTTTTTATATTATGACTATGATCATTAAAATTAAAAATCCTGTCAAAAGCATCTGTACCTGCATTTATTTTATCGATTATTAGTAATTATAAAAAAAATTAAAATAACAAAAACCAAATTATGTACTTTCTACAAGTTCTGGGTAAAATCGTTTGTGGTTTCGTAAGACCAGACTGATTTTATATAAAGTAACACTTTAGCCTATCTGTTCTTTATCTAAATCCCTTAAGAAAACCTATTACATAGAGATTTTAGAAATGTGTTTTAGTAGGATATTTATGTCGATTAATAGTCTCATCTTGTGAACACGGAACACCCGAGTTTTAATTTAGTTTTAAATTTGTAAAATAGGGCTTGATTAAAAGGTCTATTTTTTAAAGATAATGCATCAAAATCGCAGCATAATTTAGGATTCTGAACAGTATAAATAACTCAGTATACTTTCAAATTCAAATTCAAATTTATTTCTTAAATTTTACAAATACTATAAACTTAAATTAAATGAAGGTAAATTGCTCGCCATGCTACTGAAATCATATTTACGAAAATACCATGCACATTATATCTAACAATTTTGTTGTAAGAAAAAAATTACATTTATGATGCAAGTAAATATCTTAAATTCTTTAACTAGAAAGATTTTTATCAAAACGTTTCAACATATACACATACTCTTGCATAATGGGTTACAAAAAACTCACACATTTTCAAAAAAAAAAAAATTTAAGAATTTTTAACAGTTTTCAAGAAAACATGTTAACTTCGAAGTGGAACTGTAATATAAAAGTCTGCAAAATTACAAAGTTATTTTTAAACTGCGCAGTTCCAATTGACGATCTTAACAAATGCGATTTATCTCAGCAGGACTCAGATGCACGTACACACGCTCATTAATTTTACTGTTCATAACAACATTTAAGCACAATAGTGTGCATTAAAAGATAAAAGGACTATTTTTTTCCTTTCAGATTTATGCTATTTATTTTTTATGTGGCTTTTTTTCATTGCTATTTAATTCGTCTAAACTAATTTTTGAAAAATCCCGATTTCCAAAGAATACTGGTAGAGAGAACAATGATAAAAACAAATATGAAATTCGCAAGTTTTGATTATCAAAGAAAATCCATTTTTCTGTATTATATCGTAAAACTGGTTGCAAAATATTAACTCAGTAAGATTTAAATTCGTCTGCGGGTATTCAGAACACATAAAAAGACAATATTTCCAATATGGATTTTAGCTAGTCGAAACCATTAAAGCGATAACGGAAACAAAATTCGCATCACCTTTTTATTTTTATTTTTTTGCTTTAATAATCTTAGAAAGGCGATACAAAATTAATCTATATTATAATAAATAAATGTTACAAGGTAAACTTGACGAACTAGTGTTTAAATTTAGAGCTAAAATCTCGCATTGCTATTACTATTATTATTATTATTATTATTATTATTATTATTATTATTATTGGAAACGCATAAACGAGACAAGTCTCTGAACTAAACCAACAAAAAAAGAATAATAATAGGCTTTTATTACGGCTTATATTTTAATAAAAATTTATTTCCAAATATCAAAAAAGTAACCGATTACTTAAAAATATTAAAGCAACCAGATGAATCAAACGAAGACTATCAGTAATATTGATGCTGGGGCATGTTTACAAAATGTTTCGTGCACCTAAAAAGGAAGTATGTAGATAAAATAACTTTTTAAAAATAAGTATAATAATTATATTTACGGGGATGGCTAGCTATATTTACATGATATCATTCTGTTAGAGAAAAATTTTTACACACTTGACGGCTGCAAAAGACATAATAGAGCTGCTGGTGCAGCTTTTATTTTTTCTCTTCTAAACTATTCGCAATTCTTTAAATATCCTTTATTCTGTGTTTAATTTCATTCGCCGAGGTCACTGCTATCAAATTCCACTGGTGGAATTCTCAAGAATGTTAGTGACTGTTTTGTTTTTTATAGAAGGGGGCCGATTGAGCGAGAGTGTTGTACATCACACAGTATGTGGGGAGTTGAGGGGGTAACACCTTGGCAACAGAAAAGTTTATAGGAGGTGGGGTTTTTTGCTAAATAAAATTATGCGACAAGGCTGTGGGACCTGTGCGTAAGCGGCTAAGGGTACAGAAATCTCTGCGGGTATTGTTTTTTTCTGGCCACCATAGTTCAATTGAATGTTTGATTAGCCTTAAGAAAGTCCGACATGAGGTCTAATGGGCATTCCACGAGGACGTGAGATTATTAAAATTTACGTTTGACAGATGAGGTGGTAGAGGGCTACTATTAGGCTAGGATCAGTATAATGCTACTCGGGCGGATGTGTCGACATGTTCATTTCCAGGAATCCTAGCATGGATGGGAGCCCATAAAAAGGAACTGGAGCACTCTCTCTTAATAAATTCATATAATACCTACTGGGTTCGAATTGCTAAAGGATGTTTGGTGAGAGGATTAGAGATTGTCGATAGAGCCGCGGATGAATCGGATCAAACAGGGCTTTCAGTGATGTAGGCTCTGCAGAAAGAAAATATTCCAAACAGAAAAATACTCCATATTTATTTCAGCATTCAGTACCAAATAATTGTCATTCTCAGTCGAATGCTTCGGATCACATCGCAGGCTTCAGAAGAGCGGGCAGTTGGGAATGAAGTAGCCTCTAAGGTGGCCTTGGCAGCATCCGTGAAGAAAATGAGATGATGGGGGTATTTATGAATTGTCACTGCTGTCAACTGAACGATATTCGGATGCAGGAGTTTATTATACTTAATCAGGGAAAAATCAACATCAGTATTCAAAGGGACACATGGTGCGATCGCGTTATTAGGTGCCAAATCGGGGAAGGAAATTACGCTCACACTGTGCTGCGATAGGATGGCCAGGATTTCCGGGACAGGGTCATTAGGGAACTTTGGAGTAATGAGGAAGTAAATTTATGTGGATAGGAAAGGAACGATTACGAGAGAAAAGAGCGAGGGTCTCACGGTGATAATCAAAGGTTCTAAAATACTCTAGTGAGGGGGGGGGGCCTAACAAGGCGCACAAACTAACCGACGGGGAGGTTCTATGTGCGCCAAGTATCGTGCGAAGAGCCGTGTGGTGCATTGAGTCAAGAGATTTAAGTAGGGAAGGGCTGGCTGAAGAATACGCTTGGGACCCGTAGTTTATTCTAAAAAGGACTAAGGATTTGTATATGGAGAAAAGAGTTTTCGGAGGTACATTATACTTTGCGTTTGATGCGTATTTAAAGATAGCTAGGAATTTATAACAGTTAACTTTAAGGTTGAATATGCGAGGAGGCCAAATTAGCTTACGATCAAACAGTAGTCCAAAGAACGTAGCAGTGGGATGGAAATGGAGTGGAGAGTTTTCTAAGTTGAGACGGATGCTAAGGAAATTTTGACGCCCCCTATAGAAATTAACACAGGTAGACTTACGCGGAGAAATTTGTTACATCAGAATTGTAATTTTGTAATAGTTTTTTGTAGGTTTTTTTGAGCGTTCGCTGGAAAACTGGAAGTCAGGGAAATGTTCAAGTCGTCAAAGTAGAGCCGGGCGTTTACAGGCGGAGCGATACATTCATTTATATCATCGATATAAAAAATAAGCAAAGTTTCACTAAAGGCAAATCCTTGTGGTAGGCCATTTTTAGTTTGAATGGTGCTCGATGTTGACGAACCAATCTTAACGTGGGCCGTTCTATTTCTTAAAGAATTATTCAGATAATTGGCCATATTTCCAATTATACCAGCTGATGGCAAAGAGGTCGTACCGCTATATTCTGTCAAATGCCTTTTCTATATCGGAAAAGACGGAGTATACATGTTAGCGTCTGTGAAATGCTGTTATTTGTAGGCTCGGCAGATGATCAGCTGTAATACGCATCTTACGCCCTCCGGCTTGTGATGGAAGATTATTTTGCTCAAGGAAGAAAAGGAGGCGCCGGTTAACAATTTTTTTCAGGGGTTTTTGCAAGGACACTTATGAAGGATATAGATAGACCTGCAGTTTTGTGGAAAAAGAGGATCTTTATTTTGCTTCAGGATAGGAGTAATAACTAATAATTCCCATGGCTTTAGGATATAACTGGAGGATCTGATTTGGCTATAGATATGTAAGAGGAAGTTTTTCGCTGAAGGAGGCAAGTATTTTAACATAAAAGGATGGACAGAATCGGGCTCAGATGCGCTAGTATGGTATTAAAGTTGATAGTTTAATTGAGATATGGGGCAATTATAGGGAAGTAAAGAGTCAAAGATGATAGTTATTGTATGTTGTTCCAAGGAGTATTTCTTTGAAGAGAAGACAGAGGAATATGATGACAAGAGTGACTCAACAGGAGAAATGATTCGCAAAAGAATTTTCGACCTCTAACCAGTCAGACATGGAACGGTTTTATTTAAGTCTGTTAAAACTTATTCGAATGGAAAATCATATTCGACTTCACGTACATATGCTGAAAATAAATATGAAAATAAAGAAACAAATTCTTACGACTAACAAACAAATTTTTTCAATAAAATTCAGATGCTAAATCGATTTTGTTTTTTTTTTTTTTTAAATTAGCAGTTTTCCATAATCATAAAAATTAATTTATTTTTCATTTTTTGTGCACGTAAAAATTTATTATAAAACACACGGTTTTTCCCTGAAAGCAAAAAATCTGTCATAAAATGATATTACTACAGTGATCGACTAATTTTTTCGGAAATTGTTTATTGAAATAACTCGCTAACTGAATATACAATCAGTACTTCAAGTCTTCACAAAGGAAATAATTTTTTTTTCATCTCTGAAATTTTTAGGGTATGCAAGATTCAAATTTTAGATTCCCGAATATTCGCTAGATTTCTCCCGTAATATCTTGAGTATGTATATACTTACGAGTTGTTCTAAATTTTCGAAGTGTAATGAAGAGACACGTTGTGTTTAACACTTTTTTGAACTTGTTGCAAACTTTGAAAGTTTTGTTAAAAAATCAAAAGTTGTATTTGTTATTACTAAGTATTCCCATCGATATATAACACCACTAGAAAAAATTGACTTTCTTTTCAATCTCCAAAACTCCAATATGGAAGTTTTCCGATTTTTGCCGTCGCCAATAATTAAGTTATTGGAGGATACATCTGTTATCGACAGAATATTTTATCCGCGATTTATGTGCAAAATATTTTAAGTTAAATAGTTTCAGAGCTATTGAATTTTATTTGATTTCTTTACGTTTCCCAAATCGCGTTGAATTAACATTTTTTGATGTATTATTAGCGTAGGAAGTCGTAAAAATTACAGCTCGAGAAATGCCAATTTATCTTCGGTCGCTGCATTTATTGTAATCCTTTGAACTGTTTTAAATTGGTTACGAATGTGTTGCTTTTTTTTTATCTACCGCAAAATTACTCAAAGAGCACGAAGGTCCAATTGTTATATGCAACGTTAGTGTACTCGTAGACGAAAGACTGTAAATGTTTAATTAATCGATATACAAATTCTAAGTATGTCTGCCTACTATACACCAACTAGCGCGCGCATATGATGATATACGTGGTAGTTCGCCATTGCCTACCGCGTGCCTTTTAGCGATTATTTGCTCATTTAAAATAATTTCTGTCGTTGCCTGGGATCGAGCTCAGGACTTTCGTGATAGAAGTCAACTGTTCTAGTAACTCATTTTTCATTAGTTTACACTAATTGAAACAAGAATTATAATAAGAATTATGTATTATTATTTACCACATTACTTATATAACCGACGATTATACGATAAGAAGGAGAAGATCAGATTACATATCATGTTGATATTTCACTTTACTTAATTTTTCAAACTTCCTTTTCGTCACATATATTTGGAGCACACACAGTGACAGATTTAGGCGTAGGCTCGCGAGGCCTGGGCCTGGGGCAGCAACATTTGAGGGGCGCCAAAATTTAAAAGGTTGCTTAAATTTAAGAGGTTGCTTAAATTTAAGAGGTTGCTTAAATTTAAGAGGTTGCTTAAATTTAAGAGATTGCTTAAATTTAAGAGGTTGCTTAAATTTAAGAGGTTGCTTAAATTTAAAAGGTTGCTTAAATTTAAGAGGTTGCTTAAATTTAAAAGGTTGCTTAAATTTAAAAGGTTGCTTAAATTTAAAAGGCGCCTAAACTCAAACGTTTTTTTTTCCGGTCGCAAGTCGAAATTGATAAAATTATCCCCGTCAACGATAACATCTTGCGATTTTATGTGTCAAAAAATAATATATTTTTATCGTAATTAAAGTAAGTTTATTATGCGTATGTAAGAATTGTTAATTTTGACTTTAAAAATTGTCATCGAAATCCGTCGATATATCCTTACTAATATTATAAATGCGAAAGTAACTCTGTCTGTCTATCTGTCTATCTGTCTGTTACCTTTTCACGCTTAAACCGCTGAACCGATTTAGATGAAATTTTGTATGGAGATAGTTTGAGGTCAAGGAAAGAACATAGGATAGTTTTTATTCTGGAAATATTATATTAATTTTATTATTTCTCACGTATTCGTTCGTTAGTGTGTTATTTTATTCAGACAGATGTTTTTGTTCGGAAATTCTAAGAAACATCAGAACGCCAGAAATCGGTTTCGTTATGTAAACAAAATTACTAGCTAGCTTTTATTAACATGTTGTTCATCTTCGATAGTCGCCATTCGTTCGTCCGTTCCTAGCTTTTACCCGCGACGACATTGTCCGCAGAAAATTATTATTTCAAGTAAGCTGTTTCGACGTCAATATAAATATAAATGAAAGAGGTTTTATTATTAAATCATAACGATAGTTATATAGGTACTTAGTGAGTAGGCCGGAGATTTCCTTAAAACATTTACATAAACGTATTATATTTTGATTCAAAAAAAAAAGAATTCTTATTATTTTTACTGTCAATATGCCTCGCAGGCGTAAATCTGATCTAGCGCGTAACTCTAACAGAGCTCGAGCTGCGAAAGTAGCTAGAACTGAGGAATCTCAAGAGCAGACACAGACCAGACAGATTTTAGATGCCGAGCGTTACTCCTCTCAAAAGGTTTCAGAGACCTTAGAACAGACTAAGGCACGGTAAGCTTTAGTCGCTGAGTGTCACGCCTCTCAAAGGGCTGCCGAGATTATAAATGCGAAAGTAACTCTGTGTGTCTGTCTGTCTGTCTATCTGTTACCTTTTCACGCTTAAACCGCTTAACTGATTTTTTTACGACAAAGCTTTTCATTGTAATATAAAGGCCATCCATTTGAGATATATATATGTATTTAATAGTAAATGAATATACACTGGCAGGACAACGTCTGAAAAACGTTGTTTACAAAAATGTGTTGAATTAAAATTTTACTACTGCAATTGTAAATAAACAAAAATAATTACATAAAAGTAAATAATAAAAAAAATATATCGAAGTAAATACCTAATAAAAAAAAACAATAATAATAAAAAAAAAAAACCTATAGTTATAATTTAATAATAAAATCTCTTTCATTTATATTTGTTTTCACGTCGAAACAGCTTACTTGAAATAATAATTCTCCGCGGACAACGTCACGGGTTAAAAGCTAGTATATACATATATATATATATTTTTTTTTTTTCTATTATGAGAAAGGCGGCATAGCAGCTCGGGCCTAGGGCGCCATCACCATCAAGACTATCACTGAGCACACAGTATTTCCCGAACTTGCAACACGTAAACAATGTGTTTTTAATACGATCACGATAAATACGACTATGTTACATTATACAAAAACCGCGATGACAGTGAGGTAAATATTACTGAAAATATCGGGCTCTTTTAAAAATGATTGTAGCCATTTTATGTAATATAAATGTATCGAATTATTTGAATAAAGAAATAAACATAAAAAATACTCAATATATCGGAACAAAACTGAAATATTTAAAATTTTAAAAAGTTCACGACTAATAATATTCTTGTTCATTATTGTAAAGCATAAAATACTATGGATTTATAGTAAACGAAAACTTTGCGCTATTCCACTCATTTTCAATTTTTGCTTGCTTCCTCTCCAAATTATCCTCTCCACTTAAATAAATGTAATAATATTCACAATGCTGAATGTTCATCTCTTTCCGTCAAGTGTTGTATTCTACATTCTCAACTCTTTTATTCTGTTTTTCCCCTCTCTGCTTACCATTGCAGCTATCGATTTCGTCAGTATTTGACCGAATCAAAATTTGACATGGCATTTCATTCCCTTCTTTTTACCTCCAAGTGCAAAGTCTTGGCTGACGCGCTAAAAAAAAAAAAGAAAAAAAGATAATTTGCATCGAAATAAAAACTATTCTAAGATATACATACTTTACTCCCTGGTGTGTAATGTTATAAAAATTGATCTGTCTTGTCGTGTTTAAAATTGATGTGTCGCTCATGTTAACCAGACCGCCTTTTGGTGCATTTGATATTGTTGCTTTTTTTATTTATTTATTTATTTCTAGGCTCCAGTCTGTTTTGTTTTATACATTTTCCTAGTCTGTGGTTAAAGTAACACCTGTATTTATTTATTTTTTAAAACTTCTGAATTTTTTCATCTTTAATCTATTCGTAAATTCTTTTGTTAACGCCGGTGACACTGAGGATTCGTGTCCGCGGTGAGCGGGTTTTTTCTACGAATTGATACAGCGTAATACTTAACAATAATCCGAAGTTTAGCATATAAAAAGTTTTCCGTGAAGTCCAAATCAGCCGTGTGCTGAATTAGGGACTAAAAAAATCAAAGCATTTACCTTAGATTCACAGAAGAGAAGGGAAAAAAAGTTGGTTTAAATACGGATTGAGAAAGTCAGATATGTGAAGGCACTCGAATAGAAGAAAAGGAAGAAAACCGAAGATGTGAAAAACATTAGCGAGAAGTCGTTATGCTGATGGCGATATATTTTAAATCTTCGATAAAAAGAAAAAAAAGGCATTTTTGCTAAAGGGGAAAAAGAAAAAAAAAATAGCATACAAAATTAAGAAGGGAACCGTCACTGCGACAAATACTATTCAGGAAACTAATAATAATAATAATGGAAGGAAAACTATAAAAGAGTTTGAATAGGAAAAGAAGAGAGAGGCCGGGGGTAAATTTAGAATGAAACAAGCGAAGAAAAGAACACTTTTAATATATGAGTGCATTACAAACATAAGCATAGAAAAGAATGGAAGTAATTATGATTGTTTTGAGAAATGCGAAGAATAGCACTTATTACATGATTGAGGAAGAGAAGGTTACAAAGGGAGAGAAGCAAGATAAGGATTGACGTGGAAAGAGTCAACTGAAAAGAATCAACAAATGAATAAAACTTATTAACACAATAAACTGATTTGATTTGATATCGTGCTATGTATCATATCTCTTTTTGTTCTCCAACTATTGTTATTGTTATTATTATTATTATTATTATTATTATTATTATTCTGTTAAGATACAATGAAAATTTGCTAACAAGGGAAAGGTTACACAATGATATGTTTTTTTCTGATCCGGTATGGAAAATTTGTGTATACATTTGAATAAACTTTTTTTTTTTTTTTTTTTAATGAAAGAAAAATGGAAAAAAACGATACATTTTACTTACGACTAGCGCAACTTCTCGGATCCGGTAAAGCCAGTCGCCGTTGAGCATTCACCATAACAGTACTTAACATCAGCAAAAGCAGCTCACGAATCATTTCGATCTGTAATTAAATTTGAAGAAATAATTTTTACTATAATCGTCAGAGATTTATGCGTCATTCCTGATTAATTTTTTCACATCTTTCCTGCTTGAATAATTAAAAATGTAACAAAATAATACATCTCCACGTCATGGATGCAACATTGCTATAACAAGCTTTTATTCCGAATGTACATAAAGCACTTGAGTGTAAGATGCATTTCAACAAATGGTAGCTCCTACGCAACATGGACACTGATTTATGGGATTTTCGCAATAGTTATGAGTGTAACTAATAATTATTACGCCTTTCAATTGTTAATTACAAAAAAAGAAACAAAATGATAACGATGAGTTAAGTGAGTTCCATACTCTTGGTAAAGCATCATGGACTATGAAATTAAGCTTCTTTTATAATGCGGCAAATGTCTAATAGGGAACTGGAAAGAATATTATCAGCCTTTGCATTGCCACGTCACCTTTTTTTCCTGATGTATTCAATATTTGACTTCAGGTCAATTCCACTGTGACAGCAACAGTTTCAGTTTAGACACGAATCTCGAATATGATTTCTAATGATATTGTTTGTGTTTTGATCGGCTAGTACCGATTATTGTGCACAAAATTCAGATTTCGGGCTTTGAAGGATTTGTTTTTATTTTTTGTCTTCTCATCTATTTGTTTCAAAGAAATATCGCAAACAATTTAAAAAAAATACGTTCTCTTACCGGCTCTTTACTGACCTCGGTCTAACTGGTTTTGTGTTAAAGATAGGTATTTCTTCCTGCATACACGTTTTAAGGTTTCAACAGATCGTGTAAATGATCATTTTTGATACGAAAATGACTTTGTAAAGCTTACGTGCGTAACACCAACCCGGTCCTTTTGAAGTAGAACATTTTTAAAATAAACTCATGAATATTACATAAATGAGAAAGTATCGCATAGCAGAAATATTATACAAAATAAAAATCATCACACGTTTTGTAGCAACGAACTACACACATTCGCTATGATGAGCATGCACTTTATCATTACAAAGTACTTTATTGATTTTTATTTTGTATAATATATAATATATATGTTTTTTTTGTTTGCAATATTTTCATGTATATAATACACTCACAGAAATGGGTGATATCAACAATTTCAATTTAAAAAATTTCATATACGAATAACCACATGAAGTAAATGACTCTATACGCTTGCGCATAACCAAAAACAGCGTTTTAGCAGGTTACTCTAAACGGATTTAGTTATAACGGTATGGCAGTGACCTCATTAATAATGCACGACGTTTATAAATGTTGCATAAGTAGTTTGCATCCTGAACCGGTAGCAACTGTTTCGAGCGCCTCGATATCCGTGTTCGCGTGAACTAGCCTTCCGTTAACCCGAATTTGTAATTCATTTTAAATTTATTTGCAAGCCTTCCCGAGCCCTTTGAAACTCGTGTTTAATGAAAATGCCGTTATTTGTTAACGTGTGCGTGTGTGTGTGTGTGTGTAACGTACGATTGTTATAATGAAATAAACAACTATTAACAATTCTACCGATTTTATCGATTTAAATGATTTCCCGTTAATGTTATAATTTAGTGAATTCCACCAGTTAAGTTAATTACGTCAATGTGTACTACGTGCAATATTCATTTTAATACTTCTGATATTTTTTTGCCGGTAACTTTATTTTAAAAAAAGGAAAGAAAGAAAAAAAATGATAAAAGCTTACCATAGACACGAAAATTGTAATAATATTTCATCATTCGTAAATGTTTTCGTAAACTCTTCGTTTTAATATCGCTTTCCTCAAGGGCATCATGTACTATTGTCCCTATTTTAAAATGTTCTAGTTTACCACGAGCATTCTTCTGACTACAAACTTTCCTCATTTCAAAACCTTCTTCTATATTTTGTGTTTTGAGCTGCTTCGCTATGTCCGATTTGTTTTCTCATTTTCATTCTTTTCTGTTTTCTAGTCTCTTTTCATCTCTTTTTTTACGCGTACATTATCCGTCCCTGGGACTTGATCGTGACCAAGGAAAATTTGTTCGATTTAATCACAATTTTGGTCATGATTTTCAGTTACAATATGTGTCTATCTGGGGAGGAAGAACTCTATAAGATGCAATTTCCCTTCTATTGTTGAAGGGGTCGAAGGAAAAGAAGTCATCGATAAACTGATTATTATTAAACGCGCGATCGTTTTGAAAATTGAATGAGCTGAAATATCGAAAGTCAAGACGTTAAACTACAATATAATTTTACAATCATATTTTTTAAGAAGTTAAACTATTTGGAATGCGTGAACGAATTGGGAAGAAAAAATGATTAAATGATTTCAACTTACGGAGTTATTTTCATCTCGTAGAGACGTATACACTTTGATACTAAAGAGTTCAAGAAGAGCTTAATGTGGGGGAACAGGTACGATTTTTAATTACCGAACTGAAGAAAAAACCAATTCGAAGGTTGATTGAGAACTTTTATAAAGGCGTGCAGAACCACTGCTAACGGTTAGAGACAAACAGATAAGTGATCAATGGCAACGACGTAAAATTTGTCCCAGTAACGATTGTGCGGAGAAAATATCTGAAATCACAGAGAAGGTTCTGCAAGAAAAAAGTTCTGTAATACATTTATTATTTATATTATCCCGAAGAGGATTTGTTTGGATTGTCGCAATGTGTTGAACACCACACCCCGCTAGAGATAAAGAAAATTCTTAAAATCGGAATGCCATAAGAAAAATTTCGAAACGAAACCAATTCCAAACGTTAAGCGGCTGCTCGATGACGATTAATTCGTAGAATTTGAACTAGTTCTTTTTTCCTCCCATCCTACATTAAATCATTTCATTAATATACACCGCTCTGATTATATAAGAATAATAAGTGGGCGCGTCGATGATTGCCATATACACTCATTTTCTTTTTCAGGAATTCTCAAAACTATAGTGTCATTTCGATTTCTTTTTAGATCTCAAACAATAACCAGTATAGTCTACAGGTCATTAAAATAAAACTTTGTCGTTATTAATTAAAAATTATTTTCTTTAAAAACAAAAATAATAATAATAATTAGCAGAAAAACAAAAAAAAAACAAGCAATTGCACTAAATTTGAATCCTCATTAGTATCTTAAATAACTAAGAGACTGAATATGGTACAACCGCGAACAGAGACACACGTGTAATCATTTGTTTTACAACAACCGACGGTAAAATATAATCGTTCGGAATTCTCGGTATTCGTTCAAAACATTAATCACCGATGCGGCTCGAGGAACTTTTAGTTCCACGAGAAATGGAAAAAGAACTTTTAAAACAAACTACTTGAAACGTTAAATAAAAAAAATTTAAAAAACGGTGCTTACCGTAAATTTTATTTCCAACACATAATGAAAATTTTACACCTTTTTAATAACAAGAAAAAAAACCAAAAAAAAACTGTTAACATGCAAAACTTGTCCATTTTAGTGTCGGCCCCACCCTTTTTAAAATTACCCTATAGAGAAGAAAATATTACAAAAATTACAAGCCCCTACATTTCAATTTTGTTGCTTTTCATATATTCTTTGTTAAAAAATTACTTTCGGGAAACACGAAACATAAAAGGAAATAATAAACGAAGAGTAGATTATTGTCGGAGGAAGAGATTATTTCAACGACTTCAGAGACCGAGAGCGGGAACTGCGTTTTACCAACAATGACTGCATTTTTTAAAAATGAAACGGTTTTAAATTAAACAGACGAATAAACACAAATGAGTTAGATAGTGCAGCAACATTTTCTTAGCGAGCAAATTCATTTATTTTCAGGAATAAAAAAAAAGATGTTCTACGTAATGTTTTTCGAAAGAGTCTACTTATACGACGACATATAGGCTAGAAACGAAGAGAGGCATCTGCGAGAATGAATGGAAGGTACGGATTGAGAAGGAAGGACACTGATAATATGACACGGGAGAATTAGTTGTTCCTTCAAATAGCGGATTAGGGCATTGAGTCATTCAAGTGAACTACTACTGCTGTTGTCTGGGTTTTAAATAAATCTCTGGTCAATTGTTTAGAGCCGTTTACTGAATTTTTCCTTTCAATTAGTGGATTAAAATACAATGAATGAGCTAAAGTCAAGATAGTAGAGATCTAGTATGGAATTCTGAATATATTTTTGGTTAGCTCTCTGTTGTTATCTGGTGGTAAAATTTGCATCTTCGTTCTCTCGTTATTGAATTGGAGAAGAAAATAGATGAAATAAAGAAAACGAGTAATGTTGACATTTGTGGAAAGAATGGAAAAACACAGTAATAAGTGCAGCTGATAAAAACTTAAATTAGGATACTATAAGAAAGAATAGTGCACGGATCACATGCAGGAAATAATAAACATCATAAATAAAAGCGGGAAAATAAATAAATTTAATCATGCAATGGTATAACGAAAAATGTAAAGGAACTTGACGAACGGCATTGTACGAGTGCAGGTGAAAATAAAGTAAATGCCGAAGATACGCAAAAAATAAAAACCGAGAATAATAGGAATAAAAAACGAAAAAAAAAAAAAATGGACTGCATCAATAAAAATGAAATTGAGAAGAACTAGATGGATTTCATCTATACGAAGATAGAAAAATAAGGTTAAGATTAAAGTAACAAAAAAATCTTCTATGCGGAGTCCTCTGCTATTCTGTGTGTCTTCTTTTTATCAGATCCTCACCTGTCTCTCGTAATATCCTTATCCTGTCGCATGTTCAAAGCGTGCTGCAGACTATCGCATCTCCTCGTCCACCTCACTCAACCGACTACGTTATTCTTCTTATTCGCTCCCTGATTCATGATCTTTTCCTTTCTCAATCCAAACAGACTTCTTTTGGATCCCTGGTCGTGCCGGAATTGAGGGTAATGAGTTAGTTGACTCCATGGCTTGGTTATCTTCCTCTTCCGGTAAGTTTCTTCCTGTTTTCTCTTCTTCGAATATTAACATTCTGTCTGAAACTGCTCATTCCAAACTATGGTTTAACTCTTACGTCTCCTCATTCTCCAACCCGGATTCTTTTTTTTTATCTATTCAGTCTAGGGTTCTTCGCTTCCCCTGGTTTCTTGACTTTTCTTCTATACGTCGTTTCAACCTCTTTGCGATTTGTCGCCTGCTCTTTGGGCACAGTTTGCTTCCTTCTTCGCTTTTCCGTTTTTCTCTGGTGCCGTCTCCTTATTGCCCATTGCACTTCTCCAAAATCCAATTTATCTGTGACCCCGATCACATAATGTTCGATTGTTCGCCTCTTGTAACCGAACAAGCTTCCTCTCCATTCTTCTCTTTTACAAATCGGTATTCCCACCCCATACAGTGCTTCGTTCATTCTTTCTCTTCCTTCTCCTTCGGTTGTCCAAGCTCTTGATTCTCCTTTTTGTCGGCTATCTCTGATCTTGTAAAGATCTGAGTCTCCTTCGACTTTTTTCCTTTTTTCTTGGGCTGACGTCCTTGTAGACAAACCCATAAAAAAAAAAAAAAAATAAATAAATCCGCCACACATATTGAAGAGTTTGAATTAGAGATAAAAAGGCAAGAAAGGGAAAAGCTACGGGAATTGATAGAATGTCGAGAGATTTAATTAAATACATTCGAGAACAATCTAGAACGCTTCTACTAAATCTTTTCAATGAAATATATTATTATGAAGGAGCTTTCCAGAAGATTTAAAAAAAGTTAATTTCATCCTAATAGCAAAAAAAAAAAAAAAAAAACGATTCAAGAAATTGCTCAGAACACCGAACAATTGCTCTAATGAGCAATGCGCTAAAACTTTTTAAACTACAGACTGAAACATTAAATCGATAAAACTGTGAGTAAAGCGCAGTTTGGTTTCAGAGTGAATAGAGGCATTGGAGACGCCGTAATACTATTAAAAGTAATCATACAGAGATCTTTAAGCATTAACAGAGATGTATATTAGTATGCTTCGCCGATTATAAGAAAGCTTTCGATAGAGTGGACGACCACTTAAGTCTGATTCCAATATATTGTAAAACTTTGATGTTGACAGTAGAGACAAGACTATTTATTAAACATCTACATTAGGATTGGAAGGCAAATATGAAGATAGGAATACGCCGAAGGACGCTACAGCATTAAAAACGAAGTCAGGCAAAGGTATAGTCTTCTCTCTGGGCTATTCAATTCATATGCGCGAAGAAAATAATGAAATCCTCAAAACTAAATGTACTGGGATACCGAATTAATGGACAATTAATGAACATATTTCATACGCGCATGGTAAAGTACTGAAAATAAATACAAAAGAAGAACAAAAATAATAATGAGATTTTTCAGATCAAAACCACACACACACACACACACACACACACACACACAAATACAAATAGAGGGACGGCAATTCGAATATGTTAAACAACACGGATATTTAGGAGTATAAGAATTGACGCTGTTCAAATGCTAAAAGACGGATAAGATAACAAACCGTCAATTGTTGAAGTAAAGTCGACAAGTTTCAAATATTTCATTTGATAATTTATAAGAAGAAGACAAATTACATGCATTGCAAGAATTGTTCTAAAGGCTCCAGGAGGAAGAAAGACGCTGAAAGTAAATTTGATGCTGGAATTTATAGTGTTAGTGACGTGCAACCTCTCGAATGGGGAATTATGCAACAACAATAATGACGATGAAAATAAAAGAAAAAAAACTGCTTTTTTTTTGTTTTTTTTAACCCCCCTTTTGGGTATGTCAGCAACGGATCTTCACCCAGAAACGGCACGCCGGAAAAGAATATCAGACGTAGAGTCGGTGTCAAATATTGATGGAATAAAAGAACTGAGGATAGGAACAACGGAGATCGACGGAAAACACGAGAAGCGCAATAAGGATTAGGGTGTTCATAACAGATCGGAGTACAAAGAAGTAGATTACATTAATGAAGGATGGACATTCAAAGAAGATATGGTCGGGATAATAGATAGTTTCGTCGTTAATTAGAGAGGATAATTAGAGGACAGTGCGAGACGAAAATGAAAACGTGAGGAAAGAAGAAGGGTATGATTGAGATGTAAATGGATAATAGAGACAATAACGGAGCGGCGAAGCGAAGGAAACTAAAAGATTAGTTATTTAACTTCGATAGGATCTCTCCCAGCCGCTGACGACCATGTAAGCACTAGAAATATTATAAATGATATTTTGTCAAAGTTTCGTCAATTCGGGTTGAAATGAGAGTCGTCTTTCAGTTATTAAATGATTCATTCGTTCACTCATAGAGCTCACTCAGTTCAGTTCACCGGGTTCGTAAATAAGTGACACACACATTTACTTTTTATACTGTATCTAGCTAAAATAGGTAGTTTGGAAAACTAAAAAACCTTTTTTAACACACACACACAAAAAAAAAAGACAATTTACCGTACTCAAACACAATGTTTTCTGGGTAAAACATGCGTGATTGATTTTCACCTAAACTACACGTGTACATATGTGCATATATTTGTATTATTTGCGTGTGTTTCTATGCAATGCATACAAGGAAGAGACACGATCTTCAACAGTAAGAATTACAATTTCGCGCTGGTCTGCGCATATATGTCATTGTAGCGAACAAGGGACGGTTATTACGGTGAACTGAATTCTAGCGGGCGATCATTGTAACGTACCGCCGTCAGAGTCCGCATCCACTGGTAGTCTAAGGGATACAATTCTGAAATGCGCACATAGTTTATATGTATATTTGCCCGTATATATGTGCATTAAGTGTTTTACGGCTTACATGAATGGTAGAGCAACCTGTAATAGCAAAAATTATGATTTTACGCTTATTTACATACGTAGTCGCGTGCATGGGAAAATACAAATTTATTATCGATTGGACCGTGTTTGTCGATGTATATACCCAGCGTACAACGAATTGGAAAAGAAAGCTCATTATGCCGGTGTGTGACATATGTATGTTTATTTGATCGGGCTAAGAATACAGATCTTATTTTTACATACTTGAGGACAGTTCTCTTACTGTCCTAGACTAATTCGCTTTAGTAAACACGTTGAAAATGCGGTTCGAAAAACAGAGTATAATGTCAACACATACGCCGAATAATAAAAATCTAGACTACGGATAGAGTATAAAAAGTTTAACTGCATTAACTAATCAATCTCGCCTCGTCAAACAAAGACTATTTCCGCGTAAATTGTAACAACAAATATATTTAAAAAAAAAATACTTTGGCCTAATACATATTACACATATATATATATATATATATAAACTTGGCCATTTTGGCCTCGCAAGGGGCTGTGCCCCTTGACCCCTCTTGCTTTCATTTCTGTCTCTTTCTCTTCTATACTTTGTATAAAATGATCAAAATTTACAACGTAATTCTTACTGGCATCAACACACACAAAAAATAACATAACCACAAAAATCCTATTCTAACATTTAACTTCCGTTATATAAAATTAAGACACAACCAACTCATTTCCGTCGATTCCGGAATGACCAGGAATCCAAAGGAAATCCGTTTGGATAAAGTGGGAAAGGAAAAGATCGTGAATTAAGGAACGAATAAGGAGAATGATACAGTCGGTAGAGTGAGAAGGGAGAGGAGATGTGATAGACTGCAGCACGCTTTGAGCGTCCGACAGGATAAGGAGATTGCTAGAAGCCGGAGAAGTTTTGAAAAAAAGGAGGGCACGCAGAATAGCCGAAGACTCAGCATAAAAGATTGAACAAAAGGAGGGAAGTTTAAAGGACTCGAAGTAATTGAGAGAAGGACAGAAGAAGGCTGCACCAACACCATTGGGTCCCTTGGAGCCATCAGTGAAGATCAAAAAATGGTTGGGGAAAAAAGAGCGAAGATTCTGTTGGAATTCTGATCTAACAACGTGATGAAGAAGAGGTTTGGGAGGAACAGGTGAATAAAAGCAGTTAATAGGATGAAGCAGAGAGGAAAAATTGAAGGAGAAATAAGGGAGTTTATCGTAAAAGTAGATATACGGAAAAAACTGTATAAGGCGGCCAGCGATAAGAGATAGAATAGGAGTCTTGTTAGCAGAAAAGCGCCAGGAACGCAATATGTAGGAATAAGAAGGAATGAGAGAGCAAGAGGAAATAGGCAACCGTTTGATGAGGAAACGATAACCCAAGAGGGAGCGTCTAAGGAAAAGGGGAGGAATGTGACACTCTGCGTGCAGAGCTGGGATAGGAGTAGACTTCCGGGCTCCAAGGCAGAGGCGGAGACATGTATTTTGGACCCGGTCGAGCTTAGACAGAAGGGATCTAGAAGAATTAGCATAAATATAGGAACAGTAATCAAGAGCAGAGCGGATAAAAGATTTGTAAAACATGAGTAGGATCACAGGATCACCTCCACAGGCAGTGTGCGAAAGGGATTTAATGAGGTTGAGCCTTTTGAAGGAAGATACGAATAAACGGTTGATATGGACATGGAAGGAAAGTCGGCTATCCAGAAAAACACCTAAATAACGGAAGGAGGAAGTAAGAGGAATTGGGCCATTAGTTAGGACGAGGACGACTGAGGAAGGAATAAACGGGCGCAGTGTAAAGACGACATTAGAAGACTTAGAAGAAGAGATGAAAAGATGGATGTTGGATAAGGCATTTTCCAATGCAATTAAGGAGATTTGAAGATGGGAGTTGGCCTGCGAGATGTTGCGATGAGAGGAATAAATGAGGATATCATCAGCAAAGAAAAGAGAACAGGAATTCAAAGATAGGGACGCAATTTTGATCAAATAAATATTAAATAAAGTGGGGCTAAGGCAGGAACCCTGCGGTAGTCCACGATAGACTAGTCTAGTGGCATCCTGAATATGAACAGAAGGAGTGACCGTTCGGCAGAGGAAAAGATTAATAATCAGGGTAGAAAAATGAGCTGGAATGTTTAAGGAAAGCATTAAATTAAAAAGAGTTGGAAGATGGACATTGTCGAAGGCTGCCGAAATATCAAGAAAGGAAGCAATAAGAAATTTTTTGTCGATGAATGACTTGTAAACATCTGCCAGGAATGCGCTAATACAATCAGGAGGGCCGCGACCAGGGCGGAAACCAAACATATTGCTAGGCAATAAGTTGTGGTGTTCTAGCCACCAAACAAGGCGTCTGTTGATTACGTTTTCGAAAAGCTTTCTGACACAAGAAGCAAGAGAAATTGGACGAAGTGAAGAAGAGTTCGGTTTAGGGATAGAGATAATGATGAAGGTATTCCAAGATAAAGGAGTACAACCAGAGTGGAGAAAAGAGTTGAACAAGTTTAAGAGAAACCGAAGAGAAGAGTCCGAAAGATTTTTGAGAACAGAAAAGGAAATACCGTCTACTCCGGGAGCAGAATCTGAAGAATTGCGTAAGGACGTTTCTAATTTCGTAAGGGTAAACGGAGTGACCAGAAAATGGGAGGAGTTGGAAGAAGACGAAATGCGACGAGATTCATTAAGGTTAGGAACGTAACAAGGGGCGATGGAGTCAATGAAAGCTCATCATTCGAGAGATTACAGGAAAGAGGATGACGGGAAAGAGGGAATTTGAAAGCCTTAGCCATTTTCCAAACCTGAGAAATAGGAGTAGAGCGTGAGAAGGAGGAACAGAAGCTTTTCCACGCGTTTTTTTTTGCTGATTTGAGGATGAATCTGGCTCTAGCATTGGCTCTTTTATGAGAAAGATAGTTGCTGAGTGTAGGGCTGGAGCGATAAGATTTGAAAGTGGTTAAACTGAGATCGAAAGCAGCCTTACAATCCTGATTCCACCACAAAGCGGAGGACGATTTCACTTTCTTATGAGATGAACAACGGACAGGAGGAGAAGAACAAGTTAAGGCAGAAGAGATAGAATCAATGAAGAATTTATATTGGGAAAAACAATTCAAAGAAGCAGGGATGGAAGATAGTGAGGAGGTCTGTTCGTAGGTGACTGATCGATCAGTCTATGATTTTGGCGGTACGTCTCCTATTGATGACATTCGAAGAGCTGATCTGAGGTCCGATCATTATCTCTTTCCTTTTTATCATGATTTTCTTCCATCACATAATGAGTTTTTTTTCCACTTTTCCCCGGTTTATGCAGTATCTTTCCAGTCCTCGTTTTTTTTATTACTTACAACAATATTTTTCTCCGCAACATTTACGTCGCTTATACTTCGCATTATACGATCCGATTCTCTCTTATGGATTCATTTTTTAAGGAGGTGCCTCCAAATATCACATTACACCCATTTGCAATCTGCAACATTTGCTTCACATATAGAGACACCTTATATAGAATAAACCTACCAAAATTTCATAAATAAGAATAAACACATATTTAAAATTTCTATAAAAGGAGGTTTTATTAACTTTGCAGAGATTCCGAAGTTCTTTAAATCCCACGCCAGAATCCAAGTAAAATATGCAGTATGTTCAACACCGTTCCCAAAAAAACAAAGTATCTATTAGTGAACTTGAAACGGCGTGATAAATAATTTAAAAAATTTTTTTTTTTCTTCTTCTTAAAAGTAAGTTTGAATTTTCATCGCTTTTCATTTATTTTAAATTAGCTTTTAAAGATTGCTTTGTTTCATTTCTCGATACCGAAATTGAACCACATTATTATTATTATTATTATTATTATTATTATTATTGTGGAGTTAGCTTCATAGACACGTGTTTAGGATGATGTGTTCCATCCTGTAGGAAACTTATTTTCTTACTGCTTATAACAGAGTATATTTTTCATTTTTTTATTTTCGTTTCACAACTTTTTTTTGTTTATATTTTTCACCGTACGATTTTTATGTAATTATATTTGTATTATTTGCTCGGTCTTAAGGTTTTTCATATAAATAAGATTGTTTTTCCTAGTACCTGCAGTAGAAGTATTATTCGCGTATACGTAACAGCAATTTTTATTTTGCTATTTTGCTACTTTATATTACTTTCGCGCGATTATTCAATTCCATTTTGTTATTTTGCGTATATAATTTCTATGTTAATATTCCTTTTCGTGCAACTGTTTAATTTCATTTTGTTTTCACTTTGTTCGTTTTATATATGTTATGTATTATAATTCCGATGTTGGTTTGTAATTTTTTAATTAAAATGTCTACATTTCGTGCAACGTTGCGCACTGTAGTCAAAACACGTGTAATACGAGTAATAAGGATTATTTGATTTACATGGTTAAATGATCTTTACAACGTTGTTCGGTTCCCTCTGTTCCTTTTCGCTAATTCGCCATAGAATACGCATTTAGGCGTGCGAAAATTTTCCATTCTTGCAACACGGTGTGTCCAACTTAATTAGGTTGTTGCTACACGAGTGTTTCAGCTGGTTCTACACCAAAACATCCGAGAAATTCTTCAATGACAATGAAATCCGTGTTCACCTAATTTTTGAGATGTTTCGAATTAAACGTTTCCGGAATCGTTCGAAAGTTTCAGATCCGTATGGCAAAGATGGAATGATCACGCCGCGAAAGACTATGAACTTTACGGATACGCTTAAGTCTGTGCTGAGAAAATACTATGCTTTTATTTTTCATTTTCTCACCGAAATGAGGTCCCCGAGATACTGAGAGCTTTTAACATTCCCCCGAGGATTTCTTCACGAATTTATTTGTTACTTTCGGTATTTTTACTTGATAGTATTTCGGTTTTACTTACAGTAAAAACCCTAAACCAAAATCTTTATATGCTTCAACAAAGACGGGGGGTTAACGTAGTCTGCAGTTCACCATCAAAATGTGCTAGAATCATGCAGTTTATTATTATGAAACGATTGATGTAGCTGTGTTTTATTACAGCGATAAATGTGGCGTTTTCCTCCATTCTTATCAAAAGAGCAGTCGGGAAAGTCCCAAGATCGACTCCGATACTTTCTTCGATTCGGCTTCTAGCTCCTCAGTTGAGCCGAAAAAGTGTCCGTGGAGTGGTCTTTTGAGTTCGTTGAACAGCGAGAAGTTGCACGGTGCTAAATCGGGCGAATAAAGCGGCTGCGGAACGACATGGGTTTGGCGAATTGTCCTTGAAGAACCAATGCAGTATGGAACAATGCATTATCGTGGTGCAAATACCAAAAAACTCTGTCAACATAACCTTGATTTTTGAGTAACTTTGGCGCAATTTTTTCGGTCCTGGTTCACACCTTTTGCAGGGTATTCGCTCGATGGTCGATTGTTTCTGAATCGTATACATAGATCCAAATCTCTCATCTCCTATAATGATGCATTTCTTGTCGTCCGGGTTGTCAGAAATCATTGTTTCACCGATGTCAAGGTGACGAACCTTTTTTCTTCAAAAAAAAAAAAGAAAAAAATAAATAAAGTGTTTGTAGAACCAACCGAGATTTAACGCATTTAAGACACAAAACATCTCTCTGAAAATAGTTCGAGTTGATCCAAATGATATGCCCACAACATCGGCAAAGTCTCTGATTGTCATTGGACAACAATTTTCGAGCACCAAATCTTTGATTTTCTTTAGAGGCGGCTTTCGTATCGGTAGATGTTAATGGTCTTCCGAGGCGCTGTTCGTCTTGAACTCGTGTTCTCGGTCTTTTTTAAAGTCTTTGCACCATTTGTTTATACTTAAAACCTCATCACTAAAGACCTTCCGTAGCATCCCCAACGTTTCTACGGCAAAATGTTCACTCCGTAAACAAAATTTAATGCAAATTCTTTGCTGAATAAAGTCAGACCTAGTAAAAATCGAAAAACTCACTGTTTTATGTTTACAAAAACACGTGTCACTCTGCCGAGATTGAATATATATATATATAGTGACATGAAACGCTGCACAGATATCAAAAATAGTACTGCCAACCCACAGAAAAAAAAATAAAGAAAAAACAAATAAAAAAAATAAAGAAAATTCGTGATTACATAGCACTTGCCACGTAGTTTAAATGAAAAAATGTTTTTTTACAAAAAATAAATACTACCGACTTCAAGGTTTATTATACAAATTTAAAAATGCACTAAAAAGTAAAAAATAATTACTCCCGATGAGAAAATATATATATCAGAGTGATCTTAAAGATGATATCGTAATTCTTATACAACATTAATACCTTAATTAGAGTTGGAATTAAATTCATGTTACTATATCTAAGAACAATTTAATGAACATTTAATGCAGTTTTTAATTATTCTATCAATATGAATTTGATGCCAACTCCAAAAAATTAATGTTGTATAAGAATTATCGTAATATCACCTTTAAGATCACTCTGATATATATATTTTCTCATCGGGATTAATATTTTTTAACTTTTTAGTGCATTTTTATTCAATTAAATTAAAACATTTTAATAAGAACAGATATTTCCACGACGGTGTGAAAACATCAAAAGCTACATTTCCATGGTAATTTGGCAAATTTATAGTATTTTAAGTCAATAAATCTAACCCGACGGCGGTGAAACCGATCATGAATGAAAAGCATCCAAAAAGAAGCTTCAATCTCCCGCATTATTATTAAGGATAACTCAAAAACTATCGGTCAGATCTTGATCAAATTTAAATGAGACCACATGAGAAACACGCCACCTTTCAAATAAAAGAAAAATCATCAAAATCAGTTCGCCTAGAAGAAAGTTCTGCGGTAACACACATAAAAAAATAAATAAAAAAAATAAAAAAATACAGTCGAATTGTGAATACCTCCTCCTTTTTTGAAGTCGGTTAAAAATTCATCTTATTTTTTTTATCACAATAGTGCATGCGTATTTTTTAATTTAATTATTTTAGCTCATCAACTGTAGTGACATCCAGCGCAATGATTATAATTTTTCTACATATTTCTAATGCGCAACGGCGAGATTCGAAACGAGTTCTGCTCAAATGAACTATCTCTCCTCTCGACGACGTTGAACATTTCCAGTTATTTCTAATCCTATTAATCAGTGGCAATACACTAGCTCCAAAGGATAATTTCACACCGTGATATCTATATATTAACGCGCCATTAAAATGTACCACAATAGTTAGTATAAACGGGAACTGACACACTTCTCGTAATAATAAAAATGATAATCGCATAAATAATAATTATACAGTTGCCGCTATAATCATTATCATTAACTATTGTTATTCTTATTACCGTTATCTTATTTACGGTGAGTCAAAAAAAATACAATGGCAGCGGCTAAATGTTAATCGATGAAGTACAACCACCTTCGTGCAGAGAGCGCTGTTGCTGTTTTATCAGGCAGAAAAATATTCATTCATAAATGCGGACTTTCACTTTTTCAGAAAGACGACTGAACAGTCTGCCATGATAGTAACAAATGCTAATGATGAAAATGAAAAGATTAGAAGCGAAATTTCGCATGTATACACAGTGGCGGCGAAGTCGTCCAGTGAAAATTGCGATTATTCTAATTATTATTATTATCATTATGTTCCAACACACACACACACACACACACACACACACACACACACACATACATACAAACATTATATAGATATAGATATATAAATATATATAAAATTAATGACGGCTGGATATCACTTTGCTGTAATAATATTCATAGCGTGTGCGTACATACGGGTCGTCGTTCGATAGCAATTAACTGATATGATATAGTCTCAGTCCGGGGTTTTCCCTTGGATGGTTGGCTCGATTCGCTATTAGCAAGAAGGAAGCGTTCAATTTTATTATTGGAAAGTCAAAACGGAAACGCAACTGAGAAGTGCTAGTAGAGACTCCTAGCTTCGCTCGACTATAGAGGATACACGGGGACCACGAGGAGTCGGCTTTCTAGTCATCTTTGTTCGGACTAAACACGCTTTTCGCGTCCGTGTAATGCACTAACTTTCGAACTAGCTCCCATTGCCCGCTAAAACTATATTTTAATTATTGAATTTTCTTCAAGCTCATTATCTCTACATAATAATGCTGTTACGAATCCGATGCAGAATGACATAAATACACAACCCCCAGCCGTCCCAAAGAGCATAATCGTAAGTTATAACAACAACATTCTTGTAGACTGAAAATGTGTAGCGAGAAAAGCGCTTTCAAAAACGAACTTTTATTTCATTTTTTTTTTTTTTTTGGAAAAAATGCATATTAAAAAGAATAAACGCAAGCTGAAACATTTTGATATCAAGCAGTGTAGTTTTCATAATTAAAAATTACTCATTTCCCTATCTTCTTCTCCTTATTGTCCCCTTCACAACACTGATCCTTCTTTGAATGTGTGACGCAAACCATGTTCTTTTCGAATGTTCGTCTTTTGTGTTAGCAATCGCGCTCTTTTGTATTTGCAAATCTTGGCTCTAGGTCTTCCTGCGCCTAGCAATACTTCTTTTATCCTTTCTATCCCATCTCTAGCGATAATTCCTCTAGTTTAGTCCTTTGTACTTTCCTTATCGGCTCAGAATCTAAATTTGTAACAATTAATAAACGGGTCGTACGTAATAAAGGTAATGTAAAAATTTACCGCAGAATATATACCGTGATAATCATACATTTACACTAATTTTTATTAATTTAATAGTTGTAAAAGAAGTTGACACGGGTGATCTTCCATTATATGTAATCTTGCAACGAACTTCTTTCACATTAAATTAATACGATTAAAATAGTAAATGTGTACGACGTTATCTGTAATAATGGATTTTAGTGTAATTTCGATAGTACCTCTATTGACAGCCAATCGTGTAAACTCTATATACATATAACTAGACGAGTTTTGCATATTCACAGCTGCTACTGTCAAATCGTTCTTATTTTTATTCTTTTTAGAGCATTATTTTTTTTTAAAAATGAAAGTTCGCTTTTGTTTTTTTTTCTTTTTTTCTTCTGCATTGTAATTTTGTTTACTGCAGCTCCTCAATGAAGAGCGCAACGGTTCTCCAGTAATACGGATTTCCGGATATGAATGTGTGTGTTATATTCGATAATGATACTCTACTAGAATTTATTATGCTTACACCTATCAGTGCCGTTGAGCTTCGTACCATTATGGAAAGCTTAACTTCACAATCCATGATAACCCCCTTACGTCAATGATATCCATGGGACTTACTTTACCTTTTACAAAGAGAACACTTATTTGAAAAAAATTCAAGTTTTTATCAGGGAAATAGCAAAATATGTCGTTTAGAAAGAAAACAAAAAAAAATCGAACTCCATTCCTGGAAATTCCAGTAAGCTGACATTCAGTATCCCAACGGATTTTTTTAATAAATATAATAATAAATTATTTTAGAAATAGATTTACATATATAAATATTGGTAATTATACAAATAAATATTTAACAGGAACACTACTACAAGGCTCTGTTTTAGGACCTTATTTATGGTAAAAGTAATAACCTATGTTGATGATATTACGGTGGTATTTGCGGCAAAAAAAGGCAAACACAACTTTCAGATAAAATTGTAAGAGTTTATAATGCAATAAAAACATTTCTAGCAGAATTTGGACTGTCAATTAACGTCTCAAAATCAAATTATATGATCATGATTTATAACAGTCCTTTAAATATAGATATCAAGATGGTTTAGATATTAAACATGTTACTCAACTTAAATATCTAGGGATAATTATTGATAGTAATTTAAAATTTTATAATAATTTTACTTTTAAAAAAAATAAAAGAAATAAATTTTTACTTATATTTAACAAATTATACAACAATCAAAAGGCTGTAAATTACAAAAAGGGAATAATATTGTACAAGACAGTAATACTAAGCAATGTCAATTGTGTATGGCAGTATCATGTATACCGATATGTTAAAAATACAACATTTTAAGAAAATGTTATATAGCTATCAAAGACTTATCATTATAAAAAACTAATTAAATCGTATATCAAGCAGCTTTAGTTATATTGGCAAGACTTAAACCGATGAATATGGAAATTGAAAAACATATCACTTTATTTAGTATTAAACATTAAGCTGAATAATGAATTTAGTGACGTAAAATATATATATTCATAAAAACCTGTTTACTTATCAAAATCACTTAATGTTAAAAAATTAAAAATTATTTTGGAAAATTATTATATAGATAAATTTCAGCAAATTTAGAATAATTACAACGATATTGGATATTACAGAAAGAATAAATAATAAAGTCTTTATTCCGAATTTTTTTAATGTACACTTCGTAATTGGGCATGGAATATTTAAAATGTACACTCTGGTACAAGTATGGAATTGCGGATTCGGAAAATTGTGTTAGATGCAATTTTCAGTACAGCGTGTATCATATCTTAGAAGGCTGCAATAGCAGTAATCTAATTATTGAAGGTACTACAACAGGTAATTTCAAACAGTTCAATCAGTTTACAATACAACAGGTGAAAAATCGTAAAAATAATATTCATTTATAATAAGGTACTATTTACTATTAAGAATTACACTTTGTAAAACAGAATTAATGTGACCTAATAAGATTGGGCACATTAATTTTGTTGCCATATAACTCTATATGTAATCTAACTTACAAAATACATTTGCCTCATCGGTAGTATCCGAAATGAGGACAAAAAAAAAAAAAACGGATTTTTGAAAATACATATGTATTTAAAAACATCCGTTTTTTTTTGTCCTCATTTCAGATACTACCAATGAAGCATATGTATTTTGTACGTATGTACGCAAAGCTATACATATGTATCACAGTGCCTAGTGAGCGAACTTTAACTATTCACAAGTTTCGCAAATGTTTAAAAAAATTGACAACAATAAAACGTACGAAATAATTCGGAAATTGTAATTCTATTTTTTAATTTTAAAAGTGTGCATTTTAGTTTGCGCAATATTTAAAATCGCGTCGTATTAATATAGTTTAATAAATCTATTTCATCGGGAAATTTTAATTTTCTATTTAATCGAATATGTGAATTATTAATTTACTCTTACCTTTTATTAAATCCAAAATACAAATTTAATCTCTGTTTGCCTCCAGATTTCTAAGAATAATCGATTTCTAGAAACCCCCTATTTCGGGAATTACATCAAAATGTTTAGAGCCATTTCCGAGAACCCAGTTACCTATACGTATATAGAAGATTTTTCTCATTGAATATGATACGATGACTTAGATTTATTCGGATCTACTACTCTAAACTTGCAAATTAATCAATGAATTAATACGTTTTGTAAGCGGTCGAACATATTTAGCAATATGCACAGGATATACGAAAGTTACATTTTTGTATACGGCACCGCGTTATTTGTTTTTAGGTTGAAGAGTATCCCGAGTTCCAAAAATAAAAACAAATATTAACCAGCTACCGTGGAAAAATGGAATAGGCAGTGTTTTTTCTTGTTTTTTTTTACGGGCACGTCAACACGGGGGATATTATTCACCCATAGCAGTGGTGTTTCATTCTGGTAGACCGGATTCAAAAAAAGAAGGTATATTACTCATAAGCCAGAAATATTATTTATTTTCCTTTCGTCCTACGTTCTTCCTTCTTAATGGGTAATTGACCGCCACTGACAAGCCAAAAATTTTTGAAAGAAAAAAAAAATATTACCAATTATCATTCCCGTATAACTTTATAGCGACGTCCGGTATATTTAAGAATTAACGTAATAGATTTAAAACGGTTGCGTAAAGCGTAAGTAAACGTCATAACGAAATATAGACGGTTTTACCTATTTTTAATTAAACAATGGGAAATAATTTTATTCATATTTTTTTTAACATGATAAATAAGTGTGTGTTTCGTTTATCTCTTTTTAATAAACCCTAAAAAGTGGTGATAATTATTAAAACAAACATCGATTTTAAAGCTGCTGGATTTATAAAATAACCTCGACGATAAAACCTCGACCAATCGATTTATGCCAAAAAAAAAAAAAAATAAACCTAATTCGTGAGTTAAATAAAGGGGCTTAGTATGCTTAATTGATGGCTGGTTCATAATAATCTGGTCTCCAACAATATGTTCGGTTTTCTGGTCTTGGTCCTTCTGACTGTGCATTAGTCTCTTTGTTTTTCCGATATATACAAAGCGCTTCTCGAAAGAAAACACACGGTCGTTGCCTTTGTCGATGTAATCTTTGCTTTCAATAATGTTCATCTAACATCCCTTAAAGATTTTTATATATATATATATATATATATGGGTACGCTAACGGCAACAGCTCAATCAACCAAGGAATCTAAGTAATAGCTCAAAAGGAGCATAACATATATTAGATTTTAATCTGGTGCGAGATTGATTGAATGAAAGAAGCTATAATGGGAACAACTGACACAAGGAAGGAAATGAGAGAACATAAGAGTGTCATTGTACGGAGTAGGAAGACCAAAAATGCTGAGAATAGAAGAGAGAACGTTCTGAAGAAAGTAAGGAACATTCGAAGAAGACATGGTTTTGACGTCACACAGAAAAAAGAAATATTCTGAGTGAAGATGGAGAAGAGACGAGGGAAAAATGAAAAAGTGACGAGGCAGGTATGACTGAAACGAAGACGACATATGGCAGTGATCAGGGGATGACGGCAAAGAGAAGAGGAAACATGTCAAACCATCTGGTCGGAGAAGGTAAAGGCTGGACGGAAAGATAAGATAAAATCGGATTGGAGGAAAGGGAAAAACATAAATATCCTTCGATAATGCGTAATATGGGGAACTGTTTCTAGATATATGATTAATATTGTAAGCAGGAAATTTATGAAGAGGATGTCCAATTTCAATTGGCATTTCTGTTCAACTTTCCATTTTGTAATAATTCGACTCTTTCAAAGCATAACCATTCATCTTTCCGCTCCTTCTTTTTCTGACTCTAGATGTGTGTATTCCGTGATCTTCCTCAAGGGTCTTGTTTAAGTCATACTCTTTTTATCATCTACTTGCTTGAATTAGCTTCTCTTTCCGTCTCAGCCTCTACACTCCTGTTCGCGCACGATATTCTCGTTTATTTCTCTTCAAGTTTTCTCTGCTAATGATGAAAATAATTCGTTAAACATGCTTGAATCTGCTCTATACAACATCCGTCTAACCATTTCTTCCTCTAAATCTGTTTGTATGGTTTCTCTTCCTTTCGTCCATACAATACTTCCTTAATTAATATCTCTTTAAACAACTTATCTATTCCGTCGTTTAGGTCCTTTCACTATCTTGGCTTTTTTCTAGACAGTCGATTATCCTTCTGCGAGCATATTTCTTACGTATATATATATTTCCTATTTTAAGAGAACTAATTTATTAAAGGCTCTTTCTCCGCACAAATGGGACCCCAATGTTCTCCTTATTCTGTACAAATCTATTACGTTCCAAGCTTGATTATTGTTCCTTCATTTGCGGCAATGCTCCTAAACATCTTCTTTCTGAGCTTTTGAAATAAATTTAAAACATACTTTAAATACACAATACTATTATTATTTATTTAATAATAGTATCGTGTATTTAAAGTGTGTTATATTTATTTCAAAAGCTCATAAAATATAACACAACGGTACGAAAGAAAATCACATTAACATCTTCTATCTGAACTCGAGATAAAGATTAGAATTCATGTCTTCGTCTTTGCCTTGGTGTTCAGTAATATTTGTGGAAACCAAAATAAAAGCGTAAAAGAGCAAACGAAAAAAAACAACAAAAAACTACCTAATATTTCCAATAACGATTTTACTTTAAATAACGCGATTCCCTTAATAGAGCTAGAAATAATTAATTGAATTTTTATTTTTTGGATTTTTACTTTTTTTTCCAACCTAAAACTGCGTTTAAATTTCTTACAGATCCCCAGATCTATCGGAGTACTAAAATTTTTTCATTAAAATTGGCCATCCGTGCTGGTCTTTTTTTTTTTTCTTTGAATATAAAATAATAATATTATTTTATATATTATCTTTTGGGCGCGCCAGCGGCTTTGACACAACAACTACAGAAATTATGGAAAGGGTTAAAAAGAGATACGATTACAAATAGAGCTTCTTAGGAAAGATTGAAGTACAGGAATATATGTGGAGGTGGAAAGGAAAGGACAAAGGAAGAATTGTAAGGAGCAGGAAGACCTGGTGTTAAGATTTTGGAGTACAAAACGGAGCGCTCAAAATCAAGGGCAGTGCATTCAAAGAAGATGTGGTTTGCATCGCATATGGGAGGAGAGATATCGTTTCAACATTAATGCGCCCAAATAACGTAGTGAAATTTTATTTATTTTTTCTCTAAACCTATTCTATGGGTTCAATGCTATCTAGGTGCAAGTTTTTATAAAAGTTTGCCCTGTCATTTTCGAGCCGTTCCAAAAGATTTGGAAGAATGCAAACGCGAAGGTCAAGTAAAAACTCTTAATAAATTATTATTCGTAATTTTTGCCTTTTTTTTCATAAATAGAGTCGTTTTTTTCAAAATTCCCGCGATACATATATTAAAATGCTTAATCGTGGTCTCCGACTTTCACTACCTACACTGCTTGGCTATCGGGTGTTGATTTTTTTCCGCAAATACTTCTATAGTTATCAAAATGAATTATTGTCTATTTATCGTTTCGACACGATAGCGGTAATCGGAATTTCCATCAAATAATAATGGAAGAGTTTACAAAAATATTCAGGACCGCCTAGAATAGCCACGCATCAGCAATTAAGTAGACGCGTTGTATGATATAAGAGAGAAAGCTCTCCAGACACAATGATTAGCACTACTACAACGAGACAGTTCTTTCTGTCTGCAATACCTGTCGGCTATAAATTATCATTTATAATTTTTCCCGTTTAATATAATTAATCGTTTGTGAACTAATAAGCAATTAAAATATGCCGAATAAATATTTGGCGCGAAAGTTAACTTAGACAACGAGTGTCTTTTGATAAAACGCTGTGTCGTAAAAGTAGAGTTATTAGTTTAGTTTTTAAGCTTGCAGTTAATTTATTTTCAATAAACAAGATTTATAGCAGAAGTTTTTCCCCTTTTTGTTTACCCTACTTCTCTTTATTCTTTATTTAGTTTAAAGGAGCCCACGCAACAGCTAAGTAGCCAATTACAGCACTCCCGTTCATACTATACAATACAATACAAAACCAGGGCAACTTAATAACTAAGAATGAAAACGTAGAAATACGGAACACACACATACACACACACAAATCACACGATACGCACACGTAAGAAACAGTATACAATTTTATAAACACATTCATACATTCCTGCATGCATATGCTGGAAGTGAAAACAATGCTGTTACGGAAGTAAATTATTAAACATATGTATATATTTATTATGGTTTTTTGAGTGTTCACTTTTAAATATCCAAATATTATTAATCTTTATATTCTTGCCTTATCTCTTAGCACTTATAATGTATCTTCATACCTCCGACTGCTCAACTATAATAAACAGTACGACAAATCGATCAGCTGGAAAATATAATAAATAAATTTTCTTGTTTATTGAAAAATGTACCATTCAGCAGTGCTGATACTATACGAGTATATCGGTGATTATCAGTGATTATCGGTGATTATCGGTGTTCAGCGGTAATTGTCAGTAATTATCGATGATTATCGGTGTTCAGCGGTGATTGTCAGTGATTATCGGTAAACACAGATACTTAGTAATCATCGAAAAATATGAAAAATATGGGCCCTTTAGATAATTTTTTATTAATATAACAAACGCAATTGATACTTAGAAATATTATCAACATTAAGCATGCAAATGTTGGGGGAAAAAACTGATTTTTAATAAGACACAAAATTGAAATATTATCAATGTTAATTATGTACCATGGTGATAAATATGGATTCGAAAAGTGAAGAAAATGAATTTGAAACCGCCATTTACAAGTTCTTCCTTTTTTTCTTTTGGCTCGTCAACTATGATCATTAACCATGCACAAGAGAAATTTATCCATTACTTTAGTGTGCAGCAGAGGCAAATAAAGGGCTATTTGGTTTGCCGAGAAGGCGACGGAAGTTTTGGAAAGGTTTTATGGGGAGGAGCAGAAAAGTTCGCCCGATTTGTGCAGAATTTTTCAAACGACTCGCAGAGCTTTTAAAAAGCGGAACAATTGCTATTGGCGGTGAAACAGATGCTGCTGAGCGATACAGAAATATTACGTCTTTAACTGCGTTCAATATTTAATCATGCAGAATAATTCGAAAGGCTCTACTGCTAGAACATGAATATCGAGGAGTATCATCGGAGAATACTGACCGAGTAGTCACTAAAATAAACGCTAAAAAAACGGTCTCTTTAACTTTGCTTAAGAAATTTAGGAGGTTTTTTCAAGCTGAATAAAAAAAAAAAAAAAAAAAACATTTTTACTATCCATTTTTTTACTATTTATTTATTCATGTTTTTAAGGGTACACAAAAAAAAATTATCGAAAAAAAAAAAAAAATCAAAATTCACAAAGTTACAGGCTGAAGAAGTGAAGGAGTAAAAAAAGATGGTGTGTCCTGGTTGACACGATTCCAACCCTTCTAGTCATCTGAAGAAAAAAAAAGAAAAAAAAAGATTCATAATTAGTAAGGATGTCGTTATAGACCGTACCTCAGAGAAGAAAAAAAAAATTTTCTCGTCAAATGGTGACTGTTTGAAAAAAAAAAAAAAGGTAGATTTTTTACCTGTTTTTTGACGTTTCTGAATTTTTTAAAAATAGTAAAAATCAAAATTTTGACACTTTATTCTGGTAGGGGCTATATAGGGATATATAAAGAAGATCCATGTCCAATTTCAAGTAAATCGATTTATTAGAACTTGAGATATCCATGCGTGTTGAAAAAAGTAGTTTCGAGAAAAACGCGTTTCAAGTTTCGAAAGATCCAAGTAAAATTTCAGGCTGTCTAATTTTCATAGAACGGTACACGTTATACTTAGATTTTCTTAATCGGCGATTCCTGCTTCATACAATGGACTACCTTCTTCTATTTCAAATTGTACATTTTCTGAAGTTCTTTCTACACTAGCAGTCCTAGCTTCCTTTGGAGCATCAGAAGCTCGGATTTCAGAGCGTTCAATCCGAGTCCCGCCTGACAGTCTAAATGTTCCTTTATTTTTGTCTATCTGGACGCACAGCACTTACTTTGTTCCTCTTTTTTTTATCCAATTTATACTTAATAAATAAAATATTTATTTAAAATTTTATATTTTTGGACTGTACTCAGAGTACGTATATTTGCGTTGCTTGAAGATTGAAACAATACTGGCCTGAACTGAACACTAGGCAAGAAAAGATTTCAACAAAATACGTTACAATGACTTTTAATTAATCGATTTTTAAAAATGTATAACGTATAAAAGAGTTTGAATAATCCTCTGGTAGTCAAAGAATGTCTACCGTCTATCGTTTGATCCGCTCCGACTGAGCCGATTTAGTTGTCGCGTCACGAAAATAACTAAAACTCCGTAAATAATTTTAATTTTGAAAAATTTTTTTAGGGACATATTCTTAAATACATAAACTAACAGAATATGCAAAAAAAAAAGAAATTCGATTTTTTCATATTTCTAGACTAGAATACCGGGTGTCCTTAGTATAAATATATAAAATTTAGCCAAAAATTTTTCACTGCAATGCAGGAAAAATATGAATATTTAAAATTTTATAATTAAAGGGCCAATAAACAGGAATGGCTTAAAGTATTACACACAACGTTAGACGCCGGTGGAAATATGGATTCGAACAAAGGTAATGAATTCCAAACCCCCAAAGCGCGATTTATAGGAATATCACTAACAGAAGTTAAACGTTACTCCCAAACCAATATCCAACTATATACAGCTCCGAAAATGGCATAATTTAGGTCGGATTATCCATATTACTAATCAAAAGTATTCATAATAAAAATTGAAAAATAAAAGGTTTTCTTTTTTCTTTTTCTTTCTAAATATCAATCTCAAGATTTACAATAAAAATTTAATGCATTACAAAATAAAAAAACAACTAATTTAATAAAAAATAATTTATTTCAGAACATGATACATGAAGAAATTCTTAAACAACATTAACTTTTTGGAGTTGGCGGCATCATATTCAAATTGCGACAATAACCAAAAACCGCGTTAAATATTTTCTTCATATTTCCAATGCCTGCAGAAAACTAGTGGTTGCGTTGCCAAACTCATTTAATATGGTTTAAAAATTCGTAAATTAAAGCAATTAAAAATTCGGAGGTTCAACTCTCCAGTAATACTAATTGTTTTGTTTACGAGCATATTTAATTATTTCACTTTTATTATTGTCATGGTTTCAAATGAAGATTAACATTATTATACAAAAAAACTTGACATTTCTAATCGTGCATGTAAAATAATTTAACAAAAAGCTGAAAAAATCCAAAAAAAGGATAAGATTTAATTCGCCCTATTTATCGGAAACAATTACAATATGTATATGAAAATAATATATGTTTATCGAATGACTCTACTAATTCAACGGAAGTAGTTAAAAAAGCGAGACAACGGGAAATTTTTTTATTCTAAGCTCACCGTTTATTTGATTCCGATAAAAGGAGGGATCTGCGGCGTGCTTCATAGACATGGTCATTATCCGATACATCCCGACTAACGCTTAACTAGTTTTGATATACCGTATTCATATTCAATTCGCGTCGAAATTCAGTAAAAATCCCATTAAAAAATTAAAATTTATATTCTTTATTCTACCTTATTTTATTAAGACTTAAAATGGTAATTCTTAGTTGTAATCATTCCGATTAAGAATTAAAAATTTTAATCGACGTTATTTGAAAATTAAATCAACGTGAATTTCATTAAGAGTAAAACTTTTAATTTTCATCGATTGTGTTAAAAACTTATAATTCTTAATCGAAATAATTATGATTAAGAATTACTACTATTGTAATCTTATAATACGAGCAAAAATTGTGTACATATATATATATATATATATATATATATATATATATATAACTGGGTTTTCGGAATCGACTTTGATGATTTTGATCAAACTAGTAGAAAGTTTTAAGCTGGTCTAGAAATTGATTGTTCTTCCGGAAATAGGAGCAAACAATGTTCGCCATTTAGGGATCAAACTTGTATGTTCGGAGTTTAATAAAAAGTATTAATTCGCTTATTCTATTATATAGAAAATTGAAATTTCGCGATGAAATAAATTTAACTATGCTTATATGACATGATTTTAAATATTGCGAAAATTTTTTAAATATACACTTTTAAAATTTAAAAAAAAAAAATAGACTAACGTAATTGTAACTTTCTTATTACGTACGTATGTATTATTGTTACATTTTTAAATGTTTGTGGAACGCGTAAGTTCTAAATAAGTCTGTGCAAAGATTGGCTACCACAGGTACGGGTACTTTTTAATTAAATAAGACGGAATTAAAGACTAAAGTTTAAATTTTTTAACGGAATTTTTAACGAATGTCGATTATTATAAAACATATTTATCATCGCAGGTTCTCTCCCCTATCGTTGTTCCGAGAGATGATTGGTAGTGACTTTGTTGCCGATATGATCAAAGCACTGTCGCCCACTATACAACTGGAAATAATTTTCTTCGAGCGATTAATGAAGGGCAACATATTTGATTCGTTAACTTAGAAGTATGGACTATTGTTTTCTTTTTTTTCTTTTTTTACATATTTTTCAAAAAGAACACGGTATTAAAAGAAATGGAAATAAAAATGAACAATGGGTAATGATAAAAATATTTAATTTCCAATTTTCAATTTCTGAAGAATTTCTAACCCGGATTTTTTTTATTGGCTGGCAGGTGAGGAGCGTTTTGAAAAACTCACGGCAATCGACCACTCAGTCGATTGGCGATGACCTTCTTTTATTAACCTTCGACGATAATATTGAGAACGCTTTATTATTATACTACACAAATGGAAAACAAGCTTTTCTAACTGTACGCAAAAAGAGAGGGTATAAAATTAATTTTGAACAAACAAAACTCGAAAAACAATCTACGTATTATAATTATAGAATGAAAAATAGAAAAAAGAAACACTGAGACTAGTTTCGCACTATACGCTCATGATGAAAATGTTCTCGCATATTTGTCATGAACATATATATGAATTTCGAAACTAGTCAGTGATTTCTGTTCATTTATTAGTAAGTTTTATAGTATACGTTCACCATTTTCGCTTCCGATGAAGTTAATTAACTAGAACAGCGCTGGAAAAGCGGAAAAATAGAGCAACACAAGAAGATAAAAATGAAACATAAAATTCGAAGATAATAGAGACGGGGGGATTTGTACACAAATTAAACTGAATATTTCTCAATCGAAACATTTCTACACAGAGCTCGGACTACTTTCATTTTATTATACGTGGGAACCTACAAAAATCGATCATTTGTGTAGAAGCTCTACGCACAATGCACAATGCGCGCGCGCACACACACACACACACACACACACACACACACACACACACGTGATTTCATTAGTTTGTCTATTTTCTTTATTCCCCATAAATTTTTTTAATAATACCCAAAAGGGCATCTTGCACACACACACACACACACACATATGCACATAGTTTTTTGATTAAAAATCATTTCGAAACTAAACTTTTTCCGAATAATAATAATAATAATAGTTCCATTTAAGAAGGTCACCTATCACGCCACGGTCTGTACTGGATAAGATGAATCCCGGTCAAAGTAAAAGAGATGCTGAAAACCTCGTCGAATTTGTGACTTTCCAAGCTGCGATAATGGACTTTCTCCGCGCCGAAAAACACGATGATTTTTCGGCGCGAACGGTTGCCGATTTAGAACAGAAGATGACTTGAGAGGTCTTGTACTCTTGCACAGTAAGACGTGGAGATGGAAAGTTGTTGAAAATCAACTGTCCAATTCACGCCCATTTTGCAGTAGAGGGCGCCACGTCCTGCTCGCCGTGTGAAGCTATGAAATAGAACAGCTGAAAGGTACGTGTTGGCATTGGCAATGAGTTGGAAGTGAAGTAAATGGGAGCAATAGGTGCCGCACGGATCTCGATGCGGTACGATAAATCCGGTAACCTAATTGCGTCCAAACGCAACTTGCCGCTATCATATTAAACGACAAACACTACCATCGTCAAGTAAACATCGACAGGTCCGCCTATACTGTCTGCCATAATTAGAACTATACTGTACTCGGAGTTCCGCAATAATCTTTCCGGTAATGATCTTCAACAATTCAGCCACACAGCTACACACGTTTTTGCACTTGAAATATTTCCCCGCTCTTCTATATACATATACATACATATATCTATCTATCTATCTATTTCTCTCTCTATATATATACATATATCTATTTATCTATCTATCTATACACACACACACATATATATATATTAATATACATACATATATGTTTGCAAGTGTAAATCTGTGCACATTAAAATATTTGCGGTTTTATTGATCCACTTCCGTCAATAGCGCTAACACAAATTTTACCATAACCGGATCGATAAAATACTGGAGCCGAAAATTTTCCCGAGATTCTTTAGTCCATCTGTAGATTTCAATATTTTTTAATAGTGTCTGGAAGAAAAAGAAAACTATTTACACGATGTATAGTACGATACACAGGAATTTAATAGGAATTATTATACGTACCGAAAGAGAAAATGTTTCTTACCGGATATGGACATGTCAGTTAATAATTTACTTAATATTCGTTAACTTAACAAGATTTAATTTGCAGGTAAAATTACGAAATTGAACAACCAATCTCCCAATAAAATGATTAATTAGTAATTTTTAATGTATGACAGTATGTACGCTGAAACTAAAACGCAGCTACTCAGTTAAATACGAGAGAACTAAATTATTGATAACTTATAATAACTTAAAAGTTCCAATTATATAACGCTTGTTTTTTTGGTAATGTCGCCAAGACCCAAAGGTTGCAAAATATTTCATTTAAATGTGTCAGTAGGATGTGTTTTATCCTTCCATATATTTGTATTTTTTGTACCTATGCCTAAGTATTTTGTAATCATATAGGCACATGCCTATATTATTAGCTAACATTATGTCGGAAGCTCTGCACGCGTCAAAATATTTCCGCGTGTTCTTTGTAATTATTTCTTGAATGTATGTGGAATTTTTATATGACCATGCATGAAGTTGATGATCGCGGTTTATTTGGGATTATTCGTAGATAGTGATTCTGAATTCTTTAAAGTTCCTCAAAAAATAATTTAACTGGTAGGCGACAACAAAATTATTACTGCATATGATAGTTTTGACAAAATGATTTGTTTATAAATAATAAGCTGGTTTTAACATGTTGAATGCGATTTCCTATTAAAGTAAAGGTACAGACAGGCAAAAAATCTTTTGCTGAACTTTTATAACTTTATTCTTAATAAGTTTCGTGAATTTTTTATCGAGTGTTAGATCCCTCCCCTAGGTACTGGATTTCATCCTTCAATTCTACACGACTATTTTAGATATAAATATAATTGTTTTCATATATGCGCGGTCGTCTTCTAGTGAATAAAATAGTTTTCCTTTTATTATCATTTATTTCAATTTGCCATTGGAGCTAGGATTGGAATAGAGCGCAAAAATTGATTATCAGCGGAAATACAAAACCTTCGCTGATACGGATTAAAAAAAGAATGTCAACGTGGGTTTAATAACATATACAATATAGAGAATATGAAGTTTAGTTACACAGTAGTTTCAAGCAAATCAAAGCTTTTGCCACACCATAACTGCTAAATTGTAATATGTACAAATAGGAATAAGACATAACATAAAAAACATCCTCTTCTTTAATAAGAAACCCGTACAAAACATGGACATAATAATTTATGAAATATATAGTAATTTATTACAACTATCAAAATGTAACGAACAAATTTAAGAATATAAAATGATTGCTTAGAAACGTTTTCGGGTATAACCCATCATCAATATATGTGATCAGAAACACGTTTCTAAATCATTTCCTATTTGACCTCAGTGTGATTTAGAAATGTGTTTCTGATCACATATATTGATTATTGTTTTTTTAGTTGATGATGGGTTATACCCGAAAACGTTTCTAAGCAATCATTTTATATTCTTAAATTTGTTCGTTATATTTTGATAGTTGTAATAAATTCCTATATTTTATTAATTGGCAAACAGGATGTTGAAAGATTCTTTATATAATAATAATTTATGGTTCTGGCTTTCATGTAAACAATGATTAGCGAATAAATATTGCTCAGAATATGAATATTGTTTAGAGTTAATCAATCTCGGTAATGCGGTTGAGGGAATCAATTTCATTATCGAGTATTTAAATTTTCAAAGTAAAACACATAAAAAACTTCTCTCAAGTGTGTGAAGTCGGTAGCTTTTATTACGAAAATAAAATTATAGCCACGCGAAGAAATTACTGGAGTTGCACACATCTGTTAGAGAGTCAACAACAGTTTATAAGTACAGGTGTGCCACTTTTTTTTTTTTTTTTTTGATGAATTTAAATTTAATATAATTTATAATATCCACGTGTACATAAACACGGGGTTGTAGATACATAATTTTCAATGTTATTTCTGTCAAGCATTGGCTAAGGTAGCGTATTTGTTTAATTATATTCGTTTATATTAATAAAGTAAGAAGAAAATCGTTTAATTAAGTTTTTCAGCACATTGCACAATTTTTTTCGTATTTATATAATTTAATCTAGTAGTTATCTGATCCTGAAATTCCTTCCTGACGAATTCGTTCAATATACTCATTTTCCCTATTACCTGTAGTTGTTCACTGTAGTTTTTAGTCAATACTGTATTTTAAATACACCTTCGAAATACTTAAGATGTACTGCATATCATTGGGTCCTGTTCATTACATATCTAATATAACTTTTCGTCTCTGCGCTATTAAATTTTCTGAGGAAAATTTTAAAATTTCCGTGTCCTGAAATAATAAACTGTACTTTATAGCAGTTTGGTATATATTGAATTGATGGAAAGAAAACACTTTTAGTTATTCAGATTTACCCCCGCGAACACGTTTTCAAATTTTTCTAAATATTCATTATTGATTAATTTTTTTTTTTTAAATTATATTACGGTTCTATCCGTTATTCTCTTGTTTGCATATGTAGGATTGTTCGATGTTTATTCCATTTTTAATTTTCAATTGAAAATATTATAATAGGTTTTTCTGTTTTTAAGTTTATTAGCCCCGCCCCCGCTCTAATCAGTGTCGTTAGGCTTAATGCACATTGTGTACCTTAACTTCATAATTCTCGAAACACGTCCGGATATTTTTGAATTTTTAATAAAGACTTCTGTATTTAGGGTTTCATGATTTTTTAAATATTATTTAAAAAAAATTTATATTACTATTTTACCAACACGATATAAATAATAATAACAATAAAGGGTCTGAAAGAGTAGATTAAAAATACATGCATTGAAACTTATAGAGTTAAAATAATCCCACTAGTTTTATTGCGAATACTACTGATATTATATCGAGAAATTTAGTCTGCAACGTAAATAATCTCGACTTAGCGCCCCATATATAGTGAACAATATGTGAAACGGTTTATTACTAAAAAATACATCATCAAAGATTTAGATAAATCCAAAAACCTATTTTTGTTAAAATTTATAAATATAAAATAAATCAACTTCCCTTATTAATTAAATTAACAAAAACAAAAATAAGTATAAATTTATTTCGTTTAATAAATTAAAATAAATTCCTTTTTTAGGAACGCTTTCGGGCATAGCCCATCATCAGCTAATATTTTAGTTTCAATTGAATGTACACCGTGCTGTTAGCTGATGCCCGAAAACGTTTCTTTAAATTGAGGCATTTAAATTTATTAAAGTAAATTTTTATTTATAAATATTCTTGTTTGTTAATAAGGGGGAATTTATTTTATATTTATATATCACTAAAGATATCTTGCTCAATCCAGACATAGAAAAAAACCGTAATGCGCTTGCTAAAGGTATTAGTCGTGTTAAGAGAACAATACTTTTAGTGGGGTGTCTGATTGAATACTTTTTTGGGGGGGGGGAATTAATTGTAGACATTAACCCGGTGCAAGCGAAATTTCTGAAGTTGTCAGTATTGCGATATTTGAACACCAGATCCCCTAACACTACTGTCTAACCAACTAGGCCAAGGCTTCGATTGAGTAACTCTATCAGGAGCCTTAAATTTTATAAGAAAAAAGATAAACAAAAAAAAATGTAATATGAAGATTCGAAATTTAGTACGACCGTGATTTTAGAAGAAAATTTTTCTATAAACTCCTGTGCCATAATAATGCGTACCTTTTAATAGGTTGTGTTAGAGGTTTAAAAAAACATTTTTCTTTTTTTTTTTCGACCTGACATTAAGCACCACTTATGGTGTGAAACATATTTATATTATTAGGACAGCGTTTAAATCGACTCTTTTTTTTTTATTTACTTAGTTAAAAGACTACACATTCCGCAATTTATTATTTCGACTGCTTTATAAGGTTTAAATTAAATTAATTAACTGGCAAAAAAAGGAATTTTGAAAAATTAAAAAGAAAAACGTAGTATCTACTCCGCATGATTACGTCACCGATAATTGAATACAAACGTATTTTTGCGATGATTATTAGCGCCGATATTTTCTCTCGATAATAACTTCTTTAATAGCCACATACGGTTATCTCAAAAAAAAAAAAAAACAAAAAAAAACCCTTAATCGAGTTTACGATTGGATAAACCAATTTTTTTTCTAGGCCAATAGAGACTGCTCTTTTCTGTTTCTTGTTCTACTGCCGAGAGGCTACTAATTTCACTAATAATAATATTAGCTCTGTTAGTAGGGATTACCGAGCCGTCTGAAATTATTCACGAAAAGAAATATTGTACTATAAAGCGGTTGTTGGTAATGTTTTTTTTTTTTTATTTTTTTTTTTTTTTTTGAGATAGAGAGACCTCTCAGTTCAACCTAACCTTTCTACTAATTATTGGTTCTTAGAATTTCCTTTTTTTCCACGTTCTGCTATTGTCCCTATTATTCGCCTACGTTTCAATCACACTGCCTATTGCCCGCTTCCCGCTACTATCGTTTCTCTTTGGTTTTCTCTCCTTATTGTGTCCTTTATACCTTAATGGAAGCAGTTATTTGTGGTGCCAATCACATTTGGTTTTAGTTGTTCCGCTGTTTCTGCGGAACGCTCTTCTCTTTATTTACTCCTTTTAAAGTCAAGGCTTCCTGCTCCCCCTATTATGCTATATCCTGTTCTTTCCCTCTCAGTGTCTGTTGTTCCCGCCATTGGTTCATTTATTTCTGCCAGTTCCGATCGAATTAAGTTTTAATTAGATAACTCTTCTTCCTATTGTTTCTGGGTGAGGTCTCTGGTTGACGACCCCCCCCCCTCAAAAAAAATAAAATTAAGATGTATTAATTCGTTGCCTTTTTTTTAATGCGGCGGTGCCAAAGGTCCTTGCTTTCCAGTTATTGCCGCCACTTTCTACCTTCAAGGTAATGTAATTTTATTTCATTTAATATTCAAATTGTACAAATATGAGTTGAAATTTCGGTAGCGGTTAATAAGCTAATTCAAAAGAATAAGTCATTTAACTAAGAAGCGATTAATGTTCTTTAAGCGAATATTTTAATTCTAATTCTCCGATAACCAGCGTACCAGGAAATCAGTAAAATATCGCTTTCATTGTTTTTATATTTTTCGTTTCGTTTCGTTTTTTTTTTTTGATTCTTCAAAAAGTTTTTATTAAATGCTAAATAAAAAATCTCCTAATTTTTAACACCCTTCCTACTTTAACTTTCCTATATACTTACATACTTATTGACACATACACTGTAGTTATTCTTTGTTCTTCGATGTGGACATTTCTCCTCTTCTTTCCTACATTTGTACTTTTCACTTCTTCAGTTCTAATTTCAATCTTCTTTTCATTACAAAAATCTTTTAATTCAACTCTAGAAATTCATGACCTTTTCTCTTCGTATTCTTAAAAATGCTTTAAAATTCTCCCACGATAACCTCAGTGTTACTCTTATCTCTCGACTTATTTGGCTGAAATTTCCCCCCTCATAATTATTTCCGCATCAAAGAAAATTCCGTTCCAGTTGCAACATCTCTGTGTCTTACGGAGAGGGTCGTACGCAACACTTTAACTGCGCTGACTTCTTCGTGGTTGTAACAGTGAGTACTAATGCACGCGAACTGATCGAGGGGCGTGTGCAGTTAGCCCAATAGCGCGTCTTCGACATGGATTTTATTTCAATATACCGCCATTTTCATAATTCGGCTGTTAATATCGTTGTTAATTGTCAGTTGCTCGTTTCATCGAATACGCTTCACCAATTTTCATTTTAAATTTTCAGCCGTAATATTGTGCAAACTTTTTTTTTTTTTTACATAATCGAAATTTTATTCTAAACGCCGATATAGTGCAACTTTGTCAATCAAAAATGAATGTGTACTTAAGTTTAATCTAATTTCTTCCATTCGCATTTCATTTTTTGAGCCTGATTGCGATTTTCTGCGGTTGGGCAACTCGTGGTAGCCATTTCCGCGAAGGACATCGTGATCCACGACTGCGGTGGTTTAATTTCGTTTTCGATTTCCCCGGGGCTTTCTTTCCCCTCGAGAAAAGTTTTTTTTTTTTTTTTTTTGGGATTCACTTAAAACCTAATAATGCTTGCCTAGAAAAATCATTTAGTCAACCAAAAAGGAACGGAGTCGCTCAAAATCTAAGCAACTCTTCTCAGCGAAGGAATCTCGGACAATATCTCATAAAATCTCTTTACTATCCAACAACATCATGTAAATAGTTTCCGATAGCTTTCTGGAGCAAGAAACAATCGTCCGTAAGAAATTAATTTTTGGAAAATTCTTTCCAATTTACAAAATTATTCTCGAAAAGAAATTTACGTTTATGTTATCACTACATTTTCGATAATGTTCATCTCCCGTCCCTTAAAGATGGAACGACTTGAATTTCCATTCTCGTTCAGTTTCCTTCTTTTACAATTAGGATTTTTCCAAAAAAAAAAAAAAAAAAAACAAAAACATTCATCTTTTCACTTCTACTTTTTCGATCTCTTTCATTGTGCAGTTTTTTCAAAAATTAGAAATTCTACTCTTTTCGATATCTACTCGTTTTCGTCTTAACCTCCCTGCTTGTTTTTATTTCTTTTTTTTTCCACTGTACCGGTAAACCCACAAACAGTGCTCGTGACCTCGACCATATGCTGATTACTTACACCCTAGGAATATAACGTAATTCCCAGGCATTAACCCAACCCTCCAGTGAGGGACTAGGTTCGAGTTATTTTCATTTCTACATTGTTTTGACGCAATTTTAGTTCATTCCTCTTTACTTGCGGTGTCAATGCCGCTAACGATGAATTCAATAGTTCTTTAAACAAGTTCCTTTTTTACATCCGTCTCAGCATTTCATCTTCTAAATCATCCTTCCACCCGTATAATACATTTTTTATTAAAGCACCGCTAAACAATAACCCACATTATTAATCAATTATTTTTGGAAGGGGGTTAACAAACGAAGTCCTGACATTCATCATGGAGCTGCAGTCAAAGGGTTATAATCTAATTGTGTTGTCGGTCCCAAATGCTGGAATCCCAGGGAATGAAACACAGCAGCTCACATAATCATTACAGCCCCCAGTCCACAAAATATCCTCGGGCCCCCTCAAATATCAGATGCAATACGAAGTCAAATAATGGAACAGTGGAACCAAGAACACATCTCTATCCCGTCCCACCTTCGGAGTAAGTCCGTGGAGCCATGGTGGCTCCCCCAGGGGACTTTACGAGTATATTATCGTGCCCTCAACCGCTTACGCTTCGGTCACATGCGACTATCCCACGACTATTTGCTGGTCGGTGGTTATTCTCCAACTACTTGTCCGTTCTGCCGCGTACAAGAACCACCGGCAATTGAACATATTCTCATAAATTGCCCTACATTCCAGCTTTCCAGAACGAGACACGGATTGGTGATCCTCTCACGAATTCAGAAGTGAACCAGAACGCAGTGTTTCAATTCGTCAAGGACAATGGATTAAGAGCAGTCCTGTAACCGGAGATTCTTGGGCCGCAATAGTCCAGATATTATACACGGCCCGGAGTCTAACCAGGATCATCATCATCATCTGTGTGTCAGTTTTGCGGCTGGTTCGCACTATGCACCAATCGTCTCCAGGCCAGCCTATCCATCGTCCTTTTCTTTAACTCGGAGTATGCGCTGACATTCCAGTCTCCTTCAATACAGTACCCAGAAAGGTTATTCGAGGACGCCCGCGCGTCTTTTTCACTGTTCTTTTTCCTTCTATTATATCTTTTAATATATTCTGGTCCTGCCGGAAAACATGTCCTAACCACTGAAGCCGCGTTTTGCGAATCCGTTGCATAATATTTCTTTCTTTCCCCATTCTTTCCAGTACTTCCTTGTTGCTTACTTTGTCAGTCCATCCGATTTTCTGCAACCTTCTCCGGCACCACATTTCGAATGCCTCAATCTTGTTCTGCTCCATGTTTCCACACCATATAAAGCAATCGAACATACAAATATTTTTACCCAATTTTTACGCAGATCTATGGATAAGGATTTTTGGGTGAGTAAGGCCTGCTTGTTTTTAAACGCCATTTTACCCATCGCAATACGCCTGCCGATTTCTTGAGCACAGTCCATGTTATCTGTTACCATTTAACCGAAATATTTAAACGCTGATACCTGTTCGATGACTATGTTTTCCAATTTTATTCTTACTTGCTGACGAGTTTTGCTAAACACCATGATCTTAGTCTTTAAGCTGTTAATCTTCATTCCCTGTTTATTCATATTTTCATTTAATCTTCCGATCATTGTTGATAATAGCCTGATCGTCAGCAAAATCTTCTACCGCCATTCTAAATTCCATATTTATATTCATTAAACGTTCCTTTAATTATCATTTCCGCGAATGTGTTAAACAAATCTGGCGAGAGCAGGCAACCTTGGGTTGAGAATAAAAAAAAAAAAAAAATTTATATCTCGGCGCGTTCTCTCTCTCTTTATTAAAACTCATTCCCGACACGCAATCCTAATACCTTGCTTATTCTTAAATCACCCATTCTAAACTTAGATAATGATCCTAAACATCAGTTATTCAAACTCGTCCCAGTAAGTGTCTTCGTCAACGTTTTGGAGGTTTGAAATCCATTCCTATTCCTGCAATAGTACCGGAATTTGACATCCATCCTTTTACATGTCCGCAGATCCTTCCTCGGTGATAAAACATCTTCCTATCATTTCCTCCAAATTAATTCCTTTTTATCTGTCCGCCATAACCCATTAGCTTTTTTTCTCCTTCTTTTTCTGACGCTTATGCAGTCTAATTAAAATTTCCCTCCTTCCATTTATGCACACACATATATATATATATATATATATATATATATATATATATATCCAGGAAAACTTTCCATATAAAACTGTAAATTCGCAATATCCAAAGGTCCACAAAGTAAATTAAATTAATGCGAAAAATCATAAGGGAAAAAGACACAAAAATAAAACTACAATAACTAAGCCCGGCAGATAGGGATAAAATGCATCTTCCAACACAACTGATCATCGCGGAAGATTAGACCAAAACCCTCCCAAACATATGAAAAGACAGCGAAAATTAGGCCGTAACTGCTAAGATCAAAATGGATAAATGAAATTCAAAAATTCAGAGCAAATTGGCGTGAAGAAGCACAAGATCACAGCGTTTGGGAAAAGTTTGGGGGAAGCCTTCGTCCAGCAGTGGACTGATAATGGCTAACGAAGAAGAAGAAGAAGAAAAAGATATATATGTATCAATGGCGGATCCACGGTAGCGGATACCCCCCCCCCCAAGAACCAACGCCTCTACGAAACAATTTTTTATAACAAAAAAACTTAATTTATGCTATAAAAGATTTGTGTGAATTTTACCTACAGATTTAATTATAACTAATATTTAATACTTTTTCTAGTAAAACTATTGATGTTCCTTTTTTATTCTATTTTAAACATAACTGTCGTCGATCTTTTGCCATTTTTATTTATTTTTTGTAACGTAAATGAAAATAGTATAATGAGAAATATATATATATTTTTTAATTGCTCATGAACAAAGAATTCGGATCGGATTACTAACAATAATAAAAAAAGAAGTAAAGTGTCTAATAAGGAATACTATCTTTTTTACTATTTCTAAACTACCATTTTAGTTAGAATTTTATAATTTCGTTTTATTTTTTTCATAACTAAAAATAAAACAAAAGTTAAATTAAAAATTGTAATAATTATGTATTTTTAAAACATTTTTTAAACATTTCTATAAAGGTCGCTATTTGATTTTCTTTATGAAAAAAGGGATATTTCTCAAATCTACTGCTTACCGTAGAAGATTCACGTAATTATATAAGTCCCCCCCAAAATGTCCTTCTTATAATTTCCCTCTCTGAAATGTCCTTCTGGATCCGCCCCTGTATATATATATATATATATATATATATATATATTAAACCCTCTTATTTGACCTTCTGATTTTCTACAGTACATATAAACGCAAACGTTGTTTTTGTTTCCATCGCACACTTCTTCTTCGTTTCTTTCAACCTCGTGTATCATTTTTACTGATGGTTCTATGAGAGCGATGTTGATGTTGCGAGTTATTCAAGAATATGCAAGAAAGAAATTTGGACCTATTTCATATATTACGAATAAAAATCAGTTTGCGTTAAACATTTGACAGAATAAATCATGAAAAGTACTAATTAGAACACAACAGAAATACAATCCGGATGAAAATAAGATCAATTATAAATCTACATTAAGAACAATCGGCCAATATTAAATATTTACGGTGAATGGTGGCAGAAACAAAAGACAGTAAGGCAAGAATGTCCACTGTCACCGAGACTGTTCAATGCACATATGCTGAAGAAATATTGACAACACGATTGGAACTACTAAAACAACTGAGAAAATAATTAATCGCGTTAGCTGTGTAGATGACAAAGTAATTATTGCAGAAATAGCAAAACCAAAGTACTAATAGAAAAGGGAGAAAATTCGCGAGTTATATGAATGTAGGGTTACAAGTAAAAAAAAAATTCACGAAGCAATAATAACCGTATCAATATTGAAAACAACGAACTGAAAAAAATAATCGAGTACGTAAGTAATTGGCAGCGCTAATCACAGAGTAATGACGTGAGGTAAAGGAAATAAAAACAAGTCATGACAAGCACTCATAAATTTAGAAAAAGTGTTAAAAAACCGAAAATTACAGCTGGAATTGCGAATATTTACTCTACCTTATGTGTACTTCGTTTGAAGTACGCTTCCAAACGTGAACAATTATTAACGCTAAATGCAAGAAGAGGCTTTATCGGAGACTACTCGGAAGCTCTCTAATGAGGAAATATTAAGTGTGATGAAAATATTAATACACATCAGCCATGAAGTACGAGAAGAGAGTTACGTTCAAGGAAAAATGTTCGCAAATCAACAAGAGAAAGGAAAAGATTTGAAGAAAAAATAAAAACTGAACCGTTGAGCAATTTGTGATATGAGATTTCTTGAAAGAAAGATCAAATGATGGTAATCTAAAAGCGTTAAGGATGTTGCCATTGTGTTTCCATCCCTGTTATACTCTAAATGTCTTGAACTTTCTCTCTTCGATTCCAATTGTATCTTATGCAATACTTCGTATTATTCATTTTGGCGTCCTACCGCAACAAATTTCTTGTGCCTTAAAAGCTATAACCTCCCTTTTTCCATCCTTTTCATCTGATTACATTATCCTATTTGTTCTCTAATTGCTCGTTTTCACTAAGCTCATTCCATTCAAATTGATCTTTACACTTCATGTCTTACGACATTGTAAGCAGCAAGTTAGCTGATCTGTTCATTCGCTCTACTTCCTCTAACGGTCAATTTATCGATAAATTTTCCGCGCATACATCCCTTTTAGAATACAGCAAGGATTCTTACTATCGTCGTATCCGTTTAATATATATATTTAGAATTAATAATGAATAAAGCATTAACAATACAAACTATGGTATAGGTATCAGAGGTGTAAGACTAAAAGCAATAAAATTTTCAAACGACCAGGCCACAATTGCCGGATCTCTAAAAGCGCTAAAAAAATGTTGCAGCTGCTAAATAGAATAGGAAAGAAATTCGGTACGGAAATAAATACCAAGAAAACAAGGACAATACTGATTAGCAAAAAAAAAAAAAAAAAAAAAAAAAAACTCGCTTTTTCCATGTTGAGATTGATGAGTAAGAAATAGAAGAAAGGAAAAAAATGTAAATATCTAGGGCAAATAATAAAAAAAGACCTCTATACTGCGATCAAGAAATTATAGCGGCCGTATTGGATTAGTGACATTTTGAGAAAAGCGAAGTATACTAAGGCGGAAATCAATGAGTTAATGTATGTATATGGTCCATTGCACTATATGGTACAGAAGCTTGGACTCTAAACCTACAAGCGTTCAAAATGGGTTGTTGGAGAAGGATGGAAAAAATAATAAGCTACATGGGTGAACTAATAAATCAGGAAGTATTGAAATCTATGAAAAAAGGGCGTTAATTACGGCGCGCTCGCGGATTGATCACGTCTTAAGACATGCCAGATTACTTCGGAACATGTTTGAGATCCAAGAAAAACGGCGATGCAAAAGACCTAGGATTATAACGAGAATCTATTAAGAGATACCGGGCTCAGTAACTGTAGTAAACTAAAAAGAAAGGGAAGTACTGGAAAAGTATCATCATGGAAAAACGACTAGTCTCAAGACTGAACTGCAGAAGAAGAGGAACACATCCCTCTTCCATCAGAGCGGGCAAGTGCTCATATTTCACGTCTAATCCTCACCCCTTTGCCGTTTAATTTAGCCTCTCTTTTCGTCGCAGCCTGCGTTTAACGATTTTCCTTAATCGTTCTGTTATTTCCTCGATAATTCCGCACCGCCCTAATATCTTAGCTCTGCTTTCTTCCATCTATTCTTCAATTTTCTGTTATTTTCTTTCTTCACTGCATTTTTGATCCTTCCGTTTCATTGGAGCGCTTTCTCGTTTGCCTACGTCTTAACTTTCCTGCCTTTTATTATGAATGTTGCATACCTTTATCAGAAAACAACGGTAGACTAACTTGCTTTTTATATTTTATTATCGTATTAATAAAACGTAAATTGGAAATTTAAAATAAAATTACTCGTCTATTGCTACTTTTTCTCGTTGCCGTGTAAAAAGAAAAAAATGCTGAATTTCAATATAGATTTTGCGGAACGATCTATATACATGTTCAGAATGTTACATTTCACAAATATTAAAATCGGACACTATTTACTTTCATCTGCAGAATGTTCTATTGTACATAAGAAATTCGATCTTTCAGATCCTGCCAAGAAGATACCCTCTACACTCCTAGATGATAGTCTTCTAAAACCCAGATAGAATAATTGGTTTTGACTGCGTCAACTTTTAATTTACAAATTTATGCAGCAATTTCTAATTTGGTCGTCGTTTTCCAAATTCGAGAAATTTTAATAAAGCTGAAATTTGGAGGAAATTGGTAAAATACATCGTATTATCTAATATCTATTTTTATACGAAGCTAAAAAAAAAAAGAAAGTATTTTATCCTACACACACACACACACACACACACACACACACACACACACACATATATATATATATATATATATATATATATATATATATATATATATATATTATATATTGAAATTTTAAACCTGAATATAGTGTAAAACAAATTTTTCGTTTTCTTTCCAACATTATACTCATTCTGAAGTATAAATATTCAAATGTCCTTATTCAATACATACATGTTTCCAGTGGTTTCCTGTTTAACCAACAACTAGTTCCTTTTTTCCATACTCTACATCGTCCTATACTGTGTTTTCCGTTAATTTTTTCTGTATTTTTATTTTTTGAAATACCAATCTTAATTTGTTGTATTTCCGCTGCTGCTGTCGAGTTCTATTTCTGACTGCCTGGCTATTTAGTTCTATCTCTTGATTTATCATGTTGTTGGGTCAAGGCCACTGGCACGCCCAGGGTAGAAGAAAAAAAGTAGATAAATAAATTTGTTGTATTTTCATATACAAAAACACGGAACTGTTTCCAAGTTATAAGTTGTACTAAAAGAAACTGTATGAATCTGTTTTTTACGCGGAACAATCGGGGAGAAAGAAAACGTGATTCTGCCTTTCTCGCTATTTTCTTTTAAGTCGGCTTCCAAATTACATCCGAACTTTTTTCGATTTCTCTTATAAGTTGATTCCTTTTTTCTCTAATTGATTTTATCGCAAGGATGGGATATTCCGCTCCTCCAAAAAATAGTTTAATCGGAGAATCCGGGGACTGTATTACATGAAAACCCAATGTGCGAGGAAAACAAAGAAAAAACGGAATTGTACTTTTTCGAGTCTAGCAATTTTTGCAAATCTTTAACATAGCAGACGATGATCATCCCTGTAAGTAATTATAGGTCACATTCCACCAAAAAGATTCTCTCGTGTAGGACAAGTCTCAGCAATTTGTACAATAATATTTAAACACTTTAGTGGCTGTATTATAAAGAATATTTAGAAATTTTTAACGTTATCCGGCCTAGTGAAACTTATTCACTTCGTGTATATTCGAAAATTAGAAATTTCAGTCATAAAATGAAAAGAAAATGGAGGAAATTAATAATTATTCAAATAAAATTATAAATTCTTTTTTTTTTCGTTTTTTTTTTTTAGCTGACAATAAACGATTTGACCGCATTTAATTAATGTCGAAAAAAACCGAACAAAATTGATTTTTTTAATTTATCATTTCATAAAAATGAAAACAAATCGCACATGGGCAGAATCTGTTTATCAAACAATTTTCTCGAGCTGCTCAGTTAATATCAATACTACTTCTTTTACACTGTAAAAACATTAAAAAAATTTAAAGTAACATACAATTGTACAGAATAATTAGTGAAAAAAAACTGGCCAGGCTAAGTAAACACGACTTAGAAAAATAACGTTTCGAATGGAAAGGAACGTCAAAGCCGAGAGTAATTAAACATAAAAAATCATAACAACACCTGTATAAGATTATTGCGTTCGTGGAATCGGTCAAATTAAGCTAATGTTCCAAATACGCCAGTTTCGAGAACTAGCAGAGTATTGTAATCGATAACGGATTAAAAGAGAATTAGTATAAAGTGAAAACGAACTAGATTGCCTGACAATATAATATATCAGAGTAAAAAAGTAGAAAGAAACTGAAAAAGAAAGAAAGAAAACTTGTTATTCATTCTTCTTCTTTCTCTTTTCGAGCCGACGTGTAATTGTAATCGCTAGGTCGTTATTTACCATTATGCGCGCCAAATGTTAAATAATTATGTTACCGCCTAGTAATAAATTCGAAATTAGAACAATACATCACCAAATAAATGAAATGCTGAATATTACAAAGGGAAGGAGGGGGATCTATTGTGGGACATTAAATTACATTATATCATAACGACAGATGGTTGATACCTTCGAAAAAGTTTTTCCTGCAAAATTGCTATCATGTCAGTGAATACATTCGCGATGTCGTTATTTATTGTTATAAGCAAGCAAAACACCATCAATGAAAAACAGTTTAACTAGGACTAGACCGGAGACGAAATGAAAGAGGACGATGTAAATATTAAAATGGAATGAGCGTTCGGAATTACGTCGGCAGCAAGTTTAGAAACGGAGTTTAAAAAGTACAAACGTCGATGGGAATAAAATTTTTTATAAAAATTGTTGCAAATGTATTCGATTTTTTTATCTAAAACTGGCGCAAAGATCGGTCATCAAAAGTCTCTTAATATCTGAGAACGCGTGTCGTAGAGATAATTCCCATTAATAAACGAGAAACGTAATTCAACAAATGCCGGCGATGCAATCAGAGATGTGTGTCTAAGTCAGAAATCTGAAGATTTCTAAAATTGTTGCTTTCAGTACACCGGTTAAAACGATTTTTTAAATAAGCTCTTATCAGACAGTATGAAAGCAAAGTGAGATAGAACTGAAGTTTGACAGAACCAAAGTCTTTGTTTTTTTCTTATTTTTGCGCTGTAATGACATCCTCACTTCTACGAACTTAATAGAATTAGAACTATTTTAATAGAACACATAATTGTAACTAGACACGCGTAAAAACGAAAAATAATAAAAATTCGAAGAAGAAATAATGTATTATTTCCAATAAAAAATACAATCTAGTTTTTTGTTTATATTATTATCTAAGTATATTATCGGTCTTCGCCATTTGATCGCGACCGGTGAACTTCATTAGAACCGTCGAAAATGTCGCGCAGTTCGTGGAACTAGAGAGATACACATATTTAGGCTATAATCTAAAACTGAGAGATAAGTAAAGGAATACACAAATCTGTGTAGAACAAGTACTTTTTTTAAACAAAAAAAAAAAAAAAAAGTATTTTTCATGATGCAGAAACATTAAATTTTGTATCACTGATGCAGTGTGTTTATATTCTCCAACATTGCTGCTGTACGACATTGAAAGTTAGACTCAAACAACAGGAAGAGCTGAACGCCTCTAAGATGTGGATATTTCTCAGAATATACTTCGCATAAGCTGGATGATAAAAGCTGGACAGGAAAAATTCGAAATACAAAGATACGCTGCGACGTATGAGAAATGGTGGCGTAAGGGCAATAAAAAGCTCGTAAATGACAACATGCAACACATACAACTTTCTACCGTAGATTTTTTTACTGGAAAAAATAAATGGAAAAAGGTCATTATATAGGTTCTCTAGCCTTTGATTTTTACTAAATAAACACAATAGTCCATGTGATGCAGTTACTTAATACTATATTTTTCGTTATACGAATAGAAATTCACGATTCACATTAAGTTATAAATGAAAAATTGCACATTGAAATTTTTTAAAAGTAGACTAAAGAGTCCCCCCCCCCCCGTGAGTATGTCTAAATTAACGGACAAGCCATAATGATGATGATGATGATGATAATAATATATGTGCAAATACATGCAGAGTGTAACTTTCTTGAGCTTTATACTTTCACCAACGGAATATTTATTAAACAGAAAGATCTCTATTTACAAATATCATTAGCTGAATTATTTAAAAGCTTTGATCAGTATAAGTGTTAGAGCTGATACGAGTAATTCCTTATGAGGCGGTTCGTGACGTATATAGCTCGGATATCGTAGTATAGATTAAAATTAAAAACTGCAAAATTTTGAGATTTAGGCATCTTTCTAATTTTCCTAAATTCCTCTTAATTCCGCGGAATCTATGGGAGATATTATTTTTTAATCGTTGGTGATAATATTACTTTCATAAAATAAAAGATATACGAGCCCGAGAGTGACAGACCAATAAAAAAAAAAAAAAAATGAGAACAATCAATGCATAAAGTGTTTTAAAAATTAATAATAATTATTACAATAAAAGAAAAAATGTTTTATTTATTTATTTATTTTTTTAAATTATATATAAAGCTAAAACAACATTTGTTCTTCCTATCCCGAGTATTATGCTGGGTTTTTAATATAAATATAAATTCGTAAGATTTAGGAGCAGTGCGATTTTGTAGAAAATTAGTACAAGAGAGCTTCAAGAATTTCAAAAAAGAATATTCGGAGTATTACACTTTTTTTAATGGACTCATATATATGTATATATATATATATATATAGATACTCAAAAAACGAAAAAAAAAAACAAACAAGATCTCGAATCTTTCAAATACTAACATACAAGAAGCACACAAACCCTCGAAAAAAGAAAAAAAAAAGAAAAAAGTAAATTCAAATAATTACAATTATTTACCTGTTCCTAATCCGACTGCTTATACGAAAAAAAAAAAAAAAAAGAAAAATGCAAATAATAACAAAAAAATGGAGAGCACACTATTCGATGATCAAAACAAAAAATTATTTACAGGGTAGTGGTAAATATGAACAGTCCCGGTAGTAAATCGCACCAGCAGTGACACAGTACGCGATACTGACTCCTTAACGTTCTCTCCAGAGTACTCTGGAAAACGATCAAAACTTTATAATGCGACCTGCTAGACGCGGCGAGGGAGGTGTGCGCGTGCACGCCGCTGGTACTCAGCAGATGGTACTTGTTTAGATGATGTAAGGTTTCACTCTCAGCTGCACTACACACTAAATTATGATGAAAATGGAAAAAAGTGATGAAAATGATAAATAAAAAACAACGTGATAATAATAAAAAAAAAAAAAAAGACGAAATTAAAGAAAACAAAAAAGAAAAAAAAAGAAGAAATAGGAACAATGCTCTCTACCTGAAATACAAAGAGAAATAAAAAATAGCGACGACACATAAGCGCGTACACATGTACATGTCACGCTGGAGCGTATTCATGTGCGCCGGTGTGCGTGTACATCGACGTCAAACGTACGAATAATGCTATATTAACCTTCGGCGTAAATAAAATTGGAAAGTTAATGGTACGGAGAACATTACGGGGGGGGACTGGGGACTGGTGACTGAGATGCTAGTACAGCGTGCAAAGGGGGAATTTGAAGATCTCACATAGCACGCGGAATGCGAATAATATGAGACTGCGCGACCAGAGACGAGCCGCGTTCCAGAGCGGTGCCGTGTTGTGTTGTGTGTGTCTTCTTCTTCTTCTTTCGGTCCATTTCCATCATTCGTCCATATTTTCATCCTGCCGAGTCCATACTTCCATTCATCCGTCTCCGGTCGCCGCGTCCACCTCTCTCGCCATGTACGCGTGATTATTATAACATTCTCCGCAACTCTCTCGGTCTGCGCTTGTCCGCATCGGTTTATCGACCTCCAGCGGCAGTTTACTCCTGCTTCTTATTATCTCCAGCGCACGAGAGTACTCCTCCGCTGCCGGATGGCCTCCTATCTCGCGCAGGTTCGCTGACAGCCGCGTTTTCGTTATAACGTGTTGTACTACTCCCCGAGTGTCTCAATTCCAGTCGTCGACGATGCACCACCTCGCGCGCTCTTACGGCCGTGTATACACATATATTCACACGATTGTCCGTTTACCCGAATTCAGTCGTAGCACTCAGAGTAGTCGCCTGTAGTGTACCTCATCAGTACTGCGCGACCATTAACAGTCGCGTAGGCCAAGAATTTTTCTCCTTCGACCGTGCTAGAAAAGCCAAAAACGTCGAGCGGCTCTTACAAGCGACTGACACATTTCCCATTGCCGTCTGTCTACCGAGAGCGGTACTCTACACCAAAAGTCAAACCGTTGTCGTTGTTGTTGTTGTTGTTGTTGGTCGATCGAACAAATTGAGAGTCTCCTGCTCGTCATCCACAGAGATCTGCAACACCATTGTTGTGTTCCATTATTATTCGCCAGCTCTACGAAATATGCATATACTACAAAACTGTGTGTAAGTGGTATAGGGGGAGAAAAAAAGAAAAAGTCTACACATATAATCCATTATACTAATCTTCAGAATGGTGTAAACAGCGCTCCCGCCGAAACCTAAATTTCGTCATGAGACGTCGTTTCATAACGTGTACCGATTATTATTTCGCCCGATCTTCTCTTTACTATTATTAAACATTATGCGCACACAGCCGTGATTACCGCATTATTTCGCTACGATTACTAGGCGTTTTTTAATTTATCATCCGTCTCGCATCATCTTAAAAATTACGATTTTGGCGGCAATCGCGATTAAAACGTAAAACTAAACGCTTACGAAACCGCTGCTACATCTTTTTCTAACGTGACTACTAGAGAACAAGCTGCTTTACAAATTGTACAAATGTTTAACAGCGGTTGACAATTAGAAAACTATTAAAATTCCAAATTCGCCTTTTGATTCTAGAATATTCACAAAGCTCGTGCGAAAATGAGACGACTGCTCTCAAAAAAGCACAGTCGAAACAGTTCAAATCGTACAATTTTCATGTATCTTTCGTCTAAAACGTGAACTTTTCGTAATTTATAATTCAAAATCTATTCTTTATCTGTTAATTTTGTTAATTTTGCACAGCCTGTTCCGATATATTCGAGCCCCTATTCATTTCCGATATGTACCTAAATCATCTCTGATATGTCGTTGTCATCGTGTGTACATACAGAAATACAATCGATTAATCACTCTTTTCTCCTTCTCATCTTTCGTATACTCCTATGTATGGGTGTATCGTAAAGTCTTTTTTTGGCGATTTATTTCCATTTTTAATGTCTCCTCGGAGGGATAATTGAACGAAGTTTCTCAATAACTTGAATTATTTTCTTCCGCATACACCTTTTTGTTTTTAATTAACACGGAGATATTATCAGAAATCAGCGGTAAACATAACTCGGCAACATAATTTTTCAAGATCTTTTGAATATCACTCACCATTTGTTTTTTTTCCCCTTTTTTAAATTTCAATCAACGCGCGCATACAAGACACGTTTTTATGAAAACTTTCCAGCAATTACCCATGAATATGATCTATGACAGTTTTACCGTCACTTCTTTGTCGGTCGATTCGGAAGTAATACGTTATGGCTTTCTTCTTGTCTCTCTCTTGGCAAAATTAATAATCTGATGATGCTCCACTCTCGATCCACTATTATTTAGTTTGAAATATTTTCACAGCCATTTCCGACCTTGATCGATCGTGAAAAAATTACACGTGTCTTCTGACACCTTTATGAATAATTTATTGGTATATCGTAAATTTCGTATATTTAACTGCAATAAGTGCGCAGATAATTGTTTTTTGTTGTTTTTCTTTTTTTTTTTAAAGATTAGAAGAATAGAAAGACATTGGAGCGACATCAAGAAACGATTAAAGACGATAGAAATGAAGGCGGCTAGCTAAGAAGAGAACAACAGAAGGAGATGGAAAATCGAGAATGCAGAGGGCACTGTAAGGAGTAGGGAGGCCAAGGCTAAGCAAATTGGATGGAAATGAAGGAACATTCGAATAGTACGTGGTTTGCGTCACCGGTGATATTTAAGGTAGGAGATTGAAAGGGACGACACAAGCAAGGGAGATTGAACAAGAGGAAAGCGAAAACGAGAAGCCGTGAGCAGACTATGATTAAAACGAAGGCGAACTATTATGGATGAAGTGACAGAACGGCTGATACTGAGAAAATTGTTAAACCAAGGAGAAGAGGATTTAGGCTGTAAGGTAAGGTAAAAAAGGAGTCAGGGTTGGAGAAAAAGGACGGACAGTCCAAAAGTGACGCTGAGAACGAAAAGAGAGAGAGAGAGGGAGAGTAAAGATTTTGGGAAGGAAATCTGCCTATGAAACGGTCATTTACTGCGACTGAGCATGCTAATGAGTCAGTAATAGAACGGGAAGCTAATAAAATGTAGATCAAGGAACGAATATAAAGAATAATATCCAGGAAGAGGGTTCAGGGAGACGCGATAGCTACTAAAACGCTTTTCGAGTCGGAGCATAGAAGGAAATTCACTAAATTGGAAGTTGAAGATATAGAAAGGACCGCACGCAAAATAGCCATGAATTCGGCTAGGAAGACGGAAATAAAGGAGAGAATTTGAAATGACACAGAATAGTTGAGGGCAGGAAGGATAAAAGCGGCACCGACCGCCGAAGCAGATTTCGAGCCGTCCGTAAAAATCGTGACATGAGCAGGAAATAGTGAGGAAAGAGTGTGGTTAAATTCTTCGTGAATAGCAGGACGAGAAAGAGACTTAATGTTAGAAGGTAAAGAGAATAGCCTAAGGGGGATGAGACAGTTCAGTGAAGTTATAGGTAAAGTATAGAAATTTATTCTGAAAGAGGAGAAAGTAAGAAAGTGGAACGAGTCGAGAAGAGATGAGAGAGAAAGAATTGGAATCTTACGAGGAGAAAAACGCCAGTTGACTCGGGTATATTGATAATAATTGCATGAGTTTGGAAGGAGAAATCTGCAGACGTCTAATCATAAATCTTTCACCAAGGTGAAGTCTTCGAATACGAAAAGAAAAGAAGCCAGTTTCGGCCGGAAGAGCTGGAATTGGAGAAGAATTCACGGCACCAATACAGAGGTGAAGACAAGAGTTTCGGATGCGATAAAGTTTGACCAGAAGGGAAGAAATAAAAGAACAATAGTCCAATTTAGAAAGAATAATGGATCTATAAATAGTATGAGGAGAATATATGTATCACCACGGAAAACAACGCCTGCAAAAAATTCGAGTCTTTTGAGAGCAGACGCGTAGAGATAGTTAATATTAATTTTGAAAGGATAGAGTACTATTAAGAATTACGCCGAAGTAGGAGAAAGAACTGAGCGAATAACATCTAACCCTATTGATATATCGCTGAGCTCGTTCCTTCTATTTCTTTAAATCTACTTTCAGTAGCAGTTTACGTTTCTTAAAGTTTTTTTCCGTTCTTTTATAGATAATTCTATTTTCCGCATTGACCTTTTTTTCTGCTTTTTTTTCTTTCGTTTATTCTAATTTTCTGTACCCCGATTTATAGTTTATTGTTATATTAGTCAATGATAAGTTCGTCTAAGGGAGACCACACGGCGTCCTCTTTCAAACATGGACTATTCCTCGATGTAATGGAAGTGGATACCATCTCCAATAAACGGAAACCTTATAGCCTAGTATCTTCAACATCAGATCTGCCCCCCCCCCGTCTCCCCGTTAAGAAGTTCCGGCTCTCACAAACCGAGACTTGGTTAGTTCTGCGAGTTTCAAGCAACGACGTCGAAAACTTTAACATAAAAAATGACCATAAAGACAATTTAAATGGCATGTGAAAGTCGAAAATACAATTAATAACACTAATAAACAACGATAGTAGATTCGCAACAATGAAAGTAATAATACTAATCCCCTAGCAATGGTACCAATGTTAGGATTACCGACCAAAGTAATAACATTGCTAACAATAACATCTTAACTGCGCCTAGTGTCGATTTTTTACCCAAAAGAGCTTCACGGATTCTATTCAGATTATGTTGGAATCTCTTAGTCTTCTTTCTTTTTTCAATTGCTAAATTTTTATTCGGCAAAACCACTGCCTTCGGTGAAATAGTGCGAGTCGGCGGAAACAGGCTTCGGTTAAACGAATTCTTTTTAGATACTAGCTTCTTAGAAAAGCACAAATGTAAAACTTTCATTCCCAGTACAATGCTATTTTCGTCTGGTATTGTTTGAGATATTCCGATATCGATATCTTTGAAAATGGCCCCTTGTATCTTCGCTGCTGGTTCCTGTTATGCTATACGGAGTCTTAAAAAAAGGATACGATGAAAAGTTCCATTCCATTTCTTTAATTGAAATTAAGTTTCCTGCCCACAAAATCCTTCATTTTGTTCATTTCATTCATTTTCATTGTTCAGTTGAAGTTGGCGTGAAATCTCCGATTCAGTGTCGTGCTTGCTTTCGTTTCGGTCACACAGAAAAAATGTGCCGTACTGTTAAATACGGTAATTCACACCAAGCTTATGAGTGCTCTAGTCCTCAAGTTCAGTTAAAGTGTCTTAATTGTGAAGGCTTACATGATTCCACCAATGCCCAGTCTTTCTAGAACAACTCCGATTTAAAAAAAATAATGACGTTCAAAAATGTATCCCTCAGTGAAACTTACCGATTAAAAACGGAAAAATCATACTTTTTTAGCATTTTGACTATTACACGCGACTAGGAAGAAATGTTGAAAAAACACGCGAAGGCTTCGAGCCCAGAATACACAACAACAAGGTAATACATTTATAACGCAAAAAAGAAAATGAGACTAAAAGAAAAATACGAAAAAATAATTATACCGAAAAAACTTAAACATTCGCCGCGATAAAACTCAAATGACGTGCGACACGGTAAGCGCTAAACGGACGATTAATAGTAAACCGAGCGACGGTAAAAACTAAGCAATTAACCGACTAACTGATATCAGAAGCGAAAATGATAACACTGATAAATAATAAAAGATTCTCTCTCATCGATTTATCGCAATTACAAGATTTCATAAATTCTCGTAGCTCAATGCTACTCGGCAGCGAGCAAATATACGTACCGAGTCCGTATCAATATAATATATATATATATATATATATATATATATATGTATATATAAAAGTAAAGTGAGTTCCATACCTTTGACAGGGCGTTGAGATTGTGAAGTTAAGGTTCACAATGTACTAAGCCCAACGGCACTAATGAGAGTAGGGGGGCCAGTTCCTTTCTCTCGGCCGCCTTTACTTTCCCAGATTTCTCTGGTACCCAATTATTTCAGGCTGGGTAAGCTTGGGAGCGACTTGGATCCGGGACGAGACAAGTCTCGAACCCGTGACCTCCAACTTTTGTAGCCAAGCACCTTAATCACTAGGCTACCACGCTGCCTATATATATATACATAAAATCTTTTATCAATAAACAGTAAGCCATTGTTACTTTTATTGATGTTTCCCGCACCTTCGATAATGTTCATCTTTCTACTCTCCAACATGGTATACATGCAACATTCTTATGGATTTCATTTTTATGCTCATATGGAACCATTACATCCATTTCTCTTCTGGCCACTAAAATTGTCTCTCGCGGCCTTCCGAAAAGTTCCTGCTTTACTTTTCAATATTTATACCATTTCAGCTGCTTCTCTTACATATGGGTTCCTCCGGCTCGTTGTTCTTTACCGATGACATTTTGCTCTTCTCTTTCTTTCATGTTATTGCGGACGCGAATGAGAATTTCAATTCGTTTTTGATTATGCTGGAACAATCTCTTTCCTCAATACACCGTTATCAGTAGAAATACCTTCGGCAAGTGAACTTTCCCCTTCGTTTTCTTATTAGCGTGTGTTGTAAGTTCCGGTTTAGTTTTTCTAATCAACGCCAAGTCCGCCGAAGTAGAAAATTACTACCCTGCACGACGTGAACATACAGAACCCACTTGGTTGTTGTGTCGTTTCTTCGCTAGTGTCACTAGATGACGGTTGAGTGACTACTTATTAGAAAAGGTTATTGTAAACACAACAACCTGTGTCTCGCAGGCCTTGGTAGAATTACCGGCCTAAATACTTAATAGCTTATTTGAAACCAATGTGAAAACGTCGCAAATTTTTCTATTCGATCGGATAGTAAATCGGACCGATAAAGTTTAATCTTCTATCAGAGATAATAACGTAAGAGTATGTCGTGCATCAAACTACTATCGATTCGATTCGCTGTATTAATTACCCAGAGAGCCATAAGAAGAGTGCAGAACATAGCACGGTAACCCGGAGTCAAAGTAGCCATTTTTAAATTTCCCTAACTTTTCTCGGTTTTGTAAATTTTTTTAACCCATTCTCCGACACTCGGAAAACAATAGTCTCACAGAAAAAAAACGTAATACTTCGAAATATGTTTTTATCATACAAATCACCTGAAATTTTTACATCTCTTAAAAAAATAAATAAATTTAGTTATCACCTTAATCTTTGTTCTCTCTTTCTTTTATTTTTATTTTTGTTATTAGTAAAATCCGGTGAAATGTTTTAATCCATGAACGTATACAAGAGTTTTGCAACCGTAAAATTTGTTAAAACGCGTTATTTAATTATGTTTTGTATATTGATAAATTATAATTTAAAAAAATAAACAAAAATAAATAAAGATAAGAATAATAAAATATAAACCCGAAATTGTTGTTTTACGGTTTATAACAAATTTTGATTTTACAATTAAGGGTAGCCCCCATGCTGCCCGTTTATTTATACTTTCGCTACTCGCGCTCTTTCAGAGAACGGCTCATTCTATACAAGGGCCTTTTATAGTCCTTGTATGCGTATAGCGCTGCGACATACGTTAATCGCAGAATCCTAAATCGCATCAACAAGCAGCAAAGGAAGTTCTTATTACGGATTTCTCCCCTGTATTAAAAACCTCGCCAACATCGGCAGCCTGTGTGATCTGTGGAGTTCTCCCGCTTGATTTATATCTAGTAGGTAGGGCTATGGTTAGTGAGCATAGGCTCGTTTTCTTCCATGAGATCGTTTAAGCTTTTAGATAATGTCTTCCTTGATACTAATAATGAAATTTAAAAAAAAAACATGTCAACGAACTGATTGTCCATTCTTGGCAGGAAAGATGGCATAGGGATGCTTTCGACAGGAAAACATAAGGAAAACATATGGTTTCTTGCCGAACGTGTCCTTAAGACTAAAAATTAAGTGCATGAAAATACATGTTTTCAATTCGTAGGTGCATTCTGGGCACGGTTTGTTTCAATCCGACTTGTTTAGGTTTAAACTTGCTGCTGCTCCGGAGTGTACTTTATGCTCCTGTGATGCAATTGATAATTTAAAACATTTCATTTTTGAGTGTCCCGCCTTCTCTTCTCTGCGTGAGACTTTCAAGATAGACCAGTATCCTAAATTAATCGTTCTGCACAAGAATAATCATGTCGCCTTTCTTGAATTTGCGGAAAGAGTAATGCGCCCCAGAAATTCACTCTAAAAAATTCATGACCTCAAATTCTTAATTCAACCGTGAATCCGTGATATTGATTGCTTCAAGCGGCGTGGTCTACTTCACTATTACGTATATATTTATATTTAATACATATAATAATTAGATTACTCATTTGCTTATTGTACAAAAACACCATTACACACACACTTTCTTGGTTGACGGGACTATCATTTTGTCACCATTCTAAGTTTAAGTACGCACATAGAGGATTACCACATACACAAAATATTTCTGTTACTTGTCTGCTGCTACTTCTCACTTGCACACACCTTTCACCTAAGTACGCTAGTCTTCTGCTTCTTTATACATCAATTATTTTAAATACAGTTTCCCGGGAATGTGATAATGAAAGAAAAAAATAAAATAAAGCTCATTATAATTATGTTTTAATTTTAAAATGTTTCATCGTCACAGATTTTTTAAAACACATATTTGATTGACTTGATTTAAGTTGATTTTTAATACTTTCGAATCCTATACACTGTGCATCATGTCCCCATGTTTCTGTATCATAAATTTCCTGACTTTCGAAAAATTTGCCTAATCATGACATTCCCGGTGTAATGAACGTCTCTGGTTTCCCAGGAAGTGGCGCGGCATTTAAGTCTAACGCTAACATTCGTATAACATTGCTGAAATAAGAAAGTTATAGATTGAAAACAATTTTAAAGTGGCGCAATAAGACAGTAAAAGCTGAGGCAAATTAAAAATTTCCGATTATAATAATATTTTTTTGCGGATAGTTTGCAGAATTTGCCGTATTTTATTTTTAAAAATTTATAACGATTAATAAATAGCAAAAAACAAAACATCAGTCCAAGGGCGTCGCCAGCCAATGGACCTGGGGGGGGGGGGGGGCAAGATGAGTACCCAGCCGCCAGGGGGAGGCAAGATGATAGAAAAAGGATATGAGTTATAGGAAAAGAATAAAATTTATAAGTTGTAAAAGCTTAATTCATTTTATTAAACAAGAATAAAATCTTAATTAAAACATAATTTTCGTGGGTTTCTGGCAAATTATTCATGATTACGCGCCTATGAATACTCATTATGGCCAGTTGATTAAAAAGTTTCAAGGCTCCAGGAGGGGGCAGCTGTCCCCCTGCCCCCTGCTGGCGACGCCCATGCATCAGTCCTTCATTCCAGTCAGATCTAGTGTCTATAATAGTTTTCCCGGGGCGCCCCGCTCATTTGTTGAGTTTTCCCAAAATCCCGCTACAGCGATTTATGTCCATACTTAGAGACAGAACAGTATTTTTCTAACGCCTTCCTCGCACGCCCGCTGGTAGGAAGATTATGTGCTAAAAAATACCGGTGTTGCGTCTACGCCTCGACAGTTAGCAATCATCTAAGCTGTAATGTATGCTCATTCGCTGTTTAAATCGTTTTCCAACCGTACGGGAAGATAAGAGTGACATGTTTGAGTTTGATTCGTTTTAAGAATAACATATATGTATGTATACATACATTATTCGAACGTGCCGCGATATTAGTTTGCATTAAGACGCAACGAGATGGCCTAGATTTATTTATCAAAATGCAGGCAGCACACGGCGAGATTCTCGTTAACTTATAACTAACGCTGAACAAGTCGAACTAGACTGGTTCGAAAGCATTAAAAATCGGCTAGTTTCCCGTAATCAAAAGCTCGCGTATTTTAATTCAAACATTTCCGATTTTTAGATAGACGAAGAGGGAAGGAATGAGTAAAAATCTATTACGCAATATTTTATGTCAGTTACGTCTCTGTAAAGTCGTTCAAATTTCGTAATCAGCGAATTCGGGATTATTTTTATTTCGCTACATTAAATATCGTTGGAAAAGAAGAGGTATTAATGTGAACCGCGCGCTCTCAATTCAAATGTAATTAGTTTCGTTAACGTAATAGCCAGATGTAATAACGATAATCTAATCGTAACTCTAACGCAGCCGTAGCCGTCTGCTGTAACAATTTCTAACGACAGAACGGTTTGTTAAAAATGGGAACAACTTGTAACGGTTGACAATAGAGTGGTCAATGTCCTCGTTAATTTTTGATATCAACTATACCGAATCTGCTTGTAGCCTCTTGATGGGAAATACCATATTGCGTACCGCCGTCAAGTAAACTAAAATGCATACCAATGGCATACTTAATTTTTTTCAGCGACGAAGAGAGTGGCATCTCGATAATACATATTTGCGCGTCTTAGACAACTAGTTTACCTTACTGAAAATTAACAGCCTCTAATTTCGATTTCACGTCGTCATCTCTCGCATATTTCGAGTATCTTCCGAAATTTGGAGGAGAAATAGTAACCTAAGGGAGGGGGGCAACTTCTTTTTGCAAAAAAGTTGAAAACAGCTAAAAATTCATCTCCTAATATTCATGTGATAGTGAAGAGATCAAATTACACGAGGCTTACTTATCTTTTTGTTTTGACTCGCGACTGTCGCAGTGGGCCACTTTTCGCAATCTTCTAGAACTTTTAAATGTTTTTACCTAATTGATCGTTATAAAATTATAAAGCTCTCTACAAATTACTGAAAGTGGTTTGTGACAATGATTCGCATCGTTTAAATAGGTAATGTTTTCCGAAAAAAAAACCTAAATAGATTAACCCTGATTTCCCTTCCGTTGCTACACTTCATACATTGAAATTTATAAAGAAGATCTCTCCTCCTCGTCGCATATTAGATCACGCTTTATACCTAATCTAAAAACATGACCAGCTAGTGTGCTAAGTTCTCATGTTAACTTTAGGATGACTGTCTCTTTCCAAACTTCTATTTTCACAAAACCACAGGTTACCTGATATTTTCATTTGAACGAATGCATATATATTAAATTTCATTCATTTTCGAGCATTCCTTATTCCACACCTGCTTCTGTTCCAGTTAACCTTTTGATAAATTATTTTGTAATCATTAGTCTATGTCAATTTGTCAGCAATCTGTTTTCCGAATATTCCACAATGAGCTAGAGACTTCACTCTAGTCAGAAATATGTCCGATTTAATTAATTTGGCATTCAACATTTCACATTAAATATCGATTAATCGTGGTAGTATATAAAAAACCGGATGAACTGATAATAAAATCGCTTCTGGTTAATAGAAAAATTCATTATAAAAATCAACGACATCTAAAATATTGGCCTCGTTTCTTAAGCAAGTTTGTTTGGTTTAAAATTCCTAAACAAATATACGATATTAATTTTTCTTCTCTTTTTGTTTGTTTGTTTGTTTTTTTGTTGTTTTCTATGTCATGCCAATCAAATATAGCATAAAAAAAAAAATAAAAAAAAAATAACGATATTAATATTAAATATCTTTTTTTTTTATTATTATTATTATTTGGGCTCGCTGACAAAGAGCATTGACCCATGTTCGACAAGAAAGAAAATTAAGTCTCAATTAATTATTTAAATTCGTATGCGGTCAGATATCGCATCAATGAAAGATACAAGGGGAGCGACAACAGTTAACGAAGGAAAGGAGAGAACAGATGCAGCACTATAGGGAGCAGGAATATTAAGTGTCTCAAAAGTTGAGAGTAGAGAAGTAAACGTTCAGACGACAGAACATTCGAAAAGGATACGGTTAGAATTACATTCGTGGATATCATTTGGAGGATGTAGCGGACAGTAAGGAGAGTCTGAAACTCGCTATGTAGATGAAGGAAGCAAACTATGATCGACACGCAATCGACACATAAGGAGGAAATAAAATAGCGCTGCAGCGACGGAAATTCATGAAACCAAGGATTAACCGGAAGATACGGCTGAATAGAAATATTTAAGAGGAAAATTGGTTAGAAAAGGAGGATGGATATGAGTCTGACCAAAATCTATGATGGAATTTTTTAGACAATACAAATAAAAATTATTAGCAGTGAACTTATTAATGGAGAGTCCATTAACAGCTGCACCACGAGACAACTGATCAACTCTTTCATTTCCTTCTATACCAACATGGCTTGGAATCCAAAGGAACTCAATCTGAATATGGTAAGTTTGGAAAAGGTTATGGATAATCGAGCGAATACGAAGAGTGATAGGATCGCAAGAAGGGTGGGGAAAAACGGATGATATAGTTTGTAAAACACTTTTAGCATCAGAGATAATTAGGAATTTTCATTATTGTTTCGTACTAAGGATATGTAAAGAATGGCTCTTAAAATCGCAATAGACTCTGCAAAGAAAATAGAGCAAGTTGGAGGAAGTCTATAACCTTCAAAGTAGTTGTGAACAGAATATAGGAAGGATGCTCCAACGCCGTGAGAACCCTTCGATCCGTCAGTATAAAGAAGAGAATGAAAAGGAAATAGTGAGTTAATAGTGTTAAGGAAATCTTGATTAGGTTGTGGAAGGGATTTAGAGTAAGGGGACAGCAAAGATAAATTAGGAGGAAAGAGAAAATCTGTAAAATGAAAGGTAAGTAAGAAAGTTTGTTGTGGGTTATAATTTTTGGAAGTGAATTGCCAATTCTGAAGTACGGTGGAGTAGAATGAAATAAATTTTGAAGAAGAAACTGGAAGACGCTTTGAAACGATATCCCAAGTGAGATCTGCGGATTGGTAAAGGAAAAACATTACATTCAGCATGTATTGCAGGAATTTTCATTTAAGGGCTCCTAGACATAAACGAAGGAAGCAATTCTGTACCCGATCCGGTTTACAAAGGAGAAATCTGGAAGAGTTACTATAGGTAAATGAACAATAATCTAGTTTGGAACGAACTATATAGTTTTATATAGGACAATTAAGGTACTATAGGATCTCCTCCCCAACTTGTTGATGAAATAGATTTAAAGAGATTTAGTCTTTTATTTACGACGTCTATTTAGGATATTTTCGAAAAATTTCCTTAGACACGGAGCAAGGGATTTTGGACGGAAGGATTTAGGGACTGGAATAATCACAAAGGAGTTCCATGAGGGAGGAAGAGAGCCAGTGGATAGAATAGAATTAAAAATATCGAGAAGAATTTGAAGAGATTGGTTGGACAAATTTTTAAGAACCCGATAAGGTATTCCGTCTAACGCTGGGGAAGAATCATTAGCATTGTTTAATGAATAACGCAGTTCGTTAATGTTGAAGGGTAAGGGAGGAAATGAGGAGAGGAGTCATTGGAAAATGAAGAAGGGAAAAGTTTTTCAAAGCTGGGTACACACGAAGGAGAAATCGAGTCTAAAAAAGGAATTAACTTTTGCAATGAAACATTCGAAGATATACATAGAATGGTGAGAACGGGAGACGTTAAAAGCTCTAGCCATCCTCGAAATTTGACAAAAGGGAGTGTTACGGGAGAAAGAGGAACAACATTTTTTCCAGGAATCTTTTTTGGCCGATTTGAAAACAAATCTAATCTTCGCATTCATCAGTTTATAGATTCGAAGATTGGAGGTCGAAGGACAAGCTCGGAAAGTTTTGAAAGCAGATATACTGGCATCATAAGCGACTTTGCATTCACTATTCCACCATATAGATGAAGCAGTGACGTGCTTAGGATTTTTAGGAAATTTGATTAGTGGAGAAGAGAAGGAAAAACCTGAATTAATTGACTGTGCAAATGAGTTATAAGACTGAACAGGATCTATATTTGTAGGAATACATGAAAGAGATGAGTCCAGTGTGTTACGAAATTTGAGCCAGTTGGATTTGTTAAGATTCCAACGATAAGCTTGAAGAGGTTTATGGGATAGAGGTAAAGGAAAACTATTGAGGGATAGAAGTACAGGAACATGATCACTGCCAAAAGTGTTGTCCAAGGTTTTCCAGGAAGAATTAAGGCCGATGTTGGGAGAAGTGAAAGTTAGATCAATGAAGTTATAGGTCGTTTGATTTTAAAAATAAGTGGGGGAAAGGTCGTTTAAGAGTACAACATTAAAATCAGCAATTATATCTTCAATGATCAGGCCATTAGAGTTACTGGAAGAGCAACCCCAAAGAGGAGAGTGAACGTTCCAATCTCCTCCGACTACAAAAGGATGTGGAAGGGAGTTAAAAAAAGAAGATAATGGAAAACTGTAAAGATTATAATTAGGAGGAATGTAAGCAGATACAAGGTGAATGGAGTGAGCATATTTAGTAGGAATTGAGACGTGGACAAAATTAGGATTGGATGGATCAGATGGAAGAGAAAAGGAACAATGTCATGTGAATAAAAAGGAATACCATTTTTAATTAAAATTGCTGACTCTCCGTACCGATCAATTCGGTCTGCCCTAATTATATTAAAGCCTTTAATGGAACCCCTGGGGAATGATGTGATTAAAAAGATAGAAAAAAAAATAATAAAAAAAGGTAGAGTAAACCATCGCCCTCTGCTACCAGCTAGCCTAATTAAAGGAAGTATAGAAAGGGAATGGGCTGAGTCATTTAGGAAGAAGTGCCATTTTTGCCGACTCACTAACCTATCAAAAGGTAGTGTGCAAAAAGGCCAGTGGAAAGTAATGGAAGGTAGTCTATTTCTACTTAACGAATTCGCTGACATCGTCACAACAATGAGGAGAAAATAGTAAAAGTATAGAGATAGAATCCTTGCTGACTTAGCTATGTTAATAAATAATGATATAAGCCATCGCCCTCTGCTATCAGCTAATCTAATTAAAGGAAGCATAGAGAGGGGATGGTAGAAGCCAGTAAAGGAGAACTGCTCCTTTTTATTAAAAATCTTCGCCAACTTGGCTATGTTAAAAATTAATGATATACATATATACCATTGCCCTCTGCTACCGGCAAATCTAATTAAAGGAAGTATAGAGAAGGGATGGTAGGAGCGTGTAAAGAAGAACTGTTCTTTTTTATAACGCACTATCCCATTAAAGGGAAGTTTGCAAAAGAGGCAGCCAGCAAGGATGAAAGGAAATAAGAAAATAGTAGAGAAGAAAAACGTTATATTAGAAATCCTTTGTTCAGTTTAATACTGAAGTATAAAAATAATTGACTTAAGCGATTAAGGTACCAAAACCATTTCGCGTATATCGTCGTAATGATATAAAAGAGGAAACAGAAAGAAGAAGTAGCTTTATTAACAAAGATATGAATTTTTTTTAATTTGAATCCGTTAAGATATTTCTATAGGAAGAAGAGAATCCGCAGAGGTCTGTTGATCATTATCAGAGGGTTTAGTTACTTTTCTAAGATGTCAAAGGAGAAGATTAATACACGAGTTTATTTCGGAGGGATTAGAGATAATAATATTTTTTTTCATGTAGAAGGGCGGTTAGACTGGAATGAATATTAGAAAACAGATCGGAATGTGACTTGTTAATATTGCTTTGACTGCTCATAGGAGAACCCGAATCGCAAATTTTATTTGAGAGATCATAATTACTATTAGATGGAGAGATGCTATAATTATTAGAATCCTGAGGAATAGGTTGCGAAGAAGATTTTTTGATTCCACTGAAAGGATGAGCAGCCTTAATATACGGAAATGAAGGAGGTTTAGCTGTAGGTACATGTTTTAATTTTTGTGATACGGGATACACAATCCGGATTATAAGTCGGATGAATAAGAGTTGGGAAGTTATCAGAGATAGCCGAACTGTAACTTTGGGCTTTTGTAACGGTTTTGGATTTTTTGATTTCTATTGCCTCTCTGTAGGATACATTTTCATGAACCATCATTTTTTTGATGTGTAGTTGATTAATTCGGAATAGGAGCGGTCAGTTGCTAAATGGTCTCCGTGACATGAAACACAAATAGGAAATGAAGGATTAACTGGGCAAAAGTTGGTATCGTGATTTTCAGTGCATCTAGCACAACTAACTTTACTTTTGCATATGTTTTTAGAGTGTCCATAGCGAAGGCAATTGTAACATAACATGGGCATCCGGATACACGGTTCAACGTTAAATTTCATTTTATAGACTTATACATGCTCAGGTAAAGCAGAACCTTGAAATTTGATTTCAATTAAGGGCAAAGGAGTTCACTTACGTATTGTAGATCGAGTTTGGACAGTAAAGGAATATTGCATAAGGAGGAAAGAGAAGAGAAGCAGATAAGAGAACTCTTTTAGAGTGAAATATCATTGAGTATTTACGAGAATTACGAGAATACGAAGCAAATAAAATTAAATAAAATATTATAGCTATTTCCGCGGCAAAGACCGGATAAAAAAGACGGCCGCCGTTTAAATGAGTCTTTCCAGCTCACAGCACGGTTTTTACGCATGGCTCAAAATCTGCTTCAGGTGTCGTCGGAGCTGCTTTTATGCTCCTGATTTCAACTATTCTGAGTCTTTTCAACTCCCTTCATTGTTTATATCTTTTTAGCCAAATCCATGGCTATTTTACGTGCTATCTATTTTATATCCTTAAAATACAATTTATCGAAATTATATGCTCTGGATTCGAAAAGCGTTTTATTAGCCATCTCGTCTCCCTTCCCTAAACTCTCGTCAGATCCTATTATTCTTTATATCCGTTCCTTAATTTATAATTTATTAACATCCCGCTCTATCCTAATTGATTTGCTCTGGATTCCGGGCCACTGCGGCATCGTTGGCAACGATTTGGCCGATTCTTTGACATGTCTAGCTGCAGTAAATGGCCGTTTCATAGATAGATTCCCGTTCCAATGTCTTTGCCCTCTCTCTTATCTTTTTCACCATGACTAGTGATCTTTATCCAATCCTAACTTCTTTTATCTTGCTATACAACCCTCTCCACCCACTTCTTCTCGGCTTAATAATTTTCCCTGCATCAGCCGTTCTGTTATTTCTTCTATAATTCGCCTTCGCTTTAATCACAGTCCGCTTCCTGCCTCCCTCTTTCGTTTTAATATTGTTCAGTCTGTATTCCTTCCATCCTCCTATCTTAAATTTTATCTGTGATGTAAATCACCTTCTACTCGAATGCTCTTCTATCTTCTCGGAACGCGCAGTCCTTCATTTTAATTTGCTTGGCCTTGGCCTCCCGACTCCTTACTGTACCCACTACATTCTCTGGCTCTTCCTTTTCCTTCTGTTGTTCCTGTATTAGCGCTACCTTCATTTCTTCTGTTTCTAATCGCTTCCTGATATGTAACCTACAAATATCCCTACGTTTCATCATTCTGTTAGTCCTTCGTGTTGGGTAAATGTCCTGTGTTGACGCGCCCAAAAAAAATGAAAAAAACCCATTAAATATCACTTTTCTAAACCCTAAACTATAAGTCATGAAATGTTTTAAATAACCTTTTGCATTAAAATAATAAGTACTGGATAGAGAAACGGAAAAATGTTTATGTTTACTTTTTGTCTGAAAACAGGCTTTGTGCTACACGTATCAGTAGTTCGTTGTAACCCTTCGTTAGGTTTTTTTAATTTGATGTAATTTGATTTTTGCCGCCTCGTAGCTCTGCGATAATTGTGGTACCAAATGTGCGATACGCTGCCGATATAATAGCGACAGAATAGAAAAACATAACGATCATACAGAGGGATACTTCTTTATTTATTTGCCAGTTCTGTAATAGTCAAAATTTAACGGAAACATTTCTGCTCCCGTATGAGATTATTCCTTAGTCATTCATCCTTTGGCAGACATCTCTGCACTTCTTCCTAATCGCTGGAAGACTTATTTGATTCATATTAGTATACAGCAGACACATACAGAACTGCATTTGTAGCGCGATAAAAAGCGACTGTAATCAGTTCCAAGTGCAGTCCTGCGTGTACACTCGCGTTGTATAAAACAATTTCCATCGGCGCTACCTATTCTGTACAGCTAGAGTGTACAGAATAGGTAGTTACGACGCTCCGAATTAAGTAATACTACTAAAGAAAAGAGAGGGGGAGCCGATATTTGAGTAACTGCTGCATGCTCGTTTGCTATAGAACTTGCTGTACTGGGCTTCTTAAATCGGCATGAAGGATTCCGCTTGACACATGAAGAAACGGAATCTGCCTTAAGATTCTTGACTGCAACTGGATATTACTCGTGGACGATGTTGTATAAATCTCGAATCCGTGTATTTCTAAACAATAGTGATCGTCTACGAGCCTTTTGCAGTTTAAGGTAACCTTTGATTTTCTACTGAGGATACATTCTAATGCCTCGATTCGGGAAGTAACTTTTTCCCTGCAATAAACCGTTTTCGCTACATCTGCTGCTGATGATAAGATTAAAAAAGCCACCTAGAGTAAGCAAAAAGCCAGTTAACCGAAAAGAAAGGAATTTTTAAAGATATTTTTTACGATGCAACCAGCCTAGAGAAACATCACGATTTAATTATGATAAAAATAAACTTTAACACTTTTGTAACAATTGTATAATTTTTAAAACCCCGACGCGTTTCGAAGCAAACACTTCATGTTCACGGGAGTAATTATATTGATATTATAATTACTCCCGTGAACATGAAGTGTTTGCTTCGAAACGCGTCGGGGTTTTAAAAATTATACAATTGTTACAAAAGTGTTAAAGTTTATTTTTATCATAATTAAAAATGTTAACAATGAGTAAGAACAACAAATACAGTGATCACGATTTAAGCTAAATTCTGAAAATATGTCAGGTTAATCAAGTTGGCCACGAACTAAAATCGACCGCACATACTAGCAATCCGGAGGCGCAACCATGATATACTCGTATTTTAACAGTGCGTATAGTGAGAATGTTTCATTTCAAAAACAAACGGCAAATTATTCAATTCTAAGCATTTCGTATTGTACTGCAAAAAAAAAAGAAAAAAGTAAGTTCCATAATATATTCAAATATTGGCCGTGATTAAGTGAAAAAAGTAGCACAAAAAAATCAGCGTCAACTGCAGCTTGTCCTGCTTTAAGTTCCTTTCTTATCGGAGGTTGGTAACCATCTGGCAGTGTTTCTCTTTATCATGTGCTACGAAAGCGTGGCTGCGTCAGGCACATATCTAACGGAAGAAATTAAATCGTAAATATAGAAGAAATGTCGAAATATACATTATTAAAGTAAAATGATATACGATTTATAAACTTTTTAATAAAAATAATAATAATAATAGTATTAATTCAAATTATAACAAAAAGTAATTATTACGAAACTATTGTACTGAAGTACATTGTGACATATGTCTTTCGAATGATGATACGACCCATTTTGTTTCAGTAAAAACATGAACTCAAACTATTAATCACAAATTGAATAAAATAATTACACTACGGTGTGTATGTATAAATAAGACATTCTATCTAGCCACCGATTGGTTTTTAAGTGAGAATCACTGTTTTCGTGACATTTCTTCGTGACGTGCAAAATTTTAGATTGAGCTCGGTCATAAGACATAGTCTCACTTATATTCTAAACGATACGCCAAAATATCCGTAGTAAAATAAATGTTAAAAAGACGAAAAATGTATTATTTCGCTTAAAACTTTGATCTGCAACATTTATGAAATGATAACACTCGAATGTTCATCATGTGTACGATGGTAGTCGAAATTTTCAATGACATTTTCCAACATGGTCACTTCAATCGCATTTATTTCGGCAATAATGTTGCGTTTAAGGTCTTATTGATATGTAAACCTTTGCTCTTCAAAGTTTTCGCAGAAAAAAAATAAAATAAAAAAAAAGAAAGAAAGAAAAAGTCTGTAGATGTCAAATCGGGAAGCTAAATTTCCATTTCTTGAAATTAAGCGTTCATCGAATTTCGACATATTTACACCTGTTGTACGGTATGTCGCGCCGTCGTCTCTAGCTAGAAGTAGATATCCGTACGATTAAAAATATTGTATAAAATTAAACCACCTGGAGGAAAACTCCGTGGGCGATCTTTCACGGGTTAATTATATAAAACACGAATTTAACAATAAGGGTGCCATCCATTAATTACGTGAACTCAAAATGGCGGAGGGGGGCCCAGAAAAATCTCATTTAAATCGTGGGGGTTGGGGGACAATTGGAAATCTCGCGTTAACTATTAAAGAATACACACCATTATTATACAGATAATAAAAATCAAAAAAAATATATTAACTTTTTCTTTTACTTTTTTGTAGTGTCCCATAACTTATGGCTATTAAAAACATTTATTTCGAAAATAAAAAAAAAAAAAGTAAAAAAAAAAAAGTAAAAAAAAAAACTTTAGGTTTTTTAAAAGAAAAAACTGGTATAGTACATGAATGCCTATATGGAACGACTAGCAACATATCGGGAACCCCTATGGTGGTACCTTCAAGTCAAGGATAACTTACCTAGCAATTACATAAAGCAAACCATACGGCTTAGAACAGGACACATACCAGAACTAGAGAAATACTACGAGGAAAATATTAATCATCTCCTATTGTATTCGATTCCAAATACATCGAGAAGAACTTATAAATAAATTAACCCAGGAATATCAAACACTACCCCGATAAATACAGTATCCCAATTCTTACAAATCCATTAAGCATGTAAACAACTTAATCAATAATCCTTAAGAAATGCAATATTGAACACTTAAAGATTTGAAAAATATACATATATGACGACGGCTAACAGGTTAAAAGAAAAGACCAGGCCAAATAAAAAAAAAAAAAAAAAGTGAAAAACTAGGGAAGGTGATCTCTGTTTTTACTTTTAATTTTACCAAATTTAAATACATTCGTAATAGTACGCCTTAACGTTGTATTATTTTTCTCCCTTATGAAAATAAATTTAGTTCTTTAACAACTCTATAGCGTAAATCTCAAGTAAGTGGGGATCCAAATTGGAAGAAAAACAGCTCAGGTAATTAATGGATGACCCTTAATATACTTTTTTTTTCTCTTTTTTTTTTTTTTAATTTTAAAAAACAATAACGAAAGTGTTAATGATTAAACATTATCTACCAGTTCATAATGTAAAATCATTTAAAAGAATTGTAAATGAACTTTTTGTAGAAAAATTTCAAAGTAGTTGAAAAAATTTTAATGGACTAGGGAAAGCAAAATTTTCAACCGTATTGCTAAAAAAAAAAAAAAAAAAAGAGAAAGAAAAATTAGAAAAAATAAAAAAGTGATAGCGAAAATAATTATTTTAGCGTTCAGTTTACCGCGTCATGAAATATTTGAAAATTTATTTAATTTTAAAGGGAAATATGGAATAAAGCAAAAAACAATCTATCAGAAACTTTCGACGAATCGACCATTGAACCGACGCACGCCGACAATAAGAAAATTCGGATGCAGCCTTGAAAGATAAACGACAAAGTCGAGTGGTCCCCTCAGAAAGTATTATAAACTATGTCGCGTAACCGTCCGGAAATATGAACGTGATAAAACAGCCTCTGTAAGCTGAAGAAACATCCACATAAACTGATACATATTTACCGAATGGGCTCTTTGTTTCAGTACATACAGGTGAGTCAGCATGCAGCCTTGTTTAACCTCCAACGGGGTTCACTTGGAAGGGTTCGAAAAATTTTCCTTCGTGTAATATATTAAAAGATGCGTGTGTGTCCCCCCCCCCCCCTCGTGTGAAAGTGATAACAGTTGGAGAAATTTTTTTGCGCACTCAATTTGTTCACATATTTCACTATAAACTGTTAACTGCGTCAAAAGCTCTATTGAGACACTCACGATGTGCATATAGATTTTACTTTTATTCGGAAAATTTCACTTCTCCTGCAGCTGACGTAATTTGACGAAAAAACAGAAGCCAGAATTATGTTTCAGGAAGTCATTTTTCAGCAAACCGCGATAAACGATTTGATAGAAGTTCCTGTGCAATTCTTACGATCATTACGTTTTCCTCCATATATGTATGTTGGGAATAACGAGCAATTTTTTTTTAGTATCAGATGGGCTATATTCTTCCTTCCAGGTGCTAGAAAATAATATTATGTATCAGTTTTAATATAGCTGGCGGATTTCACAGACCTGCTACTGAATTATTATTTTTAAGATTACCCAGTGAAACATCTACTTCTCAAATGGTTATATTTTTATTTAATTCTTCTAACTTCGGATAATTGAGTATAGTCCGCTATTGAGGGAATGTTTAATAAATCATAAAAATATACATCTGTCTCTTACATATTTTTTTTTTTTACTATCTGTACTCGAGACATCAATTTTTATCTCAAAGCAGGACTTTAGAACAGGGCTGTGGTCCAAATATGAATCTGGCCGAATAAAAAATATTTTTATAATCACTGAATTGCTACTTCTTTTAATACGAAACCTTTTTTTTTGATTTTTTGAAATGTGCATTTTCTTTTTAATTAGAAAAACTTTATTTTACGCTAGTTTTCTTTTTTTTCGCTTGTTATCATTTTGTCGGGTAATAAAAGCCAATCGCTTTTATTGGATTTTCTCACCTATTTTTTTTTTTTTTTTTTTTAAATAATTTGCGGGTCCCACAAGGAAATTGCCCCTCTGTGGGTTCCCAACATAATTATATCGTTTATTCATTATATACATCTTAAGTCTAATACATCATATTCGTCTTATATATAATTACTTAATTCAACTTGACTTCTATTTTTACTATTCTACGTCTAATTTTTAAATCAATACATTTATACCTATCGCACATCATACCACAATATTTTCACATAAGCCATAAGTAATGCAGCTAGAACTGAGCTTTTTTTCCTTTTTTTCTTTTTTTTTTTTCATTACATCATTTATACTTCTTTACTCTTTCAATCAATTACCTGTCTTATCGTTGTTCCTTTCCTATGACTATCCATTTCTCATTCTTTGCACCACGCAATCAACCATATTTTTATTTTGTCTTTCCATATATTCAAATTACATTCGTCTCTTAATTCCTTTGGTAAGTTACCTAGTAAATGACTCATAACTTCCTCTTCAACATTATCAATTTTATTATTAATCCCTCTTTAGGTCTTATAAAACATAAATTGTCATAGTTCCTAGTCCCATATTTTCCCTTGTCGGTAATCTTATTTTTTCTGTTTTATACCTTAAAAGTTTACTGTAATAAAAAAACATTTTTGGCGACATTTCTTTATTATTGTCCCACCCCAAGTAGAATTCGTTACAAGATTCGCACTTCTCCAATTCGGTAACAAAATTTTTAAACATCTTTTCTGTATCCTACTAATTTTCCTTACTTCCGTTTTTCTGTTTTGCCTCCCCCCAAATTTCGATTCCGTATCTAATCCTAGTCATTACTAATGAGTGTCAAAATATGCAGTCTGGTAGTTTTGTAGTTCATAACTTGTTTCAATTTGTATAACGCTGGCATAGTCTGCCTAATTTTCCTAGCAATGTTATCTATGTGAACTCTCCAAGTTAACGCCTTATCGAATGTTATTCCCAGGTATTTGAAATTATCAGCCATTTCTAACGGCTCACAACGGCATACTTCCGACCTATGAAGGCAATCTACCTTGTGCAAAACTATTTTAGGCACGAACTTTCTAAATCTACTCGGTGTTCTTACGTACATCACTTTTGATTTTTTGGCATTTATTAATAATGTTTTATCGTGTACCCATCTGCAAACCATATTCAAGTCCTCCTGAAGCAGCCTTTCCGCTATTTCTACGTCTTGGTGTTCAATTACCAGAGCAAGGTCATCAGCATATGTGTAAAGTTTGGCGTTCCTAATACAATTGTGAATGAAGTTGATGTAAATTAAAAACAGTAATGGTGCTAATATAGTTCCTTGTCCTACTCCGTAATATTTCGTTTTCCCCATATCACTATATTCATTACCAATTTTCACTAAACATTCCCTTTCATGTAAGTAACATCTAAACCAATTAAGATATTTCCCTGTTATACCAATTTTGTTTAGGTCTTCTAACAATATTTCCCTATCCACTAAATCAAAAGCCTTAGTAAGGTCTAGAAAGACTATCAAAAATTGTTTGCCGGATGCTAATCCCTTATTTATCGCAGATGTAAAAGTTCTGAGCAGAGTTACCGTTGATTTCCCCTTTCTAAACCCATATTGGTTATGATATATTAGGTTGTTTTCTTCTAGGTACAATTTGAGATAGTTACCTACATAGTGCTCAACCACTTTAGCAATAACTGATATTAACGTAATTGGTCTATAGTTTTCACAAAGTTTTTTATCCCCATTTTTATATATTGGTCTTATTATCCCTACTTTTAACTCCCTGGGGAATATACCTTCTTTTACCGACCCATTAATAATTTTTGTCAACAGCGGAGCAAGCTTTTTTGCATGTGTAATTACATCTTTCACCCGTATTCCATCATGTCCTTGGGCTTTATTCTTATTCATTTTCCTAATTATGTTTTCTATCACTTCACTAGTGGCTTTCGGTATGTAAAATGACGTAATCGTAGTATTCACGTTCTCGGTTCTAATGAGTCTAATATCACAATTATGTTTCAGATTTTCAATAGCCTCCATATAATATTTTTGAAATTCACGCGCCGCATTGCGATACCCATCAAAATTCTTTCCTATTGCCTCATCTATAATTATAGACCTTTTTTTACACACTACTTGATCTATTATCTTCCAGGTTTTTTTTTATGTTATTATTCGCATTTAGCAATTCCTGTTGGTAATATTTTTCTTTTTCTTGTCTTATTTCCCGCTTTACTAATTTCCTGTATTTCTTATATAGTTCTTTATATCTTCTATTTGAATTATTCCCCTTACATCTTTTGTAATATAGGTCTCTAATATGTATGAGATTTAATATTTTCCTATTCATCCAAGCTGCAATAGGATTGTATCTCCTTTCCCTCCTTGTCTCGTAGACTGATGAATATCACTTATCTCTTTCGTACATTCTCTATAATTCAGCTTAATTGTAATTTTCTTATTTTTCTTACTATTTCGGCCGCAGATATTAAGTACCCTCTGAACGCAGTGGTAATCTGATTAGGATAATGTGGAGTAGCCGATTTTAAGCGTATCTTTTCTAGCCCCATTCCTAATTTCGGATTCCAGTCGTACACCCGACTGCGGAATTTGGCTATTACTCCATTCCAGATGAGAGCAACCATATAAGATGTGCCGCCCTGTCGTGCAAGACTTCAATTAAATAGTTTCCAGTTCCCAAACTTACTACTAATACTTTTATCTGTCACCGTATAGGGCTCCCCTAAAATAGAGAGAGAGAGAGAGAGAGAGAGAGAGAGAGAGAGAGAGAGAGAGAGAAGAAATAAAAAAGAAAAATGACGTGCAATACGAAAAAAGAAAAGGAAAATTATACAGAACAGAATTTATGCGCAAGAGAGAGAATATGAGAAAAGAAAATTTGGTAATAGTGAGAAGAATAGGGGAACCAGAGCACAGTTAATTCCCTTATTACTCAGCTTTGCAAGGCTCGATCAGTGGCAAGGAAGATCTACAACGACCGGATCAGTCAAAGAATTAAGGGTAAATAGATTTAACAGAAGAAGACTAGAGATGATAAAATTTAAAAAGAGGAACGACAAGGAAGTGACCACTATTATCGGGGTGGAACTTAAAAAATTCGAACTATAAGGCAGCAGCTTGCTACCGCGAAGGTAGCTAAGGAAGACTTGTGCGGAGCGGCCTTCACGCGCCGGCGATGAAATGGTTAATAGGCATTTATTATAGAGAGTTCGATCAAACACTTTCTCCAGTTGATTGCCCTGCCACTACTATTTGACAAGTCTGCTTGAGATTTTCAAGGAATAGAGTTGCTCGCGGTCCGCGACCGCTAATTTATTTGCTACGAAACTTATTCGCAGATAAACAAAGGTCATTCCACTATGCACCGCCTATAGACACGCCCCTTCCCTGAACTCGGAGTTCCTGGTTCTTCCGAATACGTAGTATACATGTATATGTGTCTGCGTGTGTGTGCGCGCGTGTGTGTAGAGCCTGATACATTTCATATGCAACTCCTATCTATGCTATATACTGAAAAAATGTTTCTCTTCTCGTAGATATCTTCAACATTAGTAATTTCACTTCTTTATATATGAAAAAAAAAAAAAAAAAAAATCATATACTTGTAAGCCTTTTTTTGTTTACAAAAAGTTCTATTTGACAAATAAAAAATTATAAAAATCGAAATGAAATCTACTTAAATCCGCTCACACCGTGGAAAGTAGTAGCTGGTTTTAGGTAGTTACGTTTTATTATGGTTCGAATTCCCCGACTCTGTAAATTCCGAATATTGAAAAATTCCTTTTACGTTGGATTAATGCAGGGTTTCCCAACCTTTTTTTTTTCGTCGAGCCCTCCCCTAACCGAAATATAAATAACATTTTCATGCCCCCCTTAATTTTTTCATTAAAAAAAACGCACATTGGTTTAACGACGCTTATTTATTATAATTTACTATAATTAAAGTATTAATGAGATACTTGTATGCTTGATTCTAGGTTCCGGTTTTTGCCAGAGCTATCGTCGGGTCACGCTGTCAACAGTTTTAATTAAAATCAGAGCTGAAAACCCTGTCTCATATAAGTGTAAGTCGAAGAAAAAGGAAGAAGTATATATTCTCAAAGCAAGAGAGGTAACTTTGGAATTAACAAGGAATCGTTTGATGCAAAATTTGCTCCAATGTCAAGAGATGGAAGTCATCTTTCGTTGTCGAATCGGTCTTCATTTCTAGAAATTCTTCCTGAACTTCTTCTGGTAATTGTAAGACATCGACAACAAATTGGTTTCTCTGATCATATGCCATATTGGTGACTGAATTAATGTCTCGATAGTGTCGGTGAAATTCCAGCGCTTGCAAATGAGTTTGTATTGCAAATTTTTAAATCTTCTTCCAGTTTTTTTTAAATTTTAATTGCTTCGAATAATCGAGAAAAAAATATTATTACATTTTCAGCAGATACCTTTTGATTGCAAAGTTGAATCTTTGATATAACCCCTGAATATGATCATAGTTACTTATTACAGTTTTTGCCTTGAACCTTCAAGTTTAGATGATTCAAGGCATCAAATATATCAGTAAAATAGGTCAACCTCCATTGAAATTGTTCATTGTTGAACAAATAATCTTTTTTTTCTTCGAACTCGAGAAAGAGGATGTGTGACCTCTTCTTTCAATTAGAAAAACTCTTTCAACTTCGAAATCAAAGTAGGATGTTACTGGCTCAAATGCCTTTCAAGGCGAGATTGGGCCTCGTGCTATCGTTACTTAAAACAATTTTCATACATATCACACACTGAGGCAATTGCAGTTCGTCTTTCTTTATGAAGGTAAACTTAATACATAATCTTCCGAAAATGTTCTCTTTTTCGCTGCCATTTTGCGCCTACAACAGTAAAATATCTACATGTAATTACGCATTCCCTTTACCTACATGTAGATCGGCCAACGAGAGTTTGCATTCCTGATTTAGATATGACTCTGATGATGAGCATGATGATTAGTATAACAAACACCGCTACATAACAACCTACTGTTAATCCAAGATTTTTATAAGTTATTCGTATTATTATATTTTCATAATTATTCGACTCGCGTCTTCTTACATAATACATAAAACACTGATGAAATGGCATGGTGGCCGCTTAAATATAATTTTTAAATTCCCGGTTTATTCCTGGTTTTCCCGACCCAAATCCTCCCAGTTTTCCTAGTCCAAATCCCCCCCCCCCCCGATTTACTGATTATTAAAATTGTACAAAAAGAAGAATGGACTGTTTTTTTGTTACTATTGATAATATTTCATCGCCGCAGCATACTCTTTATATGAATAAAACAGAACTTCGTAATTTATTCTTGAGTGTAAAGTACAGTAAAAAATGCATTCATTTTTTAAGGTTTCAAGTGATTTTTTCTTATTCAAAATATCGTTTTTGTCTTTTTTTTGACTTTTTTTCCTGGCTTTACGGCAAAATTCCCAGTTTATTCCCAGTTTGCAAAATTCCCGTTTTTTTCCTAGTTTGTAAAATTCCTGGTTTTTTCCCAGTTTGCAAAATTCCTGGTTTTTTCCCAGTTTGCAAAATTCTCGGTTTCCCGGTTCGGTGGCCACCCTGAATAGTTTCGTAAAGAATTTTAAAAACGTAAAGGTTTTTAAAAATCTTTAGCAACCATTTATGTAACAAGAATGTTTAAATACCTACGTCGTAAAATATCGATTTCTTCTAATTTCTTTTTAGTATTTTTTTCATAATTTTTAGATGCCTGAAAGGTCATTTTCGAAGGCATGCCACATTATTTATTGAACGCCTCTAGTCCTCCGATGTTTAATTTACGTATTAAATTAATTTTTCTTTCGAAAATTCAAACATACTCCGCCTCCCTTGATATCGCTCTATGCCCCCCCCCCCTCGGTTGGGAATTCCTGGGTTAATGTGCCCCGTTCGGACGAGCCGTGAAAAATGAAAAAATAAAATCTACTTAAACATTTCGTTAATTCTATACACTTCTATTCTTGAAATAGAAACAGCAAAGAAATTTTATAGATCTACACACACAATGTATATAATATGCTTTATTTTTCTTTTGCAATTAATTTGTACAGATGCGTTTTACCGAGATGAGATTGTTAATCGAAATGTTTAATGTTGAAATGGCACTCGATGAACATACGTACCGAAAGTAATATGTAAGACGGTAGTTTATTCTGTTTATCCGGCAGTGGAAATGAAGTTTATTTAGTAAAATTATTCGAAAACTCCGAATTAATTCCACTTAATTTGCGTGTTTAAATTACACGCTAAAACGCTTCCTCCTCCTTGTAATCGCCGGGATAATTATGTTCGCGGTTCTTTTTGTACTCTTTCTGGAGTCAACATATGTTTCGTTTTATTTCTGAGTGTTACCCGGTAACAAAAGAGCTCTCCTCTATGCCTAGATATGATATAATTTCATTTGTACTATCAATAGCATTTTCCACTAGTACAAGCTTACGCAACTACTTCGTTTCCGTTCAGACTGTCTGGTCGGTGATGTAATTTCACCGTATAATACTCGCTGCATCCTCTAGAACTGCTTAAATCTAACGTTATCGTCATTATCTTTAATTCTGTCGCTAACATTAATTCCAGAGTGTATATTTTCCCGTCCGTCAACTATGGATAATGCAAATATCTCTTATACAGCGGACCGATAATGAGTTAGTATCGGTAAATTTTTATATAAGTGTAATATATTGTGCATAGCATTTCCGCTACACCAAGAAAGCAGGGCAGAAATCCTAAATCTTCCTTTTTGAATATTTAATATTTTACCTATTTTCATAGAAAGCGGCATAATATGCATTTCCTATATACCGCTTTTTCTAATATCGCGCTACTACTACAGCGATTATATTTATGTAAGAATTGCACTGCATTCATTATTACCTCCGGATTTATAAAGGTGTATTCTCTATTTACAGTATATATATATATATATATATAGGTATTTTTACGGTGGATTTGAATATAATAAATCTTATTTTACTAATAATTGCCGGAAGAGCTTCTCTATATGGAAAACAAAAATAAAAAATAAAAATACAGTCGAATTGAATACCTCCTCCTTTTTTGAAGTCGGTTAAAAAACAAAAAAGAATGTCGTCAGTCCGAATTAAATATTTTAAATAAATAAAAGTTTCAATTTTTCAAAATACGAATTTAAGAAAATGGCGCAGATACACTACTCATTGCGGGAGGCTGTACTTTTTTATAATTATTCTTATAGTCAGGTTGACACTTGGTAATAGCGGAATATGCTAACCAACTCCACTAATGTAAGTCTCTATACCAGCGCTTTCGGTTGAGTTCCGACTACTACTACACGTATCCTACTAATTGCGCCGTATGTTTTTAAACGATTTTTTTACGAGTTTTTTCTTTGCGAACGTTAAATTTTTAAAATTTTTATAATGAGCACCGTGGCAAGCCGTGCTATAAAGAAGGTTTTATTTAGGTGAAATCATATCAAACGAAATTGATAATTTTTCAGAACAAAGGAAAAAAATGATATAACTGGATTAAAAATAGAAATAATCGTGAATCATCGATATTGTTGCTGAAATAACCTACTCCGAAGAATATATAACGGTACAGGTCTTGTTTAAAAATGATGCAAGAGAATTCGGAAACATCACTTTTTTTTTTTTTTTTTTTTTACTTTTTTATTGGGCTTGTCAGCTGCGGACGATTACTCATCAAGAAGGAAGAACGTAGGACGACAAAAGGAAACTGAGGACACTAAGAAAGTTATTCGGGGAAGGTGGAGACGGCCAGAACTACTACGAAGAGACAGCAAGGGAGTCAAAAAAGATCGGTACTAGAACTCGTGCAATTAGCAGTCCGAAGGGAAGTAAATGTGTAGACGAAAAAATATACAGGATACCCCTTAAAGGAAAGGAAAGCTCTCATGTCTTGTTAGCCGTTATACCTGATTATAATATATTATATCTATTTAAACTAAATGCGCGCTGTGACCAGCATAAAAAGAAAAGTATTTTTATCCATGTCTGCGATTGTTGGGCAGCGCCCACAAAAAGATCCCCATCAACAATATGGCCGCAACTGCAATGCAGTGCCCACAGTGCCCGATGAGGCAAGAGACAAAGCATCGCTATTCGCCTACGGTTGCGACTGCAACGCAATTCCTCGAAGTAACAAAATACAATCATTAATAAGAGATGCGTTGACGGTAAAATCGAAATTAGAATTTATTAAATTTCCTTGCAACTAGAAACAGTTACACAATATAGTGCGCGGCACTTTATTCGAATTTCCAAGTTTATAATATCAAAACTTACTATGGAAGTATGTGGCTATTGGGGATAAGTGCCTCAACCATCGCACGAAGGTGAACACATATTTAATGGTTAATTTAATAGTTTCCTCTATTGATATTTTCGCTTCAACACCGATATATTACAAAATTATACAAATTGTAGGAAGAAAAAATGTTGTTCCCAGATTTTTTTCGAATGAAAAGTAGCTAATGCATTGTTCACGCGGAACATAAGTTTGCTGTTTTTATATAAAACATTTTAAATAAGCAATCAGTTATAAAAATAAAAAAAAAAAAAACATTTAATAATTCGTTCTATTAATACGTATATAATTATTTACGTGTACTTGCGCTGACCCATTACTGAATAAAGAGTGAAAATAATAATAGTAATAGTAATAATAATAATAATAATAATATATAATAATAATAATAATAATAATAATAATAATAATAATATATAATAATAATAATAATAATAATAATAATAATAATAATAATAATAATAATAATAACAACTTTATAAGAAATACAAGAAGTCGCCTTAATCAAGTTCGACTTCGAAATATTCAGGATAATCCAAATACACAAAATATAAATCAACCTGCTGAGGATGCTTTGCTCACAAGTCAGTAAGCAACCACTAAAACGAGAAAACCACGGCAACGAATGGCATGGACGAAAGAGATGAATAATCACGTCGTACGGTGCTACTATATTATCACCAAACTTGAATCAATACCATTAAATAGACCTCAGTTTCTAAAGATACTCCTGGAAAAATACCCAAAATATAAAAATATATCGAAATAACAATTAGCAGACTAGAAAGGATTTAAATACAACAGCTTAGCCACTGAAATAAAAAATATATGGAAACAAAAGAAAGTCACAGTAATACCACTTATAATGTCAGTAACCGGAATTATATCAAACACATTAATGGAAGGTTTTAAAACATTACAGAGTCCAGGATAATGCATACACTGCTCATTTCCTTTTACCAGAATGGTATGCGCTGTTTTCGCAGTCGTCACCATAAATATGATTAATGGTTCATAATTAAGAACTATAAACTTTTTGCTTTATAGTGATGTTCTAAGTCATTGAACTTTCGGATAATTGCTTACGGACGCTAAGCGCTGTGTTCTATATAGGTTTCGTGCTTGATGGATCTAACTGCTTTTTAAACATCCCGTGTTTCTTCTCCCTTAATTATTTGTAGCCAGATTTCTTTGTCCGTTTGTACTGTGGGCTCTGTAATTTCAGATGTGACCATGGTATGGGACAGCTAACTCCTTTTAACCTACGGCAATGTCATTCCTTTTCTTTTCAGGATGCATACGTTTGGCATTTTTCAACGTTGATTGTTATTGTTTCTCCATCCACTTGGTATAGCATTCTTTGTCAGATTCCATTCCTTGTTACTCCTAATTGCTGCTATGTACACGTGTTGATGGGTAATCGTCCGTTGCTGACAAGCCCAGGGAAAAACCCAAATAAGAAGGAAAAAAAAATACATAATAACACACAAAAAGCAGTCATATTAAGTACCTATAACATAGTAAGGAAGTTTTTAAACTATTAAAATATAATAAAATAATTGTGACTTGATGTAATCCGTCACAAATTATAGTAACCGGGATATAGTAAACCCGAGAAAATAATGAATAATAATAATAATAATAATAATAATAATAATAACAATAATAATAATTCAATTTCAATTTCAATTTATTTATTATTATTATTATTATTACAAAATTTCACAAATGCGCTAAGTAGCGCGAATAGTGAAAAACAAAAAGTAAAATTAAACATAATATCTTCGAATTACAATGAAGTGCGAATATAGCGATAAAAGCATGAAATAAATGAGATAATAATAAATACGAAAATTAAAAATAACATATACGGATTACAAATGAAGTGCGAAATATAGCGATAAATGCATGAAATTAAATGAAGTAATGATAAAAATATATTATAATCAGTTGAATTGAAACAAAATAAAAGTTGTTTGTATAAATATGTTGAAAACAGGAGAAAAGTATATAAATGATTAAATAAAAAATAAAAAAATAATGCTATTTTAAAAACTAACAAAATTGAATCTGTCGGAAAATTAAATCTACAATTTAAGTATATAAATTATTTATATAACCTATCACCAGCCAAGCTCAACATATTCCCACAATATTTCAACTCTGACGTGTACTGCAAATGTAATAACCGAAATAAAATAAATATAAAGCTAGGTAAATGAATAAAATGTAAAGATATACGTAAATAGATAAAAGATATAAATTAAGTAATGAACTAAATAGAATAAAAATATAAATAAGATAACTAAATATAAAATATATAAAGTATGTAAATATAACGTAATAGTAAGAGTAATGTAACCTATTGAGTAGTATTTATAGAAGCTGGTACTTAAATGATAACACATTAAATTTATAAGTATTTATATTAAATGATACAGTCTCGTTTAACAAAGGGGCCTAAATGAGATGTCATTTGAGAAAACATGTATTAATGTAGCCTGCAGTCATCCATATAACCCCCAGCATATTTTGGAGAAGCAGTCTCAATTTACGAAACATCCCGGCAGATATATTTGACTAAGAAAATTTCACTTGACATCTTTAAAAATAATAATGGTAATAATATTAATAATACAGTAATAAAAATGAGGATAAAACCAGTAACAATAATAATCATGCAAGTGGCGTAGACATATTTACTAATAATGGTTATCAAAATATTTATTATCAACAGAATCAGGTTTGAAAGATTAGAAACATAACGATTCAATTGTGTCGAAGAAACTACATGACCCATATATACAATTATAATATTTATGATAGTTATATTAAATAATAGTAATAGTAATAATAATAGTAATAGTAATAAGTAACAGCAATGAGAGTAAATAACAACGACACTTAACAACAGTAATAAACAAATACTCAGAATGAAAATGAAGATTGTAATTAATGCCGGAGTATAAGAAAGGGTTTATCATATCTGCGATAACAAAATTTATTGAGTCCCATTACCCGTGATGTATTGAAGTAGGTGTTTGTGTCTCTTTTAATAATTTAATAAGTATACTTTTAAGCTGGACGGTAAAGAGTTGAAAATAATAGACCCTTTATAAACTGCTTGTATACGTGTGTGAAATTTTCGAAAGTCTGGAACAGGGGCAATTTCTACATTTGCAGACCTTGTTTTCTCATGGGCAACTGAAATATTGAATCTATCCTTATATTTAAAAACGAAATTTAGTATTTGTGAAGTGTATAACTCTGTAACTGATAAAATAGCATTATTTGGCGACGGATCAATGGCCCGTTTCACTGCTCTCTGTAATATTTCGACGGGACTTATATGAGTTACTGCTGCACCTCCCCAATGTATGATTCCATATCCAAGTACTGGCTGATATAGGCCTAAATATAATCTGCGTAAATGCTGAGCTGTGAAATAGTCACGTAGGTAGTAAAAGATGTAATTTAGTCTTCTTAGTTTTTTTGCCAAGTATATGGTATGTTTATTCCACGCAAGTTTGCTGTCCAGCATTAAACCTAAGTATTTTATTTCATAAACCCTTTCAATTGAAATGTTACCACCGTAGGAAATACAAAATCTGTCCCAAAGCCTTTGATCCTGATAACTGTAAATCATAAATTTAGTCTTATTTTCATTTAGGGATAATTTGTTATGTTGTAACCATGTACAGATTTTTTGTATATCTTCTTGCATGGGTGAATGCAATTTTTCTGGGAAGCGGGAATTCAGCACTAGTGCAGTATCGTCAGCATAGGTAAATATTTTTCCATTTACAGACAAATTACACAGATCGTTTATATATACCAGAAATAGATAAGGACCTAAGATACTACCCTGAGGAACCCCAGTTTCCTGTATAGTACTGTCGCTAAAGACACCATTAATTTTAGTTACATTTTTCCTACTAGTTAAGTATGTTCTGAACCAGTTATAAATATTACCCCGAAAACCGCAGGCGTATAATTTCTTTAGTAAAATTTGGTGATTTACCGTATCGAAAGCTTTCCTTATATCGAAATACACAGCTACCACAGATCTGCCTTCTTCTAGATGCCTAGTTATATATGTAATGTGTTCAAAAACTGCTAAGTCAGTTCCTTTATCCGGTAAAAAGCCATATTGATTGGGACTGGAAAATTTTTGATCATCTAGAAAATTTATTACTAATTTCTTTACACATCTTTCAAAAATTTTAGAAATTGTGGAAGTAATACATATTGGCCTGTAGTTAGATACTTCATTTTTACTCCCGCTTTTGTACACTGGAGTAATTATACCTGTTTTTAGTATGTCAGGAAAAATTCCAGTTTTCACAGATTCATTAAATAAGAAGCATAGAGGTTTTATGAAATAGCTCAGATTATCTTTGATTAGTTTAATTGATATATTATCCAAACCAAAGGAAGATTTATTCGGTAGTGATAGAATAGCCCCCTTAATATCATCCAACGTGAAATCGAAAAAAGCAAAAGAATTCAATTGTGGATGTGGTGTCAAGTCGTCTGATAGTGTTCCTACATTGCTTTCGTTGACGGATATCTGTTTCACACTATTTTCGAAATATGTGTTGAAATGTTGCGCTACCAAATATTCGTTAGACTTTACCGCTATTTTCGTATTATTAATATTTATTTCTTCAATTCCTCTCACATTCTGTCCAATTGCATTTTTCACAACGCACCAGTAGTCTTTTTGATTTGATTTGCACTTGTCTAAGAGGCGTGTGTAATATTGTTTTTTGGTTTTCCTAACAGTTTGTTGAGCCCTTTTTGCCGCAGCTTTATAGTTATTTAATAAGACAGTATTATTTGGGGAAAGCTTAGATAATTTATAAGCTTCACTCTTGATCTTGGTTAAATGAAGAATTTCGTTATTTACCCACGGTGATCGTTTATTTTCTTTCGGTTTACATTTTTTAAATTTGTTACATTGACTTTAATAATAATAATAATAATAATAATAATAATAATAATAATAATAATAATAATAAATGTACTATTCTTCTTCATCGTAAGCTCGATCCGAGCATCGTGAGATCATGAACCTCGATTCCACGCATTCTTGTTCGCCGTGTGTCTCTGTCTTTTGCATATCGAATAGTTCGTTGTTGTCTTTTAACACTGTCCGTATATCCTTTGAATGCACCTCTTCGACTTCGTCTTCCTTCAACCATGCCTTCCAGGATTATCTTTCCCAAACTGTACTGCCATATAACACGACCAAAATGCGTGGCTATTCGCCGCAGTACTACATCTCGAAACCGTATTTTCGGACAAACTTCGTTTAACACTGATAGATTTGCTCTTGCCTCAGTGGATCTGCAACATTCTTCTCCGATAAAACATCTCAAACGCATCCATTTCTTAAATATCTCTTCCCTTTAACGTCCAGCATTCCGATGCGTACAGAATAACCGAGAAGACTAATGTGTTCATCAGACGTATTTTTGTATTCATCGCATTATCGTGACTCTTCTAGATTTTTGTAAGTTGAGCCAAAGCAGTCTTGGCAGCTCCTATCCGGTTTTGTTTTTTTTTTTTTGATTTTTACACGATCTTCGGTAATTACTGATTCCAGATATACGTTCTTATCAGCCACTTGCATATTGTGCAAGCTTTGTATGTCTTCGGAGTTATTTCGGTCGATAATCATTATTACCTATACGGTTTTAGTCAATAGTGTGCAGCATTATCTTGCTAGCATGCGGCTTCGAGGCTATTGCGTTCTGTAATTTTGGCATGTGTTTCGTACTCCTTTTTTATAAATTGGAATCGATGTTGCCCAATCATTTAACCATATTTTCATATTCCATATTTTTTTGCATATTCAATATAGAATTTCTATTATTAAGTACGTACCCCATAGGGATTTAAACATTTCTGTGACAATCCAATCTTCCCTGTCTTAAACGGCTTTATCTTCCGTAAAGCAGTATAAGTCTTTTAAGCAACGCTTGGGCTCCACTTCAGTTGTTTTACCAAAATCATTTTGGTCATTTCTTTTCTTTCATCTTATTTATTCACAAGTTTTTCGCAATATTCACGCCATCTAGATCGTTTTTCGCAATATTCACGTCATCTATCAAAGAATGTTTTTCCATTTTCGTTTTTATCGCTAAGTATTGCGAAGTAAAATATGTCGTTATTAGCCTAATTTTTTAACGAAACATATTTTTAGGATTCTATTTTTATTCTTATTCTGTTCGATGCCTTTAAATTTATCTGATTCAGAAATTTATTCTTATCATCCCTGCATTGTTGTTCAACTTGTTTATCGATGTCATGGTATTTTTAGGTTGCTTCTTCGCAATTTATTTCCTCCTTTTGTATACCTTTACGTATATGTTCATCGTTGCTGTCCCTTGCTTACTTTTGTGCACTCGGTATTGATTGCACCATAGTCTGTAGTTTGCGTATCACTAAATTTTTATAGCGGGCGTTATTTTTTAAATGTCATTTGTTAGGAACATTTTTCCGTGTTTTATTGTAGCTTAGCCTTTTAATTTTGTGGCTAACTCTATTGGTGATCACTATCGCAACCTTTCGCCGAGAGATGTTTTTCTATCTCGAATGGGATGGCTTTTATCTTGCATTGACATCGTTTGATTTCGACATCGACCCCGCTAGGAAGCGCCAATCTGTCTCGTATGATTTTTAAAATCAGCATTACATATGAACATTTTCATACTAGTGCAGGAGTTAATCAATTGATCATCTCTTTCATTCCTGATTCTAAGACCATACTTCTCTACAACATTACGCAGTTATGAGCCTTGAACTGTTTCTCCAGTTTTAGCATTAAAGTCTTCGAGTGCAACTGCCATTTTCTTTTTGATGGTACTTTTTTCATTGTTTCTTCTAGAGCAGCACAAAGATCGTCTACCGCGTCTTGATCGGATTTGTTGTTTCGGAGCATAGAGACCTGTATGATATTTAAATTTATTGGGTTTGCTTTCACTTTGCTAACTATTAACCAATTATTGATTGCCTCATGTGCAATTACCTTCATTAATATTGCTACCCTATTTGTGTGATGAGCATCACGTCCAGAGTAATATACTGCATTGTTATTACTGATGAAGTATCCTGTACCTTTCCGATATTTCCGATATACCAACAATAGTAAATTCTAAAGTTCCATGTTCAACAATAGCCAGTTTCCCAGCTCTATTTAAGCCGCGTACGTCCCATGTCCCAATATTTATACAGTTATCATTATATCTATTTATTACACTCATCGTTTATCTTTATTGTACATTAAGTAAATTTATATACATATGTAGTTCCATATTTTTATTCCGGTAGCATAGTTTCCACACGATTCCTGGTTTCTTACATCAACATGGCTTGCCATTAATTTAACCACTCTCAGGCCCGGAACCCGAACAGCGCCGCTTGATAGTCGGGCCATCTGGCATAATATCCTCGTATAGATTCGGATGCACGATTGTTTGTGGAAGAAATAGGCCGATAGTTTTTCAATGCCGTCCAGCGGATTGTCTGTTAGGTTTTACTTCCTTAGCCTTGTAGAACCCACTTTGAAGGCGCCGGATACTCACCTGTTCGTTCTAGATTGATATACATCAATCCGACCGAGACGTTTTGCCACGAGCGAGTTGTTGACGGTCTGCTTGTTAGCAGTGTAGTTTGTGCTTAACGGTATTTGCTGGCGGAAACACCTTCGGCAAGTGAACCTCTCTCCATTTTACTATCAAGCGAGATGATATCATATGAGTTCTCACTATTACCGTAACGTAAATTAACTCCGAATATATTATTCCCCCCACCTCCTCCCCTGGATGATATAAAAAGACGGATTATTATCTACATTTGCAATCTACGAAGTGCGAATTTAATATTTTCGAAACGGACTAATTGTAAGTATTAATTTAATTTGTTACGTTTTCCGGTTTTTTTTTAAAAATAAGTTACGAATTTCACAGGGAAAGTATGCCCCTGTTGTGTGAGTGTTCGACGCTCTTATTAACGTTTATTCTAAGTATACAAAATTACAACTACTCTTGCTTATCCTATACATCGTAATATTAGTCAACTTAATATTATATAAATTTTAACATACTATACATGCAGATACGTACACACACCGTAAATACTCATCTGTATATACATGAGGGAGGGCAGCTAAATATCTTCAAATATAAAGAAAAGAAAGAAAAGGAACATGAAAAAAAAAAGAAACTTAGTCTTATTTTAATGAGAAATGACAGAGGAAGAGAAAAAAAAAAACAAGCAAGGACGAAAACGAATAAATAAAAAGAGAACAATAAAAGAATATTATAAAATAGAATGATTCGAAACGCATCTTGGCTTTTACTCTTTACACTATCACATTACCAGTCACCAGAGGTAACCAGTTCTGTGATAAAATATATATTTCTTTTAAATGAAGTTAATTTATACTTTTTACTACTTTTATCTCTGTCTTTAATATTTTTTTTTACTCGGTCTGCCGGAAATTACTTTGCACACTCACACAAGCAATAATCCAACACTTCGTACACAAAATTTTTCTATATTTTACAACACCGAGACACTAAACGATTGGGAGATGCAGCTGCATATATAAAAAAAAATTAACACAAATCAATCCAACTCATTAAAATACATATACCATACACATATACTTAATCAATCGCAGAACTCACAAATTTTTAAACAACAACAATAAAATAATATAAAATTTGAATATATAAATCTGGCCTGTATTTTCCTTGACTGCGATCTATCCGTCTGGTTGACTAGTGACTGCGAAGGCTGGGCTTCTTAGCTCCTCCAGTAGCTACCGTATAGGCACTGGTGACTTTCGAGCGCTTTCGTCCACCCTCGGTCTTCGAAGTTTTTGATCTCCGGCTACACAATTTCGAAGCTGTTCCTTATTCTTTTTTTTTTTTTTTTTATTTTCTTCGATTATTGCGCCTCTTTCTTAAAGCAATATGCTTTTGTAGTGACTAGGATGATGTCTTTCGATATAACGCGATTATAACTATATAAAAATAACTAAAACAACTGACTAGAAAATGCAGGTACGTACGAGGACACGTTTGCGCGTAAAGCAGATTCACACAGCCGCTAGCATAATTAAAGTAATTTCCGTGCGCCGAGATTGAACAGATTCCGCTCTATTCATCCGTCTCTTATCATCTTACACAGTCATTTTTGCGAAATTCCCTTTTCATTTTAGATACGCCGTCAGATGATCAGCTGTATGCTTATGAATAACCTATATTGATGGAATTTCTATTTTATATATATACATATATATTTCAGAAATATTCTCTCTTGCGTATTTTAAATTATTCCATCATATTTGTATTTAAATAATTCCAATTTTCTCGCCTACCCCATCTATATCGTATCACGATAACACCTAAATTCAGCCATGTACTATACTTTCTTTTTTCACACACCGAGTTTTTTTCCCTTTAATATATGATTAGGGATTGTACTTATTCATTTAATTAGAACTGAATCATCATTACTATCAATATGTAGATTTACGCCCCGCCGGGGATAGATGTAATATACAGTGAATCACAAAAATGTTTGCACTTTCGTCAATTTCACATTACAACGGACCCGAAAATAATGTAAAAATAAGGAGTAAGAAAGTTTGCTAAGGGTAGTTGATAAAGTGGGGTGTGATGAGGAAATATGTGTACACAGAGACGCAGCAAAGGAAGAAGAAGAGGAAAATAAAAAAGGATAACGTAGGATAAACCCAAATTTACAGCTCACAAAAATGTTTGCACTTCCATCTACAGCGGAATTAATATACGTTTTGTAATCACAGAATGAGTCATCCCTGAATGCGAAGTAGTGAGTACTATACCGAGAGATAGCTGCACGTATGAATCTGTTGACGAGAAACCTCATTGTGTGTATATACGCATGAAAAAGTAAGACGTACAACTTTGGAGGAAAGTGTGATTGAAATTGGAAGGATGCCCGATAAACGAACGTCCCCGGAGAAGATATAACTCTCGTGGTTTGACGCCGGGAGAATGGAGAATCGTACAAGAAAATATGCGACATGCTTCAAATGAAGGAGAGGACGGTAAAATACATCATCGAACGATAATCAAAAGGGAAAATCGAATTGATCTCTGTAATAGGCCCGGTGGTCATCCACGGATTTTCAATGCGCATGAAAAACGTCGAATTCTGAGGGGGAAAGTGAAGAAAAATCCACACCTAAACGCTTCCACGTACAGTTATCTCGGAACGTATAACTCACTAGCTAACATTCAGGGATGAGACTCATTCTGTGATTACAAAACGTATTTTTATTTAATATAAAGCTGGAACTGACTGTCTTATTTTCGAATTTATAACAATGATTCGAAATTGCGTCAATTCACGGTGAATATCAAGCCAGTAGTATTCATAATTTGAATGGAAAAAAGAAAAAGAAAAAATGCTTATATTAGCCGATGATTGTTTTAAGTCTCAGCTGCTAAGAATCAATGGTGTGCATAAAGCCTGGATGAGATAGGACAAAAAGTTAACGAGTTACCGAACAAATATTTGGCGGATTATCAAATGAAATAACTAAATAGTTTTATTATTACAGTTATCATTATTATCATCAAGGTTATCAATAATCTAACATTGCGAGTGGGTGCTCAGAGCATATGTCTATCGACGAATAAAAAAAAAAAAAAAAAATAAAGAAAGAAAAAGAAACAAAAACTTATCTAAAATCGCAAATATAACGCTAATTTTAAATGTATTCATTTTTTATCAATTTACATGATTGTTCAGTTTTCATTGGATTTTGCGTTAAAAACTATCCAAATATAGCCTTACAGTCAAAAAACTTTTCAGATTTGTTTATTAGTGCTGCTTGATAAAGAAAAAATTGAGCCAATGGGTATTAAATTAAAATGTTAGCCTTCGTTGTAAGTGCTCATCAGAATTTAGCAAGTACTCTCTACTACCCTTAGACCCTCTCTGTTACGCTTCTGATTATTGCTATTATTGTTATTAGAATTGCAATAATAGTACTCAATTTTATGATTACAAACACAATATTAACTAGGAACACCACCTTGTTCGACGAAAAATCGATTTAATTTTTCAATGTTCGTCGCCTATTTTATTTAACTATTTGTAATTTCCTTTCGTTAGAATTGTGTCGGAATTTACATCAATTCGAATTTAAATTAACCAGTATCTCGATAATAACAAAGATCTTTAAGATTAAAGGTTAAATAACAATTAAATGATTTGATTCGGGAGAAAAACTTTTCGCTTTCAATAAGTCCAATGGACTCGCCAGGTGGGTCAATAATCAGGAACCATCGGTATCCGACGGTGTTATATTTAACAAGCGTCCGACCATTAAGTTCCAGCGGGAAAGCAATTCTTAAGATGTAAAAGATCAGCTGTTGACTTTTTCGATAATTTATTTTTATTTTCCATAGGAACAATAACACAGTCTTAAATTTTGTTTAGATGTTCCCTGAACCAATATTGATGCGCGTTCTGAGGACCTTTATCGGCTACATGTCATCTGCAAAAGTTACTACGACTGTTATTGTTCAGGCTGGAATATCCGCTGGGTACATCGAGTATAGCAACGGTTCTAGTATACTGCTTTGCGGACAAAACCGGTGAATTTTTACCTGACGCGGCTAAGTTTATTCTAAATCGAAATTACTATCGATCACAGTTCTCGTAAATATCTATAATTGTGTTTGTTCTTTGACGGGATGATAGGCAATCGGATGCTGCGAGATAAATAAAAATAATCAATAGCCGCGATTTGATTTCGAAATAATTATAATATAATAATACCGCATCGAAAATTAGTAAATTAAAATCGGTCTTATTGATTTATGCTGCTCTCGGTAAAGACTCGCATAGTTTAAAGATTTCCTCTTGATTTTTTGTTTCTTTTAAAAATCTGAGAGAAACGGTAGATAGCAAAATACAAAACGACGTTTTAATAATATATTTCGAAATATGGCTGTACCGGAACTTTGCAAAATTTAGTAATACGCGTCCGACCACCGTAAACAGAAGTTTTGTGTTTTTTTTTTTCTTTTTTTTTGTTATTAAATATTAATATACCGCTGCTAGTTCGCTGTTGGAATAAATAACAACACTTTCTATCAGTTGTGTAATCAATTTCTAACAATGTGTCATCCGGGTCCTGATCCCTGAACTCCAATTCTCGGCAACCGCTAACCTACCGGTTGCGCTGGAGTTATTTGTTTCCATCGAACGACAATTACACGCAGGATAACCTATTAACCTATAACCTCATGGAACAATATCGCAATGAAGAAAGCTGTTACAAAAAGCGTTTTCGTAAATATTTCCCATTACTGCGTTTACACTTTTCAAGTTAATTCTCGCTACTACGTTCACATTTTTTAAGTTACCCATCGAAAGTGGTATTGAACAAGCGACATTTGCACCAAAATTAACATAAATATTAAATATTTGTATTTAATTCGATTCGATCGTATTCGATCGTATTCGATATTATTATAATTATTTTGAAATGAAGTGAGGATATCGTCACATGACTTTTACATCATACAAAAAAACAAAACAAAATGTACATACTCTGCACCCTCTGCGAAAAATGAAAAAAGGAAAAGCCCAACTAAAATCGGTTCCATTACGCGTGAAGAATTAAATGGTTAATATTAAAAGAAAATGTACCGCCATATATCCTTCAATTTTTCCTCTTTTCTTCGTCCTATTAATTGCTCTTATTACCCGATTCCTTCTAAACCTGTCATTCATAATGTTGTTAGATCAGAATTTTTACAGAATCTAAACTCTTCTTTCCCTAATCATTTTTTGATTTTCACCGATGGCTCCAAGGGACCCAATAGTGTTGGTGCAGCTTTTTTCTGCCCTTCTCTAAATTATGTCGAGTCCTTTAAACTTCCCTCCTTTTGCTCTATCTTCTATGCGGAATCCTCCGCTATTCTGCGTGCCCATCTCCTGTCTCTCGTAATATCCATATCCTGTCGGATGCTCAAAGCGTGCTGCAGACTATCGCATCTTCCCTCCTTCCTCACTCAGCCGATTACGTTATTCTTCTTATTCGCTCCTTGATTCATGACCTTTTCCTTTCACACTTAATCCAAGTGGACTTCTATTGGATACCGGGTCATGCCGGAATTGTGGGTAATGGGTCAGTTTATTCATTCACTCGGTTATCTTCCTCTTCTGGTAGGTTTCTTCCTGTTTTCTCTTTTTCCAATATTACCCTTCTGTCTTCTGCTGCTCATTCCAATCTATGATTTGACTCTTACGTCTCCTCTTTCTCCAACCCGGATTCCTTTTTTTCTTATCTATTCAGCCTTCACTTCATCGTTTCCCCTGGTTTCTTGACTTTCCTTCCATGCGTCGCTCCAACATCTCTGCGATTTTCCGGCTGCGCTTTGAGTTTGCTACCTTCCTCGCTTTTCCGTTACTTTCTTGTGCCGTCTCCGTTTTGTCCATTGCACCCCTCCAATATCCAATTTGTATGTGATCCCGATGATCGTATAATGTTCGAGTGTTCATCTCTTGTAACCGATCAAGTTGCTTTCTACTCCTCCCTTTTACATATTCCCACTCCATACAGTGCTTCGTTCATTCTCTCCCTTCCTTCTCTTTCAGTTGTTCAGGCTCTTGATTCCTTTTTGTCAGCTATCTCTGATTGTGTAAAGATCTAAGTTTCTTACGTCTTTTTTCTTATGTTCTTGGGCTAATGTCCTTGTAGGCAACCCCCCCCCCAAAAAAAAAAAATCTATTTGTGCAAATTATGACATAACGTTAGCATTGCAAGCTGAACTAGCGTATCGACGAATCGTCTTCACGACGCAACGTATGAAATACGATTAGAAATTATTACTAGTGACTATAATCTTATGTTTTATCGACTATAGCAACGCTTTCGACTGCATTCGATAATGCTTTGGTCAATTCTAGTATGGATATAGCATCTGGTTTGTTTCATGAAGTGTAACTCTTTACACATGAAGTTATGCGAACGCTCGCGTAAATAAATCGTCATATTCAAATACTGTCCATCCAGCCCACGGTGTTTGAAAGGGCTGTATTTAGTACCCTTCTTGTTTAGCCAATATGGTGAACGGCGTTGAATAAACCTTTTCGATAGTTTAAAAAGCGCAGAACTGATGCTTTAAAAGTGTAGCATTGGAGGTGCCTGTCAAGGGTTCTGTGGACTGATGAGACAACGGATCTCTCTATTCCGGGTAACGTCCGTACTAAAAAAAAGAACTGTTGTTCACAGTTCTTTTATGGCCCTGCGTTGTTTTCTTTCGAGGGGGGGGCATTAAACGTACACAAAGTGTGAGGGCAAAATGTCTGGTAAAAGAGGAAGAGAACACGTGCCAGTTCATTGGCCAGATATTCTACGTCAAACCAACGCAGATAGACTTTCCAAAATTATGTCCGCGCAGCTCCTTCTTTTCGCATCCGCTCGCTCAAAATTTATATATTTTATCGCACCAATATTCAGCCAGGATTTTGGCTTTGCCGTTTGCTTCAGTGACATTATACATTGTACGGCTCGCCGGATTTCTTTTGCACACCAATATATGTATGTTGTACTGTCTGCTGTTCTCCACATTGACATTTTGAATCTTTCGCCAAAAAACTCCACTCACCATTTCTGAAGCCATACAAGCACAGCCCGCCTGTAGTGCACTATATTAATCATCTCTTCTAGTGTCCTGGTGGCAGCGTGGTAGCCTAGTGGTTGAGGTGCTTAGCTACCAAATCAGAGGTGTCATAGGTTATCGAGACTTGTCTCGTCCCGGATCCAAGTCGCTCCCAAGCTTACCCAGCCTCAAATAATTGGGTACCAGAGAAATCTGGGAAGGTAAAGGCGGATCCCAAGTATAAAGGAACTGGTTCGTCTACTCTCATTAGTGCCGTTAGGCTTAGTACATTGTGAACTTTAACTTCACAATCCCGATGCCCTGTCAAGGGTACGGAACTCACTTTATTTAGTGTCCTGGTGCAAGTATTTCTTTTGGTGGTTTCAAGAAATTTGGTGAGGTTTCTTTACTCCGTTGGCTTATCCGCTCTTTTTCGGGTTACACTCTTCATGAGACTGCCCCCCTTGATTTCAGCATGTATGTTACCTCGGTCTGATCATACATTGAATGCCTCTCGTCACGGCATTGAGCAGTCCTTTCTTTGTTAGCTATTACGCGGCGTCTTATATGTGGTGGCGCTATACCGCTCAGTAAACTGCCGTTGGTTTTAAACATCCTGTTACTAATAGACACTCGTCGTTCGAAGAAACATTTTCGCATACGCAAACCTAAGCTAAGAAACCGCATTGTGCCGCTGTTAAACATAATGCCAAGGCTGCGGTTCTCATGGCCGTAGCATTTTCATCTCATCTTGAGGTTATGAACATTTTTTAAAATTCCATTCCGTGTACTGACTTTTTGTTTTTGTATTTCTGCAGCGTTCTTTGTAGGTAGGGGATCTGTTTATTGTTACTACTTAGAGTATTTTATACAATTACGATGTTCAAGATCGATCCCTCGTCATTTAGTTTTTAATTTAGATTTTTTCATTGTATTTTTTAAGTGAAATACTTGTGTTTTATTTGGATTTTCGGTATGAGATTATTCTGTTCGTACTATTTATCTAGCTGTTCTAAGATCACATTTAGTTTTTCTTCCACTTCACTGAAATTATCGCTCTGTGCCGTTACAGCTAGGTCGTCTGTGTATAAGAAGTGTTTTCTTTCATCACTTGTCTAGTTGTTAAACAAAATTGGAGCCATCACGCTACCCTGCGATAATCCGTTATCTTGTCTTCTCCATAGACTGTTTTTTTTATTGGAAGGTTATGTAAAAATAACGGTATATTAACATCATTTCTACTGAGTTTTTAGTAGCGCAACAAACTGCGCTTTTTTCCATACCTTTGGTAGTTTATGTTACTCTAAACAATTCGGTTAGCCATCTTAACGTTCTCTCTCCAAAGTGCTTAATTTTCTCTGGCACTATATCATCAAGTCCTGCAGCTTTCTTTACTTTAACAGTTACCGGTGCTTTTTTAATTTCATCTACTGCGAAAGAGGTAGTATAGTGGTATACTTCAAAATTTGGCTTTCTGACCAGAAACGTTTTTAAAACCCGTTTCCCTGCTTTTCCACTTAGCATCAGGTGCGCTTCAATTTGGTTTTTGACGTTACATTCACATGTGTGTTGTTTTGTTTATAGCCATTTAATCTTCGTAAGAATCCCGGTGCTTTGTTGTCGTCTCGCGTCATGTCGAGATTTTCGATAGTTTCTAAGTGTTTTTTCGTCTAGTTTCTCCTATCATTTGTAACACTTTCTCCCCCAATTCTGAAAGGGTTTGTTTCATATTCATTTAAGTATTCGTCATATGTGATGGCCGTTTCTCTAATTATCCCTGATATGTATGAAGTGCGACAGCCTCTCGGAGCATATATTTAGTCTAGAGGTATTAAAGACAAGTTCTTTAAAGTCTTCATATTCTTTAGGTATCGGTTTAATCGTTACTATTTGTTCATCCAATTGCTTTTTAAACATTTTTCCAATCAGCTTTTTGAAAATTTTTCCAATTAGTTTTTTGAAAATTAAACCTTTTTTTCATTGAAACAGATTGTAGTTTTAAAACTGTGGTATCCGTTTAATTTAACTGGGTGATGTTGAGTTTTTGGAATACGCTTTAAAATTTCTTTGATTTTCTATTGCATTACAAATATTAAATTAGGGTTATATCCTTTTTTCTATCTTCCACTTTCGAAAGGAAATGATAATTTTGGATCATGAATAAGCACAAGTTTGCTACCGTTCACTTTTAAATCCTGTCGCCATTGCGATCGGTATCACTATATGCCTAGTTTATGCTGCGACTATTAAAATCACTGATCACTAACTTAATAAGCTTACTGCTGAAATTTTTCGGGTAATTGAATTCAAAAGTTGTATTAGGTGGTTTATACACAGATGTAAAATTGTATAGTTATTTTGGAATCTTTTGGAACACTCCGATATAATACTGCATTATCACCGTTTCTAGGGGACTTCACGTGGACATTCCTACCATGCCATCGTCTGCGCAACACAGAATAGAGAAGGATGGCGTAACGCAGTGCATAATGACCGACTCGTGTTCACGATATCCTCTTGGGTGCTTTAAAAATCCGTTCATGACGATTCGTTAATATTAGTGTGTAACACGCTAATTCTCCTTTCTGGAGTGTCTAATAATGGAAGGTCCGTCCCGAGGGTGTGCAGATGTGTACAACTTTGAACTCCAAATGATAGGAATCGGTTAGAGAGGGCAGATAATGGGAGGTCACTAGACGTAGAGGCTCTTTGCAAACAATTATTTGACAAATAAGCAGATTGCGACGACCAGAAATAACAGGGTGTTAAGGTGTTGTGGTGAGGAAGCCTTGGAAATACTTTTTATAAAACATCACATACAGCCTATCAGTGCGCAGTGTTAAAGCGAGTAAGATCCGCTACAAACTTTCGTTCTTTCTGGTGGAAGCAACATTGTCAGCACTGTCTGAGACTGAAGAACAAAGAGTTTAGAACGTCAGAGAAGTATCGCTGAAGCGATTGTAAACTGCGATGAGGAAAAAAACAGAAACTTACCTATTTTATTCTCCCAATATTTCAACCTTACAAAGTGAAAATACTGTTCTAAAAACGTTACACGATCCAAGCAGCAAAGGTGCTAAGAATTATCTGGTTAAGAAATAGGTGAGTACCTATAATAAGTTGAAAAACTAGACTTTTTAACTATTCGAAAAAAAAAAAAAAGTAGAAAAAGAAAAATTGAAACACAGAATATAAAATTATGAAAAATAACAGGTAAGTTGGAAAATAGCAAAATTGAGATGAAAAAGAACATGATGGCGAAATTCTAAGCAAGATTTTTTTGGAGTGAAGATTATAGAATAATACGCTGAAACCAAAAATAAATTATTTTTGTAAATAAAAAATGAGCAAACAATATAGAATTATATCTACAATCTAATGACAAAATTATAGTGTTTTTTTTTTTTTTTTTGAGCATGTCGGCTAAGGACGTTACCCAATTCAAAGGTGTGGCAGCATTAATGATTATAAAGGAAAAATATTAGAAATGGAACATAAGAATGAAGCTAACAAAGGAATAACCAAGGGAGACGGAAAAGAAAGGATGCTATGAGTGCTGTAAGAAGACGCAAAAGACCGGAATACAGTATCGCGCGTTCTGAAGAAATGGAAGAACATTCAAGCAAAATGTGATTTGCATCACAAATGAAGTTTGCTTCTGACGGATCAAACGGATAAAAAAAGGAGACTGAGTAATGGAGAAAGGAAAGAGCGAAGCAAGAAGCAAACTATGATTAAACCGAAATCTAATTACAGATGAGATAGTTGACCGCCTCATGGTGGCGGAAATTAGGAGAAACCACGGGAAAAGAGGAGGAATGGGTTGTATGGATAAGTAAAAGGAAGCAGGATTAGAAAATGAAGAAGGATAGAGATCAGACCAACAGTTGCGGTGGCAATGAAAGGAAAGAGGAAGAAGACTTTGGGCTGGAAAATGGCACTAATAAAGCGACCGTCTGAAAGAGCTGAACGTGCCAACGGGTGTCGACTAACTCGTAGTGATAAAACTGAATACCCGAAACAACAATTCAAGTTCACCAACGAACGACGTCATGTATTGATCTTTACTGATGGTTCCAGGAGCGAGAACGGCGTGGGTGGTGCGTTTACTGCTCCGTCGCTTCGGCATTCTGAGTCCTTCCGGCTTCCTTCCTTCTGCTCTATCTTTTCTGTTGAGTCGATATCGCTATTCTTCAGGCGAACTCTTTTATTTCCTCTTTAAGCGATCTTTCCCAATTTCTCATTATTTCGGACCCTAAGGGCGTCCTTCAAATAACCTCTCCTCCTTCACATTCCTATCATTAGTATTATTCTCTCAATTCGTTTTCTTACCTTCACTCTGCAGTCATTCTATTTTTATTGATTTTTTATGGATGATCCCCAGTCATTCCGGAATTGACGGCAATGACGCAGCCGATTCTTCGGCTCGTTCTGCTGGTCATTTTAATTCATTCCTCAACTATTTCCCCTCTTCAGACATCCTTTCCTTATCCACCTCCAATCACGCCAAACCTTACACGGGATATTTATCCCTCCCTATTTTCTAATCGTCATTCGCATTGCCGCTTTTTATTCAGCCGATTCCTCGTTCCCTGTCTTGGTTCCATTCTATTCTTTTCGGTCGTCGCTCTTCTATTGTCTCCCTAATATTCGTCTCCAAATCATTGTCTACTCCCCTCCTCTCGCTTTCGATTTGCTCTGTCGTCTTCTCCTGATTGTTCTCTTCACGATTGTGATCCTCCCCTCGTATATGTGATGCTGATCACATTTTCTTCGAGTTTCTTGTTCTTCGTAACGAACGCTCCCTTTTATACAGTCAGCTCCTGTTATTAGGTCTCTCGACTATGCCCTAATATTCTTCCTTTATCCTCTCCTTTCCTTCATCTTCTGCGGTGTCCGCACTGCTGTCCTTTGTTGCGTCGTCCATTTCGGACCGCCTAGTTATTTAATTTTTTAGCTTAGTTTTCTTGTTGTTGGGTCAATGCCGCTGGCGCGCCCACAAAAAAAAACCCAACGAACGGCACGCCGATAATCATGTTGAAGAAGTATACGAATAACTGGAACGAACTATGTAGAAGGCAAAGTAATATATTATTCTAGCAGATTAGAGCGCGGTGGTAGGGAAAGGAAATAAGAGTGAATATGTAGGAAAACATTGGCGAAAAAACGAGTAATAAACACGGAGAACAATTGCTACACTTTTATATTGGAAACGAAATGATAATAGAGAATACGCTTATTAAATGAGCCTCAAAAAGAGAATATACACATTACAGATAAAGGGAGATATCAAATGATTATATTATGGTTAAAAATAGCTAAATCAAAGAAGACAATGCAAAACAAACCCCCGCGAACAGAAAATAGTGATTATAATCTGGTATATCGATGATATCAATATTAAAATGTACAAGAACGAGCATAAAAAGAAAGCCCAAAAATTGAATTTTGATAAAGTCAAACGGCAAAGTAAAATAAACGACGAATGCCAAAAACAAACAATGAATAATAACGGCACACCGAGGGGAAACAAACACAAAATTTATTTGATCAGCGAGCACACTAAAGTTGCTGGGAACAAGTGGGTTGATCAAACAGTAGCGTCGGTCGCAGTATACTCTAATACCAAGGCCGTGTCTTCGGGGTGGGTTTTGGTGGTTAAACCCCCCTCCCCATGAGAATTGAAATAGCTTAGGTACTTCATTAATATTTTATGCAAAATTTTTTGTTACGAGTATAATCAATAACATATGTAATTTTTATTAATGTTCATATACAGGGTAATTCGTTTATTTAAATTATTAATATATAAATCAAAATGATGGAAATTATTAATAGTATGAATATTAGTGAAAAATGTATTTTTATTTATAAAATAAATATGCGAAGAAAATTTTCAAAAACCCCCCACCCCCCTTCCCAAAATTCTGGGCACGGGCCTGTCTAATACCGGTACTTATCATCGCCATTGTAAGGCAATTTTCATACGCAACTTTTGCACTTGTTAATTATATCACGCGCACTTTGTTCTTAAGAATTAAATAGATTTTTAATGTGCACAGCTAAAGAAGAGAATTACAATTCAAAAGGAAAATTCAAGACTTAAGAACTTGCTTCACCTTTGCCGTTCATCATTCGACCGTTAAATTAACTAAAATAAAACATCGATTTTTATTTAAACAAAAATTTATTTATTCATTTAATATTTAACGTGCAAAGGAGCATATACGAAAATTGGTAACAACGCAGTCACAGCTGGCAGATTGTAAATAAATGGAAAGTAATAAGCAAATCATTTCATAAAAACGGTTATGAGCGTACTAGTAAAGATTCTAGAAAAGAAAGTTGTAACAAGCAAGCTGACATAATAAATGTAAATAAATAAACAGAGAAATACACTATTCCATAAGCGTCTGCAAAGGAGTGCCATATATATATATATATATATATATATATATATATATATATTATATATACATAAAATACAAAAAGTGGGCCAAAACAACTATAACTACTCTCCGTACGAAGTATGGACGTTATCTAACGGTCAAAAAACGAGTGAAACATGAAGTTCATTCTTTTTCCAACAGCAGAACGAGCGCAGAACGAACTCCGTTATAGTAATACGAACGGAGATAAAGATGTGTAAACGAAGTTTAATTAATATTCGCATGCAGACTAAGAAATTTTCGAAGAAAAAATGATCTATTGTCTGATCGTCGTCTTCAGGCTCCTTCTCAAAACTATCGTTCTTCGCAATACACTTGCGCATCCTTTCAGGCAACTTTCCAAAAAAGGGATTAATACACAGGTGTGTTTCACGATCATATAACGCTTTATGCCATCGCAATATTGTGACTTTGTTTAAACTTTCCGTGCTGTATGCAACTGAGCTTTCTCGAACGGTGTCCATCAGCGATAATTTCCTTCGGACACAATGATGAATTGCACATCTTTGTTTGGTTTTGATAACCATGTTATCGACAGATGATCGCGCCATACACATACATTGTAATCTGTATGCAAATTTTAATTACACTTCGTTCATCTGTCGAGAAAGAATGAACTTCATGTTTCACTCGTTTTTTGTCCGCTAGATAGCATCCATACTCCGTATGGCGAGTAGTTGCAGTTGTCTTGGCCCATTCTTTGTATATATATATATATATATACATATATATATAATATATATCATATAATAATATATTAATTACAACGTAATTCTTAGGCCGGCCCTCTTTAGAAAAAATTTCCCAAAAAATGCTGTCTTAAAAAATGTCCCAATTTTATGTATTGTTATATTTTAATTTTTGCCGATTTCCAAAAAGAAGGAGGTTGTACGTTCATCATACATATATTTTTTTTTTTTAATGTTTGTTCGCGCATAACTAATATTTATATAGACCGATTTTACTACTGATTTTTTGTCCGTAATTCACGTTGATGAATAAGAAGTTCCACCATAGGTGGAAGCATGTAAGAGTATATTGCTAATTTAATAATACCATCGAAACGCAAAAAAAAGTATTATTTATACGTATTGTGGTATGTTAAGTTGTTTCGGTAGTTTAATAAAATTTATTTATTTTTTATTATATAAAATTTGGACATTATTTCGTTATAAAATGTAATGGGGGCCGGCCTAAGAATTACGTTGTAAATTTTGATTATTTTATACAGAGTATAGAAGAAGACAGAAATGTAAGCAAAAGGGGTCAAAGGACACAGCCCCTTGTGAGGTCAACATGGCCGAGTTTATTAATTGTTTTCCCTAATCACATACTCGTGTTTATACTGATGGCTCTAAAATAGCTCACAGGGTGGGTGCATCCGTCTTTATTCCCGTGCGTAACTGCTCAAATGTATTTAAATGTCCACTATTCTGCTCTATTTACTACGCGGAGACGTTTGAAATTCTACGTGCCATTGAACTCACTAGTTCTATTCCTGATCATAAAAATTTTCCTTTTTAATATCCGGCTCTAGAAGCGTTCTTGATTGTATTTCCCCTCCTGATATTCATCCTTATTCAGATCCAGTCATCCTACATATTCGACCGTTAATTTCTGTCCTCTCTCGCTCACGTTCATTGTACATAAACTTCCGGTTCTGGTTCCCAGTCATGCTGGTACTGAGGGTAACCAGAAGGCTGATTATCTAGTTCGTTAAATTTTAGTTTCTGCATGACACGTCTTGTGTCGGGCAATTTCCTTCCTCCGAATTGCTAAGCATAGCTAAAAAAATTCAATTTGAAAATTGGAAATCTTTCTATTGACAAATTCGCAGTCCTTATATCTATTTTTCTATTCAGCCGTTTCCACCCTCACATTTTTGGTTCCTAGATTTTCCACACCTTTGTCGTTCTACCATATTCTCTCTTTGTCGTCTTCGCTTTGGTCACGGCTGTCTTGTTTCTTTATCTGTTTGATATTATTGTCCTTCCTCTTTGTCCTTTGTGCGTAGACAACACACTCGATTGTAACGCTGATCACATTTTTTTCGTCCTTGTCCTCTTAAAGATCAGTTCTATACTCAGATCTACTATCACGTAATATCCCTAAGCCGTACCGTGCTTCCTTTATTCTCGCCTTTCTCTCACTGTCAATTGTTCATACTATTGCTAAATTTTTATCTTTAATTCGCCACCGTATAAACACATTTAAGCAAGTCCTTCATCCTCTTCTCATCTTAGTATTCTGGTTCCTCCATCGTCTTTACCCAGTGCATTGCGGGTCTCTTTGTTCAGATGGTGGCCTTAGTGATACTGGGTCGAGGTGGTGTGTATCTTCCTGAACCGGTATTAACTTCACGCTATCTTTTAGCGATCATAGCGGTCTCCTCTGAAGTAAAGTTGCTTCCCTTCTCATCCTTAATATATCGTAAGCTTGTCGTCCGCAGCTGACATTTAAATGATGGATAAACAATCATTTTGCTTTTCTGGGCGGATATTGCGCCGCTTTACAGTCGTAACCGTAGTGCAAAATAGCGATTTCTCGTTTCTTGTTCCATCAAGCACTGTGGACACTGCTTTGCAGTTGCGACCACATTGTCTAATGAGGATCTTTTGTGGGCGCTGCTCAGCAGTCGCAGTCACGGATAAATAGTTCTTTATTTATGCTGGTTACACCGCATTTAGTTTTATCTACATAGGATATAACCGTAAACAGGTCAAACGGCTAGCAAGACATGAGAGCGTCCCTTTCCTCTAGGACTTTCCTCATACTTTTTCTTCCTTACGCTTATTTTTCTTCGGACTGCTCTAGCTGTGCGGGTTCTAGTATCGATATCTTTTGACACTTTGGTTATTTTCTCATAGTAGTTCTGGTCGTCCCATTCTTCCCCGAATAACTCTCCCCTAGTGACCTCATTTTCCTTTCGTCTTACGTTCTTCTTTCTTGATGGGCTATTGACAAGCCCCTAACAAAAAAAAAGAAAAAAATCGCCAAAACATATATAAATAAAACACGCAAAAACACCGCCAATCACTCTTACGGATTTATAATTTGAAACCAGTTCCGCCGCTAAGAACGTATTTTTCTCCGTTTTTTGGGGGGTTTTTTTTTTACCCCCCCTTGGGTTTGCTACCAAAGAGCACATTAGCCCAGCAATAGAATAGAAATTATATTTTTATTCTGTCGACAATGGAATCAAGGAACACCCCTAGGACAGGAACAACAGAGATAATAGGTAGAGAAAGAACATAAGAAGCGTTGATAATAGAAGCAGGAAGACCAAGCTTTAAAAGATGATAATAAAGTGTAACTGACGCTCGCGAGATAAACCGGAGCACTCGAAAAGCACGTGATTCGCATCGCAAACATACTGGGAACCTTTAGGATGATCCAATGGATAATTACGAGATGCAGCCAAAGAAAAGCGATTTAGTGAAGAAGGAAGGGTTTATTCATTTACATTTATTATGCCGATAATTTGAGTACAAAATCTTTGCTGTTTGTTAAATTACGTGAAAAATAAAATGATAACAACATATAACAAACTATTAATTTTTATTAAAAATAAGTAACAAAGGAACGTTTTTAGGTAGCCCAACTCCAACTTAACGGAACGATAAAATTGTTTTATTGTTTTGTATCAGTTAAGCCGAACATCGGCTTGCCTGAAAAAGGTTTCTTCGTTATTATTATTATCATTTTATTTTACACAAGACGGAAATAAAATATTATAATATTAAGCGAGCTGAAAATAGATCTGGGTGAAATCGCGTTGTCTTGTCTACAAGGAAACCGAAAAACGCAGAAGATGAGAATGAAAACGTCGAAAGAGTGATGTTTATGAAGAATACAAAGAAAAATGAAAGTGTTCAGGAGAGGCAGTGCTCGATTACATAAAAATGAAACAGTGTTCTCCACTTTCATGGAATATGTATTTTACGCAATATTTATTTGCTATTTACATTTCATTCTTGAAAACCTTAAAAGAAAAATATGTAGTCGTGATAAAAAAATAGAAAAACAAACAAACAAACTATGATAAAAGATTAAATTATGATAAGCGTAAGAATTATCAAGAATTACTTACTCTGAAGTTTGTTAAGATAATTTAACGCATGTATGAAATTACGATATAATTTCTCGGTTGAATGTTTATCACAGAAAATTAGCAATTACGCAGAGGCGATCGATGGCTATCTCGAAGAAAGCGCTTCACCGTTCGACAGCGTAAAACCTAGAACATGATTAAGATCCGTAAGGTTTAATATTCAAAAGAAGTATGTAGCCTCTGTTTCAGTAGAAACCCGGCGAAAATTATTACGATTTTTAAGATCTACATCGTTACTGCCGTCACGTGCAAAACGTTTACAAAACCTAGCACACTGGAAGAACGATATTCTTGACTTCCACTAGTCTGGACATTTCAGTAATCACCAAAGATCGAATTCATATTGTTGATACCGCTGAGAACAAACATTTAGCGGAAAGGTACAGTAAGTATACTGTGCACTGGCCTATACTACTACAGTATTTTTTAAGGCTCAACATGATCTGAACTCATTGGGAAAACCCGAAAAATTATTGTCAGTTATTAAAATTATACCTTCCGAACAGGTCGTACTGCACACCGTGGAGACACTCGGACCAAGTGTTGTACAGGCAAAGTAGTGTTCTTGACCTTGTCTCGCATCTTCTTTGATACGATCGACATTAATAGCGTTGTTGCACACTATTCGCTGATAATGCGATACTGCCGTCAGAGAAAGTAACAGACTGAAGGTGCAGCTCAATACCGAGACAGTTGATAAATCGGTTTTGCGGACGATAAGAGCTGCATTTTTGGTTTTTCAGCATGCATACCGCCTGTAGGGAATCGGTTATATGAGAACTTTTATAGGTTTGCTGTAATGTCCGTGGCTAGGTGCTGGGGGCAGTAAGAAATTCAGTTCTGTATCCAATGCATTACAGGCATCGTTAAGTCTAGCTTGGTGTGAAATGCCCTGCCCCACGAAGGCACAGGATACACCGGTAGTGGTCCTGCTTCGCCATTTACCTTAGCTCCATCTGTGTAATATACTAGGTAGTCTACGTATTTGCTAATTGCTCTGGCTGCCATTTATGCCGAACATTGGAAATTTTTTGTACCTAGGTTCGATTTTAGCGATGTGTCGATGTTCCTTTTTTTTTTTTTGAACTCCAAGGCGAAATCATAATCATTGGGCTAGGTATTGGCCTCTCTAGGAACGTGATCCCGTATCCTTGCAAGACAGTCATTACCTCCAGCAGGGGGTCACCTGAAAAACTTGGCTTGAGAGAGCACTTAAGTAAAAGTAAAGTGAGTTCCATACCCTTGACAGGGCGTCTATCTAATTGAAAAGGAAAGTTATGTATGTAGTTGAGATAACGGTACATGTTTCGTAGTATGAAATAGTTTCTTCGGTAGTAAGAGAGCGGGGGGGGGCAGCTGGTTAGAGCGCACATACTGGCTGTCGGAGATGTTCGATGCACCCCCAGGATAGTCCTCAGAGCGGCATGGTGCATGGGATCGAGGGACTTCAGTAATGATTTACCTGCAGAGGAGTACACCTGGCACCCGTAGTTGATTTTTGATAGGATAAGCGATCTATATATGTTACGGAGGAATTTAGGATTGATGTTACATCTGGAACTCGCCAAATATTTCAGAATAGGAATAGCTTCGGCGCATCTGAGTTTTAATTCAGAAATATGAGACTTCCATGTAAGCTTAGAGTCGAAAGATAACCCCGAGGAATTTCGCCGTCATTTTTTTGGGAATAGGCTAATTATTTAATTTTAGGAATAAGCTCGAAGATGCACGGCGCCCCCCGTAAAAATGGATATACACTGTTTTACTTGCTGAGATGGCCAGTCCGTTAATTTCAGACCAGCTCTGAATTTTGTTTATCGCTTTATGGAGGATTAACTGAGCATTAGAAGGATGATGAGACGATAAGGATATGTTTAGATCATCGATAAACAGCCGGGCGGAAATGGGCGGCGAGATGCAATTTGCTACGTCGTTAATGTAAATCATAAATAAGATTGCACTAAGGGCGGAGCCTTGTGGGTTATTGATGAACCGATCTTAACCCGGATCGTTCAATTGTTTAAAAAGCTCGTTATATATCTGCCCATTCGGCCACTTGCTTTTGTAATAGTCCATGCGCAATCGAACGTTTTTTCCAAATCGAAAAAAACCGCGTACGTGTGTGCTGGTGACGGTGGAAGCCAGTGATCGTCTGTTGATCTCGCTCTTCGCCCTCCGGCTTGAATCAGGGAAAGAACATTATTTTGTTCGAGGACATACAGGAGGCGCCTGTTTACTATCTTCTCCATTGTTTTGGATAGGACACTTAGTAAAGAAATTGGTCGATAGCTTTCAGCATGGGATGGGTCTTTATTTAGTTTTAAGATGGGAATAACATACGCCATTTTCCCTGGATTGAGGGATATTACCGGATGACGATATCTAGTTATAGATTTTTAGGAGAAACTCTTTAGCTTGTGGTGATAGGTGCTTAATCATGTATGGGTGGGTGGAATCGGGGCCTGGTGCACTGTTGCGGGTATGATATTTAATTTGAAAGTTTAACTCAGACATAGTAAAATTGATATTATACGCTTCTGAGGACTGTTGAGGCAAGATTGGGTCTTGTTGTTCACAAACCACTCTTTTCACGGTGAACTCGGGTAAATAGGCAAGGGAAGAGAATTATTTTTTGGTAATGTTGAGCGAAGGCATCTGCCACACCGCCTGGGTCTGATATGACCGCGTTATTATAGATTAAGATGATTGAAGAGTTTGCTCGGTTGAGGCCGTTCACTGACTTAATTTTAGTCCAAGAAGCTTGGTTGGATGTTGATTGGATGATGGATGAAACGAAAGAATTTCAGGATTCGCGCTTCTTCATCTTAGTTAAGACCGTGCTTTGGCACGTAGCTTTTTGAATTAAATTAAGTCACTGATTAACTTCGTTGCTTTGTACTTTCTGAGCGCTCGCTCGCGGTTTCGTATTGCTAAAGGTAACTTCACTACACCACCGGGGAACACGACGACGACGAGACATGGGGGAAGATTGATCGTCGCATCAGCAGCACAGTAAAAACTGCTTCTAGGAAAATCCTGATATTCTCTTCTACAGACGTTCTTGGCTGGTGTGGGATGGAGACCCTGTCATGGAATATTTCCCAGTTGGCTTTATGAAACAAGAAGAGTGTTGTAGTGGGTGTGGCAGTATTTGGGACAAGATTCGTTTTGGTATTTATTAAGATAGAGAAGTAATCGCTGAAAACCAAAATCAGAAAGTACACCAGCCTCTAGGTTAAGGTGAAACACTGTGGAGAAAACGTTATATGAGAAATTGAAATGTGTGGGGGACGGTTGTGGGATCAAACAAAAATTATTATCTAGCAGTAGTTTAGAAATAGCTGCTCCATGTTTGTTTGTGTGTGATGATCGCCAGATTGGTGAGTGGGCATTGAAATCGCATAATATTATCATCGGTTTAGGTAGTTGTGAATGATAGATTCAAGTTCCTGGTGGCTACTCATTTTTTTTTTTTTTTTTAAACATAAACAACCGTATATTTATACACTTCTATATAGTAATATAACACATTTAGATTTTGTTTTATCCGTACCGAAAACGAGTGTTTCTTACCGGATAGGAACATGAGACTTATAAATTTACGTATTATTAGTCGTACATAATTAAAGTTTGCGGGAAAAACAATAAAAAAAGGGAAACCTGCATACATGCGTAAATCCTTCCAGAAAATAAAGGAAGATTTATACTAATTTAATTTATAACTAATATTACACACGAGAAAATCCGCAACTTGCTTAACAATAATACGAGATGATACAAAATGTGTATAACTTAGACATTATGCAATTGTCAGACACACAAGTTTCATAAAATTATTCATTTAAGTGTCAGTAGTATATCTGCTTTATCCTTCTATGTTTATATTTTTTGTATCTAAGCTTTAGGGTTTGATAATCATATTAACACCTATATTATTTATTAATATTAAGTCAGATGCACTGTACGGTTCAAAAAATTTCCCCGTGTTCTCTGTAATTACTATTTCCTGAATGTACGGTATTTTTACATATTCACGCATATAGTGTTGATGTTAGTGTATCGTGGTTTATTTAGTATACTATTCGTAGACAATGATTTTGAATTCTTTGAAGTACCTGAAAAATAATTTAACCGGTAGACGACGAAATTATTACTGCATATAATATTTCGGGAAGGATGATTTGTTTATAGATAATAAATTTGTTTTCAGGTGTTAGATGAGATTTTCTATTAAAATATGAGTATAGAAAATATGGTATAAATAGATAAAATGCTCTCTTGCGGTACACCAGCAGTTATGTGTTCTCTGGGTGACTCATAATTATCTAGTTTGACATAAAATTTTCTGTTTAAAAGATATCACTCTATACATGTTAAAGAATAAGGCGACTTAAGTTGAATTAGTTTAAATATTGTACCTTTTATCCGTGTGTGGTGTCAAAAGCTTTTTCGATGTCTATCAGTAATACTCCTGTATGTTTGTTTAGATTGAAATTGTTGGTAATTTTATCACAGATTTTAGTTAGTTGAATAGTTGTACTAAGTTTAGGTCGGAAACCAAATTGATTATCGCATATTATATTATTTTCATCACTGTAGTTTAATCTTGTAAATATAATCTTTTCAAATAATTTACTTATGTTACTTAGTAAGCTGACGGGGCGTATGTTTTCGGCCAAGGAAGCATCCTTCCCGGGTTTAGGTATATGTAACGGAAAATAGCATAATTTAAAACATGAGTTGAATAAGCACACAAGAGCCATTTTTGGTCTTGTTGGTAAGTTCTTTATCATTTTAATGCTAATTTTATCGTGTCCTACAGAATTTTTGTTTTTTAGGCTTTTTATAAGTGCAAATTAACTTTCTTGGGGCTAGTTATGTAATTATTTGTTGCGTTATTTGCTATTGTCACGAAGTACTTATTTATAGTTCTTCTGATGTTCATTAAATGATCTTTGATGTTTTTGTATTTTGCTGAAGTGTTCTACTCAGATTTTTGCCTTACTTTCGGGATCATAATTCATTGTTTGTATTTGGTATTTTGATCGGCGGCAGTTCCGCATGATTTCTACGAAAATATTTATTCAGTTTCCGCAAAGAGTTGTCCTTCGGTGTTGGTCTTTTTAAAAATTTATTCCACCGGTTCTCTATGATTAATTTATTTCGAACTAGTTTACATAAATGATTATATATTGTTTTATACAATGACTCTGAGATGTTATTTCTTTTTTGACTTTTCTTTTTAATAAAGTTTTTAATTTTAATTAAGGTTGCTGTGTTGCTCGATATTTCTCTTGTTACTTTATTCGGAGAGTTTAACCGTATGTGATTTTTTGCCGCGGACAGTATTATGTAATTGAAATATTTTATATATTTATCTATTTCATTTGCAGTATTTAGTGTTAATATTTTCGTTTGTACCTGCTTTTTGTAGTCCTTCCGTTTTGCTTTATTATAGTTAAATTCTCGCACGGGTTGATTAAAGTGCACTTGATCCATTATTGTAAAAGTGATTAGATTGTGATCAGAGGACAAGTTTCCTATCGATTTCAGGGTTGTAAGATTATTAAAATTTTTTGCAATAACTATATCAAGGATACTTGGTTTATTTGCTGTATTTCTAGGAAAGAATGTTAGTGCATAAGGGAAACTTATTTGTAGATTATTTATTGTTGCTAAACTTCGTAGTATTTTTCCAGCCATATTAGAATTGAAGTTGTTCCAGACGGTGTGTTTCGCATTTAGATTTCTCATAATTAGAACCTGTGTATTTCTATTTAGTAGCTGTTTAAATTAATTTTTAAAGCTTTTCGGTCTTGTAGGAGGTCTATATACTACATAAATGTAGAGCAGCTCTTTTCCTATTTTAATTGCTACTCCTAGCGATTGAATTTGCTCTGTGTCTTTGGTGTTGGAATTTTTAAACAAAATAAGTCTTTTCCTACCAGTAAAGCTGCTCCACCTTTATTATTTCGGAGATCCAATCGAAAGATTTTATAATCTAGAATTTTTATGTTTACCCTCTGATCGATTTTTGTATCAGTAATACCTGCTATGTGTATACTGTTTCTGTTTAGGAACAGTTCCAACTCTAACTGCTTGTGTCGGTGGCTACTCATATTGTTAGGGCGAATATAGGCAGTTTGTTCACATTGATTTATTAACAACTACGATTATAGAGTGTGAGACTTAAAAACATGTGATCAGTTTATATACTATTTTGTGAATTAATGTTTCGTTTTTATACCTAATTTATATTTAAATCTTTTTATTAGTTCAGGAAAATGTCGGCATCTTTTCGGGCACATAAAATGTCTAAAAAATCCGTAATAAAATGTCAAATTAAATTTATGTTATCTTTAGACGAAAAAAAAAAAAAAAAAAAACCTACGAAAATGGTACATATAAATTATTACAACAGGACAAAATTACTTCAAAATCATCTAAACATTTTTTAAAGTGAATAAATTTCAAATTTCAAAACTACGACGGAATCGCATGCACTGACGACCCAAATAAATGTTTTTAATAAAGAACCGCATATTGCCAATAGCGAAAAAAGTTTCATTCGGCAAATAAATACCATTTTATTTTATTATATTTTATTTATTTATCTATATTATTTCTAATACTATTATTTATATATATATATATATTTGTGTGTGTGTGTGTGTGTGTGTGTGTGTATATATAAATAATTTTGGTTACCGTTTTAACAATTAGCATCGCCGTCGTAATTGCAAACTTTCTAATTTTGCAAGACTCTCCCTAACATCTTTGTTCGAAAATGGCTTATCTCGTTTTCTTTTTTCTTTGATTTCATTTTTATAGTTCCGGCCTGAACAACTGACAGAGAACTTCTTTCCCGCGTTAAAAGTTTAGTAGGTTTGGTTTTTTTTCTTCCAATTTACACATTCAATTCAAAATAAAACTACGCATAATCTGTATTGTATCGATTTTCACAACGCGTGTCGAAATTAATTGATAAAATGTGTAATTTTATGTTCGAAACAAGAAATTTTAAAAAGCAAAACTGTTATCTGCCGTTAAAAATAGATGCTCTTATTCCACATTTGGGTGTATCAATAAATTCAATCCTTCTCGAAAGATGTAACTATTTCATACTCAAATTAAATAACCCAATTATTTTTAATTTTTAATTATTGGTAAAAAATGTTAAGAACCAAAAAAAAAAAAAATTCTGGCAACGGTCACACTTTACTCTTATTCATTTCTGTTTTCTTTTTCTTTTTCGTCAAAAAGTGAGAGTTTTAAAACAATCAGTTAATTAAATTTCAAACTAAAATCCCGGTGAAATACTTTAAGATATTCTCGTCTCTATTTTAGTCCGATCACCCTGCGTTACAGAGAATTATTATTTAAATTATTCCGAAGTAAAGTATTGCATTTATTTCGTTTTTTACTTTTAGTTTCTGTTCTGCTAAACGGGGTTCTTTTTTGTTTCTCTTTTCGATTTAGCGGCTTACATACATAAATGTCGTTGCTTCCTATTATTTTTAAAACGGGTGTTGAAGTATAGAGTAAATAGTGACAAATTTGGCTGATGTTCCCTAGCCACAAAAACAAAAAAAAAAAATAACATCATCGTGGGCTATTTTCTTGTACGTGAACGTATACGTACAGCGTAGTAGGACATCAAGCCTAGTTGCTGCGGGATATCCGATTAAACACAAATGCAAACTCCAGTCGGAACTGGAATTAGATAGCGTCACGATGAACAACTGTTTACTATTTCACCAATCAGCCAGACTCCAGCAGTCATCGCGCTGATTCCAAGTTTACTATTTTAGGTCAGCACATGGCCGCCAGTCGAATTCCGGCTTTCTGATTTATATTCTTTCATATGCAAAGAGTCTTGTCTGCTGACTGTCGCTGCAGTTATTTCTGTAGCACCCCGTAATTTTTACGTAACATATATTTCTGCTAAATGCAATTGCGTGGATCGCAGTGAAAAAATTTATGTATGATATTAAATCGCACTGGTGTAATATAACACCTATCGGATTTTCATTAGGAAATAACAAATGCTACATTTATTTATTATGCACTTCCTGGAAAAAACTTTTTTGTCTTTCGTTTCTTCCCTTCTCAGCCCGGACACAGGTATTCTAAATTGCCCATATTGCGCTAAATTTTTTTAAATAATAATTCCAGTCCTTCTCATAAATATAATCAGTATTTGATCACCTTGGAAAATAAAATTTAACGAAAAAACAGAGTATGGAGGAAACAAGTCGTACGGGACACACTTTAATTTCTCAAAGAAGAATATTTCGAGAGCTCGTTGCATCAGCACCTCCTCGCGATTAAATATTCTTACGATATAAGTTAACTGCAGTTAAAATGAAAATTGAATCTTAGTTAAATAATAGTTGCAAATTGTTTAAACTAAAATGAAAGGGATATTGTCTGACGTCAAGATAAGGCTACGAGAGACAATCTGCATTTTAATTCGAAGAATATGCCCACAACTTACTTTGAAATACGCGCTTTCCGGTACAAAAAATATACGAGCCAAAAAAAACGTCAAATTTAATCGTCATTCGAATATTGCAAATTTGTCTCGTGACGCTTTATTTTTCGCTACTATAAATGTTGTATCTCTAATTTCAGTAGCCTCTATCGGTTAAAATTTACTTACTCAGCAGCGATAGATACGATTAGAGTGAAAACAATCTCGAAGGAAAATGAAAAATCGTTTTATCTATATTGTAACGGGTAAAATGTTTTTATTATAAAGCTAAAAATACGGAGAGTTTTCTCGCAATTTTGTTTAAAAATGCACAGATCACATTCAATTAAATAGTAAGCTAAAAACTACAACAATTTCAGTACGGTGTATGTGAGATTCGAACTCTATACATTAGTAATAATTATAGACAACTAAGAGTAGAATTTGTTTGTTACAAAACAGGCATTAATTCATGTTCATTTGTTTATAATAATACAAAAAAACAAAAAAAAGAGCAGTAAAATTACAAATCTTCCACATTGGTATAACGATTAAAATCTGTCTGAAAAAATGTAAAAAAGGACACACATAGTTCTAGATGTGTGTTACCTTTTGGGCGAGAAGGTTTTAATATAACAATATGTGTATACCTATATATATATATATATATGTACAGTGAAACTTTTACTAACGAACACTTCTAAATAGCGGACATTTCCTAATAGCCGACAATTTCAAAATCCCCGGCATTTTCCCATAAGACGCAATATAAAAATATTTCTCAATAACGAACATTCCCAATTACGGACGCGAATACATTAATAAGTATGATTTTGGAAATTCGATTTCTGTTAAACAGACAAAGTTTGTCAAAAAAAGTTCAATCAGTACCCTAGATTATTGTTTAATAGACGGGGGATCGCATGTGGAATATATTCATATACCGACATAAATGAATTAGCAGCTGAATTCATGCAACAACAAAATCCATCCGATGCATGATGAAGTAGACTGTGATGACAATAATGTTTATGATGGCGAAGAAGACGCAACAACTACTGATTAAATAATTTTGGCTCGTTAGTCGTTATTGGAAAACTAAAAAAATCGTATTTCATTCATAAAGCTGATGTTGTAGGTTTAAAAGTAATATCCGAACTGTAAGTGCATGTCGAATCGCGGATTTTAAATGAAAGAAACAAAAATTACCGATTTTTTCATACAAAACTGAAACATGTTCGATACACGTTAGGATTTACGTGTGTGTTAAAATAAAGAAAAATATTTTGAACATAAATCATTAAAATTATAGATTATCTTGCGTTCTTAAAAATAAAAACTGATTTATACTCTATTTCCTAACTTGTTTATCAACTAATCCTGGAATACAAACATACGTACTGTAGTAGTACTGTACATACATACGCATATTTTTATATTATACCAACATTTTTGTTTTTTTATATTTTAGACGCATGTATGTCTTAAGTAAATGTGTACTGTATTTTTTATATTACGTATTATCTTTTATATTCTTGTTAAATACGTTACAACACACAATAATGTAAATGTCAGTAAACTGTACATACATTATTATTTCCCATTAGCGGACACTTCTTAATACCGGACAATTTTTTGTGTATATGTACCTATTATATAAAGTTGCAAGAAAAAAAATCATTCGATGTATTTTCTTCGTCAGATCATAAAAAATTATAAGGCTCTCAAAATTTTAAAATTAAAGTGCCCAAATTTTGAAAAATGTGAAAATTAAGTTTTAAGAAAAAATATTTTAAAAAATCCATAGCTGGTTATCTATGAGTTTTGGTATTGATTTCTTTTTAACCTACACAGTAAGGTCTCCATAATACAGTAAAAATAAAAAATTCGAAAAATTTTGATTTTTAGGGACCGAAACTTGGACAGATATACGCTCAAAGCGGTAAGACCGGAAACTAAAAGGAAGCCCACAACTCTTCCCATGGTAGCTGGAGAGTCACTATTTTCTTTAAATAATGTATTTCAATACCTAGAGTATAGGGAAAATACAAAACCCCAAAAATTTGAAAATTAAGCTTTGAGAAAAAAAATTTTAACAAATTCCACAGCCGGTTCTAGGTAAGTTACGGCATTGATTTCCTTTTCAACCTGCACAATAAAGCCTCCAAAATACAGGAAAAATATAAATTTCGAAAAATTCTGATATTTATGGACCAAAACCTGTGAAAATACACGCTTAAAGCGGTGAGACTGGAGCCTACAAAAAGTCCACAGCTCTTCCCATGGTAGCTGGAGAGTCACTCTTTTTTTTTAAATGATGTATTTCAATCCCTAGAATATGGGAAAAATACGAGACTCTCAACATTTTAAAATTAAAGGGTCCAAATTTTGAAAAATGTGAAAATCAAGTTTCAAAAAAAATTTTTTTAAAAAATTCTTCAGCCGGTTCTATATGACTAATGGTATTGATTTTCATTTTAACTTACATACTCAGGTCTCCAGAATACAGGAAAAATAAAAAACTCGAAAAATTTTGATCTTTAGGGACCAAAATTTCGGAAGATACACGCTCAAAGCGGTAAGACTGGAAACTAAAAACAAGTCCACAGCTCTTCCCATGGTAGCTGGAAAGTCACTATTTTCATTAAACGATGTATTTAAATTACCTAGAATATAGGAAAAATACGAAACCTCAAAAATTTTAAAATTAAAGGGCCCAAATTTTGAAAAGTATGAAAATTAAGTTTTGTGAAAAAAATTTTTACACAGCACGGAGTGGGAACATCAAGGGACAGTAGATCTGAGAAGAGAACAGATCTTTTAATGGATAAAGATGAGCACTCGAAGAAAACGTAGTCAGCGTCACAAACGAGCGTATTGTCTACGCATAACAAACAAAGAAGGAGGGGAATAAAGGAGAACTGATGCCGGAAGTTCAGAGGACGGCTGTGACCGAGGCGTAGACAACAAAGCGGTGAAATAGTAGAGCTATATGAATGTGTGGAAAATCTAGGAACCAAGTATGTGAGGGTGGAAACGGCTGAATAGACAAATATAAGGACTGAGACTTTGTCAAGGAAGGACCACATAATGATTTCCAATTTTCAAATTGAATTTTTTTAGCTATGCTTAGCAATTCGGAGGAAGGAAATTGCCCGACACAAGACGTGTCATGCAGAAACTAAAATTTAACGAACTAGATAATCAGCCTTCTGGTTACCCTCAGTACCAGCATGACTGGGAACCAGAACCGGAAGTTTATGTACAATGAACGTGAGCGAGAGAGGACAGAAATTAACGGTCGAATATGTAGGATGACTGGATCTGAATAAGGATGAATATCAGGAGGGGAAATACAATCAAGAACGCTTCTAGAGCCGGATATTAAAAAGGAAAATTTTTATGATCAGGAATAGAACTAGTGAGTTCAATGGCACGTAGAATTTCAAACGTCTCCGCGTAGTAAATAGAGCAGAATAGTGGACATTTAAATACATTTGAGTAGTTACGCACGGGAATAAAGACGGATGCACCCACCCCGTGAGCCATTTTAAAGCCATCAGTATAAACACGAGTATCTGATTAGGGAAAACAGGTGTCAATTGATTATATTCATAAACTATTGAGAGAAAAGAAAGGGACTTCAAGCCTGAAACAATGAAAATTAAAAATAAAGAATGGGTTTTAGTTAGTAATTTTTTTTTACATTTTAACTTGTATTTAAAATATTACTTTTTTAGATTTTTATTTACCTCATTGTATGTTAAAAATAATTTTTTAACTTCGGTACAGGGACATTGTAGTAATTTTGTACATTCATTTTTACTAATGAACTGTTTTATTTGTTTACGTTCATTTAGTGACACCACATCTGAAGCGTTGTAATACAACGCCATCTATCGACTCACTATCGAATTTAAATTAATACTTCTCGAAATAATTCTACATCAAAACTAGGACGGACGGATGGAATGTTGAAATTCCACCGGGCAAAGTGTGAAAACCGCGGCGCCTTATGAAGTTTTTCGAAGAAATATCTCCTTCTGCCCATCTTTTCTCCCAAAATGCACATTCAATTTCAACTAGCAAAAAATAGGTAATAATTTTAGATTAAAAACTTGTACTTGATGAATACGTATAAATAGAAACTTAAAATTTTGTAAAATCTGCAATTAAAGTATTAAAATTACTCAGATACTTGTTCGATTTCAAAACTTATGCAAAAGCAACAGTCAAAGCGGTTAGAATAATAAATTCGATCTCCGCAATAAATGAATGTAACCTTAATACTAAAATTTTTTAAAGAAAATCGTATAGAATTTTTAAAAAATTCTAAATTATGAGATCAGTTGTAACGATTGGTTATTTCATAACAAGTCTGATTTTCTCGCCAACAGTCTATAATATCATCGTCTCACAAATGTTCTATAAAATATCGCATTCAAAAATTACTAGTACGGAGATACTCATTAAATCATGTGGTATTCTACTTCGTAATTGAATTTTTATGTACTTTAATTTAAAAAAGCATCGTTCGCAAATGAATTACTTTACTGATTGGAAGCAATGTACTTCAATGCCACACCTAATACGCCGAATGTTGTGGAAATCAAATTATATTTTTCTAGAACCAAAAAACAACTTTACAATATACTGATACACTGATAAATTAGATTTCTTATCTGAACTACACATAAAAATTTTCTTAGAATCCATACTCACTTTTGTTTTCATCATCATCTAATTCGTTGCCTCATAATTCTCTACATTTGGTTTATAGTTCATTAAAACTTTTTTTTAGACTTTTCTCAAAGAAAAGGAAGTAACTGTGATTTCAAATTTTCCGGGGTTACGTCGCTATCGAACTTCAAAAGAAAATCATTCAACTTTTAAAAGCATTTTTGGGTGAAATGTTTTCACCAATTTCTTTAAAATTCTGAGGATCTAATAGCACGAATGTTTCATAAATATTATTATTTATGTTATTTAAAAATTTACCGTTTTTTTTTGTTCATAATTATAATGCAGTTTATTTATTCACATTGTCTTTATTAGTTGTATCCGTTATATATATATATATATATATATATATATATATATATATATATATATATATATATAGAGAGAGAGAGAGAGAGGACGGAGAAAAAAAAAGAAATAAAGTGTGTGAAAAAGAGAGCTTAATATTCTAAAATGTAACAGATAATTTAAATGGATATTTTTTTTTTCATTTAAATTCATAACCAGAACATATTAGTTTAAAAACAATGTAAAATTAAACTGGACAAATGATGCAAGATAAAAATAAGGGAGCTTAAACGGATAAACATATTTTGACTTATGGTCTATAATTATGACATTAAAATGAAATTAAACATTTAATAATTAACAGTTGTACATTTACAATTTATCAGGTACTTGTGTTTTTAGTATTGTGATTTTATTAATTACATAAATAATACAGAAGATTAATACAATTTGTTTGAATATGGAACAATGTGTAAGTATATTTTTGTTTTTACGATTTAAATTCATTATTTAATTAATGCAGTAATGGAAATGGATACGGTCCTCTAGAAACCAAAATATGAAACATCTTATACGAGTATATAAAAAGTGGGTCTCGCTTCTCCTCCAAAACGGCTGAACCGATTTGAATAATTTTTTTTTTGTTGTATTCGTAGTTCTTAGGAGAAGGTTTGTAAAAAAAAAAAATTTTAAAAAATTGCACCGAAATTGCGCAATTCGCAAAAAACTGTAACTCAAGAACGGCTCGACCGATTTTGCTGATTTTTTTTTTCTAAAATATTGGCTAAGATTTAAATTAGGTTCCTACAAAAAAAAAATTGAAAAAGTTGCACGGAAAAATTCGCCTAGATTACGCTAAGCAATAAAACATGCGGTAGGCCAAACAGACGAGCGAGTAATTTCAGATACCTGGAAACGGCGAGGAACGAATAGGCAAAAATGGGCGTCGGTCTTGACTATCAGCCGATCAGCGAGCGGTCGCTTAATGATGGTCCGGAAATCGTGCGCTGGGCATGCAGTAAAAAAAAACAAAAAAACAAACGAATCGAAAATATCCTAACAAACAGTTCTTTTTTTACTTTTTTTGTATAAATTTTATATTAAAATAAGAAAAAAAACTTCTTTTTAATAGCTACCAAACAAAAAATGAAAAAGAAAATCGGTTAATAAACGAAAAAAGACTTTGCCTATTTATATGCAGATATTAAATGTTTTGCGCATTTATGTATTTGTTTGTGAAAGTGAATTACTGAGAATATGTTGTGCACATTTTAAAACTCCCCTTATGTGCAGTATATTCTTATTAAATTTTGCAGTGATTTAGTCGGAAATTTTTTCAAATTGGTTGGATTGCAGACGTGCTTACATCTAACATTTGTGAGTTGTAGCGGACTAAATTTTCCGTCATTAAATGGTCGCAACGATAAATTAAAAATATAATTAAAATATGTAGCAGAACAATATAGGCGAATGGTCGTTTAGCGAGTACAGTGCAAACCGGTCTGCATTTCTCTTAAACATGATACACCCTAAATCGGGAAAAAGAAAATAAAATAATAAACGACCCGACTTCACAAGTACTGCGAGAACGATCAAGAAAAATGAAACACACGTCCGGCAATCAGGTAACGAAAGAAATTTGAGAAGCACAAAGAGATTGTCGCAACAATGAGACATTTATACAACTGAAAGGTCTTTGATCCGAAAAATTAATTACCGACAAGAAATCGAAAGATTAACCGGAAACATTACAATAAGTACATCAACCATTTTTTGCATGTATTTCGTGTACCGAGTTATTCAGATCTATTCGTGTTTTCGTTTCGGGAAATGTGCTTCATCTGCCCGTCCGTTACTCGCATATTATCCATGTGTATTCGTTTTTAAAATGTGTTCGGTATTTTCGCAACTTTCAGTAATATTGTATGAATATATTCACATTTGTGCGGTGAGTGCCAATTTTGTATTTCAGTCGTATAAATATTGTGATTTATTATTTATCTTAGCAAGAAAAAAAATGTAAAAAGTTGTAAAAAGGCTATATATAAAAAGACGTCTATCACTTTGACTGCTAAATGCCCGTAAAAAACACATAGAAATATATTTACAAAAATCAACATGTACAGTCATTGAAAACATTTTCCAACCATCCGGAAAGTTAATTCGAAGGCTCAATCGTGTGTGTTTTTAGATTGGCTAAAAATACGTTTTTATCTTTATCAGTAAACATTAGTTTTATAATATTAATTCAACGTATTACAAATGAGCCATAGCAACGCATGGCCGGATCTACTATCTTTATACAATGGCTGTCCCACGGGAAGTGAGAGTAACTTTGGTGTGAGTAGGCAACCACTCACAGTGCGTTTAAAGCCCAATTAATTAGCTATCGAATGCAACAAACCGGAAGTTCATACCTCACCCCTACACCCACAGCATCGATTTGAAAAAAAAGTATTTTGTCAACCCCTACAATTTTTTTCAAGCGGAGCGGATCGTAACGGGTCTCGCAATCAGTTAATCCTAAAGGTCATTCCATCAACTGTCAAATGCAACAAACCGGACGTTTCTACGAGCATTATTACATGTTTTATGGTCGAAAGAGTAAGACGCAAATTGTGAAAACCACGTGCAGTTTTATGTTGTCAACATGGATAAGAAAGGTATCGAGCAAGAACAGCGGTATGTGATTTGTTATTATTGTTGGTTGCAAAAAACGGCTAAAGAGACGTTGATTTATTAAACAAAGAAGCGTATCCTGATGATATTCGACTCGGTAATTCAACAATATTTCGATAGAATAGAGCGATTTCGAAAAATATACGACACCGATCACGAAGTCGTGAATGCGGTACAGACCATTGTAAACAGAACACCTGTTGGCGAATTTAATGCGACCTTTACAAGCCAGAGGTGCCTATTTCGAGAAGATTAATATGAATGATGAAGATGGGTAATAATTTATGTAAAAATTTTGAAATACAGTTTCTTCCAAAATGTTGTCATTTTTTTGTCTAAAAAAACGGTGGCGATCGACGAAACACTTTTTTTCAAATCGATGCTACAGGGCGAACCCCCGGGAGGTAGAAACTCTCGGTTTGTTGCATTCGATAGATAATTAAATGGGCTTTAAGATGTACCCGGAGTGAACGCGCTGTGAGTAGGTGCCTACTCACACCAAAATTACTCTCACTTCCTGTGGGACAGGCATTGTATATAAAACAAAGTCGGGTTAGTTAAATCAACGGCTGGACCGATTTTTATGATCTTTGATTTGTTGGATTTGTGTCCGTCCCGAATAGCAGAATACAAAATTAAAAAAAAAAATTATGAAGAAAATTCATTTTTTTTTGCTATTTTTGGCCCAAAAGGGGAGTTTGAATAATTTTTTAACCGTAATTTTTAAATTTTATGAAAAGCCTGTTGTGTTTTGTTTTATATTTCGAATTTCGATTTTAAACGGTTATCTGATGATGAGTTATGAATTTTTTAAGGGCGATTTTTGAGGTCGTTCTAAATTCTATATTATATATTCTAGACGGTTTCTTGCCGACCAGGGTAATCGGTCAGCTTAAAGTTGTAAATTGTCATAGATAGAAGTTTTAATAATTTATGACCCGATTCCGATAAGTCAAACCGTTTCCAAGCTATTATATAATTGAATATTTTTGTCATTTCTGAACCATCTTATTCGGATTATTCCGTACATTATATGTGTACGAAATCCTAAAAAAGGGTATAAATTTACTTTAAGAAATTAAATTACTTTAGAAACACGTTTTTTTCGTGTATAGCTCATCATCAGCTAACTGCACAGAGTACACACTTTATTAAAAAGTATATAAATTGAATGTAAACTCTATGTGTTAGCCCGAAAGAGCATGTTTCCAAAAAGTAGTTTACTTTAATTTTTCAAAGTAAATTTATACTGATTTTTGTTATTAAGGGGGATAATGCCTTGCTGCCACGTGAATTACATTTATTTCAATGTAATTAAAATACTTTTCATTTTGATTTTTGTACATTTATTGAACTTAATTTTTTTTGAGTATTGATTGCTGATAAGTTAACACAATATTTATTGGTTCTGGGGCGGTACGAAGTTCGCCGGGTCAGCTAGTAAAAAATAAAAGAAGCCAGCAAAATAAGTCAAGCATCGTACCACTAGACTACATAACGCATTAACGCAGTGTTCTATGTGTGTAAGGTGAAGAAGCGAAAACTATGTGTCAGTGATTGATTTTACATATTTTTAAATGACAGCTTTGTGTAAGCTGAACGTAATAACTGTTTTTGTTAAACGGAAATAAACATGTTTCACCGAAAAAGAAATAATCTTTACATAAATATGTTAATTAACCCCCTTCTTAAAAAAAAAAGAATCCACATTTAAAACTCACGGGAGGAAGCGGGTAAGTAGATGGAAGTTATAAAATAAATAAAAGTTGTGAGGAAAACTGGACGGTCAAGAAGAAGCAGCCAACAAATAATTGTAATAAAGGAAGCAGTGATTTTCAGAAATGAGGCTCAGTTGACTGTAAAAAGCATTTCAGGAAAGAAGATTAATTTGACGAAAGTTTCACAAAAGAATAAAAAATAAAAAGATATATATATAACATAACTACTTCAATATAAAAAGTGAAATTTAGGTTAAAATATTTCAAAAATTAAAGCCGCTAGCACTTGTGGGAGGAATTTGTTACGTTTCATTCTTTTTGAAATGAATAATTGGCAATGCTTTTTTCATTAAATTAATGTTGCAGTGGTCAAATTCATTTTCTTTCTTAGATTAAAGCAATAATATTTTAAGTCGCTGGTGGCTGTCGTTTCAATCATTTCAAAATTTGTACTCTCGAATTTTCCAATTTTGGGATTCCGTATTTTTCCTATATTCTAATAACGAAAATACGTTAGTTACAAAAAAAATCAACATTTAAGCTGTTATAAAACGGACCCTGGACTTTTATTCTAACAATTTATTAATAGAGATATAATATATGTAAGCTTTTTTAAACATTATTTCCTTTTTATTTTTATTTTATTTTACATATTAGGTATTGATTTTCGGGTGGAACATAACTATTGAGATTGAGGCTCCTTAAATTTCAAAATTATCGGACTTTTGTATTTTTGCGAAATTCTACGGACAAATAAAGAAAAAAAAATCAATACTGAAAATAATCTAAAAAATAAAATTACTAATTTGAACATAAAGGCCAGTATTTACAAGTCGCTGACGGTAAATATAAGATAAATTGTACAAATTGTGAAAAATCATATATTCATATCAGACTGGATGCTGATACCAAGAACATATTATAGATTACTTAATAATAATGAATCTACGTGTATGCTGAACATTTATTAAAATATAAACATAGAAGTAATTCTTTAAAAAAAAATCAATGAAAAGTTTATGAAAAAAGTTTTAAAGGCTTCAACTCAACTCATACTCCATCGTGCTGGAAATCATTAAAATAAAAATTGTTGCGGACGATCTTTGTAAAGTCGATGAGGCAAAATATCACTGAGGAGCCAGATCGTATTAAGTTTAATGCGAAAAATAGTGGCTGGATTCCAGATGGTTTTCTAGAACCTAACTGGTTCGTTGGGGACTCATCGCCGACATGCAAGTGTTGAGCATGTGTGTTATGTGATTCCCCATTAACGGATGTTCTGAAAATGCAGATGATGATTCTGATATTTGTAACTATGAGAATGAGAGCTCCGGATATTAGGAGGTTAAATGAATGGCACGAAAATGTAATACGGTTTTTATTAATTATTTAATCGTTTTCTTTCGATGTTTTGTTTAATTTCAATTGTAGTGCGTAATAAATAAAATATAGTTCAAAATTCACTTACAAGTATCATATATGTAAATATACCATAGACGTACTCAGGGGGGGGGCGGGATTTGGGGGTTCAAACCCCTCCCGAAATGTCCCTTTAGGGTCGTAAGATGTCTTGGTACCAGGCATTCTGATAGTACAACTTTATTCTCAAAATACAAAAGTCTTACGCATTTAGAACTATTATACAAGATATTATTAATAAAATATAATTACTAAGTAAAATCCTTTTTTCTGTCAAGTGTTTTTTTTTTTTAATGGATCGACCCCCCCCCCCCCCCCCCCGAAAAACTTGCCTAGGTACGCTTATGAAATATACGTATAAATATCATACAGATAATTGATGCATAAAATTCTATTTTTATATTGCCTTCATTTTATTATTGAATAATAAATAGTCAAAGTTTACGCGTTTTGAGATAGTCACAGGTTTTAAACAGTAAACGAATTTAGATTAATGTCAAATTTTTTAAGTGCTTAATTAATTAATAACCCATTATAGAAAACTCAAATAAAATTAACGATTATCTGTATAATTTTTTTTTACGTAAATAACCCCCTTTTTCTTTTTTTTTTTTTTTTTAATAAAAATCCATTTTTGTTGCAATTCTACAAAAAAAAAAAAAAAAAGACAACATGATATTTGATTTTAAAATAAATTTTCCGTTATCTTTGTATAATTTTGAATACAACCAAAAAAATTTTTATTAGTTATTATTTTTTTTAGAATATTCTCAAGTCATTCCTACTACTTTTGCTCCTTAAGTTGAGCACATTATCTATAGATGCAACGCAACGGTTTTAAAACAACACACACTGCGTCCTTGTCTGATGCAAGTGTGTACGTGCGCTAACTCTCTTTTGCTCTTGTCTGTCAGTAACCCCCCTATTTGCGACTAATTTTATATAGGCAATCGTATTCCATCATGTAGGGGGGAAAAAAATTGGCTTTAATTCGACGAACGTATAAATTTAACGGAATAATTACACCTGGTTGCCGCCAAGAGCTGGCGGCCAAGTGAGCAATGGCGCCTAAACCTTTTACGTTCTCTACAGATCTCTCTGTGAAATGAATTATATAATTTTTATCTTAAAAACAAGCAAACGAAATTGTTTAGAAAAAGTTAATTTAATTTTAATTAAAAATACTTGCGGCTATATTGTGACCGGAAACCGGTAGAAACAGATTTTACTCTATTCATATAACTATCTATAAAAATGGTATTTTTATTTAAAAATGGTATTTTTATTTAAAAATGGAGCATGAACGTAGTAATGTAGCAGTCGGATCTTAGACTATGAACTTCATTTGCTCAATCGAGAATAAAGAGAAAATTTATCGACAAACCAAATGCAGTCTAATCGCCAAGTATATTTACAGAGAATTAGAAAACTGTTGTTAATTTGTATTCGAAATTCGCATAGATTTCACTGCTAGGCTCAGAATGGACATGCGCCTATTCCTAGTTAGAAAATAAATAACAATATCGAACACTTTCTTTTAGTTAAAAATATTATTATAATTCAACGAAAATTATAGTTTACTTTCGCATGCATTTCTCCGTCAAGGTATGTTCCGGTTTCATGTTTAATAAATTTCCTTTAAAACTTTAAATTACTTTTACTAACTATATTTTTACTCAAACTGAAAAAGCTTAAAAATGTCCATACTACTAGAATTAATGAAAAACGATATAATTATCAAGTAGTAAATGTAATTTTAATCCCTTTTTTAAAATGTGTATTTTTGAAAAGAGAGTTAAATCACTCTTAACCACTTCATTATGCAGAAATATCACATATGTATATTTTCAGTTTTTCTCGCATTTATAAATATTACCCGATACATATTGTGTGTGTGTGTGTTTTTTTTACGACAACTTTCTCATGGAACACATTTATCGGGACTATCAAAACAATCACAGAGTTGCAAAGCTTCTTTTTTATTGTATCTATTACAATTTTTTCGAAAGCAAGTTGTTAAATCAGATATGATATTGTAGTTGATTAAGTAGCGGTATTTACCGTGGCATAGTTAGTTAATTTCTATTTCGTTCGGATAGAATCGGCTTTGAATTCCGTTACCGTACATTGGAACTTCCGAAAATTCTACTTCGTGTTAGAAAACAAAAATAAAAAAAAAAAAAAAAAAAACAAAAACAAAAAATAAAATAGGTTAAAAATATTGAAAAGAAATGAATAATCGAATAAAATGACATGAAACTAGCACAAATGATAATATCTAGCGGATGGAATTTGCAAAACGGCGCGGGCAATTCATAAAAAGTTTAAAATAAAAACCCCAGGTTCGCTATTGCCGAGAAACGGTCGTCCACATTGAAAACAGCCGGCTCCCCATCCGCTCCTGTTACCCTCCTTAGTTCTTTTGACAACAGTCAATCATGGAGCTTCGCCATTTAATAACGTTGATTCTTCTTCTACCGTTTATGACTTTAGCTCATTTCCCGCCCAATAACATTCATCCCTTTTTCCAATTTTTATTTTCTTTTTCACATACACTCTCTTCCATCCTTACTTCCCTTTCTATTAACACGCTAATTCCTACTTTAATTCTGGATATTAACATATCTTAACAAATTTCCTGAAGATGTGATTGCGACAAATGTTATCGCCAAAAACTAAATACACTGTTGCTTAAGTGAACAACGGCTTTTCCGGGCCCAAAATGTAAACCTTTTGATTCAGCGAAGCCTTTGAATCAGAGACTTGAATACGATTTTGTTAAACCAGCGTATGTGTTCCTCTCACATTTGTGAGATTAGTGTGACCTGCTATACAGTAATTATGCAACTGCAACGGGTGCTGAAATATTTATTTCTTCTTCATCTTCTTCTTCTTCGTGCAACCCGATTCGGGTATAGTTTAACCACTTTTCATGGATTCAACTGTATGACGAAATGCGTCTCGATTTCTTGCAATCTGGGGAACAATTCTCCTACTTTTGTAACTCCAGTCCCCATTGCTTAATATTTTGGAGCCGCCAAGAAATCCTTTTTCTTCCTCGTCCCCTCCTCCCTTCTACCGATCCCGTCATAATTGTGTGCAGAAGGTGGTGTGATATGTTGATCATGAAATGTCCAAAAAATTAATTTTGCGTTTTTTAATTATGTCCATTAATATCAGATCCGTTTTCATCAATTGTAATACCTCCGCATCTATCATTTTTCTAGTCCATCTTCCAGATCCGACGACAACACTACTTTTCAAATGATGAAATGCGCTTTTCCATATGTCCGTTTATTGCCCACGTCTCGCACTCGTATAAGAGTACGGACCATACATAACATTTTAGCACCTTCTTCTTGATTATATCCAGATTTAACTTTCTGTCGCAAAGTACATTCTTCATCTTCATAAATACATCTCGGCCTATCTCGATGCGCACATTCTTATTTCTACATCCGGGTCATTATTTTCCGTTATCCAACAATCTAGATACTTGTCTTTTCCTACCCGTTCGATTTTCCTACCGTTAAGGAATAGTTTTTTATCTGTAATTAGTTATCTTGAGGCCATCATGGTTTTCTTGATGTTTATGCTGAGCCCTTGTTTTCCGCTTTGAAGGGCAACTGAATTCAGTAATCCCTGCAGGTATTCGATATTCTCCGCCAGCAGTGCAGTATCATCGGCAAAACGTATCACTAGAATTTTTTGTCCTCCAATTCTTATTCCTTTGTCCCGTTATTTATGCTCATGTCGAAATTCCCCATTCTCTCATGATCTCTTCCGGCTTCGTCTGTTCTAGATTATTGTTCGTAATTGTGCCCTTGTTGCTGAATCGTTGATATCCCCGCAACATTAAACTAGAATTACACCTGACAACAGCAGTTTATTCTCTTCTCTTGTTCACTGACTTTCTTCTTAATCTATTAGAGCTTGACTTCTATTTCTCCCCTATGCTACTTCTTGCGATCTCTCCCTTTCTTTTCGCTTTCGCTCATGTTTCCGTTTTTCGTATTTTAATTTTTTTCACATTACTTTGATTCCTCGCATTTCTTTTTCTTTCCTTTTACATATTTTTCTCTCAATTTTTGCCATTTATTTTCTTTTTCATTTTTCTCTCTTGATTTATTTTGTTTATTTATTGCGCATCTTTCGGTCAACTATAACATACAACTACAAAATTATTTAAAAGCATATAATTATATAACGCACTTGCGCGCGCATATACATGGCACACATACACATAATACTAAATATATTAAAAAACACAAAACACGCGGAACACGCATACTCATAATTCACATATTTGTACTCTTCTTCGGGTGTTCCTAAATTACTATTAAAATAAGAAAATAGATCAACTTTTAAAAATAATTACCGACAGTTTTTTTTTTTAATCGTGCTGTCACCCATACGAAACATGCAAACAAGAACTGTCTTATACAAGTGTATTTGTAATTTAAATAAGTAGGTATAAAGCCTGCATTTTCATTCAAAATATATCGAACGTCTCCCACTATGGTTTTAACTGCACTGGACGACCTTTTCCAGTTCCTACCATGGTGACACCATATATATTTCAATTATTCCCTAGAATTTTTTCTTTCTTCCCTATTTCGAACCCTTCCATTATTCTTAGTGGAATTTATTCGAAAATTGGAATCTTTTCCATTCTTTAATTAATTCTACACTTCCTAACCCTACACTGCTATGATTCTATATTTCAATACAACTTATTCTCCTACGTACTATCACTGATGTTATCTCGTTATCCTCTCCTTCTCACTAAGTCCCGTTGATCGATAGTCGTAAAACAGCATCGCTAATCGCTACCGTTAATGTATTCCACCCAAATCCAATACCCGAGGAGACATTTTTAGCCTACAAACGGGTTAGCATAAGAGCCGGACATATATTGCTCTCTTGAAAAAATTTTTTTGTTCTGCTTCTTCAAAAAGCTACTCTTCTAATTATGTTTACAAAACGGTCATTCAAACTCCTTTTCACCTGAACGCCTTTCTATAACCCACTCTACCTTTTTTGATTACCGTTAATTTTTATACATCCGTTTCAGGTTCTACTCATTTACCTAAATTACTCCGTCAATATTAACAAATTAAAGCTCATTCCCCTTTCCAATTCCATTCTGGATTCCGAGTCTTGACGGTGTTTCTTGCCTTTAAAGTTCAATCCGATCAATTTTTCCAAATTCTGCTTAGTACATTTAATTACTTTTTCTGACGTATTTATAAATTCAATTGTAATATCTGCAATATAGATATTAAACAAAAACATTTAGAAATATATTTTTTGCGTACGAAGAGTAAAAGAAAAATTAAGAAATAGAATTCAACACTAAAAAAAAATAACTTTTTTTCCATTAAACTACTGCACGTATACGATTAGATTGTCTCGCGTAAAATAAATGCTCTTCACCTATGTTCAACATTTAGTAGGAAACATTTGTAACGCTTTAAAAAATGAACTGATACGCTAAAATCAATTTCTAAATCACTTCTTCGAGGCGACAAAGAAGTCACGGACAATCTAATGCGTAAGATTTCATTTTTTCACAATTGCAAACTAAAAAAAACTGCTAGTTTTTTTTGTTTTTTTTTTTAATTTGGTTTTCATAATTCGATATTTTAATATTTGTAAATTGTTATTACAAATTAAATATCGGTTAAATGAACTTTTTTTTTCCATTTATGAAATAATCATGTTTTCGTTAATTTCATGTAATATTAAGACATCGAAAATAATTTTATCTTACCTACAGGGAGGGGGATTATCCATTTTTTTTTTAATTTTTCTTATAACGATAGGGGGAACTTAAAAAGCATGAACGGCGGCCCCTTAGAGTAAATGGACAACGATCGTTATCATTGCGCATTCACCGATTTCCTAATTTATCGCGTTATTCAAATTTCGTGATTTACCATGTTATAGAAATATGTTTAATCTATTTTCCGATAAAGTTGTTATTCAAATTTAAAATACTTTTGTAAAATGAAGAAAAACACATTTTCTAATGAATCAAAATTTTTCATTATGATTATAATTTCGCTTCATCTTCGTATTTTGTTCATCGTTATAATTCTTCTTTATTATTAGAATTTCGTATTATCAACATCATTTCGGGTTACCATTGAAATTTTACATTGTCATAATTTTGGGTATTCATCATGAAGAGGCATCTTGGAGGAATGTTTATAAAATCGATGGAATGATCGGTTTTTTTAGTATTTTGAAATAATCGAAAGCGTTTAATTTGTTCTTTTTCTATTAAGACATATCTTCTCTAATGACAGATTTGCTCAATAACAACACACTCGTGAGACATCAATTAAATCGTTTGGGCAGCTAAAGGTCTACTACCAATAATAATAATAATAATAATAATAATAATAATAATAATCGCACATATTTTATCTCCGAACAAAAATACCTTTCCCCTTGACGACATTTAATTCCAGGTGAAAACATTACGAGGAATTTGATGACTCAATGACCCCTGTACACAAATCTATTAAGCGGTTAGGCTATTGGAGGTTGCTAAAAGTCATACATATGCGTATGACAGAAAAATAAAGGAAACAAATTCAATTTTTTCATATTATAACTTCAACCGTAAAAGATTAATGATATTACATAGCAAGTAGAAGACAGTATTAATGAAAGTATGAAAACTGGTTCCGTTTCCTACACCATCTATGATTTCCCACATTCTTGAATAGTAATCGCAGTGTGAAATAATAACGATCAGTTGTAGAAATAAAAATATGTGTTCGCAGAAGGACAATCGAATCCTTGAAAAATTCGCATATACCTGTTTCAATACACTTGTGAAACTGATACATCTAATGAGCCTTCGTACCTGTTAAAATCGATCGATGCAAGCGTAAAACATATTCCGATGCTTGATTTCGTACAAAGAGAAAGTACGCAAGATCGACAAAGTGTCGAATTTAGAGCTGAAACGAAGAACAGTAGGAAGAAATCAGCGAGAAAAGCAGACAACAAAACGGGAACATGGAAGAGAATCACAAGGTCTCAAACGCAAAAAGAACAAAAACGGAATAAACGTAGGGCCACACTAACGGATTTAGGCCGAGAAGAATAGTCGCTGACGAAGACGCTGACAATGATGTTAATAATAATAATAATAATAATAATAATAATAATAATAATAATAATAATAATAATAATAATAATAATAATAATAATAATAATAATAATTTTGATAACAATCAATAATTAACGATATGTACACACTAATAAAAACGAAAATAAAAATCAGAAATAAGAAATAGTAACGACATTAGCGAGCGAACAACGATTTTGGTCACGTTTGACCTTATCCAGCACCCGCCGAACATAAAAGGCGATAATTCTAATTCTCATTAGTGACGCACGTAACATCTTCGCAACAATGATAAATGGAACAAAAAATCGCTCCTTACATGCACAGATCAATAATTTTTTATTCGTCCATTTCGCATTTAATTATTTTTACTGCATATCGTTTATCCAAGGACGTTGCACATGATAAGCGAAATAATGTCGCCGCCTCCGATAAATGTCTCAGGAAAAAACACGCTATCAAGGTGAAAAAAATCAATCGCACGCACGCACCCGCGCATACGTCAATTACACAAATTTAACCTTTCAAAAGGCTTATTCAGCCCCGGTCACCGTAGTGTTAGAATAGGCAATGTTCAGATCGCGCTTCGAATCTTGATTCTGTAAATTAAGAATATACAAAAAAAAATCCTCTCGCACCGAGTTAATGCCCATCGTTGACAAGTCAACAAGAATAACGGAAACAGCTGACTCACTAGCGTGAAGAGAGATAAATAATTAAATAAAATAAAATACTAATTTATCGCGTATTTCCTTGCACCGTCTGGCAGATGCATGGGGACATTCGTCGACTGGATCTTTTTCTTTTTGGATTCTACCGAAAAGTAGCTAACGCGAACCAAGTTAAAGAGTTGCTCGTTTCCTATAAATAAAAGATGCGGGTCAAAACGGAATATTATAAAAATGTTAACAATTACAAATGATTGTGTTTATGAATTTATGAATTATCAGTCTAAAAGTGAAGAAAATCCGTATATTACAAGATTATACACTTTTTAATAATATCAAAAAAAAACGCAAGAACTACTAATAAATAAATCAGTGATCACTATAAATATTATCACTGTTCTGGAAACATTTATAAAAAGTAACTCAAAGATTTCTGTAAAAAGTCAATTAAGAAAATTCCTACTTACCTGCCGCAGATCTCTACACATATGCGCCATCTGGGTCATGAGCTACGATCGATCTTGTCACGACTTTTCAGAGTGGTTCAGAAAAGAACTCCGCATCACAGATACGTGAATGTAAGGATTCTCCGTTATTACTATCATGGCAAGTCTTGTTGGAAGTTGACGAAGATCGTGGAAAGAATGGGAACGCGCCTTTATAAAATTAAATACAGTACGTCGCATCAATTAGCTACGACGAAGCGCGCCGATAACGTAGCAACACATATTAATTCGCATGCGCCTCCCTACAACGTCTTGCAGCACCGAATACTTCAATATCAAAAACAGTTCCATTAGATTTCCCAAGGCGATATAGAGCAAAAAGATCTAGTAGTAATCAATAATTCAATGCCCACAACAGTGTCTTCTCCTGAAATCCGCCGTTCAAATAGGTTGTGTCGCATCCCGATACGTTTCAGATAAGAATAAATGTAAGTTTACTTACTTAGATGTTATTGTCAAAACGTCATCATGTGAAAACGTCATATTAATAAATATCATACACGCGCATACAATCTCTACATATTGATGTAGTTTTTTATAATGAATTACTTCAAAAAACACAATTAAGGAACTATAAAACAAAAAACAAACAAACAAAAAAGCGAAAACTCTTAATTGATCATCCACCTTCTCTTTGTGAAAACTTATTATAAATCAGGATGTGTCTATTTACTATTATCACTGTAATTATAAAAACAACTCTATTTCAATTAAAAAATATATAATTAATATTGCCATCGTACTAGCAGCGCATTAATATCGTTTATTTTATTACTGTTAATTATGAGACTACATCTAAATTACTGCTCGTTGATTTCTTTGCTAAATTACAACTGCTAAGTTTACGTCACGCCCATTCTTTTCACTTCTTTTATTTTTTTATTTCTTGTTTATTTTATTACGATTCCGTACACATGTAATGTACGAAGCCTTAATAATAGCATGGTTCAGAAACGAAAAAAATATCAAATAAAAATTAATAGCTCACATGAACGGTTTCACGTATATAAACTTCAAAATTGCATTATAAATTACAATTACAATTCTCTTTAAAACCATATATATATATATATATATATATATATATATGTATGTATGTATAGGGCCGTATCTGGGGGGGGGTCACCCCTCCCTCCGAAATGTCTGCGAAATCATAACTGCTGAATTAAATGGACCGAAATTCAGAATAAATTTATTTCCTTTCAATTTTTGACAAAATAAAGAAAATTAAAATTTTTATGAATTCTATGGAAACGACTATTTTTTCTTTGTTTTTGTTCTAGTGTTCAAATATTGCATATAAAATAATTGACTACAAGGCTTTAGTGTACCATTTATAAATGAATATATTTCATAATAACACACATACACACACACACACACGCATATATTTATAAAATTATAAAAATATTTTCACCCCCCCCCCCCAATTTTGATCTAGGTACGGTCCTGTATATATATATATATATATATATATATATATATATATAACTTCAAGCTAACCGATTATTATTCCGGGTAGTAAAAAACCAATATGAAACCGTCAAAAATATATAATATGGAATTTAAAACGATCTCAAAAATTATCCTTGAAAAATTCGTGACTCATCACCAGATAACCCTTTAAAAGTGAAATTCAAAATATTGAGACGCAGAAACTCTTTCATAAAATCAAAAAATTACGACTAAAAGATTATTTAACCACCCCTCTTTTAGGCCAAAAACAGTAAGAAAAAAAATATTCATATAAGCAATAGGCCGAGGAGTAAAAAAGTTGAGAAAAATAAAACGTATCTCAAACATATGCGTAGATGGCCGCTTTATAGGAAAAATATAGCCGAGCTTACAACTTTATATGTAGGCCCTTGGGAGGGCGTCGGAAGCTCGAAAGTTTTGAAATAAACATTTTATTTTTCGGGCAAATGATAAAAGAATAATTAAAAACTGCATTAAATGTGTTCATTAAATTGTTCCTAGATATAGTAACATGAATTTAATTCCAACTCTAATTAAGGTGTATAAATGTTGTATAAGAATTACGATAATGTCACCTTTAAGATCGGTGAAACCGATCATGAATGAAAAGCATCCAAAAAGAAGCTTCAATCTCCCGCATTATTATTAAGGATAACTTAAAAACTACCGGTCAGATCTTGATCAAATTTAAATAGGACCACATGAGAAACATTACCTTTCAAATAAAAGATGAACCATCCTTATCGGTTCACCTAGAAGAAAGTTCTGCGGTAACAAACATAAAAAAAAAAAAAAAAAAAAGTACAGTCGAATTGAATACCTCCTCCTTTTTTGAAGTCGGTTAATAAATATATAAATTTTGTCCAGTTTTACTCTAAACTTATTTACAAGCTGGCCTTTATTTTATTTTTTGTTCCATACTACTTAGTTATTCATCACTTGTATGTTTTCTTTTATTTCAAATTTTACTTCCATTGTTCACACTACATCAGCGCATTTGTGGAATTTATGGCAACAATAATAATAAATAAATTGAATTTGAATTTAGATTATTAATATTAATACCAATAGTGCCCCAGCATTATGACGATTATTGTTTATACTGATAACCTATAGTGACGCGAGGACGAACTAATGGGAGATATTATAATAATGATGTTAGTAAAACTGAATAGAAAGTACTTGTAAATCCAGTGTAAACACAATACTTTCTTTGCTGTTTATTGTTTGCTCAAGCAAGATACGCATTCTCGTCGCATAAATATATATTCGCGCACCTTTGTACAGCTTGCATTTCGTACGTGCATTAATTCTCCATCGCAGCATCATGCACACATGTAATTTATGTACATATAAACATACGCACAACAATATCAAAATACGGTGAATGACCCACTACGCTTATACACACACACACACGCAGATTTAAAAAAGCACATTTATGTGTACATATTATGTATATTCGAGCTTATGCACAATTAAAGTTATAGGAATGATGTAAACGATAAAACTGCGTCCTGACCGCTAGGATGTGTGCACTATTCTTAAAAAGGTTATGTCCGGTTACTTTTCGGGACTCTTAAAATTCTCATCACACGCCGCATGCAGTGCAGAACAAGGAAAATAAAACCGTAGTTACATGAGCACATGATGAACAATACTTTGGCACCCACGACATTGCACTTCATACACACAAGTACACAAATGTACAATTCCGTTGCCATTATACATATTTGCATATACGGTATGAGCACTGCGTGAAAGTGCATATAAATTTTGCCAGCCAATCGGTGATGCTTGTAAACAACAGCTCTCTCTAATTACACCGATGATTAACAGAAGTGCAGAAATATCTTTTTACGAAGTGACAGATGAAGAAATCGTAGAATATTTTCGATAAATTACACAATGAAACACAAAAATAGAGAAAAGTTACGATTCGTGTTTTGTTTTTTTTTGTTTTTTTTCATGCCGACTCTTAGGTCACCAACGCAAATGACCATTAGCTATGTTAAGTTTCCTAAATAACGGCGCATCCCAATAGATGACGCCGCTTGTTATATGTAGTCATTCCATTATTTATTTATTTATTTATTTATTTATTTATATGAAGATTCTGTTATTATTAGTATTTTATTATTATTATTATTATTATTATTATTATTATTATTATTATTATTATAAGGCGGCACCTATTTTATTTCACTAAAGTGTTAAACAATATACACAAAAACTGCTGTACGATCATAGAATTGTCATCCGATATCACGTAGCGGTCTTGCAAACCCTAGACACAATTGCATTATATAGCAAAATAGACAATCGATTAACATATAAATCTACTGACTGGAATAAATTTGTAAATATAATAGATAAACAAGTGGACACTTAAAGGTTATATTAAAATCATAGCACGATATCGGTACACAGCTATTGATTATCTCTAACAGATATAATACAGGATTGCTCTAAACAACCAACACGGCCTGCGAAGTTGACTGCCGATAATAGCAATATATTACTCATTGAGATACATGAGTTAATTGCCAAAAGAAAGAAAGCGCGCAAAAAAAGTGGCAACGCAGCAGATGCCAATAGATATAAAACGTTACATCTAGGGCACAGTTCCAATTTTCACCACTAGGGGCTGCAAGGGAGCCAGTATCGCAATCATGTTGGGGCGGTACAAGCATCTGCACCCTTACAATGAAGTTCCTAGGACATAAAAGTATATTATTGCAGTACATGAAGCTATCTCGTTAAAATAAACCTTCTTAGTGCTGCATGTTTTTTCTGCAGACAGCAATACAGGAATGCCCATTACCCAGCAACAATGCTTAACCAAAATATGAATTACGGCAAAGGCTTTAACCGGCCACTTATATTTTTCTAACCCCTACTAAGTTGCTTTGCATGCTTGTGTGCTTGCATGCGTGTTAATATACTAGAGGGGATATAAGTCATTTTAGTTGAAAATCAAGACGAACATGGAGATCATTTTTCAGTATTTTGTGAACCACAGAAATGGAAAACCAGCAGAAAAATGAAATTAAAATGTTTTATTCCATATTCTTTGTGTTCAAAATACTGGAAAGTACTTATTATTCCACTTTGTGTGGAAAACTGGAGCCAAAAAAAAAAAAAAAAAAAAAATTGATCAGCTCAAAAGAACTAAATACGGCCGAAAATGCAAAAATAATAGTTTTTATTTCTTTTTAAGCACGTCCACCCCTTTAAAAAATCTGAAAAATAGTTTGGCATAAAATAATACATGATTTATCATTTTTCCAGCGAGGTACTTTTTGTCGATCAATTTTTATAGCAGTTTGATATTTTCAAACGGATTTTTAGGTTAGGTTTTGTTGATAAATAAGTCTGAAAATATTTTTTGAATGCGCGGTTTTGAAATATCTTCAATTTGAGTCCAACTTGAAGAATATCGGCCAACTGGTTCTAGAGATATCGTTAAAAAATTAGATAATTTTACATTTTTGTCCCACGTAAAGGCTAGCTGAAACTTTCAGGAAGATAGTATTTTCCGATGCTAATTAGTTAGGCGGAATTTTTCACTGTCTTAACCGGCTATTAAATGAAATTTAAACATACGGAATCTTCGTCGAAAACATTAAATACGGACCTAGGATATTTGGCAAGTAGAAACTTAAAAAAACCATTTCAACAACGTATTTATTGAATCTTTTTAGGTTTGCTCTTTATAATGTCTATTATACGACTCCTGAGAATTATTTTTTAATGCTAAACACTTATATATCGGAAGTTCAGAATCGTTCGTTAATGTGGGCAGACGTATTTTTTTTTTTTTTTTTTTTTTTTTTTGTGAAAGCAACATCCTGTACCGTGTTTAACTGCTGTGGCTATTACAGTACGAAGATGCGCAGTTTGTTTTTATAGATATCTGCTTATTCCGCTAGATCTGATAAATTATGTTACAGATAAAATTGCATTGGAGGAATTCTCAAGAATGTTGGTGACTGTTTTGTTATTAATTGAAGGGGGCCGGTGAGGTGATAATGCTGGACAGTCGCATAGTATGTGAGGAGTTGAGGGAGCAACATCTTGGCCACAGAAAGGACAATTCATAGGAGAGGGGGTTCTTTGCAAAATAAAATTATGCGACATGGCCGTATGGCCTATGCGCAAGCGGCTAAGTGCACAGAAATCTCTGCGGGAAATGCTTTTTTCTGGCCACCATGGTTCCGTTGAGGGTTTAATTAACCTCGAGAAAGTCTGACACGAGGACCAATGGGTTTTCCATAAGGACGTGAGATTATTAAAGATTATGTTCGAGAGATAAGGTGGAGGTGGGCTGTTACTAGGCGAAGGGCAATATATTTCTGCTCGGGCGGATGTATCGACGCGTTCATTTCCAGGAATCCCTGCATGGCTGGGCGCCCACAGAAAGGATACGGAGCACTGTCTCTTAATAAGTTCGTATAATACCTGCTGGGTTCGAATTGTTACAGGATGTTTGGTGAGGGGATTAGAAATTGTCAATAAGGCCGCGGATGAATCAGATACCAGCAGGGCTTTCTGTGATGTAGGCTCTGTAGAAAGAAAATATTCCAAACAGAAAAATACTGCGTATATTTCAGCATCCAGTACCGAGCAATTGTCATTCAGTCGAATGCTTCAAATCACGTCGCAGACTTCAAAGGAACAGGCGGTTGGGGATGAAGTAGCCTCTGGGGTAGCCTTGGCAGCATCCGTGTAGAAAAAGAGGTGATCGGGGTATTTTTGCATTGTTGCTGTTGTCAACTGAACAATATTCGGGTGCAGGGGTTTATTATACTTCATCAGGGAAAAGTTAACATCAATGTTTAAAGGGGCTCACGGCGGAATCATGATGTTAGGAGCTAGGTTAGGGAAAGGGATAACGCTCACGTTGTGCTGCGATAGGAGGGCCAAGATTTCTGGGAGAGGGTCATTAGGGAACTCTGGGGTATTTGGGAGGTCATTTGTGTCAATAGGACAGGCGCGTTTACTAGAGAAAAGAGCGAGGGTCTCACGTTGGTAATAATAGGTTCGGAAATACTTTAGTGGGGGAGTGCCTAACAAGGCACACAAACTTACAAACGGGGAAGTTCTATGTGCGCCAAGTATCGTGCGGAGCACCGTGTGGTGTATTGAATCAAGGGATTTAAGTAAAGAGGGACTGGCTGACGCATACGCCTGGGACCTGTAGTTTATTCTGGAAATGACTAAGGATTTGTATATGGAGAGGAGAGTTTTCGGAGGTACATTATACTTTGTGTTTGATACATATTTAAGAATAGATAGGAATTTATGACATTTAACTTTAAGATTGGATATGTGGGATCGCCAAGTTAGCTTTTGATCGAACAATAGTCCAAGGAAAGTAGCAGTAGGATGGAAATGAAGTGAAGAATTTTCTAGATTGAGGCGGATGCTGGAAGAGTTTTGACGTCCCCTATAGAAATCAACACAGATAGACTTAGATGGAGAAAACACAAGACCATTATTGTTACACCAGGATTGTAGTTTTGAAATGGTTTTTTGTAGGATTTTTTGAGCATTTGCTGGAAAACTGGAAGACAGGGAAATGTTTAAGTCGTCAAGGTAGAGCCGGGCGTTTACAGGCGGAGCAATACAATCATTTATATCATTGATATAAAAAATAAACAAGGTTGCACTAAGGGCAGATCCTTGTGGTAAGCCATTCTCAGTTTGAATGGTGCTCGATGTTGACGAACCAATCTTAACATGGAACGTTCTGTTTGTTAAAAAAAGACATTTACATCAAACATTACGAATGCAGATACTGCCGGATTAACCACGTAGCAAGAGTAGCAATTGCTACGGGCCCCGCGCAGAAAGGGGCCCCGCGCAGAAAGGGGCCCCGCGTATCCAGACTCGCCTCCGCCTGAGTGTAATTGTTTGAATAAACCGTATTAAGTCGTGGTATATTGAACTTACTTGATGTCACTAAAATGTGAAACGTTACACCGTTTGCAACCAAGACAATCCATTGCAGGCAATATTTATCCGATTATATTTCATTGGCGAAAATAAAACAAATAATTTCATAAGGTAAACGCACAAGTTCTGAAAAAAGTCACTCGTATAAATGTACAGAATTTTAATCGGCCTGATAATTGGCTCTATAAAAAGTCTGACGTGTGGGAGCACTCTTACTCGACGAAACTCAGTGTGGATGCGTAGTAGAATTGAAATAGCTCGATTCAAAATGTTGAAATTGTCTATTTATTTGTAAGACTTCGCATTATTTTCATTATAATCTAGCAATCATATACCAAAAAATTATTTTCTAGTGATAAGTCGATGTAAGTTATAAAAGTGTAATGAGAGATTTCCTGCAATTAAATTTCTCATAACCATTTCTTAATCCTGACATAGTAAGATCGTTACTAATTTCGTTCACAAATAATTTGCGGTGTGCCCGGTTCAAACTTTTAGAAAGGATTGTGACATGTTCCATCATGGTATTAAAATAAGCTAAATATTTTTTTAAACTGGGATAAATGTTTTTTTTTTTTTTTCGAAAAGAGCTCTCAATTTCCGAATTTGACGTTTTTATGGCTCAACATATTCAAACTTATGCCCATAAAGGAAAAGGACACATGCCATATTTATCTAAAACAACATGCTAGGAATTTATCAAATTAATTGCATCAAGCATGCTGAATCAAATTATTTGCGAAATTAAGAGATCCGGGTACTATTCAGTGTCATTAGATTCTAGTTCAGATATATCGCATGTAGACCAACTGACTCTGATAGTACGCTATGTTCTACCATCTGGGCCAGTCGAGAGATTTGTTAAGTTCTTAGACATGGAAGGCCATACTGCTGAACAAATTACCCAAAAGTTTACTAGATTTCTTAAGTAAGAATGGTACAGTGATATCAAAGATTGTCGTGGACAAAGTTAATATGATAATTCCAGCAGCATGAGCGGAAAATAGAGCGGCCTGCAAGCACGAATTAAAGGAATAAATAAGTATGCAGAATGCATTCCCTGTCTTGCACATTTATTAAATTTAGTTGCTTAGTGCGCAGCAGACTGTTGTACAGAAGCATTATTTTTTTTTTCGATTTTATTGAAAATCTTTATAATTTTTTTCTGCTTCTTACGAAAGCTCTTACTTCGAAAATTCCGATTTTGAAAAGGTTGTCGGATACTAGGTGGTCCGCAAGAGCTGATGCTAAGAAGGCACTTTTATGTGGTTTTACCACTATCAAGCAAGTGTTGGATGGCATTTGCAATAATATAGATCAATAGGCAGAGTGTTGTAATCAAGATTACGGACTAGTTTCAATGATGAATAAGTTGAAAACGGGAATAATAGCAATCATAATGAAATGGTATCCTATAACGCGTGGAAGCAACTAGTGCGTCGCTGCAATTGTCTAATATAGACCTTAATACAAGGTATACGTCCTTTATGAATCATTATATGGATATACAAAAACAATGCGATCCACATTTTCAGATATTGAAGCAAAAACCAAAGATCTGACAGGCTATCATGAGCAACAGACTTCATGGCGACGCAAGCAAAACACACAAAGTATGACCATTTTGGCGATTCTAGTACACTTGACAAATTTATTGAAAATGAAACAACCGGTAAACATTTTGAAATTGAGGTATTTGTTGTCCTGATTGATCACTATCTGCTTTAGATACACGCATGAAAGCATACCAAAAACTTAGTAGTGTTTTCGGAATATTTCGACAGTTAAAATCTATCACAGCAGAAGAGATTTGTGAAAAAAAAGCTCCGATTATGGCACTGTGCTTATGCAAATAATTTGGAAGACAGTCTAGACGACGAATTAGTTCAGTTTTTCGAGCTACTCAAAACGGATGGGGTTAGTGCGATTGACAGTTCAAAAAACGAAGCTCTGGAAATTCAATATTATAAATTGCTAATAGGAAAATGTCATTAGAATCATGTTTGCCCAATTTAGAAATTTCTTTGCGCATTTATTTGTTTCTCATGATGCCTAACTGCAGTGGCGAACGTTCATTTTCGACATTGAAGCGTATAAAAAATGAATTAAAGTGGAACACGATGAGTCAAGAATGTCTGAATTATCTCTCTTTGATGAATATAGAATATGATTTTCTCAGAGAAATTGATATTCGTATCGTACTGTCTCTAAATTCGCCCACATTAAATCTGTAAAAGTTTAAAAAATAATAAAAGTTCGTCGTTATTAATCGTCAGTTTTAAAATGTTAGTTCCTTAACAAAATTATTCTAAATTTTCAGGGCAATTTCAACTCTGACTTTTTGTACTTGTCAAAACAGGGCCTATCGTAATCTACTTTACTATTAAACACTAACATAATTTGTAACCTATAAATGGCAAATAAACATGTTGGGTATTGCATTATTGTTTTACCACTTTATACTTAAGAACGTAGTAGATCAACAAGGGGGGCCCCTTGATAAAATTTGCTGCGGGTCTCGCGCTTGGTTAATCCGGCACTGGATACAGTTTTTATTTGCTTGTTCTCGATAAATAGGTAAAACGGTGAAAATCAGCGCACACATTTTCCCATAGAACGTCATACATATTATTATTTAGACTTTCCATGGAACGCGTTATATTGCTTAAATTTAATACAAATTCTAAAAAAAATCAAATATAATGAAAACAACGTGATATGACGCAAAAAAAAAAGTTCTTTCCTCTGGCCTAAAACATACATCTACGTTAAAATCAGGATATACATCTATTTATAAATACCACACCTTAACGGTAATGTAATTTTATACGATTTCTGACAGTTATACAAAATTCTACACGATAACTAAATTTTAAGATCCTTGTCATTTGTACCGTGTAATAGTAATCTCTAAGCTGTGCTACACAACAGACCTCCCGGCCGTTGTTTTATATAGTGTTCATGTGCAACCATGATTCCGTTAAAATGGATTCGTGTTTTGTAGGTTTTTCTAATAAGTTATCTCATTGCAAAGTATCGAATATCTACTATATTCAGACCCTCTCATAATGCCATTATTATATAACAGCTTTTTCTTTTTTCAGATAAAAAAAAATTCTCTGCAGTAATGGTGTAACACGATTTTTCTGCTTCCCGATAAGTGCGCATACAGAAAGATATTAACATGTACACATGTGTAAGTATATATATATATATATATATTTTACTTTTACACAGATCACAATTCCATTATTGTGTAGTGACGGATCGTGACGACATTTATACTGACCCAATTAGTCGGCTATAATAATTCAACATCAGTGCAGTCGCGGCGTATCGCGAATGATAAAGAAACAGTTTCTAACATCACGACTCGAGACTGATTTTACGCTAACAATAAAAGTATTACAAAAAAAAAAGGTATCGTTATTATGTCAGAAAGAAAAAAAAGGAATAAAATTCAATTGACAACAATAAATGTATTTCTCAACGAAAAAAAAAAAAAAAAAAAGACGAAACTGCAACTGCATTCAAATTATTTCGAAAGAAACAATGCCTTTTCTCTAGATTAAAAGAATTTGCATTTTTTCTATTAACTTTTTAACAAATAAAGGCGCAATATTTTGCAACAATATTTAGCTATACACAGCCAATAACCCCGCTGCATTCTTTTCGGTCGATATCAGATTCTAATGGTCAAACATATTAGTGTCTACATATTAGTTTGTTTATTTGTTTATTTTTTTCTTTTTGCTCCCAGCTCTTGTCTCGATTCAGTCAGTTTATTGTAATGTTCAAAATTATTTTTTTTTTTTTTTTTTTTTTTGTCTATTTTGAACTTTTCCTAATTATACGCATATATTTGTTATTACTACAAGATTGTATAAAATTTTATACCATATATATATATATATATATATATATATATTAATATAGTCTTAATTATGATCTGCTGTCATAAGAGGAAGTGTGTCTTTGTCTTGCAAATTTTCAAGCATACACACATCTGCGTAAAGAATGATTGTCCTATCCTCATTTGATTCATCGCTATAACCGGCACACTTCCCCTCGTATATCATTCTCCAGTGAGTGTTTTTTCAAAAATATTCATATCTCTCCCGTGCGCCTATAACAGCTGGTACGGTATTTGCTTCATTCTTCGCTCAATTATTTTTAGTTCAATTTTTACACCGAAAATTTTATTCGAACACAGTCACCAGCGCGTTTTGTATCGAATTTTAGTTAGTTACAAATTTCAAATCGGTAATATCCAACCTTTTTTTTTTTTTTTCTTTTTCTCTTTTAAACGGCCACGTTAATCAAGAGGACCTTCGTTCAAAAACTGTAGGAGGGAGAGGCAGTGTGTTCATTAGATCTTAAAACTCGATTGGAAATTGTTAATATAAAAGAACCAGTAGTACGAACAACAAACAGAAAATAAAAGAGAATACAAAGTATAGACAAGTGAAGCTGAGTGCGAATAAAGAACAGATCGTTCAACAGAAAGAAAAGTAATGTCGCAGGTAAAACTACATCACTGGTGTGAAGAGGGAAAGACATAAAGGCAGCAGAATTTAAATGTAATCGAATAGAGGGAAGATTAGGTTGAATGGAAAAATAGAAGAAGCGATTATTATCCGCAGAGGAGAAAGGTAAAAATATTAGAACAAAATCTGTAGTGAAACTTCTTGCATGGTTATAGAAAATTATAACTTGGAATTCTCTTGAAATAAAAGCAGGAACGACCTTATCAACCACTTCATTACCCTCGATTACGAGCGATTAACGTGAGTAATTAATTAATTGAAGAAATATTCATTGGAAGCAATATAAAAGTAATTTAACGTAGTATAGCCATTAAATTATTTATAAAAATAGAGTAGAACGAAAGAAACGGAAAAATGCACAAAAAATTCCAGTCAGGGCGAATAAAGAAAGTCCAATACCACCAGGGCCTCTCGAACCAGGTATTTTGTACCTTTTCTTTGGCGTTTCAAAAAACAGCGCGACTCCTTCTAATTGAATTATTCTGTTATAAATTGGTCGAAAAAAGGTTTACTAACAATGCTACACGAGCTGAAAGTACTCACACTTGAACTCATAATAATCATACTGCGTATAGTAGTAGTCCGATAAAGATAAAGTGGAGCTTCTTGTTAACTCCTATTTTCTCGTCCATTCTCAAAATTCAACTCTTTCTTGCGCAAAGTTGACACCGCCGTTCGCAAATACTGTACAGTCACGCCCCACCTACCTCAAAAATTCATCCTGCTTCACCGAATGAAATACATACTCATATTAAAAATCTAACAAGGAGAGGTCACGATCTGCGGGTCTCCGATTTTGATGAAACTTTGCAGATCGATAGAAGACCATGAGTATATTATAAACTGTGTAAAATACTATTAGAGTGCAACGTTTTGATTTACGCGAGAAATTAAAATTTTTAGAAGCCGAATTTAACGGATGATCCTCTACATAGTCGTTTAGACAAAAATATAGGCAAACAATTCCAGGTCGTGTTTATATTTATTTTATGCAAATTGATTCGGAAGACTGATTATTCCAAAATGAAGTATATTAAACAAAAAAATTATTAAAAAACAATAAAATAATTTTAAAAATTCAATTTTTAATTTAATAAAAATTTAAACATGTCATTTATTACATTTATATAATATAAAAACACAAATTATAGTGTATATGTTTTGCGGTATAGCGGTAAAAGTGACGTCTATTTGTACATACTTAGAAGTAAGGTGTGTCTGGGTTCTAATCGCCCCGCCGCGGTGTCCCGTAAAATTTTTGATTCTTATATTTTAAATTATTAATTTTTAACTAATTATTTCAATTCTTTATACATAACTATATAAATATAATAACAATTTTTAAACATTTAAATTATTTAACGACAGTTTTTGTGCATGTATTCCCTCTAAACATTCAGATAAACGTGAAATATTTTTAAATATAAATAAAATTTGTTTTTCAAATGAAAAATTAAAAGAACTTTGCACTTGTGATAATAATTCATTTACATATATGTCGCAGGAATTGCTGTTTTATTTGTTTTTATGATCTATGTCACCTCAAATTATGTAAATAAAAATTAAGTTTGTAGCATTTTAATTATACCTGATATTCATCAACTCAGAGGCGGCGTAAGGCGTGGGCAATGTGGGCGACCGCCTACGACCTCGCGGTTCAAGGGGCCTCGTGTCTCAAAGATTTATGCATTAGGTACTTGAAAAGCCGCGATCACGGCCAAAAAAATTTACTCATAGCGATAAATATAATTAGCAACTCTCCGAACTGTCAAACTTTTTTTTTCAATTTTTATTACCTATGCACAATTTTTGAAACATAATTATAACCAGGACCGGCATAAATTGTGGTCTCGCGTGCAAACTGGCATTTAGAGGTCACAGTAAATCTCTTAAGACAGACGACGACACCAGAAATTCTAGTAACTTCATGGACTTATTTAAATTGATATTCAAATTTGATCCTACGTTACGGGAACACATGAAACGAATCAGTGACAAACAACTTGCACACCATTTAAGCCACGATATTCAGAATGAATTGATTATATTAATGTCAAAAATAGTTATTGATGAAGTGATTCGTAGGTTAAAAGAGGTAAAATATTAATCTTTTTTACTTGACTGCACTAGAGACTGTAGTGGAGTTGAACAAATGTCAGTCATCTTAAGATTTTGTAATACATCAACCGGCACAATAGAAGACAACTTTATCAGATACAAGGTGGGAAAGCAGAATCGAAGCAGTGAAGGCTGTATTATTGTAATTTGATGACATTATTGAATGCATCAAAAGTTTAAAAAATCAAACTGAACAATCTGACGCCCTCAGTGATTGCGATTCAGTTTTAAACAAAATGCTCGGTTTAGAATTTCTCATATCATTACATGTATGGTAAAAAAAATCTGTACAAGTCCATTTAAGCATTGCTCTTGAACATTTGTGTATTTTTTTGTGACTGGGTCAAGGAATACCGACAAAGTGGATTCAAAAAATGCTTGTCTGATGCTCGTCAATTTATTGAGAAGAGCAGTTATGATCTGCCAAAAGACTTTAAAAATAAAAGAGTAGCCAAAAAGAAAAGGATGTTCGATTATGAATGCAGCGATCAACCTGTACAGTCTCCCAAAAGCTAGTATGAAACAGACTTTTTAACACCATAATTGATTCTATAATAAGCAATATGGATTGAAGACTTATTTCTTTTAATCGACATTTTGAAAATTTTGGTTTTCTCTGTGATCTAAATAAGTTAAAAAATATTCCTAAAGAGCAATTATTAAAAAATTGTCAAGATTTATACACTGTCCTGTGAGTAGGTGAGAGCAGCGACTTCCAACCTTAAGAATTGTATGAAGAATTAATAACAATGCTACCAAATTTACCCAACTTCATCAAAGATGTAAAACATCTGCTACAATACATAACAGAAAATAGCTTGAATGAAATTTACCCAAATATTTACATCGAATTTTGCTAATAATGCCGGTAAGTATAGCGTCCGCTGAAAGAAGCCTTTTAAATTTAATGTTAATTAAAAATTATTTAAGAAGTACAACGGGCCAGGAAAGACTTTCAGCTTTGGCAGTTTTATCTATTGAAGTAGATTACTATTATTAACGAATTCAGTAAGGCTAAAAGTAGGAAATTTCTGTTTCTTTAATTCATGTTTTTTTATTTTTTGTTAAAAAATATAGTTTGCATTTTTATGAATAAAAATTGGACGGTTGAAACTGTTTTTTATTTTATAAAATCTATCTTTTTGCACCACTAGAGGGCCTCGCAAAATGTACCTGGCCCACATAAAATTTAGGTCTTGCCCCGCCACTGCATCAACTCTCTTATTTTATATGTAGATAAGTATATTTTTTTATTTATATTTATATACATGTGTATATAATGAATTCGTTGTGTATAAAACATATTTATCTTACGCTTTATTATATTTATGTAGTTATGTATAAAGAATTGAAATAATTAGTTAAAAATTAGTAATTTAAAATATAAGAATCAAAAATTTTACGGGACACCGCGGCGGGGCGATTCGAACCCAGACACACCTTACTTCTAAGTATGTACAAATAGACGTCACTTTTACTGCTATACCGCAAAACATATACACTATAATTTGTGTTTTTATATTATATAAATGTAATAAATGACATGTTTAAATTTTTATTAAATTAAAAATTGAATTTTTTAAATTATTTTATTGTTTTTTAATAATTTTTTTATTTAATATACTTCATTTTGGAATAATCAGTCTTCCGTATCAATTGCATAAAATAAATATAAACGCGACCTGGAATTTATTGCATATTTTTGTCTAAACGGCTACGTATATCATCCGTTAAATTCAGCTTTTAAAAATTTTAAATTCTCGCGTAAATCAAAACGTTGCACTCTAATAGTATTTCACACAGTTTATAATATACTCATGGTCTTCTATCGATCTGCAAAGTTTCATCAAAATCGGTGACCCGCAGATCGTGACCTCTCCTTGTAAGATGTAAAACTTCCCTACTGGTAACGATTTAACGCATACTATCATGATTAAAAACTTGCCTAAGAAGGTTACACAGTCTACTTAACGAACATAATCAATGCTACATTACTTACTGGCTATTACCCTTCAGTATGGAAAAAGTCCATCATTGTACCTAAAAGCGAGAAAAGACTCGTCCTTTGTACATAACATAGTTTAATTAGTAATAAGTAGTCAATAAAAGCGGGGACTGGCCGTTCCGCTAATCCGAACCCCAATTCCTGTCCCGGAGGTGAAAATTCACCCCAGACCGGTAATCCGAACACAAAATTCACCCCAATTCATGTCCAGGTGGTCAAAATTCACCCAAGTTTCCCCCGATTCCTCCGAGTTTCCCCCTGACGGTTCCCGTGCATATCCGATAAACCGAACATCCAAACAGTGTCCAGAGGTCAATAAACTGACCAAAGTGTTATTCGGGGGCGAAAGTAACCCCAATTAGTGTCCAGGTGCTGAAAGTTCCCCCAAGTTCCCCAAATTTCTCCAAAATTCCCCCGTACGTGTCCCGCTCGTTTCTGATAAACCGAACCGATTATTAATTAACATAAGTATATTAATTAATATCCGAAAGTAACCCAAGTCTCCGCTGGCCCCTCCCGTCGCTCCGTTACCGCAATTTTTTTCAAAATTCAGGACCTAAGTATGAAAATTCCAAAATTTAACCCCAATATATTATTTAAAGCTAAAATCTAACCTATAACTCCAGTTCACACCTCTCACACGTATATTTCATTCTCGCGCACGCTCTGGTCGCCGTCGTGAAAGCGCACGCGCCGATCTCACGCATATTCCGATGTCCACCGCGATATCACACCCACACACACACACACACGAACGCTCCGTCTCCAAAATTCCCTCGTACGCGTCCTGCTCGTTTCTGATAAACAGAACCGATTATTAATTAACATAAGTATATTAATTAATGTCCGAAAGTAACCCAAGTCCCCGCTCGCCCCGCCCGCCCACTGCTACGTTATCACAATTTTTTCAAAATTCAGGATCTAAGTAAGAAAATTCCAAAATTTAACCCCAATATATTATTTAAAGCGTAAATCTAACCTATAACTCCAGTTCACACCTCACACAGGTATATTTCGTTCCCGCGCACGCTCCGGTCGCCGTCGCGAAAGCGCACGCGCCGATCCCACGCATACCCCGATCTCCGCCGCGTTTACCCCTGCGCACACACGCGCTCCCTTTCCGATACCGTGATTATTTCTTTAATATTTCAAAGTCTAAGTATACATAATATAAAATTAGTCGAAGCATATTTTTTTATTTTCCTGATTCTCCGATCTTACTACCATATGCTAAAGCGCACGCCCCGAACCCGCGCATATATTTAACATAACGTTCTCCGCTGCGAAAGCGCACACGTCGATCCCCCGCACGTGTGGTTCGTTTAAGCTGCTCCAATTTTTTTTTAATTATTATTTTTTTCACATAATAACCCAATCCCTGCTCTGTTCTCTAAACCTAACCGGTTATCCAAAAAATTTACAAATTAACAAATCAATTATTTCTATAGTCTAAAATAGCCTTAGTCTCATTTACCCCTTCCACCCTCTTTTCCGATCGATTCCGTTATTTTAATATCGAATATATCGCATTCTATTTACTTTTACTACGACCATTAAACCCCCGATCGATGCTCCCGACGCTTCCGTCATTTCATATTGAGAGGTAATTATTTTTTTTATGTGAACGCTATGAATGCACACCGTCCATTCCCGCACACCCATCTGCTGTCGTTAGTTCCCATACCGTTCATAATAACTTTTATTCAACTCCAAGTATTATGGAATTATTACAATTATATATTTTCTTCACTTCCGATCATTTCTTCTGACCGTTCATAATATTTTTATTTTTCTCCGGTTCTAAAAATAAATCCTACAATGTCTTCACCGCTATGAATGCGCACACATTTGCCGTCGTTAGTTCCCATACCGTTCATAATAACTTTTTTCAACTCCAAGTATTATGGAATTATTCTAACTATATTTTTTTTTTCGCTCCCGATCGTTTCTCCCGAACGTTCATATTTTTTTTCCAGACATATGTATTCAAAAATGAAATCGAGTATAATTTTATTTAACACGGTTTCATAATTTACCTCTCCCTCCCATATCCATTCTACACAAATTACAATTCTTTCATAATATATGTTCTAGACCCAGTCAAACAATCAACTCTCGCAGAAGTGTAGACGTTGCCTCCAACACCCATTTTACTATCAATTATTGTATATTATTGTTAGATTATTTTTCCAAAAAGTCTTTTGAAATTTTTTTCCGTTCGTACATTTTTTTTTTGATTTTATTTGCACGACATCCATTTCCATGCATTCACGTTTCGCTAGCAATTATAATATGTTTTATTTATTTTTCAACTCCTCCCAGACTTACACACACGCCATATTGTCACACTCACAGATAGGTTCCTTATTAATCGTGAACATTTTTTTTTTTTTTCTGTATTAGCCGCGGGAGCATATCACATCAGACCCTCACATATACCACACACAGTTATTATATTTAATTTTTAATTATCGATCTTTAATTATTTTTACTGCTATTATTTTTCTGACACATTCACCCCGTCTTACATACTTTACATCTTTTAACATTTTGATAGAGAAAATCTCAGGACACTAAATAATTTTTATCAACATCGTAACTAATTTTAATATTATACACATCTCAGTATAATTATTAAACGATGGAACTATTATTTTCATTGTCGATATTGTTGCTACAAACATTAATCGTCCTTTTTCCAGGTATAGTCAACCTCTTCATGTATTCGTCTCGTCTTTCTATCAACCTTTGACCGCTCAATACCCCCCACCCCCCGCTATTTACCGTTATTCGCTAGAAGAATATTTTTTTAGACATGTTCAAATACATCAACGTCATCGAACACTGATCTCGACATTTCCAAGAAATTCAATCGCTGCTCTACAGTCTAAGATGTCTCCGCCCGCCTCACCAGTCGTTTGTAACATTATTGAAGCGCCTGTCATGTATCGTTATTTACGACCTTTTACAACATACAAATTCACGACATGTATACACCTTTTCTAGAAAGCATGGTGAAAATGGACAATCTCTCCCGATGAAAACCAGCTTGAATGATGTAACGTTATTTCATTCATTTTGCAGAAGGTTAATTTAAGGCGTCCATGCACCTTTTCTACTAATAAATAAGCAAATGTAACCTTTAAACCTTTCTACCTTTTTGCAATCAATTTACTGATTGTGTACATACTTTTTATATTTTTTTCCACATACTCCTTGATCGTCACAACCACCACAAAAGCGCACCATCCATTCGCACACACTCATCTGCTATCGTTAGATCTCATATCATTCATAATAATTTTTTCGATTCTATTAGTTTAAGAATATTTCATTTTTTTTTGTTGTTTTTTTTTCTAACTCTAACATTTTTTTTTTTTTTTCGAAATCTTTCGTATTATATTTTTTCTCCCATATGGCTGTCACGTAGTCGTAGCGAAAAATGCTCCGTTCATAACCTTGCATGCATGTTACCATGCAGATGTATTAGATCGTGCGACAATGTTATTGAGTCTGCTGAAACAGGATCTTCCTCTTCATATCTTTTGTAGAAAACGGTTTACATGTACATACCAACACACAAACACACATATCTTCATCTCCCCTTGACAACGTCTTTCAAACACCTCTATAACCAAAGGAATGTGGTTTTTCTGGTACAACCCTCCCTTTTCAAAGGCGAGCATCGAGGTAGATTGTTGAACGGATCTGATCGTGCAGGCAGTATTAGTTTTATGTTAAACGTGTTCATTTTGTAGAATCTGTGTTCTTCACGCATTATTAAAAATTTACTGTAACGGTAAAAGTAATAATTTTCTATTTTTTAGTAGAAAGTTTAAAAAAACAGTAATCAAACATGAATAACAATACCGAATCGATTGATATTAAAGCCGACGAATTTATTCAGAATTCCTTTTCGAGTGATAGCGACTCGCATACGTCTTCTTCACCTCCAACACCGCAAAATGATGATGGTTATACATCAGAACAATCAACATCCCTTGTACGTAAAATCGTTGGTCCTGTATTATTATCAGAACAAGTGGATATAGCGGAATATTTTGTAGATATCAGCGTTCATATAGATTGTGATTATGGGTTTCGAGTAACTGAACTAGCAATGATTGATATGTCTGGAGGGAAGTGTTTGCATACGTTGTATAAGCCAAGCAGAGCATGGCATGCATCAAAAATGCCACATTTACAATGTTCTTCAGTGAGTTATTACTTGAAGAACCCTTCATTATTTCCCTGTCGTGAAGAAATATTCATCGCACGCGATATATTCACGATATTGTCCCAAAAACCGAGGGCTCGCGTATATGTTTTAACAATATATGCTAAACTTACACTAATGGAACTTAACGAAAAGTCTGAATTGTTGCGTGATTTAGACTACGAAATCGTTAATATGGATCAAGTCTTTCGATTATCTAGTATTGAGAATCTACATGAAGAGTATTTTGGTATAAGCAATTTGATAACTTATAAACATCATAATGAGAATGATAGTTTTCATTGTGCGATGAAAAACGTTATGGTGATGAAGGCATGGTACGATCATGTCATCCGTCCGTTGAAGCTTATGAATAATCTCAATATAAATGATTTAAGTCAGTTGTTCATTACAACCACCAAAGAAATGATAATTACGTTATTTCCAAGTTGTGTTGGAGACATTTATACATTTTTACCAGATAGACTAAAACAGGATGATACGATAAAATCACTTCTACCATGTTTTGAACATGAGAATGATGAAGAATATTATTTCGATGACGATATATTTCTGCATAGTACTCGAAATTGTATGAAAGTAAAAGATTGTATCGACTGCCAACGTACAATTCGCGCAGATTAAAAATTCATTAATTCGATCGTTTTTAACAATTTTGTATATTTTTTCTGTATATTTTTGTATGTATTTGTACATATATATAATATTTTTTTTCAGACCGTTCGTTTTTATGTTTTCTTTAAAATTTTTTAAATATATTTTTATACACATGTAAAAACTGTTTTGTATATATTTTGTATATATTTTTTCCCTCAATATCTATTCATTCTCATATTGTATATATTTTTGCTAATTATTTTTTCATCTTTTTCCGATCCTTTCCGATTTCTGTTTATTTAATTTATTTAGCGATCTATCCTTCTCTCCCCCTCTTAACTTAAAGTACTGGTAATGACGAAATTTTCAAAAATCTGAACCAGTCGAGTATAATGTATATATAATTATTTAATTTTCGAATATATTTCCACATAATTTGTTCATATCTGTTTAGATTAAAAAATTAGATTTTTGTCTGTAATACACCATTTTTTTATTTTTTTTGTGTGTAATAAGCGAATTTAACTGTTATACTTTTTCACGTACATCACGTATTTCCGCAGCTGTGAGAGTTTTCATCTGTTTGTAAGATACAACCTCTGACTCTAAATGTACTCTAAATATTTTTTTTTGAGCATAAATATTTTAGAAATAGCCGAAGTATATTTTTTTCGTTTCTGACCATTTCTTCCGACCGTTCATAATTTTGTATTTTTTCTCCAATATGTATGCTCACTATCGTAGCGTAAATGTGCGTCGCTCATAACCTTACACGCATGTTGCCATACCGTTGTATTAGATCGTGCGACAATGTTATAGAGTCTGCTGAAACAGGATCTTCCTCTTCATATCTTTTGTAGAAAACGGTTTACATGTACACACCTACACACACATACACACACATATAACCCAAAGAACACCTGCAAACTACGTTCAGACACACCTGCATCCAACTTTCACCAAAGGAATGTGGTTTTTTCTGGTGCAACCCTCCCTTTTCAAAGGCATGCTTCGAGCTCGAATGTCGAACGGATCTGATCGTGCAGGCAGTATTAGTGTTATGTTAAACGTGTGGAATTTGTTGAAGCTGTGTTCTTCACGCGTTATTAAAATATTCTCAAGAACGATAAAGTCTGTAATTTCCTACGTCTTTTCTCTTTTTCGTTCGCTCTTTATTTTCTGTCTTTTTTCTCTCTTATTGCACGTTATTCTTTTCGCTCTTATTTTCTCTCATTTTTTTAGTATACATATTGCAATAATAATCGAATATGAATAACAATACCGAATTGAATGTCGATAATGTCGCGGATTTCATTCAAAATTTTTTCGTAAATGATAATGATAATGCAATGTTTCCGGACGATTTTCCAAATATACATATGCCGCCACCACCACCACCAGCAGAAGAAACATCATTACAAGGGCCTTTGCTACATTCATTCTCAGATTTCATTCCATTGGCTACATCAACACCTTTAGCATCACCGGTAATGTCACAAGATTTGCAAACTCCGTCGTTAACACAAGTACCTTTGGTACATGATGAAAAAGAATATAGCACAACAATGTTGGAATTACCCAAAGAAATATTTAACCGAAAAGCAGTCGTCTATGTTAAAGACCCTAACGATCCAGAAAATAAAAATAGTTTCATGTATGCGGTTTTAGCAAAATTTACATCAAAACCGTCATCGATGTGGCAGTACAATATTCTACAGAAAGTATACGATTTCAGCTTTATTCACTTACCGATCCAATCGCTGGCTAATATTGAAACGTTTGAAAGAATAAACGCTGTATCAATCAACTTATACAAGCTGATAGAAACCGACTATACAGATCAAAGTACATTCAACTACAAAATAAAAGTCGTGTACGTCTTCCGAAAAAATCACAGTTTGTTAAATCATAAACATCACACAAACATATTATATTGGGGATCTAATGGAAATTATCAATTCGCATGGATAAAAAAATTCAGTCGATTGTTGCGGATCCAGTCGCCGAAAGCGAAATTTGTATGCTGGTCATGTCTCGATCCCATGAATACCGATTACGAACATAATAATACTCACAGATGTGACGCAGTCAGTTGGCGTAATATGCACTATACATATGTAATTAAATAAAGACGTATTTTTCGTATTCATAGATGTATTTTTATTTTTCAAAAAATCTTTTTACATTGTTTCATACAAATTAATGTAATCTATATAATATAATAAATATTTTCATATGTATACATTTTTGTTTTTATTTTCCATAAACTTAAAATTCCAATTTTACTATTGTTGTTAATATATTCCAAACTCCAGTTTGTATTAAATCCTCTCGCTCTTTATGTTGAACAGACGAATCAATATTATTTAACTGTTCAGTTAAGTATGCAGAGTCTTTTTATTTTGCTTAACTTTAAAGATATATGATAGATTCTTTTTTCATTTGACAGTGTAAACGTTTTCTTCTTTTACAATTTTCTTATGCTTTATCACTATTACAACATTTTTCATCATTTTCTAACTAATTGTAAACATTTTTCCACTATTTCGTAACATGTTCTTATGTTTTAGGACTTTTTGCCCTATTTTTTTCACCAATTTATACTATTTCGAAGCATTTCATATGACTGAACGCTACTTAAAAAGTTTTTCGATAATTATCACCATTCCTCGCAATATTCATATGTTTTAACGCTTTTTACACTATTTTTCACAAATTCATGATATTTCGCTTCATTTCTAATGTTTGAACGACTCATATGCAGTTTTTCGACAATTTTTCACCGTTCATCACTATATTTTTTTATGTTGTATCACCTTTTATGAAGTCTTCATCAAATTTTACCTTCATTCAACAATATTTTCGTTATTGTACCCCTTTGAACTGTTGTTTTACCCTAAAAGCGAGTCTATATCTAATTTGTTATAATTAAGAAAGAATGTAATGTATATTACAAATTTCCTTTCCTGGAAGTATGATTGTGTGTACAGAATAATAAACTCTGGTAAGAAGCAGACTGTATCCACCGTCAAGCAGGGTGTGTAAAGCGTGGTAATTAACTCTGGCATTGCACACATTGCAAGGTAGTTATGATATGTTTGAGCATAAATTAGTTGTTGTATATCATTCATGTTAGTCATTAAATGTTCACACTGAGAGATGCAAGGGGGGGCGTCATCATATGTACCATTACGATTTTTATAATTATAATATACACTAAGCATGTATGTATTACAACGACCACATCAACTCTGTTAAGGACGGTAATGTTTGGAGGTAGATAGTGAACCGTTACATTAGAAGAGGAACATGGGTACATACATGGAAACATCATTAGCGATATTACATCACATGTATGTCATCAAATTTAACTAAAATATTGCGTCCATAGTAAAAAATGCGAGGATTTTTCCTAAGAGGTTAAATTTTATGTCTAAGATGGCGAATATAATAAAATTGATGCGATTTTAGCTGAAGATGGTGTATTTTACACTAAAATCGTTGTTTTATACCTAAAGTGAGATTATTTGGGGAGATAAACGGTCTTTTTTCATATAAAATTTTATGTTTTTTCTAAATGTGGCTATTTTTTGTCCTAAATGGACTAATTTCTGTGTGAATGGCATTTTTTAGACTGGCCTATATACTTCTTGATGTGATATTCCATTCATTGTGAAGCTATGCTTTGAAAGGGTTTGTGTATGGTTGTGGGAAGTTTCCAAACTTTTCTGATGCATCGATTATAGTATAATAGTTGTTGTGTGTTAGTGAGTTGATGGTGTTTGGATGGGAATAATAAATAGAGGTAAGAGGTGGAGTGTACCACATCAAGCAAGGAGAGTACTGTTTGATAATTAACTCTATCATTTAAACACATTGCAAGTCAGTTATAATATGTTAAGTCAAAATTAGTTGTTGTATCTCGTTCAGGATTTTACATTAAACGATCACACTGAGAGACGCGATGGACTCGTCATCATCAAGATCCATGCAATCATTACATTATTTTTCACTAATTTGTAATCACCATTTTTTTTTTTATGTTTTGAACGACTCTTATAATGTTTTTTGATAATTTTCATGGTACAAGGTTCATAATGTAAAGTAATTCTAATTATTTCAACAGTCTTTACACACAAATAAAGCAATATATCTTAAGCACACTCAACATAATACAAATTTTTACAAACAGAAGTAAACAACAGATTTACTTAGAAATTTTAATAAAACTTAAGAATCATTTGCTTGTTTTTCAATCAATGATCCAAACTAGCAGATTTAGAATTATATCAGACCTCTAGTAAAAACCCCAAATTATTCGCCATCTTAGACATAAAATTTAACCTCTTAGGAAAAATCCTCGCATTTTTTACTATGGACGCAATATTTTAGTTAAATTTGATGACATACATGTGATGTAATATCGCTAATGATGTTTCCATGTATGTACCCATGTTCCTCTTCTAATGTAACGGTTCACTATCTACCTCCAAACATTACCGTCCTTAACAGAGTTGATGTGGTCGTTGTAATACATACATGCTTAGTGTATATTATAATTATAAAAATCGTAATGGTACATATGATGACGCCCCCCCCTTGCATCTCTCAGTGTGAACATTTAATGACTAACATGAATGATATACAACAACTAATTTATGCTCAAACATATCATAACTACCTTGCAATGTGTGCAATGCCAAAGTTAATTACCACGCTTTACACACCCTGCTTGACGGTGGATACAGTCTGCTTCTTACCAGAGTTTATTATTCTGTACACACAATCATACTTCCAGGAAAGGAAATTTGTAATATACATTACATTCTTTCTTAATTATAACAAATTAGATATAGACTCGCTTTTAGGGTAAAACAACAGTTCAAAGGGGTACAATAACGAAAATATTGTTGAATGAAGGTAAAATTTGATGAAGACTTCATAAAAGGTGATACAACATAAAAAAATATAGTGATGAACGGTGAAAAATTGTCGAAAAACTGCATATGAGTCGTTCAAACATTAGAAATGAAGCGAAATATCATGAATTTGTGAAAAATAGTGTAAAAAGCGTTAAAACATATGAATATTGCGAGGAATGGTGATAATTATCGAAAAACTTTTTAAGTAGCGTTCAGTCATATGAAATGCTTCGAAATAGTATAAATTGGTGAAAAAAATAGGGCAAAAAGTCCTAAAACATAAGAACATGTTACGAAATAGTGGAAAAATGTTTACAATTAGTTAGAAAATGATGAAAAATGTTGTAATAGTGATAAAGCATAAGAAAATTGTAAAAGAAGAAAACGTTTACACTGTCAAATGAAAAAAGAATCTATCATATATCTTTAAAGTTAAGCAAAATAAAAAGACTCTGCATACTTAACTGAACAGTTAAATAATATTGATTCGTCTGTTCAACATAAAGAGCGAGAGGATTTAATACAAACTGGAGTTTGGAATATATTAACAACAATAGTAAAATTGGAATTTTAAGTTTATGGAAAATAAAAACAAAAATGTATACATATGAAAATATTTATTATATTATATAGATTACATTAATTTGTATGAAACAATGTAAAAAGATTTTTTGAAAAATAAAAATACATCTATGAATACGAAAAATACGTCTTTATTTAATTACATATGTATAGTGCATATTACGCCAACTGACTGCGTCACATCTGTGAGTATTATTATGTTCGTAATCGGTATTCATGGGATCGAGACATGACCAGCATACAAATTTCGCTTTCGGCGACTGGATCCGCAACAATCGACTGAATTTTTTTATCCATGCGAATTGATAATTTCCATTAGATCCCCAATATAATATGTTTGTGTGATGTTTATGATTTAACAAACTGTGATTTTTTCGGAAGACGTACACGACTTTTATTTTGTAGTTGAATGTACTTTGATCTGTATAGTCGGTTTCTATCAGCTTGTATAAGTTGATTGATACAGCGTTTATTCTTTCAAACGTTTCAATATCAGCCAGCGATTGGATCGGTAAGTGAATAAAGCTGAAATCGTATACTTTCTGTAGAATATTGTACTGCCACATCGATGACGGTTTTGATGTAAATTTTGCTAAAACCGCATACATGAAACTATTTTTATTTTCTGGATCGTTAGGGTCTTTAACATAGACGACTGCTTTTCGGTTAAATATTTCTTTGGGTAATTCCAACATTGTTGTGCTATATTCTTTTTCATCATGTACCAAAGGTACTTGTGTTAACGACGGAGTTTGCAAATCTTGTGACATTACCGGTGATGCTAAAGGTGTTGATGTAGCCAATGGAATGAAATCTGAGAATGAATGTAGCAAAGGCCCTTGTAATGATGTTTCTTCTGCTGGTGGTGGTGGTGGCGGCATATGTATATTTGGAAAATCGTCCGGAAACATTGCATTATCATTATCATTTACGAAAAAATTTTGAATGAAATCCGCGACATTATCGACATTCAATTCGGTATTGTTATTCATATTCGATTATTATTGCAATATGTATACTAAAAAAATGAGAGAAAATAAGAGCGAAAAGAATAACGTGCAATAAGAGAGAAAAAAGACAGAAAATAAAGAGCGAACGAAAAAGAGAAAAGACGTAGGAAATTACAGACTTTATCGTTCTTGAGAATATTTTAATAACGCGTGAAGAACACAGCTTCAACAAATTCCACACGTTTAACATAACACTAATACTGCCTGCACGATCAGATCCGTTCGACATTCGAGCTCGAAGCATGCCTTTGAAAAGGGAGGGTTGCACCAGAAAAAACCACATTCCTTTGGTGAAAGTTGGATGCAGGTGTGTCTGAACGTAGTTTGCAGGTGTTCTTTGGGTTATATGTGTGTGTATGTGTGTGTAGGTGTGTACATGTAAACCGTTTTCTACAAAAGATATGAAGAGGAAGATCCTGTTTCAGCAGACTCTATAACATTGTCGCACGATCTAATACAACGGTATGGCAACATGCGTGTAAGGTTATGAGCGACGCACATTTACGCTACGATAGTGAGCATACATATTGGAGAAAAAATACAAAATTATGAACGGTCGGAAGAAATGGTCAGAAACGAAAAAAATATACTTCGGCTATTTCTAAAATATTTATGCTCAAAAAAAAATATTTAGAGTACATTTAGAGTCAGAGGTTGTATCTTACAAACAGATGAAAACTCTCACAGCTGCGGAAATACGTGATGTACGTGAAAAAGTATAACAGTTAAATTCGCTTATTACACACAAAAAAAATAAAAAAATGGTGTATTACAGACAAAAATCTAATTTTTTAATCTAAACAGATATGAACAAATTATGTGGAAATATATTCGAAAATTAAATAATTATATATACATTATACTCGACTGGTTCAGATTTTTGAAAATTTCGTCATTACCAGTACTTTAAGTTAAGAGGGGGAGAGAAGGATAGATCGCTAAATAAATTAAATAAACAGAAATCGGAAAGGATCGGAAAAAGATGAAAAAATAATTAGCAAAAATATATACAATATGAGAATGAATAGATATTGAGGGAAAAAATATATACAAAATATATACAAAACAGTTTTTACATGTGTATAAAAATATATTTAAAAAATTTTAAAGAAAACATAAAAACGAACGGTCTGAAAAAAAATATTATATATATGTACAAATACATACAAAAATATACAGAAAAAATATACAAAATTGTTAAAAACGATCGAATTAATGAATTTTTAATCTGCGCGAATTGTACGTTGGCAGTCGATACAATCTTTTACTTTCATACAATTTCGAGTACTATGCAGAAATATATCGTCATCGAAATAATATTCTTCATCATTCTCATGTTCAAAACATGGTAGAAGTGATTTTATCGTATCATCCTGTTTTAGTCTATCTGGTAAAAATGTATAAATGTCTCCAACACAACTTGGAAATAACGTAATTATCATTTCTTTGGTGGTTGTAATGAACAACTGACTTAAATCATTTATATTGAGATTATTCATAAGCTTCAACGGACGGATGACATGATCGTACCATGCCTTCATCACCATAACGTTTTTCATCGCACAATGAAAACTATCATTCTCATTATGATGTTTATAAGTTATCAAATTGCTTATACCAAAATACTCTTCATGTAGATTCTCAATACTAGATAATCGAAAGACTTGATCCATATTAACGATTTCGTAGTCTAAATCACGCAACAATTCAGACTTTTCGTTAAGTTCCATTAGTGTAAGTTTAGCATATATTGTTAAAACATATACGCGAGCCCTCGGTTTTTGGGACAATATCGTGAATATATCGCGTGCGATGAATATTTCTTCACGACAGGGAAATAATGAAGGGTTCTTCAAGTAATAACTCACTGAAGAACATTGTAAATGTGGCATTTTTGATGCATGCCATGCTCTGCTTGGCTTATACAACGTATGCAAACACTTCCCTCCAGACATATCAATCATTGCTAGTTCAGTTACTCGAAACCCATAATCACAATCTATATGAACGCTGATATCTACAAAATATTCCGCTATATCCACTTGTTCTGATAATAATACAGGACCAACGATTTTACGTACAAGGGATGTTGATTGTTCTGATGTATAACCATCATCATTTTGCGGTGTTGGAGGTGAAGAAGACGTATGCGAGTCGCTATCACTCGAAAAGGAATTCTGAATAAATTCGTCGGCTTTAATATCAATCGATTCGGTATTGTTATTCATGTTTGATTACTGTTTTTTTAAACTTTCTACTAAAAAATAGAAAATTATTACTTTTACCGTTACAGTAAATTTTTAATAATGCGTGAAGAACACAGATTCTACAAAATGAACACGTTTAACATAAAACTAATACTGCCTGCACGATCAGATCCGTTCAACAATCTACCTCGATGCTCGCCTTTGAAAAGGGAGGGTTGTACCAGAAAAACCACATTCCTTTGGTTATAGAGGTGTTTGAAAGACGTTGTCAAGGGGAGATGAAGATATGTGTGTTTGTGTGTTGGTATGTACATGTAAACCGTTTTCTACAAAAGATATGAAGAGGAAGATCCTGTTTCAGCAGACTCAATAACATTGTCGCACGATCTAATACATCTGCATGGTAACATGCATGCAAGGTTATGAACGGAGCATTTTTCGCTACGACTACGTGACAGCCATATGGGAGAAAAAATATAATACGAAAGATTTCGAAAAAAAAAAAAAAATGTTAGAGTTAGAAAAAAAAACAACAAAAAAAAATGAAATATTCTTAAACTAATAGAATCGAAAAAATTATTATGAATGATATGAGATCTAACGATAGCAGATGAGTGTGTGCGAATGGATGGTGCGCTTTTGTGGTGGTTGTGACGATCAAGGAGTATGTGGAAAAAAATATAAAAAGTATGTACACAATCAGTAAATTGATTGCAAAAAGGTAGAAAGGTTTAAAGGTTACATTTGCTTATTTATTAGTAGAAAAGGTGCATGGACGCCTTAAATTAACCTTCTGCAAAATGAATGAAATAACGTTACATCATTCAAGCTGGTTTTCATCGGGAGAGATTGTCCATTTTCACCATGCTTTCTAGAAAAGGTGTATACATGTCGTGAATTTGTATGTTGTAAAAGGTCGTAAATAACGATACATGACAGGCGCTTCAATAATGTTACAAACGACTGGTGAGGCGGGCGGAGACATCTTAGACTGTAGAGCAGCGATTGAATTTCTTGGAAATGTCGAGATCAGTGTTCGATGACGTTGATGTATTTGAACATGTCTAAAAAAATATTCTTCTAGCGAATAACGGTAAATAGCGGGGGGTGGGGGGTATTGAGCGGTCAAAGGTTGATAGAAAGACGAGACGAATACATGAAGAGGTTGACTATACCTGGAAAAAGGACGATTAATGTTTGTAGCAACAATATCGACAATGAAAATAATAGTTCCATCGTTTAATAATTATACTGAGATGTGTATAATATTAAAATTAGTTACGATGTTGATAAAAATTATTTAGTGTCCTGAGATTTTCTCTATCAAAATGTTAAAAGATGTAAAGTATGTAAGACGGGGTGAATGTGTCAGAAAAATAATAGCAGTAAAAATAATTAAAGATCGATAATTAAAAATTAAATATAATAACTGTGTGTGGTATATGTGAGGGTCTGATGTGATATGCTCCCGCGGCTAATACAGAAAAAAAAAAAAATGTTCACGATTAATAAGGAACCTATCTGTGAGTGTGACAATATGGCGTGTGTGTAAGTCTGGGAGGAGTTGAAAAATAAATAAAACATATTATAATTGCTAGCGAAACGTGAATGCATGGAAATGGATGTCGTGCAAATAAAATCAAAAAAAAAATGTACGAACGGAAAAAAATTTCAAAAGACTTTTTGGAAAAATAATCTAACAATAATATACAATAATTGATAGTAAAATGGGTGTTGGAGGCAACGTCTACACTTCTGCGAGAGTTGATTGTTTGACTGGGTCTAGAACATATATTATGAAAGAATTGTAATTTGTGTAGAATGGATATGGGAGGGAGAGGTAAATTATGAAACCGTGTTAAATAAAATTATACTCGATTTCATTTTTGAATACATATGTCTGGAAAAAAAATATGAACGTTCGGGAGAAACGATCGGGAGCGAAAAAAAAAATATAGTTAGAATAATTCCATAATACTTGGAGTTGAAAAAAGTTATTATGAACGGTATGGGAACTAACGACGGCAAATGTGTGCGCATTCATAGCGGTGAAGACATTGTAGGATTTATTTTTAGAACCGGAGAAAAATAAAAATATTATGAACGGTCAGAAGAAATGATCGGAAGTGAAGAAAATATATAATTGTAATAATTCCATAATACTTGGAGTTGAATAAAAGTTATTATGAACGGTATGGGAACTAACGACAGCAGATGGGTGTGCGGGAATGGACGGTGTGCATTCATAGCGTTCACATAAAAAAAATAATTACCTCTCAATATGAAATGACGGAAGCGTCGGGAGCATCGATCGGGGGTTTAATGGTCGTAGTAAAAGTAAATAGAATGCGATATATTCGATATTAAAATAACGGAATCGATCGGAAAAGAGGGTGGAAGGGGTAAATGAGACTAAGGCTATTTTAGACTATAGAAATAATTGATTTGTTAATTTGTAAATTTTTTGGATAACCGGTTAGGTTTAGAGAACAGAGCAGGGATTGGGTTATTATGTGAAAAAAATAATAATTAAAAAAAAATTGGAGCAGCTTAAACGAACCACACGTGCGGGGGATCGACGTGTGCGCTTTCGCAGCGGAGAACGTTATGTTAAATATATGCGCGGGTTCGGGGCGTGCGCTTTAGCATATGGTAGTAAGATCGGAGAATCAGGAAAATAAAAAAATATGCTTCGACTAATTTTATATTATGTATACTTAGACTTTGAAATATTAAAGAAATAATCACGGTATCGGAAAGGGAGCGCGTGTGTGCGCAGGGGTAAACGCGGCGGAGATCGGGGTATGCGTGGGATCGGCGCGTGCGCTTTCGCGACGGCGACCGGAGCGTGCGCGGGAACGAAATATACCTGTGTGAGGTGTGAACTGGAGTTATAGGTTAGATTTACGCTTTAAATAATATATTGGGGTTAAATTTTGGAATTTTCTTACTTAGATCCTGAATTTTGAAAAAATTGTGATAACGTAGCAGTGGGCGGGCGGGGCGAGCGGGGACTTGGGTTACTTTCGGACATTAATTAATATACTTATGTTAATTAATAATCGGTTCTGTTTATCAGAAACGAGCAGGACGCGTACGAGGGAATTTTGGAGACGGAGCGTTCGTGTGTGTGTGTGTGTGGGTGTGATATCGCGGTGGACATCGGAATATGCGTGAGATCGGCGCGTGCGCTTTCACGACGGCGACCAGAGCGTGCGCGAGAATGAAATATACGTGTGAGAGGTGTGAACTGGAGTTATAGGTTAGATTTTAGCTTTAAATAATATATTGGGGTTAAATTTTGGAATTTTCATACTTAGGTCCTGAATTTTGAAAAAAATTGCGGTAACGGAGCGACGGGAGGGGCCAGCGGAGACTTGGGTTACTTTCGGATATTAATTAATATACTTATGTTAATTAATAATCGGTTCGGTTTATCAGAAACGAGCGGGACACGTACGGGGGAATTTTGGAGAAATTTGGGGAACTTGGGGGAACTTTCAGCACCTGGACACTAATTGGGGTTACTTTCGCCCCCGAATAACACTTTGGTCAGTTTATTGACCTCTGGACACTGTTTGGATGTTCGGTTTATCGGATATGCACGGGAACCGTCAGGGGGAAACTCGGAGGAATCGGGGGAAACTTGGGTGAATTTTGACCACCTGGACATGAATTGGGGTGAATTTTGTGTTCGGATTACCGGTCTGGGGTGAATTTTCACCTCCGGGACAGGAATTGGGGTTCGGATTAGCGGAACGGCCAGTCCCCGCTTTTATTGACTACTGTAATATAAGTCAAATAGCTGAAAAAGTCATCCTACACCGTCTAACATGATATTCTAAAAGATAAACAGTTTGAATTCAAATCGCAACTGTCTACCATCATGCAATAATTAGCTCGTCTTACTGATTATATAACCGACCGATTTAATCTAAATAAACGTACCGGTCTGCTTCTGTTAGATATCGAAAAAGCATTTGGACAGAACTTGGCATAATGGCACGGTATACTAAATGTTGGGCTGCAGATTTCCCGCATATCCCACAATTCTTATAAAATCCTATCTCTCTTCCAGATCTTTCACAGTCAAACTGGGTAATCCGAGAACGCTGACTGCTGACGTGCCACAGGGGGGGACCGCTCTTTCGGGCGCGATCGATCGGGCGCGAAAAAGCGGGCGCGACTCTATCGGGCGCAGGCGAACTCAGACCTTTTTACAGACCACCTACGGTGATTTTCAGGTATCATCCGTTAAACGTTATCATCTGTGTTAGTGAGAAACACGAATTACCAAATACTGCAATCAGAAATTCCGTCCAAAAAATACCGTTCTTCGTTGACGATTTAGTTTTTCCGCGCGCATGGCATGTTGTATATGCATATATAATCACAAAACACATATTTTACATGATTTTATTTGGTTATTCGCTTTTTTTAAATATTTTCTATTTTTTTTTTTTTTTGAAATAACGACTTCAGCGTGAAATACTGATAAAGAGACTTATTATCTTTCTCTTTTAATCGTATCTAACAAATTTATTTGATGATACATTTATTGAAGTTTTTTCTGTTATTTACGATTTTAATTATATATTTAATTCATTGACGAATCAACCCTGATTTCAAAAAAATATCGAAAAAGACAAACAAAGGCGTAAAAATTTTTAAACATAAACACATTTATGTTAATACTGGGCGAGAAATATATACGATATTTCAAATTAAAAATTAAATATCTTTGTTTTGAATTTAATATTATGTAAATGTAAATTATGGTAATTTTTAAATTAACTCACAGAATGTTCAGTACATGAAACATCCTACCCGGCTAACCTCTTTTTTTTTCTTTAGAAAAATTTTAAATCTTCAAAACACTGGACTAATATTATTTTCGTAAAAATTTTAATAAAGCCAATAAGAAAGCCGCTTTCAAACCTTGAATTTGTTTAAATATTCCCGATAAATGCACTGCGGGAAATTCTATTTCAAAAATAATGGATAATTTTCTTCTGTATATAAATAGGCAAAGACAAAACAGTTCAGTACCTTCTTCTCCACTTTTTATTAACCGATTTTCTTGCTTTTTTTTTCTGTTTAGTAACTATTGATGATCTTTAGAGCTATCAGTACACAAAATTTTGGAAACAGTTATACTTTTTGTTTCGTATTTAAATAAAAAAGTAATACAAAAAGTGAAGAAGGAAATCGCTGCAACCAGTAAATCTGTTCTTATTGAAATGTTTTAATTTTTCTTAATAATCATCATTATTGGCTTTTTTAAAGTGTACTAAATCTTAAGGTGTCATTTAATTTTTGTATTGAAAGTACATATAAAAGTATATGTTCTCAGATATATAATGAACGAATGTATAAGAGTGGAAAAAAAATTTTGGAAATATACAAATTCATATATATTTTTCTAAAATTTTTAATGATAATTAAGGTCGAATTTGGACCATTGGGGGAACGCTAGTATTTATATACACGTGACTGAAGTGGCAAACTGTAAATATATAAGATACATCTACATTGCAAAATGATTTAATCAACCCAAAATAACACTTCTACTGAATAGCATGGATTCATCATATTAAATGACGAATTAAAATCACGGTTTTTATAATCTTTTCGTATTTACCTGAAATTACGTACAAGCAAGAATATATAAATTGACATATTCCCCGTTTTTAGAATTAACTTAAAAATTAATGTGGTGAACATTAACGCCCCAAGTCCAAGTAAAAGCAGTCAGTGAAAATTTTTATACATATAATAATTGAAAGTTTTTAGAATATTTATTAATTAATAAACTGGCGTACCTTGGCGGATAGTTTTCACAAAATTAAAAATGCAGTATCGCGATTTTTTTTTTTATTTTCCAGCTACTACGTCTTAATTAGTAACCTACATGTTTATGCCGGGTGTAGGAGTAATCACATTTTTTTATAATCTTTTTATACCTACCTGGAGAGTCATTTCGTTTCGGCCGCAACACGATTCGCCTCGTTACATTTCGACTTCGTCTTTTTCCCAAGTAGACCTAGTTTAGCCTTAGTGAGTTTTTAATTTTTTTTTCTTCTATAATTATCATATTTAAGGCGTAATGAATCAAAAAAACACCCGTGAAATTAGTATAATTAATTTGTTTAGAAAATAAACCATCTGTTTTCAATGCTTCTTTTGTGTTCGTATATCACAAAAAGAATTATTTTCGGTTATAAAGACTTGAAGTTCTGATTATATATTCGTTTAGCGGGTTATTTCAATAAAAAATTTCAGAAAGAATTAGTAGATCATAGGAATAATTTCCTTCTGTGACAGATTTTCTGCTTTCAAAGGAAATCCATGTGCTTTATAATAAATTTTTACATTCGCAAAAAAATAAAATTAAACTAACTTTAATGATTATGAAAAACTACTATAAAAAATCGTTTATTATTTTTAAGAAATTATTCTTCTATTTTTATGTTTATTTTTAAAGGAACCCATTCGTTTGAGCCAAATCGACTGGCCCTGTTTTTAATTTAGTATTATGTAAATTGAAATTACGATAATTCATACTTATCCTTGGCGGTTGACACATTATGTTCAACTACTTTACTGTATTTGCGATAAAATTATATTATATATTTTTTTTTATTTATTTATTTTTTTTTCTAAAATCTAGTTACCTGCAAAATAAATATTTTAGAGCTAGATATTTAATTTTGCTCGTTATGTAACACGGATTAATTACTTGGAATCATTTTTTCTTATTATTGTGAAATATGACCTACATAAACCAGAATTCATTTTTAAACCATGCAAAAACATCAATAAAACAGCTCATTTAGTAATAAAATTAACATAATTAAGTAACAAAAATTTTCAGATTTTTAAACAACTATTTGACATTCTTAAAAGTATATATTTGTTTTATAACTGTTATATGTAATTATTTTAGAAAACAAGTAAATATTGATCGCCAGTGAGTATTCCAAAAAAATACAGCAGCACTAATAACATATATGCGGAAAATAATTTTATGGATATATTGTAAACTGCTCATGTTTCTCAAACGGGCGTCGATTTTTTTTTGTCGGTTCGGTTCTCACCATGGGGGATTTCCTGCGAGTGATTGAAAAGAGGTAATGAATAGGACCTCGAATATTTTACAATATGCGAATTTGTAGGACTAAAAGAAGAACAAAAAGTGATAAAATCGTATATTTTTCTTGGAATTGACTATAGGTTTATTGTAAAGCAGTTATTATTTCGGCAGAAGAAGAATTACTAGAATATTTTTCGAATAGGCTATTCTTAATAATGACCGTAGTACGGAGAATTAACGAATGAAACTGTTTTCTGTAAATAAGTGTACTGCTTTAGTTTGCTTATTTTACCAAATCTTGAATAGCTTCATAAGAGGTGAAATTTATTTACCTGCATTGTTCATAACCCATACGATTGGCTATTGGATTTTTAATTTCTAAGAAAATGGTTAATTTTCTTAACAGAAGAACATAACAAAATGTACAATGAATGCGTGTAAAACTTGCCATTATTGTTATTTTTACTTTTCTGTTCCGAAAAAAAAGAATGCCACAGAGGATGTTGACACATAATGTTTTTTGTCATTCGTCTATGAACGTGATATAATATCAACAAAATGAAGAAAACATAGTCTTATTGATAAAAGTAACCGAGTAAAAAAAAGAAGTATGTCGATTGCGACAAACGATTGTTGAAAGTCGCAACAAATTATAATCAGCTTCAGCTCGAAGATTATCTTCGTGGTGTAGCACAATGTAATTAGTTAACTTTAGTGTTTGCATGTATTATAGGTATTATTATTATTACTTATATGTAAGATTTCGAAATCGTTTATTTCTATATTTGTAATTAATGTTATTATTATTATATTATAATTGCAAACTCTTATTTTGTTGGGAAAACGTGAAAGAGGAAAAACATAATTTCTAATTCGACTAGCTGTATGAACACTGGTTGCACCTTGTATATATACATATATATATATATATATATATATATATATATATATATATATGGTTTGAGAAATTATCATTCCTGCGGAAAGGGGGGATAATTTTTTTGCGACAGTTTTATCGCAATACATACTATAGGTTTCAAATTGTTGGTAACTTAAATATTGTTTATGCGTGTTACAGAAAATACCTATTTATTAAATAAAACTGTATCCATTTCATATAAGAAAGATTGATTCCTTATTGAAGTATAATGAGGATATTGTTCCAATTTTTGTGGTTTTTGAAAATTTCAGTTATTATTAAACGACCAAACATTGTAATTTGTGTAGTATGCTGTAAGCTAATTTAACAGGCTCAGCTTGATATCGGCACAGTTGTGTTTAAGCCGTATGTGAAAAAAAGAAACAAAAAAAAAACGACGGACTAGAATATTTTTTTCTTATAAATATGTTCAAAATTTATCCTCTTCTTTCTTTCATGCCTACTTCATGCGACATTTTATGTTTTCGTTTACTACAAAACATGCACGCAGGAGCAAGTTCATTTTTTCAAAAATATTAAACATTTTTTTCTTTCTGTGCGTTTTAATTTTAGGCCAAATGAGGTTAAATCTGAAAAAGCAACCTAAAGGAATCGAACAAAAATAAAAACAAACATACTAAGGCTAACTGACAAATCATTCTGAATAAATTAATGAAATAACTATATAAAAACAAATAGGCGATCTTGCTCATTTTAACAATTACTCATTTATTGTTTGATCACATTTTGCCTCAACGGGACTTTTCTGTTCAGCAAATACCAAAAGAAAACAAGTAAGCGTACGGATAATTTAGTATTTGCAACAACATATCATAAGTATCGAAATGCAAACCGAGTAAAGGACCTTGATTGACGTGCTCAAATAAATAAATAAGACTAAGGTCAAAAAACGTAATTCTCATTTAGGTTTTGCAGTCATTACATATAAGCAGATATAGAGAACTAAATATAGCTTCTTTCATATTATCACTACCGTCACTAAAGAACTTTTTTTTTTTTCGAAATGAAACCAAAAAACCTTTAGTAAAGAAAGCCGATATGAGGAGAAACAGAAGTGAAATAAGTTACCATTATACATATTTAATGTAAATTGATAGGACGATGATCCGAATAACGAATACCTGCAAATAATTCCTCTTAAAGCTTTGTGTTACTCAAATCCAACCCACCTGAACTGACAATATTTAGAAAGTATTATTGCAATTTAGTGTGATAAGTTAGTAAAAAAACGAAATTTTAGAGAAAAAAAAATTCGGTTAAAACCCGTTTTGTAACTAACAAACGTGTTAATTACAAAGTGGTTGTAGCCATTGACGGTTCTTTTCCTTTTTTTATTAAACACTGTTTCACAGTGGAAAATTACTTAATCGCTTCTGTATCTCAACTTACTTCTTTACTTTTCTTCCCCCCTACAAAACACGCATCAGGTATTACCAAGTCGATTTTTCTAATTATTATTATTTTTTTATGAGCCGCTGCTTCATTATTAGACAAAACAAGAAAAGCTTCTTGCTTATTGGGTTTATTAAAATTTTTACGAAAATAATATTAGTCCCGTGGGTCTGGTACCATTTCGCCTAATTCCCATTTCGCCTAATTCCCAATTCGCCTAATTCCCATTTCGCCTAATTCCCAATTCGCCTAATTCCCATTTCGTCTAAAATTAGGGTCGGGTTACTCAGGTAATAAAAAAAGGTCAGACAAACATACGAATGATTTCGTGTTGGCAACAGCGCGTCATCATTATCGAATTTTAAGCAGACTAAACGCATCATTTTTTTTTCTATTTGATTCCACTGTTAAGGTTTTTTTTTCTTTCCGAAATACAACAAAAAGGTTTATATGAAAATCAGAAGTGAAAAAATACCGCTAAAAATGTTTGATGTAAATATACGCGAAACGACCACTCCGATTAATATTTGCGAGTTATTTTATTGGATGTCCAGTGCTGTATAAATCCCACCCGCCTTATCAGTCAGTATATAAAAGCCTTATTGATATTTAGTGTGACAAGAACATTAAGGTTCGGAGTTGCAGAAAAAATGATAAAAAAGCAAAATTATAATTAGGTGTAGTTTCGAAGTGGTCGCGTTTATGTAAGAAAAAAGGGGAATAAAAATCGAATAGAATTAACAATAATGACATGACATCGAATGATTATTACAGCGGTAATTTTATTATTGATTATTAAAATTACAATTATAAGTACATACAAAAAGTAAATGTTAAAATTAGGAAAACAGTTGTTTCTTTTTTTTTAACAAAAGTTCCTGAACCTAATTTCATTTTTCTTGAATTCAAAAAAAGTGAATTTGAAAATCGAAAGAATTTAAAAATTAAATACTGCTTCGGATTTGAATAAATAATCAACAGTAACGTATACGATTACAAGAGATTTTTCAAAATTTGGATATTTGGACGAGAAAAATTTCTAGATTTACTATTAAACTCTGTGTACAGCAGAAAAAGAAGAGTAAGCAAGGAATAAACAAGGTGAAGTTCCTGTTATATGGGGTCAGTTCATGGCTTTTATGAGATTAATAAATGAGCATAGATTTAAAAGCACCATATCAAAAAAATGTATATTTTAAATATTCTTATACCTATCCCTCGAGTATATTTGTTATATTTGATAATCTTTAACAATAGATTTTTAGTTGTAGAAAGCAGTGAAAATAAGAACAATTGATTAAAAAATGGCGAAAGATTGGTAGTAATAAGGGGTTATTACATTTTTAGATGTGTCGCACGGTATAAAAAAAATTTTAAAAGATACAGTCATGATTTTTTTTTCCATTCTACAAGATGAAACGGTAAAACTTAGCGTATGTTGTTAAAAATACTTCTAAAATCGAATTTTAAGGTATAAATAACTTCTCCAGAAGCCTAAATGGTTGCTGTTGGACTTTGAGAAATTCCTCTTCAAATTAGTCACGTTTATTATAATGACGATGTTTTTCAAGTAATTTCAATAATGGGAATGAAAAAAATAATTAAAACGCAAAAAATGTTATTATTAGAGTTTCTGACAAAGTAAAAAAAAAATTTTTTTTTTTTCAATTTTTTGGGCACGTCAACAGTAGAACTTACCCAACGCAGAGAACTGTACATTATATAAGGAAAAGATTAAAAATTGAGGAGATAAAGAAAGCTAACAAAGGAACTATATTGAGAGAGGAGAAAGCAAGAATGGCTTTGGCACTGTAAGGAGTGGGGAGGCCAAAGCGCAGAAGATTGGAATAAAGGGGCACTGTCCTCCTTACTCTTGTTTCTTCTATTTCCCCAGTGTCCAATCGAATTAGATTATAATATTTTTCTTCTTTCTTTTATAATCTGTTAAGTCTGCCGGATTTTTTGGCAAATCCAAAAAAAGTCAAAGAAAAAAAACCTTCTATCTTACTATTTAAAATGCTTCATTCAATAAATTGCCAAAAGATTACGATTTAACATTACAAAAAGGAAAAAGAAAGAGAATATAAAAAGACGCTATTCAATTAACCAAATATTTTATCATACACTTTTGACGTACAAAATAAAAATTTATAGCAATTAAGAGAAAATAATTTTTTAATGGATCATAATTTTTTTTATTCTCTGTAGTCAAAATCTAATTGAATATCATTTCATTTAAAATCTAATTTGCAATAAATATTTCAATATACAAATATTAGATATATATATATTATTTACCTGCTCGATTTTTTTTTTTAAATGATATATCCATTGCTATATTAGCCTGACTTTAAATTTTTGTTTTATTCACAAGCGAAAATTTAAATATTCAAAATAGAAGAATAGTTTCCTACAGAACGTTGATACACATAACACTCAACCCAGAACAAATTGTGACCTCATAGCGTAGAACGGTCAGTATGCGGTGATTTTCCGCATATTCAGATGGATTTGGCATTTCTTACGACCTTTGAAAATATTAAAATTTTGGTAATAATCATTCAATTTCTCGGAAGGTCTCGGCAGCGGGCAAACGCGGCATTGTTTGTCAAAGACGCATTCTCGGTTAAAAAATCGAAGGATCTGACCGCTACGCAGGGGTAGCGAACTAGTTTCGTTGCGCGTGGCCGAGAAGCGGAAATAAAGCATTTCCTGACAGTATAGGCGTTTGAAATGCGTACCGAGCTACGTTGAGCCGGAAGAAGTTATTTTGATAAAAAGCCTAGAAAAGGCAAAAAGGTAAGGTGAACTAAATGGAGCTTTATTTATGTTTTCCTAATTTTAACATTTACTTTTTGTATGTATTTATAATTGTAATTTTAATAATCAATAATAAAATTACCGCTGTAATAATCATTCGATGTCATGTCATTATTGTTAATTCTATTCGATTTTTATTCCCCTTTTTTCTTACATAAACGCGACCACTTCGAAACTACACCTAATTATAATTTTGCTTTTTTATCATTTTTTCTGCAACTCCGAACCTTAATGTTCTTGTCACACTAAATATCAATAAGGCTTTTATATACTGACTGATAAGGCGGGTGGGATTTATATAGCACTGGACATCCAATAAAATAACTCGCAAATATTAATCGGAGTGGTCGTTCCGCGTATATTTACATCAAACATTTTTAGCGGTATTTTTTCACTTCTGATTTTCATATAAACCTTTTTGTTGTATTTCGGAAAGAAAAAAAAACCTTAACAGTGGAATCAAATAGAAAAAAAAATGATGCGTTTAGTCTGCTTAAAATTCGATAATGATGACGCGCTGTTGCCAACACGAAATCATTCGTATGCTTGTCTGACCTTTTTTTTATTACCTGAGTAACCCGACCCTAATTTTAGGCGAAATGGGAATTAGGCGAAATGGGAATTCACCGTCCCGTGTTTTGAAGATTGGAAATTTTTCTTGTTTCATATACTAAACATTCTCTGAGTTAATTTAAAGATTACCGTAATTTACATTTGCATAATATTAAATTCAAAACAAAGATATTTAATTTTTAATTTGTAATATCGTATATATTTCTCGCCCAGTATTAACATAAATGTGTTTATGTTTAAAAATTTTTGCGCCTTTGTTTGTGTTTTTCGATATTTCTTTGAAACCAGGGTTGATTCGTCAAGGAATTAAATATATAATTAAAATCATAGATCACAGAGAAAACTTCAATAAATGTATCACCAAATAAATTTGTTAGATACGATTAAAAGAGAAAGATAATATAAGGAATATCTATCAGAAGCAAATTCAATCCAGTTATATTACACTTTAAATGTCGTAGAGTTGATAGTTTGTAATTTTTTAAATACGGTTGACTATACGTGAGCAAAAAAAAAATGAAGAAAACCGACAATTCATTTGACCGATTATTAATATTAATAATTTTCGTCCGTTTCGTATCACTATTGCTAACAGAACTCTTAAATTTACATCGTGAAAGTCTGTTTATCAGTATTTCACGCTGAAGTCGTTATTTCAAAAACAAATAGAAAATGTTTTAAAAAAGCGAATAACCAAATAAAATCATGTAAAATATGTGTTTTGTGATTATTTATGCATATATAACATGCTGTACGCGCGGAAAAACTAAATCGTTAACGAAGAACGGAATTTCTGATAGCAGTATTTGGTAACTCGTGTTTCTCACTAACACAGATGATAATGTCTAACGGATGATACCTGAAAATCACCGTAGGTGGTCTGTAAAAAGGTCTGAGTTCGCCTGCGCCCGAAAGATCGCGCCCGAAAGAGGGTGACCCCCACAGGGTACCATCCTCACCCTTTCCTTTACATTCTATTCATCAACGATTGAATACAATACGTCAACATTTGTCTGTATGCTGATGAAACAGCAATATTTGTTTCTTTGTATAGAATCGATACCATTAAAAACAGACTAACGAGTAGCTCTACGATAAAATATATACTAAGAGTACAAATAAGTTTTGAGGGATTGTCGTCACAACTAGTGTTAAATCGTATCGCGCCAACTTGCGACTATATTCACATTAAAGCTACATAATTTCCCACTACAAAAATCAGTGTATGCGTCGTTTCGTTGAAATGTAAACAACAATTGTTTTTTTTTTTTTTCGTGTTCTAACCATATCAACTTTTGTAAAACACAATTTGCGGAAAGCGCTGTATTTTTGTTTTAATTTCAAATAAATTACAGCTGGTGGACATCGATTGCTGTGTGAAGCGTATGAGGAACACGCTCCATCAATAAAAACATGCGAGTACTGGTTACGGCGTTTTAAAAGTGGCGATTTTTACACTAGTGACAAAGAACGCGAAGGGAGTCCGGTAAAGTTTGAAGTCGCTGTTATTAGAGCCCAAGATTCATACCAAACTCAAGAGGAGCTCACTGAAACCTTGGAAGTGATTCAACAAGCGATTTGAAACCGTTTCAAGGTCCGTAAAAATCAAGATCATTGATGCCTTTAAAAATTTTTTTTTTTTTTTTTGCTTGCCAACCAGGGGCCTCACCCAGAAACAATAGGAAGAAGAGTTAACTAATTAAAACTTAATTCGATCAGAAATAACAGAAATAAAGGAACCAATGGCAGGAACAACAGACACTGAGAGGGAAAGAACAGGATATAGCATAATAGGGAGCAGGAAGCCTTGACTTTAAAAAAAGTAAATAAAGGGAAGATCGTTCCGCAGAAACAGCGGAACAATTAAAACCAAATGTGATTAGCATCACAAATAACTGCTTCCATTAAGGTGTAGAGGACACAATAAGGAGAGAAAACCAAAGAGAAACGATAGCAGCGGGAAGCGGGCAATAGGCAGTGAATAATAGGGACAATAACAGAACGTGGAAGAAAAGGGAATTCTGAGAACCAAGAATTAGTAGGAAGGTTAGGTTGAATTGAGAGGTAGAAGGAACGATTTTATTGGTGAAGAAAGAAGGATTATCCGACCAAAATTTAAAGTGAAATTTCTTACTTAAGGACAATAGATTAGTACTAGGGATCTTTTTTTAAAGAAAAAGCCAGAGCGGGCAGTAAGCTGAGAAAAAATCATCACTTATAAAAATTAAGTTTATCGTTCATGGAGCAAGCACAAAACAACTTGGAACTTCATTTTGTGATAAATATAATAAAAAGCAGGAAACAATTATCGCCATCAGCATCGTTATCTGTTACACGCTTCAAATAAGCGCGAGCCCGGTAAATCGGCGCACTATTCAAAGTTGTTTTTTTTCTTTTTCTTTCGTTACAACATCTAGGAAGAATAATAAGCAAAGATGGTCTCATTCTTATTGTTTCTCTTTTCATTTCATTATTATTGCCATACCAGACTATCTGCATAAATTATTCTGCCCGTTGTAATCGATTGTAGACAGGATTCGGAAGATCGTGATAACCTAAACAACGTACCACCGTTGTTACTTTCATTTTATATTCCCGATTAAATTATCGTTTCTTCTGTTATTCCTCGTAAGAATTTTCCAGAAACATACGCATGCATTTAAATAATACATTTTATTTTATTTTATTTAGAAAAAAAAAGGTTTACTTAAATTTAAACATTGATGTGACCTGCCCGTATTGTAAGCCAGAGTCGAACAAATGAAAGAAAATCGTTTTATTGTCCATCCATGAATACGGAAAAATATGCATATGGCTCATTCCATATGGATTCAATGGGCAAAAAAAATCGATCGCTTCGATTTTTTTTAAACTTTCGAGTCGTGATCTACATTAAATTTCATGAGACACACGTATTTTAGGTTTTTTCGAAAAACGTTTTGGAGCCCGGTAGCACGATATCAAAATTTACATCCTTATAATTTATTTATCTTCGGCAGCTGGGACCATTTTCGATGCCGAGAAGTTACATCTTGTAAGTAATAGGCTAATAAATGAAAAGTACAAAAAAGAAAATTAAAATAAACAAAAGAAAGAGAAAAAAGAAAAGAGAACGGAAAAGAGAAAGGAGACGAACGCTGCCGTACATCAAAAATTTATATAGACGGGGGAAAACCCGTCTGGTAAGCTTCAAAAATTTTAAGAAATGTTTCCACACGCCGTTTCACAGTGTCCGCCAGAATTTTGGCCAAACCAGCATCCTCCTCGATACACGCGGCTCTCTCTTGTCGAAATTTGCCCCACGAGGTGAGGAGATGCGGCACCCCACAAATTTCACATATATAAAAGTTTAGGTTGTTTTTGAAACAGGCGGCTATGCCCTATGCGCAGGCGAGCTAATATTGTTTCCTCGTGTTGATTCTGTCTGCATGAAGTGCTGCATCGCCGAAGGTTTCCCTTGACATTGTACAGCTTCTGCGAAAGACAGTAGTTTTTCTCCCATTGGTGTTGCCAGACGGAGTATACATGTTTTTTTAGTTGGGTCTTCAGATTTTGGCTGTTTTCCCTAATCTGGACTCGTAAATTTTGATAACTGCTGCATACTGGTGTTCCACAGGGGGACTTCAATCGAACGTAGATGGACCGTCCGACACTCGATTCTCAGGAGCTTTCAATTATTTGGATTTTTTTTCGTATAATTGTGTATAATTCGGGGCAAACGCCTTTTGATGCGAGTGGTTCGATGGATTTGAGGCCAGATTAAGGTAATATTTCAGAGACAGAAATAAACTTCTATGTTTGAGTAGCAGGACATTCTGCACGAAGGCTGTCAATTGGTTTGCAGTGCAATATGCCTGAGATTAGTCTTAAGGCGGAATTTTGAGCAGTGTTTAACCTGTTCAGCACTTTCACAGATCTATAAATGATCGAACCGTAATCCATTTTAGACAGCGTAAGAGCGGAGTAAAGGTTCTCTGCAGGTATTTCCTATCTCCGCCCCATTTTCTATGAGCCGTCATTTTTAGGACGTTGAGAGATTTTTCACATTTCGCTCACAGTTCATCGATGTGTGCCCGGACCAAGATAGCTTCCTGTCGAATACGAATCCAAGGATTTTCACTGTTTGTGCTGATCTAATCGGTCTGTTGCCCAGAGTTATTTTGCAGTCCGAAGGGGATTTCTGTTTATTGCTGAAAATAATGTTAGCTGTTTTTTCCGCTGAGAAGGCTAAGCCCTCTGGTTTGCAGACCACTCTTGTAATTTACCGGTCGTGTTTCGAAGCCAAACTCTTAAACTTTCCGGATTTGCAGATGTTACGTATATTGTGAGGTGGTCAGCGAAAAGATTATATTTTACGGGGGCGGCTCAATGATTTTGGTCAGGTCGGTAATGCCTACTATGAATAAGGTCGGACTAATTATCGAGCCTTGAGGCGTGGTGCCGTTTTCTTGATTTCTAGGGGACGACAAGATATCTTCTATCCGAACACATCGTAAAAGCTTTATTTCGAAAATGAAAATTAACATTTTTCTTTAAATTACCGTAATTTCGGCCCAAATTATTATATCGGGATGTGTTTTTTTTCTTCAAAATGTGGGAAATTTTATCAGCTTTTACCTAGGGTTTCATCGGATTTTTAATTACTTGAAAAATTTTTGCGATATATTGGAAAAACCGAAAAAAGTGATTTTTTTTCGAAATTGAATATTTCATGAATTACGAATGTTTTTCAAGGCCAAATGAGCTATCTTTCCACCAAATAGCAATGTGCCATTTTACCCCATTCCAGAGATACGAGTTTGCAAATAAAATGGCTATTTTTTCACGCCTATGTCCGATATGCGATATGTACAAACTCCAACATTTTTATTGTAAACGACTGCCCTTATCTTTAAATTTCAGAAGTAAATGTCATAAACCACATTCAGTTGTACCTAAGTATGCAGTGCGCGTGTATTTACACCAGCTGCGGAGTAGAGTGGATAAGAAAAATGATACTGCCATAATACCTGACGGCGCTACTGTTCATTTCAAGAATAGATTTCAATTTTTTGAATTAGGAAATAGGTCCCATGAGGCAAAGTGGATTCTTTCTGTAACTGGAAACGGAAAAGGAGCGTGTGATGGCATCGGCGAACTATTACATTACGCTACGACCCATAACTTGTTATTATCACCAAACGAATGCATTAGAAATGCTGCTGAAGGTTTTGTGAAACATGTAAATAAGTGTAGTAGTAAAATAAGGATAATACTCTTGAAAACTGAAGAACTGCAAAAATTTAGGGCTGAAGAGGCTGAAGAATGGAAAGAAGTTCGGTCAATTCACGATTCACTTTTTTCGGTTTTTCCAATTTATCGCAAAAAGTTTTCAAGTAATTAGAAATCCGATGAAACCCTAGGTAAAAGCTGATAAAATTTCCCAAATTTTGAAGAAAAAAAACACATCCCGATATAATAATTTGGGCCGAAATTACGGTAATTTAAAGAAAAATGTGAATTTTCATTTTCGAAATAAAACTTTTACGATGTAAATTTTGATATCATGCTATAGGGCTCCAGAAACTCTTTTCGAGAAAAGAAAAAATACGTGTCTCATGAAATTTAATGTAGAATACGATCCCAAATTTTAAAAAGAATCGAAACGATCGATTTTTTTTTTGCTCGTTGAATCTATATGGAATGGCCATATATCTAGTATAATTAAAAAAAAAAAAAAAAATGTTTGTGGGTAAGCGTAAAAAACTGACGATAATAAAGTGAAAACGTAAAAAAAGAATTTTACATTAACACACGTCACTATAAAAAAAATTACAAAAACATTTACAAAAATAATCTGATTCTCTAAAAGAATAATAAAAACCATGTACCAATAAAAATAAAGAAAAAAGACAAACAAAAGTAAATTATAAAAAAAAAAAAAAACTAATAAAGTATTAAGTATTAATCAACGGCAGTTAATTTATGATCAGGCCCGTCACATAAACTTTGGGGGCCTGGGCCCAAAATATGATTGGTGCCCTCTTAAAATTGTAAATATTTTTCAAAACCCACTAACCCAGTACTTCTGCAAGTAAATAAATAATAATAATAACAAAAAAATTAAAAAAAACATTAAATGTTGTTTTGCATAAATAAATAAACCGTAAAGTTAATATGAGGTATAATTTCATTTATATAAATGTTAGTTTTTCCTTGTACAGATTACGATATACGATTCGGTTTTATTTTCATAAGATTAATAAAAATTTAGAAAAGTAGTTAAAAGTGAAATATATGTTTTAATGAAGGGAATTTCTGGAAGATTTACCGAACAATTAGAAAAATAAATCAAAAACCAGTCAATGTAATGACAAATAGTTGAAAAGCTGTAGTTGTAACACGATGTTCGTAAATAAATAAATATTTAAATGACAATTATCAGTCATTCTGCTTTAAAGTAGTAACGAGGCTTAACCGAATATAGTCCGATTTTGAGTATAAGTTTACGGGGTTAGTAATCGAACGCAATTTGACTAAAGACTCGAATATAACGCCATCAGTTGATCATGATGAAAATTATTTATGTTTACATTACGCTCAACCGAATCTAACAGATTGTAAGTAAAAATTAGTAGTAATAACATATTCCAATTACTGTGGTTTCTAAAGCAAAATATATTTCGAATTTTGCTTTAAAAAAGCTAAAAAATCTGTAATACTTACAAAGGTTAAATACTAAGTACTGTTCACATAAATCAAACAATAATATAAGTTATAATTTCATTAATATAACTAGCGGACCCGGCAGACGTTGTTCTGCCTGAACGTTGGCTTGTCTGCTATTAGCGGATTAAGGAAACGTTTTTTCAATATTCTAATTTTCTACGGTTGCCCAAAGCAAAATACAAAAAGTAAGTGCAATTTCTCATTATCCTGCGCCGTTCAATTCTCGTGAAACTTAAAAATGTTTTAAATAAATTTAATGAAATCGTAAAATGAGGGCCTACACAGCTGGAATGATCAGTTAGATGATAGTAACAGATGTGGTAGGTAGACAATTTTGACCAGGGCAGCAGGCCATTTTTTCGATTCCTTATCTTTTTATATATGTATAACCTTTTTTGTAGTTTTTTTTTTTTTTTAACTTACGAATAATCTAAACGATTAAACAAAAGAAAACAAAACAAAATGTATACATATCTTTTCTTAACATAGTATCATCTTAAACAAAAGAGAACAAAAAAAAGTTTATACATCTTTTTTTTAAATATAGTATCAAATATTATTTTGTTGTTTTCTATATTCGCTTACACGTTCTGCTATTATTTTAGGCCTGAAACGTAACGGGCATTTAGTAATCGATGTGATAGGCGTCTTTTTATAAATAGCCTTTTTACAACATTTCTAATTTTTTATTTCTTGCTAAGGGCATTCCTCACTTATTTACAAATGAAAAACAAAAAGAACATTACATACATACATACATATTAATATATATATATATATGTATATACAACAATTATTTATTTCGCTATATTTATCTAACCAAAATACTTTTCTTTACATAAAGTTCTAAAGTTTTATTTTTTTATTTTTTTTAAATTGTTTATAACGGGTGATTTTTTAAGAATTAAGTTTTTCAGGTTGGCAGAGCACTGGTTGGTATTGACGTCCAAACGTCATCTGTCAAAGTGAAAAGTTTTCAGTATACTCTGCCATTTCTTCAAAATGGAAAGACTTACAAACGAGCAACGATTGTGATATGGTTGAAATTTATTATCAAAAACCAGTGCTCTGTGAAAAATGTGCATCGTTTGTATCGACCATATTATGATAATCGACCTGCCTGGTGAATCAACAATTCGTGCTGTTATCACCAAATTTCGCACCAAATTTACTTTGTTGGACATTAAACCGTCGACTACTCGCATGCGTACAGTGCGTACCGAAGAGAATATTGCAGTCGTAGCGCGTCCAGTGTTAATGAGGATCGTGAAATGTCAATTCGTCGCTGTTCTCAGCAATTGGGCTATGGTCGTAACAAACGATGCACATTTTTCACAGAGCACTGGTTTTTGATAATAAATTTCAACCATATCACAATCGTTGCTCGTTTGTAAGTCTTTCCATTTTGAAGAAATGGCAGAGTATACTGAAAACTTTTCACTTTGACTGATGACGTTTGGACGCCAATACCAACCCCAGTGCTCTGCCAACCTGAAAAACTTAACTCCCTAAAAAAATTAACCCGTTACAAATAAAATTTTGTATTATTTCGTTACAAAATCTAATTTCATTCTGTCTTAAGTGAAATTGTTTAGTTTTCCTTTATTCCCACTTGTGTTTCGCGGCCCGTTCCTTTGCACTTTAAATTATTATACTTAGAAAATTTCCATAACAACTGCAGCGTGCACATATATTTATTTTTTTTTTTAAAAAAAAAAAAGAAGTACACGAATACATCAATCAAAAAAGCAAAATTAAGATTAAAATATCTGAAACCCTGAAACCGCTAGCAGGGTAATATATGTGACAGGAATATGTTAAATTGAATTCTTTTTAAAATGTGATATTAGCATTATTTACTTTTTTAAATGCAGTGATGAAATTTGTTTTTATTTATTTTTTTATCAGAATCTAAGTGATGATATATTAAGTCACCGTTGACCATCACTCTAAACATTTCAGAATTTGTGCGCTTAAATTATTTTTCAAAATTTGGGCCATTAAATTAAAAAATTTTGGAGGCCTCGTATTTTTCTTATATTCTAGTGATTGAAATACACTAATTTAAAAAAATAGCGACTCCCCAGCCACTATGTAGAGAGCTGTGGACTATTTTTTAGTTTTCAGTCTTTCCGCTTTAAGGGTGTATTTTTTCAAAATTCGGTTCCTAAATATCAAAATTTTTCGAATTTTATATTTTCCCCGTATTATAGAAGCCTTAGTGCGCGGGTTAAAAATTAAATCAATAATTCGTACAGAACTGGTTGTAGAATTTTTTTAACATTTTTTTTTTTTAATTCGATTTTTATATATTTTTAAATTTGGACCATTTAGTCTTAAAATTTTGAAGGTTTTATAATTTTCTTGTGATCTCACGAAGAAAATACGCCTGATTGAAAAAAAAAAAATTAACTCTCTAGCTACCATAGAACGGGCTGACGATTTTTTTTCTCGAAGTTTTATGAGATAGTTTTTTGAGTTTCTACGGATAAACCTGAAACGATACTTCGTTATTTTCTATATTCGCTTGTACGTTCCATCGTTAATTTAGATCTGAAACGCAACGGGCATTTAGCAGTCGATGTGATAAGTGTCTTTTTATATATAGCTTTTTTACAGAATTTTAAAATTTTTTTTCTTGCTAAAATAAATAATAAATCGCAATAACGACTGAAATATAAAATTGTCACTCGCCGCTTAAATATGAATATTTTCATACAATATTACCGAAAGTTGCGAAAATACGGGACACACATTAAAAACGAATACACACGGATAATATGCGAGTAACGAACGGGCAGATGAAGCATATTTACCGAAATGAAAATGCGAATAGGTCTGAATAACTCGGAACACGAAAAACACTATTGTAATGTTCGCAGTCGATCTTTCGATTTCCTGCCGGTCACTAATTTTTCGGATCAAGTACTTTTCAGTTGTTATAAATTTCTCATTGCTAGGGTAATCTTTTTGTGCTCTTCAAATTTCTTTCGTGATCTGATTGCCGAGACGTGAATGTTTCATTTTTCTCGATAGTTCTCGCGGTACTTGTGAAGTTAGGTCGTTATTATTTTCTTATCTCTTTCCCGATTTAGGCTGTACCGTGTTTAAGAGAAATGCAGACCGGTTTGCACCGTACTCTCTAAACAATCAACATCTTTTTATTGTATATATTTAGTTTATTGTTGCGGCCATTTAACGACGGTAAATGTGGTCCGCTGCAATTCAAAAATGTTAGAACGACCTTTTACTCATACCTCTATACGTGTTTTCTTTTCCGGTATATGGTGGAGGTTTTCTTTCTGTTTTTTTTTTTTTTTTTTTTTGATAAGTGCAGTACGCTACAACCTTAAATTAAATACGATAAACTGATCATCGTTAGTTGGAGATAATTCCTCCCTCGAAAATAATAATTATCGCAACGAACGAATTTTATTTGTAACCTTTTGTTTTTACTTATTTATTTATTTATTTTTGGGCTCGTCAGCTATCGGAGCTATTAATCTAGCGCGCACTATCGTTTTTCTTTACACTTTTCCGTTAACTGCAGCAGCATTCGCACCATCGAACGGAACATCATTGCCTAACCGAATCACGCGTCATGTTATTTAATTGTAAGTACCCGACGCACCGAGCAGTTGTTCCGCTCACAAAATCATGCCGCCCTCAGAAATTAAATTATGCGATTCGCCTTTTTTTTCTCTTTTGAATATTTTATGAGAACATAACCAAACGTTGCGAAAATACCGAACACACATTAAACCACGAATAGGAACGGATAATACACGAGTAATGGACGGGCGGCAAAAATCAAACGTGGACCATGAGTGCAGATTACGAAAGAAGAATAGCTCCGGTTATCCGGAGACTACTTTAAATATTATAGACCGAACATGTAACACATGCGCCAGAGATAGTAAGAATAGGGGCACAACTAAAACTATTCGAAGGCATTAAAAATCGAAAAATAAAATATCCTGGTCCCTAATATAAGAGAAAACGATTTGTTTACGATGACGGTATAAGGAAAGATACACTTCGTCTTCTTCTTCATGCAATCCGATTCGGATGTAGCTTAACCACTTTTCGTGGATTCCACCATTTGATGAAATTTGTCTCGATTTCTTGCGACCTGCAATAATTCTCCTACTTTTGTAACTCCAGTTCACGTCTTAATATTTTCGAGCCAAAAAATCCTTCTTCCTCGTCTCCTTTTCCCTTCTACCGCTCTCATCATTATTGTTTACAGGATGTGAAATGTTGGCCCTCTCATAAAATGTGCAAAAATATTTGTTTTTCGTTTACTGATTATATCTATTAGTACCGGATCCGTTTTCATCAATTGTAGCGCACCGCCGCATTAGTGTAGTTGCGTAAGGATTTCGAATTTGGGTGTAAATGACATTCCCAGTAGTGGCAAATATTGAAAATTCCGCTGCAGGATTTTTTATTTCTCTGTAAAAAGCGAATAGAAAACGTTACCTTTTTTTTAACTCTCTGCAATGGGTACAGTAATTAGGTTAGGTATGCGACTTGTTTGTTTAGATCATGTCATGGAGTTTTTTGCTGATTTCAATAACGCAAAAAAGGAGTAACGGACCATAAATTATTTATTTCACTTAGGCCAGAAATTAATAAATTGTTTTTTCGTGTTTATTATTCATCACAGTAATCATTTTATTTAAATGTTAATCGATAAATTTTACGGTTTTGAATGCACTAAAGATATGAGATTATCACCAATTACACACTGTACTGTCGTTTTCAATTTAATTCTTTTTCGTAAAAAAATATCAATATTCAACGCGGAATTTGTTGTTGTTATAAAATCATGTGGCAGCAGAACTTATCTTCTGAACGTATTACTCATTACCTAGCATTCAGGGATGACTCATTCTGTGATTACAAAACGTATATTAATCCCGCTATAGAAGAAAGTGCAAACTATTTTGTGAGCTGTAAATTTGGGTTTATCCTACGTTACCCTTTTTTATTTTCCTCTTCTTCTTCCTTTGCTGTCTCAATGTGCGCATATTTCCTCATCACACCCAACTTTATCAACTACCCTTCGCAATTTTCTTACTACTTCTTTTTACATTATTTTCGGGTTCGTTGTAATGTGAAATTGACGAAAGTGCAAACATTTTTGTGACTCACTGTATACATACTATTAAAGGAGCCAGTCGAAACCCGACGAACGACAGAATTCCTGACCGCGATCTAAATAACGCATAATGGAATAATTTCTTTACTGTGGCGCCATCTGTCGGGAATGTTGGTAATTGGTGTTTTGGCGCTAGTTGGTCACATTTTCGATCAATTTTTATTAATTTTATAATTTATTTATTTCTTTTTTCGACTTTAAAGCAGCCCGCACTGTTCCCCCTAACACTATAAATAAACTAATCTGATGGTACGAGAAGTGTTTGAATCGGTCAGTGCTGCTACAGTTTCACGATTACCTACATCCTATTAATTAACAGTCATCCACACTCGTAGCCCCCTCGATCACGTACGGGCGGGCGGTGTCTGGGTGACGGGAGTGTAGTGATCGTGTTTACCCGTTGCCTCTCTTCCAAACATTCTCTTCATAAACAACAACGGGTGTGCGCCGGGTGACTTGTGTACTATAAGCGGCAGAATACGAACGGTCGTTGTTGATATATGAACAGTGGTGTGTGTATCATGACTCAGCGTGTATCGTTCTTACACAAAGGTTAATAACGAATAGAGTTATCAATATTACGAATTGTAATCTGGCAACTTTTATAGAACACACGTTTATTTAATATTCTGCTAATAAAAAACGGTTGTTTTTAAAGAAAATAGCGATTCTTAAATTGTTCTCGATTCAAACTATCCTTGGTCTTAACTCATAATGACGATTGAACACAGTCATGAACAACGGCCATTGGTGGATAAAAATGGTAAATTTTCCCGGTGGGGGGGGGGGGGGGCTATAGGGTTGATATTTTGGTTGTAAGTGGATACTACCAAGGGACATTTGTAACAAAAGTTTCAGATCTCCCCTCCCTTTCCCCTAGTTTTTGAAAAACTCCCTTTTTGTTGAAATACAGTTAATTTTTTTTTCTCAAGCGCAAGTTTACCGCTTTTCTTAATTTTTCAGTATGTTGTGGACACATGGGAAGGGCATCTTAAAAAAAATTAACAATTCCCTCCCATCATCTTTCACTCTCCAAATGGCACTTTCTAACATTGTTCATTTTTTTAACCAATGAAAATACATGAGCACAAAAATCTAGTAATTTACTATTCAAAGTCTAAACTACCACTCAGCTACAATTTTATAATTTTTTTAGTTTTTAGATGTATTTTAGACCCCCCTACTAAGTAACATACTTTGGTCAAAAAGAGTCATAGTCGAAATTGGAAACAATATATGGTAAGTGAAAATTCTCTATTGAAAATGTATCTGTTTATGATGCAATATTTATATTTCGCCTATATGCTGTTTATTTTAATAAAAATCATGGACAAGAAGCACTGACCCCTCTGAGCCCTCTTATGGACCCTTGTAGCACCCCAACCCCCTAAATTGAGTCGAAACGAGGAATACAAATGTACACTATACTTAGGCAATGCAAGAAATCTAATATATATGGAAAGGAATTTATTTATTTCAATACCCAGTAAAATAAAATCAAAAACATCAACCCTCATCACTGTCTTCTTTTATTAATTTTTTTTTTTTTTTTTTTTTTTTTGGGCACGTGAACAGTGGAAGTTATCTACACTGTCTTCTTCAATTACCACCTTAGTCTCATCAGTGTTGAGTAGCCGATTAAGAATTTTAGCCGGTCTCATAATTTTGGACTGGTAACGGCCATATGCTAAACAATAAATTACGTCTACCACGGGTCATCCTTATCTGATGAGATAAACTTGAAAGTACCTTTTGTCTTTCTTAAAAATTGATCACAGATACAGCATTTTCCTTCATTTCGTCTAGAGCCCGCGATTGAAAATTAAAATTAAACAAAGCTAGAAAAAAACCTGTAATCTCATGAGATTACCAAGAAATAAAATTTTCTTTTCTTTCACGGGCTTTCTTATTTAATAAAATCTACCCGAATAAGAAAAAAATAAAAATAAAAACACACGATCGTCAATTTTCGTAATCAAGGGAATATACAACTAAACGACAAATTCTGAAAAAAGTTACCCCCCCCCCAAAAAAAAGAGAACCAAAACCCCGATGAAAAATTTTATTTCAACAAAGAAATTTAATTTATACTATATAAAAAAGTTTTGTACTAATGTTAGCTATGGCTTTTAGTTTTTAATTTAGTTTTAGTTAATTTAACTGTTTAAAGTAATTTTTAAGGAAATGTACGATGTCATACTTGATGGGTGTGCATGAGAGTGTAAATGAGTGATCATTAAGTACTCGCACCAAAAATTTGTTATAAAGGCTAATAATAATAGTAATAATAATAATACTAGTAATAATAACAATAATAATATTTAGTACTGTTTTCTAAAAAAACTATTAATGTTACGTTTTTATTCTATTTTAAATGCAATTGTCATCGATTTTATGTCTTCTTTATTTATTTTTAATTTTTATTTTGCCATGTAAATGAAAATAGTTTAATAAAAAGTATATATATTTTTTTTTGCTTGCTTACAGACCAAGAATTCGGACTTGATTACTAACAAAAATAAAAAAAGAAGTAAAGTCTAATAAAAATACTATTGTTCTATTCTTTCTAGTAATTTACTATTCAAACTCTAAACTACTATTCAGCTACAATTTTATAATTTTTTTATTTTTCATCTAAAAATAAACAATATTTGAATTAAATTTGCAATAATCATATATTTTTAAAACATTTCTAATTGTCTAAAGAGATCGCTATTTGATTTTCTTTATAAAACAAGGTATTTTTCAAATCTACTGCCTACCATATAAGATATTACTCAATTATATAATTTCCCTCCACAAAATGTTTCTCTGGATGCTCCTGTCTTACACAACTCTCAGCTCATGATGCTATTCTTATTGCAATATAAATTATCAAATTGTTTGGATATTACATTATTTCTATTAATTTAATTGAAATAAAAAATAAACAGCGTTTTAGAAAATCGTTTCTAAAATTAATAGTTTAAACATGTGGAAGGGCTGATATTATGGAAAATGTCAATAAGGGGGTATTCGATACAAAATATATGTAATAAAATCATTCATTGTATTTATTAAGTATGTCAGTTAAATGTTATAGATTATTTTTTACAACTATAACAGGAATACTGGACGCTTTTTTCACAACCCCTACAGAGAGTAGCAATATCAGCATGCATGCATGCAGCTAGGTTAGAACGGGCTGGCACTGCTGTATACATACACAGATCCTATTGAAATGCTTAAAAATGTATTTTTAAAGGTATCATATCTTTTTCCAGCTGTAGATAAAAAAAAAGATTTTTAAAATTTGTTATAGTCAAAATTTTCAATTTTTACAGTTAATTAGACTCAAGATGGAGCATCCTATTTTAAGCAAAAATGAACTAATATACTTACAATATACACACATATATATTAATGACAACGTAATTCTTAGGCTACTCCCCATTAGCAAAAATGTCCCAATTTTATGTAACGTTTGTTATATTTTGTAGGATTTTTGTTATTATTATTTAAAAAATGTGACAATTTTATGTAATGAAATATGTAACGAAAAATGTAACGAAAAAATGTCTTAATTTTATATAATGAAAGTTAAATGTTAGGTAGGATTTTTGTGATTATATTATTTTTTGTGTGTATTGATTCCAGTAAGAATTACGTTGTAAATTTTGATCATTTTATACAAAGTATAGAAGAAAAAGAGACAGAAATGAAAGCAAGAGGGGTCAAGGGGCACAGCCCCTTTGCGAAACCAAAATGGCCGAGTTTATATATATACACATATTGTTATCCGCTCCTTCAGTTTCTGTAGTTTCCCGAAAATAGTCTCCAATTTTTGATATAGAAAACGAAATCTTGACCTTGGAGTCCGATGTTAAACTTAATTTAATCCAATTTTCCTGCTTTAATGAATTTACCGTTACTCTTCATTACAGGCGAATATTAGCTCCAAATGCATTTATATATTCCGATTGATATTTGATGTGAACAAAATTGTTTTCTTGTTACTACCTTATCGACACACAAAATAAAGACTAGGACACAGCGGAATTAGAACAAAAAGAACATTATACTTTGCGCACTTCCCATTTTTTAACAAAACAGAAAACATTCCACATGTTCACTCAGTGCTAATTTTACAAATTTACTTTGTAAGTTTTATTCAAAATGTTCTTGCATGGCAGTTGTGTAAATATTATAACAGCCAAAAGTTAAAATTGCAGATTATAAAATTCTATTAGAAGTGAAAACTGTGAAAAGGAACTGATATTTTAAATTCAAATGACGATAAAACTTAACTGGCGCCAGTTCATTCTGCTTTTTTTTGTTTATACTGTTATATGACAATTTTAGTTCATACATCGTTTCTAGTTCAGTATCTAATAGCTATGCATTAGAAATATTAAATAAAGGCTAGTAATATATTATTTTATCTTAATTAAATTAAATAAACACTTGTTTAAATTTCACATAGGTTTGGTTCGGTGGCTCGCTTATTTTCTTTTTAATTTTATTGTTTAAGAATAGTATAAACTGATTTACTTACAATGGTAATGTTCAGAAAAATATAATTATCAATAATATTATACGTTGTATGAAATATTCTGAGAATTAAATTTTAAAATGATAGATATTTATTTTTCAATATGCGATGATAATACTTTTATACATTCATTCAATAATTTCAATCGGCGCATGCGCATTAGATCATTGTGTCGTAATTTCTTTTTCGAATTAAAGGTTTTAAACAATTGCAAGTGAAATAAAAATTGCACCTGCAATCACCTGTAATAAAGCAAGAATTGTAGGGAAAAAAATGTTTATAATCCCGATACTATTTGCTAAAAGCTGTATTGACTATTATAATTAATCTTTTGGATCATCCTACTTTTTAATTGTTTTTAGTTCTTTTGAGAGGAATTTGGGGACATTCAGTAGCATAAATGCTTAGGGCTAATTAGTAATTCTTATTTGTAAAGCCATTATAACTTATTTCTTTCATACAAACAGGGCTGTATCTAGACCAAAATTTCGGATATATATACTTACACATGTGTATGTCATGAAATATATTTATTTATAATTGGTCCATTAAAGAGCCTTGTAGTCAATTATTGTATATGCAATATTTGAACACTACAATAAAACAAATAAAAAATAGTCGTTTCCATAGAATTCATAAAAATTTTAATTTTATTTTCTTTCGTCAAAAATTGAAAAGAAATAAATTTATTCTGAATTTCGGTCCATTTAATTTAAGCAGTTATGATTTCGCAGACATTTTCGGACGGGGAGGTGAGCCCGGAAAACCCCTCCTCAGATACGGCCTTGCATACAAACACATTTTTTTTCCTATATTTTTTACCAATTGTGTAAAATTCAATCAAATTTTTCTTTTGTAAATCAATTACACTTTTCTCTACTGCCTCAGTTAAATTTTTTTCTTTTATTTCAATTTTATTTTCCTGTATTGAAGTAACAAATCTATTTTCTTCCAAGTTATTTAGATTTTTTTCTTTTAATTCAATAAATCTTTTTTTTTCGTTTGGGAACACTTTCTTTTATTTTATCTATTGATTTTGAATTTTTAAATAAAGCTTTGTTTTGTTCTTCATAACTTTATGTAAAAATGACTGATTCATATTATTAATAAAAATCAAAGTTATAATTCACTCAAAATACATAATAATACAAATACGGATAATAGGTGCATCTAGTAACATTTTATTGAATTACATTATAAATTTATAGTATTTACACGGCTGTCGTGGATTTATAAACTCCCTAAATGAAATAGATATTTTTATAAAATTAGTAAATAAACTAGTTAGAAAAAAAAATAAGAGTATTAAAAAAATATGCATAACAGATTCAATAAAACAGAAACAGACTTAATGTACTTTATAATTTTTTTTCATAATAATATAATTTATCTGTTTATTTTTTTTATAACTTTATTTTTAATGTCGGGGTAAATTTTATGAAGTTATTCTAATTTTTCTGATTCAATGATACGGAAATGAAATTAAAAAATGTAAATATTATATAGTGACTAGAATTGCCGGTGAATTATATAAACTCGTAACGGAAAAGTTGAATTGTTTTGAATTTTTGAATTTTGCCGTATTAAGGCGAAAGATATGTACGATGATACGCTGATAGTAGCTGAACTAATATTGTTATAAGTTAAGGAACATTATATTAGGCTTTTTTTTTTTTTAAATTAAAGTTATTAAGTGATTTAAAACTTATATTTTTGAACAGTTTGTTATTTTGTCGCTTCAGTATTTTAGTTTTAGATTTTTATCGATGAGTTCGGTCGGCAGTATGATCAAATTTACTCCGAAAGGCTGTATGAAGGAAAAAGCATCACTTTTGGTAAGCAAATAATTTCAAATTTTTGAGGTATTCTGCAAATAAGACCGTGTATTAGAATTTTTAAATTTATCTTATATATTTAATGTTTTGAAAGCATGTATAAATGAAAATACTTTAATTTTATGTCTGATTTTTTCATTTTAGTGTATAGTTGGAAGAAAATAGAATTAAAGTTGTCATAACTTATTCAAAATTCTAACTTTCTAATTTCAGTTAATTGGTAATAAAAATTACTGTAAATTAATAGACAGCGCTATTGAAGAATTGAATAATGGACGTCGTAGAATTGAAATGACGCGTATTTGTTGCGAAAATGTGGATACAGTTTTATTATCTTCCATCGGTAATGTTCATGTCGACTTTATCGTATTTTTATTGGATACTTCAGAAATGAATTGCTTAAAAGTGGTCAGTATGGAATTTGCTAATAGTGCTAATTTGTACAATAAAGTTAGAAAAATGTAAATACTATTAAAAAATCTAATAAGTAGATCCCGCGTTATTGATTATTGTTACTATAGGTAAATTAAAAACCATTTGACAAGCTGTGGTGTAGCCAGAAATTTTTTCAAATGTGACGGGGTTTATCTGTTTCAGTGGCAGAAGGAATTCTCGCAACCAGTACTCACCAGCATTTCTTCTTTCTATAGACAAAAGCTGGGCGCCATCATTTCTGATAATAATTTTTCTCATAAATTTTTAAAACTTAACCGTTTAAGTCTCTTTTGATTTTAAATTTTCGTACATGTTTAGTCTTGTCAGTCTTGCTTACATATCTCTGTAGTTGGATAATCCGCACTGTTTTAGATTTTCCAGTATAGGTTGTTCTTTGTTAATGTTTTCCTTCGCACCATTTCAGGTCTGTATTGGAAGTTATCTTTTTCGTTGCGATTGAAACTTCAGTTTTTGTTTCCAATTCATTAAAACGAGCTGTTTTATTTTTTCAATGCAATGTGATGGCTGTATTCCAAAAAATTATTCTTCGATCTTGATTTATATGTTTCTCATCTTTCATGATCGTACTGTGCATATCTTACCACTTTGCCTGCCTAGTGCATTTATTTCTTTTCTCGCTATACTTATTTTTAAATAGTTGCTATGATGTTATTTTACAAGCCAACTATAATTTACTTTTTGCGTACGGAGTGACATTATTTAATAATAAAAAAGTGTAGAGTGAAACCTATCGTTCACGATACTTTGGGATATGTTGCAAATCTTGACAATATTAATTTTCTCAGAATACTGCTAATTTCTATGTAGTACTTCTTAAATTTTTAACAAGTGATTCAGAAGCATTAGTATTTATTCGGAGAGTCGTATTGCCTAATTTTTTTCCTTCCTAATTGAGTTTTACTTTATATTTTGTACTTTAAAAAACAGGTTTTTGTTCTCTCGAAGTAGAAACACGGAGGCAATTATCACTATAATATGTGTCCGATTTTTGTAAGTTTTATTTTGAATTCAAGGTTTTTATTTTTTGAAGATATGTAGTTATTACTAAATCGTCGGCATAGATAAAATGATTTATTTCCTTGTCCTAATAATTGATCATTAATGAAGGGTGTGAACAGCACGAGTGGCAACACACTTTTTGCTGTAATCTAATTCGTTACGTCATTAATTGTTTCTAAGCTGACGATTGACTGTAAAGAAACGTTTTCCTCTGAGCATATTTTGGATAATTTTAAAGAATTTCTGAATTTTTGTTGCATAATATACCTTTTTTACTAAAAGCGGATAGTTGACTGTAATATGCTGCATTAAAGGATCATTAAAGACTACTTGCGTGGTTCATATTTTGCCCAAAGTTTTCAATTTGTAATGTGCAAAATATCCTGCTGTGGAAGTCTGTTGCGGAATTACTTTTTTTTTTTTATTTCTTCCATTATAAAACTCATTGGAACTTTTTCAAGAAGTTTAAATATATGATTTGCAGTTGGTAGATTCTCTGAGTTTTTACCAGGTTTATGCAGATATTTTACTTACAGTAGCCTCCCGATTAACCGAGTTAATCAGGACGAGGAAAACTCGGATACCAGAAAAAGCCGATTAAACCGAAGTCATTTTTTAAAAGAAAAAATGTACTCTTGATAGAGAACTACCTATAGAATGTTTATTCTTAAAAAAAAATATATATACATATACGGATAATAAAAACAAAAATAATTACTTCTTTTTAAAAAAAACAGACAAAACGGTTTATTTTTTTGATGAAAATCATTGAAGAGTGGCAACGTCTCTCCACTTCGGCAAAATTAAAATTTCATGCGCCCGTTATCCCTGGCTGCCTTTTAATGAAGTCCAACGATGTGCGTGAAGCCCCGAATATACGCTTGATCAGGTGAAATTTTCAACTCATTTTCTTCTTGAAGATCTTCCAATGAGCTATTCTCTTGAGATAACACGGACGCCACGATTTCTTGGTCACTCGTCATTAATTCAGGTCGTCTTTGGTGACCCATTTCTCAATGTCATCAGAAGTAACGCTATTACAACCGGTATTTTTTTTCAAAAATTTCTCTAATTTTAGATGGTCTTTTTCGAACGGTTCATCTTCGTAACTGATATCCAGAAGAGGACACCATGCTTTTCGAAGGTAAGAGTAACTGCATTTCATGCACCAGCTGTCCAGAAAACGAGACGTCTTTCATGTTGATTTTTTTCAAGCTGTTCGTCAAATTAACGGCATTTTCATCGGAATTCAATAAAATTTCTTGATGAACGTTTTTTTGATCTTTTGAACGAAATAATAATTCCCCGGCCCGTTGACTGAATAATACTCGTTGTGTTTGGAGGTAAAAACACAGCGGTAATTCCTTAGCTTTCTAACGAGAGATGTGAGGGATGTAACAGCGCGTTATCGATCAATAAAATGGCTTTTTGAGGAAGGCCATTCTCTTTCAAAAATTTCTTGAGTGATACAAATTGTTCAAAAAAACCAAGTCTCAAAAAGTTGAACATCCATCCATGCATACTTTTGATTTTTATCCAGTACCGGTGATGAGTTGAAATCTATATGCTGTACCGTTCAAGGTCTGGCATATTTACCGATTATCATTAAAAGTAAGCGAAAAGAGCTGAATGCATTAGCGCACGTCATAACAGTTACACGTTCTTTAGACATTTTCGCCCCAGGAGCTCTCTTCTAAGCTTTCGATGCCAACGTTTTATCAGGTAGCATCTTATAATTCAGTACCGCCTCGTCAGCATTAAACGTTCACACTCGTTTTTTCCATAGTTAAGTATAAAAATAACCATTAAATCGGATAAAAAAAAATTAACCGACTTTGTTGTATCGGTTTTGCCAGTTTCATTATTTGGTTATACTGTTCTGTGAACCATATCATTTTTTATCCGAGGCGTTTGATTTATTAGCTTTAATCTCATTAAGTCATGCTGGTTTTCGTGTTTTTTATCGATATCTGTGGTTGTTTTGGCGTCTTTGTGAAGAGGATATTAAAATAGTTTTAATTGAAAATTGCATCGTGAAGAAATAAAAAACAGCGAAAGTCGTAGTTCATATAATATTTTTTTATTTTATTATTCTGATGATTTATTGTAAATATTGATTGAATTATGTTAAAAAAATTATATAGCTATTATCTGTAATGATTCATATAATTATTTGAAATATTTTATGCATGAATTTAATTTATTCTTTGTTTTTCGTTACTGCGTATTTAAATACTTGACAATTAACGTAGGATAAATTTATCAAATATGTTTCTAAAATGCAGATAAAGGACAATATTACCAAGGTTGATTCTATATATACATGCGGGCGGATTCTTATAGCTAACTGCAATAATCAGATTACACCGATTACTAATAGTGTACATAATGCACTTACAAAACTCTGCAAAGTTTACAATTTGTTTCTTATTCATGATGATATTACAGTAAGCATAAGCTATGATGTTATTAATGTAATATTTACTTATATATGTAAATAGCGATGTTTAATTTTTAAAAAAATGAAAGGTAATTACCGGAAATTATTTCGAAATCAGTAGAGTGTAAAAAAAATGGTGAACTTCAATGAGTGAGTAATAAATATTAAATATAGTAAGACGTTAATTACATTTACATTTTATTAAACAAGTTAAAAAGTGAAGGAAGTTTTTATGATTTGAAAGTTAAAGTATGCTGATGGTTTGTGAAGAAATTAGGAAATAATTTTCCTCCAATAGCTCTAGTAATTATTGAAAGCAGTTGTTATAAAGCGATTAATATGCCATACACGATGTTGCTAAGAAATTAATATTTTATCCGATTCATGTATATATATATATATATATATTATATGCATAAACACCCAGTGAAAATCGGTTAACGACGTACCAGTTATAAAAATGAATATTGCTGGAGTCGACAGAATTCCATAAAATTATACCTCTGTCGGTTATAACAACAAAGCCTATAGCGACAAAGTCGGTTACTATTACTAAAATTTGGTACGCAGATAAATAATTATCGCTTAATAACCGGACGACACAAAATTTAACTTGGTATGGGTTTTTAAAGATAAATTTAACAAAAAGAATAAAAACAGTCCTTTGAACTTTTTTGTTGAAAAAATAAAGTTGGTACAGAATGGAACTAATTTGTTATTCTTTAAGTTATTTTTGCTGTTAGAGTAACATGTAAAATGTTTATTATAAACTTAACGAAATTAATAAATCTTCTGGTACTAGTCTCTTCAAAAAATACTAGAAAAGGGTTATACTACTCATTTCGTTGTAATAAAAAATTGAAAATTACAAATTCTTCAAAAATAAGGAAAAATTTAACTAACGGTCATTTTTTTCTTTTTTTAACGCTTGTTTTATATTGATTTAGATTTAATTTTTTGTTGTTTGTTCTTTAGAATTTCTTAAAAAATATGTATAGTTGTGATTATAAACAAATGATTATTTGTTTAATCATTGAAAAAAGTTATTTCGCAAAACATTTTATGTAAGTTTCATAATGGTTCATCTCTTCAGTAATAGTAAATCTTAGACATTAAAAAATCAAAGTATTTTTTTGATATCGGATATAACGACAACCCGATTATAACGACCAGATAGATTATTCACCCCCCGTTAAAGTCGTTATAACCGATTTTCACTGGACATATATGAATGACTGTGTCATTCTTACGTTTGGTGTAATAAGAAAATCGGACCCGTTTTTGCATTATTTAGAAATTATATAAGTGTCTACTTTTTTATATGTATTGCTAGTTGACCCGGCGAACTTCGTACCGCCCCAGAACCAATAAATATTGTGTTAACTTATCAGCAATCAATACTCAAAAAAAATTAAGTTCAATAAATGTACAAAAATCAAAATGAAAAGTATTTTAATTACATTGAAATAAATGTAATTCACGTGGCAGCAAGGCATTATCCCCCTTAATAACAAAAATCAGTATAAATTTACTTTGAAAAATTAAAGTAAACTACTTTTTGGAAACATGCTCTTTCGGGCTAACACATAAAGTTTACATTCAATTTATATACTTTTTAATAAAGTGTGTACTCTGTGCAGTTAGCTGATGATGAGCTATACACGAAAAAAACGTGTTTCTAAAGTAATTTAATTTCTTAAAGTAAATTTATACCCTTTTTTAGGATTTCGTACACATATAATGTACGGAATAATCCGAATAAGATGGTTCAGAAATGACAAAAATATTCAATTATATAATAGCTTGGAAACGGTTTGACTTATCGGAATCGGGTCATAAATTATTAAAACTTCTATCTATGACAATTTACAACTTTAAGCTGACCGATTACCCTGGTCGGCAAGAAACCGTCTAGAATATATAATATAGAATTTAGAATGACCTCAAAAATCGCCCTTAAAAAATTCATAACTCATCATCAGATAACCGTTTAAAATCGAAATTCAAAATATAAAACAAAACACAACAGGCTTTTCATAAAATTTAAAAATTACGGTTAAAAAATTATTCGAACTCCCCTTTTGGGCCAAAAATAGCAAAAAAAAATGAATTTTTTTCATAATTTTTTTTTTTAAATTTTGTATTCTGCTATTCGGGACGGACACAAATCCAACAAATCAAAGATCATAAAAATCGGTCCAGCCGTTGTTTTAACTAACCCGACTTTATTTTATATACAATGCCTGTCCCACAGGAAGTGACAGTAACTAAAAAAAAATTTTGAGTAAAACCTGCTACAGCTGACTTTGCGTTTGAGCCATTATTATTTCTCATACTGTATGTTACTATATTTTCTGAATTACCGACTGCACCGTTCTAATTCATTTTATTTAATATAAAGACGTATAGTTTGTTAGCGTTTCACATTGAATAATGAACTTCCTTTTTTTTTTTTTTTTTTTTTATTGCAACGAAAATTTTAACGGGAATACTACGATCTCTTAGCAACTGTTTTACTATACAAATGTTCTCTTTACTATAAGGTCTCCTTATGACTAAGGCATGTGGGGTGTTGGAGTGAGTGTGTATATGCCTTTTAAAGGATCGGGGTGTATTTGTGTGTCGCTTTCACTACCTTGATGGATAGTGACCGCAACTAAAGTCCTTTAGTTCCTCCTGGTATCCCCGCCTATTTATAATTACCGCGTTAACCTTGAAATTCATTAAACTCCAAGCTCACCACTGCGTATGCAGCTGCCCTTATGTAATCTCTTAACCGCTACTACCTTAAATCAGTGTTTTTGTACGCCTTTAAAAAAATGAATAGATTTACTTATATGAATAAATGTTTTTAGTGCTCTCTTATAAAAAATTATACATGTTTATACAAAAAATATTTGAATTATACATACATATATTAATTACAACGTAATTCTTGGGCTACCCCCATTCGAAAAAATGTCCCAATTTTATGTAACGCAAAATGTCCTAAAAAAATGTCCCAGTTTTATGTAACGTTTGTTATATTTTATAGGATTTTTGTTATTGTTATTTAAAAAATGTCACAATTTTATGTAATGAAATATGTAACGAAAAAATGTCTTAATTTTATATAATGAAAGTTAAATGTTAGAATAGGACTTTTGTGGTTATGTTATTTTTTTTGTGTTGATGCCATTAAGAATTACGTTGTAAATTTTGATCATTTTATACAAAGTATAGAAGAGAAAGAGACAGAAATGAAAGCAAGAGGGGTCAAGGGGCACAGCCCCTTGCGAGACCAAAATGGCCGAGTTTATATATATATATATATATTTATAATATATGTTTATGTGTATAAGTGTGTGTTCGGAATATTCTAAGATGAATTATTTAATTCTTTGTAAGTACTGCATCATAATCTATTTAATATTGAATGAAACGATTTTTGCAAAGAAAATGTGTATTTATTTTCACTGTAAAAATTTTCTGGGTTCCAAAACGTAAAATAAAGAAGCCCTAAAAACAGCAAGGACTTAAAAACACATATAAAGAGTGCGGCAGCATAACTTCCTTTTTTAAAATGCGTCACTTTTTTTCTACTAAATTTTGTTAAAGATAAATAATAACATAAAATCGAAATAACATACTCCAGTTGGCAATATGTATGCTTCTTGCCTTCTCGCAGTTTTATTTCGATTTTATGTTATTATTTATCTTTAACAAAATTTAGTAGAAAAAAAGTGGTGCATTTTAAAAAAAGGAAGTTATGCTGCCGCACCCTGTAGAATGAATTAGAGACGTGAAGATGAAATACTTTGGTCACATTATGAGAGGAATAAGAAATGAAGTCTTTAAGTTTGTTGTTTTGAAGGTAAAAGAAGTTCGGGAAGACAAAGAACTGATTGTAGAACATCATTGACGACTGGATTACTGCAATCGAAGAATCAAGATGCGTGGGATCGAAAAATTTGAAACGGCTACTGATGTTCCGGGAGAAGTGCGGTGCTCAACGAAGAAGAAGAAGGATGAAAAAGGCACTATAACAACAAAGAGCTTAACATTAGGTCTCCCGTTATAATTGAGTCCAATGAAGTCAGTTCTGTGAACTGTGAGATTGTAATATTAAAGAGTTTTATACTTTATTCTAAACATTAAATAAAAATCTAACTTGAATGGTATGGAATTTTTTTCTTCTATTGTAGAAAATATTCATTGCTGGCCTAAATCTTATGTTTTAATCATTAGTTTTATCAATCGACTGTTTTCTTACTGATAAATATTTTAACTGGTCCATAGTGTTTTTTCTTTCACTTCCTCTTCCAATATTTTCTCGGATAATTAATATTTATATCCTCCAGCAACAAGTTCACATACACTTTTCTGTATTTTATTTATTTGTTTTGATTACATGTATTTTTCTGTTGGTTCCTTTGAGCACTTTTTCATTCTTCATCTATTACATTCAGGATATTTTCATACTTCTGTGCAGTCACATTTCATGTGATCAGAAATATTTTTGCGTCATTTTGTGGTTCCACATCCATAATAAGATGGAGTACATATAACATCTCATAAAAGGAGGGGGTTATTGAAACTAGAGAACAGAAAACTAAAAGACTTCAAAAAGTAAATAAACACATAGTAATCACGAGACTAAAACAGTCACAGTTTGTGGTCCCGTAAAGAATAATTTTAGATATGACAGTTGCGCTCTCTAGTGATAATTATCTTCAATGTAGGTAAAAAAAAAAAAAGGAATTCTCAAGTTTCAATATAAAATCATGAAATACGTTCTTTTATAATACATTAGGTTAACCAACTCTATTATTTTAATTGATCATCATACAATATAATATATATTATCTACTTTTCATATTTCAGCAGAATCATATAATTTTTAATTAATGAATTTGAATTGAAGCTAAGACTTTAATTAAAATAGCTAACGATTTATTGAAAACTATTTCTGCTGCACGCTAGAAGCACGATTAAATCAAGTTGCGTGTATTGATTTTAAATTATTTGTGTTCAACTATATATGTATGTTTACTTAAGAATTAATAACCTCAAATGATGATTCTAACTTATGTTACATTATTAACGGTCTTGACTGACAGTTTTCATGTTTAACGTTTTCCAGAACGATACTTTTTAAATACATTGCTTATGGCTATGTAGTCGTCAAATGATTAAAAAAGTGTTTGAGTTCAAACTGAATCAGATTTTCGAATGTATACCATGAGCTGGGCCGACTTGTCTGGGATTATTTTATTTGCTAAATTTTTCTACGACGATCCAACATTATTCCTAAAAGTGTCTTACACGTGTTTTCAATGTATTTTTTCCTGTAGAATTTGACGCCGTTATCAATTTTACTACGTAAATAATCTACGAAGGGTTAGCAACCAAAAACCAAAAAAAAAAAAAAAAAACGGCTTGAATTTTTCACGAGGACCTCAACCGAAATCCAATTTTCCCATTAAGGTATTTTCCATTAAAAAAAATAATTATTTGTAGCCCTTTTAGTAAACAAACTTTTTGCATTTTAAATATTTTGGAAGTGTTCTAGACGAACTACATATTATGACTAAAAAATTCACACATAATAGTCTTAAAATGTTATATGGGTCTGATTTTTTTCGTAAAGATATCATTTTTATTTTCGGAGAAAAAAATAATTTTTAAAAATGATGGTTTTTAAGTTATACACAGATTATGTCAAGGCGTCGTAAGCTACTAATACGCCCAAACCTTATCTTAAATACTTTAAAAACGTTAACGCCTTAGTTAATTTTGAAATTCCGGAGTATTTAACCTATCTTAACAGGGAGCACCGTTTCGTCTAGCATTCAGTTTTTACGAGCCGTCTGTGAGCAGCATTCTTGTCTTTTTAAAGGTTAATTTTGTCTGACCACAATCCTCATTTTGGCTTCAACATTTGCAACTATAAATCTTTTGTAATAAAACATTCCGGGTATTTGAATTCTTTAACTTGCTTAATATTTTTAATATTAGTTAACTAGTTTAATATCTTTAATATTAGATAACTCGTTTAATATCTTTAATATTAGTTTTTATTGATGTGTTTCTATATTTAATATTTGAAAATTCCGTTTTATTTCCATTAATTGTTAGTGTTTTTAAGAAAGAGGAAAAAATTGGCCGGTTTGAAATGTTTTAAAATGTCTTTTTTAAATTTTTGACAGGATCCGACTGGTAAAAAAGTGTTGGCTGAACGTATTTTAAATGTTTTCTCAACTGCCTGCGGACTGGAATGCGGACTACCGATGTCGGCTGTATTTCCAGCAAACGTGTTCACGTTAGAATAGATGTACGCTCAAAAATACACTGGTAGCCCGGCGATGATTATTCGAAAAAATTATGAGACAGAACGAAGAGAAGAATCGTTGACTGCAAAAGTGATCCGCGGAAAAAATGTTTGATCTAACGTTGGATACAATTGTTACGAATACAGTTTTAAAGAGTAAAAAATCCTGTAGAATATATTCATATCACAAAAGCATAGCATTATAATGTTAACACGTTTACACTTGTACACATCTAGTGTTCCCGCTTATTTATTTCCTTTCTTTAAAACTGACTTTGAATTATTATTGTTGCCATTTTTTAGAAGAGACAACATAAGTGATCTTTTCATTATACTTTCATCATTTGAATCGGTATTTTTTCTGTAAAACGCATCTTTTTTAAGTAGTTAACTTTCACAACTTTTTTGTGTTCTAGCAGTAGATTTGTGTTTTTTGTTAATAAGAATAGATATTTGTCGTAATGTAAATTTTTCATTAATTTATATAATATTTTGAAATATAATGAAAAATTATTAAGTAAAATCGGTGTGCAGTGTTTGGCAAACTACAGCAAGCTCTGAGTTGTTTTTTTTTAGTAAAAAGATTTTTTTTTTTTTTTTTTTTTTTGGAAGTATACCTATGTGAGATTGGTTTTTTCCGAAATTTCATTTCATTTTTTTTGCAGTTTTAGAAAAAACATACAATATCTAGCCAATAAAATTTAATCCTAAGTTTACAAAAACATCTAAAACTTTGAAATAAAAGCCACTCTGTTTTGTTTTGTTTCTTTTTGATTTTTTTATTTACTCGATATTTTTATTATTACTTTTATCTCTGAAAACTCACTCCAATTCAAAGATTATCCGGCATTCGCGGCTATCACATGCGAAGGAAGTACTGAGTTTAATTCAATAATTAAAAGGCGAATTCCTGTGATAATGTGAGTTCGGTAACAATGTTACAATAACACAAATATAATACTATTATAATTGTATAAAGTTTAAATGTATCATATGCTGATGTGCTTTTGCGAAATAGGTATAATATTCAGTAATATCTAATCCGACAAAAAAATTAAAAAATCAAACTGAAAAAAACATTAGGAATGACCTTTCTAAATAAGTTACGGATGTAAAGAATTGCGGAACTATTTTCTTCAGCTGCCTTCCGGTATAAAACAACTTTCAGTTAAAATACAGAACAATATAAAATACTTAAACTGCAAATTTAATGTATATTATTAATATTATTACTCAAAAAAAAAAAAAACGAAATAAAATTTAATACGAAAAGAGTACACACCACAATCATTTCTCTTTAAATTCTTGTCAGTAACGTAAAAATTGATATAATTCTAATTTAATTTTTTCTTTTGTCTCATATTAGTTTTCGATGATTAATTACCATGTTCAATCTGCACACTATTATGTTACTTATGGAAATCACATTATCAGAATTCCAAATCGACCCTTTACTTAGGCAATAATAAAATAATAATAAATGAAATATATTCAAATTTATAAGGCACGAAATTTATAATAGTATAGTTGTAATTAATTTTAATGTAATTAAATATTCTTAGTAATAAAATTTACAATTATAATAATTATAATAATAAAGATATGCAGAATTTTGTTACCTACCGGTCCTTTTTGTTTTATTTTGACTTGATCTCCTCCCCCCCCCCTTTCCCCTTCTTTTTCTTTTTTTTTGTAGATTTATAGCAGTAGTGTTAATATTTCGTCCATTCTTAAAGGAAAAGCAATATCGGACTAAAACAAAACGAACTATCTGTGTGTCTGGCACGAAAAGAGTGTACGTAAGCCAGTTTTGATTGTTGGAAGGACAATATCATACTGTATTTGAATTTATTCTTTACTGGCTGCTGTGTTTTTGTTATACATTACACATTCTATATTAGCACCAATACTACCATTTTTGAATGCACACATTACGATTCTCATATCCTTACAATGTAAATTTTTCCTTTAAATTACTGTTATATATATATATATATATATTACATTTTCAAAAATAAATCTATAAATATTATGCACATTACCCGTTCTTTCACTAGCTTCAGAATGATCATTGTGGTTTTATTGACTCACCCCACCATCCGATTTGGGAGCGGCCAAATTCAGACACGATTGTTTACTTGAAAACTATAGCTGCAAAATCGAGGGAAAAAAAGTCATCTAATTTTACGAATAAGAAGTGAATTGTTATATAAAATTGTGGCAGTACGCCGTGACTTTTTGTTGACTGTACAATTAGAAAATCGTAAAACCAATTTGTCCGAGGAACATATTGGATGATAATTAAGGGACATTCGGATTTTGTTTCGTAAAACAAAATGTTAAAATTCAATGACACATACATAAGTCACGTATTGATCAAACTGACTGATCTAATACATAATTATCGCACCATAATCAATTTCTTTAAATTATCCGCTAGGGGGTTTATTAATAATGTTAGAAAAGCTTGTGATGAATTGGTTACTACACTTTCCCCTTTCTGTTGTGTCTGTTTTAGAAATGATCGGTTGATGAATTTCGTTCGTCTAGTGTACTCAGCAATCGATATTATTCATCTCGATTAATCTTTTCACATTTAAACTATAAAATCTTCAATGTAATTAAGCAGTAAAATGAGTCAAACCTAAACAGAATAAAGGCAAATGTTAGAAATAGGGAAAAACCGAATTGAAAAAAAGTAAATAATAAATGGGAAAGGTCGAAAAGGTTAATAGTAGTGGTCTCCGCATTTTAGGTAACAAAAAAAAACGCTGTGCAACGTTTGATCTTGAAAATCACATTTCCCCGCTGCGCCCCCGGATTAATTGTTTTTGATTATCTCCTGTCACCGGCGATTTCGTAAATTCTTAACTTTCCTAAATTACTGTTTCCGTCGATTTTTTAATTCTAAAAACGACACATTGTCCTCAGGAACGTTTTTCACCGATGTGTTATAAGCTCATTTTTTCCCTATCTTTATTATAAGTTCAAGAAATTACTTCTAAAACCTTTAATTTTATTTTTATTGATAATAAATCAGTCAGACTTTTGTGTTTCTGCTGTACATATTCTTAATTGAAAAATCGAATCATTTGATCTCGAACTAGAACTACAATAAATTTACTCCTGGTGTTGCTGCTATCTAGGCGAGAATATTCGTACAAGTTTTGTTCCTTATGTTATTATTAAATTTAAATAAGTCCATTGAGCAGTTAGCGTTTATTTTACATAAACTAATTAGATTTTTCACATTCATTCGTGCGCTGTTTGCAATTCACACTTATTTGTTTTATTTTTATTTTTTTTTTTGGCGTTCAGACCATAAATTGATGAAGTTTGTGGCTCGATACATTGTTGCCTTATATATCACAGGTGTGTATGCATGAGCTTAAATTTATTATTATTATTATACAAATTTATCTCTGCGCATGTGTTACTATTGGAAAATTGCGTTTTATTTTTTTTTTCACTTCTGTAAAAAATAATAAAATTTTTTCTTCCAATCTTAAAAAACCGTATAAACCTAAACATCGTTACAAATATCCGCTATAAAATTTTACTGAGTTAAATTAGTTGACAAACGAAATTTAGATAAAAGATGTATTTATTTTTTTTATAACAAATTTATTATTATTATTATTTTATTTTTTTTTAGTTTACAGTCATCGGAAATTATTAAAGTAGAAAGCGTAAGAATTCAGAATGTTATTTTATGGGAAATATAATTTTCATTAAATAATCACGTCTTAACATTATCGAAAAATAAGTATTCACTATAATTATCAGTTGTTTTTTGCTATTATTAAAATACAAAATGTCTATTCTTTTGCGAATAATAACGATTAATTTTTGATGTTGTATTTAAAAATTAAAATAAACTCTTAAATGCACCTATCAAGGTTCACTTCCCTTAAAGTAATTACGTATAATTGTTTATTTGGCCTACCGGAAAAGGCAACTTATTTTATTGAATCACGGAATAGATAAGTGAGTGTTTTCTAATTAATAGAAATATTTCATATAAATTATCGTTTTTGTCGCCCTTCGAAAATGTACAACCACTTCGGAGGGCTGATCATCTTTCGCATATTTGTAAAACTTTGTGTAAACAAATATAATAGCTAAAGAAAGTTTTTTTTTCCGATACAGTAAAACCAGTCTGGTCGGAACCGAGACTTGGCCGGTTAATCCGAGGTTCCTGCGAAAAATTAATTTTCCTTCAAAACAAATCAACAGATTTTATCAGGTATCGTGAATAGATAAGCATATATTTAAAACGTTGCAACTCATTTTATTGTACATATGTTGTCCCTGCGTACACAGTAATACAAAAAAATTTAACATATGAAATTACAAACTTTGAAAACTTAAAACTTTTTTAATAACATTACCCGAATACTTAGGTATGAGTGAACATGTATTATTGTTTGAAAAAATCACTTAGTTTTTTTTCTGCTTTTTCCCTTTTGACGAGTTTTATAAACCAAGTCTCTCCATTTACTTACTTTCATCATGTCCAATGCCGATGAATCATCTTGTTGCTGCTCCACATATTGCAATAAAATTTTTGTAGCTTTCTTTGCTCTTTCATGACTTATTTTTTGTGAACCATCCACGTCTGCATTTTCTCCATCGTTTTCAACTTTGCAGTCATCTTTACTGACAATACCGATTATTTCTTTGTCCGTGAAAAATTTGTTTTCAAATCCTTTATCACTTTTTGCCATCCATCCATGTCCCCTAATTGCATTCGGTTTTCACCTGGTAGTAATGACGGCAGATTGTGTGAAATTACTTTATTTTCAATTTCTTCGTTCTTTGAATCGTTACTGCTCTCTGGACCAGGTTTTCTATATTAGGCCAAAGTTTTCTCCGCGATTTCACAAAGATAGAAGGAATTTCCTCAAACGCATCAGCCAGTATAAAAGTGACATCCTTAATCTTTTTCACGTTTTTCAAGAGGGGCAAATTTTCATCCTTGTACCGAAGTAAAATTCCAGAAAAGAATTTACGGCAGTACCGTTTTTTCAAACTCTCTATTATTCCCTGGTCCATCGGCTATACCACTAGGCTGATAACATTTGGAGGCAAAAATATTATTTTTACGTCATCCACGTCGCATTATCCAGTTTTATTTCCGTGTAATGAGTCATCTAGGTACCAGCTTACTATGTACGTAATATTCGCTGAACGGGAAAAAGGGAGAAAAGAGAGAAAAAAACTTTGCTCCAGAGATAGATCGGTTGAGAGGAGTTTTACTGTACTCTAATATTAATTTCCGTTAAAGCAAGTTCAATGAACCGTATTCGACTGTTTTAAAAATGGTGGTAATAAATCAAAGGGTATTTTTTCAGAATTAATATCTCGAAAATAGTTTCGTATAGTTTATTTCGTTTGGTTTTTTTTGGGGGGGGGATATTCCCAGGTTTATTGACAGTTCCTACTGTGCAAGATTTTTAGAAAAAGAAACAAAAATGAATCCAGTATTCGGGAATTGTTTAAAAAAAAAAAAACATTTATAATTCTGGTATTCATAGGTTTCGTTCAGAGTGCAACTAGAGAAAAAAAAATTAAGCTAACAAATATTACTTCTAAAAATTAACCAAACCTTTCATACGTTATTTGATTTGTTTAAGCTATATATTAATGCCTTTATTATCATTTCAATGAATGTGTAAATTTTTATAATCAGTTTTAAAAAGTATACATTTTTTCTAAAGTGTTTTTTTTTTTTTTTTTTTTGAAATTGCTACTAAATTTTTACCATTGGTGTAATTAAAGAAACTGATTTGGGTAATGACGAATTCTTTAATGTAAACTTGGAATCAGTCCGTACGAGGTAGTTTTGTGTTTTGATTATTAACAATGTCCCGTCGGATGGAGCGTATCATCGGTTTGTCTTTTATATTGATGCTTATATCTTCTCGATTATAAATATAATCTTTGTTGATCATTATCAATAATATAATTTAATATTAAAGTGTTCGGTTTTCTTGATTATTTTTTATTTTATATTAGTTTCTTTTTTTCGAAATTTTCAAATAAAAATATTTAAAAGTGAAGTGTTTTAATCTGGTTATCATCATCATCATCAATCATTGAACCCTTTGGTTCGTTGTCTCCATTCGCTCCTATTCCATACTACTGCTTTTAATCGGCTGTACGTTGTACATTTCATATCTAATCTGGTTATAAATATCAATAATTAAAAATTTATAACAAAAAATAAAGTAGTATTTCACGGTGAACATTAAAATTCTTAACTGTCTCATTTAATCTGTTGAATAGCCGGCTAATATCGATCCACTCCTGTAATGCGTGTAAATGTCTAAAATCCAAAGGCACGAATGTGTGATTTAAACCTAAAGACTTTGATCCAAGGTTAAAAGGTGCTTCATTTTAGAAAAGTGATTATACCGCGACATTTTTAAAAAGTATTTATTTATTTATCAGTAGCTATTAGAAATATTTAACTACTTGCGCGGTACATTAATTCATTAAATAAACATAATCAGAAAAGAGCGAAATTGTTTTCTTATTTACATTACTACTTTTTATAAATGTGCAATATTTCATAAAAAACTTGCGTTGCTGTGTTTTCTGTAATTGTAAACAAGCGAAATTACGATAGAGAGTAAAATTTTGAACTCCTTTATGTACTACAATTTTTCTTTTTTACTCATTTATATCTTATGTAAAATAGTGGGGTGACCTTTTATAGATCAACTAATTTTTTGATCGTAGGTTTTAATTTTTGGTTTTTTCTTCACCTCTATCAGTTTGAAAATATCTTTGAACTGATAACAATAGTTAACGCGAGTTTTCGAAAAATTCATATTCAAATGTATTATATTCCATTATCTTTTATGCGGCAGTTCTATAAATAATTCGACAATGAGAATAGCTACCGGATCATTTAGTTGATTAAATAGCGGTGTTTTATTCTGGTAAAACATACTCGTTGTTAAAATTAGACTGGCCCGCATTAAAAGTATAGTTAACAATCGCGTCCCAGGAAAAAAAAAGTATACACATTATAAGTTGGTAATCCGAAGAATTTCTGTAATCGAATTCGGGTCATGGAGGAAAAAGATACGACCAATTTCTGCACCGAAATGTTAAACAAAAATACAGAAAAAACACGAAACAAATATGATAGTAAAGCAGTATGTAACATGTTTTTTTTAATCACTTTTTACGTGACAGTGACGATGGCGCTTTTTATATTTACAGTGACATGCAAGCGGTGGTGTACCCAAAGGAGGAATTTTGGGCGAAAGAAAAAAGGCGGCAACATTATTTTAAATTCTCTGCTCAATATTCATTAGAGTCAAATCAGTGACATTTCTAATGGTTCCATAGCTTTTATCATTGTAAAGAAATGTTAATAAGGGGTTTTATTTCGTGTCCTGAGCGATGCCATCGCAGAATTTTACTTTTGTATTTCATTTTCTTACTACTAGTATTATTATTATTATTATTAGACAAGCCCAAGGAAATGGATTAAGATTTAAAATTACCTACAACGATTTTACTTGGACGGTCGACCGCTGAAAATACAAATTAAAATACTACAACTGCTACACGGCGACGATTTCTGAATATAAATAAATTTGATACGTATTACCATTGTCAACCGGTAGTGCGCGGTGATCCGTTGGTACTTCGGATCGGTGGATCTGCGGCGAGAAGATTAGGCTGTTGTTTCTCTTTGTTAGCATTCCCAAGTCCCCCCCCCCCCCCCGAAAAAATGTTATTAGAAAATTAGAACCTTAAGTTGGTGGTTAGAAGTCTCTATTACAGTTTTTAACCGACTTCAAAAAAGAAGGAGGTATTCAATTTGACTGTAATTTTTTTTTTTTTTTTTATGTGTGTTACCACAGAACTTTCTTCTAGATGAACCGATTTTGATGATTCTTCTTTTATTTGAAAGGTGGTGTTTGTCATGTGGTCCCATTTAAATTTGATCAAGGTCCGACCGGTAGTTTTTGAGTTATCCTTATTTCATTCATGATTGTTTTCACCGTCGGATTAGATTTTTGACTTAAAATACTATAAATTTGCCAAATTACCATGGAAATGTAGCTTTTGGTGTTTTTACCATGGAAATAAATGTTTTAATTTAATTGAATAAAAATGCACTAAAAACTAAAGAATAAAATGTTTCTTTACAAAAAATAAATACCGATACTTGAAGGTTTATTATAAAAATTTAAAAATGCACTAAAAAGTAAAAAATAATTACTCCCGATAAGAAAATATATATATATCAGAGTAATCTTAAAGGTGATATTGTAATTCTTATACAACATTAACTTTTTGGAGTTGGAATTAAATACATGTTAGGAACAATTTAATCAACATTTAATGCAGTTTTTAATTATTCTTTTAATATGATTTTGATGCCAACTCCAAATAGTTAATGTTGTATAAGAATTACGATATCACCCCTTAAGTGTTATATCACTCTGATATATATATATTTTATCGGGAGTAATTATTTTTTACTTTTTAGTGCATTTTTAAATTTTTATAATAAACCTTGAAGTCGGTATTTATTTTTTGTAAAAAAGCATTTTAAAAAAAATGTTCGTAACATATTTTAAAAAGGCAAAATAATACTATTTTTCTATAATTTATACAATTATAGACTATTTATATCAGCGTTTTTATAATTCCACAGACACATTTTGTACAATGATCACAAAATATCTTCGTATTTATTTTTATTTTTATTTATTTATTTTATTTATTTTTTTTTTTTTTTTGTTGGGCTTGTCAGCAACGGACGATTACTCATCAAGAAAGAAGAACGTAGGACGAAAGAAAAATGAGGTCGCTAGGAGAGCTATTCAGGGAAGAAAGAGACGGTTAGAGAACTACTATGAGGAAATAGCAAAGGAGTCAAAAAAGATCGATACTTGTACAACTAGCAGTTCGAAGGAAATAAAAGTATAGAGAAAAAATATAAGGAATTTCCTAGAGGAAAGAGAAGCTTTCATGTCTTGCTAGCTGTTTTACCTATTTCAGATCCATCTTATCTATATAAAGTTAAATTCGTATTTAATTATTCAAACGATGAACAATTTAGTTATTATCCATGGCCTACTGGTTAATGTACAAAAAGATGATGCACCGAAAAAACTGTAGAAGGAATCGTAAATGAAATCAAGGTGTGCGGTTTATTTCCGATAATGGCTGATGAAACCAGGTGCTACAAAGAAGAAAAACTATTTCTTACAGTGAGGTATTCCAACGAATTTGAAGTTGAAGGAAGATTTCTGGGCTTTATAGATTGTTCCACCCAGCTATACTCTAAGTGTGTTCCGCGGAACCCTAGGGTTCCGTGATACCTCTGTCGGGGTTCCGCAAGAATTTAGAAAAAAAAATCAAAACACCTCTCTCTGGTCGCTCCGCGGCCGCGCGGAGACAAAACGCTATGAACGTTATTTATTTATTTATTTGTATTTGTATAAACATGTGTTACAATATCCTTTATCAAAGGATAAAGTCGATATTGTTTACAACGCAAATTTTAAAATTCTGTTTTTATTTTTGCTTTTTGTTTATCAAAGGTGCCGACTGGAGTATTTTCGAGAATATTTGAGATCGAGTCTAGGACTAAGTATAAAGGTGCGTTTGCAATGACAGCACTTTTTGAGAGCAGAGAAACTTGGAAAAGCTCTTGTTCCAAATGCGTTCAATTTTTTTTTCAAAATCAGCTGTCATAATTATGTAAATAATTATTTTTATACTTTCTTGTCAATGTTACAGGCACACTGATTTTGGTGCACCAACTCTATTAATCTGCCGTGCTCCTCATTTTGGTTGAAAAAAATTGACAAAAAAAACAAAGAAAATACTAAAATTGTAACGAAAACAGCTGAATCAGCTGATTCCGAATTTTCGAAACGTATTTCGAACAAGAAAAAGAGTACGGAAATAAGTGGAAACGCAGAGCTTTTTTAACGTGAAAATTGAATTCACTAGTTTTAAAACCTATGCTGTCAAATTTTACAGTGAGAAAAAAGGACAAAGCGAGGAGTGAACGCGGCGGACGTGCAAGTGAGAACGCACGCGTAAAATCAGGCCTCTGCCAAGTGCTGTCATTGGAAACGCACCTTAAAAGCGGCGATCGCGCGTCGCGCGTCCTCAGTTGACGATTAGCGTTCGCAGCGATAAGTTACTACCTACTTACAAGCTCGCTAGCGAGAAACTAGTGTTCATTGTTTTACTGCCTGCTGTATTCTGTTGTCTCAGTTTTATACATTTCTTGTACTAAATTTAGCCTCTTATACGCAGTAACCATTGTGCATTATTTAAACCCCACTATCCTGACGTGTAACATTTCATACGGATTCGGCATTTTGGCGCTATCTTTTAGTCGACGTTCCAGTTAGAAATTAACATTCCATCTATTTCATTAATTCACGATCTCTCGAACGTCGTTCTAGATTGCATCGCCGCTTTGTCTTGTCAACGATGCTTATTCGGCCAAAACCAAAAATCCCCGAAATCGGTGGCGTGATCGTCGAGTACACGGTCGCGCTGGGGTAGAGACGCATTAGTGTCTGGCTGGTAGTGGTCGAAGGCTGAGGCAGTGACTTGTGCCTGCGGCGAAAGCGCGCGTCCGTGCTGTGTGCCGAGTAACATCGAGCTGCACAAAAATTGTAAAATCCCGCCGAAATCAGGCAGGGTAATTAGTGCGGGCGTCTGCGTAGAAGCGTAGACCATTGTCTTCGCTGAAACAGTGCCGTTCGCGGGAATATACGTAATTCTATCGTCGTCGGCTGATGGAATTCTGATCATCGTCGCCGCCACACGCCGTTGAACTGTCGTCGGAACGAGCTGCGGTCGAACGCATATCCGATTTTTCTTTACCGCGTGCTCGGTGCATATACATATATATATATCTTTTCTAGTCCTTTCGAGAATGTTCTTAATTTAATTTTGTTTTTTGTTATATTTTTTTTTTATAAAAAGCCTAAAGCTCTGCTCGGCGGAGCTATTCCGGTAGTGGCAAACCGTCACTTTGCCACTGGCGCCCGTATTTTTTAAATTTGTATTTTTTTTTTGTATCGCAAATTTTTTTTTTAAATTGATACAAGAACGGATTAGTATCAACTGGCTCCCGAAACAGGGACTAAATCGATTAGTATCACATTATAAATAAAGAAGAATGGAACGTTGGCTTAAAGGTGTTAAACGTGTTGCAACAACATCTTCTAATGACGCTGAATGTTCAAAAGCAGTGCGCGCGGAGAATATAGCAATCACCGATCCAGAAGATGATGCCACGACGTCAAGCTCGACGGTTTCAAAGACGAAAAAAAGGAAGTATGATGAATCTTATATCAGTTTCGGATTTGTTGATTCCAACGGCTCACCTCTCTGCATGCTCTGTAGTAAACTGCTTCCTAATAGTTCCATGGCACCTGCCAAATTGCGCCGACATTTAAAAACTGTACACCCCGAGTCTAAAGACAAGAATAAAGATTTTTTTGTTCGCAAAAAAGATCAGTTATTAGAAAGTCAAAAAAATATGATGCATGTAACACAAACTATCAACGAAAAGGCCACGGAGGCATCATATTTAGTTAGCTATCGCATTGCACAAGCAGGTGAAGCGCACACTATCGCTGAGAATTTAATAAAACCATGTGTATTAGATATAACAAAATGTATGCTCGATGAAAAATCTGCAAAGCATCTTTCTACTGTTCCGCTATCAAACGATACTGTTTCACGACGAATCCATGATCTGGCAAGCTACGTCAAACAAGAACTAGTTACACGTCTACAAAATACACGATTCGCCTTGCAAATGGACGAGTCGACTGATGTCGCTGGTTTGGCTAGCCTGCTGGTTATTGTGAGATATCCATATAAAAGTTCTTTTGAAGAAGACATGCTTATGTGTTCACCGCTGCTTACGAACACTACCGGGGAAGAAATTTTTACTAAAATAAATATATTTTTTGAAGAAAATAATCTCAGTTGGAACAACTGCATTGACATTTGTACAGATGGGGCCAAGGCGATGACAGGTAAAACAGCAGGAGCAGTGTCTCGAATGAAAAATAAAGCGCCTAATTGTAGTTCCAGTCATTGTATTCTGCATAGACAAGCACTTGCGATGAAGCAAATGCCGTCAAATCTAAAATTAGTTATGGATGAAGCAGTAAAAATAATTAATTTTATCAAATCACGACCACTACAATCCCGATTGTTCTCATTATTGTGTGAAGATTATGGCAGCAAACATAAAACACTGCTGCTCCATACAGAAGTGCGATGGCTGTCTCGGGGTAAAACTTTAACAAGGCTATTTGAACTTAGAGCCGAGTTACAAATGTTTCTTTCAGCAGATACTTCTTTTAATTTGAAGGACCGTTTGTATGATAAAACTTGGTTGTTCCGATTGTCTTTTATGGCGGATATCTTTCAAAAACTTAACGAATTGAATTTATCGTTGCAAGGTAAACAGACAACAGTGTTTCAGGCCTATAATAAAATAACTGCTTTTAAAAGAAAATTAGATTTTTGGATCATTTGCATTGGTAAGAAAGAAATAGAAAGCTTTACGTTACTCAGTGAGTTTGTTAGCGAAAACGACTCAGAAATGTTTGAAGATGATGTGTTTGAAGAATTGGTCCAATATCTCAGTTCGATGCGCGCATCTTTTGAAAAATATTTTCCCGAAGAACACAATACAAAAATTAAAGTGAATTCATGGATTCATAATCCTTTTTTACCCAACTTGGAAAAGCCTGAAAACATGTCAAACGAGATATATGAATCTCTTTTAGAAATGTCATCAGACACAAGTATGGAGTCACTGTTCAAAACGACGCCTCTCAATGATTTTTGGTGCAGAATCCAAGATGAATATGCAATGCTTGGCCAAATGGCTCTGGATATTCTTCTCCCGTTCCCAACTACATATTTGTGCGAAAGAGGATTCTCTACCTACGCAGCCACGAAAACAAAATATCGCAATAGACTGGACGCCGAAGCTGATATGAGACTCCAACTTTCTTCCATCAAACCTGATATCAACCAATTGATGAAAAATAAAAAACAGTTTCATACCTCCCACTAGCCAGATTTTTTCTTTTTTAATGTTTTCTATTATTGTCCTTGCCAAGTGGTGAAGTAAATAATAATTAGTAACTGTTACATTGTACTTTTATTATGCTGATTAATAAAGAATACACTTATAAAAACAATTGTTTTATTGTAGGGTTCCATCAAGTATTTTGCTTCCCAAAAGGGTTCCGTCATTAAAAAAGTTTGAGAACCACTGGTTCCACCAGTAGAGGTGCCAAGAGCTTGGCTACAATAATTATGAATTTTATAAAAATTTGTAGCTTACAGAATATTACAATAATTGCACAGTCATATGATGGAGCCAGTGTGATGTCACGGAAACACAAAGGCCTGCAGGCAATTATGAAGGAAGTGTATCCTCATGCGATTTACATACACTGCCTAGTACACAGACGTATTCTAGTCATTGTGGATTTATGTGCAAATGTCTTATCGGCAACAACGTTTTTTAATAATATCGAAGCTCTTCATATCCATTTTTTATATCCCGGTAATCACGCTCACCTATAGGAAATTCATGATGCCCTTGGCATAAAACCCCTTTATGAAATAAGAAGCCTGAACAATACAAGATGGAGTTGTCGATATGAAAACTGTAAATCAGTGATAACTAACTAAGGTGTACTTAAAACAGCTTTAAAGCATGAGATCAACAAAAACCAAGACAAACATGCAGTGGAAGCCGTCGGTTTGCTGATTTGTATAACGAAATCAGAATTTGCAATCTGTTTACATGTGCTTTTCACTCAGTACTTTCAGTGGTCAATGTACTGAACAAATATTTCCAAAACACAAATGCAACGCATGGGCAAGCAAGCGATGTGATTGAGGGCATCGTTAAGAGTTTTGAAGAAACCCGAAATCAATTTGACACAATATGAAAGCAGATTGAAAAATTTGCTAAAAATTATGAAATATCTTCAGAACCCGCAACAGTAAGCAAAAGAAAACGCTCTGAACAAAATGATAGAAATAAGGATTTTTTAATTGAGTCTACATTTGGAAAAAAAAGTTGGAATGATCTATTATCTGACACAAGCTGCAGTGACCAATATTGGAAGATTAATATTTATTTGCAAATAATGGATAATGTAATAATGAATATGAAAGGCAGGTTTGTTAATCTGCCCATGGCACAATGTACAATGAAGGGAAGAGATTTACCTGACGACTTCAAAACCCTGACATTTATACCGGTCCCTAAGAAGGTATCATCATACAAACATGTAGCGATTACCGAATAATCGCATTAATGAGTCATACTCTGAGGATACTTCTCTCAGTAATTAACACGAGAATTGAGCGGAAGTTGGACATGCAGCTCGGTGAAACGCAGTACAGATTTGTTACTACTAAAAAAGGCATCGGAGACACGATAGCATTTCTCCAAATAATACTACAACGATCGCTTAGTGTGATTGCTTGTTTCGTCGACTACGAAAAAAACCTTCGATAGAGTAAAACATCGAAAACTGATAAAAATATTGCAAAAGTACAACATCGATAATAAAGACCTACAGAGAATTAAAAACACATATTCGGAATAGACTGCGAGCGTAAGACTGAAAGACGAATCCTCGGTCAGAAGATAATAAGAGGGATGAGGCAGGGATGCCCGCTCTCACCGAGACTATTTAATATATACGCGGAGGAAATTATGAAAAAAGCGGAGATAGGGAAAGCCGATGTCAAGATTAATGGATACCCGATAATGTAGACGATAAGGTCCTACTCGCACGTACAATCAGGTATGAAAATCATCGTGGGGAAAACTAAAGTAATGAAGTTCACACGCGAACCCCAAACAGCGATTCACAACTTAAGATAAAAAAAAATACAAGGTGAAACAGCAAAGGCAGTCGAAGAATTCGGATACTTGGGAGCCCTGTTCACTAATGATGGAATTTAAAGTAATTCGATGGCGAATTGCGACGGCTAAACAAGCATTTACTAATCTCTGCAGGGCGGTATTGATAAAGATGGGAACGAAAATGAGAATTAATCAGTGTTATGTAATGTCTATAGCAAAATATGACTCAGATGTGGGTGCTCGGCCAAAAATGTGGCGGATGCGCATAGAAAGAAAAGGAAATAAATAAAGAAGTGTTGCAGAGAAGTGGAAAAGACGGTCCTGGTCGATAATATCCAGAAGAGGAAAAAAAATAATACAGCAGGCGCACAAAATTAAAGAGAAAGAACTATTCATACTCGGTTATTCAAGGGAAGATCGAAGGAAAGCCGCCATGAGGATGAAGAAGATTGGAAATTATGTCAACAGGTCTTGAGCAAAAAACGCTCAAGGTCATAATTAATGCCGCAATGAATAGGAGAATATAGATCCAAATACTTATTCGAACAAATGTTGGTATATGCAATCTTTGGGAAACAAAGACGCTACGTGATGATGATGATGATGATGATACATACACAGATACATACATATATATATATATATATATATATGTATGTATCAGCTAATGAAACAGATTGAAAAACAATAAAACGAATTCGAGAAAAACAGGTGTAACGAGAAAAGATTCGTATATTATAGTGGTGGAAATATAGCGAGAATAAAACGGGAAGGTGAGTAACAGAAATTATACATTGGTAAGACTCCGAAAACGACCGCATATAGGATCATATGGGATTATGAAATAAAACGGAGGTTAGGGAGTTCCCGCATTGCGCAAAATCGTAAGAGTAACATACAATTGAGTTGTCAGACTTTGATCCTAGAGTTAACATTCATAAAGAAGCTTGTCGACTACTTAGAATAGTAAACGTTAAAGTATTAACTTTGACATTTTAATGTAAATGAGTCGATTGTGCATTCTGAAAAAAGAGATTAACTTGTAAAAAGTATCAGCTTATTCTTTTTTTGTTAAAAGGTGTAATTACCATCATCTGTGACTCACGTTTCAGGTTGTATTGATATTACGCTGAATTCGTTTCATATTCGCTGAAAGAAAAATAAAACTAACGCGTTCTTCGGTAGTAGAATTTCCACGTTACCGCTAGGTGACGAGCGGTGGTAATACCTTTTCAACTGTGTAGCGCGCTTATTAATTATTCATATGAGCAGCAGTCTGAAAATACAATTTGTAACGGTAACAGCGATTCGGCAACTTACACGGAAGCCAGTTGACTCTAAGCAAGTACACTTGCACCTACCGAGAGTCTACATGCTCTACAAGTAAAATTGGTGGTCGTCAAACGGCTGTCTCTCAGATGATGATGATAATGATGTCTGAAATGTAGAGAAAAAGATCGATGCGTATTTCGAAATAAACATCCAACTGCACTTTTTCCAATAAGCGAATACCGTCCGTTCGGCCAGTGGTTATGTAGACGCATTTTATCTCGGCTTTTCTCACGTATTCTGTTTACAATGAGTCAAAAAAAAGAAAAAAAGAAAGGAAAAAACAAGATGCTACTTCCGAAGATTTCCCGTTATAGGAAAATATCTTTACATCTGATCGGTAGGGGGAGGACGTCAGGGAAAGCAAAGTGCCGGGAGAGGAAAGAGAAAAAAGCGAAATTAATAAACGACGTCGACATGCCGTTGATTAAGTTGAGCGAAGAGGAGTGCGTGTTGGATTAGCAAAAGAGGAGTCTGCATGTCGGAGGAAAGCATTTAACGGAATTGTTGGCCGCGGCAATAACATTGGCAGCCAGGTAAGGTCACTGGTGGTCGCATTAGCAATGTAGCCACGGCATGCGGCTACATGAAGGTGCCGACGCGCTGGAGGCTGCTGGTCGGTCGGAGAAATCCTTCTTTCATTAGAAATTGTTAAAACGGTTTTTTTCTTTTTTGTTTTTTTTGTTGTTTTTTTTTTTCGTTCCTTCATAAAAGCGTGTAGTGTACGGTCTGCATAAAACGTTCCGATTACTCTATAGGCGGCCGTATGTGACAAGCGTTGACAGTTAGACAACCGGTGACGACCGTCTTTAATACGTTGACACTGTTAGAGTCGACCGTAATCCGCTCTCGGCTGGAAAGTGCGGCTATTGCCGTTTAATAAGAGAGGGCTGACGACGAACGACAGAGACGAACAGTGCTGCGGAGACTGATGATGGTCGCACGGAACAGAAGAAAAAAAAAAAAAAGAAGTTAAATGCCATTGCCGTTGTCCCGGTATACGTGTAAGCAGAATTAGCCGGATAAATAGTTAGCGGCGAAGGAGATGTGTGGGTGTGTAAGGATCTGCGCAGAAAGAAATAGCAATACGAGAAACACTTTCACTTTGTGTCGCTATTCGCGCGACGTTCATTCTTTACACTTTCATCGTGCTTCATCTGCCCGTTGCCCTGTACTGCGACCGTGTGCGCGCGGCAATTACTATCCATTATTCCGTTTACTGTTACCGCTGCTACAGATAGCTGCTCGGAAGAAGAAATATTTCATGCATGTATGAGTGTGCGCGCGTTGTCTGGTTTTAGCGGCTCTAAAAAGTACTTAGAGAAGCCTAATAATGTCGCACAATTTCTTTTTGCTATCGCTCTAGAAGATCTTTGTACGCGGTTCAGGACGCAACAGTTTCTCCGGCGCGCGGGCTGCTGCGTTATCGTCGAGACTTATCTCCTCGCGGCCAACACTGCACCTCGTGCGGTTATCGATTATTTACAGACGTTGCGTTGAATGTGTCTTCTTGGCAAGCGCTGCATTCTATTCTGCTAGAAAACGACGACGCAGATGTTGCCAATCTATATTTCCTTTCTTCCATCGCTTCCTCGACTTTCGCTCTGCAGCCGCCTAAACTAAATCAGCAGTCGACGGAACAGTTTGCTGCAGTCGACCGATACTGTTACAGAAACGAAATTAACTCTTAAAAAAAAAAGAGAAAAAAAAAAGAAAAGAGGGTACCAAGAAACTCGCTTTTGTTCTTCTACAAATTATTCGGGCCGTTATAAATTAATTGCGATACCGCCGATTTAGTATATAAAAGAAAATACCGATCACGTGATAAGAACGCATGATTAATGATGTAGTGGCGAATAAACGACAAAAGTAATAACCGCTGAAGTAGGAGTCTGCTTCGGACACTTTGTCTGAAGCGTACTGAACGGGCACCGATGCCACCGCTGGTGATACTGCAAAAAAAAACAAAAAAAACTCCGTTGAGCATATTGAAGATGAAAGAATCTATTCCTGTACTTTTCAAGCCGAATTATTAACCAAATTTATTACGATAAAATGTTTTAAAACAGCTCTGTCACCACTTTGGTATTTCGCGTAGAACGAGATAAATTGACAACATCATTCTTAGCCATATCTCATTACTTCTTTTCTATTAAAACTTTGTCTTCTGTTATATATATATATATACAATATATGTAACGTTTCGCGGCAAAAAAAGTGATGGGGGGTCGGGCTGGGCCCTTTAATTTTAAAATTTTGGAGATCTCGTATTTTTCTCATATTAAGTGATTGACGTACATCATTTTTTAAAAAGAGTGACCTTCTAGCTATCGTGTAAAGGCCCTTTGGACTATTTTTTACCACTATATGCATGTATTTTTCCAAATTTTGGTCCCTAAATATCAACATTTTTCAAATTTTACATTTTTCCTGTATTTTGAAAACCTTAGTATATACACACACACATATATATATATATATATATACACGTGCGCACACACACACACACACACACACACATATATATATATATATATACACACACATATATATATATATATATATATACACATACATGCATACACACACACACATATATATATATATATATATATATATAATCATGGCCGTAGGAAGAGGGAGGTTTAGGGAATCCAAACCATCCCCGAAATGTTTTGAATTTTTTTTTTTATTTATTCAGAAAGAAATTACATTTGATATTTAAAGAAAAACAAATAAAAATATGAATAAAATAAAAAAAACATTTGCTAGACAAATTGAAACAAATTTACACAGATTATAAACGCCATCTCAAGTTTAATGTAAGATGATTCGACCAATTTAATTGGCTACTATATTCAAAACGAGAGGATAGTGCGTGCTGTAAATATTGTGCTCTTTTTGCTATGGATATTGCAGGAAAAGGGACTCATCGCGGACTTGGATCACACATTAAGAAAGAATTCCGCAATTAGAAGAATCGGAAGGAGGAATTTGAAAGCACTCCCTCTTGAGTTATCATATAAAGACAACCGAAATGGCTGAAAACTTCTTATCAATATATGATGGCAAAACGGAAAGAAATTGACCTTGACAACACGTCTTAGAATTTGTTCCCCTTCGTGATCTCACTGGAGAAAGCACTGCATCATCTATTATCGACCAGCTGAAACTAAACGGAATAAATACTAAAATGGGGTTTGTCGGACAAGGATATGATATGGTGCATTGTCAATGAGTGGACGCATTCAAGGTGTTCAAACCATAATAAAAAGAAAGTATCTATTAGCATTATATACGTGCATTGTAGTGCCCATTCGCTGAATCCGGCAATCGCGGGTAATTGCAAAGTGCGGAGTTTGGCCAATTGTTTAGGCACTATAAAGTCTTTTGAAAATTTTTTTCGCACATTGGCATTACGTTCGATAATGCTAAAAAGAATAATTGCAAAGCAGATGGCTGATTGTAGGAAAACGACGTTAATATGCGAAACTCGATCGATCCAAAAACACGACAGTGTATTGCGGTTTAATGAAATCCTCTTGCCTATTGCGGTTACTTTGGAAGAAATGAAGACTTCAGGAAATAATGAGACTTCACAAGCGGCTAATCAGTTGTTAGTTGCGATTCAATACAAAGAATTTCCCACTAATCTGAACATTGCCAGCAAGCTCTTCTCGGTGAGAAAAATAATCTGTGTAAATTTTTACAAAGCTCTAACTGCGATCTCGCAACGGCGTGTCATCAAATCGACGATATAATAAATGCTCTCGATATACAATAAGGGCGCAAGCAGAGACTCAGTTCTCAGTGTAATATATAGACAAGCTGAGGATCAGGCAAGACAACTGAATGGCCTTGACTTCACGATAGCTATGCCGCGACGAGTAGGGCGCCAACAACATCGAAGCAATATCAAAGTCGAAACTCCAGAGGAATACTATAGACGTACTTTATTTATTCTGATTATTGACCATATTATTAGTCATCTGGAGGAACAGTTACAAGCTATCGTTGCTAATGCCGTACAAGCTTCCCCCTCAACACCAGCGAACTTCAGAGCGCAGTGCAATTTTATAGCCCACTTCTCTGCGATGCAACCAGTTTTGAAGGAGAGTTCGCGGTTTGGAAATCAAAATGGTCAAAAATAGAGGTTGCGAAATTGCCCGTCACACCGATGGAAGTGCTGGATAATTGCAGCCCAGATAGGATTTACAAGCTGCTTTCAAAACTTGTGACTCTACCTGTGTCGACGGCGACACCAGAGCGGACTTTTCTTCATTGAGAAGGCTAAAAACATTTCTGAGAAACAGCATGCGGCATATTGGCGCTGATGAGCATTCATCGTGATATCGAGATTGATCCAGAGGTAGTTGTCAGGCGTTTTACTTCTCAAGGGCATCATCGTCGGATGCAGTTTTAATAAAATTTACATTTATAGAAATAATTAAATAAAAAATATACAAAATGTAATATCATGTTATTTAACGTTAAGTATTGCGTATTTTTAGGAAGCCCCCCCCCCCCTAAATGAATTTCTGGCTATGGTCCTGATTTATATAAATATATATATATATACATACAAACTCGGCCATTTTGGCCTCGCAAGGGGCAGTGCCCCTTGACCCCTCTTGCTTTCATTTCTGTCTCTTTCTCTTCTATACTTTGTATAAAATGATCAAAATTTACAACGTAATTCTTACTGGCATCAACATAAAAAGAAAAATAACATAACCACAAAAGTCCTATTCTAACATTTAACTTTCATTATATAAAATTAAGACATTTTTTCGTTACATTTTTCGTTACATATTTCATTACATAAAATTTTGACATTCTTTAAATAACAATAACAAAAATCCTATAAAATATAACAAACGCTACATAAAATTGGGACATTTTTTCGAATGGGGGGTAGCTTAAGAATTACGTTGTAATTAATATATACATGTATGAGATGTGATAAAAAAGTAACTAGAATTTTTATTATAGTTTTTTCAATAAATATTTATCTAATCTTCAATGTTTACCCCATGATATTATATTATGCAGTTATGCCACTGTAGTTTCTAGTTTAGGAAACACTGTTGGAAGGCCTTTTTAGGTACAGCCCTGCCTTTATCTCACATCTATTGTTGAAAAACGTCGTCCTTTGAGTATCATTTTGAGAAATAGGAAAAAGTCGCAGGGTACCATGTCTGGAGAATAGGGCGGTGTTGTTGTATGCTACTACGAACTCCGTTGAATAAGCCAAATGCGCTGGCGTGTTGTCATCGTGAAAAATCCGCACGAGAGTTGTTTTTCCAAAGTTCGTATCGTTTGATTACCTCTCACGCAAATTGCGTAAATCTTGTAAGTAGTACTCCTTATGGACTGTACGAAATCGGTCGGTAAAAATTATTCGTAATGAACTATTCCATTCTAAATGCAGCACGTGCAGTTACAAATTTTTCGTTACTTTTTGATTATATATACATACATATATATAAAAAAAAAATCTCAATCTTTTCCTAGACTCTGATTTCGGGCCTCTCGGTTCTTTCCTTTTTTCAGAAAATTTTTACCTGACCATCCAACCGAATCCTCCCGCCTTCCCCTGGTTTAATGGTTTAACGATTTTCCTTGACTGTACTATTCCGCTTTCATGCCTATTGTAATTCTGCAATCTTCTTCGTTTTCTTTTAACATTCTCACCGAATTGTCCTCTTCATTTTAATTACAAAGCTGCGTAGGATCCTAATATTTTCTTTGAATACCAATTACTTATTACTATTTTCCGATACAATGCAAACTATCCCGGCAAATGCGCGATTTTACATCAGCTAAATATCGGCAGTCTGTCAGTGCACCGTCTCCGTGGATAAACCGAATAAAATACGATGTCTGCTGAAATCAACAAAATAAATCAATATCGCTTTGGTAATTGCGGTTCGAGGTCGCCGCGATAGCCTAGTTCCTAGAGCACTTGTCTTCCGTCACGGAATTCTCGAGTTCGATTCCAGAGACGACAGAAATTATTACAAAAAAAAAATATAATTAAATAACCGCTAATAGTCACATGGAAGGTAATGACGAACATGCATACCACCATATACGTGTCCCATTTAGTATACAGTAAGCAGACACATACGGGACTGCATTTGTATCGCGATAACAAGCGACTATAATCAGTTTCACGTGTAGTCTTGCGTGTGTATAACAGTTGCCGTGACACTATTTATATCTGTATAGCTGGAACGCACGAATAGAGGTAGTCGCCTAAGCTCAAAACTGACCTGGCGCTACAAAGAAGAAGAATCGTAGTTCACAACAATAAATGCACATATAAAACTCTCCTCTTTGAACCTCGTAATGGGATAAGCCTCCTTGATCCTTAATTTTGTTTCTTCTAAAATTCTTTACGGAAAAATAGTTTTTTAATTGACTACGTCATTCTTACTCGTTTTTTATTTTTAAAAAAAACCTTAGCGACTATACAACACAACATTCAACCTTTGTTATATTTTATAAAGTAATGAGGCATAATTATGAAACAAAAAATGTAGTGTACCACGAACTAAGAATAACGTAGTCATTTATATACATATATATCAAATCAAAAATCAAAAATAAAAATACCTTTATTGAGAAAATTATGCATGATTAAGATATTACATAAAATTGATTATTTATAAGTAAAATTTCCTCGGCCCATGAAGAGCAAAGGTATCCTTTAACCGTTCAAAATGTTAATCTATTAATTGCTATTTTTTCAAAGTTATTATTATTTAAAAATTGGTTTATTTCGTCTTTCCATCTACCTTTTTGATGACCTCGTTTTGGTCTGTAATGTGAAAGATACCAAAAAGTGGACTTATATGTCCAACGGTCGTCTCTTAATCTTATTACATGGCCAGCCCATTCCCATTTTCTCCTTCTAACCCATAGTTTACCACGTCAATATTATTGCCTAAAAGCCGTTTAATTTCTTTTATTCTTATTCGATCTCTTATCCTTATATTAAGCATTGATCTTTCTAGTGTGTTTTGCGTTACTCCTAGTTTATTTATCATTTTTGTGTTCAATGTCCAAGTTTGGCACCCATAAGTTAAAACAGGTAGTATGCACATGTTAAAAATTTGACTTTTAAGTCCTTTGAATATTCTTTTTAGCGACCAATACTTATTCCACGTCTTATCTCGTGTTTATTTCTTTTTCCATCTTATTCTCAAATGATAATTGTTGACCTAAGTATGTCGCTTCGCTCACTATTTCTATTAAATTATTATTTACCTGTATTTCTCTCTGGGTTGTAGTCTTAGTTAATATTTTAGTTTTTAGGGTGTTAATAGATGGTCCGACTTTTGATTCTTTTCATGTCTAGCTCCAATAGAATTTCCCTCAGTTCTTCTAAGGAAGAGGAAAGAAGGATAATGTCATCTGCAAATCTTAAATTTGATAATTTCTTACCATTTATATTTATTCCCTTATTTTCCCAGTTCATTTCTCTAAAAACTTCTTCTAATGTATAATTAAATAAGATTGGAGAGAGTGGGTCTCCTTGCCTAACCCCTTTATTAATTAAAAAATATCCCCCTTTAATGTCCGTTATTATTTGCGGTTTTTTTTCTGAATTAACCTAATGAAATTTCCCGGGACCCCTTGTTTGTGCATTGCTTTAAGTATATATTCATGTTTTAAGGAGTCGAACGCTTTTTGGTAATCAATTAAGGCTAAATATAAATTTATCTGGTATTCATTACTTTTTTCTATTATTTGGTTTATTGTATGAAGGTGGTCAGTTGTTGAAAATGTCTTCCGGAAGCCGGCTTGTTCCGTTGGTTGCTGGGCTTCTAAAAAATGTTTTAATCTTATTTCTAATAGTTTTGAGAACAACTTCGAAATACTTAAGCTTAAAGTAATACAGGGCGGTAATTTTCGATTTTATGACGATCGCCTTTCTTAAATAGTATTATTATATCTGAATACCTCCATTCTTCCGGTATATTACTTGTTCTTAAGATACTGTTGAAAAGTGTTGTAAGAAATTTAATTAGATAGTCCCCTCCTGCTTTAATATGTTCGTTTTTTTTTTGTTTTTTTTTAATTGGGCTCGTCAACCGAGGACCTTCACCCAGAAACAATTAAGGGAAAACGAAAGTTATACAGTGAGGCGATCAGCTATCGCTAATAAGAAGGAAACAATGGAGGGGATAATAAGTGTAGAAGGAAAAGACAGGATATAACGAGCACAAAAAGGAGCAGGAAGCCCCAGCCCAAGCAAGTGGGAATATAGAGCCGAGCGCTCCACCAAAAGAGCAGAGCACTCAAAGAACACGTGATCGGTGTCACAAACAACCGCATCGTTTGAATGGAAAGGACAACATGGGGAAGAGGTCAACGAGAGGCGAAAGCGTGAGGAAGGTAGCAAGGAATGGTTTAAGCGCAAACGCACAATGGAGACAACAACAGAGCGAGGAAGTGAAGGAAACAGAAGGAACCAAGGATTTGAAGGAAGATTAGGCTGAACTGACAGATAAAAGGAGCGACAATTAGAAAAGGAGGAAGGGTACATATTCGACCAAAATCTGAGATGAAAATGTTTACACAAAGGCAAGAGATTAGAGGATGGGATTTTTTTGAAGAAGAATGTAGAAGAAGAAGCAGCAACCCGAGCCAAAGAATCAGCCTTCTCATTACCTGAGATGCCAGAATGACCAGGAACCCACAGCAAGTCAACATGGATTCCATGGAGAGAAGAGAGAGTCCAAATGAGAGAACGTATGCGGAGAATAGAAAAATCACAGGAATGATTAGGAAGAGGAGAAGAGATGGCTTGAAGAGCACTCATGGAGTCGGATATGATCAGAAACTGGGAAGAAAGACGATTGGAGGAGATAAAAATAATGGAACGTAAAATAGCCATTAGCTCGGCTGTAAATATGGAACAGAAAGAAGGAAGACAGAAGGATTCAGAGAAGTTATAGTCTGGAAGAATAAAAGAAGCACCAACCCCATCAGGCCCCTTAGAACCATCAGTGAAAATGGTAACATGAGAAGGGAAGAGAGAATTGACAATACTGTGGAATTCCTGTTTAATTACAGCTGGAGGGAGAGATTTTGCAAGTGTAGGCGAAATAAATACTCTGGGAGGATGGCAGAGATCGCTGAAGTTAAAGGAGAAATAAGACAGACTATTAAAGGAAATTGTATACGGCCAAAATGAACTAAGACAGAGAAATAAGGGACAGGATAGGAATTTTCCTAGGCACAAAGCGCCAATTCCGAGAAATTGAAAGGTAGGAAAAAATGAGAGAAGAAGATGAGAGAGAAGGACGTTTAGCGAGGAAGCGATAGCCCAAATAAGATCTGCGAATAGACAGGGGAGGAACATTCGATTCAGCAAGCAATGCTGGAATAAGAGAGGATTTAAGAGCACCGAGACAGAGTCTAAGACAAGAATTTTGGATCACATCAAGTTTAGAGAGACGGGATTTGGAAGCGCAGGCATAAATGAACGAACAGTAATCAAGCTTGGAGCGGACGATGGATTTATATAGAAGAATAAGAATGAAAGGGTCACCACCCCATTTAGTCGGAGACAGGGCCTTCAGCAGGTTCAACCGTTTAGTAGAGGAGGAGGAAAGATATTTAATATGTTCGGAAAAAGTCAGACGACTATCGAGAAAGATACCGAGATAACGAAAGCAATTAACACGAGCAATAGCTGTGCTATTTAAGGATAAATTAACAGAAGCAGGGTTATAAAAGCGAAGGGAAAATACAACGCAGTAGGACTTAGAAGGAGAAATCGGAAGGTTAATTGAGGCAAGAGCACTTTCAAGGAAATTGAGGGACGATTTGAGAGCATCATTAGCTGCGTCAATATCGTGGGAAGAGGAAAAAAGCAAAATATCATCGGCAAAGAATAAAGAGTGGGAATTTAAAGGAAGGGAAGCGATACTAGCAGTATAAATGTTAAAAAGAGTAGGACTGAGGGAGGAACCTTGAGGAAGACCGCAGAAAACCTTTCTAGAAGTGTCAAATAATGGAGGAGAGAGGTGGATAGAACGATTGCACATGAGCTTAATAACAAGGGAAGTGAAATTCACTAGAATGTTAATTGCTGTCATTTTATCTCTTAAAGTTGGGAGATGAACATTGTCGAAAGCACAGGAAACATCTATGAAGGAAGCCAGAGTATAATGTTTTTGGATAAAGGACTTATATAAATGAGACACAAAAAGACTGATACAATCAGGAGGGCCGATACCAGGCCGAAAGCCGAACATATTGTTAGGAAGCACATTATGGTGTTCCAACCACCAGACAAGACGCTTGTTTAGCATACCCTCAAACAATTTTCTGATGCAGGATGCCAAGGAGATGGGGCGTAAGGAAGAACTTTTCTTAGGAATAGGGACAATAATGAAAGAATTCCAAGAGGGGGGGGATTGAACCCCTGAAAAGGAAAGAATTGAAAAGACTGAGAAGATAGTTCAGACAGATTTTTAAGAGCAAGATAAGGTATACCATCAAGGCCTGGAGTAGGGCTGGAAGATTTAGATAAAACAGCTAATAATTCATTAAGATTGAAAGCCGAAGTGAGGAAGTGAGAAGGAGGGGACGAGATTTGCGGAGAGGTGTTGGAATACAGTTCGTCAAAGGAAGGAACGTAGGCAATGTTCGTTAACTATACCATCATGGCCTGGGCTTCTGTTAGACTTTAATTTTCCTACTATTATTTTTATTTCGTTAATTAAGAACTCAGGTTTTGGTTCGAAGTTTACCATTATGTCCTCATAATTATTTTCGCCTTTATATAATTCCCTATAATAGTTAGTTATTAATTTATTTATCTCTTTTCTATCATATATTTTATGACCTATAGAATTTACAAAGTATAAATTCCACGGGGTACCTATACTTAGTTGCTTGTTCAGTTTCTTGATATTTTTACCTCTCTCTAATGTTTCTTTTATTATTTCATTTTTCCTAAGTTCGTTATTTTTTCTTATCTCGTTCCTTATCAGTTTGGAAATTAAATTTAATTCGATTTTATCCTTGGGCGTTTTATATCTTATTTTAATAATTGCAGCCCTTTTCTTATATAGATTAGTTAATTCCTGACGTGTTGTTATCTCTTGTTTATTTTTATTGGAGTCACCGGTTGATTGCGATATAGCGGTTTTTATTGTTTTTGATATGTTACTGTATAATCTATTAATGTCATAGTCGTCTGAATAGTTTATTTTCCCAAGTAGTTCATCTAGTTTGTTTTTGTATAGCACAGGATTAATTTTATTATATTTTTCCTTATTATATATCTTATTATTTATTCGTTTGTTGAACCTTATTGTAATTATGAGTAATCTATGGTCAGTATTAAAATTAAATGAGTCCATGCCGTAAACTTTGCAATCAGTTATTTTATTGTTTTTATTCTCCGGGGCCAGTATATGGTCGATTAATAATTTATATTCTCGGTTTGGTGATATCCATGTCCAGCGTTTTCCTTTCCTTTTTTTAAAAAAACTATTAATTATTTTGAAGTTAGATTGCTGGCAGAACCTTATCAATCTTTCGTTTCGTTTACCACAACCAAAATTACCCATTATACTTTTTTCTCCCCTATTCCTTTGCCCAATTTGACTATTCCAATCTCCAATTAATATTAAATTATTATCTTTTCTTCTAAATTCGTTAACTGTTTTCTCTAGCATTCCATAGAATTCTTCTATTTCTCCTTCTTCTGCTGAGGAGGTCGGAGCATATACTTGAATAAAGTTAAATTGAGTGTTTTTTATATTGATTTTTAGAACGGCCATCCCCTATTGTTAATTCCTCTAAATTCTTCTACTTTATTTACATAGTTTGGTTTTATTAAAAACTTTTTGCCCCATGTTATTCCCTATGTAACAAAATAAATTTCCTTTTTGCGTAATTATCCTGACCTTTGAATTTCTTTTTTTTTTTTTGTTAAATTTTATTTATGGTCGCTATATGACATCTTGGCCTTCAGCGATCTCGAAATTTACATTCGGTTCTTAAAGATTACGTATAATACATTCTTTACGCGTACAAAAGTGATTTCAGTATTTGTTAATACTTAACAAGCAAAGAAAAGAAAAGAAAAGAAAAGAAAAAAAGGAAAAGGAAAAGAAAAGAAAACAAAAGGATCACGCGATGTGCGACAAGCGTAGTTGTACATGAAAATTTAAATCAATTTAAAAAGTGAAGCGTTTTTTATAAAATCGATTACTTTTTTACGCACATTGTCGTCCATTGTCAAACCTGGATGAATATTATTGAGTCCAGCTCGGACTCTGTCTGGCTGGTAGGCGTTATAATCGAACAGGAGGTGTTTGATCGTCACTGGGTTGTCACACCGTTGGCACAAAGTTTGCGGTTCCTTGGAAATTAGATAGGAGTGAGTGAGGTGCGTATGTCCAATACGTATTCGAGTGATCACTTGTTGTTCCCACCTGCTGTAGAGCGACAAATGTACTGTGTCAGATACACTATTTCTCACGTTGTGAAGCTTACTGGGAGTTTGCAGCCAAATAGAGTTCCAGTAGCTGATTGACGCCTTACGGATCATCTTGGAAGATTCAGTAAGTATTAGTCTATTGTCTGGCGAGAATTCGGTCGTGGTTGCAGATTTGGCCGCCTGGTCAGCTAATTCGTTTTCTTCGATACAAATATGGGCTGGTATCCAGACGAAGTTGACGGTTTTATTGAAGGTCTTTAGCTGTTCCAGGATTTTGTGAACACTTCGTATGATAAGATTCGCAGTGAAACGGTTTCCGATGGCATTTAGGCAGGACATAGAGTCTGAGTAAATGGTGCTGTTCATGTTGTCTTGTCTGTTACTTATTAATTCCAGAGTGTGGAGGATCGCCCTGGCTTCACATGTGAAGACGGAGTTGTGGTCATGTGTCCGTCGGGCCGCCAGCGAGTTGGTGTCAGAGATTACTGCATATCCGGTTTTATTATTGATTGCCGAGTCACCGGTGTAATACTCGATACTTGAGCAATACTTACCCCGTAGTTCGTGGAACTGCAGTCTAAGGATTTCAGGAGATGTGGTTCGACGGTCTTGGTCATTAAGCTGCAGATCAATCGTCCAGTCCAGTGAATGCCATGGAAGATCTCGGGAAACGTAATCCCTAGTTTTTCAGCATAATAGGGTACCCGAATCTTCAATGGGTTCGGCGAGTTTAGTTCGCGGTGCTGGTCGAGAGCTCTTCGAATTTCTGACAGACCTAGAATTTCAATGTCTGTTTTTTGGAAAGCATCTTCAAGTTCTGTCAAGTTTTCTTCTCTTTTAAGTGTTCAGACGTTTATTGTGCAAACTTTTATTATACATTTTTTCTTTTTAATCGTATTAAATTCGTTATTATTTTTAATTTATTGTTTAAGTTATTTATACTACTGACATTTAGAGGAACGGTTAAAGGAAAATCGGTGTACTCACTCTCGTTTACCGTCTGGGTGAGGAATACATATATATGTATATTAATTACAACGTAATTCTTATGCTACGCCCCATTCGAAAAAATGTCCCAATTTTATGTAACGCTAAATGTCCCAAAAAAATGTCCCAATTTTATGTAACGTTTGTTATATTTTGTAGGATTTTTATTATTGTTATTTAAAAAATGTCACAATTTTATGTAATGAAATATGTAACGAAAAATGTAACGAAAAAATGTCTTAATTTTATATAACGGAAGTTAAATGTTAGAATAGGATTTCTGTGGTTATGTTATTTTTTTTTTTTGTGTTGATGCCAGTAAGAATTACGTTGTAAATTTTAATCATTTTATACAAAGTATAGAAGAGAAAGAGACAGAAATGAAGGCAAGAGGGGTCAAGGGGCACAAACCCTTGCGAGGCCAAAATGGCCGAGTTTTTATATATGTATATATATATATATATATATTATATAGTATGTATGTATGTAGCATATATATTGCTGAAATAAAATACCAAGTCCATCTGCTTTATTTTTGTAACAAAACTATCAGAACATGGAAACGCATCACGTTAAATCCAAAGATATAAAAATTCATATATATGCATGACTTCTATCATATGTATTTTTAGTTCCCGTGGTTTTGTGTAACTGCGAATACCACGGCTGAACCAGTTGGTATCTCGGCCATAACATGTGTAAATTAAACCGGCATTTCCATAGCTTTTGTACAAAAGTACATTGTGATATGGATATGTCTTTCGGACGGTATGTATGATACGACTATGTGTACCGTTTCATTAAAACCATTAATCACAAATACAAATGTTTACCATAGCGTAAATATAAATAAAGACAACACTGTTCCGCGTAACGACCCCCAATAGTAAGATATATGTAAAAAAAGATCGTGAAGAACTCAAAATGAACGATTATATTTATAAAGAAAAGTTAAGGCGAGGAGGAAAGAAAGATTTATGACAATTATGTTTAAAAACAATAATGGCTCTCACACACGAAACGTGCAACACAAGTCGACATTTTTTATTTTTAGGCTAATCAATCAATCCCTTTACCCAGAAACAAATAGAATGGATATAGTCAACGATATTTTAATTCGACATATTTTTAATATGATGTAAGGTGTGGGCAGGGACAGAAAAGGAGTAGAATGAAATATTGAATTGAATGCTCAATGAAAATAGACGAACATTGAAATAACAGGTAAATTGCGAATTAAAAAAAAATGCTTCATGAGAAAAACGAGCGAAAATAATGAAGACAACAACAGAGAAGGTCGAAGTGAGGGGAACGAATAAAAAGAACCATGTAGTAGCAGGAAGACTAGGCTGAACTAACCGATAAAAGAAATAATCATTAGAAAAAAATGAAACGTAAATATCTGACCGAAATGTGAGATATTAACAACTTTTACACAATGTAGGCGATTAGAGGAAGTGATTTTTTTTAAAAAGAAAGAAACTACAGACTTTTTTTTTTCTGTCCATTTTAGTTATCACGAGGTACGCCGTCCTTGAAAATTTATGGTACCATCTGTTCCTTTTAATTTCGCCCAAAATTATTAGCATGTTTCCATCAATTAGTCTTTCTGATTGGCCAAGTACAAAAGCGTAACTGAAAACCCGGGGACATGCCGAAATATATATGCTATATGTGACGCGTTCTGAGAAATCATACCTTAGGGTGAAAAACATAATTTCGTGCTAGACGCGAAAAACGGTCAAAAAGTTGATTTTTATCGGAATTGAGTTTTTAGTAGGAACTGTTATTCTCTATCATGTTTTGACTACACTGTGGCAAAGTTTCGTAGCCGTACGTGTAATAGACGGCTAGCCGAAGCAGCTTTGGAACAGCTGTTTCTTACACAATGGAGAGAAGAGAAGAGAGAATGAACCGCTACAAACGAACGAGCAACCTGGGCCGCTGTATTTCTTGTGGCCTTATAAAATTGAATTGTTTGGTCTAATGAATGACACTCTCAATCATCAAGGAAATTATTTAATTCCCGAGAGTGCCGTCACTAGTAAAGAGGCTCTAATTGTGTCGTCAGTTTTTTGCACGATTTTATTGAAAGAAATGGCATAGGCGAGAAAGAAATGCTACTGCATGCTGATAACTGCTGCGCTCAGAATAAAAGTCATTCGATGATTTATATTATCTTCTCTTTCGTGCACTTCTCAAATTAAATACAAAAATCAAATCCATGTTCCTTCCAGTAGGACATAGCAAATTTTCGTGTGACTGGGCTTTTGGCCTCGTTAAGAAAAAATTTCGTCAAGAAGAAGTGCACGATACGGATGATTTATGTAAAGTTGTGAATGCTTCAACGGCACGATCAAAAGTTAATAAAGCGATACGACCTTGAGGAGGGAAAAGTTTACATTGATCTTTATGATTGGACGGAATTCTTCGCGAAGAAAAAATGAAAGAAGATTCCACACATAAGGCAGTACTACCACTTCACATTCGACGCCAAGTATCCAGGTACTGTCTTATCTCAAAAAAGTTTCGATGACGACGGTGTATGACTGAAGTTAATATCATGCTAGGAAAACGATTGCTCCTTAGAAGCTGGCCGAAGAAAATAGTACCTGTGGGGGGCTTTCAGGAGCCCGAATGAAAAAAAATTTGCGAATATTGTAAAGAAGGTTCGGGTATTGCAAGACTATTCGAATAATATCATTTCGTAATAATAATACTATGTACTTGTCTTATAGTATTGTTATGCCTTTATATTTTTGTAATTTCGTTTCCATTATTTCTTATTATATTTCCCCCTCATTTTCTGCAAATTTTATTGAATTCTTTGTTTTTTTTGTTTTTTTTTTTTTTGTACACGAGACGCTGTCTAATTGAAGCGCAGAAAGGTGATTTATCGTTCGTACAAGATAATCTTTGAAATCATTTTTTTGGAAAACTATGTTTTAAAATGAGTCATCTTTAACATGCTGTATCTCGCTATTGAAAGGAGCTAGAGACTTTTAGTAAATTTCATTGAATTCCTCATGCTTTTTTCTACAAGAATTGGTCAAATAAATTCGACAATCAGGTGTTGTATCATCCGTAGGAGATATTTCTAAGTTGCCGCAACTTTAATCTCGTTTTTCTCGAAAAGTAGTTTACCACATTTTTCAACTTGGATATGCTAGATCTCGTGAATGAAATAAGCTAGAGACTTGTGGTAAATTTCATTGACTTTCTCGTACTTTTTACTATCAGAATCGATAAAAATCTCAATTTTGATGTCGGTCACCCTAAGGTATGATTTCTCAGAACGCATCACACACATATATGTATATATATATATATATATATGTACTCACCTGTCATTTCTTGTTTCTAACTAAATTCCGCTTCTCCGTACAACACTCTTCCCAATGTAATCTTTTTATTCGGTAGATTTTAATGTATTTTTATCGTAAGATCTAATCAAACAATATAGGTTTCTTCATTTCATCAATAAAGTAGAATAGTATTAAATCTGTTTTTCTGGAGCTTTAAACACTTTTTTACCATTGTTTACTAATTTCTTGGACTACAAAAAAAAAAAAAAAAAGAAAAAAGAAAAAGCAAATTCTAAAACTAAACTGTATTAAAAAATTCGCGGATAAATTTCGTCCCTTTTTCTACTCCTTAATTCGCAGGTTAGAGGCTTGGTAGGAACCTTTATGTGGTGCCCGTGGAAACAGTGATAATGCGGCATTACACCGAAATATTCAAAAAATTCCAAAAGAATTTTGCGACGAATACACCGCCCAATCCTACCAATTCCAGCCCCGGTTCGTTCAATCAGAAAAGGCTCTCACTGAGCCAGCCATCACAACAATCACGTCGAATATCGAAGAATTAACCGAAGACAAAGAGGAAATATTAAAAATTTCGGGAAGACCGAATTTGAAAAGAAAAAGAAGAATTCACAGATTTCAAAAAAATGTTTCGGGGGTTCAAGATGATCCTCAACAACGTTCTGTACGCTGCAGTGATTCTTCTAGAAGAAAAAAAAAAAACAATATCTTTTTTAGTAATTTTATCGCTTCTTCTTACATTCATAATTACGGTCCTAACGTTTAGAAAAGCTGAACATATATTATCCTGGTAGAGGCGATTTCCAATTTAAAAAGCGCGGATGCTTTTAACAGTTACTTCAATAACAAATTTGAAATTCTCATTAAATAAATTACACAAAGGCTAATCTTTGGACTTTTAATTTATGCGGAAAAAATAAATATCACGGTTACTGACAAGAATTTATCTCAGTTCTTTAATATATCCAGCCACAGTTATTGTGAAAATTGAATTAAACAATGGATAAATGTGAGTTGCTTAGCATTACGTAGGTTGCTTGAAATATGCAGACTTCATGTAATGCACACTAAGATATACATATTACGCGCTTGTTAGTATTTTCGGTGAAACTTGGACTCTGCATAAAAAACAAGAAAACAGAACACGGCCTGTCGAGGTATAATGCTAGTGGAGATTTATAAGAATTTCTTTTATCAAAAAAAAATAATTTTTTTTTTTCTATGGGTTCGTTAACATGGAAATTGGTCCAAGCTCAGATTCTTCAGATATCGTCTACTTCCTTATTCTTTGCCGATGATATACTCATCTACTCTTCCTCAGTTAATCTTTCTTCCGCCGTCGTGGAGCTTAACAACTCTCTTTTCTCTCTGAATAATGCGTTATCCGATCTTCACCTTTTTACTCCTCCTGGGAAATCAGCAGCTATGATTTTCACTTATCGTCCTTATAGTCGTTCCTCAGTCAATCTATCCGTGTGCCATCTTCTTATTCCTTTAGTTAGTTCTGTCTCCTACCTTGGCATTGTTCTTGACAGTAACTTTTGTACATTCACGATCGCATCAATTATCTTTATATGTCGGCCCTCAAGAGGGGGTTAATTGGTTGAAGGCTCTCTCCTCCCGTAACTGGGATAGGGGGATCCTTATATCCTTCTGATGCTATATAAGGAGCCACTATCCTTATTAAATTCGATTATTTCTCGTTCCTTTACGCTAGTGCTCCCAAATATCTTCTCTTTAAGCTTTGATAAAATCCATAATATGTGTCTCCGCCTTTGTATCGGTGCCTTGAACCCTATTACAGCCATTTTGGCAGAAACTGGTTCCTGTCCTTTATTCATCCGAAGTCTTTGTCTAGGTGAACGATTTCTGATCAAACGTATTCATATTTCCAATTCCTACCTGCTTAATTCCTACTGGTTTATATTCAACAACTCTGGTGTTTCTCTCCTCGTAAAACCCCAATTCTTTCCTTGATTTCTTCACGTCTCAAGGCCTTCTCTCCTTTTGTTCTATCCTACACCAAATGCCCTTATTTTACCTATAATTTCCCAGATTTTATCTACTCACCCAGTTTACTTTTTCTTCCTTCGTATGTCAAGTCTCTTTCCCCTCTCCCGCTGCTCATAACGAATTTAACTATGTTTTATCCTCGCTCTTTCCTTCTTATACTTCAATTTTCACAGACGGCTTAAACTCGGTTTTAGGGGTTGCAGCGGCTTTTACTCTGCCGGATTTCGGCTATTCTGAGACGTTCAAACTTCCCTCCTTCTCCTCCATATTCCTAGCCGAATCTATTGCGACCCTTGCAGGCAATCCTTTTTATAGCCTCCACTAACAATATATCCAAGGTTCTCTTATCTTCTGATTCGAAAGGCGTTTTACAAGCCATTGCTACTCCCTTTCCTAAACCATTCGCTGATCCTATCGTGCTTCACATACGTTCCTTAATTTCACATCTATTTCATTCCCGCTCTGTCCATATTGATCTATTATAGATTATCCTAGCTATTGTGGAATTTCGGGCAACGAGTTAGTCGACGGTCGCTTTATTAGGCATTTCCCAGCTCAAAGTCTTCTTTCTCTTTCCTCTCGTTGCCACCGCGACTGTTGGTCTGATCTCTATCCTTCTTCTTTTTCCAGTCCTGCTTCCTTTTACTTATCCATACAACCCATTCCTCCCCCTTTTCTGTGGTTTGTTAATTTCCCCAACATGAGGCGGTCAACTATTTCATCTATTATTAGACTTCGGTTAAATCACAGCTTGCTTCCTGCTTCGCTCTTCCGTTTCTCCATTACTCAGTCTCCTCTTTGTCCGTTACCACATTTTGCTTGAATGTCCTTCCATTTCTTCAGAACGTGCGATACAGTATTCCGGTCTTTTGCGTCTTATCCTACGCCTTACAACACTCATAGCATCCTTTCTTTTCCGTTTCCCTTGGTTATTCCTTTGTTAGCTTCATTCGTATGTTCCGTTTCTAATATTTTTCCTTTATAATCATTAATGCTGTCATATCGTTGGATTGAGTAACGTCCTTTGCTGACATGCTCAAAATTTAAGAAAAAAAAGAAAAAAAAGCTCAGATCCTTACACGATCAGAGATAGCCGACAAAAAAGAATCAAGAGCTAGGATAACTGAAGGAGAAGGAAGGGAGAGAATGAATGAAGTACAGTATGGAGCGGGAATACCGGTTTGTAAGAGGAAGGAATCAAAAGAAGCTTGTTCAGTTGATAATTACGAACAAATGAAAACATTATATGATCGGGATCAGAAATACATTGATTGCTGGAGGAGGGTGGGGGTGCAATGAACAATAAGGAGAACGCACGAGAAAATAACGGAACAGCGAGGAAGGGAGCAAACTATGTCTAAATCTCAGAGAGGTTGGAACGGCGCATAGAAGGAAAGTTAAAACAACCAGAGAAAGCGTGGAAGGGAAGGTTGAATAGACAAAAAAAAGGAGTTCGGATCGGAGAATGTGGAAACGTAGGAGTTAAACCACAGTCTGGAATGAGCAGCTGCAGACAGAATGGTAATATTGGAAGCTCAGAAGGCAGGAAGAAACCTACCAGAAAAGGAAGATAATCGAGCGAATGAGTCAATCAACTCATTTCTCTCGATTCCGGTAAGGCCAGGAATCCAAAAGAAATCCGTTTGGATTAAGTAGGAAAGGAGGAGATCATGAATCAAGGAACGAATAAGAAGAATGACGTAGTAGGTTGCGTGAGAAGGAAGAGGGGATGTGATAGCCTGCAGCACGCTGTGAGCATCCGACAGGATAAGGAGATTGCGAGAGGCCGGTGAAGAATAAAAAGAAGGGCACGCAGAATAGAACTAGACTCAGTATAAAAGATTGAACAGAAGGAAGGAAGTTTAAAAGACTCGAAGTAATTAAGAGAAGGACAGAAGAAAGCTGCACCAACACCATTGGGTTCCTTTGGAGCCATCCATGAAGATAAAAAAATGGTTGGGGAAAAAGAGCTTAGATTCTCTCGAAATTTTGATCTAACAACGTGATGAAGAAAAGATTTAGGAGGAACAGGTGAATAAAAGCAGTTAATAGGATGAAGAAGAGAGGAAAAATTGAAGGAGAAATAAGGGAGTTTATCGTGAGTGTACACATACGGAGAAAATTATATAAAACGATCAGCGATAAGAGATAGAATAGAAGTTTTGTTAGCAGAAAAACGCCGGTTACGCAAGATGAAGGAATAAGAAGGAATAAGAGAGCAAGAAGAAATAGGCAACCGTTGATAACCCAAGAAGAAACGTCGAAGAAAGAGGGGAGGAATGTGACATTCAGCGTGCAGAGCTGGGATAGGAGTAGACTTTCGGGCTCTAAGACAGAGGCGGAGTCGTGTATTTTGGACCCGATCGAGCTTAGACAAAAGGGATCTAGAAGAATTACCATAAATATAGGAACAGCAATCAAGAACAGAGCGAATAAAAGATTTGTAAAACATAAGCAGGATCGCCTTCCCAGACAGTGTGAGAAAAGGATTTAATGAGGTTGAACTTTTTAAAGGGGGACACGTATAGATACGGTTAATATGGACATGGAAGGAAAGTCGGCGATCCAGAAAAACACCCAACTAACGAAAGGGGGAAGTAAGAGGAATTGGGTCATTAATTAAGAGGAAGACGATTGAGGAAGGAATGAAAGGGCGCAGTGCAAAGACGAAAGTAGAAGACTTAGAAGAGGAGATGAAAAGATGGATGTTGGATAGGGCATATTCCAATGAAATTAAGGAGTTTTAAAGTTGCTAGTTAGCCCGGGAGACGTTGCGATGAGAGGAATAAATGAGGGTAAGAAAAGAGAAGCGGAATTCAAAGACAAGAAAGTAATTTTGATAAAATAGATATTGAATAAAGTTGGGCTAAGACAGGAACCCTGCAGTAATCCGCGAAAGATTAGTCTGGTGGCATCCTGAAGGGGAACGGAAAGAATGATCGTTTGGCAGAGGAAAAGATTAATAACAAGGGTAGCTAGGGAAAGCAACAAATTAAAAAGAGTCGGAAGATGGACATTGTCGAAGGCTGCTGAGATATCAAGAAAGGAAACAATAAGAAAATCACAGTTGTTAAAAAGTACAATAATTCGGTATCGATAAGACAGTTGCGAAATGCTACTTCCGTACGACCAGAAAAAAAACACTTTTCATTTAGAAAAACAGATATCGCAGGGCAGACCATTTGGTACCAGATGTCAGGGAAGACAATTAAAGGTAGAAGAAACATTCGATAATATCTCATATATATAAATAAAATATTTATAATAGCGAATAAAAGTTTACCACAGCGAGATGATTTAAAAAATGTATCAACGAACAATACGTGGAAAAATTTGAAAGCGTATCGTTAAATCATGATGGAATAACTAAAAGTTTTTTTTTTTCCAGCAATTAAAGACAACATTCAATAACACATACTGTACACCAAACTTCTACAACGTATAATTCATATCAGGACACGGAAATTTTAAAATCTACCTCAAAAAGTTTAATATAGCGGAGATGGATAATTGTGTATCAAATGTAATGAACAGGAGGCAATATACAGTATATTTTAAATAATGGATGTAACATATTAAATACAGAAATAAAAGAAAACTGCAGAGAACTGGTACGGGAAAAAGTGAGCATGTCCAATGATTTTGTCAAGAAGGAACTGAAATACAGAAAAACCAATATTAACTTATATTAAAAATAAATTAGAATTAAAATGAATAATAACGATTGTAAAATGTGACGGGGAGGAATCACAAACCTTAATTGGATAGTTTTCGACCACATTAAATATATAAATATATATATATATATATATATATGTGTGTATGTATTTAAATAAATAAATGACCCTACCTACGGAAACTGGGATTAGGGAGAAAAAAAAAGATGTTAAGGTGGACTATAATAAAAAAGATGGTGGGATCAAGTCTTGCATATTTGTCGAGTCCAAAATTAACGAAACTCGTGTGTAGCAGGTTGGCAATGTATTGAAATAAGCGAAAATCATTCATGAACTGTGAGCACTTTTTAAGCTATATGCATATATGTTCTCTTCCTCGAACTTATTTTAGTGACTATTTTATCATTCTTCGTATACGCCCTCTCAACCGTAATCTCTCTTCTCAGTATTCAATTCATCGAATTGCTGCTTCTTTCCTTACCTTCTTCTCGAAAATCATGGCGTTGAACTTCTTTTTTTTTTTTTTTCCGAAAAAATCCCTATGTTTTGTCCCCGTTTTTAATGAAAATTATCTTTGTCCAACTTGGTTTTTCTTCCAACGCGTGGTCATCTGATTTTAACGTTCTGCTATCGTTTTCATTATTCGCTCACGTGTTCTAAGCCAACCCTTCTTGTTTTCAGTTTTATGCCTAACATCTGTTCCATGAGAATCCGTACGATAAAGTTTTATCTGTAATTTCAATCATGTCCTCTTCGAATGCCAATCTCTTTCAACTGAACGTTTCGGTTTTTAATTTTTACATATGCTGATATTTAGGTTTTTCACTCTCTATTGCGCTTCTTTTATCTTAACAGTTTCTTTCTCGTGTTCATCATTTTCCTTTTAATTTCTTCATTTCATCAGTCTCTGATCGAGAATTGCCATTTACTTGATTCTCTCCCCTCCACCTTTATTTCTAAACAAAAACAAAAAAAAAAACAATGATCAGCTCATAGGATTTATCGACACTGATGATTGTATAAGAAAGGTTTATTGAAATAAACCAAGCAAAGATCAAATGGTACAATTTTCAATTTAAAAAAGTATTTTTAAAATTTTATTAAAAAATTTAATACAAACAATAATTTTCTGAAATGCGTGCCGCTAATTTTTTTCTTATGGAACGGCGTTAATTTTCTTGTATACGTAAAACCAAAAAAAAAAAAAAAAAAGAAAAACCACTTAAAAACAAAGATGTAACATATTATTATCACGACAATATTCGGAAATTTTAAAGAAATAAATAAATCAGTAATGCGATATAACAACTAGAATTTATTACGCTATAAAAGCCAATTAAAAAATCAATACCAACAACTTTTTTCGATATAAAATGCAAATAGGGATATTTTCTCACAAAGAAAATAATCTGGATCATTAACCATATATACATATATATATACATATATATATATTGTAAAAGTAAAAATGAAGCGGACTGTCATATGCAGTATGTGATAAAAAAATTTTGTGTTACGCAACGAAAAGAGGCTGATGCTTAACTTTATTAATTAGCCTTCTTATAAAATTTTGTATCGATTCTTTCTCGAATACATATTAACGATACAAAATAATCGGAAGTACTTGTACAAAAATGATTACGAACATTTCTTAGAACGTTCTGTAGACATTTCTTTTACAAATTCTTGTCTTGATATATATTTTTACATATATATATATTAGCTGACCCAGCCACGCGTTGCTGTGGCTTAGTAGTTATAATAGATTAAATTAATTTTTTACTTATTATTTTGATGCAACCAAATTAATTTTTACTAATAAACCTGAAATTATTTAGCCGATTTTGAATCATATGTAGAGAATGAAATTATCCAACTAATATACACTTACTGAAATTTACATTTTATTTATCTAATCTTTAACACAATATACTAAATAAATTAGTTACATAAAAATTAAATGTTATAAATGAGGCAGACAACATTGGTTTCGAACTATTAGTTATATTATTTTATAAAATTGAAAATTATCTAAGCACTAATTTGTGCACAATGTTCTTGGTCAACCTGTCTTTTGCTAACACGAATAGACTTGATGGTGTTCCCACACGTGAGCAGCAGGCAACATGCGTTTATTCTTGCAATTTCTTCTTCCGATTATTCAGTAGCTGTCATAACACGCATACGCCGTGCATTTCTGCTACGCGCATTGTTGAGGTTCGATTGTCTCCGCGGCATTATCTTATACTGAAATATAAAGCAACTTAGATGCCCAACTATGTCACAGAGTTGTATCACTATCACACTATTGTTGTCGGAATATTTAATTTTTTTTTTTTTTTTTTTTATCAAGGCAAGACGTTTATTAAATACACTGAAATATAAATAAATTAAATGCCTCACAATATCGCACAATAATATTTTTTTTTTTTTCATAAACAACAACTGCGTCGTAATAACACGGAACTTTTTTGTAAACGACAGCGAAAAAACAACGTTTATTTCATCATTCATCGATAAAAACGCCATGGGCCAGCGATAAACCTGGTTGCATTTCGATTAACATCGCACGATACACAAAAGTCGCCACGAAAAGTAGTTGGTGCTCAAAAAATAATAAAATTGTCAAATTTGTTTCATTTAATATAACAAATATTTATGTAAATAATTAAAACATAATAGCCAACAATTAAATTTGTTTTTTTTTAATGGATTGATTAAATTATTTAATATAACAAATATTTATGTAAATAATTAAAACATAATAGCCAACAATTAAATTTGTTTTTTTTTAATGGATTGATTAAATTATTTAATATAACAAATATTTATGTAAATAATTAAAGCAAAAAGTAATAGCCAACAGTTAAATTTGTTTTTTTTAATTGATTGATTAAATTATTTAATATAACAAATATTTATGTAAATAATTAAAACAAAAAGTATTCTATCTCTTAAGAGTTGGACCAAACTGCATGTACTTTCAAAATTTTATAAAAATCGGTCTAGTAAATTCCGAGTTTATCCTGCACAAACATAAAGACACGGGATTTTTAAATATATAGACATATGTATATAGTTTTTTTTTCAAAACCCTCGAATTTTGAAATTTTGGACGTTTCGTGGTTTTCCAATAAAAAACATATTAAAAAAAAAAAAAAAAAAAAAATGTAAAAGGAATTAATCAATTTATAGAATCAGTTGCGAAGAATTTTTTTGTAATATATTTTTGAAAATATTTATTTTCTTCCTTGCTGCTCTGGCACACGATTTTAGGCAAGCAGCCGGCTAAAAATACATGGAGACAAAAGCGCGCAAGACAAGCAGCTCTGGTAAAGGAAAGTTTTTCGGAGACGTATAACGTTGCCTAGGACTGCGGGAAGAGTTGGCGACGCGACTCTAAGAGCATAATAATAACGATAATAAATGGTAAACAATGAAAATGGTAATTGAAGAAAGCGACGACCGTCTAGCACGACGACGAGCGGACATGATGTGCGGCGGTTCAGTTCTCCGATACTTTTCGTCTTGTTGAAAAATCACCGGCTCCATTGCCGATGCATCGGCCAACAATCAGCGCACTGACAACAACCGGATACTTTGTGAAAGTGGAAGTGTAGCGCGACAGAACGTCAACTTTTGGCCCAGCGTGTGCGTGCGCGAACGCGTGCGCCAAGGAAAATGGAGCCATTTTCGGACTTGCAGCTGGAGACTCGAAGGCGATATTTACACATTCGCATACTTTGAAATGAGAGCACTAGGTGCAAGGTGAGAAGAGCTAAATGTGTACCGCAATTCTGCATTAGGGAATCGCTGACGCACTCAGCTGCCTGTGCTAACTAGGCAGAATGGGAAACCGGTGGAATTCGAAGAGGAAGACAGAAGATGCTTTCTAGCAGTGGTAATTCTTACTGCTTCCGGAAAATCAGTCACTTTTACTCGCTCCAACATCGTCCAAGGCCGGTTTTACCGTTCCTCATCTGAATTTCAAATTTCCCGACAACACTCCCCCCGCCCGGCTCGGCGGCGACTTTTAAATCGTCCGCTTCGCTACCGCTCCGTAAACATCCACTAATTACACAGTCGCGCGACCAAGAACATTAATAAAAAGAACTGTTCCTTCATGCGCACTTATTTCGTCTGCTTATGTTATTACATGTAAAATAGGTTCGCGCCTTCTTAATCGCTAAATTTTTCAAAACAATTGTGTTCCGCTTCGCACTATAGCGACGACCCGCTTAGCCGATCGACGGTGAAAACTTGAACACAATAGTAGAGACGCAGCTTGTTGTGCCCGGTATATTGAGATTTTACCGATAAAGGTAATCAAGGTCAGGTACCAGTAGCAGCGGCCTTCTGTTTTACTGAAAATAATGTTCTAGCAGATATTTGAAGCGGAAAAAGTCGTTTAAAATGTCTTGCATTATATTACAGCCTACCAAATTAGGCTGCCCCTGTTGATAAGGTGTCAATCGATGATCTCGCCTCTCTTTTTTTCAAGTGCCCCCCCCCGCCCAATTTGATTTAGATTTATCCTCCCACGCTCCCTTGACCTCGCCTGATGAAATAATATTTACTTCGGCCACTTTCAAAGTAGGTCTTCCATTATGGGGCTACTGACAACCGCGTTTGATTTTTGCCATTTTTTTCTTGGCGCAACTATCATACGGTATATAAATATTTCTAATCTCTTCCATTATTCCTTTCGCGCAGAGCTGGTAGTTTCCTGCTTCCAGCGTAAAACAGGGTTCTCCTCCATCCTAATAATATTCTATCGTTAATTACTTTATTTATTTTTCTTTTTTCTTTTTGATTTCTCAATTCGTTCGCTACCGATAATGTTTCTAAGACATTTTTTTTTTTTTCTTTTTTAACTTTCGTCAAGCTAAAACGCTTGTTGACCAATTATCCCTACTGAACACTTTACCATCTTAAATTAACTTATACACATATACATAATCGTGTAATATTTACTAGTCTTAATCTATCTGTTTACTTATCAATAATTAATAATCGTATTATTTCTATCTTCTATATTCAAAAAGTTTTTTTTTTTTTTTAATTTTTTTTTGTTGCGCCTTGTCATTTTATTTTATGTTTAAAACTTTTACGCTCTTTCTATTCGTTCAAATGTTTTGTTATTCTTTTCGTTCTTACTCTCACCGTTTTTTATCAGACTTCCACTTCATTTTCTTAATCTTCTCTCGCGTTACGAAGCCGTGTTAATTTTGCTTAACATGTGATATTCGGTAGAAATACGAACATTTTTTGTCTGACAAATTAAGCGAATAGAAAAAAAAAAAAAAATGGTAACGACATTAAAAACATTATCCCTTTCGTTTTTTCTTTTTTTTTTTTTTTCGCTCCTAAACTTGGAATTTATTTTACGAGACGAATTTTAAATTCACATTCTTCGAAGCTTATGTCCATTGTGAAATAAGATCGAAGAACTTACTTCGATTAGCAATTAAAAGTTATCGAATTCGATTATGAATTGAATCTTTAATTTGCGATCGAAATAACTCTGGCCAAAAAAAAAAAAAAAATTAACTTTCAATCAAAATATCTTCGAATAAAAATTAAATTTTTAATCATCAACTGAAACAAAACTGTGAACAATGTTTGCGTCTTTTGATATTTTGTGTGTAAAAGTATCATAAAAGATGTAACTAAGCGTATAAAAATATATGTATGTATTATTGCGAAACATGTTGGTGTTTAAATGTTTTTAAATATTGCTTAATGTTTATATTTCTGTTTCGTGCATTGTTTACGTTTTATATATTTATTTAAAAGTAAAATAAATTTGAAGAAAATAAATAGAAAAAGTGCATGAAAATATTATAGGGAAATATATTATGTATATGTATATATTGGCTTTTTGCAACTACAAATTGAAAAAGTTGTATAAGTTAACTCATTACAATTATTGGTGACAACTGCAATTAATGAAAATGATGGATGTTTTTTTGTTTTTTTTGAAAGGTTGCCCATACAACAGATTTAGTTAAGAGGGAAGCAGTAAATTTTGTACAACACCATTATTTTACATAAACCTAGGTGTACCGCTTAAATGGTTTTGACATTTATGAAGAGACTTGGAATCTCTCTTCGTAGACACATTCATTGGTTACCTGACGCACACCTTGACACGGTGCTTAAATGGTTTTGATTCTCTTTAAAATATGCATAAAATTAATCGAAATTTAATCAATGTCATTAAAAAAATTAAAATTATTGTACTTCATTGAGAATTAAAAGTTAATTTAAAGTTTAATACTTTAAATTTCGTGCATGTGTGAAATTTAAATAAATATGTATATACACCCTGTCAAGAAAGTATCGGGAATTGTTAAATAAAACGAACAATTTTTAATTTTCATCCAAATTTATTTTATCACCTTCAAAATAACATCCATTCGAAGCGTTGCACATATGCCAACGCTTTTTCCACTCGGCAAAGCACTTCTGATAGGCGGTTTCCGGGATGGTCTTTAGCTCTCGCGTCGCATTCGTCTTGATGTCATCAATCGATTCGAAGCGCATTCCCCGTAGCGGAAATTTGAGTTTTGAGAATAGGAAGAAGTCGCAGGGTGCTAAATCTGGTGAATACGGCGGTTGTTCGATGATATTTACCGAGTGTTTGGCCAAAAACTCATTCACAATTATGGCTTTGTGAGACGGCGCATTATCGTGATGGAGAATCCAAGAATTGTCGACCCACAAATCGTTACGTTTACGACGGATAGCCTCTCTCAAACGTCTCAAAACACTTAAGTAAAACTCTTTGGTGACTGTCTGTCCGGCTGGCACATATTCATAGTGTACCACGCCTCGAATATCGAAGAAAACAATCAACATGATCTTCACTTTCGATCGGCTTTGGCGAGGTTTTTTCGGCTTTGGCGCGCCAATTGGCCACCATTCGGACGATTGCTGGTTCGTAAGCGTGTCGTACTCGTACACCCATGTCTCGTCACCAGTAATTATCTTTTCCAAGAAGGTAGGATCCAAATTGGCTCGATCCAGCATGTCTGCAGCTACCTGTTCTCGGTACTTTTTTTGAAAGAAATTCAGGTCTTTCGGAACAAGCCGAGCCGCAACGCGTTGCATACCCAATTTTTCGTGCACAATCGTACGTACGCTCTCGTGTGACATGCCCAATCCATGAGCCATCTCTCTCAAGCTCACATGACAATTTTCAGCAACGATTTCCTTGATTTTATCGACGTTATCATCGGTCACACTCGTTGAAGGCCGTCCAGAGCGAGGCATGTCTTCGACCGTCTCCCGACCATCCTTGAACGCTCTGTACCACTCGTAAACCCGCGTTTTTGATAAAGCAGATTCACCAAAAGCCTTCTGTAACATTTTCAGTGTATCGGCACAAGAAATTTCGTTCGAAACACAGAATTTAACACAAGTACGTTGTTCAATATTTTCACTCATTGTAAAACTTCGACAAAACACTTCAAGGTCGACTGATTTTAACAGCTGCTGTAAACACACTGGTTGACAGATCGCGCTAAAAATAGGCATCATAATACAAAACAGTTGTACCAACCTGGAAAAAAAAATTATCTGCCTAGCTATTACCCGGGAGATTTAAATTGACAATTCCCGATACTTTCTTGACAGGGTGTATATATATATATATATACTCGGCCATTTTGGCCTCGCAAGGGGCTGTGCCCCTTGACCCCTCTTGCTTTCATTTATGTATCTTTCTCTTTTATACTTTGTATCCTATACTATTTTTGATATATACGAATTCGCTCTACCGATATGTAAAGATCTCTAAAGTGTATGTTTATGCAGATGATATCGCACTAGTTATTAAACACTCTGACACTGAAAGTGCTGAAAAAATGTTACAAGAAGATCTCAATAATGTATGCGAATGGGCGCATGACAAAAAACTATTAATTAATGTTAAAAAAACAAAAGTGATTCATATAAGACGCCAAGCCGGTTTAGAACGTTCGTCCCCAAATTAATTTTACACGATACAAAGTGTTTACATAGAAAGGAAATATGTGGTTGTGAAAAGTTAGAAAATGTGAATGAATTTAAATATCTTGGGATAACATTAGATAAAGGTTTAACATGGAGAAACCATATTGACAATATTGCAGGGAAAGTTAGGTAAACTATATTCTTGCACTATATATAAATTAATAAAACAAGGTGTGACAATATAAAAGCTTAATATTTCGAAGCTGTAATAATGTCCAGAATTAAATACGGAATCGGAATTTGGGGTGAGGCGAAAATTACAGAAATGAGGAAAATCAACAAATTGCAAAAAAAAAAAAAAACGTTTAAAACTGGTCTTACACAACGAGAATAAAATGGACGTATTCGCTAACATCACACTTGGTGGAACAAAAATAACGAAATGTCACCAAAAATGCTTTATATTATTACGAGAAAATTATTCAGTGTGCTAAACTCGAAGATAGGCAGTTACCAACTAGAACAAGAACGTACAGGACTAGAAATTGCGATTAATTCTTGCTATGTACGATCTAGGGGGATTAACAGTAAAATAGACACAATGTAGAGGAAGAGGTATTAATAAAATTATTAATGGGGAACATACCACAAAGGAAATTCGAAATGAAAAAAATCTGGAGGGATGGAAAAACAAGGTTAAAATTTGGTTGATAGCATGGTGTAAAGAGCAATAGAAATAGTAACAAAAAAAAAAAAAGTATCGGAATACTAGTAATAACCACTTATAACATTGACGCTACGTTGACATGAGATTACTATCTCCAGTTTTAAGCTGCTAATGAGAGAGTGGTAGTTGTATAAAAATTATATATTGTATTATTGTAATATATATAAGTGTTATCATGTATAAGTTTATTGTAATAGGAAATATTATTTTAGACGATGGTATATAATTGTAATATAAATGATAAATAATGAGAGTGTGGATTTTATAGTATAGTAATATATAAGTTAACACTTTTTATGCTGTAACAGAAAGTAGTACTTAAGTTAAGTTGATGTTATATTGTACAAATTAATGATATAATTATGTTGGGAACTCACAGACGGGCTAGTGCCTTGTGGGACCCGCAAATTATTTAAAAAAAAAAAAAAAAAAAAAAAAATGTACGAATAAAAAACTTTCTAGTTTTTATTAAACCCAAAACTAAATCTGCTCGGTTTCTCATAGCAAGTTCTGGATATAAAAAATCGCGAACACAAAACCTCTAGAAAATGTTAAAACCAAACTGATTTGGGTCTCGCAGCGTTGACAGAAAAATTGCGGTGATAGCATCTGTTGAGTAGTATCATGCGGCAACAATGTCGATCTTTGTAGCGTCTGTATAAAACCTTAAGGGATCTCGCATGTAATAGTCTACCTCCTGGGTCCCACATAATACATCATAAACCGGCAAAAGCTTATCCCTCTAGGGGTGATATGATTCACATGAATAATTACATTACAAAAAACATAATTTTGTTATCCTAGCACTTTAAATAAGCCCGGGTTTCAGGTGGTCTGCTTGATATGATGGGTCTCACAACGATCTCTAGGTTGAAAATATGCACATGCATGTATATTTATTTTGTTTTTGGAACATCTAGGTTTCCAACTTTAAAATTAGCCCCTCGAGGCTTCGAAAGCTCGAACTTTTGGGAAAACATATTTTTTTTTCCCGGGTAATTGGTATACTGTTAGAAAGAGCGCTATTTGTCAAAAGCAAACTTGTATTTAATTTTCTTAACGAAACATTGGAAGTTTACTAAAAGATCAAAAGAGCATGAAAAATGACGTGCAGCCCCCCTCCCTGTGGCTCAGGTATTATAGCTAAAGATTTCGAACACGGTTAAAAAAATGCACATCTCCCTGTGTATTTCTTTACTTCGGAACATCTGGGTTTCCAACATTAAAATCAAACCCTTTGGGCGCCGAAAGCTCGAAAGTTTGAAAAAAAAAACTTTTTTCCCCAGTCATGTGATATATCAACGGAAAGATCGCTATTAGTCAAACACAGTTAGAGATTAACGAATCGAAAGCAGCTAACAGAAAAGTAAGAACGTAGTACGAACTGAAAGAAAGGAGAAAACTAAAAAGTAAAAGATGGCACGTTCTGCGGAGATAAAGGGGCATTTAAATAAGATGAAATCGGAGAAGCGAAGCCGGAAGTGTACTGTGACTAAAAAGAAGGCGAACACTATGTTAAATTTTTCTAAATGTCCTATAATCAAGACATTGAATAAAATAAAGCAAAATAAAATACAATTCTAAATTTATTGTTTTTTATTGAAATGCATAGTAAAAAGTCCGAAAAATAAAAAAAGTATTTTTTTTTTTAAAAATATGTTTTTATTTATGCATTAAAAAGAAGCACAAAATAACGTTTATTAGTGTGCGACTACCAGATAATCTTAACATTAAAATCTGGATCTACAAAATATTTTGAAAAATAAAAGCGGGTGCCGCAGTTACAAAAATATTCGGTGTTTGGCTTAGGATGTATTATAATATTAATGTTTAATTATTAATCTGCGGCCCCCGCTTTTATATTTCAAAATATTTTGTAGATCCAGATTTTAATGTTGAGATTATCTGGTAGTCGCACACTAATAAACGTTATTTTGTACTTCTTTTTAGTGCATAAATAAAAACATATTTTTAAAAATAATTTTTTACTTTTTTTATTAGAATTCCGCACAGATACAATAATGCACGGAATCCTAATACGATGGTTCAGAAACAACAAAAATATCAAATAAAAATCAATAATTCACGAACGGTGTGTGACTTATAAACTTCAAAATTAGATTATAAATTATAATTAAAATTTTCTTTGAAACAATCTGTAATTTCAAAATAACCAATTATCCTGGACGGCAAAAGCCGGAAAAAGCCTTCAAGAATATATAATATGGACTGCCGTTAGCTAAAACAAAGATGGGGGGAGCAAACAGACAAATACATTATAATAACACAGTTGTTAAATAAAATGCCTAAAGAAATAATAGAGGTGGAAAAAATTGGAGTAATAAAAAAGAAAATAAAGGAAATGTTAAAAGAAAAGAGGGAAATATAGGAACAATAATAAGCATTAAATAAGACAAAAGGGTACGGAAATAGTAATAAACAAAAGTGAAAAAAGGGAAAGGGAAAGAGACGGAATAAAATAAATAAATGAAAAAATAAAAAATAAAAACAAAATAAATAATAGGTATTAGTTATAGCTAAGTTAGAAATAAGGGGAAAAAAGAGGATTAATTTACGTAATAAAATATTTGCGCGGCGATAAAATTGTATAGTACATAAGTAGTATAATGTAGGCATATTTAGATGTAAGAAAACTCGTCGACAAGGCTATATACAGCTTGACAAGGCAATGTATAAATATTAATAAATATCGATATATTTTCAAAAAAAAAAAAAAATTTAAAACGACCTCAATAATCACTTTTAAAAAATTCATAACTCATCACCAGATAAACCTTTAATTCAAAATATGGAACAAAACGTAGAAGCTCTTTCAGAAAAGCAAAAAAAATTTCGGTTAAAAAATTATACAGACCAACACCCATTTTGGCCTAAAAACAGTCAAAAAAGATGTTCACGTAAATCATAGCTCGAGTAGAAAAGTAGAGAAAACCAAAACCTATCTCAAACATACGCATAAAAGACCGCTTTATAGGAACAAAATATAGCCGAGCTTACAACTTTATATTCTGGCCTCCGGGACGTCAAAAGCTCGAAATTTTGGAAAAAAATATTTCTTTTCCTAGTCATATGAAATATCGATTGAAGGATCGATCGGTTTTTGTCAGGAACGAAACCGTATTTCATTTTCTTAACTAAATTGTCGAAGTTAGTGGCAATTTCAAAAAATCGCCAAAAAATTACCTGTTTCCCCTCCCTTGGGGACGCGAAAAATCAGATTTCATTGTTTTGAATTTAGTATTATGTAAGTGGAAATTATATCGTTATCGTTAACTTGACACACCGAATCCTAAGCGCACGTGAAACATCATGCTTAACTGAACTTGTTTTTTTGTCGAAATTGTTTCGATTAAAAATTAATTAGATTTTTTTTAAATCGATGTGAGAGTTCAGCTGAAAATTAGAAATTTAATTCTTAACCGAAATCACTTCGATTAAACATTTATTTTTAATCGAAGTTAGTTGAGTTGAGATTTGAACTTTTAATTTGTAATCAAAATAACCTCAGTTATAATTAAACTTTTAATTTTCAGTTTAACTCCTCTCGACTGAAACTTAAGGTGTTTAATTGTCAATTTGTCCTTAATTAATTAGGAAATGTAGTTAATTATTTAGGATGCTACGAAGCAATCTACTTATTGCATGTTTTATTTACGTTTTCTGAATTGTAATAAAAATATTTCATTTTAATTTTCCCAATTTAAATAGCTTGTAGTAGAGCAAGGCCGAGCGGGGTGGCTAACACAGAATAAGCAGTAAAAGAAAGAAAAAAAAATAATAATTCTCGAAAAATTTAGAAAAAAATCAACAAGTATTCTAACACATTTTGCAAAATAAGCTACAACAACATTTAACAAAAAGAAAAAAAAAAAAAAAATAAGCAGTTTGTTTTAAAAACTGGAAAATCATTCGCCTGGCTCGAAGGGTAGAATTACCACCAAACTGGGTGGAATATAATGAATATAACATAAACGTAAACTTTTATATTAATAATTATAAAACGAAAAAAAAAAAACTAATAAATTAGTACAGTTCACTTAGAGCACGTGAAATAGCTTTTTTGATCTTCATAGGACCGACAGTTTTCATATCTCAATCTTGGTACTCACAGCACTTAATCTAATCTTCTCCTGAAGGATCGGTATTTTCTTCGTTGTAATACAAAGCGAAAATAACTGTTTTGTTTTCTTACTTTTCTATTTCGTTATTCCCTTCCAGCACTTTAATCACTCTCTTATCCATTAGAGTAAGATGAGACTTGTTCATTTTACCCACTTTAATTAGATTATTTAATGAAAAAAAAAAAAAATATATATATATATATATATATTAAAACAATAATATTTACAATAAAATAAACCGCAATAGAATTCCACGACTTTAAATAGAAAAGCCACGCTTTGACTATTCGACGATAGAATCGAATACGTAATACTGAAAAATCTGACCTATATATTATCAAGGCCGAGAAATAGTCAAAAATCATTTTACCCGGGCTATGGGTGCTATAAATCACGAGTTAAAACTTTTTCCGCGAATTTGAATTCTTAATTCTGCAGCAGATTTCTGTAAAGATTTTTTTTTTAGTATTCGTAGATTTTCAAATTTTCTACTAAAATTAACTCGCACCTGCGTTGAGACCGATGTCGGTGTGTGAACTATTCATTCGACACAGGGTGTTTCGTTAAAAGTGTTGTTTCATTCGTCTTTGTTGTTTCGAAATTAACATCTGAGATAAAATAAATCTCGCTCTTTTCCCTAATTATCCTCTCCATCCTGACGACGAAGCCGTTTGTGATCCTGACCATATCTTCTTTGATATTATTCGGTTCCCCATACTTTTGTGATATGTTATAAATCTGATTGAAGAGTAAATAAATACACTTAAACCACAAAAAAACTTGTTATTTAATTATTTAAAAATAAAAATAAAACACCGACTAGTTTCGGATAGTATTTATCCATCTTCATGGTATATATATATATATATATATATATAAACAACTATACACCATGAAGATGGGATAATACTATCCGAAACTAGTCAGTGTTTTATTTTTATTTTCAAATAATTAAATAACAAAATATTATGTATAAAAAAGTCACTTTTATCACAGAAAACATATTTAAAATATTAAAAATTAAAAATTGCCATTTTAAATATATTTTCTGTGATAAAAATGACTTTTTTATATGTATAATATTTTGAAAATAATAACAGAAAATGGACACTTATAATTTAAATATAAAGAATTAAATAACAAGTTTTTTTGTGGTTTAATTGTATTTATTTACTCTTGAATAAGATTCATATCTTCTTTAAATGTCCATCCTTCGTTAATGTAATCTACTCCTTTGTACTACGATCTCGTTTATCACTTAAACTCCCTAATCCTTATTGCGCTTCTTCGTTTCCGTCGATCTCTGTTAGGTTCCTATCCTCAGTTCTTCTATCTCATCAATATTTGACGCCGACTTTACACATCTGATATTATTTTCTCTCGTGCCGTTTCTGGGCGAAGATCCATCGCTGACATGTTCAAAAGGGGCCTTAAAAGAAGAACAAAAAGGATTAATAATGCAATAAACGGGTTTTTACGCTGCAATAGTTGAACTTTCTTTCACTTTTGTAAAAAAATAGAGATCAACAACGAATATAACAACGTAACATGTTGTTGGACGTGGGAAATAAATGCCGAGAGACGTTCCGAGTATTAGAATGTCACCGGATTCTGTCACGTTTAGCTCGTTTACGCGTTGTCAACAATCGTGTTTTCATTACACCGTATTCTCAAACTTTGGAACTTTCGGTTTTTCACTGAGAAATATACAATGTTTCGGCAAATATTACAAGAACGCTTATTGTCAAACAACCATCGTAACGTGATTTCACTTTCAGAAGAACGCATTGTGGTCGTTTCGAAATCAAAATTTTACCTTCAGCCGTTTTCAGATAAATATTTCACGTTGAATATTTCACGTAATATATGTATAACAATGACGTATTTATCGAAAAAATATTTTATTTTTTTTGCCCCGGGGAGGGTCTTATATTAGACTCGGTATCTAAACCATTTTAAAATACCTGTCTTTAGACTAATATTATATAACAATTTATAAATCGATAGATTTTGGGAAGGGAGAAAACACTTGATACCGGTCAGAAATGTAGTCTGGAGATAGCTGAAATACAGAGTTTATAACGACGCAGAGTGTAAAAGGAACAGCCTAAAAAGATATATGATCTGCATGTGCAACTTTATTTAGATCATAGACGCGCTGATAAGACGACACCAGGTTTTATCGACAGAGTCGTAACGGATGTTTGTTAACTTGAAGCCTAAGTCTACAAATGGATATGGTGAGCCTACGAAGGATAATTCTTTTGCCACTACTTATAACTTGTCTTTGTTCGGTTTTAGGATTTTGGATGACCGTAGCAACGTTCCAGTTCTGTGGTATACCGTCGTTATTCCATATTTGATTGTATATTCCTAATAGTAATTCTTTAGCGAACTCTTCTTCTTAGTTCCTCAATCTATATGGATAGATTGTGGCGGGCAACCATGTTTTAAAAGTGTTCCCGGATAAAGCCATTTTCTTCATGTCTTCGTATCTATCTTCACGTCTTCCTTTATTTGTTTTATATATTTCTGCCTTGGTCTTTTCCCTTCCACGGTTCCTTCTATTATTTGTTTTAGCTATTCATTATTTCTGTGTATATATGTCTAATCCATTTAAATATCCTTTCTTATAGTTTTCGTAATAGACTTTTTTTCCCCCTTTAACTCTATATCTAATACTTCTTCATTCCTTACTTTTTTCATCCATGATATCCTTTCTATTCTTCTCTAGCACCAGATTTCGAATGCTTCCAGTTGATTGCTCAACCGTTGATTCAAATAACAAATGTTTCTGAACCATATATGTGTAGTAGTACGAATACTTTATTAAAAATTTTCTTTATTTCTCTGTGGATATTTCTAGATGTTAGGAAGCTTCTTCTCTTTTTTATTGAATGCTAATTTTGCCATTATTATTCTCTCCGTTATATCTTGATCACTTCTTCCATCTTCTGTAATTATGCTTTCCAGATATCTCTTTTTTTTCCACCCGGTTTATTTTTTCTCCGTCTATTTTTATATCGTATTTCTTTACCATCTTTTTTTTTTTTACTACATCTCATTATTGTTTTTTTTTTTTTTTTTTCATTTATTTTCATAGTATATATGTTTTAAATATTTGGTTCATCTGATTTAGGGAGGACCTTAATTCTTATAAAAATGTGATTTAATGAATATCGTGCTGTACGCGTTCATTAATGTCTCAGAGGTAATTATTACTTAATTGCGCTGATTCTTTATTTTGTGTCTTTGTGTTTCTATCGAATTTCTAAATCGGCTATTCGTATCGGACGGCCGATATAAGGCTAAGGTTTCTGCACGGTGTGTGTGCACAAGGGGAACAGCATGTTCTGCCGCACACCACCTCCACCTCTAATTATCGATAATCAGGATTCGTCGGCTGCTGCTCATCGACATGAGCAAACAAATATCACGCAGGATTTATCTCTGTCTATCTAGCGGTGCCGAGGAATTAGATTCCGATTTCGTTCCTGCCGCTAACACCAACACTAACCATTCCCCACTACAGAAGCTCATCAGTCATCTAGCTGGACGGTAGCGGAATGACGCAAAGGCGGAAGCCCTACCAAACGACTGAGAACTTCGCCGTCTACAATAGCTACGGGTAATTGCTTCGCCCCGCTGCGAGTTGAAGAAAACATCATCGAACAGACGTTATTCGGCGAAGATTCTAATAACAAAGTCGGCAAATACCCTCCAATCACAATTGTTCACGATAATAATAATATCGATGTAAAATCGCTAATTTATACACTTAAAAGCACTGTTAGCATAGAGTTTAATATTCGGAGTTTTAGGAATAAAACTCTGATTCTGGTTAAATCCTCGAGTAATTTCGATAACGTAATTAATTTTTTGAAAAATAACAAAGTTCCCTTTTTTACACACTTGCCACGCGATCGAAAGCAGCTAAAAATGGTACTAAAAGGACTTCCTCTTTCATTCTCAGTAGCTGAGATTGAGAGCGAATTAAAAACCAATTGCAATCCCTTGAGTGTCTATTAGACAATTTACCAAGAAACAAAACCTTTCTAATCAGCCTACCTTACTACCGATCTTCTTAGTTACCTTTCCTCCTGCTACCGAAATTGCCGATGTATTAAAAATTAAACACTTATTTCACTGCCTAGTTCACGGGGATAAATATGTTCGTAAAAGTATCTTAGTATAATGTTATAATTGTCAAAAATTTGGACATGTATCTCAAAATGGTAACCTTCCACCAAGATGTGTTTCATGTGGCCTGTATCACCCTAATGAACTTTGTAAAAAAATAAATATGCCTAAATGCGCCAACTGCGAGGGGTCTCATGCCGCTAATTCCAGTGATTGCTCAGTCTACAAACGACTGCTTCAGCTACGTTCGAGCAGAAAATTATCTGATACTAGATATAGTTCACCTTTGCTGACGCATAACCTTACTACTGATTTACCTAAAAATCGGAAGCAGGATCACATTACTTATGCTCAGGTGGCTGGTGGTGTTCATAATACCTCCCCTAAAATTAATACCACGTCTGATAATTCTTCCCTTCTTTCTATGCTTTCATTCTTAAAAGAATTCAATCTGCCCAAGATTTTAAAAGTTATTCAAATAATCAGTAATAAACTTAAAATTAATGTAAATAACGATGTTATGTCTAAGCTAATTATTATTTTTGAAACATGTATTGAACTATTGTTATGAATAACTTAAATATAGTTGCTTGGAATTGTTGTTCTATAGCTGACAAACAGAACGAGCTCCATAATTTCTTAATTTTGAACAAAATACACGTAGCTGCCCTATCAGAGACCAGACTGGATATTACCTGTTGTAAAACTGTATTTCCTGGTTATTATATTTACACGAATGACATTTCTCGTAGGAGCGGAGGAGTCGCTATACTAATTGATAAAAGAATAAAGCATAATGCCGTTTACTTACCACCGTTAGGTTGTTTACAAGCTGTTGGAGTTCAAGTCTATAATAGCGCATCACAAAATTATAACGCTCGAAGCAGCGTATTTATTTATGCTGTTTACAAACCGCCTAGATCAATGCATAATTTCTGTAATGATATCCTTTCACTAACCAGATCTAATAATCACGTGCTTCTAATCGGTGATCTCAATTGTAAAAACAAAATCTGGAACTGTTTTTCCAACAATGCAGCTGGTAATATGTCATATCAATTATCTATACGTGATTCATATAGACCTAGTACCATAAGTAACAGACTTCAAAGAGCCTCGACACGCGTTCTAAAATACTTTACCCGATGGCAGATTAATATTAATCCATCAAAGACTCAAGCGATATTCTTCACCCACCGGCGACCCGAATTTCCAAGAAAACTAATAATTTCTGGAAATGACATTGCCTGGTCTAATCACATCAAATATCTTGGCTTAATATTAGATAGCAAATTAACTTACAGCAAACATATTGAGTACATCTCGGTTAAAACAAACAGAGCTATCTCGCTAGTATATCCCTTGCTCAATCGCAAATCCTATTTAAGTGCAAATAACAAATTTGTCATCTACAAATCACTTATAAGGCCGATTATCACATATTCTTGTCCAGTGTGGTCTTCTGTTAGTAGGGCACATTATAACAAGCTACAGGTAATCCAAAATCGATGCTTAAGATGTATTCTTGGAGCGAATAGATACACAAGAGTAGCATATATGCATAACATTTTAGAGTTACCGCAAATCAGAGATTATGTTTTGAGTGCAACTACTAAGTTCTGTGATAAATGTATAGGGCACGAGAACTTACTTATCAGCTCTATTGGTAACTATGATTCTAGGCAACTACGCACTATGTATACTAAGTACAAACATCGTAGACTTAAGCATATTATTCTGAATTATTTAACGTTAGTACTAGTATTTAGTTTTAGTTTTATTTTAAAATTATTCTATTTGATAATCACTGTATAAATATCTATGTAATGTGGCACTAGCCACCTAGTCCTCCCCTCTTGTAGTAGGTTTTTGGTTCTTTTCCTACTAACTTAAACGTCGCATATCATGTCTTATTTATAGGTATATTCATTAATTTCGTTATGTGGTAAGACTCGTGTCGGTACACATATTAATAACTATATCATGCAATGTTATTGTTTATGCAAATAATTCTTTCTTTCTTTCTTTCTTAATTCTTATTCACTGTCTGCTATTATTGCTATATCATCTGCAAATCTAAACATACTTATTTTTATATCGCCTACTGAAATACCGTCATTATATTTTTGCTTCCATTCTTTTCTTCTATGTAGATATTAAACAGCGTAGAAGATAAGCTGCAGCTTTGCCTGACCCCTTTTTTTATTCTTGCTTCTTTTTCTATATCTTTTATCCTTATTATTCATATAGGCCTTCTATTATCCTTCTGCCCCCGTTATGTATATTCATCGTTTCCGGTATTTCATTAAGCAGCTTCTAGTTGCATCTATCGAACGCTTTTTCAAGACCCACAAAGGTAATATAAATTGGACGATTTATTTCTATTTTCTTTTCTGTTCCAATTTTAAACTTGGTATTGTTTCTCCGGATCCTTTACCCTTCCTGAAGCCCCCCCATATTGATCTTCGTTTAGCTCTTGTTCGATTTTATTTTTAATTCTATCCAGTACAATTTTCGTTAATATCTTTTTGAATCATGTGTGTTATTAAACTGATTGCGCGGTGTTCTTCGCATTTTCTCGTTCTATTTCTTTTAGGAATCATTACTAATCTACTTATATTAAAATTTTTTGGAATTTCCTCACTTTTGTGTATTTCTCTGATTAGACTATATATACATATATATATCTTTCCTTTTTTGTCTTCATCTAAGGCTTTTAGTAATTCGCTGTTAATATTGTCGTATCCAGGCGTTTTTCTTATCTTAAGTTCTTTTAAGGCTTTTTCAAATTCTTCCATAGTTATTATTGGCGGTCCTATATTATCTGCTGATTTATTTCTTTTTAAATCTTTCTTCATTTACTTATTATTCCGATCTTTATTTTCTTCGCTGTCTTTGCTGTACAGAGTTTGTATTTTTTCCATCTTTCTGCTTTTTCATCGCCTTCTATGGCTATTTTCTTGTTTTCGAGTTCAGTTCCGTTAATTTTATTTTTAAAATCTCTAAAATTTACTTGTATTTGTTTATATGCGCTCTCTATATTTCCTTTTGTGATATTTTCTTCTGTTTAAATTGATTTTCTATATATATATATATATATATATATATATATATATATATATATATACTATCTTTGCTTTCTTTGCTTCCCTGTTGTTCACCTTATATTCCTCCATCTCTTGTAGGTCTTTTGTCCTTTCACTGTATTTACGTTCTTAAATTGTCTTCTTTTTTCCATTAATTCAATTACTTTATTTGTAATCCATGGTTTCCTATATAGACTTTTTCTTCTTTTCTTAGCGTTTTTTCTGCTGCATTTATTATTGTTTTTTTTTTAAGAGATTCCATTTCTCATCAATGGTTTTAGTACTCATTTGTTCATTTAACCTTTCTTTTACTTCCTTTTGGTATTCATTCTCCTCTTTTATTTCGATTGCTTAATCCATCATTTCCAACCCATTCTCCTTCGTTTTCATCTCCAACCACCGCATTCCAATCGCCTAATACTATTAAGTTGTCTTTTGGTTTCACATATTCTAACGCCTCTTCCAATTGTTTATATATTTCTTCCGCTTCCTCATCTTCATATTTACTTGCGGACGTATAAAGTTTTATAATTGCTGTTATTGTTTGCTTTGTATCTATCATTGCCAGGATTTATCTATAGATATGTATTAACTTTAATACCCCATATTTTGTTTAAGATAATGCCAATTTCATTTTTTACATTTTCCTGTCCCGAGTGCAGTATTCGATATTCGTCACTCCAGAAATCATTATTATTCTCCCATCTTGTTTCCGATATTTCCAATATATCTACATTCCTTTTCAGTTCTAGTTTTATATTTTCTAGAATGATAGTGAAATACAAGAATGAGAATTTGTGGCATATTTAGTTTTACAGGATAAAAATTTAAAAAAAATCAATAATAACGCACTAATAAAATCAGCTAAAAAACTAACGACTCATCATTAGAAAAAAAGTAGAATCTAGAAACGTTGGATTTAACAGTAGAAATAGTGGAGTACGGTGATTACACAAAAATAAATAAATAAAAAAAAAATGGAAAAGTAATAGAAATTTGAAAATGCAATCCATCTACTCATAAAATAATGAAATATTAAATACAATGAATAACAACAAAGTAACATATAACACTTTGAATTAAATTTACAAAGTAATAGGTAAACTTCACAAACTCCGAAAATGGCAAATAAATAAAATCAATGAATAATTTAAAATGTCACATAAGAATCCTCGGCAAAAAAAAAAAAAAACATTATTATTAAATTAGATTTACGTACCAAACAATTTAACCCGTCGCTCTATATGTCTTTCTATTCTTCTAATCTTTTGTGTTGGTTGAATGTCCTATGTTGACGTGCCCATAAAAAAAACAAAAAAAACAACAAAATAACATTTATTCAGAAATAATCAAAATTAATGCATGTAGAAAAGATAGATATTAAGCTAATTTTAACGAGATCTGCAAAAAAAAAAAAAAAAAAAAAAGATGAGAGGACGAATAGAGTTAGAAAGGGAAAAAAAATTGAAAAGCAAAATAGCGTAAACCAGATAAATAATTAAAAATTACATGCGAAGATTCGAAAAAAGAAATACAACACGGGAATATCGGGAAAAAAAACAAAAAGGAGTAATTAATTAGTAAATAAAAAAGCACCGGAACAAAGATATTATTTAAACTAGTTAAAATCGTTATTAAACAGACGAAAATAAGAAAATACATTATTTAAAACTGATTATTATTTAATTAATGATGAATATTTTAAATTTATCGTAATACTATAAAGATTGCAAAAATAACATCGCGCATAGAGATAAATTACGTCATTTGCACAGAAAAAGAAAAAAACAGCGCTGGAAATAATATAATAAATCGAAAGACTATGTCATTTTTGAGCATTTAAAAGATGCATTGTTACAGCAAACACGCTGAAAAAGTAATAGATAAATGCCGATTCTTCGTCTCAAAGGATGCCGCCACCGCTAATAAAGGCCTTCTAGACCCGTTTGCGGAGAGTCTGAGACCGCGGAACCGCATTTCGTTTGGGTGTCGATCCCTTAATTCATGCACACAAGTACACATGTACGTGTACATACATATGCTCACACATGTGAATCACCATCATCATCACTGCCACCAGAAATTCGTACACGTGCCTCGTAAGTGACCTTGCACCTGTCCGTCAAGTGATCGCCACGGACCTTCAGGAGCATCGCTTGTACGTTAATTACCGTTATTCGGTAGAGGCTGATTTTCAGCGTATACTCACACACACATAATCAAGCCTATACAGGTATAGCGCCCGCAGCCACACGCAAAAATAGTCTTTATCATTACCGAACTCTGCTGTTATCAATCTTATCACTAGTCAGTCCTGCTGGAATTGCGGCAAAATGCAGGTTTTCGAGCATCGATAAAATCTTCTGGATACATGGAAGTCAAGTCTGTAAATCGTACACCGCACAAAATGCACACACCGTTCCGCTTTTCCTGGTACATTCGGTCGGTCGCGTAAACTTCTTCCCTCGTCCGACACTCTATGCAGGGGTAAGTCTATCCCACACACCGCGAAAGCGCACCATCCGATCCCACGCATGCATCAACTACCGGTAACCGCATAATCGTATAAGCGTACTGCGCACTCCCGCACACACATCAACAGTGACTGCATAAATGTCAATAATCTACTAATTTTTTAGCGCTAATTTTCGAACAGTGATTTTAAATTTTTTTCATTTTATTCGCTAAATGATCTTGTTGGCGATGATAATTTGGGGGCTTTGGATCCTTTTTTTTTTTTCCTACTAAAAAATCGACGTACTACCAATAGGAATTATTTGCAGATATCTAACTCGACTTTCTATCTGTCGAAATGTATTTTTGTTCTGCTGTAATTTTCGTTTTTAGAACTCCTCGTAGAGATAGCAAAAAACTATACACAGTTAAGTTATAAGGAGAAAAACAAAAGAAAAAACCCGTGGTCGTATTTAATGAGAAATCATTGCCGACTAGCAACACTAATAGCTACTTTTTAAGTGATTTCTTTCGTAAGAGAATAATTGGGTACAATATTTTGGTCGACATAAAAAGCAATGCATGCACGTGCATGCATCTGTCACGTTGTACACGGGCTTCTCCGTATTACTTGCGATCTGTTATAATTGCGATACGCGTGATTAAAACGATCCTAGTTTAGAGACAGAGTTAAGTGGTAGACGACTGACGTAATTACCATAACCTGGAGCAAATGAGGCTTATCGAAATGCTCGTATTTCAAGGTTCACTTACACCGTCCACTTTTAAATTAGGAATTCCTTTTTTCTTTCCTATACTTCAGACGATTTATTATATGTAGGTCGTAATAATTGCTATTTAACGGAAATAGTCCAGCTGAAAATTACATACATATCCGGTAGCATGTATTATCACGCGTTAATCTCGTTATAAAATAATATCTTCCGATTACTAAATAAATTACCCCCTCCTCGCCCGTCAATATCGTCGAAGCATGATCATCGTCACTGTTTTCGACATTACAGAATTCTAACGATATTTCAATCCTGGCTACCACCACTCCCATTCGCCAAAAGTTCGAACACCCCCTAGAGGTTTCTTCAGACATGGTACTGAAAAAAGTCGAAACACTTTTCGAAAATTATAAGAGCTGTAAACTGAAAACCGTTGGTGGCTGCCATTGGAAATAACACGCAGGTTATATTCTATTATTTGTTGGGGTTTTTTTTTAGTGGGTGGGGGGGGGGGATTATTCAATATGGATATAAAAGAGTGAAAACGAGAATCAGATACAGTAGCTGACAAAAAGAAATCAAGTGTCTGGATGACATGGATGGAAGGGAAAAAATAAACAAAGTACTGTAGGGAGTGGGAATGTTGCTTGATAAAAAAAAAGGAATTCAACTGAGAGCGAGAAGCGTCCGAACATTATGTCATCGGGATCACATGTAAAAAAATGGGGAAGCAATGAAGGAAACAGATGACGCACGAAACGCAAACATCGCAGAGTGATTAGAGCACAAATCAAAAAACCGGAATAGAGCGGAAGAGAAGGTCCGATAGACAGGTAAAAGGAACCCCGGTTAGAGAATGAGGAAAAGTTAAACCATAGTTTCTAAATAAGCAACTGTAGAACACAGATGAGAATATGGTAAGAAACCTGCCGGACATAGAAGATAGCTAATGATTAACTCATTTCTTCCGATTTTAAAGGAGCTAGAAATCGTATGAGATCAATAAATGAAAAAGGAAGAGGTCTTGAATCGAGGAATGTGTAAAAAGGATTATGCAATCGGTAGAACGGGAAAAAAAGAGGAGTTGTCTGACGGGATAAGGATATGGTGAGATACAGGTGAAGATCTGATAAAGAAAAACGTCTGCATGGTCGCCCTGGACTCCGCACAGAAAATTAAGCAGAAGAAGGGAAGTTTAAAGGATTCACAGTAATTTGAAGAAAGCCTTTGGTCTTTCGGAGCCGTCATTGTAAATTGTAAAGTGGTTGTTAGAGAAGCGAGAATTCGAATTCCATAAAAATTCCGACCTAACAACACAGGGGTAGATCCAGAGAGACATTTTGGGGGGAGGAGTTTTTTTTTTTTTTTGATTAAGAACTGTATTTCAATAGCGTTTTTTTTACAATGCGAGTTTGCGTACAAAGGCGCCAAGCCAAGCACCGCCGTTAGAATTAATCTTGACCTAGAACCTTCGTACAACAAAACTTAAGTAATAAACTTTAATTGTTTGTTTTTTTTTCGGGTTTTGAGAAACACTTAATATGCACTGTGTACTTATTTAATAGACAGTAATATTTTTATTTATTTATTTTTCTGAAAGACGCGTGTGATTGATTTCGGTTTGATTTACCATTTAGGCCAGATTGTCTTGTCCGGGTATTAAATTGAAGGTAGAAAGTTCATTATTTGATAAACATGATCTCGTTAATATATTCAAAATTTTTGTGCTTTTTTATGGTAAATATGACATTGATCTATAATAACTTTTAGGTCCAGTGGAAGAATTCCCGTAAGAGCAACAGCGGCGCTGTGAGAAATTGTTCTATAAGCTCTACAGGCGTTTATATTAAGTATTTACGTTGTGTTTGCTTTACGGTTTTCTTTTTTAGATGTTGGAAAAACACAGAGCTACAGTAACACACTGTGTTCTTAACAAGTGACTTGTACAGTACAAGTCTGTATCTGTGATCAAAACCCCTTGTATTTCTGCACACTTTTAGTAATTGATAGTATTTAGCGTCCAACTTGAATATAATGTAGTCTATGTATTGTTTAAAGGAAAGTTTATTGCCTAATATAATAACTCCTAGGTATTTAAAATGTTTCACTACTTCTAAAGTGATCTCCCTGTAAAATACATTAATATTTTTCCTTTTCAGTTTCAGGGAATTTGTGAAAAGGGACACAAAGCATTTTTAAACCGAAAGATATTAAGCTTCACTTCATTTAGCCGGGCTCCGAGTAACTCAAGCGTTTTGTTAGCTGTTCTTTCGAGATTGACTTTTGCATCGTCCGTTATTATGAATAGTAAGTTATCTACATATGCGCATAGGTCAACTTGTCGTATGGTAGAGCTTGGTTGAATAATATATTCCGGAAAAGTGGACCTAAAACGCTACCCTGTGGGCAGCCTTTATTGGTTTCAGTGTTTACAATATGATTACCTCCATTTGAAGAGTTACACGTCTGTTTTTAAGGTAGCAATATATTGTACATAGCAATAGTATGTCTTTGATCAGAATATATTTTAAAATGTTAAGGGTACCAGTAGTTTTATCAAAGGCTCCTTTGATATCCACTCCTATGACGAGAACGTTTGATTTTTTCTTAAGGCTGCTACTAATCTTGCTGATTGCATAATTCACAGCATGTTCTGTGGACAGAAAATTGTCTTTTATCTAAAAAGTTTGTTAAGATCAGATGGCAAGTTATCCTATTTTTTAATAGTTTTTCATAAATTTTGCTTAAAGTATTTAAAAAACATATTGGGCGATAGAAGCTTAGAAGATTTGCATCTTTGTTTGATTTATGAAGTAGGATTACACTTGCTTCGTGCCAGGTTTTAGGGAAATAGTTTGAGATGATTTTTTTTTTATATAGGAGTGGAAGGAGTTTTGGATAGACCTTTTGGATTAATTTTAGTGTCTTATTTGTAATATTGTCAAGTCAAGCAGCTTTGTTTTTTTTTTTAATTTTTTATAAACTGTCTTTGTCAGTGCTGTCTAACGGAGAAAATAAAGGATAGGGAGTAGTTTATATTCTCTGTCATATAGGTGATTTTATCGCCGTTATTTTTTGTGAAAAATGGAATATTGTTTGCTTTGTTTGATTTCAGAAACATTAATTTGTAGCTTAAGCACTGTGGTTTAACATTTTCAGAGCAAATTTGGGGGGGGGGGGAGTTACATAATTACATTATATCTTTTATGGTACGCAGTAGATTTGAGAAATACGTTGTTTCATAAAGAAAATCAAATAACGACCAGCTCTTTATCGATCTAAAAAATGTTTTAAAAATACATAATTATTATAATTTAATTTAAATTTAATTTTATTTTTAGGTAAAAAATAAGAAAATTATAAAATTCTAGCTAAAATGGTAATTTAGAATTTGTATAGTAAGAAAGATATTATTTTATTAGATTTTACTTCTTTTTTATTTTTGTTAGTAATCCGATCATAATTCTTTATTCATGACCAAGTACAAAAAATATATATATATTTAGCTCTGATTTATTTTCATTTACATTACAAAATAAAAATTAAAAATAAATAAAAATGGCAAAAGATCGACGACAGTTGTGTTTAAAATAGAATAAAAGAGGAACATTAATAGTTTTACTAGAGAACAGTATTAAATATTAGTTATAATTAAATCCATATATTGCAACATTTATACAAATCTTTTATAGTATAAATTAAGTTTCTCTGTTATAACAAATTTTTTCATAGGAGCTTTGGTTCTTTGGGGGGAAATGTCCCCCCTCCCCCGTAGATCCCCCACTGCAACATCGCGTAAACTAGGTTTAAGGGAAGCAAGAGAAAGCAGTCAATTGGATGAAGAAAGCATGAAAAATTGTAGGAAAAGAATAAGAACTTTTCGAGGGTGTAGATATATAGTGAAAATAGAAGGCGACGAGCAAAGATTTAAGATAGAATCGGTATTTTATTTACAGAAAATAAGAAGAAAACGTTTCATGAAGAAAGTCTAAGCAGGTACGTCAAATGAAAAGAGAAGCAATATGGGGGTTTCAGCTTCGACAGCGAGAATAGGAGATTTCTGAGTTTCACGACAAAGGCGGAAGTAAGTATTTTGGACGCGATCGAGTTTGAAAAGCACAGACACCTAGAAGAGTTACTATATATATATGAAACAACTACAATCCAAAATGGAACAAAACACAGGATTTATAAAACATGAACAGAATGTAAGAATCACCTCCACGATCTGTATATGAAGGGGACTTAATAAGGTTGATCCTTTCGAGATACACTAATGGGATTTGAGAATTTGGCATATTCCCGTGTTGTCTGATTATGTCTTTGTCTCCCCTTCAGCAGCATGCATGCCCTCTTTGTTCACAGCCGGTCCTACCAGCGCCCAACTATATACAGTGCCCAAGTATTGATATTGCTGCATTGTCGTTGACTCGATGCTGATCAGCAATCCTGACCAACTCTTTCCGATGCTCAAGTGTGTTTGCTTAATCTAAACAGGTTCATATAAAAAGCATCTGGCATATGTAATAGTCTAGTAGTAGATTGGTACATGTACTACATTAATATTTTAAAAAAAACTTTTTTTTTCTTTCCGAATTTTTATTTATTTAGTTTATTTTTTTTTTTTGAACTTTGTACTCCATGACATTCAATGTGGAAAAAGAAGCGTTCCATGGGTGAAATTTTATTTTGATTCTTCCAGTATTTTCGATCGAAGTATAAGGCGAAAATGTTGCACATCCGAAAGAAGTGAGATTTATTACTGAAATTTGCATATTTTCTTTACAAATACAATAAAATCCGTTTCATACGTTTTTCAAGGGACCGTACGAAAAGTGTACATTAAGCGAGAAAACCGAAAAACCTACATAAATACGTGCGGAAAAAAAATAATATGTAAAGGCACTTTTTATTTATTTGCATTTATTTCTTATTTCATTATCATTCACATACACTGTGCATCATATTGTTTGCAGGTATTAAAAATCGATTTTACTTTTAATGATTTTAATTTTTTTGGAAATTAATACATTTTCAAATCCAGAATATACATCACAATAGGTGCTACGACAGCGCAACATAAAAAGAACTCTGATCTGAAAATTACATTATATACGGAAAAGTGAAACCTATTAAGTGGGATAAACGAGAAATCATATTAGCGAATTGAAATACTTTTTTGTTCTGTTTAAGTAACAAAAATTTAATTTAATTTTTTCAATCACTTCTTAGTAATTAAACAGTATCAGTGAAACAATCAAGAACTTGTCTCAAGTAACAGTTAATTTGACAATTATAAATTATTCTATCGCTACATTCAAATTTGGAAGAAGTTCTTTGTCTTCCTAGTTCACAAGTCAGAAAAGAATATAAATTACCTTAGCTACTAATTATAGGGCCATCACGCTAATGAGTAACTTAAGTAAATAATCGAAAGACAAATATCGTCTAAGTTAACAGAACATCGTACACTAAAACATCTACTAATCAATCTTGCTTAGGTCGAATTCAGAAATAAATTATCAACTACATTGCAATCACAGAGACAACTTTAACTGAAATAAACATTCGGGTGCATTAATACTAAATATCGAAAAGCATTTAATTAATTTACAAACTAATTCAATGCCAATTTCCCAGTTACGTAATTATTCTTTTGAACAGCCGCTAACAGGCCGAAATTCTTGATCAAAATAAGTGGCACTGATTTCTTAACTGAAACCATGGTAGCTGGATGATACCCTAAGGGAGTATATTAGGGAACAACCGTCGCTTTTTAACTTACATATAAGCGATCTTTCGAAATTAAAAAATGTAAATATTGCATTACACGATGATAATACAGCTATTTACTCTCGTCACTTCATCTAGACACTACAAGAAATAGACTAACAAATACCACTTTCGATCCATTAAAAAGCAATAATTTCACAAGTGAAAGGTTAAAATAAATATTATAATAATAAAAGAAAATATATATGAAGAATCAGCCCTCTCCTTACAGCTAGATCAGATGTCATTCAATTTCAAAAGTGAAATCAAATAGGTCAAGGCTATTTTAGACAAAAAACATTAAAAACATACAGACTACGTTACAAATAAAACTCAGTCCTGCCATTTTACCCTTTATTCTACATTCAGAAGAAAAAAAAATTAAAAACATCGATACTAAATTATATAAAAAGCCTTCGTTAGGCTCATTGTATAGTGTACTTGCCAAAATTAATAAAGTACATTCTCAACTATAACATCAAAATAAAATTCAAAGAATACTGTTTTTCCTGAATCAAATTACAAGCGTATAAACTGTATTCAAATTGTATGAAACATTCTATAATGTTTAAAAATTAGCCTTGTTTTTTCTCCTGCGATCTTATATATTTATACAATTATTAATTGCGTATTAATTTATTCGAATGCATAAAATTTTGTACACGTAGTAATCGTTAATAATTCTTTCAATAAATCTTTAATTTGTCTTCGCTTTTTCAGTTGGTGTTAGAAGGTTGTTTGTTTTATAGGATTTCCCCTCTCACGATCGTTGCAATAAAGTATTTCTTTTTCAACAGTTTCCGAATAACCCGATAATGGTGACTTACAATACCTGCAGTTTAATATTAGAAAAACTTTCACTTGTTGATTTAATGTTATTGTTGCTGTAAATTATACTTTAGTAGCCCATTCCCCAGTGTTTTGTTCGAGTTACTCGATTCGAACTGCTTTGAAATAGTAAACAACTATCATTGAACCGCTGCTAGGTTAATGTGCCCGAAGTTGGCAGAGTTCAAAGAAATAAATACGAATAAGAAATAAATAAAGTAGTTCTATTTTTCGAACGACTTTACGAACTATATGAAACACAAGAGCTCTCTACCTTTTACTAATTTATAACGGATCTAGTATATAAATTACTAAAAGGTAGAACTCAAGCCATTCGAAAAATATAGCTACTTTATTTATTTTTACTCGTATTTATTTCTTTGAACTCGCCAACTTCGGACACATTAACCCAGCATCGGCGCAATGATAATTGTTTATATTTTCAATGGTAGTTCGAATCGAGTTCATGCGCGATAGGATGCACGTAAGCTCAATGTTTTCATATTTCATAGTTAATTCGATTAAAGATAAAATGTAAAAATAAAAAGAGCTTTAGTGATTTTTTAAGTTTTTTTTTTAATGATTTTTCAAGGTGTTTTGGTGACTTTAAGTGATACCGTTTTTTTAATCTCCGGTCAAAAATGTTGCTCCCTAACCATTAGTAAAAAGAAACGTTAAGTTACCACATCAAACATAAAAGCCGCCCGGGAATAAATAAATCTACCTACTCACATGTATGAGCAATGCAGAAGATATTGTATTAGGATCGCACTGGTTGCTACAACATAATCTCGTAATAGATAGCTTGCCCTTTATTAGTGTTATTGTAATTGTTTTGTATTTCTTATCGTATTATCTGATCCATCCGGTCACGATATATGAGTGTAACAATAGCGCTGATGGCGCCATTGAAACTCCCATACCATACTGATAAAACCGTATAATATCCATAAATAAACATCCAGTAAACCGATGCTAATGATATTAATGGTTGTTGCTTAAGCTCTGAACAGTGGTTACTGGTGTGCAGTAAAAAAAAAAAATATATATATATATATATTGTAATGCGTACATTATAGTAAAAATTATAAAATAAACGCATAAAATAAAATAATAAATAATGGTAAAAACACATTGTGAAAGAGAATGTGAGTGTGAACGAGAAATTCTGTTGTTATAGTCAGGCATGAATAGTTCACCAAAGACTATTGCAACTTTGTGGTCGATTCTGATGGATAAGAGTTGGAAAGGAAATAAGAAAAGAAGAAAAATCGGTTCGAGATTTTTCCAGAGCTAGTTGGTTTTTTTTCAAATACACAATCATTAGAATAGTCTCATTAGAAACAATGACCAAAAGTATGCAGTGCGAAATAGTTAAATTGCCCGTCAGAACGTCGTTATTTTCCTTATTTGAATTACGCGACTATGAAGAGGCAAAAAAAAAAAAAAATAAAAATAAAAATTTCACTGGTAATACCCATCCGAAAATTATATTGGAAACATAAAGATACTAACACAAACCAACAACTCAACATGCCCAAATCCCCGTGGGAATTATTGAATATATTCCTTAAAAATTTAACAATTGAATTTAAAAAATCGCAATAATATTAATAAATAAAAGTAAAACTAATCGTTATGACTAGAATGCGGTTCCATACGGACCACAGTCGCATCTCTAAGGGGGCATAAAAATTAAACGATGTATATATATATATATATATATATGCATATAACGTTGCATTTGACATCTCTGATGGGTACTTAAACGATATATCAATATATACGCGGATACCACTTTTTCGTTGCTAAGTAATCGCACTACGAACGATTAACGAATATACAGGCGACAAAACTATTATCATCATCATAACTAGACGGTACCACGAACGAACTAGACAATTCAGTAATATACAGGGACAGAATGAAAATCATTTATCTAAAGTCAAAGCAAAAACGGGAAATGATAAAAGGAAAGAATGAAGGTATATGAGAAAGAGCGGAGATCTAAAATAAATATGTAGGGTTTTGGTAGACAGCACGTCGACACATTAACGAAATATTATTTAACGTTTCCAACGTTCATCATTAGAAACTAAACTAAAATTTGACTCGCTCGCTTCAGCCGACTAGGACCTTTTGTAAACAACATTTTTTTTTTTTGTGATTTTAAAAGGGTCGCTATCATTATTATAAACATCGTCACTTATACCTGTGTTTTCCATCCTGCTTGCATCATGTTTACCACTAACCTTTCATCATTGCCATCTGCCGTCTGCGGTTCAATCATACTTTGCTCCCATCCTCTCGGCATCGTTTTGCTCTTTTCCCATCCCCTTATTGTCCTTTTCATTTTAATGACTGTTGCTTCGTTTGTGATCCTGACCACGTGCTGTTTGAATGTTCCAGTCTTTCCTCCGAACGAAATATCCTGTACGTTTAATTATTAAAGCTGAATTTTCCTACTCCATATAATGCTTCCTATATCTTAGCTTTGCCCCGTCTTCAAAGGTGGTTCCTATTCTTGTCTCTTTTCTGTCATCGATTTCTGACCGGATTCAAATTTAATCTCTAATCTAGTCCGATTATCTTGGGTAGCTGCCTTAGTCGGCCAAGCCCAAAAAAAAAAAAAAAAAAATAACCCCACTCTTGGGCTTTCCGTAACCGAAGAGTAATTAATACTACTCGTTGAGTCGGGACTTTTTCCAGTGATTTCCGGTATCTCAATACTTTTTATAGAACTTTTTTCCTTTTTCCTATCGATTATGCTTTTTTTTTTCCTTCCTGTAAACCAACAACCGGTCTCCATGCCGAACTACCGAGCTGCACACCCTTCTCTCTACTAAAATTTTCATCAATTTCGATGACTTCTCTAACCACAAGCTGTTTTTTAATTTATCCGACTTCGCCGAAATTTCCGTTTTGTCAAATTTCAATACGCGACCAGAGGGACTGCTTCGAGTTAATCCACGCATTTATACGTGTACTAATCGTTCTACCCGTTTGCCCAACGTAACAGCTAACACCCGCTATACACCCTCAGTTTTATATAGGGTAAACAAGTATTCCGTCTTAATTTTTCCTTCCCCAATTTCGTGATTTTTGCTGAACTTCTTTATATACAGTACGTAACCTCATTTTTACTATAACCATTTTTGAAAAGTGAGTAAAATTAGAGTTGACCCGAGAAGAAAAAAAACAAAAAAAAAACAAAAAAAACCGCCGAACACTTCACAAAATAGGTTCTAGCGGTTTCGGAAGAGTTGATTTAAAAAGAAACCAGTGTTGGAATTGATAAATTATCGAGGTTTTCGAAATATGTGAAATAGTGTCAGCAGTGTGTGACACTAATGCGCAATTAGGATGACACCTGGGAATGGTCAGCTTCATAAATGATGAGGTTTTTTTAAACAAGTGAAATCATTATTATTAAAAATGAATAGAAGAATAAGAATAAAAATACACATTTAGCAATATATAATATAATATAATAAATATATTGCTATTTAACAGCCGAATTTGGTATTTCTAGATTGCTTTTACAAATAAACGACGCTGTAGTAAGAAGTTATTCGTAAAATTAAAAAAATTCAACTCAAGTCGGAATTAAGTGGAAATTTCCATTTCATCGTAAAAAGTAGCAGTCGTAGTAATGGAAGAGGCCCGAAACGTGCCGATGAAGTAACGTGCGACGCACAGGTTTCACTCTGGCTTAGCTACGGCTGTGTACTTAAAATATTTGCAGCTAATGAAAATGCATTAACACAACCGGTATGTTTATTGCTCGAAAGTTTGCAAGCATGTAAAAAATGCAAACGTTTAAACGGAATGTCAGCATTACAGTTTAAGTAAAAGGTGTAATAATGTAATTTCGAATCGTACGAATAACGAGATGTTTACTTCAAGAAATCACCGTGCCAAAACAAAATTACTTTTTCAAATATTTTAGTTTTAAATAAAATTGTACGAAAAATACTTTTCTTTTTTTTTTTTTTTCGGAAAAACATTTAATATGTGACGATAATTTATTGCGAAAATTCTAATAGAGACTCTCTCGAAACAAGCAATAATAATAATAATGATAATAATGATAATGATAATGATAATAATAATCACTTTGTTACTATCATTATACGTACATATACACTCTCGACTGGCGATCCCAAAAAAAAAAAAAAAAAAAATACTTGCATATACATACATGTCCATACACACATAGATATACACAGATACATGCATAGATAAAAGTATTTTTTTAGTATATGTAAAAGGCTATGGATTAAATGACATGTCGTTAACAAAATAAAAAAGAGAAATAAAAATGTGTGTGAGTAGTTCTGTGCAAATGTACTTAAAGAATAGAGGCAATAGACAGAATGACAATATCATAGTTGCGACTATTTGATTCATATCTAGTCTTTGCACCTTTATACGCAAATTCCCGAAATAAACTACTTGCAAACAAATAAAATAAAATAATAACAATGATAATAATAATAATAATAATAATCACTTCAAATCAAATTTTACTGCTTTAACAAAATTAATATAAAAATACAAGAAACAAAATATAAATTCCACAAATGTGCATGCGCGTGAGTAGTGGGATTATTATTACAAAAAGAAAACTGGTAATAAATTGATAGTAAATTCGCATACAATTACAAAACCCATAATAAAATAAAAGTAATATAATAAAAACAGTGCTGGAAAATAAAACAGGAAAACAGAGAACACGATACAATACAATACAATGGTCAAACAACTATTTGAAAATATAATTGGTACAATTAGAATATGAAATAAATATCAATATTATTTGGCCAGGCCTGGATTTAGGAGGATGGCTGGGGGGGACAGCCCTCGGTCCCGCCTCCCAAGAGGCTCCACCACCAACATGGATGGTTAAACGTGCAATTAATAGATGTTTTTCCAAAAATGTATATTGCATATAGAATATCTAATTTTTATTTTTTTATTTTTTTATTTTTTTTTTGGGCGTCGTTATTTTCTTTTTAGAACAATGCACCAAAAAGGACGCTGGATTTTTATTTTTATTGATACTCTTTTTTTTAGCTAATTACGTCAGGACGAATTTTAAAGAGTGCACTGCGCACTCTTTAACGTTAAACAAATCTGTTTAGTGACAAATAATGAAAATAACGATGAAAGAGAATTTCATTTAGATTTGTCCTCTACATCCTAATGAAGCAGTTGTTTATGATGCTAATCACATTTGGTTTTAATTGTTCTACTCTTTCTGCGGAGCGCTCCTCCCTTTATTTACTCCTTTTAAAGTCAAGGCTTCCTGCTCCCTACTGTGCTTCTTATATCCCGTATCCTTTCCGTTTCAGTCTGTTGTTCCTGCCATTGGTCCCTCTTTATTTTTGTCATTTCCGATCGAAGTATGTCGCAAATAATCCTACAAAGTACTTACAAGAAAATAGGATAATTGACGAAACACAATACGGGTTTCAAAAAGGAAAATCCACATTGAAGATCTTACTGGAGCATTTGAAACGGTTGATCATAAAATAATCTCATAAACGCATTAGAGGAAATAGGGGTAACGAATATAGTTTATAGAAATGGTTTCAAAGTTATTTAACACAGAGAAAAACTAAATATCTTAAATGTGCAAAGTGAAAAAGAAGAGATGAATGTAGGAGTACCGCAGGGTAGTAACTTAGCGCCAATACTGTTTATTGTATATACAAATGGTCTTTGTATAAGGGGAATTAAGTTACAGTGAGGTAGTCTTGTTCGCGGATGATATAGCGATAGAGTTACGTTACATAAAGATGTTAAAGAGGTAGAAAGAAGGATGCAAAAAGATCTAATAATAATAAGTAAATGGGCACACGATAAAATTCTAAGAATAAATGTAAAAAACACTAATGGTACTACGTATGAAAAGGAACAGCTGGGATTTGTATTGTCCAAATATAATAATGCACTCAAATGAATTTGCATACTCGATTAGGGAAGAAGACGCGAATGCGAAATGAAAAACTGTCAGAAGTTAGACATAGTAAAGCAGTATAAACATTTTTGGGGAGTAATGATTGACCGACACTTAAGATGGGGCATACACATATGGGGAATACATTGCAAAGAAAATAAGAGCAATTTTACCAGCTTTATATACATTAAAGAAATATGCAACAAATGAAACATTAAAAGTAGTTTATAATGCGCTAATTCGAGGATCAGATATGGAATTCTGGCATAATGACGAGGAAAGGTATACTCGGGGAAAATAAATAAACTGCAAATTAAATGCTTGAAATTAATAGGAAATCCTTAAGGGGAGAAACTGAAAGTGAAATCATTACAAAAGTAAACGTAATGAGCATAAAAGAAATGTATACTTATTACTGAAGATATGGGAGTACATATCAGCAGAAAAGAAAATTGAATTGGAGGAAAGAATAAACACAGAATACGAGTTGAGGGGAAAACTTTCGTATTAACTGCCGTTAGCAAGAACATAGATTAGCAAACGGATAAATATATTATAATTCAGATGTTGATTTACCCAAAGGAATAATAATAGAGAAGGAAAAAATGGGGGAAAGAAAAAGGAAAATAAAGGAATGGCTTCAGGAAGAAGAAAATATAAAAAAAATAATAAACATTAAATAAAATGACAAGCCGCAACAAAAAAACTGAAAGGAAAAAACATCGAATATAGAAGATAGAAATAGATTATTAATTATTGATAAGTAAAAAGATAGATTAAGATTAGTAAATATTACACGATTGTGTATATGTATAAGTTAATTTAAGACAGTAAAGTGTTCAATAGGATAATTTGTCGATAAGCGTTTTAGCTTGACGCGAAAGTTTTGTATGTAAAAAATAATAAATACGTATTTTTCAAAAACAAAAATAATCAAGTTTTAATTAGTTAATTCTTCTTTTTATTGTTTTTGGGTGAGGTACCTGGTTGATGACCCCCCCCCCCCCTCGAAAAAAAACAAAAACTTAGCGAATGACGAAAACTCGTTTTTAATGAAGTACAAGAGAATTTTTATTTAAGCGAAACTCTCGTTGATCGTGACGGACAAAGGTCATAGATAGGTCGAGAATTTTCATGTTGAACCGTAACAGGCGGGTTTTCCGGAATTAGAAAGAATCTCTACATAAATTTTCTAAATTAAAAAAAAACAAAAAACGAAAAGAAACAAAAATTATTTACATTTAAAGAATTTGTAGTATAAATGAATGAAATAAGGAATATAGAATGGTGAAAAAATAAAACACAAATAACTGCAGTGATGAAAGTGATGGGACCTCTAGAAATCATACTCAGTTGGGACTTTTTTCAGCAAAGAAGAAACAAGTTTATGGTCATAGTCACCGTAAACAACTTTACAACCTCGGTCAGTAACGGATTTGATGGTGATGGCGCCCTAGACCCGTGATGTGCCGCTTTTCTTGCAATGAAAAAAAAAAAAAAAATATATATATATATATATATGTAGAAAACATACTGTAACGTAATTACAAAATTTTATCGAAATAATTCTCGAATTAATCGAATTTTTCTACATATTAGTTATATTTTTCTACCGTTTAACGGTGTGTGAGACAAAGTGGTAAAAAATTCAACTTCACAGTTGACGGAAAACTTCGTCAATTTTTAAACGACCGGAAAAAAATGTTTAGGTTCAGGCTCCTTTTAAATTTTAACTACGTTTCATATTTCGGCGCCCCTCAAATGTTGCCGCCCTAAGCCCAGGCCTCACGGGCCTAGATCTAAATACGCCACTGACCTGGGTAATAGGAAAAAACTTTAGAAAAAAAAGAATCCAATCGAGCTCGTTACTACGTGTCAATTAGGTTTAAGAACTCCGTTAAATAATTGAAAATTAAATTATATATTTAAAATTAATTTCGGAAGAATAAAATGAATATCCAAAAGATGCCAAAAAGCATCTAAATCTATTACGAACCTAGTGGCAAGTTCTAATTGGGTAACAGATCCGTATACTTATAAATTTGCAAAGCGGGGTTATAAAATCACACATAGAACACCCGCACCGATATTAAATTTAAATAAATTAAAATTACATACTTTGCAAAATTCTTCAAAACCGAGCCGTTCAACTCTCCTCAGGAAGCATGAAGCCCTAGCAGAAATTGCTGATTTACCAGTGAAATATGCTTTAAAACATTTAACTGATAAATTTTCGTTCAAAGTTAATAATTAAACAAGCGTTACTGGTTTCCCTTCATTGATGTAAAGTTTCCTGAGGATGCACATTTTTTTTTTGCTCAACTTTTCTTTTGTTCAACTTTATTTTTTTTTTCTTTCCAGCCCGGCACAAAACCATTTTGGCCATCACTCAAACCTTTCATTTATATTAACTACCCTTTTATTAAATTTCAACTTTTCCATCATTTACTTTTCCATTATTATTATTATCACCACTACCACCATTATTACCATCATTATTACCATCATTATTACCATCATTATTACCATCATTATTACCACCTTTATTACCATCATTATTACCACCATTATTACCACCATTATTACCACCACCATTACCACCATTATTATCATTATGCTGCTATTTAGAGGATCACAATCGTGAAGAGAACAATAAGGAGAAGCGACAGAGCAAATCGAATGCGAGAGGAGGGGGGGGGGGGAGAATGATTGATCCGGAGACGAATATTAGGGAGATAATAGAAGAGCGACGACCGAAAAGAATAGAATGACACTAAGACAGGGAACGAGGAATCGGCCGAATGAAACGGTAATGCGAATGACGATTAGAAAATAGGGACGGATAAATATCCCGCCAAAGTCTGGCGTGATTGGAGGTGGATAAGGAAAGTATATCTAAAGAAGGGAAATGGTTGAGGAATGAATTGAGACGACCAGCAAAATGAGCCAAAGAATTGGCCGCGTCATTGCCATCAATTCCGGAATGATTCCATAAAAAATCAATAAGAATAGAGCGGGATGACTGCAGAGTGGAGGTAAGAGAACGAATTGAGGGAATAATACTAATGATAGGAATGTGACGGAGGAGAGGATATGGCATGTGAAGGACGCCTTTAGAGTCTGAAATAATGTGGAATTGGGAAAGATCGCTTAAAGAGGAAATAAAAAAGAGATAGCCTGGAGGATGGCGATCGTCTCGGCGGAAAAAAAGTAGTGCAGAAGGAAGGAAGCCGGAAGGACTCAGAATACCGAAGCGACGAGGCAGTAAACGTACCACCCACGCCTTCCTCGCTCCTGGAAGCATCAGTAAAGATCAATACAGAGCAGTGTAATGTGTCCATTACATGGAACATAAAAAAAAAAAAAAAAAAATTTAGAAAATAAAAGAAATAAATAATAATAAGAATAATTTGGAATGTGTGGTGCGGGTGCGAGTGTGCGCGTGCATGGAACTGTTGTCGGTGGGACCAGCCAATCAGCATCCTGCAGGAAACAAAAAGGATCTACCTGATTCGGCCAAGTCCAGCGGTCACGATCGAGTAGGCGGTCGAAATTTTGGAAAATCGAGAAGAAGATTTTAGCGAGAAAGGCAGTGGCAGCCTTATAGAGTTAGTCTCGTTTTTTACCTTCGGTCAAGCCAGTCAGTGGCTGTGTACCGGTTTTTAATTTTGTAGAAATACTTCCGTTTTGATTTCTCGTGGAAAAGTCGCCATCTTGTTACTACGTTCGACATTCGTTAAATCTATTGTAAATATCGAAGTGACGCGAGTAGTGATTCTTGCTGTTCGGCAAAGTTTGGATTCGGATATGCAACTGGCCCTCAACGAAAGTGTTCGATAAATCTTCCTCGACCGATTCTGATTTCTGCAACGCAACCGACCGCCGAATCGCCATCAATAGATCCAGGATCACCGACAACAGTGATACGTATCATTCATATTCACTTTACATATATGCATTGTTGTGTATTTATAATTGCGCTATTTTCGGACTAAATATTGTTTTTTCAGCGGTCGACCGGCAAAGAAAGCTAGGTGTACTTTTTAATAATATATTGTTCGTTATAAAAAGCTCTGAAAGTAATCTGTCCAAAACCTCTTATTTTAAATATTCGATAAAACTAAAAAATAAAGAAAATCCACGAGGATAAAACCTCGTGGTTGGCATCCCTGACTACCAAGTTAACGTCTAGAACCGTTACAGCAGGAAAAGAGGAATTTAATAAATGAAGAAATTCATTAATGACTGCATCGTGAGAGGAGGAATTGGCTGGAAGTGGAAGAGAGGAAAATTTGATAGGCTGTCATAGGCTATTAAAGTCATGAAAGAAGTACGGGAGAATGTTGTAGGAAAGGACAACAGGAGAAAAAATAGAAAGACGGGTAGCAATGAGCGGCAGGATTGGGATTTTATGAGGAGAAAAACGCCAGCGGTTTTTGATGTATAGATAGGAGGAAATAAGTTTGGACGAGGAGATGGGAAGCCGTTTAATTAAGAAGCGATACCCAAGCTGAGAACGGCGAATAAACAGCGGTTGGGTAACTGACTCTGATAGAACTGCGGGAATGGGGATTTTAAGGCTCCAATGCTCAAACGGAGGCAAGAGTTCTGCATCGCGTCAAGTTTAGAGAGGAGAGACTTAGAGTAATTACCGGTATGTAAAAAAAAAAACATTTCATTTTCGTTTCTATTTCAAGAAAATTCCAGGTTTCTAAACTCTATGTAAAAAATTTCACTTTAGATCTCACATATTTACGTTTCCTTTTTTATCAATAATCGTTCTTGGAATTTTCTTCACTCCCGCATTCTGCTATTGACCACCATTTGTCTACGTTCTAATTATGTTAATAGTACATCTGTGATGCCGGCGTATCAAATACTTTTTTCAAACGCTCTCCTCTTTTCGCTGAACTATTCCCGATTTATTGAAGTTTTCTACTCTTTGTATTATATTTTTTATATCTTGCCCTCTTTTCTCTCCTGTCTTTTATTTCCGCTATTATTTCTTCCATACTAAGGACGTATATATATTTTTTTTTGGGGGGGGGGGGAGCTCGTCAACTATGAACATTAATCCAGTACAGGAGAAATTTTCAATGTGCGGCAGCGAGATATTCTACGTCACATGGGTTTTCAAACTTATTTTGTCCACCGCCTACTTTAAGAAAAACAAATTTTTCGAGCGGCCCCCGAAATTATTTAATTATTACTCATTTTAAAACTAGATATTCCCAAGATTATTTTTGAAACTACTTTATTATACAAACAAGATATTCCACTTCCGAAATGAACGAAGAATGTTTCAATGAGAAAAATTATAATAACTGATCATATTTAGAGGAATTTTTATTATTACTTAGTGAAAACTTTTTAAATTAAACCTCATTACTAATGCGAACGATGAATTTGATGCATTTTAATGAGTTTATTAAACAGGGGATCGAATTCACTTAAAAACAGCAGCAGTAAGTCGCCGCGTTCAGTCACGTGCAGCGAATTTCTTCTACTACTGCAGCAATGTTACAACGGTGCATGTTCAGACAAATAAGACGATGGAACTGCTATTAAAAGTCATCGAACAATCGACCATAATCTAGAGGATACAGTTGCGAAATTATTGCCTTCTGCATCCAAAATCCTTGGTAGCCCTTCTTGAATTAATTTTTTTAATTCGTCTCGTTTGTTAATAAGTAGTTCAGTTAACCAGGATGACTCTCCTGTGTTGATATTTCAAAGAGGATCGTGGTACATATGTCCATGTTTAAATTATCCTGGAATCATTCCTTGAAATCACCGCGTGCAGATTTTCCAAGCGTTGACAGTAAACGAGCAAGCGTCATTATTGTTGAAGCATACTCCTAATAAATTAGGGAAGTTACACGTTTTTTTTTTTCTTTCTTCTTCTTTGTATAGTAGCAATTAGGCTACGAAAGCAGCGATGTTACTTTTGGTTTTGATCAAATTTAAGTTACCGCCTTAGAAATTCACGTAATTAAACAATCGACGTAGGTTGTTCGTCGCGAATACGCAATATCATTCTTTCCGGTGTGAGGTTGTCGTCCAATTCCGTGCTTTTGTTTTCCAGCAACTCTATCGCAGAACCAGACAGACTGTAAAATCGATTCAGACCAATGCCGTATGATAGCCAGCGCACTTCTGTATGAAGCAGCGAGCGGTTGAATTCTTCATCATTGACAGACTAAATAACCTGTGTCATTTAATGAGTTGCTTCTGATTATAACAAATCGCAGTGAAGTATGTAGGCGTTGTTCACTTGTTTTTTTTTTTTTTTTTTTTTTTTAGGGGCAACTAAATGCTGGCGATGAATGACACAACGTACCGTAAGTTTGGAACTTTTTTTTTTGAAACCTTTTTGACTGCCAGTCATAGCCGAAATGTCAGCCGTAGCCGTCGACAAAATATTATTCAAGGAATTCCCTTTTCGTCGTAAAAAGTTTCCAGTGTATTTTCAAGAATGGTTTGTCCTTTCGCGTCTGTGTTTCTAAACTTCTAGCAAATACCAGTAGTATTTCTTGATATATATTATCTCATCTCTGATGAACCTCACGTATGACGGCAACAACGATTCGTTCGTTGGTAAAGTGGACTCATCCGACTGAATTGAAAATTAACCAGTCTTCAGATGTTTGCGCAATGATTCTTCACTGTTATCATCAGAGCCACCTCATCAGTAGTTCGTCTTTGCACAGAACTATTGATCAAAGGAATTTTTCGGATTCGCTAGTTTACGGAACACGGGGTAGTTAATCTATGTATAAGCAAAATTTTTTTCAGTAGTGTGAGGCTTGCCTGTTTTAGCAACCAATAATTGCGGGAGCTCGAAGTTCGTCATCGTCTTTGCTTAGAAGCTGCAGAAAAAAGGTTTTTGATATAGAGTTAGCCAAGTAACCACGTTTTCGAAAATGGCTACCACTACTTTAGCAGCGCTAACAGATAGACGGATCGATCTGAAATTTTTACAGCATGTTCGGAACAAATTTTTATATACCATAAAAAATAGGATGTGTTTTGGATGGCTTAAAAAATGGAATTTTACGCGGCAAAAAATAAAAAAAAAATTTTTTCAGTAAAATTCGAATTTTTTATTCAAGACCTCAAAGGTAGACGTCGATGAACCGCGAATATCGGTAAGATGGTTGAGATTGGCCGGTTCTGAAATTCGATTCCTTCATATGCTAACATTGTAATTAAGCGAGAATTCTCGAATGTTAAATTAAATTGCACCTACGCGCGCGGACAATTGCAATTAAAATATAATTGCGCGCATGCACATCTATAGGCTCGGTGTTTACGCTGGACTACTTACCACCTCTTGATTTTTATTGTCCGAGCCTTCCATCGCTCCATGGAAGTCTCTCCAGATAAGGGGGGGGGGTATCGGCCACCTTGAGAAGTACTGTCCTACACGACGAATCGCCGCTGTCTAACCAACCGGGCTAAGTCGACTAACACGTATGATATTTAAAGCTAAGCAGCTCTTTCTTCATTTGCTACACTTAGTCTAATAAAAAAACGACAAAATATGCGGCGGTAGCCGGTTCAAACCGAGCTAATACAATTGCCGCGACCTCACATCATGGACGCAACCGAAACAAACTCTTAATTTTAATACAGCTTCGGACTTGATTCGAGCGTCCTCCCCTTTTACTATTACGTGCTGTTTATTCTTCGACCCTTAATTCTCTACATACTTCCTCTGGATCGAAAGCGGTCTTCCTTTTTCGCGTCTCATCTATAATATCTTTTCCGGTTTTCATGCAGACGCGCCTGATGCTCCCCCATGATGATTTCCGGACTATCATATATATATATATATAGATAGATATATATATAGATAGATATAGATATAGATAGAAATAGATAGATATAGATAGATAAGTCTGTCTTTTTTTTTTTGAGACACGCTGGCCGGTGGAAGTGCGCCGACGCCGGTAATGGTGCACTACTTAAATATGGTCTAACTGGTTTCGACGGATACGTGACGGACGGCTGTTATTATATCAGCGGAGGAAAGCTCGGGGAATAGGGAACGCGGCCGGGATCATGAGTGCGCGCATGCGACGTGCACACATATTTCCTGGAATGGGTCTTTACGCGAAGCACAGATCGGCGGCCACGTGTGGCAAAGTAGTGGCACGGGACTGGTTTTGAAAGTCGTCTTTTTTCCCGCCATCACTGAGTCAGTAGGACACAGGCATCGTAACGGTCTCTTCGTCAGCAGCACGCAGGTTGCCGTCGCTATCGCGTGCAGCGCAACATCGACAATTTGGCAGAGAGCGGAACAGTGGTCGTTTCTCCCAACAGACTCGCAATCAGGTCCTGTCGCCTCCTTGGTCATCGTACCACCGCTCATCTTCTTCACTCTCTCCGCTCTCTAGCCGAAGATACTCTCGGCGGCGCATTATTCTTCGTATCCGATCGGATATCATCCAATCGAGAAGAATCGGATCTGCCACCGTCGCGCTGTCGTCTTGACGTCGCAGCAGCCGACAATAACAACAAATGAAAATGTAGCAACAGCCGATGAATGGTTTCGGCCTGCACACAGTCTGCGGTTGTAACAACAACGTCGATGATTCTCATACTTCGCAGCCGAGCGACACAATCTACTAGCCAGGAGAGTCCCATAACGCGTTGTCGTGCACGCATTCGAGTCAATCCGAGCTGCTGAATCATTATCCGGGCTGCTTTTACTCGGCGAACTCTCGCCAGCGAGTGTTCTGGCGAATATTCGGACGACCCTCGCTAGCATTTCGCGAAAAATATTATTTATCCAGCGATAATTCGTTTTCGCCGCTGAATATCCGACAAATTGTTCGCTGTTCGGGCTCACTGTTATTTTTATTGTTCGTCGCGCGAATATGTACAATTTTTCGTCTTTTTTTCCCGCTGGCTCGATTATTAATAGTGTGGCCGTTGCCTTTCTCCTTCATATACGCTATTTGCAAGTGATTTGTTCCTCCTCCATCGGCCAGTACCATTTCTGCTAAGTGAAGATTGCTTTTGGTAAGTGTCCGTTTTGCTCTGTAAATTACTAAACCGCCATCGGCAGCGTCTTGTTTTGTTTTTTTGTTTTTTTTTTCTCTCTCTGACCCTTTATCGGTAATATCTCTATATCAACGACAGACCACAATTAGAAATCATTACTAATTTTTCATAATGAGGAAGCTTCGAAAAGTTGTGTTAATTTTTTAAAATGTTTTTATTTTTACAGAAACGCCATCAGCTTTTTTGGAAAAATATCGAGGTCTCTCTTTTTCTTCCCCCATTGCCGATATGTAGATTCGTAATTATTAATAGCGCATTGGCAAAATTAGAAAAAAAAGTTTCCCGAAAGTGAATAACAACATTTCTCCCCCCCCCCCCCGGGGGTGTGTTATGTGGTGGGAATATATTCGTCTTTAATGATCTCCGTGTTAACGAAAAATAAATTTTATACCTTTTTTGGTTTTAATTTAAAAAAAAAAAAAAAAAAAACAAATTTTAATTTCCCCAGAAAGCTTTAAACGCGGAAAATGAAAGCTACGACGCGCGCCGATACACATTGTATAGAACTGTCGAAAGATTATAATAATGTTCGACGAAAGTTTTGGTTCCGGTTCTTCGACTCCTTTAACCGAATTTCTTATCGCGATATCACAATTTCATATTTAAGCTTATCGGACACACTGACCTTAATGTCGTCGCAGTGATTTAATAATCGAAAAGACATCTATTCCTCCTGGCTGAGCCAAAATTTTGCCGTTTCCCCCCCTCTATTCGAAAGCAAAAAAAAACAACAAAACAATTCGCATTCGTATATCATATTTTTTCCGTTCTTCGATAGTCTCTAATACGGCGATTAATTTTTTTTAGTATCATGTATCGGATAAATTTATATAATTATTTTAAAACGTTAACGAGATCGTAGAGCAAAAGTTTCGGATTGTTTCGGTCAGACATTATTAACATTTGTCGGTAGTAAACCAACGTAGATTTGTTATAATATGAAAAGGACTTTTTTTTTTTTTTTTTTTTTTTTTTGTAATTTTTCTTTTAAGTAATTCTGCAAATGAACATATTGCTTAGATAACATATACAATACACATCCCGATATATCTCTTTTGCGACACTTAGCTATTCGTTTTTGTTTTTTTTTCTTCTCTTTCGAATACTGTAGTAATTCATAGTACGTTAAAAATAATCAAAATCAACGATACAAAAAAGAAAAAAAGACACATTTTATTTGAATTACCGGAAGAAGAGGCGTTCCTGATCTTTATCGAGCGCCTCCGTCCCAGTGATTTGTGTGGAAAGTGCACGAGGAAAATATTTTCGTTAATATATCAAAAACATGGTAGATAAAAACATTTGACTTTTTATATTTTCCGAAATCGGAACCCTACGTTAAGAAAATGCTACCAAATCGGTATTTCCACTGCGCGGGCAATGTGCATCGTTCATTCTCTCCCTTCCTTCTCCTTCGGAGTTGTCCAAGCTCTTGTTTTTTCTATTTTTTTCGGCTATCTCTGATCGTGTAAAGATCTGAGTTTTTTGCCACCTTTTTTCCTTTGCTTTTGGGCCAATGTCCTTGTAGACAAACCCATTAAAAAAAAAAAAAAAATGCTACCAAATTATGCATACCGAGAAACCGATATCCCAGAAGGGTGCTACTGGAAATTCAGGAGCGCCAAGTATTATGCAAAATCTTCGTAACTCTCCACACACCTCTTTGCTACTGTTTTCAGCAAGTGATTATCTCGTAATTAACCACCAATCATCCGGTTTCTTTTCCTTTTTGCCATCTTCTCCATTAAAGGCCGCTATGATTCTTATCAGCACTTCTTTATTTTTATCTGTCTACTTTACCTTTTTTTTTTTTTAAATTTACATTTCAAAAGTCTCCCCGATCTTTTTCTTTTTTTTTCTTCTCTTTTTACCTGAACAGATACAGTTCATTTGGCCAGCAAGCTACATTATGATTAGATATGAAAAAAGAAAAAAATAAGGAATGGAAAGCAGGGAAAGGAAATTCCGTTCTACAATATGGCCGCAACTACAGAACAGTGCCTACAATGCCTGATGAAACTTAAACAGAAATAACGTTTTTTTCTTTCCAGGAAAAGAAAACACAAAATAAACAATAAAAAAATTAAATAATTCCAATCGCACAATATGACCACAGTTGCCTGGCAATGCTCATAATACCTGATGGGGAAAAGGATACTCCATACTGAACAAAGACTGAAATGCAAGAAAAATAAATAAAATTAAAAAGAATGTAATAAATAAGTCGATAAGGAATAAAATGAAATAAAACTAACTGACTTCATCGACAAAGTAATAAACTTCAATGAATGAAGGAAAAGACAAAAAAAAAAAAGAAAAATTAAATAATAATCCTGTTTTTTCTCAATAAACTTTCTTTAAATTTTTTCTTGTTATTATTATAAATTAAACCAAACTGTTTTTTATTAATTATAAAGCGAACCATAGTGAAAATCGTTGTATGTACAGAACAGAGTAAATAATGAACACACTATTATTATATGGAGGGAACAATCCGCATGAAATTAATTCTTCATAAAACCTTTTCCTATTGCGTTCGTATTTGTCGCAGCTGAGCAGCAGGTGATTAATGTCGTTACTGAAGGTAGACCTAATGTGATTGCACCCGGAGGAGTCTACAAAATTGAATGCCACTTGGAGAAATGCCCCATACGAAATCTATAAACTACCGTGACATACTTACGAATAAGGGGAATGGCCGGTGGAATATCGAAATACTAAAAAAGTGAAGGGATATCAGATTAAACTATATATCGGTAATATCTACCAGTATCCAGCCTACCTCTATAAGCTATTCAATCCTGCAAAGCAGTGGCTTTTGACTCCTGTGATGTAAGTCTGAGAAAGGAATGAACGGGAATACAATTCCATTCGAGGCAGCGCATTTGGCCGCAGCATCAACGTCATCATTTAGCCCAATCCCGCGATGACTGGGAATCCAACAAAAGCTTAAATAACCGTTGTTCTAGAAAATTTGAAGGTATTTAGTCTTGTAAATTAGCAGGTGACATTTATAATTAAAAGAACTATGGTCTAGGGCGATCAAGGTACCCAGGCTATCGGAGAAAATTGTAAATTTATTATCCGGGTTAAGAACATTCAATATGAAATCAAGAGCCTTATCAATAGCCAACTTACACATTTTCCCAGTAATAACACAGGTATATCTAACACATAACAAATTGTAAATCTAAATTTTCTTCATTTGTTCGCAATTTTTTTTTTCTTTTTCTTAATGGCCTGGCTTTAGCGTAAACATAGAGTTGGTTTAACAGAATTCCTCTCTTTCTTATTTCGTTAAATTTTTTTTTTTTTTTTTATTTTTCCCATTTTTTAATTTTTTAATATAAACTTGGAGCTAGAGGAGTATATTAATTTTTTGTGGTTACAATAAGCGAGGTCACGACAATTTGAAAATTGAACAATGTCCGTATTACCTCTTCAATAAGATGCCTTATTATTAATTATTATTATTATTATTATTAATTATTATTATTATTATTATTAATATTATTAATATTATTATTGTTGTTGTTGTTATTACTAGTACCTGCTGACCAAGCTTTGCTCCGATTTATTCCGACCTTACAGATCGATTAAGGTATTAATGAGTTTCACAAACATTTAAAAACACAACAATTAATACGAAAATTAGGCCCATATTGTCCATTATAACGACGGATGTGAAATGTGAAATGTGTAATGTGTTTCCTAAAAATCGATTATCGGAATAGTCGAAACAAACCACGGAGAGGAAAAATAATTCCTCGCTCGGATCGCTAACTGAGCGAATATTTTTAAAAAACATATTTCAAATTTCAAGTTCCTCGTTGCAATGGGCAACGGACCTTACAATTGCCTGTGTTCCCGCTTTTTCAATTTTGCAAGTGCATTTTAGTTAGCGTAATATTTAAAATCGCGTGTCATATGAGCATAGTTAAACAAATTTATTTGATCATAAAATTTCAATTTTCTAATTAACAGAATAAATCAGCGAACTATTAATATTAGAGCCAAATATATATATATATATATATATATATATATATATATATATAGGTTTGATCCCTAAATCGCAAACACTGTTTCCTCCCGTTTCCTAGAACAACCCCTTTGCCGGTATACATATATGTATATAAAAATTGCTCATTTTATGCATATTAACCAAGTTTTGCTCGAATCTGAACTTGCAAATCAATCGATAAATTATCAAGTTACGTAAGTGGTCAAACAATTAGCAGTAAATATGCACGCGGCACGACATTTCTGTAAACATTTGCATTATTCATTTTTAGTCGAAGTATTGTCGCGTACAAGAAATACAAAAACAAACATTCATAAACCGGAAATGTTCTTAGAAACTATCGTGCGCGCGTAAAACGATGTCTTCTATATTTGAGAATTGACATTAAATCCGTTCTTATAAAGCGTCGTAAATAAATACAAATATATTTTTTCATGAAACACAGGTATAATCATGTGTCCTTTATCTATTTTCAGTTACCAAAGTATAGATAAATTTATTATTTTTTACACCATAGAGTATAAGGCCGATTTTTTTAAATTTTTAATAAACCCTAAAAATACGATGATCATTTAAACATTGGTCGCCTCCCTTTTAAAATTGCTCGTTTTGTAGAATTTCCTCAGCAATTTATCTAAACTTCCAGAAACCCCGAGTTCGTGAATTTCATCAAAAAAATCGTTAAATCCCTTTTGGAGAACCCAGTAGTTACGCTTATGTAATACATAGATATATATGAAAATGTTTTCGTAAATTAATGATGATCTTCAGCTATTTCCAATCCACTGCTGGATGTTGTAGCTCTCTCCTTAAGTTCTTTGCATTTTTTTTCGCTTGTCCAGAGTCCTTTTGAAGCTTATTTATATCATCGGTCTGTCTCTTTTACGTGTTCCGTTTAGTATCCACATTGCCATTGAATTTGCAACGGAGATTTGGATTCTTGCGAGACGACTAGTCCTTATCTCGATTTTGATTCTTTCATCGTTCGTTCTACATCTTTTATTCCTGAAGTTTGCCTGATCCATTTGTTTTCTTTTTTATCCTTCACAGTTATGCCAATCATTCTTCTTTCAATCTTCCTCTGTGCCACTCTTAGAGTCATTCTTCCATTGCTGCTGTGGTGTTCCATGTTTCACATCCATAGATTATCACTTGCAATGCACACACTGATTAAATGTTTTCCTTTTGGCGGCTTCGGAAATCTTTTTATTTTGCATAAGATGTTCTTGTATTCTTCTTGTTATTTCCTTTTGTAATCATAATCTACCCTAAATAATTAAATTATGGCACTTCTTGCACTGCTATCTGGTCTATCGTAATATTACTATTTTTTGAGAACTCATTCCGTAGTACGATTGTTTCTGGCTATGTTGATTTTCAGACCTGTTTCCCCTTGCTTCTTATATTAAGTTCTTGTACCATTTCTTCTAGTTCATCTATATCTTCGCTAAGAAGCACTATGTCATTCGCATATCTCAGATCGCTGGGATACGTTTGTCTAATTTTTTAAACCCTTACTATTAAAGTTTAATTTCTCGAATACCAATTATAATAGTTTTGGTGATATCGAGTCTCCTTGTTTAAAGCTCCTATATATCTGTTTCCATTGGACCAACCTGTATGCTTTGCGTTCTTATATATATATATACATATATGTCGTATAATTGAAACATACTCATTATTTACCTCGCGGCTGCTCCCAGCGCTCTTTAATGATGCTCTGTGTTGAAATAGGATTCTATTTCTTATAAGATTATTATTATTAATTATTACTATTATTGTTATTGTTATTATTTTTCTGGATCAAAGCGAGGATGTTTTTTATGATAGACTGTTTCTTCACAAAAATTAGTGCAAATATAAAATAAAGGAAAAAAAAGAACAATTGGACTATTGAATAATAGGGAATGTAATCAAAATCGAAGGTGGAGAGACTAAGACAGATGGAAACGAAATTAAGAAACTCACCCTTTCTGCAAGAATAATCATTAATATAAATTTTTATACTTGGCAAAATATTTTTTGCGCATAGTAAAAGTACAGAAGCGCAGATTACAACAATTTTAAAGTGTCTGCGAAAGAACTGAAAATATTTCGCGAAATTTTTTTAGTAAATAATGAATGATCCGCAACTAAAATGAAAAATATGCTTTTTTTTTGTCTTTTATGTATTTTTTTTTTGTCTTTTTCGTCTTTTTTTTTGTCTTTTTTTCGTCTTTTTCTCGTCTTTTTTTCGTCTTTTTTTCGTCTTTTTTTGTCTTTTTTTTGTCTTTGTTTTTCCTGTTTTCATGACGTGTTAACTATGAACATTATAATCTAGAATAAGTGAAATTGTTTCGAATATTATCAGTGTGCGGCAACGTTTTACCCGAACAAAACACAATTAGTTAAATCACCCGCCTCTCCCCGATATATGTATATTCAAATAAATCTGATAAAACAAATAGTATTTAAGGTACTAAGAAAAAATTCAACAGAAAACAAACAATCGTCAATAAGTGTTTATTCTCTTTTTTTTTTATAAAATAAGTTGTCGATCTCACAACTATGTCCGTTGTGTGAATGCCCGACACTCTTATTAACGTTTATTCGTAATAGAAAAATTACAACTATTCTTGCTTATCCCCCCCCCCATACATCACAATATTAGTCAACTAAAGATTACATAAATTATAACATTGCAGATACGTACACACACACCGTAAATACTCATCTGTATATACATATATGTATATGTATATATGTATATATATATGAGGGCAGCTAAATATCTTCAAATTCGACGAAAAGAAAAAAAAACCCCAATCTTATTTTAAAGAGAAGTGTCTCACATAGGAAACAAATAAATAAAAAGAGAACAATAAATAAAAATTATAAATTTTTTCAAATGTGACTTAACCAGTCTGCTCTAATATGTATGCGATGTTGCCGCTAAATTCCAAAAACGGCTAATATCTCTCTCGTTTTACACTAATTATTAATCCGAGAGACATTTGGTTACTTTATTGTTTTTTGTTTTTTTTTTTTTTTTTTCGTATCGTCACCATACTATTTTAGGTGAGTGAAATTTTCTAGGGATCAATAAATGTCTGATTGTCTCCGATTCCAAAAGGTTTTCTTCAAGCCATTTCTTCTCCTCCTTCTCATTCCTCCAATTCTATTATTCTTTTAATTCGTTTTCTCATATCCAATCTACTCTCATTCCGTGCCATTACTATTGACCTTTTGTGGGTTCCTAGTCACTCTGGAATCATCGAGAGCAACGAGTTAGCGGACTTTTTAGCCCGTTCGGCCGCCCGCGATGGTCCTTTACTCTGTAATTTTCCTACGTCGGACATCCTCCTTCTTTCCTCAGCTAAGCATTTCCGACTATGGTCGGACATCTATCCTTCTCTATTTTCTAATCCCGCCTCTCATTATCTTCAAATTCAGCCGGTTCCCTGTTCTCAGCCGTGCTTTCAATTCTATTCTTATCAACGTTCCGCGATCATTTCCTTAATCCGACTGCGTATTAATCACTCCCTTCTACCCTCTTCACGTTTTCGTTTTTCCATGTCCTCTTCTCCCGATTGTCCCCTGCATAATTCCATCTCTTCTCTCATATGTGATGCAAACCACATCTTCTTTGAATGCCCTGCCCTTGTGATTCCTAGCGCTCTGTTTTGTACTCCAAAATCTTGGAACTGGGTCTTCCTGCTCCGTATAATTCTTTCTTTGTCCTTCCCTTTCCATCTCCACATATAATAATTCCTGGACTTCAATCTTTCCTAAGCTCTATTTCTAATCGTCTCTCTTTATTTAACCCTTTCCTTAATTTCTGTTGTTGTTGTTGGGTCAATGCCGCTGGCGCGCCCAAAAAGAAAAAAAAAGAAAAAAAAAAAGAAATTTTCTTGCGATAAAACTGAATATGAAACTCTACCGGTATATCATCTATATTATTATATTAAGCGATTCTCTTCGAAAAAATAAAATTATTTTTCCTTTCAAATGTGTTATCTCGTCGCCGCTGATCGGTAATTAATTTTACCCACTAAGAGAGTGTATAAGATAATACATATTGCGGTGAACCACGAGTAGCGAGATGTGTTTATTGGATCAAAACCGTAATTATTATTAAAATTATTGTTTTTAAATAGTTAACGTAAGTAATAAATTAAATTTGAATTTGAAGTTATTCTTTATTTTGAAAAATTATTGTTCCGGTTGTATTTGGTATTTCGGTAAAGTAACGTACTTTTGAGTATTTTCTTCTCGATGTAGATATATCATATCTGTTAGAAAATTATTTTACGTAAATTGAATCTGTCTGTATGTGGCGAACCAACGATGGGTTCGAATGCAGTGGTTTGTGGAATAGTATGTACCGGTGGGTACGGCGGCTGCACTTGATGTTCCTCCGTTTAGTTAACGTAATTTTCTATTATATCAGATATATCAGATATGGAACCCCATATTAAAGTGTGTTCGGGGTTCACTGCAGCTTTGTGTGAATAGTTTGTGTACAGGGGAAATATTTTCCTTCGGGTATTTTTGGATCCGCGGATAATTTTAATTTAGTCTTCGCTCATCGGTCCCCGGTGATGGAGCTGCATCGTGTATTCGTGGTTCTTTCTGCGTTAACGTGTATCATTAATCTAACAGGTTTATAATTTGTCACTTTTGATCGCAAATAAACTATTTGTTTTTCGTAAATTTAAATCTTTTCCCAACACAACCACGATAAAAATATCTGGAGGTTACAGTAATATATATTGTATATATTTTTTTTTTTTTTTGTTTCGAATTGGCCATCTTAGGACCACGATATTTCAACTGTTTCAACTATTGGCTTTCTTTTGTATCCAATATTACCGCATTCGCTGTCGATGTTGCTCTTTTCTTACTTCGGCCCACTGTTTTCCCCTTCCTGATTTCAGTTTAACCTTAAAGCTGACATATTCTGCTAACTTCTTTCTCAATGGGTGGCGGGTTTCAATATCACTTGATTCTATACCAATATATATATATATATATATATATATATATATATATATATATATATATATTAATTACAACGTAATTCTTAGGCTACTCCCATTCGAAAAAATGTCCCAGAGAAATGTCCCAATTTTATGTAACGTTTGTTATATTTTATAGGATTTTTGTTATTGTTATTTAAAAAATGTCACAATTTTATATAATGAAAGTTAAATGTTAGAATAGGACTTTTGTGGTTATGTTATTTTTTTTTTGTGTTGATGCCAGTAAGAATTACGTTGTAAATTTTGATCATTTTATACAAAGTATAGAAGAGAAAGAGATAGAAATGAAAGCAAGAGGGGTCAAGGGGCACAGCCCCTTGCGAGGCCAAAATGGCCGGGTTTATATATATATTATTTATTTTTTATGTAATTTTCATCTTTCTATAGAGAGAAAATGTCATTATCGTATTTTTGAAAATTTACATTTCTGTCTTTTCCTAATGGAACTTTTAAAAAACTAGGTGTCATTCGTCTTCCTTATCTTTCGTTCGTGGTCTTCTTTGTTTGCTTCTTCTTCTTCTTCTTCTTCTTTAAAGGGGAATGTGCTCTTTTGTCTTCCTTTAAATGGAATTAGAAAATTTGACGTGCGAATTTTCTTGTAATATTTCCAGCGCGGTTAAATTACGCGCAACAGAATCCTGAAAAATGGAATTACTCACCGGTGAAAAGCTAATAGACTGAGTAGTATACGGCAGTTGCGTTGACCTACTTCTCTGTTTTAGCGATAATTATAACCATTAGCTACTTCCTTTTTCGTATGAACTCCCGGCGAGGAAAAATTAAACGAAACCGAAAGTTATATGCGAGAATTAAAATCATTACTATAACCGCGGCTAATGGTAGTAGCGGTTCACTTCTTGCACCAGCTGACACGGTCGCCGCGTTTGATTATATATCGAATACGTCGGCTTTAATTTTCCACCAGTATACCCCGACAAATAATCATTTTCCCGCTTGTTTTTCCGGATCTATGCGCCTCTGTTTACAAGCCGGTTTAATCAGCGAAATGATACATGTAAAATACAATAAAAATATCGCTCTAAATTTTTTTTCTTTTTTTTATTTTTTTTTTTTTATTAAAATTTTCAAACCGTGGTTAGACCCCGGGCCGTACGGCCCGAGAGTCTCCGGTTACAGGAATGCCCCTAATCCATTGTCCCTGACGAACTGGAAGACTGCACTTTGGTTCGCTTCTGAGTTTGAGAGAACATGGCTGAGGTTATCAAATCCGTGTCTCGTTTTGGAGGATTGGAATGCAGGGCAGTTTATGAGAATGTGCTCAACCGCCGGTGGCTCTTGTGCGCGACAGAAAGGACACGTGGTTGGAGGGTGAGCGCCTTCCAACAGGTAGTCGTGGGATAGTCGCGTGTGGCCCAGGCGTAAACGGTTGAGCGCGCGATGATAAACTCGTAAGGTCCCCTGGGGGGGCCACCATGGCTCTACGGATTTCTTTATATTCTGGTGGTGGGATGGGGTGGAGATGTGTTCTTGTTTCCACTGTTCCATTATTTGTATTTTTACAGCTTCTGATATTTGAGGGGTCCCAAGTATGCTTTGCGGACTGGGAGCTGTAATGGTTGATTGAGCTGCTGTGTTAACCCTTTCATTTCCTGGGATTCCCGCGTGACTTGGGACCCATAACACTACTAGCTTATATCCCTTCGATTTTCACCCTAAATGTCTTTCTTGCGACTGTTGTTTTTACATGTCTCTTCGAGTCTGCTGACCAGTTTGTTAGTTTTGGTTAAGGTTGCCTTATAATCAATTTCAGCTATGATGAGAAAAGACCAGCGTTTCATCAAGTCTCGCGTAGTACTTTTATTTGAGAATCTCCGTCCTTATCATCTTTTAAATAATAGATATTTTTAGAAGACTGCCCGCTTTTCACCGTCAAATGATTACCATTTAGTTCGTTACTTTTAGAATATTATCCTTTCGGAAATAGGCAATTCTGAAACAAAATTATATTTAATAATATGAAGAGAACACCACGGCTTTAATTAAAATTTTATTTGAACATTCAATCTACTTTCTTTTCTTTTCTTTTTTTTGACCTGTCTGTAAATAAACTTCTTTATAGTGTCATACTTAATTACTGAGCGCCGGCGACTACTTATTCGTACATCTCAGCTGTACAGATATAGGCATAGTGTTCATAGCAATTATTATATATGCAACGCAGGTGTACACACGCAAGACTACATTCGGAACTGATAGTAGCCGCTTACTATCACGCTACAAGTGCAGTCCCGTATGGGTCTGCTGTGTACTGGCCTAGCGCGCATATGATGTTGAACGTGGTGGTTTGCTATTGCCTTCCACGTGATTATTAGCGATTATTTATTTATTTATTTAATTCTTGTAATAAGTTCGTCGTCGCTCAGGATCGAACCCGTAACCTCCATATCGGAAGTCAAGCGCTCTAGCAACTAGGCTATCGTGACGACGTAAATGAACTACTCCTTATTAAATCAGTCTATTTCTTTTTGGTCGTCGCTGGGATTCGAACCCATGATCCCTATCTCAGTTAATGTCACTAGGCTATTGCGACGGCCTTAATTTTACTTCACTTAACTACAAAGCCTAAAATAAATGAATAATAAATATAGAAATTAAGTAACCAATGAAAATAATTATTTCACGTTAATTCTGTAAATTTTAAATATATTATATTAAACATGTTTTATATTATATGTCTTCATTTACACTAAACGGGTGCCTCAAAAATAAAAAAAAAAAACGATAAGAAAAAGTAAAGCTAGGAGAAGAATCCTCAGAAAGACGACAAGAAGTTACACGATTGAAGGAGATTTTAATAAGCTCGGATAATAATAATAATAATGCAGTTCTTCTAATGGCAGAAAGCGAACGTGGTTCTTACAATTAGTCATGTCTTAGTCGAAGTAGCAGAAAAAAGATGCGACAAAGTTTACGATAATATAAAGTTTTTCAGCAACATAAGGCAGAGACATGGGAAATTATGTGGCCGGCTCACACATCATGGCTGCGATCCATTAAGGTGAGCACTGAGCCTTGGTGGCCACCGATATCCATGTCCCGCAGAGAGTTTGCAGCATTAACTAGACTCCGCATAGGGCACACAGCAATATCCCACAACTATTTGCTGGAAGGAACATCTCCTCCCTCTGCCTGTTCCATATGCAATTCCCCAATTTCCCCAACCGCTGAACACGTTCTGGAACATTGCCTGCCTGCAGGCACCTCCAACTTACCGACGGTTGCGTTGTCAAACGAACCAAAACAGGTCGAGGATATACTAAACCATATTAGAGCGGCTAACATATTAAAACACTTCTGATCCTGCACTGATCCATGTGCTGTAATAATCCCGGCAATTACACACAGCACATGGACCATATAAATTTAAGGGGAAAAAAAAAAAAAAAAAACATAGGAAAAAAAATGAAAAAATGTCGGTAAACAACTTTAGGTCGTTAACAAGATTAAATGATTCGCTTAATAACAGAGACAGGCGTGAAATTAGATTTAAAATAATTCAATTAATTACTTTTTCAGAAATATGATTAAATTTAAAAAAAAAAAAAGAAATCTTTGACATATCTTAGATTTATAGTTATTATGTTGTACTTAAAACGAAAAAAAAAAAAAAAAAAAAAAGAAAAAAAATTGTACTAAATTATGAATATAGAGAGGATTGTAATTCCCGAACGTGTCGGTGATATTTATAGAAAATTTTTTTAATTATATTAAATTAAATTATTTTAAATAGTGTACACGTTCAAAAGTAGACATGAAAAAACATCTATCTAATGTAATTCGATGTCGAATAGAACAAGCTAGAACACAGCCGGTTTAATTACATGCAAAACACCTTAGCGTAATCGCGAATAGTTTAAATAATAAATATATGTTTCACTGGGTGCGTGTACGCGTGTGCATGTGGTATAACTTCGGGAAATCTTACCTAACGACACCTTGATCGATGAAAAAGACGAATAATATTTGTAACGGTTAGAAAGGAGCAACAGAGGTAATCAGGCCACGTTATAGGTAGTCCGAAATATTACGAACTGTCGCAGCCCGTCATTGTATGGAATGAAAAGTGAGATTCAACAGCGGTTGACGAGATGTGCAACAACAACTATTTCACTCGGCGCATCCCACAGAGAAACCGTTCTGGCATGCGTGTGTGTGTATAGTAAACTAAAAGTAGTTTTAATATGAAATTACTAGAAAAAAACAAACAGAAAATATTTAAAATTTTCTTTTTCTATAATTTTTACAAAAAAAATTATTATTTTCATTTGAAGATCTTATCGCATTTATTTGTATATTTATTTTTCTTAAGAAACTACTAAGTTTTAAAAAAGCAACGGTAAAAGTGTCTTCAAATACCACCATTGCCCAATGAAAAATTACATCGATCAATAGCGCTAATGCTGTTCCCACAAAAGTATTTATTTATATCTACATCTGTATACATATATTTACATCTACATCTATATACTAATTACAACGTAATTCTTAGGCAACCCCCCATTAGAAAAAATGTCCCAATTTTACGTAACGTTTGTTATATTTTATAGGATTTTTGTGATTATATTATTATATTCATATGGACCGATTTAGAATTACGTTTGCAAATTTTGATAATTTTATACAAAGTATAGAAGAGAAAGAGACAGAAATGTAAGAAGAAGGAGTGAAGGGGCACAGCCCCTTGCGAGTCCAAAATGGTCAAGTTTATATCTATATCTATATCTATATATATCTATCTATATATATATATATAATATGTTTCCTATACAAAATATATCCAAAACTAGTTGGTGTTTCAAAATTCATTTATTTATTTATTACAATTTCCCCCGAAAATAGTGTTTTATTAGTCTCTCTATTATTTAAAATAATTTTTGACACAATAAAACAATCATAATTGTATGTAATTTTACAAGAAATTTTATTTAAATTTATTATTAAAAACCGGAGGGGGGGGGGGGGTAGCGCGCGACCTAGTTTACTTTATGTACCAATTATTACGGCCGATGGTATGAAATATTGCATAACATCCTATTTAGAATGTTTATCGTGACTCGGAGTTTCAGAGCTATTTGGTGCGGCGACAGATTTCTTTTTTTTTTTTCAAATACATCGGACCCAAAATTTTTCGCTAACATTTTCATAAAACGAAATCATATTACCCTTTTTTGAATATTCAGAGACGGCCACGTTTGTGTTATCGCGAAACAACAAGTAACATAAAGGTCGACATAAATATCGCGCTATACACAAAAAGTGATTAAGTGTGCGAAATGGTTCGTTAACTTCGAGAAAGGACCACCCGGAAAGTGATTTTACATGTTTACTATGGCATGTTAACTACGCTCCAAATATATACAAATAAGCCAGATATTTAACGAATAAAGTACGCACGAACAACAAAAATAATGGAAAATTTACATTGTACTTTTAAATTACATAAATAATGAATCCGGCTGGTTTTCGATTATTTTCGCCCATAAATCACCATCGATTATTCTCGCACAGAAGCTGCCAAATTGTCAACCGCATCCAGCTCATCTCGTCTAGATCCCATTACGCAAAAAAACTGTCCGGTCCATGTTCGTCGCAATATCTTATCATACGACCCGTGGCTCTATTTCCGTTTGATTAATTTTACAGGCGCTTTTCGCCGTTCTTACCTTTAGTTGAGTTATCCACTTCAAATTCCGATATTTTACATTAAATACTGTTGCCGCTGACGAACTTCTTTTTTGTCCATTTTGCGTTCAGCTGCTTAAGTTTATGTTTTTTTTTTTCCCTCGTGAATGACCATGTACGTAAACATTTAGAAATATAATCATAATGAAAGTTACAACTGCGTTATGCTACTTTTCAATTTTGGGAGTGTGTATTTTAGTTTGTGTAATATTTCAAATCGGTATATATAAATATTGTAAAAAGATTTATTTCATTACGACATTTCATTTTTCTATTGAACATCTGTTAAATATTCTTCTCATTTCGCAGAATAACTGATTTCTAGAATAAGAGAAGAGCGCGAAAAAGAGGAACAGAGAAGATTTTCCATAAACATTATTTTAGCCGTTTTAAGAATAAATCTGGCTCTGGCCCTTTCACGAGAATATTACCGAGAGTTGGACAAGAGCAAAAAGATTTGAAAATGGTTACACTCAAGTCAAAAGCGTCTCCTTACAAACTTGATCTTACTATCCAGAGAAAGACAATTTAACTATTTTTTTATAAGCTGAAAGTAAACAAGGGAAAAAGGACGAGTTAAGGTGAAAATGATAGAATCAATGAAAAGAAAACATATTGTCCAAAAAATAATTCAACTCGGTAGGAATTGAAGAGAGCGAGGAATTAACGAAGGAATGGAATTTGAACCGGTAAACTTTGGAAAGGATCCATTTTAGAGCATAGATGATGAAGTATACTTCGTTCAATGGTCACTTCCAAAGTGCCGTCGAAAGTATGAACAACTAAGGCCAAGATTAAAAAAGGTAAGTGACAGATCATTAGAACTAGGAGAGGAGAACTTATGATATAAGTGGGAAAACTATTATCGAGGAGGAATAGATTATTCTAAAGGATAAATATTGCAATTGTGATAACTTCAAAAAAAAAGGTGGAGAATGGATAAAAGTTTGAAAAAAGAGAATTAATTCGGAGAAATATAAGCGGAAATGAAATTAAAGGGTATGGAAGAGTAACTGGGAATGGAGATGTGAAACAGTTTGAGATAAGGAAGATTAGGAAGAAACAAAGGTTGGGCTCATGGGCTAAAAACTGAATGTCATTCTGTACTGAAATAATTAAACCACCGTAGCCATCTCGCTGCGGTTGGAACTGAGATGAGAGAGAAGCCATTGAAACTGATGCCAAAAGAGTTTTGTAACCAGGTTTCAGAAAGCAGCCCAGTATTAATATTATATTGATCCAATGCCCATTTTAAGAAGTTTTTGTTGGCCTTGATGCCAGGCGTTTTTTTTTTTTTTTGTTTTTGGCACGTCAACTATGGGCATTAACCCGGCGCAAGTAAAATTTTCATTTTTTTTGGGAAGTTCTATTGTACGACAGCGAGATTCGAACCAGGTCTTATTAGAATGAGGTACCACTGCGCCTAACCAACTATACGCCACGCTTTTGCAGAATCTTAAGTTGATAGGGTGAATTCTCAAATTTGTAGAAGATCATGAAATCTAAAAAACACCATTTCCATAGTTCAACGTAATATAAGACATATTAATGAACGAAAAAGAAAAACGGACTGAACAAAAAAAAAATTTAAGGATAAAATCCAAGCTCCCATCACTGCGCGAAGGTCACGCTATTAAATAACCTAGAGTTAAGGCAACAAGCAACAGCGACATGCTTTGAGAATGAAGGTACCGAAATAATGACAAAAACGAAAAGAAAAGTAGTATAAAAACCAAAAATTCTACATGTACACTATATAAAAGTAGCTCTCATCACCACTCGAAATAGGCATCGCGTCTGGGTTGCTTTCGTGAGAAGAGGAAAGTAACACCGAAAGAATGCATTATAAAACAATAAAGGCAGCATTAAAAAGACAAAAGTAGTGTCAGTACAATGGGAACGGAATCAAAATGATACATAAACGAAAGAAAACAATTATACAAGGCGAACAGAGAAGAAAGAGAAGTGATCAAAATACAAAACTTACGAGTAGAAGAAACTGTAGCTTCTACCGTAGCTAAGATTGTGGAGCTTGTGACACGTGGACAAGACTTTTATTCTCTAAAGTGGTGATATTGAATTTACTGGGAGAGCATGGCAACGTAAAGGCTGTCGAGACACTTATAGAAAAAAGAGAAAAAAGGTTATCGAAAGAAACATTATTCACAATTGGAGCTGATTCGACATTTATGACGTTAGAGGAAGATGGCACTGCGGAAGAATTTGAAGGGTGCTTAAATGGAGCGGTAGTCTTTATTGCCGGTGTTGAAATCGGAATAGTAAGACGTAAGTAGATTCACACTAAGACGGAATAGCGGTAAAAGAGGAAGATGAACTGTCAGAATAATGTTGTCGTCTACTGTCTGTAGTGGCGGCAGATGATGTAAGTAGAGAGCGGGAAAATTAACGGGGTTTGAAATATCAGAAAAAATAAAGGCAGGGCAAACTACCATGGCCTTTGGTAATATCTTTGATTTCCGAGTAAGAAATGTTTTGAAGACTCGTGTGATTTTGTAAATCTTGATCTTTAAAAACTTAAAAAGAAAGGTTCCGGCCGAATGGTTAACGCCGCAGCGGACACAAATGTAAGTAGAAGAGCCGTTAAGAAACGAGACACTCTGTGAAAGAATGACGACCAGGCCTGTAGGGAACACAAGTACTTGTGCTGCAGCATGATGCGCTAAAGAGGCCAAACCCAAGACAATTGTTACGAAGTTCCGGTTTATGGATCATTGGTTCAACCTTAACTCGATAGGAATGTTAAAAATGACGAACCGGCGGGAGAGTAGAGCTCATAAGTTTGATCACAACAACAGGGGAATGGTAACATAAGGATCATCAGTTGTATTATACGATTGAGGCGAATATTACAGATGGAAATCCTCTCGGTTCCTGGCTAAACATTTGCACCGTTCGCGTTCTCTAAAAACTGACACTTTATTAACCCTCCTAGGAAAACCCCTATCTTATCTCTTATTTCTCTTCGTCTTAATTAATTTTGGCTACACGCAATTTCGTTTTAATAATTTCCCCTATTTTTCTTTCAACCTTGCTGTCATTCTCCTAAAGTTTTTATTCTATTTTCGCGTTTAAAATTCTTTCCACAATTCTCCGATTTCATTTTCATGCAACTGTTTCACTAATTGTTCAGGAGAGGACCTTGTTGAAGATTCTTTTATACTTCTAGATTTTAGTTTGTCGAAATCTTTTTGTCTTCTTCCGGTTCTATATTGATAGTTAAATTAATGGCTGTTCTGCGTTCCATCATTTTCATTTCCTCCAATAATCGGGTTTTTTCTTCACCTGATTATCTCCCACTTTGTCATCTGTTCTTTGTTTTTTAATGATTCTTGTGACCTTTTTTATTCTCTGCACATGTTCACTCATATACACATTCTTCTTTGCTACGGGTTCTCGAACATCTTTGGTAACTTTTCGGTTTGCTAATTCTCTCCGCTCCTTTTTTAAATACCATCCACACTAATCTCCTTCCGTTATGTAAAATTTTTTTTAATCTCAGATTTTGATCGGATATTCACGCTGTTTCTTTTTGTAACAATCGTTCCCTTTATCTTTTTGTTCGATCTATCTTCCAACACTCTAACCTACGGTTCCTTTTGTTTCCTTCTCCATTATTTTCCCGCGTTTCGGTCATATTCTATTAACTTCCTCTCGTTTTTGCTTTTCGTCGGCTTCCTCTCCTCATTCTTCATTCAGATGATGAAATTGTTTGTGACGTGTGCGCTTTTTGAGTGTTCATCTCTTTCTACGGAGTCCTCTGCTCTGTACTGCAGTTTACTGCGGCCTGAGTCGTAGCGCTTCTTATATCCTGGTTCTATTCCTCTTCAAATAACAACATTATTTCTTCTTGCTATCTTACTTAATCTGATCGGATTAAAATGTAACAGGCTATTTCCTCTCCTAATTGTTTTTGTGGATAATAATCCCTGGTTGGCGAGCCCCCCAAAAATAAAAAAAATATAAAAAAGAAAAACTGCGGCACATTGACTACGATTGTAGCAGAAATTATTTTGCATAGGTATTTCGCTAATTTTATCATAAAACTTGAGAATACTAATGAACAAAAAAAAATACATAAAAAAATATCCGCAAAAAAAAAATCGTTTAAGTTGCTTTGCAATCCGATGGTGGTATATACCATAAAAATCGTTTTTCTATTCATAATAGAAAACTAGTTTCAATTGTCAGGTGTGTATATTTGATAGGATTTAATAAACGACCAGTTGCGGATACCGTTACACATCCGACACCGAGATATGCGCTGGTCGTTCTTTCTCATTCCAACACATCTTTTATAATACCTTTTGTTACGGTTATGGAAGCAGTTCATTTTCACCGATCTAGTTCACAATACGCGACGCAGAATTACTAATAGAAATAGGTTTTTTGTCCGGCAACATGTATTTCTTGAAATTCAGTTGAATCTCAAAATAACCGGCGGCGAGCCTTCGTTATAGTTGAATTTTTATTTAATATCAAATCGTTCTTTTTAATTATAATGTTTATTATTATTACAGCTAATAAAATTAATATAAATACACGCAAATTCAAATTAAGTGAAAATTTAATAATATATAGTAGTGTTCGCCCGTTGGTCGAAATTTGACCATAATTATTATTAAAAATTTGAAGAACACATATTTGCATATTTCTCCAAATTTTTTTTTTCTACTCTTATACATTGGTTCATCCCCCCCCCCCCCCCCCCCCTTCCCGAAACTTCGGGTAGGCACATTTATTTACTAAAAAATATTAATTTATTATAATCATCCAATTAAGTATTTCGGGTATTATATTAATTTCCATTTTACAGTTTTTTACACAATATATCTACTTATATTTCTACTACTTACTTAATATAAATGTATATTATTTTTCCGGAATTTTATTTCTTCTATTGTAAATTTATTAAATTCATTAAAATAATTTTGAACAAGTTTTTCGGGAACATACCTCCCGGTTTCTCTTTTCGATCCAAGAATCAGCTTATTCACATTTAATGTTCGTAGAGGTTATGGGTTTGAGACTTGTGTCTCGTTCCGGATCCAAGCCGCTTCCAGATCTACCCAGCACCCAGCCTGAAATAATTAGGTACCGGAGATATCTGGGGAAGTAAAGGCGACCGAAGGAAAGGACCTAACTAACCCCTAATATTCTCTTCAGATCCATTAGGCTTTGAGTACATTGTGAACCTTAACTTCACAATCGCCAACGCCCTATCAAGGGTATGGGACTTCTTTAATTTATTTATGTTAATGAATTGTCTTTGCCATTATGCTTTCACAAATTACAAAGCCAAGAGAAAATAATCGAAAATGAATTTTAAATTACGAATTGTTGGCTGATCTGTTCAATCTAGTCTTAATTCGTGGTTCTTTTTGCTTCCTTCACTTCGCCGTTCTGTTGCCATCTTTATTTATTATTCCCCTACGTGCCCAAGTTATATTCTACCGCCTTCCTCCTCATTCAAATTTTGACTCGCTGATTACGTATTCTTTGAGTGTTCATCTCTTACTGTCGGGCGTTCTACTCTGGATTCCAGTTTGCTCTAGTTATTGCGCCTCTTCTATCCAGTCATTTCTTTCCCCTCACATTATATACCCGGTGGTATATATCGATTACTTCATATTAACAATATCGGACTGTATTAAAATATAACTGATTTCTAATTGGTTAAAGATCCCCGGTTCATGAGTCAAAAAAGAAAACTCTAATAGGATATTACACTATATATATATGTATTCACATGGTATCATTTTGAAATTTACTAATTTAAAAAACACGCTTCCACGCTGTGTCCATTTAATTTTTCAGTATCATTTATCTGATCTTAAAATATATTTGTATTTGCATTAGTAAATCTGTGTTCAAAATTTCATATTATGGGACGACGATTTGCGTACTTCTATTTCGGTATTTGAAGAAATCTGTGTTTTTAAAAAGAATTAATAAACTCTATAATGCGGCACGAATCTGCGGAATATGAAAAACCCAATGATGACAATGGTTATCCGAGCTTAAGCTGAGAATGATAAATCAGGCCCAGCTTGTGGCAAAGATAATCTGTTTATCCAAAAAAAAATAAGGGACACTCTGTCGATCCATTCTTACACAACTTTTGTAAATAGTGTAAGAATGGAATCCGAATTTACATTGTTTCCAGAGGAGTATTTAGTGTAGTTTAGACGATATGTGATTAAAAGGTCTGGGAAAAAATTATGATGGACTAGAAAACTCACTAACAACCCGCAAGTTTGATTATGCTCAATTCCCTTAAAAACCGAAAGCCAAAGTATGAATAAAGCTCTACCAATTAACCGCGAAGTCCGCAGCTTATAGTACCATCAAAAATAGTTCTCGGTAATTCGAAAAAAATATTTAACAACCCGGTCAAGACAACTCCTCGATAGAGCGAAAATGCAGCGGCAAATTCCTGTTTGAAGACTGGGAACACATTGGGAGGTGCACTCTGCAACCCTTATTTGTTATCAATAGGCCACCCCGCTTGTTTGGTCAGTCACATTGTTTTTTTTTTTTTTGCTTCCTTTTTTCTTGTTATTTTATGCATGTTCATTACATTGAAGAGGATCCCGCTAAGCTATGCAGTTTGTCAGCAGGGTCCTACAAATTAACACATGTCTCTATTCTTTATTAGTGTTAATAAATACAATAAATACTATAACTAACGTATCCGAGACGTACAAAGTTATGGACGATTCTTATATTTATATGCACGAACTTTGACCTAACATCAATAAATCATTCCCATTCAAACACTCAGCATATAATTTTAATAAAGATAATTTTCTGGTTCCAATCCATGTTTCACTATTTATCGTTATTTGATGTCTTGGGCTACACTCGGTAATTTAATAACAAATGAGATACAAGCTAACTATTTAAACAAGGCGACCTTTTTTATTACGAAAATTAGTGAAAACGAGATTAGAGAAATAGTAAATAAAATAAAAGACAATAAAGCATCGGGATACGATGGGATTAGGATTGTAGATATTAAAAGGTATATTGGATCGATAGGACCTTTATTAGTTAATTTAATAAATCAATCAGTTAAAAGAGGGAAAGTGCCAGACTTGCTTAAAGTAGGCATAGTGCGGCCAATATACAAAAAAGGGAACTGTATTGATTGCTCCAACTATAGGCCAATTACTATCATCTCGGTAATTGCTAAAATAGTGGAACACTATATTACCAACCATTTAAGAGATTACCTAGAGAGAAATGAAATTCTATACCCACTGCAATTTGGCTTCAGGAGAAAGAAATCGACAGCAGAGTTGCTAAAAATTTTCGTTAACAATATATACGAAGGTCTAGCCAAAGGTAATACATTTTTAGTGATTTTCATCGATCTAAATAAAGCTTTTGATACTGTCAGCCATGATAAATTAATAAGTGAACTGCGGAACATCGGCATTGCTAACAATCAAAACAAGTGGTTTGCAGACTATTTAAAAAATCGGAAGTTAAGGGTGAAAATAAATGATAGTTTCAGTACCGAGGGGTATTTAACCGCGGGCGTAGGACAAGGAACAATACTGGCACCTTTATTATTTCTGATATATACAAATTCACTCTATACAGATATATAAAATACGCGAAAGTATTTTCTTTCGCTGATGATATTGCGTTGGTGATGGGAAATTCTGATATACAAAAAGCGGAGGACTTACTGCAAAAAGATTTAAACTCTTTTGTAATTTGGGCGCATAGTCGAGGCTTTTCGATTAATACGGATAAATCCAAAATGATGTACATAAGAACACCGAGCCGTTACAGGACTTTCATTCCAAAATTTCTAATCAAATGTCACAATTGTAGTCATGCGAATAACTCTAATTATTGTAGTGGTGATTGTCTGATGTTACAAAATGTGCAAAAAATCAAATACTTAGGGTTAACAATTGATAATACGGTAAGTTGGAAACAGCATATATTGGAACTAATAAAAAAGATCAGACAATCCTTACCGGCGATTTATAGACTTAGGCCATTGTTACCGCCAAAAATTCTAAAACAATACTATAATGCTCTGATAACATCAAGGATATCTTACGCTATGCAAGCATCGGGAGGAGCAAAGAAATCTGAACATAAAATAATAAATGCTATTCATAAAAAAAGCTTAAAACTCATAGTAAGAAAGGATTTATGTCAAAGAAGGGGTAACCTTAATTGGCGGAAGGAAATGGAAGAATTACCGACTAAACTAAAGTATTATTTATTTATTTTATATGATTAAGCTGAATCCTCCCCACCTTAAGACTAGGAATATAGTGAAGATAACTAGAGCTTCGTCAAAAATTACATATATTAAGCCTAAAGGTATAAATAATTATATTGATAAAACAAAGGACGCTGTACTGATTGACTTGTTAGGGGAAATTCCGACGGATATTATAAAAATAAAGAATAAAAAAAATTGCCTCTTAGAAATTAAAAATTGGCTGTTGAGCAACTACAATGATTGCAACTAAAAGAGGGGGAAGGAGTATGTGATAAGTGATTTTTTCTTTTTTTTTTTTTTATCTTTTCCCAGTTATTTATATATATATATATATTTATTTTATATTTTTCTTGCATTGGGTTTCTATACGAATTGCTATTATGTTTTGCCTTATTTTGTTTAGATTTTGAATTATGCGTTATGCTGTTATTTTTAGTGGAAATTTATATTACGTTGGTTTTTACTTTGTTTTGTGACACATTTGTTAGTTAAGTGGTTAATTGTATATGATCGATTGTAACTTTATTACAAATAAACTTTGTAACTGTGAGGTTGCTTTGAGGGTTCTCCATATGTTATTTAATAATAATAAAAAAAAAAAAAAAAAAAAAAAAAAAAGATAATCATGACTAATTATTTAATTTTAGACTTGATTTTTTTTTTGTAAACCATTTTTAATATGTTCCGGTGGTGCGTTTAATACATTCCATAGTATGTTTATTTGTAAGTTGTCCCCATCCTTGTTGAGGTTACTTATTTTTTTGTTGTTATAAAGTCGTATTTTTTTCTAATGTAATAACTTTGCTGATCTTTTTTTTTATATTTTCCTTTTTTTCCTTTAATCAGTGCAATATAATTAAGTAGTGCAAATGCGATTTTGGGTTCAACATATTGTACTTTTGTAATATGTCTCTTTCTATATTTGTATGCTTCCTATTAGCTCCCATGATGAATCTTAAACACCTTTTTCTTTTTTTTTTGAAGGTAGTTTATGTGTTTCAGTTTAGTTTTGTTTGCTTTTCTCCACGCCTTTACCGTATCATAGTTTATGTGTGATTGGCATACATGGTATATCATCAATTTGTTTTTTCGCGATTTTATGTATTTTTTTAATCTATATAATATCGGAATTGTTTTTATATACATACACCCTAATTAAAATAGTTATCTACTTTTAATATTTGTAGCTTTTAACCGCGGTTCTATGATATGCTATATCCATAATAATTTTCTCTCATTGTATGCAAACAGCTATTTTTCCATTAGTTATATAATAAACATTCATAATTATTGTGATAATACAACTAATTTTAAATTATAATAATTTTAAATTCCGTTCATTCACAGTATTATACCATAATTAATTAGTATTATTTAAATAGATTTTTTCCTACAAGATAAAATAACTGGGATATTCATTTAAGTTTAGTAAAATAGCTACTTATGGTAATTGTATACACTAATCAGCCTCGAACCTAACCTTTTTTAATTCTATTCTATTTTTATTCTTCCTTATTCCACATTGCTTAGGGTAGTTCAATGGAATGCCCGTAGCATCTTGTGTAATTTGTGCGGGTTTGAGGTTTTTGTATTTAATAATAACTTTGATATAATATTATTATGTGAAACTTGGTTATCCCCCGATAAACAGTTCCACTTAAGAAATTACAGCTGTTATCGTGATGACAGAGCCGACGGGTACGGCGGCGTCGCCATACTAGTGAGAAATGACATTGATCATGATCTGATTCAAACTAATTTAAAATCATTTAGTAACAATTCGGAATCTAATGCAGTTTCCATCAGGGTAAATGTTTGTAATTCTTCATTTTATTTTATATCATATTATTCTCCCCCGGGACATCTTATCAATCCAACATCTGTTTCAGCTACTCTTGCCAGTTTAAGTTCGTGGCCTATAATTTTCAGTGGAGATTTTAATGCTTTGAATAGGATGTGGGGCTGCAATTGCAATGATAGTAAGGGAGCAGCAGTCATAGAAATTCTCTCTGAATCTAATCTGTGCCTTTTAAATGACGGTACACCGACTAAAATTCCTCATCCATCTCGGTTTATGAATCCGGTTGATTTGACGATGGTGTCGGCCGATATTTATCTCAATTGTTCATGGTCAGTATTTCCCGATTCTCTTGGTAGCGACCATCTTCCCATATTATTTGAAATCAATAACACACATAGAAATCCTTCATCATTCCCTTAAATCAAGGAAGTCGACCAAAGGAAGCGCTGGAAACTCTTAGATGGTGATTGGGGAAAATTTAGAAATATTATGGAACAGGAGGTAGGTAAAATCCAGATGGAAACTACCCCATTGGGACAGTATAATCTTTTTCTAAAAATGTTAAGCTCTGCCTTGGATCAATCTTTTCCGAAACCATCTCCATATTTAGGTAACAAACCGGCTTCTCCCTGGTGGAACAGGGAATGCGGGGAAAAGATCAAAGAACGGAATCAGGCACTAAACGTTTTTCGAAGAAGTGGTACGATGCAAGCTTACCTTGAATATAAAAGGATTAATGCGGAAACACGTAGACTTCTCAAAAGCACCAAAAGAGCCTCTTGGAGGAGATTTTGCTCATCGTTTAATCGAAACACTCCGCTCAAAGTTATCTGGTCTTTAGCTAAACGATTCAAGAATAAGAATTTCCACTCCACATCTCTAAAAAGTGATTGTTGGTTCGACCAGTTTACTTGCTCTGTAGCCCCGTGTTATGTTCCTTGCATCTCGGAAGTATATGGAATCGAGCTTGAAAACAATTATCAACAATCTCATATTCTGTCCAATCCCATATCAGTCGAGGAACTAGGATTAGCATTAAAGAATAAAGGTAAAGATTCTTCGCCGGGAATAGACGGTATTACTTATTCGATTCTGAAAAATTTAGGGAACAAGGCGAAAAGCGTTCTGGTACACATATTTAATGAATTGTTATTCAACTCAGTCACTTCTCTTGAATGGACACAATTCATAATAATTTCTATTTTAAAATCCGGTAAATCTCCGTTAGAAGCTACGTCTTACAGACCGATCTCACTGGCTTCTTGTGTTAGAAAAACATTCGAAATAGTCATTAATAATAGGCTTGTTTGGTGGATAGAGAATAAAAAAATCTTCCCAGCCGGAATGTTCGGATTTAGACCGGGCCTTGGAACGTTAGATTGCACTGCTCATTTAGTGAACGAAATCTATGCTTCTTTTTTGAGAAAGGAATTCCTTTCGGCCATTTTTCTGGATATCAAGGGGGCATTTGATAATGTTAGTATTCTGACATTACATCAGCAGCTAGTAAGTATAGGAGTTCCAACAGTCTTGGCTAAGTACATCAGCAACTTGTTTCTCAACAGAAAACTTAAATTTTTGAACCCGGTCACCAAGGAAATGGTTGGTAGAGTTGCTTACACGGGTTTGGCACAGGGATCAATTTTAAGCCCGGTTTTGTTTAATATCTATGTACATTCAGTCTTCAGCATACGGTTGCCACATAACTCACAAATTTTCTCCTATGCTGATGATTTTATCATACTGAATAGAAATAAAGAGATAAAGGAATGTACAGTAGAGAGCAATCAGTCAGTCTACTTATGTGGCAAATTCTTTCAGGAAATTAAACTGGAAATTTCCCCTGCTAAGTCCACTGTTGTGATATTCACATTAAGACCCTACAACGCAGAATGTATTAAGATAAAAATAAATGGGATTAATATCGCGCATAAATCTTATGTGAAGTACTTGGGATTATATTTGGATTCAAGGCTTACTTGGGCTCGTCACATCCAAATACTTCAAAGTCAAATCTTGAAAACACTGAACCCCCTGAAGGCTATTGGAAACGCTTCATGGGGATCCGACCCTGTAATTATAGCCTTGTTATATAAATCACTGATACTTTCCAGAATTGATTACGGCTCGATATTTTATGGCTCAGCCTCCAAATCGAACCTTAGGAAACTAGATACTCTACAGAATATCGGACTTAGACTTATAACAGGAAATGTTCGATCCGCTTCAGTAGCGGGTCTTGAAGCGGAGACGAAGATTGCCCCACTACAGTTAAGAAGAAATATGTTGGCGGATAGATTTTTATTAAAGTACTGTAATTATAGTTATCCGCATCTGCTTAATATTACTTATAGTATTAGTAATAACTGGAGATTTCTTTCCTCTAAACTACCGTTATTATCAGCCAGAATTCCTCAATACTATAAATATTGTCCGGCCCTAATTCCTAAATATCCATCTAAATATTTCAGAATTCCATACGAAATTAACCTTATTAACTTAAACATTAATACAACATTATTTGACAATATTAGACATAATCAGAATACTCTTCTCGGTCGGGAAGCAGATCTTACTACCGCATTAGAGACAGCATTTTCTGGATATTCCAAAATCTTCACTGATGGCTCCAAATCCGGTCGGAATTCCGATCCTGTTGGTGCTGCCTTTGTTGTTGACGAAGTTACTGTACAAAAATTCAAACTCCCACCTTTGGCATCTATCTTCTCAGCCGAGCTGTTGGCAATTGCCAAGGCCTGCGACTATATACTTAATGTACTTGGTAGCAGGGGCACATATGTTATATGCAGCGACAGCCTTAGCTCCCTTTTAGCGCTACAAAATTGCCTCTTTAAACCCAACTATCATCCCACTGTTTGGGAGATAAGAGAGAAATGTTCGATTATCATTTTACAGGGCGGTGTTGTGGAGTTTTGTTGGGTTCCAAGTCATGCGGGGATAGAACTAAATGAGGTGGCCGATAGGGCCGCCAAGGATGCGCCTTCAATGGGCATTGAATTTCCTTTTATTCCAGCTGGTGATTTAAATTCTGTAATTAACCGCAATCATTATACGTCCTGGAATAAGCATTGGCGATTGGCCAGGAAGGGTTCATACTTTAATATCGTTCAACCTTTTATTCCGACACACCCATGGTATCTCCACGTGTCAATTTCAATGCCTCCTCATCTCCTCCGCAGATATGTTACTATATTGTGTAGACTGCGTATGGGGCATTCTCGTGTGTCACATAATTTTATGCATGCTGATAACCAGCGACAATGCAATAACCATTCGTCTGTTAACTTTTTGGAGGACATAAATCATCTTTTGTTTAATTGCGAGAAATTTGAAGGCAGTAGACATACTTTTTTTAATAAATTGATATCCCTCGGAAGGTATCCACCGTATTCCTTGCATCATTTGCTAGGATGCGGAGAGAAGGCTCAATTTTTGATTTTTAAGTTTATTTTTCAAAACAAGATTGTTATTTAACTTATTTGTATGGAGGACTATTTTTTTTTTTATTTTTTATTTATTTATTTATTTTTTCCTTCGCTCCCGGAGTTTGTTTATCCTTACTATTCACAAGTATTTATAATAATAATTCTGTCAAGTGCGTCCTATATTAATTGAATTCAACCAGAAGATATGATCATCGCCGACCACGAAGATATGGTGCAATTTGTACCATCTTAATCTAAGGAGCAAAATATTATGGCTGTTCAGTTGAGTCTGGAATTTCAAGTTCCCGGGTACTGACCAGAACAGTCAGGTTATTGATAAATGATTCCAGGCAGACAGCCGGAAATTCAAAAAAAATATATTTATCTTGCTCAGTTGGTCCGGATAGATGGCTGGTGAATTGTCCTTGTCATTAGATTTTCATTTGCTCATTTTTCCAATACGTTTTTCTTTATTCATATAAAAAAAGAAAAAAAAAAAAAGAAGAAAAAAAAAGGGAAAAAAAAGAAAAAGTGAAAAAAAAGAAAAGAAAAAAAAAGAGAGAAAAAGAAGAGGAGAAGAGAAGAGAAGTGGAATAATTTAAACTTATTTTGATATGGAAGTGGCCAAATGGTAAGCTACTTAGCCGCCAGGCCATAAAAAAAAAAAAAAAAAAAAAAAAAAACAGCTAGTTGAGTGGCATTGTATGTTGAGAGCTGGTAATTTTGATAGTGATTGCTTGATTTAATCCAAAGTAACTTTGTTTTTTCTGCATTTATCTGTAGTCCTTTACTTACGCTTTTATTCGTGCCTTTAAAAGACCGATGGTGCAAGATACATTTCTTTGTTGCATTCAGTTTTATGTTGAAATCTTTAAATATAACATATGCGTATAATTTATAGATTGCTACTGACAACACAGTTGGAAGGTAATCGTAGTTGGCGGTACTGTGAAAAGCCTCCATGGCTGGTTACCGGTTAAAAAAACATTTATTTTGAATATCTCTTACAACGCTTTCGGTACCAACGTATGCTTTTTTCTTCTTTTTCTTCTTCTTCTTCTTCTTATTTATTTATTTTTTTTTTTGGCTCAGCCTTCACCATTTAACCAGTTCTTTTATGATTTATATATTTCAGTCGAGGCAATGACGTTTAAGACAAGTTTCATCGTCGTCGTCGTCGACGTCAGGGAGAAGATGGTAATTAATCGTTTCACAATCTGGAACAGGAAAGTAATTTAAAAAATATTTACGGTGACCAGGTATGCACGCTGCAGCGGTTTACCGATGTGGTTAAAGGAAATAAAAAAATAAAAAAAAATGAGTAAAAAAAAAGAGTAAAAAAAAAAGAGTAAAAAAAAAGAGAAAAAAAAATCCACTATGAAATGATTGATAAACAAGACAGTCCGTGAGATGTTTTCAATAGGAGAAAGTGAAAAGCTTCCCTGTTGCATGAAACTGTCGATGCGAAAATAGCTTCTTCCGCGATCATTTGTCGCGCCGCAATATCAACCAGTGGCACATTGCGCTTCGGACTTATTAGATATTTCGAAAAACAGCCAGTCACGAGTCTTCGACAGTACTCGGTACTTTGGTTAATAGGTTGAAAGCTACAAAGAAATGCTTAAAATCCATGTAAAATTTTTACCATTTGGCGGAGCTTTGTCGACTTAAGTTGCATTACTTATTTATCCTTTGTAGTTTTTTTTTTTTTTTTTTTTTTTTTTTGGCATTGTTACTGAACTTTTAAAAAAGAAATTGCAAAATGGCGTTGAGGTGAACAATAACGTGAAGCAGATGAGTACAGTGTAAAATAACGAAATAGAATAAAAAAAAAAGGTCTAAAAATTTCGAAATTTAAACAAATACTGAAAAGAAAAATATAAAAGGTTCGATAGGTCTCTTTTGTATCTGGACTTTGAAAAAGATAAACAATGAAAAAAATTTTATTGAAGGATTTTTTTTTCTTTCACCCTTTATTTTAGACTGGATGACACATTGGAATTTACCGATCATAATTGGAGAGAAATTTTACGTGAATACATAAGGTAACCCCAAAAGTGAACTGAAAAAAGGCGTAATTGACGGGAAAGCTAGAATTGCAAGAAAAGGTTAAAAGAAGAGTATGAAATAGAGAAAATACCGTTTATAAGGAAAAGAAAAGGGATGAAATTATAAAAGGAGATTAAGAGCATAAAAAAAAGTCTCCTCCCCCCTGCAATGGGACCTTAACCCAGAAACAAATAGAAAGAAAAGAAGCAAAAACAACTCTATCTAAAGGTTCAAATGCTATGCGATCGGAAATGGAAAGCATGAAGGAAAGTAACAGGGGAATAAAAGCAAAAGTTGGGAAGAAAAGGAGAAAGGAACCATTGAAAGGAGCAGGAAGGCCCAGCTGCAGGAGTTAAGAGTACAGGTGAGAGCTAGAGGGCCAAAGATACGACTGTGCATGGTAACATTAACTACAATAGCTCGAGCAAGCACCAAAAATATCGATACGTATAATTGAATTTTCTAATGCTTTAGATTTTCCTTTTTCTATACGCGGCACTATATCTATACTGCCGGCTCTAAACAGCAACATGGAATAGGTTCTGTGCCTTTTTTTGTCCTGCTTTCAATTAGATTCTATATCTTTTGAACTTCCCTTCTTTTACTCAATTTTCTGCGCGGAATCTATTGCTACATTACGCGCTGTTCTCTTTGCCCCCCCCCCCCCATTAATTAATTTTTCATTAATTCCTCATAATTTCGGTTTTTGAAAGTGTTCTATAAATTATCACACCTAACCTTCCTTCTACCTCTTTCGATCATGTAATACTTCGCATACGCTCCCTCATCCATGATTCTTTCCTTCTTCACTGGATCCAGACCGATCCTTTATGGATTCCTCCTGGTGCCGTTTAGACATATTATATTCATTAGCCCGTTCTTCCGTTTCCAGCGGCAGATTTTCGGGCACCTTTTCAGCTCATACTATTATTCACTTTTCCTTAAATGACTCTCATTCCAGACTATGGCGCAATTCTTATTCTTCTTCATTTTCTAATCCTGCTTCCTTTTACCTCTTAGTTCCACCAGCTCTCTTCCATCCCATTCACAATTTTCTAGATAGTTGCTCTCTCTTAAACGTTCCACAATCTCAACTATTTATCGATTTCGGTTTAATCACAATCTACTTCCTGCATCATTTTCTCAGTTTTCATCTGCTTCCACTCCATTTTGTCCTCTTCAACCGCTTCTAATTACTTTCTTTGTGATCCTGATAACATGTTTTATTTGAATGTTTGACATTTTCTGTTCAACAAAAGTCCTACTTTTCTTCTCTATTAAAAAACTACTCGGTATTCCTACTTTTTATAATGCTTCTTATATTTCCCCATCTCCTTTTACATTTCTGTTATTTCTGCCCTCGAATTATTTATATCCTCTCTATCCTTAAACATATAAGAATATAACTTTATTTTCTCCTTTTTCCCATTTCTTGTACTAATGTTCTCGTTGACAAACCCATAAATAATAAAAAAAAAAAAAAAAAAAAAAAAAAAACTTGACCCAACAACGCGCTGTGAAGGGCAAATACTTAGTGGAAACAAGATGATTAATCGATTCTTTGATAACGGAGAGCTCACGGTACTCTTCCGGGGGCATCGCCGCACATCTCGTTTTTTTTTTTTGATTTTTTTTTCAAGTAAAATATATTCGAATGATTATAAAAACCAGTTGTAACAAAAACTATAATAACTTCCGAAAAAAATTTCACGTATCCCGTCTGTTTAAATTCATAGTATTATTATCGACTAAAATAACAGTACTAAAACGTATATGAGAAATTTTCGTTCCCATTTTATTTCATATTTATAACAATATCCATTAAAAACATGGTTAAAATAAAAAAAAAGGAGGGCGACCACAGCGACGGAAAAAAATCGTAATACGATAAAATAAAAGATAAGCGAATAGATAGCGAGACAATAGGATAACGTAATTATCCTACTGCAGAAAATAAGAGAAAAAATAAGAAATTAAAAATAACACAGGACCCAAAAGGATAAGATGTTATCAGTAGCGACACAGGATACGATTAAAATATTATCAGTAGGACGTTAAAGGAGAGCAATACGTCCAGAGTTCTACTACAGAAAAATGAATACGAACAATCATAATTTATTTATTACCGCTGTATAAAAGACATCGAGACCCTTTGCTCGTGATACAAGTATTATTCTCGGCTCATATTTAACTTTTTCTTCCGGATTCGTCGAATAAAATTAAACAAAAAAAAAAAAGTTTTCCAAGCAAAATGTTTTTCTAATCATTTTTTTTTTTTTTTTTTTTGGATTTTTGATTTTTGCCATTGAACATTTTACTCAAATGATGGTCGGTGTTATCTCTCGTGTGACAAAGTTTACTTGTATCGTGTTCAATTGTCCGTTGAAGAGATCAGTGAAACCGTTTAATTTCTCCGTTACCTGCTTTTATTTTTAATTTGTATCTGTCAAAGTCAAGAGCAAGCTCCAAAAAAAAAAAGAATAATATATATATATATATATTGTTTGGTTTCTTTGTTATTAGTTTTATTTCTCACGTTTTCATTTAATTTTTGATTTCAATCGCTAATTTAAATTTTAATTAATGCGGAACTCATCTGCCTGGGGAAGTAAATCTCCCTCTAATCCTTCCGCGCGTTCGCTAAAAGCATTACTAACCCCGTCGCACAGTTAAAAATTAACGAAACTAATAAAACTGTTTCGTCCGATTACTAGGACTATTATCGACATGGATATTCCCAACAATACTTTTTTTTTTTCCCCCTGGACTTGTCAACAACGGAAGATTATCCATCAACACGTGAAAATAGTAGCAATTAGGAGTCACAACGAATGGAACCCGACTAAGAACACGAAAATAGAGCTCAAACTAATACCGTACCACCAAGGCCATGTCCACGGGGTGGGTTTTGGGGGTTAACCCCCCCCCCCCATGAGAACTAAAATAGTTATTATAAATACACAAAAATCTGAAAAAAATCAAAAATTAAAATAAACGATGATTTTTTAGGTTGTTTTTATCTACGTTTAAAAGAAAAAAGAAAAAATACGCTGCATATTTTTAGGTACTTCATTAATATCTTAAGGGAAAACTTTTTATTACGAATATAATTAATAACATATTGTGTAATTTTTATTAATGTTCATATACGGGGGGTAATTCATTTATGTAAATTATTAATATATGTATATAAATCAAAATGATGGAAATTATTAATAGTACGAATATTAGTGAAAAATGTATTGTTATTTATAAAATAAATATGTTAACCCCCCCCCCCCCCCCCACCCCACAGAATTCTGGGCACAGGCCTGCGTACCATTATTTCCGAATAACTTTGAAGAACAAGTTGTTTTAGTCGAGAATTCAGAAAATAAAACATAGCTCATCTTCATCCGATGTCTTTGGCTAAAATGTTTCATAAAAATGTTAACGGGTTTTCTACAATTACTATTCGTTTTCGCCGGTGAATATAACGTAATTTTTCAAAAAAAGGAAAAACACGAATTTTTCGGTTTGTTATAAACAAGCAAAATACAAAAACAAATGCAGATTCATAAACTAATAACCTATTATTTCCATTAAAAAGTTGTTTTGTTTTTTTTTCATTTTCGCTTAAATAATGAATGTACATGTTTTTAATTCAATCTACATATTTATTTATGTATAAACATTTCTTGCAACCGTTCAATACATTTTATTATTAAAATATAATTTAAAAAATTCTTTAAATTACTAATTGTTGAAGTAATCGTTATACTGTAGCCGAGGAGGCGTTCGATTACTAACGTAATAAGTTATGTGGAAAAATCATAAAATCTATCAAATATCAGTAAAACATAAATGAAAGAAAATTTTTAAAAATCAACTAAAAATTTCGAAATATTTAAAGTTTTAACAGTGATTACTCATTATAAATAAATTACGGACACAACCGTGTTAGAATGAATTATATTTGCTTAACGTTTCAGGCAGAGTTTACACACTGACTATCATCAGAAGCGAACTCTTTCTGATGATGATGATGGTCTCCTCCATGTAAGCCGAAAATTTCTAACTAAACATTTTCCAAGCTGATATACGTAGACCACTTTTTCTTATTAAAATTCTTCAGTTTATGTATTTTCTCGACTTCCGCTTCAAACGGTCTCCTATATATGATGTAGTTAGGTTAAATATATTAAACAGCACAGTCAATATATTAGAAGTTTATGTTTTTTGCAATGGTGCTCCCTTCGTATATATATATATATATATATATATTGAAGTTAACATACACAGAACATTCTATGTATACATTATCTTTACGGAGTAATTTTAATATCTAAAATAAAATTATAAATTATTAATTGTAATTTACCGATAATATAACTTCCGCAGAATACACCGTAAAGGTATAATTTCATTAACTTTAGTGTAATTTTCGGATTTAAAATAATTAAATATGTACACCCATGCGTCGAATAAACAAAAATACAACTTTATATGCCACACGAAGAAAAACTGAAATGCAACTTAAGAAAATTAAAAAATTGATTGTTTTTCTTTTTTAAACGTCGTTTTATTACAATCTATTGTAACTAATATCTTCAATTTACAGTAGACACTACAAAGTTTATAAAACACGCTACGTAGTTGTTCAGTTTTTTTTTGCTTTTTTATTCCTTAAATTTAATAACTTAAATGTTTTGTTTCAAGTATATAAAATTGCTAGTTCAATACACATACACACATATATAGACACGTAATAGTACATATACATATATATATATATATATATATATATATATATATATATATATATATTGTAATGTGACCATTACATGGCTCAAATAAATAAAAATAAAATTAAAATACAAAAAAAAAAAATTTTAATTTAAAAATAAATTAAATATTTGTCGAAAACGTGGTGCGAGTGAGAATGTGAGTGTGATTGAAATCCTGTTTGTCGGTCAGAGGGAGGATACGCGATCATGCGATTCGTCTGGAGAAAGGCCCACCCCGATAAATGATGGTGATTGGTCACGGGGAGAACAAGAGAAAGTAACGAAACGGATAGGACATCGAAACCGAAGAAGGAAGTCAGTCGCAGAAAAAGATCGATCAGTGAATTGTGCTCCGTTAGCAAGCGTCCGTTATAAAAAGGTCGAAAACCGTCTCTTATACAAGAAAAAAAATAGTTTTGTTCGTGAACTTGTCGCGTAAAACAGGTCACATAGTATAAAGACCAGTTACAGAATCGAAGTAAAAAGTTATTCTAGAGTCCGGTTCTTTTTCGTTATTTAAATAAAAACTATTCGATTATCGTCCACGTGACTAAGCGGATACCTGTGATTCATCGCTGCATTCTGGAGTATCACCGGAAAATTGGATATGTACAATTTATATTAATATTAATTCTATTACTATTCGCGTCATTTTTCGTATATATTAAAATTGTGTATTTTTAGCGGTCGGCTGTGAAAGAAATATCGGTGTAGGATATTGACAATATATCTCCCTTTTATAATTCAGACTAATAATTCTAAGTTTATAAAACAGAAAAAAAAAAATAATATAAATATAAAAATAAAATTTTAATTCCGCGGTGGCATCCCTGGAATAATTTAACAAAATTCAACTAAAAAACAGTAATTAACCGCTTCAATATATCTATATATATATATATGCACATATATTTTATTAGCGGGAATTCGCTTTCCATTTTATTTACGCTTAAAACCGTTATTTTATTATTACTCATTACAAAGTCTTTTTTATTAACTTTTTTTTTTGACTATCTACTGAAATTTGACTTTTTTCCGTCAGTTGTTCTGGTTCGCTCCTCAATTCTCAACTTTTTTATTATTCACTTTTTAGCGGTTAGAATTTGTCTATCCGCGCTATTTGGCAGTATTACTTGACACACAGATTGCCATTGATTAATTTCCAACACGGCACCATCTTTCTCTCCGATCATTACAGCCATTTTGTAACCGTCCTTCTCCGTTCCATCATCAGTATGTACGAGAACTATTGATGCGTGACCGAGAAAGAACGTTCGTTTCCTTTTTGATAAGCAGCCACGCTTTCGTAATTACGCACAGGTCCGCTGCTCTTTCCATTACTCGTCGCGCTGTCGCCGATAGATATTTTAGTGCAATCTTTTTTAACAGCGCCTATCTCATCTAGCACCTCGCTCTGCGGTGGTGTATAAAATATTTAATCTCTCACAACCATCTAAATAACGTATAATAATATAAAATTTCTTTATCATTCGATGTCTTTGAAGAAATAATCTAAAGTCGAAATGATAATAAAAAACAAACACATTTTCGTTATGAATCTCGGTTTAATTCGAAACTAATCGTATTTTAATTATACGCTTTGTTTTTCATATCACTTCAGTCGAAAAGTGCACCTAGCCAACTAATTTTAAATGGTACAGGGGCTACAAATATTGCACAGATGAGAGTGTATATACACCCTGTCAAGAAAGTATCGGGAATTGTCAATTTAAATCTCCCGGGTAATAGCTAGGCAGATAATTTTTTTTTTCCAGGTTGGTACAACTGTTTTGTATTATGATGCCTATTTTTAGCGCGATCTGTCAACCAGTGTGTTTACAGCAGCTGTTAAAATCAGTCGACCTTGAAGTGTTTTGTCGAAGTTTTACAATGAGTGAAAATATTGAACAACGTACTTGTGTTAAATTCTGTGTTTCGAACGAAATTTCTTGTGCCGATACACTGAAAATGTTACAGAAGGCTTTTGGTGAATCTGCTTTATCAAAAACGCGGGTTTACGAGTGGTACAGAGCGTTCAAGGATGGTCGGGAGACGGTCGAAGACATGCCTCGCTCTGGACGGCCTTCAACGAGTGTGACCGATGATAACGTCGATAAAATCAAGGAAATCGTTGCTGAAAATTGTCATGTGAGCTTGAGAGAGATGGCTCATGGATTGGGCATGTCACACGAGAGCGTACGTACGATTGTGCACGAAAAATTGGGTATGCAACGCGTTGCGGCTCGGCTTGTTCCGAAAGACCTGAATTTCTTTCAAAAAAAGTACCGAGAACAGGTAGCTGCAGACATGCTGGATCGAGCCAATTTGGATCCTACCTTCTTGGAAAAGATAATTACTGGTGACGAGACATGGGTGTACGAGTACGACACGCTTACGAACCAGCAATCGTCCGAATGGCGGCCAATTGGCGCGTAAAAGCCGAAAAAACCTCGCCAAAGCCGATCGAAAGTGAAGATCATGTTGATTGTTTTCTTCGATATTCGAGGCGTGGTACACTATGAATATGTGCCAGCCGGACAGACAGTCACCAAAGAGTTTTACTTAAGTGTTTTGAGACGTTTGAGAGAGGCTATCCGTCGTAAACGTAACGATTTGTGGGTCGACAATTCTTGGATTCTCCATCACGATAATGCGCCGTCTCACAAAGCCATAATTGTGAATGAGTTTTTGGCCAAACACTCGGTAAATATCATCGAACAACCGCCGTATTCACCAGATTTAGCACCCTGCGACTTCTTCCTATTCTCAAAACTCAAATTTCCGCTACGGGGAATGCGCTTCGAATCGATTGATGACATCAAGACGGAATGCGACGCGAGAGCTAAAGGCCATCCCGGAAACCGCCTATCAGAAGTGCTTTGCCGAGTGGAAAAAGCGTTGGCATATGTGCATCGCTTCGAATGGATGTTATTTTGAAGGTGACAAAATAAATTTAGATGAAAATTAAAAATTGTTCGTTTTATTTAACAATTCCCGATACTTTCTTGACAGGGTGTATATATATACATATATATGTATATGCGGATGTGTGTATATATATAGTAGGTGTTCCTGAATATTCCTGAAACTGTCGGAATTTCAGCTGAAGTGGAATCATTGATTCTATTTCACATGCGCTTCTTCATCTCCTCATTAGCCGAGAATGGTTGGTGATTACTACTACCTCTATTTTCCTCGATGACCAAATAAAAATAACCCGCTAATTGAAATCACCAGAATTGATAGCGATAGCCAACAGTAGCCAGTGAATAAGTGGCGAGACACATATGCTCTATATTGGTGCAGTTCTTAACGGACCGTATTATTATTATGTTCTAACTCGACAGCTGATCGAACACTTATATTCTATAATGCGTTTGAAAACCGAAAATAACGGTTTAGAAGCCGAGGATTGAGACTATTTTTTAAATTTTTCTATTATGTTTTTGTTTTGTTTTGTTTTTTTTTATTTATTCGCTTACTTTTTTGTTAAAAATACTCTGACTTTATCTAACCTGCTAACTTTTTCATTTATTTATGTAGACTTAAAAATGATTTTTACATTGTTTCTTAACAACGGGTTCCACCACATTATTAAATAAACCGGCGAAATAAAATTTCAATTTGGCAATTTAAAAAACGTGTACTATTAAAACGGCTCCTCGTGCCCTTTAAAGGTTAGACATTAAAAAAAAAAAGGAAAAAAAAAGATCTGAAAAAAAAACAACAATAATAATAATAACAATAACACTCGCTACGGACATGGGTGCGGGCGTCTTTCACGGGAAGAAAACTAGGCCAAGATAAAAATCCTTTTCGTACGGTCCTTTGATTGACGTCACTCCATCCAAATTAACTTCACTTATGAACGGAAATGCTGGAATCTAAGGACTCAGCGGATATACCATCTTGTTTATCTTCTCCCAATATGTTAGATGTATTAGTGTTTTCCGAATACCATGCGATATTACGTTTCTGTCCGCAGCCATTCGTTCTAAATTATCGTATTATTCTTCTACATTTTCAAATCGCGATAGTTATTCAACCGGATCTTTAGCCCTTTTCAAAATTTCTTCTTTGCTGCGTTCAACTCTTTTGTCATTTACGTCTTGTGCATTGCTTCTTTCATCTCATTTATGATCTTCCTCTTCTTCTCTGATTACATCTTACCTGGATGTTCTTCCATCGCTGCCTTTCTTTTTCCTCACTTATTTTTACTAATGGATCTTCTCCTATTCCACATATGGCGTGTCTTTCATCCTCCCTCTTAAAAGCTTCTCCTTCAACCATTTCGCATCCCGCATGAGTCTTTTTTGTTTGCTACCTTTAATATTGCGCAGAGATCTAATTTTGCTTTCCTTCCCTTTCCCCGGTTCTCGGGCTCTTTGTCGATGAGTTCTGCCCGAAAGAATAAAAAACAAATAAAGAGGGCTAGGTTTCAAAAAAAAAAAAAAAAAAAAAAAAAATACGGTAACATTAGCAACTGCGCTGAATAGGAAAAAAAAAAAAAACAAAAACGGGGCGGCCTTAGAAATTTTTTATTTTGATTTATTTAAAAAAGGAAGGAAAATATCAATATCACTTATTTTGTTCAGAGATCAACGATGAAAAATTTACGTCTTCCCCCAAATTAGATATCGGCGCATTCTTATGTGTATAAAAAAAGGTGGTAGGACGAAGTGGAATCAAAATCGTTCCTTACGAAATATGGGGGGGGGGGGGGGGTAAGAATCCCGATGGCTTCTAAACAGCTAAGACGCGTCGATTCGCGCTACTATCAATAACGGCGCTGTGATTGAAACGCTAAAATCAGAACGGTGCCAAAATGAATTGTTCAAGTAGAACCGGGCCGCGGCCGTACAAGAACGTGACGAAAGGCAGGGGACTACGAGGAGCTGTAAAATTCGGAATTGAGGATAAAACTATTACACACGTGTTGGCACAGAGAAAGAAAAGAAATCAAAAATTTCTCCGAAAGAAGGAAACGACCGAAAAAAAGAGATACCGCCGTACGCGATTTAATGTTTCGACAGGCGCATTTTCAGAAGCGAGAGACTATCTCACAAGGACCGGTTTGTCGATTTGTCGATTTGTCATTCGACGGGCGGCATAATGATGCTACTACTGCAGCGAGCGATGGCTGCTGACTGCTCATAGATGGACCGCGAACGATTTCGCAATTATTTAATTATTTAATCGTAGCCCCATATTCGACACTGAATTATGGCAGCTCGAATCGGAACAGAATTATTATTGTGTTATTATTACTGCTGCGTTACTATTATTAACGGAATTGTCGAGGTAGCGATAACGTACGCGGCCGCCGACACGAAAACCAGATGTCACCGGCAGATTCATTTGACGATTTTTGTAATTGTAACCCGAAAACAGTGTGTGCCTGTGTGCGTGCGATTATAACGAGAGAAAGATGTGTACAGATGTCGTCGGAAGGAGGAGTGGCAAATAAAACAACGATATCGAATGCCACCCGATCTGTCAGATATGCGAGTATTTGCGATGGTTTTGCTGAATCCGCGAGCAGGAACGAGCAGCAAAGTGGGACAAGACGGCTAAACTGAGTCAACTGGTATGCAGTACTGTCGTCGTTATTGTCTTCGCCGATAACGACAGTGATAATAACGATAACGTCCGCCATGAATATCACATCTCGGCAGCAAAACCTCTTCCATTCAGCCAAAAACATTCTTAGCTTTAAAGTTACCGGAAAAGTTATTTTTCGCGCCCGACCAATAGCTTTTCTCTCTACACATCGGGTAACATCAAACAACGGGGCTAAATGCCGTCACGTGTCTTCGCCCGATTAGTTCCAATCGAACCATTTGGAATAATGTACAAATTCCTTTTTTTTTCCCGCTTCCAACGGAACTCTGTTCAACGCTCTCACACATACAAGCACATCTGCACCGAAATGACCTGTGCGCGAACTTGACCTACCATCACCGGCTATTCGATATCCTCCGCTGCACCCTAGCATGCATCTCTACTCCTGCCGAAGGGATTAAAGATTTTGCTGCTTTCTCTAGAAACCGAACAAGTATAACTTTATTGTTTTTATTGATATCGCTCGTTGCTGTTTTACATATGCCTCTTCTCACCGGATGGTTAACTAATCAATTCCCCGTTTATGTGATCTCCGCTTTGTAACCGAGACACGCTTATCCATCGTTGTGATATTTTAACTACGTACAGTGTGTAGCTGTAGTGCAGTGCGCGCTATTTTTCTTACTCAATAGTATTGATTGCTGATAAATTCCCACTAATCAGCTTATTTATAAAATACAATTATGATAATGATTATATATATATATATATATACAACTCGGCCTCTTGCTTTTATTTCTGTCTCTTTCTCTTCTATACTTCGTATAAAATGATCAAAATTTACAACGTAATTCTTATTGGGATCAACACAAAAAAAATAATAACATAACCACAAAAATCCTATTCTAACATTTAACTTTCATTTTATAAAATTAAGACATTTTTTCGTTACATTTTTCGTTACATACTTCATTACATAAAATTGTGACATTTTTTAAATAACAATAACAAAAATCCTATAAAATATGACAAACGTTACATAAAATTGGGACATTTTTCATTACATAAAATTGGGACATTTTTCTGGAACATCTTTTTGAGACATTTTTTCGAATGAGGGGTAGCCTAAGAATTAAGTTGTAATTAATATATATATATATATGGGGGGGGGGGGTATATTTACGCACTAAAGTAAAGTAAGTCCCATACCTTTGACAGGGCGTTGGGGGATTGTGAGGTTAAGGTTCACGGTGTACTAAGCTGAACCGCACTAATGGGAGTCGGGGGCCACAGATCCTTGCTACTTGGCACTGCCTTTACTTTCCCTGATTTCTTTGGTACCCAATTATGTCAGGCTGGGTAAACCTGGGAGCGACTTGGATCCGGAATGAGACTAATCTCGAAAATCCTTAATGCCTCCGGTTTGTCGAGCGACTTAACCACTAATAATACCCGTTAAAATTAAAAATGTGTTTTTCTGTTTAAAGTGAATGTTTTTCGAAATCAAGAGAACTCTGGCAAGCTTACCAACCGTGGAAACCGCACTTCAAAAAAAAAAAAAAAAACGTTATAAGTGCCGACACAGCAATTGTGAATCTGCCAAAAGCTGCTACGCCACCGGCAGCAGGTTTCGCCTTTGAGTTATAAATTCGGCCGCTAACTACCTGGGGGAGAAATCCCTAGCTTAACTGCCGCTTCTGTAACAATTTCTTCCCCTTTAAGTAGCTATGAAACGGGGGCCTGCTTCCCGGGCAGGAAGTTCGCAGCCGAATTAGTTGCAGTGGACTTTCTGAATTATATAATTCTAGCTACGACATTTTTAAATTTCGAAATACTACAAACACATACTATCGCCTACTAACAGATTAAAAATATAATCTGCACCGCTCACCATGTGATATCATCATTATCAATTCGTTTTACTCCTAAGCGGTGGCATTGCGGATGACCTAAACGGTGCACCATCAATTTCGATTGCAATCTGTGTACGCCTTGGAAATGAAAAGGCCCAGAGCAGTTTTACAAATAGCATCCGTTCATCTGGCAGATCACTGCCGTTTACTTTGAACAAAAAGTGTCCCATATTTTCGTAGCAGAGCCAAAAAACGTAAAATTCCATTACGTATCGCAGGGTATAGTCTCTTGGTTACACCTAGTTCTTTTCGGACTGAGATATTCGATAATATTTTTCGGTTGAAAATATTAATTGCCACATTTCTAATGTGTTTATGAGTTTTTTTTATTCATTTCTCGAAAAAAAAGCTCTCGAGCCTATTTACTTTGCTTGCAAAAAAACCCGGGAACAGTTCATTGTGCTTCCAGTCACTTGCGTTCTACATCGTGCCTCTAAATTACGGCCGCTTTGATCACGTGTAAACTAGTCTCTACTAGCTCGATATCTTTAATTTCTCCGACGTCAGAGCAGTTATTCTCTCTGCACGGTTCAGTTATCATAGCGTAGTAACTTAATTCGTAGATTATTTCTGAGCTGAATTTTTCTAAACGGTTTAAAAGACATATAATTTCGGTAATTGGTCGTTATTATGGTTTTGTTGCATGGTCGGCGTTTCTGAGATCTGTGGACGTCTCCGACAGATATCCGACGATCAGTTCTATCATTACTAATAATAATGTTGTAGCGTTCTTCGTATATTATTTATTCGTCGCACACAGATTGAAAAAGAGACGTAAGAGGGTGCAACCTTGGGGGGTGTATCTGCTGCTAGAAGGGGCAACTCCTTTCAATACGTAAATTAGTGATATTTTCACATTTTTTTCACGCGGTGATCGTTTTTTGTAAACGGCGATGTAGATATTTTCACCGAGATTACTCATCGCTGGCGACATTAATAATATTGAAACTTAACACTCTTATTAACGATAAATTTTAAAGCTTCATGATTTCACTCATGTTCCGTTGTTAGGATTATATATAAATGTATTATTTTAATATTTCCCACAGAAGTTCCCCATACTGTGCACCACACATTCGTATTGTATATTCGGTTTTTGTAACACCTTCAGTCTTCAATATTTCTGCAGATCCGTTATTTTTCACTTGTAAGTAAAATTAATCGTTTCGAAAATTCTTCGTATAAAATATTTTCAGTTATTTCTCGTTGATCCTATTTGATATGGCATACAAAAGAAGATTTCCGACCGTAGCACCTTCGAAACCGAAATTAATATTTTCCGCACACCCCCCAATTGCCACTTCTTCGACATTTCTTTTTATGCGACATTATTTTAATCGAGAATCGCGTTCTCGTTCATTTCGAATTATCCGGCTATTGGGCTTAAAAGGAAAATTGATTTCAACTTTTACAGCGCAAGGTGAAACGTCTTCATTTATATTTATGAAAGATAGTTTCCATCTGTACAGTTCGACTTTTTAATGTGTTTGCTCGAGCAGTTTCCGTTTTTAATTTTTCCCCTTCGTCTGTTCATAGACTTCTGCAACACCTAATGGCTGCAGTTGTGTCTGATTTCTGGAAGCCAGTGCTGCTTCCACTTTTTGATGAAGCTATCGTATAGATGGTGTTTTAGGCAAGCAGATTATGCCGAACCAAATTTTATTCGCGCTGTTTGTTTTTTTCTCTATTTTGGGCATGTGTTATAACACGTAGCTGTTTATGCAGAGTGAAAAGAACTAAATGGCTCGAAAAATGAAAGAAGCTAGCGAAAAAAAATCACCGAAAGAGAAGGAAGAGAAACGATGCAGTGAGCACTAAAGAAGAGCGAAGCCAACGCTTAAAAGATTAGAATGCAAGATTGCACGTTTTGAAGAAATAAAGGAACATTTAAACAAAATGAGGTTCGCATCACAGGTGAAGTTTGCGTCTAGAGGATGAAAAGGATAATGAGATGACTTTGAATAAGAGAAAAACGGAAGAGTGAATTAGGAAGCAGACTGTGATTAAACCGAAAGCATTGAGGAAATAATTGAACGGCTAACATTGGGGAAATTATTAAACTGAAGAAACAGGCTATATGGTTGAATAAAAAAAAAGTTAGCACTAGAAAAGAAAAAGGGATGGAGATTAATAACAGTCGCAGTGGGAACGAAAACAGAGAGGAAGATGACTTAAGAAGAAACCTACTAAAACCGAACCAGCTAAAGAATCGGCCAACTCGTTGCCTGCAGTGCCATAATGGCTTTAAACACAACAAATTAAATCACAGTAGTGTTTGGAAAAGAAAGTAGATATCACCAAAGATAACTTGAATACATTGTTAGTAGACGATGTAAAGGGGATTGCGGATACCAAATATAGGCGAGAAGGAAGGGAGCTTAAAGGAAAACAGTTGACGCCGAAGCGTAAGGGCGACTCTCACGCCATCAGCTAATTTAATGCCGCCTATGAAAATAATAAGATTATATACAGGAAAGAGGAGTAAAAGACATAATTGAATTCACTGTGAGCAGCAGAGGAAAGAAGAGATTTGATGTACGAGGAAGAAAGAATAGATTGCGAAAATTAATAAGTTCTGGGGGATTATAGGTAAAATAAGGATATTTGATACAGGATAGAAGAAAAGGAAGAAATTAATGTCCATTATTAATAAGCCTCACCAAGAAAATGAAAAAGAAAAAGAAAAAGAAAAAGAAAAAGAAAAAAAAATGTATATGCATATATACAGAGGCGGATCTAGAGAGACATTTGGGGGGGGGATATTTTTCAAATTAAAAACTGCGTTTTTTTTTTACAATACGAGATTGCGTACAAAGGCGCCAAGCTAAGCACCGCCGTCAGACTTAATCTTGACCTAGAACCTTCTTACAATAAAACTTAAGTAATAAACTTTAAATTTTTTTTTTTTTATATCGGGGTTTGAGAAACTTAATGCTACATGATCTGGTGGGTTATGTAAATTTTTTACTTTTTTTTTCTGAAAGACGCAAGCGCGACTGATTTCGGTTTGATTTACCATTTAAGCTAGATTGTCTTGTCTGGGTATTAATATTGAAAATTACATATATGTTAATCAGTAGATATTAAGTGTAATGTTTTTTTTTATTCAATTGAGTAATGTAAATCACTGTAGGTTGTCATTTTTGCCAGTAAATTTAGGTTTTAAAACTAAGAACGCGAATTTTCGAAATATAGCTGGCAAAGTTAAATTGCTCAAATTGCGGTTTCCTATATTGAAGTGTCTGATGTCGTCATACTTACTACTGCAGTGAAAGATTGCATGATTGGCGTTTTCAAAGCTTTCCTTTCCTTTAAGGTATCTTTTATATCGTTTTTCGTCTACATATTTGTTCCCCTTCGGACTGCTAATTGCACGAGTTCTAGTACCGATCTTTTTGACTCCCTTGCTATCTCTCCATAGTAGTTCTGGCCGTCTCCATCTTCCACGAATAACTTTCTTACTGTCCTCAGTTTCCCCTTTTGTCCTACGTTCTTCCTTCTTGATGGGTAATCGTCCGTAGCTGACAAGCCCAATAAGAAAGTAGAAAAAACCAAAAAAAAACAACAAAACATTGTATTATTTTTTAAGTAAGCTCCGAAGTGTCTGTGGTTAATTAGGAGTTGGGTAGTATAAAAGTCAAATGTTAACTGTAAGCCTGTTCTAATATTTGGGATTAGCCTGTGGGTATACCGACCTGTGCTGTATCTCTTTCCCAGGATTTTTGCCATATGGACATGAAATCATTTTTAATGTGTCTTTTGAGTTGTTTTAGCGACATTTTTATATGTAAGTCATGGTGGATTAGCATGTAGGAACTGTTCTGAAGAGGATTTATTGGAAGCAGAAGAATTCATTATTTAATAGATATGATCTCGTTAATATATTCAAAATTTTTATGCTTTTTCATGGTAAATATGACATTGATCTATAGTTAATTTCTAGATCTAGTGAAAGGACACCCGTAAAAGCAACAGCGGTGCTGTGAGAAATTGTTCTATAAGCTCTGCAGGCGTTTATTAAGTATTTACGTTGTGTTGAGTAGATTTTTTGCTTTAGGGTTTTCTTTTTTAGGTGTTGGAAAAACACAAGTCTGTATTTGTAATCAAAGCCCCATGTTTTTCTGCACACTTTTAGTAATTGATAGTATTTAGCGTCCAACTTGAATATAATGTAGTCTATGTATTGTTTAAAGGAAAGTTTATTGCCTAATATAATAACTCCTAGGTATTTAAAATGTTCGACTACTTCTAAAGTGATCTCCCTGTAAAATACTTTAATATTTTTCCTTTTTAGTTTCAGGGAGTTTGTGAAAAAGGACACAAAGCATTTTTAAATTGAAAGATATTAAGCTTCACTTCATTTAGCCGGGCTCCGAGGAACTCAAGCGTTTTGTTAGCTGTTCTTTCAAGATTGACTTTTGCATCGTCCGTTATTATGAATAGTAAGTTTATATATATGTTATAAGTATAAATGAAATGTCTATTAAACGGTTACTAATGTTATATTTTTATTTTTTACACGAACATATATTATTCAAAATTCACAAATATAACATTGTTAAATACTAATTAATTATGTTAAAATAAATCAAATCAAATAATTACAATAATAGTCCGACCGGTTTCGTTAATACATATTCATGGACTAATTTTTGTTTTTTGTTGTATTTGTGTTATGTCATTATTTATAGAATGATTCGATATGTTATAATAGTTAGTCTATGTGAATGTATAAAATTAATGGAATATTGAATGAAGTATATATTAAATTAAATAATGTGTATAAATAAATAAATATATAATAACATAATAATAAATGTAAATTACTGAGTAAACTAAATATTAAACATATTTTATTTTTTATATATATTTTTATAAATTTTTGATATTAAATAATACATTTTTTGGGGTGCTTTGTTGTATGTTTAATGTTTTTTCTTTATGTTTATTGATGTAATATTCTTCTGCTATATTTAAGAGTTTATTATCGTTGTTTATTTTTAAAATTTTCATGTCTTCTTCTATGTTATAAGTTATTGTGTGGTTTTCTTTTATTATATGGTCGGCAAATGTTGATTTTTCAAGGTATTTATATTTGATTGCATATACATGTTCTTTATACCTGGTTTTAAAATTTCTTTTTGTTTGGCCTATATAAATTTTATTACAATTGTTACATTTTAGTAAATATATGCCTGGTTTTTTAAATTTATTTTCTTTGTTATTATTATCTGATTTTATATACACATTATTTAATTTAATATATACTTCATTCAATATTCCATTAATTTTATACATTCACATAGACTAACTATTATAACATATCGAATCATTCTATAAATAATGACATAACACAAATACAACAAAAAACAAAAATTAGTCCATGAATATGTATTAACGAAACCGGTCGGACTATTATTGTAATTATTTGATTTGATTTATTTTAACATAATTAATTAGAATTTAACAATGTTATATTTGTGAATTTTGAATAATATATGTTCGTGTAAAAAATAAAAATATAACATTAGTAACCGTTTAATAGACATTTCATTTATACTTATAGCATATATATATATTTACCGTTTACGGAAGAAATAAAAACATATAATGAATAGTAAATTATCTACATATGCGCAAAGGTCAACTTGTCGTATGGTAGAGCTTGGTTGAATAAATATATTCCGGAAAAGTGAACATAAAACGCTATCTTGTGGGTAGCCTTTATTGGTTTCAGTGTTTACAGTATGATTACTAATTTGAAGAGTTACACGTTTGTTTTTATGGTAGCAGTATATAGGTCTTTGATCAGAATAGATTTTAAAATGTCAAACAAAGTAAGATGCCAGCAGTTTTATCAAAGGCTCCTTTAATATCCACTCCTATGACAAGAACGCTCGATTTTTTTCTTAAGGCTACTGCTATCTTGCTGATCGCATAATTCACAGCATATTCTGTGGACAGATCTTGTCTGAATCCCCATTAATATTTGTTGAGTTTAGATGACAAGTTATCCGACTTTTTTAATAGCTTTTCGTAAATTTTGCTTACAGTATTTAAAAGACATATTAGGCGATAGAAGCTTAAAAGATTTGGATCTTTGTTTGATTTATGAAGTAGGATTACATTTGTTTCGCGCTAAGGTTTAGGAATATAGCTTAAGGAGAAGATTTTTTTTTTTATTTAGGAGTGGAAGAAGTTTTGGATAGATCTTTTGGATTAATTTTAGTGTCTTATTTGTAATATTGTCAGGTCCAGTTCGGTGTCCCTATTCACTCCCCTTATCGGTGCTTCATACATTCTCTCATTTCCTTCTGCTTCTATTATTCCTGCCCTCGAATTATTTTTATCCTCTATTCTTAAACGTTTAAGAATCTAATAACTTTATTTTCTCCTTCTTCCCATTTCTCGGGCTAATGTCCTCATCAACAAACCCTTTAAAGTTAAAAAAAAGAAAATACGTTCGGCATTACGAACCTGATTTGCCACGGATGATTAAAATGGACCAATATAGTAAATAAAATTTAAAACAAACCAGAGGAAGAGATGCAAACTGTGTCATTGAAACGAAAAGACGGAGCAGATTTAACGTCTGAAAAATTGTTAATAAGACGACGAGAATCTTCAAAAAACTGGTCAAATTGAGACCTGGTCGACAAATTACCTTGATCGTGTTTGGCCCCTTTAATACCGGTATGGTAGTGTACGTAAAAAAAATTCAACTTAGATAAAGCGACAAAGGTGCTCGAAAAAAAAAAAAAAAAAAAAGAAAAGAAAAAAAAAGGGGGTATTGCGAGATATGCGTGTTAAAAATATAGTATAGAATATGGAACACTTTTAGAGTTGTGGAAAACTATCAATTCGTTAATAATGGACTAGAAAAAGGGTTCAACAGAAGAGGAAAAGGAAATGTACGAGAATAAACGGAAAGTTTTTGAGCAGAGAAGCGCCAATTGTAAAACAAGTACTAGGCTTGATTTTTTTTTTCTTCTTTAATCTCCTCCTTTGGGCATGCCAGCACGGATCTTCGCCCAGAAACAACACGAGGAAAAAGAATCACTTAGATGTAGAGTCGGTGTCAAATACTGACAGAATAAAAGAACTGAGGATCGGAACAACGGAGATCGACAGAAACGATAAGATATACGAAGCGCAATAAGGATTGGGGAGTTTATAACAGATCGGAATACTACAAAGAAGTACGTTCGTTCACGAGGGATGGACATTCGAAGAAGATGTGGTTAGGATCGCAGACGGCTTCGTCGTCAGGATGAAGAGGGGGCAACTAGGGGAATAGCTAATTCAAGAAGTAATAACTAAAATATGCGGATAAATAAGAGCGTGACAATATATACACATGTATGTATGTGTATATATATATGAAGCTAAATATTAGAAAGAGAATTTCCTGAAGTAAAATTAGATCATTAAGATTTCGGCCTTTAAAAGAATATTATTTTCAGCTGAATATAAAATCGAAAAAAAAAAAGTATGAAAAAAGGTTGAAAGAGAATAAAAGCAACTTTAAGGATATGAATATTAAAAAAGGGTAGAGTAGGTTTACCTTGAGGAACATCTCCGAATGATTTTCTCCTATAGTATAGATTGAAATAGAAAACCGAACTGTTTTTTTGTTTTTGTTTGGGAAAAGACTAGTATCAAGTGAAGTGAAATAGGAGAACGTTATAGGAAGTATCCTATTTTAATAGAAAAGAGTAAACATTGTTGATAATAGTGACCGGTAAAGTTTTTTTCTATACAGGGTTTCTAGAAATTCGAAAGGATTTTAGACTAATAGAATCACAAGGACCAAGTAATAGTCGATTTAGGTGTTTATTTAACACGCAATCAAACGGTTTTCGTAATGAAGGATAAAGAGGAAGGAAGATTTTTTATTTTATTTTATTTTTTCTAAATAGGAATAACTCTACAAAAAAATGAAATAAAAAAAAAAAAAAAAAAAAAAAAAAGCAGCCAACTTGCGAATAAAGAAAGGAACCGAAAATAAAAAAAGATCGATTATCGGATAAACTTTTAGGAATGAGAAAGGAGAACTCGATGAAGGAGGGGAGTGTTTAAAATGTTGTTTAGGAAAAAACGACAACTTCATCGATGTTAAAGAATGAAATAGCGAAGATTAGAAATTTCTGTAAGGGGATAGTACGCAACCGGGGATTCATCACGACACGTTGGAACGAGCGATAGAATGATGAATGAAAAAAATGGTATCTACGAAGGAACCGCAGCTAAATCTGGAGACAAAAAACTCCCCATCACGATTCGTACCGTTAGTAGCAATTTTAAAATTCCTTATACACTATATCAAAAATTAACATTGCCCAACATGTTACCAATAGTTTCACAAACACGTTTTCTTTGATTATATGACACCCGATTTTGCAATTGAAACTGTTACACACAAAGGAACATTAGGGATTGAAAACCAATTTAGATTACAGTAAAATCAGTCTGTACATATTTAAAGGTAAAATTTTTTCTCCTCCATTGCAATTAGGTAAAGTATGATCATCGTCTGAGCGAAATATTCAAGACAGACGTGTCATTTACTAATGTAAAACATAAAGTATTCATATCCTACGTAATTTTATGCGCGATTAGCGGTAAACGAATGGCAACAACATAAAAAGCAATACGGGAACATACTAATATTCCACTGATGATTTTTTCACACCTAAGTCCAAAAAAGTACTCATGAAGAATACCTTTTTTGTTAAAGTACCTATTTCATTAATGTTATAATATTAGTTTTTAAATTTTAATACCTTTTATTAAGTAAGAAGCGTTTCGTCATTTTTTGTTTCTTAAATTATTAAAGGCAGAGTAGAAATGAAATATTTAATTATCTTTTCTTTCTTTTTTTTTTCGGTGGATTTAATAAAATATCAATAAAACTTCTAATTTTTTTAAATGGTACTTTGTTTTTTTTGTTTTTTTTTTACTAAAATGTATATAAAATCTATTTTCTTGTCATTCTATTTTACTCTCATGTTAAAAAGAATGACATTAATATTTTACATTTACTTACAAATATTTATATTTTTTCCGTCAGTTTTAAAAATTTGTATCATTACATCATAAGCTTTAAAATAGGGGGGAGAGGGGAGGCTCGTAGAACTTGCGTAGCAAATAAATTTATAAACAAATAGAGCCTATAGACTTTCAGGCATTGAAGCTTTTGTTTATGTTTGTAAAAAAATAATCTGTGACAAGTGATCGTTGAAATGTATAAACGACACTTGTATTTGTGGAAATAATTTAAACGCTGGGTGGTGTAGAGCTTTTTCTTTAGCCTGATTTTACAGATAAAGAATTGTTTTGCTCCACTTTTCACACATAAAATGAAAGAAAAAAAAACAACAACAGAAGTTGAAATCGTATTTTTTTCTAAAATTATAAATGTAGCAATTGTAATATTAATTAAACAATTCAGGATGCACTTTAAATATTGAATTATTACTGCGTAAGATTTTTCTGTTATGAATGCGTGTGCCTTAAAATAACAAACACAATAAAAGAATCCTAAAATAGTATATCGATCCTTTATATGTAGATTCGAATATTCAATATTAATTGGTGAAAATTGCAGAAAGCTTAAAAAAGGTAGCAACAACAGTTGGTTCAACGAACAGTTTATTGCGCCACATTTTTTTTTTTTTTTACTCCTCGGATACATGTAGTTTACTATTTTCTGTGAGGAGATTAAGGGGAGGGGTAGGGTCTTGGGGGTAAAAAAATATTGTTTTTTTTTTTTATTTCATAAAATGAATGTACAACATCACAAGAATATTGTGTCAAAATTTCAAATAAATCAAAGCAAAACTAACGACGATATGACATTATAACTGTGCGCCGCTCTAACTCTACTAAAAGAACGAAAACGACTATCTGGCCGTGACGCACAACGGGATTAAAGAGAAAATTTTTCTGACCCTTTTGTATAATCCCTTAATTGATTTTTTCGAAAAAGATTTACGCAGGTAGGTGGATGTTTATAACTCTATACCTTGAGACGGATTCGGTACGCGTAATGCTATTTCTTGACGACGTTTCAGTTAGAAATTAGTCTCTGTTTGTTCATCTAATCACGATCTCTCAAACGTCGTTCTAGGTTGCATCGCTGCTTTGTCATGTCAAGGATGCTTACTCGGGGCCAAAACCAAAAATCCATGTGTTCTGTTGTAAGTCCGGTCGTTTGCACTGCTGCATCGGGGTAGAGACGCATTTGTTTCTGATTGGTAGTGGTCGAGGCGCTGACTTGTGCTTGCGGCGCAAAGCACAAAATTGTGTGTCAAGTAACGCTGAGTTGAGCGAAGATTTTGTATGTTAATCAACAAAAAATAATGTGAAGAACACGTCCAGAAGAGGATGGCGTTTGCGCGATTTAGTAAAAAAAAAGAAAGTGTAATAGATACTGAAACTAAGGCTGCAAAGAAAATACAAAGAAAAACACTTTCCGCTAAAGGCATGCTCGCTGCTTAATGGATTGATAAACTAACGCTTTATTATGGTCGTGCCATCCGTTACAATTCTCATTATGTAGAAGAAATGAAGAAGGCCATTCGGGCGACTTATTATCACTACGCCTCAACTGACAAACACTCACAGCAAAACTGATCGAGCGGCGAAAACCCATGGTGTGAATGGCAGAGAGCCGCAGCTGCAAACGAATTGCCTTTTTTTCAAACACTCTTACTCTGTTCTACCAAGTGATGTTCTAGAAGGGATTAAACACGAATTTATGAACATCTGAGCAAAGATGCCCTCCTGGAGCAATGTATTGGCAGATTCTCTCAAAACAATAATGAGAGTATCAACCAACTTATTTGGAAAATTTCGCCCCACAAATTGAGAGTGGTTCGACAATTATTGTTGAGTTTGCAGCTCATGCCTCTGTAGCTTCAATGAAGTCCGTGTTGCTTACCTGACCTTTCTGGAAGAGATGGGAATCAGTACAGGCCCAAGTTCTCACGGATGGGCGCAATCAGTGGACGATACACAAATGAGCAAAGCGGATGAGCGAGCGGCGGAACATACCAAAGAAGAGAGAATTCGTCGTAGGCAAGAGCAAAAAAAGGGCTTTGGACATTCCAAATCAAAGTTCTTCACTTTATGGGCCTGGCATTGATGATTCTGTGCGAGTATAGACAAAAATTACTACCTTATTAACGTTTAATTTGTGATTTTATTCTATAAAAAACTTTAAACGCGTTTTTCTCGAAACAACGTTTTCAAAGCCGGTGTAATTCAAAATCTACTGCACCGATGATCGTTCTGAAATTTGGTACACTATTTTTATAGACAATTTGCAAGGTAGCAACGTCGAGATTTTTTTTTTTTTTTTTTAATTATTATTATTTATTTTACAATAACAAATGGCTAATTTTTACTCGAAAATCGGTATTTTCCCTTTCAAGTGTTACCAACAATTAAAAAATAGAAAAAAAATAAAAAAAAACTCACCGTTGCTACCTACAGAAACTCATTAACTAATGAAAAAATGAAAAAACTTTGGTTTTTTTTCATTTCCCATAATTCAGCGTTGAGTTATGCGGTGCACCGCAAAACAACTTTTTTTCGAGGCGCCTACGAAGATTTGCTGCCATTGGCTTAATTCTTTATATTTTTCAATGAAAATTTAACATAATATTCTTCGAATGTTACTTTGTCATGTATCAATTATGTAAATAAACTTGCATTAACCATATTCTCTAAAAAAAATTATCAAAAAATTGCTTTTTTTTTTACCTTCAAGACCCCCCATCCTTAAGGCTAAAAGGGAATGTGATCATCTAACGGATCGACTTAAATACCCTCTAGCCATAAACTTTTTAAAGAGTATTCCCCGTAACTAACGAATTTGAATTTTTATTTATTTTTTTTTTTTTTTGGGGCGAGCTCGTCCTTAGCCATTTGAATGTTTAATATCGGGAAATTCGATTCTGAGACGACAGGAAATGGAAGGAACTAAAATGTAATATGATTTTTACCGATCGCCATATCATCGGATGAAAAAAGAACCTGTTAAAAAATAATGGTAATTTTGTTAGAAAAAAAAAATTCCATCCTATTTTGTTAAATAACGTCATAAATGCTAAAATACACTTGTAATTTCCTGCCAAAAAGAAAGTCTCCTCCTTCCCCATCGGAAGAGGAGCTCGCTTTTTTCCGAAAAAAATCCAAACGGAACTTTTACTTAATTACAAGTTAGCAATATGAGGATCTTTTCTTTTTTTTTTTTTTTCAGTCGAGGGTATTACTCAGCTTTCGAGATTATATCAGTGAGAGAGGGTGAGAGAGAGGGAGAAACGAATTAGAATTGAATATTGCTGGAGATAGAAGCAACGAAGGATGCTATAATAGGAATGATCGCCCCGGGGACGGAAGAGAAAGAATAAACGAATTATTATATGGAATAGGCAAACCGAGATTCAGGGGTTGTCTATAGAAGTGAGAACATTCTATAGATATCTCGAAAAAGATGTGATCTGTGTCGCGCAGAGTAAATCAGAATCATCCGAATGATGGAAGGAACAAAAGATTCGGTAAATTAAGAATATGCGGAAAAATTTTCTTTCACGCCCGGGAAATGTCCACAGTTGACGACAGCAGACCCAGGAAAAAGTTAAATTACAGAAAAAAAAAAAAATAAATACGAGGTAAATAATGCAATATGCCGGATTTTGTTCTTTCGTCTTTAAATAATAAGAGTGTCGGTCAGAAAAACGCCTCCCTCCCCCCACCCGCCAAAAATCACAAGATGAATTATAAAGGTTGTTAAAAATATAAAAAGGCGGGAACGATAACAAATGATGCCCGGCGGCACGTGACATCTGATTAAATTCAGCCTTGGCCTTCCCAGTTATTTCCGTAGCCAGTGTCAATGTTACTACCTTGACACCGTACGGTCTGTGTTCCTCTTCCGACCGCTCCGAGAGCAATGCGTTCCCGTTCATTGCTGACCTACTTTTCTTCAGCCGGCTCTTAACTCGAAAAAAATGGAACATCGCTTCCGTTCGCTCTTTCCATGCGCGCTCGGCCTATACCGGTTTTACCGCGCGATCCCAAGAGAGACACTTTCGCATTTCAGTCCGAGAGTTGCACTCGTCGAAGAATAATTCCGAAAAACGCGCATGCGCAAATTATTCTCCTCCTCGAAAGGAATTTTATCACGTATACTTCGATGTACACATTTTGAAACTTTATTAATAACGCTAGGAAAAACCAAAAAAAACCAAAAAAAAACGACCTATCTCGCGTAATTTTTTTCAATAATAAAATTGGAATAAAAAGTATTTTCCTGAAATTATTATTTAAACATACGATAAACATGTAGAGAAATAAATTCCGTAAATAATTATAATATAGCCAGCTACCGGTTAACTTCTGCCTACTATCTTGGTTCGGTAAATTAAGAATGTTGAAAAATTTCACTCGCGTTAATGTCCATACCGAATGGCACAAGCTTAAAAAAATTAATAAAACATATCCATTTTCTATATATGTATGTATACAATCGGGAGAGGATTAAGAATTTACGAGGCCCGGGACTAATCTTAAATAAAGGGCCCCCCTTCGACGGTGAAAGAATTCATTATCATACACGCGCAAACAAACAAGCAAAAAATGATTAAAAAAAACCTACTACGCACGTATGAATGACTGATAAAATTAAAATTGTCTCCTTTCAAGCTAACTTCGATACACTCATGCGATGTTTTTGATCATCTTCTTTTATACAACTTAAACAAGCATGTTTAAAAAATTCCATAAGTATACGCGATGAGAAAAAATCGCAATATGATTTATTAACTTCGTCGGAATACAAATATTGTAGACACTTATAAAATCATTAATCTCGATTAAAACTCGCTTTTATTTTAAATAATTTTTATACAGTTCTAAATAAAACGTATTTACAAAAAAAAAAAAAAAAAAATAAAGTATCGTTAAAATTAAGAATATTTCAGATCATAAAGCCCTTTTTACGTGGAAAAATTTACAACGACTGCGTATGGGGGGATATATTTGAATAGAGAATTGTTATTATTAATCGATTTGTCAAATGTTCATTTATTATTCACAATACGTGTAGTTTAAAGGAATGGTTCATTTTTTTTCTTTTTTTCCGTAACACAATAAATTAGATTTATTGTAGAAAATTTGTATAAACATTCATTTTATGTAGCATTTAGTTTATTAGGAGAAAAAGAGAAAGTTTTATGGAGAAAAAGTACGTATAATTTTATTAATGAACTCTCGTATGTATTCTTTTTTTTATATGTAAAAATTAACCGAATTATTTTTAAGATGAAAAACGCAAAATTTAAAATGTTGCATTTTTTTTACAGTATCGATTATTTCGGGAAAAGAAACTTGCAATTTTGCACGTGGAAAATTAAATTTTTTTCTGTTTAAGAAAATCTATTAGGGGAATCCCCTCACCTTTTCATGTTTGTTTTTTCTTTTTCTCGACCCGTCAACTATGGACGACATGAACCCAGCGTAAGGTAAATTTTTTTAGTGTATTTTCAATGTGCGACACAGTACCATGTTCTCTACCGGAACGAAACACTATTAACTAATCAACTACGCCACGGTGGCTAACTTCCGCACCTTTTCCGAAGCACATATGTACGTCTTCTTTAGAACTGACGTTAGATAATAAATTCCATTTAACAAGTCACGAATTTCCCCACATGTCCGGATCTGTATTTATCGTATGTTGTTTCTTTCGAAATATCTCGGTAAGTTTCCACTTTTAGCTGATAATTGGCTAGAACATGAAAAAAAAATTTCTTAAATTGTTATAACCTTTTTTTTTCTTGATATATGTATTTCTTTATCTTCTGTCATTGGTGTATTTGAAATTTTTTTTGCTATCCATCATTCTACGAAATGGGTTTGATTAAAAATACTCTCTACATTTAGGTCTTAACGCATCGGTCGAGTGAACTTGTGTTTTTCGTGAAAATGTTTTTCTTTTTAACCGACTTCAAAAAAGGAGGAGGTATTCAATTCGACTGTTTTTTTTTTTTGTCTTTTTTTTATTCATTTTTTTTATGTGTGTTACCGCAGAACTTTCTTCTAGGTGAACCGATTTTGATGATTCCTCTTTTATTTGAAAGGTGGTGTTTCTCATGTGGTCTCATTTAAATTTGATCAAGATCTGACCGATAGTTTTTAAGTTATCCTTAATAATAATGCGGGAGATTGAAGCTTTTTGAATGCTTTTCATTCATGATCGGTTTCACCGCCGTCGGGTTAGATTTATTGACTTAAAATACTATAAATTTGCCAAATTACCATGGAAATGTAGCTTTTGATGTTTTCACACCGTCATGGAAATATCTGTTCTTATTAAAATGTTTTAATTTAATTGAATAAAAATGCACTAAAAACTAAAGAATAAAATGTTTTTTTACAAAAAATAAATACCGATACTTGAAGGTTTATTATCAAAAATTTAAAAATGCACTAAAAAGTAAAAAATAATTACTCCCGATAAGAAAATATATATATATCAGAGTGATCTTAAAGGTGATATTATCGTAATTCTTATACAACATTAATTTTTTGGAGTTGGCATCAAATTCATATTAAAAGAATAATTAAAAACTGCATTAAATGTTCATTAAATTGTTCCTAGATATAGTAACATGAATTTAATTCCAACTCTAATTAAGGTATTAATGTTGTATAAGAATTACGATAATGTCACCTTTAAGATCACTCTGATATATATATTTTCTTATCGGGAGTAATTATTTTTTACTTTTTAGTGCATTTTTAAATTTTTATAATAAACCTTCAAGTATCGGTAGTATTTATTTTTTGTAAAAAGCATTTTTTCTTTTTCTTTTTCAATGATAAATCGTAATTTTTAAGAAACGGTAATTTTTTTTTTGCAGAGTTATTTTAAAAAATTTTATTAAATTCATAGCTTATAAAGAGAAATTTATTCGTTCGTATTGATGATTTTCAATTAATTGATATTTCCGAAATGCACGTGTTAGAATAAATTTAAGATGAAAGCTGAAGAAAATTTCTTTTCGGTACAATACCGTAATCGAATTTGTCCGCAAAAATGTAAAGCATCGGTTGATTGACATTGACAAGACGAAAGATGAAACAGACACGATGCTTCGTCTCAATTTTAGCGAACCTTTCCGAGATCTTCTTTCGATTTTCAAATCTTCTGGCAAATTTTACACGTTGAAAAAATTGTCCGGAAAAGAAAAAGATCGGAAAAAACTTACATCCTTCCTCGGCAGCGACGTAACTGACTGACGAGAAAATCACGCTTTTCTAACACTCTGCTTTTTTGCTTTTTTTTTTTTTTTTTTTCTGTAGATTTCGCCTTTAGGCACGTCAGCCAAGGACCTCTACAGCCAGAAACAACAACAAAAAAAAGAGCCGTCAGTTAAATTTTGATTCGGTCAGATATGGACAATATAAAGGAACTAACTACTAATGGATGAGATAATGGATGGTGAAGAGAAGGACAGAATATAAGATGCACAATAAGAAGGAGTAGGTTGAGTTTCAGCAAACACTTCTTCGGACAAAGTGCTCGTAACCGCGTCTACGCTTAATTCAATTTTGCTTTAATGTTATCTCTTCGGTAATGCCCGATATTACGATTTTTTTTCTGATAACAAAAGAAAAAAATTAGAAAGAAAAATAATCGTAACATTTCGAATAATACTAAACGTGTCGACGCAGAGTGCGTGAAATAATCGCATAGGAAAGCGAACGTTGGAAAAAGTTATTAACGATCTTAAAAAAAAGATATTATTGCTTTGATTAACCGTGTACCGGCGAATGATGATCATCAATTAGTGTGTCGTGAATCTCTCGTGGAGATATCGTGTTTATGATCTGTCCATGTGATATATAAGATATGTCGCCACTACTGATCTCTGTTGTGGGCCAGTCCAACCTATAATCTACGAAACTTTTTCCTGCAGCTGTCCGGGGATCATGTCTGACCATCTGGTTGGGACGTGGCCACGTCTTCTTCTTTTTCCTTCCAGAATTCTCGTGTCTCAAAACCATTTGCTCCTATCGCACGACTAAAGAGTATTTCACAGTATTCTCCTAATTACTTCCGACACGATAATCTTCTTTTCGATACGTCTATTTCTTGTAACACCGACGAGCTGTTCGTTCCTTTTTTTCCCGTATCCATGTTATTCGTAATATACATCTCCAACGGTATAATATTACTAACGCATATCTATCTTTCATCGATATCGGATTTACGTAGAGTCCAAGTTTCTGCGGCGTATAGAAATACTGAGAACACCATTCTCTCACTAGTGTTATCTTTACTTTCTTTGATACCGCGCGATATATACGTTTTAGCCGACACATAACAACACTTTTTGTTAAGTTCGTTCTGTGTATCTAATTAATGATAATCATCCGTTATTTAATATTGAAATTTGTAACTTAATTTATTCGTACTTTTACTACCAGCGACATTAATTAGCCAACAGAGTTTTAATTAGTTTCGTTTTATCAGTTTTTTTTCTGTTGCAAATTCATCTTCACTGTTATTATACATTTCTAATCGAAACTATAAGATACGTCTATTTCACGTTTTATTTATTTATTGAATCTCGCCGACAGTGATTTCTGCGTATTTTCATTTACATTTATTACTCCTGTACATAACGGTATGGTAAGGAAATATTGGAATTTCGCGAAATTTAAAAAAAAAAACAGGTAAAATCATTAGAAAAAGTTATTCTTAAAAATTTCTCTTCAACTGGAAAAAATTTTCTACTGAAAGTTTTTCATCCCCGTTTACTTAGGTGATTTCTTTTGTTTTTTTTTTCTCTCACTTCGCTGGAGAGGCGGTACGCAAAAAAATCGGCCACCAGACGTTAATTTTGAGGAATAATAATAGTTCAGTCGTCAACCTCGGAATAAATCCATCTTCGTGTTTCCGACGCGCTCCAGTCATTCTCAGAATCGGGGCAGTTCCTTTTTGACGGTTATTCCAAAGATCTTCTATGTTCACTGCACTCGTTCGGAATCGATCCGTTCTTTTACGTCCACGACTGAAGTAGTAGTACTAGTAGTGTCTTACTTCCTGATTTGTTTTTTTCTTTTTTTTTTTTAAATTCTCTCCCATGTATAATATTATATCCGGAGCGATGAGAATTGATTAATTGCATTTCAACCAATCTGCTCTGTCTGTCAATCTGTCAATCGATAAATTTTATTCTAGAATCTTCTGTGTCCCAGCTACGTTTAACCACCCATGTTTGAAATTCAATGGTGAGCGAAATCTGCCCGGTAGTTGACAGCTGATTAGCCACTACACGTTAAAAATAAATATAATAACTAATATAGCGTAGTTTTCTACACATCGCATTCTGTTGACACGCATAGCATCTTGTTAGATGGCGGCCGGTGATGAAAAGCGGCCCGTTAAATCACGACTGCGAAGAGCATTGAATAGAGCCCAGTTTTCTTAAATGTTAAAAAGGCTTGTTTATTATTGTTTTCGTTTCACAATGGCAATGATCCAAAGTCAGAGTTGGATCTAAGAGACGGCTAAGAGGGGCTGTAATCCCGTGCTTCCGCCTCTGGGAGTGAACAGAAAAAAATTTAGTCACATGAAAAATTTTAAGTTTCATTTCCCGAAATAATCGATACTGTAAAAATGCAAGATTTTAAATTTTGCGTTTTTCATCTTAAAAATAATTCGGTTAATTTTTACATATAAAAAAAAGAATACATACGAGAGTTCATTAATAAAATTATATATACTTTTCCTCTATAAAACTTTCTCTTTTTCTCCTAATAAACTAAGAGTAAATGCTACATAAAATGAATGTTTATACAAATTTTCTACAATAAATCTAATTTATTGTGTTATGGAAAAGAAAAAAAATGAACCAGTCCTTTAAACTACACGTATTGTGAATAATAAATGAACATTTGACAAATCGATTAATAATAACAATTCTCTATTCAAATATACCTCCCCATACGCAGTCGTTGTAAATTTTTCCATGTAAAAAGGGTTTCATGATCTGAAATATTCTTAATTTTTATGTATATAAATAAAATTTTACAGAAAAAGAAAACATAATGTTATTAATAAAAAATTGCAAAAATTTTAACATATATATATATATATATATATATATGTATACATAAAATGTTTTATTTGACGTTCAATTTATGCAGGTATTTTTAATTTCTTAGAGTAAGAAAGTTGATTTTTTAAAGAGGGCACAATTTCAACTTTATTAGTCATTCATACGTACACAGTAGGTTTTTTAATTTTTATTTACTTATTTGTTTGCATTTTTTCTTCGAAGGGGGCCCTCATTCAAGATTAGTTCCGAGTCCCATAAATTCTTAATCCGCCTCCGGTCGGAATAACGCTTTCATGCCAATGGAATCTGCAAAAAGATAGTTGGCGTATTACGAGATGTACGCCTTCACGAGAGAGGGGAACGTGGGAGCAACGTTGAAGGTTGTAAATTCGTTTAAGAATTTTCATCTACAGTAATAAATGAAGTATAGCGATCAAATTATCATTGAAGAAATAAAAATTACCGTATAGCCAGCGCTATCTAGTGTAATTTCCTTAAATCTCTAGCTTATTTATTAAGTAGCTTTATGAAACAGATTGCGCGATACTTCGTTAAATAATCATTTTCTGTGTATTGAAAATTGAACAGTTCATAAAGTTTTTTACTCTCTTATTATTACGTGGAAATAATAAACTACGCGTAACGATTCCAATATTCATTACAGGGATGTATTTTAATAGTCACCCAAAGGCATTGACTATGCTCAAATTAAAGATACATATTATACGCCCCTTCAGAATCCGTTTCATTTTTTTTTCTATTCTTTGTTAGAAAAACGGTCGTCCGAATAATGGCCATTTTTTAAAATTCAAAATAGTGTAAATATTTAAATAATTACGCATTCAAAAAAAAACCAAGTGCGTAATCTTAGTTATTATAAATGAAAAAAGTTTAACGCTTAAAACTTTCGTCATCTCTGGCACATTTTTAGATCATATTAGATACTGCTTTAATTTTTTTGTTAAATCGAGTAATAATAAAAATAAAATTATACGTACGTCGAATATGATTTTTTTTGTAATTTACAATTAGGGAAACTCACAGGTTTCATTTCATATCCTGCTTCAGAAATCAGTCTGAAATCAGAGAGAAGTGTGATCTGGAAAAGTCAATGCAAATCGACCTCGAACGAACTGCATTACAGACTCACAACATTCTCTTCAGATACGGTCACAATACTTGACCTTAATTGCATGACACGTCTTAGCGGCGCATTAGTATTATTCTGTACGAGATGACCTTTTCCCCGATGTACTTCGATAATTTAATTTCCTCGTCTATAGGGAAGAACTAGAGTAAGCTAAGTTTTTTCGAAAAGACTTAAATTTACTTTAGGAAAATATTAGAAAATCTGGCGATAAGAATTTAACCGAAATTATAGAGGAGAATAACAACAAAGACAAAAAAAAACAAAAAAAATGCCGAGCAAATACGTAACAGAAAGATGAACAATGTTAATCACCGCCATCAACGAACTGTATGACTTCTCTAAGAACTCGGTCTAGCAACAGTGAATTATTGTTGCCAATTGATTTATCATGTTCAGAGTGATCTCTGTGCCCCGTAAAACACATCTTTATGAAATGTTAAAAACGAAGGATAATAATACACCTGAATTCTGCGATTATATCTCTAAGATAGTATAACATAATAATCAAGCGAAATAGTTATCAAAAACCGCTTTCAACTTATATAATCCCGAACGGAATAAACTAATAAAACTTAAAAATTAATAATTAAAACTTAATAATTAATAATTAAAACTTAATAATTAATAATTAAAACTTAATAATTAATAATTAAAACTTAATAATTAATAATTAAAACTTAATAATTAATAATAATGTGTAATTATTGCAGGATGTTCAAAGTAAGATGCCAGATCGGGTGGTAGCCTTACAGTTACTATCATCGTGTTGGTTAGCTGTGATTCTACCGCCCTTACCGGCAGTGTTTTGCTTCAGCGCTATATATAGTAATGCACGATTTCCGCTCGTCTCCTCCTCATCATCCTCCTCTTCGTCGCATATTCATCAAGGTAAGCGAAAATTCTATACACTTTCGTTTCAAATTTATTATTTAATTTTTCAGAGACATTTAAAATTAATCGAAATTTTTGAAATAAAAAGAAGAGCATTGTCGGAATGCACGATTTAGGTATTGATGTCCACTGTCCAATTGAATAAAATGGTAGTTTTCTTACTAAAATTTACTAGCATATAGTCCCAAATTGAAAGGAGTATTCGAGTATTTGGAACATCTTAAACTGTATGATATACCTATTGTACTATGTGGAGATTTGAATATGGACTTAGCGAGCACTGATGGAATTGAATTTCAAAATTTTATGTTAAAAGAATTTGGTGTATGTATTAATAATGATCCGCAGCTCTCAACTACAAGGGAATGGTACATGTCTTGATGCTGTCTTTACTAGATATATTGACAATACAGAAAATAAGCCATTATATTTCCTACTTTAGCTATCATAAGCCATTATTGTCCATTTCTATACAATAATAAAATATTCAAAATCTGATGTTTTCATTATTTTTCTCAATTTAACTTGGCCAATTTCTTTCGATGAAGCATAGAGAGCCCAAAAAACATATCCATGCTTCAATGTTTTCGCGTGGAGCGGAGAAAATGATTTTTAAATTATTAATTACTATCGATTATTTCTGGCAATTTATCGAGTAAATACATTTTTCACATTCTTTTAGCAGGAAACTAACAGGAACGTGAGAAGAAATATCTTGATTTATTCACCTTAGACCGATCGTAAAGGAGTGTTTCGCTTCGAAACATTTCGTTGCCATTATAATATCATTATTTTTACATATATTTCACGTTGAAACCGGCACAAGAGCGAGTAATTTCTTTATTTTAACATTAGTGGTGAAAACTTCATAATCAATTTGGAAAGATTGGTCCTAGCAAGTATGTAAATCAGAACCTGTTTGTAAAGTAAACGTTACACTACGGATGCAGAAGCCGGAGAAGAAAAATCGATGGCGACGAAACGATGACGTCTGCGGTATCGAACAGCAATGAAGAGAGTCGTTGTTTGAAGAGGAAGTAGAATAATGATCTCGGGACTTGACATCGAGCGCAAAAAACAGCTTTTTGTAATTCAAACATTCTGGGGATTGAATGCTATCTCATTGAACACTTCAAAGATGTAACCACCTTAAAAGGAATACGCGCTCTTGAATAAGATTTCAAAGGTGCCACTGTGGCTTAATTTCAATGTCGAAATCGCGATAGAAATTAATATTTTTTTGTCGCGTAAAACTGACGTAGATGTCGACATGTTCAATGTCCGCAGACGTTAGCCGATTATCCGAGTAAATTTTCACGATAATTTATGATAACGACACGCTCTCTCGTTGAGTGTGTAGTGCGTTATGAAGAATTTAAACAACAAATTCGAACATAGTGGGCGCGGAACTTATTTTCGTTAATCAATTAGTGTACTGTGTTGAATTAGAAAACGTCTGTGACCTAAATATTTTGAAACTTGTCAATCAGCTTTGACACCGGTGTTAATTGATCACACTAGAATATCTAAACATTGTAATGTTAATGTGCTCTGCCTAATAATTAGGTGTTTCGATTTATTAAATTACCTGGGAAAATTACACCGCAGTTTCCTTTAAATAAACAGCAGTTATGAAAAATATCGATTAATAACTTCTTCTTGGTGTTGTCGGTGAAAATTTTAAATCTGCAACGATTTTTAATCGCTATCTGAAATTATTATCACACTTGCAGCGGCGCTGGAACTCGATAGGTTAATTTAAAAAAAAAAAGAAAAAAGTATCGAACGATAAAAAATTAAAATAATTTGCGAGAAGAAAATCTTACGACGAGGAGGAAATTCAGCGAATTACCTTTACACATCATAATCGAATATATTCATTCTTCGTTCGCTCGTTCCTCATATCAGATTTATTTATTTTTATTTAAACTATTAGAGTCCATCAGTCGTGACTTAAATATGAAATAATAACAATATTTTTTTTCACTTTAAAATACCGATACTTGCAGATTTACTCTACAAATTTAATAAAAACGCACTAAAAAGCAAAAAAAATAAGTGTACTCGATAAAAGATGTTTTACAGTAATATTATGATTATTCTTAAACACCTTAATTAGAATATCTCGGTACAGCGAAACATCAAATTACGACAATTAAAAAGCCATATTATAAATAATTCATTCGTCTTCTATAAGTCGAGCACGGGAAACATTAAAAATATTTAACGCGGTTTTTTAATCGTTGCAATTTGGATTTGCTGTACGGGCACTCTAAAACTAAGGTATTAATGTCGTTTAAGAACTATCTATTAAATAACTCCTTAATGTATATTACTCGAAAGTATATTTTTGTTTATCGAATAATAATGATTTTTTACTTTCAGGGCATTTTTATCGAAAAACTTTTAAAGTAATAAATCTTGAAGTTAGTATTTTTTTTTTTTTTTAAAGCTATTATTTCATCTATTACAAAAAATTCGTTTTTTTCCAGCTTACGTCTGCACTCTTAGCATTAATATTATATTTTGAGTCAATCACATTTGTTATATTATTAAAAAACTTTTACTAAATTTTTCACATCTTTTTTTTTTTTGTTTTTTTTTTAATGAATACGAGATTTGTACGCTTTTCAAATGAACAAAGAAACATCAAAATCGATATGATGCGCAAACAAATATTTCGAAACAAACATATAATAAGCTCTTACCCCCTTTTTTTTTTTTTGCGAAGTCGGTAAATACTCTAGTATTTAATTCCGCATTGGAAATTCAAGCCGAGGGTCATTCCATTCGATGGTCATAGGACTCTTTTTAATAATACCCCCCGCCGACTACGACTTATATCATCTTACCATCTTTTATTCTTTTTTACTTATTTAATCCGTCATTTCTAAATAAATCCATCCCTCATTATTCAATACTCACACACTTTTATCTTTTCATCGTTCCAACATAAAGTTTTGGTTGAATTTAACTATATAGCTGAGGTATTTCATTAATCCTAATGCTTAAAATAGATCTTTCTATTTGAAATATTGTACGTTTTATTCGCTTCTGATAATTATTAGTTAAAAATAAACAACGGAAACAGTCGTCTTGCAGAAATGTATACACACACACACACACACATATATATATATATATATATATATATATATATATATATATACTAAATAACTTTACACCGACATATTTCGGAGTTGGCGAGCTCACAAAAACCTTATAATGAAAACTGATCCTAAAAGAAACGTTTTTTTTTTTTTTTTTCTGTTTTTCACTGGTTTGTAGGTAGGAAATTCGGCGGATATCGGATAGTTCCGAAAACGTGCAAAGTGACAACCTCGTTAGCTGGTGGTGAGAAGGAGACTGCGGTCGGAGTATGTATGTTCAATTACGAATGCGCACGCAAGGAAGGTACCGTGGTTGGGTCGTGTGTGGACGGATTCTTGTACGGAGCCTGTTGCAAACTTCCGCCCGGTATGTCAGCCTCCACCTTGATCGATTATCAACAGCAGGATGAGGAGAAAAGAAGCACGACTAAGACGACAACAGTTTTCGAATCGTCCACTAACGCGGGTAGTTCGTCGATGTGGACGTTGATGCATAATTCGTTGAGACCGGCTCAAATACAGCATCCACCGGCCGAAACCTACTTACTCTATATAAATGGAACGGCCGTGCAGGAGACGTACAGCGATCCGGAAGATTACCTGAACTTTATTAAACCGGCGGCCGGTTCTTCTTTATACCTGTCGACGAATAAGTTAAACGGCAACAACGGAAGCGGTGGCGACTCGCTTTCGAACGACGGCGTTATTTCGATTCAACAGATACCGTCTAACATTAGTCCGGGACAGATATTCGATTTGGCGCTTTCGTTAACGACCAAACCGGCCTCCACCATCGCCAACAGCGCAGCTAATACGCAAGATCGATCTTCGACTCTTCTGTCGCCTTCGTCGAGCCAATTCAGCAGCTACAGTAATCGACCGTATACAACCGCCAAATCCACCGAACAACCGCAAACGAGCAGTGCACAGCCGAAGACCACTCTGTCCAACACGAAATACACCTACTATCCGTCTTCGTCGAATAAACATCACTACATCAGTAGCAGTAATAGTAATAACAATAACAATAACAACAACAATAACAATAATAACAATAACGACAATTATTTTTATTACAATTCGGACGGAGATGACGAAAACCTAATCAGAATACCGACACTAAGCGTGGACAACGCTCATCACAAGCATCGCGAACCACCGAGCAACAACGAATCCATCAGTCATATTTTATGGCTGCTGAATAATCAGACTAAATCGGGCTCGACCAACTCGATGGAAACAGTTACACAACCGACACCGTCGCTGTACACGTGGCTCTCTATTCAGGACGTCGATCGGAAGAACTTCACTGCCGTCAGCAACTCCGGCTATTATTCAACTACCACGTCTGCGCCGACGATAACCAAGCCGTTTTCTAGCGGCTATCAACAGAACCTGACCAAGTTCAGCACTTTACTGCCCAGCACGACTATTCATCACATCACCGGTCCGTCGTTTCAGGTAACGCCCGAAGTGAAGATTACCCCGAAGCCGCAGTCTACCGTGGCCGAGTCGGCGCCCACCGTAATAGTGTTAACTCCCGCTCATGAAAATTCCGGCTATCATCAGTCGCCGCCAAAGAACCCGTCATCTCCGCCCAGCGGCCAAAGCGGATCGACCACGTCATCGAGCGGTTACAACGTTAGTTACCATTATCCGCAGTCAGTTTCGACGACCGGTTCGGTGAACGTCCATAAGCCGCCGTCCACTAAGAAACCGTATCAGCCGACTAAACCGCCGGACGTCGTCCACCATAACATCCTGATAACGAGTAGGCCACCGACGCAGAATGGCTTCGACACGCTTCGGCCGGCTTCGGCCGGTTACATTTCGAAACCGATTTACCCGGGCGGCGGTGCGACCGGCAGCGCGCCCGGCGTCGCTATCGATAATTTATCGGTGTACAGTTCGACGCCGGTGAAACAACAGCCGGCCGTTAGTACGTCGCCGCCCGTTCCGTCAACGTTAAATACGCAGATTACGTCGACGGTAACTTCAGCCGCAGATGCACCGTCCGTCTTTCAGACAACCGTCATCACGACTGCAAAACCGATTATCGGCAACAGTGGCGGAACGTCATCGTCCGGTCTATTTTCGCACCATCATCATAATCAGCCAGCGTCATCGACCAACTTGAGCAATCTGGTCTTCGCAAAACCGACAAAGTACGGCAGCGGTAGCGGCGCCAGTACCGTTACTAGTAGCATCTTCAGCAGACCGCTGCCGCACGAGCAGCAGACCAGTACCGACATCTATAGCGGCGGCGCTAACTTGGAGCACTCGTTGCCACCGCCAGCGAATTATCTAGTCGGCGGCAATGTGCCGAACGCGGTCGCCTTCAATTCCAGCAACGAGGACTTCATCGCTTTCCCGCCGGTTCGAAATCCGAATGTGAACCTGACCGCCAGCCAGCAAGAAAAACCGGCCTTCACCGCTACGACGACATTCGGTGACGAGGAAATTGACTCGGAGGTAACGCCGCAATTTGTCGTCGATAAAACGCTCGAGGACAAAGTGCACGTATTCGTCGAACGAATCGTCCAATCGTTGCAGGGTAACTTCGAAGATTTGGAAAAGGTGCTGATATCCGGCGAGTCGACCGGTAACGTAACGGTCAGTAACGGGCCTCCGGTTAAGAAACCGTCAACGTCCACTAAACGGCCGTCAACCGGGAAGCCAACGAGAAAACCGCCGTCCGCCTCTGGCGCCACTGCCATCAGCAGTTCTACCACCAGTGTTCGCCCGCCGCTGAAAACGACCCCACCGCCACCGCCGCCAATATCGACAACGGCAACTATCATTCCAAGTCATACAACCACGGCTACTGCTCTTTTGATAACGAATAAGCGACCTACGAAAAAGCCTACTCTAGCCACCCCGGTACTGCTCTTTCAACCGTCTTCCTCGCTGTCGCATACGAAAATAAAGGTCCCAACCGTATCTACAACTGTACACATTCCGACCGCTGCCGGCTACATAACCACTTCGGTTGTAGAATCGGCTTCCGGAACTGAACTGGAGCAGGATCAGGTTACTACTCTGAAAAATACCGCCGCTTCACAAGAATCTTTAAAAAGAGGTAAGTACCGCCCTCTGCACCTCATTGAAGCAGCTTTTTTTTCACGCTGATTAACTTTTTCCAGCGTTCCTCCATTTCACCCGAATTGGTTCGAAATCTTCCTTGACACTGCCTATTTTTATTATTATTATTATTATTATTATTGCTATTATTGTTATTATTGCCATTATTGTTATTATTATTATTATTATTATTATTATCATTATTATTAAAAAGACAATTAAGCTGGGTAAGACATGTTCTAAGAAAACTAGACATGATCGCGGTTATCCTAGAAGAGGTAAAGGTAGAAAACAAAAGAAAAAAACCGCGTAATAAATAGTATAAAACGTGAAACAAGCAAACAGAGGTGTTGATAGAACTGACATAACTGATCGAAGGTAGAAAAAATAGCAGCCCTGTTAGAAAGTCAGTTTTTTCTTAAATTACTTATTTCCATCCCTATAATACCGGGAAAATGTACGACGCTCCAATATTCCAAAATTAAAGGGCCAAAATTTTAAAAAATATCCAAAATCAGGCTGCAAACAAATTTTTTTCAAAAAATTCCACGGCCTATTCTATGGTAGCTTCGAGATTGTTTTTTTTTTTTTAACGGTGTATTTTTGTCCGTAGAATGTTGCAGACACAAAAGTCTAAATGTTTTGCAATTTAAGAGCTCTCAGAATTGCAACAGCATCAGCTTACATTGCACACTCTTTTTTTATATATTCCCTTTTTTGTAAATACCGAAAATTACTGATCACAAAATTTAAACAACATAAATGCTATATATATACAAACTGGCTACATTCGTGTACGACTCGTGATTATTTATTATTAAAAAGTGGTACTTTAGGTATGGAGAGCCTTTGATATCATTTCCACAATTCCCGTATCTTTTAAAATAATTGTTAGTATATAGATTTTCTTTACACTTTATATTATTACTGGATATGCAAGATTCACCATAAAAAAAAAAAAAAGATTCAGTCTACTAACTTTTCAAAAAATTTTTTAGCTAGTACAAAAGTTAAAATACTGTAAAAATTTACTATATTATACTTTCGGTCATAATTGCAGTGCAATATATATGTACATAAATAAATGAGGAAAATTTTATTTTAGCGATCGCGCTTATAAAAAAGCTTATAAAATATATCCGAAGGCATTAGAAAAAAAAAAAAAAGAGAGAAATACATTGGTCAACGAGTACGAAAGGAAAACATATTTATGCTAGTGGTCCAAAATGCTCGAAAAGGCAACAAGGGGAAGGAAAAGGATGGAGTATGCAAGGACGAACACTGGGATCAGCAAAACATATGACGTAATAAATGCAGCCAGATGTAGTAAAATATGAGTCGGTCAATGGTTCTTGACGTGCAACCTCCTGAAAGGAGATACAACAAAATGATATGATAATATCCATTTAAATTTTGTAAAACATTATTTCAGTGAAAATGAAATATTTTAATAGTTTTTTTATGACTAATACTATAAAAAAAAAATAATAAAAATATATTTGTACAAAAAGAACAATCAAAGTACAATTTTTATTACCCATACGGAAAATATAGTTTTAACAGGTATATTCAATTGTAACCGAAAGTAACAAGTACATAAAAGTAACCAAAGTAATCGAAAGTACTTCGTCACCAAACTATTACCGAATCTATCTTTTTACGTCTTTCGCGCCATTTTACATAACTTACCCGGAAACTACTGTCAGTAACATTAGTGCACGAGCACAGCATTACCACCTATTGGCTGAAAGAAACAATGTAGATGTATAAAGTAGTTTATTAGCTTTGCAACGAGTATAAGAAGAAAAGATCGTTAATAGAACCAAAAAAAAAAACAAAAAAAAAACCAAAAAAAAAAAACCTTCCTTTACTTAAATAGGGTCATAAAACATGAAGGATTACTTCTTCGAGACGGGCTTGAAGGCAAAATTCGAGGAAAACATGAAAGACCTGGGACTTTATTTGTAATAAAATTCTATTAAAAAATACCGGGCTCAGCAGTTATACGGAACCAATAAGAAATGCGGGGAATCGGAAAATCTCGTAATAGTATTATGGTGAAGGATCTCATGAGACTGCATTATAATTTTCAATCAACACCTGAACATTAATTTTTAAAATTACACTACGCTTTTCAAAAATCGTAAATGTCACTTTTCTAATACTGAAGAGAGGAAAAAATAATGAAAAATGCGCCTAAAAAAAAGTATAAAAACAAATCGATCCGTACATCCCGTTTACGACCAGTAAAAATAGAATTTGTAGCTGAAGATGGAAAATTCCCGAAAACGTTTCTATAAAATATTCGTTTAAATATTCAATTTAAATATGTTTTTTTTTTTTTTTTTATTGATAATAATTTCATTATTTTATTAAATATAATTAGTTTCGGCCACAAGAGACAACGTCGCCAGTACGTCTGGAAAGAAAATGTCAAAATTGAATCATTACTGCTTCAGTGTCCTTCACATTCTGTTCTGTGTTTTCAAAATTTTTTGAGTTCCTTTTATCCATCAACGCTGCCTTATTATTTCGTTCTCTCATTAACTGTCGCCTTGCCTATCTAAATGTTTCCGTTTAACAACAGCATCAAACAAAAACGATATTACTGATGGGACACAGTATACACACTTTGACCGTGTACAATAATCAGTGTTCCCGACGATGGCTCAAATAGAAAAAAAACACGTCTCAGTCTAAGCTTTTTTCTGTTTTTTAAACTAAAACACGAAACATTTGCTGCAGAGTGCGGTATTCGGCCTTTGGCTAAAAAAAACGGTCGCATAGTCGGCGGAAAAGGAGCTGCATTTGGAGAGTGGCCATGGCAAGTGCTGGTCCGAGAAGCAACCTGGCTTGGATTGTTCACGAAGAACAAATGCGGCGGAGTGCTGATTACCAACAGGCACGTGATAACAGCGGCTCATTGTCAACCTGGGTAAGAATAACACTAGAAACACGTTAAAAATATCTTTAAATATATATGTACAAATTTTCCGCGTTAACTGCTCTCCATGGTACTCGGAAGGGGGCAAGCTCCCTTCACCCCCAGGTCTAGTTCTTCTAGAATTCTTATAGAGGAGTAAACTTTTTCATTGGCTACGTCGTTTTTAAATTTCATTGCATAAAATTAAGGCATTTTTTCGTTACATATTTCGTTACATAAAATTGTGATTGGGACAAATTTCGTAACAGGACAATTTTTCTGATGACCCCTGGTGTAAAAATGACATAGTCATTAATAAACTCGGTAATTTTGGCCTCGCAAGGGACTGTGTCCCTTAACCCCTCCTGCTTATATTTATGTCTCTTTCTCTTCTATACTTTGTATAAAATGATCAAAATTTACAACGTAATTCTAAATCAGTCCATATGAATATAATAACATAATCACAAAAATCCTATCCTAACATTTAACTTTCATTACATAAAATTAGGACATTTTTTCGTTACATAAAATTGTAACATTTTTCCTTACAAAATCTAATAGGGGCCGGCCTAATAATTACATTGTAATCAAGGCCGTATCCACGGGGGGGGGGGGGGGGATTGTAATTAATATATATATATATATATATATATGTGTGTGTGTGTGTGTTTATATATATTCTAATGGGGGTGGCCTAAGAATTACGTTGTAATTAATATATATATATTTTAATCATTGTATATAATGTTAAACGCACGGCAGGTTTTTGGCGAACCTGGTGGCCGTCTTCGGAGAGTACGACATCAGCGGCGAAGTGGAGTCCAGACGAAGCGTCAACAAGAATGTAAAACGAGTGATCGTGCATCGACAGTACGACGCTGCTACTTTCGAGAATGATATCGCATTACTGGAATTGGAGTCACCGGTACAATTTGACGCGCACATCGTACCTATATGTATGCCGGAAGATGATGAAGACTTCACTGGTCGCATGGCGACCGTTACTGGATGGGGTCGTCTTAAATACGGTACGTTCCACTCTCCATTTTACACATTCTACATATGTACAAGTGGCAAACTACTGGCCGTAGGTCGTTCTTCCGTTACTTAGCATTGATTAATTTCTCTCCTCGGTAGCCGAACGAAACGGAACATACTAAAAAGCATTCTTTCACTATATCGCGCCGCAGATTGGCAAGCTGAAGGTTAGAATGTTGGAGGATTAGGAGGCTGAAGGTTAGAATGTTGGGAGGTTAGGAGGCTGTAGGTTAAAAAAGATTGAGAAATAGCGTTTTTGAAGGCTAGGAACTTCGGAAGAGTTACCAGCATAAATTTACATCACTGAAAGCTCGTAATATTATTTCAACCATCGATTCTCCGTATTTTTCACTTTTAATTTCTGCCATCAGCAACGGCGACAAACTAAAAGAGATGTTAGATTTCGCGTTAGTAACTCCAGGCGAGAACTTCCCCCTCTGATATTTTGTTTTTTACCGCTGCATCCCTCGCCATATCCCCATTTTGACCCATTCCCGAGCTTCTTTACCATGGGTATCGTTTTGCGTCCTCTTCCAGTATGGCATCTAATACTACCTACCCCCATACAATCTGTAGCAAAACTACTGGTCGTTAAATACCAACCTTTTTTGGTTATAACGGATTTAAGCAGTTTTTTTTATCTTTTTCATCAATTTTTGTCTTCCTCGATTCATTTTTCTCGTCTTCACTATTCATTTTTCAATCTTTAACCCACTTGTACCTCTATAACTCACTTAGGAAATCACAGGAATTAGCGGAGAGCCAAAATAACCACAGCAGCTTACTGGTGTCGAAATAAATCGGTAGGAAATACGTAATTAGTAATAGTCACAAAAAACCAAAACCAGATTTTATGTACGAACAAATATCAATATTAGAAATGTATGTATTTAAAGAAAATGGGAAAATGCGGGCAGGGATAATCTATTTATTATCCCTGCCCGCATTTTCCCATACACTTTAAATACATACATTTCTAATATTGATATTTGTTGGTACATTAAATCTTGTTTTTAGTTTTTTGTGACTATGTAGAACAAGAAACAGAGATGATGAACAATAGAAGAAAAAAAAAAAGATGTACGCGATAGAGAAGTACCCGAAGTTTAAACATCTGGCACGTACGTATATGTGTTTGGCCGCGCGATATTTAATAACCAAACGCATTCGCAACATTCAGTATAAACTAATGAAACCGGTTAATTAAATAAAATTCAGAAACACAATAAATATATGCTAAATGTATAATATAAAAACATACCATTCGTGGACTAATTCACGTTGTGCCCCCTTTCCTGATTACAGGTTGTACTGAATGAAAATTATTCAATAATATTTCATGAATCAAGATTAATCCATTAATGTAATAGAAATAAAAATTGCCACTTTCAATATTTCAAGTTAGTAGTATAATCCATTATTATTTCTATCAACTTCAGTGATTAATTTCTTGATTCATGTAGTATTTATTGAATAATATTCACTCTGGTAAAAACCGGTGATCATGAGGACACAATGTGAGCTAGTCAGTGGGTAGTGTTTTTAAGTGTTTTCTGTTTTTAACGTGTTCTCACATTTTAATTAACTGAATATGTATACATACACGCATGGAGGGTGAATGTGAACGTGTGTATGTGCGGGTGCGTGTGTGTATGTTAGGTACATTTACGAAATGCGTGCAACTTTGTACACATTGCATGAATTATAGTGTACTATTGTACTTGTGTATTTTCTGTGTAAAAAAAAAAAAAAATGTTTTAATACGGAAATTTTCACAACATAGAAATTTCATGATTCATGTAATATTATATATATATATATATATATACTGGAGGTCTGGTATGTATAATTTTTTGAAAATTCCTAAATTCTCAAGATAAACAATGTCCTACAGTGCAATGTTTTAAAGAATAACAGGGAAAATTTGTTTTATACTTGTATTTGGATTTTTACGCGAAATGGGCAATATTCAACTAACTCTCCCCGAACTTACTCATGATTCTCTGAATCTATTTTTTCCGCCTCCGAACATTAAATTTCTTCCTTTTCTCGATGCTCATAATTAATTCAGTTTTGTTTTATTACTTCTCGTTCCTTCGAATACTTTTATTTTCACAGATGGTTCTAAAGGGGCCGCCGCTGGTGTTGGAGCCGTTTCTGCGCTTCTGGCCTTCAGCTTTTTCGAAAAAACTTCTTTCCTTTTCGTCTATATATTCTTAGCCGAATCTATATGCAATTTTTTTTATATATGCTATCTGTGAGTATACAAATGTCAACTATCTTCCGATTCGAAAGGTGTTTTATAATTTTACAAACGATATCTACTCCCTTTCCCAAACACTCTTCCGATTCAATTAATTTTTGCAATCGGCCCTTAATCTTTTATCTGTCGCTTCTCATTCGATTCTTATTCATCTTCTATGGATCCAAAGCCATTGCAGTATTGGAGACAACGAGTTAGCCGATCCTTTAACTGGTTCGGTTTTAATAGGTTTCTTCCTAAGTCATCTTCCTCTCTTTTTTCGTTCTCACTACGACTATTATTGATCTCTATCCCTTTTTCTTTTCTAATTCTAACTTTTTTTTTATTTGACCATACAGCCCTCCTCTGTTTCTTTGGTTTAATAATTTCCCCAATGTTAGCCGTTCAATTATTTCCTCAATGCTTTTGACTTAATTACAGCACGCTTCCTAATTCACTCTTCCCTTTTTCTCTTATTCAAAATCACTTCACCTGCGATGCGAACCTCATTTTGTTTAAATGTTCCTTTATTTCTTCAAAACGTGCAATCATCTATTTTAATCTTTTAAGCCTTGGCCCCTCCTTTAAGGATGCTTACTACATCGTTTCTTTTCGTCCTCTTCCGGTTATTCCGTTTTGCTAGTTTCTTTTATGTCCTCAATTTCCAAACCTCTTCTTACAATAAATCACGACCCCTTTGCACTAGAGGTAAACGACATACTCAAAAAAAAAAAAAAATATGTTTACAAGCTGTAAACAGCATGCTTTAATTCGCGAAATAAGTTAAATGCTACTTTATATATATATATATATAGACCCGTAGCCAAAGGAGGGAAATATTGGAGTTCAAACAACTACGAAACTTTTTCAAAATATTTTACAAAATAAATAAAAAAGAATATTTATTCTGTAAAGAATTAATAATGAAATATTACAAAAAATTAGAAGATCTACTTCACTTCGTATGGGCAGATTACATAGTGCATTTGTAATTTTTTGTTTTCACAAAAAGGAACTGAATATATTTTGAAATTACGTAAACCGTTGGATCGCATAGCAGTAAAAGAAATAATAACATTTGCAGAGTTATCGAATTTTATTAAATTTTTTTATAATTGTGAAAAACTAAAGCATCACAACCATCATGCCCTTTTTGGGGTACCAGTGCACTGACTCCTCCAGAATTTTAATTCTGGCTACTGGTGTCCTTATGCATGTTCACACATCTACATATATATATATATATAGATGTAGATGTATTAATGACTATGCACACTAAGAATAATAAACAAAACCTGTTACGTTTTTACGTTGTTCAAAAACTCTGTTAACTTTTGCGATATTCCCTACACAAACTGTGAATTAAATTAATCGGCTCTGAAAATTTTTTGATTACTGAAAAAAAAAAATGTGAAGAAGCACATAGTCAATCAACTGTTCTATAAGATTCAGAAAATTGTCATTTGAGGGTCCAGGTTCAGAGAGACTCATTGCAAAGTTGAATAAATTTATATTTTTATACATATATATATATAAACTCGGCCATTTTGGCCTCGCAAGGAGCTGTGCCCCTTGACTCTCTTGCTTTCATTTCTGTCTCTTTCTCTTCTGCCAGTAGCCCCGGGCCCGTCACCAAAAGGGGCTACCCGCTAATCACTCAAAAATTGAAAATTACAAGAATGAAAAATACGCGCACTCAGATGGTGAAACGATATATCATTCTGATTTTCATGGTGGTGTTGAGTTCCGAATGAGACATACTTCGTGAATTAAATTTTAATGATCTAATTGAAACTTTCGCTATTAAAAGATCTTGACGCGTGTCTCTTGTTTAGAATCAATTATTGCGGATCGATTTTATTAATTTACTTGAATAAATAAAATAAAAAATGTGTACTTCAATTATTTGGGGGGAGATTAAGGGGGCCTTCAGCAATTATTTGGCTCACGGTATTTTTTTCCTTAATCCGGCCCTGTATATATATATATATAAATATAAATATAAATAAAATAGATATATACGAGCATATGTGTATGTAAATACAGTTAATTAAAATGATGTCAATGTAAGGCAGAAAATCTCAGTACTTGTACTAATATTTTTATAGGTACTGTTGAAATTTTTAAAACTCGACTTTGTATTTAAAAACTGTTACATTTGTGTTCATACTTCTTGAGATTCTGTTTAAAGGTTCGAGTATTGAAATGTAAAACCCTTCTAGCGAATAATAATAATAGAGATATTTAAGTTGTTAATATTAATGTCCATTTTCTGTTATTACTTTATTAAAAATATTATAAAACACGCACTGCAGAAAATTATATTTTAAAATGTTAAAAAGAGCCAACATGTTTCGAAGTTACGTACACCATAATCATGGCATTAATAAATAAAGTTAAAAGTTAAAACGATATTATATTTGTCATCATATAATCTAATACAATATATCGATATATGTTAGGATTGATTCTTAATTTTAGATAGTGGATTATTATTAATTAAGATATCTTTAAATTTATTAATGTAGTATGTTTCGACGCTATTAAGTAGGTTATAATTATTAATATATTTTATTATTATTTCTAGGTCTTCTTTTATGTTTAATTTCAATCTATGTTTATTAATAATAATATGTTCCGCAGCAGACGATTATTAATATGCCCGTGTTTAATTGCAGCAATATGCTCATTATAATAACTTATATTATCAATTAATTAATACCAATAAATTCATAAACATAGATAAATATAACAAATCCGGTATATATAAAATTAAATGTAACACGTGCAACAAAATATATATAGGACAAACGCTTTCCGCATCCGTTATAATGAGCATATTGCTGCAATTAAACACGGGCATATTAATAAATCGTCTGTTGCGGAACATATTGTTATTAATAAACATAGATTAAAACTAAACATAAAAGAAGACCTAGAAATAATAAAATATATTAATAATTATAACCTACTTAATAGCGCCGAAACATACTACATTAATAAATTTAAAGATATTTACTAATTAATAATAATCTTATAATTAATAATAACCCACTATTTAAAATTAACAATCAATCATAACATATCGATATATTTTACTAGATTATAAGATTGACAAATATGATACCGTTTTAACTTTTAACTTTATTTATTAATGCCATGATTATGGCATTACTCCGAAACATGCCGGCTCTTTTTAATATTTCAAAATATAATTTTCTGTAGTACGTGTTTTATAATATTTTTAACAAAATAATAAAGATAGATAGAAAGCAAGGGTGAGTGATGTTCTATGTAAAACATTAATGGAAAATACACGAACTCCCCCCCCCCCCCCCCCAAAAAAAAATTTCTTAAATACTCGAAAGTGAAGGTAATATACAGTTGACCAGAAAAGTTTATGCAGCTTTGTTAAGTTTCAGGTGTTTGGATTTTTCTAGTAACCGAAATCACTTCAGCACAGCTGTTCAGTTATAAGCCACAGCAAGCTAAGTGCCCAGAGAAGATAATGGCCGTTGTCAGTTATTTCGACTTAGCGTGCCTCTTTATTCTTATTTGTTTATTCTTTTTTTTTCGACAGCTGGCGGCGTTCCGAGCATATTGCAAGAAGTCCAAGTTCCCGTGATGGAAAATCGCATTTGTCAAGAAATGTTTCAAACGGCTGGCCATCCAAAAGTGATATTGAGCAGCTTCCTATGTGCTGGCTACGCCAACGGTCAGCGTGACTCCTGCGAGGTAAATAACGTAATTTTATTTTACCTAAAAATCCTTTCCTTCCTCCTTGAATTGTCAAGCGCGATGATGTAATTTAGTTTTCACTAAGGTAAGGGCTTCTCAACAGGTTCCAATTAAAAGGTACAACACGGCTCATTCTTCATTCGTGAATATTTTAGAAATTTTAATAATTTTAAATTATAGAACTACGGGGTGGGGGGCATCCGACATTTATGGGCGCAGTATCTATAATACCGAGATATAATAAAAAAAGCCGTAACACAACCGCCTTTTAATTTGGTTTTTGGTTCTTTTTGCTGCACTTTAAATAAACCCTCAATACCTAATGAAATTCGTTCATAATAATGATTAATAATCATTTCGTAATGTGTTTTGATAGAAACGAATTATAAGTGTATAATTTCAAGGTCAAAAAACAAACAAGTTAAATTAGTTGTTAACATGTGTTTTATCATGTTGAATAGGGAGACAGTGGCGGTCCATTAATGGTTGAAAAATCGGATGGACGATGGGTTCTGGTAGCAACGGTCTCTCATGGTATAAAATGCGCTGCACCCTATTTGCCCGGAGTCTACATGAGAACGACATATTATAAACCGTGGCTTCAAACCATCACCGGCATGGGTTGATAACTGGGCTGTTCTATTTTTTACATATTTATTTATTTATGTATAAATATATATATATACATATTATATATAGTCGGTTTTCAACCAGCATTATTGATAATTTAAACTGCCATATTAGGCTATATACAAAATTACCTATCAACCTTTTTCATTGTTATTTTTATTTATTTTTTATATAGCGTAATACTTTTTTATTTATTTATATAATTTTGTTGCTTTTTCGTTTTTTTTAGTAGTTACAAACCAACGTTGTAAATATATAACTTTCATTTATAACAGTTATCTACATACATTTATTTATAATTAAGTTCTCGGAAAGAAGCCTTTCTTCTAATTAAACAGTGATAAATGTTGCATAGAAAGAAATAAGAATATATATGATCTTTTTGGTTGAATTAAATATTAACAACAATAAACCTTTCCTAATATAATTGATTCGTCTCGTAAATTGAAAGCTAACAAAAAAAAAAAAAAAAAAAAAAAAAAAAAACTTGAATCAGTAAAAATCACGGAAAATGTTAATTTCTAGTTTATACTTAAATTATTTGCATCGGTTGTTGTCAATAGTCGCCTTCTTTAGTACATAGTGGCTAAACTGTCAAATAATGCTAGAGCTCCACTGGTGGAAGAAACGACACAAGACCAAAGAATCATCTTAGGCATCTACGTCGTGCGAGATGTTCTAACTCAGAGAACTTATTAGAAAAACTAAAGTAAAGTATCATATTTTTATCCGACTGGAAAACGGTGAGATGGCACTGCCGCACTGATAAATACTGTTAAGCTTTTTACCGCGTTAACATTATAATGTCCTTAATCGGACAGACAGTGTTTAACATGAGTAAACGAGCCTCCGGCGCCTTAAAAGTGAACTAATTGGCCAGAGGAGGTAAATCCTAGCAGAAAATTCTGCAGAAGGCAACGAAAAACCATTGCAGAATTATTCCTCAGGAAAAATAATTGATCGTGCTAGAGAAAACTATAGTAAAACGGCTCTTCGTCTTGGGAGACCTTTAGCTAGAGGGTGCAAAAGAATCCCCTGACTTCGACTGAACGATAATATTACGAAAATAGTAATGCAGAGAACATCGAGCTATATGTACCCCTGATAACGCACAAAATACATTCCGAGAAATCCAAAGACTAACGATTCACATTACGAGTGAAGTTAACTGTATTTCATCTGATACATACGTTTTAGATAAATATTTCATTTATTACTAATACGAAAACAACGAGGGATCGGTGTATTTAGCGACATAAAGTTAAAAAGACAATTACCATCTTTGTCCCACTTTCAAGTACCGTTATCATGATTCAAATTAAAACCCTCTATTCCATTGCCGTCCTTTTTACTCCCCTTCCACTCACCTGCAACGCTGATCATGTTCGCCCTTCCTAGATGAACAATTGTCCTTTTATTCCATTCTATTAAAACTTGGTATTCCCACTGCCTTTATCAATGCTTCTTATATTCATTTTCATTTCCGTCCAGTTTTGTTATCTTGCCCTCGAATTATTTTTGTTTCCTATCCTTAAACGTTTAAAAATACAAGTTTTTTTCTCCTTTTTTCCAATTCTTCGACTAATATCTTCGGTGACGTACCCATATAACAAAAAAAAAGTGTGAGGGGGGGCAAAGTACCAATTTAGTAAATGCGACCCATGGGGAAAGCCAAAAGGTCACATCATGTATGTAGATTATGTCTTGTTCGCGTTTTAAAAATACAGAGCATTATTATACTTACTGGCCTTAAATTTAAAATTAAATATTTTCATGTATAATCCAGTAAAAGACTTCTAAATAACTATATAGATTCTCAAAATTCGTATAAAATACTTGTAACTACCACACGATAACATTAAATATTAATTACATATATACATATAACGACAATTTTATATATTTAATATGTAATTGTCTAAAGAATGAAAACAATCCATAAGCTTTATAAATAAGAAAACAAGTTTCAATTTTTATTTCTTTTTTGTAAAATATACGCAATATATAAATCGCTAAAAAATGCCAAATCTGTTTTTAATGACTTAATCGCAGACGAGAAAAAACTATAACCAACTTTCTGTCTTTTAAAATAGAAAATAAAAATAAAATTCAAAGTGAAACATTTATTTAAAAAAAATATATACATGTACATACATACGCACACGCAACGCACACACACACACATATATATAAATAAAAACACGTATATATACATATAAAAATAGTGAATAATAACATCAGATGCGACTGAAAAAAGTTACTAATAATCACAGTACAGTGCGTGTATTGTATTTTTGTCGACAAAAAAAAAACAAAACAACAAAAAACAAACAAATAAAAAACAATAACAACAAACAAACAACAATACATAGAAAATAACGATTTTCTAACGTTAAAAATCACAGCACGATTGACGGTAACTTACGTAAGAGAAAGAATGTACAGCATCATTTACTGATAATACGACTACAGTGACCACATAATATAAAAGTTCTTATTTACAAATTTGTTACAACTTATCAAGAAAAACTTCTAATAATTAAACTTCACAACGTTCACATTTAAAGTAGTAGCGGTAAACTGGCAGCGCGACATGTTTATAAAATTATATGTACGCTTCTATATAAGAACAGCGTGTTTCAATTACATTTTATTTGTCACTTCCAATCAATAAGCGTTAATAACTCATCTCTTAATTCGAGATATATATTTAAAGAAATAATTGCTATTTATGACAATCGCTCGTACCTTTATTAAATATTAAAGACGAGTAATTATTAAAATTGTTTCATTTAATAGTTAAAAAATAAAAATTTTACTTTCGCGTAAAAAATAATGGTTACCGAACGAAAATGCTTAATTAAACCCTAATTAAAAACGTTAACAGTAAAAGCTAAGAACTTTTCCGCAGAAATATTTAACTTTTTTTTTTCTTTTTGATGATTATATTAAAGTTATTAATACAGCTTACTAACATGAATATAATACCTTCACTGCGAATATATATGGTATACGTGTACATTATCTATATGTATACATTTAACTAATTTTTGAGAACATATGTCGGGGCAATTCATTAATAATTTTTTAATATTGATTTTGCGAAGTGATTTATTATTTCAACGCAATTAATACGACTTAATGCGGAAATAATAGTAATTTTAATTGCAGATTTTGTTCAAAAGTCGTATTATTTACATGCGGTAAATTATACAATGCAATTAAAAAATTACATTAAAGAAATCAGTTGGGTCATAACAAAATACCATAAGAGTTACGCTGTGCATTCATATGCGCTAGAAACTTTACCGTACAATTCGGATACTGATTGATTTCCTTACATGAGGAACAATGAGAAAAAGTCTTAAATCTTATATTGGGTGTTTTTTTTCTTAAGTTTTAATGACGCTTATATATACTACCGATTAGTAGCTTCACCCCACGTAATGTTCTGAGGAACACTTAAACGCAATAAAAGGTAAATAAAAGGTAAATACTTTATTAAAAAAAAAAAAAAGATTACGACAAAAAAAAACACAGTTAATAGGCACCACATATATACACACCTATATATATATATATTATATGTATTATATGTATTAAAAAATTTCGAGCAAAACTGTAAACACAAGCATAAAACTATTCTTGGTGTTTAAAGTTATTTGCTCTTTTTCTACTTAATTTCAAACAATATATTAATATAGTCACCACACAACTGATAAATTTGAGAACTACAGTAATCGAATCAGATTTTTAAAAAATCATTTTTCTCGAGAAATCCATGTTTACCTAAAGCCACTTGAGAATAATGAGAAAAAATTTAAAAACTATCAGTTCAAAATCATCAGTAACACGGCGTAATGCTCAAAAATAATGTTACATTATTTCTAGAAAAACGACGCGCATATAATTTTCAAAGGTTCAAATTGAGAAGTTTCGATGGAATTCCGAACTAAAAGATAGTGAGGTAAAAACAAAACCGAAAATATAGCCGCTGAAAGTTTTACATTATAATAATTTCCATCTTGTCAAATTAATTGCAAACACAATCTTACTCAAGGCTCGATTACATTAGGCGAGTTTAGTAGCCATTAGACTGTGTGTTTACACGAGGGCGAATCCGCTAGTGAGATAGTGATGATGCACTTGTGTCATTCCACTAGAAGCCAATTAGGTAGCAAGTGGAAACCATCGCGTGTTGCTTTTCTTTTTCATTGTTGTTGACTTTTAGGTGCGTTTTTCTGTTATAAGGTGTTGTTCTGTGTTAAATAATGAAGTGGAACCGGAATTGTCTTATGGAGTTTCTACACATTTACCAGCAGTACCCAGTGTTATGGAATATAAAAGAAAAAGATTATTGCAAATCAAAATTAAAAAATGAAATTTTTTCCAGCGTCTTCTTCGTGGACTTGATGAAAAACAGAGTTACTCAAGGGAATGGATGTGAAGCAATTGAAGGCTAAAATCAAATCAATTAAAGATGTCTACAGACAAGAACTACACAAAATTATTCCACCGACATTCTGTAGGCACACTGAACAAAGAACTTTAGATACTCGCAGCTAGTTCACTAGTAACTATGATGACACACGGCTAGTTTATCAGCTAAAGAGCCAACACGCCAGCGAATAGTGAGTAAAGTAGCCCACCTTCCAACTTTTCTCGTCGTGGATTGTTTACAATCTACTACTTCGCTAGTCAAGATGATTACACTGGGCGAGTTTACTATCAGATAGTGAATTCGCCGGCTAGTAGCTAGTAAACTCGCCTAATATAATCAAGCATTTAGGAAAAACACATTATGCATAAACATCGAATCGTTTTTATAAATATTAGGAGGTGAATATTTTGTACTATGAGGTTGTGTTCGTGCTATACCGATGTCGAAATATATCGCGCGAAAATTAATTCGAAAAAATCGAATGTGCGATTGATTTAATAGACACGTACGAAGTGTTTAACTCTTGAAAACAAGCAGACAGGGACTACGTAAATTACGAATCGCTAAATAAGCCGTAAAAAGCACACAATACTAAAATACACCAATCGGAAAATCCGGAAAAAAGGAATAGTGCGGACAAGAAAATACCATCGATGGCTTTCCGAGGGAGAGAAAAAAAATTCAGAATGGATACATTTATACGAGTTTAGGAATTAATATCGACGTGGTAAGCAAAAATAAAACATGCAAAGGTTCAACCTTTAAGAAGAGGAGACACTAGACGCCGACTGCAAAGGATTTACGGCGGGACAAGGTTATAAAAACCGTAATTTATCTCTATTAAATATCCATTACCGCTAATTTTTCGAACCGTAAATTTTTTATTTTTTAAGAAAACACTTTTGTTAGATCTGACTAGACTGTAGACATAAAAATGAATTACAAACTGAATTCGAAACAGTGATTAAATATTAAATAAAATGGGGGGGGGGGGGGGGGATTAATCCAGTTTCACAGTTTATGGAATTACTTATTATTTCTAAAACTGTTAACTTTACCTGATACATTGTTAAACGCGCATCTGTATGTGTGAACGTGTAACCGAGTGAATGTAAGATAACTGAAAATGACAAAAATATTTACGAACATTTTACGAAATCATTTAGACCAACCCTTGCAACCTGCAAGGCCCGCATTACATTTTTATATATACATACATACATACATACATATATATATATATATATATATACACATATACATACATACATACATACATACATACATACACATACATATATATATATATATATATATATATATTTACACACACATAGAATACTAATGCTAATAATCTAAGCAGTATCTCTCCGATAATTTATACCCCCTCCTTCAAAAATTATCTGCCTACGCTACTTTATATAGGTAAATGGTTAAAACCTAAAAAGGAACAGCATGAAAGTATATAAAGCGAAAAAAAAAAAAAAAGAAAAGGAGGAAGAGTTTAATTTTTAAATTTATTGAAAAAACTAACATAAAATTAAAATGAGACATTTGTTTCCCTTTACTTTTCTATATTGGACAAAGCATATATTTTGAAATCTATTTTCGATATTCCAATAAAAAATAAATGAATAAGTCAACAAGAAAATAAAACAGTGTTATTGCGACCTAAAACTTTTTGTAAAAATTTAACATTAAATAATCGAAAAATTAACCAATGAACTTACACTGAATGGGTTTGCTGACATTTCACTGAAGACGCAGCGATCTATTTTTACCTAACTATTCCGCTTAAAAAACGAATAAAAATTCTATTAAAATATTAGGGCTAGCAGCATTTTTCACTTTGAAAAGAGATATGTGTGATTTAAAATCACGCCTCAAAAAAAAAGAAAACTCGATATTTCAGTCTAATTTTTTATTTATTTATTTGTTTAAATTTACTTAGGTGCTATTTTAACCATTTTCCCCCAAGACGCTACAAATTTCAAATACTGCTATTTTTGTAAAAATTTTACATTAAACGGGGAAAAAACATAAAAAAAAATATTTTCTAGAAATATTATTTTTTTGTTTCCAGCTACGAGGAAAATAATTAAAAGAACGACCAAAAAATTAAAAAAAGAACACATTTTTAAGTGTAATTTAGTAGGACGTAGTTGACATTTTTAACAGCCTACTTTTTTCTTTTTCTTTTTTAAATTAATATTTAAATGAAATAATTTATTTATTTTTATTTCTTTTAAATTGAAATAAGATATTTTGAGATTCATTTAAAAATTTTATTTTCTATCATTACAGAGATGATTGCTTTCTTTTAGAGTTGTGATAATGGTGAAAATCGATTATGCAATAAATTTTCGCAACATCGTGCAACAAAAAAATTGATGAACTGTAAATTTTCAAGTATCAAAAATAATCTTTTTTCATGAGAAAAAATCGGAACTTTAATTATTATTACTAAAAATATATACTGTATATTTAGTTATTTAAATACATACATATATATTATATATATATATATGTATATGGTTCCCTTATAATAGTATTACAGTCGTAATGATCTGTGTTAAATAACACGGTGGTAACAATAGGATTTGTATGTGGTACAAAAAAAAAAAGTTAACAGGAACGCAGAACCATTCAAATACGATAAAAACGAAAAAGTTTTCTTTCTTTTTATTATTAATTATACAAATATCACATTAATGAAACCGAAAATTTTTTATAATTATCAAACAAACACATAAACAAAATGAGTAAAAAAAAAAAAAGAGAAAAAGAAAAATTAAACCAGTACCTGCGTATCGTCTGAGCAAAAGTGCACATTGTAACAGATGCCTTTCGGATGGTGCATAGTGTGATAAGAACAGTGCTTTGTTTTAGTAAAAACGTAAATTCAAACTGCTGATCACAAAATGAATAAAATATTTATACGGTAAATATAAATACGAATAATAATCCCTTTGGTTAACGTAAGAATTTCGCGAAACGATCCACAGCCATAAGACACACATCCAAATCAAAAACACGATACTAATATTATTATGCAAATTATTCCAACAGTATTGCTGAATAAAAATATAAGACGTGTTTTAAAACTGAAAACAGTATTAAAACTCTTCGTGATTGAAGTAAAACATTCTGCTCAGTTAACGCTTAAAAAAAAGTAAACAGATAGGATTTTGGGCAATATAAAATTTTAATGGTTTTTGCCTCTTTAATTAAAATTTGTCAGATCGTAAACAATACTACATCAAGTAAGTATAAAACTCATTAACTCATATGAATCTATTTAAATTATGAAAATATATAGTATAAACTCCGACCCATTTCGAATCAACAATCCATATCATCTGACACTAGTTGGTGTTTGTTATATTTTCATAGTTTAAATAAATTCTGTTTTATATTTCGCTTATAGTATTAATATATTCACATAATATAGAAAATGGTATGATTTTTTTTAGATAACAATTTTTAAAGGTGATCTTTAATAAAATTACTTACTGTAAGCTATCTTTTAAAAATTTTACTCGAAAAATAACAAAACACGGACAGTGGGAGGCATTTTTAATAATACACTATAGATACTTTCGATCATGTAAAAAAGATAATGGGGGTGGGTCAGAACGATCGGAAGGGATCGGAATAATATCAGGTACGTGTAATTGTAACGATAAAAAGGCATCATCATAGAAGTACAAATGTATCATTCGTGCATGTTTCTCCGTATGCCGTTATATATCTCTATGCATTTACACGCTTTCGTATTATGTCGTTTTCGATATGAGAAACAAAAAAATAGCACAGGAATTATTTGCATAGGACCCAACCATTATCACACTTGGATGCCAATTCAGCATTTGACTGTTGGGACCAAAGTTATTCACATTGAAATATTATTAACAAAGTTCCCGTCGCATCACGCACACAAAGAAACCGTAAAAGAGAGTTGTCAGTCTTATTTTACAAAATTTTTGTCTCAACTATAAAAATGTTTTTATAAATTCTAGTACATTTTCTTTCATTCAATTTTTTCTTTTCCTTTTTTCTTTTTTTTTTTGTTTTGATGATATTAAACATAAACGCAAAACTTCTTATAAAAGAAGGTCGCACAATGCGTGCATATAAATAGTTTTCGCACTGAAAAAAAACAGCGTCCAACATTAGGCGTATACGTCTTTAAAATACAATCACATTTTCTTAATCGATTAAATTTTGCACGCTTGCTTTTATTATTACTTGTTACAACGGTTTATTTTCGGAATGACTCTTTTCATTCCACTATCGTTTAAGCGAGCGAATAGTAAAAATTAAACTCAAATATTTTTTTTCGAAAAATGCAGATCTAAAAAATGAAAGACAATCGCAACGGTAAGAGAATAGGACTGCCGCATGCGTACAAATAAATAAAATCTAGCAGAGAGTCTCTTAAACTAATGAGATTTTTATAGACGTCTAGGAAATACACTTTTATACTAAAGGAAGTGTTTAAAAATAAAAATATTGCGGATATGCAATATTTTCCCGAGTCTTATTTTATATATAATATATATAGCAGGCAATTGCACGCATGAAATTCATGTAATAGTAACGGGTTATCGTTAAACGACACACCGTTCGACAAAAAGAAATAATTTTTAATTTAATTATTAGTTTATAACAAATTTAAATTATACATTTAAATGTCTTTGAAAATGAACACAATAAATGTAATAGTAATAACAAGAACACAAGAAAAGGAGTAATCGCAAGAAATTAATGTAGCATTAGAGGTTTTTCGGGCGGTTCTTGTTTGTCTTCTTTACTTACCTTGTACATAATTTTACTAGGATGGAAACAACCGTAATATAAAACTACGCACATTATTGAAAATAAATATAGCGCCAACTGAATTACAATTACACTATAACGCAGTGGAATATCCAGTAACAAACTCGCTGTACTCTGATGCCTATATAACATTTTGTAAAAATTAATAACATTAATAATAAAACAATGTTAGCCCGTCAGTCTGCACTGACTATTCCCAAACAAATAACTGAATGCAGTTCAGACACATGCAAAGCCATAACTAAATCTGTCGCATACATTGGACCCTAATGTTGTACAGCGTTTGGTTATTGAACAAAGAATACCATAATTACTATTACAGCGTCATCAGGTGACAGTTTGGAAAGTTATATATTTTTCGATTTTAATGATTTATTCTGATGTGTGCATATATTCTTCGGTCATGTGGATCGTCGCGATAGCCTAGTTGCTAGAGCGCTTGTGGTTTCCGTTACGGATGTTTCGATCGCAGGCGCCGACAGAAATTATTACGAGAAGTTAAATTAAATAACCGCTAATAGATTCATATGGTAGGCAATGGCAAGTCACCACGGATACCACACCATATGCGCGTTAGTTGATGTATAGTAGGCAGACACACACGCGAGACTGCATTGATAACAAGCGATTGCGGTCAGTTCCGAGTGTAGTCTTGCGTCTACACTAGCGTCTTCATTAGTGTCGCATATTAACTATTACCATGAAAACCTGGCAGCAGGTATAAAATGCATCTCCCAATTTGCCTGGCCGGCACGGGAGATTAGGCCAACTTATCCCGCCAGGCATTGCCTACAACCAGCAGTGGGCTCATATGGGCGCATATCGTATAGTATCATATCATGTGGATAAACTATTATTTTTTGAAATTATTATGCATGCAATTATGATTAAACGATATATTATTTCTTTGAATTCTTATATTTTATTTCAGTCTACATTTATTTATTCGATTCACGCAAAGCAGTGAAGTATTTTATTATAAAAATATGCAATATTTTAAATGCAATAGTAAAACAACTCTGCGTTGAAAACGGTAATGCTATATTTTACAAAATCAGGGTCCAATGTATGTGACAAATTTAATATTGCCATGCAAACATACATGCGAGTACACACACACATATATATATATAAAAATAAACATGTGTGGATGGGTGTATTAAGGATGCAGTTGGAAATTTTCTGACAAAAGAGAGAACACGATGAAAAAGCACACATCGATTTTTTTACATACATATATGTTGTGTTTTACAAACAAAAGAATAAAACACATAGTTGTATTTAATTTTTTTTTATGTGTATGTTTATCAATAAATAAATATTTTTACTTTAAAACAATAATTTTACTTTGGCCATATTGCTACATTAGGAGCAAATTTTCTGATCAAGAGGGCATTTATACCCCTCCAAATCAAATATACACAGAATCTTTAACTTCGATTTCTCTTGTTTACTCTTACGTGCCGTCCGTTTTTATAGCAAAAAATTCTCCATCTCGGTAAAATATAAGAGTCCCAGTATAGAAAAGCTTATTATTGGACAATGAATCTTTGCTTGTTGACTGAATAATTTTTCGAATAACAACATCAATAAGTACAAAAACAGAACTTCGACTTCTTTATTATATGACTGATAAGAAAGTTGAAAGCGAGGAAGGGAAGGCTGAATAGACAAGAAAATGGGAATCCGGGTTAGAGAATGAGGAGACGTAGGAGTTAAACCATAGTTCGGAATGAGTAGCTGCAGACAGAATATTGGAAGATGAGAAAACAAGAAGAAACCTACCAGAAGAAGAAGATAACTGAGAGAGAATAAGTCAACTGACTCATTTTCCTCGATTCTGGTATGGCCAGGAATCCAAAAGAAATCAGTTTGGATTAAGCGAGAAAGGAAGAGATCATGAATCAAGGAGCAAATAAGAAAAATGACGTAATTGGTTGAGTGAGAAAGAAGAGGAAATGCGATAGTCTGCAGCACGCTTTGAGCATCCGACAGGATAAGGATATTCATAAAAAGAAGGGCACGCAGAATAGCAGAGGACTCAGCATAAAAGATTGAGCAAAAGAAGGGAAGTTAAAAGATTCGATGTAATTTAGAGAACAGAAAAAGGCTGCCCCAACATCACCGAGTAATTTAGAGCCGCCAGTGAAGATCGAAAAATGGTTAGGGAAAGAAAAGCTTAGATTCTGTTGAAATTCCGACACCTAACAACATGATGAAGAATAGGTTTAGGAGAAACACAGGGGAATAAAAGCAGTTAATAAGATGAATAAAGGAGGAAAAATTGAAGGAGAAGTATCGGAGTTTATCGTGAATGCAAATATATATATATATATAGGGAGAAAACTACTGAACGACACGGGCAGCGATAAGAAATAAAAATAGAGTTCTGTTGGAAAAAAGGCACCGGCAGTTACGTAAGATGGAGGAATAAGAAGAAATAAGAAAGGACGAAGAAATTGTCAACCGTTTGATGAGGATACGATAACCGAAGTAAGAACGACGAAGAAAAAAAAGGAGGAATATGAGATTTAGCGTGCAGAGCTGGGATAACCTGCATGGATCTACACGCTACCTCTATCACTTCGTCATAACACACATTAAAGGCAATAATTTCCCTCTAGTCATTGATTCCTCGCAGTCTTTAAACATCATTAAAAACCTGAAATACAAAAATCCGCCAATATTAAAAATATACACCATTCTTTATATCTACTGTATGGTCGACAGGGAAGCACGCTCTGCTTTGTTCTCGTCAATGCCGGAAGACGCGAACCTACCGTCATCGATGACATATATGTATTTTTAAAACGCGCGAAAACCAGTGAAAAAAAGTAAATGGCAGCTGCTACTACGGCTTTCTTAAAAATCATTAAGCCCGCAGTCCGCAAGGAACATTCCGTTACAATTTTAAGATTCTCAGCCGGCAGTACATCGCAAGCCACATCTACAATCGACATAACGCCACCTCCGGCTATCAGGTATCGCGACAGTTTCACACGTATACTCCTCATTTATCCCACAACTTCATTGTGTTACGAAAAACCAACTTGGTCTAGCAACAAACATGCAGCAGATCCTTTTTTAAAATGCTACAATTTTCATCACCGTAACACCTCCCGTTAGAACAAATGGTTCACCCCAACAGTTTTTAAATTATCTCCGTTTGTACGCTGTAATAACCATAGTAGAGTTACACACACACACAGCACATATGATAGTCCGACAGAAGAGGGAGAAAAATACGAAGATTACAAAAAATTTGCACGTTTCAGCTATGGCACAAAAACGGGTCTTCTTCTTATGTGAAATACCGTGCAATTGCAAAAAAAAACAACAAAAAAAACTTGATAAACGGTATTCTCGTACATGTAACGCTAATGGATGAATAGCCCATTCGATAACGTGAATTTTAGTTAAAACATAAAAGCGCATGTCTAGCCGATCATTAAAAAGAAAAATTTTAAATGTGATCTAATGTACCTACCAAATAGCTAAGCATCCGATATTTTCCAGCAAACAAATTAAATAGTAAACGGAATAGGAATATCGGTGAGGACCGCTATGAGATGAAATGTAAACGAATATGTGAGCGACGCCGAGCATGCAGCTGAGCACGCATTCATCGCAGCGACTGTGATTACCATCTCGTTCGAACAATAGCCAAATGCACATTAAAGCGCTATGCAGCGCACAACCCAGCAGTAAACATTTCGGATAGAACACGCTCATCGCGCTCAATGCCAAAATACGTGATACTGAAACAAGAAAAAAACAGAAAGTCCGTAAGTTTTCCCGGCACCACAACAATTCGTGTGTCCCTATAAAAAGCATTAGCTATAAAGGTAAGCGTGAATTCAATTAATCACTGCCGATAAAACATTTCTTATCAGAAAAATATCTTTTTATAACAGAATGACAAATAAAAATCCGATTATTACTTTCACGATTTTTTTTGCTTCTCAAATTAATTCTAAACTTTCAGATCAATTAAAAGTATTCTCACGCGAGTTTCACGAACATTTTATAACAATAATATGCACGTAATACGAAAGTTACAATTGTGTAAATCTATTTTTCAATTTTAAAAGTGTACATATTAACCTTGCTCGAATCTACTCTAAATTTGAAAATCAACAACCGCAATGGATTAATCAAGCTTCTCAAGTAATTAAATATATTAATATGCGCACAATAGCTATTTTTTTTTCTTTTTTTTTTTGTAAGCATCATTTTATTTGTGTTCACGTTGAAGAGTAATCTCTCGTTACGAAAAATAAAAACAAAATTCATAAGCTGCAAATATTATTAATTGCAAATTATTATCTGCATAATTATAACGACGCACTGTATATTTCAATTGGCGAAAATTTAAATCCGTTCGGTAAAGCACGAATAAATGTATTTTTACGTTTTCATCTATTTTTAATCGACTGGAGGTTCTCAATTCGATTCTATTTTTAACCGACTTGGAAAAAGATGGATCGACTGTACTTTATTTTTTATTCTTTATGTGTGTTCGCTCAGAACTTTTTTCTAGGTGAACCGATTTTGATGATACTTCTTTTATTTAAAAGGTGGTGCTTCTCATGCGGTCCCATTTAAATGTTATCAAGATCTAACCGGTAGTTTTTGAATTATCCTTAATAATGCGGGAGATTGAAGCTTTTTGGATGCTTTTCATTCACGATTGGTTTCACAGTCGGGTTAGATTTATTGACTTAAAATACTATAAATTTTCCAAATTACCACGGTAATGTAGCTCTTTTGATGTTTTCACACCGTGAAAATGCAGTTCGAAATAAATAAATCGATATTTTTTTTAAGTATCTAGTATGGAGAATAATGTGAAAAAAATTGATTTTTGACAAGAAAAAAATTCAAGTATAACGCTAAAAATTGTAAAATAAAATGTTTTTTTACAAAAAATAAATACCGATATTTGAAGATTTATTATAAAAATTTAATAAAAACGCACTAAAACGTAAAACATAATTACTCCCGATAAGAAAATATATATCAAAGTGATATAACACTTAAGTGGTGATATTATTGTAATTGTTATACAAAATTCATAGCTTAATTAGAGCGGGATTCATATTACATATTACAATATCTAGGAACAATTTAATAAATATTTAATGCGGTTTTAAATTATTATTTTAATATGAATTTGATGCCGACTCTAATTAAGGTATATCATCGCTGTATATTACGATAATATCACCATTCTCAAGTGTTATATCACACTCTGATATATATTTTCTTATCGGGAGTAATTATTTTTTACTTTTTAGTGCATTTTTATTAAATTTTTATAATAAATCTTCAATTATCGGTATTTATTTTTTGTAAAAAAACATTTTATATTTTTTTTTATGTGTGTTAGCTCAGAACTTTTTTCTAGGTGAACCGATTTTGATGATACTTCTTTTATTTAAAAGGTGGTGCTTCCCGTGTAGTCCCATTTAGATTTGATCAAGATATGACCGGTAGTTTTTGAGTTATCCTTAATAATGCGGGAGATTGAAGCTTTTTGGATGCTTTTCATTCATGATTGGTTTCACCGTCGGGGTAGATTTAGCTTCGTTTTTTTTTTTTTTTTAATGTAGCTTTTGATGTTTTCACACCGTGAAAATGCAGTTCGAAATAAATAAATTGATATTTTTTTTAAGTATCTAGTATGGAGAATAATGTGAAAAAAATTGATTTTTGACAAGAAAAAAATTCAAGTATAACGCTAAAAATTGTAAAATAAAATGTTTTTTTACAAAAAATAAATACCGATTTCAAGGTTTATTGTAAAAATTAAATATAAATGCACTAAAAAGTAAATAATAATTACTCCCGATAAGAAAATATGTATCAGAGTGATATTATCCTAATTCTTATACAGCACTGATATACCTTAATTAGAGTAGGATTTAAATTATATATTAAAATAATAATTAAAAACTGCATTAAATGTTTCTTAAATTGTTCCTAGAAATTGTAATATGTAATTTAAATCCTATTCTAATTAAAGTATATCCGCACTGTATAAGAATTACGATAATATCACCACTCACAAGTGTTATATCACACTCTGATATATATTTTCTTATCGGGAGTAATTATTTTTTACTTTTTAGTGCATTTTTATTAAATTTTTATAATAAATCTTCAAGTATCGGTATTTATTTTTTTTGTAGAAAAACATTTTTTTTTTTATTTACTATAATCGGAATAGTATAGCGGATTAATTCTAACTAAAGAAATCCGTAGCATTTAAAGGGTAGTAAATGAAAAATTAATTGGCAGCAACACAAACATACTTCACCACCTGTAAATAAAATAATTATTTCGCTGCAACAAATAATGCAGCTCGCTTCATTAAAAAAAAAAAAAAAAAAACAACACATTCTAGTGAATATTAATAATTTTCGTACTATGAAATCCAGTAAGGCAAACGATTTTTTTGGTATAAACTTTTGTTATCGTATAGTTTTACATAATTCCTTAGAGCAAGATGGGCTCCAAATGATTTTAGAAATGTACAAATAACAAAGTCTAAGTGAAAGAAGATAGAAGCTTCAATAAATTGCACTGTAAATACACGTGCGGCCAGTTTCACGAAATAAGAGAGGTAAAGAAAATCTCATTAGGTTCGAAATTTTGTCGAAGGACAAAACTGTGGCAGAACTAGAACCCTTCAGTGGCAGACACAGAATGAATAAAGCACTCAATGTTCGATTTGCCCCGACTTACCTACAGAACAACAAAAGGCAACGGAGAAGTGCCAGAGCTCTTAATCTGATAATTTAGATATTTGCAAACAGTTGTTCAGTTTTATATAAAAATGATACGTCATTTTGTAAAAAGAATTTATATACAACCGCCTTTTGTTGAAGAAATTATTTGAAAACTTTTAAAAACACTTGAAATTGTCGAATTTTATCTTTTTAAATTAGAATTTGTAACTTTGATTATTACTATCAAAAGCTCTTATACTACTATATAACTACATTTATAATGCGCATTTTTTTCTACAGTTTGTATTTTTTTCTATTGGTTTTTTTTTTTTGACGGCCCCCAGGGTTGTCCGTCAGCTTGAAGTTCTAGGTTTATCTTAAAGAGAACTTTAATTAGAATTTATGATCCAATTTTGAAGTTTATAAGTCAGTCTCCGTTCGTGAGTTATTGATTTTTATTTGATATTTTTTTGTCGTTTCTGAACCATCTTATTAGATTTTCGTACGTTATATATGTGCAGTACGGAATCCTAAATTATTAATTAATGAAATACGATTGAAAATTGCAGAAAAATTAATTTTCTATTCTTTTAAATTAATATTTCATTACGTCAATTAAAACAGAAAATCAACGACAACAACTCGAGTATGGCGTTCTTCACACAAATGTCCTTAATGTGGCAAAACAATTAACCTTTTGCTATTACTTTTTTTTTTTTTTTTGAAGAGAAACGGCTCGTTAACTTTGGTCATTAATGCAACGCGGTAATTATTTTAATAATTTCAATGTGCCACAGCGGGATTTGAATCGTTTTCTTGCGAACGAAGCACCTCGGCCTAATAAACTATTAGCTGATTCAGTAAAACTTCTATCCTAAAAATTAAATGATCACAAATTTCAATGTCTTTCCATATGTTTATTTCCAATAAATCGTTTTACTATGTTCTAAATTCAATTTTTAGACTTAAAAAAACAACTAAAAATTACCCCCTCCAAAAAAATACTAATTTTACTTTTGTTCGGTATATATCTCGTGTTTAATCGTGTAATTAAAAATTTACAAAAAGATAAATACAAAATATCGAATTTTCTAGCTCGGTTGTAATTGTTATCGAATGTTCAACTTCAGTAGTCAAATGAGAACTGCCATATTCAACATACGGTATCACTCTGGTACATTTTGCTGCTTAGAAATTTTCGATCGATTATACCAAACTCACACACACACACACACACAGAGCAAAATAGCTAATCTTTGATCTCGTAAGTTTTGCCTTTTTTAATTTTATTTTATTTTTTTTCGTTCTTCTTCTTTTAGAAACTAATCCGATTTGTATAAATATCATTTTTAGCTTCTTTTTTTTTTCTTCTTTCTTATTTTTGTATTTCTAAATTTCTGTAAAACCATACTCTTTCTACTTACTGAAATTGAAATAAAAACACTACAAGCCCACTATTATTAACCGCGACACACAGTGGTGCTCGATTCAAAGGGATTACTGTATCATCCAGGCTCGTTTCTATATTCGTGTCCTATACGTGCTAATGAACATAAATGTTCAAAACCAGTCTTGCGCTATTTTTACATTTTAATATTCCTTTATTTACGTTTATTTGTTCATAAAACTAAGAAAATTCTATAAACGGTCAATAGCGTTCGATACAGAGTAAAAAACTTTTTAAACCAATCGCGAAAGCAGTATACACTAAAGCGTTAAGTACATACGTCTAATCCGACCTTTACACTAGACGATCGGGATCCAAGTCGCTTATTTCTTATCAATAACAGATGTGGGTGAAAAACGAATATTATGAAACTGTTACCGGTAATAAATGATTTTTTGCTTATAAATTATCAATTTAAATGTGTGAAGCAAAATTATATACTGCGTAACAAACACTTCTTAATAATGACAACATTTTTTAAAGCAAAAACTACAAAGTCTGTCCCGAAAGTTCCGAAATGATCACCTGTCAAATCTAAACTAGTGACGCGATCTTCATGAAATTTCTGGCGACGATAGTTCTAACCGTGATGCATACGTGTACGAAGTTTCATTTGATTCGGCTGAATAGTTGTGACGTAATAATCGTTCGCATGGAACGTGTTTTTTTTGCTCGGTTACAAAATCGACACGGATGTAGTTAAAAAATAAAATTAAGTTTTTTTTTTGTTTTCTACCGCTACAGGAAAACAGTTAAAACGTGGTTTTGGTGGCTCGTGTCTAGGCGAAATAGCTACACTTTCGAATAGCATAAGCGATACAAGAGCGGAAGAACGTCGATAGAAGACGACCAGAGGGGCGACCAGCCAGCGAGCTCTCGAATCGATTTAAACATCGAAGCGGTAAAAAGCCAGCTGTAGCTAATGAACGTCGTATAACGTGTAGAATGATAGAGGGGAACCTCGGAATAACTAAAAGTGCTGTGCAGCGAATTTTAACGGAAGATTTACAAAAGAAAAATGTGTTCGCTCGTTTCGTGAAATGTTCGGAAAGGACCCAAATTTTCATAATAACCGACGATGAAAATTGGTGTTTTGCCTATGACCCTGAAAATGCCAGAGTGACCGATGGATTTGTACCGAATTCACCGAAACCCACAAAATTTCGATTTCAAAAAGCGCGCATCAAGACAATACGAATTACTTGTTTCGATTGTAACGACATAATTGACAAAGAATTTATGAAAGAATGTGCCACGATGAATGCTTCAGTATTAGCTAGGTGTTATGGAGTAATTAGTCAAAAGAATCCAGCTAATCCGGCTAGAAAAATGTGTGACGACGCGCGGTTTTTGCATGACAATGCGCTGGCACACAACGCGATAATTGTGCGGCAGTTTTTATCACAGAAAATTATTACGGTATTGGACCACCCACTCTATTCGCTACATCCCCCCCCCAGACTATTTTCTATTCCCAAAGCTCGAATTACAATTGAAAAGAGAGTTTTTGATACGATTCCAGCCACCCAGAGCTGAAGAAGATTCAGAAAAAAAGCAATTTTTAAAAGTCATGGAAAAGTTAAAAACATGTCCTGAACGTTCACGAAGGACTACACTATTTTGGATGAATTTTGTGAAAAATAAATTTTCCGAATAGTAAATGTGTTCTTACTGAACCAGTTCCGTAACTTTTGGAATAGACCGTATACTAATAAATAATTCAGTGATCACTTTTTGGTATATTATCACTGTTCTTGAAACATTCGTAAAAGTAAATTTTAGCAGTACACACTCAAATGCTGTAGTTATTCATTTTCTTTAAAGGTTTTACAAATCCTCCGTGTCGTTGTGCCTGTGACGAAACACAAATCAAACAAAAATCTGTAATGCAATTTTAACAAATGAATAGTTGATATTTGATTAATTATACAAAATTATGCGTAGAATGCATGCTTCAGCTCTAATCAAAACCAAAAAAAAAAAAAAAAAAAGAGAAAGAAAAAAGAAGAAATGGTCAACTCGATCCCGACCGTCTCCTCGTTCACATAATAAAGCTAACGTGTATGCGCGCGGTTGCCATAGTGTACGGTAACTTTTAACCTCGTTATTTGTTTGTATGAATTATTTACAGTTCTGTATCGGTAAAGTCAAATAAATCAAGAGTTACACACTACCGAGAATGTCTTTGTGAGAAATTTAAACGACATACATATAGTAAAAATGGAAATAATTCGAGCCCAAACAGAAAATGTCTGTTGTTTCTTCTTTTTTTAATCATAATCGATTATTTTAAAGAGCAATATGATTTTTTTACATTAACCAGACAATAATTTTTGAATTTGTTAACAACGCAAAACCGTTCAGCGATCCCTCCTCCGTTAATACATATACAAAAGTGCGAGTCGTTGTACCTCTTTAGTAAAAACAAAAAATGTGAAATGTGAAATGTGAAATGTGAAATGCGAAACGTGTTTTCTTCGATTGCCAGTTGAAACAATTTGTGTTTAAATCGTTGTTTTTAATCCGTTTATTCATTAATAAATATAAGTGCGTATAAAATGTACGTTGTTATCTTTATCGGATATTTAATTGAGTGTTTTTTTTTAGTTATAAAATTTCATTTTATTATTTTTTTCGCTGCATCTTGTACTAGAGTATCAAAGAGAACGTTCTTTATGTTATATGAAAAATTTATATAATCCCCAACAACAACAACTTCCATTAATTCTTCTTTTTGAATAATACGTTAAACTAAGTAAATCAATGATAATAATATAAATCGAAACGGATGGAGCATGAATAGAGTAATATAAAAATACAACAAATAAATTAAATGTGCATTAAATATTTAAATCTTCAAAATTTTCTGATAAAAAAAAAAAAAGAAAAACTCGTCCGTTTGGCAAAACAAGCTAGAGGAAACATTTTTTCCCGCTCTTTTTTCGACTATTCCGCGAAAACATTTGTCGCGTCAAACAGTGTGTTTTATTTTTAAATGTAAATCAATTTTCAAACGTTATATATATATATATATATATATATATACATTCCACATTTCTCGGTGCTGCAACAGTGAATCTTCATAACAGAACTATGCAAGAACTAACCTATCCAACTGAAGTGCAGGAATAAGTGCAAAATAATCCCCTTGCCGGAAAGTCGTTCCTTATCATCGCGAATATAACGGACAGTCCGATTATAAATTACCAACGACCAGGCGACGGAAAATAACGAAACGATAACTGAAGATAACTGGTAATCTGAAACAGAAATAAAACATTCGTAAAAGTACACGATTGATTATCGACCGCAAAATGGTAAAGAAGAGGAGATGATTCGAAAATAAATTATTCCGATTTCTAACACCGAAGATTCAAAATGAGCTACCGTTTTGCTCTTCTATCCGCTATTTTTCTACCTGTCTGACTGGAGGAAGACAAGGGGGGTTCTCATGATTTTTTAATGATAAATCAAAAAAAAGTTTAGCCAAGCGTAACTAATTTTCGTAATTTGTACGATGACTCCGTTTTGCAAAGAAATAAAAATGATTAATAACGAATGGGAAAAAAGGTTCCGCAGTGATTTTAGTCATTAATACGTATTTGTACAGTAAGTAAAATTTAAATACACAACTATAAACAATTGTTTATTATTAAATACCCGACGGTTAAATAACTCCCGTGATCATGAAGCTTTGTTTTCGAAACGCGTCCGGTATTTAATAATAAATAATTGTTTATAGTTGTGTATTTAAATTGTACTTACTGTACAATAAACGTAAACAATGTGTGTAACTAACAGGCATAATAATATGTATTTGTGTCTGTGCGCGTGTACGCATAACTCGATCCTTTAACCTCACCATATGTTGGTTTTTCTATAATACTTTAGAAGAGTAAATTTCAATTGATCCCGTCATCCGTAATAAAATCATTTTTTTAAAAGAAAGAATTGACTTCAAGATTCACTTAAAAAAAAATTTGATAAAAATGTACTAAAAAGCAAAAATAAGTGCACAATAAATGATAGATTATTTTACAGCGAAAATGGGACTATTCTCCTTAAAACAAGATTAATAATTATTAGAGTCGATACGAAATTCAAACTGAAAAAAATATTAAAAATTATATTAAATAAACATGGCAATAAGCATTTATTATCCAGAAGCCAAGTATTGAAACGTTGAAACAATTTAAGTCGGGTTTTTAATCATTGTTGCGTTTTTTTTTTTTTTTTTTTTTTTTTTTTACTTATTTTGGAACACACTTTAAAAAGCTAATAATAGTGTTCAATGTTGAGAGTCGTATTTTGGACACTGCCGAAAGATATTTTATAATTCAAGTCTTGTACCAAAACATCGCAGTCACAAGCAGGGCTAGTGAGGAGACCGACTCGAGCCCGGCAGGCATTTAGACTGTAGCGATTCGCCCGACATCTGTTTACGGAACTCATAACTTCTCTAGGGAAAGGTTAAGACATCGGAGAACCGAGGTTTGTGGCGGTGGTTAAAGAAACAAGAAATGTATTCGGTGCCTTTGCTTTGACCAATAATTCGTAATTTTAATTGTTCGGAGGTGTTATGGAATGTGATTTTTTTTTTTTTTTTTTTTGATACTATACTTTTGAGGTCTATGAAAGGAAGCTTACGAAAGATGTATCCGCCGTTTGAATAGATGCCTCCTTAACGAGCGAATCAGTAATCTCATTGTCTTCAATATCCCGGCGATGCGCTAGGATCCAGACAAGCCGAATTGTACTACCGTTTGCACTTGACTGATTAATGTTTTTTTTTTTTTTTTTTTTAATTTCCTAAATGTACAGATTAATCCTGCTGACGTCAAATTTATACTGCTCGATGATTGATCGCAGTGCTTAAGGAGTCGCTATAGATAATCTCCGAAACGATTTCGACGGCCTTCACTAAAATGATTATTTCCGCGGTGAAAACTGAGGAGTTTTTATCAATATTGCGCTTAATAATTATAGTATCGAGACATGGATACCAAGAGACACGACCTGTTGTGCAAAATATTTCAATGGCGTTATCTGTATGAGCGCTGGAATGAAATTAACTAAGTTTTAGTCGTTAATTTTATTACTTTTTCCAGATGGTATCAACATCTATCCTATATAGGTGAGAATGTTGTAGTCATAGATACACATCGAGCAGTTGTGATTTGTAAACAAGAACTGTATGGGAATATTGTAATTTGAATTTGGTGTACCGAGACTCCAATTAAAGTATAAATGTTGTTTAAGAATAATCACAATATTCTCTAAACTGCAAAATATATTATCCTTTAGCGAGTAGTAATTACTTTTTTACTTTTTCCTACATTTCCATTAAATTTTAGAGGAAACATTGAAGTTGATATTTATTTTTTTAAACACTATTTAACTTTACAATTTTTAGTGCAGGTATTTTTGAGCGAGAATACAGATAGACCAAATTAAAATTACGCCATCTTCGATTCTGTATATAACAGTTGGGTATATTGGTTCTCAGAAGTAATGTTCAAATTCCGTCAGTAATAAGCCTGCAATCGCCCTTTTCATTATCTTTATTCGAACGTACAATTGTATAACATCGGTAAAATTTCCAGACTGCTCGTGTATATCATCCTTTTGATTTTAAAATTTTACGTGTTCATATTTTGCCCACATTTTAATGAAAATTTTTTGGCTAATTTTTATATGGTCATATTTAAGAAGATTCCTTTTTTTAACGCTTTTTTATAATGACTACTAAGGTCAGTGTACTGACCGTTACTGATACTTATGTGGAACTGTCACCGATCGGTGCAGTTTCTAATACACAAACGATATCATTGGCTATCGAAAGTTGTACGGAGTAACGTTACGAAACGTATTATTTCCGCCAGCGATAAGCTTCTAAATAGCGCCGTAGATGTTTCAGATTCGTTTTCTTTATTCGATTCACCTCCGGTAATGGGGACGTTCATAATAATTTAATTTAAAAATTAGTACCTGTTTCCAACTTATATTTTCAAGTATCATTTATATAACCAAAAACTTCTCTAGAAACCTTACTTTTTTAACATTTATTTTAATGATCACCGAGTATATCTATCTGCGTTCAGCGATACTTATCGATATACTCACATGATATTGACACTGGCTGGTACCACTTTCGAATGAATACGGAATTATATTAAAATCGGTCTACATGGGCACAAATTACGCACGAACAAACATTAAAAAAAGCATAAGCGGCGAACATCTTTATATATATATACATATATATATATATATATATATATATATATATATATATATATATATATATATATATCATTATGTGTAATAAATAAAAACAGATAAATGACGAAATAAACAATTAGTAACATATGATTAAATACAAAAAATATTCAGGTGTATAATTAAACCTTATCTCATCGCACTGCTATTTAAAGATCAATGCAAAATTGTATGCTCAGTAGATTAGAATGGAAGGATTATTTCTAAAAATATCTGCATTTTCGGAAAAGCACACTCACCTTTGTAACCGGTTTTTTTCTTTTCCATTTCGTGCGTAATAAAAATTGTAAGTTGTAAAACCGCTTGCGGGCCGGAATTAAGAACGCTATAAAATAATCTTAATAAGGCCGCGTCGCAATCTTCGTCTAACAACTTTCTATACAAGTAATCTTCTCTGAATTGGTCCCTGTTATATTTCGCTAAAATACTTTTAAAACCGTAATAAAATGCATCGCAATACCTGTAGAACAACAAACACAGATCACATTTTACCACTACTACCAACAGTTAAAAAATATATAATACGAGTACATTTTTTATAGTATTTTTAATAACCGAACAAAAAACCATTATTCCGAGTTTAAACTATAAAAAGTATAGAAGAAAAAACAGTCTTTTCCAGGAAAACACAAAACTAAAGTCACCCGCGGGGCGAAAGAAAAATAGAAACGATTTTCCACGTAAAATAGGAAGTAGTAATATTACCGCCCTTAAAGAATAAAAGATTCTCTGTAGTTACATATGGACCAAAAAATATTTGACTAAAGGTACATATATATATATATATATATATATATATATATATATATATATATATAAACTCGGCCATTTTGGCCTCGCAAGGGGCTGTGTGACCCCTCTTGCTTTCATTTCTGTCTCTTTCTCTTCTATACTTTGTATAAAATGATCAAAATTTACAACGTAATTCTTACTGGCATCAACACACACACAAAAAATAATATAACATAACCACAAAAATCCTATTCTAACATTTAACTTTCATTATATAAAATTAAAAGACATTTTTTCGTTACATTTTTCGTTACATATTTCATTACATAAAATTGTCACATTTTTTAAATAACAATAACAAAAATCCTATAAAATATAACAAACGTTACATAAAATTGGGACATTTTTTGCAAATGGGGCGTAGCCTAAAAATTACGTTGTAATTAATACGAATATATACACGTTCTACAAGATTTGAAACACCGCAACGGATCAATTTAGGTCCAATTTTATTCCTTATAAGTATGTAAATGGTACATTAAAAATGAATTCACAATTCACTATAACTAAATTATGAAATGATTTCTCATACATTCTGTATATAAAACATATATGGAGAACTCTGTACTGAATAATACTTTAGCTATATGTTTAACAAACGACACAATTCCAAAAAATAAACCCAGCAACGCATTGATTCTATCCGGCACACTCGCGTATGGAATTTACGATGGAACACAATCAAACTCCTCTTTTTTTTGCTTTATTCTTTACCATCGTGAGAAATTTGTAATTCGTTATTTTGATTGTTACATCTCTTGTTTAATATTTGTTTCATGGATATCTATTTCGATTAGATTAAAAATTAAGCTAATATTACATCCGATGCAATTATATTTAAAACGTTATAAACATCGATGAAAAACACAAATTTTCCTACTTATATCGGTATCAAATGGTTATTGTAATGTTAAGATATACCGCTTTTTTTTTTCTTTTTTTCTTTTTACAACTCTATAATATCTAAACTGCATAAGGCATTCAATTAGGAAATGATTTAACTGATAAATGATTCATTACAGAATGAAATCTGAAACAATAAACTTAATACGTATCAGATGGTAATAACAAAATACATTAAACCTAAAACTTGTTTCCTAGAGCATTTGTTTAATATATTTGTTTGTAATATTTTACATAAAAAACAAAAACAAAAACAAAAAAAAAAAAAAAAAAACGGTACAATAAGTTCCAGCGCAAATTTCATTATTCATTACGAGAAATCGCCGAGCAAATTTCAACACAATGTAAACCAGTAGAGTTTTCAAAACCCTTAGAAATAGTTTTCCTTTTCATAAAACCATAAGTTTATTCTTAATTTCTGTGAACCTCGAAACAGATAACGTTTCATCTTTTTTCATTAGACTTGTTTTAAAACTTTTGAGGGATGGAGGAAGCTCGTCAGCTACGGAAATTAATCTGACGCAACGATAAGCTGAGATGCAATTTACTTTCAACATAACTTGATATTTTATATAGAAAAATTGAAATAAAAAAATTATTACTAATATCTCGGAACGCAAATCGTAATACAAAGAAACTTTGGCAAAAGGAGAAAAAAAAATTTCGGATGAACATAAAAATTTATAGGTTATAGATTATTCTTAAGCAGTTGGTAAAAAAAATATATGAATTATACGTATATTCAGATTATATTGAAAGCCGAAATAGTAGTTGTATGGCATAAAGTAGCAGTCAAGGAATTATTATTACAGGTCCCGTATAGTATTGTAATAAAACTGTAGAGCCGTCTGTGCGACTAATTACAACGATGACCATGAAAGCGAATTTGCTAAAACGAACATGAAAGGGCGTTGCATACTAGCGTTAAACACTTTTTTTTTCTTTTCTTTTTAGAATATTATTTTCGGAAGGATTTCAGAACACATGAAAATATTACCCAAACATGTCGTTCGGGAATGAACTGCCGGATAAGAATGACATAATCATTAATATAACACCAACTGTTTACATTCAGCTGGCACTTTAATAAAACAGGTACTCACAGTTCGCGAGAACATCATCCGAAAGAAAATAATTCTTTAATTCAGAACTGATGACTTAGATGATTGGTTGGATGGGGCTTTTTCGATTCTTTCTCCTCGATGAACATTAATCCATTATTTATTGAATCACACGCGCACGTAAGCAAGCATGCCTGTGCAATGATCAGCTTTCACGTGTCGACATTCGTCGATACAACTTCGTAAGAAGTGTGGCGCGGACTCACATTAAGACATAGGCGGCGCAGCCGAAACTACCGATACTGCAAAATTCCTCAACTCGGCGGGGCCAATTTGAAACCTGCAGCTGTCATATGAAGCGTACATCTCAGATTTAGAAATAGATCAAAACCGTAAAGTAGCGCTGTAGCCTAATAATTAAGGTGCTTGGCTCCCAAACTAGAGGTATCATGGGTTATCGAGACTTGTCAGAGTTCCAGATCCAAGTCCCTCGCGGCTATATACCTAATCCGAAATTGAATACTGGTTACACCAGAGAAATCTTGGTCAGTAGGGGTGGGGCGGGGGGGGGGACTGGCCCCAATATTCTCTTCGGATCCGTTGGGATTAGTACATTATGAAAAGCTTAATTCCGCAATCCCCAAGCGTCCCGTCAAAGGTATGAGACTTACTTTACTTACATCAAAACTGTGAATTTGCAATTTAACCAGCTCCACAATCCGGCTCAGTGTATTGTATACAAAAATGCCTACTAAACGGAGTGAAGACATTACAAAGAAAAAACTAAATAAAAAGAACAAAAATCATAAAGTGTGCATCCTGGAAATTACGGGAAGCAATTAAATAAACAAATATCAAAATCAGACAATCGTCCGACGTAAACAATATAACGTTTTAACACAGATAATTAAAAAAAAAAAGTCACTCGCAACAAAGAAAGGCACTAAAAACATTAAAATAGTCTGCGCTATTCGTTAAATTTAACAATTAAAATTAATCACATTAACATAATTATAAGCTGTAGCAGATAACATTAAAGTTTCATTTTATTCAGTTTTTGTCACTTTCTATTAGCATGGAACATGCTTTAGCCGGGATCTAACTGCCCTAAAACGTTAACCTGGAAAGGAGACGAAGTAGCACGCTTATAATAAGAATACCCCACTGTATTAGGACAAACGGGCTTATAGTGAGTCAGCGCATTATTCACAGACAAGGTTAGCGTGATTGGAGCCGAGCTGTTGGTCAGTTGGCAGCTTCAACAAATTACCCCCACGGAATTAAACCGTATTCGGACTACTGTAATAGGACGACAAACGAGTTTATCAAGCGAGTGCATTTGAGTGCACATATTACGTTTGATTTAGTCGATCCTGGACCGTGCCTCGATAATGTTCATCTGCCTCGGTCCTGACTCTCCTCCTTTAATGTCTTCAGGTTACTATATTATCCAATTGTAATGCTGCATCGACTTCTGTTGAAAATAATAGATGGAAGATATACCGCGAAAGAAAGAAGGGAAAGATCTCCCCTAAAGTTCGAAAAAGTAGCTTCTAACGAGGAAAACGACGAACCCAAACCGCAGAAACCGAAAATTTCCGCCGAAAGAATGGACCTCTCCTCGATGTTGTTCATTTGCCCCGGTCTAAAACTGCGTGTTATTTTCGACTTCGCACATCCCGATGAAATTTTACGAAAATTCGTTAGAACTCAACAGAAGCATGGCAGTAAGCGAAGAGTGAGGGGTGATATATGCGCTGCTATCGAAAGCACTATCAATGGTCGGCGGGCATTGACTAGTTTACATTTCACCTGGCACTCTAGCATTGACGATATTGAAGATTTCTTTGAATTGAGTTTGATGGCTTACACACCTAAGAGAGAGCGGAGATTTGCAAAGTTATTGAAAAAAGACAATACCATACTATATTAACTATAATTATACAGGTATCGCAGAAATTTTTCCGAAACATGTCGGTTAATTTATATTATATATTAATAAAGAAAAAAACTGCAATACGTGTATAATTATATATCAGGTGTATGCATAAGTCTTTTCCGGTTTCACCAAGAGTTAGCTCTACCGAACGGTACGCTGCGTATGAATTTGACACTACGTCAGTGACATTAGCCTACAAACACACACAAGTTCAGTCCGCCAAACAATTCTGTCTGTGTTGTATCGTTCGGTAATCATGTCGACATTTGTGCCTTAAAAAGAGAACATTTGCGGCACGCATTGCTTTTCTCATTTAATCAAAAGAAAAAGGCTGTGGAAAGTTATCGTTTGCTGGTAGAAACATACGGTGAACACGCTCCATCGATTAGAAAAACATGGTTTCGACAATTTAAAAGTGACGATTTTAATGTGAAAGACAGCGCGCGTTCTGGTAGACCACAAACGTGCGAAGGCGAGTAATTGCAGGCATTACCAAATGATGACCAAACTCAAACTCAAGAGCAATTGGCAAAAGCATCAAATGCGTCACAAGAAACAATCAGCAGGCGTTTACGAGCAATGGGGAAGATCCATAAACTCGGTAAATGGGTCCCGCACAATTTGAATGAACGGCAAATGGAAAATCGCAAAGTCACTTGTGAAATGCTGCTTCAACGCCACGAAAGAAAATCTGATTTCTGTACCGAATTGTTACTGGTGACGAAAAATGGGTTTATTTTGAAAACGCGAAGAATCGTGGTTGTCACCTGGCGAAGCCGGTCCTCCTCCTTCAATACCACCAAGGCCAAATCGCCTCCGCAAGTAGTCCATGCTTTGTGTCTGGTGGGACCAAGGCAGTATTTTGTATTATGAACTCTTGAAGCCGGGGCGAAACCGTTAACACATAACGATATTGCCGACAAATGATCAATTTTTAAATCATGCACTGATCGAAAAACGACCGGAATGGGCTACAAGACATGGTAAAGTGATTTTGTTACACGACAATGCGCAGTCTCACAATGCAAAACCAGTGAAAGACATCTTAAAATCGCTTGCATGGGAAATCCTTTCGCACTCGCCGTACTCCCCTGACGTAGCGCCATCTGACTATCACCTCTTCACATCAATGGGGCACGCGCTCGCAGAGCAGCACTTCAGCAATTTCGAAGAAGTTGGAAAATGACTCGACGAATGGTTTGCCGCAAAAGACAAACAGTTTTTCTGACACGGTATTCGTGACTTATCCGAAAGATGGGCGAAGTTTGTAGAAATCGATGGCCAATATTATGTTCAATAAACATAATGGGGCAGTTTCCCTTGAAAATTATGTGTTTTCTTTACTGAAAAAAAAAAAAAACGGCAAAAACTTTACACCTGATGGTTAATAAAGTGTTAAAAACAGAAAATGGATGATACTCATTATATAACAATACCATAATCCATCGTTTTGTCTGGCGATGTAAACCTAGGGATCTGAAGAAACTTGAAAATCGCACCGATTGGTTCAGTTTATGGAAGAAACGTTCGGATTACAGCTCAAAACAAATCTCGCTCTCTATCGACTACTCGAGGCAGATCGAGACAGTCTTCGCTGGCCACATTGAAAGTATCAATTCGAAAAATGTGATATCAGTTATTTTCGTTATCATAAACCGGTGACAGTGCCGGTACTTCTAGCGACCACGTAGAACAAACAGAAAAATAAAACACGATCACCCGCACTAGTTTTTGTAATTCTTCATTCATAATTTCCCAACAGAACAATGGCAGCAGTTACAAATTCGGTATTCAGCAAATCAGGCTAAAGCGTGTTTCATGTTTCATAATTTTAGCCGTAGGCTCTAAATAAAGGCGCGAAGCGACGAGTTTTTTTATTTTAATTTCGCAATCAGATATTTTCATCTGCTAGGTATATAATGAAAATGCAACATTAACTTCACCTATGAACTTGAGTCATCTGTAACAACATGGTAAATATCCGAAGGCTCCATTTTGAAAATGACGGTTTCGATGGCGACAAATCGTCATCTTCATCCAATATGTACCTATAAGAGAACACGAAAAAAAAATAACTATAAAAATGTACATATGCGCAAGCAACTTTTGTTAAGCTAAGCGCGCTAAAAAAGGAAAATATTAAATTAACATTGCCGCGATATCTTTATGTAGTGGTTCAACAATTCATTTCTTCTAATAACCGAACTCCGCTCGGATTTATTCCGAACTTGCGGATCGATTAAAGTATTTGTGAGTTTAAACGAAAAAAATAAAATAAAAAAATAAAAACAAATAAAAATACAACAATAATCCGCACGCAGTACGAAAGTTACAGATACAATTTTACATATGTTATCCTATTTTTCAATTTTGAAAGTATAAAGAGCGTGGACGAATTTATTCCGTCACAAAATTTCAATTTCCCATTTGACATGGTAAATAAGCGAAAATTATTTTTTATTTTTTATTAAACCCGAAATATACAAATTCGAAACCTAAAATGAACACTGTTTGCCTCTTATTTCCTAGACCTACCCCTATTTCTAGACCTCAAAAACCCCTTTTTCTGATCTGTGAATTTTATCAAAATCGAAAGAGTTATTTTTAAAAAATCAATTGTGTGCACGTGTACGTATACAAGAATTGCTCGTTTAATAACGTAATTAACTGAGCTTTGCTCAAACTTTCTCTGAACTTGCAGATCAATGAATTAATAAGTTTTACACACGCAATCAAACAATTAGCAGTAGAATATGCGCATTTGATACGAAAGCTACATTTTTATATATATTGCATTATTCTTTTTTATACCGAAGTATTCTCGCGTAACAAAAAAAGTATTAGGACAAAAATATTCATAAGCCAGAAATATTATCAATTACAAATTATTATTTGTATAATGGTAACGTTTTGCTTACTTCGCAATAAACTTTAAAAATACAATAATCACTAAAATGAACACTAGTCTTCTCTTCCCTCTTAAAATTGCTTGTTTCGTAGAATTTTTCCGACAATAACACTTTGACCAATCGATTTCTAGACCCTCTAAAAATTTCTGATAATTCGTGAATTTGCTCAAAAAATCGTTAAACCCGTTTTCGAGAACCACAAACAATTTTTTTTCCTCATAATCGTAATTGAAAATAGATAAAATAATATAATATCTTTGTTTCGTGATCACATATATTTTTATTAACGCTTTACACAACGAATTGAACTATTACGTCAGTTTAAATATTCAGGACATCATTATAGAATAAAAACATAATCTGCAATAATATTGCTGGCTTATGAATTTTAAATACGTTTCAGTTTATTAATTTTTTTATTTATAATACATCATCATTATTACTTGGGCTGCCTTCACGAAACATGTCGGTAATTGTATAAATAATTTTAATATATTTTTCTGATGAAATTTAATGTTGTTTTCAATTTACGAATTTTTATTTTTTTTTGTATATTATGTAATGCGAGAACGTCTTTTAAATTATTCATTTTGTAAAATTTTCTTCTCGACGATAAGATCTCAACCGATCGATTTCTAGACCCTCTTAAAACTCGCTAATAATTCAAGAATTTTATCAAAATCGTTAGAGCCATTTTCCAGAATCACATGCTTTAATATATACATGTATATAAATTTTTACTCGTAAGATATATTTGAACGAATTCCGAATCCCGTGAACATGAAGTGTTAGCATCGAAACGCGTCGGGGATAAAAATGATATAGTTGTTTTAATTACGTGTTAAAAAAAAAAAAAGTATTTGTTCTAAATATTATATTAACTTGGTTTGTGGCTTGTTTTTTTTTTTTTTTCTTTTTAATTTAGTTTTGGTTTAGTAGGTTTGATGGTATGTTTTACTGGCTATCACTGTAATTTTTAAAAAAAATTACTGGCTGTTTTATGCTACTGTCTTCTTTTTGACTATTATTAGGTATATTCTTTCATTTCCATTCCGTTTATCCAGGCCGCTGCATTAAAGTATGTACATTTCTCCATTTTTAAATTTATAATTTATTTCGGTTTAATTTTCTTATTTTATTCAATAATTATTTTTTTTAAAGTTTTGTAATATTGCCCATGAAATTACGCTGCGTGTACGTCAGCTTTTTTTTCCTGAAAGTTATTATTACACGGAAGAAGAAATCATTAATTTTTATATTAAACACCAAATTCTTCCTTATTTCAGGTTGATAATTTTTTTTTTTTTTTTTTTTTTAGTAAGACTGTAATAACAGACATTACCTCATTTTTTCTAAAATTTTAGTTCGTTCATTTTTCTGCTATTTTGCACTTTGAATTAATTCAAAATGCGAAAAACAGCACAAAAGCAACGAACTAAAATCTAAATAAGTACAAAACTTACGAATGAACGAGACTCAAAAATTAACGACAACACAACGTAAATCAATAAAAAATAACGACCACATAATGTAAACAAATAAGATGCCATTTAAGAAATAACAAAAAAAAATAATTTTTATTAAATATGATTTTTTGCGCACGTGCTTTGGCGATCTTTTGTAGACAATAAAATTGGAAAAAACGGGTGATAGGTTTCTTGCAAGATATACCTCCTTGTGTCTTAACATATATTATTCCACAAGAACAAAAAAAATACATATATATATGTCACATATGTCGCTGAGAAAAGTACATGGTGTCAGAAAAATAATTAATCGAGAAAAACGCGTTTAAAGTTTTGCAGTATAATACACTTTTCAGAGTAAAATTTTAAACATGCAATTGAGATTTACAACAAGAAAATGTTTGTTTTCACCAATTTGACCTATTTCACGTTAAAGAGCATGGCTTTTTCAGGTGTCCGAAACCGTTGTTAAGTCAAAACCGTATTTTTGACACACACTATGTACCTTTTCTCAACGACCGTCACATATATTAACGTACATAACTTTAACCTTCATACCTAGTTATGTAGATATTCCCTAGGTCCCCAGATGGTAGTTCTTTTATAATATTTATAGAAGAATAAATTTTATTTGATTACGTCATTCTCCTAAGAAGAAAAAGAAATTTGAGTTCAATATTTCAAATCTTTTTTCACAACCCTTTTTTTTTTATTGCGACCACTGGCGCCTAAATGACGTTGCCATTCATATATATATATATATATATATATATATATATATATATACTATAAATATAAATATATATACTATAAATATAAATATATATATATATATATATATACTATAAATAAACATAATACACGCAAATAATAATTAATCGGTGGCCCCCTATTTTTAATGGAACCGTAAATGCTAATCTATTTTGAAATAAGTAATTATAGTTAATTCTGGGGGGAAAAAATGTATGAACTCTACCGTTTATTCAGAACTGTATTGATCGTAAACAGAAATAATAAGCTAGAAAAATAACCCTTCATGAAGCTTAACACATACAATAATACACGTCGTCTAGGGATTATTTAAATAGAGACCATACCGACCTTACCATTTATTTTTACGCTGACGAAAAAAATTAATTAATGCGAACAATTAGTTTCATCACGCAAACACTATTCCACACCGGAGGCATAGGAAAAGTAATCTTAGCAATATAAAGAACTTTGAAGCTCTATTCACCTTTCTGACTGCTCTTTTTTGATTTTTATCTCATAAATTTGCACCGACGTTGAACCGGTCAATTAAGAAAATTACATCACTATAAAATTCTCGATGTCCGCAAATAGAGAACTGATATAAAATATTAACTTAAGTAACGTGCAAATTATAATTAATATTTAATTACGAAATATGTCGTCGGATTCGGTTGATTCGAACTAAAAAATTAGCCAAAGAAAACATCAAATAACGCTATAGGTAGAATCTGGTCTGTAAAAAATTGTTTTTAAATTTTACCTATCTATTATTCTATACGTAAGAAAGTAGTTTAATCGAGAAGCATTCTATTAAAAACGGAAGAAGAAGGAAAAAATGTTTTAGTAGTTATTTTAATTCGTTTACATTTGCTAATGTTAAATTCCACTATATCCTTAGTGATTGACCACTTTATTCACTGTGCAGAACTTCTCACAATTTCCCTTCCTCGCTTACTCTCCTTTTCGAAGAGACCCGTCTCATCTAATCTAATCCTACTTACAATTTTGATCTGTACACTCCCTAATCTAATCGTTCTTTTCCTTTCTTGCTTCGATTAGGGCTGCGCATGGTACGTTAATTTAATTTAATTTAATTTAATAATAATAATAATAATAATAATAATAATAATAATAATAATAATAATAAAAACGGTAACAGTCCGATAGAATAAACAAATATTTACCAGTCACTTGAAAACGGACGAAAAAATAAAAAAAATAAATAAAACTGTTTACTATTTTACGTCAGTAATCACTTTGCCGCTTCTTTAAACTGAGTAAAGATAATAAAATTTGACCGCCCAAACATCCTTCAGGCAAATCGTTAATATATTTAAACAAAAAACGTAAAAAAGCCTCTGTATACAACTTTCACAGGTTTTCCAACCTATTTTTCTTTCAACAGATGGGGGCTTGTTAGAAATTATTCAAATAAAAAATATACAATTAAAATATTTCTTAAAATCATTTAAAATGAAACACCTGCACCTTATTATGAAGATAATACAGAAAAACAAGGTTCTCAGGAATAATAATCACGGACTGCGTAATAGTCATAAATATACCATATACCTGGGTGAGCCCATTTTTTTTTCAAATTAAATTTTGCCTGATTTTTCCGATTTTTTAAGTTTCTCCCCTGACTTGGAAAACAATAGCTACAAAGAATAAACCACATAGTTTCCGAATATTTCGCAATATGTTTCTTTGTATCGTATCCCGATGCACAGTTTAATCCCAATGACAAAATGTAAAATTATTTAAAATTTTTGCTTCTCGTTAAAAAATGAATAATATTCATTAACCGCCTCAAACAAAATCCAGCGAGTTATTTTACTATACGAAACAAGAAATTATTATAAGAATTAATTAATCACTAACAGAATCATATAGAAGGCAATGGCTAACCATCACGTGTACTATATCATATGTGCGCTGGTTACATACTCGTGACTGGATTTATATTTCCCGATAATTCAAACATTTACAATCGGTTCGAAGTGTAGTCTTGCGTTTACACATTCGTACTACACATAAACGACTGCCATGAACACTATATGTCTATGTTTGTACTAGTAGAATGTACAGCGTTCGGAATCCAGCAATACGACTTGGGATAGCATAGTACCAAATGTATACAGGTACCACAGAATTTTGCAGTCATTTTTAATACTTTCAAGTTCTGTACATTAAACATCGTACAAATATTTCTGTACCCCTCCTTCAATTTTCCCGGTTTTCTAGAAAGTGGGCCATTTTCCTGTTCATTAATTTTAATGACCTATGCAATGCGTTCAAATTTACTAATATTCTCCCTTTTTCTACTTTTTTCTAACTGAAAATAAACGATTTAAGTCGTCTACACACAACGATTCAACAATGATGCCGAACTCAAGAACAACCTGATAAATTAGTTACAAAAGTTGAAAGCGCACTATAGTGGTGGTAGCTCCATGGTTAAACGAACACTGACGGCGTGCTAATTAGGACCTTGAAATTTTAAACAGTTACTCTCATAATTGTTTCGAATATAATGCTGCATTGTTTATCTCGCTAGTGTTACCACAAGCTGAGATCTGAGACTTTTGAAATGCCCCTCGTAGAAAATAAATTTTATTCTATTATTTATCGAAATATTTTCCGTCCTATCATTTATATAGAATTTACTTTGCGTTATTATATCAACAACCGATCATTTCATATGGTTTCATTTTTTGAGGGTTTGCCACTAAATGTCATTTAAAACCCTTAAAAACTCTACAGGAGGCAGTTCTAAAAATCATAAATCGCGGTATGAAAAATATTTCACTTATTCCGTTACTGAAGTTAAGTGATACGAGGGTGGTTCAAATATGAGTGCGAATTCTTCTCCAGAAGGGGATGGGATGTGTTTTGAAGGTCACGGCTAGAACTGGTGATATTAGACTGGACTACCGACAGTTTGGCACAAATTTCGTCGCGATCGATTTATTCACGCGCGTCCAGTGTGATGAGCGAGGAAGAGGTTCCGGTTTCAATTGCGCAACGCATTGTGATTCGTCTTTTTGGTTGAAGAAAATGTTAAAACCGCGGAAATTACGGCCCGTTTGAAAACACAGTTCGGTGATGACACCCTCTCGATGTCACAAGTGTATCGATGGATGGGCGAAAGCTTTCGGGAGGAGCGTGAAGCGGTCGAGAACGAAGCGCATGATCGTCGACCGCGAACCAGCATCACCCCAGAAAACATTCGGCGCGTCAAACAGATGATTTTGGAGGACAGATGGGCGACTGTGCGGGATATGTCGGAAGAAATAGGCATCAGTGTAGGTAGTGTCGAGTCCATAATCCACGAAAACACCTTCAATATCGCAAAATAACCGCGTGATGGGTTCCCAAACTGCTGAATTTCGAACAGAAGTTCGCGCGCCAAGAGGTTTGCCAGTGCTTGTTCGCTCGTTACGAGGCCGAAAGGGATGGTTTTTTAACTCGAATCTTCACCATGGACCAGACATGGGTACACCACTACACGCCCGAGAGCAAAATCGCGTCTCCGGAGTGGCGGAAGAAGGATGAGCGCCGCCAGTGAAAGCGATGATTACGAGGTCGGCGGGGAAGGTGATGTGTACGGTGTTCATTGACTGGCGGGGAGTGCTGTACATCGACTTCCATCGCACCCAGCGTACTATCGACGCCGCTTATTACTCTAACCTCCTGAAAACACGTGAAGCCGGCATATCGCTCGAAAAGACGAGACATGCCGGCGCAAACTGCGATTCTTCTTCAAGACAACGCCCGTCCCCATACCGCGCAGCTGACGCTCGACATCGTGGCCAAACTTGCCTGGGAACCACTTTAACACCTCCCCTACAGTCCAGATTTATTACCCTGTGATTTTCATGTGTTTGGACCCCTCAAAGAGGCATTTGGGAGGCAAAGTTTTAAGAGCAACGATGACGTCGAAGCCTTCGTACGCAATTGGTTTCGAGAGCGCCCGGCGGAATTCTACAAACTGGGCATCAAGAGGACTATCTGGAAAAGCTGTGAATTTTTGTAAGTTTTTCTGATAATAAATACATTTTTTATGAACAAATTCGCATTCATATTTGAACCACCCTCATATATATATATATATAAATTACAGTTACTTATGTACGTGATTGCAAATAGGAGCAAATTTAAGTTTGCTTTTAAATCTAGTTCAGCTAAAGATTATTACGTCCAGAATCCCAGAGATATTATAAATTTCATACAAGAATTCAAATACAGCTGTTATGTATAACTCTTTACCGGCAGATATAAAAACTTTACTAAATAATTCCAAACATAGATTTTTTTTCTACTCAAACGCTCGTTCATTGTACATCTGAGAACATACCCTTTTATATGTACTCACAATACAACATAGGTCAGTAGCATTATAATTGAGTAAAAAATAAATTCAATAAAATAACAGTAAATCACAATTTAAAATACCTTAATTAATTGATATTAAATGACACCTTAAGACTTAGTACACTGTAAAAAAGAAGTCAATAATGATGATTATTAAGAAAAATTAAAACATTTTAATAAGAACATATTCACTCTGGCTACAGCGATTTTTTTCTTCATTTTTCGTAAAAATAAAATCGGTTAATAAACAGAGGAGAAAAAGATACTAAACTGTTTGTCTTTGCCTATTTATATATAGATAAAAAGAAAATGTCAGAACGCCGGTATATAAAATTAAATGAGAGAAATACAAACGATCTTGTTTATAACAAAATCGGACAACTGTAAGGTTATAATGGACTAGCGAAACAATATTTTCCAAATATCATAGAACGGAATAAATAATAAAGACTTTGTGCTCGATTTTTTTTTCAACGTACAATTCATATCCGAGCATGGTATATATATTTTTTTTTCTTGCTATTTTACACCTAGTCTTTTCAACTATTTGGTAATCTACGGAATAAGTTGAAATAACATGAATGTGAAGAGTGCTAAAAATTAACTTATACATATATATATATACACGCATGCTGTGTTATATTCTCACGGACACATACATACTATACACACACGCACCCGCACCCGCAGATACACCCTCACACATCACGCACACACACATATTATTTATACATTTATAATTTATATGAGATCTTGAGGTCGTTTTCTATTCAGCCTACGTCCTTCGCTTAGGCTATACTCAGGCAGTTTTTTTGTTATACTATTAGGATGTTCTTTCAATCTGGCAGCATATCGTCGAGCAGCAGTTGCTATTTCACATTCTTTACAAATTTAACTCCAAGATCTTCATGGATCGTGATATTAGTTATGTACCATGGAGCACAGAGATGATCATGCGTAAAGTAGAGCTCGTTCTGTACTCTTTGTATAATTGAAATGTTGCTGTTTTTTGCACAGCCCCATAATTGACAGCCGTATTGCCAGACTCTGGTTTAAGAATTTGCTTATAGAGTATCTTTATATATAAGTTTAAAATGATAGATAACGAAAATTGCAAAAGGTGTAACTTTTTAGATGATATTGGGCACAAATCAAACGGATGTAACCATATCAATAAGGTGTTTAATAACTTCTACGCTAGAGAGAATTAGTTACAAATCTGTTCAAAGAGTTTAATGAATTTGTCGTGGAAGAAATTATATACCGCAAGAAAAATAACAAATTTTATAATAATGTGAGATAATTAAATTTAAAATACTAGCGTATTTAAGTTTCGGAAAACATTAATTTAATATGATTGTAAAATGGGATTACGGGAAACCAAAAAAACTTAATTGGATGGTGACCGTAATGAACGTTATAGTAAAAATTGTAAATTAAACAAATAAGTAGCCCTATCCAAAGTTATTGGGAATAGCGATAAAAAAAAATAAAAAAAAGAGAAAAAAATTAGTGTACTGTAAAAGTCGATAAACATATGAATACTAAAAAAAAAAAAAAAAAAAACAAAAACGGTTCAACCTCGCATTTCAAGAAAAAATAACTAGCAACAACGAAATTGAGAACGCAGAGTTCTCACAACTGGTTAAACTCTGTTTACAAGCTTTTACATATAAAACTAGAATCGCGTGCGAACAAATATGCTGCAAGATTGTAATCGTAAGAATTGTGTAACGTATGCAGACAACACTATAATTAAAATTAGACGAAATGGCTCTACTTTTAGGATAAATTTATTAAAATTTTTTTTTTTGTAGCTAATTAAATTCTGTAGCGCTTAACGAATATACGACACATGGATGAAGTCCAAGAAGTTCACACGATTACTCCAACGTGTTTCTTGCGCGCACGAAACTCCATACTGCGAATGAATCTTAATAAAAGTTTCACGTTATTATGCAACGGGATAAAACGCATATGGAAACAGTGGTGTATTAACGAAAGCTAATTACGTAATAAAAAATATACATAATACAAATATTTTATTTGTAAACTTAGAGTAAAATTTATTTTTTTCCGACTGATCAAAGTTATTAATACATGATTTTACTCTTTTGAGATTTTTTTGAGAATGGTGCGGTGTTATTTTAATTTTTTCAGTTTGAGCTGCCGTAGAAACAGAGTAAAAACAATCAAGAACTTTTACAGTTTATTCATGTCGAAAAATGGACATTCATGGAAAACTAAAATTAATGACAACGATAATTACAAAGTTGTTAAAATAGAGGGATAGAAAAAAAGACGAATAAATAAAACCATATCTAATAATCAGAAAAAGTATCATTAATATATTTGTCTTAATATTACCGCGCGCGCCATAATTGTTACGGAAATTTTAATATCGCAGTTGGCATTTACGATTTATTTAGTAGACGACCCCGTCTGCATTTCGTTTAATTATCTATTATTTAATTATATCGTTAATATAATTATTAAATTTACACATCTCCTCTTACCAGAAATGGAATACGTACGAGGTCCGCCCGGTAAGTTCGTAGAAGGATTTTTTTCTCTCCGAAAGCACTGCGGGATTTTCAACTAAGCAACTGTGTAGATATACCCCTTGGCGACATTCAGTCTGAGCTTTACCTTGATACAGTTCATAAGTGAACTTTTGCGTAGTGCTTTTTTTTTTTTTACCTCGGCCGAACTTTTTAAAATTTAATTTCGAAGAACAAAGATGCGTGATTAAATTTTTCGTTAAAGCCGGTAAATTTGGTTCGGAGATCGTGGAAACTTTGCGTGAAACATTAGACGACGAGTCAGCTTCGAAGCCTGCGACGATATACAAATGGATAACGCGGTTCAAGGAGGGTCGAGAGAGGAGCAAGTTTGTCAAAGTCAAAAGTGAAGTGCATGCTCATCGTTTTCTTCAATTACCGCGGCATTGTGCACAAGAGACATTCGTACCCGAAGGCCAGAGACCGTTAGTAGACCGTATTATCTAGGCGTGGTGAAACGCCTGAACGCGTGTTTGAGGCCGGAGTTGGCGCGAATCAAAGTTGGCTTCTTCACCAGGACAACGCACCCTCACACAGTTGGTTCGTCACGAAAAGCGGCATCACGGTTTTGGACTACTCCCCCTACTCGCTCGATCTGGCCCCCTCGGACTTCTACTTGTTCATCAAGATCAAAAAAGACCTCAACGGGCACCACACTGCAGGGTCCCGAGAAGAGGTCGTTCGAGATTCGACGCGACCTTTAAACGCCCTCACTTTAGATGACTTTGAGGGGTGCTTCGAGCAGTGGCAGCGGCGCTGGCCCAAGCGCATTTCGTCGAATAGAGAGTATTTCGAAGGAGACCGCGTTGATATTTAGCGAAATTATGTATTTTTGTATTTTTAATAAATTGCTTCTACGAACTTACCGGGCAGACCTCGTATATGTAACAGATAGAGATTGTATATTTAATTGAGTAGCACTAATCACGGTCCCCCTCTCTCTTGGTTGGTAAAAAAAACATACAAACATATATAATGCGCAATACATTTAAAATGTAGAGAGTTGAATGAATGGACGAATAAAAAGTTGATCACATAAATTTAAAAAATTAACAAACATAAAATAGCGAAGCGTTACCGGATGATGATATAGGTGTACCGAACAATTATACCCTTTCCAACGTGCAACAGTGTCTAAAACTACGTCTGGCTTATAGCCTAAGGTAGAATATGAGGGGGGGGGGAAAACAACAACAAAAACCTAGCTTCAGGAAGAACAAATAAAACTATTATAAAACTAATAAGAATATAATAAAACATCTCTAATATGTAGATTAATATCATCTTAAAGAATCCTACAATAGGATAGGTAAGAAGTATACTTAAAGAGAGTATCACTGACATGTGGAAAAGATCCTGGGAATGGTTAGACTAAAGCGGTATGAGTTTAATGCGTTTGCGTTTGTATTTTTTGTATTTTAGCTGGCGAGAGGTTCTTGTGTAATCTCCGATTTTATTGGCAAAATTATGATCATCTGTTAATCAAGTCCTACTACCTCCTTGAAGAAAGATTTTTTCGAGTGAATTTCAACAACGAGGCGTACTCGTGTATTCATACCATCAGTTCCGGAGTCCCACAAGGCACTGTGCTTGGACCTGTGCTATAACTCAGATACATACATATGATTTTCCCGAAAAAATGCCAACACAACAACCGATATGTTTGCAGACGACACAGCGATACTATCTGCGCACTGTGATGTCACATCAGCAACGAGGCAGCTACAATCTCACTTAAACGTTTTGGAAAAATAGTATAAAAATCTTGGAAAATTAAAGTTAACGAATCCAAATGTACATACTGGTTGTTATTGTTTACTTTGAAGAAAGTGGGAACAATAGTCCGGTAATAACATTAAACAGAAACACAGTTCCAACTTTGAATAGTGTAAAATATCATCTCGGCTTACATCTCGATCAAAGACTTACTTGGAAAAATCGTATAGATGCTAAACGGAAACGAATAATTCTTAAATTTCATAATTTGTATCGGTTACTTGGTACAAAATCAATGCTATGGCTGGAAAATAAAGTATTACTCTACAAAGCTCTCTTGACACCTATATTATAGTTTTATAGAATTTCCCTTTGGGGAACCGCAAGTAAATCAAATAAAGCGATCATCCAACGAGTCCAATCAAAGATCCTACGATCGATAGCTGGTGCGCCATGGTACATACGCAACGACGAGATACACAAAGAAGATTTCCACCTAGCGACGGTTAAAGATTAGACTAAGCCAGTCAAACTACGATATGTAGAACGGACACGAAATCATAGTAATCAACTGGCACACATTCTTGTTGAAAATGAAGACTAAAACGGTCGAATATAATCAAATTCATATCACCGAGGAATGACGACCATTAGGAAGCGTTCCATGAATTTATCTATTGCGTAGCTTCTTAACCATGACAACTTTTAGACACTTTTAGAACAGTTGTCAAAGATTTTTTTTTTAGCTTGTAGGGAGATTAGACATTTTCGATAAGGGGTAGTTTCAATGCAACATGCATAGTAGTTGCGTACAAGGAATGTACGTAAAACAGAAAATAAAAATGTCATCAGTTACATAAATTAGTTTGACATTTTTCAGTAATTTTACAGATCGTTTATTCAGTACATACGTCTCTTTAGTTGTTGAGTTTTTGTAATGTACTTTTTTTTTTTTTTTTTTGAAAATATATATCGACATTTATTAATATCTACAAATTTCCTCGTCAAGCTAGACGCTTGTCGATGTGTTTTATTACATCTAAATATGTCTACACTATACTACTTATATACTATACAATCTTATCGCAGCGTAAATAATTTTATTACGTAAATTAATCCTATTTTTCCCCTTATTTCTAACTTAAAAGTGCGACTTCGAACTCCCGAACGTAGCCGAAGAACTTCCGAAGATAGAGGAAAACCGAGAAGATTGGAACCGAACAAAACAGAGATACAGACTCGACTGATTTTAGGAAAAAACACGGGGATTCGATTTGGCCGTTCCACCGATGATAACCAGGGCAGCAAGCAAGCCGCTTAAGGTAGCTCCATAGGGAGATATGATAATTGACGGACAAAAATGAACAAAACAGAAACTTAAAATAGAAAATAAAAGTATGTTATAAAAGTGAACACACTACATTAATCGGATCGTTTATCGATGAACGGAAAAAAAGCTTTTGAGAATATCGGCACGACTGCTGATGGGAAATATCGTTGTATACGCGAATCGAGTAAATAGGAAATAGAAATGCAATAGACAGAGATTGATGAGGGAAGATAGACGACGTAAGACAGTGTTCCGGGAAAATGAACATTTTGATTCAGAGTTAAATAATTAAGCAGCGGTAGCGTTAAATGAAGAAATGAATATAATAAATATAAAAATTATCGTCAGAATTGCTGATGGAAATAAGGCAGCAATAGACAAAAATGGGGTATGGATAATCTGTTCGGACATAGCTTAATAATCGTAATAATTATTATAATAATAATAGTAAGAATAGTATGAAAGAAGAACGAAAAAAGTAGGTAGGAATACAACAGTTTTATCATTTGAGAAACTGTAGCAGAACCAATAAATTCAGTCTGTAATTTTAATAAACTGCGCCAAAACGTACACTGTTCGATAATACGATCGATTTATGTTAGTAAATAACGTCTAAAAAGTAAATTTTACATCAATGATGAGCGAAAGATCTAATCAGAAGATTCGCGGAATTTCATTTATTAATTTTAAATGTGATGATACACATAGTAGGCGAAGCTTTAATTAATTTTAAAAAACACGCAAAAAAAAAAAAAAAAGAGCTAAACGCTTGCTCTTTTACACCCATTTGCAAAACCAAATGAAGTTTCTTTTGTTCCATGAATTTATACTTTTATTAACGATAACAGATAATAAAAAAGTTGTTTTTAAAAATTATTTTCGAAATACTAATAAAAAAGTTGATGAAAATTTTAACTTTATAAATAAATTTTAGTAAAATGTCGTTACCGACGAATGGCCTCGCGCCCTTCTTTAAGGTAAAAGTGTGGAAATCTAACGTGTATTTTTACGAAAAACTGAAAAAAAATAATCTTTTGTACGTTATTACTGAGTATTTTTAATAATTATTTTTTATGATAACAACATGTGTTCATATGCCAATTACACAAGAACTGTAATAAAATTACGAACATTAAAGATGCTCTTCTAAATAAATAATGTTCCTAAAAATGTTTTTATTACTTTAGTGGGTTTTTTTTTTTTCTTTCATTATCCCATCAATTACCCAAGGCAAATGTTCGCGAATTTTGAAATCGCAAAAAACCCTGAAAAAGTCGAAGGAGGAATAAGTAGCATTAGATTAAGGAAAAAATAAATAAATAAATAACGTTCTCTTTACACGTACGCGTTCTAAATAGCAAATAACAATAACGATAAACTTGAGGTAAATAATTAATATTATCAGCGATAAAAATACAAAAAACAAAAAAACAAACCATTAATGTTTTAATAGAATATACTTTGAACAATTAAGAACAAAAAAGAAAATTGTTTACAAACGACATTTTCCGATGATAGTAATGAAATGAATCGCTGTAAATCATATACATTATTATATTTAAACGGGGAGAGGGGATGTATTTTCTTCAGAATTGACTATTAAACTGAGATCGTCGCACGAGGGCGCTTGCCTGGACGGTAGTGATATTTTTTCTATCACGTATAATACAAATTATTCCGTATTAAACATGCATTTTTGCACATCTGATCTGGAATTGTTTAAATATACCCAATATAACTATATGATCCGTTGCTGCTTCGAAATAGGGAACCAACGACATATTCAAAGAATAAATTCCCGCATCACCGATTCAACGCGGAATAAATTATTCGCTTTGACGTTTGTTTCTCATAAATGCACTTTCTCAGAACTTTATAATACTACAAAAATTTGCATTGTTTTATACTGCGCGTGTATGTACTGTAGACTGATAATCGCGTTTTGTATTGCCGATTTTACTCGATGATATACAGCAGCTGTCGTAATCTCCCGATTTATTTTTCCGATTCCGAAAATAGATGCACGGGCAATACAAACCAACGTTCTAACAAATTATGCCACTGTTATACAAAAATAAACCGAATTACGAGCATTACACAAACTTCATCACCAATACAACTTAATATCGCTGTAAATTAAATTTACTAAACAATTAAGAAGTTGCTAACTCGATATTAATGGGAAAAAAAATATCCGAATAAGTCTCTATCGAATCGTTTCACCCCATGTAGGAGGGGTATCGTGACCATGATCTGTCACCCGGTTGATCAGACTGCGCCAACAAATCCGATCCCTTGCGATGTGTACACAATCCTGAAAGGTACGACCAGCAGCGATGCACATAAGTATCGAATGTGAAATATTGTATTATAATTGATTATATCCTTTAAATATGTAAACTATATTCATTATTCTTCACTCGCGTAATTCGATTCCGAGCGCGCCATGTGTGATACTACTATACTGTATAATAATTATTAATCTTCATTACTTGCTAGAACTTTTTTTTCTTTTAACTTAACTTAACCATATGAACAAAGTCATACGCACTAAAGCCCTCTGAATATGTTTAGTATATCTGTAACGAATTTGTATAACCTAGATAATATAAAGTTTAGGTGTATAATGTTAACTTCAAACTGATTTAATGCACGTAACTGTTAGATTAATGTGCGTCGTATTTGATATTTGCATAATTATAAGATTTATAAATATGTATGTTTCTGTGATACGTAAACGAGCACCTGGGATAAAACATTACGATCGACGAAAAGATAAAATAATGCAGGTGGAAGTTAACCCCGCAGGGTATTACTATAGCATGGGAAGCTTTCGAGAAGCTAAACGTCGGGTGTATTTAGAAACGAGGAAATGTCATTATGCTTAAAACGATAATTGTATTATCAATGTGTTGTTCTGGCGGTTTTCATATACGGCTCACGATCACGGGTGTGTACAAAGATAAAAATGACATAGACGAGAAGGACACAAACAGCACAAAAAACATTGATATTAAATATAAAGCAGTCTGACCGGAAACGAAATACATGGATAAAACAGAACTGTGCGATTTAGAAGAACAAATGGCCAAACTGAAGTGGAGCTGGGTCGGACACATAGCCCCCGGGGTAAGGATCAAAACGGGTGTTGGAATGGTGGCCGATTGATAGGAAAAGAAACATTGGTAGACTGCTGATCCGTTGGTACAACGACATCGAGTAGAAGGAGAGAACTGGATACAGAAAGCTCAAGATTCTGTATAAAATGCGAGTAATTAAAATTAAAAAACAGAAATATACGAGTGAAAAATTCACAAAAAATGAAACTAAAAAATGTCGGTTTTCATTTTCGATTTTCGTAAAATTATTATATATCTATTTTTTTTTCTTTTTTATTTTTTTTTGTGTTTATATACTTATAACTCATTAATACCAATATTTAAAAGTTGTACTATTACAATTACGTAGTATACGAGATGATATTTCATAATTAAATGACTTTTCTATTTAATTTTTTCTATAACATTTACTAATGCAAAATAAGAAATTAAACTCAAAAATTTACTCTTAATATTTAATGTTCTCGAACTTCTGAATATTTAAATTATAAAAATTAACGTCTTTTTTTTTTTTTTTAATAATAAAAAAGGTTAAAAAAAAAACATATTTGAAAACATTGTATGTTTTAAATCTAGCAAAACTTCTTTCCCTACATTAGTACTGATAGGTCGTTATAATGATCATAACTTATTACCATCAAATGTTGTTTCACAATAAAAAATATAATGAAATGAAAACCCGAAATATTACCTCGTTTTGTTGTCCGGTAATCTAATGCTTTTTTTTGTTTTTTTTTTTGTTTGTTTTTTTTTTCTTGGAACAAATGATTTTAAGATTATTACACACCCTTTCTCATCGAGTAAAATACTAAATCGCATTTCTTTGAATTAATACTTCACTACCGGTCAAAGAAAAGAATAATCTTCGAATCGGTAGCATTAAATATATTTAATGGGAAGTATATGAATATTAGTATATATTAAAACCAAATAATAACAAAAGTAATTTAAAAACTGATTAAAATTTTTAAATTGCTGATTACCAAATATTCTAATATATAGTGTGTAACACGATATAATATACTTAAAATATACACAACCGGAGCAGTTATTATTTCTTTATTTAAAACAAGAACAACTTAAAATTAAGTTTATGTTTAAATCTGAAGCTACTTTCAACGAAACTATCATCAAAAATTGTTATTACCCGTCGCCTAATGAAAGAAATAGTGCACCTGTAATAAGAAAATAATCTTTCCTTTTTATTATATTATTTAATTTTTTTGTTAATAATTAAGCGTACACGCGTTTAAATCTTTCGCTATGTAATTGTATTATTTTGTGTTCGGATCAGTATTTCAAATGTTCCGAACGTATCAATACATTGTTTTCGAACACTGCGCTGTTCGAATTCTAAATGTTTCGTATAGAACAATATTTATTATACCCTTCACAAATCACTACATTGTGTACGTTAAAATAGTAAGTTAATAATAACAAATATAATAAACAATTATAACAAACTAATAAGATAAAATTTTCTTACTTAATTAGTTTGTTATAATTGTTTATTATATTTGTTATTATTAACTTACTATTTTATATATTTAACAAACAGGATGAAAAAAGATTATTCATTGTGTACGTTGCTTACTAATGAATAAAATAAAAACAACCAAATAAGAGTTTTTAATACAATATTCGAAATATTCAGACAGTACTGTATTTGGGCTAAAAGTACTTTCACAATTTACATTTAAAGAAATTTTTCAAATTTTGCCATAACATTCAAAAAATTATTATTCGGTAATGTATGCGTTGAAAAATGTTTATATTAAATACGTCTTTCACACCGGAAATATACAAATTAAAATGCAATAAATGTCGTTTACTTCATTATATATAATTGTTTTCGAAGATATCAAAAAATAAAAATCTTCTAATTTTTTAAAATACATTAATGTATTCTAAATGAGCAATTTCAATCGAGAAACATTCGCGTAGAAATTATGTATATTTTTTTATTTTTATTGCACGTAAGAATTGAGATAGAAGTTATTAAAAACTATTTAAAAAAAAAAAAAGTTCACGAACGAACTGCAGATAATAAGTTTTGAAGAAATGCTATTGACTGAGAAACGAAAAATATGAAAAAACATTTAAATTACCATTTAACTAATAAATTCAAACGATATATTATAAAACTATTATCATAGTAGTACCCCAACCCTTTGAAAAGTTTATATTTTATACATCCGAATGATCTTTTTAATTTCGAACATGATCGAAAACGTTTTTTCGCCTCTGGCATTAGTTTAAGTATTATACGCTGAAGCGCTTCCACATAATATCCCGTTCTATTCAAAATGATTAGCTAAAATAATAGGGTTGAAACTAGAACGTAACAAAATAAAAAGGTTTACGACACGCGCAACAAATTAATTTAGAAAATTTAAAACGACTTTAAATACTCACCAACGCATACTGAATCCGGTAGAAACAACAGAAGACATTATAATAAAAGTAACCGTTAATATAAAAAACAAAAATTCCCTTCTTATGTGAAATGTGTAAGCCAGCCAGCAATGCAGAAATAAATCAGCAATGAAAGTAACTATCGACGTCAATAAACAAAATCCGTAAAACACACCAAAATCCGACTTTAAATGAACATCATCAATATATTTCTCGGTGTTCTTGTTCAGTTCAATACTAACTTGCACGCTGTTTTTATTAAATCTAACCGTATGTTCCTTGTTGGTGTTCATGTTCGTTCCGATCCTTTCCTCTTCGTTATTCTCTATTACTCCAACATATAAACCTCTTGGCGCATATTTATCGTCGAATATACTTTTTCAGCAGACAAACATATCACTCTAAGTTTTCAATTTTAAAACTGGTTATTTTACAACACATGATTATAAAAATTTATTGATCACATTCCGAATGAATACTATAAACTATAACACTAACAAATAAACCCACAGTAAACGAAACACAACATTTTACTCAGATTATAACCAAACTAAACACGCGATGAAACCGCTCACCGAAAAAAACTTTCAAAATAAACAAATTACATTTGCACCTCCAATTTCTGCTATATTACTAGGCTTTGGAGGTGCAATCTACTTCATAATCAAAGAGAAAAATAATGTAAATACTCGTGCGCATGCGTCAACCCAAAATAACCGAATAAAGCATAGTACGTTTAAAATACATCATCGCGCATTAAAAATAAAAAATATATACAAAAAAATTTATATTACACTAGTATGTTTATGTAAGTAAAAATACTTATAAATTTCTGATCAAATATACCGTAGCATATAAACAGGCCCGTGTCCAGAATTTTGAAAATTTTCGTCACATATTTATTTTATAAATAATACATTTTTCACTAATATTTATACTATTAATAATTTCCATCATTTCGATTTATATATTAATAATTTACATAAATGAATTACCATATAAACATTAATAAAAATTACATAATATGTTATTGATTATATTCTTAATAAAAAAATTTTGCATAAAATATTAATGAAGTATCTAAAAATATGGAGTATATTTTTTCTTTTTTTTTTTTTTTTTTTTAGTGTAAAAACACCCTAAAAAATCAGCAATATTTATTTTAAATTTTTGATTTTTTTTCAGATTATTGTATATTTATAATAACTATTTCAGTTCTCATATTGATAGGGTTAACCCCCCCCCCCCCCCGTGGGGACACGGCCTTGCACATAAATAATATGTTGACAATTAACAATTTAACTATTTACAGTATAAATAAATAAACTGCCTTTACACCAAATCAATCTAGTTACATCCAGAAAAAAATGTAATTTTTATTCATTTTAACTTTATTATTGTTTTATAAAATTTTTTTTAGAGATATCTATGAAGTGAATGTTTCATCGATTATTGCTCGAATCCAGAACATAACAAATAAATTTCTTTACATTTTCTATAAACTTCCATTAATGGTGTTCTTATCTCAGAGAGAGTCAAGTGACATTAAATGCCGCATTCTCTAACTACGTCACGAGTCATGGGCGTCGTCAGCGGGTGGCAACTGTTCTCCCTGGAGCCTTGAAACCTTTTAATCAACTGGCCATGATGAGTATTCATAGGCGTGTAATCATGGACAATTTGCCAGAAACCCACGAAAATTATGTTTTAATTAAGATTTTATTCTTGTTTAATGAAATATTAAGCCTTTACAACTTGTAAATTTTATTTTTACTATAACTCATATCCTCCTTTTATCATCTTGCCCCTCCCCTCTCGGCTCATCGGCTGGTGACACCCTTGTCACGAGTAATGAGTATTTTTATGCGGGCGCCTGCGACTAATTTACTACTTCTTTTATCCGTTACTCTCGGGGTCAGGACTATGGCAGTTAACAGAAATTCCATTACAAACGTGCACAGTTACATATCTAGTATTAAATTTTAAATAATTATAGGGAAAGAAAAAAAAAAAAAAGTTCAATTAGATAACATTTAGAGTACGGTATTTTTATATTTACAAATCTAGTATAACACATTAGAATATAGTACTGTACGTAGCCAGATAAAATGGCAAAACGTTAGATTTCCTAATTGTATGAAAAGGTTAAGGGGCATCACTAGTGTAACCGGCTAAAAAAAAGGTAATTTTCGGGAATTTTTTTAAAGAAAACTACTGCATCGATTATTTTGAAATTTTCAGACTATATTTATAAATATTTAAAGTCAACATTACAATTCTTTTGGAATAAAATTTTTTAATTTTTCGATAGTTATTGGCTATTTCCCCAGCTTCTAAAAAAAAAAAGAAAAAAATTGCCCCATTGCTGCAGTAATTGCGCCTTTCACCGTGCCTGAAATCGGAAAAAAAACTAATTAAACCTGAAGATATTACTTATATAATGACCCAAGATAGAAAGAAAATTAAAATTTAAAAAATTGGCAAAGTTTTGAAAAAAAATTCTAAATTTTGCTCAAAAATTTGATGATTTTTGGCATGCTAAAATTACAATTTTTATGCAAACTGGAGGGTGATTGTATAGAGAAACAAGTTCTAAATAAGACAAAATAAAAATCACGTCGATCGGATGATACAAATTTGTAAAATTTAGTTTTGAGAAAAACGTGTTTAAGGATAGAAGTAGTGATTTCATTGTTACAAATATACCTCTAGAGCTAATCTGCTATTCCCGAGACATATAAGACATCTTCTTTTTTTTAGAGCTGTGCTTGCTGGGCTGTTGAAAATCTTCCGCGAGCTGAGCGACCGTCTTTCGAGGCAGCCAAGTAACGATGATCAGCTATACGTAGCCTCGTTTGGTCTCTTTTAGAGGCATAGTCTCATGCGGCAGGCCAATTATTGCTTTCATTAAACTCAAAATTTTCATAACTGATGAAAAAAAATCCTTGAAAATGGAGACAGCAAGGTAAAAAAAAAAAAAAAAAATTAGATAATTCGATGGTTTTAAGTCCATGGTGATGTTTTGGAACAAAATTCCACAGTAAACAATTATAACTTTTGTTATTATTTTATGTATTATTTCCCTTACATCTGTCGAGACACTCATGTCTAGTCAAGTTCTCGTATATTGGCTTCAGAGCTTCTTGAACTTTTAGATCAAATGGCTGATAATTGTGTTTGACCTTTAGTTTTTCTACAGGATCCAATAATCCTTTATATGTAGCACTATCACCATCACCAATATACCTCATGTATTTCACTTCATAATTATCAATCAAGCGACCGAACATTTCTTTTATACTATCGACTTCCATGTTTGAAGCCGGTCCAGCGTGATTTACATCACAATCAGCATACTGTGAGAGCTATTATTCATAATTTTCAAAATCGCTAATTTTTTTTTCCTCCGAAATGCACAACTCTGACAGTATGTAGATTTCACGCACGAATCGAACGACAATCATAAGAACATTCTGTGGTCTGGTGTGGCGAGACAGCCGGTGAAGGTGGGCCGGAACGAGAGTTGCTATCCGGAAACATAAGAAAGAATTGATGACAGCATTCACCGTCCGGCAGCTTGAAAAATTATTGGCCTATTAACGATCATCTGTGTGTTCCCGTAGAGAGATCGCCTCGGCTCAACAGAACGCGGAATTATTTTATTTTTCCCACCTACTTCATTATTTTATTACATTTAAAGATTTTTTATGCAGCTCTTCGGGTTTTTTAGCGATGTACGAAAGACAACCTGTTAGTTATTCCGACATCTTACTGTCTTAACATCTTTGAGTCATTGTTGCTTATCACTATAGATCCCGTTTCTCGAGTATAAGTGAGAGGCGTGGGTGAGAATTTAAAAGGAAAAGATCCGGTTTATCATTATGTAACACTTCGACCCTGTAAATCATTCGCTATATATGGCGTAGGGAAATTGTAAATTTTAGTTTTGTTTATGCTTATTTTAGTGACTGTGGTCAATATTATGAGCATTTGAATTGTTCTTTTTTCTGTTAAACCTTCGATGTCGCATGCAGATTGGCGGGTAGACGTGTTAGCGACACCGCATTATAACGATGTCATTTTTTTTTTTTTTTAGAAATTTTCATGTTGCGTTACTGGGACGGCACGCTCCGACTTATTTTGATTTAGAATGTAGGATTGTTGTTTAGCGAAATGTTTAGATGTTTTCAACGAGAGCTACGCGACCCATCGACATTTATTTTACGTAAATTGCTAAATTAGGCGTTACACCAGCATATATTTATTTATTTTCTGTAATCTTTTGGTTCCATCGTCGCGAATGGCGTTGACGATGCTGTTGTGGAATTCGGTATGAAGGACGGCGTGTGTATTTGCGCGTTTGCGTGGAAGAGTGCGAGTGCACCGGGTCAAAGGCTGTTTATGATACCTGTATTATTAGATCTTATGCCCATGTTTTGTGTTCTACCAACTTTGACGACGCTAGGGCAGGCATTTACGTTAAGTATTTAGTTATATTTTCTATTTATGTATCGGGTTACTTACTGTGTATTTTGCTTATTTTGTCCTGCGAGGCAGTCGCGGTCATGGTGTAGGCTAATAGCGAGTGTTCCGATTAAGTGTCTATATTTGGTACATGATGTGCCATGAAAGTATTTATATTTGCAGCCATTTGCCGACGATGTTTTAATGTATTACAGGGCATTTCAGTTTTGTTATTTGTTAAATAGAAAATATTCCGCGGATTTAGCGCTATTTATATTTAAGATATTTAATAAAACAGTCAGAACCGTAATAGCGAGCGTGTATGCACGAGGAACTTGACATTGTATATTAGTTACTCGTATTTGTAAATATTCATGTTGCCAGTTTTCAAATATGTGCGAGTGTTAGTACCCAAGAAATTCTATTTGGCAAATTATTTAGAGTTTTTTTTTTGTTTGTTTTGTTGGTTCTTAATTTTTTTTCTTTCTCCAGTGGCACACGTCATAGAAAGTGTGCAGGGTAGTTCCGTCGCCCAAGGAAGGATGCAAGCCGGTTCAGATTCTGTGTCCGGTCTATTCTGGTTGTGGTGTAGTCATCTGGTTTCCGACGGAACGGGGGGGCGCCTGATGGGTGTATGCCAGTCACGAGGGTGTGCCCGTGTGGGATATGGCTGCGGTCCACCGTTGGAATTAAGTCGGGTGGTCCAATTGCATGTGTTTGTATCAGGGAGCGTTTCAAGGGTGAGGGGGGGGGGATCCTACGTGTTAGGCTGAACGGGAGGATGTGTGCCTGTGTAGAACACGATCGGTAGTCACTCTTTGTAGTGGCAGGTGATGTCCTGAACAATATGTATTTATGAAATTTTGGTGAATGGGCCGGTTGCACGTTCTCCGCGTCATGTTTGTGCTCATTCCCCTTTTTGCGGTAGGTCAATGAGGGTGTTTCCAAGTTGTGCATGATATCCCAATGCACTACCTTGGACCATTGTGACGTTGTATTGTTAGGAATTTGTTTTCGGTGGCTCGAGCACATACAAGATGTTTCTATCTTTCTGTAATAATCATGCAGAGGTTGTTTTTAGAATTTTCTTTTATGTCGGTTTATTGAATTTTCTGTTACAATTCTGTTATTGGTAGTATGACTTGAGGTCATTAGTCCTTTTTTTAGGGTTTTTTCGTTGTTCATAGATTTGTCGGAGTCTTGTTCATGTTGAACCTGACTTGATGTTGTTTCTATTTCATCGTATTAAGTTGTAATGGTGTTCTTTTGGCATTTTTCTGGATTAACACTGTTGGTAGATATTTTAGAGTCCCTGCGAGGACTTGGTACTGTTCTTAATCGTTCTTGTCGCGTGTAGGTTCTGACTTAGATTTAAAGAGATCTGTTTATTCGAGCGTTTTGATATTTGATCTAATTTTTTCTGCTAATGTAAGTCCGTAGTTCGGGTGCCGACCTGGGGAATCAGATTAAAGGATTTCCTGGAATTATTTTTACCTTTATTTTTTATAATTTGTTTTGTCACAGTCGGGCCTGGTGTTTATTGTCCCAATGGCATTGTACGGTATGTGTGCAGTATGCCTAAGGAATAGGTGTGAATCTAAACAATGGAGTCACGTTCAGGATTCAGTTGCTCGACAGTGGATGGTCCGAATCTACTCTGGTTTTTTTGCACCTAAGTTTTCATCGAAACTTTTGTTTTGATGGAAATGGCGGGGGTGGAGTAGTGAAACGGATTCGGTATCTTTAGTGCGATCTTTTTAACGGTGTTCGAGTTATAAAAATATTCTCTTTGGTAAAATCATTAATTCGCTATTTATGGAACACCGTTTTATTCGGCGTTATCATGGGCCGTCGGTAACCAAGATTCCCGTATGCGGTCAAAAAGACAGTTGTGTCGGGGTTGAGGCTGTGTGCGTGTGTATTGTTGGTAGTAGCCGCTAGCGGAGGTAACTACACGCGCAAGAACTGTGCCGAGGGAAGTGTTGGCCAGCGCGGTATCATTCGGATGTTCGACAGACATTGATATAATTATTACCGTTATCACGTTTATTAATTGTTCTTCGATTATTTGGTTAGAGTTAGATAGTATAAAACATATTGTTCTAGTCGTCGTCGTCGTCGTTCATCCAGAGTGGCAGCAGTTTTATCTAGTCGTCGCATTACTGTTATTGCAAAATTTTACACTCCATGTCGTGAGTTTAACCGGTTTTCTCTGAATTTATCGTAAAATTCATCAGTTGGAACGTCGATTCTAGTCTTTTCCGTATATACGTGTACATACCGTCGTCCGATTTATGTTCTTGAAGTTTTTTTTTTTTTTTTTGAAAATTTCATTTTAATTGAACATGTGGTTCGGTGCCACCGTGACATCTCCACGCGAGGAGAAGCCCGACTGTTCCGTATCGGCGAGATAGTTTTTTTCTTTTTGTCCTGGAATTTTTTTTATATGACAATTTTTTTTTTAAAACCTAATGCTCTAAGCGGAACTTTCCCGATTGTGACGCTGCGTGTGTCACTGGCGCCCGTTTTGGTCGTTTTGTTGTAAATCTGAATCATTTTCAAATTCCATATAAAAACCAAAATACCAAGCAAATCTGTGAAAAGAATTTTTAATTCCCATACACCGTTTAGTTATATTGTATAACGTCTAAAAATGATTGGGCAATCTTTAAAGCAATTTTTCAAAATATTTTATAGATAAATAATTGAATTAAATATTTTCAATCGGCTTAATGAAACTAAAAGTAGAAAGTAATTCTTTTTTAATTTTTCATTCAAAGTTTTTAAAATACGATTAAGAACACTATATGGATTTGTCATATTTACCGCAAAAACTGTTGTATAAAATTAAATTCAAATTTCAAATGTTGTTAATATAAACATGTTTTCGTTTTATGTTATCTTTATTTGCTTTTAGTTGTTAATGGTTTTGATTGTTAGATATTCTCAGTGCGAGTTATTTTATTTGAATATCTAATTTATCACTGAATAAATGAAATATCTGAAATATAAATTGTGATGATAAATGCCGTTAAATTAATGGAAAATTCCTCTGCATTATTTAACATTTAAAATAAAAATATAAAATATATTTACAAAAAAAAAAAAAAGAAAAAAACAATCTGTTTCCAACTAGAAATGCAACCATATTTTAATTTTTTTAGTAAAATTACAGCTTTTAAAAAAGCTGATGATGTAATAGAAATTTATTAAAATTACATTTTAGTTTTTAATTTACATAATAAAATATATTTTATGTATTCGACTACACTGTTGTTATTTTAATACAGCAGATGTTCTCATTTAATTAAGCATCAAATTTCTAACTTTAATATTTTATTAAAATTGCTTACATTTATACAAATATAAACAATTGTTTTTTTAAATGTATTGTGTGTATTTATACATCCTATTTGTTGAATAATTAGTAAAATAATGAAATTACAAACACTAAAATAAATATTTAAGTTATACAGTAATACGCTACAAACGTTTTTTTAAGAATTTACCATCTACAACTGAAAACAATTAAGAAATATTAATAAATATGTTTATTATGAAATGTTTGGAATCTATAGGAACTCTAATTAATTAATCTTCAGTCATAAAGGAAATCAGTGAATATTATTAAAAATCTAATTTTTTTTAATTTTAACTTTTAAAAATTTCAAACAGAAATTATATATGCGTGTGTGTGTGTGACCTGGTCTATTATTAAAAGGGACCTATCGTCCGAAAAGAAGTTTTTGAGAAAACATCTGTTAAGCAAAACGCGCCTTGTTATGACGTCCGCTCTTTCACTTCCTCTTTCCTATCAGTCATCACCACTATGCAGTTTTGTTTTGACAAGGAATACTGTTATAATTTAAACAAGTGAATTTCCCAATTTTTTAATCCGTTAAAAAGACATCCTCTTTACTTTGTTATCTATTCATTTCGGATTGACGGTATTTTGCATTTCTGTTTACTGGTTTTATTATATCGTAAATATTAATTATCGTGATGCAGCTGCTTTAGAGTTCTATTATTACTAGTAGTAGTGGTTGTTAAGTGAAAAATGTGTTTAGAAGAAGAATTTGAAAAAGTGGACAAACAATATTTCGATGATTGTTTTGACGATCGGAAAGATGAACTTATTGATAACCGTGATATAGACGATAAAAGTTCAATGGAATTCGACATGTATCTGTAAGAAAAGGAATTCATTATAAAAAAAAAAACATTTTATACTCTTTCATTGTTCTATTGTTTTTTGGTTTTTTTTTCTTTTTTCAAGTTTTCATGTTTTCTTTTTTTAAAATTAATATGAAAATTAAATATTAAACCTAGAAACCTAAAAGTTAGAGCGTACGTTTTTTCTATAAGAATCGCCAAAAACAGAAAATTGATTTTTCAGCCGATATTAATGAACCGGGTCACATATATACATATATACAATATGTATATGTATCAGTGTATTAATACTAAATACTAAATACTAGTCAAGCAGAATTAAATAATTGGGAATGAAGTGTATATATGTCGTTAAATTTTTGGAAAGCACTAAGTTACTTATTTTTGAGTGAAAAATAAAATTAAAATATAAATAAATGTAAATCTAGAATGTACGATCAGAATTCAGAATATGTACATTTCTATTTTAATTTTTTAAAATTAAAAATTAAATTTTCAATATTGCTCTTTGATTTTTTTTTTTTTTATAACTGAAGATAAACTATTTACATTTCTTACAAATTCCAGACATTTAATACTAAATTTATTTTTATTAATCATGGTGGCCACCCAAATATAATTTTTAAATTTCCGGTTTATTCACTATTTTCCTGAAAATCCTCCCAGTTTTCCCGGTCCAAATCCTCCTGATTTCCTGATTACTAGAATTACAGAAAAAAGAGGAATGATTTTTTTTTTTGTTACTATTAATAATATTTGACTGCCGCAGCATACTCTTTATATGAATAAAACAAATCTTATTAATTTATTCTTGAGTGTAAAGCAGAGTAAAAAATGCATTCATTTTTTAACGTTTCAAGTGATTTTTTCTTATTAAAAATATCGTTTTTGGCTAATTTTAATTTTCCTCCCGGTTTTACGACAAAATTCCCGCTTTACAAAATTTCCGGTTCTCTCGATTCGGTGACCACTCTGTTAATGTATTTGTTTTTTTTTTGTTTTTGTCTTTAGCTGAAAATGGGAAATTCCTAAAAATATTTGCAGTATATTAATTTGATTCAATGTTTACAATTTTTATTATCTAATTTTTTCTCTAACGTACACAGTTTTGATTTCACTGCACAACATAGCATTATTTATTTTTTAACCCTAAAGCAATTTAAAAATAATGAACAAAATTAAGTTAACACATCTTTATTATTAAATAATGAAAAAAATCATATAACTTGTTATTTCTAATTTATATTACATTTTTATTTTTAACAAAAATGAATTTGAAATATGAATTAACGCCAGTACTATGTGTTGGCTATTTTTCAGAATTTTTTTATATTTCTACATATACATTTCTGACGGTATTAGTTGTTTTTAAAATATTTATTGCATTCATTTATTTTAATAAAGTTTAGGATAAACTTTAATTTTAAAGGTGTGTAAAAAATTAATTGAAAATAAAAAATCACATATGTCATATACAAATTTTATTATAAAACTAGGAAATTATAGTTACTGTAATAATTTAATAATGAAAAAAATATATATTCGTTCAAAATTTGAAAATTAAAAACCTCACATAGAGCATTGTTTGAACTCATGCACCTCTTTTATACAGTACACCACCCTTTTTACAAGTACCACAAAATGGATCTATAGAAAAAAGTTGTCCTACATTGCAAATTCCAGCATTTTACTTTATAAAACTGATTGCTCTTAATATTTTGCATTTTGTTCCGGGGAAAAGTTTTTATTTGAACACGTATAATCTTTCTTTCTCTGATAGTTTTAATTTATTGTTGGCAACTACATATCGTTATTTGATATTCAAATCAAATTTGACTTAAAAAACAAAAAAAAAACACAAACAAAAAACGTTACAATACATAATGTTTATGTTAAACAAGTTATAATGTATACTTTTTTAAATATTGAATCGCGATATGTAACAAGAGACTCTACAGAACCCAGACTCCATTTGAAATTTGTCAATAATGTTTGTTTACTTTAATATACATTGTTATACATACATACATATATATATATATATATATATATATTAAAATCCTAATATGTGTACTCTATTGTTCTTGTAGACTGTATATTTGAAATTTATAAATCAAAATGCGCAGCCTTAATCCTGAAAATAGATAAAAAATCATGGTAAAAATTTCGAAAGATACACACTGAAAACATTTGGACAAGTAACGATAGGATAGCCAAAGAAATATATTTCACGATACTAGCAAAGGCTTGATAGTTTTCTTCTTTTTTTTTTTATTGATCTTTTGAAGCACATGTAAGATTTTATTTGTTCCCTTTTTCTTTGATAGATGTATAAAAATCTTAACAATTTTTTTCACCTCTAGAATACACTTGTTCATGTAATTTCAATAAATCAAAAAATCAAGTATTTACATATCAGTTTGCTAGAAATTACTCTGATCATTTAACCGCGGTTTATAATAATGGTTTTCAAATTTATTTTTCAATAATAATTTCTTAAAAAAATATTTCATTTTGGTACAAAAAAAATATTTACATACTTTTCAATTGTCCATAGTTTTTTTTTAAATAATGTAATATTTCGTATTTTTTAAATTACTTTTTAAATGTAATTATTGTAGTCAATTAAAAAAAAAAAAAATTTAAATATTTGTTTTTTTTTTTAAATTTCCTATACCCGTTTTGTTTATGAAAACACAAAGTTGTAAACGTAGTTAATCTGTTTAAAGTGACAAACTGTCTTCTAGCTCTAAAAAGACGACTTCAAATTTTTAACTAACATAGGCTAATAATCTTTGAACAAAACTAAGCTAGTGTAGACCGATTATTGCACTACGCACTAGATATGTTAATTATTTCTGCCAGAGTATGATTTTTCACTTTGTCACAAAGCCTATTGGTAAAATGTGTGTTTAGTAACACAGGCATCTTGAATTTAAAATTAGCAGCGATTAAAAAATTTCATAAATTTTTAAATAACATATGTACCATCATATATACTTATAATTCATGATTGGTTTTTTTTTTTTTTTTTTTTTTTTTACTTGCCTATCCCATCAGAAAAATCACACAATCTTTCTTTAAAAACACGCCATTGAAAAGATATACATTAACATTTTGTACGAGAAAATTAAAAAACGAAAAAATTGAATATGATAGAGAAATAGCGAGAAAGGATAAAAAAGAATGTAATTTTATTAGTATACATCCTTTAAAGTTATGTTCATAATGATATTTTCCTAATGCAAGTCCATAAAACTCGTAAGCTGTACAATTTTTTTTTAACATTTTATTTTATTTTATTTTTTTAAAGAAACGTATATCTGTTATATAACCTACTCGTACCATTCAGCATTGTTATATCTTTTGAATACACGATCAGATTTAAGAGAGAGAAGTATTATGACAAATCACTTTTAAAACCCACTTGAAAAACTCTTAGTGTAACCATAAACTGAATTTCAGTACTGAAAATTAGAGCCAATGTATAACCCCACTAAAATGCCGTAACGATTTATATTATATCTATACACATATTCGTCGATGTATTAACCTGAAAAATGGAACTTTCGAAAACTGTTTCTGAATTTAAAAAATAAAATAAACAAATCAATAAAAAAACTCGAAACGGCTTAGATTTAATGTAGCACTGCTACATGCTTTAGCTTCCAACAAACTATTTTCGTTCATACCGAAATGGATTTATATGCTACGAACGTATTAACAAATACTTTATTACGCAGAGGCCGGTGAAGCATTACCACGGCGGGATTAACAACACAGGAATGATCTCCTTTTAATGTAGATCCTCTTTCCCATTTGCTTTATTTTTCTTCCTTATTTCATTATCGACATTGTAATTGAGATCTTTACACTGCTTCTTCCTGCTTCGTCTGTTGTTATTTTCACTAAAAGTATTTCGACGATTTCTCGACAACGGTGTTGCTTCCGGTGTTCTGTTATCGACCAATTCAGATAATCCTAAAAGTTCCGCCTCAACCCCGAGATCGGCGTCGTCGCAATTCTCTAATAATTCTCTGATGGCTGCCGCTTTTATTTCCAGTTCTACTATGTCCAATAAATTTTCTCCGTTTTCGTCCTTCATAATACGACTCCGTTGTTCCTGTCCTATAACGCCACTTGCCGCTTTCAATAGCTTGTCCTTGTTGTCATTATCATCGTTAATTTTTCTCTCCTTTATGTCGACAGAAGTATCCATTTCCTTTTTAATTCTTTTGCCGCTATTCTTAATGCTACCGTCGCTTTCATATTCACTGTTTCGCTTACCGTGTGTTTTAAATAGTTTTTCAGAAACGGACTTTCTCCTTTTATGTTTTTTACGTTTATTTTTATTCGGCACCGTTGTGCTCATTTCTAAAACTTCCGAACTATCATCGGAAGACAGTTGAGGATTTGCCAGCAACTTATTTGCGATAATTGTACGGTTATCGATATTTTCTTCTTTACGATCTGTAAAATCGGTAATAATTTTCCACTTAAATAACCACAGTAATGTTAATAACAATAATAATACTTATTATAATTAAAAACATAATCTTAAACGAATGAAAAATTAACGTTTTTTTTTTTTTTTTCGTCACAAATAATCTAAATCGTATTTAAAACTGGAAAAGACAAATTAACGAAAACGTGTGTGTCTATTCCTGTAATATTCACAAATAAAACAAAAAATAACAGTATTGAGATTATTATTATGAATGGTCAAAAATTCTTAAGTACGGTAGTCACAATTCACTTGAGTAAACAAGCAACTAACGGAGTAAAATTGTATTATAACCAAAAAAAATTTAAATAGGTTTAATGAATTGAAATAAAATTTCGGAAAACATTTTTTCTGATAGCTGATTTTAGATTTTCAAAAGAGAAGATTAAATTATATCAAGTACTGAAGATTGTTTATAGTGTCTGATTGTATATAAAAAAAAAAAAAAAAAAAAAACAAAAACAAAAAAAAACAACATATATCGCTACGCATCTGGTAGAAAGCAAAATAATAATAATTTTCACATTAATTGTCCGTGAGCCTATATTTTGAACCTCAATATTTTGATTTGAATCCGTTTTAGTCTTTGACGTCAAAAAATTATGTGGTAAAAAATAAAAATCTGTAAAACACGGGAACGATTTCTATTATTTCGAAAAAAATATTAAATCCGTCAGTAATAAATTTTTATTAATAATTAATATGTCGAAGTGAGAATATTTCGCGTATTATTTTAAAGTGAAAAAAAGAAAGATTTTACAATTAAAAAGTATTTTCCGGCGATTACGGTTATTCAACACATTCAACTACTAAATGTTTATTATTTATGGTTTCGGTAGTTGCATCCAGCTCATTTCTCAAAAGAATATAAATTCTTTTAGATCATTGACATTATCAAATTCCTAATTACATTGAAACAGGATATGACAAAAAAACTGAAGACAGGTGCCCTTTTTATCGATCTGACATCCGCTTATGATACCGTATGGAGAGAAGGATTACTATCTTAAAAGCAGCGAAAGTGATTCCGTGTAACAAGCTCATGCGTCTGTTGAATGCAATGATAACAAATCGTGTCTTTAAAGTAATTATAGGTGATAAAAGCAGTCGACCTAGAAGAACCAATAATGGCCTGCCGCAGGGATACATCTTAGCTTCTCTATTGTTCAACTTATACATCAGTGATATGCCTACAACTGAATCCAGAAAGTTCCAATATGCGGATGATATTGCGCTTGCATATCAAAGTGAATCCGTGAATAAATGTAACGAAGTATTAACGAAAGACTTAGAAACTCTGAACAGATACTTTCAATCGTGGAAACTATTTTTAAACCTGCACAAAACAGAGACATCGTTATTTCACCTTACAACGCAGATGGCAAAGTCAGAACTTAACATTACACTGGGGAATGATAAAATTAATTTTAACGCTAACCCAAAATATCTTGGGGTTATGCTGGATAGAACGTTAACATACAGGCCGCATATTGAGAAGCTGGCACAGAAAGTAAAGACAAGAGTGAACTTGGTAAGGAAACTTGCCGGCACAGGATGGGGAGCAGCTGCAAAGGCGCTGAGAACAACAACTCTAGCGCTTACCTACTCAGCAGCGGAGTATTGCGCGCCTGTTTGGCTGAATAGCGCACACACTGAGAAAATAGATGTCCAGTTGAGAGCCGCAATGCGAGTAATTAGTGGGACATTAAGGTCAACGAATAAAGACTGGCTCCCTGTTCTCGCTCACATTGCCCCTCCACACATAAGACGAGAAAAGGCTTTCAGAAAACTTTGGGAAAATTTTACACATACAGAGAACTGCTTAATGCATGCAGATAAAGATTTCAAACCGATAAGAGAATTGAAGTCTAGACGGCCTCCCTGGAGAACGGCAGTACATATAGAGAACACATCAATAAGCTGGAAGGAAAGATGGAAAAATGAATGGACAACTAGTAAAGCCACTAACGCAGATTTAGTACAAGATCCTTGCATAGAACTTCCGGGAATGGACCTATCACGACGGGAATGGTGTAGAATAAATGGATTTCGTACGGGACAAGGTAGATGCGCCTACACATTGAACAAATGTAAAATGGTTGCAAGCCCCATGTGCGAATGTGGAGAGCTTCAAACTTTAGATCATTTATATAGTTGCAAGATCTTTTTTTCAAATAATAATATAATTAATAGACATGATGTGCATAACATCACGAATAGCGCGCTCAAGTGGATATCTGGACTCTCGATAGATATTTAAGTTTATTTTCTAGCTTCGTACCAACGAACGAACGAATCAAATTCCTCAGCTAAACAGTGTACGCAATAATTTCCGGTGTAATATTTGAACTGCACATTAGTCTCAGAGATTGCGGAGTTAGAGTTTAACAAGAAACAAAGACTTTTTTGGTCGTTTATTTAAAACTACAACAGACTCTCATAGATGTACAAAGAAATAAATTTTCATTACATATCTATGATGTTAAGGTATTGGCGGATAAATTTTTATAGAATATGCCCTCTTCTCATTATTTACCTCGCAACCAGCACAGCTAAAAGGCTAAAATGTATATTAATAAATCTCAATTACATAACTGTCCAAATGACGAACACATGTATAAACGTAGATCTAAACTAATTAGTGTTAACATGGTAAATTTTTCTATTAGATTGTCATCTTCACGTCATTTACTCCTGTGTGAAGTATCGTCCCATTTGTTTCCATCTTTTTCACGCTGAATACAGCGGCGCAAATTTTAACCAGTCAGTTTTATCACATCCAGTCAGTGATTTGGTAGGCGACACCTTCGTTGTCTTCAACCTCTCTCGCTATCAGCAGAGTTTCCAGTTCACGTTCACTGCGAACAATATGTCCGAAATTTTTCATCCCACAAACAACAACAATATCAGACACAGCCGTTGTACGAGATGCAATTCATGCACTACGGACATACACTTGTTCACTTCACGGTTCACCATATTCGAAGGATTGGTGCTGGAAATCACCACATTTCGAAGTTATTTAGTCGATTCCTGTTAGTTCCATTGGGGGGGTCATGTTTCTGCTGCATATGTTTCGTTTGATCATAGCATATAAACCTATTGGCGTTTTACTGAACTTATTTTATTTTCAATTACCAATATCCTGAATATGTAAAACTATCTACCTACTTCGTATCTAGCGAAAACAATTAATAGTTTCCTTATATTTTCAACACCGTTAATTTAGTTTTTTTGCTTATTTATTTTAAATGTATATTCCTGATACCTGACAGTTTAAATCTTTCCTAAAAGTAGTTTCATTTCCTCCAAATCCGTTTCAGTTTGTGTGATTAGCATACCGTAAATTTAACATTTTTCGCCCACTCAGGAGCACCCCTCTACTTTCCCATCACACCCACCTAATATGGTTTTTATGCTCCGCGCAGACTAAACATAACTGGTGACAGAGTGCATCCTTGTTTCACTACCTTCTTTGGATAGAATTCGGAAGATTGCATTTCTTGCTCTGCATAATATCACTGTTATGTATAATTATATTAACTCCCAAACACAAGATAGTTCCAAGAACATCTGAAATTAGAAACACTTAATTCAATATATTCGTTGAATCGGTAAAAATGCACGCAGAATCGATAACGAAATTCATCTATGGAAAATATTAATATTTTTGTTTAGGATTGGGAGGGGGGCATTTATACATATATAAAATTCAAATCTTCGGACCTCGCTATCGGGACATATTCTGAGCCCCAATAACAATCTTCGTAATTCTTATAAAAGAGCTGATTCTAATTAACTACGTCATTTTTCGCAAAATGAATTAAATCTTATATGCCCCCCCCCCCCAAAAGAAAAGATTACAGATTAAACGTTATAGGATATTCTATATGATTTTCAAATTACCTTTAGCGCAAAAATTACATCGTCATTAATATAAAATCAGTAATTAATTATTACTTTTACGCCATTAATTAAGATCTTACAAATACGAATTTTATATAAAATCCAAGTTGTGCTTTTTTTGTTTAAGGAGAGAGAAGAATTTAAATTCTTAATTAAGGACGGTAAAACTAGAAGTTATGGCATTGGAACAGCAGTAATACCAAGTTTTACTAAATATCATTCCATGATACAGATGACCTATAGATTGCCGGACTGTATAAAAGAAAACCTTAAAAACTATAAAAAAAATAGACGCAAAAATCTGATAAACTATTTTGTTACAATAAGTTCTAATAATGTGTGATCAATTTTGATATTATGAAACCGGCTTATTTTAAACATATTGAAATTTACCTGTAAGCTTAGTAACTTATCGATTAAAATTTTCACCTCGTATTTACATTTAAGATCCGATATTTTTATATAATTTTTACCTTGTTAATTTAATTGTATTCCTCTTTCGTCTGTAATTTTCGTTATTTATTATTTGAAGTTCATCTGTATCGTTCTACTACTCGCGCTATGTACCGCATTTGTGAAATTTGTGATGGTAATAACAATAATAATAATAATAATAATAATAATAATAAATTGATATGATTAGATTTGATTGCATAACATTAAAACTATCGACCAAGCAAAAATAAAAAATCGTTTACCCTTTTATTAGAGTAAGATTGATTTTATTGAGAGAGTAGCGGGAATTTAATGCGCGGTTTTTAATTTTTTTTACTCATCTATCAATTACGGAAAATAATTTATAAAATTAACTATTTAAATTCGAAACAAGTTAACTGATTTCTCATCCAGGTGAAAAAAAAGAGAAAGATCAAAACAAAGAACAAACATGCCGACAACAACAACCATTAGTGAAATTCATTTATATCAAAACTGATGCAATATTTCTCATCAACTATTTAAAAAATTCATTATACAATACGAACACTATTATTTAAGTTAATAATAATAAATATTATTACCGGGTTCGTGAACTTGTAATATATCGTTCACATCTTCTTCCGATATCAAAATTTCTAGTTCACAATCATCATCTGGATCTGCGATAGTTCTCAAACTATATAAAAAAAAGAAAATAATAATACCGTATTTACTCGAGTAATTTTCGCGCACATTTTTTTGGAGAAATAATATAAACCACATATTTTCGCCTTATTAAAATACATTAATAGGCTACTAACGTCACTAGACAATGTGTCTAATTTCTTAGAAGTAAATCACCGGTACTCGAATTTATAAATTACCCTAATGTAAGTTACACCTATTAGTATTGTGTGTAAATATATACTTGGTTCGAAATAAAAGTAACTGATTTCACTTAGTGAGTGTTCTGTTTAGGTAAGAGGCAATTTTGAAATACGCTCCACCTATTACGTATAACCCGCAAAATGAAGGTTGGTCTAATTCCCCGCCATTTTTAGCAAGTTAAAAACGGCAAAAAAATGCGTAAATTACGCGAGTAAATACGGTAATAAAATATTGAATAATTTATTAAACACGCTTATTACATCGATGAGCTCTGATGAAAAAACACAACAAAACCATCATATGTGAAATAGTGACGGAACAGACACAGCAATTTTCCAAAATAAAGCAAAAGTTTATTATTTTTACGACTGGAGATATCATCTTATTATTGGTACTATGTAGCGCTGCTACTATTTAACTGGTCATTATCGACTCTATTCTATAGAGAAAGAGAACAGCTTACAGAACTGTTGATTGATGTAACTAGTAATGTTTTTTTATTTTCAACTGAAAAAACATTCAATAATATATATACATATATTATAATTTTTTTTTTTTGGTTAGTTTTGTTTTACTTTCCTGCCTTCTACATACATAAAAGCATAAAATACGACTAACTTTTATCTCGAAATACAAAATTACTCTTCGAAACTGTATCGTAGCTAACCCCTCCCCGCCAACATCCAAACTTTTTGAGCATAAACATTCGAAACATTTGCTCAATTTGTCCTATGATCTACGATTTATACACGTGAGCTGATAACAATAGTCTGAAGTTCTCTACAACAAAGTTTGTCTGCGTCAAATTTCATAAAAGCCGCAGGGATAATCCCCGAACTGATATTACTCGTTTTCCTCAATAGTTCTCCACTCCTTTTCTGTTCTTCTGTTGAATTCTTGCGTCTTATTTTCGGTTCCAAATTGTCTCGGGTCTCGCCGCACATATTCAATCTCAAAATCAAATGTCTCTAAAAAATCACCTTTTTACATTTTAATGTTTATCTAATCGGAAATACTCATTCCAAATTATAATTAGCAATTTATAAGGCCCTAATCCTTAGTAAGCTAACATATACGGATGCCGAGCCTCTTTTCTTTGGCCAGCAGATCGCTTCTGAAATCTATAGATCCTATCCATCGTTCAGCTTTACGTATCATTCACGGACTATCGGACATCTCCCTCGCTGAGCATCTGTGCTTTAGCGAGTATCCCTCCATTATCCTACATTTGTGAATTTCACACTTACCGCGGCGACCTTTTACAATGGGCTCTTAGTCACCACTCTTCGACTGTCTTGTATCCGTACCCTCGGTTATCCTATTTTCTAATGATCTATTACCAAAGGCGATAACTCTTTTTATATTAATTTAAGTATACAGGAGGCATAGCCGCCATATATAGTTCCCTGGCAACATAGCCTTGTATCAGCTGACTTATCTCTCTAGTTAAATTACTTTCCAACAAGTAATGAAGTTACCAGTTTCCTCAAAGAGCAATAACTATAATAGAAAAAAATACAATTTCATCCATCTATATACAGACGGAGCCAAGGTGAACCTACACGGCCAGCCTTATTCTACTTCGTGCGCCTATGCAAGCAACGATGGAGTTTATGCAGTTCGTCTTAACGATTTACGTACGGTTTTCCAAAGGGCTGAAATGTACGATATTCTTTTATGCCTTGAATCCCTAATACCTAGAGAAGCATCGCCTCAAATGCTCTTGAGATTACGTTATCGGCAATCAAGTCCCTTTTCACTTCTTCCAACACAAGCATTGCTCACAATAAGACAGCTCTCGCAATTTCACTGTGAGGGTTCTTGTGAGTTCCTGCACATGCCGGGGTACCAGAGAATGGGCGAACAGATTTGGCTGCTAGAGCAATGCTACCACCCCTATAAACATAAATGCTGACCAATTTTTTCGTGTACTATATCCAAGTCCCTGCATGCGTATTATTCAAGTAAATGGGAGCAGCTTTGGCTGCCGTAGACAGCGTGGCTAAAGGTCATCAAATCAAACACAGAGCTGCGGTGGCCCCCGCTTGAAATGACACGCAGGGAATTTACAATACTAAGTTCCAACATTATCTCTTTGAACATGCTTCTCCTGCTGTAGTATGTCCTTTTTTCTTTCCTATTCCACACCAGAAGTTAAACACACACTTAGACATTGCTTACGCGTGAATGTGGCTGCCTTATCTAATGTCCCCATTGAAACTGACCAATGACCCTGCCCAACTACAATGAACACTCGAATTTATTAAAATAAACAAACTAGGCAAGTTCCTGATAAACCAGATAGTACATATGCCATGATAACCTTGCAGTTACAAACAGCACACAGACTATAATATATACTAGGAAAAAAAAAAAGAAAAAGAAAATGGTATCGCAATATAACGTTAAAAACAATATGATCAATTCTGATACGGCACAGATGACATTTTTAACTGGTACAGAAACACCGTTCGAAAAGCATGATGATTTAAAGGAAACTCTCTTTTCAGGTAACTTCCGTTATTAAACAACGTACGGTTATACTAATGAAAGGTGCAAAAATAAACCGCTACAAAACAAAACGTATCAACGAAATTATTCCAAGTAAAGCAACCCGAAAAAAAGAAAAATAGCAAATAATTAGAAATTGGTTGTTCTTTTTTTTCTCACTGTATATTTTTTTCTCTCCTTATTTTTGCTAATTTGTACCCAGCCTAGTTGGCTACCAAAAACAAATTCAATCTTCTCGTAACTAGTTTATCTGGAAGAGCAGCTGCCAGCTCGTTGCATTGTCCATGTAGTAATCGCGCCAGATGTTTCAAAGCTTGTTCTTCAATAACTTTATCAAACGTGGGAGATTTTCAGGTCTCTATGTATCAGGTCGTTCGTAACATACCATAGCATAACCCGATATAGTTTTGTTTGCGTATCCTCAAAGCGGCGTTGCATAGGTCCATACATTGGTTTAAATACACCACTTTGTATATTAAAACTCTGATCTTTAGAGTCAGTTGGGATTGCAGCCCCCTACTATATAAGCGAATACAGTTTTTTCAGCTTCTAATCCAGCTCTTTTCTTTTCTTTTGCATACAAAGTTTCTAATCAAGAGTTCAGTCTAATTGTAAGTTTACTTCCAAGATATTTTCCACCGTTTCTTTTTTTCTAAAAATATATGTAGTGGTTACGATCCTCCTTTTTATTCGAAAATTACACACGTACACACCTATTATCCGGGTTTATTTCCAATTTCCATGTCTTTGACCGTTGCAAAATGGCGTTCACGTTTTTTCTTTTGTAAAGCTGCGGTTGCAACGGCAGGATTCTTGTTAAAATCGCAGGACTGTGCTTGGGATCAGTCGGAAACGAAAAAGCATTTGTAAATTTTCGAATAGAATTGCTATAAAAAATGATGTATTACTTTTGAAAATTTAAAGAGACAACAATAATTCGTACCATGTTATAAAATGATACCTTTTAAAAGTATTTTATAAATTCCACCGCAGTCAGAAATTGAAATGGCGACAAAATAAAATCATTTTTAAATAACAACAACCTTGACTTTATTAAAAATTATAAACGGTATAAATATGAATTTTTGTTTTAAAAAATTATTTTTGCAACTGAGAAAAATGAAAATACTACATAATCGGTCGCTTCTTATTTTTAAATTACGTTCATCGTGTTTCCCAGTAAAAATGTAACAGATATTAAACCAAAACTTCATTCATACACGCATTATACATTAAATTTCCAGCAATAACTGATAAGAAGTAACGTTTGGCTATTTAATAAAATCACATATAATGCAAAAAGTCAGATTCCTTATTTTTAACTCGCGCGGAATAATTTTCAAAAGAACAGCGCGAAGTTATTATTTATGCAAGAAATAATTACATATAGAGTAGATTTAGGGCTTCAGTAATTGTATGATTTTATTATACAAATTGATATTTCGTTTTATTCCGTCGGCAGAGTTGATCCCGCTACCACTTTACCGGGGAGCATGCCAATGCTACAGATCAACAGCTCTTTTTAGAGCTCCGCGCTACTAACCAGCGTGCATTACCTGGTCGACATGCTCATTCTGGTCGTTCGTTTTCTGTCAAGTAGAACTATCTCTGCTGCACGTTTCATCAGCATTCAGCTTTCAGTCACTTGACCACTCTAGCAGCTCCTGTTGGACAGCACCGTTGTATCTCTGGATCAATCCGTCTCCACGTTCGGCTTTAATCGTCTAGTTACCAACAGTTGTTCTCGGAGTAGCAACAGTACTGCTGCAAATTCAACTTGCCCCCGGCTCTTCTCACATACGTCGCATTAATAGCAGCCGCATTACTTAGTGATATTTTTCTGTTTTACCGCACGAAAATATTTCTTTGTACAAATTACAATATATATATTTCTATTCGAGTTTAATTCGTCAATCATTTGACGTTGTCCTCCGTAATCAGTACACGCTCATTAAGTTGGTCATCCGGAGCAGATTACTACTACTGTAGCAAATTCGTTAGTTCCGGATCGAAACTATTTAACTTAAGCGTAGAGACGACGACGCTTAATAGTAATATTAGATTTTTATTTTCTTCAAAGATTAAATTTAATAAAAGAATGTGGAAGCATCTTACTTTGAACACAGTTTGATTCGATGAATCTGAATTTTCATTATGTAAAAACACGAAATAATTTTTAGGAATTAATAATTACAAAAGTGAAGTTCACAAACAAGGCATGCGTTTTAATGTAATTGAAAAAAAAAACACGATAGAATAACCGAGAAAAAAAGAAAATGACTTGGAAATCGCCGAAATGTTGAAATTCTAAATTAAATTTTTAGTAAACAGCTTTTTATACTTAAATTCCTATTTTAAACGAGCAGGAAATTTAGAAAGTTCATTTGACCGTTTTCTGGAAAAGAAAAAAAAAAGATCGTTAAAATATCTAAATTTACATAAAAATTGTTTTTAAAATGTAAAAGTATCAGTACAAATAAAATAAAATTACCATTTATTTTACAAACTGCAGTATGCAAATCGGCGCATTTTATTAGCTGTGACCGGTTAAATCTGCAGCATATACAATGCGAAAAAAAAGCAAAAATTTAGCTGATGAAGGTAAATTATTTGCAAAATTATCACATGTGAGTATATAAATTAACACTGCGGAAACGAAAACAACACGGCAGTGTTGTGGAAGAAAGAAAAAAATCTACTACTTTGGATATTGTGCAGTTTCATCATTTGCACAACACTGCCGAATAACTGGATTTGTTTTTAGCTAGTACGTAATATAAATGCTTATAAGAATGGTTTAGCAAATAAAGGTCATGAATAAAGAACCAGTTTGGTACAAAAACGGTTAGAACAACCTGAAACACAACTATCATCCCTCTCATAAATTAATAGATTTATCCGTACGTCACATATATGTATTTGTATTATTTCAAAAATAAACTCATTTGTAACTAAGGACTATATCATAAAATCGCGAATATTTTATTACATTTTAAACTTAAACATAATTTAAAATCATTCAAGAAGTTTGTCTTTTAATTTAATCACTTCATCATTTAACCGAAAGAGTAGACCGAATAAATAGTCACGGTTGAAGCAGATCAAGATTTTTTCCACAATCATCGATTCAATTATTACCTTAGTAGTTCGATAAGTACCTTCAGAATTATAGGAGATAATAATTACTCTCAAGTAATATATGCTTACTTTATTATTGTTACAAATATTAATAATGAAGTTTACAACAGGCTGATTTACTCCTTCCCCATTTAATTAGTTCTGACTTATAAAATTTAACGTCCAATATTTATACTTGCAATCATAGCCGCTGACACTTCAAGGGATTTGAGGGGAGCTCAAGCCCTTCCGAAAGTTTAACTGAGATGATTCAACCCTTCCAATAAACTTTGACTAATATTTCATGCGTTTTGTTAAAGTTTCAACTAAAATGTACTGGCAGTAAATATAAATATTACTCATCATGAAAATAGACGTACCGTTATTATAGAAAAAGGTCTGAAAATAAGAGTGGAACTTTTTTCGTTACTATTAATAAAGTTTGAACGTCGCAGTATATTTTATGCAAACAAAAAAGAACTTCGTAATTTATTATTGAGTAAATAGTACATTAAAAAATTTGATTACTGTTCATTTCTGTACGGTTGTGCCTCTAAGTCCCGATTCTCTAAATTGAATGTAATACAAAAAGGTATCACAAAGTATCACCATTTCCAGTTTTAAAAAAAATGAAATCACCCGCAAAAAATTTATATACCACCGGCAAACGATCAACCTCTTCCTCTTTCTCTAACAATTGTTCTTTTTATCTGTCTGTTCAACCTAGTGTCTTGCTGTTAACCCATAGGTATTCTTTCTGTTTCGTTCACTTCGTCATTCTGTTCTTGTCTCTCCGTTATTCGTCTGCGCTCCTAAGCCATACTCTTTATTATATTCCTCCCGTTTTCGTTTTTTTATTAGTTGCTTCTCCATATTGTAATTTCCACTAAAACGAAGAGCATGTTTGCGATGCTGATCACGTGTTCATTATTAAGTGTTAATCTCTTTCTTTTGAATGTTCTGCTTTCTATTCCATTTTATTGAGACTTGGTCTTTCTACTCCATATTGTGCTTCTTATTATCTTTTCCCGCTCCACACATTATTCCCATTATATTGATTACTTCCTCTCCTAACAACATTTGATATCGTATGAAGATACATAATTGACTCCTTCCTATTCTAATTGTTTCTGTGTAAAGGTCCTCCCCGGTTGACAAGGACAAAATAAAACGAAAAAAAAAAAAAAAAACCATTAAAAAATGTATTTCTTTTTCGTTTTAAATAATTTTTTTTTTACTAAAATCATCATTTGGCTATTTTTATCCTTTTTTCCTCGGTTTTACAACAAAATTACCCGCTTATTCCGTGGTCACCTTGTTTTATAGGTAAATAAAAACTAATTCGTTACTTACGGTCAAAAAGTGTGGGACGGTGCATTTTGAAAATACAAATGGGGCTTTACTTAGAAAGCGATTTTCACGGAAATGCCCGACATAAATATTCAACCTTAATTATAATCAATAGAGATCAATTTAATACATCATTGACGTAAGAAACGGCTGTCATCTATACATACTTCTTAAAAGTTTTATTTTTACAAGGAAAATAAGCATAAAATATATATATTCTTAAAATGGTCAAATTAAATTCTTGCAATATAATCACACCTCCTTTATCCATTTTACTTCGGCACTCAATTTAATTTGTTTCACGTCTATTCCGAATACAATATAGCAAAAAATACTCCATACAATGAGAATAGTAAAAAATCAACAACTAAATGTAATAATTAAATCCACCTAAGTCTGTATACTGTTTAATAATTTGATGTTAATAAATGAATCATTAAGCGCTAAACGTGTAATAAACAACACTTCCTACGTATAAATAAAATTTTTATTTTTGGTTTTCTAACGCGAATATAGAAAAATAAAATATGTGTTCCGCACCGCACAAAAGATTATATTAATTATTAAACTTTTCTAGATTTAATTTGTCAAAATAATAGTCTAATAATATTATAAACAAAGAGAACAGCTGGAATCTATATTAAATACTTAACCTTCTGGAGAAACACGTTTTTAGGATTATTACTCTGTCATTAGTCGGGCATGTGAATGCGACACATGGTGCGGAATAAACTTTTCCGAATCTTCGTCGTATTCACTTTTCTTAAACTGATGATAGAGCAGCCATCGAAAACGTAATATACCAAGTATTTAATGTAACGTTTAGTTATTTTGTTATTGCATTATAACCAAGATTCGAATTTATATACACTCAAAATTTCATATTTCGCATCGTAAATTTATATTAACATACTGAAGTTTCTTCTATTAAATAAATTCATATTAAACATACGATTATAAATCTAAATTTAAAAATGATTACACTTAATAAGAAAACTGTTTTTAAATTTTGTCTAGTGTCTGTTAGAGTAGTTTCAGAATAGAAACGACTTCTCCCCATCGCAGTACATAATGAGTAAATGCATATACATATATATGAAATTCATCTTCGTGTTTTTTTCTTTATATAAATTAAAAAAACTAGAACAGAATATTTACTTTTCGACCTTCTCGAAATTATATAGACCTTAACATTACCAATGTCAATTTCCAGAACTAAACAGCGCCAACAAACAAAAACAAATATTACTAGCCGATCTTTTGCACTCTAGCATATAACTATTAGTTATGAATGCTAATTATCTTTGGCCTCCTAATGGGTAGCGAGCCTTTGAACCTTGCACCGGATATTAAAAAAAAAAATGTTAAAAAAACACGTTATTAATTTAAAGATATTTTATCCGTAAAGAGATACAATAAAGGTGGTCACCACACAAAATAGACATGGAGAAGAATAAGCTTTTTTTTCATTAGTTGTTTCAGAGTATTTTTTAATTTATTCTTCTTCTTCTTCTTCTTCTTCTTCGTGCAACCCGATTCGGGTATAGCTTAACCACTTTTCATGGATTCAATTATTATTACACAATTCAAAAGAAAAATGTATTAGTTTTCGCGATCAACAAATAAATGCACATGTATATATTTCAGAAAACCAAGCGGCTACACTTATTTTTAATCATTTAGTGAATATGCTGCAAAGGGCTATTATCCAACAATAGACAGTAAAGAGAAAAAATGTAAAACTTTTTTAGATGCCGTATTTTCTACAGGAAGTTATAAATTCAGTATAATGTTTGCTCCGACTTTTCGGACAATTCCAAGTATATAATTATATTGGTGTTTCCTTTATATAAAATTATTAAAAATACGTAAAAACTTTTTTGTAATATGCGAAATACGTGCAAAAATCCCAAAATATACTTTTATATGCACTATTAAATTGGTGAATATTGAATTTACCCCCCTTGAAACGCTTAAATACAAAATATCAAAACGTCAGCTATAAGAACAAAAAAACATGATATATGCAAAATGCAAACATTAGTTATAACATCATTAATTAACCCCACCAATATTGTTTAAAAATTTATAACATAGAAAAATAACATTATTAGCTGTAATCAACTGAGTAATGTTTCACAATCATAACGTACGCAGATAATCACAAAAGTAAACCACAATTTGAAAACTTATTAATACTGGTCGGTTGTAAAAATAAATTAAACTTACTTCGATTTATTCCACTCATTCCTCTGCGAGCTACAGAACGCGTTCATTTTTTTTTTTTCTATATAAAAAATAACAAACGGCAAAGTATATAAATGTTAACTTAATAAAGTAATTTTATAAAATGCAATTATTATCCAATCATTGATTTTTATTAAATTAAAATATTTCTACTATTATTTTTATACTACGGAAATTAAAATATATAATAAATAACGAATGAACTTGTTTGTTTTCTTCACACTTTACGATGATTCCATTACGAGTTGAAGCATTTCCAATTACAGCTTTACATATGTTATTATTTAATCGACATAGAAAGATTTTGGTTTTTCACCCCTTTTTGTAATTGTCGTATATTTTTCTTCTTCAGTTGTGATCCCGTTGATGCATTCATTCATCTTCCTTCATTGCTTATTATAACATGCCTCAACTATATCAGACTTCATCTGAGTCGTATCGCTCAATTTCGAGCATCGTGACCGCCTATTTGTACACTAGCAGTACAGAATAGGTACTTATTGCGCTTTATTATTTCCGTAAGATCTGTTATTTCTACTCCAGTAGTCTTCTGTCTGTGTTCTCTTATTGTGTACCTCAACCCCCTCGGCGTAATTCTCAACACATTTTGTCAGCTACGTCTATAACCAACTTTCTAACAGTGCTTCTCAATAGCGTGAACTGTAGGAAATTAAATTGGGTAATATTTTTATTCGCCTGCTATCAATGACAATATCATATTATTAAGAAAACTTCACTAGGGGAAAAAATTAAAGTTAGTTATTTAAATATTTCATTAAACATCATTACAAGTATTCTACCAATAATTACATGTTTTAGTGTTACACTTGTCTTTCCCATCACATTTTATAAATACATTTTCCCTACCAATATTGATATTTTATACATTAAAAAGAAATATACTAATTCACTCGGTTTCCTGTATCATTTAATGAACACATACTTTCCTAATTTTAAAATAATTCAGAAATTTCTGAATTTCCATAAACTAGAATTTAAATGAATACATATATATTCATAATATACTACAAAAATATTTAATTTTAAGCAAATTAAAAAAAAAATGCGAACTTAAATAAAATTTCATTGTTATACAAATTCATAAGCAATAACGAGTAGAAAATATGAAGTTTAAAGAAATATTATGTACGCACACTTTTAAAAGCTTTTGAAGAAAATTTCAAAAAATTTCAAATAAAATCTACCAATATCGTTCATGGTCTCCGACGGAAATCATCAATAGCTGATAAAACTAAGTTCCCGAACTTCTTTTTGAAAGTTTATAATTACGATGTATTTTAATTTTTTTTTTCTTCAATTACCCGATTATATGTGAATTAGTTCAATTCAAATTTTATAGAGAATGGAATATAAATCGTTCAAGTTTATTTTTCTTGAACGATACATATGTAAAATTCAAAATTTATCCCACACAGCTTTTAAAAAATCATTTAATTTCTCATATTCAATTTCAAAAATATAACTTACACATTAGGAAATTAATCAAGTATTCCAACTGGTAGCAGTTCTTCGTTATAAGCAAACACCGGAAAATTATATTGCGCAAAATTAAAAAATAATCTGTAAATTAAAAATTAAATTCCATTTTTTCCACGATCTTATATTCTGATTAAATGATATACATATAAAAGTAAATATTATGTTTTAACATAAAAATCACTATATTGACTTTAAACAAGGCATTGAGACACTATTGGCATGAATTACAATGTTTACTCTTCTTCAAAATATTTTTCTCACTATCGATGCTGAAAATGTAATACAAATAATTGATTTTAATCATCATACAAATGGGACGAATTTTGCAATGGAACACGATCTCACCGTATTTTTTTAAAATTTTCGTTATCGAACGTTGTTATATCTTGTATCTTGCGTAGATTATTATTTGTTATATATACACACACATAGATATATATATATATTTTTTTTTTGAATAGCTCTAAAATTAAAATTTAGTTAATATTATCGAGTTCAATCATATTTAAAACGTTATAAAGATTAATAAAAAACAAAAAACTCTGTTATCAGCATTAAATTTATTGTAATGCTATGAAATGCTTATTACAATTTATAACACTTAAACTATAATAAAATTAAAAATCTCACTTATGAATTTACACATCAAAATACATTAAACCCATATCAAATATATAACGTTTCTATTTAGCTATTCAAGCCCTAAACCATATATATGTTTTCAATTGCAGTATGGTATAGCCCTTATTTATAATTGTGTAATTTTTCTTTGACATATAATATATGTATATATAGGGCCGTATCTAAGGGAAAGGGTGGGTTTCCGGGTTCACCCCCCCCGAAATATCAGCAAACTCACAACTGTTTAAATTAAAGAACCGAAATTCAGAATAAATGTATTTCTTTTCAATTTTTGACAAAAGAAAAGAAAATTAAAATTTTTATGAATTTTATGGAAACGACTATTTTTTATTTGTTTTTATTGTAGTGTTCAAATATTGTATATATATTTTTTTTTTCGTAGCCCCCCCCCCCCGAAATTTGGTCTAGACACGGCCCTGTATATATATATATATATATAGATTATTATACATGAAAAACAAATTTTAGAAATTAAATATTTTGTAATTCTTATTTTACAATACACATAATTATTGCATGGTTTCCATATAAATGCAGTCGCATAATAAACTGACTATAGTTCAAAAATTGATTTAATGGAGAATTTTAATTTTAAAGAATAATTTTTAACATCACAAAAAAAACGAGTTTTTAGGTCATTTTGCCAGCCTTGAATTGCTATACAAAAACTGCAAATTTGCAGTGGAACCTCAATAATATGAAGTATTTTAAATAATTTTAAACAATTAAATTTGTAAAATAGTGTTATGGTTGTGAGGTAATAGACACGACATTTGAATGTAGGTACCTTTTTTTTTTTCCAATTTAAAACAAATATTAGGGGAAAATCTAAATCCTTCGTACGTGGGGCACATTTGTACAGTAGTTATAAAACACAAACGAAAAGTGGTGTGAACGTGCCTTCGCATGTGCGTGTAAGTTAAGTAGTTGTCATGATGTCAATGTAGTTTCGCGCCATTTGTACCAGTGAGAGTGAAGTGACAGGCGACTCGCATTTTCGCGCTTGGTAAGTAAGTTTTTCATCAACGTTTTTAGTTATATTTACACTAGTTGTGTTAAGTTTTTTTTACCTGGTATTTTTTCAGTAACTAGTGAACATCCTTAAGAAATGTTTTTGATAATCAATTTATCCAGTTTGCATACTGATATGAAAAAAAGGTTATATTCAATTTTATTAGGCTAATGGGATACATTCGGACAGAACCGGGGGGGAACATTCATACGCGTATGAAGGTGCCCCAACAGGAACAATAGACGAGCGATGTGTTTGTAAGAGAAAGTGATGACTCAGAATATGAAGAATCGGATATAAGCTTGCAAGAGAGTTCAACTTCTACCCTAGATGAAACTAATTGTGACAATTTTGAAATGGGCATAAATATTGATCTGATACCAGACAACATTAAAGGCGGTTCTTTTATTTCGGTTAAATTTCCGAAGAAAAAATCTGTAATTTATTACGTAGGAAAAGTAATAAGTCACAGTTCTCGTACTAAATTCAAAGTTTCTTATCTCAAAAAGTAGCTAGGATCGTCATGAACATTCGTTTTCCCAAATATTGAAGATATGAATACTGTATATATTATTGAGATTCTACCTGACCCTAAACGACCATCATTTTGTACTTCTAGAACTTCTAAACTATTCACTTTCTCCATCGATTTATCTAATTTTAATGTTCAATAATGTCTATATTACCTTGCTGTTTAACGGCAATCTATTTCTAGTGCTAGTCTGCGGTAAAGATCGCAAAAATATGATTGATCTCTTAATTTTTGGTACTTTCTTATTAAGTAGAATTAATAATTTATGAATAGGCTCGAATCGTTTATTTTTCTCAAAGAATTTTTAATTTTTGTTGAAAAAAGAAGTCTTTTAATTTTTGTTGAAAAAAGAAGTCTTTTAATTTTTGTTAATTTTGTGTGCTTATTTTTATTGCTAAATGAAAGACTTTTGATTCTTTTTGCAGTTTTAATTGCTTGTACGAAACTACCTCGCTGCGTCTGAAGGTACCCCTTATGCTATATGAAAGTACCCAAACATGTGGGGAAGATTCGTACAAATTCCAAATTTTATTTTAAGTTACTATTATGCAATAAATACAAGATATAATCATCTGACAATTTTTCATATTGATCTCAGATAAGTATACTGTTGCTAGATGTAATCAGTTAAATTATCAGTGAATTAGTCGAAACAAAAAAAAATAAAATGTTAAAAACGTACGAAAGTTCCCGATCTTCCCCTACGTGTTTTATAAATGATGGAGCGGTTAACAGAATGCTAGGTAAGTGCAAAGTTGGTATAGTGGTATTTTCCGAAGATTCATGTGGTGATGACATATTACTTTATAACCGAAAAAATTCAAAATATAACGCCCCACAAAAATTAAAAATTAATATTACAACGGAATTTGATATTTATTGTAAGAAGCCTGGTACACATTTCCCAATAAAACGACGACTAACACCTTCTGGAACAGACATAGAAAATAACGGCAAGAAACCGTGCAATCTGATCTAATGGCAAATGTATTATAGTTTTTGCATGATAATTTAACGTCGTCAACAGCTGTTTGGTTTGAAAATAACATCATCGGATTCGTGTAAGATTTTTCGTTGGATTTTATTCTTTTTTAACTAAAAATTCGCGAGTATTCGAAACAACTTAAATACAATTACTATTTAAATTACCGATGTAGTATACTTATTACTGTTTTTCTTATAACTTTTTTCTTCGGATCTGTTAGCGAGTTTTGGAGCTACTTTGAAAAGGGCGACAACTATAAAGCACTATGCGTATTTTGTAAATGTAGCATTTCGTACAAATCAGTATTCAGTAATTTGAAAAAGCATTTACGTAGAAAACACGCTCTAGAATTCTATCCAGTATGCGATAATAATAATTTAAGTGCGGAACATAATAACGTGAACGACATAGAAATATTGAACTAAAAAAGACGCATTAAATAAGAAAAATATCAAGACCTTGGACTATTTTAAGAAAACGCATCGAGACGCTTCTGTAGCACGATGTTCGCTATGTTAAATTTCGCTTTCGTGTAAATCGGAATACAGTTAAAAAAGACACCTGTTGGGGAAACACATAATCATACTGCACGCAAATGAAAATATATACGAATGTTCCACGTATGAACTCGATGAACCGAGATCCTTCGCTGCTTTGTAAATTTATGTTTATATCTCCACCAAGAACATTGGGTATCAAATGATACTCCTTTTCCCGAACAACCTTAAATACACACGCCTTTGGACTGTATGCCATTAAATTCGACTCAAAGAAATCTTCAATTGAACGTACTAGCAGAGACAAGTAGAGTTCTTCTTCCGTTAACCGTGGTCCCGATTGCACAGATATCTCCTACACCGTCATCTGGCACGTAGATATTCTTTTCACTTATACTTCTTTTGGATCGTATTTTAAAAATTCGTGTTCTCTAGATTGAAATTGTCTTGTCAGGCAAGGTTTCTTTCTTGACGTGTTTGCTGCTCCGTATTTATCTTCCGCTTTAATTGGTACTTCCTGTACTTCTCACCCCCTTATTTCTTCTTCTCTTTCACCTTCATTGCTTTAAAGGCAAGCATCTTCTCATCCTCAGTTGTACCGGAGGAAAACGGAGTATTCATCAAGAATTCGGTATATTTCTGGCGTTCCTTCTCGTCTCGCTGACGTTGACGAAACTGCCTCACACGTTCACCGGATGACATCCCGACACACGCTAACCTGTTTAACTGCCACAGTAGATTACTTATAGAGACAATTCCTGCCATAAAATTCCCTCATCATATTTTGAATTTGAATCATCTAGGAGAAGGGAATAAAAAACTATTTTACATTTAACATACATAGGTGTATTTATTGCATATCAGTGTGATACTTAACAAAGGTTTGTGATGGGAAAATTACGATATGTAGTTTTTAGTTTCCAGATGATCAACGTGACCTTAAGAAAACTAGCTTACTTACAAAGACAATCCCTTTCACAAAATTCCCTCATCATATTTCGAATCTAAAAAATTTTGGATTTGAATTTCCCGTCAAAATTCATTTCTGGTCATGTAATCGGTGGCATCACTTCCGTTACATTTTTTGGTGGCGCAAATTCTAGAATGATCCCCCATAACTAAGACATATCCATGACAAAAAACATCTACATAGGAAACATAACTATGCGAAAAACTTTGTTAACACTTTATATGGCACGAATAAAAATAAATGGACGAGCGCTCCAGAGCCGAATGAAATTATTCCAGTTGATGATTATTTGATGCAGTGTGCCGAATCGATGAGTTTGGTAAACGTCATACAGAATCCGAATCAAACAATACGAGTAAACGTCGCCAAAATAATTTAAATTCAACTGACACTGACTACAGCATGGTCCCCGCTGGAAGAGTCAAGGAAAGGCGATGGTGATCGTGGTTTACTAAATTTGTTCATAAAAGTTCCTGCCTTTCGACATTATCGAAGATGAAGGGTTTTCGAAATTTATAGAACTCGTTCCGCGATATAAATTACCCGAGAAATCGGTTATTTCTTCGCTCGTGATTACCGCGTTATATCAAAGCTGGTTCGTGAAAATTGCCAACGATGTACAACGTGAAGAGGACACCGTAAGTGTCACTGTTGAATTCTGGAACTCTTCACCCGGTACAAAAATTTACCCGGCCATCACTGCACATTAAACAATAAAAATTACGACTTCAGATCTGTTTTACTACGTTTTTGGAGTTTTCTCAATTCACAGAACGCGGATTTAATATCAACTAGAATAAGAAATGTTCTAATCGACTGTAAGCAGTCAGATAAGCTAATTTTTGTTGTGTCGAACAGTTACAGAGATGACCCCTAACGAACGTTTTGGAATGTACGATTCCGAATAAATATTACGATTGCCAAGACCGTGTCCACGGGCGGCATGGGGGTAACCCCCTATGAGAACTGGAATAATTATTATAAATACACAAAAATTCGAAAAAAATCAAAAATTTAAAATAAATATTGATGACTTTTTAGTGTATTTTTACCTTTAAAAGAAAAAAGAAAAAATATGCTCCATATTTTTAGGTACTTTATTAATATCTTAAGGAAAAAATTTTTATTAGAAAATAATGGAAATTATTAATAGTATGAATATTAGTGAAAAATGTATTATTTATAAAATAAATATGCGAAGAAAATTTTCACCCCCATCCCCCCACCCCCTTCAAAATTCTAGATACGGGCCTGACGGTTGCTATGCTCGTAAACTCGATTGTACCATGAAATGTTCGCTTAAGGAAATAAACGCTGCCAACATCGTATTCGACAAAATCAGAAAAATTATACAATTTTTTCAAAACGACATCGTTTATTTCGGACCAGTTATTGCCTTCTTAACTGCAAGATAGCTCTGCAAAAGAACCGAAATGTTTAATTCAAGACGTCCTATATGTTGGGTAGATTTGTTGAATTGAAAGAGTACGTAAAGATCGCATTAACATTACTGCAGCCTTTGTTGAATGCCAATTTGGCGACTGTAACCAAAGAAGAGTATCAGATTTGCCAATATATATATGCAATCATGGGCGTACCGAAGGAGGGGATTTGGGAGTTCACCCCCCCCCCCCCGAAATAAAGACACTATGGGGTCCTTTTATCTAATTAGGTCTAGTTGCAGTTAAAAAAAGAAACACCGAGTCAAAGATTAAAGAAATATAGAAGATATCCGATAAAATTTCCCAGCCAAATCATGAGAAATTTCCCTCTCGTTTTCTCTCGCTTTCTTCACAGCTCTTTTTCGTTCTTTCTCATGGCGTGCGCCTAATCGCGTCTCAATCATTTCGATATTTTTCAGTCCAAATCAGCTGTGTGACTTTAATAGTTCCGCCTCAAAAAATGCCAGTCGGATATTTTCTATATTTCTTTTTAATCTTTGCTGAGTATGATTTTCCTGCAAAAGCAACATTTCAACTATCTGTGTATGTCTATCACTTATTTAGTTTATTCGGTACCCTTAAAAATGTGTGAATTTTTTTCAGATTTAGGAAATTTGACAGATGATTTTACGATTTAGCAGCGTACCATATGTTTCTGTGCTTTAGGCAGGACTGTTACGTATTTTAATTCTGAGATAAACACCAGTTGTAATGAAGTATATCTAATATAAGCAAATAATCACTTAAAATTATCTAAGCAAAACTACGCAGTTTCCGCATGAAAATTTTCGCTCGTTTTTTTTTTTTTTTTTTTATTTAGAGCAGCGTTGCACTTAATTTTTTCTAAACATGCTGAAATGGTTAATAAAAAGTGTGTCGTCAGACGTTAAAAAAAAAATCGCTTAAATTTTGGTATTAATGATAGTCGAGAATGTGCAGTATAAGTAGCATATAACATTTTCAAAAAATAAAAATGCCAAAACCGGAAACCCTAACAATTGATTTAACGCTAAATCGGCTTCAAATAGCCGATTTAATTTTTGCCGCTAATTACTTAATACTCTTGGCTTTTTGGAAAAATTTTTGGTAATTTATCATAAAATCAGCTAAAAATGCCCGCATAAACCCGGTAACACTGTCAGTGAGCTGTCAATGTCAACCTCATTAGTTTCACGCAAGCGTCTTGTGTGTTTTCACGTTGTGTGCCATTTAGCAAAATAATTCAAAGATTTTTTTAAGAAATTCAGCACGGTAAGTGAGAATTTGGTTACATATTTAAATATTTTTAGTCGATGAAGATATAAATAACAACGTTTTGAAAAATGCGCTTTATTTGCTGTGCATTTTAAGGTGCTACATGAAATCCTTTTTTCTGTCAAATGTTTTGTTTTTTTTAAATTGACCAACTCCCTCCCCCTTCCACCGAAAAACTGTTTTGGGTACGCCTATGTATGCAATGTACTAAGTCCGTTCAAAGAAATAGTCGGCATAATGAATACAGAGAAGTACGTACAGGCTAGTTCAGCGATTGCTAACAACATGTTTGAACCGAATTTGTGACAAGTTACCGGTAATCGAGTAATTATCTGGCACTCGTTCGAACGTTAATCACCTGTTTTCGAAATAAAGCACCATTACCATCGGAACAGGTTCAGGTTTGGAAAATTTTGTGCAAACTGTTGGAAGATGACGAATTATCAGATGTTTCTGCTAAACCAGCAACGGCGACACAAAAAATTAATTTATACGTAAAAAGTGACGATTGTAACAATGGGCTTTGTCGTGGTGAATGTAGGAGCATTGCTGATGATAGTAGCTGTGATGACGATGAAAAAATTGATCCGTCGACTCGCAATGTGACTAAAACGAGAATCTAAAAAAATTAGCGCCTTTCGATTCCAAATTGTATAGCCGCCTGATTTTTTTGTGATCGCATAACTTACTCAAATAATAAAGTTACAACAGCTTGGTGACGAGGATAAAGTGAAGAAAATAAAAAAAAAAATGTCATAATTAGAAAAAGTACTTGCAGGATTACAAAGCCAGCAAGCAGCTTTAATACAGGTAGTATGCTACATTCAGGCTTTTGACTTTACTGTACGGCATTCACCTTCTAAATACCATGCAAACGTTGAATACTTATCTAAGATACCAGTGTCATTAGATGTTGAAAGTGTCCATTTCAAAGAAGAATTGAACCAAATAAATGAAATCACCATATTAGATATAACAGAACTTACTGCAATCACTGCCGACATTATTCAAAACGGAACTAATGTTGATATTGAGTTATCCACACTGAAAAGGAATCTTCTCACAGGAAAAATTCAAAATCCTGAATATACCCTACTACATTATGATATTATTTTTCGTGGAAACCAAATTTTTATTCTTGCAAAACTTCGTCCAGCTATTTTAGATGAGCTCCACTCTTCACACATAGGAATTTTCAAGATGAAAGGGGTAGCACGATCAATTTGCTTGGCCTGGAATAGAAATAGAGCATCTAGTAAAATCATGCCGACCCTGCACTTCTGTAAGAAAAAACTCATCAAAAGTCCCTCTACATGTGTCGGAATAACCAGTAGAACCCTGGCAAAGAGTTTACATAGATTACGCTGAATATAAAGATCACCATTTCTGTATTATAGTAGATGCAAAAACAAAATGGATTGAAATCGCTATGTCAATTAAACCACCTACATCCGGGTCAACAATACATGTCTTGCAGGAATGTTTCCACGAAATGGATTTCCATGCCTATTGGTAAGTGGTAATGCAACACTGTTCAAGTCAAGTGAATTCATAACTTACTGTAAGCAGTTAGGTATACAACAATGTTTCACAGCACCAAACTACCCATCTACTAATGGTCAAGCTGAACGGACAGTGCAAACCTTGAAGGATAAACTGAAATGTATGGCAGAGGATTCAGGGACATTATATGACAAGCTTCAAATTTTCCTGCTTAAATATAGAAATATTCCCTTAATATGTGGGAAAAGTCTAGCTAAACTACACCTTGGACGGAAACTGTATTTCTCTCTAGGTAATCTCTTAAATGGCTGGCAAAATATAGTGTTTCACTATTTTTGCAATTACCGAGATGATAGTAATTAGCCTAGAGTTGGAGCAACCAAACGGTTCCCTTTCTTGTATATAGGCCCCAATATGCCGTTTAACATCCACAATTCTAATCCCATCGTACCCCGGTGCTTTATTGCCTTTTATTTTCTTTACTACTTCGCTAATCTTATTCTCACTAATTTTCGGAATAAAAAAGGTCACCTTATTTTAAAATAATAAGCTTATATCTCAATTGTTATTAAATTACATCTGTGGCAGCTTTAACAGGATTCGACATATACCGGGTTAGGAATTTATCGGGAATGCCTTGCGACTTACCAAAATGTTTATTAAAATGATGTAATCGATTGAATTATTCAATTAAATCCATAGGTAACATTTATACAAATCTTCTATAGAATAAATTAAGTTTCTCTGTTGTAACAAATTTTTTCATCGAGGTTTTGGTTCTTTGGAAGAGATGTCTTTTATCCCCCCCCCCCCCCCCGCGGATCCGCCACTGATAATACTTTTCTTCTGGAGAAGCGAGAGCAGAGATGTATTTTAATTTTTCTGTTCGGATTTTAAAAGCTACTTCATTTTAAAACTGTGACGAAATATATTATTACAGATATTTTTAAGTTCTTTTTTTTTCAATTTTTTAATACCGAAAATGGCAATTATTTTCGGCGGATAAAACTCGAAAAACAGCCATGAAAAGTGTAACATTTCGAAGCTATGTTGATTAATTTAAACTCAAGAAAACGAAACAAGATTCAAAAATGTTATAAATTTTATTAGCATAAAATTCCGATACGATGAAGATACCGTATTTTGAAAATATTTCGAATCTTAAAATTTTTTTCAATTCCCAAATTTTCAATTTTGCTACTTTTTAAAACGATGATGATTTCATTTTTTAATGGAAGAATTTTGTTGTAAATTAGTTTTATTACTTAAGCTAATTGCTGTTTTTTTTCTTCTTTTTTTTTTTTTAATTATTATTTTATAAAACTCACGTTTACGATAGTACTAAATGTGTTATTCCACAATGCGCTTTCTTGCACTGTAAATAAGATCAACAAGAACAAGGTTGTTTATAAAAAAAAAAGTTAATACAAATGCAAGAAATTATTTACTGAATTTCAAAATAAAAAATAAAGCAATGTACTATTATTAACATTTCGATTAATATATAGTATTGAATTGATCAGTTTATGTAATCAAAAAAAACAAAAATTACATTTCAAAAAAATAAATTAGGTTAAGGAATATATTTGCTCGTTAGAAATCAGATAGTAAAAACAATTTTCTACTGTAAATTCCCCTTTAATAAAAAAATAAAGTAGAATAATGCATACACTTAAATCATTTTTTCTTTCTTCCTTTTATATGAAAATATGAGCAAGAATTGTTTAAATATGTCTTATCAAACTGGTTTCTTTTTGATGAAATTCACGAACTAAAAGTTTTGAGGGATTCAAATAAATTGATTGGTTAAGGCCCTTTCTTGGGAAAAAGTCTATTTTAAACACGAGCAAAAAGCGAAACGATCGATGCCAATTTTAGTGATTATTGCATTTCTGGACTTTATTAAAAGTAATACGCTAATTTATTACTTTTATTTATCATGGTAAACAGTATAATATATATTTTATTTATGGTAAACAGCAAATTAAAAATAGATGAAAATAAATTTTGTTTCATGGCGAGATGTATATTTATTTGCAATTTACACAGCGTGAGATTTAAAATGCGCAGGTCGTCATTGTAGAGTTATAAAGATGATACGTTGTAATAACATTTCTGATTTATGATGGTTTTCATTTGAATACCACGAGAATACTTGAATATAAAAAAAATTTACAAGGTATATAAAAATAGAACTTTCATATCATATGCATACTATTGCTGTATTTGTTCTTAGAACTTAACACATTGGTTGATTTGTAAGTTTAGAACAGATTCGAAAAAGGCTCGATCACGAAGTAATGTTATTAAATGAGCAATTCTTGTATAAATATATGCAACTCATTTTCGCAAACAGTTCTAATGATTTTTATGAAATCCGTTGATTACGAATTGTTACAATCTAGAAATTTATCGGTAAAGTCTTATCTAAAAGAAAATTTTATTAAACAACCAGTTCTTAAATAGACGTGAACGATGTTCGTTTTTGTAATCACAGTTATATTTCGCGTTCATTGGAAAGTAAATAAAAATAATGTACTCGTTTACTAAGGTAAATAGAAAATTGAAAACGGAGATATTTTTTCGTGATGAAATAAATTTATTTACGATTTACGCAGCGGTTTTGAGCGTTACGTCAATTAAAATACTTTAGTCATTGTAAAGTTATACGGATGATAATTTTAATATCATTTACGGCTTATAAATATTAAATTTTATTTTATTTCGTATAACGCGAAAATATTTCAGTATAGAAAAATAGCATAATATATGTGATTGTAACTTTCATATTATGCTCATAATAATACTTTATAAATATTAGTAATACTCATTAATACTTTGATGAATTTATATTAAAACAGATTCAAGTAAAGCTCGGTCACCGGGTACTATCTGTCTGTCTGTCTCCGCCATTTTTCTCCCTCCCCCCTCTCTCTCTCTCTCCACACACACACACACACACACACACACATATATATATATATATATATACACATACACATATACATATAAACACCAATAAATTCCTTGATTAGCGATGTTTCCGTTGGTGTTCTGGTTACCAATTTTACATCTAAGATATGGGTCGCAGTTTACGTGTCCGGAACTGTAGTCGGAGTTACATCATCAACTTCACTATGGGATACGGATTCGCGAATATATATATATATATATATATATATATATATATATATATGTCCTTCTGGATCTATTCTCATTACTGTCGTATACTACCATTAACGCGTAGAGATGCTGTAACGAAACCAAATCTACCCAGGCAGCAAAAGTCCCTGGCTCGAGAACGATCGTTGTTGCATACATTTCAGCCTAAAAATAGCTCCGCTGAACAAAAGAAATGATTTCTCACTCCGCGATCGAGCGAAGCAAGACCGAAACTGTAAATCTATAATTCAGAGCGCTCTAATCTGTCTACATATATATTAATTAGAACGTAATTCTTAGGCTACCCCCATTCGAAAAAATGTCCCAATTTTATGTAACTCTAAATGTCCCAATTTTATGTAACGTTTGTTATATTTTGTAGGATTTTTGTTATTGTTATTAAAAAAATGTCACAATTTTATGTAACGAAAAATGTAACGAAAAAATGTCTTAATTTTATATAACGGAAGGTAAATGTTAGAATAGGATTTTTGTGGTTATGTTATTTTTTGTGTGTGTTATGCCAGTAGGAATTACGTTGTAAATTTTGATCATTTTATACAAAGTATAGAAGAGAAAGAGACAGAAATGAAAGCAAGAGGGGTCAAGGGGCACAGCTCCTTGCGGGGCCAAAATGGCCGAGTTATATATATATATATTAATTACAACGTAAATCTTAGGCTACCTCCCATTCGAAAAAATGTCCCAATTTTATGTAGCGTTTGTTATATTTTATAGGATTTCTGTGATTATGTTACTATATTCATATGGATCGATTTAGAATTACGTTGTAAATTTTGATCATTTTATACAAAGTATAGAAGAGAAAAAGATAGAAATGTAAGCAAGAGGGGTCAAGGGACACAGCCCCTTGCGAGGTCAAAATGGCTGAGTTATATATATATATATATGCAAGCATATGTATAAATATTATTGACGTATTATTGAAGCCTTAAGGTTTTTTAGCAAGTAACCAGATTTATAGTAATTTAATTTCACCTATGTTCTGAAACAACGAAATGAAGATGCTTCATCTCGCTTCAAGTATCCATTACTTTTTTTGTCCAGAATTTCTATATTATTTTCAGTGACGTCGATTATTTGGAAATGTACAATTATTTTACGAATAATTTTTGTTCTCTAAGTAGTACGCGCAAAGTTAAATGTAAAGAAGGAATTATAGTGTTAGCGTATGCTAGCAATTGAAGAGGATATCTAGTGTGGACCAATAGATGTGGAAAAGATAAAGACGTAATTTCTAAAAGTGATACAGCTGGAAATCGAACATGTCCTGCGAGGAAATAGAGTTTCTTTATACTACACACAGAAAGAACCAAAAAAATAAGATGACAAATGTTTGAGAAGTGTCAACTACTACAAAAAAAAAAAAAAGCGAGACAAAGTGTAGTGAAATAAAAAAATATAGACGATAAAGTGCAGGCAAGCAAATATTTCGCATAAAGATCCATTTTGTAATAGTCGAAAGGTAAGCTAAAATTTAATTCTTCCGTATCGCAAATTTAAATTTTTCGATATCGCTGCGATATAAAATCGAAAATTTACAATTCGCTAAAACGTGCATTAAACTGCTGGACCATGTTGCTATATCAAATGCAATGGTCGGTTTCCGAAAAAGAAAAAAGAAAAAAATAACTAAAAATTTAAAAACACGACCGGCTTTTTTAATATTGTGAAATTATGCTGTTCCAGTAGCCGTGAGCCACTAAAAAATAATTCCATACGTTGCATTGCTCCTTATAACCGAATATCTGTAATTTTCAAACTGGACACGGAACACTCACAGGTTGCATAAGTCTAGAACAACCTGCTGCGAACCGTTTAATAGTGTTCAACGTCTTAATTACTAAATAAGTATACTGAACGGCGCGCGAAAGAAGAAAGTAACGAAAAGTCAAATGAAAAAATTAAAAGTAATTAAGAAGCTGTCTTTAAATATTATTGTGTAATTTTGAACGGTAACTTAGTACAATATTAAAATTAATTCTGCACACGCAGACGAATGACGTTAAATGTAAATTTAGTAGCGTGCTGTGCCGATAGCACTAGCAGCAGCTACGGTAACTTAAACTGACTAAAGCCGATAGCAGAAGTCAAAGTATTTACTTATATACTGGTATGGTAAAGCAATTTACAGGGTGAATGCCGTGTAGAGTATAAGTTAATATGGTTTTACATATGTATATACCAAAAATTGAAATTACTATAAAATATAGTACAACCTAACCAGTTAAATTTCTGTATATCTGCTAAACTATCTTGAAAAAGTTATCTCAATTCCAGCAGACACGCTTATTCCCTTATCCTGCGGACGTTTTTTTTTTTTTTTTTTTTTTTTTTTGTATATTTTACGCAACATTTAAATACCCTTGATAAATGATTAGCTTCATCACTATAAATACATGGTCAGCGGCGTGATCTGAACCAGTTCAGTCTCTCTGTAATAAACATAAAAACAAATAATGTATATTATATAATATGTTTATGAGTTACCGTTGTCCGGTTTTTATTTTCTTCCAATAAAATTAATTAGCAAATCGAAAAAGTGAAAACATGAGTTATACTACTATCAATTTATTGTATCAAAAGTATGTGTTAAATCAATGAAAATCACAAATACTTTAATTCCTGTTTTTCCATATTGTTTTTTTACCTTTTCAACAAAATCAAGTAATGCCTTTGCTATTGATTTACCTATTTGAAAACCGTATTGTTCATTATCATTTTACTTTGTTTGAAATAAAAAGTTAAGTAGCTATATACTTTTCAGTAATTTTCATTGTTATTGAATTAAACGCTATTAGTCTATATGTCTTCCTATTTTTTTCTTATGGATCGTATATTTACATAGATAATTTGCAAATTTTCCACCATTAAATTTTTATTTTTAACTTTCCCTCTTACATACTATTATCATTGTAAACTCGTTATTTATATTTTATAAAATAATACAAATATAATATGATTATCTTAATTACCACTCACATTCGAAATTGACAGTTTCTCTCGATTAATTTTTATGTGACGATTCGATATATGTGCAATAAAAGTTTCTCTTATTTTAAAATGTACATTACATTCAAAATACTTCACAGAGTGGTCACCTAACCGGGAAACTGGGAATAAGTCGAGAATTTTGTTATGAAACCGGGAGAAAAAGTAAAAATGGACAAACGATAGTTTTGATAAAAAAAAAAAAGAAACACTAAAGGCGAAAAATGAATGTACTATTTAATATACTTTACTCAATAATAAATTACGAATTTCTTTTTTTTATTTGTACAAAATATGATGCGGCGGTCAAACAGTATCAATAGAAACAGAAAAAAAAAACAAAAAAAAAACATTCTTTTATGCATTTTACTTTATACGGAGGGTTGAGAACCTTCTCAGTAAAATTTTTGGAAGACTTGAGCTCCGTAAACTTTTTGAGGTCAACGTGTATGATTATAAATGTAAATATTAGACGTTAAATAAATCTTATAAGACAGGACTATTTTTAAAGTGGAAAAGGAGTAAATCAGCCTGTTACAAACATCATTATTAACTTTTGTAACAATAAAGTAAATATATACTACTTGATGTGGTTGGTGGTCATTATAGCGGTAAAATATTTAAAATGTGAATAAAACAACTTTAAAAAAAAAACTAAAAAATTTAATTCGCACTTTTTTTGTTTCTACTGATATTTTGTTTCCGCTTCAACTTGTTGGGTTTGTTATTATACAGGCGGAAGTACGTTTGCATAAATTCTTGTACAATTCTAGTAACCATGAAATCGAGAGGATTTGGACCGGGGGAATAAATCAGGAATTTAAAAATTATATTTGAGTGGCCACCATGTTTTATTTTATATAATACAATCGTATATAAATATTCTCGATATAAAATTTTAGATTGAGCTTCTTTGTATATTTTAGATGCAGGTGAAAAACTAGCATTATAAAACTGTTATTAACAGTTACAAATGATTGCATTTATAAATTAACAATTTAAAAGTGAGAATTAAATAATGCAAAAAATACACATACTTTTGAACGAAATCAATAACTTTTGAACGAAATCAATATTTTTTAATCACTGTTTTTGAAACGTTCACAAAAAGTAACTTCTACCCATTCGCACTCGCATCGTCTTTCCTTTTTATTTTTTACTTCTTCTTTTATTCAATTAAAAAGTTCCAAGTATCAAAATTCACTTTATTTTCTTACTATAATTAAAACTAAGCAAACGATACCCCTCACTAGCTCATTACAATCATAAGTTCCAATTTGTTTTACACGGTTTTTTTTTAACATGTTTATAAGCCAACTCTGTAAAATAAAGGAGCAATTATGATGCTGCAAGAGAAAAAAAGACAAACAAAGATAATAATAAGTGTCAAAATTACCTTTTTCCATATTTAGTATGTACAATTAATAGTAGAATTCCGGAAATTATTAGCAAACAACCTATAATGATGTATAGTATGCCGAGAAATACATTCTTTCCGCCTAGAGCTGATGCTGTAGTGATAATTAAACTTTTGGTACCCTTAAAAGCGGTAACTGGATAATCTAGTAATAACAATATCATCTCAGATATTACATACTTGGCATTATACTCGTATATATATCGTAACGGATTCGATACCTATAGCGCTATCTTTTAGCGGTGTTCGAATTATAAAAATATATTTCGTTGTTGAAATCATTTATTTCGTGATTTATCGAACACCGCGTTTGATTCGACGTAATCGCGGATCGTAGTGGGTATCGGAGATGCTTATCGGCTAAAATCGAAATTCCCGGGCACGGTCCAACGGACGACTGCGTCAGGTGAGACTGTGTGCGTGTGTATTGTAGGTAGCGGCCGATAGTGGAGAGTACTCTACGAGTCCGAGGCGAGTGCGCGTCGGGTAGCAGCTGAGCCGAGAACATTGAGCTGAGGGAAGTTTGTGATATTCGGAATAGCTTTATAATACGAGGTATATAGAAATATTCTAGAAAATTCGACGGCGTTCGAATTAATTGATAAGGTACGGGGTAATTTCAGCGATTCAACTATGTTGCTTGGAATAGCCCATCGTGTACCGAAATCGTCGTGTGTGCATGGCACTATATTACGAGAGAGAATTAATTCGTTGTTCAGTCAATAATGGTCGATCGTTTAATTTGGTTGTAAAATCACGTCGTTACGTGTATCTATTTTTTACCCTAGTCATCGCTAATTTCCGCAAACATCTATCGCAATTTTGACCAAAATTTCGTTTTCTGTTTAATTGTAATGTTTGGAATTTGTTTCCCCTGTGTTTTTTTTCTTTCTTTTTTTGTAAATTTTGTTTAAATACATGCGTTTTTTTTATAGAAGGCTTCTTATTGGACACGTGGTGAGCCCGCGACATCTCCAACGCGGAGACTCACGCTACGCCTTCGAACGGCGTATTTTCGCGAATTTTTTATATAATTTTTTTTATCTCGTAATAAAAGCCTAGAGCTCTGCGCGGCAGAGTGTCTATCCGGTGGTGACAAGCCGTTCTTGTCTCTGGCGCCCGATATTTTGTTTAAACTTAAATAAAGATCGAAGGAATTTATATTAAATGGCTTCCCCGAGAAGGATCGACTGAATTTGCATCAAATATCAAAAAGGGTTTTTCGAAAACAGGGAATCGAAAGCATAGATTCATACCAAATGGCGTCCTGAACAGTGACCAATAGTCAGATTTGTAACCAATGGCTCCCGTAACAGGGACAGCCTAATCGGGGATAACAGATTTGTAACAATGAAAAACAAAAAGAAAAGCGTATAACAACCGTGTCAATGTTTTCCGTAAAACCCATATCAAACGTTAACGCATAATAAGTTTGACGTGGGTTTTACCGGAAATATTAACACGATTGTATCAATGAATCACGAAAGTTTAAAATTATACTTAAAAACGTAAAACGTTGTCGCAACATCAAATAAAAAATATTCAATATTAATACGCAAATTATTAATCGACTTAAAAAACTGCAAAAAAACAAAAAAACAAAAAAAAACAAAACAAAAAAAAACAAAAAAAAACAACAGAAAACAGATGAATTTTACAACTGATTTCTCAACATCAACCGAAAAATCTATTCAGGCGCATTTTTCATTTATGTCCATCAGGTAATTTGTTCAATTTCAGCAGAAATTGCCAAATATGACTTTCTCATTTTTTTTTCATTATTAGAATAGACTTCGCATGTATCAAAATGTATATCGAAGTTTGTAACGTTTTAAAAATAATTAAAAGACAAAACATTTTTACTTACTATATATGACGTTTAGAATATAATTTCCCTTCGGTAGGCTGCTTCTAAATCGGGGCAGTTGAGCATGGTTCACAATGCGATAAAATTTTCTAAAATTAGGCAACGCAGCCGTTCTCATCCATACTATAAAATCTTCATTTTTCAATCCGTTATTCGTTGGATCGTCTTCGTCTAGTTGCCAAATGTATTTTCTCCAATCAACCGGTTTTTCGAAATTCTTAAATTCTACAAAAATAAACGTGAAAGATCATCATAATATATGATCGGCCGAGTCACTAGCAATAAGAAAATACAATGCACTTAAGGAATAGACAAAATAATTTTGTTGGGCTGAAGAGGCTGTATAGAAAACATAATAAACAATTTTAACTGGATTGATTTAATGAAATATAGTAAGAAGGAGAAGAAATTTAAGTATACATACAGCTTTAATTTATAGACTTACTAGCTGTTAACCACGGCTTCGCCCGTGCTATAATACCCGTTTAAATCTGTACTTGGAAATTCATAAAAAAATGTTGTTTTACCTGAAATTGTATTTACGTAAAGCTTCTTTTTCATTCTTTTGGGTGAAAGATGTTTATCACCGTCCAACAAAAAATGGCCTTCATGTTTCATGTTTAATTAAAGATTATCGATCTTTCCATAGAACTTGTCCGTCGTGATCTAATAAAAAGTTTCGTTCAACTTCTAATAACAAGGACAGTAGCCCAAGAGATAGGAAGAAGAAGAAAATAACGTTGTATTTTTAAACGTTTGAGGACACAGGATAAAAATAATTCAAGGCCAGGAATAGCAAAAGCAGAAGGAATGAGAGAATGTAAGAAGCGCTATAAAGAGCAGGAATACCGAGTTTTAATAGAAGGGAGTAAAAGGAAAATTGTTTAGCAGAGAAGACCGCACATTCAAACAAAACATAATCAAAATCACAAGGAATGTATGTGGAAGGGAGATGAAAGGAATAAAATGGAGTAGAAGTAGGTGAAAACCGTGAAAATGATGCGCGAAGGAGACTGATTGAAGGGAAAGCGACAAATAGCAGAGATCGTAGAGCGTTTACGAAAAGAGAAGTCTAGGACCCATGGACGGGGAGCAAGAGATGGCTGAATAGAGAAGTAAAAGGAGGCAGGATTAGAAAATGAAGAAGAATAAGAGCTGAGCCATATTATGAGTCATTTAAGGAAAGAAGAACAATATTATGAGCAGATAAGGTGCTTAAAAATCTACCACTGGAAATGGTGATAGGACTAAGGAATCTACCACCCGATTACCCTCCATGCCCAAATGACCAGGAGTCCACAAAAGATGGACCTCGATCGAGTGAAGAAGGAAAAGTTCATGAATGAGGGAACGTATGAGAAGTATTATATAATCGGAAGAGGGGCAGCAGGAAGAGGAGATGTGATAGCTTGCAGAACACTTTTAGGCTAAGCATGCATGAGCGGTTTTTTAACCGCTTTTCTAAAACACATTGTTTTGAATGAATGTGAGCGCACAGGCGGTTTTAAAACCGCAACACGTTTCATTTTTTAGGCGGTGCAATTGCCGCCGATTCGGAGTGAAACGTGTGTGTTCTTAGCGAAGAACGCGCACGAACGGTTAAACAACCGCTTCTGATGTTGTTGTTTCCGGTGCAACTTGTTCTTTCTGCCAATCATAGTGCTACTATTCTGTGTCCATTTTTGTACGTGTTGATGTTCGAGAGACGGATTAATGATGTCGACGCCGTTACTTTCTTATCGAACTTCATAGATCACTGCTTAGCGGTTATTTATCCATTCGTGCGCGCATATTATTATACAAAACGGCTAAATAACCGCGCGATTAAAAAACCGCTCGTACGCGCCTGGCCTTAGAATCCGAGATGTTTAGATCATTTAATGAAGGTTTGACGATTTCAGTAACGCAAAAAGAGAAGTAACGGAACGCGGTGTATTTACTTCGCCAGAAATTAATAAAATGTTATCTAGAATTTATTATTTATCGTAGTAATCACTTTATTTAAAATTTTATAAAACTCGAATATAAATTTTATATTAATAACGTTAGTTAATAAATCAAATGTTACACAGCAAAAAACCTGGGACACTATCATTTATCTGTACTTTTTTTTTAACGCTTTAGTTTTATTGTATATTTCTAAAATATGTCAGTTTACTACAAAGTTATACGATGTTTTAAAAAAGGAGTCATTCATAAAAAAAAAAAAAAAAAAAAAAAAAACTTATTAAAAAATAAATAAATAACAACCTTAATTTCCGTGTCACCAATTTAAATCTCTAATCCTGATCATTCGTCAGCCTGATCTTAATTTTATTAACCAAACAATGAAGCGCATAAACTTCCAAAAACCCCATTTTTTTATCGCTCAGTTCTTTCCCTATTCACCCCAAGTTAATTATTAATATGAACCCTACTTCAGAAACATTTTTGCATAAAAATAAACCGGAGAGCCCAAGAGGGAGTCCACGTAAATGAAACAGGTGAAAGAGAAATAAGTCGAAATATAAAAAACGATATAACAAGATGGAAGAAAAAACTGAGCACGCAAGAAAACGGTAAAGATGAACATAAAAAATAACGAGTGTGTACCAACTTTTGTTTTAAAACAGTTCTTTCATTTTATTCAAACGTTATTTACCTTCTTTTAGATTATCACCGGGTGGGTTTCGAAATTTGAACTTTTTATCATACGGCCACGCAATTCCGGTTTTAGTGAACGGAACAATAACTTGTTTGTCTTCATTGCTCGGCTGAAAGGTAAGAGTTAAAACATCTGGAATGAAAAACAATTATTAGAGATAGAATTATACAACGCAAGAATTAAATGTAAAATATAATTTTTTAGTTGCAAAAGTAATGTGCACAAATACCGCACAATATTACTAAGGACAATATTTTTTTCTTTACATTCTTTTAATATAATTCCTTCCCGCTACAATGACTGTTTGCTAGCGCTCTAGAAGTTTTCGGATACCATTAAAAACGGTTTCTTCATTCGTTACTCGAATGTGTTCGGTGACAACGTTATTTAACCAAATTAGGTCGGTAAAATGGATTCCTCTAAGCGGTTCTTTTAATCTACAAAACAAACGGTAACCGCACGGATTCATTTCACGAAAATAGAGCCAGGATAAGGTAACACAGTCCAACTACGATACCTAGCACACGTACGTTTGTTCCTACAATTTGACTCGTAAAATTCGAAGTATCAAAATCGCTGATGGGGGCCTTTAATGGTTGCGTCCCTCACTACTTCTTCACGTCATTTAGCGGTGGTTGTCGGTAACAATCGCCGCAATCACCACATTGAGTCACACAAACCGTGTTTGGCTTCCGTCACGAGCGTTGTGTCCGACTGAAACACGTCCTTTTCTAAATATTTGCGAACAAAGAATAAAATAGTCAACTGTTCAACAAACTTCTCGCAACTACGAAAAAATTTTGACAACTGTATGACCGCGTAATGTATCTATTTTGATGAATCATCGATACTAATGCGCTGCGATTTCCTTGACACAACGCTACAAACACAGGAGGAATGCCATACCTACCAAACGGCGCATATTTCGGAAAACTTTGCCGAGCATTTCGTGCAGTCTTCTATTTCCTAAACTGGAACATATACTGCAGTGAGATTAGGGTATATGCGAGTAAATTGCGCGTACTAGCTCAATTCCCTCTATGTCATCCCGTGGCTGACCGCATCAGATTCCTTCTGCAGAGTTCAATCTTTAGAACGAATTTTTCTGACAATCGGTAAAGTAAATTCAGTATTCGCAGAAAACATATTTTCTTTATTGATTTCTCTCTTCTTCCTTTCTTGTTTTGAAACTTACCATTAAATAACGAATTAGCTATCGCTCCACAGGGTACTATCGGTTTTTTTAGTCCGTTATCATCGGTGGCGTACATGTATGGATTGCAGTCTTTCGATAAATCCGCTGAAAGCTGACCAAGTAACTGTTTATCATCCCTCGATTTTACATAGCGACGATGATTCTGATAAAAATTCGTCAGCGCATAATAAACAAATACTTGAGCCTATTTTCAGATCATTTGAACGAAAGAGATATTTAATTGCACAGTATACAATTGGAGCGCAATAAATAAAATATTTATTTTAATTCTTGAAAGTCAGATCGGTGTTATTATATAATCGGTAAAGGAAAAGTGTACAAAATTTTTGTTTTTTTAGAATTTTACAAAAACCAAGAGTAATATCAAATACTTATTTCTAGAATAGAAAAAAAAGAAAAAAAGGGAATACATTTCCAGTCAAAAAACAACTAACTTTTTAGTATTAACGAAGATCAACAAAAAACCTTTCCTTTTGGGTTAATTAATTTCATAAAAATTTTCCGTAAACGGCAGAAAAATTAGATTATTCTTTTGCATTTACATGTTCATACGTCAATTTCTACTTTCTTATTACGGGGAAATCGATCGTAAAAATCGATCTTTATTATAGAAACAAGGAAAAACTCCACTTTTTATTTTGTACAGTTTATCGTAACACTGATTATTTTTTTATCGTGTTTTATAATAAACAACAATCATATAGTACACTTAAATACAAAAAAATATACCAACATGTTTTATAGCAAACACTAGAAACTCATTTCAGCGAATGCGTATAAATTCAAGTAAAAACTTGCCCTACACCGATGAATAGATAAATTAAAACGACTTAAGAATTACGCGGAACAAAAGAAAAGGATTACAATTTTAAGCCACTTAATTCATGTACAGCTGTTTTATATAATAAATTAAAATTACGATGCACGATAATGCGCTTATTAATTATTTAAATTCAAAACTAATCGATCTGTTAACCGGTTCATAAATCATTTTCCTTAATTACCGTCTAATTCTGTTTTTCGCATTATATTAAGTAGCAGTTGCGTCCAATAGAAAGAGACCACCGTCCGGTGCAGTTATAGACAAATGAAAAGTACATTATCTTTGCTGACATCTGTAACTCTGCAGCTGAATCGGATAACGTTATCACCGTGGCCACTCAAATACAATTTTTAAATTCCCGATTTTCCCGGTCCAAATCCGCTCCCGATTTCCAGGTTGCTAGAAGTGTACAAAAGCTTACACGAACCTTTTTCCGCTTGTACAATAGCAAACCCAACAAATTGAAATGGAAGGAAATAGGACATCAGTAGAAGCGAAAAAATTATAAATTGATTTTTTTTTTTAGTTTTTTGAAATTGTTTTAAAATATTTTACCCCGTTATAATGACCACTAACTAACTCAAGCAATATATATCTATCTATATATATATATATATATAAAAATCAAACGGTGTATGTTTGTGAGCGCAGAACTCAAAAAGTAGTGGACAGATTGACTTGAAATGTTTACACAATGTTGCATTTCTATACAAGATGGTTTGTATAATTTTTTTATCACTAAGTTTCCCCGGGGATAGGAAATTTTAAGCTTTCGTAAGGGGCACGATCTATGATTTGCTTTCGGCGTTATAGCGAGGATTTCAGAAAACCGTATTGTGGCTATATATGCAGGAAGCTCTGTAATTGCATAAGTGTGTGTAAATTAAATACGCGGCGACAGTCTACAATCAGTGATGATACGAGTGACAGAGAATATATATCGATGAGAGAGAGAGAAAGTGTGTAACAACAGTTTCCTGGAAAGGAACCGATCATCATCGTCGAGCTCCTAGAAAAATAAAAACGTTTTTTATGACACTGTTCGTGATTTCGATGGGTAGAGTGCTGTAGAATGTTGAAACGCATGGCATTTGAAATTATGATCTGCGCTGTAGTGATGGGTTTTACAGTTCTTTTTGCGGATCAGGTCACTATAAAGAACTGATTCAAAGATCCGGATCCCAAAGAACTGATTGTTTTCGAAAATCGTTTAGATCTATATGTGAACAAATCTTACAATACTAAGCGACTTTGTAATCGTTTTTATTGTCTGTCTGGACTATATCTTCCGAACCGAATGAGATAAAAGCGTGATTTTTTGGTCAATGTACCTGCGCAGTGTCTTTGAAATTAAAAAAGAAATATATATTTTCTTTAACACGTTTTGAAATTGTTTCAAAAAAAGAAAGCTTCTTTTCTAGCATGTGCCCTGTAATTAGAGTAATAGTATACGAAGAAAATGTGGCCAAATTACAGTTTGAAAAAGTGAACAAGTTACATTTCGAATAACTATACTAAGCACTAAGCAGCTGTGTAAGAATTCAAGTATACGTTACACAGAGCTATACGCATTATTTATTTATTTATTTATTTATTTATTTGAAATTTGACATGCTTCGAACAGGGGTACGAAACATGTTATCAAATAATAAGTGAAAGGTAAAAACGGATGATATATTTACAATGAAAATGAACAAAATTATACAGAGTTAAACAAGTGCATGTACAAAAATACCATACGAAGTAAAAAAAAATCATTTAAAAAGGGAAAATTGCACGAACTTAATAACAAGTAAAACAATAAACTAAAAAATTAAAATGAAAGTAAAATAAAAATAAAAATATATATTAACGAGTTTGACTCTGTAAGGTAAAAAAGAAAGAAGTGTTTAGTGTAAATAGTAGGAGTATATCTCTAAAATATTGCATAGCATTTTATCTATAAATTATGGTTCAAGAACATAATTTTTTTCACTCTTTTTCAACTTAACCTATTTCGCCGATTTGTTAATACTTGTCCTGCTTTAGAAAAAATTCGTTCACAAGGAACAGACGTAGCGATTAAGCATAGTCTTTTTTTTTACAATTTCAAAGGGCCTGGGATACACTTTGGATCTTTCTGCCCACCATATTAGAGGATTCTCCATACGCGGTAAAAGTGGTTCATTCAAATATTTATCAAGCCCAATTATTCCAGCTGCTGCAGGGATATCGCTAGCACACAAGCTTTTAACTTCATTATCAAAATCTTCCCAAATGGAATGAACACATTCTTGTGAATTTTTTGTAATGGTTATGGTTTCTGTTTTACTACTTTCATTTTTTAATTTAACTGCACAAGCCTTATATTTTAATTCTTCATACGCATTTTTATAACTATTTTCATTGAAGAAACCATACCGTTTAAACCGAGTATCTAATATAGTGTGGACTGGTTTATCAACTCATTATCCTCTATATTTTTGAAACGTTTTTCAATTTGCTCTTTGAGTTTTCCAACTAAATTAGCAACGGAAACAGGAAGAGTATTTTGTGAATATTGTGCAATTTTCTTCTTCATTATTTTAACCAATGGTATTGTTTTTGATATTGATACATTTTTTTCAGTACTTATTTCATTTGTGATCTCTAAAAATATTTTAAGAACATCAACAGATTTTTCAATAATCTTCCAGTCTTCAGGTGATAATGTTGTTCCCATATCACTGTGTAAAATTGCTAGTGTTGAAATAATAACGTCTTTAATTTGTAGAATTCTGTACAGCATTTCATACGTTGAATTCCACCTAGTAACAACATCTTGTTTCAGTTTAAGCTTTGGGAGAGTCATTTGTTCTTGGGTTAGGTGTAATTTTGATAATGCGAATGAACTTCTCTTGAAATATTCTACAATGTTTTTTACCTTAACTAAAACCTCCTCAATTTCTTTTATTGCTTGTTGTACAACTAGGTTCAAAGAATGTGCAAAACACGATAAATGTCGCCATTGACAAATGCGTATTGCTGATACTTCGTTAGCTGCATTATCTGTAACACAGGCCACAATCTTATTCTCAATTCCATACGTTTTTTACAGTCTCCTGAAGGACACTGGCAATATTTTCTGCTGTGTGTCTGTCTTTAAAAATTGAGCAATCTAACAAAATTGATTTTATGGTTAGGGTGGAGTCAAAGTAATGAGCTGTTATTGCTATAAAATTTTCGTTATTAATAAACGTCCAGGAGTCAGTTGATATGCATACTGCCTCAGCTAAATTAATTTCAGTTCTCACTTTATCCAACTGGGACAAATATAATTGCGGGATTAATGTATTTGATATCGTTTTTCTGGTAGGTAACGAATACCCGGGACAAAGCATTTTGACTAATTTTTTAAATTCCATATCTTCAACCAGAGATATGGGATGATATTCTTTCACAATCATTCTAATTAACTGATTGTCAAAACTTTTAGATTTCTGCGATGAAACTGGTCGTGTTATGTAATTCTGTATCGTTGACTGGAGCCCTGGATTCACATTACAATTAGACACACTACTTGCACTAGGATTACTAGAAGGTGTTGTAATTAAACTATCTCGAATAGTATTTTCTTCGAATTCTTCTTCCATTTCAACAATAAAGCTATCATATCTTTCGATATTTAAATTAATTGTCGGGTGTTTAGTTTTTAAATGCCTACGCAGATTACTTAATGAACCAAACGAACAACCTATTTTAGAACCACAATAATTGCATTTACCTGTTTTATTATCATCGGATTTCATAAAATGATCCCAAAGTTTACTTTTATTACGGGGCATTTCGAACACGAATTTATTAAATTTCAATAACAAAACGTTCAAGTATTAATGATTTAACGCAATAAGAGTTATTAAACAAGTATCTCAATAAGAAAAGAAAAGAACAACAATAAATAATAAAATAAAAAAAAAAAACATATAACAATGACGTTAGAGAAAAAGTCTTTTAATCGAAAAATTTGAGGCAAATTGTATTAAGAATGGATTTTTTTTTTTTTGTTGTTGCTTGACCGCCGCAACGTATTCTATACAAATTTAAAAAAAAATCCTAATTTATTATTGAGTAAAGAGTACATTCAAAATGCAAGCGTTTGGCCATTTCTACTTTTATTACTGATTTTACAAGAAAATTCCCGGCTTATTCCTCCCCTGTTGCAAAATTTCCGATTCGGTGACTACCTTGATTTACAGTTTTATTTGAATTTAATTAAAACAGTTAAATATTGGGATGCTAGAACTAATACCAGAGATAAAAAAAAAAAACAGAAGAAAAAAACAAACATAAATTTACCTGAAAATCTGCTTCGAGAAAAAACGGTATCTTACAGTTGCAAGATAAATTTCTTGCGTCTCCGATAATAGCTGCGCATGTTCCGTTAAATCCTGGGTCACTGGAATTACAGTAGGTATACTCCACTATTTTCTCCTGAATCTGTAACAGAAAAAAAAAACACATCTACCTACAGTAAAAACTAAATATGCGGCCTATTTGTTAAATATCTAAATGCCCCATTTAAAAAACATGTTCCCCTTACTTTTCAATGTAAAAATTTATAAAAAGCAAGCTATCTCGAACCCGAGTCGTCTGATTTAGTAGCCAAGCACCTTTGAATTTCTTCAAAAATTCTTAAACAATTCCGGCCACCTAAGGTCGCGCATTGCCCTGATGAAGCGTCCAGGTATTCTTTAAGTCGGGCTTTTTTGTCGTAATGTATTCCCGAAATTTTTAGGGATTACAAATTGCTAATAAATTATCTCGCGATAATTGAAAAATGCGATCAACATCACTTGATGAACCTTTTGGATATTTGGAGAATCGTAAGTTTTCCACGTCGCACTTTCTTGGTAGGTGAAGAAGTCAAAATAGTGTCTTCATCAACGGCGGTACGTTTTTTTTTTTTAGAAAATTTCGATTTTAAGCTACTTCTTACAAATTTGCACGCGAGAAGTGGAAATACGGGACCTAAGTTGAACACGAGTGGTTTATTTACGACTTGTCCTTTAAAATTCGATATAACGAACTTCCCAGTGATCTCCAAAAACTTTCTGCAAAATAAATACGATCTTCACGAATAATCACTAATATCGTGCTCACATTTTCTTTGGGACTCGGTAAAAAATGTACTGCGGACTCACGGCCCATACTGAATATATTGTGCCAGCAAAAAATTTCGACTAACCTAAATATTCGATGCTACAGACTTCTTTTAACATCCGTCACATTCGGAGTGCCTGTTTTTCCCCCAGCCATATACAAAATACGTCGTACTATGGCATTATTCTGTTCCAATAATTATTTTCACAAAAAAGAAAAAAAAAAGAAACGGGGAACGGAAAACGGAAAACTTATAGTTATCTCGATAATAACATTTATTCAAATTAATACTATTATAAAGTGATAACGTAACCGATCACTTTTGATCTTGTTGCTAGGTTATACGCCAGACCAGACTAAGATATGTAATTAGTTTCCAACTTGCTAACAAGCATTGTTGACCAATAATTCTAAATGATTAAAACCTACAGGCTTCGACATATACCTTCGATTTAAGCAATTACAGCGAATCGATAAATAAACGTGCAACGCACAGCGAGTTATCAATAGCTAATAAATTGTTTTATAATCCTATATCATCGACGAACCGGAAACTAGCAAAGGTCGTTTTAGGAGCTAACTGTTCTTAAAGAACAGGTTTTAAAAAACAGCTGGTTTCATGAACAGTTCGCAAATAATTGTAACAGTTTTTAATTCCTAGCTCTTTTAACTTGCTGTTCAATCAGTAAAAAAAAAAACAAAAAACTACAGCATAGAAGCAGTGATGGCAGTAAGTTAAACAAGGAGAATAGTTCTTTCTGTTTCAGTTTTAACGATTTTCGTTGTAGTAAGGGCATTGCACAGGCTTAAATTGCGCATATCTCAATGGTAAATATTGATAGTAATGATGTGTCACTGCCACTAACGTCGTGGTAATGCGAATGGAATTCGCTCGCTGATATATGCATTTCGTGCGAGAACTCCGTCTGGCGCCAATATTTCGCTTTGACCATTCATTCAATTCATTGCTATTTCAGTTCGACGGACCGTTGCGGTACTATAGTTACGTAAAAATTTCAATTTTAAATAATTTAAAATTGATTTATTAAAAAAAAAAAAGAAAAGACCTGACCAGAAACCACATCGTTATTAGCAATAGCGGGCAAGGTGTTCTCGTGTTTTAAGCAGATAACTGTTATATAACTTCTATTTTATTAGACATACACAAAAATTGTGGTGCGATCGTATGTTATTGGAAAATTGCAGTACTGTTTATCTATTTTTAATCAATGAGAGCTGAAACAGTGAAATGAGAACTATTACACCAGAACTGCTATACTATCTGTTCTCAGAAAGCTGTTTAAGAAACAGTTATTACAGAATCGGGAGTCAGGAACTGAAAAGAAGAACTGATCTTAAAAAATGAACGGGAACAATAAGAACAACTCTTTGAAAAGAATTGTGTTTCAGTCATCACTACCGGTAACTTCGTTCACCATATCGAAGCGAACTTTTCGCATTTTTGGAATGGCCATTACATTAATGAAATTCGTGTTTTGCAAGAAAATTGCGTTATACTAAATTAAAAAATCACATAGTAAATTAAAACCGACTATTTTATAAACGTTGTTCAGTTTGTTTTTTTTTTTGTTTTTTTTTTGCAACCGAAATGAAACAAAGATAAAGATTAAACCAATCAGAAAATATGAATCACGATTCATTAACCAAATCTTTCGAAAAGAGAATTTAATATTGTGTCCGTAAATAAAATTAAAATCCCACCGTGAAATTAAACTATAACTTTTATTGTAAAAATGTAAAATAATATACACCTCCGTAACAACGAAAAATATTTATTGTCATTTTTAAAAAATGACTGAAAGATTTTATATCGTCTTGTTATTGTTATCGGTAATATGTGAAATTCATAAAATTTTGTATAATGTGTGTAAATTTTGATGGAAACACACGAAGTATTGAGGATTGTGAAAAATTTCTACACATTATCTATAATTTCACGTAATCTCAAAATGTAATGGAATTCTCTATACATAAATTTAAAAGTATTATAAAACTGAAATAAATTCAGTTGCAAAATATTTAGGAAACAAAGATTATTCACTGCACATTTTGAAAAAGATATCCTAACGTACAAGAAGGTGTTAAATAAATTGTCTAATATCACGAGCTTATGAAATTATAAAAACTGATTTATTTTATCCTTTTAAGTGGCTAAACAAAAACAAAAGATAACTGTTTTATGAAAATATTGCATGAAGGGGGTATTATGGTATAGAGGCATAAATTTTGGCCATTTTATTGAGCTCGATAAAAAACAAAAAATATTTTACTATTTATTTTTTTGCAAGATATTTTTTGATGTTTTAAAAATGTAAAAAAAAAAAGGGGGGGAAAAATTAAAATTAAAAAAGTTGTAAGTTGATGAAAAAAATGAAGCGTTCTAGTTGACGAGAAAACGGAATGTTTTTCCCCGCAAAATGACAACCATCTAAAAAAACAAATACATTTTTAAACCTTTTTTTTTCATAATTTTTAATTTTTTAAAATAGCAAAAAAAACAATTTTGATACAAAAGTGGTAGAGGCGATAGAAGTTTATACCTATATTAAAGGTTGGTATAAAATTTGAAGTAAACTGATTAAATAAAACTCGAGATACCATGTTAACCGTGTTGAAAAAATCAGTTTTAAGAAAAACGCGTTTGAATTGTTGAGCAAGTTTCAGGCAGCCGCAGCAGTCCAAATCATAGAATGGTACGTTATACTTACATTTTGTTAATCAACGATTCCTGGTTCATAGAAGTGTGCCTTCTTCGACTCATATACTTTTGGAATTTCGTTCTGATTTACAAGCAGTTCTAGCTTCCTTAGAACCATCAGAAGATCGTTGCTCGAAGCGCTCAATTCAAATACTGTCCACCGTTTAGTAACGCATGCATAAGCTTTGGGACCAATAGTAATTCCCGTGATATTGATAATTTTTAAAATTGGTAAAAAGCCTTCATTGAAAATTCAAACAGCTGTATAATTTGCAATTTCAATTGTCCGTGTTTCTGCATGGGGGATTTTACGATCTTCCCTCGACTCGATGTTACTAGACACTCAGTACAGATGCGTTTAGGAACATGTTACTGTTTTTTCGGCTACAACCACTTAGACACTAACACAGTCCCTACCCGATGCGACTATTCTGATGAATGTGCACGGCGATTTTTGGTTTTGGTCGAGTAAGCATCCTTGACGGAACCATATTATAGCGACGGCAAATCAGAACGATGTGTCTGAGAGATCGTGAATTAATGAAATATCAGGGAATATTTTCTAGCTCGAACATCGTCAAAAAATAACGATACAAGTACCGAATCCGTTTCACATTTTACATACAAAAATTAAAATCGACACTCAAAACGACTTATTTTCAAACTGTGAGAAGCGTATGCATATTTACGTTTCTTGAAGGTTGAAGCTAAATTGAGCTGAACTGAACAGTGAACACGAAAAGGTTTTCAAAAAATACGGCGACCTTCGGTTAATCGATTTTTAAATGTTTAAGGGGTTACCTATATTTATACATTTACAGAATGTCATCATACCAAAAATGGTCAGCTCCGGCGTGACGGGCATATAACTCCATAAATTATTGGAATTTTAAAATTTTCTCTCGAGGGTATATTTTTAAAGGTCTAAACTTTAAGAATATGTAAAAAAAGAAAAAATTGATTTTTACAAAATTCTAGATCAGAATATTTCCTTAAGTGAGAACTCATCAAAAAATTTATACTCTAAATACCGAAATTCTTAAAACTAAACAAAATATTTGTTATATAATACATCTTTTAAAAATGAAACATGCGTAAATTAATACAAAAAGAGAGCATACAATGGTAAATTAATTGTTCGTATTTATTCTTTAACAAAATGTTACTACATATGATATTCATTGGTTTTAATATTTAATTGTTCATTACTTTCTACATCTTATTTAACAATGTTTTATTTCTTACGTAAAAACAACGCACTTTCCAAGTAAAACTTTAAATAGATTAATTTACGAAAATAACGTTATCTAAAATGGGTTAATTCAGTATATTTCTATACTGTGTTCGGTCCAGTTTACACCTCTGCTTCTTTTTGCTCACTCTCCCCACAAAAAAAAAAAAAAACCCGCAAAAATTATAATAGACGTCTGAAGATCCAGGAGGTGTTTCTATGGCTGGGTCCGAAGTATTGAATTATTTTTTATTTTTATTTATGTAATTATAAATATATTATATATATATATATATATATATATATATAAAATGTGCGCGCGTATGGGGGAGAGCTGGTACCAGTAATCCATGGAAAGATATCTATCCGAAGGCAAAGTTCATTATGTAATTCCGAGAACGGAATAACGGATATGTGTATATCTATAATACCGATCCCCCTGAAGGACGTAATTAACGAATGATGCATTACTGTTAAAAATCCAAAAATGAAAAACAAATTTGACAAGTACTGCGAACAATATCAGGTTTTCGCAGCTGAAGTTAAAATATTAACTTTAAAAAGTGAAGTATAGAGTTATCTTACTCTTTGTTATTGTTTATAAATTTATACCAAATGGATGTCTCACCAAAAATCAGCTAGTAACGAATGAGGTGAATATCATATTTGCATTAAAAAGAAACGCATTACTCTCTATTGTTCCCTCTGCCATGCATGTATTAATTATTTTGCGGCTACTTTTTCTTTTTCCAGTGTAACGACCAACAATAGGCTGGTTTTTTTAATTTTTTTATTTACTCATCATTTTAGTTCGTTTTTTTTTTTTTTATTATAATCCTACTTTTTGTAATACTGATTAACACCGTTGTTTTTTAGATTCACTCTTACATCAGGAATGAATTCAAGAATCTATTTCGGAGCGGCAATTTATGTTCTTGGGGGGCAGAGATTTTTTTTATATTTTTACTGAGGAAATTTTTTCCCGGATAACCCTGAATAAAACCAAATATGTAAAAAAAAAAATTTATTGTGTAATTTAAAATAATAAAAAAACAAGTGCGAATAATACATTTCAAGTAAAATAACAGATTATAAACAACAATGTATTCTCAATTAGTTTTAAAATGATTAATTCTAATTGTAGCATTAAAGAACACCATATTGTGTAAAAATCGTTCTGATTGGTTCATTATCTTTTTATAATAAACGAATATATCGTGCTTTCAGCTGTTTTAAATAAGGACTTTTCTTGGAAACAAAAAACAAAAAAAAATCAATAGAGACCGAAATTAAATCACCTATAGATCACGTTGCTTTAAAAATAAAAAAAAAAAAAAACGGAATAAATGAAAACCGAAAAGAGAAACCTTTTAATATAATTTATTGATATTAGTGATAAATGGATCAACGTGAACACCGTGAGAGTTCCCCTTTTAGGGCTGACAAAAAATGCGAACTGCAGCTAATATCTTTTTCAGTTCGTCCGTATTTTACATCTTTCGCACATTTGCAATAAAAGCCAATATCAGTTTTCTCATAGAATAACAAGCAAACATCAAAGCTAAATTTTAAAAGGTCATTTTTTTCATTGTTATTTTATGAAGTTAATTTTTCCGTCAAAAATAAATCTCGTAATTTTGAAATTTAAAAATATACGAGTCTAATTGAACCGTTTCGAAATGTTTTGCCAGCAACTTTTGACATAACTGTGTAAATAAAGCGAATAAAAATAATTTTATTTCCTATTAAATTACTGCATTCATAAACAGCTTGTATTAAGTTCTGGGCGGGCAATTTTAGAGTTCTGGGGAGAGGGCATTGCCCCCCAAAAAACCCCCACTGGATTAACTCCTGCTCTTACATGATTCTAGATCTAAATGTAATTGATACGACATCATGTATTTCAAACTCGGTAGCAGTACGCTGCATCATTAATTAGCACAAACCAATGTACTATTTATACATCGAATTTATACGGATCCAATGGATACATATATCGAATTCAATTTCGTCACCTGTCATTTGTTCCTGACTATATGTAGCCTAAAAGATAACATATTTACCCATCACTAATAAATATTTTTATAAATTATAAAAAGTATTATTTAAAATGTTAGTACCTCGCTGGAAAAATATAAAATGCCAATACCAATGGGAATGAATGCTATACCAAATACAAAAAATGTCGGTAACACCGTTCCCGCTGTTAGAACTGGTTGCCAAGCCGGTAAATTTTGTTGCTTGAAGCGACGAGTAACTGGCAAAAATAACAGAAAATTAATAATTCGATATATATCAGATACGAATAATTCAACGAGTAATACAGGAACAAAATAGAAAATAATTTTTCTTTTCGCATCCGTATTATAACGATAAATGATATTTAAAAAACGCATTTTAAAATACACACGTCCGATAATTGTTCTTGTCGTAAAATCTTGACTGTTTAGTAAATAACTCTTTACAGCGCATATAACTCGACATCCGGTACTTCAGATATCATTAGTGTTATCATCTTCTATTAACAAAACACACCTTCAAATATTTTTTTGTACCGTTATTTTATTAAACATCTAATCACTTCAAGCAACGAACAAGATTCTTCAGTTTGTGATGCACCTCATTCAGTGAACTACTGAGAATATAAAACTCATTGATAAAACGAAAATTTCACAAGAAACACTTATGCGTTACAGTTTATAAAAAATAAACTACTTAATGCAACTATGTTATTATATATTTTTCATTAAATTAATACATCGATATTTTTAGTTATTATTTGCGAAAAAATGTTTTTTTTTAAATCATCGCTTTTACGACACGTTTAAATGGTACACCATTATAAGTTGCATAAAAATAATTTAAATCGTTTAAATGGCATACTCAAATACCAAACCAAATATGCCAAAAATCGTATGTCAATACAAATTATTTGAAAAGTTAACAGGTTGATAACATTATTCAACACCGATTTTTTTTTTTTTTTTTCGTGACCATTGTGATTTCTTTCGTATTTTATTACGAATATAATGTTTAAATGGTATTCAATATAATTTTATTATTAACAAGTTTTCTTTTATTGTCCGACAAATATGTAGATAAAAAAGTTTTATAATCTGTTTTAACGTAAACATTTATTAAAGCAATATTGAAATACGTGTGACATTTAACCACTTTTTTATTAAGTCGTCGATAAATACGTTATTTTTTTACTTTATTAGTCACTAAATTTTTATCTTAAATACTAAAATTTTGTATTAAACTTCGGTGCATTCTGTTTATTAACAAATGGATTAATACATATTATAACCTGATAAAAAATAACGAAAATACATAATACAGAAATATTTTCAAAACTAAGTATTTTTCATATACTTTGTTTTCTTCTAATAAAAGAAAGATACGCGTTTTCGACACGTAAAAAATTATTTTATCCGATGCAGTTAGTTCCAAAATCGATTTATTATGAATTATACCTGTGAAAGTTTTAAACTTTTAATAGATTGTAAACTATTTAAATCTTTAATAAAACACTAAGAAAATAACATTTCCTAACTTGGACAGAACTTTTTTTACTTGTACTGACTTTTTCATTACAGATTATGCTTTAAATATAAAAAAAAAATATATATACACATAACATATAAGGAGTTTAAAAACTGTTTGTCATATATTTTGGCAAAAACTACTGGCAAACTTTTTGATTGCGCGTATTGTTGCAGTCCTTGTTTGATAATTATTTCACAAACTATATAAAAACTGAAAGTCTATGAACAAAAATGAAATCATCCATTTGGTCTCTAATATAAAAATAATTCTAATAATAGTTCAACTTACAAGATGGTTTTTTAATTTTTTGTTGTTGAACATGAAAATGTGAATTTATAGCTCCCTCAGCCATTTATAATAAAAGTAGCCTTTATAACGACGAACAACATTACGTGGTAATTTTCGAACTAATATTCACTTAAATTTAAATAATAAAACACCTCGTAGCGCCTACTCATTTATTATTAAATAATTTCCCAAACTCTTCCATTGTCGGTATAATCGATACTAATGTTCGAAAAATACCGTTTTAGCGTCACAGAAAATTACCATATAATTCTTTAATGTATGGCTCTAAATAATTAAAATTAGTTTAACCCTCAACGTTAATGGCTACATTTGTAACTTTAGATTTTAAAACATTTTTAACATATTTTATTCTAGTTATATGCTGTCAGAAGCAATTGTACATATTTATGCAGTTTTAATTTGTCAAATTTATAACACTCTTAGAAGCCGGATAAGCGTGCTTAACCGAATATAGCCAGATTTTGAGTATAAGTTTACAGGATTAGTAATCGAACGCAACTTGACTGCAGCACACGTAGTTTCCATTTTTCAAAATTTTTATTTAAGCAAAACAACAACACACAATCAAATTTTTCAGCGCCAATTTAGAACCACTGTTGGCATATCAAATATCATTCAATTTTTTTATTATTTTCATGTGCAAGGATCTGTATTTTTGGGCTTAAAATACTTTACGGAATTAAATCGAAAAACAAATTATTATCGAATATAATATAATAAATAAATAAAAAAAATCAAAGATTATATCTCTGTTAAACAATAGTTTCAACGGAAAATTTTCCGTTGTAAATTGCTTCGTATTTCAATAATGTGTAGGCATTTTTATTTTGAGCTGTACTATACATATAGGATGTATGTGTAATATTTTTAGAATATTTCTTTTGATAATATAATTCTTATCGGTATAATAAAGAAATCATTAAATTGCCAACTGATGATGCTGTAATTGCACAGTTGAAATTTTTCCGTTCAATTACCAATGCTGCAATTTTATACTCAGAATCAAGCTACATTCAGTCAAGTATAAAGCCTTCTTGTCAGAAATCCAAGATGCGAGGTTTGTTGCCATAAACATTTTACACCCTGCGTCATCTTAGCTATGACGTCATTTACTTTTTTATCAAAATAATCTTCACTTCATTGAAGAAAACGTGATTCTCTGTTTGTTTCGATTATAATAATGCGATTGTGTTGGCTTAAACGAATGTAACCCGAATTTGAGTATAAGTTTGCAGCGTTGGTAATCGAACGGAAAAATTTTACGAAGCGATTAGAGCGCCATCAGTCGGTCGTGATGAAAATTAATTACGTTTACATTACGCTTAATCGAATCTAACAGGATTTTAAAAGTAGGTAGACGTAGAAGTTAGTAATGATAATATATACTAATTATCGCAGTTTATAAAACAAAACATATTTCGAATTTTGCATTAAGAAGTGTGCACATCAGTTTTTTCAGAAGTCCCAAAACTTACAGAGGTTAAATACTAAGTATTGTTTAAGTAAATCAAAAAATAATAATATAAGTTATTATTTTATTGATTCTTCTAATGAAATTTTAACCATTCTCTGCTTATCGTAAATATTTCCCTAAGGTTTATTCGTTTTTTGCTAACGATTAAATGGACCGAAATTCAGATAAGTTTATTTCTTTTCAATTTTTGACAAAAGAAAAAAAGATTCAAATTTTCATGAATTCCATATTGTTTTCAATTTGTTTTTATTGTAGTATGTCGAAATATTTCAAATGCAATAATTGACTGCAAGGCTTTATTGTGCTATTTGTAAATAAATATATTTTATAATGGTACATATGTATATGTTTAAAAAATATTTTTGTAACTCCCTCCCCCTTCCATTAAATTTTAGTATAGATATTGTCCTGCTTACATTCATTTATAATCTTAACCATTCGCTTCATTTTTGCCATACTTTTCCAAACACAGATCTTAAAACCAGGGCTTGAAAGCCAGCCGAAAGCCAAAAGCTAAAAGCTGAAAGCCAATCATTTTTAGATGTCATAAGCTTAATCCAAAAGCCATATTTAAATTTCCATAAGCTAAAAGACTAAAGCTTAAGCTATATTCAAAATTTAAACAGTCGAAAGCTGAAAGCTTAAGCTGTATTTCTAGAAAAGCTAAATTAAGCTTTATATTCGGCTTAAGATTTTTTTTTTTAATTTCTTGATTTTGCATTTTTGACATAATTATTCGCGTAAGAAATTGTTTTTAAAAACTTTTATTATTGTGCGTAAAGAAAAAAGTTGAAATTTCAATAGTAATGCTAAATAGTTTGATGCATGGTAATTAGTAAATGATTTTAATTATCTTGTATTGAAATTCATTTCGTAAGCCGAAAGCTGAAAGCTTAAGCCGTATTTTAAATTTAAACAGCCAAAAGCCGAAAGCCTAAGCCATATTTCAAATTCAAACAGCCAAAAGCCGAAAGCTTAAGCTGTATTTATCAAGGACATAAGCCGTATTAAGTTTAAGCCGTATTATTATTCAGCTTTCAAGCCCTGCTTAAAACACTTCATCACATCCTTTCCTCTATAAAATTTATATACTATAAGCAGGGACGGATCTGGAAGACCTATGGGGGGGATAAGATAATTATGTAAAATCTTTTACGTTAAGTAGCATACTTGAAAAATACTCCTTGTTTCATAAAGAAAATCAAATAGCGACCTTTATAGAAATTTAAAAATGTTTTAAAAATATATAATTATTATAATTTAATTTAAATTTAGTTTTTAGGTGAAAAATAAAACGAAATTATAAAATTTTAACTAAATTGCTAGTTTAGAAATAATAAGAAAGATAGTATTTTTGTTAGACTTTACTTCTTTTTTATTTTTGTTAGTAATCTGATCCGAATTCGTTGTTTATGAGCAAGTAAAAAATATATATATATTTCTCATTGAACTATTTGCATTTACATTACAAAATAAAAATTAAAAGTAAATAAAAATCAAAAATCGACGACAGTTGTGTTTAAAATAGAATAAAAAAAGAACATTAATAGTTTTACTAGAAAATAGTACTAACTATTAGTTATAATTAAATCTGTAGGTAAAATTCATACAAATCTTTTATGGCATAAATTAAGTTTTTCAGTTATAACAATTTTTTTCATATAGGCTTTGGTTCTTTGGGGGGTCCCCTATCACCCGCCTCCCGTGGATCCATCACTGATATGAGAAAACAAAAAAATAAACAATATCTTTGAATTACAAAATTTTGTTACATCACCTTCAGTTCGTCCATTGGTATTCTATTTTCGATAGAATGTTTCTGCTTAACTATGTGTTTATATAAAATAAATTTATTCTCAAATGTCGCGAAACATACTGCACAAGTAAAAAAAATTTCCATTTTTCAGAATTTATTTATGCAAAACAACAATATACAATAAATTTTTTTAGCGCCAATTTATAACTACTGTTGGTATATCAAATTTCACTCAATTTTTTTACTACTTTTATGCACAAGGAGCTGTATTTCTGGGCTTAAAATACTTTGAGCAATTAAATCGAAAAACAAATTATTTTTCAATATATAATGAACAAATAAAAAAAAAATCAAAGATTATACTCCGCTAAATAATGGTTTTAACAATAAATTTTCCGTTGGAAATTGCTTTGTATTTCAATGTGTAGGAATTTTTATTTTAAACTGTATTACGTTACAAATAACGGGATTCGTGTATAACATTTTCACAACATTTCTTTTCATAATATAATTTTTTATCTTCGCAATCAATAAATCATTAATTGCCGACTGATGGCGCTGTAATCGCTCAGTGAAAAATTTTCCGTTCGATTACCAACGCTGCAAACTTATATTCAAATTCGGGTTATATTCTGTTAAGCATTGTGTTGGTCTGTCTAAACAAACAATATTTTTATGTTAAAAATGACACAAAAAATTCTGTTTAGAAATAATCGTTCTTCTCGTTTTGTTTTAGCTATGTCATTGATTGTACGATTCGCTGAAATTTATTGACTTCTTAATACACGTCAAACAATAAATATAATGGTAATTTCTTTGTCCAGACCTTAAATAATGATCAACATAAAATTTTGTAAGATGAAGATCAATAACTTGATTTTTTTTAAAATTTTTTACAGACAGAAAGAATTGTCAGCCGTCATTGCTAGTCATATTTCCACTTTTTTGGTTCAGAAAGATGTAAATGTGTGATTAATAAAAATTGTGACGGAGGAAAGTGTATTTTTTTTTTAATTTGTAAATTTCAAGTGATAATTATAAAGTTCTTGTAAATGTAAAAAGAAATTTATAGTCCAAAAAAGTGGCTTTCTGAATTTCCTTAATGTATTTACTTTAAAAATTCTGACAGCTCATTTATTTATTCATCTTTTAAAAACGTGACTTTGTTTTGCAGGTACATATATACATATTATTAAATGTATATTTGTGAAATAGCTCAGTCGTTCATACATAAGGCTAATCAGTAGAAGAATCTTATTATAACTTATAAACTTTTTACTTCCGCAAATAACGGTATCACAATGAGAAAAAAAAGAAAGTATGTTTATTAAAAGTGAATGGTTGCTAATTTTAAAATGGTTTGAAATACAAACTAATAACAGTAAATACTACGTAATGCAACATGTAAATTCACGAAGAATTAAATCGATATATGAACACGGCATTTTATTCCGATAAAACGACAACGAAAATGAACAAAGTTCGTTTCATACGAAAATTTAATATTTCATGAAACAAAAAAAATTCACATTTTTCACAAAATTGAATTGATAATCTGCCAGTTTTGTTAACATTAATGAAAATTATGACTGCACTTTCAAGAACAATTCAATTGCGAGTGAAGCATACAAAAAAAACCACCGAAACAATGATAAAAACAATAAAAAAAAATGCAAAATAGGGGGCTAACAATGTATATGTACTAATCAGGGTTTGAAAGTCGAATAATAATACAACTTGCGTTCTTGAAAAATATAGCTTAGGCTTTTGGCTGTTTAAATTTGATATATGGCTTAGGCTTTCAGATTGCGGCTTACAAAATGAATTTTAATAGAAGCTAATTAAAATCTTTTACTATGCATCGAACTATTAAGCACTACACTTTACCTTATGAATTTATTTTATAATGGGCTCTACTGACCATTAATTTTAAGAGTGCTAGATTACTGTCATCAACATTATATACAGAAATGTTTTTGTCATATTTCATAGTATCCTTTATTGTGATATATTATTCTATTATTTTTTTTTGTTTTTTTTTATACTTTTTTATCTTATTTTATGAAAGCAACATCCCGTACTGCGTTTAACTGCTGTGGCTATTACAGTACAAAGATGCACAGTTTGTTTTTATAGATGCCTGCTTATTGCACTAGTTCTGATAAACTGTGTTACAGATAAGATTGCATCGGGGGAATTCTCAAGAATGTTAGTGACTGTTTTGTTATTAATAGAAGGGGGCCGGTGGGGTTAGAGTGCTGGATAGTTGCACAGTATGTGGGAAGTTGAGGGAGCAACACCTTGGCTACAGAAAGGGCAATTCATAGGACGTGTGGGGGGGGGTTCTTTGTAAAATAAAATTATTCGACATGGCCGTGTGGCCTGTGCGCAAGCGGCTAAGTGCACAGAAATCTTTATGGGAAATGTTTTTTCTGGCCACCATGGTTCGGTTGAGGGTTTAATTAACCTTGAGAAAATCTGACACGAAAATCAATGGGCTTTCCATGAGGACGTGAGATTATTAAAGATTATGTTCGATAGGGATATTACTTGGCAAGGGGCAATATATTGCTGCTCGGGCGGATGTATCAACACGTTCATTTCCAGGAATCCCAGCATGCCTGGGAACACACAGAAATGATACAGGGCACTGTCTCTTAATAAGTTTATATAATAGCTGCTGGGTTCAAATTGCTACAGGATGTTTAGCAAGAGGATTAGAGATTGTCAATTAAGCCGCAGATGAATCAGATACCAGCCGGGCTTTCTGTGATATATGCTCTATAGAAAGAAAATATTCCAAACAGAAAAATACTGTGTATATTTCAGCATCCAGTACTGAGCAATTGTCATTCAGTCGAATGCTTGGAATCATGTCACAGACTTCAAAGGAATAGTCGGTTGGGGATGAAGTAGCTTCTGGGATAGCCTTAGCAGCATCCATAAAGAAAATGAGGTGATCGGGGTATTTTTGTATTGTTGCTGCTGTCAACTGAACGATATTCGGGTGCAGGGGTTTATTATACTTTGTCAGGGAAAAATTAACATCAATGTTTAAAGGGGCCCATGACAGAATTACGGTGTTACAAGCTAGGTCAGGGAAGGGGATTATGCTCGCATTGTGCTGTGATAGGAGGGCCAGGATTTCTGGGAGAGGGTCAATTAGGGAACTCTGGGGATGTTGGGGAGGTCATTTATGTGAATAGGAAAGGAATGTTTAATCTCACAGTGGTAATAAAAGGTTCGGAGATACTTTAGTGGGGGAGTGCCTAACAAGACAGACGGGGAAGTTCTATGTACGCCAAGTATCGTGCGGAGCGCCGTGTAGTGTATTGAATCAAGGGATTTAAGTAAAGAAGGACACATAATTTTTTTTTTTTTTTTTTTTTTAACCCCAATTCCACAATTATGGATGGGGAAATATATTTATTATAATATGTGTGTTCAAAGTACAGGAAACTAGTATACCTAGAAATGATGGGTGCAAATGAATGTGTAGCTTAAACAAAACGAAATAAAGATGGTGTGTACAGTATTTCCCTGCAAGATGTACTTAGATTATTGGAAGGGGACGAGATGAAAAACATAGTCCTGTCACCGACAAAGTTGTTTGTGAAGTAGTCTGCAGCAATAATAAAGAAAGGATAAAAGGACGATTTTATAAAAGTAGAAACACATAAATACTGTTCTATACAAATATGTTCTTAAATATAACTTAAAATAATATACAGTGTAAAATTAAGCATGTCGAAAAGGCCACGCCGCTTAAGCAGATCGACATCATCGGATTAACGGTTGATTTAGTGTGTGGAGAAAGCTATTGATTATATAAAGTAAATTTAAGGCGCATAAATCTTTCAGTATAATCCAGGAAGACCGCATGGTTACCCTTATCAAGAGTGGGGGATGTATGGAATGAAGCCATATTATAAGCTTTACGAATGTCGGAAAAGGCAGGATATTCAAATAAAAAATGTTTAACATCATCAGTAACACCCGATGAACACAGAGTACAAGATGGAGCATCAGCAAGCTTAAACATAAATAAACAGGACTAGAACTTGCCATGCTCGGAAAATACTTGTGAATTGAAAAAATTGATCTTCATATCTTTAATTTTTAGACGTAATGAAACATCTGGCAGGAACTTACATGTTTTCTTGCCAGTGGGGTCAGTGTCCCACCGTCTTTTCCACTCCGAAATAATTAGCTCAACAACGAGTTTCTTAAAAAGCTTATTAGAAATGGGCTGCTGAATTCTTAGAAAATTATTTTCCAGAAGCTTCAATTGTTTCATAGAGTTTAGGTCACCAACCAACCTGTGTTCACTATCCATTGGTGGGATACCGCAAATCACACATTATAAAGCGAGGCAAGATGTAAAAGGAGTTTCCTTTGTTGAAGGTTAACCCTTGAAAGGATTCTTTTATTAGCATAGACAGCGGCACCATACCCATACAAGGCTTGAATTAATCGTTTATGGAGTATGCACCGCCCCTGTAAGACAATCCCCATGCATTTGGTTAAATTCTGGCTAACTTATTAAAAAGAGCATCACACTTTGTAGTAATCATGTTATAATGGGGAATGAAAGCGAGATTTACATCTATAATCATACCTAAATACTTTAAGTTACAGGTATGACTGATGGGTTGTCCAGAAACTAGAAGAAGGTCAGCTATCTGTCAAGCAAGTCCACGATCACCAAACACCGAGAAACTGCATTTGGGAGAAGAGAATTCCAGACCGAAGTAACCAACAATTTCCTCCAGATATTTCGAAACAATTTCAATTTGTTTGAATGGGTAATTTCAATGGACGTCAAAAACTAAACAAAGATCGTCGGCATAAGAAATTAAAACACACTTGTTATTAAAGGATTTACAAAAATCTTCAACTCTGCGATGAACCACAGAGTATAGCAAATTCCATTGAGTAGGACCTAAGATAGATCCTCGGGGACATCACATGTGGCCTTCCTAAAGAGTGACGAGGAGCCCAACTCCAGACCTACAACTCTATCGGTAAAGTAATTGATGATTAGATTGATTATATATGGATTGAAATTATTTCTTATCATGATATCAATCATTTCAGACCATCTGCAGTTGTCAAAGGCCCCCTTGATGTCATAGGAGATGACAACCGCAGTTCTGCCGGCAATGGTTGAGTACTTAATTTGAGAAACAAGTTTAAGTACCGCACCGTCCGAAGAAAACCCTGTACGAAAATCGAACTGATTAGAATGAAGCAGGTTTCTGCTGGACACCTCGTTTAAAATAAATTTGTGAACAACCTTCTCAAATACCTTGCCAATTAAATTCGGCAGGGATATCGAGCGATAGCTGCTAGCTAAGGAGAGGTATTTTCCAGGCTTTGGAAGCAGCTTGATATCAGCCACTTTCCAGCACTGCGGAAAGCCTTGCAATTGAATACATCTAAAAAAGAGTGTGAAGAAAAGAGCTGGAAATTTCTTATTTGGTAATTTCACAAGTTTATTGTTTATTTTATCAGAAGAAGATGCTTTTTTATTTTTTAATTTTTTAATTATATTATCCAGCGTGTCTTTGCTGAAGGAAGGCAACACTGAGTTGTTAATAGGCACAAAATCAGGCAGTTGGTCAGCTTAGCGAGGGAAAAAATGATCCAGGAAAAGCCCACACTTGTCAATTTCAGGACATAAAAGTCGCTGATGGGACCTCAAGTCAGGAATAGCCAGCTCTGGTACGCCCTTAACCAACAGTTTATATGGCCTACCTCAGGCCGCGCTGTCGCTAACAAAGATTTTCCAATGTACAAGCTTAGCCCTTGAAATCTCTTTCTTATATATTGTATTTAGTTCCCTTAAAACATTATTAATAAAAAATAATTTAACAGTATCTTTACATTTATTTTTTTTCTTACGAACAATGTTAATCTTGTCTTTAATATATTGAAGATTTTTGTTTCATCAGTCCGTAATAGGTGCCTTAACTGAGATGTGACTCCCACGAGCAAGCTGGAAGATGTACGAATTAAAATTGTTAATTCTATTATCCAATTCATTGCTTTGTTGGCTTTGCTTAATGTCGTTAATAAAAGTCATGACACAGTTATCGTTTAAGTTAGAAGCAAAACTATCAATACTGAATTTAAGGTGGTGCCTGGGTGGCGTAGCATCGTATTTAAAATAGAGAGAAAATTTAATATTTTTATGGAATGTTAAATCAAAGCATTGAAGATGGAAGGTTGTACGCAGACTTAGATTAATTGAAGTGAGCAAGTAGTCAATGATGCTGCACCCATTATAATTAGAGAAAGTTGAGGTTTTGTGATTCTTTATTATGAGGTTATTTTAATGTATAAGATCTGATAATAGATGCGAGTCACAGGAATATCTGACGTGAGGCTCCATATTAGGAAGCCTAACGTTGAAATCACCAATGACAACCGGAGAAAGACTTGGGAACGATTTGATTGTAATATCTATTGAATTAATAACTTGTGACACAGATTAGGGAAGATTATTACAACACACTCTTCGAAAGTCACTTAGTACTGGATGATGAAAAATTTCGCTAATTTTTTCGATTAAACATTAAGAATTTTAATTGTGTGCTTAATATAATAAAAGAAGATATCAAAAAAAAAATTGTCTGGAAGATACATGTGTTCCATAACGGCGGAGGAGAAATTAGCCATAACACTAAGGTATAAGTTAAACATAATTTAAAAATATATTTTATAAATTATTAAAAATAAATTAACTAGAATCACGCGACATTCCAGTGGTAATGTAATCGTATCCATCACAAACTCATGATTTATCTTTAATTCGAACCTTTGATGAAGCTGGTGGTGTTGAATTACTAATAGTCGGTAATGATGAAACTGATGATGGTAAGTTGAGCTGACATGCAGCATGATTTTCCAAATCAAAAACCATTTGTAGAGATCTAAGTTTTGCTTCATTAATTAATTTTGGTGTAAGTTTTTTAATGGACACCACAGTGCTCTTAAAAATCAGATTAGTCTCATTATCACTCAGACGTTCTTGACTTATCGTGTTCCACCTTAATTCATTTTTTATACGCTTCATCGCCACTGCAGTTAGTCATCATGAGAGACAAATAAATGCGCAAAGCAATTTCTAAATTGGGCAAACATGATTCTAATGAATTTCCTATTAGGAATTTATAATATTGAATTTCCAGAGATTCGTTTTTTGGACTGTCAATCGCACTAACCACATCCGCTTTGAGTAGCTCGAAAAACTGCACTAATTCGTCGTCTAGACTGTCTTCCAAATCATTTGCATAAGCACAGTGCCATAATCGGAGTTTTTTTCAAAATCTCTTCTGCTGTGATAAATTTTAACCGTTAAAATATTCCGAAAACACTACTAAGTTTTTGGTAAGCTTTCATGCGTTTATCTAAAGCAAATAATGTGTTATCAATAATGATAACGAACACCTTAATTTCAAACTGTTTATCAGGTGTTTCATTTTCAACAAATTCGTCAAGTGTACTAGAACCGCTAAAATTATCATACTTTGTGTGTTTTGCTTGCGTTGTCTTGAAGTCTGTTGCTGATATTCATGACAGCCTGACAGATCTTTGGCTTTTGCTTCAATATTTGAAAATGCGGATCGCATTGTTTGGACATATCCATATAATGATTCATAAAGAACGTATACCTTGTATTAAGGTCTATATTAGACGATTGCAGCGACGTACTAGTCGCTTGCACGCGTTCTAGGATACCATTCCACATAATGGCCATTATTCCCGTTTTCAACTTATTCATCATTGAAACTAGTCCGTAAGCTTGATTACGATACTCTGCCTTTTGATCTATATTATTGCAAATGCCATCCAACACTTGCTTGATAGTGGTAAAACCATATAAAAATGCCTTCGTAGCATCAGCTCTGACGGATCACCTAGTATCCGACAACCTTTTCAAAATCGGAATTTTCGAAGTAAGAGCTTTCGTAAGAAGACCCCAACGATGTGTAGAAGCAGAAAAAAAATTATAAAGATTTTCAATAAAATCTAAAAAAATAATGCTTCTGTACAACAGTCTGTAGTGCATTTAAAAACTAAATTTAATGAATGTGCAAGACAAGGAATGTATTCTGCATACTTATTTATTCCTTTAATTCGTGCTTGCAGGCTGCTGCATTTGCCGCTCATGTTGCTGACATTATCATAGCTTTGTCCACGATAATCTTTAATATCAATGTCATTCTTACTTAAAAAATCTAGCAAACTTTTGGGTAATTTGTTCAGCAGTATGGCCTTCCATGTCTGAGAACTTAACAAATCTCCCGACTGGCCCAGATGGTAGAACATAGCGTACTATCAGAGTCAGTTGGTCTACATGCGATATATCTGGACTAGAATCTAATGACACTGAATAGTACCTGGATCTCTTAATTTCGCAAATAATTTGATCCAGCATACTTGATGCAATTAATTTGATAAATTCCTCGCATGTTGTTTTATATAAATATGACGTGTGTCCTTTTCCTTTATGGGCATAAGTTTGAATATGTTGAGCCATAAAAACGTCAAATTCGGAAAGTAATTCTAATAAACCTAAGTAATTCCCATTATGTGTTGAACCAATAATTTCATCACTACCCCGAAACGCAACACCTCATTCTGCTAAAAATTTTATTACTGCAATAATTCGTTTTGAAAGCATCTACTAATAGTTTTTCTCAGTCTGAATTTGGTTTACAAGTTAAGAATTGACACGCGCATTCTTGTTTTTGTGATTTAACAGCGAAATTATAGCTTTTCTATGCGGATTGCTTTCTTCGTGCTTTTTCAACAAATTGTTTTGAATTCTTCCAGTCATCGAGCCCATCTTTCGTAAACCGCGATGACTGATAAATAACTGAATCTATAACTTCGCAAACAAAACAGAAAAGTCGTCCTTTAGTTTCTGAATGGCACAATCAATTTCTGACGTGAGTTTTATTAGTAGGTTTATGTTCATAAGTGAAAAATGAGTTTTTCCAGAATCGTGCACTAATTTCTTTTTCATACATTTTCTTTGAACTTAAAAAGTCACTCTGTTCATATGTTGCAGTTCGCTGCTTCCTTTCGCAATCTAACAATCTCTGTCAAAGTTTGCCGATTTAGCGTACTTGCCGGAGAATGCGATGTTTGCACGTTGCCCGAGGAAGCCTGAGAAATTGAAATGATTTGCCTGGGAAATTGTCAAAAAACCTAGTCTGGAATTTATCATAATTATTATCATTATTTTCTAACTCAGACAACGTGATCATACGAGTATATCGTCATGACGGTCGAATCCGTTTCAATATTCAGCTTATTTTAATACCAAGTTCTTTGAATATCTTGATTATTCTTTTTTACTTTTTTGTACAATTTGTCCCTTTTTTTAATCATTTCAATTATTTTTTGCGTCATCCATTCTTTCTTTCTTCGTATTTTCTCTCCTTCCGACGTATTTTTTGTTTGACTACATTCTTATATACTTCTTCAAATTTTTCTTTTATGCTTTCGTATAAATTTTCCGCGTCCAAATTATCTGATTTACCTTTCCATTTTATGAGTTTTAATTTGTTTTTTACTTTATTTTCCATTAAAAAACTTCCGTTTAATTCCATTTGTTTTCCTCCGGTTTTTCCCATCTCCATTTTTTCTGTACACACTATCATGTTGTGGTCTGCTACTTTAATATCTGTATTGTAATACTGTATTTATTATTTGAACTCATTGCCATAACTGTATTGTAATATTCGAAGTTGAAGTTTCTTTTCCTCTTTTTAGTGTATATATGGTCGATTTCGGTTTGCGTGAACTTGTTTTCCCTCCATTCTTTTCTTATGTATCCTCCTAAATTGCTTTCATAATCCATTCCTGCCATCGTGTTCAGGTATTTTGTTGCTACTGAGTTGTGTTTTTCAGTATTTACATTTATGGTCTCCTATATATATATATATATAAACTCGGCCATTTTGGCCTCGCAAGGGGCTGTGCCCCTTGACCCCTCTTGCTTTCATTTCTGTCTCTTTTTCTTCTATACTTTGTATAAAATGATCAAAATTTACAACGTAATTCTTACCGGCATCAACACACACAAAAAATAACACAACCACAAAAATCCTATTCTAACATTTAACTTCCGTTATATAAAATTAATACATTTTTTCGTTACATTTTTCGTTACATATTTCATTACATAAAATTGTGACATTTTTTAAATAACAATAACAAAAATCCTACAAAATATAACAAACGTTACATAAAATTGGGACATTTAGCGTTACGTAAAATTGGGACATTTTTTCGAATGGGGAGGGGGGGTAGCCTAAGAATTACGTTGTAATTAATAGTAGAACAGTTTTCCATGTATTTTTTGTCAATCCTTTTTATTTCTATTATGTATTTATTTGCTTTTCCTGATGGTGATCTGTATAATGCTCATTGAAATAGTTTTTCCTCATACATTGTTATCTAAATTATTACACATTCCGCATTTTCCATATTTTTGTTTCTAATTTGAGTCTGTATTTTTTTGTTCTTCTTTTTGTATATCATAATCGCATGTTTTACCCCTTCTGCATCTAAATTGTGACATTTCTCATAACATTCTATATTTTTTCTTTGGCTCTTTTTTCCCCTTTATCTGTTTGTTTTAAAATTGCTTGTTTTAACGAACCAAAAACTAAAAAAAGAAATTAACGTAATTTTTAAAACGAATAGTTTACGTTACAATATAAATATAACTTAAACGTACCTTACAGATCAGCAGCGGCGAGGTAGAAACATATCTGCGAGTCTCATCTATTTCACCTGCCTCCCGGTTGTTGTTTCTTTGCATACCTCTTATCACATCTGCTTCTCTCTCCTATTCTTTGTGATTTTTTGCTCTTTCGTTCGCTTACTACTTATTTTTTCACTTTCCACTTATCTTCTTTTCTTTTCTCTCCCCTAAGCTGCCTTTACCGTTTCTACCTCGCCACTGCACCTCTCTACATCAAAACAACCATCCACCGTTGTTGTCGATAAAATTTTTTTTATTTTTTTATACTCGTATGTAAATATGTTTCGTATTTTTTTATATATTAAATTCGTTCATGCACTAGCGCCGCTATAAACGACCGGCCATTTTTCTAAGGGATGGCGTCGGTCTTTGTTTAGACGGCATGGCGATTTTTTTGTTTGGGTCAGTCAGTTAGTCTACTGCAGGTAGTTGCGAAGGTTACGTGTGTGTGAGATTCTAGCGACGGGTTTTGTGCGTGTTTTCGGTCGCGGAGATGTGTATACACCTGTGGTACAAGATTTCCGTTTTCTATTTTGTATATTAAATTGTGTTAATGTTTGGTTAAATTCGTATTGGTAATATTTGTTCGTTGTTTTCGTTCGTTCTTTTTTTTGTTTCTCCGTATCGATATTTTGTTTTGTGACCCGGCGCGCATCGAGGGTCTTTACAAATTATATTTTCGGGATTGACTACTTTCGAATACATCGTGTAAAAACTATTCGAGTATAATTATTTCGGTTTTATTTTTTTTGTAATTTGAATTTTACTTATAAGGATATATATATATATATTTTTTAATTATTTTATTTACAACAACCGCCAACTTAGAAAACACACACACCATAACCAGAACACACTCGCCAACCCAGAACACATACACACACATATGTAGGACTGTATCTGAGGGGGGTTTTCTGGGGCCACCCCCGAAATGTTTGCGAAATAATAACTGCTTAAATTAAATGAACCGAAATTCAGAATAAATTTATTTCTTCTCAATTTTTGACAAAGAAAAGAAAATTAAAATTTTTATGAATTTTATGGGAACGACTATTTTTTATTTGTTTTTATTACAGTGTTCAAATATTGCATATACAATAATTGACCGCAATGCTTTAGTGTACCATTTATAAATAAATATATTTCATGATAACACACACATACATACACCAGTGGCGGATCCAGAGAGACATTTGGGGGGGGGGGCGACCGCCGTTAGGCTTAATCTTGACCTGGAACCTTCTTACAATAAAACTTAAGTAACAAACTTTAATTTTTTTTCTTTTTCTTTTTTATATCGGGGTTTGAGAAACTTAATGCTACATGATCTGGTGGATTATGCACTGTGTACTTATTTAATAGACAATAATATTATTATTATTATTATTTTTTCTTTCTGAAAGACGTGTGTGATTGATTTTGTTTGATTTACCATTTAGGCTAGTTTGTCTTGTCCGGGTATTAATATTGAAAATTATATATGTGTCAATGAGTAGATTGTAAGTGTAATGTTTTTTATTTAATTGAGTAATGTAAACCACTGTAGGTTGTTATTTTTGCCAGTAAATTTTGGTTTTAAAACTAAGAACGCGAATTTTTGAAATTTAGTTGCCAAAGTTGAATGGCTCAAATTGAGGTTTTCTATGTTGAAGTGTCTAATGTCGTCATACTCAGCGCAGTGAAAGATTACATGATTGGCGTTTTCAATTTCCCCAGTCACACCTGTCGTCTTCAGTAATTTTGTATTTTTTTAAGTAGGCTCCGAAGTGTTCGTGGTCAGTGAGGAGTTGGGTAGTGTAAAAGTCAGGTGTTAACTGTAAGCCTGTTCTAATATTTGGGATTAGCCTGTCGGTATGCTGACCTGCTGCATCTCTTTCCCAGGAGTTTTGCCATATGAACATGAAATAGTTTTTAATGTGTCTTTTGAGTTGTTTTAGTGACATTTTTACACGTAAGTCATGGTGGATTAGCACGTAGGAATTATTTTGAAGAGGATTTATCGGAGGAAAAAAGTTCATTATTTGATGGACATGAACGTTAATATATTCAAAATTTTTATTCTTTTTTATGGTAAATATGATTGATCTACAATAATTTTTAGGTCCAGCGGAAGGACTCCGATAAGAGCGGCGCCGTGAGAAATTATTCTATAAGCTCTACAGGCGTTTATTAAGTATTTACGTTGTGTAGAATAGATTTTTTGCTTTAGGGTTTTTTTATTTTAGGTGTTGGAAAAACCACAGAGCTACAGTAACACACTGTATTCTCAACAAATGACTTGTGCAGTACAAGTCTGTATCTGTAATCAAAGCCCCGTGTATTTTTGCACACTTCTAGTAATTGATGGTATTTAGCGTCCAACTTAGATGCGGTGTAGTCTATGTGTTGTTTAAAGGAGAGTTTATTGTTTAATATAACTGCTAGGTATTTAAAATGTTCAACTATTTTTAAAGTGATCCCCATGTAAAGTACTTTAATATTTCTTCTTTTTAGTTTCAGGGAGTTTGTAAAAAAGGACACAAAGCATTTTTAAATTGAAAGATATTAAGCTTCACTTCATTTAGCCAGGCCCCGAGTAATTCCTCCTTTGATGAGAACGTTCGATTTTTTTTGAAGGCTGCTTCTAATCTTGCTGATCGCATAATTCACATGTTCTGTGGACAGACCTTGTCTGAATCCAAATTGTCTTTTATCTAAAAGTTATCCTATTTTTTAATAGTTTTTCGTAAATTTTGTTTACAGTATTTAAAAGACATATTGGGCGAAAGGAGCTTATGAGTTTTGCATCTTTGTTTGATTTATGAAGTAGGATTACATTTGCTTCACGCTAGAGTTCAAAAATATAGTTTAAAGAGAAGATTTTTTTGTATAGAAGTGGAAGGAGTTTTGGATAGACCCTTTGGATTAATTTTAGTGTTATTTGTAATATTGTCCAGCAGCTTAGAGTTGTTTTTTAAATTTTTTATGATGCTATTTAGTGTGGAAGTATCAAGAGGAGTCCGTTGTGAGTGAGCAACGTTTTCCTATGTGGGAAGTTTAAAGTTTTCTCTTAGTATTTTCTGTTTGTTGCTGTCTTTGTCAGTGCTGTTTAACTGAAAAAGAGAGGAAGTTTAGATTCCCTGTCACATTGGTGATTTTATCGCCGTTATTTTTTGCGAAAGGTGGAATATTGTTTGATTTCAGAAACGTTAACTTGTAATGTTTTACAAAATAAATAATTATTACAATTTAATTTGAATTTTATTTTATTTTTAGGTAAAAAATAAAAAAATTTATAAAATTCCAGCTAAAATGGTAGTTTATAATTTGAATAGTAAGAAAGATAGCACATTTTTATTAGACTTTACTTCATTTTTATTTTTGTTAGTAATCCGATCCTAATTCTTTGCTTGTGAACAAGTACAAAAAATGTATATATTTATCTTTAACCTATTTTCATTTGCATTACAAAATAAAAATTAAAAATAAATAAGAGAGGTAAAAGATCGATGACAGTCGGGTTAAAAATAAAATAAAAACGTAACATTAATAGTTTTACTAGAGAACAGTATTAAATATTAGTTACAATTAAATCCATAGGTAACATTTATACAAATCTTGTATAGTATAAATTAAGTTTTTCCGTTATAACAAACTTTTTCATAGAAGCTTTGGTTCTTTGGGGGGAGGGGACCCTATTTCCCTCGTGGATCCGCCACTGCATATATATATATATATATAATTATAAACATATTTTCTACCCTCCGGGGGGGGGGAGGGGATTTTGCTCTAGCTGCCGCCTTACACATATGCGACACACCACCCATAACTACTCTAACAATCACACCTGAACACACTTCCTCTTGCGCACACACACGCACATCTTCTAAGCAAATTCCTAGTGTTCCAATAAGACACGCTCACCAAGCACCATGTTACGCTACCCTTGCCTCCAATCATATTCATATGTTCACTTAGCCTCATCTTATTAGTTTTAAGCTTATTTCTACAATTTAAGACTAATTTTTACAATTTAGGTTTTAACATTTTTTTTTGAATATTTTCTTATTTTTAAGCTTACAACTACATATTCTGTGATTTTCCGTATTTGTTCCATGCTGCTCTAAAATCTTCTTATATTAATTTGTTTAAGTCGTCTTAATCTGTTATTTTATTTGCTCGTTTCTGCGGATTTTTTTTCATAAAAATCTTCGCTCTTTTTACCCATACGAAATTAAAGTTCACTTCTTTGGCCTTCAGCTTTGTTTCCCATAGAAGTCCTTTGCAGAATCTGGATATATTTTCATTTAGAAAAACCTTTAGGCTACTCTTAGCGTTAGAAATGTCTTTTCTGTTAAATGAAAAACAAGAGCTGTTCAGTGATTTAGTAAATACAACTTAGTAATCTCAAAATAAGCTCTTTGCACCTTAAACACGTTGAAACAATTTATGAATGAACATTAGTGCAGTGTAAAGAGAAAAACCTAAAACATTACAAAAAAATATATGGCAGAAAACTCGAATTTTGTATATATTAATTTCAGTTACCGTTTATTGTTACTTGCTTTTATTATTAAATACAAATTTCATTTTATGTCTACTACTTATTGATTGTGCTACCACTACTAATCCCGTACATATTTTTTTGTAAGTAAATATTGATTTTGATATTTCGTACAATTTAAATTATAATTTTTCCGACTATCAAAGTAATCTCTATAATAAAGCTAATAGACGATAGAAATCGAGTGATATAATTTTCTTACCAGATCTCTGGCTAAATTTCGCTATTTCTTTCCAGCAATTATCTTTAACGAGTTGATTTTTATATTCATAGCTTGCCACATCATGAGTACATGGAAATTTTGTGACCATTTCCAGGAGTTTATCATCTCCTTCAGTCGTAAATAACACTTTTTGATTCATTCTGTTTTAAAACACAATGTAAACAAAACAAAACTTCCCTCGCGGAATACTGCGTCAGCGTGTGCACTGCTGTGCGGCTATTCTCTTTCAGCGGCCGACGCAAATTGTTTACGAAGAAGGAATCGGTTCTATTACTTTCCACTAGGGCCGTACCCAGAATTTTGAAAAGAGCGAGGGGTTTGAAAATTTTCTTCGCATATTTATATTTTATAAATAACAATACATTTCTCAGTAATATTCATACTATGAATAATTTTCATATTAATAATTTACATAAATGAATTACCCCGTATAGAAACATTAATAAAAATTATATATGTTATTGATTATACTCGTAATGAAAAATTTTGAATAAGATATTAATTAAGTACCTAAAAGTATGGAGCATATTTTTCTTTTTTAAATGTAAGAACACGCTAAAAAATCATCAAGATTTACTTTAAATTTTTGATTTTTTTCAGATTTTTGTGCATTTATAATAACTATTTCAGTTCTAATAGGAAGAGGGGGTACCCTTCACCGTGGGCAGGGCCTTGCTTTCCACTATAGCAGTATGTCTTGCGTCAGATGAATTGCGTCTGACGCTTTATAAAAATTATACCTTAATGCCTATGTTTAAAGTAATATATAGTTAATCTAAAGTACAGTAAATTTAACATTTAAATTTATTATTCAAACAATGATTTCGAAATAAATGATATTTGCAATCAGAACCATTCTAAGGGATTTATTTTTAGAAGGTGTAAAATTTATGAATGCTCATTAAACATATTGACTTTTCTTACATTTACTTGAGTTTCGTAACTTGTATTACTTAATTTCTTTTTACACTTAATCTCAAACCATAACTAAAATTTTGTATTTTCAATTTTTTGTGTGAAACCAAAATTTCGCCACAATTCAAAAGAACTAAAAACCTGAACTAATCCAAAACTTCAATTAAAAACTATATTTTCATCTTAAAATTTTTTAAAAGTACTGTTTGAAAAAATTGTTGGGGACACTTCAAATGCCCCCCCACTGGAACACCCGTATCTGCAGTGTTAATTAATTAAACAATCGCTTTGTTTAAATAATGTATAAAACCTACAAGTAAAAATGATTAAATATATATATATATAGGGTGGGCCAAAAGAACATCCCGAATTTCAAACGCTCGTCAAAATCATACACTGTAAGTTAGCGTGGCGATTGCAACGCCATGTGGCGCTAAATAATATGCCGTTTAATATAAAGACATAGTTGGTTAGTAGTCATGATGTCGTGGAAGCGTAAATAACGCTCTTTCGTTGTCGAGTACTTTGTGAAAAACGGTGAAAGTATAATCGCGGTACAACGCGCGTTTAAAAAACAATTTGATTTAAAACGTCATGACAATCCCCCCGACCGTAAAAGTATCCTCAAATGGGTAAAAAACTTCCGAGAATACGGTAGTGTGGTGGCGGTCAACCATCAAGGTCGCCGTCGATCGTCTAGAACCCCGACAAACATCGAAAAAGTGCGCGTAGCATTGTCGCGAAGTCCGCGCGGATCCGTTTGTCGCCAGGCTTCCGCCTTGAAAATTCCCCGTACTTCACTCAGAAGAATAATTCGAAACGACCTCAATATGCACCCGTACAAGATACAACTAACCCAAGAATTGATACCAACAGATAAGCCAAGAAGGTTAGAATTTTGTAATAAATTTTTGGATATGCTGGAGGAAGAAGACGTCGATTTGGATTATGTTTTTTTTAGCGACGAGGCGCATTTCGATTAACGTTTGTTATATTTTGTAGGATTTTTGTTATTGTTATTTAAAAAATGTCACAATTTTATGTAATGAAATATGTAACGAAAAATGTAACAAAAAAATGTCTTAATTTTATATAACGGAAGTTAAATGTTAGAATAGAATTTTTGTGGTTATGTTATTTTTTGTGTGTGTTGATGCCAGTAAGAATTACGTTGTAAATTTTAATCATTTTATACAAAGTATAGAAGAGAAAGAGACAGGAATGAAAGCAAGAGGGATCAAGGGGCATAGTCCCTTGCGAGGCCAAAGTGGCCGAGTTATATATATATATATATATATATTTAATAATAGTTTGAAGAATTCTTTTTTTTTACATCAAGAATACTTATTACATTTTTCCTAAAATAAGACATTATCTAAGAACTTTCCTAATCCCTGAAAAACTCTAAATTTACAAATAAATGCTTCATCATAATTTATTTTCCCGTTTTAGTTTAATTTATTCTTTAAGGGATATTTTTCTTTTCATTTTTCTGCTTGAAAAAAATATTAATCTTTTCGCTATAACTTTGTTTGGTAACTATTTATGAAATTAAAGGTACAATGTGGAAAATGTAAGCTTTAGGTAGAAAAATTTCAAATCACCGAATAGAATTTAAAATGAACTAGAAGACAAATAGACGGGTAAAAATACTACAAAACCTTATTTTTTACAGCAACAGGATGAAAATAATTGAAACTGGTAATTAAATAGCGGTGTAGATTTAGCAAGAAATCGCTTTGAAGTTCATTTTATATATTAAACAGTACTAATATTCTTAAAACTTTAATTAGAAATTTATGTACAATTTTTTTTTTTCTTTTTTAATTATCAGAGATAATATAATAGCCTTCACTAATCCTTTTTAAAGAATGCTAATGTGTTTTATTGTGCACTAATTTAAAAAGAAATACATAAATATAAATAGTAATAATTCTATTCTTTCTTTTAACATAATCAAGAAAACAATGAAATTAGTATGTTTTTTCCTTTTTTTTGAATTGTAACATCAAAATACTGGTAATTAAAAAGGCACCAAAATAACAAAAAATGTTATCAATATAACGAATATAAACGATATACAACCTCTTTATGTTCATTAAATTTACAGTTTAATGTATTATTACATTATAAAGCACTACAAACACATTCTTTAAGGAAAAAATAACGATTAAGTTTTATTGAAAAAATACTTGTAACGAAAAGTGTACAATTTTAAATTAAAAATTAAGAATAGTTCAAGAATACATTTTAAATAAATTTAACTATAATTTTCTGTAACTTTTTTTTAGAGAACTTTTTTAAAAATAATAGTAGAACAGAATCGCATCCAGACTAAAATTTTGGAAAATTAAAAAAAAATTCCATGAATGGTTCTATATGAGTTACGGTACTGTTTTCTTTGTAACCTGCATACTAACGTCTCTAAAAAGAATTAAATGTATCACAATCCCCAACGCCCCGTCAAGTGTATGGGACTTGCTTTACTTTTACTTACTATATATTTCTCGCACCCTGCTAGCGATTTCAGTTTTTCAGATATTTTAATTTAAACTTCACAATTGACGTATTCATGTACTTAAAAAAAAAAAAAAAAGTATATGTGAACGCTGCAGTCTTTAGGAAAGTTTACAAAGTAATACCCCTAGTACATATATATATATATATATGCATTATCATAAAATATATTTATTTATAAATAGTAGTCAATGATTGTTTATGCAATATTTAAACAAACTGCAATAAAAACAAGTAAAAAATAGTTGTTTCTATAGAATTCATGAAAATTTCAATTTTCTTTTGTTTTGTTAAAAATTAAAAAGAAATAAGCTCATTCTGAATTCCGGTCCATTTAAGTCAGCAGTTATTATTTCGCAAACATTTCGGGGGGGGGGGGTCGAACCCCGAAAATCCCCCTCAGATTCGGCCCTGGTAGGCAAGCTGGAACGTCTTCATTTTCACATATTGCAGATAAAAAATATCTATTCTTGTTTTGTAAATTTTATTTAAGGGAAAAGATTTTTAAAAGCATATTGAAGTGATCCTATAATACAGTTTATAAAATTAATATTATAACTTTTTGTACAGAAATTAGTTTTCAATAACACATTTCATTAATACTTTTTCTCCACACAAGAATACATAAATAAAAATAAAACTATCTAAAATATTAGAAAAATCTGTTGATATTCCATTTCATTATTTTAGAAACCGATTGGTCAATGCGAACGAACACATTTAAATTTTAATAGATAGATATGTGAAAATAAATCTAAAATCTTAATAGGATAATTTAAAAAAATAGAAATAGTCCCAAAATTTCTACATAAAAAATTTACAAAAAAAAAAAAAAAGAAGTAAGAATATTAAAAAATTTTTAAACAATATTAATTTTTATTAAGATATTTAAAAATAGTTCTTAAAAGGAGAATATCGTAAATTATATCATTATTTAATGAATTACGTAAAGGGTCTAAAATGAACCTTAACTGAGAAAATGATCTTTCCTACTTGGGCCCTGGTACAGAAAATATAATTTCAGCCGCAGAATATAGTTTTGGATATATATATGTTCTAATTAATTTCCCGAAACTGAATAATATTTTCGGTTGATTTTAATCTGAGATAATTAAATGACTGGCAGATGACTTTTATATCATTTTTAGTTTTGTTTTGCAGTAATTTTATTCTGTGCTTTTCAGAAAGCATTTTACTTCATTAAGATCATCCACTGATTCTGATGATTCTGAGAAATCAGACAAAATATTTACAGCAATAAATTCTGATTTTTCTAAACCCATAAAATTAACAAATTGTATTTAACAGTTAATAAGCGAAATCCGAAGTTCATCATTAAATTTGCAGAAAAAAAAAAAAGAAAAGTATTTTGCGTTACTGAAACAGAGGTTAATAATTAACCTTTTATTTTATTCTGTAGCTATTCAATGTGTTTCATAGCTTTCTCCTTTTCCAATTTGGTTAATTCAAACGAAAATTTGGGGTCCACAACAAAAAAAGCTGCTGACATAACTTCATTATTAAATACTTGTTGCCGTCTTCTATTAAAACTATGTGCCAGCATTTATAAGAAAGGTAGTCCTAAAATATCAAAAAAATCACGTTTGAATTATTTAATAAACACATATAAGCATTATCTAATTTTGCTTCAGTAAGCTTTTAGGTAAATTTTACATAAATTAAGCAAGATACAGAACATAACTTAGATACAATCAGAGATTTAACTAATGGAGGTACAAACTCTTAAGAATTTGAATGCACATCATGAAAATTTAGAAAAATAATATTATTACGTGACCAGTCAAATGAACTGACTAGTTACGTAATATAATTGTTTTTTTTGTTTTTTTTTTTTTATATTCAAATAAAACTCAAAAATATACTCTATGGAAAATTCTCAGAATAATCAATTTCATATTTATCTTTCAAATTATTTTACAATTAAAATCATTATTATTATTATTATTATTATTAATTATATAAAACTACAAGATTCGCAAACATTTTGACAGCTGCTCAGAAAAACGAATTTCACAATTTATACACCAATTACAAACAGTAATTCAATTTATCGTCTACATACACCAATACATAAAAAATAAAATAATAATAATACGACTTATTTTTTAACCCGTTTTATTTGACTGTTCTCAAATTCTGCGTCCCTCTCTGATTATTTCTCGATATACTAGCCGGTATTGTTGAATAACTTCTGATGTGCTGTCTAGCGGATATCATCTCCGAAACTTAATCGTTAATTGTCGAAATATTCTTAATCTTAAATGACATAATCTGAATTATTTACTAATGGGGGTATAGCATTGATGAAAGTAACCCCAATGATATACACTTTTCTTCCGTTTGTTTTACCATCCAATTGACGACGTTATAAACTAGAATATTTTTAATATAAATAATACGTGTAAAATTACTACCGAATTTATAACGGATTCGGTGAAAAGTAAAATAATGAATTTTACCGAGTTAAATATAAAAAAAATAGAATGAACATCTTGAAAAGATCGAATAGAATCAGAATGAATGCTTTTAAAATAACTTATTCTAAGTAATAGTACGGACTAGCTAGCAATTATAAAAATAGTTGGCCAGAAAAATATTAAAATTATTCGGATATTTTGTGTATACGAACTTTCATTTTATTCTTATTATTACTACAACATCTGAGAATTTTCCTGAACTTCTTAATTATACTTATTACCTTACAACACTTATTATAATTTTCTGCTATACCCCATTATGGCTAAAACGCCATAATATTTACGCAACAATATAAAGGAATAGAGAATTTCTACAGAAAATTATATTTTACGTCATTTATTATATTGTTTATTCATTCTTATTAACGACAATATCTCTCAATATGCCGGTAATAAAAATTTATGATTATTTCTTTCCTTTTTTTTCCAAAGTAAGTCCATTGCAAGCAACAAATCTTTTGAAAAAATTACGAACACAAAAATGCCTCCTCTACAATTCCTCCACTTGCTTGATATATCTTTTCTTTCTCATCTAACATTGTTCACTGACGGTTGTAAAAATGAGAGCGGGGTGGGCGGCGCGTTTACCTCCCTCTCACTCCATCACTCTGAATCCTTCTGGCTCTCTTCTTTCTGTTCTATCTTCACAGCGGAGTCTATCTCTATTTTACGCGCAGTCTCGTTCATTACATCCATAAGAGGTATCAGTAAATGTCTCATTGTCTCCGATTCCAAAAGTGTTCTTCAAGCTATTTCTTTTCCTCTTTCTCATTCTTCCAACTCTATTATTCTCTCAATTCGTTTTCTCATATCCAAACTACTCTTATCCAGCTCCATTATTATTGACCTTTTGTGGGTTCCTAGCCATTCCGGCATCGAGGGCAACGAGTTAGCGGATTTTTTAGCCCGTTCGGCCACCCGCTCATAAATTTAACAATTGTACCCTTTTTCTTCCCCCTTGAAAAATAAACTAAAAAAATGCGTACAATTATTACTTACTTATTATAGAAATATCACTTCAGTTTTGTGTAATAATATTTTTTACTAAATTATATCATTTCACGTATATACCTGGGTCATCGACATCTTCCAAATTATCATATTCTTCATTTAATAGTTTGATTGCTTTCAAATTATTCGCTCCGTTATCAATTGTTATACCTAGTATAAATATTATCTGATTTAATACGGAATTTTTCCAATTCATTTTTGAAATTATTCTTTTTAAATTTTCCCTCGTATGTCGTACTGTTACCTCTGGAGTGCCTAAATTAAAAACTTGTATTTTTCCAGAATTCAATGATTGAATGTTTATTCCAATTAAATATCTTTCCAAGCGTGTTACACGGTCTATTTTTACACAAATAAGTTTATTTTTTATTATTTTTCGAATAATATTTTGCACATTTCCACTCCTTAATTTTATTTCATTTTTAATATTAGGAACATTTAATACAATGCTGCACAAATTTAAAATCGGACCAAACGCACACTGAAACCCGGAATCCGTCGAACGTGTAAATGGTCGACCATATTTCTACGATTCCATCAATAATATCTTTCGGCTTTACACTAGTAGTGACAATTTTTTTCTCTTGGAAGTATTGTGTTAACTTCGTTTGTGGTTCAATTAATTTTGATGAATTTGACTATTTTTTTGAAAGTGCACATTCCTCTTTTAAATATGTTTTATAAGTGACAGGACGAAATTTTTTAGAATGATTTTTCAGATTTGATGCTTTACTGCCCTATAGAACGACATACACATATATCAAATTAATAAATTACTTAATTTATTTTTTTTAAATAAATTTAACGAATAGACCCTGGTCAAATAGGCGGCGGTGGCGACAACTTCCCTTCTCGAGTGTATTAAAATGATATCAATATAATTTTATTTGAGTTTGGTAACTTCAAGACGTAAATATGATTCGATTAAAAAATATTAAATGCGTTATCATTCTCACGGGGAAAAAAAATCTCAATCCTGTTGCTCATTGCTACCCGTCTTTCTAATTTTTCTCCTGTTGTCCTTTCCTACAACATTCTCCCTTACTTCTCTTATGACTTCAATAGCCTATGGCAGTCTATCAAATTTTCTTCTCTCCCAATTCGAGCCAATTCCTCCTCTCACAGTACAGTCAACAATGAATTTTTTCATTTATTGAATTCCTCTTTTCTTGCTCATGAATTGATATTTACTGATGGTTCCAGGAGCGAGGACGGCGTGGGTGGTGCATTTACTGCCCCGTCGCTTCAGCATTCTGAGTCTTTCCGGCTTCTTTCCTTCTGCACTACTTTTTTTCTTCTGAGTCGAGCGCCATCCTTCAGGCTATCTCTCTTTTATTTCCTCTTTAAGCGATCTTTCCCAATTCCACATTATTTCGAACTCTAAAGGCAACCCCTATCTTCTCCTCCTTTACATTCCTCTGATAGTATTATTCTCTCAGTTCGTTCTTTTACCTCTACTCTGCAGTCATCCTGCTCTATTCTTATTGATTCTTTGTTTTCCCAGTCATTCTGGAATCGGTGTCAGTGACGCAGCCGATTCTCAGGCTCGTTCTGCTGGTTGCCTTGATTCATTCCTCAACCATTTCCCTTCGTCAGATATCCTTTCCAATCACGCCAGACTTTGGCGGGATATTTACCCCTCCCTATTTTCTAATCGCTATTCGCATTACCGTTTTATTCAGCTGATTCTCGTTCCCTGTCTTGATTCCATTATATTCCTTTCGACCAATGGCTTCTAAAAAAAAAAAAACCACTCGATTAAAAAAATTTATACAGCGGTTTTGGCCCAAAACTTCGAATATTTGACGTATCAGCTAAATACTCTATTTTATTTCTATATGTTCCCCATTAAGTCCAATAGTATATGGCTTAAACCTCTTCCAGTTTTTACAAACATATTGTAGAATACATTTTTCTATTTTTATTCCTAATAATTCATTATTATATAATAAGACAGAAACGAAAAAAAAAAAATGTACCATCCCTATCTACATATTTTATTGTATCATTAACACACATTAATTCTACAATCGTATTAACAGTCAATATATATATATATATATATATATTATATATATAAACTCGGCCACTTTGGCCTCGCAAGGGGCTATGCCCCTTGATCCTTCTTGCTTTCATTCCTGTCTCTTTCTCTTCTATACTTTGTATAAAATGATTAAAATTTACAACGTAATTCTTACTGGCATCAACACACACAAAAAATAACATAACCACAAAAATTCTATTCTAACATTTAACTTCCGTTATATAAAATTAAGACATTTTTTTGTTACATTTTTCGTTACATATTTCATTACATAAAATTGTGACATTTTTTAAATAACAATTTCAAGAATCCTACAAAATATAACAAACGTTACATAAAATTGGGACATTTTTCTGGGACATTTTTTTGAGACATTTTTTTGGGACATTTAGCGTTACATAAAATTGGGACATTTAGCGTTACATAAAATTGGGACATTTAGCGTTACATAAAATTGGGATATTTTTTCGAATGGGGGGTAGCCTAAGAATTACGTTGTAATTAATATATATATAGCTGGAACTCGTATTCGAGTAGCCTCTGATGCACATATATTTTTAGATGTTCATCTTGCAGTGCGTGTGCTTATCGGAAGTGTGGTTGCACGTCTACACCTACGCCCGCTAAGGAAGCGTCACCTAAATCGATGGCACACTTAAGTGAGACGATTGAGGTAGGAGTGTAACCTAGCTTCCGTGCTGCCGACCAATGATAGAAAGATTATCAATAAAGTAGGATAACTAAGACGACTGGACTTTACTTCCGTTGATTAGCTCGCCGGCTGAATATTTCTATGTGACGCTAATACACACGACTACATTCGGAACTGACTATAGCCGCTTGTTACCACGCTACAGATGCAGCCCAAATGTGTCTATACTGCTGTGTACGAAACTAGCGCCGCATATTTTTGTCATCGTCTGGTATCGAACCCGAGACCTCCGGATCGGAAGTCAAGCGCTCTGGCCACTAGGCCGAACAGTGAATATATATATATATATAATTAAATTTAAACACACGAAAGTGAAAATTAAAGGAATAACGATTATTGAATAAACATTTACGCGGAAACATGGGTGCTGAAACGAGCTGATTGTAAAAGATTAGAAGCATTTGAAATGTGGTGTTGGCGGAAACTACTGCGAATAAGTTGGACGGAGAAAATTAGTAACCAAGAAGTGCTCGATAGAATCGAAGAGAGAAGAACTATACCGGGGGCGGATAGGTAAAACTCGGTTGGGTTGGTTAAGGCATTGCGGTCAGACTATAGTATAGTCAAAATCAGTATCGAAGGAAAAATAGTAGGAAAGAGACCGCGTGGCGTTCTCGAATGACATTAGTGGACGCATTTTTAAAAGAAACCAACTTACGGATCTACACGGAATTGAAAAGGACAGCAATGGACCGTATTAAGTGGAGGAAGCAAATAGTGCTGGGGCGAATCAGCCAGACGGCTGTCACATGATGATGATGATGATGATATATAAACATATAATAATAAATTTGTTAATTAATACATTTACATTAGACATAAATCATTACTTGAATCGTTGAAATAACACATGTGGAATAATTCATAAACAAAAAAAATAGAAAATTTAGTTGCCTTTGCCAGTAACTATCGGTATACGGTAGTAACAGAAATAAATAAAAAATAGTGAAAAGAAAGTTAAAAAGTTAATTTAAAAATTGTGTACAGAGCGTTTTTTTTTAAGATTAAAAATGGCACATAAAACAGACAAAACTTACGAAAACGAAATAATTACGACGTAAACGATACAAAAAGAATACGCAGATGGATACAAATTTGAAACGAACACGGACAGCATAGAAAAGAATTGAATGGTATCAAAGGCGCACTCAGATTTTTTTTTTGTTCGGGGCTAGAATTTAGAAAATGAGTTAGGGGGTGGGGTAACTCCGTACCTCGACTAAGTACCTATCTATTTCCGTGGTCTATAAACTAAAAATAAAAAAAATAAAAAAATACAAAATTAACGAATATTATTTTTAAAAAAATTACAAAACTGACCAATTTTATTAAAAAAAAATAATAATAATAGAAATGTAACATTATGTTTGTAATAAGCACAAATTAGGTAAGCATACGAATTTTATTTTTAAAAAATTAGGTAAAAGTATATAACATTATTATATGTTTTTATTTCTTCCGTAAACCGTAAATATATATATATATATATATATGTTATAAGTACAAATGAAATGTCTATTGAACGGTTACTAATGTTATATTTTATTTTTACACGAACATATATTATTCACAAATTCACAAATATAACATTGTTAAATACTAATTAATTATGTTAAAATAAATAAATAAAACAATTACAATAATAGTCCGATCGGTTTCGTTAATACATATTGCGCCAATGAGTGGTATAATAAAAACCGTTCAATTTTCCCTATCAGTATATGCTGTCCCTGTTCAGAATAAACACCAGATTGTTTTACAAAACACTAAACAACTAAAAAAAAAAGAAGCTAAATCGGAAAGAGAACATGATGTTAAATCGCTCAAGAAAAAAAAAAAAAACATCGGAATTAAATGAAACCACACCATTCTCTCCTTTTGAAATAAACAAATAATCACAACACAACTTAACACCATGACTGAAACAAGTATTCTTACTCTTTTGGGATACGATAAAAATAGTTCGACAGAAATATTTCTCTCTCCTCACAATAATTGGCTATTTGAATTTTAGACAATTGCAGTTTTCAAACCACATTAATCCGAAACCAAGCTAAATGCGTAAAGCACACTTCTTTCTGGATGTTGTGTGATATTAAGTTTTCTTAAAAATAGATTATATAACCCTTCTTCACTCTTAAAAATCCTAAGCTATAAAAATAAATGAAACAACCTTTGTAAATATTATAATATGGTAAACCCATTTATTACGAAGATATAAAACACTTTAGTTATATTTTGAAAACATTTTTCAATCACTTTTTACTACTTAAAGTTCAATTTTTCTAAAAATCTTTCTCATTTGATATTTTCGGTGTATGGTGTATTCAAATGGGCTTTCTGATAACCAATGCAAATGGTTTCGGCTAAATGCCAAAAACGCAGTGAAGCCTTTGATACAATTTAACTTTAGGGTACTTAAAACAAATCGTGTACAATTTTGGTATGCTGTATAAAGAATATTAAGACAAAACTATAATTTGGTAACTCATTTCTATGGGAAATATAACGGTTTATGTATTTTTTTGGAAAATTGTTTTTTATCCCTTTCCACATTTTCAAGTTCAAATTTACAAAAAAGCGTTCTTACTTGACATCATCAGTATATTATACACTGTATTCACATTGATAATAACGATTCGTTTAGATTGCAGCGTGATTTTTGGTTTTCCAAAAATGGGATTCTGCCATTCTTTTTCCTTAAAATTTTGCGGAAGGAAAACAATTTTGCACATTTTTAGTACACTATGCACGTATGTCTTCATGCAAAATTACGATTAAACCCATTTGCACCAAAAAAATAACAGTTTGTGTATTTTTTTGGAAAGAGCTTTTAACCCCTTTCTACCCCTTAAAGTCCCAATTTCGAGAACAGCGTTCTTGTTCGACATCTTCAGTATATACATTATATTCATGAGAATTTTATAAACCTTTTTCACACTTTTAGTAGACCATACGAGGTATCTTCATGTGAAATTACAATTTGGTAAATCCATTTGAGCTAAAAATATAACAGTTTGTGTATTTTTCGGGAAGCGGTTTTTAACCCCATTCCACCCCTTAAAATCTAAATTTTCAAAACAACGTATTTATTTCACATCTTTAGTATATACCCTGAATTCACATGGAAATTACACGCGATAATCACGATTCGTAGTGTGATTTTTGGTTTTCTCAAATATGAGTTTCTGCCCTTTTTCGTCTTTAAAATTTTGGGGATGTAAAAAAAGCTTCGCACACTTTTAGTACACCGAATAAGGTATCTTCATGCGTAATTACAATTATGAAGACCCGTTTTCACTAAAACCATAACAGTTTTTGTATCTTTTGGGAAACAGTTTTTAGCCCATTTTCACCCCCCAAAGTTTGAATTTTTGAAAAAAGCGTTCTTACTTGATATGTTCAGTATATACATTATATTCACATAAAATTACACGTGATAATTACGATTCGTTCGGATTGTAGTGTGATTTGCGGTTTTCTCAAAAACGGGGTTTTGCCCTTTCCACCCCTTAAAATTTTGGGGATTTAAAAAAAAATTTGTACACATTTAGTACACCATATGAGGCGTCTTCATGCGGAATTACAATTTGATAAACCCGTTTGTACCAAAAATATTACAGTTTGCGTGTTTTTTTTTGGAAAACCAGTTTTTAACCCCTTTTTACCCCTTAAAATTCGAATTTTGAAAAAAGCGTTCTTATTTGGCACCTTCAGTTCATAAGTAATGTTCATGTAAAATTTCAATTATCTGGTGAAAAATGGCTTCGGCTGTAGCGTGATTTTTGGTTTTTTAAAAAGCGATTTTCCGACTTTTACCACCTTTTTCACCACTAAAGAATTTGAATTTTTTAATGCATTTTTAAATAGTGTCAGGACATTGTATGGTTGTATTAGGTGCCAATTTTCAGCTTCATAGACCTAGTAGTTGCAACGATATGTTAATAATTGCTGGTTTTTCAAATATTTCCTGATTTTCGCTTTTATATACGTAGATTAAATATTGTTAGTAGCAAACAGATAATCTGAAGAAGGGTTACAATCTATTATATTTTTCCGAAAACTTAATATCACACAACATCCAGAAAGAAGTATGCTTTACGCATTTAGCTTTGTTTCGGATTAAAGTGGTTTGAAAACTGCAATTGTCTAAAATTCAAATAGCCGAATAATTGCGAGGAAAGAGAAATATTTCTGTCGACCAGTTTTTATCGTATCCAAAAATAGTAAGAATACATGTTTCAGTCATAGTGCTAAGTTGTGTTGTGATTATTTGTTTATTTCAAAAGGAGAGAATGTTGGTTTAATTTGATTCCAATGTATAGGTGTGTTATATCACTAACTGTTCAACTAGTTCATTAGGATCGTCAGAATAATTGATATGAGGATCTTCAAGACATACTTTGTGGCTAGCACTATGTAGAAATTTCCTTTTTCTTTCACCAGGGTAATATTTTACACTTTGTATGTTAGATTGAAACTTAGGACAAATTATTTTTCTGTATTTAGGAAACGGAGTACCCTTTAATACAACTTATTGTTCTTCCTTTTCCTAAATAAATTTCGCCACATTTGCGATTCCAAGAAATTGGTGTTGAGCCCATCATGTACGCACGAGTGTTAGCATTATAATGTATTCCATATACTTGATCATTTGGTAGAGGTTCATCACCATCTATTTGAAATGGATCCATTTCATGTATATTAATAGACTTATATTCAGACTTATTATCACTATTTTCATAATCTTCATTTTCAACATCAGTCTCATAATCAACTTTCTTACTGTGACCAGAAAGTTTGTGACGTAATTACAAATATTAAGATGTATATAAAAAATTCCTTATTTGACGTTTAATTTTTGTAGCATTCAGTTTGGTGGGGTAAGAAAGTTAATTTTTTAAAGAGATCATTTTAATATTATTAATTTTTTTTTGCTTGTCTGTTTGCACGTGTACGATAATGAATTCTTTCATCACTTTCTCTTTGAAGGGGGGCCTCTCATTCAAAATTAGTCCCCTCGGGCCCTGTAAATCCTAAATTCGCCCCTGGTTTGAATGTGTAAAATGTAACATGACTCAGAAATATCACATAAACAGCGATCTTTCCAAACAATATATCACATGTTTGGGGAAAAAATATTTTTTTCAAATTTCGAGCTTTTTTTGCCCCGAGGGTTTACTTTTAAAGCTGGAAACCCGGATGTTCTAGAATAAACAAATATAAAGGGATGCGCATATTTTTAACCGTGTTTAAAATTTTTAGTTATAATAGTCGCCGCTCTAAGGAGCACACATAATTTTTTGCAGTTTTTCGACAACTTTTATAATGTAATTTTTTGATTTTATGAAAGAACTTCTGCATTTTTTTTACATTTTGAATTTCACCCTTACAGGTTTATAGGGCGATGGGTTATAATTTTTTAAGTGATTTTTGAGGTCGTTTTAAATACTATATTATGTATTTTTGACGTTTTTTTTGCAGTTTTTGCCGCCACGGGGTAATCGGTCACCTTGAAGTTTTAGATCATTTGAAAGAAACCTTTAATTGTAATTTATGTTCCAAACTTGAAGTTTAAGTCAAACCGTTCGTGAGTTATTGATTTTTATTTGATATTTTTGTCATTTCTGAATCATCTTATAAGGATTCTAAACATTATATGTTATGGAATCCTAACAATATTTCCCCGCAGTAGCATGCGTTTATGGAGGGTCGGTCTATAGTTACTAATTTAATGACCTACACTGAGTATATTTCTTCAAAAAAGGGACTTATCTTATCAAGTAGATGTAATTTATACAGATTTTGAGAAAGCGTTCAATAAAAACAACCACAGTATGCTAATAAACAAACTTAACGGATTCAGGTTTTCTATAGAATTATTACAATTGTTTAAAAGATATTTTACACGCAGGAAGCGATATGTTCAATTCAATAATGTACAATCTGTGTGCTTCTATTGTATATTGGGAGTTCCACAAGGCTCAGTTTTGGGACCTCTTCTGTTTTTATTATACATCAATGATTTACCCCAAGTAATACAACATTCCAATATATTGTTGTACGCAGATGATACGAAAATATTCAAAGAAATTAGAAACAGCAATGATGTATCACTACTACAAATAGATATTGAAAGGTTTGAAAGTTGGAGTATGAAAAGTAGACTGCTGGTAAATACATTAAAATGTTGTCATGTTACTTTTATGTGGAAATTTAAGACAATTATATCAACTTATAGTATAAGGAACGTTTACCTGAAATCTAAAAATGAGATTCGAGATTTGGGGGTAAATTTTGATTCCAACTTTACTTTTAATGCTCATTTATTACATACGATTAGTAAGGCAAGATGGATGTTGGGTATTTTATTTAGAAATGGTAAAAACTATGTTTTTGAAGACACACACCAGTTTAGTCTGTTCAGTATTAGAGTTTGCAAACATTATTTGGAATCCCTCCTCTAAAATAATAATCAAAAAAATAGAAGCAGTTCAGATGCAGTTTTTAAAGTATTTATTTTTTAAACGTGTCAAGTATTTTCCAATCAATGCAGTTTACACAGATTTATTAGATACATTTAATTGTAAGACTTACGAGTCGTAGACGTGTTGTTGAGGTCTGCTTCTTGTATGAAATACTTCATGGTGAGATAATTTCTCCATCTTTATTGGAAAGAATTAGTATTAAAGTTCCATCATTTAATTGCTGGAAAAATGCGTTACTAGCACTTTTCACGTTCTGCAATGGAAACATTACCGAATGACTACAACAACATTTTAGATAAGTGCAATGAACTTGACATCCTGGGTTGCCATAATTTTAAAGATTTTAGTCTACTGCTGGGCACTGTAGACCGAAATAAATTTAAACACAACTCACTCTACTTATCTGTTCCCTTACCCATTGAACTTATTATTATACTCGTATATTGCTGAGACTGTGCTTTCGCTTATATAATGTACATTGAAGTACTCTTGTCTTTCCAAATTACGTAACAAATTGCTAGCTGAGGTTTTTGAGGAACTAGAATGCTAGTATGTGTACATGGATTTGAATAGGTGTTTATGAATGAGTGGGAATGTAGATACAATTGTAAGTCTTAAGAAACACATGTCGGCATATTGTAATATTTACCACTATAAATTTGTTCTGCCATATTGTTTTAATCTGCCAGTGTGGTTTCATGTGAGTTTATTTTAGCTAGATTAATAATTTATTTACTGTTTTTTAGTTATATAAGTGCAAACAGTAATTGGCCGAAAGGCCGTTGTTTGTACATTGTTGTAAATAAATAAATAAAATAAATAAAAATAATATTTTCTTATTAAGATAAAAAAATTTCTTTAAAAAGATTTTTTTTAAATTTTATTAAATTATATTTAATTAATAAGCTTATTCTTTAGAATACTATGGTAGCGGCTTCATAATACACTACACTACATTCACTTTATTACGGTTGGGTGTAATGCCATATAAATGAAACATTTTGAAGATGGTTTCATAATTCCACTTCAAAGGCATTGCCACATGAAGCGCAACTTTTAAGCTAAGCGTACCATATAATTCGACGATTGTATTAGTAAATTCCTCTGTGGGTACTTTCGGTGGTACCAAAGACCTAAAAGCTAAAACCTCAGTATTATTAGTAAATCGTTCATCTTTTGAAGTCAGTATCTCTGTTCCCATTTACTCTTCCGCGAAACAAATTTCTGATTATTAAAATTCCATGTGAAAAGTTTTGTTTCCAACTCTTCTATCCGGTTACGTACACGGAATAAAAGCAGATATTCGTAGGCGCGTTCGTGAAAAACATTCAACCCAAAAATCGTTAATATAACAAAAGTGTAAACACATTATAAAAAAACACAAAACAAAATCAGAAAAACATAACTGTCAGTTAAAATATTTAACGAGGGCAAATAAAAAAACAAAACAAAAAAAAAGGAAATCTAATTATTTATTAACAAGCTAATTATTTCAACTCTTTGAACTGTAATACTAATTTTCTCAGAGCATTCACCAAAACAATCATAATTAGTTTAATTTTTTTTCCGCTGAGTTATTATCAATAATTTTTTTTGTTATCAAAATATGTCAACCCTAGTTTAAGTTTAGAAGTCTTAAAAATTATATAAGATGCATCACAATCAAATTTCCACCCGTTGATTCCGCTAACGCCTTTCTTGCCCATCCTAGTTTTTTCGCGCAACGCAACATCAAAGCATGTATCCCTAATAGCGTCTTATACAGAATGGGCGTCATTTCTGCCGTGCATCCGTCCTTTTCTGAAGATGAAATCTTAAAAGGAATCGAATCGCCAATCCCCATTGCTTCTATCCGGCGTATATGCCGTTCTTCAGATGTTACTAAAATCCCTACTCGCTCAGTTGAACTCAAATTTTACAGCACCACCTGCCCGGAATTCGTTTCAATTTTCAAGGTACGATTTTCCGTTTCCCCTAGTGTCCGATCGCCTACGCAGTGTTCCAAATGTTTTCTTTTTGGACACATCGCAAAGCACTGCCGTAGTTCTTCTAACACTTGTTCACACTGTGTCTCTAAACATCCAGTTTCAGAGTGCAGCAACGTACAGGATCCGCCCCTTTGTTGTAACTGCAAAGTTTCACACTCGGCCTTGGACCGATCTTGCCCTGAATGGATCAGGCAGAAAGACATAAAACATATTATGGCGTTTGAGAATATTTCATTCCAGGAAAAAAAAAAACAATTTAACATCTCGTGCTTTCTCATACGCCGACCGAGCCTCAATGTCCAATTCTCCTCCTAGTATTTCTTCTAAATCTCCTTCATCCCCTCCTTCTCTTCTCTCTAATTCTTTCCCACGTCCTAAATCTCCTACCTTCCATAAAATCCGTAACACCAAAGCGCCTTATAAACCCTCCCCTTCCTTCCAATTTTACCCCTTCACCCTCTAATGGATGGGCTTTCGACAAATCTACTCCCCTTCTATCTATCTCCATTTCTATTAATAGTTTTCTCCCAAACCACGCTAACAATAATCCTGCCTCTTTGATCACTCCTTACTCCACTCATCCAACCTCTCCTTTAAATGAAAATATTTCCTCAGCTATCGTGGAAACACTCTCTTCAAATAACCCAGCTTCTTCTTCTTCCTTTGTTGATTACTTAACTCGTTTTCTTTCCAGTAACGTACAAATAAATTAATTCTTCTTTCTACGATTGAGAAAATAAGGAGGAATGTAAGAAGATTCGGGGCTGAATTTTCTTCTTTCTACTCTTTTCTGTCTTTCCTCTTACACCCTAAATTCTCGTTCCTTCTTCCTTATCTAATATTTCTGTTAACATATAAAATAAGATATCTAAATCAGTTGCATAACCGTTTAATTTCAGTAATCAATGCCTGCTCGTTTACTCCCTCTGTATTTGTAAATCGTACAGTTGCTGCGGTGCCCAGAAGCACTGTCCGGCTTCAGTAATTTATTGTGTCCTTTTTTCCTTCCAATGCACTGACGTCAAGATAGCTTGCTCAGCACTTGAACTCAGTTGCATTCGAATTGTCTTTGTTTTCTCTCGCATTAGCTGCTCCAGTTCTGCGGCGAGATTGACAAGCGCATATAGCAACAGCTATGTAACAAGAGGCTTTGCGCATCATAATATAACTCTAACGTGTGTATCATTTTATCAATGCAAAGGTTTCGAAACCTGATTTCGCTTAGCAGAAATTTCTTCCTACATGAATGTTCTCTTTATTCCTTCTTTTTACTACCCTTAAAATTCCCTTCTGATTTGTTAGCCCCGATTTAATCCCTCCGGATTTCTAATCGCTACATTTCCTTCGTTTTCCTTTCAATCTATTTCAATACCAATGTTTTTGCTTTCCTATTTACCTCATACCGATTATTGTGCCTTTGTACTGTTTCTGTCCTCTCTTTTCTTGATCCCCATACGCCTACTACATTCCCTGTTTCACCATTATGGCTGCGTTCAATATACTTCAGTGGAATTGTCGTAGCCTCAGAGCCAATAAAAATACATTAGAGGGTCTATTAGATATTCATAAGGTTAGTGTCGCCCTTATCTCAGAAACGTGGCTTCGGTCGGCCACTAACTTTAATATTAGAGGATATAAAATAATTAGATGCGATCGGAATGATGGGTATGGTGGTTCTGCAATCCTCGTTAAAAACGACATTCCTTTCCGCTCTCACGATGTTTCTCTAAATCTCCTTCTCTTGTTACTAACCATCCCAACATAGTCGACATTTCTATTAGTACTACCCTTTCGCATCCCATTAACATTATCTCTATTTACGTTCCCCCAAATTATGATCTTTACCAGTTCCCTCTTTCCTCCTTTTTCAACTCTATCCCGCAACCATTTATCATCGGGGGTGACTGGAATGCCCATTCGCCCTTGTGGGGTTGCACATCCTACAATTCCAACGGTTCCATTCTTAAGAATGGTATCCTTTCCTATAATTTAATTCTCCTTAACGACCATTCCCCAACCTATTTCAGGAATCCTTCTATTTTTAGTTCTCTTGATCTGACTTTTGCTCCTTCCACTATTGGTCTCAATTATAACTGAAGCTCTTACGAGTTCTTACGGCAGTGACCATGTTCCTATCCTAATAACCCCCGTTAACTTCTTTTTTTTCTCCGACTTGTTTCAAACCTTTACATTCTCCTCGGTGGAACCTTTCGAGGTCAAATTGGACTTTGTTTCGTTCTTGTGTCGATTCCTCACTTCCTAGTTCTCAACTCGATTCCGATCCTATACTTCGATATAGTTCTTTTTTAAATTCCATTACGTCTGTTCTTTCTCTATCTTCACCTACCCGTCATCATTCAGCTATTTATCATAATAAAGCTTCATCTCTTTGGCGGAATGAGGAATGCTTTAGAACTTTTTGATTAGATCCTACAACTGAAAACTTTGTTGCTCATAAGCAAGCGAACGCAAGAACTAGGTATATTCTTAAAGTCTCAAAAACATCCTCCTGGAAGAGTTTCTGTTCTTCTTTCTTCAGGAATATCCCTCTTTCTCACATCTGGAAAATGGTTAGAGCTTTCAAATCCCCATCTTCTGAACGTGCTTCCAATCTCAATCTTTCTAAAGATAGCCTAATATCCTTTATCGATTCCATTGCTCCTGCTTATGTTCCTAATATTGACGAAACATATTTAATTCCTCCAACGCATAATTCCCCGACAAATTTCCTATCCTTTGCCTTCAATATTCATGAATTAAATTCTGTCCTCTCCAAATCTTCTAGCCCCACCCCAGTTCTTGACGGTATACCTTTTCTGGTCCTTAAAAATCTGTCTGAACGGTCCCTTATATTTCTCCTTGATCTTCTCAATTGTGTTTTCTCTCCAGAGGTATAACTCCTCCCTCTTGGAATTCTTTTATCATTCCCATCCCTAAAAAAAGTTCTTCCCTACGTCCTGTTTCCTTGACATCCTGCATCAGAAAACTTTTTGAAGGTATGTTAAACAAGCACCTTGTTTGGTGGCTGGAGCATAATAATGTACTTCCTGGCAATATGTTTGGTTTTCGGCCTGGTATTGGTCCCTCCGACTGTATTAGTCTTTTTGTTTCCTATATCTAACATAAAACGGTGATGTAACGTTTAAAATAAATTAACATGGCAACGATTTTCGAACGACCACTTTTAATTAACTAATCAACTAAAAATTATCATTGATAAAAGTATTATTCACACACATTGATGTTTCTAGAACATCTTCGAACAGTACCGCACTAGCCACCCTGCCTGACTTTAGTCGGATTTATTCAATCCTTCATCGACTCGATGTTGCTCAGCATAGCTTTTGAACGAAGCACACTCACCACAGACTCACGTAGTTACCTCTCCTATCTGCCACTACTAACAAGACACACACACACACACACACACACACACACACACACACACAACAATCTCAACTTCAACACATTTGTCAGGCCGACTGAACACAAGAATTTGGTTTTAGCCAATAAGCATTCCTTGATACCTACAAAAAGCGACAACAACAAATTAAAAGAGTGTTCAATAGATCACAAATTAATGAAATAACAAGAAATTTTTCTAATTTGAATGTCATCAAAGGATTTTACTACAGGTACCGAATCCGTCTAAGTATTAGTAAAGATTTGTCAACTTTTTTATGCAAATTTGAGTTTTGGAATTTTTAAAACAATTTCGAATGGCTGTAGAAAGCAAATGAGGACCAGAACAGTATGTAAAGAAAGTTAGTAACTTTTTTATGAAAAATTAGAACATTGCCCTCCACAATTATATAAACAGTTATAGAGCCGCATCAATTTTTTTTTTTGGCTGTATTACAAAGTTCTTTATGTAACTATGTAATATTCCTAAAAATAATTTTTTACTGTTCATAGATTTGTACAGTAATAATACAAGTTTAGAAATGTGGATTTGTTAAATGTACCTTTTTTTTTTGTTTGCTGTATGTACTTATTTGCAATTGCAGAATACTATTTTAAATATAATCTGTCAAATGATTTAAATAATTATCATTTGTAAATAAATGTTTCTTAAAATTAATGCAAGCATTTAAATTTTATTTTTTTTGTGTTATAAATGTTAATGAATAAATAAAATTATAAATAAATTAAAGACTTAATTTTTCATTTTCTGATTTACTTGAATATGTCATTTTTATTTTTACACGCCGTAATTATGTTTGAAGAACTTTTTACTACGCTTCAAAGTATACATATAAATGAACGTTTTCGGATTTATTCGATCAAAAATATTACAGGGAAAGTCTGAGGCAATATTGTGCTCCACCGTCGTTGACTCGCGAGTCCGTTCATCTTTTACTTTTTTCCATCTCTAAAATCCGACCCACATTTTCCAACATAACAACGAGATTTTATCTTTACTAGTCTCAAAATCCGACCAAGACTTTGACCAACTCTTCGTTCAGCGGCCGTTCTTCCAGCGCTCGCCTCTAGCCTGTGTCACGTCGTTTCGTAACGAGCCATCTCTTCTTGCTCGCTGTTCATAGTAGATTCGCGCAATTCTAATCGTTGTTTATTTTAATTTATTTTTAATATTTTTTAAACGGCGCGTCCGCTTAACGATTTCGCTCTTAGTATTATTTTCTCGCCAGAGACACGTTTTTCGGTTATTTCGATCTGACCACCATTTTTATTTACCGCCGCACTACGCAAAAAAAAAGGGCCAAATATGGCCGCTCGTCAACCGTTCGCGATCGAGTCCTTCTACCTCAGTTGTTGTTGACCATCCGTTATTATTAGTAAGTCCGTTCTTTGTTGTTGTTTGTTTTGCAGGTGTGTTTCGTTTGTTTTTTCCCGTTGTCACCTTCGTTGTGCATCCCCCGTGTACTCGTATTTTAATGTCTTTAAATCCGAATTTCGTAACCACTTTTTTTGACCAAATAGTCCTTCTCAGGACTCCTCCGTAGTTGTTTTCGTAAAAGTCCGCTTAGACTTACATCGTTTTTATCGAATGTTCGTTTTTGAATAATATAATTTTTACATCCGGAATTTTAGTATTTTGAAATTAACCGTAAACACGCCCTCATCCCTGGCCAACCATCGACTCACATACACATACACGCACACACTTACACTCGCATTCCTCATTGGACAATCGGATCTATTTATTTTTATTTATTTATTCTTTTTTTAAATATACATATATATACAGTACGTAATGTACACATTACAACTTTAAATTACAGTAATATTAGGTTTGAATTATGTTTTATAGATTTTTGTTTTTAAGGATTTAAGGTAACATATATTCTTACAGTTTACAGTTTACATTTGTTAAAATTGCGTTTTTATGGTAATGTATTACTTATTCTATAGAAATTATTGACAAATCTAAATTAAAAATGTTTCAAAAGTATATTAAATTAATTTTTAATAAAAACCACCTTTAAAACTTCGTAAAAATAAAAATAATAAAAATAAAATATGCTAAATTTACACTTAAGTATTAAGTTTATTTCATATAATTTTGGGATTAAATAAACGTTTTGGTTCATTTTATATTTGTTATTGGTTTCATTCCATTATTTAATTTACTCAGCAATTGACTTGTGCATTCGAATTGCATAGAAAATTTAATGAAAAATAACACACCGAATTATTTCAAACCCTATTTTAACGGCCAGTAACACCCCGACCGATTTGAAAATAATCTCTTGGGTAGCTTCAAAAAGATTTGTACAGTTCCGAAAATATTTAATAATGCATTCATTAAAGAATCAACAAATCGCAATTTAATACTATACCGGTAAATTTTAAGAAAATAAATTTCAGCGGAAACAATAAAAAACTAAAAATATATCAAGTATGTAGGCGTACATATCAATTAAAATTAATTACAAATTATGACTTGAGTAAAGTTTTTTTTAAATTAGTTTCACATTTTTGCTACTTTACTAAGTAAAACTAGCATCTATAAAAACAAAAAAATTTACTATAATGAATCGAATTATTTTAATAATTAATCAATTAGTGAAATAATTAAATATGAATCACAATTACCTACCAGATCATATTTCAATGCGGCAATTTTTCTATACGCTTCGGAAATGACATTTAAAAGTTGAGCCTCTAGATCAGCCTGTAACAGAGTAGAACGAACGAATTAACAAGCGTTCGAATGAAGTCTTATTTATCGTGTTCGTGCATGTTAATTCTTCGCTATTGTTCTCGAGTAGTACAACATACAGAAATTATTGAGACAGAATCAATGCATTTACAAGCTGAAAACTAAACAGTTCTTCTTGAATGCAACTTCAATGAAATATATGAAAATGTCATTGACATGAAAACATATCCGGTAATTCAGAGGTTACTCTAGTGGGTTTTAAGATTAACTGATAGTTCTAGAATTAATGTAAATAGGTATGACTGTTGCTGCTGGTAAATATATTACATCAATACATTTATTGTATATGCATCACACGCGTTTAAACATTTAACTTAAAAGTTATAATAAATTTTTAAGTGCATTTCTAAAAATTTCTATATTTTAAATGCGAGCGAGACATAATATCACTGCGTTTCGAATGAAGTAGAAATGTATGATGATATAGGACGGAAATGGACTGAAATAAGATTGAAGTGATGAGTAAACCTGGCCTATAAATTACATTCAAAAAGTTCTCCGCCTGTGCATTATGGAGCAATAAGTCAATATTAAAATTACCACAAATCGGGAAATTATCATTATTATTTAATTTCCTTAAAAGTGTTGCGGTTTCTTCTATTAATTTACCTACGTTTTTACTCGGTGTTTGATATATAGCAATTAAACATAAAAAATCTATATCAATCAACAAAATAACTTTACTTACATTTATTTGGGAATATCTGGATCATGCAATACACCTTCCTCTTTCTCTTGAAAATCCTGGAGACGTGATGTTTCTTCTCGATTTTTAATCTGGGATTGTTTAGCACAATCAGAGAAACGTCGTTCAGTTTACCATTTTTTATGCTTTTATGCTCTGATCTATACGTTTTATTTATATTTTTCCAGTTTTGACATCTATCGACATTCTTTTTTCCGTTTTACGCTGTCCATTTTATTTTTTATTCAGTCATTTTTCCCGCTTTTATTTTGTCGTAGATGACTTTTTTTTATGTACGTTAAATTTAGGCCGTTAAAGTTAATTATTAGTCGAGTAAACCTTCCGCTGATATACATTAATACAGACACTGATCTAATCGTTGAAATTCTTTAAAGACCCACTATCGTGATGAGCCATATTTATACTTATTGCTAGTACATTTTAATTAAAACGTTAACAAAGCAAATAAAAAAATTCTTATTACGCATTTCAGTTTATTGGTAAGGTTGAACCCTCCCAGTAAAACTTTGGGAACGGCTTGATCTTCGTAAATCTCTTGAAGTCACTGCGTATGATTACAATTATAAACATTAGACGTAACATATATATATATTAAATTTAATCTAATCAACATAATTTACAGATTTTGTAATATCTGATTATAGACCTAGATGTAGAACTTACAGAAGTAAAAGCCAAAATCGAACTCTCAAAACTACAAGGGAAGATAGAAGAGTTACGTGCAGACAAATTGACTGATTTTATCAAATTTACGAACTGGTCAATCTGTTTTGTTTTTTTTGGTTACTCTACTATAATAAACGTAATCAAAAAATATGCTGGCCATTGATAACTTTAATTCTTGTAACTTTTAATTCGAAGGAAATTATAAATTTACTAAACTATTTCCATTTTCTGATACAGGTTAAGGTGAACTGCTGCCAATTTTATATTTTGAATTTCAGCTTTATAGATTTATCGGGTGATGAGTTATGATCTTTTAAGTGATTTTTGAGGTCGTTTTATATACCATATTTTATATTCTTGACGTTTTTTTTTGCCGTACAGGCTAATCGGTCATCTTCATGTTATAGATTGTTTTAAAGAGATTTTTAATTGTAATTTATGTTTCGAATTTTGAAATTAATAAATTAAACCATTCGTGAGTTATTGATTTTTATTTTTGATATTTTTGTCGTTTCTGAACCACCTTATAAGAATTCCGTACATTATATGTGTACATACAGTGACTCCCAAAAAGATTCGCACAAGTAAGAAATTTCGTTTTTTGCAACTATAAAAGCGATAAACAATAAAATAAAAAATGAAAAAGGACACCTATTAATACGAGGGTGGTTCAAATATAAACCGGAATTTTTAAATAAACGCGCGAATAATTTATTGTGGAAAAAGTGGTTGCACTGGCAGTTAGACCGGTTTGTTATGTAGAACAATGAGAACCGCGTCGTAAGCTCACTTTTTAGTGTAGTTAGAGCCATGAGTGAAAAAGAAGTACCAGTGTCGTCTGTTGCACAACGCATCATTATTCGTTTTTTAGTCAAAGACACGACGTAAAATCCGTGGAAATTTACCGAAAATTACGCGAACAGTTCGGCGATGAGTGTCTCTCCAAAACTCAAGTGTACGAGAAAAGGACGTGAAGTGGTGTCAAACATACCACATGCGCGGCGGCGCCCAAAAACCAGCATTACAGATGAACACGTCAAAGCCATCGCGAACAACTCATTTTGGCTGACCGACGCGTCCGTGTACGCGATATGACCGACGAATTGGGCATCAGCATAGGTAGTATTGAGACGTTTAATTCATGATCGGCTAGGTTATCGCAAAATTGCAGCCAGATGGGTGCCAAGACTTCTGAATTTTGAACAGAAATTCACTCGTTGGGAAGTTTGTACGCGTCTCCTGCAGCAGCGATATGAAGAGGAAGGAGAGAATTTATTACGGCGAATATTCACCACGGACGAAACTTGGGTACACTACTCTATACGCCGGAGAGTAAACGCTCGTCTATGGAGTGGCGGAAGAAAAAAGAGGGAGCGCCAGTCAAAGCGAAGAAGGTTACACAGTCAGCTGGGAAGGTGTTGTGTACCGTGTTTTGGGACATGAAGGGAGTGATCGCAGTCGATTTCCTAACTGAACAACGTACTGTGACGGCGGCGCAGTATTACAGTAACCTCCTAAAAAACACAGTCAAACCGGCCTATCGAACAAAAAGGCGCGAAATTCCGATCCGTAGTGCGATACTGCTTCAAGACAACGCCAGGCGGCCACATACCGCTCGGCTCACGATGGAGACATCGGCCGAATTGGGCTGGGAAACACTTGAACATCCTCCTTACAGTGCAGATTTGTCGTCTTGTGTTGATTATTTGTTTGGCCCGTTGAAAGAAGCACTTGGTGGACAACGTTTCGACAGCAACGATGAGGTGGAATCGTTCGTGCGCAAATGGCTATGTGACAAGCCGCGAGATTTTTACGAAAAAGGAATAAAAAAATTGCCGGAGAGGTGGAAAAAGTGCGTAGCGTGCGAGGGGGGTTATCTCGAAAAATTGTAAAAAAATATGAGCACTGTAAGTATAAAATAAAAATTTTTATGACGAAATTCCGGTTTATATTTGAACCACCGTCGTAGTACAACATCACAGCCACGCAGATCACATAATAAGAAGTAAAAAGATTGTGAGAAAAATACCGAAAAAAGAGGAATTTATGTATGTAAAAAAAGTGGAAAAAAATCATCGCTCAAAAAGATCCGCACTATGATGTTACATGGGAAAACCCGTGCATTATAACGCAATAGGAACGGGGGTGACTGATAGGTGTATCGCAGGTAGCTTGTAATAATCAAAATGCGCTACGTTCGCGCCAAAAAACAAGTACCAGTGTGCATTTGTGTTCGTAAATCGCGCGGTGTTTGCACATTCCATTAAAGTGCTCTCTGTATGAATGCAAAATAAGGGTAAATACATGTCTACGGAGAAGATCTAATTAGTAATTTGAAATCATACGAAGGGTAAGTCTATACGGGAAATATGTACGATATTAAATATGAAACGTCGAACCGTATACGACATTCTCTGAAGCGATATAAACACGAAAATAGAATGGATTTAAAAGTCCTGGTCGTCGAAAGATTCTAACGTCGCACGAGGAACGCCTGATCGTCCATAAAATAAAGAAAAATGTCAGATTGAGTGCTCCGAAGATTGCCAGTGAATGTGAGAAAAAAGTCGGATGTGAAACGGTACGACAAACTATAAGAAATGCTGGATACAAAAGACGTGGTGCTGCACGACGAAAATATTTTATCAACGAAGTGAATCGGCGCAAACGTTTACAGTTCGCGAAGGAATACCTTTCAAAGCCTGCTACTTATTAGGAGGACGTAATTTTCGCTGACGTAAGTAAATTTAATGTTTTTAGTTCAAATGGACATTGTGTATGGTCTGGCGTAGGCCAAATGAAGAAATGAATCCCTGTAATCTGAAACCTACAATAAAGCACGGTGGCGACGGAGTGATGGTTTGCGGGTGTGTATCAGCCCATGGTTTAGGCGAATTAGTATTTATCGATGAAATTCTAGATTCGCGTCGATATTTGGAGCTTTTGAAAGCCAATTTGCGCAACAGTGCCGCGACAATGGGTATCTTGCACTCGTTTAAATATTATGAGGACAATAATCCTAAACATCGAGCTCGCATTGTGTAAGGTATGAAAGCTCTACCGGTGCCCAAAAGTGATCCATCCTCCTCCTCAATCACCGGATTTAAATATTATTGAAAACTTGTGGGATGAATTGGACCGTCGAGTTCATCAGACGCCGGTTATTTCTGAAGCAGAGCTGAAGAAAAGAATTGACGAGGAGTGGATAAAACAGGACAAAGAATACTTCGGTAAACTTGTAAGTAGTATGCCAAATAGGTTACAGAATGCGTCATTGACCAAAAAGGATACTCAACAAAATATTAAGTTAATTTGTTTAACTTAAATTTCTAGTGCGTTTCGCTTTTTTTTCCTCGCATTTTCGATTTTGTGCGGTTCTTTTTGAGCGATGATTTTTTTCATTTTTTTTTTTTATACAACTTATTTTTTTGGTATTTTTATCGTTATCTTTTTTTCTTATTATGTGATCTGTTGTATGACTGTGACGTTATACTATTAATTACATTTTTTTTTTTAATTTTCACTGCGTTTTTTTATTGTCTCTACAGTGTAAAAAAACAAAATTTCTTACTTGTGCGGATCTTTTTGGGAGTCACTGTATGTGTACGGAATCCTAAAAATAAACAAAGTTTAGCCGGTATCGGGAAAGACTTCACATTACCGTTTGAGAGTTAATATTATACGTACATCTATGCGCCTTTAATATTTATGGTGATTTGTATATTTTTTTAGTACATATTTCTCCCTTAATTCTTTTGTGACAGTTCTGACTTTTGATTTATACCTTTTATCTCTGATAAAATTCTAAAAGTAATATCAGTTTTTACCTTGACCATCCAGATATTTTAGCAAGAAAAAAAACTATTAAAATGTTAAAAATTTAAATAATGTATGTTACTTACGATCTATTTAGCTGAATTATTTCCTATAGATGAAGGTCAACAAAGAGTGTCTGAATGTAAAAAATGTGAACATCATATTTTTGATGAGACTTTAACGAATTTCCAATAAAAGTGACTGATATTAATAAATTTGTAAATAGGATTAAGAAACTTAATTTAATTGAAGAAGAATGATGAATTAATATGTGCATATATCATCATAATAACAGTCATAAAATCTATTCTCAGATATAACGAAAGAAGGAATAGAAAATCATACCGATTTACTGTTTTTAAAGGATAATAAAGAAAATCCTCATTGTCGTCTTATTAAAGATTTTCATGAAGATTAGTTGGAAAACAAAACGTAAACAATTGTAAGATAAAAAAAATATCTTTGTAAAAAGTGTCTAACTAGCTTTTCTTATGAAAAGGTATTATCTTATTATAATAATTTATGGATTAAATAAACCTTTTGAAATAATTCTACCGAGTAAATGTAATAATATTGTTAAATTGAATAATTATAACTATTCAATGAAGGATCCATTTGCTACATATGATGATTCTAAAAATCTTATAAAGAAGCTAAATAAATTTAAAGGAACAACAAAATCCATCACACCTACATGCAGTCAAACCCTTAGTTCGCGATTGGAAATTTCAGCCAGAAGGTCGAAAGGATCAAGTGGTGCTGTGCCGTCTACGCATCGGCCATTCCATCCTCACACATGCATATATATTTCAGAAGCTTGCTCCACCAATTTGTGACAGATGTGAAGTTCCTATCACCATTTCCTACCTTCTAACTGAACATCCAAAGATCCTTAACCTATGATCTAGCCTTCCTCCGCAATATCCCCCCTTGTCACTCCTATCCCAGGATTCGCCATCCGTCGCAACCCTTCTCGATCTTTTCAAACCACTAAACCTATTTTATAAAATAGAATAAACTTGTAGGCCACGATTCTAGCCTAGCTGATGTACATAGCGCGAAAGAGAAAGAAAAATAAATTTAAAGAATTTAATAGAAAGATAGAAAAACTAAGTTTCTTCGAAACCTGATGCTGCAAACCAATATAAAACAAAGGAAGAAGTGAAAAACATTAATCTTACACAGTTAACTCCAAAGAAATTTACCGATCAGTTTTATTTCTTATATTAAATATGCTAATGAAGAAATTAGAATTTATTGGAATATTTCGGTTTTGGTACAGCAAAAAAATTGTATGAAAAATTAGATTCTTTCACATATTGCATGAGAATATTTAGCAAAGATCTAATTAACATAATTTACAGATTTTGTAATATCTGATTATAGACCTAGATGTAGAACTTACAGCAAAAGAAGCCAAAATTGAACTCTCAAAACTACAAGGGAAGATAGAAGAGTTACGTGCAGACAAATTAACTGATTTTATCAAATTTACGAACTGGTCAATCTCTTCAAGAGATTTACGAAGATCAAGCCGTTTCCAAGGTTTTACTGGGAGGGTTCAACCTTACCAATAGACTGAAATGCGTAATAAGAATTTTTTTATGTGCTTTGTTAACGTTTTAATTAAAATATACTGGCAATAAGTATAAATATGGCTCATCACGATAGTAGACTTATAGTTGGGTCTTTAAAGAATTTCAACGATTAGATCAGTGTCTGTAGTTTACTCGACTAATAATTAATTTTAACGGCCTAAATTTAAGGGCATGGAATATTTAAAGTGTACTTGTACAAGTATGGAATGGCGGGGGGTTCCGAGAATTGTGTTAGGTGCAATTTTCAGGACAGCGTGTATCGTATCTTATAAGGATGCAATGGCAGTAATTTAATTATTGAAGGTACTACGGAACAACTGGTAACAGATAATTTCAAACAGTTTAATCAATTTGCAATACAAGAGGTGAAAAATCGTAAAAATAATATTCATTTTCTCCGTTGCAAACGAATCTACTTGATCAAGTTTTATATAACGTACACTACGTATTTCGGCAGCTATGTGAGTTTCCAGCAGTTTATAGGATACAAAAATTCTCCCTCTGAGGGTTCTCGATATATCATTTTAAACGTTTAATAATTGTTTCCTTTTAAAATTACAATTTCCGTTCGAATCTAAGACAATACTTGCGCTTTCAGAAGATGCACCATCCGGCATATATTTTCCGCCCTTATGAAGTGGCATTACGTAAACTAAATATTTACTAAAACGTTATTATCGATCCGAGAATTTTCAGAACTTGGGTTGGCTAATGATTTTCCGCCTTGACATGGAATAGCACGCTTAATTAAATATACGTCTGAGTAAGATGTTTTTTGTAATTTTCCCGCATAAGAAATACCAACTAACGATTTACCGGCTCTATCTTTTAACGTATACGTCGTAGGAAAATTAGAATTCACCGTATTTGTAGTAAATAATTCACTGGTCCAGTTCGAAGTATAGCCTTTTTCCAATAATGTTTTGACTTTGCTAATGCGAACTACGTCGCCAACTTTAAAAATTTTTGATCTGCCCGGTGCGGAGAAACAACCGCGGTAGCTTTACTGCATTCTCTCGCAATATTTTCTGCAACTTGACTTTCAACGTTCTTATTTACATCAGCAGGTGCAAACTTTACCATACGGTGTATTTTCATATTATATTTTCGGGTGAGTTCAGGCAAAACTTGCAATCAACGTTTATCATGATTAGCGGTAATTTCTTTCTATATCCAATTCTTCATTATACGATCAAAACGCTCTGCAATACTCGCTTTAAGCGACGAATGGGTGCTGTATAAATTAATATTATTCCGATTTATAACAGCTCCTACGTACGAATTGTAAAATTCGGTACCCCGATCTGTTTGCAAACGATTAGGAGGTTCAACACCTTCCCCAGCAAAAATTTTTTCTAACGCTTTAGCAAATTATCGGACCACTCTTGCTTGGAACTAATAATTAAAGAAAAGCGTAAGCGAAATGCGATATTGCTTAATGGATAGTTTCGCTTCCTTGTCAATATCGACGATCTGTGGCAATAAAATTTTAAGTCGTAGCAGAGTAATATTATATATGTCGGTTTTTTTGCTTTTCGCTGTTTTCTTTCGCTTTATTGTTTTTGACTTTTACTCGTTATCGTTTACTTCATTTTTATTGATTTCCTTCTTTTATTTTTCTTCTATTCGAATTCATCCAGTTCTAATTTTCGTTATTTCCGCTAATTAATTCGTTTTAATTCCTTCCTTATTTGAAATAGCCCTTTTCAGGGCTTCCGTTCGATTACATTGCGTAATCGCATGTTAAATCGTCTAAATAACCCCTTTTGGGAATCGTGAAATTTATTTAAGTGCATTTTTTGGAATTATTGTTCAAAAAGAAATCGAAGAGGTGAACCTATTTTTTCGTATCGCGAACTTCCGCTTTCGTTTGTTCGTTTTGTCAAATAAACAACTTTATTTAAACGAAGTTATATACTCTCGTATTCAGTTTTGAACAACAACAACTCTTTTCCTTTATAGGAATGGTCCAGGCATATTTAGAAAACACATTTATTACTGCTTTGTTGGCGGAAAGCTAGAATACGCCAACTGTAAGCCTGCATGTCGTAAGAGGCGACTAAAAGGCGGCTGCTGGTGGAAAGCTCCCAGTGAGTGATTCCAGCAGTGAAGGGACCGAAAGTAAGAGAACGCAAGGAATGAAAAAGAATACTTCGTCACTAAGACCTTGCAATGTTCTACGAATACTCTTACTCCCTGGTAAGTGAGGACCGCCATAAAAGCTCTCCACCCTTTCCTTCACCCCAAGGGAACCTACTGCCTTGTAGGAAAGGTTTTAACCCAAAGGCTAGAAGAAGGACAGTCCGAAATTAAACCCTGGTGACGGGCAGCAGTATCCACTAGTACCGAGATAAGGCGTCGGGAAAAGATCCCGATACGGCTTATTGCGGAATATTGCAAGCGCCGGAGGCATATCCAACGGTTGCAATACTGCGGTGCAGAAGGCAAATGGGAAACCACTGCACTACATTTCCTTAGAATAGTCATCAGGGAGAAGAAGCCAACAAAAGCGGCCCCGAGTGCCGGGCGTCCTTTAAATGGGACAGAGGTGCAAAGAATCCCCTAGTTCGGTATGATGAAAGATATAAGGATCGGCACACGGAACGTTAGAACATTACTTGAAGAGGGAAAGCTATGAAACCTAATCGCTGAAATGACGCGGATAAACGTGGCAATCCTCGGCGTATCAGAAACTCGTTGGTTTGATTCCGGCTTTTTGGTATCTAGCGGCTACACAATTTACTACTCCGGATCTGCGAATAAGGCCCGGCATAGAGGAGTTGGAATCATCATGAAGAAAGAGCTCTCTAACACCGTCCTGAACTTCATTCCACTCTCAGAAAGAATAATAATGCTACAAATGCAAGGAAAACAATATGGATTAGAATAAATATCTTGCAAGTATATGCGCCAACGGCAGACAGAGATGACGATGAGATAGAAGATTTCTACAGTAAGTTAGAAGAAGCACTCTCGTATACTAAGAGGCACGACATTAAATCCTGCTATACACCAAAATCTAACATTATTTAAGGTTATGTGATATTTCTGAGTCATGTTACATATAACTCATTCAAACCCGGGCCGAATTTAGGATTTACGGGGCCCGAGGGGACTAATTTTGAATGAGAGGTCCCCCTTCGAAGAGAAAGTGGTGAAAAAATTCATTATCGTACACGTTCGAATAGACAAGCAAAAAAAAAAACTAATAATATTAAAATGGTTTCTTTAAAAAATTAACTTTCTTACCCTACCAAACTGAATATTACAAAAATTAAACATCAAATAAGGAATTTTATATATACATCTTAATATTTGTAATTTTTTATTAACAACATTATTTCTTTTTCTACAAAAAAAAAAAAAATATATATATATATATATATATATAAATTAAATATTGTGGGTACCAAAAAATTAATCGGTTTTTTAATAAAAACAAAAACATTATTTAGGTGCATCATCCAGGGCGGCAGCGCCGGTATTATCGCTACAGTGGTTTTCAAGCTAATTTTGATACAGTCATGCGATGTTTTTGATCATATTCTTTTCTTTATATAAATTAAACATGCATGTTTAAAATTCCATAATTGTTTATGCGATTAGAAAAAAAATGAAATGCAGTATGATTTATTCAGTTATTCGAAATACAAATATATTTATAAAATCAGCAATCCATTAAAACTCGCTTTTATATTAAATGATTTCTATACAGTTCTAAGTAAAATGTAGTAACTTTCGATAAAAATACAAAATAAAACATTGTTAAAATTAAGAATATTTCAGATCGTAAAACGTTTTTACATAAAAAAATTTATACCGATTGTATGAGTATCAATATTAGGATAGAGAATTGTTATTAATCGATTTGTCGAATGTTTATTTATTATTCAATACGTACGTTAAAGGACCTATTCACTTTTTTTGATAGAATAAATTAGATTTATCGTAGTCATGTGGAATTTAGTTTATTGGAAAAGAACGAGATAGTTTTATAGAGAAAAAATATATAATTTAATTAATGAACTCATATATATCTTTTTTTATATATAAAAATTAACTAAATTTTGTTTAAGATAAAAAGCGCAAATTTAATATCTTGCATTTTTATAGTATTCAGTGTTTCGGGAATAGAAACATTTAAATAAATATATGCTGACACAAAGATGAATGATTTATTTATATCGAACAGACTCCCCAAATTCCACATTTATGTAAAAACGCTGTCCCATGGTGGACCCCAAATTGCTCCGCCGCTGTACGTAATAGAAGAAAAGCACTGAAAAAATTAAAAGCCGCTCCATCTCTGGAAAATCATGTTAATTATTAAAAACTTCGCGCTAAAGCACGATACACTTTAATACAGGTCAAACGAACTTCATGGCAGAAATTCGTACAATCTATAAACTGTTTCACCTCTATCACGACAGTCTGGAAAATAATTCGAGTGCTTGATAGGAAAAATTTGTCACCAATTCCCACTAGTATCAAATTGGATAACTATATCAACGCAGACTTAAACAAAATAGCATCATCGTTCGCGAAATTTATAGCTTTTCAATCCAGCAACTTGAATTTCTCATCAGAAGCGCTTAATCACAAAAGAAATCTCGTCTACGTAAGACTCGATTGGAAAACTGCCAAAATCATTTCGATTTCAAAACCAAATAAAAATCCAATGTTATTAGACAGCTACAGACATATTTCGCTTACTAGTGTTCTGTGCGAACTCCTGGAACGGATCATAAACGCACGACTGCAATGGCTCATCGAGTCTAACAACCTCCTTACCGAATCACAATGCGGATTTCGAGTGAGCAGATCAACGATCGACCAGCTGTTTTTTCTCAAACAGTCCATACAAACATGATTTATTCGTAAAAATCACCTACTGGCAATATTCTTTGACATATCCAAAACCTTCGACAATACTTGGAAAGAAAAAATTCTAAAAACTCTTCATGGCTGGGGAGTTCGCGGTCATTTAGCATACTTCGTCGAAAATTTCCTATCAAGTCGCAAATTTGATATCGGACTAGGTTCTGTTAAATCAGCTCCGCATGATCTACAAAACGGTGTTCCTCAGGGCTCCGTTCTCAGCCTTACCCTCTTCAACATAGCCATAAACGACATTCCGGAACAAATACACCCGCCTGTCCAATGCTCCTTATTTGCAGATGATCTAGCTATCTTCATCTCCTGTTCGGACTTGTCCCTCGTAACATTAATACTACAGGAAACAGTCGACAGATTACAAGCTTGTTCAGTCCACAACGGCTTCAATTTCTCCAACACGAAAACTATCGCTATTCATTTCTGCAGAATACGCCGCTGTAATCATGAAATTTCGGTCTAACTAAAAAACGTAACCATTTCATCATCAGATACCGTAAAATATTTATGAATCATTTTGGATGAAAAACTTACATGGAAATCGTATATTAACCAACTGAAAACAGGCTGCACCAAAAAACAAAATTTAATTCTTAAATGGCTAACACATTGTATGGTTCAGATCGTTCCTCCTTATTGAAAATCTACCAAGCACTGATTAAATCAAGCTCAACTATGGTGCTGTAATCTACTCTTCGGCTTATGAAAATATCATCAACTCACTCAGTACAATACATCATACTGCTGCGAGACTCGCTATTGGCGCTTTTCCTACTTCTCCATCTGTCAGCGTTCTTTCTGAAGCTGGTATTCCTCCTCTCAATATTTACAGAGACCGGAACATTTTAAACACGTGGACTCGTCTTAAGTCGTCGATCAACCTTCCTTCGCTCAACTAGCTTCGACCATCACCCCATACATCGGTGCCCACTCTTTACAAGTAAGTTACTGAAATCTTAGGTTCGATGCAATTCACTTTACCGGCGACATATCAACTAACCACAGCACCAACACCTCCATGGGTAAACCTGCATCTCGACATAGATCTTCAACTCCAGCAATTCTCAAAAAGAGAAACATGTCCGAGCATTTTACGTTCCGCATATCAATGCATGATCAGCAAATATGACAGTTGCAAAATAGTTTTTACTGACGGCTCCAAAACACCTCGAGGCACAGGTTGTGGAATAGTATCCGATAAAAAAATTATTCTTCGCTACCGTCTCCCGGCACTATTCACTATTCTTTCGGCGGAACTATTTGCTATAAAACTTGCAATAGAAATTGTAATAATTTCCGATCCTCACGCCTCACACCTCCTAAGTACAGAATCATTAAACGCGATCACATCAATTCAAAAATATAACTCTCTTCAGCAACACCCAATAGCTAAGGGAATTATTTGCATTCTTTGTAGTACAAGTACCCGTGTTTCGTTCGGATGGATCCCATCACACGTTGGGATCCAGGGGAATTCATTCGCGGATACTGCGGCAAAAGAAGGCTCATTGTTCTTTCGGGTACCGAACATTGAAATTCCGCCAATGGATCTAAAAGCTCATATAGTGCAAAACTCACTTCAAACGTGGCAAAAACCAACATCCCAAACACAAACAAGCTGCGCTCAATTTGAGATACTATTTGATCATGGAAAACTTCATTATTCACCAATCGAAGGAATGAAATCGTTATCACAAGACTCCGCCTAGGTCATTCCAAAATCACTCATAGTCACCTCTTGTCCAGATCACCTATTCCAATGTGCTCCAATTGCAATTCTCCCGTTACAATGCAACATTTACTCGTCAGCTGTCCAACGTTAATTTATATCGAACACAAATTCTTCAGTCGTCTAACTTTTTCGAAATCCTATCTGACCGTTACGACAAAATTGAACGCCTTCTACGTTTTTGCAAGACCACTAATCTATTCCACTCCATCTAACTCTTATCTTATCCATGCCTCTGGTCTAAGTGGCCGTACACGGCACGTTAATCAAAGAAGAAGAACACTTCACCCGCATTTTGAAGGTGTTTGGTAAAAATGAAGGTGTAACCGTGTATTAATCTTTTAATTGGTAATTATATTTCAAAAAATTAAAATAAAAAACTATAATAAAGAGGAAAGAGATGAAAAAAGGTTAGAATTGATTTGATTACCTACATGTTGATTTCATATTGAATGTTTTGAAAATTATCTAATTGCCTGTTATCGAAAAACAAAATGTGAGTACTTAATTCACTTCGTTCATTTTTGCATAGTTAATCATTGTGTCTCCGCCATCCATAGTACAAGTCACATTTATTAATCATCTTTAATGATTCGACAACGTGCAAACATAGGGCGCCGTTTTCGACACACAATCATAGAACGTCAGAGAAGATCAATCCGCACTGATCAAGAACGTTCAGACAATAGTGAACATGTAAGAGTCAGAAGTTCTCAAAGGCGAGCAGAATAATTTACAGATCAGTGGCCAGAAAGACTTGAAGTCTTAGGGGTAGAAGCGAGAATAAGAAGAGCATCAACAATGCCAAGAAGCAGTAGATCAACGGCGAAGACGTATTTCAGGGAAACATTTTTTCTTTCTTTCCTTTTATTTCCATTTCACTATTCTTTGTTTATATTTTTCCCCTCACGATTTCTATGAATGTAATTATATTTATATTATTCGCCCGGCCTGAAGGTTTTTCTTATGAATAGGATTGTTTTCATGTGCATGCGCATTATTTTTGTAGTACCTACAATAGAAGTATTATTTGCGTTTACATAACAGCAATTTTTATTTTTATTTTTTATTGGGCTATTTTATATTACTTTCGCGCGATTGTTTAATTTCGCCTTGTTATTTTGTATATAATTTCGATAATAATATTCCTTTCCGTGCGGCTGTTTAATTTAATTTTGTTTCACTGTGTTCTTTTTGTATATAATAATTCTGATAATTGTTAGCAACTTCTGAATTAAAATGTCTACATCTCGCGCAACGTTGCATATTGTAGTCAAAACGTGTAATAATAATAATAATAATAATAAAGATTATTTTATTTTATTTGATTGCATTCCACAGCATACTCACAGCAACACAAAGTATGGTATTAAATTGAATGGTATGTTTTTTCAGTGAATCTATGTTTACTACAATACTTTTATTTACTTTCGCAATCATTAATATCAATCTGAGCCACAGCGAAGCGTGGCTTGGTTTAGCTAGTATCAAATAAAAATCAATAACTCACGAACGGCTTCATTTACAAACTTCAAATTTGGAACATAAATTACAATTAAAATTCTCTTTAAAACGATCTATAACATGAAGATGACCGATTACCCAGGGCGGTAAAAAACTCAAAACACCGTCAAGAATATATAATATGGTATATAAAACGACCTCAAAAATCACTTAAAAGATCATAATTCATCACCCGATAAACCTATTTAGCTGAAATTCAAAATATAAAATTGGCAGCAGATCATCTTAATCTGTATCAGAAAATGGAAATAGTTTAATAAATTTATACTTTTCTTCGAATCAAAAGTTACAAGAATCCAAGTTATCAATGACCAGTCGTTTTTGATTACGTTTATAGCATAGTAACTAAAAAAAGCAGATTGACCGGTTCGTAAATTTGATAAAAACACTTACTCTATCTTGCTCTAATAATTTCAGCTTACCTTCTGCTCTCCTTAGTTTTTCATGTACATCTATAATCAGATATTACAAAATTTGTAAATTATGTTGATTAAATTTAATATATATATGTTACGTCTAATGTTTATAATTGTAATCATACACCTTTGACTTAAAGAAATTTACGAAGATCAAGCCGCTCCTAAAGTTTCACTAGGAGGGTTCAATCTTACCAATAAACTGAAATGCGTAATAAGAATTTTTTTATGCACTTTGTTAACGTTTTAATTAAAATGTACTGTATCGTGATACGATATAGATGGGGTCGACGAGAAAATTGGATTTATTTGAATGCAGATATGATGAAATAATTTAAAATACGCTAGAGAGAATTATGTCTGAAATATATATATATATATATATATATATATGTAAAATAGAAATTCCATTAATATAGGTAATTCATAAGCATACAGCTGGATCAGCTGACGGCGTATCTAAAATGAAAAGGGAATTTCTGGAAAATTAATGTGTAAGATGATAAGAGACGGATGAATAGAGCGGAATCTGTTCGATCTCGGCGCACGGAAATTACTTTTAACTTAATCAGCGGCTGTGTGAATCCGCTTTACGCGTAAAACGAGTCCTTATATGTACATTCGCTATCTTTCTGGTCTGTTGTTAGTCATTTTCGTATAAATTCGTAATTTTAGTCGTCATTACAACTCTAGTCAACACGGAAAGTAAATTGTTTTCGATAAGCAGTCGCGATTAAGTAAATAAAATAAAAGTAGAAAGGTGAAAGAAACTCAGCTCATACGACGGAACAACCGGAGGTCGAAACGTTAAAGACCAAGGGTGGACAAAAGTGTTTGAAAAGTACCCAGTATCTACACGTTAGCTGCTGGAGGAGCTGAGGAGTCCAGCCTTCGTTGATTAGAGTCAATCGGGCTGATACATCGTACCTACAGTCAAAGAAGTCAACGCGGAACTTGTATTCATCGATCGGAATCATACAGGCCAGATTTTTATTAATTCATTTATATTTCGTTTAGTAATAATTTGTGAGTATAGCGGTGTAAATGAGTATAGGACAAAGTATATGTGTATGGTGTATATGGTTTTTTTTTTTTTTTTTTTTTTATGGCCTGGCGGCTAATATATGTTTTGATAATTCGTGTTGATTTGTTTATATTTTTTTATGCAGCCGCATCTCACAGTCGTTTAGTGCCCCGTTAATAAAAACAAAAATATATAAAGACAATTAGTGTGCAAAGTGTTTGTTTATTGCCTGTGAGTGTGTGGAGTAATTTCCGGAAGGCCGAGTAAATAGAAAACCAAATATAGGGAGTAAAAAAGAATAAATTAGTTTCACAAATAAAAAAAAAATAAAAGAAAATATTTTATCACAGAACTGGTTACCTCTGGTGGCCGGTAACGTGATAACTGACAATAAGTATAAATATGACTCATCACGATAATAGACTTACAGTTGGGTCTTTAAAGAATTTCAACGATTAGATCAGTGTCTGTATTAATGTATATCAGCGGAAGGTTTACTCGACTAATAATTAACTTTAACGGCCTAAATTTAACGTACATAAAAAAAAGTCATCTATGACAAAATAAAAGCGGGTAAAGAACTGAATAAAAAATAAAATAGGCAACGTAAAACGGGAAAAAGAATGTTGATAGACGTCAAAGCTAGAAGAATATAAATAAAACGTATAGATCAGAGCGACGTTCCTCTGATCGTGCTAAACAATCTCAGATTGAAAGTCGAGAAGAAGCATCGCGCCAGCAGAATTTTCACGAGAAAGAAGAAGGTGTATTGCATGATCCAGACATTGCCGAATAATTATGAGTAAAGTTATTTTGATGGTTGATGTAGATATGTGGAAAATAATTCTTTATGCTTAATTGCTATATATCAAGCACCGAGTAAAAACGTAGGAAAATTAATAGAAGAAACCGCAACACTTTTAAAGAAATTAAATAATAATGAAAATTTCCTAATTTGTGGTGATTTTAATATTGATTTATTGCTTCATAATGCACAGGCGGAGAACTTTTTAAATGTAATTTATGAGCCAGGTTTACTCATCACTTCAATCTTATTTCAGTCCATTTCCATCCTATATCATCATACATTTCTACTTCATTCGAAACACAGTGATATAATGTCTCGTTCGAATCTTAAATATATGAATTTTTTAAAAACGCACTTAAAAATGTATTATAACTTTTAAATTAAATGTTTAAACGCGTGTGATGCATATACAATAAATGTGTTAATGTAATATATTTACCATCAGCAACAGTCAAAAGGGAAACATTCACCGCAACAAAAATTAAAATATTACTAATGAAATACTTTTTCATAATTTTACTTAAGCGAAAAAGACTAGTAAAATATAATGGCAGTATTAGGACGAATATGAAACAGCTATGTTGAGGATTACTGGGACTACAGAATAATAACGACAGCAGAGATGGAATGAAATTGGATAAATGAAGTAAGAATTTTCGAATCGACCATACAAGATCATAAAATTTTATCAACATAGCCGTGAAATAAATCACTTTCACGATTACTTTTTTAAACTTAATGTCTTAAAAAATTGCATATAATCAGACCATTATCACGCACTTTTATCGTAATGCGAAAGAAATTTTAAACATCTTTTTATTATTTTCTTATCAAAAAATGTTAAATTTACCGACATAAAATGTTTTATTATATTTTTATGAAATATTTAATTCCAGATATCAATTAGTAGAAAACTTGAACTAAAATTTCACTTTTTGGTCTTCATCATTTATTGTGCAAATCTATTTTTTTCACCTTCACTAAATTAATATGTTCCTTAATAAAATAGCAAATAGTTCTGCTAACCAGGCCTGGATTTAGAGGGGCAGCTGGGGGGCTGCAGCTCGAAGCCCCGCTTTATAAAGGGGCCCACGAGAGACTTCCACCTCCAACATGTAATAAAAAATTAATCTATCATTCGTCATACATCAACTTGTGTTTTTAAATAAAACAATATAAAAATAAAACGATATAAAAATAAAACGATATAAAAATAAAACGATATAAAAATAAAACGATATAAAAATAAAACGATATAAAAATAAAACGATATAAAAATAAAACGATATAAAAATAAAACGATATAAAAATAAAACGATATAAAAATAAAACAATATAAAAATAAAACAAAATAAAAATAATTTGGAACAAATGGTGCGAGTGAGAATGCGCACGTGCCTGAAATTGTTGTCGGTTAGGGCGGCCAATGATCAACTAGCAAGAAAAAAACGGTCTAGCTGATGACAAAGTATAGTCGGTACTCTTATTAGTAGTGACTTAAAATTGTCAGGTAGCGAAATTAGTAAGTTCGGTAAAGTGTAACGAATCGCGGATCGCCAACGGAAAGGCCCGATTAATATCTAATCCGATCCCAGTGCACCAGCAGATCAACAAACGAGCAACCAACGGATCACGGATCACCAACCATAATTACGTAGAAATTTTATTTTAAATTTAATTAATTTTGTACATTACATCGTTGTTTTATCCGTAATTAAACATTGTGTTTTTCAGCGGTCAACCGGTACCGAAAGATAGGTGTAAAGGATCATTAAATATATTAATTAAAATCCAAATCAATAATTTAATATAATAATCACAACAATAAAAATAAAATTTGCAAATAAATAAAATCTACGAGAGTAAAACCTCGTGGTTGGCATCTCTGCGGGCGAAAATACATATATCCACGCTTTATATCTTTATATAGTATAATGTGCAAGCTTAATACTTAGCGTAGCAATATTTAGTTTATTATAGTATTCAGAATCAGTAATTAAATATGGATGTCTCTTATTTAAGAATATAACTGCGGTATAAGTTCGAAATTATATGCTTAAGTTCACTGCTGTTATTATTATTGGTAATCTCCTTTTTTCTATAGGACAAATGAAGGAAGAGGCGCATCCAAGAAACAACAAAAGTGACCGATGTAGTGTATATCGTTAAAAATAGAAAATGGAGATGGTGCGGACATGCGGCCGAAGACAAAGATCGCTGGATGAGTGTGGTAATATCATGGAAATCTGATGGCAAACAACCCTTAGGACGACCAAGAATACGATGGGCCGATGAAATGCAAAAGTTCAGAGCAAACTGGCGAGAAGCAGTCCAAGACGGCAGCGTCCGGAAAAAATTTGGGGAGGCCTTGGTCCAGCAGTGGACTGATAATGGCTAACGAAGAAGAAGAAGAAGAAGAAGAATCTCTTTTTTTCTTAGATTTTCGCTTCTAACTTTCTTAAGAAAGAGACTAAATTGTATTTTGTTATACTTGCCGTTTCGGGCCAGCACAGGGGCAATATTTAGTGTATATTTCATCTGTTCTTCGTTATTCATGTTTGTTTGTCAGCAATGGCAGCGGTGGTTATCTTTGATCGATGCGGCAAAACAAAAAAAAAAAAAATCAACGATGTAAAAAGTGCCGAAAACTCATTCATCAAGAATAGATCAGCAGGATTCAGAACATTCCCGCTATGCTCATAGCACTCGGTCCAGAGTGAGATTCTAATTTTGACCGTCTTTCTTCCGTTGCGGAATGAAAAGATTCGCAACTATACGAGGAATAGTCCGCATGTTAAATACTACTCTATGTTACGGATTAATCGAAGAGAAGTCAATTTTTTGTCGGAAAATTCGTCGGTTTTCGTAATTTAATGTAACGTGATCAGTTCACAATGTCTATCAATATTAATAGTTAATGAGTTGACGTATCGTTATATTATAATAATTTGATACAATTAAGCGTGCATATGTACGTGGTGGTGTTCCACTGGAAGACAATTTTTTCTCAGTGGAAAAACACGTAAAAGTACAGATAGACGAGTAAAAAGGCGATGGTTACAGGAAGGATGAAGAATGGGAACACGTAATAAAAACAAAGGGTAGGTCAAGCATGACATTTCATGCACCGAGGATTTCGTATGTAAGGTAAAAAGACTTTCATAATTTACATTCACATAATACCAAATTTGATACAAAAATATTCAATTTTAAAAATATCCCGCACATATATTTTTCATTCAGCGTTTCCATGAATGTGTGTGTAGTTTTATTGTTCAACATTTGTATGACGTTATTACTCTCTTTCAATATACTTTTTTAAAAAATCTAGGAATTTCACAACCTTCAAATTTGATTATTTAATTTGCACATTATAATAGAAAAAAATACTATATCCGACTATGTAATAGGATAAGATTGACTTCTGTTAACAGCAAAACATATAACCAGGAGAAAAAGAACTAACCTTTTACTGGATACTAGAGATGCAATGTTTTGCACATCTACCAATGAAAAAAAATGAAGAATTTAAATTTATTTCATTCATATGCTTTATAAACTTCGAGAGCGCCTTCGCAGATCCCTAAACTGTTTGAAGTACTTTAGAGCATCGGCCTCAATATGGTCGACATGTAACTCTACTCGTATATAAAATTTAAAATCTACAATCTACATCAATAAAATAACCAGACTCGACTGGTATAAAAAATATGATAGCAAACAGAATATATTTCATTATTGCCGCTGGATAATATTTATACTGAGAAAAGAATTTCAAGAAAGCTCCAGAAAAATATAACGAAAAATAAATAAATAAATAAATTATAAAAATAAAATCGACGGCGATAGCATTTTTTTTTTCTTGTTTTGAGTTTTTCCCTGGTCTTGTCAGCAACGGACGATTACCCATCAACACGTGTAAATAGAAACGTTACAAGGGATGGAACCCGACAAAGAACACTATACCAAGGATTTAATAATGACAATCAACAACAATGCACGGTTGTGCAGATGACAATATGTTAATTTCTGATTCAACGCATGATTTATCAAATATAATTTATGAAATTTAGCACGCAAGCCCAAATCATATTATCAGCTTAAATACTAAAAAGAAACAAAAATTATGGTAGTTTCAGAGAATAAAGCAGGTAATAAGAAATGTCACTAAAAAATGGAAAACTGGAAACTCAAAAAATTCAAAAATTTTGGTGCATGGATCTAAACAGCGGTCATTCAGATAGTCAAACCATATAAGAATCGATCTAGTAAAATCGAGTTTTCGCAAAATATACAAAAAAAAAAAATCATACTTTTCACAACCCGTCTTTGAACATAAAAATAAAGGTACTAAGATATTAGTCAGCTTTGCTGTTACGAGTTGTGAACACTAAAAATAATGAAAATAAAAAGACCGAAAGCTAATCAACTTTTTTGTAATAATTTTCCTTTATAATTATTAATACCGTCATACCGTTGAAGTGAGTAACGTCCTTAGCCGACATGCTCAAAAAAAAAAAAAAAAAAAAAAAAAAAAAGATAAAAAAAAACAAAAAACTTTAATGTCATCGTCGCGTTTTATGTACAACCGTAGATGGCAAGAAAGTCAAATAACAAGTACAAAAGGTCTTGAGAAAAGATTGAAAAAACTACGAGTAATAAAGATAAGAAAATTCACATATACTTCGTTCACTTTATAAGCGGACATAAATATGCTCTTCGTTAGGCAATCATAATGAGATAGGTTTAAGGTAAAAGATAAAAGAAAACAAGGTTGCAAACGATTTTCGTAGTTGCATAACGTAAAAACTTGGGCAAGTATTTGATTGCTGAAAGGTAATTCTACTTAAAACAAAGAAAACAACAGGAGAATCCTACAACACTCGCCCGTACTTCTTTCATGACTTCAATAGCCTATGGCAGCCTATCAAATTTTCCTCTCTCCCACTTCGAGCCAATTCCTCCTCTCACCGTGGTGCAGTCAACAATGAATTTCTTCATTTGTTGAATTCCTCTTTTCCTGCTCATGTATTGATCTTCACTGATGGTTCCAAGAGCGAGGACAGCGTGGGTGGTGCGTTTACTGCTCCGTCGCTTCGACATTCTGAGTCCTTCCAGCTTCCTTCCTTCTGCTCTATTTTTTCTGCCGAGTCGATCGCCATCCTTCAGGATATCTCTTATATTTCCTCTTTAAGCGATCTTTTCCAATCCCTCATTATTTCGGACTCTAAGGGCGTCCTTCACATGCCATATCCTCTCCTCCGTCACATTCCTATCATTAGTATTATTCCCTCAATTCGTTCTCTTACCTCCACTCTGCAGTCATCCCGTTCTATTCTTATTGATATTTTATGGATCCCCAGTCACTCCGAAATTGATGGCAATGACGCAGCCGATTCTTTGGCTCATTCTGCTGGTCGCCTTGATTCATTCCTCAACCATTTCCCTTCTTCAGATATCCTTTCCTTATCCACCTCCAATCACGCCAGACTTTGGCGGGATATTTCTAATCGTCATTCGCATTACCGTTTCATTCAGCCGATTCTTCGTTCCCTGTCTTGGTTCCATTCTATTCCTTTCGGTCGTCGCTCTTCTATTGTCTCCCTAATTCGTCTGCGGATCAATCATTGTTTACTTCTCTATTCCCGCTTTCGATTTGCTCTATCGCCTTCTCCTGATTGTTCTCTTCGCGATTGTGATTCTCCCCCCGTATATGTGATGCTGATCATATTTTCTTCGAGTGTCCTGATCTTCGTAACGAACGCTCCCTTTTATACAGTCAGCTCCTGTCATTAGGTCTCCCTACTCCCTATAACTCTTCCTTTATCCTCTCCTTTCCTTCATCTCCTGTGGTGTCCGCACTGCTGTCCTTTGTTGCGTCCATTTCGGACCGCTTAGTTTTCTTGTTGTTGGGTCAATCAAAAAAAAAAAAAAAAAAGGAAAAAAAAAACGAAGAAAAAGAAATATACAAAGACTGCCGCAGAATCATACTATGATAACCCCCCACGATCGAGCTTAGTCAGGATTAAAAGAACAGTGTTTTCAGACAATTTGAATTAATATATTATACATTTTAATTTTATTATACAAAAATAATAAACTGATTTCCTCATATAAAAGAGAACAGTTCCGTTCGACTGTTATTTTTTGGTGCCCCATTTTGCCCGATTAAAATGAGATGGCTCTATATACGATATATATGTGTATCTTAAAAAGCTAGTACAGTCTGTTCTATAGTAGCCAAAGAGTCACCTTTTTTTTAATTGTCGTATTTTTTTTCAGGAAATCATAAAAAAATTATAAAACCCTCAAAATTTTAAAGTTAAAGGAACAAATTTTGAAAAATGTGAAAATGAAGTTTTAAGAGGAATTTTTTCAAAAATCCCACAGCCGGTTCTATATGAATTACGGCATTAATTTTCTTTTTAACCTACGTACTAAATTCTTCAGAATACAGGAAAAATATAAAATTCGAAAAATTTTGATATTTAGGTACAAAATTTGAGAAAATACACGCATAAAGCGTTAAAACTGGAAACTAAAAAAAAGTGCACACATCTTTCCTTGGTAGCTGAAAAGTCCCCCTCCGTTTTTTTAAAAATGATGTATTTCAATCACTACAATATAGGAAAAATACGAGACCGCAAAATTTTATAATCAAAGGGCCAAATTTTGAAAAATGTGAAAATAAAGTTTTAAGCGAAATTCCGCAGCCGATTTTATTCGAATTCCGGTATTCATTTTCTTTTTCACCTATATATTAAAGTTGACGAGGTAGGTCCACTGCCCGCAGCCTGAGCTTTCGAAAGTCACGACATCTCATACAAAACTGTTCTGTATTGGATGCAGAACTATATATGCATTCGCACACTGCTTCCACCACATCGTTTCAATTCACAGCAGTGCTAGTGATTTCCTCTTGATTACTGATTTCCTACAGTCGCTAAATATGATTCAGTTCCAAAACTATAACAAGCCGCAATAGTGAATAAATGGTGACTCTGGCAACTCTGTAACATAACGCTCTAAAGCTCTGTCGCGCGCTGCAAGTAACCGGCGTATTTCATCAGGGAGGCTAAAAGTAACCCAATTCATTGTTCCGACAAAGAAAAAATTCACCCAAATTCCTCCATACGGTTCCCCTGCATTTCCGATAATTCTAAGCATTTAAAAGTTAACCCAAATATAATATTTACAGCCCAAAACTAACCCAAGCCCCGCTCACCCCTCTCACCCGCCGCGCCGTGATTTTTCAAAATTTAGAGCGTAAGTATAAAATTCCAAAATTAAACTGAGTATAATATTTAAAGCAAGAAACTAACCTAAATCTCTCTCGCCCCTCCCCCTTTTTTCCATTCGTACGTATTTTTTATTTTTCCGCGCACGTACGAGTATATACATGCCATAGCGTTAGCCGGCGCAAAAGCGCACGCGCTGTTCCCGCCCGCGCGTTAATTATTCGTTCTGCAACAAAACCGTTATCGATGTGGAAGTACAACATTCTACAGGAAGTATACAATTTTAGCTTTATTCACTTACTGATCCATTCGCTATCAGACATTGAAACGTTTGAAAGAATAAATGCCAAATCAATCAACTTATATAACGCTGATAGAAACCGACTACATAGACCAAAGTACATGCAAGTACAAAATAAAAGTTGTGTATGCCTTCCGAAAAAAAAAAATCACAGTTTGTTAAATCATAATCATCACACGAACATATGGTATTGGGAATCTAACGGAAATTATCAATTCGCGTGGATAAAAATATTCAGTCGATTGTTGCGGATCTAGTCGCCGAAAGCGAAATTTGTTTTGTTGGTTATGTCTTGAATCTATGAATACCGATTAAGAACATAATAATACTCACAGGTGCGACGCAGTCAGTTGGCGTAATATGAACTGCATGTAAATAAATAAAGACGTATTTTTCTTATTCATACATGTATTTCATTTTTCCAAAAATCTTTTTACATTGTTTCGTACAAAATATACGATCACATGTATACTTTATTACAATATAATATAAATATTTTCATATATTTACATTTTTTTTTTTTTATTTTTCATAAACTTAAAATTTCGATTATACTGCTATTGTTAATATATTCGCAAATTCCGATTGTATTAAGTCCTCTCGTTCCTTACGTCTGTTGAAATCTAAAATTAACAAAAAAAACACGAACTATACCACAGACTCTTCACCCATGCACAATGTAACCTTCCCACAACGTAATACTTACGCGCAAGCAGTCAGCTCTTCTGCTACTTCGCCTCAGTCTCTAAGTAACTCTCTTTTAAATTTTCTTAAAAACTACGATTTAGGGAAAATCCTCGATATTATTAAATGTGTTATTCATAAAATTAGGCTAAATAATAATTTAGACTTAAGCTCAAAAGTAATTATAATATTATAAACTATTTTAAGCTTCTATTAATGAGCGATGCGAATAGTATTAATATAGTTGCCTGGAACAGTAATTCGATAATTGGTAAACAGCATGAACTATACTCACATTCATGATCACTAATAAAATAGACATAGTAGCTCTATCAGAAACCAGACTGGACAGCGGGTGCACAGTAAATTTCCCGGGCTATTCAACCTATAGGTACGATGTATCTCGTCGCAGCGGAGGCGTTGCCTTGTTAATTAACAAACAAATTAAACATTCTCTTCTTCCCCAACCACGCCTGCAGTGCGTTCAGGCTGTCGGTATCTCGATATTTAATATTGGTTCACCCTATTCTAATCAGCCAAATGTAACTGACGACATTCATATACACGCGACATATAAACCTCCAAACAATAAAAGAAACTTCTCAAACGACATCACCTCTCTTATGAGACATAGAGGGAAAGTAATCTTGCTAGGAGATCTTCTTCTTCTTCTTCTTCTTAATTCCTCAATCTATATGGATAGAGATTGGTGGACAGCCATGTTCTAAAAGTTCCTGGATAAAGCCATTTTCTTCATTTCTCCGTATTTGTTTGCTTTCACGTCTTCCTTTATTTGTTTTATGTATTTCTGTCTTGGCCTTCCTCTTGGTATTTTCCCTTCCATGGTTCCTTCTATTATTTGTGTTAGATATTCATTATTTCTATATATATGTCCAATCCATTTAGATCTTCTTTCCTTTAATTTCCTTAATAGACTTCTTTTCTCTTTAACTTTATCTAATACTTCTTTATTTCTTATTTTTTCTGTCCATGATATTCTCTCCATTTTTCTCCAGCACCACATTTCGAATGCTTCCAGTTGATTGCTCAACCGTTGATTCAAATTCCAAGTTTCTGAACCATATAGTACTATACTCCATACGAATACTTTAATAAATTTTTTCTTTATTTCTCTTTGAATATTTCTAGATGTCAGGAAGTTTCTTTTTTTCTTGAATGCTAATTTTGCCATTGCTATTCTTTCCTTTATATCTTGATCACTTCTTCCATCTTCTGTTATTATACTTCCCAGATATCTTTGCTTTTTTACCTGTTTTAATTTTTCTCCGTCTATTTTTATATCTATTTCTTTATTGTCTTTTTCTTTACTACATCTCATTATTGTTGTTTTTTTTTATTTATTTTCATATTATATGTTTTAAATATTTGATTCATCTGATCTAGTGAGCACCTTAGTTCTTGTTCGCTGTCTGCTACTATTATATTGCGATATCATCTGCGAATCTAAACATACTTATTTTTATACCGCCTACTGAAACACCGTTACTATATTTTTAAATGCTAAAAATAAAATTTGGAACTGCTTCAGTAATAATTATGCTGGCAGTACACTTCGTAAACTTTCAACACAAAATAATTTTCGTATTTTAGCTCCCCGCGAGCCTACTTATTTTCCAACGATCTCAGGCAACAGACAATAGATCTCATAGTGGCCAAGAATGTATACAACATTACTTCCCCCATTTCCGTTAGTCAGTTATTTTCTGACCACAAGCCAATATTTTGTTCTCTTTTAGTTAACGATGCCATACTTACTAAGCTTACTTACTGCAACTATAAACAAGCCAAATGGGATTTCTTTAAGCAACATATATCAGCAAACCTGGAGTCAAATAGCACAACGCTAAACAATACTTCAGAAATAGAAGACCGATTAGCTAAATTTACTAACATAATTAATACCGCTATCGAATTGGCAGTCCGCAAGCAGAATTGTGCTCACTTTCCGCTACATTCTGTGCCTTCGTACATAACTCGAATAATAAAAATAAAAAATTATATCAGAAGACAATATATTTTACATCGTTTCTCTGCACGAAGTCAATCGTTAAAAAAATTCTTAAATTTCTTTACCAAAGCCGTTCGCTTACTTCTTGTTAAAAATAAAAACGAGGTCTTCAATAGTAAGCTAACCAACCTTTCCGCCAAAGACAAAAGCCTTTGGAAAGCATATAAAAGCTTTAACAGTCAAGCTTCGGCACTCCGTCCGCTTCTTGACTCGAGTACTAACTCGTACGTGTACTCTGACTTTGCAAAAGCGGAATTGCTAGCTACTCACTACTTCCAAATTCACTCCCGTAATTCAGTTGAGTTACCTAAACAAAAAAATTCCCAAGTTCACTCTACTCTTCGCACCTACCTCAAGTCATGATCTATACGCCATGAATTTAACGTTGTGTCACCCCAGCCGAGATACATCGCATCCTTAAATCTCTTAGGCTAAAACAATCCACTGGTTACGACAATATTCCTAATGTAACTTTAAAAAACCTCCCACGGCCAGCCCTAACTGAAATAACTACTTTAATAAATGCTATGTTTAAATTTGGCTATTATCCGCAACATTGGAAATCTTCCAAAATCATCGCACTTCCTAAGCCTGGGAAAGATTCTTCGCGCATTGATAACATTCGTCCTATCAGCCTTCTTAGCAATTTAAGCAAAGTGACAGAAAAAAATATATTAAAAAGCCTCATGCTTCACTCTGATAGCTCACAAATATCATTCCATCGGAGCAGTTCGGGTTCAAGCCTGAACATTCAACGGTACAGAAAATTGCTAGAATTGGGGAATTCATAACCCACAATTTTAACTGTAACAAACACACAGGCATGATATTACTAGACATAGCCAAAGCATTCAACACTACTTGGCATGATGGCATAATCTTTAAAATGATCAAGACCAATTTCCCGGCCTATCTTATTAAACTAGTTAAAAGCTATTTAAGTAACAGAACATTCGCTGTTCACATCTCTAATACCTCCTCGTCATTTAAAACATACTTAGCTGGTGTCCCACAGGGCAGCGTGTTGGGGCCAATTTTATTTAACATATTCCTTTATGATTTCCCTGTATCGCCCCGCATTAACACGGCGCTCTTTGCCGATGATGCTGCGCTGTATTGCAGCTCATACAGACCGAAAGCAATAGCCAACAAGCTTCGACATGAGGTTGACCGCGTCCTTCGCTTTTTTAAAAAATGGCGTATCTCTATTAATCCGGCAAAATCTGAGGCAATTCTATTTTCTCGTAGGTACCCCCATTGACCCCTGAGAAACTGTGTATACTAGGTACCGATATTCCTTGGTCCGATCAAGCTCGATACCTCGGCGTGATATTAGACAAAAGGTTAAACTTTAATAAACATCTCGATCATGCAGTCACCAAAACTAATCGCGCTATCTGCGCTATTTATCCAATGTTCCATCGCAGATCGTTTCTAAACATTCACAACAAATTAATTCTATATAAGGCACTTATTAGATCAATCTTAACCTACGCATCGCCTGTGTGGTTCTCAGTTTCTAACGCCCGCTTTAAACAATTACAGCTCATACAAAATAGATGTCTCAGGTGCGTACTAAACGCATCCCGATATACCAGAATTCGAATGATGCATAATGTCCTCAATCTACCGTATCTTCGTAATTATGTACTTTCTTCGGCAAAAAAATTTTTTGAAAATTGCTCGACCCACAGTAATCCACTTATTAACCACATCGGGAATTACGATTCCAGGCAACTCCAATTTATGTATTCGAAATATAAGCACAGGAGTCTAAAGCATAATTTTCTATAATCTTTTACCAGTATATATTATACCATTTCTTTATTTTTTCGCTCACAGTCCTGTTCCTCACTTGTTGTATCTGAATCCTTATTCCTTAAGCAGACTTTATTCCCGGCTACTGATCATATCTGCGCGTAGGTTTTTTTTAAATTTTTTCCTACAATGACACTATTGCTAAATTTTTAATTGTAATAATCTATAATCGCTTTTTTATATGTTGCATCGTGCGGTAAGACAATTCGTCGATACGCTAGTTCAACTTGCACTGCTAACGTTATGTTGTATCGTAATTTGCATAAATATATTCTTTCTTTCTTTCTTTCTTTTCGTTCCTTACGTTGAATAGTTGAATTAATATTATGTAACCGGTCGTTTAAATTATCAGTTTTTGCAGCTAGTTGAACCGCATCTGCAGCACGATGTACTTTTTCCTTTTTAATTTCTTCACGAAATTTAGCAATCACCTCCTTAAAATGTTTTTCCATTTCTCCACGCTGTTTATCCATTATTTCCTTAAACATTGTTCCATTATATGTTGTCAAAATTAATCAAAAGTTTATAAATCAAAGATCGAATGTAACTTTAATGCTCTCTGTTTCTTCAGATCATTGTTTTTTACCGTTTGTACATAATATTTTTTTTTTTTTTTATTTTACCTGAGCGCAAGTATCCAAAAATTTAATTCGAGCATATTTTTTTATTCTTTCTACTGTTCCAAATTTTCCCTCTATCCTTACAGATCAAATTCCAAGTTTTTTTTTTGTAATAAACTCGGGGGGATCGGGAAACTTGGGTGAATTTTGAGCAGCTGGACATGAATTGGGGTTCGAATTAGCGGGACTTCCCAGAACGCCCATTTATTAGCTACTAAGGTTGCACTCAGAGCAGAGCCTTGTGGCACACCATTCTCCATTGGAATGGGTGCTGATAATGATGTAGCAATCTTGACCCGGATCGTTCGGTTGCTTAAAAAGCTAGCGATATAATTGCCCATCGGGCCATTTATTCCTGCGGCTTTGAGCTTTAGCAACAATCCATGCCGCCATATGCGATGAAATGTTTTTTCTTAATCGAAAAAGACCGCATATGTATATTGATGGCGATGGAAGCTCGTAATTATTTGCCGTTGTAGAATTATTAAGTGATCTCCTGCCGATCTCGCTTTATGCCCTCCGGCTTGAATGGGAGAAAGGATATTATTTTGTTCAAGGACAAAAAAGGAAGCGCCTGTTTACCATTTTTTCCATTACTTTGAATAAAACGTTTAAAAGGGAAATTGGGCGATAGCTTTCAGGACGGAATGGTTCTTTATTTGGTTTTAATATAGCAATAATGTATGCCATTTTCCAGAATTGAGGAATATTGCCAGATGCCCAAATTTGGTTATAAATACTAAAGAGAAACTCTTTTGCCTGCGCTGGCAAATATTTAACCATGTATGGATGAACAGAGTCGGGACCAGGTGCTCTGTTGCGAGTATGAAATTTGAGGTGAAAGTTTAATTCAGCCATGGAAAATGTGCTGTTGAAAACATCCGTGGACTGTTGAAGGAAAGGATAATTCTTGTTATTCATAAGAAGCTTTTCTTGATGTAAACTTGGTGGAATAGACTAAGGAAGAGAACTCATTCCGGTAGTGTTGAGCGAAGATATCCGCAACATTGCTTGGATCTGATACAACTGAGTTGTTATGGATTAAGGAGGTAGGGGGGTTGGGTTAAATTGGAACTTTAAATAATATACTGGGTTTAAATTAAAAATTTTCATACTTCGGCTCCAAATTTTTAAAAAATTGCGGTAACGCAGTGGTCGGGAGAGGAGATGGGGGGCTCAGGTTAGTTTTGGGATTTAATTAATATATTTATGTTAATTTTTAATAAAATTGTACACAAAATTAGTTATTTAAAATAGTTAGAGATACTGTGTCATTTTTTAAACAGAACGAGCAAAGAATTTAAAATAAATATAATATGAAGTAAGGAGCAGAATAAAAAGTTCTCTTTTTCCTTTTCTTCCAAATTTTGTCAACAGAGAGCATTAGTTCAACATGTATGAAATAGATGAAACAAGTTGAAAATAATTTTTTTTTATTTGATGTGGAACTAATGAAAAATTCTAAAATAGGAATAACTGAGATGATAGATAAAGAAAGAACATGAAAGGCATTCTATAAAAGATCAAGTACTAAGAGCTGAGAACTAAATAAATAACGTTCAAGGGATAGACTGAACATTCAAAAAAATATGTGATCTCTGTCACAAACATAATAGGAATTATCAGGATACAATATCCAAAAGCTAGATGTAGTCAAAATAAAATGGACTAGAGAAAAATGAAGAAGACTTATGAGAGAAATGATGGCAAGGCAGTTTAGTATCTGTGGATCGACAGCCGAGAGAAATTATGAAATCGAGTGTTCAATGGCAGTATGGTAACTAATGAAGTTTATTTAAGGTGCGATTATTGCTAATTAAAATAGGCTTGTAAATTTATTTATTTTTTTTCGATTAATAAAATATGAGCATGATGGTTTAAAAAAATTGAAGAATTTTAATTACATTTGATAATTTCCGCATACACAAAAATATTTCAAAAAATCAATTTAATATACACATATATTTTAATAAATGTTTCAACCCCACATAAAAAATCAAGCCAAACAAAATTTGAATAAAGTCATATTTACCATTCATATATTTTTATATAAATGATGCTAATTAGACATTATTAAATTTATCTAGAAATTATGTAATTAATATGTGGCTAAAATTTATTCAACGAACTATTAATTTACAAACTCATCAATACAAACTTCAATATCAAAAACTCCTTATTAGTTTAAACAGTAAACTAAATACTGAAACTCCTCCCCTAATGCGAAACAAATAATTTTGTTTTCAAAATCTTCAAGCTTCAAATGTGTTTAAAAGCCTGTATTTGCTAATAAAAAGGTCCCATTAAATAACAGATGATATACTTGAAAAGTAAATACAATACTATCAAGGTAACTTTTTGTTGCCGAGATTATTTGATTATTATACTAAGAGAATTACAAAAAAAGAAAGACTAGGTTAGATTAGATTTTAAGTAAATGATTAAACAATAAACTTAATTAACTTCGTTGATGATAAAGAATTAATAGCAGTCACAAATAAATGAATAATGAATTCAAAAATGCAAATGAAAAATATAAACCTTTAATAGAATATGTACTTAACCAAAACCTACAATTAAACATGTTTAGAACCTCTATTAAAATTGTGCAAAACACATGCAGCAGATAACTGCAAATAAAGTTACGATGAGTGATAATATTTAATAAATAAATGAACATGGCACTGTTAGTAAAAATTATTTACAATCCTCCTGCACTAATACACTACTATCATGAACTTGTGAAAACTGAACTATTATATAGACTAGTTTCTAGAACAAAAAGAACACAAAAAGTGCTTTAGTTGTTTTGAATTATATGTGAAATTGAGTATTTTTGACTTTAAAAAAAAAAAAAAAAAGTATTATAATTGTTAAATATGATTTTTATATTTCCACATTTAGAAAAGTATGATGAATTCATTAATATCCTTTTTCTCACAAAAGCTTAATGTATAATGTAAGTAATTTGAATGTGAACATTTATAGCTACATATATTTTTGTACAAATGTATTTGATATCAAAAAGATGTATTTTATTTTACTTAGAAGAAATTAGTTATTTTTAACCACAAATTAATCAAATATGAACAGTTTGTTAAAGTAAAGGTATATTTGATATAAATGAGGTTATGTTAAATTAAAAAAAAAAAAAATGTTTAGTTTATAAAACAGTTAAATTTAAATCTATTATTAGCAATTCATGAGAGATGTGATTTGGAAGAAAAAAATTTTTTAATAAATGAATAAATTAAATAAATCTATTACTTCTCATGTTTTTGATTTAAATAAACTGCTAATAAGAGTTTTGTTACCTATTACTTACCTCAAACAGTATATATCAGATGAAATATTTGAAGCGAACACTTTAATCCAGTTGCATTTTACTTCTTTCATTGATATTGATATACATTTTAAGTTTCGGATCTTTTGATCATGGGGAACATAATATATATTTAAAAGGGTTAAAACAAAACTGTGTATCAAAGGATTGATGAAAAAGAATTAAAACATGTTTCGAAACAACTTATTTTTGGTAGGATAATTGATTAGAAATAAAAGTTTGTAGACAAACTGATGAAGCTTTAATGTTAATTATATATTAATAATTTACAATAAACAAGATTAATATATTCGTAACAGATTCAGCTAAAAATGATTTTTTTAAAATATAATATAAATGAACTAATAATTTATTGTGTGCAGTTTTTTATTTTTAATATTAATTGATTATTTAAAAATAAAAAAAATTAAACATAATCATCAGTCAGTTATTATATTTATATTCTTGTATTTACTGCCTCAGCTTGAAGTTGAATTTATTTTTGAAAAATTTAATTTTGTAATAAAATCTACACGCTGAGAAATAAAAACTGTATAGTGTTCGATAATTTTTATTTATTTTTTTTTTTTTTAAATGCACAATGTTTCATTAGTTTCACTAATAGTTCTGTTAATATAAACAAACTTTTTTGCAGTGGAATTTTTCCAAACAAAGCGCGCATTCAAATTTACTTTGTAAAGAAAAATAGTAAATTGATAACTCTGAATAAAAACAATGTATAATTTAAATAAGTGAATTATTGGCAATAATGCTTAAAAATTTGCAAAAATATTTCCTGCTTACATGGCATAATAATGAATACAAATTTTTGTTTGTGATTTGATGTGCAATTTTAAATTCACTGAAGGATAATAAATGTAGCCTTCAGTATTAAAAAAGTTATTATAATTTTTACATTAAGTGTATTTCGAAAAATATATTTTACGGCGAAAAAAAACCAATTCAAACTATTTGTATACACATTAAAATTAACGATTGAATTAATATTAAGTAACATTAGTATTTAAGAATACTATTTTTTTTTTAAAATAAATCAGTAGTGAAATATAAGTTTAATATTTATTGTTCGTAATTAAAAGATAAAGTTTGACCTTATCATTTTCTTAATATTAATTGTAGTGTGACAAAAAATACCTTTTTTTCCTGGCTGCAAGGAGTATATACCCGTCAAAGCACAAAGTAATATTTTTTTTTTAAATATGGAAAGGGTAAAGGTAAGCTGTATTTGTATTTTCCAATATTAATTCATTATGTGTGTGTAACGTAAGTTGTATACATGTATAAATGAAGATTATAGTTAGTGAGCACATTCAATGAAAGCTGATGAATTTTTTGAATATGATTTAATAGAAATTTTGTTAAAATTTTGCTAAATGTAAAAGTGATACAACAAAGAAATATATAAAATTGCCTATAACTTCAATACTATTAAATAAATAATTGTAAGCAATATTTTTTAAAAACTTACATTTGGGTGAACTTGAATGTATTACTTTAAAGCGGTGATTAAAATTATATTTATCAAATAGCTTACTGCATTTTTCACAAATCAAACTCATTGTTTATAATATATAATAAAATAAAAATTTATGTTAAATATGAATCCGTTTAAATTAAAAAAACCTACCACTAGCAATACAATGAGAGTACAATTAAAAGTAAACAGTGAACTACTATACACTGAAAATATTACTATTAATTCTTCTGATGTCACCGGAGATTTACCCGCTGCTGACATCAGCTGATAGTTTTCTGAATTATGTCAAAACATCATTATTTTTGTCACATTTTTTTGTAGCCATCCCTTTTTCATTCTAAAAATAAATAATAAAAAAAAAAACTAATATGCATTTGTTCAAATGTACATTGCTAATAAATTTATTTTAGTGCATTTGATAATGCGTTTACTGGTAGCATAAAAAACATAATTATTTTGTCGATGAAACAATGTTTAAATTTTTGTTTTTTAATAATTAATGTACAAAAACGTATCTTGTAATAATTTTTATTTAGAAAAAAAAAAATTAAAATTCTTTATTACCTATTTATTCCAAATTTTTACTCAATCTATAAAATTGAGAACTTCGTCCATCTCTTCGGTGTTCGAAAACAGTTCCACCTAACTCATTAATTTATTTTTCTTACATTTAAAGAAATGTTGTGTAAACCCATCTTTAAGGTTATTTTAAAGTGTTAAGTTCGACAGACTTCCCCCCGCGTCATGACGCTATGTATATTATTAATAACGATCATATTGTTTTTAAGGCTTTTATTTAACTTGATCTTTTTGCATTTATTCGTATATTCTTGTGTTCTTTCAAATCTTAGAACGCTAGAATCTCGAAAACAGCAAGACTAATTTTTATGAAAGTTGGCACTTGGACAGATTTAGACTCATAGAAGGTTTATGAAAAAAAAAAAAATCATTAGGACGTTGCTTCTAATCATTTTGTTGCACATGTATAGGGCTTTATGTTGGAAAAGACTGTAAAAAAGTACATATAAAAATAAAAACCTAACCAATTATTTCTGACTATTAGTTTAGCAAACAATGTTATTTAAAACTAAAATCCTTATACGAAACATTTCATTCTGTTTCATTTTCTTATTCTATAATATTCATACCGTATAGATACATGTATTTTTTTCGTTTTTCATTTACGCTCCATTCGTTCACAAATGTAATTAAAAATTGTAAAATAAAATAATATAAAAAAAATTAAAGAAAGGTGTTCATTTATTGCTGCAATAAAAATTAGAAAAATGGTTTTTGCAGGTCCATCGAATTGAGATATTTTCAAAGAATGAAATAAAAGCGTTATCTAAAAAGTAACACTTCATAATTAACGTTTTTACTTCATTATTTAAAATATCCTAATTTGACGGACTTACAAAAATTATTTTACTTGTTTTTATTGCATTAATGGGTTATTTTTTTTAGGGCTAATTTCAAAATTTTTACTTTTAATTACCCCACGTATAAATAATTTTTTAATTTTATAGTTGTAAAATTAACTAGAGAAATTGGATAATTAAAAATATTATGTCTCCAAAAAAAAAAACCTTTGAAAATAATCCGAAACATACTTTTTGCTTAATTAACAGGACAACGTTGAAAACGAGTTAAGTAAAATTGGACACGGTACCTTAATTGATATAAATCAGTATCAGATTACGCATAATGCAACATCGATTAAAGGAATTGATTTGGAAAAGATGTGGTATTTATGTTTAATTAATACACGTATTAAATTTCATTTTAAACGAGGTGTAAAAATTTGAATTAGTGCTATTGCATTTTAATTATTTTAACAAATATTATTATTTTTTTTATGAATATATAAAGATCTCCATATTCCGCATTCAAATGCTCAGATTATTACAGAATATAGGGAATTATGTGAAGTTTACACATACAAATAAAGCTAAGTTTCCTCGGAAAACTCTAAAATTTTAACTGAAGCACTATAAGAGTATTAGAGAGAATCTCTTGCATAGAGACCTCCATGTTATTCGGTGTCTGGTAGAGGGCGAACTTCCCACAATCATAAATAAGATGTGTCGGGTTAGTACAGCGGGTCGCCTGCAAAGGGAACAGTTTCCTTTCATAGGCCTACAACGCTATTATGCATGGCAAAAACTCTTTAAGACAATTAAAAAAAATACATTAATACGTGAGCGTCGCCGGCAGTTGCCCCCCCCCCTGGAGCCTTGAAACTTTTTAATCAACTGGCAATGATAAGTATTCATAGGCGTGTAATCATGGACAATTTAGAAGACTTCTATAATAAAGTATTAGAACAATTTGCCAGAAACCCACGAAAACTATGTTTTAATTAAGATTTTATTCTTGTTTAATAAAATATTAAGCTTTTACAACTTATAAATTTTATTTTTCCTATAACTCATATCCCCTTTCTATCATCTTGACCCCCCCCCATGGCGGTTGGCAATTCATTTTCTCCCCCCTGGCTCATCGGCTAGCGACGCCCTTGCACTAGTAGATAAATAAAATGAACATTATACCCAATACACAGTCTGATATAGTACTATAGATGCCTCAGGTTTTCTCACCTACGATATACAAATTTCTTCATTAATGAAAGAGTATTTGATAGCAATTATTATAAATTTGGAAGCTGCATACAATAAAATTTATCTATCAACTCTGTACACGATACTGATTAAAAACGGATTTTGGATCTTTAATTATTACAGAGAACGGGAGTTAAGCGTTAAATTTAAAGGTAAAAGTTATTACTCGATTGCCTGTGAAAAAAGAATCCCTTCAAAGGTCAATACCTAGTGCTTTATTATTTTATATATATATAAATATATATATAATTCGGACACTTTGGCCTCTGCCCCTTAACTCCTCTTACTTACATATTAATTACAACGTAATTCTTAGGCCACCCCCATTAGAAAAAATGTCCCAATTTTATGTAACGTTTGTTATATTTTAATTTTTACCGACTTTATATATATTAATTATAACGTAATTCTTAGATCGGCCCCTATTAGATTTTGTAACGAAAAAGTGTCTTAATTTTATATAATGAAAGTTAAATGTTAGGATAGGATTTTTTTTGTGATTGTGTTATTATGGACCACCAATCTAGAATTACATTGTAAATTTTGATAATTTTATACAAAGTACAGAATATAAAGAGACAGAAATGTAAGTAAGAGGGGTCAAGGTGCACAGCCTCTTGTGAGGCCAAAATGGCCGAGTTTTTATATATATATATATACTGCTAGTATAAGTAGCATTGTAGATAAATATATTAAAATTATACAGTATGCAGATGATATTGTGGTATTTTCTTCAGCATCATCTATTCAAAAAGGATCAATAACATTGTAGTCCGGCATTAATAAACTGATAAAAATACTGAAACAACTACAATAGAGATAAATTCGGAAAAAACGGTCAGAATGAATTTCACGAGGAAACGAAATAGAAGTAGTTCTCATTGAGCAGAATAAATAGAAAATACTAAGTTGAGTGACACAAACAAATATTTAGGGGTTTATTTTGACTACTATTTGAGATGGTTAAAAAAAAATGGAAACATTATTCAGAAAACCAATAAAGCTATAAACATAATCAGAGCACCGATGGAAACAAAGTAAGTATTGCACCCATCCACTATATTAATGATCTATAAATCGTTAATTATTATATATTGCCTATGGCTCAGTCTACTTTAAAGGGGATTCATTGGAGGAGGTGAAAAGATCTTTAAAAAGCAGAAGAAGAAAAATCGTTGAAAGAAATGGTAATAGGAATATGACCACATCCAAAGGTGTCGTTTAGAGTTGACAATGAACACTTGAGACTAAGATTAGGAGAGGTTAATGACAAGTCAATAGAACACTGGAAAAAGGGCGGATTAAATCATTTGGAAGATAATATTTTCCACTACCAAACCATTATTGTTGTACCCACTACAGTTTCAAAGAGGTGAGTGAACATTACAATCACCGGCTGCGATAAAAGGAAAAGGAAGGGAATTAATGAACGACTGAAAAGGTGAATTACACGTAAATCATAGTTAGGGGGAGTGTAAGCTAAAATGAGTTTAAATGATTTTGAGGAGTAGATGTGGGCGAAATTTGCATTAAACAAATTAGATGAAACAAGAGCATAGATGCAAGTCGTAAAATGGATATCATTTTTATTTAAATTAGCTGAACCACCATTTTTGTCACTGCGATTGGAACTACATAAAAAAAAACAAAAAAACACTAATATTAACGTTAGAGGAATCCTTTAGCCAAGTTTCTGAAAGCTACACAATATTTTTTTTTTATTCGAGCTCGTCAACCAGGGATCTTTACTTGGAAACAATTACGAATGGAAAGGTCGGTTATGTTTCAGTCCGATCAGATATTATTAATTAATATTTATATTACATTGATCTAACAAGCTCTCAAGGAAATTTCTATTCGCTCTAAGGGTACAGAAATTCCACTTTAATATTATAAGTTGACAAGACATGGTGAAGGGGAAAATGAAAAATATAAAAAAAAAAGAAAAGGAATAAGTAAAAGATGAACACAAGCTAGGAGAATAACGGAAAACCCAAAAGGCAAGAGTATGAATAAGGAATGTCTAAAAGACTATAGCCGTCTCCACACCCAACTTGAATACAAACTATACAAGGAGTAAGTAAGGAAGGAAAAGTAAGATTAACAGAAAACTTTTAAATTAAAATTTTCGCCACTCAAAAGAATCATTGCTTATAGACTATGATATGCTATTGGCTAACCTAGTTAAGGGTAACAAGCAACACCAACGGAAAATATTATAAAAAATACACAACCAAATAGGTGACCGTCCGTTTGGCCGCAGACAGGTGAACCGGCGGCTGCGGACAATTCGTCGTAGAGCGAATTGGTCGTAGGAGCAATTTGCCGATTGACTAAATGGCCGTACGCTGAAAACGAACATGTGGAATATCCGTTTAGACTGTCAGCTGTTTTATTTTGCCTCTGCCGAGTGAAAACGTGATTCTTATGTGTTAGCGAGACACACGGATTCCCTAATTTCCTTCTACATTAACTGACATTATATCTTCGTGTGCTCTTCGAGTAATTTTGCGGTAAATAAAAAAAAAAAAAGCAACAACAAACCCGTAACCAATTTAATAGTTCAAAAGATTGTGATAAATGCAGCGACCGAAGATAAATTGGCATTTCTCCTGTCGTAATTTTTACTACTCCCTACGCCAATAATACATAAAAAAATGTTAATACAATACGATTTGGAAAACGTAAAGAAATCAAATAAAATTAAATAGCTCTGCAACAGTTTAACTTATAAATCTGAAATTGTGCACATAAATCGCAGATAAAATGACCTTCTCTAAAAAATATGTATCCTCGAATAACTTAATTACTGGGGACGGCAAAAATCGTAAAAATTAACACGCACATTAAAAGAAAGTTAAATCGCATAACCAATTTTCAACTTCCATACTGAAGTTTCGGAGATTAAAAAGAGAGCTAATTTTTTTCTAGTGGTGTTATATATCGATGGGAATACTTAGTAATAACAAATGTAACTTTTGATTTTTTGACAAAACTTTAAAAGTTTGCAACAAGTTCAAAAAAGTGCTAAACGCAGTGTGTCTGTTTGTCTTAACGGAAGGAATATCATACTTCGAAAATTTAGAACTGCTCATAAATATATATGCATACTGAAGGGGATATTACAGAAGAAATATAGCGGATATTGGAATCTAAAATTTACATCTTCCAGACCCTAAAAATCTCAGAGATGGAAAAAAAAATTATTTTAATTTCGGATATGTTATGTAGCGATCGAAAACTTGCTGCTTAGAAGTAACAAAACTATATTTCAATTTCTTGACGAAACTTTAATAGTTTGCAAAAAGATCTAAACAGAACGAAAAACGTAGTGTGTCTCATTTTGCGAAATGAGGATTATACTGGTTATAAATTTTAAAGTAGGTAGTCTAAAAAAGTATTCGAAATGTTCGTATCCTACCTACTTACGGCCATTTGGTCAGTCGGCGAGTTGGTCCTACGATCAATTCGCTCTACGGCGAATCGTCTACGGCCGGTTAACCTACGACGTGTCGGTCTACGGCCATATGGTACCGACTCAACCAAATGGCCGAAACGTAATCGTAAAATAAGGAGAATGATATAGAATAAAATTTAATCAAAGGCAGCGACAAGCACCGCTTAAAAAGTAACATACCTGTAATTAAGAAACAGAATGAGAAAGAGGTATTTTTTATATAATTCTTTCTTTCTTTCTTTATTTTTTTAATATAGCGCCGATGTCAATGAAGTGCTTGGGAAAAACGTCGAAAACTCACGAGATGCATTTCCTACATTATTTCGCAACGATAGATGTGCTACGGTAACACACATGAACGCAGTGAAAGCATCGCTTTCTGTGCTAGATCAAAAAATGTTCGCGTTTTCAAGTACGTATCATGTATAAATACAAGTATGTCCGTGCGTGTTATGTTCATAAAGTTTCTAGACGGCAGGATCAAAACAAAGAAGGCAAACGCGCTCTCGATTAATAATCAGTCGTAGGGTTTCCTAAATCTTTGATTCGTCATGATTTGGTTTTATTATCATAAATAAATTACGGACACAACGAAAAAGAATTATATTAGCACATATAACGATCTAAAAGTTTATAAGGCACCTGGATGGGATGAAATTAGGGTTAAAGACGGGCTTACAAGAGGTATTGTTAGACCGATATATAAAAAAGGAGTGCAAAGTAAATTTGAAATCTATCGTCCAATAGCAATAACATCTGTAATAACTAAAATTTTAGAACACTACATTGATAAACACTTAAGAAATTATTTAGAGAAAAACAATCTACTCTATGAAAATCAACACGGTTTTAGAGAAAAAAAGATCCACGATAACATTATTGAGCACGATTGTAAGTAAAATAAATACAAAACTATCGATGAGCAACCAATTTTTAATTACATTTATTAACCTATCCAAAGCATTTGACACTTAGTTGACCATGAATTATTGAAAATCTGGGCATTAAAAATAATCAACTTGAGTGGTTTAAGAATTATACAACAACTAGGAAAAGCATGGTCAAAATCGCAGGGAATAAAAGTAATGAAAAAACTATTCAATACGGAGTAGGTCAGAATACTGTATTGACCCCTATTCTTTTTCTCATTTACACCAACTCGTTACATAAGCATATTAAAAATGGAAAAGTATATTATATTTTTGCTGATGATATTGTCTTATTAATTGAGCACACAAGAATTTAGAAATGGCGGAAAGAGATTATTACAAGAGGATATAGATAATTTTAGTAAATAGGCACATAATGATAGGAGGTTATGTATATAAATATAAATAAATCAAAAGTATTACACATTCGGAGCAGTTCTAAACATAAATAACGATTGCCTTCATGAACTTCATGTAAATGTCAATACCCATTTATGTTTTTGTCCACCGTTGAAGAACATAAATGACTTTAAATATATATATATCGATAAATCCTTGAACTGGAAAAAACACATTCAAAGTTTAAATTCATACATTTTGAGCATATAATAATACAGGCGTACATATGCAATATTTATTACTTTGTTTTTTTCTTCAGTAAATAGCTCTTTTATTCTTTTTTCTTTTTCCAGAAAAAGCAGCAATACTTGCAAAAAAGGAGCCCAGACATTTTTTAAAATCACAAAAAAAACCAAAAAAACCTAAAATAAGGTAAATGTTTTTTCTTTTGTTTTTTAATTATTTCGCTTAAAATATATAATAAATAATTGTTACTGTTGTGTCAACAAGTGTGCCTAATTGTTCATTTTTATAATTACATAGATTAAGTTTGTAGAGGTTCATACATTAAAAATAATAAATAGCCGAAATCCTGTTAACATCACGAAAGGTCACGGTGATCCAACGAAAAAGTTTTTCAAAATTACAGTGAATAATTTTTGTATCCTTCTCTTTTCATAGTAATTTATTACAATTTTTACCTCGTATGGGCTTAAATTGCAGGATCTGCCCGTCACTGAAACAATTTTTTTTTTTTTACTTCCAGATGGGTCAGCTAGGCATAATGCACTAAACGATAAAAGTGGAGTGCCAAAAAAATTGACAACTGGTGATATAAATATAAATTTCACTACTGTTTTTTGCCTGTTACACACACATATATATATATTAAACAGCTTCTTAAGGCTCGCTTCACACTTATTCGGTTTCATTCGGTACGGTTTATATTCGATTCGTTTTCGGTTGTACCGAACAAGTGTGAACCGATGATTCGGTCATTATTTGGATCGAATTAGAACCTGATAGAAACCGCGTAGCCACTGAATAGCCCCACGACCGAATCGGTTGCTAACCGGTTTTAAACAGGCGCGAATTCGTATCTAGGGCACACAAGGTCAATGCGACGTTCACACGTGTGCAGTTTCTATCAGGTTCAGTTTCAGTTTACGCGTTCAAAATAATTGACCTTGTTTATTGAAAATACAAATTTATAATTATTTTTTCATTAAAAATGAGTAACGTACCAGACGTCGACATGGATCATCTGATTTCATTAATATAGTCATGATACTTATAGGGCAAAACTCTGGAGAAGTACGAGGACAATTTTAAAACGCAGGAAGCATGGAAATCTTTATTTATCAATACAATTTCTCATGAATGCATTTCGATGTTGAAGATGATACTTTAGCTTTTTTTTTTTTTTTGAGGTGATTATATGCAAGACAACCTCGGCCATTATATTAGAGCAAGGTTAAATTGCAATTTTTGATGACATTATAAATGAATATAATATCCAATATAAGGCGATATTATTTGTAGCCAAGAGCGAACTTGTTTTACATGGAAGGTCTACTCTAAGATTAACCAATGAATTATATAATATTGTAAGAATGTTTTTGTATCGGCTGCATTCGGAAAATAAATGATCCGTCCTGTGGAAAGATATTTGCAACCAGCGATATTACACGCTTCAAGTAGAGCTTTTTTTCCCGTGTTATTTATACGGGTTTGGCATTGAAATCGCCACCTACAATGAATTTATTGCCTGACTGAGTAAACATCGTTAGACAGTCTTCTCTTATTATTTTAGGTCTTTTTTACTTGGTGGAAGGTAGGCTACGGCTAAATTAATTTCACTGTTATTGTATTGAACAATAATGACGGTTATCTGCATATTGTTCTTTTATGTTTTGAAAATATTTAATATTATTTTTAACAGTTACTGCTGCGCCACGTCATCTTCCTCCATCGGGGTGAGGTACGTAGTATACTGTGTAATTGTTAATTTACAGATTGGTGCCCATCTGGAGATGTGCCTTCGAAATCAAGGCGCAACATCGATTTTTTTTTACATTAGTAAGTGTTCTATTTTGCGTTTCTGTCCTACGAGTCCGTCACCATTCCAAGTAATTGTACAAAGTGATTACTTAGTCATTTTTACTTTTTTTTTACTTAGTTTTCTGAGGATGGTTTGATTTATCTTCTAGCCTAGAAATTATTTCATCCATCTTTTGTAAATATTTCAAAATACCCCTAAGGGTTCGTTCCTTCTTTTCGAAAGGTACAAGTTGTTGTTAAACATCTCGTTTAACTGGTGTAACAGGTTGCCTTGCAGTTATTTGCGCCGTTGCAATTGTCTTCTGTTGTCGTTTTTGGCTTGGTTTGCCGCAGCGTTTTTCTCTTTATACACAAGACAACCTTTCCAACTTGTAGTATAGTCTCCATTACAATTTGTACATTTTATTTTTTTATTTTTCTTGCAGTCTTTTGTAGTGTGATTAGCACCACATTTAACACACTTCAGATTTCGTTCTCAATATATTTGAGTATGGTCATATTGCTGACAATTATTATTATTTTTTTTTCTTTTTAACCCCCCTTTGGGCATGTCAACAAAGGATTTTCGCCCAGAAACGACACGAGGAGAAGGATCGGTTAAATGCAGATTCGGTCAGCTATTGATAAGATAAAAGAACTGAGGATAAGAACAACTGAGATCGACGGAAACGATAAGATATACGAGGCACAATAAGGAGTAGGGAGTTTGAGTGACAGCAGATTGGAATACAAAGAAGTGCGTTCGTTCACGAGGGATGGACATTCAAAGAAGATATGGTCAGGATCACAAACGGCTTCGTCGTCAGGATGGAGAGGATAATTAAGGAAAAGAGCGAGATGAAAACGAAAACGTGAAGAAGGAAGAAGAGTATGATTCAGACGTAAACGGGGATAATAGGGACAATAACGGAGCGGCGAAGCGAAGGAAAATCGTAAAATCAAGGCCGCATGCGAAGATTAGGTTGGATGAAAAAATTTAAGAGGAAGGTTGATTAGAAAAGGAAGAAACGTAAAAATCTGACCAAAATCTAACATGAAACTTTTTACACATTATTACATTGCGGATGTTCTTTTTGCTTCTATGGTGGTTCAATTTTGACTTTAGTGTAAAGTATGTACGTAATCTCATACATTTTTTTTTCAAAACCACCGTCTAAGTTTCTTATAATGTCAGTTTTTTAATGATGACGTTGGCCGCATTTCTAACTGTATACCCCAAATTTTTCACTTCCTGTTTTAAGTAGAGTGCAGTTCTCGTATTACAAACTGATAAGGTTTTTCTTCTTTAATCTGGTTAGAATGAAATCCTAGCTGATTAAGTCGTGATTTATAGCTGTCCGTATGTTATCTAGTTTTACTATTACTTTTCTGTATTAATTTTCTGTAGCTATTTTCATCAGAACACATTATCTTAACGTCACCATTCACAAGTATTTGCAAAATATTTTCGTTCTGATGGATAATTATATTAGCTTAAGAAACAATATTTTTCACGTTACTTTGTAGAATTCTAGATTTGTTGTCTTTATCTTTATCACTATACGACTCTTTTTCGGTTGTATCACTTACTCCATTCTTGGCGAAGATAGGTGTGATGATCTACTTGCCATAAAGTCATTTTTGTTCGACCTTGTATATATTCTTTGACTTGCACTTTACTATTTCCGCTAATAGAATGTGATGATACTAAAAGTAATTTGTTTATTTGCTCTTGTAATTTTGTGATATGTTTTTTTAATTCTTGAATTTCAAGTAATAATTTGTCGACTGCCAGGTTTCGATTTTGATCAGTTCGGTTAGTTACTCCGACACAATTACTATCCACTGCATTGCTCTGCTTTTTTGTTCTTTTTCTTTTATTCATTTTAAATGTACGATAGTTTTGTGATTCACAAGTGGTTACACTGCCGGAGAAACGAATGTAGCAGTCTCATACAAAATGTGATAAGGCCGAAACTAATGACCCCCCATTACAGAACCGTGTAAACCTGGATCCCGTCATTGTTGGGTCGAAGTTGCGGAACGTATCTGGAACTGTAATCAGAGTTATATCACCAACTCCGCTTTGAGATACGGATCTGCGGATATGTATCCCTACTTATTCTTCGCTATTCTAAATCAACTTTATAACGGAAAAATCTAACAGTATATATATATATACACAAGGGTGCTTCAATGAGTTAACTGAAAAAATGGCACAAAAAACATAAAAATTCATATATTTAAAAAAAAAACATCTTATTTTTCGTCATACATCCCTTTACACTACTATATGTTTCCCATCTCAATATTTAATTGTGTATACCTTTTTCATAGAATTATTTAGATTGACTATAGAGCTATCTTCATTGTTTACGAAATTCTTCTCTCATAAAAACGTTTTCAGGGGTCTAAAAAGGCGGTAGTTCTACAATGCTACATCGGAACTGAATGGCGGGTGTAGGAGAACTTCCCAGCCAATTTTTTTTCAAAACTTTCTGCATTATAATATAGGCATGCTGAAAAATGACTCCTCTTGCAATAAATCCTTTACGTTTTTGTCTTATGGATCGCTTTAATTGCTTGTCCAGGACCTCGGCATATGATTGGGCACTAGCAGTATGTTCATATTTCTTTTATGTTCAAAATCGCTGGATCATTTTCCACGTCTAGAATTTAATCCGTTCTTTCATCGTGAAATAATTCCTGGATATATCGTACCAGTTTATCTTGTAGATTCTACAGCACAATTCCATCTTTTAATCCTTTAGCAATAGGAATAGGAAAGAAAATCAGAGGAAATGATAGAGATGGCGAATAGTCGTAACGTTTTCGAAAAGATTTTTTAACAATGCTTATCGATTCGTAAAGCTGATGGTAAACCAATTTTTGGTAACACTATCGTTAACACAGTTTGCGAGCTCGCGCACTAAATAACCTTTTTTTCTTTTGCTACAGGAATTGTTTGCATAATTGTTACATTTCTTTTATTGTCCTTTTGATCACAGTGTATTATTATGATTTCGGTTTGATTATTTTTATTTGCTCAAAATTTAAGTTTAGGTTTTTATATCGTTAGCGCTTTTAATGATATAAAAAATTTTACCATTCATAGTATATAAATAGAAGGATTATTTAGAAACTTTATTAATTATTACCTCGCGGTTTTGTGTTTAATCGACATCAGAAGAGTAGAACAACCGGAACATTTATATGAAGAACCAGAAGAAATACACGAGGAACCAGATGTTAACTTTGAGATGCCTGTGCTCGATACAATTGACATCGATGTGGTAATTATTTATATTCGATAAAAGTAATAATGAAAGTGCTCATTTACGCTTGAAATTAATCATTGCCACCTTTGGTTACCTGCGAGATTCTAATTTTGAAAGATGAATGCAGTGGGAATGCAAAATATAAAAAAAAAAAAATTAAAAAGTTCCCGAAACCCAACGAAATTACAAAAAATTGTATGAGTAGTTTTTACTTTTTCCACCTCTATCGCAAACAGCGACCACTTTTGTCAGTGGCCAGTATTTTAATGGAAAATAAAATTTGAAAAAAGAAAAAGAAAGAACGGGATCTTTTTGTTTTATATAATTTTGGATGCGCCAGCAAAAGACCTCTTTACCCTGCAACAACAAGAAAGGGGAGGATCGGTTAAATAGTGATTTTGTAAGTGTTCATGTAGACTAGATGATTTTTCCTATGCGCTAAATTTATGAAAAGTTAATAAATGTACCGAATTTTCAAAATTTTTTTTTTTAGTGATGCATACAAGGGGTCGTATTCTTCAAAGTCTATCATTTTCATTTAAATTAACACCATCAATGGAAATATACACAAATTATGAGTGCCATTAGATTTTTTCCAATATATTCTTCCCCTCTGTAACCTTTACATGGCCACTAATGATAAGAGTAGAGCTAGAAATAACTTAAGATCGTCTAGTGAAAGCTGAAAATTTGATTTTCCGTTGCTAACTATAATATTTTACAATCTTTTCTAATGAAAAAAAGTTGAAAAATTTCAAATGAACTTAGCGGTTTTTGAATATGATTAAGTAAATCAAATAATGCTGCTTCTTCTAGATCATTTATTACAGAAAATCTACATTTTTCGATTTTTATATAGATAAACATTCGTTATTCTCGTATTATTTTATTTTAAGAGTTTTTTTCTAATTTAGACAATCTCATTTCTTTACCCCGAGTTTATACCAAAACTAAGGATGATGAAAATTAACAAAGTTGTTGAGCAATATATCTTTTTTTCTCTTCTACCGATGGATTAGTGTATTAGTATTTATTTTATCTTCTAATGTTTGTTCATGAGTTGAGGTCATCCTTAAGACGTCATTAATGTCAGTTTTAGATTTACGCTCTAATTTCGCATTAGACAGCAGCTGGTTAAGATTTAAATTACTAACATTTCCCGCCCGCATTATCATCGCAAAAATCTCCATTAGTCTCTAATTTTTAGCCTCTAGAGGAACGAAATATACATTGATTTTTTTCAGCTTTTCAATTACATTTTTTCTTTCTTCTTTCTTTAATTCCTATAGTTAGCTTGTAGGATATCATGAGTAGTATGAAACACTCTGTAATAAAAAAGAACCTACATGTACGTGTAGATCGTGATATCGTGTACGTGACCGGCGTTGTAAAAACGCAACAATGAATTTTATTATATATTTATACGAAATTGTTGGAGAGAATGTAAACACAAGAGGGAAGAGACGACAGCCACACTTACGATGGAGAGTGGACACCGTAAAAAATCGACTGGGTACAATTAAAATCTGGGCAGCCCAATACCGAAGAGAATGGAGACGCGAGGTACGATCGAAAAGTAATGAGAATTTTTAATTTTTTCAAAAAGTATTTACCTACTCTTCAATGTTTATTTCATAGTCCTTTTCAAGTAGTTCCTCTCTGATGTTATATGCTTATGCCGCACCATAGTTTCGAACCGCTTTTTAGGCACGGTATCTCGCTCTGCGGTGCACCTTTATGTCACATTTTCCTTTTTGAGTGTGTCTTCTTGAGAATTTGGGAAATAAGAAAAAGTCTGCCTTGTCCGGAGAATAGGGTGGTTGCGTTATTACAGCGATGTCATGTTTTGCCGCGAACTGTTGGATAAGCAAAGCGGTATGTGCCGATGCGTTGTCGTGGTGTCAAGTCTACGAGTTGTTTCCCCAAAGTTGATTGTCTCATGTAAATATTCTTTATTGATTGTGAACGACCAGTAGGTAAAAATTCATAATGAACTATTCCATTCCAGATGGAGCAATTGCAAAACTCTCGTTACTACTTGATCGCACCTCGAATTTGTCATTTCAGTTATTGCTGGAATGGATATTCTCATTTTACCATGATACAGAAATTTAGTACAATATTTTTCCTTTTTCGGTCATTTTCTTCGTTCAATGAACAGGGTAACTTGTTGAAAAAAACAAGTTATTTAAAGGAGCAATACTGACGTGACTGACGAACAACTCTTAGATGAAGTAGTTCATTTAAAGTGTAAGCCCGTATTTTTTAGCAGTTAGCACACTGGGCAGTTTTTGTCGCTTTTTATACCTCTTTTTTTTTTCTTTTGCATTTAACTTTTTCATCTTTCAATTTTTATATTTAGATTGAAAAAATATCTTATTTTTTTGCTAATATTTATTATAATTAATTCAAGGTTGAATGCATGTTCTAAGAAATTACATAAAAATTTAATTTTTAGAACAGAGGAAGCGGCGTGTTTTTTTTTTCTTGCTAAAATTTCGGGTCGTCCAAACCTAGTGTTAAGGGAAATATTCATAAACCTCGGGGCTCGGTTTTTCTCTCCGGCCCTCTGCACAAAATTGTATAAATGATGTTTCCGTAATTCTTTTACATTATTTGCGCAAACACCCTTTTTTGATACAGTAGTACTCCGATAGGCTGAAAAATGATAAACGAATTTTACCGTCGAATTACTATTATCGTAAAATATTTGCAGCTGTCTGTCACTAGATTTATTCTTAACATCATCTAAAGCATTGATCTACGTTTAATTCGCATTCATTGAATGTTTCGCAAAATTAGCAACTTTCAACATTTTTTTTTTTTTCATTTTCATATAGAAAAATAACTAAAGCATTTTTTTTTTTTTTTTTTTGTAATTTTTGTATGAAACAAAATTAATTAAAATTAAATAAAACGAAATCGCTTTTTCTAAAAATATCGACGAATTTTATCGTAAAAAATGTTGTACGAACCTAATTGAAACGAAGAACGGTAATGACCCCAGTTAATCGTTGTAGTCGCTGTTCTAAAGCCCCGCTTTGTTGGTTTTGTACCACCGTTATCACTGGAACCAAAATCTTTTTTCGAATTGCCTAAATGCCGGCCCGAATTCCAATAAAGATGCATAATTTTTCACAATTATTACGAGGCCTAGTAAAACCCTCGACGATACACGGTAAAATGTGCGCTTAAATTTCTTCAAAAATAAAATACGATTTTATAAGTGTTTTCGAAAAAACGTACTTTGAAAACATTTAAGCTTAATGAAATTCGATAAGCAGTTGGCTTTTTCGACAATTACCCATCTCTCATACGATAACGGCGAGACGTTTATTAATCGGTACGGATAATCGTAATGGTAACGATAATGTAACATTATGTTTCAGAATTTATTTGCGCGCAGAAAAACTGCTTACGATGGAGTTCTATCAAGACCAACAGCAGCGCAACCGACGGAACCTGATGTACGTAAAACACGATCAATAAAACTTAAATTGTGCGAGATTTAATGAAAATGCTTAAAGAATTATAATTATAAAAATATAATAAGCTATAATAATAACTAATATAATAAAAAATTATAACAAACGGTATAAGAACAAAATAAATTTCTTACTTAGTAACGTTTTCGGGCATTATCAGCTAAAACACAATTCACTATACGTGATCAGAAACAAATTCTAAATCACACTGAGGTCAACTAGGGAATAAAATAGTTTATATATAGGTTTAAAACAACAGTTAGATGACTAATATATATTTAAGAAATTTAATGTTCAATTTAAATAATGATATAAATACAACTATGTAAAACAGTTTAAAATTTCATATTAAAAAGTGGGTTATTGTTTTTTGGGATTTGGTCGTTTAATATATATATATATATATATATATATATATATTGCGCGTATTCCACTGTTTCAGAGAAGCTACTTATAAGGAAAAGATATATCGGGAAATAGAAGCGGACGAGGCAAAACAAAGCCTGAGTTTTTTGTTTTTTTTTGCAGTCTGATTATTCTCGCTACAAAATAGACGTTGCAAATTGCCAAACCTACCTATGTAATAATTTTACTCTTAAAAATAAACAGGAATACATTAGCTCCGCAGGACATTTTCCGTTACACAGCAAAAAACTTAAATTGTACGGAAGAAACACCCTTCGAAAAATTTCGCTCGGTTTGCATCATAGCGCGGGCAGGAAGCAGATGGTTAATGTCCTCCACGTATACCGATGGCACACGTTGATTGAAAAATGAAGAACCCTTATCCAAAAAACTCATCTTTTCTCAAGGGTGTCCCATACGCAGTTTGCATACATCGTGTTCACAGATTTTCTTCTCTCTCTCTCTCTTCAGTCGTATGGACGGACGTCGTGACCAACCATCATAAACCAGTGGATCGAGCGACCACCTGTCGCCATTCTTCTCTGTTGTTGCTTGTTTTTATTAGTTCTGATAGAGATCGTTTTATGACGGCTTTAATATGACATCTATGAACCTCATCGGTGCCCGTCTCCGACTCCTTTTTCCCTTTAATTTTTCCATTGATTTATATTTCGTTCTAAACCGTTCTGTCTCATTACATATCCAAAGAACCCCAAACTCTACCTTATTATCGTGGGGACAGTAATCGTTGCATCGGTGTGATATGTAGCTGTTTTAGAATTGATAGACTAGTTCTGTGTTCTGTCCAGGATATTCTTAGCATGCACCTATAGCAGGTCATCTCAAACGCTTCGATTTTCCGACGTGAAGCCGCCGTTATCAAGATTCTGAACCGTACCGGAATATTGAGTGTACCAGCGTTTACATCGATCTTTTTTTCACTTGTAGCTGAGAATTTCCGGAGTTTTATATGTTAGTCTTCGCTCTATTACCTGTGTCTTTATGTTTTCTTCTCAAATCTCTACTTTATTTCTTTTCTTGACACATTTTTCGAGGATCTCATTAACATGGGGTTTCACCACCCAGATTTATAAATATTTTCACCGAAAGTGTTTAAGAATATTGCGTAATAAACACATTAAATATTAACTTTCAGGAATTGATTATGCGTGTAAAATTCAAAAAAAAAAATACACTACCGACACGTTTCGGAGAAATCTATGTGCGCGTCTAATGGTAAATGAAAATATTTTAAAATTATAAAAATATAGTAAAATGAAAATAACACCGAATAGAAATAAGTTCAAAATTGAGATTGCGTTGATAAAATAATTGTAAAATGTAGAAAAATATAAAAATAACGATTTTTTTTTTGTCTTTTCCCTCTCTCCCTTCTATATGCGTTGTATGTAACTATTAATGTGGATATTGCACTGCATAAACGGAGATATGCTGGATTAAAGTACCCTAACTAAGGCTATAACTCTTACGATGGTGGTTGCAGCTTTTGAAAGAGTTTCCTATATGTTTCTTAGTAGGCCAAGTTGTGATCGTGAAACAGTGAATTTTGGCAAGTAAGGAGTAAGCGCGGGGGACCATTGGCCGTATAGGGGACTCTAGACGGAGGCGAATATTTGTGGATTATATGTTTATGTGAAATCGCGATGTGACTAATTCACAGCCGCCCGAAGACCGCAAAATCGTAACAGGATGTTCCTTCCGTTGACCACTGTGGTTCGACTGTGTGCTTAATATTTTTTAAGAATGTCGCAGTCCACCCATTCTGTTTTCCGCTGATTTTTGCGGGTCTTTAAAAATATATAAAATCATCGAGGACCGTTGACATTCTCTGGCATTATTAGCGAGAACAAAACGAAGCGCTCCGTCACGTCGACCCGTTTATTATACCAGGCTGCTCCGTAATGTATCCAGCAATTAGCGTCACGTGGCTGTCCATTTTATGCAGTTGATGTATGACAAAAGGGCGCGGTACATTTTTAATATTAAAGGGTTGCGTTGCATTTTTGCTTTTTTGTTTGAAGACTATAGGGAAAAAATAACGACAAAATTTTCGAATATGTAAAAATTAAAAAGATCACTACTAATGTTGTTTAAAATTTTATACAGTTTTCGATAAGTTATTATTTACAATTACCTTTTTAAATTTCTTAACGTATAATTTTATACGAAATTTAATAAATTGAAATTATTTCTAAATTTTGGTTATCTTTAAGTTCGTTATTCAAAAAAGGAATCGGCAGGCATGAATTACGCAAATATATTCACTGTTTTTCTGTTTTTAGTGTTGCAGAAGGAAAATTAAAAAAAAAAAAAAAAAACGAAAAAGTACGAAGAATGCTCCCCATTCCGTTGCTTTTATGTATGCTTCCGTTCGCCGTGATCTGTGTTCACTTTACCGTCGGTTGCATAAACATTTTTCACACAACCGGAAAAAATTGGAATTAAATTCGTTTATTTACCTTTTTTTTTCTTTTAAGCGTGATGAATTTAATTCGAGTATCAGGAATGAATGAAAGAAACAAGCTAAAAGCGGAAATAGATGGAGAGGAAAGGTGATTATAAGAAATAAGGGGAGATTGTCGAGTTTCAGTAAATATAGAGTGTTTAGGCAAGAGGAAGGGACATACGGAAAAAAATGTTGTTTTGGTATTGTGGGCAATAATTGATTATTTCGGTGATACATAGAAAAACCGCAAGAAAAAAATCGAAAAGGAAGAAGACACAAAATATTCAAATGAAAGCGATTAATTAATAGACGCGGCAGAAAAACAGCTGGCCGGGAAAGACGAGAAAAACTATCACAAGCATCGGAAGAAGGAAAAGGTAGAGAATGCAAAAGACACGGGTATACAATTTTTTAAAATACTGGTAGGATATTATAGGCAAATCGAAATTTCTTTTTAGTTAGAAGAAATAGCATTCCAAGCTAGACAATATGCTTTTTGGTGATTATTGTACCTAGTTCTCGCGGACTGGGAGTGCGGAAAAGATTTGAACAGAATGCGGTGAAGAAGAATTTAACGGATAGGATAGCGCATTTGAAGGACAACGGTGAAAGAAAAATGGAAAAGAGGTTGCTTAAAAGGTACACCTTCAGAATTGTAGTTAGCCGGGGAATATTAAAAATTCTAAAAATAAAATATTTTTTTTTGTCAGGAATTAAACAGTATTTATTTACTTGAAAAAGAACTACTCGTATTTTTTTTTTTTTTAATAATCAATAATAAACTGTAACTAAATTAAATATATATATAAAAAAAAAAAAATTTAATTGGCCTAAAAAATAAGCAATAATTTTTCTAGAATAATAATTTTTAGAAGGAAGTTAGCTAACTGTGATATAAAAGCAAACAGCGCTAAACATACGAGTTATTAAAGCGCCCCACACTTTTATATTATAGTTTAGTAACTCATTTTTAAAAATTTTCATTTGAGATAAATTATTTTTTATTTTTCAGCCTCGATACGTTCTTTTTCAAATATTTTTTTGAGTTATAGTTTATTATTAAAAATTGCTTAGGTAAACGAATATAGTAACTATTAGGTAAAATATTTTTTTCCCGAAACAGTTTAAATTTTATTAATATATCATCTGCGGTGGGCCCATTAGTACATTCTTTCATTCATCGAACTCACTCCATTAGAAAAATACCTGTAAATAACGTTCTGTCTTTCTCCAAGAATTACCAATACAAACTCCGGTTGTATATATCTATATAGTGCCTTAAATCCTAACTGTCATTACTTGACAGTCCAGCCTAACCTTCCAACCTTCCCACGGTTCTATAATTTTCCTTTTCTAGAGCGCTCTTCAATCTCAGCAATGTGTCCGCTGCACTTCGGCTACGGATCTTCCCGCTGTCGTTTTTCTCTTATTCCAACTTCTTTGTGCTGTCCACACTGCATCCCGCTGATTCTTATATTGGCAATCCCGATCATATTTTCTTCAAGTATTCTTTCCTAATATTTTTTATAATAATGCTTTTCCTACATTTTAATCGTTCTTTTTGTACTAGTTTTCCCAATTCTTTCTTCTTTCTTTATGCCAGTATCGAAATTACCCAAACTTATAGCTCTGAGTCAGTCGCCTTTATTGGCTATAGCCATTTGGAAAACAGAGGAAGAATATATATTATATGTGAAAAAGTGAATACCATCAGTGCTTCGAATAAAGAGTGATTATCTAGTTTTCTTTTTCCGCTTTCTGCATAAATGCAAAAAACTCACTTTCCGTACGAACGACGATAATATCACAACGTGATCACATTTACATTCGCTTTTGTAACAATGAATCCATCATCGTCAGTGCCGCCCGTAACAGTTCTGTAAATGTTTAATCGCATTCGTTGCAGTTGCTGATATCATTATGATGCACATTAATAGAAACCGATTTCTGGTTAACAGTTAAACGTCCGTTTCGAAGAAGTCGATAAATTAAAAGCGACTAATACTTTACCGCTGTGCTGCAGAATTTCCGATGTTCATTTTACCGATGTTATCAAGAAGACTTCATATTTCCCTGCAGTGAGTATAAACAGTTTCGATTTTCTACTACTGCCTATTGTCGATGTAACAAATTGAATAGTGCCTCTTCTTTTCGACTTACACATATACGCATTATGCATTATGTTTCTCGTGATTTTACAGTAAAATAATAGCAAATCCCAACCCATTTGTTTTCATATTATGTACAACTTGATCCTTTAGACCAGGAGTTCCCAACCAGGGGGGCATAGAGAGAGATGTCTAGGAAAGCGCGAAAGAAAAATTAATTTACCACGTAAATTAAACATCGGACTAGAAGTGTTCAATAAATAATGTGACATGCCTTCGAAAATGACCTTTCAGGCATCTGAAAATTTTCACAAATAATCAACGAAGTAAAATTATCGCCATTTTTTTCGTTAGTTGCGAAATCCACCGACGTCGTTAATTGTGCACAGTTAATAGTTTATGTTCGTTACGTCAGTGGAGATCACATTGAAGAAGAGATTTTGTACTCCCAATCTTTGACAGCAGGCACTACATCTGAAGATATATTTAATTCAATACCTGATTTCATCGAAAAAAATGATTTGGATTGGAATAAACTCATTGGACTTTGCACAGATGGCGCCCCTGCAGTGATAGATGTACGATCAGGCTTAGCTCAAAAGCTCAAGAAAAATAATTCCGCGATAGTGTGTACTAATTGTTTTATTCATCGACAAGCTTTGGCTTCCAAAACATTGCCACAGAAATTACGCCAGACTTTGGACTTCGCTATAAAGATCGTAAACTACATCAGGAGTAGCGCTTTGAACAGTCGATTATTTAGTTTACTTGACGAGGATCTTGATTCTGATCACAGAGTCCTTCTATTTCACACAGAAGTACGCTGGTTGTCTAAGGGCAACATGTTGGCTCGCCTTTATGAATTGAAAGCCTCTTTCTTGAGTTCAAAGATAAAAATAGATTTTTTGCAAATATTCAATAATGAACAATTTCAATGGAGGTTGACCTATTTAACTGATATATTTAGTGCCTTTAATCAGCTAAACTTGTCGCTTCGAGGCAGAAACGACACTGTAATAAGTAACTATGATCATATTCAAGGGTTCATATCTAAGCTTCAACTTTGGAATCAAAAGGTATCTGCTGAAAATGTAATAATATCTTTTTCTCAACTATTCAAAGCAATTAAAAATAAAAAACTGGACGAAGATTTCAAAATTGAAATATAAACTCATTTGCAAGTGCTGCAAAACGAATTTCACCGATACTATCGAGACATTAATTCAGATTCACCAATATGTCACATGACCAGAAACTCATTTGTTGTTGATGTCTTATAATTACCAGAACAAGTTCAGAAAGAATTTCTAGAAATGAAGGTTGATTCGACAACGAAAGATGACTTCCATCTCTTAACATTGGAGAAATCTTGGATCAAACGATTCCTTGTTAATTCGAAAGTTGCTTCTCTTGCTTTGAGAATACTTGTTTCTTTTTCTTCGACTTACTTTTATGTGAGACGGGGTTTTCAGCTCTGGTTTTAATTAAAATTAAGCAGGGAAATCGTCTTGCCGTTGATAGCGACCTAACGATAGCTCTGGCAGAAACTGAACCTAGAATCAACCAACTGGTGCAGAACATACAAGCCCAACTATCTCATCAGTACTTTAATTGTAATAAATGATTTCGATAAAAAACGTCTTAAAGTTGGTTAAAGTTTATTTTCTACAACTTAGAATTAAAATAAATATTAAAAAAATGTGCGTTTTTTTTTTGAATGAAAAAATTAAGAGGGGCATAAAAATGTTATTTATAATTCGGGGGGGCTTGACTAAAAAAAGGTTGAGAAACTCTGCTTTAGACCTTGCCAAAGGAAAACTTCCCTGGACTCGCAGTCGGTACTTCTTCTATAACATACTTATAGAAGAACCGATTTTAATACTTGTCATTTTTGGCAAAAACAATTTTCAAATGTATTTGTTTAATAACAGCATTTAACCGATTTTCTTATTACCTCTAGTGTGAGAATAATATAGTGATGATGTTTCCACATACCAGTGACGTGAGATATTTACTCACAGTTCGCCTCTGCTTCCTGATTACTTTGGCTGCTATAATAGCGTTGTCCAGGGTGGACAACGTGGACGCGTATTCAAATAACATAGTCATTAAATATGTCAAAATCAAGGGCGTCGCCAGCCGATGAGCCGGGGGGTGGGGGGGGGGGAGATGATAGAAAGAGGATATGAGTTATAGGAAAAATAAAATTTATAAGAAGTTGTAAAGGCTTAATATTTTATTAAACCAGAATAAAATCTTAATTAAAACATAATTTCCGTGAGTTTCTGGCAAATGGTCCATAATTACATGCCTATGAATATTCATCATGGCCAGTTGATTAAAAAGTTTCAAGACTCCAGGGAGGTGCCCCCCCGCCCGTCGCTGACGACGCCCATGGTCAAAATCCTAATATGTTTTTTCGTTACATAAGTAGTGTTAAGTTTTTCTTTCTTATGAAAGTGCGTTAAGAAAGCTGTAATATAAATTGTTACGCAAACTGTATTTTTTCATTTTTTATTTTGAATTACATAATCAACCGACATTTACTATTCTGTATTCTGTATAGTAGAAGAAGTATCATCTGAAAGTCCAGAGAGTTTCCTTATGGCGAGGTCTTAAGAATAGGAAATGTATATATTTTTGTGGAATTTGAGGATTTTTATTAAGTTTTTTAAACCGATTTTCGGTACCTCTCTTTTTTAGATCGAATGTGGAACACCGTAATCTTGATGAAATATTCAAAGAGAACATTAAGAGCTTTTTAATTTTAATCAAGGAATGAAATAAATAACAAATTTTAATAACCGCAGGCGTGACGCCGTAGTATCTCTCGCGAAAACCGCACGTCACGGGGCTGATAAATTTCGCCTATCACAAAAAGTACCAACGCGAAACTCGACGCTGTAAAAAAGAGGATATTCAATTTTATTTTCATCGCTTTGTTTCTTGATTTATCTTTAAACTCTCAGTTTTGAAAAGATTCCTGTTTTTTTATTTTTCTTTGTGATCTATATCTCATAGCATATCCTAAATATCGCACAAAAAACCATTAGATTTAAAATCCTTTTTATCGTTTAAAATTCGATTCTTCTTATACTACCCGTTGTTGTCAAAACAGTTTTCTTTCTTCCTTCGATTTCACTATTTTAATTTTTCTTTAGTGCCTTTATATTTTCTTTTTTTATTTGTTTACAGAATTCTGCGTAATTACTTTTATTATTATCGTAGTAATATAGCATTTAATTTAGTGTCTTTTTTTTCATATGTGCCAAAAAATATACATATTTATATATATATATATATATATATATATATATATATATATATGTGCGCGCGTGTGTGTGTGTGTGTGTGTGTGTGTGTGTGTGTGTGTGTGTGTGTGTGTGTATATATATATATATGTAGATATAGATATAGATATGTATATTGAAGTGTTATCTTCTATTTGGCTTTTTATTCTTACATAAGGGATGCCACCGCGGGAGTTATTCCTGCGGAATTTTAATATTGAAATTTAATTTATCAAGACCTCGTTATTATTATTGTTATTATTATTTATTTTTATTTATTGTTATTATTATTGTTATTATTATTTATTTTTATTTATTGTTATTATTATTTATTTTTATTTATTGTTATTATTATTGTTATTATTATTTATTTTTATTTATTGTTATTATTATTGTTATTATTATTTATTTTTATTTATTGTTATTATTATTGTTATTATTATTTATTTTTATTTATTGTTATTATTACAATTATTTTTATTTATTATTTATTTTTATTTATTATTATTATTACAATTATTTTTATTTATTATTTATTTTTATTTATTGTTATTATTATTGTTATTATTATTTATTTTTATTTATTATTATTATTACAATTATTTTTATTTATTATTTATTTTTATTTATTGTTATTATTATTGTTATTATTATTTATTTTTATTTATTGTTATTATTACAATTATTTTTATTTATTATTTATTTTTATTTATTGTTATTATTACAATTATTTTTATTTATTATTTATTTTTATTTATTATTATTATTACAATTATTTTTATTTATTATTTATTTTTATTTATTATTATTATTACAATTATTTTTATTTATTATTTATTTTTATTTATTATTATTATTACAATTATTTTTATTTATTATTTATTTTTATTTATTATTATTATTACAATTATTTTTATTTATTATTTATTTTTATTTATTATTATTATTACAATTATTTTTATTTATTATTTATTTTTATTTATTATTTATTTTTATTTATTATTTATTTTTATTTATTATTTATTTTTATTTATTATTATTATTACAATTATTTTTATTTATTATTTATTTTTATTTATTATTATTATTACAATTATTTTTATTTATTATTTATTTTTATTTATTATTATTATTACAATTATTTTTATTTATTATTTATTTTTATTTATTATTTATTTTTATTTATTATTATTATTACAATTATTTTTATTTATTATTTATTTTTATTTATTATTTATTTTTATTTATTATTATTATTACAATTATTTTTATTTATTATTTATTTTTATTTATTATTATTATTACAATTATTTTTATTTATTATTTATTTTTATTTATTATTATTATTACAATTATTTTTATTTATTATTTATTTTTATTTATTATTATTATTACAATTATTTTTATTTATTATTTATTTTTATTTATTATTATTATTACAATTATTTTTATTTATTATTTATTTTTATTTATTATTATTATTACAATTATTTTTATTTATTATTTATTTTTATTTATTATTATTATTACAATTATTTTTATTTATTATTTATTTTTATTTATTATTATTATTACAATTATTTTTATTTATTATTTATTTTTATTTATTATTATTATTACAATTATTTTTATTTATTTTTATTTATTATTATTATTACAATTATTTTTATTTATTATTTATTTTTATTTATTATTATTATTACAATTATTTTTATTTATTATTTATTTTTATTTATTATTATTATTTATTATTTATTTTTATTTATTATTATTATTACAATTATTTTTATTTATTATTTATTTTTATTTATTATTATTATTACAATTATTTTTATTTATTATTATTATTACAATTATTTTTATTTATTATTATTATTACAATTATTTTTATTTATTATTATTATTACAATTATTTTTATTTATTATTATTAATTGATATCCACGTCCGAAACACAAAAGATAGGATTTATTATTTATTGTTGATTGTTACATACATCATACGCAAGCAGTCAGTCGACCGCACAAAAACATCACGAATTACTTAACATTTAATATAACATATCATAGTAAAATGTATACATATCTGCGAGTTCGAGAGGGTCCTGATGCGGCGTTCTTGACGACGATGATCCGTGCTGCCTTCCTTAGTTGATTTTCGCCGGGGCATTCGATGTTAATTGTTTTTATTTCGTTTTATATGTATACATTTCTTTTTTCATTGTTTTTAATTTAAAAGGGGAGACTCGGAACAGGGTCACGCGTAATCGGCATCGATCGCCTTTCTTTTTTATTTTACGATCAAAATTAATTCATTGATACGTTTTCGAATAAACGCGATAAAAATTATTATGATTTTATCCGACCGAATATAACAATGGAAAGCGTCTGGCAAAATGTAATGGGCCACCGGCGCGGACTCCCACTCAGCCTTTATTTTAACCGTCTTTTTCCGACTCTAAAATCTGACTCATTATTCGTGAACGTATTTCCGATCTCCAAACCAAATCGAAGATCCCTCCACCGTCGGACGGCGTTTCCTCCAGCATTATTTCCGTTACGTCAGACGTGACGTAACATCACTCTAGACATCATCATCCCCGATCATTCGCCGAACTACACACACATTTACACTCACAAATTCTATGTTAATTACTAATTTGTCTATTATAATTATTATTCATGTAATGTACACATTACAATATATTAATACGTAATATATATCGCTCATTAAATACAAAAACGTCATAACTCAAAAAAAGGCTATTTCACAAAAAATGAACATTTACATTTACTATAATTTGAACGGTACACACTTTCCAAAAGCAATGTTTATTTTGTCGAGTTTCTTATTCCCAAATATGGCGTTCTAACCTCTAATTGTACTCATAAAATAATGCATTCCAACTATACATGTAACTCAAATTCGCTATTTTTTGTGTTATGACGTAATTGTATTTAATGAGCGATATGTATAAAGCAGTTATTTGATTTTCCATATTTATTTCATTTATTCATTTTTTTGTGGGGTATATAAAAATCAAAAATTTATTAAAATATGCTTCTTTCTTCTTTCTTTTTTTTAAAATACGTTTAGGTATTATTGGACGTAAACAGCTTACCTCTGTGGACCGAACCGTAAGTGTACTGCTATATTTAATCTTTAATTAAATACGGCTTATTTCGAATTATTAAATTTAAATATCATATTATTTTGTTTGTTTTTGCAATATTACATTCGTTCAGATAATAATTATTTTATTCTTTCTCAAATATTTATAGTATTGTTGAATTAAATTAATTCGTTCGCTAGCGCCCCTATAAATAGGCTAGCCATTCTAAAAAAATGGAGCCGGCTTTTCAACATGCAGCTTTTTCTTTAGTGACAGCTAGAAAAATTTCGTGTATGGAATATTTATGTGAACCGTTTGTGTGCGCTTAAAAGTGTGTAAAATATATGTATATAAAGTGCCGTTATCGTTTCATTTATATTTTAGGATTCATTTTCATTTAACGGTAATATTTTATATATATAAATTATTCGCCAAAACCTTCATTCTATCTTTTTTTATATATATTTTTTTTTTCATTGTGCCAGGTACAGTAAAAATACATATAAAGGAGATTCATATAGACTTTGTTTGCTCGATCGACGATCTTTTCGTGTTTGAATTATGTATATAATCTAGTTTGAAATTTCGGTCGACAACTACTGTCTAGGAAATATGGAAGTTTTCTAAAGTGTTGTTGAAATATAAGGATAGTTAGTCGTAAAAATTGAATAAACAGAGACAACGTGAAATGTTTCCTAAAACAGTGACATTTCTAAAAATACTGTGTCAATTGTAAAAATGAAAAATGTAGAGCGTGAATTAGACGACACGTACACGAGCGTTTAACAAGAAGTTGATAACTTAAATGAAATCTAAAGATAGATAGGAGAGGCATATTGCATTCTGCAAGAATTACTGGAACCGGAGAAGATTTCAAGGTAGCGAGACAAAGGCGAAGGCAAGAATTTTGAATTACATCCAATTTAAAGAGAAGAAATCGCAAGGTATAAAGCAAAAGAACGGTGCTCAAATTTAGAGTGGATTCTTGTGCAAAGAGACAAAAACGTAACGATGGTCTATTCGGTAGATGTCAGAGTTAACATTTAGGTTCGCGCATTTTTTACGGTTTCATCGAAAAATAAATAAAAACGAAGCGCGGTCGAATTAATAAAATTACCAGCTGTAAAAATTTAACAAAGTATATTTACACCATGTTCTGCATCCTGTTTTTGTTAAACAAAATATTGTAAAAATACAGCCAAATTTGTCAGCTTTAAATTCTACTTGTACAAAAATATTATACAATTATCACTGTATTTATTGTTTATACACATTGTTAATAATATAATTATGACAAAAAATAAATTTCAACACTTTTTTTAACAATTATATATATATATATATATAATTGTTAAAAAAGTGTTGAAATTTATTTTTTGTCATAATTATACAATAAGTCATTGTATTAGCAAAAAAATTTGTGATATGAAAAATTAAGTGCTAAGTTATTTATGAATTATATGTTCATCATCAGTTTGTATTTCCATTTTAATTGTATACTTCCTAGATCCCTATTACTTTTTACACATTATAAAAATTAATAACTAAATATATGTATTTAGTTAATACATTAATACTAAAAAAAATAGATATTATTTTATTTCATTAATCTTGACGATGTTAACACACCGCATAAAACTAATAATTGAATTAACACCGCCAAGATTAATGAAACAAAATAATATCTATTTCTTTAGAGCTAAATATATTTAGTTATTAATTTTTATAATGTTTAAAAAGTAATAGAGGAATGTAAGAAATATATAATTAAAATAGGAATACATACTGGTCATGGACTTTTAATTCATAAATAATTTGGCACTTAATTTTTCATGTTAACATTTTTTTTCGCTGATAAAATGGCTAATAGTATAATATTTTTGCAAGTAGAATTTAAAGCTGACAAACTTGGCTGTATTTTTAGAATATTTTTGAAATATCACTATTTTTTGTATAACTTTTTTTTTTTTTCTTTTTCTTTTTTGAGCATGCTAAGAACGTTACTCACTTCAACGGTATGATAGTATTAATAATTATAAAGGAAAAATATTACAAATGGAACATACGAAAGAAGCTAACAAAGGAATAACCAAGGGAGACGGAAAAGAAAGGATGCTGTGAGCGCTGTAGGGCGTAGGGAGGCCAAGACGCAAAAGACCGGAATACAGTATCGCGCGTTCTGAAGAAATGGAAGGACATTCAAGTAAAATGTGGTTCGCATCACGAACGAAGTTTGCTTCTGACGGATCAAATGGACAAAGAGGAGACTGAGTAATGGAGAAACGAAAGAGCGAAGCAGGAAGCAAGCTGTGGTTTAACCGAAGTCTAATTATGGATGAAATAGTTGACCGCCTCATGTTGGGGAAATCAAGAAACCACGGAAAAAGAGGAGGAGTGGGTTGTATGGATAAGTAAAAGGAAGCAGGATTGGAAAAAGAAGAAGGATAGAGATCAGACCAACAGTCACGGTGGCAACGCGAGGAAAGAGTAAGAAGACTTTGAGCTGGGAAATGCCTAATAAAGCGACCGTTTAAAGCAGCCGAACGTGCCAACGAGTCGACTAACTCGTTGCCCGAAATTCCACAATGACTAGGAATCCACAATAGATCAATACGGACAGAACGGGAATGAAATAGATGTGAAATTAAGGAACGTATGTGAAGCACGATAGGATCAGCGGATGGTTTAGGAAAGGGAGTAGCAATGGCTTGTAAAACGCCTTTTGAATCAGAAGATAAGAGAACCTTGGATATATTGTTAGAGGAGGATATAAAAAGGATTGCCTGTAAGATCGTAATAGATTCGGCTAGGAATATGGAGGAGAACGAGGGGAGTTTGAACGACTCAGAATAGCCAAAATCCGGCAAAGTAAAAGCTGCTCCAACCCCCAAAGCTGATTTTGAGCCATCTGTAAAAATTAAGGTATAAGAAGGAAAAAGCGAGGATAAAACATAGTTAAATTCGTTATGAGCAGCGGGAGAGGGAAGAGACTTGACATACGAAGGAAGAAAAAGTAAACTGGGTGAGTAAATAAAATCTAGGAAATTATAAGTAAAATAAGGGCATTTGTTGTAGGATAGAACAAAAGGAGAGAAGGCCCTGAGTCGTGAAGAAATCAAGGAAAGGATTGGGGTTGTACGAGGAGAGAAACGCCAGTTTCTGGATATAAACCAGTAGGAATTAAGCAAGTAGGAATTGGAAATATGAAGACGTTTAATCAGAAATCGTTCACCTAGATAAAGTCTTCGGATGAATAAAGGACAGGAACCAGTTTCTGCCAAAATGGCTGCAATAGGAGAGGAGTTCAAGGCACCGATACAAAAGCGGAGACACATATTATTGATTTTATCAAGTTTAAGGAGAAGATATTTAGGAGCACTGGCATAAAGGAACGAGCAATAATCGAATTTAAAAAGGATAGTGGCCCTGTATAGCATCAGAAGGATATAAGGATCCCCACCCCAATTACGGGAGGAGAGAGCCTTCAACCAATTAATCCTCTTGAGAGCCGACGTATAGAGGTAATTTATGTGATGATGAAAGGACAAGTTACTGCTAAGAACAATGCCAAGGTAGGAGACAGAACTAACTAAAGGAATAGGAAGATGGCACACGGATAGACTGACTGAGGAACGACTATAAGGACGATAAGTGAACACCATAGCTGCTGATTTCTCAGGAGAAGTAAAAAGGTGAAGATCGGATAACGCATTATCCAGAGAGAAAAGAGAGTTGTTAAGCTCCACGACGGCGGAAGAAAGATTAACTGAGGAAGAGTAGATGAGTATATCATCGGCAAAGAATAAGGAAGTAGATGATATCTGAAGAGTAGCTAGGCTATGGAAATAGATGTTAAAAAGAGTAGGGCTAAGACATGAGCCTTGCGGAAGACCCCGAAAGACCACTCTAGACTCTGAGAAGAAGGGAGTGGAGAGCTTAATTGATCTATTGTAGAAAAGCTTGAGAATTAAGGAAGCGACCTGTAAAGGAACATTAATGGAACACATTTTATGTAAAAGAGAAGGTAAGTGAACATGATCGAATGCGGAGGTAACATCAAGGAAAGCAGAAACAGTGTATTCTTTGCGAATAAGAGATTTGTAAACGTCAGATAAAAACAACGATAAACAGTCCGCCGTTCCCAGTCCCGTACAGAAACCGAACATGTTACTGGGAAGAATATTGTTGAATTCCAGCCACCCCAGACTAGGCGTTTATTAATCAGTTGTTCAAACAATTTTCTAAAACACGAAGACAAGGAAATAGGACGGAAAGAATTAGGATTCTTTTTTGGAATAGGAATAACAATAAAGGAGTTCCAAATTGGTGGCGTGGTACAGGTATGCAAGAAGGAGTTGTAGATAGAAAGCAAGGTATTCAGTGCGGAGATCGATAAGCTCTTAATAACCAGGAAAGGAATGCCATCCACTCCCGGAATAGAGGAGGAGGAGGAGGAATTCTTTAAGGAAGAATGAAGTTCATTGATGTTAAAATCGGAAGACAGAACGTGCATAGAGGATGTAGGTGGAAACGCCGGAGGGCATATTTCCTCCAAGGATGGAACATATAAGGGAGCAATTGAGTCCAGAAAAGAGATGAGCTTCTCCGAAGGAAGGTTGTAATAGGAGGGACGTTCGGACCGTGGGGACTGAAAGGCTTTCGCCATTTTCCAAAGATGAGAGAGGGAGGTGGATCTAGAGAATGATGAACAGAATTTCTTCCACGCGTTTTTTTTGCTATTTTTGAGAATAAATCTGGCCTTAGCATTGGCCTCCCTATAAGCTATGAAATTATCGAAGGAAGAGCAGGAACGGAAGGCCCTGAACTTCAAAGAACTGGCTCTAAAAGCGACCGAACAATCGTTGTTCCACCATAGGGAAGAAGCAAGAAGATTAGGGTTCTTTTTAGAGAAACGGATAGGAGGAGAAGAGGCCGACAACGCCGAGGTAATCGAGTCGATGAACCTATTGTATTGAAGAACAGGATCTGTTTGGGAATGTATGTTGGGGAGGGCGGAATCGACTCCAGCCCGAAATTTATCCCAATCAACTTTGGTTAGGGACCATTTGGAAGCATGGGGAACTCTGGAACAACTGGGATCAGGAGGAGGACGAAGATCGTGAAAGGAAAGAATAATTGGAACATGGTCACTACCGAAGGTACCCTGCAAGGTTCTCCAGTGACAGCTGAGACCAAAGTTGGGATAAGTGTAGGAAATGTCAACCGAACTGCAAGTCTGCGCGCCTCTAAAGAACGTCGGAGAATGATCATTAAGAATAACGAAGCTATTGTTAGAGATGAAATTTTCAAGAACACGACCATTACAGTTATAACCAACCGAGCCCCATAGAGGAGAGTGAGCGTTCCAGTCACCACCAAAAATAAAGGGAAAAGAAAGAAAATTGGACAATAATGAAAATTGTGGAGATCAAAATGCGGAGGGACGTATGTTGAGATAATATGGATTGGTTGAGGATGAATATTAGGAACAGAGATATGCACCAGGTTTGGTGACCGAACGTCAGATGGAAAACAAGCGGAGTGATCGTGAACGTGAAAATAAATATCGTTCCTTATCAATATGGCAGCGCCGCCATATCCATCCGCACGATCAGACCGGATTAACTTAAATCCACGAATGGATATACTCATGGACTCAGTAAGCCAAGTTTCGGACAACAGAGCAATGTGGATGAAGCAAGAGTCAAGAATCCCTTCCAAGGCCTGTTTGTTGGCTCTCAGGCTCCGACAATTCCATTGGAGAATATTCAACTTATGAGTCATGAAAATAATTCGTAGGATGAGACGAATGGCTGGACCAGAACGCCAACGCAAGAAGCAGAAGCCAATTGGCAAAGGCGAACCATGCAGCCAACAGGACTAGGGCAGAAACAAAACAAATAATGGAAAAATGAATCCGCAGCAATCCAGCAAGGAGTGTATTCAGGAGAGACATACCAAAGGTTGGAGGCCTTGACCTCGATCTTGGAAGCTACTGTCAGTTTGCACCACAAGACAATCCACAGTACAGCATGACAATCCTTATTTTCGGTTGCCAGTCGAAGACGTAGCAGAACACATACGCGGTTGGTTAATAGAATCGCCGCCCAGAAAGGCAAATCGTTATAAATGCGATTAATAGCTACCATGGAGAAATTCTCCAAACGAGTGCCATTCTTGATGAGCCTATATTTCTGGTAACTTGTCCTATAAGCATAATCGAATGCAATTAGCTTTACAATGGCTATCCTCGAGAGGCTCCACTGTGCGAAGATGGGGTTAGGCCATCCCACAGCGGTTCTCCCGACCAAAGTGCCATAGCGGAGAAAAAGTGCGGAAGAAATATCTATAATACTGTGGGTTGCTTGATAACAGAACATAACAATAATCCAGAGGGATATAACAGGGCAGAAAGTAAAATAAGAATTAGCAGAAATGTAAGTTACTAGAGAGAAATGCAGAAGGAGATGTGACAAAGTTAGGAGAGGAAGCTATATTGTGGGAAGAAAGCAGTTCTAAAATTGCTGCGAATAGGTTATTGACGGCGGATGGGGATGAACCCGACGCATTGGTCGGTATCCCGTCCGAGGATGAGGAAGGTAAGGCTATATTTAAGTCAGCGTAGGAGGAATTGTCGTTTGAGTTATGTTGAGTGAGAGCCCAGCCCCTGGACGGGTACGGAATTTGATTGGAAGGGAGAGGAGGAAATTGAGGAATAGATTTATGAGGCGCTTTCGATTTGCTCTGTTTACGAAAAGTGGGGGACTTGAGAGGAAGTTGTGGATTAGGGACAGAAATATTGAGAGGAACACTAGCTTTAGAAGAAGGGATAGCGGCTCGGTTGGCATATGAGAAAGCTTGTGTAGAATACGAATTGCTTCTAATGACTGAAGCCTCCTGAAAGGAAACGTTTTCAAAGGACATTATTTTTTTGATGTCCCTTTGTTTAGTCCATTCCGGACAACTACGGTCGTTGGAACAATGTGCGCCCTTGCAGTTTCGGCATAACTGGGGGTTATGAAGATCAATACATTCCGAGACGGAATGTTTTTGGGAACAATGGGAACAAACAACTGAAGAACTCCGGCAGTGGCTAGCAATATGTACGAACAGGAAACACTTAGCACACTGCATTGGAGGTTTAACACTAGGAGAGACAGGAAAACGAAGTTTAAAGATGGAAATGAAGTTAGGAAGGACGGTTTTGGAGAACTTAAGTTCAACCGAATTCGTTGGAACCTTCTTGCCTTCGGCAGTGCGCAGGATTCTTCTGGCTGAGATTACCGGGACATCAAGTGATTCTAGGCCCTCTAAAATGTCATTTTCAGAGAAGGAAGGATGAATACCTGAGATCACGCCTAATCTATATAATGAGGTAACAGGAATAAATGCTTTAAGATTATGCTTAGTAAGAAAATTAAGATTTTGAAGGAAAGAGTTGGCTGCAGAAGAAGAAGAGAAAACGACAGCAACGCGATTTTTTCCTCGCGGAGTAATATCTGTAAAAGAAGAAGAAACGGAACTAAGAAGTTTGGCCAAAGCCAGGGGGTGGTAATTACCTATATTAGCATCAGCCGAGGCGTGCTCGACTATAACTGAATAAGGACCCGGGTGGTTTTGAGGATAAGTCTCAGAAGGATTAGGACTCCTATTGTTTTTGCTAATATTGGGATTATCTCCATCCTTATTGATGACGTTTGTTGAAATATTACTATTATTATTATTGGCGATATTGTTATTAGATTCGAAAATTTCATTAACGAGATCGCTACTCTTAGTGACAATGTTATTATTTAGAAGTGTATTCTGAGTAATGTTGACATTATTATTATTAACCCTATTTCCATTATGTTCATCGCTGCTAGAAGAACTGTTATTAGACTCGGAAGGGTTAGACTGCGACAATCGCAAGTCTTTTGAGGGCAGTGACGCCACAGGGGATAGTGGGCTCGACGGTTTACGTTTTGGAGGAGCATCAGCAACCTCCATTAAATTCAACGACAGATCCGTTTTAGAGGGCTTAAGCCCAGTAGAGGAGGCCGCTGTGCGCCCCCCCCCCTTGGACACGCTCATCTACAGTAATATAGAAGAATTGGAGACACAAAACAAAAGAAAAAGGAGGAAAAAAAAAATAATCTAAAAATGAAATATACTGCCAACTAAATAAATAATAGTAACGTAAAATAATAATGACCACTGGTCGCGTAAAATTACGCGGAGAAGAAATAAATCGAAATATAAACGGTACAGAGATAAGAGAAAAAGAACAATGAACGATTTCACCGAGTTATTTGGTATGATGAACGACGGAGTCGCGTTGTGATTAAACTGATAACGCGAGAGAATCGAAGACAGCAATCAACGCACGAAAAACCGACTTTAACACATTCGTCGTTTGTATAACTTTTTATGTTTAATAGGGGCTAAGCTGCAAAATTAAATTTTTGAAAGTATACTTAAAAATTAAAAGTTATGGGCACATTTAGGGGTTTGTGTACAGAATTTATCAAGTTTCATAATTTTTCCGTTATTTACATGTTAGTTGTGTTATAATACATACCAAATTTCAGCTTACTACATCTTGTTGATTTTGTTGGGAATTTTGATTTCTTGCGAAAATACGTAAAAATTTCTAAATTTGGGCCCATTTAAGGCTTTCTTTATCAAATTTTTTCTTATTCACAATTTACAAGTTTTGAAAATACCAAATATCAGCTTTCTGCTTCTTATAGATTTTTTGTTGGGGTATTTTAATTTTTATAGAAATATTTCAAAATTTGGGGTTTTGGTCCCATTTAGGGCTCTGTATTCATAAATTTAAACATTTTTGAGTTTTCTCATTATTTACATGTTAAGAGCGGTGTACATACCAAATTTGAACTTTTTACGTTTTATAGAGGCTTGGTTATAATTTTTTTTTAAAGTAGTTATTTCAAAATTCTATTGTTTTAACCCCATTTTGGGGGTTCATAATTGGAAATTTTTAGATTTTATAGTAAGTTGTCTGAATACCGAATTTTAGCTTTAAGAGAATGTACACACATATATATATATATATATATATGTATATATATATATCACTTTTTTGCTTAAAATGAGGTGTTCGATCTCGACTATGGTTAACTTTAGAATACTGAAATTTTGGTAATTTGTATAAATATTGAATTCTGCAACAAATTTTGAAAATCATGTTTTTATCTACATTAGGGAAAAAGGTACACAAGGCCTTCAAAAGTCAATTTTTGTGCGTTTCGGTGATTTCTGTATATATACACAGCTGGCACAGCAGCCAGTTTTACTAACTTTGCTTTATGCACTGCCATGCATGTAGATATAGAGAAACTCCAAGGATGTATGGTGTTTACTTAATGTAAACATTGTTTAGTGTAGTAATTTGGAACAAAATGTAAATGCAACAAACAAATTTAAATGTATAAACGATGTTATATACTAATTAGAAACAATCAGCTAAAAATTAATAATACAAATAAAACCACACAAAGTGTGTGATCAGTGTTTGTTCTGTTTACACACTTCTTTGTGTGGTTTTATTTATATTGTTCATTTTTAGCTAATCGTCTATGCCCAGAAAACGCGTCGAAGTAGTATATAACATCGTTTTTATATATTTAAATTTGTATGTCATCTATTTGTATTTCGTTCGAAATCATGGGCGTCGCCGAGGAGGGGGCGTTGCCCCCCCCAGAGCTTCGAAACTTTTTAATCAACTAGCCATGATGAGTATTTATAGACGCGTAATCACGAACAATTTGGAAGACTCATAATAAAGTAGTAGAACAATTTGCCAGAAACCCACAAAAATTGTGTTTTAATTAAGATATTATTCTTGTTTAATAAAATATTAAGCCCTTACAAATTATAATTTTTTTTTTTCCTATAACTCATATCCTCTTTCTATCATCCGCCCCCTCCCCCTTGGATCATCGGCTGGCGACTTGACAAACAGTACGTTAAATGATTCTGTATTGTTTAATATTTTTCTAGAAACTTGATGCAATATTATAATACTAAAATTTATTTTATTTCGCTGTTATTATTTAGTGTCGCTGAAGTTGCAGAAGAGAAAATTAATTGTTTTCGTAAACTAGGTAATATTCGTTTAATAATTTTATATAGGGAAGACTGGGGACAGCTGAAACAATTTTCTTATTTTACTTTTTTACCGCCAACTTATGATTATTTTCTAAATCAATTTATGCCATATTGTTTACACTAAGTGTAAAGTTTCTAAATATATTTACATTTTCGCCTTATGCGCATACAAACATTTAAATGTTTCGAGGGACAATTGAAATAACTAAGGACAATTGAAACAAAATGATGAACAATGTCCCACTATTTGAAATATTTATTTCTTATATTATCAAAGACAAGAAAGATTAACTGACACTTTTTTACATTATTTATGCATGCGTATTATTAAAAAAAAAAAGAAGGACTATAAAATGCGAAATTATTATATCAGAATAGAAAATTAATATTTAATAATCAATAATAAGAACTGCTTAATTCTAAATTATTCAAAAAGACAATTATGTCATATGTAGTAGAATTCGTGCCAATCCTCATGGGATCGTTTGTGACATTTCATGCATTGAGCCCATTTTTCTTTCGGTTTGAATTATAAGATTCCAAACAAACCATCAGAAATATTTTTCTTCTTCACTATCGGATGAATCTAGTTTAATCTTTTTAGGTACCTTTTTAAATTTTTTTTTCTTGTTTTCGTTTTTTAATATTCACCTTTCTATTCCTTTTGTAAAGCAATAAAAGTTTGTGTTCCGTAGAACAGTTTGTATATTTTTTGAAATGTTTAAGATAAACCAAGAATTCATCTTCTTACATTCACCGCTCAAATTGCCTGCTCCAATACACTCCGCTAGACCATCTCAAATTAAATGATAATCGTAATACACGGAAAAATGAACATCGGTGGAATCTATTACCAATAGCATTGACGATTAAATATGGTCATCAGTGTGTTACTCTTCCTTTCCTGTGATGTCAAGGCGTCAACTTGTCGGATTCCTTTTGCTGCAGCAACATTATTCGACCTTTGTACAGATAAATATCTTTTGCTTCAAACTGGTTTAAATTCATATTTCTCAGATTTTTAACAATATCACAGCTTTTTGGCCGGCCGAGTGAAGAGTTACCTTTTTATAGTTTTTATACTATTTGATAACATTTTCGGAAATTGATTTATAAACGATGTCATTTACGAGAGGAATAACATGTTCTCGAACGAACGCGAAAATTAACTAATTCGGAAATGAACTATGTGGGGGAGCACAAGAGGAAAGATCCTGAAGAATACATAGATTGTGTATAATTTTATACTTGCCTTTACTAATTCAATTATCCCCACAGTAGATAATTTAAGAAAATTGTCATATTTTCTAAACTGATTAAATCTTCGCAAATACTATTAACGCTATCAACACAAATCAAACATTAAAAAATAAAATACATAATTAAAAAATCGAATATTTACCTTTCTTTTTCGATGTATTACAATTATAATCACAGTACAAAATTTTTCAAACACAACACTTGAATTTTTTGAAACGAGTAACAATTGTAGACTACATGTGTGTGAAACAATTTATACCAGTATTTACATGAATAAAAAAAACACCGGTATTATTGAGTGTGTTTCAATTGTCTCCAGTACACCCCTACTTATTATTTTGAGTTTTTTTCATTACCTGCAAGCGTTATATTTAGAAATGCGCTATAAAGAAGTAAATATGTGAAGATACGAAGCGGATTGATTAATAATAATAAAAAAAAAAAAAAATCTTTAGTATCTAAATATATTGCTCCATATTCTCATTCTCTTCTTTTTCGGTTGTGATCGAAAGTCCCTTTTCACGTATATTTGATTATGCTTCTACCTTATTTCCTTTTCTTTGTATTCATATAAATGTGCAGTAAGTCCTCTTAATTATGTAATCTTTTCTTCCTGTTTTGTTACGCAGGGAATGAGATTTTACATTATTACTATTACTATTATTATTATTATTATTATTATTATTATTATTATGTAGATAGCAGTCATTATTAACAGAGTACATGCCGTTCGTTTAATATAATTTTATTTTATTTACGTGAATAATATAAAAAATTAAATGTAGGTGAATACATCCTGTTTGTTAAAACTGTATAATAAAACAAACTTTAAATAACAAACAATATAGTGTTTGTTATTAAAGTTTGTTTTATTATATAATATAAAAAATTCATGTTGTTATAGTGGTAGTAATTTTTCCGTAGTATTTTCATTTGAACGTTAATTCTGAATCTAACTTGAGCGAATAATAACTCAAAGTATATATTAATAATGAATGGTCGAATAAAATCAATGTTCAGCATCTTTAGTGGTTTTGTTTTGACAAATGTAGTAAAATAACACGTGTTTTTAAATATTAACCGATAAATAAGAATATTTTAAATTGCATTTCACTATCATTCCCGCTATAAATAGAGAAAATATTATATACCTATATTTTTTAAATTTTCTTAATTTTTTTTTTCTGTTTCGAAAAATATTTTTATATTTAACTTTTAAATTTTCATACGGTTGTTTACAATGAAATTTACATCTAAATATGCTTGTGTTTTAGTTAATGAAGCGTACGACGATTTACCGGTAAGTATTTTGTTTGTCCCGTTTTTATAATTTATTATTTTTCTTTATAGTTTAAAAAGTGGCAAAGGCATAAGAGAAAATAACACGTATTGATAGAAATTTCTCTTCAAACAGGTCAAAAAATTTAAGGCAAATTAACTTTTCTTATTCTGATATTGCACTGTGATACAAAATAAAGCAATTATTTTTAAAATGTCTGGAATTACTTAAACCATAGGTTACAATCGTTTTCTTTTTTTTTTTTTTTTTTGGTTTTTTTTGTGGGGAAATATTTTTACAAATAATAGAAAATTAAGAGATAAATTGGTAGAAATGAATTTAATTTTTTATTCGTAATACTCATTGGTAGAAATTTTAAAAGGCATTATAAAAAATATATTTTTATTTGACTTTTAAAGGAAATACTTTTTTTTTGTTAAAAAACAAAACAAATACAGATTGAAATACTCAAATTATTCATAAGAAAAAGAAATATTTTTATAAAGTAATTATATGATTTTTTTTGGGGGGGAACGTCTCAACTATGGACATTAAGCCAGCGCCAGTGAAATTTATGTAAGTTTCAATGTGCGACAACGAGATTTTCTGCCTGAAAAAATACCACTGCCTGATGCTACGGTAGCTAGCTTAATCATGTGATTATTCTTTCAATTTTTATCATGAAGTGATTTACGACTTCTTAGACATCAATTTAAAAATGGTACAGTGAATATTTATTGAAGCGAATTACTTTGCTGTTTTCCTAGTTATTCGGCGTGGGTAATTTTTAAGTCTATTTAAATTTAAAATTATTTTTTTCGGAGTGGTAAATCACTATTGCTTGTTTTTGATAACAGCAATGTATATAATTTATAATCTTTAATTAATAAGTAAAGTAAAGTAAAGTAAAGTAAGTCCCATATATCCTTGATTGAGTATCGGGGATTGTGAAGTTAGGCTTTTCATAATGTACCTCTAATGGATCTAAAGAGAATACTGGGGTCAGTTGCTGTCTCTCGGCCGCCTTTACTGTCGCAGATTTCTCCTTTTATAATCAATTCGATTTCAAAATGGATATATACCTGGGAGCGACTTGGATCCGGAACAAGTATTCTACTGTTGCTACGGAAACTTATTACCTTTTGTGCCTGTAGTAAACTTATTTGATAGTTGACAACTAAAAATTTGCATATTTTATCCCTTAATATAGCGGTGCGTTGAGCCGATTTTTTAAAGTATACACCAACAGATTGTACAATTCCTGTGCAGTTTCCAATGTCTGTGAACACGTACACCGAGCACTATACAAATATCATCCCTCAGATATGTAACTCCGTCCTAAGCTTATCTAACAACATGAGCAATTTCGAGATCTTTTGAGCATTAATGATTTTAGTTTTGCGTGGCCCGGTCCAATAACATCAACAGCTAATATGTATTTAAAAAGCATCTCTCCTTAATTTTATGATATTTCGGATTAACGTGAGCAAAATGAAACTCTATACGTGCGATGTTCTGACATTTCGACAGTAAAAATAGCAAGCAATCAGGACTTCGTTATATTTATTATGTTATATTGAATGATTTTCCTATAAAAATGTCGTATCATTTCATTTTGGATCTGTGTAAATTGGTATAAACAAAATTTTTGTACGTAATTATCAAATGCTTCGAAAGATGTTTTTCTCCGCTCCAGATTTACTAACGTTTCTTTAAGTGTTCTGACGTAGTTTCGACTTTTCCTGACCCCCTCCCCCCAAAGAAGTATCTTGTTTATCACAAAAAAAAAAAGAAGTCATTTTACGCAGTAAACATTTTTTTACTAATTTCCGTTTTTCCTACCGTTTCCTTTGCTCAATATAGCCGAACAATATCGCTATAATATAAGAAGTTATTTTTTATTTCTTAATTTCGCCTGCGATAATAGGGCATCGATTTAAAGTACCTGTAACGGGTATTTCGAGAAAATACAAAAACTGTCCTTCTTTCCCTATAATCTTGTCACTTTGGAGCGAAAATTATACAGAATATTTCACTTTTCAATCCCGAATATGATAGGCAGAGGAACTTCTCTATTTCAGTTCGAAGCGAAGATTTCGTTTTCTGAAAACGGAAAAAACTTATAATTGTGGATTAAACATCTATTATCTTATTTGGAGTTGAATAAAATGGAAAATAATGGAACAGTTGATGGTGTAGTCACATTGAATATTTCAACATCGCTAGAATTATATTAGATAATTGTAAGCTCATCTCAGGTCTCACATTTAAAGATACTTCTTGAACTACCTATTTACGGTAACTTCTCCAGTAGTCTAAGTATTTATTACTGATTTTTCTTTTATCCCTTTATTATATTTTTATAATGTGCATTGTACACTTAACCTATAAGAAATCTAGACAAATATGGAAGTATATCAACTAGTGATGGGCCAAAAATCTTCACGCTGTTTTTTTGTCACTGCTCCGACAAATGAGCAGTTTTGATTCGAAGCAATGATCAGGAAAACACTGCTTCGGAAATTGCTCTGCCTATTGTTTCAGAGTAGAGAGTCGGAGACCGCGGCCTTGTCTTTTCTGTTGAATGTTCCGTTGCCTCTACTCATCCAGACGCACGCACTACACACGCAAGCACGCATCAAAACACATAGCTAGACGAAATATGTGCCACTGTTGTTTTCTTGTTCGTCACACGATTCCCTTCATAATCATATTTCATCTTATTTTCCGAGAATTAAAATGAGTGATCAATATGAACAATTTGGAATTTATCGCAAACACTAACGTGCCCATGCTGTTTTTCATTATTTTTACGCGTAAGTGGTATTGTTTTTTGTCTTTTTTTCCCTCTCGTTTGATTGCTATTATAAATACGAACAATGTCTGCTTAAAAAAGAAACAAATCAAATTTCCAATATTAAATAATTAATTGTTTATCGTAAAAGACTTTGCTTCGATTTTATTTTAAATTCTTAAAAGTTACCTACATATCATTAAGCAAGACGCATGTATAAATATCGAAGTCAGTTTTTAATTTTCTTTTTTGTTGCATTAACGATACTTTATATGATTTATGTTTATTTCTATTTCTTAAAATCTCATAAATACCGTTTTAAAAATATATTTATACCGTTTTCATTTCATTGTAAAATATAGTTTCTTCTAATGAAAAATCTGCGGCGCGGTTATTAAAGTGATCAAAATTTTCTAATTTTTACGTAGACGCGAAATTTAAGTTTATACATCTTTAGTATAATAATATTTTTAATTATGTAAAAAAATATTAATCTTTACTATCTTATTAATCAAACGAGGTTCACTGAGGGCACCGAAACCCACTCCAGACATTTCGATGATGTAGAAGAAGATGTCGAATTTTTAACAAAAAAAAATCACTGAAAGCAATCACGTGCGTCTAACACAAAAAGAGTTCTGGCGTTGTTTTTCATGGGAAAAGTAGGAAGCTTCCACCAGTTTGTGTATTAAAACTCGGGATTTATCGATTACACGCCAAATAATAAATGTGTACAATGAGCATTTTGATAAGCGGAAATCATTTTTTAAACAATATATAAACGATAAATAAAATACTGATTTTACAGTTGTTTTTTTCTTATTATTATTGTTATTATTATTATTCAATGACTGTTTTACCCCTTATGAATGATATTAATGAAAGAAAAAAAGATTGAAAACTCACCAACACTAAACTAAATTTACTTCGAAATAGGGTGAAATCAATCGTTGAGGCCGAAAGGATACGGCCCAAATTTTTATGGTGGTTTACCGTAAAACACGTTCTTTTTTAGACCGAGGTTATGTAATTTTTCGGTGATGATAATACGCTGTAACACCATTTTGCTAAATAGTCTACGCATATATTATTTTCATTTGCATGTTCTAAGAACGACGCGTTTCACGCTTCTGCAGATTCAGAAGAAGGCTGTCTCATCTTATTGTTTAAAACCCTGCAGAGAATCAAAAAATACGGGATGTCTAAAGTTCACTCTTATCACTGACATACTCTTGAAGGATCGATGAAGCGGCTTATCAACCGGATCTGTGTGCAGTAAGCAATACCATTTCAGTAGTCGATCGGCAGTACGTACAGTTTTTGTTGTTTTTTTTTTTGAAAATGGCGATTCTGTTGTTATTGCAGCGCAGCGATTACTAAAAAAAAAAAGGCGTAAAGGTACCCGATCGTCGTACAACCAGGAACTGGGTGTCTCGCAATGCGGAACTTATGCATTAGACCAGAGAAACCCCGGATGGATTTTTAAGACATCACCCGAGCAGAATCGAAATAGTACAGAAATTGTCAAGAATAATTGTTAATTTTCGTCTAGCTTTTTCGACTCACACTGCGGGAGTCCTCTTCATAGTCGTAGGATCGTTGTGTGGTGCGGAATGTCCGATTTTAGGGTCATCGGTCTTTATTTCTTAAGGTAGGAAATAAATCGACCATTGCAGTGACGTAAGAAAGACCAGGTAAAAATGCTGACCGATTATGGATAATTTCAGAATTTATTTTTAACTAAATGGAGTGTCATACTCTGTTGTCTATACTTTTGGACGGGAATTTAATAAAATGTTACGGCATCGAGTTATTTCGCGCTTTTATGACATTTCTCGGGCAACTCGGGGACATTCGATTGTCCCCGATTTTTCGGTTTTGTAATTCTTTCTATGGGATTTTTTAAAAGATAAAGTCTCTCGAACAAACAGCACATATAAGTGTACTGCTACGAAAAAAATTTGGGAGAAAATCAACGTCATATCGGGGACGATGATCATGCTGTTGCGAATTTTCAAATTAAGCTCAACGAGAGACATCTAGTGGACGAGTTATATTTAAAAACTATCAATAATTTCTACATTATAAAAAAAAAAAAAAAAAAGCAAAATCTTTGTCCTTTTTTATAAGCTCGATGAATTATTATACAAGAATTTTTCGCCCCCACAAAAAACCCAAAAAAAAACAATCCCATAAGTCTATATAATACGCTATAAATACACTCTTAGTTTATAATTGTATGCATTCTAGGTCGAAATACAGAAATCGATTAACTACATCTGCTTTAAAGAATTTCACGAAGAACTGTTGACGGAAACGGTATTTAACGATGTTATTCGAGAAATTACGTCGCCCGGAAAAAGTGCTCCCGCGTCAACTAGCGGCAATCTATTGGTAACGATGAAGTCGATCGGTGATGAGGTTGAAGTGTCGTTTGCCGATGTGGAACGCCTTCAGTTTCAAACTCCTCGTCCAATACAACGTGTGTCGCCGAAGCAACGCCAAGATTTTCTGCTGACAACTCCGCAACACCTGCTGGACGACATCTCCGCATCATCGTCACCGTTAGAATTTACCGAAAAACAGCTCAACGATCTCGGTAATATTGTAGATGCTGCGGCCGGTGACGTTTCAGCTGCCGACCTAATACTACCGGTAACGACTGAAATTCTGCAACAACCGCGGCTAGCAGCCAACTCGCCTCGAAGTGACGATAGTGAGCAAATCGTGCATTCAATTGTTCGGAAAAAAACGTACGTATGTTTATTTTTACTTTTTTGCCCTCGAGCACGTTATTAGCGGAGATCAAATTTATCCGACTATTGAAGGAGGACTGGTGGAGGAGTAAGATAAACCATCAAGCATTATATTAGGAAACAGTTGGAAATCGAAATAATAAGAGAAGCTAGCGAAAGAAAAAAAAAGGCAATAGAGAAGGAAGAGCACGAACCCGATAAGCACTATAAGAGGCGCGAAGGTGCTCAGATTAGAATTAAAGGTGAAGGAATATTTAAGTAGAATTCACATCGTACAGTGTAATAGTGGGGCAGCTCTATTCCTTCCACGGTTAGTTTAATACTTGCTTTTAAAATGTTTGTAATAGCTTAATAATCGATTAAATGAAAAGATTTTTAATTTTACACGATGCACCTCCCTGCCACAACTTTAAAGTTGAAGTATATAAATAGCGATTTTTTAATTCCGGTTTTTTTGTTCTGTCTGAGAATTTTGCACTTATCTCATTTATACAACATCTAAAAGTATTCCCCCCGTTAGAATCTCGTGTGTTTTTTTTTGAAATTCTTTACCTCATCTTTTGAAATACTATTTAAAATGGAAATTCCGAAAAAATTCGATGTTTATAAGAGAAAAAGACCGAGAATTTTGGAAGATGGCCAGGGCGTTTACATCTCACCTTTCTATGCGCCAAGCTTCTTATGCTTAATATTCCATCTACTTTCATCTTTCTTATTCTAAACCTGTTCCAAAATAGATCCCTCATCCTCTCTACTCACTCCCGTGACATTTCCAGATGCGTCTACCGGGGACTTCCTCAAGGATCTTGTCTTAGCCTCACACTTTTCAATATCTACCTTCTTAAAATTGCTTCTCTCCCTATGATTTCCTCCTCTCTCCTTTTTCGCAGATGATATCCTTATCTACTCCAGTTTTAATAATGTGGCCGCCGCCAATGAAGAGATCAATAGCTCTTTATATATCCTTAATATCTCCCTCTCCTCAATTCGCCCCTCTCTCTCTCGCACTTTCAAAGTCTTCCTCCATGATGTTCTCCCTCCGCCCCTACAATCAAGCTTTGATAAGTATTATTTCATCTAACATTCCGATTCCGCTCATCAGCTTCTTCTGACCCAATCTTCTGAAAGCCCTATCTTCATCCAAATGGGGTGGTGATCCTTCTATTCTTCTAATTCTTTACAAAGCTATAATTCGTTCCAGGATTGATTACTGCTCCTTCATCTATGGAAATTCCTCTAGATCTCTCCTCGCCAAACTGGACAAAGTTCAAAACTGCTGTCTGGAACGCTAAAATCTTCTCCTATTCCTGCTATCCTCTCTGAATCTGCGATACAACCACTTTTTATCCGCAGATCGCAGCTTGGTTATAATTTTCTAATTAAACGTCTTTCTGTGCCCTCATCTAATCTTATCTGCTCCTATCTTCGTATTAAAAACCAATGGCGTTTCGTTCCTCGTAAAATCCCGATTCTTTCTCTTGTAGCAGCTCGAGTCTCCAATTTTTCGCCTCGCGTCTTTTCTTATTCCAAGCTTCCTTACTTTTCCCATGACTTCACCAGCATTTGGCAGACTATTAATCTTTTCTCTCTCTCTCTCTCTCTCTAGACCAGCTTCATCGCACATTCTACAATCCAAGCCGAATTCCTCCACTTGCTTGAGATACATCTTTTCATTCTCATCTAACATTTTTCACTGACGGTTCTAAAAATGATAACGGGGGGTGGGCGGTGCGTTTACCCCCCTTTCACTGCATCACTCTGAATCCTTCAAGCTCTCTTCCTTTTGTTCTATCTTCACAGCGGAGTCTATCTCCATTTTACGCGCAGTCCCGTTTCATCCATAAGAGGGATCAGTAAATGTCTCATTGTCTTCGATTCCAAAAGTGTTCTTTAAGCTATTTCTTCTCCTCCTTCTCATTCCTCCAACTCTACCATTCTCTCAATTCGTTTTCTCATATGCAATCTACTCTCTTCCCGCTCTATTGCAATTGACCTTTTGGGGGTTCCCAGTGTCATTCCGGCATCGAGGGCAACGAGTTAGCGGATTTTTTAGCCCGTTCCGACGCCCGCGATGGTCTTTTACTCTGTAACTTTCCTACCTTGGACAAGATTCCTCTTTCCTCAGCTAATCATTCCCGACTATGGTCGGACTATCCTTCTTTATTTTCTAATCCCGCCTCTCATTATCTTCAAATTCAGCCGGTTCCTTGTTCTCAGCCGTGTGGTTTCATTCCTCTTCTTATCAACGTTCCGCGATCGTTTCCTTAATCAGACTGCGTTTTAATCACTCTCTTCTGCCCTCTTCACGTTTTCGTTTTTCCCTGTTCTCCTCTCCCGAGTGTCCCCTTCATAATTTCACCTCTTTTCCACTGTATATTGCAAACCACATCTTCTTTGAATGTTCTGCCCTTGATTCTCAACGCTCTGTTTTTTACTCTAAAATCTTAACACTGGGTCTTCTTGCTCCTTATAGTTCTTTCTTTGTCCTTTCCTTTTCATCTCCACATATAATAATTCCTGAACTTCAATCTTTCCTAAGCTCTATTTCTAATCGTCTCTCTATTTAACCCTTTCCATGATTTCCGTAGTTGTCGGGTCAAAGCCGCTGGTGCGCCCGAAAGATCATATATAAAATTTTTTTTCTTTATTTTTTTATATAATTTTCCCTTAAGGTCTCTGTACAACAATAAATAAAACGGACGCGTATCGCTGTTTCATTTTACTCTGAAAATTATAAATGATGGTATATAGAGAATTTAGAACCGGACGTTTTCAAAATGTTTGTTTTTGGGTTTTATTTGTCGTAAAAATTATCGAACTTTCGAATTTAAATTACTTTTTTTTTATTATTATTATTTTTTTTATTTATGGGTTTGTCAACACGGACATTGGGCCAAGAACAATAGAACATAGGGGTAAGAGAGACTCAGATTTTTACCTGAACAGAAGTAGCCGACAGAAAGGAATCAATAGCTAGGATAACAGAAGGAGAAGGAAGGGAAAGAATAAATGAAGCACGAATACTGATTTGTAAAAGGAAAGAATAAAAAGAAGCTTGCTCAGTTGAAAACGATGAACAATTGTGAACATTATATGATCGGAATCACAAATAAACTGATCGCTGGAGGGGTACAATGGACAATAGGATAAAAAGCACGAGAGAATATCGGAACAGCGAGGAATGGAGCAAACTATTATGCCCAATTCGCAGGCGGCAAATCGCAAAACGGGTTGGAACGGCGCATAGAAGGAAAGTTAATAAGCCAAGAAAAGCGTGGAAGGGAAAGTTGAATAGACAAGAAAAAATAAGTCCGGGTTGGAGAATGAAGAGACACGTAGGAAGTTAAACCATAGTCTGGAATGAGCAGCTGCAAACGGAAGGGCAATATTGGAAGCTGAGAAAGCGGGAAGAAATCTACCAGAAGAGGAAGATAATCGAGCGAGTGAGTCAACCAACTCATTTTCCTCGATTCCGGTATGGCTAGGAATCCGAAAGAAATCCGTTTGGATTAAGTGGGAAAGAAAGAGATCATGAATGAAGGAACGAATAAGAATGATAGGTGTTGTTGTTGTGAGGCAAACATTTTTCAATAAATAAACAATATGAAAATGAATAACTAGCGTGCAATTTAACATGACTACATGTTCTTGTTTTAAATTACAGTCTGATGGCTCATCTTCTTAACGTTATACCGAGAACAGCGCGCGAATTACTGGAGCTGATAAAGCCGAAGTTAGACGCCGGCGAAGAAGTTATGCTACAAACACTGTTTCCGCATTTAAATCGTTTCGCTTTATTAGAACTTTATACCATCTGTCTAGGTATTCTAAAAGTATTTTTTTCTAGATTAATTATTTTCTATTCGTTTATTACCTGTGTACCTGTCGGGAAATTAACGACTTATTATTCGTAAAATAAACGTGTCGATAGATATCCGAGCTTAATATCGTAAATATGAGTTACCTCTTTTTAACCTTGAACGGGAAAAAATAAGAATTTAAAAAGGAATGGAGTTACTTGTTGGATGCGCATTTAAAATTTTTCACCTTAATGGTCGATGATATTACCAATAATCGATTGAAAATTTTCATCAGAAAAGTAGGGTACCTCATAGATGATTTATCTTAGTTCCAATAACAGCTGATTATTTCTAGGTAGATTTTTCATTTTCTCCTCATGTAGGCTGCAGCCGGAATTTCTTTTTATCCTGGATTCTCTATCTTTTCAATTACTTTTCTATTCAACCTTCCGTTTCGTCCTTGTTTCCATTCGTTCGTCTTTATTGTACCGTTGCTGATATCCAAATTAAATTAGCTACCACTTTAATTTTAACTCGTTTTTTTTTTCATTACTCCGTTATTGTTTGTTATATTCTAAAAATTCATACTTTTATTTACCTTTCCTTTTTATTTTCCAGCATCGATTTCTTCTCTGTATTTTCCGTTTTTTAATACACCGTATGTTGTCTCTTCGTTCTTTATTCTACACGGACACATACCTAACTCTCGCATGGCTCGTGATTATTTATTACCAAAAGAGCTAGTCTCTGCAACGTACCACATCCTTTGAAGTTTTTTTTAGTACTTGGTTTTTTAAGCTGCGCGTTATTATTAGATACCGCGGATTCGCTAGCGGAAATATTCAGCATTACTCGTAAAAACGTTCTACCAACTTTTCTGCCCCACGCAAAACTTTTTTCTCCATTATTTATCATACTATAAAAGTTGAAATATTACAAAAATTTCCTATAATCTTGCTCATGGCTACACGGTAAGGGGAATTTTCTTTAACGATCGCTTAAAAATGATAAAAAAGCGTATAATAAAATACATGCATTTAAATTTTAACTATTTCGACGAAAATGAAACACAAGAAATGTTTATAGTTCTTACAAATACTATTACAGGTTACTTGAATTTAATAGCAACAATATATGAAGTTACCACAACTAGGCAAAAAACTCGAATAACACAAGAAAGACAAAATAATATATATTACATTTATCCTAGAGGGTCTAATTAATAACATAGATAATTCGGTCTTAATTAAAATAATGAGTAATATTCCGAAATCACATTTTAAACGACAACAACAGTATTGGTGTATGGAAAAAGCATGTAGTGAAATGGCCGAAGGAATGGTGTAAGGAATAAAAAACCAAACTAGGTCACAATTCTTTCCATTCAGATAATTCAGTTATATAATAATTTTAATATATATTTTGTTCTGTGATTATTGCGTCTTTCCTTTTCCGATACTTTTCTGCTGTATTACTTAAAGAAGAATAAAAGTATGCGTATTGAATACATAAACAACCTTTATTTTTTTGTGTGTATGTCTAACTAGAGCGAAATTATTATAAATATCTATAAGACTTATATTAATTGAAGGCGTATTTATTTCGATTTCGTTCAATAAGTATGAATAATTTTGTAATGTGTATAAACTGAATAAACGATAATAAGAGTGTCGGGCACTCACACAACGGGCAAAATTAACCATGTGAGACCCACAACTTATTTTATATATATAAAAAAAAAAAAAAATAGTATATTTTAATATTGTGAAAGAAGAATATATACCATAAATGTACGCGAAAAGAATAATCGAAATATAATTTCTATTATCCTAAAAAGTATGGTTCTATTTAAAATTACGTTGCAAAGTTTCACAATTTAAATTGAAGCGATTTTAACGGAATAGAGCAGGCTGTAGGCACTAATTGTAACAACAAAAAGTACCTAAAAATAACCAGAAAAAACCATCCCTACCGATAACACAAGGGAAAGGAAAAACTCCAAGATTAATTCCAGTATTAATGAATACTGTATAGAAGGATTAAAGTTTTTTTTACTAACAAAATTGACAACAGCAATGACTATGATGATATTAAAATTAAGACGAATTTATAAATTGCCGCGTAAATTATGATCATTTTCGTGATTTTACAAAGCATACTCATGTGATTTAACAAACTGTGATTTACGTTCACGATTTTCCAAGGCATGTGTTTTTGTGAGCACTTTGTGAACATAGAGCGGTGTCACTGTGTTATTTCACAATTTTCAGTTTCCTTCGCCGATAGTAGTTTGCGTTATATTGATAGGAAATCACGCTGATAATAATGAAATCCCTATCAATAATTTTATTATCTTGTTGAGATGTCTAATGGAGTGTAGTTAAACATTGTATAATAATAATTAAAAATTTGTTTTAATTTACAGAATTACCAATTATGGATAATCGAATAAGGATTAAACAAGAAAAAGCTTCGAAGGAGTACCCAATTTATGTAGTACGCCATTGAGTACATCGAATACATAATTTAGAGACGGGAATTTTATAATTCTATCGTTTACACGTTCTGCGGCATTTACGAAATGTTCAACTGACGTCTGTGAGATGCGAGTTGCGTATTAATGTGCGACACAAATAAGCATGAAGCACCTACTGTTAAAATTAAAAAGCAAAAAAAGGAATTTTCATAATTATTACGTCCTCTCTTCCATTTCCGTCGGAGATATTTAATTGCTAGCGGCGAGCGATGGAAAATTTCAATAAATATTTCAAAAACTTATCTCGCATTTACTTGTGTTATATCGCTATTGTTGAATCATAAAAGTAGCGCAATGTCCGTTAAATTGAGGTTGATCGAATTTAACGGGAGGTTATGATTTGTATTAGAGCGTTGGTAGTTGCGAAGCTTATAGCAGCAGGATAATTTTTCGAATTTAACAAAATATCTCGCGGACAAATAATAACTCCATTTTTTACTAATTAACTGTTTGATTAACACGCATATTCACACATTGTAACAATAAACCGCTGGCAAAAAATATAAAAATCTACTAATGGGCATATAGTTGCAGAATTCGGTATTTTTTAATTTTCGTAACTAGCTCAAAAAAAGAAAGAAAGAATTATAGACATATTTAAACTCGTTCGGAAAGTCTACACGACTAAAAAAAAGCTAATAGCCATTGTGACAAATGTGCAGGGAACAGCGAGAGTTACACGATCAGTTGTAGACGTGAGCCTGAATGCAGATGGGAATTAACCTGGGAACGGAAAAAAAAAAAAAAGAAAGAAAGAAAAAGTTAGGATTGTGGATTTTAAAATAACTGGAAATGAAATGAAGCTACTAAAATTAAGAACAACCAGCAGTGAAAAAAATTATTCAGAATGTAATTGGTTTTACAAAGAAGAGGGAAAATTACAAAATAAGAAAAAACCAGTAAAAAACTAAACGTGTTCGGGATAGATAGGGGTAAACCGTCAGAGAAGATATGGTTAACGTTGCACCCGTAATTAGAATCGATGCGATCGAAATGGCAAAATGAAGACGAGAGAAACAAAAGTATAAAAAGAGATGGAATTTGATTAAATCCTAAGGCGAATTAAACGAATTGCTAAATAAAAGAGAATTAGAAAACTCGTCGCTTCGTGCCTTTACATAGAGAGCCTACGGCTAAAATTGTGAAACATGGAATTAGCCTGATTTGCTGAATTCCGACTTTGTAACTACTGCCGTTGTTCTGTTGGAAAAAGTATAAATGAAGAAATCAAAAAAAAAGTGAAGAAATACAAAAATTAGTACGGATAACCATTTTATTTTTCTGTTTGTTCTACACGGTCGTTAGAAGTACCGGTACTGTCACCGGTTTATGATAACTATAAAGTAATTAATATCATTTTTCGAAGAATCGATCACCTTTTAATTTTAACGAGCGAAGACTGTGTATCAATGCACGATTCACCACGAGTAGTCGATAGAGAGCGAGATTTGTTGTGAGCTGTATAAACTGAACCAATCGGCGCGATTTTCAGGTTTCTTCAGATCCCTAGGTTTACATCGCCAGACAAAACGATGGAGTATTGTCTTTTTTTCAATTTTTTTGTAAAATCTCTGCACCCTTAGGGGTGTGTAAGCCATCAAATTCAATTCAAAGAAATCTTCAATATCGTCAATGCTAGTGCCAGGTGAAATGTAAACCATTACAATCAATGTGTCCGCTGACCATTGATAGTGCTTTCGATAGCGCATATATCACCGCATCTACGCTAACTGCCAAAATTCCCATCGTACTCCCCTTATCTCTTGTTACCTTAGTTATTTTTCGTCTCATATAATTTCCACTAATAATCTTCCTTACTTTTCCTTTGGTATAGTTTCTTTCTAACTCCTCCGGGTTTCTGCCCCAGACTACTATTAAACAAGAATTTTACAGTACACTATCAGTTGCCTTTTTCCTTCTCACGTACTTGTCATTACTGATGATTCTAGGGGGTCTGCTGGTGTCGGAGCTTTCTTTATTACAACCTTCTCGACTTTATTTTTTTCGAATACTTTCTCGTTTTTCTGTTCTATTTTTACAGCTGAATTTTAGGTGCGGTCCAAAATCAAACGTAATATGTGCACTCAAATGCACTCACTTGATAAAGCCGTTTGTCCTACTACGGTAGTCTGCCGAACGGTTTATCGAATTCCGTGGTAATTTGTTGAAGCTGCAAACTGAGAATTTCCAACTGCTCAGTTCCAATCATGCTAACCTCGTCTATGAAAATGATAATGTGCTGACTCACCTTAAATCCGTTTGTCCTACTACAGTGGTATTCTTATTATAACGCGCTACTTTCGTCTCCGTCCCCGCGTAACGTTTTCGGGCGGTTAGGTCACGGCTAAAGCATGTTCCATGCTAATATATATATATATATATAGGTATCTTTCTAGAGACACAATGGGGGGGATGAGGAAGCAAAGATTAGAGCAAAAGAAACCGCTACGCACTACCCATTAATAGTAGCAGAGTGAATTAATATCTTATGCATTATCTGCCTTTTTGAAACAAGACGTAAGGAGTGGGTAGATTATTAAAAAACGAATAATAATTAAACGAGTGGAAATTAGAATGGATGCAGAGAAGAAAACAAGAACACTTTTAAAATTCAAGGATTCGAAACACGCCTTCTACATACGACCCTAGACAATAGGGGAGATGAAAAGAATGCGTCGCGCAAATTAAGATATAGAAACAAAAGGATTTTAAGATTCTACGGGAGAATAGACATAAATTAGAAATAAAACAGAAAACAATGCGGCACGGAGAAGCCTAAGAGCTTTTTGGAAATGTAGCAGTTAATTAGAATGCGGAACAGAATTATAAAAAGCAGAGAATATTACACGACTGAATTCGATTAAATAGGGCGAGCGAGAAAAATAATGGAGAAATTTAACGTAAGAAGGTAGAGGGAAAAAATCGGAGCCCGAAATAGATGCAAGAGTGAAATAAGAATTTTTTCCGGAAAAACGAAAAAAGAAACAAAATTTTTATGCGCAATCAAATTTAGAATTTATCATTACTGGAGAAGGTATATTATGCGTCATCTTTTTTGAAATTATTTGCATATGAAAAAAGTTACTTAATTGCATATATAAGTAAAGGGAGGTATTGGAAATAAGTAACTTTTGTAATTGTTGCGGCGTAAAAAAAACAAAGTATATGAATTTTATTCATTAGCATAAATAATAATAATATTTTTTAAAGTCGTACATTACAAATACGAGATCGACTTACCGGAAATATCGGGGACGAAGGTCCTTTTTTCACAACTCAGAATTATCCCTTCAATTGTAAATTTTAAATCCAATTTGAATTATTTTTATTAAAATTAAATTTTTAAAAATAAACCTGTGGCTGTTCGTTTCCGTCAATAATGACTTGACCCTTGCAACAAATACAGGAAACACTACAAACTTAAATGCAACTTTCTTCAAATATTTCTAAAATGGAATAGTTACAATTTTGACACGTACTTTTCTATCCCGTATTTCATTATATTGAGAGGTCTTAGGCCTTATCAGTAAGCTTTTTTTTTTTTTTCATTTTTGACCATTGTCAGTAATGATAAATGTAAATACTGAATTTCAAACAAGTTTTATAATTCAAAACTGTTTTAATGGAGAAGTGTGCTGTGATCAACATGTCTATAAACTTCATCGCTTCTTGATAATTAAAGTGAACATGTATTATTCGAATTAAGGGTGTATTCTAGTCCAGAGGCACGAATTTAGGAGGTTTTTTCAAGCTTAATAAAAAAATAATAATACATATTTTTACTATCCATTTTTTTACCATTTATTTATTCATGTTTTAAGAATACACAAAAAAATTATCAAAGAAAAAAAATTCTAAATTCACGAAGTTACAGGCTGATGAAGTGGGGGGGGGGGGGGGGGGTAAAAAAAAATGGGTGTGTCCTGGTTGACATAATTTTTACCCTAATTCAAATTACTTTTGGAGACAGAAAGCTGAACGAAAAAGAGCGTCGAGCAGGTGTATCGCATTCAGCCAGTTGGAACAGTTATCCCTGCACGAGTTTTTCTACTCTAAGCTTCTGTTAGCCAGGCTCAGGTACTCTCTCCACCCTTCTATCTTCTACTTTGTGATAACAGTTGTCTGTGCACGTGTTTCTGAGAAGCTTGGTGGTAAAAAGCGGCTAACAGAACATATTATAAAAAAGGTAACAATTTATTACGGTTTGAAAATTAGAAGAAATATTGATTCTGTCCAAGAAATGAAAAAAGCTGCGATAGCAACGCTACATTATTGCACAGACACAAATCTCCTCGAGACGAAAATTGTCCAACCGCAAATCTAAAGTTGGTGTGAATATCGCAAAGCTGAATGCACCAATCAACTACGATCTTTTGAGCATTCTGCTCGATTGATTGACGAAAAAATTGAGAAGCACGTTCGCCCGATTTACAAAAAAACCACAAAGTGACGACCTTTTTTGATGGGATGTGTAAGCGGTTACACGCAAAATTCAAACGAGTCGTTCAACACAATGGTCTGACGCATCAATCCGAAGCACCTGCATTCCGGCCAAAAAGTCGTTGAAATAACCGTCTACTTGGCTGCAAGCATGTTTAATAAAGAATATTCAGTGATTTTGAATACTATATGCAATTGCTGCATTTGAATATAGGCCAGCAATGCAAAATGTTTTCGTTGATAGTGCCGACCTGTAATGGATCGAAAGAGAAAATAGGCGCCAGTTACTTAGCCCCAATGTGGCTCGTATAGATCGCACACTCGAACAAATGCATCAGAATGAGTTGTTTAAGAGGAAGCAGAAGGACTACTACTGTATGAGGACGAAGAATAGCTGATTAGCCGATCATTAGCGTAAGAAACAAACATTTATATTTTCTCTTATTGTGAAAACACTTTAAAACGCGTTTCCTCGAGTTTTCATTTTTTCGATTTTTCTGAATTGGCGGGCGTGATAGCGATAAAAACTAAACGACCTCTTGAACGAAAATTTATTCTCTTCAGCATTGAATTCTCTTCCGTGTGAACTAACAAAATTGTTAAAAAAGTATTTTTAGAGATTTTTTACACAACATGAAGTAATTATTTTTTTTTTTTGTTAAAAATTACCCCCCCCCCCCCCTTGAGCCTGAAAAAGTCATAATTTCGCAATTATTTTTACTTTTTTTTTAGTTCACCCAGAAGGAAAATGTATGATAATTGGAAATTTATTTGGTTTTTATGTTTGTGACAAGAATATTGCGATCTACAGTAAGACGTTCTAGGAAATGGCTCATTGCTCCGCAGTTTATTATTATATCTACTTAATAAAAATTATTTACACACTTCGAATACGTAAGAAAATATACTCCGGAGATCGCTGGGTTAAGTTGTTTTTTTTCTTCCAAAAAAAAATCCTGAAAAACAGCTCTTTTAGGTCTTCTAAAGCAGGATCCCCCTTTAAATCCCTGTACAATTTTTGAAGGGGAAATTTAAAACTTTTAAATAAGCAAAGCCGGAAATATAGCCGAAATTTAAAAATTATATTTTTGAAATACGATTTATATTTTCATTAATATTTACTGCGTTTAAACAGCTGCGCAATAGAAATTTAACCGGAAAATCATATTAAATTTTTTTAGTATACAAAGGTTCCAACGCTAGACCGCATCGACTTGGCAAATATATTGAAATCTAGATCAATCTTTTGGCTACAAAATGAGACCAATTTAAAATCTGTAACTTAAAAATTGCCCAAGTTATGGGCATTTTACGCGCCCTACTTTGCTCTAACCCTACAGATTTTTTGAATGCATGCGTGCGAATTTTTTTGAGATTTTTTTTTTTCATGTAGAGAATTTAATTGGCTACAAAATTTGCTAAAGTCTGCGGGTCGAAAACTGAATGAGTTATGACGATTTTACTGAAGTGAAAACTTCGATTTTTTTACACACCTTTTATTTCAAGAAATACAAAATCACGCGTAATCGGGCAAAAACATCAATCGCTATCGCTATTACCATTGCGTAAACCTAAACCACGTTCGAAATAACGTCCTTCGTTCTTGATACATTAGTTATCGTTTTTCTGAATTCTGCTTCGGGCGTTGCTCTTCAGGCGATTCTCGGCCCTTGAAGAAGTGCTTATGCCACCTCAAAACTGTACTCCGGCCTAAAACATCATCTATAAAATCACTTCCTTAAGTTCTCGGAGAGTTTTCATGCCGGACAAACCACGCTGAACCCAATACTTGATCGCTTAACGCTGCTCCGTTTCAACACTCGCGTTACTCATATTCACATACGTAAAAAACCTGCAGGGTTAGCGCGTACACGCCTTTAAACTCGCACCGCGTGACGACTACTGAACGGATTCCGTTACTTCTTATATTGCTATGGTGACAGAAATGAATGCTCTACACGATGGCATAGTTTCCAAGTCGATAGCTTTGGTCTCTGTCTTTATGAGACAACCTTTGTATAATTACTTTTTTTTGCAATAGGTTGTTTTTTTTTTTTTGTTGTTTTTGTGTTGGCTTTTCCAAAGGCAGAGCGGATTTTCTTTATTAATTTTATCGCGAACACTATGAATTAATAGAAATATTACGATTTCATTGTAATTACAAAGTGACTCTATGGAACTACGATGAAATCAATACATTTTTAATGTCATGGTAAAAATCTTCTATTCAATAGACGATCTTTAAATCTGTGTAGTACGGCCAATTTTTTGTAACAACCTAGATCTCTTCGGCATACTTTATATTAAAACGTAATTTTTCAAAATACTAATCAGGCGTATATACACTACTAACTCCACGTATCATCTTCACGCAAGAGGTAAATGAAGAATTATGTAAAGTTTAATTTATAACATCTTTTTCATCATGCTTGTAAGACATTTATTGTAGTTTGCGGTTCTTAACATTTTCCATGATACGGACTCATTCTCATCGCATTATTTTCCGCTATTTCTTTGTACTTTGCAGATCACATGTGAAAACATCGCGGAAGCTAAGAACCGCTTTATAGTGAATTAAAATTAACTTTTTTATAAGAATTATAGCAAACTCGCGTGCAGATCCAGGAGATCAAATTTTATAATTAATAAATGATGTTCTCATTCCAGTTTGGATGTTTTTTTGTTTCTTTTTTTGGTTAGAAACTTTCGATAGCAATTATATTTATAAAATTTCAAAAAATCGTACATATTCCGTTATCGATTATTTAAAATAACGATTTCCTCAAGTTCACGTTATGTTCTATTCAGTGAGAAAATTACTACAATTCGTGTTATATTCGTTACTAAAATAAATTGGCTACCAATTCATTCGGGCATCAGTTACAATCCGGAATTTTTGACATGGATATGTCTCACCGGTGGGGGTCAGCCAAATTGTTCGTCACGCTTTTTTTAAGAGCAAAAACTGCAACGCTATTTAATTAAAACATTAGTTATGTCAACTGAACCGTGTGATATTAGTTATATGGGTGATCAAAATAACTGCTGCTACCATAATATCAAAATAACTGCTGCTACCATAATATCAAAATAATTGCTGCTACCATAATATCAAAATAACTGCTGCTACCATAATATCAAAATAATTGCTGCTACCATAATATCAAAATAATTGCTGCTACCATAGTATCAAGGAGTATCGGTTCGTAACCAGGAGAGTGAAGACCTCCGGGAATTTTACATTGGATGTTTTTAAGCTGAGGAAAAATAAGACATATCCATGTACCGATGTATCTGCATGTAGTATAGATACTTTACATTTTTTTTTTTTATTTTAACTGATTATTTACAATTCTGGAAATAATTTGTTTCCTGTTTTTTTGTTTTTTTTACGTGCATTGACGATGAAGAACATTGACGTAAAGTATATTTATGCAGCAGCAAGATTCGAATCTACTCCGAGAAGATAGTTGAACGCTGCTACTTAAACATTGCAATAGATTCTTAAAAAGAGCTGTAACTCTTAAGTTTTAAGAATGTTATAATAAAATATCTTCGATTTCATTTGAATTAAAATTAAAAAAAAAAAAAAAAAACTTTTCTTAAAAATTGATATTCATTCTATATATATATTTTTTTTATATGCAGTCATAATGATTTTTTTCGATATAATCACGTTCCATCGACGTAAATTTAATAAATGAATTAATATAACACGATTTTACGCGAGTCCTTGTTTTCATTTTTTTTTTTTTTACTTCTGAAATTATCAGATTATTTATATATTGCATATTGACAACAAATTTCTAAAATACAATTCATTCGCTTTTATTTAAAAAAAAAAAAAAACATTTAATTTACGTTTTTCTTATTAAATTTTTGAATACAAATAATTTTAATTTTAAAATATTACAGCGTAACATAAACTATGTTCTAAGTAAACATTTAAAAAAACACACAAATAATCTTAATCATTTAAGGGGGGGGGGGGGGGGGACGAAAAAAATGAACTGCCCAAAAATTCCAAAATATAGCCAAAACTACGTATACTTCTTACCGCAATGCGAAAAAATAAAAATATAAAAAAAATTAAAAAAAATGAAAGACAACTAAAATATTTACAGAAAAGTACAAACATTTCAAAAAAGATTAAACGTAAAAATGAAAAAAAAATTGAATCTAAAATTTTTAGGTTAACAGTTTCAAAATATCGTTAAATTGATTATAATAAATAGTTTTATAAATACGAATAATACACGAGAACATATATAAAACTGTTAAATTTTAACTTTTAGTATAATTCAATAATATTTATCTCACGAATTTGACTAGATTTTTAAAACGCTGTAAAATTTAAAAAGTAATTCCACGAAGAAATTAATTAAACGGATAGAAAAATGTCTAAATGATTGCATTACTGATGTGAAGCGGTAAACGATAAACATAGTTCATTAAACAATTTAAATTTAAACTGTGCAATAATTTTACGCGTTCGCCACATTTTATCGATGCATACCTCGTAAATGACTAAAGAAATAGTTATACTAAAAAGTGTCAATATTTAACAAAACCAATGCGAGAAAATAGCTCAGTATTTCGTGCGATTGTGAAATTTTCAACCGTGTTAGAAATTGCACACGAAGTAGAGATGCCGATTATTATTTTAAACGAGCGGAAAACGCATACATATGATATATAAATAGCCATGGGGCATTCTTATGTGGGCGTAATAAGAAAATTTTGTAATGAAATCTGTTACGTTTATAAGTTACAAAGAACGATGCAGCCAGTTGAAACCGACTCTTCTATACCAATTACACGAGACTAGCAGCTGGTAGTAGTGCAGGAGTCTCCTCGTGACGAAGCTCGCGGGATCAAATTTTTATATCTTTTCCGGAATACGTCATTAAAATTTAAATTAAAAATAAAACAACCGGTGAGAATAAAATAAAAATATAAACTGCAGAACAATAACGTTTTAAACTTTTAAAATTTATCGCTCAGCTGTAATAATATGGTAACTTGCAAATCCGAAACTTTACAAAAAATGAAATTTCTAAATAACGGGTTTGTAAACGTGTTTCCAAAAAGATTTTACCGCAAAACTTTAATTTCATATTAGAAGATAATTTATTAGAATATTTTTAAAAACTGGAATGATATACTATATATTCACAAGATTACGTGCTTACTTCATTTTTGAAAACTGTGATTTTGACTACTATTAGCGGAGTAAAGTGATGAATCCCATACCCTTGATAAAATATAACGGATATTATGAAATTAAGATTTTCATAATGGTACTTAAGGACCTAATGGATCTAAAGAGAATAATGGGGCCAGTTCCTTTCTACTTTTGGATTATCCGCCTTTACTTTCCCGGATTTCTGTAAAACCCAATTATTTCAGACTAGGTAAATCTGGAAGTGACTTGGACCCGGAACGAAACAAGTCTCGAATCCATGACCTTTGATTTGGTAGCGAAGCACCTTAATCACTAGACTGTCGCGCTACTAAAGGAATTTTCTTAATTCGCTTTTTTAACGCACTTAATGTTTTTGATATGTTTAAAAAATAATTCTTCGAAAACAACACTACCACTGCGAATTTTAGCTGAGGTGAGAAGAAATTATAGAGTAACAGCATTTACCTTTCTTTAGATATAAAAAAAAAAAAAAATAACTTAGTATTTTTTGAAAATATCTCACTCTACACACATTTATACATTCGCAGCACACTTTATGTCTGTATGACACGACAGAATCGCCGGGGGCAATTTTTGAATAATCGTACTAGATTCCATACCCTTCGTCAAAATCATCTCAACGGTATGCGATAAGAACATTTAAACGAGAAAAAACATTTTGAATAACATCATATAATTTGCGCTATTTGCACCAATAAAATTGTAACAAGGAGAAAAAATAAAAAGTTCCAGCATTAATTGTTGAAAAATTGGCTAATCTTAACTGAATTATAAAAAGAAATGCCTGAAAATATTTAAAAATGAAAAACAGATAGGATCATGGAATCTACAAAAAAAAAAAAAAAAAATTGAAAACAATGGTTGATTGTATGAGGTACACTCGGAGTAAGATAATAGATCAAAAACTAATTAAGCAGTGGGCAGATTGTATTGTTATAATTGTTCATTACAAGCAGTAATGAGAATCTTATTTGTTCTACTACATGAATTAGAAATAATCTCGTAAATTGTAAGAACTTTTGAAATAAGCGATAAGATGTGCTGAACACTCATATACAAACTATACGTTCTGTGGGACCAACAACTTATTTTAATATATATATATATATATATATATATATAAATAAAAACAATGCCCACTAAGTGGTTTTATCACGACTCATAATATTAATTACATCGACAATTAATAATCTATACAATATATATATAGGTGTATATATATACGGTTTGCCCGAAAAATATCCGCCCTTTGTTTACAACTCGAAAACAAATTACTCTAGCATCGTCAACAAAGCGCCGTTGTGGGAAAGAACCACCTGTTACCCTTTGCATCGCGGAACTCACTAGACCGGTTTTGATTAGAAATTTCATGTTTTCATGTTTTCATGTGTATATCTAGAGTTATTTTCACAAAGCCTACCTCTTTTATTTCCTCTTTAAGCGATCTTTCCCAATTCCTCATTATTTCGGACTCTAAGGGCGTCCTTCACATGCCATATCCTCTCCTCCTTCACATTCCTATCATTAGTATTATTCTCTCAATTCGTTCTCTTACCTCCACTCTGCAATCATCCCGTTCTATTCTTATTGATTTTTTATGGATCCCCAGTCACTCCGAAATTGATGGCAATGACGCAGCCGATTCTTTGGCTCATTCTGCTGGTCGCCTTGATTCATTCCTCAACCATTTCCCTTCTTCAGATATCCTTTCCTTATCCACCTCCAATCACGCCAGACTTTGGCGGGATATTTCTAATCGTCATTCGCATTACCGTTTCATTCAGCCGATTCTTCGTTCCCTGTCTTGGTTCCATTCTATTCCTTTCGGTCGTCGCTCTTCTATTGTCTCCCTAATTCGTCTGCGGATCAATCATTGTTTACTTCTCTATTCCCGCTTTCGATTTGCTCTATCGCCTTCTCCTGATTGTTCTCTTCGCGATTGTGATTCTCCCCCCGTATATGTGATGCTGATCATATTTTCTTCGAGTGTCCTGATCTTCGTAACGAACGCTCCCTTTTATACAGTCAGCTCCTGTCATTAGGTCTCCCTACTCCTTATAACTCTTCCTTTATCATCTCCTTTCGTTCATCTTCTGTGGTGTCCGCACTGCTGTCCTTTGTTGCGTCTATTTCGGACCGCCTAGTTGTTTAATTTTTTAGCTTAGTTTTCTTGTTGTTGGGTCAATGCCGCTGGCGCGCCCACAAAAAAAAAAAAAAAATATTTTCACAAAGCGGATATATCTCAGTCGCTTTTCCCAGATACAATATAAATGACCCTTTAAATTAAATACTTAAGCAAGAGTTAGGTCAGCATCGCAGACCAGAATCTGGAAGTTTTTTAAAAGTCTAATTAAAGACAGACTAGTATCAGGCGACAAAGAATGCAGTATTTGCAATACATCCCCTACAGTGGTAGCAGTCCATGATACGGTTTCAAAATTCTGCAAAACACCTTTCAATGTCTTCCGGATGAATAATAAGGCTGCATCTGTCGACGGAATGAACTCTTCTCTGCGGTATGCGGAATTTCAGTTCTACACGATTGTTTATTCACAGACAAACAGAGCCTTGAGAAGATAAAGATTCGTACATGAACTTTAAATCTGGCACCAATAAGCTTTTTTTCAAAATATCAAACGGACTGCTTTCTAATTCCTCCATTATCACGTGTCATCCGCCTAGTAGTTATCATATCGTGCTCATTCGTCGTAAGCTTTATTCGCTTCTCCTAGTGTCTAATAAAAATTCCGATTCGTTTTTAGCATTGCACCAATGAATAATCGGTTAATGCTTTTACCTCGCGAAAACAACATTGATCAAATAAGTCCGACTGCTGACCATTCTGCGCTGCTTCTTTTTCGACTTTTTTGTTTCTTTCGTGAACTCAGTTTTAACCCCCATGTTTCAATTGACGTAGGATGACTGACAATTCCGTTTACTTTTATTTCAAACTTATAACCAGATCGGTTTTACGGCAAATAAAGCTGTCAAAGCATCGTCCGAGAACGCCAACTGTGACCCCCGTCTCTTTGTCATCAGTGATCGGTGGTCCACACAATGAATCTTCTATCACCAATAAAGCGCACGGATTTTTCTTTAATTTATCCACAGCACTTAATTCAACACATCGAATAAGTACGAATATTTAAATAATAATTGATCACCGTTGTCACTTTTAACTAGTAATATACCCATAAAAGTTTAGTGCCCTTATTTCCAGTTTTATTTTCGTAATATGCAACATTCAAATATGATGGTATGTTAATTCAAGTATTTTTGCAAAAAGTACCGGAAAATACGTAAAACATGTAAAAAATGAGACTTCTTCTGAAATAGCTCGCTTAAAATATTACACCATTCTTTCTACTCTACTAAATAAGACGAGAAGTTACGAGGAAGAAATAAAGCGAAGACTAATCATGGCTAGAAATGTAACCGTTAAAACGTCAAAAATCCGGAAGAATAACGTAATTAGTAAAACAAATATAAATGTGAGACGACTGGTAAATTCCCTGATCTTTCCAATTGCCACGTATGCTGCAGAAACCTGCTGGACGATAAAGTCAACGGGGCTAAACGAATACATGCTTTCAAGATGTGGGTGTACATGGACAACACACAGGACAAACGAGTCAATAATAAACGAATTGAAGATAATCGGACAACTTAGAGATAAAGAGTGCGATATTTCGGTTACGTAATACGACGAACAGCACCTTGGACAAAAAAAAAAACTATTCTACACGGAAAATCGAAGGGTCGCGGACCACAAAAAAGATGACCGATGAGATGGAAATCAATCAACAATATTAACCGGGAAGTCAGTAATACAAGCGAAACGCCAGGCTGGAAACCGGGACTACTATTGGAAACGCGTGGGAAAGGAAATTACAGGCAGTCATAATGTCACAAAAACCTCTACTAGGAGGATAAAGGAATAAAAAAAAGAAGAATCTGAAGTTGAACACGTCGCATTTTTCATTTTACAAAAATGACGGAGTACGTTGATCAAAGAATTTGCATCAAATTTTGCTTTAATCTTGGCCATATGACAACGGAAAAAATTGCGATGATTAAAAACGATTTTGGAGACGGAGCTACGAGAAAGAAGCAAATAAAAGAATGATTTAATCGACTTAAAAATAGTCGGGATCGGTTAAAGTTAATCCTCATTCTGGAAGACTGTTAATTGTTTTTTTTTCGTTTTGATGTCGTACACCATGAATATGCCCCATCATAAAGTCAAACTGTCAATAAAGAATATTATCTTGCAATTTTGAAACGGGGTTAACGCTGTGAGAAAGCGGTTATTGGATGTTGCATCACGACAAAGCGGCGGCTCACTCGTCGCACCTTGTTCAAGATTATCTGACTAAACTCGACATCGTATAAGTTAGGCAGGCACTCTGCAGTCCAGACAATGTTCCGTGATCTGGCTTTTCTCCGAGCTGAAAATTCTGTTGAAAGAAAAAAATATTCAACCATGTTTAAATGACAAAACAAAACACGAACCGATGGCTATACCGAAAAATGCATTCCAAGAGTGTTTCTAAAAATGCTAGAAATGCTGGCAGCGGATTTTAGACTCTCAAGGAAGGAAGAGTACTTTGAAGGCGATACTTGAGGTCTCAACAAGTTCGAACACCGGGTTATAAACAAAGGTTAGATACTTTTTAGACAGACCTCATGTATGTATATGATAAAAAAAAACAAAAAAAAAACAAACAAAAAAAAAACATAATACCCACTTCGCATCAGTCATTAAAGAGTGAAAAAATTAATTGGTTAACAAATTTCTGAACAAGGTACAATACGCGGTTTTATCACGATGCACAATAGTAATTACACCGATATTTAACAATAATCTATACAATATATATATATATAGTTAATTTTAGTCATTAAAATTGAAAACTTATAACAATAATTCATATTACTCCAAATGGGTTTTTTTAGAAAATAACACAAACAAATGATATGGACGTTTAAAGAACAGGAAGATAAAAAAAGGAAAAAAGGGGAAAAAAAGACAAAAATATGTTCAAATAAAAATAGTAAATATCTTTCCGCATATAAATTTAGTAACAGAAAATTGACGCGATTAATAATATAAATACATAAATCTATTCAGTTCGTAGTTATCGGAAGTGTATAGGAAAAAGCCTTATTAAACACAGAGCGCTGAAGAATGTTTGAAAAATCGGTAAAAATTTCTCAGTATACCATAAAAGTATAAAGGACTGGCAATCGCCTATTTTTTTCTTGTTTTTTTTTTTCCTTTCGTTTACTTCAAATATCGACAAAAACTAGAAAAGGTGAGATTTTTAGGAAACATATAGTAAAAAAATAATACATTTAGAGAATTGATTACGTTCAAACGAACTGGGTATTTCCATTAGCATGTAAAAGGGAATAACCTTGCACATCTATTGTATACATTTTTTCCCAATTTCGGTTATCCGGTGGGTTAAATCCGGGGCAGCGTATCTGTGCAAAATCGATCAAGTTCTGTAATGCACCTCGACTGAATGGACTCTTTATGGCACCTGTCTGTCGATCGTGAAAATGTTTATATCGATAAACATTCATACGCTCGTTAGTTGTCATGCCTAGGATAGATATCTAAAATTACACAGAAAAACAAAGAGGGTTATTAATGTGATTATTATTTTAGTGATTTTAAAGCTGTTGAAAAAAATGGTCCGCTAATTTCAAAATCATTGTAATAATTTTCCTTTACTATACGAGATTTAATAAAATTCTTAAAAATCTTAAAAATTATATATTAATCGGATTTTTGCCGGTAGGCTGAAGTAAAATTATTCGCGAAATATCCGCACATATTCAAACATTTATTTTTAATACGAATTTTTAAACTGTATAGTGTCAATATAGTTTACGTTTTATTTGAAAAACTTACCGTCGACTGAAATTTTCAAAATTCATTATATACTGTAATACTATTACTATTATTATCGGATGTATTTAAGTTTTTTTTTTTTTTGTTTTTTACTGAAAACATTAATATTATGGTATTATCATGTGTGTACAATAACACAGAACATAAATTTTTAAAAATTAATACACAGAACAAAAGTGGAATAGTAAGAATTAGGTGCTACAATTATAGTGTTTAAGTCAGCTAAAGTTATGTATTAATTGTTTCTTGCGACTTGATATATTTATTATTAAAATTATATATATATATATATATATATATCGAAATTACCTGATATAGCTGGCAACCAAGCAACGTGGAAACCCATAGCATATGCATGAATGCGTTTAGCGCAGACCAAGTTATCCAAGGTTCACACTTTAAACAGTGCACAAAGTCTACAAAACGAATACAATAATGAAAAGGTGCTTAATACAAACCAAGAAATACCATGTAATAATATATATTCTCGTTTAATTACAGAAAATAGTTCAATTTGAAATAGAATTTTTATTGCGATCTATGCTTTTCAGATATTACACAAAACACACTTAGCATACACAATCGTACACATCGTGTTCGATAGTTTTATATTGCGGAAAATGTGTTTTACAAAGACAGAACACAATTGTAAAAAACATTAATTGTTTTTCACGAAAGGCTATCAGTAAAAAATGGAACAACGTCTATCGATAATAGAATTTAAATTTAAAAAACCGGTTTTATTTTGAGCAAACTGAGATATGCCTCGTAAAATTAATTGAATTCACGCCGGCCGGCCGGCTTCTTTTATTCCTCAACTTTCGATTGGTGGCCAATCTCATCTGAAAAGTACATTACTTAGATTCGCTTTTAAGCATCCAAGTCGGGCCTTCTGTTTCATTAGCTGGTATTTGTTCATTTTTGTATCTCTTCGATTACTTGTGAAATTAATTTTCCCCATGTTTTTTTACCATTTGCTAGTGTTCTTCGATTATTAAATATCCGTTATTTCTTATTACGTATCCTACTGCACATCTTCTTTCACTTATGATCTCGGCTACTCATCTTTAATTTTCCTAATCTTTCCGTATGATACTTAAAACTAGAGAGTTGTCGTTATACGAGAAAAATTTTCTTTTTGTATAAAATTTTTTTCGGGAATATATAACTTTTTGTTTTTTTTTTGTCGTACACATTTGAAAATTTTTTAAGTATTTCGAAATATAATTCCTTATTAAAGTGCGTTATTACTAAAAGTGAATGACTTTATAATAAAAAAGTCGTATAATAACGTTTCATCTTAAATCGATCATTCTGATTTTTTTTGATTTTTTTTTTTTTTCGGGTAAAATAAAACTGGCTTCTAAAAGGTGCGTATCAAACTTAAAAATTAACTTCATATGCAGAATCTTAAAATTTACGTACATCTTTAAAGAGTAATTGTACTTACTGGCATTTTTAATAAACTTCAAACTGAATCTGACCCTTCCAGATCATGAAGACCATGAAATCAATTCTGTACCTGACCAGTCGCAAAATTTATTTTTCCCCTCATCCACCTTTTTAGCGAAGCAGCTGCCTAAATCCAACCTGTCCACCTTACAGAGAATTGAGCAAGTAACACACCGAGTCAAGGATCTGTTCGATGAACATTAATCATCGTTTATAACCGATTTTAATGGATTCAAAGATTTTATCAGTAACTCTACTAATTAAAATAAAAAACCTCCCATTCCAACTTTCACGATCTAAGGTATATGTCACATTCTTATAGGTCTCTGGCCATGTTGGGGTTCCCGGCAATGAGCGGGTTGACTTGGCTGCCAAGGCAACTCTATCCAGCCCGATGCCGTTTAACGCTGTACTGCCTCGATTAGGGTCATCAGTCTTTCTGATGCACTTTGCTGAAGAGTGGAGCAAACTATGGTCAGAACAAACGACCTGGCTCAGGTCCATAAAGTCGAACACCGGCCCATGATGGCCGCCGTTCCCCGTCTCACGTAGGGATTTCTCGATTCTATCGAGACTGCGTCTGGGGCACACTGCACTGTAATACAATTACGTCTTTGAAGGAGCTCCCCCTCCGGCCACCTGCCCTCTGTGCGGGTTCATGGCCACGCTAACCGTAGAGCATCTGCTGAAATGGTGCCGGCATACTTCCCGTACTTCTACTCATACCTCACCCCACCGTCTGTTGTCGAACTATCCGCATTGTGTTTGAGCAGTGTTGAATTTTGCAGCATCGAACAGACTGCATCGCCTTCTGTAATTTCCTGTGGGTCTAGGTGCCGCAATATCCCAGGTGGTTACACACGGCGCCTAGATTTATATTTGTACATTTATTGAAAAAAAAATAAAATAAAATAAACTTCTTAAATTTTAGCGAAAAAAAAATATGCAGCCTTAAAGCACAGGATATACACTCTATGAAAAGCCCGTTTTTTTCTGTAAACAGAGTCTTATATATATATATATATATATATATATGTCCACGCACGCACACATACATATTCGGATATGATGTACATGCCAGAATCGGCATAATCGAATAATTAGTATTACCGGTTTTTTAACAAAATCTACACATTAGCGGATTTTGAAATAATGTATATTTTTGATGATCCATTTCTGGTAGTATACTTTGAAATAAACCTTTTTATTTTAAAAAATATAATTAAAATCTTAATACGTGTTCCGAGTCACTGTTATAAATAGGGTGGGGTGGGGTGGGGGGCAGTGTCCTCCACAAAATATGTCGGTGATTTATTAAAAGTTCCAATTATATTTTTGAAAATGAAAATTAATAAGTAAGCAGCATGTTTTTTTTAGTAGCGTTATCAATTTGGAGATTGCTGTACTAAATTTATTAGAAAATTATTAAGAAAAGTATCTTTTTAATGGTTATCTTCATTGCTTTATATTTTATACTGAAGACAAAATTTGTTAATTTTAGTGGCTAAAAAATTTCTCGATAAAATTTTGTTACTATCTAAACCTGATTTTAGAGTAGTTAAATGTTGAATCTATTGAAAATATCGAGTTCTTATTATAACCGTTATACCAAAAACGAAACTAGTGTGTTAAACGGTTAGTGCTACTCTTAAACGGCTTTGTAAATTAATGAGAGGTCGTGGTGGTTACATTCTGCACAATAGTGAACTATAATAATAACACTAAATGAAGTAGTGACTTTTATAAATTGCAAAGACACAATTTAGGAAAGAAATTGAACTGAATGATATTAACGTTTAAGTGATAGTAAAATAAACTGGTTAATAGGATCAACAAAGTGTAAAATATGTAAAACAGTTTTTAGAATAACTAACGAAGAAACAATTTATTCGCGGTAGATATATAATATTAAATTAACTAATACAGATATTTTTTCACGTAATAAAGTAAGGCAATTTTATTATTTAATGCTGCACTGTTTCTTTTTATTTAAACACCTTCAATTTATTTACCTTTGTTGTTTTTTTGTTTTTTTATTAATTTAATCTAACAATAGTTTCATACTTGTGCAATAAATATAACTCTATTTGTTTAATTACACGATCTACTGCAGCACACAACGCTTTTTAGTTTTATTAACTCTGAGTTAAAGAATATAACTTTACATTATTTATCAACTTTACTGCGGCCGTAGTAAATTTTTTCCATAAAAATGAGCGACACTTTTAAATTTCAATTAATTTTATCGAAATTATCTCTCCATTTTTCGGAATAATACACAAACAACTCTATATTTAGACAATTTGAAAAGGAATTTTTTATAGAATATTAAATAATCCGCGTTAATTGACTAATTGCGAGCATGCGCAGATACATTATAATTTTAAAAAGAGCAGAAACAAAACCATTAAGAAGAGAGTCGAGAGGTAGACAGTGCATTTAGACGTAAAAAAGACTGTCCCATTATGCTTCAAGAATCGATCGGAACACAGTATTCAATATTCCAGAATATTGGAATTTTCCTAATACAATATTAATTATTCGTGTATTATTCCGAGAAAAAAAACTGTTACAAAACGTTCTTCTCCCTTTCCGTGGCACTAGACCTGCGCGTCTGCGGCCTCATGTTTATAGGAATATTTTTGTTCGGCTTGAAATTTCTTATTAAAACTTCCTACTTTTGGCATCAACTCCCTGACACCATTTGATATAGAACTCAGCTCTGACATTAAGATTACAAATAGACATATTCGTTTAGTAAACAAAAAACTTCTTTTACTAAACAGCGCTTTATCATTAAAATCAGCGAGTTCTTTACGAAATATATTTATTTAATTTCTTTCCATTTGCTTTTTTAGGAGTTCAAGATAAACTGGTTACATATACTTAATTAAAAATACACACGTTCGCTAGTAAATTAATATTTTGCAAGGCGACCGCGAGAGTCTGACCATATGCACAATACATTATCGTCTGAAATAATAAAAACGTAATAAAACATAAACCTAATTATATACTATTTGAAATTAAAATGAAAATACCAAGCTCTTTGCAATTTACCATTTGTGTTGGGTCCGCGAAAGCAATGCTTCACTATTATCCTAACTGAATATTTTTTCCATCCTTCTTTTTCCTCAGCGATGACGTTTAAAAATCTTCATAATACTTTATTCGTCTCTTCAAAGCATAAACACATATTTTCCTTCTCTTTCGTGTAAGCCTTCCACACTGCCCTCCAATTCAATTTTCAGTGAATTACTACTACCTTTTAGTATACGGCCTATCCAATTTCTTTTTCTCCTCTCAATTGTTTTTCTACTAAAACCCGTTCTTCGCCTAATCTTATTTGGAACGCCCTCCTCTCCTCTGCCTTTCTTTTTTTTTTTTTTTTTTTTTAATACCTTTCGTCACACCCGAATTTCAAAAACTTCCAATTTTTTGTGATTTAACTGATAAGTTCGTGATAAAATTTAATAATAATTACTTATTGGCCAAGGATTCTCGTTATCAGTGGTGTACTTGCAAAAACAGGCTTCTTTCCAATACGAAGAAACTCCAACTACGAATAGTGTACACATCATTAAAATCATGATTAAGTAACTTACGAAATATCTATGATTGTTCGCGCCTGAAACAGAACACGTAACAACATTTTTATTAATTAAACAGAAAATTCGGATTACGTACATTCAACACAGCCCGATTACACTGTACAACACCATTCGGTGGCGATACACTCCGTTTGTACGTGGTAGCTGCTAAAATAGAACAAAAACTTTTTTTGTACTTACCAATTTAATAACGCGAAGAATGGTAATCTTTCGTAGACTTTTAGATTATAAACAAATAAAACCATCTAACAGTTTAGTAATATCGATAAAGTTCTATTTTTAGTAGTAGAAAACAGAGAAGAAAAAAAAGAGATTAATAAAGATAAATTTTATATCGAAAATATCTGACGGAAATCTAAATAACCTATTTTCATTTAGAAAAAAGAAAATTAAAGGTAATATCATTAAAAGTGAATCTAAACGTTTAATGTTTAATTTGAGGAAAAATTAGTATAATGGAATTATTTAATTGAGGACGAAGTACGTATTGTTGGATTTATTCGGGAAGAACCGGGATATTCACCTGTTTTCGGATGAAAAAAGAAATCAAAGAAATAATTAGTAAGAAGGAAAGAATGCGCGATCGAAATCTGAAGCAAAACTAAACTGCGATATCAGAGAAGATCTCTGTCTACCTTTCCTTGTAAGTTAAACATAAAATTACGATAAAATGCCAATGATACACAGTTAATAGCACTTAATGTTTTGTCGCGCATTCAACCGTATTAAAAAAATTCCGACAAATTCGCGCCGAAATATACCTTAGAACGAATTGTACGCAGCAAAAAAACACCGAATGCACCGAACGTTGTCCACTTCATCAGTAATGATTTTATCTTTTTTCTATTGACTTCCGCTTTTTGGCCAATCTTAAAGGACGTTCTGTACACTACGTTCGTTTTGGATACTATATCGCGCTGTATACATATCCTTAGAAGTCTCATGCACTCTCGATAGGGTATCATGGATTGTTCAGTTTTCACAGTATACTAAACCCAATGAACACTAATGAGAGTAGGCCGGCTGGTTATGTTCTCCCGACCACATTAATCTTCCCAGATTCCTCTACTGCCCAGTAATTTCAGGCGCAGGGTAAACCTCGTTTCGACGGGGATCACTGACATACACTAACACTACTAGCGATCTACTCACTCCAGCGTCTCAGACACAACTGGCGCTGTTGCAGTCGGTTAGCGACCCCCTTCACTACTTCACCAAGTACGTGGATCCGGTCTGTGCGTCCTCGCTTACTCAGGAAAAAATCATTCTTGGAACTTTGTGAACGCACCATGTATATACAAATACGTGTGAAGGTGCATAATACATACATATAAATATATAATACTGGAGAACTGCGCTTACTGGTCGCTTCGCCGTCAAACCTTTCGGGATTTTAATTATTTTACTTCATGAATTTTTAAAAAGGTCTGCAGCATTCGCATAATGTTTATGTTAAAAAAAAAAAAATAAATATATATATATATACATATAACTATGCCAATTAAAAAACAGTGAAATTTCAATTGAAATATTTTAAAAACTAAACCCGCTAACACGGTAGTATATGAAAAAGGTTTTTTAAATATAAATAATTAGGCTGATACTTGTGTTTGGGCCTGGAAAATAAGTAAATAAAACATACATCTAAAAATAGTGATAGTGCAAAAATAATATTTTAGAGCAGAAGAAATTCGCTGTACTTCTCACACAATAGTTACTATAAACGTTTTTCTTAATATGTGTTGTTGTAAACAGATTATTTTTAATACTGAATTGTAGCGCCGAATAAGGGGGGGGGGGGGAGTAACAATTTAAACGTGTCGTCCTCTGATTAGTTAAAAATAGAATCCAAAAATTTCTATATGTGTGCATTTTTATTTTACTCGGGGAAAGTCATTCAACAGTTTCCAAATTAATAATCGATTAACCACGTAGCTGTTCTTTTTTACCCTTTTTCTTGGCCCGGTGTGGAACTATTTACAAAAGACACACTATAATCTTAATGTGGAAGCGACACAACATTAGAGCAGGTTGAAAACCACTTTGAAGAATTTGTCTGCCGTTGTCATGGATTAACTTTGATTTCATACTAATACAAATGTAGAACTTGGAAGCTATTATTATTATTATTTTTTTTTTTTTTTTTTTTTTGGTTGGCATAAAATTTACATAAAAAACGTAGCAAAAAAAAGGTCAAAAATTATGTGCCGTCACTGTTTTAAAACAAAATATTTCATTTTCATAATGAAGGTATAGTCTGCGCCCGCAGTTTTATCACGTACGTTCAAACGACAGTAATTACACTCGTCTAAACCATTTTTATGTAGAAAATAACTAACGCTTGTATGAGGTGTATGATGCTTAGAATAAATATTTTGTTGCCCACTAAATTAATCAGCTCTACGCATTCAAGGTCGAAACTCGACTGCCAACTCTTACTGGGCGATCACTATATATATGAAGAACTTTTTGTCTGCATTAAAAGTATGATTTCGTCAGTCATTAAAGATAAAAATTAATAAATTTCTTTAACGTAACTAGTAACGGTAATAAGAATATATATATATATATATATATATATATATATATATATATATATATATATTTAAATATAAACATTACCCCCCCCAAAAAAAATATAAATAAATAAACATTATTATCTTTATTACCTTTTTTTTTCTCTTTTAAATTAAATGCAAAATTTTTCTCTTTTGTTCTATAATTCGAGACAAAGTAAAATTTTCATTCTGTACAAATGGTGAATAAAATTTAATGCTTGTGATTTACACAGTGCGTCCTATAAGTAATGAGACTGTCGCTATAAAATCAATACTACTTACGCCATCTTCATGAAATTTAGGCAACTAGTTCGTAAAGCCTATTCTCGTTATAACCGAAGTTTCAGAACAATCGGATTATTTTTAGCAGCGCGGTAATAGTTCGTGCAAGAGCGTCTCCTATTGGTACACACGGTCGTAATTGTCACGGGCGTTTGAACCTCTTCAATTGAAGCAAAATGCATTTCCAGCTTGGAGAATATAAAAAATAGTCTGGACGACTCTGATCTGGCGAGTACGGGGGCTGGTTGAACACCGGAACCATTTTTCTTTCTATAAATTGTGCGTTAATTGCAGCGGTGTGACCCGGCGCGTTGTTGTGCAACAAAAAAAACAAAAAAAACGACACTGATTGTTCCAAAATGATTCTTAATAATTCATTGAACGATGCTTCTTTTTTGGAATATTAGATCTTCTACCAACCTGTGCAGCCTGTACTTCGATGTTCTTTCAAAACAGCTGCGACGCGAGCGATCTCTTCATCATCCGTTTTCACTGTGCAAGGCCTCTCGATTTTATCTTCGTTTTCAATCGACTCTCTACTCGACGATAATCGGTTATACCAACGAAACGCGCTAGTACGAGACATTACGGAGGACTCGGAATAAGAAGCCACCTTTAACATTTCGAATGTCTCAGTAGCATTTTTAAAAACAAAACAAAATGTTGTTCCAAATTTTTTTCCATATTAAAATTATGACCGCGTGTACCAAGAGGAGACGCTTGCACGAACCGTTATTGCGCTATTGTTCTGAAACTTCGGTTATAATGAGAAGAGGGTTGTACGAACTAGTTTCCAAAATTTCATGAAAATGGCGTAATTAGTATTGATTTTAGAAAGGCAGTCACACAACTTACGGGACGCACTGTGTGTTTTTATCAAATTTATATCGCGTAAACTACGTCCCTGTGCTTTTTACCCTTTATTTTTTTCCTCTTCTGGTTGGTGATAGAATATTCCTGAAAATACATTTATAATGTAACACCATTAATATATGCATTTTGATTCCAAGCAGTTATTCATTATTTTAATTTACGAACAAAATTTATTTCCTAGTAAATTTTGTTTCCGTGTTTCTCTCTTTTAAAACTTGTGCATCATGCCGCTTAATTCTGAACGATATCGTATTCTCCACCGCCAATTTGTCTCGACGATTAAGCGATTAAGCGAATTAAAATATAAAAAAAAAAAAAGTAACAAAAGTAACACATCGGCAGCTAACCTATACAATTGTTCACCCAAGGACAGTGATGGTCAAATTTAGCAACACACTTATCGCAAATAGAACAGTGCTTCGAACGTAACGGTTTGCGCACGAGACAGGTACTGCAAAAGTATTTCGGTTCTAAAATTCCTTTCTCGGCCAATTCTATTACAGTCTAAATCAAAAATATACATATTAAATAATATCGAAGCGTTACACGTAAAAGAAAATATACACACATTCATAAAGAATGTTTTTTTCAAATTTTAAATTCGAAAATTTCTGATAGTAGTTAAAGTAATGCGCGAGTATGTAAGACAAATTATATCGAGACGCTTACATTTTTTTTGCAAATAGTGCACACACGAGCTGGTAATTCTTATTTTTTCTGCCGTAAAAATGCATTCGTTTCAAAACACATGTACACCGTGAGATCATATACTTTCCTTGCTTTTCACATATTTCTGCAATATTTCAAAAATCTTATTCGCCGACTTGTAATATCCTCACCCTTCTTGTTATTTGATTTTAACATACCGTCTCAAAAGTAAGTTGTACTAGTTTTTTCACGAAAACTAATGAACTAAACACGGTAAAAATTTAATGGGAGATTTTTTTTTGATATTTCGGTAAAAGTTCTTCTCGGTAGACTTTGAAAAAAACAGTCGGTTTCGTGCTCCAATTCCTCGTTGTTCTTGAATCTCTTTCCCGCGAAATTGGTGTTAAAAGTCGGAAAAAGGCAGTAATCGCTCCGGGCCAAATCTGGCGGAGTATGGAGGATGATTAAACACCGTCCAACCGAAAGAAGGTGAAAAACGAATATAACACTCCGCAAATCCACATCTTAAAACACGTTCGTCAGCATTTCCGTGGTTAACGCGTTCTGGGGCATTACGTTTCACGCGGTCGGCTGGACTCGAGAAAATCACAGTGTCACCACAATCTCAAAAATAATCTCCCGTTAAATTTTTAGCGTGTTTCGTTCATTAGTTTTCGAGAAAAAAGAAAATTAGTGGAACTTACACTTTTGAGACGACCCTCGTAATTTCTCTCCATTCTACTTTTTCCGAATCCATCTAGAAATATCATAAAAAAGATAAATCTAAAAAAATCAAAAAAAATAGTACGACGTAGCTCTTGAAAAGATGTAAAAAAGGTCTGAAGTCATTAAAATCTGTTCATATCTTTTTTTTGTCGAAATTCAATTACTCAATTTATATTCATCTTAAGAAGAGGACTTGGACTTAAATTCTGTATCTTTTAAGAGGTTGCTTATGCATAGTTACATATTTTTTATATAGTAATATTAATAACTTTTTGTAAATTCATGCGAATATAAAAACGGATATGTTCTGAAAAAAAGGAGCCCTAGTGCGTTTCTTTAATACTGGTCCTAAATGCTAAACGTGTTTCTCGCTCACGAAACTACAATTTTATATTAATTAGAAACGCATAAAGGACGAATAACGCTTCAAAAATACACTACATTTAGCGCGTCACAAGCGTTTACCCTGTACGAACGCATGAAAAGAAGAGACGATATGAAAGAGAAATTCGCTTGTAAGGATTGAAAAATTGAAAAATAATGACCTTCCGCGTATCTTTCCCGTTAGAGATAACCCCTTTTTGATTAATATTTTTTGATATTTTTGAATCAAAAAAAAAATATTTTTTCCAAATACATTTAGTTTCTACTTTTTTAAATAGACGTTTTTTTTTGTTTTTTTTTTTTTTAAAAAAAATAAGGGTTATTTTAACAAGTCGATAATTTAATTTAAAAATCTTAATCTGAACTGGTTAACTAAATTTCGCAATTCCATTAATAATCGATTGACAGAGAAGAAAAAAGTAGCTAATAATACTATTTTAACCGTTTATCGTTTATTCGGTTAATTACCTGAAATTTTTCTTCCAACGTGGTCAGTATATAACCGGGATCGGTTTTCCACGATCTGTAGAAATTGTAACAAAGAATCAACGATCCGAAAACAAAAGCGAAAGATAACGAAAAGGTAACGTAAGGCGTAATCCATAACAACCAGGTGACATAAAGCCAAAACTATATTCGTTTGAAACAATTTAAATACATCCACATTGATTAAGTTACAACATTTTACATCATTTATAGTACACAATTACATATACATATATCTTATACACATATCAATGACTATGTCATTTTTACACACCGCGGGTGGTAATGTGAAACATTCACAACATGGACCGATCAGACGTAACGTTTCAAACTAAATGTTTTATAAGAATTACAGAAGACTATCATCCCCATCTGGAGGGTCTCCAGGAAGTGTACCTTGGCGAGATCCGAAGGATCGCGATTATATGTATATATTATACATAGATATGTAGAACTACACATTTATTTCTTTGTAATCGCGTAGATTGAATTTAATCTTTAATTTAAAAGACGTCGATTTTATTATTATTTCGTTTGATTCATCACATTTCTTTGGTAAGGGCGTGGGGCACTATAAGTTCTTAACCCAGAGTTGTTAAGGTCTTTCGGTACATTATAAAACATTTTGGCCCAAAACGGAAAAACAAAGTTCGAACTTACCGCTGGCTTGAGCGGATGTTCCAGTTCCCATCGAAAATGTGAAGATGATATAGCCGTCGCATGCATCTGATGCGTTTATCGGTCTCGTTTAAGATTTTAGCAGCAAAACTGTTTGTCATTCACTGTTTTGTTTTGAAATTATCTTTTTTTTTTTTTTTTTTTATAAATTGAAGGTTGTAACACGTATTTAGAAATACAATTATTGCGAAATTTAGGATGTCTCTCGTGCGTATTTTTAGATGTAATTTTTAAATACTGATAACCGGAGAAAACAATAAAAAGTGGCAGTACAAATTCATAATTTCCTTTATGTAAGACACATATTTTCTTCAAAGTATACACACCTGAAAGAACTTGCGTTATTATTAGTAACTTTATTTTTGCGATACAAAAAACTCGTACTATTCCAAAATTTAATTTAAAAAAAAAAAAAAAGCGAATATGTGTAAGCGATTATAAAGAAATAATAAAAAATGCGAGGAGGCTGCACTTCTAAATTTATCAAAAAAATAGAAAAAGAAAAAAATTAATTTCTGTTCTCCAAATATAGATGACGCATACGAAAGTTTTAAAAATCGGACTGTTACCTATCTTAATGCGTACAAAACATTCACGATCCTACCACTTTTTTTGTATTGTAAAAAGAATACACCTACACTTAGTAAAACGTTTTCACAATAAACGCGGGTTCTTGTTAATTTTATGTTTTTATACACCGTTTTCTTTTGTATTTTCATTAAAGATGTTTTTAATAAATACAATATGCAACATTAAAGTTACGTGAACTCGTTGGTTTTTTCCCCTTTAAAAAAAAAAAAAAGAGACGTTCCTATTCTGAATATATCTTTTCGTACGTAAAATGTGAATTTTTTTAACATTGGCTCAAAATTTTTAATAACAAAGATTTCCCAGTAACTATTCGTTAATTTCACGTCTCGGATTATATTAAACTTATCGGAATAATCGTGTACAAATTATGAAAAAAATCGCTTTGCGGTAAAAATGTTAAAAAACGGGGAAAAAAGCGCGTGCTTAAAGTTTCGCCTAGACTCTATTTAATATCGGTAGTAATTGCGATATTTTTAAACTCAAGACTGATTCGATATATAATATACATTTAATTACTAATATAAGAACCACCGAGTGAAACCTGAGTATCGAGTAGCTTTGTTTTTACGTAATTCGAAATGAAAAAATTTTATAAACGAATATTTTACATTAGACAAACGTAGGCGATGGTATCGAGGGTTAAAATATACGCGTAGTACCTTAGTCGATAAATATACAGCTAACGGTAAATCCATCGCGCACGAATGTGTCAACAGGTATTTTCTCAAAGCAACACAAATGAAAGAAACCGTCGCTATAATCATAATCTTAGAAATGGTAACCAAATTTGCTTTCAATATTAATCCGACTGTGTAATACAAAACGCCCGGCATTCCCATTGTAATCCAGTATTTCAGCTCCTGCAGGTGTAACATGAAATTACATCGATATTTGTTTTCAAGAATTCTCATATTCATTTATTCAAATTGGCTGTTTTTCTTTTTGAGCGCGAAAATCCATTTCACCTATATCCGGTTTTTTAAATTAAAATAATACTAACAATTTATTTATTTGTTATTAACATTTTTCTAAAATCCGTTTCGAAACGGAAGTAATATTTCACAGTACGATCAGAAATACGTTCTCAACACCGTTTACACCAAGCAACTTTTTTTTCTCTTTTTTCTCACTTTAAAAGAAAAAAGAAAAAAAAAACTGCCGGAAAACTACCAGAACGGAAACATTAAAAAGGAATTTGTTTCGGTAGCTTTAATTACCAGCTCCGCCAACAATTATTATAAAGAAATTTTTTCCGTCGCCGCTAAATACATCACCGTTGGGGGGTCACTAAATATAAAGATAAAGAAAATGTCTGACCAAAATTATGTTTATTAATTTCTAAATGTTTTGTTTTTAAATTATACTTTGCATCGTAAGAGTAATAAAGATTGCTGGTATTAAAATAATTAATAAAAAAAAAAAAGAAGAATCATTTGTCGAAGCTAAAAACAAAAGATTTATTTTTAATATTACTAATAGTTTTATTAACATTAATTAAAATAAAACGAGCAATTTTATTAATAATTGTAACGAAAATAAAAACGACACACTCGCACAAGTGTCATTATACAGAAATGAAATCGCCCCGCAGTTCTTTTGGAACACTTTTACGCAATGTATTTATCTGACAAGTTAGATAATCGTCATTAGATGTATTTATAAAATTCTGGAAGGAAATCTCAATAACAATAACAGAAATTCGTAATGCTATTAAAATTCGTAATGACGGCAACTAAAATAATACGGCGCATATCGAAAAAACAGTAACTACTATTAAAATAGAACAGTCGGTGTTACCGAAATAACAGTTTTTGGAAATCCTCGAAGCACAATGAGACTATTATATCGATGAGTTACTCTGCCGAATTTTCCATCAACAATTTTTAGTTCGGCCTGGGAAAAAAATTTCCATCGCTGATTTCAGAAGGAAAAAAAAAAAAAAGAACGACGCAGCTAATGGAAGCACTTAATCTATAGCCATCATAGAACTAAAGTGGGGGGTTTAGGGAGTTTGCCTCTTGGTTAGGCCTAAAGGACTAAGCGTTACGTGTACCATATGAGGAAGAAAAACCAGCCGGATGTTAATTTCTCAACCTACCATAATAAAACCGATAGAGAAATGGTTCATAACGAACACATTACGCGTTTGCGCCGTAGAGAGATCTATTTTCGTAAATCCGCTGACATGGGCCTCGCCGCCAGTGGGAGCTCCTCCTACCTAGTGACTCGAAACTTTTTAATCAACTGGCCATGATGAGTATAGTCATAGGCGCGTAATCATGGACAATTTGGAAGACGACTTTTATCAATAAACTAGTAGAACAATTTGCCAGAAACCCATGAAAATTATGTGTTTTAATTAACGATTTTATTCTTTGGTTAATAAAATATTAAGCCTTTATATATTATGAGACATTTTATTCTTTTCCTATAACTCATATTCTCTTTCTATCATCTTGCCCCCCAAACACAACGGCTGGCGACGCCCTTGACCCCCCGAGAACGTTGAACGTGTTCGGCAATCTGTTATGAATACGTCGACTTGAACTGTGTGCTGAATTCTTCATGACGATCTTCATTTCATCCATATAAAATTTTAGTAATATGCTAAAATTCAAATTCTACCGATTATTTGACTCGATAACAATTTTGCAAAAGAATGATTTTTCGAAAACGGAGAAATTTTGTTAAATAAAATTTTGATGACAGATGAAGCACACTGTAACCTAAATAGCACTGTAAATATTCTGGAGCGACAAAAATTCGCGATATGCCGCGTCATTTGGTCGAGGTTATTGTATGGGAGTCGTATTGTGCACGTCTGGACATCATACTAAGCAATGGCAACTGAGAAGGTCCGCGAAATGACCTCGACATTCTCCATTTTACGCTTCTTTCAGTGTATTTAAAAAAAAAAAAATATGCATAATGGCCAATTTTTTTTCTTTTTAGGTTTTTTAAACTTTTATTTTGTTTTCTTTTAGAAAACAATAATCATACAAAAAAACTATATATATATATAATTTGCAAATGTTTCGTTTTTTTCGTGTGTGTGTGTGAATTTTTTTTTTATCACACTCTGATAATGTAATTCCAATAATAAAATCTCAAATGACTGAAAATATTATTTTTATTTCTCCCGAACACATGCATGAAATTCCGTACCATACCTACCATCTCCTGTTTTGTCGTCTGAATTACTGGTAAAATTTAATATGAGATTTTTTATTCACTATATACAGTAAAAGTATACACACACACACACACACACACACGCAGAATTTTGCAATAATTTTTAATGCTTTTCAGTATTTCTGTATCTCCGTTACATTGGCTGACTTCCAATAAATTTCGCTACTTTCTCTCTGATTAATGAAATTACGCGACGTGTTACAGCATGGAAAGAGATCAGCTCGCACTTCTGAATGGTCATTACTTTTCTTCACGGATAGTAGTCATAATTGCTTTTCCACCTGTTCTGAATTGTTTAAATTTCATTCCAAAACTGACGGTTATACTTTAGTTCTCTAACCTGTTTTCACTTTAATTATTTCTGTAAAGAAATTTTCTTCGTGTGTTGGGTTTTTTTTTATCATATTTCAGTGAACAAGTTGATTTCAATGTACTTTTTTCGTACACGTTGTTATTATAATAGCCCTAAAAATCTCTTAAATAATCAACACGGACTTCAAATTAAAAACGCTTTACGGAGGGCATTAAAGATAAAAACAGTTCTCAAACCCAATCAAGCGATTGATTCTCGCCCGATTCCAATGCTGTTTTTTAACATTTTCCCTATGTGCACAGTCGACTCTATGCGCTCCCTAACTCCGGTTTGGATGGTTCCTTTATGCAATATAATACAATCCATAGGAACACGGTATTTTATAGTACTCTATAAACACCAGTAGTAGATCGCAACTGGGATAAACTATCTCTTTAATGCTTCCCGTAAAACGTTTTTAATTTTAAGTCCCAAAAACTGGACTCGCATTCTTTCTGAAAATTCTCCCAATCTTTTTTGTGACAGGCAAAACCATGCAAACCGGAGTGAGAAAGCACATATTTGACCGTACACAAATAAGGAAGATAATAAAAAAAAAAAAAAACAGCGTTGGCATCGGACGAAAACCAATCACACAATTGGGTTTAAGAATAGTTATAAAATTGGCGAAGGAAACTTACATTAGTAAGAGGCTAGTTAATCGAAAAATAATCGAATTTCAATAGCGAAGATGGGTCACTTCGGCAGCAACGAAACCAATAGTTAATTTAACGAAATTGCGTCAATATTAGTTTTACAGATTTGTCCTTTTTTGATTTCCTTATAATTTCTGTGCCTTTTGATGTTTCGCTTACTTTATCCGGAAATTTTTTTGGCTTTCTATTTTTTCTTTCGTTTATGTTTTCGGTTTTCTTTTTTGTCGGTGAGTTATTGCGACCTTAATAATATTTCATAACTCTAACTTATAAATAACACTATGTTCATTATTTCTGTAATGAAATTGTTTCTAATGAGATGGTGTCAGTGTAATTCTTCCGAAATGATAAAAGTTGATATACTTTTTTCCAACGCAGTTCCTGTTTTAGAAAATGTGTAAATTGGGTAGTATTTTTTTGAAAAACATGCGGTAAAATTAATATGTATCATTTGGACAAAAAAACAGACAAATTTACGCATACATTCCTAATCATAAGACCACAACTGTAACATTAACTATGTAAATGATGATACATTGCAATTATCATTACCAACGAATTCTATTTTATTTATTTTTTCGTATTTTGTTTTGTTTTTTCGTTATATAACTCTCTTTTCAGTACATTTTATAAGGAATTTGTCAGTTTAAAAGCATCATTTTTGGTATTTTTTTTTTTTGACTGCATTCCTCCCTTCATTCAATGATATTTTAAAATTGGTGAAAGTAATTATGATCGTACATTAATAGGTCTTCTTTTATTATTATTTTCGGTTTAATCTGTTAAAAAGGATTTTTACAGAAATTTAAAAAAAACACTTCAAAATGATCTCCATCAGATTATGTTTCACGCTATTACAACTAAATATCTAAAGAATGAAAGCTGCAACATCTATTTTAAATATACCGAAAGATAAAAAAGCAACTCAAAACTAAAATTTTACATTTCTATAACTTTTTAATAAATAATTTTACAGAATACAAACAAATTTTAGAACATACCTTGTTTTGCGAAAGTCTTTTGAAAAAAGGTATCTGTCTATTTTCTTCTGCAATTTTGGTAATTTTATCCAACACCACTGAATCGTACCAAGCTGCTTTTCGATCATTCCAAAGGAGCGAATATGGAGTTTCTCCCTTTAATTAAATAATAATGTTAATCCCTGAATGTGTTTGACAACTAATATCATATATAATATTAAACGATAAATATAAATGAAGTAATAATTAAAAATAGGGGGGGGGGGGAGTAAAATATACAACGATAATCAAAATTAACTAAGCTATCTTAAGTGAACGCAGAGAAATATCGCTCTTAGACTGTTTTATTACTGCTAAAATGGCAAAGTGTAATCAAGGGAATACGATAATGGAAAGAGAATAACAAGTCAGGTCAGGTCAAGGGGTAATAGTCGTTCGTTACAAAATAAAACCCAACCTAGAGACACAAAATATCAAGAATATATTTTAAAACTAGATATAATTTCCTAACTTTTTACATAATCTCCGGCTACATTTGTCAAAACAATCGACTTTAGAATGTTTAAATGGGTAGTAAATTTTCAAAGTTTGAAGAGACGTGTTTTCTCCGAGTTTGTAAAACTGACCCTATACCAGAACCTTTGCAAAGTCGAAAATAAGCGGTAGGCAGTCACAAGGTCAAGTCCGACGAGTAAGAGAGGTAATCGAAGAGGGTCCCCGGTGTCAAATGGACACAACTGCTCTCAAATCAACTGTATGTGTCCACACATTATCAGGCATAGGTAGACTGTTGTAGTTTACGAAGTTGTCTTTAACAGTGGCTAGAGCGCTTGACTTCCGATCAGGCGGTCTCGGGTTCAATACCGGGCGATGACAAAAATATGCGGCGCTAGTATAGTACACAACAGTATAGCACTTATTTGGACTACATTTGTATATCGATAAATCAAGCGACTGTAGTCAGTTCGCCAAATGTGGTGGTGTCTGTTAGCGTCGCATAGAGAAATATTCAGCCGGCGAGCTAATCAACGTGAGTGAAGGCCAGTCGTCTTGGTTATTCTACTCCATTGATAACCTTTCTATCATTGGTCGGCAGCACGGAGGCTAGGTTGCGCTCCTGCTTACGTGTGTTCCCAGTTGTGCAGCTATCTGTCCTCTAATTCTCCTCCGAATTAGAAGATATTTATATATATACATATACACCCTGTCAATAAAGTATCGGGAATTGTCAATTTAAATCTCCCGGGTAATAGCTAGGCAGATAATTTTTTTTTTCCAGGTTGGTACAACTGTTTTGTATTATGATGCCTATTTTTAGCGCGATCTGTCAACCAGTGTGTTTACAGCAGCTGTTAAAATCAGTCGACCTTGAAGGTTTTGTCGAAGTTTTACAATGAGTGAAAATATTGAACAACGTACTTGTGTTAAATTCTGTGTTTCGAACGAAATTTCTTGTGCCGATACACTGAAAATGTTACAGAAGGCTTTTGGTGAATCTGTTTTATCAAAAACGCGGGTTTACGAGTGGTACAGAGCGTTCAAGGATGGTCGGGAGACGGTCGAAGACATGCCTCGCTCTGGACGGCCTGCAACGAGTGTGACCGATGATAACGTCGATAAAATCAAGGAAGTCGTTGCTGAAAATTGTCATGTGAGCTTGAGAGAGATGGCTCATGGATTGGGCATGTCACACGAGAGCGTACGTACGATTGTGCACGAAAAATTGGGTATGCAACGCGTTGCGGCTCGGCTTGTTCCGAAAGACCTGAATTTCTTTCAAAAAAAGTACCGAGAACAGGTAGCTGCAGACATGCTGGATCGAGCCAATTTGGATCCTACCTTCTTGGAAAAGATAATTACTGGTGACGAGACATGGGTGTACGAGTACGACACGCTTACGAACCAGCAATGGTCCGAATGGCGGCCAATTGGCGCGCCAAAGCCGAAAAAACCTCGCCAAAGCCGATCGAAAGTGAAGATCATGTTGATTGTTTTCTTCGATATTCGAGGCGTGGTACACTATGAATATGTGCCAGCCGGACAGACAGTCACCAAAGAGTTTTACTTAAGTGTTTTGAGACGTTTGAGAGAGGCTATCCGTCGTAAACGTAACGATTTGTGGGTCGACAATTCTTGGATTCTCCATCACGATAATGCGCCGTCTCACAAAGCCATAATTGTGAATGAGTTTTTGGCCAAACACTCGGTAAATATCATCGAACAACCGCCGTATTCACCAGATTTAGCACCCTGCGACTTCTTCCTATTCTCAAAACTCAAATTTCCGCTACGGGGAATGCGCTTCGAATCGATTGATGACATCAAGACGAATGCGACGCGAGAGCTAAAGGCCATCCCGGAAACCGCCTATCAGAAGTGCTTTGCCGAGTGGAAAAAGCGTTGGCATATGTGCATCGCTTCGAATGGATGTTATTTTGAAGGTGACAAAATAAATTTGGATGAAAATTAAAAATTGTTCGTTTTATTTAACAATTCCCGATACTTTCTTGACAGGGTGTATAAGTATACATTATAAACGACAAAAAACATTATTTTCTTCTTTCTAATACATTTTTTAAAAATTAAAAGTTTACTCTTTATAGAAAGTTTTTTTTTAACCCAAATTTTATTTCCTCAAAAGTGTGTGCTGGGGGGCTAGCTCCATTCGGTAAGACAGTGATTCGGGAACCTTATCGACAGGGATTTTTGTGGTGTGATTGGTTTTTTCGGTAGCGAACCAGGGTTTTTGTTCAGATTTTTTACGAATTACCTGCGGCGTTTTTCAAATTTCATCCACTAAACGTTATCATTTGTGTTGGTGAGAAACAGGACTTATCAAATTTATTTATACATCATCCATTAATGTTATCACAGTAGTTTCACGTAAAAAAATACCTTCTGCGTTATCATCACAAAACGCATATTTTACATAATTTTATTAGTTCATTTATTTCTCTTAAATATTTTTAATCTATTTTCGTTTTTAAGGATTCCGTACAATTATAATATACGAAATCATAACAAGATGATTTAGAAACAACAATAATATCAAATTAAAATATGCAATAGTTCAGTAACGACATGACATATAAACTTCGGAATCGGAAAATCAATGGCAATTAAAATTTTCTTTAAGACGATCTATTAGGATAATTGATTACGCCGGATGGCATAGACACAAAAAAAACGTTAAGAAAACATAATACGGAATTTAAAAGAAACGAAAAAATTACTCTCAAAAAAATGTATAGGTCACCAAAACCATTTAAAAGTGAATCTCGAAATATAAAACGAAAAGCGGAAACACAAAGAAATACAAAAAACATACTGTTAAAAAAAATGGTTCAAATCCCGTCTTTTGCACAAAAAGCAGTCAGAAAAAGTTTCGTTAGTAACATACTGAATGGAAAAGTTGAAGAAGCCAAAATATATTTCAATCATGTATATAGAAGAGCGTTTTAGACGAAAAAAATAGCCGACATTACAAATTAATACTTTAATCCTGCAACGCCGGAAGCTCCAAATTTTATACAAAAAAATGTTTTCCCGAGCGTATAACGTACCGATGGAAAGATATCTGTTTTTGGTTTAACTTTGCGCTAATTATTTTTTTTTGTGATGTTATTAAATGGTAGCGCAAACATAACATATTCGACTAAGCAATAAATGTACGATGGAATAAGTGCAAAGTTCGAAATCCTGGTTCTTGTTTTTTATTTTTTTTATTACAATTTTTATAATAAGTTACGGGGTTAGGGGCAGTCAGAAGCACGAAAAAACAAGTGTTTTTAATAATTTTTTTTTTTTATCAGTAATTTTATTTTTTTTATAAAAGTAACAATACTACATCATTATGTCATGTTTCAACTTGATTTCACCCAAATTTGAAAAAAAAAAAAATTATATAAAAAGTTATCGCTATATGTGTCGACCCCTGTTTCACAAGTAGCCCTTTGAGGTGGTCACCTAACTTCTCAACAGTTCATCTAAAATCATTCAAATAAAAAAAAAATTGTATTTTAATAGTTAATCTAGTGCCTGATCGAAGCTTTTTTTTTTTTTTTTTTGAAAATAAACAAAATGGCGACCTCAGACAATTTACTCTCCAATTTTCCGAAAAAAAGCAACAGTAAATTGTTTATAAAAAATCGATTTTTTGGAGAAAAAAAAAATCCTTCGATCAGTCACTAGTTTAACATATTTTAAAAAAGTTGTATAAATTTCATTCAAATCCACCGAGCGGTTTTTGAATGACAATGGTCACCGACCTTTAAAACATAGTTTTGAGAAAAACGCGTTTAAAGTTTTACACTCGATTTATGTATAGAAAGAGGAATCATTTGATTACTTACACCGAGTCATCTATTACTGGGCCGTATAATTCTTCAGCCGATGTAGAAGCTTCCGAAATATCAATTTGTTGTTGTCTACGTTGTATTCTGCCTTCTCGAGTGTTATCGTTGGCGCGCTTATCTGCCACCTTCATACGCGCAGCATCCGTTTTTTCGGCATACCGATGAAAATTAGGGCCACAATTAACTCCCAGTGTATTCATAATTATCAATAATGAATGTGTACCTTTATTAAATATACCGGTAGCAATGTATGCAGCAATCTGTACGATGATATAACTAGTATTTATAGTTTTTGGGCATACGAGTATTTTCCACACTAGTTGATTAAACCTTTCATTATTGTTTTGATTAAATCCACTGACACATCTTGAGAGTAAGTTGTCACGACGCAGGTCGTTGTAAATTGGTTCGATAGCCTCTAAAACATCAGGAGGTAAGGGAGCAAAATCTTGAGTGTAAGTATCAAGTTCTCCATGCGCTTCAGAGCGCTGGTAAGAGCACCAGGAATCTTCGCCTTTTGAACACATATTGTGATTTGGATGGTCATCTGTTGAGCCGTAGTAATAAAATGTCGCCACACTCCTCGTATTCAGTCGTATTTATTTTGTTCTTTCAATTATTCACATTGTTTACAATATGCACTTTTAATATTTAAATCAAGAATTTTACGGGTGAAATAATCATTATAGAAGAAACTGCAAATGAAGATGTATATCCACGCTTGTGCCATGTTCCATTTTTATTTACAGTCAGTTCATTCGTATCTTTATTTTCACTTGTTGACGTTGATTGCTTTCGTTCATTCACGGCTTTTCTCAACAAAGATTCTGCGACAGCTGTACTACAATCTAATATTTGCTTCAATAATATTGTATAAGTGTTTTTATCTAAAAATGACGGCATGTCCATTAGACCACAAAACTTTCGCATTCCTTCAAATCCTATTCCTAGTATTCTCATTACTAATATAAAACGTCTATTTATTTCATACGAATGTCCAACGAAAGAACAGGAAGAAACTACAATTTTAAATCCCAGACCATCTTGCTGTTTAAAATTTAACATTTCCGTTGCACTTTTTACACTTAACAATACTTGAAATAGCATTAAATACCATAATAAAGTTAATAATTCTAAATTCAGTACTACTATCTTCGGGTACATCTTCTTCTGTGCTCCGTTTCAATTTTTTAGATGACGTATTGCTAATACTTTCATCACGTTCCGCTGTTTTCGGATTGAAAACATTTTTTCTTTTAACGAGATGCGATTTACGAAAATTCTTAGAGCTCCAAAGTTCTCTCGAACCTTTTGCAGAATCACGTCCCATGATAAATTACTCGAAAAAATCTTTTTTTTTTTAAACGCTCAACTATTGACTGCTCACTGCAACTGATGACAAACAAATAAATTTCAGCACTTTTGCAACCTAAAATTTGTAAATGTATGTATGAGTAGTGTATAATAACAAACAATCTATGACAATAGAACCCGAAAAATCGGATGTCTACTGCTGCCGCCAGCTACCCGCTCTCGAACGTCAAAGAGCCCGTCGTTCATCGTTGAATAACTCGAAAAGTATTCGTTGGATTCTCTTGAAATTTTCAGAGAATATTTTAAAAGTATTATACTCTGAGAAAATGTAAAAAAAAAAAAATCGTTTTTTTGAAAATTCCGACTGCCCCTAACCCCTCAATCAGCTGTGGTATTGTAGTTGCTTAGGCAATGGTGTTTCAAAAATTGAAAATTATCTCTTGTTTCGGATTTCTCAAATACATTTAAAGAAGAAAAAAAACAACAAAGAAAACAAGTCGAAAATATTCAGAGGAAACGAATAATCTAATAAAATTAAGTAAAGTATGTATTTTGTGAATGCATGTATATATATTAAATACGCAAAAATACTAAATTGTTAACAAGGAACGGTATTTTTTGCACAAAATTTCAGACAGCAAAATATGGATCTTATTATAAAGTAACGCAGAAATAAATCGGTAACCCATGTTTCTTGCTAATACAAGGGATGATGATATTTAGCGGATGGTATCTGAAAAACACAGCAGGAAATACGTATAAAGGTCTGCATAAAAACCCTCGCTTGCTATTGCTGAAAAGATTTACGCTAAATTTTTCGCGTCGGAAAGAGAGTGACCCTTCATTAGAGCGAAATTTCGGATAACGTGTCATTATTACAAGGTCCTTCTTCAATTAGTTTAGAATAGTACGGTTGTTCAGTGAGGAATCCATTCAGGCATACATCCCGCGCATTGCCAGAGTTTTAGCAAGTGTCGAGTTTTTGGGTTTGTGCAAATGTATTTGGTTATTGGCTAACGGCCGCGACACAGCGTAGGTCTATGTGCAACTCGTCCACTTCGAGCAGTGTTAAACTGAAGGAAGATTTGTGAATCCAGGCAGGCAGAGCTTCTGATATAATGCGCCAATTCTACGAGAGCCTTCGGGGATTGTTTCTTCGCCCAGACTTTGCTAACTGTCATCATAGTCATTGTTGATCATTCGCCACCGGTTTACGTGAATGTCCAAGACTTTAATTTGTTTACTCAGAAGCCGTGCTACACTGGTTCACTCACAGAACGGTTCCAGCATGGAACATGCTTTAGCCAGGACCTAACCGCCCGAAAACATTACGTGGGAAAGGAGACGAATTAGCGCACTGAAAGGAAAACGAAAGTAGAGCGCTTATAATAAGAATACTACTGTCGTTCCAGAGCTTGAGGTCGCGTAAGGAGGATTTAATCACCGACTTTCAGCTACTGGAAACCAAGATCATGGCGTTAACCGAAACTTGGCTGAACAACGATGACGAAATTTCGCTATGGGGGTCCCGATGCGTTACTCAGTTCAAACGCGAAAAAGTATGAGCTGCGTGAGGGGGGGGGGCATGTACGAAAAAGAAAACTGTATGTTATTTTCGACTCCGCACATCCTGATGAAATTTTACAAAAATTCGTTAGAAATCAACAGAAGCGTGGCAGTAAGCGAAGAGTGCGGTGATATATGCGCTGTCGAAAGCACTATCAATGGTCAGCGGACACATTGATTGTAATGGTTTACATTTCACCTGGCACTAGCATTGACGATATTGAAGATTTCTTTGAATTGAATTTGATGGCTTACACACCCCTAAGGGTGCAGAGATTTTACAAAAAAATTGAAAAAAAAGACAATACCATAATCCATCGTTTTGTCTGGCGATGTAAACCTAGGGATCTGAAGAAACCTGAATATCGCGCCGATTGGTTCAGTTTATGGAAGAAACGTTCGGATTACAGCTTACAACAAATCTCGCTCTCTATCGACTACTCGTGGTGGATCGTGCATTGATACACAGTCTTCGCTCGTTAAAATTAAAAGGTGATCGATTCTTCGAAAAATGATATTAATTACTTTATAGTTATCATAAACCGGCACTGCGCATTACTTCTAACGACCATGTAGAACAATTAGAAAAATAAAATGGTTATCCGTACTACTTTTTCACATTCATAATTTCCCAACAGAACAACAGCAGTTACAAAGTCGGCATTCAGCAAATCAGGCTAAAGCATGTTTCATAATTTTAGCCGTAGGCTCTAAGTAAAGGCGCGAAGGGAACGAGTTTTTTCTAAATTCTACGTAAGATGTGTTACGATGAAACTTTATTGATTTAATTGTCGAAATTGTTTGTTTTATTAAACAAACTCGAGTAATCAATAGCATTTTATTCTACCTGTTACCTGAGAGGAAAGAAAAAGAAACTACTTGTCAGTTGTAAATATATATTTTTTTTTTTTGTAATAGTTTTTCGCACTTCCGAAGAAGACAGTGTGTGGACCAAGGCCACAGTGCGTTCCCTCGTGACAAGCCGCGGTTTATTTCGCATCAGCTTAGTGTCTACGGTAGGAGAAAATAAAAAACCTATCCGACAGAATATTAACGAAGCAGAGTACATAAATTTGATTATATAATTGAAACAACTACTCGGTTACATATTAACTAATTATTAAAAATTTAATTCTAACGGCAGTATCGCTATTTGCTTAATTGATCGCAATATACGTAAACGTAATCAATCAGTGAGAAATACCTGATTATTTGGTATATCTAGACTAGCTCCGAATGTAATTAATAAACTGACTGCTATGCTATTTTTAATGAAGATTGCGAAATGTAGCGCTGTATTACCGGACTGATATTCTTGTGCTGAAGTATTCGCGCCAAAATTCAATAACAGACGAGTCGGATCTGAACTAATCAAATGAAATGTTTAAAAAAATTACACTATTAAAAATATACACACATATTTATACAACAAAAAGCAATACACACCCGTTGTGTGTATTTCCTGCTAATTAAAAAAGTAATTTTCTAGTGCGAATTAAATAGGAAGAAAAAATAATTATTTTTCCCCGCCATATGTATAACATCACTTTCGTATAAACGTTAGATGTTAAAAGATTCTTTAGCGGTCCATCGAATTCCATCGTGTACCTCTAAATTATTGCATCCTCTGGCTGCTGTCTACGGCCTTTTTATCTGACTCTTCATTCAGTTTTGATGCTTCCATTATTTGTATTAATTTTCATTCGATAGTAAACATCACATTTTTTTTTTAATCTGAACCTTTTTTTACGTTTTACTTTTATATTTTTTTCTTTCGGCCACAGTGTCTATCTTAGTTCTTTTTTTTTTTACAAACTCATTTACATTTACATTTTTTTTCTTTTTCTCATGAGAACTATAATACAAGTTTGGTGACCACCCTAATCTCATTATTTTTTTATTTATTCTATTCGAAAATTTCCTAATTTCACTTTGCCAATTACTGGTATAAAGGTAACGCAGACAGCATAGCGAAATTAAGTTAGCGATGTATATTTTGAGATTTTTGTTATTTTAATAAAAGCTTTAACATATCTGTATACCTAGTATGTTTTATAACCGAATGCATCAGTGACGTTATTCCATTTCTATCTGGCGTATTCACGTTCACACCTTTAGCGATTAAATACGCTACAACCGCAGTATGACCAAACTGAGCCGCTATATGTATGCTGGACAATCCTTCCGCATCAACAAACTTTGGATCAGCCCCGTGCCGCATTAATACAACTAATGCTGGTAGATGACCTTGCCTTGAATCAAAAAATTACACATGTCATTATTGAAATTCACAAAAGAAGAAGAAGAAGAAGAAGAAAAATATGATAGAATGCAACAGTCAGAAACAAAAAAAAAAACAAAACAGAGACGCCTCGTAATCTGAATAGTGACAATTTTTAGTTCTCATTTATAGAAAAAGGCACTTGATGGTAAATTCCCGCAAGAGCTAAGATGCAAAAATATAGATAAATATTCATTTAACGAACGAAACTGATAGGCGATAATTTAATTCCGAAAGCGAAAGACTTTTGATGGCAATACTGGGTAATAACAACGAGGAATTACAGGAAATATATTATTAAACAAAACAAATATCATCTTCGATAAATGTAGAAGATCCGGAAATGTACTGCAAATAACAAGGTACGTTTTAGGTGGATGCGAATCATTTGCAATTGTATATATCAAAAGACATGATGACGCTGCTACCATAATCTATTTCAAGAAATTGCTGTATTATACTTAAATGAAACAACCGTGCATTTTAAACGCGCATCTGAAAAGATCATATAGAATCAGTGAAATAAATTATATTAGTGTAGAGAAGTATTTCGAACTGATAAAAAAGTGGAGTACAACAACAAATAGGACATTGTATTAATTTAAATAAGAAAAAACTGAGCATTTTATATCGCCATGACAAGTAATCACAATATATATATATATATATATATATAAAGAAAAAATAAATAAGTACGAGGAATTAAAAGAAGAAAAATTAAATATATCTTGAAGCTGAATACGTAGCTAAATAATCCGACCGATTATTGTAAATACTACCAGTATTATATTAAATTAGCCTGTAACATTAATAATCTGACTTTAAAATTCGTGTTCAAAAATCTGTGTTAAAATAAATAGCGCCAGAAAGTCACACTAAATATGTAAACTTCTTTTTTATTTTTTAATGTAGGAGATGGTGAAGAAAAATTTAAACAATTGCTAAAAATACTAGCCATTACAAATAAAACCAGTAATTATGCTAAAACGGCATTTCATGAAGACCTTACTGTGTAATCGCTCACTTAGTTGCACAGTGTAAGACGCAAAATATTGTTATATGTTACATTTACTCCACCATTTTGTTGTACGGTATGGAAGCATTGGCATTAAACAAGAAACAAATTGATCGATACGGAGCTATGGAAATGTAGCTTCACCGGAGAATGCTGAAGATACCCTGGACGACCAAGGTTTCAGATAAAAATGTTCTGAAAAGGGCTAGGACGTGTATGCTAAAGGACTGGATTATAAAGAAGAAAGTAGCGTATTTCGACCATATCATAAGAGGCAATAATTACGAACTCCTTCATTACAAGGACAAATAAAAAGTGAAAAGAAGTCCCGGAAGAAGGTGATCGGATTGGCTGCAAAACATTAAAAACTGAACCAACACGTCTTCCTTGCAACAACTACGAGTACTTACAGACGCAAGATAGAATAAAATTTAATGGCAGACTAGTGTGATCGCCTACACTCGCTAACTTCATGAAGAAGAGAAGAAGAGAAGAAGAGAAGAAGAAGGCTGTATAACTCGGATAATAATAGAATAGAATTGCAAAGAAATTTATATATCGTTTTAAAAGGAAATAATAAAAGATCATTATTCCAACGGAGAAAATTGTTGATGAAAGTTTTCATAAAATTTTATAATTAAGCGAAATATATTATATGGAATATTATTGAAAAGTAAATAAAAACACTTTAAACCGCAAAAATTGTTATTTAATTATTTAAAATAAAAATAAAACACCGACTAGTTTATGGAACCGAATTATATTATATGGAATATTATTTTAAAAATGGCCCAACAGAAGATGCTATTTTAAAATTAGCAGTTATTCTGAGGTGTGTATGTCTCATAACTGTGGGTCAGTCAAAAATTTTGCATTGAGCTTTTTTTTTTTTTTGGTACAGAATATGAAACCATACATAGATTAGAGATATAAATTATTAAATTGGCTCTTTATCGAAATAAGGTGTTACGGTAATTAAAATTCTATACTAAATTTGTAAATTGCTTGGCAAAAAAGAAATTACGTAATAGGAAGCAGTAGAATCTTTTGCGAAACACAAAAAAGACAGCGCGTAAATAACCTCGGTTAAAAAAAAAACCAAATAAAAATGTAACTCATACATCGCAATTACCTTTCCAATTAGTAAAGTAAGCTAGGGACTGAGGAAAACTTGGAATTAAAGCACGAATTAATATAATTATCAAAAAAAAAAAAAATAAACCGATATAGATTAATAATGTGAATTTATAAAAAATCAAAAAAATCAGTAACTGTAGAAATAAATTATATTACCGCACGGCCCAGTGTAAAGGCGTTGTTTTCAATATACCACCAATGCTATCAACAACCGCTCCTTTGGAGATCAAATATTCAATTAACTCCGTTCTATTGTTGATAGCGGCCCAATGTAATATACTTATGTTATCATTGTCGCAGCAATTTACATCAGTGCCAGTATTTTCTATTAATTCTTTACATCGTCCTACATCACCATGCTGAAACAATTTTTTTTTTTTTTTTTTTTTTTTGTTTTCCATTAAGAAATAAAAACATAACCTATATCAAAAATTTTATTCCACCTAAAAACTATAATTCAGTTACGTATTACGGAACGATAAATTTAAAAATAGCGGAACAAATACATAGGTCAAATTATTTCAGATTATTAAAAAAAGGACATACGATTTGACAAACGCTATTTCAATCTACAAAAATTTCCCCGTACCAGTCGCAATTCATCGCATCCTATTTTATTTTATATTAATTAAAATTATATTCGCTTGTAAGTATCGCTTTATATTTTACTTTCAGAATTTCCTTATGGGCGATTGTTATACATAAAAAAAAAAAAAAAAAAGGGTAGCTTTCTTCCTTACCTATATCAAACTTAATTTACACATTCAGATTCTTTCTTTCCGTGTTTATAATCAATGATGCAACACACAAGAAAACGCATTCAACCGGGTGATACAGTGTGATGTTATAGAAGTTAGTACGAGATATGTATTTTTTGTAGACATTTTTTATGAGCTAAACAAACCGATTGACAACAATAAAGTTTAAAGATTTCGAAACTATTAGTATAACATGTTTCTTTAACAGTTTTCGGAAAATAGCCCATTAGTAAAATGGTATTAAATATAGAATCATTAAATGTAGTGTCCTCATACATCCCGTTTGTTAAATATAGGGTGGGCCAAAAGAACATCCCGAATTTCAAACGCTCGTCAAAATCATACACTGTGAGTTAGCGTGTATGCCGTTTAATATAAATATAGTTGGTTAGTAGTCATTATGTCGTGGACGCGTAAACAACGCTCTTTCGTTGTCGAGTACTTTGTGAAAAACGGTGAAAGTGTAATCGCGGTACAACGCGCGTTTAAAAAACAATTTGATTTAAAACGTCATGACAATCCCCCCGACCGTAAAAGTATCCTCAAATGGGTAAAAAACTTCCGAGAATACGGTAGTGTGGTGGCGGTCAACCATCAAGGTCGCCGTCGATCGTCTAGAACCCCGACAAACATCGAAAAAGTGCGCGTAGCATTGCCGCGAAGTCCGCGCAGATCCGTTCGTCGCCAGGCTTCCGCCTTGAAAATTCCCCGTACTTCACTCAGAAGAATAATTCGAAACGACCTCAATATGCACCCATACAAGATACAGCTAACCCAAGAATTGATACCAACAGATAAGCCAAGAAGGTTAGAATTTTGTAATAAATTTTTGGATATGCTGGAGGAAGAAGACGTCGATTTGGATTATGTTTTTTTTAGCGACGAGGCGCATTTCGATTTAAATGGTAACGTTAATAAACAAAACATGCGGTATTATGCTACTGAGAACCCTCGAATCGTTCACCCGGTACCCTTGCACTCCCCTCGTATCACGGTATGGTGCGCAGTCAGTGCGAAAGCGATAATCGGTCCCTACTTCTTCGAGGAGGACGGAGCGAATGTTATCCAAATGTTAAACGAGTTTTTTCTACCGGAGCTCAGACGGAAGAGGATTGCATTATCTAAAACGTGGTTTCAACAAGACGGGGCCACACCACATATTCGTAACGATGTTTTGCGGTTATTAAGAGAGAAGTTTCAGGACCGCTTGATTTCGCGAAACTGTGAGCTGTTTTGGCCGCCGCGCAGTCCGGATTTAACACCGACAGATTTTTACCTATGGGGCTACTTGAAAAGTAAGGTGTACGAGGGTAAACCAGTAACAACGTACGAGATGAAATTGGCCATTCAGAAGGAAATTGCGGCAATTAAAAAACCAACTCTTAAAAAAGTAATGCATAATTTTGAGGAAAGATTGCAACAATGTAAAAATCAAAATGGTGACTATTCATACGGAGTATTGTTCAAAACTAATAGTGTACAATAAATGGCGTTCTTTTTGAAGTATTTCAACGTTTGTTTCATTTCCGTAAGTATATTAGTCTTTATTTGACGAGCATTTAAAATTCGGGATGTTCTTTTGGCCCACCCTGTAGTTCATAAAGTAATAAACTTATGAACACAATAATAAAAACTAAATGAACACAACTTAATGTACTAGAAATGCAAAGATAAATTTTGTATTATATTATTCGAATATCTAAAAGAAAATTAAATAACCCATTTTCATTTTAAAAAGAAAATCAAAGAATATTATTAAAAGTGAACCTAAATGTTTAATTTTTAATTTAAAAAATAAAAATAAAAATATACATAAATACATATACATATATACCTCGGCCCTTCGTGCCCCGCAAGGGGCTCTGGCCCTTAACTCTGCCTGGAGACACCCCCCAGCCCCTAACCCTTAAACACTTCTATACTTCTTGTACAACGAGAACAATTTATGTCATTCTTTCCGACTGCGCAAAAAAAAAAAAAAATCTTCATTTAATATTACTTTTTGGAACACATTTTTATGACAGAAAACGTAATGGTGGTCGGGGTAAAAATAATGTTATCATTAATATACTGGGTGTGCCAAAAGAAAGTTTACAATATACTGTTTTCAATGACTTGGAAATAAATTCAACTTTAAGAAAAAATGTCAACAGTATTCCAGATCGTTTACAGGACTGCATAAGTGCTGATGGAGCCCAATTTGAATATTTGAAATAGTATATGAACATGTATTTAATATGTAAGTGGTAATATTTGTAAAATATATGTGTGTACTTTCTTTTGGCACACCCTGTATTAATTACAACGTAATTCTTAGGCTACCGCCCATTCGAAAAAATTTCCCAATTTTATGTAACGCAAAATGTCCCAATTTTATTTATGTAACCTTTGTTATATTTTACAGGATTTTTGTTATTGTTATTTAAAAAATGTCTTAATTTTATGTAATGAAAGTTAAATGTTAGGATAGGATTTTTGTGATTATGTTTTGCTTTTTCTTTTTGTGTTAATGTCAATAAGAATTACGTTGTAAATTTTGATCATTTTATACAAAGTATAGAAGAGAAAGGGACATAAATAAAAGCAAGAGGGGTCAAGGGGCAAAGCCCCTTGCGAGGCCAAAATGGCCGAGTTATATCTATATATATAAAAATCCCGTGTCTTTATGTTTGTGCAGGATAAACTCGGAATTTACTTAACCGATTTTTATAAAATGTTGAAAGTACATGCAATTTGGTCCAACTTAACAGATAGGATACTTTTTGTTTTAATTATTTACATAAATATTTGTTATATTAAATAATTTAATCAATCAATTAAAAAAAAAACAAATTTAATTGTTGGCTATTACTTTTTACTTTAATTATTTACATAAATATTTGTTATGTTAAATAATTTAATCAATCAATTTTAAAAAAAACAAATTTGACAATTTTATTATTTTTTGAGTACCAACTACTCTTTTCGTGGCAACTTTTGTGTATCGTGCGATGTTAATCAAAATGCAACCATGTTTATCGCTGGCGCATGGCGTTATTTATTATCGATGAATGATAAAATAAATTTTTTCGCTGTTGTTTACAAAAAAGTTCGTGGAATATATGTAATTATGAATGTAGAATTATTATGTGTTGATGATGCAATAGTTCCCTATTATGTAAAATACATAGATAGGGATGGTGCATCTTTGTTTTCGTCTCTATCTTATTTATTATATAATAATGAATTATTAGGAGTAGAAAAAAATGTATCGTACAATATGTTTGTAAAAACTGGAAGAGATTTAAGCAATATACTGTTGGAATTAATGGGGAACATATAAAAATAAAATAGAGTATTTAACTGATATGTCAAATATTCAAACTTTTAGGCCAAAACCGCCGTATAAATTTTTTAAATTAACCGTTTAACTTTTTTTTAAATAATTTGCTACCAGAAATATTAAAATCTTTACTCAACTACTGTTATTTTGATTTTATAGTAATAAACTAATTATAATACAACGCTCGAGACAGAGTGGTTGAAATATATGAGTGAAGATGTTCTCTTAAACGTGTAATTATGGGAGATCACCGTGTGAATATAACTTGATTTCTTCAAAACGATGGCTGTGTGTGTTGTTTAGTTGAGCAAAACTTTTTGTTAGATTACGACGGACAGGTTATAGAACAATCGACAATCTTCAGCTAAACGTGAAACATAAAGACTATTTTTTGTTAGACGGTGATAAACATCTTTCACCCAAAAGAGAGAGAAAGAATCTTTACGTAAATACAATTCCAGATAAAACAAAAACTTTTTAATAAATTTCCAAGTACAGATTTCAACGACACTGGCAAAGCCGTGGGGCACAGCTAGCATATATACAGGGTGGGCCAAAAGAACATCCCGAATTTGAAATGCTCGTCAAATAAAGACTAATATACTTACGGAAATGAAACAAGCGTTGAAATACTTCAAAAAGAACGCCATTTATTGTACACTATTAGTTTTGAACAATACTCCGTATGAATAGTCACCATTTTGATTTTTACATTGTTGCAATCTTTCCTCAAAATTATGCATTACTTTTTTAAAAGTTGGTTTTTTAATCGCCGCAATTTCCTTCTGAATGGCCAATTTCATTTCGTCGGTTGTTGCTGGTTTACCCTCGTACACCTTGCTTTTCAAGTAGCCCCATAGGTAAAAATCTGTCGGTGTTAAATCCGGACTGCGCGGCGGCAAAAACAGCTCACAGTTTCGCGAAATCAAGCGGTCCTGAAACTTCTCTGTTAATAACCGCAAAGCATCGTTACGAATATGTGGTGTGGCCCCGTCTTGTTGAAACCACGTTTTAGATAATGCAATCCTCTTCCGTCTGAGCTCCGGTAGAAAAAACTCGTTTAACATTTGGATGTAGCGGTCGCCGTTCACAGTAACATTCGCTCCGTCCTCCTCGAAGAAGTAGGGACCGATTATCGCTTTCGCACTGACTGCGCACCATACCGTGATACGAGGGGAGTGCAAGGGTACCGGGTGAACGATTTGAGGGTTCTCAGTAGCATAATACCGCATGTTTTGTTTATTAACGTTACCATTTAAATCGAAATGCGCCTCGTCGCTAAAAAGAACATAATCCAAATCGACGTCTTCTTCCTCCAGCATATCCAAAAATTTATTACAAAATTCTAACCTTCTTGGCTTATCTGTTGGTATCAATTCTTGGGTTAGTTGTATCTTGTATGGGTGCATATTGAGGTCGTTTCGAATTATTCTTCTGAGTGAAGTACGGGGAATTTTCAAGGCGGAAGCCTGGCGACGAACGGATCTGCGCGGACTTCGCGACAATGCTACGCGCATTTTTTCGATGTTTGTCGGGGTTCTAGACGATCGACGGCGACCTTGATGGTTGACCGCCACCACACTACCGTATTCTCGGAAGTTTTTTACCCATTTGAGGATACATTTACGGTCGGGGGGATTGTCATGACGTTTTAAATCAAATTGTTTTTTAAACGCGCGTTGTACCGCGATTACACTTTCACCGTTTTTCACAAAGTACTCGACAACGAAAGAGCGTTGTTTACGCGTCCACGACATCATGACTACTAACCAACTATATTTATATTAAACGGCATATTATTTAGCGCCAGATGGCGTTACAATCGCCACGCTAACTCACAGTGTATGATTTTGACGAGCGTTTGAAATTCGGGATGTTCTTTTGGCCCACCCTATATATATATGTAATATGTTTTTTTGTTTTCCATTTGTAAATAAGTGAGGAATGCCGGTAGCAAGAAATAAAAAATTAAAAATGTTAAAGACGCCTATCACATCGACTGCTAAATGCCCGTTGCGTTTCAGGCCTAAAATAACAACAGAACGTGTAAGCAAATATAGAAAACAACAAAATAATATTTGATACTATATTTAAAAAAGATTTGTATACATTTTGTTTTGTTTTCTTTTGTTCAATCGTTTAGATTATTCGTAAGTTTAAAAAAAAAGAAAAAAAAGAACTATAAAAAGGTTATATGTAAAAAGATAAAGAATCGAAAAAATGGACTGCTGCTCCAGTCTAAATTGTCTACCTACCACATGTGTTACTATCATCTAGCTGTTCATTCCAGCTGTGTAGGCCCTCATTTTACGATTTCATTAAATTTATTTGAAAAATTTTTAAGTTTCATGAGAATTGAACGGCGCAGGATAATGAGAAATTGCACTTAATTTTTGGATTTTGCTTTGAACAACCGTAGAAAATTAGAATATTGAAAAAACGTTTCCTCAATCCGCTAATAGTAGACAAGCCAACATTCAGGCAGGACAACGTCTGCCGGGTCCGCTAGTATATATATATATATATATAAATTGTTATATAATCGAATTATCTGATTCGATATGATGTGTGTATAATTTGTTGGATTTTCGATAATTCACTTATTTTTGGCTGAAAATAAAATGAAAAAAATATCAGATTCCAATCACACATTTCGCATTTTCTTTCTTGTTTCCATTTTTTGACAAATTTCATCTCTAATCGGGTAGTTCCACCATACTACTTCTTTACTATTAATAATTTTTATATATTTCTATTTTAATTTGCTCTCAACCAAATACTTCCATTCACTTTTAATAATATTATTTGATTACTTTTTGTTAAAATGAAAACAGATTATTTATATTTCTTACAGATTCCAAACATTTAATACTAAATTTATCTTTACGATTATAGTACATTAATTTATGCGTATTTAGTGTTTGCTATAAATCGAACAATTTGATTATTTTACGGTTCTTTTAAAAATAAAATTTCACTCCCCATTGAAGAAGCTTTCTTTAAAATACATCGAAAAAAAATGATATGGTAGAAAGATCAAATTTTGTAACGATTGCTTCTGCAAAACATCTTGCTTTATTTTTTTTGAAAAATTCGAATAGGCCGCATCTTTGGGAAGGTTTAGTATGGTGTCTGACCGAAACAAAATTTTCAGCCAAAACCGAAACCGAAACTTTTTTTTTATAACTGTTTTAACTTCGGTTTAAACTTTAAGGTTTTTTTTTTTTTAAAAAAAGTTCAAATAAGCTTATTATAAAATATTTTTTTTTATAAAAAATAAAAATTTACCTAATTAATAATCATAATGAAACAGTATAATATTGTAATTCAAAAACAACAGTCATTTCTATCGATTACCAGCTATTGTTATAAAAGCAGATAAGTTTTTATGAAATAACATAAACAACAAGCAAATATATTTCAAGAAGACCATAATCTTTCTTTTTTATTGTTTTACCGGAAACATGTTGCATTGAAAGGAACTTTTGAAATTTAAACGAATGCTAAAAGGTATAAAAGATGTGCTAAATTGAGCGGGTTACAACATCGTTTGTCCATATCTCTAAGAAGAAATTATTTTTTTTAAATACATATCTATCCTAATTGAGGTGCTCATTGTATCTAATGATTTCAAATATGAAATGGTGTTTCATCTTTAAAAAGCACACAATGGAGTAAAATAGAGCATTAAAATCAAAGTTTCGATTAAAGTCGAAGGTTCGGCCAATAACTTGAATCGAAACTGAAACTTACAACGGAAACTGATATTTTGGGCCGAAACCAAAATCGAAACTTCGGTCGGACACTAGTTTAGTATAGTGCTGCAACTTTATCCAGAGATAGCTTTATCGAAATCTAAAAATCCATCGAAGTTTGAATAGAAAAGACCGTAAACGAACGCATAGAAACTAATGGTATACTGGATGAATGAAAAAATGGGTGACAACGTTATGTAACTTTTCGTTCTAAAAATCAACAAATAAAATGTTCTCTAACAAGAAAAAAAAAAGGAAAATTCAAACAAAAGTAAATCACAATTTATACGGCCTATAACATGAAAAACTTGACTGAGACGACAAAAGTATACAAACAAACATTTTTACAATTAAAGATAATAAAGTATATGATAATAAAACTGTAATTAATAGGCGAATAATAGAAAATTAAATAAAAGTATACGTTACATAGAACTGAGTCGTACGTAGCAAACTCCTAATAAAATGAATATAAATTAGTGAACTGGCTGAATAACTATTACTAATCATGACAATAGTCTCCGATAATTCACAAACAATTCGTAGATTTCATTATTGTATAAAGGAAGAAAAATTATAGATATTATAGCGTAATCATAAATTAAACGGAAGAGTACATTTTTACAGATGGAATTTTTGTAAATAATTGCAACCGAATTAATGAAATAAATTTACCTGTGCAGCTTCAAAAATGTTCATTATAATTAGCTGAGCCGCTATAAGAATCTACTTGACAGTACAGGAAAAAAAAAAAATCATAAGCAGCTAATTAAAAACACACAATATATTCTTATCATTCTAATTTTGATTAATTAATTACAATAAAAGCAAACACACAGAATAAATTAAATTATAAACATTTTATCAATGGCTTAGCAGTGTGTCCAAAAGTTATAAAATAATTTATTTTAAATTAAGATATTTCAAATAATATTAAAACCTAATCGACAAATTGAGAATGTTTTTTTTTGGTTTGTAATAAAAATAAATCACATCAAATTTCATAAAATACATAGAAATCAAATTTTAGATAAAAATATCTATTTAATAAATTGGCTTGTCGTTTTTTAAGATGAAATGGAAAATTGAAAAGTTTGATTTCATACCAGATCAAGCAACGAGCATTATAGCTTTACAGCCACTAGCAGGGCTTGAAAGCCAGCCGAAAGCCAAAAGCTAAAAGCTGAAAGCCAATGCGAAATGTGTGGCCAAAGTTTCGCAAAAACAATTCAATTTCAAAAAACATTTATTAAATATTCATCAGTCGTTAAAATGTGAAACAAAAATACAACAAACTAAAACACACTTGAACTTATTGTAAGCTGAAATTCAAAATAGAAGAAATCAATGATCGTTGCATTGACTGCCACGCTCTTCTTCTAGAAACAGAAACATTGAATTTCTGTTCCAAGTGATGGGGAACAATGGAAAAAAAATGGAAAATGGAACAAATTGTCATTTCGTTTTAGAATGTGAGAAAATAGGTAATTTTGGAAGATATATGTGTCATCGCAACGGCAAATTCGGTTCTGAAAGCACCGGCAAGCGTTTCTTAAAACTCTAGGGATTAAAAAAAAAAAACGAATACTCATTGTCCTGCATCTATTAAAGTGACTTTAAAAAATCTAAATGATATGGTTGTGAAATATATAGCAACTCACATAGGACATGAAAATAAACTTCCTTTACATAAGTTTTTCTCCTACAAAAAAGCAAGAAATTGCAGCTAAATTATCGATTCAAATTCCACTGAAAGCAATTTTGAAAGAAGTGAGGGATTTATTTATTTTAAATGATGGGAATACAAAACGAATCCATCGTCTCACTAAAAAAGATATACATAATATCGCTGCTGAATATAACGTTGGCATTCCTTTTAAATGAGATTTTTTTTTTTTTTTTTTTTTGGGCTTGGCCGACTAAGGACAGCTACCCAGGACAATTGGACTAGATTAGAGATTAAATTTTGATCTGGTCAGAAATCGATGACAGAAAAGAGACTAGAATAGGAACCACATTGGATGACAGCATAGCTAAGATATAGGAAGCACTATATGGAGTAGGATAATTCAGCTTTAACAGCTGAATGTACAGGATATTACACTCGGAGGAAAGACTGGAACATTCAAACAGCATGTGGTCAGGATCACAAACGAAGGAACAGTCGCCAGAGTGCAAAGGACAATAAGGGGATGGGAAAAGAGCAAAACGATGCCGAGAGGATGGGAGCAAAGTATGATTGAACTGCAGACGGCAGATGGCAATGATGAAAAAACGTTTAAGAGTAGGAAAATGATAGAACCAAGAACAAGAAGGAGGTCTAGGCTGAATAGAAAGGTAAAATGAGTTAGGATTGGAAAAGGAGCAAGGATACACATCCGACCAAAGTCTGACATGCATTCTTTTGGAGAGGGGAAGTATGTTGTGACCAGGAATCTTTTTAACAAAATGTGGAGAGTGTAACGCTAAGCGTGCTAAGGAGTCCACCGTCTCGTTACCATCAATACCCGCATGACTTGGAACCCAAAGCAGGTCGATGGAATTGGAATGGGAAAGGGAAAGACTATAGATGAGAGAATGTATATAGAAAACAATAAAATCGAGGGAATATGAGGGAAAGGGAGAGGATATAGCCTGAAGAGCACTTTTGGAGTCTGAAATAATTAAGTATCTATCAGAAGAATGAATTGAGGAAATAAATATAACGGCTCGAAGAATGGCATAAAATTCTGAGAATGATGCAGTTAATGTAAAGTCAAAAATTAAAGATCTGCAAACTTCTGAAGATAAAACTGTTTTATTTTATAAAACTCTAGGTAAATATGATAATGAACACAAATTATTCGAAGAAAATGACTTTGTTTTGATTATGATGAATGAAAGTCAGGCGGAGTTATTGAAAAAGTTTGAGGAAGATGTAATCGCAGTTGATGGTACAATGGAGTTGGTGTAAAACATTACATTCTTGAAGTAAAGTTTTGGGCCTACTGCTTTCGAAAACAGGCCGGTGTCAACACAAACATGCATATCGAGCGAATACATTGTACTATTAAACATTTGTCCCCTTAGAGAAAAGTAGTAAATCGTTTGGACAAGTCACTTCATACATTATTAAAATTCGTTCAAAACAGACTCTTGGACAGATTTATAATGCTGAAAAAAGGTAAGCTTACTTCAAAAATAATGAACTTAAGAAAACATTATCGTACAGGTACAGAGGTTATAATTAATACAGTCGAAAAAAACTTCATAATTACTTCCCAGAAGAATAAAGTTTACTACGTTAAGGATAACATAATGCAGTGTAACCGTAAATTGCATTGCTCAAGTTGTCATATATGCATTTATCAGTATGTTTGTTCATGCTTGGATTCTTCCATTAAATTTAGTATGTCAAACACATACATTTGGTATGTAAATTTCGGTCTGAAAATACTCCTGCCGAATCTGCTGATGTAGTGACAGTGAATTACAAGAAGAAAATAGTGATGAAATTGAACCTACCCGTCCTACTAATAATTCATCTTTATCCGAAATGGAACGTTTGAGAGAGCAGTTATCCAAAAACAAAGCGCCTTCACCATCTAGAGAATAATTACAAGAATTTTTCAACAACCTGTTAAATTCTACTACGACTGTTGAAGAGCATGAAAAAATAATGAATGCTTTGAAAAAATGTATCAAAACGAATGTGTTACATGAACTTCCTGTCAATATTTTAGTTCCAAAAATCCCAACTAATAAAGTAGTTAATCCCCAGAAGAATATATCTCATCAACTGAGATTTGTTTCTACTAAAAAGAAACAAAAACGAAAGTTTGAGAAAAGTTTGTAAACTGGGATACAACAAAAACAAAAAACGATACGTTTGAAAAGATAAGATTGTAAAATTTTTCCAAATTTCTTTATATTATTATGATTTGTGTTATGAATTAATTTTAATTTCATTTATAATTTAGATATAATTCATTACCTTTCGTATTCTGTAGCGGTATACATAACCACATTTTTATTTTTTTGTTACTTTTAGTGTTACCCTTTTCATGTGTATTGCTTTGTCAATATGATTAAAATGAGTTGAAACAATTTTCCTTTATTTATTTATTTGAAGGGTAAGTTAAAAATTCTACCTAATTCAAATAATTCACTCTATCACTTATAATTGTGTTGAAATTTTTTTCACAAAGTGCAAAATGTAAACAAATACAAAGCAAAATACTGATACCGTCTATGAGGAGTTTCAGGGGCTAGAGACTAGTTAATAGTGTAGCCCTTTCAAGGACAAGCCTTTCGAGAACACATATATGCAAGCACAACACTTATTAAAGTATTTCTGAAGAATCGTAATTGAAATTATATTGAATTATTTTTTCCCCGACTTTTGTCTATACGATTTAATAATTTTTTAAATTTTGATTTATACTAAAGACCAGAAATACATGAATGTGACCAACAGTATTTATTTTGCCATTCTTTTAGCTATTTAAGTTTGTTATTTGCGCATACTTTAATTTTAGTTTTTTCATTATTTTATATTTCATGACTACCGTTGACTTTTTCGAACCTGCGCTGGGTTTATTTCATATTTTATTTTTGTAATTACATCACTCTTCAGTACTTGTAGTTTATATTTCGCATTGCATTTTTTGTTATCTTACTTTGTTATTCCTTCTCTAATGTTTTATATTTATTTGTTTGTTTTAGTTTATTTTAATAAATTTAATGTAATTTTTATTTCATAATATTTCTTGTTTCGTATTTTTTATTTCGCTGTAATCTGAGTTTTAATTCTTAATTAATATTTTGTATTTATCGGTATTATTTACTTTTGTACTTGTTGCAGGTTTATAATCTTAATCATCCTAAGTTGTTGTATTTTTTTGTTACACACTTTAATTTTTTCCATTTAAAATGATCAATTACTATGATTCAGAGTCAATTTTCTCTAATTAAACATCGTTTTTACTAAAATACAGCCATATTTAACATCTATTAAAAATTAACAATTGCAAAACTTAAGGAAAAAGCATGGTAAGTTTAGAAAATACCAATAGAACTAATAGTTGCAAATTTTAAGTATTTTTATAATATTCAAATTGTTGAATTAAGTGGAAGCATTACATTTTTACAGGCATAAAATTGATTTATATTTTTCAAGTTTGGTACTGAAGAAGTGAAAATTGAGTGTTGAAAATAGCATGTTTATTTTGACTCTATTCAGTCTATTGCATTAAATGTTCGAATGTATTTTTTAAATTGACTAATGAATTACGTGTTATTCTTTAATGCTATTTCACATCATAATTTTATTCTGTATATGAACAAGTTAAGGTTTGCACATATTTTTGTTTTTGTTAATTTGATAATAAATGGAGACAGGCAGTATTCGTTTTAGTGATTACACTTGTACTTAAGGTTTATTAAGAAGTAAATAAATTAAGTTTATTTGCTATGGTAAATAACAAATTAAAAACAAATAAAGATAAAATAAATTTATAATTTACACGGCGATTTTAAACATTACACCAATTAAAGTACACAAATTATTGTCAAATTTTATCAGAAGGTACTTTATGAAGATTAAACAAATGTAACCCGATTTTGAGTATAAGTTTGCAGCGTTGGTAATCGAACGGATAAATTTTACGGAGTAATTACAATCAGTCGGTCCTGATGAAAATTATTTATGTATACATTACGCTCAACCGAATGACTAACAGGATTTTAAGTAGGTAGAAGTTACTAATAATATATACTAATTATCGCAGTTTCTGAAACAAAACATATTTCGAATTTTGCATTAACCCTTTCAGTCATTCTTTTTTAATTTTTTATAAAAAATTATGAATTTTGGTATACAAGCTAATAAAGACATTTTTTTTTTTTTTTTTTTTTTTTTTGGGCGTCGAAAAATCTAATTAATTTGTACTTTATCCTACTTTGATATCTATCATGGTTCTCAAGTTACAGTATGTGCGATATATCGCACAAAATGAAAATGTGGAACAAAACTATACCAAAATGTAAAGAATTGATTAGACAATAAACAGTATTTTTGTTCATAAAAAGTATAAATTAGTGCATATATATGTGAAGCATATGTACACATCACTTTTTATACATATATTCATTCAATTATACATACAATGTATACAATATCATGTATAAGCTCTTTAAAAAAAAATGAATTAAAAAAGATTTTATTAAATAAACTGACAAATTAACTGCAATAAAAATATCATTTTAATATTTATATATAATATATGTACAATTGTGTAAAATAACAAATTAATATACAACACAAAAAATACATGTAAAAATAAAATAAAGTTATAGCTATATATTAACATATCATACAAAGTAAGAGTTTTGAACAAATAATAACAATTATTTATTATGATAATTATAAAAACAATTTCTTTTTCTCATTAGACACAAATGAACTTTACATATTGTACAAAAGATGTGTGTTTTACTTTTACATTCTGTCATTTTACATCTCGTTTCACTTTCTTTTTCATCCCACTGTGGAAAATGTTGTTTGCCATTATACCGCATTTGTGGAATTGGCTGTATTTCAGCCATCATAGAAGGCCCAGCTATTGCAGTTGACACATCAGACATGCTTGGCCTCATGGGCGTCGCCAGCAGGGAGCAGGGAGGGGCAGCTGCCCCCCCCCTCTGGAGCCTTGAAACTTTTTAATCAACTAGCATTGATGAGTATTCATAGGCCTGTAATCATGGACAATTTGGAAAACTTATGTTTTAATTAAGATTTTATTCTTGTTTAATTTACAACTTATAAATTTTATTTTTCCTATAACTCATATCTTCTTTCTATCATCTTGCCCCCCCCCCCTAGCGGCTGGCAACTCATCTTGCCCCTCCCTGTCTCATGGGCTGGTGATGCCCTTGCTTGGCCTCCCTCATTTTCTGGGGTTAGTGGTATATATGAGATCTTCAGCAACACATTGTCTGAAATTTAATAAATCCAATACATGTTTTTTTGGTACATGTAATTTTTCTGCTCTCTCTTTATACTCTAACCATGAGTTGATAAGTGATAGATCAATTGCATGGGCTATCATTCTAATTGTCCATTTCTTTGATCGTATATGTGAACGGTATAAACTAGTCAGAAAATCAAGTTTATCCACACCGCTCATACATTTGTTGTACAAAGAAATGCATTCTGGCCGTGGGACATTTATGTATTTTTTTTCCTTTCGGTCCCATCGTTGACAATAATCCATATCCTGCCAATAAAAAAAAATCATGTTTTAATGCAAGTAAGTAAACTGTATTGAATGTTTTATTATAATTACTGCTAGCTTAAATGCAAATCTTTAGTTTTATATAATTTATTTAATCACAATAAACAACCTCATAAGATAAATATGCATGTAAACACTATTTCTATAAATAAACTATATACTTATATTCGTACGATAAAAATGAATTTCTAAAAATTAAACACCATTTTTTATATGCCATATATTACTTATGTGCGATATTTTGGACATAAGTTTTCAAAAAAATCCTATAAACTGAATATTGATGATATGCGTGTAAATATATGTATGTTTTAATAAGATATAAGACATTTACTTACCGAAATAAATCAATTTCTTCTTTAAAAACTTTAAAAACACCGCGTAATTTATAACTAAACATACACAAAAATACACTTTTTTGAATTACTCAAAACTGTAAAGAAAAACAGAAATTTTATTAAGTCTGTACCGAATGTGTGTCATAAAATGTGAATGGTCTATGGGAATTTATAATAGTGTGCGACATATCGTATAAAATGAATTCGTGACATAAAACCTAAAATTACAACAACATTTAGAAGCACTAAAGTTCATGGGCGATATTTTGCACAGAATGACTGAAAGGGTTGAAGTGCGTACATCAGTTTTTTTTTAGAAGTCTCAAAACTTAAAGAGGTTAAATACTAAGTATTGTTTACGTAAATCAAATAATAATATTGATGTAATTGTATTTATGTATCAATTTTCTTCTTATAGATATTGCAGTCTAAGATGCAATATATATTTTCGTAAGATTAATATAAAAAGTTGAGTAGCCAAAAAATGAAATACCTACGGTCATAGGCTTGTCAGCGGGTGGGTGGGTGGGCGGTTGGGTGGGGGGTCCTTCTCACTGGTGTCACGAAACTTTTTAATCAACTGGCCATGATGAGTACTTTTAGGCGCGTAATTATGGACAATTTGTAAGACTTTTATAATAAAGTAGTAGAATAATTTGCCAGAAACGCACGAAAATTATGTTTTAATTAAGATTTTATTCTTGTTTAATAAAATATTAAGCCTTTATATATTATACATTTTATTTTTCCTGTAACTCATATTCTTTTTCAATCATCTCCCCCCCCCCCCCACCGGTTCATCGGTTGGCGACGCCATTGCTTATGGTAATCAAGAAAATGAGTTTTTCTATTGCCGAAAATTTTGCGTAAAAATTAATATAATTAAAGGACTAAAATTTGGATGGAAGTACTATTAGATAATTAAATTTATGCAAACTAAATAAGTTATTACGAAATCGATAGTTTGCATATATATATATACAATCGTCTAAAACGATGGAAGTGACGATTGTCTAAAACGATGGAAGTGAGGGTTGGAATTAATAAAAATTTGGTTATCGTCATTGTTTGATGACGTCATTATATTTTATAGGCTTTCAATGTGAATTACACAAATTAGATTTTTTTTCATCCAAATTAGTGTTAAATATTAAAAAAATACTTAAAATATAATAAAAAATATTTTTACAATTACTAATTAATATTTTATATCTACTAATTATTTTTATATATGTATATGTATATGTATATATATATATATATATATAATTTAATTTATTTAACAGTTATTAGATGCAATAAAATTGTTAATGAAATAAACATATTTTAAATTGTTTTCCTTTTTAAAAAACAAAAACTGACAGCAAATATTAATCTATGAAAATAAATTTTAGTTTTTTAAATATGTATATAGATTTCTATACATCATAAAAAATTCTAAAAATAAACAAATTAAAAATGATTTATAATAATATGTAGAACAAATTTGAAAAATATATTGTTTATTGTATAATGAAATTATAATGCGGGATTTTATTTTATGCAGAACTATTTAGAAAAATTATCTATTAAATGGGAATAGAAATAGAATTGCAATTTTTGAAGAAAATTATATATCTGTATTATTGAATAATTTTCAACATAAATTCTCCAATATGGTGTAAATTTTTCAAAAGCATTGATTTCAATTAAATATATTATGAATTACTTAAAGCAGTAAGATTAAAATTTACGTAACTTAATAAAATAATACTAAATGAAAAATAACCGAAAATATACATAATAAACTGTTTTCAATACCAAATGTTTTAAGTAGAGAAAGTAAATGTATGAAATAAATAAGTAAAGTTATAATTTTATTATGCCGAATACAAATTTTACAAATGATTTTTATATATGCAACTAATTTGTATGTGATGTAAAATATCAAATTCAATAATGTTATGTTACTTTTAAATAGGTAATCAAGTAGAGATAAATAAAAGTTCTGTACAATAAGAAATAATTATTTATGCCAGGAATTCATTAAAGGAAAATTTAATCATTTCACACGGTGCAAATAAATTATAATAACATTACTGGAAATTAATGATGCCGTTGTAATAAGTGGTTCATTATTATGCCTGAAATTAAATAAAGCGCATGTTTAATTTGAAAATTTACTGTTACTGAATGATTACTCTGATATAAACTTTTATAAAATACAGGGTGGTCCAAAAGTCATGGCACATCACAAAATTGATTAATTAGAAAAGAATGGAACAAACGTTATAAGTTTTTTAAAAAGTCCTAATGACCGTTTTCACGAGTTTTTTTTTGTTACTTATCAGTATAACGTGTATATACTACGTTTTTCATTGACGCGCAAGTTTATTATATACTTCGAAAATTATGCAATGACTTTTGTGTATATACAGAATAAGTTTTGATTTATTAAACTAATTATTTAATTTCAGTGATAGATGTATTGAAGGGGTGAGTTGGAACCTCAAAATTTTATAAAAGGTTGAATTGTTTGTGCATAACATTTCAAAACAAATTGAAGTCGGACATTCGGAATACCGGTTGCTTCTACAGTGGTTTTTGAAGAGGCAGTACAATAGCAATTAAAAAACTGCTGTATTTATGAAGATGAACACTAAAAATTATATATACTTATTTTTTCAGCAAATTTTTTAGTTTGCTCTGTAAAATTTGGTTCGCTAGTATGAAAACTAATGCATTATTGAAATTGAAACCACGTAAAATTGTTTTTAAAATTCAGTACATTTACTTCAATCAGTTTTCCTTTATTCTGTTTTACTTTTTCTTTTCGATTTTTTTTTTTTTTAATTTTAAAATTTTGGTATGAGGAACGTTGAACTGTTTTGTTAAATTTTAATTAACTTCTCATTTTCTAAATGTAAAGTAATATCAGTTTTTTTCTTTAATAAGTAGTATCTTACATTTATGCACATTGCAAAAATATTTTTTATTGAATAAACTTACTGATAAAACATACTAAACAAAATTCGCTTATGATGGGGTCGAAATAAAATATGCTTATGAACTTTGCGCTAGCCACATATGTATACATAAAACAAAGAATACCAATAATGTGGAAATGGCTTAATGTGAAATGCAAATTTAGTCTGGAATTGGATCAATCTATTCATAATTGTATTTTATTTTAATAGTAAGAAATCTGTAACAATCCAAGTTAATCTAATACAAAAATTTAATGACTTTTATAAAAAAAGGTTACATAATGTCATGATCCTGCTATGATGTAATGTAAATAAAATTCTGGATTTTCCTTTTGGAATTCTGGCTTTACTATGCTGTGAGAAATGAAAAACGTGACTGGAATTGTATATTTTTATCTTAATACTATTAGATCTGTACACGGCATAGTCTTTTGTATGTATCTCTCGGGTAAAGTAACGTAATTCATATTAAATGGTTTGAATGGTTGGGAAGTTGAAATCTTATTCCAATGCTGCACCAACACTATCAAGATATCTAACGTAAATAAACAAAGGTTAGACCTGGAGATACTGCCCGACGACTATAAGCGACGTAATTTTATAGCTGAGCTTACAGCTTTATATTTAGGCCCTTCAGGCGTCTAAACTTAAAATTTTTGAAAAAAATATTTGTTCCTCCAACATGTGATATATTGATGAGAAGATTGCTATTTGTCAAGAACAAAACTATATTTCACTTTCTTATTGAAACTTTCGAAATTAGAAAAAAATTCAAAAAAGCGCTGAAAATAATGCATTTCTTCCTTTTTGATGTAAATGTAAATCATACTTATCTTTAACTTAATATACAAAATCTTTATCCCATGAAACACCATGCTTGCTTGACCTTGTTTTAAAGATATATAACACACAGTTGAACCACATGAATAAACTGGAGATTTGTAGTACATACACCTTTTCTATTAAGAAATATAGCAAACTTATAAAAGTTATTAACACAATATAGAATAAATTTAAAAACACATCCTGGAATTTAATGCAATTAAAAGATCCACACTATGAAATTAATGAAATAATGAAAATTTTCAAAAGTGAATAAAATATGAGTTGTAAAAAAGTTTTTTGAAATACTTTAAGTTGCTACAATAGTGTAAATTACAGTACATAAATAAGTCTTTTAGTATAAATCTGTAGAAAAAATAAATCACAATAAATTACACATTAACAAATGTGAGATTTTTGATTTATAGTAAATTACAACTGTGACTTAAAATTAAAATAATTTGTATATATACATAAAATATAATGTCTAATTTAATTATAAACAACAGCAATTCAAATCACAAAAGTTTATTCTATATGTTGATCCAAATAACAGTGTGGTCAAGCCATGTGAAATCTGCAAATGAAACATAAATGTAAATAAATAGAAAAAAAAAAAAATTAAATAACGTACTTTAACTTATATTTTGAATCTAGAATTTTAGTTACCACATAAAAGGTGAATAAACAAATTTTTATATAAGTAATTTATATATTTAAAAATAAACCGTGATCAATTTTTTACTTGTTTTTTATTGTTTAAGTATGTTTATGGTGACAGGATTAGTCAGCTTTAATTCAATGAAATTTAAATAATTTTTCTACATTTGCTGTCCAGAGACACTATGCATGAAATCTAAATTAGTAATTATTCTAAACATAACCCTATATACTTAAATTATTAAGTCATATTTATATATTAAATCATAACCAGTAATAATGTTATTTTTTTATTTTCCTTCTCTTATTCTTTCTATTAACATTCCAAATAGAAAATTACCTTATAATTTCCCTTATTGTGATAGATATGTGAAACGTGAATCAACAATTATTCTTATCATAATTTTACACACTAAAGTCTTAAAGTTTTACTTTTATTTTAGACACAACAAATAATTTTTAACGGAATAAAATGTGTGAACAAATGATAAAAAAATTAATAAACATGAAACATACATAAATTAACTATATAATTTTTTTTACCTTAGTATTTAAGCATATGTCCACTTTCATTTATTTCATATTTGACTTAAATAATGCATTTTTAATATTCTCTATATTAAGAAATTGTTACACACTCCAATATTAATCATTTTTTTAAAACCAATTAATTTTTTTACAAATACCACTCCATTCAATTTCAACAAGATTTATTTTCATATGTCCTTAAAAATGCAAAAAAATATTTAAGGCTTAAAAGTAAATAATAAACATTTCAGCAAAACTGCAAAAAACTCAATTATCGCATTTATTTATAATTGTGCAATGAAATCTATTAATTATATACCAAAAGCACTATTTTCATTTTAGTAAATTTTTCATAGTTATTAACAAATAATACAGATATATGTATCTCACCAATCCTACAAAGTTCTTTTCTACGAGGCATACAACGTCTATGTATTTCAGTTTTTACTTGGCCAACACAATTACAAATAAACAGCTTCACATTTCTTTTTTTTCTTTTACTGCATCGTACGGTTTATACTGTTCTATATTACTTGATTCCTGCTTTCGCTTCCATATATTAAATTCTAAAATTGTTTCATGTAAATCATTGAGTATTAACATTTTCATGTAATTTTAATGTTAATTTTATAAAAAATATATATTTATGAATGTGAATTGTAATAATAATTTTACATATGATTAGATACTTTTTTATTGGCTTATAATTTAAAAAGTGATGTAACATAGTACATCGCTTAAAACTATTTATAGAAATATAAATGATTTACCCCTTTTCACATGTAAATTCATATTTGAGCATTTTAATATTATGTTTCTTCTCTAAATGTATTGTACATCTGATGATAAGAAAAAGATACATTATATTTTTCATAATTCATCTACTGACCATATTCATTATTTTTACTTTCTTTTTTACCATTACATTTTTCCGTAATAAAAATTTAAAATGACTATATACACAAACTGTTTCATCACTTTATCAATTATTATTACTTCGTTTATGTTGAATAATTACAAAATTATGTATAAATAAACGCGTAAAATCCATTAAAAGAGCAGAAAAGCAAAACCCGATAATAGTACTAAATGGCATCTGAGAATCATTTCAATTTCTGAAGATAGCATTAAAAATTCAAAGAAGTCGATAATTGTTATAAGCAATCGATGTAGTTTAACAATTTTTTCTATCGTACTTTGCAACGATGACGTCACCAAACTTCTTTCATTTCCAGCCTCATTTCCAGCGTTTTAGTTGCTTTTATGGAAGTGAGGATTGGAATTAATAGAAATTTGGTATCGTCATTGTTTGATGACGTCATTATATTTTATAGGCTTTTAATGTGAATTACACAAATTAGATTTTTTTTCATCCAAATTAGTGTTAAATATTTAAAAAATACTTAAAATATAATAAAAAATATTTTTACAATTACTAATTAATATTTTATATCTACTAATTATTTTTTTATATGTATATGTATATGTATATATATATATAAAATTTAATTTATTAAACAGTTATTAGATGCAATAAAATTGTTAATGAAATAAATATATTTTAAATTGTTTTCCTTTTTAAAAAACAATAACTGACAGCAAAATATTAATCCATGAAAATAAATTTTAGTTTTTTAAATATGTATATAGATTTCTATACATCATAAAAAATTTTAAAAATTAAAAATTTAAAAATAATTAATAGTAATATGTAGAACAAATTTGAAAAATATATTGTTTATTGTATAATGAAATTATAATGCGGGATTTTATTTTATGCAGAACTATTTAGAAAAATTTTGTACGTATTAATATAATCAAAATAATCTGTATGTTAATATTACATTATATTTTGTACTAAATATTGTGCTTATGTTTTAAAATTTACAAATGTTGCACATTGCTTATCCCCCCTTCTTTTTTTCTTCAGTCTGTAACCTTTCAATTCATGTTTTATTTACTTTTTCATATCATTTATTATGTTTATTATTTTACTGATTCTTCTAATGAAATTTTAACTATACCCTGCTGATCGAAAATATTTTTCCGTTTTCCTATTTATTATACCTAAGGTTTATTTGTTTTTTGCTAATACACTTACATTCAAGGCTGTATCTGAGGAGAGAGTTCAAAGTTCTTCCCCCCTCAACATCTTGAAATGTCGGCGAAATAATGACTGTTTGAATTAAACGGATCGAAATTCAGAATAAGTTTATTGTTTTTCAATTTTTGACAAAAGAAAATATTAAAATTTTCATGAATTCCAAAGCAACCATTGTTTTTTATTTGTTTTTATTGTAGTTTGTTCGATTATTTCAAAAGTAATAATTGACTGCAGGCTTTAGTGTGCTATTTATAAATAAATATATTTCATGATAGTACATATTATATGTTTATAAAAATATTTTTGTAATTCCCTCCCCTTCCTGTGAAATTTTAATATAGATACAACTTTATTTACACATTCATTTATAATCTTATCCATTCGCTTCATTTTCGCCATACTTTTCCAAACGCAGATCTTAAAACATTTCACTACATTTTTTCCTTTATAAAATGTATATATTATAAGGAAATATAAAAAAATAAACAATATCTTTGGATTCCAAAATTTTGTTACATCACCTTCAGTTCATCCATTGGTATCCTATTTTCTATGGAATGTTTCTGTTTAACAATGTATTTATATATAAAATAAATCTACTCTTAAACGTCCCGAAACATACTGCGCAAGTAAAGAAATTTTCCATTTTTTAGAATTTTTATTTAACCAAAACAATAATATACAATAAAATTTTTCAGCATCAATTGATAACTACTGTTGTTATATTAAATTTCAGTAAATTTTTTTACTATTTTCATGTGCGAGGAACTGTATTTCTGGCTTAAAATACTTTGAGCAATTAAATCGAAAAACAAATTATTTTTGAACATAATGTAATCAACAAATAAAAAAAATCAAAGATCATACTTCATCAAACAATACTTTTAACAGCAAATTTTCTGTTGGAAATTACTCTATATTTCAATGTGTAGGCATTTTTATTTTAAACCGTATTGCAAACATAGGGATTCATGTGCAATATTTTCACAATATTTCTTTTCATAATATAATTCTCTATTTTCATAATAAAGAAATCATTAATTGCCGACAGTGATGGCGCTGTAATCGCTCAGTGAAAAATTTCCCGTTCAATCACCAATGCTGCAAACTTATACTCAATAAGCTCAATAATGACGTAAGAGAAATTTCTTTCATTTCGGAACCTCACTTCCGGCGTTTTAAATGATAGCCGTATGTTTCCTAAACACTTGTTTTATCCCGGCTATCCAGCGGTTGGAAGACTGTTATTGTTGTAAAATGTTCTTATCAGGTATGATACTTTTAAATACATTTTGAAGTATAAAATCAAAATATGTTCCTCTTGTATGGATATTTATAATGTATGAAAACAGTTACTTCAGTGTCATTAATTTTTACTTTCATATGCAATTACGAAGTAGCCATTATATATATTTATATATATGTATAAAAAAAATGTACATATTACAAATTATAATGATTATATTATAGCGGAATATTGAACTACTATTAATGTGAAATTAAAAAAGAAAAACTGGTAGTTTAAAACAATTGCTGTATTTATTCATTTTATACATGTTTATATTTGTGTATATTTACGTTAAGACAATTACGTTCTATGCTTTTATATAATGATTGTTAGTGAATGCAAATTTAGAACGGTAGAAGAATTGATGTTTTGATAGTAAGAAGAACGTAAATATCGAATATTTTTTAGTTTTTCTATTTCAGGAAAATATTTCTCAAATAAATTGTTAATATATTTTCGATATAATTTTGAATGTATATTACAAAAAAGTTGAATGTAGTGTTCTTTTAGTATAAAAAAAACATCAGTTATATTTTAAACAGTGCCGCCTCGTTTTGGACAACACGATCCGTAATCATGGCAATGATTATATCTGCAGTGGTTATGAGATTATTCAAAACTAGTCGGCACTTTTTAAAATACAATTAATTTATTTTGTGTTTATAATTTATTCATATCAAATTTAAGTTGATACATGTTTGTACCGGGGTATAATTTAATTATTAAATATACTCAACGATTTCAGTGTTTCGTGAGAATTTCTGGTTTTTTTTTACTAACCATACATTGTTAAATTTAGACATTTTGTATTTTTATACATGAGAAACATGTGATAAAATAGATTGGGTTGTGTCATCATTAATAATTCGTGTTGATTGAATTTTCAGTATTTAATCGGCATGTTGCGAGTAACGTTGTAGCGAAATGGGGAATAGCAACTAATGGAATGAATTCAACTTTATTACTTAATAATAATAGTAAACCGCTTTATAGCCAATGTAAAGAAGTACATCACGATAGGTGGCATAATGGTTTCGGTTGGGATTTCGGACGAAGGTTTGATAAATACGATACAGAAAATGGAAAACGAGAATACGATCCAGCTGTTCCAGAACGATTTTATCGTTTACATTGGTAATATTATACATTAAAAATTTTTAAGCTGGCATTTGTAGCCGTGTTTATGATGATTTTTTTTTTCTTCAGCGGAATATTTCTAGTTTCCAAATATTAACTGTCGTTGCCGAATATTTCGTCGAAAACCTTAAATCAAGTTGTTGGTAAACAATTAGTAGTTGTTTTTTTTTTTATTTGTAATGTAAAAAATAAAAAAACAACAATTTTTTGCTGCGCGGATAAGATGAAACACGTGTCATTTAAATAGAAAACTAACGTCAGCCGAAAATTATTTTCAAACCATTCACTTAATTTTGACCACTTAATTGTACTTCAGCTTGCGTCTAAAGTTAGAGTGACCATTTAAAAATAGCGTATCTGGGGCAATGCCTGTTTATGAATCCTGATCAATTTTTTTCTGCGGGAATACAAAAAATTATTTATGGCGCTTTTTCGTCTTTTGTTTATCATTCTTCCATGCACTGATTTTGAGATCTTCATGTTGCGGTCTTAAAGCCAAAGCAGCAGTAGTAAAAAGAGGAGAAAAAGATGGAGTTTGAAATAGAAGTAAATATATAAATTGCGTTAAAATGTTTTCTGATCATTTTTTTCCCCTTCATTTACTGTTACCGAGGAAATTATATTCGAAGATAAAACAAATTACAGTTTTTAAAAATGTTGAACTGTTACAGTGCTCCCTAATTTTAGTAAATATGTTCTGAAAAAACTATCGGCTAATTTGTATATTCTGTTGCGAATAAAGAGAGACTGCTAAAGCTTCATTTGTGATTATTTAGATATATTTTTCGTTCAGTTCGTATCGTAAGTTTACCGCTATGAAATATAATCATTAATAGGTTCTGTACCAACAGGAATTTGTTTCGAAATGAATTAAGATTTTCGTAAATTGTTTATATTTAAATGCAACAATCCTCTCTAGAGAAGAACGAGTAATAAAGATAATTTCAGAATTTAACATTTTTTTTTTGTGGTATTAGCCATTTTATCTTAACACTAAAAAATTGCTTTTTTTTTAGTGGCCGCTTCAACAAAAACATTCTGCACATTATTATTTCTAATGCTTTTCCTTTTTTTTTTTTTTTTTTTTTTTAAGGGGACCGTGGATTCATTCAAATCAATGGCAGAACTTCGATTATTGGAGGAAAAATTATAAAATACATCGCAGGGCTAGGCAACATTCGTTTTGCAGCGCTGAACGATCCTATTTACTGGATAAAATGACGACAAAATATTGGACTAAACGAAAGTACTACGTCGATGATATATATGAGCCATATCACGAAAGAGACGAATACCTTTTTAGTCGTAGAAAACCGTTACCAGCTTCGTTGCCCCCTACTACAGGGGATCAGATAAATTCTAATTAAGCGTTTTATTGAGTGTAAATAAATACATCAAGGTAATTATGTAAGCGTTTGAAATTTTTCAATAAAAATTTTTGCGAATTAACGTTTATTGTTATTTTACACCCGAATATATTTTCATTTTTTTTATACGTTATTAAAATTTACTTTCTAATGAATTTTTCGTACTTACTACGTGACTTTCATTTATTAAAAAATATTCCACATTTGTAAAAGGGAGTAAACGTTATTTATTTAAAAATAGAATGACTGCGTACTTTATAAAATTCACTTATATCTATTGTGACAATACTGTCCCGCAGATTGTTAGATGAGTGGAGGACATTTATTTTAACCACAGAAGTGACAGTAAAATTACGGTTGTGGATGGTAAAAGAAATCCGGAGACAAATGCTCAAATGGATAGACCGATTAAGTTCATGGAGTTCGCAACGAAGTTGTTCTCACATTACAATAATGATACTAATCATATATTTTTTGATTGTTACTTTCTTTCTGTCGAACGTAGTATTCTGTAATTTATTAAAATGTAGGTTTTCCGCTCTGTATTATTGCGTTTCTTATCATTTTCTTATCATCTCCGTGCTATTGAGAATTACGTTGTCACTATGAGGAACGAAATTTGCACAATAATTTTTCTTTTTTTTTATTATTTACAAGAATTTTTTGGTTGACTTGCTGCAAGGAAAAAAAAAAGAAGTGTACCTACAATTAACCGGCACTTTGATAATGATTGCCCGAAGTTTATTTAGTTTTTAAAATAATTGTTAGAAAATGTTCAAAAATCGACTATTCGCTATATATTTTTTAAACATACATCCATACACTATTGGTTCCAAAAGAAACGGTACAAATTACTAATTCTATCAGGAAATGCCGCAATCATATAACAGCAGGTTTTGAGACTACGCCCAACACGTTTTATCTAAATCGAAGCAACGGGGATGACTGTTTGCCGTACTGTTAGTAAAACAATTAACACAGTGACCGTGTCATTTTTCACGAACAAAAAACGGAACAACAACTAGGCACGATCGAATTTTAAACGGAATTTCAACTGCACGGAAACATGTTAAATGTTCCGAGAGACGAAATGGCAATGAAGCCTAGAGTCGTTCGAAAATTTTTCAGTGGTATCAGCGATTTAAAAATGGCTGAGAAGTCATCAAACGTTACCGGACAACAGGAAGGCCATAAGCATCGCGAGCATGAATAAGCCGATTTTTCGGAATTTGTATATTTCAGACTTATCGTTGATGGAGTTCCCTTTGGCTGTAACCAGATATTTCTATGCAGATGATCTAGCATTCGCGGTCACTTCTAACCATCGTCCCTCCATTTGTAAATACTTTAGGATTACAATCAACAATATTTTAACCTATATGGAAAAACATCTTCTACAGTTGGACGAAAACAAGACTAATTTTTATTAATCATGCACAGGAAACGAAAAAGGGACTACTACAATTCGCTACATCTTTCTATACCGAACTTTAAAATTAATATCGTCGAATCACTGAAATATCTTGGTATTACATTAGACTGTCGCTGCTACATTTTTAATCAACATTTCAAAAATGTTGTCCAGTAAAGCTACAACGGTTCTAAATAAATTGCACTCCATGTCTGGACGCACCTATGGGATGAACACTAAACACCGTTTAATAATTTATAATTAGGCTAGTTGTTCCACCATTATTCACGTACTGCGTATTTATGTTCGAAAAGGCTTTAAAGCGTAAAAGCATTCAGGAAGTACTAGTTAAATCCCAAAGGAAATTTCTTTTGTTTATTCTCCGTGCGCATAGAACTACTTCCGGTGATGCGTTTGCGAACAATAGCAGGACAATTGCCACTATATTCCGTACTACAGAATAAAATTTTGTATTTCAAAGGGTTAAATATAATCTCAATTTGGAGTTGGATCTAAACAATAGATTTATTGAAATGCAAAATAGCTGAGGAACAATAGCTCAACTGGAAGATTAACATTTAGTTTCGTCCCCGAGGTTAAAACCAATCCAATCAAAATTAATAATATTAATACGTATGTGACGTAATTTTGTTACTGGACATGGTAGATTTCAAAGTTATTTGCACCGTTTCCATCTAGGAGACACCGATTTGTATTCCTGTGGAGATGCTCCTGAAACTGTCACCCATATCGTTAATGAGTGCGCCAAATGGAAATTCTTGTTTAAAGACGTAAACTGTTTTCCATTAAACAACGATAATTTATCAAAATTCCTGCACGCGGCGAATTTTATCATGGCTTCCAAATATTCGGATGTTGAAGATTTTTCATTTAATGAATAATTTTATTTTAATTTTTATATTGGTTCATTTTTGTCTCTTTGATTTTCTTTTTATTGTTACCAATCCATGAGGTGTTCATTCAACTGAGATACTCATGGCTATGTATCAATTACTATGTATTTATGTTATTATTCACCAAATAAATAAATAAATAATAATATATATATATATATATATATATAAATCGGTTGTTGGAGCCAAGAGGATAAGCCTCCTTGACACCTAATATTCTTTTTCTAAACTGCTCTTAAAAGAATCGTTTTTAATTGACTACGTCATTCTTAATCGTCTTCATTATTGTTTAATTACATTTTACATCTACATACAACATATTCTTCGTTCTTTGCGCAATTTCATGACCAGGTTTAAATAAGTCGGAAATTCAGCGAGTCCACTTGATTGGGCTGTTGTGTGTATTTTACATATATTGTGACAGACAATATAATGGGACAGTTCTTTGTAATAAAATAAATCTTTCCCGAAAGTTTCAGTTCAAGAGTTCCCCGCAGGGCATGACTAAACTGTGGGATTTTTTATTTTTCCGAGATATTTCAACCATTTTTAAACTAATTTTAATTGTTTTTTTTTTTTTTTTGTAAAGTTAAAGGTAACCTGAAATGCTTCAAGAGTAAACTTTTTTCCTATTTTTCAGCAACATAGGCGAAATTTAACCGAAAATGAGAAATATAGGAAATAACGAAAATATTTAGGTTGTGTATATGTTAGTTGAAAAATCACTATGATTTTTTTTAGATTTTTAGAAATAGTGAAACGTAGTAAAAAAAAATAAAAACACTATTTTTAATGCGTTTTCAACTTAGTTACTAGTTTATGTACTGTTAAAATTTAAAAAAAATGTATGGTATCTATTTTGACTTCTTTCATCACGTTTAATTTTTTTAGATTTTTTGGAAACGGAGATTCAAATAAAAAAAATATATTAAAATCATTTTTTAAGTAATTTTCATTGTAAACACCTTCACTAATAACTAAAACAAAATGTATAAAATTATGACACATTAGTATGGATAACAATCATATTTATATACGATATATTTTAATTAAATATTACCCTAAGCACTTTGAATTATTAAAATTGCGGAACCTGCTTTAAATTTTTTAAAAACATTCGTTTTTGAATGGTCTTGATAGTTTTTGACATAAAAAAGTGTGGAATTCTATACAGTAACTCATATTAGCCTTGCTTCGGCTATGTAATAATTAAACCCAACAAACTGAAGTGAAGGGAAATGAAATGCCAGCAGAAGGAATAAAAAAATACAAATAAAATTGGTTATTTAAAGTTATTCACATTTTAATATTGCGCTGTTATAGCAATCGCTAAATGTTTACTTTAATACTAAAGCAGTTAATAATGAAGTTTATTAACGTTAATCACGGCACTTTCTCATTAAAATAGTTTTGTATTATAAAATTTATTTGAAATTTAACATTTACATTTGTAATTATAGATACCGACTTTATTAAGCTTTCTGAAGCCTTCTCCCCTATTAAACTTTACTGAAAGAGCTCTGTCCTTTTAATAAATTGAAATACAGAAAATAAGACATTATTTAGATGCTACGTCCAAATTTTAACTATTATTTACTTGAAATATTCGAATCGAAAGGTATAGAGAATTAAGATAGGGAAAAATAATTCGTTTATAAGGTTTAAAAAGTATGATAAGAAATTTCTCCCGAAAGTTCCAGTTTTGAGCCGACAGGAGACTGCTGTTGGTCTATTTGTGTGAATTTTTTTGGTTTTCCAAAATATTTCAGCCGTTTGTAAGCCGATTTTAACGTTTTTTTTTTTTTTTCTTAAATCCTCAAGTGTAAACTTTTTTAAAATCTTTTGGTATCATAATACACGAAATTCTAAAAATATAGAAATAATGAAAAAAATTTGCTATATATTTTTGTTTAAACAATTGAAATTAATTTTTTCAGATTTTTAAATATGGGGGAATGCGCTAAAAAAAAACTTTTTATTTTTCAGTTTTCAGCTTAATTACTACTTAATATACTGTTAAGATAAGAAAAAAAGGACAAAAAAAAACCTGACCGAATCTACATCTAACTGATTCTTTTCCCTCGCGTCGTTTCTGGGCAAAGATTCGTTGCTAGCATGCCTAAAGGGGGGACAAAAAAAAAAAACATTTAATTTCCTTCTTTGTGTTTTCGGCTGTAGGTCTTTGGATAACGTGCTTAAAAAAAAAAAAAAAAGTATTCTGGTTTCTCTATCATTTTGATTTTAGGTTCTTTAGAAGCAAACATTAAAACTAGCGAAAATTATAAACTATTTTTTGATCATTTCCGATATAAATAATACTTTCATTAATAGTTAAACAAAATGTATACGATATATTTTTGTATAAAAGTTACCATTAACACTTTTAATCATTAATAAGAGTAGTCAAGCATGGTGTTTTATTCGCTAAGGATTCCTTATGTTAAATTAAAGATAATCAGAATTTAAATTTATATAATACTAAATTCGTAGGAAAGATATCCAATTTTATAACTGTAATATCGTACATATTTTTCACGCAATATTGCCGTAAATGTGTATATTAAATAAGTCCTTAAAAATATTTGTGTCATTATTGTTTTTTTTTTTTTTTTTTTAAATCTTAAAACCTAGAAACTTTCTTAATAAATCGAAGTACGGTCTTTACTTAATTGTTACTTCTCTCTTCTTTTTTATTATTTTCATTCTTTTTCAAATGATGCTAACGTTTCATTATGTTTGCCGCATTTAATGTATTAAAATGGGATTGTCGTAGTCTGAGAGCCAGTAGAAATTCATCGGGCAGCTTATTATATTTCAACAATATTGGTATTGCTCTAATCTCAGAAACTTGACTTTGATAAGGCACAAACTTTAATATTAATTGCTTTAGACTGACCTGATGCGATTGTGGTGATGGTATGGGAGTTTATCCTCATTAGAAATGGGACTATTCCCTTTTTAGCTCATGATGTTTCTTTAAATTTTCTTCCCAGCCCTAATCAACCTAACATTGCTCCCACCTCTACTTCTTATAACCTTACTTCTCTTAACTTGATTTTCATTTATGTTACCGCTAACTATGGTCTTCGTCTTTTTTTCATTCCATCCCATAACCTTTATCATCGATGGTTATTTGGAATGATCATTCTCCATTGTGGGGTTTGGTACTATTCTTATGAATTCTATTCTTTCCAGTCATTTTATCATCCTTAATGATCTCATCCTTACCTATTTTAAGAGTCCACATGTCTTTAACTTCATCAATTTAACTTTTTCTTCTTCCACTGTTTTTTTTTTCATTTCCCTATTCCCGAAATTTCGAGCAGGGTACATTTATTTAATGAAAATATTGATTCATTATAACAACGGAATTAATATAACCCATCCAATTAAGTATTTGGTATTATATTAATTACCATTTTACAGTTTTTTTTACAATATCTACATATATTTTTACTATTTACTTAATATAAATGTACATTATTTTTCCGGAATTTTATTTCTTCTATTGTAAATTTATTAAATTCATTAAAATAATTTTGAACAAGTTGTTTTATATCATAATTACAGGGTCCGTTATTATTACTATAATTGCATCCTTGTAGGATATGAAAAACATCATTTCTAAAATTACATATTACGCAGTTGTCAGAATCAGATATCTTAAATTTATATAAATATACCTTAAATAGACCGTGCCCTGTTATAAATTGAACATTAAAAAAATTTGGCGTGTATTGATTATTTTTAAATCTATCTATTATACTTGGGAAAAATTGATACGTTATTCCATTATAATTATTCCATATTTCTTGAAATTTATTTATATCAAATTTATCCATAAATTTATTAATTTGTTTTACTTTAATTAGTTTAATCTCATGTTTAAAAAATGGTGTCTTAAATATTACATTATTGAACGGATGATCTATATTAATATGATTTTTAATTGCGACCAAGCTTATATGTTTTTGTATTTCATATTCGATTGGTTTAATACCGGCTATAACTATGGCCGACAAATAACTGATTGTTCTATATGATTTAATCATTTTTATAGCTATAAGCCTTTGAAAGCTTTTTAACATCTTTTTGAATTTTTTTAGTTTTTAACATTTCTACATATATGATACTATTATAAAGTATGTTAGGTAAAATAATACTTTTATACAACGTAACTCCTTTTTTATAATTTTTACAGTTTTGGTTATTATACAACTTATTAAATATTATTATGAATTTGTTTCTTTTGGTTTTAATGTAATTAAAATGTTCATAAAATTTTAAATTACTGTTTATTATTACTCCCAAGTATTTTATTTGTTTTACATAGTTGATCTTTAAACCGTGTACTGTTCTAAATTTAATTGTCTATTAGTATATTTTTTATTAAATATCATATTCCACTGTTGGTTTTAACTTGGAGAATCCTTATGGGTTTTTACCGTAGTGATCATGTACCTCTTTTTACTAACCCCTCTGAATCTCCCTTCTCTCGATTATTTCACACTTTTTCATTCTATTCTATGAAATCTATTTAAAACATGTAAATTATTTGCTTTCTAATATTCAACTTAGTTCTGATATCATAAATTCGTCTCCGCGATCTGTCATGTTTACCCTTAGCGCTTCCTCTCCATCTTGTCAATATTCATCCTCCATTCAACCATGGTAGATCCTCTTCTTTTTGGTGGAGTGAAAAATGCAACGGTGCAATTGATAATAGTAGAGCATATTTTAAAATCTTCTGCTGAAATTCCACGATAGACAATTTTCTTTCCCATAAACGCAAGAGCCCGGTATACATATATACGAAACCTCAAAGAAGTCTTTCCGGAAGAATTTCTGTTTTTCTTTTCCAGAACTATTACCCTTTCACAAATCTGGAGGATGGCATTTTTAAATTTCCATCTTGTGAACGTCATTGCTGTTGATAGCCTATTACCTTCTATTTCTATTGCCCCTGCTTACACTCCTAGTTTTGATGAATAGTATTCTGCTTCTTTTCCATAAAATTATTCTCCGCACTTTCTTAAAGTTTGTTTTTTAAAATCTTCCAGTTCCACTTCAAGTCTCAACGGTTTATTTTCTTCTTAAAAACCTTTTCTGAACGTTTCGTTAATATTTTTCTCAAACTTTTTAATGTCTTCCTTTTCAGCAGCATTATTCTTCCCAGCTGTAACTCTTATTATCATTCCCAATCCTAAAAAAAGTTCTTTCGCCCGATTTCCTCAGTATCCTGTAACAGTAAAATTATTTGAAGTTAGGTTGAATAGCTGCCTTCTTTGGTGGCTGAAACATAATGCTTTTCCCAGTAATATGTTGCGCTTTTGACCTGGCATTTGCTCCCACGACTGTATTAGCCTTTTTGTTTCTAATGTGTATAAGTTATTTATTCCAAAACATTACATCTTTTAGCAGATGTCGGCAATTAACATTCCAGTTCAGTTTTCTTCCCTTATTATTAATCTCATAATGAATCGTTCTATCCGCTTCTCTTTTCCATTTCTCTACACTACAAAAAAGGTTCCTCGCTGTCTTCTCCAAGGTTCTTTTCTTATTACTATTCTTTTCAATATCTACGCTATTAATGTGGTTTCTCTTCTTTCGAATTCCTCTTCTTTATTCTTTACTGATGATTCCTCTTTCGATCTCTTAATTTGTCTATTATATTACACTGCATCAATTTTTATCCTGAATTCACCTTTCTATTTCTTCTTCTAAGTTTTGTTCTATTGTTTTTACGCTTCGTCCTTATGATCCTCCGTTGAGTAATCTATTCTTTCCCTGCGTTAATTGTTTCTGCTACCTCGCAGTTTTTTTCTTTTTAGTGGTCAACTAACATTTTCCGAACATATTAAATATTTTTCCTTTTCTGCTATTAAAAGGCTCTAAATCTGCTGAAAGTTCTGTCTTCAACTAAACGTCCCGTATGATCTTTACATACTGATTTATTCGCATAAATCCATTACTCGTTTCAAATTCGACTACAATTCTTTTGTTTATTGTTGTGCTTTCAAAACATCTAAAAAACAAATATAATCTAAAATTCGCGCCTTCGGTTCTGTCTTGGTGTTCTTAAATCTTCTTCAATTTCAGAAATTCTCGTCGAATCCAATACGTTACTCTTGTCTCTTCGCAGATATTATTTAGACTATCACTTTCTCACTAAACGTCTTTTACGCACATCCTCTATTCACATTCATTCCTACCCTTCCGTTTATCGGAACTGGCTTTTTATGCCTAGTCCATTTTGGCTTTATGCAGTCTTATGTAATATCTTCCCATATTTTTTCGTTGACTTTGCGCTGATCTGTGCCGTGCTTTAAAAGAATTTTTTTTCCTTCGGTTTTCAAATCCAGCCCTCAAGCAATGGTTAAACAGAATTCTTCAGTACCGTTCTAAATTTCACTTGCATGTAATCATTTTCTTTAATGGCTCCAGAGAATCTGATGGTGTTAGACTTTCTTTTTTTCCTTCCAGACTCTATTCGTTTTCCTTCTTTCCGTTCCATTTTTACAGCTGATTTGAAGGCTATTCCACGTTCCTTTGATTTGATTTCCTCTAATCATCCCTTTTCTAATTATTTAATTATTTCTAACTCCATGAGTGCTTTTCTCAAGTGAGCGGCTTTTCCTTCCTGATCATTCAGTTTTATCTTTCTTCGCATACGATGTCCTATTTTCTTTCTTTTCGCTACTTCATCTATGTTGATTTGCTATGGGTTTTCAGCCACATAGGCATTGAGGGTAATGCGATTGCAGATTCTTTGGTTCGAGTTGCTGCTTCCACTCGCTCTTTCTTAAAAAAAAGTTCACAATATCTAATCTTGCGTCTTTAGGTAAAAAATTCTATCTTAAATTTTGGTCAGATATTTGCCTTTCTTCCTTTCGTAACGAACATTTCTCTTATCTATCTGTTGAATCTAATCTTCCTTTTGTTTCGTGGTTCCTCGGGTGGCTTCCCCGTTCTGTTGTTATTTCTATTATTTGTTTGCCTTTTAACCATTATCTTTTGCCTTCTCGGTTTCGTTTTTCTCCTGTTTCTTCTCCAAATTTCCATCTTTATTTGAATGAACACTGATCTCATCTTCTCTGAATGTTCATTTTTTCCTGCTGAGCGCTGTGGTCTGTGTTGTTCTCATTTGTTAAAACTCAAGCTCCCTACGCCGTATTGCGCATTTTATATTCCGCCTTTTCCTTCATATTCCGTCATTTCAACTACTGGTTCCTTTATATGGTCAATGTCTGATCGAATCGAAATTTAACTGTCGGCCATTCTTTCATGGCTGACGGTCTACTTCCGTGTCCCTCTTTGCCAAAAGAAAAAAAAAAAAAAAAAAAAAAAAAATAGAATAGCCATTCCAAGAAAAATACTTATATATATCTGAAAAAAATTGCGAGTGCAAAAAGTAAGTTAAACGAAACTTTTTGATATTTATTTTCAAGAAAATTTGTATATAAACTATGAGATGAGCTAGCGCCGATGCCATAGACATTACGAGAAACTTCATCGTAAAATAAAACTTTGCATATGAAGTCTACTTCCTTTGCCATTAATGATTCGCTTTTGTTACAAATAAAAATGAAAGCCGGTATATTAGTATTGGAAAGATGAAAATCGATGAGCCAAAGTCGAATGAAATACATTTTCTTGCTATTCTTGTCACATCTCTACTATTCCTATTCATAATTCTTATCTATTAAAATGTGCAATAACAAAAAAGGCCAATGGTATCAATCAAATTTCTAATAAAATAATCAAAATTTTAAACAAACATCTTATTACATTAATACCTACTATGGTATAATCAATTCGCATTTAAATGTCTGTACTTTTCCGAAAATATGGAAGAGAGGGAAAATCATCATGCTAAACGAACGAGATAAGGAATCTTCATCACTAAAAGCTTACAAGATCGATAACTTTACTCTCTAACATTGGAAAGATTTATGAAAAAATAATAAAATATAAAATTGATATGAGATACTGAATACTAACGTAATACTGAATGAACAACAAAATGGATATATAAGGAGAAAATCAACGCAAAAAGCTATTTTGAAATGTATGGAGATCATAAACAACTACAAAGGTCATTATAAATTAATATTATTAATAAGTTTCGATATCAGATCAGTGTGGTGGCTTTGATAATATAAAGTGGTCAAACTGTCTAGAACTGATTAAGTTTGATTCAAGCTTAATTGTAATAATAAAATAACTTCTTACAAAGTAGAGAAATTATTTTTCAAAATAAGGATAATAAAATAGTTTATCGAGGGACACTCACTGCTGGTATCACGGATCCATTCTAGCACCCGCTCTTCGATATATATATTTTTTTTTTGGTTTTTCCCATTTTGGATATAACCAGTGGGCAAGTATATTTGATATAATCTGTGTATAATCGGTTATAGTGTACTTATGGAAATATATATGTTAATTACGAAATCTTTATGTGCACGTGTGCTGGGTGCTTCGCAATAAACACAGATTTTTCTTTTTACATTATACATAGATAAAATAAATAAACTACAAATTAAATGCGTGAAATTAATAGGAAATCCTTAAGGGCGGAAACTGAAAGTGAAATCATTAAAAAAGTAAACGTAATGAGCATAAACGAAATGTATACTTATTACTGAAGATATGGGAGTACATATCAGCAGAGAAGAAAATTGAATTGGAGGAAAGAATAAACACAGAATACGAGTTGAGGGAAAAACTTTCGTACAAACTGCCGTTAGCAAGAACATAGATTAACAAACGGACAAATATATTATAACTCAGATGTTGAATAAAATACCCGAAGAAATAATAATAGAGAAGGAAAAAATAGGGGAAAGAAAAAGGAAAATAAAGGAATGGCTTCAGGAAGAAGAAAATATAAAAAAAATAATAAACATAAAATAAAATGACAAGGCGCAACAAAAAAACTGGAAAAAAAACTTTGAATATAGAAGATAGAAATAGATTATTAATTATTGATAAGGAAAAAGATAGATTAAGACTAGTAAATATTACACGATTATATATATATATATGTATAAGTTAATTTAAGATGGTAAAGTGTTCAATAGGATAATTCATCGACAAGCGTTTTAGCTTGACGAAAGTTTTGCATGTAAAAAATAATAAATACATATTTTTCAAAAAAAAAAAAAAAAAAGATTGTGAGAGAATGTAATGGTGATGTTGACATAGTCACTGTTACATTATATTAACAACTCTTTTCAATATTGCAATGGCAAACATACATAATAACACTTGGGACATTATGAAAATATAAGTCTTATATAAGTTATGCGGATAACATTTTATTGATTTCAAGAATAAATAATATAGAGAACATTCTTCATCAGAAAATTAACAATTCTCGTATGTTATATTAGGAATTACGCCTGCGTATTTACAGAGTTGGAAATGATTAACGAGATAAAAATAACTAAAAACAACCATAGTGATACGATAAAGGGTAATGCAGAAAATAAAAGAACTGAAATATCTGTAGAAATGGCAAAAATCGCTTATGAGCAAGAATTAAGGGGTAGAGAGGATTATTACTCGGAATCGAGGATAGATTGAAGAACAAACTAATCAGTCCAGATTTCTTTCTAAATAAATTTGTCTATCGGGATAATGGTAATTTCGCTGAGTATTTAAAAAAAAAAAAAAAAAAAAAAATTGGGCATAACAAATGATGATAAATGCGCAGAGAATGCAATATCAAAACAGATTCATTTCGGATCATACTTTTCTATATTGTACAAAATGCGATCACATAAGAGCTGAACACAACATCGGAGGAGGAGATTACAACTGGTTCAAGAATAAAAATAATACTATTAACACCATAAAAATATATATAACTAAGATACTAAAGAAAAAGAAAAGAATATGATGTTATAATCTACCTTGATAGCTTTTTTTCTTTAGATATTTTGTAATATGGAGGAGATACGGATAAATCATTGATCGAACGGTCTCCATCTACAAGAATTTACATACTTTTTAGTCATCACTTTTTGTATTTATTAAGGTTTTGTAATTATAGCATATTTTTTTTTTTTTTTTTTTTTTGAAATTAAATAAAGGGATAATTTAAAGTAAAATGAAAAAAAAAAATCTTATCTATCCTATGCGTAAAAATTCGGTGCGAAAGTTAGCTACGTCGAGGTTTTACTTTATATTATAATTCTAATCTATTAGAACCAATGGCGGTTCGTGAAAATTTTAATTAGGCTTGCTATGGGAAAAAATTGATGTAAAGAACAATAAATAATTGTACCTCTTTGATAAACGATTATTTATAGATGAAATTCATTCTTGAAAGTCTTTCCACTGCAAAATTTTGAAATCTCATTGAAATTATCGATCTTTGAAATTAATTAATTTTCAATTGAAATCATGCAAAGTTCTGTTAGAATCGTTTTTTTGATCCGTAGTGCCTGTTAAATGATGATTTTACTCATTTTAAAATGGAAAAACATCTTTCTCCGGTGTCGCAGTTTTGTCTATTATCCGATTGTAAGCGAAATTTTTATAAAAGTCGAATGATTTCAGAAAAAAAAAACACTTTCCAAGTTTTCTTCATTTAATATGTGTTTAAAAGTACAATATTTTAAAACTGCAGCGAATCCTTTTCTAGAATAAAAAGCTTCTAGTTCAGTTTTTAATATTTTTCCTTCGAAAGAAATGAATGAGAAGTTGTGTGCACATGTTTCATTTTGGTAGTTCTTTGTTGAAAGTTTCGAAATTTTCTTTATAGAACAATTTAGCTACTATTGAATGTTTTTAGTATAGGTAAATCTGCGTCTTTCGCTCTCCGGTAAAAATGCAGGCGCGAACTTCTTTTAACTGCATACTTTTAAAACTACTAAATTCCAAATTTTCTTCTGCATTATTACGTATTTGCGAAATTGCATCATAAAATTTGCTTAATCCTTTTTGAATTAAAATAGCATCAGTGTATTGCGTAGTAACTGTGCATTTGATTATGCAATATTTCTCTATATGGGGGATACTATTTTATGAAAAATTTCCAGCGAGAAATTAAATGTACTACTACCGCTTTTTAATAATCCTAGGAATGCTGAAAATGTTCGAATTGTTTCGTCATTCGTTGAAGATAAATGTAATTCTTTAAAACATTCAATGAGACACAGTTTTTATTTTCAGAAATGCTATTAACTAATCTAGAATTTAACATTCCAACGTGTATTTGATATCCTTGGAATATGTTTACTCTTGACTATTTATCTAATATTTCTAACGGCTGTGTGGAGATTTGAAAAGAACGTCGCTCTATTCCAGTGTTAAATTTGCGAAAAATAATTTTACCGATTTAATGGGATGATGTTGCATTTACGAGATTCAGCTGATGTGCATCGGCAATGAATATATAATGGTCATTTTTATATAACTGCTTTATTTTGTACCGAATACCTTCCACCTCCCCCTGTTCACTTTTCATAACATTAGCTTCATCATAAATGTTTTCGAGCTATTAATTTATTTGTATCATTTTTTAGCGCACGCAGTTTATATTTCCTTCATTATATACATCTGGATAACTTATTTGTATTTTCCGAACTGAAAAATGTCCAAAACTGTTCGTAAACCGGCCTGCGATATTCATAACGGAAAACGATTACTGTTTGTACATGTTCCGAAATGTCTATCGTATCATTAGCCAATAATGGAGCTGCATATGATGTTTCATTAATATCTGATATTATTTCATCGCAATAATTCGTTTTGAATAATTTTAGATTTTCCCTTAAACACAGAATTGTTACCTAATTTTTTTTTGTAAAGAATGGGATCATAAGATGCAATTAAATGTATTAATCTTTTAAATATTCCGAGATTTTTAGATTCATTACTTTCATCGAGCTTTCTTAGAAGTAGTTCAAATTTTCCACAGAATTTTTCGCATTTATGTTTTTAAAGCCATTCCGAGTGTCCATGCAGTAGTATCATCGCCGAAAAGCAAACAAGAAAAACAGAATAGCGCGTCCTCGTACTTTCACATCCGCAGAGCCATTTAATTTTATTATATCGAATGTATTTTTTATTTTTTTTTCCCCTTTAAATTGTATGTGCTGTGTGTAACTACTATGGTCATTACAGCACACACAAGGGAGGGGGGATAATTTAAATGTGGTGAGTTAAGCCACTCGTTTTAATGAAAGCAATAATTCTGTTGATGGAGATTACCTCGTTTGAGAGGGTCTGCCCTATATATCTATGGGTAGGCCAAGTTGCCTCCACAACATAGTAAACTTTTGGCGGGTAAGTATTATGTGGGAAACTGTCGGTGCGGTTGTCTGGTTGCTCAAGGGGCATGTAGCCGGAGGCGGCTTAATTAATATATTTGTGCGAAATAGCGATGTGGCCAATTCGCAGCCGGCTGAGGATCTTAAAATCGTATCGGGATGTTCCTTCCGGTGGCCACCATGATTCAACTGTGGGCTTAATGGTTCTTAGGGATGTTGTTGCAGCTGCCCATTCAGTTTTCCACTGGTTTTCGCACACCTTTATTTTTTATTTTTACTTATACAGTTACCGCTAATAATAATAACATCTAGAGCTGGAGATAACCTTTCCTTTTTATTTCAATTTTTTCATACAACGATAACTGAGAAAAATTCAAATTTTCTATGTATTCTGAAAGAAAAAAATAAAAACTATATTAAATACTTTTCTAATATTACATTTTTTTTTTTTTTTTGAGAAATATTGCGAGTGAAATTAATTAAACGAAAAGATAATATTTTCAATTTTAGATCTATACAAATTTAAAACAAGGCACAAAATACCATGTCGCAAATGCACGATTAAAAACTTATTATATCAAAATAACGCGCTATTAGCCTGTTACTTTTAAGAGAAAGCCAATGAAGCAATTCATACATTAAAAAGACATAACGAACTTCGACATTAATTGTAATATAAATGTAGGTGAATCAAAGGCGCATTCAGGATTATTTTTTGGTCGGGGCTAGAATTTAGAAGATGAGTTAGAGGGTGGTAACTCGGTAACTCGACTAAGTTCACAACTATTGCCGTGGTCTGTAAATTAAAATATAAAAAAATAATTAAAAAACCAACGAATTTTATCAGAAAAAAAAAAAAAATTAACAAATTTTATTTTTAATAAAAAAATAATAATAATAATAATAGAAACGTAACAATATGTTTGTAATAAGCATAAATTAGATAAGCGTACGAATTTTATTTTAAAAAAAAATAGGTAAAGGTATATAATATTATACTTGTAATATAAACAAAAAGTAAATATGTATGTTTTAAAAAAAAAAAGTAAAACAGTTACAAAACGAAATCAGGTTTTCGAGGATTTTTTATAAAGATATCTCTAACACCTCGTCGGCAATTATACTTATTTCACGGTGTACATTCAACATCGCAAGTCGATTAAGACGAACTTTGACCGATGTGATTTCGCAAATACCTCTTCAATCTTTTCAACGTCGAGAATGATCTTTCTACGGTGGCCGTAGTAATTGAGATGATGCAGACAATGCGTAAGAGTGTTTTTACGCGGCCAAATGATGTCTCGTCGCACAAGAGTTCAATGCCGTGATAGCCTTTTTTCGGAATCGAAATATCTTGATCGGAATCACAAAATTTGGTGTACCACGGCTGAATACTATTGACTTTAACGACGATTCTGAGTAGTAGTAGGGAAGGTCTTTTGAGTAAAACCGACATAATTCCAGAAATTGCTTCATTCGATTTTCATCGATTAGTAGTCCAGTAGGAAATGGGCAAGAAAAACTGGAAAGAATAGTTTCATGCTTTGAAAGACGTGCATTGAGTTGTTGGATAAACATGTCTCTATCCAAAGCATATAAATATTGGGACGAAAATATTCTTCTGTATTTTCTGCTGAAACGTTACTTCTCGTAGTTTGCTGAGTAGTTGTGCGAGGAGCTTCGATCATAATATTCAGCCTTTGTGCAAATATTTTGAGCAGTTTGAAATATTTCTGCAAAACGCGCTTCAGCATTTTCTCTTTCAATCATCAATTGTTCGTATTGCAATTTTAGCCAAATCAACAGCTTTCGATAAACCCGGGTTTTTTTCTTGTAACTTTTGGCTCGAAGGCAAATTATAACTAAACAGCTTTTCGCCACAAAGTAGAGTTCTATCAATTCCGATCGTTGAAGAGAATTATAAAAAAAACAATAGGCGCCACTTGAGGAATCTCTAATATCCCATTTTGAGATCTGTTCAAGGAAAACAATAATTGGATGAAATAACCGAACGAAAACTAAAATAGCGTCGTGTCGCTCGACCTATCTAGTTGGACATAGTTCTTTTAGATATTTTTGTTCAAAAAACACGGCTATCTATCCCACCACCACAGCGATGAAATTACGAATTGAAAGAATTTCAACGGCGTCCGGAACCGCAAATTTCTTATCAACAAAATATATTCAACCATATTTGAAGGAATTTGTGAATTAAATGTTTTAGGACCAACAAGTTAAGCCTAAACCACCTACTTCTTGTTATTTTCCGTCAGATAAAATTATCCAATACTACGTATATAGAAATTTATTTGATATATAAAAACCTCAAAAATAGATCAAAAAGCTTTAATTTTTTATATTACTCAAAGAAAACAATTCGGTTCCAAAGCGGAATGGTGTTTACCGTTTTTCAAATACTAAAAAATGTTCCGGATATAAAAATTGTAACATCGGAAAACTACGGAAGTCTATGTGGACTTTTACAAAAACGACGACGAAGCCCTGAAAACGGGAACTACATATGTCGAAATAATAATTACGAAATTCGGATATCAAAGAAAACACTTAAGTACGAGGGATGCACAACAAAGTTGACAACGGGAAAGAACACATGTAATACACGTGATAAACAAACAACAACAAAGATGGGCTTACCTATATCACTGCTACATACAAGCCAACGAAGCGACGTAAGATAAAATTATTTTACATTTCTACATCGAATTCATTTCTTTTTTCTGTACTATCCCGCTTTACGCTACAAAATTAATTTTGGAAAAAACTCCGGAGATTTTTTGGTGGGGGCAAAAGGCCCCGTGGCACCCCCCTTCAGTGCGCCAATGAGGTGAATACACGTACCTGTTTGTTATGAATTGTATAATAAAAACAAACTTTAATAACAAACAATATAATAAGGGGGTAAAAGTAATTTATAACAATAAATTAGATAAATATTATACCTTATTTTTAGGAACGTTTTCGGGTATGATGATCAGCTAAAACTAACTTAATCGAAACTTTAATAACAAACAGCCATATATATATATACATGGTGTATTCAAAAAGTCATGAAGTATGTTTTTTTATCGCGCTTCTTTTGCCTTCAGCGCACTCAAACCGGTTTGGTTAGATGGAGCTGACTCTCAGCTTCACAGCGCACCGCAGTTCAGTATGTTCCGAGTATCGGTAGCGTTAGTATCGGTGGATTAGTGCACCTCTGTTTGGAGACCTTGTCACGAAGCACGATGTCTGATTCAATTGAACAACGTTGGGTGATCAAGTTTTGCACAAAGCTGGATTAAAAAAGCTGCCGAAACTTACACAATGCTGAAGCAAGCCTACGACGAGGAATTTGCTATGAGTTATGTGCAAGTTACGAGGCGGGTGAAAAAGTTTAACTACGGCCAGGAAGGGATGGACGATAACCCTGGCGCTCTGGAAGACCAACAACAAGTAGAAACACGAAGAAAATGTAAACCGTGTTCGTGAATTGTTGAATTCTGACCGCCGAATGAGTGTTCTCGGTTGTTAGCTGACACCCTGAACAGTCCAAAAAGTTCTATGTTCAGCATTGTTATGGAAGACTTGCACATGCGGAAGGTGTGCGCCAAGCTAGTACCAAAATTTCTGACGGACGAACACAAAACTAATCGAGAGCTGATTGCGAATAAACTGAAGAAACTCGTGGAAATCGAACCAGATTATAATTTGGACAACGGTATTACCGGTGACGAAACGTGGACGTTCCAGCACGACCCGGAAACGAAGCGCCAGAGTTCTATGAATCAGCCATCGTGCGTAGTGACGAGGTCTCCAAATAGAGGTTGCACTAATTCACCGATGCTGACGCTACCGATACTCGGAACAAATGAACTGCAGTGCGCTGTGAAGCTGAGAGCCAACTGTACCTACCCAAACTGGTTCGAGCGCGCTGCAGGCAAGAGGGGCGTGACAAAAAACATGTTTCATGACTTTCTGGATACATTATGTATGTATGTATGTATATTTAGTTACAACGTAATTCTTAGGCTACCTCTCATTAGAAAAAATGTCCCAATTTTATGTAACATTTGTTATATTTTAATTTTTACCGACTTTATATGCATACATTAATTGCAACGTAATTCTTAGGCCACCAGAGTTAAATGTTAGGATAGGATTTCTGTGATTGTTATTATATTCATATGGACCGATTTAGAATTACGTTGTAAATTTTGATCATTTTATACAAAGTATAGAAGAGAAAGAGACAGAAATGTAAGCAAGAGGGGTTAAGGGGCACAACCCTTTGCGGGGCCAAAATGGCCGAGTTATATAAATATATATATATATATATATATATATATATATATATATATATATATATATATATATTTATACAAATATTTTCGTAACTGCTCCCAAAATTTTGGTCTAAATACGGCCCTGTCAGAGAGGAATAGGTTTTCCTATAAATAAATGGAGAAAAAATTTAATTGAATATAGAGGCCACACATAAAACAATTAAATATAATGCAGTAACACAATAATTCAAGTCTATGTTCCGAAATCAGAATCCGATGATTTCTTTTTTTTTTTTTAATGGTTTATTTTAGCAAAAGTGTATATAAATGTGCAAGGACTAAGTGTGGAAATAGAAAATCGCAAATTAAAAAAGAAAAAAGAAAAAAAGATAAATAGATAAAATAAACTACACTGAAGAAACAAAAAGTTGTGTGTAGATAGTCCTTGTAAGAGTACTTGTACAATAGTAGAGGCAATGATCAAGATGACAACAACATAGTCCCAACCATAGCCAAAAAGTGATTATAAATTTAGTTGCGTAATAAAGAAATATTTATCAACTATGATGCAGTAAAAATTAAAATAAAAACAATAAACAGTAATGGGTTCACGGTTGAATTAGTTTTACAAAAAAAAAAAAAAGAAAGAAAATTGTAAGTGAATTAGAAACTTAATAAATAATAATACTGCTATCAACATTAATAAAACTATTATCTACAAATATGTTAGTATTATAGAGAAAAACATTTTTTCTGGGGTATAAGATTATTCACCGTAATGCAGCAGAAGTTGAGCATAGTTGTAACTAGGCTTGGGCGATGTCTATATTTCTGCATCGCGATACATCGTGAAGCAAACATCGCGATATCACGATGTATCACGGTTTTTAGTTTCTAAAAAAAAAAGAAGTAATACAGCTGAATTATACTGCATACTGGATGCTTAAAATTAAAGTAGTCATATTAGTAAATAGTTTTCCTTAATAAATAATTCAGCTTACACTTAAGGTGGTACTTTCTTTTAATTAAAAAATAAAAATAAAAAAAAAATTAAAGCTATTCAAAAACTATTATTACTTAACTTTTAACAAAATATATGAACAATAATGAAACAATGGAAAATAAAGTCATTGATGTAAAACATAGAAATTTATGCATATTTTATATTTTGAGCCAAAACAATTTGCATTTCTGCATTTTTTGGGAGTAATGCTGCTCTTTGATGTGTTATTACATTTCCCCCCATACTGAAAACTCTTTCTGAAGGTACACTAGTACCTTGAATTGCCAAGTATCTTTTGGCAAGATTTTTCATGCAAGGAAAAGAATCCTCATGAGTTCTCCACCATGTCAATGGATTTTTCTCTAAACTAATTTTAGGCATCAATAAGTAATTATTAAATTCATTTTTAGCTCTTTCAGAGTGATTACTTGAATCAACTTCATCAAGCTCTTCTTCCATTTGTAATAATTTTGCCAATCCTCTTTTTGTACATGATGCTGATTTTTCAACCTGAGATGGACAAGACTCACTAAATGAAGAATAAACACAAGCTATTTTTTCTAGGGCTACAGCTTTTATTTCAGCAGCATCTTATGAATCGAAAAAATGCAGTTTGAACCTTGGGTCGAACAGGGTAGACATCCATAATATGAGTTTTAGTCCCTGCTTTTCTTCATAGCATTCTCTCAATGAAGATAAAATTTCTGCTTTTATCGATTTCGATAATGCAGTATCTTCAACTATTTCTTGCAGGCTACTTTTAATTTTCCTGTATACAGGCCAAATACATGAGGCAGTTACATACTGCTCTCCAGAAAGAGTTGTAGTTATTTCTTCTAACACTTTTGTATTTTGAACAAAATCTTCTAATGCTGAAACATCACATCCCTCCGGCATAATATTTTTCTTCGTGGGATATTCTTGTAGCATCTTACAAATCGGTAGGTGGTTACCCAAGAATCTACAAATGAGTTTTAAGGTACTCCACCACCTTGTTGGACAAGCACTTGGAAGTGTTAGCACTTCCATTTTTAAAAACTCCAGTATCTAAAGGCTGGTAGTCAAATAAGGTTTTCTGTTTTTTTGAAACAGTATTTTTTTCAAGTTCCGGATTTACATTTGATTGTAGACCTTTTTCAAAACAAGAACTTGAGTGAGGGTCATCAGCATGTTCATGTTGGGACTGGAACGATGAAGGAATACTTCTTTTGCAAGACTTAGACAGTTCAGTAAACTTCATTGGATGATGCAACTTCATGTGACCAATCATATTTGAAGTGCTTCCTCCTTTTGATGATACTGAATTCATACAGATTCTACAGATGGCAATATTGCAATCAAGAATTGTCTCATTTTCATCTGCAGGTACTCCAAAGTTATCCCAAATGGCGCTCTTAGTGGTTTTTTTTCTGATTAATTTGTCATATTTTATTGTTTCTTTTGATGGTGTCATAGTGGTATCCTAAGAAAAATAATAAAAAGTAAAACTCATGTCGTAAAAATTAATTAAAACAATGCATAAAATTGAGTTTTTTATCAAGATTAAATTGAATTTTTATCTTCAATAGAACGAAAGTTACAAAACAATTAAGCGTGGTGACAGTTGTAAAATTCCAATTAAAACAAACATTTCCACCAGGTGTGTGTTTTCAAACGTGCATTTCTTTAATTTGTCTTCAAGAAAAACGAAAATACTGTCAACTTTGATTTTCAAGATTTTTAACCAAGTACAGATTTAAAAAGTTCATAATTTTAAAGTTACATAAAAATTTCACGAAGACAAACATTTATAATAAAATATTTAAATTTAAAAAAGTAAAAACTTCTTTTATATTTTTGTACGTATTAATACAACTCAATGAAAATTACAAAACTTTAATTAACTTAGCAAAAAGATAAAAAAAAAGTGCCCCGTCCTTTCCCTTTGCAGGGTCTTCTATGGGTAAGAAAAAAGTCCTTGTAACTTTTCATTTGTTTTGTTTAGACAATTCAGTCTATACACTTGATTTTTTTAGCGTTTTTGAATTTTGAGGTAAAATTGCGCATAAATTATAGCTTACAGTATACGATTCGGACGATTTCATGTACAAACGATCTAAATCGACTTAAAAAAAAATTGAAAGATTCCAAAAATTTCAGTCTTATTATTAAAAACTATTAATTATTTTGCTCTGGGCTTAACATGGATCGTCTTCCGTGGAGAGGGATTTTCTCCTCATCCGAAAAAGAGCAATTTGAGAGACAAAACGAAACTGAAAAAAAAAGTAAAATTAAACTTACCAAATTAGTAATCGTTGGCGTAAATTATCGAAAACACTCAGTTCTTCTAATTTTTCTCTCTGGCCTTTAAGAAACTTTGTTTAAAATAAAACGATGCAAAGATGTACTCGTAATTATCTTCTAAGACAAAAGCACGTTCGATGCGAAATTATCAAAACACCGTGCGAAAAGAAACACCGTGAAGATTCATTCACTACAGAGAATCAAGTCGAACGAAATGAATGTGAAAGTAGTTAAACCGGTTTAAACCGTGTCTAACTTGTCTGAGAAGAGTGGCGCCTTGGCGGCGAGCCAGGTTCTAGGCGATTACTATTAAAAGCATCGTGGTTATTCTTTAACCTTCATGAGGGTTAGAAACATCGAGCATGTAAAACCGTGATACATCGTGAAGGTTCGGTAACACCGCCGTCCACGATACATCGGTTTTCAAAAATTTGCGAAACCGGTTCGACGATGTTGATTCCACACCGGTTTCGCAAATTTCTGAAAACCGATGTATCGCGGACCGCGGTGTTGCCGAACCTTCACGATGTATCGCGGTGTTGGATGTTGTTGATTCAAGTAATCAATCTGAAAGAGCTAAAAATGAACTCAATAATTACTTATTGATGACTAAAGTTAGTTTAGAGAAAAATCCATTGACATGGTGGAAAACTTACCAGGATTCTTTTCCTTGCATGAAAAATCTTGCCAAAAGATACTTGGCAATTCAAGGTACCAGTGTACCTTCAGAAAGAGTTTTCAGCACAGGGAGAAATGTAATAATACGTTAAAGATCAATATTATTCCCGAAAAATGCAGAAATGCAAATTGTTTTGGCTCGAAATATAAAAAATGCATAAATTTCTATGTTTTACATAATTACTTTATTTTCCATTGTGTTTCATTAATGTTCATATATTTTGTTAAAAGTAAAGTAAGAAAATTTATCGAACACCTTGTATTTTTAAAACATTTTTAAAACATTTCTTTTGATTTTCTTTATGAAACAAGGTATTTCTCAAATCTACTGCTTACCGTAAAAGATTTTGCGTAATTATATAATTTCCCCTCCACCCATGTTCCTCTGGATCCGCTCCTGGTATTTGTTAATATTTGGTAATATTGCTAATTCTTCACCCGCTGATCTAGTAATTCCCTGTGCAACACAGATGTTAAATTTTGTTCTATTCTTAAGAACAAACATAAGTAGTTGCAATTCATAGTTTTGGAAAACCGTAACATATTATAATCTACAGCTGTGTCTACATTTCTATCAAGTAACCTTACAACATTTTTCTGTAGTTGTATCAGATGTTTTAAATGATAGATAGTAATAATAATAATAATAATAATAATTAGACACAGGTTTAATAAAGAAGTCGAACAGGAAACAACAATCCCGTGACGCAAGAGATGCACTGAGCGTGAACTATCAATGTTGACTGCAAAAATAATTTTTGAACAGAAAAAATTAACGAAACTGCTAGTTAATATTATTAATAACGATGAAGAGAGATCTATGATATTGATATAAAAATAAATTTACTTTTGGATCGTTTTTGCTATAACATTTTTTCCTTTATAAACATAATTTGATAACTCCATTAACAAATTATAAATAATGGTGTATGTGTTTCTAGATCCGAAATGAAGGAACTAATTTTTATTTTAGCAAATAAAGCTCAAAAAGCTTTAGGAATCGATAGGATTATAATATATGAATGTATGGAAATATTAAATTATCGACGTCCAGATGTTCTAGGCGAATTACTTATTTCTTTATTTTGATTTTGAATCTCTCCAATATTTTAGAGGTCAAGAACAACATTAATGACTATAAAACCGGATGTGGCAATCCCAGAATTTCATCATAGACCTATAATTTCATTAAGCGACCTTTGAAGAATTTTGTTAAAATTCGGTGATAAGACGTAATAGTTACAAGATTCTAGTTAATCTCGTGCAATTTGGATTCATAAAAAATAGATTAACTTCGACTTTAAAGGAATTACCCGATAAAAAATTTAATTGAACGTTGATTAATAGAAAAAATTTAACATTTTAAAAATTAAATATTAAAGTACTCAATTATTTTGAATCTTATAAACTGCCTTCCTTTTGCTCCATATTTACCGCGGAGTCCTCTGCTATCCTTCGTGCTGTTCAATACATTACTTCCACCAACAGCTCCAATAAATTTCCGATAGTCTCGGATTCTAAAGGTGTACTACTGTCTATCGTCTCTCCTCTTCCTCGTCATTCCTCAGATTTCATAATTCTCCTGATTCGTTCTCTTGTCGCTAGATTGTATAGCGTTCGTTCCGTTCAAATCGATTTCTTATTGTCCCCGAGTCATTTTGGCATTAAGGGTGATGAATTGGTTGATTCATTAGCTCGATTTGCCGTTCAGACTAGTCAATTTCTATCCAAATTTTCTCCTTTTGCAATCTTAACGTTCTTTCCAGGAATTTCCATCGTAGGCAATAGCACGATATTTATCCTCTTTTATTGTCGAATCCTGAATCCTATCTTAGTATCCACACCCATCCTCCTCCGTATCCTTGGTACTATGACCTCCCTCATATCTCTCGCTTTCTTATCTCTTCCACTTGCAGGCTTTGCCTAGATCATAGTCGACTTCCGGCATCCTCTTTTCGCTTTTCTATGTTCTCTTGTCTTTTTTATTCCTTTTCTGATCAACTTTGCGACTCAAGTCACATCATCATTGAATGCGCGTCTATATTTATAGAACGCTCTCACTTCTATAGTCAACTCCTGAAACTCGGTTTGCCTATTCCATATAATAATTCGTTTCTTCTTTCTCTTCCGTCCCCGGGGCGATCATTCCTATTATAGCGTCCTTCATTGCTTCTATCTCCATTAATATTCAATTATAATTCGTTTCTCCCTCTTTCTCACTAACACAACCTAATGCTCTCGACTGGCGATCTTAAAAAAAAAAAAAAGAGCTAGCTGACGAACGCAAAAAATAATAAGAAAAGAAAAAGTCTTCTATAACTGCTGGCAGCTCATCTCCTATTTAATATAAGATAAGGAAACATAGATTTAAGGGGTATTTATTTTATTTTTATTCTTTAATTAATAAGAACAATCCATTCAAGAAAGGTAACTCGAGATTATCGACGAGGATTATTCCCGGATCTTTCACTATGAAGTTTATATATCTCTGAAACATCTAACATACCATTTCCTCCTGAAATTATGTGTTGCTTTTTCGCCGATGGTTTGTTTTCATCAAATAGTCATCAACCAACAATTAAAAAATTATAGTTTACATTTTTCGTCATTGGAAACAAATTGAGCTCAATGATAGTGGTACATTCGAAATGGCAAATGTATTGAAATTTTTAAACACAGTGTCTGCCGTAAATTTTATTTTTAACTACACGCCTCATCGTGGAAGTTTTAATTAATTCATGAATACTACTTGCTGTTACATTACATACTGCGTGCATTTTTACTGCTATTGTTTACGTCTACGTCGTTTTTGTTTTTCGAAAAATAACTGCACAAGGAGGAGTAAGTTGCTTGGAAAATCCTTCGGAAAATGCAATGAAATTTTTTTTATTTTATATTCTTCGGGCACACAAAAGACCTTCAATAGATGCGTTCCTAGCAAACTCTGAATAAACAATATCAGGGCCGTATCTAGACCAAAATTTCGGTGGAGGGGGTACAAAAATATTTTCATGAATATAAATATATACACACATACACACACATATATATATATATATATATATATATATATATATATATTTACACTAGCTGTGCCCGCGGCGTTGCTCGCGTGAATTATAATTTTAAAAAATTACTTTATTTGTTAAATTACATCCGCGCTGAATTCAGTTCATGACTGTGTAAGAAAATTAGTAAATGATTATTTGTCAAAAGATTTTTTATTGGCTGTGGCGGCTCCTGAATATAGGGGAGACTAACTTTTCCAGAAGCACAGCACATACCATTAGGTTCATTGGCCCATTTTTTGGCAGAGCACTTAGAGCAGATCTTATTCATAGCTCCGATTTGGACGGAAGACTGTTGAGCAGTCTGTGGATCGTATCTGAAAGCCGATCTGTTACTGTGAGCTAAAACTCGATTACGAACGCTAGTCGATGACGTCTGCTGTCTTTCTCTCTGATCTCGAAGGCGTTGGAAATGCTCAGAGATCGATTCCCTAGTGCGATCTTGTCTATTTCTAATATTTTGCTCTTCAAGCCGCTGCGAACGCTCCGTACTCGACTCTTTCGCGCAAACTTGGGAGATTCTCAAATTTTGTTCAGCAAGCTGCTGCGATCGCTCGATACTCGACTCTCTGGCACGCGATTGCGACGCGTATTCTCTCTGACCTGCAAGACGATTTTCAGTTTCTGATGAAGATTCTCCATTACGACGTATTTTTGATACCCTCGCCCGGGAACTATTTCTAGAAAGTTGAGATCTTAATCTTTTGGGCATTTTGTACCTTTTACAAAAGATAACGGTAACGCTCGAAACATTTTAATTCCTTACGTTAACACACTATTTCCATTAGTGATCAGCTTGTAAACGATGCTAAGGCGATCTTTATCCGTATTTCCATTTCCCCGTGGTAATTAACATTGATATTTTAATGTTTTATAAAAAAAGTTTTTGCAGCGCACGCGATGTAAGGAATTGTTTGGTCATTTTTTTACACCTTGGGTTACATTATTGGAGTTTTAGTAACGATCCCTAATTTTTTTCAAAATATAATATAGCTTATGTCACTCGGAGATAGTGTAGCTTCCCAACGGTGAAGGAATTTTTCAAATCGGTCCAGTAGTTTCGGAACCTATTCAATGCAAACAAAGAAACGAAACAAATCTTTCCTCTTTATAGTATTAATATAGATATAAATATGTGTGTGTATATATGTTATCATGAAATATATTTATTTATAAATGGTACATTAAAGCCTTGTAGTCAATTATTATATATGCAATATTTGACAACACTACAATAAAAACAAATAAAAAATAGTCGTTTCTATAGCTTTTGTGAAAAATTAAGAAGAAATAAATTTATTTTGAATTTCGATCTATTTAATTCAGGCAGTTATTATTTCGTAGACATTTTGCGCGGGACGTATTATAAAATAAAAACAAGTATGGAAAACAATATCGAATTTTACTATCACGTGATATTAGTAATAGATATGTTGAACTGCAGAGAACTTATGAAACAATAGCCAAAATGGAGCCAGACTTTCTATCAGTTTGTTCCTAATTTTAACAAAAATCCAGTTATTTTGAGAAAGTTGATTTCTTTCCGCTTCACCAGGACCTTGCAGAGATGGTTTTACTGTAGCAGTGAATATCATCGTACAAGAAAAATATGTTAGCGGAGGAATAATAACTTAATTTACAAAGGAGGAAATGTAATTTATGTAATGCAAAAATACTTAAGTTACTGTTTAATTGTTTTCTCTTTTCGTTTTGCTCATATTATTGCGAGTTGTTCAATTATGAGTACTTGCAGCCTTTATAAGTATAAACAAAAATCAAATAAACCGTATAGATTGAAATTGAAATTCTCCTCGGTGGAACCTCTCCAAAGAAAATTGGACTATGTTTCGTTCATGTGTCGACTCATCACTTCCTAGTATTCAACTCGACTCCGATCCCATACTTCTCTATAATTCCTTTTTAAATTCCGTTGAGTCTGCTCTTTCCCTATCTTCACCTACCCGTCATCAGACATCTAACAATTACAATAAAGCCTCATCTCTTTGGTGGAATGAGGAATGCAACCGCGCATTCCACTACAGTCGTGTCACCTTTAGAACTTTTCGTTTAGACCCTACAACGGAAAACTCTCTTGCTCATAAGCGAGCGAACGCAAGAGCTAGGTATATACTTAAAGTCTCAAAAAGGTCCTCCTGGAAGAATTTCTGTTCTTCATTCTCTAGGAATACCCCTCTTTCTCATATCTGGAGAATGGCTAGAGCTTTCAAATCCCCATCCTCTGAACGTCCTTCAAATCTCAACCTTTCTAAAGTTAGCTTAGAATACTTTATTGATTCCGTTGCTCCTGCCTATGTTCCTAACGTTGATGAACTGTATCCAACTTCACCTCCGCATAATTCCCGGACGCATTTCCTAACTTCTGCTTTCAATATTTATGAATTAAAATCTGTCCTTTCCAAATCTTCTAGCCCCACTCCAGGTCTTGACGGTATACCTTTTTTGGTCCTTAAAAACCTGTCTGAACTGTCTCTTGCGTTTCTCCTACATCTTTTTAATTGTTTCCTCTCCAGAGGTATAACTCCCCCCTCTTGGAATTATTTTATCATCATTCCTATTCTTAAAAAAAGTTCTTCGTTACGCCCTATTTCTTTAGCCTCCTGTATCAGAAAATTGTTTGAAGGTATGTTAAACAAGCGCCTTGTTTGGTGGCTAGAGCATAATAATGTATTTCCTAGCAATATGTTCGGCTTTCGGCCTGGTATTGGTCCTTCCGACTGCATTAGTCTTTTTGTCTCCCATATCTACCAATCCTTTATCCTAAAAAACTATACTCTGGCTTCCTTCATCGATATATCCTGTGCTTTTGATAATGTCCATCTTCCCACTCTAAAAGATAAGATGATAGCAATTAACGTTCCATTGCACTTTACTTCTCTTATTATCAATCTCATGCAGAATCGTTCTATCCACCTCTCTGCTCCTTCTTTTAAATCTTCAAGAATGGTTTTTCGAGGTCTCCCTCTAGGTTCCTCCCTCAGTCCTACTCTTTTCAACATATACACTATCAGTGTGGCTTCTCTTCCTCTAAATTCGTCGTCTTTATTCTTTGCTGATGACATCCTACTTTATGCCTCATCTCACGATATTATATCAGCCAGTGAGGCACTTAATTCGTCTCTCTCCGTGTTGGATCACTCCCTTTCCTCAATTAACCTTTCTACTTCTCCTACTAAATCTTGTTATGCCGTATTTACTCTGCGACCTTATAATCCTGCTTCTGTCTATCTATCCCTAGAAAATACACTCTTTTCTCGTGTTAATTGTTTCTGTTATCTTGGTATTTTCCTTGACAGTCGGTTATCCTTCTCCGAACACATCAAGTATCTTTCCTCTTCAGCAATCAAAAGACTAAACCTGCTGAAAGCCTTATCTCCAACCAAATGGGGTGGTGATCCTTATGTCCTTATTTCTCTATATAAATCTATCATCCGCTCAAAATTTGATTACTGTTCATTTCTCTATGGTTGTGCCTCTAAGTCCCGACTCTCTAAATTGGATGTAATCCAAAACTCTTGCCTTCGTCTCTGTCTTGGTGCTCTTAAATCCTCTCCAGTTCCAGCAGTCCTTGCCGAATCTAACACACCACCCCTTTTTATCCGAAGATCTTATTTAGGTTATCGTTTTCTTACTAAGCGTCTCCCACTCACGTCCTCTACTCTTATTCATTCCTATCTTTCCATTTCTAGGAACTGGCGTTTCGTACCTCTAGGAAAATTCCAATTCTTTCTCTCATTGCTCTACGGCTCAGTTCGTTTTGTCCTTACATACTTTGTCAATCTCCCTTATTTTACTTTTAATTTCGCCGATCTCTGTCATCCTCCTACTGTTCCTACGCTCTCTAAGTTTCTTCCGCAGGCCCTAATCAGACAGGAATTCCGCAGTTATATCAATTCTGATTTTCCCTTGCATGTAACTGTGTTTACAGATGGCTCGAAGAAACCGGATGGTGTCGGTGCTTCGTTTATCCTCCTAGATTTTGGCTTTTCAGAATCTTTCTGCTTACCTTCTTTCTGCTCCATATTCACAGCCGAATTGATGGCTATCCTACGTGCCATTATTTTCATTTCCTCTAATCACATTTCCTCCAAATTCTTGATTATATCGGACTCCATAACCGCCCTTCAGGCCATTTGCTCTCCCCTTCCTGATTATTCCTGTGATTTCATTATACTCTGCATTCGCTCACTTATCCACGCTCTTTCTTCCCTTCATTCTATTCAAATTGATTTGCTGTGGGTTCCTAGCCATTCGGGCATCTGCGGTAGTGAAGCGGCAGACTCATTGGCTCGGGCTGCTGCCTATTCTCACTTCTTTTTTAAAAAAGTCCCTTCGTCCAATCTCCTTCCTCTGTGCAAAGATTTTCATCTTAGGTTTTGGTCGGATATGTACGTTTCCTCTTTCTCTAACAATCGTTCTTTCTATCTGTCTGTCCAACCTAGTATTCCTGCCAATCGGTGGTTCTCTTTGTTTCCTTCACTTCGTCCTTCTGTTATTGTCTCCGTTATTCGCTTGCGCTCTTAAGCCATGCTTTATTATCTTCCTCCCGTTTTCGTTTTTCGTTGGTTGCCTCTCCATATTGTCCTCTCCACTCGAACGAAGAGCATGTTTGCGATGCGGACCATGTGTTCTTTGAGTGTTCATCTCTTTCTGCTGAGTGCTCGGCTTTCTACTTTAGTTTGCTGGGACTTGGTCTTCCTACTCCATACTGCGCCTCTTATGTTCTATCTCTTCCCTCTCCACAAATTGTTCCTATTATTTGTTCCTTTCTCCTAACAATATCTGATCGTATCAGGATATAAGTGATTCCTTCCTATTCTAATTGTTTCTGGGTAAAGGTCCCCCTGGTTGACAAGCCCAAAAAAAAAAAAAAAAAAAAAATTTAAATTATCAACAGGATGGTTTTTTAAACAACGGCACTTACGTAATCTTAATTCAATGAGCGTTTAAGTCAGCAAAAACTCCTAGGAATTCATTCCGCGAAATGGCGAACAAGGAAATCGGTGATTTATGTAAATTTCGTATGTAACATACTCGGATAAATATAGTTATTAATTTTGTGAAAAACTTCCGGATTCTCGAAGCGAACATTCGGCGGAGGGGGGGAGGGTTTCTGAGAATATCAATTAGTCGCTTTCTTGACCCTACTATTAAACCAAATGCTATTCTTAGAAAGCTTTATTAATGAGGATTAATTTTCCGCATATATAATTTTATTATGTATAGCAATAATTATTATGATTCGGTAAAGGTGGCGGTGCCTCTTTTCATTCTTAAAAATAAAATTATTATTCGGATTTATGTAAAATTTCTTTTCCGAAACGGAAGATCGGGCTGAAAAAGAAAAATAGGGGTTTAATTTTGGAATATGCTACGTCTGTATGTGTGTGCGAGCGCGTGTTTTTCTAACTGAAAAGTACCCGTGTGTGTGTGTTCGTGGCAATAGTCAATACTTGTATAAAAATTTTGTATTTTTCGTCTGTTTTTCTATCTCTCTATATGCGCATTCTTTTTAATATAATATCTACTAATGTTACGTAATTAAAGCTTTCTCGAAATCTACTAAAAAAACGAAAAATGTTCCCCGTTTCTTCTGGCAAATACCCTTCCCTCCAAAATTGTTCGTGTCACTTAGTCTTGTTTTTTTGGTGTTTATTGTTATTTAAAATCTAAACCGATTATATTTCGAGTAATATTTCTATTCATTCTTAAATACATATGCTCCCCCTTCTTTAAACTTCCACGTACTTCTATATATTGTACATAGAATGTTCGTTTATTTTTATGTTTTTTTCGAAATAAAACGAAAAATTAAAAATAAAAAACATTTTGGCAGGAGGAGAAATGACCGGTGCCAAAATATTGTATATAATTAAAATTACGATAATTAGACAGTACGGTGTGTGGTCACGCGTTTTTCTCATTGTGACGTCGCCGAAGACGACTGAAGCGCCGTGATACTGTATTAGTCTTTTATTTGACTATATCGAGAAATTAACTTACTGTCACTTAAGCTCACTTGTTTCATCGATTTTTCTCTATTTTTTTTTTTTTTTTTTTGAAACAATAATCATATAGATTTCCTCAGATCGAAATTTTTTCACACATTAAAAACGAAAAAAACGTTATTAATTTTACACTGAATTCCGGAATTTTCTAAAGTGTTCCATGATCTATATGACATTTACGGAGAGATACCATCCGTTGTCAGTTTTCAGTATATTTTTTTTTCGTTCCAGCTCAGAAAAATCAGATCTTATATTAAACGTGTGTCTGTAAGCGTTTTCCCTACGTTTTTGCAGACAATAAACACGGTTATCCCATTACTCGTTCATGTTGCCTCTGGAAGCACCCTTAGGTATATCAGTTTTGTCGTTTGGCTTGAAATCTGACCCTACATTGGATAGCGAAAATCTTACATTTTTTATCTCGATCTTTCGAAGTCTGCTACTACTTTTCTTCTTTGTGGATAATCTCGAAAGGTGCAAACAAACAGGCCGATTATACCGACTATGATTCGCGTAGTATCATTTACACAGCGATGCCCACTTTTTAGCACGAGATGATCGTGTCCATACGAAATAGGTGTACTCGGCGGCGGAGAACTTGTACAAGCCAAGTGATAATACGCTAGTTCGGGTTTTTGCTGCCTCAGTTGACACAATCAGCTTCTGAATAATTCCGTTTTTAGGTGATAACCTTTTTTTCTTATCTTTTTCACGTCATGCATACCTGTCCAAAGCCGTTCCTCCTAAATATGTGCTGAATTCTCTAGGGGGTACTCTACAGGTTTTACATTTTCACTGTTGAGTTTAGTTTTCGCCCCCCCCCCCCCTATATTTCCTTGGATGAAATTCGCGCAAACGACTGAATTTTTGTTCGTTTTAAGAATTTTCTACGTGTGGAGCATGTTGTTGTTCAACTGATCCGTCATTTTTGCATTAGAGTGATTTTGGTTGTTATTCATTAGGAAATCGTCGCAAATATATAGACTTCTTAAATAGTTTAAATAGAAAATTTCTTCCTTCAATTCATAATATTAAATGCAAATATCCTTCTTTCCTGAGAGTATTCACAGATAGAGAGAGCTAAATACACGGCGTTTTGACGGCAGGCGTTGCATTTACCGTGGGAAATTACTTTATATATTTAAGTACAAGGCTTTTTGCCGAGCCTTTTGTTCTTACTGGCCCGAGTTGCTTGCATTCGATAAAGCTTATGGTTTACATAAATACGGTGTATGTTAAAGAAAACCCGGTAAAATACTCAGAAAGTCTAAGAAGCTTTCGCAGTAGCAGTCGCTTCAATTATTACGGTCACCTGCTCAGATTTTCGAAATTAAATTAAAATTCACGAAAATTCCGAATTATCGTTTTATTAGATTCCTAGTTACCGCAAGATTATTTTTAAGGAAATATCAAGCGGCTAAAGACGCGGCTTTAGACGATATATTGTATACTATCGATCTTTTCGGTAAAGAGTTACTTAATCGAATGGAAAAATTTTCTTAAAAGTGGCATAATTTAGGTAGATTTTACAAATTAGCCTAGTCGACTCTTCTCTCTCGGTATTGCACTATTTTTCGTGAGTTCTATCTGTAGATTTCGTGCAAGGAATATAATAGAGTGCGATTAAACTTTGTCGAGAGAGTCCTTTTCAGCACGATTTATGAGAATATCAGCTACTTATTGTTTAGTTATGAGGGGCTCTAATTGTAGAATTGAATTTCCTTTTTTGGGCGAATTAAAGTAGTTTTGCTTCCTTCATACTGTGTTTTACCTTTGCTCGTTTCTGGTAATCGTATTTACGTAGTTACAATTAATAGTTCAAAGCGGATTTAAAACCCAAAAATAATAATAACAATTAATGATAATATTAATGAAGAATAAAAATAAATGAATAAAATAAAAGTAAATATAGCGAATTCCAGCTGAGAAATAACATCGATGTACTCTATATTTTCCCAACATAGCATACTTCGTCCATAACGTGGCTCATTTCACTTACTCTGCTTATTCCGTTTCAGCATCTGTCGTGATCGATCATTATTCGTTTCGGAATGTATCTATAAGTAATTTTTGAGTCCGGTTAATTGTTTGGCGGATCGCACAGTGAGGAAAAAAATAATAATAAAAGAAAAATGAGAACAACAATGGAAAGGAGGACAATGGAAAGAGGGAAAGAAATTTAATATAGATAAAATGACGCTTGTCCAAATGGCAAAAAAAAAAAAAAAGAAAGAAAGAAAGAAAGAAAGAAAGAAAAAGGTAGTAGTAAATTTTTTATTGCAGAGCGTAAAGAAACCTGTCAACTTATAACTCTTTTGTTCGCTTCGGTCATTTATTTAACGGCTATTTTTCATTTCCGCAAGGGTCATATTTCAAGTTGTATTAAAATCATGCTTAATTCGTTTCATAATGATACTATTAGGTTTTTTTTTTTTTTTGTGTTTTTCTCCATTGGGTTATTTCATCATATTACGACTTTACAAATAAATTGGTAATTTCGACTTTAGAGTCGGTTAAAGTCAACTTGCGCACCTGTGTGTGGAGTCGACCTCTAGAATTGATATGGCGCTCCGGATCCTCATCCGTTTAGCCGCTAACTACACGTTGTTCTACCGAGAATATTAAGTGAAAATATTATTGTCGACCGTGAGAAGCGAAATATGACAAAAAAAGCCGGACCAAATAGTGCACACCGTATGGCGAGAAACGAGACACTCATAATAAAACGATTTTCGGCCAAGTTGAAATTTATCGCAACTGAAAAGTAAATGATTTGGGGTACCGTCAATCAACAAACATTGATTTAGGGTATTATTATATGTGGAAGAGTTTACACGAAATTTAATGTCGCTCAAGAGTGTGCCCCGTGTCTGATTAAATCACGAAATTTATCGGTATGTAACGGAAAAAAAGACAATAAAAACATAAATGATTTTTATCTAAACAAGAAAATATTAACAAATCAATTAGAAATAAGAGAACGGAGAATCCTGAGAAAGATTATAGGAGTTAAATGGGGAATGAGATGGACAGTTAAAATGGGTTTCGAACTATAAACTATATAGCAAAATTTAAGTCCATATGAATAAGGACAAAAAGATTATTATTTTACACGGGCATATTACCAGAATGCAAGAGGACGACAGGTTAACCAAGAGAATTTATGAATTCGTGAAAACGCAGAAAATAAGACCTACATGGTTCAATGAATGTGAAAAGGATATGAAATCAATGGATGTTACTGAAACACAGATGTGTTTAATAAGGAGAATGGTTTCTCATAAAACAGTGTTGCGACGACCATCTTTAAAATAGAACAAGTTAACCGGAAGAGGTGTCGCTTTCGATAAGCCATAAAAATGCCTTGATGGGAGGGGGTCTCAAGAAATACTGGAAAGATGTTAAGGAAGGAAGAGAAGGAAAAGATGTAAAATGAAAACTTGGTTGTTTAGCGTAGTCCATAGAGGCTGAAATCGGAAAAAAAAAAAAAAAAAAAAAAATGATTTTTATTTTGTTAAGAGGGGCAGTTGACAACAATTCGACACACTTTATGAAACATTCCAGTTATGAACAAATTGTCTATAGAAAAAAAAATGTGCTTATTTTTCATACTTTCACGAAACCATATCGTGCATCATCTGCCAACCGTACGAAACGAAAAATTGTTTTCTACTCAAAAACGAACCCCATCTGGCAGGAATTTTTACCAGATGAGATAATAGGTTTAGTATACTTAAGATCAAAAAAAAAAAAAAACCCGGAACAAAATCAAATTAAATTCAGGCAGCATCAATATAAACGGCTGATTTTAGAGCTTCAGCGATTATCTAGGAGCGCGTGGTGCTGCGAGCAGTTGCACCCCGCCGACAGCAGGAAGCTGCCAATGAAAGAATAGCTTTCGTTAAGTTCGGCACGAGTAAAAAAAAAAAAAAAAAAAAAAAAAAAAAAAAAAAAAAATGTTGGAAGAATTGAAAATACAAAGAAACGTATTTTTGGCCATTGAAATAAATAAATTTATCATCGTGTGACGTTTTGTCGGCGGCCGTTGTTAATGATAGGCGACGCATATGCATTGTGTATAGTGCGAGATGGAAGGGGGACGTAATTGGCGCATGCGCAGGCACCGGTGGAACGGCACTCGGCATCTTTAAAAATATCCGTTGCTTAGTCCGTTTGGGCAAGCAGCAATTTGGCATTAATAACATTCCATATGCTTTCACAGATAAGAGCGGATTCAGTATTTCGGGCTTTGCCGTTTGTTCGTCTGTTCCGCGTCCCTCGCACTGGTTCGTTTACGCGCGCGACCGTGTGTACGATCTGCTGCTGCTGCTACTGCTACTGCTACTGCTACTGCTACTGCTGCAGATATTATTTCGTATCGCGAATATTATTTTAATTCAATATATATATATTTCGCTGGAATATTTCAATTGAAAATAATAATTTTCTTGGACCAGCTCGCGCGCGCCGTCGATATTGTGTCTTGTAAAAGCCGTCGCGCGTCTGTCTCGAAGTTGTTGTTGTTGTTGTCATACGCGACGGGCCACTTGTAGAGATCGCGGCGAATTGTTTCCCGGAGGAGAAAAGTTGACGGGGTCGCATTGCGCTGAATTCGAACGGAATTTCATCGTGTTTTACATTCTTGCTTTTTAAAGTTAATTTCATCTTGCGAAGGTTTACTGGAAAAATCATCAAGCTGTCTTCTCCAGAGCATTTCGGTGTCGCCAGTACGTCCACCATAAATGGAAGCGGTGACTCGCGCTTCGGCAAAAAGACTCGTTCCAGATCGTCCTCCAGATATATCGATGGTAAGCCGAAAAAGAAGAAAACCACCGCCGCCACTTCGTTGGCCAACATACCGAACACTATTAAGCTTTCCGTTTTGAACAGTGGACTGTTTCCTTTACGTGAGTAAATCCGTTGTTTTTTGCTTGATTGCTTTTTTCATATCTGCCCTTGAAATCTAGCAAATACGATGATACATAATTCCGATATCAATCGGCTTCTGAAATATTTCGTTCATCTGCTGTACCAATAGTACACAATAAGTTTTAGTAGATGAAAATACACTTTTTATCTTCAAGTTTTAGAGATCCTTTCGGAAACTCATTCGAGGAGCCTAGATCCAAGTTTATAAATTTAGCGGCCGCCATCATTATACGTATATTAATATATATGTGTGAAAAAATGTCGTGGGTAGAGGAGGCCTTTTAATATGCTGGTCTTTGATAATTCTTATGGAAAAGTCAGTTTCGATCGACTGTATATAACTTTCTTTAAAGAATTTATTTCGCTCTACGAGATTACCAAAGCGTTACATCGTATTTCTTTACAATTTACTCGCTAAAATGGTAAAATAATTTTCTGTCATACGCGTTTTATATACGTATCGTCATATTTAATAAGTGTTATTAATGCGGAAAATGGACGCGAACATTTGTAATTTAAATTTGGTACATAATTCCTTAAGAAGGAATTTTCTTATTACTAGATTCGGATCTCACCGACGATAAACCTCAGATGATAACATTCTATAATTGTTATGGAAGAGTCGGTTTTAATTGTTTATTGGCTTTTTTAATTTAATTTATTTATTTTTTTCTATTATTAAATAACTGGTAATAATGGGTTCCACGAGGCCAAAGTCTGTTTTGTGGGTGCCCCCTATCTTTTATTATATTAATATAAACATGATAATATTATATTCTAAAACTATTAATAATACGTAACTCTGTGTATATATATATATATACGAATAACAAAGCTATACAAAACCAACAAACGAAAAAAGAAAAAGTATAAACATAAAAGTCTTCGTTACATCAAATAGTTTATCCTATTATTATTATTATTATTATTATTATTATTATTATATACACGCTTCCGTTCTTATACATTATAACTATTAATATTATTATACAGATACGAGAATAGCAAAGTGAACATAATCCAACCAAGGCCATACAAAACCAACAAAACGGAAAGAAAAGTATAAAAATAAAATCTTCGTTTAACTAAACTATTATCTTATCCTCGCGATCTTATACATTATAACTATTAATATTACTATACAGAACAATATTTATAGACGAATAACAAAGTAAACAAAAACAATGAAAGCATGGGAGAGTTTAAGAAATATATAAATCTTCGTAGAATTAAAAAATATATTTTATCTTATTATTATACATATACGAACCGTATCATGAATTGTGTGAAGAGAAGGGCACATAAGGGGACGTACATTGAATCAGGGCTGTGCCCAGAATTTTGAAACGGCGGACAGGGGGGGGGTAAATTTTTTTTTGCATATTTATTTTATAAATAACGATACATTTTTCACAAATATTCGTACTGTTAATAATTTCCATCATTTTGATTTATATATTAATAATTTACATAAATGAATTACCACATTAATAAAGATTACATGTATTTTATGGATTATACTCGTAATAAAAAATTTTACGTAAAATAATAATGAAGTACCTAAAAATATGCAGCATATTTTTTTCTTTTTTTAAGGTAAGAGAACACGCTAAAAAATCGTCAATGTTTATTTTAAATTTTTGGTTTTTATCAGATTTTTGCGCAGTTATAATAATTATTTCAGTTCGAATGGGGCCCCGGTTAACTACTTCAAGATCCCCCGTGGACATTGCACTGAATAGTTTCTGTATATTATGGGCAACTTAGCGACAAGACATGACTGCATTTTATCAGTCCTATTCCCGCGTCATTAACCGGATTTCTATTTTTTTCTTTCCAGGCTGATGCTGTTCTGTCCCCACATATCCCCCCATCAGTCGGTACGATTAGTAATAATTTCATTATGATGTTTTCTTCGGCATTATCTATTTTGTTGTCTACACACACCGCGAGAAAAGGAAAGAAAGTCCTATTCCCCCTGGAGTTTCGTTTTGAGAATACCTTGCAACTTACATTTTAGCAATTTGTTAATAGATCGTTTTTGACGGTAATTCCCCTTATTTTTTCTATCCACTTTGTCGGGGATTTGTAACATTCCTATTACTCTGTTTTTTTTTGTTTTATTTTGTTTTTTTTCCGAGTGGGGCTATTAATTTCAAACATCTTGATGGTAACTTGCTAATTTGCTCATTTCAGATTTTTTTGCCTTTCCCCACACTACGATGTCATAATGGGACTTTGATGCGTAATATATCCTTAGCAAGTCGTGAGGCATCAGAAATTTCAGCCTATATAGAGAGCTCCGGATAAGTAGAAATTTTGTAATTGTAGCAAAACATCTTTTGCTACAACAACTCCTAAATATTTCATTAATTTGTTTCACGAGACATTTTTATTGCGGGAAAAATAATAAAAGTTTTTTAAACATAAAAACGAAACAGAATTATATTTTCATATTAATGCATATAATATATATATATATATATATATATATACCGTTAATAATTCGGCTACTTCTTCCTAAAAATGGATATATCCTTAATGTAAAAGTGAAAGATATTTATAAAATAAATTTTCTCGTCGGCTGTTCATATTTCCATTGATTGCGCTTTCTTAAGGTTGGAATTTACAGATTAAAGCATATGTCTTAAGTAAAGTAGTTGATAAGTTTTCTCATGTTTTAAAAAGAATCAATTTAAACTAAAGCTATTATCTATTAACTACTGACTAAAAGTTTATCCGAAAAGAAGTAAAGTAAAAGTCTTTAATAATGATAAGAATAAAAAGAGAATTTTTAGAAAGTATACTCATTAACATCAGAGGTGTCATATAGGTTATCGACACCTGTCTCGTTCCGGATCCAAGTAGCTCCCATGTTTATCCAGCTTGAAATTGGATATTGGTTATATCGGAGAATTATCCGGGGGAAAGTAAAGGCGGATAATCCAGAAGTAGAAACGAACTGGCCCCAGTATTCTCATCAGATCCCCATTAGGAGGGACCCTTAAGTATATTATGAAAAGCTTAATTTCACAATATCCGTTATATTTTATCATCAAGGATTACTCTTTTTTTATACTCATCAAGAGTATTATTTCTATTGTCCTCGCTAGTGTCGCGAGCGGAATTAAGTTAGAAAAAACTATTTATAGATTTACCGAAGAGACTTTTTCGATAACTTTGATAATGGAATTGTGAAAAAATTACCTTTTAACATTCGACAAGATTAGACCGATATCTCTGGAGATGTGCGCACTCGTACAGAAACGGTAAAGTTTTAGATGTGGTTCGGCAGGTATTGGAAGGGCGCAAGACAGAGACCAACTACTACAACCGCGATTGGAAAATCTCTCGAGAAAATTAAAAAGGACAGCCGGCGGGGCCCCTCTACAGAAGCTACGAAATCCAAAAAAAGCCTCATATTTCTTATCAGCTCGTACAGTGTTGCTTAATTCGCACGATGACGGTTGAGGTGCTTGTTTTTTTTTTTTTTTATTTTTTAAAAATGGTAATCAAATACGAGTACGTTAACTATTAGTTGTTAATATTACCAGATTTCTGTTCGATATGTTACATCACAGTCGCAACGGCAGATTTATAAAATCTCCAAAAAGATAACTATTAACAAATAACAGCATTTCACTAGTAAAATAACGGTTACTTTTTACGGATGTTTCAATATCAGTGATATTATCTATACGAAAATGATCACTGAACTATTTATCGGGGTAGTTTTGCTGTTTTTAAGAAGTTTAAAGCCTCCAAAAAAAAAAAAAAAAAAGTATTCCCTTCGCCTTTTTTTAAGTTGATAATTTATGAACACAATCTCAGCTGTAATTGATTAATGATGGGTTTTTCATAATTTCGTTTTTCACCCGCATCTGTGTTATTGACAATCCGGTCGACGACGACCATCCGGTATTGAATTAGGCACGACATCGTTTTCAGACCATAACTTAAAAGTCGTACACGGACCGATTCGGTATTTATACATTTGCATCAGTGTGCAACTTTTAATAATTTTGGCAACGTTCGCGCCGTGCACAAATTTGCTATTTTGGACATTGCAACCTCGGTCGAGTAACGCGAGTTATCGGAAATATTTAATTTCGAACTATTCGAAATATTTTCAATTCGTTGTTATAATATTGTGACTTATTATTTCGTGATCGCTGCGAATTACTTGCCGTTGTGACTACTCGTAAGACGATCACAATGTTTTCCTTTGCGCAGCGTTTCTGTCAAGTTTACAAAAGACAAAGATAATTTTAAAGAAACGATATGCGGTAAATTGTTTGCAAAGTTTAAATTTCAAATTTTACAAAATTCGACGATTATGCAAATAAAAAGTGTTCATTAACGTTGCAAACGGAAAAATTTCCCACTGTCGAGAATATAACATATAGTTCCCTTTCTTGAGTGAGGTCATGTAAAGGACTAAATAAATTTGTTGCAAAAGTTTAGTTTACACATCAAAAGAAGAAAAAAAAGCCTTAAACATTCCGAAGATAGCCGAATTGGGAAATTATTTCTCGCTGCACAGGACACTAACCTCATTTTTGAATGCATACAGATTTTTGTTTAATTAGTCGGCGAAGAAAGTTGGAGAATCGAAATTATTCCGATGATGACAAGAAAAGTTGGTAAAAAGTGAATCATTGTAGAATTTCGTAATGCGCACTTAATGGTCTCAATGAGAATCTTTAGAGAATATTTGAGGCCAGTTCATTTCCCTTTTATCAGATATATGGTCTACCTTTGCTTTTATTATCATGCGGATGACTATAAGCAATATTTGATTTCAGATTAGATGTACATAGTTAGAAGCGATTACTCGAGTTTGATTCTTCTACTCTCATTAGTGCTTAGTACACACCGTGAAATTTTACAATTCACGATATCTTATCAAGGATATATGGGATTTATTTTATTTTATAGTTTATTCTAGCAGAGCACCTTAGGTTACGCTGCGCTAAATACAAAGTTACAAGGCTAAGCGAATCAGCTTGGTGCTAGCAACAAATTCTCAGCTAAATCAGAATTTTTAATACGCACTTGAAAATGTATATATATATATATATTAATGGCTGTGCCATTTTTACTCCAGAGGTCATCAGGAGAAGTGTCCTGTTACGAAATTTGTCCCAGTCACCATTTGATGTAACGAAATATGTAACGAAAATGTAACGAAAAAAGGTAACGAAAAAAATGCGATATTGGTGCTCCTACATCGCCTGGTGGTGAAAATTGGAACTGAAAGATTTTTTTTTGTCGAACGGCGTAGCCAATGAAAAAGTGTACTCTTCTATAAGAATTATAGAAGAACTAGACCTGTAATGAAGGAGGCTTGCTCCATTCCGAGGCCCGAAGGGCGAGTTTATATTAATGGCTGTGCCATTTTTAGGCCAGGGGTCATCAGGAAAAGTGCCCCGTCATGAAATTTTTCCCAAATAAAAGTCACAATTTTATGTAACGAAAAAATTTTGTCAAAAGCGTAGCCAATGAAAAAGTTTACTCTTCTATAATTCTTATAGAGGAACTAGACCTTTGGGTGAAGGGGGCTTGCCCCCTTCCAAGTACCGAAGGTCCGAGTTTATATATATATATATATATATATATATATATGTATGTATACATGGGCAGGAGGCAGCTACCCCCTCCCCCGAAGCTTTGAAAATTTTTAATTAACTGACCATGATGAGTATTCATAGGCGCGTAATCATGGCCAATTGGCCAGAAACCCGCGAAAATTATGTTTTAATTACAATTTTATTCTTGTTTAATAAAATGCCTTTACAACTTATAAATTTTATTTTTCCTATAACTCATATACTCTTTCTATCATCTTGCCCCCTTGGCTTATCGGCTGGCGACGCTCTTGTATATATATATATATAAACTCGACCATTTTGGCCTCGCAAGGTGCTGCGCCCCTTGACCCCACTTGCTTTCATTTCTGTCTCTTTTTCTTCTATACTTTGTATAAAATGATCAAAATTTACAATGTAATTCTTACTGTCATCAACACAAAAAAAATAACATAATCACAAAAATCCTATCCTAACATTTAACTTTCATTATATAAAATTAAAAAACTTTTTCGTTGCATAAAATTGTGAAATTTTTTAGGACACTTTTATGGGACATTTTGCATTACATAAAATTGGGACATTTTTTCTAATGGGGGGTAGCCTAAGAATTAGGTTGCAATTAATATATACAGTGAAACTTCTGAATAACGGACAGTCGTGGGACCAAAGAATTTGTCCGGTATTAAGAAGTGTCCGCTAATGGGAAATGATAATGTATGTACAGTTTACTGAAATTTACATTACTGTGTATTGTAACGTGTTTAACAAGAATATAAAAAATAGTACGTAATATAAAAAAATACAGTACATATTTACTTAAGACATACATGCGCCTAAAATATATAAAAAAAAAAAGGTTCGTATAATATAAAAATGTGTATGTATGTACAGTACTACTACAGTACTTACTTATGATTGTATTCCAGGATTAGTTGATAAACAAGTTAGGCAATAGAGTATAAACTACTTTTTGATTTTGGAAACGCAAGATAATCTATAATTTTAATCACTTGTGTTCAAAATATATATATATACATTTTTTTTTTTTTTTTTAACACATACTGTAGTAAATCTCAGCGTATCGAACATATTTCAGTTTTACATGAAAAAATCGGTAATTTTACTTTGTTTGTTTCTTTATGCACTTGCAGTTCAACTATCATTTTTAAATCTTCAGCATCAGCTTTATGAATGAAATACGATATTTTTAGTTTTCCAATGACAACTAACGAGTCAACATTACTTAAAGTTTCATCGTCAACTTCAGTAGTTATGTTTTCTTCGCCATCATAAACATTATTGTCATCATAGTCTACTGCATCATCGGATGGATTTTGTTGTTGCATGAATTCAGATGCTAATTCATTTATGTCGGTACATAATCTTCCACATGCCTTCCTTTGTCTATTAAACAATAATCTGGGGCACTAATTGAACTTTTTTTGAGAAATTTTGTCCGTTTAATAGAAATCGAATTTCCAAAATCATACTTATTAAAGTGTCCGCGTCCGTAATTGGGAAGGTCCGTTATTGGGAGATATTTTTATATTGTGTCTTATGGGAAAATGCCAGGGATTTTAAAATTGTCCGCTATTAGGAAATGCCCGCTATTTAGAAGTGTCCGTTAGTAGAAGTTTCACTGTATATATATATAAATGATTCAATGAATCTAAAATGCCAATTATCAAATGACGTTTATTTGTTTTATTTTTTAAAAATTTAAAAAAAAAATTTTTTATGGATTTTTTAAATAGGAAATTAGGCTAAAAGAAATGGGAAGAAGGAGAAAGTGAAGTTCTTATTTTGAAACATTTAACGATACGGGGAATAAAAATAATTCGAGGGGCAGCGATGGCAGAATTAAAATAAAATGAGAGAATCTAAGAAACACCGATAAAAGTGGAGTAGGGATAATACCAAGTGTTACGGTAGAGAGAAGAGTAGAAGGTTGTCTAGCAGAAAAGGTTGAACATTCAAATAAAACACACGGGGATGTTAATGTGGCAAGGAAAGTAATTAGAATGTGGTGAAAGGGGCAAGGTGAAAAATAGATGTAGATGAAAACAGATGCCGGAAGGTCTGACTATGATTAAAGCGAAGGCTAATAATCGAGATTGGGTATCGTTAGGGATAGGAGAAATCTAGAATTTTTATTTCATCTAAACCGTTTTAGCGGTGTGTTTTCGTTTTCATCATCATATGTTTTTCAAATTCCTCAAATGGCATTGCACCGTATTCGTAATGTTTGTTTCTCATTGTGATTTTAGAACCAACATACATACTACTGTTCGTTCCGAGTAACAGACGCGTAATATTCCTTTTTTGACTTATAAGTTACCGTGAAAAACTATATTATATTTGAATTTTTAAAGTCTCGTAGGGGAAACGTAAATTTGTCTCGGTAGAAAAAATATTGTCTTCTCAACCAACAGTACCTGTGAGAGTAACTGTCTCATTTCCTACCCGAATTTTTCTTGATTTAGAATTTAGTCTCTTTACTCGTTTCATGCATATACCCTCAGTCGCTAAAAAGATAATTTTATTCAGTATCCCTTCATCGTAAGCGTCATTTCGCGAATCCCGTAGCATAATCTGTTGCAACGATCTTACAGATTCAACGGTAATAACAGAGAGGGGGCTTTGCTTTTTATGATTCCAGTGCACAATTATTAGACATATAAAACCGATTTAGATTCTTAAGAGCCGTAAGAGATGGGCGGCTCTGACTTGTAGTGCGCGCTGACAATCTAGAATTGACTCTACAGATGCATGTGGACCTGTTCAGAGTCGAGTCGAACGTTAATATCGACTCCCCATCCTGATTCCAGAGTTAAGTTTAGTTTTCTGTTACATAAATTCATTTTTACAGTCGCAATATAAACAACTGCAGACCACTTTACATGATAGTGTCGAAATCCTGTATGCTACTTGCTGCTAGTAGAATAACATTCTCTACCCTAAACGTTAGCCTTTATTTTATTTCTTTTCGTCATCATCACGTCTGCGCCTACAAACATATTCGCATAATATGTAATGTTCATAACAAAGGAAAAAAGCCCTTCGCCCGGAAATGAATTTAGCATAATACTAATACGAGTTGAAACATGGAGATAAGGAAATACAAAATAGCTTAACGATAATATTAGTTGGATAAATGGTCAGGTTCGCCGCTTAAGACTTAAATAAAAAAATCTCTTAAACAGTAAGCCGATTCAAAGCCGTTACTACTATTATGTTTTTTTTCAAAATTCTGTTTTATTAACGTAGAGTCCATTTTAAAAAGTGGCTTGCTCTCGTGTAGGTCGCCGTCATCTCTGAGGCTAATTCTGCTGAAAGTCGCTTATTTCTAATACTTTTTTTTTTTAAAAAAAAGGGAAAGAGCCATCTGTTAAATTTTGATTATCGATAATATAAAGGAACCATTTAATAAACAGGAATATAGAACACAACGATCAACAAAAAGGAATGAACATATTTAGGTAAAATGCGTATCATTGATTTTTTTTTTTAAAGAGAAGTGAGGAACCAGGGAATTTAAAATTATGTTGAGCAGATAAAAAAACGATCTTTACCAAAAATACCTAATATGTAGGATTGATTTTTTTTTCGCATAGAAACATGAAATTAAAATGTGTTTTTTTTTTGTTTTTTTTTAAAATAAAAAACTACAGGAAGCAGCAGAGTTAAATATTCATTTCATTATTCTCAATAGCGATGTGGCTGTGAACCGAAAGCAATCAGAAGTAGCAAAAACTTCCCAAAAATTTTTACTCTTCCCTCGTCATCCAAAACCGGTTGCCCCGTAATTATTAGACAAGAATTCCGCAATACCATCAATTCTTCCTTTCCTTCTCATTCGCTGATATTTACCGACGGTTCCCGGAGTAGGAGATCTGTTGGCGCCGCTTTTGCTTCCCTGACCACCACTCTACTCGCAGTCATTTAGACTGCCCAAACTTCTGTTCGATTACGCTCCATAATCAATATTTCCTCACATCGTTCTTCTTCTAAATTTTTAATTATCTCCGACTACATGTGTGCTCTTAAAGCTATTTCCTCTCATTTCCCCTCTCACTCCTCTGACCTTTTCATCCTCCGTATTAGCTCTCTCATTCACACTCCCTTCTCACTTCACGCTATTCGCATTGAAATGCTCTGGGTCCCCAGTCATATGGGGATAGAGGGTAACGAAATGGCAGATTCCTTGGCTCAGATTGCTGTATCCTCCCGCTTTTTTTTCTCTACAATTCCCCCGTTTCTAGTTTACTCCCATTGTGTGTAAAAAGTTTCATGTTAGATTTTGGTCATATTTTTACGTTTCTTCCTTTTCTAATCAACCTTCCTCTTAAATTTTTTCATCCAACCTAATCTTCCCACGCGGCCTTGGTTTTACGATTTTCCTTCGCTTCGCCACTCCGTTATTGTCCCTATTGTCCGTTTACGTCTGAATCATACTCTTCTTCTTTCCTCACGTTTTCGTTTTCATCTCGCACTCTCTCCCCTTAATTATTCTCTTCACCCTGACGACGAAGCCGTCTGTGATCCTGACCATATCCTCTTTGAATGTCCATCCCTCTCGTGAACGAACGCACTTCTTTGTATTCCAATCTGCTGTCACTCAAACTCCCTACTCCTTATTGTGCCTCGTATATCTTATCATTTCCGTCGATCTCCGTTGTTCCTATCCTCAGTGTTCTTTTATCCTATCAATATTTGACACCGCCTCTACATTTAACTGATCCTTCTCCTTCGTTTCATTTCTGGGCGAAGATCCTTTGTTGACATGCCCAAAGGGGGGTTAAAAAATATATATATATATATATGCTGCCGAATTATTTACAGTCTTCAAAGCTATGACGTACATTTCCTTCACTCGTCACTTTAACAAATACCTAATTATTGCTGACTCCGTAAGACTGCACTCTAAGCTGTCTTTTCGCCCTTTCGTACTCTCATAATTTCATCATCCATCGTATTTGCTCTCGCGCTCGATGCACGCAAACTTCATTAGAAAGTTACCCGCAAGTAACATTCTGGCTCTATCCGAGGAATATCATTTAAAGCTCCGTTCGGACATCTACGTGGCATCCTTTTCAAATCCTTGCTCTCATTATTTAGCCTGATAAGTCTTCCCATCGTTCTATGACTTCCCTTTTCTCAGACGCTCCTCAATTTCCGCGAAATGCCGTCTGTGCTTCGGCCACACTTTGCTTTTATCTTCCCTACATCGTTTTTCTTTTACCCCAAGTCCACGCTGCCCGCTGCATCCTTCTGATTCTGACCCCAGCTATATTTTATTTTTGAGCGCTCTTTCCTACTTACCGAACGGAAAATACTTTGTATGCACACCTGTTGAGACTGGGGCTTCCTACTATATTCCCTATTGGCTTCCTACTTGGTGTCCTTTCCGTTTGCATAAGTTACCTCAGTCCTTTCTTTCTTTTGCGCCAACTAACTTACAGCTCTGTTAGAAAGGAGATTGATTGAAGGGTACTGAAAGAGTTTTATCATTGGAAGTGGTTATATGCGAGCGAAATTGGGAATTGATAGTGTCTAGAATTCCTATTTAATTATGTAAAGCGAAAGCAGAAAAAAGTACTTTGGCAGGATGGCAGAGGTCGAAGGAAAAATGAGGAGGTGAAACCAAAATAGACAATAATGTGAACATCATGCGCATCCAATTTCCTACCACATTCGGCGTTGCGGTTTTCATCTCAGATTATAGTATCGGATGTATACGTTTCCTATTTTTCTGATAGTTGTTCTTTTTATCTGTCTGTCCAACCTAGTGTCTTCCTGTTAACCCGTAGGTATTCTTTGTTTCCTTCGCGCCGTCGTTCCGTTGTCTCCATTATTCGTCCACATTCTTAAGCTATAGTGTCTATTATCATTCACCCGTTTTCGTTTTCCATTGGTTGCCTCTCCGTATCGTTCTTTCTACTCAAACAAAGATCGGGTTTGCGGATCACATGTGTTTATTAAGCGTTCATCTCTTTCTGCTGAGCGTTTTGCTTTCTATTCCATTTTATTGATACTCGGTTTTCCTACTCCATACTGCTACTCCATATATCCTGTCTTTTCCTTCTTAACACATCGTTCCTAATCACCATCGCTCACAATCTTCGGTCACGCTACTTCCCTATCTGACGTTTCATTAAACGTCAAATCGCTTTTAAAAGTATCCCACCTTTTCTCTCATTTTAGTCTTCCGTTAAAAATTTCAGCGTTACAACACGCGTGTTGAAAAAAAAAAAAGAAAACAGGAAAAAGTGCCTCAGGCGGAATAAAATTTCGTTTTATCGTTTAACCTTCTTTCCGAAAGGAGTTGTTCTTTCAGACGAGACACCGTTATTAAGTAATCTCTTTTTATGTAGGTTCTCCGTTTACTTGTAACTTTATACAACGTCTCGACTGCTTCCCTCTTGCGTTTTTAAAAGGTATCTTTTCATTTACCAACCTCTGACGATCCAAATGTGGAAAAGATCTTAAACACCGTTATAAATATTACGATTTTTGTAAGCATTAAAAAGTTTATTTTTTATCCAATCGAAGAACATAAGAGAGGAAGACATGAACATATGAAGATTATCGCACATCATGATTTACTATTATTATTATTATTATTACCATTATTATTATTACTACAATATTGCCGGTCCATCAAGAGGTGGGCGATACATATGAGAACCATTTAGCACCTTTAATTAATAAAAATCGGATACGGTAAATGAAGTATTAACCTACCGATCGAAAACATAACTGATTAGGTGCTATTTAATTTCTAAAGTATCATTGAATTTTCTCAAAAGGAGAATAACATATTAAATTTTAATCTGATAGATTGAATGAATGAAAGAAGCTAGAACAGGAACAACTGACAGGGAAGGAAATGAGAGAACATAAGAGTGTCCTGAAAAAAATGAGGAACATTCGAAGAAGACATGATTGACATCACACAGAAGAAAGGAATCTTCTGGGTGAAGAGGAGGAAAAGAGACGATGGATAAACGAAGGGAGAAAGGTATGACCGAGACGACACATGACAGGGACGACAAAGTGAAGGAAGCTTGTCAAATCCACTGGTCAGAGAAGGTAAAGGCTGGACGACGGAAAGATAAAAGGAATTCAGATTTATAGAAAAGGGAGAAATAAATATCACTACATAATATAATATGGAACTGTCTGGAAATATGATTAATATTGTGAGCAGGAAATTTTTGAAGAGGGTGTCCATTGGAAGATCCTAAGCAAGTCAAGGAATCAGCCATCTCATTACCCTCAATTCCAGCATGACTAGGAAATCAGAATAGATCTGTTTGGATCGAACGGAACAGAAATAATTCGTGAATTAGATATTTTTGTAAATAAGAAGAACGAAAGGTTGTTCAAAAGAGAGCAATGGAAGGGGGAAAAAGATCGCCTGCAACACACTTTCAGAGTCAGTTATTAATAGAAATGTATCCGAAAGGATAGGAAGAGATAACAAGAATTGCATGAAGTATGGCAGCAGATTCAGCAGTAAATACAGAGCAGCAGGAAGGAAGTTTAAAGAATTCCGAGTAGTTATGAGAAGGAAAAACAAAGCCGCCTACCTCACCTGTTCCCTTAGATTTATCAGTAAAAATAACGGAATGATTGAGATATAGAGAATTTAAAACCATGTGAAATTCAGATCTAACTATAGAGTGAGGGGGAATTTAACAGAACTTGACATAAATGAAATGCGCGAGGAGGATGTAAGAGACTGAAATAATTAAGGGAGAAAAGTACGGAGATTTATCATAGGAGAAAATATAGGGAGAAAAATTGGCAAGACGAACAGAAATGAAAGATAAAATTGGAATTCTGTTGGGAGTATAATTATGAGAGATTGAACAGTAAGCAACTATAATCCTATTGGTTAAAAAGAGTGAAGACGTGTTTAATTAAGAAACTACTGTGGATGAACAAAGAAAATGATTTTGATTCGGAGGGGATGGAAGGAATTGGAGTAGATTTACGTGCAAGCAGACAAAGACGAAGAGAGGAATTTAGAATGCGGTCAAGCTTTATCGAAAGGAATAGAACGGAACCAACCTTATTGTTGCTTAAAGTTTTTGATGTTGATTTAGAGTTACACGCTTTTGAATCTTTATTGATGTTTCCAGTGCATTTGTTCATCTTCTAGCTGTCATGGCATCTTCCTGTCCATGTTGTTATCGTTATTATATTAGTCTCTTCCAAAACCGGACTGTACATATTTTTCCACTTCAAGCAAGTTTTTCGTGGTCTTCCTTATTAGGGTTCCTGTCTTAGTCCCACTCTCTTCACCATCTATACCTCTTAAATTACACTTCTCTTCCGCTAAACTCATCGTTTTCGGATGATATGCTTATTTACTCTTTTTCTCGCATTATCACGGATGCTGTTTTAGAACTAAATAGATCTCATTAGGTCCACTAAAGAGCTGTCGTACACATATATACATGAACAGTAGTCCAACCTAGAAAGAATGCGAGACCAATATACAAGAAAACAGGAATATAAGGGTTACCACCCCAACTGTACGACGAGAGTGATTTTAAATGATTAATCCTTTTAAGACAATATACACAGGCGACTAATATGCTCCTGAAAAGAGTCAAACGGCCGTTAAGAAATACACTCAAGTAACTGAAGCACTTCACAAAGGAGAAACACAGGGTAATGACTTAAGGTTAGATTGATTGAGGAAGGATTTTATGAAAGTGAATGACCGCGGATTTAAGAGGAGAGACGAAAAGATGAATATTAGTGAGAGCATTTTCTATAGTGGACCTAATGAGATCTACTTAGTTCTAAAACAGCATCCGTGATAATGCGAGAAAAAGAGTAAATAAGCATATCATCCGAAAACGATGAATTTAGCGGAAGAGAAGTGTAATTTAAGAGGTATAGATGGTGAAGAGAATGGGACTAAGACAGGAACCCTAATAAGGAAGACCACGAAAAACTTGCTTGAAGTGGAAAAATATGTACAGTCCGGTTTTGGAAGAGACTAATATAATAACGATAACAACATGGACAGGAAGATGCCATGACAGCTAGAAGATGAACAAATGCACTGGAAACATCAATAAAGATTCAAAAGCGTGTAACTCTAAATCAACATCAAAAACTTTAAGCAACAATAAGGTTGGTTCCGTTCTATTCCTTTCGATCATCTCTTCTCCATTGTCTCCCTAATTCGTCTCCGGATCAATCATTCTCTACTTCCCTCTTCTCGTTTTCGATTTGCTCTGTCGCTGTCTCCTTATTGTTACACAATTGTGATTCTCTTCGTATATATGAGATGCTGATCACATTTTCTTTTTCGAGTGTTCTGCTCTTCTTAGTGAACGCTCCTTTTTATACGGGTCCAGCTCTTGACATTAATTTATTTACAATTTCATCTACTTTTAGAGGTTTTTCTTTTTTTACGTATTAATTTATATCTCCCTGAGTGTTCCTGATATCCCTTTTTATTTCCTTTTTTTTTTTTAAAACTGTGATTTCCAGAAAGAACACTAGACCAAAAAAGTGGAAAGGAGTAGCAAATCATTTATATTCTTATTGCTTTTAAGGACAGAGGATAAAAAAACTTCAAGAAGGGCAGGAATAACCGAAATAAAAGAAAATGAGAGAACATAAGCAGCACCGATAGGGAGTGTAGGGGGATATTAAGTGTTAATAGAAAAGAATAGAAAGACGATTGCTCAGCAGAGAAAGCCACACATTCAGATAAAGTGTGATCAGTGTCACAATGAAAATATATGAAAGGAAGTGAAAGGGACAAAATGGAGAGTAGATGCAGATGAAAACCGAGAAAATGATGCAGGGAGGTTAAAGCGAAGACGGTAAATAGCAGAGATTGTAGAACGTTTAAGAGAAGGCAAGTATCCAGAAAACCATGAATAGGGTTCAAGAAATGGCGAATAGAAAGATAAAAGGAGGCAGGATTAGAACATGAAGAAGTATAGGAGTTGAGCCATCATAATTTGGAATGAGACATTTAAAGAAAGAAGAGCAATATTATGGATTGAAAATGTGCCTAAAAATGTGCCACTGGAAACGGAAGAACGGGCTAATGAATATCCACTAATTCATTATACACTTAATGCCTAAAACAAAAAAAAAGGAATCCACAGAAGATCGATCTCGATCGAGTGGAGGAGGAAAAGATCATAGATGAAAGAGCGTATGAAAAGTATTACATAATCGGAAAAGGCGGAAGAAAGGTTAGATGCGATTGTAAAGCACTTTTAGGATATGAAATTATGCGCACATTATGGAAAATTAATTAATGAGGAAACAAAGAGAACAGCGCGTAGAATAGCGATAAATTCCGCAAAGAAAATTGAACAGAAGCAGGGAAGCTTAAAAGATTCAGAATAATTCGAAGCAGGGCAAAAAAAAAAAAGCAGAGCCAATTCCGTTTGGCCCTTTGGAAGCGTCACTATAGAGATAATAGTGGTGTGTGTAGAAAACAGAGAACCTAAAGCAGGGGTCGACAACCTATTTTGGCCGCGGGTCGAAATCAACTAAAATGTGAGTATTAAGGAAACGTTTGGGTCAGAGATATTTTCGAATTAAAACAGTCTTTTAGTAAATAATAAGATGAGTTTTATTAAGAAAATAATTACAAGCATAGTTGAATGGAACTTTATTTACTCGTATAAACGTTCTCTTCGATATCAATGGCTCCCCCCTAATGTTGAACTTGTGACGTCAATTTAGTCAAGTCTAGTTTATAGAGTTAGTCGTTTTAAGACGAATACAAGTACCTGAATTTTCGTTAGTTAACCTGTTCCCGCTTCTGGCTTAACATAAATTTCATTTGTGAAAATATATTTGCTTATATTTATAAGTTGAACCGAATGTGGACAAAATGGTCCAATATTTTTCAAAGATGAAAACTTCGTAGGAATTGATGCCCAACATGTTGATATCATGAGAGAAGATGATTATCTTCCGTTTTTTTTCCCCAAAAATCATTCGGCAATTTCTTAAATTTATCCGTCGATAAAGGTTGAACTTTTAAAGTCAATCATTTCTAAACTAGAATTCTTTTAATTTTTTGATATTGAAAATAGTGTGCAAATTTAAAACATTTTCTTCCATTTCCTCGGGCTGTATTATAAATGTAAACATTTCTCCATGCGTCTTAAAACTTTGAAACCGACGTTCATATTCACTTTTAATTCGAACATATTCAGATTACTTTCATCGATATTTTCTTTTTCATGTTCCCCATTTTAACAAGGGAAAGAAATTAAATTTTTTAGTTTTTATGTTCAAATTATATCAATTTTGAAGTAAAACTCTTCCATTCTTCATACACTTTCAAAATTGTGTGATTATTTCCTTGGAGTCGTACGTTGATTATAATGGTTCATTATGTCTATTAAGAACAAAAGTCTTAAAAACCATTGTTTATCATTGAGTTCGAGATCATTTTCACTGATTTCGTAAAGAAATAATCGCATATCATCAAAACACTCTACAAATCTATTAAGAACTTCGTCTCGACTTAATCATCTGTGTGTATTTCAGAATGTAACAACAAATCTCCATATTTCGATTCAATTTCCTCCAAAAAAGCTTTAAAGCGCCTGTGTATTAATGTATGATCTTAACAAACTTTTCCATTACACCCTTTTAAGTGGTTGCGTAGATGCCTTTGCAAATAAATTTTCTTCATGTATGATACAATGAAACGATAAAAGTGAGCCGCCAAGTTTATTTCCCATTAGTTTTACAAATGCAATAGTTTTTCCTCTCATACCCGGAGCAACATCAGTTGTTATGGAAAACAATTTTTCTTTTTAAAGCAAATACTTGTCCATTTTCGAGATTTGTAAATTCTTGTAGTTGACGAAAAATATCAGTGCCTTTTAGTCGTGTCATTCACTGGATCAAGAACGTATAGTTCTTCATTGGCATTCGAGCTATTTATTGATGCAAATCTAATAATTATTGCAAGCCTACCAATACTATTTAATATCGGTACATTCATCAATTGCAATGCTAATTATGTCACAAGATAACAAATCACTTTTGACCTGTTTATCAATATTTTTAGCCATATCTTCAACTCGACGCTGGACTGTTCTAGCTGGCAATGGCATTTCTTTGATTCTCTCAATTATTTGTTTTTTATTTGCGAAGTCATTAAATAAGTGTTCGGGGAACAATTTATGAATGCGTTTTTCAAAAACTCGCCGTCTGTAAATGGTTTTCCGTTGGTACCAATGTTAAGAGCTGCAACAAAGCTGGCAGATGTAGCGTGATTGTTGTTGGTAGCAAAACTCTTTAGGAATTTACTTTGTAGTTTCCAAAATTTAATACACGTTTAGCAATGTATTCATCAGATTTATCTTCATTTGCCATTTCACTCGTATCTTTATGTTTTGAAGAAAAGTGTCGCTCAATATCGTAAGTTCTGGCGGTAATTACATCTGTACATAAAGTACATATCAATTTGTCACCATTTTCGATACAGCCATACTTTTCTGTTCCCGCATCTTGAAATAATCTCTTTTTTGCTTTTTGTTTGTTCATGGTAATTTTTTTTTAAATAATAATATTTATTACCTGTAATAATTATTTAGCTGCGTAACTATTCTTGTGCTACTGAACATATGCTATAACTATAACTGAGACACAACTGAGAGAACGACACACGCGTCCACCAATATAGTGAAAAATGTCTGCCTGTGCTGTCAGCTGGTCACAACTCTCAACTGTCGCTAAAGAGTATGCCGCAGCCATACGCGTGTTCGTACAGCGACGTTAACACGAACTAAAATGTAATTCTTAGTATCTAATTTCAATTTTTTTCTCTCAAAATGTTTGTTTCATGTTTATGTTTTATAATTTATTTTTATATATTATACTTTATTTTCGGAACTGAAGTGGGTCACTTGAAATTATCAAATGGGTCACTCGGTGACCCGCGGGTCATAGGGGTTGCCGATCCCTGACCTAAAGCATTGAGGAATTCAGCTTTGGCGAAATGTTAAGGAACCGATTTGTAATGAAAGACATTTAATAGGATGACGATAATTAGAAAAAGTGAAAGAAAAATAAAAAAAGTTTATCGTGACTATAAATAAAAGGTGAAAATTGACGAAGACGAACAGAAATATAAGGGGGATAAAATTGGAGTTTTATTAGTGGAAAATCGCTATTTATGAAGGATAGAAGAGTAGGAAGAAACAAGCGAATTCCCTCCTACACTTAAATATTGACCAACAATAACGAACAAAAACAAGCAAATGTTTTACCTCTTCAGTATAGAAAGGGCTTATATCGATCGATAATTTTTCATTCCTTATTCCCTTTCTTTTTAAGATCTGCATCATTTCCTCGTTTAATATTCTTGTTCTAAATATTTTCTTAAATATGGCGCGATGAAATAGCTCTTTTGCGTTTTCGAGTTCATTATTTTAATTTAAATCTGTTTCTTCTCTTCAAAGTGACTCGTGCTATTTTTAGAACTGTTGTATCTAGGGTTTATGCGAGGGTTTTTTAACTAAATCTTTCTCTGCATCTATATACTTTCACTTTTTGTTGTCGTATAATTTTTTGCGGAATTTTCCTACCCTTTTCATTATGTCTTTTTATATATTATTTCGAGACGCTTTTCAATACTAGAGTCTCGTTGAAGAAATTCCAAGAACCAAATGTTTTAAATAGTTTTTTGATGTCAACTTTTGTACCATTCAGCATAACTCTATTGTTAAGTTAATAAAAACCCAGTATATTTTTTAAATACCCTTATTTCCCTTCATCAGGCGACATTTAAAAACGATATTGACAGAGTTCCGAAAAGGAATCTTCGCACATTCCGGAATATAAATGGCACCCGGGAAAAAAAAAAAGTGTTCAGCTCCGGTGTACCGCGTTCTTTCTGCACCACCCAATTTACTTGGCTTCGCTTTCATGATTATCTGGATAGTTTTTAGTTAAAGAAATCCGTTGATACTGAACGTCGTAACATTTAATTTTCTCAGTTTGTGCAATATGATAATAAGGATTCCTCGATAGTTATGCTACAATTACTATCATCGCTGTTACGTACATACATATATTCGATGCACATGTAGTACGCAATTGTTCCTACTATGATATACCTATGAAGAAGAACAATCCACGCTCAGCAGATGACGTTTTATGCTGATCAACATTTTTTTATAAGTTCTCTTCCTTCATCGGTGCAAACTTTTTTTTTTTTTCCAATATTGTAATTTCGGTAAAAAGTCGGATTCATTTATAACACAGTCAACTTATAAGTGTATTCAGTATGAGGATTTTTTATAAACTATATCATCCGACTGAGAAGAGAACGACGAAATCTTGCGTGCTATGAGATCGGTTAAAATTAATAAATTTTTAGGGTACTACAAGAACATTGCACGATTTTCGTAACGGAAACGTAACACAAACTTCTAAATAACCCAAAAACAAGGAAGAGATCATGAATCAAGGAACGAATAAGAAGAATGGCGTAGTCGGTCGAGTGAGAAAGGAGAGGAGATGTGATAGTTTGCAGCACGCCTGAAGCATCCGACAGGATAAGGAGATTGCAAGAGGCCGATGAAGATTTGATAAAAAAAATGGCATGTGGAATAGCAGAAGATTCAGTAGGAAAGAATTTTTCCTCTTTGCTTCATCCTATTATTATTATTATTATTATTATTATTAAGTTAAATTAGGTGCTATGTGCAATAACTATGGCAGGAGGACGGGAGAAGAAGGAGGTTTAGATTAATGAGTAGATTCTGGACTTATGAAGGAAAAGAATTAAGTTGGACAGTGAAGAGGAGTTGTCATTAAGGGAAGGGCATTCGGTGAGGATATGGTGGATAGTGAAGATAACACTGCACACGGCACATTGAGGAGCTTCCATTTCATTTAGCAAATATTCGTCGATCAGCCGTGTGTGAATCAATCGGAGTCTGGTGATGACTATAGGTCTCCCTTCGATTTGGAAGTGTGGGATGACAACCCAATCAAGGTAGATCTCTCAATGCTCACTATGAGAAGGGATTGCGCATCCATTGATTAAATAGAGGAAAACATTCGGACACGAACCTCCGGCTCGTTTCTTTTCTACACCGACGCGTCTAAATTCGATTTGTTTGCTGGCTGCTCAGTCGCCTCTGATGATGTCGCTATAATCCGTTATTCACTCCCTTTACTGTTTTAGGCGGTCAGTGCATTCTTGTAGTACATGTTCGCCAGTGGATACACTTCGACAATGCACGAAGATTGTCAGGTCATCAGCGAACAGTAAACTTGTGACTAGGGAATGAATAGTATGTGCCAAGTCATTAATCGCAATGTTGAAAAGTATCGGCCTTAACACTGAACCTTGTGAAATACTAGTTATCAACGGGCGTATATTCTCACCTATTCCTCCGAACCCTTTCTTCATCGCGTTGTTAAACCAGAATTTCGATAAAATCTTAGTAGCTCTTCCCCAATTATTTTTTGATCTTCACGGACGGCTCCAAGAGACCCAATGGTGTTGGTGCAGCTTTCTTCTGTCCTTCTCTCAATTACTTCAAGTCCTTTAAACTTCCCCCCTTTTGTTCACTTTCCGATTTTCGAACTAAATACTATGCCAGTGTGGAACGTTTGTTAAGATTGTAATTTTTAATTTTGTATAATTTTCATTGCTGTTTACACCAATTTTTAGTAAATGTGCAATTATCTTCCGGGACAATACTAACTTTTTACAAAATATGAATATACAAAGAAAAAAACAAAAAAAAAAACAAACGGTTACCATCGAATAAATTTTTACATTTTTCAATTTTTTAATCGAATTTGTCCAAGTAGATAAAAAAAAAAAATCGAATTTTCAACGTACGGAGGGAAATGAATTAAATGTTGCGCTACGAAAAATATGTAAATGCACAAATTTGCGTAAATGTATTTTATTGTTTACGTGTAAATGATGGCTTTTGTGCAGGTTTTAATATAACTGTGCCCAGTTAATGACATATTCTAAAGCTAAAAATGCCGATTCTTATCAAATAAGTTTCGAAGTGCGTACGTGACACATTCAGTTTACCATATGTGGTTTGAAAGGGGATTTCGTGCACACACAGGTGACTTTTACAAGAAAAAAAAATTAAATATAAAAAAAAGGACAACAGAAAGTAACTGAAAACTAGATAACCCTTCCACAGGGCGTTATTCGTGCAACACGCATCTCCCCAAATATTATCTTTGCACGTCCATCCGCATGTAATAAGCTAACTTTTATTATACACGTAACCTGTGTAATATTTTACCAGTTATCCTTCTTTGAACATAATAATCGCTCTTTTTTATCTTTTTCAGTTTTACCTATTTTCTCCATTTACATATGTATATATATATATATATATATATATATATATATATATATATATAGATAAAAAACTTGGCCTTTCGGTACTTAGAAGGGGGCGAGCCCCCTTCACCGCCAGGTCTAGTTCTTCTATAATTATTATAGAAGAGTAAACTTTTTCATTGGCTACGCTGTCGATAAAATTTTTTCGTTACATATTTCGTTACACAAAATTGTGACCCTTTTTTGGGACAAATGTCCTGACAGGACACTTTTCCTGATTACCCCTGGCGTAAAAATGGCATAACCATTAATATATTTATTTATTAAAACAAACTCCAAGCTACTCGCGATGAACTCTAACTATCTGTGTTTAGTTGTATGTGTGTTTTTTAAAAGATGGTCAGAAAAAGAAACACGATAGTGACGGAAATACTTGAATCAGAAAAGGAAATAATAATATTCGCACTTAACGGGCGCTAGTGACAACACCGTATGTTACACTTTGAATAGCTCGCTGTCTTTTTTTTGTGGACGCGCCAGCGGCATTGACCATTATAACAAGAAAACTAAGCTAATAAATTAAATAACTAAGCGGTCCGAAATGGACGCAACAAAGGACAGCAGTGCGGACACCACAAAAGATGATGGAAAGGAGAGGATAAAGAAAGAGTTATAGGGAGTAGGGAGACCTAATGACAGGAGCTGACTGTATGAAAGGGAGCGTTCGTTACGAAGAGCAGGACACTCAAAGAAAATGTAATCAGCATCACATATACAATAAGGATCACAATCGTGAAGCTCGCTGTCGAAGAACATTAAGCTTTTAATACCGGATCTAGAAGCTGCACGTTTATCTCGTGATACTTTCGGAACGGAAAATTAAGTAAAGAAAACATTAAAAGAAGAAACTAACGATCCGAAATTTACTCCGCACCGCGGTCGAATGCTCCCCTCCACACCGGAGGTCCCATGCAAACAGTAACAAAAATATATTTTCTTATTCAATACGTGTATTTTCGGGACTAGAAAAAAAAACAATCGACAAACGAATCACAATTTGCACATACAAACTCGGCGATACTAGGCAGACTAGAATAAAAAATCACATTAAATTTAAGTCGCGCGTAAAACAGCGACACTCGTTCACGGTAACTGCTCTTGCGATCGACTAGCACAAAAGAACCGCAACATACAGCGTTGCGTTGATAGACTCGAGAAACGGTAACTAACAATTTTTTTTTCCTACCCTGGGAGCGCCAGCGGCCTTGACCCAACAACATGAAAAATTAAGAGTTATAACAACTAAATAGCCAGGCGGTCAGAAATGGAAAAGACAAAGGACAGCAGTAATGGAATAACTGAAGGCAATGGGAAGGAAAGAATATAGGTAGCGTTAAAGGGAGTAGGACGACCTAAAACTAGAAGTTGGGCGTAAAGAAAGGAGCGTTCGTTAGAGAGTGCAGAACATTCGAATAGGATGTGATTTGAGTGTCACAAATACAAGAAGGCTCAGAAGCGTGAAGAGAACAGAAAAAAGAAAGAGCTAAAGAAAAACAAACGCGAAAAGAGGGGAGAAGAGAATGATTGATTCTAAGCCTAATTAAGGAAACAACAGTGGAACGACGACAGATAGGAATAGATTGAAACCAAGGGCCAGGAAAGACCGGTTGAATAAGACGGTAGTATGAATAATGATTAGAGAATAAAGATGGATACACGTCAGACCAAAGTCTAGAATGATTAGAGCGTGATAGAGAAAGAATGCCTGAGGAAGGAAAAGAGTCGAGGAAAGGACCAATGCAGGCGGCTGAGCGAGTTAAATCGAAATAACATACTCTAGATACCCCATTGGGGCAATATGTATGCTTCTTCCCTTCTCGCAGTTTTATTTCGATTTTCTGTTATTATTTCCCTTTAACAAAATTTAGTAGAAAAAAAGTGGCCCCTTTAAAAAAAGAAAATTATGCTGCCGCATCCCCTGTATTATTTCATAAAAGCTGATATGCTTTTATAATAATAACAGGAGCAATAAATAGAAATAACTGTTGTTTTTGAATTATAATATTATTTTATTTGGTAATCTTCTCCATAACTGAAGGGGTCGCTACATCACGCATGCAGTGAGTTATCTGTAGCAGCTGTTATGTATATCTAAACCACTTAATACGGTTAGCCCCGCTTTCTTCCGGGTGGTGCTTTGCCTAATATTTTTCCATTGACAACTAAGTTAAGAGATGGGGTCGACCTGCATTCTTTGCTTTATATATGTTTCCTTATTTTCCTTCAAGGCATAAAGTAAAATCGGTTTAGTTAATCCGATGCGACGCAGCACCTCCACACTTTTTTTTATTTTTTCCGTCCATTTTATTTTGTGCATCCGTCTGTACGTCCACATTTCAAACGTTTATAGCTTTTTCTCTATGTTTTCTGAGAATATTTCATCGCGTAACGTACGTCTATACGTAACATGAGAGCAATTTTAGCCGAAGTTGGGACTTCATTCCTCCTGTCCCGAAATATCCGTTCTAAATTATTAAACGCTTTCCGCGTCATTTCTTATCCTGATTTCTCTCCGTCATCCCTTCCATCTTCTGTATACCCCCAGATATTTGAATTTTGAGACCTGTTCTAGTGCTACTCCATCTATTTGTATCACTACTGGTGTTTCGTTCTGGGTTTTTTGTTTAGCGAATTGCATTACTTTTGATTTGTCAGTGTTTACCTTCATTCCATACTTGGCGCGTCCCAGAGTAAATCTTGCGACTAGTCTCTGTACCTTACCTGGAGTATCTGAAATGAGAACACCTGACCTGACTGATATTGCAACCACTTATATATCTCAATTTCGTCTTTTTCAAATATTCGCTGCTTCGTTATTTCCTTGAAATACATATTAAAAAGGCGGGCGGATAGTGGGCATCCTTTCCGGACACCGTGTTTAATTGGATTCTTGTGTTCTTTTTGTGCGCGCCGTAACGATTGCAGTCTGTTGCCAAAATAAATTGTATATTATCTGCATATCTTCTTTATCTAGATTTTACCTACTCAGCAGTTTCATTATTTGAGTATGTTGTACTTTGTTGAACGCCTGTTCGAGGTCTATAAAGCAAGCGTAGTATACTTTCCTCGTTGTACTATCACTTTTATTAGCACAATTGCATCCCTAGTACCTCTATGTACTGCGTATCACTCATGTAGTAATTCAGTTTAGTATCGATACGACGGTTTACAATGTGGACAACAGTAGATTTTACGTGTGACTCAACAGACTTATAATCCTAAAATCTGTACATCTTTTCGAGACAGCCTTCTTTGGTATAGGTATACACGTGGATATTCTCCATTCGCTAAGTATGCATCCAGTTTTGTATATGTTAAATGAATTATAATATTAGACACATTTTGTATTCCTGTTTGTTGAGGCTTGGGCTTCCTGTTCCTTATTGTGTTTCCTATATCCTGTTCTTTTCTTCCCAAATTAATTATTCCCGCGATATTGATTGCTTTTTAGCAAAGATTTCTGATCGGATTAAAATATAACCCCGACTTCTTTCCTTACTATTTGTTTCTGGGTGAAGGTCCTTGGTTGTCGAGTCCAAGAAAGAAATAAAAAAACAAAAAAAAAAGGTCTCTATTATTTTTTTCTAAACACGCACGAATGTATTACATAAGTTCTTTCGGTGCAATTAATATGATGTATGTTACTTATATTAGCGAACGATGACAGAATAATAGTATCAACGTTTTTGAGCTTAGTCTAAAAAACGAAGAAAGGAAAAGAGAAACGAAAAACCGGGAAACACAATCGAAGCTACGTAGTCGCATGAATTGTAAGCTCGGCGAATCGCATCGGATGGAAATGTAATCACTCGCCGCGTGGAGTTTAAAATACAACTAAAAATGTTGATGAAATTAATGATAGAATAAATAAGGAACGAGATACAAATAATGAAACCCTATTTATGTAAAAATAAACCATAATTAAAATGTCGCTAGGAAAAATTTAAAACTTTACAATTTTATAATGTATATTAAAAAGTGGATTATTTTAATGTGCGATATTTATTAAGATGATATGTTGAAACCATTTGTATACCTGTAAAAATTAAAAGCGATCACGAATGGCACTAGGAAAAATTAAGTTGAAAATTTTAAAACTTCATGTTTAACTTTTAAAAAATAAATTACTTTTGTCCGGTATTTCAGTAAATGAGATATAAACGTCGAAACCATCACATTAAAATAACAGCGATTATAAACGCCATCGGAAAACACGAATTAAATTGAGGTTTCAAAATTTTATATTGAAATTATTGTTCGATATTTGATAATTTAATTTATTTCATATTTATTTTACGAGAGAAGTATATTATTATTTTATCATGAAGGAAATATAATTTAATTAATTATTCAATAACGGGGTATGGATTTTTTAATCATTTTTTTTTGATAAATATATATATATACATATATAGTGAAACTTATACTAACGGACATTTCCTAATAGCGGACAATTTTAAAATTCCCGGCATTTTCCCATAAGATACAGTATAAAAATATCTCCCAATAACGGACCTTCCCCTATGATTTTGGAAATTCGATTTCTATTAAACGGACAAAGTTTGTCAAAAAAAGTTCAATTAGTGCTTCAGATTATTGTTTAATAGACGAGGTATAGATGAATTAGCAGCTGAATTCATGCAACAAAAAAATCCAAATCCATCCGATGATGCGGTAGGCTGTGATGACAATAATGTTTATGATGGCGAAGAAGATGCAACTACTGAAGTTGACTGTGAAACTTTAAGTAATGTTGACTCGTTAGTTGTCATTGGAAAACTAAAAAAATCGTATTTCATTCATAAAGCTGATGCTGAAGGTTTAAAAATGATATCCGAACTGCGAATGCATATCGAATCGTGGATTTTAAATGAAAGAAACAAAGTAAAATTACCGATTCTTCCATAAAAAATTGAAATATGTTCGATAAGACACAATAGACACACCTTAATTTTATAATCACAATTGATTGAGCTATCTGATGCATTAGGCGCAGCAAGCTCTAGAGGTAACAATTTGGCCGTATTAAAGCGGATTTCCGGACAAATCAGTATTAGCAAGAAATGTTACAGAAGGTAAAAGATGTGAAAAGAGTAGTTAACTAGTGAACGGAATATGTACTAATAGAGAGTTAAACAATCAAACAGATTCAATCGGAACCATTTGAAAAATTACATTACACAAATAATCAAGAACAGGTCTTATAAAAACGCCAGAATGGCTACACAAAATTTGCATAGTGTAAACAATTTAAAAGCAATATTGTGCATAGAAACGATTAACTTCACATGTTACATACAATGTCACAATATAACTGCACGAATGAAAAAAGCACGATTAAACATTTCCACACAGTAAAACACGGAGGCAATAATCGTGGATTATCCACTAAACGATATCTGCAATGAACTATAACGTTACAAACGACTTCCCTTTTGGGAAATAGCTCAGATCATGGGGATGTCTTAGAATGACGTAACCAGTTACCTACACAACTAACGTATTCATCGAGGAGAAGGTAATAAAAAACTTTTTTTTTTTTTTTTTTTTTTTTTGTGGGCACGCCAGCGGTATTGACCCAATAACAGGAAAAGCTAAGCTAAAAAACTAAATAGCTAGGCGGTCTGAAATGGACACAATAAAGGACAGCAGTGCAGGCACCACAGAAGATGAAGGAAAGGAAAGCATAAAGGAAGCGTTATAAGAGATCAAAAACTATTTTATATTTAACATTGTATTTATTGCACATTAGTGATAATTAACAAAGGCTTGCGATTTGGAAAATTACAATGTATAGTTCTTAGTTTCCAGATGTTCAACGCGACGTGAGAAAACTGCGTCAATGCATGTGTTCTTTTTGGTTGTCGAGATTGATGGGTTGTTGTTCAAATCGAAATTGAATGTTTCACGTATGAACTTGATGAACCGAGATCCTTCGCTGCTTTGTAAATTTATGTTTATTTATGCCGGCTAAAGTATACGGACCCAGGCGACGAATTTGTATATATGTAGCTCTCGTCATTATGAGGCAACGCCAGCAATCCCGAACCGGTTTTTTTCAAGGCTACAAGTTGACGACGGGAAAATCACCCCGAACCACACGAATAACGTAGATCAACGTTGCGCAAGAATGAGTAGAGCGAAGGGTGAACTACTTTATTCGAATGTCCAAAAGGTTTAACGGATATTCGCAAGATTTATTTAAGTAAAGTGCTGACACGGCTGTTCGCCATCCCAGAAGAGGAAGAACTATAGAACTCCACAAAAAAAGAATAGTGGAACGGAAATATATAACACCGAACCGGAATGAAAGATAGTTAAAGGTTCATATTGGTCAAGGTCAGAAAAAAACAAGTAGACGTTTGTTTTTTTGTTTTTTCTGGGTGGTCCGACCGCTGAGGGCACCCGGCGAATAATAGCTTTACAGCAGAGTCTGAACTTTAATTCTATTATACGTGTTTAAAGGAAGAAAAAATGAAAATTAAGGATAGATGAGATATTGTAAGAAGCGGGACTGGGAAGGAGATGATATTAAAATAAGGATCGTGTTCGTAGAATAAATAAAAACAGTAGAAAATTATATACAATACTGTTTTTGTTTTTTGTTTTTTTTTGTTGGGATCGTCAACCGGAGGGATCTTTACCCAGAAACAATTAGAAAAGGAAGGAGTCAATTATATGTTTATACGATATCAAATGTTGTTAGAAGGAAGTAATCAATATTAAACAACAATGTATGGAGAAGAAAAAGACATAGGATATAAGAGGCGCAATATAAAGTAGAAAGACCAAGTCACCACAGCAAACCGGAATAGAAAGCAGAACGCTCAGCAGAAAGAGATGAACACTTAAAAAACATATGATCTGCATCACAAACGCGCTCTTCGTTTGAGAGGACAATAGGGAGAGACAACCGATGAAAAACGAAAACGGGAGAAAGATAATGGACTGTGGCTTAAGAAGCAGACGAGAAGAGGCCAGAATGGAAATGGGAAGAAACGGGGCCGAAAAACAGGATGTAAATAACGATTAAACCGAGTAGGTAAGTAGGCAAAATAAGGAAGAGAAGACCGTATAGGAAAATAGAAAAATGTAGATTGCCTATGAGAAATTATACATGCCAGGCTAAAGTTTTAAATGCCGAGTTTTTTAAAAAGAGAAAGGATATTATTGGACACAAGTATTAATATTGCTCAGTTTATTAACGGACTTTTTTCATAATCGCGGCGAGGTGACTGGGAAACACACCAAAGAAAGTTAGAAAAGATAAAGCTATACGGCGGCTAGATTATACAACCGACCGAATACAAAAAAGTGTAGAATCAAAGGACACACGGTACAGAGAAGAGATCGGTGTATAACATTGAAACAGTCGAATATGATTAGGAATTTGTTATTATCGCGAATAGAGGATATACACACAGAGAGAAGAGTGTAGCAGACGGAAGAGATAGGATAATTTTTAGGATTCTCAATCTCATTGAAAATAACAATGAATTCTTTGAGCTTCTTACAGTATAAATTTTAAATTGTTTTTATTTTTGTAAAAATTTTACATGTTTACTTGTCAAAATCGTGACAGTATCTCTTCTTTTTTTTTAATATTGCAAAAATAATTACGCGCAGCTTCACAGTCTTTGGAAATATCGATGCTTTTTACTAAACTAATTGTAAGTATATTGCGTCACCTGAATTATCTTATTTTACTCATTAAATAAATACCATAAGAGAGACGTATATTGTAAATGAAATGTAAAAAACTACATTATAGACTTAGAGATGTAAATGGAAATATTACGATAATCATATAGTTAAACGGAGCCAGAAATAATTAAAATACCGAGTACACACATTTAAAATGATTGCAAAATATAGAAACAATTTAATAATTATAATGAAAAATATTATAAATACGTAAAAATTTGAAAAGATTACACGCGTAGTTCGTTAAATTGCGTAGTGGGAATTATACGCGGGTTGATGATTATTTATAAGTACGCTTTGATAAAATTAATGTAATCATTTTATAAGATTACGAATAATTTGTTAAGTCTTAAGCTATATATATATAGGTTAATTATGTTTTTATATTTATCAAAATTGACTGAATTAAGATTATTTATAAATTTTATTATTTCCTAGTTTTTTTTTTTTTTTCAATTTTAAATTCAAATCGGCATTTATGTAAAATAATATATTCTATGTTTTAGCTGTTTACGCAAATTCCGCTAAAATTATTAGATATCGTTCATTCGAGTTTGCACTCAGAAAGTTGGAGCCTTGAAACAAATTCATGTTTAATTTCCTTGTTTAATGAAACTTTTTTTCGAAGAAGGTAATATAAACAATTCCATAGTACTGCAACATCACCGCGTCTTACTTTGTCGATTTTAAATTTAGAAAACAACTTTGTTGAATGAAAATAGTTCACCGATTTTTTCACCCTCCGTTAGAACTGTCCTTGGTATAGGAAGCGAACACGGTTGTTGAAAATGAATGAAGTTCATCGTATCGTTTAATTCGGTATTAATTGCGCCAATCCTATTTTTAATTATCGTTCTCATACGAAGGCTGTTTCGTTTTAAAATTCTCTTCATTCCTCTTTTATACAGAGTTCTTTACTAATGGGGCTAATCGCGGCTAATAAATTTGCCGAAGCACACCGAACGATTGGAATGATTTGTAAACATACATGAAAGTTAAACCGGAAAACGTTTACTTGTCCGAATGAAAGACATTTAGAGACCGTACGCTCCGAATCAAATGTACACATTTACCATGTATCTGTAAAATAAAAGACTAGAGGGTCATGGTAACCCCCCCCCACTATTACAAGTGAAATAAAAATTTGAAACAAATCAAAAATTTAAAATAAATATTGATGATTTTTTAGGGCGTTGTTACATTAAAAAAAGAAAAATCTGCACCATATTTTTAGTTAATTCATTAATACTTTATGTATAATTTTTTATTATAATTATTAACATATGTAATTTTTATTAATGTTTATCCATAGTTAATGTAAATTACTAATATATAACTCAAAATAAAATGATTTTTTACAAAAAATAAATACCGATACTTGAAGGTTTATTATACGAATTTAAAAATGCACTAAAAAGTAAAAAATAATTACTCCCGATAAAAAATATATATCAGAGTGATATAACACACTTAAGTGGTGATATTGTAATTCTTATACAACATTAATACCTTAATTAGAGTTGGAATTAAATTCATGTTACTATATCTAGGAACAATTTAATGAACATTTAATGCAGTTTTTAATTATTCTTTTAATATGAATTTGATGCCAACTCAAAAAAATTAATGTTGTATAAAAATTACGATATCACCTTTAAGATCACTCTGATATATATTTTTTTATCGCGAGTAATTATACATATTTTACTTTTTAGTGCATTTTTAAATTTGTATAATAAACCTTCAAGTCTCGGTATTTATTTTTTGTAAAAAAGCATTTTATTTCATTACTTTTTAGTGCATTTTTATTAAATTAAATTAAAACATTTTAATAAGAACAGATATTTCCACGGTGTGAAAACATCAAAAGCTACATTTCCATGGTAATTTGGCAAAGTTATAGTATTTTAAGACAATAAATCTAACCCGACGGCGGTGAAACCGATCAGGAATGAAAAGCATCCAAAAAGCTTCAATCTCCCCCATTATTAAGGATAACTCAAAAACTATCGGTCAGATCTTAATCAAATTTGAATGGGACCACATGAGAAACACCACCTTTCAAATAAAAGAAGAATCATCAAAATCGGTTAACCTAGAAGAAAGTTCTGTGGTAACACACACAAAAAAAAAAAAAATACAGTCGAATTGAATACCTCCTCCTTTTTTTGAAGTCGGTTAAAAATGATGAAAATTATTAATAGTATGAATACAGTAGTGCTCTCGTAACTGCGGTTATTGGTTTTTCGCGAGTCATACTATGGATAATAGGGAACATCGAGCAGATATTTACAGAGTACTGTATAAATATGTATCTAAATTGCATAAGTACAATATATATATAATGATAACAATTATTAGAGTAAATAGTACACATATTTATATTATCATGATTATCAAGGGCGTCGTCAGCCGACGAGCCAGGAGGGGAAAGATGATAGGAAGAGGATATGAGTTATAGGAAAAATAAAATGTGTAATTTTTAAAGGCTTAATATTTTATTAAACAAGAATAAAATCTTAATTAAAACACAATTTTTGCGGGTTTCTGGCAAATTGTTCTACAACTTTATTATAAAAGTCTTTCAAATTGTCCGTGATTACGCGCCTGTGAGAATACTCATCATGGCCAGTTGATTAAAACGTTTCGAAGCTCCAGAGGGGGGAACGGCCCTCCTCTGCAACGTCTTGGCAACGTCCATGTTGATTATGTCTTCACCAATAAACGTCCTGTACTCTATTCTTCTTGTTCATGTCGTTCAACTTGATATACGTAGTATGATGATTGTGGAACTATAACCGATGACATTTTTATGATTTTTTTTTAAGGTTATTTAATTTTTTGTATGTACAATATGTATGGTACAACAAGCTACAGTTTACACTTCAGAAAATGAATTGTTATGAATCATTGTTTTTTTTTTTGTTTTTTTTTTTTTTTAGTCACCTCGTGGTAACTGAAACACCGTGGATACCGGAACCCCGCTGCATTAGTGAAAAGTGTGTTATTATTTGTAAAATAAATACGTAAAGAAAATGTCCCCCCCGTAACCGCCATCACTCTCCTCTCATAATTCTGGGCACGGTCTTGACTAGAGCGCACACTTATATTTTAGCCAAGTGTCTAATTCAACATATAACAAAGATGATTTTGAGCATCAGATTAACATTCGGAAATAGTTTAACAGCGTTATTCTTAAGTGTGCGCTACTTTCTTAAAATAAATTCTAGCAACTCCGTTATTTCTTTAGTCGTACGTAAAAAATAGATGGTATACGTGTATTTTCAGTTATACGTGGACTTTTAGAATCATGCGACGTTCCTCTTCTGTAAAATTTGATCAGTTTTGCGTGTAAAATATCTGCGAATTCAATCTTTTCAACGAAGTGTCGAAACAAGTTTAACCGGTTTTAAAACATGAGACTACACGGTGTTTAAAATACGATCAATCCAGAGCACTTCAGAAACCAGACTCTTAGGATCTCGAGTAAAAAGAATCTTACCCTACGCATCAGAATCTCTTTCCACTGAATTATCAACGATTCAAGACTTCCTCAACGTAGACAATAAACCTGCAAAAATCTTTCCACCATGGACAGCGAAACTCGCCTCATTTGACTATTCGCTACTGTCAAACAAGCACTCTCACTTCTTCATAGTCCATAAACTACTATCATTCCAAAGAAATTGCTTATATTACTACAAGGGCAGCAGAATTTGCCGGCTGCGCAGCCGTAGTTGATCAAAACGTTATTCTCAGATTTTCGTTTCCGCCGCTATTCTCCGCTCTGTCCGCAGAATTGTATGGTATCCCGCTAGCTTTGGAACACGCGGATAAATCAAACCAACATACAATAACAATAGCCACGGACTCACTGGTAGCCTTACAGAACATGCGACAAAAATCAAACCATCCGATAGCTGATTCCATCAATAATATAATCTTTCATAATTCACCACATAGGGTAACCTTCCTGTGGGTTCCTGGTCGAGCAAAGATACCAGGAAACCTCATGGCCGATCGTGTCGCTAAAGAGGCATCAAAAATGCTTCCGATACTACGAATTCAGATTCCACCCGGTAATGTCAAGGAAGCGAGTAAAAACACTTTTTTTTGGAAATTATGGTAGAAAAAATGGGCGGAACAACAAAATCCATCACACCTACATACAGTCAAACCATCACAGTTCGCGATTGGAAATTTCAGCAAGAAGGTCGAACGGGATCAAGTGGTGCTGTGCCGCCTACGTATCGGCCATTCTATCCTCAAACTATTTCAGAAGCTTGCTCCACCAATGTGTGACAGATGTGAAGTTCCTATCACCATCCCTCATCTTCTAACCGAATGTGCAAAGATCCTTAAAGCATCCCTCCGCAATATCCCCTTTTGTCATTCCTATCCCAGGATAGTGGCATTCGGTAGGAGACTTTTTAGGATTAATAACATTTTGATTAGATATTGTAATTAATTAGACGATTATAAAAATGTTTATTTAGCGATGAAAATAAAAACAGGCAAAAAGTCCAAATTATTGCCGTTTCGTCAATTTTTCTTAAAACTCAATGAAACTTTCGGAAAATGCAGCTACTCTTGGGGTGCTTAAAATAGGTACCCGAGCCGAACTTTGAATAACAATATGGCGCCCTATTGCAACATTTTAAAGTCGATCTAACTTCGGCCCGGAGATAGCTAGCGACATGAGACAAAAAGTAATCGAACGATAATTTTGCACAATAGGTTCTCTTCAAATTTCTCAGATTTTTAAATTAGCAATTGGCTAATTTGCATTATTTTTCCATTCAGTTCAAGTTTTTTGAAATTTTCGTTAGCGCCATCAAAAAGAACGGAAAAAAATATACAAATTGAAAAAAAAAAATCGTTTTCGTAGGTGCATTTTAAGCCGCATAATTTATTTTGCAACTAAGGACTTCGAGGAGACGAGCGTGACGTCAGAGCGCTGCCCTCTCTCCACCGTTTTTGGTTAATAACAAAGCCAATTGTTAATTGTAAAAATCTGCTAAATTTGACGAGGACGTAGGTATTGTGCAAAATTACCTTTCGATTACTTTTTATTTCATGTCGCTAGAGCTATCTGTGGTACGCAATCGCGTTTTTAACGTTACGATTTTTCAATAGGCCCCCGCCATATTGTTATCGAGAGTTCGGCTCGGGTACATATTTTAAACACTCCGATGGTAGCTACATTTGCCGAAAGTTTCATCGAGTTTTGAGGAAAATTGACGGTGGAATGGCAACAATTTGAACTATTTGCCTGTTTTTATTTTCATCACTAATTTTGCAATGTTAAATAATTTTCGCGAATTTCTAAGCAATAGAGCCTATCCTTGTGTAAAATTTACTCGGGAACAAAATCGACTAATATACATGTCGATTTGGAGCTTATTTATCGATATAATCGCAAAAAACAAAAAAAAAACACTTTTTTTTTTTTTAACTCGATATAAACAACGGTTCCACACCTCTCACATACCCAAAAAAATTTAGGGTTGCATTCCACTGATTTTTCGGCTAAACTTTAAGCCCAAGAAGTGCAGGTTTGTAAGAATTTCCAAATTCAAACGCTATTTTGCCTGGACTAAAAAGGAAAAGAGCATTATTGATATAAAATGTTATTTCTACAAAAAAAAAAAAAAAAAAAAGGTATAGAACGATTAATTTTTCGGCTTACATATATTTACTTCAGATTACGAACACGAAATTTAAGTTTTAGGAATTAGTTAGAAATATTTATGACTACACTTTTTACGTATGTTTTTATCTTTGGTTAGAGATGTGCGGTTAAACGAACTTCATCTAATAAAATGAATAAAATCCAAGTTTTCGAAATTAAAACTTTAATACAGGTAACGGTGTTGTTAGTATTCTTACGCGGTCATCATTTCAGGCCATTTGTATGCTAATAATATGTAAACAACGTGTGTTTTCATACGTAAATGGATTATAGCCGTCTAGGATGAAAAGTCTCTAACCCTTATTTCATAACGGCCGACTTAAAACCCGTTATATGATATAAAACAAAAACAATGCAATCAAATAGAAATTATAATTTTTATAATTTTTTTAAAATTTATAAAAATTATAATTTATGTTTAACTGCATTACACGAATAGCGAAAGGGATGATATATATGTTATCTATTAATCTTAATTTAAAAGTGTGGTTATCGTTACTTTTGATTGTTTTTATTATGTATTTTTTTCCTTTTTTATTTTAATATCGTTCTTTTCGTATTTATGAATTTTACACTTAATTAATTTTTTAATACGCGGAAATGTACCAAATTACCTTTCGGCGGTAACTATGAAATCTGTGTGACAGCCGTTACTTAATCGTCCTTATTGCCGGCACATTTAATTAAATCGCCATTTGACGCTATTTTGGTCGTTTCTCGTTATCCGTTTTCCTCCGCTCTCTTTATTTTCATATATTTCTTCGTTTGTTTCCTTCCTTTTTCCTTTAATTTTTCATTTTCTTCACTTCCTTTGTTCTAATTATCGTTTTCTCTTTCGCGCTCTCATTTTCCTATTATCAAATTTCGTTAATATTCATTTCCCGTATTCTTTGTTTTTCAAATAAGCCGTTTTCCGGGGAACTGCGTTTCCAACGTTTTCGCCAACACTTTTTTTCTTTACTTATTTTTCAGTCCTCCGGGTAAATTTATATTTATTGTCTTTTTTAAATCGGATTTTAAAACATGAGCCATAACACAATTTTCATGTTAAACTATACGGTTGAAAATGATGCGAGGGATATTCGGCATTTTTTTTTTTTAAATTGGTATTTATAAACTATCTTGAAAAATTTTAAATCGTTCAAAAAAAACAAAAAAACAGCAACATATTTAAAGTTGTTATAAAGGAGATGATTTGCTTGTGCAAATATTTGTACATTTTAGTCTAATGCTTCTATGTAACTGAAACTCGTCGGCGATAGTTTATTTACTTAAAAACTGGAAAAAGCCGGAATAAATGGCAAATATGATCGTCAACTTCATTCTAAATTTCTTAACTAACATCTATGCGAGTTTTTTTTTTTTTTTTTTTTTTTGTGGGCGCGCCAGCGGCATTGACCCAACAACAACAACAAAAAACTAAACTTAAGAAATTAAATAACTAAGCGGTCCGAAATGGACGCAACAAAGGACAGCAGTGCGGACACCACAGAAGATGAAGGAAAGGAGAGGATAAAGGAAGAGTTACAGGGCATAGTAGGGAGACCTAATGACAGGAGCTGACTGCATAAAAGGGAGCGATCGTTACGAAGAGAAGGACACTCGAAGAAAATGTGATCAGCATCACATATACGAGGGGAGGATCACAATCGTGAAGAGAACAATCAGGAGAAGGCGATAGAGCAAACTATGCAAGTTAAAGTGGCTCTATTAGGTCCACTTTTAGTCTTATTGAAAAAATGGAATACCACAGTAATCCTCTTGAGAAGTATAACCAGCTCGATATATTGTCGATCTAAATATATCAGTCTCATCTAGTCCATTCTTTCAGTCTACAGTAAGTAAACTACATACTCGGGTGACATATGGCAGATTTAATTTCTCCACTTCCCCAAATCTATCCGTGTCGTCACAACTTCCACATAGGAAAATTTGCTCTTCTTCTTCATGAGTCTCCTCTTCCTTTCTACAATACATTTCTAGCTCTAATCTCTCTACCTAAAATACTTGATCCCGTTCACTACATATTTTTCCGCTTAATTTTTGGCCTATATCGAACTACTTCTCCTCCAACATGCTTCCTCGCTGGAATACTTCCTCTTACTCTAATTCATTCTTATCATATCCACCAGTGGTACCTTCATTATCACGGGGAACAACTTGTTCTAATAATTTTGCGAATATCCGGATTTCGCGTTTTCCTAATGGCCCAATTCCTAATTTAATAAAGCAGTTAATCGACATGCAAAAACGGTGACGTGATTTTCTAAAACTTCCTGATATTTCATCAACAAAAATAGACTTGTCTCTCTTAAATGTAACAACTTGCGTAATAGAATGAAAACATAACCCCCACTTCGCCACTCCGAGAAAATTAACGGCGATATTAACTCCGTGCATATTAACTCCGTACATTTTAACTCTGCACATTTTAACTCCGTACATATTAACACCGATGCCTCAAAAGCAAGCCTGTACATATTGTAGTCCATCTCCAACCGCATTACGAAATATAGGACAATTACATCAGCATGCCTGAACCTATTGTTCCATACGACAGACAGAACTCTCTGTACGCTACATACGGGGTAGTCACATGTTTATGAAAACAGAATGCACAGAGAGAGCCATATTTTTAATAACCGATAATAGCATGTGTCCCTAAAAACAAGGACACGTTGACACTTAAGGTTATAATTGCACTTTAAAATAGCTCCGCCATGTCAGACGTGTCACAGGTATTTGTGGATGATGCCGAGTGCCACCGGAATCCATGAAAATAGTGGGTCGATTTGGCCCCGTTAGGTTAGCACTAACCAACACTTTTTGAAGCTCGATTCGTAAAATGAATGCGCATTATTTTTGTGATCGAATGAAGGCCCGACCGGATCAATCAATGTGTCATTGATCATCCTTTTTGAAAAATATGAAATTAACAACTAAAAAACCACGGTTTCCTTCCGTTTACCTTATCGTTCGCCGAATACGCCGTTGTAAATTGGTCACCACATTTGAGAGAACATTTACTTGATGGGAACAATTTGAAATAATAACCCTTGTTTATGTTAAAAACGGTACACGAACACAATCGGAAATTAAAGAAAAAAAAGAGTTACTACAAAAAGATAACTCCTTTTTGGGGTTAACTATGAACATCCATCCGGAGAGAATTAAATTTTTGCGTATTTTCAATGTGCGGTAGCATGAGTCGAACCAGGGGTACTACCCGAACGAAATACCACTGCCTGACTAACTACGCCATAGGAGCTGGCTATTAATTATTAAGGTAATTTTTAAATAATTAAATATTTATTTTGTTAAATCAGAAGAAAAACCAAACGTCTTTTAAAGTATCGAATAAAAATAAATGTATTTGTAAATTTTTATACTCTGCTTTTCTTTAACTGGGACTGTTGTTGTCAACAAACTGTAAGCTGTAAGTGTGTATTTTCAAATTTTTTCAAAAATTCTACAACCATTTGGGGGTCATAAAACTCAGTAAAGGGAGTGAACCGTCTTTCCAAGTTATCAATAAAGTTCCTATAAATAGCAAAAAATATATTCATCCGTACCGAATGAAAATAAAGAAAGTTTATAAAACACAATATAACATTTTTATCGAAGTGTCTACGAAAACAAGTTAGGATAAAAACGTAGATATTACGAAACAAAAAAAGAGAAACTATATAATAAATATGGAGTAGTCAAAATAATAGGAAAAGTATGAAAAAGGTCAATGAGAATATGGATATTTTTTTTTTTGGGAAGGACTTTCTCATTTGCAAACTTATTTTAACCCGCACTTACCTGAACGTTCGAAGATTTTTAAATACGACAAATTATAGTGTGAAAGATTTCAGAATGAATTAAGCGAAAGAGAAGTATGACAGGTAGCTTCCAATGATAATGGGGAAAACTGTAGAAAGTAGTTGGGGAGCACATACTGAGAGAAAACAATGTGCTCATGGTGGTAGAAAAAAAAAACCGGAGAAAGACGAATAGAATTATATTATAATGCGAACAGGATGAATTAGGTGAGGCAAAAAAAAATAAATAAATTGCGGGGGGAATAGGAATATTGGGTAGTTGCTAATAGGTGGAAAATTATTCCGAGCAGAGATTGAATTTTAGTTTCAAGGCAACCTTTTCAAATGAAAGTCCACCGTTCGATAATTAATACGCGCACACACACGCACGCCCGCGCGCAGACATACATATATATGAATGTGTAGGAATAATTTCGTTATAATTTCTATCTTCTCTTACATTTAGCGTTACATTAAAATTTTCCAGCTGATCTGTAATTTCTCCGTAACGGAATAATATTAGCGCTCGGTTGGTTATTAAATTTACGCTTGACAAAATATCAGTTGGAGCGGTTATTCTCGCATATTTCGTAATCATTGGGGCGAATAGATGATGATCTTCTCTGTTATTATAATGAAGAAACCGAAATTTAAAATTTATTCCACTGGATTTTTTTCTTTTTCTTTTTGAAATAAATTTATTCCTATTTTCTGCCATTCTTTAGTAAAAAGCACTAAATCAATTTTAAGGTTACATTTGAATTTATTTATTCATCCGAATTAATATTATAGTGGAAAACATTTTCCTTTTCCATTATCATGTTCCGTTGCCAATTACTTATTTTTCACAAATAATATTAGTACTGCTAATTCCTTTAATTTCATTGTCTTAAGAATTTTCTTTTTCTATCCCCGTAGTAATTGTTTGCTAAAACATGCAATTTTTACCAGATGTATTATTTATTACAAGATAGATTATTAAAAGATCTTTCGTGACATCCAGGTACATTTGGTTTGCCTATTTTTTCCAGTTTTTATATTTCTACCTATACTGAACTTTGCTTCTCCTTTCCAGCATCTACCGTAATCATTTATTCAATTTTGCAGAAGAATACTATTAAATATAAACATAATCAAATATAGAGCAATAATCCATTATTCAATATATAATTAGTATTTTATTTTATTTCATTTTTTATAAATTCGATTGTAAACAAACATCATTTTAATTGTAATTGTCATTTCGATTGCAAACAAACATCATTTTAATTGTAATTGTCATTTCCATTGTAAGCAAACATCATTTTAATTGCAATCGTCATTTCAATTGTAAACAGTTGTAAGGTGTATAACATTAGAAGTTTGAATTTTCAAACATTCTTATGAATTTTTTTATATTGGTCTTCTGTGATTGTCTCTTTCAAATAATTGATGTCTCGAAAAAAAAGTTAATTACTGACGATCAGTATAACTGAAAACTAGGCTCATATTAAGTTCATTATTCTATATGCTTTATTACAGTTTAAGATACACTTTGGTAGGGAAAATTTTATAAGCATAATTACATGAATGTGAATATGTAACTTATAATAAAATATTAAACAAATAATAGTGATTTTTTTTATATGTTTCGATGAAGTTTGTGATTATTGTGTTACATTTATATAAATATTATACCAAGAAATCATTCATTATACTTCATGTGAAGTAAAAATGATTTACCGATGGAAAAAATAATGATTATGTGATTTTTGTATAATCACAAATAAGAAATTCAAACAGTTGCTTTGCTCTGTTAACATAGTACGCAAAAGAAATTTATAAAAATAACAACTACATTTTTGTTTTCGATCGTGTAAGATACTTTAATTGTTGATCCCGAAAATGGTTTCAGGGAATCTATTGTTTACATATAGAGGAGAATAAATTGTACTTTTTAAAAGTAAAAATTTTAAATAAAAATTAAAATATTTATAATCTTATAAAACTATATAATATCAGTTAAAAATGAATAATTTCGGTTTGTTTTAACTTCAATATGTAAAATTCGAAATTAATGTTTTCAGTAATGAAACATATAGTTTATCTAAAGAAGCCAAAAATTTTTATTGAAAATTGAGAAACACAAAACTCTTTGCATTCATAGATGTTTCAAGCTATTATATACATAAATTTAAAAAAAAATGTGATGCAACATGTTCTTAGGTTCGAATTTTTATAGAAAAAATTGGTTGCTTTAAAAAATTTAAATGGATAAATTTTTAATTTTTTTTGCCCAGTCGAGATGTATTAAAAGGACATTCAGTCTGCAGTAATAAAAATATATACTACCCACCTTTAAGACAAAAACGATAACTACATCGGAAAACACGCGTTAACATAAAAAAAAAAACATGCAAAACACAATAATATGAGATGCGCGCGCATCAACAATGGAGAGAGACTCGATTGTTTTTTTTATCCGATTACGATTCTCTCGATTGTTAAAACATCTCGCAATCGCCGATTACTCTAAGGGGGAGCATTCGTTAATTACGTGAGCTATTTTTCTTTTGATTCGGACCCTTCTCCTTTTTGGTGAGATTTAATGAGATTTGGTGGAACCCACTTCTCTCTCATCACGTGAGATTTACGTCATAGTTGTTAAAGGACTGAATTTATGCTCATAAAGGAGAAAAATAATACAACGTTAAGGTGTCCTATAACGAATTTATTTAAATTTAATAAAATTTAAAATAAAAACAGACAACAACATCGCCTTCCCCTTAATTTTTCACTCACTCCATGAGCATTCATGAATTTTTTCTAATTTTAATGTTAGGACACCTAACGTCCACGATTCTTGGTAATGTAGGAAAACATTCATCAGGAGTATAGTGTTTTTTTATTTTAAAAACTCTGAAGTTAATTTTTTTTTTCTGTTTTTAATGACCGTGAATTTTTTTCTGCGGACAAAATGGGACACCCCAAAACCAAAAACAGTAAAAAAAAAATTTAATATGTATTTTTTTTCCCTCTATTATCTTTATACTAATGTCATTCTTTGAAAGTTGACGCGAGATTTTCGATACCCCCCTCCCCCCGATTAAATGAGATTTGATGAGATTTTGCTCTTCCCTCCCTTCCCCCTAAACGAGATATTCTAGCCGATCGAAACAATTACCTAACAGCTATAGATTTTGGCTTTTGATCTATTCTCAAAAATTTGTTTGACATTTCTGTGTCTACTGAGGTTTGTAAGCATTGTTCGCCACGATTACAGTCATAAATGGGGATTTATATTTAAACGTACATTTTTCTGTATTGTCAATCTGTTTCGCACGCTTGCTTTATAAATCTCGTATATCGTATATATTATCCCTATCCTTTTTTCTAATTGGCCAATTGTTTTCATGAAATTTCGCCCTGCATATAATTCGTATGACTTCAGTAGGTTACATGCAGATCACTGCTCAATAATACCCAATATACGATAATGATATAAACAACCGTGAAAAATACTTATTGAAAATAAAAAGAAAATTATTTTATTTATGTAAAATAAATTTCTAATACATACTTGTAGAACTTTTTTGATTTGTAAATAATTAATATATATATATATTTTTTTTTCTTTTTTAATTTTACATATTTAAAACATTAATAACTGAAATCAAGATTATTTCTTTTTTTCTTAAAATCCTCGCACGGTTTTTTCGTTGTTAATATAAATGAAAAGCGAAGAAGAACCGTTTTTTAACAATTGTTATCCGTTAAGTTTCGACGGGTTTTGGCTAATAATTTTAAATAACAAAAATAGCAGTTAACGCTGAAGAACAAAAATAGTGAGAAACGGGTTTCTTCTTCCATTAAATGAAAGAACTTTTTTTCTGTTTTTCTGGGTTTTTTTTTTTTCGAGAGGGGGCGCTTCAACTGGAAATTAATTCAGTGCAAGTGGAATTTTCTGTTGTGCTAATGGCATACAGCGGGATTCGAACCAAGTACTACTTAAATGAAACGTCACTGTATAACCGACTACGTCACGACTAAAATTAAACGTATTTAACAAAAGGAGCATAAATGACATCACACTTATCTATTTCTTTTAGAAAATCTTCGTGCATTGTTTCTTCCTTTCGACCTTACAATCCCGTATTAGTCTAGGTATCTCTAAGCTCTATAATTATCCCTCGATAAGATTACGTCTGCTATCTCGATGTATTCCCAAGCAGTCGTCTGTCCTTCTACGAACATATTAACTTCTTTCCCTCTTTTGCTTTTAAGAGACCAAACTTGTCGAAAGTTACTTCTCTCGCAGAATGGGAAGGCGAGACCCCCTTCTCCTTATTTCCGCGTAGAATATCTTTATCCGTTTTAAATTTGATTATTGCTCCTTTGCCTATATTCACGCTTCCAAATTTTTGCTTTGCAGATTGGATATAAAACAAAATTTTTGCTTTCTTTTTTGCCTCGGTGCTCTTAAATCTTCTCTAATAACTAGCAATTCTCACTGAATGAAATGCGCTTCCTCTTTTCATTCGCAGGTTCTGCTGAGGCAATTGTTTTCTTTCCAAACGTTTACAATTTACCCTTTCTTAACTATTTTGCAAAACAGCCGCTTTACTACTAAGAAAATTCCTATTCTAGCTTACATGTATTTCGCTGCGTCTAAACTCTTTCTCGCCTTATGTAACTTCCCTAGTAATGTTCCCTACTTCTCCTTCAACCCTCCCATTCTCCCAAGATATTCTATCTCGCTACTGCCTTCAAGTATTTTCCCAAAATATTACTTTTACAGGAATTTCATAATACGGTTAATATCTTGTTTTATTTTTTACGGATGATCCGTGTGAGTTGGGTGGAGTTAAAGTCTCCTTTATCCTTCCGGGCATTAACATCTCGGAATGTTTTCGTTTTCCTTCCTTCGTACTATCTTTACCGCTGAATATTATTTTGCGCTCCATTGTTTTGTATTTCTTCACAACATTATGTTTCCAATTATTTGATTATCTCCGACTTCATATGTGCTCTCGGAGTCATTTCTTCTCATTTTCCTACTCATTCCTACGATTTTGTTACTTTTCGCATTCGTTCTCTTATTCATAATCTCCTCACAAAAATCATATGTTCCGGGGAGGTCCCTCGCCGCAAGCGAATAGAAAGTAACGAAATGATCGATTTCTTGGCTTAGGCTGCTGCATCTTCTCGCTTCTCTATTTCTAAAATTCCCGCTTTTATCCTGGTTCCTCTATGTAAAAATTTCAGTTCTAGATACTGGTCAGATATCTATGCTCTTTTTTTTTTCAGCACTCTTTCCTTCTGCCTATCTATCTAGCCGAGTTTTCCTGCTGTCCTTTGGTTTTACGATTTCCCTTTATTTTTCCGTCCCGTTGTTGTGTCTGTTATTCGTTTGCGCCGTAACCCCATAGTCTTCTGTTCTACTCATGTTTTCGTTTTCTTTTAACACCTTTCCTAAACTGTTGTTTTCATTCTAACTACGAAGCTATTTATGACTCTAATCGTATCTTTTTTTAATGTCTATCTCTATCGACAAAACGCGCTATTCTTTATCCTGATCTATTATCTCTCGGGCTTCCTAGTCCTTCCTTTTATATCTTGTCACTTTCTTTTTTGTCCACCATTCCAGTTCTTTTTTTCTTCATTCTGTCAGTTTCTGATCGCATCAGTGTCTAACTATTCCTTTTTTTTTTTATTTGTCTCTGAGCGGAGGTCTGACGTGCTCAATTTAAAAAAAAAAAAGAAAAGTTAAACACCTGGGCTCTTGGCTTGTAATCATTTTTATGTTGCATTGATTAACGATAGCCAAACGGTATAGAGTTTAGGTCGAAAAAGAAGAAGAAGAAAAAAAGAGGTTTACTCTGTATAATCCGTTTAAAAGAAGGGTGGTTTGGCGATTTAGCGGTTTGTGGTTTTTCTTAAAAGTTGTCTGGTTGCTTCGTATAATGCTTAATTTTACTCAGTATGAAAGAACTCTTTCATCACCCTTAATTGATGCTTCCCCGTTAATAATACTCAAATACAATCACTCATCTCTGTTCGTTTCCTATGGTTTTTACCATATGCGTACACTTATGATAAACTGTAATACTTCAACTTTTCCATCAACTTACTGATTAACATGATTATACGAGGCGTGTTTTTTTAAGTAAGTACCGTTTTCAAACCATTTGACGATGCATCTGGATGGTCAGCGCCACGACGAAGATAATGAAGTCAAAACAGCCGTGTTGGAGTGATTATCAAGTCAGGCGGTAGACTTCTGTGAGGAGGGGATTCGAAAGCTGGTCGTACGATACGATAAATGTCCTAATATTGGCGGCAATTATGTAGAGAAGTAGATTAAGGTACATTCGTGTAAAAATAAAATTGTTACGAAAAGCGAACTTGTTTCTTTTCTATTTCAAATACTTACAAAACACCCCTCGTATTTTATCTTTATTGTGATACTTGAATTGGAGTAAATTTTTTTTTTTTTTTTTTTTTATATAAGATTGTATATGAGGGTTTCCATGTGCCGTGTTTAACTACCGGGGCTATTACAGCACATGGAGCCTACTTAAGGGGATTAAACGCGATAGTACAGATCGCTGCTCCGCATGTAAGCTAATCGACCGCGGGCGGAGCGTGTGACAGTATCGTAGAACTAGAGGAAGTGGTGAAGTGCATGGATCGTGGTACTGCAAAAGAGGGACATTCGAGAAGTAGGTGATAGGTGGATGGGGCGCTCGGTTGACTACAAAAGGGGCAGACATTTGGGGGTACCTGGCTCGTGAATATGTAGCCATGCGAGAGGGTTGTATGTCCTATTCGGAGACGATTCAGGACAGAAAAATCTCTGCGGGAAACTCCGTCTGTGGGCCACCAAGGCTCCGTGGTTGTTTTTATGCTTCGGAGAAACGTACTTGAAGATCTCCATTCCTGTTGCCATTCTTCTCCAGTTTGCTGCATAAATAAATGAGCCAATGTAGGGGGAAGAGGGGGTTGTGTGGCATTGGAGAGAACGATGTCGCCTGAGCTGCTCGATTGACACGCTCATTGCCTGGAATCCCAACATGAGCCGGCACCCATAGGAAGGACATTTCGAAGTTTAAATGTGATAACCTGTATAATAGGTAATGGACCTTCCTTACCAGAGGGTTGTTGGATTTAATCCCCGAGATGAGTTGAAGGGAGTTTAGAGAGTCAGTTATGAGTAGGGCCTTTTGGGACTGGGGGTTGCTATCGGTATAGTGTTGGATGCAAAAGACCATCGCGTATATTTCAGCGTCCAGTGCTGTACAGCAATCGTGCAGTCTAACTGACTCTGCTGCCCCTGAGACTTCAAAGGAGCATGCCGCCGGTGACTGATAACCTATTGCCTTCGCTCCATCTGTGTAGAGGCATGCATGGTCTGTGTAGCTCGCTATGCTATTTGTTGCTATTTGTGCTATGTTTGAGGGGTATTGTGCTTTGTTCAATTTTGTCAGCGATATGTTGATGTTTGTGATTGGCTGACTCCAAGGTGGTGCGGTTGCTGCGAAGTCTGGCAGAGTTCTTGAGATTGAAAAGATTTGGAAACGACCCATAACCGAAAAAAGTTCGGGCACTGGGTCATTCCCAAACCTCATATTAGGAGATATTGTCGGGGTTTTAGTACTACTAAGGAGGGTGCTCAATTCTTTAAAGTTATAGTACTTCCTATAGTAGGACAGCGGGGGACAACCTGCCAGTGCATACAAACTTATAACGGGAGAAGAGGGATGAGCAGAAAGGATAGATCGGAGGGCAGCAGAATGTATAGGATCTAAGGATCTTAGCACACTTTTAGCGGCTGAGGAGTACACCTGGCACCCGTAATTGATTCGTGAAAGGATAATCGATCTGTAAATTGTAAGAAGTAATTTTGGGTTTATATTGTACTTGTAATTTGATAGATATTTCAGGATAGACAAGGATTTTAGGCATTTGGTTTTGAGCTCAGCTATGTGAGAGCGCCAGGAAAGTTTTTTATCAAATATTAGGCCTAGAAACTTGACTGATGGACGATTTGGAATAGGAAAACCATTTAGACTCAGGAATACGCTGAGAAGTGGGTTTTGGCGTCCCCTGTGGAAATCAACACATATTTTTTTTTTTTTTTTTTTTTACCCCCCCTTGGGTTTGCTAGCAAAGAGCATTAGCCCAGCAAAAAGGAATAGACACATGGAATAGAATAGAAATTATATTTTTATTCTGTCGGCAATGGAATCAAGGAACACCCCTAGGACAGGAACAACAGAGATAGTAGGTAGAGAAAGAACATAAGAGGCGTTGAAAGGAGCAGGAAGACCAATCTTTAAAAGATGACAATAAAGTAACTCACGCTCGCGAGATAAACCGAAGCACTCGAAGAGCACGTGATTCGCATCGCAAACATACTGGGAACCTTCAGGATCCAATGGACAAAAAGGAGAATCAGCCAAAGAGAAGCGATTTAGTGAAGAAGGAAGGAGACTATGCGAGAAACGGAGGCGAGATAATTTAGTAATTATGGACCGATGCAAACTGGGAAACTCATAGAACCAAGGACGAGGGGGAGGAACAGGATTAATCAAGAGATAAAAGGAATTAGGATTAGTGAAAAGAGATACATAAACAGAATGCCAAAGTCTAAGATGGCAGGATTTAGTTGGAAGAAGAATATTGTGTGCTGGAACCCTACTAATAAAATTCCCATTGGAAACAGCAGCTTTAGCAAGGAGGTCGACGGCTACATTTCCATCAATGCCTGCATGTCCTGGAATCCAAAGAAAGTCAATCTGGGTACACGTCGATGAGGATAGATCATGAAGAAGAGAACGAATAGAAAGGATAATAGCATCAGTGGAAGGAGAAAGGGAAGGTGGAGATAGCGCTAGAAGAACACTTAAAGAATCAGAAACAATAAGGAATTTGGAAGAACTTGCAGAAGAGGAAATATAAATAATGGCTTGTAGAATGGCAACAGATTCTGCAGTAAAGACAGAACAAAAGGACGGAAGTCTAAAAGACCGAGAATGAAAGAACTGAGGGCACAAGAATGCCGCCCCAACTCCGATCGGGCTCTTCGATCCGTCAGTAAAAATTAAAGAGTGATCACGGAATAGAGAGTTTATTGTATTATTAAATTCCATACTGACGATATGAGAGGGAGAGGATTTAAGGAAGCATGGCATGAAGATGATATTTGGTGGCTTTAACAATTTGGAATAGACGTAAGAAAAAAATGGAAGCTTGTGATGAGGAATGACAAAAGGGGAAAATTTAGAAAGGCGAAACGATATATGAGATAGTATAGGAATTTTATTGGAGGAAAAACGCCAGTGACGAAGGATAGAAGAATAAGAGGTACTGATATTTGACGAGGAAGTGGAAAAACGTTTAATGAGAAAGCGATAACCCAAATAAGATCTTCGGATGAACAGAGGACAGATATTGGATTCAGATAGAATGGCTGGGATAGGAGATGACCTCAGAGCTCCGAGACAAAGCCGAAGGCAACTGTTTTGGAGACGATCTAATTTGTAGAGAACGGATTTGGAAGCGTTGCCATATAAGAAACTGCAATAATCCAATCTAGAGCGTATGAGAGATTTATACAACATTATTAACACAGAAGGATCGCCTTCCCATCTCGTAGGGGAGAGAGCTTTAAGAAGGTTAAAGACTTTAAGCGAGGAAGCATATAAATGGCTGATATGATCATGGAAAGACAGACGAGGGGATAAAGTGATACCCAGATAACGAAAAGAACTGACTATTGGAATGGAATGATTTTTTAGATTTATTTCAAATGAGCCCGGGTTGTAAGGTCGAAGGGTGAAGACTACAGCTGCTGATTTTGGGGCGGAAATGAAGAGATGAATGTTAGAAAGGGCCTCTTCTAGAGTACTTAAGGAGCTGTTTAGTTCCTCATTGGCAACTAGAAGATTACGGGAAGAAGAGTAAACAAGGATATCATCTGCAAAAAATAAAGTTTTGGATTTTAAGGAGAGAAAACCAATTTTGGAAACATATAAATTAAATAAAGTAGGGCTAAGGCAAGAACCTTGCGGAAGGCCCTGGAAGGCCTTCCTTGAGGCGAAAAAGGAAGGAGCAGAAAGGAGGAGAGTTCTACTTTGAAAAAGATTTATAATTAGGAAGGATATGGATGCAGGGATATTTAAAGACATCATAACGTTTTTGAGCGTGGGAAGATGGACGCTTTCGTATGCACTGGCTACATCAATAAAAGCTGCAATTGTGAATTCTTTGGAAATAAATGATTTGTAAATGTCAGCAAGGAAAAGACTGATACAATCTGGAGGGCCTAAGCCAGGACGAAAACCAAACTGGTTGTCTGGAAGCAAGTTATTGTGTTCCAGCCACCAGACCAGCCGTTTGTTAAGCATGCTCTCAAAGAGTTTTCTCAGGCAAGAAGCTAAAGAAATGGGCCGAAAGGCAGAGGAATTATTCTTGGGAATTGGAATAACAACGAAGATGTTCCATGAATCAGGAATAGAACCAGATTGCAGGAAGGAATTTAAAATTATTAAAAGAATTTGGAGAGACTTTACAGATAGGTTTTTGAGGATGGAGTAAGAAATTTTATCATGGCCCGGACAGGAGTTGGAGGAGTTTTTCAAGGAAGAAAGAAGTTCAGAGAGGGAAAAGTTAGAGGAAAGGAAATGAGGTGATAATTGGTAAGGAGGAATTAAAGAATCCACTTCATCATAGTTAGGGACATAATCAGGAGCTATGGAGTCAAAGAAAGAAGAAAGAGTATCCTTAGGAAGACTGGAGCTAGACGGGCGTTCGGAAATAGAATTTCTAAAAGCTTTAGCCAACTTCCACACTTTGGAAATAGGAGTGAATCGAGAAAAGGAAGAGCAAAAGGATTTCCAAGCATTTTTCTTGGCGTTTTTGAGAATATATCTGGCTCTAGCGTTCGAACTCTTGTAAGTCAAGAAATTATTAAAAGTAGGTTGAGTGCGGAATGATTTAAAGTTAGACAAACTTTGATTGACAGCAGCTGTGCAGTCCCCATTCCACCACAGTGATGAAGCCCTTAATGAATGACTTTTCCGGGCTTGAGGATAGAGTGGGGAAGACAGTGTTAGAGCAGAGGAGATAGAATTAGTAAAGGATGAATATTGTGAAATAGCATCGTTTTCTACTTGTATTGCAGGAAGGTCTGAGTCCACAATAAACCGAAATCTATTCCAATCAGTTTTATGCAGGTTCCAATCAGCATAATGCAAAGGCGTAAATGAAGATGAAAGAGAAGGGAGATGGAAGTCATTAAGAACAATGAGGATCGGAACGTGGTCAATGCCGAAAGTACCATCTAGAGTTTTCCACGAGGATTTAAGAGCTGTGTCGGAGGAAACAAAAGATAGATCGATAGAACTAGAAGTAGACGATGATTTGAAGAAGGTGTGAGAACCATCATTTAGGAGAACTAAATTATAATTGAAAATTACTTCCTCTATAATTGTGCCATTCCTGTTATAACTGGAACAACCCCATAGAGGCGAGTGGGAGTTCCAGTCGCCGCCGACCATGAAAGGGCGAGGAATAGAATTCAAGAACAAGTCAAATGGGAAATCGCGTAAGTTATAGGACGGTGGGATGTAGGAGGAGACAAGATTAAAACTTTTACCGTGACACAATGGGATTGAGACGTGAACTAAATTCGGATTAAGAGGACTGGAAGAAAGGAAGGAAAAACTATCATGATGGATGAAATGTACATCTTTTCTTATAAGAATAGCAGCTCCGCCATAGTCGTCGTCCCGATTCGAACTGACTAAGGAGTATCCTCGAATTCGAATATTGGAAGATTGTTTGAGCCAAGTTTCTGACAGGAGAGCAACCTGAATGTTATATTGATCCAACAAACCTTCGAGAGAGCATTTATTGGCATTAAGACTTCTACAGTTCCATTGAAGAATATTTAGCCTGTTTGACATCATTTAAAGTACAGAAAAATAGTTGGAGGGGAAGGAACCATGTAAGTGTAGAAGAGGAAGGGAAATAATACCTTACAGCCTGCAGATTTGGAAGAGAGAGGAAAATCGGAGAAGGAATGAGTGTAGGCTCGGGTAGTCCACGCAAAGCCAGTTGAAAGTATTGAATAAAGACAAGGAAAGATACGGCAGAAGAAAGGATGCAAAAAAAGACAATGGAGAGACATCTGTTTTCCCAGATAACTTACGAATGAGGAATATGAAAACTTATTGCGATGCTCACTGAGGAAAAACCACTTCCTCTCTCGCTTGCTTACCAACTTAATTAGGTATGGAATGATGAGGAAAGGGCTGCGGGTCAAAGTGAAGAAATTAAGATTAAGCAAGAAATAATTAGAGATTAAATTCGCTTTAAAAAGGGTCATAACTGGAACGAAAAGGACTTTGAAAATGATTAAATTGAAACAGACTAACCGTCTTTCTTTACCGTAGCCCAGCGTGTTTGAAAGAAGACCGAAGGAAAGATGAAAAAAGGAAAAAGTCAGATATTTGAGGATGAGAATCATGCATCTAATAATTAGTATTGATTTGCACGGTTTAAAACCGAAGAAAAAAGAAGTTTTATACAATTGTGCATTGCAATCAACCATACACCGTCCTCGACTACTGTCGAACCCAATCGAAGTTCGCAGAAAGAGGCAATGGTCATAAAAATAATGCAAAGCATATAGATCAGAACAGAAACATCTGTTAACCTTTCTCGCTTTTAACAGTATAGCTGAGAAAAGAAAATTGATCCAAACAAAAATTATGAACAATTCTCCACCGTTCTCATCACCCGCAGGTTTCAAGTTGCGAGACGAGACAATGGTGATAACAGGAATAGGAAACATATATTTTTGGAATAAGGCGTATGATGTCTGTATTCTCAGTAATGCAATCCGGGAGAAACATAAGATTACAGAAGGAAATGTGATAGGAATTAACGGCCTGAGCTCCGGAATGCTGGTTAGCCTAGATAAAGGAATATGGCAAGAGAACGACAGAGTAGAAATTTGGGAAAAAACATAAAATTCAATGACAAGAACCATAGCGAATTTTACACATATGCAAGAGAAGAAATTAGAATGGAATTTCACAATCATAAGGACCATTAACGGAAATACAGGAAGTTGACCAGTTACGTAGCCGTAGAATTCGGAGGACAGTGAGCAAATAACAATTGGAAAAGCTTGAGCGATGCCAAGCGAAATTCAGGACTTTGACGTAGGTTAGGAGGGGTATTTTGAAGGTTTAAGCTGAAGTCTAGCTTATCGACAGCTTCTTCTGCTGACATGGGAACGGAGGAGTTGGGATTAGGAAAAATTAGAGTAGTTGGTACCTGTTGTTGCAAGCAAGAGTTAGGTGAGTTGGGAAGAGAATAAGAAGGAACGTTATGAGACGATGCACTGTGCGTTGATTCGGGGAAGAAGAGGCCGTTACGATAATTACGATTGTTTGACGGAAGAGGAGGGAAATGCTGATTAGGAACGGGAAGAGATTTGGGAGATCGTGACCGATTGGGTCGGCGAGAAAACTTGGAAGGAGAAGAATGCAGGTTTTTTTGAGCTATATCGGAAAAAGAAAAAGCTGAGTTGGTAAGATTGGATTTTTTAATTATACTAGCTTCATTATAGGACACGTTTTCGTAAGCCATGATTTTACGAAGATGAAGCTGGTCTTGAAAAACAGGACACTGTCTATCGGTGGCTAAATGATTACCCTTGCAGTTGAGGCATTTAGAATCTGACGGCTGCGGAGCTGAACAAGAATCCAAGGAATGCAACTCATTACATTTAGGACAACGTGGTTTACTGCGACAAAACTTGTCGGTGTGGCCAAAACGAAAACAAGCTCGGCATTGGATAGGAGGTCTTACGCTGGGTTCCACTGCACAACGAAGATGAAAAAAATGAACATAACTGGGAAGGAAAGGTGATTTGAATTTAATTTCGATTAGGGGAATTGGACGAAATTTATCGCCATCTCTTTTCTTGAGTCGTCGAATTGAAGCTACCGGCACTTCCGCTGAAATATCTTCCAATAATTCTTCTTCGGTAATATCTACAGGTACATTACGAATAATGCCAAAAGAGAACAATAGATTATTAGGAATAAAGGCCTTAAAGTCATTTTTATTAAGGAAGTCAGAATCAAGAAGAAAATTATTTGCTGAGCTAATATTCCTAAAAAAGAGTCTAAGTCTGTTACTGCCCGCTCGGAGGATTTCTGTGATTGATTTAGTTCTATTAAAGAGAATTTTAGCAGCAGCAAAGGGATGTAAATTTCCTATATTAAGCTCAGAGAGCGATTGCAGTATAATGTGTATAGAACCATTATACTCTACAGGGAAAAGAATTACCTCATTTTTATTATTAATTTTTGTACTATTATCGATAATGTCGTGGGAAGTTTTTATATTGAAATTTTTAATAGCTTCGATAGCATTATCATTAGAATTATTTTTACTAAGATTATTATTATTACTACTGCTACTATTATTATTACTGCCGGAAAGTTTTGATAAATCAGATTCTGATAGTCGCAGATCTTTGCTAGGGATCGACGCGACCGGTGAAAGGGGACCGGTTGGTTTACGCTTGGTTGAAGCGTCCATGTCCATTTGAAGGGTTAAATTCGTTTTTGCCGGTTTAGTATCTTTGGCGGAGGCCGCAGGGCGGCCCCCACTAGACGTACTCATCAATTAATCCAAAAAAAAAGGGGAGGAGAAAAAAGGAAATAAATAAATGATAGTAAAAGAAAGACAAATTAAAAAATAATAAAATAGAATAAAATAAATAAATAAAAATAAATACTGTTCGAAATAATACGTATTACTCTTCGAAATAAAATCAAATCTATGTATGAATAGAGAAGATTTAGCGTATTATAAATAAACAAAAGAAACGATCTCACCGATATGCCGTTAACAATGCGAGCTGATAAGCCGGACAAGAACGCGAGCAAACAAGAGATAACGCACGACGTTTTACATTAATTCGTTTTTGTTAAGGAAAAGGTCAGACCGTTATCATTGGACCACTTCTGTAAATTTTCGATGGATTTTTCGAGGATATTTTGAGCATTTATAGGATGGTTGGACGATAAGGATATATTCAGGTCATCAACGTAGAGCCGGGACGTTACTGGGTCGGCAAGGCAGTCAGTTATATCATTGATAATTGGAGTAAATGAAATAACATAAATCATTAAAAACCAATAGTGAATTTATATAAATACATCAAGCTGAATCCATTCCACAGTATATTGTTATTAGATCGGATTTTTTAAGTTAGAGAAGACGCTGAGCGTTATGGAAAACCTGCTGTAAGATGGTCGCATTGCACAAATCCAGATGAAATGTCGAAAACCAGAGACAAATTTTAAAAAAATAAGCAACTTTAATGTCGAATTTTATGTAATAAAGTAGTGAAAAAACTGATAAAACCAGATGAATTGTAATTAAAATCTTTTTCTTTTTTTTTTCTTTTCTTTTTTTTTCTTTTCTTTTTTTTTCTTTTCTTTTTTTGGCTCCGTTTTTGTTCTTTGTTAGTTTCCTCAATACCGAAATATTTATGATTACATTTCGAACGAATATATACAGGCCAGCATAGATCTTAGCAAATAAGACATCATCTCACTAGTTTTTCGTTTCGATTTTTTGTATTTAGTCGGTTTTTAATGCGGTTAAATGAAAATTAGAGTTCCTTATTTTATTTAGTGTAATTTATCAGAGCAATGAAATAAAAATTATATTTTTCTTCATTTTTTAAACATTTCACTAGTTAGTATATTCTAAAAATTTTATTTTTATTTATTTTTTTTTTTTTATTCGTTTTCTATTGTTTCTTTTAAAATAATTTTAAAAACGGATTATCATAATTGTCAATTTTTTTTTGTATGTTTTTTTAAAATGATTTTTTTTATTTTTACAATCCGGGTGATTCTTATATAGTTCAGATGTGGTTCCTTTACGTAGTGATATATTAAGAATTGACCAACGGTCATAGAAAGGGGGGCTTAGTCGGAACAATGAAATATGAAGATGCTTATGTATTATTTATACAACATATATATGGAATTATAAAAACACCAATGTAAATATATATTAATTTCTATATAATTATGTAAATTATATTGTGATCATTTGCAAAATATTAAAAATATTATTTCTGACTTTTTAAATGATGCTACGAATATGTTTTAAGAAACGTAATCCTGCTTCAACTGCGGTTATCGTTTGCATTAATTTTTCTAGCCGTAAAAATGATAAAAATAGAAAAAAAAAAACGATACTATTTAGTGGAGTTTACACCGCATCTCGCTAAAGTACCTCAAAAACCGGGAAAGAACTAAAATTACAGTTACCTTCTTAAAAATCAACCTACTTCCATTTGTTTGTAATGTTCTTATCACTGTAAATCACTTCCTTATGAGCTGTCCGCAATACAATTCTTGACTAAATTTTTACACTCCAAAACATCCTTTCCGACATCTACAAAGAGCTTCCCGCAACTTGATGATGACATTTCTTAAACGCAACAACCGGTACTCTACGATGTTTAAGAACCCCTCTACATTCCTATCGTGCCTCCGGCCTAGATGCAGTACACGGTGCATGCAAAGTAAACAACAAAGTATAGTGGAGCTTATAAATACGCTTTGCGAATCAGCAGCATCAGTAGAAAATTAGTGGACTGCAACAAATGCAAAGCACAGAATTGTAGCGAGCCATCAAAACTAAAGGAGTTGTGTGAATTGAGCTTATTTAACACAGTTCGTCTGATAACTCGTATCTGATGCACGTATTCCAGTTCGCTTGTTTCGTGCCACTTCAGAAGCTCATAGATGTGTATGCAGAGCATACAAAACGCAATTGTCCCCTATTAAGTCTCAGAAGTTGAGAGTAGAGAAGTAAACGTTCAGACGACAGAGTGAAACATTCGAAAAGGATTCGGTTAGAATTAAGTTCGTGGATATCATCGGGAGGATGTAGCGGACAGTAAGGAGAGTCTGAAACTCGCTATGTAGATGAAGGAAGCGCTATGATCGAAACTCAACCGACATAAAGAGGAAATAATAAATGCTGGAATTTATGAAACCGAGGGGATTAACTTTCGGCTGAATAGAAAAATTTAAGAGGAAAATTGGTTAAAAAAAGAGGAAGGGTATGAGTTGGACCAAAACTTATAATTGAATTTTTTAGATAATGTTAGTAAATTATTAGCAGTAAACTTATTAACGGGGGAATTCATTAACAGCTGCACCTCGAGACAACTGATCAACTGTTTCATCTCCTTCTATACCAACATGGCCTGGAATACAAAGGAACTCAATCTGAATGTGGTAAATTTGGAAAAATGGATAATAATCGAACCAATACGAAGAATGATAGGATCACAAGAAGGATGAGGAAAAACAGATGAGATAGTTTGTAAAACACTCTTAGCATCAGAGATGACTCTGCAAAGAAAATAGAGCAGGTTGGAGGAAGTCTATAACTTTCAAAGTAATTGTGAACAGAATATAGGAAGGATGCTTCAACGCCGCGAGGACCCTCCGATCCGTCAGTATAAAGAAGAGAATGAAAAGGAAATATAGAGTTAATAGTAGTATTAAGGAAATTTTGATTAGGTTGTGGAAGGGATTTAGAGTAAGGGGAGAAAAAAGATAAATTAGGAGGAAAGAGAACATCTGTAAAATGAAAGGTAAAGTAAGGAAGTTTATTATGTATTATAATTTGTGGAAGAAATTTAACAAGTCGATTTGAGATATGAGAAAGAAGGGAACTTTTTTTTGGAAGTGAATCGGCAATTCTGAAGTACGGTCGCGAGTAGGACGAAATAAGTTTTGAAGAAGAAATTGGAAGACGCTTTAAAAGGAAGCGATAACCCAAGTAAGATCTACGAATTGGTAAAGGAGGAACATTACATTAGGTACTGCAGAGGAATGGGAGTTGATTTAATGGCTCCTAGACATAAACGAAGGAAGCAATTCTGGACTCGATCCAGTTTACAAAGGAGAGATCTGGAGGAGTTACCATAGATAAACGAACAGTAATCTAGTTTGGAGCGAACTATAGATTTATAAACGACAATTAAGGTATTAGGATCTTCTCCTCCCCACCTTGTTGGCGAAATAGATTTAAAGAGTAAATTAGTCTTTTATTTACCGGCATGTGAAGATAGTTAATGTAATCGAAAAAGAATTATTAACTAAGCGAATAGGAATGTTCTTTACGGAAGGGTTTATTGAAGAAGAATTAAAAGATCGATAAGTAAAATTAATATAAGCGCATTTAGACGGTGAAATAAAAAAGTGTAAATCTGAGAGTGAGCTATTTAATCTTGACAAGGAATTATTCATTTCTTCGTCTGCAAAGATAAGATAGTTAGAAGTGGAATATAGAAGGATATTATCAGCAAAGAAGAGGGAAATTACTGTTGAAGTTATTGTAGGACCTTTTGGATAGGGTAGGTGAATGTGTGTTTTCGGAATAATACGGTTGAATTATAATTGTAAACACGGGCCAACCGTTATCTTCTAAATCTGTTTAAATATTTCCTGATTTGGCTCATCTATACATACATTGCGAAGATATACAATTGAAGATATCTAATTCAGTATAAGAATGTAAGTTTAATTATAAGCACATAAGCATCTTTGTAAGCGTAGCACGAATGTTATCTCTGAAATTTAATAATAGAAATTTTCCGTTTTAACCCAACGTAATATTGGCTCTTTTATGTATATATTACATACGTTGTTACTCGCATTTAACTGTGCACGGAGGACAGGTTTATTATTATGTGTGAAAGATTTATATTTCTTTTATATTATTATAACTATTGCTATTATTATTGTTACTAATTTTTATTAATGAGAAGAAGCGCTGTTTATTATCGATATATCCAGCGGGAGAGATAATTATCTAATTTATAAGTATTTTTTTTTTTTTTTTTTTTTATAAGATTGTATATGAGGGTTTCCATGTGCCGTGTTTAACTACTGGGGCTATTACAGCACATGGAGCCTACTTAAGGGGATTAAACGCGATAGTACAGATTGCTGCTCCGCATGTAAGCTAATACAGCTGCGACCGCGGGCGGAGCATTTGACAGTATCGTAGAACTAGAGGAAGTGGTGAAGTGCATGGATCGTGGTACTGCAAAAGAGGGACATTCGAGAAGTAGGTGATAGGTGGATGGGGCGCTCGGTTGACTACAAAAGGGGCAGACATTTGGGGGTACCTGGCTCGTGAATATGTAGCCATGCGAGAGGGTTGTATGTCCTATTCGGAGACGATTCAGGACAGAAAAATCTCTGCGGGAAACTCCGTCTGTGGGCCACCAAGGCTCCGTGGTTGTTTTTATGCTTCGGAGAAACGTACTTGAAGATCTCCATTCCTGTTGCCATTCTTCTCCAGTTTGCTGCATAAATAAATGAGCCAATGTAGGGGGAAGAGGGGGGTTGTGTGGCATTGGAGAGAACAATGTCGCCTGAGCTGCTCGATTGACACGCTCATTGCTTGGAATCCCAACATGAGCCGGCACCCATAGGAAGGACATTTCGGAGTTTAAATGTGATAACCTGTATAATAGGTAATGGACCTTCCTTACCAGAGGGTTGTTGGATTTAATCCCCGAGATGAGTTGAAGGGAGTTTAGAGAGTCAGTTATGAGTAGGGCCTTTTGGGACTGGGGGTTGCTATCGGTATAGTGTTGGATGCAAAAGACCATCGCGTATATTTCAGCGTCCAGTGCTGTACAGCAATCGTGCAGTCTAACTGACTCTGCTGCCCCTGAGACTTCAAAGGAGCATGCCGCCGATGACTGATAACCTATTGCCTTCGCTCCATCTGTGTAGAGGCATGCATATAAGTATGAAATTCCTTAATGACAAATATTGTCTATTATTACAGGAATTTAAATTTATTACAAAATTTTTGACAGACAAGTTTTTTATCTACATAAAATTTTATCTAATATCATGGTAATGCGGAACTGTTTCTGGCAATTAGATCGTATCTGTATTTAATTAGAATTTCCGGACATATTGCATTGGGCCTAAGAACGGGAATGTCTTTCTCAAAAAATTACAGAGTATAGTTGAAAAAAAAAAGTCAATTTTGTAAATTGTAATTACGAACTGTTCTCTCTATATCTTCCTCTATACGATGTTTACTATGCATAGAAGTAGGTTTATTTATCGTAATCGATTTTATTCATATAAATTTTAACGTAGTAATTTCCGTAGATAACAATTATGATGCAGTTTATTATTTATCCCCAATTTTTGCTTATTTAATAATCATTACTTTTTTGTTAAATTTATTATGTATAAAAACATATTTTCAAATTAATATAATTATATAAATATAATAAATTGACCAGAAAACAATTATTAAAAATTAAATCACCTAACACATGATTCGGAGTGTTCCATAATCGGAGTTATATCATAATAAATTTTGTTAAAACTATTATTATTCGATAAATTAATAAATTCACGAATTTTTTTTACGTTCATTTTATACACGCGCGCCTTTCTTTCTACGAAGGGGAAAAAAAGAAATGGCTAATATAAAATTAATATTGTATAATAAATACAAAAATATCGCACTGCTAGGAAATGAGAGTTAAAAACAAAAAAAAAAAAAAAGCGTCTGAAATTAGAAAATTCAATCATTTTATTGCCCGGAAACAGCAGAGGTGGCTTATGATAGATAGTGTGCATGGGCGTTTTAACTGAATTAAGGTCCCCCCCCCCCCGTTAATTGGTTTCGGGATTTTGTTAAATTCGTAAAAAATTTCGCAAAAATTAATCACAACTCCCTGGTAAAAATTTAAAAAGTATCGAAAACATTTAAGCATTTTTCATTTTTCGCATATTTCCTTATTTGGAACAATTATACCTGTGAGACGGTTAGACAGTGATCGGAAGTGCGGGGGGGGCGATTTTTATCGAATTTATTGCGATTATGTTTATTTAGTAAATCACGTCTCATGTAAATGGAAGAGCGTGAAAACCATTTCCGTTCGAAATGAATAATTGATTTTTTAAACTTAATTCAGCGCTTCCAGTAGTTGCCGCATCCCATATTATGGCGGCTACTTTCGTGGCGCCTTCTTAGTTCGCTCTCGTCGGCGCAGACCAAAGTAACAAATACACTCGGCATGCGAGAACTTTCAGTTTTCCCTCTTTTCTACTATTTTATTCTCGTTTCATTCTTCCACTTTTCTTCTTTTTTAATACTTCGCGTTGTAACAGTAATAAAATATATTATCTTATATAATCGTCTCCGGAATGCGTTATGATCTATTCTGGAAAAATTCATAGAAAGAACAATCCGCGACAATGTGTACATTTAAGAAAAAAGAAAAACTATATGATAATATTACGGGACAAGAAAATGTAACAAAAAAAAAAAAAATAAAAACAAAACAAACCGAGAAACGGTATTTGCTATTTTAATCGTGCTGCTGCAAATGATACAAATTACATTAATTGGGAATGGTTAATTTGGTCCAATTATAAAGAAAAAAAATGTTAAGTGTCGCTTGCGACCCCCCCTCTGGAAGATGTGAAAACATACATATGAGCTAGCAATATGTAGATTTATTATGCAGAATTTTTAACAAATATTCTTAACACTTTCAAAAACACACACGCTTTCATACTATTTTTAGGATCGGCTTTTTCGAAATTTAAAAAAAAAATCATATTCAGTACTGATACTCAATGTTTATTAAAATAAAGTTATAAAATGGGATCTACTTACAATTAGAGTGATATATTTTACTTGCTTAATACGGTCAGTTAAAAATTGATCGAATAATTTTCATCAGAATACAGCGGAAAAATATGAACACTCAAAATTTTAAAATGAAAAACTCGTGCCACTTAATATTCAATTTTATTGTTAAATTTAAAATATTTCTGTTTTATAATAATATTATAACTCATGGCTTTACCCGTGTATATTAAATGTCCGTTTAAATGTCTGTACTTGGAAATTAATAAAAAAAATTTCGTTTTCATCTGAAATTATATTTATTTAAAATTTCTTTCTCCCTTTATAAACCGTCCAAAAAAAAAAAAAAAAAAAAAATGGTCTTCACGTTTTACGTACAGCAAACTACGGTAGAGTTGAGTAAGGATTTCAAATCTACGTATAAATAACATTCACATTCCCCCCATAGCAAATATTAAAAATACAGTCTCCAGTCTTGTCAATCGAATGGTAATTTCTGGAGGTCTCAAAGCTATATATAATTGTAATTGATTTGTTTCCCATCATTTATTTACATCACTTTTATTATATCATTCATTCATCCTATAAACAGCCCATTTACCTACCCGCTAGCTTTGCCCCCGTGGCTTCACTCGTGTATTAATATCTGTTTAAATCTTTTATTTTTTTTCTCTTTTTTTATGAAGGTGATTTCTTCATTCACCCAAAAGCTTTATTTCCTGTATTTACCCAAAAGCTTTATTTCCTGTATTTACCCAAAAGATTTATTTCCTGTATTTACCCAAAAGCTTTATTTCCTGTATTTACCCAAAAGCTTTATTTCCTGTATTTACCCAAAAGCTTTATTTCCTGTATTTACCCAAAAGCTTTATTTCCTGTATTTACCCAAAAGCTTTATTTCCTGTATTTTCCCACTTCTTTTTAGGGAATATTACTAATATAATAATTAAAACAAATTTTAAGTACCGTTTACAAAAAAGCTAACGGTAACAATCGAAAATTTTCCTAAAAATGCCGTATAAGTAACCTTAAGATACGTACTATTTCCATCCACCTTGTAAATCGTACTATTAAGATTTCATATTCGTTTTCTTTATTCGAATTTATATTTCCCCATGGTAATTAACATTCAAAAAGATGTATTTGTATGTTTTTTGGATTACGAGAAGGCTTTTGACAGAGTCAAGCACGACCATTAAATAAGAATTTTAAAAAACAAAGGAATAAATCAATATGATATGAGAATCATCCAGAAATTGTATTTTAGTAGAAAACAAAATGTCAGAAAGCATCCGTATAAATAGAGGAGTCAGACAAGGATGTATACTGTCACCGCTCCTGTTTAACCTGTATGCAGACAGTATCTTTGAGCAAGCGTTATGGAATCTCAGAGCTGGGATTCGGATAAATGGAAAGTACATAAATAACATCCGCTATGCAGACGACGCCGTTCTTCTGGCTGACTCTTGTGAACAGTTACAAAGAATTATTAACAAAGTTAATGAAGCAGGTAAAAAATGTGGACTAGGGATAAATGAAAACAAAACAAAATTTATGGTAGTCAGTCGCAAACAACATCGAAACCCAACTATTCAGATTAATGGGAAAAACATCGAAGAAGTTAAACAATTTAAGTATCTAGGATGTTATCATTACAGAGAAGCTTGATCACTGAAGTTAAAAGGAAATGTGGCAAGCGAAAACAACGTTTGACAAGTTTAAAAAATTGTTAACGGACCAATCACTAAGTCTCCGCATAAGACACAGAACTCCATAAAATGTGCTATACACGTATATATATATCCGATACACTAATGTATGGGGTCGAAGCAATGACATATGTACTTGTAAGAACAATCAAATATTTCGAAGCGTGCGAAATGTGGTTATATAGAAGAGCCTTGAAGATATCTTGGGTACAGAAAATGTCTAATGAAGAGGTGCTAAAGAGAGCCATAACGGAAAGGAGAATAATTAAAGAAATAAAAGCAAGAAAAACCCTAGTTTATTATGGGCATATTATACGAGGACAAAAATATGAACTATTACGGTTGATCATTCAAGGAAAAATAGAAGGGAAACGAGGAAGAGGTCGAAGAAGAATATCATGGACGAGAAATGCCCGACAGTGGACCAAAAAATCATCGATAGGACAACTGATGCAGGCGGCAAGAAGCCATAATATATGATCGTCTACGCGCAAAACACTGCGTACGACACGTCGAAGAAGAAGAAGAATTAACATTGATATTTTAATATGGTAAATTCATAACAACTATCAAAATATAACAAACAAATTTAAGAATAAAATGAATGCTTACTTAGAAAAACGTTTTTCTAAGTAAGCATTCATTTTATTCTTAAATTTGTTTGTTATATTTTGATAGTTGTTATGAATTTACTATATTTTTTATTAACAAACAGGATGTTGAAAGATTTTTTATTATATGATAAATTTAGTGTTTTATAAAAAATTAGTTTTTTTCCAAAAATTGTGTTTCCTCCCCATGGTGTAAATTAACATTTTAAGTTAATCACATTTATTATGTTGCTAAACGTTCGCAAAAGCTTTAAAATTTTCACTTCCAAAGTGAATAATGGCGTATAAGATATTTCTATATTGAAAAAAAAACAGGAGAATACGCGCGAATTATTTTTGTAACTTGTACTTTTTAGAAGGAAAGGTCTAAGAATTTTTATTTATTACCGCACCCGCTGTTTTCCAAAGGTCTATTTGCAACCTTGTGTTTTTGATAATATTCCGACACTTGCGAGGAGTTATTGAATTTTGCTGGATTGCCATTGTGAGGTATTACTTTTATGAAGTCGATTCGATTGCCAAAGAGAAAGTCCGGTATTAGCAGTTTCCATCCAATTCTCGAACCTTTTTGAATAAGGTTAAAAGAGATAATAATAATGCGGATTGGATCAATATTTTCACATTATATAATCGTCTTATCTTGTCCGTCCGTACCTTAATTTTATCACATTTTCCTATTTCTGTTGGTGGTGTGTCCTCGGGGAAACTTGTATGTGACACTGTTGAAAGTGTGCACTGCTGTAGAATGGGTTTAAATTTCTCCAATACACGACAAAGTCTAAGTTGCAATACATATTATAGACTAAATTTCAGAGAATACATTAACAACTAGCTTTTATTTTTACCTGCAGCCAATTGGAAAACAACGAGACTTGTGCTTTTTAAAGATCTTAAGGTCATTATTTTTCATTTTTTGATTATCTATTCTGTTCCTCGGTGAGAGGATGTTAGTTTTTCTTTTTAAGTTTATCGAAGGAAGCAAGATTATATTATATAACTTTTGTTCTATGTAATTATTTCCCCCCTCAATCATCGGAGTATGTATATTATTTTGTTAATGTAGACGATTAATTTTTATTTCATTCCATTTTTTATTTATTTACTACTTTTAAACTTTTTTTATATCTAAAAAAAAAAAAAATATTTCACGCCATTATTTTTATCGTAAGAGATTACTAACTAGTGATGAGACTATATTGAAAAAAGAAATACAAAAAAAAAAAAAAAAAAAACCTAACCCGAGTTAAGGGAAAATAATTAATATTCGTATCGCATTTTAGCTTGCTATTTTTAAATAAATCTATAAATATTTTCAGAGACCTTCGTCATATTTGTCTGCGTTCTTTGTTCGACGACAAATGTAAATGTGTATTATACATATTTCAATTAACATCAGATTACACAATTATTTAATCTAGTAGTAGATAAAAAAAGAAATATCGCGAATGTGTAGTGATAAAGGTTCTTTTCGAAATTCTCCCCTGTTTCATCTTATAATAAGGTTTTACACTAATATTATTGATTATATATTACCGTTACTGTTTTTTTTTTTTTTATCTTACATGATTTTTTCCGCCCTTCATGGCTGTAGACGATTAAGGGCGACTTATTAATTCAAAGCAATAATTGGAAGTTCTCGATCGAATACCGATATAAGAAAGGAACAAACGATAACTCCGGTACGGACGAAAAGGTGTCAGGAAGTATCATTATAAGGAGTGTAGAGCAAGCCTCAGTAGATGCGTATAAAAAACATTTTGTTCAATTAATAGCGCAGAGTTCTCAAGATGCGATATTGAGATAACCAATAGAGGAAGAATCAGAAGGATGCTGCAGTGGGCACAATCGTCTAAAATGTACCCGACGAGGAGGGGCAGCCGTTTCATTCGGAGAGTATCATTAAATTTGTGGGCTTCTTGTAGTGAAATAAAGAGGAATTTAATTTTTGAAAGTTGCCTAAATATAATAATATAATTCAAAAAGAAAAAACGGGACTTTTTAAGCGTATTTTAAAATGTACTTAATTATTCGTGCGTGTAGCAATTATGATTAAAGAGAGAAATATTTGAAGAAAGAATTATTCTCCGCGTCAACGCACTATTTCAAGAAATATGTATATTATGAAACATGTATGTAATTTTGATTACGAAAAAAAAAAGAATTTAAAATAAAATCCTCTCCGAAATATCGGTAACATTTCGGAACAATCTGAATACGCCGTGGTGCCTGATCGAATCTTAAAAACCCCACAACAAATTTTCCGAATAAAACGGCGCTCCTCCTTATCTGTTACATTTCAGATGCTTCTTGCAGCGTGGGCAGCGAGGAGACGATGCAAAACGGTAGCGGAAAGATCGGAGTAAAATGTGGCTGAAACGTGGCCGAGATTGCAGATCACGTGAGAAGAGGAAAGTCGTGGAATTATCGTGGAGATCAGGCTGGACTGTCGAGTAATGTGATAGTTGCGATTTGTGAAGATGGAGGTATTCAACCAGAGAGTCTGTGTATAGAGTGTGATATTCCTCGGAGAGAGATAAAATATTATTTTTACAGTAATCTTTCTGATGAGATGAGCTGCAACATGCCCGATGAATGTGCCAATGGGTACCTCATTTTCTTCAACTGTGATCAGAGGGATCCGCATATGATAAATAGAGTGCATGAAAAGAAGACTGGGAATAAGAGATATACGACCGACAATGAAGTGTCATTATGAAGAAAAAGGATTATATTTAGACTTGCACTTATTTTTAAATAACTTAATTTCTCTTTTAGCCCATCAAGTTTCATTCTTGTATACATCATTCAGTCAGTGTACTAGCTGCATGCAGTTTTTTTTTTTTTTCTAATTTTTTGCCTAAAATTCAACACCTCCTTCAACGGAAAAGAACGGGTTTATTTTAAATGTAGAAAATAACTCCACCGCGAAACGAATTGGAGCAACCTCACAAAAAGAAAAAAAAAGGGAAACTATCACATTCCGACAATGTCGATTGTTTAACATTTCATCAGCTCACAAAACACATTCTATTAACATAATCGCTCATAACACAAAGTAATGATTCTGATATGGATATAGAGATGGCCGGAAATACATTTATGAAATTAAAAAACATCCTCTTTGCGATACGAAATTAAGTCTAAGGATCAAGAACAAGATATTGCAATGTTACGTGTGGTCAGTGTGCTACTGTATGGAAGCGAGACATGGACCGTAAAGGAAAATATGAGGAAGCGTATATATCATCATTCGAAATGTGGTGCTACAGAAGAATGTGAAAAATACCGTGTACGAAAAAGTTAAAAAATGAAAAAGTACTGGAACTAATCGGAACTAACCGAGAATATTAATGGCAATAGTAAAAAGAAGGAAGATCAACTTTATCGGACACTTCATGAAAGGTGAAAAATACAAAATTCCTACAGACAATAATAATGGGCATGATAGAAGGAAGAAGAAATCCGGGGAGAAGAAAGACCGCTTGAATAGATAATATAAAAAAATGGACCGGAATTAAGAGAACAGAAGATCTAGTCAGAATAGCAAAAGACCAGAATTTATTACATCAGATAATCCAATCCATACATGATGAGTAAGCAATATACCGGAATCGGGTGGCACGAGAAGAAGAAGAATCGCCCCTCGATCGTGATACGGGAGATCGCTATACATTCGTTTTTGCTTTAAATGAAATTCTTTACAACAGAGCCGGATCGCAATTGAAGGAATTCTGCGGCCTGGAAATGGCAGACTTTAACTGATTTAACTAATAATTTCCACTCGCCTAAACTCTTTCTGATGGTCTTAGCCTTTATTCGAAAGAATTTGTTACTTTTTACCGGCACTGTTCGCAATACAATTCCTATTGAGACGTGTATGAAGAATTATTAAACAAAAATGCTGTTCAATAATCATACACAATAAGAGCAAATATCGGATTTATACCGCATTGTTATAGTCCGCGCAGCGTAAAAAAAAAAAAGATAACAAAAAAGCTATTTAAAAAATTCTAACAATTAAGTCGATGACGTATATATGATCTTATTCTACCGACGATGTAATATTTTTTTTTTTTTTTTTTAGTATCCTTTAGTAAGTTTTGAAAATTTTTATCATCTCCTTTATATAATAATAATAATAATAATCAGTGAGCTCGATATCGAAGTAAACAAACGAAAAAAAAAGATATTCAAATAAAACAAAGTATTTAATAGTAATGTCTTTTTGAAATTCTTTTTATTTTTAACAGCCTTTATTTATTTATTTATTTATTTTTATTGCTTCCCAGTTATCTTAGTTGAATATTATGTTTGCGCTTTCTTAAATCTTCATACTACGGCCAAGTTAAGAATTTGCATAATTCCAAATGATAAAACTCCGTATAGAGAGAGAACTGGCAAGTAGAAAAAATTAGGCCAATAGATGAGTGTTTCAGTTTAATTGTAGCATGTGGTACTTAAATAGTGATAACGCACTAAGCTTTGCTTTATTGAATAGAAGAGTGACCACCGGTGTCTAAAAAGAAGGCGCGCAACGTTGTTTGCAGTGATTTCAGCTGGCGCCAGCACGATGGTAATTTGCGGTAAGATAAAAACTTAAAAGCGAAATAAAAGACACTTATATACCGGCATTTGAGAGGGCGCACTGGTTTCGCGGCTGGAACTGCGATAGCGAATTAGAAACTGGAGCTGGAGCGGAAAAATAGTTTTTATAAATGTCAGCTATATACGCGCGTGTATATGCGCATCTAGTAGTGGTGGTAACATTTGTTTCTGTGTTTCTTCGAACGGGAAACTTAATGTAAAAAGTAACGTTTGCTGCTCTATTCCAAGGTCGAATTTTGCCCAGTGCCCCCCCGCGCGTGCGCCTCTATCTGGTTTTCTCGGAATCACTTTTAAAGCTCTCTATCAGCAACATCGTCGTCAGCGCCTATAGGGAAACGACGAAACAAAATTTAATGGAGAAGCTTCGGCGCCAGCGTGCCACTAAAATAGGCCAAATAGCACGGCAGCGGTGCGGCCCGTTTGACAAGTGAAACAATTTCTCCAGAACAACAAATGAAAAATAGAAGAAGAAAAAATTGCGCATATTTTAAAAGCTCGCACTCGGACTACACTAGATTTACATCATCGCATACTCAGCCCCGCGTCCGAACCGAACAAAAATTCTTCCGAAATATTAAATTTCATTAATTTCATTTGATAATTCCCTTTTTCTCGATTTTCTTCTAAACTTTTAGTTACATTCCCGCTGCGGTGATCACCATTTTTTTGTTACTTCTTTTTTTTTTTTTTTGTCCTATTACGCTTTTGCGCGCAGATTATACGAAAAGTTACCAGTTCCGCAAGATATTATATAAAGTGCCGTCGAAGTGTGTTCAGTTATTAATATAATTTCTTCCGTTTTATTTTTATCGTAATTAATTTTGTTTGTTACATATAATGATGCCGGTATTCTATTAAGAGTATTAACGATAAATGCAAAATTACGCTGAAATGGCAAAAAACATATATACCTCTATCAGCGGCGGATCCACGATGGGGGGATAGGGGACATTGCCCAAAAAGAACCAAAGCCTCTATAAAAAAATTTGTTATAACAGAGAAACTTAATTTATGCTATAAAAGCTTTGTATGAATTTTACTACACCTATGGCTTTTAATAATTAACATTTAATATTGTTTTTACTGGTAAAACTATTAATGTTATACGTTCTTATTCTATTTTAAATATAATTATCATCGATCTTCTTTTGCCATTTTTATTTATTTTTAATTTTGTATTTTTAATCGAAAATATGTAGTAGTTCAATGAGATATGTATTTAAACTTGCTCACGAGAACAAAGAGAATTCGGATCGGATTACTAACAAAAATAAAAAGTAAAGTGTTTAATAAAAATACTATCTTACTATTTCTAAACTACCATATTTAAGGTATAATTTTATAATTTCGCTTTATCGTTTTTCATAACTAAATATAAGACAAAAATTAAAAATTGTAATAATTATGAATTTTTAAAACACACGTTTTTTTAAACATTTCTAAAAAGGTAATCGTTATTTGATTTTCTTTATGAAACACAAGGGGGGTATTTCTCAAATCTTTAACCTACCGCAGACAGAAGATTTTACGTCATTATATAGTTCCTTGCCCAAATGTTCTTTTGGATCCGCCTCTGATTAACGTTGCGTTTTTATTCGGTTTTAAACGCAACTGTCGTCGATCTTTTTTTAAAATTATTTTTAATTTTTATTTTGCAATTTTAATTAAAAAATAGTTTAATAAGGAATAAATATATAGAGTCTGTCAAGCGAAAGAAGTGTCCCGAAACGCGCTGACGTCACGAAATCAGGGGACCTCAGATTAACGCGTCGATATCAGACGTAACATAGTCATTCTGTTAACACGCCACGTGGTCTGTCTGGATCAGAACAAGTCGGAAAAAAAGAACGAATGAACGTATAATAGGGATGAAACAAAAACGAGCTTACTGCTTCCGCGATGGGAAACTATAATAAGAAAGGGCGACAATATGATTTTTTTCGGTAATATCGAAATACGCGTTAAGTATCAAAAGGCACCCTGTGCTAGTACATTATTTTGAGCATCATCTGTTCGGCGACGAAATTTAAACGGACTTCTTTCGCTTGACACAGACTATATAATATACCTTTTTTTTCCACTCGCTCACGGAAATAAAGAGAATTCGGATCGGATTACTAACAAATATAAAAAAGAAGTAAAGTGTCTAATAATCAATACTGTCGTTCTATTCTTTCTCTAGTATAATTTACTACTATTCGAATTCTAAACTACCATTTTAGCTTAGAGAATAAAAAAAAAACTGTAATAATTATATAAATGTTTTAGAAAACAATTTTGAATTTCTAAAGCGGTCGCTTTTTGGCTTTCTTTCTGAAACAAGGTGGTAAACGCGTGACAATAAATGTAATTTAAAAAATAAAGGTGAGCACCTTTTAAAGAAGACGTGGTTTGGAAATTATTTACACACACCGCTGAATCTGTTTTTGCTACGATCAGCATATACACATATTCAACTTGTTTCTTTAAATATTGTACCTCGCCGCAGCACAGGTACTTACCACTTTCAGCTGATGATAGACTCGGCCCGAAGTAAACGTTCTTGCAGCCGAGTACATTATTATATAGCGCTTCCGTCTGTTTTTTTTCTGCTTTAGAAATTATTAAATTAATACATAATAATTCTAGCGAGTAAATTTTAGTAGAATTCCTCCGTACAAATATTATTATTTATGCCGATAAGCCAATTCCACTGTGCCACAGTTAAAAAAATCTTGAATTCCAAAAAAAACAAAAACTATTGGTAGTAACTTTAGCACTTTAATAAAACACGCTTAAAGAGTCTCGTTTAAATAGATAAATAGAAAAAGATTGAAATAACTTTTTTAAATAATAAAACTAAAATAAAAAATAAAAACACATAAAAGATGTAAATTTCTTTTAAAATAATAAAAAAGTCTAAAATCCAAGCGAAAAAATTGGGAAAATAAAATGATTTTTTACAAAAAATAAATACCGATACTTGAAGATTTATTATAAAAATTTAATAAAAATTCATTAAAAAGTAAAAAAAAATTACTCCCGATAAGAAAATATATATATATATCAAAGTGATATAACACTTAAGAGGTGATATTACGATAATTCTTATACAACATTAATACCTTAATTAGAGTAGGATTCATATTACATATTACAATATCTAGGAACAATTTAATGACTATATTTAATGCAGTTTTTAATTATTATTTTAATATGTAATTTAAATCCTACTCTAATTAAGGTATGAATTTTGTATAAGAATTACGATAATATCACCACTTAAGTGTTTTATCACTCTCTGATATATGTATATTTTTTATCGGGAATAATTACTTTTTTTTTTTTTTTTACTTTTTACCTTGAAGTCGGTATTTATTTTTTGTAAAAAAGCATTTTATTTTACAATTTTTAGCGTTATACTTGAATTTTCTTCTTGTTAAAAATCATTTTTTTTTTTCACATTATTCTCCCCATTCTAAAAAAGAAAAATCGATTTCTCCATTCTGAACTGCATTTCCGCGGTGTGAAAACACCGAAAGCTACATTTCCATGGTAATTTGGAAAATTTATAGTATTTTAATTCAATAAATCTAACCCGACGGCGGTGAAACCAATCGTGAATGAAAAGCATCCAAAAAGCTTCAATCTGCCACATCGATCAAAGTTAAATGGGACCACCACGTGAGAAACGCTATTATTTGAAATAAAAGAAGAATCATCGAAATCGGTTCATCTAGAAGAAAGTTCTGAGCTAACACACATAAAAAAAAATAGAAAAAAAAAAAATACAGTCGAATTGAGAACCTCCTCCTTTTTTGAAGTCGGTTATTAAAAATAGCGATAAATGAATAAAATAATAAAAAATAGAAATGAGATTATTGTTAGGTAAATTTCCTTCTTAAAACCTATCAGTAATTTCCCTCTTTTCCAAACTGTGCTCTTCTTTAAAACTATCACAAAATGCCGACATATCCCAATCTATTTTTACTATATACATTTATACATATACAAGTCGACTCGCGATTATCCGGATGATTAATTGGGCGGCCCTACGGTCCAGATAACAAAAAATCCGGATACGCTGGAGTTCAAGGTTAAATACTACAAATTAAATGAAAATGTACTCATCCTATAAAAGAGTAAACGTGAAAATTAACTTACGGTGTACATTAACTAGTTATTTTTAAAGAAGTCTGTGATTAAGGTCTGCGTATCTTCCGCTGTATTCTCTTCCTTGTCGATATATCTCGCCGCCACTTGCGTAAAGATATCAGCCGGTAACGCTTCTTCCTAAAGAGTTACTCCAGCGCTATTTCAATCGCCTTTAGTCCTTTATCGTTCATGTGGTATAACACTTTGAAGGGGCTCGTTATCCATATTTTCTTCAACTGGGTCCTCGTTGCGTACCATGATATCCTTATCTGTTATTTCTTCGATCTCGTCGCTGCCCATCCATTCTATAACGTCATCCGTATTATTTCACATCCTGGAATATTTTTTATTACAGAAATAAGCTCCTCGTTGTCTTTTGAACTGTCCAAATCACACTGTTTGCCAATTTCATCCCATTTATAAATGATTTTATGATCTAATAGAATTTTCCACGACGGTGCTATAGAACTAATCTCTTCCCTTACCTTAGATAACCCCAAGTGTGATAACAACAAGCATATCAACTGATTTTAAAGCAACCTGACAGTCCTCACATTTCCACGAGTCACAGTACATTATGGCCACAGACAGCGAATACAAACAAATATTCAGAAACTTACTGCACATATACCCGTGGATTTTATAAAAGCACTTTGGTTTTTTTTTTTTTTTTTTTGAAAATCGGTCCCGAGTCTGCTGTATATACGAGGGTGGTTCAAATATAAACCGGAATTTTTAAATAAACGCGCGAAAAATTTATTGTGGAAAAAGTGGTTGCACTGGCAGTTAGACCGGTTTGTTATGTAGAGCAATTAGAACCGCGTCGTAAGCTCACTTTTTAGTGTAGTTAGAGCCATGAGTGAAAAAGAAGTACCGGTGTCGTCTGTTGCGCAACGCATCATTATTCGTTTTTTAGTCAAAGACACGACGTAAAATCCGTGGAAATTTACCGAAAATTACGCCAACAGTTCGGCGATGAGTGTCTCTCCAAAACTCAAGTGTACGAGTGGTGTTCCGCGTTTCGAAAAGGACGTGAAGTGGTGTCAAACATACCACATGCGCGGCGGCGTCCAAAAACCAGCATTACAGATGAACACGTCAAAGCCATCGCGAACAACTCATTTTGGCTGACCGACGCGTCCGTGTACGCGATATGACCGACGAATTGGGCATCAGCATAGGTAGTATTGAGACCTTTAATTCATGATCGGCTAGGTTATCGCAAAATTGCAGCCAGATCGGTGCCAAGAGTTTTGAATTTCGAACAGAAATTCACCGCTCGGCTCACGATGGAGACATTGGCCGAATTGGGCTGCGAAACACTTGAACATCCTCCTTACAGTCCAGATTTGTCGCCGCCTTGTGATTATTATTTGTTTGGCCCGTTGAAAGAAGCACTTGGTGGACAACGTTTCGACAGCAACGATGAGGTGGAATCGTTCGTGCGCAAATGGCTATGTGACAAGCCGCGAGATTTTTACGAAAAAGGAATAAAAAAATTGCCGGAGAGGTGGAAAAAGTGCGTAGCGTGCGAGGGGGGTTATCTCGAAAAATTGTAAAAATATGAGCACTGTAAGTATAGAATAAAAATTTTTATGACGAAATTCCGGTTTATATTTGAACCACTCTGGTGATACGGATTTGAAGTATTTAACGCTACCCTGTTGACGACGTTTGAGCTGGAAAATATTATTCGATTGAAGTCATCACAACATTCACGATTTCTCAAATGTCGTTCAACAGTGCTTCATCACTGCCTTTAATATTATCATACAAGCTGGCTTACTCGGCCAAGAAACCGTAATTCCCATATATATATATATATATATAATCGAACGTTCGAGAATATTCTGGGGTAGACACAGTCAAAGTGTGTTGATTGTTGATGGTGTACAGCAACAGCGGCTTTTGTCAGTGGCGAATGCTGTGTCTCGTATAGTGTACCACCGAGTATTAGCGAACAGAGGGCGGATTTTATAATTACCCGAAATATCTGGGCAGGGTGCAGCGGGCGGTGTACGAAAAGATAAAGCTGATTATAGGTTCGGCTTTACGTTCGCATCTCCGTACAAAAGAATCGGCCGATTCGCGTATAAAGATCTATTTAGTCGAAGCCACGTTTTTCTATCTTTTTTTGTTAAATGTAATGTAAATTTGGCGGGTTTTTTTTTTTTCTTTTTTCTTTTTTTTTTGTAAAAAAAAAAGGTAAATTAGTAAAAAACACATATATGTAATAAACAAAAGCCTAATGCTCGTTAAGAGAAACTTAAAAGGAATTTAAACGCATTGTCTTGTTGACATCACGAAACCGGGAGCTCAAAAGGAAAATCATTTCAATATATACATATATAATACTTGTTCCTTTTAATATACCGCGCGGTAGGTTTCCATTTTTACAGCATTATAATAAACAAGCGTTTGTTTTTAAAATTCGGGAAAAAATTTTCAGCTAATGTGTTTAATTTTATTCGTTCATATTCAGTTAGTGTCGAATGTGAAATTAAGAGAACATTTCTAAGAAGAAAATCATCACTAAAAGCGTCACGAATTATTAGAATGAAATACATTTTCCGCTTTAAAATATTTCTATTCTAATTCGTGACGCTTTTAGTGATGATTTTCTTCTTAGAAATCTTCTCTTAATTTCGCATTCGACACTAACTGAATATGAACGAATAAAATTAAACACACATTAACTGAAAATTTTTCCCCGAATTTTAAAAACAAACGTTTGTTTGTTATGACGCCAGCGGCGAACTGAGACTTTTGGTGTAATGTTGCCAGCGTCAAAATGCACCTGCGGCGAAACGTAAACACGGGCGGTGGTCCTAAAAAAAATTCGATGCGAAACTAAATGATAATATTGTTACAGAAAGGGTCGCAGAACAATTCCCCGGGTCTGTACAAAATGCCTTTTTTAACGGAAAATGTGATGTTTTTTTTAAACAGAGAACAACAACACTTCTAGCTAACCGATTACCCTGGGCGGCAAAAAACCGCGTCAAGAATATATAATATAGAATTTAAAATGATTTCAAAAATCACACCCTTAGATAATTCATCACTCGTCACCAGGAGGTAAAAGTTAAATTCAAAATATAAAAGAAAATGCAGAAGTTCTTTTCATGGCGTCGTAAAATATTTTGAAAAGAAGTTAGAAAAAATTTGAAATGATCCCCCCCGTTTCGCCGCTCCGAAAATTAAGTCACCCGGAATCTGTGTCGGTTTAATTCGGCCGATAAATTAAGATTCACCGTTATTATGGAATCCTCGAGCACGAGGTTAGATTACTCGACGCGGACGGGAAACTGAGGATGGTGCTAATTTTTCAAACATTAAAAGAAACGTTGTTCATACGGTGTAATTGGCATGCACATCTCTTGCCTTTTTTTCATTGTGACGTCATTGGAGACCGCTGAAGAGATTTCCATTAGCTTTGCGTTGCATTGTCGCCCTCTATTCGGAAATGCCGTTATTGTCAATCGCTAGTTCATTTTTTCTTTTATCGGCACATGATGTCGCGTACGATTTGTAATATTCTAAATAATTTCACTTTCTGTAATCATTTTACGAAATCGCCTAATAAAACGACGTGAGGAAATAATTTACGTTATTTTCTCTTTTTTGTTCCTTTGAAAATAATTATTAATAACTATATCGATTTGCAAAATAATTTTTTAAATTTATTTTATTTCCGGTTGTTATTTTTAAAACATGTAAAATTTGATACGGAATGAAAATTTGATACGAAATCAAAATTTTACGTATGCGCTAACAAGAGAACATTTTCTATCATCCACATGTCGATTTTCGGTAGAAACCAAGTTGGAAAAATTCATCATAAACTCGTAATGTTTCGAAACAAATTGCTCAGAGAACGAAACATTAAAAGTTTTTGGGTGAATTTTTCCAACGTGGTTTCTACCGAAAATGGAAATGTGGATAACTTCAACAACCACGAAAAAACCTTTCCTCTTTTAAATCATTAATTTTCTATCGTTTTCTTTTTTTTTTTTTTTTCAATTTCTTGAAGAAAACAACTCTACTCACACTGGTGATATTGTCGACCTTATAAACTTTCAAACGATCGACATGGAAATATTATAAATTTGTTTCGCCCGATTTCTAAATGTATAAAAAAAATTAATAATTTCGATAATGTTTTACTGTCGATTAAAATTTATCGTAATGATGTACCACTGGTTCGATGTCACCCGCTTATTTACGAGATCAAAACTAAATACCTTCAAATTATTAATAACAATGGCTGTTTAAACTTTTGTTGGATTCCCAGTCATCGCGGGATCGGGCTAAATGATGACGTTGATGCCGCGGCTAAATGCGCTGCCTTGAATGGAATTATATTCCCGTTCATTCCTTCCTCAGACTTATATCACAGGAGTCAGGCCACTGCCTTGGAGGATTGGATAACTTATAGAGATAGGCAGAATACTGGTAGATATTACAATATGGTTCAGTCTGATATACCTTCGCTTCCTTGGTATTTCGATATTCCACAGTCTATCCCCGGCCGTCTTATTCGTAAGTATGTCACACTAGTTTGTAGATTGCGTATGGGGCATTCGCGAGTGCCTCTAAATTTTGCAGACTCCTCTGGATACAACAGTAATCATACTAAGTCTACCTTCATTGATGACATTAATCATTTGCTGTTCAGCTGTGACAAATACGAGCACAATAGGAAAAGGTTTTATAAAGAATTAATTTCATGCGGATTGTTCCCTTCATATTATAGTGTTCATTACTTACTGTGTTCTGGACATACAGCAATTTTTATTTATTATGGTTCGCTTTATAATTAATAATAACATTTTGATTTAATTATAATATTAGTAAATAGAAAAAAAAAAAAATAATAAATAAAAATAAATAAATAAAAATAAATAAATAAAAAAAAAAAAAAAAAAAAAGAACAGGATAGAGAAAAAAGAAAATTAAGGAAAGATTTTATTAAAGGAACCAGAATTTTTTTTATTTTATTTATTTATTTATTTTTTCTCTTTTTCGTTTCTTTTCTTATTTATTGAAGTTTATTACTTTATTGATGAAGTCAGTTAGTTTTATTTCATTTTATTCTTTATCAATCTATTTGTTCATTCTTTATTCAATTATTTATTTTTCTTACAACTTCCTTTTCCCATCAGGCATTGTGAACATTGCCAGGCAACTGTGGTCATATTGTAAGATGAGAATTTTTCAATTTTTTAATTTGTATTTCTCATTTTGTCTTTTTGTTTTTTGTTTTCTCCTCTGAAAGAAAAATCTGATTTCTGTTTGTTAAGTTTCATCAGGCATTGTGGGCACTGCTCTGCAGTTGCGGCCATAATGTAGAATGATAACCCAATTTAATTTCTTCTTTGTTTTTCCTTGGTTAATTTCATTGCGCATTGTGGGCACTGCTCTGCAGTTGCGGCCATACTGTAGAATGATAACCTATTTTGATTTCTTATTTTATTTATTTTTTCTTTTTGGCTAATTTCATTGATCATTGTGGGCACTACTCTGTAGTTGCGGCCATAATGTAGAATAGAATGAAATTTCCTTCTCGGCTTTTTATTCCTTTTTCTGTTAATATTAATTTTCCATATCTATTCATAGTGTAGCTTGCTGGCCAAATGAACTGTATTTGTTCAGGCCAATAAAAAAAAAAAAAAAAACTGCAATTAATAGGCAATATTTTTCGGAGGCGATAAAAATCATTTTCATCATTATCCACATCAGCAAATGCGGCTAAACGTGTCTGATTTGTTTTCAAACATTAAAACATTCTTGAAAATACATTGTACGTTACTCGTTTCCATGGCATTTACTAATAGAAATCTTTCAGGGCTTACATTTAAAAAAAATTGATCTAAGGGCCACTACTGCGGCGGGTTTCAGGGAGATTAGATGGATTGACAATTTTACAAATTGGAAAAAACTAATTGCATCGGAAGGAGCTAATTAATGAATAGGCATCAAGGTGTAGACGATCAAAGCTTGTATAAATATAAATTTGTATTTTAAGTTTACAAGAGTAGTATATTCTAGTTATTTACACACTTTTGATTTAATTTAAACTTGTAAATAATAATTATCGAATGTTCACATGATATCTTAAAAATTTTACCATTTTCCAAGATGTTTTTAACGGTTTCGTTTGAAATCATCATTTTAGTTTAGCGTTAATTCCATCCGTACCACGTTATATTAATTGTTAGTGTACCACTTTTAAACTCCATTTTTAGTTAAAGTTTATTACGAATTCTTTGATATTTTTTAAACTTTTAAATGTACAAGTGTGTAGAGAGAGATATATACGTATACTTTTATTTTAGTCGAAAAATTCAGCACGAAAATAATCACGATATCATTTTTATCTGTTTCATATATTTTCAGTAATTGCCTCATTTTTTTCCCAATTAATCCCTGCGTATTTTTTTTCGTACTGTTTTTCAGTAGAAGCCAATATGTAGAGATGGCTACTTAGAAATAACATAATTTATTTCATTCTCTGCCCTCCACAAACAGACACATATGTGCACACAATAAGAATGTACACTTATATTTTTCGTAGAGTTTACGTTAAGTAACAGCAATGGCGCGCTGATTTCAAAGGTTTTTTTTTTAATTTTTCATCTTTTTCTACAAGCGCTACTTAAAAATAATAAACAAAAATAGCTTTTAACGCTTGATCGATCACGCCCATCGATACGGAATTTACTGCAGATTAATGGGTAAAAAAGTACGTAGCTAAATAAGTATTACGAGACAGAGGAGTGGGCAGTAAAAATTCTGCAGCATTATAAATACTCATTGCATTTATGTAAAGATCGGGGAAGTAACGTAAGTAGTAAAAAATATAAAATACAAATAATTTCCACAAACAACAATTAAAAGCAAAGCGAAATTAACTGCCACGTAGATGCAGTTAAAATAGGTAAAATTTCTGTTCCGACTAATACGTACTCGTTATGTACTCGTATTATTAAGTAGTCGAGGTAGATACAATGCCAAAATTATTTCTATAATTTTATCATTTTTTTTTTCTTTCTTTGGGCGCGTCAACTCAGGACATTTACTCAGCACAAAGGACTAACAAATAATGAAACGTAGGGACTTGGAAGTTAAATCAGGAAGCGATTAGAAACAAAAGAAATAAAGATAGCCAATATAGGAACAACAGAAAGAGAAGAAGAGCAAGAATGTAGTGGGCACAGTAAAGGTTTGAAAGGCCAAGGCCAAGCAAATTCGAATAAAGGACTGCGCGTTCTGAGGAGATAGATGAGCATTCGAATAGGAGGTGATTTACATCACAGGTCAAATTTAAATTTTATCATACAAATAGCCCTACGGTTATGTTTCTCTAACGCGACACGCTCGTGCGGGGTCACGTCTTACGGTCCAAATGTCACAGTGGGAAGGTTGTTAATGCGACTTTTCAACACTATCTCATATCAAAAACATATCGAATTCGAATATTTCCTTTTTTTTTTTAAATTGCTGGGCAGCACCGTCGTTGGTGCAGATTCATCGCTCTTCTTGGACGCGTCCTTCCTGTTACAAATAGAGAATTACTAAAAGTCCTCCTTCGTCACTGTTGACGTCATTATTGTTAGAACTCAAAATATTTCATTAGTTTTATCGTTATTATATCAGTCAAAAACCACAAATTCAATTTTTAAATACTTTCAATTTTTCTCGCAAAGTTTAATTTAATTTTAATGTAATATTTATATTCCGCGCCAGTTAATAATTCATTATAGCGGTTATGACGATGTCGTTTGTTAGGATTTTGCTTAAAACAAAACTCACCCACAAACATTTTATAACGTAACAACATAGGAAAAAGAAATGTAACATTCAGAAATAAATCCGGTAATTTAGTGTAAATAGGATGATGATCATTCGATCGTGCATGCAGTCGAGTGCTGATGACACTTTTAGAGTGGTTCTATTTGTAATTTCCCTCTTCTTGGCATTTCATTTCTAGTCGTCTTCGCTGGAACACCAGCGCCAGTTTGGTCTCCGGTTCTCGTTAGGGGCAGCACCGTTATAACTGCGGATTCACCAGTTTTCCTAGCTTAGCTTTTAGTTAATTTCGTCGCCATTCGCTTCTCGGCTTTTCACATGCATCGTAGCCGAAATAGTTACAGGTTGATAATTCTTTTTAATTACATATATATATATATATATATATTCGATTGTACAAGTTACAAAATATATTCTTTACATTTCTAATTCGTCAATTATTTGGCATGGTCCTCCAGTATCGATACACTCATCACAGTTTGTTCACCGAGACCTTCGGATTGCCGTTGCAACAATCCGCCAGTTCTGGATCGAATCTCAAATGACCTAAGTATAGGGTCGTTTTATTATTGAAAATGGGGTCAGCCGTTCGAAAAAGAGTAGTCACATAAAATGGAAAGAAAAAAAACCGATGCAAATACGAGCAAGGACATTACTATATGAAAAAACAAAATTAGCAATTTTCAAAGTATACATGCACGCAATGATATTCATTTAATGAAAAAATTGGTGTAGCACAAACATTTCTATTATAGCTGGGTGATTAAACACGATCCTGGTTTTTTCTTTTCTTTTCGTCATAAGTTATTCGAACATATTTATATCTAACAGGATTTGAACGGAGTTTATTCTTTTTTGTTTTTCGGACCCATTTGAAACCACTACACTAAGTTTTTAAATATGCAAAAATTGAAATTGTAAATTATAACTATTCAGTATGAATTGAAATAAAAGTAATATAGCCACTTCGTCTACTACTACTAAATTATTGTTCTGCGGTCACTGTTGTAATTTGTTGGCGGAGAAAGAATAAAATGAACGTATGTAGAATCATCGGTAAATAGCTTTGTGAACAGAGAAACACGTTAATTGTTCTATTTTAGGCTGAAGAGAACTATTTCACTAATGAAGAATTCTGTGCAAATACCATTACTGGATATAGGGGAAAAATTAAACATCGTTTGTTTAGTGCATAGTGCTAGAGGTAGCCTTAAAATACCTCCGCTGTATGTAATTGCGACTTTTATTTGTATTTATCGAAATTTTTTTTGTAGCAAATTCTTTACTTTTTTTTTAAAGAATTAAAAGAACAGTTCAAAAATAATGCAAAATTGGCATAAAAGAAAACTGAGTGACAAAATTGAACTAGTTAGTTCCAAAAAATGAACTGGAACGAAAATTATCATCGGCAAAAATTTGACAAGATATTGCACCAGTAAAATATACTTAGCATCGATCGATATAAGAGTTTGGTAATAACACCGAAATATTAAAATGGACTTATTTATGCGGAATTTTAAGATTTTTTACTTTTTTTTTTTTTTTTTATTTCTTTTTGCATACGATCCAGCAGTGCGGATAATAATTAGAAAATAAATATGGACAACCAGCTATCGGTGATTAATCCTTAGGAGATGAACGATTGATTGGTTAGTAACGGAGTTACGATCTATGTTGTAATCTGGTTAAATCTTTTAAGGCGTTTAGAGCGGATCCAGTAGTTCACTGGGCCAAATTAGCCACTAGCAGATTGTTATGATAAAGCCGTTCTATACATTTTCTGCTTAAATTTCTTATGCGGTCTCTTTTACTGTTGGTACACGTGTAAATCCCCCATGTACGTCATCGTTACACGTATACACCGGGGCGCTGAAATACACAAATCATTTTAATGTTCGTAATTACATTTCATAATGGTAGGAAAGGAAAAGGTCGACCACCGAGGAAGGTGATTATTGGACAAATGCTCGAAATGGTTGGTTGCAACAAATATTCAGATATGAAGAGGATGACAATGGAAAGAAAGGAATGGAAATAAAAAATTCGCACCGACAAGGCTAAGCCTCTAGAATGAAGATCATTCGATACCGCGGAAGTTGGTTCAAACAATATTAAAAATATCACATTGTTGCCTTTTTAAGTAACTTTATATAAACTATTTTTAAGAATTGTAACGGTACCCTAAACTCCTCTCCTTTGGGTATGCCGCCCCGGCTTAAGCTATCGTCACCTTCATTCGGATATAAACTTATGTTTGTTGCCGGGTATTAATTTTAACATGGACGACACACACACGCATATTTTGAGCTGAGGGTGATTCTAAATTTTCCGTAATCGTTTTCGTGTGTTACTGATGACGTAGTCAGAATTCTTTTCTAGAGAGGATCTTATCTATGCATATAAGGTATATAATATAGGTTGGTAATTAAAAGAGAGATAGGTCTGTTGTTGCGTATTATTGTGTTTCGCTCGTGGACATGTGCGAGGTCACGCAACTTTTCTACATTACGTTTACAATTTCATTAAATTCATCCTTGTTGGTAAGAAATATTAATAAACAATTACAAACTTAAATTACAAATACGAAACAGAATAAAGTTGAATTAAAAGCGTAATTGTAAAAATTTTATAATTGAACAAATTTATCGATGGAATTAATGTTATCCGAACGAAGGACAGAAATAATCAATAATGCTTATAATATTACAGGTAGTTTACCGACCGATTATTTTAACGAGTTGAAAAATTTCGAAATTCAGAAAAGCTGAAATAACTGAAATAAAGTGAAAGTGTAAATATGAAACGTAATTATAAAACTTTTGCAATTTAAATTTCAAATTGTGCGTCAACATAAAGAAATGATGCACAACACGTGTATTAGCAGTAGTCGGTAACTAAGCGGTGTCTAGGTGTCAATGATCTTTTGTTTACATTCCAGCTAGTTTTTAAAGTGTTTCCTACACTTGACCTTACGTATTTATTTTTTCGCAATCATATCACCTATCTATGTGCGTCTGCTCACAAGAGATTAAATTTCTTAAACGTGTTGTCTCCTCTCCCCGGGAATGGGGTGGCGAGTGTTCGCGATAGTGCTTCAACTTATATTTAAGGTTTAATTAATAAAGAATTATTCGCTTGATTCCTGTTTCCAGCCTGCTTCCTCTATGTAAAATTTTCCATTCTACACTCTGGTCAGCTATTTATGTTCCCTCCTTCTCCAACAAACAGTCCCATTACCTGCTTATCCAGCCGAATCTTCCTGCTAACCCTTTGGTTTTACGATTTCCCTTCACTTCGTCGTTCTACTGTTGTGTTTATTATTCGTTTGTGTCTTAATCACCGTCTTCTACCTTTATCATGCTTTCGTTTTCTCTTGACTCCCTCCCTAAACTGTCCTCTTCATTGCTATTTGTGTGACCGTATCTTTTTTGAATGTCCGTCTCTCTCGGCGGAACGTGTTATCCTTTATTCTAATTTACTATCTCTCGGGCTTCCTCGTGTCCTTATTGTGCTTCTTATATCCTGTTCTTTTCTTTGTCGTTCATTGTTTCAGCTCTTTCTACATTCATTCTGTCAATCTCTGATCGTATTCGTGTTTAACTAACCATTTCTCCTTTACATTGTTTCTCAGCAGGAGGGGCTATTTATCGACATGCTCAAAAGAAAAATAAAAGGAAAACAAAAGAAAAAAAAAACTATTACGATGAATAGAGAGGTGAAATTAAGATATTTATACGGCGGTTTTAAATATTACGCAAACTAAAATACACTTTCAAAATTTCAAAATACGGTGACATAAGCAACTTTCGCAGTATTATGTGCTTCTGTGAAACACACGAGTACACTGATCTTTTCAAGTTCGCAACAAATCCGAATATAGTTCTCGGTCATCGGGACTGTTAAATGTAAGTAAATTACTAACAACGGTAGGGCACGACATTGGAAATTCATTTCGGCACAAGACTCTGTATAATAATAGTACTCCCCTAAAGAGTGTTTATTCTTTAATAATAATGGAATCGAAGGGCCAGAGTCAATTCGGAGATAAAAGCCTTTGAAATACTCTATTTATGCTCAGGTTCAAATCTCATGTTGGATTAACTTTTTTTTTTTTTTTTTTTTTTTTTTTAGAGTCGTTTAATTAATTATCTGTTATTTACAAACGTCAATAATTTAAATAAAAATTATTTCATTTCGTTTAGAAAAAGGCTTATTAAATATTAAATAATATTTCAATTATATTTTTAAATACAAAATAACGAATAGTTATGATAATAATACATATAAATAGTAATTAGGGAAAAACCCAAACAAGAAAAAAAAAAAAAAAAAATAACTACAATTATTTCGATCATTAAAGTCTAGATTTTAATATGATTATAGACAAGTAAAAAATCTAATTAAGCATTTACAAAATTAATCATATTTGATTGAATAGAATCGAGAAATAAATTCACGAGAAGACTGTATTAAAATTAAATCTCAATTTGTCATCTCCAATTTTTGATCGAATCAAACGATATATGCTACGGAAGATAGAGAAATTATCTTGAATGTAAAATGATGTTTGTTTTCCTAGTGAATTTCTTAAAGAACCTTGCAATAATTTCTCTTTTATTCATTATGCTTGATGTCGAAAAATTTATTGTTTTAAATGTTTTTATGACAATTATCATGTAGGTTCTTGTTTGCAATCAAAAATGTACATATGTAAAATAAAATTAAATAATACAATTTAAAATTTTACTTATTATAATAATTATATTTGTAAGTATTATTATCACAACTATTAGTTACTTTTTTGTATTTTAACAAAGAAAATAGTTACGATAATTAAAATATTATTTCATATTTAATAAGCCTTTTTTCTGAACAAAATAAAATAATTTTTATTTAAATTATTGATATTTGTAAATAACAGATTTATTTAATTGTAAAAATAATTAAATGAATTTAAAAACAAAAAAAAATTAGTTCAGCACGAGATTCGAATCGGAGCATAAATAAAATTATTAATATTTCGAAGGCTTTTTTCTCCGAATTGCCTGGGGCCATTCGACGCTATTATTATTAAAGAGTGAACACCCTAAGGGGCTATTATTATTATACAGAGTCTTGTCCCGAAATTAATTTTCAAGGTCGTGTCCTCCCCTTGTAAGAGCAAAAACAATTAAAAGATGAGAATCACTTAGAACAGCGAATTTGCAACACATGAACTAAGTAGTGACAATCATGAAAATTACTAAGAAAATTCGCTGCTATTTAAATTATTTCGAATTTTAAACACAGTGACGAAAGTGATCGCAAATGATCAAATAACGCCAGCAGTACGTCGCGGCCGTTCTATTTTTTCTTTTTTTCTTATAGACAGCTTAGAAATTATATAAAAAATGTAGACGGTCGCTGAATTATATATTCTAACGGAGGAGCGAATTGCGCGATGAGACAGACATCGGTTTAAGTCACATAGAGGAGTTATATCAACATAAAAATAACTCCGCCACCATAATATATTATAGGGAAAAACCGTCGAGCGTGGGTTTTTGATTATACTAATAGCGTGTTTACCGTTATACAAACGCTAAAACAAAAAAGAAATTACATTTACTTTTTTGCAGATCAGATAGGACCCTTCCCTTTGTTACGTCCCTAGTTATGGCCTGGCTAGTTTTGCGAACTGGACGCTCATTTGCGATTTCAGGAAAAATAAAAAACAGAAAGTCACGGAAGAAATAAAATGAATGAGCGAAAGTAGTAATTTTAACTAACGAGATAAGAGAACACATCCGGTAGGAAAAAATAGAAATTCCAAATATGGATTTTCCAAGAATTCTCGTAAATTGCTCTAGATAGCGATGTATTTCGGTTGTAAAATAAGTAGATTATAGATGTGAGGAAAAATGGGGTATTCCTCGCACATGAAATAGGATATAAAGCATTACAGAGATCGTTAAAAGCGGGTTGAATAATGGAACGATAAAATTTTTTTTTTTTTTTTTAATTCTTGAAAGAGAGTGGAGCGACCTAAATACAAAGAAAAAATTACATTTAGCAGCCTAAACAGAGAGATTAATACGTTAGTGCGAATAAATTGCAATTCGCAATAGGAATCGGCAAATTTTCCTATTCATGGTGCTCAAAAAAAAAAAAAAAAAAAAAAAAAAAAAAAACGGTTGGAAACAACAGAAATATTATAGTTAAATTTTAAAACTTATCGGCCAGGGCACATAAAAGAAATTTAAAATTAGACGCTCACGTTTTAAAATTCGATTTAAAAAAAGTTTCCACGATTTCAAAATTTTAACAACATTCTGACTTTTTATTTTCTGTATGGAGTGTCTCATGAAAAACAAAAAAAGAGAAATCATTATAATCAACTATTATCGTAAAGATCTCCCTATTTATTATTGTTATTATTATTATCCAGCACACTATACTGTTACGTACATACATTTTTTCCTTCACTGCCCTCTCTTTATTAGTCTAATTATGTAGCCCCATTTTCATTATATATACAGTAATTGTTATACCTAATACCTCTGAACAACTGATTACATTTTTTAAATTTAAAATTTTTCTTTTCAAATGTATTTTCTAGAATGCTTTTTCTTTTTCTTATAAAAAATTATGATTATATAAAGAAGTGTTTACTTATTTTATTTACTTGTTTTTTTTGCTTGTTATATTTTTTGTTATAGTCATTTATTTATTTATTTATTTATTATTTTTTTACTGCTTTTCATTGTTAATCTGTAATCCATTACCCGCGCAACTTTGCGCATAAATGGAATTTGGATAATAATAATAATAAAATAAATTTTTTGATTTGATTTTTGATTATTATTATTATTATTATTGTATTTTTTCGCAGCCTTATGGTTTTGCGGCCGGAACGAACATCTTTGTGTCTCGGATCGTATTTTCAAGAGATCTAGGAGTCACAAAGGTACCTGCGCAGTATGTAGGCTGTACCTAATAGCGTTTATTTTTGAAGCTGTACTATTGTCACTCAATCCGATTACATCCAGTTGTTTCCTCAGGTCGGGTGTAATTGCTCCAAGGGCACCAATTACTATCGGAACAATAATTTGTTTTTTTCCCATAACCTTGTAAGTTCTATTTTTGGAAGTTCTTATACCGTAATAGTTTTTTTCTTGTTCTTTATCCCTTATTCTACTATCTCCAGGATTTGATATATCTATCAGATATACTCGATTTTTTCCGACTACATCCGGCGTGTTATGTTCTCTAGGTGTTTGTCAGTTTGGATCCGAAAGTCCCGTAATATTTTATTCTGATCGCCACAAATTACACTTTTTCAGGCTTATGTTCCCATCATTTCTTACTTAATGGGATGCCGTATTTTTTACACAGACTCCAATGAATTATTGTGGCCACTCTATTACGATACTCAGTTTGTGTAATCTTTTTACAACCACATATTATCGGTTCTACAGTTTCTTTACACAATCGACACCTGCTTTTATCTCGGCTTTTATTGTTCCTGGGCTGCCATTATGAGTCCTTTTGTTTCCAAAGTTCCATTCTTCAGCCATTGCCCTATGTGTCATCCGTATTAGCTTTACATTGTACCTTTTTGATAAATTGGCCATATAGCTGTTTATTGTGCCACCTTTCTCTTCTGGTCTTTAATTATTATCGCTATTATTATTAAATTCAATTAACGTACCATATACAACAGAAAGAGAAAGAGAGAATTAGGTTCTTGTCGTGGAAAAGATGTCGTATTTAAAGAGGAGAAAGAAAGTGAAAAAATCAAAATCGAGAAATGTCCAAGGAATATACTTATGGCGAGGATTTGGTGGTAATGCTGCATATGCCGCACTGAAGAGAGTTTCGGTTTTGTCAAGCAGTGTGTATAACACAGATAAAGTCTAGCGATGCATCTTCTCTGTTTGAAGGGAAAGTTTTCCAAGGCTATGTTACTGATCAAGCTTACCCCAATTAGTAGGTGAATTTAATTTCCACTTCCGCGCCTAATGCCTTCATCAATGCTGATTTGGTACATTTCCTTAGATTGAAGTTTCCTTTGATACTATGTGTGTCACACAGCTCATTCCCATGAACAATACCAGCATGAAACCGGTAGGACAGTCAAGGCGCCATTTCCGATATTAATTTTATACATTTTTCATGTTGACCGTGGTTGGAAACATCGACAGAGGGGGCTACTAGCAGAGGCCAATTCTGCAGGTATTCCGGAAGCGAATAATACGTAACTTTGACTATAGAGCATCGGTAATTATTATGCTAAGCTGAAAAACATATCCGCCATACGGTGTTTTAAAAAATTAACAATTATTTTTCTTTCGGTCAGATCCTTTTTTTAAAATTGCGATAATAAAATCGAAGAAAGTTTCAATCGAAACGTTAAATAAATTATACGCGCTTGTTCTATTAAGTTCAATAGTTTCGGAAATTATTTTTAAGATTAAAATATACACTTTTATCATTAACACTACCGTGGTCGCGCGGACTACAATAGTAGTCCAGCACTTTTGTTTTGTCAGTTATTTTAAAGTTACGTGGATTTGGGTGATGAGGATTTTAGGTTACCTTCCTGTTTTAGAGTCTGACGCATAACATGTCGTTGTTGTTTTTTTTTTTGGGGGGGGGGGGGATTTCTTAAATTACTTACATTTTTTCCCACGGTCTACAATAAGTAACGTAATAGGAGTTAACGAATATTGCTAGTATTTTCGTATTACGCGTCAAATGTTACCATAATTTTGGCAAAGCCGTGTAAAGTTATAAATGTGTTTTATCGTATTATTATTTTTCTAGTCGCTTGGTAAATAGATTATTTAAGTTTCTGAGTTACTCTATATTTTTTCTTATCATTTTTTGGATATGAATTTTGTTTTTTTTAATCATTGCAAAAAGCACAGTGACCCGGATCGCGACGAGGAGCAGATCTCACCCGGTTCTTTTTGTGTTTTTTCTTATTCTAATACAAAATATGAGTTACACAATTGATAAAGTACGCAAGTGGTTAGAGGAGTCATCTGATTCTGATTCGGAAGAAATTCTTGGCTTAGCAGATGAGGAAGAAAAATGAAGGGGATGTTGTAGAAAGATAAATATTTTATAATAATGTATGCAGCATAGATGAAGAAAATGAAGAAATAATAAGTGATGAAAATTTAGAAATTTACATTGGTATTCAACTGGAAGGTCCTTACAGAAAAAGTAACAAACCTGAAGATGTTGTAAAACGATTAGTGCAACCCATCAAAGGTACAATTCGGAATATAACTGCTGATAATTGGTTTGGTTCAGTATCACATGTGATCTTTTACTTGAAAAAAAATTAAATTTGCACCTTGAGATAAAATAAGCCTGAAATTCGTAAGGAATTTTTACCGCACAAATTGCGGGAAGTAAATAGCTCTCTATTTGGATTTCAAAAGAACTGTACGCTCGTTTCCTATGTCCCAAGCAAGAATAAATCAGTTATTCTGATATCATCGATGCCTTTTTGACAAAAATTACGATCAATCTACAAACGAACAAAAAAAACACGAAATTGTCACAACCTATAATGAAACTAAATGCGGTGTTGATCTGTTGGATAGAATGTGTAACCAGTATGATGTATCTAGAAACTCCCGGCGTTGTTGGCCACTAACAGTATTTTTCAATCTGTTCAATATTGGTGGAATTAATGCTCTCAATATATACACAGATAATAAATAATACTAGTAAACACTGAAGAAATGTTTTAAAAACGTCAGCTTCCGAATTGATGTGAAACCAGCTATTCGAAAAACTAATTAACCAGCAGATGATATCCAGGCAAATCATGGAACGTGGTCAGCAACTGTCGAAGCCCTTGATAAAGATGAATATACTACTCCTGAGGCAAAGAGAAGAATATCGGGAACTCGTAGGTTATTTATGTAGTCGAGTTAAAAATAAATCAACCAGAAAGTCGTGTCATAAATGTACAAAATGTATAATGATTACTGCCAAGTAGTGTGTAATACACGTGTCTTCTCTAAATTGTAAGATTCTCGCGTTTATTCAATTTTTGTATATTTTCATCAAACCTTAGTGTACTTAATTTTTTACTTTATCTGTTATTCATGTTATAATCAGATACACTAGTAATGTTTATAAATACCGGGTTATTATATTTTTTTAAGAACTGCTAAAATATGATGAGCGCAAAGAATTAATAAAAATTACATTAAAATCACTAAAAAAAAGTGAATAATTGTGATAGTCCGCGCGACCACTGTAGTGTTCAAGGTTTTTTTTTCTTTTTTTGTGAAAATAAAATTTGAAATGTTGCAACTTTATAAGAATACCATCAGCCGGAATATTAAAAAAATATCGCTTGCGAAAGATGATGTATGGAAAAAGTGACTGTCGCGAACACGGCTATGTATATTCCAAAATGTTCATGATCGTGCAAAATAGCGCTTTTCGGTTATCACGGGAATATATCAAAAGCAGCAACAATCGAGCAGTTCATTTGTTTGCCTACACATGTGTGTGTTTTGAGTGTTTCGAGTGTTTCGGTGTGGGTGTGCACAGTTATGACATTGAATTTTTCGTTGTTTGCATAATCGAAATTAATTTTTTTCCCCATTTTTGGCCGAGATACTTTTGTCCGCTCAATAGTTTCGCGATTACGATCAAATAATGCTGCAGCCATGCCACGGCTAATAAAAAATGAAAGCGATAAAACTTTTTAATATTTCTCTTCCGTTGCCGACGCCAACGTAAAACGAAGCTCACGCATTCCTGCGTCGTGTTAACGGACAGCCTTAATTGTACGAAGAATTTTCCGAAGTCGTTCTGAAAGTGACAACATAAAATAAGCGCAGCGGAGATGTGTGAAATTTCAACAATTTTTCATTTTGTTATCGTTATGAAGTTATTGCGCCGCCCCGCCCCGCCCCGGATTTTAATGGTGCGTTAACTGTGCGCGCTCGTTATTAAAACTTACAATAGATGAGAGAGATTACCTTTTTTTGGGAATTTAATAAAAATAATAGCTTCTAAACCTTTTTTTTTTTTTAGAAAATCAAAAAAAAGTTTCTCATCACTAAAATCAGATTCACGTACGATCTGAAATATTTTCCTCGATTTTATACATTATTAAGATATTCAGCTGAAATTCCGTTTTTATCGCGAATTTCAGTGTAAAAATTGAATTCTATAGAACGACCGTTGTTATTAGAGAACGCTTTTAACTGTTATTTCACTGGGATGTTTTCGTTTTCGCCATTTCTCGCACGAATTACCGTATTAAAAGAGATGATCGTATGAATTTTAAGAATTTCAAGAACACGCTAAAGCCGTTATTCTCTGTTCCGGAATTCTTTTATTCGCCTTCTATTTACAAAAAAACTGTTAAAATTCTATGCAATTTATTTTGCTAACCACTACTACTAAACGTTTGATCAATTTATACGCGCATATCATGATTTACTACGATTCATAATCATTAAACATATAAAATTTATTTATTTATTTTTATGTAACAATGGAGAATTATCATCGTTCCAGCTTTAAAACCTTTTTTTATTTATAAAACGTAACAACATATTTCGAAGCTTTATAAAAATAAGCATTTTTCGGGAAAAAAAAACAGTTTTATTAATTTTTACATATTAAAAAACGTCATAATAATAATTTGTACATTTTAAAATTTCTATCAGTGTCTTTTTTTTTTTTTTTTTTTTTTTTTTATGGCCTGGCGGCTAAGTAGCTTACCATTTGGCCACTCTTTCTTCTTTTTGCGTCTACCTGCATTAATTACTACTCCCTTTTGCGCGGTTTATCTTTCTTTTATCATATTTATCTGGCGCAAGCACGGGTAAGTAATTGTTTCATTTGTGTGTGTGTGTGTGTGTGTGTGTGTGTGTGTCTGTCTGTGAGGAGAGCTGCTTAAACCGTTATTCATTCTTATTCCGAAAAACGGGATTATTATAGCGTTTTCTTTAATCCCCTGTATTACCCCACTGTAGAAGCACTAGTATGTACGGCTAGAGGTAATGAAATAGATAAGATTACCTCTGTGAACAAAAATTACACTATCTGGCCTAATTTATGTCCCTCTTGTTTTTTTCTAATCCCCTTTTCTTTTTTTTTTTTTTTTTTTTTATTTATTTTATGGGCACGTCAGCGCAGTCCACATTTACCCAACACACAAAACCAATTAGAAGAATAGAAAGACATATGGAGTGACAGGTTATATCAAAAAACGATTAGAGATAGAAGAAATGAAGGCGGCTATCACAACAGAAGGAGATGGAAAAGCGAGTATGTAGAGGGCACCGTAAGGAGTAAGGAGGCCAAGACTAAGCAAATTGGACTGAAAGATCGCACGTTCTGAGGAAATGAAAGAACATTCGAATAGTATTTTTTTTTTTTTTTTTTTTTTTTTATTTAAATAAGTTGTGGGTCTCACAGGGCAAGTATGCCCGTTGTGTGAGTGCCCGACACTCTTATTACCGTTTATTTAAGATACCAAATTACAATTATTCTAGCTTATCCTATACATCATAATAATAGTCAACTATGTTTATATAACTTATGACATAGTACACACATACAATTACATACACATACCGCAAGTACTCATCTACATGCCGATACATGAGGGTAGCAAAATATCTTCAAATACGAAGAAAAGAAAAGAAAAGAAGAGAAGAAGAAAAAGAAAATAAAGAAAGACAGAAAAAGAAAGGAACAATAATAGAAAATTATAAAATGTCATGATTCGAACCGTATCGTGGGTTTTACTCTTTACACCTAAATTCAGCCATTTCCTTACTTCCCCTTTCCACACACCAAGTTTTTTTTCGTTTAATATATTATGGGGTATTTTACTAATTAGTGTTGCCTTGTGGGACCCGCAAATTATTTACAAAAAAAAAAAAAAAAAAAAAAAAAAATTAGAACTAAGTCATCAGTATTATCAGTTCGTAGATTTACGCCCCGGGGGTAGATGTAATAAATATTATTTTGGTTTCTTGTTAATCGAGCTTTTTGCCTAGATGGTAATTTTATATTATTGACATTAAATTCTAGTAATCTATAATAGAAATAGTACATATCTTAGCGGACATTTCATCGTTTTCCTTTCACACATAATTGACCTAAAGTCGGTTTATTTCCAGTGGAGCAGTATAAGTTTCAAACACCTTTTCTGCATATTTTATTTATTTCCGTTTTCTTAGCCTGACATAATATATTTGAATTCCATATAAAATTCTAGACATTATTATTGAATCATAGTATATACGTAATGTGCGATATGCTAAAACCTGTTTTATTTTATGTAAAGCTGGAATTGACCGTCTTATTTTCGAATTTAAACATTGAATGTGTTTTTTCAAGTTCAAGGATTTATCGATATATATATATACCTAAATATTTAAAATTTTCTATGTTCTCAAGCGGTGGACAACAACACAAATGAGTGTGTTGTTATTTATATGCAGTTCATGTATGCAATCATTATTATGGAGGGTAATTCGCGGATCGTGTGTCATACGTTTGGTACTGTTCCGAATGTGCAGTAATTTATATTTATATTTATATTAATACATAACCTCCTGTTATGATGTGCTGATTTACTAAAATTATCTATATCCTCTTGTAATAATCTTTCCGCCATCTCTAAATTCTTATGCTCCACTAATAAGGCAATATCATCGGCAAACACATATACCTTTGCATTTTTAATATGCTTATGTAACGAGTTAGTGTAAATTAAGAAGAGAATATGGGCCAATATGGTGCCCTGACCTACTCCGCAATGAATTGTTTTTTCATTACTTTTATTCCCTGCGATTTTTACTATACTTTTCCTATTTTTTATGTAATTCTTAAACCACTTTAGTTGATTATTTATAATTCCCAAATTTTCCAAGTCCTTGATCAGTAATTCATGGTTGACTAAGTCAAACGCTTTAGATAGGTCAATAAATGTAATTAGAAATTGGTTTGCCATCGACAAACCCATATTTATTTTATTTACAATCGATCTTAGTAATGTTATCGTAGATCTTTTTTTTCTCTAAAGCCATGTTGATTTTCATAGAGTAAGTTGTTTTTTTCTAAATAATTTCTTAAATGTTTTTCAATGTAATGTTCTAATATTTTAGCTATTACAGGTATAATCGTTATTGGACGATAATTTTCAAATTGAATTTGCGGTCCTTTTTTATATATCGGTCTGACAATGCCTCTTTTCAGTCCAACAGGAGTGATAGCTTCCTTTATAGAGTAGTTGACCATGTTCGTCAAAATGGAAATAAATATATTTGGGTTTTGTTTAATATCTTTAACCCTAAAGTAGCTAATAAATAGCGGAGCTGGCGCGTCTGACGTCACCAACCCTTATTTATCCCCCGGTGCTCAAAACTCACCCCTATTTGTCCCCCGGTGCTTAAAATTCAACGAAGGTGCTGCTAAAAAACATCCCTGTTTCGGCCTATAAAAAATGTGTGGCTGATTGGGTCTAGTGTTAGCGTATGTGTGTTGCTTCAGGTAGAATTTATTTTGAAGGAGATAAAATAAATTTGCCCGAGTAGTAACGCAAACTTGTTTTATTTACAAATTCCCGATACTTATTGATCATACCATGTATATATATATATACACATATGTATGTATGTAACTCGATCGTTCGGATCTCAGAATGAAAACGCTCTCTGGACCTGTATACTTAAAGGAGGTTGAATTTTAACTACGTCACATTTTTGAAAAGAAAAAAATTCATAACGTTTGTTTCAATGTTTTGTCTCGGACGCAAAATTAACGTCTTTAATATGGCGCATTACTTATTCTAACGGGGAATTTTTTTTTTTTTTCAAGTCCTAGAAAATATGGTTTAAGCGGTAAAGAACTTTGTGACACCCTCGATGATAAACGTACATTTTTACCTTCTCGTAAAGAGATGATAAATTTTTCGATACCGAACGTATATCGGTTTTCAATCATTCAAGATGATATATGTTCAGTGTGTAACCATTTATCGCAAATTTAGGCTAGAATAATTGAAAAATACGACTCGATGAAACAAACTAACGTTTTAAAAGCTGCCCTATGTGCTCACAAGTTGCACTTTAATACTAAGAAAATTAAATATACCAACAACAAACGGTAAATAAATATTTAAAAATATATATTAATTTAACTGTATTTATTATTTAAACTCATTGTTAAATATATGTTTATTTTTGTCGTAAATATATCAATTTAGTAACATTTTCGAGTAAAAGGCTTATTTTCTTCGGCTAAAAAAAAAAAAATGTAAAGAAAAACAAATTAAAAAAAAACAAAATCAAACTGTGTGACAAGATCGAAATCTAAAATTTCACTGAAAAAAATTATAGCGATTGAAAGCTGATTTCGAATTACTGAATTTTTCGAAACGGAATCTGGATTTCCTGGTAAATCTAACGAAACAATGAAATTAATTGCAATTCCAACTGATCGGGATTTAGCAAATTTAACGGGGTGGAACATAGCATAGAAAGCCCGGTAGAAATTGTATAATTGTCCAATAAGATGTCTAACGGAAAAAAATTATGACGAAAAAGTAAGGATCGGAAGATGATGCGACTGATGAGACCGTCGAAACCGAATAAAACGAGTATTTAGAAGCCTTCGTGGGAAACTTACGAGTTTTTCGGGGGTTTTATAAAAACGAATTTTGCTATTATCAATTCGTCACCACGAGAACATTGGAACTTCACATGAGGTCAATATTTAATAACAAAAAAAAAAAAGAAAACATATTTAAGAACCTGTAATTAATTTAAATTTTAATACTAAACGAAATATACAACGTAGGAGAATTTATTTAAATGATCGGAATACAATAAATTTCACGATATAAATAAATAAATTCTTACCAGGTAATGCGTGTTTTATATTATTTCGTTTAGTATTAACGTTCACTCCGTACGGGAAATTATATGATTAAATTTATTGAACATATTAATCGTAAAATTAATTTTACGAAAGGGGGATACATGTACATTTATATCGTGTATTTTTTTTTCTAGTTTTGTATATTTTTCAACAGGAAGAGAAAGCGTGTCGTCTCATTCGTATAAGTTAGAATTTTTTAAATAAAACCTTCTATTGTTCTTAGCTCTCTCTGTAGCAGACCTCTTTTTTCGCGAGAGTCGCGTAGCTGTTCGTTATAGAGAAATTTTACATAAGTGTGTGTTTTAATTTTTTTTTTTTTATTATAAATGACGGTTTGCAAACAATATTTTACTTATTTTTACGATATTCTATGTCGGCGCCGTATATAAATTAAAGTGTTCCCGCATTATTTTCCAAATTTGTTTTTAATAATATTACACAAATTCTACGAAGGTATTAAAATTCAATTCACACACAAATTGTTCACAATTATGCGACATTATATTTTTTTGCAAAATTTCCTCTGGAAGGGACTATTATTTCTTCAGTCAGGAACTTGTTTTTATTATAGCGACAGAGAGGCGAGCGTGTGTGCTTGATAGTATATCTGTTAAATTCCGCTACTTCAGGTAAATCCCTTATGGGGAGGAGGCTGACTTTGTTTTCCATTTGATATTTTTTATTTATTTCATTTTTTGTAACTTTTTCCGATATTGCCTGTGAATTATCGTATGTACGTTACAGCGCGTGGGCCGCCGGGGTGTGGAAATTATCTTAAATTTTTTCTAGTAAGTTGTTCGCACTTCGAGTAAAGAATGTGTATTCGATCGGGATTAATTGAGAGTACAATAAACAATTGGGCGGTGGGGTGGCAGTGCGAGAAAAGGCCAGATATGGCTTCAGCAAACGATTGACGAAGGAGGGGAAGCAGAAGAACACCGTGACAATTATAGTGAGAACCAAAAACTGTGTATTTGTTCCGGCCAAAAATGAAAAAAATTTTGGTGAATGTTCTTTCAAATATGTAATCACGAGAGAGATTACTGTCGGGCCAACTCGCAAGCGATTTAAAACAGAGATTATATTATATTCGCGTGAGGAGTGAAAACCCATGGGTTCGTTAATGATTGTTATAGTTTTCGAAAAAAATTGGCTACGTGCGCCACGATGCCCTCATACACTCGTAGAAGAACCACTTTGATCGAAAACCGGTAGAGAGCACCAAAAGATATCGGCAATAGCAGTGCTGACCTAGGAGCAAGTCCACATGCTTTCGTTATGTGACTAGCTACGAAAATTGTTACCTGACATCTAGCAAGACGGAGCTGTTCCATTTTTATTTCATTTCACTTATTCCTTAATTTAAACGACGCTATCGAATAATAAAATTTCTCAATTTTTATCTGTAAAAATTTGTTTTTCGGCTAATCATAATGAATTATTTTCGGTCTGTTCTCACCTGCGTAGTTATTAGAATTTCATCATTTTTCTCTTTACTCGCTTATTTTTTGCGCTGCCATTTAGTACGCTTTCATTTCATTTATTTACTTTTCTAATCTGCTTATAAATGTTTGCTCATCTACTTCGGTTTTCGTTCGATTCGCATGTCCGACTATGATTGATTGTGTATTTTTAGCGTAGGTTTTTTTATTTATTCGGCATTTCATTCATCAGTCGTTTTATCATTTATTTCGCGATAGCAACGATACTTTTGTTACTTCATTATTTGTTTTTGCAAACAATTATCTAATAAACTGTCATTTTATTCATTCATTCGTTATTGTTAAACGTTCTATATTACTAACATAGATATTACGATTGTTTTTACGTACAGACTGATTACTGATAAACAAAATGAATTCTATCAGTAGTAGTTGTAATTTATTATGCGGTTCTACAACAGCGGGGAGATTGATCGAAAGAATGCTGTGCGTTTAGAAAAGAGTAATAAATAAAATTCGGAAATTATATAGGACTGACCTACTCTTAATATTTGCACGCAAAATACTTCACTAAAGGCTCGAAGAGGATCAATGAAAATGCAGATTTTTGAAGAAAAAACAGGATTTATTAAAAGATGTGGAGCATACGTTAATAAATGAAGAACTTGAAGCAAATAATAATAAAAGCATGGCAGCGTTCCAGTGTGTTATGTCAATTATTACTTAGTCTTCGATAATGTATAATAATATATATATATATATAGAGAGAGAGAGAGAGAAAGTTGAGTGCTGATGTTCACACACCGTCTCGCTGATTAAAATCTGTGAATATAACAACAATATTATTCAAATGCGCGCCAAATTTTCTACATAAAGAAACAAGTGAGGTATTCTTTGTGTCGACTTTGTTCAATCTATACGAATAATGTATGATTTGATGCGAAGGAGTATTGTTGTTGACCGGTGGGAGGCAAGTGTCAAATTTATGGCGTGCTGACGACATGCGATTCAGACGACATGGAAGTACTGGTAGAAACAGGCCTGGATTTAGAGGAGGCCCCCACGAGACACCAACTTCCGACATGTAATAAAAAATGAATCCATCATTTGCCATATACATCAATTTTTTTTTTTCTCAAATAAATAGAATTAACTTTACACAGGAGCAAGTGTGCATTTTTTAATATACATTTATATTTGTTAATAATTTTGTATTCATTTTTATTTACTCCTAGAGAAGGAAGAAACTTCGTAATAGGAAAATTTCGAATTTCGTAAAAACGTACCAGAAATTTGTTTTAAGATATCTACGTTTTTAGGAAACGTCTGTATGAATGTGTGTGAGTGTGTACACGCGCAACACACGCACACATGCTATCCTCTTAATCAAATCTTTGGTTAAAATTTGCTGAAAAATTCATTGTTTAAAATTTTATATATATATTTATTTTTTTTTTTTTTGGCATTGAAAATTCTACCTATTGTCTATATGATATTTAGTTTTGTTTACATTAATATGTTAAATCGTGAATTCAAAATAATATAATTTAATTTAATTAAAGAAAATTTAGTTATTCTATTAAAAACTGACAATTTTGTCGCTTCCGAAAAGAGTCCCTAATATTTCCGTAGCCCCGGGGGGCCTATCATACACTTAATCCGGGGGCCTGGCTAGGAAAGAAATTGAAAACGTCAGTCAAGAATGTAATTACCTTGAAATAAATACGGAGGAAAAAGGTAAAATAAAATAGCGGTAGTTAGAACTATCAGAGTTTTACGAAGCGGTAGATAGTTTTATATATTTAGGGGATATAAAGAGGAGGTCAGTGAAGCGTCGTGGATGAATCGAGGATAAAATTAAATAGCGTACGAAAAGACGGATATGTATATTAATAAACGTGCCAAAATAAAGCCGCTTAAATGGGCTATGATATATTTTCGGTAGGAGAAGGATGCTAAATCTAGATAGGCTCGAAGTTACTGGAGGAGACTCCTCCGAATACCTCGAACTACGAAAGATCTGAAGATGGCCCAATCTACTTTAATAATCCATTTAGAAGAGTGAGAAGGTTTATAAGAAGCGTAAGAAGGAAAATCATTGAAATGAATGACGATAAGGATATGATCATTTTCAAAGGTGCCGTTTACGGTTAATATTCGTAAACTGCTCGAGACTAAGATTAGGAGCAGTGAATGACAAGTCAACAGAACCGGAGGACAAAGGACTTTGAACGTAAGTAGACGAACCATCATTAAGGAGGACTAGGAGCCATTGCGTAAGATGTAATTTTCAAGTTCGATTACTGTTTCGAGTATTCCAATCGTCGGCTATAATAAAAGGCGAAGGAAGGGAATTAATAACTGAAAAAGCGAAACTGCGTAGATCATAGTTAAGAGAGGGATGTAAGCTGAGATGAGGTTAAATGATTTTGAGGAATTTAGATTATTGAGATGCGGACAAAATTCGGATTAATCAGATTAGACGGAGTACGAGGATAGGTGTGAGTGAGGGATATCATTTTCGATTAAAATAGCCACCGTACATCATCGTTTCTGTGTTCCATTTTGTAAATTTTTCTTCTTTACTTACTTTTTTTTGTGTTATATCTGTCATCTTCAAAATCGGATCATTTTTGGCTAAAATTCTTCACTATTAAGTTGGCGTTCCAATTTTCCTCTAAAAAAATCTCAGTTTTTGCCTTTGCAAAACTCTCAGAGTCTGGAACATCTTATCACTACTGATGATCTCAGATAATGTTTACTAAAATTTGACAAAAGTTTCCCGGTTTTTATTTCTATATCCCATTCTGACTACTTGAAAATTAAAAAAAAAAAGAAATAAAACAAAGAAGCACGTTCTAATTTGTGTACGTTTTTTTCGGATTGCTAAATTAAAAAGAAATTCTTTTTTTCAATAGAAATCCGTGCAGCTCGCGCAGTTATGCGCATGTGCGGTGTAAATTTAAGTTATACTCATATGGGCCGATTTTCTTTGTCCGTTAGAAAGTATACCATTCAGCGGTGGTACCATGTGGGTACTGATGAAAATCGATAACATAAACTGAGTATTCGTTAAAAAACGTAAAAAAAAAAAGGAACCGCCCCTTTAGATAATTTTTTTTTTCTTGTTTATTAGTATAACTGAGGCGATTGACTTAAAATGCTATCACTTTGTTAAATTGCCACACGGAAATGTAGATTTGAATAGGGAAAGCGATTATATAGTTTTTACCGTGAAAATGCGGCTTAAAATTAAGAAATTGATTTTTTTTTTTTTTCTTAAAGTATAAAATAAGGAGGATAATGAGACAAAAAAATTGATTTTTAGCAAGAAAAAAGTTCACGTGTAATGCTAAAAATTGTAAAATAAAATGTTTTTTTTTTTTTTTTTAAATACTAACTTCAAGATTTATTATAAAAATCTAATAAAAACGCACTAAAAAATAAAAAATAATTACTCCCGATAAGAAACTATATTTCAGAGTGATGATATAACTTATGGTGGTGATATTAGCGTAATTCTATTAACTATTTATTCGATAAAATATAAAACTTCATAGCGATATACATACCTTAAGGTGGTGATATTATCGTAATTATTACATACAACACTAACTTATTGAAGTCGACGTCAAATTCATATTAAAATAATAATTAAAAACTGTATTAAATATTCTCATTAAATTGTTTCTAGATATTGTAATACGAATTTGATGCCGACTGCAAAACGTTAATGTTGTATAAGAATTACAATAATAACACCATAAAGTGTCTCGCTCTGAAATATATTTTTTATCGAATAAAAAAAGTCAATAGAAATACGATAATGTCACCCGACTCAAGTGTTATATCACACTCTTAACAATCAAACTAATCAAAGCTTACAAAACAATAAATTATACAAATGCATTAGTCATAGCTGGAGGAATATTCATACTTGGAAATAGGAAAACATATGTCAATATTTTTGCAAAATTAAAAATGAATTAAAGATAGAACAAACTTTCGAAAAAATCACATATATAAGTAATAGATATATAGTAGAGAATAAAATAATAACAGACAGACAATTCAAAAAATTTATCACGGAAGAATATATGTGGAGAAGTTTGAATCGGTGTGGACGAATCATAGTGGAATAACGAAAAAGGTTTTTTCCCAACATTCAAGCAGAGATTAAACAACAATTATTATACACCAAATTTCTTCAATGTACAATTTATATCAGGCCATGGGAATTTCAAAATATATCTTAAAAGATTTGAAAAATCAAAAACGGAAAATTGCATTAGATGCAATCAGCCGGACAGTGTACATCCTGAATGGATGTAACATTTTAAATATGGAGATCGCGGAGGACTATGCAGAATCGGTGATGGCAAAAATAAATATATTGAATAATTTGGTCGAAAAGGAATTGCAATACAGAAAATACAATATCAATTTATATTAATATTATAATATGTTAAGATTAATGATTGTACAATGTGGGGGGGAGGAAACCAAAAATTTAATTGGATGGTTTCCACCGCTAACCACATTAAAGCTTTATATGTAAAATAAATAAATAAAAAAGTAAAAAAATAAATAAATAAATAAATAAATAAATAAATAAAAAAAAAAATAAATAAATAAATTAATTAAAAAAAAAAACAAAAAAACATTACACTCTGATATATATTTTCTTATCGGGAGTAATTATTTTTTACTTTGTAGTGCATTTTTATTAAATTTTTATAACAAATCTTCAAGTATCGGTATTTAAAAAAAAAAAAAATAAATAATAAAAAACATTTTATTTTGTTTGATAATATATGGATCCACTGATTTCTTATTTTTTAACCGACTTCAAAAAAGGAGGAGGTATTCAATTCGACTGTATTTTTTTTTTTTTTTTTTTTATGTGTGTTACCACAGAACTTTCTTCTAGATGAACCGATTTTGATGATTCTTCTTTTATTTGAAAGGTGGCGTTTGTCATGTGGTCCCATTTAAATTTGATCAAGGTCCGACCGATAGTTTTTGAGTTATCCTTAATAATGCGGGAGATTGAAGCTTTTTGGATGCTTTTCATTCATGATTGTTTTCACCGTCGGATTAGATTTTTGACTTAAAATACTATAAATTTGCCAAATTACCATGGAAATGTAGCTTTTGGTGTTTTTACCGTGGAAATAAATGTTTTAATTTAATTGAATAAAAATGCACTAAAAAGTAAAAAATAAAATGCTTTTTTACAAAAAATAAATACCGACTTCAAGGTTTATTATAAAAATTTAAAAATGCACTAAAAAGTAAAAAATAATTACTCCCGATAAAATATATATATATCAGAGTGATATAAGTTAAGGTGATATCGTAATTCTTATACAACATTAATTTTTTGGAGTTGGAATTAAATTCATGTTAGGAACAATTTAATCAACATTTAATGCAGTTTTTAATTATTCTTTTAATATGAATTTGATGCCAACTCCAAAAAATTAATGTTGTATAAGAATTACGATATCACCTTAAGTTATATCACTCTGATATATATATTTTATCGGGAGTAATTATTTTTTACTTTTTAGTGCATTTTTAAATTTTTATAATAAACCTTGAAGTCGGTATTTATTTTTTGTAAAAAAGCATTTTATATTAGTTTTTTTTTGTTTTTTTTAAATTTCGTATTATTTCCTTAATAGATTTAATTATTACTAAAAGTATATTACTGGTACATAAAGGGTCCGGCAATAATTAAGAATTAACTTGTTCTATCAGTCGTCCGACAGAACAGAGATAAATAAAGAAGGCGATCTGTTCATTCTAATTTAGAGTTAGTCGATTTTTATTTATTTACTTTTTTTTCGAACTAGAAGCAACGGGCAATTCGCCAACAGAATGAATAAACAGTGAGATTGCTACCCCAGTATTTGGTTCAAGTTGAAAATACGGCGGCAGATTTTTGAAATGAAAGACTAAAACAAATTTACACTAGGTCATATATCGTTTTCTAATTTTTGACGATGTTTCGCGAATGTGCCGCATACCGCACACACACACACACACACATAAATGTGAATATTGGCTGCATTCGTATATTATACGGTACTTTTTTATACTTTTTTCTCAGTGTTGCGCTATTAATCAAACTCAAAAAGTTGTCAAAAAAGTGTGGAGGAAAGCGTGACTCTTCAACACCCTCTTCGTAACAACCTAACAGTTCGCACAATTGTAGCTTCGCGCCGAATTCAGCCTAGATGGATGATGTTTTGTACGACTAAATGCAATAACGCGAGAACAAATGAGCAGTTTGCTTAAAAGGGCCGATTTCAAAGCTCACCGCCGTTGCTTAAAAGTGCGACCTTTTAATCGGGCCTCTTTCCCGATCCCCTTACATTTATGCCTTTGATGTAATTGGCTACTACTGTCACACATCAGTTGATGTTAAACGAAAAAGGGCTAATTTTCGTAATTGGTAAATTTTCTACAGAATTTAAAATATGTATTTATTACATTTAATCCCCCCACTGGAGGAAGTTTTCAAAGCAGTTGTTCATTGAATAACAAGACAAAACCGGGAATTAGCATGCTATATGTTAAAAAGTTGCACGCATGTAGGAAGGGAAGAGAAAAGACATCGGTACATCGGTAAAATTATTTAAATAAATGGAAGGGGGCATCATTTTGCATATAGCGTTGTAAACGTTGTTATCGGATTTGCACACGTACGTAGATGTATCAAGGTGTGTGTTATGATTAGATAAAAAAAAAAAAAAAAAAAAACCCAGCGAAGAAGAGCTAATTAAACGTTAGAGTTTGTAAAAATCGAACATTGAAGTTGCACGCTTAGGGTCCGTTTAAATCGGAAGACGATGTCTGGACAGCAGTTCTTGAACATGCAAAACCTATAATTCAATTTCATATTTATGCTGTGCATTACTGCTAACAAGGTCATTTTTCATTTATTAGAGCAGTCATGGCTGTTTGTATCAGTTCATTTACCATATCATTTTGTTGATTTAACATGTGGGTAAATAAGTCTTTAATTTCTTTTACAAATCTGCTCGTTGTAACCACCGCGCGGTATTATTACCTATATTATTAACCATTTGCTGTATTTTCGCGTACTGCCTGAACTGATTGTTGGACTATTTGATTTTAAGTTTATTAGTTGTTTATTAGTTTGCATATTTTCTTTTCTATTAGTTGCGACCTCTTTGTTTGATTTTCGTGTTAGTACATTAGTTTTGTATTAAATGCTTTGTTTCTCCTATTTAGGATTTCCTGATAAACAGTATATCATTTATATAGTTTGCACCATGGTTTCCTTTGCAGAGAGCACACATAATGCTTCTGTATTTTCATCCTTGCCACATTTAGACGTTTCATGTGTCTCTCAATATTTCACACATCTAAACGGTCTTATTCAATAGCATTCCGTATGATCATATAACTGGCATCTCAAGCACTGAACAATTATGTTCTTTTTCCTCGGCTGTTCAATTTGAACTTTTACATTTAATAAATATTCAATATTATAAATATCTCCTTATTATTATTGTTCGGTTCGATGTCTACAAAAAAAAAAAAAAAAAAAGGAAAAAAGGCAGAGGATGTTTATACAATCTACGCTTAACATTTACTATATTTCTCACGATATGTGTAATATGTCCCTTCTCATTGTCAGTGAGTGAAGATTTTATATCCCCAATTGTGTGGATGGATATTTTTTACTACTATTTTAAATGGCCTATCCTGCTTAGGTATGAAAAATTACTTTTTCCCCATTCACTTTTTCGATAATACCTTTATATTCTTGCGGACGACCTTTAGGAGCTATTTTAATTAGTCCCTTTCTGTTAATAGTTTTTGTAGTTAAATGAATCTGAAGCTAGCTTTTTTTTGCCATTTTTTCCCCCCTTTTAAAGTCTGGAAGTTATTTAAGTTTTTAGGATAAATATTGGCGGAGGTTTTATTTCTTTCTGTTTCGTTCAATTGTTGCTTGCTACTGGGACGGTTAATATGCGTGTCGTTTCATATTCGATTTGCAGCGGATAAAATCGATTTTTCGTTATAATCGTAACTTTCTGCTCCGGTTCAGGAGAAAACGGGTTTACTTGTGTATCTATGTCACTATCTTTTTTTTTTATAATTTATTACTTGCCATTCTGGTACTGAATCTGATGTCCTATCCACGCATAATTTTCATTCGGGCTGACCGTACCATTTTCTTTATTCAATTTATTTATCGTTTTCGGAAATGGCAGAATTTGCTTCATTAAGAATGTTGTTATCGCGTTATTCGTGTATACTCCTGTTGATAAGAATCGCCGGCGCAGTTATTATTAATTGAAAAGTTTCTACCTGTTATCAGTTGCGTGTGTGTACCGCTGTGTGTGGGTTGATTGTGTTTCAGAGATACTACCGTTTTGCGCTAGTAAGCGCGGATCGTTGATTATGATTTTGGTTTGCACAGGACGGTGGCGAAGAAGTATCCGATTGTTGATTATGATTCTGGTTTGCACAGGACGGTGGCGAAGAAGTATCCATTGTTACTCATTGACGGCATTGGGGAACGGTGGAACGGGCATGGAATGGCTAGATTTCTGTGTATCCGGAGCGGGAACTTCATCGGTGGTGTTAATTTTTCCATTGCTAAGACGGAGTTTCGGCGGTTGTCGTGTACAGCGAGGGAAGGAAGAACTATAGGCAAATACGCGACACGTCGCGTAGACGCAAATCAACAGACCGCGTCATCGCGTTAAGACGTAACATAGACTGAATGAAAGAAGCTAAACAATCGATAAGAGAAGGAACGAGAGAGGTACTATATGGAGTAGGACAAGATCTAATGGAGTTGAGAATAGAAGAGAAGACCCTCCCGGGGAAAGTTGCGAACATTCGAAGAAAACACGATTGACATCATCACAATACAGAAAAAAGTAATCGTAGCGGTCTGGTGAAGAGAACAGCGCGCGGATAAATAATAAGTTGCAAAGGGTATAGCCGGGTTTATATGGGAAATCTGTCCTTGCGGCTTTCTCGACTCGCACTTGGGGGATCATTCTGGTGTCGAATAAAAAAAATTTAGCCAAATTTTCAGCTCTTTATTCCAAACGACCTTCGAGTTTTTCAAAAAAAAACCTGTTTTTTCGATTTTTTTTTTTTTCATAGTAAAATTCAAAATTAATGAATGGGGTGATTTTTTTCCTTATTCCGAGGAATAAAATACGTGAAAAAATATTATTGTCATAATTTTTAAACGAAAAGCCGATTTTTGGCGACGGAAATAAAATTTTAATCTTTTTTTTCAATGATTTTCTGGAGAGGAGTGTCACTCACCAAATTTTGTCAGAAAATGTCTTTTATACTCCTCTACATTCAGGAGTTTTTTTTGAAATTTTTAAAGTGGTCGAACAGTACGAAAAAAATTAAAAAGTAATTTTTTTCATAATTTTTCGTCTAAACAAATTTAAATATTTTTTATTGCTAAAAAATTCATAAAAAGTAATTTTTTTTAACGAAAATTTGATCTTACCAGAGAAAAAACATAAAGAAAACTATAAAAAACTAAGACATATCCCGCATAAAGTTATTAGGAGTGTATAAAAAATGTTTAAAGAGTTTTTAAATATAAATATTATTCCATGCTAAATTGTATACATAAAGATGATTATATAATATTTCCATGCTATCGGGAATAACTTTTCAGTCTCGATCCAATAAAGACAAAAATTTCGATTATTAAAGTAACTTTATTATAATTTAGACACCGTTTAACGTAATTATTTTAAATAATTGACGTTAGATATAATAATTTTCAACAATTTATGATAATGTTTTAAGTAAGGTTAGTCTTCGTCACTGTCTTCATTCACAACGACACATTGACTTTTTCACCAATAGACAGACAATTCAAGGAGTTACTTCAACAACGAGCGGACAACAAGAACACCGGCGAAAAGACTCGATCGCAAACGGTTGACGAGCGGCCATCTTTCCTTTTTTGTTGCGCGGCGGTAAATAAAAATTACTGGCCATAGATGAAAACAACTAAAAATTGTGACTTTATAAGTTATAACACTAAAAGCGGAATTGCTTTGGAATTTAAACAAATATTAAAAAATAAACAAAAATAAACATTATTTTTCGCCCGTGTAAATGTACTATTAATAAGGAAAAAATCTCCGTAGATGGCAATGTAGTAGCCTACATTTTATATAATTTCTAAAGGTCTTCATGCAATCACTTTGCAGTAAAATGTTGAACATTTTTTTTTAGCAATGTAATTCGTAATTTTCATTAAAAAATTGTTTTTATTGAATTTTTTAGCGATAAAAAATATTTAAATTTGTTTAAACACAAAATTATGAAAAAATTGCTTTTTATTTTTTTTCGTATTGTTCCGCCACTTTAAAAATTTCGAAAAAATTCCTCAGTGTAGAGGAGTATAAAAGACATTTTCTGACAAAATTTGGTGAGTGACACTCCTCTCCAGAAAAACATTGAAAAAAAAGATTAAAATTTTATTTCCGTCGCCAAAAATCGGCTTTTCGTTTAAAAATTATGACAATAATATTTTTTCACGTATTTTATTCCTCGGAATAAGGAAAAAAATCACCCCATTCATTAATTTTGAATTTTACTATGAAAAAAAAAAATCGAAAAAACAGGTTTTTTTTTGAAAAACTCGAAGGTCGTTTGGGATAAAGAGCTGAAAATTTGGCTAAATTTTTTTTATTCGACACCAGAATGATCCCCCAAGTGCGAGTCGAGAAAGGCACAAGGGCAGATTTCCTATTTAAACCCGGCTATACCCTTTGCAACTTATTTATCCGCGCGCTGTTCTCTTCACCAGACCGCTACGATTACTTTTTTCTGTATTGTGATGATGTCAATCGTGTTTTCTTCGAATGTTCGCAACTTTCCCCGGGAGGGTCTTCTCTTCTATTCTCAACTCCATTAGATCTTGTCCTACTCCATATAGTACCTCTCTCGTTCCTTCTCTTATCGATTGTTTAGCTTCTTTCATTCAGTCTATGTTACGTCTTAACGCGATGACGCGGTCTGTTGATAAAATATTCACTCGAGATTTTATATTTTTGGACTGTAGACTACGCATGTGTTTACACGTTGCTTGAAGATTGAAACGAAACTGACCTGAACTGAACACTAAACGAGAAAAGATTTAAAAAAAAAATACGTTACTTTAATCGATTTTTAAATATATATATATATATATATATATAATGTATAAAAGAGTTTGATTTATCCTCAGGCAGTCGAAGAATGTCTACCGCATATATTGTTTGATCCGCTCCGATTGAGCCGATTTAGTTGCCGCGTCACGAAAATAGCTATTTGAAAAATCTTTCTCTAGAAACATATTCTTAAACATCTAAACACTATCAGAATATGCAAAAAAAGAATTTTAGATTTTTTCGCATTTTTAGACTAGAATGGGCCCTTAAAGTATTTTCGTTTAATTAAGTGAAATATAAAGAGAGAGTCATTCGTGCCGCTTCAGCAAAATTTACCTTAGCAGCGAGACAAAATTAATTCTGGGAGAGATGTACACTTCTCCATTATTTAATCATTTTTTTTTTTTAAACTCAGGCTTATAATTTATTGCTAATTTGTATAAAATTTTAATTCGCAAGTTGCGAGGAATTTAAGACAGAAGATGAAAACGGCAGATAGTGTAAACGAGAGAGAGATAGATAGATAGAGAGATAGATTGGGAAGCAGTCGTTAAAACTGAAAGATAGACCAGAGAAAACGGAATAATACGTTAGAAAATAACAGGAGGAACGGGAGCTAGCAAGGATTCAACCTGAAAATCATGAAGGCAACAAATAAATAAATATAGAAATGATAACAGTCGGACGGAAAAGTGTAATCAAGAAGAATTCCCTAACAAGTTTATGTTTACGAAGGTGAAAATAGTATTACGGTGATAAGCGGTTAGGTTTGCAAAGAGAATGATAATGAACTAATGAGAGTGGGCGCGTACACACGTGAGAAAAATTGTATGGCAAGGCGCAGATGGAAAACTAAAGGAAAATTAATCGTTTTCTCGAAATAGCTTTGTTCCTCGGCGAACCAGTCTGAAAAATACTATTACTCCGAAAGTAAATTTCGGCGGGGAGGGGGGGGGGGGGGGCTCGAATTTACCGAACAAATAAACGCTATCTGGAAGCAAAAGAATTTCGACGAAATTCGCTCGAATGTAAATAATTCGCCGTTCTAACTTTTACTTTATAAGAAGATTTATTTTTTTCTCTCCTTCCACACCTGAATTTATTCATTGTTTGTTGTAGAACGCCTGAAAACTAATCTATACGTTATAATATAATATATATATATATATATATATATACATAAAAATATAAATAAATAAATAAATAAATATATATATATATATATATATATATATATATATATTAGAGCGATTTTTTCCCCTTTAGTTGTTAGCGTGTTGCGCTACTCATTACCACGATATAAATTTCTTGTTAATCTTTCGACCGCTTCTTCTTTCATCTATTATATTTTTCCTTCTTTTAAGTAGTTACGAAGGCATCAAGTTGAAAGTTGAAGAACTGAGACAGATGGTAGTTAGTAGTCATTAAAAGCGGGGACTGGAAGGTCCGCTAATCCGAACCCCAATTCCTGTCCCGGAGGCGAAAATTCACCCCAGACCGCTAATCCGAACTCAAAATTCACCCCAATTCATGTCCAGGTGGTCAAAATTCACCCAAGTTTCCCCCGATTCTTCCGAGTTTCCCCCGGACGGTTCCCGCTCGTTTCCGATAAACCGAACGTCCAAACTGTGTCCCGAGGTCAATAAACTGTCCAAAGTGTTATTCGGGGGGCGCAAGTAACCCCAATTAGTGTCCAGGTGCTGAAAGTTCCCCCAAGTTCCCCAAATTTCTCCGAAATTCCTCCGTAAGCGTCCCGCTCGTTTCCGATAAACCGAACCGATTATTAATTAACATAAGTATATTAATTAATGTCCGAAAGTAACCCAAGTCCCCGCTGACCCCACCCGTCGCTCCGTTATCGCAATTTTTTTTTCAAAATTCAGGACCTAAGTATGAAAATTCCAAAATTTAACCCCAATATATTATTTAAAGCGTAAATCTAACCTATAACTCCAGTTCACACCTCTCACATGTATATTTCGATCCCGCACACGCTCCAGTCGCCGTCGCGAAAGCGCACGCGCCGACCCCCCGCATATTCCGATATCCGCCGCGATATCACACACACACACACACGAACGCTCCCTTTCCGATACTGCGATTATTTCTTTAATATTTCAAAGTCTAAGTATACATAATATAAAATTAGCCGAAGCATAATTTTTTATTTTCCTGATTCCCCGATCTTACTACCATATTCCAAGACGCACGTCCCGATCCCACACATATATCTAACACAGCGTTATTCTCTGCGAAAACGCACGCGCTGACCCCCCGCATATATCTATCATAACGCTCTCCGCCGCGAAAGCGCACGCACCGTTCCCCCGCACGTGTTGTCTGTTTATACTATCGCGATTACTTTTTTTTAATTATTATTTTTTTCACATAATAACCCAATCACTGCTCTGTTGTCTAAACCTAACCGGTTATCCAAAACATTTACAAATTAACAAATCAATTATTTCTATAGTCTAAAATAGCCTTAGTCTCCTTTACCCCTTCCACCCTCTTTTTCGATCGATTTCGTTGTTTTAATATCGAATATATCGCATTCTATTTACTTTTACTACGACCATTAAACCCTCGATCGACGCTCCCGACGCCTCCGTCATTTCATATTGAGAGGTAAGTATTTTTTTATGTGACCGCTATGAATGCACACCGTCCATTCCCGTACACCCATCTGATGTCGTTAGTTTCCATATCGATCTTAATAATTTTTCGAGCCTAAATATTATAGAAATAGCCGAAGTACATTTTTTTCGTTTCCGATCGTTCTTCCGACCGTTCATAATATTTTTATTTTCCTCCGGTTCTAAAAATAAATCCTACAATATCTTCACCGCTATGAATGAACACCGCCCATTCCCACACACTCATCTGCTGTCGTTAGTCCCCACATCGTTCATAATAATTTTTTCGAGTCTAACTATTATGGAATTATCCTAATTATATTTTTTTGCTTCCGATCTTTCCTTCCGACGGTGTATTATTTTTATTTTTCTCCGATTCTAAAAATAAATCCTATAATGTCTTCACTGATATGAAGGCTTACACATCCTCTGCAGTTAGTCTACATATCGTTCATAATATCCTTTATTCAACTCCAAGTATTATGGAATTATTCCAATTATATATTTTCTTCACTTCCGATCATTTCTTCCGACCGTTCATAATATTTTTATTTTCCTCCGGTTCTAAAAATAAATCCTACAATGTCTTCAAAGCGATGAATGTGCACATACCTGCCGTCGTTAGTTCCCATACCGTTCATAATAATTTTTTCGAGTCTAACTATTATGGAATTATCCTAATTATATTTTTTTTTGCTTCCGATCTTTCCTTCCGACGGTGTATTATTTTTATTTTTCTCCGATTCTAAAAATAAATCCTACAATGTCTTCAACGTGATGGATGCGCACACATCTTCTACAGTTAGTTTCCATATCGATCTTAATAATTTTTTCGAGTCTAACTATTATGGAATTATCCTAATTATATTTTTTTGCTACCGATCTTTCCTTCCGACGGTGTATTATTTTTATTTTTCTCCGATTCTAAAAATAAATCCTATAATGTCTTCACTGATATGAAGGCTTACACATCCTCTGCAGTTAGTCTACATATCGTTCATAATATCCTTTATGCAACTCCAAGTATTATGGAATTATTCCAATTATATTTTTCACGTTTCCGATCATTTCTCACGACAGTACATTATTTTTATTTTTCTCATAATCTAAAAATAAATCCTTCGATACCTTTACTGTATGAATGCATACACATCCTCTGCAATTAGTTTCCATATCGTTCTTAATAATTTTTTCATGTCTATGTATTATGGAATTACTCTAAAATATTTTTTTCTCCCTCCAAAGATTTTTTCCAAAAGTAAGTATTTGTAAATTTATGTCGAGTAGAGTTTTATTTAACACGATTTCAACCCCCCTCCCTCTCCTTTACACCATACACAAATTACAAATCTTTCATATTATTTTTCACGAGGACATCTACCCGAATGTGAATCCGCGCCACCCATTCCTGCACACACATATGCTAGAGATGGTTTCCCAATCATTCATATTAATTTTTTTCCAAGTCTATTAGTTTAAGAATATTTTATTTATTTCAAACTCCAAATATTTTTCAAGATCTTTTCATATTATATTTTATTTTCTGTTTAAGACCCCATCAAACCCTCGACTGTCGCGAAAGCATCCCGACACTTCTCACACACGTTCTCCATTATACATTATCAAAATGAATCGAAATTTATAATCAACGAAGACAATTTACTGATGCTATATACTTTTTATATTTTTTCCCCGTACTCCTCGACCGCCAGATCCGTCACAAAAGCGTACAAGTCGTTCCCACACATATATACATTGTCACGACTACACAACACTATATCTGTGCATGTTATACATTCCTATTATGTATTTTCAAAATCGAACCGACTCTCAATATTTTTCACTTTACAAGGATCTAAAAATTTCTTCTTCTCTCCTTTTACTAACCCTGGACTAAATTAACAACCATACATAATGTTATTTTTATTTATTTATTCTCAAATACTTATACACGCATACACATCCGTTAGCACTATTTACCAAATCATTCATATTAATGTATTACAGATTTTTAAGCTTCCAATCATTTCACCGTTCATAAGTTTTTTTATTTTTATGCAAAACAGTCGTCGTGAATCTCAAACATCCGTTCTGCACACATGTTTCTACGCATTCGTCACTGTACCCGTCCGTTATTCCACTTTCATTTATTTTATTCATTTGTTATTTTTTCTATCAAAAGCCTGAATCTAACCTTGAACCTCTTTACCGTTCTTCATTCTTTGTATGTAATACTTTTCTGAGCTTAGTTACCGTAGAATTTAATTAATCGATATATTTTATTTTTCAATCGACAAAATTTTTTAAAATCTTTCATAATCATATTTTTATACAAATACAAGTATGGTTTTAATATTTTTTTAAATTTCGTAAATTATTTTTCCGCGATATACATGAGTTTGTCTATGAGGTGTTGGTGGTCAATTGTATAGAGCGACAGATAGAAAAAACCTGTTAGTTTACGAACCACAGCATGTTCGAAGAAAAAACACGGTAGCACGACCAGATCAGGGTTGCAATGTGCGAGTGAGAGAGTGTATGTGAGTGAAATAGAAGGTTATATTCTCGAGGGCAACAGCCTGATTGTAAAAATACGTTAAAGATACCTGCATCTATCCCTGAACAGTCATCATATCGAACACAAAAAGGTCGCCTAAAAGAGTATTGTTTTCTTTTTCAGGTAACGAACAGTAACATTTTTTTCTCTGTGTTATAAAATTAGCCCAAGTATATTTTTTATTCTTTCATTACGCTAAAATTTTTTCAAATCTTTTTTGTAATATGCTGTGCAGACAAATGTACGCCGCAGACACTTCTCGCTTCATTACTACTGATATATCTGTACGTTCATTGTCACTATTCTTATCGTAATATAGTTTTTTCAGGAAATCGTAGAAAATGGTTCGTCGCTCCATTCATACTATGTAATCTATTTCCAAAATTCAAATCGTGCATAATTACTTTAAAATCAACTTAAATATATTTCATCATTTCCAAAATTAGCAATCTCCTTACAGATCATTATCTCATTTTCCGATTGTCAATAATATTTTTTTTTTTAATCTATCGTACATATATTATTTTTTTATCGTTTAAATTTTTCTTCAATTCGCAAAGGGCCTAACCTATAGAAAACATATTCTTGTAAACATTCATGACGAATTCACTCCTTCTACTTACATTATGAGTTAATTTTTCTGTAATTATTTTTAACATCTTGAAATTATAGTAGTATTTTTTTAATTTTTTTATTTTCCATACATGACAAAAATATTGAAATCACTACATCTATAAATGCAGTCACCGTAAGACTACACTAAACTATCATGAATTTATAAAATTATCCCAAACATACTATTTTTCACTACAAATTACATTCGCCTATAATTTTTTCTATATAATCACTAACCTACGAAAACACGTCGTTCGTTTTACTCATGTCGAAGCAATCACTCCTTTTCCCTCTTGCTATCTATGTTCAAAGTCTAATAATGTAATACGAAATTATTCTAAATAAATGTTCATGCTAGCAAAATTATTACATCACCCCTTTTTCTACACAATTGTATGCATGTTTCCGTAAAATCTCACTATATATTTTCAAAATTAACTCCAGCCCACGTATTATTTTTACATTTCATTCATTTATATTTGTTTAATCATATCTGATGCAAGACCGTATAAAAGAATACAAGCAGTTCCCGCACACATAATTATTGTTCAGAGGTGTTGTTGGCGTACTTTATCATATACTTTTGTAAGCTCATACAGAACGGCTTCATTACCTTTTATCATTCATTTAGATGCGGAGTCACACAACTTTTAGCGGAGCAATAAATTCTTTGCAAAACTATTGATTGAAAGCATCCCCCCCATCCCCCCAAAAAAAACGTGGAATAGCGAGGATTTTTTTTTTACACACTCAAAATAAATGAGATAATTATTTCTCTATATTTATCACATTACCAAGATTGTATATATCACTCGATCGCCTCTTTCACTCATTCGTCGATTTCAAATGTGAAGGAAATTTTCGTACCATGCTTTATTCATACATTTTATTTCTGAATAGAATGTTATATGGCTGGGATGGCAGTAAAGATTTCAATTTTATATATGAAGAAAGGATGAAGCAATCCAGAGACTGTTGTAAATGTATAAGTCTTATTATTTGAAATATAAAATTTGAAGGAAATTTATATATCTTGCTTCGTTTTAAGATGTTTTATTTTTACATTTTTTTTTTTTAATCTCCCTCTTACTATTATTTTTGAAACGGATGTTGATAACTATGAATAGTATTTGTGATTATAGAGAGAGAGGTAAACGTTTTCCTTACTTTTGACTAATTATGTACAATTTTCAATCATTTTTTACAATTTTTCGCACATTTTACTACTTTTACACTGTTTTAAGCAATTTTTGCTATTTCGCATCATTTTCCAGTCTTTTTTTTGTACTTTTTACACAATTTTCATCGATCTTTCAACAACTTTGTAAGGGTTTTTTTTTTTTTCTTTCTTACATCTCATTACAATATCGTTAGTCATCAATGATAACAGTACATATTTATGCTTTCACATCACCTTTCGCTTCATCTGTGCACATCTACAACTTAACAAGCGCAGAACCAGTTGAATGTTGTAGGCCCGCAATCACGATCTCCATTTGATTATTGGATTTACCAGTCACATCTTTGAACGTTTGATTTAATGAATTGACAGGGACTTTGTATTTTGCTCGCCCGCTCGATATCTTCAACAGACTATCATGCTAACGTTTAATAAGAGCAGCCATAAAGCTCCAGACGTTTACTGAATGTTTTCTCAACACATTCACAGCCCATACCCCATACACTAAGGAAATCTTTAAACACCTCTATAACCATTCCTTTTAAGCTGGAGGGTGCAAGGGACTCCTATAATCGTTTTGACAATCAACACTTCGTCGTCCATCGCCCTAGCTTTACTTGTCGTTGCACAGACATGTAGTAAACGTTTTTTTCTTTTACAATTTTTTTATATTTCAACACTATTAACAAATTTTCCCACCATACTAACTAATTATAAACAGTTTTCCATTATTTCTTAACATGTTCTTATGTTTTAGAGTCTTTTTACGCTATTTTTTTCACCAATTTATGATATTTCTTATCATTTTCTTGCGTTTTAATGTCTTTCATACAATTTTACTCAATTTTTCGTCATATTCGTCAGTTTTTTATTTATCTCTTACATTATATATCTGAATGTGTCGAATATCCAACCTTTTAACTATATTTTATAATTTGATACGATCATAGATAATAACAAAAGATTTAATTCAATATTGTTCACAATTTATTCAATATTTTTTATGACATTCATTATAATCAATAAAAATAATCATTGCTTCATTGTTTCAATGTTAAATTCTAATATATCATTATCAGCCATTAATATTTTACAACATAAAATATCTAATTTAACTGAATATATCCTTCTTCAGCCAACTTTTCTTCAATCATCCGAATTTCAGTATCTAAACCATTATTTCCCGATTGTTTAGATCTGTGTAGTATCAATAATCGCTCAACCAATTCATTAGGATCGTCAGAATAATTGAAATGAGAGTCTTCAAGATTTACTTTGCGAACAGTCCTATATGCACGTTTCTTTTTCGTTTTACCATGATAAACTTTTACATTCTTTATGCTAGATTGAAATAGAGGACGTATTATTTTTCTGTATTTAGGAAGTGGAGTACCCTTTAATACACCAGTAACACGTACATGAGCTCCAGTAAATTCCAGTATTTGTTTATATAAAGCTAAATCATTATTTGTATATTTATTCTCATCAACATTTGCTTCCATCAGTAAATGAATCAGTCCTGGTGTGTAAGGAAATTTAGTTAGTGTTCTTCCTTTTCCTAAATAAATTTCACCACATTTCCGATTCCATGAAATTGGTGTTGAACCCATCATATACTCATGTGTGGTCGCATTATATTGTATTCCATATACAGGATCATTTGGTAGAGGTTCATCATAATCTATTTGAAATGGAGCCGTTTCATGTATATTAAGGGCATTATTATCACGATTTTCATATTCTTCTTCATTTTCAATAGCAGTCTCATAATCACGTTTCCTACTGTCATTAGAAAGTTTGTGTCGTTTTACCATTGATATATCATCACTTATTCCATCAGAACCATTTTTCATCCTTTTAGGTATTTGTAATGATTCCCGAATATCCAATATCTGTTTTGTAACAGGTTCAAGCATTGCAGCTGAAGTATTTGTAATAGATTTAGTCGCATACTTTAACGCATTATATTTTTTCATTATATCGCTGCGTATCCTTTCCAGTTCGCTTTTAAGAATTGCTTCTTTATTTATTCCGTTATTACCAACATTAACCATCACTTTACTCGTTGATACCATTATTACAGGTAATTAAAAATTCATCAAAACTTACATGTAAATCTTCTCTATATATACATTTCACAATCTATTTTGAACACAGAGAGTTAATGCTAATTCATCAGCAATAATTTATAGAATGTTTTTAAAGGCTTAAAGGATGCTTATTATATACATATTGTATTTCAAACTGTTCCCTAAAAACACTATTCATGAAACAAAATCTTTATAAATAAAAAAAACAACAAAATTGGAACAGAAATTTTAATGGAATTTAAGAATCAGTATTTATTTTTCAATATACTAATATCTCAAAATAAGTGATAACATCTAACCTTTTACTAATGATATTACAAAATCTGGAGCAGTGTAATTCACATGCAGGATATATACATATATATCTACATATATACATACATATATATCTACATATATATACATATATATCTACATATATACATATATATCTACATATATACATATATATCTACATACATACATATATATCTACATATATACATATATATCTACATATATACATATATATCTACATATATACATATATATCTACATATATACACATATATATCTACATATATACACATATATATCTACATATATACATATATATCTACATATATACACATATATATCTACATATATACACATATATATCTACATATACACATATATATCTACATATATATACATATATATCTACATATATACATATATATCTACATATATACATATATATCTACATACATACATATATATCTACATATATACATATATATCTACATATATACATATATATCTACATATATACATATATATCTACATATATACATATATATCTACATATATACCCATATATATCTACATATATACACATATATATCTACATATATATACATATATATCTACATATATATACATATATATCTACATATATACATATATATCTACATATATATACATATATATCTACATATATACATATATATCTACATATATACATATATATCTACATATATACATATATATCTACATATATATACATATATATCTACATATATACATATATATCTACATATATACATATATATCTACATATATATACATATATATCTACATATATACATATATATCTACATATATACATATATATCTACATATATACATATATATCTACATATATACATATATATATCTACATATATACACATATATATCTACATATATACATATATATCTACATATATACATATATATCTACATATATACATATATATCTACATATATACACATATATATCTACATATATACACATATATATCTACATATATACATATATATCTACATATATACACATATATATCTACATATGATGTGCTATACTTTATGAGATGGGTATGTTATAAAATTGAATTTAAATCTAACAATCTTGTTACACAAATGTAATTCGTAAAATGATATAAATTTCTCAAATGGCACTAAAGTTACATGTTTTTCTTTTTAGGCTTTCTACTCAAAATTAGTTAACAACACTGCACTTTAATATTGTTTAAAAAAAATTATAAATTTTTTATATTACCTATTATTTTTTATTATTTAAATTATACTTCGCGTTATATAAGTTATACAAATTCATTATAACCAGCTCCAAAAATTGTTTAGTACTATCCCCAAACAGCAATATGAAACATCATAGTTCCCCAAAATCCTCAGGCGTCCACTGTAATTTCTATATTATCATCATCACTAACACTAATAAATTCTTCCTTTTTAACACCATTATCACATGATTCATTGTTTAGAGGTTGCAGAATACACTCAAAACCAGAAAAAATGACAAATTTACTTTTATTCCATCAACTGCTCAGGCTGATGTTACATTATGAACAAACCTATACCAGCTTGTTATAATGCATTTGTATAACTTATATAACGCGAAGTATAATTTAAATAATAAAAAATAATAGGTAATATAAAAAATTTATAATTTTTTTTAAACAATATTAAAGTGCAGTGTTGTTAACTAATTTTGAGTAGAAAGCCTAAAAAGAAAAACATGTAACTTTAGTGCCATTTGAGAAATTTATATCATTTTACGAATTACATTTGTGTAACAAGATTGTTAGATTTAAATTCAATTTTATAACATACCCATCTCATAAAGTATAGCACATCATATGTAGATATATATGTGTATATATGTAGATATATATGTATATATGTAGATATATATGTGTATATATGTAGATATATATGTGTATATATGTAGATATATATGTATATATGTAGATATATATGTATGTATGTAGATATATATGTGTATATATGTAGATATATATATGTATATATGTAGATATATATGTATATATGTAGATATATATGTATATATGTAGATATATATGTATATATGTAGATATATATGTATATATATGTAGATATATATGTATATATGTAGATATATATGTATATATGTAGATATATATGTATATATATGTAGATATATATGTATATATGTAGATATATATGTATATATGTAGATATATATGTATATATGTAGATATATATGTATATATATGTAGATATATATGTATATATGTAGATATATATGTATATATATGTAGATATATATGTATATATATGTAGATATATATGTGTATATATGTAGATATATATGGGTATATATGTAGATATATATGTATATATGTAGATATATATGTATATATGTAGATATATATGTATATATGTAGATATATATGTATATATGTAGATATATATGTATGTATGTAGATATATATGTATATATGTAGATATATATGTATATATGTAGATATATATGTATATATATGTAGATATATATGTATATATGTAGATATATATGTATATATGTAGATATATATGTATATATATGTAGATATATATGTATATATGTAGATATATATGTATATATGTAGATATATATGTATATATGTAGATATATATGTATATATATGTAGATATATATGTATATATGTAGATATATATGTATATATATGTAGATATATATGTATATATATGTAGATATATATGTGTATATATGTAGATATATATGGGTATATATGTAGATATATATGTATATATGTAGATATATATGTATATATGTAGATATATATGTATATATGTAGATATATATGTATATATGTAGATATATATGTATGTATGTAGATATATATGTATATATGTAGATATATATGTATATATGTAGATATATATGTATATATATGTAGATATATATGTGTATATGTAGATATATATGTGTATATATGTAGATATATATGTGTATATATGTAGATATATATGTATATATGTAGATATATATGTATATATGTAGATATATATGTATATATGTAGATATATATGTATGTATGTAGATATATATGTATATATGTAGATATATATGTATATATGTAGATATATATGTATATATATGTAGATATATATGTGTATATGTTGATATATATGTATATATCCTGCATGTGAATTACACTGCTCCAGATTTTGTAATATCATTAGTAAAAGGTTAGATGTTATCACTTATTTTGAGATATTAGTATATTGAAAAATAAATACTGATTCTTAAATTCCATTAAAATTTCTATTCCAATTTTGTTGTTTTTTTTTATTTATAAAGATTTTGTTTCATGAATAGTGTTTTTAGGGAACAGTTTGAAATACAATATGTATATAATAAGCATCCTTTAAGCCTTTAAAAACATTCTATAAATTATTGCTGATGAATTAGCATTAACTCTCTGTGTTCAAAATAGATTGTGAAATGTATATATAGAGAAGATTTACATGTAAGTTTTGATGAATTTTTAATTACCTGTAATAATGGTATCAACGAGTAAAGTGATGGTTAATGTTGGTAATAACGGAATAAATAAAGAAGCAATTCTTAAAAGCGAACTGGAAAGGATACGCAGCGATATAATGAAAAAATATAATGCGTTAAAGTATGCGACTAAATCTATTACAAATACTTCAGCTGCAATGCTTGAACCTGTTACAAAACAGATATTGGATATTCGGGAATCATTACAAATACCTAAAAGGATGAAAAATGGTTCTGATGGAATAAGTGATGATATATCAATGGTAAAACGACACAAACTTTCTAATGACAGTAGGAAACGTGATTATGAGACTGCTATTGAAAATGAAGAAGAATATGAAAATCGTGATAATAAGGCCCTTAATATATATGAAACGGCTCCATTTCAAATAGATTATGATGAACCTCTACCAAATGATCCTGTATATGGAATACAATATAATGCGAACACACATGAGTATATGATGGGTTCAACACCAATTTCAGGGAATCGGAAATGTGGTGAAATTTATTTAGGAAAAGGAAGAACACTAACTAAATTTCCTTACACACCAGGACTGATTCATTTACTGATGGAAGCAAATGTTGATGAGAATAAATATACAAATAATGATTTAGCTTTATATAAACAAATACTGGAATTTACTGGAGCTCATGTACGTGTTACTGGTGTATTAAAGGGTACTCCACTTCCTAAATACAGAAAAATAATACGTCCTCTATTTCAATCTACCATAAAGAATGTAAAAGTTTATCAGGGTAAAACGAAAAAGAAACGTGCATATAGGACTGTTCACAAAGTAAATCTTGAAGACTCTCATTTCAATTATTCTGACGATCCTAATGAATTGGTTGAGCGATTATTGATACTACACAGATCTAAACAATCGGGAAATAATGGTTTAGATACTGAAATTCGGATGATTGAAGAAAAGTTGGCTGAAGAAGGATATATTCAGTTAAATTAGATATTTTATGTTGTAAAATATTAATGGCTGATAATGATATATTAGAATTTAACATTGAAACAATGACGCAATGATTATTTTTATTGATTATAATGAATGTCATAAAAATTATTGAATAAATTGTGAACAATATTGAATTAAATCTTTTGTTATTATCTATGATCGTATCAAATTATAAAATATAGTTAAAAGCGGATATTCGACACATTCAGATATATAATGTAAGAGATAAATAAAAAACTGACGAATATGACGAAAAATTGAGTAAAATTGTATGAAAGACATTAAAACGCAAGAAAATGAAAAGAAATATCATACATTGTTGAAAAAAAATAGCGTAAAAAGACTCTAAAACATAAGAACATGATAAGAAATAATGGAAAACTGTTTATAATTAGTTAGTATGGTGGGAAAATTTGTTAATAGTGTTGAAATATAAAAAAATTGTAAAAGAAGAAAACGTTTACTACATGTCTGTGCAACGACAAGTAAAGCTAGGGCGATGGACGACGAAGTGTTGATTGTCAAAACGATTATAGGAGTCCCTTGCTCCCTCCAGCTTAAAAGGAATGGTTATAGAGGTGTTTAAAGATTTCCTTAGTGTATGGGGTATGGGCTGTGAATGTGTTGAGAAAACATTCAGTAAACGTCTGGAGCTTTATGGCTGCTCTTATTAAACGTTAGCATGATAGTCTGTTGAAGATATCGAGCGGGCGAGCAAAATACAAAGTCCCTGTCAATTCATTAAATCAAACGTTCAAAGATGTGACTGGTAAATCCAATAATCAAATGGAGATCGTGATTGCGGGCCTACAACATTCAACTGGTTCTGCGCTTGTTAAGTTGTAGATGTGCACAGATGAAGCGAAAGGTGATGTGAAAGCATAAATATGTACTGTTATCATTGATGACTAACGATATTGTAATGAGATGTAAGAAAGAAAAAAAAAAAAACCCTTACAAAGTTGTTGAAAGATCGATGAAAATTGTGTAAAAAGTACAAAAAAAAGACTGGAAAATGATGCGAAATAGCAAAAATTGCTTAAAACAGTGTAAAAGTAGTAAAATGTGCGAAAAATTGTAAAAAATGATTGAAAATTGTACATAATTAGTCAAAAGTAAGGAAAACGTTTACCTCTCTCTCTATAATCACAAATACTATTCATAGTTATCAACATCCGTTTCAAAAATAATAGTAAGAGGGAGATTAAAAAAAAAAAATGTAAAAATAAAACATCTTAAAACGAAGCAAGATATATAAATTTCCTTCAAATTTTATATTTCAAATAATAAGACTTATACATTTACAACAGTCTCTGGATTGCTTCATCCTTTCTTCATATATAAAATTGAAATCTTTACTGCCATCCCAGCCATATAACATTCTATTCAGAAATAAAATGTATGAATAAAGCATGGTACGAAAATTTCCTTCACATTTGAAATCGACGAATGAGTGAAAGAGGCGATCGAGTGATATATACAATCTTGGTAATGTGATAAATATAGAGAAATAATTATCTCATTTATTTTGGGTGTGTAAAAAAAAAATCCTCGCTATTCCACGTTTTTTTTGGGGGGATGGGGGGGATGCTTTCAATCAATAGTTTTGCAAAGAATTTATTGCTCCGCTAAAAGTTGTGTGACTCCGCATCTAAATGAATGATAAAAGGTAATGAAGCCGTTCTGTATGAGCTTACAAAAGTATATGATAAAGTACGCCAACAACACCTCTGAACAATAATTATGTGTGCGGGAACTGCTTGTATTCTTTTATACGGTCTTGCATCAGATATGATTAAACAAATATAAATGAATGAAATGTAAAAATAATACGTGGGCTGGAGTTAATTTTGAAAATATATAGTGAGATTTTACGGAAACATGCATACAATTGTGTAGAAAAAGGGGTGATGTAATAATTTTGCTAGCATGAACATTTATTTAGAATAATTTCGTATTACATTATTAGACTTTGAACATAGATAGCAAGAGGGAAAAGGAGTGATTGCTTCGACATGAGTAAAACGAACGACGTGTTTTCGTAGGTTAGTGATTATATAGAAAAAATTATAGGCGAATGTAATTTGTAGTGAAAAATAGTATGTTTGGGATAATTTTATAAATTCATGATAGTTTAGTGTAGTCTTACGGTGACTGCATTTATAGATGTAGTGATTTCAATATTTTTGTCATGTATGGAAAATAAAAAAATTAAAAAAATACTACTATAATTTCAAGATGTTAAAAATAATTACAGAAAAATTAACTCATAATGTAAGTAGAAGGAGTGAATTCGTCATGAATGTTTACAAGAATATGTTTTCTATAGGTTAGGCCCTTTGCGAATTGAAGAAAAATTTAAACGATAAAAAAATAATATATGTACGATAGATTAAAAAAAAAAATATTATTGACAATCGGAAAATGAGATAATGATCTGTAAGGAGATTGCTAATTTTGGAAATGATGAAATATATTTAAGTTGATTTTAAAGTAATTATGCACGATTTGAATTTTGGAAATAGATTACATAGTATGAATGGAGCGACGAACCATTTTCTACGATTTCCTGAAAAAACTATATTACGATAAGAATAGTGACAATGAACGTACAGATATATCAGTAGTAATGAAGCGAGAAGTGTCTGCGGCGTACATTTGTCTGCACAGCATATTACAAAAAAGATTTGAAAAAATTTTAGCGTAATGAAAGAATAAAAAATATACTTGGGCTAATTTTATAACACAGAGAAAAAAATGTTACTGTTCGTTACCTGAAAAAGAAAACAATACTCTTTTAGGCGACCTTTTTGTGTTCGATATGATGACTGTTCAGGGATAGATGCAGGTATCTTTAACGTATTTTTACAATCAGGCTGTTGCCCTCGAGAATATAACCTTCTATTTCACTCACATACACTCTCTCACTCGCACATTGCAACCCTGATCTGGTCGTGCTACCGTGTTTTTTCTTCGAACATGCTGTGGTTCGTAAACTAACAGGTTTTTTCTATCTGTCGCTCTATACAATTGACCACCAACACCTCATAGACAAACTCATGTATATCGCGGAAAAATAATTTACGAAATTTAAAAAAATATTAAAACCATACTTGTATTTGTATAAAAATATGATTATGAAAGATTTTAAAAAATTTTGTCGATTGAAAAATAAAATATATCGATTAATTAAATTCTACGGTAACTAAGCTCAGAAAAGTATTACATACAAAGAATGAAGAACGGTAAAGAGGTTCAAGGTTAGATTCAGGCTTTTGATAGAAAAAATAACAAATGAATAAAATAAATGAAAGTGGAATAACGGACGGGTACAGTGACGAATGCGTAGAAACATGTGTGCAGAACGGATGTTTGAGATTCACGACGACTGTTTTGCATAAAAATAAAAAAACTTATGAACGGTGAAATGATTGGAAGCTTAAAAATCTGTAATACATTAATATGAATGATTTGGTAAATAGTGCTAACGGATGTGTATGCGTGTATAAGTATTTGAGAATAAATAAATAAAAATAACATTATGTATGGTTGTTAATTTAGTCCAGGGTTAGTAAAAGGAGAGAAGAAGAAATTTTTAGATCCTTGTAAAGTGAAAAATATTGAGAGTCGGTTCGATTTTGAAAATACATAATAGGAATGTATAACATGCACAGATATAGTGTTGTGTAGTCGTGACAATGTATATATGTGTGGGAACGACTTGTACGCTTTTGTGACGGATCTGGCGGTCGAGGAGTACGGGGAAAAAATATAAAAAGTATATAGCATCAGTAAATTGTCTTCGTTGATTATAAATTTCGATTCATTTTGATAATGTATAATGGAGAACGTGTGTGAGAAGTGTCGGGATGCTTTCGCGACAGTCGAGGGTTTGATGGGGTCTTAAACAGAAAATAAAATATAATATGAAAAGATCTTGAAAAATATTTGGAGTTTGAAATAAATAAAATATTCTTAAACTAATAGACTTGGAAAAAAATTAATATGAATGATTGGGAAACCATCTCTAGCATATGTGTGTGCAGGAATGGGTGGCGCGGATTCACATTCGGGTAGATGTCCTCGTGAAAAATAATATGAAAGATTTGTAATTTGTGTATGGTGTAAAGGAGAGGGAGGGGGGTTGAAATCGTGTTAAATAAAACTCTACTCGACATAAATTTACAAATACTTACTTTTGGAAAAAATCTTTGGAGGGAGAAAAAAATATTTTAGAGTAATTCCATAATACATAGACATGAAAAAATTATTAAGAACGATATGGAAACTAATTGCAGAGGATGTGTATGCATTCATACAGTAAAGGTATCGAAGGATTTATTTTTAGATTATGAGAAAAATAAAAATAATGTACTGTCGTGAGAAATGATCGGAAACGTGAAAAATATAATTGGAATAATTCCATAATACTTGGAGTTGCATAAAGGATATTATGAACGATATGTAGACTAACTGCAGAGGATGTGTAAGCCTTCATATCAGTGAAGACATTATAGGATTTATTTTTAGAATCGGAGAAAAATAAAAATAATACACCGTCGGAAGGAAAGATCGGTAGCAAAAAAATATAATTAGGATAATTCCATAATAGTTAGACTCGAAAAAATTATTAAGATCGATATGGAAACTAACTGTAGAAGATGTGTGCGCATCCATCACGTTGAAGACATTGTAGGATTTATTTTTAGAATCGGAGAAAAATAAAAATAATACACCGTCGGAAGGAAAGATCGGAAGCAAAAAAAAATATAATTAGGATAATTCCATAATAGTTAGACTCGAAAAAATTATTATGAACGGTATGGGAACTAACGACGGCAGGTATGTGCACATTCATCGCTTTGAAGACATTGTAGGATTTATTTTTAGAACCGGAGGAAAATAAAAATATTATGAACGGTCGGAAGAAATGATCGGAAGTGAAGAAAATATATAATTGGAATAATTCCATAATACTTGGAGTTGAATAAAGGATATTATGAACGATATGTAGACTAACTGCAGAGGATGTGTAAGCCTTCATATCAGTGAAGACATTATAGGATTTATTTTTAGAATCGGAGAAAAATAAAAATAATACACCGTCGGAAGGAAAGATCGGAAGCAAAAAAATATAATTAGGATAATTCCATAATAGTTAGACTCGAAAAAATTATTATGAACGATGTGGGGACTAACGACAGCAGATGAGTGTGTGGGAATGGGCGGTGTTCATTCATAGCGGTGAAGATATTGTAGGATTTATTTTTAGAACCGGAGGAAAATAAAAATATTATGAACGGTCGGAAGAACGATCGGAAACGAAAAAAATGTACTTCGGCTATTTCTATAATATTTAGGCTCGAAAAATTATTAAGATCGATATGGAAACTAACGACATCAGATGGGTGTACGGGAATGGACGGTGTGCATTCATAGCGGTCACATAAAAAAATACTTACCTCTCAATATGAAATGACGGAGGCGTCGGGAGCGTCGATCGAGGGTTTAATGGTCGTAGTAAAAGTAAATAGAATGCGATATATTCGATATTAAAACAACGAAATCGATCGAAAAAGAGGGTGGAAGGGGTAAAGGAGACTAAGGCTATTTTAGACTATAGAAATAATTGATTTGTTAATTTGTAAATGTTTTGGATAACCGGTTAGGTTTAGACAACAGAGCAGTGATTGGGTTATTATGTGAAAAAAATAATAATTAAAAAAAAGTAATCGCGATAGTATAAACAGACAACACGTGCGGGGGAACGGTGCGTGCGCTTTCGCGGCGGAGAGCGTTATGATAGATATATGCGGGGGGTCAGCGCGTGCGTTTTCGCAGAGAATAACGCTGTGTTAGATATATGTGTGGGATCGGGACGTGCGTCTTGGAATATGGTAGTAAGATCGGGGAATCAGGAAAATAAAAAATTATGCTTCGGCTAATTTTATATTATGTATACTTAGACTTTGAAATATTAAAGAAATAATCGCAGTATCGGAAAGGGAGCGTTCGTGTGTGTGTGTGTGTGATATCGCGGCGGATATCGGAATATGCGGGGGGTCGGCGCGTGCGCTTTCGCGACGGCGACTGGAGCGTGTGCGGGATCGAAATATACATGTGAGAGGTGTGAACTGGAGTTATAGGTTAGATTTACGCTTTAAATAATATATTGGGGTTAAATTTTGGAATTTTCATACTTAGGTCCTGAATTTTGAAAAAAAAATTGCGATAACGGAGCGACGGGTGGGGTCAGCGGGGACTTGGGTTACTTTCGGACATTAATTAATATACTTATGTTAATTAATAATCGGTTCGGTTTATCGGAAACGAGCGGGACGCGTACGGGGGAATTTTGGAGAAATTTGGGGAACTTGGGGGAACTTTCGGCACCTGGACACTAATTGGGGTTACTTGCGCCCCCCCCCGAATAACACTTTGGACAGTTTATCGACCTCGGGACACAGTTTGGACGTTCGGTTTATCGGAAACGTGCGGGAACCGTCCGGGGGAAACTCGGAAGAATCGGGGGAAACTTGGGTGAATTTTGAACACCTGGACATGAATTGGGGTGAATTTCGTGTTCGGATTACCGGTCTGGGGTGAATTTTCGACTCCGGGACAGGAATTGGGGTTCGGATTAGCGGACCTTCCAGTCCCCGCTTTTAATGACTACTGTAGTTTATTTTATTCGATGAATAATGATGTCGTTAAAAGCGACGTCAGATATAACCTATTAGAAAGATTTTGTACCGTCTTCGTTGAAAAACTTGATAATTTTTTCTGCGCAATAGAAAAAAAAAGAACTTATAACGAGGCAATTAGTCGCGAATTAAAAATAAAGCGAATTTCGTACTTCTTGTGTTCACTTTTCTTACACTAATTCGCGTCCCGACGTCTCGCTAATGAAATTTTCATTTAAAAACAGTAGTGGCAGCGATAGAGGGAATATTGTGTATCAAAAAATGTTTTTTTGAATTACTCTTAAATTAACTAAAAGTTAGCATCTGGACTCGGCAAGTTCTTAATATACATATGGATATGTGTGTGTGTGTGTGTGCACGCTTGCAGATGTGTGTGCGGTTAAAACACAGTGCGCATATTGCGATAGAGTTGTATATATTGTAGAGTAAACGGCGTTGCAATATTAAATTAACGCTGAAAGTGGTTTGCCTTTTTGTCTCTTAATTTTTTTCATTTGTACCTCTACTTTGCGGCAATTTCGAACAATTAAGCCTTCAAAAAAAAATTGAAAAAAGTCTTTAGTTGTGGTTTTTTTTTTTTTTGGATGTGTTCATATAAGCGCACCTGTAGTAATTACTGAATATGTAATTGCCCATGTCATTTATACAGTGATTTTTCTAAACAAGAACACAATGTTTTTTAACAGCTGATTTAATTTTTTGCCATTTATTATGCAATAGACGTTTGAATGATATTCTGCTCTGTTTTGAAAAGAAAAAAAAGCAACACGATAACATAAATTAGAGGTTTTTCTCTTTTTTTTCTTTCTTTTTTTTTTTTTTTTTGTTTTTTTGTTTTCATTTGACCCAACAACACAGGAAAAGCTAAGCTATAAAACCAAGCAGCTAGACGGTTAAAAATGGATGCAACAAAAGACAGCAGTGCGGACACCATAGAAGATGAAGGAAATGAGAGGATAAAGGAAGCGCTATAGGGAGCAGGGAGACTTAATGTCAAGAGCTGGACCCGTATAAAAAGGAGCGTTCACTAAGAAGAGCAGAACATTCGAAGAAGAAAATGTGATCAGCATCTCATATATACGAAGAGAATCACAATTGTGTAACAGTAAGGAGACAGCGACAGAGCAAATCGAAAACGAGAAGAGGGAAGTAGAGAATGATTGATCCGGAGACGAATTAGGGAGACAATGGAGAAGAGATGATCGAAAGGAATAGAACGGAACCAACCTTATTGTTGCTTAAAGTTTTTGATGTTGATTTAGAGTTACACGCTTTTGAATCTTTATTGATGTTTCCAGTGCATTTGTTCATCTTCTAGCTGTCATGGCATCTTCCTGTCCATGTTGTTATCGTTATTATATTAGTCTCTTCCAAAACCGGACTGTACATATTTTTCCACTTCAAGCAAGTTTTTCGTGGTCTTCCTTATTAGGGTCCCTGTCTTAGTCCCACTCTCTTCACCATCTATACCTCTTAAATTACACTTCTCTTCCGCTAAATTCATCGTTTTCGGATGATATGCTTATTTACTCTTTTTCTCGCATTATCACGGATGCTGTTTTAGAACTAAATAGATCTCATTAGGTCCACTATAGAAAATGCTCTCACTAATATTCATCTTTTCGTCTCTCCTCTTAAATCCGCGGTCATTCACTTTCATAAAATCCTTCCTCAATCGATCTAACCTTAAGTCATTACCCTGTGTTTCTCCTTTGTGAAGTGCTTCTGTTACTTGAGTGTATTTCTTAACGGCCGTTTGACTCTTTTCAGGAGCATATTAGTCGCCTGTGTATATTGTCTTAAAAGGATTAATCATTTAAAATCACTCTCGTCGTACAGTTGGGGTGGTAACCCTTACATTCCTGTTTTCTTGTATATTGGTCTCGCATTCTTTCTAGGTTGGACTACTGTTCATGCATATATGTGTACGACACAGCTCTTTTAAGTCTCTTCTATTAAAGCTTGACCGCATTCTAAATTCCTGTCTTCGTCTTTGTCTGGGTGCACGTAAATCTACTCCAATTCCTGCCATCCTTTCCGAATCAAAATCACTCCCTTCGTTTATCCGCAGTATCTAGGCTATCGTTTCTTAATTAAAAACACGTCTTCCCTCTTTTTAACCAATAGGATTATAGCTGCTTACTGCTCAATCTCTCATAATTATACTACCAACAGAATTCCAATTTTATCTTTCATTTCTATTTTTCTTCCTATATTTTCTCCTATACTTTTCCCTTAAAATTATTTTAGTCTCTTACACATCCTTCTCATGTATTTCATATGTCAGGTTCTGTTAAATTCCTTCCTCATTTCATAGTTAAATCTGAATTTTACATGATATTCCAATTACGCCGTTTAATTTTACTGATGGGTTTAAGAGGAGCCTCTGGTAAGATTGGTGTCGTCTCTTTTATTTTTCGTTCTCACAACTACTCTGAAAATCCTTTAGCTCTATATTTACTGCTGAATCTGCTACCATACCGTTCATGCAATTCTTTTTATCTTTTCCTCTTCTTTCCTCTTGTGGATAAATTTCTTTTAATAGTTCATTGTGTCTTGCAGGCGATTTCTTCCTCCTTATCATTGCCCTCTTTTGAACAGCCTTTCGTTCTTCTTATTTACAATATCTAATTTATGAATTATCCCGGTTCCATTCTATCCAAACAGATCTATTCTGATTTCCTAGTCGTGCTGGAATTGAGAGCAATGAGGTGACTGGTTCTTTCGCTTAGCCAATGGAATCCTCTTCGCATAAATTTCCCGCTCACAATATTGATAATCAGGGTTGGTGGGGGGCGATCTTTCGGCGACGATCTAATACATGAACAGTTCTGTTTTTAGTATTATTTTCGATTTTCGAACGTTGTCGATTATCGGCTCTGGTCAGTGTCTCTGTGTGCGGGCCGGTGGCATCCGCGCGTGCGCGCAGACTGCGACATGTGCCGATATATTACATCGAGCGCTGATAAGAGATAATTATTATATATGCTTGCTACTGCGCGATCTTACATAAAAGAATAAAAATTAAAATACACAGCTTCCCCCGAATTGCAGCTAGTTCATTGTTTTTTCTTTTTCTGTACTACGTGTTATATTATTGCCGTCAGTTCATTTTCGTCTGACTAAGTTTTTATCATACTCGTATTTTAATCGATATTTGCCGATTGTATACGAAATTTCAGATTTTATAAAACAGTTGCACAAACCAAGAGAGCTTTCGATGACTTTAGCGTGATGCTGAAGCGTACCGTTGCAATATTTTGTTGACTGACTATAGCCCCGCATAGTTTGTTAGTTGGCCAATTTTATCTGTGGACTAATTTTCAGATTTTATAGATACTTATTACAAGTTTGACATGGCCCCCGCGCAGCACTCGTTAGTGAAACTGACTGGCTGACGGTAGGCTATGGATGCACACAACCGCTACATAACCTAATGTCAAAATATCAGCCTTTCTAAAACGTTCTCTGGTCCCACACAGCTCTCGGACTATTCCTTCAGATTTCCCCGATAATGCGAGGTCTATCCTACAATCAATAAATTGAGCTTACATCTTTCATTCTCAAAAAAAAAAAAAAAAAATGGTTCGTGTCGAATTCCATAATAAGCATCATGCTAATTCCCGATATCACCCTCTTCCTAAAAACATCTGCCAATCTTTTTTTTTTTTTTTTTGGGGGGGGGCTTATATGCAAGACAACCCCCATCGGCCATTATATTAGAGCAAGGTTAATTTGTACCGATTATAAAAAATGTTTGGGTATAATGTTCGATGAGAGTTCGTTGTACGTTTCTCTCATACTCATCTTTAAAATTAGGGGTAAAAAATCCTTGTCTTATCATAAAACGCCTGCCCAATCGCAAATACAATATAGACATTCCAAACTGCTGATTTTTTTTTTTTTTTTATCCTAAGTACACTATGATACAGCTTCCGGCTGCTATTTTTTTTGCAGCTAACAAAACACTTCTAAAATCCCTTAATCAAATTCGCAACATTTCCTTACGTATTATACTTGAAGCGCAGCGAGCATTCCCTTGGTTAGGCGTTTGCGCTGTCTTCTTCATTTATTCGAGTTTATCTCACACCTTTCGTGATTACATATCACACTAATCCTCTATTAATAATTTTCAAATCGCATTATCATCTTTTCCAGACGGCCCATCGGTGGTCAAGACGACATCCTTCCTTTCCGAAATACACATAAATTGGAACGCCCGTCACATTAATTCGATTAATACAGCGCCCCTTGAAAGCTATACTCCATCTCGATTTTTGTAAAACATGTAACTCTCTAATCCGTATCATCTGCGTTCCGGATATTGTCAAAAATAAATTCACATCCTTCTTCTGCAACCATATCCACATGTATACACCCCAGCGCGGCTAAATCAAGCTCTTCGAATTAGCTTTTGTCAACTACTTGTGCTTATGAGATTGAGGGTGCCATGTTTATTGAACCCCTTAATGATTACGGTTCCATTTTAGAGGCGGAAATGTATGGAATGATTGTGCTGTATCTTCAAGCGTATTCTTCCAATTCGTTATCCGACATTGCTCTTCTTATTTTAGACTCCTTTTTCTCATCAAAACTATTTAGACCCCAAACAATAGCGGTCCTTTATGAACTAAAATAAAATGTCAACTCTCGTTATTCAATTTCCACGTAACATTTTAGTGGATTCTCGGCTACGTAGGGAACCCAGGCAACCAACAGGTAGTATACTTAACTGCTAGAGCGACCTCATCTAGCTCGATTCATTTAAATGCTCCCCCCCCGCCCAATTAGGATCAACAGATTTCTAAATCCGCTTTCGAAACAATGAAATAAACCCCTTGATCGAACTCAAACAATGTGCCAGTCAGGTCCACAGAGTTTAGCGCTGGCCCATGGTAGCTATCGTTTCTAATTTCCGCAGGCAATTCTCAATTCTATCGAAGTTACGGTTGATGACTACGACTTTCGAGGACTTCCTCCACCTTTCTCCTTATCTTCTTACTTATTTTAAAAGGCATGTAGGCTCACCAACCGTAGGTCAAATTTCTCCCTATCTTCTTACTTATTTTAAAGGGCATGTAGGCTCACCAACCATAGGTCAAAGTAGTGCCGGCATTATTTTACAATATACAATGAACGAAATTTTCTACTGTAACTTTCACAGGTAGCTTTTTATATATAAAACAGATTTATTGCACTATTAAAATTATCAATGAATGCTTACGATAAAGGTAAGCAAAAATTTAAGGGGTACTTTTGTTCTTGAAGGTAATAATGCGGTTTTGATAAGACGAATTGCTTTGAGCTACTGTCGTTTTTGTTTAGTACAGATCAAACTAGGGCAATTGAATAGAAATAAATCGTTGAGAATAAGTGTATGGGAATAAACATATCCTTTTTGAATGTCCTGCTCTTTTGTCTAAGTGCTCTTATCTATACGCCGAGCTCTTGGCGTTGGATCTTCCTACCCCTTTCAATGCTTCCTTTATCCTTTCCTTCCCATCTCGAGCCGTTCTCCTTCTTTCCTTTATACTCTCTATCTCCGATCGCCTCAGAATCTGAGTAGATGATCTAAGTCCATGTAGTTGGGTCACAGTGTTGATACCGAGCCCATTAAGAAAAAAAAAAAAAAAACTCCTCTTTCCTCTGTTTTTTTTTTTTTTTTTCGGAATTTTAAATTATTCATTTGCGTACAATTTTTATCTACCCGTACGTTTTATATTACATTAATATATATTTTTATTTTCTTATTTTACTTGATTCATATGCAATTCAGTAATAACAAGTTAAATAAGTACACACATGCGTATTGTTTTATACATGGTAGGATTTTTGTGATTATGTTGTTTTTTTTTTTTTTTGTGTTGATGCCAGTAAGAATTACGTTTTAAATTTTGATCATTTTATACAAAGTATAGAAGAAAAAGAGACAGAAATGAAAGCAAGAGGAGTCAAGGGGCACAGTCCCTTGCGAGGGCAAAATGACCGAGTTACATATATATAAGAAAGAAATTCGCAATATTCGTGTATTTTCCTAAATTTTTTTACCTTTTTCAAAAGCTAATTTATTACGATTTTGCGAAAAAAGCAATTTCTTAAAACCAAGGCCAGTTTTGACTATGGGGGTTATTTGTTCGCTCTTTTTTAAATACCTAATAATATATTTTTATTTATTTCGGATACAAATAATATTTTTATTTGTTGCTTTCTCTTTTCATTTTATATTAAATTTCATTTACAATTGAAAATCGTTCGAGTAAAAAAGTAAAACAATAATGCCGTATTAATCTCCGCGCATAAGAGGAGACTCTTTACAGCGGATTCTTTTCATGATAATGGTTATTTAAAACAACTAGAAATATATTATCCGAATAATAAATTAAAGCTGCGAAAAAGTTTGAAGCGGTGTGGACGAATCATAGTAGAATAACGAAAAAGGTTTTTTCCCAACATTCAAGGAGAGATTAAACTCTATACGCCGAATTTCTTCAATGTGTACAATTTATATCAGGCCATGGGAATTTCAAAATATATCTCAAAAGATTTAAGATGGTAGAAACGGAAAATTGCATTAGATGCAATGAGCAGGACAGTGTGCAGCAATTTTTTTTTTTATTTATTTTTTTTTTATTTATTTTTATTTTTTGCCACATCAGTCGAAGATGACTACTATTGGCACTGCTGACCCTATACTAAATGGAAAAACAGAAATTTGAGAATAATAACCCCTTCTCCCAGCGGATCAGAGACAACAGCGAAACCGACGATATAACTACAGCGAGACTTACATATAATATACTGAATGAATGTAACATTTGTAAATATGGAGATCGCGGAGGACTGTGGTGAATTGGTGCTGGAAAAAGTAAACATATTCGATAATTTGGCCAAAAAGGAATTGGAATACAGAAATAATACCATATCAATTTATCTTAATATTATAATATGTTAAGATAAGATTAATGATTGTGTACAATGTGGAGGGAAAGGAAACCAAAATTTAATTGGATGGTTTTCACCGCTAACCACATTAAATCTTTATATGTTAAAAAACAATAATAATTTTAGATTTGCAAAAAAAAAAAGAAAAAGCTAGTTGACTAAATGCGTCGTTATTAAAATGTACACGACGGGTTTTAAATAACGTATTACAATAGATTTTTTATTAAACCAAAAACGATCTTTTTTCTTTCTGATTTTGGTCCAAAAATAAAAATAACTTTTTAAAATTTTTTTTTTTTTCTGCTAGAAAATCCAGCAGGCTGTTACGGAGCAATTTAGTTAAAACTTTTTATAATACAATTTACATAAAATCAGGAAGTCGGCTAATTTTCCGAATATAACAAATTTGCTCACAGTTAATTTTCCTAAGAGCAAACCGAAAATGAAAAATGAAACTCCATTGTACTTAGTATTCGCTACAATTCATTATAATGATTTCTGTTTTTACCCATTGCCGGTTCGGTGACATAATTGTAATTTTCTGAAGTAACAATTTATGTTTAAGTTTTTTTTTTTTCATTTAAAGTTGGTCTGGCTTTTCCAGTAAAAAAAACCGTTTTTCTTTCTTTTTTTTTTTCTACTACATATATCGCGATATAATAATGCTAAACTTTTTTCAAAATTTCATTTTCTGGAAAATTGCAAATTTATTGTTCAACCAACTTATTGTTAGTGTGAGCTATCAAGATGCGTGTAGTAGGAAACCTGAGAACAATTGTCACTCGCGTTGTTCCGTGTTGTCACTGTGAAAATGGTATTTTTCTTCTACATTGCATATGTATGTAAATGGCACGCTGTTACGGACAATAAATTAAAAATCATAAATTAACGAAATTGAAACAGACAATGTCGCTTTTTTAGCTCTTTCTCGTTCTTGCTTCCTTATATACCTTTGTATTTACTCGGCAAACACATTGTTAATAATATACGATGCACTCCTACTCTGCGGAATAAGAGTTTCACGTAATTTATATGTTAACTAATACTTTTAGTCCTAACCGGCTAATTACCGATAGTCAACAACAGAAATTAGCTCCTCCCCCCGCCATGACTGAATTGAAGTTACGAATAATTTTTTTTAGTAATTTGTTTTTTTTTACTAAAAAAGTTTTTTGAGCCATCGTAATGTTTTAACTAAAAAAAGAACAGAGCGATTTACACAAAAACGTAAAAAACGCCAAGGTTAGACGTATCGATAGTTTTCGTTCTTATAAAAGCAGCGTAATAATTTAATAACTGTATTAATTCATCTTCAATATTTGTATAGGGTCCCTTCATTTTTTATGAAATTTTGATTATTTTAATTTTGTACTCTCCGTAATATTCCTCTTTATGACAAAGACATTTTTGGGCCGACCCCCATCACATTTTTCGTCACAAAATGTTTCATTTCTGTCCCACAACGTGACACATATTGTATATATATATAAGAAGACAAAAAGTATCGATAAAATGGGGGCTATTGCCCTGGTTAATTATGTTATTAAACGAAAGCGTCATTCTTAGCCCGATTGCCAGTACCTTTTTTTATCCCAAAATTACGTTATCAATTTTCTTCGTTCTATACGAAGTACAGAAGTGATAGAGCTGCGGGTCTGGAAGGTGGGACGAAGGGGCGGAGCCTCTTTCAAGGCACGAGGGACACGTACACACACACATACATATATATATATATATATTAGCTATTATCTGAAGCTGCTTCATCCGTATATTTATCTTTTTTTTTTTGGATACATTTTCTTTGTTCATTGCTATCTCTTTTAATTTGCTATTTTGCATTCCACTAGTCTCATGTTATTTATTTAATCAGTAAATTCCATCACCCCATTCGCTGGCTGGCATTTTTTTGTTATACATACATTCACTAGTAAAATATTCTAGTGAAATATTTAATACATGGGGCCTAATCCCTAAATTGGGTGGTAGTCAAATATTTTAAATATGTTGAATAAAAATGTTTTCAAGGCATGATATTGAGTGTAACATTTTTACACAATTCTAAAATTAAACATACTGTATCAGTTTTGTAATATACTAATAATTACAAAATAATCTGAACATTATCTGCCAATCACCAACGAAGGAACGAATTATTATTATTATTATTATTATTATTATTATTATTATTCGTATTCGAGTCAATTATAACTTCAGTTAAATTAAATTAGGTTAAATTAACTTTTATTAAATCTTCTGGGATCAGTACTCCGCCAGCTCTAAGGCTTCCTTGGCCGCATCTATAACACTCTTCATCGTTCATCTAAGGATAACCAATCTACATTCGAGTAGGCGCGCTGCGGTCCGTATCTCGTCGTACTTGCATTGTTCGTCCTCGGCCAGGGACCATTTTACTAAGTTCTGCTTCGTTCGAGCACATCCTGACCGAATTCGGTTCAGGGTTCTCTATGCCCGCAGATCTCACTGAAACTTTGCATTGGTTTCTCCTTCGCCGCTAAAACAGATTTTGCCATTTTCTAACTCGCTCGTGCCCTGCCCTAGTATTTAATAGTATGCTGCTTGTCGAAGTAAAAAAGCTTTTTCTAGACTTCAGCCGTGGAGGTGCCGCACCTTGTCCATACATAGGATGTCGAGGATCCTGAATTTGCTTCGTCTTCTCTACATCTGCAGCAACTTACCGTCTTATATCTGGAGGTGCAATACCACTCAGTAAATATAAGTTGTCTATCTTTGTTGGCCCGAGATAGCCTGTTATAATACGTACTGTTTCATTTAAGGTTATATCAACCTTTTTAGAATGGGTCGACTGTGCGAACATGCATATTCTGCAGCCGAAAAACACAAAGCCACCGTCGATGTACGTACAACTCCAAGCTTGGCGCCCCATGAAGATCCAACAAACTTCCGTATTATTCCGATTTCTTGTTTGAACTTTGTTTTTAGTTTTTTCACAATGCATGCGATGTATCGAGTTTTTATCCAGTGAGACTCCCAGGTACACCGGGTTTTCCTGGTATTGCAGCATTGTTCCGTTCCGCCGTATTTTTAACTTTCGTCTTGCTCACTGCCGCTTACTTGGGTTTTTTTAAGGTTTGCAGGTAATGAATTCTGTGCGTAGTAGAAGGAACGAATGAAATTAAATCGAAAATTATTCTGATTTTAAGTTCTTGCCCTTCCAGCACAATCCCGTTTTCGATTAAAACAATGTCGAAAACGAAATGTAGAATTTAAAATACACATATATTTTAATAGAAAAAGGGAAACAATTTGAAAATTTTAACTTCTACTCCTAGCCCCTGTGGTGCACCTACTGCTGAGACTGCACCTATTCCTATAAACCATCTAACTATCGCATATTGAAAATACTAAGTCAATTGGTCGAGTAGTTTGGCCGTGATATGGCTTTGAACAAAAAGCGCGCCACTTAATTTTATATATATATATACATATTTTTATATATATATATGTATATATATATATATATATATATATATATATATATATATATATATATATATATATATATATATATATTAATGGCTATGCCATTTTTACGCCAGGGGTCATCAGGAAAAGTGCCCTGTTACGAAATTTGTTCGATATATAAGGCTTTAATGCGATATTAGCATAAATACATCCCCTGGTGGTGAAAATTGGAAATGAAAGATTTTCTTCTGTCAAACGACGTAGCCAATGAAAAAGTTTACTCTTCTATAAGAATTATCGAAGAACTAGACCTAGCGGTGAAGGGGGCTTGCCCCATTCCGAGGCCCGAAGGGCGAGTTTATATATATATATATATATATATATATATATATATATATACAATTATATAAACGTGTGTGTTTGGTTGTATGCGCGTGTGTGTAAGTAAAGTATGTATGTGTGCACATATATATTTTTTTTAGAAAATGGATGTATTTATTTATGTACACTATACGTACGGTTATATAAATTTTAGGTATTGAAAAACGCCAGTATTATCTAAGGAATAATTTTTATTTTGTTAAAACATTTTCCGACAAATATTTGCATGAAAGTAATAGGTGAATAATATTTTAAAATTATTATATTCGATTTTTTTATAACACACGAACAGTATAAGTATAAAGTGTATGGTAAATAAATGGAAATAAATTATTGTTGTAATATCGTGACAAGTACAGGAAACCCCTTTTTGTGGGAGCAAAATTTTACTTATCAATATAAAGCGACATTTAAGTTAGAGCTAGTCTTGTTCAGGATGAAAAAGCGTTGAAATTTGCCAAGGCGATAATAATTTTTTCGTTAAAATATTCTTTTCATGTGAATGGCAACACTCATTTCGGAGAATAATACGTGCAACAGGAAAATTTTGTTATGTAACATTTAGAAATTTTCAATTTTTAAAGTAATATTTATCTTGAGTTTTTTTTTTTAAATTATAGCCGGAGATGTAAACGGTGGTTTAATGTCAACAGTGAGCGATAAACCGGTTTTGAAGAAAGATTTTTTGAAGCACTGCGAACAACGTCGTAAATTTCCGATTTTATATAAGGTAGAATTTCAGGTAAGTCCTTGCACTGTTGTAAGAAAATAGTCAATTTTGATTTGGAAAAAAAAAGCAAAAAAAAAAAAAAAAACGTTTATGCTATCGATTACATATTAATTTAGCGAGGTAACAGTATTTTCTTTTATGCTTCACTTCACACTAACTGCTCAAACCGATTCAAAATATATTGAAAAGCTGATTAGAACGTAAAAATCAATCTGAAAATTGATTACAGCGCCAAGTGAAACCGAATAGAATAGAAAGTGGCCGTGATCGACGGATAAGCTGGTTGTATATTGAAATAGAAATTTGCGGCCAGATTGTAATACCGCCAGCCACCGTAGCTTAGTTAGGCATATTTCGTTCGAATGCAATTCGAATTCCACCGTCAGATGTCGAAATTAAAATAATTACCCGATAGACAGTGAAATTGACTAAATATGGACGGATCTTTATATTTTTCCCTTTTCTCCAATCCGATTTTATCTTTCCGTCCAGCCCTTACCTTCTCTGACACCAGATGGTTTGACGTGTTTCCTTCCCTTTGTCGTCACCTGATCACTGCCATATGCCGTCTTCGTTTCGGTTATACCTTTCTCCCTTCGTCACTTTTTCGTTTTTCCCTCGTCTCATACCCTCGCGATGTTCTCTTCACCCAGAAGATTCCTTTTTTCTGTGTGATGTCAATATCATGTTTTCTTCGAATGTTCCTTACTCTCTTCAGAAAAGAGCTAATCCCTTCGGTATTTCCCATTTTGGCATTCCTAACTTATCGTGTCCAGTGATTTCTAACGAACTCCTCTCTAAACGAAGAACACGCACTGATGTTGCAGTTACAGTTACAAACCGGCACAGCTCGCAGTTAATTTTACGGGCTCGCTGTCGCTTTTGCGGCCGTAACGGTAGATAGGTGAACTTCTTGTCAGTCGGCACTGCGGACGCTGCTGTTGCAGTGTGGCCATAGTGTTCGGTGTAAATTCTGCTCATTTCCTTTTAACAGGATGGTAGGCGCTGTTTTCGCAGTCGTCGCCATAAATATGATTAATGTTTCATAATTAAGAACTATAAACTTTGCTTTATAGCGATGTTCTAAGTCATTGAACTTTCGGATAATTGTTTACGCACGCTAAGCGCTGTGTTCTATAAAGGTTTCGTGCTTGATGGATCTAACTGCTTTTTAAACATCCCCGGTGTTTCTTCTTCCTTAATTATTTATAGCCAGATTCCTTTGTCCGTTTGTATTGTGGGCTCTGCAATTGCAGAGGTGGCCATGGTATGGGACAGCTAACTCCTTTTGCTCTTACCTTCGTCATTCCTTTTCTTTTCAGGATGCATACGTTTGGTATTTTTCGACGTTGATTGTTATTATTTCTCCATCCACTTGGTATAGCATTCTTTGTCAGATTCCATTCCTTGTTACTCCTAATTGCTGCCATGTACATATGTTGATGGGTAATCGTCCGTTGCTGACAAGCCCAGGGAAAAACCCAAACAAGAAAAAAAACAAAAACGTTCTCTTTTCTATTCTCGGCTTGTGGATCTTGGTCTTCCTACTCCATACAATGACACTCTAAGGTTCTCTCATTTCCTTCCTTGTTAGTTGTTCCTATTCTAGTTTCTTTCATTCAATCAATCTTGCACCAGATTAAAATCTAATATGTTATGCTCCTTTTGAGCTGTTACTTAGATTCCTTGGTTGATTTTGCTGGTGTTTTTCGTTAGCGTACCCATATAAAAAAAATAAATAAATAAAATAAATAAATAAAATAAAAAAAATGACTAGATAAAAAAAATTAAAAATTACGCGTAAATTAAAAGTATCATCAGGTCAAAGCTGTCGTGCTTACATGACGCATGTGTTGTTTTTTTTTTATATAATTGAATTTTTCTTTATGATCACGTTTTTTTTTTTTTTTTTTTTTAATAAATTTACAAATATAAATCTAGGCGCCGTGTGTAACTCTACCTGGGCTATTACGGCACCTAGACTCACTGGAAATTACAGAGGGCGGTGCAGTCTGTTCAATGCTGCAAAATTCAACACTGCCCGAACACAATCCGGGTAGTTCGACAACAGACGGTGGGGTGAGGTATGACTAGAAGTACGGGAAGTATGCCGGCACCATTTCAGCAGATGCTCTACGGTCGGCGAGGCCATGAACCCGCACAGCGGACAAGTGAACGGAGGGGGAGCTCCTTCAAAGACGTAATTGTGTGACAGTGCAGTGTGCCCCAGATGCAGTCTCGGTAGGATCGAGAGTGAGACGTGGAACGGCGGCCACCATGGGTCGGTGTTGTTCGACTTTATGGACCTGAACCAGGTCGTTTGATCTGACCGTAGTTTGCTCTACTCTTCAGCAAAGTGCATCAGAAAGACCGATGATCTCAATCGAGGCAGTACAGCGTTAAACGGCATCGGGCTAGATAGAGTTGCCTTAGCAGCCAAGTCAACCCGCTCACTGCCAGGATCCCCAACATGACCAGGGATCCATAAGAATGTGACATATACCTCAGATGGTGAAAGTTGGAATAGGAGGTTTTTTATTTTAATTATTAGAGAGTTGCAACTGTCTGGGCTCTGGATGGCTTTTATAGATTGAAGTGAGTCTGTAATAAGAAGGGCATTTTGAGACGCCGGGTTGGAAGAATATGTCTCAAGACAAAGAAGGATCCCAAACATTTCTGCCTCCAAAGTAGAACAGTAGTCGTTTAGGCGCTCGGTGTACATTACACCTCCAATTTCATAAGCGCATGCAGTTGGTGAAGGAGAATTAGTAGGACTCGCTGTACATGTGAATGTAGTTAGGGAAGGAGGCGAGTTTATTTGATACTATACTTGAGACATGAGTATAGAATCACCGTTTGATTTACGTCCTAACGTAATTACAAAGCAACATTACACATTCTCTTATGCATACATGAGAACACGGTGATTCTAAATTTGAAGTTAACAACCAGTGGCATGCTAATAGATGCAGATTTAACTACCATCGAAATTTGCAGTTTCGGCCAAATGATTAAAAATATAAAATTTCGGCTCTAATTTCACTGAAACAAAATAGAATTTTACAAGTTGTAGTATTTAGTCAGCAAATTAAAAAAAAAAAATTATATATATATATATATATACATATGTATTTATAATTGACACTCACAAATTTTGCGCTGCTTAAAACATAAATCTCCTATAACGTTTTGTCGACAATTTCACGAAGTATTAGCGTTGTAACAAATCAATAAAGAGTAATGATACAATTTACAGTTTTTCTGGAAAGGATAATTTGCATTTTCTCTAGTTCTGGTAATATCTGGGCGATAGTTTTTTTGAAAAATAGAATTTCAAAATTAATTTTTTTTTGATAAAGAAAAATGTATTATGCCGTTTTATTTTTCCGCGGTTAGATTACTAATACTCCCCTTTCCTCTAAATTCTTGATTATATCTGACTCCATGACCGCCCTTCAATTCATTCTCCACTACCTGATCATTCCGGTAATTTTATTATTCTCTGTATACACTCTCTTATCCACGTTCTTTCTTCCCTCCATTCCATTTATATTGATATTTACTGTAGGTTCCTAGTCATTCGGGCATCTTCGGTAATGAAGTAGCTGATATTCTTTGGTACTCGGGTTGTTTCCTTCTTTGCTCTTTCTTTTTTCAAAAAAGTCCCATCATCTAATCTCCTTTCCCCGTGTAAAGGTTTTCATCGCAGACTTTGTTATCGGATGTATACATTAAATTGAACGTCAAATAAGGAATTTTACATATACATCAAGGAATACGGGAATGACTAACGATAGCACGTGTTTGAAGCGTCAGTCTTAGAAGATTTTTGCTATGGAGCAGTACACACCGATCGAACGCGCTGAAATTGTTCGCAGCTGTACATTTAAAATAACTTCTCAATAGTGAAAACTCAAAACATGCATGGAGAAAAAAGTGAAAATAAAATGAAAGGTGTGCCTTCAAAGAACACAATAAAGCGTTTGCACGGAAGATTTTTGTCTTCTGGTACTGTCGCTAATCGCAAGCATCCAAATAAAAAGCGACCGAGACAATCCGATGAAAATATCATCGCGGCTGTAGAAGCCAGTGTTGGACGGTCACCGCAAACATTAAGTTCAATAGCAGCACGTCAATCAGGTGCGTTATCGGGCTATGATATCCGATCTTTTTTGATACCGATTGATTATGAGAATGGTACGGAGCACATCTAGTTTCAACAAGATGGTGCACCACCTCATAAAGCTCGTGCCAGAATCGATTTTTTGAAGCCATTGTTCCGCGGTCGCTTGATATCAAAAAAGAGGTGATTTTGACTGGCCTCCGCGTTCGCCCGATTTGACACCACCAGACAGACTTTTTCCTCTGGGGCTACTTGAAGTCAAAGGTTTATATCACGACAAGCCAAGAACGCTAGATGAACATAAGGCCACAATCCGCTAGGAAATAGCTGCCATTAGCCGAAGCATTGGAAAATACGATGTAAATGCCGGAAAACGATTACGTCATTCGAGCTCAGCACTTGCGCGATTTAATCTTCAGAAAGTTATGTAAGCAAATCTTAAACCAAATTAAATGATTTTTCACTTAAACAGCAAAAAATGCGATTTGTTTCATGTTTTTTTGTTAAATAAATGGGTATACATATATAACCAACCCTGTATACATACATATATATATATATACGAGGTGTGACAATTAAATAACCGGACTAATCCTAAAAATATGCTTTATTACTTACTTATTACAATTGGCTTTTAATCCCCTTCAATATACTCTCCTTTTCTATCTATACACCGCTGCATATGAGTTTTCCACTATTGAAAGCAGTGCTGCAGGTCATCAAGTGTCACCTTCTTCAGTAAGTCTGCCGTTTTTGCCTTCACGTCTTCAACAGACTGAAAATGTGTTCCCCTCAATGCACTTTTCACTTTTGGGAACAGATAGAAGTCGCTTGGAACGATATCTGGTGAGTACGGTAGATGCTCAAGCACAGTAATGCTTTTTTGTACCAAGAACTGTTTCACAGAGAGCGCATTGTGCCCTGACACATTGTCTTGCTGCAGAATCCACGAGTTGTTCTTCCACAGATCTGGTCTTTTCTTCCTCACCCTTTCTCTAAGCATTGTCAGAACCTCAATGTAATACTTCTGGTTTACCGTTTGACCCTGAGGTACCCATTCAATCATGATGATGATACCTGTAATATCAAAAAAAAACAATGAGTATGGCCTCCAGTTTCGACTTGCCCATTCGAGCTTTTTTAGCCCTTGTCGATACGGGGATCTTCCAGTGCATGGATTGACGTTTTATTTCAGGGTCGTACTGAAAAATCCACGTTTCGTCACATTTGATGACTCTTTCAATTAGTTCAGGATCTTCTGTGAATTGTTCCATAATGTCAGAGCAAATGTTTTTCCTGCTCTCTTTTTGCTCGTGTGTGAGCCTTTTTTGGAACCATTTTTGCATAAACTTTCGTCATTTGCAAATCCTCATGCAAACTTTTTCTTATTGTCTCTCTGTCAATGTTCGTCATATCTGCTATCATCCAAACACTGAAACGTCGGTCTTTACGCACAATTTCATTAATTTTTTGAATGTTTTCATCAGTTCTTGATGTCACAGGTTGACCAGAACGTTCATCATCTTCAACAACTTATCGACCTTCTAAAAATCGTTTGTGCCATTCAAAAACTCGAGTGCGTGACATGCAATTATCTCCAAATACCTCCTTTAATAATTGAAAGCACTCAGTTGCAGGTTTCTTTAATTTCACGAGAAATTTCAAATTAATGCGCTGCTCGATTTTTACGTTTATCATAATTGCGGCACTACAACGCGAGAACGTGTTACTCAAGCAAGAGTTAAAAGCAAACTAACCCCTAGGTAGAAAGACGGAATAACGTGCTACGTGCACTGGAAGCATTAAGGTTAATTACATTCCATTCTCGCTCTCCCACGCCAAGCCTAACGGCTAAGGCATTCGCAGTCCGGTTATTTAATTGTCACACCTCGTATATATATGTTAATATTTGTAATTTTTATTAATAACATTATCTTTTTCTACAAAAAAATATTTCATGCATATAAATTAAATATTGCAGGTAGCAAAAAAATAATAATCGATTTTTTAATAAAAATAAAAACTTTATTTATAATGCATGATCTAGGCGGCGGCAGCGGCAGCGGCGCTGGTATTGTCGCTACCGCGTTTTTCGAGCTCTAATTTTTGCTACATTCTTTGACCGTGTTTTTTTCTTTATATAAATCGAACAAGCATGTTTAAAATTCCATAATTGCCTTAATATAATTAGAAAAAAGTGAATTAAACGCAATATGATTTATTAAATTTTTCGAAATACAAATATATTTATAAAATCGGAATCAGCAATCGATTAAAACTCACTTTTATTTCGAATAATTTTTATACAGTTCAAAATAATACGTATTAACTTTAAGTAAAAGTAAAAGTAAAAGGTAAAAGATATTGTTGGAATTAAGAATATTTCAGATCGCAAAACGTTTTTACATAGAAAAATTTACAACGATTGCATGGGTATCCGATATTTAAATAGAAACTTGTTTTTAATCGACTTGTCGAATGTTCATTCGTTGTTTAATATGCACGTTGAAGGATTCATTCATTTTTTTAACACAATAAATTAGATTTATCTTAGGAAAATTTCTATGAATATTCACTTCAAGTAGAATTCAGTTTATTTTGGAGAAAAAGAAAAAATGTTATAGAAAAAAAGTACGCAATTTTATTAATGAACTCATTTATTCTTTTTTTATTTTATTTTATTTTTTATTTTTTGGTTCCCCAGTCTAGATTATACTAGTGGGGCAAGTTTATTGATATAATTGTTACAATAGTATAATATATACTTATGAAAAATAAAATATACTATCAAAAGATTAGTGATGTTTACACTTAGTCACCATTACAAAACTTCAGTGTTACATAGTTACTTACTACTAAAATATATTAATTATCTTAAATTATTGTTTATACTAATTTGTAATATACTTATTTTTACATTTATTGTTAATACATATACTTAAGAGCTTGACAATTACATGTTTGCGAAATTAATATAAATAAAAAATATATACTTTACACTTAAGATGGTTGATCATTAGGCCATGATGACAGCTTCCTGTGCATTATTTTATGGAAGTATTGTAATAAATTGATACAGGTGTTTTTGGTAATGATCATTGATGAGTTTTGATTGATTTTGTATTTTTCTCTTAAGTCTTTAAATAAGTTACATTCAAATATGGTGTGGCGGAGATTATCTGGACGGTTGAGGCTGCAGTGCTTGCAGTTTGGACTTGTGGATATCTTGAAGCGGTGTAAGTATTCACTAAAGTTTCCATGACCTGTTAGAATTTGGGCATTGAAATAGGTTATGTTCAAGTTTTTGAGATTTAGTTTCTCTTCAATATTGGGGAAAAATAAGTAGGTTTTACGACCTGTGGTATCTTCATCCCATATTGAAGAGGCTTTAAAGCGTAAAAGCATTCAGGAAGTACTAGTTAAATCCCAAAGGAAATTTCTTTTGTTTATTCTCCGCGCGCATAGAACTACTTCCGGTGATGCGTTGCGAACAATAGCAGGACAATTGCCACTGCATTCCGTATTGCAGCATAAAATCTTGTATTTCAAAGGGTTAAATATAATCTCAATTTGGAGTTGGATCTAAACAATAGAGATTTATTGAAATGCAAAATAGCTGGAACAATAGCTCAACTGGAAGATTAACATTTAGTTTCGTCCCCGAGGTTAAAACCAATCCAATCAAAATCGAAGAATATTAATAAGTATGTGACACGCAATTTCTTACTGGACACGGTAGATTCCAAAGTTATCTGCACCATTTCCATCTAGCAGACACCGATTTGTGTTCCTGTGGAAATGCTCCTGAAACTGTCCCCCATATCGTTAATGAGTGCGCCAAATGGAAATTCTTGTTTAAAGACGTAAATTGTTTTCCATTAAACAACGATAATCTTCATCCCATCGGGATTGCCGAATTTGAATTAGAGTTTTATTGATGATTTTTCTCAGGATTTTTAACGTTGGTACGGTACCAGTGGTTGCTATAATGTTGTTGGTTTGAATTAAATTTAAGGATTTTACAAGTTCTAGATTTTGTGTTACTCTGTATTCTGAAATGATAGCTCTCCCGATTAGGAAGAGATCAAGGGGTAAAATATTAGCAATTACACAAGCTGCTGATGTTGGAGCAGTTCTGTACAGAAACGACGTATTTAACAGGAATTTACGTTGATGTTTATTTACTAAATTTAGTACTTTTTTATTTACATAAATACAAGCACCATAGCCATAATACAGTGACTGTACTATTCCTTTGTAAAGAATTATTCTTTCTTTGTGTTGGAGACCGTAATTGTTAGGAAGTAGTTTTCGTAGTTTGTCATAAATGCTGTTACATTTAGCACTTATGTTTTCAAGGTGCGTTAAAAATTTGAGTTTGCAATCAATCGTCATGCCGAGATATTTTTTCAAGTTGTTTACAATTTCCACTGGTTCGCCAGAGATGAGATTTAAATTTTTGAAATTGTCTTTAAGTTTTTGGTTACCTAAGACGATAGCTTTGCATTTTTCCGGTGCAAAGGTTAGGCCCATATCTGAAATTATATTTTCTAATTTATTGCATACAGCTATTATTTTATTTACACTTGTACGTTTAGTATTAAAAATAATGCATAAGTCATCAGCGTATGATATGAGGGTTGTGTCTGCATTAATTACTGTACAGAAAGATTCTAAATCATGGTGCACCTTGGAATAAAAATTAACTGAATTATTTTTAGGATAAAAAATGAAAATTTAAAATCTTGCATTTTTACAGTGTTGAGTATTTTTGGAGAAAAAAAACTTAAATTTTACACGTGGAAAATTAATTTTTTTTTTCTTCAAGAGCGCGAGGCCCCATGGAAGCTCGGGCCCGGGGCTATAGATCCCCCCCCCCCGAGATCCGGCCCCGGGTTTAAGGTAAAGTAAATTATTAAGAATTTCCGTACTAATTGCCCGTAGACTAACAAATTACATATTTTTACGCTTTTATATAACGGGTAAATTAAGGTTAATGTAAATCAGTTACTATTATGTGAGTGGCGTTCGGAGATGGACTGATGCTATACCACATACATCGAGTTGGATAAATTTAAGAAATAAATAGATATAAGCTGTAAACAGGCATGTCGATCATTCGTTAAGTCACTTGATTTCGATTCGGTTGAGAGTTGTATGTTGTTAAAACGGCTCGGCACCAAAAGTATATCATCGCAACATCGGTTCATTTTTAGTCGCAATTTTGGTTTGCTCATTTTGGTTGTTATTCACAGTTTGGAAGTCCACGTGATTTATCTATAGCATTCAAGTGCAATTTTTCTTGGCCTGAAATTAAATCTTACGGACAAGCAGCCAAAGACTCCGACATGACCGTATGGCTGAGTGTTTCATCAAAAACAAATTATATTCGTCCATACGAGTACCAACATTAAAAATTAAATAGTTGGCGTTCTAATCTGCTTGGTGTGTACGATTCAGTGGCAAAAGCGAGGATTACCCGTTCGAGTTTGTCGGGGATTTGGCAAGAGCGGAGAATAAAAGCCCTTAGTTCTTAAATAAAAAAAAAAAGAAAAAAAAGAAACCTTTTTTCGATTATTTGCGAAGAAAAAACTTTAGGACCACTTCTGACGTAACAAATGATGCTTTCTTTTAAATTTTCTGTGTATATCATTATTTGGCGTGTATTGATGTAAAATTGCGACTATTAAATTTTTAGCAAATTTAGCGCTCATGTGCTTCTAAATAATTTTAAAAAATATGGAAACACGCAATTAAACTATTTCGTGAAAATGAATCGTGTTAAACACGATGTTAATCGGTTTAAAAAAAAGTAAACAGAGGTCCTAATTTAAAAACAGAAATAGTCTTTCAAAAAAATTGTTTGAAGGATACGGCTTTCCGTTTAGATGCGTACAATGTATTTCGGAGAAAATTTTGGGACGAATAAATATGTCATCGGAAAATTATTGGCACGCTTATGCCAATCACGAAACATTTGTTTTACACATTTAATTATTCTTTATCTTTATCTTTTTTTGTTTAAATATAATCTTTTTCTATTTTTTCTTTTTTTTTTTTATACACTTTATCGTACATTTATTATTATTATATCTCTGCATCGGAGTCATTAGATGTTTTAAAATTCAGTTACTTTAGTAATCTATACTTCATTTAAACGGAATGTTCAAAATAATGACACTTTTAATATTTTAAATTATTATAATTTAAAAAATGAAAAATAAATAAATGAAAAATAAAATTCTTGTTCACTTTTCGTTAAATTTTCAGACAGCGATCAAAGTCGAAACCCATTCCTGCCGTCATGCCTTGAAGTACAGCAATAAAGAGAAGAACCAAAATCAAAAATGCATTCCGTGTAAGTATTCGGTTGTTTTCTTTTTTTTTTTTTTATATTTATTTTATTTCTGAATGATAAAATTCGAATAAATTTCAGTAAATGCCATTAAAAATTAGATATGCACGATTGAACTTATACAAATTCGTCTATGTGTAAATTCAGATCAATTTCAGGTAAATTTATTTAAATAAAAAAGTTACTCCTCGAGAATATTGAAAAATAGAGCTACATTTTATTCGAGTAGGAAGTACAAAAAGCCTTGCGCATATTTGAAAAAGGAAAAGCAATTATCGGAATCATACGAACAGTTATTTGCCTCTGTGTCTACATCTATGTATCTATGGTACGCATCTATACCTGTATCTACATTTATGTTACCTTAAGGCATCTAATAGCTGTATCTACATCTGTTTTAAATTTCCTTTCTTTTCTGTCCCACTATTCCTATTTTTACTTATTAATTTATCGGTCTTAGTGGTTTAACAACTATCGTTCTAGCTTTAGATTAAGGTTTTTTTACTCATCCCTTAAATTTTAGCAATCTGAATCTCAAGTTGACTCTAAAACCGGAGGAGTTTCCCCATGTTGGCTTTTAAACTCATTTGTTGCTTCCACGAGAAACTCTCTTGTCATTCATAAACCATCGATATATCCGATCACTTCTAAGAACTAAAAGTTGATTTGCATTCCATTTTACAGCCATATATACTGTTTTTCTGCCTAACGTCATCGTAACTTGCATATATTTTTTCACCTGCACTCCTTTATTCTAATTTTTACTTCTATCGCCCTTAACTCTACTTTTCGTCATATGTTCGTGTAATCTTTTCAAAAGTATCGTGCGGGTTTTTATTTACTTTTTTTATAATTCATATTACCTCTCTTCCATCGCGTCTTATTGATGTGAAGGCTTTGTAAAAAGGTCACACATTCCAAGAGTGTATTCGATTTCACGTGAACTACGAACTTTCTGGTTTAATAGTATCCTCCAACTTTAAAGAGGTTTCTCCGAAGTAAATCTTAACTTGTATTTTCAAAAATAGAATTAAAACTTTTAATAAATCATCGACGTACTTTCGAAATTTATATCGTACTATAATTATAATGACACCTTAGTTTGAGTCGTCCTTAAAGACACACTGCTATTTAGCTCTTCATTAGTAGCGCGGTAGACTACTTTTCTCATTTATTTCCTAATGTGATCCGTATTTTCGCTATAAAGCGCAACCTCCTCTCCACACTTATTTCACTATATTTCCTTTTTTAGTTATTGTTTAGCTCTCCACTACTTCATTTTCTTTTTACTAATCGGATGAGAGGTACGTTCTGCATTTGAAAAATTTCTCTCTGACAATAACTTCGTTTCTTTCATGATATTTCTCGCACTATCATTCACGTTCGATTCTTCTTTTTGAATTTTATTTCTTATTTAATTTTTATCGTGTTAAGCTCAGCAATTCTAATTGAATATTGAACGGTAATTTTAACAATAATCCCTCCATTGTGCTTTTCATTTTTTTCAAAACAGTCTTTCTCAAAAACAGACTTGAGTTGTTCCGCCCGGTTTTCCTTCTTTATCCCTTGGTAATTTATTTTATCTTGCTTGTACGTTTTCTCCATCCGAACTGGCACTGCCAATGTAATCCTTAAACTCTCTTTGAACTTTTAATTCTGCCTCCCGCCCTTCAACTTTTTTCCTTCAGCATACCTCCTCTGTTCGCATTTCTGCAAAAAAAGGAAATATGAACCTGAGAAATAAAATTTAGACGCTCTTTTTAGAAGCGCTACACGGCTCCCTGTAATCGAAGAGAAAAACATACCGAGTAGTAACGATGAATAGAATACATCTAACAGGTACTAAATCGAAAGTAGCAAATACAACATTAATAAAATTCATATTACAAAATCAGACAAAAAGGCACAAAACCGTTTGTTGATTTGAATACCCTTCAGCAGAAATATGCTCTAACGAATTTGAGGACTACCGGAATCTAATGAGTAATTGTGTTTATGGAAAATGATGTGGAAGGTAAGACATAGTATTTAGATGCGGCTTGCACAAGATAAAGTAAAATTACAAAGAACCGGAAACAAAACAATGTTTACTGAACGGTCACTTTGAGCTGTGATATACATTAAAATCCTTTAGCAATTAAATTTAATAGACTAATTTACGTCGGAATGACTTTCTTCGACATAAGCAAATTGAAAATGTTTGATTTTCATTATAATGTAGTGTGTAAGATATTCAGGGAAATTATTTTTTTACATTGTGGTATTAATTCATTTATTTATAAGCTAAACGCAGTTGATTTTTACGAAGCAATTAAAGATAGTGCATTGTGATACCAGTGATTAACCAAAACAAAAAAAACAATCATCGATGTTACTTCAAGGGAAAAATAAGCTTACGGTATTTAAGGATAAAATGAGTTGTGTTTATTGGATTACGTCCAAAAATGTATATTCCATAAGCATTGTAGTTAATAAAGAAGTATAGTCGTTTATAATTAAGAATGAGTTTAGTTTCATATATTAATATAATAGTGTGACTCGTATGCAAGGGCATCGCCAGCTGATGAGCCACGGGGAGGGGGCAAGATGATAGAAAGAGGATATGAGTTATAGGAAAAATAAAATTTATAAATTGTAAAGTCTTAATATTTTATTAAACAATACAAACATCCTACCTTTAATCTAATGTAATACCGTTTCTTCCGTGCCTCTGGCCCAAGTAGCAGGATACGGCACGGTTACAAATCAAAAAAGGAAGAATAAAATCTTTTTTTTTTTTTTTTTTTTTTTTTTTGGGCTTGGCCGACGACTTAGGGTAGCTACCCAGGACAATTGGACTAGATTAGAGATTAGATATTGATCCGGTCAGAGATCGATGACAGAAAAGAGACAAGAATAGGAACCACCTTTGAAGACGGGGCAAAGCTAGGATATAGGAAGCACGATATGGAGTAGGGCAATTCAGCTTTAATAATTAAACGTAAAGGATATTACGCTCGGAGGAAAGACTGGAACATTCAAACAGCACGTGGTCAGGATCACAAACGAAGCAACAGTCATTAAAATGCAAAGGACAATAAGGGGATGGGAAAAGAGCAAAACAATGCCGTGAGGATGGGAGCAAAGTATGATTGAACCGCAGACGGCAAATGGCAATGATGAAAAAACGTTAAAGAGTAGGAAAATAAGAGAACCAAGAACAGGAAGGGGGTCTTAAATAGAAAGGTAAAATGAGTTAGGATTGGAAAAGGAGCAAGGATACACATCCGACCAAAGTCTGACATGCATTCTTTTGGAGAGGGGAAGTATGATGTGACCAGGAATCTTTTTAACAAAATGTGGAGAGTGTAGCGCTAAGCGTGCTAAGGAGTCCACCGTCTCGTTATCATTAATTAGAACATAATTTTCGTGAAATTATCCATGATTACGCGCCTATGAATGCTCATCATGGTCAGTTGATTAAAAAGTTTCAAGGCTCCAGGGGGGCAGCTGCCTCCTGCCCCCCCGCTGGCGACGCTCATGCTCGTGTGTGTAGTAAATTAAGCAACAGCCGTAAGCATACATCGCCCACACACTAGAGCGAATTAGACTAGTGTCAAGTGGCAAAGATGATAAAAGAATAACATACAGAAATAATGTAAATACAAAATAGCGTATAGCAATTCTATATACAACAAATTCCATAAAAAGTTTGATATTGTTTTATATTGAGCTAAGAGTACGGGGTTACATAAAAATAAGTATTATTGTTAAGTGTTAAACATTAATGTGTATTTATTACTATGTAATAAATTTGTATTATCTTCAGTTTTATGTACTTATATTAAAATGCTAGATATTACCCCTTTATTTATATATTTTCATTCTTCCATGCGCCGTTTCACATTATTGTTTATTAGAAAGCTTATATACCTATAACTCGTTTTTTTTCGGTCTTCCGTATTCTGTGGGTTGTAAGAGTACAGCTGATAACCACTATTCAGGTTTATCAATTATTCTCCGTGTACTTTTTTTCTCATTTTTATTATGAAAGTATGCGCTACTTATTAATTGAACTACACAGTATACTTATTGTAATGGAAATATAATAGGAGCGGTCAAAATTAGTATCTTGTATACTATTGACACGTTAAACATGCACATCGGCAAGTACACATACCTCGTCGGCATCACCGTCTTGATGCATGTTAATAACCTGATTCTTTTGATGCAATTTTTTTTAAACAATAACATATTACAGGAACTATAACAGTCCTGCAATAGTAAGTTAGCGTAGATACTGCTTCGTTATAATATGATTTGTTTACAAGCATTTACATGTACACTCACATCATCAGACAAACAATATTGTATATCAGATCGGTATAAGTTAGTGGGTGGGTGATCTTGACTTATTATAACATGTTAATTATAGACAAATACATAAAAGGAACAAATATAATGTATGCTCATACACTGATTATATATGTGTAGCTTAGTTCAAAAGCTAGTTAATATTTGTTTATCATACATTATTACTAAATTATCTCGCCTCCGTTTCTCGCATAGTCTCCTTCCTTCTTCACTAAATCGCTTTTCTTTGGTTGCATCTCGTAATTATCCATTGGATCATCCTAAAGGTCCCCAGTATGTTTATGATGCGAATCACGTGTTCTTCGAGTGCTCCGGTTTATCTCGCGAGCGTGAGTTACTTTATTATCATCTCTTAAAGCTTGGTCTTCCTGCTTCTATTATCAACGCCTCTTATGTTCTTTCTCTACCTATTCTCTCTGTTGTTCCCGTCCTAGGGGTGTTCCTTGATTCCATTGTCGACAGAATAAAAATATAATTTCTATTCTATTCCGTGTATCTATTCCTTTTTGCTGGGCTAATGCTCTTTGGTAGCAAACCCAAGGGGGGTAAAAAAAAAAAAAAAAAAAATTATAGCACATGTACACGAGCATTTAAGGTCATCATCATTACCATCATCATCAGCTCTACTCGCATGCGTGTTATTATACTATATTCAGAACCGTACGTGTACTGCGTCAAGTGGTACATAAAGCGTATCAATTCCACACACATGTTAGTGTAATGGGAAACTTTGGTTCTTCATACTTTAAAATTTGCTTAAAAACGCGGACATATAAGTGAGTAGATTTAACACATGGCAGAAAAAGTAACTCTAATAAAATGTACATCAATCATGTCCTTTATAGCAATTGAAACGATTGTGTAACAATACTAGTTAACGTAAGGTAATTATTTTTAGTTAGATGAAAATCAAACATGAACACTTAAAAAGCTCATTATTAGAACAGACGAATTAGTAGAGACTGACAGTATCATCTCACTCTGGTTATTTATACTCGAAACATTTCTTAGATGTGCATAGATGGGAACAAAAAGAAAACCCTAGGCTAGTACTATGACTAATTTTTGGTTAGATGAACGATAAGTATAAAAACTGGCTAAATGACAAAAGCTGAACCAAAAAAAATAAATATCCTCTAAGCGTTGCATGTCGAAACATATCCTCCTGCAAAGGTTAATACTGTGAGACTATTATGGTTAGACATATCGTGATGCATCTTTTAAATTGCATGGACATGAATTGATATTTTGAACAGACGTGAAACATACATCAAACTACGAGCACACGCATTGACATTACAGGTTAGTGTACAAACTCACATTAAAGTTATTCTTAGAGACACATATTCTTTTGAATAAACTTGAGAAATATAGCGATAATATTGGGTTAATAAGTTATTCGCATTGGCTTAATTATAGGTACCGCAAGACATACCCATCTTCAAAAGCATACATACATAAACTAAGATTTTAGTATGTAAGTTAGTACAGTGTTAAAGTTGGTTAGAGGCGTTCAATCAGACGCTCCTAAAATCATCTATATACACAGGTAAAAAAACAAGTTAGTATGGGTTAGCAAAGTATATTGATTAGTTATACAACAAAATACATGCCAGAGGTGCATGGAAACCTGCAAATATACCAAGCAACTTAGTATGGGTTAGAAAATGATTAAAACTGTTTTTAGATAAAGCCTTCCTAATTTCGTCATAAATCGATTCAAATTGGAAGACTGTTATCGGTCAAATAAAAAATGAAAGTAGCCAATCAGAAGGTGGTGGTCAGCTGTGATTGTTGGCATATCTATTTAAGGTTTGAGTTTTCCCGTGTTTAATTCATTTCATGTCCAGTTCTGATGATGAATAGAGCACTGCTTTTCGAAAAGGTTAACGAAAATAAATTGTGACGTTGGTTGTTACGGAAAAAAGTAGACACAATCGGTTAATAACAAAAACCCGCGAAAATTTAAAATAATTTTTAACGTTTACTACAATTATGAGACTTGGTCTGGCACTTTTTGCAATAGAAGAATTTGAAAAAAGTCAGTCCTTGCTGAGGCAGATTTCGTGTCGTCTTTTATATAATGTTCGAATTCACGGGGCGAAATATTTCGATTATAGCATTCTAAATTTAAACTTTCAAATATCGAACTCGGAAAAATGTCTGTTATCTTCTTACGACGATTGTGTCACTAGAAATATTCGCAAAGTACGATGGTGTGAAATGATTAAGAATTTCTTCTTGATTGGTTGTTATTTGATGTTTCATCTAAATGGAAGTTGCAATATGAAAAGATAACGATTTTTCTATCGATCTGATTACTTGTTTTGTAGGCGTGACAAAATTGATCGATGAAATGTAGTGTGCAACCAATGTTGACACTTAAATTTGGTTTAAGATTATTCCTGTTTTTCCTATAAAGTAAAGATGATTTTCCATTGATGGTATCGTTTTGCTCTTTTCCCATCCCCTTATTGTCCTTTGCATTTTAATGACTGTTGCTTCGTTTGTGATCCTGACCACGTGCTGTTTGAATGTTCCAGTCTTTCCTCCGAGCGTAATATCCTGTACGTTTAATTATTAAAGCTGAATTACCCTACTCCATATCGTGCTTCCTATATCCTAGCTTTGCCCCGTCTTCAAAGGTGGTTCCTATTCTTGTCTCTTTTCTGTCATCGATTTCTGACCGGATCAAAATTTAATCTCTAATTTAGTCCAATTGTCCCGGGTAGCTGCCATTAGTCGGCCAAGCCCGAAAAAAAAAAAAAAAAAAATGCTTTTAAATTTTTTTTAGGGGTTTAAGTCTATTTTTAATGACTTCGGAACGTTCATCTGTCCACTATGGGACAACGTCGGAGTTTCGAATAATTCGTGTTGTTATTCGAAAGTGGTGTAGACTGTGAAAATTTTGAGAAATTCAATGAAAAATTTACTGTCTCATTTATATTATCGAAAATGTTGCAATCAAAATATTTATCATAGTGTGATTTATATGAATTGCAATCGGTTTCGTTGTAGTTTGTTTTTCTTTAAAAGGAAGAATGTCTTTAAGTATTAAATCGACGATGAACGAAAAGTGGTGAATGATCGCTGCTGGCAATATCAGTGTGCGTGTGTACTAAAGTGGAGCAACTCAGATGAGCAGAAGTAACCGCTATATATATATAAATTTATATCTAACCATTTTCGATATAGGAAAAGTTGTAGCGTGTAACTGTGTTGCAGTTCAAAATGGTAGAACCGTAATTATCTTTTAAATTGCCGTTAGCGGATAATTGTACCGCTTTTTTTTTTTTTTCAAAGTTCTATTTCTTTTGACTTAGTAGTTTGGTTACTTGTGTAGCAGTATCACTGACATCCTGGGAAATATAATAAAAGAACCAAGGAGGCAGGCGCCATGTGATAAAGTTATCAAAGATTAAAAAAACAAAATAAAAAAGGATTAATAATAATCGTATCTCTGAAATAGCTGTTAAGCATAATGCAGTTTTCGTATGAGACAAAACTGAAAAATGTTAATGAGGTGCCAAATTTGGATTAGCTGATTAGCTAGTTGTTATTGGTCGGTACAACAAGGGACCCCCCGAGTTCAGGGGAACAACAGGCGGGACTACAGGTGGCGGATAGTGGAGTGACCATCAGATATAACGGTTAGCTGCGAATAAGTTTCGTAAGAAATAAATAAGCAGTCGCGAACCGTGAGCGGCTATCGGTGGAAAGTCTCAAGTAGACGATTCCCATAGCGGCAGGGCAATGAGTTGCGAGGGTGTGGAGGAGCAACCGGAGAAGCTGCCTGATAAAGCTTTACATAAGTCTGTTAACCAACTCATCGTCGGCGCGTAAAGACCGCCGCATAAGTTTCCCGTTTGCTACCTTCTCAGTAGCAAGCTGCTGCCTTACAGTTTGAGTTTTTACTCAAAGGCTAGGATGTTACCCCGCCGAAATAGTGGCCACTTCCTTGCCCTTCCTCTGCTTAATTTTCATCTCCAGTCTCCTGTTTTATTTCCATTTACCCTTAAACCTTTATCTGGCTCAGTCGTGGCGGATCTTTCCGCGCCACTGATCAAGTCTTGTACAGCTGGGTAACGACGGAGATGAACTGCGCTCCGGTGGTTCCCTCATTCTCTCCGCTATTACTAAATTTTCTTTTCTTATCATTCGCATAAATGCCGTTCTATATTTTATATACTTGTGTCGTTTTCTTCTTATTTTCTCCTATTACATGTGATACCTTTTCCTTTTATTTCCCTCGTTATTCTTTTTCCTTTCTTAAGAGTCCCACGGCGACAAGATGAAAGTGGTGGTAGCAGGTTTGGTGAAGTGGAAGCTATTAATTACCGCAAACGCTGGAAAGAACAAAAAGCAGCTCAACAAGCCTCTCATTTCAGCGCAGCCATCAATTTTGTCTACAACATTTGTAGAAAGATTGTCAGGATTGGCTTAATAAACCATTTAAGGATTCATCAATAAAAGACGGGAATCCATACTCGGAATTGAGCGGGGTTTTAACATCATCATCATCATCATCATCATCGTTTCATGAGAGTTATTTTGTAAGTTATTTTAAGGAACGATCTGGAAAATTGAATCCAATTAAAAAATTAAAAGAAAAAGAAAACAACTACTTCTCGCGCATACTGAAATTAGGCAATGAAACGATTCTAACTGCTGATCTCCGATAACAACTCTGGCTACCACTTACTTCGATAACTTTTTTTCACATACTATTTGGCCGTTGTCGGTATAAAATTGTTCTGCGATAGTTTCTTAATCAAATTCTTTACAATTGGGCACCGACTTTCAACGCTGATTTCATTCGACTCTTCTTTTTATTAAGTTTTAAAAAATGTTGCATTTCTAGCTAAGGGCTATTTTTAAAATTTTAAATATGCATTTGTGTTTTAGATGATTATAATCGAGTTGTTTTACAAGAAATTAGCAACTTATACGATTCCGATTACATCAATGCTTCATACGTCGACGTAAGTTTTTTTTATTGTTTTTTATTTTTTACATTATTTTTTTCATTACTTATTTTTTCTTACGTTTTTTATAGAAAATTTAATGTAAAAATGGAAACAGGCAAGTGATATTGTGTATCGAGATACTTCATCGGCTGCTACAAAAATATCAGATATAGCCTTGACTGTGTTTCTTTTTTTCTGGTTCTTGTATAATAACGGATCTGAAAAATCCTAACAAGTTTTACCATCGGATGAATTAGGTTTTTTCTTTTGCTTCGGTTCTTTGCCCAATTTGTACTTTGATATATACCAATCGACCCATTGCAAAGTTCTTTTATATAATCACTAATGCTAGTAACACATTTGCACTTCCCTCTGGAATGAGGCTCATCAATTACTGTTTTGTTGAACTTTGTAGAGGCTACACGCGAACGAAGCATGATTAATATTAGATTCGTATCGTTCGTGTGCGGGCAATAATCGTGAAGGTGTGGTGCTGAAAGGCGATGATGATTAATTCGCAGAACGGTAAATATCATTTTTCGATCAACCGTATTAATCTCTACTTCGAAGCAACAAAGGAGCTGATTGGGCAATTGCGAATGTTCGAAAACCACTGAGTTTGCGTTAGATCTATTCGCGGCGGCCAGACATTCTTGAACTGTATTGCTTAGGAATATGTTCGTAAAATATTTTCCACGAGCACCAGCATGAGGTGGCCCCTATCTTTCATCTACAAATGCTGGGATTATGATTCAGCGGAATATGACGTTTACGTCTGAGTTGCGCAATTGAGCAGTAAGGACACGAATAGAACGAGTAATTAAGAATTCTCGCTGAAAGTTGGCCCCATTTTACTTTGATGTAGCTCGTCTAGATTGGAGAGATAAATAATATTCCATCTTTAGGAGAACCTCCTTCAGAGAGAATAGCTGCTGCTGTTCAGAATTCTGTGTTACGATGTTCAATCTGGAAATGAATGTGGCCCCAGCCGTCAGTGAGGGTGATTTAAATCCATTTACGTATACAGAGGCTAAACATCTCTATTCGGGTTCTTGACTGAAAATGAATTGTTGATACGCGAATTCAGATCTGTCCGAGTATTATGGCAATGATAGTTGAAGAAAAAAGAGGAACTATCAAGGGAACGAAACTGTTAAAATCCAGTTAGCATTTTAACGGAGAGACATATTAATGTTTTTTCTTTTTTGTTATTTTTTTTTGGCTTTGTGAATCTTTTTGAAATTCGCTAAGTCGAGCAAGGCGCAAAGTGATACTATTTCATTAGAAATTGTTCAGCGTCGGATGACCTCTTATGTTAATTAGCACGTAAATGCGGGAAAAGATGTAAAATTACCTAATGAAAATTTTTAAGAAATGAAACAACATTAGCGCGCAAAAAATTAGCCCACTACCGCGACCTGCGATCAACGATATAGACATAATGCGCGAAATAAGCTGATATCCGTCCGATCCGGCTATGTTAAGAGTAGAAAACAAGTGTCGGTGTTTTTAAATTTTTGTCTATGGATCTACGCAGGTTTTCTGTGCAAGCCTATTCGATCATTCCCAAAAAATTTTTGCTTCAATGCTTACAGTGATCAAAGATCGACGAACACAGATATCGACTAGAAGCAAGATGATGAAATTAAGTCTATCGCACGTTTACTTGCCGTGACAGATAAGTCGGACCAAGCCACAAGTCTTTAAGCCACCTTTTAAATATAATACGTATCGTTCATGTTTTGTTCTAATGCAAATGTGCTTATACCTGCAACTATAACATGCATCGTTTTTGACCTCTTCTTTACTTTTTCAATAGAAATTAGAGAATCTGTGAAATGTACTACTTCCTTTTTATGTTTTTGTTAAGCTATTTGAACGGTATCACCGATTTCGGTAAGTAAATGAGAATACTAAGGTGCGACAGTAGTTGACAATAAGTGATTCTGACTTTGTGTGTGATCGCGCAGCCAGCTTAATTTGCGTTTTATGTTGCATTACTATAAAAAGCTTCCAAGTCGTTATATTTTGAAAAAAATTCTGAAAGTATTTTTTGTGGAAAGTTTTACGGTGCCAAATATTCATGATAATGCGAGGTAAGCGAAGTAACGCAAATCATTTAGATTATTTATCAGGGAGGAAATTTAATTGAATTTATAGAAACTATTGGAGGGAACGATGGAATTTGAAGACTGCGAAGGGCATATTTTACTTCATCACGGATGTTTTTAGCATATTGTATACCGAAATTTGTCTCGAGAATAATTATGTAGCTCTGCTTGATTATGTCAATGTATGAAGAATTTCAGGAGAACGTAACAACTTCTTTACACACATCTACTTAATCAAACAGATGTACCAGTGTGTGCCTATAATTAGTCCCGAGTCAGAAACCAGCGCACCTTGTGCTAAAAACAAGATTATAAGTACTGCGCAAAATATTCCGGAAATTTCTTTTTGTTGGAGTATTTTCGGTACTAGAAACACAAAAGAAAATACATTAATCAGGAACAAATTTAATGTTATTTATTTGAATATATCAAGGAGACCTAAATAATTTGTATCTTCATTTAGAAAAGAAAATCGAAGAATATTATTAAAAATGAACCTCAAAATTTCCAATTTGAAAAAATTAAAATATAAATTAAAATATAAAAATTATTAATATGAAATTATCTTAACAGAGATGAAGAGTGTATGTGTGCTGAGATAATTCCATCTTACTGTTCCTTTAGTATTAATAATTATTACATCTACACTTAATACGAATGTTGTCAACGAATTGATTGTTATGCCAAAGGACGCTTAATACGAAAGTCGATCTTCGAAATCCGTCGGAACACGGTCTTCTTACGAATAAATAAATTATAAAATATGTATAATGTATATATTTCAATTTTTTCTAATTAAAGTCCAATCGTTTAAGTTTATTTTTAATAATATTCTCCTCCGAATTTATTTTCTAAAGGAAGGAAAGTGTTATTTAGGTCTCCAGATATACAAATAGTAATAAATTTATCCTTATTGACATATTTTCTTTTGTGTTTTAGTGCTAAAGAAGGTAAAAAATTCTTCCGCAAAATTGATTTACAATATATGTTCAATTTAAATATTTATTCTTAAGATGTTTGTTTCAGTGTTAATAATTTTATTTGTTTACTTCGGTTGAAATTTTAAATATTCTCCTTTTTCCCGTTCGAATATATTTTTCGGTATTTTTTTTTATTTTTTTTTGCGAGAAATTAATTGTTACAGCGACTGGTAATTTTTTCAATTTTCTCTTTTGAATAGAAAATTTCAGTTTTTGATAGTTTTTAAAATAAAATAAAAATAAATACTTTATTAACAAACGGAATTAGTATTAAATAATTTTCTTTAATAAATTAAAATAAATACCTTTGATAGGTATTAACCGGTTTTTTACGCCAAATAGATTCGTGATTTGAGTAAAAGAAGAGCGCAATCGCTAATTTTTTAAACGATATATGAAAGGAGAAAAAAATCGCCGATGAATTCATAAAGAAATTAATGACTTCTTTCTGTGGTCACACGCAGTTTACCCTAAATAGATAAAGCAGTTGAAATAAAAACAAACTACCAAATACGCAGACGCTGGACTGGCAACACGCCAAAACGGTCGACGTCCAAGCTTCGCTGCTACGTCAATTCGGTCAAAACGTCGTACACCTGATGTAACAACAACACGTATATATATATATATATATATATATATATACTGAAAGAGCTTTTAAAGCAGTAGCGGATTTAAAAAAATATCGAAGAGAAGATGTTTCCGTTTTTCTATAATTCATTCGATTTCATCAGAAATGTCCAAAATCGGATTCGCTTACTTTATTTATTTCCGCAGTAAATACTAGCTGACAAAACCCTTTTTCCTCACTTTTCAGTAGCCCCTATCGTTACCCCAGAGTACGTATTTCAAAGTTTGCACATTTCCAATTTCGGGCAGATATGGGATGCAAGAGGAACTACTAGTATGCCCAGCTGAAATTTTTTGGGAACATTTTTGTAACATAAGACATTAATGAGAGGCAAAAGGATTTATTAAAGACCAAATAAATTATTTTCCGCGCAAATTCGAATTGAAAATGGAAACAAAGGTAAAATCCTCCCTAAAATACAAATTTCTGCCGGAAACGGGTTTTTGCTTTCACCACTAAGAATAGGTCAAAACTTACGTACTAAATATGAAGCTTTAAGAATTTAATCAAATAGCGAACATTAATACACATAAGAAGAAAGTATATTACAGTATTATAATAAAGAAAAAAAATTTAAAAGCACTGACTAGTTCCGAACACTTTTACGTTCATGATCGCGGTGTTTAATATCAGAATAATAAAAATATATAAACGGTATATCATCGAAAGATCCATAATTAGTTATTCCGAATTTTCAAAAAGAGCCATAATGGCATTAACTTAAATATTTAATATTGTAATAAGATTTTTGGATATTTTCGCCAACTTTCGAAAGTAGCTTAAATAATTATGCTACCTAAACCCGGGAAATTACAGACAGATATTATATCATATAGGGACCAATTAGCTTGCTACCCCTTATTTGTAAGTTGTTGCGAAAAATGATTATTGAAACAATTGAAACCAATAATAGAGAACTACACAGCCAATCATCAGTTCTCGAAAAGCACACTCTAAAATAGATCAGATACATAGAATAACAATGTATAATTGAGAAAAATCTTGAAGGAAAAGAAGATCTGTACAGCAGTGTTCCTTGGCGTTTTAAGGGCTTTTGATATGGTTTGGCACAATGGTCATCAAACTTAAGGAGATATTACCAGTTAAAGTTTGTAGAATTATTGAATCATACTTAACAGATATTTTAGAATAAAGCATAATTATGACTATTTTGAATTGCAAGACATACAAGCAGGAGTAACGCAAGCAAGCGTCCTCGGATAAGTTTTATATTTATTATGTACCGCTGATATTCCTGTTAACGAGCATGTCACGACGGCCATGTTTCACAGATGACACGGCTGTGATGGCTATGGGAGATAATATAGATTATAGAAGAATCAGCTACAAAGGGTGCAGTCCAAAAATATTTCAAAGTGGACAAGAAAATGGAAAATAAGTATTAATGAAAAAAAATCTGTACATATTAATTTTACGAATCGAAGAATCCAGTACTGTCCTCCAAAATCGTAATTAATTCAAAAAATTATACCCAATATAAATTTCGTGAAATATTAAGGTATGCATTTACAGATTCAAAATTAAACTGGTCTATGCATATCAAAAAAAAAAAAAAAAGTAGAACAATTAAAGCTGAAAATGCTACACAGGTGAAATGGCTTATTGGAAGACAGAGTATCCGTTCGCTGAGCAAATACATTGTTGGTATATAATCAAATACTGAAACCAACGTGGAGTTATGGTTGTCAGCTTTCGGGTTGTGCTGAAGTAGCCAACATAAAAAAAATTCAGACGTTCCAGAATTAAGTACTTAGGAGATTATCACTAATGCCGGACAATATGAAAGAAACGATGATATTCATCCGGGGGATTTTCATGTGCCAGAAGTTTCGCAGATGATAAAGGAACTGGCAAGAATGCACGATTTAAGGCTGAAAAAGCATATAAACACAGAGGCGCGAGGCAACTTCTGTCTCATCGAGATGAAGTCAGGCGGCTGAAAAGAACTAAACCCCCCGTGAATTAACCGAATATAATGCAAGAAAATGCAGGATCGTCCATTGGGAAACCCGGTATATATATAATAATACAACTAATTTTTAGAGTATTACTGAATCTTCGTGAACTAAACAGATTGTAATAAAAACCACTTATGTGGTTTTTTTTTAATATATATATATAAAAAAATAAAAGAAACCGGTTGTTCCGAGATGATTTTTTGTTTAAGCCGCTACTTGGAAAGCTCCTAAAATTTACAAATTTATTTAGTTTATCATTCGGTGTGTAAATATGCATTAAAAACGTTATAAAATAACGAAAAAAATATGTGTATCGTATGTAAAATTAGTATTATTCTAATGGCCCTAGGACATACTACCACCGGGTTTTTTTTATAATTTTGTAAACCTAAACTAGATAACAAGGTCAATTAAAATTGTTAAAAATTAATAATTCTACTTTCAGGATGAGATTGGAAACAACGCCCTTACCTGCTTATATCAGCTAGTAATAAGGTAGTTAATAAGAGATTGATAGTGTACATTTTTTAAAAATGTATGCACATATTTTCATGATATTTTATAAAAAAATATTTTTAGTTTTCATGCATTATGATGTTTCCTAAAATATATTTTTAGTTTTCATGTATTGTAATGTTTCCTGAAAATATATTTTTAGTTTTTATGTATTATAATACTTCCTGAATATATATTTTTAGTTTTCATGTATTATGTTTTCTGAATATATATTTTTATTTTCTTCTTCTCTGGTAGAGATTACCTTATCATCGTAATTGAAAGAGGGGAAATTTTATATTTTTTAAATATTTTATTATCGTTTCTTTTTCTTTTTTGGAACACCATAGTTAATTTTGGACTGCATTTCCCTGTTTTATGGTGCGATCTGATTCGAGTGGAGCTCCTTTTGTTGCCTTTTTTTTTTTTTTTTTTTTTTTTTTTGGGAACGCCAACCAAGGGCAATGACCCATCATCAAAGAATTACGAGAACAGGATTAAATTTTGATCTATAAAGAAATAGAGGAAATGAACTCCGCTAAGATTGGAACACTAATCAGCTTTGTGTTTGCATCAGGTGCCGGTTAAAAAAAAAATGGAGTTGAAAACATTGCTAACTGATCGGAAGAAAACGACTAAAAATCGCGCGCTAGTCAACTGAAAAGTTTGAAATTTTATTTAAAAAAAAAGAAAAAAAAATTAATCTCTTCCATGGTTCGGCTTTTAGCGCGCTAGTTTCAATCGATTTTCAAGTATATGCATTTATCTTAGGAAGGCGAAATTGAACAATGGCTCTGAATAAGACGGCAGAAATCTAACTTAAACAATGGAATAACTTTTTTTCCTCTTTAGTCAGCTAATTTCGAGTTCTTTTGTTTAAATTATTATAATATAACGCGCGTTTTTCTTTCAATCGTTTTTTCCGATTTCTCTTTAATAATAAATAGCGTTTTGACTAAAAACGAAATCTGGCCACATCTAATTTTATAATGAAGGAAAAAAGAGTAAAAAGAAGGCAGAGAAAGAGTTCCGGAGGAACAAAGATGTATTAATACACCGGTTAAATACTAATATAACGAAAAGAGAATTCGCGAAAAGGTTTCTGAAACGATCGAAATAACAGTTAGGAAATAAACAAAAAAAAAAAAACTAATGAAAAGACAAAACGCGAAGGAAGAAAATGCTGCGAAGAAATATTATAAACAAAATAAAAAAGGAATTAATTAGAAAGGAACGAAAAATAATAAACGATCGGAGAACTACGAGTGACGTAACATCGACACCAACGCCACATATTTTGCAACAACCATTACTAACGAACTTAATCAGTAGGGGCAGATAGAGCCGCTTTCGCAAAACTAATTACTAATTACGGATATTTTAAATAGCGCAATTATAACAAAACTCGGAGTGCTGAAAATAATAAAACAAAATAAAACGAATGTAAAATCGAACTTGAATAAAAATAAAAATAAATGAATAATAAAACTAACTGAATAAAGTAAATGTTTTTTAAAATAAAACGGACAAAAGTGACGCTAACAAATGGAGGAAAATGTTTATTGCCTGCTCGAAACAAAATCAGTCTCACGGTTCCATTATTATAGAGTGTAAAAATGTTATTAGAGATCGTAGGAAAACTCTCAAAAAAAAAACCCATAAAAGTGTGGGCTAATTATGTATATTTTGAAAAATTGCTAAAGCAGGGTACACGGTGTGGCAAGAAGGTTACCGGAACCTTTAGTAAAACAAGAGAGTACTATTACAGGTAAATATTTAATCACATTAAGATTCGACATACATCCCTCCTCTGGAAATACACACTTAACAGAACGCGGGTATTCGAAAGCCTTAGGGGATACTGTTGGACTGCAACAATGTTTCTCTTAGGTGCTCGGTGCCGACTCGCTAACATGTCGTCAAAACAGGTTCCTTTCATCTTTAATTTGAGCTCGGGTGATAGGAAAAAGTCGGCCGGAGCCAGATCTGGCGAGTAGCAGGGATGGTTGATGATTTTGATTTGCTTTTTTGCGATAGAAGAACTTAAAAAGATTAGCCGAATGCGACGACGCACTGTCTTGCAGCAGTATGCAGCTGTTTGACTGCTTGTACTCAGACCGGATTCGACGCAACAATCGTTTCACGACCTCAAAATAGAATGCTGTACGTTTGTCTCGGGAGTACAAGTTCATGGTGTGGATCCCCGGGCCTTTGGAATCGAAAAATGCGATCAACATGGCCTTGATTTTTGATCTTTACTACCGCACTTTTTTTTTTTTTTTTTTTTTGGTTTCATCGAGACATTACCCCCACGTGCGTGTAAGCGGTGGTACAAGACGACGGACATTCATCATCGAAAGCTTCTTGCATCGAAGAAAAAGTTTCCGTAAAAGTTTTTTTCTAAATTTTACACAAAACTCGATCGCATATCTCTGCTCGACTTTCAACTCCATTTCAATTTTTTGACGCGGACCGCAAACGCGCTTCACAAGAACATACTGTACCCTAGTTCTAATCACCCGAGATATTGAAGAAATTTCGCAGGCGCTTTCGTTAGACACGCTCTAGTTTCAGTGTTGTTTTGGAGGTAGCGCTGCTTATACGCCGGGGGCAGAAATCAAGTTCGATTGCTTTCTTGCCATTCTCTGTGTACGTACTTAAACAAGCCAGAAAAGAAGCATTGCGGGAATATGTTACTTCGATAAATCCGACAGCAGTATCACACTTAGATCCTCGTATGCAGGAAAATACAGTCTACGAAAGCAAAACCAAAACTTTTCGTTTCGGACCATATATGTATATTATTGGATTTCTTGGCTCGAGTTGCTGCTTTCTCTCGTTCCTTTTCTTTAAAAAATTCCCATCCTCTAACTTGAATCCCCAATATATTCCTAGAGCTGAAACCTTTGGTCAGATATTTACCTCTCCTCCTTTCGTAACGATCAATCCTTTTATCTATCTGTACAACCTAGTCTTCCTTCTAATACCACTGGTGTTTTTGGAGTTACACTTTAATTTCCCCGTTCTGTTATCATTCTTGCATTTTGGCCATTCCGCTCTCCTTTCCTCTCGTTTTCGCTATTCCCTTGTCTCGTCTACAAATTGTCCACTTTAACGAAGTTTGCGACGCCAATCACACATCTCTTTCGAATGTCCATTCATTTCGGTCGAACGTTGTATTCTATATTCTTTTCTGCTGAAACTCAACCTAATTCATATTGTACATCTTATATTTTGCCCTTCCTCTCGCCGTCTATTATTTCATCCATTAGTAGTTCCTTTATAATATATCTGACCGAATCAAAATTTAACTGACGGCTCTTTTCTTTCTTGCTGTTTCTGGGTGTAGATCCTCAGCTGGCGTGACCAAAGGGGGGAAAAAAAATTATTAATGAAAAGATGATTCTTGATCGAGATCAGCTCGCTGTGAAATTTGCACAATAATTTGCAGAAAATTCGAATAATCAGAATTTACCTCAACTTTTTCTTCACTTAAAAATAATGCAGTATCGGTCGCGATGGACGTTTCTTCTCTAAATGGAGAGCCATATAATCAGTTCTTCTCCTTATTTGAATTAAAAAAACAGCGAAAAGAAGCACGAAAAACAATGCTTCCCGCAGGGAGGGTTACCGATAAATTCCATATTTTAAAAACGCCCCAAGAGGATTTTACAATGCTGCTGTAAATCTATAACAAAATATATGGGACATAGGGTGTTGTCAAAGCACCTGGAAAAGATGCGCGCTGGTCTTCCCGGTTCTTAAATCGCAGAAAAAACCTTAGCTCATTGGCTCGTGTACATGCCTATTTTACTTACTTCAGTTCTCGGTAAAGTTTTTAGAGAGAAACTTGTATCAACTCGACTTAATCATCTGGGAGCTTTAAAAACGACACCTAACCAACAGAATGCAATACGGATTATTTCGTGATGCTCGTTCAAAGCTGGACTATCGTTAAAGTGAGATATCTTCCGTCATCTCTAGGCAAGTGTACCTCTTAGCTGTTTTCCTAGACATAGCCAAAGCTTACGACTTGGAGACACAGCAATATTCATACGCTTTATAAAACCCGGGCTCGACATGATTATATAAAGTTTTCTCAAGAACCGTTCAGATGCAACTAGAGGAAAAGCACAACACCGGATCCACATACGCTGCATAACGGAGTCTAAGCTTGTTATTGTTATTGTTTATCGTCGCTGTTAACGACATTTCTGTAATGGAATCCTTTCGCCGATAAAAGGATTGCGTTATTCGCCGATGATTTGGTTTTATTTCTCGCACGTACTGAAACACGATGCTCGGAACCGAGTTATTGCAGATGACGATGAATGCTTGTAAGCTGGACTACTCTATGACGGCTGGATTTCAGTTGTCTGCATCAAAAAATCTACCGCGATAAATTTCTGTGCTTCTCCTTTTGATGTCAGCGCGTCCACCTTTTAACAACCAACCTATCCTAACGTAATAAAATATCTTGAACTGATTTTGTGGATAATAGGTTATTATGGAAAATCCGTATTAATATTTTGTTAAAGAAGAATTGTATGCGGAAATTAAAGCTGCCGTAAAATACTCACTATAGCACTCTAGGTCGCTTATGACAGTATATATAGGACTCTCTTTCGTGTTCTAAAATAGAGTACGATGCTGTGGCCTATACGCTGAAAAGAGTCAGGAATCTGTTCCGGTGGGGAGGGGGGCTTTCAGGTGTTAAATGATCTAGGGGTGAAAAAACTTTACAATTTCATCGTATCGAATTGCGTGTAGAACTTTTATTTGCAACTCGCCGTAGTTTCGAATCTTCCCCGAAACTAGGCGTGTCAGGCTGTAAATTTCTTAAAGAATACTACAAGTCATACCCTCTCGACTTGCATGGGTGATATCGCAAATTATACGGCTGCTTTGCCAGCGCGGCGCAACTACAGCTTGGTCGAAGATCAACCGTTCTGAACTTCCTTCGGAAAATTGCAAGGAAATAGCGAGTATACTAGAGTAGTTTGACGAGCGTATCTTCTCATCGATGGCTCTAAAGTATCCCTTGAACTCCGCAAATAGCGGGCACAAGTAAAGATTTTTATGAACGCATCCAATTGTGTCTGCTATCTAAGTGGGAAGTTTACAGTGTGGCAGCATCATTTAATACATTACACGTAGAATTAGAACAGATACGACATTTTGGCCTACACCGTTCACGCTGACTGGTGAAGAAGACACAGCACCTGGCGTAGACTATTTACTTCTAATACACGATCACCTACATACTACGGAGAGAGAACGCCCACGCTTCTCCTGCAACGGTGAACAACTATCGAACACCTCCTGCTCTAACAATGTACCAACAATACAAACCAACGCGTCAAGTTTCAGCTTCCGTCAAGCCTCAAAGAAACATTGAGTCCCCAGACAATGTTGGTTGCGTACCACTCTGGGATATCTGTATAGAACTGACTTGTTCAGTCCGCTCTAATACTTTTAAACCGTTGCAATAATACACGGAACGCGAAACGAGTGATCATCATCATCATTACAATAATCTCGGTTTTTACGAAAAAATGGTGTAAACCAGTGTGCATAGTATTTTTTACACGCAAGTACATTGTGCCATGAATATGTTTTTCGGATGGTGCGTGAAATACTGCGTGTTTCGTTTTCGGACATGAACTCAAACTGCTGATCGCAAATTGAATAATACCTTTATGATGGTGCAATACGTTTGCGTGACACGCAAATTTTGCAAACCACTCGCTGTCCATAAGACATAGCCATGTCAAAAAAATAATGGTCATTAATAAAAATTATTTAATACGTACGATTAATGGAGACAAATTAATTGTTGTCTCGATTCTTATCCTGGGGTTAACGGAATACATTTAAATTCATTTTAAACTATATTTTTTCGATTTTTTCTCTAACAATTTTCTTATAAGAACAAAAGGAATTTATTTTTCTTCCTTCACGCTATGACGTGCAGTGGTGTGATTTTATAGGCCAGGAATATCTTTCTGACAATTTTTCTGCACACAGCTGCTCTCTATATCTATTCAGTTTCTTTCAGGCTAACCGTAAATTCGCCCCATAGCTCGCTCGTTTCCTATCGTTTGTTTTCGCCTACATTATGAATTTATCCAATTTCTCCATCACCGGATCTTGCCAGTAAGTTCGCTTATAAGTAGTCGTTCAGCGTGTTTGCGTAATATCAATATTAAGTACAAAGTCATCAGGACAACTTGGCTGATGACACATATGTACATCTTAGATTCGATATGTGCTGATCACCTACGTTTTTGGGTGGTATTCAAATATGACAAAAATCAATATTTTGACTGAGTTTATTTTGTACTTTTTAAAAAAAATTATACACGTATATCCGTGCTACGTAAAACAACAAAGGTTAGGGGTATGCTGGTTGATTTTGATAAGAAATATATATATATATATATAATCGGCCATTTTGGCCTCGCAAGGGGCTGTACCCCTTGATCCCTCTTGCTTTCATTTCTGTCTCTTTCTCTTCTATACTTTGTATAAAATGATCAAAATTTACAACGTAATTCTTACTGGCATCAACACACACAAAAAAATAACATAACCATAAAAATCCTATTATAACACTTTAACTTTCATTATATAAAATTAAGACATTTTTTCGCTACATTTTTCGTTACATTTTTCGTTACATTTTTCGTTACATATTTCATTACATAAAATTATGACATTTTTTAAATAACAATAACAAAAATCTTGTTACATAAAATTGGGACATTTTTCTGGGACATTTTTTTGAATGGGGGGTAGCCTAAGAATTACGTTGTAATTAATATATATATATCACGTTGAAAACTATAACTAATTTATACACCAGGAAGAAAAGAAAGAATGAGTTGTTGGAGATGTAATAAAAGCAAAGAGAAAGAAAGAGAGCACTCTAGATACGTAAGAAGAATGCTGAGTCAGAAGTGGCATCGAGTGGGGAGATTTGACGAAGAACAAAATTGACTATTGACAGTTAATATTCTTTGCCGATCACTTTGTATTGGCAGTGTATGTTAATTGCTCCTCCATCATGGTATAAATGTGGATTTAATTTTTTACATAAAATTTATTCGTGCTAGTTGATCAAAATCCACTGAAGTGATTTTAAAGTGGTGTAACATTCCACGCATTTTCTCGCAGATGGTATTAATATTGTCGAGAAAATTTTGTTGTTTACAATGTAACATGCGAACGACGAATTGCAAGAAATTATTTTGGTTTCATGTATAGATCAGGTTGAAGTTTGTTACATATAAGGAGTGTAAAATTGAACAAAGGGGATAGGATGGAACTATGGTGGACGACATTTAGGGAAGAAAGCAAGTTTGCAATGCACTTAAGTGAAGTTTGTTTTGATTTTTCTTTCAAATTTCATTGCTTAATATCTATGAAGAATTGTATACCGTGACAAAGTTCGTTCAAATAGTATAAGACGTCTGATGTCAAGTTTTACCACTATCTTTCATTAAAAATGGTCGTTTAACGCTTTAGCAATCGGTCTTGTTTTGCTCGATTGAACTTTCGAAATTTTAAAGTATATATATATATATATACAAATATTTTTTAATGAAGGGCCATTCGTAAGAAAAGGTTTTACTATCCTATTAACTGAAACTTCGCTGAAAATGTGCAAAGTAAAAAAAAAGAGATAACTTATTTTATTCGTTCCGTTATTGTACATTTTTCGTTGAAAAGCAAAAATAAAAAAAAACAACACAGGTTTGCAGTATCATTAAATAAATATTAGCAATAGAAATCGGCATTCGTATTTTTTATATTTTATTTATAGGTTTTAATAGAACGGCAAAAGTCTCTTTTAACGGAAATTGTCTTCTATTAAAAATGTGTTTCACCTCTGAACCGAAAAATTTTAACCTTTTTCTTATTTCGTCCGAAACTGAAATTCGACAAAAAATTAAAAAATTAGTTGTTAAAATGTATAATTATAAATTACGAAGTAATAATCTTGTGAATATTTGCAAAATTAAACTTACAACAGATGAACCTGTTCTAATCCAGAATACAGATCGAATAATGGAAAGAATGAAATTTATTGTTTGCCCTCTGATCTAAATAGTTTAAACTTAGACCGATATTTTACCTGCTTTTATTAAAAGTCAAAATTTTTAAAACATTATTATATCTAGATTGAATACTGCGTGCTCGATATTAGACTATTAAATCGACTGTGCATATTTTCCTAGCGCAAATATACCGTCTTCTAATGGCGCGAATCCTTGATCGTAATATTGATTTAGAATCTCTAATAACTTATAGTCTAATTTTAATTTTTCCACTAGTTTTATCATCTGATATATGTCAATGCTGTCAAACGTTTTTGTAATGTCAATAGTTAACATAACCGTTTTATATGATTTATTATTTTTGTATTCTTTAATAGTTCTGTTCCAAATTGCTAACTCTGTTGATTTCCCTTCCAATACTCCATACTGGTGTCTTTATTAATAGTCTTTAACTGAAATCAATATAAACAATTACAAAAAAAGAAAGAAAAAAAGGCGCACTTGGATACAGGTATCTTACAAGGAGCAGTTTTAATTCCCTATATTTATGGAATATACTGTTTGCACAAATATACCGTAAATTATGGTAACAGATAGAAATAGAAAAAAGTTAGAAAAAAAAAATAGCAATACTCTATAAGAATATAAAAGAGTTTTTAGAAATATCCTAATCGAAATATGGGCTAAATTAATTTGATGACATTCAACTACAGAAAACAATTAACATAAACTTAAATAAATACGGACTGCAGATCACGGTAAAGGATCATTTAAAATACCTTGGTGTTCTGATAGATAAAAACCTCAAATTTTACAATCGCTACAAGTAATGATATAAAATTACGAAATTTATTAATATATTCATAAACAGCTGTTAGCAATCAGATAAATTACAAAAAAGAAATAATATTACATAAAACGGTGTTATTATCAAATATCTATTATATGGTAGTATTATTTACAAGGATATGTGCTAGAGTTTAATAAATTTCAAAATTTTTTAGCGACCATACACAGAATATCATAACTAATCAAAGCTTATAAAACAATAAATTATACAAATGCATTAGTTATAGAGCGGGAACATTCATACTCGGAAATAGAAAAACATATGTCAACATTTTTGCAATTAAAAATGAATTAAAGGTAGAACACAAACTTTCGAAAATATCTCACTTTTTATTTATTTTTTACATATAAAGCTTTAATGTGTTTAGCGGTGGAAACCATCCAATTAAGTTTTTGGTTTCCTCCCCTCCACATTATACTATCCTTAATCTTATCTTAACATATTATAATATTAATATAAATTGATATTGTATTTTCTGTATTGCAATTCCTTTTCGACCAAATTATTGAATATGTTTATTTTTTCCATCACCAATTCTCCACAGTCATCCGCGATCTCCATATTTAAAATGTTACATCCATTCAGGATGTACACTGTCCGGCTGATTGCATCTAATGCAATTTTCCGTTTTTGATTTTTCAAATCTTTTAAGATATATTTTGAAATTCCCATGGCCTGATATAAATTGTACATTGAAGAAATTTGGTGTATAATAATTGTTGTTTAATCTCTGCTTGAATGTTGGGAAGATTAAAGCTCACTTATACACAAATAATAGACGTATATACATAGTAGAGAATAACATTTTAACAGCTAGAAAATTCAAAAAATTTATCAGCGAACAATACATGGAAAAGTTTGAAACGGTGTGGATAAGTGTCAAAATGCAATAATGAAAAGTTCTCTTTTCCAACAATTAAAGAGAGAGATTTAATAACACGTACTATACTGCGAATATTTGCAACGTACAATTCGTATTAGAACATGGAAATTTCAAAATCTATCTCAAAAGATTTAATATAGCAGCCGAAACGGATAATTGCATTAGAGGTGCAATGAGCAGGACAGTGTACATATTGAATGGATGCAACATTTTAAATATAGAGATAGCGCAAGACTAATCGGTACAGGAAAAAATGAATATTTTTAATGAATTGGCCAAAAAAGAATTGGAAAATAAGAAGACCGATGATATTAATTAATATTAATATTATAGTACTTTAAGATAAAGATTAATGGTTGTACAATGTGAAGTGGGCGAATCCAAAACTCTTAATTGGATGGTTTCCATCGCTGACCACATTCAATTTTTATATAATAATAGCAAAAAATAAATAATGGCGCAAATCCTCTGGTATTTCTAGTCATGAAGTAAAGTACCAAAGTAAATTGAAAAAAAAAAAAAAGAAGAAAATCTCTCAGTACTTTTCCAGAAGCAGAAATTAACCCCGGGCTAAAGAGACAGTTTTCAGCTTGTCAGTAAAAATTTGCCAAGTCGATATTGAAAAATGCTGAACGTTACATGCTCTGCCGGTGTCGAGCAGTAACTGAATTCCTTTTTATGATCTGCCCGCCTTTTGTGTTCTCGGTGAGTCCTTCTCCAACGTTAGCGAGTCACTGAGAGCGCTCTGAGAGGCGTAGGCATGCACACACATACAACAACAGCATAAAGAATCAGATCGTGCGTTTAACCAACCAAGTACTTCTGCTCTTTTCCATTATGTCGCAGCAAGAGCAGTGTGCATTGCACATTTTTTACGTGAACTTGTGACCACGCAACCGTTAATCTTGTAGCGAAATAACGTGACCACACGCCTAATTTATTGACACATTTGCCGAAATGTGGTACACTAGCGAGAATCTGTCAACTAAGCGAACCAGCGAAATGAAATGGGCAATTTCGAAAGGTTAGTAAATGTGAGTGGGCGTACTGATTTCGCACTTTTAATTGGTTTTCTTGATGCGGTTGTAGTTCTTATCTAAATAATATATTTGATTTTTTTGTTGCATCATAAGACGAAGGCGCTGTATATACATTAAAATTGGCATAGTAGCGCGGTAGCCTAGTGGTTAATTGGCTACTAAATCAGAGGCATCATAGGTTATTGAGGCTTGTCTCGTTCCGGATCCGAATCGCTGTCCCAGTGGTATATACCTAATCTAAAGTAACTGGATATTGGAGAAATCTGGGAAAGTAAAGGCTGATCCCAAATATCCTTCCTATTCTCATTAGTGCCGTTATTGAGTACATTGTGAAAAGCTTAATTCCACAATCCCGGACGCCTTACTAAAGGGTATGGGACTTAGTTCTTATAGTTCTTAAATTAAATTAATAACGCTTTTTATTTATTTATTTATTTACTTTCCTTTTGAATTCGTTTCACACTACTCCTTTTTGTTGTTCACATAAATTACTTATAGTAAGATATGTTAATTTCGTTTATTGAAAAATTAAATATCCATTTTCTTTTACATAAACGTAATTTTTTATCTTTCGAAATTAATAAAAATAGAGTCTTTTTAATTTGTTTTTGTCCGTGTAATAGTGCGTACGGATTATAATGTGTCCGATTCATTCAATTAAGAGCAGTAGCGAGAAAAAATCAGGATTTGGGCCACTGCCGTCTTCGGCCCTTTCGATAAATTCACCTTTGCCTGCATCGACATTTGCCGGTGTGATTACTTGTTTGTGTGTGTAAACATTAATCTATGTGTGCATTTATCACGGCGCTTTATTATCCTGTGCTAATTTATTGTAATGCGATTTGGTCCGAGCTTGCTAATATATTAGTTACAAATTTCTATAACACATAACCTTAAATAACGTATAAAATAATTATTTCGAATAATTATTTAGATCAGTGATTCTCAATGAGCGCTATATGCGACTACGAAGCCATGTCGCACTTTGAAGAGACCGTGAAAAAAAAAAGAGATTAAAAATGAGAGCCGTAGAAAGGGTCACAAAACTATATATTTAAAAAAAAAAAAAAAGTATCCAAAAATCGGTGGGGAATATACTTAAAGAGGCCGTGAACAATAAAAATTGAAAATGAGAGCCACAGAGAGAGCCACAAAACTATATATGTAACAAAGAAACACTCGAAAATCGGCAGGAAATATAATTTTTTCCGGTTAATGATAAAATCTTCGTAGCACGAAATTTGACAAAGTTATAATAATACTGACTGATTATCTCTGTTAATGCGAAATGAAAGGGAAGAAAATATTACTTATGCCAATTGTCTGAACAGACGTTTGGTCAGCATATCTGCTTAAAACAACGAAATGATACAGACAAAAAGAAAAAGAAATAAATGAAATTATAACATTTTGAAAATAAACGCTCTAGCGACTTGGGGTCATAGATTTGCGCCTAACGCTAATATTATTAATATTACACTCAAAAAGAAACTATCGATTTACAAAATGGCTTTGTTCAACTCCCATTACGATTAAAAATAATAAATACAGTTTCTGGATCAATTTTTAATCCAGTACACTTTGTAAACGAGCTCGATTATTTTTATAATATAATATAATAAAATAAACTTTAATAACAAACAATATAGAACAATAAATTAGATAAATACCTATTTAGAAACGTTTTCGGGCATAACCCATCATCAGCTAACACAACTTAAAGGAAACTTAAAACATACTGATAAGTGGCCAGCTGATGATGGGTTATGCTCGAAAACGTTTCTAAATAGGTATTTATCTAATTTATTGTTCTATATTGTTTGTTATTAAAGTTTATTTTATTATACCATTTTAACAAACAGGATGTATTCACCTACATTCGATTATTTTTGTTAAGTTACTTTTAATATCACCTGCAGTTGAGTGCAGTTTATTATTAATCTTCTTTTACTTTCAACCAAGTGTATTGGGAACACACGGGATTTATTAATATACTGAAACTCCATTCGAACCTAGTGTTGAAGAAATCACTCTAAATTTCATCAATCCAAAGGTTCACGTTGAAAATTACCTTTGTATTTAATTTAATTTTAATTTATTTCTTAATATCCTCCATAGGTAAACGCGCTAATAACTGCAGTGTAAACTGGGCATAGAATGCATTCACCGACTGATATCGAATGGCCGCCCCCAAAGTCGAATACTTTGAAAAAGTATCTTTTTAGCTTACTCGCTCTTTTGCTCTACCTCCACTGAGTAAACATGATAATTATGTATTGGTGGAACATTTTGATTCTCAAACTTCTTCTATGACGGTTTAACTGGCGCTTTTCAAATAATTTTACCAATTAAATGGAAAAACAAACCATCCGGAACTTTTCTAACAGAGTTTGTAGCTGTGTCACCAACTGCAGATGGAATTTTTAGAACTCCACATACAAGTATATCTCGCAAGATGTACTAATATACTATATCGTAGATTATTTAAATTTAATAGTAATAACATAAAGTTATCATCCAAGAAAAAATCTCGAATAACAAGATTACAAAGCAATATATATACATATTACTTTTATACTAAAAGAGTAAATCTACGAATTGATAACTCAGATGATCCAGTTTTAATTAAATTAACGAGTACTATTATCCCCAATCATACTTTAAACGAAAATAGCATATTGGTGTACGGAAAAAGGAAGTAGGGAAATCGATGAAAGAATCCCAGGTGCAAAGTTTAAAAACCAAAATTACGTTCCGAATTTTTCCATTTTTTGTTGCTCATTAATTCATTTATTCGTTTACATACTTTCTTCTTTGTATTTTTTTGTCTTTCCTCTTCTTTTTATTTTCTTCCTTTCTTTCGTTACCTTTCTATTCGTACCTCTCAAAGAAGATCATAATATTCGACTTCAAATATATAAGCTATCTTCATGTATTTGTTTATAAATGCGTATTTTTAATCAGTGTATGTGTATGCGCATGATTTTAAATATATATTTTCTTAGACAAATATTAATTTAAGTTTATTACTATTATGATTTATAATAAACTTGAATACTTTATAATTTTTCTGATTTCAGTAAATGAACATTAAAAAGTTTTTCGGTCACTCAAACAGGCATACTTTGTGGAACCCACAACTTATTTATAAAAAGAAAAAAAAAAAAAAACAAAAAAAAGAGAATGTTAATACAACGATATGAAAAATCAAATAAAACTCAATTATTCTAAAGAACCGTTTAATATATAAATAAATTTGAAATGGTGCATATAACACTGGCGGATAAAATGCTCTTTTAAAAAATGTGTAACTTCGAAAACTGATTTTACCAAGGTCGGAAAAATCGGGGGGAAAAAAATCGAAAACGCGTACTTCAAGAAAAATTTTGTCAGTTAAATATAACCAATTTTTAACCTCCAAGTTGGGGTTTCGCAGATTAAAAAGAAGTTAACTTTATTCCCGCCGTATTGTATATCAATGAAAAGCTCGCTGTTTAGAATAATAAAAAACTGTATATTTAAATTTTTTTTTCATAACTTTAAAAGTTTGCGGGAAGTTCGAACGAGCAACACAGTTTGCCTCTTAACAGCGCACGGTACATTATTTATTTATTTACAAATCGCCAGTACAACAGCTCGGAGGCCAATTAATGTACAGCACAATATAGATATATATACATATACATATATATATATATATATATATATATATATATATATATATATATATACTTAAAAACACGAAATAAACAGAGAAATAAGCACATACACACTATATACACATTTATCAGTGTACACACCCACATACATGCATAAATATGCGTATATATCAATATAATTTATAAATAGAAGCATACGTAGGGAAATAAGCATTCTTCAAAATTGAATCACACATGCATAAATAAGTAAACGGATAATTTACATTTAATCTGTTAATACAAGTAGAAAAATAATAAAATAAACTTACAGTAATGTAGTATATTCCAATACACAGACGTAAAAGTTTATAGTCCGAGCAACTCCACAAAAACTTCCTAAAATTATTACTATCGAAAATGTCAACGTCACCACCGTGTTCCTTATCTCTAAGTTATTATATAATACTAACAGTGAACACGCAAAAGGGAGCACGAAAATTGCTTCATTTTGGCCAAATCTGTGCGCTAATACCTCACACTTCGAGGAACGTTACGGACAGAAACCCCTGTAAGTTTCTTTTCTTTAAAAGTATAGCGAACAACCTAATTTGCAATGGATTAGTTTATATAAGAAAGAAAGTCCTGCTACCTTTCTGCGTCCTTCAAGGCTTCTAATCCCCAAACCAGTCAATATGCTTGGCTATATACAAAAATATATATATCTTCTTCTAGCTCACTCGAAAACACGAGTATGAGTGCCATTTCTAATTTTCCAACATTATTCTACATGTTACAATTAATGTTTGTGTCGCGTATGCGAGATCAGACCAATTTGAAAGTTTGTGTTGAAATCGCAAAGCGAACAACGAATTTCTGTTTTCCCGGCGGTGGTCGGGGAACCATGTGGGTGTTTCTTTTTTTTTTTAATTTTTGACCGAACCTACTTCCGTTACCACGATTCCATCGCCGTAGGACTTTTTAAAACAAGGAGAAAGTAGTTGGAAAATAAAGAGTGGCAGTAGGATGCGCAATGAGGGAACACAGGAGTTGGCGCGCCATAAAACAGCTCCTATGCTGCCTATACAACAACACCAGTTTTTTCTGATGGTAAGTATAAACCAAGACAATCAGACTAGTGAGGTTGGCACAGTTTCCTGCAGGTGAAGAATTTGGGATGCTATAGGAAAAAAGGAACATACCAAGTTTGAAAGGATCAAGAGGAAAAATAAAGGTTAGTGGAGGGGAAAAGTGGAAGAAATATAAGGAATGGAATGCCACTATTTCGGGATAACACCCTGGTGTTTGGATAAAAATCCTGACCGCAAGGCAGCGGGTCGCTACTGAGGAGGTAGCAGTGTAAGGTTTTGACAGCGATCAAACCTCGCTGAGGGTAAGGTAGTTATAGGATTTTGTGAACTTTTAGCGGATAGTTCCTCAAACTGCCCATCCACATCCTCGTACCTCATTGCCCTGTCACTACTGGTTTCGTCTGCTTGAGACTTTCCACCAATAGCCGCTCTTGGTTCACGACTGCTTATTCATTATTCGCAGCTAACCAGTATATCTACTGGCCATTCCACCATCCACCACCCGTGGACGCACCCCATTCCGGTTAAAGCTCCGGACCCAAGAGACACCAAGGTGCCCCTAGGGATATATATATATATAAAAACAAGAATTTCTCGTTTAAAGATATTAGATAAATAAATTTGTACTGCAGATACCTTAAATATTTTTTTTGCACGTTTTCAACCATGTTTATCGTTTTTCTATAGACCCGGTAACCGAAATTATTCTCTAGATGTGAGCGGACTAAGGAGAAATATAAACATAAATAAGGTTCGATGTGCATGAAATTCCTGCAGTTTCACACATCGCAGCATTTTCCTAGCGCGACTGACCACTTGAATAATATGCGACTTCAAAGTGAGTTTAGTGTCTAAAGTAATTTTCCTAGATCTTTAGCTATTGTTTTTAAAATCATCGATATTTCATACGAGCTGCTGATAGGAAAATATTTCCGAGCGAAAGTAGTATAATAATATTTCGACGCATTTATTTCGAAAATTTAGCGCAACTTATAAATACGCACACTTAAGAGAATATTAGAGAACATAATGAATATTAGTAGTATTAGTAGTTGAAATTTAGACTTTCCGGGATGTTCAAAATCTCGCAGGTAAAAAAAGCGTTATTCTAATTTCGGATGTGTTATGCAACGAGGAAAACTTTGCTTACTATATCTCGATTTCTTGACGAAACTTTAAAAGTTGGCCAAAAATTTCAAACAGAATGAAAAATAAAGGCTCTGTGTCCTACCTTACGAGATAAGGATTAAGCGCTCTAGTTAGGAATTTTAAAGTTCCCGACAAACGTGCTTTTAATAAACAATTTTGTGTAATTGAGCCAAAATTGTCGGCTTTAAGTTTCGAGAAGTTTGAAGCTCCGGTGATTTGTAAGATTGGAAAAAATTAAATAAAAAATCCTGCTGAGAAGTGTTCGTTTTTAATAGCGTATTATGTAAATTTGAATTATAATAATTCATTATACGCCACCGGTTTGCTTTTCCGTTTTCTTTTCGTTTCTTTTAAGAATATTATAATGGCGTTTATCTGAAATTCGGACGACTTGTCAGATCTATTTGTTCATCTGCTTCGTCCATTTATTATTCTTTTTTTTAAAATTTGTTGGGCTTGTCAGCAACGGACGATTACCTATTAAGAAAGTAGATAAAATTTCTGATCGAATCAAAATATAATCGACTTCTTTCCTTACCTTTTGTTCCTGGATAAAGGTCCTTGGTTGACAAGCCAAAAAAAGAGAAAAAAGCAAAAAAGAAAGTCCATTTATTATAAACGAAACAGTTTACAACAGGAAAGAAAACCAGTTTTTATTTCAATATTTAAAAAAAAAATAGCAGACGTTTACAAACGCACTCATCGAGCAGGCAAAAAGATACACTCACCACCTAATAAAACTATTATACAAACTGGTAGCGTAAAAGTGTCCCTTGGTGGTCTAAGGACTGTGCAATTTCAATCAGAAACAGAAGGGGAACGCTTTAAAAAAGTTAAAGTCGAACCGGAATATGGAAAGCCATCTGAATTTTAGAAGACTACGAGCAAAAGCCAGGTATATTTTCAAACAACCAAAATTAAACTGCTGGAAGAACTATATAGCAACCTTGAACCCTGGTACACCGACCAAAGTTGTGTTGAAAAAAAATTAAATCTATCGAAAAGTCAACGCCATACTTTACACCAACATGTATAAAAATCGGTAGTAACATATGCAGTAATATTGACAAAATAAACGCCGCGTTTACAGAATTTTTTACAATGTCAACTAAAGATGGAAACCAATTTATAAACAATACAGAATTATCTAATACTACTAAAAATGCTATTTTTGGTCTCCATTTTATCAGTAACAACCGTGAACCATATAACCAACCTATCACAGTGGAAGCACTGTATACTGCCATTAAACGTACTAAACCGAAAACAGTCGGTTCGGATAATTTTCATATTTATCTTTTAAAATACGCATCTGACTTTATATTAGAAACTTTGCTCGTAATTTACTATAGAATATGGTTCTCAGGTAATCTCCCATTGCAATGGAAAAATGTCATTATAATCCCACTACTCAAGACAAATAAGAATCCAACACTCCTCGATAGTTACAGACCAATATCTCTTACATCAGTTCTATGTAAAGTGTTAGAAAAAATTATCAATGGCAGACTACTATGGGAAATCAAAACACGTAATTTATTTACAAATATTCAATATGGATTTCGGTCAGTACGATCTACCATTGATCCGATCTTCGCGTTACAGCGCTCCATAAGTAAAGCTTTCTCAAACAAGCACCACTTCTTATTAGCCGTCTTTTTCGATTTCAAGAAAGCATTTGACAACATATGGAGATACAAAATTCTTTTAACCTTACACTCCTGGAACTTTGAAAGTCGTCTTCCTCTCTAATCGCCGCTTTCAAGTGAGATTGAGATCGGTTCTGTCTCATCCGCATACGGTACGGACAGGAGTTCCTCAGAGATCCGTCCTCAGCCCAACGCTGTTTAATATTGCGATAAATGATATTGTAAACCAAGTGCAAAAAACCCGTAAAATCACTCCTTTTTTTGCTGATGATTTATGCATATATTTCTTCCATGCACCGATATTAACTTAGGAGAAAACGTTCTACAGAGCACAATTGATAAACCGCAACAATGGTCGGAAGATAATTGTTTTTCAACAACAAAAAGCGGAAAAGGTGGGATCTCATAGTAAGCCTAACTGTTAATAACAACCGTATAGCATCCATAAATAAAGTTAACATATTTAGGAATGACATTTGACAGCAAACTCACTTGTGGAAAGCATACATTAACGTATTGAAAACTAGCTGCGGTAAAAGACTAAACCTATTACGGAAGCTATCGCATACGTACTCTTGTAAGGTCCAAAATCGAGTATGGTGTACCAGCTTATGCTTCCGCTAACATATCGACCTTAAAATGTTTGGATACTATCCATCATACCGCTTTCACCTCCCCGATACCGAGTCTACTATGTGATTCAGCGGAGTGGCCATTAGATTTGCGACAAACTTATCTAACCGTGCTGGCTTTCAGCATCGTAAGGAGCACAAGATCTAAACTCTTCGGATGATACCACTGACAACCAAGACGGAACAACAATCGATCACGTTATGTCCATTCTATATCAGCTAAACATCCAAATTCCAGTACTGGTCCGGGACCCCGTATCTCCTATGCTACCATGGTGCAACCGAGCCCAGTGCGGTGGTTTAAAAATGCGGAAAATTCCGTTAAAACGATTAGTAAACATGCGTCAACTTCAAACGTAACGGTACCGTTTACCGACTTTAAACATCAGCTTAAATGCCATTTCAACAACATCTGGAACAACGATTGACAAAATTTACCCACAGGAAATAAATTACGCTCCATAACATCGTCCACGAAACCCCGTGGCTTTCCTCAAGCCGAGAACGCAGAAAACAGGAGGTAACCTTATGCTGACTTGGGCACACTCGCCTTACACACACATATCTATTAAATAAAGAACCTGCGCCCCACTGCCAGACATGTGATTGCTAATTAATTATCGAACACCTACTGATTAAATGCCTAATTGATGATCATTATTGGAAACAGTGCAGAATACCATCTAATTTAAAGGATTTGTTGTGCGATGAAGAAACCGTACTTAATCGATTATTTCAATTTATAAAATCTTCTAATTTGTTAAATCGTGTTATAATTTTGTTAATCTTTGTTAATTTCTATTTATTTTCTTCTTCTCCTTGTTTTTAATTTTCGTAATTTTGTAATTCCTTGCCGTGCCTCTAGCCTAAGTTTTGCTGTATATGACACGTAAAATAACGTAAAATAAATAAGTAAAAAATTAGAATAGTGTTTTTTTTTCCGGCTCTCACCCTCTGACTAATTTACTTCGGGTTTCCTAAAAATAATTAAAAAGAGGGGTAATGAACAGAATCTCAGACACTTTATAATAGGCGAGTTCGTAGGAATAAGAAAAAAAAACAAGAAAAATCGGTAAAACCGTCATAGAACACGTCGTATCCGTTAAGTATTGCGAGTGAGATATTTTTCGATCAGAAATATTTTTTCCGATGCTCGCTGTGCCCCCGGCGTGATGAATAAAGCTGATGCCCAAACATTGTTGATTGCCAAGTTCCCTTTTTGCCTGTTTGTAAAGTTTTTTTATTTAGTCGAAAAAAAAGATCACTTGGCTAGTAATTTCGAAGTAGATTTAGTGGTATTAATTGTTTTTCAGTTTCGGGCAAAATGTGTAATTATCGGATCAACAAAAATCAACAAAACTAGTAATTTTTTTTTTTTTTTTTTGATTCGGAAATTATTTTACACATTTAATATGGTATTAATTAAAGGATTAAAAATAATTGAAAAGCCACTTACACTAAACTAAATCTACTTCGAAATAGGGGACCAGGGCGTTAAGACCCCTACCTGGTTCATTAATGAAACATTTTTACTATTCCGAAGTTTTTATTTATATTCTTCGATTTGGTACATTGCTGAAGGGTAAGCATTTCTTGGTATAAAGCGATCCTGAGAAAACCTGAAAAGTCGAAAATAAAGTAAACAGGGCTGCTATTATTTTACTGCAAGTTTACTTTTGTAAAAAAAAACAAAAAAAAAACATTCCTCAGATAACACTGTACTTTTCAAAAATACCAGATGTGTTCTGCCGAGAAAACATTTATAGCTATTTCTAATTTTTTAAAAAATATCACGCCTTTTACCTCTTCGAAAAAGTCTTTTTTGGGGGGGGGGCGCCAGCAGCATTGACCCAACAACAAGAAAACGAAGCTAAGAATTCGAAAAAGTCGTAAGATATTTGTCATTAAGATATTTGTTTTATGAATTTTAAGTAACTCGTCTCCTTTCACTTGCAGAATTAGAACCTTCAAAATCACGTATCATTTAAACGAATTAAAGGCGGAATTTTCAAATAAGAGCGATTTTCAGTAAGAACCTTTTTTGTTAGCCTAATAACTTAACTTTCTGCTAATTTATCTTTTACAACATAAACAATAGGTGGTAACCAAGAAAAAAAAACAAAAAAAGAAAGAAAATTGATTAAAAGTATTTAAGGGAAATGAATAATTTAGGGACATTACGTAAAATTTGTATTTTTCAACTTTATTCGCGTGCAATTTAATTGATTTATTTTATTATTTAAATGTCGAATGAATTCATTCTGAACAATTTTTGTTTGCCTGATTCCTTGTAATCAAGTAAGAATTCAAAGATTATTTTCCTGGCTGGTATTTAAGTTCTCGCGTGAACAAAGTCGTATTCGAGCATTTTTCTTTAGGAAAATAAATTAGTCCTATATAAATGACAAAATAATTGAAGTGGGAGTGTCAAATTAAGGAAAGAAAAAGAGTAGCTTCCGGTAAGAACTTCTTCTCTTATGTAGAATTTAAATTAAATAGAAGTTTTGGGTCGGAGCAACCTCTTTTTATAAGAGAAGCTAATAAATAAATAAATAAATAAATAAATAAATAAAAATTAAAAGAAATGAGACCGCCCTCCACTGGATCTGGAAAATAAATGTATTTCGAAATAAAATGAATTTCGTGTATTCCTTTAATACGCGCGTTGCTTAAATTGATGGTTGCCTGCGAACTTTTATAAACACAACACCAATTTAGATAATCTAATTTTACGAGTCTTTTTTTTTTTCTGATTCATATTACATAAAATATAATATTTAAAAATTTTTTTCTTAAAAATTTTCCATTGGCACGTAGTCGACTTAAACAAGTCTAATTATTTATTTTATAATAATTCTTTTTAGGCAAAAGTTCATTGGTTTCTTTTGGGGGGGGGGGGGCTCGTCAATGAAGGACCTTTACCCAGAAACAAATAGTAAGGAAAGAAGTCGGTTATACAGAAATCTTTGCTAAAAAGGAACAAATAGCAGGAATAATTAATTCGGGAAGGAAAGGACAAGATATAGAAAACACAATAAGGAGCAGGAAGCCTAAGCCTCAACAAATAGGAATACAAAATGCTCCACACAGAAAGAGATGAACACTGGAAGAACACATGATCGCCGTCGCAAATAACTATTGGTTTCAAATGCGGTATGTGTTTAGGCGGCATCTTTTTGATTAGTTGAGCGACTGAGTGTTGGTGTAAATGAGACCTTTTATAACATATTACAATATAATTAACAAGTCACTAGTGAGATTAATTTCTTAATTTTCCTGTAACATATATCATATCTAGAGCAATTCATGTTTTAGGTAGTGATACTAATGAAATGTTCATCTTGAACAAAAGAATAATATAAACGAGTATTATAACAACTGGTGGGTTATTGTATTTCAAAGTACACTCAATCTGCGAAAATTTTTGCTCGAGTTTTAAGAAATTCAACCACAACGTTCCACCTTTCATTTCTCTATTATTTGGAGATATTTTAAAATAAAAACAAAAACAAAATTCCATAGAATTTTACAAAACTTCACAAAATTCCACAATATTTCACAAAATTTTATAAAATTTTTTGTTATCGTTAAACACGAATTTGTCCGGACAAAGAAATATATTGCATTATGCTTTTGCCGTATGAATGTGCATAAAGGAGAGGAACCATTTAAAAAAAGGCTTGTCAAATATAAATTCATTACTGCAGAATAATCACTATTGTGAATGAAGAGCGTAAATTTTATTTTTCTATCATCGCTGTTACGATGTAGCAGGGAGCATTTTATTAATTATAAAATATTTAATTTTTGTTGTTAGAAAAGGTTCAGTCGAGAAATTCAGTTACTTCGTTAATTTTTCATTTCTCGATGTGCAATCTCGAATCGTTAAGTTGTGTAATGTTCTTGTTCTCGTTCACCCGATATTTAGCGCGTTTTTAGTAGTAAAAGTCGTTTTTTTCCATATATGTAAATCTCGGTTATTGTTATTTATCTCGTTCTATGTCTCTATGTTCTCATCTTCGTTATTATCGTGCGATCTTTTTTCTCCTGTTCTCATCTTACAATTAGTAATTTGAAATAACCCTATTCAGAGCTACCACCCCCGAGTATATTGTTCATAAGCGCTCATGTAAGTAACAAATATACATATTTTCTGAATTTCTTTACCCGCAGTTTAAGTTAATTCGCGTGCGAAATCAGAAAACAATCGCACTGTATATTTTGATTTTTTATCTAATTTTTTCCGACATCAAAAATCACCGGAGCTTCAAACTTCGCCAAATTTAAAGCTGACAATTTTAGCTCAGTTACGGAAATTGTTTGTAAGACAGGGGATACACCACACTTTATTTTTCATTCTGTTTGGAATTTCTGGCGAACTTTTATAGTTTCGTCAAGAAATCGATATAATATGCCTTTGTTACCCCACCTCTAAGTAACAAGTTTTCCATCGCTACATAACACATCCGAAATTCAAATAAATTTTTTCTACCTCTGAGATTTTTAGGGCAATGGAAAGTCTAAATTTCAACTACTAATACTGTTCTAATATTAGTTATATTTAACATTATCTTAAGCATGCGTATTTATAAGTTGTTCTAAATTTTCGAAATTATATAATGTACCATGCGCTGATAAGAGACAGGTTGTGTGTTTCCCTCTTTCGAGAACTTCTCGCAAACTTTTAAAGTTATGACAAAAAAATTTAAATATACCGTTTTTTATTACTCTAAACAGAGAGAGCTATTCATTGATATACAACACACCGGGAATAAAGTTAACTTCTTTTTAATCTGCGAAACCTCAACTTGGAGGTTAGAAATTGGTGATGTTTACCGAGAAAATTTCTCTTAAAGTGCGCGTTTTCGATTTTTTTTTTTGCGGCATTTTTGTCCCTGTTAAAATCAGTTTTCGGAGTTACACATTTTTTAAAAGAGCATTTTATCTGCCAGTTTTTTTTTTTTTTTAATTTTTCTGTATATATACATATAACAAAAAGAAAACAAAAAAGAGACCAGAGAACTCGCTATACCAATTATGATTTTTCAGCTGAGTTCCCTCATCTTCCTGTGTTTTATTTAATTATGGTTGAAATATTTTCATGTTATATACGTAATAACAGATGATATATTTTCACGTTGTATGCTAAATTTTTGTTTTATTGGAACGAAGTTCTTTTACGCGGCTTGGCGGTAGAAGTAAACTGGCAGAACTCATCACGACACGAAAAAGCGATATGCGTCCTCTAGGCGACCTTCACTCTCTTTCTCTTTCTCTCTGTCTCTTTTTTTTATATACGGGTGTGTGTGTGTGTGTGTGTGTGCGTGTATGTATGCGTGCGAGTATCTAGACCCGAGCAGCAAGCATTGTGCGCGGTTAGCTGTATAACCTCAATTCTAAACACGTGTAAATTTTATTTAAACTTGTTTTTGTTTTAATTCATATGGAATTTATATTGTGTCATTTTTTATCGTATACTGAATGACTTTATACTTGTGTATCTACCAAAAAGTGAAAGGAACTTCGTTCCTATCGGATGTCTAGACACCACTTCCCTTTCTTTTTTTTTTTCATGACGAAACTTACAAAATGTATTATTTTATAAAACGTCTCCTAAATCCTGTCGGATGCTCAAAGCGTGCTGCAGACTATCACATCTCCTCTCCCTTCTCACTCAACCGACTACATCATTCTCCTTATTCGTTCCTTAATTCACGATCTTTTCCTTTCCCACTTTATCCAAATGGATTTCCTTTGGATTCCTGGCCATAATCGAGGGAAATGATTTTTAGTTGACACTCATTCGCTCGATTATCTTCCTCTTCTGGTAGGTTTCTTCCTGCTTTCTCAACTTCTAATATTACCCTTCTGTCTGCAGCTGCTCATTCCAAACTGTGGTCTGACTCCTACGTCTCCTCATTCTCCAACCCGAACTCCCTTTTCTTGTCTATTCAACCTTCCCTTCCACGTTTTCCATGGTTTATTAACTTTCCTTCTATGCGCCGTTCCAATTTCTCTGCGATTTGTCGCCTGCGTTTTATGGTTTGCTTCCTTCCTCATTGTTCCGTTATTCTCTCGTGCCTTCTCCTTATTGTCGATTGCACCCTCCCGGCGATCAATGTATTTCTGATCCCGATCATATAATGTTTTCATTTGTTCGTAATTATCAACTGAACAAGTTTCTTTTTATTCCTTCCTCTTACAAACCGGTATTCCCGCTCCATACTGTGCTTCATTCATTCTCTCCCTTCCTTCTCCTTCGGTTATTCTAGCTCTTGATTCCTTTCTGCTGTCGGCTATCTCTGATCGTGTAAGGATCTGAGTCTCTCTTTTCTCTCTGTTCCGCTGTTCTTGGGACAATGTCCATGTTGACGAACCCATTAAAAAAAAAAAAAAAATAATAAAACTTCTGTTTATTACACTTACTAAAAGATTTTTAAAAAATTTGCTTTTTTTCCCGTTCTTCTTGCAATTTTCTACATTCGTGAACTGCATGGAAGGAATCATCAACAGTTCTTTATTGTAATCCTGACACATATTTCTGAGTCTATTAAATCGTTTTAAATAAGAGCAGTAGTTTCCATGACCAGTTAAATATTGTGTAAAATGAAAAAGCTACATTTGAAATATATTTCATTGCTAACTTCTTACCTGTGGACGGAAATATGTTATACGTTGTTCTACCTGTTGATGATTGATCGGATCGTATTTGCCATAATTGGATATTAGCTAATTTTAGTTTTTTATTTCTTCTACTAACCTCTTTTTATCGTATGTTGTTAGCCTTTTTTTCTTGTTTTAGATTTTTAATTTTATTAGTAAGTTGTAATTTTAAATCAATTGGCATTATTATGCCTGCTATTAAATTGGCCGAAACATATTGTGCTGTATCCCCGGATGTTATCCCTATTAAAATTTTTCTTTGCAGTCTTAGTAATTTCTTTTTAAATAGCGGTTTATAATAATTCTTCAAAAGTTCCTTTCCAGTATTAAGCATTTCCTTCGCTTTTATTTTTTTGAAATCCGTTAAAGGAAACCTTACGAAAGTTCCTAATGTGATCTTTTTTCAATAACCGCCTTCAATCAAAATGATCCGAATACTGTGGACAATATTTGAAAAATAAACATTTTTTCGCATTAATATTTATCGTCTTAACATTATTATTATTACTTTTTTTTTTTTTGTTTTTGAAATTATTCTCACACAAAAATGGAAACATCAAATCATTTTAGAGCAATACACAGGTTTTCTAGTAATACATTTTTCGTATAGTCATCACACACTGCTAACCAATATAAGTTATATCGTGGGAAACTCTACATAGAGGTATTATGATTTTGACTTGAACTTTTGACTCTAAATATACAACTCTATTGCGAATAGTATAGAAATATTAACACGTTCAGTAACTGAACTTGACTTACGAGAATACACTAGGCTGCAAAACTTTATTTATTGGGCTGGTCCGAAGAAAGGAAAATATCGGTTGCTGACTCCGACGACCAGATTAATACGTGTAAATTAAAAAAATACATATTTCAGCTTCTTATTTTTTTATTTTCAGTAAATAGATAAAAAGTAGATGTTAATCAATTAAACACAAATCACTGCGGGGAAATAGATTAGTAATCGAAAATAAACTTTTCTATAAAGGAAATACAAATATTCTGTAACAAGATGTAGAAAATTCAGAAAATTATCAACGTTTATTAAAATACTCATAGTAGAACTAACTTACAGACAATGGCCGTTTCAGCTTTATTGAGAGAGAGCGAGAGAAGGTGGTCATTAGTTCAAAAATACAAGCAATATGGAATTAACCGGATTCGAAATTCAGATTAAATTTCTCAGTCAGGAGGCAAAAAAGGAAATATTTATAAAATGACACACATTGAAAAAATCAAAACAGTAAATTAGCGGCAAAAGTAGAGACACAACAACAGCTTTGCTAGATTCGACTTCTTCTTTATTTTTGTCGGTAATAAACCGTTTTAACATTCTCCCTGAACTAGCTTTATTTATGTATCACCGGTTCCTAGTTGCGTTTATAAAAACGTTAACAGTTTTATCCGAAAAATCAGTATTGAATATTATTTACAAATTAAATCCGTGGGTAGCATTTATCCAGGTTATAGTGTAAATTAACCCTTACACTGTTGTAACGAAAAAAATTTTCACCGATATCGGTATCCTTAATCTTTCTGAAACACAAGTGTTCCAAATTTTCAGTGTGATTATCAGGCAATGCCCTAAAAAAAACAAAAAAACACGCTTTAAGTTGATCCGTTAAACTTTTTTTTTTAATTAATTAATTTATTTTTAACCTGCCATATACTAGGCTAGAGGCACGGCAAAAAATTTACTATAGTAATGGTAATAGATCTGTCTCTTTAAGAAATCTGAAAAGTCTAGAGATTATTCTTTCATCATCACCACTGAGGAAAAGCTCTGTAAGTGATGAAGGGAGACCGAATTTTTCTCGAATCGTTTTGTATGGGCAGTCGATGAGGAAGTTTTGAATGGTCAATGGAGCGGTGCAGCAATCGCACTGAGGCGGTACGTTCCCTTATTTTTAAAAAGTACGAATGAGTGATAGTAGTGTGGCCAATCGGGACCTGACAAAGAGCGGTTTCTTCTCTACAGCTGGATCTTACTAAGGTTAACCATGACTCTGAACCATGTTTAATTCTATTTAGTTGTTGATAGGACCTCCGGCCAGGCGTCATGGAATTTTTTGTCTGGACAACGAGTAATATGGTTCTTAAAATCCGTTATCAGTCTTGAAATATTATCCGGTGCCGGATTGAAATGTGTTGTTTCTTTGGCAGTTTGGTCCACTGATTCGTTGCCTAGAACACCTCTATGGCGTTCGAAGTCCATACGAGAAGACTATTCGATAAGGAGTATTTAGCAATGCCAAAATGATTTTTCCTTTGCTGTGGGATGTGCTGTTTATGGTACTCGAGCAAGCTTTGTAATGCTCCTAAGGAGCCTGTACAAATTAAATTTTTGTCTGAGGAAACATTAAGCCGTGAGAATAACATAAAGCTCAACAGACAGAATGGAATAGAGTGAAGGTAACGAGTATCGTATTGCGTCGAATTGATCTGACAGTATTGCGCGGACAGTTCGATTTTCAATTTCGGATCCGTTAAACTTTACTTCCCCAGTGATGGGAGAGTTTTTTATTCTTTTCTCCCCAATATTATTTCCGGTTTGGAAATAAAATACAATAGTACGCGCGTTCTGGTGTCAGACATATATAAAAACATATTTACGAGCCTATTCTTCGGATAGGAAAGAAAGTAATATTAAAAACTAAGCGCAGTAGGCGACAGGGAAAAACAAAAAGAGAATATTTTAAAATATAGTTTCGATGAAAAATGCACTTCTTATTTAAGCAATAAAAAAGTTTTACAAAAAGTGTGCAAATCGGGGGAAGCTGAAGAAATGTGCTAATGTGACATTTAGTAGGACAGGCAGAATGATCCGAGGCGGTAATGGAAAAACGGATAGTGCACGGAAGGTATTCAGCGCGCTAAAAGTAGTAACGAGCAAATGATAGAAAGTGCCGGGTAAGTTTCAGTGTAGTAGCCTAAAGTGTGTTAACCAGGGGGAAGAATGAGATAATGAAATCAGCTGAAGTTAGTTTGAACTTTTCCATTGTCTTGGCGCGTTCGCAGTTGAGTATCTGATTTCGGACTTGATGTAGAGGGCCGCTGGCAGCAATTTTCCTTCTGTTATCAACGGAATAATGGGAAATGCTTTCGTCAACTTTCAGCCTCAGATGCCTCTCACCTTTATATGATTAAAACGTTTATTGCTAATACATTTTCGGTAACCATTGATTATTGATTAGCCGAGATTAATCTGTTTTACGTGTTTTCATTATAACGAGTGGAGCAGTCAAGAGGCATGTTCAAGAGGTTTTGAATCGGAAAATCTAAATAGACCGGATAGCCATAACCCGAGAAGAAATGTATTTGGAAAACAAGAACTATAGACTAACATCTTTCTTAGCGACTTAGTATAAATATTTTAAAAAAGTAATCGATTCGCAATATCATGTCGAACATAAATAATAAAATTATTACACATAAAATACCTAAAACATATTAAAATTATTAAAACAACATTAAAAAACATCGACTAGTTTCGACAAACTATTTATAATTTTTCTGTTTAAATAATATACTTTTTGGTCATTGTTATTTACAAAACATGTACAGAAATGCGCGATTCTTATTATAATTTATAAAATATTCTTCTTCTTCTTCTTCTTCTTCTGTTGTCTTATCCGCGTAAATATTGGCGACCAATGTGTCCTCAATAATTCTCTATTACGCGCCACGTCCATTAGTTTCCCCTTACAGCATTGTGTTGGTATCTATCCAGCTTTTTACGTTGTCTAGCCAAGCTGACCCGTGTTTCCGCTTTCCGTCTACTTTTCCTTGTAATATTAGTTGCAGTAGCGCTCATATTTGTCTCCTCGCATAATGTGTGACCTGGATAATTGATTTTTCGCTCTCTAATTAGGGTCGTCAGTAGTTCCTGTAGACGTCGCAGTACTTCTTCATTAGTCACTTTCTGAGTTTAGCTGATCTTCAAAAGCCGTCGATAAATCCACCCCTTTCGAATGTTTCAATCTTTTTCGATGCGGCTGCCGTGTGCGTCCATGTTTCAACTACGTATTTCACTATAGCCCACATATATAGAATCTAATCAGACGAAGCTTTTAATTCTGTGTTCATATCATGACCGCGCAATATCCCTTTGAGTTTCATAAATGCGTTTCGTGCTACCTTTATTCCGCATTTAATCTCAATATCGGAGTTTACCTTGTCCGTGTGATCTAACTTTCTAAATATTTTAAAGATGCAGCTTTTTCTATCTTTTTCCCTTTTATTATAATTTCTTCATCTTTCCCTCGTTTTTTTCCAGATATCTTCGTATACTTTGTTTTATTAAAATTTATTTTAGTTCCGAAGTTCTTTGCATGTTTCTGAGCATATCTTCGATTAATCTCTGTAGGCCTTCTTGGGAACTAGCGATAACTGCAGTATCATCGGTGAATCTAATATTATTTATGAGCACACTTCATTTATACGAAAATTCCTTCCACTGATTTGGCAGTAACCGATTCAAAAATCTGTTCCAAGTACACACATTGAACAACATTGGCGACAGTATGCAACCCTGTCATACTCCGCGTGTTCGATCTTAATATCATGTGTTTCTTCATTTTCTATCCTAACTGCAGCTTTCTGTTGAGAGTACAGATTCTCCTGATACAACTAAAATCGTTCGCATCTAATGTTGTTTTTCTTAAGACTTCAAACATTTTATTATGTTCCACCTTATCAAAGACTTTTTCGTGGTCTATGAAGCCTATATATATATATATATGTATATATATATATATATATATATATATATCTTGAATCCAGTCGTAGAATTTTTGTGCTAATAACTGAACACGAAGCATTGCTTCACGGATGCTCATATTATTTTTGAATCCGAATTGAATCTTTCCTATATGATTTTCCAGTTTTTTATAAATCCGTCTTTGAATTATTCGCAAGAATATCTTTAGCGTATTACACATTAAGCTTATTAGTCTGAACTCGGAACATTTTTTCACTGCTGGCTTTTTCGGAAGTGGTATGAAAGTGAAGTGGAGCCAGTCTACTTGAAAGTTGCCTGTTTCGTAGATTGTGTTATATAATCGAAGCAACATTTTGACAATTTCTGGAGATAATGATTTAATTATCTCTACTGGAATTCCGCCTGAGCCGGGAGCTTTATGATTTTTAGCTTTCTGAATAGCATCTTATATTTCCGAATCAATAATCGTGTTGGTCCATTCATGCAGCCTGTTTCGGTTTTGATTTCTTTCTCTTTCCATTTGTTGTACTGAACAGTTCTTTTACATAGTCTTTTCATAACATTTTTCTCAATTCCATTTCCTCCACTATCTTCCCAGTTCAATCAGCATGGACCATTGTCGCTTTGTATTTACTGGATCCAGCTATTTCTTTTAATTTTTTGTGCAAGTTGAAAGAATCATGCTTTTCTCTTCCTTACTATTTTTTGATATTTTTTATATAGTTCATTATTCTGGTTATTCTTATGCTTTCTTCTTTCTATCAATTAGCTCCAGTATTTCTTCTGTCAACCAAGCTTTTCTCTTTTGCTTTACTTGCTCGCCCAGATATTTTCCTGCATCACCCTGAATTCCTTAATCATACGCTATGTACTTTCAGTGTCTTCTAGATTTTTATTAGAGATCCTTCTTAATATAAAGTGTCCGACATTTCACTTTTAGTACCAGCATCCCGCAACTTATCTATATTATATCTCTTCTTTATTTGTGGTTTTTTCTTTTTTCAGCCAGTTTCATTTTTAGTGTTGCTTCTAGCAAATTGTGATCGGATGGTACATCTGCTCCAGGCCGTGTAGTTGCTTTTTTGAAAATAATCAATTTGGTTTCTAACTATTTGCCCCATTTTTATCCATAGGAGAATGTATATAGCCTACTGGAAAAGTGTGTTTGTTACAATATATTTTTTTTTACCCCCCCTTTGGGAATGTCAACAAAGAATCTTCGCCCAGAAACGACACGAAAGAGAAGGATCAGTTAAATGTAGATTCGGCCAGCTATTAATAAGATAAACTGAGGATAGGAACCACGGAGATCGACGGAATCGATAAGATATACGAAGCACAATGAGTAGAAAATGAGTGATAACAGATCGGAGTACAAAGAAGTTTTTTTCGTTCACGAGGGATGGACATTCAAAGAAGATATGGTCAGGATCGCAGACGGCTTCGTCGTTAATTGGAGAAGGGGATAGAGCGAGACGAAAACGGAAACGTGAGAGAGGAAGAAGAGTATGATTCAGACGTAAACGGATAATAGAGACAATAACGGAGCGACGAAGCGAAGGAAAATCCAAGGCCGCGTGGGAAGATTAGGTTGGATGGAAAAATAATACATTTCATTTCTTTGCAAAACTGGAACGTCCCCTCTTTCACTGCGCTCGCCTTATCCAAATTTGCTTGCTACACCTTATACTTCACCTTTTCCTATTTTTGCATTGAAATCTCCTATTATTGTATTGACTTCATGTGTTTTAGTAGTATACGACAGTGTGCTGTTTTTAGGTTACTGTAAAACGGATCGATTTCATTTTCATCCTTATCTGCACTAGGTGCATACATTTGAATTATACTCACTTTTACTGGTTTGCCTAGTAACCGTATTATTATTATTCTATCATTGAGCGTTATGTAGCCAATTACATGCTTTTCTATTTTCCTTGCCATAAATATTCCTACTTCATTCTCATGTTTTGAGCTATTATTTCTTGATTAGTAGAAGACGCCTTCATCGGTATTATAACATTTTCCATATCCAGGCCATCTGGTTTCACTTACAACCAATATGTCTATATTTAACCGCTTCATTTCGACAGTCACATTTTTCAGCTTGCTAGCTTCATATAAGCTTTGAACACATTCTATGCGTCGATTTTAAACTCTTCCTTTGCTAAGTTCTTCATTTTTGTTGTTGTTGTCATCTTATCTTCCATTCATTCATTCTCTACGCCTGGCCTGCGACCCATCACCGCGTGGCCAGTCAAATACTTCACATTATCAAGCCTGGAAACCTGATAACGCCGGGCGCTAGCCGAACCACGTGGCAGAACATTATTATACTTATCAAACACTATTGGTTTTCATGAAAGAGTTACTGCAATGGTGTTTCCTTGCCTTCTGCAGGGGATTTTCTGTCGAGGTTAACTCTCTTAGCCGAAAGTACTGGTTTGAAGGCGTCGGTACTCGTCTACTCGTTCTAGATTGATTTTTATCAACCTAACTAGAGCATAATGTCTCGAATGAGTTGCTCTTAGCCTGCTGTTGTTAGTGCAGCGAAAAGCTTAACGTTATTTATTAGTAAGAACACCTTTGGCAAGTGATCCTCCCTCCGTTTTCCTATCAGCTATTTGTTAATCAGCGCCGAGCCCGCCAAAATTGGAAATTACCACCCTGCACGACGTGGACATACAGAAATCACTTGGTAGTTGTTTCGTTTCTTGATCAGTGGGACTACCGCTTTACTAGAGAAGGTAAGTCTAGTTACAACAGCCCGTCCCTCGCAGAGCAAAATATTATTACTATTATTAAAACATTATTACCGCCTTTTTTTTTTTTTTAAGGAATGCCACCGCGAGCCGTATGACTCCGTGTTTGTATTTATGATTATTTATTATTATTATTATAATTATATTACGTCAGTTGTTAGGTTTTATTTAAGTACATACATATATATATATATATATATATATATATATATATATATATATATATATACATATGTGGATATATTCAATAAATGGCGCCGTAGTATAGTGGTTGAGTTAACCAGCGGTATCATGGGTTTTCGGGAGTTGTCTTGTCTCAGATCCAAGTCGTTCCCAGGTTTAGTCATCCTGAAATTGAATATTAGATATACCAGAGAGATCTGAGAAAGTAAAGACGGATCCCAAGTAGAAAGGAACTGGCTCCAGTATTCCCATCAGATCCATTGGGCTTAGTACTAGGCATGGGTAACTCCGCACACAGTTATATCTTCAGAAATATATTCGCGGTCGGACACAGTCGGATATATCTCCGACGACACGATTTAATATATCTCAACTCCGAAAGACGCCAAACAACGAACAAATGTTGTCATTCCGGACAAAGTTGAATTCACCTTTGGCGGAGTAATTTGATATATCTCCACTCCGAAAGGCGTCGTCAACTGGGAGCACAACTGTCAAAATTTGCCTTATCATTATTGTTTTACAGAATTAAATCGTGTTCGTAGATTATTTTGATATGTGTTTTTTTTTTCTTTTACTTCTGGAAACCACGACAATGTTTTTTACGAGTTTCCCCTCGTTTTTTTGAGCGCAGAAATGTTTATTACAAGGAAAATTGCTTCAAGGTCACTGCTACATTGGCCGTATGCAATGCAACGGGAATGGATCGAATGACTATATACAAGGTCTGTTCAAAAAAAGAAAGACCAAACTTTCGTCATAAAATCTTTATTGTAATACTTAAAATTTTACACATGTTTGTCTCCTTCAAAGTACTCTCTCTTGCTTGCTATGCACCAGTCCCATAATTTTTTCCAATATTCGTATGCTCCCTGGAACTCGTTTGGTGCGATGTCCTGTAGCTGTGCCTGCGATTTCTCTTGAATTTATTCTCTAAAAAACGACGTCCTTTCAAAGTGGATTTTAGTTTCGGAAATAGGAAAAAGTTTGCTGGAGCCGTATCTGGAGAGTAGGGAGGATGGCGAAGAACGGCTGTTCCGTTCAAAAATTGGCCAACAAGCAGAGACCAATGACTTGGCGCGTTGTCATGCTTGTTTTTGCTCACAGTTCAGGCCTCTTCCGTCGCACATCTTCCCGCAAACACTTTAAAACTACCATGTAGAAGAACTCCTTGTTAACTGTTTGACACCTTCTGATCTGAATTCTTGACGGACAATTTCACGATAGTGTCAAAGAAAATAATCAACATGCGCATTTCATATTTGAGCGACTCATGCGTACTTTCTTCGGATGCGGCCAATGCGTTGACTAATCTATTATGACAATTGTGTACCTTCGTATTCACATATTCTTAAGTCCAAGTTTCGTCACCTGTGATGATAGTTTTCATAAAGCTTTCACCGGTGTTAGCACAATGAAGCAACTCTCGGCTAATGTTGACAAGGTTTTTTTTTTTTTTTTTGCGAGCGGTTGTGGCACCATTTTTGTTGGGACGCGACGCGTGCCAAGTTTTTCTGTCAAAATTTCGTGACAATGCTGATCCCGACTTCTTCTGCAACTCCTCCTGCGCAGTTAAACGACGATTTCCCCGCAAATCACAGATCGAACAGCATCAATGTTTTCATCGTTTTTTAATATCGAAGGTCATCCTGATCTTGCATTCTCCTTGGAATCGATGATCTGGCCGATTTGAAATGCGTAAACCACTCGTGACACTGTGTACGACTCGTGCAGTCCTCCTTATGGACTTGCTGAAGCAATGCCCACGTTTCAGAAAAAAACTTGCCGATGTTAAAATTCAATGTTACAACGCTGCAGCTCCACAAACTCCGTTTCCACTTTCTCACTACTTCGCAGAGCACTGATTGCACCTGTTCACTTGAGATTCGCTGGCTGGTCAAACTACCGTAATAGCGTCTAATCTTTTTTTTCCGAAAGAATGTCGCTAGGTGTAGCATGACGTTCGAATTTAAATTTTACACCGTGTTCGGACGCAATTTCAAAAGTTCGGTCTTTTTTTGAACAGACCTTGTATTTTTTCAAAATTCAATAACCGTTTATGAGCTTTTAAATAAGTAAGAACATCTAAAAACAATGAACGAAAAAAGAATCAAAAGTTGCCACGAAAATACTGGTATTTTCTGAAGCCTATCCCAATCATCGGCGAAAAAAAAGATACACGATATCCGACCACTCTTTATTCTCTGCTGTGCTAAGATGATGTTATTGTTGTTCTATACTCCGACGAATGTAAATTTCGAAAATGCTTTCTTTTTCTACTTTTTACTTTTCCGGTTTCCGATATTTGTTATCCGATTTACATTTTCATTGTGTTCTCATACTACGACGGTTTTAAAACTTTGCTGAATCATCACTTTATGAAATTTTATCGAAGGATGATCTGCTTTCATAGAAAAAGGATATAAGATAAAATTTAGGCAGAATACAAAAATCTCTCCTCATTAACTTCCTTCGACTTCTAGATATATTAGTATTTTTGCGTTTTCGTTGCAGAAGATGTGTGTCGGTTGCCTATTTAAACGCGTTTTGAAATTAATTTTAATTTTAAATTTTGACAGACTGATCTTCATTACGCTCTCCGAAATTAAAAATGCAACCGAAAATGGAAGATAATGCGATGCGAGAATGAGAATACCTTTCCGGGAACACAAAATGCGCATGTGTGCTGTTCGAGCACGCATAAATTTATTCTTATCGCGCGAGAGAAATTGAAACAAAGGTCTATTTTTCACCGTACATGTCTCTAGCTGCATGCGTCATCAGTCGGAGCTGTGTTGCAATTACTTTTCGTTAATTTCGCACCACGACGATTTTTAACTCGACGATGGGAACGTGAAAATCGCTAACGAATGATAATTGCGATTCACCGAAATAGGCGCACAGCGTAGATATACAAAAAACTGTGAAAATCTCCGCATACCATTCCCCTGAAATTCCATACCCGAGTTTTTAGTTATTCTAAATGTTTTTATCAATTTTAACATAACGGGAAAAATAAAACACAAAAACTGATAAACGTCTGCGGAACGATAATCACTTACCGATTTCATTATTTTTTTTTGGTAACGCTTCAGATGTAATCCAATTCAATTGGTATCGTTCTTCAATAATTAAATCGTATTATCAATGCAGTTACGTTTCTACACATAATGGTTACAATAGTTTCGTAAGATGAGCTAGATGTCGCTTTATTTTAATTTTATTCTTATCCGGAGGATTTTAATTTATTTTAATTTATGTAATTTACTTTTTCAATATATTATTCTGCAGCGCGCTATTTATACTATTTTATAATATCACTAAGGCAGCGCGGTAGCCTAGTGGTTAAGGTACTTGAAATATGGGAAAGTAAAGGCGGATCCCAAGTAGAAAGGAACCGGTCTCAATATTCTCATTAGATCCATTAGGCTTAGTACCATTATGGAAAGCTTAACTTCACAATCCATGATACCTTATCAAGGCTATATGGAACTTGCTCTACTTTATCAATACCACTATTCACACAATACTGCGTGTTTGTGGTTGTTTTCTGTTTTATTATGTTGTATCGTACTGTATTGTACTGTATTATAAATAATTAAAATAAATAAATAAATAAATAAACAAAGAACAAAAACAAATTCAACTGGTACAACAATATGCTCCATGTACAGAGATTTTCTAGATGTATTTCACGGTTGGGGAGGGGAGCGTTTTAATAGCCGATAAATTGTTGGTTTATTTTTATAATAGCAAACTTGGGTATTTTTTTTTTTTTAAAACTTATGCACTCGTCCTATAAGGCATAATACTTGCTTCGAGTGGTTCGACTAATATTTAGATCACATTTATATATAGTTTTTTTTTTTTTTTTTTTTTTATAAATAAGTTGTATTAACGTTTATTCAAAAAATATATACAATATAAAAATTATAATTTATCTTAACTTACTCTATAATCATAATATTAGTACTCTAGCGTTAAGATTAAATATAAATATATATACGCATGCAACTACGTAACACGCCCCGTAATACGTATCTGTACATTATTACATGCCGACAGTTCAATATTTCAAAAGGGAAAACATAATCTTCTTTACGACTTAATGTCCGGTAAAGACACTAGCAAGTCAAAAACAAAAACGTATAAAGAAAGGAGCATTAAAAGGTAGAGAGATTCAGAACGTAGCTTGTTGTTCAATCTTTGCACCATTCCTTTAACCAATTTTCCACTTCCTCTTTTTCCACGCACCAATTTTTTTTTCCCTTTAATATATGGTTCGGAATTGTACTTATTAATTTAATTAAAACCGAATATCACCTGTGTTATCAATTCGCAGATTTACCCCACGAGGATAGATGTAGTATGTATTACTTTGGTTTCTTGTCAATCGAGTTTTTTGCCTAGATGGTAATTTCATATTATTGACGTTAAATTCTAGTAGTCTGTAATAGTAATAGTACATATCTTAGGAAAGATATTTCGTTGTTTTTCTTCCATACATAATCGACCTAAAGTCGATTTATTTCCAATGAGGGAGTATAAGTTTCAAACACCTCTTCTGTATTTTACTCATTTTGTTTATTTCAGTTTTCTTAGCCTCACATAATATATTTGAATTCCATATAAAATTCTAGACATTATAATTGAGTTATAGTATATACGTAGTGTTCGATATGATAGTACCTGCTTTATTTTATATAAAGCTGGAATTGTCTGTCTTATTTTTGAGTTTCAACTTAGAATGTGTTTTTTCCAATTCAGGGATTTATCTATATATACACCTAAATATTTAAAGTCATTTACGTTTTCTAACGGTGGACAAGGACATAAATGGGTGTTGATATTTACATGAAGCTCATGAATGCAATTGTTACTGTGGAGGATAATTCGCGGATCGCGTATTTTATATTTAGAACTATTCCGAATGTGTAATACTTTTGATTTATTTATGTTTATACATCACTTCCTATCATGTGCCCATTTACGAAAGTTATCTACATCATCTTGTAGTAATTTTTCCGCCATCTCAAAATTGTTGTGCTCCATTAACAAAGCAATATCATCAGCAAAAACATATAATGCTTGTGTAACGAGTTGGTATAAATAAGAAAAAGAATAGGGGCCAATATGGTACTACCCTGACCCACTCCATATTGAATATTTTTTTCATTACTTATATTCCCTGCAATTTTGACCATGCTTTTCCTATTTGTTAGATAATTCTTAAACCACTTAAGTTGATTGTTTTTAATGCCTAGATTTTCCAAGTCCTTGATCAGTAATTCATGATCAACTAAATCAAACGCTTTGGATAGGTCAATAAATGAAATTAAAAATTGGTTCCCCATCGACAGTCCCGTATTTTTATCTTATTTACAATTGTTCTCAATAATGTTATTGTGGATCTTTTTTCTCTAAAACCGTGTTGGTTTTCATAGAGGAGATTGTTTTTTCCCAGATAATTTCTTAAGTGTTTATCAATGTAGTGTTCTAAAATTTTAGTTATCACAGATTTTATTGTTATTAGACGGTAGTTTTCATACTGATTCTTCATTCCTTTTTTATATATTGGTCTAACAATACCTCTTTTAAGCCCATCAGGAGTAATAGCTTCCTTTATAGAATAGTTAACCATGTTATTCAAAATAGGAACAAAAATATTTAAGTTTTGTTTTTTATCTTTAACCCTAATTTCACCCCATCCAGGTGCCTTATAAACAAACTTTTAGATCATTAATTATTGCTTCTATTTGGTATTTATTTGCTGGCGGAATAAAAAAAGGAAGAATAAATACGATTATCAAAATTCGAATTCAATAACTGAATGTGACATTCGTGTCTATGATGTTCCACTGAACATATAAAATAATCACTAAATTGTTCAGCAACTGATGCAGTATTTCCAAAATGTTTTATGATGAAATCATCGATTGATGTTTTATTGTTTAGTTTTAATAAGGCCAATTTTTTAGCGGAGATGTTGCAATATTACCTATTATTAACGATTAATTGTAACCGTCTATCATATTTTGAATTCGCCGTTTAATAGCGTGATAATGAGCAGACTGTCAGGAAAATATAGTTGTATTAAAAACCCGGGGCTGCGCATTCTTCTTCAATGTTGAAAACTTTTATTTTGTTTTCCGAGGAAATCATTATTTTTCATGTAGTCAGATTTAACGGTTACAAGGGTGTAACAACAAGAAAATTTAAAATATGCAAAATCATTAATTACTCAGAAACCTTTTTCGGGCATAACCCATCATTAGCTAAAAATTATGACAGCCAAGGGCGTCGCCAGCCGATGGGCCAGAGGGGGGGGGGGGGGGGCAAGATGAGTTGCCAGCCGCCAGGGGGGGGGGAGATGATAGAAAAAGGATATGAGTTATAGAAAAAATAAAATTTATAAGTTGTAAAGGCTTAATATTTTATTAAACAAGAACAAAATCTTAATTAAAACATAATTTTCGTGGGTTTCTGGCAAATTATTCATGATTACGCACCTATGGATATACTCATTATGGCCAGTTGATTAAAAAGTTTCAAGGCTACAGGGGGAGGGGCAGCTGCCCCCCCCCCCCCCCCCCCCCGCCCCCCGCTGGCGACGTCCATGATGACAGCTCAATATATGTGATCAGAACCAACTTCTAAATCACACTGAGGTCAAAATAGAACATAGAATTATATAATTTAAAATGAACACTTTAAATAGTTTATAGCTGATGACGGGGTTATCCCCGAAAAAACGTTTCTGAGTAATTAATCGTTTAATATATTTTTAAAATTTGTTCTGTTAAATCTTACTACATTTTATATTTAACAAACAGGATGTCAAACGATTACACATTATTTTTCAGTTTGTCCCGCCATTAGTTTAATTGATTTGTGCATTATTTTTTTTATTTTTATTTTTTTCCAGATTTTCTCTCACTTGGAAAAAGCATCTCGTCGTGGTGCACATTCACGACGATTTCAATCTTTGCGATTGCATTATGAAATACATTTTTTAAATTATGTTTATCATCGAGCGAAGTATTATTATTTTTTAAATTTCCATGCACGTGAGACTCATCGGAACCTCTACATCTACGAAAGCGCACATCGTTCGCTACCAGAAACCTATCATGAATTTTCAAAATTAATCAAACTATCCTGCTACCAAAATTAATATTCCACGCCCCTCAACAAGTATTCACAATTAGTAGTAATAGCCAAAAAATTGATTCACTCCTCTCCCCAGCCTTTCTATTTCTGGCACGTCACATTTTTCCCAGCTCTGTCGCTCTCGCAGGATCATATAAACGTGCTTCTTCCGCTTCTGTCCAAAGTAAATCAGTTTTCAAAATTAATACCAGCCCGCTAATCGACGCATTCTTTTTCCCTCCTTTTTCTCCCATCGTACATTTATGAAAAAAAATCCCGCTCCATGTTTTAAAATTAGTCTAGCATACCACCCCGGTAACAGAAATTAACTAATCCCTTATATAATTTTCAGTTTGTCGCGATAGCGCTGGAGCGTTTGGCTTCCGTTACAGAAATCTCGGGTTCGATCCCGAGCGACGAAAGAAATTATTACTAAAAATTAAATTAAAATACTCGCTGATAGAATTATATGGAAGGCAATAGCAAAAATGCATACCATCATATGCAAGTCATATATATATATATATATATATATATATATATATATATATACACCTTAATAACACCGCCATTCTTAGCCCAACCTCCATTTTTTTTTTGTCACAAAAATTTATTAAAAAATGTGAGACATTAAATAAAGATTTATTATTTTTTTTGCCTCGTATTCGGAAAGAATTATGTTATTAATTTTCTTCCTTCTATACGAAGTATAACATATTTTAACAAATTTCTGGTATTTTTGTTAAATTGGCGGCCCCTCTTACGCGAAGCCCAACTTGGAATAAATTTCCTACTTTGCACGATTAAGTACCAGTATTGCGAGATTCGTGTAAAACAGTAGACTTTCAAAAGAAAAAAACATTTTGTTTTTCACTATATTCGTTTTCTCGCGCCGACCTGGTCCAACGTCTTTCGAGAAAATACCGTTATCTGTCTCATTGATAAAAATTGCTCACTTCTTGATAATTATTTTTTCCAATATTAACTAAAAATTATTTCTGATTAAATAATTTTCAAGTGAAAAACATAAAACCGTTATGAATTTTACGGTTCATATATGATGACTCGTTACTAACCACGTGCACCTGTGTTACTAACACGGCGATTAGTTTAATGACTACACCGCAGAAATACGCGTTAAAAATGATCAGCTGACACGAAACATTCGTCAGAGGTAAAATTATCGTTCAAATCCGGAATAAATGACATCTCAGATATTTTCTCTGGTATTAAAAAATTACTTCCTCCCTCGCTTATTTCGTTACCTGAGTGCACAATTGTTTCTACAGAAGAGGGGGCAGTGCGTAGAGTATCTCTGCTAGTCGAATGTTGATTATTGCAAAATTGCTACAACACATATTATCGCTAAATATCGTGATTATTACATTTTACCGAACGGTAGTTCGATTGCCGCATTTCGATCGCGATGAGAAAATAAATATTTACCGCTGCTTAACACCATTCACCTACGAAATACAATCGTGTACCAAATCTGCTTGATACTGGACACGTGTACGCTTAGTTCCTCTTCAGTAATCCCAAGATAGCGCCAAACGTACGATTTCTCGCAACAAAATAAAATAATTTAGAATTTTGACTAGCAAGCCAATATCAGTATACATACATATATTTTGTTTGTTTTTCTTATGTACCGACGTCGGTTCGAGTAATTCATTTATGCCTTCTTGACAATGGTATATATGTATATATATATGTATATGTATTAGTATTAAATCGTATATACACATTGTGTGTACATAAGTACATTAAATTTCTCATCACTTCTGCTTCGACTTGAATAAAATTCGCCTAAAAAAACGATTTTCGCAAAATGCCGGAACGTGTCTGATGGTAAGATAAATTTAAGGCGTGTTTTAGACATCTTGCGTACGATATGCCTCTATTCAATTATACTTTGTTTCGAAAGTTTTATTTCATGTGCTTGATCTCGACACGTGGTATGTAATTTACTGTTATAAATTTAAAATTAATTATATCTGCCGTAATAACTATTTGACACCTTAGTAGCAGTGATCTTTTATTCCAATTTGCTTAGCCTTGGCCTCCCTACTCCTTACAGTGCTCTCTACATTCTCGCTTTTCCAAGATTAATGGAAATAAAACAAAGTTAATGTGTAACGAAACAAAAGGTGTAAAACCAACATAAATAATGCCGAACTTGAATGGGTAGAGAGATAAGGCGATATATGTTTCGGACGGAAGTTATATCCTAATAAAAAAAAAAAAAAGAAACGAACAAGTAAAGAAAAACAGGAAAGAATTAATTTAGCATGTTAGTCTTTGAAGTTAGTTAGTTTTTAAAAGTCAGCTTCCACTAATAACTAAAAAAGAACTATTAGTATCAGCAGCAATTTCATGCCTGCTTTATAGTTTCCAAACCTGTAGCACATCTGAAATGAAATTAAAGACACTCAATGAAAGATGCAGTCAAGTCTACCATGTACAGTTCTGTGAAAATAACAGAAATTTGACATCGCTAATGAAAAATAAGAAGATTAAACATCCCCTAAGGATAACGAAATCGGGCAGGTTATACTAATAAGGTACTAAGATGAGCAGTAGACGGAAGAGGGCCGCCAAAAGAAGGATGGTGTAAATATGACTGTCAAAATCTGGAATATACTGACAACTTTAGATAACCGCAGCTCAATTGATTGTAAATAATTTATTTATCGAAGAGAGAATCATATTAATTTATATTTTAGCCGATTAAAGTAACAGTTATTTATTATATATTAAATATATATTTTTTAAATTGATCAACATATGCCTTATTTAATTATTTATACGAGTATATCGTTAATTCTACATGGCAGTTTCACACTCGTATAATTTGTAGACACCTTCAGCTTGGGACTAGTAGTTCTCAGGCACACATATGCTGTAACAACCATTGATAATACAGCATTTTTACGACGATACTTGGTTAAGATACCTCGGTTTTTAAATATAAACTTTTAACACTAGGTCACCCCATTTTAATTATTTCGATATGAATTATATGTAGTTAGTTTATAATCTGGAATATATATATATATATATATTAATTACAATGCAATTCTTAGGCCACCCCCATTAGAAAAAATGTCCCAACTTTATGTAACGTTTATTACACTTTAATTTTTACCGACTTTATATATATATATATTAATTACAACGTAATTCTTAGGCAGGCCTCTATTTGATTTTGTAACGAAAAATGTCACAACTTTATGTAACGAAAAAATGTCCTAATTTTATGTAATGAAAGTTAAATGTTAAGATAGGATATTTGTTATTATGTTATTATTGATCATTTTATACAAAGTATAGAAGAAAAAAAGACAGAAGTAAGCAAGAGGAGTCAAGGGGCACAGCACTCGCGAGGCCAAAATGACCGAGTTTATATATATTATTAACTCAGCCTTTCTGTTTCCTTCTCTTCTATGCTTTATACATATGTATCATCATCATCATCATCATCATGGTTGCGTCTCTTGAGACAAGAGATTGCATGCATTATTAAATTAATCTATCTCTGGCCCGAGTAATCGTCTCTCGTAGACTTTTACATGTTGAGTTTGCCGGAAGGTTCGTTGTCATTAATTCTAATCTCCTTCGTCCTTTTATCGGTTTTCCTTGTATCTTCCCTTGTACCGCCAGCATGAACAAGTCGTTTTCTCTAAATTTGTGAGCCAGATATTTCATTTTTCGATTTTTGATATCTTCAACTAGTTTCCGTTTTTCCTCTACTTTTGCTAACACTGCCGTGTTTTTTATGTGTTCGGTCCATGATATTTTCAATAGCCTCCGATAGCACCACATCTCGAAAGCTGCTAATCTTTTTTCGCAGTCTGCATTCATGGTCCATGTTTCACAGGAATATTTTAGGACGGTCCAGACATAGCAGCGCATTATTCTTTTCCGAAGGCTTAAACTCATATTTCGATTTCCAAGCACTCTGTTGATGTTATTAAATGCCTTCTTCGCCATACCGATTCTTGTTCTTATTTCTTTCTGGTCTCTTCCGTCATTGTTTATTAATGCGCCTAGATATCTAAATTCTGCCACGTTTTCTATTTTTTGATTTTCGATTTTTATATTTACTTCGTTAACATCATTTCTAGAGATTTTCATTAGTTTTGTCTTTTCCGTATTAATCTTCATGCCGTATTTCAATCCTGTGTTGTTTATTTTATCTAACATATTTTGCATTTGAATTTTAGATTCGGCTATTATCACTTTGTCGTCTGCGTAACTTATTTCGTTTATCCTTTGGCCGTTTATTTTCAATCCCATTTTCTCAATTTTTGCTTCTTTCATCATTTCTTCTGCGTATACATATATTGAATAGCCTAGGTGAAAGAGGACATCCTTGTCTCACTCCCTTCCTTATTTTACATTTATCTTCGGAGTAGTTGGTTTTCTCAATTTTTGCTTCTTTCATCATTTCTTCTGCGTATATATTGAATAGCCTAGGTGAAAGAGGACATCCTTGTCTCACTCCCTTCCTTATTTTACATTTATCTTCGGAGTAGTTGGTGCCGATCTTTATACTTGCGCACTGGTTCCAGTATAGATTTCCAATCAGACACAGGTCTTTATCATCGATGTTGTGCTTCTGTAGAATTCCCATCAGCTTTTTGTGGTTAACGCGATCAAACGCCTTTTCGTAATCGATGAAGCATGCAAAGATTTCTCTATTTGCATTTAGGGCCCTTTGTATTACCACTTTTAGAAGAGCAATCGCATCTCTGGTTCCTTTTTGGCAACGAAGCCATACTGAGTCTCACTTAGATTCTTGTCCAGCTTCCGTTCGATTCTAGAGTTTATTATCGCTAATAATAGTTTTAACATGTGACTCATCAACGCAATGATTCTGTATTCTGAGCATGTTTGCGAGTTATTTTTCTTCGGTATTGGTATAAAATTCACAGCTTTAAAGTCTTCAGGTATCACACCCTCATCGTAAATATTGTTGATGATTTTCAGTAGCTCTTTTTCATAACTTGGCGTGAGATGTTTGATTAAGTCAGCGGGAATGGAATCTTCGCCCATGGCTTTATGTTTTCTGGATTTTTTGATAGCGTTTCTTAACTCCCACATTTCTATCTTTGGTGCTGCTTCTTGCGTAATATTATCCATTTGAAGTGGGCGCGAGTCGTCGCCGTACAGTTCTTGTATGTATTTTATCCATGCCTCCTGCGTTTCTTTATTGCTCACACAGTATTTTCCATTCTTGTCTCGTATATATGCTAAACCATTTCTCTTCTTCTTGTGGATATCCATCATCTGTCTGATTTTGGTATGTAGCTCTCTGTCACCGTGTCGTGCTTCCAATTCTTCAATTTCTTTGCATTTTTTATCATACCATTTTCTTTTCGCTTCTGTGCATTTCTTCACTATACTTCTGTTCAGACTATTGTATTCCTGACCAGATCTGTTCTTTATTTTCCTTCTATCATCCATTAGATTTAATATTTCTTGCGTTATCCATGGCTTATGACTTTTCTTATTTCTGGTTGGTATGGAATTATTCGCCGCATTTATAACGTTATTCTTCCACGCAGCCCACGTGTGTTCGACTTGCTCATCTACACCATTGTTCGTTATATTTTGCCTTTCTAATTCTTCTTGGAACTTTTTTTCTATCTCAATCTCTTTGAGTTTGTCGAAATCTAATGATTGCGTTTGTTCTTTCTTCTTATTGGGACTTTTAAGAACTATTTGGCATTTAGCAACCAGCATCTTGTGATCAGTGTTACAGTCAGCACCTGGATAAGTGTGACAATTTTTACAGCATTTCTGTATCTTTTATTTACCAGGATGTAATCTATCTGGTTTCTAAAATTGCCCCCTGGGCTACTCCATGTATACAATCTTCGTTTGTGTTGTTTAAACCATGTATTACATATTGTTAGATCATTTTTTTCAGCAAATTCGACAAGTATTTCTCCACGTTCATTTTGTTCTCCAAGTGCATATTTCCCAGCTACTTGGCTACTGTGGTTTGTTCCAACCTTTGCATTGAAATCTCCTATTATGAACACTACATCGTCGTTCCTTGTACATCTCATGACTTCTTCCAGGTCGCTGTAAAACCGCTCTATCTCTTCGGTATTGCTGTCTGCCGTTGGCGCGTACACTTGAATTATTACTATTGGTTTAGGTTTTATTTCGAATCTCACAAAAATTATTCTCTCTGATTTTGGGATAACTGCGCTGATTTTATCTTTGATTTTGGTACTTATTAGCATTCCTACTCCGTGTTCATGTTTATCTTTTCCAGAGTGTATCATTTCGTAATTCTTATCTGTTTTTATTCTTCCATTCCCTGTCCATCTGGTTTCGCTTATTCCTAGTTCATCAATATTCAACCTTTTGGCTTCTGATATTACGTTCGCTAGTTTTCCGATTTGGTACAGCGATCTGACGTTCCAGGTAGCGATATTGATATAGTTCCACCGTGTTTTCACTCCGCGGATTCTTCGCACCCTATTCGACTGTCTTGGTGGATAAGAAGCAGCCTGACGGAGACTTAGGGCCCTTGTTTTATCGTTATTCATAATGCAATTCTAGGATTTATTAATGGTGGTGGTATTCCGTTGCCTTCCGCCATGATTTTCTGTTAGGATTTACTCCCTTAGCCGAAAGGACCCGGTTTTAAGGCGCCAGGGACTCGCCTGCTCGCTCTAGATATATATATATATCAATCTGACAGGGGCACATTGTCATGAGCGAGTTGCTGATAGTCTGCTGTTGTTAACGCAGTAAATAGCTTAAAGGTATTTATTGGTAGAAGCACCTTCGGCAAGTGAATCTCCCTCCGTTTTCCTATCAGCGGTGTTTATGAGTTCCGATTTAGCTTTGCTAATCAACGCTAAGCCCGTCGAAATAGCAAATTACCACCCTGCACGACGTGGACGTACAGAACTCACTTGGTTGTTGTTTCGTTTCTCCGTCGGTGGGACTAGCACCATATGACGATCGAGTGACTACTTACTAGAGAAGGGAACTCTAGTTACAACAACCTGTGCCCCGCAGGGTTTATATATATATAATGATCAAAATTTACAACGTAATTCTTAGGACGGCCCCCATTAGATTTTATAACAAAAAAATGTCCCAATTTTATATAATGAGGTCCATTTCTCCCGCATTTTCCTGCCTCAGACATCCTTTTCCTCTCCGCAAGTCTCCATACCAGACTATGGGTTGACATCTACCCTTCCTTTTTTGCCAATCGCTCCTCCTTCTACCTCCTCCTACCTCCTCCTACAGCCTACTACCAATTCACAGCCTTGGGGTACCAATTTCTTCCCTTTTCTCGGTGCTCGGATATTGTTTCCTTAATCAGACTGAGACTTGGTCATTCCCTCCTTCCCTTTTCTCGTTTTTCTTTTTCTCTTTCACCTTCTCCCTCTTGCCCTCTCCACTCTGCTGATCCCCCATTTATATGCGACCCCAACCATATCCTTTTTGAATGCCCTGCTCTTTTTCCTGAGTGCTCTCATCTATACGCCGAACTCTTGTCGTTGGATCTTCCTACCCCTTTCAATGCTTCATTTATCCTTTCCTTCCTATCTCTAGCCGTTATTCCCTTCCTTCTTTCCTTTATACACTCTATCTCCGATCGCCTCGGAATCTGAGTAGGTGATCTAAGTTCATGTAGTTGGGTCAGTGTTGACATCGAGCCCATTAAAAAAAAAAAAATACAACCAATAATTTATACCATAAATTTTATTAAATTACCGAAACAACTTAACATACAATAACACATCCAAATAATACATTTTTTGCGTTTCCATGGTATTATTAAATTAGCAATATAGTCTTTATATGCTTCCACGTATGACCTTATTCATCAACCTGTGTACGGTAATAAGAAATGTATTCATTATGTTTCCAAAAACGAAAACCGCCACCGAACGCAAACGTGAATTGCAGAAACGAAAACGTGACGACAAACTGTGTGCAATAGCGACGAATTTGCCACATTTATACGTGATGATACGCCTTTTAGTTCGAAAACGACAGGTGTAAAAAAGTTTGAAGCGTTTGATAGCATTTTAAGTCAACTGCCTTTATTATACCAATAAAAAATAGTAAGAAAAAAAATTTACGTTTTCTGACGAATAGTCAATTTATCTTCACCGATTTTCATCATTACTCACATGGTACCTAAGTTGAATGGTACTCTTTCTAATGGAACAAAGAATCAGTAAAATCGGTTTATATAAATATGAATTACGCGCGAACAAACATAAAACAAAAAAACAAACATACGCGACGAACGTATCCTTCGTTCTCGAAGACGGTAAAAATTAAAATATTACAAACGTTACATAAAATTGGACATTTTTTAGAATATTTTTTCTAATGGAGGCCGCGGCCTAAGAATTACATTGTAATTAATATAATATCATACTAGGTAATAAATATAATAACCTTTGTGTGTAGTTTTTAAAACAATATAAATGCTCTGAAGAAATATTTGAAATGTTTGCACAATATTCGTTGCTGTTTTCCAATAATTTTATAATGGGTTTTCACTGTTACAGAGCCTACTGAAGCCGAAAGCGTACATCGTAACACAAGGACCAACGGAAAATACTGTCAACGATTTCTGGCGAATGGTTTGGCAGGAGCGAGCCAGCTGTATTGTGATGCTTACGAAAACATTCGATTTTATTAAGGTAAATAATAATTTGTCGCAGAGATCTCTTTTAAATATTTAAAAAAAAATACATGCACTAATATAATTAGTATTTCAGTTACGTTCTCCTAAGATACTATTGAATCGATATTAAGCATGTTTTTAATTAAGAAAACCTTACGTGCTAGTATTTTTTAAAATACACTATTAAGAAGATTTCGTTTTTTCCAAAGTTCATATCCTACGCAACAAAAGAGTGGTGAAGTTAGATTTTAAATAACGGAATAATATCTTTAACAATTGAAAAGATAAATTTTAGCGAAACTTTTGCGGACATGCATTCTGAAAGCGGTTTTTGAAAAAAACTTTACATTTTTACTTTTAAAAGCTAAATTAACATTTCACACTCCTCGAACAGGATAAATACGTGTATTCTGGGAAATTCACTTTTGGGTTAAAATATCACTGAAATTAATAAAATAGAGTAAACACTAACAACACAATGATATAATTTAAAAATACGAATATAAAAAACACAAAAACACCGACTAGTTTTAGATATTACAATCTATTTTCATGGTGTGTGTGTAAACAATTAAAATTAAAACAACAATAATAAATCCGTCAACAATGAAAATATATAGTCGCCATTAACTAACGAAATTTGAAACATAATAAAATAAATCACAAATGGGCGTCGCCAGCGGGGGGCAGGGGGGCAGCTGCCCCCTTTTTGGAGCCTTGAAACTTTTAAATTACTAGCCATAATGAGTATTCATAGGTGCGTAATCATGAATAATTTGCCAGAAACCCACGAAAATTATGTTTTAATTAAGATTTTGTTCTTGTTTAATAAAATATTAAGCCTTTACAACTTATAAATTTTATTTTTTCTATAACTCATATCCTTTTTCTATCATCTTGCTCCCCCTGGTGGCTGGCAACTCATCTTGCCCCCCTCTGGCCCATCGGCTGGCGACGCCCTTAAAATCACAGTATATCAATGACTATATAATCAATTTAAAATATAAAAAATATAAAAAAATTTAAAATACAAAAATTTTAAAACAGACAATAAATGAAAATTATATTAAAATTAAAATTAAGATTGCACGATGTAATATTAAATATTAAATAATGGATATTATATGGCAAGTTATTATTAATTAACAATATTATTCCTGTACTTATGAATGTAATGATTCATTGTCTGTAATAATTTATAAAATTCTAAAGTCCCCTCATCTATGTTGTTACCTATCGTATGTTTTTCTAAAATTAAATGCTCGATAAAAGTTGACTTATCAATATAACCATCCCGTAGCGCATATATGTGAACCTTATATCTAATTGCGAAGGATCTTTTTGTTTTACCTATGTACACCTTTTTACAAGGTCTGCAAGTTAACATGTATATACCTGGATTTTCAAATTTATTATTTAAATTAGATGGACTATCAAGGCCGTGTCCACCGGGTGGGTTTTGGGGGTTAAACCCCCCCCATGAGAATTGAAATAACTTAGGTACTTCATTAATATTTTATGCAAAATTTTTTTGTTACGAGTATAATCAATAACATATGTAATTTTTATAGTTTATGCAGTAATTCGTTTATTTAAATTATTCATATATAAATCAAAATGATGGAAATTATTAATAGCATGAGTATTAGTGAAAAATGTATTTTTATTTATAAAATAAATATGCGAAGAAAATTTTCAATAAAAATTATACCGCAGAAGTAGATAAAAAGAAATGAAACACAAAAAAAATAAAAAAAGTAAATTTGTTGAAACTAATTTGAACCTGAAATACGGAAGAATCCGATGTCTGATGTAGCACTAAATTACTTTTTCCGTAAATCGTATTAATTGGTAAAACGTCGGATTACACGGCGCGTCGCACAACTCGATTTCGGTAGGCATATTTAATAATAAAAGAAAAACAAAAACAAAAAAAAAAAAATACTAAAAAAGGGTTAAAAAAGGGTACCACGAAAAACCTGAAAGACCGCGATAACATCGGTAACAACTGCACGCAAAACAGGTTCTATTGAAATGCTAATAAACGGTCGATCACATGTGGATCACCACATCTATAGCAGCCTGGGAAATTCCTACTAGGAATAATAATTGTAACAAACAAAATCACATTGTTTTAAAATTTATAATTAAAATTAACTCAACACTTTTTTATTAGCGTAGACTTTCGTAAATATCTCCGAAATAGTAAATTAAAATTTTTAAAAGGAAAAAAATAATTTTTTCATTCAGTATACAATAGTTTAATCACAAATGTATAGTAATTTTTTAAAAATTGATAGCAAATAATCACATTAATTATTCTAAAATTTTTCTTTCATTTTTAAGTTAAATTATAATTTATATGAAGGATGAGGGGCTGTCAGATTTTAGCTTTTGAATTTTTAGCCATCCATTGTTGAGTAAATTAGAAATATAAATTGGGAAACATATTTTAAAAATTTGAAACATTTTAAGAACAGCAAATTTGGATTATTTAATTAATATTTTTATTTAATTTTCAATGAAATATGAAATAAATTGAGACGAATTAAAAGGTAGCGATGATGTGCGTATCACTGTGAACTGTAAAAACTTAAAAGGAACTGGTGCCGCGTAACTAAATATTTACCTAACTTTTATATTTTTATCATTAATGTAATTCATAGTTTTTTGAATGAGATCCTCTTTTTTGGTAGTCACAAAGCGGAGCTCTTATCAGCTTAGCAGTTAACATTGGCGTAACTAGGTGTATTTTCTGGAGTGGGGGCTGGCTCCTAACCAACATTTTATTAGGGTGACCGGAAAATAATGTCGTTTTCTTTCGAATATCATCATTCATCTGGAATTATCAGCTGATTGTCTGCTTGTCTACCATACTCATCCGATATTACGCCATCAGATTTTCATTTATTACGATTGCTGTAACATTTTCTATGTGGCAAAAAATTTGAAAGCTTGGAAGGTATTCAAAATACCCTCTCCACCTACTTCGCTGAAAAGCCAAATTTGCCAACTAGATGGTAAAAGATGGACGTTTACAACACTGAATAAAAATAAATACACGGTGGAAAGTTAACTCTTTGAATTTAGAGTAAAAAAAAAAACGACATTATTTTCCTTCATTTTTAGTGAAAGTCTCTTACACAGTAGAATTTGTGTAAATATCAAACAAATCGACAGACGGTTCAATAAATATAACATGCTATTAGATTATTTATTAAAAAATATTAGATATCTAAAAATTATATTAGGTTTTCTATTTTTTTCAGAAAAATGCTTTAAAACCGTATCAGTAGTAATACTCCTTTTTACATAATCGTTTTCAATGTGAAGCACGCAAGTATTTAAGAATCTCTCTTGCGTCATTGTGTTTCTGAGTCACGTTTTCACTCTCCTCATGGCTGAAAAGCTTCTTTCGCATCCAGCTGAGCTGATTGGAAACACGATTGCAACTTGTAACAGTTTGTAAAGATTAAGGCAAAGATCTTAACCTCTTTCACAACGGTCCCTAATGTGATGTCAACCCCTTTGGTTACTATCATATTTCGTATTATCATTTGCTCAGCATGTAAGAAAGTAAGATCAATGCCGAGGACATCTTTGTAATTTTCAATAAAAGAATTGCCATTTTCGAGATCTAATTTTGTAAATGCATCAGCTGATTGTGCCATGGGCAGATTAACAAACCCGTCTTTCATATTCATTATCACATTATCCATTATTTGAAAATAAATATTAATCTTCCAATATTGGTCACTGCAGCTTGTGTCAGATAATAGATCATTCCAACTTCTTTTTCCAAGTGTAGACTCAATTAAAAAGTCCTTATTTCTATCATTTTGTTCAGAGCGTTTTCTTTTACTTACTGTTGCGGGTTCTAAAGATATTTCATGATTTTTAGCAAATTCTTCAATCTGCTTTCATATTGTGTCAAATTGATTTCGGGTTTCTTCAAAACTCTTAACGATGCCCTCAATCACATCGCTTGTTTGCCCATGCGTTGCATTTGTGTTTTGGAAATATTTGTTCACATTGACCACTGAAAGTACTGAGTGAAAAGCACATGTAAACAGATTACAAATTCTGATTTCGTTATACAAATCAGCAAACCGACGGCTTCCACTGCATGTTTGTCTTGGTTTTTGTTGATCTCATGCTTTAAAGCTGTTTTAAGTACACCGTAGTTAGTTATCACTGATTTACAGTTTTCATATCGACAACTCCATCTTGTATGGCTCAGGCTTCTTATTTCACAAAGGGATTTTATGCCAAGGGCATCCTGAATTTCCTATAGGTGAGCGTGGTTACCGGGATATGAAAAATTGATGTGAAGAGCTTCGATACTATTAAAAAACGATGTTGCCGATGAGACATTTTCATATAAATCCACAATGACTAGATTAATTCTGTGTGCTAGGCAGTGTATGTAAATCGCATGAGGGTACACTTCCTTTATAATTGCCTGCAGGCCTTTGTGTTTCCGTGACATCACACTGGCTCCATCATATGACTGTGCAATTATTGTATAATATTCTGTAAGCTACAAATTTTTATAAAATTCATAATTATTGTAGCCAAGCCCTTGGCATCTCTACTTGTGGAACAATCTATAAAGCCCAAAAATCGTTCTTCAACTTCAAATTTATTGCTACACCTCACTATAATAGACAGTTTTTCTTCTTTGCAAACACCTGGCTTCATCAGCCATTCTTGATTTCATTAACGATTCCTTCTACAGTCAGCTGTTTAATAATAATGTCATTAATTTCATTTTGTATCTTAGGACTAGCTTATGTTTTTTTAAGCGTTTCGAAAATGTATCGCCATACTTAGCAAACAATTGAGTCATTTCTATGAAATTTCCTCTGTTTTTTAAATATGAATCCTCACGATGTCCCCTTAAAGCCAAACTTTGACGTAAGAGGTATAGAATTACATCTATAATCTTTAATAAACTGTCTCGGTTTTGCACAACTTCCCACTCATGTTGTGAACGAATTTTTGTTCAACTACCGTTGGATTTTGATACAAGTGTATTAAATATGCTTCTAAACATCGAGTGTGAGTAATTGACTGTGCATGTTTTTGTGGAGCTTCCGACAATTTTTTCCAATTATTGTATCCGGTTTTATTAAACTTCTTGTATTGTTTCCGCTACAGAACCGCCTGCATACAAGGCAATATGCCTTGTCCTCTTCAATGCTGTATTCCAACCAACTATATTTTTCGTAGTTTTGTGCCGCAAAGCGCATGCTCTGTCTTTAAATTTTGTAAGTGGAAAATCTAAACGAAGCTGAGATGGTCCAGTTTGGAGTGTACCTAGATCTATTCCGTACCCGAATGTTCCTATTTTACGTGTTATTGATGGGGTTTATGTGCCGGGCGCATCAGGACGCCTTTCCTTATTTTCTGGTTCTGTTGAATCTTTTACAGAGTTGAAGAAAGATCTTATATCTTTCGGAGGTCTCAGTTTCTTCATTATATATTAACAAAAAAAGTTACCAGAGTAACATTCTTTCAAGGCTTATATTACAACGGAGAAATTTTATCATTTTAGTAATTTATGAAAATGTCACAAGTATTCATCATTATATAGAAAGCTTTTGAGTATGCACAGAAATCCCAAATTTGGATATATTTAAGATAAAATATAATATCACATATTACTATATTCAAAGTTGATGTGCATTATAATGCACATCGGACGTTTAAGGGATTAAAGGATAGTTACTTTAATATTTAATTATAATAATCGAAATTTTAATTTTTAAGCCAACTTCTAAGTCTGCGGAGGAATGCTAAATGGAAAAAGGGTCTCGAGCGAACGGGAAACGCACAAACTAACCGACACGTACAAGAAGAAAATGAGTTGAAAAACATACCTGCAATGTGCGTCGTAGTCGTCTTCTTTTTGCTTTTATGTTTCGCTCCTTTTTTCAGACCTCACAAAAATTAGAAAATAACGAACAAAGAAGCAGATCAAAATTAAAAACCAAAATCGAACCAATTCGAACGACGCTCAAAAGTTGACTGCGAAAAATAAAATGTGTAATCAAAATGAAGGGAAGGCGAAAAGCCTGCGAAATTTTTTATGAGGTATTTTTTGATCTCTCTGGCCGGTTGCCGGTAATTACGCATTCAGCCTAAAATTGTTGTTTTTGAGTGAAAATTCAGCAAATTGGGGTTTTGCGTTGCTAGGCAAATAAAACAAACAGAAAACAGGAACAAGTCATCAAAAATTTGGGACAAACAAATTTTTTTGCATTTTTCTTCTTCTTCTTCTTCTTCCTTTTTCTCAAATCCTCCACCATGCGCCACTTGACTGCTGCTGCGGCTTCTATGCGTCGCATTGATTGTCTTTGAGAAAATGGGCACATGTTGCTCTCTTTATGTGAGCCAAAATTCAAATGCGCTCAATTTTTCGCTTTTCGTTTTTTTTTTTACAATTTTTATTAATAAAATTTTATATTAATAAAAGCATCTGGGGTGGGCACAAGAGCTGTCTGGGGTGAGTATGGCCCATCTGACCCCACCGCTAGTTACGCCAATGGCAGTTAAGCACTTATTATTATTCAACTTATCATTAAAAATCTTAATATTCCTAATATATTTGATATGTAGTTTCTTAATAAACTCTGCGTGTTTAAAGTTACTGCTTTCAATTTTATTGATTTCATTCGTTGCTACATGAGTAATCGCCAATTACTAGTCGATGTTTTATATTTTTTATATTTATATTTTTAAATTATATCATTTTGTTTTTAGTGTTTACTCTATTTTATTCATTTTAATCAAATTATAGCATAATAGTATGGATGACAATCATTAAAATATCATTGTTAAAAATTCTGGTTAGATATGTACTTCTCAACCTTCGAAAAATGTTTTTCGCTATAAATAGTTAATTCTTTGATTGTTAAATTACAATACCATTTTTCCCATGTAATGCAGTCAATTTCTCAGCGTTTTACGTCTTGCAATTAAACTGTTTATGATCAAATTCCCTTTTTTTTTTTTCACCCCCCTTGGGTTTGCTACCAAAGAGCATTAGCCCAGCAAAAAGGACTAGATGCATGGAATAGAATAGAAATTATATTTTTATTTTGTCGACAATGGAATCAAGGAACACCCCTAGGACAGGAACAACAGAGATAGTAGGTAGAGAAAGAACATAAGAGGCGTTGAAAGGAGCAGGAAGACCAAGCTTTAAAAGATGATAATAAAGTAACTCACGCTCGCGAGAGAAACCGGAGCACTCGAAGAGCACATGATTCGCATCACAAACATACTGGGAACCTTTAGGATGATCTAATGGATAATTACGAGATGCAGCCAAAGAAAAGCGATTTAGAGAAGAAGGAAGGAGACTGTGCGAGAAACGGAGGCGAGATAATTTAGTAATTATGGACCGACGCAAACTGGGGAACTCATAGAACCAAGAGCGAGGAGGAGGAACGGGATTAATTAAGAGATAAAAGGAATTAGGATTAGCGAAAAGAGAAACATAAACAGAGTGCGCCTAAAAGATGACAGGATTTAGTTGGAAGAAGAATATTGTGTGCTGGAACTCTACTAATAAAATTTCCATTGGAAACAGCAGCTATATTATAATAATCAAAAATATCACGTATATCAAAAAAGTTTCGTATGGTGTAAAAAGGTTCTTTTTTTTTTCCGACTTTACACTTCTGCATTTCCCCTTTTAAAACGTTTGCGATTCGTACATTGTATTGATATCGTTATCACGATATACGCGGATCGAAAGAAATTCAAAATAAGTTGACTGGTCGATATTATTCGATTTTATGTACCTTTTGAAACTCTTTTTTTTTTTTTTTTTTTTTTTTTAAATAATTTGCGGGTCCCACAAAGCAATTGCCCGTCTGTGGGTTCCCAACATAATTATATCGTTTATTCATCATCTACATCTTAAATCTAATACATCATATTCGTCTTATATCTAAATACTTAATTCAACTTAACTTCTATTTTTACTATTCTACGTCTAATTTTAATTCACAACATTTATACCCATCGCACATCATACCACAATATTTTCACATAAGCCATTTTTTTTTTTTTTTTTTTCCATTACATCATTTATAATTATTTACTCTTTCAATCAACTACCCGTCTTATCGCTGTTCCTTTACTATGGCTATCCATTTTTCATTCTTTGCACCACGCAATCAACCATATTTTTATTTTGTCTTTTCATATATTCAAATTACTTTCGTCTCTTAATTCGTTTGGTAAGTTACCTAGTAAATGACTCATAACTTCCTCGTCAACATTATCAATATTATTATTAATCCCTTTAGGTCTTATAAAACATAAATTGTCATAGTTCCTAGTCCCATATTTCCCTTGTCGGTAATCTTATTATTTCTGTTTTATACCTTAAAAGTTTACTGTAATAAAAAAACATTTTTGGCGACATTTCTTTATTATTGTCCCACCCGAAGTAGAATTCGTTACAAGATTCGCACTTGTCCAATTCGGTAACAAAATTTTTAAACATCTTTTCTGCAGCCTACTAATTTTCCTTACTTCCATTTTTCTGTTTTGCCTCCCCCCAAATTTCGATTCCATATCTAATCCTAGTCATTACTAATGAGTGTCAAAATATGCAGTCTGGTAGTTTTGTAATTCATAACTTGTTTCAATTTGTATAACGCCGGCATAGTCTGCCTAATTTTCCTAGCAATGTTATCTATGTGAACTCTCCAAGTTAACGCCTTATCAAATGTTATTCCCAGGTATTTGAAATTATCAGCCGTTTCTAACGGCTCACAACGACATACTTCCGATCCATGAAGGCAATCTACCTTGTGCAAAACTATTTTAGGCACGAACTTTCTAAATCTACTCGGTGTTCTTACGTACATCACTTTTGATTTTTTGGCATTTATTAATAATTTTTTATCGTGTACCCATCTGCAAACCATATTCAAGTCCTCCTAAAGCAGCCTTTCTGCTATTTCTACGTCTTGGTGTTCAATTACCAGAGCAATGTCATCAGCATATACATAAAGTTTGGCGTTCCTAATACAATTGTGAATGGAGTTGATGTAAATTAAAAACAGTAACGGTGCTAATATAGTTCCTTGTCCAACTCCATATTTCGTTTTCCCCATATCACTATATTCATTACCAATTTTCACTAAACATTCCCTTTCATGTAAATAACATCTAAACCAATTAAGATATCTCCCTGTTATACCAATTTTGCTTAGGTCTTCTATCAATATTTCCCTATCCACTAAATCAAAAGCCTTAGTAAGGTCTAGAAAGACTATCAAAAATTGTTTGCCGGATGCTAATACCTTATTTATCGCAGATGTAAAAGTTCTGAGCAGAGTTACCGTTGATTTTCCCTTTCTAAACCCATATTGGTCATGATATATTAGGTTGTTCTCTTCTAGGTACAATTTAAGATAGTTACCTACATAGTGCTCAACCACTTTAGCAATAACTGATATTAACGTAATTGGTCTATAGTTTTCACAGAGTTTTTTATCCCCATTTTTATATATTGGTCTTATTATCCCTACTTTTAACTCCCTGGGGAATATACCTTCTTTTACAGACTCATTAATAATTTTTGTTAACAGCGGAGCAAGCTTTTTTGCATGTGTAATTACATCTTTCACCCGCATACCATCATGTCCTTGGGCCTTATTCTTATTCATTTTCTTAATTATGTTTTCTATCACTTCACTTGTGGCTTTCGGTATGTAAAATGACGTAATCGTAGTATTCACGTTCTCGGTTCTAATGAGTCTAATATCACAATTATATTTCAGATTTTCAATAGCCTCCATATAATATTTTTGAAATTCACGCGCCGCATTGCGATACCCATCAAAATTCTTTCCTATTGCCTCATCGATAATTATAGACCTTTTTTTACACACTACTTGATCTATTATTTTCCAGGTTTTTTTAATGTTATTATTCGCTTTTAGTAATTCCTGTTGGTAATATTTTTCTTTTTCTTGTCTTATTTCCTGCTTTACTAATTTCCTGTATTTTTTATATAGTTCCTTTATATCTTCTATTTGAATTATTCCCTTTACATCTTTTGTAATATAGGTCTCTAATATGTATGAGATTTAATATTTTCCTATTCATCCAAGCTGCAATAGGATTGTATCTCCTTTCCCTCCTTGTCTGCCTAATAAATTTGCAATCGTCATAAAGTTTATTGAATACTACTTTTAAATTATTTACTAATTCTTCCACTTCTCTTTTCTCAAGCAAACCCTGCCAGTGATAAGCATTTACTTTATCTTTTAACAAGTTCTCATTCAGATAGCTTTCACGTATACTAACGGTCTTCAAGTTCTCCCACAAACTATGTAGTGATCTGAAATTTTTGTCTTTATAATACCCGCCATTACTTTCTCTGTTGCATGTCTAATGAAGATGTTATCTATACAAGATTTGGTAATACGACCTGCTCTTACCTCTTCTCTAGTTGTTCCTTTAATTAGCCGAATTCCACCGTGTCTTGATAAGATGTTCAGAAATTGATCATTTATTTTACTCCTTGAATCAGTGTTAATATTGAAATCTCCGCAGATAATAAATTTTGTATTCCGATCTAATATTTTCAGGCTCTCTTCGAGTTCCCGTAGAAAGTCACCAACGTTGTTACTCGGTGACTTATAAATTTCCATTAGGTAAATTTTTTGATTTTTTGTTAGGCTTATTTCTACAGTAATTCTATCAGCAGCGGAATTGCCCGCGTGAACCACCTTGAAGCTGAAAGCCTTTGACGCCAATATCATTATTCCCCCATTACGGTTAGGTGGTTTCTCAATTACACATTTCTCATAACCCTCTAAGTTATAATATTCAGCCTCGTGCTCTTTGATGTTTATTTCGGTAAGAACTATTACGCTAACATCCTGTTTATGAATTTGTATTAATAACTCATCCCAATTGCGTCTAATGCTTCGAATGTTTAAATGGATTATTTTAATAATATTCTTACTATTTTCCTCTTTCCCGTTAAAATTTCTACTTATGTCTGCGTTCCATTTTTTTATGTTTTCGTATTCGTTACACTCAATTTTGTGACAGAACTGTAATAGAGATGTCATTTGGTTGCATAATCATTTTTCTATTTAACTTAAGTTCAACTTTTCGAACAAGAATAGATTTAAAACTGCAAAGCTTGGATTTATATGTGGATTAAATTCACAATTATGCCTTCCATTCGCATTGCACTTATCACTCTAATAATTTGATTATAATTATATACATATACTTAATAAATTTCCCTACACCTAAGCTAAGTACATAATAGACATATATTCAAGTATACACACACGCCTACACATCTACCCGTATGCCCACATCCATAACATAACACCTTCGCGCACCAAAACCTAAAACTAAACAGTACGGAACGGAAATAAACATAAAAAATAATAATGAAATATATATATCGTCACACACGAATTTCGCACACACCTCGCACATTATCTGCCTTTGACGCACATAAAAAAAAGTCTACGCAGACGGTATTGCGGCACATAACAGCATCACCATGCGTCAACCTCACATACCCCTTCGTACTGCACTGCCTACTCTCATATACTTGATCTATCAACCTACATACACACGACATGACTAATATCTTGCAATACAACATCACTTCCTTCTTATCACGTAATGCTGCCTCAATATCTCCTCCCCTCTTCCCTTTCCTCGTATCTCTATACTGAACCTGCTGCTTAAACATACAACCCGACAAATACACCCTTGTCCACAGCGTTCTCTTAGTGAACTCTGATTTATTTAACGCTGGCGCATACGCTTCCAACCATGCTATAAACTTTATCATGTTTCCTCTCACTGCCCTACCGCTTGCGTAACTCACGTACCCGAACACACATTTATACAAAGCCACACACATACGAACAATTAGTAATTAATTCATTCTGGCGACTTAAATAAACGAAAATCGACACGAGAAACTACAATTACAATAATTTGTTCACATCTTCTTCGTTCCGAATACGTAGTATACGATCCTCTTGATTTTTCCTTGCAAAAATCTTTCCTCGTTTCGTCCAAACAAATCTATAATTAAGCGCTCTGGCCTTTTCTTTCGTCTGCCATAATAAATGTTTATAGTATCTAGTGAGATTTTCGTTAATATATATCTGCAAGGCACTTTCTTCATTACCCGATATTTCTTTATCGAATATTTTGACGCTCTTTTTATGCTCGAGGAACAGGTCGGCTATCCGTCTACCGGGTTTAGCAATAATCGGCTTCGGTAATTTTAAGTTCTTGCTGGGCACCCTGTGACAAGCCAGAATGTCCTCTTTTTTTACCTCAATGTTTAATTTTTGTGCCACCTTAATGATAGTTTCCTCTACATTTTCTCCTGGTCTTTCGGAGACTCCATGTAGCTCAATATTCTCTCTCCTACTATATTGGGCTAATTCATTTACTGTCGTTTTCAGTTCGGCGATTTCACTATCTTTTTTTTTTTTTTGTTTCAGCAGTTAAGACATTAACTTGCTCCCTCAACGCCTTCACTTCATTTACGAGAGAGCCGTGGATTTGCACGAGGTCGTCGTACTTTTCCGAAATGAATTCGAAGCATTTTTTAATTTCCGTGAACTCTCTCCTAAGCTCTTGAACAGAACACTGTTCGATCTCTTCGTTCCGTTCGTCATCTTTCGAGTGGTACTCCGTTATTTTTGTAGTTTTTTGGCAGTTGGTTCAGTACTTGACGTGCTGCAATCACTGTGCTGCCTTTTGTACTCTTTCGCTGTGTTTTGTAATCTTTTCGATTTCGGCATTGTGAATAGTTAAGAATTATTTAATAATAATGATGACGGGGACATTAGTTGAAAAAAAAAAATGAAATAAACTAATGACAACTCACCATCGAGCGAAGTGTCAAATATATTTAACAGATGTAGCCGACGATTTCGGCGATCGTTTTTTGCCTCACGAAGCAATAAAATACGAGTAATATAAACAGAGTGGGACCGATTAACACATGTTTAGAATGAAACCCGCGTAAAATAAGAAGTATGAACGCGACTGAACGACGGTCTCGAAGACGAACCTAATGGGACTAGTATGAAAAATTCGAGTAGTTCCTCAAGATCTCTTGTGCCAGCGGGGGGCCAGCTATCCCCGTAAAACTGTCATGAAACGAGAGAAAGTTATCTTCAAATGTTTAATTAAGAAATTCATTATGTCTCAAAATTGTAGACTGCTGAATTTTTTCAGTGAGATAGGAAAATATTTCCATTTCCACTCAGCGCTGACTTAATATAGGTGCCTGTATCAAAACGTTTGAGACAAGAGTCTTTGTACATGTGCATAGGCATTCCAGTCTTCCCTGATTATAAATGGTTGTGGGATAGAATTGACAAATGCATAAAGAGGGGAAGATCGCAGTTAGGGGTTGCATAGATAGAGAAAATGTTAATAAGATGTGCAAGGGTAGTACGGATAGAGGTGTAAACAATGTTAGGTTGTTTTTTGGGGGGGTTTATAGGAAGAACCACTTATCGGCCATTATATTAGAGTAAGGTTAAATTTCAATTTTTGAGGCCGTTATAAATAAGTGTAATATCCGATAAATGGCGATATTATTCGAAGGCAAGAGTGAACTAGTTTTACATGGAAAATCTACTCGAAGACTGATCGATCAATTATATAATACTGCTTGCGTGCTATTGTATAGGCTGCATTCGAAAAAAAAAAGTGGTTTGCATCTACCAACTTATCTTTCTTTTCCGCTCTCAAGTCTCTCAACCTTCCTCTTACTCTTAACCAAGCTAACATTGTTTAGACAACAGGGTCTTAGTCAATCCCCCTTTTGTCTAAAAAATGTTAGGTTGTTAGGAGGGAGTAAAAGGAAAGTTGAGAGAAACATCACATCTTGAGAGTGGAAAAGAATGTAATTTTCAACAAGGATTGCAGGAACCACGATAACCGTGATCCTGATTGCACCTGAGATTAGCTTAAAACTTCTAATATTAAAATTCACACCCGACCGAAAACACCTTTCTGAGATGAGAGAAATGAAGATCTAATATACCCTCTAAGGAATTTTTACGGGCTCTGAGATTACGCCAATTCCATTGAAAAGTATTGAACTCATTGCGAAACAAGAGACCTGTGGGAAACATAGGAAATAAGGAGAGCGAAGACAGGAACAATAAGACGGCGCAGCATTTGATATAAGGTAAAAAAAAAGCAAACATATTCGTATTAAGAGAATTAAAATGAATTGTAACGATTAGAAATCGGGAGGAAATAAGTCGGGACTAACAAATTAGAAGCGAATTCTACGAATGTAACGAAAAGAAGAAAAGGGCACATTCGTGTACAAAACTGGAGAAGGCAAGAGAAAAATTTCTGATAAGAGAAAACCGGTTTTGAAACGGTTGTGAAGATGAAACAATATCAGTTGAGGTTAAATTATAATGCGTAAAGCTGCTTGCTGCGTAGCTCTTGCTATACAAGCTAGTTTCAGTCACATCACTGAGCCAATGAACAGCAGTGAAGGTGAGAGAAAACAAAAATAATGCAAATACAGCCCAGTTCAAAGGCGAGGCGAGTCATCCTCTTGGCGCGCATGCATTCGACAGAAATAGAAATGTAGTAAGTGTACTGAAGCCCGATAGTGACCACTTCAGCGACAATATGTTCAACAAATAGGGGAAAGGTAAAAGAGGAGACAGTGTGAATAATAAAATTAAACAGTTATACAACTGATTTAAATATCTTATTTGGTGTACTAGTAGAAAGATTAGATAAGAAAGTAGTAAAGAGAATTTAAAGAAAAAGGAAAGAAACAGAAGAGAACAGAAAGAAGAAAATCTTTCTCCAGAATCTTCTTGCTTTTCGTCCTTTTATCTTAATCATGGAAAGAGGAATTAACTTATTTGCACGTTATTAAAACGGAAACGAGATAAAAAGTCAACAAAGGTGAGGAAAAAGCAATGTTATTAAAAGAGAGAGCATTTCCATTGTAGTTGTAGAAATATTTTTCAATTAAAGAAGAAGAAATTGAAGAAGAAGAATTAGGAGTAACCAAGGTAGGATTTAGAATTTTTTGAAATAGGGTTAGACAGAAGAGGGACAAATTTGTTGAGAGTTCACCCATTAGAGAGGAAGATAGGATATGATTGGATGGAAGAGGAGGAAAATTAAGACAGGGTTCATACGAGAGGAGCTTTTGAGTTACGATTTTTATGGAAAATAGGAGATTTAGGGCGATAGAAAAAAATAGAGAGAAGGGGGGGGGCGATGAAGGAGACTTTGAAGAAGTATTGTGAGAAGAGATTAGGCACTGAGACTCGGTCGGCACACGAAAAAGCGCGAAAAGGTAAATTATTATTTTTAAATTGAAAGACCTCCTGGAATATGAGACATTCTCAAACGCCGTAATGTATTTACTATCGTTTTGCCTAATCCATTCAGGGTAAGATCCGTCTAAGGTAGAGTGTCTGCCTTTACAACTGTGGCAGACGGGCGGTTCCTGTAGGTTGTCGCATTTCGAGACTGAGTGCTTAGACGTATAGCGTGAGCAGGTGATAAACGAACTACGACAATGCCTCGCGATATGCCCGAAAAGAGAATATACATTTTGAGCACTGCGTAGGCGAACGGGCGCAATGGGTAAAACAGATAATCGCACTCTGAACGTCGATACGAATTCAAGGAGACTTCCATGATTTTCTTTTACTTCGAAGTTCTGCTGTCGTTTTTTTGTTGTTTTTTGTTTTTTGCTCACTTACGATTTAATCCTCTTGTTTTCGTTTTCCTTGACATCTTCTCCGTGTCATCCTTTTCATCTCAACGATAAAATTTTCTGTGACTTCAACTACATTCTCTTAAACGTTCTATTTTATATTCTTATATGCTAATATTTAAGTTTCCTTCTCCGCTTCTTTTACCGCGACGTTGCTTTCTTTGTCCATCTTTTCAACTTCTGATCGAATTGCTACAAATAAAACTGATTCATTAGTTCTCCGTTAACGGGTCCGAAGCGAAAAGAAAAAAAAAATTTACAAGCGGACCTGACCAGTATATATATTAGTCAGGGAGTAAGAGTTGAGCACCAACGAAGAAAAGAAAATGCTACTTCATCAAAGATACTTTTTATCTTTTTTTTTATAAAACTTCTTACCTCGTTCTTGCAATTAAAATCCATATACACTTCTCGCTTATGATTTTCATCCATGATTATTTGATTTTCTTTTGTTTTGTTTGCAATTTGTGGAATTTGCGATAGTAATAATAATAAAATTAATTTGTATTATTATTATTGTTATTATTACCAAAAAATAAAGTATTTGCATTAAAGGTTATTCAAATTAGTTAACAAAAACAAGGATTTCGATTCGTATTGTAATTTTCATCGTATTAATCTTCTTCTTTCTTCTTTCCTAACGATATCCTGGTGCGGGGTCCGTTTGGCAACACTGTCTTCTCCATTTTCTACGGTCCTCGGCGTCCTCTATCCCAACACCGACTTCCACCATGTCGTTGTTGACAGAGTCTATCCACCGTCTTTTCGGTTTTCCTCGTGGTCGCTTTCCTCGGGGGTTATAATCTATTAACATCCTCACAGGGCTATTGTCTGTTTTCCTCATGATGTGACCGTACCATCGGAGTCTCGCTTCCCGTAATTTCAAACGTACAGGTGCAACTCCTATACGCTCCCTTATATCCTCGTTTTTGATATGGTTGAGGAGTGTGTGCCCAAGAGACCAGCGTAACATTTTCATTTCAGCCACATGAATTTTTTGTTCCATTTTTGTGGTTGTCGCCCAGCATTCAGCTCCATATAGCATTGCCGGTCTGATATGGAGCTGAATGCTGGGCGACAACCACAAAAATGGAACCGTATTAATGTATTATACAAATAATATTCGTACTTAGTACAAAAATGAATTTGGGTTCTCTATTAATGGTGGTATAATTAGGGGCTGTTAAAGAATTAGCGATTGTACCAAAATTTAATAAAAACCTTTCTAGAATGCAAGCATTTTATATTGCCCCATTACTCTATCGTCTGTCATTAAATTTTCTCTTAAATAACATTAATAATCATAAAAATTATAAAAAGAGACGCAAGTGTTTATTACATAATTTTGGTAGTAATTTAACTGCGTAAGTATATCACTCATCACTAATTTTTTTTTTTCTTTTTTTTTTTTTTAGTGGGCTCGGTGTTAACACTGACCCAACTACATGGACTTAGATTACCTACTCAGATTCTGAGGCGATCGGAGATAAAAAAGTATAAAGGAAAGAAGGAGGGGAATAACGGCTGGAGATGGAAAGGAAAGGATAAAAATTCATCATTTGTTTATTAATTGCAAACAGTTTTTAAATTTATCCATAACTAGCTCTTCCGGTTACTTTTACGTTTCTCTTTTAATTCCTAATTACAGTAAACTTTTCCTTTTTTTTTTTTAATTTTTAATTTTTCATCTACAACGAATACGACTACTTAGATGTTAATAACCGGTAATATACACACACACACACACACACACACACACACACACACACACACACACACACACACACATATATATATATATATATATATACAGTGATTCACAAAAATGTTTGTACTTTGCTGCATTAGTTTAAATGTTGACCTCTCTAATTATATATTTGGTTAAAATAAATTTTAGCCGCTTTCCCACAGCATATAAGTCCATAGGATATTACAGGTTGGTACAAGGCTATGTAGATTTGTTATAATTGTTTTTCATGAAAGTATTGTTGCAAGTAATAGAGCATATAACTAAATTTTCTTAATTTTGATACTAAATAAGTTAGGTGTTTGTTGCATGGTAACTTGCAGTCCAGCTGTATTCCTAAATCTTTGTTATCTGAAGCTCTTTCTAGAAGCATATTATCATTCCATACAAAATTTAAATCGGGCCAGCGGTCTTGCGACAGATTACTGTAAATAATATATTTGTTTTTTTGACATTTTTATGTCTTTACTTTGGCGCGTAAACTCGAAAAGCGTTACGAAATGTAAACGTTACAAAATGGAATGTCACAGAAAAGCGTTACGAAAATTTCATGTTTTTACTTGGATACGACTGATCACTAATATTTTCATGTTTTTACTTCGTGATATTTGTATGACTTTACTTTGGCACATAAACTCAGCGTCACGAAATTGAATGGCGCGCCATAAATATCGAATCCGAATTGATGCATTGTGTCTACGAGGGTCACGCAGAAAGTAAGGTTCCAAAACCCGTCGCGTTGGCGTAATAATGAACGAAAATTAAATTTAAAACTTACATTTTATTGCTTGAACATTCTACAAAGTTTTTGATATAAGAACCACCAACTTTTCAACACTTACCCTATAACATTTTTCGTTCGGTTCTTTGAAGATTCCAGTGACTCGATATTTTTAAGCAATTCGTCATCTGCCGGATATATATATATATTTATTTTTTTTATTTTTGTTTTAATTGAGAAAATAAAGCGTTATCACTTGGGCAAGGTCCGAACTGTAGAGTGCATTCAATTGACAACTCGGCGGTAAGTTCTTGGGTAATGTTCGCTGAGAGTGGCCGTAGGCATTATCATGCAACAGTTGAATCGCTTTCGAAATTTTTATCTCTTTCCTTAAATTGATGAGTGTTTCCAGTAGTTCAGGCCGTTAATCCCTTTGTTGTCTCAAAACATCAACATTGGACGGATTTTCTATAAGATTAAACTCTAATAACGGCGCAATAACCAAACTAGTCTCGTTTTAAAGATAAAACCGTTACATTTAATAAAGATTTATTTGTATTTATTTATTCCTTTTTTTTTTCTTTTTTTATTGCACAGTCGGAAAGAATGACGTTTTTCCATGTCTTTACTTTGGCACATAAACTCGAAAAGCGTCATGAAAATTTCATGTATTTACTTAGATACGACTAATTACTGATAAGAAAGCATTGAATATTTCCCACATACGCGCGAGTATGCATTCAACAAAAGTAAATAATAGTGTTTCCTATAACGACTTTTGTAAAGAGACCTGTGAAGATCGTACGTGTGTGTATTTTTCAAAAGTAATTTCCTCACTATTACTAACTGTTTACGTTAATGATGTAAATAAGGGACCTTGTATACTAGCGGTAGTTACTTGTTAAATGTATATTTTTGCGCATACGTTGCGATATAATATGTATAAAGGAAATCACAGGTTGCACGGCGACATAAAACATAAAAATGTCTCACTGTGTTGCGGACTTGTGCGCAAGCTGATTTCAAAGATTCTGGAATAAGTAGATTACTGATGTGCGTAGACATTTTAAATATTCTTGAAGACGGTTGTTTAAAAGCCAATTATTAATTTTATTTACATCGTTCTGTACTAAATTTTGCATAACTGTGCTATATCTAGAGTTAACAACTAACCCAGTATCATCAGCATGACAAAATATCCTGCCTGATACTTCTAAATTACAAAGATCATTAATAAAGATTAATAATAGTAATAATAAAAAATTATTATATGATTTGATTTGATTATTATTATTATTATTTTTATTTTTATTTTTATTATTGTTATTATTATTGTGTAACACTGATAATATTTTAATCATCATTGGAATTATTATTATTATTATTATTACTACTATTATTATTATTACAGGAAGTAGCGGATTTAATAAGGTCAGTCTGAGAAAGCTTGATCTCTTTCGTTTGAGAGAAGGGAATAGGCAAGAGGGAATTCACTAATTTCCGTTTCGAATAACTATCCACAACCACATTTATGAATGAGTTGTACGATGATTTCGTAGTAGGACTGAAGAAAGATAGTGCCTGTTTAGAGATACCGTCATTTAACAAAGAAGAAAAAATAAATAAAAATAATAATTAAACGGTAATAAAGTTAAAATTATTAAAATAAACTAACTTAAAGGGTCTACAGCCGCTGAAACAAGTATTAAACTAAATTTAAACGAAGTAAACGTAAAGAAATATAAAATTAGAAGCCGAAGTTCTTTCTGTTTTGGTAATTGACAGGGTTTTCAACGAACAGTGTAATGTCTCCGTCTTATTATTTTTCTTTCTTTTTATAGGTAATGTGTATACAATACTGGCCATCTGCTAAAGTGAATAATGAAGATTACGGAGATCTAAATATTTCCATTCAGCACGAAGAAGAATTGGCCAATTTCCACATCCGCACCATACGTGTGATTTACAAAAAAAATACGGTATTAGCGCAATTTTTGCATTTTAAACGTATACACTATTCTTATAAGGCTTAACGCGCCGGATAGACAGTTTTTGTTTATTTAAAGTTAGCAGTATGACCAGTTTAGTAAAGGACATATTTTAATTAGTATTTATAATTATTATTGGTTTCGCGCTAATAACGTGTAATTGTATTCGATTTTTAAAATGACGTAATGAAATAGTTCGTGTTGACTCCACATCATCTCATTAGTAGTTCTCCGCAATACTGTAGAAGAGTCCGCTTATTTAATTCAGTATTTAAGTATCGATAAAATTATAACCACCTTTTTTCTTTAGTAAAAATAAAATGAATATAATATTTAGTTCTAAAAGCAACCGGGTTCAAAACTGTACGGCATAATTTGACGAATAGTTTTTCATATTTTAGAGATATAAATGCGCGTGTATTTCTTAAATTAATTAAACTAACTGTGTTAACATTTGATGATCCTATATTAAAATTTCAATTTGTTTATTTCCTTTTTTTTTTTTAAATAACTTTTTAAATGAAAATGAGTACACATACACCTTGGGCCTCTTTTAGTAACGTCATTCAATCTAATTTTTTTAACACTTCTTCTTTTTTTTTTTTTTTATTCCTGTTTAATAATTGTACAACTATCGAGATTCGTATTTGCTGAACACAAATTTAATCAATAATGTTTCCGGGAGGGGGTTAAAACATTCTCGTATGGTTTGCAATTTAAATAAGTATTTTGAGATATTTTAAGGCAGTGGTAGTGCATGGTAATATCGGAAGGAGTAATTTTCGATCTAGTTCATCGCAACCCAACAGTTTAGTTCACATTTCTTCTTGATTTTTAAATTAATTTTGTTCATTTTTCTAATATATATATATATATATTAATTACAACGTAATTTTTAGGTTACCGCCCATTAGAACAAACGTCCCAATTTTATGTAACGTTTGTTATATTTTATAGGATTTTTGTGATTATGTTATTATATTCATACAGACCGATTTAGAATCACATTGTAAATTTCGATAGCCCCTTGCGAGACCAAAATGGCCGAGATTATTTATACATATATATATATCTTCTTCTTCTTCAGTGCCATGACCATTCTCGATCCTAGGTTTATCCAATAATAAGCTTCATTAAATCTCTATAAACGTTCCTATCCATTGCTGTGTGAAACAATTCTTTAACGCTGCAACCTGTCCGTATTTGTAGGTTTTGAACCAAGATAATCTTTTCCGATGACCAATTCTTTCCTTCTACCATTCCCATCAGTATATTCCGTAGTAGTGTGTATTTCGGCCCACGCATCACGTAACAAAAGTATTCCGTTTTCATTTTTTTGACACAATATCAGCAGCTCCTTGTCTTCTTTTTGGTCCACGGAATCTTAAATAAACGCTGATAACACTAAAACTCGAAGGCCACTAATCTCTGGACGCCAATGTCTACGTTTCCAAACCATATAGCAGCACTGATCAGACATATAGCATTTCAGAGTTCTAAATCTTAAATCGAGATCCAAGTCATGTTAGTACCCTCTTTCCTTTCGTGAAAGCAGAACGCGCTTGCTCAATGCGACATTTCATTTCTTCATCCGGGTCTCTATCCTTATTAATCCAGGCACCGAGGTGTTTGACTTTATCGACTCGTTCTAATCTGCCATTGTTTATCACTATATATCAATGGGATGTTGAATGTATGGTATAGCTAATTTTTTTTTCGATAGTTCAGTTCACTTCAGTTTTGTGCTTCTATTTCTATTGTTTTCTTTTTTTCTTTATTTTATCGTTATCTTACGATTAAGGTTCATTTTATTTGACTCTTTTATGACCGTACGATTTATTTTAAGCCTAATAACCCAGTGACGTAACAATTGTACTGTCTTATTCGTTGTTGAAATATTTCCATTACAAATTTTAGGCCGTGATTACATGGGTGTTTTTACGATCTCTGACTTTATCCGTGAAATTGACTCTACGCCTTCATTCTTTTTCAACGAGTTACATGCGAATAATGCTGAACTTAATTATTACGGTGTTATCAAATCACTTGACCCGCATCAATCTTGATAGAGATAACTCTTCTTTACCGCTGTGTTGTAGTAAACATTTTAGACCTTACACCGCTCCTCCAACTCACTGATGTACCCCTACCCCTACCTAGTGTGTCATCATCTGCCATTTTGCCATTGCCAAATTAGCCCTCTTCTCACTAAATATTATATCTTTTAAATTACAGTTATGCCAAAAAATTTTCTTTGGTAACTTTTGCTATCGTCTTCACTGCTATCATGTTCTGAGATAGGAGATTGTATAGTTCCGAACATCTGTTTCCACTTTTAAATCATCGCGCGCTCCACAATAGTCTGCCGATCTCGTATTTTAGTGCCGGGCGGTACACTAGAGGTGATCGAATTTTCGAAAAGAAATTTGATTTCATTATAGAGAATGACAATTTTTTTTAAATTGCAATAAAAAAAAAAAAACAGTACGCTTTTTAGAATAAGAGTTAATTGACAGAGGCCTACCCGGGCAGAGCGCATGATATCGATGATATATCACTCCCCTACCTTCCAGAAGTTTTGTGAACTTTTTTTAACAGGTAATTATCGACACCATAACATATTTTAAACAAGATACTAAAGATGATATATTAAATTGTAACGAATATATAATTATAACAAAGAAAATTTAAAAATGTATAAACGATTATATTACTTAGAAACGTTCTCAGGCTTAGCCCAGCATCAGCTGAAATTTATAAAACAACACAAAGAGTATGAAATTAGAACGAAAATTCTAAATCACACTCATCAGCTGATGATGGGCTATGCCTGAAAACGTTTCCAAGTAATATAATCCGTTTATACATTTTTAAATTTGTTTGTTATTACTTGTTACAATTTAATATATAGTTCAACAAGCAGTATGTTAAAAAGCAGATTCTGCATATATTAAAGATGCTACAAATTAAATAATTAAAATTATTTTAAGTTAATTTGCTCTCAAATTGAAAAAAAGAAATACGGGAGATTTTGAGGTGGTGGAAATCGCCACTACCAATTGAGTGTAATGTCTGAGAAATATTTCAATATTGAATGATGCACTATGAGTGTGGAAGAAACTAAAGAATCTAGAATGAAGGAAATATTAGCTCGGCCGTAATTTATAGTCTGACGGATGCGAGCGAGCAGTATATATAAATCTTATAATGGCGGTAGAAAGTTCTGAACTGTGGAACATGTTAGTGATTTTTTTAATTATTAAATATTTTGCAGTTTTTTTTTTTTTTTTTTTAAAGATACTTTGGTAAATTTGCGGGCGAGGTGTTAGGTATTCTCATTAGGCGACATATTTATTTTATAATGCTACTCTTAAATAACTGACTTTTTATTCGTTGCAGAGGGGGACTTGTCAACTACCGGCTTGTACTCAGCGTAGAGGGAATTGTTCTATATTCTTGATTTACAGAATCGGAATATTAAACGAAACATCACTTCCTAATCTAATGTTACGTAGCTGGCTAATAATTAACTCTGTTCCTGAAAAAGGCTTTCCGTTTAGTATGTAGTTTTTTTACTGTAAACCTCGGAATTCATTTAATACCTTATACCGGAAGGTACTGAGACACTTTATCCTCGCAAGTGTCACCCCTCTGCTAAAGAAGTATTTGCGGAGGCTCTTAATCTCGCAAAGAATTGTTTCTTCCTTCTTTTTCTTTTTTTTTTTTTTCTGTTTCTATTTAGGAAACTTTTCAATCTTTTATAGTACGTTTTGTAAACTTTCAGTACACCTTATTCGATTTTGTTTCGTGAGCTTCTTGTCCGCCTTTGGTCCTTTTAGCTGTTTTTGCTGATACTTTGAAAGTTAATGCGTGACACGCAGGTATAGGTTCATTGAAAAGTGCTTCTTCGGCTTTCCCCTAATAATTTTGGTATTTTAGTATTCTTTTGGTGTACATCTGAACGACGTTTATTGAAGGGCGCTCGCTCGTTCGGCTTTTTCTCCTAATAATTTTGATATTTTAGTATTCTTCTCGTACATCTGAAAGACCTTTGGTGAGATGGTTCTTCGATGGGTAAAGTTTGACCAGTTTGTTTCTGTTGCAGTATTTTAAAGATAAAATGATATTCTTCATTTTTCTTCGAACATGTAGGTTAATCACATTATGGAGAGCTGATGTAAATCTCCGGATTAAAGAATTTTCAAAAGAGACGTGCTGCTTAACTTTTAAAGTAGATTTTGGCCTTATTCATATATTGCAGAGAGCGTCAAAGTTGTGTGTATAGATTTTAAACGTTCCGTCATCTCTTTTCCGTGTCTTTTGTAAGAGCGATCATTCGTGTTTAAGCTGGGGTTTCGAACCGAGCTAGTCAAGTCAAATTGAGATTTATAGAATCCTCGATCGAACATTCAGTTTTCGCTAAAATTAAGTCAAAGTTTCAAGATATTCAAGAAAACGATATAGTTACCATCCTTTCGATTCCGTTTCAAAGTTTGAACAATATTTGGGGAATCGTGCTCAAGGGAATTCCACATTACTTTCAAGGAACGCGGATATTTTTAAATATTCGGATTATTCTTTGGTTATTTTGAAATAGTAGCCCCAAGTGTTTTTATACTCCAACTCACGTAACATTCGAACTTCGGTGCTGATGAATTACTTTCTTTTTTTTTTTTTTTCGTTGATAGGAGAAAACCAATTCACGTGGCGAGAATGTTGACGAAATTCAAATACATGAATATTTATATATTTTTATACTGTAACGAATATATGTCACGACATGAAAAAAAAATTACCTGGTTGTTAATCGAAGGAGATTAAAGTTGAGAAAAATTAAAGTGTATAAACTAGACTTCTCCTAAGTTGGAAATAAATATTAACTTTCCTCGTAAACGATATTATTTTATTCTGGAACTGGCGATTCGCCGATAATTGAAGAAGATACAAAACGCATTAACGCAAATTACATAAAGAGTCGGTTCTCGTAAATGCTGAGATAGTTTTTCTAGGGTATGATGATATTTAAAACTGTTTTAATAATGACACAACAAATTATCTCTGTACCTGCGTTTGAACTACGTTCATTTTTACATTTTATCTGTTTACATTGAAATTATAATAAGGGGCTTTTCTAAAGGAAAATTCGAAAAAGGAGTGAACAAACTCTGTTATTATTGCAGAATTAATAAAGATTGTAAACGAATTTTTATCCAAACATTTCTAACATAATTCTTTTTTTTTTTTTTTTTTTTTTTTTTTCTTTTCTTTTTGGGCTCGTCAACCAAGGACCTTTACCCAGAAACAAAAGGTAAGGAAAGAAGTCGGTTATATTTTGATTCGATCAGAAATTTTAACTAAAAAGGAACAAATAGCAGGAATAATTAGTGGGGAAGGAAAGGACAGGATATAGGATGCACAATAAGGGGTAGGAAGTCCAAGCTTAAGCAAATAAGAATATAAGGCAGAACGCTCCACGGAGAGGGATGAACACTGGAAGAACACATGATCGGCGTCGCAAATAGTTGCATCATCCGGATGGAGAGGACACTGTGGAGAAGAAATCAAGGAGAAACGAAATCTGGAAGGAAGGCAGCCAAGAATGGCCAAAGCGCATACGAACAATGGAAACAACATCAGAACGACGAAGGGAGGGATGCAAAAGAAACCATAAGTATATGCAGGAAGAGTAGGCTGAACAGACAGATGAAATGAATAATTATTAGAAAAGGAGGAAACACAGGTGTCCGACCGAAATCGGATATGAAAGCTTTTACAAACTGATAGCAGGTTAACGGATGGAATTTTTTTAAAAAAAAGACGAGAGGAAGCAGCAGCAGCCCGAGTACCAAAGAATATCAGCCGCTTCATTGCCAAATATGCCCGAGTGGCTAGGTACCCACAGCAGATCAATATTGACTGAATGGAAATAGGAAAGATTGTGAATGAGTGAACGTATATAGAGAGGATAACAAAGTGTCATACGAATGATCAGAAAGGGGAGAGGATATGGCCTGAAGGGCGCTCAAAGAGTCAGAAATAATTAAAAACTTAGAGGAAAATTGATTCGAGGAAATGAAAATAATAGAGCGAAGGATAGTGAATAATTCGTTTATGAATATGAAACAGAAACAAGGAAGGCGAAAAGATTCTGAGAGGTTAAAATCAGGAAGGATGAAAGAAGCACCAACACCACCAGGCCCCCTCGAACCATCCGTGTAAATGGTAACATGAGAGGGAAATAGGGAATTGATAGTGCTGTAGAATACCTGTTTAATTACGGCTTGGGGGAGATTTTTTGCAAATGAGGGGAGGATAAATACCTTAGGAGGATGACAGATGTCAGCGAAGTCGAAGGAAAAATAAGGGAGATTATTGAACGAGATAATATACGGCCAAAATGAACCGAAACGATGTGAAATAAAAGCCAGAATAGGGGTTTTGCTGGGAGTGAAGCGCCAGCTATTATAAATCGAAAGATAAGACTGAACAAGGGTAGAGACATAATTCTTATTTCAACGCATTTCGTGAATTAATCTTCCTTTTGTTCGACTAGATACAAAAAAACTTTTACGAATTTATTTCCTTTTACTTTAGGATGCCTATGCGGAAAGCACGTCAACAAGTTCACTATTGTTATTATTAATTGTATTCGGTTTAGTTCGCCATTTTATTCAAATAAATAATACTGAACTTGAGCGTTACTAGTTTTAAGTATGAAACGACCGATTAGACAGAATAGAGTATCAATCGGGAATACCGCTTTCAATAATCAAAAATTACTAATCTGACTACGGTATTTTTCTTTTTTTTCGGTCGGATTTGACTATTTAATTCAGTGTGTGAAAGTAAATAATGAGCACAGATACATGTGTTCAAATGTGTGCGTAACTTTAATCGATAGTTCGACTTGACTCAACTTGACTAATTTGATGCGAAAACAGCCTTACACTTTCCCGATGTTTGTTCCACGATGATAGTTTTCGATAATCATTTATTGCTAAAAAAAACAATTTTTTTTTGGGGGGGGGATAAAACTTTGGATGGAAAAGTTGTTTAGTTTGGCGTTACAGTACGGACGAACGAATTTTCACCTGTTGCTGAAAATGCAATAGCTTTCGTTTTGGCCCCTAATAAAAATAGTAGCCTAATTTTAGTAATGATCCAATTGTGCAACTAGTTTATCACATTAATTGCGTAAAGTATTAGAATTTTGCTGGGACGTTGATTAAGTGGTTTACGAATAGGAACCATATTGAACAAGTGGTTTTTAATTATCTATATTCGAAAAAAATTTCAATGGGTGAATAAAGTTGATCTAATTTTTAGAATTAACACAGATGATAGAGTACGTTGGATTTTAGCTGTGTTTAATTTGATAGGTTTTTCCCGTGAAACCGCTCGGGGACATATTGTATTTTATCTTTTGCTCCTTCAAACGTTTTAAGGATTTGATGGCTTTTCCAAATTAACGGTTTAAAAGCACGTTGTAAAGCCGTCATCGCGCGTTATATTAATTCAACTAGGGACGGCTGATGAGATTAAATTACGCGGAATCTAGAAGTTTATTTATGATCCATTTCAATTTTTCTGGTGATTACTCACTGATGGTAGCTTAGTGATTAAGGTGCTTGGCTACCAAATCGCATGTGTCATAGGTTATCGAGACTTGTTTCGTTGGTACTAGAGAAATCTGGGGGAAAGTAAAGGCAGCTGAGAGAACGGAACTGGTCCCAGTATTCTCCCCTTAGATCTATTAGGCTTAGTATCATTATGAAAAGCTTAACTTCACAATCCATGATACCCCTTATCAAGGATACTCTATATGGGACTTGTTTTACTTTACTCACTGATAAGCGAGATTGATTTACACATATTGTCAATATACGTTTGACTATTTAGTATAAATAATTCTTTTAAAATTCCATACTCTTCTTCTTCTTCTTCTTCTTCTTCTTGTGGCGCCCTACGTCGACGACGTGTAGGCTGCTACCGGTTCTCTGTTTCTCGCTGTCTCCACTAATTCTTCAAAGCTGCCGATTGCAGTCTACTCGCTGATGTTGTTAACCAACCGGAAATTTCCTCCTCTTCCCTAAATAAGAAAGAGAACTCTGTACATTGTGACATTCGGTATTTAGCCTTTTTTGGATCAAGTCTGCACGGAGATGTTGTGCCTACACCAGCGGCTGATAATTTCATAAGTGTTTTAAAGCTACAGAAGAGGGCGACTGAAATCTTGTAAAGATCTCTCAAAAAATGTGTTTAATTTCTTCGCTAGCGTGTTGTTGCCTTTTGTGCCTTTAAAAATGCTTGTTTAGTTTTCTGGGAAAAGTAATTACAATTTCAACTTGAAAACTTCCGGATTTTATTGCTATAATAAATTCTAACACAAAAACCTTATTTTTGGGGGGGTTTTTTTCGTGTTTTTTTTTTCGTGTTTTTCCCCCTTTTCTAGCAATAGGTGATCGTTTTCTTTTCACTTATCGAATGAAATGCTTTTGCAATTTGTTCCAACGACGTTGAAATTTTTTTAAATTTTCTTTCTTCCCCTCCTACTCCTCATCATCATCTTCAACATCATCATGGTTAGCATATGTTTTTTCTCTGTTTTGGAATAGTGCTGATTATTTCATAAATTTGTGTTTTTTATCCCCCCCCCACACTTTTTTTTTTTTTTGTGAGTTGTTTAACGGGATTTTTTCGGATAACAGTATTAATTGATTCGTTTATCATCTTCCCGACAATTTTCAAAGAATTTGAGCGTAAATATGCTGGCTTGCCTTTCTTTGATTCTCCGAGAGCAGTAGAGAATGGTTTTTAATTTTGTTCGTTGTTATCTGATTATACGAGGAAATGGTCATAAACAGAGCAGGAAGGGCTGCGTTTCGCCAGCCCCGGCCATTTTGAGTTGGGAAACCAAAATAGGCTTATTCGTTTGTGCTTCGTTTGTGCCACTAAGTTTTTTGTTTGTGCTCTCCCCCTTCATAGTTTAATTAGAAAAGTCTTTGGGCGGGGCTGCGTTTCACCAGCCCCGCCCATGTAAAATTAAGGGATGAAAATTATGTCATTCGTTTGTGCTTCTTTGTGCACGACTTTTTTTTTGTTTGTGCTCACCCCCTCCCTGATTTGGTAAGGGTGGGATCAGCCCCGCCCATGTAAAATTAAGGGATGAAAATTATGTCATTAGTTTGTGCTTCGTTTGTGCTTCTTTGTGCACGACTTTTTTTTGTTTGTGCTCATCCCCTTTCTGATTTGGTAAGGGTGGGACTAGCCCTTCCCATGTTGAGATGTGTTACTCATTTGTGCTTTGTTTTGTACTTCATTGGGCACGCGGATTGTTTTTATTTGTAGTGAATTTGAATGGGCGAGGCTGTAGAAACAGTACCTTAAGGGTATGAAATGGGATGTTGTAAATACAAATATATACGCTTCTGACAGTATGGTGCGTGCTCTAATGAAATTTAACCATAAATCTTCTGTGTAATAGACAATTCGAAATTAGCTCAATTATTTGTTTCTTCCGCCTAGCGTTTTTAAATTCATTTCTTTCAGGGACAATACATTAAGAAAATAATGCTACACACATACTAGGTAAAGTATTAATATACAAGAGTATAACAACGAGTCATTTTGATTCTAATTTTCAACTTCAGTTTTTCAGACTTCCTTTATTTTATTTTGTTTTCTTAATTTTTCATATATCTTGTTTTAAACTGTAAAAAATTTTTTTTTGTCTATTTTAAGATAAATTTTATTTTTTGTAAATTTTTTTATTATTTCATCATTTTAAAATTTTTAGAAAATATAAAACTTTTTAGAAACCATAAAAAATGTACCTCTATTTAAATTTTAAATTAACAAAAAAGAAAATTAATTTTACTCAATTTAATGTGTTTTAATATAATGCGATTGCCATAGTTTTGGAATTCAACTTAATTAATTTAATTAAAATTGGTTTAAACTTAATTAAAATTTTTAATAATCTTACATTTATAAACACATTTTTTTGATTTTAATTCGATTTTATCTAACGTAATAATTCAGATTTAGTCTCACTTTTTAATAAAGATTACTACACATATCTTCATTAATATGAATGTCATATATATTTCACTTTTATTTTCTTTTTATTTTCGAGTCTAGTGTTCTAATAGTATTTATCATTGAATGAATTTTTTGCATATATGAAAGTATTTAATTGCCGTTATATAAAATAAAAAAAGGAAAAAACGGGCGCTAAAAACTTTATGTAAAAATATTAGAAAGTAAAGTATAAAATCTTCTTCAACAACAATAAAATTAGTGCTAAATAATAATGATGAAATATACCAATAAAAATTATAATTTAAATAAAATAATAATATTTTAATATAACATTTTATATTTCAAGATTAAAATTTGAAATTTCAATTAAAATATTATCACAAAAAGTAATTTGATTTATTTTTAAACATCGCATGTACGTAATGACTGTAGGTTTCAACTGTCCTCAAAAATGAGCAATTTTGCAGTCCCGACAGTTTTGACTGTGACGAGCCGTGTTTCGGAAATGTTTTTTTGTTACTTATTATTAATATTCTTTTTGGTAAAAGTTGTTCAATTCAGTATTTAATTTCTAGCCATCGCAGTTCATCTGATTCATGTTATTTTTCTATGCTAACTGTCGCAGCTGACGATCTATTGAAATTGTATTTTATTTATTCTAGTCTGGAGCCATGCCAAATTTTTCTTCTAATCGAAATTGCTAGCGTACTTATATTTTGTTTCTTTGCCGTTGAATAAATATGTCGTATTTAGTAAATAGTAAACAATTTAGCCAGTTCGTTTTCATATGTATTAACTGTTTCGTCTATTCTAATTTTTCTAAAATGAAACGGGAGGAAGAAAGAATTTTAACATTGTTAGCCAATATTGACGAGGAACCGGAATGTATTGCAGTACTTGTTCCGATGAATCTAATATTGATGTATCGGAATGCAGTGATCATGATTCGAATTCGGAAATTTCTAACAATGAAATATGTGAAAATAATGAAGGAAATGATTTGAGTCCAAATGATGCACCGCAATTGGTGTATACTGGAAAAGTTGGCCACACTTTGTGGAATATACACTCACCTCCGAAAAATATTAAAATTCCGAAGAACATATACGCTAACATTTTTAGTTTTTCATGTAGAAGGATAACTACATAATGTATATATGTATATTTCTATAACTTTTAAAACGTTAGTAGCGTATGTTAAAATATAGAATTTAGTGACCCAGAGAAATCCTCCGTGTGCGTCCTCTCGCGTCATTTATTCTTTGCGACCTCTCGCGGATTAAATTGTTTTCAAGGAAGATGGAAACATAGGGATGGAAAGTTTTTTGGGAATAATTATTTATGCCTTCAAATGTTGCGGCCGAAATGCTTGCAAAAACATTAGCAGTAATATAACAACTGATAAAAATCTTATACATACATAGTCTTTATAAATGAGACCGAATTGTAAAACTGTGAAAATCATTGTTAAAACGAAATGTCAATCGTTGTGTTCGTAAAACGCATCCTGCTCGGTTGCGGATGTGAACATTTTATTTTAGTTGTCTCCGAATAGTGTCGCTTTGTCGGTTATCAAAAACTAGCTGTCTTTTAAAAGTAGACCGTCTGGATAAATAATGTTATTGCAGAAATAAATTATATGATATTAACCAACATATTTTTATAACTAAAAGTAAATACTATAAGTGAATATAAAAAATAAAATAAACATATTACTTATTTACTAAAATCAATTTCAGATATTAAAAAAAAAGCGAGTTACCAAACATGGTATTTAATTATCGACTGTTAAGAATATGTAAAAAAGAAAAAAAAACATACCAAAAATAGAAGATCTGAATTCGATATAATCCATTGTGTATTAAGAGAACAAAAATCTAAAATTTGTAAGCACTCAGTTTAATAAAAATTAATAAATGATCATAAAAATTTACTCACAGAAGAAACACATAAACTGACAGAAATAAAGCCAAAACAGAACTAGTTATCTGGAAAAGACTGTGTTACTATTATTAGAGAGAGAAAACAATAACAGAAGAAAAGGTTTACAAACAAAAAGGAATTTAATATTTTGGTGCATTTACATTAGTGTAAATCGACGCGGTGTACATTTGCTGTTACGAGCAATTGTTGACAAGATGGCCAGTTATAGTAATACGCGTGAATTACTCAAAAATCAGCAAACCAATAATATGCTCAGTGGATGAAAATTATAAATATGATGCTATGGCGAGACTCGAATTGCGCACCGTCGTTTACCTGGCTGACGGCTAAAAAATGTCTAGTAATTTAAACACTCGAATTGCGCACCGCACCTTTGCCGCTCTGAAATATAAAAAAACAAACGAAAACGGCACCGGGACCATGATATTTGTTGGAATCGGTGGTTCCAAAACTGACTGCTGCTTTATAACATTTGAATGTTCGATGGCTTTAAACATTTTTACGCGTCATCGTATAGTTAAAAAATGACATTTCGTTACTTAACAAACCTCTGTCGTCCTTGCATTATTTAATTTTGATCAATATAGGACATGTAATGTTAGTTCGGTTGTCTTCTTCTTTCCTAACGATTTCCCGGTGCGGGGTCCGTTTGGCAACACTGTCTTCTCCATTTTCTACGATCCTCGGCGTCCTCTATCCCAACACCGACCTCCACCATGTCGTTGTTGACAGAGTCTATCCACCGTCTTCTCGGTTTTCCTCGTGGTCGCTTTCCTCGAATATTATAATCCATTAACATCCTCACAGGGCTATCGTCTGTTTTCCTCAAGATGTGCATCGGAGTCTCGCTTCCCGTAATTTCAAACGGACAGGTGCAACTCCTATACGCTCCCTTCTATCCTCGTTTTTGATATGGTCGAGGAGTGTGTGCCCGAGAGACCAGCGTAACATTTTCATTTCAGGCACATGAAGTTTTTGCTCCATTTTTGTGGTTGTCGCCCAACATTCAGCTCCATATAGCATTGCAGGTCTGATAATCGTCTTATAAATTCTCCCTTTCAGACGTATCGGTATTCTTTTGTTACATAAATGTTAGTTCGGTTGTGCATTTGTAAATAGATGATTCTTCATAATTCTCCTACTTAATTTTACACTTCGATTAACTAATAAAATAAATTTGAATTTTGAATAACATTTAATGAAAACACATCAAATAGACCTCAGTTTGATTTCATCAAACAGCATGCAATATCGAACACCATTAAGGTTACACTTTAAATTGGTCACCAGTGCTTGCGTGATTGAAATAAATTGAGAAATTTAGAGGTCAGTTAATTTATATTTAGTAGTTAATAATTTGTCGGCCACCATTACATTTTTGAACATATTCTGCATAACACTAACCTACCTAACTTAAACTTTTATACATGTAGAATCCACACGGTAGCGAAATAATATACATATACATAAATATTTCAACAACTTTTTCAGTATACAGCCGATTTTTTGTAAAATCCGAGCTAACTTCGAATTGTCTATTATACAGAAGATTGATGGTTAAATTTCATTAGAGCACGCACCATACTGTCAGAAGCGTATATATTTGTATTTACAACATCCCATTTCATACCCTTAAGGTACCGTTTCTCCAGCCTCGCCCATTCAAATTCACTACAAATAAAAACAATCCGCGTGCCCAATGAAGCACAAAACAAAGCACAAATGAGTAACACATCTCAACATGGGAAGGGCTAGTCCCACCCTTACCAAATCAGAAAGGGGGTGAGCACAAACAAAAAAAAGTCGTGCACAAAGAAGCACAAACGAAGCACAAACTAATGACATAATTTTCATCCCTTAATTTTACATGGGCGGGGCTGGTGAAACGCAGCCCCGCCCAAAGACTTTTCTAATTAAACTATGAAGGGGGAGAGCACAAACAAAAAACTTAGTGGCACAAAGAAGCACAAATGAAGCACAAACTAATGACATAATTTTCATCCCTTAATTTTACATGGGCGGGGCTGATCCCACCCTTACCAAATCAGGAAGGGGGTGAGCACAAACAAAAAAAAAGTCGTGCACAAAGAAGCACAAACGAATGACATAATTTTCATCCCCTAATTTTACATGGGCGGGGCTGATCCCACCCTTACCAAATCAGGGAGGGGGTGAGCACAAACAAAAAAAAAGTCGTGCACAAAGAAGCACAAACGAAGCACAAACGAATGACATAATTTTCATCCCTTAATTTGCATGGGCGGGGCTGCGTTTCACCAGCCCCGCCCAAAGACTTTTCTAATTAAACTATGAAGGGGGAGAGCACAAACAAAAAACTTAGTGGCACAAAGAAGCACAAATGAAGCACAAACTAATGACATAATTTTCATCCCTTAATTTTACATGGGCGGGGCTGATCCCACCCTTACCAAATCAGGAAGGGGGTGAGCACAAACAAAAAAAAAGTCGTGCACAAAGAAGCACAAACGAATGACATAATTTTCATCCCCTAATTTTACATGGGCGGGGCTGATCCCACCCTTACCAAATCAGGGAGGGGGTGAGCACAAACAAAAAAAAAGTCGTGCACAAAGAAGCACAAACGAAGCACAAACGAATGACATAATTTTCATCCCTTAATTTGCATGGGCGGGGCTGCGTTTCACCAGCCCCGCCCAAAGACTTTTCTAATTAAACTATGAAGAGGGAGAGCACAAACAAAAAACTTAGTGGCACAAACGAAGCACAAACGAATAAGCCTATTTTGTTTTCCCAACTCAAAATGGGCGGCGCTGGCGAAACGCAGCCAGCAGGAAGAATATACATACCAATCGGTAATGGAAGGAAGTTATCTGTAGCATTCTATTCTGCTATTTATTGGAGTTAATGACTTCGTGCGGAATTGTGACTGTCGAAATCTTAGCTGGAAAAAAAAAAGAAAGTCATATTTGACTTTGAAAACGAAATGTTTCGTTGCAACTAGTCCCCGCGCAAATTTGTAAATTTACAAGTTTCAAAGTACGGTATATTGATTTCTGGATCACACCGGAGTAATCGAATGTCGGCTATTTCGAATAAAACATCTTTCAAGTTGTAATTTCCGTTTAGCGTTTAAACACTTTTGACTTATTGTAGAAGTGCGATGATTTTTTGAGTTCGTAATGTAATTTCGGTAATTCACTTTGTAGACTAATTCCAGAATGTTCGTAAAAAAAGTTCTATAAGGGTTAATGTGTTCCCAATGATGTTCGTAAATCTGATTTTAGCTCTTCTACGTTACCGGATGTAATTTTGAATCGGTGACATGTTCTGCGTTGCATTCGGTTCTCTTTTTGCATATGCCAACGAAACAGGAATGATTTCAAACGGTGTATTTGACTGAAAGGGGAGAAGCAACGAAAATTGTTTTCGATGTTATCTCATAGTCTTTTTCCAAAAAAATAAATAAATAAATAAATAAAAAAGGTTGTGTCGGATCTCTCTTTTTTTGAACTTAATCTCGATGACGTATTTCAGTGTTATTTCGTACAAGCCACTGTTCCAAAAATAGCGTGGCATTTTTATTAGAGATCGTACCAAAGATCCGGATTTACAGGAGAATTCGATTTGCCGTTTTATTCAGGGAATTCGTGTACCCGATTTTTTTAGGTTACATTTTTCAACACGCAAGTACCTGCAATTCGCATTGGTCAGTCTTCAAGTCGTCCGGGGACCTGCGACGAGATAGATTTGTGAAGAAAACAATCGGCACCTCTCAGCAAATACTGAATAATCGACGAATGTTATGTACAAATGTGTTTACCATTCAGTTGCGCTATGTATGAACAGAGAAGAATAGAGACCGTCTTTGTTCGTAAGGGGAATGGATATCTAAAAGCAGAAATGTACCCGAGATCAGCTAGAAAAGTGAAAGATAATGATAACAACATCGGAATTGGAATGATTCATTATCACGTTTTCCGTAGACAGTTTGATTATACTCTTACGTTAGCTGCAATTTCCTTCTCTCTTTCTAACACACGTAGTAATTTTAACATTGGTAATAACAGTGTACATTGCGTCCAGTGCAAATTCCAGTAAAACCCCGCTAATTAGACCTAATGACGATCGCAGTCGGTGCGAATTAGCGAAAATTTCGACTTATGGAACATTTCTAAAATCACATGTAATCCGAACTTTTACGAAAAAATATCGTGTACTTAAATTCGAGATAAATCTCAAAGCGTAATAAGTGTATGTAATAATTGAAGTCGGTGTAATAAATATGAAGTATAAAAATGATTAATTTTAATTATACTCTATGTGTTTAATTTTCATAAAAATTGACTACGAAATACTAGTTTACTATCTAAATTACATATTCTTTAGAAACACGAAATACAGCACTGTCTTACATACATAGATTTACATACGTATATTATTTACGAGATACCTTTTCATTTGAAGAAGTCTGAAATTGTTTTTTTGAGTGTATTGCTTTTAGATTTCTTTTGACACCCAATGCGCTGCTTCATTTCGTTTAACATGAAAAGAGATATTTATTAAATTCACTCTTTTTGGTATTACACACGACCTTAATAATGAATATCAACACGTGATATTTACCATCAGTTATTTTTACAGCCTCTTCTCTTGGATTTCTTCGCAGTTGTCTTGGAACCTCACTATCAGAAGAATCTTGTTCCACATCACCGACTAAACGTTTATTTACCACAGCCGCTATTTCTTCTTCCGTCTGGACAGGGTACTACCCAAATTCATCTTCATCACCATTTAACCAGTGACGTAGTATATTTGCCACATTATTCACCAGTATTTTGTAAAATATTTACGTACTACTCGTCTTTTTCAATCTCGCTTACACAAAAATTAACACGGCAGCATTAAAAAAAAAGTTAAATTTTTGTCAGTCCGAATTTAGAAGTTCCGAATTAGTGAAGTTCGAATTATCGAGGTTTTACTGTATTTTCAGTTCTTTCGAGTGTACTGTATACGTTTAACACCGGATGGACTCCATACGGGTCCGAGGTACGATTTACGAAATAACGAACTTACCCATCATTACTGAGATCAGAAATGGTTGTAGGGATCTCTAGTTTTAACTAGTTGGATGCTCGAATTGCTGTTTTCCCCATAGGACGTGTCAAAGTAATATAGCGATTTTGCAGTTTGTTTTTCAAAATTTCTGTAATTCCGAAGAAATTCGATGATGAAGAATTCTTTCGTTTTAGTGTTTTATTTTATTCGCTTTTCCAGACGATTACCCATCAACAGGGCAAAGAGCTTGCATGAGTGGTTATTCAAAGAGAGGTGAAGCGGAATAAGGGGAAAGCACAAAGAGGGTGGAAAAAATAAAGCGGTCTATATATGCCGGAGCCTGTGTAGAGCTTTCTTTGTTAGTCATTTTTGTAACTTTGCAACAGACGGCAACTTTATAAAACTGCGCGTGTAATAGTCAACGTAGCGAGAAGAATAAAGTAGGAGAGAAGAATGAAGTAAAAGAGAAGAATAAAAAGTAAAAGAGGAGAATATAGGAAGAGAGACAAATAAAGTAAGAGAGGAGAATATAAGAAGAGAGACGAATAAAGTAAGAGATTAGAATAAAGTGAGAGGGAGAATAAAGGAAAAGAGAAAAATTAAGTAAGAGAGAAGCATAAAGCGATTTGCATTCAGCAATATGGTCGCGACTAGTGTGGCCAACGAAAGTTGAGATCCTGGTCAGCAATATGGGATGCGACTCTGGAGAAGTGTTCGCATATCGGAGGAGCGATGCGTCTGCTAACATTTGAAATAATTCAAGATCTTCAACGACTATTTCGAATCTTAATTATCGCAATTATCTAGTTTCTCACCTATTTTCCAATCTGTTTTACATAACCGTGTCGAAAGCGCTTGTTTTCTTAGGTGTTGAATAATTGAGCGATCAATACTATTTTTGATGTTTTTTTTAATATTTTTTAACGTTTTTTTTTTTTTTTGGATGTTAGCGGAGTTAGTCGGCTACAAGTTTGCTCGGTTTGCACATTGATCGGAAGTCTTATGAACTGAATCATAATGCGCACATAAATACGAGCTAATGTTAGCCCTCTACTGATAAGAATTCGCCTTTATCAAGGGTAATACGGCGTTTTTTAATTATATAAACCGTGGAAAATATGCAATATGCGAAACTTACTCGCAACACGTAAATTTTTTATATTATTATGCAAAATTAAACAAGAAGGACACTTAAAAAAAAAAACAAAAAAAAACGAACTTCCCAAAGGTTTAAATTCATTTAAAATGTTTAGGCAGCGACAAGAGTCGCTGTTAAATGTTGAAATTTTTTTGAAAATGACAGTTCCGAGGTCATTCGAACAAACATTTCTCTGGGACATCATTTTTCGTAACTGTGGTACTTAGGAAAAATGTTTTTGTGTGTCTTATAACGTATAGCCGGAACAAGAAGACCGAACGTTATTACAGTTTCACTATACAGAGTGGCCTTGTCACACGTGCCCGTTTTCCAACGCGATATTAGAATTCCGTAGAAGAATGAGATCCGTCGTTCACTCGCGGATGTCCGAAGATGGACCTATTATCGTTCACTGCAAGTACGTGTACATTTTTCAATAGAAATATAAATAAAAAAAAACAGTAAATTTTACGCTATACTTTACGCACTCAGAGTGAATGATGTCTTTTGCGTGCGCTATATTTCAATACTTAAATACTCAAATACTTTAATACTCTTAATACTTTAATACTCCAATATTTTAATACTCCAATACTTTAATACTCCAATACTTTAATACGCTAATACTTTAATACTCCAATACTTTAATACTCCAATACTTTAATACTCCAATACTCCAATAATTTAAGCGTTGTACAAAATTAGTATGTAATTAGACTTTTACACTTTTTAGGAAAAGTCTTATATATATATATATATAGTTTATATTTCATACGGGGCTCTTGATGAGATAGTCAGCGCATGTTGCACTCGATAAATTCAAATAATCCGGATTTAAAAAGAGCGCTCGCTTGTGGTATAAATAAAATCATTCTTATCGACTGAAGTCGTCGCGTCAGTAACTTCTTTTTAATGGAAAATAAAGTAAAAAAGAAACGGCCCGATTTAAATACTTTGCTGGCGTATTATTTAGCTCGCGGCGAGACGACATCAGTACTTACTGACACACACACACACACACACACACACACACACACACACACACACATACAGAATTATTACGATGTGACGGATATGTTTGAGAATGAAGACAAACGGTTAGCGGGCCAACACATGCAAGGTCGATTGCAGTCGGCAGCTCATGCGAAAATCCGATTTTTGAATTAAGGCGAATATCTCTAGTTACGTCCTAAGAATATTATAGACGGAGACTATCGTACAGGTGATAAATTATATATTAAAACCAGAAAGTGCATGAATAAAATTCTCGCAAAAAGTTATGTATTATTTTCTGTACGAGTAGAATTGGTAAAAGGTCTATACACGCGGAAGAAGATGAGAAAATAATTAAATTGCGAGCAAATTATTTTAATTTATTCGCTACAATTTTTAGATGAAACCCCCCCCCCCCCCCCCCCGCGCGCGCGCGCGTTATTCCAGGAGCTAGCGGAATTTCACGAGATAATATAATGCAGATATGTTGAAGGAAAATTTAATATTCAGTCGATAATTTACGAGAAATTTTGTTTGCGCAAGTACGCTCTCGTTTAACCACTCCGTTTTCTTTAATAACATTTCCATTCCTCTTTCTTTCAGCGGAAGCGGAAGTATTGAAAAAAATTCGAATTTTTCGAAAATTTAAATAATTTGACGTATTATACTGGCTAACAAATAAACAAATAAATGAAAAATAGAATAAAAATTCCGTACAATGTATTTAACGGGGTAAGCTATGAAAATTTTACGGAGATTTTTATCGTTAATTAACTTGTAAAACTAATTTTGCAATAATCTTTTACATGTACTTTCAAATCCCGCCCCTGTCTAAGTTAGACATAATCCGAAATTCGTGCCTCCCACTCTGTCTCATTCTTAAATCGTCTTCAAATTTTTCCTTGAATTTAATATGCCACCACCTCTGACTATTTACCGATTTTATTTAGACTATCATTTTCTCAGTAAATTTCTTTCACCGTTACGGAGATGTTTTATATTTGAAATAAAAATTTTATCAACACGCGTAACGGTCATTTTTACTTCGTTTTCTACGTGATTTTCATCGAGAATCATAGCGTGTTGTCATTAAAAAGTTAAATCTTTTCCAACAAATCAGGTAAACTAAATTGCGTGTCTCGGTTAAATAGAATACGCCTTTAAACGCTGCTCGATTATTTTACACCGAGGAAGATAATCAAAGATAAACGATTATTCGGCGATACTCTCCTGAGTTACTAAACAAGTTTCCGCTTTTAGCCTGTAAATTTCACAAATATAGTATAGTACATCGTTTGATTACATTTTCAGAAAGTCTAAACAAAAATTTTAACACGCTATAACATTAAAAGGAAAAAAAAACATTTTTTTTTTTTGTTTTTTAAACTCTTTTTAATTAGAATTAAGAACGTCATCTCGCCCTTTTTACATTGTATTCACTTGAACAACAACATCTCATTAGCCTAAAAAATATTTTCTATTAATATCAAACCGACAAAAAAAAATCCAAAAAACTATTTTTTTTTTGTTTTTTTACAAAAGTTCTATTTAATTTCGAAAGAACAACAACTACTAAAAGAGTACAACTTCCATACTCATAAAATATTGCGAAAACTTTGAAAAAACCAGACAAGAATAAAAGAGATTTTGACTTTTATTTTAAAATACGCTGCTATCAACTTCGAATACGTGTGTTGAAAGTAGCCAAATGGTTTAGATGTCAGGCCAATAAAATAAAAAAAAAAAAAAAAAGTAAGAAAACTTGAATTCAAATTGCCCTCATGCTGCGCACCTTAAATTCTGTCGGAACCGTGTAAATCTCTCCAACGCTGGAAAAAAATACTCCGGATATATCTCCAGCGATGGCTCACAAAAGCAGAGTCCGTTCTGGCTGCTTCATTTTAACTATTCAAATTTTCCGCTCGCACACCGCTGTTCCATATATTTATAGTTCAATTTTCTCTCTTCCCCTGTCTCGAATCGACACTTGTCCTTCTTATCTCTTCTAAATAACTTCTAATTTTCTCATTCTGAGCGACTTTCGTAGCGTTTTGACGTTTCTACTTTCCCGATAGCTCTCTCGTCGTCCAACGCAACCTACTTTAGCTTCCTGCAATTGTTTCAAATTCGTGTCTCCTTCATGTCGGTTGTTCCTAGTCACTCATCCCTGGAAACAAGACAGAACACCGTGCTGCTAAAGATGTCGCTCTACTTCCGAATATCTCTAAACTAAACTCTCTCACTCTCTCTCTTTCTTTTCATTAGAAATAGACTGTGTCTTCTCAAAACTTTTAATCATCTCCTACCAAAACCAAACATCTTTCATCCGTTTTTCTCTTACTTCCGATCAAGAAAAAAACGCTACTTTTACATATCCTACTCCTGTCCCTTTCGGTAGAACTTTTGTTCTCTTCGTCGATAATATATTGACATTCTATACTGCTCTGGTGCCTATTAAATCCCGCTTTTATCTTCCTTCGTTCTTCGTCAACAGACGTTTTCTCTTCTTCAAGAACATCTTTCAATTTCGAAGTTTTTTATAAACCTCTTATCAAATACCGCGTAGTCCTCATCTGTGCAGCTAATAAAAACTGTGTCATAAAATACATAATTCAACAGTTAAAAATGGTAATAATAAAAACAAAAAAACAACAAAAGTATAAAAAGTAAACAGCAATTAATCAGAATACACTTTAGATTATAATATTTTATCTAGTTTAAGGTAAAATTTTGTAAGTGCTTTAGACCCCTTTCGATTTGATTACACGCATATTTATCCCGTGAACGTAGTAAACAATGCTTACCATGGTTTTTTGTCTTCTTTGAACGTGTGTTAAATTAAGCATGTTATAAGAGATTAGTAGTAACAATAAAAACTTATCAAAACCGTAGAAAATAAAATGGAAACCTGCTGGAAGCTATATTGCGCCTCTTATGTTCTATCTTTTCAATCTTCATAGACTGTTTCTATTATTTGTTCCTTCCTCTTGACAACATTTGATATCGTACGAAGATATAATTGATTCCCTCCTGTTTTAATTGTTTCTAGGAAAAAATCCCCAGTCGACAGGCCCCGAAAAAAAAAAAAAAATATATATATACTCGTAGCGAGCCCTACACGGGCACAAATACAGTACACTCGTAAGCATAACGGTGTCGCTGAAACGGCATTATGTAAACTGTATCGTATAAAAAATGGCAATGAACCATACTATAAATACAAACCACAACCGGATATTTCCGAAAATGAATCGCATAAAATATACCGGGACATGCAAATAAGAAAAAATCAGTAAACCGGATATTATTTCAGTAGACAAGAAGAATAAACATGTATCTATCCCCCTTATAGATATGTCAATACAGAGAACATGCAAAGTAGGTATTCTACAAAAGCGCGTGCAACGACTATATGCTATGAGTAACGTTAGGGTAATAGCGTCATTTATTATTTGAACGATGGGATTCAAGGGCGTCGCCAGCCGATGGGCCAGGGGGGGGCAAGATGATAGAAAAAGGATATGAGTTATCGGAAACGAATAAAATTTATAAGTTGTAAAGGCTTAATATTTTATTGAACCAGAATCTTAATTAAAACATAATTTTCGCGTGGGTTTCTGGCAAATTGTTCATGATTACGCGCCTATGGTTGATTAAAAAGTTTCAAGGCTGCACCCCGCCCACCGCTGACGACGCCCATGATGGGATTCATACCGACAACGTTAGAAAAAAATGCAATTACACTTAAGCTATGAAAAATTAGTAGCCGACATCCAGAGAGTAGTCATAATCAATATCATATATGCAGAATATTTAAAGAAAACATAGTTCATTTTTCTCTGGTTTACGCCTGCGATTCTCGACCTGCAAAAACCAGAAAAAAGAGAAAGATACAAATAATAATAATAATAATAATAATAATAATAATAATAATAATAATAATAATAATTTTACATATATTATTGAAATATTAGGAGGTTTTGCTCCCGGCTCGCTTTGCTCGCTAACCATCCCGCATTGATCATCGCGCTTGTTAAACCGCCTTCTAACACCCTTAAAACTATGCTTTATATATTAGAAGGAAGTCATAATTTGAACAGGTGCTATAATTACAGAGTACCTATTTAAAAAAATAAAATGCTTTTTTACAAAAAATAAATACCGACTTCAAGGTTTATTATAAAAATTTAAAAATGCACTAAAAAGTAAAAAATAATTACTCCCGATAAGAAAATATATATATCAGAGTGATATAACTTAAGGTGATATCGTAATTCTTATACAACATTAACTTTTTGGAGTTGTAATTAAATTCATGTTAGGAACAATTTAATCAACATTTAATGCAGTTTTTAATTATTCTTTTAATATGAATTTGATGCCAACTCCAAAAAATTAATGTTGTATAAGAATTACGATATCACCTTTAAGATCACTCTGATATATATTTTCTTATCGGGAGTAATTATTTTTTACTTTTTAGTGCATTTTTAAATTTTTATAATAAACCTTGAAGTCGGTATTTATTTTTTGTAAAAAAGCATTTTATTTTTTACTTTTTAGTGCATTTTTATTCAATTAAATTAAAACATTTTAATAAGAACAGATATTTCCACGGTGTGAAAACACCAAAAGCTACATTTCCATGGTAATTTGGCAAATTTATAGTATTTTAAGTCAAAAATCTAATCCGACGGTGAAAACAATCATGAATGAAAAGCATCCAAAAAGCTTCAATCTCGATAACTCAAAAACTATCGGTCAGACCTTGATCAAATTTAAATGGGACCACATGACAAACACCACCTTTCAAATAAAAGAAGAATCATCAAAATTGGTTCATCTAGAAGAAAGTTCTGTGGTAACACACATAAAAAAAAAAAAAAAAAAAAACAAAAAAAAAAACGAAATCTGTATTCATGGTAAATGGAAATACATTTCAAATGTAGCTGCTGGAAATAAATTTAACATAAAAAAAAATTGTTAATAAATAATAAAAATAAAAATTCAACCAATTATATTAGTTCTGGCTATTTAAAATTGTTACACTAAAAATTATGTTTTCTTTTACAATATTTTCGAACAGTGGTAACTTTTTTTTTTCGTTTCTCCTTTACGTTCTTAGTCGCTTTTATCTCAACAACGCGAAACGGCAAAACTATTTTATTGCATTATAAGGAGAAATATTGACCGACTGGTTTTGTAATAATGTAAAAAATTATTCAAGACGTATTCTCGACAATACCGGTCTTGGCGATAATTTATCGTGTATATGCATTAAGATATAGTTCTTACAGAAATGTACACATGGAGAAGGAACAAAAGTGTTATTATTCGGTTTTATTTCAGTGACGGTGGCGGACGTTCCGGTGTTTACCTATGTATCGATGCAAATCTGGAATTAATGGAAGAAGAAGACTGCTTCAACGTTTTCGGATATTTGAAAATGTTACGAAAATCTCGAAAAGGAATGGTGGAAACAGCGGTAACCTTTAATTTTTAATTTTCTTACGAATCCACCTCGTCCGAAATAAAATTAAAATGTTTCCATTTCGCTAAAACTTTTCAGAACGGTTAACTTTATATTATGCCCCCCCTACCTTTTTTTTGATCAAATGGACTGAAGGTGAAGTATTCTCATTCCAGTTTGCTGAAATAGTGCATACAATTTTTTAAAGAGTAACTGTAATAACTTTTTGTATACATATATGCGCGTGTGTGTGGGGGGTAGGTTACTTAGGAGAGGACTTTAAACGAAGGGAAAAAATAGAATCAACAGTTAAATTTTGATTCGATCAGATGTTGACAATATAAAAGAACATCATTACAGCCATATAATGATGAATAGAGAAAGAAAGCAGGCAGGATACAAGAAAAGTCAATTAAAACTATGTTTTAATAAAGATAAAGGCAAAAGATAATGATCGGTTTTACAAAAACAATGAAAGCGCAATCAGCGTCGCAGACTACTAATTAGGGAAATATGAAAAAAGTTGGGAAGAGATAGTTCAAACTTTAGCGGATAATAAAGATGGATAAACAAAACAGGGAGGTAAGAATCACAAGGAAGATTTCTAACTATCAAATGAAAAGAGTGACCGTTACAAAAAGGAAGATAAGTAGAAATTCGTATACCGTGCCAGGAGATTAGAGAATGAGATTATTTTTTTAAGAAACCGAAAGAAATTACGAGCCAAGGTGTTATTCGCGATCATGCCTGTGTAACTGGAGAGTCACAGTAAATCGAAAACAGTGGTAAGATTACGGACGAGAAGAGTGATATAATCACCGCAATGAGTAGATAACGAATTTTTAACCGCCAAAAATGATGTTATCTTTTTGCTGGAGACTTCACCGAAGATAGAGATAGTTTATTGTACATGCTTGCTACTGCAAAACTATATGTGAAAGAACAAAAACGTAAGATAAGACTTTACTTGACTGCCGTCAGTTTACTGGTTTTTTTTTTGGTTCATATTACATTATTGCCGTCGGTTCATTTTCGCATAGTTTCTAGTTCATCGATAATATATCGAATTTTCTTAGTAATATATTAACATATTGTACGTCTTGTAAATATTATATTAATGTTCATCCGCATGATACAAATACCAAGTTACGTAGATGAGGAAGCGCCATCACAAATTAACACAATCTGTACATCATTTTCGAGACCGCAGGTATAGTATTTAGCCATGATGCGAAGCTGCAGGGATCTCCATAAAGAACTTGGAAATTTCAAAATTCTTGGTTTGCAACCATGTTCCCGCTACAGTACGCTCGTAAGAAACGCATCTAAAACCAACATATTGCCACATTTTTTAAAAAATGATATGTAGTTTACCGATCTGATTACACTCAGGAATGAGTAGCGAGAGAGGAATAGTTGCCATATTAGTATAACAATCCACAGAGCTGATGTCCTGCGGAGGCAAGTTTCAAAGAAAATATCAACATGCTATCGGGGATTATTTGCAAAGATTAATATTGGTCACGCGGATTTTTTTTTTTTTTTTTTGGGATCACACTAATGTTTCAAATAGTTCGTTACATTCAATTTCGAAATAGCAGTTGCGCGAGAACCGTTTTTGTTCTCTTTGAGTCCCACACGGTTTTCCTTTAAAAAAAAAAAGTGTGGAAAAAGTGTGTGCAAGTATGGAACGAATGGCTCAAAATTTATCAGCCATAGAAGGAAATCTAAATAAATTTACTGAACCAATTAACAGTATGTTTTAGTTATTCTCTTGACATCATATAAACAACAAAAAACCTTGGTATGCCCAGAGGTTAAGGTCGGCATTTTTGGAGGGAAAAGAGTAATTCGTAAATTCAAAACGACCGGACTACTTTGTGTACTCTAGTGGAATTCGAAAAACGCATATCTATAACCAGGCCACTTATTCACAGAAAAATAACGTTAGTTCGAAATATTCTTTGCCTCTCTATACGAAAGATAGACCCAATGGCGTTATGTACGGAAAAAAATTCAAGTCGCTCAATGGAATTTTGAATGCAACGTTGACTCCTACATTAGTTACAATCCGTTCTATATTGAAAAAAGAGTCTGACATTGTAAGAATCGTTGCGCTTCATTTTAAAAGTTGCTATTTATTCTCTCCCTATCACCCTTCCTTCGCATAATCCCATATAAATAATTCGGTAAATATTCTTTTTACAATTCATGAACTAAACCACCGGCTGAACTAGAACGCAAAGAATAATTCATCTGAACTGATTGCATACATTCTTTTATGCTCAAGCGCCTTCCTCCATCTGCAAAATAATTTCTGCTGCACATCTACAATTGAATTTATTTCTGCGCAGTTTTATTCTACGTTTTTTATATCGACGTTAAAATTTCACTAGTTCTAGGCGCCGCAACAGTTCTGTAATCACGTACGACACGTAGTTTCTTGAATAGTAATTAAAACAGAAAAAAATAAATAAATGAATTGCTTGAAGAGCATTTATAGAATCAGAAACAATTAAATAATTGGAAGAAATATAATTAGAGAAAACGGAAATGACGGAAGTGGTCATTAATTAATTTGCATGGATAGAAAAAAAAAACAAAAAAAGAAAAACGAAAAGATTCGGGAAAGTTAAAATCTGGGAGGATAAAAAAACCTTCAATATCACCAGGTTTTCTGAAACCGAAATGGAAATGGTTATGCACAAGAAAGAAATAAGAAATCGTAAAATTTCTGTTTAATTATGGCTTGAAGAAGAAATCTTAAAAAAGAAAAATACTTTGAGAGGATAGCAAAGTGAAAGTAAAAAATCGATGAGATTGTGTGAAGCCGAAATGAACTAGTAGCGTGACTCTGGTTGTTGTTCAAACATGATTTAACGGATCTATGTACAGAAATATTTTTAATTCTCTTGTTCGTTTTCCACAGCTCTGAGAATATAGATGTGAACAACTGTAGAGGGATCTCCCTATTAGCTGTGTTGCCCACAAAATCGGACCACACGAGGAATCCTAAAAAGAATCGAAAACGCCACAATTAAACAATTAGGGGAATACCAGTCCAGTTTTAAGAAAGAAAGATTTTGCCTAGAAGAAATTTTTAATGTAAAGAATATTATTAGGTTCTGTTGTGTCCCGGCCATCATAACTTTCTGTTTCGATGCGCCGCGGCACTAATATTTACAAATACGCTGATGTAAGCTAATTTAACCGTTGTCAGCGCGATCGGCTCGTTATTTACGTCTTTTCTCACGTCCGATTAATAAACAACCGAGCTTATGTATTTTCCCTTTTGTCACGTACCGTTCAATAGCGCTTGCTATATAAGATATAATTATTTACTGATAAATTTAGATTTGTATCCTGGGCGTTACCCGAATTGTTCGATACCGTATCCAGTCTGCCCGGTTGACACTAAAGTTTATCTTTGGCTGTTTTAATCGGTGGTAATTTAGGACTTAGGATTATCGGTGATTGATCAGTTCGCGTAATCGCGACGTCTCCGATGTTATCGTAGTTTATAATAATAAACGAGATATTAAGTTCAGTTAGTCTCTTTATTAAAATACAGTTAACTCGAGAATTAGATCGTCGTCGTAGTAACTCCGTCGGGAATACAACATCTCAAAATTGGCGCAGTCGGTAGGATATCAACAGCGGCGTGGCAAACACGTCTGAGGTCCAGCTCTTTACGTTCGGAGCCTACGTAGTTGGTATTTATATTTTTTTTTATTATTCAAACTTCCTAAATAATTTCTGATTCTTTTACTATCTGTCCCTGTTTTTCTTGGCGTACCTTTTTTTTTTTATATTTTTATATTTTTTGATACATATATAAACTTTTTGTTATTTTTCGTAATGTCGTTATGGCGCCGCAAACTAGAGGTCAGTCTGAAAGCGAAAATATCCCTCTATATTCCATTGAATTCTTAGCTAAATTAGTCTCCCGAGAATTTTCAGGAGACCGAAGTCAATTAAACGACTTCATCTCAAATGTAAATAACGCGTTTGCTCTGGCTCACGAGAGTCAAAGGATACCGTTACTATACTTCGTTGTGAGTAAAATCAGTGGTAATGCCAAGGCACATCTCGCACACTGTGAGTTCAATTCTTGGCACGACCTAAAACTAAAGCTTAAAACCCTATACGAAGATAAAAAACTTTACTCTCAACTCTTAGAAGAGTTAGTCACCATTAAGCAATCCCCTAGCGAGTCAATAACGCAGTTCTACACCAGAATAGATTGTGTAATGGCTCGTCTCCTCTGCAACTTAGAACCCGAATCGGATGACAAGCTCATCCAAGGCCAAATCAAAATGATTAGGGACATGGCCATAAGTCGCTTCACGCTACACTGTGATGCTGACATATCTCGAATAATACGGCAGAAAGAGCTGCCCACCCTAAACGAATATCTGTCGATCGCTCTCCGCGAGGAACAGATGCAAAAAGTCGAAAATCGATCCCCGCGCTTCAAAAACAAAATATATAATAAGTATACTGAGAAGCCTCCTGATAACCGCTATTGTAAGCATTGCAAGAAAACCGGACATCTAGCAGAGAATTGTCGGTATTTAAAAGTTAATTCTTTAAACTACAAACCCCACTCGGTTACCGATGCCGAACCGAGGAGGATTTAAAAAATTTTAAAGGCGTCACAAAATTTAACGTAAGAAAGGAAGAATGTAGCACGTTTTGTGTAAACAGTAATGCATTCTATATCAATTTTTTCTCTGAACAATCGGTAAACAAAAAATTTAATTTTATTATAGAGACCGGAGCGAGCGTCTCTATTATAAAAAAGAATAGTTTACGAAAGGGTACCGTATACTATGATAACGTAATCACCAAACTTAACGGCATCTGTACCCGCTCATTTGTACAAACAATCGGCTATACATATTTAACTCTTAATGAAAATTTTAACGTAAAATTTTATATAGTCGATGACGTCACCAACATCCCCTGTGATGGATTGTTGGGCGTCGATTTCTTAACAAAACATAGAGCAGAGATAAAATTTTCCGAGTCTACTGCAACTCTTAATGGTAAAAAATATAATTTATTTCGGAAACAAAAAGGAAATAATTCAAATAATTGTAATATTATCTTAGCTCCTCGTTCCGAAAAAGTAATAGAGGTTAACATTAATAACAGCAATATAAAAGAAGGTATAATCGACGAACCATCACCAATGGAAGGTGTGTTTCTTGCTCGATCTGTTGTCCGCGTAAATAACAATGGAAAAGCGGTAACAACAATTTTAAACACTTCCGACAAAGAATGTGTAATAAAAAATTTTAACGTAAATTTAAGACCCACAAATTTACTAGAGAATGGAAATAATTTTAAAGTAAATTGTCCCGAGGTTAACATAAAAAATAAAGAATTAATAAAGAATTTACGTCTGGAACATCTAAATAGTGAAGAAAAAAATGTATTAATTAAATTATGTTTAAAGTATAAAGAGCTGTTCCAGATAAATAATAATAATCTTTCGTGTACTGATAACTTTGAACATGAAATAAATACGAGCGATTCTCCGCCAATATTTTCAAAAAATTATCGGCATCCAGAAGCCTTAAAAGAGGAAGTAAACAGACAGGTAAATAGCTTATTGGACCAAGGTATTATACGTCCATCTAATAGCCCCTGGTCTTCTCCTCTCTGGATAGTGCCAAAGAAACCTGACAGTTCAGGAAAGAAAAGATGGAGAATCGTCATCGATTATAGAAAATTAAATAACGTAACGATTGGGGAAGTTTTTCCACTACCCAATATAGATGAAATTTTAGACCAATTAGGTCGATCAAAATATTTTACCACTTTAGATTTAGCTTCTGGTTTTCACCAAATTAAAGTAAAGAATTCTGATATACAGAAAACTGCTTTTAGCACTAATTTAGGCCATTTTGAGTACACGCGTATGCCTTTTGGTTTAAAAAATGCACCTGCCACCTTCCAGCGGTTGATGAACTCTGTCCTCGCTGGCTTACAAGGAAATCAGTGCTTCGTGTATATGGATGATGTCATTGTGCATTCTACTAGTTTACAAGAGCACCTCGATCGTTTAACATATGTCTTTGACAGATTAAAAAATAACAACCTTCGGTTACAGCCCGATAAATGCGAATTTCTGAGAAAAGAGGTCGGCTATTTAGGTCATATTATTTCTGAAAATGGTCTCCGCCCAAATCCCTCTAAAATCCAGGCCATTGTCGAGTTCCCCAGACCCAATTCTTCTAAGGAAATTAAATCGTTCTTGGGCCTGATAGGTTACTATAGACGTTTCATAGAGAATTTTGCTAAAATTGCTAAACCCTTAACTCTTCTTTTAAAAAAGGATCAGCCTTTCAATTGGAGTTCTACTCAACAAGACGCTTTCAACAATTTCAAAAAAATTCTAACCAGTGATTCACTTTTACAATATCCTGATTTTTCTAAAGAATTCTTACTTACCACCGACGCTAGTGGTTTCGCCATTGGTGCTGTTCTATCGCAAGGTACTCCCGGTCAAGATCGACCTGTCGCTTATGCTAGTAGAACGCTCAATGAACATGAAATTAACTATAGCACTACGGAAAAGGAATTAATTGCCATTGTATGGGCCATTAATTATTTTCGACCCTATCTGTACGGGCGAAAATTCACGATCATTACGGATCATAAAGCCCTAACATGGTTATTCAACTGCAAAGATCCTGGCTCTAGGCTGTTGCGCTGGAGGCTTAAACTTTCAGAATACGAATATGAAATAAAGTACAAACCAGGCAGGAAAAATAGTAACGCAGATGCTTTATCGCGGAACCCTCCTGACCTTAATCGCCAAATTAATACTATTTTATTAACAAATATTAATAATAACAATAAATCTAACGATAAAGAGGATGTAACGTGTGATAAATTTTTAAAACTCTCAAAAAATCAGCGTCGGCAAATCTCTATAGATGAAATTAATAGTAAACCCTTTGACAAAAGTCCGACAGTTGTTTTTATTTGTAAAACCGGCCCTAACGTAAACACTATCATTAACAATAACGTAAACGATATGGAGGTCGGCCATGTCAAACGAATTAAGCAAGGTAATAAAATCATTTACCTTTGCTGCTTTAAAGTAAACCCTTTTGATAATCTAGATTACTGTGTGCTGTTTAACGTAATATTAACCCTATCCAAATTATTGTTAAAGTTTAATGAAAAACATGTCTTTATAAGTAAAATCCCCAGCACACACACCCTAGTTGACTATGAAAAATTTAAAAAACTTATCTCCTATATTTTCGTGGATTTAAACGTTAAAATTACTATTTTGAGAAATGAGAAAAAGGAACCACAAACTCCTGAGGAGATAAGTAAAATTCTGGAAGAAGCCCACAGTTCTGCAGCCAGCGGTCATTCTGGGTTCTTTCGTACGTATGCTAAAATTCGTAGCCAGTACTACTGGAAAAATATGAAGAGTGACATTCGTAAATATATTAAAAATTGTCACTCTTGCCAAATTCATAAAACCAATTTTAAACCCGTTAAAAATGCGATGGAAATAACCACCACCAGCTCGTTCCCCTTCCAACGCCTAGCTATAGACGTAGTTGGCCCTCTCCCCATAACGGAAAAAGGAAATAGGTTCATCCTCACCATGCAGGATGACCTGACAAAATTCTCTTACGCCGTTCCCCTTCCAAATCACGAGGCCACTACGGTTTCCGAAGAGTTGGTCAAATTCTTCAGCCTTTTCGGCACTCCACAAACTTTGCTTTCCGATCGCGGAACCGAGTTTACTTCCGAGATCATCTCTCAGCTTTGCAAGCTATTTAAGGTCCGTCATGTTTTTTCCACCCCTTACCAACCACAAACGAATGGTAGTTTGGAAAGGAGCCACCTAACCCTAAAGGATTATCTAAAACACTTCGTTAACGATACTCAGAGCAATTGGGACGATTTCGTCGCCCATGCCTGTTTTTCCTATAATGCCAATGTGCATAAATCTACCAATTTCTGCCCTTTCCAACTTCTATTCGGCCATAAACCTTTTATCCCCAGTTCGCTTACAGCTGAACCCGAGTTCCGTTATACCTATGACGATTATGTTAGTAATCTTAAGCTTAGATTAAGTACTATCCATAAGATAGCACGGGAGAACATAATCTCTGCAAAGAATAAAAGTAAAACTTCCTACGATAAGAAAATCAATCCGCAGGAGTTCCAAGTAGGTCAATTAGTTATGTTAATAAATAAAAGCACTCGATTTAACAAGTTAACTGCTAATTTTAAAGGACCCTACAGAATTATTAAAATACTAAATAATAACGTAGTTGTGTTATTAATTGGGCGAAAACATATTAAATACAATACAAATTTAATCAAACCTTATTATTCAAGTGATGACGCCCATGTCACTACATAATTTTAAAATAGATTTCTATGCATTAAATTGTCAATAGACAATAAAGTTAATTAATACTAAAATAACTAAATTAAGTAATCAATAAAGTAAATGATTTAATGAAACTCCAGGTGCAAGTCACTCGGAAAACCATAAGAATATTTAACGAAACCATTTCTAAGTTAAAAATTCGAGAGCAACTATTGTCTACTAATTTGGACTCCCTTAACAAGGTCGTTTACAAAAATTCCCCGTCGCTCTTAACGATAAATTTATTTATAAATATTACGACTTTTGTACCGTAGATATACTGTTACACGAACATTTACTTATTTATAAAATTAAAATACCAATAATAAGCAGTGTAGAGTACGCCTCGTTTCACGTTATTCCTTATCCTATCCCTAAAATTAATTCTGCCTCCCTATTCAGCTACATCCGTCCCACATATAAATATCTACTAATAAATCGGCTTGGAACTGAGTACCTAGTGTACAAGGACCTGAACGATTGTGTCACCATCACCTTCGGGAACGGAGACATAATGCGTTTGTGCCATAGCCAGAGTATGCTGAAGACCGACAAGGAGATCCCCTGCGAAGCTGCGCTATATCTTTCCCGTTCGGAGGAAATACCCGACGATTGTACGATCACCACCGCCCCGCTCCGAAGAAACACGTTTCACAAACTCGCAGACAGCCGTTGGTTATTCGTCATACCGAACACCACCGTGTTAACTGTTTATTGCGATTCCAAGTCCGATACGGAAGAGTATCGTCTACATGGTTTCGGAATCATCTCGCTGGACAATGACTGCCATGCGTCCGAGCCATCGATCTCTCTCTACGGACAATCCAACGTGAACGCTAGTTTCAACCACGTAGTGCCGATGGTCGATCTAGATAGCAGTAAATACTATCGAAGAAATCAAACTCATCGTAAACCCAGCACGCTTCAGCTGGGAGAGCCTTCCTTCGAAAACTTTGATGCTGTTGATGAAGAACTGTCCGCTGTACTCAACATCCTAAACACCCACCCTTCAGAGGATGTCCGTTCCAGTATTTCCAACATCTCCCAAATTTCCGTCGTGACTATCATCACCACCGTCATTATCGTTTTCATCCTGTACGTAGCTCGAAGAGCTTTTTTCCCGCAACACCGCCAAAGGAACTACAAGGAGTCTGCCCCATCATCTATTCCAGAAACCCCTCATGCCGAGCAAGCATCCTCATCAGAACAGTGCCCCGGCGTTATTATAAGTTGTAAATAGAAAAAAAAAACTATAAATAAAACTTCGTAAGAATTCCGCTCTCGCTTCCGTTGTATATAAACATACTTTCGTTTTCGCTCAACCCCGATTCTTCCTTCATTTTTATTTAATTTTTTTTATTATAAGGAGGGGGGAGTGTTGTGTCCCGGCCATCATAACTTTCTGTTTCGATGCGCCGCGGCACTAATATTTACAAATACGCTGATGTAAGCTAATTTAACCGTTGTCAGCGCGATCGGCTCGTTATTTACGTCTTTTCTCACGTCCGATTAATAAACAACCGAGCTTATGTATTTTCCCTTTTGTCACGTACCGTTCAATAGCGCTTGCTATATAAGATATAATTATTTACTGATAAATTTAGATTTGTATCCTGGGCGTTACCCGAATTGTTCGATACCGTATCCAGTCTGCCCGGTTGACACTAAAGTTTATCTTTGGCTGTTTTAATCGGTGGTAATTTAGGACTTAGGATTATCGGTGATTGATCAGTTCGCGTAATCGCGACGTCTCCGATGTTATCGTAGTTTATAATAATAAACGAGATATTAAGTTCAGTTAGTCTCTTTATTAAAATACAGTTAACTCGAGAATTAGATCGTCGTCGTAGTAACTCCGTCGGGAATACAACAGTTCAAATTAGTTAGGAGTTATGATTATGTGGCCATTTTTATCGACTTCACGAAAGCATAATCGGCCGATAGGGGTACGGTAATCGATATTATGTTAGAAGAATTTGAGATAGAAAAATAATAGAACAAACATTGTCCAACACAAGGTATAAAATTTAGAGGAGAAATGTCAGATGATCCGTTTGAGATCGTAACGGGTGTAAGACGTAAAAAGAGACAGCTTATCATCGATCCTTTTTAACTGCAGCTTAGAGAAAGTTACCAGGAAAATGGAAAATACTGACCGATAAAGAAGGCAGCAAACACAAATTTAAGCTTGATACAAAGAATAAAGTCACACATATATATATATATATATATATTAACTGTTTAGCCTTTGCAGATTATTTAACTATCTTCGCTAACGACATAGCTCCCGTAACAAAAAAGATTAACCAATTAATAAAAGTGCCTCCAAATGTGTAGGTCTTAAAATATTTATTGGAAAAACCAAATGTACATGACAAATATTACGGTCCGGACTATACTAATACACGTGTTGGGAAAATAAAACGAGTTAAAAAGATTAAATATTTTTAGGGGAAAGTTATATACAAAACAAAATGGATTAGAAGAAGGAGCCTTGAACAGTAGAATATACAGATTAAGCCGAGCATATGGATTAATGAAGAATATCTACAACAAAAAAAAAAGCAATGCGTATAGGAGCAAAACTAAGACACTATTCTACAGTTATCAAAACCGGAAGAATTATACGAATTAGAAAAATCCTAAATCTTAACAAGAAAGGATCAACTGACCAATTAGAAATAAGAGAACGTACGACTTCTAAGGAAAATTGTAGGAATGAAACGATGTACAGAGTTTAAATGGGTATCAAACGATAAATTATACAGAAATATAGGACCGTTGCCAATAAGGAAAAAAGATTATCCACTTCACGGACATGTTATCATAATGCAGGATGATAGGTTAATCGAAAGAATTTGCGAATTTATGAAAACGAAGAAAATAAGACTTAAATGGTTCGATGAGTGCAAAAAGGATATGACATTAATAAATATTACCGAAATGCCAATGTTTGACGAAAAACCGACTATTAATTCAAAACTTTAAAATAAACCAAGAAAGTCGGAAAAGATCGCTCTTTACCGAGAGCCATAAAAATTCATTTAATTCGAAGGACTCGAGAAATATTGGAAAGATATCGGCGAAGGGAAAAGGACGAAAAATAAAATAAGGGCTTAGTTGCATTTTAGTATCGTCCGTAGGGACTGTGATCGAAGAAAAAAAAATATATATATACAATGACTGTTCTAGAAATATGAGAGTTCGCTTCGATACGGCGAATGAAATTACTTACCGGTCAGCCGACAACGATACAGCATTGTGGAACAATTTATTAGCTACTGACAGAGCACTGGCTATGTTACGACGATTTATCGCTTCGCTGTAATTGTTTAAATAAAAGCGGTAAAAGTGTCGATGTAGGTTTTAATCATTTAGAATAACTGACCAACAAGGCGCGATAGTGAGTTGACAGGTGATTACACATTTAGTCTTCCCCGTAACCGTAGCAATAAAGAGACTGATTGGTTACATTATCTCAGCTGGCAGCATCAATTTGAATGTTATTATCAAGATAGCTGTAAGTATTTCGTTTTTTCTTCGAGTGAAAATTGACATCAATGGTGTGCAATCAAATTTTATGTATGACTGAAAAACAAAAAGGTCGTGGAGATTGCGACGATATTAAAAGAAGCCTACAGCGCAGAATGTTTATAGTCGGCAATTTTTCGTTGGCACATTCAGTATCAAGAGTCCGCAGATCTTTTCGCCACAGAGCTGATGTCCTGCGGAGGCAAGTTTCAAAGAAAATATCAACACGATATCGGAGATTATTTGCAAAGATTAATATTTATCACGCGGATTTTTTTTTTTTTTTTTTTTTTTTTGGGATCACACTAATGTTTCAAATAGTTCGTTACATTCAATTTCGAAATAGAAGTTGCGCGAGAACCGATTTTGTTCTCTTTAGGTCCCACACGGTTTTCCTTTAAAAAAAAAATTGTGGAAAAAGTGTGTGCATGTATGGAACGAATGACTCAAAATTTAACTGAAAAATCAAAATTTTCTGAAAAATGTAGTCACTGTTGACGAATATTGGGTACGCTATTTTGATCTCTTGATACAAGAGAGTAAATACCGTCAATTCTCCGAAGATTAAAAATTTGGACAAGCCGGTGCCACGGTAAAAAACGATATGTAAATTGCATTTTTCAATTATCTCAGAATATTAATATTAAATGTTGCATCACAGGCAACAGCAGTCAAACTTACAAGTGGCCATCGTTTCCCTTTCCCTTTGTAAATATTTGCAATTATTACTTTTCTCCTTCTACAAGAATCCTCACATGCAGATTACTTCCCTATTAACTCAAATTTGCTTTGCTGGGCCATTTTAATGCTCATTCCTCGCTATACGGATTGACACAGTACAACGGCCAATCCTTATATATAGTTCCTATACCCAAAACAAGAGATGCAAAATACTGCAAAGACTACAGGACCATTGCTCTAATACCATACGCGTCTAAGATACTGCTTAGGATAATCAAAACGCGTTTGCAACTCCAAATAGATCAGTACCTAGACGAGACGCAATATGGTTTCAGAAAAGGTCATTCAACGAGAGACGCAATTGCTCTGCTACGGATAGCAGGGGAACGCATGATAAACTGTGTCAAAAGTCTATATGTAGCCTTCATAGACTACGAGAAGGCTTTTGACAGAGTGCCTTGGAGTGATCTTTTTCCGTTGTTAAGCCGAATAGGATGTTCAAAACCATTAATTACAACAATTTATAATTTATATAGCAGACGAAAAGTGGTTGTTAAAACCAATGGCATCGAGTCGGAAAAAAAAGAGATAAGTAAAGGAGTGAGGCAGGGATATTTGCTGTCACCTGACCTATTTAACGCATTTGCGGTAATGATTATAAATGAACCGTTCAGCGGATTTAAACAGGGGATTAAAATTGGAGGCAAAAGATTGCATGTAATTAAATTCGCCGATGATCAAGTATTACTTGCAGGCAGTTCCAAAACACTTGTAGAAATGATTAGGAAATTAGATGTAGTAATGGAAAAATACGGTATGAAAATTATTAATCCTAGGAAAACAAAAGTGATGGCAATTGGCAAGGCCTGCCCGCAAATAAAGATAAAACTGAGAGACGACATAATAGAACAGGTAAAATCATTCAGATATTTAGGACAGTACATAACACATAACATGGATTGTTCCCAGGATATTAACAATCGCATAGCACGATGGGAAAAAAGCTTTCGACGACAAATACACACTTATTACGCAGAAAACAATGTCCCTCAGCATACGCAAAAACATGGTTAAAACTTTAGTATGGTCAGTGGCGCTTTACGGCGCGGAATCATGGGTAATGAAAAAGAGAGATCGCGATAAATTAGAAGCATTTGAAATGTGGTGTTGGCGGCGCCTACAGAAAATTAGTTGGGTCGAGAAAATATATAACAAAGTAGTACTAGAAAGATTAAACGAAAAAAGAAGTATACTACAAAATATCCGCAAGAGGCGACTTAAGTGGCTAGGTCATGCATTCCGTCAAAACCAAAATATCCTGAAGGATGTTATTGAAGGCAAGATAGCGGGGAAAAAGCCACGCGGAAGACCAAGAATAACACTCATTGACACAGTGCTAAAAGAAAGTGAAATAACGACTTATCCGGAATTAAAGAAGGAAGCCTGTGACAGGCTTGGATGGAAGAAGTTGATACATGAGGCGAACCAGCCGACAGGCTGATACACTGATGATGATGATATATTAAACATAAACTTCTACTACTTTCTCTTCTTTTACACACGATTCCAATTCCATCATTCGTTCTACACTTTAGATTTTGCCTTACATCTGCTGCACTATTTCACTTCTTATTTAGTACTGCACACTACGATCTACGCTCAAGCGACCACTTTCCAGTACTTATTAAGTTCCCCTCTAAAACACCAAGAGGACTTATATGAAACGATCGGAAAGAATCATTGCATTTCACAGAGCCGATTGCGATATATTAATTACAACGTAATTCTTAGGCTACCCTCCATTCGAAAAAATGTACCGTAAATTCTCCAAAGATTAAAAAGTTGAACAAGCCGCTGCCACGGTAAAAATAATATGTTAATTGCATTTTTCAATTATTTCGGAATAATTTATCAACATTTTGTGCCGTCGTCAATGCCTAACGCATCGTTCTCCTAATATTGGAGAAGACAAAAAGGTGCAATTTAAAGAATACCCGAATACACTTTATCCGGACAACATACAGCTTCATACAGCAAGAGAAACGTTCAAGAATTTCTGAAGAAATTCAACACTCCGGTAATGCCGCATCATTCCCTACAGTTTAAACCTAACATCGTGCGACTATTGACTGTTTTCAATAAAGATAAAAAAATGACGAAGCCGAAGGTTCGTGTTGAACGCAGATGTCGTGAACTCTCTCTGTGTACAAGTTTGTCACGAGTAGTATATAGCATAAGATGAGCGTGAAAAAGTCAATAATGGTACAATGGGAAGAAAGGATTATTCAGCATAGAACGGTGCATATTGCGAAAAAAAAATCGGTGTGGCAGTAAAGGTAGTGATTATGAATAATTTCATTGCGGAATAAAAATTCTTCCTAAAATCTACAGGATGCGACGCTTGCACCTTTCATTTAAACAATTACAGCGAGAAGTGATAAATTGTCGACCCGGCACAACGAGCGCTCTATCGATGGCTAATCGATTATTCTGCAATCTTCGCGGACTTGTAAATAACTTTATCTGCCGTATCGAAGTGAACTTGCATTATTTTTGGGCACCCATTATTTATAAATATGCGTTTGTTCACGCCCCGTAGGATTTGTCAGGCTTTAAACAGAATTGTTTAACTACCTATATGTAAACGACTGAGCAGTTATCAAGCTTGCATAATGAAATCAGAGCAGCTTCCGCTAGCAAGGAACATATTCAATATTTTTTGACATAGAGAAGGCGTATGCCTGGCATGTGGGATTACTCCGGAAGATGGTTAAGAGAAATATGTAGTTGATAGATTTTCTCCATGATAGAGAATAAGTAATTCTCTTCCAGGATTCCCCGAAAACGGGCTCCCTCAGGGCTCTGCCCTAAGCGTGACCATTTTTAACCTATATATAAACGACATCTTCAAACACATACTCCCTCTGGTAACTGGCCGCCTTTTCGCCGATGATCTGAACATTTCACTAACATCATCGAATCCTTTCTATGCTCAAGAAATTTTACAAAAAGTGCTAACAAATTTAGAAGAATGGTCAAGCTTGCAAGGACTGACCTTTTCTTCATCTAAAACTAAATGTGCAGACTTTAATAGGAAAAAGAACCTCCTTCCCCAATCCCTTTTTTTAGAAATTCCTTTTTCACATTTTCCTGCACCGCCACTTTCCTTAGGATTAATTTTGATAGCAAACCATCTTAGCGTCCTTATCTGATAAGCGTTAAAAAGAAGTGCAGTAAATATATCACTACGTTAAAACCCCTATATCCTACAAAAGCCGTAACTCTTCTACCAAGCTTCTTTATTGTATTTTATTACTTTCTCATCCTTTCTTAAAATGATAAATCCGCTGTAGAATTTTTCCCTTCGACTAATACTGGGTGCACACCACACGTCCCCCGCTCATAGACTCCAACTTTTTATTGGGCTCTCCACCCATGCACTTGCAAAGATCCTTTCACTCCTTCCATGATTCTCTAAAAATTTTCCTTCTCGGACTTTGCGATCCTTACCCCTAATGATGGTACATTAATATTATTTAAGTGTGGGGGTCGATGTTGGAGTCTAATAAAATTTCTGATAGACGGCTGTCTCCCAGATTCCAACATCGACCCCCAACACTTGAAGAATATTAATATACCATTTCCTCTTCCACCCTGGGCAGTAACTCTACCAGCCGAGACAGATTATTCCCTTACACAGTTCTCCAGGGGAAATGTTTTCCCTTCCTTCTTCCGCATCATGATTTTCTTGACGCTACGGAGCTAGTCAGTCCTACTATACGGATGGTGTGAAATCGTTCCCTGGTTTCGAATCGTCCCCTACTGCTTGTTCCTTTTACTCTGATCTGTTTTTGTCGTCCTCCCGGCTCCATAACCATTGCTCGATTCTCGATGCTGAACTTTATGGCATACCCCTAACCCTTAAATCTATAGTTAAATCCCCTCCACCCAGCAGTTGCATTTTGATTGTATCTGATTCGCGTGCAGCTCTGAATACCCTTTCCCAACAAACCCCATTTAACTATGTAAATATTATACTCCAATTCCCGATCCTAAAGCTGATATCATCCTCCCACCAGATTAGTTTCCTGTGGGAGCCGGGCCACACTGGACTCGTGAGCAATGCGTTAGCTGACACTGCTGCTAAGTCAGCTCGGTTGTGCCCAGTGCCGTGCCCGCTCCTCCCTACTGACATAATAAAGTCTATAAAAATTTTTGTGCAATCCCGATGGAAGCAAGATTGGCTCTTTCAACGAGCTTGCTTTCTCACAGAGATAAAATACGCTAGTCAGCCCTTGCTCCCTTCTTCTGATCTTCCTAGAACCTATTTTGTTGCTATGACAAGGTTTCGCATCGGATATATTTTTTTCATACACGATCATCTTTTACTTAACTGCGAGGCTCTTGTTCAATGCCCCTATTGTTCCCTCCCCCTACTCACACAATAAAACACCTATCCCCGAAGTTCTGTTCTTTTGTCTTTCAACGTTATAATTTCCGCCTAATGTCTCTGCAGTTATCTCTGGCTACCTGATCCTTGAATATCACCGACACTATCCAATTTCTTCATATAACTGATTTGTTCCGTGTCATTTAACGATCCTACCGTAATAGCGTCGTAATAGCTCCGGTAGCTGCAAATGGCACTGAAAATAAAAAAAAATCTTATCATACTTTCTTTTATATCCGTTAACATAATTTCTCCATATTTATATTCTTTCCCATCGTTCTTTTTCCAATTATTTGATCATTTCGGATTCCGTGATTACATGTTTTACTCTTTCCACTCATTCTTGCGGCTTCACTACATTGTTCGTATACGCTTTTACCTATAATCTCTCTTTTCTGCATTCGGTGTGCTAGTCAAATAAGGTACAGGGGGTATTGAAAGGACAAACTGGCTTCAGTTGCTGCTTCCTAGCGTTCTTTCTTTTCTAAAATCCTAAAAAAATTCCAGTTTTTGGATTCCGAAGCCTAGTTTCTATGTTTCATCCTTTTCGAATAAACTATCTATTTACCTGACTGTCCAACCTAATTTTCCTTTTAAACATACTTCCGTGATTTTCCTTTACTTCGAAGTTTTATTTCTATTACTCACCCGTGTCTTAATCGTATTCCATTACTTTCTTTTTGTTTTTGTTTCTCCTTGGCGTCTTCTCCGTGTTGTCCTTTTCATCTGAATGATGAAAATTTCTTTGATTATTTTCTTTGATTTTCTATCTGCACTGAACGTTCTATTTTTTGTTTTCACGCGCTAAAGTTTAGGCTTCCTATTCCCGATTGTGCCCCTTTTATTATGCCGTTTCTTTCTTGGTTCATCGTTTCTCCTCTTGGATTTTTAATTTTGCCAATGTCTAATTAAATTGCTATCTGATTCTCTTCTTTCTGTATTACTTCGAGCAAAAAATCTCTATCAGTGTGTCTTAAACAAAACCAAAAAAAGGATATATCTCTATCATAGCGATATGTTGTAGGTATTCTAAATAAATTTTAAAAATGTTCCTGAATTATTATTTAACAATTAGAACTGAAATCGGTTTACGCAAATTCAAAATTTCACTAGGACTAAATAAGAAGTAGGGTGATATCAGTAAAAATTCACTAAATATCGAAAAGTTTTTTATTTGCTTATTAAAAAGTTTTTTTTTTTTTTTTTTTTTTTTGCCACACAGGAACAATATAGATTTGTGTACGACACGTTGGAGGAATTCGTTATATGCGGTGTGTCATGGTTCCCGGTGAAAGAACTCTCAGAAAGATTAAAATTGAAGTCAAACAAGGATTCGTATACGAAACTTAATGAATATCAAAGAGAATATCAGGTAATTGAGCACCTACACACAAGTTTAAAGCGCTTCTAATATTACGTAACGAGTATCTGGAATTAAAATATCTCAATGACAAACGACATCGAAATGGTTAAATATATAGAATATATAGAATATATAGAATATACCGTCTATTGTGTTTAGCTGGAATCGCGGTTATTGCAATATACATGGTAGGGGTCATGCGCGTATTTTTTATTTCGGCGTAACTGGAGACCATTAAGCCGTATTAGTTACATTACTCTTTATTGGAGAAATGCAACTATTGGCATTTTTAAGCGCTACTTAATTTTTTTCTCATTGGCACGTGCCAGATATACGTTTCGTTTATCGTTCTAATTAACTTCAGCGGTCGAATTACAATTTATTGGAGAAATTCTTCCAGAGCCTATTATATGTACATAGATAAATTGCGATTTGCGGTTTTATCGAGCATTAGACCGCCCACGCAATGTAAAAACTGTTCCCGTTACCTGGCGACACAGTGCAGACCTAAAATGCGATGCTTGCACTGTAAGGAATATTATTTAACGTCCTTGAGTAATTCGTTTGAGATAGACAAAATGAATGTCTCAGAAATTAAGCGTATGTAATTGTTCGGCTAATATTATCTGGTTACTAACAAAGAAGAGTACCCTGCGTATGTAGGCCAGACAAGGATACAGAGAATAAAGACGTTCGATAATATAACCGCAGCGGAGGCTATCGGGAAAATAAAAAAAATCCGGAAACTACAAAAAAAATTCACATATGCAGAAGTCTCTTGTTCATTACATCGAGTGTCAGCTGGTCAAGGAAAAAAGAAATATATACGCAACCCCCTGCCATTAGGAATAGTTCGTTCATCGAGCTCAGTTTCCGGATTATAGCTCACTACTTGTATTTCCTTCTGACAAACCAACAGGCAGATCGTACGAACCATCTTCAGTTAAAATACAAACTCCTCTTGTTTTTTATTTGACACTAATGCAATCATTAATAATGAATTACGTCGTATCTCGAATATTTTCTACCCTGTTTAGCTAGTAACTTTCCGAATTTTACAGTCCAAATATACTAGATAAATTCATCTATTCCTACATATTGAGATTTCTTTCTCCGTTTTTCCTTATTTTTATTAAGTCTTAGACACGCGCATAGTTTACTGTGTAATCCTGAAAGCACAGTTGGATTCTAGAGCAGTGTAGACCATACTTGACTGTATTGGCGCAATGTTGCTTTGAGGTGATCTAATGGCTATCTTCCAGGACCACGTGTATGCTGCAGCAAGATGGGCTCCACTTGTCTGTAGACGTGGTCCCTCATTGCTTTAGCATAATTTTTAACGTAGTGCAAAAAGAAAGTTCGAAAAGTTGTCATTGTTCGCGTTCATTTCGTTTGACCGTTTTATTATTATATTTCTAATATAGTTTATTTCGTGAGATAAAACTTAAATCGGTTGCACTAATCGAATTACAAGTACGTTATCGTGATCGGCTTGCTTATCAGCAGCAAGCCGATATTTCTATCTTTATCTAACAAATAGACACTAGCGAAATGGCTGCGCGCTCGTCTACCACCAGCCGTACACTGCCTTTAAATCAACAAACCGGTCGCACTGCTACCTCTGCTGTCCTCACCACTACTACTGTCGCCACTACTACTACTGCCGCCGCCGCCGCTAATACCGTCGCCGCTACATCACAGCTCCATACGTTGCCGTCAGGTGATAAGCATCCTTATTATACCGACTCTACTAACAATAACGTTAACGCTACCACTAGTACTAACGACAGTAATAATAATACAAGCAATAACCAAGTAACATCGGTGCAGGGAACATCACTTGTCTATGGGCCTTTTGTTATCACCTTCGAATCATTTGCAAGAAGACGCAATGCAAACCGAATCTGTTAAAAGACTAACAAATACGAACCACGAATGGCAGGAAGTAAGCAGTCGAAAACGACAAAGAAATTACTTGAGAAGTGTTTCTTCAGAGTTGATAGAAAATAAAATACTAAAACAAAATACAAACAGATTCGCTGTCTTAGCTACAGACAATGATGATGAAGACGAAGATGTTATTGTGCAAAAAGAAACTAGGCCTCCCGCTATAACAATTTATCGTGTGTAAAAGATTATACTAAGAGATGTTAACTGATATCTCACGCGTTATTCCGATAAATGATGTTCGGTGTAGGTCTTTAACTGACAAGCGAGTTGAAGTTAAAACAAACAATATAGAAAATTATCGTTCTTTAGTTAAGTATTTACGCAACGAAAAAATTGAACATCATACCTATCGAATAAAATCAGAAAGAAGTTTTCGGGTAGTAATGAGACACCTGCATCATTCTATAGAGACAGAGGACATCAAAGCAGCCCTCTCGGAATATGGACATACAGTTAGACACATAACTAACATCAGACATCGAGTGAGTAAAACACCTTTGCCGTTGTTCTTCGTTGACCTACAACCACAGGAAAATAATACAGAAATTTACAAATTACAATCACTGCTTAATATGAAAATTAAAATTGAAACCCCACGTAAGAAGAATACTATACCTCAGTGTTTTAGATGCCAGAGATATGGACACACCGAGGCTTATTGCAACAGAGAATATATCTGTGTCAGGTGTGGTGAAAATCACTCCTCAGAAAACTGTAATAAAAAGCAAGATCAAGGTCCTAAATGCGCAAATTGTCATGCTAGTCATCCATCCAATTATAAAGGATGCGATATTTATCAAAAACTTTTATTGATAAGACAAAACGAGAGACCTAAAAATAAAAACAAAGATAATATAAACTCGATAAATATTCCAAATAGAGTGCCCCAAACAGTGAGGCATGAAACTATAAATCAACAACCATCAAACACAGTTACTTACGCACAAATTGTACACCAGGGTCTAGAACAACAAAGAAATACGACTCCTAATATTAACTCCGAAAACATGCCTCCTAACAATGATATATCAGCCATGTTAAATACATTTCTAAATGAAATAAAAATTCTTTTCTCAAACATGATGGAACAGCAAAACCAGCTGCTAAAAAGCGTTATACAAACAATTATGACTGCTTTAATAAATAAAAAATGAAAAATTTTAAAATTGTAACCTGGAATGCCAATGGCATTCTAAACCATATCGCTGAGATGCAATTATATTTAATTCAGGAAAATATTGACATACTTTTAATTTCTGAAACGCATTTAGCAAATACAAGATATACTACTTTCTCCGGTTACAACTCATACTTTACAAATCATCCTGATGGCACAGCGCATGGGGGCACTGGTGTGATAATAAAGAGTAACATAAAACATTATGTACTAGGGAAATATGAATCACATCACTTACAGGCAACCAGCGTTGTAATTGAACTGAAGTCAAACAAAAAGACTACTGTCTCAGCAGTCTACTGCCCACCTCGCCATAATATAAGGAAAGAAATGTTTATACATTTTCTAAAAACTCTGGGCGATAGGTATATCATCGGCGGTGATTATAACGCAAAAAACATTTACTTTGGTTCAAGACTTTCCGTTCCAAGAGGTAAAGAACTCAAATCAGCCATCGACGAAACGCATAGTGATGTTTGTTCTCCTGGAGTGCCAACTTATTGGCCTACAGATCCGAATAAAGTTCCAGATTTACTGGACTTTTTTATTATTAAAGGTATTCCAACAATATTCACTGATGTTAGAGCAGATAATGAGTTACTATCAGATCACTCGTCGGTTATACTGTCTATTAGTGACCAGATAGTAAAAAAAGTGTCCAAACCAAAATTATACAACAGATCTACAAACTGGAAACTATTTAGAGAATATCTCGGAAATGATATCAATTTAAGAATACCACTTAAGACTACCGATGATATCGATAATGCAGTGGATTACTTCATTAAGGTCACTGAACAGTCGGCTTGGAAGGCTACAGCAATAATTAACGAATGTCAACCGGTGCTTTATTATCCCCAACACATCAAAGCAGAGGTGAATCTACGTAGAAAATTGAGGAAGCAGTGGCAAATATTCAGAAACCCTGCGCATAAAACTGCATTGAACAAACAGACGAAACTCGTTAAACGTTTGTTGCAGGATTTAAAGAATAAATCGCTCAATGAGTAATGGATCAATTTATCGCCTTTAGCGCAACAAAATTTCTCTTTGTGGAAAGCTGCCCGGAACCTTAAAGGACCAAAACCATCTGTTTGTCCTATAAGGAAACCGGATAGTAGCTGGGCTCGTGCTGATGTTGAAAAAGCGGAACTGTTCGGCGAATATTTTTCCAATATATTTAAGTCATATCCTGTTGATACATCGTTAATTTCTGATTCCTGTTGTCAAGATGTCTCAAAACCTATGAAATTGACCTCACCAGGTGAAATTAACAGTATAATACGGACAATGAACCCTAACAAAGCATCAGGTTATGATTTAATAACAGCAAAAGTTTTAAAGGAATTGCCAAAACAAAAGGACTGGTGTTACTAGCGTACATATTTAATGCAATGCTGCGATTAACATATTTTCCAATACAACTAAAATTGTCGCAAATTGTTGTAGTTCAAAAACCACAAAAACCTCCAACGGAACCATCATCGTATCGACCAATTTCAATTTTGCCGGTACTTTCTAAATTATACGAAAAATTACTGTTAAAAAGAATAATGCCAATAGTTGAATGCAAAGAGATAATACCTGAACACCAGTTTGGCTTCGGAGCAAAACATAGTACAATAGAGCAGGTGCATCGGATTGTTCATCAAATTGAAAAATCCCTGGATGGAAAAATGGTTTGCGATACCGTATTTTTAGATGTAAGCCAAGCATTCGATTGAGTTTGGCACGATGGTCTATTGCAAAAACTTCGACGTCATTTTCCCTATCAACTGGCTGAATTATTCCGGTCGTATTTAAACGAAAGATATTTCTACATTAAATATGGTGATGACGAATCGAGTATATATCCGGTTCGAGCAGGAGTTCCTCAGGGGAGTGTACTTAGACCGCTTCTCTATCTGATCTACACAGCGGATATTCCTATTACATCGCACGTTGATACAGCAACTTTCGCTGATGACACAGCGATCTTGTGTTCAAATAAATGTCCAAAAGTTGCGCGTAAAAATCTGCAGACAGCAGTCGATAAAGTAACATCTTGGTGCAAATTATGGAAAATAAAGATTAATGAAGGTAAATCATCTCGAGTAGTTTTCACTAACCGAAGAATCGATTCATGCGGAAATATAATGATGAATGGTGTGGAGATCCCTCAGAAAGAAGATCTAAAGTATCTTGGTATTCACCTCGACAAACGCTTGACTTGGAGGAAGCACATTACAACAAAGCGAAATGAGTTGAACATCAAGCTGCGGCAACTGTACTGGCTGTTGGGTAAGAGATCAATAGTATCTCTTGAAAACAAGTTGCTTCTTTATAAGCAAATTCTCAAACCCGTCTGGCAATACGGCTGCCAGTTATGGGGCTGTGCCAAAAACAGCAACATTTCAATTATACAAAGAGTGCAGAATAAGATACTACGCACGATCATCTCTGTTCCATGGTACATAACCAACATCACGATCCATGAAGATCTTGGAGTTCAATTTGTAAAAAATGAAATAGAAACTGCTGCCCGACGATATGCTGCCAGATTGAAAGAACATCCTAATAGTACAGCAAAAGAACTGCTGAGTAACCCAAGCGAGGGGCGTAGGCTGAATAGGAAACGACCTCAAGATCTCTTATAAATTAAAAAAGTATAAATAATATGTGTGTGTGCTAATGTGTGAGGGTGTATGTGCGTGTGCGTGTGTGATGGTATGTATGTGTCCATGAGAATGCAAAAATATGTGTGTATGCATTTTGTATACACATATATAAGTTAATTTTAGCACCCTTCACTGGTTGGGTTGCTTATTCATGTCATTTTAACTTATTCCATAGATTACCAAATAGTTGATAAGTCTAGGTGTAAAATAGCAAAAAAAAAAAAAAAAAAAAAATAATGTTGAATATGGTCTAGAGTTGTGTGGGCTCTACTTTACTGTAGTTGTGACCACAAGTCCATATAGCTCTTTTCGGTTGTCATATATTAATAAAATCAGAGCGGTATGGGCACTACTTAATTGCAGATGCGGCTATGCTGTTCTAGTATTAATTTTTTTTGCCTTTAGATTCACATCATGAATGTCGTTGGAAGGGAATCTAATTGTTGATACCACCAGTAATTATTTTCATTACATTCTTCTCTTTCGGGATATTAGCCACCCTTTCCCCTTAGTGTAATCAGTATTATTTTCTGCTGTTTCCTCATATATAAACTGTTGATGATTTAATATAACAACTTTGATTTCCTTGTTCCTCTTATTAGTCCATCAACTGCGATTTATGGGGCAGTCTCTTTGTTGGCGTACCAAAGGGAGAAAGGGCGAGGGTTAAAAAAAATCTTCAGTTTATACTGCTATTACCTCGTATCCTATTCAGACAGTTGCTTCCAATGAAAACATAGAAGTCAAAGCCAAAAGCCCACAGAGTTAAAACAAGGTAATCAAATCTCTATCATCACGCAGTTAACCCGTAAGAGGTCGCGCCCGGTCTCAAAGACCGAGTTTTTTTAATTTCCTTTGTTATTTTAACTGTGCTGTTCCTCCAGCGAAAATAGCTCAGCTATTCCTAGAATAATAGATAAGCATGAGGACTAATAAGTTTCGAATAAAAACCATTCTACTTAACCAGGATAGAGTATCAGTTTACAAACACGGTCTATTCGACCGGCGCGACCGATATCGTTTCAATTTATTTCAGTTTGATTCTGTCTTATGTTCACAAAAAATATAGAGTGTGGTTCTTTTGTTATCATTACTCCCATGAAAATTGCCGAAGAATCAGGTGCAGCTAATAAACCAGAGATGCAAACATTTTGTAACTTAGATACTACTGTAGATGAGTTGAAAAATACATACTTAGTGTCTCAAGGAAAAGAGTTATCCAAGGAACTCGAATAGTATTTTACACGAAAGGCAGAATAAAGAACAGCTAAATATTAATGTTGAAGAAAATAATTTACAAAAAAAATCGAACGAAATATTCCGGGGGATGTCACTATTGTGACTGGCGCAAAAATACAAAAAAAAACTAAAACGCGGTGTAATAGCTGCAAGTGTTTGTATGCAAAAAGTACACCAATTTCAGCATATTTTAAATGCGCAAATGAAAACAGTAAACACTTTGATATTACATATGCCGTATTTTATTATTATCTATACTTCTTTCTAGAACTTTTTTCGTATATGTTGAGAATTAAGCTATTTTTTATAAAATGTTACAAACTTATATATTTGTTTGAATTAAAATCCTGTTTATTCATGATAAAATAATAAAACAAGAAAACAAAACAACATAAAAAGGAATAAAAATGGAATAAAAGAACTAATAAACACGAAATATTTCTTTCAAAAATATAAAAAAGTAGTTTTTAAAAACGTTTTTATAAAGCCCGGTCAACTTGCGTTATAAAACATGGCGCGACCTCTTACGAGTTAAAAAAGTGAAGAAAAAAGAAAACCTACAGTCTCTGCATTGACGCCTTTCAAACGTTGCGACCCTAGGACTAGGCCTAACGGGTCTAGGTATAAACTCACCACCGATCGTGTCCCTTATGGGTATATTCCAATTTTTTTGTTTAGCGCAACATTATCGCTAAAGGTAATTTTGAAAATAATTTCAGCAAATATGCAAGATGGCGCCGCGTTTTAGTATCGGCGACTGTGCTGGTGGTCATCGAGGCGACAACAGGGAAAAAAACAGAGATGTACTGGTTGTACCGCGTGAGTATAACTGTATTTTCGTTTATATATTTTTTTACAGCTCTCTTAAAATAAATGAAAAAAAAGAAAAACAAACGAAAAAGAATATTGATAATCCAGTAAAGGCTGCAAAAAATAAAAGAGCTACGACTAGTGCGGGTTTTTATGTAATTCTTCCATCATTTCTCATGTAAGACCGCCCTTATTTTTCTTCTGCTAGCATATTCACAATTAAATGTCTATTTTCAACAAAAGCGTTATTATTTCGGTTTCTATCTATATGTTTGAATATAAAATAAAATTAGGTAATGAACTTTATATTAATTCAGCGTAACGTTTTTAATTAAACTCCCACGGATGCCACGATGGTCACACGTAACATCGAGTTATCATTTTTGATCTCGTATTATTATTTAATTATAAAATGGAAAATTTTATTGATTTTCAAAAATTCATACAACCCAAATTCCTACATCAATTTTTCTTAATCCACCGCCCGCTGAAAAGACACAACTTATAAATTTACAAAATTAACACGGTAAATAACGATTAATTAAATATGACATAAATGATGCGTATCTCTCTGCTCTGGTTACTGGGTTGTCGGAATTCCTTACTGGCAGGCGGGTGTACGTTGGTGCTGCAGTTTGGATTCCTGCTGGACGTGAGGAGGAGACGCGCTATTCGAAATTATTATATTCTATAAGAGGCTATAGCCGGGTTATTCTGGTGAATCTTAAAAAACGTATGTATCACAGACCATTCGATAGGGGTTCAAAAAAAACACTCCTATAGCTAAATTTTCAGCCATCACCCGCGCATGCGCACTAAAGTAGAAAAAACGTGTTTTTTTTGCATTTATTATTTTCTGAACTCTCATCCAAAAATTCTGCAAAAATTCACAGTGATGGCTTTCTACGTAAGAAATAACTAGAATTTTTTTCAAATTTTACAACCTCAAAATTAGCCTCAAAAAAAATTATTTCAGTTTTAAATCACTTTTTTTCACACCCTTAATTTTGAGGCGCTACTTATTAAATTCACGATTTTGTTGTATTTTTTCCCGCTCTTTACGATGGTGCTACTACCAATTAAAAAAAAAAAAAAAAATTGTGGGCCATTCAGATTTTGTCCAAAAACCGATTTTTTCGCGCTATCTTCGTGCTTTTGGTATGTTATGTTACAATTTGAGAGCTTAAATAATATTTTTTTGTTTGCTTTTCCCCGCTCTTTATGATGATGCTATTACTTTAAAAAAAAAAAAAAAGTGGTAGGCCGCTCCGATTTTGGCCAAAAATCAATTTTAACAGAGGGTTTTAATATGACACGTTCAAGTATTAGCGAAAAATCTGACTTTTTACGATTTTTTTTTTTTTGTTCTACTTTTAGGTTGCAGTACGAGTTGAAGGTCTTGAATTATATTTTATATATTTTTTTATATTTCCCATAACGGTGTTATCACAATTGTGATATTTTTATTGCTTTAAATCTTGTTGTTAACCGAATTCTAACAAGGTTAAGTGATATTTTTGAGTCATGTTACATTTAACATTTTCAAACAGTAGTAATAAACTGTTTCTATTTTTCAAGTATCATCCTTATATATATATATATATATATATAAACATATATATATATTCATTCTATCTAGGTACAGTTATTTTTTGAGTGTACGAGAGAGCCATTTTTCTTTCTTAAATAGCTGTAGATTGCTGACTTACCTCTGCACAGTCGATTAATTAAAATCTATGGAATGTAACAAGTTTAAGAAATAAACAATTTTATACTATAAAGTGATTCGAATCAATTATATCTTACGGTTACAAATTCCAAAATAAAAGTGATATTTTGTGCTTCAGGTACCTACTGATGTACTTATAAATTAAAGCTAGTTGCATTAAAAATTCTGTTTCCGAAAATATCATTAAAATTTAGATATCATAAAACCAGGTTTGGTAATAAATTAGGGGGGGTGCTGAAGCAGTACATGCAACTGAAAAGAAAAAAAACAAGTTATTAGATTACAAACTTGATTATTAAATAATGAAAGGTACTGGATCGTAAATAATTTACTTGGCAAGCGCTTAGATTCTGATAAGGACATGCAAGGTGAAATTTTGAATTCCATGCAATTCAGAAAGAATACTAAGAACATATTAACAGAATTAGTATGAAAAAAAGATGGATTCGTCCAAAATTATCATTTGATATAGTAACTTCAACTGATTTACAATATTTTCCCGAATTAACAGAAAAAGATTTGCAAATTCTTTTTTGGAGGATCGAATCACCTTAGACAGACTATATCATACTTAGCAGAAATGATAGATTGAAACAATAATTTGATAACAGTATATTCTAAAGATCAAACGAAAAAATTCTTAAACTCGAAATTCAATCGTAACATGTCAACAGAAAATAATACAAATGTTTCATAAAGTATAAACCAAATAGTATTAATTATTCTAGCATTATTAGATACTGCTGTGATTATGCTAATGGTAATCGCACTATTGGATGTTGTGCGCACGTTGCTGCAATTATCTATTATCTGTCACATGGAAGGTATTTATCAAGGATCATAAGACCAGTTGAAATTCCTTCTAAAATGTTTCTTAATGATAAAACAGAAGTGTGCATTAATGAAGACAGTGACCATGATGAATAAAATATTTTTCTATTGTGAACATTTATTACTTTTAAAAACCTATTTACATCAGTATCCTAATGTTTAAATTTAAAAAATCTATGTTGATCATAAATTATTTTTTTTATACAAATAAAGAAAAAATTTTTATTCAACATAAAAAAACTTTAATTTATTACCGGACGACCCGGTTTTATAATATCTGAATTATATTTATATTGTCGGAAACAGAATTTTTGATGCAACTAGCTTCAATTTTTAAGCATATCTGTTGATACCTGAAGCTAAAATATCATTTCTATTTCTGAATTTGTAACCGTAAGATATAATTGATTTGAATCACTTTATAGTTTAAAATTGTTTATTTATTAAACTTACTACTTTCTATAGATTTTAATTAATCGGCGAGATAAGTAAGTCAACAATCGACAGCTATTTTAAAAAAATTACTCTTCTTACATACTCAAAAAGTAACTGTACCCAGACAGAATGTATATATATATATATATATATATATATATAAACTCGGCCATTTTGTTCTCGGAAAGGACTGTGTCCGTTGACCCTTCTTGCTTACATTTCTGGCTCTTTCTCTTCTATACCTAAATCGGTCTGTATGAATAAAATAATATAATCACAAAAATCTCATAATATATAACAAACGTTACATAAAATTTGGAAATTTTTTGGGATATTTTTCGTTACATAAAATTGGGACATTTTTTCTAATGAGGGATTGCCTAAGAATTACGTTGTAATTAATATACAAGTAAGGATGATATTTAAAAAACAGAAACAATTTGATTGCTACTGTTTGAAAACGGTAAATGTAACATGACTCAAAAATATCACTTAACCTTGTTAGAATTCGGTTAACAACAAGATTTAAAGCAATAAAAATATCACAATTGTGATAACACCGTTATGGGAAATATAAAAAAATATATAAAATATAATTCAAGACCTTCAACTCGTACTGCAACCTAAAAGTAGAACAAAAAAAAAAAAATCGTAAAAAGTCAGATTTTTCGCTAATACTTGAACGTGTCATATTAAAACCCTCTGTTAAAATTGATTTTTGGCCAAAATCGGAGCGGCCTACCACTTTTTTTTTTTTTTTAAAGTAATAGCATCATCATAAAGAGCGGGGAAAAGCAAACAAAAAAATATTATTTAAGCTCTCAAATTGTAACATAACATACCAAAAGCACGAAGATAGCGCGAAAAAATCGGTTTTTGGACAAAATCTGAATGGCCCACAATTTTTTTTTTTTTTTTTAATTGGTAGTAGCACCATCGTAAAGAGCGGGAAAAAATACAACAAAATCGTGAATTTAATAAGTAGCGCCTCAAAATTAAGGGTGTGAAAAAAAGTGATTTAAAACTGAAATAATTTTTTTTGAGGCTAATTTTGAGGTTGTAAAATTTGAAAAAAATTCTAGTTATTTCTTACGTAGAAAGCCATCACTGTGAATTTTTGCAGAATTTTTGGATGAGAGTTCAGAAAATAATAAATGCATCGGGGTAAATGAAAAACTCCAAATATGGAAGGCTTATATTGGCCAACTCTTTAACGATAATAGAGCAATCAAGCCGCATGATAATTACCCAGATCACAGCGATACTGGATCATTTATAACAAAGGAAGAAGTTACACATGCAATTAAACGACAGAAGAGTGGCAAAGCGGTCGGTCCAGATGAAATACACGCAGAGGTGATCAAAGTTTTAGCTGACCATAGTGACATAGGTATACGCAAAATGACCGAAGCATTTAATAAAATATACGATACAGGAAAAATACCGACCGAATGGTTAAAATCGACCTTTATTGCAATTCCAAAGAAAACAAAATCCTTAAAATGTGATGATTACCGTATGATTAGTCTGATGTCGCACGCTCTAAAAATATTTCTAAGAATAATACATACAAGAATATAATATAGACGGTGTGAAGATCAAGTGGGAAATACACAATTCGGTTTCAAAAATGGCATGGGCACTCGTGAAGCCCTATTCGCCGTCCGTATGCTCAAACAGCGCTGTCGGGATATGAATATTAATGTATACGCGTGCGCCATAGATTACCATAAAGCTTTCGATTGTGTGCAACATGGAAAATTGATGGGAATTTTAGAGCGTATAGACAGGAAGGACTTGCGCATAATAAGCCAGCTGTACTGGAAGCAAACGGCTGAGATACGAATCGAAAGCGTAACATCGGAGGATATAGAAATTAAAAAAGGAGTTCGAAAGTGATACTGTCTCCTCTGCTTTTCAATTCATATGCCGAAGCAATATTCAGAGAGGCGCTTGATGAGAATGACGGGTTGATCAAGGTAAATGGAGTCATAATTAATAATATTAGATACGCAGATGACTGTCTCATTATAGCTGATAGTCAGGAGGAACTGCAAAAAATAATGAACAAACTGATAGACTATAGCAAAGCTTATGGGCTCACCATCAACAGCTCTAAAACAAAAGTAATAGTGTTCTCTAAGAAGCCTGTATAATGAATGATAAAAGCAGATGGGACAAAACTAGAACAGGTCAAATCAATTAGATACACCTGGGGGTACCTTTCTCGACGACAGCTGTAGCTGTAAGAAAGAAATCCGATCGCGTATAGAGCAATCGAGAGCAGTGCTCATAAAAATGAAGAACCTGCTCAGCAGAAGGGAATTAAATCTTGGATTACGAATTAGAATTCTGCGCTGCTACGTTTTCTCGGACTTACTGTATGACAACGAGAGTTGGACGTTAGATGCTTTATCAGAAAAAAGTATACATGCCTTTGAATTATATTCGTATAGGCGTATGCTGAAAATTCCGTGGATCTTAAAAGTAACTAATAAAGAAGTCCTCAAAAGAATCAATAAACGCCCGGAATTATTACATTTGATTAAGGAAAGTAAACTACGTTATCTAGGCCACATCATGAGAGGCCAAAAATATAAGATTTTACGTCTCATTATGGAAGGAAAGCTTTTGGGCAAAAGATCAAAAGGGCGCCCACAAAATTCGTGGACAAATGACTTTCATCGCTGGTTCCGCTGTTCACCTGTTGAAATGTTCAGATCTGCCATGTCTAGAAAAGACATTGCCGTGTTGATCGCCAACCTTCGTAACGGAGACGGCGGATGAAGAAGAAGAAGAAGAAGAAAAAAAACACGTTTTTCTACTTTAGTGCGCATGTGCGGGTGATGGCTAAAAATTTAGCTGTAGGAGTGTTTTTTTTCAACCCCTATCGAATGGTCTATGGTACATGCGTTTTTTAAGATTCACCAGAATAACCCGGCTATAGCCTCTTATGATCTTTTCTAATTACAAGACCGAGTTTCGAAGGGATCCGGTTACTAGGACTTTCCTTGGAAGGTGTTTATTTCAGTTGCGGCATGATCTGATTATTTAGCCAAAAAAAGGTCAATATTGTTCCGCTACTTAACGAAGACTTCTTTCTATTTAGATGATTTTTTTTCAATTCGATTTTTATTTCGAGCTATGTCTCCTCCATCACAACTGATGTGCCAATCAATTTATCTAAACATCGCGCGCAACCTTCAAAGGGGAAATTGGTCAGACCCGTCAACCCCTACCCGGCGGCTGGTTCACATTTGAACAACTATCACTCTCTCAACATGCTCGACTTGTATAAAACATTTTTTTTTTTTATTGATTTATTCTTTATTATTATTCATTTTTTATACGGCTTATGTAATTATTATTCATACATAACAGCATGCCGCGAATTGGTAAAAAAGCTGGTAACTATTTCACTCTTCAATGGACCAGTTACGTGAATTATGATTTTCCTTCTGGATGGATTTCAGAAAGGATTGAGATATACGAGCGACTTATTGCGGACTGATAAAACCAACTTCGCTCCTTGAAATGATCGCACTGCTGTCGCTCGGAAGTACTTCACTTTAAAAATGCAAAATTTTTAAAATGTGTTATAAATTTCGCCTTCATTTTAAAAAGTTATTATCGAATTCGGCTAATTAAACTATCGAAGCTGATGCGTAAAATGAGATGCTTTTTAATTTATGTGAATTTATCTGTTAAACAGCTGACAACTTTCGACCTTATTTAATATCATTTCAAGGCAATAATTACACCGATTACATAAACGCAGTATTTGTAGATGTAAGTATATTACAATTTTTTTTTTTTTTTTTTTTGGCGCCAATAAAAATTGAGTTACTATTTTTACGTATTGCGAATTTATTCATTAATAAAATGTAAGTGCGTGTGTATGTGTCTAATAATCGAGTTACGTATTAGAATTTCTTGTCGTGAATATATCGAAGCTAATGTTTTACCAGTAAGAAAAAAACTGCGAAGAAAGTAATAGTTTATTACATGGTTAAATTTAATAACACGGAAACTTTAAAAGCGCGAGGAAGAGAACTTTTGCAACAAATTTTGATACTGTAGACTACCGCTATTATAGAATGGTGCAGAATATAGAGACCGGCTGTGCAGCTAGTTTCCAAGTGAATAATACGAGCGCACAGATAAAAATATACACGCAGTAATTCAAAGCAAAGAATTACCATCTAAATGATGTAAAGACATCGAACTAGCATAGCCGATAGCCTATTACGCGAGTACCATGGCAATTTATTACATGAACTAAACTCCAGCAAGAGCATGTTACAAAATGCTGAATACCAGGAAATAATAAAGTACACGGTCATGAGAGTCGTATTTCCGTGGGCGCGACATATGGGCTTGTGTTGACGTGTGTACTATTATGATCATGGCTTCAAACTGTTGTAATCCCGAATTTGGGGTTTCGCTTCAATTTATTGTTTTTTCCGGTTCGTGGTTCATTTCCTGATTATTATCGAATATCATCTTTTTCATTTAAGTATACTTTAGCCAACATTTTAAAATGAATTAGGTTAATATTTTTTTTTTTTTAAATTAAATATTCACATATTTTTATCTTTGTTCCAAATACGAAAAACTGAAACATCTTTTGGATGTAATTTTGTAAGTTCTATCTTGCCCGATATCCTGCCCCATCTACTTCTTAATATTGATATTCAACCTCTCGTTAAATTCTAATAGAAGCCGATTTTTTTTTCTTGTTTTCGTGTCATTGTCTACGTTGACAAAATGTATAAAAGAAAAACACTTAAAATTATTATTAAAGTGAGAAAATAGAACTCTGCCTAGGTTTCTAATACATTTGTCGATTTTGTAAAATCAATTTGGTATTTTCAATCAGTGTTGTAGAATTATAAATCGCAGGAAAATTAATTATACCGATAATAAACGATAAATAAATGTATAAAATTATTTTAGTACCGTTTTCAAACAATATTAGAGAAGCTGAGAAGGCAGGAAGAAACCTACCAGAAGAGGAAGATAATCGAGTGAATGAGTAAACCAACTCATTTCCCTCGATTCCGGAATGGCCAGGAATCCAAAGGAAATCCATTTGGATTGAGTGGGAAAGGAAAAGGTCCTGCTGTTTTATCTCATATGATTAGATGTACCAAGAAAAAATTGATACGTCGAGTCGATGAAGTTTTTGATGAATAAATAAACAACGGAGTAATTCTCAATATCAATATAGTGTCCTAGAAAAAGCCGGGAACAGTTTTTTTCTTTATTTTCAGCGTAACAACTACAAGAACCGAAAAGTATTTCGGTTTAGTTCCGGTTTTCGTAGTTTTTGGGGGGTTTTTGGTTTTTATTTCAGTTCTGGTTCGAAGCCCTGATCACAACTCTCTAAAATATTTCGCATATTGCATTTTAATATGTTGCTGCTGCTGCTAGATAAGTTTCCTCATATTTGTGAAATACAGTTTCTTTGCTGAAGTAGGAAAAGAAACTATCGGCAACTTATGTGATGAACTTTATATCGATCACAAAACCTGACAACATGTCTCGCTGTGTACTGCCTATGAAGTATCCATAAAGCGTGATTGATCTCGTATCTTCGTATTAATTAATTAATTAATTAATGAAGCTGCGATTTAATTGGAGCTTATTTCGGGGAATACTTATCGAGATAATTATTATTATTATTATTATTATTATTATTATTATTATTATTATTATTATTATTATTATTATTATTATTATTATTATTATTATTATTATTATTAAATTACTTATTTTTACCGAAACATTTTTTGAAGAGGGATTTATTGTGATTCTTTTAAAGGGATATACAAAACCGAGGGAGTACATAGTCACGGAATGGCCACTGAAGCACACGCCAGGAGAATTCTGGTCTTTGGTGTACGATTACGAATGTTCCGCGATAGTTGTACTATGTTTTCCGCCAAAAGATTCTGTTAGTAAAAATATAATTTTTGTTCTTTAGAATTACATGCTGCACTCTATTATTAAGAACACTAATGATAATAATTGGAAAATGGCTTGCATACGCTATTATTCCAGTTTTAATTAATCGACTCTTCGTAAAATAAGCCCATTAAATAAATACAAAATTACCTTAGGTACAAATTACACAACGCCTTCTGAATATAAACCAAGCTCGAATCAAATTATCGTAGTTTGCAAACTATCGCGTGTGTATATGGGAAAAGTGAATAGGCTGCCGATTTCTATGGAAGCCAAAAATTACACAAACCTTTAAGCAATTTTTAATAAATAAATAAAAATAAAAATAAAAATAAAAATAAAAATAAAAATAAAAAAAAAAAAATAAGCGTTTTTCGAGCATAGAACGGTTTTAAAGCATGAAACCGGCTGGTGCCTTTCGGTTCTTTTACTCTCTTTCTTCTACTTCTTCCTTTCATTCCAGCACTTTTCGCGTTAATGCTCCTTAATTACATATTTTCAAGGATCGGTGTGTATTCGTTGAAAAATCGCAATTTTAGCCTATGTCTTACCGACACATGCAATTATTCTTTTTCATATTTCGCTGATCGATTTCGCTGAGCTTCCATATCTTCTTCGAATAGTTTTTCTGCCAGATCACTTCTTCGGGCTGTGACAAATAATTCCCTATTTTCCATGTGCCGACTTTTTCCGAATTTTTTGGTTTTTTCCATTTTGTTCAACCTTTACAAATGAATTATCATCCTATATGGGATCCCTCTTCCTGTTGTTTATATTCTAATCGTATTTTTTTCAATACTTTCTGGCTATTTCCAATTCTACGGTTTACTTTTTCCTACTTCGTCCTACGATTTCATCATTCTTCGTGCATGCTGCTTGATTTCATATTTTGTCCACACTGATTTACTGTGGACTCTCTCAGTCTACACGACTATTGAAAAAAAGGGATATCCCCCGATTGATTCTCCGATTCGAATTGCTGCATTCTCACGTTTTTCTGTTTCAAAAAGACTGTAAGGGACTCAAGTGTTTCGCGTTTATTTTTTCGAAAAATTTCACGACAAATTTTGGTCGGATGTTTACGCTTCTTACCGTTTTTCCAAAAAGCGCTGTTCTACCTTTATATCTGTGTCTACCCAACGACTAACCCGGTTAAATCTCGTTTTCCAAACAGTTTTTTTCTCAGTTTGTCACCCTCTTCCGTTACATTCGTTTGCGCATTGATAGCATGGAAAGTGTAGTATACAGTACTACTTATACAAATACGCATGCGACGAAAGAAATATTATGAATATGACATGCAAATTTAACACCTAATTTCAACCCCGGAAAACGGTTGTTTGACGCAACGAATAAACCTTAAAAAATACATTCTACAGCTTGGATTAGCTCGAAATGTGCTAATAAAAGTATTTATTAAATTTGCTTCGTTGCAATTTTTCGTTAAAAAAATATAGTGATTTGTTAATTTTTTGTATTTGACCTTCGGGAAACTTTCGGAAAGGGTAATTTTCTAGAAAAATTATTTTCCAGGCGATCCGCTCTCAGATAACAGAAATACTCGTGTCGCTTAAATACTGTAAATTTTTTAGTTGACGAAGAATTTATTTATATTTTCCAGCGGATTCGCCGTTAGAACGGGAAAAAAATTAATTAGTAATCAGGGGTGGTGAAGTTGACAGCATATAATAGAAGTAACAGTACGAATTGTTCACAAACAGGAAAGTATACCGGATGATATAAGGTCGTCAAGTAAGGGATCTTCGACAAATAGGAATAAAGGAGATAAACTCAAAAGTAAATGATTTAAAATAGCGGCTTAAACAAGGGGAAAGAACATTAAATAGAAACACAAATGCGACAAAGGCAACAGACTGCGATATTAGCGCGTATAAATTGTTTTTTGAGACACGAGGTTTTTATTTTCCCTTTTTTCTACGATTCACTTTTTAGACTATAATCGTTCCGGTTGCAGACAAGTCCAATATAATTGAGTGAACAAAAAAAAATTTACAAAATTATGTGTGCTGGCTAGATGCAGATATAAAGGTAGAACAACGCTTTTTGGAAAAACTGGTAAAAAGCGTAAACATCCGACCAAAATTTGTCGCGAAATTTTTCGAAAATATAAACGCGAAACACTTGAGTCCCTTACAGTCTTTTTGAAACAGAAAAACGTGAAAATGCAGCAATTCGAATCGGAGAATCAATCGGGGGATATCCCTTTTTTTCAATAGTCGTGTAGACTGAGAGAGTCCACAGTAAATCAGTGTGGACAAAATATGAAATCAAGCAGCATGCACGAAGAATGATGAAATCGTAGGACGAAGTAGGAAAAAGTAAACCGTAGAATTGGAAATAGCCAGAAAGTATTGAAAAAAATACGATTAGAATATAAACAACAGGAAGAGGGATCCCATATAGGATGATAATTCATTTGTAAAGGTTGAACAAAATGGAAAAAACCAAAAAATTCGGAAAAAGTCGGCACATGGAATATAGGGAATTATAATATATAAGAGTAGATAGATTTAGACGATGCAAATGAGAAACGTTTTGGTAAGAATCGATAATCTGAGATGCGAGCAGAGATAATGCGGTATTAGATTGCGTAAGAACTGTTAGAATTGGAGACAATTTCGACGAATGCAAGAATTCAAAGAGGAGCGACTTCTGGACGCAACCGGTAGACAACAGTGAAGTAATCAAATTTGAAGTTGATACTTGTAGAAGGAATTAAAAAAAAAAGAAAAAAGAAAAAGATTAAGGATCATGCAGGAACGTAAATAGATATATTGTCAAGATCGGGACTGGGATAGTTCGTAAGGACAGATGTTGCAAAAAGTTGGAATCAGAAGGAGAATAGAGCACAATTAATCCGAATTTGGAACATACGAGTTTACTTTCTACAATATCTAGAGAGATATTTAGATTAGAGAGGTGTTCGGAAGATGTGGATCATTTAAAATCTTTCGTCGTTTTCGAAATATGCAGAAGAAGAGTGGTTCTTGAAAAAGTGCGGTAGAACTTAATTTAAGAAGACCTCTTTCCAATGATTTAAGTATAAATCTGGTGTCCTGCATCAGCTAGTTTGTTAGGGAGAAAATATTATCGGTCGAAAACTAAAGTAGAAGATTCGGAAAGTAGAGCGGCCGTGTGGATGAACGTAACTTTGCATTCCTCATCTTGTCAAACGAGAAGGGGCTCTGCTGCTACTATGACTCTGAAAAGTAATAATAGAAAAAGTGTAAATAATGGGATGCATTATAAAAAGAGAACTACAAAGAGGTATAGGATATATGGAGCAACCGAGAATGTGGGAAGCAAAAAATCAACAGAAGAAGAAAAACCAAAGTCTGTTTTAGATAGACTCTGCCGAAACGAGTGGAAACATTTGAAATAGGAAGAGAAAAATTAAGAGAAGGGTAAAATTAAAATGATCACAACCCCGATGGAGAGTGCTGCTCCGGTTTTAATTAAAATCAAGGAAGAAAGAATGAAAAAGTCAAGTCGAGCGAGATGACGGCGGATTGTTGAAGTAAGTCGGAGCAGAAAGAACATCAGAAAAGCACTATGTTATCTGAAGGAATAAAGAATGTTTGAGTGCGGACGTGCGATACTGTTGCACTGCGTATCAAAAAGGGAGCAACAATTTAAATATTGCTAGACGAGCACTAGATGAAACAGAAAACCAGAGCTTGAATTAATAATTTGGAATGGATAATTTTGAGGAATTTTCGATACTTTCATAAATAATTGAAATCGGTAATTCAATAAAATGATATGGAAGAATTAAATTAAATTTTAACGAGATGATAAAAACAGTGAGGCTGATGCTACTTGTCGTTCTTCGGCTATCTGTCTTTCTTTCTATTAATTGCGCAGTTTTTATTGTTTTTAATTTAATTATTTTGCTTATTTAAATTAAAAACTACCCTCAACTCGCATTTTTAATCGAAATTACAGCCGATGAACTCGAATTTCTTGTTAAACACTTTCTCTAGTCTGATTTTTTTCGCATTACATAAAGGCCCGTGCCCAGAATTTTGAAAAAGGGGGAGGGGGGTTTGAACATTTTCTTCGCATATTTATTTTATAAATAACAATACATGTTTCGCTAATATTCGTGCTATTAATAATTTCCATCATTTTGATTTATATGTATTAATAATTTACATAAATGTATATGAACATTAATAAAAATTACATATACTCGTAATAAAAAAATTTTCCTTAAGATATTAATGAAGTACCGAAAAATATAGAGCATATTTTTTCTTTTTTTCTTTCAAAGGTAAGAATATTTCGGTTCTCATGCGGGAGGGTTTAACCTTGTCTTTTTTGATATAGTTACAAACATTTTTCGCTTTTTTTCAGCAACAGTATCCACCGTTCTGGCCGGAAGGTCGTCATTCCAAGAAATACGGACCTGTATTCACTATCGATCACATTTCTCATAATCACTACAGCAATATTCGAACATGGCTGTTCCGAATCAATAAAAAGGTGAGAATATCATCTGCTATAACGTCACATTACGCTGTACATACCGTTTTTGTAAAATGATTTTAGAGAACGACCACTGCGCATCGGCAATTAATGTGCTTTCTCTTTCCGAATAATTAAAATTCACACGTTGGAATTAACAATTATTTGTACGTATATTTATAACGATCTAGAGTACTGCAATGCGAATGCGAATGCGAATGCGAATGCGAATGCGAATGCGAATGCGAATGCGAATGCGAATGCGAATGCGAATGGGCACCATTGACCATCGGCTTCAATTTACAATGAGGGAACATCAGAAGTGTGTGGATCACACCGATTTGGTCCAACTTTTTCCAGATAGTATAGTTTAAAAAACAAAAATTAATTTCACCGCTTCTTTTGCATTATTCCGTGAAACTGAAGAAAAACGTGACTCCAAAGAGTTAGTTAATGCGAGGTGTGATTAAAAATTAACAAGAATTTCGTAATTCTTTCAAAAAGTATTTAAATTTTCGACGTTTATTCCGTGGTCCCCCCTCGAAGTATTATTTATTATTTATTTATTTAGATTTTTACTGTCTACATAGGCTTATAATCTACTTAGTCTAGTTACAGTACGGTACATAGTGAAGTATAGTACCTCCCCTTTGATATTATGCACTCATGCTGCAGCATAGTTTTGGGAAACACTGTTAGAACGTTTTTTTTCCATATATATATATATGGTCTTGAGCTATAAGAAAAAAAAAAAAAAAAAAACGTGGTAATAAGAAAGCGGGAATGAATGGAGTTTAAAATTTTTTCCGTTACATAAATTTTTTAATTTTTGTGATAGGTATCAAGTTTGTGATATCATTTTTATAGTAATAAAATGTAATATTTTAAACACTGTCAAATTATATAATAAATAAAAATAATTACACAGGTAAAAAAAATAAATAAAAAAAGTTGACGAAGTGAGGATCTGAAAACTTCAAGATTTCCCCGAGGTGCTGCGATCAAAAAGTAACGAGAATTTTGTAATTGCGTTTTCTTTGACCTGGAATGAAATAATTCACTACGATTTTTTTAGCGACTGATCTGGTACAGTCAATAAGTAGTACTCACAAGTTTTACGCAATTTGTGTGAGACAATTAACAACCTGAACACTTTGGAGGAAGACTTTCGTGAGAATTTTGCACCACGACAAAGCATCTTCGCTTACCCAAAATAACATTACCGTAATGACGCAACCGTTCTATATTCTCATAGCACCCTGCGACTTTTTCCCATTTCTCACACTCACAAGAGGGTGCTCAAAAAATAACAGGGCATCTTCTAGGATCAGCTACAGCCCACGACAGGAAGAAGTAAAGAGGAGATGATCGACTACACTGAAGAGATGGCGCAGGTTTTTTTCGAATAACGATGGAGTTTACGATCAAGGCCGATATTAATTAAGAACGGCGCTGATAATGGCCAAAACAAACCCAAAGAGGGAGGTAAGGGATTCCCGATCAGTCCACTATATGCTGCTCAGAAGAGCCTGCAATTACTTTTGCCGCACCTTCTCTAGTCTTGTTTCCGCTACGTTCTTTATCGTTAGAGCATAACAATGGGAGTAAATATATAGAGATACTGACGAGAGTATCTTGGTACTTTTTTGTGTCACAGAACTGTATGTAGATTAGCCGTTTCCGCTGCTGAAACTGCATTTCATTTAATTCGCTACCGCCCCCTATTATCACGTTCAGCCTACGGACGTATCATCTCGTTTCTTCGATGCTTCCGCTACGCGCTATTATCTTTGATAAAGATCAATTTATATCATTTGGATGTTTGATCCGCTTTAATAGGATGGCGCATGCGCCGTATAATGATATTATCGGTTGCTATTAGTAGAATATGGAAACCTATCGCACGTTAGAAAACGGAATGGCGAGTAATGACTTGCATTCTTAACACGCGATCTAGTGTTTTCTACCTCAAGATCTGTCAATTACGCTCCTATACGAAATAAAAACTTACCGATATTTACTTTAATTTTTAAAGAGTTTTTTTTTAACACGCGATTCTAGTGT